>JAQPPZ010015100.1:12267500-17914985 GCA_028583015.1 Wollemia nobilis
GAGAACTTTTTTCAGTTTTGGACAGTTTTATGTGACAGCGGTAAATTGATAAAATTCATGTCATTTTGTGAAAAATATTGAAGTCTGATTATGGATTCATGTTTAGATCATCAATATGAGAAAATTTTCTTTTTGAACCATGCCAATCCGAGGTCCCAAAGTATGAGTTTGAGTAAGGTGCACCGTAGTTGGCCATGAAGTGTTTGACGAAATGTCTTCTCCAGATTTGAATAGTTGAAAGTAAGATGTGACCAGCGGTGACTGTAGAAAACATGGACCAGGTTGAAAATATAAAAAGGGATTTACAATTGACAAGTGGCATATGTGAATCTTGTGTCATAAAGGAGTTACAAAAGGAGTTATATAAAAAGGGAGTTACAATTGACAAGTGGCATATGAGAATATTGTGTCATAAAGGAGTTACAATTGACAAGTGGTATATGAGAATATAGAAGTTACAAAAGAAGGATTTACAATTGATAGGTGGCATGTGAGAATATGGAAGTTACAAAAGGAGTTACAAAGAGAAAATATAGTTATAAAAGGAGTGTTGCTTGGAGAATTTTAGTGGGGCTGTAAGTGTGTGTGTTTTGAGAATTGTGAGAGAGGTTGGGTAAGCAATAGACCAGTCATGGTCTTGTAAAAGTGAAGGCATTTTTATGTCAATATTCTAGTTTTAAAATTGAAGTCCAAGTTGGTGCTTGGCATCAGGGGTTGGTGCTCCTTCCAGTTGGTGCTAGTAAATCAGGGGTTGGTGCTCCTTCGAGTGGGTGCTGGTAAATGTCTTCTCCAGATTTGAACAGTTGAAAGTAAGATGTGACTAGTGGTGACTGTAGAATACATGGACCAGGTTGAAAATATAAAAAGGGATTTACAATTGACAAGTGGCATATGTGAATCTTGTGTCATAAAGGAGTTATATAAAAAGGGAGTTACAATTGACAAGTGGCATATGAGAATATTGTGTCATAAAGGAGTTACAATTGACAAGTGGCATATGAGAATATGGAAGTTACAAAAGAAGGATTTACAATTGATAGGTGGCATGTGAGAATATGGAAGTTACAAAAGAAGGAGTTACAAAGAGAAAATATAGTTATAAAAGGAGTGTTGCTTGGAGAATTTGAGTTGGGCTGTAAGTGTGTGTGTTTTGAGAATTGTGAGAGAGGTTGGGTAAGCAATAGACCAGTCAGGGTCTTGTAAAAGTGAAGGCATTTTTATGTCAATATTCTAGTTTCAAAATTGAAGTCCAAGTTGGTGCTTGGCATCATGGGTTGGTGCTCCTTCCAGTTGGTGCTGGTAAATCAGGGGTTGGTGCTCCTTCGAGTGGGTGCTAGTAAATTGATTGTAGTGTTGGTGCTTTAAAAAGACTGGATTTGGATGAGAGTCAAAACAGTCATTTTTTGGAATGTAGCCAAATCGGTGAACCTCGGTACATCTTGTGTTGTGTGATGTTCTCTTGTTATACTTGCTTTATTTGGTTTCATGTTTGCATTGTTTTGGCTTTAAGTGTTGAATATTTATGTATAAAAGAGCTACACTGATTCACCCCCCCTCTCAGTGTCATTGTGCGACTAACAATTGGTATCAGAGCAAGGTTCCCTTATCAAGCTAAATTAGCTAGGGTTGATCTTGGATTAGTATTCAATGGGTAAGAAGAATAGATCCTCATTCAATAAGGCATCTCAGTCAGTTTCAGTTCCTGTGGAAGAGAAAATTGAACTAGAAAAATGTAGGAGTGAATTCTGAAGTATGTGATAAAAACCTTGAGGTTGAAGTAGATCTAGAACGTGAGTTGATCATTGCACTTGAAGAGTTGGGTATAGAAAGGAAAAATAACAAAATACTGTCCAATAAGTTGGAAGAATATGGGGTTAATATTAAAGATCTCTTCTTACAAATTCATAACGCCAATAAAACAAAAAAATCCTTGAAGTCACACCTTGATGATAAAGTCAATGTATGTAGCAAACGTGAAGAGGAATCTAACAAAGTTACTAGTGATCTAAAGCTTCAAGTAGAAGAGTTCAAAAGGATTGAAGAAACTCTCAGGTCATAGATCAATGAGAAAGAGATTGTTTGCTGCAAACAAGAAGAGGAGATTGTTTTATTGAGGAAACAACAAGAAGAGGCCAGTACAAATATCAAATTTGAGAAGAGCACAAAGTTGCTAGATGAAATTATAAGGCAAAAAAGAAGCTCCATGGCTAAGCTCGTTCTTGGATGTGAAGCTGAACAACTTTCATCTTCCAAATCTGTAGAGAAGAAGAAGTCCACTGCTGAAGGATTGAACCAAGAAAAGTTTGAAGCTGAATCTTCAAAAGAAATAAAATCTCAAAGGAGATCTACAGCAAAGCAACCACAACAAAAGAGTTTCTATCACTCTCACTTTGTTCATAATAATGCTTTTAATGGCTATTGTTTTAGATGCAACCATTATGGTCACAAGGCAATTTATTATGGATTGAATAATAGATCAAATAGTTATGCTGGTAGAAATACATCTATTTTTTTGATTGAACACCATGTGCAATGTTTTAAATGTAATGGTCATGGGAACATAGCAAGGTTTTGTCCAAGAAATTTTGTATCTAATCTAAGGCAAGACAGTAAATTTGATTAGACACAAAGAGTACAACACAGACAGGGAAGAAATCATGTGCATCAAATAAAGGAAAATAATCATCCATCAAGGATGCACAAGAGACAACCACCCAAGAGAAATACTCAAGTTCACGAAAATGTTCAAAATAGGGATGCAGTTGAAAAACTCAAGCCCAAGTTCAAGAAAGTTTGGAGAAAGAAAGAAGAGAGGAAATGATGTCTCCTTGGACTGAAGAAGTCTACTCCTTTATTGTACTAAGTAGATCTAGATAGCACATCCTTAAGGGGAGCAATATTAAAGTTTTATTTTAATGCTCCTATGTATTTGTTTGGTTATCTAAGGATGAAAGACAAGTAGTCAGGGGGAGTTGTCATATAGTTGTCAAAGTGTGTTTCAGTTCATGTAGTTGTTTGTGGAGGTGCTGTGAAGGGTGGTGATTAAGTTGAGAGTTGTCACCATTAGTAGTATTGCTATATGTCAATGTTATACTTTTGATGGTTCTTACTACTATTGTTCAAAGTTGTGGATTATAACAGTTCAGACAATTTGGTTTAGTGAAATAATGTTACCCTAGCTGCATAGATGTGTTCTGATAAAAGTAGTGTGTATTTGTGCTGCACATTGATGTGAAGATTGTTAGATTTGTTATGATGCTTTGGTGAAAACATTCAATTCATGTGCAAAATCAGAAAGCTCAAATTTTATTATTGCATTCAAAGTGCCTACATGAGTAGGAAGTTACATGAATACAAATTGAGTACAAATATTCATGGAGGCAAATTCAGATCGATCCACATTTGATCGTTACACATTCAACTATGTGTGTAATGTTTTTTTCAATCGCCATCGGGTCACCAATATTCGAGTATCCAATTTATTCTAATTTGTATTTAGCAGGTTCATAGCCATTGTCACTATCATCACTGATGACAATGAAGGCAATTTCTCTAGGTTCATAGTTGTTCTCAGCCACCTCCTCTTCATCATTACTAATGATGAAAATTTCAAGCTCTAAAAAGGAAGGAAAGTACTCAACTACACTGTCACTATGACCGTTAAATGCATTATCACCTTCGTTATCATTCACTTCTTGTGGAGTAAGTTCATCCGGTTCATAGTCAGTCTATTTCACGGTCACATGGTTTTGCAAGCTATGGAAGACAAAATTAATGTCGAGTGTCTCGACTACTTAATCAAATGCATGACTATAAAAAAAAATAATCAAGGAGGAATAGATACAATACAGTTTGCAAATTACTCTGTACAAATTTGTAGACAATTCTCTTGAACTGTTGATAAAATGCCAAATCAAAATGCTGCCTTTTTGAATGTGACAATGCATTTATATAGTGACTCCAAGCAGCCAAGCGTTACATGTTTGAATGTTCGGGTGGCACAGTTAGGTGGAGGTAATAAGCAGGAGCATGAGACGTTGGCTTGACAGAGCCATTTTTTATTATTGTGAAATCTCTCTGGTTATGGCGGTTACAAAAAAAATTAGCGAGGATGTTGGGTTTCTGGGTGCCAGAGCTCCCAAGGTTTCCATATGACCTGCATAAGCGGTTGTAGAAGTCAGATATTCGATCTGAAAGCCTAGATTTTGACTCGAAGGATTGCACTTGCTGTCATTCCCCATGTAATAGTATGCCAAAGAAATATTAGTTGGACAATATTTTTTCCTGGAGGAGCCGTGACTCTAACCTCATTGAGGGGATTTCCTTTGCTTAAGTGCCGAGAACATAGCATGAAAATTGCCATAAATAGGAAAAAGCAAGGTAAAAGCAATGGTCAGGGTGCAAAACATGAACAATTAGTGTACAAAAATTAAGATGGTCAGAGTGCAAGTAGTATCGTGTTAGAGATATGTGGTTTCATTACCGATCTTTCAGGGACGATCATATTACATGTGACAAAATATTCTGAAAGGACCACACCAACAAACATTTGTACACCATTGTCACCTTCACCTACATGTCACTGCCAAGGAAATGGGGACTCCATTAAGCAAGAGGAGAATTATATAAGCCCAGAGGAAATTACCTTTCGAAGACAAGATTTCTATTGCTAGTTAGCATCACTTCTTCAGATATGGACTTGATCAAACATGGCAGATATTCTGGAGTATGATTTGATAGAAGTGCACCTTGTTTGCATGCCAACCTGTATTTGGTTACATCACGGGCCATTGTAAACACTATATATTACTCTGTTGTATTTCAGGTCATAGAGGATTTTCATTGGCTGTACAAAGTGGTAACATTTTTGAATTGTTTGATCTGCTTATGCCTTATAACAGGAAATGAATACAAGTGTCTACATCTATGATGTTGTAGTGCAGAGGAGAAATAAAGGGAGTCAGATAAGGCATCCTTTGTCATTATTGTCAAAGAGGGAGAAATTTTTGTAGGTGCATGCTTGTGTGTTGCCAACAATTCCAAAGGGGGAGATTGTTGAGCAAGGTGTTGTCATTGTTGTCAACACACTCAGTGGGACACACTCAGTGGGATTTGGTTGGTGTTGTGGTACAGTGTTTGGTGCTTGTACAAAGTTGTTTAGTGATTGTGGAGATGTGGTGTACGCTCGGTTGAGGTTGTTACAGGTTGTTCGTGCAAATTTGCACAATGGTACATCTTGTGTTGTGTGATGTTCTCTTGTTATACTTGCTTTATTTGGTTTCATGTTTGCATTGTTTTGGCTTTAAGTATTGAATATTTATGTATAAAATAACTACACTAATTCACCCCCCCTCTCAGTGTCATTGTGCGACTAACAAGATCATCCCAACTGGGATAGAATATATGTGCCATTATAGTAGTGGTCTTTAGAGATCATAGTCTCTTCTATTAATTCGAAATCACTACATGAACATTATTTCTCTGCGTGTGAGGTCAAGGCTACTCACCAAAACTTGATTTCTTTGGGATGTCTTATTTTAGCATAAAAAGGTGTCCACCAGTCATGAGATCTGAATATTCAACTTAACGGAGTCGCCAGGTGATTTTACCAGATGAAGGCAAGCTAGAGATTCACCAAACATAGGCTCCCTTCAAATACGAAGACTATTATTTCCATTGGACATGCCAAAAATTTTTGGTCATGAATCTTCCTAAGTAAAAATTGCTTGTGCACCCTAGAACTGACCAACATTGAAAGGCTTAAGGAAAAATATGTCCTTAGAGCCAATCTCTAGAGAGGGCTGGTTTCCTTACTAGTATAATTTGATTTAAAGATTATGGTAATAGGAAAGATATGGGAAATGATAGAAATAAACAAGAAATATGGCTATGAACCAGAAACATCAAGTGGACATAAACTAACAATAAAAATCCAAATCAAGTGTTAATTAACATATAGCAAAAAGAAAGACACAAGAACCACTCACAGTTTGCTGAGATAACCTCTAAGAAGCATTTTAGTATTCATTCCCTCACTAGTAGTAGTTAAATTCAGATGCAAAGTTTAAAATTAGCTAATAATGGACATGAAAGTAATAAGAAATGATAAGCAAAAAGTAATTAGATACAATGCTATTCACGGAACCAGTATCCGAATATCTTTCTATTTATACAGAAAACTCAGTGTTTTTTTGCAAAGTTTCTATCCTCCTCTTTTACAATAAAATGCTTAGTATTTATAGAGAATGTTACCTCTATAAGTAAATGAACATTAAAAAATTGCTAGCTAGTTAAATACCAACAAGAGCAATTCTCTCCTCAGCAGCAACAACACTTGAATTAGAACATTCTTCAGGAAGTAGTGATCCCTCTTTCATGGAGAGCACCTAGGAAATTAGTAGGATTGGATGATGGAAAATCATATCAGATGTTAGTGCATTGGAACACAACAATGTCATAGGAATACCAAGATCTTGGGCATTAAATATTAGCTGCTACTTCATCATATTGTACCTTAGAATTTAATCTTCACCAAGAAGACCCATCTAGAATTAACTTTGTTTTGAAAAGGAGCGAAATCAGTGGAGGGTGCCTCGAAAATGAACAAGATCACACCAAAATTTGGGATGTAACATTTAATATTGGTATCTCTTCAGTAGGAATTTTATAAATATCAATTTCATTGCTCCAATAATTAAATTCCATCATTCTCCAACCTTTCCTGAAAAATATCAGCAACAGTGGCACCTTCAAAAGAAAAATTTACTGAAAGGAAGGAGCAAGAATTGATTTCGCCCATGCAATTTGGTGTTTTCACCCATCAATATGCTTCTGATCTTCACCTGATTAATTTAATACAAAAAATAGAGGATTTTTCCAAAAAATGGAATGGAAATGACTTCTGCGAAAAATTGGGCAAAAATGATTTATTTCGCCCTCAAGAGGAGTGAAATTTATTTTCACCCCCTACTTGGGGCGACTTTGACTTTGATCTGCATATAAATATGCATTTTCATGACTTTCACTATGAACTGGGTGAAATCAAAATTTTTTTATCAAAATGGGGTGAAATTACATTGGCATGCACCTTATTTAATTTCACTTTGACTTTGGCAGGCGCAACCTTGACCCAAACGTCATCCATTCATCATTTGCATTTCGAAAAAATCTTCAACTTGGAATTTTTCCAAAAGAGGGGCGAAAATGATTTTTGATCCTTACATGGGGTGACATTGACTTTGAATTATGCCCACTCATTTTTTTCACCCAAAAATTACCCGAAAATATATTTTCACCCCAAAAGTGTCCGAAAATGATTTTTGGTGGTACAGTTTCCTAGAGCCATAATTTTTGATCCATTGACTTGATTGTCTATTGTAATATATCATTGGAAATATTGAGAAGATATATACAATACCTAAATCACTTAAATGTCATTGAGGTAAAATTTTCATCCCTCTTCGGGGCCTCTATGGTCTTCATATTATATTTTTAAGTTGTGTTGGAGAAATTTATCGGGATGAAAACTTTAATCTCTTAATTTTTTCAATATATTGGCATGATTATTTCACCATAAGTCTAATTTCTCAATTCCCTCCTTTAGTTAAATTTTCAAGTCCATAGGTGTTCATTTACGCTGATTTCCAAAAAATGGTTGCTTCGAGATTATCTTCTTTTTTTATTTTTGACTGCAATGTGGCAAAAATGCCAACACTTCTGGCATCTCATGGGGTATTCAGCTCATATAGATGTAATCGACCCCAAGGCCTTTACCCATTGGACAATAGAGTCATAATAACCTACTGCATCAAATCATTTACTACTTGCACTAGCTTCTTCCTCTGTTACCTGATATTGTTCAGCCACCTTTTTTCTATTTTTCACCCAATGCAAGGAAATTTTCCAATATTAGCTAATTTTATCTTCTTTAGGGTGCTTTGGAAAGACTATGATATTTGATTCCAATGGCTCCTATAATCCAAAAATGGGAAAAAAAAGGAACAAATACTACTGAGGATTTGGCTCAATGGAAGGAGCATAAATGGATGGGGCCATAATTACACTCACCCTTGATGGGGTTGGTGTATTTAAAGTGATGATGATATTATTAATGGGTTTGGAAGATGAGGTAGATGATAGTGGAATAGAAAAAGGGTTTGGGATAGAGGCCAAAAATTTGAAATATGGAGGAATGAAATAAATAGGAAAAATGGAAGGAGCATTGGTGACGGATGACTATGAAACGAGGAGGGGAACAAAAGTGGTGGGTACATTCAATGAAAGCAAATTTTAAGGAAGTACTATAGAATGAAGAAAAATGGTCACGGAATAATCATGATCAAGAGAAGAAAAAATGCGTACCTGCAGGATCCGACACAATTTGATCCAATGACATGATTGGTTGGAACGTTAGTTTTTTTTAGGATCACACCATTTAGTGCCCTCGGCACTTTATTTTTTAGTCAGATTATTTACAATATGTGCACAAAATTTTACAACATGATTGGCATGCCACCACCACAAACCTAGATTTTGGTGCTTATCCGATGAATCTATAGTGTCTAAACTAGATCTAATTGTACTTTTGTCAATCTTTGAATTTTGACTGGCCTCTTCCCAAAGTTTACCAAGTTGTAAACTACATGCAATGTGGCAGGTTATCATGCATACTAGTACTCATACAATTAATAAATTATGTGGCAAATAGATTTACCACATGGGAGCCTTATTTGAGTACTGGTTCCAATGATGGTTGGAGCTAATATCACCACTTTAGAGAGTTCACTAGTTGCGGGCTCTTGATTATGGGTTCTTCTAACTTTTTAATGTGATAGTAAGAATTTTTTGGAAATAGCCCTTCTATCAGGATATCCTCATGATCATCCTCCTAATGAGGTATGGTTATTGTATTTTGGCTAAATACTTGCATGCTATACCCTAGGACACAAAAAGGATGCAAAAATATGCCTTCTTTGATCTCATAATCTACCATTTAAGTCTGTTCCCCTTCTTGGTCCATATTCTGATGGAAAATACAAGTAACCATATTGTTCATTGCTAAAGCAGTGCTTGTATATTCCCTTCATTGGCCTTGGATGAGATTTACCTCTTGTGATCCACACAACTACGTTCTAGGTCGTTGCACAGTTTGAGGGATCTACCATTATGAATACAATGTAAGACATATAGGAGCAACAACTACTAGAGAGAGTGATGGAAAGGTAGTTTCTCTCCACTATATATTTTTTGATTTGAACAAGAGCCACTTTACTTATACTACCCCCTAAAAATCTTGAGGAAAACTCTATTCTCCATATTAAAATAGGAGGGGGCTTATGTTTGGGTGGAAATTCTGAATATAGTAGAGGTGGGCCTGGTTGGGTGTCGGTTGGATCTTCTCTAGAATTCACCTCCAACTCCAAAATCATACATTGAAGTCTATGATGCTCTCTAGATTTGCTCTTGTGATGTTGGAGAGTTGCATCAAGAGTTTAAAGGGATCCTGAGAGCCATCAAATGTGTCAATGAATGCTCTCGCTAAGTCCTCCCATGAGCAGATGCTCTTACACCCGAGTAGTCTAGACCACTGTAGTGTCTTTCCCTCTAGAGATAGGACCAAAAGTCTTATTATGACATATTTGTGGGTTATACCATGGATGATCGCTAGAGCAACAACATCTCCAAGGTGCTCTTGATCCATTCCCTCAGTGCCATTGTATTTTGTTAGGGTCTTTAGGGTATTTTTTGGAATATCAATGCTGACTTTGGAGATTCAGAGGGCCAGGATCATCCCAATTGGGATAGCATACCTATGCCATTATAGAAGTGGTTCTTAGAGATCATGGTCCTTACCATTGAGTTGGAGTTACCAGGTGAGCATTCTTTCTTCACTTGTGATGTAAAGGCTACTCACCAAACCTTGATTCCTTTGGGGTGTCTTATTTTAGAATAAAATACATCCATCAGTAATGAGATCTAGATCTTCAACTAAACATAATTGCTAGGTGATTTCTCTAGATGAAGGTATGCTAGAGATTCACCAAACTTAGGATCCATTAAAATACAAATACTATAAGTCCCATCGAGCATGCCAAAAAATGTTGATCACGAATCTGCCTAAGTACAAAATTATTGTGCACCCTAGAGCTAGTCAACATTGAAAGACCGAAGGAAAGAGATGTTCTTCGGACCAATCTCTAGAGAGGGCTGATTTTCTTACTAATCTAATTATATTTAAAGCTTAGGGTAACAAGAAAGATATGGAAAATGATGAAAATACATAGGAAATATAAATATGATATATAAACACCAATTAGGGATAAAATTACAACGAAAATCCATATTAAGTGTTAATTAGAATATAACAAAAATAAAGGCATATGAACCACTCATAGTTTGCTAAGATAACCTCCAAGAAGCATTTCAATATTCATTCCCTCACTAGTAGTAGTTAAATTCATATGTAGAATTTAAAATTAGCTTATAATGGACATGAACATAATAAAAAATGATAAGCCGAAAGTAATTAGACACAATGCTACTCAAGGAACCAAAAGCTGAATATCTTTCTATTTATGTAAAAAACTCAAACTTTTTTTTTTTGCAGTGTCTATCCTTCCCTTTTACATCAAAATGCTTAGCATTTATAGAGGATTTTTCCTTTGTAATTAATTGCATATTAAAAAAAAATGTTGGCTAGTCAAAGACCAACAAGAGCAATTCTCTCCTCGATAGTAGCAACACTCGAATAAGAACATTCTTCAAGAAGTAGTGATCCCTCTTTCATGAAGAGCACCTACGAAATCAGTAGGATTGGATGATGGAAAATCATATTAGACATTGGTGTATTGGAATACAGTAATATGGCATGAAGACCAGGATCTTTAGCATTAGATCTTAGTTTCTACTTTGTCATCTTGTACCTCAAAATTTAATCTTCACCAGAAAGATCCATCGAAAATTATCTTTGTTTCACAAAGGAGTGAAATTAGTGGAGGGTACCTCAAAAATGAATAGGAACACATGAGAGACTAGGATGTAGCATTTAATATTGCCACCTCTTCAGTAGGAATTATGGAAATATCAATTTCATTGCTCCAAGAATTAAATTCCATCAGTCTTTGACCTTTCCCAAAAAATATCAGCAACAATGACATCTTCGAAAGAAAATTTTGCTGAAAGGAAGGGGCAAGAATTGATTTCACCCAAGCAATTTGGTGTTTTCACACATCAATATACTTTCGCTCTTCACCTTATTAATTTTGCTCAAAAAAAATATTTTTTGCAGAAAATGGAATGGAAATGACTTTTGCAAGAAACTGGGTGAAAATGATTGATTTTCCCTAAAGAGGGGCAAAAATTATTTTTGCCCCCTACCTAGGGTGACTTTGAATTTGACCGGCATATAAATGTACTTATTTGGTACTTTCGCTCCAAACTAGGTGAAATAAACATTTCTGCTCAAAATGGGTAAAATTACATTAGCATATGCCTTCTTTAATTTTGCTTTGACTTTGACCGACGAAACCTTCACCTGAACATCATCCATTTATCATTTGCATTCCAAAAATATTTTCAACTTAGAATTTTCCCAAAAGAGGGGTGAAAATGATTTTCACACCTTAGTTGGGGTGATATTGAATTTGAATGATGCCCACTCATTATTTTCATCCAAAAGTGCCCAAAAATAGATTTTTACCCCAAAAGTTCCCAAAAATGATTTTTGGTGTTACAATTTCCTGGAGCCATAATTTTTTATCCGTTGATCGTTTTGTCTATTGTAATATATCATTGGAAAGCTTGGGAAGATATCTATATCACCTAAATTACATAAATTGTATTGAGGTAAATTTTTATCCCTCTTCGGGGCCTCTAAGGTCTTCATATTTTATTTTTAAGTTGTGCTAGAGAAATTTCTTGGAATGAAAAATTTAATCTCTCAATCCATTTAGGATATTGAGGTGATTTTTTCACAATTCCCCTTCTCTGGGTAAATTTTCAATTCCATAGGTGTCTATTTAGGCCGATTTATCAAAAATGGTCGCTTCTCGATTGTCACCTTTTTTGACTTCTGACTGTAGTGTGACAAAAATACCAACACAAACATAAGCATATGGGGGTTGTGGAATAAGGAAAGTGAAGATCAAAAGTTTTTTTAAATCACAAATCTTAATAAACTAATTAAAAATTATTTTTTCCCTAAGTTTATCTCTCCGTGGACATCATCATGATAACATCGAATTTAGACAACTTATCACCGCACATCATGAAAATGGTGGTGGGGTGCTAGTATGGCATGGTAACAAGTGATGTCAATTTCCAAGGGGGATATGACCACCTTGCATGCGATACATCAATCACTAACACATGACCATGCAATGTAATGAAGATGAATATCATGAATCAGCATAGAGGTCACTGATCAAAATTATGATTGATGACCATATTTGTTCAATCGCAACATACTAGGAGATATAGAAAAAGGGCAAATTTTGCATAATTTTGCCCTATACAATATGATTAGGGTGAAATTGTAGCAACTCGATGATCAAACCAAGAAAAATTTAAACTACAATTGGATTGAAGATGTTGTGCAGTGGATAGAGTCAAAGCGATGGTGATTTTTGGTAGGGAGTATGATGGAAATTGTAGATAAATGTTGAATAGAAGAAGGTGTAGGAACTTACAAACTAGTTGAAAGTGGAATGCAAGAGCTGATGTTTAATTTTTTTCTTTTATGAATTTGTAGAAGGCAATATAATAGGAATTCTTGAAATATAATGAAATATTCACAATGAGAATTCTTGTCTTAAATTTTTTAGATCAAAATGAGAATATTTTGATATTTTTATAGAAAAATTCTAGAATAAAATATAAATCTTTGAAGTTTAAAATTTTTCTTCTATATGCACTTGATTTTTTGTAGAATAGTGATAGATGCATGCATGTATATGTAATTATTTCTCTATAGGATAAGCTTCACAATTGTTTGAATGAAAAATTTATAAAGTCAAACTAAAAAAAAATGTCTTAAACCCCTTAGCCCTCAGCCTATTTAAAACCCCTTTTTCACCATGATAAAGTCCATATTCCATAAATGGAGTGAACCATTCTCCATAACCACCCAAAAACCCAGTGAATTCATCATAAAGCTCTTCCAAAATGCTGGATGATGGGAGGCATTAACATAGTGTCAAGGCCACAACTAGGGTGAGGCCAAATAATTTATTTTGAAATGCGACCCCACATCCATGGTCACTCATGTGTGTGGAATGGAATTAGAAATTACCCCCAAATTAATCTCAAAATTTTTAAACCTCCCAAAAGTTGGCCAAAAATGTTTCAAATATAATAACAAGGAAGACACCCAACTGATTGATAAATTAGAAGAGAAGTGTTTTGTTATTCAAGATCGAGAAGGGTGGATTATGGGAGTAGTGACTTCTTATCTCCCTTTAAATTAGAACTAAGTTGCCACCTTGATCATGAAATTTTTTACTATAGAAGGAAGGTTGTCGATTTGCAAGGTCTATCACCTCAAAATGCTCCTTAATCTCAAATTTTTTGAATGATAAGATTGTGTTATTAATTTATCATATTTCCTCTATAGGTCCCTTAGACCCATGGTTGAGAGGGTTCAAGCAAATAAGTTCAAGACCGAACCTAATTTACACCTAATAACCCACTACAACCTCATTAAGTTACTTGTTTTACACAAAGCCCTTGAAACATATAACACCTAGGATAAAATTATGGAGGAAACTAACTTATGGGTGCAATCATCTAAACTAAGTGAATCTGAGTATAGTGAGAATACTAAATAGGAAGAAATATTTGATTCTAATAGCCAAGAGGAAGAAGAATCTCCTATGCACAAACAAGCCACCTAGACCAAAATGCCTTCTAAATATCGCTCACCTACACCAAAGAAGAAGATGCAATTTGAGGAATACAACCCAAAAAAGTAAAAGTGGGAAACATCTAGACCATACACTAACCCTCCAATTACCTGAAGCCCTTAGTTAGAGTCTATTGAAACCCTATCTCAGATCCATACCCAAAAAAATTTGTTGTAGTTCTCGTTGGATAGTTTCTAGTAAGAATTCATGGAGCACACAACATTGGTAGAGAAGGTCATCTCCACCTAGATTGACCTTCTAAGATAGATAACTATGAAATTCAAAGATAAGGTGACCGAACCGATTGAGCAGGTCTCTCAACTATTAATATCCAGTGCCTCATCCAACAAAAGCTCAATAGGGGGAAGATTAGGCGGTCCATTAATTTTAGTAAGTATTTTACCTTGAAAAAAATATTTGCTGAGGACAACTCACATACACCATTAGATTTTAAATTTTAAAGGTGTCCCACTCCTCCAATACGTGGCACACAGTAGGTGGACCCAAGAGTGGAGATAGATATTTCGGTAGACATTGATAAGGTGATTAATGTGATCATTGACTCTATAGGATAGTTATCTCCATCAGTGGAAAAGATAAAATAGGGACCCCCATGTGGTACAATGGATGCAAAGGATGAATATGAGGATATAGCATATTTTAAAATTGTGGCTACCAAGAAACCATAAAATCCTGGTATAACCAAAGCGTAGATCCATAAAATCAAGCAAAAGAAATTAAGGGTAAAAAATTAACCTGTTCCAACTCGGGTTTCATCCTATATTAAGGCTAGAAATGCTTGATTTTTAATATGTTATCATAAAATTGTAGACTTATAATCATTTTTGTTATCTTTATATGATTTGGTTTTATAATTTTTTTTACAATATTTGATTTTATGCATGAGGACATGTATATCCTTTAGTTTGGGGGAAAATTATGAGCATTGAAGTATGACTATGATATGTAGTATTATTTCTGCATTATGGTTACAAATATCCATGTTATGAATGTGTTTTGTCAAATAACATGTATGTTTCATATGACTTTTTGATAAATATTATCTACAAAATATTATGTGTTATATGCTTACAATTTTATGTAAATTGTGTGAATATGTCATGTTTTAGATTGATCTAATAAATAGGTGGTTCGTGAGGAAGCTTCAGGCGATTTTTGGTTGAATTACGCTATAGAAGGTTATGGTTGAAGGCATTATAGAAAATGACTATTGAAACCATCTACAAAAATGACTACTGAAACCAACCACGGAAAGATGCTATTGACACAATCTACAAAAACCAGTTGTCTGCATAAATCTACTTTATGCAACAAAAGCACCACGTAGGATGATAACTCAAGCAGAGAAACGTGTATTTTTGACATCAACACAATTGTTATCTTATTTCTGACGGTAAAAATGGGTTGTATAAATTATTATATGGTTTTGATTGTAAATTATAATGAATTTATCTTTTCATAAAGAAAAGGATAAATCTATTTCAAATAATTCTGATTTAGTTATTATTTTATTCAAATTATAGAATATTTGGTTATGTAATTTAAAGAATCTAATCTAAAATCATTCGATATGCAATGAAAATACATTGAAAATTTCTATTGTAAGGCAAAGTGTAACAACTATATATTACAATGTCAAGACATTGCAAAATGTCCCTTCCTATTTAGTGCATATGTTGAGTCTACATCAAGGAGAATAACATATTGTTACATTGTACGAATGAAGATTGAAATGAAGTAATAAAATAGTAGCAACATTTTCTTCCATGAGTATAGCAATGGTATTATGTATTTCTTGCATGTTTTACTTCTTGTTGTAGCTTCATTTACTTTCTTGCAAGCATGAAATAAGTAGCATTAAGTTAGATTAATGAATATAAATTTTTGAATTAAAGTAGAGTAGAAATAGGAGAAGATATCAATACTAATCTCGAGGAGGAAGGGCCCACTTTGAAGAAGTTTAGTCCCGTGCTCTTTCCTTCTAAAATACAATATATTTAGTTATAACATTGAATAATATTAGAATATAAATTCAATTAAATTGCATAATATAGATTTCAAAATATAATAAATAGATAATGCATTATTAAATCATAAAGTGGATCCACACAAAATCTATATTAATTCATAATTGCATCCCTTAATTTAAGCATAATTTTAGTATTTCATTTACTGCAACTATTATTTTCTTGCAAGAAACTAAGAAAAGAGAATCAAAGTCAATTATTAAGAATTGTGGATATCTATATGGGATAACTATTCTTTAAATATAATCTTGGTTTGACAATTAAGTGTGAGACATTACAACTCGACATATTTACTTGCACAATTTACTTTATGACACTTATATACTCCTACTTGCGCACTTCACTATATGACACTTACACACTTTCTCACTCTACACACTTACACTCATTGTTACATGACACTTGTGCACATCCTACACATAGACACATACATTAAGGGAAAATATAAATCATACACCTAAAGTATAGATTCACACCCTAATCTAATATTTACAATTTATGTTTGTACCAAATTGTACATTTATAATTCTACCAAATAATGTAATATTCTCTAACATATTTGTTATCCAATCAATCAGTTCTTCTATATTTAAAATTCTATTAAAATTGGGAGTATCCATTTTTGGTTCACTTCCCATATCTTTGGTCTTAATGTGATGGTAATCACTTATTCATATTTTTGGGTTTCTAATTTGTTGCTCCTTGTCTTCTTGGGCCAAAATTTAACATCCAAGTTCCCAATTCTCACTGTCCAAGTTGTAACTTTGTTTAATATTCTTCTACAAATCTACAATATTGCACACACTAGGGTTTCCAATACATGATTATAATAATATAAATATTTATCATTCATCCAAAACATGAGATAGATTGAAAATTATAATACAATTTATTTATTAATACAAAGGTACAACATAACAACTTTTTAATGGTTCTCCAAGGTGATGAATAAGGAGTTTTCTAGATCCTATTATTCCTTCAAATAAGTCATATTATATCTCACTTTTCTCTCTTCTCCCACATCTACTCACATTTTTATCCTCCCTTCCTTCCTCCGGCCCTCTCCCTCTTTCTTTTTAAAATTCCTATGTCTAGCCGTGTCATTTATGCTTCCTCTTCTATGTAAAGTTTGTTTGGTTATTCAAAAAGTTTTCTAATCAATTTTAATAATATATTGTTTTTTTTTTTTTTTTTGGTGGTGGCCACAAGGGGTAAACAGACTGTGACCACGAGGGAACCATTACATAACATATCCGCAACATGTGAGGCGAGAGATTTGAACCTGGGCCTCTCAGCAACTAGAGAGGTTTAACTACCCACTTGCTCTCCAACTCCTCTACATGGGCGGATATAATAATATCTTGTTTTAGTAACAAAGGATCTTGTATCAGTATGTTCATAAATTCTTTGATACCATAAAAAAACAATGATATACCAAAAAAAGAGATTAAATTAAAATTAACACGTCATCTAAATTTATTTAAAAATAACTATAACGATGATGCAAAAGGGAACATGAGGTATGGTGGATTCAAAAGACACTAATAAATCACAAATACTGAAAATAAAAAAAAATAAATTTGATGATATAATAATTTGTGAGTGGAGGTGCTTATATGTTATCCATAATATATTTCCTAAATCCTTATAATGTCACATATCAACATATTGGATATTTTTCAATTGTTATAAGACAACATATACAGTGATAATGTGCTCATAGTCCTTTTAAAATATAATAAACTATCACAAATTTTCTCCATGGATAAATTGAATATTAAAGATTTTAACATACTCTCTTTATTCAACTAGGATCTACTCTTCTATGACAAGGCCTTCAAATATTGGCCTTGTATTAAAAAATATGTATAAGTAGAAAATAAACAAGATGAATCTTGAATGGAATCATAATTGCAAGCATTAAAATCCATACCTTTTGACTTTATAGTATTTACTTTAGTACTATGTTTATTATAAAATAAAGCTAATCTATCTAACTAGTTTTAGAATCTCTCCTTGAGTGGGACATCAAAGATAATAAAATTTATAAATAAATTAATGACATTACAATATCCAAATAATAAATAGTCATCTTTGTCTAAGTTATTTGAAATTTACTTCTATATCATTTATATATATACCAAAAAATTATGTTTGAACCCCATAATGCCTTATACCTCATAAATACTTACAATGTTTGATAAAAATAGAATCAAGTATCATCACAAGTGATATCATTACAATTAGAATATCTAAAGCTTTAAGCCTATTAAGTACCAGGTTCCAAAGAACAATATCAAATGCCTCATAAAATTATGTAATAGAATAATATACTTATTGCTTTTCTATGTTTTCTAATTATTCATAGATTGTTATAAATAATTTTATTTCCTTATTATTAAATTATTAGATTATTGATTATTAGAAAAAGCTCATTTTTAATCAACTTATTTACTACTTTCATTAC
The DNA here is from genome assembly GCA_028583015.1 of Wollemia nobilis. Taxonomy (NCBI): domain Eukaryota; kingdom Viridiplantae; phylum Streptophyta; class Pinopsida; order Araucariales; family Araucariaceae; genus Wollemia; species Wollemia nobilis. The sequence continues at coordinate 12,285,914 of JAQPPZ010015100.1, forward strand.
AATAAAATAGTATTTTTGTTGAAAATTCACATATTATAATGATTCCTTGACTTCTAAAATATCCTTATTATTGTATATATTTCTATTTTAATAAATAGGTTGTATATTGCATGTTTTTTCTTTATCACAATTGTGATATTGAAGATTTTATGGAAGGAAATGAATTTTCGTAGTGTTAAAAATCCTTAATCAAAGTCAAAATAGTAGGCTAAATCCTTGAAAGAGACTTAAAAATATACAAAGGATAACATCCATTTAAAAAAACCCTCTAGGCAACCCTAATTTATGTAAAACTATTTTGAAAGAAACCCTTGTGGTTGGCCAATCTCTTAGGATTCTTATCCTAAAAAAAATATTGAAGTATGTTCATATACACATCAATTTCATGATGAAATTGATAATATAGAAATAAATGGTCAGAAAAAATCAACACACCATCCAAATTCACTAAAAAATATCACTACAATGACAATGCAAAAGAGAATATGAGGTATGGCGGTTTCAAAAGACACTAACAAATCACAAAAAAAAAAAAAAAAAATCAAATTTTTATGATATAATAATGTTAGTAGAGGTACTTATATGTTATCCATATTACATTTCCTAGATGCTAATAATGTCATATATCAACATATTATTTATTTGTTAATTGTTATAAGAATCAACATATAAAGTGATAATGTACCCATATCATGGAGGTCAAATTATGAAGCGAATCTATGCAACACTATGCTACGACAAATAAGTTGTAAAGTAGATCTGTGTAGTTAGGTGTTGTGCTAGGGTTGTGGAGGCCACATAACAGATTTGTGTGGATGACCAATAAAAAATTATGGGCGTTGTATTAGGGTTTTGGAGTTCAAGTTGTAAAGCAAATTTGTGAAGCATTGTGCTACCATAGCTAGGTTGTGAAGCATATTGGTGCAGATTTTTAGGTTTTAGAAGAGCATTGCATAGGAGGCATATGATCATTGCATAGAATGTGGATGCCTATTTAGGCAACTTTGATCCCATTTCTAAAGATGCTAAGTCCATGAAGGTAGATCTATTTGACTCTCGTGACCTATCCTTTTTGTTTGAATAGTACGAGTGAGATCTTGGTTAGCTCAAAGGTGAGACCAATAGTACCTATGGGGAGGACTTCATCCTCCATAGTGTACCTTCATATGAAAAAGTGGCTACTAGAATTAATGGAGTATCCAACACCCTCTTCAATATTTCTCCTATGTCAAACCAGATCCATATCCCCAATAGCTTAATTGACAATATCCTAAAATATGGGTTGTGGAATATCATGGGAAAATTCCAAGGTAGGAGGCTAGATATTGATGCTTTGAGAAGATGGGCTTTGGAAAATGAAGACCTATTAGTTCTCTTCAAATTGTGGCCATCCCAAGAAATTTCTTCCTTATCAGGCTCAATTATGAGGAGGATTCCAAGCGGATCTTTGAAGGGGGCCCATGGTTTTTGGAAAACTAGGTTTATTTTTGTATAAATGGGCCCCAAATTTTAATCCCCTAATGCAAGGAATTAACCTTATCCCACTATGGGTCAAACTACCAGACTTCCCACTTTATCTTTGGTATGAGAGCATCTTCCAAGCTATTTCTAAGACGATCGAGGATTTGATTTTTTTATCAGATTGCGAGTTCCAAATATTGAATGCTCTATGCTAGAATGTGTGTAATGGTAGATATCGAGAATGATCTTCCACACACTATTGAGCTCTTTTATAGCCTTGGCGCCTGGGTTTAGAACATTGAATATTAAAATAAACCCCAAGTTTGCCAGGAGTGTGGTAAGGGTGGTCACCATAAGAGCTTATGCCCTTGCATCCTAAAGCTTTGATTACTTTGGTGGGTTATAAGGAAAACAATAAGAAGCTCAGTGAAAAGTGGGTGCCTAAGCGAAACCCTCAAAAATTGAAAGGAAAAAATCCAATTTCTATCTCAAGTTAGGATTGATGAGAAATTACAGGAGGAATCCTTTATTCCATCAAATATGCTTGATGGAGAGGAGTTGAACAGGGTTCTTGATAAGAGAAATGAAGTGAGCCCAATAGCAAGGGATATTGTTCAACTTCCTAAATTTAAGGAGAGTGAAGAAGAGGTAAGTCCCTCTAGTCTTATCCTCCAAAATTCCTTTGATTGTCTTGACATGGATGATATGACTCTTCAACAGTTAATGGAAAGATCTCTAGCCTCTCCAAAACCTATTTTTGAGAAAGAATCTCTAGGTCTGAAGACTAAAATTCATAGGAAAACTTGTAATGATGTAGGGGTTGAAAGGAAAGTGGGGAGACCTAGAAATAGAGCACTCAGGAAAAGGAAGATTGACTCTAAAATTACTAACGAGGTACAACCCCTTCTAATGGATAGTTTTGATGGAGAGAATGAGGTTATTCCAATCATAGAGACTTGGAATACATGTGTTCAGGAGTGTGGCCTCAAAAAAGGATTTATTTCTTTGGGGCTAAAAAAAAAAGGCTAGCAGACCTCCCAATACCTCACTAAGAAGGGCTAGCAAGTGATTTTTGGTTGTTTTTGGTTCAGTTGTTTGTCAGGTCGGATGTTGTTGTTGTAGATCTACTCTAGTTTCAGGTGGTATTCTTGGCTCTCTGGTTCTCTTAGCATCCCTGGGTTCTAGTGGTAAGGTATTATTCCCAGATTCAAGGCCCTAGTAGTGGGCGAGATCTTAAATTTTAAAATTTGAATTTGAATGCATCTCTGTGTGGGATTTTCAAATTCTAATTTTAAATATTGAATTTGAATGTTGTTTTGGGTGTCAATTTCTCCTATGTTGACCCCTATTTGACCATGACAATCTCTTGTATTTTATTTACATCTTATTTGCTAGGAGGTTTCTTCATTGGATTTTCAGGTTGGATTCATGGAATCCAACTAAGTCTTTTTTGATATCTTATTGCTAGATCTAAGGTTTTGGGGTGCCTTTCAAAACCTTACTTGTAATAGGTTAGGGGACCCTTTACAAACACCTTCTACTATAAATAAAAAAAAATGTGCCCATATCTATCTTGTAAAATATAATAAAATATAACAAATTTTCTCCATAGTCAAAGTGAATATTACATATATTTTAATAGAATTTCTATTCAACTACAATTGTTGTTCTATGACCCTTTATAAAACAATAAGTATGACTAGATAATAAATAAGATGAATCTTTAATGAAATCCTAATTAGAATCATTAAAATACATACCTTTCATATTTCCAATATTTACATTTATAACAAGCCTATTATTGAAGAATGTTAAACTAACTATCCAATTTTGGAACCCCTATTTGAGTGGGGCATCAAAGATAATCACATTTTTAAGTAAAATAAATACTTGAACCCCATAATTCTTGATATAAATAAAATCAATGAGTGTTATCACAAGTGATTTAATTATAATTAGAAGATCTAAATATTTGAGTCTATTAATTTAGTAACATGTTCCAAGAGATAAAAACAAAGACTTTGACAAAAATATGTAACGAAATAATGTAGTTTGAGTCATTTACTTTGGATACTTAATAATAAATATCAAAATATGTGTAACCAATCATACAACAATTACTTTTAAAACTTAATTATCCACTAAACCCAATACTTTAGTTTCAACCTATCTAGGTATTTGGATACCTAATGTAATGAGATTTTTTTACTATGCATAATCATAATGGTACGATGCTTGTTGCTAGAATCATATGTATCAAGACCTTTGTCATATTAAGCAAAGGTAAAATGTATAACACTTGTTAGGTACCAAGACCTATATCACATTATGACGTGTTTCAACAAACCACATACCGGTATTATAATAAACCATAAATTATCACAATAGCCACAAGAATCATGGTAATTCAAACAATATCACTATTTGAATTCAATCCAATAGGACCCTTGCATTGTTATTTATATCCCCTCTTGTTATACTTAATAAAATTCTATTTTTTCTAGGTTTTCTAAATTAGATTTCACTCTCACTTTCTTGATTCATGGTTTTTTTAGGTTTCTCACTTGTTTGTCTTGATTATCTCCTTGTTGCAGGTTACATTGATAGGTCTTCCCCTTTTCTTTTGGAATTCTGAGGTCTTCTCTATTTCATATAATAAATATTACTTAAGAGAATGAAATGATAGTATGTGATTATACCCTACATCAACTAAATAATTTACACTATAAAATGTTTGAATATAGAAGAGTTTTTTTATTAATAAAATTATATCGTTAGAATAAAAAAAAAAAACTTAAAAATATTACAATAATTTAAACTTAAAATATTATATCATAGTTGGTATTCTATATTAATTATAATTTGACTTAATAATAATATAGTTTATTTTAATTATTTGATTAAAAATTATATAATTAATATATAATTAAATATTTAATAATGTGCCTGAGTGTGGTCCACCAACAAGGATGACACTTGCTTATAATTTTATAAATTTTTAGGGTGTGATCATACCAACATTAGTGCACTAAATCCCATCAGAACTCTGTAGTTAAGCATGCTTGGGCCGGAGTAGTACTGGGATGGGTGACCTCCTAGGACGTCTTGTTGGAAATTTGAAGTAATTTGAGGCATTTTATGTTATCATTGATGTCACATGGACCACATTGAGTTTTGGTGGCCAAAATATTTCATAAATAAGCATTTATTATATTTTGGAAAGAATGGATTTTACAAGGTTTTTGTGACCTCTAAGTCCTCGATGAAGATAATATGTTCGAAGCACTAAGGGAGCAGGAGTGTCGTATTCGTTCGAAAACTAGCGAAGAGAAGAGGGAACAAAGCTAAGAGAGGTTCCTTACCTATCACTGTAGGCACTTTTTGCCTAGCAATAAGAGGAAGGTGCGTAAGGTGTTTAAGCGCCAATAGATCCAAAGTTTGAATCCTGCCGATGCTGGTTTTTGCAAGGTAAAAAGGGAGAACTTTTTGTGCACGTGGTCTTTGAGGGTAAGTTCAGAGGAAGCAAGAAGGAGGTATTGCGCTCTTGGTTTCTATGTGAGCGGTTGGATCATGTGGTTTTTGGAACCACGGTTTGAGTGGTGTAGGGATAGTGATAGGGGATTGAATCCTGCTGAGGTTAAAGGCAAGTTATTAATTTTTCCAAACATTTTATTTTTCTAAGGTTGCCCTAGGAGAGATAAGGTTTGTGGTGCATGTTGTGAAAAGGAAATTTTTTTGGTGATTTTCCATTTAGAAGTATATCATATTATATATCGTTGGAAAGCTTATTTCGAGGGCTATTTGATTATTTTTTTTAAGAAGGAGAAATAAGGTGTACATAAAGAGATATTTCTATTTTTGTAAAAGGGTTCAAGTGAAGGTTGTTTAATTCTTTTCAAAGTGTGTTGAGTGTGGCAGATTTTCCAAAGGGGTTTCTTCATCTTCATAAAAGGTTTGAGCACATTCTCCTATTGATTGTCTATGATGGTTGATTTTTGAAATATCATTGAAGGAAAAAGGATTGTTTGTGGTTTCCTTTTTGAAAGTGGTTAATTGAATGCTTTAAGGTTTTCTGAATTGAGAGTTGTGTTTAAACCTTTTTTTATAAGCATAGTTGTTGAAGCCCATTGGTTGTGAAATAACTTGAGTTAGAAAAGAACATGAGTATCATTGTTATGTGAGATTTGTAATTGAGCATTTTTGGAAACATTTGAGTTGGTTGATACATACTTGGACTAGGGTTATGTGAGGAAGAATTGTATCTTGAGTATGATTGATTGAGCCTTTGAGAAGGCATTTGTGGACAGTTTTAGAAAATATTTGTGGATAGATTTGGGACAGTTTTGGGCAATTTCTTGGTGATATTGTTAGAGTAGATTTGGACAAGTTCTTGATGAGCTTGCTTGAGCAGATTTGACAAGTTTTGTGTGAGCTTGTTAAGAAGGTTATACCTGAGCCTATTGAGAAGGTTCTTATTGAGCTTATTGATAGAGCGTTGGAGGTGATAGAGTATCGAGGACAGAGTCTTAGTGGATAGAGATCCAACAACCAACACAGTTGAAGATAGATCTGAGTGAGGAGTCTTCAAGTGGATATAGGTCCATCAGTTAGTGCAGCAGAGATACGAAGTCTTCTAGAATATCACATAGCCAGAGCAGAAGGGGAAAGAGTTATCCTGTGGAAGAGATCCACAAACTTGATATTAGGGGATCAACATCTCCTTTGGATAGAGATCCATAAACATTGTAATTGGGAGTGATTCCAAAGAGATTTATTGAGAAAGTTTTAGTAAAATATTTTCTCCATGGAGTAGCCCATATTGGGTGAACCACGTAAATTATGGTGTCTCTATTGTGTATGGTATTTTTTGCATTGCTTTGATTACTGCTATTGATATTGCTATCTATACACAACATAATATTGAATTGGAAGAAAAAGTAAAAAGTGGTCTTATACTATTCACCCCCCTCTTAGTATAATCTTGTGTTCTTCAATTGGTATCAGAGCGGGTTCCTTCAAAAAGGCTAAAAACTTGAGGGTAGATTCTATAAGAACACAGATGGCTTCATAGAATGGATCATCTACAAATAAGGCTTCATTGTTTGATGGTAACAATTATGCTTTATGGAGCATGAGGATGAATAAATACTTGATATCACAAGGATATGAGGTATGTAAAATGGTTGAAAAAGAGTATAGGGTTGAAGGTGATCTCGAGGTAGATAAGACTATCAAGAAATTGGTTGAGATCAATGCAAGAGCAATGAATTGTATTTTGAGTGGGCTTCGTGAGACAAATTTTGCAAAAGTCATGGTATGTACTTTAGCTAATGAAATGTGGACCAAGTTACGAAATACTTATGAAGGAGATTCCAAGGTAAAGTTGGCAAAACTACAAACTCATAGAAAAATATTTAAGGAATTGAAAATGGAATATTATGAAGATATTGCAAAGTTTTTAATTCGAGTTGATGAAATATATAACACCATGAGAGGCATAGGTTTTGAGATAAAATAATAAGAAGTTACTCAAAAGGTTTTGAGATCACTTCCCATGAAATATAATTCTAAGGTTTCAGCAATGGAAGATATAGTGGATATCAACAAGTTAACAATGGAAGAATTGCAAGGTACTCTCACAACTTATGAGATGAGGGTAAGTAAGCATCAAGTCACAATAAAATAGATTGAATTCAAGGCTTCAAAAAAAGAGAAAGGTAATGTTTCAGATATGGATAGAGTTTTAGATAATTTCGAGGAAACTAACTTCATCAAAAAGAATAAGGACTCAAGGAATTTCAGGGATATAAGGAAATTCAGATGCTACAAGTGTGGTGATCTTGGTCACTATGCATACAAGTGTCCATATGAAGAAAATAGTGATGATGAAAAATAGGATCACAAAATAAAAGAATATGGAAAGTATAAGCATGACAAATATGATAGATTCAAACAAAACAGGTATGAGAAGAAGAAAATTTTTCGTAAGGAAAAAAAATCTTACTACATTGTAGAAGCAAGTGATAGCTTAGATCATAGTGATAGAGACAAATTGGATGATGAAAAGGAAGAATATTTATTTCTAGGAATAGAAGGTGAAAGAGAACAGTGCTTTGTGTGTGGTCAAAGAGATCACAGATCAAGATATTGCAATGGTTTTAGTGATAGTGAAGATGAGATGACACATCAAGGAAACAAGCATGGTCAAAGAAATCTTGAGAGTTTGTTTGCTATAGAATATTATAATGATCTTAGTGACAGTGAAGATGAAGAAGGGTTTTTATATGGGATAAGATAAGGAGAAGAAGAACATTCACTCCAAACAGAATAAGTTAAACAAGAGGATAATATCTCAGTTGATCTAAAGGAAGACTTCAATATTATCCATGAGAAACTACAAGAGGTTAAGGAAAATCTAAAAGAATTAAGATGTTCCATACATGAGAATTTTGATCCATCACATGACTCAAAAGGTCAAGATATTTTCACTAAGAAGGAAACATGTATTTCAGAGGCTATATATATGGATGCCAATTTGTTACTTGACACAAATGAAGAGAAATAAGAGGAAGATTCAAAAGCATCAAAGGTCTCATGTTTTAGGTTTGGGGAATCACACTCAAAAGGAAAGGAAGTTTTAAAATATGAAAGCAAGGAAGCACCTAATATTTGTGAGGAAAGTTCCAAAGTTCCTATGGCTCCAAATATTTAGTTTGGTTCTTTTTTTGAGATAGGTGAATCAAGTTCAAAAGGAAAATAAATTCTTGAAAAGAAAAGCAAGTAAGAAACTAAGAAAGAAGTTTTAGATACTACAAATAAGGTTCAAGGATGCAATGCACAAGTTAAAAATGATCATAAGGATAATGGTCAAGAAAGATATGAAGAACCAAGGCATGGACAAAGGGCTTTTCAAGGACATTATTTTTCTTGCAATGGATTTGGAAACGTGGCTATACACTGCATGGTATATGGATCAAAGAAGTTTGATTTTGATAGAAGAAACTTCAAATGAAGAACGTATGGTTTTCAGGGACATTGCTTCTCATGTAACAATATTGGTCATAAATATTTTCAGTGCAAAGGAAATGAGCAACATGGTTTTGGTTTTAGAGCTACACAATTCAGAAGTCATAATGGTCATGAAAACAGAGCTTCACAATACAAGGTTCAGGAAAGGAATGGATATGGAAATTATTTTAATAATGAATTCAAGACATAGGCACCATCCAAAGGCTACAATATCAAGTGTTTCAATTACAATAAATTTGGGCATATTGCAAAATGGTGTAGGAATCAATTCCAAATGGGTTCAAGGCAAGAAGGTCAAACAAGTTTAAGGCAAGAAGGTCAAACAGGTTCTAGACAAGAAGATAAAGTAATTCATCGAGATAAGGATATCAAAAAAAATATTTAAGGAATTTGATAGAGGAAAGAAACAAAGTGAGATGGGAGTAAAAGTACCCCCACCCCAAAATTAATCACCTCAAGAGAGAAGGGGTGAGGGGGCTAAGCTTAAGAGTCATATATTTTAGCCTCATAGGTGTCCCTTTTGCCATTTATGTCAAAGGGGGAGATATTTGAGTAAGGGGGAGAGCATTGAGTTAGGGGGATCAGCCTCCAAAGAGAGTATTGAGTTAGGGGTGGTAGCCTCTATCAAGAGTATTGAGTGAGGGGGAGCAACTTTGATTCTTAGAGTTGGTTTTTGCAGTGACTGTGGTGATTTGCATTAGAGGTGTTGCCATCAATGACAAAGGGGAACATTGTTGGAAATTTGAGGCCTTTTATGTTGTCATTGATGTCACATGGATCAAATTGAGTTTTGGTGGTCAAAATATTTCATAAATAAGCATTTATGATATTTTGGAAAGCATGGCTTTATAGGGTTTTTATGAAAACCAAGGCAAGAAAAATAAAAGGTTTTATTTAAAACCATGGATGGTATATTTGAAATGGGGTTTTCTTAAAACCCAGGTTGGATTTTTTGTTTCATCGAAAAAAGTACCCCGGTGAAGGAGATAATTAATTTTAAATATTTAAGTTTAAATTTTAATCATTTAAAATTAAAATTTAAATTAAAACTAAAACTAATATTTTATTATTACCGACGTCAAAAAGGAGGAGGCAAATAATATTAAGTCATAGCCGACGTCAAAAGAAAAAGGTGGGTATATATAAATATGCCACTAAAATTTTTATTTTCTCTAAGTCCTCGATGAAGATAATCCGTTCGAAGCGCTAAAGGAGCAAAATTGTCGTATTCGTTCGAAAACCAATGAAGAGAAGAGGGAACAAAGGTAAGGGAGGTTTCTTACCTATAATTGTAGGCACTTGTGGCCTAGAGGCAAGAGGAAGGCACGTAAGTTGTTTAAGTGCCAGCATATCCGAAGTTTGAATCTCGTCGATGCTAGTTTTTGCAAGGTTAAAAGGGAGAACATTTTGCGCACGTGGTCTTTGAGGGCAAGTTTGGAGGAAGCAAGAAGGAGGTCTTGTGCTCTTGGTTTCTATGTGAGCGGTTGGCTCATGTGGTTGTTGGCACCATGGTTTGATTGGTGTAGGGGCAATGATAGGGGATCGAATCCTGCTTAGGTTAAAGGTAAGTTATTAATCTTTCCAAACATTTTATTTTTCTAAGGTTGCCCTAGGAGAGATAAGATTTGTAGTGCATGTTGTGAAAAGGAAATATTTTTGGTGATTTTCCTTTTAGAAGTATATCATATTATATATCGTTGGAGATCTTATTTCTAGGGCTATTTGATTATTTTGTTTAGAAGGAGAAATAAGGTGTATATAAAGAGATATTTCTATTTTTGTAAAAGGGTTCAAGTGAAGGATATTTTGTTCTTTTCAAAGTGTGTTGAGTATGGCAAATTTTCCAAAGGGGTTTCTTCATCTTCATAAAAGGTATGGGAACATTCTCCTATTGATTGTCTATGGTGGTTCATTTTTGAAATATCATTGGAGGGAAAAGGATTGTTTGTGGTTTCCTTTTTGAAAGTGGTTGATTGAATGCTTCAAGGTTTTTTGAATTGAGAGTTGTGTTTAAACCTTGTTTTATAAGCATAGTTGTTGAAGCCCATTGGTTGTAAAAGAACTTGAGTTATAAAATAATATGAGTATCATTGTTATGTGAGATTTGTAATTGAGCATTTTTTGAAACATTTCAGTTGGTTAATACATACTTGGACTAGGGTTGTGTGAGGAAGAATTATCTCTTGAGCATGATTGATTGAGCCTTTGATAAGGAATTTGTGGATAGTTTTGGAATAGATTTATGGAATGATTTGGGATAGTTTTGGGTAAGTTCTTGGTGAGCTTGCTAGAGCATATTTGGACAAGTTCTTAGTGAGCTTGTTGGAGTAGATTTGGGCAAGTTCTTGGTGAGATTTCTAGAGTATATTTGGGCAAGTTATTGGTGATATTTCTAGATCATATTTGTGCAAGTTATTGGTGAGCTTGCTTGAGCCTATTTGACAAGTTATGTGTGACCTTATTAAGCAAGCTATGTTGTAGCCTATTGATAGAGCTTTGGATGTGACAGAGAATAGAGGACAGAGTCTTAGTGGATAGAGATCCAGCGACTAGCACAGTTGAAGATAGATCTGAGTGAGGAGTCTTCAAGTGGAGAGAGGTCCACCAGTTAGTGTAGTAGAGAGAAAAAGTCTTCTAGAAGATCATATATCCAAATCAGAAGGGGAAATAGTTATCCTATGGAAGAGATCCATGAAATTGAGATTAGGGGATCAACATATCATTTGGACAGAGATCCATAAACATTGTAAATGGGAGTGATTCCCAAAGAGATTGATTGAGAAATTTTTAGTAAAATATTTTCTCCATGGAGTAGCCCACATTGGATGAACCACGTAAATTGTGGTGTCTCTATTGTGTATGGTATTTTGTGCATTGCTTTGATTACTTCTATTAATATTGCTATCTATACACAACATAATATTGAATTGGAATAAAAAGTAAAAAGTGGTCTTATACTATTCACCCCCCTCTCAGTATAAGTTTGTGTTCTTCAAGTCTCGTTGTTGCACCCTTTTTAAAAAGGTTCAAACCTAGTACGAGGGGACCTATAGTGATAAGTTTTTGGGTTTTCATATTGAAGACTCAAGTTCAAACCCGATACAAGGGGACCACGATGCTCATAAAAATTTATGCTTTACCCTAACATTTTATGGACGCTAAGGGTTTTGGATGTTTGCCAAGCTATGAACACTAAGACTTTTGGATGGATTTCTTGAATGATGAAAATTTCCCCCATTAGGGTAAAATGGTGAAATTAGGGATCTAGATGGGAGAGCTACATATCTAACGAATGCTGATCAATGTATAGAAAAGGGAATGACAAATGCAAAAAATATTCTAAAGGAAGGATCAAGAAAGGATTCTTGGGCATCGATTCTCAAAGGAAGAAAGGAAGCGATTAAAGGAGAAGTTGGTACATAAATATCTCATGAAAATGGAAATGTATATATTGTTGACTCCCTAATAAAAAAAACTTTGAGGGAAAATGAGTTTAGCATGGTAGGAAAATTTCTAGGGCCCAAACCAAATTTAGATGTGCTTAGAATATTGCTCCATTCTAAAATTTAAACAAAGGGTTCAATAAATATTATTGGTCTATCAAAGGGATACTTCTTAATCCAATTTAATATTGAGAAGGATCTAGTGGCAACTTTATCACGAGGTTCATTATTCTTTGTGAAAAGACTAATTTTCCTAAAATGTTGGCATCAAGGCTTCAACCTTCAAAATGAAGAATTTTTTCCATTCCCATATGGATTAGGTTCCCAGATATACCTATAGAATATTGGTATGATTAAATTATTAAGGGCTTGGCAACACAAATCTGACAATTTATAACCATGGATCCACCCACTCGCAATAAAATAAGAATGTTATGTACAATAGTCTATGTTAACGTGAAGCTAGAACAAGACAAAGTAGAAAAAGTGAGTATTAAATAGATGCTTGGGGAATGAGAACAAAAAGTTGAGTATGGAATTTTTTTGGTTTACTATAAGCAATGTAAAGTGTTTGGACATATAGAGGGAAAATTCCATCCACATAGATAAGCCATATTTACTAAAAAGTGGCAAAAAAATGAGAATCAAATAAACCAGAGGACCACAAGCATGGAAAAGGAAACTTCTAGCCCATAAGAAAGGTCATAAGAAAAGGAAAAATATTAGGAAATTTACCAGGAGGTAAATGAAGAGGTAGAAAGTAAAATTAGTGATGGATGTTCTATACAGTACAAGGAACAATAAAAAAATCCTAATAAGATAATGGAGTATGCAAGTAAATGCACAGAGCTAAACCAACAAGCAGATGAAGAACATAATGAGAAAAAAAACTTGAGTGGTTTTGGAAATAACACTAATCAACAAGAGAATAGTCTCAATAAAGAAAAATAAAATAATTATGAATATGGTAACCATAAGATGAAAATAAATATGATTGAAAATCATATAAATCTAGATACCAAGACACAACAAAAAAATGTGATTGTGATCAACATAGAGAATGCATATAATAATTTGGAAGTTGAAGAACAAATATTAGTAAATGATGCTAAAATTGTAGAGGATACCCCATCCACTCAAATGGACTCAGAATAGGATAAGGATCATATTGAAGGAGTTTGGGGGTTTAAAATAAAATAAATAGAGGGATGGCAAGGATTAGATCAAGTTTTAAGTTCAAATAACAAAACTAAACAATTTGAGGAACAAAAAAATCTAAGCATAATAGAAAACTCAAAGAGTCAAATCAATCTAAGAAGGGTATGTAAACAATATTCAACAAAATACTAGAGTTGGGTAAAACAACTCAATAAGTAGTAGAAGAATATCTGATAGGATGTAACCAAATGAGAGAGAATGATCCTCTTGGAAAATATACAAAAAATACAAAGAATAGGTAATTACGGGAAAAGAAAGCAAGGAAGACCTCCCAAAAAAGAAGAATAAAAAGTACAAGAGAACAAGGGATAAAAATTAGATCCAAATTAAGAATGGATGGGTAAGGGTAAAAGCCCATCAAACAAAATTAAAAAATTAAAATACTTTCTTGGAAAGTGCAGGGGCTAAATTACCTTGGGAAAAGAAGAATTGTTAGAGATCTACTCATTGATGTAAAACCTTATATTGTTTGTCTTCAAGAACATAAAATTGACACAAAAAACTTGACATTATTCAAAAAGAGGTTTTTTCGAATGCTGAATGGATCATAAGCCCAACACAAGGTATTGTTGGAGGTATTTGCATCTTTTGGGACATAATAAATTTTGAGGGCACTTTAATTAATCAAGAAGATATATTATGTATAATCAAATTGAAGAACAAAAAAACTAACTTATGTTGGGTAATGACAGGGGTTTATGCTCAAAATGATGATCATGAGAGATTCCATCTGTGGAATAAGCTATCTTTTCAGAGGAGTCTTTTCATTAATTTGTATTTAATGTTTTTGGATGACTTCAATACAGTATTAAGAACAGAGGATAAAATTGGAGGGAGGATTAACATCACTCAAGGTATGCAAGATTTTAAAGATTTTATTCAGAATAATAAGCTTATTGACTTGGATATGTGTAAAGGTAAGTTTACATGGACAAATAGAAGGATGGGGGATAATAACATTCAAAGGTGTCTGGATAGAGTTCTTATTTATGATAGTTGGTTAAGTATAAATAATATTCATCGACTTACATGTATGCCTAGAATAGGATCAGATCACAATCCCTTGTTGTTGGATATGGAAAAGGAGGGAAAGCAGAGAGGAAAAACCCTTTAGGTATGATATCATGTGGAATATGCACCCAAACATTAAAAATAAAATTCAATATTTGTGGTAGGAGGAGGTTCAAGGATCAACAATGTACAAAGTTACCCAAAAATTAAAGAACATCAAGTATTGAATCAAAATTTGGAATAAAGAGGTTTTTGGTAACATCAATTTAAGAAAACAATAGCTTAAAAAGGATATCCAAGATATAGGGAAAACAACAGAGAGGGAAGGGAGAAAAATAGAGTGGCATGAAAAAGAAAAACAACTCCTCACATAGTATCATAATACCATTGCCTAAGAGGAAATTCATTGGAAACATAAATTCAGAGTTTTGTGGCTCAAGGAAGGTGAGAGAAACACTAAATTATTCCATGTTTCGACTATGATACATAGGAACAACAATTAAATCCTCTAACTTATGGGGGAATATGAAAGAAATTATGAGGATTTAAATTATATTAAAAATCTTACTATTACTTTCTTTTAGAATCTTCTTAGCAAAGAAAAGTAGAGTGCAACATGGAAATAGAAAGCAACATTAACAATGTTCCCAAAGGAGTCAATGATAGCATGAATGAATATCTATGCAAGGTAATCTCTAAGGAGTAAATTGAAAGAGTTGTGTTTTCTATGGGAGCATCCAAGGCTTCGAGGCCATATGGTTTCCCACCAGGTTTTTTTCAACATCATTGGGATATGGTTGGAGAAGATGTAGTCAATGCAATCCAAGAAGCCCAAGAATTTGGTAAGTTGCTGAAAGAATAGAATAATATCTTCCTTGCTATAATTCCAAAGAAATATGGGGTAGATATATTGCAATACTTTAGACCAATTAGCCTATGTAATACAATTTACAAAATGGTTACTAAAGTTTTGGCCAATCGGTTGAAAAATATCATTCCCTCAAACATTAATAAAGATCAAGGAGATTATGTGGTAAGTAGGAAGATTACTGAAAGCATCATTGCAATTTATGAAATAGCACACTCTCTTCAAAGGAGGAAAGGTTCAGGCATGTTCCTTAAGTTGCACATGATCAAAGCCTATGATAGAGTTTGTGGTCCTTCTTTGAAAAAATAATGGAGCGAATAGGTTTCAGTGAAAAATGAAGGGCATGGGTTGGTATGTGTATTTCTAACCCTCGCTTTTCAATCTTGATAAATGGATAATTTATTGGGTTATTTCCTTCTACCATAGAAATCAGGCAGGGAGATCCGTTGTCTCCATATCTTTTTATCATTATGGCAAATACCTTGGGAAGAACTTTGGAAAGAAAGAAAAAGGATGGTAATTCATCCACTGGTGAAGCTTTGTCTCATCAACAATTTGTGGATGATAATTTCTTGTTTGGGAAAGCTATAGAGGAAGAATATTTAGAGTTAAAAAAAATCCTTGATTATTATGAAAAAGCTATAGGCCAAAAAATAAATTATTAAAAAAATAATATTATGTTTTAAACATGGAGGAAAGTAGAAGAGATCAAATAGTTAAAGTGTTGGGCTGTAAGGAGGAAAAGTTCCCTATAACTTATTTTGGTATGCCTTTGTTTATAGGTAATATAAAATATGAACTTTGGAATCCAATTATTGATAAATTTAATAGGAAAATTCAATGCTGTAAGGGATCTCTATTATCCTCTACAAGGAAAGTACAACTCATAAAACACATGCTTCAAAGACTCCCTATTTATTTTATGTCTTTACTAAGGATGTCAAGGAAATTCGAAGAGAATTTATAAATACTACAAAAATATTTCTTATGAGATTGCATTGAATGCAAAAAACTTATACAACTGGTAGTTTGGGATACCTGTTTCTAGCCTTTACAGAATGGGGGTCTTAGTTTGAGGAAGCTGAGAGATCTAAATAGAGCCCTTATAGCTAAACATGGTTGGAGGATTTGCATTGGAGCATCAGGTAAATGGGCTAGAATTATCCAAAATAAATACTTGGAGGGCATAAACCACTTTATTAGTTGTTCTAATCCTCCACGTGGGTCTATTTTTTGGTAAAATATAATCAATAGCAGGAAAGTTCTATGGCAATGTCTAAAATGGAGAGTAGGCAAGGGAGACAAAATTAACTTTTGGAAAGATCCTTGGATTCAAGAGGATCCTTTAGAAAACTATAGAAAGTTCAAAGATATTAAAGAACATTTAACCAAAACCTATGGTAAGAAAATTAATGGTTACATTCATAGGGTGGGTGATTTTTAGGAGTGGAAAATCATGCAAGAATATATGCAAGGCCTAGGGGGTAAAGATCTGTAAAACCTCATAAGGAGTTATTATTTAGGTAGAGGTTTAGAGGAGGATCAGATAATTTGGGGAAGAAACCAGCAAGGTCAGTACTTGGTGAAGGATGGATATAAAGTCTTGGGCAAAGTAACCTTAAAGAAACCCGAGCTTAAAAGAATTTGGAATCTAAACATCATCCCTAAGGTTACTATATTATTTAGACTGCCATTCTCAATAAAATACTTACAAAAGACAATATGTTCAAAAGAGGGATTGTGGTTCCAACTATTTGTAAATTATACAACCAAGAGGATGAGTGTGTGGACCACCTGTTTGGAACTTGTGATTTTTTTTGTGATATCCTAAATATGTTATCAAGAGAGGTTAATGTTTCATGGATCATTCCAGATTCTCTAATCAAGATTTGGGAATAGTGGTACTTAGGAAGTAGTATTTTTTGGCAAAAATGCATTCCACATATTTTTTGGGGGATTTTGTTGGAAAGAAACAAACAAGTGTTCAAAAACAAAACTAGAGGAATAATTGGGGTTTATGCCAGGGAAAAAAAAACCCTATTGGGAGATTGTATTAGAAATATTGCTGGCCAAATTTTTTTTGCAATGATCATCTCTAGAGAAAAATATATCTTAAATATGAAAAAATCAATAAGGTGAGACTAGATACTAGATGGGAATGTCCCCACAAAGACTGGGTAAAAATTAACTTCGATGGAGCTTTAAATTTTAACCTAGATCATGCTAGTGGAGGGGCCTCATTAGCAATGACAGAGGTCAAGTAGTGGTTGCATATATTGAGGATCTAGGAATTACCACAAATAACCAAGTTGAAGCAAGGGCAATGCTTACAGGACTCCGAATTGTAGTGAATTTGGATTTAAAGAGAATTGTTCTTGAGAGGGATTAAAAGAATATTATAATTTCCATTCAAAAATGGGAGTTAAATAATTCTAGAATTTTTAAAATAATTACATATGCGAGGACTATCTTGGGAAACCTAGAATATAGTCAAGTTAAACATATTTATAGGGATGGAAACAAAGCTATCGATAAAATGGTAAATATGGTCGTTAAATCTAAGAATTTCAAGGTCTGGTCATATGGCCCCATGGAGTTGGATGAAATTTTAAGAATTAAAAATGAAGCCAACATATAAAGAGGGTAGAGCAAAGCAAAATACTTATTGGGATCATGCGATGAAGGATTTGAGTACACTAAATTACATTATTGTCAGCATTTTATTTATCACTTATGTAAAGCATGAGCACTACATCAACTATGTTAAATAGAAGGATAGTAGAAAGAATATTATTTCAGTATCTCCATCAACAGGTTTAGCCCAAGTTTTTTTGTTTTACTAAGATAGGGCTATCTTGCATTTTTATGATCTTCTCTTGTTTTTTCTTGTACATATTTTAAGCTCCGTGTAAAGGGTTGGGTCCCTTCAACCCTTTTTTTCCCAATACCAAAAAAATAATATAAAATTACTATTATATATAGTTGCATAAGGAACCTCTATAAACCCTAGCCTGCTAGGTAAATATGAAGTTAATAGGACCCTTGACTATCTAGGGAATCCAACTAGGGCAACCCACCAACAAGTACTCAGATACTACTAACTGACCTATCTCTTTCAGGTAAAAATTTTAGGGTAAAGCATAGGTTTTTGAAAGGGTCTTGGTCCCTTGTGCAATGGTTTGAACTTGGATCTTGTGGATGAGAATCCAAATACATACCACTAGAGCATCCCAATAAGAATAATTTAAAATTTTAGGGTAAAGCATAGGTTTTGGAAATGGTCTTGGTCTATTGTGTAATGCTTTGCATTTGGGTTTCTTAGATGAGAACCCAAAGACATACCACTGCAATATCCCAACAAGGATAAAAAATTTAGGGTAAGAACAATTTTTTGAAAGGGTACTTGATTCCCTTATAGCAAGGTTTGAAATTGGATATTGAATGAAAACCCAAAGGCATACCACTATGGTATCCCCCACGGGATAAACATTTAGTATAAAACATGGTTTTTGAAAGGATCTTGGTCTCCTTGTACCAGGGTTTGAACTTGGATCTCTTGGATGAAAAACCAATGACATACCACTATCGTATCCATCACAAGACTATTTTAGGGTAAAGTGAAGGTTTTTGAAAGAGGTCTGAGTCCCCTTGTATTGGGGTTTGAAATTAGGTCTCTTGGATGAAAACCCAAAGACATACCATTACAATATCCCTCATGGGACTAAAAAATTTAGGGTATAACATGGGCTTTTTTAAAGGGTCTTGGTATCCTTGTATTAAGGTTCTAACTTGGATCTCTTGAATGAAATCCCAAAGATATAACACTATGATATCCGTCATGGTACTAAAAATTTTAGGGTAAAACATAATATTTTTGAAAGGGTCCCAATCCCCTTGTACTGGGTTTGAACTTGGATCTCCTAGATGAAAATCCAAAGATATACCACTATGGTATCCCTTATAGGACTATTTAAAAAACATGTACTAATATGTCTTTGGATTCTCATCTAGGCAACCCAATTTCAAACCTTGGTACAATGAACCCGAACCTTTTTAAAAACTCATAGTTTACCCTAAAATTTTATTTAAAAATATGTATGTTAACTATTTTTTATAAACTTTTAACTATAAATTTTATATCACCTAGAATAATTTTTTATAAATTTGATTATGAAATAATTTTGTGTAAAAAATAAATTTATTAAATAATAAAAAATATACAACCTAATTAAATAAAATTAACTCAACACAATGAATTCCTTTGAGGAGACCTTAAATATTAAACCATACATATAATTATTAAATTATTTAATATATTTTAATCTCATCTAACTTATCATAATATATAATTTAAATAGTATATTTTTAATTATCATTATAAATAGTGTATTATTTTTTTAAATACATAGGTCAAAAATATCATAAGATCACTCGAATCAATTTAATATTAGAAGCATCAACAAGGTTATAGTGGATCATAATTTGGTAGCTCTTTGGGACTTTCTAGCTAATACTAAAGACTATATGTAGATGTATTTAGGGTATTATTTTCTTCCATGGAATAAAGAAATCTGATCAACATTCATTATTAGTTCTTCCTTTCTTCATGTAGAGGACTATGATGTTCAGAGTAAGTTTGATATGTCAAGAAAATATGGGATGGCACTAAAGTGGTATGAGATTTACATATAAATTTATCCTCGATTCTTTTGGTTTTGTGTTTTTGTTAGCAATCTATTATTTTCACATGATCACAAAATATTAAAGGTATAATATTCACATAATTCAATCTATAATAACTAATTAATAACTCATTAAATATATTATTAAAATGTTTACTTAAGGAATGCAATGAATTGCAATGTTAATTCTTTGATATTTTATTACAATGCTTTATCTTAAATATATACATACATGAGACCTTCCTTATTACATACACTTTTCATCTCCTCACACGCAGATCTAACACGTCATACTTTGCATAGGAGAAATAATAATAAATCTCACGTATCTACATAAAGACAATCTCTCATACACTAAATGACAAGCTTTTATATAATTCATAACTCCACACTTATTTATATCATACCTCACTTACATAAATCCATACTTACTAGCATGACACCTCACTTACATAACTCCACACTTACTAACACGACATCTCACTATAGACATGGAAAATTGACCCACCCAAAATTATTTTTCTCTAAAAACCTCTAAGAAGTCCCTCAAACTCACCAAGTCCAAGTTTGTGTTTCTTTTCCCCTTATTTTATTTTTTTCCTAGTTTTTCTAATTCATAGTCACCTAGAACAAGGCACGAATTCAAAAAATTAGGGATTTCTCTTTCAAAACCCAATTTTGGGATGACCTCCAAGATGTCGGCTCTCTCCTAGGTTTTGTTCTTTATTTTCCTACTCTTTTTCCCTCTAAAATATTCTATAAATAGTGGATTTAGATCTCTTTTTCTCCCTAGCAAGTCTATAGGTTCCCCTAGCAAGATCAAGAGATGGAAATGATAAATTTTGAATTCCATCAAGTGTTTTCATTTGTTCTTCTACTTCTGATCTACTTTTGTGTTTTGTTTCCATTTTTGGATAGGTGTTGGAGCCTTGCGAAGGTAAGGTTTGGAGGTAAGGTTTCACTTCCAAAACCTTAGTCTGCTTTTGCTTGTTTTATTTAGGTCATAATATCATTGTTTGCACTCTATTTTTCACACTATTTCATTTTGTTGTATCTTGTATTGTTTGCTTCTAAAAGGGTCAAAAATTACTTTTATTTTCAAATGGTCAATTAAAATGACCAATGGGGCTTGATTGATGTGCCTCCAATATCAGTCACATAGCGACCTAAGTAGACCTCCAAACACTGATCAATTTTATAAAGGGTTTGTGAAGCTTTTTTATAGGTTATGAAGTTGTTGGATATATTTGGATGCAAGTTAAAATCTAGGATCAACACTGGTAGGGTTATGCATAGTAGCTATTTATCACCAACTTGGATAAAATTAGGATTTTCAAAATTTGGAATTGGCTAATATTTAGGACACTTGACCAGGGTTCATTAGCCAAAAATTTTTGGATTAATTTTTTTTTGGGTCAAATCGTCCCAATTTTATAATAATTTGACCATTTTAAGTTTAAATTTCCAACATTACCCTTAATAATAGTGAACCTTCTACATGTGTTTGGACACTATTCACTTGGATTTTGAAACTAATTCGCCAAATTTTTATAAATACATTTTGGGGTTGATATCTTATGCATAACCTTAACCACTAGATAAAGCAAGTGACCTAAGTAGACTTCTTAGGTTATTTTATTATTTTTTTGTTGTCTATTTTTGTTTTAGATTTAGCTCATGATAAAATACAATAAAAAAAGAAAAAAATACGTTTGATTTTGTTCTTAGGCATTTGAAAGAGAAAGGTATATTGTATGTATCTAGGTTAATTACGTTTGTGCATTATATTGGACCCTTGCTGAAGATAAAATGATTTCATTTCTTGCAAATCTAGGGTTAGTTCTCATTAAAGAAAAAAGAAACATGGCAAAGCAATTTTCTAAAAATGTAAACTAGTTTTTTATTCACCAGATTGCAGATGCACAAGTGAACAACATACTCCTAGTGTTGCAAGCTTTTTGGTTTACCAAATCACATTATGCTTAAGTGAAGAGCATAATACCTGCAACAAAAATGTATTAGAAAATAGAAGGAATAAAAAAGAGGGATTAAAAACTTAAAGGAAGAGATGAGTTAGGAAAGGAACAAAAAATATTTGAATGAATTATTATTTCAAAAAAATAGAAAGTGATATATCTATAAATTTTTTAATGTGTTTTGACCTACAAGTCTCATCAATGGAGTGAGATTTGAAGTGGTACAACCTCTCTCTATAAAGACCTAAATCTAGGAGGGAGTTGAAGAGTAATACATGTGGGAGAAAAACACCCAAGAATTATTACAAACCGCAGGTTTATATACTAAGATGTTGAAAAGAAGAGAAGTCCCAAGCTCAACCCCCCAAAAAAGCACCCACCCAGAAAAGAGTCCCTCAATTAATTTTATTTTTTCAAAGATAATATCGAAGACATTTTTGGTTCCTCCAAAAAATAATGCCTCAAGAAATGTGCTTGAGATATCTATATTTTCTCCATTTTTTCAAACATTGGAGAAATAATGTGTCGATTCGAAGATATTTAACAAAATTGTAGTTGTCTAGCTTCAAAAATAAGAGGAATTATTTTTATTTTGGTTCCATGTCTGCATGTTGCTTGCTCAAAAACTCTGGCCAAAAGTGAAGGCCTACCATCAAATTTAACTTTCTCAAACAAATGCAGGAGAAATTTAATTTTATATCCCCTAGATCTTAGTCTATTAAATTTTTTATTTTTAGCAGAAATAAATCCATCCTCGGAGCTTTCTCTAACCATAAATTATTTTATTTCACTCATGATAAAGGCATTTTTCTAATGAACTAGATTATGGGACAAAGTAGGGATGCATTGATAAGTATTCATCAACTTTTGAAGCAATTTGGGCCAAAGAATTCTAGCCTGAGCAAAATTAGGCCCATTAAAAAACACAATATCCAGAAGTGTTACTTTAGAATAAAAAATAAAGGAAGTAATTTTAATACTATCATAGAAGGAACCATAGGTAGCAATAAAACCATTAAGATCCTCCTTAGGGCCATGCCAAAATCCAATGACATCACCAATGTATCGTTTATAAAATAAAATAATTTCCATAATAAAATTATTAAATGCCTGTTCCTCTAGATGATAGATAAATAAATAAACATAAACCTTAGAAAAATTACTTTTCATGGTTGTTCCTATTATGTACTTGTATGTTTTCCCTTTGAATTCTAAGTAGTGTTGGGTTAAAACTATCTATGCAAGTCTTACCACAAAGTTTATCTTGGTCGGATCAATTTTGTTCTTCAAAAAATGATGAAGGGCTATTGATCCTTGAGAGGTGGGGATGCTAGGATAGAGACCATCAACATAAAAAGATAAAATAATGATATCCTGAGGAAGATTATGATCATGCATATCTTTAATTAGAGATACGAAATCCAAGAGATGTTTTTTTTGCTTCAACAAAATTGGCAAGAGTAGATGATGAAGCCATTTGTAGATAAGTTTGATAATGAAGCCATAGTAGAAATAGATAGTTTGACCAAAAATCTTGGACTTGTGGATTTTTGGGAGTAGGTAAAAGACACACACTTTGGTGGAGGATGGTGTTACCTAGAGTATAAATTTCTTGTGGTTTTTTGAAAGAATATTCCTTCTAAAAGCCCAATCAAGCAAGTCTTAAAGCTTATAAAAAATATCTTGCCAGGGAACTTTGTTCACTTCAAAGTTAAAAATTTTGATCTAAAGGCTGGGAAAAGTCTTCTAAAATGTACCAATCCATGGATAAAATACAAACACCCAAGATTTTATCTGTGGGTCTAATGATAATGGATTTGTCATTGGTAAGGGAACAAATGATAGACCAAATATGGGGTGGAAAGGCATGTTGGTGGGTGGGTTTGGTAGTAGATAATCTGTTATTGAGGAATATTTCATCCATGCCAATAAATTCTTCCAAAGGCCTACAAAACTACGAGGGCTTAAAACTTGGGTTGGAAACATGAAAATGATCAATGGGCTTAAGTAGTTTTGGAGGGCCACCTCACAATACAAATAACCAATTGAGACAAAGACATCTACAAAAGGCTAAAAAATATTTAGCCATGGAAAGAGGAACAGGGAGAAAATTTAAACTTGGGTTGAGAGACTCAATTTCATTCTATGTAAGTTTTATGGAGGAAACATTATGGACATCAAGATTTGTGATTTTACCATCCATAACCCAAACATGACTCCTATAAAAATATTGATGTCTAAAATCCTATGGGGTAAAAATTGTAGACCAAGGGGTTATTTTTGGTTTCTTCTATAATTTTGGTGATGGACTAACCCCTACCCTTGCTACTTCTGAATAGATGGAGCGAAAACCTTTCTTGGATTATCGAAACCAGAGTTGCAAAATATCTTTCATTGTCCTATTGCAATTGCTACTACATAGAGAAAGTGTAGTTTTAGAAGTTTCTTACCTTCTTTTACCTTCTTAGATAAGATACATGCAATTTTGAATTATGTTCCTATTGTTGTTTCTACCTTTGTTGTTGTTTTGGCTATTTATTCCTTTATTATGGTTGTCATTGTTGTTGTTGTTTGTTTCTATGTTGTGGATGTTGTTGTTATTGCCTTTTTTGTGTAGTAAAGGCTCTTTGGTTTGGTCTTCTATTGTGACTTCTATTCTTGTTGTGTTGTGTAGGAAAGTTCTTTTATGCACCTATTATTAGTTTTTATAAACGATCAATTTGTTACTTTATTTCTATTTTAACCACATAGGCTATACTTTCTATAGCTTTTGACATATTAATTTCTAGGACTTTTGAAGCAAAATTGTCTTGAGAAACTTTGAATTTCTCTTGTATATATTTTGGATTTGCATTTCAACTCTCCAAGCCTAAAGATTTCCCTCAAAAATATTTTTAATCTAGGATTCAAATTCCAAATAAAATTTATAAGAAAATATATTATGTTTATCTATGGAATCTCCAAGAATTTTTTTAATTGCAAGCAACAAAATGTTGGGAATATAATCATTGGCCTGAGTAACTAATTTATCTATGTTTTTTTTGAAATTACAGATGTACAAGTTAGCCATTTCCAAGAAAATTATTTTGAGTGCCTTTGACTCATCAGAAAACTATTTATTAATATATTCATCTAGAATTTGAATATGTGGTTTTTCCATTTGTAGGCTATGGGGAACAATACCTTTTCCCAAATTCTTTTCAAGTCGAGCTAGCTTGGAATGGAATTTTTTTCTAATCAAATCTTGAATTCTTCAAACCTTGTTTCGAATAGCTTAAAGACTCTGGTCATGGAGGAATGTCATGCATTGCATTGATTACATCTATGAAGGTCCTTCTATCCTATGTAGAAGGAACTCTTCTGTTCCAAGCAAAAAATTCTATTTTTATTAGATATTTGTAAAAATCTTACATTTTATCTCTATCGAAGACCCATTCTTCAAGCTTCCAAATTTGTTATTGTGAACCCTCTTGATGTAAAAAAATGTGAGGAATATGATCAAGGGAACTATGAGGAGTATCAATAACTATGGGAGAGGATTCAAAATCTAAAATATCAATAACTAGTAGAGCAGTGTGCGCCATTAATGGGTAAACTCATTAATGAAAAAAGAAACATGGTGAAGTAGTACTCTAAAAATATAAACTAGTTTTTGATTCACCAGATCAAAGATGTGCAAGTGAAGAGCATACTCCTAGTGCTACAAGATTTCTAGTTCACTAGATCACATTATATGAAAGTGAAGAGCATAATATGGTAGAAAAATTGTATGAGAAAACAAAAGGAATAAAAAAGAGGGATTAAAAACTTAAATGAAGGTATGAGTTAGGAAAAAAACTAAAAATATTTGATTGAATTTTTATTTTAAAAAAAAGTGATACATCGAAAAAAATCTAAATGCATTTCGACCTACAAGTCTCATCAATGAAGTGAGATTCCAATAGGTACAACCTCTCTTTATAAAGACCTAACTCTAGGGGGAAGCTGAACAAGAATGTGTGTGGGATAAAAATATCCAAGCTATATTCCAAACCACATGTTTATAGACCAATATGGTGGGAAAGAGTCCCCCAAAAAAAACACCCACCCAAAAAAGACAAGAAACACATTAAAAAGTGCAAAAATATAAGGTGGGAAAGAGTCCCTCAAAAAACTATATTTTTACAAATATAATACTGACGAGGCTTTTGGTTCCTCCAAAAAATTATGCCTAGAGCAATGTGCTTGAGATCTCTATTTTTCCTCCATTTTTTAAACATTGGATAATAATATTTGTGTCAATTCGAAAATCTCTAACAAAATTGCAGCTGTCTAGCTTCAAGATATAAGGAATTATTTTTATTTTGGTTCTATGCCTACATGTTTCTCACTCCAAAAATCTAGCCAAAAGTGAAGGTATACCATCAAAATTAACTTTCTCAAACTATGGTAGGAGAAAATTATTTTGATATCCCCTAGCTTTGAATCTATTAAAAAATTTATAATCCATTTCTTAAGCTTTCTCTAACAATAAATCGGTTGAGTTCACTCATGATAAATAAATATTTATAATAAAATATATTATGGGAGGATGTATGGATGTATTGATAGACATTCATAGGCTTCTGAAACAATTTGGTGTAAAAAAATCTAGTTTGAGAAAAATTAGTCCCCTTAAAAACACTGTATCCAAAAGTGTTACTTTAGAATCAGAAACAAAGGAAGAAATTTTAATATTATCATAGAAGGAACCTTAGACAACAAGAAAAACATTAAGACCCTCCTTAGGGCCATTGCAAACTCCAATGGCATCATCAATGTATATTTTATAAAATAAAATATTTTCCACAACAACATTATTAAATACCTATTCCTCTAGATCACAAAGAAATAAACAAGCATAAACCACAACAAATTTACTTCCCATAGTTGTTTGTATTATCTACTTGTATGTTTTCCCTTTGAATTCCAAGTGGTTTTGTGTTAACACTATCTCTGCAAGCCTTACCACAAAGTTTGTCTTAGTCGGATCAAATTTGTTCCCCAAAAAATGATGGAGGGTTGCCAATATTTGAGAGGTAGGGATTACGGGATAGAGGCTCTCAACATAAAAAGAGAAAAGAATGTTTTCATGAGGAAAATTATGGCCATACATATATTTAATTAGAGATATGATAACCAAGAGATGATTTTTTTTCTTCAACAAAATTGGCAATAGTAGATGATGAAGCCATTTGGAGGTATGTTTGAGCATTAAACGAAAACCATAGTAGGAATAGATGGGTCAACTAGAAATTCTAGGATTCTGTATTTTAGAAAGTAGATAAATCCTAGGGTTATCTTCTTATCTTCTTGCATTATTGTTTATCTTGCATAGTTATTTTGTAGCTTAAATTTTAGAAAGACCAAACATAGGTGATTGTTCAATATACACATCAAACATTCCGTCCTTGGACTTAAAGCGAGTCCTAAAACCATTCCTAGTGAACTCCTTTGGTCCCCAATCCCTTGAGTGTAGAGGATATAATACACCCCCATGGCTAACTTGAATCTCAACGAATCCAAGCAAGAATCGTATGCAGTAAGGCAATTTTCCTCCCTCTACACTCACATAATTCCACACTTACTAGCATGACACCTCACTTATAGAAGTACACACTTATTAACATGAAATCTAATATATACTTACATATTAAAAACTCTCTAAACTAAACTATTTATATGGTCATTGCATTAATATTTGAAGTTACCAAATAATATAATGCTTCTAACATCCCCCATATTACACTATATGTTATGAAGGTCCTTTGCCTCCATACACTTATTATATTTGATTCTCGTCTTGTTCTTTCTACTCTAACTCTAGAATTGCTTCTCCTCTATCCTTTCTCTTTCTCATATGGATCCCATATTCAAGAGTAAGTGAATACTTTTAAAATCTGGTGAGATTCTTTAAGAATATTACCAGATTGATAGGTAGAATCCTAATCTAGAAGGAAAAAAATGTAGAAACTGGCAATGATCTTGATCCTACTCAGTGGTCTAATGGACACCTCACCCTTAATTTATTATATCATATCTATAATTTCTTTAAGAATCATAGGGATGCATTTAATAAGGCTATGGATGAAGAATCCCAACTCAAAGAGCCTAGGACATCTCATCATCAAACTATTTCTCCTCAAAATATTACACCAATTGTTTGTTTGAATATTTGCATCATGTTAATCCATTTCATAAACTAGCATATGCTACTACTATAGCCACAAACATTGGAATAATTCCACAAGTTTCTCCAACTAGTAGTACATCTCAAAATTATGGTCAATTTCCCCCTCATTCTGCTAATCTCAACATTCATTCTTTTGTTCCACAAAATGTGAATTGTTTCTCACAACAAGATACCACAAAAAACATTCCCTTCCATAACCCATATCATAATAGTGTTAATACCTCAAAAATTAACCAAGTTATCTTTCAACAGCCTACCTATAACCCTCTTGTAAGGAATCTAAGGGCATTGCACAACAACAATCTCGATATGCAAAGATTGAAAAATATGGTGAAACAATTGATTTTAAGAATGGATTGTCTTCAACCTCCAAGTTTCACCTACAACTATAAGGAAATGTATAATCATCCCTTAGACCTTATTTTTGCCTCTAGGTCTTACTCTAAGCATTTTTCAAAGTTGATTTTACCTATTTATAATGTAATAAAGGACCCAATTGAATATTTAAGGATGTTAAGTACAACTTGCCATGATATTATATATGATGACATATTGTTACTAAATATGTTCCCTAAGTCCTTGGTGGTATTGCATTGGAATGGTATTATCAACTGCCTAATCATTATTTGAGGAATTTTGAGAAGATAGTAGAGTTATTTTTTCAACAATTTGGAGCTTATGTTGAGAATAATGTGACTATAAAGATGTTTATCTATTGAATAAAGGTAAATATGAAATTTTTTTGGAATACTTGTCTCATTGGAGAAATTTTGTTGGACGATTAAGAAACACCTTGCCTTCCTGAGACATGCTAGAGATATTTATTGAAATTTACAAGAGCACATATCATATGAATTGGAAACAACTAGTACATATTTCAAACAAGCAATAGATCTAGCAAGAAGGGTAGAGCAAGCCCTTATTCGAAGAGGTCAACTTAAACTAAGGAAAGAAGAAGATAGGACCATGAAAACCCAGTATAAGAACAAGCATGTAGTTGGTGAAGGGTTACAAATAGTATACTTATCAACAATGTTGGTAATACCTTGCAAAAGATGGCGCTTAGCAAACCTCAAAGAGCCCCACCAAGAAAATTTAGAAGAATGAACTAACCTATTTTGTTGATCCTAAAACAACTCTTGGAACCTAACATGATTGAGTTACCTCCCATAAGGAAACATGATACCATGATTGATTGATATAGGCCTGGTCAACATTGCAAGTATCATAGAGTGGAGGGGCACATGACACAATCATGTAAGAGGTTAAAGATTGTGGTTCAAGACTTAATCAATGTAGTTCATCTTGTTATAGAGGATTCTCAACCTACTCCTAACCATAATACTCCAATAAATGATCAACCTCCTACACAACAAGCACTCATAACTAATCAAGACATGGGGATCTTCCAAAATCCCCTACCTAATCATGGGCAATAGGCAACTAATAAAGTATCATATCATAATGTGCCACCTCCCTATAATAATATGGTTGGTATGATAGTATAAACTACAAGGCAACAAGGTCAAGGTCAATCTATTCAACAATATCAATAGGAGACGAGATCTACATCCAACCAACCATAAAAACCCCTCTTAGTTTTGAAGAATACCCAAAAAAAGAGCACAAGAGTAGAAAAACCACCCTTAGTGTTGAAACCACAATAAAAAGTCTCCTTTGACATTCAAAAATAGTTAGCTAGTACCCCAACCAAGATTTTCCTCTTAGAGCTTTTGCAAACTTCTCCTATTCATATGGAAATATTTTTGAATATTCTAAGTCAACAATTTATTCCTTAAGATATTTCCCCTAGTGATATTGCTAATTTTGTAGGTTCCCTTGGGATAGATTCTATAACATTTTTGGATGACGATATTTCTTTCTCAAATTTGTGAGGGTATTCTTCCCTCTACATCACTGAATATATTGGAAAAATATTTATCAAAATTGTTTTGATAGACAATGGTTCCTCCCTCAATCTATGCACCTTTCAATTTTTTCAAAATTAAAAGAGGAGGATTTAATTAAATCTAATGTCATAATCAAAACTTTCAATAATGAGTCCAAAAAGTACTACAAAATTATATCCCTTTCTCTTAGGGTTGGAATTAAATCTTAGACACCATGTTTTATGTGGTATCTTGCCCCACATATTTTAATCTCCTTAGATGCCCTTGGATTCATGTGATGAGGTTTGTCCCTTCTACTCTCCATAAATATTTAAAGTTTGAATTGAAGAATCAACTGGTCACCATTTTGGGTGACCCTCATCCATTCCAATATTGTTCAATGATTGAGCAAGCTCAATCTAGTCTCAATTTATGTCCATCCATTCCTCATATCACATCACCAAGCAACTTGAACATTTGAAAATAAGTGAGGAATCACTAATCAATGTTTCATCACAAGATCAAGTCTATCCTTTTCTCTAAGAGCCTCTTCTAGATTTAGCCAAGTTGCCACCTTCACCTTAGACTATAGGTTTTCCTCATAAGAAGGGTGAAGTACCACACATCGACATGTGTACCTTTATCTATGTGGGTATATACCTTGAAGAAAATATTTGTGGTAGCAACCCTCATCCTATATAGCAGTATTTTACCCATTATTATCTATCTAATGATTAATCACTTCCTAAGTAGATCTTTTCTAGTATAGGATATGTAGGTAAGGTTTTGGGACCACAACAGAAAGGTATTCAAGAACCTTTAGAAGTTGATATTTGGTCTGGGAGATGTAACATAGGCTATCATTCCCCATAAAAACCATCCCTTACCAATTGATGATGATCACCTCATTATTTATGTTGAATTTTTAGATCATCATGGATTAGAATGGGATAATGAGGATGAAGGGGCTCCTTATACCTCTTTGCATTACAATATGATAACATTGGTTCTCCCTTGGATTCTTTTGATGATTATTTCTTGTAATGATACTCCTTTCAAGAACAAGGATGTCCATAAGCTTTGTACTAAGTACAAGATTCAACAAAAGTGGTCAACTCTATATTACCATCAGGATAATGGTCAAGCTGAAGCATACAATAAGTCTTGATTCAAGATCCTTAAGAATTTTGTTAGTAAGACAAATCAAGACTAACATATCTAGATTTATCCTGCCTTTTGGACCTATCGTACGAGTGTGTGAACTCTTACAAGCACTTCTTTATATGTCTTGGTTTATGGGTCTGAGGTAGATTTTTTGTTTGAGTTAGAGGTCCCTTAATTATGCATCTTGTTGCATAATTAAGACCTCTTTTTACTTTTTCCTTTATACTTCAAAACAATAAAGAAATATACCCAAAGCAATATCAAAGCAATGCACAAAATCATCCACAAAGTGACACCAATTTTAATGTGGTTCACCCAGAATGGTTGGGCTACGTCCACAAAACTTTTCTCTAAAAGTTATCTCAAAGTTATTTGGGAAACCTTCCCAATTACAATGTTTATGAGCCTCGGCTCAAAGGAGATACCTTCCCCCAATCTGAATTTATGAGCCTCTACTCAAAGGAGATACCTTCCCCCAATCTGAATTTATGAGCCTCTACCCAAAGGAGAAACCTTCCCCCAATCTAAATTTATGAGCCTTTTCTCAAAGGAGATACCTTCCCCTCTACTCTGGATATGATCCCTCAGAATATCAACTGTCTCTACCTCTTTCCAGCACGTGGAAATCCTTTCCATCGAAGACCTCCTATCCTCAATGCTTAGCCTAAGAGACCTCTGCCTTCTATGATCACGTCCACAACAGCTCAGCAACTTGTACCAAACATAGTTAGTCGGTCTAGTACAAGTCTTAATTTGTCTATCAGATCTGTCCAACTCTTGAACAAATCAATCCTCTATCCACAAGCCTTCTCAAAGACTTGCCAAATCTATCCTCAGGTTCTCTGATAGAACCAATGTACCTCTGTCCTCAAGTTCTCTGATAGAACTATCAATCTTAGCTCACAAGTCCTCTACTAGGACCTGTCCAAATCTACTCACAATTCCCCACCAGAACCTATCCAAAACCTACTGACAAGTCCCCAACGGAACCTATTCAAAACCTGCTCACAAGTCCCCAACGAAACCTGTCCAAAACCTTAGCAAGCTCACCAAAAAAAACTTGCTTAGCATGAACCCACAAAGAGAATTGTTAGAGACCCAATGTGATTCATAAACCTCATAGAAGCATAAAGATAATTGTTAGAGACTCAATATGTTCTATACTTAACTCCCAATATCAATCTCAAATCTCATAGAAACATAAAGAGAATTGTTAGAGACTCAATATGTTCTATATTTAACTCTCAATATCAATCTTCAACTCAATCTCAAATCTCATAGAAACATAAAGAGAATTGTTAGAGACTCAATATGATCTATAATTGACTCCCAATATCAATCTCAACTCAATCTCAATCTCAAAATAATAAGATAGATGTAGTATGCTTTTCTCAAGAACATGAAACACAACCCAACAATTTCCAAACATGCAATATCTCATATACCATTGTTACTCATGTTCTTTCCACAACCAATATCTTTTCTCAACCAATTAGGGCTTTAACAACAATGCTTATAGACAAGGTTTAACCAACATCATTCAACTCAAAATTAACCTTGAAGCATTCAACCAATCATCACAAGAAAAGGAAACAAGTAGAAATCCTTTTCCCTCCAAAGATATTTGAACAAAACAACCACCAACACAATATCACCAAATGCAAAGAATAACTTTCTCAAATCAACTCAATGGAGTAAGCCCAATATCATGAATCAAGTAAAGCAATAACTTGATCAAACAACCTCTATGGAAGCAACTCAACCATCAAACTCAAAACAGCCAACCAAGGGTTCCACAAACTCAATGCAAGTAACTTGACTCACAAACCCTAGTGCACAAAGCTTCCACTATCTCAAACTAGAAATTATGCATTCATCAAAAACTCTCCTTAAGGATAACAATGCATAAGTAGTCTTCAACAAACTAGAAAATAGGATTTACACCCAATCAAAGAAAACCTAGTTGAAAACCTTTTCACTCCAACCTTATTTCAGAAAACATACACCAATCATACTCATAAGAAGAATGTGCCCATACCTTATTGGAGTAGAAGAAACTTGACCCTTAAAGCTGTCACCACACTCAACCCTCAAACTTCCAACCAAGTTAGGGTTAGAACCAAGATAAATGAGCATATACAAACTTTCCTTAATACACCTTTTATCTTCTCTTCTTTTGAAAACAACCACCAAAGAAGTCAAAAACACAACAACTAAAACTTACACCTTATATCTCCATTTTAAACTTTAGCATAGCAAAATACTAATCTCAAAAATACAACCAAAGAAATATCCCCTTATTTCTCCTATGTATTTTAAACAATGCTAAACAATGCCAAAAATTATATCAAGAAATGAATCACACCTCAGAATGGATGTCCTTGAAGAATCCAAAACTCATGGAATGGCTGCCCTTGACGAATCTGAAAATCGTGGCACAAAATACGTTTTAACAAAAACGTGACTTAATCCATGCATAGCTCCCTCCACGAGAATAGAAATGCAGACCTCCACCTACGCAAATGCCAAATGTATCCTATGCTGCCACTAGCCCACAAGGGGCTAACAAAGTCTAAGACAGACTTCCTACCACTTCAAAGAACAAGCACTTCGTAAGTTTTTCAAATGTGATCTCTCTTCTTCCGCGGCGTCAACAGAGCATCGATCGCAGCCAAAAATTAACGCATTCAAAAAATCTCAAGAGTAGTTAAACCTTAGGATCGTTCCCATATTTATTGTCCAATCATGGACTTTAGAACACGTCGGCGACAGAGAAACGTAATTTTGAATTTAATCGAAATTGCTTTCTAAAGGGTTTAAAAACCCTTAATTAATTTTAATAAATTAAGAATAAAAAAGGTTTAAAAACCTTTAAGTATTTTTAATAAATTAAAAATAATTTCCCCCTTAATTAATTAAATAATTAATTAATTAAAACCTTGAAGGGTTTTAAATAATAATTAAATAATAAAGAGAACCTCCATTGGTTTTAATAAAAACCATTTAACTTGGTTTTAATAAAAACCCTATCCAAAAACCTTATCCAATGGAATCTCTTCGGATTCTCTTAAGAAGATTCTCTTGGAATATTTCACCTTTGAAGCCAACACATCCTCTTAAAATTAATGCCATTTTATTTTGACATCAATAACAACTCATAGACAAGGAGCTAGGATCTCAAACCCAAAATTGCCAACAATCTCCCCCTTTGTCATTGATGGCAAACCATGCTTCTCAACATAAAAAAACTCAACATAAATAGCTCCCCCTGTCTTGAGGCTCTCCCCCTTACTCAAATCTCTCCCCCTTTGTCATCAATGGCAAAGGGTCACCTTTGGGGCTCGGGACTAAGAATGAGCCTCTTAGCTTAGTCCCTCCCCCACCTCCTGTTGAGGTGATTAATTCCGGGGTGGGAGTAAAATTCCCATTAGGCACTGATCATCATCAGCGTCTATAAATTCCTTTCCGGGCCTTCTCTTGAACTCTTTGTCCATATTCCTATTCTTGTCACTATTATTGTTCTTGTTCTCATCCCTGTTCTTGTCCATGCCTTGATCCTTGGACTTGATCATGCCACTGTTCTTGTTCCTATATTCTAGAATTTTAGCTCTACACTGTCTAGCTATGTGACCTTTATTTTTTCACTTATAACAAGTAACAATGCTATTTCTCTACGATAAACCTGATCTTTGAATCCACCAGTTCTGACCAAACCTATTTTGGCCAACCCTATTCTGACCAAACCTGTTCTGACCAAACCTGTTCTGACCAAACCTGTTTTGGCCAAACTTGTTCTGACCAAATATGTTCTTGTTATTTGCCTTGCAATAAACTGCCTTGTGCCCAAATTGTTGACAAGATTAGCAATACCCTTGAAAGTAACTAGCACTTTTGAAACTGTCATTTACCTTCTTCACTTGAGCAATGCAATGTGAAGCCATGTGACCAAACCTGTGACAAGCAAAACATCTGCCTTGAAACTTTCCTTTATTTGACCTCTTGGGTCCTAAAAACTTCTTCTTATTCTCATTCTAAATTTTGTTTTCTATTTTTGTGCATCTATCATTCAAGGACTCATGATCTGAAATACTTTCCTCATCAGAACTCTCTTCCTTTTGGAGTCTCTTACTAGACTCTTCAACTTGTTCCTTGTGTGACTTAACAAAACCAAGGCCTATTTTATCTGTTGTCTTTCTTTGACCTTTGATGAGTGACTTAACCTTTTTGGAGCTATCTTGAAACCTATAAAGCTTATCCTTGTACTCTTTAGTTTCCTCTTTAATAGAAGCCATTTTCTGTTCTAACTCACTATACTCAAGAACCTTAGACTCTAACTCATCCTTGAGTTCTTGTGTCTTAGCTATAGAGAAATCAAGATTTTCAATAAGATCATCTCTCTCCATACAACATTCATCTAACTTATCCTTGAGTCTAGCATTCTTATTTCTTTCCTTTTTCAAAGCACTAAGAGCACTAATAAGTTCACTCTCAAGATCCTTTATTTGATTTCCTTTTGAATCATCAAAGCCATTTTCAGATTTCTTATCACTAGAGGTGCTACCCTTTTCAAAAACCATACATGCATCTTCCTTATAGTTTTTTGAAGCATCCTCATACATAATAGAAACCAAATCATTATTTGTGCAATCATCCTCAAGGTGACCAAAATTTCCACATCTAAGACATTTCATGATAATGAATCTATGTTTCGGTTCTTCCTCTTTTTCTAATATGAACAACATCTCATTTTCATTATCACTTGAAGAACTTTCACTATCACTACTAGAACACTTACTTGCTTTGTCTAGGTAGAAACTCTTCTTGTGCTTATGAGAATACCTCTTTCCTTGATTGCTATGCTCATCTTTGTTTTTCCTATGATGCTTGTACCTTTCAGAATCCTTGCTCTTAGAATCCTGTTTATCTTCATCACTTTCATTCTTGGAAATAGTACAGTCAGTAGCATAATGACCAAACTTTCCACAATTTAAACATCTTACATTT
This sequence comes from Wollemia nobilis, assembly GCA_028583015.1. Lineage (NCBI taxonomy): Eukaryota > Viridiplantae > Streptophyta > Pinopsida > Araucariales > Araucariaceae > Wollemia > Wollemia nobilis. The sequence goes on from JAQPPZ010015100.1 coordinate 12,321,870, forward strand.
TTCATACTTTTGTGCTTTCTAGAGAATTTGCCTTTCTTGCTGTAATATGCCTCTTCATCACTAGAAGACTCATCACTATCTTGAAGTTGTTTACCCTTGGATTCTTTTGTAGCCTTGAAAGCTACCTCTTTCTTGACATCAACCTTCACTTGAGTTCTTAACTCAAATGCTGCAAGTATACTATGGAGCTCATCCTTTTTCAATTTATCCAAATCTTTAGCTTCCTCAATAGTAGAAATCTTTTCACTAAATCTATTAGGAAGAGATCTTAAAATATTATCACAAACATCATTTTTAGCAAGCTCAAGACCTAAGTCTTTCATGGAGTTAACAACCTCAACCATACGAAGCATGTAGTCACTAATATTTTCATCATCATTCATCTTGAGTTGTTCAAACATACCTTTGAAGTGTCTCAACTTGGCCTTTCTGACATTTGTATCACCTGTATGAACCGCCTTCAACTGTTGCCACATTTCACTAGTTGTCTTGTAGTGAATCACTTTGGTGAGATCCGCTTTACGTAAGCCTTTCAGGATTGCATTCATTGCTTTTGAATTGCTTGTGATGTAGGAGTCTTTCTTCTTTAGTATTAGAACCATGTTCGGGAATAGTGTACTCATCTTCAATCACTTCCCAAACCTCATTCCCAAGTGCCATTAGATGAACCTTCATCCTTGCACTCCAAAGACCAAAATCGACCCATCAAGAATAGGTATTGCATTGCCACTTGAATGATCCATTGTGTTCTTTACTAGCTTTTCCTTCAAGCTGTTAAACTTTTCGAAGGCACTGGATTTGATACCAATTGAAGAACACAAGCTTATAGTGAGAGGGGGGTGAACAGTATAAGACCTATTTTTACTTTTTCCTTTATACTTCAAAATAGTAAAGCAATATACCCAAAGCAATATCAAAGCAATGCACAAAATCATCCACAAAGTGACACCAATTTTAACGTGGTTCACCTAGAATGGCTGGGCTACGTCCACAAAACTTTTCTCTAAAATTTATCTCAAATTTCTTTGGGAAACCTTCCCAATTACAATGTTTATGAGCCTCGACTCAAAGGAGATACCTTCCCCCAATCTGAATTTATGAGCCTTTGCTCAAAGGAGATACCTTCCCCCAATCTGAATTTATGAGCTTCTACCCAAAGGAGAAACCTTCCCCCAATCTAAATTTATGAGCCTCTTCTCAAAGGAGATACCTTCCCCTCTACTCTGGATATGATCCCTTAAAATATCAACTGTCTCTACCTCTTGCCAGCACGTGGAACTCCTTTCCATCGAAGACCTCCTGTCCTCAATGCTTACCCTAAGAGACCTCTGCATTCTATGATCACGTCCACAGCATCTCAGTAACCTGTACCAAACACAGTCAGTCAGTATAGTACAAGTCTTCCTCTGTCTGTCATATTTGTCCAAATCTTGAACAAATCAATTCTCTGTCCACAAGCCTTCTCAAAGACTTGCCAAATATGTCCTCAGGTTCTCTGATAGAACCAATGTACCTCTGTCCTCAAGTTCTCTGATAGAACTATGAATCTCAGCTCACAAGTCCTCTACTAGGACCTGTCCAAATATACTCACAAGTCCCCATCGGAACCTATCCAAAACATGCTCACAAGTCCCCAATGGAACTTGTTCAAAACCTGCTCACAAGTCCCCAACGAAACCTGTCCAAAACCTCAGCAAGCTCACCAAAAAAAACTTGCTTAGCATGAACCCACAAAGAGAATTGTTAGAGACCCAATGTGATTCATAAACCTCATAGAAGCATAAAGAGAATTGTTAGAGACTCAATATGTTCTATACTTAACTCCCAATCTCAATCTCAAATCTCATAGAAACATAAAGAGAATTGTTAGAGACTCAATATGTTCTATATTTAACTCTCAATATCAATCTTCAACTCAATCTCAAATCTCATTGAAACATAAAGAGAATTGTTAGAGACTCAATATGATCTATACTTGAATCCCAATATCAATCTCAACTCAATCGCAATCTCAAAAGAATAAGATAGATGTAGTATGCTTTTCTCAAGAACATGAAACACAACCCAACAATTGCCAAACATGCAATATCTCATATAACAATGCTACTCATGTTCTTTCCACAACCAATATCTTTTCTCAACTAATTAGGGCTTTAACAACAATGCTTATAGACAAGGTTTAACCAACATCATTCAACTCAACATTAACCTTGAATAATTCAACCAATCATCACAAGAAAAGGAAATAAGTAGAAATCCTTTTCCCTCCAAAGATATTTGAACAAAACAGCCACCAACACAATATCACCAAATGCAAAGAATAACTTGCTCAAATCAACTCAATGGAGTAAGCCCAATATCATGAATCAAGTAAAGCAATAACTTGATCAAACAAACTCTATGGAAGCAACTCAACCATCAAACTCAAAACAACCAACCAAGGGTTCTACAAACTCAATGCAAGTAACTTGACTCACAAACCCTAGTGCACAAAGCTTCCACTATCTCAAACTAGAAATTATGCATTCATCAAAAACTCTCCTTAAGGATAACAATGCATAAGTAGTCTTCAACAAACCAGAAAATAGGATTTACACCCAATCAAAGAAAACCTAGTTGAAAACCTTTTCGCTCCAACCTTATTTCAGAAAACATACACCAATCATACTCATAAGAAGAATGTGGCCATACCTTATTGGAGTAGAAGAAACTTGACCCTTAAAGCTATCACCACACACAACCCTCAAACTTCCAACCAAGTTAGGGTTAGAACCAAGATAAATGAGCATATAAAAACTTTCCTTAATACACCTTTTATCTTCTCTTATTTTGAAAACAACCACCAAAGAAGTCAAAAACACAACAACCAAAACTTACATCTTATATCTCCATTTTAAACTTTAGCATAGCAAAAGACTAATCTCAAAAATACAACCAAAGAAATATCTCCTTATTTCTCCTATGTCTTTTAAACAATGCTAAACAATGCCAAAAATTATATCAAGAAATTAATCACACCTTAGAATGGCTATCCTTGAAGAATCCAAAAATTGCGGAATGGTTGCCCTTGACGAATCCGAAAATCACGACACAAAATACGTTTTAACAAAAACGTGACTTAATCCATGCACAGCTCCCTTCGCGGGAATCAAAACGCAGACCTCCACTTACGCAAAGCCCAAACGCAGCTTATGCTGCCACTAGCCCACAAGGGGCTAACAAAGTCTAAGACATACTTCCTACCACATCAACGAACAAGCACTTCATAAGTTTTTCAAACGCGAGCTCTCTTCTTTCGCAACGTCAACAGAGCATCGATCGCAGCCAAAAATTAATGCATTCAAAAAATCTCAAGAGTAGTTAAACCTTAGGATCCTTCCCATATTTATAGTCCAATCATGGACTTTAGAACACATTGGCGGAAGAGAAACATAATTTTGAATTTAATCGAAATTTCTTTCTAAAGGGTTTAAAAACCCTTAATTAATTTTAATAAATTAAGAATAAAAAAGGTTTAAAAACCTTTAAGTATTTTTAATAAATTAAAAATAATTTCTCCCTTAATTAATTAAATAATTAATTAATTAAAACCTTGAAGGGTTTTAAATAATAATTAAATAATAAAGAGAACCTCCATTGGTTTTAATAAAAACCATTTAACTTGGTTTTAATAAAAACCCTATCCAAAAACCTTATCCAATGGAATCTCTCCGGATTCTCGTAAGAATATTCTCTTGGAATCTTTCACCTTTGAAGCCAACACATCCTCTTAACATTAATGCGATTTCCTTTTGACATCAATGACAACTCATAGACAAGGAGCTAGGATCTCAAACCCAAAATTGCCAACATTGGACCTATCGTACGAGTGTGTGAACTCTTACAAGCACTTCTTTATATGTCTTGGTTTATGGGGCTGAGGTAGATTTTTTGTTTGAGTTAGAGGTCCCTTAATTATGCATATTTTTGCAAGATGCTTCAATCAATGATGAGTATAATTTAGATTATTTAAACCAATTGGAGTTGTTGGATGAAAAGTGCATTCATGCCTTAGAGCAACTTTAAGCCTATCAAAATAGGATCAAGCTATCTTATTCCAAGAGAGTGTGCAATCATTGTTTTGAGGTTGGGGACCTTGTCCTCAAGGAGAACTGAAAGAGCAATAATTATTATTTAGATCTAAAAGGCAAATTTTAGCCCAATTGGGTAGGCCCTTTTTTCATAACAACCAATTTTGGCTCAAGATCCTACCTTTTAGCAATGTTAGATAGTAAAGATATTAAAAAATCAATAAATATAATGCACCTAAAAATATATTATGCATGATTCTACATATTTATTCTTCATCTTGCATTTGGTGTACTTTCTCATAATGCATGATTTCCTATCATATTTTACATGAATTTCTTGATATTTTGTTCCTTTTGCATCTTTTCTTGTCATATAGTTGCATTGTTGTTTGATAATACTTGCATGAGTACTTGATCATATATATTCTTGGGGACTTATCAAGGATGGAAAGTGATGAAACCTATTTAGGTTCTAGCTCACATTCATTTGCACTCATACTAGGGCTCTAATGCTTAGCGAATCCCCAACCTAGGATATATCTTCATGCATTTTTCATCATTGCATTTGCTCATTTCTTTATGTTCATTTCTCTTCACATATTTTCCTTGGCCTTGAAAGTTTCAATAATTTTAAAATTTCTCCAAACCAAGGGATAAAGTTATTCATATCTTGTATGTCCTTTTCCCTTTGAAATTTCTAATCATTTATTCTTTTCCCTAAGATAAAGGATATATGTTACTTCTTATAATATGTGCATCTTGTTTTTGCTCACACTTTTCCTTCTTGATATTTCAATTGTTAATGTATCCTCATGGGATAAGATAGATATCATATGAATATTATTTATGGTGCTCATACAACCATTGACTATATTATGCACATCCTTTAGCTATTAAAATTTCAAAAAGGGCACATACACACACACACACACACTATTGTGTGTTCCTTCTCTCATTATTATACCTTATCATCTAACATGTGTACACACACACACATGGTTCTATTGTGCTTTAATTTTGATCACTCATATTTTGCATACACCACAACCCTATCAGGTTGCAATCCTTTTGGAAAATTAATCACAATATTTCACCCATATGGGATAACTCCATGGCCACTAGTGATGGGAATCCTCTATTCGACCATTTGCGAACATACAACCTAGTGGGTATTTCTCCAACCATAGCCATTAATGAGCATCACACCCAAAATGGGTATCAATCCATGCTTGCTCTTTTAGTGAGCATTACACCCTTATGGTATAGGTTCATGGCCACTAGTGATGGGTAGTATTTATTCAACCATTTTTGAGCATTCATCCTTATAGGGTTTTGTTCCACCCTTTTCTTTTTTCTTTTTGCTTGGTTTATGTTTGTTTGATCACACTAATGCTTATGGTCTACGCTAACTAAAATGTCATATTCCAAGTACCTTTTTGTTTTATTTTTTCCTTTGTTGACCTTCTCCTTCTTTTTCTTTTCTTTTATTTTTCCAAATTCACACCCTCACCATATGGGGTGTGAATTCACTCCATTTTGAATTTGTGGTCCACTTTTATGGGGTACGAATTTAGCTAGAGCTTTCCTTTTGATTATTTTTTATTCTTTTATTTATTCCATCACCTTTTTTCTTCTTTCCATCTACTCATCCACTCATGCATTTCATTCATTAGTTAGCTTCATTACATCATGCATTGCATTAGTTTAGTCTATTCATACATTCAATAGTTAAGTTATTTTCTCTCATTCATGCGTAATCAAACATAAAAGCACTAACAAACATAAAATCATAAAAAACAATATTTATATCAAATACAACATGGTATTACTCGAATATCAAGGAATTTTACATCACTTTGGTTGGTGTGACATAATCCAATCTCACCACACTCGATGCTTCCCAAGGATGCATGTCACGATCAAAATTGGTATGTCACCTCAATATTAGCCCTATCTTTATGAGCCCGTATCCTTTGCTCTACCTACGAGAGGTGGTCTTGGTGGGGGTATGTTCATGGATTGTGAAATAGTCTACAACCTAGATCATGATCAACCTTATATTTTAAGGAAGGACAATGAAGGCATCCTCTACTCTTCTAGAAATGATTGAAATTACAAGGTTTGGTAAAATATATTCCTCCATACAACTACCTCCAATCTCTCCTCTATCCTTCTATAACTTTTCTTGTAGTAGGAAGAACCCGTCATCCTATTGGCTATCATTCACAATAGTAATACGCTCTATGGAAATGGAATATTGACCCACCTAAATGAGTCATTTTTTCTAGAACCCTTGAGAAGTTTCTCAAACTTGTAAAAATGCAACTTTGGGTGTCTCTTCCCCCTCCCTTTTTCTTTTTCCCTAGTTTTGTTGAAACTACAATCATGCAATATGGGGTGCAATTTTGGTAAGTTAGGGTTTTATCTTTAAAAACCCAATTTTTGGGTTGACTTCTTAGATGTTGAGCCCCCTAGGTTTTCCTTTTTGTTTTCCTATAATTTTTCCCTCCAAACCTCTTATAAATAAAGGGTTTGGATCCTCTTTTTTCATAGAAGTGCTATAACTACAAAGAAGTGCTAACTAGATGTCCTAAAGTTCTAAGTTACTTCTGTATTTGGGGAATTCTCCTAGCAAGATCAAGTGTTCTTCTACTCCTTTACTTTGATTTTTTGTTCTTAGTGGACAAGTGTTGGGACCTTGAGGTAGATATTGCCATTCTATGATGTTATTCATCCTTTTGATTGTTCTTTCACTACCACCAAGTTTCTTCTTGCATTTTAATAATTATAGATCATTAATTGTGCATTGTGTTTTTCACACTTCTACTATGAATTCATGCCTTGTTTGTACAAGGCACAATTTTGATAGATCCAAATTTGTGGTTTTTTCCTTATGAGGAACAATTTTAGATTTATCAGGTTTTGGGATAAATTTTCACTTCCAAACCTTCAACCTACATTTTCATGCATAATTTAGGTCATAATATTATTTTTTGCATTTTATTTTTTGCACTATTTTACTTTATTGCATCTTATCTTGTTCATTTCTAAAAATTTCAACAATCACTTTTTATTTCAAACAATTAGCTAAAAGGACCAAGGGGGCTTAACGGTTTCACCTCCAAGCTGAGTCATATGGTGGCCTAAGTAGACACCAAAGTCCTTATCAAAATTCTAGGGTTTTGTGAAGTTGTTTTGTAGGATGAGAAATTGTTGGATATGTCTAGATGTAAGTTAAAATCTAAGTTCAACCACCAGATCAATTAAGTTTCCTATGTAAACTTCTTAGGCTATTTTTTTTTTTGCTTTTCATCTATTTATTTTTCAAATATAAATCATAAATAAAAATAAAAATATTTTGGTTTTGTTTCTAGGCATTCAAAATAGAAAATTCATATGGTTTGCATTCTAGGGTTAACTTTGTTTGTGCATTATCTTAAGCCCTTGTTGAAAAATAAAAATATTTATTTTATTTCATGTTAGGGTTTAGTCATCATTAAAAATCAAGAATCATCCTAGAGTTAGATTATTGAATTCTTGCATCAATATTTTTCTTGTATTTTTCTCTTATTTTCCATAGCTCATATTTTATAAAATCCAAACATAGGTGTTTTCTCAATGTACACATCAAAAACTCCATCCCCAAACTTGGAGTGAGTACTTAAATAATTCTTGGTGAACCCTTTGATCCCTAAGCCCCCGGGTATAGAGAATATAACACACCCCTATGATCAACTCTACTTCCAATGGATCATACGTGAGAAGGTAGTTTTCCCCCTCTACACCCTTAACCTGAGCCTCTTATCGTTCCTACTATAGCAAAATCATCTCCCCTAAGGTGGTCTACCTCGACTCTACCAAAATCTCACTCTATAACCACCCTATCATGCTTTGTCAATTCCTAGTCTCACTTTATCAAAGTTATGTTGAGGGTTGCCTATAGACCCTCTAGCCTCTTGGCCCTATCCTCTCAAAGTAAGTCCATATGATACTACATAACCACTCACTAGGCCCATAATGACTTTACCTCCCTCGCTAGCTCCTATTCTTACCAATGTAGACGCCTCTTTGGCCATCCTACTTGGATCAACTCCCACCATTGTGGGGCATATACTAATGTACCCCCACCCCTATCCTAATGATAGTGGCTATTGCTATAACCATATCTATCTTGGAGTATCTTAACCCCACTTTCATCATTCTATGGTGTATCAGGTCACCTCTCATAATGCCAACTACACCCATCAGCCCATAATCTAGTACCTTTGCACTAACATTGATGGGGAGATCCTAAAGGGTATCATACTCATGTACCATATCTTATAGTCGATATCCACCCCAATATTGTCCACCCTTGGATCCAAATACAATGGGTCATCCATGTCATCCTTTTTACCTCTCCTCACATTAGGGTCTCCAATGACCCTTGATGGGTCCCTCAAAACCCACTTGTACCAATAGTATCCCAAGTCCAATATCTCCTAAAATATGTTGAACTACCATTAGACTCGATTGAATCGATAAAGCTCCAACTCTCCGTTCACTATAGAGATCCACCTAATCCTCTTGATCCTCACTAACTCTGTTGCATACTCAATCCATCCAAGATGTAGATGCCATGATCGTCATATGATCACATGGTCTTGTACCTTGTCTATCACGTGCCTCCCTTGTGGAAGGATACTGATGTACATCCTCTGGACTTGCTCAATTTCTTTGGACCACTTATATATTGTTGTCCACTCTAGGTTGGACATTGGTCCTAGTAGTGTGTCCAATATTTGAACTTCCATGTGCTCCTAGCACCACATGTAGAATAAATTCATGCACACTAATCTTGTATATCATATGTACATGACATTATATAATATCCTATACAAATGGGCAAACACATATGGGTCCCATGTGAACCACACCTATTGGTCTCGCATGTCTTCCACTACTCCCACCGATGCCCATGGTAGGTATCACCTACTAGTATGGTACACCAAGAACCCCACCACTAACCCATAAAGAATAATTGTCAAAGCATCGATCCAATATCACCCTAGTAGCTCATCAACATGGATCCCACTCTATTGAACCTCATGGACCCAGTTATTCGATAATATTTGTAGTACTACTCATTGCCCTCATGCTTTGTAAATTTTCCTCCACATAACCGGGATGCTCAAGATGTGCCACATATCCTCTAGTCATCACCCCCATAAATAATAAAAAGGTAGACAACTTTGGATACCACCTCTCTACTAGCACTATACATAGTGCTCTATTTTCCTCAACTTGGGGTATCTCTTCTAGATGTAGTAGCCCCATTGCCCCTACAGTGTCCCTCGCTATTGCATGATGTGTTGTAGCTCCTCTCTCAAGGAGCTCATCCACCATTTCCTACTCTTTAGTACATCATGCTATAATAAAAAATAACAACAAAGATTTAATTAGCTCCAAAAATAATATTGAACATATTTAGACAAGATAATCTTATCTATCATTTTTCTTATTCCAGTTTTTCTTTACCTTGTTTCTTTTTAATTTTTCTCTTCTCTCTGTTGAATTCATGCCATACTCTTGTTGGGCATGAATTTGTCCCCTTTATTATTCTATTAAATTTGTACCCCATCCTTACAGAGTGTAAATTCACAAATTCATGTCCTATAATTCTAGGATGCAAATTTGGTCATCACCATGAACTAGTAAAATTCATAATCGAGCCCTAAATTTGTGTCAGATCGTATATGATGATTTATTCTAAATGAAAAAATAAATACCTAAAAGGTACTAAACTCCTAATCTAACCTAGTCTAGAGGAAGGATTTTAGTCCTTACCCATGCTCGCTCCACTATTGTGCCACCCTTACCCCTCGTAATGGTCAAATAGTGTTGGGAAACACCATTTATCTTTTTCTCCTAAAATATTCTTCCTCTTTTTGCATAGTGAAAATTATTTCATTTTCACCCCCTTTCCTCTTTTTATGCCTCTTTTTTCTCTCCTCTTTCTTCTTTCTCTCTCTCTCTCTCTCTCTCTCTCTCTCTCTCTCTCTCTCTCTCTCTCTCTCTCTCTCTCTATTTTGTTTGATGCTCTATTTTTTTGTGTCCTTTTTTGAGCTTCCTCAAGAATATTGCACTTCCTTATAAAAATCGAGGGGGAACCCTAGCCTAAGAGGCATTAAATTACCTAATACCTCAGTTTACGTATTTGAAATGACACCATTTTTGTACCACCCTTTCTTCTAAACTAGACACCCTTTATTTATCCTTTGTTTTTCATACATAGGTGTCTACATATTTCTTTGATGCATTTATTAGGCCATAAATGCATCAAAGAGGGGGAAAATGTAGACATGGAAAATCAACCCACCCAAAATGAGTCATTTTTCCTAAGAATCTCTAAGAAATCCCTCAAACTCACCAAGTACAAGTTTGGGCTTCTCTCCCTCTTCCTCTTTGTTTTTTCCCTAGTTTTGTTGAATTTGTGATCACATTGTATAGGGTGCAAATTTAGCAAATTAGGATTTTATCTTAGAAAATATGATTTTGAGCTGACCTCCAAGACATCGATCTTCCCCTAGGTTTTGCCCTCTATTTTCCTGCCCTTTTTCCTTTTAAAATCTTCTATAACTAGTGGAATTTTGATCCATTTTTCTCACTAGAAAGTTGACAAGTTCTCCTAGTAATATCAAGAGAGAGAAACGACAAGTTTTGAATGGCATCAAGGGTCTTCAATTATTCTTTTGTTGTTGCTCTACTTTTGTGATTTAATTCTCTTGGTGGATAAGTATCAAAGCCTTGAGGAGGAGTCTACCATTTTGTGGAGGTACTAATCCTTTGGTTGTTCTTTCGCTACCACTAGGTTCTTTCTTACATTTTTTAGTCTTCTTAGATTATTAATTTCCCATTTTTTGTTAAATTTTTACATTGATAGATCATTTTAGCATCTCTATCGTGAATTTGCATCTTGTTTGTACAAAGAATAAATTTGATAGATTCAAATTTGTAGTCACCCATTACGGGGTGCAAATTCAGCCCCATTATGTTTGGGGGTAAGGTTTCTCTCCAAATACCTTAGCATGCTCTTGCATATTTCATTTAGGTCATAATATCATTGTTTGCACTCTATTTTTTACACTGTTTCATTTTGTTTCATCTTGTCTTGTTCACTTCCAAAATGGTCGACAATCACTTTTATTTTCAAATGGTCAGAGAAAAGCACCAAGGGGGATTAACTATTGTGCCTCCAAGCTCAATCACCTAGTGTCCTAAGAAAGTCCCTAAACATTGAATTTTTTTTGAAAGAAAATGTGAAGTTGTATTACAGGTTGTGAATTTGGATATATTTCGATGCAAGTTAAAATCTAGGGTCAACCAATGGATCAAGTAAGTGCCCTAAGTAGACTTATTAGGTTGTTTTGTTGTTTTTTTGTTGTATATTTTTATTTTAAATTCAGCTCATGATAAAATATAATAAAATAAAGATAAAATATGTTTGAATTTGTTCTTAGGCATTTGAAAGAAAAAAGCATATAGTATGCATCTAGGTTAATTTTTTTTGTGCATTCTCTTGGACCCTTGCTAAAAATAAAAGGATTTCATTTCTTGTAAACCTAGGGTTAGTTCTCATTAAAGTAAAGAATCATTCTAGGGTTAGCTTCTTGTCTTCTTGCATCATTGTTTGTCTTGCATTGTTCTTATGTAGCTTAAATTTTAGAAAGACCAAACACAGGTGATTGTTCAATATACACATAAAAAATTTCATCCTTGGACATGGAGTGAGTAATAAAACTATTCTTGGTGAACCCGTCGATACCCAATCCCCTGAGTGTAGAGGATATAACACACCCCGATTGCTACCTCGGCTCCCAATGGATCCAATCAAGAATCATATGTGGTAGGAAAATTTCCCTTCTACATTTACATAATTCCACACTTACTAGCATGACACCTCACTTATATAAGTCCAAACTTACTAACATGATATCTACTATATACTTAAATATTAAACACTCTAAATTAAACTATTTATATGTTCCTTGCATTAATATTGTAAGGTACTAAATAATGTAATACTTTCAACATCCCCTATATTACACTATTTGGTATGAAGGTCCTTTGCATTCATGTGCTTGTTATGTTTGATTCTGTTCTTGGTCTTTATGCTTTGATTCTAGAATTCCTTCAAGTTTGGGCACTAAATATTTATTCAAGGGGCACTTGTTTTTTTCACAATATTAATAGTATCTACTACCTATACCTATCATGCTTTTGAGTAAGTCATAACAATAATATAGTCCATTATTTATATTAATATTTGTCCTTCACACCCCTGCTATATTATAAATCTTATGGTTTATCACCTTAGGATGTATTATTATCAAACATGTTGTTGATTCTAACACATGAATGTAACAAGTTATCATCTTTGTTATTTATATATCTATGTTTAATGTTTGAGTCCTTTAAAAAACATTGTTTATATTGACACATGTCTTTTGTATATTCTTTATCTATACCCGAATCTATTTCTTGAATAAGGTCATAACACATTTATTGTCGTATACCTTAAACCATTTGTGTCACAAGTTACATATTTCATCATAGGTTTGTTATTTTTAATTATTTCTTCTTGTATTATTTTCTTGTCTTTAAGGAATTTAAGAGGAAGTAATGACATATACATTATCTTACCTATATCAATAGGTAATGTAATAGCATATTTAGAGTCTTCATTTGCTTCAGTAAGTTTTGAACTTAGATAATTACCAAATGTTGTAAAATTTTCATCTTTGGCTTCTCTAAAGATTGATTGTAAGTCCCTCTTTAATTTTATCAATATATTTTTGTTCTTCAACATTCTGTATCATGTGTTGTGTGTAAAATTTTATGTATTTTAACCTTTCCTTACTTTCTTCTAGTGAACCATATTCATAGTCTTCTTCTTTTATTTTCATGTTGTGTTTCTTTCAAGTAAATTTTTCTTGCCTTTGATCAATATTTAAGGTTTTCAATGGCTTATCTTTAAAAATAAATCAAATAATTCTATAATATTTCTCCTCACACAGATTTCTTCATCAATTTTTATTTTCAATTAATTTCTTTTGTTTTAGAATTCCTTATTACTCCCATATTCAATATTTAAGATTTTCTGTTCAATATAATTCTCTTCGCTTTTCTTAAATTTTCTTCAATTTCAAATTTAATAGTCTTCTTCCATCACAATTTGCTTTCAATAATAATTAATTTCCTTTGTTGTTGAAATATTTATTACTCCAAAATTAATAATTTCATTCTTCAAATAATTATTTTAAATCTCCGAATTAATTCATTTTCTTATTCTTTCTTCAATAATCATATAAAATATATTTCTTCAATTCAAATTTTTATGTCTCTCCGGTCTATTTTTCTTCAATTTAATATTCTTCCTTCAAATAATTTTCACTTCTCTTTAATATTCTTCAATTTTTAATCTATAAAAAAAACTCTTCAATAATATTTTCAAATTGCAATATATATATTTTCTTCAAATATATTACTAATTTTTGCTTCAATCATATAATATTTCTTTTCTTTAATTTTCTTCTCCAAATATTTATTCTTTACTTTAATAATTTCAATATTCAATTAATTATATCCTTATAACTCCTCAAATTCTTCTCGTAATAATTTATTTCCTTTCAAATAAATAAATTATTCCTTTCAATAATTTATTGTCACTTTAACTATCCCTTTCTTCACTTTATAAATGCTTCTTAAATAAAATAACCTTTCATCACCTTATAACCTTTCATTTTCATTTGAAATAAATATTCTAATGCAAATTAGAATATGTAGCTTAGGTGGCACTTTTTTCTTTGAAGCACCAATCTATGTCACAAATTTTGTTTGTGTATATAGGGTTTAAACACTTTGAAAATAATTTGAATCTCTCGATTCCTTGATATAACACTCCTAATATTGGTGTTAATTTGACTACATTAGATGTTACGTCTTTGGCTTGCAAATTTGTTCCTCTATCTACATTCACTTTTAGCTTTTGGAATCATTGTCTAGTCCTATTGTCTACTCTTAATATCTTCTCCAATGCATTTGATATTCACTCTCCTTCACAAATTCATCACTTTAATTACATATCTCCATTAATTTACTTGAATGTATTCTTTGAATACCTTCTTTATAGTTTCCACATTTATCTCATAGTTTGCACGTTTTTCTAATGGTCTGCACATTCATCTCTTCTCCTTGGAAAACTATTGTAATTAAAATTACACTCCTTGGTTATAGAAATGGTGACTTCACACAATAAATTTCCTCTCTCATAGTGTTTCAAACTTGGCTCTATCTCTCTCTCCCACCAAGCACTTTACACTCTTTCAACCATACGTCTACTCAATCATAGCTTCTCTCAAATATTGCTCTCTCCTATTTACTGAATATTTTATTCTCTAAACCTCTAGTAGTGTGGCTTTGATATCACTATTATAAATCTAATATTATCATAGGATTACAAAGGATATTAACACAAAATATTCACTTCAATCTATAAAAAATGAACAATAACTCACTAAATATATTATTGAAATATCTACTTGTAGACACCTAAAACACATAATGTTTAGGAGACTACTTATATGGGCATCCTTGGAGACCATATGAATGATATTAGATCATTCCAAGTTAAAGCAGTGGTTCTAACCACTCATTTTAGGTAACTTTGGTCTGCTTAGCTTTAACCATGGATAGCATCCACAACCTATGACTGAAACCCATGACTAGGGTCCTAGCTGCACCTAAGACTTGTGCCTAGCCTTGTAACTATATTGGACTCCATATCCAAGCCAAAATCAGTCACAATGACCATGGCAACTATTCTTGGGTGGTTTCTAGTGAGGAAGCTTCTGTTTTCTTCCTCCTAACTGCTCCAACCTCCAAATTATTGATCTTTGCTTCTCAAGAAATCTAGGATGAGGAGTTGGGAAGGCTATATGACTCCCCTCCAAATTGGGGAGAAGCATGAATTGAGTGCAAATTTGCATGCAACAAAGCCCTACCAAATTGGAGAGCCACTTACAACCCTTTAGGAGTTCCTATATGCTATATAATTGGAGAATCATGACTACACTTGAAGTAATGGATATCTCAAGAGCTTGAGAAGTAAGCTTGCCAAATTGAACCTCTTCCATTTCAAATTTGAGTGATATACACTACCAATCTATTCAAGAACATTGAGGGGACTCTTTATCATCAATTCTTTGAAGGAATTTCAAGTTTCAGATCCTAGTTGCAAGAGAAATAGGATTTTCCCCTTAGCCACAATTGTTAGCCATGGATAACAGAGCCAGCTACATTTAAAACCTGTTACTAGGGTTTGAAGTTCATTTCCTTCCATTTTAGTCATAGGATTTTTATTTCATTTATGCAATTAGTTAGATCTGGCCTAGATTAACTTTTATTTATGCATTTGTATGGTTAATCACAAAATTTAGAGGTAGCTTTGCTCTTATTTCATCATATTTTCTATTTTGCACTAATATCCTTAGATTAGATTTATTTCATGTTTTCATTGCAAATCATGCATCAGATTAGCTAGATTTACTATTTTTCAAGCATGCTTTATTGTAATTTAGATCTTTTATGAATATCTTTACAATTATTTATGCTTTCTTTGCATATTTGTCATATTTCTTGCAAATATTCAACAAGAGCCTCATCATGAGAGGCCTCATATATTTATAATTATGTTATGTTGTTTATTAAACATATATTACAGGTTATTGGAAGCATCAATATATTCTTTGTATCAAATTCCTCCAAGCAAGTGAGAAAAATGCATCAATAAGCCTTAAAAAGTTTGTCTACTTTAAAAGAGCTATGAATTACACAATCCTGTTTAGGTACCTTGAATTTATATTCATTGTATCAAGATTTTGGTATCCCTAAGAGGGACATTTTTGTAACCGATATTTACAATGATTTAATAAAAGAAACCTTCACATTCTTGTTAATTTATTTGTTCATATGCTTTATTGCTTTAATATTTGGTATAATGATGTAATAGCTTAGGTGTATGCTTTTTAGGATAGTACAGATGGTGATCATGATGGAAACATAAAAATTTTGCTTTCTGTAACTGATCTGTAACTATTTTCTTATTGCAGGTCTTAGTCATGCTTAACAATTGCAGTGCACAATTTCAGTTGCACTTAATAGCTACAATTAGAAGTAGAACAAAGGAAAATATAGTAGGCACATTTTATGTTCAACAGAAGTGGATTTACATATAGATTTCCCTTTCTACTATATTCATTTTTTTTGTTTTATCCCTGTTATTAGCTTAATTAAGTCATTTAGTAAAATATTAAGGGTAAAATTAAAGAAAAATTTTCTATTCTCTATCATCTACGATTAATATTAACAGCTAGCACTATTAACTACTACTATCAACAATGGCTATCTTTTTGAGCTATGACTCTATCCATCGATTAGCTTTATTGCTTGTTGCACATAACAATCACTAACAGTTAGCCTGCATTTTTTTTTTTAAGCAAAAAACCCCTTGTGGGGCCACCTTGGTCTGAGAGACCATGAATAGGGGGTTCTACACCATCAAAGTCACCCGAGAATTGCACACAACCCTGCCTGCACCAACAATATCAATTGGATTTTGGGTATCCAATTCATATTTTTGGTAGGGTGGAGATTTGAACCGGGGACCTCCCTTGTAGGATTACCCTCTCCTCTCCAACTCACCTACAACACCTGGGTGTTAGCCTGCATTTTAATTTTACATGCTTTAGGTCCAATTAGAGGTAAAATTTTCATGGTTAATGTGCATTCTCTAAAACATCATGTATCACTAGACATGCATATTTTTGAAACAAAAATATTCTTTTTTAGGGCATACAGGAAAGAGCATGATTTATTTATGATGCATTTTGATTTCCATGTAAGCTTAAAATGAACAATCACACAAAACATAACATCTAATTGTTAGCGATTTGGAATTCACACCCAACCACTAATAGAGTTTAATTATGATGGCTTTCATCTCCATCCGTTGGCTCAAATTCCACGAACCCTATCTATTGGCCAATACCAGACCCAAGAACTGATGTAGCCTAGAAAATTTGCAAGTACTTCTATTCAAAGGATATAATGCTGACCAGGTGAGATTGGGTGAGGTTTTGATAGGACATGTGCTCCCTGATCATGTATGGATTCATTGTCATATTTTGACTGGTTTACATGACAAAAATTTCAATCTCAATTATCGAGTTGTGAGCATATAGGTGAAAACCATTAAACTATTTAAGCATTACATCAACAAATTTTAAATATGATGAGAGTAGTTTAAGTTTTCAACAAATATAAAACACACTAAAACAAGTTCTTAGGACACACATCTAATCCTTAAAAAAATAATCATATTTTCTACTTTGTGTGCTTCTTTATTATTTGGGTAATCAACCTAAGATCCTTTATTGGGGACAAAAACCTAACCCTAATTTCTAATTTTTGATTCTGCATCCAATGAATAAAAAATCATGCAAATCAGAGCTATAATGAAAAAGTTATGTTGGTTTTATGATTACTCTATTTTTGAGTGATTTTAAAGCCAAAAATAGGGAAAAACTGCACTAAAATAGTCATAAAAAGCCCTAGACAATCCCACAATTTGTCAAATTTATTTTGCTATCTTAGTTAGGTCCTTGGGAACCTCTCATGTAATTTTTTGAGGTTTGGCTCTAAATTTTTCCAAAATTCCAAAAAATGGTCATTTTCCCACAAGCCTCGGTTGGCCAAATATTCTGCAAATACAAATTTTTACTTGGAAGTCACTTTTTGGATTCATAGCCCATTGTGATCAGCTTGTTATGCTAATAATTTTGGTATATAACACCAACAACATTTTTGGAAGTCAAAATATTCTTCTGGATGGGTTTTCCTTTAGGGTTTGCCTAGTTAGCACATCATGACAACTATGCATACCCAAGCTCAATAATGAGCTAGTGAATCAAAAAACTCATGGAGAGGCCCTAAATGCCTCCAATATTATCCTAAATATCTCACCATTCTTGCATGACACCTTGGTAGTCGTCACACCCACCATTATCTTAAGGATCTCATCATTCTCGCATGATGCCCTGATAGTCATCGCGAAGTCACTTCCTCACATAGGGGATCTACTCACCAAGGTGATAGGGTTGTCACATATATGGTAAGAACTAACATAGCTAAAACCCCCAATAGTGAGATGGAAAGCCATCGGTATTGCATAACATACCAATAAAATCAAGAACCTAGGCCTTACACAACCCAGAGAGAGCAACTACTCCAAGATCAATTGGAGGACTTACATATTGAGTGCGAGTGTATAGAGTAAGAATACATGGAAAATATTGCAAAAACATAAATGGGATGATCTCAAACAACATGACGAAATAAGTTTCTAAAAAAAGTTACATGAAGAAAAATCATGTAGATTGGCAAGGGCTCTGCTAGGGTTTGATGAGGAAAAACTACTCTGCTAGGATTTGATGAAGAAAAATTGCTCTGTGGGGATGGCAACAACTTTCGGAGGAGGTCTAAAAAATTGGAGGAATGTCATGATGGCATCGGGTCTAGCATAGAGAGTACATGCTTGTGATGTTTTTTCACTAAAAATTACTGGAAGGAATAGGATTTTCCAGTGCATGTCGGGAACCACTTGTTAAATAACAATGGATGTTTGGAACAATGTGAAGCCAGGCCAATTATAGTGGTTCAACCAGACTCAATGACAAAATATGTGGAGTATCTAACAAAACATGCCCTTATTGGCAAATTTTTAGGTATCCAAATTTCTCTTCCCTTTGTGGAGGCTTGGGTCAAGAAGACTTGGAATCCTAAAGGCGATGTGGAGGTGATGCTGAGTGCAAACAACTATTTTATGGTGGTTCTCTTGTATTGCAGATCGTAACAAAACATTTGAAGGGGTCCTTATTTATATAACCAAGTGGGACTATTTCTTAAACCCTGGCATGTGGGTTTCAACACATCAGAGGAGCGGCTGTCATGGGTTCTAGTATGGGTGTAGCTTCCATGGCTCTTGTTGGAATTTTGGAGAACTAATATCTTGCATAAGATTGCCCTTCTTCTTGGTAAGTCGGTTGGACCATCACAACAGACAATGGATAAAAAGGTAATCTCTGTTGCTCGTATTTGTGTTGAAATTGACTTAAATAATAATATTCCATATTCTATTGAAATACAATTTGGATCAACTATATGGGTTCAAAAACTTGACTATGAACCTATTCCATTTCATTATCGGATTTTTCGTGAATATGGCCACTTGCAAAGAAAATGCCCTAATTTTATCCTTCCCGTGGCTTCAAATCTTGGGCCCTCTCGATCTGGAAAAATTTTGGATAAAGGAAAATCCCCATTAAAGGAAGGGGAACTGTATAAGGAAGGTTTTGTTCTGGTAAAACCCCAAAACAAAGGACAAAGGGCAAACAAAGACCTTAAGGATAGCCAACTAGATGCCCTACTCAACAATTTTGAAATATTAGATGATCTTGATTAGTGCATGGAGATACCTAAAACATCGCTACCTGATGCAAATACAACAAGGCCGAACCAAATGTCTCTTCTTGAGGGGGAACTTAAGGAATCAGATCTTGGGGTTTAAATGAAGAACAAAGGGCTTTGGATCTAAGTATAGGGGACATGGTTGGGTCTATCCCTATAAGGGAAACTATTTTGAAAAGTGGTATGGATTTAGTTATGCCATATCCTACTCAGGCACTGATGCAGTCATCCTTGGACTACAAAACTCCTACGATGTTGGGATTACAACAAAAAATAATTTAAAAAGTTTTTCGGATAAGAATATGAATGTGGGTCAAAAGAAGGACCAAGATAAAATTAAGTTAATGGGGGAGACTTTGGTGGAGTCATGCTTGATGAAAACATTGGAATCCCATTTTTGTAACCCCAAAAAATGATTATCCTCTCATGGAATGTAAGGGGGTTGAACAACATCCCCTGACAAAAAGTTGTTTGTGATTTGGTTCGTGTGCATTCTCCAGATGTGATGTTTATTCAGGAGACTAAATTGGCTATTGATAGTATGTTCAATATTTCTCCAAAGTTATGGAAAATGGGGCAATGCCAGTGTATTGGTTCATATGGATATGTTGGTGGTATCACTTGTTTATGGGATCTAGTTAGGATATCTCCTCTTACTTGGATTTCCAATAGATGGTCTATTTCGATGGTTGGGCATGATAATAAATCTGGTGAAACCATCCTACTTACATATGTGTATGCTCCTATTGATTACAATGGTAAAGTGAATTTTTGGGAGAACATTTGGTTTGTGAGAAGTTTGGTTCCCCTGTACCCATGGATTTTGGCTAGAGACTTCAACTCTATCACTTGTCTGGAGGATAAAAGTGGTGGGGTGGATCATATCGAGCCTTTTTCTTCTATCTTCGGTGCTCATATCCAGGCCCTAAACTTGTTTGACATCAATCCAGATAATGGGATATTTACTTGGCACAATAGGTGTGGGGAAGCTTCCATCTCAGAGAGACTAGATAGGTTTTTAATATCCAGTTATTAGATGGGTAATAATAGAAGTTTTAGTTCTGTGATTCTAGAGGGTAGGGGATCTGATCATTGGCCTATCAAACTCTTTGATTTGGAGTTAGGGCTAAAAAAATCCCTCCTTTAAGTTTCAACTTATGTGGCTTCGTGATCCTAAGCTTCATGATTTCATGCGAGGCTGGTGGACCACTAGAAAACCTCCTCATGGCACCGCTATGTATTCCTTTATGAAGCGACTACAATTTGTAAAATATAAATTGAAGAGATGGAATAGACTAAAATTTGGGAACCTTTCCTTGGCCATGCTAGCATCTCTTAGGAGGATGGAAGAAGCTTCAATGAAGATTAGAGATCAAGGATTCACGAAGGAGCTTCTTGTTGAGTAATCTGAGGCTACGAAAGACCTTGCTGAATGGGAACTGAGGGAAGAAAATTTTTGGAAACAAAAATCTCGAGTAGATTGGCTTCAGGAAGGGGATAGGAACATAGCCTTCTTTTATAACTCAGTTAAGGCTCACCGTAATGTTAACCTCATTACCTCTCTTGTGACTTCTCAGGGTGCCCTACTCTCTTCTTTCAGGGATATTTCAAAAGAGACTAAGAGGTATTTTTCCTCTCTCTTTAAGGACGACTCCCTATCAGATGAAGAGAATGAAAAAATTATTCTAAATTATATTCTAGTGATTGTTTTTAGAGAGATGAATGAGGACCTGATGGGGCCAATTTCCCTTGAGGAGTTGGAAAATGTTGTATTCAAGATGAAAAAAGGAAAAGCCCCAGGGCCAGATGGATTCCCGATTGAGTTTTATTAGGAGTTTTGGGATTTAATAAAATTTTATCTTTTGGGCAGGCTTTGGCTACAAAACTTTATTGGAGATGGTGTACCTCTCAAGATCATATTTGGGCTAAAATATTATCTTGTAAATACTTGAGAGGTATTTCTGATGCTGAGATCCCTAGAGTCAGCTTGGTTGGGAAATATTTAGTTATCTGGGACACTCTGAAAAGAGTAGCTAATTTAATCAAGTAGGGTTTATTCTAGATTTACAATCAAGGATCAAATGCTGTCTTTTGGGAGGATTCTTGGGATGGTCACCCTTCTATCTTGAATCAATATCCTAGGTTACGTTCCCTAAGCATTTTTTTCTTGGAAGAAGGCTGGTCTCATGTGGAGGACTTTAAAAAATCTAGTATTTTGGAAATATGGAGATGTACAGGTGGAAAGATCCGCAAGAATGGCCCTAGGGGGACTGGAAAATGAAAAAGAGGTGCTTGCTCTTATTCTTATGGGGAGGCCTTGTTCTTCATTGAGGGGTAAAGATATTCTAGCTTGGAACCCTGATCCTAAGGGAACCTACTAGGTAGCCTATGGTTATCAAGTTCTTGATAAGCAAAAGTATGGGAGTCTTCCTCTCACTTGGTGGAAAAAGGTGTGGAACAAATTTGCCTGGCCAAAATGTAACTTCTTTCTCTAGTTGGAAGCTCATAATAAATGCCTCACTTGGGATAATGTGAGGAAGAGGAGATTTTAGGGTTCCTCTTTTTGTGTCCTTTACAGTAAGAATGAGGATGACTCTTCTCATTTATTTTTCTAATGCTCCTTTGCCAGAGACATTTGGCACTATTGGTGGAGTGCTTGGAACCATCCATGTTTTCATGTGTTGTCCCTAGTGGATTTTTGGATTAGTTTGAGTACATATCTAGATAAGGCCCCATTCCTTCGGGTGTCTTAGAATTTGGGCCCTTCTTGCATCATTTGGAAAATTTGGCTCGAATAGAACTGGTGCATATTTCATGGCAGTTATTTGGTTTTTCAACAGATCTGGAAAAGGATCTTGTATATGGTTTAGGAAACCATCCATAGCAAATGTGATGTGGACCCTATTTTGGATTCTAGGAAGGAGAAGGTACAACAAGCCCTTGGTCTCTTTGGGGATGGTGTGAACTCTTCTTGGCCCTATCCTCTCAAAGTAAGTCCATATGATACTACATAACCACTCACTAGGCCCATAATGACTTTACCTCCCTCGCTAGCTCCTATTCTTACCAATGTAGACGCCTCTTTGGCCATCCTTCTTGGATCAACTCCCACCATTGTGGGGCATATACTAATGTACCCCCACCCCTATCCTAATGATAGTGGCTATTGCTATAACCATATCTATATTGGAGTATCTTAACCCCACTTTCATCATTCTATGGTGTATCAGGTCACCTCTCATAATGCCAACTACACCCATCATCCCATAATCTAGCACCTTTGCACTAACATTGATGGGGAGATCCTAAAGGGTATCATACTCATGTACCATATCTTATAGTCGATATCCACCCCAATATTGTCCACCCTTGGATCCAAATACAATGGGTCATCCATGTCCTCCTTTTTCCCTCTCCTCACATTAGGGTCTCCACTGACACTTGATGGGTCCCTCAAAACCCACTTGTACCAATAGTATCCCAAGTCCAATATCTCCTAAAATATGTTGAACTACCATTAGACTCGATTGAATCGATAAAGCTCCAACTCTCCATTCACTATAGAGATCCACCTAATCCTCTTGATCCTCACTAACTCTGTTGCATACTCAATCCATCCAAGATGTAGATGCCATGATCGCCATATGATCACATGGTCTCGTACCTTGTCTATCACGTGCCTCCCTTGTGGAAGGATACTGATGTACATCCTCTGGACTTGCTCAAAGTCTTTGGACCACTTATTTATTGTTGTCCACTCTAGGTTGGACATTGGTCCTAGTAGTGTGTCCAATATCTGAACTTCCATGTGCTCCTAGCACCACATATAGAATAAATTCATGCACACTAATCTTGTATATCATATATACATGACATTATATAATATCCTATACAAATGGGCCAACACATATGGGTCACATGTGAACCACACCTATTGGTCTCGCATGTCTTCCACTACTCCCACCAATGCCCATGGTAGGTATCACCTACTAGTATGGTACACCAAGAACCCCACCACTACCCCATAAAGAATAATTGTCAAAGCATCGATCCAATATCACCCTAGTAGCTCATCAACATGGATCCCACTCTATTGAACCTCATGGACCCAGTTATTCGATAATATTTGTAGTACTACTCATTGCCCTCATGCTTTGTAAATTTTCCTCCACATAATGGGGATGCTCAAGATGTGCCACATATCATCTAGTCATCACCCCCATAAATAATCAAAAGGTAGACAACTTTGGATACCACCTCTCTACTAGCACTATACATAGTGCTCTATTTTCCTCAACTTGGGGTATCTCTTCTAGATGTAGTAGCCCCACTGCCCCTACAGTGTCCCTCGCTATTGCATGATGTGTTGTAGCTCCTCTATCAAGGAGCTCATCCACCATTCCCTACTCTCTAGTACATCATGCTATAATAAAAAATAACAACAAAGATTTAATTATCTCCAAAAATAATATTGAACATATTTAGACAAGATAATCTTATCTATCATTTTTCTTATTCCAGTTTTTCTTTACCTTGTTTCTTTTTAATTTTTCTCTTCTCTCTGTTGAATTCATGCCATACTATTTTTGGGCATGAATTTTTCCCCTTTATTATTCTATTAAATTTGTACCCCATCCTTACAGAGTGTAAATTCACAAATTCATGTCCTATAATTCTAGGATGCAAATTTGGTCACCACCATGAACTAGTAAAATTCATAATCGAGCCCTAAATTTGTGTCAGATCGCATATGATGATTTATTCTAAATGAAAAAATAAATACCTAAAAGGTCCTAAAAACCTAAGCTAACCTAGTATAGAGGAAGGATTTTAGTCCTTACCCATGCTCGCTCCACTATTGTGCCACCCTTACCCCTCGTAATGGTCAAATAGTGTTGGGAAGCACCATTTATCTTTTTCTCCAAAAATCTTCTTCCTCTTTTTGCATAGTGAAAAATATTTCATTTTCACCCCCTTTCCTCTTTTTATGCCTCTTTTTTCTCTCCTCTTTCTTCTTTTCCTCTCTCTCTCTCTCTCTCTCTTTTGTTTGATGCTCTATTTTTTTGTGTCCTTTTTTGAGATTCCTCAAGAATATTGCACTTCCTTATAAAAATCGAGGGGGAAACCTAGCCTAAGAGGCATTAAATTACCTAATACCTCGGTTTACGTGAAATGACACCATTTTGTACCACCCTTTCTTCTAAACTAGACACCCTTTATTTATCCTTTGTTTTTCATACATAGGTGTCTACATATTTCTTTGATGCATTTATTAGGCCATAAATGCATCAAAGAGGGGGAAAATGTAGACATGGAAAATCAACCCACCCAAAATGAGTAATTTTTCCTAAGAATCTCTAAGAAATCCCTCAAACTCACCAAGTACAAGTTTGGGCTTCTCTCCCTCTTCCTCTTTGTTTTTTCCCTAGTTTTGTTGAATTTGTGATCATGTTGTATAGGGCGCAAATTTAGCAAATTAGGATTTTATCTTAGAAAATATGATTTTGAGCTGACCTCCAAGACATCGATCTTCCCCTAGGTTTTGCCCTCTATTTTCCTGCCCTTTTTCCTTTTAAAATCTTCTATAAATAGTGGAATTTTGATCCATTTTTCTCACTAGCAAGTTGACAAGTTCTCCTAGTAATATCAAGAGAGAGAAACGACAAGTTTTGAATGGCATCAAGGGTCTTCAATTATTCTTTTGTTGTTGCTCTACTTTTTGATTTGATTCTCTTGGTGGACAAGTATCAAAGCCTTGAGGAGGAGTCTACCATTTTGTGGAGGTACTAATCCTTTGGTTGTTCTTTCTTTACCATTAGGTTCTTTCTTACATTTTTTAGTCTTCTTAGATTATTAATTTCCCATTTTTTGTTAAATTTTTACATTGATAGATCATTTTAGCATCTCTATCGTGAATTTGCATCTTGTTTGTACAAAGAATAAATTTGATAGATTCAAATTTGTAGTCACCCATTACGGGGTGCAAATTCAGCCCCATTATGTTTGAGGGTAAGGTTTCTCTCCAAATACCTTAGCATGCTCTTGCATATTTCATTTAGGTCATAATATCATTGTTTGCACTCTAATTTTTACACTGTTTCATTTTGTTTCATCTTGTCTTGTTCACTTCCAAAAGGGTCAACAATCACTTTTATTTTCAAATGGTTAGAGAAAAGTACCAAGGGGGATTAACTATTGTGCCTCCAAGCTCAATCACCTAGTGTCCTAAGAAAGTCCCTAAACATTGAATTTTTTTTGAAAGAAAATGTGAAGTTGTATTACAGGTTGTGAATTTGGATATATTTCGATGCAAGTTAAAATCTAGGGTCAACCAATGGATCAAGTAAGTGCCCTAAGTAGACTTCTTAGGTTGTTTTGTTGTTTTTTTGTTGTATATTTTTATTTTAAATTCAGCTCATGATAAAATATAATAAAATAAAGATAAAATATGTTTGAATTTGTTCCTAGGCATTTGAAAGAAAAAAGCATATAGTATGCATCTAGGTTAATTTTTTTTGTGCATTCTCTTGGACCCTTGCTAAAAATAAAATGATTTCATTTCTTGCAAACCTAGGGTTAGTTCTCATTAAAGTAAAGAATCATTCTAGGGTTAGCTTCTTGTCTTCTTGCATCATTGTTTGTCTTGCATTGTTCTTATGTAGCTTAAATTTTAGAAAGACCAAACACAGGTGATTGTTCAATATACACATAAAAAATTTCATCCTTGGACATGGAGTGAGTAATAAAACTATTCTTGGTGAACCCGTCGATACCCAATCCCCTGAGTGTAGAGGATATAACACACCCCGATTGCTACCTCGGCTCCTAATGGATCCAATCAAGAATCATATGTGGTAGGAAAATTTCCCTTCTACATTTACATAATTCCACACTTACTAGCATGACACCTCACTTATATAAGTCCAAACTTACTAACATGATATCTACTATATACTTAAATATTAAACACTCTAAATTAAACTATTTATATGTTCCTTGCATTAATATTGTAAGGTACTAAATAATGTAATACTTTCAACATCCCCTATATTACACTATTTGGTATGAAGGTCCTTTGCATTCATGTGCTTGTTATGTTTGATTCTGTTCTTGGTATTTATGCTTTGATTCTAGAATTCCTTCAAGTTTGGGCACTAAATATTTATTCAAGGGGCACTTGTTTTTGTCACAATATTAATAGTATCTACTACCTATACCTATCATGCTTTTGAGTAAGTCATAACAATAATATAGTCCATTATTTATATTAATATTTGTCCTTCACACCCCTGCTATATTATAAATCTTATGGTTTATCACCTTAGGATGTATTATTATCAAACATGTTGTTGATTCTAACACATGAATGTAACAAGTTATCATCTTTGTTATTTATATATCTATGTTTAATGTTTGAGT
The DNA here is from genome assembly GCA_028583015.1 of Wollemia nobilis. Classification (NCBI taxonomy): domain Eukaryota; kingdom Viridiplantae; phylum Streptophyta; class Pinopsida; order Araucariales; family Araucariaceae; genus Wollemia; species Wollemia nobilis. Next base: position 12,348,923 of record JAQPPZ010015100.1, read on the forward strand.
CCTTTAAAAAACATTGTTTGTATTGACACATGTCTTTTGTATATTCTTTATCTTTACCCGAATCTATTTCTTGAATAAGGTCATAACACATTTATTGTCGTATACCTTAAACCATTTGTGTCACAACTTACATATTTCATCATAGGTTTGTTATTTTTAATTATTTCTTCTTGTATTATTTTCTTGTCTTTAAGGAATTTAAGAGGAAGTAATGACATATACATTATCTTACCTATATCAATAGGTAATGTAATAGCATATTTAGAGTCTTCATTTGCTTCAGTAAGTTTTGAACTTAGATAATTACCAAATCCTGTAAAATTTTCTTCTTTGCCTTCTCTAAAGATTGATTGTAAGTCCCTCTTTAATTTTATCAATATATTTTTTTTCTTCAACATTCTGTATCATGTGTTGCATGTAAAATTTTATGTATTTTAACCTTTCCTTACTTTCTTCTAGTGAACCATATTCATAGTCTTCTTCTTTTATTTTCATGTTGTGTTTCTTTCAAGTAAATTTTTCTTGCCTTTGTTCAATATTTAAGGTTTTCAATGGCTTATCTTTAAAAATAAATCAAATAATTCTATAATAATTCTCCTCACACATATTTCTTCATCAATTTTTATTTTCAATTAATTTCTTTTGTTTTAGAATTCCTTATTACTCCCATATTCAATATTTAAGATTTTATGTTCAATATAATTCTCTTCGCTTTTATTAAATTTTCTTCAATTTCAAATTTAATAGTCTTCTTCCATCACAATTTGCTTTCAATAATAATTAATTTCCTTTGTTGTTGAAATATTTATTACTCCAAAATTAATAATTTCATTCTTCAAACAATTATTTTAAATCTTCGAATTAATTCATTTTCTTATTCTTTCTTCAATAATCATATAAAATATATTTCTTCAATTCAAATTTTTATGTCTCTCCGGTCTATTTTTCTTCAATTTAATATTCTTCCTTCAAATAATTTTCACTTCTCTTTAATATTCTTCAATTTTTAATCTATAAAAAAACTCTTCAATAATATTTTCAAATTGCAATATATATATTTTCTTCAAATATATTACTAATTTTTGCTTCAATCATATAATATTTCTTTTCTTTAATTTTCTTCTCCAAATATTTATTCTTTACTTTAATAATTTCAATCTTAAATTAATTATATCCTTATAACTCCTCAAATTCTTCTCGTAATAATTTATTTCCTTTCAAATAAATAAATTATTCCTTTCAATAATTTATTGTCACTTTAACTATCCCTTTCTTCACTTTATAAATGCTTCTTAAATAAAATAACCTTTCATCACCTTATAACCTTTCATTTTCATTTGAAATAAATATTCTAATGCAAATTAGAATATGTAGCGTAGGTGGCACTTTTTTCTTTGAAGCACCAATCTATGTCACAAATTTTGTTTGTGTATATAGGGTTTAAACACTTTGAAAATAATTTGAATCTCTCGATTCCTTGATATAACACTCCTAATATTGGTGTTAATTTGACTACATTAGATGTTACGTCTTTGGCTTGCACATTTGTTCCTCTATCTACATTCACTTTTAGCTTTTGGAATCGTTGTCTAGTCCTATTGTCTACACTTAATATCTTCTCCAATGCATTTGATATTCACTCTCCTTCACAAATTCATCACTTTAATTACATATCTCCATTAATTTACTTGAATGTCTTCTTTGAATACCTTCTTTATAGTTTCCACATTTATATCATAGTTTGCACGTTTTTCTAATGGTCTGCACATTCATCTCTTCTCCTTGGAAAACTATTGTAATTAAAATTACACTCCTTGGTTATAGAAATGGTGACTTCACACAATAAATTTCCTCTCTCATAGTGTTTCAATCTTGGCTCTGTCTCTCTCTCCCACCAAGCACTTTACACTCTTTCAACCATACCTCTACTCAATCATAGCTTCTCTCAAATATTGCTCTCTCCTATTTACTGAATATTTTATTCTCTAAACCTCTAGTAGTGTGGCTTTGATATCACTATTATAAATCTAATATTATCATAGGATTACAAAGGATATTAACACAAAATATTCACTTTAATCTATAAAAAATGAACAATAACTCACTAAATATATTATTGAAGTATCTACTTGTAGAAACCTAAAACACATAATGTTTAGGAGACTACTTATATGGGCATCCTTGCAGACCATATGAATGATATTAGATCATTCCAAGGTAAAGCAGTGGTTCTAACCACTCATTTTAGGTAACGTTGGTCTGCTCAGCTTTAGCCATGGATAGCATCCACAACCTATGACTGAAACCCATGACTAGGGTCCTAGCTGCACCTAAGACTTGTGCCTAGCCCTGTAACTATCTTGGACTCTAGATCCAAGCCAAAATCAGTCACAACGACCATGGCAACTATTCTTGGGTGGTTTCTGGTGAGGAAGCTTCTGTATTCTTCCTCCCAACTGCTCCAACCTCCAAATTATTGATCTTGGCTTCTCAAGAAATCTAGGATGAGGAGTTGGGAAGGCTATATGACTCCCCTCAAAATTGGGCAGAAGCATGAATTGAGTGCAAATTTGCATGCAACAAAGCCCTACCAAATTGGAGAGCCACTTACAACCCTTTAGGAGTTCCTGTATGCTATATAATTGGAGAATCATGACTACACTTGAAGTAATGGATATCTCAAGAGCTTGAGAAGTAAGCTTGCCAAATTGAACCTCTTCCATTTCAAATTTGAGTGATATACACTGCCAATCTATTCAAGAACATCGAGGGGACCCTTTATCATCAATTATTTGAAGGAATTTCAAGTTTCAGATCCTAGTTGCAAGAGAAATAGGAGTTTCCCCTTAGCCATGATTGTTAGCCATGGATAACAGAGCCAGCTACATTTAAAACCTGTGAATAGGGTTTGAAGTTCATTTCCTTCCATTTTAGTCATAGGATTTTTATTTCATTTATGCAATTAGTTAGATCTGGCCTAGATTAACTTTTATTTATGCATTTGTATGGTTAATCACAAAATTTAGAGGTAGCTTTGCTCTTATTTCATCATATTTTCTAGTTTGCACTAATTTTCTTAGATTAGATCTATTTCATGTTTTCATTGCAAATCATGCATCATATTAGCTAGATTTACTATTTTTCAAGCATGCTTTATTGTAATTTAGATCTTTTATGAATATATTTACAATTCTTTATGCTTTCTTTGCATATTTGTCATATTTCTTGCAAATATTCAACAAGATCCTCATCATGAGAGGCCTCATATATTTATAATTATGTTATGTTGTTTATTAAACATATATTATAGGTTATTGGAAGCATCAATATATTCTTTGTATCAAATTCCTCCAAGCAAGTGAGAAAAATGCATCAATAAGCCTTGAAAAGTTTGTGTCTACTTTAAAAGAGCTATGAATTGCACCATCCTATTTAGGTACCTTGAATTTATATTCATTGTATCAAGATTTTGGTATCCCTAAGAGGGACCTACTTGTAACCGATATTTACAATGATTTAATAAAATAAACCTTCACATTCTTGTTAATTTATTTGTTCATATGCTTTATTGCTTTAATATTTGGTATAATGATGTAATAGCTTAGGTGTATGCTTTTTAGGATAGTACAGATGGTGATCATGATGGAAACATAAAAATTTTGCTGTCTGTAACTGATCTGTAACTATTTTCTTATTGCAGGTCTTAGTCATGATTAACAGTTGCAGTGCACAATTTCAGTTGCACTTAATAGCTACAATTAGAAGTAGAACAAAGGAAAATATAGTAGGCACATTTTATCTTCAACAGAAGTGGATTTACATATAGATTTCCCTTTCTACTCTATTCATTTTTCTGTTTTCTCCCTGTTATTAGCTTAATTAAGACATTTAGTAAAATATTAAGGGTAAAATTAATGAAAATTTTTCTATTCTCTATCATCTACGATTAATATTAGCAACTAGCACTATTAACTACTGCTATCAACAATGGCTAGCTTTTTGAGCTATGACTCTATCCATCGGTTAGCTTTATTTCTTATTGCACATAACAATCGCTAACAGTTAGCCTGCATTTTTTTTAAGCAAAAAACCCCTTATGGGGCTGCCTTGGTCTGAGAGACCATGAACAGGGGGTTCTACACCATCAAAGTCACCCGGGAGTTGCACCCAACCCTGCTCGCACCAACAATATCAATTGGATTTTGGGTACCCAATTCAACTTTTTGGTAGGGTGGAGATTTGAACCGGGGACCTCCCTTGGAGGATTGCCCTCTCCTCTCCAACTCACCTACAACACCTGGGTGTTAGCCTGCATTTTAATTTTACATGCTTTAGGTCCAATTAGAGGTAAAATTTTCATGGTTAATGTGCATTCTCTAAAACATCATGTATCACTAGACATGCATCTTTTTGAAACAAAAATATTCTTTTTTAGGGCATACAAGAAAGAGCATGATTTCTTTATGATGCATTTTGATTTCCATGTAAGCTTAAAATGAACAATCACACAAAACATAACATCTAATTGTTAGCGATTTGGAATTCACACCCAACCACTAATAGAGTTTAATTATGATGGCTTTCATCTCCATCCGTTGGCTCAAATTCCATGAACCCTATTTATTGGCCAATACCAGACCCAAGAACTGATGTAGCCTAGAAAATTTGCAAGTAATTCTATTCAAAGGATATAATGCTGACCAGGTGATATTGGGTGAGGTTTTGATAGGACATGTGCTCCCTAATCATGTATGGATTCATTGTCATACTTTGACTGGTTTACATGACCAAAATTTCACTCTCGATTATCGAGTTGTGAGCATACAGGTGAAAACCATTAAACTATTTAAGCATTACATCAAAAAATTTTAAATACGATGAGAGTAGTTTAAGTTTTCAACAAATCTAAAACACACTAAAACAAGTTCTTAGGACACACATCTAATGCTTAAAAAAGATAATCATATTTTCAACTTTGTGTGCTTCTTTATTATTTGGGTAATCAACCTAAGATCCTTTATTGGGGACAAAAACCTAACCCTAATTGCTAATTTTTGATTCTGCATCCAATGAATAAAAAATCATGAAATTCAGAGCTATAATGAAAAAGTAATATTGGTTTTATGATTACTCTATTTTTGAGTGATTTTAAAGCCAAAAATAGGGAAAAAATGCACTAAAATAGTCAAAAAAAGCCCTAGACAATCCCACAATTTGTCAAATTTGTTTAGGTCCTTGGGAACCTCTCATGTAATTTTTTGAGGTTTGGATCTAAATTTTTCCAAAATTCCAAAAAATGGTCATTTTCCCACAAGCCTCGGTTGGCCAAATATTCTGCAAATACAAATTTTTACTTGGAAGTCACTTTTTGGATTCATAGCCCATTGTGATCAGCTTGTTATGCTAATAATTTTGGTATATAACACCCACAACATTTTTTGAAGTCAAAATTTTCTTCTGGATGGGTTTTTCTTTAGGGTTTGCCTAGTTAGCACATCATGACAACTATGCATACCCAAGCTCAATAATGAGCTAGTGAAGCAAAAAACTCATGGAGAGGCCCTAAATGCATCCAATATTATCCTAAATATCTCACCATTCTTGCATGACACCTTGGTAGTCGTCACACCCACCATTCTCTTAAGGATCTCATCATTCTCGCATGATGCCCTGATAGTCATCGTGAAGTCACTTCCTCACATAGGGGATCTACTCACCAAGGTGATAGGGTTGCCACGTATATGGTAAGAACTAACACAGCTAAAACCCTCAATAGTGAGATGGAAAGACATTGGTATTGCATAACATACCGATAAAATTAGGAACCTAGGCCTTACACAACCCAGAGAGAGCAACTACTCCAAGATCAATTGGAGGACTTACATATTGAGTGCGAGTGTATAGAGTAAGAATACATGGAAAATATTGCAAAAACATAAATGGGATGATCTCAAACAACATGAAGAAATAAGTTTCTAAAAAAAGTTACATGAAGAAAAATCATGTAGATTGGCAAGGGCTCTGCTAGGGTTTGATGAGGAAAAACTACTCTGCTAGGGTTTGATGAAGAAAAACTGCTATGTGGGGATGACAACAGCTTTCAAAGGAGGTCTAAAAAATTGGAGGAATGTCATGATGGCATCGGGTCTAGCATAGAGAGTACATGCTTGTGATGTTTTTTCATCTAAAAATTACTGGAAGGAATAGGATTGTCCAGTGCATGTCGGGAACCACTTGTTAAATAAAAATGGATGTTTGGAACGATGTGAAGCGAGGCCAATTCTAGTGGTTCAACCAGACTCAATGAAAAAATATGTGGAGTATCTAACAAAACATGCCCTTATTGGCAAATTTTTGGGTATCCAAATTTCTCTCCCCTTTGTGGAGGCTTGGGTCAAGAAGACTTGGAATCCTAAAGGCGATGTGGAGGTGATGCTGAGTGCAAACAACTATTTTATGGTGGTTCTCTTGTATTGTAGATCGTAAAAAAACATTTGAAGGGGTCCTTATTTATATAGTCAAGTGGGACTATTTCTTAAACCCTGGCATGTGGGTTTCAACCCATCAGAGGAGTGGTCGTCATGGGTTCTAGTATGGGTGTAGCTTCCATGGCTCCTGTTGGAATTCTGGAGAACTAATATCTTGCATAAGATTGCCCTTCTACTCAATAAGCCGGTTGGACCATCACAACAGACAATTGATAAAAAGGTAATCTCTATTGCTCGTATTTGTGTTGAAATTGACTTAAATAATCATATTCCATATTCTATTGAAATACAATTTGGATCAACTACATGGGTTCAAAAACTTGACTATGAAGCTCTTCCATTTCGTTATCGGATTTACCGTGAATATGGCCACTTGCAAAGAAAATGCCCTAATTTTATCCTGCCTGTGGCTTCAAATCTTGGGCCCTCAATCTGGAAAAAGTTTGGATAAAGGAAAATCCCCATTAAATGAAGGGGAACGGTATAAGGAAGGTTTTGTTCTAGTAAAACCCCAAAACAGAGGACAAAGGGCAAACAAAGACCTTAAGGATAGCCAACTAGATGCTTTACTCAACCATTTTGAAATATTAGATTATCTTGATTAGTGCATGGAGATACCTGTAACATCACTACCTGATGCAAATACAACAAGGCCGAATTAGATGTCTCTTCTTGAGGGGGAACTTAAGGAATCAGATCTTGGGGTTTAAATGAAGAACAAAGGGCTTTGGATCTAAGTATAGGGGACATGGTTGGGTCTAGCCCTATAAGGGAAACTATTTTGAAAAGTGGTATGGATTTAGTTATGCCATCTCCTACCCAGGCACTGATGCAGTCATCCTTGGACTACAAAACTCCTATGGTGTTGGGATTACAACAAAAAATAATTAAAAAAAGTTTTTCGGATAAGAATATGAATGTGGGTCAAAAGAAGGACCAAGATAAAATTAATTTAATGGGGGAGACTTTGGTGGAGTCATTCTTGATGAGAACATTGGAATCCCATTTTTGTAACCCCAAAAAATGATTATCCTCTCATGGAATGTAAGGGGGTTGAACAACATCCCCAAACAAAAAGTTGTTCGTGATTTGGTTCGTGTGCATTCTCCGGATGTGGTGTTTATTCAGGAGACTAAATTGGCTATTGATAGTATGTTCAATATTTCTCCAAATTTGTGGAGAAGGGGGTAATGCCAGTGTATTGGTTCATGTGGATATGTTGGTGGCATCGCTTATTTATGGGATCTAGTTAGGATATCCCCTCTTACTTGGATTTCCAATAGATGGTCTATTTCGATGGTTGGGCATGATAATAAATCTGGTGAAACCATCCTACTTACAAATGTGTATGCTCCTATTGATTACAATGGTAAAGTGAATTTTTGGGAGCACATTTGCTTTGTGAGAAGTTTGGTTCCCCTGTACTCATGGATTTTTGCTGGAGACTTCAACTCTATCACTTGTCTGGAGGAGAAAAGTGGTGGGGTGGATCATATCGAGCCTTTTTCTTCTATCTTCGGTGCTCATATCTAGGCCCTAAACTTGTTTGACATCAATCCAGATAATGGGATATTTACTTGGCACAATAGGTGTGGGGAAGCTTCCATCTCAGAGAGACTAGATAGGTTTTTAATATCCAGTTATTGGATGGGTAATAATAGAAGTTCTAGTTTTGTGATTCTGGAGGGTAGGGGATCTGATCATTGGCCTATCAAACTCTTTGATTTGGAGTTAGGGCTAAAAAAATCCCTCCTTTAAGTTTTAAATTATGTGGCTTTGTGATCCTAAGCTTCATGATTTCATGCGAGGCTGGTGGACCACTAGAAAACCTCCTCATGGCACCGCTATGTATTCCTTTATGAAGCAACTACAATTTGTAAAATATAAATTGAAGAGATGGAATAGACTAAATTTTGGGAACCTTTCCTTGTCTAAGCTAGCAGCTCTTAGGAGGATGGAAGAAGCTTCAAGGAAGATTAGAGATTAGAGATTCACGAAGGAGCTTCTTGTTGAGTAATCTGAGGCTGCGAAAGACCTTGCTGAATGGGAACTGAGGGAAGAAAATTTTTGGAAACAAAAATATTGAGTAGATTGGCTTCAGGAAGGGGATAGGAACATAGCCTTCTTTTATAACTCGATTAAGGCTCACCGTAATGGTAACCTCATTACCTCTCTTGTGACTTCTCAGGGTGCCTTGCTCTCTTCTTTCAGGGATATTTCAAAAGAGACTAAGAGGTATTTTTCCTCTCTCTTTAAGGAGGACTCCCTATCAGATGATGAGAATGAAAAACTTATTCTAAATTATATTCTAGTGATTGTTTCTAGAGAGATGAATGAGGACTTGATGGGTCCAATTTCCCTTGAGGAGTTGGAAAATGTTGTATTCAAGATGAAAAAGGAAAAGCCCCAGGGCTAGATGGATTCCCGATTGAGTTTTATTAGGAGTTTTGGGATTTAATCAAATTTTATCTTCTGGAGGTGGTCCATGAGTCCTAAAATAAAAAATAGATGCTAAGGGCCCTAATTTCTACCTTTGTGGTGCTTATACCAAAAAAAAAAGGGAGCAAATTCCTTGGATATGTTCAGGCCTATTGCTATTTGTAATGTTGTGTATAAGATAATCACAAAAATTATTGCTGAGAGGCTGAAGATATGGTTCAACAAAATCATCTCTGAGGAGCAAGGAGGGTTTGTTGTTGGTTGACAAATATTGGATGGGGTTGTTATTGCTACAAAAGCTATTCACTCGATGGAAACTTCTAAGGAGAAAACTATGTTCATTAAGTTGGACATGGCCAAAGCCTATGATCGGGTCAGATGGTCCTTTCTTTAGAAAGTTCTTGCTGATTTTGGATTTGAGGAGGAATGGATTAGATGCGTGATGAGTTGTGTTTCTTATTTCTCATTCTCTATTCTTGTTAATAATAAGCCGTCAGAGTTGTTTAAGGCCTCAAGGGTATTGATGCAAGGAGATCCTTTATCTCCTTGTTTGTTTATCATTATGGCGAAAGGGTTGGGAAGATTTCTCAAGTCTCAAGTCATGCAGGGTCTCATTTAGGGGTGGAAGTGGGATAGTAGTTTTCCATCTCTTTCCCACCTTCAATTTGTTGATGATACTACTTTGTTGGGAGTTTTCACTATCAGGGAAGTTGACAATATTAGACAGTCTCTTGACATATATCTTGGTGCTTCAGGACAGTTTATTAATGAGGACAAGTCTTCTATTTTATTCTTCAATACCCCTCCTCTTATTCAAGACAAGATTGCTCACATTGTAAGATTCCAAGTTGGGACTTCCCCCTTCATTTATCTTGGTATTCCAATTTCATCTCATCCTCTACGTAGATCTTCTTTGCAGTCTATGCTTGATAAGTTTAGAAGGAAGGTAAATCACTAGACTTTCAGATGGCTATCCACTGCAGGTAGAGTGTTGCTTTTAAAATTTGTTGTTCAAGCTTTACCCATTTATAGATGTTTTGCAAAAAAATATCCCTCTCACTTCATCAAGGACATGGATGCTTTGTCAAGATAATTTTTATGGTATGGAAAACTTGATCAATCTAAATGGAGTTTGGTTAGCTGGGATTCTATATGTAGATCGGTGCAATAGGGAGGCCTTGGGTTGCGATAGATAACTCTTTTTGGGTAGGCTTTGGCTACAAAACTTTATTGGAGATGGTGTACCTCTCAAGATCAGATTTGGGCTAAAATATTATCTTGTAAATACTTGAGAGGTATTTCTGAGGCTGAGATCCCTAGAGTCAGCTTGGTTGGGAAAGGTTTAGTTATCTGGGACACTCTGAAAAGAGTAGCTAATTTAATCAAGTAGGGTTTATTCTAGATTTAAAATCAAGGATCAAATGCTATCTTTTGGGAGGATTCTTGGGATGGTCACCCTCCTATCTTGAATCAATATCCTAGGTTACGTTCCCTAAGCATTTTTTTCTTGGAAGAAGGCTGGTCTCATGTGGAGGACTTTAAAAAAATCTAGTATTTTGGAAATATGTAGTTGTACAAGTGGGAAGATCCGCAAGAATGGCCCTAGGGGGGACTGGACAAGGAAAAAGAGGTGCTTGCTCTTATTCTTATGGGGAGGCCTTGTTCTTCATTGAGGGGTAAAGATATTCTAGCTTGGAACCCTGATCCTAAGGGAACCTACTAGGTAGCCTATGGTTATCAGGTTCTTGATAAGAAAAAGTATGGGAGTCTTCCTCTCACTTGGTGGAAAAAGGTGTGGACCAAATTTGCTTGGCCAAAATGTAACTTCTTTCTCTAGTTGGTAGCTCATAATAAATGCCTCATTTGTGATAATGTGAGGAAGAGGAGATTTTAGGGTTCCTCTTTTTGTGTCATTTACAGTAAGAATGAGGATGACTCTTCTCATTTATTTTTCCAATGCTCCTTTGCCAGAGACATTTGGCACCGTTGGTGGAGCGCTTGGAACCATCCATGTTTTCATGTGTTGTCCCTAGTGGATTTTTGGATTAGTTTGAGCAGATATTTGGATAAGGCCCCATTCCTTCGGGTGTCTTGGAATTTGGGCCCTTCTTGCATAATTTGGAAAATTTGCCTCGAACAAAACTGGTGCATATTTCATGGTAGTTATTTGGTTGTTCAACAGATCTAGAAAAGGATCTTGTATATGGTTTAGGAAACCATCCATAGAAAATGTGATGTGGACCCTCTTTTGGATTCTAGTGAGGAGAAGGTACAACAAGCCCTTGGTCTCTTTGGGGATGGTGTGAACTCTTCTAGCCCTAGTAGGGTTCCTCAGCTCAACAAGAAGGTTAGGAGAGATGGTAGGTGGAGGCCACCCCCTGGAGGAGTTTTAAAAATTAATACTGATGGATCATCTAGGGGTAATCCTGGACATGTTGGAATTGGTGGTGTTGGGAGAGATTCTATTAGTGGTGTCAGTTTTTTCTTTTCCATTTATAAGGGTGTTCACTCCAACAATTTTATGGAAGCTCCTATAATTATTGAGGCCTTGCGGAGGGGGTTTTATCTTGGTTGGCATAGGATTATCTGCGAGTCTAACTCTCAAATTGTGGTTACTATTTTAAACAGTAAAAGGGTGGAGGAAGTTAATTGGAAGTTGGCCTCTATAGCCATTCAGATTCTCAGAATGAGTGAAAATTTTAAATTTATATTCTTTGTGCACATTCCAAGGGAATGGAATGTGGTTACTTATTACCTAGCCAAAAGGGCTTCTGAGCTGCTAGATCCTTGGAGTATTGATAATTGGGAGAGTCTCCCGTCTGGGGACTCTCAACGCCTGTGGGAGTTGATCCACAAGGATGTACAAACTTAATGTGGTTTTTTCTTGTTATATTTTCTGGGTGTCATTCTAGTCTAGTGGTTTTAGCTTGTTTGGATGTTTATTTGAGTCTTGGTTGGAAGCTCAGTTGTACTCTATAATCTAGAATTTTTGTCAATAAATTTTTACCCTTTTATTTAAAAAAAAGAATAATCATGTAGGATAACTCCTAAAAAGAAATGCACACCTAGAACTCATAGGCAACCAATCAATGTGAGGCACCTTGCACATCATCAAGAGTTGCCTCCTAGGCAGGTAGATAGTCATTCTCCTATACATACATATAAACATCTTGTTGTTGATAAATAATGAATAAACATATTCAAATATCCCTCATCCAATCATGAGTTTAAGGAAGATCAAAAGGATCATGTGAGCAAAGTCAATGCTAAACATTCATCACAACCTCATATAAATTAAATCCTATTCCAACATACAAGGAACCTATGATTACTTTTCACAAATAGGAAATTAAACAAGTCCCTATTAATGAATCTAATCTGCCATTGCACATTATAACTAGCATTAATCAGATTTTATACAAGCGTGTGTTTGGTTGATATTGATTCAACCATCAATATCATCACTACCACTTAATTTAAACATCTTAACATTTTTATTTTCCTCATTAGAGCATCTACCTACCTTCACACTACAAGCCTTTAATTATTTGGAATCCCCCATAATAGGCACAATAGTCCTCCCCATTAAGGTAGGATAAAATACTATACCTATATTGTGCTATGTCTTATAAGATTCAAGGCCATGGATAAGAGACATGGAGTGTGTACCATCAATAATGCATCAATGCATTAAGTACATTCAGGTAAATAAGGTCCATGTAGTTGAGGCTGACATAGACCCCTTTAAGTATTATAAACCATTGGATCATCTTCAAGAGCCAATTGTGTCACCCACGCATCTGAACATTAAACCTAATGATGTTATCCAGAGTCTGGATGCAGCTCCATGGTTTACAATAAATTTACCTTCACCACAACCATCACCCGTGGTTTCACCCATTACACCTCCATATTCAATCTCTTCAAGCAATGAGAAATCAATGAATACAAACATAGAGATGCTGACGGTTATCTCAAATATGTCATTAGAGGACTCTCTTACTCCTATCAAAGGGGAAGAACCTATTGTGGTTATGGATAAATCAAATCATATCATACCATCTTCATCCACCACATCGCAGGATAAATTTCATTTGGAAAAAATTGAATTCAAAGAGCATATAGAGGTAAACACTATGTTTACACCTATCATTGATTCCATTGAGGATTTATATTGACCTCATAGTGAGTCGCTTGTCATAATTGAAATAGAACAACCTTAGCAGGTTGAGGAGTTACCTACAACTCATCCAACTATTGAAGCACCTTCTCATGAGTTTGTGGGAATGGTTAACATTAATTTAGAGGACCAAGTGACTCCAAAGTAGTTGAAACAACAAATGATGCAATCTGATGCTATTTACACATTGAAGATACCAAAACCATTGAAATTAGCCACCCCTGACTCATTTCTCATGGTGCCTCCTCAATATCAAGAATATATGTTTTCCCCACATAAAATTTGGGGTACTCAAGCTGGCACAATTCAAAACTACAAAGTGAAAAAAAACATAAGCATGTGGGTACCGTTATCAAAGTGGATCATCAAGAAGCATCCACATCAGATCAAATGAAGTAAATGGGTGATTTACAATCACCTAGGGGTTCTATAGCCACCACTCTTATGCCTCCTTCAATCAATGATGATATTCCAAGCACATCACTAGAAATACACATGAGATCTTTATCCATATTGGAGCATATGCAAAATTTCCTATATAATATAGATGTATAGATGGAGAAACAAAATGATACATTGCAATATATCTTGATCCATATTGAAAGCCAAGAAATATAAAAGCAACCTTCATATGATGTTAAACCACCTCCTATACAATCATAGGAAAAACCTCAGCAACAATAGGTGCCAACTCGGCCACCCCATAAACTTAGTAAGCATATCCCTTTTCCCGAGCCCGCGTTATCGATGTTCAATTGATTATGCATTGTAAGTGCCATCACCTTTCCTGAGGTTCACCTATTAAATCTAAATTATCCAAAATCCCAAAGGGTATGAGGAAGAGTTACACTGTATATATCATATATATATGATCATGATATTCAATCATGTCAAGTTTTTAGAGCCATAATATACAACATGATTGAAAAGAAGCAAGTTTGGGTTGTCAACCAAAAACTAATCTTAGTCAACAATCCATCCCTCCAAAAATAAATAGAATCCCCATAAGCCAACAATGGATATACCTAGGGCTCAACCTATTCATCAAACTAAGCCAGTGCATGATGCACACTCAGAACACCAGAAGCGGATTTGGAATCCTTTGAATGAGACCATGTCAGACATTTTTCAAAATTTGCAAGAGGCTAAGGTATTAAACTTAGCCAACATAAATCCATTAGACCCAAATAGAGCTAAACCCAAGGGTTATAGGGAGGAACATTACTGTATATATCATATAATAGAGGGCCATGACATTTGCAATTGTTATGGATTCAAGAATGTCATTCAAGATCTCATATATAGTGGAGATTTTCCCATATATGGTTTATCCACAGTACCTAAGCCTACCAAAATAGAAGCCATATTATGGTTTGAGATAAATTAGGAGCAAAAAATAGGAAATTAATATTTTATTCAACCTTAGGAATAATAGGTTACATTGGTATTTATACTCGTAAAAATAAATGAACTTAGGAAATATAAGGAAGTTAGGGAAATAGAAGAAATAGGGAGGAAAAGAAAAAAGGGAAAATTATTTGGTTCACCTTGCCGATCTTGCCGTCTAATACTACCAAGTCAGCTGTCGTCCAAGTCAAACTTACCTATCCAATCAGCTATCGTCCAAGGAGGTAAAAGGGGTAAGATCCAAATCTTACCATTGAAACAAATTTTTTACCTTTTTTACTCCTTTTTTCTCCTTTTACTAGCTTTATTTCCAACATTCTCCCCCTTAAAGTTGAGAGGACTGACTATACATTCTCTCAGCTTTATATATTGAGCTTTAGCTATACCTTTGGTGAAGATGTCAACAATATTATCCAAAGTGTTACAATATTGAAGCTCAACTATTTGTTGTTCCACCATATCTCAAATGAAGTGATACTTCATATCGAAATGCTTTGATCTGCTATGGTGGACTGGATTGTATGCCAATTGAATGGCACTTATGTTATCACAATACAGTCAAGTTGGACCACTCTAACTTTCTCCAATATCTTTAAGAACTTTTCTTAACCATAGGGCCTAAGTACTAGCATGAGTGATGGCTATATACTCAGTATCAGTTGATGATAATGCTACAATAGTTTGTTTCTTGGAACTCCATGTAATTAGTCCTAATCCTATACTAAAACAATTCCCTAATGTAGATTTCCCGTCATCTATGTTGTTGCCCAAATCACTGCCACTAAAGCCAACTAATTTCACACAATTACATTTTTGGTAATGGATTCCAAAATCCAATGTACCTTTTACATATCTTAAAATTATTTTAGTTGCTTGTAAATGTAGCTCAGATGGACTAGCCATAAACCTTGAAACTAGAGAAACAACATATTGAATATCGGGCCTGGTTTTGGTGAGAAACATCAGACTCCCAACCATGCTTTTTTAAGTGCTCATGTCAACCTATGATGCTCCATCGTCCTTGCTCAATTGGATCCCATGTCCAATAGGAGTTGCAACTAATTTGCACTGCTCCATGGAAAATTTCTTGATCATGTCTCGAGCATACTTGTGTTGACATATGAAGATCCCTTTATTTTATTGATGCACTTCCATCCCTAGGAAGTATCACATTAAACCAAGATCTTTCATCTCAAATTGTTTCATCATGGAGTTTTTGAACTCCATATTCATTTTATTGTTACTACCCATAAATATTAGATCATCCACATACAAACAAACTATGAGAATGTCTACTCCATGCTTTAGGTAGTACAAAGTTGGTTCATTTTTACTTCTTCTGAATCCATACTTGTTGAAATAGCCATCAATGTGTGAGTACCAAGCTCTTGGTATTTGTTTGAGGCCATAAAGTGCTTTCTTCAATTTGTAAACAAGGTTCTCTTTTCCTTGTTCTTGGAAACCTTGAGGTTGTTGAACATAAACCTCTTCTATCAAGTATCCATTCATAAAAGCACTCTTTACATCCATGTGTTGAACTTTCCATCCTTTATGGGCTGCTGAGGAAAGAATTGATCTGATTGTCTCTTGTCTTGCAACAGGAGCAAAATTTTCCTCATAGTCAATGCAATATTTTTGAGTAAAACCTTTTGCTACTAGTCTCATATTATTCCTCTCAATGCTTCCATCAACATTGTAATCGGTCTTGTAGACCCATTTACATCCAACATATTTTTTACCTTTGGGTAGCTTTACTAGCTCCCATGTATCATTATTTTTATAGAGGTTATTTCCTCTTTCATGACTTCTTGCCATACATTTTAAGTACATGGCTTCTCATAGCTAGCTAGTTCTAGCTGTGCACTAGCAAATAAAGCATAATTGACTACATATCCTCTAGGTTCTTTTGAGTTATCATCCTCATACAATTGCAAATTCTCAACTTTTTGTAGAACTAAATTCTTTTCACTAGCTTGGCTTCTAGTGAATCTTTTTTGGAAATTTTGATCCAGCATCTGAAAGGAAGGATAATGTTGTAAATTTCTTTTGCCTCTTGATGGAGAGTCAATGTCCATCGATGAAGAATTTACTAATATCTATGGATAAGGACTTGAACTGGTGGTTGATGTACTTGATGTAGTTCTCCTGCTTGGCCTTGGATGGGGTGGTGTGCCTTTCTTGGGAGACACCTGCTGTAATTGCTATATTTGTGAAGAATTTACATCTTGGGACTCATCATCAACAAAAATTATTTGATGAACCCATTCTCCCCTTCATAAAAAATTACATCCCTAGAGAGTATAACTTTATGAGTCTTGGGATTGTAGAGTCTATATGCATTTGTAGACTCACAATACCCTACAAATATACAATCTTGAATTTTTGGATCAATATTCTTCCTTTTCTCATTAGGAATGTGTGCATATGCTATAGAACCAAACAATTTGAAGTGCTTTACATTAGGTTTCTTTCTGTACCATGCCTGATAAGGAGTGACACCATCTAAACTAGAAGTAGGAATTCTATTTAGAATATATAGACTAGTTCTTATAGCCTATGCCTAGTACATATGAGTTAGATGCTTAGTCTATAGTATTGATCTTGCCATCTCAACTATGGTGCGGTTTTTTCGCTCTGCCACACCTTTCTGTTGTGGGGTATAGGTAGTGGTAAATTGCCTTTTGATCCCACTTGCTTTACAATATTTCAAGAATGCTTTTGAGGAGTATTCACCTCCTTGATCTGTCCTAAGACATTTTACATAATTCCCACTTTGATTCTCTACATTGTTTCTAAAATCTATGAAGCAATCAAAAGCTTCATCTTTATGTTTCAAAAAATAAATCCAGCACATTCTAGAGAAGTCATCTATGAAAGTGAGAAAATAAGAATAGTTTATGAGACTCTATGCTTGCATTAGTCTATAGATGTCTGAATGTACTAACTGAAGTGGATATTTGACTCTCTACACTTGTTCTTTCAGAAACTTCAACCTTGAGTGCTTTCCCAAAGCACATCCTTCACATACCTCCTTTTTTTCATTGATTTTGGGAAGTCTTGTCACCATAGCTTGAGAAGTTAGAAGTTTCAAGCTAGCGGAATTAAGGTGACCATATCACAAGTGCCAAAGCACACTTGGATTTTTATAGCTACATTTACAATTTGAGCTCCTCCTAGCTCATCAAATTTGAGAGGGAATAACCTGTTCTTGGTCATGGGGACTTGTGTGATGACATGATTACAATTATTTTTATCAAAAATGATACATTTTCCTTCATTAAATACAATCTTGTAATTGTTCTCCATCATTTGCCCAATGCTTAGCAGATTATGTTGGAGCTTTGGAGTGTAATAGATGTCATGCACTTTCTTTAGTCCTTCTTTGGTTGGAACCTCCATGTATCCAATACCCTCTACTTGCAATGTCTTATCATCCCCTAATTTGATTTGGGATTTATAAGTGGAATCTAGAGTAGCAAATAAATGTTCTTTTCCACTCATATGGTTTGAACAACCAGTATCCAGAATCCATATATCATTTAGATTCTATTTTGATTGTCCATATTACAAAAAAATATTAGAGGTATCATCTTCTTCTCCATAATTACCATATTGACTACTGCTGCCTTGTGAATATTTTGACCAGTAGTTGCGAGCGAAGTGACTTGGCTTGCCACAGTTGAAACAAGCTGATTTGAACTTGTCACTTCCTCACCCTTGATTTCCACTTTGTCCTATATTTCCTCCTCGATTTTGGTTTCCACCTCTTTATTGATTGCATCCTTTGTATGAATTGCCTCCTCTATTGGAATTGCCTCCTATTTTCTGATTGCCTCCTCTATAGTTGATTTGGCCTCTATCTCTTTGCTTACCTTTGCCTTGACCTCTTCCTCGTCCTCTTCCATTGTTTTCATTGGAAGTGAAGGCCTTATCATCGCCTCCGTAGCTGGTTGAAGGAGTTTCATGAAACCTCTCTTCATATGATATTAACAATCTGATTAATGCATCGAATGTTAAAAGGGAAAGATCTTTATATTCTTCTATAATTATGGCAATATGGTTCCATTTCTGTGTAAGTGTTTGCAACACTTTTGTTACAATTGTCTCAGGCTTGATTACTTCACCTAGTGTAACCATTTTATCTACTATTACTTTTACTCTAACACAATAATCACCGGATTTTTCATCATATTTCATTCAAATATTTTCAAAATATCTCTTCAGTGTTTGAAGGCTTACTTGCTTCACTTGATTACTACCTTGTAATCCATCACTCAATGCTTTGGCGACTATTTTTTTCTGATCACTATTTTTTGTGACTGGTTGAAATGGACATGCTGCCAAAGGACATTGTTTTGGTGTAGTTGTTGGTGTGCAGTTGGAAGAAAAAATCTCTCTGATATGATAATAGCACACATAAAATATGGAATGGGTCAAGTTTCACACTATCTCAGTGGAGATTCAGATTTGTCGCACTGCCTAATAATAGGCCTATTTTTTAAATCGAGAACCACAACAACATTTAAATGGTCATGTGTAGTTGTAGATGAGATCCTATACTTTAATTTGTAAATTCAATGAATGGAATGGTTGATTGTAGTTAGAATAAAATGCTCATTTTTTTTTGGGACCTATTGTAATTTATTCTAGCCAGCTTTTTTATGTAGTTAAAGATGATATCTCCTTTTTTTCTATAAATGGTTTTCTTGAAGAAACGAGATGGTTCCAACCACTCGTGTTGGTCAACATATTCCATGGGACAACAAATTTTATTTAAAATGGAGAGCTATTGTGGTGTCAAAGTGTTTTTTTTCTCAAGCAATGGTGGAAGATCATAATATTTTTTATGTGGTAGTAGATCAACCATAGCATGTAGACGGTGGCAATGGTAGACTACAGAGAGGAATGGAGCTGGATGTGAAATGTTGCAGTGGAGTCATTTTTTCATGTAACATGTTTTAATGGATCCAGTCCTTCATCACACTCCATGGTCACTCTTTGAGTGATCGCTATAATACTCTCAAAGGTCCCATTCTACCGCCTGTAAAATTGAAGTGCATAGTTATTGCTATTGGTGGGATAAGCCTGTATAATGGAGGTGATGCTCAAAATTTGTAAGTCAATTGCTGGTTGGGAGATATTGTCTATTGTTTTTCCAGCAAATCATAATATTTACTACTAATAGGAACTTGTGCAAAGGAGAGGAGCAAGTTATGTTTGCAGCAAAATGTTTCAGTTTGACTACTATAGCCAATGGTTATTTTTATTATAAATAAATCTACTTTTTGATATTTACTAATACGATGGGAGAATTTCATGTTAAAAGGGCCCATGATTCAGAGTGTGTGGTGAACTTAAGTGTAGTTGGTGGCTTGCCCACCATAGTTAGGTGCAGTTGTAAAGAACACAAGATTATAATGAGAGCGGGGGTGAACAATATAATAACACTTTCCCAATTAATATTATGTAATATAAAGATAGTAATATCAATAGTAGTAATCAAAGCAATGCATAAATCACCACACACAATAGAGAAACCTTAATTTATGTGGTTCACCCAATGTGGGTTGCTCCACAAAGAAAATATTTCACTAAAATTTTATCACTCAATCTCTTGGGAATCCTTTTCCTATTACAATGTTTATGGACCTCTATCCAAAGGAGACACCGATCCCCTAAATCAAGTTCATGGATATCTGTCCATATGAGAACTCCTCCTCTGCTCTAGCTGTTTATCCTCTAAAAGACTACAACCTCCACTACACTAGCTTGTGGATCTCTCTCCATTGAAGACTCTTATCTCCACTCAAAAGACTTGTCCTCATTGCCCTGGCTAATGGATATCTATCCACTAGAGACTATTGTCCTCTTTGATTTGTCACTTCCAAATATCTATATCAAATCTGCACTAAACATAATCCTTCAGTCTAGCACAAATTTATCGAATATCTATATTTGGTCTAGCATAAATCTATTGTCAAATATACACCAAACTCTGTCCTCAAATATGCTCAATAAGTCCACACATAACTTACTCAAATCTGCTCAACAAGTCCACACAGAACTTGCTCAAATTTTCTCAACAAGTCGACACAGAACTTGTCCAATATGCTCAACAAGTCCACACAAAACTTGCTCAAACTACTCAACAAATCCATACAGAACTTGCTCAAATCTTCTCAACAAGTCCACACATAACTTGCTCAAATCTGCTCAACAAGTCCACATAGAACTTGTCCAATCTGCTCAACAAGTCCACACAGAACTTGTCCAATATGCCCAACAAGTCCACATAAAACTTGTCCAATTTTCTCAAAAAGTCCATACAAAACTTGCTCATATCTGCTCAACAAGTTCACATAGAACTTTTCTAATCTTCTCAACAAGTCCACACAGAACTTTCTCAAATATTCTCAACAAGTCCCCACAAATCTTGCTCAAGTATGCTCAACAAGTCCATAAATAACTTGCTCAAATCTGCTCAACAAGTCCACATAGAACTTGTCTAATCTGCTCAACAAGTCCACACAAAACTTGTCTAATTTGCTCAACAAGTCCACATAAAACTTGTCCAATCTGCTCAACAAGTCCACATAGAACTTGCTCAAATATGCTCAACAAGTCCACACATAACTTGTTCAATCTACTCAACAAGTCCACACAGAACTTGTCCAATCTCATAGAAACATAAAGATAATTGTTAGAGACTCAATATGGTCTATACTAATCACAATATTCAATTTCTTTCAATCACTCTCTTAGAAACATAAGGAGAATTGTTAGAGACTCAATATGCTTCAAATTCAACTCAATGCTCATCACTTTCTCAACTCAATTTGGAATATAGAATAGTTTGTTTTATGGAACTTGAAAAATCACTTCACACATCCACTTGACTAGGCTCAACCAACTTTACTCAACCAATAACTCAATGAAATAATCCTTGCTCACAAACCCTAGTCCAAGCATATGATCACTCACTCAAAATATTTCCAACAATGCTCAACAACAAATCTCACATAACAATGATACTCATGTTTTTTCAAACCCTAGTTCAATTTCTTTGCTCAACAACTCACTTCAACAACAATGCTTATAAAAAAACTCACATAATAATGATACTCATGTTCTTTTCAAACCCTAGTTCAAGTTCTTTGCTCAACAATTCACTTCAACAACAATGCTTATAAAATAACTCTAACATAACAATGATACTCATGTTCTTTTCAAACCCTAGTTCAAATTCTTTGCTCAACAACTCACTTCAAAAACAATGTTTATAAAAAAATCTCACATAACAATGATACTCATGTTCTTTTCAAACCCTAGTTCAAGTTCTTTTCTCAACAATTCACTTCAACTACAATGCTTATAAAACAACTCTCACATAACAATGATACTCATGTTCTTTTCAAACCCTAGTTCAAGTTCTTCACACAACCAATGGTTTCAACAACAATGCTTGTCAAACAAGGTTTTAACAACACTTCTTTTTTCCAAAAAACCTTGAATCATTCACTCAACACACTCAATAGGAGAACCTAATCAAGTCCTTTTTTCACTCCAAAATTATTTTCTATAAAACCAATCAATCAATTCAACTATGGAGGAATATGGTCATACCTTTTTCTTTATTCGAGGATGATCTTCAAAACTGCCTTTAGATAATACCTTCTTCTTTGCTAAGTGCCAAGGGTTAGATAACAAGGGTTATACTTCACAAAATATAATAATAGCTCAATTTCATGATACACCTTATATCTCCTTCTCAATAGCAATATTTAACAATAATATCTTCACAAAAATTTACTTTTCAAAACACACCTTCAATTTCTCAATTTCACAAAGTTGATATTCCAACTTAATTTCTATATCCTAAGGTAAAATAATATTTACCTTAATAAAGCACTTATTGACCATTTAGGTAAATAAATTAATATCACCTTATAACTCCCTAAGCTTTGCACAATTAATCAAATTCTACAAACACCCTTAAAACCTTAGCACAATGATCAAATATAAAAAATATTCCCTTATGACTTCTAAACCTTAGTATTATGCAAACATCAAAATTTAAATCATAAAAACCTTTGGTGAACCCCCTTCCATGTTTTTTAGAGTTTCAACCCTACACCTTCTCCCTCGGTTGGCTCCTTAGATGCAACTTGCTAGCTGTGTGAGCTAAGCACTCCATGTGCATAGCTTAAGCCCTAAGGTAGCTTAAGACTCTTCACAAAGGCTTCAAAGCCTTTGGCCTTCTCCAATGTCTAGCACCAATCTATACTGCAAGCGCTTCTCCCTTTGCTTTGTTCCTCACTCGAACACCATGGTCTACCTCGATCACAATGCATTGCCCTGATTACAATGTGGTCCTGCTTCAGAAATACACCACTCGTAAATTTTAGAGGCTCATATTTTTTTGTTGTATATTAATTCGTATTACATTCATCCCTAAGGTTTGTCTTTGGTTTTAAATACCCTTCATTTTCTTTGCATACATCGGTGGATGATTTGACTTGATGACGTCGGCTTGTATAAATTATAATTTATAATTAATTTAAATTCAAAAGAACTTAAATGTTATAAATTTAATTTATAAACTTTAGACTTTAATAAAAAATTAAAGTCCTCTTTGAGTTAATATCAAATTGTCATTTGCACTTCACTGGGTTGATGAAAAAAAATTTTGCCACCTTGGTTTTAATAAAAACATTAATTATGCCATCATAATATTAGAGAACTATCATTATGGTTTTAATAAAAAACATTTTAATGTGCCACCTGTTGAGGTGTGATTTTTCCAATCACAAAAACCACTCGACAACTTAGGATTTAAAATCCTCTCTTGCAAAGAAAGTCTATTTCTCCAAGGTTCTCACTTAATGTTTTAGGTATCGTGTATGTGTGTAAATAAGTGCTTGAAAACTCTTTGTGGTTTGCATATTACTGTTAACAAGGGGCCTGGGAATTAGGCAAATAATTTCACATGCATCATAGTGCACACCGTTCATACCAACTTAGTCCAATGATGAAATAAAAATCCATTTTAAAACATTAGAGTACAGGAGATTTCATCTTTGCATTCCAACTATTTTAAAATGCTTTTATATGAGTTTATCATAAAAAGAATTTAGCATTTTTAATTAACCTTCAATTAACTTTGAAAAGAATCAAAATTAATGAAATATTGATAAAATTAGTACAACCTTTGATCGTAATAATGTATTATCAATTCAATTTCAAAGGTCCAACAAATATTTAATTATTTGTTCCAATCTTCTTATGAATCAACATATCAAAACAATGAAACAAATGCTTCTATGTCTTGCCCAATTTATAAGGTTCCAAAACCTTCTTGATTGATAAAATTCAGGGCTTGATTTGAAACAGAATTCAAGAACTTTAATATTATGATAAGATAAAGTTCATGAATCAATTCTGCCTATAATATTTATCTTCTAAAAATATTTATCAAATTAAATATTTTAAATATTTTAAATGATAAGTAAACTCTCAAATATGACATTTGGATATTTTTAAGTAAATGAAATTAAATAAAATCCAAAATGAATTTTTAAAGACATCAATTCAAATTATCCAACCTTATGAGATTAAGGCTGCAATACGAATAATCATTTATCTTTATGGTTTGACTTAGCTGTAAAATATACTTTGCAATGAATAAACTAAGCCAAACTTTAAAATGATTTAAAAAAAAAACAAAATAAATTATAAAGGTTCTAAAGTAAAGAAATTAAATCTAACAGAGACACTATCGGACAAACACAAACACTATCGGACAGGATTAAATCTAAAGAAATTAAATCTAACTATCGGACAAACACTACAGTATGAAAACAGAGACACTCTTAAAACCAGACTCCATACTAACCAGAATTTACACAGTAAGCAAAGAGTTGGTGCAATATTCTATGGGATTTAATCCTTGAAAGGATTTAATTACAATTCAAGCACCGTATTGACGCTTGCTTGAATCCATAAATAAATTTGATGTAATATGAATCTTACAATAATATTTCATGAAATCTCTATACAACTTGAATCCTTTGTAGCCTTTCCTATTTCTTCTTTTGCTTCAAATTCTTCCCCTTCTTCCTACTCAAAATGTCCGACCCTTCTTTCTCTTTTCACTCTGTACTTATAATCTTATATTCTTTTCCATTTTCATTTTGTTCATTCTTTTTTTACAATCATATCTTCAACTAAGTTCGATTCCAACCCGTTATGAAACTGTTTGTATGTTGCCTTGATTCTTATTTATCCCAATATTTTAAAACCTTCATTGTACATATACAATAATAAGACAACTATGGTCATCAAGTATGGAAATAACCCATGTTTTATTACATTTGATCGCCATATACCATATTTTATTTAGCCTTCCCACAAAACCAGTGGTGGATACTTCAAACATCTGCCATAATCCTTTACACTGCCGTGATATGTTAATTCTATTAAAATTCAATCATTACTATATCATATCCAATGTCACCATGACTATTTCAACAACTCACTTCACATTTTTTATATCCAGCTTCTTAATTCCATGATGAATACCTTCTTCCTCCTTAAACCATGTGAAACGAACAAAATTATTGTTCTTCTGCACAGATCCTATTTTGGGAAAGTGGGGAATTAAAACATGCGAAACCCAACACTTAATATCCTGCACCCATTTGCAAGGTTTTGGCACTTAATGTTGTATCCATATGCTGTTACATAGTGTCCTTTATTTGCCTGTGCTTTCAAAACATAAAGGCCACTACTCCTGCTGAAAGCTTTATTTATCAATAGAGAATTTAATACAACCACTATATATCAATAGAGAATTTAACACAACCACTATACAAGTCCAAAAAAATTATCAAACTGTCATTCATATTCTTTAGTATTCACCATAGATCCATCGTAACGTCGATAAAAAAATTCCCCTTTCTCGACATCTACATTCTTCAATGCGACCAGGAAAACCCATGAATACCGGTTGATGACATCTTGTATTTCATTATGTACAGTGAACAAAATACCTTCATCTGCCTTTGAGTATTTCTCTGCTACCTTGGTTCATTTAGGTCTACGCTGCGCTCCAAGTTTCCCATTCAATCTGGCTCTACCAAAGAAATAAAACCCCACAGATATGATAGTCATTCATGTACTTCAATAAGTAAAAATAGCATGTTATTCTGCATGGCTACAGTGAGCATGACCGTAGTGATTCCGGTGAATTTCCTGGTAGTAGCCTTTGACATGATAATAGAGTTTTCGTTGACATAATCGTCTTACGTAAATTATCATCACAACCATCACAACCACCACTGTATAAACTTATCCTTACTGCTGCTATTCCATCTGACGGGTGTAAAACCATACTACATTCCTGTTGTTTCAATATATCTGCATACAAATCCAGTGCTATACGTTGCCACTATTCATACACCATCCACAGTGCTCCATTCTGACATAATGAGAAACACGGTGATCAAATGCGATGCATTTCTAAATTCAATTCAACAGACAACGATGGTTTCATAATTTTTATGTTTTGATTTCGTTCCAGTTTAACACTTCTTCGGATATGTTTAAACAATAACATAACAAACCCTGCTATCATGAGGTCATCCTGACCGCCGAAAACCACAATTCAACCTATCATTCGCTGTTGTTGGTTGGTTTGAATTATTGCCACTGTATATAAATATCCATTATCACTCCATGGCTTTATTCCATTAAACCTGTTATGTATATTTTGATCGGATGTCATCATACGAATGTCTCATCCACTATATTCTTCTAAATATAACCGCAACCAAACCTCTATTGACTATCAAACTTCCTCTACAAAAATTCTGTCCACCCTTCATAATCCTCGATTGACACTGTGGTTACTGCATAAATTCTTCCACTGCTCAATATTTCATTTTACTGTACATGACTATTCTATTTGGAGGAAATATTTGTGACATCACCAGTGATATTCTGCTCATATCTTGACTGCTGTTATATCACGATCAATGAATTTCCATCATTCTGTCTACTGCTCCGATGTATCTCTTCTGATTCGTTTTGTATGCCCGGATCTGCATCTTATAAGATGTCCACCTAAACTCGTTTAATCATCCCCCATGTGTATAAAATCTTCGTGGCCATTACTGTGGACAATGCTCACCATCCCAATCTTGTTGCATTCTTCGAACGCATCTACCATCGAATTTTCCTGTGTCAACCATTGCTTTCAGGTATTTGAAACTGTCGGCTACCGTCATGGTTGATATCTCCGTCTAGTACATAAATCGTGGAGGAATCCGAAGATGTCATTATCTAAAGTTCCACATCGATCCAGATGAAATATTAAAAACCTTTCATAAACCTAAGCTCCCACAAGTTAATTTGATTCTACCGTGAGCCTCGAGCTCCTTAAGTTGCGTGTCTTTAACTCGAGCATTGCACCACATTCAACAAGATTGACCAAATGATTGCCGGGTACCTTGAATAACCTGCAAAACTAAAAGTATTTTTTTTTTAAATTATTTGAAAAAACTTGTATTAAAACAAAGATCATTTACAAGTTGGGATGAGACTTTTTCCAGCCTTAGCCAAAGAAAACAAATGTTTACAACAGTAAAATAAGATTTGCATTGGAGTCAAATCTTTTAAACCATATTTCTATAATGACTGTCCACGTTTTTACAACTATAAAAGAAGATCTACATTGAAGCACAAATATCCTAAACAGTATTTCTCGAATGGTTATCCAAATTAGCTAAGCACTTGATTTGCTCACCAACCTGCCTAATCATCTCATCCTCAATAGCCATGTCACTATGCCACTGAACCCCTACCTCCTTCTCAGTACCCATCTTAGCCATGAAGTTTGCCACTTTATTTAGATCTCTACTCACATAAATTGGAATCACATCATCTAATTCCCTTCATAATTCCTTAATTTGAGTGACAAGAATCCTCAACCTCCATGTTTTCAAAGCAAAGTTCCTCATGCAATCTAGAGCTCCAACCATTATTTGAGAATCTGATTCTAGGATTATCCTCCTGTGACCTTGTTTTACTGCCCAAATAGAAGCAGATTTGATAGCTAAGGCTTCTGCTTCATTTTTTGTGGTTCTTCCCAAGCCTTGTAGTTCCCAATAGAGCACTGTTCCAACATGATTTCGACAAACCACTCCAATTCCAGCTCTACCCGAATTGCCTTTTGTAGCTCCATCAGTATTAATTTTAATCCAACATTCTAGGGGTGGTTTCCAAATTGCTCTATCATGTCCCTATTGCACTTAAAATTTCTTCTCCATTGCCCCAATAACAACCTGAGTTTCCTCTTTAGCATAGACTACCACAATTTTTGTGACTTTGCTCCAAATGACCTGCCAAACTCCATCTAAAGAAGAAAAAGATTCTCTAAAAATTTTGACATTTCTCTCCAACCACACTTGCCACAAAATGGAGTTTAATCCAAGCTCCCAACCAATACAAAGAGCTTTAGATTTAAATCTACCCCTCTTCCATCTTTCCCAAATATTAATCCGATTTAAATCACCATTAACTTGAATTTTATAATATAAAAACCATCACTTCCAAATCTGGTGCGTGAATGGGCACTCAAACATCAAGTGATCAGCTGTTTCTTGAATCTTGTAGAATAAAACACATTGAGATGGACCAATGATTCCCCTACATCTGAGATTATAAAAAGTAAGAATTCCATTATGCATTAACTGCAAGGCAAAAAAGTTTACTTTTGGCCAACCCTTGGACTGCCAAATATTTCTCCAATCCTCAACAAGATATGTATGAGGAGGAGGCTCTGGAAGGATCTTATCATATCCATCCTTCACTGTGTAGACACCAAGGCTCCCATAGCCCCAAGCTAATTCATCCTCCTCATCTCTTCCTGTGAGAAATATTTCTGCCAAGATTTTAGTCATGATGGGTGTCAAATCCGAAGGGATTGAAATTGGCCACTCATCCAACTTCTTAAACTGCTTAAACTGATAATCCCCCAGCTGACTAGTGTTGAAATAACTTTCAATTTGGACCCACCCCTTGGTTTCTATGGCTATTTTTATTGGTTGCATTTCAGGAAATTTAACAATGATAAGTGGGTATTGATCCCATGAATTTGTCTAAAATTGTGCCTTCTCCCCTCTCCCCACTTTCCAAAATAATCCATCTTTTACTACCTGAGATCCTAACTTGTGAGCTTGACACACTAAGGATCCATTACCATCCAAAGGGAAACGACCCACCTCATTTGGGTTTACCTGTCCCAAATATTTACTAGTTAAGATTGTACTGAATAAAGAAGTTGGTTGGGAAATCCACCTCCAGCAAAGCTTTCCACCAAAGCTTTATTATTTAACTTTGATATTCTCAGTCCCAAACCTCCTTTTACCTTGGGCTGGCTTACTTTATCCCAATCTACTAAGGCCCATTTCCTCTCTCATTTTACTCCTTCCCATAAAAATTTTCTAGCCATCTTGTCCAACTCTTTCCATATGGTATGTGGGGCAGTAAGGATAGAAAATTTATAAATTGGCATGGCTTGAATGACTGACTATAAAAAAGTTAATCTACCCCCATAGCTAAAAAATTTGTGAGACCAATGATTTATTTTATTCTTGATACAGTCCAAAATATTCCTCCAAATATCTATTTTTAGTTTTTTAAAATGCAAAGGGACCCCAAGTATATCACTGGGAGATAAGTCCTTGTGAATCCCAAGATATCTAAAATTTTTTCCTGAAGCCTTTGATCAAGATTGAAAAAGACCACTTTGGATTTTTTATCATTGATGACTTGGTTTTTAGCCCTAAGGTAGACATTAAGTGTATCTCTAATCATTCTTGCTTCCCTAAAGTTGGCCACTCCCACCAATCCTGTGTCATCCACAAACTATAGGTGAGTCAAAACTTCCTCACCCACATTGATACCTATTAGCAAACCTTGTTGTCTTCTCCTCAAGATGAGTCTACCCAATCCTTCAACCAATATGAGAAAAATATAGGGAGAGGAAGTATCTCCTTGATGAAGGCCTCGAGACGGTTGCGAGGGAAGACCCTTGATTAACACTGAGTATGTTGGAGTAGAAACACAACTCATGACCCATTCTATCCAATCCTGAGAAAACTAAAGGCTGCCATCATCTTTGACACGAAGCTCCACTCCACCCTATCATAAGCTTTTGACATATCTAATTTTATGAACATTCCTCAATTACCAGATGTTTGCATTGAATGGATTTCCTCCTGAGCTAGAACCACACCATCCAATATCTGCCTACCCTCTATAAAACTCCCTTTCTTTGAGGAGATAATGCTATGTAGAAGATTTTTTAGCCGCTCAACCATTACCTTTGTGATTATTTTATATATGACATTGCATAAGGCAATAGGTCTATAATCTGAAATATGTACCCCCTCCTCCCATTTTGGAATTAAGGTAATGAAAGTATGATTTAATGCTTTAAGCATTATTTTACTACCTTTGGACTCCTCTATAACATCCATTACATCCTCCTCCAAGTTATCCTAGAAGGCCTGAAAAAACTCAATTGGAAAGACATTTGGACCTGGTATTTTTCAATGCTCATTCCAAAGACTACATTCTTCAGTTCCTCTCTATCAATAGGTTTAAGTAGGGCCTAATTTTCTTCTTTAGAGATAACAGAGGGTATGACAACAATAACTTATTTTTGAGCCTCTTCATCTTGCACCATACTTTTCTTAAATAGTTTACAAAAATAATCCATTGAATGGAAATGCATACCTGGAATTGTATCAAAGGAGTGTCCATTCTCATCTTGAAGAGCTTCCATGTTGTTCATCTATCTCCTAGCACAAGCAGTCCGATGGAAAATTTTGGTATTTTTATCACCTTCTAATAACCAAGTGGTTCTTGCTCTCTGTTTCCAATAGGTCTCCTCTTGGTTGTCAATGTCCTCAACCGCTTTACGCAATGCATCATCCTCTTCTTTGAGCTGCTCTGTAATTGTTCCTTCCCTAAAGTGTTTTTGAACCTCATACCATTTGGCCACCAATGGAGCTCTTTAGACCTAGAAGTCTGTCTTGTTAGCTCACATCCATTGTTTCAGTTGATCTTTAACATAATGAAGCTATTTGTGGAATCTAAACATTGATGTCCCATATGTTGGACGACCTTCTTCCCACAACTGTAGAATTTTATTTTGAAGTTCCTCTTTTTGTAACCAAAAGTTTTCAAATTTAAATGGTTTGTGATGCCGCACTGTCTTGATCCCTCCTTCCAACAAAATGGGAAAGTGATCCGAAACTAGACCCTCCAAAATTTAAAATTTTATATTCCATTTTACAAATGCCTCCTCTGAAACCAAAAAATGGTCTAACTTCACCTTCCTGCTATGTGGATCCCTCCTCTTATTAGTCCAAGTATAGTTGATTCCAGGGCATTTAATATCCACCAAGTGTATTGCCTGGACTTGGGCAATCATAAGTCGATCCCCTGGGTCCAAAATTGGGGTTCCCCCTTCCTGATATCTAGAAGATAATTTAGCATTAAAATCCCCAACAATAATCCATTCTAACTCTTCCCTTGAGACTCTCATGTTATGCACAACTTTCCATTGATGCATTTGACCATCTAGGTTTTGAAACCCATAAAAATTTGTGATTAAAACATGTTTAGTTGTGACATTATTTCTAAAATGTGATGTGAGAACACCCCTCCAAGCTATATGTTCTATTGCAGTCCATTCAAGAGAGTTTCAATCTTCTATAGGATTTAATCCTTGAAACATTAGATCAAATTATTTAATTACAATTCAAAAACCGTATTGACGCTTGCTTGAATCCATAAATAAATTTGATGTAATATGAATCTTACAATAATTTTTCATGAAGTCTCTGTGCAACTTGAATCCTCTGTAGCCTTTCCTATTTCTTCTTTTGTTGCAAATTCTTCCCCTTATTCCTGCAGAAAATGTTCGACCCTTCTTTCTCTTTTCACTCTGTATTTATAATCTTATATTCTTTTCCATTTTCATTTCGTTCATTCTGTTTTCACAACCATATCTTCAACTAAGTTCGTTTCCAACCCATTATGAAACTGTTTGTATGTGGCTTTGATTCTTATTTATCCCAATACTTTAAAACCTTCGTTGTAAATATACAATAATAAGATAACTATGGTCATCAAGTACGGAAATAACCCATGTTTTATTACATTTGATCGCCAAATACCATATTTTATTTAGCCTTCCCACAAAATCAGCGGTGGATACTTCAAACATCTGCCATAATCCTTTACACTGCCGTGATATGTTAGTTCTATTAAAATTCAATCATTTTACTATATCATATCCAATGTCACCAATGTCACCATGACTATTTCAACAACTCACTTCAGATTTTTTATATTCAACTCCTTAATTCCATGATGAATACCTTCTTTCTCCTTATACCATGTGAAACGACCGAAATTATTGCTCTTCTGCATAGATCCTATTTTAGGAAAGTGGGGAATTCAAACATGCGAAACCCAACACTTCATATCCTGCACCCATTTACAAGGTTTTGGCACTCGAATGTTGTATCCATATGCTGTTACATAGTGTCCTTTATTTCCCTGTGCCGTCAAACATAAAGGCCACTACACCTAAATTTAACACACAGCCCACACAAGCCCAAACAAATTTTGTCATTCGAACTCTCATGCATATTATTTAGTATTCACAATCGATCCATCGTAATTTCGATAACAAAATTTCCCTTTCTCGACGTCTACATTCTTCAATGCGACCAAGAAAACCTGTGAATACCGGTTGATGACGTCTTGTATTTTATTATGTACAGCGAACAAAATACCTTCATCTGCCTTTGAGTATTTCTCTGCTACCTTGGTTCATATAGGTCTACGCTGCACTCCAAGTTTCCCATTCAATCTGGCTGTACCAATGAAATAAAACCCCACAGATATGATATAGTCATTTAATGTACTTCAATAAGTAAAAATAGCATGTTATTCTGCATGGCTACAGTGAGCATGACCGTAGTGATTCCGGCGAATTTCTTGGTAGTAGCCTTTGACATGATAATAGAGTTTTTGTTGACATAATATTCTTCCGCAAATTATCATCACAACCAACATTGTATAAACTTATCCTTACTGCTGCTATTCCATCTGACGGGTGTAAAGCCATACTACATCCCTGTTGTTTCAATATCTTCATTCGATATATCTACATACAAATCTAGTGCTGTACATTACCACTATTCATACACCATCCACAGTGCTCCATTCTGACATAATGAGAAACACGGTGATCAAATGCGATGCATTCCTAAATTCAATTCAACAGACAACGATGATTTCATAAATTCTTATGTTGGAATTTCGTTCCAGTTTAACACTTCTTAGGCTATGTTTAAACAATAACATAGCAAACCCTGCTATCATGAGGTCATCCTGATCGTCGACCAAACCTTTATTGACTGTCAAAATTCCTCTACAAAATTCTGTTTGCCCTTCATAATCCTCGATTGACACTGTGGTTACTGCGTAAATTCTTCCATTGAACAATATTTCATTTCGCTGTACATGACTATTCTCTCCGGAGGCAATATTTGTGACATCACCGGTGATATTCTGCACTGCTATTATATCACGATCAATGAATCCCCATCATTCTGTCTACCACTCTGATGTATCACTTCTGATTTGTTTTGTATGCCCGGATCTGCGTCTTATAAAATGTCCACCTAAACTCGTTTCATCATCCGCCGTGTGTATAAAATCTTCGTGGCCATTACTGTGGACAACGCTCACCATCCCAATCTTGTTGTATTCTTCGAACGCATCTACCATCGAATTTCCTGCGTCAACCATTGCGTTCAGGTATTTGAAACTGTCGGCTGCCGTCATGGTTGATATCTCCGTCTAGTGCATACATCATGGAGGAATCCGAAGATGTCATTATCTAAAGTTCCACATCGATCCAGATGAAATATTAAAAGCCCTTCATAAACCTAAGCTTATTTTAACTTCAATATTTAAATTAAAATGTTTGTAAATAGTCTCTCTTTCTTTTAAATTAAAATGTTTGTAAATAGTCTCTCTTTTAAATAAAAAATCAAAAGCCTATTTTAACTTCAATATTTTATTCACCAAAAGTTTAACATAAACTTAACATATTAATTTTAACCAAAAGTAACATAAAACACCACATAAAAATAAAAATAGAAATACTACAAAAACATTAAAATAAAATCATAACCAACATTAAAAACAAACATAAAACTAATAAAATAATATAAAGAGTTTATAAAACAAAATACAAAACTTTAAACACAAAAGAAGCTTATAACAATAATTTACAAAAACCTTTTACAAACATTGCCTATCAACACAAATAACCAACAAGAACTCCTTTGTCATAACAACAATAAAGCCACTCCAAACTATATTCAAAATTGCTCAATGAGCATAACTCAATGATTGGTGAATTATGAAATGATTTTTGACAATGAATCCTCTTATGAAACCATTCACCTGAAGATGAAAACCCTTGATATTATAATAATGATAACGAAAACTATAAGTACAAGCAAACAATTTGGAATAAGCTTTCAAATTTTAAGTGGGTCCCCAATTTTGGGGTCGTTATGAAGGACGTCACAACACCACCATGGTTTTTACAAAAACTCTTATAAAAACATATTTGGATAACTTTTTTCCATCTCTTTGCATTGCTTCATGTTTTTAATGATGATGTACTCCATGTTATTAAATGAAAACTTCATGTATTCACTTTGGCATCAATGACAACTAAATGACCTCGAAATGTCCAACAATCTCCCCCTTTGTCGTTGATGGCAACCCAACTTCTTTTTACCAAAAACTTGACCTTTCCTTTGTTTCGCTCCCCTAGCTCAATGCTCTCTCCTCTTTTCTCAAATACCAAATATCTCCCCCTTTGACATCAATGGAAAAGGGTCACCTTTGGGGCTCATGGCTAAGAATGAGCCTCTTACCTTAGCCCCTCCCCCACCTCCTCTTGAGGTGGTTAATTCTGGGGTGGGAGTATTTCTACTCCCATAAAACACTGTTCTTTACCTTTATCCTCTTTCCTTCTTATATGATCCTTCTAATTTCTTTGACATTTTCTTTCCATGTCCATGTTCCTATCCATATCTGCATTCTTATCCCTATCCCTATTCATATCCATGTTTTTGTTCATGTTCCTATTCATGTTCTTGTTCATGCTTGATTTTGGAATGTCTGCTCTACACCACTTTGTTATGTGACAATCATTATTGCACTTGTAACACTTAATGTTATTATTCCTTGGAGGTGTAAATGTCTTAGGATTTCTCCTAGTGAGTCCTTACCTTCTTCTGTCAAGAACCCTGCAATTCATTGCCTTGTGACCAAACTGATTATATGAGTAGCAATACCCATGGAAAATTTATCTATTTCCATATTCTTATATTTTATATGTCCTGCATTGTGAAGCCATGTGCCCAAACTTGTGACATGAAAAGCATCTTCCATTGAAGTTTCTTTGTCTTGACCTCATTGGTCTCTTAGTCTCTTTTGACCTATTCTGATTGTTGTTCCATCTATATCTTATTTGTTTATTGTTCATGTTCTTGTTGAACTCTCTATGGTCCAACTTATCCTAAGATGTCTCACTCTCTTTTACACTATCTTCTTTTGAAGTATCCTAATATGAAGTATCTTCTCCTCAAAAGCTTGAGGTTGACTCTTCTTCCCATTTCTTTTGAACCTGTTCAAATCCAAGACCTGTTTTGCTTGATGTAGGATTTTGTATCTTAATGAACTTATCCAAATTATTTGAGCTATTTTAAAACCCTTTTAGCTTGACTTTGGAGTCTTCTAAATATTCTCTTAGTAGTTCCACTTCTCATGTTAACTTTTCACATCATAAAATATTTACTTCTAACTTATCCTTGAACCTTTTTGCCTTAGCCTTTGATTTTTCTAAATCCTCTATAAGAAATCTTCTCTCTTCATCACATTCTTGAAACTGAAATTCAAGTTTAGAGTTTTGCTTTCTTACATTCTTTACTGTTTCAAGAGCATAAATAAGTTCTCCCTTGAGATCATATCCATATTTCTCTGAATATTCCTCTATTTGTTTTTCTTTTTCCACATATTTTTTTTTTGGCTTGTCTTCTATAGGATTACCTACTTCTTCTTCTAATGCCATTAGAAGGTTTTCATTTGGTACTTCAAATGCATCCTCATATTCATAATCATTGAAACTATAGCCATCCCTTGTACAATCATCTTCAAGGTGTCCAAAGTTACCACATCTAAAATACTTGAAAATTACTGGAGTCCTTTTCTTAACTTGTTCTTTTTCTTCAATCATAAATAGGACTTCATATCTATCATTATATGAAAAACTAGCATCATTATCACTTGAGTACTTACTTGCATTATCCGCATAGTAGCTCCCCTTTTTCCTTTGGAATAACTTCTTTCCTTGTCTATTTTATCCATCCTTACTTTTATTTTGGTGCCTATGTCTTTATGATTCCCTATTCTTGTGATCCTGTTTCTTTTCATCATTGTTATTCTTAACCTCTTGAAAGTCAATTGCATAATGATTTTACTTTCCACAATTAAAACATTTAATAGATCTTGTATCTCTATATCTTCTTTACATATTCCTTCTACCATAATTTACTTCTTCATCTCTGGATGACTCATTGATTGATTTTGACTTCTTACCCTTAGTCTTCTTGATTGCTTTGAATGTTGCTTCCTTCTAGGAAATATGATATTTTGTTCTTATCTCATGTGTTGCAAGAATACCAAAAAACATATCTCTTGTCAAAGTATCACCATATATTGAAACTTCTATAGTAGAAACCTTTTCACTAAATCTTTTTGGAAGAGTTCTCAGAACTTTATCATAAACATACAATTAATCAATCTTCATTCCAAGTCCTTGCATAGCATTAACAACCTCATCAATTCAAAGTAGATAAGTACTAATGTTTTCCTCATCCTTCATTCTTAAATCTTCAAATTTTCCTTTGATATTTTGCATCTTTGCTTTCTTGACATATTTATCTCCTTCATATATATTTTGTAATTTATCCCACATGTCTTTAGTAGTTTGACAATGCATAACTTTCATAGACTCTGTTCTATGCAAACATCTCAAAAGTACATTAATTACTTTTGAATTGTAATGTTGTAGGAGCTTACCTTCATTATCTATAGGAGTATTAATAAAGAGATCGTATCCAAACTCAATTGCTTCCCAAATTTCATTGTCAAGTGCCACCAGGTAGATCTTCATTCTTATACTCCAATACATATAGTCACCTCCATCAAATACTAGTGCTGAAATATTTGAGGACACATTCTTAGAATTCATTGTGTTCTTGTTAGATTTTCCTTCAAGTTGTTAAACTCTTTTGAAGGAACCCATTTTGATACCAATTGAAGAACACAAGTTTATACTAAGAGGGGTGTGAACAATATAAGACCATTTTTTACTTTTTTCTTACTCAATCAAAATTATGTAATGTAAAGATAGCAATATCAATAGTAGTAATTAAAGCAATGCACAAATCACCACACACAATGGAGACACCACAATTTACATGATTCACCCAATGTGGGCTACTCCACGGAGAAAATATTTCACTAAAATTTTCTCAATCAATCTCTTGGGAATCCTTTCCCTATTACAATGTTTATGGACCTCTGTCCAAAGGAGACACCAATCTCATAAATCAAGTTCATGGATGTATATCCATAGGAGAAATCCTTCTCCTCTGCTCTAGTTGTTGATCCTCTAGAAGACTACTACCTCCACTACACTAGCTTGTGGATCTCTCTCCACTAAAGACTCTTATCCCCACTCAGAAGACATGTCCTCACTGCTCTGGCTAATTGATCTCTATCCACTGGAGCCTACTATCCTCTATGCTCTGTCACTTCCAAAGATATATCTCAAATATACACTAAACACAGTCCTTCAATCTAGCACAAATTTACCCAATATCTATCTATGGTCTAGCACAAATTTATCCTCAAATATACTCAATAAGTCCACACATAACTTGCTCAAATATGCTCAACAAGTCTACATAGAACTTGCTCAAATTTTCTCAACAAGTCGACATAGAACTTGTCCAATATGCTTAAAAAGTCCACACAAAACTTACTCAAATTTACTCAACAATTTCATAAAGAACTTGCTCAAATCTGCTCAACAAGTCCACACATAACTTGCTCAAATATGCTCAACAAGTCCACATAGAACTTGTCCAATCTGCTCAACAAGTCCACCTAGAAATTTTCTAATCTGCTTAACAAGTCCACATAAAACTTGTCCAATATACTCAACAAGTCCACATAGAACTTGCTCAAATCTGCTCAACAAGTCCACACAAAACTTGTCCAATCTTCTCAACAAGTCCACACAGAACTTGTCCAATATCATAGAAATATAAAGATAATTGTTAGAGACTCAATATTCTCTATACTAATCACAATACTCAATTTCTTTCAATCACTCTATTAGAAACATAAGGAGAATTTTTAGAGACTCAATATGCTTCAAATTCAACTCAATGCTCATCACTTTCTCAAATCAATTTGGAATATAGAATAGTTTGATTTATGAAACTGAAAAATCACTTCACACATCCATTTGACTAGGCTCAACCAACTTTACTCAACCAATCACTCAATGAAATAATCCTTACTCACAAACCCTAGTCCAAGCATATGATCACTCACTCAAATATTTTCCAACAATGCTCATCAAAAAATATCACATAACAATGATACTCATGTTCTTTTCAAATCCTAGTTCAAGTTCTTTGCTTAACAACTCACTTCAACAACAATGCTTATAAAAAAAATCTCACATAACAATGATACTCATGTTATTTTCAAACCCTAGTTCAAGTTATTTGCTCAACAATTCACTTCAACAACAATGCTTATAAAACAACTCTCACATAACAATGATAATCATGTTATTTTCAAACCCTAGTTCAAGTTCTTTGCTCAAAAAATCACTTCAACAAAAATTCTTATAAAACAACTCTCACATAACAATGATACTCATGTTCTTTTCAAACCCTAGTTCAAGTTCTTTGCTGAATAATTCACATCAACAATAATGCTTATAAAACAAATCTCACATAACAATGATACTCATGTTCTTTTCAAACCCTAGTTCAATTTTTTTGCTCAAAAACTCACTTCAACAACAATGCTTATAAAAAAATCTCACATAACAATGATGCTCATGTTCTTTTCAAACCCTAGTTCAAGTTCTTCACACAACCAATGGTTTCGACAACAATGCTTGTCAAACAAGGTTTTAACAACACTTTTTTATTCCAAAAAATCTTGAAGCATCCACTCAACACACTCAATAGGAGAACCTAATTAAGTCATTTTCACTCCAAACTTATTTTCCAGAAAAACAATCAATCAATTCAACTATGGAATAATATGCTCATACATTTTTCTTGATTGGATGATGATATTCAAAATTGCCTTTAGAGAATACCTTCTTCTTTGCCAAGTTCCAAGGGTTAGATAACAAGGGTTATACTTCACAAAATACAAGAATAGCTCAATTTCATGATACACCTTATATCTTCTTCTCAATAGCAATATTTAACACTAACATCTTCACAAAAATTTCCTTTTCAAAATACACCTTCAATTTCTCAATTTCACAAAGTTGATATTCCAACTTAATTTCTATCTCCTAAGGTAAAATAATATTACCTTAATAAATAACCTATTTACCATTTAGGTAAATAAATTAATATCACCTTATAACTCCCTAACCTTTGCATAATTAATCAGATTCCACAAAATTCCTTAAAACATTAGCACAATAATCAAATATCACAAATATTTTGTTATACCTCCTAAACCTTAGTATTATGAAAAAATAAAAATCTAAATCATAAAAACCTTTGGTGAATCCCCTTCCACATTTTTTGGAGTTTCGACCCTGCACCTTCTCCCTCGGCTGGCTCCTTACCTAAGACTTGCTAGCCGTGTGAGCTAAGCACTCCACGTGCTTAGCTTAAGCCTCTTTACAAAGGCTTCAAAGCCTTTGGCCTTCTCATATGTCTAGCACCAAGCTAGACTGTGAGCGCTTCTCCATTTTCTTTTTTCCTCGCTTGAACACCATGC
Organism: Wollemia nobilis; assembly: GCA_028583015.1. Classification (NCBI taxonomy): domain Eukaryota; kingdom Viridiplantae; phylum Streptophyta; class Pinopsida; order Araucariales; family Araucariaceae; genus Wollemia; species Wollemia nobilis. The sequence continues at coordinate 12,388,652 of JAQPPZ010015100.1, forward strand.
GCTACCTCGATCACGATGTGTTGCCCTAATTACAATGGGTTGTCCTACTTCAACAATACACCACTCGTAAATTTTAGAGGATCCAATTTTTAATTGTATATTAATTCACAATACATTCAACCCTAAGGTTTGTCTTAGGGTTTAAATACCATTCATTTGCTCTGCATACAATTTCGATGGATGATTCGAATTGATGATGTCGGCTTGTATAAATTATAATTTATAATTAATTTAAATTCAAAAGAATTTAAATATTATAAATTTAATTTATAAACTTTAGAATTTAAAAAAAAATTAAATCCCTCTTTGAGTTAGTATCAAATTATCATTTGCACTTCACTGGGTTGATGAAAAATAATTTTGCCACCTTGGTTTTAATAAAAACATTAATTCTTCCATCACAATATAAGAGAACTATCATTATGGTTTTTATAAAAAACTTAATGTGCCACCATGGTTTTAACAAAAACCCTTATAAAAACATATTTGGACAAATTTTCTCCATATCTATGTATTACTTCATAGTGTTAATGATGATGTACTCCATGGTATTAATGACAGCTTCATGTGTTCACTTTGGCATCAATGACAAATTTTTACCTTGACATTAATGACAACTAAATGAGATCAAAATGTCGAACAAGTTGGTGCCAGATTTTACAAATAGGAGGAGTGTAAGTGGTGTTGGTGGTGGATTGCAGTGATTCATTGAGAGCTCAGGATTCTGCGAGTGATGCGACGTGATTCATATTCAAATTCATCGATTTATGGTGGGTGTAGGTGGTGGCTTTCACTACCGAAGATTGTAACTGAAGGAGACATGGAAGGGGTAAAATTTTATTAAATGGTCACATAGCTAATGGTAGTGACTAGGTCCAATTATTTAAATATTATGTTTTCTAATGTTTTTAAGGACCCATTATGTAAAATTAGAGGACCATTTTATCAATCATTGTATGGAGACTTGTAATTTCTCTACAAGGGAAAATTGATGTGTTGTTTTTCATCAAGATGAAGGTCATATTGATAATAGAACATATGGGTATTTGTAGTCGTTGGAAAGGTTTTTCCATGATGGACACAATGGTGGTGTCCATTTGTAATTTTGAGGTTATTTTAGATGTATTTTTTAGCCTCAAATATTTTTACCTTGGAGTGCACTCTCAGTTGAACCCGACACTCCTAAGGCAAATTTAAATGTGATCCTTGTACCTAGTCACCTTCTCTATAGACCTGGTGGATGCAGTGTTTGGTTACCCATGCACTTTGGTGGGATGAAATGTTACCATAAGGACACCTACTTTAGGGACTACAAATATAGACACCCGAGATTCTATCTGAGGTTATTTCCAAATCAACTTTTGAAGACTACAGACGAAGACACTTCAGAATATTCTCTTCGATTTTTTTATTTGTGGAAAACATCCCGAAAGGGATGCCACTTTCAAGTAAGACCTAAGGAGTCAGGGGTATCCATCCCACAAAAATCACCTAGGACTCGAACCTGTCCTACCACCATTGACATACTCAAGGAGTAAACAAACACACAAAAACATTTAAAAATAAATAAATAAATAAATAACAATAAAAATAATAAAATAAAATAAAAAACATGCTCCTTGGGTATGTCAAAAAGAAAAGCACAACCAAACACACACACAAAAATATAAAAAAAAAACCACAACACGAACCACATAGAAAAACACAAGAACAAAACAATAAAACACAAACATGACAAAAACAATAGAACACTACAAATACATAACAAAAAACATGAAAAATAAACATAACCAAAACCTAAAAAATTAAAATAAAAAATAACCAACAACATAAAATAAACAAAAACAAGAAACATAGAAAACACTCACACATAAAAACATGAATTAACACAAAAAAACAAAAACACAAGAACAAGAACAAAAAAACACAAGAAAAATAACAAAAAACATAAAAAAAATACAAAACAACAAAAACACAAGAACAACAAAAAACAACACAAAGAACACAAAAATAAAACAAAAGAGCACACACACCTTAAAAAACTAAACAAAAAAATAAAAAATAAAAAAGAAAAAAAATTGAACATAACAATGACCTTTCTAGACCAGAAGACTTTTAAGGCAAGAATCAATAGGGGAAACAAAAGAAAGAATAGTTTGAGCTAGGGAACTAAAATAACCTGAATGAACCAAAGAGAAGCAAAAATAAAGCAAGAATAAACTAGGTACCTTCATAACTAGAGACATCCAAATAAATGATAGAAATAAGAGTTTCCTTTATTTACGAAGCCCACCATCTGGTACGGTGGCCATAAAAATTAAGATCGCCTTTGTCCAAAGCCCAATTAGCTAAAGCATCAACACTCTTGTTTTTATCTCTGACCACATGATTGTAATCAACTTTCAAAAATCCCATCTAGATTAATTAAATCTTCTCAATAATTCTTTTTATTCTCCAATAAACCTTATGATTCTTAGGAGTCTTCAAAATATTAATCATGAGTTGAGAGTAAGACTCAACTAACACATTTTCCCATCCAACCTTAATAGCCTCTTGAAGGCCTCTGAGGATACCATACCCCTCAACAAGGTTATTGTAAATAATACCCAAATTATTATCAAAAGTAAAAACCAGGGAGCCATATGAAACTCTACCAATTCCTTCCACACTGGCTTTTCCAGGGTTTCCTCTAGAGGCTACATCAGTATTGAATTTTCCAAAATCCTAAGGAGGAGGTTGCCATTTTCTTGTCCTATCCATCTTACAAATACTCACATTCCCTTTAAGTTTATTGTCCTTAGAATATTTAATCTTAAATATTTTCATCACATATTTTTTCGGAGTATTGGGGATGATTAAGGATTTGATAGATTGATTAAACTATGTTGGCTATGGTCTTTTGCAAAATATAGTGAATATCCTTCCTATATTGAATACAAATTTGGTTGTTCCTTTCATTACAGATATTCCAAAGAAGAATGGTAGAACCCATCCAAAATAACTACCTAATAAAATGATCAACACCCTCTTTATTAGGCCAATCCCTCCAAAGTTGTTCAAAAGTAAAAAATTGGACCATTGTAAGACAAGTAAGATGGCCATTCTCCTCCATAGCTCAGAGGCTATAGTACACTCAATGAAAATATGGCTAAGAGTTTATGCATTCTCTTCACATATTTTACATCTAAAAGGGCCATGAATACCACACTTCATAATTTGCTCACCAGCAAGCACCCTACGATGCAAAAAAATCCAAGTAAAGAACCTCGGTCACCTTAGGCCAGAGCTTTTGAGCACACAATTGAGAAAATATGTCAGAAGATTGGTTGGGATTATTATGGCATATGGTCAAATAACCTTGAGAAATTGAATACTCACCCTTAGTAGTGTTGTTCCATCCAAACCAATCTTTTTCATGGGACTAAGAGAGAGATCTCATATAAAGGATGCATTGGATATCTTGTCTTTGCATTTCTAGGGTTTGAATAGGCCAGTTATCAATAGGGATCCAATATCTACCAACCTTTGAATTATCAGTATGGTACTGAAAATAATTAGCCACCTTTATCCAGTTAGCTCAGCCAAGCTTTGGTAGGAACCTAGGGTTCCTAGAACATAAAATGATAAATAAATAATAAATAAACCTAAAAGTAAGAGAATCACCTTTTGTATTGTTGGGAAGTCACTTCAATAAATTGTATTATATTTCATATTCATGGATATTGGAATGATAAGTTCTTACAATATTTTATACCCACTCTAGGATTATAGGTGAAAGGTTGCAATGCTTCCTAACCCTAATCTTATAATAATCATATAATAATTAATTATATTAATTATTATATTATTTTATTATTATAACTATAGGATATGAAATACATTATTACTATTATTATTATTAATTAATGTTAGGATAGGACCCTAACATTCCACCCTCCTTAAAACAAGATTTGTCCCTAACATTCCACCCCTCTTGAAAAACGGCTTTGTCCTCAAAGCGACCGATTTTGTCTCATAATCGTTGCGAGTGGGTTATCTTTGAATGGAGCATTTGCCTATTTCATTTAAGTAGCTGACATGCCTACAATATCTAGATTTTTACAATTGTAGGAGGCTCAATTTTACGTTAGAGAATTTAGATATTTTGGAAAACATCACAATGCTTGAGTATTTGAGCTTTTCATACTACGAGGAACTACAAGCGTTGCCTCATTATATCACAAACCAACCATTCTTGAGAGAGTTCAATTGTTCTTGTACTAGCATAAGGAATGTGCCTCCTAACATATATAAACTCTAAAATTTGGGAGTGAGGAATATAGAGAGCATGGTGTTGAGAAGCTTGCCAATTAATTTTGGTAATTTGTCTAACTTGACTAAATTGGATGTTACGGATTGGAATGTTTGCCACCATACTTTTAGTTAAATTGTCTCGCTTGATTTCACTATATATTTGTTTCTGTGTAAGTTTAAAGTTTTTGCTCGACACTTTGGGTGTCTCAATATTTTAAATAATTGTCATACCATCGAGTATCGTGAACTACAGTCTTCTTGTTGTTCTCAACCTAAGTTCCAATAATATTTTTTTTTTGTGGTAAGCTTCCAGAGCTAGGTCATAGCTCAAGTTGTCTTCTCTGTTGTACTGTGTTTGACCACTTTGTTTGGTGTAAGTGATGGCAACATAATTTTTGAGGCCCAAAGGATTAGCAACATCTCTTAAGAATTTCATGTGAGCTCCAAGTTATATTTGTGGCCAGTGTCTCTACTGGACATGACATTAATGCAAACGCAATGCAGCCAACAACGGAGATAAATATGTATTTTCCAGCATAGCGAAAGAGTTACAAAGCTACCCTTTAGCTTCAAACTGTAGTGGCAATACTCTAGACAAGAATTGCTGCAAAATACCACCTTCCAAGTATAAAAAAGAGAACCAAAATCCAATGAGAACGGACCAGAATTGGAGTTGGGGATATGGAAATATTTCCACTGGTGGACATATTCCCCCTCATGTGAAAACTGCAGGGCCAAAATCACACATGGAGTAGCAAGTATTGGACTAGTTCCATTATGAAAACAAATAAGACATAAATAGCTATTCCATTTTCTATGTTGAGGCTTCTTTCACCAGAATAAAGACAGAAATTTGTATTGACTGATAGCTATTCTATGGGACAACTAAAATTTCCACGTAAATCTAAATCTGTATCCACTTTTTTTTTTTAATTCAATGTGGTGGATATAATTCTAGGAAGGGCTCTATTAATTGTAATAAAATTTGGTTAATCCATCATCTCTTGATAACAAGCGTTACCCGCAAGAGTTCGTCATCTTTTCGAGTTCTATATATATATATATATATTTTTGTAGCTTGATCATTTAAATTTTTATCTGCGTGGATAGGCAACTTCAATGTCTACAATATGTTAATATCTTCAGTCATGGAATTATAAGAGCCTTCCTATCATGATACCTACATAATAGAATTGGCATATGCATATCTATCATGGTATTGCATTGTATTTCTCAGGTAATTCAGGCTACAACAACTCTTAGGTTTCAATATTGATCATATTACTTTGATTTTTGGTGTTCTGATTTAGTATGTGCAGGCTCCTACTGCGGTCGTTGAAGAGGGGTCACCTTAGCAATATTAAAAATGTCTCCCTACGAGCATGTGACCTGTTGTGAAATTATATGAACCCTTCATGCATGCACTGCATCTTGGCTCCTTTTTCTTATAGGATACATGTTGGTACTTTTCTTCTGACATTGCTTCTTCAACCATTTCTATCTCCCACTTGGCACCAGGTTGCTCAGGTGATTATAACATTTGGCCAGAAATCAAGTTTCTTATGCTTTCCTTCTATTGTGCAAGGTCATGACATGTTACAAGGCATACCTTATACAATTGCATTTTACCTGCGCCAATCTGGCTTTGCATAAGTGACTTTTCAAATATCTTTGAGATGTTTAATATCCATAAATAATGTTAATATTTCATGGTGATGTCCATATTGAGATTACAAAAACACTTTTATTAGTGGTATAACTTCTAAATTTTTGAGTATTTTATAATATCACATCAGTTGGTGGAAGAACAAGAAAGGGTCTTCCATTTTTGTCAGTATTGTCTTTTGTTCTCCTCACAATCGTAAAGTGAAGCATCCAGTGGTGATATCAATTGTTGTAAGTGATCATAATCACAATTATGCTTTGAGTGGAAGGAAGTATTGGCATGATCTAAGCTCCCATGCATTGGCAAAGTGGCCTGTTCCACTCTGGAATAGCATTGGGTAGCCCAGAATATTCATTAAAATGCAGCTATTTGCAAGCCACAGTGTTAGAAACTAATTGAAATGGTGGAAGAACATAATAGTATTATAACTAGTACCTACTTTAGGTAACTCAAAAGGTAGAAGCTTGACCACATCATCTGGATGTCAACCACAATTTATCATGAAGTGGTAGTTGTTTTCATCTATCAAGGATTACATCTGTCTAATATTATAAGGTTGCTGAAATCACTTTCTATCGCAACGATTTGTCAGACAATTTGAGTAATAATAAGTATGATAGCAATGCATTATTCACAGATGTATTCATCTTATTTAATGCATATGCTAGTTTACACTCACACCTTGCTGGATCTATTTGGATGACACACATGTCATGTGAGTGAGTAGAGAAGGAGGTGGCCATGGAGGAGGTCGCACGGATGAGAGTTGTGTGTAGGTGGTGGCTGTTTCAATTTTCCAATTGGTGTTACAGTTATCGTAGAATTTTTTATAATTCAACTAGTAAAATGCAAGGGAATAAAGCAGTAAACCATGGAATATTTTTTGTAGAATTTCCAGCAGGTTTTTTTTTATGGAAAAATTTGCACTGTTGCTGGAAAATACCTCTTTTTCATTTATTTATTTTAAAAAAATTGTATTTTTAGGGTTTGCATAATTTTCTTTTGGAAGTACATCATGTACCGTTTGAAAATTTATGGCTTCAAGCTCTTCCAAAAAAAAATTAGGGTGTGAATCATCTTTTTCTTTCTTGGGGAGTGCAATGGTTACCACCTGAGATTCATCGGATATGGGTTCTTCCTCCACCTGGGATTCCATGGCTATGGGGTCTTCCTCATCTACCTGAGATTTCATGGCTAGGGTATCCTCTTGCATTTCCCTTAAATATTGTATAATACGATCAGAACGTTCCATTTGTTTATTTTGTTTTCGTTTAATCATTCTTCTAATTTTTGCAATGTCATTTTTTATTCCTTTGATATTTATGTTCCATATGGTTGGATCCATACGGTTCTGATACCAGATGGTAGGAACCTAGGGTTCCTACCACATAAAATGATAAATAAATAATAAATAGACCTAAAACTAAGAGAATCGCCTTTTTTATTGTCGGGAAGTCTCTTCAATAAATTGTATTATATTTCATATTCATCGATATTGGAATGATAAGTTCTTACAATATTTTATACCCACTCTAGGGTTATAGGTGAAAGGTTGCAATTCTTCCTAACCCTAATCTTATAATAATAATATAATAATTAATTATATTAATTATTATATTATTTATTATTATATTATTTTATTATTATAACTATAGGATATGAAATACATTATTACTATTATTATTATTAATTAATGTTAGGATAGGACCCTAACAAGCTCCTCCATCCAAGGCCTCCAATCAAAAAATTGAGTTATCAAAGGCTTGTGACCACCCCAAGAATATGTCCAAAAAGTTTACCTGTTGATCATTATGAATGATCCAAAATAATATTTTCTTTATAGAATCCTCACCAGTATTAAGAACTACTAAAATTGGAGAACCTTTGGTAGGAATTTGATAGCGAACAAGTTCTTCAGGACTTTTGTTCTCAACATATTTAGCATAGATATTATTGGACCAAAGAGCATTGGGGTTATGCAACATCCTCCAATATAATTTAGTAGCTAAAGCTTTGTTGTTATTAATATAATAATGGAATTCTAACCCCCTTTCATTATTAGGAAGACATAAAGTGTCCCATTTCACCAAGGCTCATTTTCTTTTATGCTTAGTACCACTCCAAAGGAATCGATGACTGATTTGATCTAGTTATCGAAGAACAAAGTTTGGGATATTCAACACATAATATCTTGAAGGACTGATTTTACCAACGTGATTCTACCCCGTAAGAAAGACACATGTTGGTCCACTTTCTTGTTTTCTTCTTGATTTTGTCCAACAACTAATTCCAATCTTTATTTTTATACCTTGAATATTGATGGGAATACCTAAATAAGTGATCGAAAGGGAGGTCTTATTATATATTAATTTATCCAAGACCATGGATTCCTGTCTGGAAGAGGAGTTAAAGAAAATATATTTAGATTCATCTTCATTGATCAACTACCGAGTAGCATTAGAAAAATAACTAATGATTTGCTTAATATTAGAAGCTTCCTTAACTGTGGCTTTACCTAAAAGAGTAGATTCATCCACAAATTGAAGATGAGAGATAGGTCTAGCTCCATGATCAATGGTAACTCCCTCAAGGGTTTTGTTTTTCCTATTTTTGGTTATAGTCCAACCCAAGCATTCAGCAAGAATGATGAATAAATAAGGGATAACGGGTCACCTTTCCTAATACTTCTGAAAGTTGGAAACGACTAAGAAGGCCTACCATTTATAAGAACTAAGTAGGAAACTAAAGAGATACATCCCATAATATAGTCCATCCAATCCTTAGAGAAACTAAATTGCCTCAAAACTTTGATAAGGAAGTGCCAATCCACTTAGTCATAAGCTTTGGATAAGTTTAACCGAATGAACATGGAAGGAGATTTTTGCATATCCATGGAATGGATGGCTTCCTGAGCAAGAAATATCTCATATACTATTTGAAACCCTTCCACATAACCCCCTTGCTTAGGGAAAATAATCTTATCCAAAATAGGCTTCAACCTTTCTGCCATGATCTTAGTAATAATTTTGAGAAGAACATTACATAAAGCAATAGGTCTAGAAGTTGAGATATGATCAACCTCTTGAGATTTTGGAACAAGAGTAATATAATTTGTATTGATAATATTCAAAATTTATTTGGATTTCCTGTCTTCTTCCACCACCTCTAATAAATCAGCATGAAGGATATCCCAGAACTCTTGGTAGAACTCAATGGAAAAACCATCAGGACCTGGGGTTTTCCCTTTTTGCATTTTAAAAATTGCCTGTTGAAACTCATTGATAGTAACAGGAGTAATCAAAATAGATTTCTCCTCAGAAGTGATAAGAGAAGGGATTTCTTGAAGAATATTTTGTTGAGAATTTTAGTTAAGAGGAATAGCAGCAAAAATATTGGAAAAGTAATCAACAACAATAGAGTTCATGCCATACCAAGTATAGATAACATCTCCAGAATCTGATTTCAAGGAAGAAATAAAGTTGTGAGATCTTAGAACTAGAAGCGGTTTGTGGAAGAAATTTGTGTTTTGATATCCTTCTTTGAGCCATTGAATTTTAGATTTTTGCTTCCATAAGATTTCTTCTTTTTTCCCATTCCTCTAACTGAGTTGTGAGTTTAATTTCATCAACACTTATATTCTCTGTGAGGCCATTTAAATGGATTTTTTTATTCAAAATTTCAAGTTGAGTAATAATTTAATGTTTTTTTATGAACATCCCCAAACTCCTTCCAGTTCCAAGTCTTTATTTTGGATAATGTATTGCGGTCTTTTGGAAAAACAAAACATAATAGTCACATGCCCAGGTTTACCTTCCTTACACCATTGTTGCACACGAGGTCTAAAGGAACTGTATCTAAGCCACATTAATTGAAAACAAAAATGAGAGAAACTAACATTAGTTTTCCACATTTCCACCATGACTAGCTAGTGATCCGAACCAACATTGTTAAGAGTATTCACTTTAGGAATGTGACCATGGATTAAGAAATTTTTGGAGAGCAAAAACCTATCTAATATCTCCATTATATAAGCTAAGCCTTGCATTCTGTTAGGCCAAGTCATAAGGCCATTATCTACTTGGATGTCCACAAATGGAGGTTTACAATATATTCACTCATGAGGTCAGTGATTTTATCCAAATTTCTAATCCCCCCCATTTTCTCATCCACAGAGGGGATGGTATTGAAATATCCTCTGATCAAGATCCAAGATTTAGGAAAATGAGAGATAATATGGGTTATAACCTTCCACTGTCTTCTTTTTTCCTCCAAAGTAGTCAGAGCATAGATAGTAATGCAGATAATAATTTGATTTGAATGTCTACTTTGAATAGCTATAGCCAAAAAACCCCAAAAACCAACCATATGGTGAATAACTACCTCTTTTGGGTCCCAAAGAGAAGCAATACCACTAGAAATACCTTGGGAACTAAGGGAAATCACTTTCCCAGCTAGCCAAATTTTACTAGCAATTGAGTCCATATCCTCCATTGACATCTTCGTTTCTTGAAGGAAAACAATATGTGGATGATTTATCTGAATCATTCTTCTAATTTTATTTTGTTTTGAAATATTCCCTTTGAGTCCTCTAATATTCCAAGTGATGATATTCATTAATACTAGGGCTAAAAAAATTGGGAAGGGCATTAGTATTACCTTCCTCTACAAGCTTTTCACCTTCATTTACCATATGATATTTATTGGTCTTATGACCTGCTTTTTGATTAGAATCCGTATTCAATTTTTTTTCCCTATTTCTTGACTTAGTCCAATTGAATCTAAGATGGATTCTAACCTTGAATAATGCTCATACACAACCAAAATTTTACTAGAGGGTTCAATAGAGTCTATATTGGGACCTGTATTATTTGAAGTTTTGATATTTAAACGATTGTTTTACTTGTGTGAATTTTCTCCTTTTTTTAGATTGAAAATATTCGATTTGTTGGTTTGTCTCTGAGTTCTTCCCTTCATATTTAAATTGTGTTTCTAAGATTTTTGTTTCCATTATTTCCTCTTCCTCACTTGAGACATAATTTGTGGAAAGTATTTCAAACATATTAGTAGAAGACTTTGATTTATTCTTCATAACTGGTTTTTTCTGAGTGTTCTTCTTCTTAGGCATTTGGAAATTTGCTAAGTTTATATCTTCTTTCTTTTGATCAGGAATTTTATTTGGGCAAGAACTAACCAAATGATCATATTCACAGAAAATTCTACAATTAAAAGGAATGTTTTTATAGTCCACTACTTTCTCCCAAGTGTCTTCCCAAAATTGTAATGTGATCTTTTTAGGTAGGGGTTTGTCAAAATCCATTAAAAAACAAATTCGAGCATAAATAATATGTTCAAAATTGTGAGTACAATAAGCAATCATCATAAAAGTTCTTAAAGAGTTTCCAATTGAAGAAAAAATAGTAGGATTCCAAAATTCAATAGGGAGGCCAAAAATTCTAACCCACACGGGAGCTATAGAAGGCATATCTTCTTCGAATTTAAATTTAGTATGCTATGGCTTCATGAAAAGCCCTACCCTTCCAAAAAAGTAGGGCCCCCTTGAAAAATTTTCTCTCTATCTTAATTATTATAAAATAAAACAAGAAAATAACTATTTGGATAAATAGAGATTTGTAACTCACCTTTAGTTTTCCAGCTTTTTGTACCCCAGAATTTGAAAGCAGATAGGCTTCAACGAAAACCCATGAAATGACAAATTAGTCCTTTTTTTCTAAATCTTCAATGCTAGTCTGAATGTTACCCATATAAAACTTAACAATATGAGTTCCATAAGCTACATTAAGACATCTTGAATCCATTTTCCTAGGATCAATCTTAGGCATTCTTATAGGTTTATGGGAAGCCCTAAGATTAATATTAGCATTGGCATGAGGCTGTCCACCATGGAGGTCATCCCTAAAATTCATTTTTGGGGTTGATTCTTCGAAATTATTACCATTGACAAGGGTTTTCATAGTAGAATTATTTTTTGGGTGCACCTTAGCACCAGATTCACTTGAGATCTGAGCCATTTTTTGATCAATTGATTGAAACTTGTTTTGTGATCTCTTTAATCCTTGCCATCGATATTGTGGAAATGTATGGTTTTCAATTTTATTTTGTGCAAACAATTTGAATTCGTTGTCACTCAATTTCATAGTATGATCTATTGAAAGAAATATTTCTAACTCATCTTGGATCCCCTGCAACATATCCTGCTAAAATATTGAGCGTAAACCACAAAAAAAATTGCTTCTAGGGCCCTAAGACCCTAAAAACCAACCTCTCAAGTTGTTTGCACTCAACCTAGATGAAACCCTCGCATAGCCGCTTGCCAAAAATATCATTCACACATAGGTATGTGATAGGATCTATGTTGCTCCAAATAATCTAAAAATTGTTGGAGATGTTCTTGTGTTTTTTAGGTATCTACCCTTAAAAATTCAGCTCAATCTGAGTCCATATGAGTGAGATATGGCCGAAAAAAGTTCAACAATTTGGGTTGTCCTACGAAAAAACATCCTTGTCCCCTTATGACTTAGAATTCATGGTAAATATCAAAGATTATCTTCTATTCTTCTTTAATCTTCTCCTCCATTTGGATATATGGCTCATTTTTTATTGTATTTCATGGCTAGTATTTCTATTTGTATTAAGATGCACTTTTGGCAAAGACCGACAGCTTCTAGGGAGGATAATATTCATGGTGAATCTAGTCAGTGATCTACGAGAGGAAAAATACCTAGAGGTTGACCTGCAGAGGCAACAAACCCATGGAAGTGGCTGACCCTGAGGCACACATGATGACCCTGAGGCACTTAGAATGTTGACCCAATGTTAACCGATCCAAGGAAGTGGTTGACCCTATGGAAACATATTGAGATGTATACATTATTGATCTAGCATTATTCATAGTTGGAGAGCCAAGCACAAAGAGCATGAGCCTAGACCAAATCATGTAATAAAGGAGGATGATAGGGTTATTTTAGAGAAGTCAATATTAAGGGGGAATTTTACCTAATATTGACTTGTTTTTTATATAGTTAGGATAGTGCACATTAAGGGGAATGTTAGAATTAATGTGCATTATGCCTTATTTAGTTTGAAACTTGTCATTATCTTTGAAATTTGTCATGTATTGATATAGGATGTGCACTATGCCTTACTTAGGTCTTGACACTTATCATATTTCTTGACAATTATCATGTGTTTCATATTGGCTAATGTCTATATACTGTAAAACTTTCATTTGTAATATATCTCATAAGTTATTATTCCTAATAGAATATTTTGACCCTGACACCCAAAATATCAAATTTTCTCCATATGGGTTAGGTTACCAAACCTCCCATTTCAGTTTTGGCATGAGGACATTCTTAAAATAATCTCCAAAACTATCAAAAAGATCATAGAAATTGATTCGTCCACCAAGGTTCGGTTACGGATGGTTCATGCTCACATTTGTGTCAATGCCAACTTAGATTTTGAGCTTCCCACCTTTGTTAACCTCATTTACACATCATCCTACAAAAGGTGCCAACCTCTGGAATACAAGAACAAACATGCATTTTGCATGCATTGCCACTCCTAGGGACACCTAAGGAATTAGTGCCCCATCCTAAAAGCTCAGTATATAGCCTCCAAATGGATCAAAAATGGTGCTAAGCATAGAATAGGCCTTTCTAAAGAGCAAAATCAAACCCCCCCCCAAGGAGTGCCCCCAGAGACCTTGGTTAGGCATCCTCAGCTATAAAACCTCAAGGTAGTGAGGATCACTTTGTACCGATGCAAGGAAATGAAGCTCCCTACATAAGTGAAGGCAAAGGTAAAAGAGTGGTCAGTCCTCCTAAGGATCCCAATCAGGTCCAGGTATTTCCTCCCTCTTCCATTGTTATCGCTAATTGTACTCAGTATGATTTCCCCACTAATGCTTTTTAGAATCTAATTTCATGCTCCCCCATCCACTATCCAACTAGATCAGGGCCACCCCTTACCCATATTGAGTCACACTACCTCCATATTGAAGAAATGGGAAGTCCCATGGCCAGCCACTAGCAGCCTAACATATTCAGCCCAAAAAAATTGAAGCAAAAAATCCTCCATTGACTTTGGCTACAAAAAAATAGCAAGACCATCCATCATCGAGTAAAGGAACAAAGAGACCAGGGAGGACTTAGCTAATAGGAACCAAGAAAATATCATCTCTGGTATTTCATATCTGTAGAAAGATGAACCAAAAGGAAACAAACATCCCCTTCAATAGGCGAAGGGAGGCAAAAAGTCCAAAAAAAGTGTTAATGAATATCCTCTCATGGAATGTGAGGGGCCTAAATGGAGCAGCCAAACAATGCCTTACTGATAACTTAAGGAAATAGTATAATCCCACTATATTCATCCTTCAAGAAACCAAAAATGATGATGCCTCCTCCATAAAGTCTACCAAAACAATCTGGAAGAAGGTAGAAGTCCTATGGAGTCCTGCTTAGGGATCCTTGGGAGGAATCATGTGCCTGTGGGATCCATAAAAGGTCAAAGGGAGGCTATTATCAATTTCTAATAGAATCATAAACATATTATTTCATTGTAAGACCAATAATTTCTCCTATCCTTTCCATTTTTTATGCCTTGAACTCCCTCCTCGAAAGAGCAGGCTTGTGGGACTTGATCAACCAAATGAGAAACACCTTTAGCACCATCTCTTAGGTCATTAATAGAGATTTCAATACCCCTTTGTATCCTTATAATAAGAGGGGTGGGATCTATACCACAAACAAAAGCATGGAGGACTTTAGTGACTTCCTATATGGTAATGAACTCCTCAATGTTCAAATCAAAGGGGCCAACTACACTTGGAGCAACAAAATAATAGGAAGTGGTCTCATTTAGGTGAAGCTCAATAGGTTCCTTATTTTCAAAGAGGTGATTACCTTATTCAAAAATCTATACCTCCTTGCCCTCCCCAAGATTGGCTTTGATCATAGCCCCTTTCTTCTTGAAGTAGACAAGCCTCCCTCTTTCAAGTCCTATTTTTGCTTTGATTCAATGTGGCTCCACCACCATGACCTTAGAAAGAAAATATTCCTCTGGTGGTAGTAGCCTTTCACCAGTTCTCCTTCTTTCCAAATTTTCTAAAAGATCAAGTTGGTCGAATAAAAACTCAAGGTTTTGAACATGGAGTTCTTTGGAAACATCTTCGAAAGCAAGAAGGCTATTGCAGTTTAGCTCCAAGCTATTGAAGGACAAATAGAAGTTGGAGATCAAAGCAGAACCACCAAGGATGAAGAGTGGAACCTCCTTGCTGAATACCATAATATTCTAGCAAGGAAGGAAACTTTATGGAGACAAAATTCAAGAGCCCTCTGGATCAAAGATGGTGACTCCAACACCAGGTTTTTTCACACTTCCACCTTGATACATAGAGGCTCAAAAAAAATCTTGGAGATCACTCATAGTGATGGATCTACCACCAAGGACATATTCAAGATCAGGTCTGAATCTATTTTATTTTTCCAAAATATTCTTGGTAACCCCTCCGAGTGTGATGACCAAGCCAAGTCTAAACATCTAGCCAATATCCTCCCTCTATTCCTCCAATGTATAATTCTATGCTCCTAATTCCTTTCATCCAAGATGAGATCAAGGTAGACATTTTATCCATGCAACCTAACAAGGCCCTTGGCCCAAATAGTTTCCCCCTCGGTTCTTCCAAACCTTCTGGGACATCATCAGCTCAGGTGTGTGTGCCTCCATCAAATAATTCTATACCTCTCAATCTATTTCTCATGGGATTAACATCACCTTCATAGCCCTCATACTTGAGTCCTCCTCCTGTAGGTCCATGTTCAACTACCAACCCATCAGTTTGTGTAATGTCCTTTCTAAGGTCCTCACTAAAGTCATGGCCAACAAGATGAAGTTGATCCCTCTCTCATCATTGACCCTAGTGAAGGTAGCTCTATCAAGGGTAGGAACATGCTGGATGGTGTCATTATGGTCCATGAAACCCTGCATTCCACTTACCTTGCTAAGAAGCGTAATTTTTACCTCAAGCTCTATATGAATAAGGCCTTTGACAGGGTCAATTGGGATTTCCTCCTTGATGTCCTTCTCAAGTTTGGATTTCACCCAACATGGGTCGACCTCATCAATAGATATTTTTCATCCTCATGGTTTTTTTTACTTGTTAATGGGTCCCTTGTTGGTTTTTTCCTGAGTACCAGAGAGATCCACTCTCACTCATCCTCTTCATAATCTTGTCTAAATATTTAGGCAAAGCCCTCAAAGTTGCCTACTAAAGCCAAAGGATTTGTGACATCCAAGTTGTGTTAGGAATCAGCCCTATAACCCACCAACAATTTATTTATGACACAATATTATCCACTCAATATTCTAGCCCTTAGGCAAAATCCATCAATCACGTCCTCCTCCTCTATAAAAAAGTGGTTGGGAAAAGGTCAATTTTATCAAAAGCAAAGTGTACTTCATTAATACTCCCATATCCCATCAAACTAGGATAGGTCAGATCATCGGGTGCACCATTGACTCGCTCCATTCTTCCTACCTTGGCCTCCCTATTCTTCAGTAATCCAAAAGAATTCATGTGGAACAATGTCATTGAGAGAATACAAAAGAAGCTAGCTTCTTGGAAAGGAAATATTTTATCCTAGGCTACCAAATCCACTCTCAGTATGGCTTACCTCCAAGTCATCCATGTTTACTTCTTGTCTATTTTCAAAGTCCCTCTGGTAGTGTGCCTCAAGATCGAACAACTACAAAAAATATGTCTATGGTAATGAACATATGAGAAGACCATAATCCTACTCATTTCTTGGGACACTGTGTGCAAAAGTAAAGAGCAAGAGGGCATGAGCTTTAGGAAAACCTCTAAAATGAATTTATCACTACTGGAAATATACTTGGAGGATCCTCACCAATGACACAATTGAGTGGATTAATATTTTCAAAAATAAATACCTTGCTAATCACAAAATATTGGATGAGGGGCCCCTATGAGCGGATCGGTATTATGGAGATCCATCACTCCAACCAGGTACTTGATCCATAAATGCCTTTGGTGGATCCTAGGTAATTGAGACAACATCAATTTCTAGAGTGAAAAGAGGGCTTAGGATGATCCCCTGATAAACAATCCTAACATAAAAAGCCTCAAGCCTCTTATGGATTCAACCCTTGGAAGTAGGGTGGCTAACTTTATAACCCACTCTAGTAGTCACCCTTGGTGGAAAATGATCAATGGTAATAAATTGGATGAGGTTATAAACTCATTGTCCATCATCCTCAACTCAAATACCATTCCCACTAGAGAAGGTCTTGATAGGTTTATTTGGAAAGGAACCAACAATGGCATTTTCTTAGTCAAATCAACATACAACCTTAAAACATCTTCCTATACTTCACACACTTTGTTCAATCTAGTTTAGAAGAAAAAATTGATCCCCAAGTTTAGTTTTTATCTTGGATTTCTATTCAAAACAAAGCTCTCACTATAGAAAATATACACAAAAGAGGATTCTCAGTCCCCAACAGGGGCTACCTTTGTATGGATGATTGGGAGTCCACTGACCACTTGTTATTGAGTTATGATTTTTCCTTCATCATTCTAGGGTTCATCCTAGATTCCTTCCAAATCGAATGGGCTCCACCAAAGTCTATCAATGACCTCTTTTTCCAGTGACTCAATCCCTTCCATAATACTATGCTTTGGTTCCTTTGTAAGGTGTGCTTTCACCACTTCATCTAGAATATTTGGCTTGAATGCAATAACAAAGATTTCACTGAATCCTTTGGGGATCGTCTCTTAGTCACCTCTAGGGCCATTTATTTCACTATGGAAAATGTTAAGCTTACTCCATGCCTGTCCGCCCCCCAGTCTACCATAGAATCATCCATATTAAAAACCCTCAACATCCCCTATGAATGTAAAGGTACGGTTCCTCATATCCTTGTCCACCCAAGAGCCATCGCTCATTGGGAGCCCCTCGGTATATTGGATTAAACTCAAATTTTATGGGGCATCCAAAGGTAACCTAGGCTTTATTGGTGCTAGGGGCATCATCTGGGATCACCAGAGAGAGTTGATTCTTGCTTACTCAAAAATTTTGGGTTTCTAGACTAATCATGTAGCTAAGGCTAGAGCTCTATGGAGAGGCCTCTACCTCATCGTAGAGGATATTAGAAGACTACTCATTCAAGGTGACTCCATGAATATCATAAGTTACTTGAATAACTCTAAAAATCCATCATGGAGAATCAACAACACAATCATAGAGGCCACAAAGCTCTTATAATCCAGAGGACCCTGAGTGGACCAACATACGTATAGGGAGGTTAACACCCTCACAGACCACATGGCCAACATGAGAGCTTCCCCTGGGTAGTTGATCATGTAGCATTAGAATTTCCCAAATGACATCTTGGATACAGCCAACTATGAGAAACCAAGGTGAAATTCCTATCAATGATGTGTCCCCTTGGGCCATGTCAAATTTTTAGGAGGCTAAGGTTACTTCAGTTTTGAACCCTTGTCCAAGTATTTGAGTTGTTTGATGATGGGCATTTATACACAAAGAGGTGGGATGCCAACCTGAAATCTTCTAAAATAATGTGGTTAGAGCCCACATAAAAAAAACATGAGGGAAATTCTCCAAAGGTCAACCCCAAACTACACCTGATGCATGATCTCGAATGATGAACCAAGTCTTGGAAAGCAATAAGCTTCAGATCATGTGAGCCCACCCCTTGGCTCTACCAACTTAGCAAAAGAAAGAAATTTAGGGATTCACTCGCATTACCACTCCAAGTACTGATGCTTCAATAATCCTTCCTTAAATATTCTCTAGATTTTGGTCCACCTCATCCGAAGCTAGAGGACTTTCTAAAGTCGTCATCTTTCTCCCATCCATATCAACACCCCCATCACCATATTTCGAGTGTGCAAACATTTATAATTAACACTGAGTTCCCATGTAGAAGGTGGTTTCTCAATGCTTCCCCTACCCATGAGCCTCTCGAGCAAGTCTTTTTATCCATCCATGCCATCCCTCTCTCTATGCTTCATCCTTCTTTGATCCTTGTTCCTTTTGGCTCTTTGTGAATCAATACCCACCCTTAAGTCCTTGCTTCTTGAGGACTCACCTACCCCACCCACTGTCGTGCCCTAGTATTTCTTGCTTCTTCTTTACCCCCTTAGTGACCATAGCAAC
Organism: Wollemia nobilis; assembly: GCA_028583015.1. Classification (NCBI taxonomy): domain Eukaryota; kingdom Viridiplantae; phylum Streptophyta; class Pinopsida; order Araucariales; family Araucariaceae; genus Wollemia; species Wollemia nobilis. The sequence goes on from JAQPPZ010015100.1 coordinate 12,407,831, forward strand.
AATTTATGTGGAGTCATCTAAGCTCAAGCTATAAAGAATTGTGTAAGCTTTCATGGATTCCAATGGGTTCACCCCTTTTCTACATAATTTTGAAGGACCAGATGAAGATATCACCAGGAATTTTATGGAGACCTAGGATAAAGGCGAGGTCAGAGTGCACGGTGTCCATTTTAGGATCACTCTAGAGATAATGTGTGAGATTACAGGGCTTCCCCTTTACTGAGTGCTTCATTCATTAGGATAAACATAATTGGGAGGAAGAAACCGACCAGTTTCATGACAAGGGAAAGAACCTTGGTTAGGACAGGTCTGCCCTCTACAAGTCCTCTCTACCCAACCCATGGAATGAGGTCTAGTCCCAATTATGCAATTTTTTACTTGTTATGACCTGAATAAACCATTATGGAGCTTCCACCTAAGCTTCCTTAATCACCTCTATGAGGCCAACCAAGTATGCATCCTTGATTACTTGTTATACTCCCTCACTATACCCATTGAAAATTTTTAGAAAACCCATGCCAAACCTTTGCACCAGGGTCTTCTTACGGTTATCCTTAAAAATATCATAGCAGCTAAGCCTCCTCTCCAAAATGTTACCCCTTGACTTATAATTTTCCCAACTTCCCCACCAGTTATGGGACCTACAATGTGAGGCCCCCTGAGGATTGAAATCCTCCTGCAACCTGGGGCAAGCCCACCCCTCATAGGAGCACAAGACGATATTCTTAGAAGAAGTGAACTCTCATCGAGGAATTTTTGCTAGCTTCCTGGTCTTCCGTGCGTCTAAAGAAGCCCAAGAAGGAGAAGGCATCCTCCTCGATGCATGCAATTTTAGACTCTGATAATGGTAACACGTATTCTTCTACCCTTCCTCCTAAAGCTCACCATAAATTCGATGGCCACCATAGCAAGATCTGCCAATGACACTATCAAGGTACTCAAGTGTTTTTGTTGAAAGCATGGTGAAACTTCTGACAACATGGAGGAAGTTACCAAGAACTAACGAGCAGAGGACTCTATTTTTTGGAGGGTTGAAATCCAACTGCTAGGGTAGGGCAATGGTATTTACCAGTGGGTGTCTCTCTGATGGGTTTTTGCAGACTTGGGCATCCTTATGCTATGGTTTTCTCTTAGTGTTTCTCTTGTTTTTGTCTATTTTTTTCTTTCAACTCTCCTTTCTGGGATCCTCTACATCATTTTTGGTTGAATTCAAAGGTGCTATGGCCCTCTATGTAATAAGGTTTTGGGATCCTCTTAAAATTTTTGCTTCTTGTATATAAAATTTTAACTTACCAAAAAATGTTGTCCTTGATACCCCTACTATCATATGAATCCCATGGTTCATTACCTTTAAAAGTATAAATATTAAACTTATCGGTGATGCTAACTCATGTAGAATGTAATAACTTATCATCTTTGTTATTTGCATATCCATATGTAACATTTGAGACTTTAAATCAACATTATTTTTTTAACACATATGCATTTTGTACATTTTATGTCTATACCTAAATTTATTTCCTGAATAAGGTCATAACACACAATTGTCATCATATACCTTAAAACATGTATCATAGTTGACATATTTTATCATAGGTTTGCTCTTTTTAAATATTTGTTCTTGTTTTTTGTTCTTTTCTTTAAGGAATTCAAGAGCAAGTAATACCATATACATAATATTACCTATATCAATATAATATAATAGCATATTTAGAGTCTTCATTTACTTCAATAAGTTTTGAACTTAGATAATTACCAAATGTAGCAAAGGTTTTGTCTTTGGATTCTAATAAAATTGATTGTAAGTCCCTCTTTAATTTTATTGATATATTTTTTTGTTCTTCAACATTCTCTATCATGTGTTGTATGCAAATTTTTAGGTATTTCAACCTTTCCTTACTTTCTTCTAATGAACTATATTGAGGTTTTACTTCTCTTCTTTTTATGTTGTGTTTCCTTCAAGTAATTTGTTCTTTCCTTTTGTCAATATTTAAGGTTTTCAATGTCTTCTCTTTAAAAAAAAATCAAGTAATTAAATAATATTTTTTCTCACTCGAATTTCTTCTTCAATTTTAATTTCCAATTAATTTCTTTTGTTGTAGAATTTCTTATTACTCCAAAATTCAATATATAATATTTTATCCTCAATATAATTCTCTTCTCTTTCCTTCAATTTCAAATTTAATATTCTTCCCCAATTATAATTTCCTTTATATAATAATTAATTTCCTTTGTTATTAAAATCCTTATTACTCCATAATTAATAATTTTATTCTTCAAATAATTATTTTCAATCTTAAAATTAATTCAATTTTCTTATTTTTTTCAATAATCATATAAAATCTCTTTCTTCTATATTCTTCTTAAATTCAATTTCTCTTCTCTTTGGAAAAAAATTGTTGGTAATTTGAGTTATTTTATGTTTTCATTGATCTCACATGAATCATTGATGTCATATGGATCACATTGAGTTTTGATGGGCAAATGATATCTTGGAAAGCATGGATAAAATCAGGGTTTTTGTGAAAACCAAGGCAGGCAAAATAAAAGGTTTTATTTAAAACCATGGATGGCAGATTTGAAATGGGTTTTTTTTAAAACCCAGGTTGACCTTTTGTTTTGTCAAAAAATGTGCCCCGATGATGGAGATATTTAATTTTAAATATTTAGTTTAAATTTTAATTATTTAAAATTAAAATTAAAGTTAGCGTCGACGTCTAAAGAAAGAGGGAAAATCAATAATGCGTAGACATAATCGAAAAATAGGAGAAGAATATATAAAGGGGGATCCTAAGGTTCATTTGAAATTAATCCTTGCTCGTGTTAATCGTTGGCTAGCATCCGAAGAGAGCTCGTGCAAAAATAGTTTTGAAAAGGGAGACAACGAATAAATCCAAGGTTGTTCAAAATCCCAAGACATTGTGGGAAGAGTGGTGCATTGGCAATTGGATTTTTTTTAAGGTTTGTGGCAACGCTTTACGTCAAGGTTTGAATCTCCTTAACTACATTCGAAGGCATTGGAAGGAAAGCACTCGAAGCACTTTTGGTTTACATGGAAGGGAGGAAGGACTTAAGGTATGTCATGTCTTTTCCTTTTGAAAAAGTGGCTAGCTTGTGTGGCAATCTTAGCCGTGGCTAAGGCACTCACGGTGTGTGCAATTTGGGGGTTTGAATCCCCTTGAGGAGGTAATTATGTTTTGCTCTAATTAATTTCGTTGATGCCCTAGGATAGGAGTTATAAGGTGGTTAAGGAATAATTAAAGTTTTTAATTAAAATTTATTTTTATAAGGGTTGTGATTATTATTTCAGAGGTGGAGTAGTTGTTGATTTATTTTGATATTCATGAAATTAAAAATTAAGATTTAGTAGAAATATGGAGTTGTTATAAAATATTTTTGAGAGCCTTATTGATTATTATTTTTTATAAGGGTTTTTATTAAAAAGGACTTTGGTGGATGTGTTTATTAAGTTGGAGTAAAAAGGTGTAAATTGAGTTATACTTATCTTGTGATTATTATTTGAAGCCCACTAACCCTTATTGAGATTGGAAAGGAAAGTTGTGTTTAGTGTGGCAGATTTTATGGACAACTTCTTGGCATCAAAAAAAGGTATGGGCACATTCTCCTATTGATTTTTTATGATGGTTGATTTATTAAATATCATTGGAGTGAAAAGGATTGATTGTGGTTTACTTCTCTAAAGTGGTTGGTTAAATGCTTCAAGGTTTTATGGTTTGAGATTTGTGTTTAAACCTTGTTTTATAAGCATAGTTGTTGAATCCCATTGGTTGTGAAAGAACTTGAAAAGAACATGAGTATCATTGTTATGTGAGATTTATGGTTGAGCATTGTTGGAAACATTTGAGTTGGTTGATACATGCTTGGACTAAGGTTTTTGTGAGAAAGAGTAGTCCCTTGTGGTGATTGGTTGAGTTGAGTTGATTGAGCCTAGTCAAGTGATTGTGTGAGGTGATTGGTCAAGTTCCATGAAATAAACTATTCCATAATTCTAATTTGAGTTGAGAGTGATATTAGAACATACTGAGTCTTTAACAATTCTCTTTATTCTTCTATGAGTCGACTTGACTTGAGTTGAGATTAGAACATATTGAGTCTCTAACAATTCTCTTTATGCTTCTATGAGTTGAATTAAGTTGATATTGATCTTATAACATGTTGAGTCTCTAACAATTCTCTTTATGCTTCTATGAGTTGACTTGAGTTGAGTTGAGATTGATTTGAGTTGAGTTGAGTTGAGATCATTGTGGATCATTGTTGTCATCCATTGAAGAGTACATTGTCATTCATTGTTGAGTTCATCTTTGAGCTTTACCTTGATAGATTTATGGATGAGATTGATTGAGCCTTTGAGAAGGCCTTTGTGGACAGTTTTGGGACAGCCTTTGTGGATAGTTTTGGGACAGCTTTTTGGGACATATTTATGGATATATTTGAGCAAGTTATTGGTGAGATTGCTAAAGAATATTTGGACAAGTTATTGGTGAGCTTTCTAGAGAAGTTTTGGACAAGTTATGTGTGAGCTTGTTATTCAGTTTTGGACAAGTTTTTTGTGAGCTTGTTATTCATATTTGGACAAGTTCTATGTCAACTTGTTATTCAATTTTGGACAAGTTCTATGTGAGCTTGTTATTCAGATTTGGACAAGTTCTATGTGAACTTGTTATTGCCTAGATTTGAGCATATCAATGAAATCATTGTATTGGATAAGGATCCTTATTTCTGTGTCAAATATTATAAGGATATTATTTGGTGGATTACCCCACATTGGGGGAACCACGTTAAATCTTGTGTCTTAATTGTGTGTGGTGACTTGTGCTCTTGCTTACTACTACTATCTAAGTTATTAATGCACACTTCTATATTTGGTTATTGCAATTAAGGACATTAATTGATATTTATTTGGAAAGAAAGTAAAAAGTGGTCTTATACTATTCACCCCCCTCTTAGTATAAGCTTGTGTTCTTCAAATTTGTATTCTTTAATTTAATATTATTTCTTAAAATAATTTTCACTTCTCTTTAATATTCTTCTTCAATTTTTTATCTTTAACATATCTCTTCAATAATTTTTTCAAATTCTGATAATGTATTTTTTCTTCAAATATAGTAATAATTCATGCTCCAATAATAAAATATTTCTTTTCTTTAATCTTATCCAAATATTTATTCTTCACTTTAATATTCTCAATATTCAATTAATTATGTCATTATAACTCCTTCAATTGTTCTTCTCATAATAATTTATTTTCTTTCAAATAAATAACTTCTTCCTTTCAATAATTTAATGTCAATTTAGTTATCCCTTTCTTCACTTTATAAATGCTTCTTAAATAAATCAACCTTTCATCACCTTATTATATCATGGTTTTCCATGTCATCATATTTTTCCATGATATGAATGTAGGTAAAAATGGCTACATCAAGATAAATAAGGCGAAGAAGAGCTCTTGAAAATTTGGAAGTGCTGAAAAATGATGTGATTTTGCAATAGGTTTTGATTCCACTGGTGAGGGGTTCCAAAAGGCTCAAGTGCTAAAAAGTGTCACAAGTTCGTGATAAGTTTTTATTTGGTTGGGGAAGAGCAACAAAAGGCCCAAGTATCAAAAAGTATCACAAGTTCGCAATAAAAACTGATTTCATTGGTGAAGAGCATAAAAAGTCCCAAGTGTGAAAAAGTATCACGATTCCATAATAGGTCCTAATTCTGTTAGTGAGGGGTATCAAACATCTCAAGTGCTAAAAATTATCATGAGTCTACGATAGGTTTTGATTACATTGGCGAGGGCACCAAAAGGCTCAAGTGCTGAAAAGTATCATGAGTCTGTGACAAATTTTGATTTCAATGGTGAAGAGAATCAAAAGGCCCAAGTGCCAAGAAGTATAGATATTCCAAGATAGGTTCTAATTTCATTTATGAGGAGAATCGAAATACTCAAGTGTAAAAATGTATCACAAGTCCATGACAGGTTTTGATTCTACTAGAAAGGGGTATCGAAAGGCTCAAGTGCCAAAACGTGTCATGAGTCCATGATAGGTTTTGATTCTACTGGTGAAGAGCATCAAAACACCCAAGTGCAAAAAAGTCTCATGATTCCATGATAGGTTTCTGATTTCACAGGTCAGGAGAATCAAAAGTCTCAAGCATAAGAAGGTGTCATTATTTCATGATAAGTCATGTTACTGTTGCATGTCTAAGTAGCAGTCATTACTAGTTACAACAAGCACAATATTTCATAATAGTTTCAGTTCACCATGGTCATTGCAAGATCAATGAATATAAGCACATTAGATAAAATACATATGAATCAAATTTCAAAATCACCTCCACTATCCACCTGTGCATATGGAGCAATAAAATTGCAATTAGAGATTGATTATTCTATTCTATCTTCGGATCAATGATACTATATGATGTTTGTACCAGATTGACCACCTGATGTATTGTTGTAATATCTTTTAAATAAGCTAAATTTTTATTTTGAAATATTGAACCATTGAGGGATTATAAAAAAAGGCATCAACCTATTGTCAAAGGATCAACTCCTAGGTGTTTATAAGTTGTATGGATTAAGAATTTTGAAAGGATCAATAAAATAAAGATCTCTATTTAACCTCTGGTTCAAATATATTACAGAAAAAGTATGTATGAATGGATGAATATTTCTAATTAAGCATAATGAACCTGCATAACATTAATTTTGCTTTCTATATTTATGTTAATGTTTTTTCTTAGTCCTGCAACTACTAATATGTGGAGCTAAATATTGATTGAATATTGTTTTGTATATGACAAATAACTAGTTGGTATGTTAGGAGGTTGTAAGGATTGTTTCATTCCATGGTTTTATTTCATTTCTTATTGTTGCTTATCCTACACCATATGAATTTCTAGTCTCGACTATATTTACATCTCTTTCAAGCACTCTTTTCTCCCCCCCATTACTTTTCGGCTAGTTAGAACTTCTCAAAGGAACCAACCTTCTTTGGAGATTGAACTAGTTATACCTTACGGATTGACCATTCATTCAATTTTAGCCATGTATTGGGTGTAATAAACAACCATAGGTATATTTTAGACCAATAGTTTTTGGTACACCCGGTGGGACAAAATCCCACTACATACATAGGTTAAAGATTTGGTGTTTTTTTTATCTTGTTTTAAATTCAAATCACCTGCTAAATACATTTAAAATATCAAACCCAAAAAATATTTATATCTAATTTCTAGTTAAGTATTGAAATACATGAGAACCAGATCAAAAGCTAAAAATTTAGAAGAACCCATTGAGTTTCTAGAATTGCACCTTGGTAGTCTTAGAGTAAATCTTGTCTTATCCTCTAGATTGACCTTTTTATCTATCATTAAAATTATATCAACCAATGCTATAAATACTTCCATATAAATTAATCCTAGCACAACTACCAAAATATCTTCTAACACAACCAATCCTACTACAACTTTAGTTAATGTAGTAGTGATAATGATCGTCAATCAAAATCAAAACGTCTAGCCCTACCCTGTATGGAATAATGCAGCCCCCCTAAATTTGGTAGTTAAGAATCCCATTCCTCTAGTAGATTTTAAATAACTACACACGTATGATGGCATTGGAAAAACTACATATGAACACTATCAAGATGTGGCATACCTGGCATCAATTCATAATATCACATAGGAAAATATTATGGTAAAGTTACTAGTTATATAAAAATGTTGTACTGGTATAGGACTATTCCAGACTAAACCATAACCACATGGGCTAAACTTTATAGTAAATTGGTAGAATAATTTAATGAATAGGTCGATCCTTTCTCCTTGGTCACCCAGTTTACAATTATGCAAAAACACCCACAAAAAGAGATAGTTGATTTCAACATCAGGTTTAGTCGTACATGGAGAAGGGTACTCGATGGCCTTAGGCCAACAAATGAGTAGGCAATGTATTATTATCTAAGGGCTTTTAACTCATATCTAGGGATGGTAATAAGATAATCTCAAGTATTTACTTTCCCAAAAATATTTTAGGAAGCCTTAAAAGTAGAGAAGGACCTTATTACTATTGGAAGGTTACCACCTAAAATGATAATACCTATATTTACAAAATTCCCTCAGGTCTCCAGTACAAGCACATCATATCCTAACTTAGATCCTACAATAGATCTCCCAAAATTGTTTGGATTACCAACTACCCTAGTAATACAAGCCCCCTAGCGTTTCTAGCTTTGCCTCTAATACCTTCCTTATCAGCACCCGATCCTCAGTTGACAGTCCTCCTAGAAATACAAACAACCATGAAAAATTTGATCAATGATATGAATTCAATTAATATGAGGAATATTAAATGAACTTTTATCCAAGAAGGTTCCTACACGCAACAAAATATCATGCTTCAACCTGTGAGTACCTAGAGAAATCATAAATAGTATATGCTAATAAAGAATATGAGACTCCTACATCCTTAGCTAAATTTTATTACTGGTGCTCCACATGTAATTATCACCATGAATAAATTTTATGTATGGTTCACCAATATCATGTATAGATAGTAACCATTAAGAAAGCAGAAATAGGTCATAAAGGACAAGTTAACATGATTAGGGAGACTAACCATAATTTTATGATGCCATCAATAGAACAAGTTGTAGTCTTAACTGTATTAGGTAAAATGCCCCTTCAATTTAATCCCAAGGAGCTCAATTCCTTTAAAGTACCCATAGAAACAAAGGTTTAGGATGAAAATAGAATCACCCATGAGCCTATACCTCCAAATCCTATTTAAAAGCAGAAGGTGTAAACAAAAAAGAATGATGTACCACTAAAAGAAAATAAAACTCAAGAACAGGTGAAGGATAAATTGAGGTACCCTTATTTAACCAATAGATAAATAATAGAAGCAACTCAAGGGTACAAAAACAAATATGATACACCTACAAAAGAAAAGTAAAAGTAACCTAACACACCTACTTTCAGCATAGTCGAAGAACTGAAAAAAACTCCTTCAAAGGTAAGCATGTATGATTCATTGTTGCTCCTAGGAAAATTTGATTTTCTACAATAATCCCTCAATTAAATAAATAATATAACTAAATCTCACACCCAATTGAATATAGATTAAGGTAATTCAATACCAACCATAGGAAAAAATAGGCCTCCTCCCTTCTATCTATCCCTACAAATGGAAGGATGGGTGGTTCATAATTGTATGATAGACTCAGGTGTAGCAACTACAGTAATTACTAAAGATGTGTGTGATATCATGGGGATGTAATATGCCGTAAGTAGTCTAGGAGTGTTGCATTTATATGGCACCCAATTCATAACTGTAGGAGTAATTAAATATATTCCTATACTATTGAACATGATACCGTAGATTAAAGTTATACAAGAAGTGGTGGTGGTAGACCTAGAACCATATTTTGGGATGTGTATTTCAAGAGAATTCATATCTAAAATAGGAGGATATCTCTCACTTGACTATTTACATATGGGGATTCCATACAAAGGAAGAAGGATTAATATTTTCAATGAGAATCCTTCTTCTTTTCACAATGAAAAGATAGGGGAGGATGACAAGCATGCAAATAATGTGTCAGTAATAACTGAAGAGATTGAAGAGATGAATTTGATGGATGAATTTTTGGAAGACCTACAAACCAAAGATCAATTATATTTTGGATATTTTAATGCTATGATTGAAACAAGGATTGGAACATATTCAGTTAAAAAACCCAAAAAGATTTAAACTTCTACTTCACTAAAATAAGATACCCTGACCAATCAAATTTGGAATCTTTTCTTTGATGGTTACAGATGTAAAAATGGAGCTGGTGCAGGTATAGTACTGATATCACCAATAAGTGATGAGCATGTTTTCTCATATATATTGACATGGAGTTGCACTAACAACACAAAAAAGTACAAAGCATTGTGTTTAGGCTTGTAAAAAGCTCAAAAGTTGAGGGTCAAGCAACTACAAATATATGGAGACCAAGATTTAATCATCAACCATGCCATAGAGAAGTGTGTTAGTAAACAACACTACTTAAAGGTTTATTGAAATAAGGTATGGGATTTATTTGAGGCTTTTGAAGCATTAAAAATTAAGTCTATTTCTAGAAAGCGTAATACTCATGCCAATTTACTAGAATCTGTGGGAGCCAACTGTTGCCCTATAAAAAATATTATACAAAATTAAAAAATAGAAAGGCTAATTTATAGACTTTCATTCTTAGATAAAAAAATCTTCTAGCAGGTCTTAAAAATAATCAAAAATATTAGACATCTTGATATATGAGATGAACTATTCAAGTGATCAGACCCTAGAAGATGAGGAAGATTATGGGTTGATTCAACTTAAGAATAATTATTTATCCGAATTTATAATAACTCTTGAAATCTTGTTTGACAACAACGATAAACCATTAGGTGACAAGATAAATATTGACAAACAAAAATACAAAGAGATGCAGGTAGAACCTAGAAAAGTGCTTAAGGTGTGGGTTCAATGTGCCAAAAAGGAAGCTAAAGAAGTTGAAGGAATATATGAAGAGTTCAATTGTATTGTGGCTTAGACATATGAATGATCTCAAGGTATACAATAAATAAATGATACAACATACTATTGAGATTGAGCCAAGGTCAGATCTCTTTTGACAAAAATAACACCATATCAACCCCAAGATAGAAGCACTAATGAAACATGAGTTTTTGAAACTACTCAATGCCAATATAATATATCCTATTAAGCACTCCACATGGATTTCCAACCTTGTACCAATTAGGAAAAAGAATAATGACGTCATACTATGTGTAGATTTTAGGAACTTGAAGAAGGCTTCACTAAAAGACCATAACTCCTTACCTCAAATAGATCATATATTACATATTATTGCAGTGGCAAAGAGATTCTCACTGCTAGATGAATTCTTTTGTTACAATTAATTCTTAGTCAAATATGAATACCAAAAAAAGACTACATTCACCACAAAGTGAGGAACTTTTGCATACCAATGAATACCGTTTGGTTTGTCTAATGCAGGGGATACTTTCCAAAGAGAAATGGAATTAGACTTCAGGGAACTCATAAATAAAATTATATTCATTTACTTGGATGACATGACAGTGTTCTCTCATATAAAATAAGATCACATCGAACATCTCTGGATGGTTTTTGAAAAGTGTAGAGAATTTAGAATTTCCTTGAATCTAAAGAAATCAATCCTTTGAAGAAGGAACTCGGTTGGAACATATTATTTCTATGGGCGGGCTAGAAATTGACCTAAAAATAGTAATAAATATCCTAAATATCCCTTTACAATTAAACAATAAAGGTTTGCAATCATTCTTTGGATAAATCAAATTCATGCAAAAATTCATCGTAGATGTTGTGTAGATAATAAAACCGATGACTGAACTGCTTAAAAAGAATGTAGAATTCAGGTGTATAGAACTGAGGAAAGAAGCATTCAAAATGGTTAAAGAAGTGATTTCCCAAGAACCTATACTCATGAATCCAAATTACTCAAGTATTTTACCTTATATTCAGTTGGTGAACAAGAAAGTTATGCTACAATTCTCACTCAAAAGGGAGAATACAACGAAGAAACACCTATTGTTTTCTTGATCCAAACTATGCAAGAACATGAAGAAATATGTAAATTCATTGAGAAATAAGTATATATTGTCATAAATCCTTAAAAAAGTTTAGACATTTTCTATCCCAAAGCAAGACCCTGGTGTACGTGGTGCATCCTGATGTCAAAAGTTTCATAATACATGGAGAGATGGCTAAAAAGAGAGTTGGATGGGTATCAAAAATCTAGGAATACAATGTGGAAATCCAACCAACTAAGTTACTAAGGGGTAGATAATTGCACCAAGAACTGGAAAGAAGGGCTAGAACTGACTATGTGGCTTGTCAAGCCCCAGAACCAGTTCCAGAAATCGAACAATAAGAAGATCTAGATTGGGTTGATGAACTCATAAATTACTTCCAAATAGGGAAATGTCTAGCAAATTTGAATGCTTCAAAAAGGAAGAGGTATATGAAGCATACGCTAAAATACGTCCTAATAACTGAAGGTTTCTACAAAAAAACTTGGATGGGATCCTTTTGAGATGCATCAAATATTATCAAAAACATAAGATTCTAGAATAATTCCATGGGGGTTTATCAGGAGGACACTATTAAGAAAGGACCACCGCATTAAAAATACTTAGGATAGGTTTTTACTGACCTAACATCTTCTTCGATGCTTTCAAGATCACAAAAATATGTGAAGAATGTCAAAGGTACATGGGGAGAGACAAAAATGCTTTCTTACCGCTCAAGTCCATCCAAGTAGAGCAACCTTTTCAACAATGGAGTTTAGACTTCATAGGGGTAATAGAGCCAAATTCATCAGTCAAGCACAATTATATTTTGACAACAATGGACTATTTCACCAAATGGATAAAAGAAATACCCACAAATAAAATTAACCAAGAGGTGGTGATCATGTTCATTGAAATTTTGATTACAAGGTTCGGTATACCCGATTCATTGGGTAGTGACAATAGCTCATCCTTCATTGGATTGAATATGACTAATTTTGATAGTAAGTATGGAATCTACCTAAATACTTCTTCTAATAATTACCCACAAGCGAATGACCTTGTAGAATTAACCAATTTTTGTTTACTAAGGATCCTAAAAATAACTCTAAAAGATAACAAGAGGAGTTGGCATTACCTAATAAATCAAGCACTATGGGATGATATGATCACCATAAAAAATTCTATCAACACATGTCCTTATGATATAGTTTATGGAAAAGAGGCTATGCTCCCCATACACATGGAAATACCAGCCTTGATATTTCTCAGTTAGAATCAAACTAAGGAGAGTGACCTAGTGGAAAACAAAATTAATGTAGTTGTTGCAATTAGGAGAACAAAGGGAATAGACATATATGTAGTACCATAAACATCTAGAGGAAACCAAAGGATGGTTTTATAGGAAGACTACCTTTAGGAAATTCAAGGTTAGATATCGGATCTTAAGGTGGAGTGATAACAAAGAAAAATAGAGGAATCATCAAAATTGTAACTCCTTTTTGGAAGGTCCATTTGTAAATTTTGCAGAAAACCAGCATAATGATTTCCAACTTCAGGACAAATAGGGAATAATTCAACCATCCTTGTCAACGATTTATAATTAAAATTATATTTTCATTCAATAATCCTCCACCTATTGTATTTTATGTATTATATGTAACTTTATGAATGTTTCTTTTAAATGTCATGATTTCATGATATATTCTAAAGTTATGGGAAAAGAAGAGGAAAACATATGTGATTTCGTGATATGTCTTAGAACCGCTATAGTAGTAAATAGTATTTTATAAAAGGAAGAAACTAACATGGTTTCGCAATAACTCATCATATCACTGTAAAAATGGTTAAGAGAATCCTGAAATCTATAGTCGTGCAATAAATAGAAAAGCTGGTTTTAAAATTTAAAAAAAAAATAGGAAGCATGATGCCATAAATGCTACGTCGATCGTGATTTGCTAAGAAAATATGGTGCACAAGTTGAAGAAAAAATTATATCCAAATTTATTCAACGAAATAAATGACCAACTAATAGAATTATTACGTGTTTCCCTAATTCTTGAGAAACCCTAGCAGTTTCTATTTCTTCCAGAATATTCTTATAAAATTAAGATCGCTCAACCAATTTTTTATCTCGATGGTGCTTCCATAGAAACCCTCACTAGTATTCAACTCATACAAATGAGAGTATCACAATGACATATTCATCCTCAATCATTAGAGTCGTAGTGCACGACGAAGATGATAGGAATGTCCCATTTCAAGATAAAGATGCAAGAATCAGGGATACAATGCTCACATCCAAGGATATTTCATGATTGAGGTCAAACATCGAAGACAAGCTCCAAGCAAGTATTACCCCATATAGTCCCAAGACTATCTCCTTCCATTCTATGCTCTCTTTTTACATTTGCAACCCAGTGCATCCATACCTTGAACTTGTACATGCAATTTATAAATCCCATGACCCTAAGAAAAGAATTATCTAAAGTAATATGGGTAGATATCTTTTTACCCTTAATTCAAAATATTTCATAGATGTATTCACTGTAGGATATTCCCCTAACTTTAAATCCAAATATTTTCACCCGTAAGATCAAGACAAATACTATGTCCCAAGAAAGGCCATGAGAGAAGGGAAGAACTTGCTTGATACCCTTATTCCCCTAATAGATTTTAAGGACTAGGAATTATACTCAATGCTAGCAGTCATAGCAGGTTTTCCATTAGATGAATAGGTTTATGACTAGAAAATTGCCACTACCTAGTGTATCTTTAACCCAAAGTTTTACGATACCTTTATCATGGAACAAAGCACTACTCTTATATTTTTAAATCAGCTAGCCTTTATTTACTTGTAAATTCATAAAAAATTACCAAATTAAAGAGAGGTATGCAGGTTTCCTTTCAGTACTACTCTCACCTAGCCTAAATTTTATTCTTCTTCATGGCAAAAAAAATATTGTTCATACCAGTAGTAAATCAGAATGAGAAGGAAATATATTTACAACTATATAAATATACTTCTATACTCACCACTTCTAAGACCTACTATAACTTCAATAGGGAGTTCCTAGGACTGGCCTTGAAGCTTATATACATAGAAATGGGTAGATTACCTCCAATGGTTAAAACTATCCTATAGAACCAACATGCAAAAGGATACTAGTTTATATTAATGCAAGGTGTAGTCCTCAGGTTATATGGGTTTATTGGGCTCTTCATTTTTTCATTGGTTCTCCAAGAGAGTCAATGTGGGACAGGGTTATTGAAAGAATTCAAAAAAAAACTTGCTGGATGGAAATGTCATCTTCTATCTCAAGCAGGAAAGTTGACCCTCACTAAGGCCTCTGTTCAGAGCATTCTAGTCTATTTCCTCTCCATTTTCAAAGCCCCTGTGAAGGTTTTCCAAAAATTTGAGAAACTCCAAAAATAATTTTTATGGACTGGATCAGAGGAAAAAAAAAAAGATACACCTTGTAGGATGGACCAAAGTGTGCAGACCCAAGGAAAATGGGGGCTTAGGTCTAAGGAGAATTGCTCATATAAATTTAGCTTTACTAGCTAAGCAGGTGTGGCGTCTCATTTTTGGTGAAGAAAATGAATGGAAATCTATCATCAAACGAAAGTATCTTAAAAATATGGAATTTCTAAGTGACTCAGTTCCAATCAGAGGTTCTGTTTTTTGAAAAGCAATTCTTAATTGTAAAGAAATCATCAAAAATGTTTAAGATGGATTTTAGGCAATGGTGAGAGGATAAATTGTTGGAATGATAGGTGGGCTAAGGATGAACCACTGACGCAATATCCTAACTTAGCTCGAATTAGAGATATCATAGAAGAAATCATTGGCAAAAAAGTCTTTGATTATATGGTTGAGGACAGAGGTAGAATGAAGTGGAAACAAATAATAATTCAGGGATTTCAAGAGAAATCAAATGATCTTTGTAACATTATCGGGCAACAATTTATCCCCATGAGACCCAAGGAAGATCAAGTGACTTGGGCTCCTACAAAAAATGGGCAGTTCACTGTTAAATCAGCTTACAAGCTTCTACTTAATGATGAGGATTTTGTCCTCCAAAAAGACTTAGTTTGGATAAAAAAATTAATTCCAAAAATTGCAGTCTTTTCATGGCTGGTTATCCAAGGAAGAATTCTAACCATTGATAATATGATGTGTAAAGGTATTTGTATCACTAATCATTGTTATCTGTGTAGGGCTAATTGGGAGACCATTTATCACATTTTTCTTGAGTGCCCTTTTTCCTTGACTTTCTTAAGTGGTGGTTTTCAGGCCTTCAATATTTCATTGGTTAAACCAGCCATCGTACTTGATTTGTTCGTCTAGTGGCCTTGCACCTTTTCAACCCAAAGACTTAGATACATGTGGAAAATTTGTCTCAATCACTATCTTTGGAAGGTGTGGTTAGAAAGGAACCATAGAGTCTTTAATGAGTCTATCCATGATCATCAAACTATCATTGCCAGGATCCTATCCTTTGCCAATGAGAATGTGAACCTTATCCCTTTTGATAGTTGTAAACCTCATCTATAGGAGACCACGATTGCTCAATATTTAATCTTAACCTTGTTATATGAGTCTGTGCCTAGGGTAGTCAACCCCAGAGCCAATGTTAAGTGGTCTCCACCTCCTACGGGTTGGTTTAAGCTTAATTTTGATGGAGTAGCTAAGGACAATCCTGGTAGAGCAGGTGCTAGTGGCATTGTGCAAGATCATAATGGGAATATGATGCTTGTATTTTTTGAATATTTGGGAATAAGGAAGAACAATGAAGCTGAAGCTAGAGCTATGTGGAGAGGCCTTCAAATGACTCAATACTTAGAAGGCAATTTTATCATAGAAGGAGACTCTATGCATGTTATAAATATCCTCAATAATTGGAAAATACCTCCTTCGAGGATTAAAACAATTGTTGAAGAGGCTAGGATCCTTTTCCAGGCAATACAGGAAAGAAAATCCCAACATGTATTGCGGGAATCTAACAAAATTGCTGATAAGTTGGCCAATTTGGGTGTCGATGGTGACGAACTTTTCAAATGGGAACATGGTGTCCCGAGTGAAGTAGAGGAGCTTATTCAACAAGAATGCCAAGAATGATAGTCAAATTTACCAACAAGGAAGACATTGTAAGTTCGAAGGCTAGGAGTATTCCCATCTCTTTTTTGAATTGGACTCACAATAAAAATTATCTGAGTTGTCAGTCTTCGTGGATGTTGCTTGGAAATACCACAAAGACTAATGGGGATAGTCACATGTCAGATAACATGGCTCCTATTCATCTTAGTAATTTGAGGTTGGTTGATAATCACAAGTGACAGAAAGAAACGACAATATAATACTTCAAACCAAAGCCACATGGACCACTAGATAGCCACCGCCATAAATCTATCCAGTAGGTTCACTTCTCTAAGGCAAAGAGTCCCAATGAATGCTTTAGTAAAATACTTCATCAATTATAAGACAAGGATAAAATGAGATCTTGACATGGAAGATTTTTATGAATGAGCTATATGACGCAGTTTTCTCTTTCCAATATAATAAGGCACCTAGACCCAATGCATTTCATATAACATTCTTTAAAAAAAAAAAGGAATTTATTGAAAACTAATATACTCATAGTGTTTGAAGAGGATAGGAAATAGAAGTATATACAAAGTGATATCATTTCCACCTTAATTGCATTGGCTCCATTAAAATACAAGATAAAATCTTTTGACAATTTTCGTCCAATAAGTTCTTGTAATATGATTTATAAAATAATTTCAAAAATTATGGAAAATAGATTGAAAAGAATTCTAGATTATGTTATCTCATGGGAACAAGATGGTTTTGTCCATGGAAGATCAAATCTGAATAATATGATTATTGCATAAAAGAAAACTCTACAAAAAAAACATGTATTCTTATAAAATTAGTTATAAATAAAGCATATAATAGAGTCTACTAAATTTTTCTACATAAGATTGCTAGAAAATTTTGGTTTCGATAAGGTTTGGTGTAAATGGGCTAGATATTTTTATAGGACTCCAAAATATTTTATTTTAACCAATAGATCCCTTGTTAGATATTTTCAATAATTGTGTGGATTTTCTTAGGATTACCCATTATATTTTGGTTGAGGCATTAAAGAGATACTCCTTAAAGGCAAAAATAAAAGGAAAGATCAAAGTTTTTCAAGTTGTAACAAGTGGTCGTTTTGAATCTCACCTTTTATATGTTAATGATACTACTTAAATATATTATCAAAACTATTATTATGTAATTTAAATTAATATTATCAGTGAAAATTAATACTATAAAATTCATGACTTTTTATTAACATTGTAATAAATTTATAATAAATAATTAAAAAAAATTAAATTTAAAATTAAAAAATCATCACACTTTAAAATTTAATTTTAAATATAATTTATAAAGTTTCTTGATACAACTCACAAAGGCAATGACATCACTTCTAGAGCTCACCTTTGTTTTTGATAAAAAAGTGCATTAATTTGTCTACTTTTCTAGAGCTCCCTTTAAATAGGCCACGAGTGAGTGGCAACAGTACTAACATCACTTGGTCCCAAGTTCTAAAACTTGCTAACCGATTTCAGACTTGTTTAACACATTTCACTAAATCGACTGAGATTTCCCCGCCAGTTAACATTCCCCTTGAAAATTGATCCCATTCCTAATAACAAGTTTGCTCCTAATCATAGATGATCAAACCAAAAAAACAATTGAAAATGTTAGAATAACTAACGTCACAAGTTGGGTCACATGGATCGCTGTGAAAACGGGAAAAGTCCTCTGAAGAGGTGGGTATTGAGTAAGATGATCCATGCTCCTGCTCGCCCCTCTTTTCGTCCCTTATTTCTTCTAGAGAAGAGAACCTCATCCATGGTCCACATCAACCCCCGTAGCCATGAAACGTCACTCCGCCTAGCACAGAACGTGTCTGTGGACTCCCGTGTATTCGATATTCCACAAGTCTAAAGAGGCCGGGATTCAAGGCCTCCACTTTGCATACGCCAGAGGATGCGTAGACTTCACTCGAACCGACCCTATGACATGAGCAAGACCACCTCGCGGCGCTGTAAAGTTACCACAATGTGGAAGCAGTTCTGGTTGTCATATCCGTAATCCTTGCGGGCCATGAGTTCTATCCTAATTTAAAGCATGAACAGCAGACATCTAAAATATGCTTTAGCAGGTCAGCCAACTCAAAACTCTGTTATTCTGCCATTTGGCTTGAGTTTGTTGCTGGTAAAAAAATGGGGCAACGGTTCCTTGGTTTGATTATACGTTTGCTTTTAGTGAGCTTAGCCTGTATGGTCCGGGCTGTCCCAGAGGAGGCCCAGATTCTTCTGCAGATGAAGAAACAGTTCGAGGATCCTGCGAATGCTCTTGAGAGATGGAAAGAACCCATTGGCTCACATTGCAACTGGGAAGGAATTACCTGCGACAACATGATGGGTATGGTCACTGAAATCTCAATTGAATGCAAGTCTCTCAAGGGTCCGCTTGACTCCGGCTTTTGCAGGTTGCATAGCTTGAAGAAACTCCATTTACCTTTCACTGACTTGAACGGTAGCCTATCTCTGATGAGGAATTGCAAAGAGCTTCAGTACCTGAACTTGTGGAAGAATTCTCTGTCCGGAACATTACCGGATTTGTCCCCGCTGAAATCCCTGCAAGTGTTGGATCTCACCAAGAATGGCTTCACCGGAAAATTTCTTGTTTCTCTAAGAAATTTAACGGAGTTAACCATCCTCGACCTCGAGGAAAACTCGTTTGCTCCGGGGGAAATACCTGAAGAACTCATGAAGCTGAAGAAGCTGGAGGGACTCTACTTGGCGAAGTGCAAACTGGTGCAGATGCTGATGTGTTAAGGGAGAAGAATCTTTGCATTTTTTTATTTTATCATGTCTTTCTGTATCACAATTACTTTTCTATTTTCTCAACTTATTTTCTTGGCATTAAATAATACTTTTGGAACATGGTGGATGTTGATCCATGCAAAACATCTTTCCAATAAGGAAGGAATTCAAAGACCACTGGGTCTTATGTTTGAAATTCCTCTAATACCTCCTCCAATAACGTATTTCTATGACATCCCATACTTCCTCCTATATCTAAAATATCAGAGTGACTTTGGCATGTATAGTTTAGGATACGATGAAGACAAATACCAGAACACATTTTCTCCGTCCGTGGGTTCATATACTGTATCGTACTTCCGTGATGTTGCGAGTCGAAAGATATTTGCAATAAATAATTGTTATTACTTAATTGGTTGCGTCTTGGATGCAATGACGGCTAACATTCCATCGTTAAGTGCTAAATATTAAAATAGTGTGGTTGGAATCAATTTTTTTTTATAATAAAAATTAATGATAACAAGGAAGCTTCGTGAAGCTTTGTGAACAATCAAGTGCATTAAAGTGAAGTTGTTATATAATCTTTCACAGAATTCTTCTGATATTATTTGTCATGTTAGTAATTGTTGGCAGCTGGCTCTCTCTGCTAATCAGTGTCAAGGTGTTTTCCAGCACTTATGGTTCAGTCCATTAGAGCCTAAGAAGGCTTGTTTCAGATGGATGCTTTTACTTCATAGGCTGCCAATTAGTAAAGAGCCTCACATTTATTCTATATGCTCTCTTTGTCGGGTTCTTGATACTTTTGACCATATATTTTTTGATTGTTTATATGCTCGTGAAATATGGAGTTTATTTCTCTCTCCTATGCATAATTGGGATATGAGATATGCTCATATCACACAGTTTATATTATTGAGCTTCATTCCTCAGTTGCATCACAGTTTCAATATGTTTTGGTTGTTGTTATCTACTGAGATATTATGGCACATATGGTCTGCTAGAAATGGTGAGTTATTTCGGCAAGTTATGAGAACCCTTACTGAGTCTCTAAGGAGACTCATAAGACTTAAATTCTGCTTCAGGTTGCTCGAGTGATGAATTCCTTCAAGTCCAAATTCAGTTCCAAGAAAGCAAATGTTTTTCCTCAGCTTCAGGGCCTTCATTTTCAGCTTGACAGTTTTACTGAAGTGCATACGCTTCAGTACTATCTTCTTTGTTTTGGAAGCGTTGATGAGGCTTACTGCTGGTTTTTGGGTTGTAGTTATCAGTATTAGTCTTTGTAATTGATGTTCATACTTTTAGTTTGTATTACTCGGGCTTATTTCCTTGATGTATATTGTCAGTTGATGTAATCCTTGTGATGTATATAGATGGTTGTTATATTCCTTGTGTTGTATATATTTGGTCTTTGATTGCCTTCGGACAGCTGTTTTGTACTTATTTGTTTTTATATTAATAAAGTAAACTATATTCCATTTCAAAAAAACTCATAACCAAATATATTAAAAAGATATAAATTAGTAAGCTTCGTGAACAAGCACCACCCACTTAGAGTATGTAGTCAGGTCTAACAAAAGCCTACCTCTCTAGGAGTAAAAATATTTTTTTTACGAACTCATAAATTAGAAAAACTAAACAAAGCAATAAAATGTCATTAAATTACTTGTTTCAGTATACTTTTAAAATGATGTATTAATATATTATATTTAATTTAATATATTATATTTAAAACTTTTTTATTAATAAAAATGAAAGTGTGATTTTCTGAAAATCATTTATACAATACATTAATATGTAGCACTTATACGACATGTTGGTACAACACTTGTACGATACACTTGTGGTAGCATATGTGTGACATGCTTGTACAATAGCAGGTGGCCGACAACAAAAATTGAATTATAGTAGTAATTGAATGATAATTGTAATTAAACGGTGGTAGTAGCAATTGAACAACAACAATTTAATGTTAGTAGCTACAATTGAATGGTAATAGTTATTGAATGGTAGCAACAACAATTGATCATATTTACACATTTTCATCAATGAAAACAAATGTGGAATCCAAAAGGCTAAAGGTCATGCCCTTTCTTCTTCCAATCCTTCTGCAAAATTTATTTATTTATTATCATTTTTCATGTGATTTCCCAACAACCACATGTATGAAATGGTAGTATGATAACACTTATATGGCCTATTGGTATGAAAACACTTTTACAACATTTTTTTATGGTAGCACTTGTGCAACATGATTATACAAAAATACATAAATTATAATAGTAATTGAAAAACAACAATAATTGAACGACATCAACACAGTTGAATGTCAACAAAAATTGAATGATAGCAACAATTAAACAACAACAACAACAATTGAATGACAATAGCAATTGAATAACAACAATAATTGAATGGTAGCAACAACAATTGAATGATAGCCAACAATTGAACGATAAAAGATATTATTTATTATTATTTTTCAATGATTTTACACATATTTTTATAAGGGGTCATGGTCCTCTCATACTGAGTGGGGTTTGAACCTTGAACCTCTTAAAGAGAAGCCAAATCTCTTACCACTAGAGTAAGCTTGAATCTACATTATTTATTATTATTACTATTATTATTTTATTATTTTATTTATATAT
Organism: Wollemia nobilis; assembly: GCA_028583015.1. Lineage (NCBI taxonomy): Eukaryota > Viridiplantae > Streptophyta > Pinopsida > Araucariales > Araucariaceae > Wollemia > Wollemia nobilis. The sequence goes on from JAQPPZ010015100.1 coordinate 12,429,979, forward strand.
GCTCCTACACCATACACACCCAAGAAAATAAATGCACCATGATCTCCAACTCATGAATATTTCTTGAATTTTCGAAAAAAAACTCCATACTTAGCGACTTTGGATGCACTCATCCATGTTGCTTCTTTAGCTACCCAAATTTTCCACTTGACCAAATACTCATAATAGTCTTTGCCTCTTGTCCTCTTAGCCACTCTAGAATCTATCGTTACTTTAATCTCATCTCGCTCTTTCTTTAGCAACTACTATACCCACTCTTTCATCAAAAAATCAAAAGTGATATCTCCATTACTATGTACTGATTTGTCATAATATGGATCCAAATCAACCACGTTAAAAATCAACGATATGTCTACTCCTTCTAGGAGTTCAATTTCATAAGCATTAGCTGTAAATTTCTTCAAGACCTTATAATGTCTAATATATATTTTTTTAATTATCTTATTATAAGTGCTTTTTGAGAACCTTTCTTTCTACAAATGTGCCAAAACCAAGTCCCCAACCCAAAAATTTTTTTTCCTATTCTTGAGATCAACATGTTGCTTGTATCTCATAGCACTTTTCTCCAAGTCATTTTTCACCTACCGAAGTAAATCATGCATGTAATCAATAAAGTCCTTTGTTATAGAAATTAGCCTCCTCAATTCTGCTATACTCTACAACTCATCCACTCTTAGACGGATTGCATACACAATTTGCAATGGACTCTTGGTTGTACTTCTATTCATCGAATTGTTATATGCAAAATCTACTTATGCAGAGATGATATCCCATAACTTTGGCTTCTTTCCAACTAAGCACCTCAACTAATTGCCAACTCTTTTTTTAATTATTTGTGGAAAACATCTCAAAAGGGATGTCACTTTCGGGTAAGACCCAAGGATACAAGGGTATAATTGCCAACTCTTTTATTCATAACTTCAACTTGTCCATTTTTTTGTGGATGACAAGCTGAACTAAAACTCAATTTTATATCTATTTCTTCTACAAAGTTCACATAAATGACCAATGAACTTAGTATCTCTATCTAATACAATAAGTTTTTACAAACCATGCAATTTTACTTCTCTAAAGAACAAATTAGCACAATTATTAGCCTCATTTATTTTTTGGTAAGGTAGAAAGTGAGACATATTTGAAAATTTATCAACAACAACAAAAATGGAATCATTACATCTTTGTGTTTGTGGTAATATAAGAATAAAGTCCATACTTATGTCCTCCCATGGCCTTTTTGGTATTGGTAAAGGCTGATACAATCCAATATTTTGGCTCCTTCCTTTTGCATGTTGGTAGACTTGATAACCTTTCACAAATATTCTTAATCTGCACTCATTCCTAGCCAATAATAATTTTTATAATGTTGTACCATAATTTCATCTACTATAAAGTGTATGACAAGTCCTTCACTAGGTTTTCTCTTATCAAATTCTCTCTCATTGAGCTTTGTGGTATGCATAGTCACTACTCCTTGAATACTAATCCCTCTTGAACAAAATAATCAAGCCATGGTATTCAATATCTTATAGTAGGGTTATTGTATGCTACCCAGGCTTCATTGTAACCCAAATTATTAACATAAATCTCTTTCATAGCATCAAAACCAACAACTTCAATTCTCATTGTTAACAAACATCTTCTACTCAAGGCATTGACTATCCAATTTGAACTATCACATCCATGCTTCAAAACAAATGAGTAACATTGAAGATACTCCTCCCATTTCATATATATTTAGTTAAATTTGCCATAATTTTTAATGAATTGTAAAGCATGATGATTCGTTAACAACACAAACTCTTTCATTAACAAATAATACCTCAATTTTGAAGTGCTTTCATAATAGCATAAAACTCTTTACCATAAACCAAATATTTTCTCTTTGCTCCAATTAATTTCTTGTTGAAATAAGCTCCATATTTGTAGGAGCAAATTGGTTCCTACATAACATAATATCCCATCTTTGTAGGAACAAATTTGAAAATTTACCATATATTATTCACTTACCAAAATTTGATGTCCCTTTTGCAATTGTGAGACTTTGTATGAATTGGGGTATTCAATCCTCTTCAACCCAAGATTTTATACCATCTTCGTAGGCACTAAATTATCTGTACTCCCATTGTCCACAATGAATTTGCAACACTTGCCTTTCAATTTGCATATGGTTCTAAAAAGAATCTTTTTTCGCACTAGTTCATGCTTCTCTTTGGCTAGTTTCAACAACACTCCCTTAATCATGAGATATTATCCTTTTTTTGGTTCCTTCGTGTGTTTTGGTGAGATAATACTTTCTTCATATACTTGTGAATATTATTCCTTGATTCCTTTCCTTTACCATTTGTCTACTATATACTTAAGTATTCAAATACCTGATGACTAGATTCTCCACATCTAAAGCAATCTAGAGAATCCTCTACTTATTCCTCTACTATAACCACCTCTTCCTCTTGAGAAATCTCTACCTTCTCTAGCATTCTAGCTGAATTTACTTTGATAAGTACTAGCTTCTCCCTCCTACCTTTGTTGTCCTCTTCCACTATTGGTTTATCCTCTTCCTCTTGAGTCATTTTATTGCTCATGGACCAACTTTTCTTCTGCATTGAGTGCATATTGATATGCCTCTTTGACTATTTTAATCCAAACCATACCAATTTCATCTTGTATAGACAAAATTAGCTCATTGATATATCTTGTCACTTTCTCCTTATCATCTTCAATATGGCCACTCTTATAGTCAATTTATAGAACTATTATGTATATTCCTTCACTCACACCTCCTTTTTCTTGATATTTTTAAGTTTTATAAACAACCCAATTTGATAATCAAGAAACAAAAACTTAGATTTTAATTTGGATACAAGCCTATCTCAAGTTTGAATTTTGTCCTTTCCCTTTCAGTTCCTCTTCATTTGGACGTGATCCCACCAAAGTGATGTATGTTCCTTTAGCTGTGTGCATGCAAATTTAACCCACTTTGAGTCCACTATAGATTCATAATTAAATAATCTCTCCATTTTTGTTATCTAATCTAACAATTCTTATGGATTTAAACTTTCATTAAAATTAGGAGTATCTAGCTTTGGCTCACTTCCCATGTTAGAAATTTCTTAAATCAACCACTACTTTTGTTCTTCTATTTGCTCTTCAACTCATGATTTTGGGTGACCAATATCTTCCTCTTCATTGTCACTAACATCTTCAATATAAACACCTCTCTTATGGGCAATCCCAATTGCATCTAATATAGTTGTGATTTCCCTCAACATCTTGACTATGTTTGCTTGTCAAGCCATAAGACCATACACTCTGTCTCTTCCTCAGTGTACCATATATCCTTTAAAACTTATTACAAACCTTTTAAAACCTTGCTTTGATATTGAATGGTGTTGTTGTCATGATCCTCCCTGATGATATCTTTAGCATAAATAAACAATGAATTAATAAATGATGCTTTAATACATAATTTGAGAAATTGAACCAACTTTGCAATGTTTAGTTGATTTTGTAGAGCATGGCACTATTGACATATTGCCCAATGTGCAGGATCAGGTACAATCATAGGTGGAAGAAGTAGAATCATCTACCAGAAGTGTGGGTACTTGAGATCGAGGAAATGATGATTAAGAAAACTTGGGGTTACATTGATAGATACCTTCATATAGGCATGCATTATCAATTTGGGATAATCATCAATAACTAGTCACCTTGAGCCTCAAGTTGATAGCCTAGTAGCTATCGTAATTTCTTGGGCTGAAATAGGCGACTAAATTGATGGAAAGACTGCCTCCTTTTTTGTTGCATCTTATTTATTTTTATTTTTATTCATCATTTGTTGCATCAATGGTTGAAAAAAAGTATGCATAAGTTGATTGCCTTTAAAACTCCTAGTATTATTTCAATACATGTAGCATAATGTTTGTATTTGACCAAAGAATATTTTTATGTTTTGAATATATATACACACATATATGTGTATTGTATTTTATTAATTTAATTGATAAAGGAATTTCATTTAAATAATAAAATAAATACCTTATTATATTAAATGGTGAAATAACTTCATTTAAATGTCTTAAGTTTAAATGTTAGTGAAAATTTATTTAAAAATAATTAAAGCTCATATTTAAATTATAGTGCGAAAATTCATCTAAATAAATGCATAAGCTTTTATTTGATGAATAATGGTAAAATTAATTTAATAATTTGCAATATTCTATGAAAGAGATAATAGAAATTCTTTAATAAAAATAAGCTTTGCAATATTCAATTTGAGGGAACCACCCTCTCAAGGAAATAGTATCACACCTATAGAGTGAAGCTTCCGGCCAACGTCGCAAAGGATAAACTTCATTTATGATGAAGTCTTGAAGTAAGGGGGAGAAGAAATATCTTACCTACCACCTGATTGATGGGTATGGGGGAGTAATGACAAGTAGTCTGCTCTTAAGGCAAGACAATATGGATGACTCGAGGGAGAAGTCTTTGCCATATATATTGAATTGGATGAAGAACATAGGCTTGTACTGAGAGGGGGCATGAATAATATAAGACCAACTTTTACTTTTCTTTCCCAAACAATATTATCCAATATTATCAATGGCAATATCAATAGTAGTAATCAAAGCAATGCACAAATCATCACACACAAGAGAGACACAAATTTAACATGGTTCACCCAATGTGGGCTACTCCATAGAGAAAATATTTCTTCTAAATTTTCTCAACAAATCTCTTGGGAATCAATTCCCTATTACAATGTTTATGGACCTATGTCCAAAGGAGACACCAATACCCTATGCTCTGATTTGTGGATCTCTCTCCATAGGAGAACTCTTTCCCCTTTTATCTAGTTCGTGGAACTTGATCTAGGAGAAATCTATCTCCTCAACTGTTTCATGGATCTCTCTCCATAGAAGAACTCTATCTTCCCAGATGGTTCATGGATCACACTCCATAGGAGAACTCTTTCCCCTTGCTCTGGTTTATGGATATCTCTCCATAGGAGAACTCTTTCCCCTTGCTCTGGTTCATGGATCTCTCTCCATAGGAGAACTCTTTTCCCTTGCTTTGGTTCATGGATCTCTCTTCATAGAACTCTTTCCTCTTGCTCTAGTTTTTGGATCTCTCTCTATAGGAGAAATATTTCCCCCTGCCTAGTTCATGGATCTCTCTCTATAGGAGAACACTTTTCTCTTGTCAGGTTCATGGATATCTCTCCATAAGAGAACTCTATCCCCTCTACTCTGGATGGTGATCTTCTAGAAGACTTTTACCCCCACTGCTCTGGCTTGTGGATCTCTCTCCATAGGAGACCTCTGTCCCCACTACACTAGCTAATGGATCTCTATCCACTGGATACTATTTTCCTCTTTGCTCTATCACCTCCAAAGCCTACTCTCAACTCTATCTCAAATCTACACCAAACTCTGTCCCAAGTCTAGCACAAATATTCTCTAACTCTGTACCAAAACTAATCCAAGCCTTCTCTCAAGACTTGCTCAAATATACCCTCAAGCCTTCTCAAGGACTTGCTCAATTTTTCTCTCAAGCCTTCTCAAGGACTTGCTCAATTTTGCTCTCAAGCCTTCTCAAAGACTTACTCAATTTTTCTCTCAAGCCTTCTCAAATACTTGCTCAATTCTGCTCTCAAGTTGTTTACAAAACCTGCTCAAATAATTCCAAATCTTGCATACAAAACACACTTTAAATATTTTTCAGAAAAACTCTTTTCACACATCCAAATTCTACTTGTCAATTTTCTCTCAAATATCAATCACACAAATGCTCAATTTCCCTTATTAAAATTGATCTAAAACACCTTCTCAAATGCTATCAATATCTCTCAAATCAATGTTCAAAATATTTCACAAATATGCCTAACTTGTTTTCAACCCTAGCACAAGTAGTTCACACTCTTTATCTCAAAACGTCTCAAACCCTTTCAACAATAGAAGCATATATTATTCTCAAAATCTATCCCAAATGTTTCCAAAACATTCAACAATGAAGCACACAAAACTCACTCAAATATTTCCAACAATTCTTATCAAACAATCCTTTTCACTCCAACTTATGTTTCACAACATTCATTCCAACAAACACTTCAAACAAAGGATGATGTGCCCATACCTCTTAATTGCTCTTTTGGAGATATGTCTTCAAAACCTGTCTCACAAATAATTGATTTGTCTAGTGCCACTTCAAAGGTTAGTTTGCAATATACTTCCTCAAAACATCCACATGAGTTTTTCACCTCAACAGATATTTCACCATACAAAGATTCAATAAAATGTCAAACCACTTTTACACCTTATTACTCCTAACCTTGCAAATAAAATTTCATCAACAAAGATCACCAATTACATAAGAAAAATATTTTATTTACACCTTATATCTCCTACTTGTCATTAATGCATTTCCAAAATATAAATAAATCACCACTTCAATTTTTACCCCAAGGCACTAGCAAACAAACCCACTTAATATTTTGCTCATGAAAAAGAAATCATTTCATAACCCCTTTTATTGCAAAAATAAAATCAACACAAAGCTCCTTATATCTCCCTAGCTAGCGCATACCTTAGCAACTTTGGACTTTGGGCATAAATTAATTTTTATAAAAAAAATTAATCTCTGGTACTACTGCCTACCACCGAGAATCGAACCTACACTACCTACTGGCCTTGCACACTAGCCACGACTAGGCCACCATGTGGGCTAGCCACCCACATGAAACCAAACCCCTACTACCTTTGCTTTGTCCTTATCCTCTACCACACAAAACAAAATGATGCAAAAACTTTACACTGCCTCCACCACGACTCGAACATGAGTCCTATCAGCTGCTATGCCCTAGCACCATGACCACAACTATCTGCGATACCTGCCCAGATGGGATTAAATTTCAGAGCCTCTGCTCCTTGTATTTAACCTACTCGACTTCTAAAATTGAAAATTTTTCCCTCTCTTTCCGTCACGAATTGATCGACGAATAAGGCTCAAGAATAATCGATGAACGAACCAACACTTTTACCACTTCAACTTGCATTATAAATATGCCATCGTTGGCATAGTCTTTGATGTCGATGCTCAATTTCAAACTTTGGTGCTTTGAAATAAATATTATATTTAATTATAATAATTTAAATCCTATGGATTTAAATATTATAATTTAAATATTAAAAATCTTTTTGGGACTTTTCTTTAAGGAGAAACTTTTGCCACCATAAATAATTATTAACCTTTGCAAAATTACCATCAAGGTAAATCAAATAGACTTATAAATTCTTTCTCAAACACCATGGAGAGGAATTCCTTTCTTCTTTCTACCTTATACCTCATGTGCCACCATGAAGAATATTCTCACAAATATTTCCATCAACTTAGGACATTAAACCTCTTGACATTAATTCCATCAACTTAGGACATCAAACCTCTTGACATCAATGACAAACATGCTCAACTTAGGACATCAAACCTCTTGACATAAATGACAACAAAACATGCTCAAATTTCCAACAATCTCCCCTTTTGTCATTGATGGCAACCCTTTTCCTTAAACATTATTTATTTCTTTTTCCAAATCTGCTCCCCTTGATAAACTGCTCCCCCTAACTGAATGCTCTCCCCCTAAATCAATGTCTCTCTCCCTTTGACATCAATGGAAAATGGACTCCTTTGGGGCTAAATATAAGACTCTTAGATCACCCCCTCTCCCACCTCCTCTCCTTGAGGTGGTTAATTTTGGGGTGGGAGTATCCCTACTCCCAACATACACTAGTCTTTTTCTTTGTCCACCTTCTTTCTCAACATACCCTTTTGATTCTTTTGAGTGTCCCTGTTCTTGCTTATCTCTGGAAATTCTATTCTACACCACTTGGCCTTATGCCCAATATTATTGCACTTATAACACTTAATGTTGTGGTTCTTAGAAGGTGTAAATATCTTGAAGTTCCTCTTGGTGAAGCCATACCCATTTCTATCATGAACCCTGCAATGAATTTCTTTATGACCAAATTGATTACAAGAGTAGCAATACCCTTGAAAGATATATATATATTTTTATTTTCTCTTAGTAAAACCATATTCCTTTTTTCCATGAGCCTTGCAATGCATAGCATTTGTGACCAAATATTTTACATGAGAAACAACACCCTTTGAAGATATCTTGCCTTGAATCCATTGGTCTCTTAGTCCTTTCTTCCTTGTGATGATTCATGTTCCTTGTTTGTGCATTGTTTCCTTTCTTGGTGAAGCTTCTATTCACATAAGTCTCACTTTCTCCTTCACTCTCTTCCTCTGAAGTCTCTTCCTCCTTTGAGCTTGAGCTTGACCCTTCTTCTTGTTTCCCTTGTCCTTCTTCAAAACCAAGTCTTGTTCTGTTAGATGAAGGTCTTTGTGCATTGATGATCTTATCCAAAGTCTTTGAACTTTTCCCAAACTTGTGTAGCTTGTCCTTAGACTCTTTCACTTCCATCCTTAGTGAAACTACTTCATTTTCTAATCTCTCACATTCTAAGACTTTTACCTCTAAATTTTATTTAAATCTCCTTGTCTTAGCTATTGAGTTTGTTAGGTCTTGTATAAGATTTCCTTTTTCTTCATCGTATTCTTGAACTTGAGTCTTGAATCTTTAATTCTACTTTCTAAAATTTTTCAATTCTTTAAGGGTAGCAATAATTTTTGCTTCTAGATCTACTACGCCTTCCTCTTCATTTTTTAAATCTTTCTCTACTTCTTGGTCTTCAAGAGCATCTTCATACTTTTTAGATTTATCTTCAACAGGAGCACATCCTTCTTCTTCTATTATCAAAAATAGAATTTCTTCTTCTTCACTATCTGAGGATCTTTCATCACTATCACTTGAAACCTTTCCTATCTTGTCCGCATAGAAACTCTTCTTATGCCTTTGAAAAAACTTCTTTTCATGCTTGCCTTGTCCATATCTATTTTTCTTTTCATACCTGGATTTTCCTTCATCATTTTTCTTATCATCATGTTTCTCTTCAATGCTACTACTTTCAACTTCTGCATAGTGACCATATTTACCACAATTAAAACACTTCACTATTTTCATACCTTTGTGCTTTCTTGAGTCCTTCTTGTTTCTTCTATTGTAGTTAGCTTCCTCATCACTGGTTGACTCATTACTTGAATATGGTTTCTTATCTTTTGTCTTCTTTGCTGCTTTGAAGGTTGCCTCTTTCTTGGGGTTGGGATCCTTTACTATTCTCATATCATAAGCTATGAGAATTCCATGTAACTCATCCATAGTCAAATTTTCAATATCTCTTGTTTCTTCTATGGCTGAAACCTTTCCATCATACCTCATATGAAGTGACCTTAAAACCTTTTGAGAAACATCGGAGTCTTCAATTTTAAATCCAAGTCCTCACATGGTGTTAACAACCTCATCCACATGAAGTAAGTATGCAACAATCTATTCCTCATATTTCATATTCAAATATTCAAATATTTTCTTGTGATTTTGCAATTTTGCCATCTTGACCTTTTTATCTCCCTCATATGTTTGCTTCAATTTTTTCCATATATCTTTTGCTGATTTGCAATGCATAACTTTTATAAATTCTACTTCATGTAATCCACTCAATATTACATTCATTGCCTTTACATTATTCACATGTAGGAGCTTACCATATTTATCTGTGGGAGGATTAGCTGTAGGTGTGAACCCATACTCAACTACTTGTCATGTCTCATATCCTTGTGCCATCAAGTAAGTCCTCATTCTTACGCTCTAGAAAGAATAATTGTTCCCATCGAATAATGGTGCCTTATTTGTTGAATATCCACTCTAATATGTCATATGTGTTCTTGTACACTCTTCCTTCAATATTTTAGACTCTTTCAAAGGAACTCGCTCTGATACCAATTGAAGAACACGGATTTATGTTGAGGGAGGTGAACTATACAAGACCAACTTTTACTTTTCTTTCCTAATTAACATTATCCAATATTATCAATGGTAAATCAATAGCATTTATAAAAGCAATGAATAAATCATCACACACAAGAGAGACACAAATTTAACGTGGTTCACCCATGTGGGCTACTCCATGGAGAAAATATTTCTTCTAAATTTTCTCAACAAATCTCTTGGGAATAAATTCCCTATTACAATATTTATGGACCTATGTCCAAAGGAGACACCAATCCCCTATGCTCTAATTTATGGATCTCTCTCCATAGGAGAACTCTTTCCCCTTTTCTTAGGTTCATGGAACTTGATCCAGGAGAACTCTATCTCCTTAATTGGTTCGTGGTTCTCTCTCCATACAAGAACTCTATCTTCCTAGTTGGTTCATGGATCACACTCCACATGGAAACTCTTTTCCATTAATCTAGTTCATGGATCTCTCTCCATAGGAGAACTCTTTTCCATTGCTCTAGTTTGTGGATCTCTCTCCAAAAGAGAACTTTTTCCCTTGCTCTCGTTAGTGGATATCTCTCTAGAGGAGAACTCTTTTCCCTTGCTCTAGTTTATGGATTTGTCTCCACAGGATAACTCTTTCCACTTGCTTGGTTCATGTATCTCTCTACACAAGAGAACTCTTTCCTCTTACCTGGTTCATGGATATCTCTCCATGGGATAACCTTATCCCCTCTCCTATGGTTGGTGATCTTCAATAAGACATTTACCCTCACTGCTTTGGCTTGTGTATCTCTCTCCATAGGATACCTCTGTCCCCACTACATTGGCTAATGGATGTCTATCCACTAGAGACTATTGTCCTCTTTGCTCTGTCACCTCCAAATCCTGCTCTTAACTCTATCTCAAATCTACACCAAACTCTGTCACTAGTCTAGCACAAATCTGCTCTAACTCTACATCAAAACTAATCCAAGTATTCTCTCAATACTTGTTCAAATATACCTTTAAGCCTTATCAAGTACTTGTTTACTTTTTCTCTCAAGCCTTCTCAAGGACTTGCTCAATTCTGCTCTCAAGCCTTCTCAAATAATTTCTCAATTTTTTCTCTTAAGCCTTCTCAAATACTTGCTCAATTCTACTCTCAAGATGTTTACAAAACCTATCAAATAATTCCAAATATTGCATACAAAACATAATTTAAATCTTTTTCAGAAAAACTCTTTTCACACATCCAAATTCTACTTGCCAATTTTCTCTCAAAGATAAATCACACAAATGCTCAATTTCCCTTATTAAAATTGATCTAAAACACCTTCTCAAATGCTATCAATATCTCTCAAATCAATGTTTAAAATATTTCACAAAGATGCCTAACTTGTTTTCAACCCTAGCACAAGTAGTTCACACTATTTATCTCAAAACATCTCAAACCCTTTTAGAAATAGAATCATAGATTGTTCTTAAAATATATCCCAAATGTTTCCAAAACATTCAACAATGAAGCACACAAAACTCACTCAAATGAAGAACACAAGCTTATACTGAGAGGGGGGTGAACAGTATAAGACCACTTTTTACTTTTCTTTCCAATAAATATTATGCAATTTATAGATAGCAATATCAATAGTAGTAATTAAAGCAATACACAAATCAACACATACAATAGAGACACCAATTTTATGTGGTTCACCCAATGTGGGCTACTCCATGGAGAAAATATTTTACTAATTTTTTTTCAATAAATCTCTTGGGAATCATTTTCCTATTACAATGTTTACAGACATCTGTCGAAAGGATACACCAATATCCTAATCAATTTCATGGATATCTATCTATAGGAGAACTCCTTTCTCCTTAGCTCTGACTGGTGATCTTCTGGAAGAACTGTTGCCCCCACTACTCTACCTAATGGATCTCTATCCACTAAAGAAACCTATCCTCACTGCCCTGGCTAATGAATCTCTATCCACTAAATAATATCATCCTCTATAATTTGTCACCTTAAAATATATATCTCAAATTTGCACTAAACATAGTCCTTCGGTATAGCACAAATTTGCTCAATCTCTGTCTCTAGTCTGGCATAAACTTGTCCTCAAATCTGCACCAAAATATATCCTCAAATATGTACTAAACACAGTCCTTCGATCTAGCACAAATCTATCCTCAATATTTGTCCTCTGATCTGCACTAAACAAAGTCCTTCAGTCTAGCACAAATATGTCCTTCCTCAATCTCTATCCTCAAGCCTTAACACAAAGCTTGAATCAATCTCAAATCAACTCTACTAGATCTATCCTAAACATTAACTCAAGGTTTAAAAAAATCAATCAATCAACTCTGCTCACAAGTCTTCTCAAAGACTTATCTCAATTCTTCCTTGTAAGCTTCCATAAAATCTCACACTAATATGTGCACAAGTCCTCTCTAGAAATTGTCAAAATTTGCTCAACAAGTCCTCACTAGAACTTGTCCAAATTCGCTCAATAAGTCCTCACTAGAACTTATCCAATTATGCTCTCAATCTATATTGTAATCTTCCACAAAATCTTACAAAAATCTATCCACAAGTCTTCTCAAATATTTACCTCAAATCTGCTCAACAAGTCCACACTAGAACTTGTCCAATCTCATACAAACATAAAGAGAATTGTTAGAGACTCAATATGCTTCACATTCATAACAATGCTTAATTACTTTCAATAATTATTTTATAAACATATGGAGAATTGTTAGAGACTCAATATTCTTCACATTCATCTCAATGCTCAATCCCTTTCAATCACTCTTTTTAGAAATATATAGAGAATTGTTAGATACTCAATATGCTTCACATTCACCTCAATGCTCAATCACTTTCAATCACTCTTTTAGAAACATATAGAGAATTGTTAAAGACTCAATATGCTTCACACTCACAAAATATCTCTCTTTTATCACAGAAACATATAGATAATTGTTAGAGACTCAATATGTTTCACACTCATAAACACTCAATCTCTTTCTCAATTAAATTCAAAATATAAAACAATTTGTTTCATAGAACTTGAACTATCATTTCAAACATCCACTTGACTAGGATCAACCAAATCTACTCAACCAATCACTCAATAAAATAATCATTGCTCACTAACTCTAGTCCAAGCATATGAACACTCACTCAAATATTTCCAACAAGGCTTATCAACCAATCTCACATAACAATGATATTCATGTTCTTTGCAAACCCTAGTTCAAGTTATTCACTCAATTACTCACTTCAAAAACAATGCTTATAAAACAAGGTGCATAGCATTCACTTCACAATAGCTCAACAACTCAATAAGGAATCTAATCAATTCCTTTTTCACTCCAAAGTTGTTTTCCATAAAACTAACCAATCAAATCAACCAAGGAAGAATGTGCCCATACCTTTTTCTTGATGAGGAGTAGACCACACAAATCTACTACAATCATAAAATACTTCTTTTCCAAACTCAAGGAGGTTAGAAGATAATAATCTCCCTCTTAAGGAATCACAATACAAAATAATATAAAAAATAGATACACATTATCACTCCATATTTACAATAACAACCAACACCTTAAAAATATTAGAACAATTACTTTCGTAGTAATCCCTTTTGAAAAAAGTCCTTTAAAATAAAATCAACACCTTAAAAGGTTTACTCCTCCAGTATGCAAATATAACAATTAGGACTTTAATTTAAAATTAATATTAGACTCCTTATAACTCCCTTCACTATTTTACCATGAAAAATCGCCATAAGAAATTAAATTTAATTAATCCTTATGCCTCCCAACTACCTCACATCAAACCTTAGAGTAATGAAAATAAAATTAAAAATGTACCTTTACCCTTATTGGTTTTTGAACCCATGATGTTTCCTTCCCAAGTGCCCTAGCCATAGCCTTGGATGTCACGTGAGCTAGACACTCACATGGGAGCTAGAGTGCCTACGCACTCTATTACTTTCTCTGCCATCATCGAAATTGAAATGCAAAAGGACATCCAAACTTACTACCACTAGGTTTCGAACCCGTAACCATTCTACCACGAGCACCAAGCTATATGCCACCTGGGATAGCCACCAGATGGTGCTAGGAACTAAGCACCTTGACGTCTTAAACACACCAAATTTTGGATTTATGCAGTGCACAAAAACTACTATGTTTTCTCCAAAAGTTACAACACGTTTTTCGAAGGATATCGCACATTATTTTTGGCCTTAGAAAAGGTAATATATATGTGTCTTTATTATCACTTCCATCACATCGGTGGGGGGAAAGTATTTGATTTACACATTGACGGAATAAACTTAGGTTTTGCCACTTCGAATAAATAAAAAATATTTATTCATAAAATTTAAATTCAATTTGAATTTAAATATTTATAAATTAAATATTAAAACTTCATTGGGATTTCTAATTTTAAATCAAAAGCCTCCTTGGGTTTTTATAAAAAACCTTTTACATTGCTCATCCATGGTTTTAATAAAAACCTTTTATTTTGTTCCTTCATGGTTTTAATAAAAAACTTTTTAATTTGCTCCTCCATGGTTTTAATAAAAACCTTTTTATTTTTGCTAACCATGGTTTTAATAAAAACCTTTTATTTTGTCAATCCATGTTTTTAATAAAAAACCTTCTACTTATGCTTCACATAATATTAAAAATAAATACTATGAAGCTCTTTTGCCGTCAACCTTTTGCATTGCTCCTTTTGATATTTTGCATGAATTGTAGCTTATTCCTTGACATCAATGCCAACTTCATTCCTTGATATCAATGAAAACTTCAAGGACATCTATGTAATCAATGCCCTAACCTGGCAATGAATAGAGAAAATCAGAAGCAGGGAATGCTAGACAAAGGAAATTTGAGGAGTTTCCCTGGCAGATGTGATTTCAATTAGGCAAACTATGTCTACCAAAAAAAGAAAAGAGAGGGTGTAGGGTCCCAACAAGAAAAAGGAAAACAATAGGTTGTTGGCAACCAAAATACTCAGGTAAGTTCCAATACTCTAGTTTCAAATAAATTTTCAATTCTATCCAATATGGGAGTAGGAGGATTATCGGAAGACATGGAAGCCCAGAACCTTCGGGCTAACCTTTCTGACTCTCTAGAATCCCCATCCAAGTCAGGATCCTCAAACTCTAATGCTAAAATTACTGTAAACCCCATGAGCATCACAAAGCCAAACCCTAATGCCTGATATCTAGAATACCCATCCAAGTCAGGATCCTTAAACCCTAATGCTAAAAATACTTCAAGTCCAGTGGGAATTCCAAAGGAAAACCCTAATGTTGAATAACTTAGGAAGAAAGTTGAGGCATTGGAAAATAAAAAATCTCATCTCCCTAACATCATCACTAGGAGCCAAGTGAATCCTACTGAGGGGTCATCCCGCAGACTAGGGGAATACAAGAAAAAAGGATAATATTTGGATGTAGGGGTGGAGATATGTGAAATTCTTTAGACTGAGGAATATAGCAATTCATTTATGCAACAAATTGCCTCCCCCAAGTTTAGTCCTAAACAAACTAGGAGCACTGTGAAGTCTCCTATAGATTTTGGTAGTGAAAAGAGAAGATGGAGAATATCAAATGTTGAGCATAAAAAAATTAAAACTGATAATGACACTACCAATGGAAAATAGAGAACCTTTTTTCAATAGGTTATTCTATGTTTTTAAGACAAAAAATTAGGAGAACCCCCTCAAGGGAGGGGGAGATGAAGAAATCCCAAACAATCTAAATGAAGATCCTCTCATGGAACGTGAGAGGCCTCAATGGCCTACCCAAACACAGGGAAGTCAATGCAATAAGAAATCAAATGAATCCAACTATTATCATGTTGCAAGAAACAAAAACTTAAGAGATTTAGTCAAAAAAAGTAGCAAAAAAATTTTGGAATCAAGGGAAGATGGTTTGCAAATCATCCAGAGGAGCGTCTGGAGGCCTTATAAATTTGTGGGATCCTCGGATAGTAGAAGGCACCATTATTTATAAATATGATAGGGTTATTAGTGTTTTATTTAAGGAAATAAACAACAACAGGTTGTGGATCCTTTCAAATATTTATGCCCCGACTTCAATTCAAGGGAGAGATCTACTGTGGGAGTACTTAGGCAATCTAAGTGAAATCTTCCATAATGTCCCCTGGATTTTGGCTGGGGATTTTAACACTCCTCTTTACCCTTCAAAAAAAATGGGTGGAAATGGACCACCTATCAGGAGCATGGATGAGTTCAATGAATTTGTGAACTCCAACATGTTTATGGATGTATAGGGTGGATAGGTTGTCATCTCATTCAAGAAAGGCTTGACAAGATTTTTCTATCAAAGGAGCCTACAAATTTGTTCAATGATTCTACCCTGCAAGCCCTTCCTAAAATTGCCTCTGATCATAATCCCATTTTTTTGGAGATACCTAACTCTATGTCCTCCAAGAAACCTTTTAGATTTCAATATATGTGGATCAAACATTCTAGTTTCAGAGATAACTTAATTCAGTGGTGGCAACAACCTGTCACGTGTAGTGCAACTTTTAAACTTGTTGGAAAATTAAAGTTTGTTAAGGAAAATATTTGAACTTGGAACAAAGAGGTCTTTGGGAACCTCTTTGAAAATAAAAAATAGGTTGTTGAAATTTTGAAGATAATTGATCAGAGGATTCAACATGGTGATGCTGATGAAACTACTAGGCAGGAGGAATGGATAAAACTAGTAGAGTTTCATAATATTTTATCCTGTGAGGAAATCTATTGGAGGCAAAAATCAAGGGCTCTTTTATTGAAATACGGAGATTCAAATTCCAAGTTTTTTCATGTCACCACGCTTAGAAACAGAAGCAATAACAAGATAAAATTAAAAAAAAAAAACAAATGGTTCTATTACTCAGGGCTTAATAGAAATCAGAAAGGAGGCAGTAACTTATTTCAATTATATCCTTGGTCAGGAATCGCAGTGCAATGAGGAGGCCAAGGATATTCTCTTGCAATCCATTCCTAGCATATTAAATGAGGATATAAACCTTAAGCTTCTAGATCCCTTTTCTGATGAGGAAATTAAGGAAGCGTTGTTTAGCATGGAGCTAGGACAAAGCCTAGGGACCCGATGGATTTCCCCATCATTTCTATCAAGCTTTTTGGGACATCGTAAGTGAGGATGTAATTTATGCTATCATAGAATTCTAATCAAGCAATCATATCCCAAAAGGTCTAAACTCTAATTTTATTTCTCTAGTTCCTAAGAAGCAAACCCCTGAATCTATGGCTGACTTCAGGCCAATCAGTCTGTGCAATGTTTCTTACAAGATCCTAACTAAAGACATTGTAAATAGAATGAGAGATGTTCTTCCCCACATCATATATCCGTGCTAGGGAAGCACTATCCAGGGCAGGTCAATCTTGGATGGATTTATCACAGTTCATGAAGCTCTACACTCTTCTCATAATACTAACAGGTTTGTTTTTGCCCTCAAGCTTGATATGAACAAAGCATTTGACAGGCTAAATTGGGACTTTCTAATTGTTTTCCTCCTTAAGTTTGGTTTTCACTACCAATGGGTTAATTTGATCAAATAATGCATTTCTAAAGCATGGTTCTAGATTTTGGTTAATGGAACAACTTCTGGTTACTTTCAAAGTTGTAGAGGAATTTGGCAAGGGGACCCTATCAGCCCCATGTTATTCATCATTATGGTAGAATATTTAGGCAAAACCATCAAAAATGCTTGCAGTTCAAGGCTAATTTTAGGAATCAAGGTAAAATATCTCACTAGGGCTATTTCTCACCAACAATCCATCAATGACACCCTTCTATTGACTAAGGCATCGGTGGTTGAGGCTAAAAGAATTAAATACATCCTACAACTCTACGAGGACATTGTTGGTCAAAAAGTTAATTTTAGTAAAAGCAAGTTATATTTCTTGAACACCCCTATTTAGAGGCAAGGAAGGATTGCAAAAAATTTTGGGTGTGATATAGCAAACCTCCCCACTTCGTATCTTGATCTCCCTCTTTTCATTGGTTCTCCGAGAGAGTCAATGTGGGACAAGGTTATTGAAAGAATTCAAAAACAACTTGCTGGATGGAAAGGTCATATTATATCTCAAGAAAGAAATTTGACCCTCACTAAGGCCTCTATTCAGAGCATTCCAGTCTATTTCATATTCATTTTCAAAGCCTGTGTGAAGGTTTTCCAAAAATTTGAGAAAATCCAAAAAGAATTTTTATGGACTAGATCAGAGGAGAAAAAAAGGATACACCTTGTAGGATGGACCAAAGTGTGCAGACCTAGGGAAAATGGGTTTTTAGATCTGAGGATAATTGATCATATGAATTTAGCTTTACTAGCTAAGTAGGCATGGCGCCTCATTTTTGGTGAAGAAAATTAATGGACAACTATCATCAAACGAAAGTATCTTCAAAATATGGAATTTCTAAGTGACTCAGTTCCAATCAGAGGTTTTGCTTTTTGGAAAGAAATTCTCAATTGTAAGGAAATCATCAAAAAATATTTAATATGGGTTTTAGGCAATGGTGAGAGGATAAATTTTTGGAATGACAGGTGGGCTAAGGACGAACCACTAACATAATATCCTAACGTAGCCTGAATAAGAGATATCATAGAAGAACTCATTCGTACAAAAGTATTTGATTATATGGTTGAGGACAGAGGAAAAATGAAGTGGAAAAAATAAGGATTCAGGAATTTCAAGTAGAATCAAATGATCTTTGTAACATTCTTGGGCAACAGTTTATCCCCATGAGACCCAAGGAAGATCAAGTGACCTAGGTTCCTATGTAAAATGGGAAGTTCATTGTTAAATCAGCTTATAAGCTTCTTCTTGATGATGAGGATTTTTTCCTCCAAAAGGACTTAGTTTGGATAAAAAATTTAATTCCAAAAATTGTAGTCTTTTCATGGCTAGTTATCCAAGGAAGAATTCTAACCATTGATAATATGATGTGTAAAGGTATTTGTATCACTAATCACTATTATTTGTGCAGGGCTAATTGGGAGACCATTTATCACGTTTTCCTTGAGTGCCCTTTTTCCTTGAATGTCCTAAGTGGGGTTTTTTAGGCCTTCAATATTTCCTGGGTTAAACCAGCCATTGTACTTGATTTTTTTGTTTAGTGGCCTTACCCCTTTTCAAGCCAAAGACTTAGATACATGTGGAAAATTTGTCTCAATCACTATCTTTGGCAAGTGTGGTTATAAAGGAACCATAGAGTCTTTAATGAGTCTATCCATGATCATCAAACTATCATTGAAAGGATCCTATCCTTTGCCAACGAGAATGTGAACCTTATCCCTTTTGATAGTCATAAACCTCATCTATAGGAGACCACGATTGCTCAATATTTAAGCTTAACCTTATTAGATGAGTCCATGCCTAAGGTAGTCAACCCTAAAGCCAATGTTAAGTGGTACCCACCTCCTGGGAGTTGGTTTAAGCTTAATTTTGATGGAGAAGATAAGGAAAATCCTGGCAGAGTAGGCACTGGTGGCATTGTACGAGATCATAATGGGAATATGATGCTTGCATTTTTTGAATATTTGGGAATAAGGACAAACAACGAAGCTGAAGCTAGAGCTATGTGGAGAGGCCTTCAAATGACTCAAGACTTAGAAGACAATTTGATCATAGAAGGAGACTCTATGCATCTTATAAATCTCCTCAATAATTGTAAAACAACTCCTTGGAGGATTAAAACAATTGTTGAAGAGGCTAGGATCCTTTTCCAGGGAAGAAAGGATAAAAAAGCCCAACATGTCTTTCAGGAAGCTAACAAGTTGTTGATAAGCTGGCCAATTTGGGTGTCGATAGTGACAAACTTTCAAAATGGGAACAAGGTGTCCCGAGTAAAGTAGAGGAGCTTATTCAACAAGAATGCCAATAATGATAGTCAAATTTACCAACATGGAAGGCACTGTAAGTTCGAAGGCTATGAGTATTCCCATATCTTTTTTGAAATGGACTCACAATAAAAATTATCCGAGTTGTTAGTCTTGGTGGATGCTACTTGGAAATACCACAAAGACTAATGGGGACAGTCACATGTCAGATAACATGGCTCCTAGTCATATTAGTAATTTTAGGTTGGTTTATAATCACAGGGTAGGAAAGAAACAACAATATAAGACTTCGAACCAGAGCCACGTGGACCACCAGATAGCCATCGCCATAAATCTAGCCAGCAGGTTCACTTCTCCAAGGTTGATTGGCCAAGACAGGATGTGGTCCCAAAGCATATCATATATGGAAGAAAGCAATTACCAAAGAATTATTAAGAGTAACTATCAATACAGAGCTTGTGGGAGTTTTTTCAGTACTCTGCTATGTGTGTCTGTAGCTTTTTGTTTCTCCACTGTTTCAAGAAAGGGATTTATGTCTATTTCTTTTTTTGTAATTATGATGCAGGTGTGTTTTCTCGGGGTATACCCAAAATGTTGTATGGGAATTTTATTTTTGGTAAAATACTATGTGCCTTACCGGATGTAATGACTTTGGGGGCATGTATATTTTACATATATAGGATCCTTAGTAAGGACATGTTCATCAACAGCCTTGGGCTAATTTTTGTAAAAGGTTTTGGGTCAATTTATAAAAACTGGTATTAATGCTATAGTATATTATCTACCAATAAAATGACAACTTCATAACTCAAAATGTCCAACAATATCCCTCTTTGTCATTTATGGCAACCCAAATTATTTTTACCAAAACTTGACCTTTTTCTTATTTTGATCCCCCTGGGAAATTGCTCCCCCTGATCCAATGCTCTCTACTTAAACCAAATATCTCCCCATTACTCAAATATCTTCCCATTTGACATCAATAGCAAAGGGTCACCTTTGGGTCTTAGGGCTAAGAATGAGTCTCTTAGCTTAGCCCCTCTCCCACCTCTTCTTGAGGTGGTTAATTCTGGGGTGGGAGTATTTTTATTCCCAGAAAGCACTAGTATTTACCTTTATAATTTTTCCTTCTCATATGATCCTTCTGATTCCTTTGATTGTTTTTGTTCATGTCCATGTTCTTGTTCCTATTCTTGTTATTGTTCATGTTCATGTTCATGTTCATGCTCATGTTCGTGTTCATGTTCATGTTCATGTTCATGTTCATGTTCATGTTCATGTTCATGTTCAT
Organism: Wollemia nobilis; assembly: GCA_028583015.1. NCBI lineage: Eukaryota > Viridiplantae > Streptophyta > Pinopsida > Araucariales > Araucariaceae > Wollemia > Wollemia nobilis. The sequence continues at coordinate 12,451,035 of JAQPPZ010015100.1, forward strand.
GTTCATGTTCATGTTCATGTTCATGTTCATGTTCATGTTCATGTTCATGTTCATGTTCATGTTCATGTTCATGTTCCTATTCATGTTCCTGTTATTATTCATATTCATGCTTGATTCTAGAATGTTTGCTCTACACCACTTTGTTGTATGTCCATCATTATTGTACTTATAACACTTAATGTTATTATTCCTTGGAGGTGCAAATGTCTTGGGATTTCTCCTGGTGAAGCCATATATGTTCCTGTCATGAACCTTGCAATTCATTGCCTTGTGACCAAACTGATTACATGAGTAGCAATACCCATGGAAAATTTGCTTGTTCCTAAAATTTTCATATTCCTATCTTTCATGTGTCCTACATTTTTATGCCTTGTGCCCAAATCTATGACATGAGAAACATATTCCATTATAGTTTCTTTGTCTTGACCTCATTGGTCTCTTAGCCTCTCTTAACCTATTGTGATTGATGTTCCATATGTTTCTCCTTTGTGCATTGTTCCTTTCCTTGTTGAACTTTCTATTGTTCAACTCATCCTCAGAAGTCTCACTTAACCTATTCTGATTTTTGTTCCATATGTTTCTTCTTTGTGCATTGTTTCTTTCCTTGTTGAACTTTTTTTTGTCCAACTCATCTTCAGAAGTCTCACTTTCCATCACACTATCTTCTTCTAAAGTTTCTTCTTCTTCAGAACTTGAGGTTGACTCCTTTTCTTGTTTCTTTTGATCCTCTTCAAAACCAAGACCTATTTTGTTTGTTGACCTTCTTTGTATCTTGATCATATTATCTATAATATTTGTTATCTTCCCAAACTTGTGTATCTTGTCCTTGGACTTTTTTAACTCTTCCCTTAGTAGAGATACTTCTTGTTCTAACTTTTCACATTCTAAGACTTTTGCTTCTAGATTATCCTTGAACTTCTTTGTCTTAACCATTGACTTGTTTAGATCCTCTATAAGCTTCCCTCTTTCTTCATCACATTCTTGAAAGTGAAATTCAAGCTGGGAGTTTTTCTTTCTTACCTTCTTTAAAGTTTTAAGAGCATAAATGAGCTCTCCTTCAATATTTAATCCTCCTTTTTCTGATTCTTCTTCTATTTGTTTACCTTTGTCTATATTTTCATTTTATTTTGACTTGTCTTCTATAGGATCACCTTCTTCTCCTTCTAATGCCATTAGAATATTATCTTATGGTCCTTTAAGTGCATCCTCATATTCATCATCATAGAAACTAAAACCATTCCTTGTACAAATATCTTCAAGATGCCCAAAATTACCACATATAAAACACTTGATATTTATTGGTGACCTTTTTTAACTTCTTTTTCTTCAATCAGAAATAAGACCTCTATCATTAGTTGAAGAACTAGCATCACTATCACTTGAGTACGTACTTTCCTTATCTACATAGTAGCTCCTCTTTTTTCTTTTAAAGAACTTATTTCCTTATTTGATTTGTCCATCCTTGCCTTTCTTATGATACCTAAATATTTCTGATTCCCTGTTCCTGTGATTCTATTTTTCTTCATTATTGTTATTTTTAGCTCCTTGAAAATCAGTTGCATAGTGATCATACTTTCTACAATTGAAACATCTAACTGATTTTGCATCTTTAAATCTTATTGAATATTTATTCCTTTTGCCATAATTTACTTCTTAATAATTGGATGAATTATTTCTTGATTCTGACTTCTTACATTTTGTCTTATTAATTACTTTGAAGGTTGTTTCCTTTCGAATATTAGGTTCATATTTTTTTCTTAACTCAAAGGATGTGAGAATACCAAGTAACATATCTCTTGTAAAATAATCACCATACTTTGCTTCTTTTATAGTTGAAATATTTTCACTAAACCTTATTGGGAGAGACCTTAAGATCTTATTACGAACATCATATTATTCAAAATTAAGTCCAAGTCCTTGCATAACATTAACAACCTCATCTAACCAAAGTACATAAGTACTAATGTTTTCCTCATTCTTCATTCTTAATTCTTCAAATTGTCCTTTGAGATTTCGTATCTTTACCTTTTTGACACTTTTATCTCCTTCATATATGCTTTGTAACTTATCCCAAATTCCTTTTGCATCTTTACAATGCATAACTTTTATTGATTCTATTCTATGCAAACCTCTCAAAATTGCATTCATTGCTTTTGAATTGTAATATTGTTGAAGCTTAACTTTTTTATATTTAGGTGGATCAACTGGTGGTATGTATCCATTTTCAATTGCTTCCCAAATTTCATTAACAAGTGCCATCAGGTGAACCTTCATTCTCATACTCCAATATATATAATAGCTTCCATAAAAAATTGGTGTTGAATTATCTGAGAACACATTCTTAGAATCCATTGTTTTATTGAAATATTTTTCTTCAAGCTATTAAACTCTTTCGAAGGAACCCGCTCTGATACCAATTGAAGAACACAAGCTTATACTGAGAAGGGGGGTGAAAAATATAATACCACTTTTTACTTTTATTTCCAATCAATATTATGCAATGTATAGATAATAATACCAATAACAGAAATTGAATTAATACAAAAATCACCACACACAATAGAGACACCAAATTTATGTGGTTCACCAAATGTGGGCTAATGCATGAAGAAAATATTGTACTAAAATTTTCTTAATCAATTTCTTGGGAATCCTTTCCCTATTACAATGTTTATGGACCTCTATCTAAAGGAGACACCAATACCCTAATCAAGTTTGTGGATCTCTATCCATAGAAGAACTCCTTTCTCCTTAGCTCTAATAGGTGATATTATAGAAGAACTGTTTCTCCCACTACTCTGGCAAATGGATTTTTATCCACTGAAGACACCTATCCTCACTACCCTGGCTAATGTATCTCTATCCACTGAAGACAATCGTCCTCTATACTCTATCACCATCAAATATCTATATAAAATCTACACTAAACATAGTCCTTCGGTCTAGCATAAATCTGCTTAATATTTGTCTCTGGTCTGGCATAAACCTATCCTCAAATCTGCACCAAACTCTATCCTTAAATCTATACTAAACACATTCCTTCGATCTAGCACAAATATTTCTTCAATCTATATACTTTAATTTGAACTAAACATAGTCCTTCGGTCTAGCACACCTTTGTCCTCAATATCTATCCTCAAGCCTTAACACAAAGGTTTAATCAATCTCAAATCAACTCTTTTAGATCTACCCCAAACCTTAACTCAAGTTTTGAACAAATAAATCAATAAAATCTACTCACAAGTCTTCTCAAATACTTGTCTCAATTCTACCTTGTAAGCTTCCATAAAATCTCACACTAATCTATCCATGAGTCCTCTCCAGAACTTATCCAAATCTTCTCAATTCCTCACCAGAACTTATCCAAATATGCTCAATAAGTCCTCACTAGAACTTATCCAATTTTGCTCTCAATCTGTATTGTAAACTTCTACAAAGGCTTGCACAAATTTATCCACAAGTCTTCTCAAATACTCAAATTTGCTCAACAAGTCCACACTAGAACTTGTCTAATCTCATAGAAACATAAGGAGAATTGTTAGAGACTCAATATGCTTCACATTCATCACAATGCTTAATTACTTTCAATCATTATTTTAGAAACATATGGAGAATTTTTAGAGACTCAATATGCTTCACATTCACCTCAATGCTCAATCACTTTCAATCACTCTTTTTAGAAACATATAGAGAATTGTTAGAGACTCAATATGCTTCACATTCACCTCAATTCTCATTCAATTTCAATCACTCTTTTAGAAACATATAGATAATTTTTAGAGACTCAATATGCTTCACACTTACAAACTCTCTCTTTTATCACAGAAATATATAGAGAATTGTTAGAGATTCAATATGTTTCACACTCATCAACACTCAACCTCTTTCTCAATTCACTTTATAATATAGAAAAATTTGTTTTATAGAACCTGAACTATCATTTCACACATCCACTTGACTAGGCTCAACCAACTCTACTCAACTAATAACTCAATGAAATAATACTTGCTCACTAAATCTGGTCCAAGCATATGAACACTCACTCAAATATTTCCAATAATGCTTATAAACCAATATCACATAACAATGAGACTCATGTTCTTTGCAAACGCTAGTTCAAGTTCTTCACACAATTACTCACTTCAACAACAATGCTTATAAAACAAGGTGCATAGCATTCACTTCACAATAGCTCAAAAACTCAATAAGGAATATAATCAAGTCCTTTTTCATTCTAAAGTTGTTTTTTAGAAAACCAACCAATCAACTCAACCAAGTAAGAATGTGCTCATACCTTTTTCTTAACGAGGAGTAGACCACACAAATCTACCACAATCTTAAAAAACTTCTTCTCCAAACTCAAGGAGGATAGAAGATAATAATATCTCTTAAGGAATCGCAATACAAAATAATATGAAACACAAATACACCTTATCACTCCATATTTACAATAACATCCAACACCTTAAAAATATTAGAATAATTAATTTCACAATAATCCCTTTGGAAAAAAGCCCTTTAAAATAAAATCAATACCTTAAAAGGTTTACTCCTCCAATATGCAAATATAACAATTAAAAATTTATTTTAAAATTAAGATCAAACTCCTTATAACTCCCTTCACTATTTTACCATGAAAAATCACCACAAGAAATTAACTTTAATTAACCCTTATGCCTCCCAAATACCTCAAGTCAAACCTTAGGGAAACAAAAAATTAAATTAAAATTATACCTTTGCCCTTAGAGGGTTTTGAACCCATGATTATGCCTCCCCAAGCACCCTAGCCATAGCCTTGGCTACCGTGTGAGCTAGGCATTCACATGGGAGCTAGAGTGCCCATGCACTTTATTCCTTCTTTGTCATTGCCAAAACTAAAATACAAAAGGACTTCCAAACTTGTTGCCATCAAGTTTCAAACCCGTAACCACTCTACCACAAGCACCAAGGAAAATGCCACTTGATGGTGCTAGGAACTAAGCACATCGACATCTTAAACACATCGAATTTCAAATTTATGTAGTGCACAAAAACTACTATGTTTCCTCCATGAGTTACAACGCGTTTTTCAAAGGATATCGCATATTATTGTTGGCCTTAGAAAAGGCAATATATATGTCTTTATTATCACTTCCATCACATCAGCGAGGGCAAAGTATTCAATTTGCACATCGACAAAATAAACTTAGGTTTTGCCACTTTGAATAAATAAATAATATTTATTTATAAAATTTAAATTAAATTTGAATTTAAATATTTATAAATTAAATATTAAAACTTCCTTGGGCTTTCTAATTTGAAATTAAAATCCTCCTTGGGTTTTTATAAAAAACCTTTTACATTGGTCATCCATGGTTTTAATAAAAATCTTTTATTTTGTTCCTACATGGTTTTAATAAAAAAATTATTAATTTAAACCTCCATGGTTTTAATAAAAACCTTTTATTTTTTCTAATAATGGTTTTAATAAAAACATTTTACTTTTCCAATCCATGGTTTTAATAAAAACCTTATGCTTCACATAATATTAAAAATAAATATTATGAAGCTCTTTTGCCATCAACCTTTTGCATTTCTCCTTTTAACATTTTGGCATCAACGGTAGCTTATTCCTTGACATCAATGACAACTTCATTCCTTGACATCAATGACAACTTCATTAACTCAAAATGTCCAACATCAAATATTTTCAACAATGCTTATCAAACAATCCTTTTCACTCCACCTTGTTTTTCACAACATTTATTCCAACAAACACTTCAAACCAAGAATGATGTTCCCATACCTCTTAATTTCTCTTTTGGAGATATGTATTCAAAATCTATCTCATAAATAATTGATTTGTTTAATGTCACTTCAAAGGTTAGTTTGCAATATACTGCCTCAAAATATTCACGAGTTTTTCATATCAACAGATATTTCTCCATACAAATATTCAATAAAATGTCAAATCACTTTTACACCTTATTACTCCTAACCTTGCAAATAAAATTTCATCAACAAATATCACCATTACATAAGCAAAATATTTTATTTACACCTTATATCTCCTACTTGTCATTAATGCATTTTCAAAAAATAAATAAATCACCACTTTAATTTTTACCCTAAGGCACTTAGAAAACAAACCCACTTAATCTTTTGCTCAGGAAAAAGAAATCATTTCACACCCATTTTATTGCTAAAATAAAATCAACACAAAGCTCTTTATATTGCCCTAGCTAGAGCATACACTAGAAACTTTGGACTTTTGGTAAATTAATTTTTATAAAAAAATTAATCTCTTGATACCACCTATCGCTAAGAATTGAACCCGTGCTGCCTGCTGGTCCCGCACCATATCTGTGGCTATGCCACCATGTGGTCTAGACACCCACACAAAACCAAACCCCTATTACCTATGTTTTTTCCTTATCCTTTGCCACTCAAAATAAAACAATGCAAAAAATTTACACTACCTCCACCATGACTCGAACACGAGTCCTATCAGTTGCTATGCCCTAGCACCACGACCACAGTCGTATGGGCTACCTACCTAGATGGCATTAAAATTTAGAGACCCTGCTCCTTGTATTTAACCTACCCAACTTCTGAAATAAAATATATTTCCCTCTTTCTATCGTGAATCAATCAACGAACAAGGCTCAAGAATAATCGATGATGGAACCAACACTAACCACTTCAAATTGCATTATAAATATGCCATCATTGGCATAGTCTTCGACGTCAGTGCTCGATTTTAAACTTTGAAGCTTTGAATTAAATATTATATTTAATTATAATAATTTAAATCCTATGGATTTAAATATTATAATTTAAATATTTAAAAATCCTTTTGGGCCATTTCTTTAAGGAGAAACGTTTTCTACCATAAATAGTTATTAACCTTTGTAAAATTGCCATCAAGGTAAATCAAATAGACTTATAAATTATTTCTCAAATACCATAGAGAGTAATTCATTTCTTCTTGTTGCCTTATACCTCATGTGCAACCTTGAATAATATTCTCACAAATATTTCCATTGACTTAGGACATTAAACCTCTTGTCATCAATTCCATCAACTTAGCACATCAAACCTCTTGACATCAATGACAACAAAACATGCTCAACTTAGGAAATCAAACCTCTTGACATCAATGACAACAAAACATGCTCAACTTAGGACATCAAACCTCTTGATATCAATGACAACAAAACATGCTCAAATTTCCAAAGTTGGAAAATATAGAGGTTGTTGTTTTTGGAGGAGGAGAAAATATTGGAAACCAAAGAAAAATAAAAAAAGATACTTGGGAAATCAATGAAAAGGTTAGGTGAAATGTTGGAGGAGTATATAGGATCTAATAAATCAAGTTGGGTTATTAGAGTCATTTGTTTGTTTAAAGTTTAATAAAAAATAAAGAATAGGAACTATTATGTGTCGTCATATTTGTTGGTTATTGTTTTACTTGCTTAAGATACGTGCTTCCTTCGTAATAAATATAACCCCTGGTTTCCTTATTGGGTTTTCATTGAACCATGTTTTGACTTCCTAATACACCAACTATTGCAATACTATATTTGTAGTTTGGGAAAACCTCTTGTGTGGGCGTTTCATTGGTCATGTAGCTTTCATACTCAGAAAACCAATCAGTATCTAACATCGTAGCTCTCCATAATATGTCCAAATAGTTGGGTAGTCATATGTAAGTTGCCTCACATTGTTATGATAGTCATTTTGCTAGCCCTTTCCTTTGTTGACATTTCTAGAAACTTGGGTTGAATCAAGAGATGCGTAGGCGTCATCTGATTGGATAGGTCTTATTTTGAATTCACCACTATAACCACTATTATGAAATTTTATATTCTGGTAGTTCGTTTCCTCTGTGCTAAATTGATATTCCCTAGAGTTCACCATTCCAGTTTGGTGTACCTCTTCTTTAGCATCATGTTGGATTTTAACCTTAGCTTGGGTTGGGGTTGGTATTAGCCAATGGGTATTTTGCAGATGCACCATTAATACTCATGAGATTGCTCGACCCTACTATAGTGCACAAAAAATAAGCTTAGGAAATAACCTTGCTATGGGGAATGTTACATACCAAACATAGCAGTCGGCTATGTTTCCAAATAATGATTTAATTATTATTAATATAGTAGGAATCATTTTAATTTGATCATATTTATCTAAAATTTATTCATTTACAAAAGCGCAAAGGACTAAGCCCTCCAAGTGGCGAGGACCAACCCTCCTTAAGAGGTAGATTTATTTAATTATAATTTCTTTGTTTCTGCATTGATTCCATCTCGGTTCATTTTGTTGGCATTCAAGTTGATATCCTATCACTCGTATTCTATTGATTTGTTATTAATTATTTTAATTTGGATTGTGGAGTATTGATTGACATTATAATGGTAGGCATAACCTTGCATGTGGTATCAAGATTCAAGCTGAGTGGTTAGGGTAGGGGTATTATGTTCATCTACAACCTACACAACCATATGGTGTAATAATAGTAAGCAATAATAAGTACAAACAATCAGAGCAGTGTGTAAAATTAAACTAGAGATCGAGGGAATATTTGGTATCAGACATCGAATACAAGCGACATCGGTTCATCAGAGATTGGTGTCTTACAAGTATTAAAGAAGATGTTGTAACAACGACATGTCTCCACAACATCATTACAAACTAGTGTGTTATCGGGCATGATGAATCAAGTATCAAGGGGAATTCAAACCATCGTCAAATTACCAGAACCATCATCAAATCACTGAGAAACCAAAGAAAATGTAACATTATACAAATGTGAAGCCGCTAGCCAATCATATTGTAATACAAATCATATTATTGTGTTATAACCTAAGAATTCAAAAGCAAAATTGGTTAAGCAAGACAAGTGCATGAATGGAAGGTGGAACAAAGGACCAAACAATCAATTAACAAGCTCGAATAATTCAAATGAAGGGTTCTTAAAGTCATAAAGAAGACCTCCACGAAACAAAGGTACACATTATACTTCCCCTTTATGAATGAATAGTTTTAATCCTAATCATCCACTACTTAACACCATGGATTCCAATCCTTATCCTACTTCTTCCCATGATAATATCACACATGAAGAAATAGAAAACCCCAATACAAACAACCCGAGCATGCAATCATTACTAGAGGGCATGAAAAAATTGACTACAATGGTGACCAAACTAGTGGAAAAACAAAACCAAACAACCCCTCCTACCCCAAATCACTTACATGGACACTAGAACAATGAGGATCGGGATGGCAAGAAATTTTTTGCACAACAAAAAGGTCCTACTAATAATGCCCAAAATTGCTTCCATAGATAGGGTAATAATGCGGATCAGGATAGAGAGGAAGTTTATGAACAACAAATATGTCCTAGTGGTAGTGCCCAAAATCACTTCAATAGACAAAGGAATAATGAGGATCAGGATAGCAAGGAATTTTATGAACAACAAAGAGGTCCTACTTGAGGGGCTCCAAATCACTTCCATAAATAGAGGAATAATGAGGATCAAGATAGAGATAAAGTTTACCAACAACCAAGAGGTCCTAATGGTGTCAATTTCCCATGCATTGATATTCCCACATTTGAGATTCATGATCCACGTGGCTGGTTAGCTACAATGGAAGGCATTTTAGACTTATACTAAATTCTTGATTCATAAAAATTTCCTTTTGCTTCCTCCAAACTCGGTACTAATGCTTATCAATGCTTTGCATGGCACAAATGTGTGACTAAAAATATCATATTCTAGGATGATTTCACCACACTTTTTCTTAATAGATTTGATGAAGGATCCTCATATTCATACATGGTTCGGTTGTTATCACTTAAGCAAACAAGATCTGTAAGGGAGTATATTTCAGAATTCACTAGTCTACTCTTCTATGCAGGGAACTTACCATCCAATGTGAAGGTATCTGCTTTTATAAATGGGTTGAAATAGAATATTCAAGTCAAAGTTGACCTACAAGATCCATCCTCTTTAGATACCTGTATAAGGATTGCCAAGTTTGCTGAGAAGAAAATGCAATATGGAACAGCTATATGACATGATTCATATGGTTGACATCAATACCACAACACCTATTTCCATATAAATGATCAACTATCAATATATTTTTGCTATAAATGTTGCAATCACCATCCAAAATATCAGGTATGTGTACCATGACAAAACTTTCAAATTGAATATGATGATAAGGAAGATGAAGAGGAAATAGAGGATATCAACTCACCTAACTTTCCCATAAATGAAGACTAAATTGAACCCGAGGAGGCAATTGTTGAAGAGGATGCTGTGGAAATTTTAGTACATGCTCTTATGGGTTTATTATCTCACCATACAATCAAGGTATCATTATTAATTTGACAAAGGAAGGTAATTGTGTCGATTGATTCAGGAAGTACTCATAATTTTATCGACACAAATATTTCCAAGGCATTAAACTTGCACATTAACTCCTCCAATCAAGTTAAATTTTAGGTTATAATTACAAATGGGGGAATTTCTCAATATATAGGTAGAAAATCTCCAATTTAATTACAAATGGCAAGTTATACTTGGTAGGGGCCTCTTTTTGTTATGATTTTAGGGAACTTAGAAGTTATCTTGGGAGTTGAATGGTTAGAACAAATGGACACCATAGTCAGTTTTAATTACAAGCAACACTTTGTGGAATGGAAAGAAAATATGAATACCATTCACCTCAAAGGAATTACAAAACCTCCATAAAAAATAGTAAGTTCTCACAATATGGAAAAACTATTAATAAAAGGTTGTTACAGATTCATTGCTCAAGTTAAATGTATGGAAAAGCAAGCACAAGATATTCCAAAAATCCAATCAAAATATCTACAAAATATTGTGGATAACTATGATGAGGTCTTCCAAGAACCAAAGGGACTACCTCCCAAAATATCCCATGACCATGCCATACACCTTATTCCAGGAAGCCTTCCTCCTAATGGTTGTCCTTATCAATATTCCCAACCTCAAAAAAATAGAAATTGATAAAATTATCCAAGAACTATTAGAACATGGAGTCATCTATCACAACACTAATCCCTATTCTTCACCAACATGGAGTCATCGCAAAGAAAATTCTTGGCGTATGTGTCCGGATTTTCCTCCCCTTAAAAAAATCACCATCAAGGATAAATTCCCTATACCTGTCATTGATGATTTACTAGATGAACTACATGGTGCAATTTTTTTTACAAAATTGGATTTATGTTTTGGGTTTCACAAAATTAGAGTTAGGGAAGAGGATATTCCCAAAATAGATTTTCATACTCATGAAGGTCACTATGAATTCCTGTTCATACCTTTTGGTCTCACTAATGCCCCATCCACATTCCAAAGTCTCATGAACCATGTGTTTCATCCATTCCTTCACAAATTTGTCCTAGTATTTTTCGATGACATACTCATATATAGTAAATCATGGAATGATCATCTGATGCATGTGGGAAGGGTTCTTCATATACTACACAAGGAAAATTTATTTTTCAAACACTCTAAATGCTCTTTTGGTGTTCAAAAAGTTGAGTACCTGGATCATATAGTTTATCAAGAAGGTGTTAAAGTGGATCCCAATAAGATAAAGGTAATTCAGGATTGGTCCTTACCTAAAACTATCAAGAAAATTCATGATTTTTTTGGGTCTCACAGGATACTATCACAAGTTTGTGCACAACTATGGAAAAATTGTATCTCCTCTCACAACTCTTACACAAAGAGAAGATTTCCATTGATCGGTTCAACCACTCAAGCTTTCGAGGTGCTCAAATAAGTAATGTGTACTACTCTAGTATTGGCAACTCTAGTTTTTCACAAACCATTCATAATCGAATGTGACACTTCAGGAACAGGTATTGGGGCAGTATTAATGCAAGAGGGTCATTTCTTGGCATTTGAAAGTAAACAACTCTCAAGAAAAAATTTGGGAAGGTCCACATATGAGAAATAAATGTTGGCTATTCTGCATGCAGTGGAGAAATGAAGACACTACTTAATCAATAGCCACTTCATTATTAAAATCGATCATAGTAGTCTCAAGCACTTTCTAGAAAAATGATTTTCTTATCTAGAACAAAACAAGTGGTTAACAAAATTGTTGGGATATAATTTTGTTATCGATTATAAGAAAGGGAAATAAAATGTGGCAGCAGATGCATTATCACAAAAATATGAAGATGAAGTGGTTATTAATGCTATTTCAGGTCCTTGTTCTCAATGGGTATCTCAGCTACAAGAAGAATGGTTGTCAAATATAGAAACTGCTCAAATAATTCAAGAATTGTTATTGGGTTCATCCAAGCATCCTATTTTCTCCTATGATGACAAGGTTTTAATAAGAAAAAATCACATTTACATTTCACACAATTCTACAATCAAATCCTAGATTTTGGACGAATCGCATGCTTCTCCATCAACAAGGCATTCAGGTTATTTGAAAACTTATATGCAAATAAAAAAATCATTTTATTGAAAAGGATTAAAAGCAAAATTTAAACAATGTGTGGCTAAATATAAAGTATGTCAATGCAATAAGGGTGAAACAATCAAAGCACCAGGATTGCTTCAACCATTACCTATTCCAGATTGTTAATGGGAACATATTTATTTACTAAATTGAAAATATGGAACATTGATTTATTAAGTAAAGGAAAGAATAGTTTATTTATTAAATTGAAGGTATGGGTCTTTGATTTATTAAGTAAAGGAAATAATAGTTTATTTATTAAATTGAAGGTATGGGTATTTGATTTATTAAGTAAAGGAAAAGAATATTTTTTTTATTAAATTGAAGATATGAAAATTTGATTTATTAAGTAAATAAAATAATAGTTTATTTATTAAATTGAAGGTATGGGTCTTTGATTTTTTGTTTTTGGTAAGTTAGAATTATATACAAAAAGGGTTTTTTAAGAGGATCCCAAAACCTTATAACAAAAAGGGACTAAGCCCGGATCTCATAGGCAGAGCCTTGATACATGAGCATAAACAGTAACAAAAACTAGAAAAGCAGCTTAAGACAAACTGATAGACCTACAAATTATAACAGTCAGAGGGCTCAATTTGTAAAAAACCACCATCCACCCATAGGTTGCAGTCTAGGATCCACCTTGGTATGGATTTAGCCCCTTTAAATCTTGGTGGGATCCTTGTGATCAGAGGCCTCACTCTATTTTATGAGCATCTTCTTAAGGATATTGGCAACAACATTCACTATATTTGTTGTGCTAACCATAGAGGATATGACCATCTTCAGGAGGAGATGGGTCAGGAACTCCGCTGAGTTGGTCTCAAAATCAGAGATGATCTCAGGGGAGGACTTATTTTCTATCTTAAGATTCTTTAGTTGGGTCAAGGATTTGGGGCAAAAGGGAGTGTCGGCTGACATTTTTTGCTTCCTGGTGGGGATTCGTTTAGCACTCTTAGGGTGGGAGGGTTTGGTATTCTCCCCTGGGATACCATTCATGTCCTTAATTTCAAATATGATAGGGGATGCAATGGGAGGATTGGAAAATGGGGGGAATTATTGGGTAGGGGGACGGTTGGCCAAGACATGGTAAAAGATAACCACCAAGAGGCCCTGGTGCATGGACTTGGCCTAGGACTTTTGGCATTTTTTAATGGAAATTGTAATGGAATATAGCAATTATTCGGGGATGGATACCTGTCTAGAGTCATAGAGATGTTTGAAAAAACTAATATGGAAGCTATTAAGGGGCTTCTTAGGGTCGTTGCATGTGATTAATTATAGACTAGGAACAATTACTTCATTCCAAGGATAGGGGAGGGTAGAGTGGAGCAGCGCCAACTTTTACCACCCATATATTTTGGCCCAGTCAAGAAATTGCTCAAGCTCCTCCTCCTAGTTGTGTTTGTCTCACCAGATAGAATGCCCTTCACTAGATGACCTAGTCACCTCATAAAGTAGCTCCTTGGAGAGCCTAAAGTTGACACCTCAAACTCGCACTTCACCATTCTACCAAGTCTCCATGAAGTCCTTAGTGACATCATCATCAAGACCTTCAAATTTGCATAGAAATGGGTTCAGACCTTTCACATTCATGAATATCGTTACGGTGATGCTCAAGGAGAGGTAACTTGACTCTACAAACATAGTAGACATTGGGTTAATTTGGAAATGCTAGGGGCTTAGGAGAAAACCGAAACCAAGGGAGATAGGGGATTGCGATAGCGATCAATGCACTAGGAAGGAAGTGGAATTGAATGTCAAATACATAGAGGATATTAAAAGGGCCATTTAGAGAATATGGCTAGGATAAACATCAATGGAAAGCCTCCATTTTTATGGTTATGTAGCATTAGTAATTATACCTTAGATGTTTAGAGGATGGCAGAGAGGGAAACAAAGATGCATGGTGAATGGGGTTTGGTAGGGCTGACCTGTCATGTGTGCCACTTGGAGCTCACACAGGGAGCTGGAAGATGATGATAGAGCCATCAAAAATTAGGGAGGGCTTGATGGGAAAAGCCAAAAATACAACCAATAAGTGGTAAGGCCATCTCATCGGTATATTTGAAAATATTGCTCGCTTGCCTCCTATCGAGGCTAGAGGTGGGACCCAAGGAGTATTTGGAGAAGCCACTGCTAAAGGCCAATGGATTATTGAGGTGGAATCCAATGTGGGAATAATTTTAAGGACCACCTATCATTAAACAATGGAAGAAGGCCCCAAGGGGGACAATTTCCACATGAAAGGATAAGTTTGAAAAAATACCTACCATTGTGTTCATTGTTGAGGTGGAATTCAGGACCTTAGGTATAGGTACCATATTTTTGGGAGTCAACACCACACCTATTTTTTCTTTATCATTTAGTCACATCATATATGACCTTTGGGAAATCATTTATCCAAATTTGAATCCCAATGGACCCGGTTGCAATTTTGGCCATAGCATCAACAAGTTGGTTGCCTTCCCTGTAAGTGTGATAGATGGATGCTTAAGGAAGCATATGATAGATTTTATTGGACTCATGAATAACATTTAACAATTTCCATGAGGTATTTTGGTGGCTCATCATGTGATTGATGATTTTTAGGGAGTCTTCCTTGATGATGGCTCATCAGGGATCCTCATGAAGTAGGAATAAGCCTCGCCATAGCGCCATAGCTTCTGCAAAGTTATTGGTCTAAGATTTGAGAGATTATGCATAGGCTAAGATACTTTTCCCTTCATGGTCTTGGATAACACCTCTTGCTCCAACTCACCCTAGATTACCTTTTGATGCCGCATAAAAATTCAACTTGATCCATACTTTTGGGGGTAGAGCCCATCTAATATTAGACCTGGGGTTGGACCTCGAGGAGAATTCAAAATATATTTGGGGATGCCTAAGTATTTAAAAATGGCTAGCTCACTCACTTATGGAGAGCCTATGGAGGGCAAGAAGAGCCAGATGCTCTTAATAGCATTGGCGATGGCCTTACTCGCAACTGCTCTGGGATCCTTGGGGGAGGATGAGAAAGCTCTACTATTATGCTCTAGCCAGATTTACTAGATCAAGTGGTGGAGGAAGAGGGACCAAATGGAGCGGACCTTGAGGTTTCAGAAAGGATTTGGTCATTTGGAGAACAAATCTATGATGGAGTTGGGTTGGATCCACTGAATGTGGAAATATTGAAGCAAGTGGTTGAGGACCCCAGAAGAGAAAATACATTTGGTAAACAAGAAATTTATTGGTTCCTAGCTTGATAGGTAAAGATAGCAGTGGTTTGATAGGCTAAGTTATCAATTGTGAGGATATTATTCTGAATGGGAGTCTAGGAGAAGAAATTGATTTTTAGAATGTGTTTATTCCTCCACACTAAGTTGAATGGAATGTTGGTCTCCTGCACTATCTCTTGGAGGGAGTATACCGACTTGATCTAAAAGGCTCTATCATAATAACCTCACCAAATGGGTTTGTCCTCTACATTCTCCATTGGGATCATGACTACATTGAGAAGAATGGAGAGGTTAACAACTTTGTGGGGGAACTTACCCTTATCAATGATACTCCAAATGGGGATTCCATTGAGATTGGTTATGAAGTTCTCTATTTTTATTCCCTTGGTTGCAACCAAGGAGGGTATAAGGATCCAGAACTCCCTGTGCTCACTCAATGGGTCATCTAGGATCCACTTATCCTACCAAAAATAAATGGAGTTACCATCACCCAATATCCATATGCAACCTTTCTGAATGAGATATCTGGTCTAGGATATAGATTTCCATAATGTCGAGCCATTTTTGGGCCCTTGGTCGCTTAAAAAGAGGTGGTTTTGTAGATATTTCCTCTTGATGATCTAGACCCACTCATTATGACTGTCGGTGTAGACCTTCCATGCTTTCTTGTCCAAGGGGGCAAGGTTTATGTGGGAGACTTTCCTGAGTTCAAGGCCCCCTTCCATTTTGCTTTTGCATACCAGGTCCTAGGACACCAACGAGATCCTCTTCTTGTCTTCACTCCCAAACTAGAGAAATATCTTTTGGATTTGTTCTATATTGGAGCTCACCGAGGTGGGGGTCCTGAAGACCGACATGAAATAAATTGGGATGCTCTACAAGCAAGCTGAGATGAGAGTTTCTTTGGTTACATTGGAGAGGAGGTGGCCTTTCCAAGAGGCCAACTTCTTTTGGATCCTCTCGATGATGTTGTTCCACATGGATTTGGTTGACCTACCTGAGAACAAAGGAAGCATGAGGTAGAAGGTGGGGAGGACCTTTGAGGAGCACCCAAAAATCTATGCTATCTTCATTTGTATGGACTGGGGAGTATTCATGAAGTAGATTTTGCTTTTGAAAAGGTTGATCTTCTACCTTGTGGTATACTCGTAGAGTTGGATAATGTGTCTTATGGTCTTGGCCTAAGCAACATAGGCTGAGGTGGCTAGGATGGTGTTGTCAAAAAACTGCTGGTGAGTGATAAGGGTGATACAAGAAGCCATTTTGATCCCTGAAATGAACCCACTCCTACCAGCATTTGAGATGGTTCTCCCTAGGGCTTTGTCCAGGATAATGAACAACATGGGGGATAGGGGTCGCCTTGACTCAGGGTCCTGGAGCTAGGGAAAAACATGGTAGGGGACCCATTGACCAGGATAGAAAACCACGTGGAAGAGATGCATCTTTTGATGAGGTCGACCTAGGATGGGTGGAACCCAAATTTGAGAAGGACCTCAATCAAGAAATCCCAACTGACCCTATCGAAAGCTTTGTTCATGTCTAGCTTGAGGAGGAAGGTTGGTTTCTTGGCTAGGGTGGCAAAGTGTAGTGCCTCGTGGATCATGATGACCCCATCAGTAATGTATCTCCCTTTGAAAAAGCTCCCTTGGCAAGTGTCAATGATGAGGGGGAATATTGCTTTGGTTAATTGAACTTTTTACCTTGGTTGCATAGTTCTATCAATGTATTAAGGTAGGAGCCTTGTAAATTGTGTCGTAAATTTCTAACTAAAGTAAAAAATAGTTTATCTATTAAATTGAAGGTATGTGTCTTTGATATATTAAGTAAATGAAAAGAACAATTTATTTATTAAATTGAAGAGATGGAAATTTGTTTTATTAAGTAAAGGAAATAATAGTTTATTTATTAAATTGAAGGTATGGGTCTTTGATTTATTAAGTAAAGAAAATAATAGTTTATTTATTAAATTGAAGGTATGGGTCTTTGATTTATTAAGTAAAAGAAAAAATAGTTTATTTATTAAATTGAAGGTATGGGTCTTTGATTTATTAAGTAAAGGAAATAATATTTAATTTTATAGATCACAGGTAATGGGACTTTAGTTAATAAAATAAAAGTAAAATGATTTACTTATGAATTAAAAAAGGAGACCTTTGATTTATTAAGTAAATTGAATGGTTTATTTTATATATTAAAGAAATAAAACTTTAATTTATAAGGTAAAGGAAAAAAAAAAAAAATTATAAATTAATTATTTAGTCTCTATTTATGAAAATATAGGATCCTAGCTTATTTGATGATTAAGGGTATAGGACTTTAATTGTTGAATAAATGTTAAATTGTAAAACATGTGTTCGTTGTATATGTTGAACACTCTCATTGGGTAATGAGAGGGGAAAATGAAAATAAATATTTTTATTGATATCAACTATGTAGTAGATGGTTAGATTCTTTGATTGCATTTGTATAGTTGCAATTTTGGCAAAGAAAATAGTAGATGCATTTAGAAGCTTGTCTATCATGGAACCATGAGTACCTTGATCCCCTACTATCCTCAAATGATTTATGGGAAGAGAAGGAGTACCAAAGAGGCAGTTGGAACCATTGCATCAGTTTTCTTCCTGTTGGTCAAAATGACCACATCTAGGTAAATAAGGAGTGACCTTCTTATATATTTTGGTAAGTGTAGAGAAAATTTGTGATGGTGCAACATTTTGAAGGCCAAGGGTATAACTAAGGTGAAAAGTCATGATGGTACGATATTTTTAAGGCAAAGGGTAGAACTCATGCATAAAGTAATGATAGCACAACATTTTGAAGGCCAAGGGACAAGCTAAGGCAAATAGTCATGATAGTGCAACATTTTGAAGGCCAAGGATCAAGCTAAAGAAAATAATCATGATGGAATGAAATTTTGAAGGCCAAGGGTAGAACTCAAGTAGAAAGTCATGATAGCACGCCATTTTGAAGGCCAAGGGTCAATATAAGGTAAATAGTCACGATAGCATGACATTTTGAAGGCCAAGGGTCGAGCTAAAGCAAATAGTCATGATGTCACGATATTTTGAAGGTCAAGGACATAACTAAGGTGAAAAGTCATGATGACATGACATTTTGAAGGC
Source organism: Wollemia nobilis (assembly GCA_028583015.1). Lineage (NCBI taxonomy): Eukaryota > Viridiplantae > Streptophyta > Pinopsida > Araucariales > Araucariaceae > Wollemia > Wollemia nobilis. The sequence goes on from JAQPPZ010015100.1 coordinate 12,469,873, forward strand.
CAAGGGTCAAGCTAAGGTAAATAGTCATGATAGCATAATATTTTGAATGCCAAGGGTAGAAGTCAAGAATAAAGTCACGATAGAACAACATTTTGAAGGTCAAGGATCAAGCTAAGGCAAATAGTCATGATAGCATGACATTTTGAAGGCCAAGGGTCAAGCTAAAGAAAAATTTCATGATAGCACAACATTTTGGAGGCCAAGGGCAGAACTCAGGCAGAAAGTCATGATGGCATGATATTTTGAAGGCCAAGGATCAAGCTAAGGCAAATAATCATGATAGAATAATATTTTGAAGGCTAAAGTCAGAAATGATGTGGAAAGTCATGATGGAACAATATTTTGAAGGCCAAAGGCAGAACTAAGGTGGAAAGTCATGATGGTGTGACATTTTTAAGGCCAAGGGTAGAACTTAGGTGAAAATTCATGATAGTGCAATATTTTAGAGGCCAAGTGGACCATAACGTCTCTAAGGAGGTTGAGAAAGATCACTGCAACAAGAAGATATCAACCACAACTAGTTAAAAGCTCCATTCCCTCTTAACTACTTCTTTACCAGAATGATCCTGCGGGCATACTGTTATAACAACTTTCAATTTTTTTTTTATGTAAAACTCTTATATAGAGAATGAGTGACTCAAACAAATGGTCAGATAGTAGGTGTTTACAAGGCTATGTATCCAAACTTCTAAAAGCTTAATAAAGATCATCCATTCTGGTTCTTGGCTCACTGGTGTTTCAAATCAAGTATGTATGTATTGTCTATTGCTATATAAATCTAAATTGAATGTAACCTACATTAATTCTTATTCTAAATTCCTACAATAAAGTTCAGTTAGATCTACAATTAACTTCATATATAAGCTTACACTTAAATAGATATTCACCAAAAATTTTAGTTTTTCTGCTTTGGTTCTCTGTTATGCTTCTCTGCAAAAGTCTGTAATAGTTGCTTTGTTGTTACCTAATATGCACTGTTTTAACCCTCTAGCCATATCTATATTTTCCTCTCTTTATGCATTTATCTCTTTCTCCCTTTTCCTAAAATAAGTAAGAAACCAACCTCCTCTAGACATTGAACCAAGTAGACTCTATTTTAACCTAGTCTTTCAACATTGGCAAAGTCTTGGGTGCAAACGTAACCAAAGGCAGATTTTGCACCAACACTTCCTACTTGCACTTATTTTATTATGCTCAAATATACTAGATTGTGAGGAAATTTCACTCATGAAATTGATGTAATATATTATTATTTAATATTATGAAGGATTTACCATACTTGCTTGCATGTAATATATGTTTTATTATTGGAAGATGTACCTTTAAATTACTATTATGTATTATCTATGTTTTGTATTTAAATTCCTTTCAATCAATGTTTACTCTCTTCAAATGTTGCTTCCTTTCTAGTATCATTTGCATGCTTAATGAATTATATATTTTGTTAGATTTAGTATCTAGAGCTATTCTCGTTTTCTTTGCTAAAATAATAGAAACTTATATATTGAGTTCTATGGTGAACTTAAAGGGTGACCTAAGGGATTGAGATCCCCTAAGGGTGAACATAGTGGACCTAAGGGATTAAGACCCCCTTAAAGGGAATGATAATTGAATTTAGAGAAATACTATATCTGAGTTAAGATAGCTAGTCATGGAGACAAGGTGGATAGCTTAAATCACAATATGCATAGCATATCTACACATATTGACTTGTGTATGATATGGTTATGGGTGTATACCTTCAATTGATTGAAGGTCGTAATTTTAGCTCATGAAGAGTGATGAGAAGGATAAACTTATTTGCAGTAACACATAATACACTTACACATCAACTTGTGTTAGGGTATCTAGTGAGATGTAGCACTTCAAAAAACTTAGGGATTTAAACAATAGATCAATTAGAAGTCGGTTAGGGGTTTATAAATATTTCTCCTTATTAAAAGAAAAATATATTTTCTTTTCTATGTTTTTTCTTGTAGTTAAATTTTGGGTCATTATAGTAGTCTAAGAGAAGGAGTGTAATGAAATACCACCTATCCTAGAAGCTAAAATATTTCTTTATACACTCACAAACTAGAAAAACTTAGTAAAATAATCAAATTTCATTAAATTACTTTTTATAATTTAAATCTCCATAAAAATATAGCAATACATCTTATTTATGCCTTTTCATCAATAAAAATAAAGGTGGAATTGAAAATGCTGAAATTCATACCCCTTGGGCTTCCAATCCTTTTCAAAATAATATTTATTTATTATATTAATGTTACACAATCACTTGTACAACACATTCACTTGTACGACACATTGATATGAAAACACTTGTATGACACATTGATACGACAATACTACTCTATGCTTGTACGATAGCAGATGAATAACAACAACAATTAAATGATAACAACAACTAAAAATTTAGGGTGTGATAAAATCGGATGAAACTATAACAGGTTAAATTCATTAATTTAGTAGGTAACATTGGGAACAATTTTTTCTATTTATTTTTGTCATTTTCCAGGTGTTTGACGGAGAATGTGGATAAAATAACAAAAAAGATACAAATGTATGTTCTCTTTACTTATTCTAATGTGATTACTCTTATCATTAGTTCCACGGTAAGAATATGTTTATCCTCATAAACTAATTAATTAAAATTATAAATAAGTGTCGATAAATTATTTAAAATACTTTCATTGCATATTGCTTCCATCTTTTCCCTTTCCCACTATAGCGGATTTTATCTTTTAAAAAATAAGGTTAGAAGAAACACAGATTTAGTGCTAAAAGTGAGGGTTTTAGAAATGTGACACATTTATTAATGTAAGACATTTTATTCTATTTTTTGGGTGGCATGGAGAAAATACTAGGTAAGTATTCATCACTCGAAGATGATATATTTAGCATTTAGTACCATCACAAGACATGTTGCAAGTTTAATACTCACAATTTTAAGTTGTTTTAGATGTAATATTTATGATTATCATGAGGGGTGGGTTGGTGGACTGAATTGTTTTAGTGTTTCTCTTATATATATAAAAATATAAATAATATTATATTTTTAATAAAAATATTTTTATTTTTATTTATAATAAAATATTAGAATGAGTTTTTCATTATTAGTCTCTATAGTATTTGGGCAATAAAGAGATGGTATTATTTTCTTGATAAATGAGATAAAATTATCTTCATATATTTGATGAATTTTTCATATTATAAAGGCTTCTAATATATAAAAAAATAAATTATTTTGTGTTAAACTAAGGATAAAGAATGAGGGAAACATTTTTTTGAATGGATAAGGGAAGGTAAAAGTGTTGATCAATAGAACATTTCTCAAGAAACTTCATATTGTTTTTGGGAAAGATTAACTGGTTTTCCATAAACTTAAAGCTTGTATTACTTGAACTGCCATTGAAATTCAACAATGTTGACTCGACTTCCTCCAATACAACTTGTTATTTTATATAGGACTATGATTTAGAGCCAAAGGATTTTGTATTTTTCTTGGGTATTTTTTGGAAGTCCTTCATAACATGTCTGGTCACAATGACTTGAATTTTTGCAAGCAATAGAGAAGGAGCTGATAAGATTAATCGCAAGAAATCAAAAAATTGAGCTTAAATTTGGATGCTCTTAAGTAATACATTATCCAATAACAAGCATGAGCAACCTATATAGGGGTGTTATAAACCCCAACAAATTCTCACTTCAGTGTTAGGGATTTGAATCTTAAACAATTATTTATTTCTTTTTCTCAATTTAACTCCCTAGAACTATTACACCTTCTTTGAGGCAGTTGTCAATACAATGTAAGCTTTTTGGTTTAGTAAGGATTTAGTCATGTTCGATAGTGAAGAGAGATGTTTGGGATTTAAACTCAAGATAAGCTTATAAAATAAAATCTTGGACAAAGAACAAGGTAGCTAGTATTGCAAGGAAAGTGTGTGAGGGTTTGGACTTGAAACCTGGTGATATGGGATAGTAGCCTATAGGTGATAACTAGATATTAATCTACCAAATAAATAAATAAGGATAAAGTGATCATGATAGATTGTGATATTTTCTAGCAAGCAACTTGTTATCAATGATAGGAGAATTTTATTAGACATTCCATAAACTATTATGTTCACTAGTACCACCAAAGTCAACCTTGATGAAATTATTGAAGCTTTGTATCCATAGAGTAACAACTACCATGCCATTCATACTAGCACGAAGGTAAATAATTGTACAAAAATTATAATTATATTTATTTATTTTGTTTTAATTGTATGAAACATATTTATATCATTATAGAGGTAAATTTATTTAAAGGGATAAATTAATCCTACGTCCAATTAAACATATTTATGACATATAAAAATGTTTGGTTCTTTTCTTTTTTTTACTTCATGTTATGGTGGATGGCACAAAAAGTGAAAGCTTGGAAGGGATTTACTTTCAACTCTCAATTTTCATTAGACATTGCTCCCATATTTACAAAATAGTTCAAACTTTAGACTCAAATATTTACAAGATACTTGCAATATTATTGCAAGGCACAAAATAATATAATACTTCTAACATCCATCAATGCATATTGATCATATCTTAGGATAAATGTGCAAGACAATCCCATTGTAGCCACTCTAATGTAGGCTGACATATGCAATGGTAATAAAGGTATTTCAAACCTACTTTAGACTTTGTTTAGGTACTCCTTTGGCAAGGTTAAAAAATTAGATGTTTTGTTTATTTATTTAATAATTATTGAAGAAAAAAACATGTGGTGTGTTGTCTCCTAGTTATAGGTTTTGGGAGCAATGGTCCATGTTGGACTGTCATGGAAGTTTCTGACCTATGTATTTTAATCCTCTTCATATAATAAACTATTTTTTTTTATGTATTATGAGATTTGTTACTATAATTTTTCTAGTAGATTGACCAACATTAATCTTATACATTCTTAGATTCCTTACCTTTTTCTTCCTTCGAGAATTTTGTAGATGTGGAGAAATTTTGCACATGTTTTTGGTTCCCTAATTCATGCTTATCTTGGCATAAAAACATATTTTGGTGTTCTTGTTGTCCAAGGGGTACCATGGTTAGTTGGATTAGCATATCTTAATTGATTTTTTCTTCTAAAACATATTGTTTTTGTAGCTTAGGGTTGACGGTTTTGTTGGTTGGTAAAGCATTTCATTTGGCGTGTGTAATCTTGATTCAAATCTTAGGGTATCATAGAACCAAAGGGCATATCATGCTAGTGCCATTGGCTATATTAAAATAAGATATTTCTATGATATATATATCCTAGTTAATTGATTTTTCTTCTAATACATAGTGATTTTGTAGTTTTGGGCTTATAATATGTTGCTATATGATTTTTTAAAGGAATTAATAACTTACGAGGATGATATAGTCCAAGCAAGATGAAGCCTTTTTCTTCTAGATATTATATTCATTAATCCTATTTTAGTTAATGATATCTTAGCTCTATAAGATTTTTTTATTAAGGTTTGAGAAGGGGTGTTGAAAGGTCCCTGAACCTTTTACATAGTAGTCAGAGATTTAACAATATGCTCAGAAATACAACTTCTCCACAAAACATCTATGCTAAACAAAGAAGGTTGTAATACAAACACTCCTTTCACATTCTACTTCACAACTAGATAACATACATACAAAAAAACTACTAAGAGGTTTTACAAATAGATCATAAAAGCATAGACTATATTATAACAAATCGATTAAGTAAACCACCTCCTATAGAACAAAAAAAACAATGAACTAGTGGAGCCCATTGACCCTAAGCTTCAAATCTTCAAGGATTTCCCTAAGATTCTTTATTGCTTCATCCAAAAACTTCCCAATCTCCTTTCACAAGGTCTACATTAGGCTACAATGCTTCTCAATGGTCTCCAAGAGCCCATTAACCAATATTTGATTGGTAGGGGTATTGATTCCCCTTGAGTTCCATGAGTAGTTTTATTTATTAATTCTTTCAGGAAATATTTTCCCCTATCCCATAATAAGATAGTTTGGATTCCAATTACATTTTTAGTTTCTCATTCTCTAATATCCTAATTTGTTGGTCTTTCATGTTTGTTTTCCACTCCTACATCAATCCTCCAATTTTTTTTTATTCCTAGTTTGCTAGTTTGGGGTTGGACCTAATAATTCTAAACCCCCTATATTTTTGAATCATTTTCCACCATCATGGATTAAAGTTTCTACAAGAAGGCTCTAGCCTTGTTTATTTAAATCAAAACAGACAATCAAATATGTTTTCTTCTTTATTCATTTAATTGTGTGGTCATTACTAAGTCTAGTTGAGCAAAGGAATTCGAAACTTGAACTTCATAACCAATTGAAGAGGCTTTTCCAATACATACCTCTTGATTTTCTTTCATTAATTGAACCTCCTTGGGGACTTCCTGTTGAACTAGTTTTACCAAGTGATCTGGTATCCCCTCTCTACTCCTATCAATAATTTTACCCCTCAAATACCTACCCTACTTGGAGTTATCACCTTCATTCTATTTTTTTACCAAACTTTATGATTTTGGTCAGTTTCTTGTGAGTGGAGTATGTATTGGTTTAGTGCCCTAATTTCTTATAAATTTTGCATTTGATTGATAAATTTTCATATTCTATAGTCTAATTTCATACCCCAAACTTTGAAACAAGTATGATTGAACTAGGTAACTCCTCCATATCTATATTTATGTAGATTCTTGCATAAATAAGTCATGAACAATCCCTAGTGGTAGGATCACTAGTAATAAGGTGCCTTATTTCCTTCATGATACCTACAAAAAAAATCACATTCTAGTATTGGAAAGGTAGGCCTATCCAAATTGATGCATGGGTGAAGTTTTGGGTTTCAATATCAAAGTCTCGGTTTCACCGTTGTAAGATAAGCCCTTGGCATCCATAGAACCATTGGCCTCCCTAGAGTATTCAATCATAACCTTCACTATAGTTAAGCTTAACCATAAAGGACCCCTTTGACATTGCCATGATATCCATGTAGCCATAGGGTTTCCATTTAAAAGTAGCATATTTCCTGATTATGTCAAGGTTTTCTTGGGCTCCCATAAATTGACCCACAAGATTCATAACACCTTACTCAATAGTTAGTCAACCAAATCATTAAGTATGAAGAGTTTTCCTCCCTCTCATTAAAACTCAAAATGGAGATCTAGGGTTTTTTATTTTTCATAGACCACATGTGACTAGGAATGATCCCTTAAGTCAAAAGGGTTCTTTCATGGGTCCCCAATTTTTTTTCCTACTCCTTTGATCAAATTATCATCTCTAGAATCAAAGTCTGGGTCTAGTTCTTTATCAACATTATGTTGTAGAGCTACTCCTGTAGTAGTCCTACTCCCACCCTCTACCGCTATTTGAATCCCACTAGGGGTAAAGTCATCAAATGGATTTTTCCAACTTTTGAATCTATCAAGAGACATTTATAATTTTGTATATATGTATGCAAACCCCCTAGATAACTATCATCAATCTTTTCAACCTACTCAAAAAAGCATTTTTCCTTTCCATTGTAAGAACCTAGTTCTAGAAAATGAGCAAAAAAAATGCTCTTGCTACTCTTCCATCAACATTTTTGTAAGTTTTACCTGACTAGAAATCAAGAAGATAAGATTTTTTGGAAGCAAAGGTGAAGCCCAACTTTGAGAATTTTATCCATCATCAACATGAAAAGAGGAAATATTTTGAGTTGTTGATTCCACAATTACCATTTCCTCTTACCATAAATGTGTTGACCAAATATCTAATCCAAAGGGCATGTAGTGATCACTGGAAATCCTAACTTGACTCCAAAAACCAAAACATGTGGGTGTTTCACCATAATTGTTATTGGTACAATAGTTTGTGGTTGCTTTACCATTATCGTAGTAGTTTGTGGTTGCTTTGTCATCTCTTTTGGTTGTTCAACTAGGGAATCTAGAACCCTAAATAACATTTTTAACAATTTGTGGTTGCTCCATCACCTCTTGTGGTTGTTCAACTAGGGAATCTAGAATCCTAAACAACCTCCACAATATTTTGTGGTTGCTCTGCCTTCTCTTGCCTCTATAAGATAGTAAAAGTAGTGATTTTCAAATTTTATTTTGGACAATTTGAAGAATGAATTAAGGATTAATTTGCGTGTTCCATCTAAAGCAATTGCGGAAAACTATTTTATAATCTAATATTTATAAGCTTTGAATTTATGAACTCATTCTAAAAAAGTGCCTAATAAATAACATGAACTGAGCAATCCTAATCGATAACATTTATAAGTTAAATCAACATAAACATTTGTCATGCCTAATCTATGATAAAGATGTACTTATATTCCTTGGGACTACCTTTTGCAATAGATAAGGACTAGGCATATTGGTAATTTTAGGACCGACTTTACTACTTTGTTCTTAATAAAATTCTATGCTCATATTAAATTGATCTATTATTTTGCTTGTTTGATCTTTTTTCCTACAATGCTTGATGAAGTTAGTGTATCTTTGACAAGTGGAAGGTGAACCAAACTTATCTTACATTTTCTAGTGATATTATTTTACTTTTGAGATCATTTTTGGAGCCAAAAAATACATAATTATAATTTATATATGGTAAATAAGGTGTGTCCTTACTAGGATTCTCTTGGGCAAGATTAGTAATTCTATTGGGACATATTAGTCATTTAGATATTTTTTTCCAAGATGCTTTGCAAATAGTGATGCATTAAATGGAATCTATTGTTGTAAATTTTTTAGTAGTGGGTTTCTTTCTATGAGTCTTTAATATTTATTCTTACTTATTGAATTTTGCACAACCTTTATTTTTTGGTGAGAGCATAGTTAGCTAACTTGTGGAAATGATCAAAGGTAAAATTAAAATAATTTTAGGTTGGGTTTTCTATTATTTGTCCAAGATTTATTTTTTATATCAAAGGAACTAAACAAAATATCCTTCTTTTGGTTCTTTTTCGTAGTTTCCTTATTCTTCAACATGTTAATAAATTAAATGCATGAATCCCAACTAACTAGAGTTCTTATTTCCCATATAAATGCTCACCCGTCACACTAGGTTAGTTTTACTATTTTTAATTTTTAATAATGTTTTCTTAGGACTTTGAATATGTGAATTGAAAGGTTATCTTTTGTAGTTTTTTAACAAGAAAATACCAATGGAGGCTATTAAACTTGTCTCAATGTTGCTTCAATATTAATCAAATCCCTATTGTAAGATTGTAAGTAGCTATTCTAGATGGAATTTTCTTATTTTGTTCCAATACTTTAAATATTTGTTTATTCTAATTCATATGATGTTATTAGCTTGTTTTTTTTTTTTTACCTTAAAGCTTGTGATCTTTAGTTGTTCTATTGCTATGATAGTTTTTTTTTTTAAATATAATTATAAGATTGTGTATATCTATTTTTTATGAGACTCTTGATCCAAATGACCACTCTCTAAATAATTAACCTTTTCTTGCATTTTTTGACTTTGAGTAAGGGGATACTATTAAGAATCTATTTCTATTATCCTTTCCTTACAAATTTTCTCTCTTAATAATAATTGGTGTAATTGCCAAGTTTATTTGCTGTATAAAATTTATCCATCCCTTTAGTATTGGTGTTGGTTATTCACCCCTAATATATGTTTTTGTTATAGAATTAAGGGGAGCTACCCCTAAGATTCTATAGAAATTGATTCTAGAGCATGTAAGGAGGCAATGTGTATAACTTGACCTTTAGGTTCTACTATTATTGGTGAAATCATTATCTCTTTTTTCCCCTTATAAATCCAAATAATTTTTGATGGAAAAGAGTGGTGTTGATGGGTTATGAGGTAACGACAAAAAAGTTGGAAGCATCATGGCAATGTTTCCATTTGGAGGATTTTATTGTACCCAAGAATTATAACATGGTTTTGCTAATCATTCTTACTCTTGCACCAAATATTTCAAATAATGCATGCCTATTATATTAAGTTAATAAAAAATAAATATATTTAAAAGCAATTTTTTTATTGAAGGGATCTTCGAACCTTTTAAAAAAGGATTACAACAAAAGAGATTGTCTCTTGAAGACTATCTCTAGGAGACAAACAAAGAATTGTAAAACTAGGAAGGCAACCTTCGCAAGACTAACTACAAAGGAGACCTAAAATTTGAAAAAGGTTTCTTGCCTAAACCATGAAAACTAATGAGAAAAAAAAGAAACCTGAAAATTGGAAAGAGATTTCCAACCCAAGGAAACCTTCGTCAACTCAAAAAATAAAAGAGGTTTCCTGGCCAAGGAAACCTACGCTAATGGAATACAAAAAGAAAAGAGGTCTCTCGTCCAGGGAAACCAGTGCCTGTAGATCAAAACTTGGAAAGAGGTTTCCTACATAAGGAAATATTCACCAGTAAGCTGGACCAGTGAAACTATGCCAACAAAACAAAATTTTGAAAAGAGGTTTCCTGCCCAGGGAAACTAAAACCAGTAGCTCTAGAATTTGAAAAGAGGTTTCCCACCTAGGGAAAACTTCACCAACAAGCTACAATAGAGAAGCTGACAAAAGAACTAGTAGTAGAGAAAGTCTTGAAAAGATGTAGACAGGGTTATGCATAAGCGTAAAATATCATAAATTGGCTCTATTTAGGATTTTCAAGATTTTAAATTGGCTAATTTTGGATCCTTTCACTAGGGCCCATTCACCCGAAATTTACGAGGTGGAAGTTTTTTTGGGGTAAATTCGCCTGTCATTGATAATCATGAACCTAATTTTATTTTAATTCGTTGACCTCAAATTACAAATGATTTTGAATTCTTGCCCAATTCACCTTCAAATTATAAATGATTTTATATTTCCCGCCCAAATCACCTTCAAATTATAAATGATTTTATTTTTCCCGCCTAAATCGCCTCATATACTACCCATATATATACTGTACTAGGTACTGATAAACATACATCAAAAATACTCTAACTCAAAAATAGCTCTGAAACAAAAAAATACTTGACAAGGTTGTAGGGGAGTGTCTATCAAAATAAGTTGATCGATTGTAGAGCCGTGTCTGTTGGTATAAGACGATCGGTTGTAGAGGCATCGATCGGTATTCATTTATCGATTGCAGAGGTGTCAGTCGGTTGTGGAGGTGTCAATAGACATCAACCTATCGATTTTAGGGATTGTCGATCGATATTTGTCTATCGATTGTAGAGGTGTCGATCGACATTAGTCAATCGGTTGTAGGACCATGTCGATTGGCATTAGTCGGTCGGTTGCAAAGGTGTCGATCCGCATTATCATTTGCCTATCGGTTGTAGGGACTATCGATCGATATTTGTCTATCAATTGTAGAGGTGTCGATCAACATTTGTTTATCAGTTGCAATACCATATCGATCAGCATTAGTTAGTTGGTTGCAAAGTTGTAGACCGACATTAGTCGATCGGTTGTAGAGTTGTCTATTGGCATAATATGATCGGTTGTAGGTACTATCGATCAACATTTGTCTATCGATTGTAGAGGTGTCAATCGACATTAGTAAGTTGGTTGTAGGGATGTGTCGATCAATATTTACCTATCGATTGTGGTATGTGTTGATTGAAATTTATCTATCGGTTACAAAGGTGTCGATCGTCATAACTCTATCGGTTGTAGAGTAGTGTCTATCGGCATAAGTTGATCGATTATAGAGTAGTGTCTATCGACACAAGGTTGCAGAGACGTATTAATCGACCTAAGTCGATCGGTTGTAGAGGATTCATGACTAAAAATTAGTAGAGTATTCTTCTTCCATTGTTCTTTTGTCCAAATATTTTTTTCTTCAGTTTCATAGGCATTGTAGGTGAACTATACGCAACTATGGTAGACAACTATCAATGTCATATGGTTGTGTGTCAGGAGCATTTCTCTTGTCAGAGACTACTTCTTGTCTCTTAGAGTATGTTTCATAGGCAGTGTAGAAGCACTATCTGCAACTATGGTCGATAAGTATCCATGTCATGTTGTGTGTTAGGAGCATTTTCTTGTTAGATTGCTTCTTGTCTTTCAGAAGTCATTCTAGGGAAAGCATAGGTTTGTCTTGAGGGATGTCTTCTATTTTCCTTCAATTTCATATACATTTCCTAACATCCCAAGGTTTTTTTCCTCCAAAAACACCCCCCCCCACAAAGAGGGAAAGGGGGGAGGACCCTTCTTTATAAAAATATAATTTTGAAATATTTTACACAAATATCAAAATGCAATGAGGCATCAATCTCTACAGATTCTACACAACTTGTAGGTACAAACACCTTTTACCCTCAATTTTTTAATATTTATGTTCTTCTTAAATATAAAACCTTTCTCTATTAATAGATAAATGGTTTTCTGCTTATCTACCTCTTTTTAAATGCTTTGTAAAACTGTATTTTATTAATTCTTTAAAATAGTGCCTTTTTTACTTCAAAAAATGATAGAGAACACCAAACATTGAATGCAATAAACATTGTCGACCTTGATGTGCATTCACTCGAAGATATTCCAGTAGATGAGATGGGACCACATGATAATTTTTCTAATAATGACATTCAATAACCACTTCAGGGAATTTTAAATTCAAACACATCAACCAAAAAATAAAATGACAGTATAATTAAAAATCATACCTTTGGGGAATCTTGTAGTCAAAAATCTAAACATCAAAATATAAGCGAATGGACTATTGGAAGGGATTTTAAAAATGAATGGGCAAGGTTATACCCATTTATTGAGTGAGATGAGAAACTGAATGTGTGTAAATGCATTATTTGTACATGTAATTTGGGAAAGGATCATTTATTGCAAAATAAGAAAGACACAATAGAAAAACATTATGGAAAAGTTTACATCAAAGAAATACAAAGTGATGGAACAATTAACAGATTTCATAGGTGGAATGATGCAACATAATGTGTGCATGTGAGATATGCACTTGAATATGAAAAAGTAATGAAAAAAATAAACTCTCATTGAGAAGGGTGGAACAATCGAGGCACAATTTCAAAAAATTAATAAGAATGTATTAGCCTCAAAGAAATTGTAGTTTGCTATTGTATACAATATTCTAAAAAATGGTCGACCCATGTCTTATTTTGTTGATTTTAAGGAAATAATTCAACTAGCTATGTACAAAACCTTACTAGTTCACATTGGTCAGATCGAAGTGGTTGGGAAATGGTAAAATATCTATCACTGGTTGAGAAGGAAGACCTAAGAGAGAATGTGAAACAAGCCAAATTTATTTCACTTTCCATTGATGAGGTAACGATTATTGACAACACATCTTGGATTTGCATACATGTTTACACATTCAAAAATCATTTGAGACAACCTCATTTACTAGCACTACATAAGATGATTGAAAATTGTAATGCGAAAAACATTTATAATGTTGTTGTAACCATTTTAAAGGATATTGTCGAGAATGGATGAAAAGGAAATTGCCACAAATTTAATTTGTGTTGGAGTTGATGGTGTGGCTACAATGCAAGGACAAAGGAATGGTCTTTGTGTTAGGCTTCAGACTTCCATTGCCCCATATGTGATTCATATTCATTGCATGGCTCATCGAATGAATCTTGCATACAAAATTGTGAGCAATTTTGATAATGTAGCCAGAGTGGAAGAACTCATCCGCAAAATACACTCATACTTTTCATGCAGTCCAAAAAGGTTTGCAGAGTTTCAACAATTTTCTCTAGGTGTAACTAAAGGCAAAAAAATGTTAAAAGATGTGGAAACCAGGTGGATTTCATTGTTTCTTCCTACAAAAAGGATATTTTTAGAATATCAATCCTTGGTTGGGTTTATGTATGCACATCGTAGGGATGTTGACAAGGCAAAATATTTGCTTTTTTGTATGACTGACTTGGAAACTCTTCTCACATTATGTGGTATTCTACCAATGTTACAAGAAATGAATTCTATGATTAAACTTGCACAAGAAAGGGCAATTTATATTTTCGATTTCATGAGGATGAGAAAACAAATATGTATGATTATTGATAGGATTTATTTATCCAAAAAACATTTTGAGGATCCCAAGTTTGATAGTTGGAATACATTAGTTAATGTCAATGAACCGAACAACTTTTTAAAGTTCAACATCAACGATAATCTTTGTATTGCTATCCATGGAAAGTTGATTCCTATATATCATTTTGAAAAGTGATTAGATACACTAAAATATGATGTTGAACAAGTGCTCGTTACACATTCTAGATTCGATGAGGTTTTGGATAGCACTAAGAATAAATTGAAAAGAATTGCAAATGCATTAACAAGTGAAATAAGAGATCGTTTTAAGAGAGATGAGACACTTGAGGCCATGGCTATTGTTAATCCTAATTTCTGGAATCCTAGTGGTGACCATAGTAGTAGAAGTGAGTTGTTTGTAAAATATATGGGCAATATTATGACACATTTCTCTAAAAGTGTGGAAATAAATGGCATTGAAATCAATGGTATTCTAAACAAAAATCTTTTGAGACAACAATCAACCAATTTTGGAATAACAATGGATAATCAAATTGCACAATTCAAAAATCCACATGAGACTGGTTCAATCACGCATTTCTGGAAAAAATTGTATCGAAGTAGTGTCTTACAAGATACTATGAGTGAATACTTTATTTTATATGAATTATGTCAGACAATGATTTTGGGATCTGTTGAAGACGAAAGGGTTTATAGTGCATTAACTTTTTTTAAATCAAAATTTCATAATAGGTTGGACAAAAATTTGGAAAATTGTTTGAGAATGTATGTGTCATCGTACGAGGTGGGTAAGTTTCCCTATGATAGAGCGTTGACATATTGGAAGTCCCTAGCAGAAAGAAGAGGTCTCTCTAATACTATTGATAATGACGAAAATGATTCAACTAGGAGTGATGATGAGATTATGGAAACATAAAATTCACAAATGATTCTCGGTTCTTTTGGAGAAGTCGATAAAGCTTTGTATCAGCTTCCAAAAATGTAAAAATTGCAATGATTATATGACAAATTCATATAATCTAAGATTTTTCGGATTTGAAATCATTTTGTAAAATTTTAGTGATTTGAATAAATTCATATTATCAATGATTTTCCATATTTGATATCATTTATAAATGTCAATGATTTGAAAAATTTCATATTATCAAAGATTTTTCGTATTTGATTTGTTGTAAAATTTTAGTGATTTGAAAAAATCATATAATCATTCAATTTTCAATGATTATGCATGTTTGCTTTTTAATGATATGGACTGTCTATGTTTTCAAAATTTATGATTTATGCTATAGCTTTGAGTAAGTTGAAAATTTGAAAACCATGTATACGTAATGATGCTATGTTATTGAACTAATTGTATATGTTGACAAAACATAGTTATTTTTCCTTTGACTTTAAATGTATGTCTGTATGTATCATTAGTATCATAAGTTGTATGATATGACAAAATATAGTGATTTTTTATGATTTATGCTTTGTCATTGAGTAAACCTTGTATACATACATAACTAGTAAAAATTTCTCTACATATGTATGAAAAATGCATGTAGTATATTACTCTAGATATGGAAAATGAAAATTTAAACCCATTCATAGATATATCCATCGTAAACTCACTTTGAAATATAAAAACAATATAGCATAATACAAATTACCATATTCATTTTTATACAACTATAATGACTAACTATGAATGCACTGAAAATTGAAACCCATGCATAGATATATCCTTCGTAAACTCACTTTGAAATATAAAAACAATATAGCATAATACAAATGACCATATTCATTTTTATATAACTATAATGACTATGAATGCAATGAAAATTGAAACCCATGCATAGATATATCCTTCGTAAACTCACTTTGAAATAAAAAACAATATAGCATAATACAAATGACCATACACATTTTTATACAACAACTAGAATGACTATGAATGCACTAAAAATTGAAACCCATGCATAGATATATCCTTTGTAAACTCACTTGAAATATAAAAACAATATAGCATAATAGAAATGAAAATACTCACTTTTATACTACAACAAGAATGAATATGAATAAACTGAAATTTAAACACATGCATAGATATATCATTTGTAAACTCATTTGAAAATTGAAATATAAAAACAACATAGCATAATATATGGAAATTGAAATTTAACCCTTTCATAAATATCTCCATCGTAAACTAACATTGAATATGAAAACAATATAGCATAATAAAAAAGACAAAACACTTTTCTATACAACAACAAGAATGACTTTGAATAAACTAAAAATTTAAACCCATGCACAGATATATCCTTCCTAAACTCATTTGAAAATTGAAATATAAAAACAACATAGCAGAATCCACAAGACAATACTCATTTTTATATCACAACATGAATAACTTTGAATAACATGTAAATCTATACCTATGCATACATATATTCTACGTAAAATCAAGCATATTTGAAACACCATAATACTTAAGAGATGAAAATAACACACAATTATAAATTTAAATAGTGTAATAGTAAAATATTAAAACCAAGTATCTTGTTTTCAAATGAAAACATATGAAATGTCTTAAAATTGTCTTTCAAAATATCAAGTTTTAAAATTCAATTTCTCACTTCAGAATCTTTTCCCCCTTCCACCACTCCTTTTGCCTTCTCAATGACTTCCATAGTCTCCATAGCAATGGCTCCTCCCTCATATTTCCCATTTTTAGCTCCTTTTTCCTCATCCACTACTTCCACGATTTCCACATTCTGCATTCCAATAGCTCTTTTCTCAGGCTGGGTAATAGTACTATCAATTGCTCCAGAATTGACAAGGATCTTCTCAACATTTTGCAATCCATCGAGAAGGGTGTTTTCTTCTTTGTCAACATCTTCAGATGTTGGTCCTTGAACTTATTTACCCTTCTCCTTTAGCAGAACATCAGGATCCAATCCATTGCAGATAATGATTTTTTGCAAAATGTTGTTTTGTCGAACTGATTCCTGTGCTCTTTTTTTCATTGCCATGGAAGCGTTTAAGAACTCTTTTGCCATCCTGAGATAGTCATGCGGGTTTTGAAACTTCTTCTTGAGATTTTCATACTTTACCTACAAAAAGGAAAAATAGTTAATCAACATGAAAAGATAATTACATTTTTAAAAAGAGAACAACAAATTTTTGAACACAAAAGTGATTAAGTCAAACCTCAGCAACATTCTTTGCAACTACAACAACAACAACTTTTTTCTTATCACTTGCCCATTCATTGTAATAAGCTTGGGCCTCACCATTTATGTTCTCCAATTTGTTCATCATAAAATTTAAAATTTCATCTGTGTAAGATGTATTCACCTTCACAATGCCAGATTTTACTTGCTGTAGTAGAGCCTCCATATTTTTAGGTTCATTTTCAACAAAAAATTTTTTTTCTCTTTTTGAAAAATTATTGTATCGGGCATTAATTTCCTTTATCAACACCTTGGCCTGATACTCCCATTTTTTCATTTTTGTTATATCTGGAAGTAGTAAATCCTGAATGGTAGATTCAACATTATCAGAAACCAAATATTTTTCTAAAATATTTAAACTTTCATCCTCTGGTCGAGGAGGAGCCTGATGAGTGTTTGTTTCTCTTGGAGGAGATTTTATTGAACATTTTGCACCTTCATTTCATTTATCTTGAAGCAATTCTGATACTTGAAAAACAGATTGCATGTTATCTTATAAAAATATTTTTTTATCAAGTGGAACCTCATCCAACCCAGCACCAGAAACTTCTGATATATCCTTAAAATTAAAATTATCAAGAGAAATATGGTTGAATCCTGAAAAAGTCTTTGATGCTTCTTTCTCTAAAAATTGTTGTGTTGCTTCTCTCTATGGCCTAGATGGAAGAATGTGTTTTCCAACTGGGAAGCATTGACCTCACATTTGAGTTTGGCATGGTGGAGGAGGGGGCAACATTTGTTGATTTTTTTGACAAAATTATTGTACGGGAACTTAAAACATAAAAATAAAAATTAGTTATAAAATTTGTGAAGGTAAAAAATTTGTGAAGGTAGAAAATAAAAACTAGTTATAAAATTAAATTATGAAAATTGGTTGCAAACTTTGTTATAACACTTACCGGTAGAAGAAAAAACATCTTGCGTAATCTGCTGTTGCAAATGGAATGTGGGCATGTTGTACATCTGAAAAAAATAAAAACAAAATTAATTAAAAACAGTAAAAATTTTGTTTCGGTAGTAATTAAAACTTACTCCCCAAAGATGAAACCTCTTGCGCAACTACGCCCATTGGTAGTGGACATGCAGCCGTAGGTGGAGGTTGTCGACGATCAGGAGAACTAGATCTTCTATGTTTCCTTGTTGATCTTCTCCTTAGCGGTGGTGTTGTTTCCTCCGTAGGTGTTTTGGAGTCTCCTGATTCCTCTGGATTATAACCTCTGATAGCAGCATCCCGCTTTGAAGAGGAAGAGGATGCCCTTTTCTATGTTTGGTATAAAATGTCAAAATTACAAAAAGACAAACAATGGAAAAATAAAATAATTTACTTAAATATTAACAAAAAAATTACCTGAACCTATTATTTTGTCATGGCTAAATTGACTAGGGTTGAGTGCCAAGATGTTGGTACTGGAGTGTTCTACAAATTATAAAAAGATTCATATAAAAAACAATAATATAATTGCATGTGCTAACTGTCGGTGAGGGTGAAGCGTGGGTTTTCACGTTCTCTATTTCCAATCTGATCCGATGTGAGACATAGGTGGACCAGTCGAATTGTTGGTGTGCAATACAACGGACCAAATACGCTAAGGCCCACATCGGAATTTCTGTTGACCTTCCTTGTAGAACGAGTCTGGCAAGGAAGAATTTGCAACATGCCCAAAGAAATTTATTTTCAATCGTCGTTACGGTCAAACCCCTTCTGGACTTGGTGGACGTAACTACAAAAAAACAAAATCAGTAATTGTACACCAGTGACTAGAATTTAAATTCAATTAAATAAAAAAATAGTTATACCTTGAAAATATTCCGACTACACTTTGAAGTTGGTCTCCAAGTAGAGTTTTTCATCATCAGTTAATTGGTATTTGGAAGTGATAGGCTCAACACCAGCATGGGGAAATTTTGTCAATCTGGCGATATCTATGGCTGTGAAAGAAAGAACGATGTTTTTGTTGTCGATGACAAGATTTACCTTACCCGAATCCATATTATAAGCTGCAATGATCCTCTCCACCAGTTTAATGTTCGTGTCAAAATGTGGCATTGAAACTAGACCCCGAAGACCAGAGTTTGTGACCCATGACATGTCGTAACCCGGTGTTGATAAAATTTTAGAAATCAAGGGGCAAACCAGGTTTTTATAATTAACTTTAAACATTTTAAGGGTTACATGGGATGCCATAGGGTGTACGAGTATGGATCATAAGATACAGAGGATGGTACGTGACACTTGATAGAAAAGGGTTCAAACGGGAGGAAAAGGGTTAAAATTGGCTTAAAAATTAAGGTAAAAGGGTTAAAACTAAGAAAAAACTGGAGGAAGAGGGTTAAGAATGCATTAAAACGAGAGGAAAAGGGGTAAGAATGCGTTAAAACGAGAGGAAAATGGTTAAAACTACGATAGAAAAGGCGAAAAAATGACTGTTAATCCCTTTATATAGACTTTTCTACATGCAATCAACTTCTGGATGGGTGACACATGGCCTCTACATGCAATCATTTCATGGATGGTTGACACGTGGCATAGATGCATCATTGCTACTGATAGGGTACTCGACACTATTGCATCCCATCGACACACTTGCAATCGATCGACATTCCTGCAATTGATCATCATGTCTGCATCCGATCGATATTCCTGCAATCGATAACGATTGGCATCCTTACAATCAATAATCATATCTGCACCCAATATTAATTATTGCCGCCATCATCATGCATGCAATCGATTATCATTCCTAAAATCAATCGTCACACATGCAACCGATCAAATTTCCTACAACCGATCATCATACATGCACTCGATCATCATACATGCAACTGATCAGCATTCCTACAACCGATCATCATACATACACCAAATTAGCATCCTTGCAACCAATCGTCATATCTATACCTGATCGTCATTCCTACAATAATCATCATGCATACAACAGATCAGTATTCCTGTAGGCAACCATCATACATGTATTCGATCGACATTCCTGCAATAGATCGTCATACATACACCTGGTCGTCATACATGCAACCGATCGACATTACTATAACTAATCCTCATATATATACTGGGTTGGCATACCTCCAATCGATAGACATACATTTCTATAGCTGATCATCATGTCTGCAACTGATCGTCATATCTATAGTTGATCATCATGCCTGCATCTGATTGACATTCCTGCATTTGGTCGTCATTCATATCACTGATCACCATTTTTACAACCGATCATCATGCCTATAGCCTATCATCATGCCTACAGCCAATCAACATTCCTATATTCGATCATCATGCTTGCAACTGATCGTCATACCTGTAGTTGATTGGTATTCCTTCAGTCGATCGTCATGCATGCCATCGATCGTCATGTCGACCTAAAGTCTTTCATGTCGGCCTAAAGATTTTAAGTATGCCATACATTTTTAGATTTCATGAACCGATATTCATAGCCCCCAACATAGAAAAATTCACCACTATTTGAAAATTTTTGGAGATAAATTAATGAAATTCGCCATGGTTTGAAATTTTTTGGAGATAAATAAATGCAATTCACCATGTATACTTCTACAAATTTTGTCGGGATTCCAAGACAATTCACCTTGATTTTATAAATAGATTTCGGGGCCGACCCCTTATGCATAATCGTGGATGTAGACCACCAACACCACCACCTGTTGGGACCTTTCCAACCATATGACTAGGAAACAAGAACCAGAACCCTTATCTACAACCTGCATGAAAGCACTAGGTCCCCCTCAAGACCTTAAAAAATATAGAGAATAGAGTTCGAAGGAGCAGGCTCCTCTTAAAAATATGTAGAGACCCCCAACCTTCGAAGGGCAATACCAGAAAGCAAACACTAAAACCCCTCAACTATGGTCATCATGGAAGCACGAGGTATCTCCCCTAACGAGACAAGGTTTATAGGAAGGGATTTAGAATTATATACAAGTTGTATGTAGGCCTATAATTAAACTAACTATTTTTAGATAGTATAATGGTTCAACTATGGAGAGATGCAAACTTGAAAAGTGGATGGGCATGCTTGAGCCTCCTCCTATGTTCCCCTCCTAGAATTATTCTGATAGCATATGGATATGTCCCTTCATGTCTCATATATGATCCCCTCAAATGAGGGGTGGCATTTATAAGATTTAGGACAAGGTGAGGGGGGTGGTGAGGTGGCTTCCACCTATGCCTAGTGGGGGATAAGATGGTGGTATACCACTATGTTTAGTGGAGGAATATACAAAGTGGATAATGAATAAGTGGAATGCAAGGTGGCATAGAGAGGGAATTTAAAATTCCCTAGTAGGGTGTTAAGTGGATGCACATAATTTGTCTTATATGGAGGGAATATGAAGATAAAAGTGGGTGGAAGATAAAATATGGGGAAGGAATTTAGAATTCCTTAGTGTGAGATGGGTGCATTTAGTGGAGGATGATCACTTAAGTTACTAAATACCTCATTTTATTTTTGGTGTAAGTGGGGTTTGACCAGGGTTAGGTGGACCCAAAGTAAGGGTTAACCTAGGTCAAGGATTGACCCAAGTCAAGAATTGACCTTGGGGGAAGGTGTGTGCACCTAAGGTTAACCTAGGGAGATGGTCACATGGTGACCAAGGGCTAGGTGTAGGAGGGGGCTTGAATGGACAAAGGGAGTTGCAAAGGGAAATGTCCTAAGTGGTAAAAACCATTATTAGTCTTGAGGCTTCCCAAGGTGGGTCACATGGCTTCAAGAGGATACATAAAGGTAGTCTTATCAATATGTCATGTTTTAAGTGTCTACAGATACCCTTTTTTAGGATGCATTGTGTGAAAACAAAACACGGAGAAAAAATAGATGACCTATAATCAAATTGAGGGTTGATGATGTTCATTGATCTAATCAATGTTAGATGCCCGAATCATGGAAAGAGCATGCATATTTGAAGCATTGCTTCCAAAAAGTTTAAGAACTTGATTTTTAGGTAATATTTTCAGCCATGGATAGACGTTATTAGTCTATAGGCAATGACATTTGGCTTTAATCATGGGCAAACATTTTTAATCTACAAGAAACGACTTCAAGTGTATGAAATAGTTGTGTTTGAGTTTTTTTTTACTTGTTATCTACCCCAAGAATGAACGATATGATTATATTTGGCAATGATTCTTGAATGAACATAATTTGCATGATTGAGTGTTTTATTATTGATTTTTATTATGAATTTTGTGATGTATGACTACCCCTAAAAGCAACAAGTCAATGAGGAAATGGACCGTGATGAAAGCGATGAGTTGCTTGACCAAGATGACTTATTTTGGACATTGTAGAAATTTACAAATATGAAAGGGATAAAATACCATTACAGCTATAATTTTGACCATTATAGTTAATTATACACCTCTATCCCTTGGTTCAATCTAGCAACATGGTCTTCTTATGGAGTTGAGATGATAACAATTCATTTCTTCCATGAGGTGAATCACTGTATTTGATGATCTCTTGAGGTGGAATGGGATAATGAAATGTACATATCTATCCCTTGGATCAGTCTAGTCGCATGGCATTCTTAGGGAATTGAAATAAGAGCATTTTGATTCTTATTAGAGTTGTTTTTGGTTCAAGTGAACTTATGGTAACTTACCCATCTTACCATATTGCATGGAGAATTAGTCATTGCAACCACCTGGTATATAGGATAGATTACTAAGTATGAGGTTCACTTGAAACATTTTATTTTTATATGACCAAAGAGATTAGGTGCCTTTGGAGCTTTTTGAAATTTACCAAAGGAGTTTGGGTACCTTTGGAGTCTTTTGAATTGATGTGACCAAAGGGCTTAAGTGCCTTTGGAGCATTTTTGAAATTGACCAAAGGAGTTTGGGTACCTTTGGGGGTTTTTGTGAGTTGACCAAAGGGCTTAAGTGCATTTGGAGTGTTTTGTGTTGAGATGTGAATGCAATGATGGATGGTGGATACATGCATTCCTATACTTCCTAAGATGCAAAAAAACCTAAATATAAGCACCATAGAATGTATAAAAGTCATTAATCCAAAATTTAACCTTGTCACAAAATTCATGCATTCGAAGTTGAATTCTATGGAATGATATGGTAAAATGTGAATGATGGATTGAATTAGTGATATGTTATGGAGAAAAAACATGGTTTTCATGAGATTCAAACATCATAGTTGGTCAGTCAAAATATGTAGACCGACTACACACGACTCTTTAAAGATAAACGTGACCAAGATGTTCAATATCCCTATGTGTGCATAGTGGTGTTCATTAATGATGTATAAGACTACCCTATTGCTAGGTAGATTTCATTCAATCCATTGATATAATAAGGATCACCTCATGGCCATTATTATTCTAAGTTTTACGTAGTTGTACTAGACTACTAGGTAATACAAGCCACCAAAAGCGAGCTCATACACAATCTAACATTGGTCTGTATAAATGAAGGTCGCTAATGTGACAGACATATCACCATGCGTAAGGCTACTCCATTTCTATGAGGGTTATATTCAACCCATTGTTGTAATGGATATTTCCCAATGGCTTTTGAATACTAAGGATTCTAGGGATTCAAGCTCATTACCCCCTTATTTTATTTTGATTTATTTGGGATACTTGCTCATTTTTTATGAGGATCAAGGGGATTTATTTGGTTAATGGTGAAAACCACTTTTTTTTTAGGGATACTTGTTCATTATTGAGGGGAGCAAGGGATTTTATTGCTTTGGGTAGGGGCAGCTTGTCCTTTTGTCAATTCTTAGCATCCTAGACCATGTGCAAATAGGATGAACAAGGGAAACCTTTCGCTTAAGGGGAAAGGACTACGTTGTAATCTCACCCTTCCTTGTCCAAACTCGTATTTTAAGTGTGAAATGTGTGTTGGGATTTGGTGTTATACAAGGTACAATCAAAGCAAGACCCTACCTTCCAAAAGTCAAGTTAGCTTTCTACAAAATATGAAAAGAGAACTAGGAATGGTCGAATGATTGAAAACCCTAGTGAATACCTTACAACAACATATAGGTTTTATTGAAAAACATAGTTATTCACAGAAGAGTGTGTGGATGATAATGATAATGGATAAGATTGATTAAGACATATGAAAATCATACAAGTGTGGTGCTATTTGTGGTAATGCAAGAACAACATATTCTAATGCAAGTGCAATGAATGAATGAGATGAAATTCATGATGATGTAATGCAAATATTTTTGTGTTTTTTTTGTTTTTTTTTTATGTTTTTGTATTGTTTTTGGATTTTTATGCTTTCTGATGTTTTTGGAATTTTAGATCATTTTTTTTGTTTTTGCAATTTTGGTTGTATTTTTCTTTAGGGGGGAAGGTGTCATACGATAAGCACCCCTAGTGTTAAAGAATGTACTGGAACAGGAAAATTATGGGATGGTAAGGGTGGGGATATAATTGGAGGGTGATGGTAAATGAATCCCCCAAGATAAATGGAGAAGCATGATAATGTACTTGATGATGGGGAGGAGACATGATTGAGTTGGAAAGGATGGATTTGGAAGTGGTTTGGAGGAAGTTGACATAGAGGAAAATGGAGGGGGAACTAGAGGGGTATCTTGGAAACTCATGTGTAATTCAATTCTAGTGAGTCAATCTAAGATGTATTGTAGAATAGATGAAGGTGGAGTAGGACGTGAATTAGTATGATATGTTAGCTAAGGTGGTGGATATGGATACCACGGAGGGGATAACTATTGTGTTGATTGTAGTTATGGGGGGTGAGGTGAAGAAAGTGGATGATGTAAGAGGTAAGGGTATGGTAGAAGAGGGGAAATAGTTGGTGTTGTAAGAAGAGGTAGAAGTAATGGCATTGGAAAGAGAGGTGGTGAAGAGGGCATTGGAAGAAGTGATGGAATACAAGGTGTTGGAAGAAGGGGTGACAGAGATGAGGGGGATTGATGTATGGAGTTGTTCCTAGTGTTCTTGCGAGCATGTGGAGGTGAGATGGTTTAAGGGGTTTGATGTTTTAGGTTTGAACATGAGTTCTCTAGAGAATAATACTCTTGATGAGGGGATGGAAAATGATGAGGCATAGATGGTATATTTTGTGAAATAGGAAGAGTTGGAAGGAGAGGTGTAAGACACCCAGTTGGTTGAGGAAAGGAGGATGATTAGGCTCTCAGAGAGGCTAGCTTTGAGTTGGGCAGTGATATGGCACTTTGATATGGTTGAGGAGGAAGGATATTAGCTCTTTTTGATGGGAGGGATGTAGGAGGTGGCTCAAAGAGCATGCCACTCTATGAATATGCAAGAGGAGAATACGAATGAGAGTTGGTTTGCTTTGGATGAGGAGGGGAGTTAATTGTGCAGGGTGGAATGTGAAGTGGAGGTAAGGATATACATGGTGATTCAAGTGGAGGATAAGGATCGGTATAATGGACATGTAAGGCTTTATGATCGATGGGGGTGTTGTGGGGACACATACAGGATGAAATCTCTAATGGAGTGGAGAGTGAGAATTGTGGAAAATATTTCAAATGTGATGAATTAGAAGGGGGGCTAGATGGCATGCTTGTAGGATATGATGTGACAACTGGCGTAGAAGAGGGAGTAGTTGGATTGGATCACATAGAAGATAAAGATAATAGGGAATGTGGTTTTGTAGATTGTGTGGTGATGGATGTGGCAAGAGATGAAGGGGAATGTGGTGGTTGAATGTTAGTTTGAATATTGTAGTGCTTCTGAGATGGAGGTTCTTTTGGTGTTGCATAAGGGGTGGACAAAGTATGACAAAACCTTTTCAAGATGGGACATATTTTGTGTGATGTTCTTTATGTGGCCTAGTTGTAGCAATTGAGACCATATTAAATCATTGTGTTGTCCCAAGATGTGGTAATGGAACTTGATGTCCAAGGTTTTGGAGAGGAGGGGTTAAGTGGTCTTCAATTATAATGATCATATCATCGATAAAGTCTTATATTAAGTTTTGAAGTTGTGGACAAGTGTTCTTATCATGACCCCATTGGCTATGGAAGAGACAAAATTATTTGGTGTTAGGCCCTAGATATGTGTATGGATAGGGATCATATTGCCTTAGTCTAGGTAAGGATATTGCTTGTACATCGGGAAGTCTCCAAAAAAGGTATGACAAGGATTTTGAGAGAGGTGTGAAGGATCGTTGGGACCAAGGAGTAATGTGTGTGGAGTAGATTGGTTTTACCACTTTGAATGTGGTTGGTGAGATTGGGATGCTGGAGGTGAGGTTCAATATGAAGGTTGTGGCAATTTTTGTGAATGGCATGAAAGTTTTTGTGGAGATGATTGAGGTTGTTGCGATTTGTTAGAGGTATTTGATGATCGATGATAAGTGGGTTGAGAGTGATGATAGGTATATTGATATGGATAAAAAGTTAAAGGTGATTGTGATTGATAAGTAGGTGAATGTTGATGATAGGTGTAATAGGATGCATGGGAGGTGGATTGATAGCGATGATAGGTAGGTTTAGATGGATGGTAAGTGGAGAGTGATTGTGATTGATAAGTAAGTGAAGGTTTATGAGAGGTGGGTTGAGATCGATGATATGTGGATTGAGATCAATGATAGGTAGGGATGATGATGATTGATAGGTGGGTTATGGTTGATGAAAGGTGGGTTGAGATAGATGATATTTGCATGTGGATGGTTGGTGAGATGAAGAGGATGAGTATTGGTAAGGCAACTATGGGTATTGGGGGAATAAACCGTGGATGATGGAAATGGAAGGGAAGGCAAGAATAATGGAACCAAAAGGGACGAGTGGTGGCAAGTGTGTCACAAAATATCCACTATCTAATTAAAGCCAATGAAAACAAACTAGCAAACAATCAATTTTTTTGTGTTTGAGTTTTGTGGTTTGTTTTAGGTTTCAAAGTTTTGTGCAACTTTTTTTTTGACAAATTTTGAACAACAATTTTTTTGTTTTCATTGACAATTTTTTGTTTTGTTTTTATTTTTTTTGGTTTTTGGATGATTTTGTTCATTTTGTTTGAAGCAAAAAAAAAATAAAAGAAACCGGCCCCTTACATTTTTTGGTTTTGTTTAAAATAAAATTTAAACTAAAACCCCTTATGTATTTTGTTTTTTGTTTATGTTTTTTTTTTGGGTTAAGTTTCATTATTATTGTTTCTAACAGAGGTCTATAGGCGCAGGCATGTGTGACATATTTTAGGTTGTGCGATCAATATATCATCATTTTATGTCAACATTTGAGTTCCAGTAATCATCCAAATCAATTTGTTATTAATGTTATAGAAGTTGTCTCTTTAGATGTGCAATCCCCAACTTAAGGCAGAGCTTAAGTCCTTATAATTTAGTTTATTATTGATGTTTTGACTATGATTATGTGTATTCTTGTAAATCTTAAGTCCTTATAATTCAGTTCATTATTGATGTTTTGACTATGATTATGTGCTTTCTCATAAATTTGAGCATTTGTATGTCTAAGGATGGCCAAAAGCTATGCAAGAGCTGCATATGGTGAGAAGCCGACTAAATCAGAGCATTAAGCATAAAATTTATTGTTTTATTAATGGGGGTCGCACCCCTCATGGGAGAAGGGAGGGGGCTGCAGAGGAGAGCACCCCCTCGATTGATTTTTTTTAATAAAGTAAAATAAAAATAGTTTAGAATATATATATTTGTGTTCCCACATTTTGTTTTCTTTTAGTTTTATTTAAAAAGCACAAAATTAAAGTTTTTTAAGAACACAGAATGTAACAAAACAATATTAAAACCCATTTTTTGGGTTTAAATTTACTCTTTTTTTAATTAAATCCAAATACAAATAGTTTTGTAGTATTTCTACTTAAATTTTGTAGTTGTGGATGTTTTTCGTCAAGATTTTGTAGTTGTGGATGTTTCTCGTCGATATTGTGTATCTTGTAGTTATGGATTTTTGTGTCTTATAGAGATTGTGTTTCGAACGTCTGGACAAACTCTAAAACAACACCTATGGAGGAGTAGTTTTTCATTAGAAAGCTAACCAGTAATTAAAAAATGAAGTCATTAAAAATAGGGAAAGAAGTGGGTAAGAGGAAACCGTGATTGTCATTCTGTAATATAGAAAAGCACATCATTACAATAATAATGAATAATTTATTAAATTCAAGGTGGTCCCTTTGGGTAAAAAATTGACCCTTTTAGAGGTGCATTTTACAATAAGATGTTCAAAAGGGAAATTTATTTTACAAATCAAGGATGGTATATCACAATCAATGTTGGATGGTGGATTTATGAGTTGTGACCACTGCTTGAAGTAGATTTATTTGAGTTGAGTTGTGTACGTGCAAGAGAAGATGTTAGTAGCACTTGTTTACATGTTTATAAAATAAAGTAAGTGCAAGTACAAATAAAAATCTAAAATATAGATGTACTATGGAGAGAATCAAACTTGAAAAGTGGATGGGCATGCTTGAGCCTCCTCCTATGTTCCCCTCGTAGAATTATTCTTATAGCATCCAAATTTGGGACAAGCTGAGGCGGTGGTGAGGTGGCTTCCACATAGACCTAGTGGGGGACAATATGGTGGCCTACCACTATGCTTAGTGGAGGAATATAAAAGTGGACAATGAATAAGTGGAATGCAAGTTGGCATACGGAGGGGATTTAAAATTCCCTAGTGGGGTGCTAAATGGATGCACATATTTTTTCTAATATGAAGGGAGGATGAAGATAGGAGGGAGGATGAAGACAAAAGTGGGTGGAAGACAAACCCATGTGGGGAAGGAATTTAAAATTCCTTAGTGAGGGATGGGTGCATTTAGTGGAGGATGAGCACTCAAGTTATTAAACACCTCATTTTTTTTTCGGTGTTAGTGGGGTTTGACCAAGGTTAGGTGTACCTAGATTAAACGTTAACCTAGGTCAAGGATTGACCCAAGTCAAGAATTGACCTTGGGGGAAGGTGTGTGCACCTAGGGTTAACCTAGGGGATGATCACATGGTGACCAAGGGCTAGGTGTAGGAGGGGGCTTGAATTGCCAAAGGAGGCTGCAAAGGGAAATGTCCCTATTTAAGTGGTGAAAACTATTGTTTTAGCCTTGAGGTTTCCCATGGTGGGTGGTCACATGGCCTGAATAGGATCCATATAGGTAGTCTTCTCAATATGACGTGTTTTAGGTGTCTACAGGTACTAAATGTTAAATCTCTCGAGCGATGAATACTTACCAAGTATTTTTTCCATACCATCCAAAATCTAGAATAAAGAGTCATACCTTAACAAATGTGTCACATTTCTAAAACCATCACTTTCATCACTAAATCTATGTCTCTTCTAACTTTTTTTTTAAAGATAAAATTCGTTATGAAGCACATTTGAGTAGGGAAAGGGAAGTGATGGGATTAATACACAACAAAAGTATTTTAAAAAAATCTACAGACTCTTATTTATATATTTAATTAATTATTTTATGAGAGAAAATAAATTCTTTACTCTGGAATTAATAATAAGAGTAATCATTTTGGGATGAGTAGACAATTTTTTTTCTTTTTTATCATATTCTCCATAAAACACCTAGAAAATGCCATTAAAAGTACATAGAAAAACATGTGCCCAATGCCACTTATCAAATTGTCATATTGATAGACGAGTGCATGTCCCCATTTAATGAATTTAACCTATTACAATTTCATCGAACTGCATCACACTCGAATTTAGCATCGTCCATCATTGTTGTCAAAAAATTTCTTACTTGTCCAATGATATAGGAGCGTGGGGTAAAAATTATCTATAAATAAAATAATAATAATATTAATAAGAATAAAAAGTATTTTTCATTGTTTAATTTTTGTTGTCATCTTAAAAATTAAAAAAGTTGTCATAACAACGTACCATATACATGTTGGCGTACCAATGTGTCATATAAACATTGTCGAACCAACATGTGGTATAAGTAGCTTTCATGAAATCAGAAGAAAAAATACAATGAATGAATGAGTGAATGGGGTTGCAATCATAGGTAGCTTTTGTGGTAATGCAAGAACAACATATTCTAATGCAAGCGCAATGAGTGAATGAGATGAAATTCATGATGATGTAATGCAAATGTTTTTGTGTTTTTTTTATTCTTTTTGATGTTTTTGTATTGTTTTTGAAATTTTGTGTTTTCTGAGGTTTTTGGAATTTTAAATTAAAAAAAAATATTGTTTTTGTAATTTTGATTGTTATTTTTTTCCTTTAGGGGAAAGGTGCGGTACCTTAAGCACCCATAGTGTTAAATAATGTACAAGAATGGGTAAATTATGGTATGATAAGGGTGGGGATAGAATTGGAGATGATGGTGAATGAGTCCCCCGAGTGAAAGGGAGAAGTGTGATAATGTGGTTGATGATGGGGAGGAGACATGATTGAGTTGGGAAGGATGGATTTGGAAGTGGTTTGGAGGAATTTGACATAGAGGAAAATGGAGGGAGAGCTAGAGGGACATCTTGGCGACTCATGTGTAATTCAATGCTAGTGAATCGATATAAGATGTATTGTATAATAGATAAAGGTGGAGTAGGACATGAATTAGTATGATATGTTGGTTGAGGTGGTGGATATGGATGCCATGGAGGGGATAATTTTTGTGTTTATTGTAGTTGTGTTGGGTGAGGCACACCAAGTGGATGATGTAAGAGGTAAGGGTATGGTAGAAGAGGGAAAATGGTGTTGTAAGAAGAGGCAAAAGTAATGGTGTTAGCAAGAGAGGTGGTGAAGACGGTGTTGGAAGAAGTGGTGGAATACAAGGTGTTGGAAGAAGGGGTGCCATATATGATGGGGATTGATGTATGGCATTGTTCCTAGTGTTATTGTGAGCATGTGGAGGTGATATAGTTGAAGGGACCTGATGTTTTAGGCTTGAACATGAGTTCCCCAGAGAATAATCCTCTTGATGAGGGGATGGAGAATGGTGAGGTATGGAAGGGATATTTTGTGAAATATGGGCAGTGGGAAGGAGAGGTGGAAGATACCCTATTGGTTGAGGCAAGAAGGAAAATTTGGCTCTAAGAGAGACTAGGTTTGAGTCGAGCAATGATATGGCACTTTGAGGTGGTTGAGGAGGAAGGATATTAGCTCTTTATGAATGGAGGGGTGCAGAAGGTGGTTCAGAGAGCACATCACTCGATGAAGATGCAAAAGGAGATGGACGAGAGTTGGTTTGATTTGGATGAGGAGGAGGGGAGTTATGCAGGGTGGAATGTGAAGTGGAGGTAAGGATGGGCAGGGTGAATCAAGTGGAGGATATGGTCAGTATAATGGACATGCAAAGCCTCATGATCAATGGGGGTTTTGTGGGGACATGTAGAGGATGAAAGCTCTAGTGGAGTGGAGAGTGAGTATTGTGGTAGAGATTGCAAAGGTGATGAATTAGAAGGGGGGATAAATGGTGTGGTTGTAGGAGATGATGTGACAACTAAACTAGAAGAGGTAGTAGTTGGAATAGATCACATAGAAGATGAAGATGATAGGGAAGGTGGGTTTTTAGATTGTGTGGCGATGGATGTCACAAGAGATGATGGATAATTTGGTGGTTGAATGTCAGGTTGAATAGTGCAGTGCTTTCAATATGGAGGTTCTTGTGGTGTGGCAGAAGGGGAGGACGAAGTATGCGCAAGGTGGTCACAACTTATCCTTCCCAAAAAACCTTTGCAAGATGGGATATTTTTGGTGTGATGTTCTTGATTTGCCCTAGTTGCAGCAGTTGAGTCCACATTATGTCATTGTGTTGATCCAAGTTGTGGTAATGGAACTTTATGTCCAAGGTTTTAGAGAGGAGGGATTAAGCGGTCTTCAACGGTAATGGTCCTATCATCGATAAAGTCTTGATGTCATGACCCCATTGGCTATGGAAGAGACAATTTTTTTTTGGTGTTAGGCCCTAGAGATGTGGATGGAGAGGGATCATCTTGTCTTAGTCTAGGTAAGAATATTTCTTGTGAATCAAGATGTCTCCAAAAAAAGTATGACAAGGATTTTGAGAGAGGTGTGAAGGATCGTTGGGGCCGAGGAGAAATGTGTGTGGAGTGTGAAGCAGATTGGTTGTGTTGCTTTGAAGGTGGTTGATGAGTTTGGGATGTTGGAGGTGGGGGTCAATATGAAGGTTGTGGCAATTGTTGTGAATGAAATGAAGGTTGTTGTGGAGATGATTGAGGTTGTTGCAATTTGTGAGAGGTAGTTTATGATCGATGATAACTTGATTGAGAGTGATGATAGGTATATTGAGATGGATAATAAGTGAAGGGTGATTGTGATTGATAAGTGGGCGACGGTTGATGATAGGTGGGTTGGTATTTATGAGAGGTGGATTGATAGCGATGATATTTAGGTTGATATGGATGGTAAGTGGAGGGTGATTGTGATAGATAAATGGGCAAAATTTTATGAGAGGTGGGTTGAGATTTATGAGAGGTGGATTGAGATCGATGATAGGTAGGGGATGATGATGATTGATAGGTGGGTGACTATTGACAATAGGTGGGTTGAGATCAATGATACTTGCAGGTGGATTGTTGGTGAGATGAAGAGGATGAGTATTGGTAAGACAACTACGAGTATTGCGGGGAATTACCAATGGATGATGGAAATGGAAGGGAAGGCGAGAATAATGGAAGCAAAAGGGGTTAGTGGTGGCAAGTTTGTCACAAAAAAATCCATTATCTAATTAAAATGAATGAAAACAAACAAACAAACAATTAATTTGTTTTTGTTTGAGTTTTGTGGTTTTTTTTGTTTTTTTGTTTTGGGTTTTGAAGTTTTGTGCAAATTGTTTTTTTTGATGAATTTTGAACAACAATTTTTTATTTCTGTTTTGTTTTTTTGTTGTTTTTTTTTTTTATTTAATGATTTTGTTCATTTTGTTTGAAGCAAAATCAAATAAAAGAAAGCCCACCTGCATTTTGTTGTTTGTTCATTTTTTTTATATTTTAAGTTTATGTTTTTTTGGGGGTTAAGGTTTATATTATTTTTTTTTATGGGTAGGGTATCCTGTGTTGGGGTGGAGCTCAATTCTCCACCAATGTTTTTTCTTCCATACGAGTTGGATATTAAACAAACAAAGTCCGAGAAAGTGGTGACTGCGTAAACCGGTGGCAATGGTGATGTGGCATTTTTTTGTGGCAAAGGCGGCTGGATAGTTTAATATAACAAACAAAATTTAATTAAAAGCCAAAGTTTGTTATTATATTTGTTGTAACATTATAACAAATATAATTATGCCTATGTAATATAAAAGGGCCTACGATGTGTAATTGCTAGAGTGTGAGTAACACAGTAATGTCAGTAGGTATACGGGGTTGTATTACCAGGGAGTGTAATGTCGAAATGGCATACAAGAAGGCGGTAATGCCTTGGAGGATGCCCAAGAGGTATTTTTGTCATTGTAATCCTTCATTGTAAGCTGATTGTAGAGAGGTTGTATTACTGTAGTGAGAGTGCAGTGAGGTGTTTGGAGATGCACAATGATGCAATGTGGCAGATTGGTCATTGTGCATAGTAGCACAAAAATCTTGTAGCTTTGATGGGATTGCATGATAATCACGATAGAGTGATTATGATTTTTTGTGGGTGAGGAGAAACCCATGTTTGAGAAGCTTGCAAGGAGATGGAGAGAGGGTGTTGCAGCCAAACTGTTGTTCGGTTCTTCCTCCATGTATTTGTAATTACTGAAATAATGGAATTATTGTGTTGGTGCTTCTCCGGGGATGTAGCTCAACACATTGTTGAGTGAACCTCGTAAATTTGGTGTTTTATCTGTCTACATGCTTTATTTTTGTTGGTTTAATTTTCTCATGCGTTAATATGAATGGAATAAACGCAACAATTGGTATCAAAGCTTAATTTTGGGAGGATTCCTGTTTGAGTGGGAGCTGGAAGCTAAGGCTGAAATAGATTGCTGGTGTCAGTAATCGGTTTAAGATTGTATTCAGAACTTAGGAAATCATATGTGTTGCAATATGATATTGGCCACCTCTATTGCCCTTATCCCTTCCTGGGTTCTGTATATGAAAGCTTGTAATTGGAAAGGTGGAGTTTCCAATGTATTATTCCTAACTACAGAAGAGCAAGAGAATGACGAAGTAGTGGGAATAATGATATTGTTGGAGATTGTCAGGCTATTCATTGATCATAGGAGAATATGCGAGGTTGACATCAATATGAAAATGTGATGGTTCAAAATATGATGATGAAGATAATCTAGAGGATGACAAATCCTCAGGTGTGGTTTTTGGTACAGTAATGAAATCATAGTAGATTGTTGTGAATCGATCTCCAAGTGGGAGATTGTTGGGGTGGAGCTCGATTCTCCACCAATGTTTTTTCTTCTAGATGATTTAGAGATTAAATTAATGAAGGCCGAGAAACTGATGACTACGTGAACCAGTAGAAATGACAATGTGGTGTCTATTTGTGGCAGAGGTGGTTGGATGTTTAAATATAACAAACAAAATTTAATTAAAAGCTAAAGTTTGTTATTATATTTGTTGTAAAAATATAACAAATATAATTCTTACTGTGTAATATAAAAGGGCCTACATTGTGTAATTGCTATAGTGTGAGTGACACAGTAATTTCAGTAGGCATACGAGGTTGTATTGTTAGGGAGTGTAATGCCGAAATGGCATACAGGAAAGCAGTAATGCCTTGGAGGATGCCCAAGAGGTATTTTTGTCATTGTAACCCTTCATTGTAAGTTGATTGTAGAGAGGTTGTATTACTATAGTGATAGTGCAGTGAGGTGTTTATAGATGCACAATGACGCAATGTGGCAAATTGCTTATTGTGCATAGTAGCACTACGATCTTGATGGGATTGCATGATAATCACGGTAGAGTGATTATGGTTTTTTGTGAGTGAGTAGAAACCCATGTTGAAGAAGCTTGCAAGGAGATGGAGAGAGGGTGTTGCAGCCAAAATGTTGTTCGGTTCTTCCTCCATGTACTTGTAATTACCGAAATAATGGAATTACTATGCTGGTGCTTCTTTGGAGATGTAGCTCAACACATTTTTGAGTGAACCTCATAAATTTGGTGGTTTCTATGTCTACATGCTATATTTCTACTGGTTTAATTTGTTCACGCGTTAATCTGAATGGAATGAACCTAACAATTGGTATCATAGCTTAATGTTGAGAGGATTCATGTTTGAGTGGGAGCTGGAAGCTAAGGCTAAAATACATTGCTGGTGTGAGCAATCAGTTTAAGCTTATATTCAGAACTTACAAAATCAGATATGTTGCAAGATGAGACTATCCACCTCTCTGCCCTTATCCCTTCCTAGTTTCTCTATATAGAAGCTTGTAATTGGAAATGTGGAGTTTACAATGTATTGTTCCTGACTGCAAACAAGCAAGAGAATGACAAAGTAGTGGGAGCAATGAAGATTGTTGGAGATTTTCAGGTTGTTCATTGATCACAGGAGAAGATGCAAGGTTGACATCAATCCAAAAATGTGATGGTTCAGAACATGATGATGAAGACAATATGGAGGAGGACAAATCCTCAAGTGCGGCTTGTGGTACATCAATGGAATCATAGTAGGTTGTGAATCGATCTCCAAGTGGGAGATTGTTGCGGTGGAGCTCGATTCTCCACCAATGTTTTTTCTTTCGGACGAGTTGGAGATTAAATTAACAAAGGCTGATAAATTGATGACTGCGTGAACTAGTGGAAATGACGATGTGGCATCTATTTGTGGTAGAGGCGGTTGGATGGTTAAATATAACAAACAAAATTTAATTAAAAGCTAAAGTTTTTTATTATATTTGTTGTAACAATATACCAAATATAATTTTTCCTATGTAATATAAAATGGTCTATGTTGTCTAATTGCTAGAGTGTGAGTGACACAGTAATGTCAAAGGTATACGGGGCTATATTTCTAGGGAGTGTAATGTCGGAATGGCATACAGGAAGGCGGTATTGCCTTGGAGGATGCCCAAGAGGTTTTTTTTTCATTGTAATCCTTCATTGTAAGCTGATTGTAGAGAGGTTGTATTACTGTAGTGAGAGTACAGTCAGGGGTTTGGAGATGCACAATGATGCAATGTGGAAGATTTCTCATTATGCATAGTAGCATAAAAATCTTGTAGCTTTGATGGGATTGCATGATAATCATGGTAGAGTGATTATGGTTTTTTGTGGGTGAGGAGAAACCCATGTCTGAGAAGATTGCAAAGATATGGAGAGAGGGTTTTGCAGCCAAACTGTTGTTCGGTTCTTCCTTTATGTATTTATAATTACCAAAATAATGGAATTACTGTGTTGATGCTTCTCCAAGGATGTAGCTTAACACATTGTTGAGTGAACCTCGTAAATTTGGTGGTTTCTCTGTCTACATGTTTTATTTATGCTAGTTTAATTTTCTCATGCGTTAATTTGAATGGAATGGACCCAAAAATTTGTATCAGAGCTTAATGTTGGGAGGATTCATGTTTGAGTGGGAACTCGAAGCTAAGGTTGAAATAGATTGCTGGTGTGAGCAATTAGTTGAAGATTATATTCAAAACTTACGAAATCAGATATGTTGCAAGATGAGACTGGCCACCTCTCTTGCCCTTATCCCTTCCTGAGTTCTATATATGGAAGCTTGTAATTGGAAAGGTGGATTTTCCAATGTATTGTTCATGAATGTGGAAAAGCAGGAGAATGACGAAGCAGTGGGAGTAATGAATATTGTTGGAGATTGTCAGGTTGTTCGTTGATCACATGAGAAGATGCGAGGTTGACATCAATCCAAAAATGTGATGGTTTAGAACATGATGATGAAGACAATTTGGAGGAGGACAAATCCTTAGGTGTTGTTTGTGGTATAGTAGTGGAATCATAGTAGGCTATTGTAAATCGATCTTTAAGTGGGAGATTTTTTGGGTGGAGCTCGATTCTCCACCAATGTTTTTTCTTTCGGATAAGTTGGAGAATAAATTAACGAAGGCCGAGAAAGTGATGACTGCATTAACTAGTGGCAATGACGATGTGGCATCTATTTGTGGTAGAGGTGGCTGGATGGTTAAATATAACAAACAAAATTTAATTAAAAGCCAAAGTTTGTTATTATATTTGTTGTAACAATATAACAAATATAATTATGCTTATGTAATATAAAAGGGCCTACACTATGTAATTGCTAGAGTTTGAGTGACACAGTAATGCCAGTAGGCATACGAGGCTGTATTACCAGGGAGTGTAATGTCGGAATGGCATACAGGAAGGCGGTAATGCATTGGAGGATGCCCAAGAGGTATTTTTGTCATTGTAATCCTTCATTGTAAGCTGATTGTAGAGAGGATGTATTACTGTAGTGAGAGTGTAGTGTGGTGTTTGAAGATGCACAATGATGCAATGTGGTAGATTGATCATTGTGCATAGTAGCACAACAATCTTGTAGATTTGATGGGATTGCATGATAATCACGGTAGAGTGATTATGGTTTTTTGTGGGTAAGGAGAAACTTATGTCTAAAAATATTACAAGGATATGGAGAGAGGGTGTTGTAGCCAAAATGTTGTTCGGTTATTCCTCCATGTATTTGTAATTATCAAAATAATGGAATTACTGTGTCGATGCTTCTCCAGGGATGTAGCTCAACACATTGTTGAGTGAACCTCATAAATTTGGTGTTTTCTCTATCTGCATGCTTTATTTCTACTATTTTAATTTGCTCACGCATTAATCTGAATGGAATGAACCCAACAATTGGTATCAAAGCTTAATGTTGGGAGGATTCCTATTTGAGTGGGAGTTGGAAGCTAAGGCTCAAATAGATTGGTGGTGTGAGTAATCGGTTTAAGCTTGTATTAAAAACTTAGGAAATCAGATGTGTTGCAAGATGAGACTGGCCACCTCTCTTGCCCTTATCCCTTCTTGAGTTCTATATATGGAAGCTTGTAATTGGAAAGGTGGAGTTTCCAATGTATTTTTCCTAACTATGGAAGAGCAGGAGAATGACAAAGTAATAGGAACAATGAATATTTTTGGAGATTGTCAGGTTGTTCGTTGATCACAAGAGAAGATGCGAGGTTGACATAAATCCAAAAATGTGATGGTTCGAACATGATGATGAAGACAATTTGGAGGAGGACAAATCCTCAGGTGCGGTTTGTGGTACAGTAGTGGAATCATAGTAGGCTATTGTGAATCGATCTCCAAGTGGGAGATTGTTGGGGTGGAGCTCGATTCTCCATCAATGTTTTTTCTTTCGGATGAGTTGGAGATTAAATTAACGAAGACCAGGAAATTGATGATTGTGTGAACCAATGGCAATAATGATGTGGCATCTATTTGTGGTAGAGGTGGTTGGATGGTTAAATATAACAAACAAAATTTAATTAAAAACCAAAGTTTTTTATTATATTTGTTGTAACAATATAACAAATATAATTCTGCCTGTGTAATATAAAAGGGCCTACACTATGTAATTTATATATTGTGAGTGACACAGTAATGCCAATAGGCATACGGGGCTGTATTGCAAGGGAGTGTAATGTCGGAATGGCATACAGGAAGGCGGTAATGCCTTGGAGGATGCCCAAGAGGTATTTTTGTCATTGTAATCCTTCATTGTAAGATTATTGTAGAGAGGATGTATTACTGTAGTAAGAGTGCAGTGAGGTGTTTTGAGATGCACAATGATGCAATGTGGCAGATTGGTCATTGTGCTAGCACAACAATCTTGTAGCTTTTATTGGATTGCATGATAATCATGGTAGAGTGATTATGGTTTTTTGTGGGTGAGGAGAAACCTATGTCTAAGAAGCTTGCAAGGATATGGAGAGAGGATGTTACAACCAAACTGTTGTTCAGTTATTCCTCCATGTATTTGTAATTATCAAAATAATGGAATTACTATGCTAGTGCTTCTTCAGGGATGTAGCTCAACACATTTTTGAGTGAACCTTGTAAATTTGGTGTTTTATTTGTCTGCATGCTTTATTTCTACTATTTTAATTTGCTCACACGTTAATATGAATGGAATGAACCCAATAATTTGTATCAGAGCTTAATGTTGAGAGGATTCCTATTTGAGTGGGAGTTGAAAGCTAAGGCTAAAATAGATTGCTTGTGTGAGTAATCTATTTAAGCTTGTATTCAGAACTTAGGAAATCATATGTATTGCAAGATGAGACTGGCCACCTCTCTTGCCCTTATCCCTTCCTAGGTTTTGTATACGAAAGTTTGTAATTGGAAATGTGGAGTTTCTAATGTATTGTTCATGATTGCAGAAGAGCATGAAAATGACAAAGAAATGGGAGCAATGAAGATTGTTGGAGATTGTTAGGATGTTCATTGATCACAAGAGAAGATGCAAGGTTGACATCAATTTGGAAATGTGATGGTTCAGAACATGATGATGAAGACAATCTAGAGGAAGACAAATCCTTAGGTGCGGTTTGTGGGATAGTAGTGGAATCATAGTAGGCCATTGTGAACCGATATCCAAGTGGGAGATTGTTGGGGTGGAGCTCGATCTCCACCAATGTTTTTTCTTTCGAACGAGTTGGAGATTAAATTAACGAAGGTCAAGAAAGTGATGACTACGTGAACCAGTGGCAATGAAGATGTGGCATCTGTTTGTGGCAGAGGTGGTTGGATGGTTAAATATAACAAACAAAATTTAATTAAAAACCAAAGTTTGTTATTATATTTGTTGTAAGAATATAACAAATATAATTCTACCTATGTAATATAAAAGGGCCTACACTATGTAATTTCTAGAGTGTGAGTGACACAATAATGCCAGTAGGCATACGGTGTTGTATTTCCAGGGAGTGTAATGTCAAAATAGCATATAGGAAGACGGTAATGCCTTGGAGGATGTCCAAGAGGTATTTTTATCATTGTAATCCTTCATTGTAAGTCGATTGTAGAGAGGTTGTATTACTATAGTTATTGTAGTGAGAGTGCAGTGAGGTGTTTGGAGATGCACAATGATGCAATGTGGCAGATTGCTCATTGTGCATAGTAGCACAACAATCTTGTAGCTTTGATGGGATTGCATGATAATCACGATAGAGTGATTATGGTTTTTTGTGGGTGAGGAGAAACCCATGTTTGAGAAGCTTGCAAGGAGATGGAGAGAGGGTGTTGCAGCCAAACTGTTGTTCGGTTCTTCCTCCATGTATTTGTAATTATCAAAATAATGGAATTACTGTGCTGGTGCTTCTTCGGGGATCTAGCTCAACACATTGTTGAGTAAACCTCGTAAATTTGGTGGTTTCTCTGTCTACATGCTTTATTTCAATTGGTTTAATTTCCTCATGCGTTAATCTGAATGGAATGAACCCAACAATTGGTATTAGAGCTTAATGTTGGGAGGATTCCTGTTTGAGTGGGAGCTGGAAGCTAAGGCAGAAATGGATTGTTGGTGTGAGCAATCGGTTTAAGCTTGTATTCAGAACTTAGGAAATTGGATATGTTGCAAGATGAGACTGGCCACCTCTCTTGCCCTTATCCCTTCCTAGGTTCTCTATACAAAAACTTGTAATTGGAAAGGTGGATTTTACAATGTATTGTTCATGACTACGAAAGATCAGGAGTATGACAAAGCAATGGTAGAAATGAAGATTATTGGAGATTTTTAGGTTGTTCGTTAATCATAGGAGAAGATGCAAGGTTTACATCAATCTAGAAATGTGATGGTTCATAACATGATGATGAAGACAATCTAGAGGTAGACAAATCTTCAGGTGTGGTTTATGGTACAGTAGTGGAATCATGGTAGGCTATTGTGAATTGATCTTCAAGTGGGAGATTGTTGGGGTGGAGCTCGATTCTCCACCAATGTTTTTTCTTTCGAATGAGTTGGATATTAAATTGACGAAAGCTGAGAAAGTGATGACTGCATGAACTGGTGGCAATGACGATGTGGCATTTTTTTGTGGCAGAGGTGGCTGGATGGTTAATATAACAAACAAAATTTAATTAAAAGCCAAAGTTTGTTATTATATTTGTTGTAACAATATAACAAATATAATTATGCCTATGTAATATAAAAGGGCCTACGCAGTGTAATTGCTAGAGTGTGAGTGACACAGTAATGCCAGTAGGCATACGAGGTTGTATTACCAGAGAGTGTAATGCCAAAATGGCATACAGGAAGGCGGTAATGCCTTGGAGGATGCCCAAGAGGTATTTTTGTCATTGTAATCCTTCATTGTAAGCTGATTGTAGAGAGGCTGTATTACTGTAGTGAGAGTGCAGTGAGGTGTTTGGAGATGCACAATGATGCAATGTGGCAGATTGCTCATTGTGCATAGTAGCACAACAATCTTGTAGCTTTTATGGGATTGCATGATAATCATGGTAGAGTGATTATGGTTTTTTGTGGGTAAGGAGAAACTTATGTCTCAGAATATTACAAGGATATGGAGAGAGGGTGTTGCAGCCAAAATGTTGTTCGGTTATTCCTCCATGTATTTGTAATTATCAAAATAATGGAATTACTATGTTGATGCTTCTCCGGGGATGTAGCTCAACACATTGTTGAGTGAACCTCATAAATTTGGTGTTTTCTCTATCTGCATGCATTATTTCTACTGTTTTAATTTGCTCACGCGTTAATATGAATGGAATGAACCCAACAATTGGTATTAGAGCTTAATGTTGGGAGGATTCCTGTTTGAGTGGGAGCTAGAAGCTAAGGTTGAAATAGATTGCTGGTGTGAGCAATTAGTTGAAGATTATATTCAAAACTTACGAAATCAGATATGTTGCAAGATGAGACTGGCCACCTCTCTTGTCCTTATCCCTTCTTGAGTTCTATATATGGAAGCTTGTAATTGGAAAGGTGGAGTTTCCAATGTATTGTTCATGAATGTGGAAAAGCAGGAGAATGACGAAGCAATGGGAGTAATGAATATTGTTGGAGATTGTCAGGATGTTCGTTGATCACATGAGAAGATGCGAGGTTGACATCAATCCAAAAATGTGATGGTTTAGAACATGATGATGAAGACAATTTGGAGGAGGACAAATCCTTAGGTGTTGTTTGTGGTATAGTAGTGGAATCATAGTAGGCTATTGTAAATCGATCTTTAAGTGGGAGATTTTTTGGGTGGAGCTCGATTCTCCACCAATGTTTTTTCTTTCGGATAAGTTGGAGAATAAATTAACGAAGGCCGAGAAAGTGATGACTGCATTAACTAGTGGCAATGACGATGTGGCATCTGTTTGTGGTAGAGGTGGCTGGATGGTTAAATATAACAAACAAAATTTAATTAAAAGCCAAATTTTGTTATTATATTTGTTGTAACAATATAACTAATATAATTATGCTTATGTAATATAAAAGGGCCTACACTATGTAATTGCTAGAGTTTGAGTGACACAGTAATGCCAGTAGGCATACGAGGCTGTATTACCAGGGAGTGTAA
Organism: Wollemia nobilis; assembly: GCA_028583015.1. Taxonomy (NCBI): domain Eukaryota; kingdom Viridiplantae; phylum Streptophyta; class Pinopsida; order Araucariales; family Araucariaceae; genus Wollemia; species Wollemia nobilis. The sequence goes on from JAQPPZ010015100.1 coordinate 12,512,448, forward strand.
TGTCGAAATGGCATACAGGAAGGCGGTAATGCATTGGAGGATGCCCAAGAGGTATTTTTGTCATTGTAATCCTTCATTGTAAGCTGATTGTAGAGAGGATGTATTACTGTAGTGAGAGTGTAGTGTGGTGTTTGAAGATGCACAATGATGCAATGTGGTAGATTGATCATTGTGCATAGTAGCACAACAATCTTGTAGATTTGATGGGATTGCATGATAATCACGGTAGAGTGATTATGGTTTTTTGTGGGTAAGGAGAAACTTATGTCTGAAAATATTACAAGGATATGGAGAGAGGGTGTTGTAGCCAAAATGTTGTTCGGTTATTCCTCCATGTATTTGTAATTATCAAAATAATGGAATTACTGTGTCGATGCTTCTCCAGGGATGTAGCTCAACACATTGTTGAGTGAACCTCATAAATTTGGTGTTTTCTCTATCTGCATGCTTTATTTCTACTATTTTAATTTGCTCACGCATTAATCTGAATGGAATGAACCCAACAATTGGTATCAAAGCTTAATGTTGGGAGGATTCCTATTTGAGTGGGAGTTGGAAGCTAAGGCTCAAATAGATTGGTGGTGTGAGTAATCGGTTTAAGCTTGTATTAAAAACTTAGGAAATCAGATGTGTTGCAAGATGAGACTGGCCACCTCTCTTGCCCTTATCCCTTCTTGAGTTCTATATATGGAAGCTTGTAATTGGAAAGGTGGAGTTTCCAATGTATTTTTCCTAACTATGGAAGAGCAGGAGAATGACAAAGTAATAGGAACAATGAATATTTTTGGAGATTGTCAGGTTGTTCGTTGATCACAAGAGAAGATGCGAGGTTGACATAAATCCAAAAATGTGATGGTTCAGAACATGATGATGAAGACAATTTGGAGGAGGACAAATCCTTAGGTGTGGTTTGTGGTACAGCAGTGGAATCATAGTAGGCTATTGTGAATCGATCTCCAAGTGGGAGATTGTTGGGGTGGAGCTCGATTCTCCACCAATGTTTTTTCTTTCGGATGAGTTGGAGATTAAATTAACGAAGACCAGGAAATTGATGATTGTGTGAACCAATGGCAATAATGATGTGGCATCTATTTGTGGTAGAGGTGGTTGGATGGTTAAATATAACAAACAAAATTTAATTAAAAACCAAAGTTTGTTATTATATTTGTTGTAACAATATAACAAATATAATTCTGCCTGTGTAATATAAAAGGGCCTACACTATGTAATTTATATATTGTGAGTGACACAGTAATGCCAATAGGCATACGGGGCTATATTTCCAGGGAGTGTAATGTCGGAATGGCATACAAGAAGGTGGTAATGCCTTGGAGGATGCCCAAGAGGTATTTTTGTCATTGTAATCCTTCATTGTAAGATTATTGTAGAGAGGATGTATTACTGTAGTAAGAGTGCAGTGAGGTGTTTTGAGATGCACAATGATGCAATGTGGCAGATTGCTCATTGTGCATAGTAGCACAACAATCTTGTAGCTTTTATGGGATTGCATGATAATCATGGTAGAGTGATTATGGTTTTTTGTGGGTAAGGAGAAACTTATGTCTCAGAATATTACAAGGATATGGAGAGAGGGTGTTGCAGCCAAAATGTTGTTCGGTTATTCCTCCATGTATTTGTAATTATCAAAATAATGGAATTACTGTGTCGATGCTTCTCCAGGGATGTAGCTCAACACATTGTTGAGTGAACCTCATAAATTTGGTGTTTTCTCTATCTGCATGCATTATTTCTACTGTTTTAATTTGCTCACGCGTTAATATGAATGGAATGAACCCAACAATTGGTATTAGAGCTTAATGTTGGGAGGATTCATGTTTGAGTGGGAACTCGAAGCTAAGGTTGAAATAGATTGCTGGTGTGAGAAATTAGTTGAAGATTATATTCAAAACTTACGAAATCAGATATGTTGCAAGATGAGACTGGCCACCTCTCTTGTCCTTATCCCTTCTTGAGTTCTATATATGGAAGCTTGTAATTGGAAAGGTGGAGTTTCCAATGTATTGTTCATGAATGTGGAAAAGCAGGAGAATGACGAAGCAATGGGAGTAATGAATATTGTTGGAGATTGTCAGGATGTTCGTTGATCACATGAGAAGATGCGAGGTTGACATCAATCCAAAAATGTGATGGTTTAGAACATGATGATGAAGACAATTTGGAGGAGGACAAATCCTTAGGTGTTGTTTGTGGTATAGTAGTGGAATCATAGTAGGCTATTGTAAATCGATCTTTAAGTGGGAGATTTTTTGGGTGGAGCTCGATTCTCCACCAATGTTTTTTCTTTCGGATAAGTTGGAGAATAAATTAACGAAGGCCGAGAAAGTGATGACTGCATTAACTAGTGGCAATGACGATGTGGCATCTGTTTGTGGTAGAGGTGGCTGGATGGTTAAATATAACAAACAAAATTTAATTAAAAGCCAAATTTTGTTATTATATTTGTTGTAACAATATAACTAATATAATTATGCTTATGTAATATAAAAGGGCCTACACTATGTAATTGCTAGAGTTTGAGTGACACAGTAATGCCAGTAGGCATACGAGGCTGTATTACCAGGGAGTGTAATGTCGGAATGGCATACAGGAAGGCGGTAATGCATTGGAGGATGCCCAAGAGGTATTTTTGTCATTGTAATCCTTCATTGTAAGCTGATTGTAGAGAGGATGTATTACTGTAGTGAGAGTGTAGTGTGGTGTTTGAAGATGCACAATGATGCAATGTGGTAGATTGATCATTGTGCATAGTAGCACAACAATCTTGTAGATTTGATGGGATTGCATGATAATCACGGTAGAGTGATTATGGTTTTTTGTGGGTAAGGAGAAACTTATGTCTAAAAATATTACAAGGATATGGAGAGAGGGTGTTGTAGCCAAAATGTTGTTCGGTTATTCCTCCATGTATTTGTAATTATCAAAATAATGGAATTACTGTGTCGATGCTTCTCCAGGGATGTAGCTCAACACATGGTTGAGTGAACCTCATAAATTTGGTGTTTTCTCTATCTCGCATGCTTTATTTCTACTGGTTTAATTTGCTCACACATTAATCTGAATGGAATGAACCCAACAATTGGTATCAGAGCTTAATGTTGGGAGGATTCCTATTTGAGTGGGAGTTGGAAGCTAAGGCTCAAATAGATTGGTGGTGTGAGTAATCGGTTTAAGCTTGTATTAAAAACTTAGGAAATCAGATGTGTTGCAAGATGAGACTGGCCACCTCTCTTGCCCTTATCCCTTCTTGAGTTCTATATATGGAAGCTTGTAATTGGAAAGGTGGAGTTTCCAATGTATTTTTCCTAACTATGGAAGAGCAGGAGAATGACAAAGTAATAGGAACAATGAATATTTTTGGAGATTGTCAGGTTGTTCGTTGATCACAAGAGAAGATGCGAGGTTGACATCAATCCAAAAATGTGATGGTTCAGAACATGATGATGAAGACAATTTGGAGGAGGACAAATCCTTAGGTGTGGTTTGTGGTACAGCAGTGGAATCATAGTAGGCTATTGTGAATCGATCTCCAAGTGGGAGATTGTTGGGGTGGAGCTCGATTCTCCATCAATGTTTTTTGTGGGGTGGAGATTGTTAGAGTGATTATGGTTTTTTGTGGGTGAGGAGAAACCCATGTCTGAGAAGATTGCAAAGATATGGAGAGAGGGTGTTGCAGCAAAAATGTTGTTCGGTTATTCCTCCATGTATTTGTAATTATCAAAATAATGGAATTACTGTGTCGATGCTTCTCCAGGGATGTAGCTCAACACATTGTTGAGTGAACCTCATAAATTTGGTGTTTTCTCTATCTGCATGCATTATTTCTACTGTTTTAATTTGCTCACGCGTTAATATGAATGGAATGAACCCAACAATTGGTATTAGAGCTTAATGTTGGGAGGATTCATGTTTGAGTGGGAACTCGAAGCTAAGGTTGAAATAGATTGCTGGTGTGAGCAATTAGTTGAAGATTATATTCAAAACTTACGAAATCAGATATGTTGCAAGATGAGACTGGCCACCTCTCTTGTCCTTATCCCTTCTTGAGTTCTATATATGGAAGCTTGTAATTGGAAATGTGGAGTTTCCAATGTATTGTTCATGAATGTGGAAAAGCAGGAGAATGACGAAGCAATGGGAGTAATGAATATTGTTGGAGATTGTCAGGATGTTCGTTGATCACATGAGAAGATGCGAGGTTGACATCAATCCAAAAATGTGATGGTTTAGAACATGATGATGAAGACAATTTGGAGGAGGACAAATCCTTAGGTGTTGTTTGTGGTATAGTAGTGGAATCATAGTAGGCTATTGTAAATCGATCTTTAAGTGGGAGATTTTTTGGGTGGAGCTCGATTCTCCACCAATGTTTTTTCTTTCGGATAAGTTGGAGAATAAATTAACGAAGGCCGAGAAAGTGATGACTGCATTAACTAGTGGCAATGACGATGTGGCATCTGTTTGTGGTAGAGGTGGCTGGATGGTTAAATATAACAAACAAAATTTAATTAAAAGCCAAATTTTGTTATTATATTTGTTGTAACAATATAACTAATATAATTATGCTTATGTAATATAAAAGGGCCTACACTATGTAATTGCTAGAGTTTGAGTGACACAGTAATGCCAGTAGGCATACGAGGTTGTATTACCAGGGAGTGTAATGTCGGAATGGCATACAGGAAGGCGGTAATGCATTGGAGGATGCCCAAGAGGTATTTTTGTCATTGTAATCCTTCATTGTAAGCTGATTGTAGAGAGGATGTATTACTGTAGTGAGAGTGTAGTGTGGTGTTTGAAGATGCACAATGATGCAATGTGGTAGATTGATCATTGTGCATAGTAGCACAACAATCTTGTAGATTTGATGGGATTGCATGATAATCACGGTAGAGTGATTATGGTTTTTTGTGGGTAAGGAGAAACTTATGTCTGAAAATATTACAAGGATATGGAGAGAGGGTGTTGTAGCCAAAATGTTGTTCGATTATTCCTCCATGTATTTGTAATTATCAAAATAATGGAATTACTGTGTCGATGCTTCTCCAGGGATGTAGCTCAACACATTGTTGAGTGAACCTCATAAATTTGGTGTTTTCTCTATCTGCATGCTTTATTTCTACTATTTTAATTTGCTCACGCATTAATCTGAATGGAATGAACCCAACAATTGGTATCAAAGCTTAATGTTGGGAGGATTCCTATTTGAGTGGGAGTTGGAAGCTAAGGCTCAAATAGATTGGTGGTGTGAGTAATCGGTTTAAGCTTGTATTAAAAACTTAGGAAATCAGATGTGTTGCAAGATGAGACTGGCCACCTCTCTTGCCCTTATCCCTTCTTGAGTTCTATATATGGAAGCTTGTAATTGCAAAGGTGGAGTTTCCAATGTATTGTTCTTGACTGCAGAAGAGCAGGGGAATGACAAAGAAATGGGAGCAATGAAGATTGTTTGAGATTGTCAAGATGTTTGTTGATCACAGGAGAAGATGCAAGGTTGACATCAATTATGAAATGTGATGGTTCAGAACATTATGATGAAGACAATCTAGAGGAGGACAAATCCTTAGGTGCAGTTTGTGGTACAGTAGTGGAATCATACTAGGTCATTGTGAATCGATATCCAAGTGGGAGATTGTTGGGGTGGAGCTCGATCTCCACCAATGTTTTTTCTTTCGAACGAATTGGAGATTAAATTAACGAAGGTCAAGAAAGTGATGACTGCGTGAACCGGTGGCAATGACGATGTGGCGTCTGTTTGTGGCAGAGGTGGTTGGATGGTTAAATATAACAAACAAAATTTAATTAAAAGCCAAAGTTTGTTATTATATTTGTTGTAACAATATAACAAATATAATTCTGCCTATGTAATATAAAAGGGCCTACACTGTGTAATTGCTAGAGTGTGAGTGACACAGTAATTCCAATAGGCATACGGGGTTGTATTGTCAGGGATTGTAATGTCTTAATGGCATACAGGAAGGCGGTAATGCTTTGGAGGATGCCCAAGAGGTATTTTTGTCATTGTAATCCTTCATTGTAAGCTGATTGTAGAGAGGTTGTATTACTGTAGTTACTGTAGTGAGAGTGCAGTGAGGTGTTTGGAGATGCACAATGATGCAATGTGGCAGATTGATCATTGTGCATAGTAGCACAACAATCTTGTAGCTTTGATGGGATTGCATTATAATCACGATAGAGTGATTATGGTTTTTTGTGGGTGAGGAGAAACCCATGTCTGAGAAGCTTGTAAGGATATGGAAAGAGGGTGTTGCAACCAAACTGTTGTTTGGTTATTCCTCCATGTATTTGTAATTACTGAAATAATGGAATTACTGTGTTGGTGCTTCTCCGGGGATGTAGCTCAACACATTGTTGAGTGAACCTCGTAAATTTGGTGTTTTCTTTGTCTACATGCTTTATTTCTATTGGTTTAATTTGCTCACGCATTAATCTGAATGGAATGAACCCAACATCATGTGTTGGCCTGACAGAGGTCTGTAGGCGCAGGCCTGTGTGACAGACCCTTGGCCCGAGCGCGCTGCTCGTGCAGCGCTGCCCTCCGGCGGGCGGCGAGATTTTTTATTTTTTATTTTTATTTTTGGTTTAATTTGGCAGGGAGCTCAGTGTGTTTAACAAATAATCTTCTTGCAAATTTAAATACAACATTATGCGGTACACGGTTTGAAAAGGGTCGTCTTGGCTAAAGCTTTTAGCATATGAAGTCGATATATTTCTTTCAGCATATCGTGGGCAAAACCAGCAGCCTACGCTTTTTCGGTACTTGTTGGCATAGACACGGAGACAGGACGAAAGACAGGTGTGACAGTGCATTGGGAGGCCACGGTGGTTAATGTAATTCTAACATTGCCACATTCCTCGCTACATGCAGCTAGTGTCCACGCAGCCTCTTTTGCTAAGTATCCCTTGCCAACTATCGTTATGTAGAAAAGCACTTACAATTGTTTTGTCATGGACATTTCAGTGTTCAATACATTGGAGGGTATTCGACGTCATTTGCTTGGTGAGGAGACAATTCCTTCATCCTCACTACTCAATTTTTCCCCATTTCTCTATTTCAATTCTGAGCTCACGAATTTCATAGAAAAAAAGCAAAGATAAAAACTTATTTGTAACTTTTAATGAAATCGGCTCATCGGAAGAGAAGGTTTTCAGTTGCAACTGTGGGCAAATATGTCAGACGTCCGTCGACGCAAGTATGAATAGTGGTGCATACAACTCAGTTATTGTTCCTTCTCATATGTGTGAAACTAATAGCCAATTTCTTGCCCTGCTCATAACAGTTTTAGGCGGAAGCAACACAACAGGATTGTCGACGCGTCAATACGGGGGCATCCAAATTGAGCCTGTAATGCATTGACCTCAAAATTTAGTCCGTGAGCTGGGCAAACTTTGGGCTCTGCTGCAGAATGATCAGGAACACAACGAGCCAACTGCGGTTGTTGGCTGTCTTTGATGTCCGAAGGATGGACTGGGGTAGCTTCGAAGACACAGGAGGAATGCTCACAGTAATTGGAATGAGGGTGGGAAGCCACCTATCATCGAAGTGGCACACTAGTGGGAATGGTGTGGAGGCCCGAAGGTGGAATAAGGCCACGAGGAAATCCAGAAATATCGACACCAGAAGGCCCAAGAGTCTCTCGGCAAAAAATTATGCTCAATCAAGCATGTGGCACATGGGAAATCAGCAGTGGTTAAAGCCTTATCTGGTGTCCAGGAAGGTGGAGAACTTCCAACATGTGCTCGAATGGTACATGTGATTCAATCTGGCAGTAAAATGTAGAGCTTCTTGGCTGTTGGTGACTCAGATTTGCACCTGTTGGTGACTCAGATTTGCACCTGTTGGTCCAATTTGTCTATGATCTCATTGCAATAGACTTTCAAACCTAACATAGTGTCGATGGCTATGGTTTGAGGATTAAACACATAAAAAGTTGTCTTGCTTTGAAATATTTTAGCCTGTGCGAGCAGTATATCGCCATTTTGATGTCGACATTTGAGTTCCAGTAATCATCCAAATCAATTTGTTATTAATGTTTTACAAATCAATTTGTTATTAATGTTTTAGAAGTTGTCTCTGTAGATGTGCAATCCCCAACTTTGAGGCAGAGCTGTAATTCAGTTCATTATTACTTTGAGGCAGAGCTATAATTCAGTTCATTATTGATGTTTTGACTATGATTATGCTTATCCTTGTAAATCTTAAGTCCTTGTAATTCAGTTCATTATTGATGTTTTGACTATGATTATGCGTATTCTTGTAAATCTGATCTTTTTTATGTCTAAGGAATGGCCAGCAGTTACGCAAGAGCTATTTATGGTGAGAAGCGGCTAAATCTGAGCATTAAGCACAAAATTTATTGTTTTATTTATGGGAGCCGCGCCCCTCATGGTACAAGGGAGGGCGCCCCCTCCATTGAATTTTTTTTTTTTTAATAAAATAAAATAAAAATACTTTAGAATATATATAGTTAGTTATTTATTTATTTGATCTTACATTTTATTTTTTTCCTACATTCTGTTTTCTTTTAATTTTAATTTTAAAAAACACACACAAATGTGTAACGAAACAATATTAATTTTTTTTTTTTATTAAATTCAAATATAAAATTTCGTAGTTATGGATGTTTTTCGTCGAAATTGTGTATTTCGCAGTTATGGATGTTTGTGTCTCGTCGAGATTGTGTTTTGAATATTTGGGTAAACTTTAAAACACCTCATAGAATTAGTTTTTTTAAGAAAGCTAACCCATAATTAAAAAAGGAAGTTATTAAAAAAAGGCGGAAGTCACTAAAAAAAACCATGATTGCCATTTTGTAATACATAAAAGCACATCATTGCAATAATAATAAAGCATTATATTAAATTCAAGGTGGTCCCTTTGGGTACAAATTGACCTTTGGGTGCAAATTGACCTTTTTAGGGGTGCATTTTACAATAAGATGTTCAAAAGGGGAATTGATCTTACAAATCAAGAATGGCATATGTACTTCTTCCGTGCCAAAATCAATGTTGGATGGTGGGTTTATGAGTTGTGACCACTGATTGAAGTAGATTTCCTTGAGTTGAGTTGTGTACGTGCAAGAGAAGATGTTAGTAGCACATGTTTACATGTTTATAAAATAAAGTAAGTGCAAGTGCAAATAAACATCCAAAATATAAATGTACTATGGAGAGATACAAACTTGAAATGTGGATGGGCATGCTTGAGCCTCCTTCTATGTTCACCTATAATGATTTTGATAGCATCTGGATTTGGGACAAGGTGAGGGGGGTGGTGAGGTGGCTTCCACACAGTCCTAGTGGAGGACAAGATGGTGGTCTACCACTATGCTTAGTGGAGGAATATAAAATTGGATAATGAAGAAGTGGAATGTAAGGTGGCATAGGGAGGGAATTTAAAATTCCTTGGTGGGATGCTAAGTGGATGCACACATTTTGTCTTATATAAAGGGAGGATGAAGACAAAAGTGGGTGGAAGACAAACCCATGTGGGAAAGAAATGTAAAATTCCTTAGTGGGTGATGGGTGCATTTAGTGGAGGATGAGCACTTAAGTTATAAAATGTCTCATTTTGTTTTTGGTGTAAGTGGGGTTTGACCAAGGTTAGGTGGACCCAGAGTAAGGGTTAACCTAGGTCAAGGATTGACCCAAGTCAAGAATTGACCTTGGGAGAAGGTGTGTGCACCTAAGGTTAACCTAAGGGGATGGTAACATGGTGACCAAGGGCTAGGTGTAGGATGGGGCTTGAATGTCCAAAGGGGACTACAAAGGAAAACATCCCTATTTAAGTGGTGAAAATCATATTCTTAGCCTTGAGGTTTCCCAAGGTGGGTCGCATGGCCTGAAGAGGATCCATATAGGTAGTCTTCTCAATATGACATGTTTTAGGTGTCTACAGGTACTAAATGTTAAATCTCTCAAGTGAAAATACTTACCAAGTATTTTACCCATACCATCAAAAAGCCAAAACTAAGAGTCGTACCTTAACAAATGTGTCACATTTCTAAAACCATCACTTTCACCACTAAATTTTTGTCTCTTCTAACATTTTGTTTAAAAGATAAAATTTGTTGTGAAGCACATGAGAGTAGGGAAAGGGAAACAATGGTATTAATACACAACAAAAGTATTTTAAAAAAATCAAAGACTCTTACTTATATATTTAATTAATTAGTTTACAAGAATAAACAAAATCTTTAATCTGGAATTAATAATAAGAGTAATCACATTGGGATCAGTAGACAATATTTTTTCTTTTTTATCATATTCTCTGCCAAACACCCAAAAATACCATTAAAATTACATAGAAAAAAATGTGCCCAATGCCACTTATTAAATTGTCATATTGATAGATGAGTGCATGTCCCTGTTCAATGAATTTAACCTGTTACAATTTCACCAAACTACATCGCACCCAAAGTTAGCATCATACATCATTATTGTCAAACAATTTCTTTCTTGTCGAATGATATAGGAGCATGGGGCAAAAATTATATATAAATAAAATAATAATAATATTAATAAGAATAAAAAGTGTTTGTCATTGTTTAATTGTTGTTGTCGTATTAAAAATTAATTTTTTTGTCATAACAACATACCATATACGTGTTGGCATACCAATGTGTCCTATAAATGTTGCCAAATCAAAATGTGGTATAAGTAGATTTTGTGCAATCATAAGAAAAACTATAATAAATAAATAAATATTTTTTTGAAAAAGGATGGGAAGACGAAGGGGCATGACCTTCAACCTTCTCGATTTAATTTTCATTTTTATTGATGAAAATTTAAGGATGTACTGTTGCATTTTTTTGTAAAATTAACTAACAAGAAGTAATTTAGTGATATTTTATTATTTTGCTAAGTTTTTTTAGTTTGAGAGTCTGCAAAGAAATATTTTAGCTACTAGAAGAGGTAGTCTTCCGTTAGAACACTTTCCCTAGACTACATCATTCGGTATTAGAGCAAGGTTTTTAGAGTTCTATAATCCATGCTAGAGAAGATATGGCACATTGAGGAAGAAGACGAGTGTGTGGTCATGTGGCCTAACAAGCAGATATAACCGATATGTGTAGGGGAATCACAACTAGATTAGATGCAATTGAGACTACCTAGAGGAGAGGTGTTTATATTGAAGATGTTAGTAACAATGAAGAGGAAGAGACTACTCTCCTAGAATCTTGAGTTGAATATTAAGGAGAAGAACCAAAGTAGCAGTTGATTTGGGAAATATCTAGCATGGAAGTAAAGCCAAAACTAGATACTCCCAATTTTAATCAAAATTTAAATCCAAAAGAGTTGATAGATTGGATAACAAACATGGAAATATTCTTTGATTATGAATACATAGTGGACCTGGAGTGGGTTAAATTTTCATGCACAAGGCTAAAGGGACATGCATCAATTTGGTGGGATCATGTGAAAATGGAGAGGCAAAAAAATGGTAAGGGAAAAATTGAAACTTAGGATAGGTTTGTGTCCAAATTGAAATCTATGTTTTTGCCTATAGATCACTAAATTGGGTTGTTTAGAAAACTTTAAAATATCAAGCAAAATAATTTGGGAGTGAAGGATTATATGGAAGAGTTATATAAATTGATTATAAGAGCAATGTCGTATTAAATATCATGAGGAGAAAGTGGCAAGATACATCAACGAGTTAAGGTTGTCCATATAATATGAAATCGATATGGTTATGATTAAAGTAGTCAAATAGGTATATCAATCTGCACTCAAGGCAAGAGAAAAAATTATATAGGAGCAACAAAATAACTCAAGAGAAAGAGGATAAACCAATAGTTGAAGAGGACAATAAATGCACGAGGGAGAAGCTAATACTTCTCGAAGTAATTTTAGCCAAATACTAGAGAAGGAAGAGATTCCTCAAGAGGAAGAGGTGGTTATGGTAGAGGAAGGGGTAGATGATTCCCTAGAATTTTTTTAGATGTGGAGAACCTTGTCATCGGGCATTTCAATGTCCAAGTATACATTAGAGTAGCGATAAAGGAAAGGAAGGTAGGAACCATATTCACGAGAAAATGAAGAAAGTATTGCCTCACAAAAACACACTGAGGAACCAAAACAAGGAGAATCTCTCATGATGAAGAGAGTGTTATTGAAACTAGCCAAAGAGAAGCATGAACTAGTGCAAAGAAGGAATATTTTTATAACCATATGCAAATAAAAAGGTAAGTGTTGCAAATTCATTGTGGATAGTGGGAGTATAGATAATTTAGGTTCTATAGAGATAGTAGAAAAGCTTGGGTTGAAGAGGATTGGACACCCCAATCTATACAAAATCTCATGGTTGCAAAAGGGACATCAAAGTGAACAATGTATGATAAACTTTTAAATTGGTTCTTACAAATATGAGATACTATGTGATGTTATGCCTATGTATGCTTGTCATGTTTTGTTGGGAAGGCCATCGAAATTTAATAGAAAGGGAGTGCATGATGATAGGTTAACACCTATTACATTGTAAAGGATGGCAAGAGGTACACATTGATTTCATTTAAGGACAAAGGAGAGGAGGTGGACAACAGTTCTAAAGTGTCCTTGGTCTTGGAAAAACAATTCTTGAAGGGGATGAATAAGGAAAATATGTTTTGCTTTCATTAATAAACCCACAAAAGATGGTACAATGGACAAGATGGCTAAAAATTCATATGAAGTGAAGGATTTGTTGAAGGAATACATAAATATTTTTTTGAACAAATTGTTGAATCAGTTACCACCTATAAGAAACATTTGTTATCACATAGATTTCATTCTTGGATCAAGCTTACCAAATAAGGCAACTTATAAAATGACACATATAGATATGAAGAGGTGAAGAAACAATTACAAGAGCTATTGGATAAGGGGTTGATTAGGGAGAGCTTCGAATCATGTACAATACCAGTCATACTAGTACCTAATAAGGGAAGAGAATGGTGTATGTGCACGGATTTATATACCATTAATAATATAATCAGTAAGTACATGTTTCCATTGCCACATATAGATGATTTGATGTATTTCTTGAGTGGTTAAAAGTACGTCATGAAGATAGATTTGAAGAGTAGTTATCATCAAACCCTGGATTAGAGAAGAAAATATTGAAGAATATTACATTATTTGGTACATGCTAATATACCCCCATGGTACCTTCATGCTACAAATGTAAATATATAATAGATTAGGTTCAAGTCTATATTTAAATGGGTGAATATTTTTCCTTGTATGTAAGTACATGTCTATATGTAGGATCTGCACAATTATCATGTACGTAAGAATGTAAGTGTGTATTGAGAGAATGTGCACAAGTATCATGTATGTAAGTATCCAAATATTTAAAGTAAGGATGTACAAAAGTATATTGTATTAGGAATGCATGTAGGAGAGTAAGAGTCATGTAGAAGTGTGCAAGTGTCATAGAGTCAAGTATGCATGTAAGAAGAGAGTGAAGAGTCTAGTATACAAGTGGCAAGATGAGAAGCCAAAGTTCAATAATATGAAAGGTCACATATCCCATATATGTGAGGAGTATAATAGATAATTTTTGAAGAGTCACATTACTATGTCTATATTATGGAGACAAAACTCCATACAATGTAATATGAAAAATACAATACAAACGAGAGAAAATAAACAAGCATTGATATTAAAGCTTGTATACATATTTTAAGCAATTCATATTGTAATTTTTCTTCATGCATATGCATGAATGATTTTTACCATTTACATTCATATTTGATATTATAATTTAATGCTATTTAATTATTATATTGACATTGATATATATGTTTGATTGCTCATATATAATTATACTCTTGATTATAGATATTTTTTATCTATAATATCATTGGCTTATTTACATTGGGACCTATGATATTTTAAGATAGTTAAGCTTAAAAGCCAACAATGGTATCAAAGCTACTATTTAACTCTATCCATTTTTTATAGAGTTATATTTCAAAACCACCATAATATTTGAGTTTTTTGACCTTGAAATTAGTGAAGACCTGGACTATATTTTAAATGTCTGATTAAGTAGATATTGAGGGGACAAGTAATAGTCACCTTGATTTGGATGCTAGGGTATTTCCACTTGGTTCAAGAAAAACTAGTGAAGACTAGGACTCATATTGAATTGATTTAGAGAGAGCCAACTCTAGGGATAGTTTGGTGTGAGGGGACATTCATACTCACCCTGATATTGATATTGGATTCTCTAGAAAATATGGAATCATATTGTTCTTAGGTGCGATCTAAGACATCATAGGATTAAGGAGCATCAAATATCTTAGATAATTGAGAAGCTTGAAGACTATGAGATAATAGAGAAGCTTCAAGGCTTTCAAATATTGAGAAACATCATAGCTTCCATAGGATTGAGAAGCAATATAATCTTCCAAATATCAAAAAGTTTTTTAGATAACTTAGATAGAATCTAGAGTGTCGTAGAAAGAACAAAACTGTAACTTTCTACTAGTATTAAAGATTATTTCGTAATTAAGAGTATAAAGAAGAAATAACATTCAAGTTGTAGTAAATTAATGGAAAAGAAGAAATGGCCCTACTAGTGCCCAAGCATAGAAGAATAATTTGAGCCTAATAGTAGCCCAAGAGTAGAGCAAAATTTCTTGATCCTAATAAAGCTCAAGCATAGAGTAAAATTATCAAGGCTGATAACGCTAAGAGAAATGTAGAAGTACCTAAACTTGATAGAGAATGTAGATGACCAAGTTAGTGAGCATTCAAGCAAAATAAAGGAATGTAAGTGACCAAGTTTGTTTGATATACAACAAAAGAGCCACATTGAAGAGAGTAACACTCAATGCGCTTAAGCAAATAACCAACAGAAAGGAGAAGCACTGTAATAGCACCCACACATAATCATTATAAGAGCACACATGGAGGAAGATATTAACATAGAGCTAAAGGATATTAAGTAGTGGATAAAAGCACTCTAAGAGTGCATATGGAGGAATATAGTAACAAAGAGCTGAAGTATATTAAGCAACAACGATAAGAATTGTAAGAGCGCTCATAGAGAAGGATAGATAATAGCAGAAGAATACTAAGAAGTGGAGCTCACACAAGGATATTCAGTAGTGGAATGAAGCACTTGAACAATGCTCACACAGTTAGATATTCAATATAGGAAACCAAGCCTTGAATAGAGCACACACAATAAGATATTCATCAAAGGCAATCAAGCCTTAAAAAATACTCATGCAATAAAAAACTTAGTGAGCAACACTCATGCAAGAGGAAACCAACTAGTAAGCAACGTCCATATGAAGAGGTTACAGGTAGAAAGAAGTAAGATCTCAAAGCTCTATTGACAATAATCCATCCACATTCCATCTAGAATCATATCCATATTTCATCCAAAAAAGAGAAGAGTGTAGAATGAACAAAGTAGCGAAACATTTGGAATGCAAGATTACGAGAAGTGTTAAATAAATGATCATTGCTAAGTGCAAACATAATGCCTAATTCACATAAATTGTCAATGCAATAATCTTTATAATGTCTAATTTAATATATGAGTATCATGTAGACATTTGAAGTTATTTAAGACATCAAGAGAATTAATTAGTATGTTGTAGTCTTTAAGGACATTATACAAGCAAGGAGCAATGAAAGTTAAGAAATATTATTTTAACTTAATAATAGACCTAAGTTAAAAGGGTTAATAACTTAGGTACTTTGATTATTAATTTGGAGTTAATGTTTTTATCAATGAATTAATTATTAGGTGGGAGATATAAGGTTTTATACTTTAGTTTGAAGTATTTTAAATTATGAGTTTTTTAATTTTTATTTAAGTATGGAGTGATAAGGTTTTCTACTTCAAATAGGATTATTTGATTTGAATTTAATTTTTAAAGTTTTAAGTTTTGAAGTTTGATAAACTAGTAGAAGTAATTAAATATTCAAAATTTGAATATTTAAATTTTGAAAATTTGTTTTTGATGTTATTTGAAGTTTTTAAAATTTGAGAAATTTTGAAATTTGAGAAATTTTGAAATTAGAAAATTTTGAAATTTTGTAAATTTAACTTAAGAGAGATAAAAGGATTTCTACATCAAAGGTTTAGAAATTTTAAAATTTTAAAATTTCTTATTTGAGTTATTTTTTAATTTGGGAGTTATAAGGTTTACTACTTCAAAGGAATTGAATCATTTAATTGCAAACTTTGATTACTATGAAAGAAAATATGGAGCCATAATAAAAAATAAAATATTGAAGGTTATTTAATTTGGGATTGGTAAATTGATTGAAAATTTAAAGGGTAAGCTACACATGACAATGTAATTTATCTATAGAGAAGCAATAAATAAATGTTTTGAGACATTTAAATAATATTTACATTCAGAACTTCTTGAATCAGTTAATAATAGAAGGATGACATTATGATACCTATTGATATAGGTAGCATAATGTAGATGGTATTGCTTTCACGTGAAATTCATAAATATGAAAATAAAAAGAAAAAAGAGTTAATTGAAACTCTAAAAAGGAAAGTAGATATTGATACAAGTGAATCAATTGAATCATCTCTAAAAATAGTGTTTCATTATTCATGCAATATTGACATTCCAAGTTCATCTCATTCAAAAAATTATTATGATGCTCTAAGTGAATGTTCAGAAGTTACAAGACAATATCAAGATTACAGGAAAACATAAGAGAAAGAAGCACATGAAGCAAAAAATAAATTTCAATCTATTCAAGAACTAAATGTTCTTGAACCATAAAATGAAGATCCAAATTTTGAAGAACCAAAGAATAAATATGAAGAACACATAACTAAAGAATAAATATAAATACTTATCGCAAGTAGAGGTTCGTTATCAATGCAAGATCACATGAAGATTGAACATTGAAGACTAATGTCTTCAATAATCAAATAATGTAATATAGGAGGGTGGTGAAGAATATTATATTATTTGGTATAATTTTAAATATGTAATAATTAGGTTTAAGTTTGTATTTTAGATGAGTAATTTATATTTTCTATTTTATGTAAGTGTCTATATGCAAGATATGCACAAGTGTCATGTAAGTAAGAGTGCAAGTGTGTATTGAGAGAATGTGCACAAGTGTCATGTATGTAAGTGTGCAAATATATAAATTGAGAATGTGCATAAGTGTTTTGTATTAGGAGTGCATGTAGGAGAGTAAGAGTCATGTCACAAATTCAAGTATCATGTAAGAAGAGAGTGAAGAGTCTAGTATACAAGCGGTAATATGATAAGCCAAAGGTCAAGAATAGGAAAGGTCACACCTCCTAGAAATGTGAGGAGTGCAATAGACAAGTATTGAAGATTCACATTACCATGTATATACTATGGATACAAATATCCATACAATATAATAAGAGAAACACAATATGAACGAGAGAAAAGGAGCAAGCATTGATAATGAAGCTTGTATATAGATTTTGAGCAATTCATATTGTAAGTTTTCTTCATGCATGTACATGAATTATTTTGGCCATTTACATTCATATTTGATATTATAAGTGAATGTTATTTCATTATTATATTGACCTTGACATATACATTTGATTTCTCATGTATAATTCTACTCTTGATTATTAATATTTTTGACCTAAAATGTTGTCGGCTTATTTACATTGGTACCTATGATATTTTAAGATAGTTAAGCTTAAAATCCAACAAGAAATGAGTGGAAGACTATGTTCAAGAAAAAGGATGGATTGTATGAGTGGTTGGTTATACCATTTGGATTGACTAATGCACCGAATACTTTGATGCAGTTAATGAATAAAGTGTTGAAATAATTTTTTGATAAATTTGTTGTTTATTTAGATGATATTTTGATATTTAGTAAATATAAAGATCATTTGGTGAATTTGAGATTGGTTTTGCAAAGGTTTAAAGAAGAATAGTTTCTAGTCAATTAGAATAAATATAACTTTATGAAGAAAGAGTTAGTGTATTTGGGCTTTTTTATTTCATAACAAGGCTTACAAATGCATCGTAAAAAGGTAAAAGCTATTATGGATTGGACATAACCAAAAATTATGTTTGAAACAAAATATTTTCATGCAAGGCTATGCACAACAACAAATATTATTAGATGGGATGAATATTTGGATTTTCAAAATTGAAAATTAGCAAAAAATGAAGACCCTAGACATCGGCCCATTCGTCCCAAATTTTTGGGAAAAAAAATTTTTAGGTGTCATTTCATCATGCGGTTATAATAATATTATGGATTATTTTTAAATTCGCTATCACCCCCACCTAAACTAAGGACCCTTTTCACCTTGAAATTATAAAAATTTTAAATTATCCCATCAAATTCACCTCTTATAGTAGTATATAAACATAACATGACAACGTTTGGCGAAATGGATACCCCTGCCTCCTTGGGTCTTACCCGAAAGTGGCATCTCTTTTGGGATGTTTTCCACAAATAAAAAAAAATATATAACATGACAACCATACCCATAAAACTAAAATATTATAGTGTGGTCTACGTAAATTGGATTGGGCATAATCTAGACCAATTTCTGAAACCAATATATATTTGAACCACTTTTTGCACCCAACTCACATCCAAAACACTTTCTACTTCTTTGTCTGGGTGAGGTGGAGCAGAACGGATGTAGAAATTGGTCTGGATTAGGTGAAAAATTTGGTTCGAGCGTGGTTGAGTGGATTGGGTGTAGAAAATGCTCTCGATGAGGTGGAGTAGAACGGGTGTAGAAAATGGTCCAAGCGAGAGGGATCACACTGGGTGCAAAAAATGGTCTAGGCAAGGTGGAGCGGATCAAGTGCAAAAAATGGTCTTGGCAAGGTGGAGCGAACCGAGTGTAGAAAATGGTCCAGGCGAGATGGAGCAGACCGGGTGTAAAAAAAGGTCTAGGAAGGGAGGAGGGAAAAAAAAGTGAGGAGAGAATGGAATTTCAAGGGTTTCAAGGTAAGCATAAAAAATGACTCCTTAGTTTTTTTTTTTAGAGCTCCTCACAATCACAACAAAAAATTCAAAAAAACAAGATGACATGATGTTTTCCAACCCATCAAGAACTCCATAATTAAGCATGCTTGATTAGAGTAGTATTCGGATGGGTGACCTCCTAGGAATGCCTAGTTTTACACCCTCTAAACTGAATTTTTTTTCTAGGTTATAACCCAAGTTCATCAGAACCCTGTTTTCCACCCGATTCGTATCTAGGATCTTTTTTGGACCTAGTTTACGGTTGGGACCTATTTTGCACCCGATGTGATCAAAATTTTCAAATTCACCAATGTTTTATAATTTTTGGTGAAAAATAAGGTAATTCACCATGTCCTCCTACATGAAGTTGGTCAGGATTCATTAGGGTTTTGAAAAATATTTACCATTTTTTTACAAGTACATTTTGGGTCCGACCCCTTATGCATAACCCTGTTTTCATGGTTTGGCAAGTTTTTACTAGATATTTATCAAAAATTTCAGTGGGATTTGTGTTCCAATCATGGAAAAAATGAAGGAAAATAGTCATGAGTTCAAATGAACAGTTGCAACAAAAAAGAGTTTTTCAAATCTTGAAGAAGAAGATAATGAAACAGCCAATTCTAGATTTACCATATTTCAACAAGGATTTTCAAGTAAATTGTTATGCAAACAGGAAAAGTGTATGTGGAGTTTTTGAGTAAAGAAGGTAAGCCCATTGCTTGTTTCACCAAGAAATTAAAATGAAGCAAATATAAAATATTTGATTTATTATTAAGAGTTTTATGCTATTGTGCAAGTACTTAAAAAGTGACATTATTTGTTACTGAAAGAATTTGTGTTGTTTAAGGATCATCATGCTTTGCAAATTATTAATAACTAGGGCAAATTGAACCAAAGAAATAATGGGTGGAGTATCCTCCAAGTTACTCATTTTTTTTAAGCATAGAAGTGGTAGTTCAAATTGGATAGTTGATGCCTTGAGTAGGAGAAGTTTCTTGATGAATGAAATGAGGATTGAAGTTGTTGGTTTTGATTCTATGAAAGAGTTTTATGTCGATGATTTATATTTTAAAAAATATTGGAAAACATGCAATAAACTTACTACAAGAGATAGAACACCATGGTTTGATTATTTTATCCAAGAGGGATTATTATTCAAGGGGCAGTGCTTATGCATGCCATAGAGCTCAATGAGAGAGAATTCAATAAGAGAAAAATATAGTGGACTTTTTGGACATTTCATAATAGATAAAACTATGGGAAAACTTTATGAAATTTATAATTGGCCAAGAATGAGTGTGGATGTAGAATATTTGTGAAGGGTGTCAAGTCTATCAACATGCAAAAGGAAGGAACCAAAACATTGGATTGTATCAATTGTTACCAATAACAAAAAGGCCATGGGAGGACATGAATTTGGACTTTGTTCTTGGTTACCACAAACACAAATATGTGATGATTCTATTTTTGTTTTTGTTGATATAATTTCAAATATGGCTCACTTTCTATCTTATTAAAAATGAATGATGCTACTCATGTTGCCGATTTGTTATTTAGAGAAGTAAGATTGCATGGCTTGTCGAAAATTATTGTATCAAATAGAGATACTAAGTTTGTTGGTTATTTTTTGTGAATTTTGTGTAAGAAGTTAGACATAAAATTCAGTTTTAGTTCAACTTGTCATCCACAAATAGGTGGACAAACCAAAGTTAAGAATAGAAACCTTGGAAATTTGTTGAGGTTCTTAGTTGGAAAGGAACTGAAGTTATGCAATACCATCTTGACACAAATAGAGTTTGCATATAACAATTTGATAAATAGAAGTATAACCAATAGTCCATTCCAAATTGTTTATGCAATCCGTCCAATAGGAGTGGATGAGTTGTAAAGTATTTTTGAATTGAGGAGTCCAATAGCTATAGCAAATAACTTTGTTGATTAAATTAATGATTTACATCGGGAGGTAAAATATGACTTGGAGAAAAACGTTATGAGATACAAGCAACATGATGATCTCAAGTGTAGGAAACACGAATTTCATGTTGGGGACTTTATTTTGACATATTTGTGAAAAGAAAGGTTCTTGAAAGGCACTTCCAATAAGCTAAATTAAGAAAATATTAGATCTTATAAGGTCTTGAAGAAATCTACAATTAACGCCTCTGAAATTGAACTCTTGAAAGGAGTAGTCATATTACCGGTTTTTAATGTGGTTGATTTGTATCCATATTATGATAGATTAGCAAATAGTAATGGAGATATCACTTCTAATTTTTTGATGGAAGAGTGGGTATAACAATTATCGAAGAAAGAGAAGGATGATATTGAAGCAGTGATAGACTTTAGAGTGACCAAGAGGACAAGAGGCAAAGACTATTATGAATATTTGGTTAAGTGGAAGAATCATATAGATGAAGAAGCAACATGGATGAGTGCACTTTAAGTTTCTAAGTATGTATTTTTAATTCCAAAATTCATAAAATGTTCATTACCTAGAGCTCATGGTGCATTTTTTTTGGGCATGTATGATGCAGAAGCATTCGGGTAAAAAATATACATATGTAAATAAAATAATAATAGTGTACCTACAAGGACACCCCAACGGTATGTTGTTGGCATTTCATCTTGGTGATCTTAGTTCAAATCATCGGGAGGGAGGCCCCATATTGTTATGCCCCTAGGGAGTGTAACCCTTAGTTGTGCAATCCATTGTAATTTGCAACAAAAAAATAAAAATAAAAATAATAATAGTAATGATAAAAAATATCTATTGTCATTCAATTATTGTTGTCATTCAATTATTATTGTTGTTCAATTGTTGTCGCTACCATTCAATTGCTACTATTATCATTTCATTTGCTACTATTTTTTAGTTGCTACTATTGTTCAATTGTTTTTGTTGCCATTCAATTACTATTGTTGTTCATGTGTAGTTATATAAGCATGTTGCACAAGCGCTACCATACAAGTGTGTTGTATAAATGTTGTCATAATAGCATGTCGTATACGTGCTATTGTACCAATTTTTTGTACAAGTGGTTGGCGGGTAGTTGCGTAAAACAAATGATAGTAAATAAATAATTTTTAAAGAATAATTGGTAGATGAAGTGGCGTGACCTTCAACCTTTTGGATTCCACCTTTGTTTCCATTGATAACAAGTTGTAAATATGATGTTTAATTATTGTTGTTGTCATTCAACTGCTATTGCTACCATTCAATTTTTGTTGTTCAATTATTGTTGCTACTATTCCAATGTTGCTACCTGTTAATTATTGTTGTTGTCAAACAATTATTGTTGTCATTCAATTGTCACTCTTTCATTTAATTGTTGTTATCATTTAATTGCTACTATTGTTCAATTGTTGTTGATGTCATTCAATTGTTACTATCATTCATGTGTTATTGTGCAATCATATCACACAAGTGCTACCATACAAGCATGCTATACAAGTGTTGTCATACTGGCATGCCATATAAGTGCTTTCGTATCGACATGCCATACAAGTGGTTATCAGGCAATCACATGAAAAAAGTGATAATAAATAAATTTTGGAGAAGGATTAGAAGACAAAGGGGCAAGACTTTTAGCATTTTGGATTTCACCTTAATTTCCATTAATGAAAAGGTGTAAATATAATGTATTACCACATTTTTTAGGCAGTAAATTGACAAGAAGTAATTTAATGACATTTTATTATTCTACCTAGTTTTTTTGGTTTGTGAGTTTGCAAAGAAATATTTTTTCATCTTGAAGAGAGTCTTTTGTTAGACTCCCTCCCCTAGACTACATCATCTAATGATATAGATTTGGAGAAATTCAAACCCAAAATCTGATTGCATTTACATGGAGCAAAGTTACATATTTATAGCATTGCAAACTACCCTTTGAGATACTTCTAGAAGGAAAATAGGAGGATCTAGAAGATTGGAAAGGTCTAGAAGCATGTGCTCAACAAAACCTTTCTCGAAAGTTTAGCGAATATATATTAATATTTTATTATTTTTCAATCTATAGTTTATATTTTGTCTTATTCCTCATCATTCCTCTCCACCATAGAAGCATTGGAATCCGATGCTTTTACAAAACAAGAGGAAGATAAGAGATAGCAAGCAAAGGATCCAATGAGTTTGAAGTCGAAGTTGATGCAAAAGTTGTACGATGAACTTGGTGTTGTGCTGACAAACTAATGAAGGCAAGAAATGATTTTTGGATACTATCAATAATGTACTCCATAGTACAACAATTACATAAATTTTTTTGATGAAGAGACCCTTAAAAGAAACCCTAATCGAAGGAGAAAATAAGACGACCCTAATCCTTATGATCGAAATAAGAGCCTTAAAACCCTAATCGAACGATCGAAAAAGGCAACCCTAATCCTCACAATTAGAAACCCTAATCTAAGGATAAAAAAAGAAACCCTAATCCTCAAGATCGAAAAAATAAACACTAACCATGGATCAAAAATATGGACCCTAACTCGTGGTCCGAACAAGATATCAGCAACATAAACTTTGATGCACCATAAAACATAATAGATCTTTACAAAACTGCTTCCACTAATTATAAATAAGACTATATTTGTAATTGATTCGATATCCCAATTTAAGTGAAAACAATGTTGCTTGCCAAGTGAAAGAAAAAAAGAAGGTGATTTTACCTCCAACGACATCTTGGGAGAAGATGCTTTTGAAATTTTCCAAAGGTATATATTTTTTTGAAATATGATTGCATTTTTTTAAAATGTATCCAAGGACCGCTGCCTTTTTAAGCATATAATTAATGAGAAGCAAAATATTTTTGAATATTTTTATTCCTTGGCCAAATGTGGGGTAATAAGTAAGCATATAATTAATAAGAAACAAAAATATTTTCTTCTTCCTCATGACGAATGTGGAATAATAAGCATGAAAAGAAAAAGTGCTATTTGAGCTTCTCAAGCGGCCGACACGCTATAACTGCAGTCTTTTGAAACACGTGTCCTTCATGGTGCCAGGTGTTTGTTAGAACTCATTGCATTTTGGAGCAGATGTGTTTGGTTCGGAGTGCCCTGAACATCCCACGTGGCTTTAGTTCAGGTGTTTGATGAGTGAAAAGGCCCTCAGTGGGAAGTTGACTTTTACTTAACCGTTCAAGGAGACACCATATAAAGGCATTCTACCACGGTACATATATAACTCTATACTGGCGTGCTTCCCACGCAGGTTGTCATATTTCCTTTTTTACTTTTACCGTCCCATTTAATAAACTAATTCCACAACTGTGCTTGGCCTCTTCCTGCCATAGCCGCTTCTTGGTTCCTCCCTTCACACTTATTTTCTGTGCTAATTGTCTCCAAGTTCCACAAAAGCGTACTTTCTTCTTACTTTATGACTTTATTCCTGCCGTAGCCGCTTCTTGGTTCCTCCCTTCACACTCATTTTCTGCATTCTAATTGTTTCCAAGTTCCACAAAGCGTACTTTCTTCTTCCTTTATTTTGCCAAGCATTTCTGTGCTAATTGTCTCCAAGTTCCACAAAGAGTACTTTCTTCTTGCTTTATTTTGCCAAGCATTTTCTTAGAAGGTTACAGTTTTTATGTTTGTTTTGTACTTTTTAGGACTGTGGCAATAGGAGGTGTATGTTGGATCAAGTCTAACTGGTGTTGGACATGTGTCGGTCCGGTCCATTTTTTAAAGCGTTGTTGACGGAAAAAACCCTCAAACTTCTGTCAAACATGCAGGAAAGATAGCCCGGCATGACAAATACTTTGAAGGCAAGATGTTGACATTGATGTAATCGAATTATCATCAAAAATCTAAAATGTTGAATCTTCAGTGATATGATAAGAATATTATTATTTTCAGGGAAAGGGATTCGAAGCTGAAACAAATGTTGCATAGCACCGAGCAATTGACGTAATACTTGTTCAAATCCAGGACTCATCGTTAGTCAATTTGCGTGACCCGAAGTGGTTTCAAAGCCTTTATTCGATGAAGCAAGTTCGTGGAATTTACGTTCGGGTAGGTCTTATTTCACATAGGTACCCGAGAAGTCCTCGAAGGAAACTCGATAAATATTTTTTCCTTCAAGCTTTATAAAACTTAATTTTTCTATCATAGTCTACTTTGAGGATGGAAGGTGTAAATATGAGGATGGAAGGTGTAAATATGGTTAACTTTATATTAATCATGTTTTGTAGAGTAGATTAGAAAATATTCAGAATTTTGTTATATAAAAAACTTTGGAAAATTAAAGTTGATTCACACAAGATTAAAAAAAAGTTTAATGGTATGTTTAATTGAATTAGATTTTTTACAAGGAATTATGATAATCGTTTTAAATAAATAATCGATTACTATAAAAACACAATTATTATTCTATTTAGATGTGGATAAACCGAAGAAGAAATCCATGGAGATAGGTTCCCAAGGCTTGGATTGCACTAGTAATGGTGTATATAGTCCTTGGTTATTGTTAGTTAGGGTACACCTTGATGTATCTCTCTAGATCATTTCTCCTTTGAAGCCAATAGAAGTACTTTTTAAGAACTATCAATATTTTTCAACTCCAATGTGACATGCTACTTTGTTAAAATGTGCATCTCAATCATCTTTGAGCATTCACTAGTTGGTACACAAATATATCCCATGTGAAAGAGCCACATGAAGAGTTTGATATGCATCTACAAAATCAGAATCTACTTCATACAAAGTGGACCAATTGGAAGTATCATACCCATAAGAATCAAGAATGGTGGTGAGTGCTATGATTAGATTTCAACTCAAACAATTAGTTATTGAAATAGTACTCCCTTTCTTGTGCTTAATGATCAAATGGAACTATTGTAAATATGTGGCCCACTTTTGATGTCTTTCATTCCTTAGCTTACTTTCTATCTAAATGAACTTGAAAGGTCTTTGGTCTATATGGATGATGGTTTTATTGCATAAGATGTAGTGCTTCCATTGTTTATATGCATGGACAATGACATATATCTCTTTATCGTATGTGGGGGTATTTACAAACTACTCCATTGAATGCTTCACTACAATAGGTAATTTGATGCCCATGTTGTGTGAGGATAACTCCCAATGTTTACTTTAATGCATCAGTCACTACCTCAAAATATTGATGCAAATCGAGTAGGAAAAGTGTAAGTGCTAAACACAATTGGTTATTTACCCTCTCAAATACCCTATGTTGTGTATCTCCCCAATGGAACTTGGATCTAGAACCTCCATTGGTCACTTGGTGTAGTGACCAAGCAATATGTGAGAATGCCAATACAAATATTTGATAGAAATTGGTGAGATCCAAATGTTGAGAAGCTCTGTTAGAGTCTTTCAGTAGGCCAACCTATAATTACCTAAAAATTATCAAGATCAACATAGAATTCCTCTTTGTCAACAGTATACCCAATGTATTGAATCTTCATTATGACAAATAAGCACTTCTCCAAATTAGCATATAACTTGTGTCATCGAAGAGTCTAAAGTACCTATCAAACATGTTGTAAATGTCCCTCTCTTGTCTCACTATAGATGAGAATGTCATCTAAGTAGACTACCATAAATGAGTTGGTGTAGAGACATAATATGTCATCCATCATCCTCATAAATTTGGAAGGTGCATTGGTCAAGCCAAAAGGTATAACCAAACACTTAAATAAACCCTCATTGGATTTGAATGTACTCTTCCATACGTTAGTAAGCTCTATGGTTATTTTATAATAGTCATATTTGAGATAAATTTTGGTAAAGAACTTTCCACCATGAAAGTGGCTCAACAAGTCATCTATCTAAGGGATTGGATAGTGGTTCTTTATAGTGTTTTTATTTAATATCTATAGTTAATTCTTTGGATCCAAGACAATTGGATTACCACATGGTGAAACACTTGGTTTGATGTGTCCCTTATGAATTATTTCTTGGATATACCTTATGATTTTATAATTTTCAAGGATTGATCAACAGTAAATATGTGCATTAGGCAAAAAATAACTAGGAACTAAATCAATATAATGCTTTATCTTATTATGTAGTGGAACCCCAATTGGTGACTTTAAGAAGTCTTCATATTCCACTACAATCTAATCCATATGCTTCTACTATTAGGCTATAGTTTCAATATTAATAGTATAGCTTTATAATATGTATTACATGGTGGTAAGATCTATGTTGAAATATTTCTAATTACTAATTAGGTTTTCCCATTATCCCATTAATGATTTTTATGGGATTTCCTATGGGGAGCTCATGTAAAAATGTTATATACTTGAAAAACATTGTATCATTGTATCGAGTTTAATAAAATATACTCTTTCACCAACATGTGGTATCAAAGCAACATGCATCGATGAATATTGAGGAAGGGAGTCTCATGGAGATCCAAAAATAACAAAGGAGAAGCATTGCCTTGTAAAAAATCTCACAAATTCCCAATGTGAAATGACTATTAAAGCTAAAGAGTATTTCATTTAAATAATCGGTAATTTGGTGCACAATTTTTTAATATATATATTTTTTAAATGAGCCTAAAGAATGGGTTGTTTGATTATTAAAAAGAATGACTCTAGAGAAATAAGACAAATCTACAATTGAGAGATTACAATTTGTATTTTTTTGAGTTTATGATCTTTGTTCTCATATGAGAATTTGAAAACACAAGAAGATTTTTAAAATTTTGTGAGTTCATGAGAGTGCTTGTACTTGCAAGCATAATCTTTATAGAATAATTGTATCTACAAAGTTTTTTATTAAACAATGTGTATATTCATTTTTAAAAAAGAGTCATTTTAAAGCATTTTGTGAGAGAAATCAATTAACCAAAATGCTATTTTGTAAAAGCAGTTTTGCAATCACTTAAATTTTTTGTCCAAGCGAGATGAAGAACTTGTGATAGTAGTATTTCAGCCCTTCTTTATATATTGGATGTGAAGTCATATATTGTTCTCTCGGAGAATGGAGAAACATTGTTTCATTCTCATGGATACCAAAAACAAATTGAGAAAAAGGCAATGCATATAGAAGAAGATGTTGCATTTGAATTTTGGTGGGTGTTACATATAGAAGAAGATGTTGCATCTAAATATTGGTGCCATTCACAAAGGTACTATGACACATTTATTTTATGAGTGAATGAATAATTAATGAGTCAAGATATAGAGAAGTTGAGTGTTGTCACATGTCGTCTAGTCAAAGAAAGAGAGTAGTTTCAGAATAGATCCTTCAATATGGGTCCATTTGTTTTTTGAATGAATAAATTGAAGTAGAAGTTGTTACCTACATTATTACTTGCATATCCAAACTTAGGGATATTATAGAGACATCATTTTTTCAAGAAGAGGAGCACAGTAATAAAAGAAAAAGGTTATACATTAAATTTCATGCTTGAGATGTGCAAGAAATATTTATCAAGTGAACGTGCAAAATTCAAAACACCATCAAACATAAAAGGTATATTTTTTCCTTTTATATTGCATATTATAAAATGAGATTATTGAATAGTGCATCAAGTGTTAGAATTTCACAAAGATGTGGGTAAAAATCTTTTTGAAAAATAGAAAAATACTCTTTTTTCATTTAAAAATAAACATATTGCATTTAATCGGGAGTTATAAGGTATTTTAAAATATTTATGCAATAGAATTATTTAAAGGTTAAACATTTATAAAAATAAATTAATCTTTTTTATATAGGATTTTTAAGGAAAAAGTAAAATTGAAGATTATACATTGTTATAAAGAATCAATTTTTAGGAGATAAGGAAAAATAAAAATGACAACACCTAAACTATTCCTTTCATAATCACAACAACTAAAAGGGCCAAATTTCATTCCTTGGAAGAAAAAAATGAGGGTTATACTTGTGGTAGAAAAACTTTGGGATATAATGTCAAGGGATGAACCCGTCGTGAAGAACCTAATACACAAATGAAATTTGATGAAAAATATAAGAAAGCCAAATCAATAATCTTATTAGACATTATAAATGAAATTCAATCTCTTGTTAGTGAAGTTAGTACATAAAAAGAGGCATGGGACATCCTATACATGATCTTTGAAGGTAGAAACCAAACAATTATTCATCACCTACAGTCTAAATTATACACATTGCAAATGATAAATATTGAAAGCGTGGAACATTTTCTCAAAAATATAGCAGAATTAAAAGAAAAATATTTTGGGTGAAAGAATCGATGATAGTTTGCTAATTTCAATCATACTGCATGTACTGCTCAATACATATAGTATTTTGGTAGCTTCTTTGCAAGTATCAAATCATAGAGTATGTAGTAATAGTCCTTTTCCTTTATGGCTTGATCATCAATAGAATAATTTTTTTCTTTTGGCTACCTATATTATTTAGTGTTTATTAAGGAAATAATAGTAGGAAGAGATACATTTGGTATCCTATAGCATTGACCTCTGACAGTGATGATGGCACTTCACGGCATAAACTCATAAACATCATACCTCTTCCACATAAATGATTTACCCAAAATCACATCACAGACATCCAAGGGCATAACTTCACATAGAAATTTATCTTTGAAGGGATTTATGGCATAAGAGAAGAGACATTATTGAGTGACATGAATGTATCTCTCTTTGTATAACCATACAACATATATGGTTGTGGGTGTGGTGTGATAGGAAATTTCAAATCCTTCACCATTTGATTAGGAATAATATTATTTTAACTCACACTATCAATAATGGATTTTAATGGTTTACCCTTTACCCATATTTATAAGTGAAATAGATGTTTCTTCTCTTGTGATTCCTCTAGTGCAACTTGTGTAATGGAATTGGTTGTATTTGGTTTGGATTCCACAATTTTTACTTTTCATTATCCTTAGCCTATGGATGTGGATGTGATGGTGTAGTGGATGTAAAGGGTTATGACCTAGCAAACAAAGACTTATCCCTCAAATATATGTTCCTCTTGTGATAATAACACCAATTTTCAATCTTGGTCTTTGTGATAATAACAAATTATACCCTTTACCCAATCCCCACATTCTTTTGACAATAAAACACTTGGATTCCTAATTTAACCTAACCTATTTAAAAAATAATGCTCTATGCTCATCCTTATTAGATAGCAATATAATTGTGTGTTTTACATTCAACTATTTTTGAGATAAGAGGTTTCTAGGGACTCTAGCTTAATTTTGTGTCTCTAAAATAATTGGTATGTTGATTGTCACCTTATTTTCCTCATGTTTGTCTCCAAAGACATTATTATAACCTTCTAAAATCTCTTCAGCACTATAATTCTACCATATTGTTTGGGCTAGGATATGTATGAACCAAACCAACTAGCACAAAACCCACTACTATCAATGGAGGGATAGGTTTAGCATTTGGGGCTTGGGCAAAAGTGTTTGGCCTAGGTTCAACAAAGGATTGTTTATTAGGCAACTGGAATGCTCCAAAAGGAAACTATGGCATGCCCATAGATAGACCATTACGTGACTTAAAAGGTGATAGTGACACAAGTTGAGAACATAAGTAAGAAGCAACAACATTAGGAGTATGCACGTATTGTCATCCTCATAAATTCACCTCCACTTGACATTTGCTTAGATGGTGCAACACATTTCTTAAACACCTCTTAAAAGACCATCTAACCTTGTCAAGGCATGTGCCCTGAGAGTATAAAATCCAAGTATAGGAACGGTCATTCCCTCATGATTAAAATTGCTAAACCCAATAACCTTTGTTAAATACAACTTTAAATCTCATAAATTTTTACTTTTTAATAAATCACAAGTTCAAGGCCCGATAAAAATCAAATGTACATCTATTTATTTGTAAGAAAAGTACTCAACTTTTTATAAATTATAAAAATTAAATTAAATTCTAAAATACATTAAATATATTAATTTAAATAATAATTTTAATATTTAAAATTAAAAATTAACCATAAAAATTATAATTTAAATATATTTAAAACATTAATAATAATAATTATTATAATAAAAAAATTAATTATTAAAAACTATTTTTTAAAAATGGCCCTATGCTACATTTTTCATCTAACCAAAGACACCCCGCATACGCACTGAAATGCAGTTTGTTTCGTTTGGACATGGGAAGTTAGAACATTAAAGAAATGCTATCAAGGACATTTTAGTCTTTTACTTTTTCATATCAAATATCTTTATGACTCTATTACACTTCATAATCTCATTTTAATATTTATAAATATATAATATTAAAATACTCCTTGTAGTGGGAGCAATTATTTCTGCAACTTTGTAGCCGGGAAAGTACATTGGGGTAAATACAGTAATAACCTTGCCGAGAACCTTGCCAAGATGATCGGCGACCAGAGAAATATTTGAGAGCCCCTTTGACATCCAATAGAGAACATCTCTCAAATCGTGGACATGCATGAACTAATGGAGAATGGCTCTGCACTATTATCATCATTGTCAAAACAAATCCCAAACTTGACCAGAATGAAATGGAAGACATTGTATTCAAATGCTGTCAACAGTAGTCCTGGATGAAGTAAGTTCGTGGAATTTACGTTGGGGTAGGTCTTATTTCCCGTAGGCACACCAGTAGTCCTCGAAGGAAACTCGATAATTATTTTTTCCTTTAAGCTTTAGTACAACTTAGTTTATGTCTGGCTATTATAATCTAGTTTGAGGAAGGAAGGTTGTGATATGATTAACTTTATCTGATTAGAAAATATTTAGAAATTTGTTATCTTTATTAGATATAATAAACTTTAGTAAGTTAAAGTTGAGCCACACAAGATTAAAATAAAGTTTAATAGTATGTTTAATTGAATTATATTTTTTACAAAAAAAAAATCATGATAGACATTTAAAAAACAATAGATTACTATAAAAAACACAATCATTGTTTTATTTAGATATCGACAAATTTAAGAGGAAATCAATGGAGAGATTCTCAAGGCTTGGATGACATTAGTAATGGTTTATATAGTCCTTAGTTATTTTTGGTTGGAGTACACCTTGATGTATCTCTCTACATCATTTCTTATTTGGGGTCAATAGAAGTACTTTTAAAGAACTGCCAATATTTTTCCATCCCAATGTGACTTGTTACTTATTGAAATGTGTATCCCAATTATCTTTGAGCATTCACTAGCTGGTACACAAATATGTCCCATGTGAAATAGACACATGAAGAGCTTGGTATGCATCTATAAAATCATAATCAACTTCATACAAGATGGACTAATTGGAAGTATCATGCCCATAAGAATCAAGAATGGTGGTGAGTGTTTTGATTGGATGTCAACTCAAACAATTTCCTATTGAATTAACACTCTCTTTCTTGTGTTTGATGATCAAATGGAACTATTGTAAATATGTGGTCTACTTTTGATGTCTTTCATTCCTATATTACTTTCTATCTGAATAAACTTGAAATATCTTAGGTCTATATGGATGATGGTTTTATTGCACAAGATGTAGTGCTTCCATTGTTTATATGCATGGAAAATGACATATATATCTTTATCATATGTGGGGATATATACAAACTACTCTTTTGAATGTTTCACTACAATAGGTAATTGGATACCCATGTTGTGTGAGGATAACTCCCAATGTGTACTCTAATGCATCAGTCACTACCTCAAAAGATTGATGCAATTTGAGTAGGAAAAGTATAGGTGGTAAAGAAAATTGGTTCTTTAACCTCTCAAATGCCCTATGTTGTGTAAATCCCAAATGGAACTTGGATCTAGCACCTCATTTTGTAACTTGGTGCAGTGACCAAGCAATATGTGAGAACCCCAATAGAAATATTTGATAGAAACTGGTGAGATACAAACATTGAGAAGCTCTATTAGAGTCTTTGGGGTAGGCCAACCTATAATTACCTAAAACTTGTCAAGATCAACATGGACTCCCTCTTTGTCAATATTATACCCAATATATTAAATCTTCATTATGTCAAATAAGCACTTCTCCAAATTAGCATATATCTTGTGTCATCAAAGAGTCTAAAGTACCTGTCACACATGTTGTAAATGTTCCTCCCTTGTCTTACTATATATGAGAATACCATCTAAGTAGACTACCATAATTTTTTTGGTGTAGAGACATAAGATGTCATCCATCATCCTCTTGAATTTGGAAGGTGCATTGGTCAATCCAAAAGGCATAACCAACCATTTAAATAAACCCTCATTGGATTTGAAAGTACTCTTCCATACGTCAGTGGGCTCTATGGGTATTTGATGATAGTCATATTTGAGATCAATTTTGGTTTCCACCATAGAAGTGTCCCAACAAGTCATCTATACAAGGGAGTGGATAGTGGTTCTCTATAGTGTTTTTATTTAAATATCTATAGTCAATTCTTTGGAGCCAAGACAATTGGATTCCCACATGGTGAAACACTTGGTTCGATGTGCCCCTTATGAATTAATTCTTGGATATACCTCATGATTTTATCATTTTCAAGGATTGATCAACAATAAATAAGTTCAATAGGTAAAAAATAACTAGGAACTAAATCAATATAATGCTTTATCTTATAATGAAGTGGAACCCTAGCTAGTGACTTTAAGAAGTCTTCATTTTCCACTACAATCTAGTCCATATGCTTCTACTATTAGGCTATAGTTTTAATATTAAGATTATAGATTTATAATATGTATTATATGTCAGAAATATCTATGTTGAAATATTTCTAATTACTAATTAGGTTTTCTCATTATCTCATTAATGGTTTTATGGGATTTCCTATGGGGATCTCATGTAAAAATGTTATATACTTGAAAAAGAATTGTATCATTGTATCTAGTTTAATAAAATATACTTTTTCACCATGTGGTATCAAAGCAACATGCATGGAAGAATATTGAAGAAGAGATAGTTTCATGAAGATCCAAAAAGGAAAGAGGAGAAGCATTGCCCTATAAAATATCTCACAAAGTCCCAATGTGAAATAACTATTAAAGCTATAGAGTGTGTCATTCAAATAACTGGTAATATGGTGCTATATATATATATATATATATATATATATATATATATATATATATATATATATGAGCCTAAAGAATGAGTTGTTGGATTGTTCCAAAGAATGAATATGGAGAAATAAGACAACTCTAAACTTGAGAGATTACAATTTGTATTTTTTTTAAGTTTATGATCTTTGTTATCATCTGAGAATTTGAGAACACGAGAAGATTTAAAAAAAAATAAGTGTTTGAGAGTGCTTATACCTATAAGAATACATTTTATAGAATGATTGCATCTACAGATTTTTGATTCAATGATGCGTATGTTCATTTTAAAAGAAGAGCTAGTTTAAAGAATTTTGTGAGAGAAATCAATGAACCAAAATGCTATTTGGTAAAATCAATTTAACAATCAGTTAAATTTTTTGTTTGAGAGAGATGATGAACCTGTGATAGTAGTATTCCAGTATTTTTTTATATCATGGATGTGAATTCATATATTGTTCTCTCAGAAACCAAAGAAACACCGTTTGATTTTCATGGATACCAGAAACAAATTGAGAAGAAGACAATGCATATAGAAGAATATGCTGCATTTGAATTTTGGTGGATGTTGCATATGGAAGAAGATGTATTTGAATATTGGTGTCATTCACAAAGGTAAAATGACACATTTACTTTATGAGTGAGTGAATATTTATTTAGTCAAAATATAGACAAGTCCAGTGTTGTCACAAGTCGTCTAGTCAAAGAAAGAAAGCAGTTCCAAAAAATAGATCCTTCAATACGGGTCCATTTGTTTTTTGAATGAATAAATTGAAGTAGAAGGTGTTACCTACATATTTAAACTCAGAGACATTATAGAGACATCAATTATTTCAAGAAGAGGAGCATAATAATAAAATGAAAAGGTTATACAGTAAATTTAATTCTTGATATGTACAAGATATATCTATCAAGTGAGCATGCAAAATTCAAAATGCCATCAAACATAAAAGGTACATTTTCCTCTTATATTGCATATCACAAAAGGAAATCATTGAATAGTGCATCAAGTGTTAAAATTTTACAAGGGTGTGGGTAAAAATCTTTTGAAAAAAAAAGTATTTAATTTTATTTAAAAATATATATATTGCATTTAATCGGGAGTTATAATGTAGTTTAAAATATTTATGCAATAGAATTATTTAAATTTTATACATTTATAAAAAGAAAGTAATATTTTTTATAAAGGATTTTTAAGAAAAAAGTAAAATTAAAGATTATACATTATTATAAAAAATCAATTTTTAGGAGTTATAAGGAAAAATCAAAATGAAAACACCTAAACTATTCCTTTCATAATCACAACTAAAAGGGTCAAATTTTATTCCTTGGAAGAAACAAATGAGGACTATACTTGTGGGAGAAAAACTTTGGGATATAATGTCAGGGGATGAACCACGTCGTGAAGAACCTAATACACAAATGAAATTTGATGAAAAAGATAATATTGCCAAATTAATAATCTTATTAGGCATTATAAATGAAATTCAATCTCATGTTAGTGAATTTAGCACATCAAAAGAGGCATGGGACATCTTATACATGATATTTGAAAGTAGAAACCAAGCAACTATTCATCACATACAATCTAAATTATACACATTGCAAATGCTAAATAATTAAAGTGTGGAATATTTTCTCCTAAATATAGAAAAATTAAAATAAAAACACTTTGGATGAAGGAATTGATGATATTTTTCTAATTTCAATCATATTGTATGTACTACTCGATACATATAGTATTTTGGTAGCTTATTTGCAAGTCTCAATTCATAGAGTATGTAGAAATTGTCCTTTTGCTTTATGGCTTGATCATCAATAGAATCAATTATGTTCTTTTGGATATCATCTTCCTATATTATTTAGTGTTGATTAAGGAAAAAATGGTAGGAGGAGATACCTTTGGTGTCCTATAGTATTGATATCTAACAGTGATGATGGCACTTCAAGGCATAAACTCATAAACATCATACCTCTTCCACATAAATGGTTCACCCAAAATCACATCACAAACATCCAAGAGCATTACTTCACACAAAAGTTCATATTTGAAGGGATTGATGGCATAAGAGAGGATACATTATTGAGTGACATGAATGTATCTCCCTTTTTATAACCATCAAAAATATATGGTTGTGGGTATGGTGTGATAGGTAAATTAAAATACTTCATCATTTTATTAGAAATAATTTTCTTTTAACTCACAGTATCAATAATGAATTGGCATGGATTACCCTTGACCAACATTTATAAGTGAAATAGATGTTTGTTCTCTTGTGATTCCTCTAGTGTAACATGTGTAATGGAAATGTTCATATTTAATTTGGATTCCACAATTTTTACTTTTCATTATCCTTAGCCTATGGATGTCGATATGATGGTTTAGTGGATGTAAAGAGTTATGACCTAGTGAACAATGAATAAATTGCTTGAGCCTTCTCTCTTAAATATAGGTTGCTCTTGTTATAATCACACCATTTTCCAATCATGGATTTTGAGGGATTCCTTTCTTGGGAGTATTTTTTACTTTCAATTATGATTCTAGGGTTGCCCCTCTTTGTCTTGATTCTTTGGAGTGTCACTCTTGCCTTTCTTTCCATGGTACTTAGTGTTTTGAATTTTGTGATTTTCTCCTCCATTTCTATTTTTTATTTTGTGGTTATATTTCAGTTTGACAAGTTTGTATGCCTCTCCCAATGTAGTTAATTTGAAGAGGATTGTATCCTCTTCAATGTACCACTATAACCCACTACAATACTTGAGGGTTTGATGCCTTTCGGTATTTTGAATTCCTAGATTTATTACCAAGGAATGGAATTAATATAATATTGAATAGACTATCCTTTACCTTGATGCAATTGTTGCCATCACATGTATTGTTCTTCATAGCCTACTGTGGCCTAATATCCTTCCTTTACAACCTTCATGATATAATCAAATGTGAACTCTACTTCATCTAGATTCTCCTTGGTATCCCTATTACAATATGCTTACAACCAATTTCTAACAGGTGATGAAACTTTCAAGAGTGTAAAAGTTAAATATTCACTATAAGTGAATTTATTTTATAGATAACTATAAATATAACCCAATAAATATTCTAGGGCATTACAATTATTTTTTCTTTCAAAAGTAGGAATATCAAAATTTATTACACCTTAAAAGATATGTCAACATTGATGTGTAGACACCAAAACAGCACCAATCCGATTATGTGACTGCAAACATTGATCGCTTTGACACACAACCCCCAAGGCAGCCCTTAGAGGTTAAACAGTGGTCCTAACCACTTTTGTAGCAATTTTGCAAGGTCAGAAGACAATTTGGCACATTCAGGCACTTTGCTCAGTATTTATCCCACCTAGGGACGAATTCAAATTGGGATCCGTCTCACCTAGGGACAAATTTTGAATTCGCTCTGGGTCAGGATGAATTCCAGGTTCAACGGGCAAAAAGAAAAATGGTGCCAAGTGGCAGCCAAGGACAGTAAATTAATGCCTCCTAACTTGCATGTGCATGTAGGTGGGCATATTGGACGTTAGAGGACTGTCACAATGGCAGTCATGGAAGCCCAAGTCATGGAGGACTTTCCTCCCTCATGGGAAGGCATGACTGCCACATGGTGCTTATGCATGCCCCTCCAAAGAGACCCCCTGGGTCTATAAAATGGTGAACTTTCTCACCCAAAAGAAGACAAGTTGGAGGCATTTTCAAGCAACGAAGTGCTGCCAAATTGAATACCACATTTTACCCTTTTGATTCACCTCTTCCACATCCTTGATCTCTTTCACAAGAGAGGTTATTGGGTGGCTATTGGAAGTGTGAATCCGGACCCAAAACCCGAAATTTGACCACATTGATCTACCAATTCGCCGACAACCCATTACAAGAGATTTTGGGCCCATCCCGAGTGGATTGGTGCCAAAATCAGGTTCTAACGGTGGGCGGCCCGCCCGGGCACCCCACACTTCTTAGTTTCATTTTAATTTGTTATTTTATCACTTGTTTATATTCCATTCCATTTTATGTTGTTTAGATAGTTTATAATTTTGATTTCAGAATGTTTTGATCAAATCATATCACGTTTTGTCGCTTTTGTTGTCCTCACTAACTTGCAGGTAGCGACGTCAAATTCCCATTGATGGAGGTCAAATTGGGGAATTCTGACCATCTGGGTCATCCCAAAATGCCCCCAATTAGCTAACACCTATGTCTGCAGGTCTTTTGGAGATCTCGAGATGCGACATTTGAGCAACATCACTTTGGCACTTTGTCGCAGGCGAATTCGTCCTACCCAGGGACGAATTACAGTAGAATTCGTCTTGCCTAGGGACGAATTATAGTCGAATTCAAATAGGGGGTGTTTTTTCTAACTGTTTTGATGGTAGTGGTCCTCTAGTAATGTTCCCTGGTTCCTGTCAAATGTGCAAGTTGTTTAGAATCAGTTCATTCATCATTTTATTTAGTTTTATGCATACATCCTTCATCGTTTTTAGAGAATAAATGCTTCATATTTGCAGCAGGTGCTACTAACAATTTTTTTGTTTCTTTGAATGTAGGAGGAGTAGCAAGGATCAAGGATTCATTTACACAAGTGGCAAAAACACTTTGGCCCACCCATTTTGCATGTGGGCACGCAGAAGAGAGATGACTTTCCATTGATGTGACCAAGAGACAAGTTTGATGCTCCTTTCCCTTAAAAAGAGAGGAAGCTAATTGTAACCAAATTCGAAATACATCAATAAAAGAAGAGGTTTGTTTCGTTCCATTTTGGTTCCCATTTGTCTATGATTTCTCCATTTTACGCATTCCTAATTTGTAGCATCTAGTTTAGTTTCATTTTTACATCGTGTTGGAGTTTTCCCTTTTTGTTTTTTGGAATCTCGTGCTTCCAATGGCGATCACAGTGGGACTCTATCCCCTGGTTTTGAGATCAAGAAACTGATCAAAAATTTGTGTTTTTGTGCTTACAGGTACCATTTCTTCGAACTCTGACTGTTATTCGTCTTTGCCTGTGGCGAATACATTACTGTAATTCATCTGACCCTGAGACAAATTAGAATTTGTCTCAGCTAGGGACGAATTCTATTCTATAATTTGTCTCATCCAGGGATGAATTTTGGTATGTGCATTTTCAGGGCCAAGGATCAGAAACAACAAGTTTAGGCAGAGAAAAGGTAAGGGTCCTAAATAGTTCCTGTCATTTTTTGCTTTTTTTGTTTTTGTTTTCTGTCAATTTTGCCTTCTTAAGGAAAGTAGTTGCTTCTGCTTGTTTTAATTTTTAATAAAAATAACCACACACACATCACGTGGCATTTTTAAACCAAGGAGCTGGTTGTAAGACCCCAGCCCTTGATCAAGACCAATGGTGGGTTCATCACCACCTTGGCTTGATTTTTGCATCCATTTACCCCGATTGTCACTGTTGTTAGGTGTAAATCTTGACAAAAGCTAACCGAGTGTCACTGGGTGATTCCTAGCATGCGAGGATAAGTCTTCTATGGTAGGTGTCATTAACAGGACAATCCCCCTTTTGTACCGCCTACGTACCATGTACCATCTGCTCTCATGTACCTATAGTTTCCCTCTCGTAAGGGTGGGTATATAGAGAGGTTGGTATATCGGCCGAGCAATGGTATATTGAAGGGGTGACCATTTATGGGAGTCATATGAGCCTTCATTACGCATTTAAATGTTCTTCAAAACTTTCAAAAACAAAAAAAAATCATCAAAACACACTAAAACCAGTTTAGGACACACCATTAATCTTTAAAAGAGATAATCACCATTTGTGTATGTGTGTGTTCATTTCTTCTTAGTGTAACAAAAAAAAATCAAAAAAATCATAAAAGAGATAAAATCTACTTAGCTTGTAGAAGAGCACCATCATGGTGCACACCCGTAGCCAAGCCCAATCAAGGGCAGAAGCTACGAAAAGTGTACAAGGAGCAAGCACAAGTTGCCTCCGCTTTAGCCCTAAGGACTTGGCCATACCGCCTTGGCAGTCTGGACTACAAGAGAGTCCACATAATTCCATGTCCAGGTGGAATTATAGGGAAACCCCCCTGGGGGACATGCCTGTTCAGCACAGCGCCTTTCGGGAAGAAGCTTTACATGTGGCACTCAACGTAGGTAGAATACCGCCTTTAGAGGCTAGATATGAGTGGCCACCATGCGACGAAGCACTAGAGAGGCACAGTGTCCATGAGGAGAGGCAACGTGACTATGGCATCTCTCCTTTGCCTCCCATAATTGTTAGAACCGATATACAAAACCCAGAGCACAAGGCTTTCCACACAGGACGATCTAACTCCGCCCGCCCCTTTCACACCCATGAAAGAGAGTACGAGGAAGACCATCACATTCCTCGAGAGCAATATACAGTGTGGAAGCATTGCGCTTCCACACCTGCTAGATACCATGGTCACACATTGAGGCCAGAGTCTCAAGTAAATTCTGCCAACCTCGACAGAGGGAAGTGACCCATTGAAATCTCGGATCATCACGATCAAGGCAAATACATAAGAGAAAAATTCAGGCCTCCTAAGCCCAATATGGTGGACCAAATTGACCTGGAAGTCGCCAGACATGCCACCCACCAAGCCCATATCACGTGGCTTGAGTAAGATCAGTAGTAGTTAGAGCGCTTATACCGCCTTAACAAAGAGCGCATTCAGTGTGAAGTAGACGAGCTGCTTTATAACCTACCTAAGAGGGTTCCAACCCCTTGCACCCAAAAAGCAAAACCATATGAGAGGCATAATCCCTTGGTGTAGGATAGGTCTCCGCGACCTCGTCAAGCTTTACCTCCGAGACCCCATAGACCTGAGAGGGAGGCCACTCCCCGAAACAATGATGGGTACCCTCCGCGGGGACCCACTCAGGGTCATAGGTCTCGCCCAGAGACTCCTCAAGAAGTTTACGAGGAGTATGAACAAGAAGTAAAGCGAGCCAAAACGCCTTATCAAGGTGGAGGGGCTGCTATCTGGCCACCCCTTCATAGGCCTCCAGTCTCCCATAACCCACAACGGGAGCAAACAAAATAGGAAGAGATTAAGTCTTTCGATGCATACAAAGCACTATTAGAGCGTTTGGAGTCTATGGAAACCAAAGCTTCTGGGCCTAAAAATCCCATGTTATGCCAACTCCACAGTCATCTGATGCATCCGTCAGTGCCCACACCTTCTTACCCCAAACATTTCAAGTTGCCTCAATTGGCAATATTTAAGGGTGAAGAGGATTCTCAAGAGCATGTGACAAGATTCCTGAGCCAATGCTTTGGCATTCAGGATAATGATGCATTGTTGCTGAGGACATTCATAACCATGTTCGTAGGCCCTACCTCGGATTGGTTCACCCAATTGCTAAAGCACAGCATAAATAACCTGGATCAATTAGTGGATGCGTTCCTTGAACGCTTTGCCTTCAACACTAGAATAATGCGTCACTGAGTGACTTGGCCAGCCTCAGGCAATATGAGGAGGAGACAATGGCAGCTTACGAGAATCGATGGAGGGCTCTACTTTCTAAGCTACCCTACCTTCCCCCTATGTCCGACCTCACACAAATGTTTTCACGAAGTTGCTTGAGATCAATCTCTGGGCTATTGCAGCTGCAGCAATATGCCACCTTAGAAGAAGCTCTGGCGCAAGCCAGAGTTATCGAAGAGATCAAAATACAAGATGGCAAAATTGCCAAACCTAAAAAGAAAGAGTGGAACAAAAATACAAAGATAGGAACTACGCAACCAAAACCCGCTATGATTAATCAAGTTGCGATAAATGTCCCTAAGCCTACACAAGAAATACAGCCTCAAAAGGCTAATTATCAGGTAGTGCCTCCTAATAATTATGAAAGAGAAAATAAAAAATAGGAGCAAAATCAACAACGTTGCCCTAAGAGACAATACACCCCTTATACGGAGTCTAGGGACTCCCTATTTGACCGCTTGTCAATGACAAATTTAATCACCCTTCTAGATATCCAAACCATAGATCCTAACGCTCCCAAGCCTAAAGGATACAAAGAGGATTTATATTGTAGGTTCAACAGGCGAAGGGGACATGACTTGAACACATGCTGGAAATTCAAAGGATTGATACAAGACTTGATTGATAATAAAACATTGGCAATGGACAACCCCATAGCGCCAAATAACCAGCAGATGGGGGTCTTCAAGGATCCCTTGCCTGCCCATGAGGCACAAACAAAACCCCTTTAGGTCAATGAGGTGCGATAGAATTTCCCCATGCAAGGGTATGTGGGAATGATAAGCATAGTGACCAGGAATAAGAAATACCCAGGATTTTCCCCCGAGGCAGCCACAAGAGAAGTTCCAGCAATGTCGCAACCTTAACAACACCCTATGCAGTTGCCTCTGCCTAGACTCGAGGTCATGATACGGACCAAACTCACGAAGAGTTTGTGGACCACGTCGGCTAGGCTCTCCATATATGAGCTTATACAACAATCAGTGCCCCATAGGGAGGCTCTCATGGAGATTTTGAAAGCCATCGAGTTGCAGCCCCACGAAGCGAATTCTTTCAATAACTTTGTGGGACATGTAAAATGATGTATGGAGCCAGTCATCACCTTTCGATAAGATGAAGTTAAATCAATATCTGATGACATGGTAGATCCACCCCTGCACGTTATTGCACGGGTCAACAGGATCCCATATAAGCGGGTATTGGTAGACACTGGCTCGTCCAGTAACATCATTACTACAGCAGCATTGGAACATCTGAAGCTGCCAGCCTCTCACATCACCACTTCCACTTACACACTGCGAGCATTCAACGATGCGATATGCTCGAAAGTCGACACAATTGTTCTACCCATTCAGGTAGGACAAAATACGATACCTACATTGTGCCATATTTTGGAAGGCGAGATGGCGTACAACATATTGCTAGGGCGGCCATGGATCAGGGACATGAAGTGTGTCCCTTCGATAGCTCACCAGTGTTTGAAGTATGCATTTGAAGGAGAAGTACATGTAGTCCCGACGGACTTAGAACCCTTCAAATATTGTAATGCGATACATTTGATGCCGTAATCGACCCTCCCATCGACGCACTTAGATTTTTAGTTAAATCCATCTAGACAGGGTCCGATGTCATGAGCACCACTGGTGACTAATCGATCAAAACCCCAGTTAGGTGCATCTTCATCATCTGCTCCTTCACTACCAACACCACCTGTCATGGCTAAATAGAAGGACAAAGGGAAACAAATCCTAGAAGAGGCTCAACCCCTAGAAGAGGCACTGCCAACAATATCAACCATATCAATAGAAGAGATACCTAGCACAATGGAAGCTAAGGCTCCTAGTCCACCCAACATGGAATGGACTCCGGAAGGGCTTCCGTTCCCTCCCTCTCAATCACAAACAATTACTGTTGAAATGGCCAGCACAGGCC
This sequence comes from Wollemia nobilis, assembly GCA_028583015.1. Classification (NCBI taxonomy): domain Eukaryota; kingdom Viridiplantae; phylum Streptophyta; class Pinopsida; order Araucariales; family Araucariaceae; genus Wollemia; species Wollemia nobilis. The sequence goes on from JAQPPZ010015100.1 coordinate 12,555,860, forward strand.
TGGGGGAGTATCTAGTGCAGAATGTTGTAGCAACGCCTGTGCTAGAGTCAGTGCAAGACATGGGGAGAACTCGCCTCCCCATAGGGGTAGTTGTTCCTTTAGGCTACCCATCGAACCAGACCAATTTTATGTATGGGGCCCTTGACCATGGTGGTGAGCCATGCATGCAAAAGGACGAGGACAAAGAGCCTTTTGCAGGAGATGTCAACTATCTATCTAACCCAAAATTTGCTCTAAAATATCTTGGCCAATGCAATTGGCATGGATACGAGCTAGGCAGGTATGAGCAAGGAGTGTGTGTCCTTTGCCAGCCAAGATACCAAATGCCTTATGATAAGTCGGGAGTAGGGTTCAACCACCCCCTGCCCTTAGACATCTTGGTGGAAAACATGCAAGGCCTAGGAATAGGCACAAGGGTGGATTGGCATCAGATCCTTATGCCAACGCAAACACAACATATACATTGGGATATTACCTCCCATGGTCAACAACCACCCTTGGTAACATCAATGACCCTTCTCCTTTGATAGAGAGAGGTGAAAGTTCAGGAAATCACTTTCAAGGAGAGCATAAACAGTGTCCAGAAGGATCTTTGGAGGATAAATCGGAATGTAAACCAGTGTCATATGATCCCTTCGAATCCAATAGTGATCACTCACGAGAGATTCCCATGAAAAAATATCAAGAGATCTTTTTGAAACTGTTCCCTTTAGAGGTTCCAATCGAGCTAGTGTTGTGTCAAGAGAATCAGGTCCCCCCATGGAGAGTGGACCAACAACAATGGGACCAGATTAATTTGCTAGATCAAGGTGAGCCCTTAATGTCGCAAGTAGTTGTTGAAGACAATGAGCATTTTTGGATATCTAACAGCGATTCGGAAGATGAAACTGAGATGGCCTACCTCAACCACATGCGACAAATGCAACAAAGGCAACAAATGCAACAACGGTGTCCCTTAGAGATTAATGACTTATTTGCACAGATGGGCATACTTCCAGGGCATGAGTGGTACATAGACCCAGTAGGGTGGGACCAAGTGTTGGATCCATGGTTCCAAGTTTATGATGAGCACCGTCCACCCCGAGACCCTATAATGACATCAGTGTCGAGGGAAGACCCTATCTTCCTATCAGCACATAGGGCCGATTCGTTCGTGCTTGTCCCTCTAGAGCCAGATCCAGAACACAGGGAACATCCAAAATGTTTGAGTCATCACACCTATGGTAATGGAGACCAAATTCATTTCATCCACATGATATCCATTGATTTGACTGCACCCATCCGCAATCAGGCTGATCCAACACGGTCATTGCATCTAGACATAGATGCCATCGACTGGGATCACGTTAATTCACATCTCTCCCCATCAGAGTACTGGACTTTCGATAAAATGCCTCATTTTACCCCAGGGATAGCTTAGGATATCTTTCAGGCTGAAGAGGAACCTGAGGTTCCCAACGTAGATTTAAACTCAGCTAATGATATCCATTTGATCCCAACTCCACATTAGTTGGAGGACGGATCCCACATGTCGATCGAGGAGACGACTGACGTAGACATCGGCTTAGATCCAATGAATCCACAGATTATCAAGTTGGGGGTAAGCTTATCCCCCGAAGAGCAAGCTAACTACATTGCCCTTCTCAAAGAGAAGAAGGAGGTTTTTGCATGGTCATATAGAGACATGTCGGGGCTAGATCCGTAGCTAGTCATGCATAATCTAACGCTTGATCCGACAATCAATCCAGTTAAGAAAAAACTACGTAAGATGCACCCAACAATGGCCTTGATGGTCAAAGACAAATTGCAAAAGCTGTTGGATGCACAGTTTGTCATCTGCGTGGATTATCCACCATGGCTGTCCAACATGGTGCTCGTCAAAAAGCCCGATGGGAGGATTCGCATATGCACTAATTTTTGAGATCTAAAAAAGTGAGTCCTAAGGATGATTTCGCCTTGCCTAGTATCAACGCATTGGTAGACGCTACAACAGGTCATGAAATGTTATCCCTAATGGATGGTTTCTCGGGATACAATCAGATTCATATCAATCCTAAGGATCAACTAAAAATGGCGTTCATAATGCCTTGGGGGACATTTTGTTATAAGGTCATGCATTTTGGCCTTAAAAATGCTGGCGCCACCTACCAATGTGCCATGACGTACATCTTCCACGATTACATGCATAAAACTTTGGAAGATTACATGGATGATTTGTTAGCCAAGTCTATTTTGCGCTTAGATCATCTCGATGACTTAAGAAATATCCTCGATCACCTCATGGAGTATAAAGTCAAACTAAATCCCAAGAAGTGCGTATTTGGCGTCACATCTGGAAAACTCTTGGGTTTCATAGTCTCAAAGCAAGGCATCGAGGTGGACCCAAAGAAAGTCAAGGCAATCCTTGAAATGGTTCCCCCAACTACCATTAAGCAGCTCAAAAGTCTACAAGGAAAGGTCGCGTCAATCAAGCGCTTCATAGCACAGTTATCTGACAAGTGCCGACCCATGAACAAATTATTGCACAAGGGGGTTACATTTCATTGGGATGACTAGTGCCAGTCAGCCTTTGATGACATCAAAAAATACTTGGCTTCGCCACCAGTATTGGCACCACCTAGACCAGGAGTACCATTCTACTTATACATCTCAACTACTAAGGTGGCACTGGGCACCATGCTGGCCTAGAAGAATGAACTTCACAAAGAACAGGCTACTTATTATCTTAGCCGCACCCTAGTCAGTTATGAACTTAACTATGCATACATCGAGAAACTTTGCTTGGCAGTGGTGTTTGCTACCAAAAAGCTACGCCACTACATGTTGAGCAACACTACATATGTTGTGTCTAAGGAGAATCCATTGCGATACATGATGAGTCATACTTATCATAGTAGTCGTACGGTGAAATGGATCATGTTGTTGACGGAATTTGACATAGAGTTTATCGAACAAAAATCTATCAAAGGATAGGTCATAGCCAATCAACTAGTAGAGGCTCCTCTCGAAGATGATTAGCCTCTAGTCATAGAACTACCCAATGATGGGGTCTTCCATGTCTCAGAATTGCCAGATTCTGATGAACCTGAGTCACAGGTTGACATAACCCTATTTTTCGATGGTTCTAAATGTGAGCAAGGTGGTGGCGTGGGAATAGTATTCTTCACACCGCAGGGTGCTCCAATGCCTCTATCATTTAAATTAAATTTCCCATGCACCAACAATAATGTAGAGTATGAAGCCTTGCTCATAGGTCTTCAAACAACAATCACCATGAACATCAAATGACTGAACATCTTTGGTGATTCACTGTTAATTGTCAATCAAGTCAAAGGGGTATTCCAATGCAAATGCCTAGTTCTGCAGGCTTATAAAGCCCTTGTGGACAAATTCCTGGTGAAACTTGAGTGGTATGACATCGAGGCACTCCCTCGATCATCGAATCATTTTGTGGACACAATGGCCTCCTTGGGGTCACTAATCCCATAAGACCTTTTCGGTGATATGACAACCATTCAAGTCAAAACCCTATCGCAATCCGTGATGGAGCATGCAAGCTCTGACTTGACGCCAAGAATTCACATGATCCAGATTGAACCATCCTTGGATAAGTTCTCTCGAATCCACGATCGTCTGAAACATGCCAACTGGAGGTCCTTGTTTTCCCCTACTCCCATCAATAGCAACACAACGCTATTCTTACAAGTTCTATCCCGCTCAACGTTTTCTAGGGATGAGCTTCAAGAGGGATTGGTTGTTCAAACTGTCGAGGTTTCTGATCAACAGGACTAGTATTTATCCATTAGAGACTACCTCAATTTAGGTAATCTCCCGCTTGGATTGATGCATGCCGCAAAACGAGCATTCAAGCAGAAAGCGGCTAAGTATGTCTTGATAGGAGACATTTTGTATTGTTGTAGCTATGAAGGAATCCTCCTTCGTTGCTTAGACTAGCAAGATTCCACTTGGGCAGTCGCCCAAGCGCATGATGATACATGTGGTGGCCACTTCAATGGTACGGCCATCGTAAAGTGCATCCTTCACATGGGCTATTATTGGCCATATTTAGAGCGAGATTGTTGCGCATATGTTAGGAAGTGCGTGAAGTGTCAGCACCATGCCAATTTGACACATGTACCTTCCCAGGCCTTGCAGACAGTCCAGTCTACTTGGCCATTTTTGCAGTGGGGCTTCGATCTAATTGGAAAAATCTCCCCTATGTCGTCAGGTCGTCACACGTTTATCATAACGACCACAGAGTATTTTACCAAGTGGGTGGAAGCAGTTCCGCTTACCTCTACGACAAGACCCCACATTGTGGAGTTCATTTTGCATAACATCATATGTCATTTTGGTATTCCATCCAAAATAGTCTCAGATAATGGGACACCATTCAAGAACAAAGACGTGCGTGCTTTGACCACAAAGTACAAAATTTAGCATAGTTTTTTGACACCCTATTATCCATAGACAAATGGGCAAGCAGAGGCGTCAAACAAAACACTAGTTGCCATCCTTAAAAAGATGGTCATAGACAGTCATAAATATTGGCACATCCAAATCCCACTTGCCCTTTGGGCTTATAGCACTAGCATTCGAACGCCCACTGGGGCAACTCCATTTTCGTTCGTGTATGGCTCCGAGGCAGTCATGCCTCTCGAGTTGGAAATTCCTTCCCTGCGCATATCAATGCAGGAGTTCATCAATGATGATGTTGCGTGGCAGGCCCAGTTAGACCAGCTTATGTTGCTTTATGAATGATGCGTTAATGCTCCCGAGCATTTACGTATCTATCAAGAGCGACTTAAGAAATCTTACAACATGAAAGTTCACCTAAGGGACTTTCGGGTTGGTGATTTGGTTTTGAAGAAAAACCAACAAAACTCTAGTTTGTCGTCCCTCCTAAGGGACAAGTTCACGGAAATTTGGTTAGGTCCATATGTCATTGATAGCAAAATAGGACCCGGGACATACCGGCTAGCTTCTCTTGACGAAATCAAGGAAACAGAACCCTTGAACATCAGTCATTTGCGACCATTCCATATCTAAGAGAGCCATATCCCAAAAATGCTCCAAGGATTCATATAATTGCTTGGTCAATCCCAAAAATGCTCCAAGGATAATAAACATAAAAAATTGAACAAAAATGCACTAAAATAGATAATAAACTTGCCCGATGAATTCAGGCCAAAAATTTCAAAAAACATCAAAAATTGAACAAAAATGCACTAAAATAGATAATAAACTTGCCCGATGAGAGTGCTATTGCACTTGACATCCCGGGCATGCAAAATAGACGTTGAGGTCACAAATTGTCACTATCCTACTCCCTAAGAAGGCTATATTAGCCGGACCACTCCACGGGAAGACGAATGTTTGCCAATTTTAGCTCCAAAAAGCGTCGCAAAAAGGGTTACCACCCACCAAAAACAGGTCTAAATGTCGGAAAAATTGCACATGCTTAATGCTAAACCATCTAAGGGCACCCTTGCACAAGTCATCTTGGGTCAAGCAACTCGTCGCTTTTCTCACGAAGGTCATTCCCTCATTGATTCGTCGCTTGAGGGGGTAGTCACACTTAGTCACCAATCAGCAAACACACACCCAATTAAGGAAAATGACATGCATTCAAAGAATCATTGACAAAGAAAATTATGCTCCTTCTTGGGGTAGTAAACAAGCAATAATCATAAATTTATCAAACACTTGGCATTCTCGAAGCATGAACACAAGGTTCCCCTGTGGACAAAAGGTTGCGCCCTTTTCCTATTCATGACTGATCAATGTCCAAGCTCAAGTCACACCTCACCAAAATAGGTTAATACTTGAAAATAAAATTCCTTAGCTCGTCAGAAGCAAGGATTCAAGAATGCATGCCCTTTCCATACTTGGGGCATCAAAAGTTGGTTAGGTTACTAAGAAACCCTATTCATTAGTGCTTTTGTTATCTATTTTTGCTCGGCGCTGCGCCATGCACAATGCATCCCAAAAAGGGGCATTTGTAGACACCAAAATAGCACCAATATAATTATGTGACTGCAAACACTGATCACTTTGACACACACAGCCCCCAAGGCAGCCCTCAGAGGTTAAATAGTGGTCCTAACCACTTTTGTAGCAATTTTGTAAGGTCGGAAGGTAATTTGGCACATTCAGGCACATTGCTTAGTATCCGTCCCACCCAGGGACAAATTCAAATTGGGATTCGTCTCACCTAAGGATGAATTCTGAATTCGCTTTGGGTCAGGAAAAATTCTAGGTTCAACGGGAAAAAATAAAAATGACGCCAAGTGGCAGCCAAGGACAGTCAATTAATGCCTCCTACCTTGCATGTGCGTGTAGGTGGGCAGATTGGACATTAGAGGACTGTCACAAGGGTAGTCATTGAAGCCCAAGTCATGGAGGAATTTCCTCCCTCATGGGAAGGCATGACTGCCACATGGTGCTTATGCATGCCCCTCCAAAGAGACCCCTTGGGTCTATAAAATGGTGAACTTTCTCACCCAAAAGAAGACAAGTTGGAGGCATTTTCAAGCAATGAAGTGCTACCAAATTGAATACCACATTTTACCCTTTTGATTCACCTCTTCCACATCCTTGATCTATTTTGCAAGAGAGGTTATTGGGTGGCTATTGGAAGTGTGAATCCGGACCCAAAACCCGACATTTGACCACATTGATCTACCAATTCGCCGACAACCCATTACAAGAGATTTTGGGCCCATCCCGAGTGGATTGGTATCGAAATCAGGTTCTAATAGTGGGCGGCCCTCCCGGGTGCCTCACACTTCTTAGTTTCATTTTAATTTGTTCTTTTATCACTTGTTTATATTCCATTCCATTTTATGTTGTTTAGATAGTTTATAATTTTGATTTCAAAATGTTTTGATCAAATCATATCATGTTTTGTCGCTTTTGTTGTCCTCACTAACTTGCAGGTAGCGACGTCAAATTCTCATTGATGGAGGTCAAATTAGGGAAATCCGACCATCTGGGTCGTCCCAAAATGCCCCCAATTAGCTAACCCCTATGTTTGTAGGTCTTTTGGAGATCTCGAGATGCGACATTTGGGTAGCATCACTTCGACGCTTTGTCGCAGGCGAATTCGTCCTACCCGGGGATGAATTACAGTAGAATTTGTCCTGCCCAGGGACAAATTACAATCGAATTCGAATTGGTGGCATTTTTTCTGACTGTTTTGATGGCAGTGGTCCTTTGGTAATGTTCCCTGGTTCCTATCAAACGTGCAAGTTGTTTAGAATCAGTTCATTCATCATTTTATTTAGTTTTATGCATACATCCTTCATCGTTTTTAGAGAATAAATGTTTCATATTTGCATCAGGTGCTACTAACAATTTTGTTGTTTCTTTGAATGCAGGAGGAGTAGCAAGGATCAAGGATTCATTTACACAAGCGGCGGCAACACTTTGGCCCGCCCATTTTGCATGTGGGCACGCGAAAGAGAGATGACTTTCCATTGATGTGACCAAGAGACAAGTTTGATGCTCCTTTCCCCTAAAAATGGAGGAAGCTAATTGTAACCAAATTCGAAATACATCAACAAAAGAAGAGGGTTGTTTCGTTCCATTTTGGTTCCCATTTGTCTATGCTTTCTCCATTTTACGCATTCCTAATTTGTAGCATCTAGTTTAGTTTCATTTTTGCATCGTGTTGGAGTTTTCTCTTTTTGTTTTCTGGAATCTCGTGCTTCCAGAATGATGCTAGAGAAGTAAGAAGTTGTGTAGAAGAGGTTGTATAATTTGCAACAAGAAGTTGTTGAAGAATTTTAGCAAATCGATCCATCATCTCATTCCTCTATTTCATGAGGGCTTCATTCAAGAGTTCCTTGAAAGTATCAACTGTTCCAATTTTTTCCATTCTAGTTCCCACTTGAGATCATTTAGAATGACAAGGGAGGTAATCAGAGGGATCTTGTGTTCAATTCCTAAACTTTTGATATCTTGATCTCATATTTATGGATATATAATTTAAAATATAAACTGCTATGATGTCATTGATCCAAACCATATAATTTTGAGCCAAGGAAGATCTGAAAAAGAGTGTAATTTAGAAATAATAGAGTATAACAAAGTAGAGTGGAAAAATAATTGTATAATAATTTTATTGCTCAAAAGACAAAGTACAGTGCAAACAATCTCCGAGAATTGATGTGAGGCTATAACATTGCATCCATTATTCATTCATTTTATAGTCATAGGTACATATCTCTTTATACAATAATTGATGTATTAGAAATCCATCATAGTGAATATGGAAGGCCATCCATATGGAAATGTGGTGGTTCGACTTCCATGATTTGGAATATCACCCATATGGAAATGTGGCGATTCACATTCCATGAGTTACAAAGTGCATATTAAATGAAAAATTCATACATGTGACTTATATTTTTGTGTTTTATCTTCTACTAATGTGTCAACATGGCTAAAGATGCATTTTAGCTACAACAATCTAAAAATAGAAAATAATTATTTTTGATAAACATATTTTTTTACATTTTTAAGGGCCTTCAAAGTGCTTTTCTACAAATTTGTTGGCAACTTGTCTATGATATATTTGCTTTCTATAATTGTTATTATCCCTCTAATTGTTCCAATATTTTTTGAATGGATCAAAATAGATTTCCAAGCTCAAATTTATGGCCCTAACAATATGGATAAGATTAAAAATTAGTTTTTTGGGTATACAACCATGTCCCAAAAAAGTCACATGCCTAGACCAAACAATACATCATATAACCTTCACATTAAAAAAAACAAGCATTATAATGATTAAAAAAAAAAAACATTAAAATAACTTGAATAAACATCTTATTCATTTTAAAATGTAAAACCAATACACCAAATACTTTGTGAGGGCTTGCTATCAAGATCCATCTCTACATGTATAAGCTAATTCTCACCTTTTCCACCCATATTATACATTAAAATGCAAACTAAAACACTAAAAAATACTATCAAATATTACTCTATCAAAACTTCTTAATTCTAGGTGGGATGTAGTATCTCTTCAATCTAGATGGAGTCTCAAATTTAATACACTCTGGGCAAAGTATCTTAAACCTAAGAAAGCCTTTTTTGCTTGGAGTTTATTGCTTCAAGGGCTTCCTATTGGTCAATGACTTAGATATTTGGGTGTGAATGATATTTCCTGCATATATTGTGGAGCAGAGGAGGATGTGCATCATATGTTTTGGTCTTATGTGAGAGCTCAAGAGGCTTGGCAGTGGATTTTCTTTTTTTTCAGACCATATATGATAGGTTCCTATTCTTGAGTGAATATTTTGTTAAGGGATCCACTTGAGTTTTCTGAGAAGCTTGTTCCTGTGTGGCATATCTTTAGAGTGGGGATTCTTTTTCATTTGTGGAAAACTTGCAACAGAGTGATTTTTAGCCAGCAGGAGCCTTCTTCTACTTTTTCTCTTGCTGATAAGTATCAGGTTTTCTATGATTGTTGGCTGCAGATTTTAGTGCAAGAAGAAAAAGTGAATATAGAGCTTCATCACTTATGGGACCTTATTGATCATTGGGGTAATGCTCCTTGTGCAGTGAATCCTGTTCCTCCAGCCCCTACACAACAATGATGCATAGTCTATTAGTTGTTTTTTATGCAGTTCCCTGTTCTGTTTTCTTGTGAACATCTGTAAGTAATTTTGGTAGCTCGTCTAGCTATTTAGAAAATAGTTAGTGTGTTGGTTGTGTGCTCAGGGTGTACTAATTTCACCCACTTTTGTTTTATGATTAAGCCATTTTAATATAATATTTTTTCATCAAAAAAAAACTTCTTGATAATATTTTTAATATTTAAACATTTAAAATAAAAAAAATATTAATACCCATTATTTTATGTAACAAAATAAATAAATAAATATATAAATATTATGTATATAATATTACTTTCCTCCCTTGTTCTACTTCGGGTAGAAATTTCTCGCACTCTATAAAACAATTAATTTATTGTTGACCGTGGTGGAACTTAAAACCTTCTTCGATATTATAATTGTTTTTAAAAGAGGATTGTTCCACCCACTCCACCCAAGCACACCCGCATATAAATTCAAGGTTTACTTAAAACAAATAAAATTTAATATTTTTACAAAAATATTTATCTATAATTTATAATATAGTTTATAAATTAAATTTTTAAAAATAGTTTAAACTTAAATGTTATAGGTCTTATAAAAGATATTTTTACCTAAGCATTTACTCATTTAAAAGTTAAATTTATTTTAAATGTACAATGAATATTAAATTTGTAATAGGTCTATTTTTAAACAATAAATATAAAGAGATAGGATAGCTTACAATTAATTAAATAATTATAATTAAAGATTTTTTTACTAGTTAATATAAGAAGTTTTGAAAGGATCCCCAAACCTTATTACAAAAGGAACAACTAACACCCTATCAGGGTGAAAGATGTTAAGAAACTAAATAGAGACCAACATCCAAAACCCACATAGGGGAAACCAGCACAACCAACACCAAGGTAGATGAAAAAGAAATAAACAAGTAGATGGAAGACCAGATGACCTACAACTAGTACCCATAACCCATACATATCAACCCACGTAAGGACATCCAAGCACAAATAACAACAAAAACAAAAACAAAACAAAACAAAAAACTATAAAAAATAGGCCCTCGACCATTATTGTTCATTGATATTTGGGTTGTTCTTATCGGGAATCTCCAAAAGCTGACCCACCTATCCCCAGCTCAACATAGTAATAAGAAGAAGAGTCTTCTCACTACAGTAGCTATCATAAAACCTAGTGAATCTCAGTAGTGCCAAAAACAACTTATACCATCCATAAGACAAGGGCCCCACCAAAATGATGGCGATACAAGTGAAGAATTTCAAAATATTTGAAAGATTGAACTTGGGAGAAATGGATGGTCTATAAATAGCATCCCAAACATCAGCATAGGAAAAGGTCGAGTAAAACCTCCCTAGCCTGAGGGAATTACAAAGGGGCCTAAAGAAACAAACCTCTAGTCTCTAAATTATTGATACTCGACAAAAAATCCTCTCTCTAAATAGCTAGTCCATCCTATCTCAACCCAAAATTTACTAGGAAATTAGTGGATTTATTACCTTCCCTATACACATGCTTGAGAATTACATTCTCAAAGACCTAAAATATTCTTTTTATCTCAAAAATCATATTAGTGATAAAAGGACTAGGATTTTAAGAGCCTTTCACTAGATTGATGATATTAAGGAAATCACCCTCAATTATGACCTTACTCTGATCGAAGCCATTCAATAGATAAATCCCTTGGAAGAGAGCATGAGCTTCAGCAAAATGACTTGATTGAGGCCTCATCTTCTCAGCAAAGGCGAGAAGAAGTTTGTCACTATTATTCTGAATTAAACCACTTGCACCTAACTCTCCCTGGTTACCCTTGGAAGCCCCATCGAATTGAGTTTAATCCAACCTACAAGGGGTTGTTCTCAAGAAATTTATCTTCTCTCATATGAATCCAAATGGTCAGTAGACCTCAAAAAGGTTTTAAACCCCAAAGTACTCTCTAGAGTTGATTCCCCAACAGAGGAACCTGAGAACAAATAGATGGTAGATATTTTTCCCACTATTGCCGCAATGCTCTTGGCGTAGATAGAGAGGGTTAAATTGACTTCCATTTTAGAATTCATCAAATTCCTTTCCTTCTAGATGCACCACATGATGTGATCCAAGTTAAATCTCCAAAATAGATAAAGTTGAGGAGAGAATAAAGGAGGGTCCCACTGGTATAAAATATTAGATATTTAAAAGGGGCATACCTAGAAGACACCAACTAATTTGAAAAATAAGAAGAAAGCATCTTAGATAATGGGCACAAAAGGTAACATCCAAGCCACAAAGGTAACATAGGTTTGAAATAATTATACCTCAATAATGTAGATTATCTATGGTCAAGATTTTATTATGTATAGCAAGCCATAGAAAATATTAACCTTAGGGGTTAATTCCTTCTGCAAAACCAAGCATATCAGAAACTAAGAGGGACTAGGATCCTCCAAAAGAAAATATGTTGATTTCAAAAAAAAGACTCCTGAACTTTTTGCCTTCTAGAAAATATTATCAGCTTTATCAATAGATTTCATGATTTGAAACTTCAGGACATCCAAGATCTTATTAAGGGTCATTTTCTTGACCATATATAAGTCAATACTGAATAAAAATATTCATCTCTTCCTATGATTTATAGTTACGATATAATCTTCAACCTTAGAACCAAAGATATGTCTAAATAAGTCTTAAGCCACTAACAATTCTAGTAGTGATGCCAATGGTTGATCCATAAGCTAGGGATCTAACCAAAAATCAATTAGATGGCCATTATCCACATTCTATCTTCCTCAATTTCTAATACTACTCTTGGAATTATAAAAACTAAGCTAAAAGTATAACACAAAGTTTGAGATGTTGTCTGATAGGAAGTCATCCCCATTATTTAGATATTGTGCTTTTATAATATTAACCCAATTAACTTCTTTATTTTGGGTCAGGAACCAACCTTGTTTAACAACCAGGGCCTTATTCATTTAGTCCATCCTACTTAGGACCAATCCTCCAAACTTCCTTCTACTGTAGATTTGGTCCTATGCTACTAAGTGGAATATCTTCTTCTCCTCTGACCCAGACCATAGGAAGGAATTTTGATCTTGCTCAATCTTCTACACTATTTTACAATGACATAAAGTAAACTGGTATACTTTGAAGTGTATATTTCACCAAAATAACCTTACATGCCTAGCTTAACAAAGCTCCTTTCTAGTTGGTAAGTTTACATTGCACCCTTTCCACCATCAACTCCCATAAATATTCCTTGCACCTCCATTTAAAAATAGGAGGCCCAAGGTAAGTTTATGGAAACTTTGCTATCTCACATCCCAACTCCATCGATATTCTTCTTTGCCTAGTAATCGAGGAATTCAAGAAGAAAAATTTACTCTTCAAAAAATTAACCTTCTATCCCACTGCCTCTTCATACCAAATGAGGATCTCCTTGATTGCCCAAGCCTGAGGAATTGAGGTAAGGAATAAGATAAGAGTATCATCTATGAATTGATAATGGGATATTGGTTCCATGCTCAAGGTCAGTCTAATACCAACCACATAGGAGGAGGCCTTAAGAGACCTACCCAAGGCTTCTTCCATGAGGATAAACATATAAGTGGAGAGAGGGTCTCCCCAAAAAATAACATGGTAACTATGAAAGTACCTAGTAGGGGGACCATTGACAAGTACTAAAAATCTGACCAACAAAATGCGAGTTTTAATAATAAATATCCATCTCCTATCAAAGCTTAACTTCTGGAGGACCTTAAGGAGAAAGTCCCATGAGACCCTATCATAGACCATGTTCATCCAATTTTAGAAAATATCCTACTCAACCATTTTTATCCACTGAATGTATGAGTTTATAAACCGAAATAACTTCATCCAAGATCTGACAATTCCAAATGAAACCACTTTGAGTGAAAATAATCATACGAGACAAGAGAGGTTTAACCCTATTAGCAAAAACTTTACTAAAATTTTTGAAGATAGTATTGTAGAGGCTAATTGATATAAAGTCTTTGAACTCAATAGCATCTATTAATTTTGGAATTAGAGTCAAGAAAGTGGTTTGAATTTCATGTAGAGCTTCACCAATATCCCTACCAAAGATATGCTAAAACCTCTAGAAAAATATTGGGGGGAAGCCATCTAGGCCAAGGGCCTTCAGTCCTTCCATAGAAAATAGTGCTTTCTTAATTTTATCATTATTAAGTAGACTATTGAGATTAACATTCATTTCTTTCATCACCAAGTGAGGAATTTTTTGAAGGAGTTTTTCTTCCACAAAAACACTTCTTGCACTCATCTTGTAGAGGAGAAATTGGAAGAAGGAGACAAATTCCATCCTAATTTCTTGGATATCCCTTGTTGTAGAACCATCCGCTTTATGAATCTCCTTGATATAGTTATGGATTTTGTGGCAAAGAGTTGAGGAATAAAAAATTGTGTTTCTATATCCATATTTGAGCCAAAGAGCTCTAGAATTTTATCGCCAAAAAACCTCCTCACTACTCAGGACATGAGGCTTAGCCAAAATTCTTTTGTCCTCCAATCTATTGTTCTATGAGAGAATATCCACTTCCAAGGAATATTGAATAGCTTATAATTGGGATCTGAGATCCTTTTTCTTAATTTGGATGTCCCCAAAGACCAATTTGTTCTAATATTTTAGATTTTTTATTAGTATCAGCTTAGCAACCACTTGATTAATATGTGAGTCATAGAATATGGTGTTCCACCATTCCCTAATTCTTACCTCCAACTCCGGATGAGAGATCCATGTGGCTTCAATTTTTAAGGGTCTCAAGAAGAAAATAGTATTAGAATAATTATCAAAGAGAAGAGGGTTATGATCAGATCCAATCTTGGATAGATATTTTAGAGAAGAGTCCCCGAATAGGGGAATGACCTCTTTCAAAATAAAAACTTTGTCCAATCTAATTTTTATGTGATGGACCCCTAATCATCTGTTACTCCACGTATATATGGAACCTTTCAATTCTAAGTCCATGAGCTCCTGATTATTGACAAAAGAAGCAAATTCTTCCATACTTCTCAAGATTGTTGTATTCCTCCCTTCTTGTCCAACTAGTACAAAGGATATTTGAAGTCTCCTACTAGAATCCAAGCCTCATTCTTAAAAGCTTCTCTCATTGAACTAAGTGTGGACCAAAGATAGTTTATTTTTTTTCTAGAGTTAGGGGTATAAATATTGGTCAAAATCCATTTTCTACTCGAAGACTTGCAATGAAACAACATGTTAATAATTCTATATGTTACCAAAAGAGTCAATTCAATGACTTTATTGGGGTTCCATAGCCATAGGAGACCCCCTAAGGCCCCTTGTGTCGAACTGGCCACAAATTCGACCTCCTTCCAAACCACCTTTCTTACCTCATATTTTGCTTCTATCCATATTTATCTCCTGTAGAAGAATTATATCTGGACCAACCTCCTTAAATACATAAGCCTTTGTTTTGAGGTCCCATTCAGACCTCTAATATTCTATGATAGGAACCTCATTTATGAATTTTGTAAAAAAATTTACCCTTATTGTCTTGGGAGTTATGACAAAATATTTCAATCTCGAGTTGTTTTCCCCTAATTTTTGTATATTATCAACTTTTAATAGGGTTTGAGATCCATCCGCTACATTTGTCTCTATCTCTTTGGACTGATGTGCTTTTTTGGAAGGTCAAACCCCTTTGCGCTCCACTCCAACATTAATCATTTTTTGTGGCTTCTAGTATTCAGAGGGGATCTGAGAGTCAGGGCTAAATCCTCAACCAAGAAAAGAAATTGATATATTTGATCTTCCAAGGTTACATCTTCTGGTAAGCTAGAGTCACAACCCAAGCAGTCATACAATTTTTTTAACATAACAGTTGGACCATAGGGTCGTAAAATGGATCTAGAAACACTAACCTAAAGATGTTCATTGGCCTCCAAAGTTTGATAAAAGCTTCCACCTATTACCATAATCTCCCTCAAGGTGGGTTCACTTTGGGTTGGACTTGCTATTTTTGTGTCTTTTAGTGAAAGAATTTTAGTATTTGGAGTTTCAAAAACCACTTCTTTTCTAGGTGTCGTCTAAATTTGGGGTTTATTGGAGTCATGCACCACCTCCTTAAGGCCCAAACCTTCAGGATCAGTCCGTTCAGGCTAGCCTTTAACAACTTTCTCCTTCCAAACATTATCCTTTTTGTTAAAAATCATAGAGTACTGTGAAGATAAATGGCCGGGTTTACCATAATCGAAACACCAAATGGGTCTATTTTCTTATTCAGTAGGTTGATTCCATGTTCCTACCTTTGAAATAATCTTAATATAGGATGAAATATCAGCCTTTAGATCTGCCATAATGCACAACATTGCAAACACCATCCTAGATTTTACTTTAGTCACTAGGTTGATTTGAATGAGTTCACCAATGCTTTTAGTTATCCCTCTATTTGGTTATATAGAATTGAAATGGTTCTATTGTGTATTAGTGTTATTACAACATCTTAATAATTATGAATTTAGTTATCTTTCAAAGTTTAAATATTTAATCAGTTAAAAATAATATTTTTCATTATTAATAAGTCAAATTATAATTTAATCAAAATTATTATTTTTATTTTATTTTTAATAATAATAATGGTTATGTTATGGTAGAATGAAGCAAGGTTTGAAGGGTCATGCATGTACAAGTTTGTTTAAAATATGTAATATGTAAAGGAAAAATAAATATTTGGAATATCAAATTCATTGGTGACATATGTGAATAAAGGGGAAATTCAAACCAAACACAACAATTTAAAAATTAATGGAATGGATCAAGATATTTATGTACAAGAAAAATAATTGCATTTTAATTATTATCATGTATTGAAAAGGAAGAGTCATATCCATCCCAAAAATATAAAGAGAGATAGCTTATGGAAGGGAATAAAATTATCAATTGTTTTCATGCTACAACCAAATGAATTTATATTTTCATTAAATATAAAATATTTCAATTCTTGATGGAAGGGAGAAGGAAGAAGATATTAGAAAGAAATCAATTAATTATTTCAAAGGTATTTTGATAGAAATTGGGAAATACAAAGAGTCCTAATACATTTTTTGATAAAATATTCCATCAATTATAAGACAAGGATAAGATGATATTTTGACGAGCTATATGAGGCAGTTTTCTCTCAACCTAATAAGGCAACTAGACCCAATGCATTTCATATAACACTCTTTACAAAAAAAATGATTTTTTTTTTAAACTAATATACTCATAGTGTTTGAAGAGGATAGGAAATAGAAGTCTATAGTAAGCGATATCATTTCGGCCTTAATTGCATTGGCTCCAATAAAATACAAGATAAAATCTTTTGACAATTTTCGTCCAATAAGTTCTTGTATCATTTTTTTAAAAATAATTTAAAAAATAATAGGAAATAGATTGAAAAGAATTCTAGATTATGTTATCTCATGGAAGCAAGATGGTTTTGTTCATGAAAAATATTTTTTTTAATAATATAATTATTGCATAAAAGGTCACTCTATGAAAAAACATGTATGCTTAAAAGATAAGTTAGCGGCTCATGTAGAGGAGTTGGAGAGCAAGTGGGTAGTTAAAACTCTCTAGTTATGGAGAGGCCCAGGTTCAAATCTCTTCCCTCACATGTTGCGGATATGTTGTTTATAAAAGGTTCCTCATAAAAAAAAACAAAAATAAGTTATACATAAAGCATATAATAAAGTCTACTAAAGTTTTCTACATAGGATTGTTAGAAAAATTTGGTTTCTCATAAGGTTTGGTGTAAATGTGTTAGATATTTTTATAGGACTCAAAAATATTTTATCTTGACCAATAAATCCCTTGTTAGTTACTTTCAATAATTGTGTGGACTCTCCCAGGTTTACCCACTATTTGTTTATCTATTACTTTTGTTGAGGCATTAAAGAGATAAGCAAAAAATAGAAGGAAAAACCAAAGCTTTTCAAGTTGTAATAAGTGGTCCTTTTGAATCTCACCTTTTATATGTTGATGATATTTTTTTTTTAGATTTGGTTATTGTGAGAAACCCCTATGACCTATGTACAGGGTTGAGCAGTCTCCTCCCAACCATGACCCTTATATTGATGATACTTTTTTTTTTTTTGGTTACATAGATGAATTGGTTACAATCACAATTTTTAGTAATTGTCAGCGTAGTTGGGAGGGTTCAAACTATCAGCGAAGGCTTCCAACACACCCACCATCTCGTTAATGGTAACCCTACGTGAGATGGGGACCGTCGAAGGCACAGGGTCCGCATCGTCTTCGTTAGTTTGGTTTAACACGTGGCATAAAGGGGACCGCTAAACAAGCAGGAAATAGATCATTGTCATCAGTCAGGTGCAACACGTAGAGGAGTCGGATCGGACTATTGGTTATGCATGGGCATGCCCGTGGGATTGGAACCTAGGTCTCCTCTCGATAAGCGCCCCAACTTACCAATCCACCTAGACCGATAGACTTTTGATGATACTTTTCATTTTATCATTGATGGGTTAGTGAATCAATGTAATTTAAAGCAATATTATCGTGTTATGTTATATAAGGACTCTTAAAAAAAATGATTAATACTATATAAAATTCATGACTTTTTATTAACATTCCAATAAATTTATAATAAATAATTATAAAAAATTTAAAATTTCAAAGTTAAAAAATCATGAGACTTCAAAATTTAATTTCAAATATAATTTATGAAGTTTCCTAAAAGATAAACTCACAAAGACAATAACATCGCTTCTAGAGCTCACCTTTGTTTTTGATAAAAACGTGCATTAATTTATCTACTTTTCTAGAGCTCCCATTAAATAGGCCACGAGTGAGTGACAACAGTACTAACATCACTCGGTCCCAATTCCCATGTTCTAAAACTTGCTAACGGATTTTAAAGCATTATCCGTAATCCTTGACTTATTAAATAGTTTATTTATTAAATTGAAGGTATGGATCTTTGATTTATTAAGTAAAGAAAATGAATAATTAATTTATTAAATTGAAGAGATGGAACTTTAATTTATTAAGTAAAGAAAATAATAGTGTGTTTATTAAATTGAAGGTACGCGTCTTTTATTTATTAAGTAAAGGAAAAGAATAATTTATTTATTAAATTAAAAAGATGGAACATTAATTTATTAAGTAAAGGAAAGAAAAGTTTATTTATTAAATTGAAGGTATGGGTCTTTGATTTATTAAGTAAAGGAAAGAATAGTTTATTTATTAAAACGAATGTATGGGTCTTTGATTTATTAAGTAAAAGAATATATTTTTTTATTAAATTAAAGAGATGAAACTTTGATTTATTAAGTAAATAAAAGAATAGTTTAGTTTTTTGGTGTGGGTTGATGTTGTGCGAGAATGTCTTTTCTTGATCCGAGTGTGGGATAGTCATGGATTTTCTTGGAGGTATCCAATGCTGGAATAATGTCTCATTTAAGGAAGCCCTTTGTGGCTCGAACTCTTCTTCTGTTTGGTATAATACGGATGATAACTCTTCAGGCCCAGGTGGTTCTTCTTTGGAAGGAGTATTTCATGCAAAGCGAGTTAATGGATTCTTGGAAAGGGCTGGAGAGCAGCCTGTTCTTGTAATTCAACCTGAGTCAATTGTAGAGGATGTGGATTATATGCAAAGTCATGCTTTAATATGCAATTTTTTTGGTATTTGTGACCCTTTCTTATCATTTGAAACGTGGGCCAGGAGTACTTGGAACCCGATTGGTGACATGGAAATCATGAGGGGAGCTAATAATTTCTTTCTGGTGGTGTTTTCTTGCTTGGAATACCGGAATAGAGCTTTTGAGGGGGGCTCATACTTTTACAACCAGACTGGCCTATTTATTAAACCTTGGCACATGAGTTTTAATACCACTGAGGATATTCCTTCTCGAGTTTTCGTGTGGGTTCGAATTCCATAGCTGCCTTTGGATTTTTGGCAGACGGATATTTTGCACATGATTGTATTGTTGTTAGGAAAACCGGTGGGACCATATCAACAAACTTCAGAAAAAAATATAGTCTCATGTGCCCGTATTTGTGTTGAGTTGGATTTAGCTAAGACTTTGCTTGATTCTATGCAAATATGTGTTGGGTATTTTTCTTGGGTTCAAAAATTAGACTATGAAACTCTTCCTTTTTGTTGTCGGTTGTGTCATGAGTACGGGCATCTTTAGCGTAAATGCCCTAAAATGCTTGAGAATAAACTATTTGGTTCTAAAAATCTAAATCTGCAATCTTCTGGTGGGAAATCAGTTACACAAGATGTTGGGTCTGGTCAGGGGAGTGGTCCCATGGATGTTAGTGGGGTGGATAAAGAAGGTTTTATTCCGGTTAAGACTCGTAATAACGGAAAAGGGTTGAAGCAGACCTTTATTGATAGAAAAATTGATGGATTACATAAAGTTTGATGTCTTTGATGAATTGGCATTTCCTGATGAAGGAATTATTGGTAATTTGAATATGGATGCTCAAAATGTGACTGAGGTGTTGGATCATAATGGGCAACATGAATTAACAGATCCTTATTTGGACACAACCTTGGTAATTGTTCCGGTTTCGGAGGTGCGACATGATGGAGTGAAAGGGTATGACCTTATTTTGGTTGATTTTTTGAATACTGGTAGAGGAAAGGATTCCAAGCCTGGTCCTTCTCTAGGGTTTCTTCAAAATACCTTAAAAAAGGGGCCCCTGCGAAGCCGATTAAGGTGGGTAGGAAGAAATATGAAGATAAAATTCATGTGGAGGGAGAAACATTGGTTGATAGTGGGGTGGTTAAACCCCTAGAGTCTCACTTTTATTCTCTCTCTAAATTATTGTTATTTCATGGAATGTGAGAGGTTTGAATAGCTTACCTCATCAAAAAGCTATTCGGTATTTGATGCAGGTACATAAGCCGGATGTTGTTTTTCTTCAAGAATCTAAATTATCGATGGAGGGTCTATTTAGTATTGCTTCTAAAATCTAGGCTTGAGGTCTTTTTCAGTGTGTTGGGGTTGTGGGTAGTGCTGGGGGGATTGTTAGCCTTTGTAATCCGTACAAGCTTACTCCTCTTTGGTGGGTCTCGAATAAGTAAGCTCTTTCTATAATAGATTCTTGCCATGAGTCTAGAGAAGTGGTTTTATTAACTAATATTTACTCCCCCTCAGATCTTACTGGGAAGGTGTTGCTTTGGAACCATATTCAAAGTGTTCGGGCCTTGTTTATGTTCTATCCTTGTATTATGGCAGGGGATTTTAATGTTATATCTAGTATTGATGAGAAGCGGGGAGGTGTGGGTACTTTGGGGTCTGCCTCTAGGCTCCTTAATGATAATATTAAGCTTCTTAATATTGTAGATATTAAGCCAAAAAATGGTGTGTTCACTTGGAAGAATAGGTGGTGTGATTCTAACTCGATCTCTGAGAGGTTGGACAGATTTTTTACTTCTTCATATTGGGTTAGCAATTCTTGGGTTATTAATTCAGAGGTTCTTGACTAGAGGGGATCGGACCATTGGCCTATTAAACTTGTTATCTCTCAAAAAGGAATGGGTCATAATCCAAGTTTTAAATTTCAGTTAATGTGTCTTAGGTATCCCTCTTTGTACGACTTGATGAAAGTGTGGTGGATTCAGGTTGTCCTTCCTATGGTACTGCTATGTATTCTTTTGTTAAAAGGCTCCAATTTGTGAAATTCCAACTCAAAAAGTGGAACAAGTAATGTTTCGAGAATCTATTTTAGGCTAAAGCTTTAGACTAAAGTAGGCTTGATGTTATCATCAGACATATCAGAGATCATGGGCTTATGGAGAAGAATCTACAGGAGTCTGAAGCTTTGCATGAGCTTCAATAGTGGGATCTTCGGGAAGAAATTTTTTGGAAGAAAAAGGCTAGAGTGGAATGGTTATAGGAAGGAGATTGAAATATAACTTTTTTTTTTAACACTATTAAGGATTGAAGACATTTCAATGGTATTTCTTCAATTATTTCTTCTCAAGGTATTTAGTTGTCTGCTTATCAGGATATCTCTCAGGAGGTTGTTTGATTATTTTCTTCTTTATATTTCGAGGATTCTTGTGTGGATCACGTTGATGATCATACTGTTTTGTGTTGTATTCCTTCTATTATTTCAAAAGAGATCAATGCTCGTCTTCTTCAACCTATTTCCATTGATGAACTAGAAAGGGTAGTTTTCCTTATGAAGACTGGGAAAGCTCCGAGGCTTGATGGATTCCCTGTTGAGTTCTTTTAACACTTTTGGAAAATTATTAAATCTAATCTTTTGAAGGTCGTTCTCGAGTCCTTTCATAACCATCAGTTGTTGAAATCTTTGAATTCCACTTTTTTGGTTCTAATTCCTAAAAGGGAGGGGGCTAGATCTTTTGATTAGTTTTGGCCTATTGCTCTCCGCAATGTGGTGTATAAAATTATTACAAAGTTGATTGTGAAGCATCTCAAGCCTTGGATGGATAGAGTTGTTTCTGATGAGCAGGGTGGCTTTGTGGTTGGTCAAAAAATTTTGGACGGGGTGGCTATTGCTTCCGAGGCTATTCATTCCATGAGCACTTCTAAGAGAAAATTTATGTTTATGAAGCTGGATATGGTGAAGGCTTATGATAGGGTGAAATGGTATTTTCTTCATAAAATAATCTTGGCATTTGGATTTTATCCTTCCTAGATTGAGTGGATTATGAGTTGTATTATGATTCCTTCATATTTTGTCCTAATTAATGGAAAGCCCTCTCCTCTATTTCATGATTCAAAGGGTCTTCGGTAAGGGGATCCTTTATCTCCCTATCTATTTATAATTATGGCTGAAGGTTTGGGTCATTTTCTTAAATATCAGGTTCACCAGGGTCTTATTCATGGGTGGAAATGGGAGACTAGTAGGCCGACTATTTCTCATCTTCAGTTTGTTGATGATACTGCTATCTTGGGTGTGGCATCTATTCGTGAAGCTACCAACTTTAGACGCACGTTGGATATGTATTTGGATTTCTCTGGTCAGAATATTAATGAGCATAAGTCTACTATTTTATTTTTCAATACGAAT
Source organism: Wollemia nobilis (assembly GCA_028583015.1). NCBI lineage: Eukaryota > Viridiplantae > Streptophyta > Pinopsida > Araucariales > Araucariaceae > Wollemia > Wollemia nobilis. Next base: position 12,578,510 of record JAQPPZ010015100.1, read on the forward strand.
CCCAGGATTGATGTTAGAATTATTTAGATTTTTAGGTTTCAGTTTGGGACTCTTCCCCTTACGTACTTGGGGATTCCTATTTATTTTGGTCCTCTACCTAGGTCTATTTGGAGTAACATCCTTGATAAATTTTGTAGTCGAGTTAGTCATTGGACTCACAAATGGTTGACTTTTGCTGATCAGGTTTTACTTTTAAAGTTGATTGTTCAGGCTTTACCGGTGTATAGATGCCTTATTCATATTTCTCCAACAAGTTTTCTTCATGATCTGGATTCTCTTTCTAGGCAATTCATGTGGGCTGGTAATCTTGATTCCTCAAAATGGAGTCTTGATAATTGGAAGACTTTGTAAATCGAAGCAGGAAGGGGGATTGGGTCTTCACCTAAGCTCTATTTCTGGGATTGCTTTGGATGCTAAGCTGTATTGGCGTTGGTGTAGTAATCAGGAGCAAACTTGGGCCAGGATTATCTCCCACAAGTATCTTAGGGGGGTGGAAGGTTATGATATTCCTATATATAGCTTGACTGGTCAAGGATCATTTATTTGGAATACTATAAAGAAGGGTGCAGAGTTGGTTAAGCAGGGGATGTTCTGGATTTGTTATACTAGGTCTTGAGCTCATTTTTGGCATGATTCTTGGGATGGATTTTCTCCTTTCCTTAGCGATTTTTCCCATATTCAAGATCTTTCTCAATGCTTTTTGGATTTTGGATGGGTGAAGGTGGTGGATTTCAAAACTGTTAAGTCCTTTGGTCAAATGGTTAGTTTCTAGTGGAAGAATCCTTGGGAATGGTCTTCTGGTGGTACTATGGATGCAAGGGCAGAACTGGCCCATATTTTGGCTAGTCACCCCTGCTCTTCTCTTCCTAGGGATGATGTGCTAACATGGGGGAGGGATAATAGATGAATATTTTTTGTTGTTGGTGGTTATTGTGTTTTGGATCGACAATGGTTTGGGTAGGATGTGGTCTCGTGGTGGAAGAAAGTTTAGAATAAGTTTATTTTGCCTAAGTATAGTTTTTATGTGTGGTTGGCTACACATAATTGGTGTCATACTTGGGATAAGTGTGGTTTTGCTGGCCCCTATTTATGTTATAATTGTGGGAAGGATGAGGAGTCTGTTGGGCATTTACTTCTCCAATGTGATTTTTCTTGTCAACTCTGGCATTATTGGTGGGGAGTGTGGAATCAACCTTGTTTGCATGCTTCATCTGTAGTTGATATTTGGAGGAGTATGGGGCGGCCTCCTGCAAGGGCTTTATTTTTAAAATTTGGGTGGAGCATTGGTTCTTCGTATATTTTTTGGCAGATTTGGCTTGAACGGAACCATCAGATTTTCCAAGGGAAGGAGTTAACCACTTCTCAGGTCTGGCAGAGGATTTTGTGAATGATCCAAGAAATTGTGTTTGCAAAATGTCAGATTATTTCTCCCATGGACCAAGTGAAACGTCAAATCATGTAAATAGTAGGTTTGTTGGTTAATGGTCCTAGTCCTAATGTCTCTTGTAGATGGATGGGTCAGTGTAATCAAGTGCGAAGGGCTGCCAAATGGAATTTGCCTTCTATAGGAGTGTTGAAGATTAATACGGATGGATCTTCCTAGGGTAATCCAGGTAATGCTAGTATTGGTGGTGTGGGGTAGGACAGTAGTGGTACTGTCCATTTTTTCTCTTGCTTTAAGGGATATCATTCTAATAACTTCATGGAAGCCCTTGCGATTTTATATGCTTTGGAGCAAGGGTATGCTTTGGGTTGGCGTCATATTGTTATAAATTTGTTGAATTCTGGGGATAGTCTTCATGGGAGTTGGTGGTTGAGTTGGATTGCTTAGAAAATTCTCAATATCTCTGCTCACTTGGAGTTTATTTCTTTTGTGCATATTTCCTAGGAGTGGAATGGAGTAGTGGATTTGTTAGCTAAATGGGCTTCTGAGTTTTAGGATGGTTGGGATGTTCAGAATTGGTCTCAACTTTCTTCTGATTGCTCTCAATCTCTCTCTTCTTTATTGAGAGTTGATATGTCTAAATAGCTTCTTATTTTTCTTTGTATCTTGGATGTTTTGCTGAGTTAATAAATTTTTACCCTCTTTTTAAAAAAATATATATATTTTATTTATTAAATTGAAGGTATGGGTCTTTGATTTATTAAGTAAAGAAAAAGAATAATTTATTTATTAAATTGAAGAGATGGAACTTTTATTTATTAAGTAAATAAAATAATAGTTTATTTATTAAATTTAAGGTATGGGTCTTTGATTTATTAAGTAAAAGAAAAGAATAATTTATTTATTAAATTAAAGAGATGGAACTTTGATTTATTAAGTAAAGGAAAGAATAGTTTATTTATTAAGTTGAAGGTATGGGTCTTTGCTTTATTAAGTAAATGAAATAATATTTTATTTATTAAAATGAATGTATGGGTCTTTGATTTATTAAGTAAAGGAAAATATATATTTTTTTATTAAATTAAAGAGATGAAACTTTGATTTATTAAGTAAATAAAAGAATAGTTTATTTATTAAATTGAAGGTATGGGTATTTGAATTATTAAGTAAATGAAAAGAATAATCTATTTATTAAATTGAAGAGATGGAACTTTCATTTATTAAATAAAGGAAAGAATAGTTTATTTATTAAATTGAATGTATGGGTCTTTGATTTTTTAAGTAAAGAAAAGAATATGGGCATTTGATTTATTAAGTAAAATAAATAATAGTTTATTTATTAAATTGAAGGTATGGGTCTTTGATTTATTAAGTAAAGGAAATAATAGTTAATTTTATAGATCAAAGGTTATGGGACTTTGGTTTATAAAATAAAAGTAAAATGATTTACTTATGAATTAAAGTAGGAGAGCTTTGATTTATTAAGTAAAGTGAATTGTTTATTTTATAGATTAAAGAAATTAAACATTCATTTATAAGGTAAAGGAAAAAGGATTTTTATGAATTAAGTATTTGGTCATGATTTATGAAAATATAGGATCCTAGCTTATTTGATGATTAAGGGTATGGGACTTTAATTTTTGAATAAAGGTTGAATTGATGGATTAAAGTAAAACATGTGGTCACTGTATATGTTGAACACTCTCATTGGGTAATGAAAGGGGAAATGAAAGTAAATATTTTTATTGATAACAACTATGCAGTAGATGGTTATATTCTTTGATTGTATTTGTATAGTAGCAATTTGGCAAAGAAAATAGTAGATGCATTTAGAAGCATGTCTATCATGTAGGGTTATGCATAGTGGCGAATATTCACAAATTGGACAAATATTAGGATTTCCAAAATTGGAAATTGGCGAATATGAGCACCCTTGACATCAGCCCATTCACCTAAAACTTTTAGCACTAATTTTTTATTAGGGTCAATTTGCTATAATATATATCCAAACATAAGCATATTTATACTTTTTGGAAAGCTCTTTTTGAGCTTGATCTAATGGTGGTGTTTTATTCCAAATATGACATTACTTTTTAGGGCTTCCAATACCCAAAATTCTTGTGTGAATATGATTGATTTGATTTTCTTAGGATTCACCTTGATTTTGGTTATGATTCGCCATTTTTTTATAAGTACATTTTGAGTTCAACCCCTTATGCATAACCCTACTATCATGGAACCATGAGTACCCTGATCCCCTACTATCCTCAAATGATCGATGGGAAGAGAAGGAGGACCAAAGAGGCAGTTGGAACCATTGTACCAGTTTACTTCTTATTGGTCAAAACGACCACATCCAAGGAAATAAGGAGTGATCTTCTCATATATTTTGCTAAGTGTAGAGAAAATTCATGATGACATAATATTTTGAAGTCCAAGGGTAGAACTCAAGTAGAAATTCATGATAGCATGACATTTTGAAGATCAAGGGTAAAACTAAGGCAAATAGTTGTGACAGCATGACATTTTGAAGGTCAGGGATCAAGCTAAAGCAAATAGTCATGATGGCACAACATTTTGAAGGCCAAGGGAAGAACTAAAGCGAAAAGTCATGATGGAACGAAAATTTTAAGGCTAAGGGTAGAACTCAAGTAGAAATTCATGATAACATGACATTTTGAAGTCCAAGTGTCAAGCTAATAAAATAGTCACAATAGCGTGACTTTTTGAAGGCCAAGGGTCAAGCTAAAGGAAATAGTCATGATGGCACAAAATTTTGAAGGCCAAGGGTAGAATTGAATTGGAAATTCATGACAGCATGAAATTTTGAAGGCTAAGAGTCAAGCTAAGGCAAATAGTCATGATAGCATGACATTTTAAAGGCTAAGGGCAAAACTCAAGCAGAAATTCGCAATAGCATGACATTTTGAAGGCCAAGGGTCAGGCTAAGACAAATAGTCATTATAGCATGACATTTTTAAGGCCAAGGGTCAATCTAAAGAAAATAGTCATGATAGCATGACATTTTGGAGGTCAAGTGTAGAACGCAGGTGAAAAGTCATGACAATGCACCATTTTGAAGGCCAAGGGTCAAGCTAAGGCAAATAGTTATGATAGCACAATATTTTGAAGGCCAAAGGTAGAACTAAGGTAGAAAGTCATTATGGCATGATATTTTGAAGGCCAAAGGTAGAATTGAGGTGGAAAGTCATGATGGTACGACATTTTGAAGGCCAAGGGCAGAACTCAGGTAGAAAGTTATGATAGCATGAAATTTTGTATGCCAAGTGGACCACGAAATCTCTAAGGAGGTTGAGAAATATTACCACAACAAGAAGATCTCAACCACTCCCAGTTGAAAGCTCCATGTTCTCTTAACTACTTCTTTACTAGAATGAGCCTACGGGCATACTGTTGTAACAACTTTTAGTTTGTTGTTATGTAAAACTCTTATATATAGAATGAGCGACCCAAAAAAATGGTTAACTCTTAGGTGTTTACAAGGCTAGGTATACAAAATTCTAAAATCTTAATAAATATCATCCATTCTGGTTCTTGACTCACTAGTGTTTCAAATTAAGTATGTGTTTGTTGTCTATTGCTATATAAATATAAATTGAATGTAACGTGTATTAATTCTTATTTTGAATTCCTACAATAAATATAGTTAGATCTGCAATTAACTTCACAGATAAGCTTACACTGAAATAGATATTCACCAAAATTTTAGTTTCTCTGCTTTTGTTCTCTATTATGCTTCTATGTGAAAGGCTATTATAGTTTCTTTGTTGTTACCTAATCTACATCGTTTTAACCCTCTAGCCATAGCTATATTTCCCTCTCTTTATGCATTTCCCACTTTCTTCCTTTTCATAAAAGAAGCAAGGAACTAGCCTCCTTTGGATATTGAACCAAGTAGACTTTGTTTTAACCTGGTCTTTCAATGTTGGCAAAGTATTGGGCGCAAACGTAATCAAAGACAAATTTTGTACGAACACTTCCTACTTGCGATTATTTTACTATGCTCAAATAGACTAGATTGTGAAGAGATTTCCCTGATGAAACTGATGTAATATATTATTCTTTAATAGTATGATGGATTTACCATACTTTTTTGCATGTAATATATGTTTGATTATTGGAATGTGTACCTTTAAATTACTATTATAAATTAACTATATTTTGTATTTAAATTTCTTTCAATCAATGTTTACTCTCTTCAAATTTTTCTTCCTTTCTAGTATCATTTGCATGCTTAATGAATTATATATTTTGTTAGATTTAGTATCTAGAGCTATTCTTGTTTTCATTTCTAAAACAATAGAAACTTAAATATTGAGTTCTAGGCTGAACTTAGAGGGTGGCCTAAGGGATTGATACCCCACTAGGGTGAACGAAGTGGACCTAAGGGATTAATACCCCCTTAGGGGGAATGATAATTGAGTTTAGGGAAATACTACATCTGAGTTAAGATAGCTTATCATGGAGACGGTATGGATAGCTTAACTTGCAATACACATAGCATATCTACACATATTGATTTATGTATGATATGGTGATGGGCGTATACCTTCAGTGTATTGAATGTGGTAATTTTAGCTCATCAAGAGTGATGATAAGGATAAATTTATTTACAGTAACACATAATACACCTACACATCGACTTGTGTTAGGGTATCTAGTGAGATGTAGCTTTTCAATAAACTTGGGGGATTTAAACAATAGATCAATTAGAAGTTGGTTAGGGGTTTATAAATCTCTCTCCTTATTAATAATAAAATATATTTTTTATTTTCTATGTGTTTTCTTGTAGTTAAAATTTGGGTTGTTATAGTAGTCTAAGAAAGGGAGTGTAATGAAATACTGCCTATCCTAGTAGCAAAAATATTTCTTTATAGACTCACAAACTAGAAAAACATAGAAAAATAATCAAATGCCATTAAATTACTTGTTATAAGTTAACTCTCTAAAAAAAATAGTAATACATCTTATTTATGCCTTTATATCAATAAAAATAAAGTGGAATTGAAAAGGCTGAAAGTCATACCCCTTGGTCTTCCAATCCTTTTCAAAATAATATTTATTTATTATATTCATGTTACACAATCACTTGTATGACACGTTGATATGAAAACACTTGTATGACACATTGATACGACAAAAAACTACTGTATGCTTGTACGATAATAGGTGAATAACAACAATAATTAAATGACAACAACAACAATTGAAAATTTAGGGTGCGATGAAATCAGACGAAATTGTAATAGGTTAAATTCATTAATTTAGTAGGTAACATTGGGCACATGTTTTTCTATTTATTTTTATCATTTCTAGGTGTTTGGTGGAGAATGTGGTAGAAAAGAAAAAAATAAAATAAACTTATGTTCTCTTTACTCATTCCAACGTGATTACTCTTATTATTAGTTCCACGGTAAGAATATGTTTATCCTCATACACTAATTAATTAAAATTATAAATAAGTATCGGTAGATTTTTTTAAATACTTTCATTGCATATTACTTCCATCTTTTTCCTTTCCCACTACATCAAATTTTATCTTTTAAAAAAGAAGGTTAGAAGAAACATAGATTTAGTGTTGAAAGTGATGGTTTTAGAAATGTGACACATTTATTAAGGTAAAAAATTTCATTCTAGATTTTGGGTGGTATGGAGAAAATATTTGGTAAGTATTCATCACTCTAATATGAGATATTTAGCATTTAGTACCATCACAAGGCATGTTGCAAGTTTAATACTCACAATTTTACGTTGTTTCAGATGTAATATTTATGATTATCATGAGGGGTGGGTTGGTGGACTGAATTGTTTTAGTGTTTCTCTTATATATATAAATATAAATAATATTATATTTTTTAATAAAAATATTTTTATTTTAATTTATAAAAAAATATTAGAATGAGATTTTCATTATTAGTCTCTATAGTATTTGGGCAATAAAGAGATGGTGTTCTTTTCTTGATAAATGAGATAATATTATCTTCATATATTATATGAAATTTTCATATTATAAAGGTTTCTAATATATAAAAAAATAAATTATTTTGTGTTAAACTAAGAATAAATAACTAGGGAAACATTTTTCACATAGATAAGTGAAGGTAAAAGTGTTGATCAATAGAACATTTCTCAAGAAACTTCATATTGCTTTTGGGAAAGATTAACTGGTTTTCACTTGTATTACTTGAACTATCATTGAAATTCAACATTGTTGACTTGACTTCCTCCAATACAACTTGTTCTTTTATATAGGATTGTGATTTTTGCATTTTTCTTGGGTATTTGTTAGAAATCCTTCATAACATGCTTGGTCATGATGACTTGAATTTTTGCAAGTGATAGAGAAGGATTTGATAAGATTTGTCACAAGAAATTAAATAAATTGAGCTTAGATTTGGATTCTCTTAAGCAATACGTTATCCAATCACAAGCATGAGAAACCTCGATAGGGGTGTTATAAAATCCCAGCAAATTCTCACTCCAATGTTAGGGATTTGAATCTCAAACACCCATTTCTTCCATTTTCTCAATTGAACTCCCCTGAACTATTACACCTTCTCTGAGGCAATTTTCAATACAATGTAAGATTTTTGCTTTGGTAAGGATTTAGTCATGTTCTATAGTGAAGAGATATGTTTGGGATTTGAACTCAAGATAAACTTATGAAGTGAAATCTTGGACAAAGAACAAGGTAGCTAGTATTGCAAGGAAAGTGTGTGAGGGTATGGACTTAAAACTTGGTGAGGGGGGATAGTAGCCTATAGGTGATAACTAGATGTTATTATACCAAATAAATAAAGAAGGATAAAGTGATCATGATATATTGTGATATTTTCTAGCAAGTAACTTTTTATTGATGATAGGAGAATTTTATCAGACATTCCATAAAATATTATGTTCACTAGTGCCACCAAAGTCAACCTTGATGAAAATATTGGAGCTTTGTATCCATAGAGTAACAAATACCATGTCATTCCTACTAGCACTAAGGTAAATAATTGTACAAAAAATATAGTTTTATTTATTTATTTTGTTTTAATTGTAAGAAACATAATTATATCATTATAGAGGTAAATTTATTTAAAGGAAAAAATTAATCCTACATCCAAGTAAACATATTTATGACATATACAAATGTTTGATTCCTTTCTTGTTTTTACTTCATGTTATAGTGGATGGCACAAAAAGTGGAAAAGCTTGGAAGGGATTTTCCTTTCAACTCTCAATTTTAACTAGATATTGCTCTCATATTTACAAGATAGTTCAAAATTTAGGCTCAAATAATTACAAATTATTTACAATATACTTGCAATATTCTTGCAAGGCACCAAATAATATAATACTTCTAACATCCATCAATGCATATTGTTCATATCTTAGGATAAATGTGCAGGACAATCCCATTGTAGTCATTCTAATGTAGGTTGACATACGCAATGGTAATAAAGGTAGTTTAAAGCTAATTTAGACTTTGTTTAGGTATTCCTTTGCCAGGATTAAAAAATTAGATATTTTATTTATTTATTTACTAATTATTGAAGAAAAACACATGTGGTGTGTTGTCTCCTAGTTATACGTTTTGGGAGCAATGGTCCATGTTGGACTGTCATGGAAGTTTTTGACCTATGCATTTTAATCTTGTTCATATAATCAACTATTTTATTTATTTTTATGTATAATCAGACTTGTTACTATAATTCTTCTAGTAGATTGACCAACATTAATATTATACCTTCTTATATTCCTTACCTTCTAGTAAAATATGCACATGTTTAGGGTTCCCTAATATATGCTTATCTTGACATAAAAAAAATATTTTGGTGTTCCTTGTTGTCCAAGGGGTAGTACCATGGTTGGTTGGATTGGCATGTATTAATTAATTTGTTCTTCTTATACATATTGTTTTTGTAGCTTAGGGTTGAGGGTTTGGTCGGTTGGTAAAGCATTTCGTTTTGTGTGTGTAATCTTGATTCAAATATTAGGGTATCATATAACCAGAGGGCATGTCACACTAGTGTCATTGGATATATTAAAATAAGACATTTCTATGATATATATGTCCTAGTTAATTGATTTTTATTCTAAAATATAGTTTTTTTGTAGATTTGGGATTCTAATATGTTGATATATGATTTTTTAAAGGAATTAATAACTTACAAGGACGATATAGCCCAAGCAATATGAAGTTTTTTTCTTCTAAATATTATAGTGATTAATCCTATTTTAGTTCATGATATCTTAACTCTATAAGATTTTTTATTAAGGTTTGATAAGGGGTGTTGAAAGGTCTCTGAACTTTTTACATAGTAGTAATATATTTAACAATATGCTCATAAATACATCTTCCCCACAAAACAATTATGCTAAGAAAAGAAGATTGTAATACAAACACTCCTTTCACATTCTACTTCACAACCAAACAACATACATACAAAATAACTACTAAGAGGATTTAGAAATAGACCATAAAAGCATAAGCTATCCTGAATAAAAGATGTTGAGCATTGCATCATCAGGAATGAGTGAGTTGAGGTTTAGCGGGTGCAGCAAGAGTGAGGATTTGAATTTTTTGGGTAGGAATCTCAGCAAAGGCGATAGAGGTAGAGTAGGTACTGAAGGTGTGGGTGGGAACCTCAAGCATGGATCAAGAAAGGATCTAGAGGAAAGTAGTTAGGCTATGGTGGATTTGGAGGTGGGCATCATGCGAGGGCCTAACCCTCCTCAGAAAGACCCCGACAAAAAATATATAAAGGACAATTCAGGGCCCAAGAAGTGGCTATATTTTGCTGAGACTCTTAGAGGAAAAAAAAAAGAGGTTCTCTCTCTTCCGCCCCTAGTTCTAGTAAATAATAAAATTTCAGCCCCAACAAGTTCCATGAGCCATTTTCTTTCAATGGAAGAATTCTCCCTGGTAGGCAAGTTTTTGGGAGATAGGCCAAACATGGAGACTATCAGGGCTTGGATGATGGGTAAATGGCAACTTGTAGGTAGCTTGGAGTTGGTAGCTCTAACTCGAGGGTTCTTCATTATCCATTTTAACAATATGGAGGATGCTAACCGCATTTTAACAGGAGGTCCTTGGTTTTTGGGCAAAAGGAGCCTTTTTATCAGATGATGGGGTGAATATTTTGACCCTTAAAATCAAAATATTAACATTACCCCTATTTGGCTTTGTCTCCCGAGTCTACATGCCTAGTTCTTCAATGAATATTGGTTGTAAGGCATAACCAGAACTATAGGGGACCTAATCTCCATTGACCATACGACCTTGGCCAAGACAAGGATGACTCATGCACGAATCTGCATAAATGCTAATTTGGATAATGAATTTCCAAGGTTTATGGAGCTAGAGTATGGAGAATACTATCAAAAACAATCGGTAGAATATGAGAATAGCCAGTATTTTATGTAGAATGCAAAAATCAAGGACATCTATGCAATTAGTGCCCTAACCTGGCAATGAATAGAGAAAAATAGAAGCAGGGAATGCTAGACAAAGGAAATTTGAGGATTTTCCCTGGCAGAGGTGATTTCAATCAAGAAAACTATGTCTACAAAAAAAAAAAAATAGAGGGTGCAGGGTCCCAACAAGATAAAGGAAAACAATAGGTTGTTGGCAACCAAAATACTCAGGTAAGTTCCAATCCTCTAGTTTAAAATAAATTTTCAATTCTATCCAATATGGGAGTAGGAGGATTATCGAAATACATGGAAGCCCATAACCTTCAGGCTAACCTTTATGACTCTCTAGAATCCCCATCCAAGTCAAGATCCTCAAACCCTAATGCTGAAATTACTATAAGCCCCATGGGCATCACAAATCCAAACCCTAATGCCCGATCTCTAGAATCCCCATCCAAGTCGGGATCCTTAAACCCCAATGCTAAAAATACTTCAAGCCCATTGGGCATCCCAAAGCCAAACCCTAATGTTGAAGAACTTAGGAAGAAAGTTGAGGCATTGGAAAATAAAAAATCTCATTTCCCTAACATCATCACTAGGATCCATGTGAATCCTACTAAGGGGCCATCCCATAGACCAAGGGAATAAAGGAAAAAAAGGAGATGATTTAGATGCAGGGGTGGAGATATGTGAAACTCTTTAGACTGAGGAATATGGCAATCTGGTTTTGCAACAAATTGCCTCCCCCAAGTTTAGTCCTAAACAAACCAAGAACACTGTGAAGTCTCCTATAGATTTTGGTAGTGAAAAAATAAGAGGGAGAATATCAAATGTTGAGCATCAAAAAATTAAAACCGATAATGACATTGCCAATGGAAAATAGATAACCTTGTTTCAACAGGTTATTCCAGGTTCTGATGACAACAAATTAGGAAAACCCCCTCAAGGGAGGGGGAGAGGAAGAAATCTCAAAAAATCTAAATGAATTTCCTCTCATGGAACGTGAGAGGCCTCAATAGTCTACCCAGACACAGGGAAGTACGTGCAATAAGAAATCAAGTGAATCCAATTATTATCATGTTGCAAGAAACAAAAACTAATGAGATTTAGTCAAACAAAGTAGCAAAAAAATCTGGAATCAAGGGGAGATGGTTTGCAAATCATCCAGAGGAGCATCTGGAGGCCTTATGACTTTGTGGGATCCTCGGATAGTAGAAGGCACCATTATTCAAAAAGATGACAGGGTTCTTAGTATTTTATTTAAGGAAATAAATAGCAACAGGTCGTGGATCCTTTCAAATATTTATGCCACGAATTCAACTCAAGGGAGAGCTCTACTGTGGGATTACTTAGGCAATCTGAGTGAAATATTCCATAATATCCCCTGGATTTTGGCTGGGGATTTTAACACTCCTCTTCACCCTTCAGAAAAAATGGGTGGAAATGGACCACCTATCAGGAGCATGGATGAGTTCAATGACTTTGTGAACTCCAACATGTTGATGGATGTAAAACTTAGAGGAGTGAATTATACCTAGAGCAATTGACGGATAGGGTGTCATCTCATTCAAGAAAGGCTTGACGAGTTTTTCTATCAAAGGAGGCTACAACTCAGTTCGATGATTCTACCCCGCAAGCCCTTCCTAAAATTACCTCTGATCATAATACCATTTTGTTGGAGATCCTTAACTCTCTATCCTTCAAGAAACCTTTCATATTTCAATCTATGTGGATCAAACATTCTAGTTTCAGAGATAACTTAATTCAGTGGTGGCAATAGCCTGTCAGGGGTAGTGTAGCTTTTAAACTTGCTGGCAAATTAAAGTTTGTTAAGGAAAATCTTTGAACTTGGAACAAAGAGGTCTTTGGGAACCTCTTTGAAAATAAAAAATAGGTTGTTGAAATTTTGAAGATAATTTATTATGGGATTCAACATGGTGATGTTGATGAAACTACTAGGCAGAAGGAATGGACAAAACTAGAAGAGTTTCATAACATTTTGGCCTGTGAGGAAATCTATTGGAGGTAAAAATCAAGGGCTCTTTGGTTGAAATATGGAGATTAAAATTCCAAGTTTTTTCACGTCACCACACTTAGAAACATAATCAATAACAAGATAAAAAATTTTAAAATAGCAGATGGTTCTATTACATAGGACTTAACAAAAATCAGAAAGGAGGTAGTAACTTATTTCAATTATATCCTTGGTCAGGAATCACAATGCAATGAGGAGGCCAAAGATATTCTCTTGCAATCCATTCCTAGCATAATAAATTAGGATATAAACCTTAAGCTTCTAGCTCCCTTTTTTGATGAGAAAATTAAGGAAGCCTTGTTTAGCATGGAGCCAGACAAAGCCCCGGGACCCGATGGCTTTCCCCCTTGTTTCTATCAAGATTTTTGGGACATCATAAGTGAGGATGTAATTTTTTCTCTCAGATAATTTCAAGCAAGCAATCATATCCCAAAAGGTCTCAAATCTATTTTTATTTCTCTAATTCCTAAGAAGCAAACCCTTGAATCTATGGCTTACTTCAGGCCAATATGTCTATTCAATGTTTCTTACAAGATCCTAACTATAGCCATTGCATATAGAATGAGATATGTTTTGCCTCGCGTCATAGATCCATGTCAGGGAAGCTCTATCCTGGGTAGGTCAATCTTGTATGGAGTTATCACAGTTCATGAAGCTCTGCACTCTTCTCATAAGACTAATAGGTCTATTTTTGCCCTCAATCTTGATATGAACAAAGCATTTTATAGGCTAAATTGGGAACTTTTGATTACTATCCTCCTTAAGTTTTGTTTTCACCACCAATGGGTTAATTTGATCAAAGAATGCATTTTTAATGCATGGTTCTTGATTCTGTTTAATGGAACAACTGCTGGTAATTTTCAAAGTCATAGAGGAATTAAGTAGGGGGACCCTATCAGCCCCATGTTATTCATAATTATGGTAGAATATTTAGGCAGAACCATAAAAAATGCTTGTAGTTCAAGACTAATATCAGGAATCAAGACTACATCTCTCACTAGTGCTATTTCTCACAAACAATTCATCGATGATACCCTTATATTGACTAAGGCATCGGTGGTTGAGGCCAAAAGAATTAAATACATCCTGCAACTCTACGAGGATGCTGTTGGTCAGAAATTTAATTTTAGTAAAAGCAAGTTATATTTCTTGAACACCCCCATTCAGATGCAAGGAAGGATTGCAAAAATTTTAGGGTGTGATATAGCAAACCTCCCCACTTCGTATCTTGGTCTCCCTCTTTTCATTGGTTCTCCGAGAGAGTCAATGTGGGACAGGGTTATTGAAAGAATTCAAAAACAACTTTTTGGATGGAAAGGTCATCTTCTATCTCAAGCAGGAAAGCTAAAACTCACAAAGGCCTCTCTTCAGAGCATTCCAGTCTATTTCCTATCTGTTTTCAAAGCCCTTGTGAAGGTTTTCCAAAAATTTGAGAAACTCCAAAAAGAATTTTTATGGACTAGATCAGAGGAGAAAAAAAGGATACACCTTGTAGGATGGACCAAAGTGTGTAGACCCAAGGAAAATTGGGGCTTAGGTCTGAGGATAATTGCTCATATGAATTTTTGCTTTACTACCTAAGTAGGCATGGTGCCTCATTTTTGGTGAAGAAAATGAATGGACAACTATCATCAAACGAAAGTATCTTCAAAATATAGAATTTCTAAGTGACTCAATTCTAATCAGAGGTTCTGCTTTTTGGAAAGCAATTCTCAATTGTAAGGAAATCATCAAAAAAGATTTAATATGGGTTTTAGGCAATGGTGAGAGGATAAATTTCTGGAATGACAAGTGGGCTAAGGACGAACCACTGATGTAATATCCTAACTTAGCTCGAATAAGTGATATCCTGAAATAACTCATTGGCAAAAAAGTCTCTAATTATATGGTTGAGGACATAGGCAGAATGAAGTGGAAACAAATAAGGATTCAGGGATTTCAAGCGGAATCAAATGATCTTTGTAACATTCTCGGGCAATAGTTTATCCCCATGAGACCCAAGGAATATCAAGTGACCTAGGCTCCTACGGAAAATGGGCAGTTCACTGTTAAATCAACTTACAAGATTCTGCTTGATGATAAGGATTTTGTCCTCCAAAAGGACTTAGTTTGGATAAAAAAATTAATTCCAAAAATTGTAGTCTTTTCATGGTTGGTTATCCAAGGAATAATTATAACCATTGATAATATGATGTGTAAAGGTATTTGTATCACTAATATTTGTTATCTGTGCAGGGCTAATTGTTAGACCATTTATCACATTTTCCTTGAGTGCCCTTTTTCCTTGACTATCCTAAGTGGGGTTTTTTAGGCCTCCAATATTTCTTGGGTTAAACCAGCCATCATACTTGATTTGTTTGTCTAGTGGCCTTACCCCTTTTCAATCCAAAGATTCAGATACATGTGGAAAATTTGTCTTAATCACTATATTTGGTAGGTGTGGTTAGAAAGGAACCATAGAGTCTTTAATGAGTCTATCCATGATCATCAAAATATCATTTCCAGGATCCTATCCTTTGCCAACAAGAATGTGAACCTTATCCCTTTTGATAGTTGTAAACCTCATCTGTAGTAGACCATGATTGCTCAATATTTAAGCTTAACCTTGTTAGATGAGTTTGCGCCTAGGGTAGTCAACCCTAGAGCCAATGTTAAGTGGTCCCCACCTCCTACGGGTTGGTTTAAGCTTAATTTTTATGCAGTGGCTAAGGAGAATTCTAACAGAGCAGGCTTTGGCGATATTGTACGAGATCATAATGGGAATATGATGCTTGCATTTTGTGAATATTTGGTAGCAAGGACGAACAATGAAGCTAAAGTTAGAGATATGTAGATAGGCCTTCAAATGACTCAGGACTTAGAAGGAAATTTGATCATAGAAGGAGACTCTATGCATGTTATAAATCTCCTCAATAATTGGAAAACACCTCCTTTGAGGATTAAAATAATTGTTGAAGAGGCTAGGATCCTTTTCTAGGGAAGACAGGATAGAAAAGCCCAACATGTCTTTCGGGAAGCTAACAAAGTTGTTGATAAGCTGGCCAATTTGGGTGTCAATGGTGACAAAATTTTCAAATGGGAACATGGTGTCCCGAGCAAAGTAGAGGAGCTTATTCAACAATAATGCCAAGAATGATAGTCAAATTTACCAATAGGGAAGGCACTGTAAGTTCGAAGGCTCTGAGTATTCATGTCTCTTTTTTGAAATGGACTCACAAAAAAAATATTCGAGCTGTCAGTTTTGATGGATGCTGCTTGGAAATACCACAAAGACTAATGGTGATAGTGACATGTCAGATAACATGGCTCCTAGTCATCTTAGTACTTTGATGTTAGTTGATAATCATAGGGTAGGAAAGAAACGATAATATAAGACTTCAAACTAGAGCCACATGGACCACCAGATAGCCACCACCATAAATCTAGCCAGTAGGTTCACTTCTCCAAGGTTGATTGGCCAAGATGGGATGTGGTCCCAAATCATGTCATATACGAAAGAAAGAAATTACCAAAGAATTATTAAGAGTAACTATCAATACAGAGCTTGTGGGAGTTTTTTTCAGTACTTTGCTATGTGTGTCTGCATCTTTTTGTTTCTCCACTATTTCAAGGAAGGGATCTGTGTCTGTTTCTTTTTTGTAATTATGATGCAGATGTGTTTTCTCGAGGAATACCCAAAATGTTTTATGGGAAGTTTCTTTTATATAACAGGCTATGTACCTTACCAGATGTAATGGTTTTTGTGGCATGTAGATTTTACATATATAGGATCCTTAGTAAGGACATGCTCATCAACAACCCTGGGCTGATTTTTGTAAAAGGTTTTGGATCAACCTGTAAAAATCATTATTAATTCTATAGTATCTTATCTACCAAAAAAAATAAATATTATACTAAATCAATTAAGTAAACCACCTCCTATAGAATAGAAAATCAATGAACTAGAGGTGCCCATTGACCCTAAGCTTCAAAGCTTCAAGGATTTCCCTAAGCTTATTTATTGCTTCATCCACAAACTACCCAAATCTACTTTCACAAGGCCTACATTAGGGTACAATTTTCTCAATGGTCTCCAAGAGCCCATAAACCAATATTTTATTGGTAGGGGCATTGAGTCCCCTTGTGTTCTATGAGTAGTTTTATTTCTTAATTCTTTCAGGTAATATTTTCCCCTATCCCATGATAAGGTAGTTTTGATTCCAATTACAATTTTAACCATAGTTTCTCATTCTCTAATATCCTAATTTGTTGGCCTTCCATGTTTGATTTCCACTCCTACATCAATCCCCCATTTTCTTTTGATTCCTAGTTTCCTAGTTTAGGGTTTGACCTAATAATTCTAAACCCCCCATATTTTTAAATTGTTTTCCACCATCATGGGTTAAAGGTTCTACAAGAGGGCTCTAGCCTTATTTATTTAATTCAAAATAGATAATCAACTATGTTTTCTTCCTTATTCATTTAATTATGTTTGGTGGGGATTGGATTGGTCATTACTAAGTCTAGCTGAGCAATGAAATTTGAAACTTAAACTTCATAACCTTTTGAACAAGGTTTTCCAATACATACCTCTTGATTTTCTTTCAAAAATTGACCCTCTTTGGGGACTCATGTTGAACTAGTTTTACCAAGTGATCTAGGATACCCTCTCTACTCTTCTCAATAATTTTATCCCTCAAATACCTACCCTACTTGGAGTTATCACCTTCATTCTATTTTTTTTGCTAAAATTTCTAATTTTGGTCAATTTCTTGTGAGTGGAGTATGCATTGGTTGAGTGCCCTAATTTCTAGCAACTTTTTAATTTGATTCATAAAATTTCATATTCTATAGTCTAATTGCATACCCCAAGTTTTGAAACAAGTTTTATTGAACTGGGTAACTCATTCTCCATATATATATTTATGTAGATTCTTGCATAAATAAGTCACGAACAAGCCCTAGTGGTAGGATCAATAGTAATAAGGTGCCTTATTTCCTTCATGCTACCTACAAAAAAATTCTCATTCTAGTATTGGAATGGTAGGCCTAGCAATCTCACCCAAATTGATGCCTGGGTGAAACTTTGGATTTCAAGATCAAAGTCTCGGTTCCACCGTTGTAATAAAAGCCCTTGGCATCCATAGAACCATGGACCTCCCTAGAGTATTTAATCATAATATTCACTATAGTTAAGCTTAAACATAAAAAAAACCTTTGATATTGCCATGATCTCCATGTGGCCATGGGGTTTCCATTTAGCAGTAGTCTATTTCCTAATTAGGTCAAGGTTCGGTTTGGCTCCCATAAATTGACCCACAAGATTTATAACACCTTGATCAATAGTTAGTCAACCAAATAATTAGGTATGAAGAGTTTTCCTCCCTCTCATTACAACTCAAAATGGAGATCTAGGGTTTTTTATTTTCCATAGACCACATGTGACTAGGAATGATCCTTTAAGTCAAAAGGGTGCCTTCATGGGTCCCAAAAAAAATTTCCTACTCCTTTGATCGAATTATCAGCTCTAGAATCAAAGTTTGGGTCTAGCTTTATCAAAATTATGTTGTAGGGCTACTCATGTAGTAGTCCTACTCCCACCCTATCCCGTTATTTGAATCCCACTAGCGGTAAATCCATCAAATGGATTTTCCTAGCTTTTAAATCTATCAAGAGACGTTTAGCATTTTGTATATATGTATGCAAACCACCTAGATAACTAGCATCGATCTTTTCAACCTGCTCAAAAAAGTCTTTTTTCTTTCCATCGTAAGAACCTAGTTCTAGAAAATGAGCAAAAAGATGCTCTTGCTATTCTTCCATCAATATTTTTGTTTTACCTGACTAGTAGGCAAGAAGATCAAATATTTTGGAAGCAAATGTGAAGCCCAAATTTGAGAATCTGATCCATCATCAACATGAAAAGAGGAAATATTTTGAGTTTTTGATTCCACAATTACCATTTCCTCTTACCATAAATGCATTGACCAAATATCTAATTCAAATGGCATGTAGTGACCACTGGAAATCCTAACTTGACTCCAAAAACCAACACTTGTGGATGTTTCACCATCATTTTTATTGCTACAATAGTTTACAGTTTTCTCACCATTATCATAGTAGTTTTTGGTTGCTTTGTCATCTCTTGTGGTTTTTCAACTAGGGAATCTAGAATCCTAAACAACCTTTGCAACAGTTTGTGGTTGCTCCATCACCTCTTGTGGTTGTTCAACTAGGGAATCTAGAACCCTAAACAACCTCCATAATAGTTTGTGGTTGCTATGCCTTCACTTGCCTCTATAAGATAGTAAAAGTAGTGATTTTCAAATTTTATTTTGTATAATTTGAATAATGAATTAAGGATTAATTTGGGTGTTCCACCAAAATAAATGGTGGAAAACTATTTTATAATCTAATATTTATAAACTTTGAATTTATGAACTTCTCATTCTAAAAAAGTGCCTAATAAATAACATGAACTTAGGAATCCTAATCGAACAAATTTATAAGTTAAATCAACCTAAAAATTTGTCATGCCTAATATGATAAACATGTACTTATATTCCTTAGGACTACCTTTTGCAACAAATAAGGACTAGGCATATTGGGAATTTTAGGATTGACTTTACTACTTTGTTCTTAATCAAATACTATGCTTATATTAAATTGATGTATTATTTTACTTGTTTGATCTTTTTTCCTATAATTCTTGATGAATTTGGCATATCTTTGACAAGTGGAAGGTGAACCAAACTTATCTTACATTTTCTAGTGATATTATTGTTCTTTTGAGATCATTTTTGGAGCCACAAAATACATAATTGCAATTTATATAGAACTTGACGAAGCACATTCTCATTCTCATTGATTTCAATATAAAGAATTACAATGCAGTTGATTAACCAACTAGTTGGTTAATCAACGAAATCAGAGATCGCCTACGAGCGATAATTTTGCGAATAATGAAATATTAATGCATACAATATATGTCATATGCTAACATCCCCCCTTATTACATTATTGGCAAATTCCAATAGTTTCTCAAAATTTTTCATATTTGATACGTCCAAGTGCTTTGGTAAAGATATCTGCAACTTGCGCATCAGTAGGAATGTATTGAAGTTGTATATGGTGCTTTGGAACTTCATCTCGAATAAAATGACATCTGGTATCAACATGTTTGGTACGTTCATGAAAAATTGGATTTTTGACAAGATTCAAAACACCTTGATTGTCGCAAAACAAATGAAGTGGAAGATTCTTTGGAAGGCCCATGTTTGTAAGAATGCGACTTAACCACATTATCTCGCAGATTGCTTCACTGGCTGCACGATATTCTGCTTCTGTTGAAGATAGAGCAACCACATGTTGTTTCTTACTGTGCCATGAGATTGGTCCAGACCCGAGATGAAAAACATATCCAGAAGTGGATTTACGATCATCAAGAGATCCAGCATAATCTGAGTCTGTGTATCCAAGTAAGAAAAAATTATTATTCTTTCTATATTCCAGGCCATAATTTGTACTACCACGAACATAGTGAAGAACTCTTTTTGCTGCTTTCCAGTGACTCATCTTAGGCTCTTGCATGAATCTTGAAAGATATCCCACAACAAAACTGAGATCTGGCTTGGTATTTGTCAGATATAGGAGACTCCCAATCAACTGACGATAGAGAGTTCCATCTACCTGAGGTGACTCATCATATCGAGATAACTTAAGTCCTTGCTCCATTGGAGTTGCTTTGGACTTACAATTAGTCATCCGATATTTTTCTACTAAAGTCTTGGCATATTTTTTTTGTGTTACTCGAATATGAAATTGTTCTTGAGTAAATTCTAAACCAAGACAATAGTGCAGAAGTCCTAGATCTGTCATTTCAAATGATTGCTTCAAGTCTTTTTTCACTAAGCCAATCATACTTTCTGAGCTTCCTGTAATGATCAGATCATCTACGTAAAGTACAAGAATCACTATATCAGAACCATTTTTCTTGATATAGAGATTTGCATCTGAAGGACTTCTTTCGAATCCATGCTGCACAAGGTGACTGTCTATCTTGATATACCAAGCTCGAGGAGCTTGTTTTAGCCCATACAAGGATTTGATCAATTTGCATACTTTTTGTTCTTCCCCTTTGACCACAAATCCTTCTGGTTGAGTCATGTATACTTCTTCTTGTAAGTCACCATTCAAGAAGGCACTTTTAACATCCATCTGATGTAATTTCCACCCAAACTGAGCTCCCATGGCACAAAGTACACGAATGGTAGTCATTTTTGCAGTAGGGGCAAAAGTCTCTTCATAATCTATGCCTTCTTTCCGAGCATATCCCTTTGCAACAAGCCGGGCTTTATGCTTATCAATAGACCCATCCGCCTTATACTTCACTTTGAACACCCATTTGCAGCCTATGGGTTTCTTTCCTGTTAGTGCAGATTGACTAACTTCCAAGTATTATTTTTAAGGAGAGATTGATGTTCTACATCCATGGCCTCTTTCCACTGTGGTTCATCAAGTGCAGATTGAACCGTTGTGGGTTCGTTTGTATTCAATGTAGACATATAAATTTTTTCTCCATCCTTATCTTCCTCTCTATCATTTTCTGTACCCACTGACAAATCATCAAAGTGTTGACAAAGTTCGTCAACCTCTGAAGTAGATTCTTCTGCTCTCATCTGTTGAGTCATACTGTGAGTACATGGTCTATCAAGAGATAGATCTGGAAGGGATTTCAACTTAGCATCTCTCAATGTGCTAGTATACCATTTTGGAACTTTCTGTTTTTGTTGTGGAAGTTGAACCTCCTTCTTAGGCTCTTCTTCATCTAGGTATACAGTTGTGGATGTGTCTTTTGATGTGAGAGCTTCATCAAATATAACATCTCTACTTACATGTGTCTTCTTGGTTTTAGGATCAATCAATCGATAACCTTTTGAGTACTCATCATAGCCAAGAAAGATACACTGCAGGGTTTTCTCATCCAGCTTCCTCCTTTTCTGTTTTGGAATGTGCATGAATGCTTTACATCCAAACACCTTCAGATGAGCAATGGAAGGTTTCTTACCACTCCATGCTCCTTGTGGAGTCTTCCCTTGTAGAGCTCTAGTGGGTGCTCTATTTAGGAGGTATGATGTCGTGTTTACTGCTTCTGCCCAATATTGATCCTCAAGATGTGCTCCTTTTAGCATACATCGAACCATTTCCATAATGGAACGATTTCTTCTTTCTGCAACTCCATTCTACTGAGGTGTATAGGCTGTAGTCAGTTGTCTTTTGATCCCATGTTTTTTAAGATACTCTGAAAACTCTTCAGAGGTGTATTCCCCCCCTCGATCTGAGCGGAGGGTTTTGATCAAACATCCCGACTCCTTCTCAACAAATTTCTTGAACTGTTGAAAGTAGAGAAACGCTTCTGATTTCAACTGAAGAAAGAAAACCCACATCTTCCATGAGTAATCATCAACGAATAGTTGAAAATACTTTTTCCCACCATAGCTGGTTGGCATAGGACCACACAGATCGGTATGTACCAGCTCTAAAGGTTTTGCAGCTCGAGAGGAGCTTGCTTCAAAAGGCACTCGATGTTGCTTCCCTGCTAAGCAATCCGAGCAAACTGGTAAGATAGATGAGAGGGGTGGAAGACCTTTCACCAGCCCATATTTGTGTAATTCAAGCAAATATCCAGAACTGAGATGCCCATAACGTCGATGCCAGAGAGAGGTGGCCTCCTTTGTAGTTGCAGCCAAAGCAATATGTGGAGTGGAAATAGCATCGAGAATAAACAAGCCATGTTTGTAAGAGCCGGTTGCAACATGTTTACCACTGTGTGTGATAAAACATCTCTTCTTGCCATTGACAATGCGAAACACGACTTCCATGTTTCTATCCAACATTTGTGTGACTGATAGCAGATTATTGGCTAAGCCAGGAACATAGAGAACCTTTTCAATCTGACAATTACCATCAGGAAGAGACACAGAAATATCCCCTTCTCCTTGTACTTGATATACCTGATTGTCAGCAATTGTGACTGGCTTACCCTCTTTCGCCACAAAAGTATCAAACCAGGATTTATCCCCAGTCATGTGTTTGCTAGCTCCTGAATCAATATACCATACAACATCTATCTGGGAAGACGAAGTATGAGTCATGAGCACCTTGTGTGCTCTTTCAGAGTCAGAATCTGAATCGGACTCAGGAGAATTTGAGTCTGAGTTGGATTCAGCATAAGCAACATGGCCTTTAGATTGCTTATGCTTATTGTATTTTTTCTTGTTCTTGCCCTTCTTGTGTGGACCTCTGTCATTTGGTTGCTTGTTTTTGAACCAACACCTGTTGGTGTCATGGTTATTCATGTCACAAATTTTGCAATATTTTGTATCTTGTTGCTGAGATTGCTTCCCTTTTCCTTTGGAAGAAGCACCTCCTTTTTGAAACTGACCTTGCTTTTTACCACTTTGTTGTGTGGAGAGAGCATTATCAGGCATATCATCTTTTTGGACCTGAGTTGCCTCCTCAGTTTGAAGCAAGTTTACCAGTTCCACAAATGAGACTTGTCTACCAGAAACATTGAGAGAAGTGATCAACATCTTGTAGGAACTTGGTAATGCTCTCAAGATAACAGAATTCAAGACATCATCATCCACAGGTTTTCCCATAGCATTCAATTTTGCTTTCAAGTCTGCCACTCTGCAAAGGAATATGTCAATTGTTTCTCCGAACTCATACTGAGATTATGTAGTTGAGTTTGAAGATGAAGAATAGAGGATTGATTTTTGCCTTCATAAACTGTGATTAGGGCATCCCAAGCTATCTTACTAGTTTTTGCATCACAAATATGAGGTTGCACCTCATCTGTAGTAGCAAGCAAGATAAATACGAGACTCTTCTTGTCTTTCTTATCCCAAGCATCTTGATCTGTTCCTATTGTCTGAGGACGTTTTTCAGTGCCAGTCACTACCTCCCATAAATCTTCCAACTGAAGTATGGCTTTCATCTTTGTCTTCCATGGAACAAAGTTAGGACCTTTCAACAATTGTGAATCTGAGAGATACTTATGAATTGTGGCCATTATGAAGGTTCCTTATATCACCAATTGGTCTCCCTTTCTTTATACCTACCAGATCTTTATACTGTAACCATTCAATATACACCCGCCCTTACGTGAGGGAAACTATAGGTATATATGAATAGTATACTACTCAATATGTACTCGCCCTTACGTGAGGGAGACTATAAGTACATATGAGAAGCACAATATATTGAACATAGGCGATACTGAAAGGGCATCGTGTTGTTAATGACACCTACCATAGAAAGTTTTATTTCGCATGCGTGGGGCGTAACTTCCCCTAAACACTTTGGAAAAAACTTTCGTCAAGATTTACGCCTAACAACAATCACGATGTGGGTATGAAGTGGAAAAAAACAAAAAAAGGTTTGCCTTATTTCTCCTCGATGATTTATAGAGAACAAGCTCAGACGTCGTTGTTGCAGCTATATTAGGCGGTGAATACAGTAGTCCAAAGCACGACAACATTACCTGTAAGTGTGGACCAGAGGTATCTCAAATACCGAACGCTGCTATGCAATAAATTGCACAAATAGGGTATAAATTTGGGGTCTTATATTTTGTTTAATTTATGATTGTGAATGCAAGAAAACAGTGTATTTAAATGCAAAAAAAACAATCATAAATGCCCACAAATTATAGCTCCTATTACACATTCCCCCCTTTATCTGACAATTTTGCAAGTGAAATCATGTGAAGTCCCCCCTTCAAATTGCAAAATAGATAAGAATGGGTAAAAAAATACCTGAAAACCCCAAAAAAATAGAAAATGGGAGCCTTCAAGGCATCAAGATGGGTTTGTTGTGCTTGAATGACACCTTTTTGGCGTCAACGGTGCTTCACCGCCGTCAACTGTGCCTCACTACCGTCATTTGCCCCTTTCGGGCATCAAAAACATAAGCTGGGCATCAAACGTCCGTGTCGGGCGTCAACTCGACCATGCGGGCGTCAACAAGGCACAAGCGTCAAAAAAAAACATCCGCCAAAATTTCCCCGACGGGTTTCGAAACCACAACCTGCCGCCAAACAAGGACCATACCAACCACGGGAGCCGAAGACCCCGATGAAATAAACCAGGAGCCACGCCGATTTTATCCGCTTGGAGGGCGGAGAAGGAAGAAAAAAACTTAATCCCACATGGCCTATGCGACCACTATGGGAGGGTTTAAAAACTGTTGAAAGCGAAAAAGCTTTCGGTTGCCTTCGGGCAACCACCCCCTCCCTTTTGCCTCCACAGCCGTCGTCGAAACACTCCGATCCATGAACCACCCCGATCCGTCATCCTCGGTCTACGTGTTCTATCAGTCCGTCGTTTGGCTTTCTGTGTCATCCGTCTGTGGCTGTCTGTTGTCAGGTCCACTAGTCTGTCTACCAGTCTGTGTCGTCCATCTATGGATGTTTGTTGTCAGGTCCGTCTATCTGTGTCGTCCAGTCTGTAGGTTGTCTATCTGCATCATCCAGTCTTGTCCTCGGTCTGCCAGTCTGCCAGTATCGTTGCCTGCGTCTGTGGCTCTGATGCCATATAGAACTTGACGAAGCACATTCTCATTCTCATTGATTTCAATATAAAGAATTACAATGCAGTTGATTAACCAACTTGGTGGTTAATCAACGAAATCAGAGATCGCCTACGAGCGATAATTTTGCGAATAATGAAATATTAATGCATACAATATATGTCATATGCTAACAATTTATATATGGTAAATAAGGTGTGTCCTTACTAGGATTATCTTGGGCCAGGTTAGTAATTCTATTCGGACATATTAGTCATTTAGATTATTTTTTCCAAGATGCTTTGCAAATAGTGATGCATTAAATGGAATCTATTATTGTAAAAATTTTAGTAATGGTTTTCTTTTCTATGAGTCTTTAATATTTATTCTTACTTCTTGAATTTTGCACAACCTTTATTTTTTTGTGAGAGCATAGTTAACTAACTTGTGGAAATTATCAAAGGTAAAATTAAAATAATTTTAGTTTGGATTTTTTGTTATTTGTCCAAGCTTTATTTTTGATATCAAAGGAACTGAACAAAATATCCTTCTTTTGCTTCTTTTTCTTAGTTTCCTTATTCTTCAACATGATAAGAAATTAAATGCATGAATCCCAACTAACCAAAGTTCTTCTTTCCCATATAAAGGCTCACCCATGACACTAGGTTAGTTTTACTATTTTTAATATTTAATGATATTTTCTTAGGACTTTGAATATGTGCATTGAAAGGTTATCTTTTGTAGTTTTTTAACAAGCAAATACCAATGGAGACTATTGAAATTGTCTCAAGGCTACTTCAATATTAATCAAATCCCTATTGTAATATTGTAAGTAGCTATTATAGATGGCATTATCTTGTTTTGTTTCAACACTTTGGATTTTTGCTTATTCTAATTCATATGATGTTATTATCTTGTTTTATTCCGACCTTGAAGCTTGTGATATTTAGTTGTTCTAATTCTATAATATTTTTTTGTTTAAATATAATCATAAGCTTGTGTATATCTATTTTTTTATGAGACTCTTTATCCAAATTCCCACTCTCTAAATAATTATCCTTTACCTGCATTTTTTGACTTTGAGTAAGGGGGTACTATTAAGAATCTATTTCTATTATCCTTTCCTTACAATTTTTCTCTCTTAATAATAATTGGTGTAATTGCCAACTTTATTTTCTATATAAAATTTCTCCATCCCTTTAGTATTGGTGTTGGCTATTCACCCCTAATATATGTTTTTGTTACAAAATTAAGGGGAGCTACCCCTAAGATTCTTTAGATGTTTATTCTAGAGCATGTAAGGAGTCAATGTGTATAACTTGACCTTTAGGTTCTACTATTATTTGTGAAATCATTATCTCTTTTTTCCCCTTGTAAATCCAAATAATTTTTTATGGAAAAAAGTTGTGTTGATGGGTTATGGGGTAATGAGAAAAAATTTGGAAGCATCATGGTGATGTTTCCATTTGGAATATTTTATTGTACCCAATAATTATAACATGGTTTTGCTAATCATTCTTACTCTTGCACCAAATATTTCAAATAATGCATACCTATTATATTAAGTTAATAAAAAATAAAGATATTTAAAATCAATTTTTGTTATTGGTTGAAAGAAGGGGTTTTGAAATGATCCTTGAACCTTTTACAAAAGGATTACAACAACCAAAGCCAATTTTAAGTGGTCCCCACCTCCTATGGGTTGGTTTAAGCTTAATTTTGATGGAGCGACTAAGGACAATCCTGGAAGAGTAGGCACTGGCGGTATTGTACGAGATCATAATGGGAATATGATGCTTGTGTTTTACAAACATTTGGTAACAAGGACGAACAACAAAGCTGAAGCTAGAGCTATGTGGAGATGCCTTCAAATGACTCAAGACTTAGAAGGCAATTTTATCATAGAAGGAGACTCTATGCATGTTATAAATCTCCTCAATAATTGGAAAACACCTCCTTGGAGGATTAAAACAATTTTTGAAGAGGCTAGGATCCTTTTCCAAGGAAGACAGGACAAAAAATCCCAACATATCTTTTGGGAAGCTAACAAAGTTGTTGATAAGCTGGCCAATTTGGGTGTCGATGGTGACGAAATTTTCAAATGGGACATCGATTTACCAACAAGAATTCAGAGAATGATAGTCGAATTTACCAAAAAGGAAGGCACTATAATTTTGAATGCTATGAGTATTCCCGTCTCTTTTTTGAAATGGACTCAGAATAAAAATTATCCAAGTTATCAGTCTTGGTGGATGCTGCTTGGAAATACCACAAAGACTAATGGGGATAGTCACATGTCAGATAACATGGATCCTAGTCATATCAGTAATTTGAGGTTGGTTGATAATCACAGGGAATGAAAGAAACGACAATATAAGACTTCGAACTAGAGCCACGTGGCCCACCAAATAGCCACCGCCATAAATCTATCCAGTAGGTTCACTTCTCCAAGGCTAATTTGCCAATATGGGATGTGGTCCCAAAGCATGTCATATACGAAAGAAAGAAATTACCAAAGAATTATTAAGAGTAATTGTCAATACAAAACTTGTGGGATTTTTTTCAGTACTCTGCTATGTGTGTCTGCAAATTTTTATTTCTCCACTGTTTCAAGGAAGGGATTTGTGTCTGTTTCTTTTTTTGTAATTATGATGCAAGTGTGTTTTCTCGGGGTATACCCAAAATGTTGTATGGGAAGTTTCTTTTTGATAACATGCTATGTGCATTACTAGATGTAATGGCTTTGGCGATATGTAGATTTTACATATATAGGATCCTTAGTAAGCACATGTTCATCAACAACCCTGGGCTGATTTTTGTAAAAGGTTTTGGGTCAACCTGTAAAACCCAGTATTAATGCTATAGTATCTTATCTACCAAAAAAAAATGATTACAACAAAATAGATTATCTCTTGAAGACTATATCTAGGAGATAAACAAAGAACTATAAAACCATGAATACAACCTTCACAAGACTAACTACAAAGGAGACCTAAAATTTGAAAAAGCTTTTATTCCTAAATTGAGAAAACCAATGAGAAATAAATGAGACCTAAAAATTGAAAAAGATATTTCCCACCTAGGGAAACCTTCATCTACAACTCAAAATATAAAAGAGGTTTCCTACCCAAGGAAACCTATGCTAGTAGAATACAAAAGGAAAAGAGGTTTCTCGCCCAGGGAAACTAGTGCATGTAGATCAAAAATTGGAAAGATATTTCTTGCCTAGGTAAATATTCACCAGTAAGTTGGACCAGAGGAACTGTGCCAACAAAATAAAAATTTGAAAAGAGGTTTCCCACCCAGGGAAACCAAAACCAATAGCTCTAGAATTTAAAAAGAGGTTTCCAAACTAGGTAAACCTTCACCAAAAATCTAAAATAGAGAAGCTAACAAAAGATCTAGTTGTATAGAAAGTCTTGAAAATATGTGGACCACTAGCACCACCACCTGTTGAGGCATTTACAACCATTTGACCAAGAAACAAGACCTAGAACCCTTCTCTACAACCTGTGTGGAAGCACTGGGTCCCACTCAAGACCTCAAAAAACTACAACGAATAAAGTTCAAAATAGTAGTCTCCTTTTCAAAAGATGTAGAGACCCCCAACCTTCCAATGGAAAGCCCAGAAAGCCAACACTAAAACCCCTCAAATATGGCCATCGTGGAAGCACGAAGTCTCTCCCCTAATGAGACAAAATTTATAGGAAGTTATTTAGAATTATATACAAGTTTTATGTAGGCCTATAATTAAACTAACTATTTTTAGATAGTATAATGGTTCAACTATGGAGAGATGCAAACTTGAAAGGTGGATGGGCATGCTTGAGCCTCCTCCTATGTTCCCCTCCTATAATGGTTATGATAACATCTGGATATGTCCCTTCATGTATCCTATATGATCCCCTCAAATGAGAGGTGGCATTTATAGGATTTGGGATAAGATGAAGGGGGTGGTGAAGTGGTTTCCACATAGGCCTAGTGGGGTACAATATGGTGGTCTACCACTATGCTTTGTGGAGGAATATAAAAGTGGATAATGAAGAAGTGGAATGCAAGGTGGCATAGGGAGGGAATTTAAAGTCCCTAGTGGGGTGTTAAGTGGATGCACATATTTTGTCTTATATGGAGGGAAGATAAAGACAAAGTGGGTGGAAGAAAAAATGTGGAAAAGGAATTTAAAATTCCTTAGTGGGATATGCATGTATTTAGCAAACGATGAGCACTTAAGTTATTAAATGCCTCATTTTTTTTTTGTGTAATTGGGGTTTGACTAGGGTTAGGTGGACCCAAATTAAGGGTTAACCTAGGTCAAGGATTGATCCAAGTCAAAAATTGACCTTGGGGGAAGGTGTGTGCACCTAAGGTTAACCTAGGGGGATGGTCACATGGTGACCAAGGGCTAGGTGTAGGAAGGGGCTTGAATGGACAAAGGGGCCTGCAAAGGGAAATGTTCGTGTTTAAGTGGTATAAACCATTTTTTTAGCCTTGAGGCTGTCCAAGGTGGGTCACATGGCTTGAAGAGGATCCATAAAGGTAGTATTATCAATATGTCATGTTTTAAGTGTCTATAGATGCCCCTTTTTGGCACTGGTTGTGTGGAAACACAACGCAGAGAAAAAATAGATGACCTATAATAAAATTGAGGGTTGGTGATGTTCATTTATCTAATCAATGATATATGCCCCAATCATGGAAATAACATGCATCTTTGAAGCATTGCTTCCAAAAAGTTGAAGAAATTGATTTTTTGGTAATATTTTCAGCCATGGGTAGACATTATTAGTCCATATGCAATGACATTTGGCTTTAGTTGTGGGTAAAAAAATTTAATCTACAAGAAATGACTTCAAGCGTATGAAATAGTTTTGTTTGATTTTGTTTTTGCTTGTTATCTACCCCAAGCAAGAATGATATGATTATATTTAGTAATCATTTTTGGATGAATGCAATTTGCATGATTGAGTGTTTTATTATTAATTTTGATTATGAATTTTTTTATGTATGACTACACCCTTTAAGCGACAAGTTGATGAGAAGATGGAATGTGATGAAAGAGATGAGTTGCTTGACCAAGATGACATGTTTTGGACATTGTAGGACTTTGCGAATGTGAAAGGGAGAAAAATCCTGTTACAGCTGTGTTTTCAATCATTATAGGTAATTATACACTTCTATACCTTGGTTAAATCTAGCAACATGATCTTATTAGGGGTTTGATATGATAATAATTTATTTCTTGCATGAGGTGAATCACTGTATTCGATGATATCTTGAGGCAGAATGGGTGAATGAAATGTACACCTCTATACCTTGGAGCAGTACAGTCACATGGCCTTCTTAGGGAATTGAAATGATAGCATTTTGATTCTTATTAGAGCTATTTTTTGTTCAAGTGACCTTATAGTAACTTACCCATCTAACCAAATTGCATGGAGAATTGGTTGTTGCAACCACCCAGTATATAGGGTAGATTACTAGGTATGAGGTTCACTTGAAATTTTTTATTTTTATGTGACCAACGAGATTAGTTGTCTTTAGAGCCTTTTGAAATTTACCAAAGGATTTTGGGAACCTTTAGAGCCTTTTGAGTTGATGTGACCAAAGGGCTTAAGTGCATTTGGAGCATTTTTAAAATTGACCAAAGGAGTTTGGGTATCTTTAGGGGTTTTTGTGAATTGACCAAAGGGCTTAAGTGCCTTTGGAGCATTTTGTGTTGAGATGTGAATGCAATGATGGATGTTGGATGCATGTATGCCTATAATTCCTAAGATGCAAAACAACCTAAATATAAGCACCATAGAATGTATAAAAGTCATTAATCCAAATTTTAACCTTGTCATAAAAGTCATGCATTTGAAGTTAAATTGTATGGAATTATATGGTAAAATGTGAATTATGGATGTGAATCAGTGAGATTTTATGGAGAAAAAACATGGTTTTCATGAGACTAAAACATCCTAGTTGGTTAGTCAAAATATGTAGACCGACTACACACGACTCTTGAAATATAGACATATGCTAGGAAGACCAAGATGTTAAATATCCTTGTGTGTGCATAGTGGTGTTCATTTTTTTTTTTTTTGTGGAAAACATCCCAAAAGGGATGCCACTTTTGGGTAAGACCCAAGGAGGCAGGGGTATCCATTCCGCCAAAAATGCCTAGGACTCGGACCTGGCCTACCACCTTTGACATACTCAAGGAGCAAACAAACACACAAAACCAATTTAAAAATAAGTAAATAACAACAAAAATAATAAAATAAAATAAAAAACATGCTCCTTGAGTGTGTCAAAAACAAAAGCACAACCAAACACACACACAATAAGATAAAAGAAACCACAACACGAACCACATAGAAAAACACAAGAACCACATAACAAAACACAAACAAGACAAAAACAACAGAACACTACAAAGACATAACCCAAAAAAAACATGAAAAATAAACACAACCAAAACCTAAAATATTAAAAAAATAAAATAAAAATAAAAATAAAAAACAACCAACAACAGACAATAAACAAAAACAAAAAACATAGAAAACACTCACACAAAAAAACATGAATTAACACAAACAAAGAGAAACACAAGAACAATAACAAAAAACATAAAAAAATAACAAAACAACAAAAACACAAGAACAAAAAAAAACAACACAAAGAACACAAAAACAAAACAAAACAAAAGAACACACCTTAAAAAACTAAACAAAAAAACAGAAACAAAAAAAGAAAAAAAATTGAACATAACAATGACCTATCTAGACCAGAAGACTATTAAGGCAAGAAACAACAAAGGAAACAAAAGAAAGAAAAGAGTGAGCTAGGGAACTAAAAAAACCTGAATGAACCAAAGAGAAGAAAAAAAAAGCAAGAAGAAACTAGGTACCCTTCAGAACTGGAGCCATCCAAAGAAATGATAGAAAGAAGAGCTTCCCTAATTTGAGAAGCCCACCATCTAGGAGGGTGGCCATAACAAGTAAGATCACCTTTGTCCAAAGCCCAATTAGCTAAAGCATCAACACTCTTGTTTTGATCTCTGACCACATGATTGTAATCAACTTTCAAAAATCCCATCTGGATTAATTGAATCTTCTCAATAATTCTTTTTATTCTCCAATCAACCTTATGATTCTTGGAAGGAGTCTTCAAAATATTAATCATAAGTTGAGAGTCGACTCAACTAACACCTTTTCCCATCCAACCTTAGTAGCCTCCTGAAGGCCTCCGAGGATACCATACCCCTCAGCAAGGTTATTGGAAAGAATACCCAAATTCTCAAGCAAAAGTAAAAACTAGGGAGCCATCTGAAAGTCTACCAATTCCTCCCACACTGGCTTTTCCAGGGTTCCCTCTAGAGGCTCCATCAGTATTGACTTTTCCAAAATCCTTAGGAGGAGGTTGCCAATTTCTTGTCCTATCCATCTTACTAATACTCACATTCCCTTTAAGTTGGTTGCCCTTAGAAGATTTAATCTTCAATCTTTGCATCACTTGATCCCATCTTTGGTGGGAGTTTTGGGGGTGATTAAGGAGTTGATGGACTGATTCAACTAAGTTGGCTATGGTCTTTTGCCAAATATAGTGAATATCCTTCCTATCTTGATTAAAAATTTGGTTGTTCCTTTCAATCCAAATATTCCAAAGAAGAATGGTAGAACCCATCCAAACTAACTACCTAATAAAATGATCAACACCCTCTTGATTAGGCCAATCCCTCCAAAGTTGTTCAAAAGTAAAAAAATTGGACCACTATAAGCCAAGTAAAGTGGCCATTCTCCTCCATAGCTCAGAGGCTAAAGTACACTCAATAAAAATATGGTTGAGAGTTTCTACATTCTCTTCACACATCTCACATCTAAAAGGGCCATGAAAACCATGCTTCATAAGTTGCTCACCAAGTAAGCACCCTACGATGCAATAAAAGCCAATTAAAGAACCTCACCTTAGGCCAGAGCTTTTGAGCCCACAATTGAGAAAATATGTCAGAAGAATGGTTGGGATTATTATGGCATAAGGTCAAATAACCTTGAGCAACTGAATACTCACCCTTAGTAGTGTTGTTCCATCCAAAACAATATTTTTCATGGGACCAAGAGAGAGATCTCATATGAAGGATGCCTTGGATATCTTGTCTTTGCATTTCTGGGATTTGAATAGGCTAGTCCTCAATAGGGATCCAATATCTACCAACCTTTGAATTACCAAGTATGGTACCGATAGTAATTAGCCACCTTTATCCAGTTAGCTCGGTGAAGCTCCTCCATCCAAGGCCTCCAATCGAGAAACGGAGTTATCAAAGGCTTGTGACCATCCCAAGAATCTATCCAAAAATTTACCTGTTGACCATTATGAATGATCCAAAATAAATTTTTCTTTATCAAATCCTCACCAGTCTTAAGAACTGCTAAAATGGGAGAACCTTTGGTAGGAAGTTGATAGCGAACAAGGTCTTCGGGACTTTTGTTCTCAGCATATTTAGCATGGAGATTATTGGCCCAAAGAGCATTGGGGTTATGCAACATCCTCCAATATAATTTAGCAGCTAAAGCTTTGTTGTTATTAATAGAAGACCGGAATCCTAACCCCCCTTTATTCTTAGGAAGACATAAAGTGTCCCATTTCACCAAGGCCCATTTTATTTTCTCCTTAGTACCACTCCAAAGGAAACGATGACTGATTTGATCCAGTTCTCGAAGAACAACCTTTGGGATATTCAACATGGAAGATACATAAATAGGAATAGCTTGAAGGACTGATTTTACCAAGGTGATTCTACCCCCAGAAGAAAGCCACTCTTTGGTCCACTTTCCAATTTTCTTCTTGACTTTGTCCAACAACCAATTCCAATATTTATTTTTCTGCCTTTGAATATTTATGGGAATACCTAAATAAGTGATTGGAAGGGAGGTCTTCTTATATCTTAATTTATCCAAGACCATGGATTCCCTGTCTAGCAGAGTAGTGAAAGAAAATAACTTTAGATTTGTCTTCATTGATCAACCGCCCAAGTAGCCTTAGAAAAATAGCTAATGATTTGCTTAATATTAGAAGCTTCCTTAATTGTAGCTTTACCTAAAAGAGTAGAGTCATCCAAAAATTGAAGATGAGAGATAGGTCTAGCTCCATGAGCAATGGTAACTCCCTCAAGGGTTTTGTTTTCCCTCTTTTTGGTTATAGTCCTACCCAAGCATTCAACAAGAATGATGAATAAATAAGGGGATAGCGGGTCACCTTGCCTAATACCTCTGGAAGCTAGGAAAAATTGAGAAGGCCTGCCATTGATAAGAACTAAGTAGGAAACTGAAGAGATACATCCCATAATCCAATCCATCCAATCCTTAGAGAAACCAAATTGCCTCAAAACTTTGATAAGGAAGTGCCAATCCACTCTGTCATAAGCTTTGGATAAGTCTAACCGAATGAACATGGAAGGAGATTTTTGCATATCCATGGAATGGATGGCTTCCTGAGCAAGAACTATCTCATCTACTATTTGATGCCCTTCCACATAACCCCCTTGCTCTAGGGAAATAATCTTATGCAAAAGAGGCTTCAACCTTTCTCTGCCATGATTTTAGTAATGATTTTGAGAAGAACATTACATAAAGCAATAGGTCTAAAAGCTGAGATATGATCAACCTCTTGAGCTTTTGGAACAAGAGTAATATAAGTTTTATTGATAACCTTCAAAATTTCTTTGGTTTCCCTGGCTTCTTCCACCACCTCTAATAAATCAACATGAAGGATATCCCAGAACTCTTGGTAGAACTCAATGGGAAAACCATCAGGACTTGGGGTTTTCCCTTTTTGCATTTTAAAAACTACCTGTTGAAGCTCATTGATAGTAACAGGAGCAATCAAAATAGAGTTCTCCTCAGAAGTGATAAGAGAAGGGATTGCTTGAAGAACATTTTGTTGAGAAGCTGAGTCAAGAGGAGTAGCAACAAAAATATTGGAAAAGTAATCAACAACAATAGAGTTCATGCCATCCCAAGTATAAACAACATCTCCAGAATCTGATTTCAGGGAAGAAATAAAGTTGTGAGATCTTCGAGCTAGAAGAGATTTGTGGAAGAAATTTGTGTTTCGATCTCCTTCTTTGAGCCATTGAATTCTAGATTTTTGCTTCCATAAGATTTCTTCTCTTTCTTCCCATTCCTCTAACTGAGTTGTGAGTTTAATTTCATCTGCACTTCTCTTCTCTCGTGAGGCCATCTAAATGGATTTTCTTATTCAAATTTTCAATATGAGCAATAACTTCATGTTTTTTTTATGAACATCCCCAAACTCTTTCCAGTTCCAAGTCTTGATTTTGGATTTAATGTATTGCAGTATTTTGGCAAAATAGAACATCTTAGTCCCATGCCTAGGTTTACCTTCCTTCCACCATTGTTGCACATGAGGTCTAAAGGAAATGTCTCTAAGCCACATTAATTGAAAACGAAAAGGAGAGAAACTCACATTGGTTTTCCACATTTCCACCATGATTGGCCAATGATCCGAACCAACATTATTAAGAGTCTTCACTTTAGGAATGTGACCATGGATTAAGAAATTTTTAGAGAGCAAAAACCTATCCAATCTCTCCATTATACAAGCTAAGCCTTGCCTTCTGTTAGACCAAGTCATAAGGCCATTATCCGGTTGGATGTCCACAAGATGGAGGTTTGCAATATATTCGCTCAT
Organism: Wollemia nobilis; assembly: GCA_028583015.1. Taxonomy (NCBI): domain Eukaryota; kingdom Viridiplantae; phylum Streptophyta; class Pinopsida; order Araucariales; family Araucariaceae; genus Wollemia; species Wollemia nobilis. Next base: position 12,614,593 of record JAQPPZ010015100.1, read on the forward strand.
GAGGTCAGTGCTTTTGTCCAAATTTCTATTTCCCTCCTTTTCTCATCCAGAGAGAGGATGGTATTGAAATCTCCTCCGATCAAGATCCAAGCTTCAGGAAAATGAGAGATAATATGAGTTATATCCTTCCACCTGTCTTCTTTTTTCCTCCAAAGCAGTCGGAGCATAAACAATAATGCAGAGCATAATTTGGTTGGAATGTCTACTTTGAATAGCTATAGCCAACAGACCCCAACTGCCAACCATATGGTGAATAACTACATCTTTTGGGTCCCAAAGACAAGCAATGCCACCAGAAGTCCCTTGGGAACTGAGGGAAACCACTTTTCCAATTGGCCAAATTTTACTGGCAATTGAGTCCATATCCTCCATTGACATCTTTGTTTCTTGAAGGAAAACAAGATGTGGATGATTTATCTGAATCATTCTTCTAATTTCATTTTGTTTTGAAAGACTCCCTTTGAGTCCTCTAATATTCCAAGTGATGATCTTCATTAATACCAGGGCTTAAAAAGTTGGGAAGGGCATTAATCTTACCTTCCTCTACAAGCTTTTCACCTTCTTTTACCATATGATATTGATTGGTCTTGCGACTCACTTTTTGATTAGAATCCATCTTCAATTTTTTTTCCCTATTTCTTGACTTATTCCAATTGAATCTGAGATGGCTTCTAACCTTGAAGAATGCTCGTACACAACCAAAATTTTACTAGAGGGTTCAATGGAGTCTATATTGGGACTTGTATTATTTGAAGTTTTGACATTTAAAATATTGTTTTTCTTGTGTAAATTTTCTCCCTTTTTTTCTATTGAAAACCTTTGATTTGTTGGTTTGTCTCTGAGTTCTTCCCTTCATATTTAAATTGTGTTTCTAAGATTTTTGTTTCCATTATTTCCTCTTCCTCACTTGGGACATCATTTGTGGAAAGGATTTCAAACATATTAGCAGATGACTTTGATTGATCCTTCATAACTAGGTTTTTTGTAGTGTTCTTCTTCTTAGGCATTTGGAAACCTCATTGAGTTTATATCTTCTTTCTTTTGATCAAGAATTTTATTTGGGCAAGCATCGGCAAAATGACCATATTCATGGCAAATTCTACAATGAAAAGGAATGTTCTCATAGTCCACTACTTGCTCCCAAGTGTCTTCCCCAAATTGTAATGTGATATTTTTAGGTAGGGGTTTGTCAAAATCCATTAAAACACAAATCCGAGCATAAATAATATGTTCAAAATTTTGAGTACAATCAGCAGTCATCATAAAAGTTCCTAAAGAGTTTCCAATTGAAGAAAAAATAGTAGGATTCCAAAATTCAATAGGGAGGCCAAAGAGTCTAACCCACATGGGAGCTATAGAAGGCATCTCTTCTTCGGCTTTAAATTTAGTATGCCAGGGCTTCATGAAAAGCCCTGCCCTTCCAAAAAACCAAGGACCCCCTTGAAAAGTTTTCTCTCTATCTTCATTATTAGCAAATAAAACAAGAAAATAACCATTTGGATAAATAGAGATTTGTAACTCACCTTTAGTTTTCTAGCTTTTTGTAGCCCAGACTTTGAAAGCAGATAGGCTCGGATGAAAACCCACGAACCAACAAATTAGTCCTCTTTTTTCCAAATCTTCAATGCCAATCTGAATGTTACCCATATCAAGCTTAACAATAGGAGTTCCATCAGCTGCTTTAAGACATCCTGACTCCATTTTCCTGGGATCAATCTTAGGCATTCTTAGAGGTTTATGGGAAGCCCTAAGATTGATATTAGCATTGGGCTGAGGCTGTCCACCATGGAGGGCATCCCTAAAATTCATTTTTGGGGCTGAGTTTTCAAAATTCTTACCCTTGACAGGGGTTTTCACAGTAGAATTATTTTGTGGGTGCACCTTAGCACCAGATTCACTTGAGATATGAGCCATTTTTTGATCAACTGCTTGAAACTTGTTTCGTGATCTCTTTAATCCTTGCCCTAGACGTCGTGGAAAGGTATGGTTTTCACTTTTCTTTTGTGCAGCAAATTGGAAGCCGTTGTCACTCAAGTTCAAAGTATGATCTATTGAAAGATAAATTTCTAACCCATCTTGGATCCCCTGCAACATTTCCTGCTAAAATATTGAGCATAAACCACAAAAATATTGGCCGCTAGGGCCCGAAGGCCCTAAAAACCAACCTCTGGAGCTGCTTGCACTCAACCCAGATGAAACCCTCGCATAGCCGCTTGCCAAAAATCTCGTTCACACATAGGGATGCGCTAGGATCTGTGTTGCAAAAAATCTCGTTCACACATAGTGGTGTTCATTAATGATGTATAAGACTACCTTATTGCTAGGCAGATTTAATTCAATCCATTTATGTAATAAGGATCACCTCATGGCCATTATTATCCTAAGTTTGATGTAGTTGGACTAGACTACTAGGTAATACAAGCCACTAAAAGCGAGATCATCCATAAGCTAACATTGGTCTGTACAAATGAAGGTCGCTAATATGACAGACATATCACCATGCGTAAGGCTACTCCATTGCCAATAGGGTTTCATTCAACCCATTCTTGTAATGGATATTACCCCATGGATATTGAATACTGAGGATTACAGGGATTAAATATTTTGATTTATGTGGGATACTTGCTCATTTTTTATGAGTATCAAGAAGATTTATTTTCTTAGTGGTGAAAACCACTTATTTTTTAGGGATACTTGTTCATTATTGAGTGGATCAAGGGATTTTATTGCTTTGGATATGGGAGAGCTTGTTATTTTGTCATTTATTAGCATCCTAGACCATGCGCATAATAGTATGAGCAAGGGAAACTTTTCTCTTAAAGGGCAAGGACTACGTTGTAGTCTCACCCTTCCTTGTCCAAACTTAGATTTTAAATGTGAAATGTGTGTTGGGATTTTGAGTTATACAAGGTAAAATGAAAGCAAGACCCTACCTTCCAAAATTCAAGGTAGCTTTCTATAAAATATGAAAAGAGAACTAGGAATTGTCAAATGACTAAAAACCCTAGTGAATGCCTTATAGAAACATATGGGTTGTGTTGAAAAATACAGTTATTCATAGAAGGATATGTGGATGATAATGATAATGGATAAGGTTGATTAAGACATATGACAATAATACAAGTGTGGTGCTATTTGTGTTAATGCAAGAACAACATATTCTAATGTAAGTGCAATGAGTAAATGAGATGAAATTCATGAGGATGTGATACAAATATTTTTGTGGTTTTTAATTTTTTTGTATTGTTTTTGGATTTTTATGCTTTCTGATGTTTTTAGAATTTTAGATACTTTTTTTTTGTTTTTGTAATCTTGATTGTTTTTTTTCTTTAGGGGGAAGGTGTGATATCTTAAACAACCCCAGTATTAAAGAATGTACTAGAACAGGTAAATTATGGTATGGTAAAAGTGGGGATAGAATTGGAGGGTGATGGTGAATGAGTCCCACAAGAAAAAGGGAGAAGCATGATAATGTGGTTGATTACGAGGAGGAGAAATGATTGAGTTGAGAAGGATGGATTTGGAAGTGGTTTGGAGGAAGTTGATATAGAGGAAAATGGAGGGGGAACTAGACAGACATCTTGGTGACTCATGTGTAATTCAATGCTAGTGAGCCGATCTAAGATGAATTGTAGAATAGATGAAGGTGGAGTAGGACATAAATTAGTATGATATGTTGGATGAGGTGGTGGATATGGATGTCATGGAGGGGAGAACTGTTGTGTTGATTGTAGTTATGGTGGGTGAGACATGCAAAGTGGATGATGTAAGAGGTAAGGGTATGGTAGAAGAAGAAAATAGTTGGTGTTGTAATAAGAGGTGGAAGTAATGGCATTGGCAAGAGAGGTGGCGAAGAGAGCATTGAAAGAAGTGGTGAAAGATAAGGAATTGGAAGAAGGGGTGGCAAATATGAGTAGTATTGATGTATGGAGTTGTTCCTAGTGTTCTTGTGAGCACGTGGATGTGAGATGGTTGAAGGGGCTTGATATTTTAGGCTTTAACATGAGTGCCCTATAGAATAATACTCTTGATGAGGGGATGGGAAATGGTGAGGCATGGATGGGATATTTGGTGAAATAGGAGTGGGAAGGAGATGTGGAAGACACCCTATTGGTTGAGGCAAGGAGAATGATTTTTCTCTCGGAGAGGCTAGGTTTGAGTTGGGCGGTGAGATGGTGCATTGAGATGGTTGAGGAGGAAGGATATTAGCTCTTTCTAATGTCAAGGATGTAGGTGGTGGCTCAGAGAGCATACCACTCAATGAAGATACAAGTGGATAAGATAGATGAGAGTTGGTTTGCTTTGGATGAGGAGGGAAGTTAATTGTACGTGGTGGAATGTGAAGTGGAGGTAAGGATAGGCATGGTGAACCAAGTGGAGGAGAAGTGTTAGTATAATAGACATGTAAAGCCTCATGATCAATGGGGGTTTTATGGGGACATGTAGAGGATGAAAGATCTAGTAGAGTGGAGAGTGAGGATTGTGGTAGATATTGCAAAGGTGATGAATTGGAAATGGGGCTAGATGGCATGGTTGTAGGAGATGATGTGACAACTAGCCTAAAAGAAGGAGTAGTTGGAGTAGATCGCATAGAAGATGAAGATGATAGGGAAGGTTATTTGGTATATTGTGTGGTGATGGATGTGGCAGGAGATGAAGGGGAATTTGGTGGTTGAGTTTCAGTTTGAATAGTGAAGTACTTTCAAGATGGAGGTTATTTTGGTGTGGCAAAAGGGGTGTACAAATTATACATAAGGTGGTCACGACTTATCCTTCCCACAAAACCTTTGTAATATGGGATATATTTGGTGTGATATTCTTGATGTGGCCTAGTTGCAAAAATTGAGGCCACATTATATCATTGTGTTGTCCCAACTTTGGTAATTAAAATTGATGTCCAAGGTTTTGGATAGGAGGGGTTAAGGAGTCTTCAATGATATTGGTCTCGTCATCAATAAAGTCTTGTATTAAGTTTTGAAGTTGTGTACAAGTGTTGATGTCATGACCTCGTTGGCTATGGAATAGACAAAATTATTTTGTGTTAGGCCCTAGAGATGTGGATGGAGAGGGATCATCTTACCTTAATCTAGGTAATGATATTGCTTGTGCGCTGATGAGTCTCCAAAAAAAATATGACAAGGATTTTGAGAGAGGTGTGAAGGATCGTTGGGGTCGAGGAGACGTTTGTGGAGAATATTGGTTGTACTACTTTGAAGGTGGTTGGTGAGCTTGGTATGCTGGAGGTGGGGATCGATATAAAGGTTGTGGCAATTTTTATGAATGGCATGAAGGTTTTTGTGGAGATGATTGAGGTTGTTGCGATTTGTGAGAGGTAGTTGATGATTAATGATAAGTGGGATGAAAGTGATAGCTAGAATGAGATGGATAATAAGTGGAAGGTGATTGTGATTGATAACTAGGTGAAGGTTGACGATAGGTGGTTTGGGATTTATGATAAGTGGATTGCTAGCGATGATAGGTAGGTTGAGATGGATGGTAATTGGATGGTGATTGTGATTGATAAGTGGGCAAAGGTTTATGAGAGGTGGTTTGATATCGATGATATATGGATTGAGATCAATGAGAGGTATGGGATGATGATGATTGATAGGTGGGTAATTTTTTATGATATATGTGTTGATATCGATGATATTTGTGGGTGGATGATTGGTGAGATGAAGAGGATGAGTATTGGTAAGGCAACTATGGGTATTGGGGGAATAAACCATGGATGATGGAAATGGAAGGGAAGGCAAGAATAATGGAAGCAAAAGAGGGGAGTGGTGGCAAGTTTGTCACAAAAAAATACACTATCTAATTAAATCCAATGAAAACAAACATGCAAACAATCAATTTTTTTTGTTTGAGTTTTGTGGTTTGTTTTGGGTTTTGAATTTTTGTGCAATTTTTTTTTTTGACAAATTTTGAACAACAATTTTTTTTTTGTTTTCATTAACAATATATATTTTTTTTTTTGGCTTTTGGATGATTTTGTTTGTTTTTTTTTTCATAAAAAACAAATAAAAGAAAGTGGCCCCTTGCATTTTTTGTTTTTTAAAAGCAAAATTTAAACTAAAAGCCCTCCTACATTTTTTTGTTTATGTTTTTATTTTTTTTGGGTTAAGTTTCATTATTATTGTTTCTAGTAGAGGTTTGTAGGCACAGGCCTATGTGACATATTTTAGGTTGTGCAATCAATATATCACAATTTGATGTCAACATTTGAGTTCCAGTAATCATACAAATCAATTTGTTATTAATGTTTTAGAAGTTGTCTCTTTAGATGTGCAATCCCCAACTTAAGGCAGAGCTTAAGTCTTTATAATTCAGTTCATTATTGATGTTTTTACTATGATTATGTGTATTCTTGTAAATCTTAAGTCCTTATAATTCAGTTCATTATTGATGTTTTGACTATGATTATGGGTATTCTCATAAATTTGAGTATTTGTATGTCTAAGGATAGCCAACAATTATGCAAGAGCTACTTATGGTGAGAAGGTGGCTAAATATGAACATTAAGCACAAAATGTATTGTTTTATTTATGGGTACCGCACCCCTCATGGGACAAGGGAGGGGGCGGTAGAGGAGAGCGTCCCATCAATTGATTTTTTTCTTTTAATAAAGTAAAATAAAAATATTTTAGAATATATATTTTTGTTCCTGCATTTTTTTTGCTTTTTTGTTTTCTTTTAATTTTATTTTAAAAACACAGAATTCAAGTTTTTTTAAAAACACAAAATGTAACAAAACAATACTAAAACCCCTTTTTTTGGTTTAAATTTATTATTATTATTTTTAATTAAATCCAAATACAAATAGTTTTGTAGTATTTACTACTAAAATTGTGTAATTGTGGATGTTTCTCGTCGAGACTGTGTATCTCGTAGTTATGTATGTTTGTGTCTTGTCAAGGTTGTGTTTCAAACGTCTGGACAAACTCTAAAACAACACTTGTGGGGGATTAGTTTTCCTTAGAAAGATAACCAGTAATTAAAAAATGAAGTCATTAAAAATAAGGAAGGAAGCGGGTAAGAGGAAACTGTGATTGTGGTTCTGTAATACATAAGAGCACATCATTGCAATAATAATAAAGTATTGTATTAAATTCGAGGTGGTCCCTTTGGGTAAAAATTGAACCTTTTAGGTGCGCATTTTACAAATCAAGAATGGTATATGTGCTTCTTTCATGCCACAATCAATGTTGGATGGTGGTTTTACGAGTTGTGACCACCAATTGAAGTATATTTCCTTGAGTTGAGTTGTGTACATGCAAGAGAAGATGTTAGTAGCACTTACATGTTTATAAAATAAGTGTAAATAAACATCCAAAATATAAATGGACTATGGAGAGATGCAAACTTGAAATTTGGATGGGCATGCTTGAGCATACTCTTATGTTACCCTCCTAAATGATTCTTATAGCATCCAGATTTGGGACAAGGTGAAGGGGTGGTGAGGCGGCTTCTAATTAGAACTAGTGGGGGACAAGATGGTGGCCTACCACTATGCTTATTGGAGGAATATAAAAGTGGATAATGAATAAGTGGAATGCAAGGTGGCATAGCGAGGGAATTTAAAATTTCCTAGTGAGGTGCTAAGTGGATGCACATATTTTGTCTTATATGGAGGGAGGATGAAGACAAGAGTGGGTGGAAGACAAATCCATGTGGGGAAGGAATTTAAAATTCCTTAGTGGGGGATGGGTGCATTTAGTGGAGGATGAGCACTTAAGTTATTAAATGATTCAATTTGTTTTTGGTGTAAGTGGGGTTTGACCAAGGTTAGGTGGACCCATACTAAGGGTTAACCTAGGTCAAGGATTGACCCTAAGTCCATAATTGACCTTGGGGAAAGGTGTGTGCACCCAAGGTTAACCTAACGGGATGGTCACATGGTGACCAAGGGCTAGGTGTAGGAGGGGGCTTGAATGGCCAAAGGATGCTGCAAAGGGACACATCCCTATTTAAGTGGTAAAAACTATTATTTTAGCCTTGAGGCTATCCAAGGTGGGTCACATTGCTTGAAGAGGATCCATAAAGGTAGTATTCTCAATATGACATGTTTTAGATGTCTACAGGTACTAAACGCTAAATATCTCAAGTAATGAATACTTACCAAGTATTTTGTCCATACCATCCAAAATCTAAAACTAAGAGTCATACTTTAACAAATATTTCACATTTCTAAAACCATCACTTTCACCACTAAATTTGTGTCTCTTCTAACCTTTTTTTTTAAAGATAAAATCGGTTGTGAAGCACATAAGTGTAGGGAAAGGAAATCAATGGAATTAATATGCAACGGAAGTATTTAAAAAAAATTAGACTCTTACTTATATATTTAATTAATTAGTTTACAAGAATAAATAAATTATTTACTCTGGAATAAATAATAAGAGTAATCACGTTGGGATGAGTAGACAATATTTTTTTCTTTTTTATCATGTTCTCCGCCAAACACCCAGAAAATGCCATTAAAAGTACATACAAAATCATATGCCCAATGCCACTTATCAAATTGTCATATTGATAGATGAGTGCATGTACCCGTTCATTGAATTTAACCTGTTACAATTTCACTGAACTATATCACACCCAAATTTAGCACCGTCCATCATTATTGTCAAAAAAATTCTTACTTGTTGAATGATACAGGAGAATGGGGTAAAAATTATATATAAATGAAATAATAATAAGATTAATAAGAACAAAAAGTGTTGTCATTGTTTATTTGTTGTTGTCATCTTAAGAATTAAAAATGTTGTCATAACAACATACCATGTACGTGTTGGTGTACCAATGTGTCATATAAATGTTGTCAAACCAACATTTGGTATAAGTAGCTTTCATGCAATCATAATAAAAAAATATAATAAATGATTGAATGAGTGAATGGGGATGCAATCATAAGTAGCTTTTATGGTAATGCAAGAACAAAATATTCTAATGCAAGTGCAATGAGTGAATGAGATGAAATTCATGATGATGTAATGCAAATATTTTTGTGGTTTTTTGTTGTTTTTGATGTTTTTGTATTGTTTTTGAAATTTTGTGTTTTTTGATGTTTTTGGAATTTTAGATAATTTTCTTTTTGTTTTTGTAATTTTGATTGTTTTTTTTTCCTTAGGAGGAAGGTGTGCTACCTTAAGCACCCCAGTGTTAAATAATGTACAAAAATGGGTAAATTATGGTATGATAAGGGTGGGGATATAATTGGAGGGTGATGGTGAATGAGTCCCCCAAGCGAAATGGATAAATGTGATAATGTGGTTGATGATGGGGAGGAGACATGATTGAGTTGGGATGGATGGATTTGTAAGTGGTTTGGAGGAAGTTGATATAGAGTAAAATGGACGGAGAACTAGAGGGACATCTTGGTGACTCATTTGTAGTTCAATGCTAGTGAATTGATCTAAGATGTATTGTAGAATAGATGAAGGTGGAGTAGTACGTGAATTAGTATGATATGTTGGCTGAGGTGGTGGATATGGATACCACAGAGGGGAGAACTGTTGTTTTGATTGTAGTTGTGGTGGGTGAGACACATAGAGTGGAATATGTAAGAGGTAAGGGTATGGTAGAAGAGTGAAAATGGTGTTGTAAGAAGAGGTGAAAATAATGGCATTGGCAAGAGAGGTGGTGAAGAGGGTGTTGGAAGAAGTGGTGGAATACAAAGTGTTGGAATAAGGGGTGCCAGAGATGAGGGGGATTGATGTATAAATTTGTTCCTAGTGTTCTTGCGAGCATGTGGAGGTGAGATGGTTGAGGGGACATGATGTTTTAGGCTTGAACATGAGTTCCCTAGAGAATAATCCTCTTGATGAGGGGATGGAGAATGGTGAGGCATGAATTGAATATTTTGTGAAATAGGGGAAGTGGGAAGGAGATGTGGAAGACACCCTATTGGTTGAGGCAAGGAGGATGATTGGGCTATCAGAGATGCTAGATTTGATTTGGGTGGTGATATGGCACTTTGAGGTGATTGAGGAGGAAGGATATTATCTCTTTTTGATGGGAGGGATGTAGGAGGTGGTTCAGAGAGCACGTCACTCGATGAATATGCAAAAGGAGAAGATGGATGAGTTGGTTTGCTTTGGATGAGGAGAAGGGAAGTTATGTGGGGTGGAATGTGAAGTGGAGGTAAGGATGGGCATGGTGAATTAAGTGGAGGAGAGGGTCGGTATAATGGATATGCAAGGCCTCATGATCAATGGGGGTGTTGTGGGGACATGTAGAGGATGAAAGCTCTAGTGTAGTGGAGAGTGAGTATTATGGAAAATATTGCAAAGGTGATGAATTAGAAGCGGGGTTAGATGGTGTGGTTGTAGGATATGATGTGACAACTAGCGTAGAAGAGGGAGTAGTTGGAGTAGATCACATAGAATATGAAGATGATAGGGAAGGTGGTTTGGTAGCTTTTGTGGTTATGGATGTGGCAAGAAATGAAGGATAATTTAGTGGTTGAATTTTAGGTTGAATAGTGTAGTGCTTTTGATATGGAGGTTCTTGTGGTGTGGCAGAAGGGGCAGACGAAGTATGCACAAGGTGGTCACGACTTATCCTTCCCAAAAAACCTTTGCAATATGGGATATTTTTGGTGTGATGTTCTTGATGTGCCCTAGTTGCAGTAGTTGAGGGCACATTATGTCATTGTGTTGACCCAAGCTATGGTAATGGAACTTGATGTCCAAGGTTTTGGAGAGGAGGGATTAAGCAGTCTTCAATGATAATGGTCCTGTCATCGATGAAGTCTTGTATTAAGTTTTGAATTTGTGGACAAGTTTTGATGTCACGACCCTGTTGGCTATGGAAGAGAAAAATTTGTTTGGTGTTAGGCCCTAGAGATGTGGATGGAGAGGGATCATATTGTATTAGTCTAGGTAAGGATATTCCTTATGCGTTGAGATGTCTCCAAAAAAAGTATGACGAGGGTTTTAAGAGAGGTGTGAAGGATCATTGGGGCCAAGAAGAAATGTGTGTGGAGTGTGAAGCAGATTGGTTGTGCCATTTTGAATGTGGTTGGTGAGCTTGGTATGTTGGAGGTGGGGGTCAATATGAAGGTTGTGGCAATTTTTGTGAACGTCGTGAAGGTTTTTGTGGATATGATTGAGGTTGTTACAATTTGTGAGATGTAGTTGATGATCGATGATAAGTGGATTGAGAGTGATGATAGGTAGATTGATATGGATAATAAGTGAAAGGTGATTGTGATTGATAAGTGGGCGAAGGTTGATGATAAGTGGATTGGGATTTATGAGAGGTGGATTGATAACGATGATAGGTAGGTTGAGATGGATTGATAGCGATGATAGGTGATTGTGATTGATAAGTGGGCGAAGGTTTATGAGAGGTGGGTTGAGATTTATGAAAGGTGCATTGAGATCGATGATAGGTAAGGGGTGATGGTGATTGATAGGTGGGTGATGGTTGACGATATGTGGGTTGAGATCAATGATATGTGTAGGTGGATGGTTGGTGAGATGAAGAGGATGAGTATTGGTAAGGCAACTATAGGTATTTGGGGGAATTAGCCATTGATGATGGAAATGGAAGGGAAGGAAAGAATAATGGAAGCAAAATGGGCGAGTGATGGCAAGTTTGTCACAAACAAATCCATTATCTAATTAAAGCTAATGAAAAAAAACAAGCAAACAATCATTTTTATGGTGCATACAACCCAGTTATTGTTCCTTCTCATATGAGTGAAACTAATAGCCAATTTCTTGCCCTGCTCATAACAATTTTAGGCAGAAGCAACACGATAGGATTGTCAATGCATCAATACAGGGGCATCCAAATTTGAGCCTGTAATGCATTGACCTCAAAATTTAGTCCATGAGCTAGGCAAACTTTGGGCTCTACAGCAGAATGAGCAAGAACACAAGTAGCCAACTGTGGTTGTTGCTTGTCTTTGACGTCCGAAGGATGGACTGGGATAACTTCTAAGACACAGGAGGAATGCTCATAGTAATTGGAATGAGGGTGGGATGCCACCTATCATCGAAGTGGCACACTGGTGGGAATGGTGTGGAGGCCCGAAGGTAGAATGAGGCCACGAGGAAATCCAAAAATATCGACACCAGAAGGCCCAAGTGCTCAATCAACCATGTGGCACATGGAAAATCAATAGTGGTTAAACCCTTATCTGGTGTCCATGAGGGTGGAGAGCTTCCAAAATGTGCTCGAATGGTACTTATGATTCCATTCTGGCAGTAAAATTTAGAGCTTCTTGGCTGTTGTGACTCAGATTTGCCCTTGTTGGTCCAATTTACCTATGATCCCATTGTAATAGACTTTCAAACCTAACATAATGTCGATGGCCATGGTTTGAGGATTAAACACATAAAAAGTTTGTCTTGCTTTGAAATATTTTAGGCTATGCGATCAGTATATTGCCATTTTGATGTCAACATTTGAGTTCTAGTAATCATTCAAATCAATTTGTTATTAATGTTTTAGAAGTTTTCTCTTTAGATGTGCAATCACCAACTTAAGGCAGAGCTTAAGTCCTTATAATTCAATTCATTATTGATGTTTTGACTATGATTATGTGTATTCTTGTAAATCTGAGAATTTTTATGTCTAAGTAATGGCCAGCAGTTATGCAAGAGCTACTTATGGTGAGAATCCGGTTAAATATGAGCATTATTGTTTTATTTATGGTTTCGCTCCCCTCATGGAACAAGGGAGGGGTCCTGCAGAGGAGAACGCCCCTTAGATGATTTATTTTTATATAATATAAAATAAAAAGAAATATATATATATATATATATATATATATATATATATATTTGTTTATGCATTATATTCTTTGTTTTCCTGGATTCTTTTGGCTTTTATGTTTTCTTTTTATTTTAAAATACAGAATTATAGAATGTAACAAAATAATATTAAAAAACTTTTTTTGGTTTAAATTTGTTGTTTTTTTATTAATAATTTTGCAGTTGTGAATGTTTGTGTCTTGTCGAGATTGTGTTTCGAGCGTTTGAACAAACTCTAAAACAACAACACCAAAGAATTAGTTTTTCTTAAAAAGGAAGGAATGAAAGAAGTGGGTAAAAAATTTTAATGGAAAAAGTGGGTGAGAGAAAACCATGATAATAATGAAGCATTATATTAAATTCAATGTGGTCCCTTTGAGTACAAATTGACCCTTGGGAAGGATGGTTTATTTGCTTATTTCGTGCCACAATCAATGTTGGATGGTGGGTTTATGAGTTGTGACCACCGATTGAAGTAGATTTGCACCTTGATTTGAGTTATGTACCTGCACACATGGAAGCAAGAGAAGATGTTAGTAGCACCTCTTTGTTTGGGCTATGTACTTGCACACATGGAAGCAAGAGAAGATGTTAGTGGCACCTCTTTATAAACAAAGATGTTAGTAGCACCTGTTTACTTTTTTTTAAATAAATTAAGTGCAAGTGCAAATAAAAATCCAAAATATAAATGTGTTATGAAGAGATCTAAACTTGAAAGGTGGATGGGCATGCTTCTGCCTCCTCCTATGTTCCCCTCCTAGAATGATTCTGATAGCATCTAGATATGGGACAAGGTGAGGAGTGGTGATGTGGCTTCCACATAGGCCTAGTGGGGGACAAGATGGTGGCCTACCACTATGCTTAGTGGAGGAATATTAAAGTGGATAATGGAGAAGTGGAATGCAAGGTGGCATAGGGAGGGAATTTAAAATTCCCTAGTGGGGTGCTAAGTGGATGTGCATATTTTGTCTTATATGGAGGGAGGATGAAGACAAAAGTGGGTGGAAGACAAACCCATGTGGGGAAGGAATTTAAAATTCCTTAGTGGGGATGGGTGCATTTAGTGGAGGATGGGCATTTAAGTTATTAAATGCCTCATTTTGTTTTTGGTGTAAGTGGGGTTTGACCAGGGTTAGGTGGACCTAGAGTAAGGGTTAACCTAGGTCAAGGATTGACCCAAGTCAAGAATTGACCTTGGGGGAAGGTGTGTGCACCTAAGGTTAACCTAGGGGGATGGTCACATGGTGACCAAGGGCTAGGTGTAGGAGGGGCTTGAATGGCCAAAGGGGGCTGCAAAGGGAAATGACCCTATTTAAGTGGTAAAAACCATTATTTTAGTCTTGAGGCTACCCAAGGTGGGTCACATGGCCTGAAGAGGATCCATATAGGTAGTCTTCTCAATATAACATGTTTTAGGTGTCTACAAGTACTAAATGCTAAATCTCTCAAGTGATGAATACTTATCAAGTATTTTTTCCATACCATCCAAAAGTCAGAATGAAGATTAATACCTTAACAAATATATCACATTTCTAAACCCATCACTTTCACCACTAAATCTATGTCTCTTCTAACCATTTTTTTTTTAAGATAAAATCCACTATGAAGCACATGAGAGTAGGGATAGGGAAGTGATGGGATTAATGCAAAATGAAAGTATTTTAAAAAAATCTAGAGACTCTTATTTATATATTTAATTAATTATTTTATGAGAATAAACAAATTATTTACTATGGAATTAATAATAAGTAATCACGTTGGGACGAGTAGACAACTTTTTTTTCTTTCCTATCATATTCTCCACCAAACACCCAAAAAATGTCATTAAAAGTACATAGAAAAACATGTGCCCAATACCACTTATTAAATTATCATATTAATAGATGACTGCATGTCCCCGTTCAATGAATTTAATGTGTTACAATTTCACCAGATAGCATCACAACTGAATTTAGCATTGTCCATCCCGAATTTAGCACTGTACATCATTATTGTCAAACAATTTCTTTCTTGTCGAATGATATAGGAGCATGGGGTAAAAATTATATATAAATAATATAATAATAAGATAATAAGAATAAAAAGTGTTTGTCATTGTTTAGTTTTTGTTGTCCTCTTAAAAATTAAAAGTGTTGTCGTAACAATGTACCAAATACGTGTTGGCGTACCAATGCGTCATATAAATGTTGTCGATCCAATATGTGGTATAAGTAGATTTCGAGCATGTTAGCATCACTATATTTTTTATTTCATTATTTAGGCTATTGTTATATTGTTGTAACAATATCTATTCTCGCTGAGTTAGTTCCATCTCCACCGAACTAATCTAGGCGACAATGTATTATTTAATCAACTAGCTATCAATACAATTCAGTTGATTACTCCATCATGGTATCAGAGCCATGGGCACTGGGCACCATCGTCCTGGCGGCGAGCTACCACCTGCGCTGTGTCTGAAGAAAATAAATTGTGCTACTTCAATTTTGGTTTGAGTTTGACCACCGGCGCTACTTTGTTTTTCTTTAGAGCTGCTAAGGTGCTAAAGGAGAAAGTGTTGCAGCATATGTCCGAGAGCAAACAATACGCATCAGAGCCACAATCATGAACGGGAGCCATTAATCTCACAAAACTGGATTCGCCCGTTGCATGTCGTGGAAGAGGGCTCTGGCGTCTGACATTGCTTCTAAAGGAATTTGCGAACACGTGCAGACGTTTCTATGGGTTTTGGAGAGTATTCCAAGGATGGAGGTGCCAGAGTTTGAAATGGAAGGAGGTGCTTGTTGATCTGTTTCTGTTCCTGACATTTTTTGAATGAGTGTTGTGTACAAACCAAACCCCTGCTATTTGTATACGAGAGTATTCAATTGAAAGCTTCGTTGGGAGGAGCTTATTGTATACAAACCAAACCTCTGCTATTTGTTCAAGGAGAATAGTCTTAGAATTTAAAAAAAAAAAAACAAAGACATCGTCGCCGTGGAAGAGCCACCGACATAGTGCCGCCAGAACCGACCGCCACCACCCACGCGCTACTCAGCGCCGCTACCCGACATGCCACTCACACGCCACCAGGTAGAGGTGGAGGCATGTCTAGGACGAGCTTCGGGCTCGTGCCTCCTCTAGAAAGAGGAGGGTACCCCCTGATCCAAGCGGATCAGCCTGCTAGCTCACCTGGCAGTGAGCTACGTGGTAGGGCTCGGGGAGCCCTGAGGTCGCGGGTTCCAATCCCGCCGATCCCACCGACAACAAAATCAGGTATAATCCTTTTATTTAATTTTGATTAAAGTTTTAATTTTTTAATAATTAATGTTTTATATTAATTAAATTGTTTCTTAATTATTTTTTTTAATTTAATTACAAACTTATTTAATTAAATATGAAATATTTTTATTAAAATATTAAATTTTATTTTTTTCAAAATTTATAAATTGTTAAAATACCATAAAAAGGGGGGATAGAGAGAGCAATTTTTTGAAAAATAGCAATTTGGCGAATTGTAAAAGGTGCATTTTTGGCTGTGTCCGACACCTTTGGGTTTCATTCTGTGGGCATTTTTTTGAATGTATGTTGCATTTCCATTTTTTGTGCACTACTTCATTAAAATTCAAAATCACTCCCTAAGTCCCTAGAATAATTCAAACCCATCTGTGCAATTTATTTGCACCGCAGCGTTCGGTAACAACGGTACCTCTGGCCCACACTTATAGGTAAAGTTGTCATGCTTTGGGCTACTATATCTATCACCTAACATAGCTGCAACAACAACCTTTGAGCTTGTTCTCTATAAATCATCGGGGAGGAATAAGTACGCCATTTTGCATTTTTTTTACTCCATCCACTACCCTTAATCGTTCTTGTGTCTAGGCGTAAATCCTGACGAAATATTCTTCATAGTGTTTAGGGGAAGTTACGCCCCACGCATGAGAAGAATCTTCTATGGTAGGTGCCATCAACAAGGTGATTCCCTTTCAGTACTACTTATGTACCACGTATCGTATGATCTCTAAAACTCACCTATAGTTTCCCTCATGTAAGGGCGGGTGATTTTTGTTGATCTTTCTAAATACCTATAGTTTCCATCATGTAAGGGCGGGTATTTAGTATGGTATAACGTCCTAGCAAAAGGTATATCAAAATAGGGCCCAATTGGTGTTATAAGGAACCTTCATCATGTCTGCAAAACTAATGATTAATTCTCATCAGTTGTTGAAAGGTCCTGATTACACACCATGGAAAAATAAGATGAAGGCCATCCTAGCAATGGATGACTTATGGGATGTTGTATCTGGAGCAACAACCAGACCTTCACCTGTTGTTGGTGCTACAGCTCCATCTACTGCTCAAAGAGACTTTGATAAGCTAGACAACAAAGCAAAAGTGCTCATCTTGCTTGTTGTGTCTGATGAAGTCCAACCCCATATTGCTGACTATGCAACTAGTAAAGCGGCATGGGATGCCCTTAATACTATATATGAGGGAAAGAATGATTCCACCATTCTATTTATTCAATATCAATTACACAGTCTAAGCATGAAGCAGGGTGAGACAGTTGAATTCTTTCTTTGCAGAGTTTCTGAGTTGAAATCAAAGTTGAATTCTTTGGGAGAACCAGTTGAAGAAAAGCTCCTTACTTCAGTTGTATTGAGAGCTTTACCTAATTATTATCGGGTGTTGATCACTTCCCTTCAGGTATCACAATGGAAAGTTTCTTTTGTAGAATTGGTTAATATGCTTCAAGAAGAGGAGGCACGCCAACTACAGAGATATAATTCTTCTAACACTACTCTTTACATCAACAGGCAAGGGCAAAACCAGAAGAAAGATAATTTTCAGAAGGGAGGGAATTCACAAAAAGATTCCAAAGGGAAACAACCTCAACAGAAAAAGAGATATTGCAATATCTGTGACAAAGAAGGTCATGATACAAATAGATGTTGGCATAAGAATAAGCAATCAAAACAAAAAGGCCAAAACAAACCACAAAAGAACAAACAACAAGTGAATGTTGTTGTTGAAGAATCTAACATGGATTTTGAGAGAGCCCACAAAGTTATCATGACTACCATAGTGTCCAAGCATACGGATCCTATATGGTATGTTGATTCTAGAGCCAATAAGCACATGACTGGTGACAAATCATGGTTTGAGTCTTTTGAGGCCAAAGAGGGCAAACCTGTCACTATTGCTGATGATAAAACCTACAAGGTTCAGGGAGAAGGCACTGTTTCAGTCACTCTTCTTGATGGCAAGTGTCAGATTGATAAAGTTCTCTATGTTCCAGGATTGGCAAACAATTTGTTGTCAGTCACACAAATTCTGGACAAAGATATGGTTGTGAACTTTAGTGTTGATGGAGGCAAGAAGTGTTGTTCTATTACCAGGAAGGGTAAGAACATTGCAACCACTTCATATAAGCATGGCTTATTTGCCTTAGATACTATCTCTACTCCACATGTTGCCATGACAGTCTCTACAAAGGAGGCAACTTCCCTATGGCACAAGAGATATGGAATTTTGAGTTTTGGTTACTTACTTGAGTTAAGTAAGTATGAGATGGTAAATGGTCTTCCTTCCCTTTCTACCACTTTACCAGTTTGCTCTGACTTCTTGGCAGGAAAGCAACATAGAGTGCCTTTTGAAAAGAGCTCTACAAGAGCAAAGAAACCTCTGGAGTTGGTTCATACCGATCTGTGCGGTCCCTTCACTCCCAACAGTTGTGGGGGTAAGAGGTATTTTCATTTATTCATGGATGATTACTCATGAAATATGTGGGTATTTTTTCTTCAACTGAAATCTGAAGCATTTGGCTTCTTTCAACAATTCAAGAAATCTGTTGAGAAGGAGTCAGGGACTTCTATAAAAACTCTCCGCTTAGATCGAGGGGGGGAGTTCACCTCTAAATAATTTTTTGCATTCTTGAAATAAAATGGGATCACAAGACAGTTAACTACTGCTTATACTCCTCAACAAAATGGAGTTGTTGAAAGGAGGAATCATTCCATCATGGAAATGGTTTGTTGCATGCTCACAGGAGCTAGACTTGAGCAACTATATTGGGTAGAAGTTGTCACCACAGTAGTATATCTGTTGAATAGGGCACCCACAAAGGCCCTACAAGGAATGACTCCACAAGAAGCATGGAGTGGTAGGAAACCCTCCATTTCTCATCTACGTATTTTTGGATGTAAAGCTTTCATGCACATACCAAAAGAGAAAAGGAAGAAGCTAGATGAGAAGACATTGAAGTGTATTCTTCTTGGCTATGATGAGCACTCTAAGTGTTATCGTTTTATTTATCCCTTGACCAAGAAGATTCACATTAGTAGAGATGTTGTTTTTGATGAGGCTTTCACATCATCAAACACATCAGATGTATACCTAGACCTTATGGAAACTCAGGTTGTTAAATCTCCTTCATCAAAGGTTGGAGGTTCTTCTAGATCTTCTTCAACACCTAAGTAGAAGAATCCAAAGTGGTATACAAATACAATCAAAGAATCTAAGCTATCTACTCCACCAGATTTGACATTGGATAGACCTCGTACTCGTAGCATGGCTTGACAGGAGAAAGCTACAACAGAGAATACTAGGGTTGATGATCTGTGTCAATATTTTGAGGAACTTTCTGTAGATCTAGAGAGAGATACAAAAGATATGGATATTGATAGTGATAAGGTTTTTATGTCTTCCATAGACGATCTTGAACCTGCATCAGTACAAGTTGCTCTCGGTGAGCCTTAGTGGAAGGCTGCTATGGATGCAGAGTATAAGTCTTTGATGAAAAACAAAACTTGGAAGCTTATCGATCTGCCACATGGAAAGAATCCCATTGGATGCAAATGGGTGTATAAATTCAAGTACAAAGCAGATGGGACAATTGATAAGCATAAGGCCCGTCTTGTTGCAAAGGGCTATGCTCAAAAGGAAGGCATTGACTATGAGGAAACTTTTGCACCTACTGCTCGGATGACCACAATTCAAGTTATTTGTGCTATGGCAGCACAGTTTGGGTGGAAATTTCACCAGATGGATGTCAAAAGTGCTTTTCTGAATGGTGATCTCCAATAAGAAGTCTATATGACTCAGCCAGAAGGATTTGCAGTGGAAGGCCAATAGCAAAAAGTTTGCAAATTGGTCCAATCCTTATATGGCCTAAAACAAGCTCCTCGAGCTTGGTATATAAAAATGGAAAATCACCTCTTGCAGCATGGTTTTAAGAGATGTCCATCAGATGCAAACCTCTATTTCAAGAAATAGGGTTTTGAGATAGTGTTGCTTGTACTCTATGTTGATGATCTGCTCATTACAGGGAGTTCAAAAACTATGATCTCTATTGTCAAAAGAGACTTGTGTCAATCTTTTGAGATGTCAGATCTCGGACTTCTTCATTATTGTCTTGGTCTAGAAGTCAACCAGAAGGAGCACTACATCAAAGTGTCTCAGAAAAAATATGCCAAGACATTGTTGGAAAAATATCGCATGACTGATTGCAAGCCAACGACAACTCCGATGGATACTGGACTTCAGTTATCGCGATATGATGATTCACCTCAGGTAGATGGTACTCTCTATCAACAGTTGATTGGGAGTCTCATATATCTGACCAATACTAGGCCAGATATCATTTTTGCTGTGAACTATCTTTCGAGGTTCATGCAGGAGCCTAAGACCACTCATTGGAAAGCAGCAAAATGTGTTCTTCACTATGTCCAAGGCATAATGGAATATGGCCTAGAATACAAGAGGAACAATAAATTCTTCTTACAGGGATACACGGACTCTGACTATGTCGGATCGTTTGATGATCGCAAGTCAACTTTAGGATATATTTTTCATCTTGGATCCGGTCCTGTCTCTTGGCACAGCAAGAAGCAACAGGTGGTTGCTATATCATCAATAGAGGCAGAATATCATGCCGCACGTGATGCTGTGTGTGAAGTGATATGGTTGTGTCACATTCTAACAAGTATGGGTCATCCATCCAAATATCCAATACACTTGTTTTGCGACAATCAGGGTGTTCTGAACCTAGTCAAGAATCCAGTTCATCATGAAAGAACAAAACACATTGACACACAATGTCATTTCATTCGAGACGAAGTTCCGAAGCATCGAATTCAGCTTCAGCACATTCCCACCGATGCTCAAGTTGAAGACATTTTCACTAAAGCACTTGGATGTGTCAAATTTGAATTGTTTCACAGCTCTCTTTGTATTGCAAAATGATGTAATCAAGGGGGATGTTAGTATAGCTAGTAGTTATATTATTACCCAAATAATGTAATAAGGGGGAATGTTAGCATCACTATATTTTTTATTTCATTATTTAGGCTATTGTTATATTTTTGTAACAGTATCTATTCTCGTTGAGTTAGTTTCGTCTCCACCGGACTAATCTAGGTAACAATGTATTATTTACTAGCTATCAATACAATTCAGTTGATTACTCCTTCAGAGCAATCATAAGAAAAAAATATAAGAAATAAATAAATATTTTTTTGAAAAAGGATGGGAAGACAAAGGGGCATGACCTCCAACCTTCTCGATTTCATCTTCATTTTTTTTGATGAAAAGGCAATGATGTATTGTTGATTTTTTTTGGAAAATTAACTATTAAGAAGTAATTTAGTGACATTTTATTATTTTGCTAAGTTTTTTTGGTTTGAGAGTCTACAAAGAACTATTTTAGCTTCTAGAATAGGTAGTATTTTGTTAGACCACCTCCCCTAGGCTGCATAATTCGGAATTAGAGCAAGTTTTTCAAAGTTATGTAATCCATGCTAGAGGAGATATGGCACATTGAGGAAGAGGAAGAGTGTGTGGTCTTTTGGCCTAACAATCAGACATAACCAATATGTTGGGAATCACAACTAGATTAGATGTAATTGAGACTACCCAAAGGAAATGTATTTATATTAAAGATGTTAGTAACAATGAAGAGGAAGAGACTATTCACCCAAAATATTTATTTGAAGAGCAAGGAGAACAACCAGAGTAGCAGTTGATTCGAGCAATCTCTAGCAATCCAAAACTAGATACTCCCAATTTTAGTAAAAGTTTAAATCCAAAGGAGTTGATAGATTGGATAACAAACATGGGTAGATTATTTGATTATGAATATATAGTGGACTTGAAGTGGGTTAAATTTACATGCACAAGGATAAAGACACATGCATAAATTTGGTGGGATCATGTCCAAATGGAGAGGAAGCAAAAGGGTAAGGAACAATTCAAACTTAGGTTAGGTTTGTGTCCAAATTAAAATCTAAGTTTTTGCATGTTGATTATTAAATTGAGTTGTTTAGAAAACTTTAAAATATCAAGCAAAAGAAGTTGGGAGTGAAGGATTATATGGAAGAGTTCTATAAATTTATTATAAGAACAAATCCATATAGAATATCATGAGGAGAAAGTGGCAAGATACATCAATGAGCTAAGGTTATCCATATAATATGAAATTGATATAGTTCTAATTAAAATATTCAAATAAGTATATCAATATGCACTCGAGGCAATAGAAAAGTTGATCCAGGGGCAGCAAAATAACTCAAGAGAAAGAGGATAAAACAATAGTGGAAGAGGACAACAAAGGTAGAAGGGAGAAGCTAGTACTTCTCAAAGTAATTTTATCCAAATACCAGAGAAGGCAGAGATTCCTCAAGAGGAAGAGGTGGTTATGGTAGAGGAAGGGGTAGATGATTCCCTAGAAATTGTTTTAGATGTGGATAATATTGTCATTGGGCATTTGAATGTCCAAGTATACATTAGACCAATGATAAATGAAAAGAAGCTAGGAACCATATTCATGAGAAAATGAAGAAAGTATTACCTCACCAAAACACACTAAGGAACCAAAACAAGGAGAATCTCTCATGATGAAGAGAGTGTAATTGAAACTAGCCAAAGAGAAGCATGAAACAATGCAAAGAAGGAATATTTTTATAACCATATGCAAATCAAAATGCAAATGTTGAAAAAATCATTGTGGATAGTGGGAGTATAGATAATATAGGGTCTACAGAGATAGTAGAAAATATTGGGTTGAAGAGTATTGAACACCCCAATTCATACAAAGTCTCATGGTTGTAAAAGGGACATCAAATTTTGGTAACTGAACAATGTATGATAAACGTTTAAAATGGTTTCTACAAAGATGATATACTATGTGATGTTATGCCTATGGATGTTTGTCATGTTTTGTTGGGAAGGCCATGGAATTTTGATAGAAATGCAGTGCATGATGGTAGGGTGAACACCTATACCATTATGAAGGATGGCAAGAGGTACACATTAAGTTCATTGAAGGACAAAGGAGAAGAGATGGACAAAAATTCTAAAGTGTGCTTGATATTGGAAAAACAATTCTTGAAGGTGATGAAGAAGGAAATAGTTTTTCTTTCATTTATAAACCCACAAAATATGGGACAATTGACAATATGGCTAAAAATTCACATGAAGTGAAGGATTTTTTGAAGGAATACGTAAAGATATTTTTGGAAGAATTGTTGAATGGGTTACCACCTATAAGGAATATTTGTCATCACATAGCTTTCAATATTGGATCGAGCTTACCAAATAAGGCAGCTTATAGAATGATACCTATAGAGATGATGAGGTGAAGAAATAATTCCAAGAGCTATTGGACAAGGGGTTGATTAGGGAGATGTTGGACCCATGTACAATACCATTCATACTAGCACCTAAGAAGGGAAGAGAATTGTGTATGTACATGGATTTATAGACCATTAATAAGATAATCATTAAGTACATGTTTCCAATGCCACATATGGATGATTTTATGGATTTCTTGGGTGGGACAAAGTTCTTCATGAAGATAGATTTGAAGAGTAGATATCATCAAACCCAAATTAGAGAAGAAATTATTGAATAATATTACATTATTTGGTACATGCTAATGTAACCCCATGGTACCTTTATTGTACAATTGTAAATATATAATAGATTAGGGTCGAGTCTATATTTATATGGGTGAATATTTTTACTTTTATGTAAGTACATGTCTATGTGCAGGATATGCACAAGTTTCATGTAAGTAAGAGTGCAAGTGTGTATTGAGAGAATGTGCACAAGTTTCATGTATGTAAGTATCCAACTATGTGAAGTAAGGATGTACACAAGTGTCTTGTATTAGGAGTGCATGTGGGAGAGTAAGAGTCATGTAGAAGTGTGCAAGTGTCATAGAGTCAAGCATGCATGTAAAAAGAGAATGAAGAATCTAGTATACAAGTAGCAATATGAGAAGCCAAAGGTCAAGAATATGAAAGGTCTCATTTCCCATATATGTGAGGAGTATAATAGATAAGTTTTGAATAGTCACATTACTATGTCTATATTATGGAGACAAATCTCTATACAATGTACTATGAGAAATACAATACGAACGAGACAAAAGGAGCAAGCATTGATAATAAATCTTGTATACATGTTTTGAGCAATTCATATTGTAAGTTTTCTTCATGCATATGCTTGAATGATTTTTACAATTTACATTCATATTTGATATTATAAGTTAATGTTGTTTCATTATTATATTTACCTTGATATATATGTTTGATTGACAAAAAAAAGATATATATGTTTGATTGCTCATATATGATTATACTCTTGATTATAGATATTTTTGACCTATAATATTGTTGGCTTATTTACATTGGGATCTATGATATTTTAATATAGTTAAGCTTAAAATCCCATAGTGGTATCAAAGCTACTATTTAACTATGTCCATTTTTTATAGAGTTATATTTCAAAACCACCATAATATTAGAGTTTTTCCACCTTGAAATTAGTGAATATTTGGACTCTATTTTAAAGGTCTGATTGAGTACATATTGAGGGGACAAGTAATAGTCACCCTGATTTAGATGCTAGGGTCTTTCCACTTGGTTCAATAAAAACCAGTGAAGGCTAGGACTCATCTTGAATTGATTTAGAGAGAGATAACTCTAGAGATAGTTGTATGTGAGGGTACATTCATAGTCACCCTGATATTGATATTGGATTCTAGAAAATAGGAGAATCATATTGTTATTAGGTGCGAACTAAGACACAGTAGGATTAAGGAGCATCAAATATATTAGATAATTTAGAAGCATGAAGACTCCCAGACAATAAAGAAGCTTCAAATTTTTTGAATATTGAGAAACATCATAGCTTCCATAGGATTAAGAAGAAATATAAGCTTCCAAATATCAAAAACAAATTAGAAAACTAAGATAGAATATAGAGTGTGGTAGAAAGAAAAAAATTATAACTTTCTACTTGTATTAAAGATTATTTTGCAACTAAGAGTTGAAGTAGGGGAAAAACGGTGCACCTAATGAAGCTAAACAATATGCAACTATTATAATTTATGGATCAGGATAAAATATGATATATTTACTAAATAGAACAAATCTTTATTTAATAAATCTCGCAGAGCTATTACAATGTTCAACATAACTATGGAAAAACTCATCTAATTTATATAAATGGAGAAGAGGTTAAAGGAAAAGTGGGAAGGGAGGAAGTTTAAGGAGAAGATTAAGGGAGGTTGGAGTGATAAGGGGGAAGAGGTAATAAAGGAGAGAATGGAGGGATAAGGGATATTCAACTAAAACTTTGAGAATTTGTCGACAAGAATTTGCCGACAACTAACCTAGTCTGGCCACTTAATTATCTAGAAATTAGAGAGGATGTTCACACTTGCTACATTCTCCCCCTTAAAGATGAGAGGACTGACAAGACAGTCTCTCAGCTTTACAAATTGAGCTTTAGACAACACCTTGGTGAAAATGTCTGCAACATTCTCCAAATTAGGGCAATAGTGAAGCTCAACAGTTTCAGTTTCCACCATATCTCTGATGAAGTGGTACTTCATATCAAAATGCTTTGATCTACTATGGTGGACAGGATTGTATGCCAACTGAATGGCACTAATGTTGTCACAGAATATCCTTGTTGGACCACTTTGATGCTCTCCAATTTCTTCTAATACCTTTCGTAACCATAGAGCTTGAGTACTAGCATGAGTGACCGCTATATACTCAGCTTCTGTTGAAGATAGTGCTACTACTGTTTGCTTCTTGGAACTCCAAGTTATTAGTGCCGATCCCAGACTAAAACAGTTCCCTGAGGTTGATTTTATGTCATCAATGTTGCTACCCCAATCATTGTCACTGAAGCCTACAAGCTTTATAGTGTTACATTTATGGTAATGGATTCCAAAATCCCATGTACCCTTTACATATCTAAGAATTCTCTTAGCTGCCTGCAAATGCAACTCAGAAGGATTAGACATAAATCGAGAGACAAGAGAAATAGAATACTGAATATCAGGTCTGGTGTTGGCGAGAAACATCAAATTCCCAACCATGCTTCTGAAAGTGGTCACATCAACTTTTGATGCTCCATCATCTTTGCTTAATTGGATCCCATGTCCAATTGGAGTTGCAACTGGTTTGCAATGCTCCATAGCAAACTTCTTAAGCATGTCCCGAGCATACTTATGTTGACAGATGAAGATCCCCGTATCTTATCGATGAACCTCCATTCCAACGAAGTAGTGCATTAAGCCAAGATCCTTCATCTCAAACTGCTTCATCATGGAGTGTTTGAACTCCATATTCATTTTTTCATTACTACCCATGAATATGAGATCATCCACATACAAGCAAACTATGAGGATGTCATTTCCTTTTTGTAGGTAGTAAAGGGTGGGTTCATTGCTACTTTTTGTGAATCCAAATTCTTTGAAGTACCCATCAATGCATGAGTACCAAGCTCGTGGTGCCTACTTGAGGCCATAAAGTGCCTTCTTCAGTTTGTAAACAAGATGTTCCTTGTATTTCTCTTCAAATCCTTGTGGTTTCTCAACATACACTTCTTCTGTCAAGTAACCATTTAGAAATGCACTTTTCACATCCATGTGTTGGACTTTCCATCCCTTAGGTGCAGCTAAGGCAAAAACTGTTCTAATAGTCTCCTGTCTGGCTACAGGAGCAAAAGTCTCTTCATAATCAACTCCATATTTCTGAGTGAATCCCTTTGCAACTAGTATTTCCTTGTGCCTTTCAATGCTACCATCAAAATTACACTTGGTCTTGTAGACCCACTTACATCCAACACATTTCTTGCCTTTAGGAAGCTTTACCAGCTCCCAAGTGTCATTTTTTTTTATAGAGGTTATCTCCTCTTTCATGGCATGTTGCCAAATTTTTTGAGTACATGTCTTCCCATAACTAGAAGGTTCAAGCTGTGCACTAGTTAACAAAGCATAGTTAACTTGATCTCCCCTAGGTTCCTGCTGGGAGACATCATCACCATATAGGTGCATACTTTCTAATCTATGTAAAATAGAATCCATTTCACTAGATTGACTCCTAGTGTATCTTCTTGAAAAAAAATTATCCAACATCTGATATGATGGATGATACTATAGAGTTCTCTTACCTCTGGATGGAGAATCAATGTCCATTGGTGAGGAACTTACGGATCGTTGTGGAGAAGGACTTGGTGAAGAAGTGGAATCAGAAGATGAAATTGGATTGGGAGGAGACTGCTTTCATTTCTGTGGTGTCTATTGTTGCACCTGCTTAGAAACTACATCAGTGGATTCAACATCACTAAATATTTGGGGCTTACCCTATTCTCCCCCTTCATCAAAAATCACATGCTTGGAAATCACAAACTTTTTAGTCTGGGGATTATAGAGTCTATAAGCTTTTGTATTCTCATAGTATCCTACAAAGATACATTCCTCACTCTTTGGATCGAGCTTCTTCCTAATCTCATCAGGAATGTGAGAATAGGCCAGCGAGCCAAACACTCTGAAATGCTTAACAATTGGATTTTTACCATACCAATCTTGGTAAGGTGTCTGCCCTTCCAAAATTGAATTAGGACTTCTGTTCAAGATATATACGTTGGTCCTGGCTGCATCTGCCCAATATGAATTAATCAAATGCTTCATCTAAAGCATATACTTTGCCATCTCTATAATGGTGTGATTCTTCCTCTCTGCGACACCATTCTGTTGTGGAGTGTAGGCAGCAATGAACTGCCTCTTAATGCCATGTTGCTTACATAAATTCACAAAATCATTAGAGGAGTATTCTCCTCCCCTATCTGATTGAAGACATTTTACAAAATATCTACTCTCACTTTCAACTCTTGTTTTGAAATCGATAAAGCATTCATATGCTTCATCCTTATGTTTCAAAAAATATATCTAGCACATTCTAGTATAATCATCAATAAATAGTAGAAAGTAAGAGTTGTTACCCAAACTCTGTGTTTGCATCGGACCACAGATGTTGGTATGCACTAGCTGGAGTGGATAGCTGGCCCACCATGCTTGTCCATGAGGAAACTTTGATCTGGCATGCTTCCCAAGAGCACACCCTTCACAGACTTCTTTACTATCCTAAAATTTAGGAAGTCCAGGTGACCATGGCTTGGGAAGTTAGCATTTTCAAACTAGCGGAATTCAAATGGCCATATCTCAAGTGCCATAGAACACTTGGATTGGAAATAGCAACACTTGCTAACTTATCTCCCCCTGGCTGGCCAAACTTTAAAGGAAACAATCTATTCTTTGTCATTGGCACTTGAGTAATGATTCTATTATTGTTATTTTTATCAAAAATAGTGCATTTAACCTCATCAAAAAGCAACTTGTAGTTCTTTTCTAACATTTGACCAACACTTAAAATATTATGTTGGATATGGGGTGTATAATAGATATCACTTACTTGTTTGACTCCTTCTTTAGTTGGAACTGCCATAGCTCCAATGCCTTCAACTGCCAATGATTTATCATCTCCCAATTTGATGCTGGATTTGTAGGAGGAGTTTAGAGTAGCAAAGAGCTCTTCTTTGCCACTCATATGGTTTGAACACCCAGTGTCCAAGATCCATGTATCATTCATGTTCTGATCTTCCTGACCATATGAGAGAAATATATTTGTGGCCTCTTCCTCTTCTCCAAAGTTTCCAAACTGATGGCTCTGGCTGCTACTAGCTCCTTGTGAAGTCTTAGTCCAACAGTCACGAGCATAATGACCAAGTTTGCCACAATTGTAGCAAGATTTTTTTGACTTATCTCCTCCTTTGCCTCTGCCTAATTTTTTCCCTCTATTTTTTTGTCCTCCTCTATTATGTTGTTCACTATTGTCTGAAAATCCTCCTCTGTTAGGAGTTCCACCTCTCTGATTATTTCTACCTCTTCCTCTATACCTTCCTCTGCCATGACCTCTACCTCGGCCTTCTTAAGAAGCAAAGGCTTTATCATCTCCTCCATAACTTATGGAAGGATTTGGCTGTAATCTCTCCTCATGTGAGAGAAGTGAGCCAATGAGGGTTTCAAAAGACAAAGAAGTTAGGTCTTTAGATTCCTCTATAATTATTGCAACTGAATTCCACTTAGGAAGAAGTGTCCTCAACACTTTCTTCACTATAACTTTAGGCTTTACATCATCTCCTAAAGTGACCATCTTATCTACTACGGCTTTCACTCGCATGCAGTAATCACCAACCTTTTCATTTTCTTGCATTTTAAGAGTTTCAAACTCTCTTTTCAAGGTTTGGAGTTTAACTTGTTTGACTTGGTCACTACCCCTATAAATTTATTTTAAAGCATTCCAAGAAGATTTAGCTATTGTAAAAGAAGCTATTCTAGGGAAAATACTTCTATCAAGGGCAGCTTGAATGTGATAAAGGGCAGAAGAATTATTCTTCTGAGCTTCTTTTTTAGCCTTTTTATCAGCAACACTCAAAACTGCCCACTCAACAGTTGAAGGTTCAGTATATCCCTCTTCAATCACATCCCAAAGACCTTTGCCAATCAACATAGTTTTCATTTTAATTGACCAATACTCGTAATCACCACCATTGAACTCACGGATTGGTAAACTAGTATTGGAAGCCATTTTAGAAAGCAAATTGTATTTCAACTTCAAAAAAGTTGTACAAAGAAGTACAAAATAGATCACTGATTTAAATCAAATCTAGCTTTCTTAAAATGCTCACTAATTTGGTGTTCTTGTTGATGATTTCCCAAGACTAGAAAGGTGAAATTGTTTGCTTCGTCATCACTGATTATAATGACTTCTTTTGTTGTTGCTACTGGCTCAAGATGCCTTTTGAGAACAACTCGTTCTTCAATTGTAGGTTTCACCTCCACTGGTTCTTTTTCCTCTGCTTCTGCTTTTGCTTCTTCTAGTTCTGAATCAGGAGAGCGAGGTGTATAGCTCTCACTCATTTCAACTTCAGGCACTGTAGGAGTATAACTGTCACTTGATTGTCCTTCAGGTACTGTTTCAACCATCTCGAATTCAACTACTCTTTTCCCGAAGATATTATCTTCAGAATCTGCCTCGTATCCAGAATTTGGTTTTCTCTGATGTGCTATCACTTGGTTTTCCAACTAACAAAACACTGTATGAAGTCCACTCTACTGGACTTTCCTATCAAAGGAATCAGGAGTCTCTCTTCTCAACAGAGAGAGCAACGCATAATAGCATCCAGTTGATCTGATCATCTACTCATCAATGAAAAAAACAACTTCATTAGTCTCTATGGTTAAAAATTTTCACCCTTTTATAGTCGCTGAGGCTATTACAACACAAATATTTAACCTTAAACGGGGTTCCAAGGGGTAGTCCAAATTTTTTTTGGAGGTGCTAAACGGGCGTTCCGGAAGACTTCCCGTCACTTTTTTACAATACTTGCCTCCTAGGCTATTACACAATTTTGCAAGGTTTTTTAAACCCCTTGGGCGAATATACAACTTGACTCTAGGACAATAGGTTCAAAATTTTTCTAAAGTTTTAAAAATCAATCTTTATAAAGTATTTTAATACTTTTTAATTTAATAATTAAAAAATATTGCTTTAAAAGCTATTTTTAAAATTTTTAAAAAGAATTATAAAGCAATATGTATTTTTTAATTATTAAATTAATATTAAATACTTTAATAAAGTTGAAATTAACTTTAAAAAAAAAAAAAAAATGAACCTTTAATCAGCCGAGCGAGTCGAACTCGCAACCTCCTTTGTCCTAGCCAAGAATCTTGACCAATGTGCCCCCGCAGCTTCTTTGAAACAACAAATGCACCCACGACCTTTATCTTGCAATATTGACGATTTAAAAAAAAAATTAAACCTTGTTCCAGGCGTCCCCGATGGGTTTCGAACCTGGGACCTCAGCCTTGAAACTCAACCGCCCTCGTCGCTCGCGCTACGCCCACTGGCATGCTTACAAAGGAATGCACAGTTATATTTATTATATATCGCGATCACGTTTTTTTTTTAAACAAAAAACAATGCCTTTGTCCCACATGGACTAGGATGAAAACTATTGGGGCATTTATATATGCGAAGGCTCACGTTAAACAATGATTGCCTTCAGGCAATCGTTCTTGCCCTCCTTTTGATGGAGACCGCCAACCCTCGGATGCCATCGTAGCACCCCTGCACGCAGATGCCCACATGTTGCAGTCGACTCATTTTGCAACCTCAATGTGCCTCTGTGCCACCTCAATGTCTATGCCACCTCATCCAGCCACTTCAAAACCTACTTTGGACTACATGTCGCATCTCAGTGCTCCACCTCAACGTTAGCTCTTAGCTCTAGCTCAAAAAATGTGCCCTACTCTGCCACCTCCTCGATCTGCTTGTCTAGCTCCTTGATCACGATGCACCCTTGGGACGCATGCCCAGCACGCTTGCCAGCTAATCATCGTGAGACCTCAGGATTCGTGCCTAGCACAACCTCGCTTACCAAGCTCTGATACCAAATATAATTTATGGATCAGGAGAAAATATGATATATTTACTAAATATAACAAATATTTATTTAATAAATCTCGCAGAGCTATTACAATGTTCAACATAACTATGGAAAAACTCATCTAATTTATATAAAGGGAGAAGAGGTTAAAGGAAAAGCGGGAAGGGAGGAAGTCGGAGGAGAAGATGAAGGGAGGTTGGAGTGATAAGGGGGAAGAGGGAATAAAGGAGAGAATGGAGGGATAAGGGATATTCAACTAAAACTTTGAGAATTTGTCGACAAGAATTTTTTGACAACTAACCTAGTCTAGCCACTTAATTATCTAAAAATTAGAGAGGATGTTCACACTTGCTACATCTATTGCTAATGAGTGATAAGCATCAAAATGGAAGCATTCAAGTAAGCATGGAAAGATAACCAAAATACACGAAACAAAGTTAAATGAAGCTTTATTATATTATTTTGATTTATCAAAACCACAGATACATAAATATCCCCTTGAAAACTCTATATTGATACGATTTTTACAAAATGGTGCCCAAGGATTGAATCCTTAAAATAGCTCGTGTGCACTTCCAATGTTCTTCCTCGTACCCACAATCGAAGCGGGTGGGCCTACAATGTTGCCTCTTTGTTCTCTAATATTGTTCTCCTTCCTTGTACATTGTATGACCTGCACCTACACACAAGGAAACTAGAATTGTTAAATAGCAAGTGCGTATATTGAAAACATGCAAACCCCATAGGCACTAAAAGACTAGAAAACATGAATATGAAATATGCCTATCTAAAACAACTCCAAATGACTTGAAATTGCAGAGGTATGTAAAATAGATGTTTTTGGGAATATTTCACCAAAAATAGAACAAAAATTGCATTCTATGATGTGGTGTATTCACAGTACGCTTTTCAAACTTGTAAAACCTAAAACAAGCAATTTCTAAACCTAAACATATCCAAAATACATGAAACCTGTAAAAATACATAAAACATGATTTTAAAGGGACCCATGTGGTTAGATTTTCAAAATCATATAGAGATCCCTATGCACCCTTAGATGGTCCCCAAAAGCATGCAAAAACTTAAAAATATGATATCTTGCTCAATACAACTCCAAAATGCATAAAATTTGGATAACATGTTCATATAATAATATAGAATATGAATAAAAAATTATAGTAAAGAAATCATGCATAGATCTATCATCATCCCTTGTAGGGATGGTGGGGACTATCACAGAATGGGGAGCATCCTAGGGTGGGATGACCACCAGTTTTACCCCTAATTTGTCACCAATTCCTTTGTGAATTGGTCAAAAACCCTCATACTGGTGTTGTAATCAAATTTTATGGTGAAATTCACTCATATTATTTGGTTTTGTGATCATATTGTGCCTCCTAGATCACTCGCAAACCTCCTTCACTAGGTAGATATTTTGAGGGAAAAGGGCATGGAAAGGTGAGTGGAAATCTTAGCAGCACTTAGTTGCTATGTCTCAAAACTCCTCTCTATGATTTGTGTGGAAAATATATCCATTATATCCAAATAAAACCTTTGGGAAAAGAGACATGCGAGGACATGCAAGACGAGAGGCACCATTTATTCAAAGTGTGGCATGCATTGGAGGGGAAGAGAATCTACTATTTTTACCTCTATCCTACAGTATGTTGCAAGGTTTCGACGTACTCTAACATACATGCTTGAATAGGTGGGTCAAATGGCAGTTTTTGGGTTCCATTTTTCAAAATTTGACTTTTTGGGAGTCAAACCTTGTGGCCATCCCACCCAGGGATGACCAATTTGCCACCATCCCTAGGTGGGACGGTGGTGATCTATTTTCATCCCAGGGTGGGACAGACATGCCTGTATGGCCCAAAACCTCCCAAAAGTGGGGTTAGAGCCTTCCATAAGTGGTTAGGACCACTGTAAAACCTTTGAAAGTTGACCAAGGGGACCATATGGTGTTAATTAGACCTTATCTTGGTCGCCTAATCAGATTGACCAGATTTTAGTGTCTATAGATGCCCCTTTTTGAGATGTGTTGTGTGCAACACAACACTGAGCAAAAATAGATGACTAAAATGTTGAATGATTAGGATTATTCAATAACCTAACCAAATTTTGATGCCCCAATCATGGAAAGAGCATGTGTTCTTGAATCCTTGCTTCTAATGAGCTAAGGAACTTGCTTCAAGTACAACCTTGCATTTCAGGTTGACTTGATATTGGATATTATTCATTCATGAAGTGGTGAAGCCTAATAATTCATAATTCTATAATTCCAATCATTTATAAATTTGTTCTTGTTTGCTACCCCAAGCAGGGGTGTTATTGTCTTTGTCAATGATTCGTTGAAGGAATGCAATTTTAATGATTGAGTGTGTGATTGTTGATTTTGATTATGAAATTATTAAGTATGACTACCCCCTCAAGCGATGAGTCGATGAGAGAATGACCAGTGATAAAAGTGATGAGTCTCTTGACCCATATGACTTGGTTAGGATTCCCTTCATTTTTACCCATTGAAAAATGGGGCATTTTTTAGAGGATTTTGCTAACTTTACTGATGTTGTATGGAAGAAAGGAGCTAAAAAATTTATTCTCGTGGGGTGGTCTAGTAACAATGGCCTTCTTATATTTTGAAGTAAATACTTTTCCATAAGCAATTTAGATTCATTTTGATCCCTTGTGAAATTTGATCAAATTTGAGCTATTTTTGGTGGGTTTTGGACCCTTTTTGATGTAGTTTTGTGTTGTTTTGAGATGATTCTCTTGTGTCCATACTAGGAGGGATGGTGGCATAGTTTATGACCATACCAAGGTGGGAAATTTTGCCAATTATATGTTCATCCCACCTAGGGAAAGTCAGGGCCCTAAGAGGGCTATTTAAGCAAAAAATGGGTCATTTGTGCATTTGCAACTTTGCAGCTTGAGAGGTGAGGAGGAGAAGGAATATTCCAAGTAGTGGAGCACTAAAAAATCATCCTATATTCACCATGAGCTATCATGTAGACTCGTCCAATGGTGGAGCCAATGCGAGACGAATAAGAATTGACTTTCTTACTACACTATGCTTGAGATTAAAAGTGGAATTATTTGCTTGATTTTGCTTTTTGATAGAGCACACTAATTTCTTGGTAATTGAGCCTAATTAGGGATGCCCTATAATTTTTTATGTTTATTTTTCTATTTTTATGTAATTTTATTACTTTATTTGTCTTTATTGTACCATTTTTTTGACTATTTTTGGTGGCTTGGAAGGCCCAATTTTGCCCAATTTGGGGGTTGTCCCAGGGTGGGACGGCCAGCCTGGGCTGTTTGGGGGTCATCCCTGGGTGGGATGGTCACAATTTTGGGGGCCATCCTTGGGTGGGACAGCCAAAAATTGGCTTGAAAATGGGCCCTTTTTTGTCTTTTTTTGAGTGTTTTTGAGGCATTTTGAAGCCTATTTGGAGATTGTTATTGACCGACTTGTCTCTACTAGGTGGTGAAGGGTCAATGTAATTTTTTGACCCTATTTGATACCATGAGATACTTATTGATATATTTCAACTAGGAGTGGATTGATTCAATTGGCCTCAAGAAGGTGACACAGTTAGAGCTTGTGGTGGGCGACAATGCTTACTTGACGACTCTTATTGATCTATGGGACCCACGCACAAACATCTTCTACTTACCAATGGAGGAGATGATGGTGATGCTATAGGATATCTAATAGATATTACACATTACTATATAGGGGTGGTCAATCATGTTTATTCACTATGATCAACGAGAGGCAGTCATGGAGAGATACTTTGGCAGGTTTGCAGAGGAGACAATAAGGGACTCTTTTAGTAGAGGCATGTTGGTGGTGCATTGGTACGAGGCTAGGGTAATGAGTATGAGGTATAATATACTGATGATACTAATCTCTAATATGCTTCTACCAGACTCATTAGGTCCTAGGTTTCCCTAAAATATTCTAGAGTTAGCATTTTCTTTGGTAGGGTGCATTGTGAAGCAGCCACTAGTGATGGCATGGGGGATGACACTACTAACAAAGGTATATGATGAGTTGTATAAGATCCACTCCCATAGGTGGAAGAAATTGGGGTGCAAATTTATACTATAGGTTTGAGGATGGTAGTATATAGTGGTGGATAGGCCGCAGGGACTACCATAGATGACGCGGGCATAGTTAATGGACCAGGAGATTGGCTACAAGATCCTATGGAAAAAATCTCAAGAGGTAGGACAAAGTCGACACTGGGTGGGCAACATGGGTCACTATGCCGAATTTTTTATTGGACACAGAGTAGCGGATGTACTCTAGAGACCCTATAGGTATTGTCCAACATGGTCTAATGTTGAGGCATAGCTCCGCTGGGTGAGTCGAGGGAGATGGCTAGTTGATCGACATGGGACAAAGAAGGATTTATTTCTTTATGCTCAAATTATGCAGTAGTTAGGGCTATGACAGGGATTATCCAATGATGTAGTGGTTTATCGACACCATGGGGATGATATGACACTGATGACACTAGGAATCAAGGGGTGCAAGTGTAGCAGGTGGTACAAGATGGCACGAAGGTTGAGTTCTAGGATGAACTAATAATGGTCAAGCAGGAGAGAGATACCCTTCATACATAGGTGCAGGATGCTTATGAATAGATAGTAGCTTTGTGGACACAATTGTAATCGTATAGCCCTAGGAGGGAGGTACCTAGAAGTGGGGAGATGGCTAGGCTATGGGAGGAGGTGGTACAACTCTAATCCTTAATGGAGATATACCAGGTGAGATGCCAACAGGATTGGGCTTTTACAGATGAGTTGGAGGATGAGATAGTGTGCCTTAAGGGGTAGATACCAGCCCACCCATCTACTAGTGGATCACACCAGAGTCAATGGAGTGGTACCAGATAGTATTTATCTAGGATGGGGGCACCCAAATATACAAGAAGGATGGATAATGCAAGGGGTAATAGGTCTAGGAGTTCTTGGCGAGCTCAACCTAAGGGTAGGAGTGAGATTCGTAGTACTGGTCTTGTGTGACCATAATTATTGAGACTCTTATGGCTCACTATTTTTTGGTATTTTAGATTTTTTGGCAATGTGAGGTTTGAGGCCCCACTTTATTGTATCCTACAGGCAGTATGATGTATCTTTTTACCCCATACATATATATATATATATATATATATATATATGATCTTTTCTACATTTATCATCATGTGTTTTTGTACTACTTTATGAGATGTATGCAATGTATTTATTTCCTTTATGATATGATGATGGATGTTGATCATGTATGCACATGTTTTTGTATTATGATATTTTTGATGGTATGAATATGTGTGGATGCATATGGTTTTGTACTATGATATGGTTGATAGTATGTAGATGCATGGATGCATAGTGAGATGGATGATTTATTGATCTATATGATGAAAATGTGTACACTATATGACATACTATGTTAGCACCATAGATTGTATAGAATTCATCAATTCATGTGTAACATTGACATGGAACTATGCAATATATTTATAAAAATGGAGACTAACATAAATGTGATAAAAATGGAATGAATGATAATATGTCATAGGATGTATTTTAGGTTTTCATGAGACTCAAACACTCTAGTCGACTAGTCAAAAGTTATATACTAACCATGCCAGAATTTTTGACAAGGTATGAATCTGCTAGAATGACAAAAATACTCAATACCCCTATGTGTGCAAGTGAGTTCATTTTTGTAATACACATACAATTATCCCAGTGCTAGACAATATTGATGCAACCCATCTATACTGAAGATCACCCTATGAGTATCACGATCCTAGGTTTTGTATGTAGTTGGATTAGACCACTAGGTAGTATAGGCTACCAAAAGCTAGCTCATTCGCATGAAAACATTGGTCTACACACATGCAAAATGCTAATGTGATAGACATATCATCATGCGTAAGGATACCGCCATTGTCAGGAAGGCTTGATGCCACCAAACCTATAATGAGGATAACCTAAAGGTTTTTCAAATGCTAAGAATTCCATGGATTCAAGTTCATGACTCTTTTCTTTTCTTTTATTTGATTTCAGGGATATTTACTCATGCTTAGTGATGAAAATCATTGTTTATTTTGTATTTTATTTTCTTTGAGAAAGAGATTTGGGGAGTGGTGATAGCCACTATTTATTTTGCTTTTAATTTTTGCTTTTGAGGGATTTTGATTTTGATAGTGGTGAAAACCACTGTTTATTTTGATGAATTGGGTAAGGAGGAGCTTGTCCTTTTGTCAATTCTCAGCATTCTTGAACCATTCACACAGGGGGATGAGCAAGATAAACTTTTCACTTAAGGCAACCTAGACCACTTCGTAGGTTTCATCTTTCCTTGTGCAAAACTTGGATTTATTAGTGTGAAAATATGTTGGTATTTTGATGTATACAAGGTACAATCTAAGAAAGACTCTACCTCCTAAAAATCAGGATAGCTTTCTACAAAATCTGAAAAGAAAACTAGAGATGGTTGAGTGAC
The DNA here is from genome assembly GCA_028583015.1 of Wollemia nobilis. Lineage (NCBI taxonomy): Eukaryota > Viridiplantae > Streptophyta > Pinopsida > Araucariales > Araucariaceae > Wollemia > Wollemia nobilis. The sequence goes on from JAQPPZ010015100.1 coordinate 12,652,663, forward strand.
TGAAAACCCTAAAGACATTCTAGAAAAAATGGCTAGGTGAAGGGAATGGACACAAATATAAAAAGTGGAAAATGTAGGTGGAAATGATAGGTGACATATGGAATGATGTGAATGATGACTTGAACAACATTGATTTTGAATGATGGCTAATGTACAATCTTAGTTCTAGACATGTATGAGAAAATCTAAAATGCAAATTACAATGATGAGTATGCCTAAGGCAAGAGATGATAAAATGCTATGATATGCAACTTGATGAAATGCAATATTTTTATATTTTTGATGTTTTGATGATGTTTTTGAATTTTTTATTGATATATATGTATGTACATGTGACCAATGGGCTTATTGGGGGACATTGGGGCATTTTGGGTGACCAAAGGGCTTATAGGTGCCTTTGGGGATTTTTGGGGTGACCTAGACTGTCATATACCACCTAGGACCATTTTAGGTTGACCAAGTGGGTTTTAGACACCCTTGAAGAATTTTGGCATGACCTAGATGGTCATAGACCATCTAGGAGCATTTTGGGTTGACCAAGTGGGTTTTATACACCCTTGGAGACTTTTGGGGTGACCTAGATGGTCATAGACCACCTAGGGGTATTTTGGGTTGACCAAGCGGGTTGTAGATACCCTTGGAGCATTTTAGGGTGACCTAGATGGTCATAGACTACCTAGGAGCATTTTGGGTTGACCAAGCGGGTTATAGACACCCTTGGAGCCTTTTGGGGTGACCTAGATGGTCATAGACCACCTAGGAGCATTTTGGGTTGACAAAGAAGGTTGTAGATACCCTTGGACCATTTTGGGGTGACCTAAATGGTCATAGACCTCCTAGGAGTATTTTAGGTTGACCAAGTAGGTTGTAGATACCCTTGGAGTATTTTGGAGTGACCTAGATGGTCATAGACCACCTAGGAGCATTTTAGATCAACCAAGTGGATTGTAGACACCCTTGGAGCCTTTTGGGGTGACCTAGATGGTCATAGATATCTTGGGAGTGGTTTGGATTGACCAAGTAGGTTGTAGACACCCTTAGAGCATTTTGGGGTGACCTAGATGGTCATAGACCACCTAGGAGCATTTTGGGTTGACCAAGTAGGTTGTAGACACCCTTGGAACATTTTGGGGTGACCTAGATGGTCATAGACCACCTAGGAGAATTTTGGGTTGACCAAGAAGATTGTAGACACGCTTGGAGCCTTTTGGGGTGACCTAGACAAGCATAGACTACCTAGGAGTATTTTGGGTGAGCCACAACACTCTAGGCATGGAAAGGATGTAGAAAAAGGATTTTTAAGAGTTTAAGATTCTCTATTCCTTCAAGGGAGTCTAGGCAATAAGTTTTGGGTCCGATATGACTAGTGATGACAAAAGGACCTAACTAGTTTGTCGTAAACTTATCCTGTAGATGGGGTGGAAAATTAGAATTTTGTTGGTTCTCTTTTAGAATGAGGTCACTAGCCTGAAATTCTCTATGATGGAATTTCATATTTTAGGCTCTCTTAAGTCACTCTTGATAAATGCATAGGTTCTCAAGAGCATTGATGCGTCATTCATAAAGCAACATAAGTTGATCTAAGCGAGACTACCATGCGGTGTCATCATGGATGAACTCCTACATGGATATGCGTAGTGATGGAATTTTTGGCTCTAGAGGTATGACTACCTCGGTGTCATACACTAGTGAAAATGGGGTTGCCCAGTGGGTATTCGAATGCTAGTGTGGTAGGCCCATAGAGCAAGGGGTATTTGTGTGTGCCAATTGGTGTGATTTTCTTTAACTATTTTCTTCAAAATGGCAATCAATGTTTTGTTTGATGCCTCTGCTTGCCCATTTTCTTGTGGATAATAGGGCATCAAAAATATGTGTTGGATATTATACTTTTCTATAAAAGCACGCACATATTTATTCTTGAACGATGTCCCATTATCAAAGATTATCTTGGATGGAATACCAAAATGACAAATGATATTATGTAATATGAACTCCATGATGCGGGGTCTTATCATAGTGGTAAGGGGAATTTATTCCACTCTTTTTATGAAATACTCAGTAGCCATAATGATAATTGTGTTATGGTCTGAGGAGGCAGATGAGATTTTCCTGATTAAATCCAACCCCCATTGCGATAATGACCAAGTTGATTGAATTGGTTATAAGGCCTAAGAAGGTACATGTGTCAAGTTAGCATGGTGTTGACACTTTACGCACTTCTTAACATAAGAGCAACAATATCAATCTATATTTATCCAAAAATAGCCCATGCAAATAATACGCTTAGCGATGGACATACTACTATAATGCCCACCACACGTACCATCGTGTGCTTGGGCCATAGCCCAAACTGACTCTTGATGCTCTAAGTAGTTAAGGAGGATACCTTCGTAGCCTCAATGATACAAAATTTCTTTGAGCAAGACATATTTTACCATATTTTGTTTAAATATCCTTTTGGCATCATGTGACAACCCAGGAGGGAGATTACTAAGCTTTAGGTACTCCCTAATTTGGGTAGACCAGTCCTATTGTGAGGAAGCCTCGATTGCATGAATTACCTATCCCTCTTGAAATTTATCCCAAGAAAACACTAATTGGGAAAGAAAATGTAAGAATAACATTATACTACTATCAAAAGGGGTTTGAGGGAACAAATTCCCCCAATCGACATGATTCAAGCACTCGTGAATTTGTGAGAACCTATCTTGATGAGGTTCAATATGAATCAAGTGGACTTATATCATTGATTGAGTGTTCTCACACTCAACCATAGATTGTGATAATATTTTAACCTGAATGGTTGTCATCACATCCATAGGGTTCTACGAGATCAAGGACCGTAAGGAGGCCATTTTATCCACAAAATGATTAGATGATCGAGGGAGTGACTCAATGTCATACTATTCAAACTTTTCTAGGAGTTTATCTGCAAGGGCTTTGTATGCTTGTAGAACTGGACACTTGCATTGGAAAATCTGTTTGATCTATTTTACAATGAGTAAGGAGTCACTAAAAATATTGAGCTTGGTTATTCTCATGGCAATAGTTATTTGAATACTTATGAGCAGGGCTTCGTACTCGACATTGTTGTTGGTACATAGAAAATTGAGTTTACATGATATGGGTATGGGAGCCCCTTGAAGTGTGAAAAAAATGATCCCTAAACCATCCCCTTACTCGTATTTTGAGTCATAAAAGAAGAGATTCATATTGGACTATGACTTAGGCTTGTTAAAATCCAATGATTTTGAAATGTGGAATACTCCATCATCGAGAAGATCCATGCTAAGAGGTTGATCATCGTAGAGGGGAGCCTCTACGAGTTGATTGATGATGACCTGATCCTTAATTAATTTTTATCTAATAAATTGTAGGTCGAACTCCCTCAACAACATGATCCATTTTATCATGCAATTTTTGTGATAAGTACGACTCATCATGTATCACAATGGATTCTCTTTTAATACAACATACGTGGTATGACTAAGCATGTAACGGTGTCGCTTCTTGGTGGAGAAAACCATCACTAGGCATTTCTTATCAATGTATGCGTACTTGATTTCATAACTTACCAAGGTGCTGCTAAGATAGTAAGTAGCCTATTACTTATGCAATTCATTGTTCTGGGCTACATGGTGCCCAATGCAATCTTAGTGGCTGATATGTATAAGCGTAATGACACTCCTGGTCTAGGTGGAGCCAATACTGGTGGAGAAGCCAAATATTGCTTTATTGCATCAAAGTTAGTCTAACACTCGTCATCCCAATGGAATGTGACCCCCTTGTGCAATAACTTGTTCATGGGTCTAAATCTATCCAACAATTATGCTATGAAGTGTTTGTTGGGTGCAACATTACCTTATTGACTTCAGAGCTACTTTATGGTAGTTGGGGGAGGTATCTCGAGGATTTACTTGACCTTGTTAGGGTCCACTTTGATGCCTCATTTAAATACTATAAATCCCAAGAGCTTTCTAGATGTGACATCGAAGACACACTTCTTGGGGTTCAATCTCACGTTATACTCAATAAGGTGATCAAGGACTTTGCGAAAGATATCGAGATGTTCATGGTGCAATAATGATTTTGCCAATAATTCATCCTTGTAATATTCTAAAATATTATGCATGTAATCATGGAATATGTATTGCATGGCGTGTTGGTAGGTAGCACTGACGTATTTAAGACCAAAAGGTATGATCTTATAGCAAAATTTTCTCCAAGGCATTGTAAATGTTGTTTTGAGCTAGTCTTCTAGATTGATATGAATTTGATTGTACCTAGAGAAATCATACATGAGGGATAGCATTTCATGGCTCACTGTGGCATCTACCAGAGCATCGATGCTTTGAAAATAAAAATCATCCTTAGGATTCACTTTGTTCAAGTCTCGAAAGTCAGTGTAAAAGTGAATCCTCCCATCAGGCTTCTTGACAAGAACCATGTTGGACAACCATGGCATATAGTCTACATAAATGATAAACCTGGCATCCAAAAACTTTTGTAGGTCATATTTTACCATTAGGGATATTGTCGGATGCATATTTCTTAGCTTTTGTTTAATCGACTTGGTATTGGGGTCAAGCCTTAGATTATGGGTGACTATATTTGGATCCAATCTCGGTATATCTTTGTAGGACCATGCAAAAGCCTCCTTCTTCTCTATGAGAAGGGCTATGTAATAGACTTGCTTTGTAGGGGATAAGCTTTTCCCTAACTTGATACATTGAGAATTCTTGGGATCTGAGATGATAACTTTGTCAATCATTTGCTCGATTGACATATGTGATCCCTCCTCAAATTGGTGGTGAGTAGAGATCATATGAATGTCATCAGCTAAATTTAAATCATAAATTGGAACCTCAAGTTCATCCTCAACATAGAATACATCATGATTTGATATTTGAGAGAAATTAAATGGCTATAGTATCTCATTGCAAGGCCAGTACTCAGAGGGTGATGAGGGAGAATCTCCCTAATCAAATTCAATTGCCTTCAAGTCGAGGTGCAATGGCTTTGATGCATTATCTAGATCTTTCATGGGCTCAAACAGGTCTATTAAAATTATGTTTATGGATGGATGATTTCCCCTAGGTAGCTTATGGTGTCTATGGACATCAGGATGTCACAAGATCTAAGGAGGTGGTTATGATGAAGTTTGAATGATCGAAGGTGATCGATGTGGTTGTAGGTCGACTTGCCCTTCTACAAGGAGGAACTCTTGCCAGATAGGATCATTCAAGGGGAACATACATAAATGCCCCTCATGCTCATCATCTAATGGGACAATCTATGCATACTCAACATACAGACTAGAGGAGCCTATGGATGCTACTTCATAATTTGACTCATCGTCATATGTCCACTCATAGGAAGACCTTGGATCTTCTTCCTCACTATTATGTGGAAGGGTATGTGAACCTTCACCCCATTCATAGTATTAGGGGATATCACAAGGTATCTCTTGATTTTCCATGGGTGTGGGAAAATAGTCTCCTAATGAATAGATTTGGCTAGGTTTAGCACAGGCATCACATGCGATCTCATCCCTAAGATTCAAATTCATGCACTATAGACTATTTTTGAGGACATCGAGGGGAACAGGCTTGTTGTGTCCCAAACTAGACTTATCATAAGGCATTTGATATTATGACTGATAAGGAACATGGGTGCCCTTCTCATAAAAGCCCAACCCATAAGCATACCAATTACAAAGGTGGATATACCTCATGGTAAAGTCAGGGTTGGACATGTAGTTGATGTCCTCAAAAAATAGCTCTTCATCCTCTTCCTGTTGTTAATAAGGATTGATGCCATAGTCAAGGTCCCCATAAATGAAATTCATCTGATTAGGGGGGAGGACGAGAGGCATGATAGTACCTATGGTAATATGAGGTCGACCCATATCTCACACTGACTCAATAGCATGGGTGGTTGTAACATTTCTAACCATGTACTCTCCTAAACTAGTGGTAGCTAGGTGCACTGTAACTTATGGCTACAGAGGAGGGGATGGGAGTGAGGATTGAATTGATTCAAAATTTTCCTCATGAGTTAGCTCCTCATCTACCTGGCTAGGGATATCCTCTATGGAGATGGTGGATATGGTTGGTTGGGACTCATCAATAGGCCACTTCCCCATGTTCCTAGGCAAAGGATCCATAGGAAAATGGAGGCATCTCGAGGGGTGCTAATTATGAAGAAGGTATGACATGAGATGGCGATGGATCACTTGAAAGTGGTGGCGATGAAGTCAGACTTTGAATAGAATTATTCAGTTTAAAATCCATATGGGTTGATGGCAAGGTTGACTCAGGGATTTGTTGCACCATATTGCAATACTTTAAAGGCTTTAGGTCTATAGGGACAACATGAAATTTCCCTTCATAAGTGTACTTGAGGCACTGGTGAGTGATGAAAGGGACACACTTCATGTCCTTGATCCATGGTCTACCTAACAATATATTGTACACCATATCACCCTCCAAGATGTGGCATAGTGTTGGTATGGTATTTTACCCTACCTAAATAGGTAGTATGGTCATACCAACCATTGAGAACATGGCATCATTGAATTCTTGAATGGTGTAGGTAGATGCAACGATATGAGATACTGAGAGATTAAAATGATTGAGAGTTTTTGTAGTAATGATGTTGCTAGAAGATCTAGTGTCTACCAACACTCTCTTGTATGGTGTTCCATTTACACATGCAATGATGTGCAAGGGAGGATCTACCATATCATTTGGAATCGATTTAAGTTCATCTTCTCAAAAGGTAATCATTGGTTTCGTGCATTTCTGCACATGCCCCACAAAATTGTTGAAGGAGTTAGACTCTTGGGGCTGTAGCTCTATCACCTTAAGGATCTCCATTAAAGCTTCTCTATGAGGTGGCAATTGATGAATGAGCTCATATATGAAGATTTGGGTAAATTTCATTCTCAGGATCTGAGTGAGCTTGCTCTTAATTATGAACACAAGCCTAGGTGGAAGGCTCGACACTAGAGGTGGTAGAGGCTACGACATCGAAGGAACATCACTTTGAGCCATAGGTGGTGTGACAGGATTTGGGTACCACCTATTTCTTGTTAAAATGCTAATCATGTTGACATACCCTTGCTTAGAGGGTACATGATGAACATAATTTACCTAGGGTACTAGCTTGGCCTACTCCATGTGGGCCAGCAATGGATCTTTAAACACTTCCATATGTTGGTTATTTTGTATGATAGGGTTATCTAATTGAAGGGCATTTCTATCGATCATGTGTTACACCAAATACTTGAAATTATAGAACATATGCAGGTAATGCCCATTTTACCTATGAAATTTACAATATAGGTCTTCTCAAGAAAATTGATAGAGTTAGCTGCTAAGAGGTGCTCAAACAATGAGTCCATAGACTTTGTAATGAGAGTGAACTATAACTTGGGGTGATGATGTTGATTTTTCCCTTGACTATTTTAGTTGTCCTTGTTATAGTTCCCAGGTGTGGCCTAATAATTAGGCTTTTAAGACAATGTGGTTTACGCTGGCCTTGGGATGCTAATGACAACCTGATTCACTGCTATTGGCTTAGGCTACATTATACTATTTTTAGCATTCTTGTTCCACTCCTTATTACGAGACTTTGTAATTCCTCCCTATTGAATCTTGATGTCTTCAATTGTTCTAGCTTGTGCTAGGGCATCTTCAAGAGTCAAATATTGTTGCAGTTGCAACAACAAGGAGATCAAATTTAGGTAGCTCTTGGAAAACATCTGAGTTGAATCCAACATAGAGAGTAGATATGGCAACTTGGCAAGCAACACTAACCACCTATTTCCATAATTTGCTATTGACTCATCATCATATTGTTTCAACCCAGCTAGGTTGGCCAGTGTTGCTTTCTGCTTGGTATTGAATGTGAAGTGTTCTAGTAATGCATCTACAAGTTGATACAAAATGTGGATGCTATGCTTCAGGAGTTGGATAAATCACTCTGTGGATGGGCTAGAGAGGGTAGTCACAAATTTCCACAAAATCAAATTATCATTATCTTGGATGTCAAAGTATTGGTTTAGGAACTTTGTAACATTCTCTTGTGCATCTTCTTATCTTTTAAAGGTAGCCAGTTGAGGCATATTAAACTATTATGGATAGGAAGGGGTAGGCACATAAGGATGGAGTGGTTGACTACTTAACTAATGCAGGGTGGGCTTCTGGGAACCAAAACTAAAGGTCTTATTTTCCATTGACTCTAGGTGCTCTAACAATGTTCGATATGTGTTTGAGGATTTAATCTCCTCATCCTTGCTCCTATCCTGCAATGGAGGTTGAGTATCCTCAGGCTATTTCAAGGTGGTGGCATGTCACCCAACCTACCTTGATAATATGTTTCTAAATATTCCACCTCTAGCTCATGCTCAGTGTAAGTCTCATAGGGCATCTCCTAAGCTGGTCTATAGAGATGGGTACCTGCTTACTATGGGTGCCCTATGTTTGGCCTAGGAGGTCGCAGAGGTAACCTTGGATAAGTTCTAGGAGACTTATCTCGAATGAGAGTGGGTTACCTCATATGTACTTCCTATCTATATGTCTTATGGGTAGGGACCCCCTCATGCAAATTTTTTTGGAACATCTCGTTGGTCTGTCATTCGATTCTTTCTTTCTCAAGTTGATGTTAGTGGTCTAGTTGCTCTTTGTCTCACCAAAGTTGTTTGAACTATGCCTAGAATTTCACATATATTGCAACTTCTTGATTGATATGTTCTGTTGTGCAGTTCCTAGGAGGCCTAGGAGTCTCACCTTGAGGCTGACCTCATTTAATATAATTTATGATATCCATCATGTGCTTCCCTCAATCGAGGGTCACCAAATTTTCTTGAGGTTCTGGTCTAGGCATATGCTCATTGTACTCAACGGGCATAGAGGCACATCGTGCTTGCAAGGTATACTACTCCTGAGGATAATTAGGAATTTAAGCATGCCTTCCTTCATGGATGAGGAAGGGAAGGGCAGATTTTGCTCGCCCTGAGCGACAAGTATCATGCTCATCATGTTGTCTAGGTTGTTGGAACCTAGTAGGATGATGTAAAGGTGAGGTATGACCAATTTGTCTTACCCAATGTGTAAAGTCATACTCTGGTCCATAAGAATACATTTCATACCTATCAAGCACACAGATGCGTGGCACCGCTCTATCTACTTGCACCTCAGTGCATTGTTGCCTTTCATTAAATAAGGCATGTGATGTGTCTAAATATCAAGAACACTCCCTTAGATAAGGTCCACAACCTATAGGGGTATCCCACATAGGGATCCCTCATAGGTGTTGCTCATGTCCTACTATCCTAGGACTTGGGTGAGTAGAGGATCACCAAGGAGGAATGACCAAATCCTTAGGGCTAAATAGGATATGACTCGTGTCTCCTTGTCCACCTTATGTAGCTTCACCCGTGATTAGGCTTGGCTGCGGGTGCATACCATTGTAACTCTATACCAAAACCTAGATGGTTATATCATTTACATGTTCTTAATGAAATAGCACATGATAAATGAAACACTCAATAAGACAAATTATTATCTCTTTTAAGTTTTATATGTGAATCCCTAAGCTATTTTGTGTGTTTCAGATGTGTTGTTTGTAAAGACGACCTTGTGTCACGTGTTTGAATTTTATTGGATGATATACTTGTGTTTAATTATATTTCACTTGTATGGTCATAGTTTGACAACCGATAATGAAATTCACGATCATGTTATCCAACCTATAATGTGTGGTGATGAAGTCCACACAGTCAGGGAGCATATGTCCTACCAGTCCTCACCTAGCTCACCCGCAGTATGTGATATACCTCTTCTAAGAGAGATACATGTTATAATACATGGACTATGATGAATATTGGATCTAGAATTTTCAAAGAATAAAGGTTCATGGGGTTTGAGGCAATGGGTGGAGATAAAATCCACCGTAGTTGACCTCTACTAGTGGTTTGTGATGAAATCCAACTCACTAGTGTTTAAGTCAAGTGTGCTATGTGTGGTTCTTATTAATCCAAAAGAAAGTAAATAATGAAGAATTTGATGATCATTCAATAAATGCAAGCACAAAGGTGCATTTTACTTTTAGAAATATAGATAAAAAGAGACCTACAAGATGCAAAACCCTAAATTATGGCCTACCCATTAGGTAGCCTACATGCAAGAAACCCATACAAGGGCATCATATCTTAAATTATTTTCTATTTTTATTCTCTTCATGTTATTTTTGCATTTATAAGAAAATGAAACTATATTTCTACCTTTTTATCAAATAAAGCATGTGAGAAAAATCAAATTTTAGTAATTTCTGACAATGTAACAGAAAACCAAAAGTTCAGGCACCTACCTTATCACCTGGAGAACCTGTTGTTTCTGGCATCTGAGTAGAAAAGGATCTATTTTTTTTCCATCATAGGGTGGCATGGCTGCCATTTTTATGGCCATACCAGGGTAGGATGGTGGTGTGGTTGTCCCGAGGTGGCACGAGGAGCAGTCCAAAGGCCGTTTCAGGCCATAATGAATAGTACCTACAATAGAAACCAAGGAAAACCTAAAACAAACAATTTCCAAACCTAAACATATCCAAAATGTATGAAAATTTGAATAAATGCATAAAAAATGATTTTAATAGGACCCATGTGGTTAGATTTTCAAAATAAGATACATATCCCTATGCACCCTCATATGGTCCCTGAAATCCTACAAAAACTTAAAAATGTGATATCTCACTCAATATAGCTCCAAAATGCATAAAATTTGGATAACATGTTCATATACTAATATAAAATATGACTAAAAAATAAAATTAAAGAATAATGCATTTATATATCCTCATACCTTACAAGGATAATAGAGATTATCACAGAATTGGGACCATCCTAGAGTGGGATGACCACCAATTATGCCCCTAATTTGTCACCAATTCCTTTATGAATTGGTTAATAACCCTCCTACTAGTGTTGTCATCAAAGTTTATGGTGAAATTCACTCATATTATTCTGTTTTGTGATCATATTGTACCTCATAGATCACTCACAAACCTCATTCTCTAGGTAGAGATTCAGAGAGAAAAGGGCACGAACAGGTGAGGGGAAATATTGGTAGCACTTCATTGCTATGTCTCAAAAATCCTCTCTATGATTTATGTGGAAAATAGATCCACTTTATAGACAAAGAAGCCTTTGGGAAAAAATTCATGCAATGGCATGCAAGGCGAGAGGCACCATTTGGCCAAAGTGTGGCATGCATTAGAGGGTGAAGAGAATCTCCCATTTTGGTCTCCATCCTACAGTATGTCATAAGGGTTCAGTGTCCTCTGACCTGCATGCTTGAATAGGTGGGATAAATGGTAGTTTTTGGGTGCCATTTGTTCAAATTTGAATTTTTGGGAGTCAAACCTTATGCCCATCCCACCCAGGGATAGCCAATTTGCCACTATCTCTGGGTGGGACGGTGGTGATCTGCCCTCATCCCGGGGTGGGATAACAACGCCTATATGACCCAAAACCTCCCAAAAGTATGGTAAAGTCTTCCATGAGTGGTTAGGACCACTTTAAAACCTCTAAAGATTACCCAAGGGGGCCACATGGTGTCAATTAGACATTGTCTTGGTTGCATAATAAGATTGACTAGATTTTAGTGTCTACAAGAGTATAAAGCAGAAATAACATTCAAGTTGCAGCAAAATAAAGGAAAAGAAGAAATAGCCCTAGTAGTGCCCAAGCATATAAGAATCATCTGAGACTAATAGTAGCCCAATAGTAGAGCAAAATTGCTTGAGCCTAATAAATCTCAAGCATAGAGAAAAATTATCAATCCTGATAAAGCTAAGAGAAATATCTCAAATTAGAAGCACCTAAACATGATAGAGAATGTATATGCCCAAGTTAGTGATAATTCAAGCAAAATAAATAAATGTAAGTGACCAAGGTTGTTTGATATACAAAAAAAGATCTGTACTCAAGAGAATAAAACTCAAGGTTCTTAAGCAAATAAACTCATTCTATTGAGAGAAAATATTCAACAAGCACTCAAGGTGCTTAATCAAAGAATCTTGATCTAGAGAAGAGCGTTCAGAAAGCACTCAAGGAGCTTAAGTAGATAACATTATAATATTATGAGTAGTGCATGAGTAGTGATAAGAAGCACTCTAGTAGTGCCCATGCAGAAGCATAACCAATAGGAACGAGAAGCACTCTAATAACACCCACACATAAACATTTTAAGAGCACACATGGAGGAAGATAATAATATAGAGCTAAAGGATATTAAGTAGTGGATAAATGCACTCTAAGAGCGCATATGGAGAAATATAATAGCAAAGAGCTGAAGTATATTAAGCAACAAAGGAAAAAATTCTAAGAGCACTCATAGAGAAGGATAGCTAATAGCAAAATGATACTAAGAAGTGGATCTCACACAAGGATATTCAGTAGTAGAATGAAGCACTTGAACAATGCTCACACATTCATATATTCAACAGAGGAAACCAAACCTTTAATAGATATCACACAATAAGATATTCATCAAAGACAACCAAGACTTAAGCAACACTAATGCAACAAGAAACTAAGTAGTGAGCAACGCTCATGCAAGAGGAAACCAAGAAGTAAGCTACATCCATATGAAGAGGTTATAAGAAGAAAGAAGTAAGATCTTGAAGCTCTATTGACAAAATTCCATCCACATTCCATCTGGAATAATATCTACATTTCATCTAGTAAAGAGAAGAGTGTAGAATGAACAAAGTAGCAAAACATTTGGAATGCAAGATTCTGAGAAGTGTTAAATAAATGTTCATTGCTATGTGCATGCATAATACCTAATTCACATTAAATGGCCAATGCAATAATGTTTATAATGTCTAATTTTATATTTTATTATCATGTAGACATTTGAAGTTATTTAAGGCATCAAGAGAATTAATTAGTATGTTGTAGTATTTAAGGACATTATACAAGTAAGGAGCAATGAAAGGTAAGAAATATTATCTTAACTTAATAATAGACCTAAGTTAAAAGGGTTAATAACTTAGGTACTTTGATTATTAAGTTGGAGTTAAAGTTTTTATTAATGATTTGATTATTAGGTGGGAGATATAAGGTTTTCTACTTTAGTTTGAAGTTTTCAAATTTTGAGTTTTTTAATATTTGTTAAAGTATGGAGTGATAAGGTTTTCTACTTCAAATTGGATTATTTGATTTTTAAATTTTTAAGTTTTGAAGTTTGATAAACTAGTAGAAGTTTTTAAAGATTCAAAATTTGAAGATTTAAATTTTGAAAATTTGTTTTTGAAGTTATTTGAAGTTTTTAAATTTTGAGAAAATTTTAAATTAGAAAATTTTGACATTTTGCAAATTTAACTTTAGAGAGATAAAAGGATTTCTACATCAAAGGTTTAGAAATTTTAAAATTTACAAATTTTTTATTTGAGTTATTTTTTAATTTGGGGGTTAAAAGGTTTACTACTTCAAAGGAATTGAATGATTGAATTGCAAACTTTGATTACTATGGAAGAAAATATGGAGTCCATAATCAAAAATATTAGAGGTTATTAAATCTGACATTGGTAAATTGATTGAAAATTTTAAGGGTAAGCTAGGCATGGCAATGCAATTTATCTATAGAGAAGCAATAAATAAAATTTTTGAGACATTTGAATTCTATTTACATTCAAAACTTCTTGAATCAATTAATAATTCTAAGAATGACATTATGATACCTATTGATATAAGTAGCATAATGTATATGGTATTGCTTTCACATGAACTTCATAAATATGAAAAAAGAAAGCAAAAAGAGTTAATTGAAACTCTAAAAAATAAAGTAGAGATTTATACAAGTGAATCAATTGAATCATCTATGAAATAGTGTTTCATTCTTCATGCAATATTGAAATTCCAAGTTCATATAATTCAAAAATTATTATGATGCTTGAAGTGAATTCTCAAATGTTACAAGACAATATCAAGATTACAAGAAAACATAAGAGAAAGAAGCACATGAACCAAAAACCAAAGTTCAATCTATTCAAGAACTAAATGTCCGTGAACCATACAATGAAGATCCATAGTTCGAAGAACCAAAGAATAAATATGAAGAACACATAACATAACTCAAGAATAAAGCTAAAGACTAATCTCAAGTAGAGTTTCATTATCAATGCAAGGTCACATGAAGATTGAATATTGAAGACTAAAGTATTCAATAATCAAATAATGTAATATAGGAGGGTGTTCAGTAATATTATATTATTTGGTACACCTATGATACCTTCATAGTACAATTGTAAATATGTATTAATTAGGATTGAGTTTGTATTTTAGATGAGTGATTTATATTTTCTATTTTATGTAAGTGTCTATATGCATGATACACACAAGTTTCATGTAAGTAAGACTGCAAGTGTGTATTGAGAGAATGTGCACACATGTCATGTATGGAAGTGCACAAATATGTAAATTGAGAATGTGCATAAGTTTTTTGTATTAGGAGTGCATGTAGGAGAGTAAGAGTCATGTAGAAGTGTGCAAGTGTCACAAATTCAAGTATCATATAAGAAGAGAGTTAAGAGTCTAGTATACAAGTGGCAAGATGATAAGCCAAAGGTAAAGAATAGAAAAGGTCATATCTTCTAGATATGTGAGGAGTGAAATAGACAAGTATTGAAGATTCACATTACCATGTCTATACTATAGATAAAAAACTCCATACAATGTAATATGAGAAACACAATGTGAACGAGAGAAAAGGAGCAAGCATTGATAATGAAGCTTGTATATAGATTTTGAGCAATTCATATTGTAAGTTTTTTCATGCATGTACATGAATTATTTTGGCCATTTACATTCATATTTGATATTATAAGTGAATGTTATTTCATTATTATATTGGCCTTGATATATATATTTGATTGCTCATATATAATTCTACTCTTGATTATTGATATTTTTGACCTATAATATTGTTGGCTTATTTACATTGGGACCTATGATATTTTAATATAGTTAAGATTAAAAGCCAACAAGAAATGAGTGGAAGACTATGTTCAATAAAACATATGGATTGTATGAGTGGTTGGTCATACCATTTGGATTGACTAATGCATCGAGTACTTTCATGTAGTTGATGAATGAAGTGTTGAAACTATTTTTTGATAAATTTGTTGTTTATTTAGATGATATTTTGATATTTAGTAAATATAAATATTATTTGGTGCATTTGATATTGGTTTTTAAAAGGTTGAAATAAGAATAGTTGCTATTCAATTAAAAGAAATATAATTTATGAAGAAAGAGTTAGTGTATTTGGGCTTCATTATTTCATAACAAGGCTTGCATATGGATCCTAAAAAGATATTATGCATAGCGATGAATATTCTTAGATTGGGTGAATATTCAAATTTCCAAAATTGAAAATTGAAAAAAAATGAAGACCCTAGACATCGGCCCATTTGCCCAAAATTTTTGGAACAAAAAATTTGTAGAGATCAGTTCGCTACATGGTTATAATAATACGAATTGTTTTTTAAATTCTCTAGCACTTCCACCTAAACTAAGGACCCTTTTCATATTGAAATTATAAAAATTTTAAATTATCCTATCAAATTCACCTATTATAGTAGTTTGTAAATGTAACATGACAACCATACCCATACAACTAAAAAATTAGAGTGTGGTCTATATAAGCTATATTGGGAACCATCCAGACCAATTTCTAAACCCGACCCACATTCAAACCAATTTTTGTATCCAGCTCACATTTGGACCACTTTCTACGCCTTAGTCCAGGTGAGGTGGAGCATAACAAATGTAGAAATGGGTTCAGATCAAGTGCAAAAATTGGTCCAGGCAAGGTGGAGCAGATCGGGTGCAAAAAATGGTCCATGTGAGGTGGAAAAAAATGGGTGTATAAAGTGGTCCAAGTGAGGGTGAGTGGATCGAGTGCAGAAAATTGTTTGAGCGAGGTGAAGCAGATCGATGCAGAAAACAACTCAAGCGAGGTGGAGTGGATCGAATGGAGAAAATGATATGGGCGAGGTGGAGTAGACCGGGTGTATAAAATGGCCTGGGAAGGGAAGAGGGAAAAAAATGGGGGATTGGAATTTAAATGGTTTCAAGGTAAGCAATGACTCCTTAGTTTTTTGTTTTTTAAGACCTCCTCACATTTAAAACAAAAAATTCTAAAAACCAAGATGACATGATGTTTTCCAACCCATAAAAAAATCCATAGTTAAACATGCTTGACTGGAGTAGTACTCGAAGGGGTGACCTCTTGGGAAGTCCCAATTTTGCACCCTCTAAACTGAAAATTTTTCCTAGGTTATAACCCAAGTTCATTTGAACCCTGTTTTCCACCCAATTCGCAACTGGGCTCTTTTTTGCACATATTTTACGGTTGGGCCCTATTTTGCACCCGATCTAAACAAAACTATCAAATTCGCCAATGTTTTATTATTTTTTGTGAAAAATAAGGTAATTTGCCAATTTTTTATAATTTTTGGTGAAAATAAGTTAATTTGCCATGCCCTCTTACATGAAGTTAGTCAGAATTCGTCAGGGTTTCGAAACAAATTTTCCATTTTTTTACAAGTACATTTTAGGTCCAACCCCTTATGTATAACCCTGTTTTCATAGTTTGGTAATTTTTTACTAGATATTTATTAGAGATATTAGTGGTATTTGTGTTCCAATCATGGAAACAATAAAGGGCAATAGGCATGAGTTCAAATGAACAGTTGCAACAAAAACAAGTTTTCAAATATTGAAGAAGAAGATAATGAAACAAATAGTTCTAGATCTACCATATTTCGACAAGGTTTTTCAATTAAATTTTTATGCAAGTGGGACAAGTATAGGTGGAGTTTTTGAGTCAGGAAAGTAAGCCCATTACTTATTTTAGCAAGAAATTAAAATGAAACAAAGAGAAAATAATCGATTTATGATTAATATTTTTATGCTATTTTGCAAGTACTTAAGAAGTGAGACATTATTTGTTATTGAAAGAGCTTGTATTGTTTAAGTATCATCATGATTTACAATTCATTAATAACTAGAGCAAATTGAACCAAAGACATAAAATGGGTGGAGTATCTTCAAAGTTACTCATTTTTTTTTAAGCATAGAAGTGGTAGTTCAAATTGGGTAGTTGATGCCTTGAGTAGAAGAAGTTTGTTGATGAATGCAATGAAGATTGAAGTTGTTGGTTTTGATGCTATGAAAGAGCTTTATGTCGATGATTTAGATTTTAAAAAAACTTGAAAAACATGCAATAACCTTACTGCAAGAGATAGAACACCATGGTTTGATTATTTTGTCCAAGAGGGATTATTATTCAAGGGGCAATGATTATGCATACCATAGAGCTCAATGAGAGAGAATTCAATAAGAGAAAAATATAGTGGAATTGTTGGATATTTCATAATAGATAAAACCAGGGTTATGCACAATGGTGAATATTCATCAATTGGGCTAATATTTGCATTTTTGAAAATTCAAATTTGTTATTTTTGGGGACTCGGACGTCGACCCTTTCGTCCAAAAATTTTGGAATTTTTTTAGGTGTAGGTTCGTCGTGTGTTAATAATAGTATTACAGTTTTTTTTTTTAAATTCACCAACAATCTTGCCTGAATAAAGGACCATTTTCACCATAAAATTTTAAATTTTTTAAAGTATCCTACCAAATTTACCAAGTATATCACTATATATAATTAACATCCCAATGATACTTTTTCATTTTTGGACCCTGATCTACACTAGATGGATATCCTGACCTAGTTCTGCACTAGATTGGACCTATTTTTGTACTAGAACGGATCCATTTTTGCACTAGACCAGATCATGTTCAACACTAGACAAGATCGAACCCTGTTCTACACTAGACTGGATATTTTTTAGCACCAGATAAGACAAGATCCTGTTCTTAACTAGATTGGACCCATTTTTATGGTAGATCAAATCATGTTATGCACTAGGCCAGGTCCTATTCTGGATCAAGCTGATATTTGGATCCTATTCTACTTTTGGATGTACTACCAAAAAATGTTCTACACTAGACCGATATTCAAACTTTGATTTACATCTGAATGGACTATCACCTATTCTACACCAAGCCAATTTTTGGACCCTGTTCTACACCAAATTCATATTCAAACCCTATTTTGCACTAGGTCAGACCATGTTCTACACAATGTCAATATTCAAACCATATTTTACACCAAGTCAGACACTGTTCTACACCAGGTCAATATCCAAACCATGTTTTGCACCAGGTGTTGGACATTTTGAGTAAATAAGTTGTCATTGATGTCAAGAGTGAGTGGTCACTGATATCAAGCTTTCAGCACCAGTCAATTCCATATTTAGTGGGTAGCATCAGTTTCAGGTTCTCCAATATGTGCAAAAGATAGCCCGATTTTAGGAGATCCAATGTGGACCAAAGTGCAAAAGAAGATGCCCAAGTGAATAATATTATAAAAGGAGGTTTTTAATTAATTAATATAATTTTTATTATTAATTAATTTATAATTTAACTTACTTAACCTAATGTAAATTAATTATTAATTAGTTTTAATATTAATTATAAAGTTAATTTATATTAATGTTTTAACCCAAAGGTGGGTTATTATAATCATAATTCGAATTTCAATTCAAATTACTAAAAGTGCTGATGTGGGAGAAAAATCAAATTATGTATAAAAATGGGGATTCACCACATTAGAACTTACCATACCTTCGTTCGAAAATTAATGTCTATTGCTTGTGTGCGT
The DNA here is from genome assembly GCA_028583015.1 of Wollemia nobilis. Classification (NCBI taxonomy): domain Eukaryota; kingdom Viridiplantae; phylum Streptophyta; class Pinopsida; order Araucariales; family Araucariaceae; genus Wollemia; species Wollemia nobilis. Next base: position 12,671,460 of record JAQPPZ010015100.1, read on the forward strand.
GCTACAGCGAAGTGGAGAGTGTAGTGGACGTTGAAGAAGTCAAAAGGCACACAAGGCATAAGGTGGAGGAAGTGATTTTTCCTTCACATGGGGACTATAGCCCATGTGGTGGGCTTCCAAGTGCTAAGGCACTTAGGCCTTAGGGAGACGGCGAATTGAATCACGTCGAAACCCCTTTTTTGGGAAAGCAAGGTATGCATTGGAATTTAGGCATCGGAAATTTTGAAAGTGGTTGTTGAAAAATACAAAATTAATTTTTGCATTATATTTGGTTTATAAGGCTACATGGGGAGTTATAAGGGTTATGAAAATTAAATTTTGATATCATTTGCTTTAATGGTTGGAAAGAGTTGTAAGGTTTTTGTGAAGTTTTGTATATTATTTTAAGTAAGGAGTTTGTAAGGTGTATTCAAGGAATTATCATTTTCATGTATGATTTGTGTATGTTGACTTAAAAAGGCAGTTAATAAGGGATAAATTGAGTTGTGATTATTTTGTGTCTAAGGAATATTTTTGATAAAATGTTGAAGTGATATTGTTATGTCTAACCATTGGAATTGAAAAGAAGGAAATTGTGATGAAGACAGGTTTTTCTAAAATTACCTTTACATCCAAAAAAAGGTATGGGCATATTCTTCCTAGTGAGTGATTGTTGAAAGTTGTGAATGAAAAGTTGGAGTGAAAATGATTGTTTGGTTAAGCATTGTTGAGTGTATTTTTAATTAATGCTTCAAGGTTTTCTAGAATTGAGAGTTGTTGATAAAACCTTGTTTTATAAGCATTGTTGTTGAAGTGATTAAGTTGAGTTAAGAACTTGAACTAGAGTTTGCAAAGGACATGAGTATCATTGTTATGTGAGATTTGTTGATAAGCATTGTTGGAAAAATTTGAGTGAGTGTTCATATGTTTGGACTAGGATTTGTGAGCAAGTATTATTTCATTGAGTGATTGATTGAGTAGAGTTGGTTGATACTAGTGTATGTGTGAAGTGATAGCTCAAGTTCTATGAAATAAATTTTTCTATATACTGAATTGATTTGAGAGAGAGGTTGAGCGTAGGTGAATGTGAAGCATATTGAGTCTCTAATAATTCTCTATATGTTTCTGTAATAAAAGAAATATTGAAAGTGATTGAGAGTTTATGAGTGTGAAGCATATTAAGTCTCTAAAAATTCTCTATATGTTTCTAAAAGAGTGAGTGAAAGTGATTGAGCATTGAGGGTAATGTGAAGCATATTGAATCCCTAACAATTATTTATATGTTTCTAAAAGAGTGATTGAAAGTGATTGAGCATTGTGATGTTTGTGATGCATATTGATCCTCTAAAACTTCTCTATATGTTTCTAAAAGAGTGCTTGAAAGTGATTGAGCATTGTGATGAATGTGAAACATATTGAGTCTCTAACAATTCTCCTTGTGTTTCTATGAAATTGGACAAGTTCTAGTGTGGACTTGTTGACCAGATTCAAGGTAAGTCTTTAAGAAGACTTGTGGATAGATTTGAGTGAGCTTTTGTGGAAGCTTACAAAACAAATTGAGAGCAGAGTTGAAAAAGTTCTAGTGAGGATTTGTTTAGTAGATTTGGACAAGTTCTAGAGAGGACTTGTGGATAGATTTGTGTGAGCTTTTGTGGAATCTTACAAGGTAGATTTGAGACAAGTCTTTGAGAATACTTGAGAGTAGAGTTGATTGATTGATTTTATTCAAACCTTGAGGTAAGGTTTGGGGAAGATCCAACATATTTTATTTGTGATTAATGCTTAAGGACAAATATTGAGAACATATTTGTGCTAGACTAAAGGACTATTTTTAGTGTAGATCAAAGGAAAGATATTGAGGATAGACTTATGCTAGACCGAAGGACTATGTTTAGTACAAATTCAAGGACAAAATTTGGTGAAAATTTGAGTATAGGTTTATGCCAAACCAGAGACATAGATTTAGTAGATTTGTGTTAGACAAAAGGATTGTGTTTAGTGTAGATTTGAGATAAAGCTTTGAAGGTGATATAGTATAGAGGATGATAGTATCTAGTGGATAGAGATCCATTATCCAGGGTAGTGAGGACATGTGTCTTAAGTGGATATATATCCATTATCTAGAGCAGTGGGGACAACAATTCTTTTAGAAAATCACCAGTCATAGGTAAGGAGAAAGGAGTTCTCCTATGGATAGATATCCATGAACTTGATTAGGGAGTGGTGTCTCCTTTGAATAGAGATTCATAAACATTGTAATAGGGAAAGATTCCCAAGAGATTGATTGAGAAAATTTTAGTGAAATATTTTCTTCGTGGAGTAGCCCACATTGGGTGAACCACGTTTAATTGGTTTCTCTATTGTGCATGGTTATTTATGCATTGCTTTGATTACTACTTTTTATATTGCTATATTTACATTACATAATATTGATTGGGAAGGAAATTTAAAAAGTGGTCTTATACTGTTCATTGCTCCCTATTAGTATAAGCTTGTATTCTTCAATTGGTATCATAGTGGGTTCCTTCAATAGAGTTTAACATCTTGAAGAAAAATATTTCAAGAACACAATGGAGTATAAGAATGTGTCCTTAGATAATTCAACACCAATATTTGATGGAAGTGATTATATATATTGGAGTATGAGAATGAAGATTCACTTGATGACACTTGGAAATGAAATTTGGGAAGCAGTTGAAAATGGATACATACCACCAGTTGATCCACATATAGATAAGGAAGGTAAGCTTATACAACATTAAAATTTGAAAGCAATGAATGCAATTTTGAGAGGTTTGCATAGAACAGATTCCATAAAATTTATGCATTGTAAAGATGCAAAAGGAATTTGGGATATGTTGCAAAGTATATATGAAAGAGATAAAGGTGTCAAGAAGGCAAAGATACAAAATATCAAAGGAAAATTTAAAGATTTAAGAATGAAGGATGAATAAAACATTAGTACTTATCTACTTCGATTTGATGAGGTTGTTAATGCTATGCTATGCAAGGACTTGGACTTAATGTTGAAGAATCAGATGTTTGTGATAAGGTCTTAAGATCTCTCCCAAAAATATTTAGTGAAAATATTTTTGCTATAGAAGAATAAAAATATGGTGATTCTTTGACAAAATATATGTTACTTGATATTCTCATAACCTTTGAGTTAAGATCAAAATATGAACCTAATATTCAAAAGGAAGTAGCCTTCAAAGCAATTAAGAAGATAAAGGAGAAGTCAGAATCAAGCAATGAGTCATCCAGTGATGAAGAAGAAAATATGGTAGAAGGAATAAATATTCAAGAAGATTTAAAGATGCAAAATTAGTTAGATGTTTCAATTGTGGAAAGTATTATCACTATGCAACTGATTATCAAGAAGCTAAAACTAACAATAATGAATAAAAATAGGATCACAGGAATATGGAATAAGAAATATTTAGGTATCACAAGAAAGGTAAGGATGGACAAAGCAAACAAGGAAATAAGTTCTTTCAAGGACAAAAGAAAAGCTACTATGCAGACAAGGCAAGTAAGTACTCAAGTGATAGTTATGCTAGTTCTTCAAGTAATGATAAATATGAAGTCCTATTTATGATTGAAGAAAAAAAAGTTAAAAAAATATCACCAATAATTCATAAGCATTTTATATGTGGTAATTTTGGACATCTTGAAGATAGTTTTACAAGGAATGGTTTCAGTTTCAGTGATGATGAATATGAGGATGCAATTGAAGGACCATAAGAGAATATTATAATGGCACTAGAAGAAGAAAAAGGTGATATTATAGAAGATAAGTCAAAGTAAAATGAAGATGTAGACAAAGGCAAAAAAATAGAGGAAGAATAAAAAAAGGAGAAGTTGATCTTGAAGGAGAGCTCATTTATGCTCTTAAAACTTTAAAGAAGGTAAGAAAGCACAAATCCCAACTTAAAATTCAATTTCAATAATATGATGAAGAATTAGGAAAGCTTATATAGGATCTAAATAAGTCAATGACTAAGATAAATAAGTTCAAGGATAAGTTAGAAGCAAAGGTCTTAGAATGTGAAAGGTTAGAACAAGAAGTAGCTCTACTAAGGGAAAATTTATAAAAATCCAAGGATAAGCTACACAAGTTTGGAAAGAGTTCAAATATTGTGGATAAAATGATAAAGGTACAAAGAAGGTCAACAAATAAAATAGGTCTTGGTTTTGAACAAGCTCGAATGAAACAAGATGAAGAGTCAACCTCAAATTATGAAGAAGAAAGTGTAATAGAAAGTGAGATTTCTGAGGATGAGTTGGACAACAAAAATTTCAACTAGGAAAGGAACAATGCACAAAGAAGAAACACATGGAAAAAAATAGAATAGGTTAAGAGATACTAAGGGACCAATGAGGTCAAGACAAGGAAGTTTTAATGGACGATGTTTCTCATGCCATAAATTTGGGCACATGGATTCACAGTGCAGGACACATGAAATATAAGAAAATGGGAACTTCAAGAACATGCAACTTTTCCATGGGTATTGCTACTCATGTAATCAATTTGGTCACAAGGCAATGAATTGCAGGGTTCATGACAGAAAAGGATATGGCTTCACCAAGAGAAATCCCAAGACATTTGCACCTCCAAGGAATAATAGTATTAAGTGTTATAAATACAATAATAATGGACATACAACAAAGTGGTGTAGATAAGAAATTCCAGAATCAAGCATGAACAAGAATAGGAACATAATATGAACATGGCCAGGAACAGGATCAAAAATAGGAATCAGATTAAGAATATGGTTATGAACAAGACTAGGAATATGGACATTGACAAGGATAGAAACAAGAATAATTAAAGAAATTAGAAGGATTAGATGATAAGGAAAGAGGATAAAGGTAAATACCAGTGCTTTCTATGAGTAGAAATAATCCCACTCTAGAATTAACCACCTCAAGAGGAGGTGGGGGAGGGGCTAAGCTAAGAGACTCATTCTTAGACCCGAGCCCCAAAGGTGACCCTTTTCCATTGATGTCAAAGAGGGAGATATTTGAGTAAGGGAGAGATATTTGGTCTAAGAGGAGAGAATTGAATCAGGGGGAGCAATGTCCCAGGGAGAGCAGAACAAGAAAAAGATCAAGTGTTTGGTAAAAATAATTTGGGTTACCATCAATGACAAAAGGGGAGATTGTTGGACATTTTGAGTAGATAAGTTGTCATTGATGTCAAGAGTGAGTGGTCATTGATGTCAAGATTTTAGTACTAGTCAGTGGCAACTTTAGTGGGCACAATCAGTTTCAGGTTCTCCAATATATGCAAAAGATAGCCCGGTTTTAGGATATCAGATGTGGACCAAAGTGCAAAAGAATATGCCCAAGTAAATAATATTATAATAGGAGGTTTTAATTAATTATAAATTAATTTATAATTTAATTTACTTAACCTAAGTTATGTAAATTAATTATTAATTAGTTTTAATATTAATTATAAATTTAATTTATATTAATGTTTTAACCCAAAGGTGGGTTATTAAAATCATAATTCAAATTTTAATTCAAATTTTAATTCAAATTACTAAAACACCAATGTGGAAGAAAAATAAAATCGTGTATAAAAAAGGGGGATCCACCCACATTAGAACTTACCGTAACTTCATTTGAAAATTAATACGAATTGCTTGTGACACGTGCTACAACGAAGTGGAGAGTGTAGTGGACTTTGAAGAAGTCAAAAGGCGCATGAGGCATAAGGTGGAGGAAGTGCTTTTTCCTTCACGTGGGGACTATAGCCCACACGGTGGGCTCCCAAGTGCTAAGGCACTTAGGCCTTAGGGAGACGATGGATCGAATCATGTCGAAACCCCTTTTTGGGGAAGGCAAGGTATGCATTGGAATTTAGGCAACAAAAATTTCAAAAGTGGTTGAAAAATTAAAAATATTTTTTTGCATTATATTTGGTTTATAAGGCTGCATTGGGAGTTATAAGGGTTATGCAAATTAAATTTTGATATAATTTTCTTTAATGGTTGGAAAGAGTTGTAAGGTGTTTGTGAAGTGTTGTATATTATTTTAAGTAAGGATTTTATAAGGTGTATTCAAGGAATTATTATTTTCATGTATGATTTGTGTATGTTGATTTAAAAAGGGATTTAATAAGGCATAAATTTAGTTGTGATTATTTTGTTTCTAAGGAATATTTTTGAGAAAGTGTTGAAGAGATATTGTTGTATCTAACCATTTGAATTAAAAAGAAGTAAATTTTTATTAAGACAGGTTTTTCTAAAGACACCTTTACATCCAACAAAAAGTATGGGCATATTATTCCTAGTGAGTAATTGTTGAGAGTTGTGAATGAAAAGTTGGAGTGAAAAGGATTTTTTGGTTAAGCATTATTGAGTATGTTTTTAATTAATGCTTCAAGGTTTTCTGGAATTCAAATTTGTTGATAAAACCTTGTTTTATAAGCATTTTTGTTGAAGTGATTAAGTTGAGTGAAGAAATTGAACTAGGGTTTGCAAATAACATGAGTATCATTGTTATGTGAGATTGGTTGATAAGCATTGTTGGAAACATCTGAGTGAGTTTTCATATGTTTGGACTAGGATTTGTGAGAAAGTATTATTTCATTGAGTGATAGATTGAGACTAGTGGATGTGTGAATTGATAGCTCAAGTTCTGTAAAACAATTTGTTCTATATACTAAATTGATTTGAGAGAGGTTGAGTGTAGGTGAATGTGATGCATATTGACCCTCTAATAATTCTTTATATGTTTCTGTAATAAAGGAAAGATTGAAAGTGATTGAGAGTTTGTGATTTTGAAGCATATTGAGTCTCTAACAATTCTCTATATGTTTCTAAAAAGAGAGTGAAAGTGATTAAGCATTGAGGTGAATATGAAGCATATTTAATCTCTAACAATTCTCTATATGTTTCTAAAAGAGTGATTGAAAGTGATTGAGCATAGTAATGCTTGTGAAGCATATTGAATCTCTAACAATTCTCTATAAGTTTCTAAAAGAGTGATTGAAAGTGATTGAGCATTGTGATGAATGTGAAACATATTGAGTATCTAACAGTTCTCCTTGTATTTCTATGAGATTGGACAAGTTCTAGTGTGGACTTTTTGACCAGATTTGAGGTAAGTCGTTGAGAAGACTTGTGGATAGATTTGAGTGAGATTTTATGGAAGCTTACAATACAGATTGAGAGAAGAGTTGGAAAAGTTCTAGTGAGGACTTGTTGAGAAGATTTGGACAAGTTCTAGAGAGGACTTGTGGATAGATTTGTGTGAGATTTTGTGGAAGCTTACAAGGCATATTTGAGACAAGTATTTAAGAAGACTTGAGAGTAGAGTTGATTAATTGATTTGATTCAAACCTTGAGTTAAGTTTTGGGGTAGATTCAAAAGAGTTGATTTGTGATTAAGGCTTGAGGATAAAGATTGAGAATATATTTTTTCTATACTAAAGGACTACGTTTAGTGCAGATCAGAGGACAAATATTGAGGATAGATTTTTGCTATATCAAATGATTATGTTTACTATATATTCAAGGATAGATTTTTGTGTAGATTTGATGATAGGTTTATGCCAGACTAGAGACATAGATTGAGCATATTTGTGCTAGACCGAAGGACTATGTTTATTGCAATTTTTAGGATGATAGAGTATATAGGATGAAAGTCTCCAGTGGATAGAGATCCATTAGACAGGGTAGTGAGGATAGCTGTCTTCAATGGTTAGAGATCCATTAGCCAGAGTAGTCAGGGCAATAATTCTTCTAGAAGATAACCAGTTAGAGCTAAGGAGTAAGGAGTTCTCCTTTGGATAGAGATCCACAAACATTATTAGGATATTGGTGTCTCCTTTGGATAGAGATCCATAAAAATTGTAAAGGTGATAGAGTATATAGGATGATAGTCTCCAGTGGATAGAGATCCATTAGACAGGGTAGTGAGGATAGGTGTCTTCAATGGTTAGAGATCCATTAGCCAGAGTAGTCAGGGCAATAATTCTTCTAGAAGATAACCAGTTAGAGCTAAGGAGTAAGGAGTTCTCCTTTGGATAGAGATCCACAAACATTATTAGGATATTGGTGTCTCCTTTGGATAGAGATCCATAAAAATTGTAATAGACAAATGATTCCTAAGAGATTGATTGATAAAATATTAGTGAAATATTTTCTTCGTGGAGTAGCCCACATTGGGTGAACCATGTTAAATCGATGTCTCTATTGTGTGTGGTGATTTGTGCATTTATTTGATTACTACTGTTGATATTGCTATCTTTACATTGCATAATATTGATTGGGAAGGAAAATTAAAAAGTGGTCTTATACTTAAGGTTATGCACAGTTGCGAATGTTCACAAATTGTGTGAATATTAGGATTTCCAAAAATAAAAATTAGGAAATATGAGGACCCTTGATGTCGACCCATTCACCTAAAATTTTTAGGACCAATTTGTTCTTAGGGTCAATTTACCATAATATATATCCAAACATAGGTATATTTGTACTAGTTGGAAAGCTCTTTTCAATACTGATCTAATGGTGGTGTTTTTATGAAGTTATAAGATGATTTAATAGGTCAAAAGTGTCCCCAAAGATGACCTTACATTTTAGGGCTTAAAATACCCCAAATTTTTGTATAAATATGCTCAATTTGATTTTGTTAGTATTATCCATAATTCACCTTGATTTTGATTAGGATTTGCTATTTTTTTACAAGTACATTTGAAGTCCAACCGCTTATGCATAACCCTACTTATACTGTTCACCCCCCACTTATATTGTGTTCTTCAATTGTATCAGAGCACATTCCTTCAAAAGAGTTTAACATCTTGAAGAAAAAGCTTTCAAGAACACAATGGAGTCTAATAATTCAACACCAATATTTGATGGAAGTGATTATATATATTGGAGTATGAGAATGAAGATTCACCTGATGACACTTGGTAATGAAATTTGGGAAGTAGTTGAAGATGGATACATACCACTAGTTGATCCACCTATAGATAAGGAAGGAAATATTCTACAACATTACAATTCAAAAGTAATGAATGCAATTTTTAGAGGTTTGCATAGAATAGAGTCCAAAAAATTTAAGCATTATAAAGATGCAAAAGGAATTTGGGATAAGTTGCAAAGTATATATGAAAGAGATAAAGGTGTCAAGAAGGAAAAGATACAAAATATCAAAGGACAATTTGAAGACTTAAGAATTAAGGATGAAGAAAACATTAGTACTTATCTACTTCGAGTTGATGAGGTTGTTAATGCTATGCAAGGACTTGTACTTAATGTTGAAGAATCAGATGTTTGTGATAAGGTCTTAAGATCTCTCTCAAAAATATTTAGTGAAAATATTTCTGCTATAGAAGAATCAAAATATGGTTATTCTTTGACAAGAGATATGTTACTTGATATTCTCACAACCTTCGAGTTAAGAACAAAATATGAACCTAATATTCAGAAGGAAACAACCTTTCAAGCAATTAAGAAGATAAAGGGTAAGAAATCAGAATCGAGCAATGAGTCATGTAGTGATAAAGAAGTAAATTATGGTAGAATGAATAAAGATTCTAGAATATTTAGAGATGCAAAATCAGTTAGATGTTTCAATTGTGAAAATTATGGTCACTACGCAACTGATTGACACGAAGCTAAAACTAACAATAATGAAGAAAAACATGATCACAGGAACAAGGAATCGAAAAGATTCAGGTATCACAAGGAAGGTAAGGATGGATAAAGCAAACAAGGAAAGAAGTTCTTTCAAGGACAAAATAGGATCTACTATGTAGACAAGGCAAGTAAGTACTCAAGTGATACTTATGCTAGTTCTTCAAGTAATGATTGTTGGACATTTTGAGTCCCTAAGCTAAAATATTATCATTGATGTCAAAAGAGCATTTAATGTCAAAAGGATCTATGAAGGGTTTTTGTGAAAACCAAGGCAAAAAAAATAAAAGGTTTTATTTAAAACCATGGATGGTATATTTGGTCTCGATTTTTCTTAAAACCCAAGTTGGGCTTTCATTTAATCAAAAAAGGTGCCCCGATGATGGAGTTATTTGAGTTTTAATATTTAGTTTAAATTTTAATTATTTAAAATTTAAATTCAAATTCAAATTTAAATTTAAATTTAAATGTAAATTTTCCCGTCGACGTCATAAAGCAAACATAAATTCATATTTTCACCGATGTATTTAAGTGTTTTAAAAACTATATAAAGGGGTGATAAATGAATCAAAGTTTTATCCTTGATCTTGTGATAAATGTTTGGCATTCGAATAAGTCTATGAGCTCATGTGAATTTTGAGAAGAGAAGCAGGAAATAAAATGACAGTGCTTGGAAAGTCAAATCATGGTGGAAAGTGTGGCGCATTGGCAAATTATTTTGACTAAGGGACAAGGTAGCACAAACACCAGGGATTGAATCCCTTGGATGGTGTTTTAGAAAGCATTTGGAAAGTGCATTGGCGCTTTGTCTTTTGTGGAGGGTGGAGGAAGGTTTAAGGCTTTTTGGGCCTTTGCCTTTCCAATGAACACCTAGTTCGAGTGGAATCTTAGACGTGGCTAAGACGCTCATGGTGTGGCAAGCCGGGGGTTCGAATCCCCTTGAGGAGGTAATTACGTTTTCCATTTAAATAATTTTTATCAGCCCTAAAGTTTGGAGTTATAAGGTAGTTAATGGAAAAAAAAAAAATTATTAGGGTTGTGATTATTATTGCAAAGCATAATTGGTTTATGATTTATTTGATGGTTATGTTAATTTTAGGAGAAATAAGGAGTTGTTTTTCAAAAGCAATTTTGAGAGGTTTATTATTTTTTATAAGGGTTTTAATAAAATGTACTTGGACTAGGGTTTGTGAAAAAGGATTGGTCCTTGAGGTGATTGGTTGAGTTGAGTTACTTAATACATGGTTGGAGTAGGGTTTGTGAGAAAGAATTTTTCCTTGATGTGATTGATTTAGTTGAGTTGATTAAGCCTAGTCAAGTGGATGCATGTGGTTGTTCAAGTTCCTAGAAACAAACTATTTAATATTATGATTTGAGTTGATATTGATTTGAGTTGAGATTGAGATCTGGATATAGAATATATAGTCTCTAACAATTCTCTTGATGCTTCTATTGAGTTGAGATTGGGATTTGAGTATAGAAAATATAGAGTCTCTAACAATTCTCTTTATGCTTCTATGAGATTGATTTCAGATATTGATTGTACATTGAGCTTAGAACATATTGAGTCTCTAACAATTCTCTTTATGATTCTATGTGTTTGAGACAAGTCTTTGAGAAGACTTGTGTACTGTTTTGAGTTAATATTTTGTGAAATCTTGCTATGCAAATTTGAGCAAGTCCTAAAGAGGATTTTTTGAGCATATTTGGACAAGTTATGTGTGAGCTTGTTGAGCAGATTTGGATAAGTCCTAGAGAGGACTTATTGAGCAGATTTGAGCAAGTCCTAGAGAGGACTTATTGAGGAGATTTGAGCAAGTCCTAGAGAGGACTTATTGAGCAGATTTGAGCAAGTCCTAGAGAGGACTTATTATGTATATTTGAGAAAGTCCTAGAGAGGACTTATTTAGCATATTTGAGCAAGTCTTAGAGAGGACTTGTTGAGTAGATTTGTACAATTTTTGTGTGAACTTATTGAGAATATTTCAACAAGTTTTGTGTGAACCTATTGAGCAGATTTAGATAAGTTTTGTGTGAACTTGTTGAGCACATTTGGAAAGGTTTTGTGTGAACCTTTTGAGTAGCTTTGGACAAGTTTTGTGTGAATCTATTGAGCATATTTGAGTAGGTTCTAAGTGAACCTATTGATTATAATTGTACTAGATCGATTGTACTGTGTTTAGTGCAAGATATTGCGCAGAATTGTACTAGACCAACTAAAATGTGTTTGGTATAGTATTGAGACAAATATTTGGAGGTGATAGAGTATAGAGGAAAAAGTCTCCGTAGATAGAGGTCCAACAACTAAGACAATTGAAGATAAATCTGAGTGAGGAGTCTTCAAGTGGAGAGAGATCCACAAGTCAGTTCAGTAGAGATACAAAGTCTTCTAGAGGATGACTAGCCAAAGCATAAGGGAAAAGAGTTTTCCTATGGAAGATATCCATGAACTAGATTTAGGGGATCAACATATCCTTTGGATCGAGGTCCATAAACATTGTAATTTGGGAAATATTCCAAATAAATAATTTGAGAAATATTTAGAAGAAATATTTTCTCTATGGAGGTGGCCCACATTGGGTGAACCACATCAAATCTATGTCTCTATTGTGTGTGGATTTTTATGCGTTGCTTTGATTACTGCTATTAATACTTCTATCTATACACTACATAATATTGATTTGAGAAGAAAAGTAAAAAGTGGTCTTATACTATTCACCCCCCCTCTCAGTATAAGCTTGTGTTATTCAATTGGTATCAAAGTTGGTTCCTTCATAAAGGATTTAATAGCTTGAAGGAAGATCTTGCAAGAACACAAATGACAAAGAAAGGCAAGAGTAAAAGCATGAGACACAAGAAGAAAAGAACACCTATGGTCATGAGAGTAAAGGAATATGAGTTTAGTATTATTGTATTGAGATGACACATGGAAATAGATTCAAGATATGAATAAAGTAATGGAGAAATATCCAGACTGATAAATTTTTGTACCAGTTCTAGAAAGACAGGTTATCATGCAGCTTATTGTTCACAATAAGGTGGAGAATGTTTTGTATGTGGTCAACTCGGTCATGATGCAAGTTATTGCAATGGGTTTGATAGCATTGAATATGAAGATGATTCTCTTAGATTTGAAGTTCTAAATAATGAGTTATAAAAGGATAACAAGAATAGTCGAAGCAAGTATCAAGAAAAAAATCCACTTTGGACAATAGAAGAAATTGAAGAAGAGGAAGATTTAGATAAAGAAAAGGAGGAAGCCACTATTAAGGAACTTGTTGAGTTGAAAAGAGAAAATTCAAAATTAAAGGCTCAAATACAAGAAGAAGAGAATTGTAAGACAAAGCTTCTACAGGATTTATCTGACTTGAGAGATAAGGTTGAAAAGGCAAGAAGATTTGAAAAAGGTATGGTTGAACAGTCAAATATAAAATATATAAAATGTGAAGGGCTTATTGTTACTCTTGAAGAATTAAAAATGGAGAACTCAGGATTAAGGGTCTGATGCAGGAGCATCCAAGGGAAGAGAAAAATTCCGCGAGGAGAGAAGATGTTGCGATATCGTGACATATCGGCAAAGAAGAAAGATGTCGCGATATCGCGACATGTCACATTTTCGTGACTCAGGGAGGAGAGAGAATGCAAAGAGCAAAAAGTGTCACAATATCGTGACAGGAAAAGTGTCACGATATCATGATAGAAAAAGTGTCGCGATATCACATGTCACGTTTTCATGACTTAGGGAGGAGAGAGAATGCAAAGAGCAAAAAGTGTTGCGATATCATGACAGAAAAAGTGTCACAATATCATGACTTGTCATGTTTTCACGACCCAGGAAGAAGAGAGAAGGCACAGAGCAAAAAGTGTCGTGATATCACGACAGAGAAAAGTGTCGCGATATCACAACATGTCACGTTTTCGTGACTCAGGGAGGAAGAAGGCATCCGAGAAAAATGTCACGATTTTGCGACATGTCGCAAAATTGCAACCAAAAGAAAACAGGAAGGGACAGAGGAGAAAATGTCATGATTTCATGACATGTCATGAAATCGTGACCAAAGAAGCAGAAAGAAGACAAGGAAGGCAAGCTGTCATGATTTCATGACCCGAAGCAGAGAGCGAGAGTAGAAGGCAAAGATGTCGCGATATTGTGACATGTCACGATTTCGTGACCCGAAGCAGAGAGCGAGAGCAGAAGGTAAAGATGTCATGATATCACAACATATCGTGATTTCATGACCCAAAGTAGAGAGCGAGAGTAGAAGGCAAAGATGTCACGATATCGCGACATGTCATGATTTTGCGACCCAAAACAGAAAGAGGAAGCAGAACGAAAGAATGTTGCGATATCGCGACATGTCACGATTTTGTGACCCAAGAGGCGAGAAGGAGGTAGAAAGGAAAGGATGTCACGATATCATGAAATGTCATGATTTCATGACCAAAAAGGAGAAAGAAGAGCGGAGAGGTAAGATGTCGCGATATTGTGAAATGCCACGATATCGCAACCCGAATAGGAGAGAGAGAGCGAGGAAAAAAAAATGTCATGATATCATGACATGTCGCGATATCATGACCCAAAGAAGAGAAATGCAACGAGGGAGGAAAATGTTGCGATATCATGACATGTCGTGATATCGTGACATACTACTGGTTCATGATTCATAAAGGCACACATTCCCAAACGATGTTTTTCGAGGTAGTCAAAGTCCTCATCAATGCAATATTTCTTGCCTAGTAAGTTTGCTGAGCATGGCGGCCACTCGAAGGCTATGCCCAGAGGTCAGAGAGATCAGACAGCTCATCAATGTGTGTTCCCATGGCTGACCTGGTGATAGTTGCCAATTAGGGTAAAAGATGAGAAGGTTCAGTCACGAAGGCGGGGAAAGAGCCGATTTTTGAGATCAAGAGGATGTTTGTTTGTAGGTGGGTCATTAATGGCTCAGAGGGATGGGTCCTCTATAAAAACCCAGTCATTGTAATGTAAAATAAAAAAGGGGGGAAATCCAAGTTTTGGATATTGGAAGAAGGTATTCTTCCTGGGAGCGCAGGCAGATCGTCAAACGTGAGGCAACTTGCATTAGAAAATAGAAAACTACGCCTGCGGGCTAGTATTGTAAATCGGTTCCAGGAGATGTAAAAGCTAGTTTCAGTAAAGAAAATAGCATATTGAAAATTTGAATTTTTGGTGTGTTTTGTGACCCCCCCATCAGGGTCCAAGCTTAAGAAGAAGAAAAAGCAAAAGCAAGGTTTTTACAGGAACTCACCAACTTCAAAATCAAAGTTGAAGAGACAAGAAAAATTGAAGAAGGTATGGTTGAAAAATTAAAGACAAAATATCTAGAGTGTGAAAGATTAGAGCATAAGATAGTTTCACTAAGGATGGAAGTAAAAGGCTCTAAGGATAAGCTACACAAGTTTGAGGAAAATTAAAGGACCTTGGAAAGGACTATTAATGCACAAAGATCATCAATCACCATAATGGGATTTAGTTCTAAAGAAGAACAAGGGAGACAAGAAGCACAAAAAAGAGAGCCAAGCTACTATGCGGATAATGCAAGTAAGAAATCAACTAATAGTGACGCTAGTTTTTCAGACAATAATAGAGATGAAGTCTTGTTTATCGTTGAATAAAAAGATCTAGTTAAGAAAAAGACTCCAGTTATTCTCAAGTGTTTTAGATGTGGTAAATTTGGATATCTTGAATATGATTGCACTAGGGATGGCTATAGTTTTAGTGATGATGATTTTGAATATGCACTTGGTAAACCAGATGAGAATCTTCTAATGGCATTAGAATAAGAAGAAGTGAGTGATCCCATAGAAAGCAAGTCAAAAGAAAGAAATGATATGGACAAAGGCAAACAAATAGAGGACTACTCAATAGAGAATGGTTATGATCTAAAGGGAGAACTTATCCATGCCCTTGACACAGTAAAGAAGGTAAGAAAGAAAAACTCTAAGCTTGAAATTCAATTTCAAGAATGTGATGAAGAATTATTATTTCTCATAGAGGACTTAGAAAAGTCAAAGGCTTAGGCAATTAAGTTTAAGGATAAGATAGAAGCAAATATTTTGGAATGTGAGAAGTTAGCACAAGAAGTGGCTACTCTAAAGAAATATTTATAGGACTCCAAGATCAAGATGAAAAGTTTCACAAATAGCTCTAAGAACTTGGATAAGTTCATTTGTGGACAAAAAAGAACATCATGTTCAATAGATCTTGGTTTTGGAAAGAAACAGGAAAAAACAAAGTCTACTCCAAGTATTCAAGAAGAAACAACATCAGAAGAATATACTTCAGAAGAGGGATTCCTAGATGCAAGTGAAAGTGAAACTTCTAAGTACGAGTCAGATTGTAGTGAGTCCAACACGGACAATGGGCAAAGAAGATATAGATGGAACATAAATCAGAACAGGAGATCAATGAGGTCTAGTCAAGGAAGCTTCAATGGGAAATGTTTCTCATGTCAAAGGTTTGGGCATATGGCTTCACAGTGTAGATCACATGAAAGATAGGTATATGGAATATATTAGCTTTTAAAAGGATATCGATATTCATGTAATGATTTTGGTCACAAGGCAATGAATTGTAGAATTCATGACAAAAGAGGATATGGCTTCACTAGGAGAAATATTCAGATTGTTGCACATCCAAGGAATAATAATATTAAGTGTTATAAGTGCAATAATGATGATCACATAACAAGATGGTGTAGAGCAAATATTCCAAAAACATGCATGACTAGGAATAGGAACATGAACATGAACATGAACATGAACAAGAACATGAATAGAAACAAGAAGATGAACAGGAATAGAGACTCAAAAAATAAAAGAGACTCAGAGAAGAATGAGAACAAGAATAGGTACAAGAACAGGAACATGGATGAGAACAAGAAAAGGAAAAGGAATAGGGATGATGACTTGGAAATAAAAAATGAAAGGATTCAGCAAAAAGGGAGAGAAAAAGACAAAGACAAAGAACAGTGCTTTCAGGAGTAGAAATACTCCCACCCAAAAATTAACCACCTCATGTGGATTTGGGGGAGGGGCTAAGCTAAGAGGCTTTATTCTTAGCCCCAAGCCCCAAATGTGACCCTTTGCCATTGATGTCAAAGGGGGATAGACTTGTTTATTATGGGGAGAGTTTTTGGATATGAGGAGAGATTTGATATTTGAGAGAGCATTGATCCAGGGGGAGCAAAGTCCCAAGGGGAGCAAAAAAGAAGGTCAGAATTTAGTAAAAGGATTTGGGTTGCCATAAAGGAAAAAGGGTGGACATTTTGAGTCCCTAAGATAAAATGTTATCATTGATGTCAAAAGAGCATTTAATGTCAAAAGGATCTATGAAGGGTTTTTGTGAAATTAAAGGCAGGAAAAATAAAAGGTTTTATTTAAAACCATGGATAGAATATTTGATCTAGGTTTTTCTTAAAACCCAAGTTGGGATTTCGTTTCATAAAAAAATGTGCCCTGGTGATGGAATTATTTGAGTTTTAATATTTGGTTTAAATTTTAATTATTTAAAATTTAAATTCAAATTTAAATTTAAATGTAAAGTTTCCTGCCGATGTCATCAACCAAACTTAAATTCATATTTTCGTCGACGTCTTCAAAGTGTTTTAAACACTATATAAAGGGGTGGTAAATGAATCAAAGTTTTATCCTTGCTCTTGTGATAAATGTTTGGCATTCAAATAAGTCTATGAGCTCGTGTGAATTTTGATAAGAGAAGCAGGGAAGAAAACGATAGCGCTTGGAAAGTCAAATCATGGTGGGAAGCGTGGCGCATTGGAAAATTGTTTTGGCTAAGGGACAAGGCAGCGTAAACACCAGGGATCAAATCCCTTGGACGATGTTTCAGAAGGCGTGTGGAAAGCTATTTTGTGCTTTGTCTTTTGCAAAATGTGGAGGAAGGTTTAAGGCACTTTGGGCCTTTGCCTTTCTAACGAGCGCCTAGCTCGTATGGAATATTAGCCACAACTAAGACGCTCACGGTGTGGCAAGTCGGGGGTTTGAATTCCCTTGAGGAGGTAATTACATTTTGCATTTAAATAATTTTTATTAGCCCTAAAGTTTGGAGTTATAAGTTAGTAAATGGATATTTAAAGTTTGTTATTAGGGCTATGATTATTATTGCAAAGCATAATTGGTTTATGATTTATTTTATGGTTATGGAGAATTAATTTTAGGAGAAATATGGAGTTGTTTTTCAAAATTAATTTTGAAAGGTTTATTATTTTTTATAAGGGTTTTAATAAAAGGGACTTTGGTGGATGTGTTTATTAAATTGGAGTAAAAAGGGTGTATTTTGAGTAATGCTTTATTTTGTGATTATTTGAAGTCCATTAACCCTTGTTTAGATTGGAAAGGAAAGTTGTGTTTAAGTTTGGAAGATTTTATGGACAACTTATTGCCATCAAAAAGGTATGGGCACATTCTCCTATTGATTGTTTATGGTGGTTAATTTCTAAAATATCATTGGAGAGAAAATTATTGATTGTGGTTTCATTTGAGAAAATTATTGGTTGAATGCTTCAAGGTTTTTTGGTTTGTGAGTTGTATTTAAACCTTGTTTTATTAGAATTGTTTTTGAAGCCCATTGATGATGAAATGAACCTGAACTTGAGTTAGAAAAGAACATGATTATCATTGCTATGTGAGACTTGTGCTTGAGCATTATTGAAAACATTTTATGTTGGTTAATACATGCTTGGACTAGGGTTTGTGAAAAAGGATTGTTCCTTGAGGTGATTGGTTGAGTTGAGTTGGTTAATACATGCTAGGGTTTGTGAGAAAGGATTGTTCCTTGAGGTGATTGATTTAGTTGAGTTGATTAAGCCTAGTCAAGTGGATGCATATGGTTTTTCATGTTCCTAGAAACAAACTATTTAATATTCTGATTTGAGTTGATATTGATTTGAGCTGAGATTGAGGTTGATTTGAGTTGAGATTGAGATCTGAATATAGAATATATATAGAGTCTCTAACAATTCTCTTGATGCTTCTATTGATTTGAGATTGGGATTTGAGTATAGAACATATAGAGTCTCTAACAATTCTCTTTATGCTTCTATGAGATTGATTTGATATATTGATTGTACATTGAGCTTAGAACATATTGAGTCTCTAACAATTCTCTTTATGATTCTATGTGTTTGAGACAAGTCTTTGAGAAGACTTGTGGGCTGTTTTGAGTTAATATTTTGAGAAAGCTTACTATGCAGATTTGAGCAAGTCCTAAAGAGGATTTGTTGAGCATATTTGGATAAGTTCTGTGTGAGCTTGTTGAGTAGATTTGGATAAGTCCTAGAGAGGACTTATTGAGCAGATTTGAGCAAGTCCTAGAGAGGACTTATTGAGCAGATTTGAGCAAGTCCTAGAGAGGACTTATTGAGCAGATTTGAGCAAGTCCTAGAGAGGACTTATTGAGAATATTTGAGCAAGTCCTAGAGAGGACTTATTTAGCATATTTGTGTCATGTGCTACAACAAAGTGGAGAGTGTAGTGTACTTTGAAGAAGTCAAAAGACGCACAAGGCATAAGGTGGAGGAAGTGCTTTTTCCTTCACGTAGGGACTAAAGCCCACACGGTGGGCTCCCAAGCGCTAAGGCACTTAGGCCTTAGGTAGAGGATGGATCGAATCATGTCGAAACCTATTTTTGGGGAAGGCAAGGTATGCATTGGAATTTAGGCACCAAAAATTTCAAAAGTGGTTGAAAAATTAAAAATTAATTTTTGCATTATATTTGGTTTATAAGGCTGCATGGGGAGTTATAAGGGTTATGCAAATTAAATTTTGATATCATTTTATTTAATGGTTGGAAAGAGTTGTAAGGTGTTTGTGAAGTGTTGTATATTATTTTAAGTAAGGATTTTATAAGGTGTATTCAAGGAATTATCATTTTCATATATGATTTGTGTATGTTGATTTAAAAAGGGATTTAATAAGGCATAAATTTAGTTGTGATTAATTTGTTTCTAAGGAATATTTTTGAGAAATTTTTGAAGAGATATTGTTGTATCTAACCATTGGAATTAAAAATAAGTAAATTATGATTAAGACAGGTTTTTCTAAAGACACATTTACATCCAACAAAAGGTATGGGCATATTATTCCTAGTGAGTGATTGTTGAGATTTGTGAATGAAAAGTTGGAGTGAAAATGATTTTTTGGTTAAGTACTATTGAGTGTGTTTTTAATTAATGCTTCAATGTTTTCTAGAATTGAAATTTCTTGATAAAACCTTGTTTTATAAGCATTTTTGTCGAAGTGATTAAGTTGAGTGAAGAACTTGAACTAGGGTTTGCAAATAACATGAGTATCATTGTTATGTGAGATTGGTTGATAAGCATTGTTGGAAATATTTGAGTGAGTTTTCATATTTTTGGACTAGGATTTGTGAGAAAGGATTATTTCATTGAGTGATTGATTGAGTAGAGTTGGTTGAGACTAGTGGATGTGGGAAGTGATAGCTCAAGTTCTATGAAACAATTTGTTCTATATACTGAATTGATTTGAAAGAGAGGTTGAGTGTAGGTGAATGTGAAGCATATTGAGTCTCTAATAATTCTTTATATGTTTCTGTAATAAAGGAAATATTGAAAGTGATTGAGAGTTTATGATTTTGAAGCATATTGAGTCTCTAAAAAGTCTCTATCTGTTTCTAAAAAGTGAGTGAAAGTGATTGAGCATTGAGGTATATGTGAAGAATATTGAGTCTCTAAAAATTATCTATATGTTTCTAAAAGAGTGATTGAAAGTGATCGAGCATTGTGATTATTTTGAAGCATATTGAGTCTCTAAAAATTCTCTATATGTTTCGAAAAGAGTGATTGAAAGTTATTGAGCATTGTGATGAATGTGAAACATATTGAGTATCTAACAATTCTCCTTGTATTTCTATGATATTGGACAAGTTCTAGTGTGGGCTTTTTGTCTAGATTTGAGGTAAGTCTTTGAGAAGACTTGTAGATAGATTTGAGTAAGATTTTATGGAAGCTTACAATACAAATTGAGAGAAGAGTTGGAAAAGTTCTAGTGAGGACTTGCTGAGCAGATTTGGACAAGTTCTAGAGAGGACTTGTGGATAGATTTGTGTTAGCTTTTGTGGAAGCTTACAAGGAAGATTTGAGACAAGTATTTAAGAAGACTTGAGAGTAGAGTTGATTGATTAATTTGATTCAAACCTTGAGTTAAGGTTTGGGGTAGATCCAGAAGAGTTGATATGTGATTAAGGCTTGAGGATAAATATTGAGAATAGATTTGTTCTAGACTAAAGGACTACGTTTAGTGTAGATCAGAGGACAAATATTGAGGATAGATTTTTGCTATATCGAATGATTGTGTTTACTATATATTCAAGGATACAGTTTGGTGCAGATTTGATGATAGGTTTATGCCAGACCAGAGACATAGATTGAGCATATTTGTGTTAAACTGAAGGACTGTGTTTATTGTAATTTTTAGACAGAGTTTTAAAGGTGATAGAGTATAAAATACGATAGTCTCCAGTGGATAGAGATACATTATCCAGGGTAGCGAGATTAGGTGTCTTCAATGGATAGAGATCCATTACCCAGAGTAGTCAGGGCAACAGTTCTTCTAGAAGATAACCAGTCAAAGCTAGGGAGTAAGGAGTTCTCCTTTGGATAGAGATCCGCAAACTTGATTAGGAGATTGGTGTCTCCTTTGGATAGAGATCCATAAAAATTGTAATAGAGAAAGGATTCCAAAGAGATTGATTTATAAAATATTAGTGAAATATTTTCTCCGTGGAGTAGCCCACATTGGGTGAACCACATTAAATCAGTGTCTCTATTGTGTGTGGTGATTTGTACATTTCTTTGATTACTATTGTTGATATTGCTATCTTTACATTGCATAATATTGATTGGGAAGGAAAATTAAAAAGTGGTATTATACTTAGGGTTATGCACAGTTGCAAATGTTCACAAATTGTGTGAATATTAGGATTTCCAAAAATAGAATTTGGCAAATATGAGGACCCTTGACATCAGCCCATTCACCTAAAATTTTTAGGACCAATTTGTTCTTAGGGTCAATTTACCATAATATATATCCAAACATAGGTATATTTGTACTATTTGGAAATCTCTTTTTAATCTTGATCTAATGGTGGTGTTTCTATGAAGTTATAAGATGATTTAATAGGTCAAAAGTGTCCCCAAATATGACCTTACTTTTTAGGGCTTAAAATACCCCAAATTTTTGTATGAAGATGCTCAATTTGATTTTCTTAGTATTCTCCATGATTCACTATTTTTTTACAAGTACATTTGAAGTTGAACCGCTTATGCATAACCCTACTTATACTGTTCACCCCATGCTTATATTGTGTTCTTCAATTGTATCAGAGCACATTCCTTCAGAAGAGTTTAACATCTTGAAGAAAAAGCTTTCAAGAACACAATGGATTCTAATAATATGTCCTCAGATAATTCAACACCAATATTTGATGGAAGTGATTATATATATTGGAGTATGAGAATGAAGATTCACCTGATGACACTTGGTAATGAAATTTGGGAAATAGTTGAAGATGGATACATACCACCAATTGATCCACCTATAGATAAGGAAGGTAATCTTCTACAACATTACAATTCAAAAGTAATGAATGCAATTTTTAGAGGTTTGCATAGAACAAAGTCCAAAATATTTATGCATTATAAATATGCAAAAGGAATTTGGGATAAGTCGCAAAGTATATATGAAGGAGATAAAGGTGTCAATAAGGAAAAGATACAAAATATCAAAGGACAATTTGAAGACTTAAGAATTAAGGATGAAAAAAACATTAGTACTTATCTACTTCGAGTTGATGAGGTTGTTAATGCTATGCAAGGATTTGGACTTAATTTTGAAGAATCAGATGTTTGTCATAAGGTCTTATGATCTCTCTCAAAAATATTTAGTGAAAATATTTCTGCTATAGAAGAATCAAAATATGGTGATTCTTTGAAAAGAGATATGTTACTTGATATTCTTGCAACCTTTGAGTTAAGAACAAAATATGAACCTAATATTCAAAAGGAAGCAACCTTTAAAACAATTAAGAATATAAAGGGTAAGAAGTCAGAATCGAGCAATGAGTCATGTAGTGATGAAGAAGTAAATTATGGTAGAATGAATAAATATTCAAGAATATTTAAAGATGCAAAATCAGTTAGATGTTTCAATTGTGGAAAGTATGGTCACTATGCAACTAATTGACAAGAAGCTAAAACTAACAATAATGAAGAAAAACATGATCACAGGAACAGGGAATCGGAAAGATTCAGGTATGACAAGGAAGGTAATCATGGATAAAGAAAACAAGGAAAGAAGTTCTTTCAAGGAAAAAATAGGATCTACTATGTAGAAAAGGCAAGTATGTACTCAAGTGATAGTTATGCTAGTTCTTCAAGTAATGAATGTTGGACATTTTGAGTCCCTAAGCTAAAATATTGTCATTAATGTCAAAAGAGCATTTAATGTCAAAAGGATCTATGAAGGGATTTTGTGAAAACCAAGGCAAAAAAAATAAAAGATTTTATTTAAAACCATGGACAACATATTTGGTCTCATTTTTTCTTAAAACCCAAGTTGGGCTTTTGTTTCATCGAAAAAGGTGCCCCGGTGATGGAGTTATTTGAGTTTTAATATTTGGTTTAAATTTTAATTATTTAAAATTTAAATTCAAATTCAAATTTAAATTTAAATGTAAATTTTCCTGCTGACGTCATCAAGCAAACACAAATTCATATTTTCATCGATGTATTTGAAGTGTTTTAAGCACTATATAAAGGGGTGGTAAATGAATCAAAGTTTTATCCTTGATCTTGTGATAAATGTTTGGCATTCGAATAAGTCTATGAGTTCGTGCAAATTTTGAGAAGAGAAGCAGGAAAGAAAACAACAGTGCTTGGAAAGTCAAATCGTGGTGGGAAGCATGGCGCATTGCAAATAATTTTGGCTAAGGTACAAGGCAGCGCAAACACCAGGGATTGAATCCCTTGGATGACATTTCGGAAGGCATGTGGAAAGTGCATTGGTGCTTTGTCTTTTGCGGAAGGTGGAGGAAGGTTTAAGGCACTTTGGGCCTTTGCATTTCCAATGAGCACCTAGCTCGTGTGGAATATTAGACGTGGCTAAGACGCTCGTGGTGTGGCAAGTCGGGGGTTCGAATCCCCTTGAGGAGGTAATTACGTTTTGCATTTAAATAATTTTTATTAGCCCTAAAGTTTGGAGTTATAAGGTGGCTAATGGAAATTAAAGTTTTTTATTAGGGTTGTGATTATTATTGCAAAGCATAATTGGTTTATGATTTATTTGATGGTTATGGAGAATTAATTTTAGGAGAAATAAGAAGTTGTTTTTCAAAAGCAATTTTGAGAGGTTTATTATTTTTGATAAGGGTTTTAATAAAAGGTACTTTGGTGGATGTGTTTATTAAATTGGAGTAAAAAGAGTGTATTTTGAGTTATGCTTTATTTTGTGATTATTTGAAGTCCATTAACCCTTGTTTATATTGGAAATGAAAATTGTGTTTAAGTGTGGTAGATTTTGTGGACAACTTATTGGCATCAAAAATATATGGGCACATTCTCCTATTGATTTTTTATGGTGGTTGATTTATGAAATATCATTGGAGAGAAAATGATTGATTGTGGTTTCATTTGAAAAAATTATTGGTTGAATGCTTCAAGTTTTTATGGTTTGTGAGTTGTATTTAAACATTGTTTTATTAGCATTGTTGTTGAAGCCCATTGATGATGAAATGAACTTGAACTTGAGTTAGAAAAGAACATGAGTATCATTGTTATGTGAGACTTGTGCTTGAGCATTATTGGAAACATTTTGAGTTGGTTAATACATTCTTGGACTAGGGTTTGTGAAAAAGGATTGTTCCTTGAGGTGATTGGTTGAGTTGAGTTGGTTAATACATGCTTGGACTAGGGTTTGTGAGAAAGGATTTTTCCTTGAGGTGATTGATTTAGTTAAGTTGATTAAGCCTAGTCAAGTGGATGCATGTGGTTTTTCAAGTTCCTAGAAACAAACTATTTAATATTCTGATTTGAGTTGATATATATTTGAGTTGAGATTGAGGTTGATTTGAGTTGATATTGAGATTTGAATATAGAATATATATAGTATTTAACAATTCTCTTGATGCTTCTATTGAGTTGAGATTGGCATTTGAGTATAGAACATATAGAGTCTCTAATAATTCTCTTTATGCTTCTATGAGATCGATTTGAGATATTGATTGTCCATTGAGCTTAGAACATATTGAGTCTCTAACAATTCTCTTTCTGATTCTATGTGTTTGAGACAAGTCTTTGAGAAGACTTGTGGACTGTTTTGAGGTAATATTTTGTGAAATCTTGCTATGTAGATTTGAGCAAGTCCTATAGAGGATTTTTTGAGCAGATTTGGACAAGTTCTATGTGAGCTTGTTGAGCAGATTTGGATAAGTCCTAGAGAGGACTTATTGAGCAGATTTGGGCAAGTCCTAGAGAGGGCTTATTGAGAAAATTTGAGCAAGTCCTAGAGAGGACTTATTGAGTAGATTTGAGCAATTCCTAGAGAAGAATTATTGAGTAGGTTTGAGAAAGTCCTAGAGAGGACTTATTTAACATATTTGAGCAAGTCCTAGAGAGGACTTGTTGAGCAGATTTGGAAAATTTTTGTGTGAACTTGTTGAGAATATTTGGACAGGTTTTGTGTGAACCTATTGAGCATATTTAGATAAGTTTTGTGTGAACTTGTTGAGCACATTTGGAAAGGTTTTGTGTGAACCTGTTGAGTATATTTGAACAAGTTTAGTGTGAACCTATTGAGCAGATTTGAGCAGGTTCTAAGTGAACCTATTGAGTAGAATTGTACTAGATCAATTGTACTGTGTTTAGTGCAATATATTGCACAAAACTGTGCTAGACGAACTAAAATGTGTTTGGTACAATATTGAGACAAATATTTGGAGCTGATAGAGTATAGGGGACAAATTATTAGTGGATACAAATCCAATAGCCAATAAAATTAATGACAGATCTGAGTGAGGAATCTTCAAGTAGAGAGAGATCCACAAGTCAGTGCAGTAGAGAGACAGAGTCTTCTAGAAGATGACTATTCAGAGCATAAGGGAAAAGAGTTCTCCTATGGAATATATCCATGAAATTGAGATTTATGGGATCAACATATCCTTTGGACCGAGGTCCATAAACATTGTAATTTGGGAAAGATTCCCAAGAGATAATTTGAGAAATATTTAGAAGAAATATTTTCTCTATGGAGGTAGCCCACATTGGGTGAACCACATTAAATTTATGTCTCTATTGTGTGTGGAGTTTTTTAGATTGCTTTGATTATTGCTATTGATATTGCTATCTATACACTACATAATATTGATTTGAGAAGAAAAGTAAAAAGTGGTCTTATACTGTTCACCCCCCCTCTCAGTATAAGCTTGTGTTTTTCAATTGGTATCAAAGTTGGTTCCTTCAGAAAGAGTTTAATAGCTTGAAGTAAGATCTTGAAAGAACACAAATGGCAAAGAAATGCAAGAGTAAAAGCATGATACACAAGAAGAAAAGAACACCTATGGTCATGAAATAAAAGGAATATGAGTTTAATATTATTGTGTTGGGAGGACACATGGAAATAGATTCAAGATATGAATCAAGTAATGGAGAAATATCCAGACTGATAAATTTTTGGACCAGTTGTGGAAAGACAGGTCATCATGCAGCTTATTGTTCATAATAAGGTGAAGAATGTTTTGTATATGGTCAACTCAGTCATGATGCAAGTTATTGCAATAGGTTTGATAGCAATGAATATGAAGATGATTCTCATAGATTTGAAGTGCTAAATAATGAGTCATAAAAGGATAACAAGAATAGTCGAAGCAGGTATCAATAAAAAACTCCACTTTGGACAATAGAAGAAATTGAAGAGGAAGATTCAGATAAAGAAAATGAGGAAGCCACTCTTAAGGAACTTGTTGAATTGAAAAGAGAAAATTCAAAATTAAAGGCTCAAATACAAGAAGATGAGAAATGTAAGACAAAGCTTGTATAGGATTTATCTGACTTGAGATATAAGGTTGAAAAGGCAAGAAGATTTGAAAAAGGTATGGTTGAACAGTCAAAGGTAAAATATATAGAATGTGAAAGGCTTATTGTTACTCTTGAAGAATTAAAAAGGGAGAACTCGGTATTAAGGGTCCAAGCTCAAGAAGATGAAAAAGAAAAAGCAAGGTTTTTACAACTCACCAACTTCAAAATCAAAGTTGAAGAGACAAGGAAATTTGAAGAATGTATGGTTGAAAAATTAAAGACAAAATATCTAGAGTGTGAAATATTAGAGCATAAGATAGTTTCACTAAGGATGGAAGTAAAAGGCTCTATGGATAAGCTACACAAGTTTGAGGAAAATTAAGGACCTTGGAAAGGACTATCAATGCACAAATATCATCAATCACCATAACAGGATTTATTTCTAAAGAAGAACAAGGTTGACAAGAAGCACAAAAAAGAGAGCCAAGCTACTATGTGGATAATGCAAGTAAGTACTCAACTAATAGTTATGCTAGTTTTTCAGAAAATAATAGAGATGAATTCTTGTTTATGGTTGAAGAAAAAGATTCCAGTTATTCTCAAGTGTTTTAGATGTGGTAAATTTGGATATCTTGAATATGATTGCACTAGGGATGGCTATAGTTTCAATGATGATGATTTTGAAGATGCACTTGGTAAATCAGATGAGAATCTTCTAATGGAATTCGAATAAGAAGAAGTGAGTGATCCCATAGAAAGCAAGTCAAAAGAAAGAAATGATATGGACAAAGGCAAACAAATAGAGGACTACTCAATAGAGAATGGTTATGATCTCAAGGGAGAACTTATCGATGCCATTGACACAATAAATAAGGTAAGAAAGCAACACTCTAATATTGAAAGTTAGTTTCAAGAATGTGATGAAGAAATATTATTGCTCATAGAGGACTTAGAAAAGTCAAAGGCTAAGGCAAGTAAGTTCAAGGATAAGTTAGAAGTAAATATTTTGGAATGTGAGAAGTTAGCACAAGAAGTGGCTACTCTAAAGAAATATTTATAGAACTCCAAGATCAATATGAAGAGTTTCACAAATAGCTCTAAAAACTTGGATAAGTTCATTTGTGGACAACAAAGAAAATCATGTTCAACAGATCTTGGTTTTGCAAACAAACATGAAAAAGCAAAGTCTACTCCATTCTTCAAGAAGAAACAACATCAGAAGAATATACTTTAGAAGAGGGATTCCTAGATGTAAGTGAAATATAAACTTCTAAGGACGAGTCAGATTGTAGTGAGTCCAATAGGGACAATGGGCAAAGAAGATACAGATGGAACATAAATCAGAACAGGATACCAATGAGGTCTATGCAAGGAAGCTTCGATGGTAGATGCTTCTCATGTCAAAGGTTTGGGCATATGGCTTCATAGTTTATATCACATGAAAGATAGGTATATGTAATAGAATAGCTTTTAAAATGATATTGATATTCATGTAAAGAGTTTGGTAACAAGGCAATGAATTGCAGAATTCATGACAGAGGAGGATATGGCTTCACTAGGAGAAATCCTAAGACTGTTGCACATCCAAGGAATAATAACATTAAGTGTTATAAGTGCAATAATGATGGTCACATAACAAGATGGTGTAGATCAAATATTCCAAAAACATGCATGAACAGGAACACGAACATGAACATGAACAAGAACAAGAACATGAACAAGAACAATAACATGAATAGAAACAAGAATATGAACATGAATAAAGACTCAAAAAAGAAAAGAGACTCAGATAAGAATGAGAACAAGAATAGGTACAAGAATAGGAACATGGATGATAACAAGAATAGGAAAAGGAACAGGGATGATGACTTGGAAAGAAAAAATGAAAGGATTCAGCAAAAAGGAAGAGGAAAAGACAAATACAGAGAACAGTGCTTTTAGGAGTAGAAATACTCCCACCCCAGAATTAACCACCTAATGTGGATGTGGGGGGGGGGGGCTGAGCTAAGAGGCTTAATTCTTAGCCCCAAGCCCCAAAGGTGACCCTTTGCCATTGATGTCAAAGGGCGATAGATTTGTGTATTATGGGAAGAGTTTTTGGATATGAGGATAGATTTGATATTTGAGAGAGCATTGAGCCAAGGGGAGAAAAGTACCAGGGGGAGTAGAAAAGAAGGTCAAAAATTAGTAAAAGGATTTGGGTTGCCATCAAGGACAAAGGGGGAGATTGTTGGACATTTTGAGTCCCTAAGCTAAAATGTTATCATTGATGTCAAAAGAGCATTTAATGTCAAAAGGATCTATGAAGGGTTTTTGTGAAATTAAAGGCAGGAAAAATAAAATGTATTACTTAAAACCATGGACATAATATTTGATCTGGGTTTTTCTTAAAACCCAAGTTGGGATTTCGTTTCATCGAAAAATGTGCCCCGGTGATGGAGTTATTTGAGTTTTAATATTTGGTTTAAATTTTAATTATTTAAAATTTAAATTCAAATTTAAATTTAAATGTAAAGTTTCCTGTCGACGTCATCAACCAAACATTAATTCATATTTTTGTCGACGTATACAAATTTTTTTAAACACTATATAAAGGGGTGATAAATGAATCAAATTTTTATCCTTGCTCTTGTGATAAATGTTTGGAATTCAAATAAGTCTATGAGCTCGTGCAAATTTTGAGAAGAGAAGTAGGAAAGAAAACGATAGCGCTTGGAAATTCAAATCATGGTGGGAAGCATGGTGCATTGGAAAATTGTTTTGGTTAAGGGATAAGGCAGCGTAAACACCAGGGATCAAATCCCTTGGATTATGTTTCAGAAGGCGTGTGGAAAGCGCTTTGGTGCTTTGTCTTTTGCAGAAGGTGGAGGAAGGTTTAAGGCACTTTGGGCCTTTGCATTTCTAACGAGCGCCTAGCTTGTATGGAATATTAGCTATAGCTAAGACTCTCATGGTGTGGCAAGTCGGGGGTTTGAATCCCCTTGAGGAGGTAATTACATTTTGCATTTAAATAATTTTTATTAGCCCTAAATTTTGGAGTTATAAGTTAGTTAATGGACATTTAAAGTTTATTATTAGGGCTATGATTATTATTGCAAAGCATAATTGGTTTATGATTTATTTTATGGTTATGGAGAATTAATTTTAGGAGAAATAAGAAGTTGTTTTTCAAAAGTAATTTTGAAATGTTTATTATTTTTTATAAGGGTTTTAATAAAAGGGACTTTGGTGGATGTTTTTATTAACTTGGAGTAAAAAGGGTGTATTTTGAGTAATGCTTTATTTTGTGATTATTTGAAGTCCATTAGCCCTTGTTTAGATTGGAAAGGAAATTTGTGTTTAAGTTTGGCAGATTTTATGGACAACTTATTGGCATCAAAAAGGTATGGGCACATTCTCCTATTTATTGTTTATGGTGGTTGATTTCTAAAATATCATTGGAGAGAAAATGATTTATTGTGGTTTCATTTGAGAAAATTATTGGTTGAATGCTTCAATATTTTCTAGTTTGTGAGTTGTATTTAAACCTTATTTTATTAGCATTGTTGTTGAAGTCCATTGATTATGAAATGAACTTGAACTTGAGTTAGAAAAGAACATGAGTATCATTGCTATGTGAGACTTGTGCTTGAGCATTGTTGAAAATATTTTGAGTTGGTTAATACATGCTTGGACTAGGGTTTGTGAAAAAATATTGTTCCTTGAGGTGATTGGTTGAGTTGAGTTGGTTAATACATGCTTGTACTAGGGTTTGTGAGAAATGATTATTCCTTGAGATGATTGATTGAGTTGAGTTGATTAAGCCTAGTCAAGTGGATGCATGTGGTTGTTTAAGTTCCTAGAAATAAACTATTCAATATTCTGATTTGAGTTGAGATTGAGGTTGATTTGAGTTGATATTGAAATCTGAATATAGAACATATAGATTCTCTAACAATTCTCTTGATGCTTCTATTGATTTGAGATTGGAATTTTAGTATAGAACATATAGCATCTCTAACAATTATCTTTATGATTCTATGAGATTTATTTGAGATAGTGATTGTACATTGAGCTTAGAACATATTGAGTCTCTAACAATTCTCTTTACGATTCTATGTGATTGAGACTGTTAGTCTTACAATGACACTGAGAGGGGGGGTGAATCAGTGTAGCTCTTTAAACTTGAATTTATAGCTCTTAATACAGTAGCAATTAAAACTAATTACTAGATACAACAAGTATAACACAAGAGCATCACACAACACAAGATTTAACGAGGTTCACCAATGTGGCTACTCCTCAAAAATGACTGCTTGGACTACCATCCAAATCCAGCCTTTGCAAAGCACCAACTTTACAATCAATTTACCAGCACCCACTGGAAGGAGCACCAACCCCTTATTTATCTGCACCAACAGAAAGGAGCACCAACCCCTAATTTACCAGCACCTACTGGAAGGAGCACCAACCCCTGATGCCAAGCTGCAACCTGGACTTCAATTTTGAATCTATAAGATTGACAGAAAGATACCTTTGTTTTTGCAAGATCCTGACTGGTCTTTCTTCGCCTTTGCGCTCTCTACGCACTCTGCTTTCTCTGCGCAATCACTTCGCACACTCTGCTTCATTACAGTCGACCTTCACGATCGTCTTCTCCCTTTCATGCACTCTGCTCTCTTCGCACTACGACCGAACTTTGCACACTTCAACCACATCTCAAATCTCCAAACAACCCTCCTTTTATAACAGAATTCTTGTGATGAAAACCCTAATCTTAGTCGGCTGTAAACCCTAATCTTAGTCGGCTTTCATGACAACTGTGAACCCTAATTTTAGTCGATTGTCATCGGTCTTCGTCGGCTTCAACTCAACCACAAAAATACAACATGTCACGATATCATGACACTTTCACTTTCTCTCTCTTTCTCCTTGCTTTGGCCCCAAAATACAACATGTCACGATATCGCGACACTTTTTCTCCTTGCTCTTTCTCTTAGCTTTGGCCCGTGAAAATACAACATGTCGCGATATCGCGACACTTTTTCTCCTTGCTCTTTCTCTTAGCTTTGGCCTACGAAAATACAACATGTCGCGATATCGCGACACTTTCACCTCCGTACACTTTCTCTATTCTTTTGTCATGAAAATGCGACATTGCACGATATCGTGACACTTTTGTTATTTTGCCTGCCTACCCTTCTTGAGTCGAATGACATGTCGCGATATCATGACACTTTTGCTTCTCTACCTTCCTGTCCTTTTTGAGTCATGAAAATGCGACATGTCACGAAATCATGACACTTCTACTTCAGTCTTGCTTTCACTTTTGTCGTGAAATCGTGACACTTCTCCTTCGAGTCTTCTTCTCTCTTTTGTCATGAAATCGTGACACTTCTTTCGTACTTCACTTCTTTGCTTTTGTCGTGAAATCATGACACTTCGCCTTCAAGTCTTCTTCTCTACTTTTGTCATAAATCATGACACTCTTCTACTTTCTTTTGCTTTTGTCATGAAATTCGTGACACTTCTCTTTCAATCTTGCTTTCCTTTTGTCACAAAAATGCGACATGTCATCAAATCGTGACACTTTTCAAACTTACTTTCTCTCTCCTATTTTAGTCGCAAAATGCGACATGTCACGAAATCGTGACACTTTTCTTACTTGTTCTCTTTCTTTCGAACTTGTCGCGAAATCGTGACACTTCTTCTTGCTTTCTCTTTTTCTTCCAACATGTCACGAAATCGTGACACTTCTTCATGCTTTCTCTTTTTCTTCCAACATGTCACGAAATCGTGACAGTTTTTCCACTTGCCTTTTTCTCTTCCAACATGTCACGAAATCGTGACAATTTTTCCACTTGCCTTTTTCTCTTCCAACATGTCACGAAATCATGATAGTTTTTCCACTTGCCTTTTTCTCTTCCAACATGTCGCGAAATCGTGATAGTTTTTCCACTTGCCTTTTTCTCTTCCAACATGTCATGAAATCGTGATAGTTTTTCCTGCTTTTTCTCTCTCTTCCAACATGTCACGAAATCGTGACAGTTTTTCCTGCTTTTTCTCTCTCTTCCAACATGTCGCGAAATCATGATAGTTTTTCTTGCCTGTTGTATATGTCGCGATATCGCGACACTTTTCTTACTTGTCTTTTTCTTTGATCTTTTGCATATGGGCCACTTTGGTCTTCTTGGAAAAACACTGTACATACTCTGAGTAACCTTTGAACTCCTGTCTTCTGCATCTGAAAAGCTTTTGAACTTCCTATCCACTGCATCAACAGATCTATCTGACTGTGTTGACAACAATGACAATACTATTGCTGCACCTTGCTCAACAATCTCCCCCTTTGGAATTGTTGGCAACACATGTGCAATTTCCTGTAACTCTTCTCCCCCTTTGACAATAATACCAAAGGGCTACTGTAGACTCCCCCTGAGTCCATGCACAACATTCTCGAGCACAATTTATTACACTTAGCAAAAATCATGAACATGAGCAAAAAAATAATCAAATGCTCCCCCTGAGAATGTGATCCCTGTAGCTAGTCAATTCTTGGGAAGTGTGACCACTCCCAATTTATTGCGAAGGTACTCAAATGCTTCCTTGGGCAATGGTTTTGTGAAGATATCTCGCTACTTGCTCTGTAGTTGGAACAAAATCCAACTTAACCTCACCTTCCGCAACTTTCTCCTTCAAAAAGTGATACCTGATAGCGATGTGTTTTGTGCGTGAATGCATAACCGGATTCTTGGAGATGTTAATGGCACTGGTGTTATCACACTTAACTGATATTGGCTCACTGAAGCTAATACCAAGATCTTTCAGGGTTTGTTTCATCCATAATACCTGCATACAACATGTTGTCGTTGCAATATATTCTGCCTCTGCTGTCGATAAAGAAACTGACTCTTGTTTCTTACTGTGCCATGCGACCAATCTGTCTCCAAGATAGAATGCACCTCCACTTGTACTCTTTCTGTCATCTACACATCCTGCCCAATCTGCATCTGAATACGAAATAAGGGTGAAGTCTTTACCTTTTGGATACCATAACCCATACTCCATAGTACCCTTGAGGTACCGAAGAATCCTCTTCATTGTTGTCACATGAGTCTCCTTGGGATTAGCCTGAAATCGTGCTACCATGCATACTGCCTACAAAATATCTGGTCTGGTAGCTGTCAGGTATAGTAAGCTTCCAATCATAGATCTGTACATGGTTTGATCAACAGGTGGAGATTTGTCATCCTTGCTCAACTTGCAACCTGTCGTCATGGGAGTGCTAACTGGCTTACAATCCTCCATTGTGAATTTTTTAACATCTCTTTTACATATTTAACTTGAGAAATAAATATGCCCTTCTTACTTTGATTAACTTGCAACCCGAGGAAATAC
This sequence comes from Wollemia nobilis, assembly GCA_028583015.1. NCBI lineage: Eukaryota > Viridiplantae > Streptophyta > Pinopsida > Araucariales > Araucariaceae > Wollemia > Wollemia nobilis. The sequence continues at coordinate 12,705,539 of JAQPPZ010015100.1, forward strand.
GACAGTTCACCAATCATTGACATTTCAAATTCTTTTTGCATCTTATTTGCTAAATATTTACACGACTCATATTTGTTGCTGCCAAATATGATATCATCTACGTATACAACAAGAACAATAAGATGCCCATTTTCTATTTTGACATACAAATTACTATCCACCATACCTTTCTTAAACCTTTGTTGAGTGAGATAGTTGTCTAGCCTTGCATACCATGCTCGGGGTGCATGTTTTAAGCCATATAAAGCTTTCTTCAACTTGCAAACCAAGTTTGGATCATCACCAAGTTGGAAACCATCTGGTTGCTCAATATAAACCTCTTCTTCAAGTTTCCCATTCAAAAATGTTGATTTCACATCCATTTGATAAACTTTGAAATTCTTGTAGACTGCTAAAGCCAGAAACATTCTAATTGCCTCTAGTCTAGCTACTGGTGCAAAAGTTTCCTCAAAGTCAATGCCTTCAACTTGTGCATAACCCTTACATACCAATCTTGCTTTATTTTTGACTACTTGTCCGTCTTCATTCAATTTGTTTCGAAAAATCCATTTAGTCCCGATTATATTTTTATTTGCAGGTCTAGGTACTAACTCCCAAGTTTCGTTTTTCTCGATCTGATCTAATTCTTCATTTATTGCCTTCATCCAACTTTCATCTTTGCTTGCGTCAGTAACATTTTTGGGCTCAAATTTGGATAATAGAGAGTAGTTACTTACTACTCTTCTTCTTGTCTGAACACCAACTTTGGGGTCTCCAATTATTTGCTCTCTAGGATGATTTTTCTGCCAGCTACCTGTTTTGAATTTCTTATTTTCTTCCACTTTTGAATCACAACTTAAATCATCTGAGTCAATTTTTTGTATCTTTTCCATTTCATTTTCCTCATCTCCTTCAATAACCTCTTCATAAATTGGGTAGTTCATTTCATAGCTAATTACTCGTTCTCTACCTTCATCAAATTTAACATCAGCACTGTCCACAATTTTCTTTAGCCTCTTGTTGTAGCATTTGTAAGCTTTGCTTTTTGATGAATAACCAACAAAAATACCTTCATCTGCTCTATCTTCAAACTTACCAAGATTATCTTCAGTTCTTTTGATATAGCACTTGCTGCCAAAAACTTTGAGGTATTTTGTTGTTGCCCTTTTACCGAACCATAATTCATAAGGAGTTTTGCTTTCATGTGTTCTCAGCATGTACCTATTTTGGATATACACCGTAGTATGGACTGCTTCTTTCCAAAATCTATCTGCTACTCTGCTTTTAGCCAACATAGTCCGTGCCATTTCCTGCACTGTCCTATTCTTTCTTTCTACCACTCCATTTTGTTGAGGTGTCCTGGCTGCTGAGAACTGTCTCCTAATACCGTATTTTTCACAGTACTCTGCAAACTCCTCTGAAATGAATTCTCCTCCTCTATCTGATCTTAAACATTTGATCCTCTTTCCTATTTCATTCTCAACCTGGTTTTTGAAAATCTTGAACATATCAAAAGCTTCTGATTTATGCTTCAAGAAAAATATCCATGTCATTCTGGAATAGTCATCAATGCACAACATAAAATATTTGTCACCATTTATGCTTTGTGTTCTCATGGGTCCACATAAATCAGTGTGTATTAGTTCCAAAGGTTTGCTTGTGTAGTATTCTTTTGTTTTGAATGTGACTCTAGTTTGTTTCCCCTTTTGGCATGAAGCACAAATGTTGTTTGCAGGTTTGCTGATGGTGGGAATATCTCTCACTGCCCTTTTTGAGATGATTTTTACTAGATTATCAAAACTGATATGCCCGAGTCTCTTGTGCCACAACCAGTTTTCTTCTTCCTATCCAATAAAACAAGCTCCTTTTGAATTCTCTGAGAGCGTGTACAGGTTACCAGATGTCCTTGATCCAGTTGCTATCAATTTTCCACTGTTTGTTTTTCTGACTTCACAACCTTGCTTCATAAAAACTACTTCATGACCTTTATCACAAATCTGACTTACGCTCAACAAGTTATGTTTCAAACCATCCACAAACAAGACTTCTTCTGACTTAATTTTTCCGTCACTAATTTTAACTGAACCTTTGCCAACTATCTTAGCTCCATCATTATTTCCAAACTTTACTGAACCTCCTTCATATTTCTGTAACTTCTCAAATTTTTGTTTGTCACCTGTCATATGACTGGAGCATCCACTATCAAGTATCCATGGTACATATTTATTCTGTGCTTTGAATGTTGTTTGTACGATTAAGGATTCCTTTTCTTCCTTAAGTCGCTCTTTTCCTTTCCACTCCATTTTGATAGTAGTTTTGGGCTCTTGTTTTGCCTTTCCCTTATCAGTAGTTTGTGCATGTTTTTTGGGAAGCTTTCTATTTTGTCTCATCCTATTTGGTTGAAATTTTCTTCCCTGAAACTGATTTGATGTAAATGTACTTCTACAATTTCTTGCAATGTGCCCAAAATTATGACAGTTATAACATTCTACTGTATAATTCATCAGAGGAGAAAAAACATTTCTACTGGTGAAATTCCTTGGTCTTACATTATATTTGCAGTCTGAGATTTTATGTCCATAGCCATTGCATTTAAAATAAAGGGATAATTGAACCTGGGTGATGGTCTTTGCCATGTTGTCGTAGGAGCCATAGGTCTTCTTCTTCTTTGATGTGTGACATTGGTGAATCCATCATTGTCAATTCTCCTTTCATGCCTGGCATTATTGCTTTCTTTTGCATGAGACATTTTTCCTTGATCAACCTGTTTCTTATCTTCATTCTTTATGGATTCTACATTTCTGGCCTTTGATCCACTTGATGATTCTCCTTCGATGAAACCCAGACCAAATTTGATGCCTGCAGGCCTTTGGTCATTTATGATCTTATCCAGCTTCATAGAAATTTCTTCACGTTTGTGATAACAACTAATTTTCTTATTCATCTCTTCTAGTTGCATTCTTAAACCAACAATCTCTTCTTCTAGCTTGCTGCAATAATCTATTTTCATGGTTATTTGCACTTCGAGATCTTCGAAGATTTTCTTGGATTCTTCTATCTGTACTTTCAAACTGGTTATGATTTCATTTGCATCCTCAAGCTTTCTTGAAAGTTTCTTATTCTTTTTCTTTTCTATCTTCCACTCTTCAAGTGCAGAGATCAACTCACCTTCTAGATCTACTTCAGCCTCAGGGTTTTCACCACATACTTTAGAGTTCACTCCTTCCTTTTCTGATTTTACTTCTTCAAATGCCATGAAAAGAGCTTCACCTTTTTCCTCTTCAGACTCTTCACCGGAGCTGTCTTCTGATGAACTGACATTCTTGGAGATGAAACTTTTCTTCTTGAAGTTGCTTTTTCTGAAATTCATTTTCTTCATCCAGTCACTTCTTTCTTGGTGCGATCCTTCATCATTTTTGTTCTTCTCTTTAAGTGGACATTTAGTCACAAAATGCCCAATGCCTCCATAGTTGAAACATTTAAATGGTAGCTTCCCTCCGTATTTTCCTTTTCCCTTTTTTAGTTTTCTAACAAAGTTTGCTTCCATTTCATCCGATGTCTCTTCTTCCTCGGACTCTTGTTTTGTGTTTTTATTTTTAAGGGCTTTAAAAGCCGCTTCTCTATCTGTGGGTTTAGATCTTCCTATCCTCATCTCATATGCAGTCAAAGAACCATACATCTCATCTATACTAAAATAATTTAGATTTTTAGCTTCTTCTATCATTGAGACTTTGGAATCAAACCTTTGAGGAAGAGATCTTAGTACCTTTTTCACGATGGCAGAGTCTCCAATATCCTCGTCGAGCCCTCTGATCGCATTAATGATTCCATTAACTCTCAGCATATATGCCTCAATGTTTTCATCGTCATTCATTTTCAATGCTTCGAACTGAGCTCGATGTGTCTGTAACTTGGCCTCCTTGATCTTATCGTCTCCTTCATGAATACTCCTCAGTTTGTCCCATATCTCTTTTGTCGTATTGCAGCTCATGATCTTTACTAGTTCACTGTCTGCTAATCCGCACATGATAGCATTCTTTGCTTTTGAGTTACTTTCAAACAGTTTCTTTTCATCAACCTCTTTTGGAGGAGTGATGGGTATTGTGTATCCACTAACTATGAATCCTAGATGTCGTATCCCAAAGCATAGAGATATGTCTGCATCCTGATTCTCCAGAACATGTAATTAGATCCATCAAACAATGGTGCTTTGTTTGATGAGAAACCTTCACCACCTGCCATTGTGTTACTTCCAAGATCACCCTAGCCGGTTAGGCTTGTACAGGAACTTAGCTCTGATACCAATTGTTAGTCTTACAATGACACTGAGAGGGGGGGTGAATCAGTGTAGCTCTTTAAACTTGAATTTATAGCTCTTAATACAGTAGCAATTAAAACTAATTACTAGATACAACAAGTATAACACAAGAGCATCACACAACACAAGATTTAACGAGGTTCACCAATGTGGCTACTCCTCAAAAATGACTGCTTGGACTACCATCCAAATCCAGCCTTTGCAAAGCACCAACTTTACAATCAATTTACCAGCACCTACTGGAAGGAGCACCAACCCCTTATTTATCTGCACCAACAGAAAGGAGCACCAACCCCTGATTTACCAACACCTACTGGAAGGAGCACCAACCCTTGATGCCAAGCTGCAACCTGGACTTCAATTTTGAATCTATAAGATTGATAAAAAGATACCTTTGTTTTTGCAAGATCCTGACTGGTCTTTCTTCACCTTTGCGCTCTCTGCACACTCTACTTTCTCTATGCAATCACTTCGCACACTCTGCTTCGTTATAGTCGACCTTCACGATCGTCTTCTCCCTTTTGCACACTCTACTCTCTTCGCACTACGACCGAACTTCGCACACTTCGACTACATATCAAATCTCCAAACAACCCTCCTTTTATAACAGAATTCTTGTGATGAAAACCCTAATCTTAGTCGATTGTAAACCCTAATTTTAGTCGATTTTCATCGGTCTTCGTCAGCTTCAACTCAACCGTGAAAATACCATGTCGCGATATCATGACACTTTCGCTTTCTCTCTCTTTCTCCTTGCTTTGGCCCTAAAAATACATGTCACGATATCGTGACACTTTTTCTCCTTGCTCTTTCTCTTAGCTTTGGCCCATGAAAATACATGTCATGATATCGTGACACTTTTTCTCCTTGCTCTTTCTCTTAGCTTTGGCCCACAAAAATACATGTCATGATATCGTGACACTTTCACCTCCATACACTTTCTCTATTATTTTGTCGTGAAAATGCGACATTGCATGATATCGTGACACTTTTGTTATTCTGCCTGCCTGCCCTTCTTGAGTCGCAAAAATGTGACATGTCATGATATCGTGACACTTTTGCTTCTCTGCCTTCCTGTCCTTTTCGAGTCATGAAAATGTGACATGTCATGAAATCGTGACACTTCTACTTTCGAAGTCTTGCTTTCTGCTTTTGTCATGAAATCGTGACACTTCTGCCTTCGAAGTCTTCTTCTCTACTTTTGTCATGAAATCATGACACTTCTACTTTCGTACTTCACTTCTTTGCTTTTGTCACGAAATCGTGACACTTCTGCCTTTGAAGTCTTCTTCTTTGCTTTTGTCATGAAATCATGACACTTCTACTTTTGTACTTTACCTTTTTTCTTTTGTCATGAAATCATGACACTTCTGCTTCCGAAGTCTTGCTTTCTGCTTTTGTCGTGAAAATGCGACATGTCATGAAATCGTGACACTTTTCAAACTTGCTTTCTCTCTCCTATTTTAGTCGTGAAAATGTCGCAAATCATGACACTTTTCTTACTTGTTCTCTTTCTTCGAACTTGTCGTGAAATCGTGACACTTCTTCCTGCTTTCTCTTTTTCTTCCAACATGTCACGAAATCACGACAGTTTTTCCACTTGCCTTTTTCTCTTCCAACATGTCACGAAATCATGACAGTTTTTCCACTTGCCTTTTTCTCTTCCAACATGTCACGAAATCATGACAGTTTTTCCACTTGCCTTTTTCTCTTCCAACATGTCACGAAATCGTGATAGTTTTTCTTGCTTTTTCTCTCTCTTCCAACATGTCACGAAATCATGATAGTTTTTCCTTATTTTTCTCTCTCTTCCAACATGTCACGAAATCATGACAATTTTTCTTGCCTACTGTATATGTCGCGATATCGTGACACTTTTCTTACTTGTCTTTTTCTTTGATCTTTTGCATATGGGCCACTTTGGTCTTCTTGGAAAAACACTGTACATACTCTGAGTAACCTTTGAACTCCTGTCTTCTGCATCTGAAAAGCTTTTGAACTTCTTGTCCACTGCATCAACAGATCTATCTGACTGTGTTGACAACAATGACAATACTGTTGCTGCACCTTGCTCAACAGAGACAAGTCTTTGAGAAGACTTGTGGATTATTTTGAGTTAAGCTTTTATGAAATCTTGCTATGCAGATTTGAGCAAGTCCTAGAGAGGACTTATTGAGTATATTTGAGCAAGTCCTAGAGAGGACTTATTGAGCAAATTTGAGCAAGTCCTAGAGAGGACTTATTGAGTAGATTTGAGCAAGTCCTAGAGAGGACTTATTGAGCAGATTTGAGCAAGTCTTAGAGAGGACTTATTGAGCATATTTGAGAAAGTCCTAGAGAGGACTTATTGAGAAAATTTGAGCAAGACCTAGAGAGGGTTTATTGAGCAAATTTGAGCAAGTCTTAGAGAGGACTTATTGAGTAGATTTGAGAAAGTCCTAGAGAGGACTTATTGAGTAGATTTGAGCAAGTCCTAGAGAGGACTTATTGAGAATATTTGAGCAAGTCCTAAAGAGAACTTGTTGAGAAGATTTGAGCAAGTCCTAGAGAGGACTTGTTGAGCATATTTGGACAGGTTTTGTGTGAACCTGTTGAGCATATTTGGACAAGTTCTGTGTGAACCTATTGAGCATATTTGGATAGGTTCTATGTGAACTTATTGAGTAGATTTGGACAGGTTTTGTGTGAACCTGTTGAGTAAATTTGAGCAGGTTCTAAGTGAACCTATTGAGAAAAATTGTACTAGACCAAATGTACTATGTTTAGTGTAAGATATTGAGCAGAACTATGCTAGACCGACTAAAATATGTTTGGTAAAGTATTGAGATAGATATTTGGAGGTGATAGGGTATAGAGGACAGAGTCTCAATGGATAGAGATCCAACAACAAAGACAATTGAAGACATATCTGAGTGAGGATTCTTCAAGTGAAGAGAGATCCATAAGTTAGTGCAGCAAAGAGACAGAGTCTTCTAGAATATCACTAGAAAGAGTAGAAGGGGAAAGAGTTATCGTATGGAAGAGATCCATGAACTTGAGATTTAGGGGATCATAATATTCTTTGGACTGAGGTCCATAAACATTATAATTTGGGAAATATTCCCAAGAGATTATTTAAGAAATATTTAGAAGAAATATTTTCTCTGTGCAGGTAGCCCACATTGGGTGAACCACGCTAAATTTGTGTCTCTATTATATGTGGAGTTTTGTGCATTGCTTTGATTACTTCTACTAATACTGCTATCTATACACTACATAATATTGATTTGATAAGCAAAGTAAAAAGTGATCTTTTACTATTCAACCCCCCTCTCAGTATAAGCTTGTGTTCTTCAATGATAAATATGAAGTCCTATTTCTGATTGAAGAAAAAGAAGTTAAGAAAAGGTCACAAATAATTCTCAAGCATTTTAGATGTGGTAATTTTGTACATAGTGAAGATAGTTGTACAAGGAATGTTTTTAGTTTTAGTGATGATGAATATGAGGATGCACTTAAAGAACCAGAGGAGAATATTCTAATGGCAGTAGAAGAAGAAGAAGGTGATCTTATAGAATACAAGTCAAAAGAAAATGGAAAGGTAGACAAAGGCAAACAAATAGAGGAAGAATAAAAAAAAGGAGAATTTGATCTTGTAGGAGAGCTCATTTATGCTCTCAAAACTTTAAATAAGGTAAGAAATAAAAACTTCCAACTTGAAATTCAATTTCAATAATGTGATGAAGAAAGAGGAAATCTTATAGAAGATATAAACAAGTCAATGGCTAAGACAAAGGAGTTCAAGGATAAGTTAGAAGCAAAGGTCGTACAATGTGAAAGGTTAGAACAAGAAGTAGCTCTACTAAGGGAAAATTTAGAAAAATCCAAGGATAAGCTACACAAGTTTGGAAAGAGTTCAAAGATTGTGGATAAAATGATCAAGGTACAAAGAAGATCAAAAAACAAAACAAGTCTTAGTTTTGAACAAGCTCAAAATAAACATGAAGAAGATTCAACCTCAAGTTATGAAGAAGAAGAAACTTTAGAAGAAGAAAGTGTAAGATAAAGTGAGACTTCTGAGGATGAGTTGGACAACATAAAGTTAAACAAAGAAAGGAAAAATGCACAAATAAGAAACAAAAGGAATAAAAATTAGAATAGGTTAAGAGAGATTAAGAGACCAATGAGGTTAAGACAAGGAAATTTCAATGGATGATGTTTCTCATGTCATAAATTTGGACACATGGCTTCATAGCGCATGACACATAAAAGACAAGAAAATGGAAACTTCATGAACATATAGCTTTTCCATGGGTATTGCTACTCATGTAATCAGTTTGGTCATAAGGCAATGAATTCTAGGGTTCATGACAGAAAAGGATATGGCTTCACCAGGAGAAATTCAAAGATATTTGCACCTCCAATGAATAATAGCATTAAGTATTATAAATGCAATAATTATGGACATACAACAAAGTGGTGTAGAGAAGACATTCCAAAATCAAGCATGATCAGGAATACAAACATGAACAGGAATATGGACATTGATAGGATCAGGAAAAAGAACAGGAATAGGAAAAATAATATGGATATGAATAGGAACAATAATATGGACATGGACATGAACATAAATAAGAACAATAAAATAAATTAGAAGCATCATATGAAAAGGAAATATGATGAAGGTAAATACTAGTTCTTGTTGGGAGTAGAAATACTTCCACCCTAGAATTAACCACCTCAAGAGGAGGTGGGGGAGGGGCTAAGCTAGGAGACTCATTCTTAGTCCCGATACCCAAAGGTGAACCTTTGCCATTGATTTCAAATGGGGAGATATTTTAGTAAGGAGGAGAGATTTGGTTTAAGAAGAGAGCATTGAGTCAGGGGGATCAATGTCCCAAGGGGAGCAGAAGAAGAAAAATGTCAAGTGTTTGGTAAAAATAATTTGGGTTACCATCAATGACAAAGGGGAATATTGTTGGACATTTTGAGTACATAAGTTGTCATTGATGTCAAGCTTTCAACACTAGTCAGTGGCAGCTTCAGTGGGCAACATCAGTTTTAGGTTCTCCAATATGTGCAAAAGATAGCCCGGTTTTAGGAGATCGGATGTGGACCAAAGTGCAAAAGAATATGCCCAAGTAAATAATATTATGCTATTTTTATAATATTATAAAAAGAGGTTTTAATTAATTATAAATTAATTAATATAATTTTTATTATAATTTAATTTACTTAACCTAAGTTATGTAAATTAATTATTAATTATTTTTAGTATTAATTATAAAGTTAATTAATATTAATGTTTTAATCCAAAGGCGGGTTATTAAAATCATAATTCAAATTTTAATTCGAATTACTAAAATCACTGACATGGGAGGAAAATCAAATCGTGTATAAAAATGGGGATCCACCCACCTTAGAACTTACCGTACCTTTGTTCAAAAATTAATGTGATTTGCTTGTGATGCATGCTACAATGAAGTGGAGAGTGTAGTGGATTTTGAAGAAGTCAAAAGGCACACAAGGCATAAGGTGGAGGAAGTTATTTTTCCTTCACATGGGGACTATAGCCCATGTGGTGGGCTCCCAAGCGCTAAGGCACTTAGGCCTTAGGGAGACGACAAATCGAATCACACCGAAACCCCTTTTTGGGGAAAGCAAGTTATGCATTGGAATTTAGGCACTGGAGAAGTGGTTGTTGAAAATTAAAAAATTAATTTTTGCATTATATTTGGTTTATAAGGCTACATGGAGAGTTATAAGGGTTATGCAAATTAAATTTTGATATCTTTTGATTTAATGGTTGGAAAGAGTTGTAAGGTGTTTGTGAAGTGTTTTATATTATTTTAAGTAAGGATTTTATAAGGTGTATTCAAGGAATTATCATTTTCATGTATGATTTGTGTATGTTGATTTAAAAAGGGAGCTAATAAGGCATAAATTGAGTTGTGATTATTTTGTGTCTAAGGAATATTTTTCAGAAAGTGTTGAAGTGAAATTGTTGTGTCTAACCATTTGAATTGAAAAGAAGGAAATTGTGATTAAGTTAGTTTTTTCTAAAGGCACCTTTACATCCAACAAAAGGCATGGGCATATTCTTCCTAGTGAGTGATTGTTGAAAGTTTTGAATGAAAATTGGAGTGAAAATGATTGTTTGGTTAAGCATTGTTCAATGTTTTTTTAATTAATGCTTCAAGGTTTTCTGGAATTGAGAGTTGTTGATAAAACCTTGTTTTATAAGCATTGTTGTTGAAGTGATGAAGTTGGGCGAAGAACTTGAACTAGGGTTTGCAAAGAATATGAGTATAATTGTTATGTGAGATTGGTTGATAAGCATTGTTGGAAATATTTGAGTGAGTTTTGATATATTTGGACTAGGATTTGTGAGCAAGGATTATTTCATTGAGTAGAGTTGGTTGAGACTAGTGGATGTGTGAAGTGATAGCTCAAGTTCTATGTAATAAATTTTTCTATATACTGAATTGATTTGAGAGAGAGGTTGAGTGTAGGTGAATGTGAAACATATTGAGTCTCTAACAATTCTCTATACGTTTTCGTAATAAAAGAAATATTTAAAATTATTGAGAGTTTGAGTGTGAAGCATATTGAGTCTCTAATAATTATCTATATGTTTTTAAAAGAGCGAGTGAAAGTGATTGAGCATTGAGGTATATGTGAAGCATATTGAGTCTCTAAAAATTCTCTATATGTTTCTAAAAGAGTGATTGAAAGTGATTGAGCATTGTGATGAGTTTGAAGCATATTGAGTCTCTAACAATTCTCTATATGTTTCTAAAAGAGTGATTGAAAGTGATTGAGCATTGTGATGAATGTGAAACATATTGAGTCTCTAACAATTCTCCTTGTGTTTCTATGAGATTGGAAATGTTCTATTGTGGAATTGTTGACCATATTTTAGGTAAGTCTTTGAGAATACTTGTGGACAAATTTGAGTGAGCTTTTGTGGAAGCTTACAATATAGATTGAGAGTAGAGTTGGATAAGTTCTAGGGAGGACTTTTTGAGAAGATTTGGATAAATTCTAGAGAGGAATTGTAGATATATTTGTGTGAGATTTTGTGGAAACTTACAAGGTATATTTGATACAAGTATTTGAGAAGACTTGAGAGTAGAGTTTATTGATTGATTTGATTCAAACATTGATTTAAGGATTGGGGTAGATCTAGTAGACTTGATTTATGATTAAGTCAAGTTTTGAGTTAAGGCTTGAGGACAGAGATTGAGGATAGATTTGTGCTAGACCGAAGGACTATGTTTAGTGTAAATTAGAGGACAAATATTGAGGATATATTTGTGCTAGACTGAAGGACTATTTTTAGTATAGATTCGAGAACATATTTTGGTGCAGATTTGAGGATAGGTTTGTGTCAAACCATAGATATAGATTGAGCAAATTTGTTCTAGACTAAAGTACTATGTTTAGTGAATATTTTAGATAGAAATTTTAAGGTGATAGAGTATAGAGGACAATAGTCTACAGTGGATAGAGATCCATTAGCTAGGGCAGTGATGCAATGTGTCTTCAGTGGATAGAGATCTATTAGCCAAAGTAGTGGGGGTAACAGTTCTTCTATAAGATCACCAGTCAGAGCTAAGGAGAAAGGAGTTATCCTATGGATAGAGATCCATGAAATTGATTAGGGGATTGGTGTCTCCTTTGGATAGAGATCCATAAATATTGTAATAGGAAAAGGATTCCCAAGAGATTTATTGAGAAAATTTTAGTGAAATATTTTCTCCGTGTAGCCCACATTGGGGAATCACATTAAATTGATGTCTCTATTGTGTGTGGTGATTTATGCATTGATTTGATTACTGTTTTTGATATTGCTATATTTACATTGTGTAATACTGATTAGGAAAAAAAAGTAAAAAGTGGTCTTATATTGTTCACCCCCCCTCTCAGTATAAACTTGTGTTCTTCAATTGGTATCAGAGTGGGCTCCTTTAGAAGAGTTTAATAGCTTGAAAAAAAAGCTTTCAAGAACACAATGGAGTCTAATAATGTATCCTAAGATAATTCAACACCAATATTTTATGGAAGTGATTATATATATTGGAGTACAAGAATGAATATTCGCCTGATGGTACTTGGGAATGAAATTTGGGAAGCAATTGAAAATGGATACATACCACTAGTTGATCCATCTACAGATAAGGAAGGTAAGCTTCTACAACATTAAAATTCAAAATAAATGAATGCTATTTTTAGAGGTTTACATATAACAGAGTCCATAAAATTTATGCATTGTAAAGATGCAAAAGGAATTTGGGATAAGTTGCAAAGTACATATGAAGGATATAAATGTGTCAAGAAGGCAAAGATACAAAGTCTCAAAGGAAAATTTGAAGATTTAACAATGAATGATGAAGAAAAAATTAGTACTTATCTACTTCGAGTTGATGAGGTTGTTAATGTTATGCAAGGACTTGGACATAATGTTGAAGAATCGGATGTTTGTGATAAGGTCATAAGATCTCTCCTAAAAAAATTTAGTGAAAATATTTCTGCTATAGAAGAATCAAAATATGGTGATTCTTTGACAAGAGATATGTTACTTGATATTCTCACAAAATTTGAGTTAAGAACAAAATATGAACCTAATATTCGAAAGGAAGCAGCGTTCAAATAAATTAAGAAGACAAAGGGTAAGAAGTCAGAATCGAGCAATGAGTCATGTAGTGATGAAGAAGCAAATTATGGTAGAAGGAATAAAGATTCAAGAAGTTTTAAAGATGCAAAATCAGTTAGATGTTTCAATTGTGGAAAGTATGGTTACTATGCAATTGATTATCAAGAAGCTAAAACTAACAATAATGAAGAAAAATAGGATCACAAGAACAGGGAATCAGAAAGATTCAGGTATCACAAGAAAGGCAAGGATGGACGAAGAAAACAAGGAAATAAGTTCTTTCAAGGAAAAAATAGGAGCTACTATGCAAACACGGCAAGTAAGTACTCAAGTGATAGTTATGCTAGTTCTTCAAGTAATGATAAATATGAAGTCATATTTATGATTGAAGAAAAAGAAGTTAAGAAAATGTCACCAATAATTCTTAAGCATTTTAGATGTAATTTTGGACATCTTGAATATAGTTTTACAAGGAATGGTTTCAGTTTTATTGATGATGAATATAAGGATGCACTTGAAGGACCAGAAGAGAATCTTCTAATGGAACTAGAAGAAGAAGAAGGTGATCTTATAGAAGACAAGTCAAAATAAAATGAAGATGTAGACAAAGGAAAACAAATAGAGTAAGAATAAAAAAAAGAGAATTTGATCTTGAAGGAGAGCTCATTTATGCTCTTAAAACTTTAAAGAAGGTAAGAAATCAAAACTCCCAACTTGAAATTCAATTTCAAGAATATGATGAAGGAAGAGGAAATCTTATAGAAGATATAAACAAGTCAATGCCTAAGATAAACAATTTCAAGGAGAAGTTAGAAGCAAAGGTCGTAGAATGTGAAAGGTTAGAACAATAAGTAGCTCTACTAAGGGAAAATTTAGAAAAATTCAAGGATAAGCTACACAAGTTTGGAAAGAGTTCAAAGATTTTGGATAAAATGATCAAGGTACAAAGAAGGTCAACAAAAAAAATAGGTCTTGGTTTTGAACAAGCTCAAAAGAAACAAGATGAATAGTCAACCTCAAGTTCTAAAGAAGAAGAAACTTCGGAAGAAGAAAGTGTAAGAGAAAGTGAGACTTCTAAGGATGAGTTGGACAATAGAAAGTTCAACAAGGAAAGGAACAATGCACAAAGAAGAAACAAATGGAACAACAATCAAAATAGGTTAAGAGAGACTAAGATACCAATGAGGTCAAGACAAGGAAGTTTCAATGGATGATGTTTCTCATGTCAGAAATTTGGCCACATGGCTTCACAGTGCAGGACACATGAAAGATAAGAAATGAGAACTTTAGGAACATGCAAATTTTCAATGGGTATTGCTACTCATGTAATAAGTTTGTTCACAAGGCAATGAATTGTAGGGTTCATGAAAAAAAAGGATATGGCTTCACCAAGAAAAATACCAAGATATTTGCACCTCCAAGGAATAATAGCATTAAGTGTTATAAATGCAATAATGATAGACATACAACAAAGTGGTGTAGAGCAGACATTCCATAATCAAGCATGAACATGAATAGGAACATGAATAGGAATATGGACATGGATAGGAACAGGAACAAAAATAGGAATAGGAATAGGAATATGCATATGAACAACAACAGGAATATGGACATGTATAGGGATAGAAATAATAACAATTAAAGAAATCAGAAGGATCGTATGAGAAGGAAAGAGGATAAATGTAAAGACCAATGCTTTCTAGGAGTAGAAATAATCCCACCCTAGAATTAACCACCTCAAGAGGAGGTGGAGGAGGGGCTAAGCTAAGATACTCATTCTTAGCCCCGAGACCCAAAGGTGACACTTTGCCATTGATGTCAAATGGGGAGATATTTGAGTAATGGAGAGATATTTGGTTTAAGAAGAGAGCATTGAATCAGGTGGAGCAATGTCCTAGGGGGAGCAGAACAAGAAAAAGGTAAAGTGTTGGGTAATTAGAATTTGGGTTATCATCAATGACAAAGGGGGATATTGTTGGACATTTTGAGTAGATAAGTTTTCATTGATGTCAAGAGTGAGTGGTCATTGATTTCAATATTTCAGCACTAGTCAGTGGAAGCTTCAGTGGGTAACACCACTTTTAGGTTCTCCAATATGTGCAAAAGATAGCCCAGTTTCAGGAGATCATATGTGGATTAAAATGCAAAAGAAGATGCCGAAGTAAATAATATTATAATATTTTTATAATATTATAATAGGAGGTTTTAATTAATTAATATAATTTTTATTATAAATTAATTTATAATTTAATTTACTTAACCTAAGTTATGTAAATTAATTATTAATTAGTTTTAATATTAATTATAAAGTTAATTTATATTAATGTTTTAACCCAAAGGTAGGTTATTAAAATCATAATTCAAATTTTAATTCAAATTACTAAAAGCACCGACGTGGGAGAAAAATCAGATTGTGTATAAAAAGGGGGATCCACCCACCTTAGAACTTACCATGCCTTCATTCAAAAAGTAATGTGAATTGCTTGCGACGCATGCTACAACAAAGTGGAGATTGTAGTAGAATTTGAAGAAGTCAAAAGGCACATCAGGCATAAGGTGGAGGAAGTGTTTTTTCCTTCACATGGGGACTATAGCCCACGTGGTGGGCTCCTAAGACCTAAGGCGCTTAGGCCTTAGGGATACGATAGATTGAATCACACCGAAACCTATTTTTGGAGAAAGAAAGATATGCATTGGAATTTAGGCACCAAAAGTTTCGAAAGTGGTTGTTGAAAAATTAAAAATTACTTTTTACATTATATTTGGTTTATAAGGTTGCATGGGGAGTTATAAGGGTTATGCAAATTAAATTTTGATATCATTTGCTTTAATGGTTGGAAAGAGTTGTAAGGTGTTTGTGAAGTGTTGTATATTATTTTAAGTAAGGAGTTTATAAGGTGTATTCAAGGAATTATTATTTTCATGTATGATTTGTGTATGTTGATTTAAAAAGGGAGTTAATAAGGCATAAATTGAGTTGTGATTATTTTGTGTCTAAGGAATATTTTTGAGAAAGTGTTGAAGTGATATTGTTGTGTCTAACCATTGGAATTGGAAAGAAGGAAATTGTGATTATGTCAGGTTTTTCTAAAGGCACCTTTACATCCAACAAAAGGTATGGGCATATTATTCCTAGTGAGTGATTGCTGAAAGTTGTGAATGAAAAGTTGGAGTGAAAAGGATTGTTTGGTTAAGCATTGTTGAGTGTATTTTTAATTAATGCTTCAAGGTTTTCTAGAATTGATATTTGTTGATAAAACCTTGTTTTATAAGCATTGTTGTTGAAGTGATTAAGTTGAGTGAAGAACTTGAACTAGGGTTTGCAAAAAACATGAGTATCATTGTTATGTGAGATTGGTTTATAAGCATTATTGGAAAAATTTGAGTGAGTGTTCATATGTTTGGACTAAGATTTGTGAGCAAGGATTATTTCATTGAGTGATTCATTGAGTAGAGTTGGTTGTGACTAGTGGATGTGTGAAGTGATAGCTCAAGTTCTATGAAATAATTTTTTCTATATACTGAATTGATTTGAGAGAGAGGTTGAGTGTAGGTGAATGTGAAGCATATTGAGTCTCTAAAAATTCTCTATATGTTTTTGTAATAAAAGAAATATTGAAAGTGATTGAGATTTTGTGAGTGTGAAGCATATTGAGTCTCTAACAATTCTCTATATGTTTCCAAAATATTGAGTGAAAGTGATTGAGCATTGAGGTGAATGTGAAGCATATTGAGTCTCTAAAAATTATCTATATGTTTCTAAAAGAGTGATTGAAAGTGATTGAGCATTGTGATGAGTGTGAAGCATATTGAGTCTCTAAAAATTCTCTATATGTTTCTAAAAGAGTGATTGAAAGTGATTGAGCATTGTGATGAATGTGAAACATACTGAGCCTCTAACAATTCTCCTTGTGTTTCTATGAAATTGGACAAGTTCTAGTGTGGACTTGTTGACCAGATTTGAGGTAAATATTTGAGAAGACTTATGGACATATTTGAGTGAGTTTTTGTGGAATCTTACAACACATATTGAGAGCAGAGTTGGATAAGTTGTAGTGAAGACTTGTTGAGAAGATTTGGACAAGTTCTAGAGAGGACTTGTGGACAGATTTGTGTGATCTTTTGTGGAAGCTTACAAGGTATATTTGAGACAAGTATTTGAGAAGACTTGAGAGTAGAATTGATTGAATGATTTGATTCAAACCTTGAGTTAAGGTTTGGGGTAGATCCACCATATTTGGTTTATGATTAAGTCAATATTTGAGTTAAGGCTTGAGGATAGATATTGAGAACATATTTGTGCTAGAACAAAGTATTATGTTGAGTGCAGATCAGAGGATAGATATTAAGTATAGATTTGTGCTAGACCGAAGGATCGTGTTTATTATATATTCAAGGATAGAGTTTGGTGCATATTTGAGGATAGGTTTGTATCATAGTAGAGACATAGATTGAGCAAGTTTATGCTAGATTGAAGGATCGTATTTAGTACAAATTTGAGATAGAGCTTTGAAGGTGATAGAGTATAGAGGAAACCAATCTCTAGTGGATAGAGATCCATTATCTAGGGTAGTGAGGACAAGTATCTTCAGTGGATAGAGATCCATTAGCCAAAATAGTGGGAAAAACAGTTCTTCTAGAAGATCACCAGTTAGAGCTAAGAAGAAAGGAGTTCTCCTATGGATAGATATCCATGAACTTTATTAGGGAATTGCTATCTCATTTGGATAGAGATACATAAACATTATAATAGAGAAAAAATTCCCAAGAGATTGATTGAGAAAATTTTAATAAAAAAAATTCTCTGTGGAGTAGCCCACATTGGGTGAACCGTGTTAAATTGGTGTCTCTATTGTGTGTGGTGATTTATGCATTGCTTTAATTACTACTATTGATATTGCTATATTTACATTGCATAATATTTATTAGGAAGGAAATGTAAAAAGTGGTCTTATATTGTTCACCCCCTCTCAGTATAAGCTTGTGTTCTTCATCAAGCTAGACCATGTTCTCTATTTTGTACTAGGATCAACCTTTTTCTACACTAGGTAAATATCTAGACCCTATTTTTCACCAAGGCAAAACCTGTTCTGCACCAGGTCGATATCCATAACCTATTTTGCACCAGGTCAGACCCTATTTAGAACCAAGCCAATATTCAAACCCTATTTTACACCAGATCAAACCATGTTTTACACCAAGCCAATTTCCAAACTATATTCTACATAAGGTCAATTTTTGGACCATGTTTTGCATCAAGTTGGACCATTTTCTACACCAGGTTGATATCCAAACCCTATTTTGTACTAGGTTGGACCCTGTTCTACACCAAGGTGATATTTAGACCCTATTTTACACCAAGACAAACCCTTTTCGACACCGGGTCAATATCCAGATCCTATTTTGCATCTAAACAAACTATCAAACCCTATTTTACATCTAAACAAACTATCAAACCCTATTTTACAAAGGGAAACCACATTTATTTTTGGCTTCGGGGGTGTTGCCCCAAATCCCCACTAGGGAGGCTCCATAAATTTTGTTGCCCCCCTGGATCCCCCCAATGATGTAGTAGGGGGGGCGTTGCCCCCTATAACCCCATTCATGAAATGGGTCCAAGTGCGGATGAAAAAAAAACCTTCAGATTAGAGAGACAATCAAGCCCCACAACCAATACCATGTTCTAAGACCAAACCATTTTCTACACCTAGTTTGAGGTCGAATCATTTTTTTCACCAACCCATGGCCATATATCATTTTATACATGATATGACCAAAACTGTCAAACTCACATTTGTTTCCAATTTTTTTTCAAAAACTAAGGTAATTCACCATTTTCTCTGACATGAGGTTGGTCAGGATTCACCACAATTTCAAAATGGATTCACCTATTTTTTACAAGTATATTTTGGATTCAACCCCTTATGCATAACATTGGATAAAACTATGGGAAAACTTTATGAAATTTATTATTGGGCAAGAATGAGTGTGGATGTAGAATATTTGTGAAGGTTTGTCAAGTCTATCGACATACAAAGGGAAGAGGCCAAAACATTGGATTGTACCAATTGTTACCAATACCAAAAAGGCCATGGGAGGACATAAATTTGGACTTTGTTCTTAGTTACCACAATAAAAAATATGTGATGATTTTATTTTTATTTTTGTTGATAGATTTTCAAAGATGGCTCACTTTCCGCCTTACTAAAAATGAATGATGCTACTCATGTTGCTGATTTCTTCTTTAGAGAAGTAAGATTGCATGGCTTGTCAAAAAGTATTGTATCAAATAGAGATACTAAGTTTGTTGGTTATTTTTATGAATTTTGTGGAATAATTTAGACATAAAATTAAGTTTTAGTTCAACTTATCATCCAAAAATAGGTGTAAAAACCAAATTTGTGAATAGAAGCCTTGGCAATTTGTTGAGGTTCTTAGTTGGAAAGGAGCTGAAGTTGTGGGATACCATCTTGTCACAAGTAGAGTTTGCATATAACAATATGATAAGCAGAAGTATAACCAAGATTCCCTTCCAAATTGTGTATGCAATCCATCCAAGACGATTTTATGAGTTGTAGAGTATTGTTGAATTGAGGAGTCCAAGTTCTATAGCAAAGAACTTTGTTGATTAAATGAATGATTTACATCGGGAGGTAAAAGATGAATTGGAGAAAAGTGTTATGATATACAAGTAACATGTTGATATCAAGTGTAGGAAATAATAATTTTATGTTGGGGACTTGATTTTGACATATTTGCAAAAATAAAGGTTCTTGAAAGGCACTTCCAATAAGTTAAATTAAGAAAATATTAGACCTTGTAAGATCTTTAAGAAATTTACATTTAGTGCCTCTGAAATTGAACTCTCGAAAGGAGTAGACATATCATCGATTTTTAATGTGGCTGATTTGTATCCATATTATGATAGATTAGCAAATAATAATGGAGATATCATTTCTTATTTTTTAATGGAAGAGTGGGTATAACAGTTATCAAAGAAAGATAAGGATGATATTGAAGCAGTGATAGACTCTAGAGTGGCTAAGAGGACAAGAGGCAAAGACTATTATGAATATTTTGTCAAGTGGAAAAGTCATATAGATAAAGAAGCAACATGGATGAGTGCACCTGAAGTTGCTAAGTATGGAGTTTCAATTTCAAAATACATAAATTTTTCATGATCTAGAGCTCATGGTGCATTTTTTTCGGGCATGTATGATGGAGGAGCATTTGGGTAAAAAATATACATATGTAAATAAAATAATAATAATGTCCCTACAAGGACACCCCAACAATATGTCATTGGCATTTCATCTTGGTGATCTGATTTCAATTCATGGGGATGGAGGCCCCATATTGCTATGCTCCTAGGAATTGTGGCCCTTAGTTGTGCCATCCATTGTACTTTGCATTACTTCAACAAATAAAAATAATAATAATAATAATAATAGTAATAATAAAAAATATTTATTGTCATTCAATTGTTGTTGTCATTCAATTATTATTGTTGTTCAATTGTTGTCACTACCATTTAATTGCTACTATTATCGTTTCATTTGCTACTATTGTTCAGTTGCTACTATTGTTCAATTCTTGTTGCTGACATTCAATTGCTACTGTTGTTCATGTGTTGTTGTATAAGCATGTCGTAAAAATGCTACCATACAAGTGTGTTGTATATGTATTGTCATACTCGCATGTCATATACGTGCTATTGTACCAATGTGTTGTACAAGTGGTTGGTGGGTAGTTGCATAAAACAAATGATAGCAAATACATAATTTTTGAAGAAGCATTGGTAGATGAAGTAGCATGACCTTCAACCTTTTGGATTCCACCTTTGTTTCCATTGATCAAAAGGTGTAAATATGATGTTTAATTATTGTTTTTATCATTATACTACTATTGCTACCATTCAATTATTGTTGTTAGATTATTTTTGCTACTATTCAAATGTTGCTACCTTTCAATTATTGTTGTTGTCAAACAATTATCGCTCTTTCATTTAATTTTTTCTATCATTTAATTGCTACTATTGTTCAATTATTTTTTATGTAGTTCAATTATTACTATCATTCATGTGTTTTTGTGCAAGCATATCACACAAGTGCTACCATACAAGTGTTGTCATACTAGCATGTCATATAAGTGTTATCGTACCAACATGCCATAAAAGTGGTTATCGGGCAATCACGTGAAAAAAGTGACAATAAATAAATTTTGGAGAAGGATTAGAAGACAAAGGGGCAATAATTTTAGCATTGTGGATTCCACCTTAATTTCCATTAATGAAAATGTGTAACAATAATGTATTTCCATATTTTTTGGGTAGTAAATTGACAAGTATTTTAATGACATTTTATTATTCTACCTAGTTTTTTTGGTTTGTGAGTTTACAAAGAAATATTTTAGCATATAGAAGAGAGTATTTTGTTAGGCCCCCTACCATAGACTACATCATCTAATAATATATATTTGGAGAAATTCAAACCCAAAATATGATTGCATTTACGTGGAGCAAAGTTACATATTTATAAGATTACAAACTACCCTTTGAGATAATTCTAGAAGGAAGATAGGAGGATCTAGAAGGTTGGAAAGGTCTAGAAGCATGTGCTCAACCAAACATTTCTAGAAATTTTAGTGCATACATATTAATATTTTATTATTTTTCAACCTATAGTTTATATTTTTTCTTATTTCTAATTATTCCTCTCCACCATAAAAGCATTGGAATCCAATGCTTTTAAAAAATAAGAGGAAGATAAGAGATAGTAAGCAAAGTATCCAATGAGTTTGAAGTCAAAGCTGATGCAAAAGTTGTCCGATGAGCTTGGTGTTGTGCTGGCAAGCCAATGAAGACAAGAAAAAAGTGTTAGATACTATCAATAATGCACTCCATAGTACAACTATTAAAAAGAATTTTTTATGAAGATACCCTTAAAACAATTATAATCAAAGGATAAAATAAGGTGACCCTAATAATCATGATAAAAATAAGAGCCTTAAAACCCTAATCGAAGGATCGAAAAAGGCAACCCTAATACTCACAATTAGAAACCCTAATCTAAGGATAAAAAGGAAACCCTAATCCTCAAGATCGAAAAGATAAACACTAACTATGGATCAAAAAGGTGGACCCTAACTCGTGGTCTGAACAAGATATCAACAACATAAATTTTGATGCACCATAGGTCAGAGTAAACCTTTACAAAACCAAAACATTATGCTTCCACTGGATCAACTCGTAAAGGCTATATTTGTAAAACTATATTTGTAATTGATTTGATACCCCAATTTACATGAAAATAGTGTTGCTTGCAAAGTAAAAGAAAAAGGAAGGTGATTTTACCTCCAACAACATCTTGGAAGAAGATGATTTTGAAATTCTTCCAAAGGTATATTTTTTTGGAATATGATTGCTTTTTTAAAAAATTTATCCAAGGACCGCTACCTTTTTAACCATATAATTAATGAGAAGCAATTTTTTTTTGAATATTTTTCTTTCTTCCCATGGAAAATGTGGGATAATAAGTAAGAATATAATTAATAAAAGCAAAAACATTATATTTTCTTCTTCCTCATGGCGAATGTTGAATAATAAGCATGAAAAGACAAAGTCCTATTTGAGCTTCTCAAGCGGCCGACATGCTACAACTACAGTATTTTGTGCCATGTGTCCTTCATGGTGCTAGGTGTTTGTTAGAAATCATTGCATTTTAGAGCATATGTGTTTGGTACAGAGTGCCCTGAGCATCCCATTTGGCTTTAGTTCTAGTGTTTTATGAGTTAAAAGGCCCTCAGTGGGAATTTGACTTTCAAAATTGTTAGACAACAACGTGATACCAGCTCCAATTGCTAACTATGTTAGAATTTTACTTAGCTGTTCAAGGAGGAGCCATATAAAGACATTCTATCACCCATCCTGCTCCCTTAGCATCCTTTAACACACTACTTTGCTTGGCCACTTTCCTATTTCACACTTCCTGCAGCAGCCACTTCTTGGTTCCTCCCTTCACACTTATTTTCTATGCTAATTGTCTCCAAGATCCACAAAAGCGTACTTTATTCTTACTTTAGTTATGGAAAGTATCAAGTGACCATGACTTTATTCCTACCTTAGCCGCTTCTTGGTTCCTTCGTTCACACTCATTTTCTGTGCTAATTATCTCTAAGTTGCACAAAGCGTACTTTCTTCTTGCTTTATTTTACCAAGTAATTTTGTGCTAATTGTCTCCAAGTTCAATAAAGCATACTTTTTTCTTGCTTTATTTTGCCAAGAATTTTATTAGAAGGTTACAGTTTTTATGTTTGTTTTGTAGTTTTGAGGATTGTGGCAATGGGAGGTGTATGTTGGATCAAGTCTAACTAGTGTTGGACATGTGTCAGACCGGTCCATTTTTTAAAGTGTTGTTGATGGAAAAAACCCTCGAACTTCTGTCAAACACATTGGAAAGATATCTTGACATGATAAATACTTTGATAGCAATATGTTGACATTGAGGTAATCAAATTATCATAAAAAATCTAAAATATTGAATCTTTAGTGATATAATAAGAATATTATAATTTTTTATTCAATAAAGTACCTCCACCCAAATAGAGGGAAAGGGATTCAAAGCTGAAAGCCACTAAACAAATGTTGCATAGCACTGAGTAATTGATGTAATACTTGTTCAAATTCATGACTCATCGTTAGTCAATTTGCATGACCCAAAGTAGTTTCAAATCCTTTACTCGATGAACCAAGTTCGTGGAATTTAATTTGGCGTAGGTCTTAATTCACATAGGCACCCGAGTAGTCCTCGAAGGAAACTCAATAAATTTTTTTCCTTTAATATTTATACAACTTAATTTTTATCTAGTTATCATAGTCTACTTTGAGGATGGAAGGTGTAGATATGGTTAAATTTATATTAATCATGTTTTGTAGAGTAGATTAGAAAATATTTAGAATAAGGTTATGCATAAGGGATCGACCCCAAAGTGTATATATAAAATTAGGGTGAATCTAGTTCTAAAGTGTATATACATCGGGGTAAATTTTTTAAAATTTTACAAAAAAATTATCAAAATATGATGATTTTTTAAAATTTTTGCACTTAAACTATAAAAACTTTTAGGGTCAATTTTGACCTATTAAATCATCCTAAAAATTCATAACAATACCACCAATATATCAAGCTCAAAAAGAGCTTTCCAATGAGTACAAATATGTCTATGTTTGTATATATATTGATGCCTAAAACTATGAAATTATTGTCAGTCATCTTGTGACAGTCGCTTGTGTCAGTCGCCTTGTGACAGTCACCACATGGTGACTATCACAAGGCAACTATCACATGGTGACTATCACATGACGACTATCATAAGGCGACTATTACATGGTGACTGACAATAATTTCATATTTTTAGGCATCAATATATCCAAACATAGGCATATTTGTACTTGTTGGAAAGCTATTTTCAAGTCTGATCTAATGGATATATTTATGAAGTTTCAAGATGATTTAATAGGTCAAAATATATCCCAAAATGATATTACTTCCTTACCACCATATTTGGGGCCATTTTTGACCTATTAAATCATCTTAAAACTTCATAAAAACACCACCATTAGATTGGGCTTGAAAAGAGCTTTCCAATGAGTATAAATATGCTTATGTTTGGATATATATTGATGTCTAAAACTATGACATTATTGTCAGTTACCATGTGATAGTTGCCTTGTGATAGTCACCACATGGCAACTATCACATGGCGACTGCCATAAGGTGACTTTCACATGGCGATTGTCATATGGCAACTTTCACAAGACGACTAACAATAATTTCATAGTTTTAGGCATCAATATATATCCAAACATAGGTATATTTGTACTTGTTGGAAAGATCTTTTTAGGCCTGATCTAATGGTGGTGTTTTTATGAAGTTTCAATATGATTTAATAGGTCAAAAGTGGCCCAAACAATGGTGGTAAGGAAGTAATGTCATTTTGGGATAGATTTTGACTTTTCATTATCGTAGTTATGTGGAAGTGGATTCATACCAGGGTCAACAGTGTTTTCTGTAGATATAATACTAGGGTCATTATAATTATTCTTTTTAAAAGCATACCTTCTTTTAAAAATATAAATAAACAATGGACAAATCCATCCACCAAAAATCACCCTTCTTAATGAATGAAGACATTATATATAAAATTAACAATGCACAAAAATTAACTGGTTAGTAAGTAAAGACGTTCATACCTTCAATTTGTGCAGATGTTGATGGCTAACTAGATTTTGAAATATTATGAAAGTATTTGAGGATACTCCTTTTATCAGAATTGGAAGATTGATATCCCTTATTTTCACTGCCAACAGGTGATATTTTACCTATATAAACATAAGAGTAACAAGAAAATCATTTTAAAAAATGGAAATAACTGGTTAAAGAGAGAACTACTATTCAAGACAACATAATATTTGTTCAAAGGAAGCTTGATATTGATCCCAAAATAATAGAAAAACCTCCTTATTGAGCATCAACAAAAATGTATAAAAAAGAAACATAATTGATAATAGAAACTTACCAAAAAGTGGTTGGCCCTGTATGTCAATCACCATTTGATAGTCACCTTGTGACAATCGTGGCATGCGAGTCACCTTGTGACAATCATGGCATGTCAGTCACCCAATATCAGTCATGGTGTGTCAGCCACCCTATGACAGTCACAGTGTGTTACTCACCTTGTGCCAATCGTGGCATGTCAGTTGCTTAGTGATAGTCACAATGTGTCAGTCACCTTGTGACAATCATTGCATGTTAGCCATATCATGACAGTCACAGTGTGTTAGTCTCCTTGTGTCAGTCATGGCATGTTAGTCACCCAATGTCAGTCACATCAGTCGGTCGCCTTTTATCACTTGCTTCTACTAGTCACTTTTTGTGGTCGCCTTATGGCAGTTGTCTTGAGACTATGAGTGCCGCTCCCAGAGTTACCTATATATAGTGGGGGTACAAGAGGTGAATTGGGCGAGATAATGTTTTTAAAAATAATTTTAGGGTGAATATTAGGTTAGAATACATATTGTATCGAGGTGAATTTACCCTAAAAAAAAAATTAATTTTGTAATTTTTGGGCGAATGGGCCGACCTCTAGGGTCCCAAAATTAGCAAAATAAAAAATGTTAAATCCTAAAATTCGCTATAAATTGCGAAATTCACCCTTGTGTATAACCTTGATTTAGAAATTTGTTATATAAAAAACTTTCACAAATTAAAGTTGAGCCAAAGAAGATTAAAATAATGTTTAATGGTATGTTTAAATGAATTAGATTTTTTACAAGGAATTATAATAGTCATTTTAAAAATATAATTGATTACTACAAAAACATAATATTTTTCCTACTTAGATGTGGACAAACCTAAGAGGAAATCCATGAAGATAGATTCCCAAGGCTTGGATGGCACTAGTAATGGTGTATATAGTCCTTGGTTATTTTTAGTTGGGGTGCACTTTAATGTATCTCTATAGTTTATTTCTATTTCTGAGCCAATAGAAGTACTTTTAAATAACTACCAATATTTTTCAACCCTAATGTGACATGCTGCTTTGTTAAAATGTGCATCCCAATCATATTTGAGCATTCACTAGTTGGTACACAAATATATCCCACGTGAAAGAGCCACATGAAGAGCTTGGTATGCATCTAAAAAATCAGAATCTACTTCATACAAGGTGGACCAATTGGAAGTATCATGCCCATAAGAATCAAGAATGGTGGTGAGTGCTATGATTAGATGTCAACTCAAACAATCTACTATTGAAATATCACTCCCTTTCTTGTGCTTGATGATCAAATTAAACTATTGTAAGTGGCCTACTTTTGATGTCTTTCATTCCTTAGCTTACTTTCTATATGAATGAACTTGAAAGGTCTTTGGTCAATATGGATGCTGGTTTTATTGCATAAGATGTAGTGCTTCCATTATTTATATTCATGGACAATGACATAGAGCTCTTTATCGTATGTGGGAGTATTTACAAACTACTTCATTAAATGTTTCACTACAATAGGTAATTGGATGCCCATGTTGTGTGAGGATAACTCCCAATGTGTACTCTAATGCATCAGTCACTACCTCAAAATATTGATGCAAATCGAGTAGGAAAAGTGTAGGTGCTAAACACAATTGGTTTTTTAACCTCTCAAATACCCTATGTTGTGTATCTCCCCAATGGAACTTGGATCTAGCACCTCCTTTGGTCACTTGGTGTAGTGACCAAGTAATATGTGAGAATCCCAATACATATCTTTGATAGAAATTTGTGAGATCCGAATGTTGAGAAGATCTATTAGAGTCTTTGGGTAGGCCAACCTATAATTACCTAAAACTTATCAAAATCAACATAGACTCCCTCTTTGTCAACAATATGCCTAATGTATTGAATCTTCATTATGCCAAATAAGCACTTCTCCAAATTAGCATATATATTGTGTCATTAAAGAGTCTAAAGTACCTATCAAACATGTTGTAAATGTCCCTCCCTTGTATTAATATAGATGAGAATGTCATCTAAGAAGACTCCATAAATGATTTGGTGTAGAGACATAAGATGTCATCCATCATCATCATGAATTTGGAAGGTGCATTGGTCAAGCCAAAAGGTATAACCAACCACTTAAATAAATCCTCATTGGATTTGAATGTACTCTTTCATATGTTGGTGGGCTCTATTGGTATTTGATGATAGTCATATTTGAGATCAATTTTGGTAAAGAACTTTCCACCATAGAAATGGCCCAACAAGTCATCTATATAAGGGATTGGGTAGTGGTTCTTTATAGTGTTTTTATTTAAATATCTATAGTTAATTCTTTGGAACCAACAATTGGATTGCCACATGGTGAAACACTTGGTTCGATGTGCCCTTTATGAATAAATTCTTGGATATACCTCATGATTTTATCATTTTCAAGGATTGATCAGCAATAAATAAGTGCATTAGGTAAAAAATACCTAGGAACTAAATCAATATAATACTTTATCTTATAATGTAGTGGAACCCCAACTGGTGACTTTAAGAAGTCTTGATATTCCACTACAATCTAATCCATATGCTTCTACTATTAGGCTATAGTTTCAATATTAATATTATAGGTTTATAATATGTATTACATGTTGGGAAGCTCTATGTTGAAATATTTCTAATTATTAATTAGGTTTTACCATTATCCCATTAATGGTTTTTATGGGATTTCCTATGGGGAGATCATGTAAAAATATTATATACTTGAAAAATCATTGTATCATCATAACAAGTTTAATAAAATATACTCTTTCACCACCATGTGGTATCAAAGAAACATGCATGGATGAATATTGAAGAAGGGAGAGTCTCATGGAGATCCAAAAATGACAAAGGAGAAGCATTGTCTTGTAAAATATCTCACAAAGTCCTAATGTGAAATGACTATTAAAGCTAAAGGGTATTTCATTCAAATAATTGGTAATTTGGTGCACAATTATATATATATATATATATATATTATTGAGCAAGGTGCAGCAATAGTATTGTCATTGTTGTCAACACAGATAGATCTGTTGATGTAGTGGACAGGAAGTTCAAAAGCTATTCAGATGCAGAAGACAGGAATTCAAAGGTTATTCAGAGTATGTACAGTGATTTTCCAAGAATACCGAAGTGGCCCATATGCAAAATATCAAAGAAAAAAGACAAGTAAGAAAAGTGTCGTGATATCACGACATATACAGTAGACAAGAAAAACTATCACAATTTCGCGACATGTTAGAAGAGAGAGAAAAAGCAGGAAAAACTATCGCGATTTTGCGACATTTTGGAAGAGAGAGAAAGAGCAGGAAAAATTGTTGCGATTTCGTGACATGTTGGAAGAGAGAGAAAGAGTAGGAAAAACTATCACGATTTCGCGACATGTTGGAAGAGAAAAAGGCAAGTGGAAAAACTGTCGCAATTTCACGACATGTTGGAAGAGAAAAAGGCAAGTGGAAAAACTGTCGCAATTTCGCGACATGTTGGAAGAGAAAGAGAAAGCAAGAAAAAGTGTCACGATTTCGCAACAAGTTCGAAGAAAGAGAACAAGTAAGAAAAGTGTCATGATTTCGTGACATGTCGCATTTTTGCGACTAAAATAGGAGAGAGAAAGTAAGTTGGAAAAGTGTCACGATTTCATGACATGTCGCATTTTCGTGACTAAAACAGGAGAGAGAAAGCAAGTTTGAAAAGTGTCGTGATATCATGACATGTCGCATTTTTGCGACTAAAATAGGAGAGAGAAAGTAAGTTGGAAAAGTGTCACGATTTCGTGACATATCACATTTTTGCGACTAAAATAGGAGAGAGAAAGTAAGTTGGAAAAGTTTCATGATTTCGTGACATATCGCATTTTCGCGATAAAAGAAAGAGAGGAAGTGTACGGAAAGTAGAACTGTCGCGATTTCGTGACAAAAGCAGAAAGCAAGAATTCGAAAGCATAAGTGTCACGATTTCGTGACAAAAGCAAAGAAGCTAAGTATGAAAGTAGAAGTGTCATTATTTTGTGACAAAAGCTAAGTTGAAGACTACGGAGGCAAAAGTGTCGCGATATCACGACAAAAGCAAAGTCAAATTCTATGGAAGCAGAAGTGTCGCGATATCGTGACAAAAGCAAAGACAAAGTATACGGAGGCAAAAATGTCACGATATCACGACAAAAGAATAGAGAAAGCGTACGAAGGTGAAAGTGTCATGATATCACGACATGTATTTTTGTGGTTGATTTGAAGCCGACGAAGACCGATGACAACCAACTAAAATTAGGGTTTACAGTTGTTATGAAAGCCAACTAATATTAGGATTTACAATCGACTAAGATTAGGGTTTTCATCATAAAAATATTATTATAAAAGGAGGGCTATTTGTAGAATTGATATAAAAGTTGTATGTGTGTGAAATACGGTCGTTGTGTGCAGAGAGCAAGTCGTGTCGAATCATGCTAAGTGCAAAATTTGCAAAGAGAGCAGAGTGTGCAAAAGGGAGAAGACAATCATGAATTTCGACTGTAACGAAGTAGAGTGTGCAAAGTGATTCCACAGAGAAAGTAGAGTGCATAGAGAATGCAAAGGTGGAGAAGACCAGTTAGGGTCTTACAAAAGCAAAGGTATCTTACTGTCAAACTTATAGATTCAAATTGAAGTCCAGGTTGCAGCTTGGCATCAGGGGTTGGTGCTCCTTTTTGTTGGTGCAGATAAATAAAGGGTTGGTGTGCTCCTTCTAGTTGGTGCTGGTAAATCAGGGGTTGGTGCTCCTTTCTATTGGTGCAGATAAATCAAGGGTTGGTGCTCCTTCTAGTTGGTTTTGGTAAATTTATTGTAAAGTTGGTGCTTTGCAAAGGCTGGATTTGGATGGTAGTCCAAGTAGTCAATTTTTGAAGAGTAGCCACATTAGTGAACCTCATTAAATATTATGTTGTGTGATGCTATTTTGTTATACTTGTTGTATCTAGTAATAAGTTTTAATTGCTACGATATTAAGAGCTATAAATTTAAGTTTATAGAGCTACACTGATTCACCCCCCCTCTCAGTGTCATTGTAAGACTAACAATTGGTATCAGAGCTAAGTTCTTGTACAAGCTTAACCGGCTAGGGTGATCTTGGAAGTAACACAATGGCATTTGAAGAAGTAAAATCAAAAAAGGAAGAAGGAGTGAACTCTGAAGTATGTGGTGAAAACCCTGAGGCTGAAGTAGATCTAGAAGGTGAGTTGATCTCTGCACTTGAAGAGTGGAAAATAGAGAGAAAAAAAAATCAGAAAATTTCAAAAAAGCTTGAGGATGCAAATGAAATCATAATCAGTCTAAAAGTATAGACAAAAGAATACAAGAAAATATCTGAAGATCTCAAAGTACAAATTACCATGAAAATAGATTATTGCTGCAAACTAGAAGAAGAGAATGTTGGTTTACAGACGCAGATAGAAGAGATGAATCACAAAAGTAGTTGCTATCACAAACATGAAGAAAGTTCTATGAAGCTGGATAAGATTAGAAATGACCAAAGGCCTGCAGGCATCAAATTTGGTCTGGGTTTCGTCGAAATAGAATCATAAAATGGATCAAAGGCCATAAATGTAGAATCCATAAAGAATGAAAATAAGAAACATGTTGATCAAGGAAAAATGTCTCATGCAAAAGAAAACAATAATGCCAGGCACGAAAGGAGAATTGACAATGATGGATTCACCAATGTCTCACATCAAAGAAGAAGACCTATGGCTCCTACGACATGTCTCCCTTTTCTAGTTTCTGTTTTAAATGCAATGGCTATGGACATAAAATCTCAGACTGCAAATATAATGTAAGACCAAGGAATTTCACTAGTAGAAATGCTTTTTCTCCTCTGATGAATTATACAATAGAATGTTATAACTGTCATAATTTTTGGCACATTGCAAGAAACTGTAGAAGTACTTTTGCATCAAATCAGTTTCAGGGAAGAAAATTTCAACCAAATAGGATGAGGCAAAATAAAAAACTTCCTGAAAAAAATGCACAAGCTATTGATAAGGGAAAGGCAAAACAAGAACCCAAAACTACTATCAAAACGGAGTGGAAAGGAAAAGAGTGACTTAAGGAAGAAAATGAATCCTTAATCGTACAAACAACATTTAAAGCACAGAATAAATATGTACCATGGATACTTGATAGTGGATGCTCCAATCATATGACAAGTGACAAACAAAAATTTGAGAAGTTATAGAAATATGAAGGTGGTTCAGTAAAGTTTGGAAATAATGATGGAGCTAAGATAGTTGGCAAAGGTTCAGTTAAAATTAGTAACAAAAAAATTAAGTCAGAAGAAGTCTTGTTTGTGGATGGTTTGAAACATAACTTGTTGAGCATAAGTCAAATTTGTGATAAAGGTCATGAAGTAGTTTTTATGAAGCAGGGTTGTGAAGTCAGAAAAATAAATAACAGAAAATTGATAGCAACTGGATCAAGGACATCTAGCAACCTGTACACACTCTCAGAGACTTCAGAAGGAGATTGTTTTATTGGATAGGAAGAAGAAAATTGGTTGTGGCACAAGAGACTCGGTCATATCAGTTTTAATAATCTAGTAAAAATTAGTTCAAAAAGGGTAGTGAGAGATATTCCCACCATCAGCAAACCTGCAAACAACATTTGTGCTTCAAGCCAAAAGGGGAAGCAAACTAGAGTCACATTCAAAACAAAAGAGTACTACACAAGCAAACCTTTGGAACTAATACACACCGATTTATGTGGACCCATGAGAACACAAAGCATAAATGGTGAAAAATATTTTATGTTGTGCATTGATGACTATTCCAGAATGACATGGATATTTTTCTTGAAGCGTAAATCAGAAGCTTTTGATAGGTTCAAGAATTTCAAAAACCATGTTGAGAATGAAACAGGAAAGAGGATCAAATATTTAAGATCAGATAGAGGAGAATTCATTTCAGAGGAGTTTATAGAGTACTGTGAAAAATACGATATTAGGAGATAATTTTCAGCAACCAGGACACCTCAGCAGAATGGAGTGGTAGAAAGAAAGAACAGGATAGTGCAAGAAATGACACCGAATATGTTGGCTGAAAGTAGAGTAGCATATAGATTTTGGAAAGAAGCAGTCCATACTGCGGTGTATATCCACAATAGGTACATGCTGAGAACACATGAAAGCAAAACTCCTTATGAGCTGTGGTTCGGTAAAAGGGCAACAACAAAATACCTCAAAGTTTTTGGCAGCAAGTGCTACATTAAAAGAACTGAAGATAATATTGGTAAGTTTGAAGATAGAGCAGATGAAGGTATTTTTGTTGGTTATTCGTCAAAAAGCAAAGCTTACAAATGTTAAAACAAGAGGCTAAAGAAAATTGTGGACAGTGCCGATATTAAATTTGATGAAGGTAGAGAACGAGTAATTAGCTATGAAAAGAACTACCTAATGTATGAAGAGGTTATTGAAGGAGATGAGGAAAATGAAATGGAAAAGATACAAAAAATTGACTTAGATGATTTAAGTTGTGATTCATAAGTGAAAGAAAATAAGAAATTCAAAACAGGCAGCTGGTAGAAAAATCATCCTAGAGAGCAAATAATTGGAGACCCCAAAGTTGGTGTTCAGACAAGAAGAAGAGTAGTAAGTAACTACTCTCTATTATCCAACATTGAGCCCAAAAATTTTGCTGACGTAAGCAAATATGAAAGTTGTATGAAGGCAATAAATGAAGAATTAGATCAGATCAAGAAAAATGAAACTTGGGAGTTAGTACCTAGACCTGCAAATAAAAATATAATCGGGACTAAATGGATTTTTTGAAACAAATTGAATGAAGACGGACAAGTAGTCAAAAATAAAGCAAGATTGGTATGTAAGGGTTATGCACAAGTTGAAGGCATTGAATTTGAGGAAACTTTTGCACCAATAGCTATACTAGAGGCAATTAGAATGTTTCTGGCTTTAGCAGTCTACAAAAAATTCAAAGTTTGTCAAATGGATGTGAAATCAGCATTTTTGAATGGGAAACTTGAAGAAGGGGTTTATATTGAGCAACCAGATGGTTTCCAACTTGGTGATGATCACAACTTGGTTTGCAAGTTGAATAAAGCATTATATGGATTAAAACAGGCACCCCGAGCATGGTATGCAAGGCTAGACAACTATCTTACTCAACAAGGGTTCAAGAAAGGTATGGTGGATAGTAATTTGTATGTCAAAATAGAAAATGGCTATCTTATTGTTCTTTTTGTATACGTAGATGATATCATATTTGGCAGCAACAAAGATGAGTCGTGTAAAGATTTAGCAAATAAGATGCAGAAAGAATTTGAAATGTCAATTATTGGTGAACTTTCGTATTTCCTCGGGTTGCAAGTTAATCAAAATGAGAAGGGCATATTTATTTCTCAAGTTAAATATGTGAAAGAGATGTTAAAAAAGTTCACAATGGAGGATTGTAAGCTAGTTAGCACTCCCATGATGATAGGTTGCAAGTTGAGCAAGGATGAAAAATCTCCACCTGTTGATCAAACCATGTACAGATCTATGATTGGAAGCTTACTATACTTGACAACTACCAGACTAGATATTTTGTAGGCAATATGCATGGTAGCATGATTTTAGGCTAGTCCCAAGGAGACTCATGTGACATCAGTGAAGAGGATTCTTCGGTACCTCAAGGGTACTATGGAGTATGGGTTATGGTATCCGAAAGGTAAGGACTTCACCCTTATTGCATATTTAGATGAAAATTGGGCAGGATGTGTAGATGACAGAAAGAGTACCAGTGGAGGTGCATTCTATCTTGGAGACAGATTGGTCGTGTGGCATAGTAAGAAACAAGAGTCATTTTCTTTATCCACAGTAGAGGCAAAATATATTACAGCGACAACATGTTGTATGCAGGTATTATGGATGAAACAAACCCTAAAATATCTTGGTATTAGCTTCAGTGAGCCAATATCAGTTAAGTGTGATAACACCAGTGCCATTAACATCTCCAAGAATCCAGTTATGCATTCATGCACAAAACACATTGCTATCAGGTATCACTTTTTGAAGGAGAAAGCTACGAAAGGCGAGGTTAAGTTGGATTTTGTTCCAACTATAGAGCAAGTAGCAGATATCTTCACAAAACCATTGCCCAAGGAAGTTTTTGAGTACCTTCGCAATAAATTGGGAGTGGTCACACTTCCCAAGAATTGAATAGCTATAGGGATCACATTCTCAGGGGGAGCATTTAAGTATTTGATTATCTTTTTGCTCATGTTCATGATTTTTGGTAAGTGTAATAAATTTTTCTTGAGAATGTTGTGCATGGACTCAAGGGGAGTCTGTAGTAGCCCTTTGGTATTATTTTCAAAGGGGAGAAGAGTTACAAGAAATTGCACATGTGTTGCCAACAATTTCAAAGGGGGAGATTGTTGAGCAAGGTGCGGCAACAGTATTGTCATTGTTGTCAACACAGTCAGATAGATCTATTGATGCAATGGATAGGAAGTTCAAAAGTTATTCAGATGCAGAAGATAGGATTTCAAAGGTTATTCAGAGTATGTACAGTGATTTTCCAAGAAGACCAAAGTGGCCCATATGCAAAATATCAAAGAAAAAATACAAGTAAGAAAAGTGTCACGATATCGCGATATATACAGCAGGCAAGAAAAACTGTCGCCATTTCACGACATGTTGGAAGAGAGAGAAAAAGCAGAAAAAACTGTCATGATTTTGCGACATGTTGGAAGAGAGAGAAAAAGTAGGAAAAACTGTCACGATTTCATGACATGTTGGAAGAGAGAGAAAAAGCAGGAAAAATTGTCACGATTTCACGACATGTTGGAAGAGAAAAAAGCAAGTGGAAAAACTATCGCGATTTCGTGACATGTTGGAAGAGAAAAAGGCAAGTGGAAAAACTATCACGATTTTGTGACATGTTGGAAGAGAAAGAGAAAGCAAGAAAAAGTGTCACGATTTCGCGACAAGTTCGAAGAAATAGAACAAGTAAGAAAAGTGTCACAATTTCGCGACATGTCGCATTTTTGCGACTAAAATAGGAGAGAGAAAGTAAGTTGGAAAAGTGTTGTGATTTCACGACATGTCGCATTTTCACGACTAAAATAGGAGAGAGAAAGTAAGTTTGAAAAGTGTCGTGATATCGTGACATGTCACATTTTTGTGACTAAAATAGGAGAGAGAAAGTAAGTTGGAAAAGTATCACGATTTCGTGACATGTCGCATTTTTGCGACTAAAATAGGAGAGAGAAAGTAAGTTGGAAAAGTGTCACGATTTCACGACATGTCACATTTTTGTGACAAAAGAAAGAGAGGAAGCGTACGAAAGCAGAACTATCACGATTTCATGACAAAAGCAGAAAGCAAGACTTCGAAAGAAGTGTCATGATTTCACGACAAAAGCAAAGAAGCTAAGTACAAAAGCAGAAGTGTCATGATTTCATGACAAAAGCAAAGTTGAAGACTACGGAGGCAGAAGTGTTGCGATATCACGACAAAAGCAAAGTCAAAGTCTATGGAAGCAGAAGTGTCGCGATATCGCGACAAAAGCAAAGACAAAGTATACGAAGGCAGAAATGTTGCGATATCATGACAAAAGAATAGAGAAAGCGTACGGAGGTGAAAGTGTCATGATATCATGACATGTTGTATTTTTGTGGTTGATTTGAAGCCGACGAAGACCGATGATATCCGACTAAAATTAGGGTTTACAGTTGTTATGAAAGTCGACTATGATTAGGATTTACAACCGACTAAGATTAGGGTTTTCATCATAAAAATATTGTTATAAAAGGAGGGCTATTTGGAGAATTGATAGGAAGGTTGTATGTGTGTGAAATACAGTCGTTGTGCATAAAGAGCAAGTCGTGTCGAATGATGCTAAGTGCAAAATTTACAAAGAGAGCAGAGTGCGCAAAAGGGAGAAGACGATCATGAAGTTCGACTGTAACAAAGCAGAGTGTGCAAAGTGATTGCACAGAGAGAGCAGAGTGCGCAGAGAATGCAAAGGTGGAGAATACCAGTTAGGGTATTGCAAAAGCAAAGGTATCTTACTGTCAAAATTATAGATTAAAATTGAAGTCTAGGTTGCAGCTTGGCATTAGGGGTTTGTGCTCCTTTCTGTTGGTGCATATAAATAAGGGGTTGGTGCTCCTTCCAATTGGTCCTGGTAAATCAGGGGTTGGTGCTCCTTTCTGTTGGTGTAGATAAATCAGGGGTTGGTGCTTCTTCCAGTTGGTGCTAGTAAATTGATTGTAAAGTTGGTGCTTTGCAAAGGCTAGATTTGGATGGTAGTCCAAGCAGTCAATTTTTGAGTAGCCACATTGGTGAACCTTGTTAAATCTTGTGTTGTGTGATGCTCTTTTGTTATACTTGTTGTATCTAGTAATAAGTTTTAATTGCTACGGTATTAAGAGCTATAAATTTAAGTTTATAGAGCTACACTGATTCACCCCCCCCTCTCAGTGTCATTGTAATCCATATGCTTCTACTATTAGGCTATAGTTTCAATATTAATATTATAGGTTTATAATATGTATTACATGTTGGGAAGCTCTATGTTGAAATATTTCTAATTACTAATTAGGTTTTACCATTATCCCATTAATGGTTTTTATGGGATTCCTATGGGGAGATCATGTAAAAATATTATATACTTGAGAAATCATTGTATCATCATAACAAGTTTAATAAAATATACTTTTTCACCACCATGTGGTATCAAAGAAACATGCATGGATGAATATTGAAGAAGGGAGAGTCTCATGGAGATCCAAAAATGACAAAGGAGAAGCATTGTCTTATAAAATATCTCACAAAGTCCTAATGTGAAATGACTATTAAAGCTAAAGGGTATTTCATTCAAATAATCGGTAATTTGGTGCACAATTTATATATATATATATATATATATATATATATATATATATATATATATATATATATATATATATATATATATATATATATATATATATATATATGAACCTAAAGAATGGGTTGTTTGATTATTCCAAATAGTTACTTTAGAGAAATAAGATAACTCTAAACTTGGGAGATTATAATTTGTATTTTTTTTAGTTTATGATCTTTGTTCTCATTTGAGAATTTGAAAACACAAGAAATTTTTTAAAATTTTTTGTGTTCATGAGAGTGCTTATACCTGTAAGTGTAAGATTTATAGCATCTTTTATTCAATAATGTGTATTCTTATTTTTAAAAAGAGCCATTTTAAAGCATTTTGTGAGAGAAATCAACTAACCAAAATGCTATTTGGTAAAAGCAGTTTAGAAATCAGTTATTTTTTTTGTCCGAGCGAGATGATGAACTTATGATAGTAGTATTCCAGCTCTTTTTCATATCTTGGATGTGAAGTCATATATTTTTTTCTTAGAGAATAGAGAAACACTGCTTCATTCTCATGGATACCAAAAAAAATTGAGAAGAATGCAATGCATATAGAAGAAGATGTTGCAATTGAATTTTTGGTGGATGTTGTATATAGTAAAAGATGTTGCATTTGAATATTGGTGTCATTCACAAAGTTAATTTGGCACATTTATTCTATGATTGAATGAATATTTAATTAGTCAAAATATAGACAAGTCCATTGTTGTCACAAAAAAACTAGTCAAAGGAAGAGAGGAGTAGTTCTGAAATAGATCCTTGACTATGGGTTCATTTGTTTCCCAAATGAATAAATTAAAGTAGAAGTTGTTACCTGCATTAGTACTTACATATAAAAACTCATATACATTATAGAGACATCATTTTTTAATAATATGAACACATATAAAAACTCATATACATTAAAGTTAATGCTTGAGATGTGCAGGAAATATTTATCAAGTGAACGTGCAAAATTCAAAATACCTTCAAACATAAAAGGTCTATTTTTTACTTTTAAATTGCATATCACAAAAGGATATTATTGAATAGTGCATCAAGTGTTAGAATTTCACAAGGTTGTGGGTAAAGACCTTTTTGAAAAAAAAGATAAATAGTATTTTTTCGTTTAAAAACAAACATATTGCATTTAATAGGGAGTTATAAGGTATTTTAAAATCTCTATACAATAGAATTATTTAAAGGTTAAACATTTATAAAAAGAAATTAATCTTTTTTATATAAGAGTTTTAATGAAAAAGTAAAATTGAAGATTATACATTGTTATAAAGAATCAATTTTTAGGAGTTATAAGGAAAAATAAAAATGAGAACAATTAAAACTATTCCTTTCATAATCACAACAACAAAATGGTCAAATTTCATTCCTCGGAAGAAAAAAATGAGGGCTATACTTGTGGTAGAAAAAAATTGGGATATAATATCAGGGGATGAACAACATCATGAAGAACCTAATACACAAATGGAATTTTATGAAAAAGATAATAGTGCTAAATTAATAATCTTATTAGACATTATAAATAAAATTCAATCCCATGTTAGTGAAGTTATTACATAAAAATAGGCATGGAACATCCTATATATGATCTTTGAAGGTAGAAACCAAGCAATTATTCATCTCATACAATCTAAATTATACACATTGAAAATGCTAAATAATGAAAGTGTGGAACATTTTCTCATAAATATAGCAGAATTAAAAGAAAAACATTTTGGGTTAAAAAATTGATGATAGTTTACTAATTTCAATCATAATGCATGTAATGTTAGATACATATAGTATTTTTGTAGCTTCTTTGCAAGTCTCAAATAATAGAGTATGTAGTAATATTTATTTTCCTTTATGGCTAGATCATCAATAGAATAATTATTTTCTTTTGGCTATCATCTTCCTATATTATTTAGTGTTGATTAAGGAAATAATGGTAGGAGGAGATACCTTTGGTTTCCTATAGCATTGACCTCTAACAGTGATGATGAAACTTCAAGGCATAAACTCATATACATCATACCTCTTCCACATAAATGGTTAATCCAAAATCACATCATAGACATCCAAGGGCATAAATTCACATAAAAATTTATCTTTGAAGGGATTTATGTCATAAGAGAGGAGACACTATTGAGTGACATGAATGTCTCTCCCTTTGTATAACCATCCAAAATATATGGTTGTGGGTGTGGTGTGATATGAAAATTCAAATCCTTCACCATTTGATTAGAAATAATATTATTTTAACTCACACTATCAATAATAAATTGTAATGGCTTAACCTTGACCCAAATTTATAAGTGAAATAGATGTTTTTTCTCTTGTGATTCCTCTAGTGCAGCATGTGTAATGAAAATGGTTGTATTTGGTTTAGATTCCATAATTTTTACTTTTCATTATCCTTAACCTATGGATGTGGATGTGATGGTGTAGTGGATGTAAGGGGTTATGACCTGGAAAACAATGAATAAATTGCTTGAGACTTCTCCCTCAAATATATGTTGCTCTTGTGATAACCACACTATTTTCCAATCTTGACCTTTGTGGAATTCATTTCTTGGGAGTAATTTTTACTTTCAATTATGATTTTAGGGTTGACCCCCTTTGTATTCATTCTTTGGAGTGTCACTCTTGTATTTCTTTCCATGGTACTTAGTTTTTTGACTTTTGTGATTTCTTCTCCTTTTCTATTTTTGTTTTTGTGGTTATATTCCAATTTTACAAGTTTGTATGCCTCTCCCAATGTATTGAAATTGAAGAGGACCATGTCCTTTCCAATGTACCACTATAACCCACTACAATACTTGAGGGTTTTATGCATTTCAGTATCTTGAATGCCTAGCTTTACTACCAAGCAATTAAATTAATATAATCTTGAATAGACTAGCATTTACCTTGATGCAATTTTTGCCATCACGTGTATTATTCTTCATAGCCTCCTGTGGCATAATATCCTTTCTTGAAAGCCTTCATGATATAATATCATGTGAACTCTACTTCATATTGATTCTCCTTGGTATCCCTATTACAATATGCTTCCCACCAA
Organism: Wollemia nobilis; assembly: GCA_028583015.1. Taxonomy (NCBI): domain Eukaryota; kingdom Viridiplantae; phylum Streptophyta; class Pinopsida; order Araucariales; family Araucariaceae; genus Wollemia; species Wollemia nobilis. The sequence goes on from JAQPPZ010015100.1 coordinate 12,745,955, forward strand.
TTTCTAATAGGTGATAAAAATTTTAAGAGTGCAAAATTTATTTTTCACTATCAATGAATTTATTTATAGGTAACTATAAAGATACTCCAATCAATTTTCTAGGCCATTACCATTAATTTTTCTTTCAAAAGTAGGAATATTAATATTCATTGCACCTTAAAATATATGTGAACATTGAATGATGCTAGAGAAGTAAGAAGTTGTGTAGAGGAGGTTGTAGAATTTGCAACAAGGAGTTGTCGAAGAATTTGAGCAAATTGATCCATCATCTCATTCCTTTATTTCATGAGGGCTTCATTCAAGAGTTCCTTGAAAGTATCAATTGTCCCAAATTTATCCATTCTAGTTTCTACTTGAGATCATTTGGAATGACAAGGTAGGTAATCAAAGGGATCTTGTGTTTGATTCCCAAACTTTTGATATCTTGATCTCATATTTATAGATATATAATTTAAAAGATAAACTACTTTGATTCCATTGATCTAAAACTCATAATTTTGAGCTAAGAAAGATCCAAAAAAAGTACGATTTATAAATGATAGAGTATAACAAACTAGAGTGCAAAAATATATGACCAAAATTGCATAATAATTTTATTGCTCAAAACACAAAGTACAATGCAAGCAATCTTAGTGAAGAGATTTGAGACTATAACATTGTATCCATTACTCATTCATTTTATAGTCATATGTACATCTCTCTTTATACAATAATTGGTGTATTGGAAATCCATCATACTAAATATGGAAGGTCATCCATATGGAAATGTGGTGATTCACCTTCCATGAATTACAAAGTGCATATTAAATGAAAACTCCATACATATGACTTATTATTTTGTGTTTTATCTTTTACTAATGTGTCAACATGGCTAAAGATGCATTTTGGCTACAATAATCTAAAAATATAAAATTAGTATTTTTAGTAAATATTTTTTTTTTACATTTTTAAAGGCCTTCAAAGTGCTTTTCCACAAAGTTATTAGCAACTTGTCTATGATAGAGTTGCTTACTATAATTGTTATTATCCTTGTAATTGTTCCAATGCTCTTTGAATGGATCAAAATAGACTCTAAGATCAAATTTATGGCCCTAAAAATGTGGATAATATTAAAAATTAGATTTTTTGGCATACAACCATGTCCCAAAAATATCACATGCCTAGACCGAACAATCCATCATCATATAGCCAACTTCACATTACAAAGAACAAGCATTGTAATGATTTAAGAGAGCAAACATTAAAATAACTTAAATAAACAACATCTTATTCATTTTAAAATGTAAGACAAATACACCAAATACTTTTTTGGGGCTTTCTGTCAAAGTCCATCTCTACGTAGGCACATGGATAAGCTAATTCTCACATTTTCCACCCATATTTTCTAGCCAGAAACACCTAATATATACATATAAATGCAAACTAAAACACTAAAAAATATTATAAACTATTAATTTATCAAAACTTCATAATCATCGAGATATTTGAAAGAGAGAAGAGATGTTTTTCATAGGACTTCCCAAACTGTCAAACTTGTTTTGGCCATATCTCACTCATCCGGACTCGGATTGAGCTGAAATGTTGAGGATAGATGCTTGAAAAACCCTAGAACGTCTCCACCAATTTTCATATCATTTAGAGCAACATAGATCCTAGCGCATCCCTATGTGTGAATGAGATTTTTAGCAAGCGACTATGCGAGGGTTTCATCTGGGTTGAGTGCAAGAAGCTCCATAGGTTGGTTTTTAGGGCCTTCGGGCCCTAGCGGAAAATATTTTTGTGGTTTATTTGCAATATTTTAGCAGGAAATGTTGCAGGGGATCTAAGATGGGTTAGAAATTTATCTTTCAATAAATCACACTATGAACTTGAGTGACAACAGCTTCCAAATTGTTGCACAAAAGAAAAGTGAAAACCATACCTTTCCACTATACCTAGGGAAAGGATTAAAGAGATCACGAAACAATATTCAAGTAGTTGATCAAAAAATGGTGCATATCTCAAGTGAATTTGGTGCTAAGGTGCACCCACAAAATAATTCTACTATGAAAACCCCTGTCAAGGGTAAGAATTTTGAAAACTCAGCCCCAAAAATACATTTTAGGGATGCCCTCCATGGTGGACAACCTCAGACTAATGCTAATATCAATCTTAGGGCTTCCCATAAACCTCTAAGAATGCATAAGGTTAGCCCTAGGAAAACGGGGTCAGGATGTCTTAAAGCAACTATTGGAACTACTATTGTTAAGCTTGATATGGGTAACATTCAGACTGGCATTAAAGATTTGGAAAAAAAAGGACTAATTTTTTGGTTCATGGGTTTTCATCTGAGCCTATCTGCTTTCAAAGTTTGGGCTACAAAAACTTAGAAAACTAAAGGTGAGTTACAAATCTCTATTTATCCAAATGGTTATTTTCTTGTTTTAATTGCTAATAATGAAGATAGGAAGAAAAATTTTCAAGGGGGTCCTTGGTTTTTTTGAGGGGTAGGGTTTTTCATGAATCCTTGGCATACTAAATTTAAAGCTAAATAAGAGATGCCTTCTATTGCTCCCGGGTGGGTTATACTCTTTGGCCTCCCTATTGAATTTTGGAATCCTACTATTTTTTCTTCAATTGGAAACTCTTTAGGAAATTTTATGATGACTGCTGATTGTACTCAAAATTTTGAACATATTATTTATGCTTGTATTTGTGTTTTAATGGATTTTGACAAATCCCTACCTAAAAATATTACATTACAATTTGAGAAGACACTTCTGAGCAAGTAGTGTATTATGAGAACATTGCTTTTCATTGTAGAATTTGTCATGAATATGGTCATTTGGCCAGTGCTTGCACAAATAAAATTCCTAATCAAAAGAAATAAGATATAAACTCGACAGGTTTCCAAATACCTAAGAAGAAAAACATTTAGAAAAAACCAGTTATGAAGGATCAATCAAATTCATCTACTAATATGTTTGAAATCCTTTCCACAAATGATGTCCCAAGTGAGGAAGAGGAAATAATGGAAACATAAATCTTAGAAACATAATTTTTTTCTAATGAAGGGAAGAACTCAGAGAAAAACCAACAAATCAAAGGTTTTCAACTGAAAAAAAGGGAGAAAATTTACACAAGAAAAATAATCTTTTAAATGTCAAAAATTCAAATAATATAGGTCCCAATATAGACTCCGTTGAACCCTCTAGTAAAATTTTGGTTGTGTACAAGCATTCTTCAAGGTTAGAAGCCATATCAAATTCAATTGGAATAAGTCAAGAAATAGGAAAAAAAAACTAAAGATGGATTATAATCAAAAGCAAGTCGCAAGACCAATCAATATCATATGGTAAAAGAAGGTGAAAATCTTGTAGAGGAAGGTAAGATTAATGCCCTTCCCAACATTTTTATCCCTGGTATTAATGAAGATCTTCACTTGGACTATTAGAGGACTCAAAGGGAGTTTTTCAAAACAAAATGAAATTAGAAGAATGATTCAGATAAATTATCCAAATCTTGTTTTCCTTCAAGAAACAAATATGTCAATGGAGGATATGGACTTGATTTTTCAGTAAAATTTGGCCAACTGGAAAAGTGGTTTCCCTCAGTTCCCAAGGGATTTTTGGTGGTATTGCTTGTCTTTGGAACCCAAAAGAGGTAGTTATTCACCATATGGTTGGCAGTTGGGGTCTTTTGGCTATAGATATTCAAAGTAGACATTCCAACAAAATTATGTTCTGCATTACTGTTTATGATCTAACTACTTTAGAGGAAAAAAGAAGATAGTGGAAGGATATAACTCAAGTTATCTCTCATTTTCTTGAAGTTTAGATCTTGATCGGAGGAGATTTCAATACCATCCTCTATATGGATGAGAAAATAGGGGGAAATAGAAATTTGGACAAAAGCACTGACCTCATGATTGAATATATTGCAAACCTTCATCTTGTGGACATCCAACCATATAATGGCCTTATGACTTGGTCTAACAGAAGGAAAGGCTTAGCTTGTATAATGAAGAGATTGGATAGGTTTTTGCTCTCTAAAGTGAAGACTCTTAATAATGGTGGTTTGGATCATTGGCCAGTCATGGTGGAAATGTGGAAAACCAATGTGAGTTTCTCTCCTTTTCATTTTCAATTAATGTGACTTAGAGATATTTCCTTTAGACCTCGTGTGCAACAATGGTTGAAGGAAGGTAAACCTAGGTATGGGAATAAGATTTTCTCATATTGAAAATTTGAATAAGAAATTATGTTTCGATGGCCTCACAGAGAAGAGAAGTGCAGATGAAATTAAGCTCACAACTCAATTAGAGGAATGGGAAAAAAGAGAAGAAATCTTATGGAAGCAAAAATCTAGAATTCAATGGCTCAAATAAGGATATCGAAACACAAATTTCTTCCACAAATCTCTTCTATCTCAAAGATCTCACAACTTTATTTCTTCCCTAAAATCAGATTCTGGAGATGTTTTTTATACTTGGGATGGCATGAACTCTATTGTTGTTGATTACTTTTCCAATATTTTTGTTGCTACTCCTCTTGACTTAGCTTCTCAAAAATATGTTCTTCAAGCAATCCCTTATCTTATCACTTCTAAGGAGAACTCTATTTTTATTGCTCCTATTACTATCAATGAGCTTCAACAGGGAGTTTTTAAAATGCAAAAAGGGAAAACCCCAGGTCCTGATGGTTTTCCCATTGAGTTCTACCAAGATTTCTGGGATATCCTTCATGTTGATTTATTAGAGGTGGTGGAAGAAGCTAGGAAAGCCAAAGAAATTTTGAAGGTTATCAATAAAACTTATATTACTCTTGTTCCAAAATCTCAAGAGGTTGATCATATCTCAACTTTTAGGCCTATTGATTTATGTAATGTTCTTCTCAAAATCATTACTAAAATCATGGCAGAAATGTTGAAGACTCTTTTGAATAAGATTATTTACCTAGAGCAAGGGGGTTATGTGGAAGGGCCTCAAATAGTAGATGAGATAGTTATTGCTTAGGAAACAATCCATTCGATGGATATGAAAAAGTCTCCCTTCATGTTCATTTGGTTAGACTTATCCAAAGCTTATGACAGAGTGGATTGGCACTTCCTTATCAAAGTTTTGAGGCAATTTGGTTTCTCTAAGGATTGGATGGATTGGATTATGGGATGTATCTCTTCATTTTCCTACTTAGTTATTATCAACGACAGGCCTTCTCAATCGTTCCCAAATTCTAGAGGTATTAGGCAAGGTGACCCGCTATCCCCTTATTTATTCATCATTCTTGTTGAATGCTTGGGTAGGACTATAACCAAAAATAGGGAAAACAAAAATCTTGAGGGAGATACCATTGCTTATGGAGCTAGACCTATATCTCATATTCAATTTGTGGATGAATCTACTCTTTTAGGTAAAGCTACAGTTAAGGAAGCTTCTAATATTAAGCAAATCATTAGCTGCTTTTCTAAGGCTACTGGGAAGTTGCTCAATGAAGACAAATCTAAAGTTATTTTCTTTCACTGCTTTGCTAGACAGGAATCCATGGTCTTGGATAAATTAAGATATAATAAGACCTCCCTTACAATCACTTATTTAGGTATTCTCATAAATATTCAAATGCAGAAAAATAAATATTGGAATTGGTTGTTGGACAAAGTCAAGAAGAACATTGGAAAGTGGCCCAACAGGTGGCTTTCTTCTGGGGGTAGAATCACCTTGGTAAATTCAGTCCTTCAAGCTATTCCTATTTATGTATTTTTCTTGTTGAATATTCCAAAGGCTGTTCTTCGAGAACTAGATCAAATTAGTCATCATTTCCTTTGAGTGGTACTAAGGAGAAAAAAAATGGTCCTTGGTGAAATGGGACACTTTATGTCTTCCTAAGAATAAATGGGGGTTAGGATTTCATTCTTCAATTAATAACAACAAATATTTAGCTACTAAATTATATTGGAGGATGTTGCATAATCCCAATGCTCTTTGGGCCAATAATCTTCGTGCTAAATATGCTGAGAATAAAAGTCCTGAAGACCTTGTTCGCTATCAGCTTCCTACCAAAGATTATTCCATTTTAGAAGTTCTTAAGATTGGTGAGGATTTGATAAAGAAAATTTTATTTTGGATCATTCATAATGGTCAACAGGTAAATTTTTGGACATATTCTTGGGATGGTCACAAGCCTTTTATAACTCAGTTTCTTGATTAGAGGCCCTGGATGGAGGAGCTTCACCAAGCTAACTGGATAAAGGTGGCTAATTTATGTCATTACCATACTGGTAATTCAAAGGTTGGTAGATATTGGATCCCTATTGAGGACTGGCCTATTCAAATCCTAGAATGGCAAAGACAAGATATCCAAGGCATCCTTCATATGAGATCTCTCTCTTGGTCCCATGAAAAATATTTTTTTGGATGGAACAACACTACTAAGGGTGAGTATTCAGTTGCTCAAGGTTATTTTACCTTATGCCATAATAATCCCAACCATTATTCTAACATATTTTCTCAACTATGGGCTCAAAAGCTCTGGCCTAAGGTGAGGTTCTTTAATTGGATTTTATTGCATCGTAGGGTGCTTATTTGTGAGCAACTTATGAAGTGTGGTTTTCATGGTCCTTTTAGATGTGAGATGTGTGAAGAGAATGTAGAAACTATCAACCATTTTTTTATTGAGTGTACTTTAGCCTCTAAGCTATGGAGGAGAATGTCCACTTTACTTGGCTTACAATGGTCCAATTTTTTTACTTTTGAACAACTTTGGAGGGATTGGCCTAATCAAGAGGGTGTTGATCATTTTATTAGGTAGTCATTTTGGATGGGTTCTACCATTCTTCTTTGGAATATTTGGATTTAAAGGAACAACCAAATTTTTAATAAATATAGGAAGGATATTCACTATATTTGGAAAAATACCATAGCCAACTTAGCTTAATCAGTCCATCAATTCCTTAATCACCCCCAAAACTCCCACCAAAGATAGGATCAAGTTATGCAAATATATAATATTAAATCTTCTAAGGGCAACCAACTTAAAGGGAATGTGAGTATTAGTAATATGGATAGGACAAGAAATTGGCAACCTCCTCCTAAGGATTTTGGAAAAGTCAATACTGATGGAGCCTCTACAAGGAACCCTAGAAAAGCCAGTGTGGGAGGAATTGGTAGACTTTCATATGGCTCCTTGGTTTTTAGTTTTGCTAAGAATTTGGGTATTCTTTCCAATAACCTTGTTGAGGGGTATGGCATCCTCAGAGGCCTTCAAGAGGCTACTAAGGTTGGATGGGAAAAGGTGTTATTTGAGTTTGACTCTCAACTTATGATTAATATTTTGAAGACTCCTTCCAAGAATCATAAGGTTGATTGGAGAATAAAAATAATTATTGAGAAGATTCAATTAATCCAGATGGGATTTTTGAAATTTTATTACAATCATGTGGTCAGCGATCAAAACAAGAGTGTTGATGCTTTAGCTAATTGGGCTTTAGACAAAAGTGATCTTACTTGTTATGGCCACCCTCTTAGATGGTGGGTTTCCCAAATTAGGGAAGCTCTTCTTTCTATCATTTCTTTGGATGGCTCCAGTTCTGAAGGTACCTAGTTTCTTCTTGCCTTTTTTTTGCTTCTCTTTCGTTCACTCAAGTTTTTTTAGTTCCCTAGCTCACTATTTTCTTTCTTTTGTTTCCTTTATGTTTCTTGCCTTAATAGTCTTATGGTCTAGATAGGTCATTGTTATGTTCAATTTTTTTTTTTTTAGTTTTTTAAGGTGTGTGTTCTTTTGTTTTGTTTTTTTTTTTGTTTTCTTTGTGTTATTTTTTGTTGTTCTTGTGTTTTTGTCGTTTTGGTCTAGATAGGTCATTGTTATGTTCAATTTTTTTCTTTTTTCTTTTTTATTTTTTTGTTTAGTTTTTTAAGGTGTGTGTGTTCTTTTGTTTTGTTTTTTTTTGTGTTCTTTGTGTTGTTTTTTTGTTTTTTTGTGTTTTTTCATGCTTTTTGTTATTGTTCTTCTATTTTTGTCGTTCTTGTTCTTGTGTTTCTCTTTGTTTGTGTTAATTCGTATTTTTTGTGTGTGTGTTTTCTATGTTTTTTGATTTTGTTTAATGTGTTTTGTTGGTTGTTTTTTATTTTTATTTTTATTTTATTTTTTTAATATTTTAGGTTTTGGTTGTGTTTATTTTTTAGGTTTTTTTTGGGTTATGTCTTTGTAGTGGTCGGTTGTTTTTGTCTTGTTTGTTTTTTGTTATGCGGTTCTTGTGTTTTTCTATGTGGTTCGTGTTGTGGTTTATTTTATCTTATTGTGTGTGTGTTTGGTTGTGCTTTTGTTTTTGACACACTCAAGGAGCATGTTTTTTATTTTATTTTATTATTTTTGTTATTTTTTTACTTATTTTTAAATTGGTTTTGTGTGTTTGTTTTCTCCTTGAGTATGTCAAAGGTGGTAGGCCAGGTCCGAGTCCTGGGTGTTTTTTGTGGAATGGATACCCCTACCTCCTTGGGTCTTACCCGAAAGTGGCATCCCTTTGGGATGTTTTCCACAAATAAAAAAAAAACTTCACAATCATATTTTAATATTTAAAAATATTTAAAATTAAAAAAATATTAATACTGTAATTAATATATATATATATATATATATATATATATATATATATATATATATATATATATATAATTTTTATGTATATAATTTTACTCTCCTCCCTTTTTCTACTATAGGAATTTCTCGTACTTTATAAAACAATTAATTCATTGTTGACCGTGGTGGAACTTAAAACCTTCTTCAATATTATAATTGGTTTTTAAAGAGAATTGTTTCACCCACTCCACCCAAGCACACCCACAAATATATTCAAGGTTTATTTAAAACAAATAAAATATAAGATTTTAAAAATATATTTATCTATAATTTATATTATAGTTTATAATTTATGTAAAAGCAGTTTTAACTCAAATGTTATAGTTTATAATAAATTATAATTTATTATAAATATACAATGAATATTAAATTTGTAATGAGGTTTATTTTTAAACAACAAATATAAAGAGATAGGTTAGCTTACAATTAACTAAAAATTTGTAATTAAAGATTTTTTTTATTAGTTTAAAGAAAGGGTTAAGAAAAAATCCTCAAACCTCATTACAAAATGAACAACTAACATCTTATCAAGGAGAAAGATTTTAACAAGCTAAACATAGACCAACATCCAAAACCAACATAGGGGAAACCAACACAACCACCTTCAAGGTAGAGAAAAAAGAAATAAAAAGACAGAAGGAGGACCATACAACCTACAACCAGCCCCCATAACCCATACATATCAACCCATGCAGGTACACCCAAGAAAAGATAACAATCGAAACACAAATAAAAAAAACTAAGAAAGATCCATAAAAATAGGCCCCCAACCATTACTATTCAATGATGTCTGGGTTGTCCTTTCTAGGAACCTCCAAAATATGACCCGCCTGTCCCCATATCAACATAGAAATCAAGAGAATATTCTTCTCATTGCACTAGCTATCATAAAACCTAGTGAATCTCACTAACACCCAAAAAAACCTATACCACCCATGAGACAGAGGCCCCACAAAATGATGGTGATACAAGTGAAGAATTTCAAAAGATTTGAAATATTAGACTTGGGTAAAATAGTTGATCTATAAATAGCATTCCCAGCATCAACATAGGAATAAGTTGAGCAAAACCTCCCTAGCCTAAGGAAATTACAAAGGGGTCTAAAGAAAAAAACCTCTAGCCTCTGAATTATTGATACCCAATAGAATATCCTCTCTCCAAATAGTTAGTCCATCCTAGATTAACCCCAAATTTACTAGGAAATTAGTTGATTTATTACCTTCCCTATACATATGCTTGAAAACCACATTCTCAAAGGCTTGAAGTATTATTTTTGTCTCAAAAATCATATTAGCAATAGGACTAGGAGTTTGAGAGTCTTTCTCTAGATTGATGATATTAATAAAATCATGCTCAATGATTATCTTACTCTGATCGAAATCACTCAATAGAGAAATCCCTTGGAAGAGAGCATGAGATTAAGAAAAATAAATCTATTGAGGTTCCAACTTACTAGCAAAGTCAAGTAGGAGTTTCTCACTATTGTTTCAAATTAAACCACCTCCACCTGCCTCTCCTAGGTTACACATGGAAGTCCCATTGAAATTGAGTTTAATCTATCCTGCAAGGGGTGGTTTGCAAGAAATATGGTGATGCTCTTAGAATGGTAATAATGGACCACTTCTATGTAGAAAAATATTGATATCCTCCAAAATTATTTGTCTCATCCAATCTATTCACTGGTAACTTCAGATCATCTCCCCATTACATTGATTATTGGGTGTGCCCCCATAATAAAACCCCAAAACAACTTGTCTTTGAAGTTAAACACTTCTCTACTCAAGCACAAATATTATGTTAATGATATCAAAAAAGTGTGGAATATCTTGCCAAGGCTCTCAGGAGAGAGAGAGAGGGTGGATTATATGGTGGAAGGAAGCCATAAAAATAACAATGGATTACCTTCAATGTTTTGGAAAAATCCTAGCCTCTCTTTGTATAAAAAAAGAGAAATAATTGAAGTAATAAGTTGATCAAATCAGCCACCACATCAACTAGAATATTAGCAGGATTCCCTCTCAAAAGTATTTGGGTGAAAAAAAGTAGAGTTAATGCAACTTCAATCTTATAAAGTTTATGGGATGTAAATCAGGGCACATCTTCAATGGATTCATGAGGGTGATAAAAATTCTAATTTTTTCTTTAATGCCATTAAGAAGAAGAATAGATCAAAGTGGATAGATGTTATTAAAAATCCCATATATCACATACAATTTTCAAAGGAGGACCTCTCATCCTTCATCTAGGAGTATTTTGCAACCCTTTTCAAAAGTAAAGGGTCCAACACACAAGTTAAGTTTTTTAGAGAATGTTGCAAATCATATCTTCCAAATTATTTGAAGAAGATAGAGCATTGATGGATAAACTTCTTTCACAGCATGAAATTCATTCTTCCCTCCTCTCTTTGGCAAATGAAAAAGCCCTGAGCATTGATGGGCTTCCAAGTGATTTTTTTAAGACTATATGGGAGACTATAGGAGTTAATTTTTTGTGGATGTGTGAGAAGGTTGTTACTATTAGAGGCCATGGAGATGCCACTAATAAAGGATTGATCAGGATCATTCCCAAAATACTTAAACCAGATTTGCTTATTGATTTGCGTCTCATTACTTTATTCAATTTCTCTTATACAATTTTGGCTAAGGATTTTGTTAGAAGACTCTTCCAAGTGGCTACAAAAATTGTTTACCTCAAGCAAACAAGATTCCTAAAAGATTGCTATATTTTAGATAATCTCCTTACAACTTGGGAAGGGATGGAGTGGGCTCAAGCACAGGGAATCACGGGCCTTTACCTTAAGATTTATTTTGACAAAGCTTATGATCGATAAGAGTGACCCTTCATGTTAAGAATTCTCCACTGGCTTGGTTTTGGTAATTGATGAGGAATCAATTTAGAACATACACAAATATCATAAGATAATACAAAACTTTATTGTATTATCATATCAAAAGGTGCCTATAAATAGGCATTACACACATAAGTTATGGATAAGAATGCATTAAATAATGCTTATCCTTAGCTAAAAAATTATGAAAAACATGTTCTACTCATTTATATTAACAATAGATTCATCGATATGGCAGCTTCCCTCTTTTAAAATGGTTCTGCAAGAGTGGTTATTAATACAAAATTATCTAATAGCATTCTTGTGGAAAGATAAGTTAGGAAAGGCTATCCATTGGCACCTTATCTATTTGTAATTATAGTTGATTCCCTTGGCTATCTATTAGAACCTGTAATTAAAGCAAGGAGGATAAGAGGTATCCCCCATCCGAATGGCTCTCAACTTATCAACTCTCACTTTGTAGATGATTCTATGCTTTTTCCTTTGATAGATTAGAAAATATTGCAAACATCCTTGAGATAGTTCACACCTTTTGTAGAGCCTCTGGTAAAAGAATACAAGAATCTAAAAACTTTGTTATTCCCTTTGGATATGATGATAAGCTAGATTGGATATCCACTACATGGAAGTTGGTGCAAAGAGGTAAAATATCTAAGTGTTTGGGCTTTCTATTTGGTGTTGACCTTTCACCCAAATATATGTGGGATTGGTGTATGGATAAATTTACACAAAAATTGGACTAATGGAAATCTTTGAAAATGTCTCAAGTAGCTAAAATCCAGATTATTAGAAAAATTTTAGCCCTATTCCATTTTTACTTCTCTTCTCTTTTGACAACAAGCAAGGTTGGGTATAATAAGATGAACAATATGCTTCAAGAGTTTTTTTGGATAAAAAACCTAGCCAAATAAGGCCTCCCAATGGTATCCTGGAGTAGTTTTTGCAGACTAGTTTCATGCAGTGGGATAGGAATCCCCAACCTTCAAGCATAGGGCTATGCACTCACGACTAAATGGATGCAAAGAGTGATCATAGGGAATGATCCATGGAAGATTTTGGTGAGAAAGCATTTGAAAAACCCTTGGGTGGATGGTAAAATTTGGGTAAATATGTCATATACTCATGTTATTTTACAAGCCCCTTATTTCCCTATAGAAGGTTGTAATATTATCAAAGGGATTTAGAAATCCTGGTAGCGGGTGCATCAATTTATTTCATGGTAACCACCTCTAGAGAAAGGCCTTGTAAATTTCCTCCAACATAACTTATGGTGGTCATCCCTCCTCACTCTTGATGCATAGCATCTTGGCATGAGTCCTTGGTTTCCTGTCAGGCATCTCTTAAAAAGAGGAATGATTCTAGCAGGTGAAATTTAGGAGTTTGCTAAGTCCTCTTGGAAAAATTGGAAGCAAATCCAATTAGAATTTGGCCTCTACCCTACCATTTACATGGCTAATGATGATCTTAAGGTTGTTATTGTAATTCCATATTTTTTTTTAAAACACAAGTTGCACACATCACACTAGACCTCAAGACCAAAACCTTAACTCTATAGTGTTTTACAAGAACATTCCATATGTTTTTAAAAAGTTTTATTTTTTAATCTTTACTGATCGCTCCTTCAAATTTTCTTAAATTTTAAGCTCTTATTCTTAAGAATTATTTCACAGGTTATTATTTTATTTTTCCCTCTTATTTTAATTTAGTACAAATTTCATGTACTTTCATTATGATTCATATTCCATTTTCTACAAATAATACACTTTCCTTGTATTTCACATGTGAGAATCACAATAGTGTGAATGAATAATCACTCAACAATGTTATTGAGAATTTTTAAAACTTTAAATAATTTTGAATAGAAAGGTAAGATTCATAATTCTTTGAATGGGGAAGTTGCATCATTCTTTATAAACTTTAAGTGGACCCATCAGAATACATTCACACGAGATAATTTGAATATGCATTCTTAATTAGATGGATATTCACAAAAAGGTAGTTAAGACCCAGGTTGAAGAAAGGAGAGAGTTGAAATTTTCTAAGCAGTAGAAGAAAAATATAAGGGTAACAATATGTATATTGAAGGAAGAACAATGTGAGTATTAGTTGAGTCAAACAGTGTTCAAAAAGGTTTATATCTGCCAAAATATGTAAAATAAATAAACAAAATAAATAGACAAACTAAACATTGTGTAGAAGAACTAAGCAGGCAAATAATTTGTAAAAAAAATGGGAAAAGAAAAAGAGAAGGATGATAGTATAAAAACTAAAGGAAACACCAAAGGTTGTGTAGAAAATTTTGAAAATATAAAAATATTTATAGAAGAGGTAAATAAGATTTAGGAGGAACTAGAAAATAATAAGCAAAGAGGACATGGTAGAAGGAAAAAATAGATATGACAATGTGCAAGTTGAAATAACCACATCATTGGTATCAAATAAGCCAAAGAGTGGTCAAAGGGATTTGTTCAATTTTAAAAATTCTATTTTGAAAGTTCATAGCAAAATCCAAAAAGAAAATGTTATTATTTTTATAAACCCTAGTAGTATATAGAATGATACTAATTTGTCTTTGGCTAAGAGGTCGCATGTTCAAGTAAAGAAAAACAAAGGCATACAATGTGAGGGTATGAGTGTTCAATATTTTAAAGATTTAAAAATCACCATGGACAAATATATTTTACATTTATATTTGTATGTTGTTGATATGGATGATGCAAACACTGTTATTGGTTTTCCTTGATTAAATTCTTTGGGTACTATTGATATTAATGTACAAAATAAGTTCATGGAGTTTTAATATAAGAAAACAAAAATAAGAGTAAAAGATATTTCATAGTGTAAGAAGCCAAGGAAAAAGTGGGTGAACAAGTGGAGAAACCAATAAAAGAATCAAAAGTTGAATCTATAGAAACAACAATAGCATGGAAAAAAACAACAACAAAGATTCCAAAAACTATGTCAAAAATAAAGTAAACTCTAAAACAAATTGAAAAGGAACCTCAAATAGAGGTGAAAGAGGAGGTAGTAGCAACAATAAAAGAAGAAGTAAAAGTAGAGTCCAAGGAAAAACTAAAATATGTGAGCATGATAGAGGATCATAAAAGAATTGAATAAAATATTGAACAATCAAAGCTAATAGAAAATCAGGTTAAGTTTGCAACATATCACCACCCTCACCATCAGGATCGACAACAATTTTGGAGGTATGGCTTAAGGCAACAATATTATGGTTCTACATGGGATAAGAAGGGCACCAACTATGACAGTGTTTGAAAAATAAAGCATAGTGACTCTAGTTTTTAGAGTGGTACATCAACATCAAGGAATAAATGGACCCATCATTTGAGTTACCAAAGTAGAGCAAAATATGCGTGGAGCCAACAAAGTAGTCCTGGATACTCAAGTGGAAAAATCAAGAATAGATGAAAAATGGTGATACTTATTCCCAGCAAAAATATAACTCCAACACATGGAACCAAGGGATTACTTCCTAAAATTTAAAAGGCAAAAGGGCATATCAAAATCAATAAAGACCACCACTAGTCAAAGTTTCACTAGGATGGATGGATGATCAAGATTAATACCAATCACAGCAAGGATTAGAAGATCATATCGTTTAGTCACTTCTTATATTTCAAAGATGAAATGTTTTGTAAGGGGATGGAATGTTAGGTACCCAAGGTAAGTATTTAATATTATAATATTGTATTATTATTATACTAGATGTAACTATCTCACATGTATGGATAAATGAGAGTGATAGGTAGTTGGAAATTATAAATATAGGCAAAAACTCATAGAGATAGCATGGAGAAGAAGAATATTGCATATGTCTTATATTGAGATATGTTAAGGAGTGGGTTTCTTCCAATAAGGAGCATTGTACAATGTTTTCATATCTCAAGGGTTATGTTGTTAATTGAACAAAATGAATATTTTGCATGTTTTTATCTTGTATGAGTTGTTCATGAGTTAATTAAATTATTTTCCAGCATACATGTGAATGTTTTTATATTCATTAGGAGTACACATTTTTAATAATTTTGTAAATTATTATTAATTCTTGTGGATGAGCAAGGAGGTTCATAACAAAATATACCCTTTACCTAATCCCCACATTTGTTTGACAATAAAACACTTGAATTCCTAATTTAACCTAACCTCTTTAAAAAATAATGCTCTATGACGATCCTTATTAGATAACAATATAATTGTACCTTTTACATTCAACTATTTTTTAGATAAAATGTGTCTAGGGACTCTAGCTTAATTTTGAGTCTCTAAAACAATTGGTATGTTGATTGTCACCCTATTTTCCTCATTTTTATCTTCAAAGACATTATTCTAACCTTCTAAAATCTCTTTACTATTGTAATTCTACCGTATTGCTTGGGCTAGGATACGTAGGAACCTAACCAACTAGCACAAAACCCGCTTCTATCAATGGAGGGATAGGGTTAGCATTTGGGGCTTGGGCAAAAGTGCTTGCCCTAGGTTCAAAAAAGGACTATTTATTTGGTAACTAGAAGGCTCTAAAAGGAAACTATGTCATGCCCATAGATAGACCATTACGAGACTTAAAAGGTGATAGTGACATAAGTAAGAAGCAACAACATTAAGAGTATGCACATGTTATCATCGTCATAAATTCACCTCCACTTGACATTTTCTTAGATGGTGCAACACATTTCTTAAACACCTCTTAAAAGACCATCTAACCTTGTCAAGGCATGTGCCCTTAGAGTATAAAATTCAAGTATAGGAATGGTCATTCCCTCCTGATTAAAATTGCTAAACCCAATAAGCTTTATTAAATACAACTTTAAATCTAATAATTTGTTTTTTTTATTATAAATCACAAGTTCAAGACCCCATAAAAATCAAATGTACATCTGTTTATTTGTAAAAAAATTACTCACCTTTTTATAAATGATGAAAAAAAAAAAAAATTCTAAAAAACATAAAATATATTAATTTAAATTTAAATTCTAATATTTAAAATTAAAAATTAACCATAAAAATTATTTATTACATATATTTAAAAACATTAATAATTATTATAATAAAAAAATAATAATAATGATTAAAAACTATTTTTAAAAAATGATCCTATGCTACATTTTTCATCTGTGTTTTCTAACCAAAGGCACCCCGCATACGCACTGAAATACAGTTTGTTCCGTTTGGACATGGGAGGTTAGAACACGAAAGAAATGCTATCGAGGAGATTTTGGTCTTTTACTTCTTCATATCAAATATCTTTATGACTCTATTAAAGCTTCATAATCTCATTTTAATATTTATAAATATTTAATATTAAAATAGTCCGTGTAGTGGGAGCAATTATTCCTGCAACTATGTAGCCGGGAAAGTACATTGGGTAAATACAGTTATAACCTTGCCAAGATGATTGGCGACCAGAGAAATATTTGAGAGCCCCTTTGACATCCAATAGAGATTATCTCTAATCTTCTGGACATGCATGAACTAATGGAGAATGGCTCTAGCAAATCCCAAACTTGACCAGAATAAAATGGAAGACATTGTATTCAAATGCTGCCAACAGTAGTCCTCGATGAGCAACAAATGAAGTTACATATATATAACTTTATATTGGCGTGCTTCCCACGCAGGTTGTCATATTCCACAACTTTTTTTTGTTTGACAATTAGGCCACTTCCTCCCTTCTACACCCATTTTCTATGCTAATTGTCTCCAAGTTCCACAAAGCGTCCTTTCTTCTTGCTTTAGTTGTGGAAAGTATCGATTGACCATGACTTTATTTTGCCGAGCAAATTCTTGGTAGGTTACAGTTTTTATGTTTGAGTTGGTAAAAGTATAACTGATAATGATTTTGTTTCCTATTTTTTAGGACTGTGTTGGACATGTGTCGGTCCGGTCGACTTTTAAAAGCGTTGTTGACGGAAAAAACCGTCGAACTTCTGTCAAACACGTTGGAAAGATAGCCCGGCATGACAAATGCTTTGAAGGCAAGATGTTGACATTGATGTAATCGAATTATTATCAAAAATCTAAACTGTTGAATATAGAGTGATATGATTGGGTGGAGGGAAAGGGATTCGAAGTAGAAAGGCACTAAACAAATGTTGCATAGCGCCGAGCACGTGACGTAATATTCGTTCAAATCAAAGAGTCTAAAGTATCTGTCAAACATGTTGTAAATGTCCCTCCCTTGTTGCATAGCGCCGAGCAAGTGACGTAATACTTGTTCAAATCAAAGAGTCTAAAGTATGTTGTTATGTTTTTAGACTATCATAAATGAGTTGGTGTACAGATATAATATGTTATCTATCATCCTTTTGAATTTGGAAAGTGCATTGGTCAAGTCAAAAGTATAACCAACCACTTAAATAAATTTTTATTGGATTTGAATGTACTTTTTCATACATCAGTGGGTTCTATGGGTATTTTATGATAGTCATATTTGAGATTAATTTTGGTAAAGAACTTTCAACCATAGAAATGGTCCTGCAAGTCATCTATCTAAGGGAGTGGATAGTGGTTTTTTTATAATCTTTTTATTTAAAGAATTATAGTAAATTCTTTGAAGCGAAGCCAAGACAAATGAATTGCCACAGGGTGAAACACTTGTACGATGTGCCCATTATGAATTAATTCTTGGATATGCCTCATGATTTTATCATTTTCAAGGATTTATCAGCAAGAAATAAGAGCATTAGGCAAAAAATAACTAGGAACTAAATCAATATAATGTTTTATCTTATAATGAAGTGGAACCCCAACTGGTGACTTTAAGAATTCTTCATATTCCACTACAATCTAATCCATATGCTTATACTATTAGGCTATAGTTTCAATATTAAGATTATAGCTTTATAATATGTATTACATGTTGGGAAGCTCTGTGTTGAAATATTTCTAATTACTAATTAGGTTTTCCCATTATCCCATTAATGGTTTTTATGAGATTTCTTATGGGGATCTCATGTAAAAATGTTATATACTTGAAAAAGCATTGTATCATTGTATCAAGTTTAAAAAATATACTCTTCACCACCATGTGGTATCAAAGCAACATGCATGGATAAATATTGAATAAGGGAGAGCCTTATGGAAATTCAAAAAGGACAAAGGAGAAGCACTGCCTTGTTAAAGATATCACAAAGTCCCAATGTGAAATGACTATTAAAGCTAAAGAGTATGTCATTCAAATAATTGGTAATTTGGTGCACAATTTAATTTATATATATATATATATATATATATATATATATATATATGTGTGTGTGTGTGTGTGTGTGTGTGTGTTTTGTGGGGGGGGGGGGTGTTGTTTGATTATTCCAAAGATTGACTAATTACAATTTGTATTTTTTTAAGTTTAAGATATTTGTTCTCATCTGAGAATTTGAAAACACAATAAGATTTTTACAATTTTGTGAGTGCATGGGAGTGCTCGTTTTTTGGGTTCATTGCTCTATTTTTTTTTTGCTTTATATTTTTAATATTTTCCTGTTATTTATTTTATTATCTCCATCATCTGGTATTAGAGCTAGGTTCAAAATGTCAATGAATGCTAATAACATGCAGATCCAAATTCTCAAATTCAATGGAAAAAATTATAATTTTTGGTGTTTCCAGATAAAGATTTTTTTCATATCACAAGAGCTATGAGATATGGTGGAGAATGGATACTTAGAACCAGCGGATGCAACAACATTAGTCGTGCTCACACAGAATCAAAGAGATATATTGTGGGACAATAGGAAAAAGGATAAAAATCTTTGTTTCTTATAGTGCAGGGTCTTGATGAAACTCTCCTCCTAAGAGTTACAACCACTACAAAGGTTAAAGAAGCTTGGGATCTCCTTGCACAATCATTTAAAGGTATGGATAGTGTAAGAACAGTCCACCTACAATTACATAGAAGATATTTTGAAGTTTTACAAATGTCAGATTCAAAAATTTTAGGGTATTTCTTTACTCGTGCAATGGGGTTAATTAATAAAATGAAATCAAATGGTGAAGTTATGACCAATAAAAAAAATGTAGAATTTTTTTTAAGATGTATGCCTTCAAAATATGATCCTACAGTTATAGCCATTGTAGAATCAAAAGATCTAACAACTTTTTCTATAGATGAACTTATGGGTTCATTGTACACACATGAAAATAGAATAAATAGATCCACAAATGAACCACTAGAGAAAGCATTCAAAAGAAAGGTTTCAATGTTAGAAAAATAAGCATCAAAAGAGTCATTTCCACAAAGAGGATGAGGAAGAAATCCAAGAGGAAGAGGATGTTAATTTTAGCAAAGAGGTAGAGTTCCAAGAAGCAATAGAAGTTATGAAGAAATCAACAACTACACTCAAGCCAGAGGTAGAGGCAGAGCAAATTTCTAACAAACAGGTAGAAGCAGAGTAAATTTTGAGCAAAGAGGTAGTAACTCTCAAAGGTATGATAAGTCATATGTTCAGTGCTATTATTGTCAAAAGTATGAACATATTGCATCTAATTGTAGAAAAATAAATAGCAGATGAAAGCAAACATGAAGCTCAATATGCAAATGAAGGTGACTGGAAGGAAGAATATGTGTTTCTAACATGTAGCACAAAAGAGGAAATAAATGAAGATAAATGGTATGTTGATAGTGGGTGTAGTAATCATATGATAGGAAGTAAATAAATATTCCAAGATTTGGACGAGTCCATCAAATCAGTAGTAAATATGGGTAATAATACAACTACACCAGTCATGGGGAAAGGGAGGATATTACTCAAAACAAAGCAAGGTGAGAAGAAATTTATTGGTGATGTATTTTATGTACCAGGATTAAAGCATAACTTGTTAAGTGTAGGTTAACTTCTGCAAAAAGGCCACACTCTGAATTTTGAGAATGGTACATGCTTTATTACTAATGGTAAGAATAAGATGATAACCAAAATACCCATGACTGTTAATAAGATGTTTCCTCTTATCATTGAGAGAAATATATTTTTGAGTTTAAATACCATAGTAAAATATTCACAATGGATATGGCATATTAGATTTGGTCATTTGAATTTTGGTGGACTAAATATTTTGCATAAGAAGAACATGGTAATAAGTTTACCGCTCATACAAATACCGGATGAAGAATGTCAAGGATGCATCATTGGAAAACACCACAAAGAACCCTTTGCAATAGGGAAATCTTAGAGAGCTTCAGAGCCATTGGAGCTAGTACACTCAGATCTATGTGGACCACTTGAAGTCATCTCATTATTTGGTATGAGATATTCCTTAATATTTAGTAATGACTATGGTAGAAAACTCTAGGTGTATCCATTGAAAGCAAAATTTGATACTTTCAAAAAAAATAGAGAATTTAAAGCATTAGTTGAAAAGCAAAGTGGCTATTTTATCATAAATTTAAGGATTTATAGAGGTGGAGAGTACATCTCACATGAATTTCAAATTTTTTGTATTGAGAATGGTATAAAAATGTAGTTAACAACTAGGTATACTCCTCAACAAAATGATATAGCTAAGAGGAAGAATAGAAAAATTCTAGATATGGTGAGGAGTATGCTTAAAGCTAATAATTTACCTAAAGTTTTTTGGGCAGAGGCAATTTGTTATGCAGGTTATATTATGAATAGGAGCCCTACAAAGACAATTTGGGGTATGACACCAAAATAATCATGGGGAGGATTTAAACCTCGTGTAGATAATTTTAAAGTTTTTGGCTGCATTGCTTATTCTCATGTTCCAGATGCACTTAGAAAGAAATTAGATAATAAGGCAGAAAGGTGTATCTTTGTGGGATACAGTGAAGAATAAAAACCACAAAGACTATATAATCCAAAAACAAAAAAGTTGGTAATAAGTAGAGATGTTAAGTTTCTTGAAGACCAGGAGTGGTGTTGGAAATTGAAAGAAAACAATCAACATGTCAAAATTTAAGATGAAGTAGTAAGTCCACACCAAAATTTGGTTGATACCAAAGGACCCATAAATAGTAGCATTCACAAATCAACACCAATAATTAGCTCTTCTTCGCTATGAAGCAACATTTCTTCACCAAATACCAAAAGTATATTTTCATCACCCACATCAGAATCTCTAGAAATAAGGCAAAATACAAGGAGCTTGTCTGATATATATTAAGAAACAACAAAGGTAAGTGAATATGCTTGCCATTTTACATTTTTGGGGTCTTATTGTGATCCCATTACATTTTAAGAAGCAATACAAGATGATAAACGTATTAAAGCTATGAATGAAGAAATTGTAGCCATATAAAAAAATCAAACTTGGGAACTAACAGACCTCCCAAAGCACAAAAATACAATTGGAGTAAAGTGGGTTTATAAAATCAAGTACAATGAGAAAGGATAATTGAATAAATACAAGGCCAGGTTGGTAGTGAAGGGCTACAAGAAAAAATTAGGTATTTATTATCATGAAGTATTTGCACTTTTTACTAGAATGGATACTATTCGAATGATTTTAGCTCTTTCACCACAAAAGGGTTGGAGACTCTTTCAAATGGACGTCAAATCAACATTATTGAATGGTATATTGGAGGATGAAATATACATAGAGCAACCACCTAGTTTTGAGAAAGAAGGTTATAAAGGTAAAGTGCTCAAACTAAATAAAGCTTTGTATAGTTTAAAGTAAGCACCTAGAGTCTGGTATGAAAGGAATTGAATAATTTTTTTTGAAAATTGGTTTTGAAAAATATCCTTATAAGCACACCTTATTCACAAAACAAAATTAGTAAGGAGATGTTATGATAGTTTGCATTTATGTTGATGATTTGATTTATACTAGGAATAATGAAAACATGCTTAGAGAATTCTTGGTTGCAATGCAAAATGAATTTGAAATGACTGATCTTGGCTTCATACGTTATTTTCTTGGTATTGAAGTCACTCAAAATAGTTACAAGAATTTTACTTCTCAAGAGAAGTATACCAGTGATATATTGAGAAGGTTCAGCTTGGATAATTGCAAACTAGTAATTACACCTATTGCTATGGGTGTGAAGTTGAGCAAAGAAGAATAAAATAGAAATGTAGATTCTACCTTGTATAAAAGCTTGATTGGCAGTTTAATTTACTTAACTACAAGGAGGCCAAATATCATGTACGCAGTCAACTTGATAAGTAGGTTCATGGAGGATCCTCATGTTACACATTTCTAGGCAGGTAAAAGAATACTTAGATATGTGAAAGGGACCACAAATCATGGGATTTTTATGAAAGGAAGGATGCCTTGAAGTTAGAAGGTTACATAGACAGTAATTGGGTAGGAGACATAGATGCCAAGAAAAGTACTTCAGGATATGTTTTTAATCTTGGTTCAGGGGCAATTTCATGGTCATAAAAAAAAAAAAAAACTATTGTTGTATTATCCACAACAGAAGCAGAATATGTAGCAGCCACTTCAGCTAGTTTCCAAGCAATTTGGTTACACAAGAAGTTTGAAGAATTGATGCAGCCCCACATGGAAGAGACCACTATTTTATGTGATAATAATTCTACCATTCAACTTTCAAAAAATCTAGTTTTTCAAGGAAGAAGCAATCACATACATAGCAAATTTCACTTCATCAAACAACTAGTTAAAGACAAAGAAATCAAATTTTCTCATTGCAGGTCCAAATAACAGGTTGCTGATATTTTCACAAAGCCATTGAAGGAAAAATACTTTAATAAATTGAAGAATATTTTTGGAATGAGACCACTTTCTCACAAATCAGATTTGAGGGAGGATTTATCAATTATTTTTCACAAATCATATTTTAGCAAGGATGTTAAATATAGAAAATATGTTTTGTAATAGATCATTCAATGATCTTGTTTAGATTAGGATTTATTGTTATTTTTCTAAGATCAGATGTTTTTTGTAACTTCCTAAGTTTAGATGATTTTTGTAACTATTTTTTGGTGTCTAGAATTTTCCAGGTTTATCCTTCTAAGGTTATAAATATTTGGTATTTCTCATCCATGGATGCATAAGAAAAAAATAAAGAAGTGATTTGGGCTTTCTGCAATTCTATTTTTTTTTTGCTTTATATTTTTTAATATTGTACTATTATTTATTTTATTATCTCCATCAACTTGCACCTGCAAGCTTAAGTTTTATAGAATTATTGTATCTACAGAGTTTTTAAATCAAGAATGTGTATATTTATTTAAAAAAAAGAGCCATTTTAAAGCATTTTTGTGAGAGAAATCAATTAACCAAAATGCTATTTGGTAAAAGAAATTTAGCAATCAGATAAATTTTTTGTCCAAGCGAGATGATGAATACTTGTGATAGTAGTATTCTAGCCCTTTTTTATATCTTGGATGTGAATTCATATTGTGTTATCTCAGAGAATGGGTAAACATTGTTTCATTTTCATGGATACCATAAACAAACTAAGAAGAAGGCAATGCATATAGAAGAAGATGTTGCATTTGAATATCAGTGTCATTCACAAAGGTAATATGGCACATTTATTTTATGAGTGAATGAATATTTAATTAGTCAAAATATAGATAAGTTCAGTGTTGTCACAAGCCATCTAGTCAAAGGAAGAGAGGAATAGTTCCGAAATAGATATTTCAATACGAGTCCTTTTGTTTCCCGAATGATTTTTTTTTTGAATTTACATGGTGGAATCAGTAGCTGCCATGAATCTAGGTAGGTTGTCTGGATTTTATGACTGCCACAGTCTTCTACGCTGTCCACCTTGGAAGCCACCACACAAATATTTTTGTAGTCCACACCTATAACCACCATGCCACCATCATTTTAAACTTTTTACACCATTTAAAGAACTAGGGACAAGCATTCAATCCAACGAGGCCCGAGATTTGAACCTTGGACCTCTACCCCCTTATGGGGTTTGGTTGAACCAATTGGTCTACACCTCAAACCTGAATGAAAAAATTGAAGTAGAAGTTGTTACCTGCATTAGTACTTGCATATCCAAACTCAGAGAGAGATATTATAGAGACATCATTTTTTTAAGAAGAGGAGCACAATAATAAAAGAAAAAGGTTATACATTAAAGTGCATGCTTGAGATGTGCAGGAAATATTTATCAAGTGAACATGCAAAACTCAAAATGCCTTCAAAAATAAAAGGTATATATTTTTCTTTTATATTGCATATTGCAAAAGAAGATTATTGAATAGTTCATCAAGAGTTATAATTTCACAATGGTGTTGGTCAAAATATTTAAAAAAAAAAGAAAAATAGTTTTTATTTCATTTAAGAAAAAACATATTGCATTTAATCAGGAGTTATAAGGTATTTTAAAAATTTTATGAAATATAATTATAATGTATTTAATCGAGATTTATAAAGTATTTTAAAATAATTTAATCTTTTTCATATAAGAGTTTTAAGAAAAAAGTAAAATTGAAGATTATAAATTGTTATAAATAATCAATTTTTGGGAGTTATAAGGAGAAATAAAAATGACAACACTTAAACTATTCCTTTCAAAATCACAACAACTAAAAGGGCCAAATTTCATTCCTTCGAAGAAACAAATGAGGGCTATACTTGTGGTAGAAAACAATTGGGATATAATGTGAGGGAATGAACCACGTCGTGAAGTTAGATAATAATGCCAAATTAATAATATTATTAGACATTATAAATGAAATTCAATCTCAAGTTAGTAAAGCCAGTACATCAAAAGAGGCATGGGACATCCTATACGCAATCTTTGAAGGCATAAACCAAGCAATTATTCATCACCTGCAGTCTACATTATACACATTGCAAATTCTAAATAATGAAAGTTTGGAACATTTTCTCAAAAATACAGTAGAATTAAAAGAAAAATATTTTAGGTAAAAGAATTGATGATAGTTTGCTAATTTCAATCATACTAAATGTATTGCTCGATACACATATTATTTTGGTAGCTTCTTTGCAAGTATCAAATCATAGAATATGTAGCAATAGTCATTTTCATTTATGGCTAGATCATCAATAGAAAAAAAAATTCTTTTGGATATCATATTCCTATATTATTTATTGTTGATTAAGGAAATAATGGTAGGAGGAGATACCTTTGGTGTCCTATAGAATTGATCTCTTATAGTGATTATGGCACTACAAGGCATAAAATTATAAACATCATACCTCTTCCACATAAATGGTTTATCCAAAATAACATCACAGACATACAAGGACATAACTTCACATAAATATTTATTTTTGAAGGGATTTATGGCATAAGAGAGGAGATATTATTGATTGACATGAATGTCTCCCTTTTTATAACCATCCAACATATATGGTTGTGGGCATGGTGTGATAGTTAAATTCAAATCTTTTAGCATTTGATTAGAAATAATATTCATTTAACTCACACTATCAATAATGAATTGTAATGGCTTACCCTTGACCCACATTTATAAGTGAAATAGATGTTCCTTATCTTGTGATTCCTCTAGTGTAGCATGTTTAATGGAAATGTTTGTATTTGGTTTGTATTTCACATTTTTTACTTTTCATTATCCTTAGCCTATGGATGTGGATGTGATGGTGTAGTGTATGTAAAGGGTTAAGACCTAGAAAATAATGACTAAATTGCTTGAGACTTCTCCCTCAAATATAGGTTGCTCTTGTGATAATCACACCATTTTCCAATGTTGGTATTTGGAAAATTCTTTTCTTGGGAGCCTTTTTTGCTTTCAATTCTAATTTTAGGGTTGACCCCCTTTTTCTTGATTCTTTGGAGTGTCACTCTTGTATTTATTTCCATGGAAGTTAGTGTTTTGACTTTTATGATTTTATCCTCCTTTTCTATTTTTGTTTTTGTTGTTATGTTCCAATTCGACAAGTTTGTATGTGAAGAACACAAGCTTATACTGAGAGGGGGATGAATAGTATAAGATAGAAATTTTACTTTTCATTCCAAAGTAATAACTTCAAATGTGATCAATTGCAATAATGAAACAATACACAAATCACCATACACATAAGAGACACAGATTTAATGTGATTCGTCCAATGTGGGCTACATCCATGAAGAAATATTACTTATAAATTTCTCAAAACATTTTGTGGTCTCCAACCCACAGGAGATACCAATACCCTATTACAATGTTCGTGGTCACAATCCACAGGAGATACCAATCCCCTCTCAAGTTATATGGACACCACTCCATAGGAGACACCAATCCCATCTGCTCTAATTCTATGGACACCACTCCACTTTGTTCAAATTTTATGGACACCACTCCATAGGAGACACCAATCCACTCTACTCTGGTTCTATGGACATCACTCCACTCTATTCTATTTTTGTGGACACCCCTCCACAAGAGAAACATTTTCCCTCTTATTTGGTTCTATGGATACCACTCTACTCTGTTCTAGTTTTGTGGATACCACTCCACAAGAGACACCAATCCCCTCTATTTTGGTTATGTGGACACCAATCCGCTCTATTCTAGTTTTATGGACACCTCTCCATAGAAGACACCAATCCCCTCTACTCTAGTTCTATGGATACCACTCCACTTTGTTCTAATTTTGTGGACACCACTCCACAGGAGACACCTGTCTCCTCTACTCTGGTTCTACGGACACCACTCCATTCTATTCTAGTTTTGTGGACACCACTCCAGAGGAGACACCTTCCGCCTATGCTCTAGTTCAAACTTTTCTCAAGTGTTCTCTCAAATATGCTCTATAATTCTACTCAAACTTGCTCCAAAATTTCTCATAAAACCTACTCATATCTGCTCCACAACCTGCCCATAAAAAATTCTCAAATCTTCTCCAAACACCTGCTCAAATATACTCACAAAAGTGCTCAACACTGATCGAAAACCTACTTACAAACACTACTCATATACTCCCAAATATTGCATGTATACAATTCTCATCTATTCCTAAATCTTACATACAAAATAATGCTCATATATTCCCAAATATTGTATACAAAAAAATGCTCATCTATTCCCAAATCTTGCATACTTATGTCATCAAGTTTTTCACCTATTCTTCAATGTGCTTTCCTCAACTAAATCAATTCAAAAATATTCTACCCAAAAAAATCTATCTTCATGAACATATAGAGAATGATATGAACTAATAAATACCCAATATGTTATTCACATTTATTAAGTTTATCACTTTCACATGTCTCACATTTATTACATCAAAAGATAGCTTTAATATAGCACTTGATAACTGACCTGGTAATTGTTGATTTGCATCATTCCTTCAAAACCAATCATAATTCCCAAATCTATCCTTTTCATCTACTTCCAAAATCAATCATGAACCATGCACACATTTGCTTCTCAAATCTAATCTATAATCCTTGCACATTTATTTCCAATTTCAGTCAAAAATAATGCACATCTAATAATTCCTTATACCTTCAACTATATGACAACAAAAATGTTTTCCTTAAACAAAACCATCTTGAGAAAGTAATTAAATCACCATACCTCTAAATATATCTTAATATTGATGATCTTCTTTTTGCATGAGTTTGTCAAACCTGTCTAGACAAAAATAAATTTTCTTTTGTTTGTCCCTTCAAAATTTGGTTAGCAATTATCCTTTCTCTTTTCATGAATAAAAAATCAAATCATCCACTCAAAAAATCATAATCAAAGTGACATTACTTATTTTATAATATGCAAGATACAAAATTGAAATACCAAAGTTACATCTTATATCTCCAACTTATAGCATGGAGATTACAATTTTATAACAATAAAAATTACACCTTATATCTCCAACTTATAACATACATAATTCAACTTTTATAATAACCAATGTAGCACCTTATATATCCTACTTAAATTAAAACAAAAATATTTCCCCTTACCTTGCATCAAAAACCTTAACTACCGCGAAGGGGATTTGACCCCTAGACCTTCCAAAGAGCAGGGCCTTGCCAACATCTCCTTGACCAGCTGGGCTAGCCCAATAGGTAACACCAAAAATGATCTCACTTTATTTAAACTTGTGATGCACTTCAACTCAACAAAAATCACCATGACATATTCCAAGAAAAACTACCACCGATAGGTTTCGACCCTCAGACATCATGCACATGAATACCCCATGCAAAGCCACACAACCAACTAGGATACCCTAGTGGGTGAAAACAAAGGAGCACAATGTAATATTTGTTCGTGTCTTTTTGCTCCTTCAATAGCAAAAATTTTAACAAAATGACGTCAACCAGATTCGACCCTACAACCTCATTCATAATAGCACTCCATGCAAATATCAACAACCAATTGGGCTATCCTAGCTGATGACAATAAAGGGAGGTGATATCATCTTTATCCTTATCTTTCACTGACTCCTATTTTTCGTTGCTCCTCTCCTTTGGTTGCTGCTTGCACTCCACGATATATCTAATCAATTACCTTTTTTTTGCCAAAGGTGAATTATCACCATATATATTTATATGTTTCCTAATGTTGTTTGATTTTTTCCAAGTCGGCTCAAACCATTTGCTTTCTAACTTTATAACCATTGGCACCTTTTTCTTTTACAAATTCTTTATATTATAAAATTTTAAATCTTATGATTTAAATATTATAATATTAACTTTTAAATCTTTGTCCCTCTCTTGAAATATCTAAATCTTTTTTTTCCCAAGCAACTTCTAAACCTTTGTCTTTTTCTTTATAATATTTAAATTTAATATTTAAATATTATAATACTTTTCTTAAAATATAGTTGCCTTGTTTTGAGATATACCTTACCTTGAATAATTGTCCATTGTTTGCTATTCACCAAATCCATTTTGACACCGTTGATATATTTTCCAACCTTATAAAATTCTCACCCTTCAAGAATATTTCTGCCTTGAATACCATTCACCGTTGACATCAACGACAACTCAATATTTCCAACAGTATGCCTCTCCCAATGTATTGAATTTGAATATGGCCATGTCCTTTCCAATGTACCACTGTAGCCCACTGCAATACTTGAGGGTTTGATACCTTTTGGTATATTGAATGCCTAGCTTTACTACCAAGGAATAGAATTAATATAATATTGAATAGACTAGCCTTTACCTTCATGCAATTGTTGCCTTCACGTGCATTATTCTTCATAGCCTCCTATGGAATAATATCCTTTCTTAACAACCTTCATGATATAATCCCATGTGAAATCTACTTAATCTTGATTCTCCTTGGCATCCCTATTACAATATGATTCCCACCAATTTCTAACAGGTGACAAAACTTTCAAGAGTGCAAAAGTTGTTTTTTTCACTATCAATGAATTTACTTATAGATAACTATAAAGATAACCCAATAGATTTTCTAGGGCATTACCATTAATTTTTATTTCAAAATTAGGGATATAAAAATTCATTGCACCTTAAAATATGTGTGAACATTGAATGATGCTAGAGAAGTAAGAAGTTGTGGAGAGGAGGTTGTATAATTGGCAACAAGGATTTGATGAATTTGAGCAAATTGATCCATCATCTCATTCCTTTATTTCATGATATCTTCATTTAAGAGTTCCTTGAAAGTATGAATTGTTCCAATTTTATCCATTCTAGTTTTCACTTGAAATCATTTGGAATGACAAGGGAGGTAATCAAAGAGATCTTGTATTTTATTACCAAAATTTTGATATCTTGATCTCATATTTATAGATATATAATTTAAAAGATAAACTACTTTGATGCCACTGATCCAAAACTCATAATTTTGAGCTAAGGAAGATCCAAAAAGAGTGCAATTTAGAAATAATAGAGTATAAGAAACCAGAGTGCAAAAATATATGACCAAAATTGCATAATGATTTTATTGCTCAAAAGAAATAGTACAGTGCAAGAAATCTTCGAGAAGAGATGTGAGGCTATAACATTGTATATAATTTTTATCTCCTCCCTTATCCTACTTCGGGTAGGAATTTCTCGTACTTTATAAAATAATTAATTTATTGTTGACCATGGTGGAACTTAAAACCTTCTTCGATATTATAATTGGTTTTTAAAGAGGATTATTCCACCCACTCCACCGAAGCACACCCACATATAAATTCAAGGTTTATTTAAAGCAGATAAAATATAATATTTTAAAAATATATTTATCTATAATTTATATTATAACTTATAAATTAAGTATGTGAAAGCATTTTTAACTTAAAAGTTATAGGTTTTATAAAAGATATGGTTACCTAAGCATATTTTTATTTAGACGTTAAATTTATTATAAATGTACAACGAATATTAAATTTGTAATGAGGTTTATTTTTGTATACATAAAAACACAACACCATTGCAATAAAAATGACACATTTTATTAAATTTAGGAAAGTTCCTTTTGATACACTTTGACCCTTTTAGGGTGTATTTTACAAAGAGATGTGCCAAAGGGGAATCCCTTTTACAGATCAATGATGGTTTCTTCGTCTCTTCATGCTACAACAATGTGGGAGGTGGGATTGTCATGACCATCGTGATGACCTTGAGCTTGTTGAACCTGAACCTGGAATCTGCACACATGGAAATGGACAAGGGTTTCGCAACACCTGTCACAATGAATATTTTAAATGTAATGAAAATGACTAATGTAAATGAATATGAATAGAAGAAAACAAACCATGAGTATGGCTTACATAGCATAATTCGAGTAGCATAACTTTAGTATTTTTGTCCCTCTTTTTTTGTTCATGTGATGGTGCCTTTATACGTATTTGAGGGTTTTGGAGCAAAGAACAAGTAGCAAGATAGGGCTACCAAGTGGTAGGGACTGGGTAGCCACCTATCCTGGGTAGTTGCAGTGAGTCACTAGAAGTGTCTCACTTAACTAAGGAGATGTGGCAAGTGGATAGTTGGAAGTGGAGTGAAGTGTGGAGTGAGGTGTAAGATGTGGCAAGTGGGTAGGTGCAAGTGGAGTGAATTGTGGAGGGTTACCCCATGTGAAGGGACAAAGGGAAAAATGGTGTATGAGAGGTGGCAAAGAAGTGATGGTGATGTGGCTAGGACACATGTCAAGTGAGGAGAGAGGGTATCCTAGGAGGATATTTTCTATATTTAATAGAATCTAGGAAATATAATTATGTGCAGGATTTTATGCCTAAGTCAAAACTTAGGCACATAATGTTATGTAGAACTGAAATGTGCAATGTGAATGAATGATGTGTAGGAATTATATGCCTAAGTTTAGACTTAGGCATATATTATTATGCAGAATTGTGATGTGCAATGTCAATGAATAATGTGCAAGAATTATATGCCTAAGTTTAGACTTAGGCATATATTATTATGCATAATTATGATGTGTTAATGCAAATGCCTATATTTTGGTGTCTATAGATGCCCCTTTTTGTACCACATTATGTGAAACACAATGTGGTGCAAAAATTAAAGACACCTAGTTTTATTTGATGGAGGAATGAATTCAAATATCCTTGATGCAAATAATGAATGACTTTTTTTTTTTTTTTAATTTTTGATTTGTTTGCTTACCCCCTCAATTTGCGAATGGGTAAAGGATGAAACCCATGAACCAATTGACCAAATTTGGATGATGAAAGGAGGTGGTTTATTGAATTATGTGGATGTGATGCAAATGTATGTAATTTTGCTCAACTTGATACCCCAAGTTTTGGATTATTTGTGTTGTTACAAATTTACCTTTGGTTTCATTAATGTGAAAAATATGTGGTAAAATATTTGACCACGTTTAGAGTTCTTTTTCCACTATGAATTTAGTAATTTCTTCCAAATGATGGGTTCAAGGAACCAGTCGTTCGGGAATTTGATACTCAAGTGATTTCTAATTATTACCAAATTGTGTTTTTGTTTTTCGTTTTTGACCCAACGAAAGGGTTGAAGGATAACCTTGTGCAAATATATTTTGAACACATCTAAGCTCAAATACTTAGTGACCTAGCTGATTTAATGCCATAATAATTTAATGTTGAATGTTTGAATGAATTTCCTTATGGTGATCTACCCATCTGACCGAATTGCATGGATTTCTAGTCACTGCAACCACCAGGTGTATAGGGTAATCCACTAGATACAAGGTTCACTAAATGATGTGATGATTATGATGATGATGATGTTTATAAAAATACATTATGTGATTGATATAAGTATTGAAAATCAATATCAATTTGGATGCCCCAATTTTGAGGTGGAATTATGTTGTCGTAAATTTGATTTTTGGTTTGATTGACATGCAAGTTGATGAAGTAAAGGAACCAATAACCCTAGGAGGTCATTGTGCTTGTGACTGTTAGCAATTCCTTAATGCAAAATGATGAAGTATAAGTTTTCCATGTTTTGTAACCCCACGGAGTAGGCGTCAATGACAACATTGGACAAATCTGCTTGAACGCAAGTCACTCAAAAATTGAAGGATCAACCTGATTTAATTTCAAACATGATGATGTGAAATGATTTTGAATAAGTGTTCTTATGGTAATTTATTCATCCTACCGGATTGCATGGACAACCAATCACTGCAACCACCAGGTGTCTAGAGTAAATCACTACGTAGAAGGTTCACTTGAGATGATGATGATGTGAGATGATTATTTGGAGGGTTTGGAATGTTTTTGTAGCCATTTGCATTTGAAGGAGAGTTGTGTAATATGGTCACAAATAAAAGTCAACTTGTTTTTCCCCAATCATGGAAAAAATGCTCATTTTAATGAGTGTAATTTGCATGATTGAGTGTTTTGAGTGTTGACTTTGATTATGAAACTGAATTTGTTGATTTTGTATTTCCCTTTAAGCGATAAGTTGATGGAGAAGATATGAAATGATGAAAGCGATGAAACAAATGATGATGGTTTGATGAGATGGATGTTTTTGTTTTTGTTTCAACTATGATTTTGACCATTTTTGATAATTGTGACTTCTATCCCTTGGAGCAGTCCAGTCATATGGCTTTCTTAGGGAATTTAGATGATAACAATTCATTTTTTGCATGAGGTAAATCACTTTTCAAGGGCCTTATGGTAACTTATCCATCCTACCAAATTACATAGATTGCTAGTCGTTGCAACCGCCAGGTATATAGGATAAGTTACTATATACAAGGATC
Source organism: Wollemia nobilis (assembly GCA_028583015.1). Classification (NCBI taxonomy): domain Eukaryota; kingdom Viridiplantae; phylum Streptophyta; class Pinopsida; order Araucariales; family Araucariaceae; genus Wollemia; species Wollemia nobilis. Next base: position 12,779,455 of record JAQPPZ010015100.1, read on the forward strand.
ACTTAAGGCTAAGTGGAAGAAGGAAAGGTACACATATATCCCTTGGAGCAGTCCAACCTCATGGCCTTCTTAGGGAGTTGAGATGAAAATGCTTTTATTCTTTCGAGAGTCTGTTGAGATTTGTTTTTGACCAAAGGAATTGAGATATCTTTGGAGTTTTTCTTTGTTTTTTTTTTTCTTTTTTATTTTTTTTTAGAATGCATGATTGTTGTGTGTGTGTGTTTTTTTTTTTAAGACAAAATATGTATGGAAATGTTTTGATGTTTTATGTTTTTGTATGACAAAATATGCATGGAAATGTTTTTGGTGTTTTATGTTTTAATTATTATTATTATTATTATTTTGACCAAAGGAATTTGAGTACCTTTGGAGCATCTTGGAATTATTTGACTAAAGGATTTGATTCAATTGGAGCTTTTTAAATTTGATTATTTGAAATGTTAATGTTTAATGTGATTGTTGGGGTAGGTGTGAGACCTTGAGTCCCCCCAAGTCGTTTGATTGATTATTTGATGTGATTGATGGGGAAGGTGTGAGACCTTGAACTCCCCTAAGTTGTTTTTTTATTGTTTATGCAAATGTGTAATGATTTATTGTTCAAATAATTAATTTTTTTTTTTTGTATACATGTTATGAAATGAATATGTTATGAATGAATGCAAATGAATGAAGGGTGTTGCTTTATTAATCATTGTTCAAAGATATTTTTGAATCATTTGAATGAATTGTGTTGCTTTATTGATTGTTGTTCAAAGAGATTTTGAATCATTTGAATGAATGGTGTTGCTTTATTTATCTATGTTCAAAGAGATTTTTGAATCATTTGAATGAATGGTGTTGCTTTATTGATTGTTTTTCAAAGAAATTTGAACCATTTGAATGAATGGTGTTGCTTTATTGATTGTTTTTCAAAGATATTTTGAAACTTTTGAATGAATGTTGTTGCCTTATTGATTGTTGTTCAAAGATATTTTGAAACATTTGAATTAATGTTGTTGCCTTATTGATCGATGTTCAAAGAGATTTTGAACCGTTTGATGAATGGTGTTGCTTTATTTATCATTGTTCAAAGATATTTTGAACCATTTGAATGAATGGTGTTGCTTTATTGATCATTGTTCTATTTTTCTTTGCTTTGTTTTTTTGGATTGTTTTTGTAAATGGAAATTTGAGACCATTATTGCAATTTTGTAAAATGGATTAAATGAAATGAGATGTGCAACGAATATAGGTGAGGTTTTTATGAGACTCAAACATTCTAGTTGTTTTGATCAATGTTTGTTTACTAAATTTTCAAGACTTTTTGACAAGGTATGAATCCGCTAGGACTACCAAGGTACATCATATCCCTGTGTGTGCAAGTGAGTTCATTCATATTTGTCACAATCCTAAGTTTCATACTTAGTTAGATTAGACCACTATGTGACCTAAGTTACCACAGGCTAGCTCATCCTAATGCAAACATTGGTCTATGCAAAGGCAAAATGCTATTACGATAGACATGTAGTCGTGTGCGAGGATACCGTCAGTGCCAAGTAGGCTATCCACCAAACCTGTACTGAGGATCACCTCATGGCTTTCCAAATGCTGAGAATTCCAGGGATTCAAGCTCAACTGTGTGATAATGTGGGATGTGTGCTCAGGAGGAACACTTGGGATATTGGGATACTTGCTCATTAGTGATGATAATCATTGTTCTTGTGTTTTTTAATTTGTGAACTATGTTTGGAGAAAGAGATGTATTTAGTGATGATAATCATTGTTTCTTGTGTTGTTTGATTTGTACACTGTGTTTGGAGCAAGGTATTTATTTAGTGATGATAATCATTGTTTCTTGTGTTGTTTTATTTGTGCACTTTTTGACTTTGTACTTTATGACTTGTACATTTTGAGATTGTACTTTTGGAATTGTACTTTTGAGATTGTACTTTTTGAGATTGTACTTTGATTTTTGCAATTTTTTTTATATTTGCAACTTTTTGGGGAATTCCAAAGGAATTGGGATATGTGGGAAGTGGGGATTGTGGGAATTGAGTAGGTAAGAGCTTGTCCTTTTGCCAATTCTCAACATTCTTGGGCCATTTGCACAGGGGGATGAGCAAGATAACCGTTTCACTTATGGTAACCTAGTCCGCTATGCAGTTTTCATCTTTTCGTTCGTAAAACTTGGATTTTTAATGTGTAAATGTGTTTGGGATATGATGTACACAAGGTGTAATCCAAGAAAGACTCTACCTCCTAAAAATCAATATAGCCTTCTACAAAACCTGAAGAGAAGCTAGTATTGGTTGAGTGACCAAAAACCCTAATGACATTCTAAAACAAATGATTAGGTGGAGTGGTGGACACAAATGTGAAATATGGAAATTGACAATTGCCACATTGAACTATGATTACTTTCATAATCCTGATTTTGAGCGATAAGTATTGTACCATCATGGTGCTAGACATGTATGAGCCACTCTAAAATGTAAAGTGCTAATGATGAGTATGCCTAAATGCAAGTGATGATAAAATGCAATGGGATGCAATGTGATGTGATGTAATATTTTTGTATTTTTGATGTGATGATGTTGTTTTTGAAATTGAATGTGATGCAATTTTTTTTTTTGTATTTTTGATGTGATGATGTTGTTTATGAAATTAAATGTGATGCAATTTTTTTTTTACTTATGATGTTTTGATTATTTTTTTGAATTTTTGATTGATATATATGTATGTTCATGTGAAAAATGTTAGAATATTATGTTATTTACATTATTTTTACCAAAAGTAGCGCTCATAGGCACTCTCCAATTTGGTTGAAAAACCACTAATTGGTTAGAACCAACTTGTAACCAATTGTAACCTTTATATTTGAAATTAATGAGAATGGTTAATTTCTTCGTCAAATTCATCATGGTACCAGATACAGGGACGATTAACCTACGGGGATGATAGACCTATGGACAGAGGACCCTGACAGATAGCGGACAGACCGGACGCAGATAGAGGACCCTGACACACAGCGGACAGACTGACGCAGATAGAGGACCCTGACAGATAGCGGACAAACCAAACACAGATCGAGGATTGACACAGATAGAGGACCCTAACACACAATGGACAGACCAGACACAGATCGATGGTGGAGGAGGTGAGTGGAGGCAAAAGGGTGGGGTTGGTTGCTCGAAGGCAACCCAAAACTTTAGCGCTTTCGGTATATTTTCAACCCTCCCACAGTGGCCGCACAGGCCATGTCGGATAAATATTTTTTTTCCCCTCTCTAGCCTCGACATGGATAATACTGCCATGGTTCCCGATTTGTTTCATCGAGCCCTTCGGATTTCGTGGTCGGTATGATGGTTGTTCGGCAATAGGTTGTGGTTTCGAATCCCGTCGGGGATTTTTTTGATGACTGGTTCCATCGCCTTTGACGCTTGTGCACTATTGACACCCGCCCGGCCAAGTTGACACCCCCGAACTAAATTTTTGATGCCTAAAATGCGGTGTTGATGCCCTAAGGACATGTTGATGGCCGTAAAGCACAGATTGACACCCAGCAGGCATCATTTACACCAAAGGAAGCATTATTGATGCCTTGAGGCTCCAATTTTTTTTCATTTGGGGATATTTAATGGTATTTTTTTACCCATTCTTGTCTATTTTGCAATTTGAAGGGGGGAGTTCAAAAATTTCACTTGCAAAATTGTCAGACAAATGGGGGAATTGGTAATAGGAGCTATAATTTGTGGGCATTTATGATTGTTTTATTTGCATTTAAATACTTTTTTTTCTTTCATTATCAATCATAAATTACAAAAACATATAAGACCCCAAATTTATACCCTATTTGTGCAATTTATTGCATAGCAGCATTCGATATTTGAGATACCTCTAGTCCACACTTACAAGTAATGCTATCATGCTTTGGACTACTGTATTTGTCGCCTAATATAGCTGCAACAACGACGTTTGAGCTTGTTCTCTATAAATCATCGGGGAGAAATAAGGCAAACCAATTTTTTTTTTTTTTCCCATTTCATACCCACATCGTGATTGTTGTTAGGTGTAAATCCTGACAAAAGTTTTTTTTTCCAAAGTGTTTAGGGGAAGTTACGCCCCACGCATGTGGAATAAAACTTTCTATGGTAGGTGTCATTAACAACACGATGCCCTTTCAGTATCACCTATGTTCAATATATTGTGCTTCTCATATGTACTTATAGTCTCCCTCATGTAAGGGCGAGCACATATTGAGTAGTATATTGTTCATATATACCTATAGTTTCCCTCACGTAAGGGCGGGTGTTTATTGAATGGTTACAATATAAATATCTGGCAGGTATAAAGAAAGGGAGACCAATTGGTGGTATAAGGAACCTTCATAATGGCCACAATTCATAAGTGTCTCTCAAATTCACAATTGTTGAAAGGTCCTAACTTTGTTCCATGGAAGACAAAGATGAAAGCCATACTTCAGTTGGAAGATTTATGGGATGTAGTGACTGGAACTGCCAAATGTCCTCAAACAACAGGAACAGATCAAGATTCTTGGGATAAGAAAGACAAGAAGAGTCTTGTGTTTATCTTGCTTGCTACTATAGATGAGGTGTAGCCTCATATTTGTGATGCGAAAACTAGTAAGATATCCTGGGATGCTTTGATCATAGTATATGAAGGGAAGAATCAATCCACTATTCTCCATCTTCAAACTCAACTACATAATATTAGTATGAGTTCTAGAGAAACAGTTGACATATTCCTTTGCAGAGTGGCAGACTTGAAAGCAAAATTGAATGCTATGGGAAAACCTGTGGATGATGATGTCTTGATTTCGTTATCTTGAGAGAATTACCAAGTTCCTACAAGATGTTGATCACTTCTCTCAATGTTTCTGGTAGACAAGTATCATTTGTGGAACTGGTAAACTTGCTTCAGACTGAGGAGGCAACTCAGGTCCAAAAAGATGATATGCCAGATAATGCTCTCTCCACACAACAAAGTGGTAAAAATCAAGGCCGATTTCAAAAATGGGGTGCTTCTTCCAAAGGAAAATGGAAGCAATCTCAGCAAAAAGATACAAAATATTATAAAATTTGTGACATGAATAACCATGACACCAATAGGTGTTGGTTCAAAAACAAGCAACCAAATGAAAGAGGTTCACAAAATAAGGGCAAGAACAAGCAAAAATACAATAAGCATAAGCAATCTAAAGGCCATGTTGCTTATGCTGAATCCAACTCAGACTCAAATTCTCCTGAGTCCGATTCAGATTCTGACTTTGAAAGAGCACACAAGGTGCTCATGACTCATACTTTGTCTTCCCAGATAGATGTTGTATGGTATATTGATTCAGGAGCTAGCAAACACATGACTGGGGATAAATCCTGGTTTGATACTTTTGTGGAGAAAGAGGGTAAGCCAGTCACAATTGCTGAAAATCAAGTATATCAAGTAAAATGAGAAGGGGATATTTTTGTGTCCCTTCTTGATGGTAATTGTCAAATTGAAAAGGTTCTCTATGTTCCAGGCTTAGCCAATAATCTGCTTTCAGTCACACAAATGTTGGATAGAAACATGGAAGTCATGTTTCAAGTTGTCAATGGCAAGAAGAGATGTTTTATCACACACAGTGGTAAACATGTTGCAACCGGATCTTACAAACATGGCTTGTTTATTCTCAATGCTATTTCCACTCCACATGTTGCTTTGGTTGAAAATACAAAGGAGGCCACCTCTCTCTGGCATCGGCGTTATGGGCATCTCAGTTCTGGATATTTTCTTGAATTACACAAATATGGGATGGTGAAAGGTCTTCCACACCTCTCATCTATCTTGCCAGTTTGCTCAGATTGCTTAGCAAGGAAGCAACATCGAGTACCTTTTGAAGCTAGCTCCTCTCGAGCTACAAACCCTTTAGAGTTGGTACATACCAATTTGTGTGGTCCTATGCCAACCAACTATGGTGGGAAAAAGTATTTTCAACTATTCGTTGATGATTGATCACGGAAGATGTGGGTTTTCTTTCTTCAGTTGAAATCAAAAGCATTTCTCTACTTTCAACAGTTCAAGAAGCTTGTTGAGAAGGAGTCGGGATGTTTGATAAAAACCCTTCACTCAGATCGAGGGGGGAATACACCTCTAAAGAGTTTTCAAATTTCGTTAAGAAACATGGGATAAAAAGACAACTGACTACCACCTATACACCTTAGCAGAATGGAGTTGCAGAAAGAAGAAATTGTTCCATTATGGAAATGGTTCGATGTATGCTAAAGGAAGCACATCTTGAGGATCAATATTGGGCAGAAGTAGTAAACATAGCATTATACCTCCAAAATAGAGCACCCACTAGAGCTCTACAAGGGAAAACACCACAAGAAGCATGGAGTGGTAAGAAACCTTCCATTTCTCATCTAAGGGTGTTTGGATGTAAAGCATTCATGCACATTCCAAAACAAAAAAGGAGGAAGTTGGATGAGAAAACCCTGCAGTGTATCTTTCTTGGCTATGATGAGTACTCAAAATGTTATCGATTGATTGATCCTAATACCAAGAAGACACATGTAAGTAGAGATGTTGTATTTGATGAAGCTCTCACATCAAAAGACACATCCACAATTGTATACCTATATGAAGAAGAGCCTAAGAAGGAGGTTCAACTTCTACAGCAAAAACAAAAAGTCCCAAAATGGTATACTAGCACTTTGAGAGATGCTAAGTTGAAATCCCTTCCCGATCTCTCTTGATAGGCCATGTACTCGTAGTATGACTCAACAGATGAGAGTAGAGGAATATACTTCAGAGGTTGACAAACTTTTTCAACACTTTGATGATTTGTCATTGGGTACAGAAAATGATAGAGAGGAAGATAAGGATGGAAAAAAATTTATGTCTACATTGAATACAAATGAACCCACAATGGTTCAATCTGCACTTGATGAACCACAATGGAAAGAGGCCATGGATGTAGAACATAAATCTCTCCTTAAAAATAATACTTGGAAGTTAGTCGATCTGCCAACAGGAAAGAAACCCATAGGCTACAAATGGGTGTTCAAAGTGAAGTATAAGGAAGATGGATCTATTGATAAGCATAAAGCTCGGCTTGTTGCAAAGGGATATGCTTAGAAATAAGGCATAGATTATGAAGAGACTTTTGCCCCTACTACAAAAATGACTACCATTCATGTACTTTGTGCTATGGGAGCTCAGTTTGGGTGGAAATGGCATTAGATGGATGTTAAAAGTGTCTTCTTGAATGGTGACTTACAAGAAGAAGTATACATGACTCAACCAGAAGGATTCGTGGTTAAGGGGCAAGAACAAAAAGTATGCAATTTGATCAAATCATTGTATGGGCTAAAACAAGCTCCTCGAGCTTGGTATATCAAGATAGACAGTCACCTTGTGCAGCATGGTTTCATAAGAAGTCCTTCAGATGTAAATATCTATATTAAGAAAAGTGGTTTTGATATAATGATTCTTGTACTTTATGTGGACGATCTGATCATTACAGGAAGCTCATAAAGAATGATTGACTTAGTGAAAAATGACTTGAAGCAATCATTTGAAATGACAGATCTAGGACTTCTACACTATTGTCTTGGTTTAGAAGTTACTCAGCAAAAATTTCATATTAGAGTAACACAAAAGAAGTATGCCAAGAATTTAGTAGAAAAATATCGGATGACTAACTGTAAGTCAAAGGCAACTCCCATGGAGCAATGACTTAAGTTATCTCAATATGATGAGTCACCTCAGGTAGATGGTACTCTCTATCGCCAGTTGATTGGGAGTCTCCTATATTTGACAAATACCAGACCAGATCTCAGTTTTGCAGTGGGATATCTTTCAAGGTTCATGCAAGAGCCTAAGATGACACACTGGAAAGCAACAAAAAAAGTGCTTCATTATGTTCATGGTAGTACAAATTATGGTCTGGAATATAGAAAGAATAATATTTTTTTCTTACTGGGATACACGGACTCAGATTATGTCGGATCTATTGATGATCGTAAATCCACTTATGGATATGTTTTTCATCTAGGATCTATACCTATCTCATGGCACAGTAAGAAGCAGCATGTGGTTGCTTTATCTTCTACAGAAGCAGAATATCGTGCAGCCAGTGAAGCAGTCTACGAGATAATGTGGTTAAGTCGCATTCTTACAAACATGGGCCTTCCAAAGAATCTTCCTCTTCATTTGTTTTGCGACAATCAAGTTGTTTTGAATCTTGTCAAAAATCCAATCTTTCATGAACGTACCAAACATGTTGATACTAGATGTCATTTTATTCGAGATGAAGTTCCAAAGCACCATATACAACTTCAATACATTTCTACTGATGATCAAGTTGCAGATATCTTTACCAAAGCACTTGGGCATATCAAATTTGAAAAATTTTGAGATACAATTGGGATTTACCAATAATGTAATAAGGGGAGATGTTAGAATATTATGTTATATTACATTATTTTTACCAAAAGTAGTGCTCATAGGCGCTCTCCAATTTGGTTGAATAACCACTAATTGGTTAGAACCAACTTGTAACCAATTGTAACCTTTATATTTGAAATTAATGAGAATGGTCAATTGCTTTGTCAAATTCATCAACCAATGGGCTTATTTGGGGCCATTAGGGCATTTGGGGGGACTAAAGGGCTTATGGATGCCTTTGGGACTTTTTGGTTGACCTAGATGGTTATTGACCACCTAGGAGCATTTTATGTTGACCAAGCGGGATGTAGGCACCCTTGGAGCAATTTGAAATGAAATTTGACCAAAGGGATTATGTTCCTTTGGGGCCTTTTTGAATTGACCAAAGGAGTGTTTCCCTTGGAGTATTTTGATATGAAATTTGACCAAAGTTTATTTTGGGGCTTTTTTGATTGATTTGACCAAAGGGGTGTTTCCCTTGGAGAATTTTGATATGAAATTTGACCAAAGGGGTTAAGTTCCTTTGGGGTTTTTTTTATTGATTTGACCAAAGGGGTGTCCCCTTTAGATTGTTTTGAATTGAATTGACCAAAGGGGTGTCCCCCTTGGAGCATTTTGAAATGAAATTTTACCAAAGGGGTTAGGTTTTTTTGGAGATTTTTTGAATGTACCAAAGGGGTGTGGTTCTTTTAGAACCTTTTGATTTGATTTGACCAAATATTTTTGGTTCCTTTGGAGCCTTTTGATTTGATTTGACCAAAGGGATTTTTTTCCTTTGGAGCCTTTTGATTTGATTTGACCAAAAGGGTTTGGTTCCTTTGGAGCCTTTTAATTTGAATTGACCAAAGGGATTTTTGTTCCTTTGGAACCCTTTTATTTGATTTAACCAAAGGGATTTGGTTCCTTTGGATCCTTTTTATTTTATTTTATTTTGCATTTTGAATTTTTATATGAATGTGGAAGGTGGTTCAGGTGAAATGAGGTGGCAAATTTGAAGTTATGTGTGTGAAAATGTGGTGGAAATATACATGAATAACATGCAAATCAAATATACAAACAATGTTTTCTAAGTTTTTTTAAATTTTGTTTTTGATGTTGGATTTTTTTTATTGTTTTTGGATTTTTGAAGTTTTTGATTTTTTTGTAATTTTGAGGTTTTTGATTTTTTTGTTTCGAGTTTCTATGTGTTTTTTTTTGTTGTTGGAATTTTGAAGAAGTTTTTTTGGATTAGAATAAAGGAACTCGATTAAGATGGTGATTAGGAACACTAGCACCAAGCATGATTTCTTAAAAGAGTCTAGGGTACACCGCTTAAATCCCAGTGGGGGATTTGCCTAGCTCTTCCACTTTGATTCAACAATCGTTCCAACAGTGGGAGACAACTTGAACACAAGTGACCTATACCAACTCAAGAGAATACCTTATTCTATTTAAGACATCTAGAGTGCAAGTCGGTGGAAGGAGATGAATTTCAACATCATCGGTCTGAATTGGAGGCTGGTGATTAAATCCAACCTACCAATGTTATTTGAGACATGCAAGTGTGTGAAAATTTTTGTTTTCTATTGTTTTTGTAAAGCAAGATACTATGCACTCTAGGATGCAATTTGATTTTGGATGCCTAAAAATGCAATCAAACTCACATTAAACACTGAAAAGCATACAAAAATGCAAAGTTGACTTAGTTTTTGATAAAAAAAATTTGACATTTTTTTTTCATATTTTGTGTATTTTGATTTTTTTTAATGCTTAGTATAATCCAAATGCTTTTATAACATGCGAGATGAAAGTTAGGGATGAAAAATGCAATGGATAGAAGTATTATATATAAAATTTTCATAAGATGAAAATGTAAAGTTCGTTATGCTGTTTTGTGTTTTGTTGTTTTGAAACAATTTTTTTGTAAGTTGAATTTTTTTTTTAATTTTCATTTTAAAGTTTTTTTTTGTTTTGTTTTGTTGAATTTTTTTGAATTTTCATTTCTAAGTTGAAATTTTTGTTTGTTGATTTTTTTTTTTTTAAACGTTTATGTGTTTTAAGTTTTTTTTTTTAGTTTAATTTTTTTTTATATAAGGTTTTTGGACACACACACATGGACACCCAAGCACAGATAAAAATCAAGACAAAAATTAAAAAAACTAAGAAATACCCATAAAAAAATATGCCCCCAGCCATTACTGTTCACTAATGTCTAGGTTGTCCTTACTAGGGCCCTCCAAAATATGACCCGCCTATCCCCTTCTCAACATAGCAATCAAGAAAAGAGTTTTCTCACTGCACTAGCTATCATAAAACCTAGTGAATCTCACTAACACCAAAAGCAACTTATACCACCCACGAGATAGGGACCCCACCAAAACGATGATGATACAAGTGAAGAATTTAAAAATATTTGAAATATTGAACTTGGGGGAAATAGATGATCAATCAATAGCATTCCTAGAATCAGTATAGGAATAGGTCGAGCAAAACCTCCCCATCCTAAGATAATTACAAAGGAACCTAAAGAAACAAATGTCTAGTCTCTAAATCATTGATACACAAAAGAAAATCCTATCTCCAAATAGTTAGTCCATCTTGGATTAACCCAAAATTTGCCTAGAAATCAATCAATTTATTACCTTACCTATAAACATGCTTAACAACCACATTCTTAAAGGTCTTAAGGATTATTTTTACCTCAAAAATCATATTAACCATAGGACTAGGAATTTGAGAGTCTTTCACTAGATTTATAGTATTAAGAGAATCACTCTTAATGATGACATTATTTTGATAGAAGCCACTCAATAGAGAAATCCGTTGGAAGAAAGCATGAACTTCAAAAAAATGACTCGATTGAGGTCCCAACTTCTTAGAAAATACGAGAAGGATTTTGTAACTACTATTTCAAATTAAACCACCTACACCTACCTCTCCTAGGTTACCCTTGTAATCCCCATCAAAATTGATTTTAATCCACCCTGTAGGGGGTGGTTCACAAGAAATATGGGGATGCTCTTAGAATGGTAAATATTAAACCACTTCTATGTAGCAAAAATTATTGATATCCTCCAAAATGATTTGTCTCATCCAATCTATTCAGTGGTAACTTCAGATCATCTTCCCATTACCTTGAGTATTGGGTGTGCCCCCATAAGAAAACCCAAAAACAACTTATCTTTCAAGTTAAACACTTTCCTGCTCAAGCGCAACTATTATATTAATGGAATAAATAAAGTGTGGCATATCTTGCTAAGGCTCTCAGGAGGGAGAGGGTGAATTATGTGATGGAAGGAAGCCATCAAAATGAAAATGGAATACCTTAGAGGTTTTGGAAAAATCCTAGCCTCTCTTTGCAAGAAAACAGAGAAAGAATTAGAGAAATAAGTTTACTAACTCAGCCACCATCTCAATTAGAATATTAGAAGCATCCTCTCTCAAAAGTAGTTGGGTGAAAACCAGGTAGAGTTAAGACAAATTCAAGCTTATAAAGACCATGGGACACATATTAGGGCACATCTTCAATGGATTCGTGAGGGTGATAAAAATTCTAATTTTTTCTTTAATGCTATTAAGAAGAAGAATAGATCAAAGTGGATAGACGTTATTAAAAATCATAGCTATCACCTACAAATTCCAATAGAGGACCTCTCATCCTTCATCCATAAGCATTTTGCAACCATTTTTAAAAGTGAAGGGCCCAACACACAAGTTGAGTTTTTCATAGAATGTTGCAAACAATGTATATATCCCAAACTATCCGAAGAAGATAGAGCATTTTGGATAAACCTCTTTCACAGGATGAAATTCATTCTACCCTCCTTTCTTTAGAAAATGAAAAAGTCCCAATCATTGACCAAATTCCAATAGAATTTCTTAAGACTATGTGGGAGACTATAGGAGCTAATTTTTTGCGGATGTGTGAGGAGGTTGTTAATGTTGGAGGACTTGGGGAGGCTCTAATCAAGGATTGATCAGACTCATTCATAAAAGACTTAATCCAGATCTACTTGTTGATTGGCATCTCATTACTTTACTCAATTCCTCATAAAATTTTGGCTAAGGCTCTAGTCTGAAGACTTTGTTGAAATTTTGAGTAATTATGTCGTCATTGATGTCAAGTGTTTGATGTAAGGTAAATGTCATTTTGATACAAGAAAATTGGTAAAAATAAATGGTTATAATATTTTATATTATAAGCCAAAGTGGTTGGTTAAAAGGTTGAAGAAAAAAGTTTACGCCAAGGTTTTAAAAGAAAAGAGAAAATATTATAATATTTTAATATTATAATAAGTAAGCCAAAAGCGCTTATTAAAAGGAAAATAAAAAATTGACCAAGGACCCCATGCAAAAGTATTGTTTAAATACTAAAGTTAAATAATATAATATTTAAACAAAGTTAAATATTATATTAAATATAAGATTAAATTTGAAATTGGCAAAGGGCACCAAAATCCAAATTTAAATGAAGGTAAATAAAGATTTTCGTCAACGTCATAACAATGCTTCTAATGCATATAAAATGGAGGAGCTAAATTTTTTTCTGAGCTAACCTATGTGGATGTGCAAGAACTAATCAATCAAGGAGTGTAGTGAAACATGTAATGCCATTCCTAGAGAAAGTGGTAGCAAATAAGGACAAGAAGGCAAACATTTTGTTTTAGCAAGGTCTGGTAGCCCAAGTGGCAGGCGAGTCCTACGTAAGGTGCTAACATAGGAAAGGTTTGTGGTTTGATTCCCCTTAGCACCGGTTTGAAGTGTTTTATTTTGTTTTCTTCAAAGGCAACAAGAAATAAAAGGTGGAGGCCAAGGGTTAGGTCTCAACAGCTTGGCTAGCATAAGTGGTTGAGCACTGCGTTTAGAAGATTTAGTTCAGAGGATTGATTCCTATCCGCGTCAACAAGGAATAAATTTTTATAAGTTATGCTCCAAGTTTGATTAAATGTTGGTTATAGTGTATGTTTGGTGGATGTGATTTGGTGTATAGTTTGGCATATAGAAGGTATAAGGAGAAATAATTTTATGCATAATATTCAAAGAGTGTTACTACTAGTTATATTAAATGCAGGTTGGAGTGATAATTTTGTAAATGGTTTATTTAGAATTGTAATTCTTGGTTCTTGGACATTAAAATAAATTGAAAATTATTTTATGATAGAGGGAGATAAAAGGTGTAAAGGGTGATGTTATTGTTTGTAATTATTGCTTTATAAAAAGGAAATTGTTGAGAGAATTTTTTGAGGTTTAATTCATTGTCCTTGAGAACAAATAAGAGTCCTAGAATATTATTTTCAGAATTCATTGAGCACCTTATTGAGGGAAAATTCACGTGGATCAAGGTTATGCATAAGGGGTTGGACTCAAATGTACTTGTAAAAAAATGACGAATCCTAATCAAAATCAAGGTGAATCATGGCAAATCCAAAGAAAATCAAATCAATCATCTTCACACCAAAATTTGGGGTATTTGAAGCCCTAAAAATTAAGGTCATCTTTGGGATAAATTTTGACCCATTAAATCACCTTATAACTTCATAAAAACACCACCATTAGATCAAGCTCGAAAAGAGATTTCCAACGAGTACAAATATGCCTATGTTTGGATATATATTATGGTGAATTGACCCTAAGAAAAATTGGTCCTAAAAATTTTAGGCAAATGGGCCAACGTCGAGGGTCCTCATATTCGTCAATTTTTAATTTTTAAAATCCTAATATTCACACAATTTGTGAATATTCGCCACTATGCATATCCCTGGTGTGGATATTTTTGATATAGAATCTTGCTAGCTAACCCTTGAAGTGGCACAAAGAGAATTGGTGTTGGTGAGACAAGTTTTGAAGACATATCTCCATAAAAGCAAATTAAAAGGTATGAGCACATCATTCCTTGTTTAAAGTGTTTTTTTGAAGTGAATGTTTTGGAACATAAGGTGGAGAGAAAATGATTGTTTGATAAGAATTGTTGGAAATATTTGAGTTAGGTATTGAAATTTATATTGTGTATCCTTGTTGAAATAAAGTGGAAACACCGGTGTTAGGGTTTGTGAGCAAGTTGTGCTTCATTGGTTGAATTATTGTGTGAAGTGTTTGGGCATTGGTTTTGAGTGATATTGAAAGTGAATGTGTAAACATTAGAAATCATATTTGTGAAAGAAAGAGTGTGTATCAGGAATATAGGTTTAATATGCTACACTAGATCTAACTTTAAAAGAACAATAATCTGAGACATGTGAAAGCGACAGACTTAATGATTGAGTAGAAAATATTGAGTTTCTGATACAGCATATAATTCTCTATATGTTCTAGAGGTTAAACGAATTCTAAGTAGAATTTTTTTGTGTGAAGAAAGATTTTTGAAAAGGATTTAAGTTGTGTTTGTATGCAAGTTATGGAAATATTTGAGCAGGTTTTGTGAGTGTATTGAGGACAGATTTGAGCAAGTTTTTGAGAAGACTTGAAGGCATATTTGAGAAAGTATTTTGAGAAGGCTTGAAGGAATATTTGAGGAAGTCTTGTGAAGACTTGAGATAAACTTGAGAGTAGGTATGGTTCCTGTTTTGTTCAAGATTTATGTTAAGGCTTGAGGATAGTTTTGATACAGGCTTGAGGATAGATTTGAGCTAACCTTGTAATGAGTTTTGATACATATTTGATATAGAGTTGATAACAAGATTTGGAGGTGATAAATAAAAGAGGACATCAGTCTCTAGTGGATAGAGATCCATCATCCAATGCAGTGGGGACAAAGGTCTCTAGTGGAGAGAGATCCATAAGCTAGAGTAGTGGGGGTAGAAGTATTCTAGAAGATCACTAGCTAGAGTAGAGGGGGTAGAGATCTTCTATCGAGATATCCATGAACCAGAGCAAGAAAAAAGAGTTCTCCTATGGAGTGTGATCTATGAATCAGTTAGGAAGATAGATTTCTTCTATGGAGAGATATCCATGAACTAGTTGAGGAGATAGAGTTATTTTTGATAAAGTTCCACAAACTAGAGCAAATGGGTAGAGTTCTCCTATGGAAAGAGATCCACAAATTAGAGAATAGGGGAATAGTGTTTCCTTTGGACAAAGGTCTATAAAAATTGTAATAGGGAATTGATTCCCAAGATATTTGTTGAGAAATTTTAGTAGAAATATTTTATTTGTGGAGTAGCCCACATTGGGTGAACCATGTTAAATTTATGTCTCTCTTATGTGTGATGATTTGTGCATTTATTTGATTACTACCATTGATATTGCCATTGATAATATTGGATAATATTATTTGGGAAAAAAAATAAAAGTTGATATTATATTGTTCACCCCCCTCTCAGTATAAGCTTGTGTTCTTCAGACTCCTAGTGGCTAAAAAAATATTTACCCATAGCAAATAGGATTCCTAAAACTCCGCTATATTTTAGATAATCTCCTTCCAAATTGGGAAGGGATGGAGTGGGATCGAGCATAGGGGATCAAGGGCCTTTACCTTAAGATTTATTTTGACATAGCATGTGATCGATTATAGTGGCCCTTCATCTTAAGCATTCTCCACTAGATTGGTTTTGGAAATATATTCATAAATATGGTAGCTTCCCTATTTTCAAATGCTTAGACAAGAGTGGTTATTAATACAAAATTATCTAATAGAAATCTTGTGGAAAGATCAGTTATGCAAGGTTGTCCATTGGCCCCCTATCTATTTGTAATTACAGTTGATGCCCTCGGCTATCTATTAGAAACTATAATTAAAGCAAGGAGGATAAGAGGTATCCCCCTTTAAAATGGCTTTCAACTTATCAACTCTCACTTTCTATATGATTCTATGTTTTTTCCTTTGGTAGATTAGCAAAATCTTGTAAACATCCTTCAAATAGATCACACCTTTTGTAGGGCCTCCGGTGAAAGAATCCAAGAATATAAGAACTTTGTTATTCCCTTTGGATTTAATGATAAGCTAGATTGCATATACATTACATGGAAGTTGGTGCAAAGAGGATAAATATCTAAGTATTTGGGCTTTCTATTTGGTGTTGACATTTCACCCAAATCTATGTGGGATTTGTGTATGGATAAATTTACAAAAAAAATGAACTACTAGAAAATCTCTAGAAATATCTCAAGTAACTAAAATCTAAATTACTGAAAAAATTTAGCACCTACCAAAAAAAATAACGCGAACAAACAATTTTTATTGATTTTCAAGGGATATATATACAATGCCATGGTTGGTTGGATAATAAACCAACCAACCTCATCAACGATTTAGGAGGAGAGCTCAATAGCACATAATAAAACATTTTATTACGTTAATGTGATATCCCGCCCAACTATAGACTTGAGATAGGCTATGTGTGCTAACATCCCCCCTTATTACATTAATGGCAAATACAAAGAGCTTTGCGAAATACTTCGAACTTTACTCGTCCAAGTGCTTTGGTGTAAATGTCTGCAACTTGCTCTTTAGTAGAAATGTATTGGAGTTGTATATGATGATTTGGAACTTCATCTCGAATGAAATGACATCTTGTGTCAATGTGTTTGGTATGATCATGAAAAATGGGATTCTTGACAAGGTTCAAAACACCTTGATTGTCATAAAACAAATGTAGTGGAAGATTTTTTGGAAGACCCATATTTGTAAGAATGCGACGTAGCCATATTATCTCGCAGACTGCTCCACTGGTTGCGTGATATTCTACCTCTATAGAAGAATTAGCAACCACCTACTAATTTTTGCTATGTCAAGAGACAAGACCAAACCCAAGATGAAAGATATATCCAAATGTTTATTTCTAATCATCAATGGATCTAGCATAGTCAGAGTCTGTGTATCCTTGTAGATAAAACTTATTATTTTTGTATTCCAAGCCAAAATATGGTGTACCACAGACATAATGTAGAACTCTTTTTACTGCTTTCCAATGGCTTACCCTAGGTTCCTGCATGAACCGCAAAAGATACCCCATAGCAAAACTGAGATCAGGCAAGGTATTGTTTAGGTATAAAAGACTCTCGATCAGTTGATGATAGAGAGTGTCATCTACCTATGGATATTGATCATATATTGACAACTTAAGTCCTGCTTCCATGGGAGTAGTTTTAGAATTACAGTCAATCATGCGATATTTCTCAATCAAAGTATTGGTATATTTCTTCTGTGGAACTTTGATATGATGGTTTTTTTGAGTTACTTCTAAACCAATACAGTAGTGTATAAGTCCCAGATATGTCATTTTAAAAGATGATTTGAGATCACTTTTCACTATATCAATCATACTTTTTGAACCACCTATTATGATCAAATCATCTACATAAAACACCAGAATCACTATGTCAGAACCATTATTCTTTATATAGAGATTCACATCTGATGGACTTCGTTGGAATCCATGTTGTAAAAGGTGACTATCAATTTTAATGAACCAAGCTCGAGGAGCTTGTTTTAGCCCATACAAGGATTTGATTAACTTGTAAACTTTTTGTTCTTGTCCTTTGCTAACAAATCCTTCATGTTGGGTCATGTATATCTCTTATTGTAGATCGCCATTAAGAAAGGCACTTTTTACATCCATCTGATGTAACTTCCACCCAAATTGAGTTGCCATAGCACACAATACTCTGATGGTAGTCATTTTTTTAGTAGGAGTGAATGTCTCTTCATAATCTATGCCTTCTTTATGAACATAGCCCTTTGCAACCATATGGACTTTATGTTTATCAATCGTACCATATACCTTATACTTTACTTTGAATACCCACTTACAATTAATGGGTTTATTTCCTGAAGGCAGATTTATGAGCTTCCAAATGTGATTTTTCATGAGAGATGTATGTTATGCTTCCATAGCAACCTTCCATTGAGGCTTACTAAGAGCTTCCTGAGCGGTTGTGGGTTCATTTTCATCCAACGCTGTCAGATAAACCCTTTCATCCTCTATAGCCATTTCTCTATCTTCTATTGCATCTACGAACAGTTCATCAAACTAGTGATAAAGTTCATCAACTTATAAATATGATGCTTCTGCCTTCTTCTTCTGAGTGATACTACATGTACATGGTCGATCTAGAGTCATATCTAGAAGTGAGGTGAGTTTAAAATCTCTCAAAGTGTTGGCATACCATTTTGGAATATTTTTCTAAGCGGGTGAAACCTCTTGCTTATGCTCATCATCCTCATGATATACTATTGTAGAGGTAGTATTTTATGTGAAAGCTTGATCAAATACTACATCTCTACTTATATGTGTTTTCTTATTTTGGAATATGCATGAAGGCTTTACATCCAAACACTCGTATATGAGAAATGAAGGGTTTTTTATCACTCCATGCTTCTTGTGGGGTTTTCCTTGTAGAGATATTGTATATGCTCTATTCAAGAGGTATGATGTTGTATTTACTGCTTCTGCCCAATACTTATCTTCAATATGTGCTCCTTTTATCATACATCGGACCATTTCCACAATGGAACGATTTCTTCTCTCAGCAACACCATTTTTTTGTGGTGTATAAGCTGTTGTCAGTTGTTGCTTTATCCCATGTTCTTGTAGGTATGATTAAAACTCCTTGGAAGTATATTCCCCCCCTTAATATGAGTGAAGAGATTTTATGAGACATCCAGACTCTTTTTCAACAAGTTTCTTGAATTGTTGAAAGTATGAAAATACCTCAGATTTCAATTGGAGGAAGAAAACCCACATATTTTGTGAGTGATCATCAATGAATAATTTAAAGTACTTATTTCCACCATAACTGGTTGGCATAGGACCGCACATATCGGTGTGTACCAGTTCCAAAGGTTTCTTAGTTGTGGAATAACTAGATTCAAAACGTACTTTGTGTTGCTTCCTTGCTAAGCAATCTGAGAAAACTGGTAAGATGAAGGAGAGATGAGGAAGTCCCCTCACCATCTCATATTTTCTTAATTTGAGCAAATATCCTGAATTGAGATACCCATATCTGCGATGCCATAGATAAGTTACATCCTTTGTAGTTGCAGCTAGAGCAACATGAGGTGTTGAAAGATCATCTAGAATGAATAAGCCATGCTTGTAGGAACCGGTGATAACATGTTTACCTTTGTGGGTTATAAAACATCTCTTCTTGCCTTTCACAACTCGGAACACAACATCCATTTTTCTATCCAACATCTGAGGAATAGAAAATAGATTATTGGATAATTCGGGGACATAGAGGACCTTCTCAATCTGACATCTCCCATCTGGGATAGTTACAAAAATATTTTCTTCACCCTTTACTTGATAGACTTGATCGTCAACAATGGTAACTAGATTTTCCTCTTTCTCCTAAAATGTTTCAAACCAAGATTTGTCCCTAGTCATATGCTTACTATTACCCAGATCAATATACCACACAACATCTAACTGGGAATATGAAGTATGGGTCATGAGCACCTTGTGTGCTCTTTTAGAGTCAAAATCAAAATAAAAAACAGATGCATCTGAGTCTGATTTGGATTTAGCATAAGCAACATGTCCCTTAGGTTGCTTATGTTTCTTTTTATATTGATGTTTCTCTTTCCCTTTCTTCCTATGAGGTTGATCATTTTGTTGCTTGTTTTTGAGCCAACACCTATTGGTGTCATGGTTATTCATATCACAAATCTTGAAATATTTATCCTTTTGCTAATTTTGTTTCCATTTTTCCTTGGAATAAGAACCCCCATTTTGAAACTGACCTGGGTTCTTACTCTGCTGTTGGGTGGAAAGGGTATTATCTAGCATCTCATCTTTATGAACTTGATCTGCCTCCTCATTTTGGAGAAAATTTACCAATTCCACAAAAGACACTTGTCTACAAAAAACGTTGAGGGAAGTGACCAAAATCTTATAGGAGTCTGGAAATGCTTGCAAGATGATAGAGTTCAAGACATCATCATCCACTGGTTTACCCATAGCATTCAATTTGGATTTCATTTTTGCCACTTTGCAAAGGAATAGATCAACTTTCTCCCAAAAAATCATACTAAGGGTGTGTTATTGAGTTTAAAGGTGTAGAATGGTGGACTAATTCTTTCCTTCAGAAATAGTAATCAAAGAATCCCAAGCTGCCTTACTAGTTTTGGAATCACAGATATGAGCTTGGACCTCATATGTAGTAGCAATCAAGAGAAACATGAGACCTCTCTTTTCCTTCTTATCCCAATCTTCTTGATCAGTTCCTGCTATTTGAGGGCATTTCATAGTCCCAATTACTACATCCCATAAGTCTTCCACTTAAAGAATGGCTCTCATTTTTGTCTTCCAAGGAACAAAATTTAGACCTTTCAGCAATTGCAAATCTGAGAGATATTTGTGCACAGATGACATTATGAAAGGCCCTATGTGTATTTATTCCCCCCTTAATTTTAGAATTTTGTAAGAAAGAAGTGCACTTGAACTTCAAAAAAACAAATCGGGTCAGGGTTTTTCAATTTTGGTGAACAAAAAAAAACTGTCAGCAACTTTTTGCAAGATTGCAACATTTTTTTTTATATTTTGCAATTATTATATTTTGTCAACAACTTCATTTTGGAGCAAAAAGATTTTTGGTGGGTAGGTTTGGAACCCCCAACCTCACGCACCAAGGAAGAAAATCCTAACCACCTCGGCTATACACAAGGGTGATAATCAAAGTACAACATGCACCATTTGAACCCAATAGTAGCTTAAAAAAAGATGATGTTTGGTGGGGTTGGAACCCCCCACCTATTCGTCATGAAAGAGAAGCCGAAAATCCTCATCAATAAGTTTTGTGATGTCTAAGAAACAACGCGACTACGCCTGATAGCTTCGATGACTACAAAGAAAACTCTTGCACCATGAAAAAAAAGTACTTTAGTTTTACATTCATAGGGATTGGAACCCAGGACTTCTTCTACACCAAGGAACGTAGCAACTGCTTGCGCTACAGTGTTGGTTGAAATTGAAAGTGGGAGCCAATCTTGATCTGGTGCCTACGAGAGAAAATAAGAGAAAAAAATCTCCATATCCTTTATCCCACATGCATGGGAAGGTAAGGCAAGGATGTGTTTTTAAGTTTGTGGTGACAATAAAGGTTTCAATTGCCTTCGGGTAATCAAGCCTTTGTTTACCTTTTTTCCCCAGCCAATCCTCATGTGCCACATCACACCCAGTCGTTGCAACATCACACTCATATGTCGCCTAGTCACTACCACTTGTTGCTCGTCCTAGTCAGCATCAACAAGATCCCAGCCAGTCCCACATCATGTCCACATGTCGCCCAGTCACTACCACATGTCGCCATCCTAGTCATCATTAGTAAGGTCTCAGGGCTTGTTCGATATCCATGCTCTACCATCAAGTTTTAGAGTTGCCTGTTCTATACCCACTGGTCTTACCTCAATCCATGCATCTCGGTCTCACCGCTTGGTCTCACCTCGATTCGTGCCTGCCTCGTGTGCCTCACTCTGGTAAAATGTTGAAGCACCTACGAAATAAAATAACACGAACAAACAATGATTATTTATTTGGAAGGAATATATATACAATGCCATGGTTGGTTGGATAACAAACCAACCAACCTCTTCAGCAGTTTAGGAGGAGCGCTCAATAGTGCATAATAAAATATTTTATTATATTAATGTTATATCCCACCCAACTATAGCCTTGAGATAGTCTATGTGCGCTAACAAAAAACAAGGTTGGGTATGATAAGATAAATAGTATGCTTTGAAAGTTTTTTAGGTAAAAAACCTAGCCAAACAAGGCCTCCCAATGGTCTCCTTGAGAACTTTTGGTAGATCATTTTCATGCAGTGGGATAGGAATCCTCAATATTCAAGCATAGGGCTATGCACTCATGACTAAATTGATGTAAAGGGTGATCATAGGAAATGATCCGTGGAAGATTTTGGTGAGGAAGCATTTGAAAAACCCTTGGGTGGATGGTAAAATTTGGGTAAATATGTCATACATTAATGTTATTTTACAAGCCCCTTATTTTCCTATAGAAGGTTTTAATATTCTCAAAGAGATTTGGGAAGCATGGTAGTAGGTGCATCAATTTATTTCATTGTAGCCATATCTAGAGCAAGGCCCCGTAAATTTTCTCCAACACAACTTGTGGTGGTCACCACTCCTCATCCTTGATGCACAACCTCTTGGCATGAGTCCTCGGTTTCCTATGAGGCATATTTTCAAAAGAGAAATGATTCTAGTGGGTGACATTTAGGAATTTTCTAAGTCCTCTCAAAAATATTGGACGCAAATCCAATCAGAAGTTGGCCTCTACCCTATCGTTTACATGGCTAATGATGATCTTAAGGTTGTTATTGTAATTTCATATTTTTGTTTTATAACACAAGCTGCACACATTACACTAGACCTAACTCTATAGTGTTTTACAGAAATATTCCATCTAATTTAAAAAAAAATCCTTTTTTAATATTTATTGGTCGCTCCTTCAAAATTTCATTAATTTTAGGCTCTTATGCTTAAGAATTCTTTCATGGGTTATTATTTTATTTTTCCCTATTATTTTATTTTAGTAAAATTTTCATTTGCTTTCATTATGATTCATATTCTATTTGCTACAAATAATAAACACTTTCCTCATCTTTTCACAGGCGAGAATCACAACAGTGTGAATGAATAATCATTCAACAAAGTTATTGAGAATTTTAAAATATTTAAATAATTTTGAATAGAAAGGTAAGATTTATAATTCTTTGAATGGGGAAGTTGCATCATTATTTATAAAATTTATGTGGACCCATTAGAATGCATTCACTTGAGAGGAATTTAAAGATGCATTCTTAATTAGATGGATGTTCGCAAAAAAGGTAGTTAAGACCTAGGTTGAACAAATGAAACTAAAGAGAGAGTTGAAATTTTTTAAGTAGTAGAAGTTAAATATAAGGGTGACAATATGTAGATTGAAGGAAGAACAACGTGAGCATTAGTTGAATCAAACAATGTTAAAAAATATTTATACCTGCCAAAACATGCAAAAGAAAGAAACAAAATAAATAGATAAACTAAACACTGTGTAGAAGAAATAAGCAAGAAAGTAATTTGCAAAAATAAGGCAAAAGAAAAAGAGAAGGATGATAGTTTACAAATTGAAGAAAACACCAAAGGTTGTGTAGAAAATTTTAAAAATATAAAGAAGTTGATAGAAGAGGTAAACAAGCTTTATGAGGAATAGAAAAAAATAAGCAAAGAGGACATGGTAGAAGGAAAAATTATAGATGACAATGTGCAAGTTAAAAGAACCACATCATTGGTATCAAATAAGCCAGAGAGTGGTTAGAGGAATTTGTTCAATTTAAAAATATATATTTTGTAGGTTCATGGCAGCATCCAAAAGGAAAATGTTATTATTTTTATAAACCCGAGTAGTAGATACAATGAGATTAATTTTTTCTTTGTCTAAGAGTTTGCAAGTTCAAGCAAATAAAAGCAAAAACATACAACTTGAGCGTATTAGTGTTCAAAATTTTGAATATTTAAAAATCACCATGGAAAAACATATTTTACGTTTAGATTTGTATGTTATTAATATTGATGATGCAAACACTGTCCTTGGTTTTCCTTGGTTAAATTATTTGGGTACTATCAATATTAATGTACAAAAGAAGTTCATGGAGTTTTGGTATAAGAAAAAAAAATAACAGTACAAGATATTTCCTAGTGTAAGAAGCCAATGAATAATTAGTTATAGTGGGGGAACAAGTGGAGAAACCAATAAAAGAATCAAGAGTTGAATCTATAGAAACAACAATAGCATGGGAAAAAACAACAACAAAGACCCAAAAACTATGTCAAAAATCAAGGAAACTCTAAAACAAATTGAAAAAGAACCTAAAATAGAGGTGAAGGAAGAGGTAGTAGCAAAAATGAAAGAAGAAAAATTAGAGTCCAAGGAAAACCCAAAATATGTGAGCATGATAGAGAAGCATAAAAGAAAAGAAAAAAATATTGAACAATCAAAGCTAATAGAAAATCAGGTTAAGGTTGCAACATATCACCACACTCACCACTAGAAGTGACAACAATTTTGGAGGCATGACTTAATGTAACAATATTATGGTTATACATGGGATCAAAAGGGCACCAACTATGATAGTGTTTGGAAAAGAAAGCATAGAGACTCTAGTTTTCATAGTGGTACACCAACATCAAGGAAGAAACAGACCCCTCATTTGAGTTACTAAAGTAGAGCAACATAAGCATGGAGCCAACAAAGTAGTCTTGGATACTCAAGTAGAAAAAAACAAGCATAGATGAAAAATAGTGATACCTATTGCCAACAAAAAGATACCTCCAACACATGGAACAAAGGGATTACTTCCAAAAATTTAAATGGCATAAGGGCATATCACCATCATTAAATACAACCACTAATCAAAGTTTCACTAGTATGGATGGATTACCAATATTGGTACCAATTCACAGCAAGGCTAAGAAAATCGTTCAATCTCTTCTTATATATCAAAGATGAAATGTTTTGTAAGAGGATGGAATGTTAGGTATCCAAGATAAGTATTTAATATTATAATAGTGTATAAATATTATATTAGATGCTTAGTTACCAAGTTCGAGTTCGTGTTCGAGTTCGACACTCTTGAAGTTCGAAAGAAATTTGACATGTTTAAAAATTTGGAATAAAATTTGACATATAAAATTTATAAATATTTTTTTATTAAAAATATTTTTAAATTTTTATATAAAATATATATTTTTTATTTTTTTAATTATGTTTTCAATCATTTTTTTAAGAGATAAAGTTTTATTTATTTAATTACTTTCTAAAATTGAATTTAGTTAAATTATTTAAAAATATTAAAATATTAAATTATCCAAATGTAATAGTTAAAATATTAAAATTTAATATATTTTATTTTAAAAAATTTAAACCTTAAAATATAGTTGGATTCCTTTGTTTTCCATGGCTCGCGATTATTTTTTTTAGGCCAAAAAAACAAACACCAGGATAGAGTGAAAGCAGCGTACACTACCATGGTCGTGACCCTAGCAGCAACGACCTCTGCTGCTGTTTCTTTCTCATCCCTTTGAGAGTGCAAGCAGGGACCATGAATTTTGTTCGAAATGCCAACATTCACTCTCATAGCACCTCATAATAAAATTTTCTCAAAAATTTTCAATCAACGCTTCCATTTCCACTCCAACTATATCTATAAAACCATTGACTCGTTAACAATATCATGCAGAAAACGATGCCCAAAAGATTTAAAAGAACTCCAAGAAAATCTAAACACATTGTGTGAGGAAGTAGATTCCGACGTATACACTCGCCTATTGGGGTGATGCATATGTTCCACAACTCTGATAAAAGGTAGAACTTATACGCTCGCCTATTGGGGTGATGCATACATTCTGTAACTCAGAGAAGGTATATTTTTTTTCCTTACCGAATTTAGGATTTATTCACCAAACTTATTCGTTAGGGTTTTAAATTTGACAAATTTTGAATTTTATCTAAAATATTCAACGAATTTAGTAACTAAGATTAGATGTAATTATCTCACATGTATGGATAAGTGGAAGTGGTAGGTAGTTGGACATTATAAATATAGGAAAAAAAATCATAGAGAGGGCATGGAAAAGAAGAATATTGTATATGTCTCATCTTGAGATATGTTAATGAGTGGATTTCTTCCAATAAGGATCATTGTACAATGTTGTCATACCTCAATGGTTATGTTGTTAATTGAACAACTTGAAAATTTTGCATGTTTTATCTTGTATGAGTTGTTCATGAATTAATTTAATTATTTTCTAGCATACATGTGAATGTTTTTATATTCATTGAGAGTACAAGTTTTTAATATTTTTGTAAATTAGTATTAATTATTGTGGATGAGCAAGGAGGTTCATAACAAAATATACCCTTTACCCAATCCCCACATTTGGTTGAAAATAAAACACTTGGATTCCTAATTTAACCTAACCCATTTAAAAAATAATGCTCTATGATGATCCTTATTAAATAACAATATAATTGTACGCTTTTGACATTCAATTATATTTTAGATAAGAGGTGTCTAGGGACTCTAGCTTAATTTTGGGACTCTAAAGTAATTGGTATGTTGATTATAACCCTATTTTTCTCATGTTTGTATCCAAAGACATTATTATAGCCTTCTAAAATCTCTTTACTCCTGTAATTCTACCATATTGCTTGGGCTAGGATACGTAGGAACCAAACCAACTAGTAGAAAATCCACTACTATCAATGGAGGGATATGGTTAGCATTTGGGGCTTAGGCAAAAGTTCTTGGCCTAGGTTCAACAAAGGATTACTTATTAGATAACTAGAACACTCCAAAAGGAAACTATGACATGCATATAAATAGACCATTAGGTAACTTATAAGGTGATAGTGACACAAGTTGAACACAAAAGTAAGAAGCAACAACATTAGGAGTATGCACGTGTTGCCATCCTCATAAATTCACCTCCACTTGACATTTTCTTAGATAGTGCAACGCATTTCTTAAACACCTCCTAAAAGACCATCTAACCTTGTCAAGGCATGTGCGTATAAAATCCAAGTATAGCAATGGTCATCCTCTAGTGATTAAAATTGCTAAACCCAATAAGCTTTGTTAAATACACTCTAAATCTGATAATTTTTTTCTTTTTAATAATTCACAAGTTCAAGGTCCTATAAAAATCAAATGTACATCAATTTATTTGTAAAAAAATTACTCACCTTTTTTAAATGACAAAAAAAAATTAAAAACATAAAATATATTAATTTAAAAAATAACTTTAATATTTAAAATTAAAATTTAACCATAAAAATTGTACATTAAATATATTGAAAAATATTAATAATTATTATTATTATAATTATTATAATGAAAAATTAATTAATTATTAAAAACCATTTTTTAAAAATGGTCCATCTTTTCTAACCAAGACACCCTGCATACGCACTGAAATGCAGTTTATTTCGTTTGGACATAGGAAGTTAGAACACTAAAGAAATGCTATCAAGGAGATATTAATCTTTTACTTTTTCATGTTAAATATCTTTATGACTGTATTAAAGCTTCATAATCTCATTTTAATATTTATAAATATTTAATATTAAAATACTCCGTGTAGTGGGAGCAATTATTTCTGCAACTATGTAGCCGGGAAAGTGAGCCCCTTTGACATCCAATAGAGAACATCTCTCATCTTCTGGACATGCTTGAACTAATGGAGAATGACTCTGCACTATTATCATCATTGCCAAAACAAATCCCAAACTCGACAAAAATGAAATGGGAGACATTGTATTCAAATGCTGCCAACAGTAGTCATGGATGAGCAACAAATGCAGTTACATATATAACTTTATATTGGCGTGCTTCCCACGCAGGTTGTCATATTTCCCATTTTTACTTGTACCGTCCCATTTAATAAACTAATTCCACAATTTTTTTTTGTTTGGGAATTAGGCCACTGGCTTCACACTTCCTGCCGTAGCCGCTTCTCGGTTCCTCCTTTCACACTCATTTTCTATGCTAATTGTCTCCAAGTTCCACGAAGCGTCCTTCTTGCTTTAGTGGAACTTGGAGACAATTAGCATAGAAAATATCAATTTTATATGTCTCCGCTTCTCGGTTCTTCTTGCTTTAGTTGCGGAAAGTATCAATTTTATTTTGCCAAGCATTTTCTTGGCAGGTTACAGTTTCTATGTTCTAGTTGGTAAAAGTATAAACTGATAATGACTTTGTTTTGTAATTTTTTAGGACTGTATTGGACATGTGTCGGTCCGGTCCACTTTTGAAAGCTTTGTTGACGGAAAAAACGCTTGAACTTCTGTCAAACACGTTGGAAAGATAGCCCGGCATGATAAATGCTTTGAAGACAAGATGTTGACATTGATGTAATCGAATTGTCATCAGTGATATGATAAGAATATTATAATTTTTTAACCAGTAAAGTACTTCCACCCAAACGCGGCGAAAGCGATTCGAAGTTGAAAGGCACTAAACAAATGTTGCATAGCTCAGTGCTCATGCAAAGGATATTTTAGTGCAATCATACCAGCATTAGTGCATCGGATCCCATCAGAACTCCGTAGTTAAGCATGCTTGGGTCGGAGTAGTACTGGGATGGGTGATCTTTTAGGAAGTCCTGGTGTTGCACGTTTTTAAAGAATCACCTTGGTAAAATCAGTCCTTCAAGCTATTCCTATTTATGTTTCTTCTGTGTTGAATATTCGCTTTTAAAGAATCACCTTGGTAAAATCAGTCCTTCAAGCTATTCCTATTTATGTTTCTTCTGTGTTGAATATTCCAAAGGTTGTTTTTCATGAACTGTATCAAATCAGTCATTGGTTCCTCAGGAGTGGTACTAAGGAGAAAAGAAAATGAGCCTTGGTGAAATGGGATACTTCATGTCTTCCTAAGAGTGAAGGGGGCTTAGGATTCCAATCTTCTATTATTAACAACAAAAATTTAGCTGGTAAATTATATTGAAGGATGTTGCATAACCCCAATGCTCTTTGGGCCAATAATCTCACCTCTTATATGTTGATGATACTTTTCAATTGATCATTCATGCGTTAGTGATGTAATTTAAATCAATATTATAGTATATAAGGACTCTTTAAAAAAATTGATTAATACTATAAAATTCATAACTTTTTATTAACATTACAATAAATTTATAGTAAAATATTATAAAAAATTTAAAATTTGAAATTAAAAAAATCATGAGATTTTAAAATTTAATTTTAAATATAATTTATGAAGTTTCTTAAAAGGATACAACTCACAAAGACAATAACATCGCTTTTAGAGCTCACCTTTGTTTTTGATAAAAACGTACATTAATTTGTCTACTTTTCTAGAGTTCCCTCTAAATAAGCAGTACTAACATCACTTGGTCCGAAGTTCTAAAACTTGCTCACCGATTTCAGACTTGTTTAACACTTCTCACTAAATCGATTGAGATTTCCCTGCCAGTTAACATTCCCCTTGAAAATTGATCCCATTCCTAATAACAAGTTTGCTTCTAATCATAGATTATCAAACCAAAAAACAATTGAAAATGTTTAGAATAACTAACCTCACAAGTTGGGTTACATGGATCGCTGTGAAAACGGGAAAAGTCCTCTGAAGAGGTGGGTATTGAGTCAGATGGTCCATGCTCCTGCTTGCCCCTCTTTTCGTCGCTTGTTTTTTCTGCACAAGAGAACCTTTGCCATTGCCCACATCAACCCCCGTAGTCATGAAACGTCACTCCGCCTAGCACAGTACGTGTCTGTGGACTCCCATGTATTTGATACTCTCCACGTCCACAGCGGCCGGGACTCAAGGCCTCCCCTTTTCATACCCCAGATTCCAAATGCGTAGACTTGCCTCGAACCTCGAACCGACCCTGTGACATGAGCAAGACCACTACGCGGCGCTGTAAAGTCACCACAATGTCGAAGAAGTTCTTGTTGTCATATCCATAATCCTTGCGGGCCATGTGTTCTGCCCCATTTTAAAGCACGAACAGAAGAAGTCTAAAATATGATTTAGCAGGTCTGCCAGCTCAAAACTCTGTTATGTATTCTGCCATTTGGCTTGATTTTGTCGCTGGTAAAAAAATGGGGCAACACTTGCTTGGTTTGATTATACGTTTGCTTTTAATGAGCTTAGCCTGTATGGTCCGGGCCGCCCCAGAGGAGGCCCAGATTCTTCTGCAAATGAAGAAACAGTTCGAGAATCCTGGGAATGCGCTTGAGAGCTGGAAAGAACCCAGTGGCCCACATTGCAACTGGGAGGGAATTACCTGCGACAACATGACGGTTATGGTCACTGAAATCTCAATTAAAGGCAAGTCTCTCAAGGGCCCACTTGACTCCGGCATTTGCGGGTTGCAGAGCTTGAGGAAACTCCATTTACCTTCAACTGACTTGAACGGTAGCCTACCTCTGATGAGGAATTGCAGCGAGCTTCAGTACCTGCACCTGTCGACGAATTCTCTGTCCGGCGCCCTACCGGATTTGTCGCCGCTGAAATCCCTGCAGGAGCTGTATCTCTCCAACAACGGCTTCACCGGCAAATTTCCTGTTTCTTTGGGAAATTTAAAGGAGTTAACCTCCCTCGACCTCCAAAAAAACTCGTTTGCTCCGGGGAAAATACCTCAAGAGCTCATGAAGCTGAAGAAGCTGAAGGAGCTCTACTCGAGGAATTGCAATCTGGTGGGAGAAATCCCGCATTTTATCTTCAATTTCACAAAGCTGACCAATCTGGCGCTGTCTTTAAACAGCTTGACTGGCTCTATTCCGAAGGAGATTGGTAACCTGAGGCAGCTCTATCGACTGGAGCTCTGGTACAATGAGCTCAGCGGAAGTCTTCCTCCAGAATTGGGCAACCTGTCATTTCTTGGGGACTTCGATGCATCCCATAATAGACTATGTGGTAACATCCCCGAAGAGCTCGGGAACTTGAAGAGATTGGTCGTGTTTCAGCTGTACAGCAACAATCTTTCGGGGCAAATTCCTGAAAGCATCGGAGAATGGCCATACCTAGAAGGCTTGTCACTCTATCAGAACATCTTTACGGGCTCGTTACCACCGAAGCTGGGCAGTCTCTCCAAATTCAAGACGTTGGATGTCTCGGAGAATCGACTGACAGGCCCGCTTCCGAAAGATATCTGCAAAGGAGGGAACATGCAATACTTTCTTGCTCTCAACAACCTTTTCAGGGGAGACTTGCCAGAGTCGTACGGCGACTGCAAAAGTCTGGTGCGCTTCAGAGTGAGTTACAATCGTCTCAGCGGCAAGGTGCCCGCAGGCGTTTGGGGACTACCCATTCATTGTTTCCATGATTGGAACAAAATCCCATTGAAATTTATGATAAACTTCTTGTAGAAACTTGCCAAAACCATATAATTTTTTTTTCACAAACATACTTATTGGTTATGGCCAATCCATAATAGCTTTTATATTTTTGGGATCCATCTACAAGTATTTGTATGAAATAACAAAGCCCAAATGCACTAACTCTTTTTTCATAAAGCTACATTTATTTAAATAGACTAAAAACTAATCTTCTTTGAACCTTTGCAAAACCAATCTCAAATGCACCAAATGATCTTTTTTGCATTTACTAAATATCAAAACATCATCTAAATAAATAATTAATTGACCAATAAATGGTTTCAATGCTTCATTCATCAATTACATGAAAGTACTTGGTGCATTGATCAATCCAAATGGTATGAACAACCACTCATACAATCCATATTTTGTCTTAAACGTAGTCTTCCACCCATTTCCTTTTCTAAAATGGATTTTATGATAGCCAATCTCTAAATCTATCTTCATGAAGTACTTTGCCCCATTCAAGCAATCCATAAAATCATCCATATGTGGCAATAAAAATCTATACTTTATGATTATCTTATTAATGGACTATGAATTTGTGCACATACTCCATTCTCCACCCTTCGTGGGTGCTAGTTTAACTGGTACTACACATGGGCCCAAGATATCCCTAATCAACCCCTTGTTCAATATATCTTGAACTTGTTTCTTCACCTCTTCATCTTCATAGATGTGATTCTATAAGTTTCTTTATTTGGTGAGCTCAATCTAAGAATGCAATTTATGTGATGACATTCTCCTTAGAGGTGGCAACCCATTCGACAATTATTATGAAAGATTATCTGCATCAAAACCTTTACTTCATGTGAATTTTTAGTCATCTTTTCCATTATCCCATATTTTGTGGGTTTAGAATAAAAGCAAAATATGCTTCATTCTTCTTCATCCCCTTTAAGAATTGTTTTTCCAAGATCAATCACACTTTAGAATTATTTTCCACATCCTATCCTTTGTCCTTCAATGGACTTAATGTGTATCTTTTGACATCCTTCACAATGGTATAGGTGTTCACCCTACCTTCATGAATTGCCTTTATATCAAATTGCCATGGCCTTTCCAACAAAACATGACAAGCATCCATAGGCATAACATCACATAATATCTCATATTTGTAGAAACCAATTTGAAAATTTACCATATATTATTCACTAACAAAAATTTGATGTCCCTTTTGCAATCATGAGAATTTGTATGGATTGGGGTGTTCAATCCTCTTCAACCTAAGTTTTGCTATCATATCTGTAGGCACTAAATTATTTTTACTCCTATTTTCCACAATGAATTTGAAACACTTGCCTTTCAATTTGCATATGGTTATAAAAAGAATCATATTTTGCACTAGTTCATGTTTCTCTTTGGCTAGTTTCAACAACACTCTCTTCATCATGAGAGATTCTATTTGTTTTGGTTCCTCAATGTGTTTAAGTGAGACAATACTTTCTTCATCTTCTTGTAAATATTGTTCCTTTCATCCTTTCCTTTACCGTTGCTCTACTATATACATGGACATTTAAATACCCAATGACTAGATTCTCCACATTTAAAGCAATCCAAAGAATCCTCTACTTCTTCCTCTACTATAACCACCTCTTCCTCTTGAGAAATATCTACCTTCTCTAGTATTCTAGATGAATTTAGTTTTAGAAGTACTAGCTTCTCCCTCCTATTTTTGTTGTCCTCTTCCACTATTGGTTTTTCCTCTTCCTCTTGAGTCATTTTATTTCTCATGGACAAATTTTTCTTCCATATTAAGTGCATATTGATATGCCTATTTGCCTATTTTAATCCAAACCATACCAATTTCATCTTCTATAGACAACATTAGGTCATTGATGTATCTTATCACTTTCTCCTCATCATCTTCAATATGGCATACTCTTATAGTCAATTTATAGAACTATTATGTATATTTCTTCACTCCCACCTCATTTTGATTGATATTTTGAAGTTTTCTAAACAACCCAATTTTATAATCAACAAATAAAAACTTAGATTTTAATTTCAATACAAGCCTATACCAATTTTGAATTTTGTCCTTGCCCTTTCAATGCCTCTTCGTTTGGACATGATCCCACCAAAGTTATGTATGTTCCTTTAACAATGTGCATGTAGATTTAATCCACTTTGAGTCCACTCTAGATTCATAATTAAATAATATCTCCATGTTTGTTATCTAATCTATCAATTCTTCTAGATTTAAAATTTCATTAAAATTTAGAGTATCTAGCTTTGGCTTACTTCCCAGGTTAGAGATTGCTTAAATCAACCGCTACTTTGGTTATATTTGCTCTTCAACTCAATATTTTAGGTGACCAATCTCTTCCTCTTCATTATCATTAATATATTCAATATAAATACCTCTCCTCTGGGCAATCTCAACTACATCTAATCTAGTTATGAATTCCCTCAACATCTTGGCTATGTTTACTTGTTAGGCCATAAGACCACATGCTCTGTCTCTTCCTCAGTGTACCATCTCTCCTTTAGCACATATTACAAACCGTTGAAAACCTTGATCTGATACTAAATGATGCAATTGTCATGACCCTCTCTGGTGAGATTTTCGGTAAAAAGAAATAATGTATTAATTGATGATTCTTTAATACCTATTTTGAGCAATTGAACCAACTATGTGATGTTTAGTTGGTTTGGTAGAGCATGGTACTACTGACATATTACCCAATGTGCAGGATTAGGTACACTCATATGTGGAAGAAGTATAATCATCTACCAGAAGTGGGAGTGCTTGAGGTTGAGAAAATAATGATTAAGGCAACTCGAGGGTAACATTGATGGATACCTTCATATACGCATGCATTATCGATTTGGGATAATCATCAATAACTAGTCACCTTGCTCCTCAAAGTTGATAGCCTAGTAGCTATCATAATTTCTCGGGATGAGATAGACGACTAAGTTGATCGAAAGACTCCCTCCTTATATGTTGCATCTTATTGATTTATCTTTTACTTCATCACTTGCTACATCAATGGTTGAAAAGAAGCATGCATAAGTTGATTGCCTTTAAAACTCCTAGTATTATTTGAATACATGTAGCATGATGTTAGTATTTGACCAAAGAATATTTTTATGTTTTGAATATATATATATATTGTATTTTATTAATTTAATTGATAAAATAATTTCATTTAAATAAGAAAATAAATATATTATTATATTAAATGGTGAAGAAACTTCATTTAAATGTCTTATGTTTAAATGTTGGTGAGTATTTAGTTAAAATTAATTACAGCTCTTATTTATATGATAGTGGAAAATTCATTTAAACAAATACATAAGCTTTTATTTAATGAATAATGGTAAAATTAATTTAATAATTGGCAAGATTCTATGAAAGAGATAATATAAATTCTTTAATAAAAAGAATATTTGCAATATTCGATTTAAGGGAACCACCCTCTCAAGGAAATCGGATCACGCCTATAGATTGAAGCTTTCGTCCAACATTGTAAAGGATAAGCTTCATTTATGATGAAGTATTGAAGTAAGGGGGGAGAAGAAATATCTTCCTTGTCGCCTGATGGATAGGTATGGGGGGGTAATGACAGGTAGTTGTCTCTTAATATGAGACAAGATGAATGACTTGAGGGAGAATTCTTCGCCATATATGTCGAATTGGAAAAGTAAGAGATTATTTTCGAAGGAAACAAAAATATTTGAAACCAAAGTGAAATAAAAAATGATGTTTTGGAAATCAACATAGAGGTTAGGTGAAACACTGAAGGAGCATATAGGAGCTAATAAACTAGGTTGGGTTATTAGATTCATCTATTTGCTTAAAGTTCCAAAAAAAACAAAGAATAAGAACTATTATGTGTGATCGTATTTGTTGGTTATTTCCAAACTAGGTTATTGTTTTAATTGTTTAAGAGACGTGATTCCTTTGTAAGAAATATAGCCCTTTGTTTCCTTGTTGGGTTTTTGTTGAACCACTTTTTGAGTTCCTAATATGCTAGTTGTTGCAATACTATCTTTGTAGTTTGGTAAAACCTCTTATGTGGATGTTTCGCTAACCATGTAGCTTTCATATTGAGAAAACCAGTCAGTGTCTAGCACCATAGCTCTCCATAAGATGTTTGGATAGTTCGGTAGTCACCCTTAAGTCGCCTCACATTGTTATGATAGTGGTTTAATTAACCCTTTCCTTTGTTGTCTTTGCTAGAACTTTGGGTTGAATCAAGAGATGCATAGGTGTCATCTGATTGGATAGGTCTTCTTTTAAATTTACCACTATAACCACTATTCTAAACTTTTCTATTCTAGAAATTAGTCACTTGTGTGCTAAATTAGTATTCCCTGGAGTTCACCGTTCCAGTTTGGTGTATCTCTTCTTTAGCATCATATTGGGTTTTAACCTTAGCTTGGATTAGGATTGGTGTTAGCCAGTGGCTATTTTGAAGATGCACCACGAATCCTCGTGATACTGCTTGACTCTACTGTAGTGGGAAAAAACTGAGCTTAGGAGATAAGCTTACCGTGGAAATGATTATTGTTAATTAAGTTATAGTGGGGAGCTTTGTTTAATTGAACCTTTTACCTTGGTTGCATAGTTATTTCAATGTATTAAGGTAGGAGACTTGTAAATTGTGTAGTAACTTTTTAACTAAAGGAAAAAAATAGTTTATTTATTAAATTTAAGGTATGGGTCTTTGATTTATTAAGTAAAGGAAAAGAATAATTTATTTATTAAATTGAAGAGACAGAACTTTGATTATTAAGCAAAGAAAATAATAGTTTATTTATTAAATTGAAGGTATGGGTCTTTGATTTATTAAGTAAAGGAAAATAATAATTTATTTATTAAATTGAAGACATGGAACTTTGATTTATTAAGTAAAGGAAAGAATAGTTTATTTATTAAATTGAAGTTATGGGTCTTTTATTTATTAAGTAAATAAAATAATAGTTTATTTATTAAATTTAAGGTATGGGTCTTTTATTTATTAAATAAATTCAATAATAGTTAATTTTATAGATCAAAGGTAATGGGACTTTGGTTTATAAAAAAAAAGTAAAATGATTTTATCATGAATTGAAGTAGGAGAGCTTTGATTTATTAATTAAAGTGAATGGTTTATTTTATAGATTAAAGAAATGGAACTTTAATTTATAAGGTAAATAAAAAATGGTTTTTATGAATTAAGTGTTTAGTCTTGATTTATGAAAATATAGGAGCCTAGCTTATTTGATGATTAAGGGTATGGGACTTTAATTAGACTATAATCATTGAATAAAGGTTGAATTTATGGATTAAAGTAAAACCTTTGGTCACTGTATATGTTGAATAATCTCATTGGGTAATAAGAGGGGAAAATAAAAATAGATATTTGTATTGATATCAACTATGTAGTAGATGGTTAGATTATTTGATTGCATTTGTATAGTTGCAATTTGGCAAAGAAAATAGTAGATGCATTTATAAACATGTCTATCATGGAACCATGAGTACCCTGATCCTCTACTATCCTCAAATGATCAATGGGAAGAGAAGGAGGACCAAAGAGGCAGTTGGAACCATTGCACCAGTTTGCTTCCTACTTGCAATTATTTTATTATGCTCAAATAGACTAAGATTATGGGGATATTTTCTTGATGAAATTGATGTAATATATTATTCTTTAAGAGTATGAAAGATTTACCATACTTGTTTGCATGTAATATATGTTTTATTGTTGAAAGATGTACCTTTAAATTACCATTATGAATTATCTATGTTTTGTGTTTAAATTCCTTTCAATCAATGTTTACTCTCTTCAAATGTTGCTTCCTTTCTAGTATCGTTTGCATGCGTAATGAATTATGTCTTTTGTTAGATTTAGTATCTAGAACTATTCTTGTTTTCCTTGCTAAAACAACAAAAACTTAAGTATTGAGTTCTAGGGTGAACTTAAAGGGTGATCTAAGGGATTGAGACCCCTTTAGGGTGAACGTAGTGGACCTAAGGGATTAAGACCTTAAGGGGAATGATAACTGAGTTTAGAGAAATACTATATTTGAGTTAAGATAGCTCGTCATGGAGATGATATGGATAGCTTAACTCACAATACGCATAACATACCTACACATATTGACTTGTGTATGGTATTGTGATGGGTGTATACCTTCGATTTATTGAAGATGGTAAGTTTAGCTCATCAAGAGTGATGAGAAGGATAAACTTATTTATTATAACACATAATATACCTCTATATATGGACTTGTGTTAGGGTATCTAGTGAGATGTATCTCTTCGATAAAATTAGGGGATTTAAACAATAGGTCTATTAGAAGTCAATTAGGATTTTATGAATCCTTCTCATTAGTAATAAAAAAAATCTTTTTTTTTTTCTGTGTTTTCTTGTAGTTAAATTTTGGGTCATTACAGTAGTCTAAGGGAGGAATTCTAATGAAATGCCACCTCTCCTAGCAACTAAAATATTTCTTTATAGACTCACAAACTAGAAAAACTTAGCAAAATAATAAAATATCATTAAATGAGGTCACTTCTGTTGGGGAGTTGGTGATGGAGTCGACTCTTGGATTTAGATATTATTATCTTGAATATTGTCTTGAAGCTCCTGCTAGACATACTACTATTTGGGAACCTCATCCTCCTATATCGTCAAAGCTAAATTTTGACGGAGCTTCTAAAGGAAATCTAGGACCAATCAGTGTAGGGGGATTTGTTAGAGACTATGATGGGAGGATTTTATTGGCTTTCACTAAAAAATTAGATCATTAGATTAGTAATTTTATAGAGGCATGAGCTCTCTTTCAAGGGGTTTGTCAACTATAAATTTTTAATGGCAAAAAGGTAATTATTGAAGAGGATTCCCTCAATATCATTAATATGCTTAATGGTGTTCAGGTCACTTCTTGGACGATCACAAATGAAATTGTTGAAACCCAAAGATAAATTTTAACCATCTAAGTGGTTGATATTAAGCATGTTTACAGGGAGGGAAATATATCGACATATTTTTTAGCAAACTTGGGAATTTTGTAGGAAACATGCATAGTTTGGCAAGAGGATTTCCCAAATATCTTGGGGACTTCCTATTGAACTAGTTTTGCCAAGTTATCTAGGATCCCCTCTCTATTTTATCCCTCAAATCCCTAACCTACTTAGATTTCTCACCTTCATTCTACTTTTTTGCCAAAATTTCTAATTTTTGTTGGTTTATTATGAATAGAGCATGCATTAGTTGAGTGCCCTAATTTCTTGCAACTTTTGCATTTTATCAAGTATTTTTTATATTCTATAGTCTTATTTCTTACCGTAAGCTTTGAAATAAGTTTAATTCAACTAGGTAACTCCTTCTCCATATCTATATTTATGTAGATATGGATCAATAGTAATAATATGCCTTCTTTCCTTCATGATACTTGTAAAAAAATCCTCATTCTAGTATTATAAGGGTAGGCCTAACAATCTCATACAAAGTAATGCCTAGGTGAATCTTTGGGTTTCAAGATCAAATTTTGGGTTTCATCATCGCAAGAAAAGCCCTTGGCATCCATAGAACCATGGACCTACCGAGATTATTCAATCATAATATTAACTATAGTTAAGATTAACCATAAATAACCCCTTTAACATTGCCATGATTTCCATGTGGCCATGGGGTTGCCATTTAGCAACAACCTATTTCCCAATTATGTCAAGTTTCGGTCGAGCTCCCATAAATTGAACCACAAGATTCATAACTTCTTGCTCAATAGTTAGTCAACCAAATCTTTAGGTATGAAGAGTTTACCTCCATATGATTACAACTCAAAATAGAGATCTAGGGTTTTTTATTTTCCACATACGACATGTGACTAGGAATGATCCCTTAAGTTAAAAGGGTTCTTTCATGGGTCTCAAAATTTTGTCCTACTCCTTTGATCGAATTGTCAACTCTAGAATCAAATTCTAGATCTAGTTCTTTGGCAACATTGTGTTGTAGAGCTAATCATATAGTAGTACTACTCCCACCCTATATCGCCATTCAAATCCCACTAGGGTTAAAGACATCAAATTGATTTTTACAGATTTTAAATATACCAAGAAATATTTACCATTATGTATATATGTCTACAAACCACCTAGATAACTAGCATCAATATTTTCAACCTGCTCAAAAAGCCTTTTTTATTTCCATCGTAAGAACTTGGTTCTGGTGAGTGAGCAAAAATATGCTCTTGCTACTCTTCCATCAACATTTTTGTAATTTTTACCTGACTTGCAGACAAGAAGTCCAATTTTTTTAGAATTAAAGGTATAGCCCAACTCTGAGAATCTGATCCATTATCAACATGAAAAGAGGAAATATTTTGAGTTGTTGATTCTACAGTTACCATTTTCTCTTACTATAAATGCGTTGACCAAATATCTAATCCAAAGGGCATATAGTGACCACTAGAAACCCTAATTTGAATCCAATAATTGATACCTATGGTTTTTTCACCTTAATTGTTATAAAATAAATATTTTATGGTTGTTTCACCATCATCATAGTAGTTTGTTTTTGCTTTGTTGTCTCTTGTGGTTTTTCAACTAGGGAATCTAGAACCCTAAACAATATTTGCAATAATTTGTGGTTGCTCCATCACCTCTTGTGGTTGTTTAGCCAAGGAATCTAGAACCCTATATAACCTCCACAATAGTTTGTGATTGCTCTACCTTCTCTTGCCTCTATAAGATAGGAAAAGTAGTGATTTTAAAAATTTATTTTGGATAATTTGAAGAATGAATTGAGGATTAATTTGGGTGTTCCACCTAAAACAATGGTGGAAAAATATTTTTGAAATGGTTCTAAAGTGTATATATGTGTGTGTGTGTGTGTGTGTGTGTGTGTGTGTGTGTGTGTGTGTGTGTGTGTGTGTGTAATTGCATCAGATTCTCATTTAGCTATAATTAGGAAATATTTTTAGAAAAAAAACATTGTTGTGTCATACTACAATCATACACCATTTGCACAAAAAATATTTGTCAACATTATATATTAAATCGCATTTCATTAATTAATATTGTACAATCCATTATTACATATTGAAAGACTATCATAAACAACATTCTAAAGGTTTGTAGCTTTCACTCTTTTCCAATGCATCTAGTCTTTATAACCTTTGAATTTATGAACTTCTCATTCTAAAAAAATGTCTAATAAATAACATGAAATGAGGAATCGTAATCAAAAAATTTTATAAGTTAAATCAACCTAAATCTTTGTCATGTCTAATATATGATAAAATTGTACTTATATTCCTTAGGACTATATTTTGCAATAGATAAGGACTAGGCATATTGGAAATTTTAGGACCGACTTTCCTACTTTTTTTTTAGTAAAATTCTATGCTTATATTAAATTGATGTATTATTTTGCTTGTTTGATCTTTTATCCTACAATGCTTTATGAAGTTGGTGTATCTTTGATAAGTTGAAGGTGAACCAAACATATCTTACATTTTCTAGTTATATTATTGTTCTTTTAAGATCATTTTTGGAGCCAAAAAAATACAAAATTGCAATTTATATATGGTCAATATGGTGTGTCCTTACTAGGTTTATCTTGGGCTAGGTTAGTAATTCTATTGGGAAGTATTAGTCATGTAGATACTTTTTTCCAAGATGCTTTGTAAATAGTGATGCATTAAATGGAATCTATTGTTGTAAAAAATTTAGTAATGGGTTTCTTTTCTATGAATTTTTAATATTTATTCTTAATGAGTCTGTAATATTTATTCTTACTTCTTGAATTTTGCACAACCTTTATTTTTTGGTGAGAGCATAGTAAACTAACTTGTGAAAATGATCAATGGTAAAATTAAATTAATTTTAGGTTGGGTTTTCTATTATTTGTCCAAGCTTTATTTCTGATATCAAAGGAATTGAAAAAATATCCTTCTTTTGCTTATTTTTCTTAGGTTCCTTATTCTTCAACATGTTAAGAAATTAAATGCATGAATCTAAACTAACCAGAGTTCTTGTTTCCCACATAAAGGCTCACCCATGACACTAGGTTAGTTTTACTATTTTTAATCTTTAATAATATTTTCTTAGGATTTTGAATATGTGCATTGAAAGGTTATCTTTTATAGTTTTTAAATAAGCAAATGCCAATGGAGGCTATTGATCTTGTCTTGATGCTACTTCAATATTAATCAAATCCCTATTGTAATATTGTAAGTAGATATTCTAGATGGCATTATCTTGTTTTGTTCCAATACTTTGGATATTTGCTTATTCTAATTCATATGATGTTATTAGCTTGTTTTCTTCTGATCTAAAAGATTGTGATCTTTACTTGTTCTAATGCTATGATGTTTTTTTTTTAAATATAATCATAAGCTTGTGTATATCTACTTTTTTATGAGACTCTTGATCCAAATGCCCACTTTCTAACTAATTGAGCTTTGCTTGCATTTATTGACTTTGAGTAAGAGCGTACTATTAAAAACCTATTTTTATTATCGTTTTCTTACAAATTCACTTTCACTATTAATAATCATTGGTGTAATTGCCAAGTTTATGTGCTATATAAAATGTCTCCATCCCTTTAGTATTGGTGTTGGCTATTCACCCCTAATATATATTTTTGTTATAGAAGTAAGGGCAGCTACCCCTAAGCTTCTATAGAAGTTGATTCTAGAGCATGTAAGGAGGCAATGTGTATAACTTGACCTTTAGGTTCTACTATTATTGGTCAAATCATTATCTCTTTTTTTCCCTTGTAAATCCAAATATTTTTTTATGGCAAAGAGTGGTGTTAATGGGTTATGGGGTAATGATCAAAAAGTTGGAAGCATCATGGCGATGTTTCCATTTGGAGGATTTTATTATACCCAAGAATTATAGCATGCTTTTGCTAATAATTCTTACTCTTGCACCAAATATTTCAAATAATGTATCCCTATTATATTGTTAAGATTTATGTTTTCTTTCTTGTGTATGTTTCAGTATAATAATAAAAATCAAACATATATGTGTATCTTTATATATATAATTGAATTAAAAATAAAAAATAAAAAATTTCTTTTAAAACATAAAAAAAAATAATAAAAAAGTATTATATATATATAAAAGGAACTCTCTAATTTTTTATTAAATATAATTGTTAGTTCCAATAAATAAGAAAAATGATAAAAAAATAAATAAATAAAATAAATATTAATGTTTTTATATAGCATTATATATATAAAAGCAATAAAGTAAGAATAAAAGATAGACTAGATAGACTTTGCACGTTGTTTGGAACCATAATGAATAAAGTTAATAAAATAAAATCATATTAAAATATTGGTTCATATAGTTTTATGTTATAAGGTCTGACATGGAGAATTTATCATGTGCAGGGAGAGCAGCGTAAAAATCATCGAAGATCGAAGACATAACACATGATTCCTTCTATGGCGAACAGGTGATGGCTTGGGCGACGAACAAAACGGTAGCGTAACAAGCAAATTTTGAATTTAGTGGAGTGTGGAGGGTTCGCTTATCCGATTACACAACTCAGACTTCGGCCCACGTATTTATGTGGAGCAACGCACACCGAACGAGGACGATGCTGATGTGTAATCGTGTGAACAGACACTTTAGGACCCATGGAACGCAGGCTATCAGAGTGAGCTATTGGCATATTTGCAGCATTGATCGAGGTATTCAGTTTACCAGCGGATACTTTATGATTGGGTCGTCCGACGTGTAACCTTATGTAGACAGGATGAGAACATGCATACCCAAATTCACTCATGCGAACGGTGCAACAATGGAGATAAAAATGTGGTTTCACGGTGCAACAATGGAGACTTCAGCGATGGTGTCTTAGTTAGGAAGCTATTGCAGTGTTGATACATGGTAGATTCCCGACGTAACGGTCATTGAGCCACAGCACTGAGGCAGCGTGGTTGGGCACAGAAGAGTAGAGTGGGATATCCCTATGAGAAAAAAAACTGATGACCACGTGAAAGAAAAAAAACTGATGGTCACGCGAAAGAAGTGTCATATTTCATCTATAAAGATGATTATATTTGGTTTATGACAGTATGTAAAACAGTTTTATGCATGTCTTTGTCTAAAATAAAAGGTCACCGTATTTCATTATTTCTCAAAATGTAGACATGGTCAATGACTTTGGTAAACACATGGTCAATATTATAAAGGAGGGAGAGAAAGGTAATGCCCAACGCCCGTTTGGGAATTTTGCAACGAAATATGCGAAAAGTTCACCTCATGGCTAGAGAGCATAACGAAAATTAATTAAAAAAAAAAAAATGAAAACAAATTCATGTGAACGAAGAGGCGGAGAGAGGTGAAATATTTCCATGGGGAAAAAGTGAAACGAACAGAAGGACAATTCGAAGCCCAAACAAAAATAGGGAGAAAGGAAAAGTTTTTTTTTTTTTTTTTTTTTTTTTTTTTTTTTTTGAAGATTTTAAATACCCCCATCAAATGGAGAAAAAAGGCTGCTTTTTGTTGCAAAGACCAGAAATGCTGCTTAAATATCAATGTAAAAATGAAAACATCATTTAATACAAGGGTTTTTTTTTTTAATTTGGATTTTGCTTGTGAAATAGGAGAATTTTTTGCATGCATGGATTAAAAATTTTTATCTGTTCTTTTTTTCATATTTAGGCCTTATAGATGATGTTTGACACATTTTAATGGTTATATTATTGAATGTTTGAAATCTGAAATTTATTTTCAGAGTTCTACGAGCTAGCACTTAATTTATTTTGATTCTGCAAATGCAGGTTAAAATATGTTAAGTTGCATGCAAGGGTTTCTCATATCTTTGGTTTTGCAGGACAGGATGT
The DNA here is from genome assembly GCA_028583015.1 of Wollemia nobilis. Taxonomy (NCBI): domain Eukaryota; kingdom Viridiplantae; phylum Streptophyta; class Pinopsida; order Araucariales; family Araucariaceae; genus Wollemia; species Wollemia nobilis. The sequence goes on from JAQPPZ010015100.1 coordinate 12,823,500, forward strand.
CATCAAATTGAAAAGGCTTTGCATGTTTACGTTTTCAGCATTTAGGTTTATTTCAGATTTTTTTTTAATTATCTAACTTTTCATTTTGTATTTTTTTAAAACTTCAGACATTAAAATAAAGATCAGAAAAAATGAAATGAAAAAAATAATTAAATGGGTGTGAAGAATGAGATACAATCTATCATATGAAACAAATTCGAACTCATTCTAAAGTCGTTTAGATTTTATTAAAATTGTTTAAAATGACTGTTTTATGCAGATTTTTATAATTTCAAAATTTTATTTTTTCACGTTTTGGAGGTAAATTAGATTTTTTCTGCTTCCTGTTTTCATTTGCAAGCATAAATGAGCATTCCTTCATGAAAATTTCAATTTCATTGAAGGGGGGTTAATTTTATGGCATTTCATAAACTATCATTTTTGAGTAAAAAATTCACCTTTCTTTATGAAAATTCTAATTTCAATTAAAGAGAGGTAATTTATACATTACATCAGATATTGCTATTTTAAAGCATTAACTATTTTTTTGTATGAAAATTCTAATTTCATTAAAGAGGGATAATTCATAATGAAATTTTGAGGCCATTTTTTAAAGAAATAAATTGGTATCTCTTTATAAAAATTAATTTCATCAAAGAGGGACAATTTATTAATTATATCAAAGTATTTATTTATATTCATGATAGAAGCTGCATTTGATGCATCTTTTCATTATTTTAAATTCACATTCATAGATATATTTAATCTTCTATTCATGCTTTAAAGTAGGATTTAATGCAAGATAAAACTTGTTTAACATCTACTTAATCTATAGAAGATAAAATCTACCTAAAAACATTCAAGATAAAAAGAATTAAGACATCGTGGTCATATGAGGTCCAATTCATATTTGCATTTAAGTTTCATGAACAATCATTAATATGGCATAATAAAATGAACCAACACATGCCCCTTGTTAACAGTTACTTGCAATCACTAAGGTGTTCCTAGCATTGAATTGATATATCTTCATTGAGATTACTAATTCACATGTGCAATGCTTATATAGCCGAACCTTGGAGAAGTTGTTTTGATTTCTAACGTCTTTGCAAGAGAGAGTTTTGTGATCAAAATCCTAAGGGAGAGTGTGATTTTGCAACTAGACAAAATTACCACTCAACACTTCTCCAGCTTGCTTGTGATAAAGGTATACTTGATAACTAAACCCAACCATGCACTGTAGTCCCTCATCAATTATTTCGATCATGAGAACTACTTATCATTTTTCCAATACTCGTATTGCTCTTCCACCCAACACACATTGATTCAAGTTTGAATTAAGAGGAATTTTAGAATAACTCATCATACTTGTAATGAAGGCAATTTAACATTGATCAACAATACCCATAATGTACTTGTTTATCCTAAAAATAGAGGCAATCATGAGAACTATTTTGCCAATCTCCATTTTACTTCCACCAAGAGACCTTACCAATTGTATAAAGGTGGATTCAGGCTTCAGTCCCTATGATTCTTCTACAAATTTTATCCTACTCAGAACGATGTGAGCCCTTTGATTAGTAATCTTTATCATCTATCGATGTTTCCTAGAACAACTATGTCAACCATTTAACTATGAAGAATTGGGTACTCTAGATAGAATATGGGATAGGGTATGTGTATCCCATAAAAAATAGCACAATACAAGTACCTCCTATATAATACACAGGGACATATAGGATGATATGATATACTTAATATTTATAAATCTTAAAAACTACTTAAATATAGCTTAAGTATAATTTAGGATGATGTTTAAGTATAAATTAGGTAAACTGGATGAAGAAGGTTTGGGTTACACACTTAAGAAATCCATAATTCAAATCATAAGAAAGTAAGATATGTATACTTATAAATACATTCTTCCATATATAGGACATAGGAACACATGGAGTGATTTGATACAAGTAATGTTTATAAATTTTAAAATTTACTTAAGTATAACTTGAGTAAGGTTGATGAGGAAATAGCACTCAAGGCCTAGGTGGATTGGTAAGTGATTGTCTGCCTAGGCACTTACCAAGAAGACACTCAGGTTCAAACCTCCTAGGTAGCCTCTTTTCAAAGTAGTAGTTTGATATAAACCTATTAGTGCATGCCATACCAACAACGATGATACAAATCAGTAGTGATCGATGGTCCCCTTCATATTAGATTAATAATAATAAAGTAAAATAGATTTGGTGGACTCACACTGGGTCAAAAATAACATGGTGGGATAGATTTGGTGTAAGTAGTTCATGAACTAAGACCAGGTAACAATAACAAAGTAGAACAGATTTGGTGGAAGTAGTCAATGTAGTTTTAACACTATGCTTGTCACTTACTAAAAATAGTGTGATTGAGACCAAATCTTCTATATAATCGAAGAAAAAAAAATGATGAGGAAAGACTTTAAAATTAATTAAGTATAATTTAAGTAAGGTTTATGATGAAGTATTGGGTAACACATGTGAGAGGTCCATAGTTAAAATCATAAATATTAAGATATGTATTCCCATAGGCGGATAGCACATCATGAGTGCTCCATCCTAGTCATTTCTCAAACATTTTTTTAACACTTCTCACAAAAACGATGAGAGGCAAAGCAAAAAATAATTGAAAATGTTTAGAATAACTAACCTCACAAGTTGGATCACATGCACAACCGTGATAACAGGAAAAGTCCTCTAAAGTGGTGGGTATGGGGTAATATGGTCCATACTCCCCCTCACCCCTTTTTTCATCTATATTTATTATGCAGAGATAACCTCATTCATTTCCTACATCAACCCCCATAGTCATGGTCATGAAACGTCACTCCGCCTAGCAAACCAAAAAAATGCATTAAAGGAATTTCATATAAATAGGAAAATAAATATATTATTATATTAAATGGTGAATAAACTTCATTTAAATGTCTTATGTTTAAATGTTAGTGAGTATTTAGTTAAAATTAATTACAGCTCTTATTTATATGATAGTGGAAAATTCATTTAAACAAATACATAAGCTTTTCTTTAATGAATAATGGTAAATAATAATTGGCAAGATTCTATGAAAGAGATAATATAAATTCTTTAATAAAAAGAATATTTGCAATATTCGATTTGAGGGAACCACCCTCTCAATGAAATCGGATCACGCATATAGATTGAAGCTTTCGTCCAACATTGTAAAGGATTTTCGTCCAACATTGTAAAGGATAAGCTTCATTTATGATGAAGTATTGAAGTAAGGGGGGAGAAGAAATATCTTCCTTGTCGCCTGATGGATGGGTATGGGGGAGTAATGACAGGTAGTTGTCTCTTAATATGATACAAGATGAATGACTTGAGGGAGAATTATTTTCCATATATGTCGAATTGGAAAAGTAAGAGATTGTTTTTAGAGGAGACAAAAATCTTTGAAACCAAAGTGAAATAAAAAAGGATGTTTGGGAAATCAACATAGAGGTTAGGCGAAACACTGAAGGAGCATATAGGAGCTAATAAACTAGGTCGGGTTATTAGATTCATCTATTTGCTTAAAGTTCCAAAAAAAAAAAAAATAAGAACTATTATGTGTCATCGTCTTTGTTGGTTATTTCCAAACTAGGTTATTGTTTTAATTGTTTAAGAGACATGATTCCTTTGTAAGAAATATAGCCCTTTGTTTCCTTGTTGAGTTTTTTTTTAACCACTTTTTGGGTTCCTAATATGCTAGCTGTTGCAATACTATCTTTGTAGTTTGGGAAAACCTCTTATGTGGATGTTTCGCCAACCATGTAGCTTTCATATTGGGAAAACCTCTTATGTGGATGTTTCGATAACCATGTAGCTTTCATATTGGGAAAACTAGTCAGTGTCTAGCACCATAGCTCTCCATAAGATGTCTAGATAGTTGGGTAGTCACCCTTAAGTTGCCTCACATTGTTATGATAGTGGTTTAATTAACCCTTTCCTTTGTTGTCGTTGCTAGAACTTTGGGTTGAATCAAGATATGCATAGGTGTCATCTAATTGGATAGGTCTTCTTTTAAATTTACCACTATAACCACTATTCTAAACTTTTCTATTCTAGAAATCAGTCACTTGTGTGCTAAATTAGTATTCCCTAGAGTTCACCGTTCTAGTTTGGTGTATCTCTCCTTTAGCATCGTATTGGGTTTTAAAATTAGCTTGGATTGGTATTGGTGTTAGCCAGTGGTTGTTTTGAAGATGCACCATGAATCCTCATGATACCGCTCGATTCTACTGTAGTAGGAAAAAACTGAGCTTAGGAGAGAAGCTTACCGTGGAAATTATTATTGTTAATTAAGTTATAGTGGGGAGCTTTGTTTAATTGAACCTTTTACCTTGGTTGCATAGTTATTTCAATGTATTAAGGTAGGAGACTTGTAAATTGTGTAGTAACTTTTTAACTAAAGGAAAAAAATAGTTTATTTATTAAATTTAAGGTATGGGTCTTTGATTTATTAAGTAAAGGAAAAGAATAATTTATTTATTAAATTGAAGAGATGGAACTTTGATTATTAAGTAAAGAAAATAATAGTTTATTTATTAAATTGAAGGTATGGGTCTTTGATTTATTAAGTAAAGGAAAATAATAATTTATTTATTAAATTGAAGAGATGGAAATTTGATTTATTAAGTAAAGGAAAGAATAGTTTATTTATTAAATTGAAGGTATGGGTCTTTTATTTATTAAGTAAAGAAAATAATAGTTTATTTATTAAATTTAAGGTATGGGTCTTTTATTTATTAAGTAAAGTCAATAATAGTTAATTTTATAGATCAAAGGTAATGGGACTTTGGTTTATAAAAAAAAAGTAAAATGATTTTATCATGAATTGAAGTAGGAGAGCTTTGATTTATTAAGTAAAGTGAATGGTTTATTTTATAGATTAAAGAAAAGAAACTTTAATTTATAAGGTAAATAAAAAATGGTTTTTATGAATTAAGTGTTTAGTCTTGATTTATGAAAATATAGGAGCCTAGCTTATTTGATGATTAAGGGTATGGGACTTTAATTAGACTATAATCATTGAATAAAGGTTGAATTTATGGATTAAAGTAAAACCTGTGGTCACTGTATATGTTGAACACTCTCATTGGGTAATGAGAGGGGAAAATAAAAATAGATATTTTTATTGATATCAACTATGCAGTAGATGGTTAGATTATTTGATTGCATTTGTATAGTTGCAATTTGGCAAAGAAAATAGTAGATGCATTTATAAACATGTCTATCATGGAACCATGAGTACCCTAATCCTCTACTATCCTCAAATGATCAACGGGAAGAGAAGGAATACCAAAGAGGCAGTTGGAACCATTGCACCAGTTTGCTTCCTCCTTGCAATTATTTTATTATGCTCAAATAGACTAAGATTATGGGGATATTTTCTTGATGAAATTGATGTAATATATTATTCTTTAAGAGTATGAAAGATTTACCATACTTGCTTGCATGTAATATATGTTTGATTGTTGAAATATGTACCTTTAAATTACCATTATGAATTATCTATGTTTTGTGTTTAAATTCCTTTCAATCAATGTTTACTCTCTTCAAATGTTGCTTCCTTTCTAGTATCGTTTGCATGCGTAATGAATTATGTCTTTTGTTAGATTTAGTATCTAGAACTATTCTTTTTTTCTTTTCTAAAAAAACAAAAACTTAAGTATTGAGTTCTAGGGTGAACTTAAAGGGTGACCTAAGGGATTGAGACCCCCTTAGGGTGAACGTAGTGGACCTAAGGGATTAAGACCTTAAGGGGAATGATAACTGAGTTTAGAGAAATACTATATTTGAGTTAAGATAGCTCGTCATGGATATGATATGGATAGCTTAACTCACAATATGCATAACATACCTACACATATTGACTTGTGTATGGTATTGTGATGGGTGTATACCTTTGATTGATTGAAGATGGTAAGTTTAGCTCATCAAGAGTGATGAGAAGGATAAACTTATTTATTGTAACACATAATTTACCTCTACATATGGACTTGTGTTAGGGTATCTAGTGAGATGTATCTCTTCGAGAAACTTAGGGGATTTAAATAATAGGTCTATTAGAAGTCAATTAGGATTTTATGAATCCCTCTCATTAGTAATAAAAAAAATCTTTTTTTTTCTGTTTTTTCTTGTAGTTAAATTTTGGGTCATTACAGTAGTCTAAGGGAGGAAGTCTAATGAAATGCCACCTCTCCTAGCAACTAAAATATTTCTTTATAGACTCACAAACTAGAAAAACTTAGCAAAATAATAAAATATCATTAAATGAGGTCACTTCTGTTGGGAAGTTGGCGATGGAGTCGACTCTTGGATTTAGATATTATTATATTGAATATTTTCTTGAATCTCCTGCTAGACATACTACTATTTGGGAACCTCCTCCTCCTATATCATCAAAGCTAAATTTTGACGGAGCTTCTAAAGGAAATCTAGGACCAATCAGTGTAGGGGGATTTGTTAGAGACTATGATGGGAGGATTTTATTGGCTTTCACTAAAAAATTAGATCATCAGATCAGTAATTTATAGAGGCATGAGCTCTCTTTCAAGGGGTTTTTCAACTATAAATTTTTAATGGCAAAAAGGTAATTATTGAAGGGGATTCCCTCAATATCATTAATATGCTTAATGGTGTTTAGGTCCCTTCTTGGACGATCACAAACGAACTTTTTGAAACCCAAAGATAAATTTTAACCCTCTAAGTGGTTGAGATTAAGCATGTTTATAGGGAGGGAAATATATCGACATATATTTTAGCAAACTTGGGACTTTTGCAGGAAACATGCATAGTTTGGCAAGAGGATTTCCCAGATATCTTGGGGACTTCCTATTGAACTAGTTTTGCCAAGTTATCTAGGATCCCCTCTCTATTTTATCCCTCAAATCCCTACCCTACTTAGATTTCTCACATTCATTCTACTTTTTTGCCAAATTTTCTAATTTTTGCTGGTTTATTATGAATAGAGCATGCATTAGATGAGTGCCCTAATTTCTTGCAACTTTTGCATTTTATCAAGTATTTTTTATACTCTATAGTCTTATTTCTTACCGTAAGCTTTGAAATAAGTTTGATTCAACTAGGTAACTCCTTCTCCATATCTATATTTATGTAGATTCTTGCAAAAATAAGTCATGAGCAAGCCCTGGTGGTAGGATCAATAGTAATAATATGCCTTCTTTCCTTCATGATACTTGTAAAAAAATCCCCATTCTAGTATTATAAGGGTAGGCCTAACAATATCATACAAAGTAATGTCTAGGTGAATCTTTGGGTTTCAAGATCAAATTATGGGTTTCATCATCACAAGAAAAGCCCTTGGCATCCATAGAACCATGGACCTACCTAGATTATTCGATCATAATATTAACTATAGTTAAGCTTAACCATAAATAACCCCTTTAACATTGCCATGATTTCCATGTGGCCATGGGGTCGCCATTTAGCAACAACCTATTTCCTGATTATGTCAACGTTCGGTCAAGCTCCCATAAATTGAGCCACAAGATTCATAACTTCTTGCTCAATAGTTAGTCAACCAAATCTTTAGGTATGAAGAGTTTACCTCCTTATGATTACAACTCAAAATAGAGATCTAGGGTTTTTTATTTTCCACATACGACATGTGACTAGGAATGATACCTTAAGTTAAAAGGGTGCTTTCATGGGTCTTAAAATTTTGTCCTACTCCTTTGATCGAATTGTCAACTCTAGAATCAAATTCTAGATCTAGTTCTTTGGCAACATTGTGTTGTAGAGCTACTCATATAGTAGTACTACTCCCACCCTATATCACCATTCAAATCCCACTAGGGTTAAAGACATCAAATTGATTTTTACAGATTTTAAATCTACCAAGAAATATCTACCATTATGTATATATGTCTACAAACCACCTAGATAACTAGCATCAATATTTTCAACTTGCTCAAAAAGCCTTTTTTATTTCCATCGTAAGAACTGGTTCTGGTGAGTGAGCAAAAATATTCTCTTGCTACTCTTCCATCAACATTTTTGTAATTCTTACATGACTTGCAGACAAGAAGTCCAATTTTTTTAGAAGCAAAGGTATAGCCCAACTCTGATAATCTGATCCATCATCAACATGAAAAGAGGAAATATTTTGAGTTGTTGATTCTACAGTTACCATTTTCTCTTACCATAAATGCGTTCACCAAATCTCTAATCCAAAGGGCATATAGTGACCACTAGAAATCCTAACTTGAATTCAATAACCGATACCTAAGGTTTTTTCACCATAATTGTTATCAAATAAATATTTTATGGTTGTTTCACCATCGTCACAGTAGTTTGTGGTTGCTTTGTTGTCTCTTGTGGTTGTTCAACTAGGGAATCTAGAACCCTAAACAATATTTGCAATAATTTGTGGTTGCTCCATCACCTCTTGTGGTTGTTCAGCCAAGGAATCTAGAACCCTATATAACCTCCACAATAGTTTGTGATTGCTCTACCTTCTCTTGCCTCTATAAGATAGGAAAAGTAGTGATTTTAAAATTTATTTTGGATAATTTGAAGAATGAATTGAGGATTAATTTGGGTGTTCCACCTAAAGCAATGGTGGAAAAATATTTTTGAAATGGTTCTAAAGTGTATATATATGTGTGTGTGTGTGTGTGTGTGTGTGTGTGTGTGTAATTGCATCAGATTCTCATTTAACTATAATTAGGAAATATTTTTAGAAAAAAAACATTGTTGTGTCAAACTACAATCATACACCATTTGAACAAAAAATATTTGTCAACATTATATATTAAATTGCATTTCATTCATGAATATTGTACAATCCATTATTATATATTGAATGGCTATCATAAACAAGATTCTAAAGGTTTGTAGCTTTCACTCTTTTCCAATGCATCTAGTCTTTATAACCTTTGAATTTATGAACTTCTCATTCTAAAAAAATGTCTAATAAATAACACGAATTGAGGAATCGTAATCGAACAAATTTATAAGTCAAATCAACCTAAATATTTGTCATGTCTAATATATGATAAAATTGTACTTATATTCCTTAGGACTATATTTTGCAATAGATAAGGACTATGCATATTGGAAATTTTAGGACTGACTTTCCTACTTTGTTTTGTAGACACCAAAACAGCACCAATCCGATTATGTGACTGCAAACACTGATCGCTTTGACACACACAGCCCCTGGGGCAGCCCTCAGAGGTTAAACAGTGGTCCTAACCACTCTCACAACAGTTTTGGAAGGTCAGAAAGCAATTTGGCACCTTCAGGCACTCTGCTCCAAATCCGTCCCACCCCGGGATGAATTCAGACTGGAATTCGTTCCAACCAGGGACGAATTCCAATTCGTTCTTGGGTAGGGCGAATTCCAGGTTCAACGGGCAAAAAGACAAATCTTGACAAATGGTAGCTCGAAGGCAGTCATTTAATGCCTCCCTCCTTGCATGCGAGTGTAGGTGAGTAAATTTGAGCGTTAAGGGCTATTACAAGGGTAGTCATGAAGGCCCAAATCAGGGAGGAATCTCCTCCCTCATGGGAAGGCATGATTGCCAAGTGGCGCCCATGCATGCCCATCCAAAGAGACCCCTTGGGTCTATAAAATGGTGAGTTTCCTCACCCAAAAAGAGAAGAGGTTGGGAGCATTTTGAGCAATGAAGTGCTACCAATTTACTACCACACATCACCTTTGATTCACGTCTTCTACATCCTTGATCTCTTTTGCAAGGGAGGTCATTGGGTGGTTATTGGAAGTGTGAATCCGGATCCAAAACCCGACACTTGACCACATTGTCCCACCAATTTGTCGACAACACTCAATAACCAGTTTTGGACCAATTCCAAGTGGATTGGTGCCAAAACAGAGACCCAAACGATGGGCGCCTTGCCCGTGGGCATGCCCCGCATTACTGTAGGTCTATTCGTTCCACCCCGAGATGATTATGGATCTATGGCAGATTTTCCCACTGTCATTTTTGCATTTGTTTTTATGCTATTTAAATAGGTTATATTTCAAGTTTCATCTTGTTTCAAGCAATTTTGACCATGTTTTTATTCATTTTGTCTTCACTAACATGCAGGTGACACTTATCCAAATCTGGGTGATAGAGGCAAAATTGGAGGAATCCGACCTTCTAGGTCTTCCCAAAATACCCCCATTTACCTAAACCCTAACCTTGTAGGTCACCTAGAGTCCCTCAGATAGGACATTTTGAGCAGTGCCATTAACCACTTTGTTGCAGGTTTATTCATCCCCCGCCTTAGTTTATCTCATCCCAGAAGATTCATTATTTCTCGACTATTTTAATTGCAATGGCCCTCTGGTAATGTTCCCATGTCTCTATCAAATTTTTAGGTCATTTGGAGTCATTTTACTTATCGATTTAGTTAATCTTATGCATGCATCCTTCATTGGCTTTAGAGATCAAATGCTTCATCTTTGCAATAGGTGCTACTAACTATTTTGTTGTTTCTTTGAACGTAGGAGGAGCAGCAAGGAGTGAAGATTCATCAACACCAATGGCGGCAACACTTTGGCCCACCCATTTTACATGTGGGCACGCGGAAGGAGGATCACTAGTCATGATTGTAAACGAAACCATGTTAACGCTCCTAGCCCCTAAAAAGGGAGGAGACATCTTTGTAACCGATATTAAAAGAGTATAAATAAAAGGGTTGTGCTTTTCTATACTTCTTTTATCTCATTTCAATTCGTCTCTTTTCTCTCATTTCATGCATTTCAATTCATAGGACTTAAGCGTTATCTTTCGTTTCATAATGCATCGCATTAGTGTTTCCTTTTCACTTCCGAAATCTCATGCTTTCAGTGGCGATCACGGTGGGACCCTGTCCCTCATTTTTTTGAGATCAAGAAACTGATCAAAACTTGTTTTTCTTGCTTACAGGTACCATTTTTTGAACAATTAATGTTGTTCGTTCCAGCCTATGGCGAATACAGGACTATAATTCGTCTGACCCAGGGACGAATTCGAATTCATCTCAACCTGGGATGAATTCTATTCTAGTATTCGTCTCACCCAGAGATGAATTTATGTCTATGCAGTTTCAGAGCCGAGAGTCAGAAACAACAGGTCTGGGCAGAAAAGAGGTAAGGGTCCTAAACTATTCCTATCATTTTTTGCTTTTTGTTTTTGTTTTCTATCCATTTTGCTTGCTTAGGGAAAGTTGTTGCTGCATGTTTAATTTTTTTAAATAAAAATAACCCCACACACATCACGTGGCATTTTTAAACCAAGGAGCTGGTCGTAAAACCCCAGCCCTTGATCAAGACCAACGGTGGATTTCATCACCACCTTGGCTTGAATTTTGCATCCATTTACCCCGATTGTCACTATTGCTAGACGTAAATCCTGATGAAAGCTGACCGAGTGTCACTGGGGTGATTCCCAATGCATGAGGATAAGTCTTCTATGGTAGGTGTCATAAACAGGGCAATCCCCCTTTCGTACCGCCTACGTACCATGTACCATCTGCTCTCATGTACCTATAGTTTCCCTCTCGTAAGGGCGGGTATATAGAGAGGTTGGTATATCGGCCTGGCAATGGTATATCGAAGGGGCGACCATTTATGGGAGTCATATGAGCCTTCATTTTGCATTTAAACGTTCTTTACAAAAACCTTCAAAAACAAAACAAAAATCATCAAAAACACACTAAAACCAGTCTAGGACACACCATTAATCTTTAAACGAGATAATCATTGCTTTGTGTGTGTGTTCTTTTCTGCTTAGTGTAACATAAAAATTAGAAAAATCATAAAAAGACAAAAATTTGCACATCTTGTAGAGGGGTACCACCATGGTATTCACTCGTAGCCAAGCCCACTCACGGGGGAACCTACCCACTCACGGCAGAGAGTGTGCAGGGGGGACAAGTCACCTCCGCTACAGCTCCAAGGATTTGGTTATTCCACCTTGGTGGCCCGACACACACAATAGTCCACTTTGTGCCTTGACAGAATGAGGCTATAGGGGCACACCCACTCAACATAGCCCCTTTCGGGAAGAGTCCATACATGTGGCACTCAATATAGATGGGAAAGATCCCATAAACACCCAGTATGCACAGTCACCATGCAGTGAAGCGCTAGGACAACGTAGGGTTCGACGAGAGGGACCACATGATTACACTATCCCTCCTTTACCCCCTCTAGTTGTCAAAACTACAAGGACAAATCCAGAGCACAAGGCTCTCCAGGTGGGGCGAGCCAACTCCGCCCGTCCCTTTTTCACTTATGAAAAAGAGCATGAGGAAGACCCTTACCTTCCTCAAGAGCAATATACAACACGGGAGCAATGTGCTTCCGCACCCGCTATATATCAGGGTCACCCATTGAGGCCAGAACCTCAGGTGAATGCTGCTAACCTCGATAGAGGGAAGCGCCCCATGGAAAACTTGGATCCCCAAAACTGAGACAGGTATGTAGGAGAGGCATCTAGGCCTCCTAGGATCAAGACGATAGAGCAAATTGACTTAGCATTTGCTAGACATGCCGCCCGCCAAGCACAGATCACGCAGCTTGAGTAGGATCAACAGCAGCTAGAACAGTTATATCACCTTAGCAAAGAGCGCATTCTGGTGCCAAACAGATGAGCTGCCTCTGCACCACTGTGCCCGAGAGGGTTCCAACCCCCCAATCACAGAGGGAAGAAAGGTATGAGAGGCACAACCCTATAGTGCAAGATAGGTCTCCAAGACCTTACCAAGAGCTGCCTCTAAGACCCCATAGACATGAGCGGGAGGCCACTCCCAGGAACAATGATGGGTACCCTCCAAGGGTACCCACCCATGTTCATAGGTCTCTCCCAGTAACTCCTCAAGAAGCTTATGAGGAGTATGAAGAAGAAGAAGAGCGGGCTGAAATGCCCTATCAAGGCAGAGGGGGTGCTATCCGGCCACCCCTCTATAGGCCTCCAGTTCCCTGCAATGCGCAATGGGAACAAGTGATGGAGGAGGAGATCAAGTCCTCCGATGCATACAAAGCGCTGTTAGAGCGTTTGGAGTCTATGGAAACTAAAACTTTTGGGCCCCAAAAGCCCACTTTACGATTACTCCGTAGTCATCCAGTGCATCCATCAGTACCAGCACCTCCTTACCCCGAAACATTTCAAGCTACCCTAGTTGGCAACCTTTAAAGGGGAGGAGGATGCTCAAGAGCATATAACTAGGTTCCTGAGCCAATGCTTTGGCATTCAGGACAATGATGCTTTGTTATTGAGAACATTGATAACCACGTTCGTAGGCCCTACCTCGGACTGGTTCACACAATTACCAAAGCATAGCATCCACAACTTGGATCAGCTAGTGGATGCATTCCTTGAACGCTTTGCCTTCAACACCAAGAAGAAGGCATCACTAAGTGATCTTGCTAGCCTCAAGCAATATGAAGAGGAAACCATGGCAGCATATGGGAATCGATGGAGGACGCTGCTTTCAAAGCTGCCATACCTCCCTCCGATGTCCGATCTCACATAGATGTTTGCCAAGAGTTGTTTAAGACCAATCTCTAGGCTATTGTAGCTGCAACAATATGCCACCTTGGAAGAAGCCTTGGCGCAAGCCAAGATCATAGAGGAGATTAAAGTTCATGATGGCGAAATTGCAAAACCTAAGAAAAAGGAATGGTCCAAGAGCAACAACAAGACTGGGACCATGCAACAAAAACCCATAACGGTTAATCAGGTTGCAATCAATGTCCCTAAGCCTGCCCAAGCAACGCAGCCTCAAAAGGGCAATTATCAGGCAGTGCCTCCCAACAACTATGAGCAAGAGAACAATCGACAAAAGCAGAATCAGCAGCGTCACCCTCGGTGATAGTTTACGCCCTATACGGAGTCTAGAGACTCCCTATTTGACCGCTTGTCTATGATGAATTTGATCAACCTCCCAGAGGTCCAACCTATAGACCCCAACGCGCCGAAACCAAAGGGCTATAGAGAAGAATTGTATTGTAGATTTCATCGATGGAGGGGACATGATCTTAACATTTGTTGGACATTCAAAGGCTTGGTGCAAGATTTAATAGATAACAAAACATTAGTGGTGGACAACCCCATAGCACCAGGCAACCAAAATATGGAGGTCTTCAAAGACCCTTTTCCCGCTCATGATGCACCGATGAAGCCCCTCAAAGTAAATGAAGTAACGCAAAACTGTTTAATGCAGGGGTATGTCAAAATTATCAGCATAGTGACTCATAATAGGAGGTATCTGAGCATAGCTACCCCCACGGTAGCTACGACAGAGGTGCCAACAACATCCCAACAACAACAACACCCTGCACAACCTCCCCCACCTAGACCAGTGGTCACAATTTAGAACAAGCTTACCCAAAGCTTAAAGACCACATCGGCTAGGCTCTCCATATATGAGCTTATACAACAATCACCACCTCATCGAGAATCTCTAATGGAGATTCTAAAAGCCATCGAGTTGCAGCCCCATGAGGCAAATTCTTTCAATAATTTCATGGGGCATGTTAAAAGATGCACAGAGCCAGTCATCACCTTCAGAGAGGATGAGTTAAAGTCAGTGACTGGCGACATGGCGGATCCACCCCTGCACGTTATCATGCGGGTCAACGGGATCCCCTACAAGAGAGTATTGGTGGATACTGGCTCATCCAGTAACATCATAACGACAGCAGCCTTGAAGCACCTAAAGTTGCTCGCATCTCATATCGTGGCTTCAACCTACACACTACGAGCATTTAATGATGCAATATGCTCGACAGTAGGCACAATTGTCCTACCCATCCAAGTGGGACAAAAGACAATCCCTACATTGTGCCATATACTGGAGGGAGAAATGGCCTATAACATCTTGTTGGGTCGGCCATGGATTAGGGACATGAAGTGTGTCCCTTCAATAGCCCACCAGTGCTTGAAGTATACATTTGAAGGGCAAGTGCATGTAGTCCCAGCGGACTTAGAACCCTTCAAATACTGCAACACGGTGCAATTGATGCCGCAATCGACCCTTCCATCAACGCACATGGATTTCCAGTTAAATCCATCCAAACAGGGTCCGATTCCGTAGGCATCCTCGCTGTCAAGTCCACCAATGCCTCAGCTGGGTCCATCTTCATCGGCTGATCCTTCACCAACGATGCCACCAGAAGTGGCCACAACGAAGGACAAAGGGAAGAGACCCGTAGAAGAAGAAACACCTTTAGTCTCAACCATCTCCATCGAGGAGGTGCCTAGTAGAATGGAAGTCGAGACACCTAGTCCACCCGACATGGAGTGGATTCAGGAAGAACTCCCATTCCCTCCCCCCAATCGCCAACAATCACTGTTGAAATGGCCAATACGGGCCTGGGGGAGTATCTAGTGCGGAATATTGTAGCAACACCTACATTAGAGTCCATGCAAGACATGGGGAGACCTCGCCTCCCCATTGGTACTATCGTCCCCCTAGGCTACCCGCCAAACCAGACAAATTTTGTGTATGGGGGCCTTGATCATGGCAGTGAACCATGCATACAAGAGGTAGACGATGAAGAGCCTTTCACAGAAGATGTCAATTATCTCTCTAACCCAGATTTTGCTCTAAGGTATCTTGGCCAATGCAATTGGCATGGATATGGGTTAGGCAGGTACGAGCAAGGCATACGGGTCCTCTGCCAACCAAGGTACCAGATGTCGTATGACAAGTCGGGCGTAGGGTTCAACCACCCCTTGCCCCTAGACATCTTGGTGGAAGATATGCAAGGCCTAGGGATAGGCAACAAGGATGGGATGGCATTAGATCCATATGCCAACCCTAACATGACATACACATTTGGGGACTATCTCCCATCATGGACAACTAACCTTGTTAGCCTCCACAACCCTCTCCCTTCGCTCGAGAGAGGAGAAAGCTCAAGGACTCACCCACAAGAGGGGTATAGACAAGGTCAAGAAGAATCTTTCGAGGATGAGTCAGCATATGAGGTAGCACCATGGGACCCATTTGAATCAGATAGTAATCATTCACAGGTGGTTCCCATGGATGATTTTCAAGAAAGTCTCTTGCAACTATTCCCTCTAGAAGCGCCAGTCGAGCAAGTGCCACATCAAGAAAATCAGGTCCCCCGCAAAGAGCGGAACAACCCCATTGGGACCACATCAATTTGCTCGAGCAAGAGGAGCCTAGCATGTCATAGACAACTATCGAGGCCAACGAGGGCCTTTGGATTTCTGAAGTGATTATGAAGATGAAACTGAGATGGAATATCTCAATCATGCATGATAGCACCATCACCCCGTAAACATTGAAGAACTATTTGGACAACTAGGCATAAGGCTAGGGCATGAGTGGCGCATAAACCCAGCCTAGTGGAACCAAATGTTGAATCTACCACTTTGGGCATACCGAGAGCAACTTCCACCCAGAGACCCCATAGCAACATCAGTGCCGAGGGTAGACCCTATCCTCATATCCATACATAGGGCCGATCCATTCGTGCCAATCCCTCCAGAGCCAGATCCGGAGCACGGAGATCATCAAAGAAGTCAGAAGTATCACACCCACGGTAATGGAGATAAAACTCATTTCATCAACATGATCTCCATTGACTTAACCACCCCCATCCGCAATCCAGCCGATCCAGCATGGCCATTGCATCTAGACCTAGATGCCATAGGCTGGGATCGTGCTAATTCACCCCCGTCACCATCAGAGTATTGGCCTTTCGGTGAGATGCTTCATTTCACCCCTGGGCCAACTCAGGATATCTTTCATGCTGAAGAGGAACCCGAGGTTCCCAACGTAGATCTCAATTCAGCAAATGATATCCACTTGATCCCGACTCCACACCAGTTGGAGGATGGGTCGCACATGTCAGTTGAGGAGACAACTGACGTAGACATCGGCTCAGATCCAATGAATCCATAGATTATCAAGCTAGGGGTAAGCCTATCCCTCGAAGAGCAAGCCGACTACATTGCCCTTCTCAAAGAGAAGAAGGAGGTTTTTGCATGGTCATACAAAGATATGTCGGGGCTAGATCCGTAGCTAGTCACGCATAACCTGACGCTTGATCCGACAGTCAAGCCAGTGAAGCAAAAACTACGCAAGATGCACCCAACAGTGGCCTTGATGGTCAAAGATGAATTGCAGAAGCTGTTGGATGCATAGTTTGTCATCTGCATGGATTATCCACCATGGTTGTCCAACATGGTTCCCATCAAGAAGCCCGATGGGAGGATTCGCATATGCACTAATTTTTGAGATCTAAACAAAGCGAGTCCTAAGGATGATTTTCCCTTGCCAAGCATCGACGCATTGGTAGACGCGACAAAAGGTCACGAAATGCTCTCCCTAATGGATGGTTTCTCGGGATACAATCAAATTCGTATCAATCCCGAGGACCAACTCAAAATGGCGTTCACAATGCCTTGGGGGACATTTTGTTATAAGGTCATGCCTTTTGGCCTTAAAAATGTTGGCGCCACCTACCAACGTGCCATGACGTACATCTTCCATGATTACATGCACAAAACTTTGGAGGATTACATGGATGATTTGTTGGCCAAGTCCCTCTTGCGCCCAGATCATCTCGATGACTTGAGCAAGATCCTCGATCGCCTCATAGAGCATAAAGTCAGACTAAACCCCAAGAAGTGCGTCTTTGGCGTCACATCTGGAAAACTCTTGGGTTTCATAGTCTCAAAGCGAGGAATCGAGGTGGACCCAAACAAAGTCAAGGCAATCCTTGAAATGCTCCCCCCAACTACCATCAAGCAGCTCAGAAGCCTGTAGGGAAAGGTCACGTCGATCAAGCGCTTCATAGCGCAGCTATCTGACAAGTGCCGACCCATGAACAAATTATTGCACAAGGGGGTAGCATTCCATTGGGATGACGAGTGCCAGTCAGCCTTTGACGACATAAAACAATACTTGGCTTCGTCACCAGTATTGGCACCACCTAGACCAGGAGTGTCATTCTACTTATACATCTCAGCTACTGAGGTGGCACTGGGTGCCATGCTAGCCCAGAAGAATGAACTTCACAAAGAATAGGCTACTTACTATCTTAGCCGCACCCTGGTCAGTTACGAACTTAACTATGCATACGTCGAGAAGCTTTGCTTGGCAGTGGTGTTTGCTACCAAAAAGCTATGCCATTACATGTTGGGCAACACGACGTATGTTGTGTCTAAGGAGAATCCATTGCGATACATGATGAGTCGTACTTATCATAGTAGCCGCACGACGAAATGGATCATGTTGTTGACGGAGTTTGACATAGAATTCATTGGACAAAAATCCATCAAAGGTCAAGTCATCGCCGATCAACTAGCAGAGGCTCCTCTTGAAGATGATCAGCCTCTGGCAATAGAACTACCCGATGATGGGGTCTTCCATGTCTCAGAATCGCCAGATTTTGATGAGCTTGAGTCACAGGCCGACATAACCCTATTCTTCGATGGTTCTAAATGTGAGCAAGGAGGTGGCATGAGAATTGTATTCTTCACACCGCAAGGGGCTCCAATCCCCTTGTCATTTAAACTTGATTTCCCGTGCACCAATAATAACGTTGAATATGAAGCCTTGCTCATAGGTCTTCAGACAACAATCACCATGAACATCAAATGCTTGAACATCTTTGGTGATTCGCTGTTAATAGTCAACCAAGTGAAAGGGGTATTTCAGTGTAAATGCCCAGTCCTATAGGCCTACAAAGCCCTTGTGGACAAACTCCTGGCAAAGCTTGAATGGTACGACATCGAGGCACTCCCTCGATCATCGAATCATTTTGTGGACACTATGGCCTCCTTGGGGTCACTAATCCCGCAAGACCTTTCTGGTGATATGACAACTATTCAAGTCAAAACACTATCGCAATCCGTGATGGAGCGTGCAAGCTCTGACTCAACGCCAGGAGTCCATTTGATCCAGATTGAACCATCTCCAGATAAGTTCACTCGAATCTTCGATCATTTGAATCATGCCAACTGGGGGTCCTTGTTCTCCCCTACTCCCATTAATAGCAACACAATGCTATTCTTGCAGATTCTTTCCCGCTCAGCTTTTGCTAGGGATGAACTTCAAGAGGGATTGGTTGTTCATGCCATCGAGGTTTCAGATCAGCAGGATTGGTATTCACCCATCCGAGACTACCTCAAGTTAGGTAGCCTCCCACTTGGATTGTCGCAAGCCGCAAAGAGATCATTTAAACAGAGAGCGGCAAAACATGTCTTGTTAGGAGACATTCTGTACCATCATAGCTATGAGGGAATCCTCCTTCATTGCTTGGACCAGCAAGAGTCCACTTGGGCGATCGCCCAAGCGCACGATGGTACATGCGGTGGCCACTTCAGCGGTATGGCCATCGCTAAGCGCATTCTTCGCATGGGCTACTATTGGCCATATTTAGAGCGAGATTGTTGCGCTTATGTTAGGAAGTGCGTAAAGTGTCAACACCATGCTAATTTGACACACGTACCTTCCTAGGCCTTGCAACCGATCCAATCGGTTTGGCCCTTTTCGTAGTGGGGCTTAGATCTAATCGGAAAGATCTCCCCTGCATCGTCAGGCCATCACACGTTCATCATAATGGCCATAGAGTATTTTACTAAATGGGTGGAAGCAATTTCGCTTACCTCTATGACAGGAACCCGCATCGCGGAGTTTATTTTGCATAACATCATATGTCATTTTGGTATTCCATCCAAGATAATCTCGGATAATGGGACGTCCTTCAAGAACAAAGACGTGCGTGCTTTGACCACAAAGTACAAGATTCAGCATAGTTTTTCAACACCCTATTATCCGTAGGCAAATGGGCAAGCAGAGGCATCAAACAAAATGCTAGTTGCCATCCTCAAAAAGATAGTCATAGACAGTCATAAGGATTGGCACATTCAGATCCCACTTGCCCTATGGGCTTATCGCACTAGCATTCGGACACCCACTGGGGCAACTCCATTTTCACTGGTGTATGGCTCTGAGGCAGTCATGCCTCTTGAGTTGGAGATTCCTTCCCTGTGCATATCAATGCAAGAGTTCATCGATGATGACACTGCATGGCAAGCCCGGTTAGACCAGCTTACGTTGCTTGATGAACGATGCATCAATGCTCTCGAGCATTTGCGTATCTACCAAGAGCGACTTAAGAGGGCATACAACATGAAAGTTCACCTGAGGGACTTTCAGGTTGGTGACCTAGTCTTAAAAGAGAACCAGCAGAACCCTAACTTGCCTCCCCATCTAAGGGACAAGTTCACAGCAAACTAGTTAGGTCCTTATGTGATTGAAAGTAAAATAGGACCTAGAACATACCGGCTAGCCTCTCTTGATGGAATCAAGGAACTAGAACCCTTGAACATCAGTCATTTGAGGCCATTCCATATCTAAGAGAGCCATAGCCCAACCCAAAAAGCTCAAAAGCTCCAAGGATTCCCACAATCACTTGGTCAATCCCAAAAAATGCCTCCAAAGGTTGCCCACAAATAATCCCTTTGGTCAAACCAAAAACCTCCAAGGATTTCCAACAAATCACTTGGTCAATCCCAAAATTGCTCCAAAGGTGCCACATAATCCCTTTGGTCAAACCAAAAAGCTCCATGGATTATCGCAATCGCTTGGGCAACCAAAAAGCTCCAAGGATTCTCGCAATCACTTGGTCATCATCAAGAAAATTCAAAAACAACAAAATCATCAAAAATAAAAAAAATCTGCATCTCATTCTCATGCATACTTCATCAATCAAAGCACTACATAATAGCTGCATTAGCCATCACATCCATATATTGCATATTTGTTGGTCATACGGGTCAAAGGCACCATAGACTGTCATTACTTGGCAAGCACACCATTTTTCACATTTTCCATTTTGAAAACAATACAACAAAAATAAATGCCATCCACAGTTTCGCCATATCATAAATCAGTTGTCGTCTAAATGTATCAAGAGTTTTCGTCATTCAGCTGTCTTTAGATTTCTAGCCAAGAACTGTACAAAGTCAAACAGATGTTACAAAGGTAGAGTCACACTTGAAATACACCTTGTTACGTAGCATCCCATCACAAGTTCAAAGCACATAAAACAATTCCCAAGTTGTGTAAATGAAAGATGAAACCTGTAAAGCAATTTAGGATACCAAACAGTGAAAAGGTTATCTTGCTCATCCCCCTATGCGAATGACCCCAAGAATGCTGAGAGTTGGCAAAAGGACAAGAATCTTCCCTACCCAATTCCCCAAGAATCCCAAGTTCTCAAAAAGTTGCAAAACATCAAAAATTTGCAAATCACTACTAAAATTGACATCAAATCCCACAAAGTGCATACATCAAAAAGCACAAGCAATAGTGATTCTCATCACTCCAAAATTCAAAATCCCTTGCTCAAAAGAAAAAACAAAAATAAATAGTGATTTTCATCACTATAAAAGAGCAAGTATCCCAATACAAATGAAGAAAAGAAGGGAGTCGAACTTGAATCCCTGGAACTCTCAGCATTCAAAAGGTCATGAGGTGAACCTCAGTATCGGTTTGGTGGATAGCCTATCGGTCACTGGTGGCAAACCTCCCGCATGACGATATATCTGTCACATTTACTTGTGTGCAGATCAATGTTTGCATGTGGATGAGCTAGCTTATGGTATCCTAGATCGTAAAATAGATTAATCTGACTAAATACAACAAAGGAGTTAGTGGAGCTAATTAGGTGATCCTCAATACAGGTTTGGTTGAAAGCCTATCTGGCACTGGCGGTATCCTGACAAATACCACATAAACAAACTCAATTGCACACACAGGGATGTGAAATAACTTGGTCAAAAACAAGCACGATTCATACCTTGTTCAAACATCTTGTAAGACAACAGTACAGTCTTGGCTAGTTAGTTAAAACATCTGAGTCTCAGAAAAACTTAGCTACATTCTAAGCCAACTTTTGTATATAATCCATTCTTACATCACAAAAAAAAAACATATACACAAATCAGTACATACACAATCACCTCATACACAAAGCCATAAGTCCTATACAGTCTATGGTGCCAATGCCAAGTTATCAACAAATCATTTCATCCATTCCATTACATATCATAAATCAAAACATTTGCATTTATCATACCATATGCATCCATCAAAGCAAATTAAACATGCATTCATCAACATCAAACACTTGCATAAAATCAAAACACGACAAGTGTATAAACAAAATAAAGTCATCTGTATATATATATCATCAAAAATGCCCGTAGGCTACAATAACTGGTCCTCTGACCCCGCAATCATAAAACAAAAACTCAAAAACCCCCATGCCTAGGGCGTCGGCCACCATGATCATGCAGGATCGGTGCGACGAGAACTACCCCCCATGGTGTGGGTCCTATGTGACCCCTCAGGGCGGCTACTGCTAGCCCCCGCATCACGCCTACTAGCCCCTCCCTCATCCAGTCACCTACATCGAGAGGATGTTGACTGCTCAGTATCGCTCCCTCTCGAGCGGCGTGATGATCCGCCTAGTGAAAATGTAGGGACCTCCCCACCAAGGCGTTCAATCTCCTCCTCTAGATCCAACCGATAGCGCATCCACTCCATCTCCCATCGATGATAGGTATTCAATCATGTTGCATTGTGCTAGCTATGCTCGTAGGCGATCCACCTCCCGCATAGTGTCTGTATCCCCATCTCCACCTTCCCCCCACGCAAGATCCCCTTGCTCTTCATCCTATCTCCTAGCAACTCCATCACCTGCATTCTCCGTGCAACCCGCATCCGTCTCCTCTAAAAAGCCCGATGCATCGGCCTCTTCGAGACCCTAGCCTGCTCAGGCTCCCACTACTCTAGGACATCCTGATCCTCCGGCTGATCCAGAAACCCAAAGTCCTCACCCACATCATCCACCTCAACCATGTCAACATCCTCCAAAGGAGCTCCCCAACCCTCTCCTAGTGCCTCGGCACCCTCCTCCCTACCACCTCATCTCCTCCTAGCGGCCCCTCTCCCCGCCATCGCCGTAGTGTCCACCACCCTCATACTCAGTTGTCACCCCGACGTTGTCCACATTTGGGATGTCAATAGCTGTGTCTGACTCCTCCCCCAGTGGCGCGATGATCGGCCAAGCAAGGTCCCTCTCATCACTCTAGCATCGATAGACTAAGGGCTCCCCAGGCAACCCCTGGCGAACCCCAAACTATCATGTCACCCGGACATAGGGGAAGTACTCCTGCTCAGTCCCATGCCGCCCAATCAGCCACCTACCCCTCCGAACCCATCGAAGCCACTCCCCAGCCTCAGGCCACATGGGACAATCTCGGTATGGCCTCCAAACCACATCCCCCAGAGTAAGCCATGCAAAGGTCTCGATGTAGTGACCAACGTCACCTGCCCACCATCGGCTATGTCCCCTCTCATCTGATCTATACCACAAGGCTACATACCCTATGTCCCTGTCAACCATGTCCGCCCAAGTCGTCCAAGGT
This sequence comes from Wollemia nobilis, assembly GCA_028583015.1. NCBI lineage: Eukaryota > Viridiplantae > Streptophyta > Pinopsida > Araucariales > Araucariaceae > Wollemia > Wollemia nobilis. The sequence goes on from JAQPPZ010015100.1 coordinate 12,846,949, forward strand.
AACCCTAGCGGTCGATCCACCGCTATATGCTGCCATGCCAGCTCTACAATAGATAGCTACACAATCCCCTTTCACCTTCGACAACGGACCTCATACAACTCATCATAGAGCTATGCAAAAAGTGTCTGGCCCCACCTCATAATCAGGGGCTCCTCAATCGGGCACTCCACCAGCCGATACACCACCTCCAACAGGTTCCAAGGGAACCTCGCACCCAAGGAGTCCGGTAGTAGCATGCTGGAAATGAGACTCATAAGAAATGTGTGTCTCACTCCCAACATGCCCTGCTCATACCACCATCGAACCAAAATGCCACCAATCTGACAGTCATTCTCCGCCCTCTCCATCGGGTCCTCCACACCCACCTCCTCCCCATGTCCAAAGCAGCGTGTCAACACTACTGTCCTCCGATCCCAGGACGTCGTCCTGATGGGAATCCCATCTATCAAAATTCAAAGAATCCGATAGATATCCTCTAATGTCACTGTCATCTCCCCTATCGGGAGATGGAAGGTGTTAGTCCTCACATCCCATAAACTGATCAAGGCCGTCAAGTAGGCCCGATCCCCCACCACCGGCTCTAACCGAGCCACGTGCTTGAGCCCAAGGGCATCAAGCCACTCCCAGTCCTCCACTGTCAAGGCCTCTCGGGCGTCAGAGAACACGGTCGGCACGCGGTACCGACTCTTCACCACCTGCAAATCACACAAAGCACAAAAACATCAAAACATTAAAAACAAGCACGAAAATAGTAATGTACAACATTAGCAAAACATTCAAAACAATTTATACTACATTTTCTAAATATAACAACAATAAACAAAACAAAAACACAAAAAAAACATTTTAACTATGGTTTTATACCTAGTTAACTGACAAAAAAATAACAAAAAAAATAGATTTAACTACGTTTTCATCCTAGTTTAACTAACAAAAAAAAAACAAAAACAAAAACAGTTTAACCTAGGGTTTCTAACCTAGTTAAACACAAAAAAAAAAAAAAAAAATTTAACTACGTTTCTACCTAGTTAAACCAAAAAAAAAAAACAAAAATAAAAATTTTTAACCTAAGGTTTCTTATTAAACAAACAAAATGTTTACCTACGGTTTTAACCTAGTTAAAAAAAAAATTTTATCTAGGGTTTCATTTAACTAAAAAAAAATTAATGTTTACCTAGGTTTTAATCTCGATTTTAATCTAGGTTTTAATCTAGGTTTAATCTAGGTTTTAATCTCGATTTTAATCTAGGTTTAATTTAAGTTAATTTAAATGTTTACCTACGGTTACCTAAGTTTCATTTAGTTTCAACATGATTTTCAAATCAATTCATTCATTTTTAGGGTTTCATTTCTTTAAAAGAAAAACACAATAAAAATCAAAGTACGATTTTCAAACACAATAAAAACAAAATAAGAGGAGCTAGTGCACTTACTGGTCTCGCCTCGGCTCCTCCGCTCGATGACCCGGTATGTGCACTCATGGTGGCTGAAAAATCGGTAGCGCTTCGCTTCGGCAAATCTACCTCCTCCTCCTCAGAGCTCCAAATCGCAAGAAGTTCAAATGCAAATGAGCCCAAACCCTAATTTTTGCCCTTAAATAGTTTTTTTGCTAATAATCGTCCCTGCCCGGGACAAGCGCTCTAGCGGCGCTCGTCCTACCCCGGGACGAATACCAATTGGCACTCGTCCCACCCCGGGATGAATACAAAGCAATAAATTCAAAAAAAAAATGCAATAAAATTGCCGAATAAGAGTGCTCTTGCACTTAACATTCTTGGCATAAAAATCGATGTCGGGGTCACAAATTGTCACTATCCTACTCCCTAAGAAGGCTACCATAGCCGGACCGCTCCATGGGAAGACGGATTTTTGACAATTTCATCCCCAAATGGCATCACCAAAAGGGTTAAAACCCACCAAAAATAGGTCCAAATGTTGGGAAACTGCTTAAGCATTCAAAGGAAAACATCTGAAGGCACCCTCACCTAAGTCATCTTGGGTCAAGCGACTCGTCGCTTTTCTCATGGAAGTCATTCCCTCATCGATTCATCGCTTGAGGGGGTAGTCACACTTAGTCACCAATCAACAAATACACACCCAATCAAGGAAATGGCATGCATTCAAAGAATCATTGACAAAGACAATCACGCTCCTGCTTGGGGCAGCAAACAAGCAATAATCACAAGTTGATCAAACGCTTGGCATTCATGAATCATGAACACAAGGTTCCCACAGACAAAAGGTTGCGCCCTTTGCCTATTCATGACTGATCAATGTCCAAGCTCAAGTCACACCTCACCAAAATAGGTTAACACTTGAAATCAAATTCCTTAGCTCGTCAGAAGCAAGGATTCAAGAATGCATGCCCTTTCCATGCTTGGGGCATCAAAAGTTGGTTAGGTTACTAAGAAACCCTAATCATTAGTGCTTTGGTTATCTATTTTTGCTCAGCACTGCGTCACCCGCAACGCTTTCCAAAAAGGGGCATCTGTAGACACCAAAACAGCACCAATCCGATTATGTGACTGCAAACACTGATCGCATTGACACACACAGCCCCCAGGGCAGCCCTCAGAGGTTAAACAGTGGTCCTAACCACTCACACAATAGTTTTGGAAGGTCAAAAAGCAATTTGGCACCTTCAAGCACTCTGCTCCAAATTCGTCTCACCCCGGGACGAAATGCATACTGGAATTCGTTCCAACCAGGGACGATTTCCAATTCATTCCTGGGTAGGGCGAATTCCAGGTTCAACGGGCAAAAAGACAAATCTTGACAAATGGCAGCTAAGGGCAGTCAATTAATGCCTCCTACCTTGCATGCGAGTGTAGGTGAGCAGATTGAGCGTTAGAGGCCCTTACAAGGGGCAGTCATGGAGGCCCAAATCAGGGAGGAATCTCCTCCCTCATGGGAAGGCATGATTGCCAAGTGGCGCCCCTGCATGCCCATCCAAAGAGACCCCTTGGGTCTATAAAATGGTGAGCTTCCTCACCCCAAAAAGAGGACAGGTTGGGAGCATTTTGAGCAACGAAGTGCTGCCAATTTACTACCATACCTTACCTTTGATTCACGTCTTCCACATCCTTGATCTCTTTTGCAAGGGAGGTCATTGGGTGGCTATTGGAAGTGTGAATCCGGATCCAAAACCCGACACTTGACCACATTGCCCCACCAATTTGTTGACAACACTTAAAAAACCAGTTTTGGACCAATTCCAAGTGGATTGGGGCCGAAACAGAGACCCAAACGGTGGGCGCCTTGCCCGCGGGTGCACCCGCATTACCACAGGTCTAATCGTTCCACCCCGAAATGATTACGGATCTATGGCAGATTTGCCCATTGTCATTTTTGCATTTGTTTTCATGTTGTTTAAATAGGTCAGATTTCAAGTTTCATCTTGTTTCAAGCATTTTTGACCATGTTTTTATTTTATCTTGTCTTCACTAACATGCAGGCAAACTTGTCAAATTCCCGGTGATAGAGGCCGAATTGGGGAAATCCGACCTTCTGGGTCTTCCCAAAATACCCCTATTTACCTAAGCCCTAACCTTGCAGGTCACCTGGAGCCCCAGAGATGGGACATTTTGGGCAATGCTTTTAACCCTTTTTCTGCAGGTTTATTCGTCCCACCAGAACGAATCCCAATTTTCTGTAGGTTTACTCGTCCCGCCCCAGAATGATTCCTGTTTAGTTGCAGGTTTACTCATCCCGGACCGGAGCGATTAACAGACAACATCAAGTTTTTTGACTGTTTTAATGGCAATGGCCCTCTGGTAATGTTTCCTGGTTTCTATCAAATTTGTAGGTTATTTGGAACCATTTTGCTTATTGCTGTCATTAATATTTTGCATGCATTCTTTCATTTGCTTTTAGAAGATCAAACGCTTCATCTTTGCAACAGGTGCTACTAACGATTTTGTTGTTTCTTTGAACATAGGAGGAGCAGCAAGGATCGAGGATTCATCAACACCAGCGATGGCAACACTTTGGCCCGCCCATTTTACATGTGGGCACGCGGAAGGAGGATCACTAGTCACTATTGTAACCGAAACTATGTTAACGCTCCTAGCCCCTGAAAAGGGAGGAGACGTCTTTGTAACCGATATTAAGAGAGTATAAATAAAAAGGGTTGTGCTTTCTATACTTGCTTTTATCTCGTTTCAATTCGTCTCTTCCTCTCATTTCATGCATTTCAAATTCATAGGACTTAAAGCGTTATCTTTCGTTTTGCATTGCATGAGCTTTAGTGTTTCCTTTTCAACTTCCGGAATCTCGTGTTTCTAGTTTTTAGTAAAATTCTATGCTTATATTAAATTGATGTATTATTTTGCTTGTTTGATCTTTTATCCTACAATGCTTTATGAAGTTGGTGTATCTTTGATAAGTTGAAGGTGAACCAAACATTGGTGTTGGTGTTGGCTATTCACTTTCACTATTAATAATCATTGGTGTAATTGCCAAGTTTATGTGCTATATAAAATTTCTCCATCCCTTTAGTATTGGTGTTGGCTATTCACCCCTAATATATATTTTTGTTATAGAAGTAAGGGGAGCTACCCCTAAGCTTATATAGAAGTTGATTCTAGAGCATGTAAAGAGGCAATGCATATAACTTGACCTTTAGGTTCTACTATTATTGGTCAAATCATTATCTCTTTTTTTCCCTTGTAAATCCAAATATTTTTTTATGACAAAGAATGGTGTTAATGGGTTATGGGGTAATGATTAAAAAGTTGGAAGCATCATGGCGATGTTTCCATTTGGAGGATTTTATTATACCCAAGAATTATAGCATGCTTTTGCTAATAATTCTTACTCTTGCAGCAAATATTTCAAATAATGTATCCCTATTATATTGTTAAGCTTTATGTTTTCTTTCTTGTGTATGTTTCAGTATAATAATAAAAATCAAACATATATGTGTATCTTTATATATAGTTGAATTAAAAATAAAAAATATAATAAAAATATAATATTTCTTTTAAAACATTAAAAAAATAATAATAATAAAAAAGTATAAGATATATATATATAAAAGGAACTCTCCAATTTTTTTATTGAATATAATTGTTAGTTCCAATAAATAAGAAAAATGATAAAGAAATAAATAAATAAAATAAATATTAATGTTTTTATATATCATTATATATAAGCAATAAAGTAAGAATAAAAGATAGACTAATAGACTTTGCACGTCGTTTGGAACCATAATGAATAAAGTTAATAAAATAAAATCATATTAAAATATTGGTTCATATAGTTTTATGTTATAAGGTCTGACATGGAGAATTTATCATGTGCTGGGAGAGCAGCGGAAAAATCATCGAAGATTGAAGACATAACACATGATTCCTTCTATGGCGAACAGGTGATGGCTTGGGCGACGAAGAAAACGGTAGCGTAACAAGCAAATTTTGAATTTAGTGGAGTGTGGAGGGTTCGCTTATCCGATTACACGACTCAGACTTCGGCCCACGTATTTATGTGGAGCAACGCACACCGAACGAGGACGATGCCGATGTGTAACCGTGTGAACAGACACTTTAGGACCCATGGAACGCAGGCTATCAGAGTGAGCTATTGACATATTTGCAGCATTGATCGAGGTATTCAGTTTACCAGCGGATACTTTATGATTGGGTCGTCCGACGTGTAACCTTATGTAGACAGGATGAGAACATGCATACACAAATTCACTCATGCGAACGGTGCAACAATGGAGATAAAAATGTGGTTTCACATTGTGTTTAATATGTCACCAATTGCTGAGATGGAGACTTCAGCGATGGTGTCTTAGTTAGGAAGCTATTGCAGTGTTGAAACATGGTAGATTCCCGACGTAGCGGTCACTGAGCCACTGGTGTCATATTTCATCTATAAATATGATTATATTTGGTTTATGACAATATGTAAAACAGTTTTATGCATGTCTTTGTCTAAAATAAAAGGTCACTGAGTCTGTAGGTCTAGGTGGATTGGTAAGTTGGGGCGCTTACCGAGAGGAGACCTAGGTTCCAATCCCACGGGCATGCCCATGCATAGCCAGTAGCCCGATCCGACTCCTCTGCGTGTTGCACTTGTTTGAAGACGGCGATTTGTTTCCTGCTTGTCCGGCGGTCCCTCTACCTTCATGCCACGTGTTTGAACCAGACTGACGAAGACGGTGCGAACCCTGTGCATCCGGCGGTCCCCATCTCATGCCGGGTTACCATTAACGAGACGGTGGAAGTCTTGGGAGCCTTCGCAGATAGTTTGAACCCTACCAACTGTGCTGGTAGTTACTAAAAATCGTGATTGTAACCATTGCTTCTATGTATCAAAAATAAAATAAAATAAAAGGTCACCGTATTTCATTATATCTCAAAATATAAACATGGTCAATGACTAATGACTTGTGGTAAACACATGGCCATTATAATAAAAGAGAGAAAGGTAATGCCCAACGCCCGTTTCGGAATTTTGCAATGAAATATGCGAAAAGTTCACCTCATGGCTAGAGAGCATAACAAAAATTAATTTAAAAAAAAAAGAGGAATATGAAAACAAATGCATGCGAACGAAGAGGCAGAGAGAGGTGAAAGATTTCCATGGGAAAAAGTGAAACGAAGAGAAGGACACTTCGAAGCCCAAACAAAAAGAGGGAGAAAGGGAAAGTTTTTTTTTTTTTTTTTATTAAGATTTTAAATACTCCTTAAATGGAGAAAAAGGGTTGCTTTTTTTTTGTTGCAAAGAGCGGAAATATTGCCTAAATATCAATGTAAAAATGAAAACATCATTTAATGCAAGGGTTTTTTCAAGAAATTTGGATTTTGCAGGAGAATTTTCTGCATGCATGGATTAAATTTTTTTATCTTTTCCATTTTTTCAGATTTCCGCTTGTAGATGATGTTTGACGCATTTTAATGGTCATATTATTGAATGTTTGAAATCTGAAATTTATTTTCTGAGTCTTAGGAGCTAGCACATATTTATTTTGATTGTGTAAATGCAGGTTAAAATAGGTTAAGTTGCATGCTACAGTTTTTCACATTTTCGGTTTTGCAGGATAGAATACCATCAAACTGAAAAGGCTTTGCATTTTACGTTTTCAGCATTCGGGTTTATTTCAGATTTTTTTTTTCTATCTTTTCATTTTGCAATTTTTTTTAAAACTTCAGAAATTAAAATAAAAATCAGAAAAAAATGAAATGAAAAAAATAATTACATGGGTGTGAAGAATGAGATATAATCTATCATACGAAACAAATTCGAACTCATTCTAAAGTCATTTAGATTTTATAAAAATTGTTTTAAATGACTGTTTTATGTAGATTTTTATAATTTCAAATTTTAAAATTTTCACGTTTTGGAGGTAAATCAGAATTTTTCTGCTTTATGTTTTCATTTGCAAGCATAAATGAGCATTCCTTCATGAAAATTTCAATTTCATTGAAGGGGGGTTAATTTTATGGCATTTCATAAGTTATCATTTTTTAGCAATAAATTCACCTTTCTTTATGAAAATTCTAATTTCATTAAAGAGAGGTAATTTATACATGATATCAAAGGTTGTTATCTTAAAGCATTAAGTAATTTTTTTTAATGAAAATTTTAATTTCATTAAAGAGGGATAATTCATAATGAAAATTTGACGCCGTTATTTTAAAGAAATAAATTGATATATCTTTATGAAAATTAATTTCATCAAAGAGGGACAATTTATTAATTATATCAAAGGCTTTCTTTATCTTCATGATAGAAGCTACATTTAATGGATCTTTTCATTATTTTAAATTCACATTCATAGATAGATTTAATATTTTTTTCATGCTTTAAAGTAGGATTTAATGCAAGATAAAACTTGTTTAAAATCTACTTAATCTATAGAAGATAAAATATACCTAAAAACATTCATGAACAATCATTAATATGGCATAATAAGATGAACCAACACATGCCCCTTATTAACAGTTACTTGCAATCACTAAGGTGTTCCTAGCATTGAATTGATATATCTTCATTGAGATTACTAATTCACATGTGCAATGCTTATATAGCAGAACCTTGGAGAAGTTATTTTGATTTCTAAATTCTTTGCAAGAGAGGGTTTTGTGATCAAAATCTTAAGGGAGAGTGTGATTTAGCAATTGGAAAAAATTACAACTCAACATTTCTCCAGCTTGCTTGTGATAAAGGTATACTTGATAACTAAACACAACCATGCACCGTAGTCCCTCGTAGATTATTTCGATCATGAGAACTACTTATCATTTGCCCAATACTTGTATTGCTCTTCCACCCAACACACATTGATTCAAGTTTGAATTAAGAGTAATTTTAGAATAACTCATCCTACTTGTAATGAAGGCAATTTAACGTTGATCAACAATACCCATAATGTACTGGTTTATCCTAAAAATAGATGCAATCGTTAGAACTATTTTACCAATGTCCATTTTACTTCCACCAAGAGACCTTACCAATTGTATAAAAGTGGATTTAGGCTTCAATCCCTATGATTCTTCTACAAAGTTTGTTTTACTCAAAATGATGTGAGCCCTTTGATTAGTAATCTTCATCATATACCGATGTTTTCTAGAACAACTATGTCAACCATTTAACTATGAAGACTTGGGTACTCTAGATAGAAGATGGGGTAGGGTATGTGTATCCCATAAAAAATAGCACAAGAAAAGTTCCTCCTATATAAGACATAGGGACATATAGGATGATATGATATACTTATTATTTATAAATCTTAAAAACTACTTAAATATAGCTTAAGTATAATTTAGGATGATTTTTAAGTATAAGTTAATTAAACTAGATGAAGAAGGTTTGGGTTACACACTTAAGAAATCCATAATTCAAATCATAAGCAAGTAATATATGTATACTCATAAATACATTCTTCCATATACAGGACATAGGAACACATGAAGTGATTTGATACAAGTAATGTTTATAGCTTTTAAAAGTTACTTAAGTATAACTTGAGTAAGGTTGATGAGGAAATAGCACTCAAGTGCTAGGTGGATTGGTAAGTGATTGTCTACCTAGGTACTTACCAAGAAGACACTCAGGTTCAAACCTCCTAGGTAGCCTCTTTGTAAAGTAGTAGTTTGATCTAAATCCTATTAGTGCATGCCATACCAACGACAATGATACAAATCAGTAGTAATTGATGTTCCCCTTCACATTAGATCAATAATAATAAAGTAAAATAGGTTTGGTGGAATCACACTGAGTCAACAATAACGAGGTGGAATAGATTTGGTGTAAGTAGTTCATGAACTAAGACCATGTAACAATAACAAATTTGAATAGATTTGGAAGTAGTCCATGTAGTTTTAACACTGTGATTGTCACTTACTCAAAATAGTGTGATTGATACCAAATCTTCTATATAACCAAAGAAAAAAAAATTATGAGGAAATACTTTAAAATTAATTAAGTATAATTTAAGTAAGGTTGATGATGAAGGCTTGGGTAACACATGTGAGAGGTCCATAGTTAAAATCATAAAGAGTAAGATATGTATGCCCATAGATGGATAGCACAACATGAGTGCTCCCTCCCACTCATTGCTCAAACATTTTTTTAACACTTCTCACAAAAACGAAGAGAGGCAAAGCAAAAAATAATTGAAAATATTTGGCATAACTAACCTCACAAGTTGGATCACATGCACAACCATGATAACAGGAAAAGTCCTCTAAAGTGGTGGGTATGGAGTAAGATGGTCCATACTCCCCCTCACCCCTCTTTTCATATCTATTTATTATGCAGAGAGAACCTCAACCATTCCCTACATCAACCCCCATAGTCATAGTCATGAAATGTCACTCCGCCTAGCAACCCAAAAAAATGCATTAAAAACCATGGTACATGTTTGTAGACTCCTGTGTATCACTTATTCCACACGTATCAGGCCAGGACTCACAACCTCTCCTTTTTAGATACCAAATTCTAAATGCAAAGACTTATTCAAATTCTAAGTCAACACAATCTCTCATATCGCATGCTTTGGTCAAAGTAGTTCCTGTTGTCATATCAGGAATCCTTGTGGACCATGTGTTGTGCCCCATTTCAAAGCATGAACAAAAGAATTCTAAAATATGATTTAATAGGTCAACCAACTCAAAAACCTATTTGTATCATTGTATTTTAGTTTGATAAGATAAACTCATTGCAAATTCGTTGCTAGGAAAGGAAAAATAGGGCAGAAATTTCTTGGTTTGATTATATTTTTGCTTTTACTGAGCTTAGCTTGTATGGTCCAGGTCACCCCAGATGAGGTCCAAATTCTTTTGCAAATGATGAAAAATTCCAAAGATCCTCGAAATGCACATGAGATGGAAATAACCCATTGGTTCACATTGCAACTAGGAGGGAATTACCAACAATGAAAAGAATGGTGTGGTGACTAAAATTTAAATTGAAGGCAAGTCTCTTAAGGTTTTGATTTTGTTGAGCAAGGGGTTTGTCAACCTTGATTACCCCCAAGTCAATAAGGTCTTGCACTATGTATTTAAATGCATGGAAATTGTTAATGTCGTGTCCATTTTATCTATGATAAGGATAAAATAGATGTTCTTGATAGTGTTTACTTCATTTAGTGTGACCATCAGGTTTGATTTTGGGTAAATAAAGTTTGTTTGTGTCATACAATATTTGAAAAATGGAGGCATATGACTCAACTAAAGGGGTGTACAGATGATTTTTTTGGACATACTATCATCTGGGATGGTTTTCTACAACTCATAGTGCATTTTGCATGGATTGTGTTGTTGACGGTACTGCATGATAAGAAATTTATTGTGGTATTTTTACACTGATTTTTGTTGAGCCATTACCAACTAGATTATGACCACTTGATTAATGTGTTTGGGCTGACTGGATGGGGTAGCCTATGTTGATTTTGGTTGGCCATAATAATTTCTTTTATATTGGCCCCTATTTTGCCATTATTTCTCCTTAGGCTTAAGTATGCCTTCTTGGATTTTGATTTCCTCAATGACACTAGTCTGAGCTAAAACTTCTTCAAATGATCGATAAGTTTGTAGTTGAAACATACAAGAGATAGGTTTTAGACAAATCTTGGTGAATAATGTGATTAGCTCGTCCATTGGCAAGGTGAATGGAAACTTAGTGATTACAACCCTCCAATGGTTTCCAAAATTGTAGATAGACTCATCATCATGTTGTCTTACAGCAAAGACATCAGACAATGAAATCTTGTTTTTAATATTTAATATGAAATGCTAAAATAATTGGTCAATCAATTACTCAAAAGTATAAATACTATGACTGGGTAATTGATTATACCACTCTATGGTATCTCCTAATGTTTGAGGAAAATTTTTGAGCATGAGAGCATTGTCATTTTTTAATTTTAAAATAGGTGTGTACAAATGTACTCACATGTTCTTTGGGATCTTCAGTTCCCTCGAATTTTTCAAACTTAGGCACTATAAAATCTATCGGATATGGAAAGGATGGTACCAAAGGATGAATGGGTTGATTGATCAATTGGTGTAAGGTTGGTTTTTGATTTGTCAAATCAGGAGTAAATTGTATCAATTGATCTATCTATTTTTGTATGGCCTTAATTTGAGGGTCTTCTTCTAGAATGTGGAATCCTTGAATTACTTGATGATTTTGAGGTGGGGTAGAAAAATGTTGTGGAGTGACTAAATGATACTAAATGATGCTAGGATTGGTAATGATGACTAGGTGAATTTGATGGAAATTGATGCATGGGAGATTGATGGTGAAAATATGGATAATTATAGAATGAGGTTGATGTATGAAGGTTATGGATAGGCTAGCCAATAGGAATAGGATGGGTAGTTGTATGACTTGATGGGGGAATAGGGATAGAAACCACATAATATTGTGGTGTCCATGATGGACCCTGGTCAATGAGGATAGTCTAAGTAGAGTTTGGTAAAGGTTTAGTGTTACCTTGTACTTGTTGTTGATAATTTTGATGCTATATAAACAGTTTTTACAAGTTTTCCTATGACTCATTAATATCTCTATAAAAAATGGAGGGTATGGAAGAAGATGGTATGGAGGATGTGGATGGGGGACAAGTTACACTTGGTATGGTAACTTGTGATGCTGAAACTTGTGAAGAAGTATTTACATGTGCTTCATACAAGGGGTTGGTATATATGGACGTTTATGAAGTTCTAGGAGCACATGAGAGTTGGGGAATGGATACATGGGAGGAAGGTGCAACCGATGCCTCAAAAAGAGGGTTGGTGTACACTTGGGTAAATTTGAATGATGGTTGGTAATAAAGAAGCTCCTATTATAAATTAGGATCCTATCTAGGTGATTTGGTAAATGAATCTAATACATAGTTATAAGACTTCATAAGAGCTTATACTTGTGTCATGTGTATGTGGGTAATATGGTGGTTAATGGTTTGTGATGTTGACTCTTCTTGGGGTATATCCATATGAAAGGTTTTGGATGGTAAAGAATGTGAGGGACCTACAGATTAATCTACTTGTGTCACATTCAAGGAATCTACCATAGAAGTTGTGGGGAAGGTGGATGAAGGTTCCATTGGATTATCTTGATTTAATGTTTTCTTTTATTTTCTTGTTAAGACCATAAAGAAAATAAACCAAAATACATATTATGCAATAAAATGAAACACAAGATTTAAATTTCAAAATAAAAATAAACAATCAATGTTAAGTTTGTTCAACATGTGTGTCTTACCTTGTTCATTGATTATATCCTTTTAATGTGAGTTCATTTTCTTAGGTTTCAATCTTATGTGTTTCAAATGTGCTAACCTGAATTAATCTAAATAAAGGTAAAAATTATGGCTAAGTTGGGGCAACGAGATTCTTTCTGGTGATGAAATCCAATAAGTTTTCTCGGTGGTGACCTAGGGTTTCTAAATATAAATATTGGTGGATGGAGATGAAAGCCACCATCACCAAATCTCAAGCAATGACTAGTGATGAAATCCAGCCACTACTGTTAAATTTGAGTCGTGCAGTGTGTGGTTCTTTTTAAAATTTTTGATTTTCTATGGTGTTCATACAATGTTAGAAAGATAACCACTTTCGATAGTCTAAATCAAAAGCCATTAATCAGAATACCAATTTTTCCAAAGTATGTAGAGTACATCGCTTAAAACCCACTCTAGATAGTTGGGAGGTTCATCTACTCCTCCGTATAAAATCACTCAATTATGGGGATACTCTTGGTATATGAATAATGTCCCTACTTAGACCTAAAAAAATATTAATCCCTAACCCTTTAATGTAAACTAATTATGCAATTTCAATTCACATGAAATCAGAATGCAATATTTTTCAATTTGTACATAGCACAAAATAGAAACTTCAAAATAGAAAGTGTGGATGGATGCAAATGATTAATCTAAAACCTAAGATGCAAAATAATGTGAATTTTTTTCTAGATTACTTAATGATGTTCTTTTTATCTTAAAAATCTAAAAAAAAAAAATGTAATATTACCCAAAATACATAAATAGAAAAGCTAGGGTTTTGGTTGTAGAATTACAAAATAGCCTACGCTTCTGCTCCAACTCTCTATAAAATGCTCTTGGGTGTTTCTAAAATGTACCTAGGTATTTTTGTATAGTCCTCAAGCACTGTCAGGCATTCGTACACCTTCTAAAACCTTCTACAAACTTCCAAAAACCCTAGATCCAATGAAAACTACAAAATCTATGCTTTTGAAAACCCTACAAGATGATAAAAAACAATAAATAAATCAGTAAGGCAAATCATAAAAAGAAACCCTTAGGGGGTCCCACCATGATCACCATTTGAAGAGACAAAAATGCAACACCAAATAATAGAAATATAAAGTAGAACTCAAAGAACACAAAATTACACAATGAATGATCTTATATTAATGGGGGGAGCCTAAAAACTCCATTGTTACAATAATGATCTTTGAATACTTTTGGATACATATTTTACAATGGCTAGGGTTCTTCAAAACGTGATCAAAACAATGTTGGTGGTATCTTCAAAAGTGTCCTTGCTCCCAATAAAAGTGAGTGGGCTTTTAATTATTCGATTCCAAGCCACTCTAGCTTAAGCAACTATCCAATGTTGATGTCACACTTACATATCTACACATAGTAAAATAGCAAATTATTTAGTAGAAACTGTGAGGGCTCCACAATGTGAGGCCCTAAGAAAGCAGATAAAAATCCTAGCTATGCAATATGAATAAATGAAAAAAAATTGAAAGTGCATAAATGAAATAACAAACAATGGATTTACCTTATGTATTTACTGTTCTCTAACCTGATGATATTTTTGTAATGAATCGATGTTGTGATGCCCTAGAATAACCTAGAGGCTAGAAGTACTTTAGAATATCTAACGTAAAATGCTCGTGGGTGCTCGATGACTACAAGAAATGCCCTTCGATGCTTGATGATGACGAAAGGTGCCTATAGGTGCTTAGTGGCAGGGAAGCAAGCGTCCAAAGGTGCTTGGGAATGACAAGAAGTGCCTAAAGGTGTTTAGTGTCTGAGGAGGAAGTCTACAGGAGTAGATATGGTTGGGCGAGGGATGTGACAATGGATGCGAGGACTATAGCAAATACATACGAAAGACAAGGGTGCTTGGATTCTCTAGATTCAGGATACAAAATTATTTAGGAAATTTCTTAGAGGTTGAGCCATAAAAATAGCTCTTATTAATAATCCAACCTAGGGTATACTTAGGGTTTCAATGACACTGATCGTGTGGCTGAGATACAAGCATATCGGAAGGAAGATATTGGATCTAGGGTGTGGCATGGATTGATGTCGATGAATGGATATGATTAAATGAAATCGAATGGTTGGGATTAATTCACTTATATAAATATATATTAAATATTAATATTAAATATATATAAAATAAATATATAAATATATGTAAATAAGTGGTGGAAATGGTAGGAAAGTCAGGATGGAGGACCTGTGGCTAGGTTTTGGTGTCTACAATTTGCATCATTGCACTTTTACACTTGTGCATTTATTACATTGCTTGAAGTAACTACTTAACTTTACTCTAAAGTAAACTCCTACTCTAGTTATGTACCAAAGGTGGTATATTGACATGTACCAAATAATGTAATATACCCTAAGATTAACAATGACACCAATTATCAAGATACCATATCCTCTTGGGAATTTTATCATGTATATTGATGCCTTCTTGGAAGTTTTGGTTGGATTATTGTCATATAAAGAGGCTACAATAGCATATGAGTCCTGAAAAATCAAGAAGCATGAGGTAAAATATGTTATGCATGATTCAAAATTGGTAGCAATGGTGCATTTTCTAAAGGTCTGGAGATATTATTTTTTGGGTAGACCATTTGAGCTAAGGACCAACCATCAAAATTTGAAAAATATCTTCACCCAATCTATGTTAAATGCAAGGTAAAGAATATGGGTAGAATGCTTAGTACAATATAACTTTGGTCTTGAATATATCAAATGGAAGGAGAAAAAGTTTACAAATACCTTGAGTAGTACAAGGCACAAATCAATATTGACCCAAATACATATATATTTGATGGATATGGTCAATGAAATACAACCACAAGACCCATATTGTATAGAAATCTAGGGTAAATTCAAGGAAATATGGAGAATAAGGATTTCAACATAAAATATGAGCTTTTATACTTTAAATATAGGATAGTTATTCTTAAACCTGGTGATTTAAGGAGATTAATCATGTAAGACACACATAATTATCCCTATTGTACTCATATGAGAGGATGAAAAATGAGGAAAAACTTGAAAAGACCTTTTATTGGGTTGGAATGAAGTAAACCATCACTAGTTTCATTACAAGATGTTTAGGGTGCTAGAAGGTGAAGGGTAAATATTTACACCTACTAGGGAAATTGTACCCACATGATGTTTCTATGTATAAATGGAAAGTAATCTTTAAGGATTTCATTATGGTTTTATATAATAATTGGTACCAACATGATGTGATCTTAGTAGTAGTTGATAAGTTGACCAAGGTTGCACACTTTATACCAAAAATCATCAAGGATGATGCACTAATGGTGGTAAACACATTTACCCAGAAAATATTTAGGCTACATGGCTTTCTTGAGGTGATCAATCAGACAAGAATTCTAGATTTACATTAGATTTTTGGTAGGCTCTACATCATGTAGTAGGCACTAAGTTGAACAATAGTTTTGCATATCATCCCAAAATAGATGGTCGGACAGAGAATACGCTACACATGTACTAGATGGACCAAAAGTCTAAGTGGGAAGAATTTTTACATCTTGTTGAATTTGCATACAATAATGAGTACCATGCATCATTGGGATGTCCCCATTAGAAGACTTGTATGGCATAAGATGAAAAATACCTTTGTCATGGGACAATCCAAAGGATCGGGTGATGATTAGATTGAAAATTATATAGGATATGGAGGAACAACATAGAGCAATACAAATTAGGCTCAAGGAAGCAACAAATTGCCAAAAGATCTATGTTGAGTTAAAATGTTGCTAAGAGAATTCTCTATGGGAGATAGAGTTTTCTTAAGGGTAAGACCCATGAAAAGTGTCATAAAGTCAACCAAGTTGGATCCTTTCTATGTTGGGCCTTTTGAAATCATCGATAAAATTAGCCTCGTAGCCTATAGACTCACTATACCACCAAACCTATCAAATATCCATGATAATTTCCACATATATCTGCTTAGGAAATATATTTCTAATCCTACTCACATGTGGAATTTTTCTAAATTGCAAATTGTAGATCCCTCAACCATTGATGTGAGACTTGTTAAAATTTTAAGTTTTATTTCCAAGATATTAAGGAAATAGACCCTAAATCAATGTAAGGACCAGTGGGACCAATTTTTTGAGAATGGTGCCACATGGGAAAATGTTGAAGAAATAAGACAATAATTTACATGCTTATTTGAATGAAATTTTCGATGTACTCTTTGCAAGGAAAAACATAGAGGACTATGTTTAGTCCAAGGGGGGAGTATGTAATAACCCTCCTTGGAATAATATTTATGAAAAACAAACAATGTATTAATGTGAATGTGTAATGGCATAATTTCTTTATTGATGTCTATATGATGAGATGAGTAAATTATTTTGAAATTAGAATATTGTTTTGCTAATGTAATTGTGGATGCAAGACCAAGTGCTCTCTCTCTCTCTCTCATTGATGGGATCATAAGGGTGAACCACTTACAAAGGGTTATAATTTAGGTAAATATTGATGATGACTTGTTCATAGATAAATCAAGGTAACAACCAAAACTACCCCTCATGTATATGTATTTTTGTGTGCTAAGTTCATGTTCACACCATTGGAATGGAAAATTGCCTACGTAATGAGTCTCCTTAATAGATTGGCAATAGTCTAGGACTATCTTAAAAGAGCCACCTATTTAAGGATAAAACAATGGTGTGAAACATTATTGGTGTGAATCTATGTTTGTCATGGAATGCATAGATTGGACTGTATAAAGTATTAAGTAGTTTCTAATATTAATACTTTTTAAATTACTAAGTTAATTAAAATATTAGATTTAATACTTTAGATTAGTAAAGTATTAATTGCATTAATGAATTTAATTTTTGGAATTAATGTTAGCCTTTGAAAATTTGAGTATGGAGTGATAAGGTTTTCTACTTAAAATAGGATTATTTGATTTGAATTTAATTTTTAAATTTTTAAGTTTTGAAGTTTGATAAACTAGTAGAAGTGACTAAAGATTCAAAATTTGAATATTTAAATTTTGAAATTTTGTTTTTGAAGTTATTTGAATTTTTTAAAATTTGAGAAATTTTGAAATTAGAAAAGTTTGAAATTTTGTAAATTTAATTTAAGAGAGATAAAAGGATTTCTACATCCAAGGTTTAGAAATTTTAAAATTTACAAATTTCTTATTTGATTTATTTTTTAATTTGGGAGTTATAAAGTTTACTACTTCAAAGGAATTGAATCATTGAATTGCAAACTTTGATTACTATGGAAGAAAATATGGAGTCCATAATAAAAAATAAAATATTGGAGGTTATTTAATTTGGGATTGGTAAATTGATTGAAAATTTTAAGGGTAAGCGACACATGACAATGCAATTTATCTATAGAGAAGCAATAAATAAAAGTTTTGAGACATTTAAATAATATTTACATTCAGAACTTCTTGAATAATTTAATAATATAAGGATGACATTATGATACCTATTGATATAGGTAGCATAATGTAGATGGTATTGCTTTCATGTGAAATTCATAAAGATGAAAATCAAAAGAAAAAAGAGTTAATTGAAACTCTAAAAAGGAAAGTAGAGATTGATACAAGTGAATCAATTGAATCATCTCTAAAAATAGTGTTTCATTCTTCATGCAATATTGACATTCCAAGTTCATCTAATTCAAAAAATTATTATGATGCTCTAAGTGAATGTTCAAAAGTTACAAGACAATATCAAGATTACAGAAAACATAAGAGAAAGAAGCAGATGAACCAAAAAATAAATTTCAATCTATTCAAGAACTAAATGTTCATGAACCAGAAAATGAAGATCCAAATTTTGAAGAACCAAAGAATAAATATGAAGAACACATAACTCAAGAATAAAGGTAAAGACTTATCTCAAGTAGAGGTTCGTTATCAATGCAAGATCACATGAAGATTGAATATTGAAGACTAAAGTCTTCAATAACAAAATAATGTAATATAGGAGGGTGTTGAAGAATATTATATTATTTGGTACAATTTTAAATATGTAATAATTAGGTTTGAGTTTGTATTTTAGATGAGTGATTTATATTTTCTCTTTTATGTAAGTGTCTATATGCAAGATATGCACAAGTGTCATGTAAGTAAGAGTACAAGTGTGTATTTAGAGAATGTGCACAAGTGTCATGTATGTAAGTGTGAAAATATATAAATTGAGAATATGCATAAGTTTTTTGTATTAGGAGTGCATGTAGGAGAGTAAGAGTATGTCACAAATTCAAGTATCATGTAAGAAGAGAGTGAAGAGTCTAGTATACAAGCAGTAAGATGATAAGCCAAAGGTCAAGAATAGGAAAGGTCACATCTCCTAGATATGTGAGGAGTGTAATAGACAAGTATTGAAGAGTCACATTACTATGTACATACTATGGAGACAAATCTCCATACAATGTAATAAGAGAAACACAATATAAACGAGAGAAAAGAAGCAAGCATTGATAATGAAGCTTGTATATAGATTTTGAGCAATTCATATTGTAAGTTTTCTTCATGCATGTAGACGACTTATTTTGGCCATTTACATTCATATTTGATATTATAAGTGAATGTTATCTCATTATTATATTGACCTTGACATATACATTTGATTTCTCATGTATAATTCTACTCTTGATTATTAATATTTTTCACCTAAAATGTTGTCAGCTTATTTACATTGGGACCTACGATATTTTAAGATAGTTAATCTTAAAATCCAACAAGAAATTATTGGAAGACTATGTTCAAGAAAAAGGATGGATATGAGTGGTTGGTTATACCATTTGGATTGACTAATGCACCGAATACTTTCATGCAGTTAATGAATGAAGTGTTGAAATAGTTTTTTGATAAATTTGTTGTTTATTTAGATGATATTTTGATATTTAGTAAATATAAATATCATTTAGTGAACTTGAGATTGGTTTTGTAAAGGTTGAAATAAGAATAGTTTCTAGTCAATTAGAATAAATATAACTTTATGAAGAAAGAGTTAGTGTATTTGGGCTTTGTTGTTTCATAACAAGGCTTACAAATGGATCGTAAAAAGGTAAAAGCTATTATGGATTGGACATAACCAAAAATTATGTTTGAAACAAAATATTTTCATGCAAGGCTATGCACAACGACGAATATTATTAGATTGTATGAATATTTGGATTTTCAAAATTGAAAATTAGCAAAAAATGAAGACCCTAGACATCGGCCCATTCGTCCCAAATTTTTGGGACAAAAAAATTTTAGGGGTCATTTCATCGTGCTATTATAATAATATTATGGATTATTTTTTAAATTCGCTATCACCCCCACCTAAACTAAGGACCCTTTTCACCTTGAAATTATAAAATTTTTAAATTATCCCATCAAATTCACCTATTATAGTAGTATGTAAACATAACATGACAACCATACCCATACAACTAAAATATTAGAGTGTGGTCTACGTAGATTGGATTGGGTATAATCCAGACCAATTTTTGAAACCAATCTATATTTGAACCACTTTTTGCACCCATCTCACATCTGGAACACTTTCTACATCTTGGTCTGGGTGAGGTGGAGCAGAACTGATGTAGAAATTGGTCTGGATTGGGTGAAAAATTTGGTTCGGGTGTGGTGGAGTGGATTGGATACAGAAAATGATCTCGATGAGGTAGAGTAGAATGGGTGCAAAAAATATGCCAAGCGATAGGGATCACAACGGGTGCATAAAATGGTCTAGGCGATGTGGAGCATACTGGGTGCGAAAAATGGTCTTGGCAAGGTGGAGCAGACCGAGTGTAGAAAATGGTTCGGGCGAGATGGAGCAGACAAGGTGTAAAAAAAGGTCTAGGAAGGGAGGAGGGAAAAAAAAGTGAGGGGAGAATGTAATTTCAAGGGTTTCAAGGTAAGCATAAAAAATGACTCCTTAGTTTTTTATTTTTTAGACCTCCTCACAACCACAACAAAAAATTCAAAAAACCAAGATGACATGATGTTTTCCAACCCATCAAAAACTCCACAATTAAACATGCTTGATTGGAGTAGTATGCGTATGGGTGACCTCCTAGGAATGCCCAATTTTACACCCTCTAAACTGAATTTTTTTTCTAGGTTATAACCCAAGTTCATCAGAACCCTATTTTCCACCCGATTCGCATCTAGGCTCTTTTTTGGACCTAGTTTACGATTGGGACCTATTTTGCACCTGATGTGATCAAAATTTTCAAATTCATCAATGTTTTATAATTTTTGGTGAAAAATAAGGTAATTCACCATGTCCTCCTACATGAAGTTGGTCAAGATTCATTAGGGTTTTGAAACAGATTTACCATTTTTTTACAAGTACATTTTGGGTCCGACCCCTTATGCATAACCCCTGTTTTCATGGTTTGGCATTTTTTTACTAGATATTTATCAAAATTTTCAGTGGGATTTGTGTTCCAATCATGGAAAAAATGAAGGACAATAGGCATGAGTTCAAATGAACAGTTGCAACAAAAAAGAGTTTTCAAATCTTGAAGAAGATAATGAAACAACCAATTCTATATTTGTCATATTTCAACAAGGTTTTTCGAGTAAATTGTTATGCAAACAGGACAAGTGTATGTGGATTTTTTGAGTAAAGAATGTAATCCCATTGCTTATTTCACCAAGAAATTAAAATGAAGCAAAGATAAAATATTTGATTTATTATTAAGAGTTTTATGCTATTGTGCATGTACTTAAAAAGTGAGACATTATTTGTTACTGAAAGAATTTGTGTTGTTTAAGGATCATCATGCTTTGCAAATCATTAATAACTAGGGCAAATTGAACCAAAGACATAATGGGTGGAGTATCCTCCAAGTTACTCATTTGTTTTTAAGCATAGAAGTGGTAGTTCAAATTGGGTAGTTGATGCCTTGAGTAGAAGAAGTTTCTTGATGAATGCAATGAGGATTGAAGTTGTTGGTTTTGATTCTATGAAAGAGTTTTATGTCGATCATTTAGATTTTAAAAAATATTGGAAAACATTCAATAACATTACTACAAGAGATAGAACACCATGGTTTGATTATTTTATCCAAGAGGGATTATTATTCAAGGGGTAGTGGTTATGCATACCATAGAGCTCAATGAGAGAGAATTTGATAAGAGAAAAATATAGTGGACTTGTTGGACATTTCATAGTAGATAAAACTATAGGATAACTTTATGAAATTTATTATTGGCCAAGAATGAGTGTGGATGTAGAATATTTGTGAAGGGTTGTCAAGTCTATCAACATGCAAAATGAAGGAACCAAAACATTGGATTGTATCAATCATTACCAATACCAAAAAGGCCATGGGAGGACATAAATTTGGACTTTGTTCTTGGTTACCACAAACACAAATATGTGATGATTCTATTTTTATTTTTGTTGATAGATTTTCAAATATGGCTCACTTTCTACCTTGTTGAAAATGAATGATGCTACTCATGTTGCCGATTTGTTATTTAGAGAAGTAAGATTGCATGGCTTGTCGAAAATTATTGTATCAAATAGAGATACTAAGTTTGTTGGTTATTTTTTGTGAATTTTGTGTAAGAAGTTGGACATAAAATTGAGTTTTAGTTCAACTTTTCATCCACAAATAGGTGGACAAACCAAATTTAAGAATATAAACCTTGGCAATTTGTTGAGGTTCTTAGTTGGAAAGGAACTGAAGTTATTTAATACCATCTTGACACAAGTAGAGTTTGCATATAACAATTCGATAAATAGAAGTATAACCAATAGTCCATTCTAAATTGTGTATGTAATCCATCCAATAGGGTGGATGAGTTGTAAAATATTGTTGAATTGAGGAGTCCAATAGCTATAGCAAATAACTTTGTTGATTAAATTAATGATGTACATCGGGAGGTAAAATATGACTTGGAGAAAAGCGCTATGAGATACAAGCAACATGATGATCTCAAGTGTAGAAAACACAAATTTCATGTTGGGGACTTGATTTTGACATATTTGTGAAAAGAAAGGTTCTTGAAATGCACTTCCAATAATCTAAATTAAGAAAATATTAGATCTTATAAGGTCTTGAAGAAATTTACAATTAACGCCTCTGAAATTGAACTCTCGAAAGGAGTAGTCATATCACCGGTTTTTAATGTGGCTGATTTGTATCCATATTATGATAGATTAGCAAATAGTAATGGAGATATCATTTCTGATTTTTTAATGGAAGAGTGGGTATAACAATTATCGAAGAAAGAGAAGGATGATATTGAAGCAGTGATAGACTCTAGAGTGACCAAAAGGACAAGAGGCAAAGACTATTATGAATATTTGGTTAAGTGGAAGAATCATATAGATGAAGAAGCAACATGGATGAGTGACCTTTAAGTTTCTAAGTATGGATTTTTAATTCTAAAATTCATAAAATGTTCATTACCTAGAGCTCATGGTGCATTTTTTGGGCATATATGATGTAGAAGCATTCAGGTAAAAAATATACACATGTAAATAAAATAATAATAGTGTCCCTACAAGGACACCCCAACGGTATGTCGTTGGCATTTCATCTTGGTGATCTGAGTTCAAATCATCGAGAGGGAGGCCCCATATTGTTATGCCCCTAGGGAGTGTGGCCCTTAGTTGTGCCACCCATTGTAATTTGCAACAAAAAAATAAAAATAAAAATAATAATAGTAATGATAAAAAATATCTATTGTCGTTCAATTGTTGTTGTCATTCAATTATTATTGTTGTTCAATTATTGTCGCTACCATTCAATTGCTACTATTATCATTTCATTTGCTACTATTTTTTAGTTGCTACTATTGTTCAATTGTTTTTGTTGCCATTCAATTACTATTGTTGTTCATGTGTAGTTATATAAGAATGTTGCACAAGTGCTACCATACAAGTGTGTTGTATAAATGTTGTCATAATAGCATGTCGTATACGTGCTATTGTACAAATGTATTGTACAAGTGGTTGGCGGGTAGTTGCGTAAAACAAATGATAGTAAATATATAATTTTTAAAGAAGGATTGGTAGATGAAGTGGCATGACCTTCAAGCTTTTGGATTCCACCTTTGTTTCCATTGATAAAAAGTTGTAAATATGATCTAATTATTGTTGTTGTCATTCAACTACTATTGCTACCATTCATTTTTTGTTGTTCAATTATTGTTGCTACTATTCCAATGTTGCTACCTTTCAATTATTGTTGTTGTCAAACAATTATTGTTGTCATTCAATTGTCGCTCTTTCATTTAATTATTGCTATCATTTAATTGCTACTATTGTTCAATTGTTGTTGATGTCATTCAATTGTTACTATCATTCACGTGTCATTGTGCAATCATATCACTCTAGTGCTACCATACAAGCATGCTATACAAGTGTTGTCATACTAGCATGCCATATAAGTTCTTTCATACCAACATGCCATACAAGTGGTTATCAGGAAATCACATGAAAAAAGTGATAATAAATAAATTTTGGAGAAGGATTAGAAGACAAAGGGGCAAGACTTTTAGCATTTTTGAATTCACCTTAATTTCCATTAATGAAAAGGTGTAAATATAATGTATTACCAAATTTTTTATGCAGTAAATTGACAAGAAGTAATTTAATGGCATTTTATTATTCTACCTAGTTTTTTTGGTTTGTGAGTTTGCAAAGAAATATTTTATCATCTAGAAGAGAGTCTTTTGTTAGAATCCCTCCCCTAGACTACATCATCTAATGATATATATTTGGAGAAATTCAAACCCAAAATCTGATTGCATTTACATGGAGCAAAGCTACATATTTATAGCATTACAAACTACCCTTTGAGCTACTTCTAAAAGGAAAATAGGAGGATCTAGAAGATTGGAAATGTCTAGAAGCATGTGTTCAACCAAACCTTTCTGGAAAGTTTAGTGCATATATATTAATATTTTATTATTTTTCAATCTATAGTTTATATTTTGTCTTATTCCTCGTCATTCCTCTCCACCATAGAAGCATTAGAATCCGATGCTTTTACAAAACAAGAGGAAGATAAGAGATAGCAAGCAAAGGATCCAATGAGTTTGAAGTCAAAGTTGATGCAAAAGTTGTATGATGAACTTGGTGTTGTGCTGACAAACTAATGAAGGCAAGAAAATAGTGTTGGATACTATCAATAATGTACTCCATAGTACAACAATTACATAAATTTTTTTATGAAGATACCCTTAAAACAAACCCTAATCGAAGGATAAAAGAAGATGACCCTAATACTTATGATCGAAATAAGAGCCTTAAAACCCTAATCGAAGGATCAAAAAAGGCAACCCTACTCCTCACAATTAGAAACCCTAATCTAAGGATAAAAAAGGAAACCCTAATCCTCAAGATCGAAAAAATAAACACTAGCCATGGATCGAAAATATGGACCCTAACTCGTGGTCCGAACAAGATATCAGCAGCATTTACTTTGATGCACCACAAAACAGAATAAATCTTTACAAAACTAAAAAATGATGCTTCCAAAGACTATATTTGTAATTGATTCGATATCCCAATTTAAGTGAAAACAATGTTGCTTGCCAAGTGAAAGAAAAAAAGAAGGTGATTTTACCTCCAACGACATCTTGGGAGAAGATGCCTTGTATATTTTTTTTTTTGAAATATGATTGCATTTTGAATAATAAGCATGAAAAGACAAAGTGCTATTTGAGCTTCTCAAGCGGCCGACACGGTACAACTGCAGTCTTTTGAAACACGTGTCCTTCATGGTGCCAGGTGTTTGTTAGAACTCATTGCATTTTGGAGCAGATGTGTTTGGTTCGGAGTGCCCTGAACATCCCACGTGGCTTTAGTTCTGGTGTTTGATGAGTGAAAAGGCCCTCAGTGGGAGGTTGAATTTCAAAATTGTTAGACAACCTGCGATAGCTGCTCCAATTGCTAACTATGTTGGACTGAATGCCACGGTACATATATAACTCTATACTGGCGTGCTTCCCACGCAGGTTGTCATATTTCCTTTTTTACCTGTACCGTCCCATTTAATAAACTAATTCCATAACTTTGCTTGGCCTCTTTCCCGCTTCACACTTCCTGCCATAGCCGCTTCTTGGTTCCTCCCTTCACACTTATTTTCTGTGCTAATTGTCTCCAAGTTCCACAAAAGCGTACTTTCTTCTTACTTCTTCTTGGTTCCTCCCTTCACACTCATTTTCTGTGCTAATTGTCTCCAAGTTCCACAAAGCGTACTTTCTTCTTCCTTTATTTTGCCAAACATTTCTGTGCTGTCTCCAAGTTCCACAAAGCGTACTTTCTTCTTGCTTTATTTTGCCAAGCATTTTCTTAGAAGGTTACAGTTTTTATGTTTGTTTTGTACTTTTTAGGACTGTGGCAATAGAAGGTGTATGTTGGATCAAATCTAACTGGTGTTGGACATGTGTCGGTCCGGTCCATTTTTTAAAGCGTTGTTGAGGGAAAAAACCCTCAAACTTCTGTCAAACACGCTGGAAAGATAGCCCGGACAAATACTTTGAAGGCAAGATGTTGACATTGATGTAATCGAATTATCATCAAAAATCTAAAATGTTGAATCTTGAGTGATATGATAAGAATATTATTATTTTTTAATCAGTAAAGGACCTCCACCCAAACGCAGGGAAAGGGATTCGAAGCTGAAAGGCACTAAACAATTGACGTAATACTCGTTCAAATCCAGGACTCACCGTTAGTCAATTTGCGTGACCCGAAGTGGTTTCAAAGCCTTTATTCGATGAAGCAAGTTCGTGGAATTTACGTTCGGGTAGGTCTTATTTCACATAGGTAACCGAGTAGTCCTCGAAGGAAACTCGATAAATATTTTTTCCTTTAAGCTTTATAAAACTTAATTTTTCTATCATAGTCTACTTTGAGGATGGAAGGTGCAAATATGTTAACTTTATATTAGTCATGTTTTGTAGAGTAGATTAGAAAATATTCAGAAATTTGTTATATAAAAAACTTTGGTAAATTAAAGTTGATTCACACAAGATTAAAATAAAGTTTAATGGTATGTTGATTCACACAAGATTAAAATAAAGTTTAATGGTATGTTTAATTGAATTATATTTTTTACAAAGAATTATGATAATCGTTTTAAATAAATAATCGATTACTACAAAAACACAATTATTATTCTATTTAGATGTGGATAAACCTAAGAAGAAATCCATGGAGATAGATTCCCAAGGCTTGGATGGCACTAGTAATGGTGTATATAGTCTTTGGTTATTGTTAGTTAGGGTACACCTTGATGTATCTCTCTAGATCATTTCTCCTTTTGAGCCAATAGAAGTACTTTTAAACAACTATCAATATTTTTCAATCCCAATGTGACATGCTACTTTGTTAAAATGTGCATCTCAATCATCTTTGAGCATTCACTAGTTGGTACACAAATATATCCCATGTGAAAGAGCCACATGAAGAGTTTGATATGCATCTACAAAATCAGAATCTACTTCATACAAAGTGGACCAATTGGAAGTATCATACCCATAAGAATCAAGAATGGTGGTGAGTGCTATGATTAGATGTCAACTCAAACAAATTGTTGTTGAAATAGTACTCCCTTTCTTGTGCTTAATGATCAAATGGAACTATTGTAAATATGTGGCCCACTTTTGATGTCTTTCATTCCTTAGCTTACTTTCTATCTAAATGAACTTGAAAGGTCTTTGGTCTATATGGATGATGGTTTTATTGCATAAGATGTAGTGCTTCCATTTTTTATATGCATGGACAATGACATAGATCTCTTTATCATATATGGGGATATTTACAAACTACTCTATTGAATGCTTTACTACAATAGGTAATTTGATGCCCATGTTGTGTGAGGATAACTCCCAATGTTTACTCTAATGCATCAGTCACTACCTCAAAATATTGATGCAAATCGAATAGTAAAAGTGTAGGTGCTAAACACAATTGGTTATTTACCCTCTCAAATACCTATGTTGTGTATCTCCCCAATGGAACTTGGATCTAGCACCTCTTTTGGTCACTTGGTGTAGTGACCAAGCAATATGTGAGAACCCCAATACAAATCTTTGATAGAAATTGGTGAGATCCAAATGTTGAGAAGCTCTGTTAGAGTCTTTGGGTAGGCCAACCTATAATTACCTAAAAATTATCAAGATCAACATAGACTCCCTCTTTTTCAACAATATACCCAATGTATTGAATCTTCATTATGACAAATAAGTACTTCTCCAAATTAGCATATAGCTTGTGTCATCGAAGAGTCTAAAGTACCTATCAAACATGTTGTAAATATCCCTCTCTTGTCTTACTATAGATGAGAATGTCATCTAAGTAGACTACCATAA
This sequence comes from Wollemia nobilis, assembly GCA_028583015.1. NCBI lineage: Eukaryota > Viridiplantae > Streptophyta > Pinopsida > Araucariales > Araucariaceae > Wollemia > Wollemia nobilis. Next base: position 12,875,025 of record JAQPPZ010015100.1, read on the forward strand.
ATGAGTTGGTGTGGAGACATAATATGGCATCCATCATCCTCATAAATTTGGAAGGTGCAATGGTCAAGCCAAAAGGTATAACCAACCACTTAAATAAAACCTCATTGGATTTGAATGTACTCTTCCATACGTTAGTAAGCTCTATGGTTATTTTATGATAGTCATATTTGAGATCAATTTTGGTAAAGAACTTTCCACCATGAAAGTGGCTCAACAAGTCATCTATCTAAGGGACAGGATAGTGGTTCTTTATAGTGTTTTTATTTAAAGATCTATAGTTAATTCTTTGGAGCCAAGATAATTGGATTACTACATGGTGAAACACTTGGTTCGATGTGTCCCTTATGAATTATTTCTTGGATATACCTCATGATTTTATAATTTTCAAGGATTTATCAATAGTAAATAAGTGCATTAGGCAAAAAATAACTAGGAGCTAAATCAACTTTTTTTGTTTGACAATTAGGCCACTTGCTGGCTTCACACTTCCTGCCTTAGCCGCTTCGCGGTTCCTCCCTTCACACTCATTTTCTATGCTAATTGTCTCAAGTTCCACAAAGCGTGGAAAGTATCAATTGACCATGACTTTATTTTGCCAAGCATTTTCTATGGTAAAAGTATAAACTGATCATGACTTTGTTTTGTACTTTTTAGGACTGTGTTGGACATGTGTGGTCCAGTCCACTTTTTAAAGCATTGTTGACGGAAAAAACCCTCGACCTTCTGTCACGTTGGAAAGAATGCTTTGAAGGCAAGATATTGACATTGATGTAATCGAATTATCATCGAAAATCTAAAATGTTGAATATTTAGTGATATGATAATAATATTATAATTTTTTAATCAGTAAAGTACCTCCACTATCATCCAAAGTCTAAAATGTTGAATATTTAGTGATATGATAATAATATTATAATTTTTTAACGAGTAAAGTACCTCCACCCAAACGGAGGGAAAGGGATTCGAAGTCGAAAGGCACTAAAGAATCATCGAAAATCTAAAATGTTGAATATTTAGTGATATGATAAGAATATTATAAATTTTTAACCAGTAAAGTGACGTAATACTTGTTCAAATCCAGGACTAAACAAACGTAATACTTGTTGAAATCCAGGACTAAATATTATTACAATGATATTAATATTATAATTTAGTGATTCGAAGCTGAAAGGCACTAAACAAATGTTGCATAGCGCCGAGCAAGTGACGTAATACTTGTTCAAATCCAGGACTCGTCGTTAGTCAATTTGCGTGACCCGAAGTAGTTTCAAAGCCTTTACTCGATGAAGCAAGTTCGTGGAATTTACGTTGGGGTAGGTCTTATTTCCCATAGGCACACCAGTAGTCCTCGAAGGAAACTCAGATAAATATTTTTTCCTTTAAGCTTTAGTACAACTTAGTTTATGTCTGGCTATTATAGTCTAGTTTGAGGAAGGAAGGTTGTGATATGATTAACTTTATCTGATTAGAAAATATTTAGAAATTTGTTATCTTTATTAGATATAATAAACTTTAGTAAGTTAAAGTTGAGTCACACAAGATTAAAATAAAGTTTAATAGTATGTTTAATTGAATTATATTTCTTACATACATTTAAAAAACAATAGACTACTATAAAAAAATATAATCATTGTTCTATTTAGATATCGACAAATTTAAGAGGAAATTAATGGAGAGATTCCCAAGGCTTGGATGACATTAGTAATGGTTTATATAGTTCTTAGTTATTTTTGGTTGGAGTACACCTTGATGTATCTCTCTACATCATTTCTTATTTGGGGTCAATAGAAGTACTTTTAAAGAACTGCCAATATTTTTCCATCTCAATGTGACCTGTTACTTATTGAAATGCGCATCCTAATCATCTTTGAGCATTCACTAGTTGGTACACAAATATGTCCCATGTGAAAGAGACACATGAAGAGCTTGGTATGCATCTATAAAATCGTAATCGACTTCATACAAGATGGACTAATTGGAAGTATCATACCCATAAGAATCAAGAATGGTGGTGAGTGTTATGATTGGATGTCAACTCAAACAATTTGCTATTGAATTAGCACTCCCTTTCTTGTGGTTGATGATCAAATGGAACTATTGTAAATATGTGGCCTACTTTTGATGTGTTTCATTCCTATCTTACTTTCTATCTGAATAAACTTGAAAGATCTTAGGTCTATATGAATGATGGTTTTATTGCACAAGATGTAGTGCTTCCATTGTTTATATGCATGGACAAAGACATAGATCTCTTTATCGTATGTGTGGGTATATACAAACTACTCCTTTGAATGTTTCACTACAATAGGTAATTGGATACCCATGTTGTGTGAGGATAATTCCCAATGTGTACTCTAATGCATCACTCACTACCTCAAAATATTGATGCAATTTGATTAGAAAAACTATAGGTGGTAAAGAAAATTGGTTCTTTAACCTCTGAAATGCCCTATGTTGTGTAAATCCCAAATGGAACTTGGATCTAGCACCTCCTTTGGTAACTTGGTGTAGTGACCAAGCAATATGTGAGAACCCCAATAGAAATATTTGATAGAAATTAGTGAGATACAAACATTGAGAAGCTCTATTAGAGTATTTGGGGTAGGCCAACCTATAATTACCTAAAACTTGTTAAGATCAACATGGAATCTCTCTTTGTCAATATTATACCCAATATATTAAATCTTCATTATGTCAAATAAGAACTTCTCCAAATTAGCATATAGCTTGTGTCATCAAAGAGTCTAAAGTACCTGTCAAACATGTTGTAAATGTTCCTCCCTTGTCTTACTATATATGAGAATGTCATCTAAGTAGACTACCATAAATGTTTTGGTGTAGAGACATAAGATGTCATCCATCATCCTCATGAATTTGGAAGGTTCATTGGTCAATCCAATAGGCATAACCAACCATTTAAATAAACCCTCATTGGATTTTAATGTACTCTTCCATACGTCAGTGGGATCTATGGGTATTTGATGATAGTCATATTTGAGATCAATTTTGGTAAAGAACTTTCCACCATAGAAGTGTCCCAACAAGTCATCTATACAAGGGAGTCGATAGTGGTTCTCTATAGTGTTTTTATTTAAATATCTATAGTCAATTATTTGGAGCCAAGACAATTGGATTACCACATGGTGAAACACTTGGTTCAATGTGCCCCTTATGAATTAATTCTTGGATATACCTCATGATTTTATCATTTTCAAGGATTGATCAACAATAAATAAGTTCAATAGGTAAAAAATAACTAGGAACTAAATCAATATAATGATTTATCTTATAATGAAGTGAAACCCTAGCTGGTGACTTTAAGAAGTCTTCATATTCCACTACAATCTAGTCCATATGCTTCTACTATTAGGCTATAGTTTTAATATTAAGATTATAGATTTATAATATGTATTATATGTTGGAAATATCTATGTTGAAATATTTCTAATTACTAATTAGGTTTTCTCATTATCTCATTAATGGTTTTATGGGATTTTCTCTGGGGATCTCATGTAAAAATGTTATATACTTGAAAAAGCATTGTATCATTGTATCTAGTTTAATAAAATATGCTCTTTCACCATGCTGTATCAAAGCAACATGCATGGATGAATATTGAAGAAGAGAGAGTTTCATGGAGATCCAAAAAGGAAAGAGGAGAAGCATTGCCCTATAAAATATCTCACAAAGTCCCAATGTGAAATAACTATTAAAGCTAAAGAATGTGTCATTCAAATAACTGGTAATTTGGTCCACAATATATCTATCTATCTATATATATATATATATATATATATATATATATATATATATATATATATATATATATATATATATATATATATATATGATCCTAAAGAATGGGTTGTTTGATTGTTCTAAAGAATGACTCTAGAGAAATAAGACAACTCTGAACTTGAGAGATTACAATTTGTATTTTTTTTTTAAGTTTATGATCTTTGTTCTCATCTGAGAATTTGAGAACACGAGAAGATTTTAAAAAAAAATTGAGTGTCTGAGAGTGCTTATACCTATAAGCATACATTTTATAGAATGATTGCATCTACAGATTTTTGATTCAATGATACATATGTTTATTTTAAAAGAAGAGCTAGTTTAAAGCATTGCGTGAGAGAAATCAATGAACCAAAATGCTATTTGGTAAAAGCAATTTAACAATCAGTTAAATTTTGTGTTTGAGCAAGATGATGAACCTGTGATAGTAGTATTCCAGCCCTTTTTTATATCTTGGATGTGAATTCATATATTGTTCTCTCAAATACCAAAGAAACACTACTTCATTTTCATGGATACTAGAAACAAATTGAGAAGAAGGAAATGCATATAGAAGAATATGTTGCATATGAATTTTGGTGGATGTTGCATATAGAAGAAGATGTATTTGAATATTGGTGTCATTCACAAAGGTAAAATGAAACATTTATTTTATGAGTGAGTCAATATTTATTTAGTCAAAATATAGACAAGTCCAGTGTTGTCACAAGTCGTCTAGTCAAAGAAAGAAAGCAGTTCCAAAAAATAGATCCTTCAATACGGGTCCATTTGTTTTCTAAATGAATAAATTGAAGTAGAAGATGTTACCTACATATTTAAAGTCAGAGACATTATAGAGACATCAATTTTTTCAAGAAGAGGAGCATAATAATAAAATAAAAAGGTTATACATTAAATTTCATGCTTGAGATGTACAAGAAATATCTATCAAGTGAGCGTGTAAAATTCAAAATGACATCAAACATAAAAGGTACATTTTCTTCTTATATTGCATATCACAAAAGGAAATTATTGAATAGTGCATCAAGTGTTAAAATTTTACAAGGGTGTGGGTAAAAATCTTTTGAAAAAAAAAATAGTCTTTAATTTTATTTAAAAATATATATATTCGATTTAATCAAGGGTTATAATGTAGTTTAAAATATTTATGCAATAGAATTATTTAAAGTTTATACATTTATAAAAATAAAGTAATATTTTTTATAAAGGAGTTTTAAGAAAAAAGTAAAATTAAAGATTATACATTATTATAAAAAAATCAATTTTTAGGATTTATAAGGAAAAATCTAAATGGCAACACCTAAACTATTCCTTTCATAATCACAACTAAAAGGGTCAAATTTTATTCCTTGGAAGAAACAAATTAGGGCTATACTTGTGGGAGAAAAACTTTGGGATATAATGTCAGTGGATGAACCACGTCGTGAAGAACCTAATACACAAATGAAATTTGATGAAAAAGATAATATTGCCAAATTAATAATCTTATTAGGCATTATAAATGAAATTCAATCTCATGTTAGTGAATTTAGCACATCAAAAGAGGCATGGGACATCTTATACATGATATTTGAAAGTAGAAACCAAGCAACTATTCATCACATACAATCTAAATTATACACATTGCAAATGCTAAATAATTGAAGTGTGGAATATTTTCTCATAAATATAGAAAAATTAAAATAAAAACACTTTGGGTGAAGGAATTGATGATAGTTTTCTAATTTCAATCATATTGTATGTACTACTCAATACATATAGTATTTTGGTAGCTTATTTGCAAGTCTCAAATCATAGAGTATGTAGAAATTGTCCTTTTGCTTTATGGCTTGATCATCAATAGAATAAATTATGTTCTTTTGGATATCATCTTCCTATATTATTTAGTGTTGATTAAGGAAAAAATGGTAGGAGGAGATACCTTTGGTGTCCTATAGCATTGATATCTAACAGTGATGATGGCACTTCAAGGCATAAACTCGTAAACATCATACCTCTTCCACATAAATGGTTCACCCAAAATCACATCACAAATATCCAAGAGCATTACTTCACACAAAAGTTCATATTTTAAGGGATTGATGGCATAAGAGAGGAGACATTATTGAGTGACATGAATGTCTCTCCCTTTTTATAACCATCCAAAATATATGGTTGTGGGTATGGTGTGATAGGTAAATTAAAATACACCATTTTATTAGAAATAATTTTATTTTAACTCACAGTATCAATAATGAATTGGCATGGCTTACCCTTGACCAACATTTATAAGTGAAAAAGATGTTTGTTCTCTTGTGATTCCTCTAGTGCAACATGTGTAATGAAATGGTCATATTTAATTTGGATTCCACAATTTTTACTTTTCATTATCCTTAGCCTATGGATGTCGATATGATGGTGTAGTGGACGTAAAGAGTTATGACCTAGCAAACAATGAATAAATTGCTTGAGCATTCTCTCTTAAATATAGGTTGCTCTTGTTATAATCACACCATTTTCCAATCATGGCTTTTGAGGGATTCCTTTCTTGGGAGTATTTTTTACTTTCAATTATGATTCTAGGGTTGACCCCCTTTGTCTTGATTCTTTGGAGTGTCACTCTTGCCTTTATTTCCATGGTACTTAGTGTTTTGAATTTTGTGATTTTCTCCTCCATTTCTATTTTTGAATTTGTGGTTATATTTCAGTTTGACAAGTTTGTATGCCTCTCCCAATGTAGTGAATTTGAAGAGGAGCGTGTCCTCTTCAATGTACCACTGTAACCCACTACAATACTTGAGGTTTTGATGTCTTTCGGTAACTTGAATTCCTATATTTATTACCAAGGAATGGAATTAATATAATCTTGAATAGACTAGCCTTTACCTTATGCAATTGTTGCCATCACATGTATTGTTCTTCATAGCCTACTGTGGCCTAATATCCTTTCTTTACAACCTTCATGATATAATCAAATGTGAACTCTACTTCATCTAGATTCTCCTTGGTATCCCTATTACAATATGCTTACAACCAATTTCTAACAGGTGATGAAACTTTCAAGAGTGCAAAAGTTAAATATTCACTATAAGTGAATTTATTTTATAGATAACTATAAAGATAACCTAATAAATTTTCTAGGGCATTACCATTATTTTTTCTTTCAAAAGTAGGAATATCAAAATTTATTGCACCTTAAAAGATATGTCAATATTGAATGATGCTAGAGAAGTAAGAAGTTGTGTAGAAGAGGTTGTAGAATTTGCAACAAGAAGTTGTTGAAGAATTTGAGCAAATCGATCCATCATCTCATTCCTCTATTTCATGAGGGCTTCATTCAAGAGTTCCTTGAAAGTATCAACTGTTCCAATTTTTTCCATTCTAGTTCCCACTTGAGATCATTTAGAATGACAAGGGAGGTAATCAGAGGGATCTTGTGTTCAATTCCTAAACTTTTGATATCTTGATCTCATATTTATGGATATATAATTTAAAATATAAATTGCTATGATGCCATTGATCCAAACCATATAATTTTGAGCTAAGGAATATCTGAAAAAGAGTGTAATTTAGAAATAATAGAGTATAACAAAGTAGAGTGCAAAAATAATTTTATAATAATTTTATTTCTCAAAAGACAAAGTACAGTGCAAGCAATCTCCAAGAAGAGATGTGAGGCTATAACATTGCATCCATTATTCATCCATTTTATAGTCATAGGTACATATATTTTTATACAATAATTGATGTATTAGAAATCCATCATAGTGAATATGGAAAGTCATCCATATGGAAATATGGTGGTTCAACTTCCATGATTTGGAAGATCACCCATATGGAAATTTGGTGATTCACCTTCCATGAGTTACAAAGTGCATATTAAATGAAAACTTCATACATGTGACTTATATTTTTGTGGTTTATCTTCTACTAATGTGTCAACATGGCTAAAGATGCATTTTAGCTATAACAATCTAAAAATAGAAAATAATTATTTTTGAAAAACATTTTGTTTTACATTTTTAAGGGCCTTCAAAGTGCTTTTATACAAATTTGTTGGCAACTTGTCTATGATATATTTGCTTTCTATAATTTTTATTATTCCTCTAATTGTTCCAATATTTTTTGAATGGATCAAAATAGATTTCCAATCTCAAATTTATGGCTCTAACAATATGGATAAGATTAAAAAATAGTTTTTTGGGTATACAACCATGTCCCAAAAAAGTCACATGTCTAGACCAAACAATACATCATATAACCTTCACATTTAAAAAAACAAGCATTATAATGATTTAAAAAAACAAACATTAAAATAACTTGAATAAACAACATCTTATTCATTTTAAAATGTAAAACCAATACACCAAATACTTTGCGAGGGCTTACTATCAAGATCCATCTCTACATGCATAAGCTAATTCTCACCTTTTCCACCCATATTATACATTAAAATGCAAACTAAAACACTAAAAAATATTATCAAATATTACTCTATCAAAACTTCTTAATTCTAGGTGGGATGTAGTATCTCTTCAATACAGATGGAGTCTCAAATTTAATACACTCTAGGAAAAGTATCTTGAACCTAAGCAAACCTTTTTTTCTTGGAGTTTATTGTTTCAAGGGCTTCCTATTGGTCAACAACTTAGATATTTGGGTGTGAATGATATTTACTATAGATCTTGTGGAGCAGAGGAGGATGTTCATCATATGTTTTGGTCTTGTGTGAGAGCTCAAGAGGCTTGCAGTGGATTTTCTCTTTTTTCAAACCATATATGATAGGTCCCTGTTCTTGTGTGAATATTTTTTTAGGGGATCCACTTGAGTTTTTTGAGAATCTTGTTCCTATGTGGCATATCTTTAGAGTGGGGATTCTTTTTCATTTGTGGAAAACTCGCAATAGAGTGATTTTTAGCTAGCAGGAGCCTTCTACTTTTTCTCTTGCTGATAAGTATCAGGTTTTCTATGATTGTTGGTTGCAAATTTTAGTGTAAGCAAAAAAAGTGAATATATAGCTTCATAAATTATGGTACCTTATTAATCATTGGGGTAATACTCCTTGTGTAGTGAATCCTGTTCCTCCATCCCCTACACAGCAATGATGCATAGTCTATTAGTTGTTTTTTTATGTCGTTCTCTGTTTGGTTTTCTTGTGAACATTTGTAAGTTATTTTGGTAGCTCTGCTAGCTATTTAGAAAATAGTTAGTGTGCTTGGGGTGTACTAATTCCACCCACCTTTTTTTTATGATTAAGCCATTTTAATATAATGTTTTTTCATCCAAAAAAACTTCTTAATCATATTTTTAATATTTAAACATTTAAAATTAAAAAAATATTAATACCCATTCTTTTATGTAACAAAATAAATAAATATATATATAAATATTATGTATATAATGTTACTTTCCTTCCTTGTTCTACTTCGGGTAGGAATTTCTCGCACTCTATAAAACAATTAATTTATTGTTGATCGTGGTGGAACTTAAAACCTTCTTCAATATTATAATTGTTTTTAAAAGAGGATTGTTCCACCCAATCCACCCAAGCACACCCGCATATAAATTCAAGGTTTACTTAAAACAAATAAAATTTAAGATTTTTAGAAAAATGTTTATCTATAATTTATAATATAGTTTATAAATTAAATTTGTAAAAATAGTTTTAACTTAAATGTTATAGGTCTTATAAAAGATATTTTTACCTAAGCGTTTACTCGTTTAAAATTTAAATTTATTTTAAATGTACAATGAATATTAAATTTGTAATAGGTTTATTTTTAAACAATAAATATAAAGAGATAGGATAGCTTACAATTAATTAAATATTTGTAATTAAAAAAAAATTTTACTAGTTAATATAAGAAGTTTTGAAAGGATCCCAAAACCTTATTACAAAAGGAACAACTAACACCCTATCAGGGTGAAAGATGTTAAGAAGCTAAACAGAGACCAACATCCAAAAACCACATAGGGAAAACCAGCACAACCAACACCAAGGTAGATGAAAAAGAAATAAACAAGTAGATGGAAGACCAAATGACCTACAACTAGTACCCATAACCCATATAGATCAACCCATGTAGGGACATCCAAGCACATATAACAACAAAAACAAAAACAAAACAAAACAAAAAACCATAAAAAATAGGCCCTCGACCATTACTGTTCATTGATATCTGGGTTGTCCTTGTTGGGAATCTCCAAAAGCTGACCCACCTATCCCCAGCTCAACATAGCAATAAGAAGAAGAGTCTTCTCACTGCAGTAGCTATCATAAAACCTAGTGAATATCACTAGTGCCAAAAACAACTTATACCATCCATAAGACAAGGGCCCCACAAAAATGATGGTAATACAACTAAATAATTTCAAAAGATTTGAAAGATTGAACTTGGGAGAAATGGATGGTCTATAAATAGCATCCCCAACATCAGCATAGGAATAGGTCGAGCAAAACCTCCCTAGCCTGAGGGAATTACAAAGGGGCCTAAAGAAACAAACCTCTAGTCTTTGAATCATTGATACCCGACAAAAAATCCTCTCTCTAAATAGCTAGTCCATCCTATCTCAACCCCAAATTTACTAGGAAATTAGTGGATTTATTACCTTCCCTATACACATGCTTGAGAATTACATTCTCAAAGGCCTAAAGGATTCTTTTTATCTCATAATCATATTAGTGATAAAAGGACTAGGAGTTTGAGAGCCTTTCACTATATTGACGATATTAAGGAAATCACCCTCAATTATGACCTTACACTGATCGAAGCCATTCAATAGAGAAATCCCTTGGAAGAGAGCATGAGCTTCAGCAAAATGACTCGATTGAGGTCCCATCTTCTCAGCAAATGCGAGAAGAATTTTGTCACTATTATTCTAAATTAAACCACTTGCACCTAACTCTCCTGGGTTACCCTTGGAAGCCCCATTGAATTGAGTTTAATCCAGCCTAAAAGGGGTTTTTCCCAAGATATTTATCTTCTCCCATATGAATCCAAATGGGCAGTAGACCTCAAAAAGGTTTTAAACCCCAAAGTACTCTCTAGAGTTGATTCCCCAACAGAGGAACCTGAGAACAAATAGATGGTAGATATTTTTCCCACTATTGTCGTAATGCTCTTGGCATAGATAGAGAGGGTTAAATTGACTTCCTTTTTAGAATTCCTCAATTTCCTTTCCTTCTAGATGCACCACATGATGTGAGCCAAGTTAAATCTCCAAAATAGATAAAGTTGAGTAGAGAATAAAGGAAGGTCCCACTAGTATAAAATATTAGATATTTGAATGGGCCATACCTAGAAAACACCAACTAATTTGAAAAAGAAGGAGAAAATATCTTAGAGAATGGGCACAAAAGGTAACATCGGTTTGAAATAATCATACCTCAAGATTGTAAATTATCTATGGTCAAGATTTTATTATGTATAGGAAGCCATAGAAAATATTAACCTTAGGGGTTATTCCTTCTACAAAAACAAGCAACTAAGAAACTAAGAGGGACTAGGATCCCCCAAAAGACAATATGTTGATTTTAAAAAAAGTACTCCTGAACTTTTTGCCTTTTAGAAAATATTATCAACTTTATCAATAGATTTGATGACTTGAAACTTTAGGACATCCAAGATCTTATTAAGGGTTATTTTCTTGACCATATACAAGTCAGGACTGAGTAAAAATATTCATCTCTTCCTATGATTTATAGTTGCGATATAATCTTCAACCTTAGAACCAAAGATATATCTACATAATTCTTCAGCCACCACCAATTCTAGTAGCGATGCCAATGGTTGATCCATAGCTAGGGATCTAACCAAAAATAAATTAGATGGCCATTATCCACATTCTGTCTTCCTCAATTTCTAATACTACTCTTGGAATTATAAAAACTAAGCTAAAATTCTAACAAAATTTTGAAATGTCATCCGATAGGAATTCATCCCCATTATTTAGATATTATGCTTTTATAATATTAACCCAATTAACTTCTTTATTTTGGATCAGGCACCAACCTTGTTTAACAACCAGGGCCTTATTCATTTACTCCATCCTACTCAAGACCAAGCCTCCAAACTTCCTTCTACTATAGATTTGGTCCTATGCTACTAAGTGGAATCTCTTCTTCTCCTCCGACCCAGGTCATAGGAAGGAATTTTGATCTTGCTCAATCTTCTACACTATTTTACGTGGCATATTTAACAATGACATAAAGTAAACTGGTATACTCTGAAGTGTATATTTCACCAAAATAACCTTACATGCCTAGCTTAACAAGGTTGCTTTCCAGTTGGTAAGTTTACATTGCACCCTTTCCACCATCAACTCCCATAAATATTCCTTGCACCTCCCTTTAAAAATAGGAGGTCCAAGGTAAGTTTATGGAAACTTTGCTATCTCACATCCCAAATCCATCGATATTCTTCTTTGCCTAGTAATCAAGGAATTCAAGAAGAAAATTTTATTCTTCAAAAAATTAACATTCTATCCCACTACCTCTTCATACCAAATGAGGATCTCTTTGATTGCCCAAGCCTGAGGAATTGAGGTAAGGAATAAGAGAAGAGTATCATCTATGAATTGATAATGGGAGATTGGTTCCATGCTCAAGGTCAGTCTAATACCAACCACATAGGAGGAGGCCTTAAGAGACCTACCCAAGGCTTCTTCCATGAGGATAAACAGATAAGTGGAGAGAGGGTCTCCCCAAAAAATACCATGGTAACTACGAAAGTACCTTGTAGGAGAGCCATTGACAAGTACTAAAAATCTGACCAATAAAATGCAGGTTTTAATAATAAAGATCCATCTCCTATCAAAGCTAAACTTCTGGAGGACCTTAAGGAGAAAGTCCCATGAGACCCTATCATAGACCATGCTCATCCAATTTCAGAAAATATCCTACTCAACCACTTTTACCCACTAAATGTATGAGTTTATGAACCAAAATAACTTCATCCAAGATCTGACGACTCCAAATGAAACCACTTTGAGTGAATATAATCATACAAGACAAGAGAGGTTTAACCCTAATAGCCAAAACTTTAGTAAAATTTTTAAATATAGTATTGTAGATGCTAATTGAGAGAAAGTCTTTGAACTCAATAGCACCTATTGATTTTGAAATTAGAGTCAAGAAAGTGGCATTTAAAGCCTTAGGTAATACTTTAGTGGTTTGAACTTCATGTAGAGCTTCACCAATCTCCCTACCAAAGATATACTATAACCTCTAGAAAAATATTGGGGGGAAGCCATCCAGGCCAAGGTCCTTCAATCCTTCCATAGAAAATAGTTCTTTCTTAATTTTATCATTATTAAGTAGATTATTGAGATTAACATTCATTTATCTCATCACCAAGTGAGGAATGTTTTGAAGGATTTTTTCTTCCACAAAAACACTTCTTGCACTCATCTTGTAGAGGAGAAATTGGAAGAAGGAGACAAACTCCATCCTAATTTCTTGGATATCCCTTGTTGTAGAACCATACGCTTTACGAATCTCCTTGATCTAGTTATGGATTTTGTGGCAAAGAGTTGAGGAATAAAAAATTGTGTTTCTATCTCCATATTTGAGCCAAAGAGCTCTAGACTTTTATTGCCAAAAAACCTCCTCACTACTCAGGACATGAGGCTTAGCCAAAATTATTTTTTCCTCCAATCTATTTTTCTATGAGAGAATATCCACTTCCAAAAAATATTGAATAGCTTATAATTGGGATCTAAGATCCTTTTTCTTATTTGGATGTCCCCAAAGACCGATTTGTTCCAATATTTTAGACTTTTTATCAGTATCATCTTAGCAACCACCTGATTAATATGTGAGCCATAGAATATGGTGTTCCACCATTCTCTAATTCTTACCTCCAACTCCGGATGAGAGAGCCATATAGCTTCAAGTTTGAAGGGTCTCAGGAAGAAAATAGTACTAGAATCATTATACAAGAGAAGAGGGTTATGATCAAATCCAATCTTGGATAGAGAGTTTAGGGAAGAGTCCCCAAATAGGGTAATGACCTCTTTGGAAATAAAAACTTTGTCCAATCTAATTTTTATGTGATGGACCCCTAAGCATCTGTTACTCCATGTATATCTTTAACCTTTCAATTCTAAGTCCATGAGCACTTGATTATTGCCAAAAGAAGCAAATTCTTCCATAATTCTCAAGATTGTTGTATTCCCCCCTTCTTGTCCAACTAGTACAAAGGATATTTGAAGTCTCATACCAGAATCCAAGTCTCATTCTTAAAAGCTTCTCTTATTGAACTAAGTGTGGGCCAAAGATAGGTTATTTTTGTTCTAGATTTAGGGGTATAAATGTTGGTCAAAATCCATTTTCTACTCGAATACTTGCAATGAAACAACATGTTAATAATTCTATATGTTACCAAAAGAGTCAATTCAATGACTTTATTAGGGTTCCATAGCCATAGGATACCCCCCAAGGCCCCTTGTGTCGAACTGGCCACAAAGTCGACTTCCTTCCAAACCACCTTTCTTACCTCATATTTTGCTTTTATACATATTTATCTCCTACTTAAAGACATAAGCCTTTGTTTTGAGGTCCCATTCAGACCTCTAATATTCTATGATAGGAACCTCATTTATGGATTTTGTAAAAAAATTTACCCTTATTGTCTTGGGAGTTATGACAAAATATTTCAATCTCGAGTTGTTTTCCCCTATTTTTTTAATATTATCAAATTTTAATAGGGTCTGAGATCCATCCGCTACATTTAATTCTCTCTTTGGACTGATGTGCTTTGTTGGAAGGTCAAACCCCCTTGCGCTCCACTCCAACATTAATCATTTTTTGTGTCTTCCAGTATTGAGAGGGGATCTGAGAGTCAGATACTGGGCTAAATCCTCAACCGAGGAAAGAAATTGATATATTTGATCTTCCAAGGTTACATTTTCTAGTAAGCTAGAGTCACAACCCAAGCAGTCATACAAATTTTTTAACATAACAGTTGGACCATAGAGTCGTAAAATAGGTCTAGAAAAACTAACCTAAATATGTTCATTGGCCTCCGAAGTTTGATAAAAGCTTCCACATATTGCCATAATCTCCCTCAAGGTGGGTTCACTTTGGGTTGGACTTGTTATTTTTGTGTCTTTTAGTGAAATACTTTTAGTATTTGGAGTTTCAAAAACCAGTTCTTTTCTAGGTGTCGTCTAAATTTGGGGTTTTGTGGAGTCATGCACCACCTCCTTAAGGCCCAAACCTTCAGGATCAGTTCATTCAGGCTAGCCTTCAACAACTTTCTCTTGCCAAAAATTATCCTTTTTGTTAAAAATCATAGAGCACTGTGAATATAAATGGCCAGGTTTACCATAATCGAAAGACCAAATGGGTCTATTTTCATATTCAATATGTTGATTCCATGTGCCTACATTTGAAATAAGCTTAATATAGGATGAAATATCAGCCTTTATATCTGCCATAATGCACAACCTTGCAAACACCATCCTAGATTTTGCTTTAGTCACTGGGTTGATTTGAATGAGTTCACCAATGCTTTTAGTTATCCTTTTATTTGGTTATATAGAATTGAAATGGTTCTATTGTGTATTAGTGTTTTTACAACATCTTAATAATTATGAATTTAGTTATCTTTCAAAATTGAAATATTTAATCAGTTAAAAATAATATTTTCATTATTAATAAGTCAAATTATAATTTAATCAAAATTATTATTTTTAATATAAATAATAATTTTTATTTTATTTTTAATAATAATGGTTATGTTATGGTAGAATGAAGCAAAGTTTGAAGGATCATGTATGTACAAGTTTGTTTAAAATATGTAATATGTAAAGGAAAAATAAATATTTGGAATATCAAATTCATTGGTGACATATGTAAATAAAGGGGAAATTAAAACCAAACACAACTATTTAAAAATTAATGGAATGGATCAAGATATTTATGTACAAGAAAAATAATTGCATTTTAATTATTATCATGTATTGAAAAGGAAGAGTCATATCCATCTCAAAAATATAAGGAAAGATAGCTTATGGAAGGGAATAAAATTACCAATTATTTTCATGCTACAACCAAATGAATTTATATTTTCATTAAATAAAAAATATTTCAATTCTTAATGGAAGTGATAAGGAAGAAGATATTAGAAAGAAATCAATTAATTATTTCAAAGGCATTTTGATAGAAATTGGGAAAGACAAAGAGTCCTAATGCATTTTTTGGTAAAATACTCCATCAATTATAAGACAAGGATAAGATGAGATTTTGACGAGCTATATGAGGCAGTTTTCTCTCAACCTAATAAGGCAACTAGACCCAATGCATTTCATATAACACTCTTTCAAAAAAAAATGATTTTTTTTTAAACTAATATACTCATAGTGTTTGAAGAGGATACGAAATAGAAGTCTATAGTAAGTGATATCATTTCCGCCTTAATTGCATTGGCTCCAATAAAATAAAAGATAAAATCTTTTGATAATTTTTGTCCAATAAGTTCTTGTAATATGATTTTTAAAATAATTTCAAAAATAATGGGAAATAGATTGAAAAGAATTCTAGATTATGTTATCTCATGGAAACAAGATGGTTTTTTTCATGGAAAATATTTTTTTAATAATATAATTATTGCATAAAAGGTCACTCTATGAAAAAACATGTATGCTTAAAAAATAAGTTATACATAAAGCATATAATAAAGTCTACTAAAGTTTTCTACATAGGATTGTTAGAAAATTTTGGTTTCTGATAAGGTTTGGTGTAAATGGGTTAGATATTTTTATAGGACTCGAAAATATTTTATCTTGACAAATAAATCCCTTGTTAGTTACTTTCAATAATTGTGTGGACTCTACCAGGGTTACCCACTATTTGTTTATCTATTATTTTTGTTGAGGCATTAAAGAGATACTCCTTAAAGGTAAAAAATAGAAGGAAAGACCAAAGCTTTTCAAGTTGTAACAAGTGGTCCTTTTGAATCTCACCTTTTATATGTTAATGATATTAATTTTTTGGATTTGGTTATTGTGAGAAACCCCTGTGACCAACGCACAGGGCTGAGCAGTCTCCTCCAAAACATGACCCTTATATTGATGATACTTTTTTTTGTTGGTTACATAGATGAATTGGTTACAATCACAATTTTTAGTAACTATCAGCACAGTTGGCAGGGTTTAAACTATCAGTGAAGGCTTCCAAAACACCCACCGTCTCGTTAATGGTAATCCAACGTGAGATGGGGACCGTTGGAGGCACACGGTTCGCATCTTCTTCGTCAGTTTAGTTTAACACATAGCATGAAGGGGACCGCTAGACAAGTAGGAAATAGATCATCGTCATCAGTCAGGTGCAACACGTAAAGGAGTCGGATCAGACTACTGGCTATGCATGGGCACGCCCCTGGGATTGGAACCTAGGTCTCCTCTCGATAAACACCCCAACTTACCAATCCACCTAGACCCATAGACTTTTGATGATACTTTTCAAAATCATTTGATCGATGGATTAGTGAATGAATGTAATTTAAATCAATATTATGGTGTTATGTTATATAAAGACTCTTAAAAAAATTGATTAATACTATATAAAATTCATGACTTTTTATTAACATTCCAATAAATTTATAATAAATAATTATAAAAAATTTAAAATTTAAAGTTAAAAAATCATGAGACTTAAAAATTTAATTTTAAATATAATTTATGAAGTTTCTTGAAAGATAAACTCACAAAGACAAGACAATAACATCGCTTCTAGAGCTCACCTTTGTTTTTGATAAAAACGTGCATTAATTTGTCTACTTTTCCAGAGCTCCCATTAAATAGGCCACGAGTGAGTGACAACAGTACTAACATCACTTGGTCCCAACTCCCATGTTCTAAAACTTGCTAACCGATTTCAGACTTGTTTAACACTTTTCACTAAATCGACTGAGATTTCCCCGCCAGTTAACATTCCCCTTCAAAATTGATCCCATTTCTAATAACAAGTTTGCTCCTAATCATAGATGATCAAACCAAAAAACAATTGAAAATGTTAGAATAACTAACGTCACAAGTTGGGTCACATGGATCGCTGTGAAAACGGGGAAAGTCCTCTGAAGAGGTGGATATGGAGAAAGATGATCCATGCTCCTGCTCGCCCCTCTTTTCGTCCCTTGTTTCTTCTGCAGAAGAAAACCTCAGCCATGGTCCAAATCAACCCCCGTAGTCATGAAACGTCACTCCGCCTAGCACAACACGTGTGTGTGGACTCCCGTGTATTCGATATTACACACGTCTACAGAGGCCGCGACTCAAGGCCTCCACTTTGCATACGCCAGATTCCAAATGGGTAGACTTGACTCGAACCGACCCTGTGACATGAGCAAGACCATGTGGAAGCAGTTCTGGTTGTCATATCCGTAATCCTTGCGGGCCATGTGTTCTGCCCCATTTTAAAGCACGAACAGAAGAAGTCTAAAATATGATTTAGCAGGTCTGCCAGCTCAAAACTCTGTTATGTATTCTGCCATTTGGCTTGAGTTTGTCGCTGGTAAAAAAATGGGGCAACACTTGCTTGGTTTGATTATACGTTTGCATTTAATGAGCTTAGCCTGTATGGTCCGGGCCGCCCCAGAGGAGGCCCAGATTCTTCTGCAAATGAAGAAACAGTTCGAGGATCCTGGGAATGCGCTTGAGAGCTGGAAAGAACCCATTGGCGCACATTGCAACTGGGAGGGAATTACCTGCGACAACATGACGGGTATGGTCACTGAAATCTCAATTAAAGGCAAGTCTCTCAAGGGCCCACTTGACTCCGGTATTTGCGGGTTGCAGAGCTTGAGGAAACTCCATTTACCTTCAACTGACTTGAACGGTAGCCTACCTCTGATGAGGAATTGCAGCGACCTTCAGTACCTGCACCTGTCGACGAATTCTCTGTCCGGCACCCTACCGGATTTGTCGCCGCTGAAATCCCTGCAGGAGCTGTATCTCTCCAACAACGGCTTCACCGGCAAATTTCCTGTTTCTCTGGGAAATTTAACGGAGTTAACCTCCCTCCACCTCCACAGTAACTCGTTTGCTCCGGGGAAAATACCTCAAGAGCTCATGAAGCTTAAGAAGCTGAAGGAGCTCTACTTGGGGAAGTGCAATCTGATGGGAGATGTCCCGCATTTTATCTTCAATTTCACAAAGCTGGCCGATCTGGAGCTGTTTTCGAACAGCTTGAATGGTTCTATTCCGAAGGAGATTGGTGATCTGAGGCAGCTCTATGAACTGGAGCTCTGGAACAATCAGCTCAGCGGAAGTCTTCCTCCAGAATTGGGCAACCTGTCATTTCTTGGGGACTTCGATGCATCCCATAATAGACTAAGTGGTAACATCCCCGAAGAGCTCGGGAACTTGAAGAAATTGGTCTCGTTTCAGCTGTACAACAACAACCTTTCGGGGCAAATTCCTGAAAGCATCGGAGAATGGCCATACCTAGAAGAGTTGTCACTCTATCGGAACATCTTCACAGGCCCCTTACCGCTGAAGCTCGGCAGTCTTTCCAAATTCAGGATGATGGATGTCTCGGAGAATCGACTGACCGGCCAGCTTCCGAACGATATCTGCAAAGGAGGGAACATGCGATACTTTCTTGCTCTCAACAACCTTTTCAGGGGAGAGTTGCCAGAGTCGTACGGCGACTGCAAAAGTCTGGTGCGCTTCAGAGTGAGTTACAATCGTCTCAGCGGCAAGGTGCCCGCAGGCGTTTGGGGACTGCCACATGCTAGAATCATCGATCTCAGCTTTAACGATTTCGTCGGTGAAATGAGCCCCGAGATCGGAAGTGCGAGGAATTTGTCCAATCTGATCATTCAGAACAACCGATTCTCCCGCAGCCTGGCGCCGGAGATCGGTCTGGCCATGAAGCTGGTGAGGATCGAAGCCCGCAATAATCAATTAACGGGCAGTATACCGAAGGAAATGGGCAATTTGAAGCACCTAAGTTTGCTCTATTTGCAGGAAAACATGCTGGAGGGCTCCATACCCTCCGAAATCGGTTTGTGCAGTTCTTTGACTGTCATCAATCTTGCCGGAAATCGTTTGGAAGGATCGATTCCCACGGCGCTGGCATCTCTTGAGGATCTGAATTCTCTGAACCTTTCAAATAACGAGCTCTTGGGTTCGATTCCCGATAGTCTCGGTTCTTTGAAGCTGAGTTCTATTGATTTCTCCAACAATCGGTTGTCTGGGCCTGTTCCGAGTTCACTTCTGGTCGTGGGAAACAGACAACGTTTTTCCGGAAATCCAGGGCTCTGCGCCAAAATTTCCAATGGTGATAATTCTCTAGGCGTCTGCTCGACTTCTCGTCCTAAGGAGGAACTCAGAAAATTTAAATTAACTTTTGGAATCGTTGTAGCTGCAGTGATGGTTATAGTGATATTTGGTCTGATATTTTTTCGTCGATACCTTCGGAGTGAGGCGGAGTCAAAGGAGGAAAGTTCATCATGGAGTTTCAAAGCTTTTCATAATCTAAACTTTAATGTAGAGGAAATTTCCAAGGCTATTTTGCTGAAAGAGAATGTTATCGGCAGCGGCGGTTCGAGCACGGTATATCGCGTGGATTTACAGAACAATGAAGCTGTAGCCGTGAAGCACCTACCGACCAACAACAACAAAAAAATGGACGATGACAAGGACAAACGACAGAACTATCACTGCAATAAACAGATTGTATTCGGAGAACATGAACACCGACTAGCCAAGGCAGAAGTCGGAACTCTGGGAACAATTCGACACAAAAATATCGTGAAGCTTTACTGTCATTTGTCAAACAGCCATTCAAATCTTCTTGTGTACGAATACATGCCTCACGGTAACTTATTTGATGCTTTACATAACAGCGAAGGAGGAGAAAGAGGAGGAGGTCATCGTTTGGATTGGCCAACGCGGTACAAGATTGCGCTGGGGGTGGCTCAGGGTTTGTCTTACCTACACCATGATTGTTCGCCTGCAATTGTTCACAGAGACGTCAAGCCTACGAACATCTTGCTGGACAATAATTACGAGGCAAAGATCGCCGATTTCGGAGTCGCAAAAATTCTTCAAGCTTGCCGTAAAGGAGCCCACTCCTTCACAATCTTCGTAGGCACTCATGGCTACATCGCTCCTGGTAATTCTGAAGTTCTGAATTTACCGTTCTTTTTATTCTTCTTCGTATATTTAAAGTCGTTTATTTTTATTTGTTATTATATTCTTAAGGTTTCTTTGGAGTATTTGATCGTAAATTCGTCTTCTATTTTCGATGTGTTTTGTTGAAGAATATGCATACTCGCTGAAGGTGACGGAGAAGAGCGATGTTTATAGTTTCGGCGTAGTTTTGTTGGAGCTAATAACGGGAAAGCGGTGCATAGAGCCAGAGTTTGGCGAGAACAAAGATATTGTTTACTGGAGATCGCGCAAGATTCATAGCAAGGAATGTGCGCTTGGGGTGCTGGATTCGAGGATTTCCAAGTCGTTTGAGGAGAAAATGATTAAAGTCTTGAAAATTGCCATACGTTGCACTCATAAATCGCCGGATATCCGACCCTCCATGAGAGAAGTCGTGCAGATGCTGATGTGTTAACGGAGAAGACTGTTATCTTTGCATTTTTTATTTTACAATGTCTTTCTATATCACAATTACTTTTCTATTTTCTCAATGGTGGATGTTGATCCATGCAAAACATCTTTCCAATAAGGAAGGAATTCAAAGGCCACTGGGTCTTATGTTTGAAATTCCTGTAATGCCTCCTCCAGTCCACATCAAATAATTCCTCCTCTTTGTAAAATATCAGAGTGACTGTTGCATGTATAGTTTAGGATACGAGGAAGATAAATACCAGAACACGTTTTCTGTGTCCCTGAGTTCATTGACTGTATTGTACTCCCGAGTCGAAAGATATTTGCAATAAATAATTGTTATTAATTAATTGGTTGCGTCTTGGATGCACTGACGGCTAACATTCAATCGTTAAATGGTAAATAGCAATATAACAACTAGGAAATCCCAGAGAAGAAACTCATAACGAAATATATTAAATAGGACATAAAGTTGGAAGCTTCGTGAACAAGCACCAACCCACTTAGAGTATGTAGTCCAGGGGGGGTTTTAACAAAAGCCTAACTCCTAACTCATAAATCAGAAAAATTAAACAAAACAATAAAATGTAATTAAATTACTTGTTTCCGTTTACTTTTTTAAAACAATGTAGTAATATATTATATTTAATCTAATACATTATATTTAGACTTTTTTTATTAATAAAAACGAAAGTAGAATTCAAAAGGTTGAAGGTTATGCTCTTTCGTCTTCTAATTCTTCTTTAAAAATTATATATTTATTTATTATCATTTTTCATGCGATTATCCCACAATCACTTGTACGATACATTGATACATAGTATTTATACGACATGTTGATACAATACTTGTATGACACACTTGTATGGTAGCATATGTGTGACATGCTTGTACAATAGCATGTGAACCGACAACAATAATTGAATGATAATTGTAATTAAAGTAGTAGTTGAACAACAACAACAATTGAACGACAATAGCAATTGAACAATAGAACAACAATTGAATTTTAGTAGCTACAATTGAACGATAATAGTTATTGAATGGTAGCAACAACAATTGAAAATCATATTTACACATTTTTATTAATGGAGACAAATGTGGAATCCAAAAGGCTAAAGGTCATGCCCATTCTTCTTCCAATCCTTCTCCAAAATTTATTTATTTATTATCATTTTTTCATGTGATTGTCCAACAACCACATGTATGACATGCTGGTATGATAAAAATTATATGGTCTATTGGTACAACAGCACTTGTACAACATGCGTGTATGGTAGCACTTGTGCAACATGCTTATACAACAACACATAAATGACAATAGAAATTGAACAACAACAATAATTGAATGATATCAACAACAATTGAATGACAACAACAATTGAATGATAGCAACAATTAAACGATAACAATAGTAATTGAATGACAACAACAATTGAATGACAATAGCAATTGAATAACAACAATAATTGATTGACAATAGCAATTGAATAACAACAATAATTGAATGATAGCAACAACAATTGAATGACATCAACAATTGAACGATAGCAACAACAATTGAATGACATCAACAATTGAACGATAGCTAACAATTGAACGACAACACACATTATTTATTATTATTATTCCAATGAGTTTACACATGTTTTTATGAGGGGTCATGGTCCCCTCATACTGAGTGGGGTTTGAACCTTGAACCTCTCAAAGAGAAGCCAAAGCTCTTACCATTGCAGTAATATTGCAACTACATTATTTATTATTATTATTATTTTATTTATATATGCTCCTACATCATACACACCCAAGAAAAGAAATGCACCATGAGCTCCAACTCATGAAAATTTTATTAATTCTCGAACAAAAACTTCATACTTAGCAACTTTGGATGCACTCATCCATGTTGCTTCTTCAACTACCCAATTTTTCCACTTGACCAAATACTCATTAAAGTCTTTAACCCTTGTCCTCTTAGCCACTATAGAGTCTATCACTGCTTAAATATCATCTCGCTCTTTCTTCGGCAACTGCTATACCCACTCTTCCATAAAAAAATTAAAAGTGGTGTCTCCATTACTATCTACTGATTTGTCATAATATGGATACAAATCAACCACATTAAAAATCAGCGATATGTCTACTCCTTTTGGGAGTTCAGTTTCATAAGAATTAGCTATAAATTTCTTCATTACCATATAAGGTCTAATTTTTTTAATTTAACTTATTATAAGTGTTTTTTGAGAACCTTTCTTTCTACATATGTGTCAAAACCAAATCCCCAACCCAAAAGTCTTGTTTTCTACGCTTGAGATCAGCATGTTGTTTGTATCTCATAGCACTTTTCTCCAAGTTATTTTTCATCTACCGAAGTAAATCATGCATGTAATCAACAAAGTCCTTTGTTATAGTAATTGACCTCCTCAATTATGCTATACTCTACAACTCATCCACTCTTAGATGGATTGCATACACAAATTGCAATGGACTCTTGGTTGTACTTATATTCATCGAATTGTTATATGCAAAATCTGCTTATGCCAAGATGATATCCCATAACTTTGGCTTCTTGTCAACTAAGAACCTCAATAAATTGCCAAGTATTCTATTCACAACTTCAATTTGTTCATTTTTTTGTGGATGAAAAGTTAAACTAAAAATCAGTTTTGTATCTAACTTCTTCCACAAAGTTCACAAAAATGACCGACGAACTTAGTATCTCTATCTGAAACAATAATTTTTTCTAAACCATGCAATCTTACTTCTCTAAAGAACAAATCAACACAATGTGTAGCCTCATTTATTTTTTGGTAATGTAGAAAGTGAGTCATCTTTGAAAATTTATCAACAACAACAAAAATGGAATCATTACATCTTTGTGTTTGTGGTAGTCTAAGAACAAAGTCCATACTTATATCCTCCCATGGCCTTTTTGGTATTGGTAATGGCTGATACAATCCAATATTTTGGCTCCTTCCCTTTGCATGTTGTTAGACTTGACAACCTTTCACAAATCTTCTTACATCTGCACTCATTCATAGCCAATAATAACTTTTATAAAGTTGTCCCATAATTTTATCTACTATGAAATGTATGACAAATCCTTCACTATATTTTTCTCTTATCAAATTCTTTCATTGAGCTCTGTTGTATGCATAGTCATTTTTCATTGAATAATAATCCCTCTTGGACAAAATAATCAAGCCATGGTGTTCTATCTCCTATAGTAGGGTTATTGCACGCTGCCCAAGCTTCTTTGAAATCCAAATCATCAACATAAAGCTCTTTCATAGCATCAAAACCAACAAATTCAATCCTCATTGCATTTATTAATAAACTTCTTCTACTCAAGGTATCGACTATCCAATTTGAACTACCATGTCAATGCTTCAAAATAAATGAGTAAATTTGAATATACTCCTCCCATTTCATGTCTTTGGTTCAATTTTCCCTAATTGTTAATGAATTGTAAAGCATGATGATTCGTTCACAACACAAACTCTTTTAGTAACAAATAATACCTCAATTTTGAAGTGTTTGCAAAATAGCATAAAACTCTTGACCATAAACCAAATATTTTTTCTTTTCTCCATTTAATTTCTTGTTGAAATAACCAATGGGCTTACCTTCTTGACTCAAATAGTTGTCCGACTCACATCACACTCTACTTGAAAAACCTTGTTGAAATTCGACAAAGCTAGAACCAATTGTTTCATTATCTTCTCCTTCAATATTTGAAAGTTTTTTTTTTTGCAACTATCCATTTGAACTCATCCTTATTGCCATTCATTGATTCCATGATTGGAACAAAAATCCCATTGAAATTTATGATAAACTTCTTGTAGAAACTTGCCAAACCATATAAAATTTTTGTCACAAACATACTTCTTGGTTATGGCCAATCCATAATAGCTTTTATCTTTTTGGGATCCATCTACAAGTATTTGTATGAAATAACAAAGCCCAAATACACTAACTCTTTCTTCATAAAGCTACATTTCTTTAAATTGACTAACAACTATTCTTCTTTCAACCTTTGCAAAACCAATCTCAAATGCACCAAATGATCTTCTTTACATTTATTAAATATCAAAACATCATCTAAATAAATAATTAATTGACCAATAAATGGTTTCAATTCTTCATTCATCAATTACATGAAAGTACTTGGTGCATTGATCAATCCAAATGGTATGAACAACCACTCTGATACCAATTGTTGAGCAAGGTGTAGCAACAATATTGTCATTGTTGTCAACACAGTCAGATAGATCTGTTGATGCAATGGACAGGAAGTTCAAAAGCTATTCAGATGCAGAATACAGGAGTTCAAAGGTTACTCAGAGTATGTACAGTGATTTTCCAAGAAGACCGAAGTGGCCCATATGCAAAAGATCAAAGAAAAAAACAAGAAAAGTGTCACGATATCAAGACATATATAGTAGGCAAGAAAAACTGTCGCAATTTCGTGACATGTTGGAAGAGAGAGAAAAAGCAGGAAAAACTATTGCGATTTTGTGACATGTGGAAGAGAAAAAGGCAAGTGGAAAAACTATCGCGATTTCGCGACATGTTGGAAGAGAAAAAGGCAAGTGGAAAAACTATCACGATTTCGTGACATGTTCGAAGAAAAAGAGAAAACAGGAATAAGTATCACGATTTCGTGACAAGTTCGAAGAAAGAGAACAAGTTGGAAAAGTGTCGTGATTTCGCGACATGTCGCATTTTTGTGACTAAAAACAGGAAAGAGAAAGTAAGTTGAAAAAGTGTCGTGATTTTGCGACATGTCGCATTTTCGTGACTAAAATAGGAGAGAGAAAGCAAGTTTGAAAAGTGTCGCAATATCGTGACATGTCGCATTTTTGTGACAAAAGAAAGAGAGGAAGCGTACGGAAGTAGAACTGTCACGATTTCACGACAAAAGCATAAAGCAAGACTTCGAAAGCAGAAGTGTCATGATCTCACGACAAAAGCAAAGAAGTAAAGTATGGAAGTAGAAGTGTCGTGATTTCATGACAAAAGCAGAGAAGAAGACTTCGAAGGCAAAAGTGTCACGATTTCGTGATAAAAGCAAAGTCGAAGTCTATAGAAGTAGAAGTGTCGTGATATCACAACAAAAGAATAGAGAAAGCGTACGGAGGCGAAAGTGACACAATATCGCGACATGTTGTATTTTCGTGGGCCAAAGCTAATAGAAAGAGCACGGAGAAAAAGTGTCGCAATATCGCGACATATAGTATTTTCATGGTCCGATGCAAAGAGAAAGAGAGAGAAAGAAAAAGTGTCGCGATATTGTGACATGTTGTATTTTCGGGGGCCAAAGCAAGGAGAAAGAGAGAGAAAGCGAAAGTGTCACGATATCACGACATGTTGTATTTTCACGGTTGAGTTGAAGCCGACGAAGACCGATGACAATCGACTAAAATTAGGGTTTACAGTTGTCATGAAAGTCGACTAATATTAGGATTTACAGCTGACTAAGATTAGGGTTTTCATCACAAAAATTTTGTTATAAAAGGAGGGTTGTTTGGAGATTTAAGATTGAGGTGGAATGCATGCGAAATACAATCGTTGTGCGTAGAGAGCAAGTCGTGTCGAATCATGCTAAGTGCAAAATTTGCAAAGAGAGCAGAGTGCACAAAATGGAGAAGATGATCATGAAGTTCGACTGTAATGAAGCAGATTATGCGAAGTGATTACGTAGAGAGAGCAGAGTGCACAGAGAATGCAAAGGTGAAGAAGACCAGTCAGGGTCTTGCAAAAGCAAAGATAAATAAGGGGTTGGTGCTCCTTCTAGTTGGTGCTGGTAAATCAGGGGTTGGTGCTCCTTTCTGTTGGTGCAGATAAATTAGGGGTTGGTGCTCCTTCTAGTTGGTGCTGGTAAATTGATTGTAAAGTTGGTGCTTTGCAAATGTTAGATTTGGATGGTAGTCCAAGCAGTCAATTTTTGAGGAGTAGCCACATTGGTGAACCTCATTAAATCTTGTGTTGTGTGATGCTCTTTTGTTATACTTGTTGTATCTAGTAATAAGTTTTAATTGTTGTTGTATTAAGAGCTATAAATTTAAGTTTATAGAGCTACAATGATTCACCCCCCCCTCTCAGTGCCATTGTAAGAATAATAATTGGTATCAAAGCCAAGTTCCTATACAAGCTTAATCGGCTAGGGTGATCTTGGAAGTAACACAATGGCAGGTGGTGAAGTCTTCTCATCAAAAAAAGCACCATTGTTTGATGAATCTAATTACGCGTTCTAGAGAATCAGGATGCAGACATATCTCTGTGCTTTGGGATACGACATTTGGGATTCAGTAGTTAGTGGATACATAATTCCCATCACTCCTCCAAAAGAGGTTGATAAAAGGAAACTGTTTGAAAATAACTCAAAAGCAAAGAATGCTATCATGTGTAGATTAGTAGAAAGTGAACTAGTAAATATCATGAGTTGTAAAACGACAAAAGAAATATGGGACAAACTGAGGAGTATTCATGAAAGAGACGATAATATCAAGGAGGCCAAGTTACAAACACATTGAGCTCAGTTCGAAGAATTAAAAATGAATGATGATGAAAACATTGAGGCATATATGTTGAGAGTTAATGGAATCATTAATGCGATCAGAGGACTCGACGAGGATATCGAAGACTCTGCTGTCATGAAAAATGTATTAAGATCTCTTCCTCAAAGGTTTGATTCTAAAGTCTCAGTGATAGAAAAATCTAAAAATCTAAATTATTTTAGTATAGATGAGATGTATGGTTCCTTGACTGCATATGAGATGAGGATAGGAAGATCTAAACCCACATACAGAGAAGCGGCTTTTAAAGCCCTTAAATATAAAAACGCAAAACAAGAGTCTGAGGAAGAAGAAACATCAGATGAAATGGAAGCAAACTTTGCTAGAAAACTAAAAAGGAGAAAAGAAAAATACAGAGGAAAGCTACTGTTTAAATGTTTCAAATGTGGAGGCATTGGGCATTTTGTGACTAAATGTCCACTTAAAGAGAAGAACAAAAATGATGAAGGAGCGCACCAAGAAAGAAGTGAGTGGAAGAAGAAAACGAATTTCAAAAAATGCAACTTCAAGAAGAAAAATTTCATCTCTAGGAATGGCAGTTCATCAGAAGATAGCTCCGATGAGGATTCTAAAGAGGAAACGGGTGAAGCTCTTTTCATGGCATTTGAAGATGTAAAATCAGAAAATGAATGAGTAAACTCTGAAGTATGCGGTGAAAACCCTGAGGCTGAAGTAGATCTAGAAGGTGAGTTGATCTCTACACTTGAAGAGTGGAAAATAGAGAGGAAAAAGAATAAGAAAATTTCAAGAAAGCTTGAGGATGCAAATGAAATCATAACTAGTTTGAAATTACAGATAGAAGAATCCAATAAAATATTTGAAGATCTCGAAGTGCAAATAACCATAAAAATAGATTATTGCAGCAATCTAGAAGAAGAGATTGTTGGTTTAAGAATGCAGCTAGAAGATATGAATAAGAAAATTAGTTGTTATGACAAACATGAAGAAAGTTCTATGAAGCTGGATAAGATCATAAATGACCAAAGGCCTGCAGGCATCAAATTTGGTCTGGGTTTCGTCGAAGGAGAATCATCAAATAGATCAAAGGCCAGAAATGTAGAATCCATAAAGAATGAAGATAAGAAACAGGTTGATCAAGGAAAAACGTCTCATGCAAAAGAAAGCAATAATGTCAGGCATGAAAGGAGAATTGACAATGGTGGATTCACCAATGTCACACATCAAAGAAGAAGAAGACCTATGGCTCCTATGACAACATGGCAAAGACCATCACCCAAGTTCAATTATCCCTTTCTCGGTTTCTGTTTTAAATGCAATGGCTATGGACATAAAATATCGATCGCAAATATAATGTAAGACCAAGGAATTTCACCAAGTAGAAATGCTTTTTCTCCTCTCGATGAATTATACAAGTAGAATGTTATAACCGTCATAATTTTGGGCACATTGCAAGAAACGCGTAGAAGTACATTTGCATCAAATCGGTTTCAGGGAAAAAAAGTTCAACCAAATAGGATGAGACAAAATAGAAAACTTCTCAAAAAACATGCACAAGCTATTGATAAAGGAAAGGCAAAACAAGAGCCCAAAACTACTATCAAAACGGAGTGGAAAGAAAAAGAGTGACTTAAGGAAGAAAAGGAATCCTTAATCGTACAAATAACATTTAAATCACAAAATAAATATGTACCATGGATACTTGATAGTGGATGCTCCAGTCATATGACAGGTGACAAACAAAAATTTGAGAAGTTACAGAAATATGGTGGTTCAGTAAAGTTTGGAAATAATGATGGAGTTAAGATAGTTGGCAAAGGTTCAGTTAAAATTAATGATAGAAAAATTAAGTCGAAAGAAGTCTTGTTTGTGGATGGTTTGAAACATAACTTATTGAGCGTAAGTCAGATTTGTGATAAAGGTCATGAAGTAGTTTTTATGAAGTAGGGTTGTGAAGTCAGAAAAACAAACAGTGGAAAATTGATAGCAACTGGATCAAGGACATCTGACAACCTATACATGCTCTCAAAGACTTCAAAAGGAGCTTGTTTTATTGGACAAGCAGAATAAAATTGGTTGTGACACAAGATACTCGATCATATCAGTTTTGATAATCTAGTAAAAATCACCTCAAAAAGGGTAGTAAGAGATATTCCCACCATCAGCAAACTTGCAAACAGCATTTGTGCTTCATGCCAAAAGGGGAAGCAAACTAGAGTCACATTCAAAACAAAAGAGTACTACACAAGCAAACCTTTGGAACTAATACACAATGATTTATGTGGACCCATGAGAACACAAAGCATAAATGGGGACAAATATTTTATGTTGTGCATTGATGACTATTCCAGAATGACATGGATATTTTTCTTGAAGCATAAATCAGAAGCTTTTGATAGGTTCAAGACTTTCAAAAACCATGTTAAGAATGAAACAGGAAAGAGGATCAAATTTTTAAGATCAGATAGAGGATGAGAATTCATTTCAGAGGATTTTACAGAGTATTGTGAAAAATACGGTATTAGGAGATAGTTTTCAGTAGCCAGGACACCTCAGCAGAATGGAGTGGTAGAAAGAAAGAACAGAGACGGTGCAGGAAATGGCACAGACTATGTTGGCTAAAAGCAGAGTAGCAGACAGATTTTGGAAATAAGTAGTCCATACTGCAGTGTATATCCAAAATAGGTACATGTTGAGAACACATGAAAGCAAAACTCCTTATGAGTTATGGTTCGGTAAAAGGGCAACAGCAAAATACCTCAAAGTTTTTGGCAGCAAGTGCTACATCAAAATAACTGAAGATAATCTTGGTAAGTTTGAATATAGAGCAGATGAAGGTATTTTTTTTGGTTATTCGTCAAAAAGCAAAGCTTACAAATGCTACAACAAAGGCTAAATAAAATTGTGGACAGTGCCGATGTTAAATTTGATGAAGGTAGAGAATGAGTAATTAGCTATGAAACAAACTACCCAATTTATGAAGAGGTTATTGAAGGAGATGAGGAAAACGAAATTGAAAAGATACAAAAAATTGACTCAGATGATTTAAGTTGTGATTCAAAAGTGGAAGAAAATAAGAAATTCAAAAAAGGCAGCTGTCAGAAAAATCATCCTAGAGAGCAAATAATTGGAGACCCCAAAGTTGGTGTTCAGACAAGAAGAAGAGTAGTAAGTAACTACTCTCTATTATCCAGCATTGAGCCCAAAAATGTTGTTGACGCAAGCAAAGATGAAAGTTGGATGAAGGCAATAAATGAAGAATTAGATCAAATCGAGAAAAATGAAACTTGGTAGTTGGTACCTAGACCTACAAATAAAAATATAATTGGGAGTAAATGGATTTTTCGAAACAAGTTGAATGAAGACAGATAGGTTGTTAGAAATAAAGCAAGATTGGTATGCAAGGGTTATGCACAAGTTGAAGGCATTGACTTTGAGGAAAATTTTGCACCTATAGCTAGGCTAGAAGCTATTAGAATGTTTCCGGCTTTAGCAGTCTACAAGAATTTCAAAGTTTATCAAATGGATGTGAAATCAACGTTTTTGAATGGGAAACTTGAAGAAGAGGTCTATATTGAGCAACCAGATGGTTTCCAACTTGGTGACGATCCCAACTTGGTCTGCAAGTTGAAGAAAGCATTATATGGCTTAAAATAGGCACCCCGAGCATGGTATGCAAGGCTAGACAACTATCTCACTCAACAAAGGTTTAAGAAGGGTATGGTGGATAGTAATTTGTATGTCAAAACAAAAAATGGGCATCTTATTGTTCTTGTTGTATACGTAGATGATATCATATTTGGCAACAGCAAAGATGATTCGTGTAAAGATTTAGCAAATAAGATGCAAAAATAATTTGAAATGTCAGTGATTGGTGAACTTTTGTATTTCCTCGGGTTGCAAGTTAATCAAAATAAGAAGGGCATATTTTTCTCTTATCAAATTCTCTCATTGAGCTTTGTTGTATGCATAATCATTATTCATTGAATAATAATCCCTCTTGGACAAAATAATCAAGCCAAGGTGTTCTATCTCCTATAGTAGGGTTATTGTACGCTGCCCAAGCTTCTTTGTAACCCAAATCATCAACATAAAGCTCTTTCATAGCATCAAAACCAACAAATTCAATCATCATTGCATTTATTAATAAGCTTCTTCTACTCAAGGTATCGACTATCCAATTTGATCTACCATGTCAATGCTTCAAAATAAATGAGTAAATTTGAATATACTCCTCCCATTTCATGTCTTTGGTTAAAATTTCCCTAATTGTTAATGAATTGTAAAGCATGATGATTCATTCACAACACAAACTCTTTCAGTAACAAATAATACCTCAATTTTGAAGTGTTTGCAAAATAGCATAAAAATCTTGACCATAAACCAAATATTTTTTCTTTTCTCCATTTAATTTCTTGTTGAAATAACCAATGGGCTTACCTTCTTGACTCAAATAGTTGTCCGACTCGTGTCACACTCTACTTGAAAAACCTTGTTGAAATTTGACAAAGCTAGAACCAATTGTTTCATTATCTTCTCCTTCAATATTTGAAAGTTTTTTTTGTTGCAACTATCCATTTGAACTCATCCTTATTGCCATTCATTGATTCCATGATTGGAACAAAAATCCCATTGAAATTTATGATAAACTTCTTGTAGAAACTTGCCAAACCATATAAAATTTTTGTCACAAACATACTTCTTGGTTATGGCCAATCCATAATAGCTTTTATCTTTTTGGGATCCATCTACAAGTATTTGTATGAAATAACAAAGCCCAAATATACTAACTCTTTCTTCATAAAGCTACATTTCTTTAAATTGACTAACAACTAATATTCTTTCAACCTTTGCAAAACCAATCTCAAATGCACCAAATGATCTTCTTTACATTTATTAAATATCAAAACATCATCTAAATAAATAATTAATTGACCAATAAATGGTTTCAATTCTTCATTCATCAATTACATGAAAGTACTTGGTGCATTGATCAATCCAAATGGTGTGAACAACCACTCTGATACCAATTGTTGAGCAAGGTGTAGCAACAATATTTTCATTGTTGTCAACACAGTCAGATAGATCTGTTGATGTAGTGGACAAGAAGTTCAAAAGCTATTCAGATGCAGAATACAGGAGTTCAAAGGTTACTCAGAGTATGTATAGTGATTTTCCAAGAAGACCGAAGTGGCCCATATGCAAAAGATCAAAGAAAAAAACAAGAAAAGTGTCACGATATCAAGACATATATAGTAGGCAAGAAAAACTGTCACAATTTCGTGACATGTTGGAAGAGAGAGAAAAAGCAGGAAAAACTGTTGTGATTTCGCGACATGTTGGAAGAGAAAAAGGTAAGTGGAAAAACTGTCACGATTTCGCGACATGTTGGAAGAGAAAAAGGCAAGTGGAAAAACTATCGCAATTTTGCGACATGTTCGAAGAAAAAGAGAAAATAGGAAGAAGTATCGCGATTTCGCGACAAGTTCAAAGAAAGAGAACAAGTTGGAAAAGTGTCACGATTTCGCGACATGTCACATTTTCACGACTAAAAACAGGAAAGAGAAAGTAAGTTGGAAAAGTGTCACGATTTCATGACATGTCGCATTTTCACGATTAAAATAGGAGAGAGAAAGCAAGTTTGAAAAGTGTCACGATATCGCGACATGTCGCATTTTCGCGATAAAAGAAAGAGAGGAAGCGTACAAAAGCAGAACTGTCGCGATTTCACGACAAAAGTAGAAAGCAAGACTTCGGAAGCAGAAGTGTCGCGATCTCATGATAAAAGAAAATAAGTAAAGTACGAAAGCAGAAGTGTCATGATTTCATGACAAAAGCAGAGAAGAAGACTTCGGAGGCAGAAGTGTCATGATTTCGTGACAAAAGCAAATTCGAAGTCTATGGAAGCAGAAGTGTCACGATATCGCGACAAAAGAATAGAGAAAGCGTACGAAGGCGAAAGTGTTGCGATATCATGACATGTTGTATTTTCGTGGGCCAAAGCTAAGAGAAAGAGCAAGGAGAAAAAGTTTCGCGATATCATGACATGTAGCATTTTCGTGGTCCGATGCAAAGAGAAAGAGAGAGAAATAAAAAGTGTCGCGATATCGCGACATGTATTTTTGGGGGCCAAAGCAAGGAGAAAGAGAGAGAAAGCGAAAGTGTCACGATATCGTGACATGTATTTTTGCGGTTGAGTTGAAGCCGACGAAGACCGATGACAGTCGACTAAAATTAGGGTTTATAGTTGTCATGAAAGCCGACTAATATTAGGATTTACAACCGACTAAGATTAGGGTTTTCATCACAAAAATTTTGTTATAAAAGGAGGGTTGTTTGGAGATTTGAGATTGAGGTGGAATGCATGTGAAATACGATCGTTGTGCATAGAGAGCAAGTCGTTTCAAATCATGCTAAGTGCAAAATTCATAAAGAGAGCAGAGTGTGCAAAAGGGAGAAGACGATTGTGAAGTTTAACTGTAACGAAGCAAATTATGCGAAGTGATTACGCAGAGAGATCAGAGTGCACAGAGAACACAAAGGTGAAGAAGATCAGTTAGGGTCTTTCAAAAGCAAAGATAAATAAGGGGTTGGTGCTCCTTCTAGTTGGTGATGGTAAATTAGGGGTTGGTGCTCCTTTCTGTTGGTGCAGATAAATCAGGGGTTGGTGCTCCTTCTAGTTGGTGCTGGTAAATTGATTGTAAAGTTGGTGCTTTGCAAAGGCTGGATTTGGATGGTATTCCAAGCAGTAAATTTTTGAGGAGTAGCCACATTGGTGAACCTCGTTAAATCTTGTGTTGTGTGATGCTCTTTTTTTATACTTGTATCTAGTAATAAGTTTTAATTGTTGTTGTATTAAGAGCTATAAATTTAAGTTTATAAAGCTACACTGATTCACCCCCCCTCTTAGTGCCATTGTAAGACTAACAATTGGTATCAGAGCCAAGTTTTTGTACAAGCTTAACTAGCTAGGGTGATCTTGGAATTAACACAATGGCAGGTGGTGAAGTCTTCTTATCAAACAAAGCACCATTGTTTGATGGATCTAATTACGTGTTCTAGAGAATTAGGATGCAAACATATCTCTGTGCTTTGGGATACGACATCTGGGATTCAGTAGTTAGTGGATACACAATTCCCATCACTCCTCCAAAAGAGGCTGACGAAAGGAAACTATTTGAAAATAACTCAAAAACAAAGAATGCTATCATGTGCGGATTAGTAGATAGTGAACTAGTAAATATCATGAGCTATAAAATGGCAAAAGAAATATGGGACAAACTGAGGAGTATTCATGAAGGAGACGATAATATCAAGGAGGCCAAGTTACAGACACATCGAGCTCAGTTTGAAGCATTAAAAATGAATGACGATGAAAACATTGAGGCATATATGTTGAGAGTTAATGGAATCATTAATACGATCAGAGGACTCGACGAGGATATCGAAGACTCTGTCGTCGTGAAAAAGGTATTAAGATATCTTCCTCAAAGGTTTGATTCTAAAGTCTCAGCGATAGGAGCTAAAAATCTAAATTATTTTAGTATAGATGAGATGTATGGTTCCTTGACTACATATGAGATGAGGATAGGAATATCTAAACCCACAGACAGAGAAGCGGCTTTTAAAGCCCTTAAAGATAAAAACGCAAACAAAGAGTCTGAGGAAGAAGAAACATCAGATGAAATGGAAGCAAACTTTGCTAGAAAACTAAAAAGGAGAAAAGAAAAATACAGAGGAAAGCTACCGTTTAAATTTTTCAACTGTGGAGGCGTTGGGCATTTTGTGACTAAATGTCCACTTAAAGAGAAGAACAAAAATGATGAAGGAGTGCACCAAGAAAGAAGTGAGTGGAAGAAAAAAACAAATTTCAAAAAAGGCAACTTTAAGAAGAAAAGTTTCATCTCTAGCAATGCCAGTTCATCAGAAGACAGCTCCGATGAGGATTTTGAAGAGAAAATAGGTGAAGCACTTTTCATGGCATTTGAAGATGTAAAATTAGAAAAGGAAGAAGGAGTAAACTCTGAAGTATGTGGTGAAAACCCTGAGGCTAAAGTAGATCTAGAAGGTGAGTTGATCTTTGCACTTGAAGAGTGGAACATAAAGACGAAAAAGAATAAGAAAATTTCAAGAAAGCTTGAGGATGCAAATGAAATCATAACCATTTTGAAAGTATAGATACAAGAATCCAAGAAAATCTTCAAAGATCTCGAAGTGCAATTAACAATGAAAATAGATTATTGCAGTAAGCTAGAAGAAGAGATTGTTGGTTTAAGAATGCAGCTAGAAGAGATGAATAAGAAAATTACTTGTTATCACAAACGTGAAGAAATTTCTATGAAGCTGGATAAGATCATAAATGACCAAAGGCCTGTAGGCATCAAATTTGGTCTGGGTTTCATCGAAGGAGAATCATCAAATATATCAAAGGCCAGAAATGTAGAATCCATAAATAATGAATATAAGAAATAGGTTGATCAACGAAAAACATCTCATGCAAAAGAAAGCAATAATGCCAGGCACGAAAGGAGAATTGACAATGATGGATTCACCAATGTCACACATCAAAGAAGAAGAAGACCTATGGCTCCTACGGCAACATGACAAAGACCATCACCCAGGTTCAATTATCCCTTTTTTGGTTTCTGTTTTAAATGCAATGGCTATGGACATAAAATATCAGACTGCAAATATAATGTAAGACCAAGGAATTTCACCAGTAGAAATGCTTTTTCTCCTCTGATGAATTATACAATAGAATTTTATAACTCGTCATAATTTTGGGCACATTGCAAGAAACTGTAGAAGTACATTTGCATCAAATTAGTTTCAGGGAAGAAAAGTTCAACCAAATAGGATGAGACAAAATAGAAAACTTCCCGAAAAACATGCACAAGCTATTGATAAGGGAAAGGCAAAACAAGAGCCCAAAACTACTATCAAAACGGAGTGGAAAGAAAAAGAGCGACTTAAGGAAGAAAAGGAATCCTTAATCATACAAACAACATTTAAAGCATAGAATAAATATGTACCATGGATACTTGATAGTGGATACTCCAGTCATATGATAGGTGACAAACAAAAATTTGAGAAGTTACGAAAATATGAAGGTGGTTCGATAGAAAGTTTGGAAATAATGATGGAGTTAAGATAGTTGGCAAAGGTTCAGTTAAAATTAATGATGAAAAAATTAAGTCAGAAGAAGTCATGTTTGTGGATGGTTTGAAACATAACTTGTTGAGCGTAAGTTAGATTTGTGATAAAGGTCATGAAGTAGTTTTTATGAAGCAGGGTTGTGAAGTCAAAAAAACAAATAGTGGAAAATTGATAGCAACTGGATCAAGGACATCTGGCAACCTGTACACGCTCTCAAAGACTTCAAAAGGAGCTTATTTTATTGGACAGGAAGAAGAAAATTGGTTGTGGCACAAGAGACTCGATCATATCAATTTTTATAATCTAGTAAAAATCACCTCAAAAAGGGTAGTAAGAGATATTCCCACCATCAGCAAACTTGCAAACAACATTTGTGCTTCATGCCAAAAGGGGAAGCAAACTAGAGTCACATTCAAAATAAAAGAGTACTACACAAGCAAACCTTTGGAACTAATACACACCTATTTATGTGGACCCATGAGAACACAAAGCATAAATGGTGATAAATATTTTATGTTGTGCATTGATGACTATTCTAGAATGACATGGATATTTTTCTTGAAGCATAAATCATAAGCTTTTGATAGGTTCAATACTTTCAAAAACCATGTTGAGAATGAAACAGGAAAGAGGATCAAGTGTTTAAGAGCAGATAGAGGAGGAGAATTCATTTCAGAGGAGTTTACAGAGTACTGTGAAAAATACGATATTAGGAGATAGTTTTCAGCAGCCAGGACACCTCAGCAGAATGGAGTGGTAGAAAGAAATAACAGGATAGTGCAAGAAATGGCACGGACTATGTTGGTCGAAAGTAGAGTAGCAGACAGATTTTGGAAAAAAGTAGTCCATACTACGGTGTATATCCAAAATAGGTACATGTTGAGAACACATGAAAGAAAAACTCCTTATGAGTTATGGTTCGGTAAAAGGGCAACAGTAAAATACCTCAAAGTTTTTTGCAGCAAGAGCTACATCAAAAGAACTGAAGATAATGTTGGTAAGTTTGAAGATAGAGCAGATGAAGGTATTTTTTTTGGTTATTCGTCAAAAAGCAAAGCTTACAAATGCTACAACAAGAGGCTAAAGAAAATTTTGGATAGTGCTGATGTTAAATTTGATGAAGGTAGAGAACGAGTAATTAGCTATGAAACAAACTACCCAATTTATGAAGAGGTTATTGAAGGAGATGAGGAAAACGAAATTGAAAAGATACAAAAAATTGACTCAGATGATTTAAGTTGTGATTCAAAAGTGGAAGAAAATAAGAAATTCAAAACAGAAAACTGGCAGAAAAATCATCCTAGAGAGCAAATAATTGGAGACCCCAAAGTTGGTGTTCGGACAAGAAGAAGAGTAGTAAGTAACTACTCTCTATTATCCAGCATTGAGCCCAAAAATGTTACTGACGCAAGCAAATATGAAAGTTGGATGAAGGCAATAAATGAAGAATTAGATCAGATCGAGAAAAATGAAACTTGGGAGTTGGTACCTAGACCTACAAATTAAAATATAATTGGGAGTAAATGGATTTTTCGAAACAAGTTGAATGAAGACAGATAGGTTGTTAGAAATAAAGCAAGATTGGTATGCAAGGGTTATGCACAAGTTGAAGGCATTGACTTTGAGGAAAATTTTGCACCAGTAGTTAGACTAGAGGCAATTAGAATATTTCTGGCTTTAGCAGTCTACAAGAATTTCAAAGTTTATCAAATGGATGTGAAATCAACGTTTTTGAATGGGAAACTTGAAGAAGAGGTCTATATTGAGCAACCAGATGGTTTTCAACTTGGTGATGATCCCAACTTGGTCTGCAAGTTGAAGAAAGCATTATATGGCTTAAAATAGGCACCCCGAGCATGGTATGCAAGGCTAGACAACTATCTCACTCAATAAAGGTTTAAGAAAGGTATGGTGGATAGTAATTTGTATGTCAAAATAGAAAATGGGCATCTTATTGTTCTTGTTGTATACGTAGATGATATCATATTTGGCAGCAGTAAAGATGAGTCATGTAAATATTTAGCAAATAAGATGCAAAAAAAAATTGAAATGTCAATGATTGGTGAACTTTCGTATTTCCTCGGGTTGCAAGTTAATCAAAATAAGAAGGGCATATTTATTTCTCAAATTAAATATGTGAAAGAGATGTTTAAAAAGTTCACAATGGAGGATTGTAAGCCAGTTAGCACTCCCATGATGACTGGTTGCAAGTTGAGCAAGGATGAAAAATCTCCACCTGTTGATCAAACCATGTACAGATCTATGATTGGGAGATTATTGTACCTAATAGCTACCAGACCAGATATTTTGCAATAAATATGCATGGTAGCACGATTTCAGGCTAATCCCAAGGAGACTCATGTGACAGCAGTGAAGAGGATTCTTCGGTACCTCAAGGGTACTATGGAGTATGGATTATGGTATCCGAAAGGTAAAGACTTCACCCTTATTTTGTATTCAGATGCAGATTTGGCAGGATGTGTCGATGACAAAAAGAGTACCAATGGAGGTGCATTCTATCTTGGAGACAGGTTGGTCGCATGGCACAGTAACAAACAAGATTCAATTTCCTTATCGACAGCAGAGGCAGAATATATTGCAGCGACAACATGTTGTACACAGGTATTATGGATGAAACAAACCTTGAAAGATCTTGGTATTAACTTCAGTGAGCAAATATCAGTTAAGTGTGATAACACCAGTGCCATTAACATCTCCAAGAATTCGGTTATGCATTCACGCACAAAACACATTGTTCTCCAGTATCACTTTTTGAAGGAGAAATTTGCGGAAGGTGAGGTTAAGTTGGATTTTGTTTCAACTACAGAGCAAGTAGCAAATATCTTCACAAAACCATTTCCCAAGGAAGTTTTTGAGTACCTTCACAATAAATTGGAAGTGGTCACACTTCCCAAGAATTGACTAGTTACAGGGATCACATTCTCAGGGGGAGCATTTAAGTATTTGATTATATTTTTGCTCGTGTTCATGATTTTTGCTAAGTGTAATAAATTTTGCCTGAGAATGTTGTGCATGGACTCGGGGGAGTCTACGGTAGCCCTTTGGTATTATTGTCAAAGGGGGAGAAGAGTTACAGGAAATTGCACATGTGTTGCCAACAATTCGAAAGGGGGAGATTATTGAGCAAGGTGCAACAACAGTATTGTCATTGTTGTCAACATAGTCAGATAGATCTGTTTATGTAGTGGATAGGAAGTTCAAAATCTATTTAGATGCAGAAGACAGGAGTTCAAAGGTTACTCAGAATATGTACAGTGATTTTCCAAGAAGACCGAAGTGGGCCATATGCAAAAGATCAAATAAAAAGACAAGTAAGAAAAGTGTCGCGATATCGCGACATATATAGTAGGCAAGAAAAACTGTCATGATTTCGCGACATGTTGGAAGAGAGAGAAAAAGTAGAAAAACTGTCACGATTTCGTGACATGTTGGAAGAGAGAGAAAAAGCAGGAAAAATTGTCACGATTTCGTGACATGTTGGAAGAGAAAAAGGCAAGTGGAAAAATTGTCGCGATTTCGCGACATGTTGGAAGAGAAAAAGGCAAGTGGAAAAACTGTCACAATTTCATGACATGTTGGAAGAGAAAAATGCAAGTGGAAAAACTATCGCGATTTCGCGACATGTTGGAAGAGAAAAAGGCAAGTGGAAAAACTGTCGTGATTTTGCGACATGTTGGAAGAAAAAGAGAAAATAGGAAGAAGTATCGCGATTTCACGACAAGTTCGAAGAAAGAGAACAAGTTGGAAAAGTGTCGCGATTTCGCGACATGTCACATTTTCATGACTAAAAACAGGAAAGAGAAAGTAAGTTGGAAAAGTGTCACGATTTCGTGACATGTCGCATTTTTGCAACTAAAATAGGAGAGAGAAAGCAAGTTTGAAAAGTGTCGCGATATCGCGACATGTCGTATTTTTGCGACAAAAGAAAGAGAGGAAGCGTACGAAAGCAGAACTATCACGATTTCTCGACAAAAGCAGAAAGCAAGACTTCGAAAGCAAAAGTGTCACGATTTCGCGATAAAAGCAAAGAAGTAAAGTATGGAAGCAGAAGTGTCACGATTTCGTGACAAAAGCAAAGAAGAAGACTTCGAAGGAAGAAGTGTCGCGATTTCGTGACAAAAGCAAAGTTGAAGTCTATGGAAGCAGAAGTGTCACAATATCGTGACAAAAGAATAGAGAAAGCGTACGGAGGCGAAAGTGTCGCGATATCGTGACATGTTGTATTTTCTCGAGCCAAAGCTAAGAGAAAGAGCAAGGAGAAAAAGTGTCGCGATATCGCGACATGTAGCATTTTCGCGGTTTGATGCAAAGAGAAAGAGAGAAAGAAAAAGTGTCACGATATCGCAACATGTCACATTTTTGCAGTTTGATGCAAAGAGAAAGAGAGAAAAAAAAAGTGTCGTGATATCGCGACATGTATTTTCGAGGGCCAAAGCAAGGAGAAAGAGAGAGAAAGCGAAAGTGTCGCGATATCGCGACATGTTGTATTTTTGTGATTTAGTTGAAGTCGACGAAGACCGATGACAGTCGACTAAAATTAGGGTTTACAATTGTCATGAAATCGACTAAGATTAGGATTTATAGCCGACTAAGATTAGGGTTTTCATCACAAAAATTTTGTTATAAAAGGAGGGTTGTTTGGAGATTTGAGATTGAGGTGGAATGCATGCAAAATACGGTCATTGTGCACAGAGAGAAAGTCGTGTCGAATCATGCTAAGTGCAAAATTCGTAAAGAGATTAGAGTGCACAAAAGAGAGAAGATGATCGTGAACTTCGACTGTAACGAAGAAGATTGTGCAAAGTGATTACGCAGAGAGAGCAGAGTGCACAGAGAAAACAAAGGTGAAGAAGATTAGTTACGGTCTTACAAAAGCAAAGATAAATAATGGGTTGGTGCTCCTTCCAGTTGGTGCTGGTAAATCAGGGGTTGGTGCTCCTTTCTGTTGGTGCAGATAAATCAGGGGTTGGTGCTCCTTCTAGTTGGTGCTGGTAAATTGATTGTAAAGTTGGTGCTTTGCAAAGGCTAAATTTGGATGGTAGTCCAAGTAGTCAATTTTGAGGAGTAGCCACATTGGTGAACCTCGTTAAATCTTGTGTTGTGTGATGCTCTTTTTTTATACTTGTTGTATCTAGTAATAAGTTTTAATTGCTCACTTGTATTAAGAGCTATAAATTTAAGTTTATAGTGCTACACTAATTCATCCCCCCCCTCTTAGTGCCATTGTAAGACTAACAAAATACACTAACTCTTTCTTCATAAAGCTACATTTCTTTAAATTGACTAACAACTATTCTTCTTTCAACCTTTGCAAAACCAATCTCAAATGCACCAAATGATCTTCTTTACATTTACTAAATATCAAAATATCATCTAAATAAATAATAAATTTACCAATAAATGGTTTCAATTCTTCATTCATCAATTACATGAAAGTACTTGGTGCATTGATCAATCCAAATGGTATGAACAACCACTCATACAATCCATATTTTGTCTTAAACGTAGTCTTCCACCCATTTCCTTTTCTAAAATAGATTTTATGATAGCCACTCTCTAAATCTATCTTCATGAAGTACTTTACCCCATTCAAGCAATCCATAAAATCATCCATATGTGGCAATAAAAATCTATACTTTATGATTATCTTATTAATGGACTATGAATTTGTGCACATACTCCATTCTCCACCCTTATTGGGTGCTAGTTTAATTGGTACTAGACATGGGCCTAAGCTATCCCTAATCAACCCCTTGTTCAATATATCTTGAACTTGTTTCTTCACCTCTTCATCTCCATAGGTGTCACTCTATAAATTTCTTTGTTTGGTAAGCTCAATATAAGAATGAAATTTATGTGATGACATTCTCCTTAGAGGTGGCAACCCATTCAACAATTATTATGAAAGAATATCTGCATCAAAACCTTTACTTCATGTGAATTTTTAGTCATCTTGTCCATTATCCGATCTTTCGTGGGTTTAGTAATAAAAGCAAAATATGCTTCATTCTTCTTCATCCCCTTTAAGAATTATTTTTTTGAGATCAAGCACACTTTAGAATTATTGTCCACATCCTCTCCTTTGTCCTTCAATGGACTTAATGTGTATCTTTTGACATCATTCACAATGGTATAGGTGTTCACCCTACCTTCATGAATTGCCTTTATATCAAACTACCATGGCCTTTCCAACAAAACATGACAAGCATCCATAGGCATAACATCACATAATATCTCATATTTGTAGGAACCAATTTGAAAATTTACCATATATTATTCACTTACAAAAATTTGATGTCCCTTTTGCAATCGTGAGAATTTGTATGGATTAGGGTGTTCAATCCTCTTCAACCTAGGCTTTTATATCATCTCTATAGGCACTAAATTATTTGTACTCCCATTTTCCATAATGAATTTGAAACACTTGCCTTTCAATTTTCATATGGTTATAAAAAGAATCATATTTTGCACTAGTTCATGTTTCTCTTTGGCTAGTTTCAACAACACTCTCTTCATCATGAGAGATTCTATTTTTTTTGGTTCCTCAATGTGTTTAAGTGAGACAATACTTTCTTCATCTTCTTGTAAATATTGTTCCTTTCATCCTTTCCTTTACCGTTGCTCTACTATATACATGGACATTTAAATACCCGATGACTAGCTTCTCCATATTTAAAGCAATCCAAAGAATCCTCTACTTCTTCCTCTACTATAACCACCTCTTCCTCTTGAGAAATCTCTACCTTCTCTAGTATTCTAGATGAATTTACTTTGAGAAGTACTAGCTTCTCCCTCCTATCTTTGTTGTCCTCTTCCACTATTGGTTTTTCCTCTTCCTCTTGAGTCATTTTATTTCTCATGGACCAATTTTTATTCCATATTAAGTGCATATTGATATGCCTCTTCGCCTATTTTAATCCAAACCAGACCAATTTCATCTTGTATAGACAACATTAGGTCATTGATGTATCTTATCACTTTCTCCTCATCATCTTCAATATGTCATACTCTTATAGTCAATTTATAGAACTATTATGTATATTTCTTCACTCCCACCTCATTTTGATTGATATTTTGAAGTTTTCTAAACAACCCAATTTTATAATCAACAAATAAAAACTTAGATTTTAATTTCAATACAAGCCTATACCAATTTTGAATTTTTTCCTTGCCCTTTCAGTGCCTCTTCGTTTGGACATGATCCCACCAAAATTATGTATGTTCCTTTAGCAATGTGCATGTAGATTTAATCCACTTTGAGTCCACTCTAGATTTATAATTAAATAATATCTCCATGTTTGTTATCTAATCTATCAATTCTTCTAGATTTAAACTTTCATTAAAATTTAGAGTATCTAGCTTTGGCTTACTTCCCAGGTTAGAGATTGCTTAAATAAACCACTACTTTGGTTATCTTTGCTCTTCAACTCAATATTTTAGGTGACCAATCTCTTCCTCTTCATTATCACTAACATATTCAATATAAAGACCTCTCCTCTGGGCAATCCCAATTACATCTAATCTAGTTATGAATTCCCTCAACATCTCGGCTATGTTTACTTGTTAGGCCATAAGACCACATGCTCTGTCTCTTCCTCAATGTGCCGTCTCTCCTTTAGCACATATTACAA
This sequence comes from Wollemia nobilis, assembly GCA_028583015.1. Taxonomy (NCBI): domain Eukaryota; kingdom Viridiplantae; phylum Streptophyta; class Pinopsida; order Araucariales; family Araucariaceae; genus Wollemia; species Wollemia nobilis. Next base: position 12,919,711 of record JAQPPZ010015100.1, read on the forward strand.
ACCATTGAAAACCTTGATCTGATACTAAATGATGCAATTGTCATGACCCTCTCTGGTGAGCTTTTCGGTAAAAATAAATAATGTATTAATTGATGATGCTTTAATACCTAGTTTGAGCAATTGAACCAACTATGTGATGTTTAGTTGGTTTGGTAGAGCACTGACATATTACCCAATGTGCAGGATTAGGTACACTCATATGTGGAAGAAGTAGAATCATCTACCAGAAGTGGGAGTACTTGAGGTTGAGAAAATAATGATTAAGGCAACTCGAGGGTAACATTGATGGATACCTTCATATACGCATGCATTATCGATTTGGGATATTCATCAATAACTAGTCACCTTGTTCCTCAAAGTTGATAGCCTAGTAGTTATCATAATTTCTCGGGATGAAATAGACGACTAAGTTGATGGAAAGACTCCCTCCTTATATGTTACATCTTATTGATTTATCTTTTACTTCATCACTTGCTGCATCAATGGTTGAAAAGAAGCATGCATAAGTTGATTGCCTTTAAAACTCCTAGTATTATTTGAATACATGTAGCATGATGTTAGTATTTGACCAAAGAATCTTTTTATGTTTTGAATATGTGTGTATATTATATATATATATATATATATATATATATATATATATATATATATATATTGTATTTTATTAATTTAATTGATAAATTTAATTGATAAAGGAATTTCATTTAAATAAGAAAATAAATACCTTATTATATTAAATGGTGAAAGAACTTCATTTAAATGTCTTAAGTTTAAATGTTAGTGAAAATTTATTTAAAAATAATTAAAGCTCTTATTTAAATGATAGTGGAAAATTCATTTAAACAAATACATAAGCTTTTATTTAATGAATAATGGTAAAATTCATTTAATAATTGGCAAGCTTCTATGAAAGAGATAATATAAATTCTTTAATCAAAATAAGCTTTGCAATATTAGATTTGAGGGAACCACCCTCTCAAAGAAATTGGATCACGCCTGTAGATTGAAGCTTTCGTCCAACATTGTAAAGGATAAGCTTCATTTATAATGAAGTCTTGAAGTAAGGGGGGAGAAGAAATATCTTCCTTGTCGCCTGATGGATGGGTATGGGGGAGTAATGACAGGTAGTTGTCTCTTAATATGAGACAAGATGAATGACTTGAGGGAGAAGTCTTCGCCATATATGTCGAATTGGAAAAGTAAGAGATTGTTTTTGGAGGAGACAAAAATATTGGAAACCAAAGTGAAATAAAAAAGGAGGTTTGGGAAATCAACGTAGAGGTTAGGTGAAACACTGAAGGAGCATATAGGAGTTAATAAACTAGGTTGGGTTATTAGATTCATCTATTTGCTTAAATTTCTAAAAATAATAATAATAATAAGAACTATTATGTGTCATCGTCTTTGTTGGTTATTTCCAAACTAGGTTATTGTTTTACTTGCTTAAGAGACGTGCTTCCTTTGTAAGAAATATAGCCCTTGGTTTCCTTGTTGGGTTTTTGTTGAACCACATTTTGACTTCCTAATATGCCAGTTGTTGCAATACTATCTTTGTAGTTTGGGAAAACCTCTTATATGGATGTTTTGCTAACCATGTAGCTTTCATATTGAGAAAACCAGTCAGTGTCTAGCACCATAGCTCTCCATAAGATGTCTGGATAGTTGGGTAGTCACCCTTAAGTCATCTCACATTGTTATGATATTGGTTTAATTAACCATTTCCAATGTTGATGTTTCTAGAACTTTGGGTTGAATCAAGAGATGCATAGGTGTCATCTGATTGGATAGGTCTTGTTTTGAATTTACCACTGTAACCACTATTCTAAACTTTTCTATTCTAGAAATCAGTCACTTGTGTGCTAAATTAGTATTCCCTGGAGTTCACCGTTCCAGTTTGGTGTACCTCTTCTTTAGCGTCGTATTAGATTTTAACCTTAGCTTATATTGGGATTGGTGTTAGCCAATGGCTGTTTTGAAGATGCACCACAAATCCTCATGATACCGCTTGACTCTACTGTAGTGGGAAAAAACTGCGCTTAGGATATAAGCTTACTATGGAAATGATTATTGTTAATTAAGTTATAGTGGGGAGCTTTGTTTAATTGAACCTTTTACCTTGGTTGCATAGTTCTTTCAATGTATTAAGGTAGGAGCCTTGTAAATTGTGTAGTAACTTTCTAACTAATGGAAAAAAATAGTTTATTTATTAAATTTAAGGTATGGGTCTTTGATTTATTAAGTAAAGGAAAAGAATAATTTATTTATTAAATTGAAGAGATAGAACTTTGATTATTAATCAAAGAAAATAATAGTTTATTTATTAAATTGAAGGTATTTGATCTTTGATTTATTAAGTAAAGGAAAATAATAATTTATTTATTAAATTGAAGAGATGGAACTTTGATTTATTAAGTAAAGGAAAGAATAGTTTATTTATTAAATTGAAGGTATGGGTCTTTGATTTATTAAGTAAAGAAAATAATAGTTTATTTATTAAATTTAAGGTATGGGTCTTTGATTTATTAAGTAAAGTCAATAATAGTTTATTTTATAGATTAAAGGTTATGGGACTTTGGTTTATAAAATAAAAGTAAAATGATTTATTTATGAATTGAAGTAGGAGAGCTTTGATTTATTAAGTAAAGTGAATGGTTTATTTTATAGATTAAAGAAATGGAACTTTAATTTATAAGGTAAAGAAAAATGGTTTTTATGAATTAAGTATTTAGTCTTGATTTATGAAAATATAGGAGCCTAGCTTATTTGATGATTAAGGGTATGAGACTATAATCGAAATATAATCGTTGAATAAAGGTTAAATTTATGGATTAAAATAAAACCTTTGGTCACTGTATATGTTTAATAATCTCATTGGGTAATGAGAGGGGAAAATAAAAATAGATATTTTTATTGATATCAACTATGCAATAGATGGTTAGATTATTTGATTGCATTTGTATAGTTGCAATTTGGCAAAGAAAATAGTAGATGCATTTAGAAACATGTCTATCATGGAACCATGAGTACCCTGATCCTCTACTATCCTCAAATGATCAATGGGAAGATAAGGAATACCAAAGAGGCAGTTGGAACCATTGCACCAGTTTGCTTCCTCCATGCAATTATCTTATTATGCTCAAATAGACTAAGATTATGGGGATATTTTCTTGATGAAATTGATGTAATATATTATTCTTTAAGAGTATGAAAGATTTACCATACTTGCTTGCATGTAATATATGTTTGATTGTTGAAATATGTACCTTTAAATTACCATTATGAATTATCTATGTTTTGTGTTTAAATTCCTTTCAATCAATGTTTACTCTCTTCAAATGTTGCTTCCTTTCTAGTATCATTTGCATGCTTAATGAATTATGTCTTTTGTTAGATTTAGTATCTAGAACTATTCTTATTTTCTTTGCTAAAACAACAAAAACTTAAGTTTTGAGTTCTAGGGTGACCTAAGGGATTGACACCCCCTTAGGGTGAACATAGTGGACCTAAGGGATTAAGACCCCCTTAAGGGGAATGATAACTGATTTTAGAGAAATACTATATTTGAGTTAAGATAGCTCATCATGGAGATGATATGGATAGCTTAACTCACAATACGCATAACATACCTACACATATTGATTTGTGTATGGTATTTTGATGGGTGTATACCTTTGATTGATTGAAGATGGTAAGATTAGCTCATCAAGAGTGATGAGAAGGATAAAATTATTTGTTGTAACACATAATATACCTGTACATATGGACTTGTGTTAGGGTATCTAGTGAGATGTAGCTTTTCGAGAAACTTAGGGGATTTAAACAATAGGTCTATTAGAAGTCGATTAGGATTTTATGAATCCCTCTCCTTAGTAATAAAAAAAAAAAAAATTATGTGTTTTCTTGTAGTTAAATTTTGGGTCATTACAGTAGTCTAAGGGAGGGAGTCTAATGAAATACCGCCTCTCCTAGTAGCTAAAATATTTCTTTATAGACTCACAAACTAGAAAAACTTAGCAAAATAATAAAATATCATTAAATAAGGTCACTTCTGTTGGGGAGTTGGCAATGGATTCGACTCTTGGATTTAGATATTATTCTCTTGAATATTGTCTTGAAGCTCCTACTAGACATACTACTATTTGGGAACCTCCTCCTCCTATATCGTCAAAGCTAAATTTTGATGGAGCTTCTAAAGGGAATCTAGGACCAATTAATGCAGGGGGATTTATTAGAGACTATGATGGGAGGATTTTATTGGCTTTCACTGAAAAATTAGATTTTCAAATCAGTAATTTTATAGAGGCATGAGCTCTCTTTCAAGGGGTTTGTCAACTATAAATTTTGAATGGCAAAAAGGTAATTATTGAAGGGGATTCCCTCAATATCATTAATATGCTTAATGGTGTTCAGTTCCATTCTTGGACAATCACAAATGAACTTGTTGAAACCCAAAGATAAATTTTAACCCTCTAAGTGGTTGAGATTAAGCATGTTTACAGGGAGGGAAATATATCGACATATTTTTTAGAAAACTTGGGACTTTTGCAGGAAACATGCACAGTTTGGCAAGAGGATTTCCTAGATATCTTGGGGACTTCCAATTGAACTAGTTTTGCCAAGTTATCTAGGATCCCCTCTCTATTTTATACCTCAAATCCCTACCCTACTTAGATTTCTCGCCTTCATTCTACTTTTTTGCCAAATTTTCTATTTTTTGTTGGTTTATTATGAGTAGAGCATGCATTAGTTGAGTGCCCTAATTTCTTGCAACTTTTGCATTTGATCAAGTATTTTTTATATTCTATAGTCTGATTTATTACCATAAGCTTTGAAATAAGTTTGATTCAACTGGGTAACTCCTTCTCCATATCTATATTTATGTATATTCTTGCAAAAGTAAGTCATGAGCAAGCCCTGGTGGTAGGATCAATAGTAATAAGGTGCCTTATTTCCTTCATGATACTTGTAAAAAAATCCTCATTCTAGTATTAGAAGGGTAGGCCTAACAATCTTATCCAAATTAATGCCTAAGTAAATCTTTGGGTTTCAAGATCAAAGTCTGGGTTTCATCATCGCAAGAAAAGCCCTTGGCATCCATAGAACCATGGACCTCCCTAGAGTATTCGATCATAGTCTTCACTATAGTTAAGCTTAACCATAAAGAACCCCTTTGGCATTGCCATGATTTCCATGTGGCCATGGGGTCGCCATTTAGCAACAACCTATTTCCTGATTATGTCAAGGTTCGATCGAGCTCCCATAAATTGACCCACAAGATTCATAACTTCTTGCACAATAGTTAGTCAACCAAATATTTAGGTATGAAGAGTTTACCTCCCTATGATTACAACTCAAAATAGAGATCTAGGGTTTTTTATTTTCCACATACCACATGTGACTAGGAATGATCCCTTAAGTCAAAATGGTGCTTTCATGGGTCCCAAAATTTTGTCCTACTCCTTTGATCGAATTTTTAGCTCTAGAATCAAAGTCTAGATCTAGTTCTTTGGCAACATTGTGTTGTAGAGCTACTCCTATAGTAGTACTACTCCCACCCTATATCGCCATTCAAATCCCACTAGGGTTAAAGACATCAAATTGATTTTTACAGATTTTAAATCTACCAAGAAATATTTAGAATTATGTATATACGTCTACAAACCACCTAGATAACTAGCATCAATATTTTCAACCTACTCAAAAAGCATTTTTTCTTTCCATCGTAAGAACTTGGTTCTGGTGAGTGAGCAAAAATATGCTCTTTCTACTCTTCCATCAACATTTTTGTAATTTTTACATGACTTGGAGACAAGAAGTCCAATTTTTTTAGAAGCAAAGGTGTAACCCAACTCTGAGAATCTGATCCATCATCAACATGAAAAGAGGAAATATTTTGAGTTGTTTATTCCATAGTTACCATTTTCTCTTACCATAAATGCGTTGACCAAATCTCTAATCCAAAGGGCATGTAGTAACCACTAGAAACCCTAACTTGACTCCAATAATCGATACCTATGGTTTTTTCACCATAATTATTATCAAATAAATATTTTATGGTTGTTTCACCATCGTCATAGTAGTTTGTGGTTGCTTTGTTGTCTCTTGTTGTTGTTCAACTAGGGAATCTAGAACCCTAAACAATATTTGCAACAGTTTGTGGTTGCTCCATCACCTCTTGTGGTTGTTCAGCCAAGGAATGTAGAACCCTATATAACCTCCACAATAGTTTGTGATTGCTCTACCTTCTCTTGCCTCTATAAGATAGGAAAAGTAGCGATTTTAAAAATTTATTTTGGATAATTTGAAGAATGAATTGAGGATTAATTTGGATGTTCCACCTAAAGTAATGGTGGAAAACTATTTTATACCTTTATATGCTTTGGATTTTGAAATGGTTCTAAAGTGTATATATGTGTGTGTGTGTGTGTGTGTGTGTGTGTAATTGCATCAGATTCTCATTTAGCTATAATTAGGAAATATTTTTAGAAGAAAAACATTGTTGTGTCAAACTACAATCATACACCATTTGCACAAAAAATATTTGTCAACATTATATATTAAATCACATTTCATTCATGAATATTGTACAATCCATTATTACATATTGAACGACTATCATAAACAACATTCTAAAGGTTTGTAGCTTTCACTCTTTTCCAATGCATCTAGTCTTTATAACCTTTGAATTTATGAACTTCTCATTCTAAAAAAATTTCTAATAAAGAACATGAACTGAGGAATTGTAATCGAACAAATTTATAATTTAAATCAACCTAAATCTTTGTCATGTCTAATATATGATAAAATTGTACTTATATTCCTTAGGACTATATTTTGCAATAGATAAGGACTAGGCATATTGGAAATTTTAGGACCGAATTTCCTACTTTGTTTTTAATAAAATTCTATGCTTATATTAAATTGATGTATTATTTTGCTTGTTTGATCTTTTATCCTACAATGCTTTATGAAGTTGGTGTATCTTTGATAAGTTGAAGGTGAACCAAATATATCTTACATTTTCTAGTTATATTATTGTTCTTTTAAGATCATTTTTGGAGCCAAAAAATACAAAATTGCAATTTATATATGGTCAATATGGTGTGTCCTTACTAGGCTTCTCTTGGGCTAGGTTAGTAAATCTATTGGGACGTATTAGTCATGTAGATACTTTTTTCCAAGATGCTTTGTAAATAGTGATGCATTAAATGGAATCTATTGTTGTAAAAAAATTAGTAATGGGTTTCTTTTCTATGAGTTTTTAATATTTATTCTTAATGAGTCTTTAATATTTATTCTTACTTCTTGAATTTTGCACAACCTTTATTTTTTGGTGAGAGCATAGTAAACTAACTTGTGAAAATGATCAGTGGTAAAATTAAAATAATTTTAGGTTGGGTTTTCTATTATTTGTCCAAGCTTTATTTTTTATACCAAAGGAACTGAAAAAATATCCTTCTTTGGCTTATTTTTCTTAGGTTCCTTATTCTTCAACATGTTAAGAAATTAAATGCATGAATCTAAACTAACCAGAGTTCTTGTTTCCCATATAAAGGCTCACCCATGACACTAGGTTAGTTTTACTATTTTTAATCTTTAATGATATTTTCTTAGGATTTTTAATATGTGCATTGAAAGGTTATCTTTTATAGTTTTTAAACAAGCAAATGCCAATGGAGGCTATTGATCTTGTCTCGATGCTACTTCAATATTAATCAAATCCCTATTGTAATATTGTAAGTAGATATTCTAGATGGCATTATCTTGTTTTTTTCCAATACTTTGGATATTTGCTTATTCTAATTCATATGATGTTATTAGCTTGTTTTCTTCTGATCTAAAAGATTGTGATCTTTACTTGTTCTAATGCTATGATGTTTTTTTTTAAATATAATCATAAGCTTGTGTATATCTATTTTTTTATGATACCCTTAATCCAAATGCCCACTTTCTAAATAATTGAGCTTTTCTTGCATTTATTGACTTTGAGTAAGAGGGTACTATTAAAAACCTATTTTTATTATCGTTTTCTTACAAATTCACTTTAGCTATTAATAATCATTGGTGTAATTGCCAAGTTTATGTGCTATATAAAATTTCTCCATCCATTTAGTATTGGTGTTGGCTATTCACCCTTAATATATATTTTTGTTATAGAAGTAAGGGGAGCTACCCCTAAGCTTATTGAGAACAGGAGCTTAGGGTTAGAAACCAAAGAGTCGGAACAATAAAAATCAAATGAGCATTAACCATTAACAATAATAATCAGGTTACAAAGTTTAAATAGGAGCTAATTAACCATACGCCTAACTTAGGGGAAAGAGAATAGGGAGAAGGAAAATAGGGAGGAAAGAAGAAAAGGAAATTGAATTTGAGTTCTCTCTCTGCCGCCCATGCCGTCCAAACTCCGCCGTCCATGAGGTAAAAGGTAAGTCCACCCTTTCACTGTGGTAAAAACATTTTTTACCTAATGTAACTTCCAACATTCTCCCCCTTAAAGTTGAGAGGACTGACTATACAGTCTCTCAGCTTTATAAATTGAGCTGTAGCTATGCCTTTGGTGAAGATATCTGCTATATTGTCCAAAGTGCTGCAGTATTTAAGCTCAACTATCTTCTGATCCACCATATCTCGAATGAAGTGATACTTCATATCAAAATGTTTTGATCTTTTGTGATGGATTGGATTATATGCCAACTGAATGGCACTAATATTATCACAATTCAGAGTTGTTGGACCACTTTGTTTTTCGCCAATCTCTTCAAGGATTTTCCTCAACCAGAGGACTTGAGTACTAGCATGTGTAATGGCTATATACTCAGCTTCAGTAGATGATAATGCTACAACAGATTGTTTCTTGGAACTCCAAGTTATTAGTCCTGAACCTAGACTAAAACAGTTCCCTGATGTAGATTTCCTGTCATCTATATTGCTGCCCCAATCACTGTCACTAAAACCAAGTAACTTCACAGAGTTACTCTTGTGGTAATGGATTCCAAAATCCAATGTACCTTTTACATAACGTAGAATTCTTTTGGTTGCTTGAAGATGCAACTCAGATGGGCTAGCCATAAACCTTGAAACAAGAGAAACAACGTACTGAATATCAGGTCTTGTGTTGGTAAGAAACATCAGACTCCCAACCATACTCCTGAAAGTGGTCATGTCAACCTTTGGTGATCCATCATCTTTGCTCAGCTGGATTCCATGTCCTGTTGGTGTTGTAACTGATTTGCACCGCTGCATAGCAAACTTATTGATCATGTCACTTGCATACTTATGTTGACATATGAAGATCCCTTTCTCCTGATTGATGTACTTCCATGCCTAGGAAGTATCTCATTAATCCGAGATCTTTCATCTCAAATTGATTCATCATGGAGTTTTTGAACTCCATGTTCATTTTATTATTACTACCCATAAATATAAGATCATCCACATATAAACAAACTATGAGGATGTCCTGTTCCATTCTTGAGGTAGTACAGAGTTGGTTCACTTTTGCTTTTAGTGAATCCAAGCTCATTAAAATAGCCATCAATGCGTGAGTACCAAGCTCTTGGTGCTTGCTTGAGGCCATAAAGTGCCTTTTTCAATTTATAAACAAGGTTTTCTTTTCCTTGTTCTTGGAAACCTTGAGGTTGCTGAACATACACCTCTTCTGTTAAGTATCCATTTAAGAATGCACTTTTCACATCCATGTGTTGTATTGCCCAACCTTTGTGAGCAGCTAAGGAAAGAACTGTTCTAATTGTCTCCTGTCTTGCTACAGGAGCAAAGGTTTCCTCATAGTCTATTCCATATTTCTGAGTAAAACCTTTTGCAACTAGTCTTGCCTTATGTCTTTCAATGCTTCCATCAACATTGAATTTGGTCTTATAGACCCATTTACAACCAACACATTTTTTACCTTTGGGTAGCTTCACAAGCTCCCAAGTATCATTTTTGTTAATAGAGGATATTTCCTCTTTCATGGCATCTTGCCATATACTTTCTGTACATGCTTTTTCATAGCTAGATGGTTCTAGTTGTGCAGTAGCCAATAAAGCATAATTGACTACATCTCCTCTTGGTTCGTGAGATTCATCATCTCCAGACATGTGAAGATTTTCAAGTCTGGATAATATGTCATCCATCTCACTAGCTTGACTTCTAGTGTATCTTCGTTGGAAATTCCTATCCAACATTTGAGAAGATGGATGATTCTGTAGTGTTCTTTTTCCTTTATTAGTCTCTTTCCTTTGAGAAGATGGATCAATATCCATAGGACTTGGAGCACTTACAGATCTCTGAAATCTTCTTGGAGAGTTTGGTGGTGCCTTCAAAGGACTTCTTCTAGGACTTGGTGTACCACTCGATGTACTCGAAGAAGATTCATTTTGAGGACTCTGTGGTGGGGTACCACTGCTATTCTTAATTTGTACCCGTGAAGAACTGGCTGAATCAGATTCTACATTAGCAAATTTTTGATGACCCCATTCTCCCCCTTCATCAAAAATTACATCTCTTGAAATAATTACTTTATGGGTCTTTGGATTGTAGAGTCTGTATCCTTTTGTGGATTCACAGTACCCTACAAATATACATGCTTGACTCTTGGGATCAAGCTTCTTTCTTTTCTCTTTTGGAATATGTGCATAGGCTAAACAACCAAATATCTTGAAATGCTTTACATTTGGCTTCTTGCCGTACCATCCTTCATAAGGAGTGATACCATCTAAACTAGAAGTTGGACTTCTATTTATTATGTATGCACTGGTTCTAACAACATCTGCCCAATATGTGTGTGTTAGATGCTTTGTTTGTAGCATAGTTCTTGCCATCTCTACAAGGGTGCGGTTCTTTCGCTTTGCCACACCGTTTTGTTGAGGAGTATAGGCAGTAGTGAACTGCCTTTTAATCCCATTCTCTCTACAGTATTGCAAGAATTCATTTGAGGAGTACTCACCTCCTCTATCTCGTCCTTAGACATTTTACATGATATTCACTCTGCTTTTCTACATTATTTCTGAAATCTATGAAGCAATCAAATGCTTCATCTTTATGTTTCAGAAAATAAATCCAACACATTCTGGAATAATCATCAATAAAAGTTAGAAAATATGAATTGTTTCCTAGACTTTTTGTTTGCATAGGACCACAGATGTCCGAGTGCACTAGCTGAAGAGGATAACTGGCTCTCCAGGCTTGTCTTTTAGGAAACTTTGATCTGGAGTGCTTTCCCAAAGCACAACCTTCGCATACTTTCTTGTGATCTGAAATCTTTGGTAGTCCTGTCACCATAGCTTGTGAAGTTAACATTTTCAAGCTAGCGGAATTAAGGTGACCATATCTCAAGTGCCACAATACACTTGGATTTGAAATAGCTACATTCGCAAGTTGTGCTCCCCCTGGCTCACCAAATTTCAGAGGGAATAACCTATTTTTTGTCATAGGTACTTGTGTAATGACTCTATTACAATTGTTTTTATCAAGTATGGTACATCTACCTTCATCAAAAACAAGTTTGTAATTCCTCTCCATCATTTGCCCAACACCGAGGAGATTGTGTTGGAGCTTGGGAGTAAAATAAATGTCATTCACTTTTTTAAGGCCTTCTTTTGTTGGAACCTCCATGGCTCCAATGCCTTCTACTTGCAATGTCTTATTATCCCCTAACTTAATATGGGATTTATAATTTGAATCTAAGGTAGCAAAGAGTTCTTCTTTGCCACTCATATGATTGGAACAACCAATATCTAGAATCCATGTATCATCTAGATTGTGATCTGATTGTCCATATGAAAGAAAAATATTTGAGGGGTCTTCTTCTTCTCCATAGAAGGAACCGTATTGACTGCTTTGTCCTTGTGAAGTTTTCGACCAGCAGTCACGAGCGAAGTGTCCTGGTTTACCGCAATTGAAACATGCTGTTTTGGACTTGTTGCTTCCTCGTCCTTGATTTCCATTCCGGCCTGGATTGCCGCTTTGATTTTGGTTACCTCCTCTGTTCTGATTTTGTCCTCTGTTTTGATTTCCTCCTTTGTAGGAGTTTGCTCCTCTTGAGTTGTCTCGGCCTCTGTCTCTCTGTTGTCATCCTCTGCCTCTTCCTCTTCCTTGTCCTCGCCCTGCGGCTTCGTTTGAAGTGAAGGCATTGTCTTCACCTCCATAGCTTGTGGAAGGTGCCCCCTATAACCTCTCCTCATGAGAAGTTAATGAACCTATTAAGTTATCAAACGTGAGAGTAGAAAGGTCTCTTGATTCTTCGATTATGATTGCTATGTGATTCCACTTAGGAAGAAGTGTTCTCAACACTTTCTTCACCACTATTTCAGGTTTTGTGTCATCACCCAAGGTTTGCATCATATCGATTATTGCTTTAACTCTTACACAGTAATCTCTGACTCTTTCATTGTCTCTCATTCTGAGATTTTCAAAATCTCTTTTCAGTGTTTGAAGCCTGACCTGCTTCACTTTATCATTTCCTTGAAAACCTTCTTGTAAGGCCTTCCATGCATCTTTAGCAGTTGTGCTTGATGCAATCCTAGGAAAGATACTTTTAACTAATGCCGCTTGAAGTAGGGATAGGGCAGAAGAATTATTTTTCTGGGCTTCCTTTAGGGTTTTCTTGTCTGCTGCATTCAAAGTAGTCCAATCCGTTGGAGCTGTGTAGCCATCTTCGACAATATCCCATAAGCCTTTTCCAATGAGTAGTGTCCTCATCTTGATGGACCAGTACTCATAATCATCCCCATCAAATTCAGGGATGGGTAGATTGTAGTTTGATGCCATTACAAACAATAACAAAAAACTACTATTATTGTGCAATTACAAGAAAATAAAGAAAATTACAAAGATCAAGCCTTGCTTGATTTTAACTTTTCACAAAGGGCTTTATTCTGCTTGATGAGACTCTGCTATCTCCTGGTGCACAAAATTGTCTGCAACTTCTTCCTCGTCGTCACTGATTAAGATGATTTCTGGTGAATCTGGTTCAATAATTTCAATGGAATTACTATAATGAGTATATTTCGATTCTACTGGAGCAATTGGTATTGACTCAGATTGTTCAAATCTGCTTCCAAAAGAATTATCTTCTGAATCTGCTTCGTAGCCTAGTTCAGGATTTCGCTGATTTGCAATTACTGCATTTTGTAATTGTGAAAATACAGTGTTAAGTCCAAGCGTTCTTACATGCTCGTCAAAATTTTCTGCGTTTGTTCTTAGTAACAAACTACATAGAGCATGATAACACCCACCAGATCTGATCATCTAGATATTTTAAAGAAAATTTCCCCGAAATTTCTTTTTTACAACAATTTCCTCTTAGGAAATTTTTCTAAGTTTTTACCTGTCAAAGCGTAAAAACTTTTACATCTATTTCCTCTTAGGAAATAATTTTTCTCTAGTTCTAAGAATCAAATTTGAAAGAGAATGCTAGAGATTTTCTTTTAAAAAATTTTAATATATATAATTTTTTTTTTAGTTTTAATCAAAAATTTTATAAACTATATATTTTTATAGATAAAAATTTAAAAAAATTTTTTAAAAGATTTATCTATATAATATAAATTTATAAAATTAAAAATGATTAAAAGAAAATAAAAAATATATATTATATTTTATAAGCAAAAAAAACTTTGTTAGGCGCGCGTGGGGTTCGACCCCGCGACCTCCCGCGCCTCAACTTAACGCTGGCCCGAATAGCCAGTCGGGCTAGCGTATCCGACGGGAAAGGAAGGAAGAGTCCTTCCTTTTATTTCCTGTCGGCGCTAGCTACAGGATTAAAAAATCGGGACTTTAGTCCCACATCCGCTGTGCGGATGTTTTTGTAGGCTTTAAAAGCCTAACGTCGTCGGTAGATTCTCGATTGCCTACGGGCAATCGGGACTGCCTTTTGCCTCCCCACGCAAGTCGTGCCTCCTCGTGCCACGTGTCAGTCTAGTCTGCTCTTGTCTGGTCATGCCACGTGTCATTGTCTAGTCTGGTCTGTCTGTCCGGTCCCGTGCCACGTGTCCACGTCTCTGGTTCTGTCTACTCCTCGATCTTTGTGCCTCCAAGGTCACCTCGCATGCTACAGGCTAGGCTGACCTCCTCGAGATTCGTGCCTACCTCGGTTCACGTGCTACGGGCTGACCTCCTCCTCGAGATCCGTGCCTACCTCGGCAACGCCCACCAGCTTCGCTTCCAACCTGCTCTGATACCAGATATTGAGATCAGGAGCTTAGGGTTAGAAACCAAAGAGTCGAAACAATAAAAATCAAATGAGCATTAACCATTAACAATAATAATCAGGTTACAAAGTTTAAATAGGAGCTAATTAACCATACGCCTAACTTAGGGGAAAGAGAATAGGGAGAAGGAAAATAGGGAGGAAAGAAGAAAAGGAAATTGAATTTGAGTTCTCTCTCTACCGCCCATGCCGTCCAAACTCCGCCGTCCATGAGGTAAAAGGTAAGTCCACCCTTTCACTGTGGTAAAAACATTTTTTACCTAATGTAACTTCCAACAAAGCTTATATAGAAGTTGATTATAGAGCATGTAAGGAGGCAATGTGTATAACTTGACCTTTAGGTTCTACTATTATTGGTCAAATCATTATCTCTTTTTTTCCCTTGTAAATACAAATATTTTTTATGGCAAAGAGTGGTGTTAATGGGTTATGGGGTAATGATTAAAAAGTTGGAAGCATCATGGCGATGTTTCCATTTGGAGGATTTTATTATACCCAAGAATTATAGCATGCTTTTGCTAATAATTCTTACTCTTGCACCAAATATTTCAAATAATGTATCCCTATTATATTGTTAAGCTTTATGTTTTCTTTCTTGTGTATGTTTCAATGATAATAATAAAATTCAAACATATATGTGTATCTTTATATATATATATATATATATATAGTTAAAGTAAAAATAAAAAATATAATAAAAAATATAATATTTCTTTTAAAACATTAAAAAAATAATAATAATAATAATAAAGTATAAGATATATATGTATTTACATATATGATAAATACATATAAGGAACTCTAATTTTTTTATTGAATATAATTGTTAGTTCCAATAAATAAGAAAAATGATAAAGAAATAAATAAATAAAATAAATATTAATGTTTTTATATATCATTATATATATAAAAGCAATACCTAGGTGTTGTAGGTGAGTTGGAGAGGAGAGGGAAATCCTCGAAGAGAGGTTCCATGTTCAAATCTCCACCCTACCAAAAAGCTGAATTGGGTATCCAAAATCCAATTGATAATGTTGGTGCGGGTAAGGTAGGATGCGACTCCCGGGTGACTTTGATGGTGTAGACCCCTTGTTCTTGGTCTATCAGACCAAGGCCTCCCTGCAAGGAGTTTTTTCGCTATATATATATATATATATATAAAAGCAACAAAGCAAGAATAAAAGATAGACTAGATAGACTTTGCACGTTGTTTGGAACCATAATGAATAAAGTTAATAAAATAAAATCATATTAAAATATTGGTTCATATAGTTTTATGTTATAAGGTCTGACATGGAGAATTTATCATGTGCAGGTAGAGCAGCGTAAAAATCATCGAAGATCAAAGACATAACACATGATTCCTGCTATGGCGAACAGGTGATGGCTTGGGCGACGAAGAAAACGGTAGCGTAACAAGCAAATTTTGAATTTAGTGGTGTGTGGAGGGTTCGCTTATCCGATTACACGACTCAGACTTCGGCCCACGTATTTATGTTGAGCAACGCACACCGAACGAGGACGATGCTGATGTGTAACCGTGTGAACAGACACTTTAGGACACATGGAACGCAGCCTATCAGAGTGAGCTATTGACATATTTGCAGCATTGATCGAGGTATTCAGTTTACCAGCGGATACTTTATGATTGGGTCGTCCGACGTGTAACCTTATGTAGACAGGATGAGAACATGCATACCCAAATTCACTCATGCGAATGGTGCAGCAATGGAGATAAAAATGTGGTTTCACAGTGGGTTTGATATGTCACCAATTGCTGAGATGGAGACTTCAGCGGTGGTGTCTTAGGAAGCTATTGCAGTGTTGAAACATGGTAGATTCCCGACGTAACGGTCATTGAGCCACTGCACTGAGGCAGTGTGGTTGGGCACAGAAGAGTAGAGTGGAGTATCCGTATGAGAAAAAAAAACTGATGGCCACGTGAAAGAAGTGTCATATTTCATCTATAAAGATGATTATATTTGGTTTATGACAGTATGTAAAACAGTTTTATGCATGTCTTTGTCTAAAATTAAAGGGCATCGTATTTCATTATATCTCAAAATATAGACATGGTCAATGACTTGTGGTAAACACATGGTCATTATAATAAAAGAGAGAAAGGTAATGCCCAACGCCTGTTTGGGAATTTTGCAATGAAATATGCGAAAAGTTCACCTCATGGCTATAGAGCATAACGAAAATTAATAAAAAAAAAAGAGGAATATGAAAACAAATACATGCAAACGAAGAGGCAGATAGAGGTGAAAGATTTCCGTGGGGAAAAAGTGAAACGAAGAGAAGGACACTTCGAAGCCCAAACAAAAAGAGGGAGAAAGGAAAAGTTTTTTTGAAGATTTTAAATATCGTTGCTTTTTGTTTCAAAGAGCGGAAATACTGTCTAAATATCAATGTAAAAATGAAAACATCATTTAATGCCAGGGTGTTTCTTTTAGAAATTTGGATTTTGCTTTTGTGAAATAGGAGAATTTTAGTTCTAGGAGCTAGCATTTAATTTATTTTGATTGTGTAAATACAAGTTAAAATAGGTTTAGTTGTATGCTAGAGTTTCTCATATTTTCGGTTTTGCAGGATAAAATGCCATCGAAATGAAAAGGCTTTGCATGTTTACATTTTCAGCATTCAGGTTTAATTCAGATTTTTTTTTTTTCTAACTTTTCATTTTGCATTTTTTAAAAAATTTCGGACATTAAAATAAAAATCAGAAAAAAATGAAATGAAAAAAATAATTACATGGGTGTGAAGAATGAGATACAATCTATCATACGAAACAAATTCGAACTCATTCTAAATTCATTTACATTTTATAAAAATTGTTTAAAATGATTGTTTTATGTAGATTTTTATAATTTCAAAATTTAAATTTTTCACGTTTTGGAGGTAAATCAGATTTTTTCTGTTTCGTGTTTTCATTTGCAAGCATAAATGAGCATTCCTTCATGAAAATTTTAATTTCATTGAAGGGGGATTAATTTTATGGCATTTCATAAGCTATCATTTTTGAGTAAAAAATTCACCTAAAATTCTAATTTCATTAAAGAGAGGTAATTTATACATTACATCAAAGGTTGTTATTTTAAAACATTAAGTAATTTTTTTTTTATGAAAATTCTAATTTCATTAAAGAGGGATAATTCATAATGAAATTTTGAGGTCATTATTTTAAAGAAATAAATTGGTATCTCTTTATGAAAATTAATTTCATCAAAGAGGGACAATTTATTAATTATATCAAAGGCTTTCTTTATCTTCATGATAGAAGCTACATTTAGTGGATCTTTTCATTATTTTAAATTCACATTCATAGATAGATTTAATCTTCTATTTCATGCTTTAAAGTAGGATTTAATGCAAGATAAAACTTGTTTAAAATCTACTTAATCTAAAGAAGATAAAATCTACCTAAAAATATTCAAGATAAAAGGAATTAAGGCTACATCATGGTCATATGAGGGCCAATTCATATTTGCATTTAAGTTTCATGAACAATCATTAATATGGCATAATACTAAAAATAAATTTTGTCCCCTTCACGTTAGATCAATAATAATAAAGTAAAATATATTTGGTGGACTCGCACTGGGTCAACAATAACGAGGTGGAATAGATTTGGTGTAAGTAGTTCATGAACTAAGACCAAGTAACAATAACAAAGTAGAATAGATTTGGTGGAAGTAGTCCATGTATTTTTAACACTACACTTGTCACTTACTAAAAATAGTGTGATTGAGACCAAATATTCTATATAACCAAAGAAAAAAATGATGTGGAAAGACTTTAAAATTAATTAAGTATAATTTAAGTAAGGTTGATGATGAAGGATTGGGTAACACATGTGAGAGATCCATAGTTAAAATCATAAAGAGTAAGATATGTATGCCCATAGACGGATAGGACAACATGAGTGCTCCCTCCCACTCGTTGCTCAAACATTTTTTTAACACTCCTCACAAAAACGATGAGAGACAAAGCAAAAAATAATTGAAAATATTTGGAATAACTAACCTCACAAGTTGGATCACATGCACAACCGTGATAACAGGAAAATTCCTCTAAAGTGGTGGGTATGGAGTAAGATGGTCCATACTCCCCCTCACCCATCTTTTCATATCTATTTATTATGCAGAGAGAACCTCAGCCATTTCCGACATCAACCCCCATAGTCATAGTCATGAAATGTCTCTCCACCTAGCAAACCAAAAAAATGCATTAAAAACCATGGTACATGTTTGTAGACTCTTGTGTATTACTTATTCCACATGTCTCAGGCCAAGACTCACAACCTCTCCTTTTTAGATACCAAATTCTAAATGCAAAGACTTATTCAAATTCTAAGTCAGCACAATATCTCATATCGCACGCTTTGGTCAAAGTAGTTCTTTTTGTCATATCAGGAATCCTTGTGGACCATGTGTTGTACCCCATTTCAAAGCATGAACAAAAGAATTCTAAAATGTGATTTAATAGGTCAACCAACTCAAAAATCTATTTGTATTGTTGTCATTTAGTTTGATAAGCTAAACTCATTGCAAATTCATCGCTAGGAAAGGAAAAATAGGGCAACACTTGCTGGGTTTGATTATATTTTTAATTTTACTGAGCTTAGCTTGTAAGGTCCACGTCACCCCAGATGAGGTCCAAATTCTTCTGCAAATGATGAAAAATTCCAAATATTCCTCGAAATGCACTTGATATGGAAAGAACCCACTGGTTCACATTGCAAGTAGGATGGAATTACCAACAACGACAAGAACGGTGTGGAGACTGAAATTTAAATTGAAGGTAAGTCTCTTAATATTTTGATTTTTTTGAGCAAGGGGGTTGTCAAGCTTGATTACCCCCAAGTCAATAAGGTCTTGCACTATGTATTTAAATGCATGGAAATTGTTAATGTCGTGTCCATTTTATCTATGATAAGGATAAAATAGATGTTCTTGATAGTGTTTACTTCATTTAGTGGGACCATTAGGTCTAATTTTGGGTAAAGACAGTTTGTTTGTGTCATACAATATTTGAAAAATGGAGGCATATGACTTGGCTAAAGGGGTGTACAGGTGATTGTTTTGGACACAATGTCATCGAGGATGGTTTTCTATAGCTCGCACTGCATTTTGCATGGCTTGTGTTGTTGAGGGTACCGCATGATAAGAAATTTATTGTGGTATTTTTACACTGATTTTTGTTGAGCCATTACCAACTGGATCATGACCACTTGATTAATGTGTTTGGGCTTACTAGATAGGGTAGTCTATATTGATTTTGGTTGGCCATAATTATTTCTTTTATATTGGCCCTTATTTTTCCATTCTTTCTCCTTAGGCTTAAGTATGCCTTCTTGGATTTTGATTTCCTCAATGACACCAGTCTAAGGTAAAGCTTCTTCAAATGATCGATAAGTTTGTAGTTGAAACATACAAGAGATAGGTTTTAGATAACTCCTAGTTAATAATGTGATTAGCTCATCCATTGGCAAGGTGAATGGCAACTTAGTGATGAAAACCCTCCAACGGTTTCCAAAATTATAGATAGACTTAGAGCATAGACATCAGACTATGAAATATTATTTTTAATATTTAATATGAAATGCTCAAATAATTGGTCAATCAATTACTCAAAAGTATAAATACTATGATTGGGTAATTGATTATACCACTTTATGGTATCTCCTAATGTTTAAGGAAATTTTTTTAGCATGAGAGCATTGTCATTTTTGAATTATAAAATAGGTGTGTACAAATGTTCTCACATGTTCTTTGGAATCCTCAGTTCCCTTGAATTTTTAAAACTTAGGCGCTGTAAAATATACTGGATATGGAAAGGATGGTACCAAAGGATGAATGGGTTGATTGATCAATTGGTGTAAGGTTGGTTTCTGATTTGTCAAATCAGGAGTAAATTGTATCAATTGATCTATCTATTTTTGTATGGCCCTAATTTGAGGGTCTTCTTCTAGAATGTGGAAGCCTTGAATTACTTGATGATTTTGAGGTGGGGTAGAAAAATGTTGTGGAGTGACTAAATGATGCTAGGATTGGTAATGATGACTAGGTGAATTTGATGAAAATTGATGCATGGGAGATTGATGGTGAAAATATGGATAATTATAGAATGAGGTTGATGTATGAAGGTTATGGATAGGCTGGCCAATAGGAATAGGATGGGTAGTTGTATGAATTTATGGGGGAATAGGGATAGAAACCACATAAGACTGTGGTGTCCATGATGGACCTTGGTCAATGAGGATAGTCAGAGTAGAGTTTGGTAAAGGTTTAGGGTTCCCTTGTACTTGTTGTTGATAATTTTGATGTTATCTAAGCATTTTTTTCAAGTGTTCCTATGCCTCATTAATCTCTCTATCAAAAATGGAGGGTATGGAAGAAGATGGCATGGAGGATGTGGATGGGGGACAAGTTACACTTGGTATGGTAACTTGTGAGGCTGAAACTTGTGAAGAAGTATTTACATGTGCTTCATACAATGGATTGGTATATATGGATGTTTATGAAGTGCTAGGAGCACATGAGGGTTGGGGAATGGATACATGGGAGGAAGGTGCAATTGATGCCTAAAAAAGAGGGTTGGTGTACACCTAGGTAAAGTTGAATGGTGGTTGGTAATAAACAGGCTCCTATTATAAAGTAGGATCCTATCTAGGTGAGTTGGGAAATAACTCTAAGACATAGTTAGAATACTTCATAAGAGCTTATAATTGTGTCATGTCTATGTGGGTAATGCGGTGGTTAATGGTTTGTGAGGTTGACTCTTCTTAGGGTATACCCATATGAAAGGTTGTAGATGGTAAAGAATGTGAGGGACCTCCAGACAAATCTACCTATGTCACATTCAAGGAATCTACCATAGAATTTGTGGGGAAGGTGTATGAAGGTTCCATTGGATTATCTTGATTTAATATTTTCTTTTATTTTCTTGTTAAGACCATAAAGCAAATAAACTAAAATACATATTATGTAGTAAAATGAAACACAAGATTTAAATTTTAAAATAAAAATAAACAATCAATGCTAAGTTTGTTCAACATGTGTGTCTTACCTTGTTCATTGATTATATCCTTTTAATGTGAGTTCATTTTCTTAGGTTTCCATCTTGTGTGTTTCAAATGTGCTATTCTAAATTAATCTAAATAAAGGTAAAAACTATGGCTAAGCTGGGGCAACGAGATTCTTTATGGTGATGAAATCCAATAAGTTTGCTTGAGGGTGACCTAGGGTTTCTAAAGCCAAAGATTTGTGGATAGAGATGAAAGCCACCATCACCAAATCTTAAGCAATGGCTAGTGATGGAATCCAGCCACTACTATTAAATGTGAGTCGTGTAGTGTGTGGTTCTTTTTAAAATTTCTGATTTTCTATGGTTTTCATACAATGTTAGAAATATAACCACTTTCGATAGTCTAAATAAAAAGCCACTAATCAGAATACCAATTTTTCCAAAGTATGTAGAGTACACCACTTAAAACCCACTCTAGATAGTTGGGAGGTTCGTCTACTCCTCTGTATAGAATCACCCAAGTATGAGGATACTCTTGGTATATGAATAATGTTCCTAATTAGACCTAAATAAATAGGAATCCCTAACCCTATAATGTAAACTAATTATGCAATTTCAATTCACATCAAATCATAATACAATATTTTTTAATTTGTACATAGCACAAAATAGACACTTCAAAATAGAAAGTTTGGATGGATGCAAATGATTAATCTAAAACCTAAGATGCAAACTAATGTGAATTATTTTCCATATTACTTAATGATGTTCTTTTTAGCTTAAAAATATTTAAAAAAAATTTAATATTACCCAAAATACATAAATAGAAAAGCTAGGGTTTTGGTTGTAGACTTACAAAATAGCCTACGCTTTTGCTCAAAATCTCTATAAAATGCTCTTGGGTGTTTCTAAAATAGTCCTCGAGCACCGTCAGGCATTCGCACACCTTCTGCAACCTTATGCAAACTTCCAAAAACCCTATATCCAACGAAAACTGCAAAATCTATGCTTCTAAAAACCCTAAAAGATGATAAAAAATAATTAATAAATCAGTAAGGCAAATCATGAAAAGAAACCCTTATGGAGTCCCACCATGATCACCATTTGAAGAGATAAATATGCAACACCAAATAATAGAAATATAAAGTAGAACTCAAAGAACACAAAATTGCACAATAAATGATCTTATATTAATGGGGGGAGCCTAAAAACTCCATTGTTACAATAATGATCTTTGAATATTTTTTGATACATATTTTACAATGTCTAGGGTTCTTCAAAACCCTAGCAAAACAGTGTTGGTGGTGTCTTCAAATGTGTCCTTGCTCCCAATAGAGGTGAGTGGGATTTTAGTTATCCGATTCCAAGCCACTCTAGCTTAAGTAGTTATCCAATGCTAATGTCACACTTACATATCTACACACAGTAAAATAGCAAATTATTTTGAAGCAACTATGAGGGCTCCACAATGTGAGGCCCTAAGAAAGCAGATAAAAATCCTAGCTATGCAATATGAATAAATGAAAAGAATCTGAAAGTGCATAAATGAAATAACAAACAATGGATTTACCTTATGTATTTATTGTTCTCTGACCTGATGATATTTTTGTAATGAATCGATGTGGTGATTCCCTAGCATCACCTGGAGGCTAGAAGAACTTTAGAATATCTGACATAAAATGCTCGTGGGTGCTCGATGACTACAAGAAATGCCCTTCAATGCTCAATGATGATGAAAGGTGCCCATAGGTGCTTAGTGGCATGGGAGGAAGTGTCCAAAGGTGCTTAGGAATGACAAGAAGTGTCTAAAGGTGTTTAGTGGCTGATGAGGAAGTCTACAGGAGCAGATATGGTTGGGCGAGGGATGCGACAATGGATGCGAGGACTATAGCAGATACATATGGAAGACAAGGGTGCTTGGATTCTCCAGATTCAGGGTATAAAATTTTTCAAGAAATTTCTTAGGAGTTGAGCCATCAAAATAGCTCTTATTAATAATCCAACCTAGGGCATACTTAGGGTTTCAATGACACTGATCGTATGGTTGAGATACAAGCATATTGAGGGCGGATATTATATCTAGGGTATGGCATGGATTGATTTAGATGAATGGATAGGATTAAATGAAATCGAATGGTTGGTATTAATTCACTTATATAAATATATTTAAAATATAATATATAAAATATTAATATTAAATATATATAAAATATTAATATTAAATATATATATATAATAAATATATAAATATATGTAAATAAGTGGTGCAAATGGTAGGAAAGTGAGGATGGAGGACAAGTGGCTAGGTTTTGGTGTCTACAATTTTCATCATTGCACTTTTACACTTGCGCATTGATTACATTGTTGGAAGTAACTACTTAATTTTACTCTAAAGTAAACTCCTACTCTAGTTATGTACCAAAGGTGGTACATTGACATGTACTAAATAATGTAATATACCCTAAGTTAACAATAACACTAATTCCCAAGATACCATATCCTCTTGGGAATTTTATCATGTATATTGATGCCTCCTTGGAAGGTTTTGGTGGATTATTGTCATAGAAAGAGGCTACAATAGCATATGAGTCCTAAAACCTCAAGAAGCATGAGGTAAAATATGTTATGCATGATTCAAAATTGGTAGCAATGGTGCATTTTCTAAAGGTCTAGAGATACTATTTTTTGGGTAGACCATTTGAGCTAAGGACCAACCATCAAAATTTGAAAAATATCTTCACCCAATCTATCCTAAATGTAAGGTAGAGAAGATGGTTAGAATGCTTAGTACAATATAACTTTGGTCTTGAATATATCAAATGGAAGGAGAAAAAGGTTGCAAATACCTTGAGTAGGACAAGGCATAAATCAATATTGACCCAAATACATATAGATTTGATGGATATGGTCAAGGAAATACAACCACAAGACCCATATTGTATAGAAATCTAGGGTAAATTCAAGGAAATATAGAGAATAAGGATTTCAACGTAAAATATGAGCTTTTATACTTTAAATATAGGATAGTTATTCTTAAACCTGGTGATTTAAGGAGATTAATCATGTAAGACACACATAATTATCCCTATTGTACTCATCTGAGAGGATGAAAAAAGAGGAAAAACTTGAAAAGACCTTTTATTGGGTTGGAATGAAGTAAACCATCACTAATTTCATTACAAGATGTTTAGGGTGCTAGAAGGTGAAGGGTAAATATTTACACCCCGTAGGGAAATTGTACCCACATGATGTGTCTATGTAGAAATGGAAAGTAATCTCTAAGGATTTAATTATGGTTTTATCTAAGAATTGGTACCAACATGATGCGATCTTAGTAGTAGTTGATAAGTTGACCAAGGTTGCACACTTTATACCAAAAATCATCAAGGATGATGCACCAATGGTGGTAAACACATTTGCCCAAAAAATATTTAGGCTACATGGATTTCCTGAGGTGATCAATCAGAAAAGGATTCTAGATTTACATTAGATTTTTGGTAGGCTCTACATCATGTAGTAGGCACTACGTTGAACAATAGTTTTGCATATCATCCCAAAATAGATGGTCGGACTGAGAATATGCTACACATGTACTAGATGGACCAAAAGTCTAAGTGGGAAGAATTTTTACATCTTGTTGAATTTGCATACAATAATGAGTACCATGCATCATTGGGATGTCCCCATTAGAAGACTTGCATGGCATAAGATGAAAAATACCTTTGTCATGGGATAATCCATAGGATTGGGTGATGATTATATTGAAAATTATATAATAAATGGAGGAACAACATAGAGCAATACAACTTAGTCTCAAGGAAGCAACCAATTGCCAAAAGGTCTATGTTGAGCTGAAAAGGTTGCTAAGAGAATTCTCTATGGGAGATAGAGCTTTCTTAAGGGTAATACCCATGAAAAGTTCCATCAAGTCAACCAAGTTGGATCCTTGCTATGTTGGGCCTTTTGAAATCATTGACAAGATTAGCCTTGTAGCCTATAGACTCACTATACCACCCAACCTATCAAATATCCATGATAATTTCCACATATATCTACTTAGCAAATATATTTCTAATCCTACTCACATGTGGAATGTTTCTAAATTGCAAATTGTAGATCCCTCAACCATTGAGGTGAGACTTGTTAAAATTTTAGTTTTTATTTCCAAGATATTAAGGAAATAGACCCTAGATCAATGTAAGGACCAGTGGGACCAATTTTATGAGAATAGTGCCACATGGGAAAATGTTGAAGAAATGAGACAACAATTTCCATGCTTATTTGAATGAAATTTTTGATGTACTCTTTGCAGGGAAAAACATAGAGGACTATGTTTAGTCCAAGGGGGGGTATGTAATAACCCTCCTTGGAATAATATTTATGGAAAACAAACTATGTATTAATGTGAATGTGTAATGGCATAATTTCTTTACTGATGTCTATATGATGAGATGAGTAAATTCTTTTGAAATTGGAATATTGTTTTGTTGATGTAATTGTGGATGCAAGATCAAGTGCTATCTCTCTCTCTCTCTCTCTCTCTCTCTCTCTCTCTCTCTCTCTCTCTCTCTCTCTCATTGATGGGATCATAAGGGTGAACCACTTTCAAAGGGTTATAATTTAGGTAAATATTGATGATGACTTGTTCATAGATAAATCAAGGTAACAACCAAAACTATCCCTCATATATATGCATTTTTGTGTGCTAAGTCCATGTTCACACCATTGGAATGGAAAATTGCCTAAGTAATGAGTCTCCTTAATAGATTGGTGATAGTCTAGGACTATATTAAAAGATCCACCTATTTAAGGATAAAACAATGGTGTGAAACATTATTGGTGTGAATCTATTTTTGTCATGGAATGCATAGATTGGATTTTATTAAGTATTAAGTAGTTGTTGATATTAATACTTTTGAATTACTAAGTTAATTAAAATATTGGCTTTAATACTTTAGATTAGTAAAGTATTAATTGGATTGATGACATTGATATTTGGAACTAATGTTAGCCTTTGAAAAGTTGATAAAGTGAATTAATATAAATAATTATTGAGGATATTTTCATTATGGCACTATTCCTCTAATTTGGAATACAATTAATTAAATTAATTTGGCTCGTAAAATTTTGTTTAGCTCCCTTTTAATATGGTCATGCTTTGATGGTGCTTTTATGAAAAGGTTGTGATTTGTTTCTAGTAATGCCTTCTTAATTTTGTAATAAAATGCCTTCTCCTCCATGCAAGCATCTGATTGTTATTTGAACAAGGGAGAACAGTTTAGGGAGGTTAAAGAGGGAAGGATGGTGTTGGAAGGGAAATTTTGGGAAGAATGAATGTAGAGCAACTTTACATTTGATAATGGATCAAATAAAGGCTAGTTGCAGATGCCTTCTTCATATTTTGGTTGCTTTATGTCATGCTTTAACTATAGTATTCTTTTAGAATGTCAATCCATATAGTTCAATGTTTTTTGTTGGTTCTCAATTCTTCTTGAGTTAGTCCAGATCTAGTTGTTGTTGTTGAATTTTCTTTTCTCATTTTTTTGTTTATATTTGATTAAGGAAGTCATAGATTGGTTTGTATGTCTTTTATCTTGGTAGTCGACTTTGTGGTTCTAGCTTCTACCTATAGCTTCAATGTCTCTTCTTGCTTGTGCACTGGTTCGAGTGAGTTTTCAACATGATCATCACACTTAATATTTTTGGTTGGCTATGAGTAAGCTAGCATGAATTTGTTATCTTTATGCCTAGATATGGCCTTGATCATAGTAAAAGTGTAGCCTATGTCCTTTTTGTTGTCTTTGCCTCTGTTATGTTCACTCTTCATTGGCATACATGTAATTTTTGGTTGTTGATAGACATTTGATTTTATAGCTATTTGGTAACCTCTCTAGTTATTTACGCTTCCTCTTTGAGTATAGTGGATCGTATAGTGGTTTTCCCTAGTTGTGTTGCCTATTTGGTTTGATTGGTAATCATTGAAGTGATGGTTATGGATTAGATGATTTTTATGCTTTTCCATATTTTCTATATTAGATAATTGTATGCTCAATGCTTTCAACTCTTATCAAATATACCTTTAGAATCTAATGAGATGTGAGATCCTTTACTTTTCTATTAATAATTAGCAAGGAAAAAGTGTTGTTTTGGTTGTAAAACTATAGCTTGAGACTATACGAAAATAAGTCTCTTTTGTCTTGCTATAATTAGACTGCTAGAAGTTATTTTTAAAATATGGATTTATATATTTGGTTGAGAAACTAATGTAATGATTCTTGAGATGTTTATGAATTAAGGATTCATTATTAAGAGAAGTATGATATTCTCTTTTAATATATGGATTGTAGTATGTTGGTTTCGAAAGAGAAACTATTATAATGATTCCTAGGACTTTTACGGGTTAAGGGAACTTAATAAAGATAAGTAAGGGATTCTCTTTTATATGATGATTGTTTATTTTAGTTTTGAAAGAGAAAATATATTTAATAATTCTTAATATCTATGTGGATTAAGGATCATTACAAATAGAACTAGTGGCTTCTCCTTTATATGATGTATTTTTGTATGTAGGTTTTGAAGATAAACTATTAGAATAATTCATGTGGGTTAAGTAATCATTGAAAAAGAGATAAGTATGGGATTTTATTTTTGGGTTCCCTAATTCATTGTTAATGCATGGATGTTTGCATTATGAAAGTGGTATGTTTAAGTTGCATTGCATTTACAGTTGTCCTACTCCCTAAGTATTCTTTATAAGTTATTGGTGGTTCTCATTGTCAAAAAGAGGCTTGAAAATGCTTAGAAAACTTTAAAGATCACTAGTGAATGGTTTCATAAGCTCTGAAATATTCCATTTTATGAGAAAGAATCAATGGCTATGTAAAGGATTATGATGTTGAGATAATTTTATAAACTTGAATATTGTATAAATTTAAATAATATATTGTTTTAATGATGCTATGTGTTATGAAATTTAATGTGTGCTCAGTAATCTTAGCCATGTATAGATATTTATGGTTTTATTCTATTTCTAGAATGCATCATTTGAATAATTGGATATCTTATGTTAAATTATGCACGTTAATAATAATTAAAAAAAAATCCTTGGAGTTTTATGATAAGCATTTGTATTATGTGCAATTTGGTTTTGATTTCATGTTGAATAATTATTATAAATTATAGCATGTTGGATCATGTAGTTATTTAATAATTTTTTTCATATAGTTTTATATATAATGTTATATTTCAATGTATGTTTTGTTACCTTGGGGTGGGGTGGTTAGGAATTCCCTTAAAAACTAAAACATAATAAAAACCTAATCCTAGGAGGAGTTGCATGGATGCATTAATCAAGTAAATATGAGATATAGAAGGAGTTGTGAGGATGCAATATCTAAGGACTCATATATCTAGAAGGAGTTGTGTGGATACAATAGCTAGGTATCTTGTGAATATTTGAACCTTGAATGCATAGGATTGGGTGTATTTGAACTAGGAGTTGAGGAACCATTCACAAGTTATTAGTGGTGATCCTTCAATAATGTGGGACCAAGTGATCATGTTAGTTGTTTTTGAAGTGGAAATAACCTTAGTTATCCCATGGAGGTGTGGTAACTAAGCACTAAGGCTCTACGCTTAAGTAACCTGCCTATATGGACTTAGAGTTAGGTTAGGGAATAGGTGTCCCCCTTTAACTGTTATGGACCTTAAAGGGTAAACCATATATCATGGTCACATGGTAATATGTTTATGAGGGTATAAGAAAGGAAGGGGGAACTACTATTTGCATCCTTCTAAATGTGTAGGTCTAGTAAGTTGAACCCTAGAAAACATGGGACTTGGCCACTTTTGTCCACTGTCATTTGCAGTGACTTGGAACTTAAATGTGGTGAACCCTTGTATGTGAAGATAGATAAAATGTGGGTGTCCCCATTGTGAAATTATACTTGTAGTCGTTCTTTTAAAAAATAATTGTGTTGGTAATTTTGGTTTGTTACAAAGGGGAAGTTCCAAATTATGATTTTATAGTAATCCTATAGATCTATGATGCTTTCTTTAGTCTAATATGTTAATTATTTTTTGATTTAGTGTTTTTACTTTTTAAGATCTTGATCATATTCTTATTTGTAGATAAAAACAAGTCATGACCCTACGGGTAATAATTTGAGGAGGTCTTAAGGAGGAACCCATATTCTAGTGCAAATTGAAGCAACTTTTCCCTTGTGAATGTATTGGAATTAGCAATCACTACTATGGTGCTATAAATTTAGTTACTATGTCTTACAATAGCTAGATGATTGTTTCTTTATTTGTTGATTTTAATGGAATAAATTCTACCCAATTGTTAAAGTAATCAATAGTTGATAATACCCAACTATGTGTTGCACTAGATAATGTATTAATATTACCAATAAAATCAAACTCATATACTTAGAAAATTTTAGCTACTATGATTATATCTAAAGGCATAAGAACCCTCCTCCTATGATTCATATAAAGTTGGCATGATTTACAATTATTTACCCATTAAAAATAATATTTGAATATGGTTGATAAATAATATATTGCTCTCAATATTTTATGGGCTATTATCTAAGCTAATAATGACAATATTTTTCATAATATTTGGTCATCAGGTCTTTGACTCTTCCCATTTTACCACATATTAACAACACTCCAACATAACTGCTCTATAAAAGAGTGTTAATGCACCAAATGTAATTCATAGCTTTTCATCAAAATCTATATATTTTATTAATTTTTAGGTCTTTAGGTACATATCCTATCAATATGTATCACTTTATGTCACCTATTCATTCATCCAATTCTCCTAGATCAATTTATTTGACTAATACTATGTGTTTGTCTAAACATACCATGACTAAATTTTCACAAATAATATATCTCTCACTAGTTTAGTTGGCATCATAGCAATATAAAAGTCCTAGAATTTATTTATCCACCATACTCATTTTTACCAATTCACCATGTAGGACCATAAACCTAACTATTAGATAATGATTCTTACATTATTTAGAAAAAATTAAAGAGACATAATATGAAGTATCGCATTTGATATTTGAAACACCAAGAGTCTCTTGGATCTAAAGAGACATTATTTTATATAAATCCATGAACAAGCCTTGAAGGTGTTTAATCAATTTTTTATTCTAATTCCATTCCATTTCATTTTATGCTTCTATGATCATTGGTATCAAAATAGGTAAACAATTCAAGACTTGTTTACCATTCTTCTTTGTCTTCTCTAAGGTTTGTCATATTTTTTAAAAAACTCTATAAATGGCATATTTAATACTCTATTATAACCTATTTCATAGTTATCCTATATTATTTTGATTTTGTTTCTACTACCTTGGAAGCCATTTATTCCTTCTATACTATTACTATTGCTACTAACCTCCATCATTCCAAAGAGTAGGGTATTATTTTGACATAGATTCATGATGATCATAGAATCAAGTAGAGGTTAGTAACCCTCCAAAATATTAGACCCTACCATTAAAAATATATCCTTTGTTCTTAGTCAATCAAAGTATTTTTCTATTATCTCAATGATCATCTATTACCTTGATATAGAGATTTTTCTTATGCATAGGATTTTGAAGGAGGAAGTTTGAGTTGATGGTGCTTAGTCTATTATGGATATTGAAACTTCAATAGAGGAAAGCATAAAAATATAAGCACTACCATCATCTCAAGGAATGAATTATGAGTGGATGAAGAGATTGGTGTGGCTAAACTCGAGTTGTGCATTCATTGGTGAAGAAAGGATTTATGGTTTTCAATTGAATTAAGAGGCTGTAAAGAATATGAAAGGTGAAGAAAAATGCTCCAAAACATAAAGGAAACCATATTGATCCAACAAAAAAATGTACACCCATATACTGTACTATGTTGTATTCATTCATTCAAAGCATAAATTGATAAAATTGTATAGATTCAATGAAATAGACTTTATTGTATTAATAAAGGTAAAGAATATCGGTTACAATAATGCTCCTCTTAGGGTCACCCAAATGATCATATGATTAATACAATTCCAAAGCCCTCAACATGGTAGGTGCACTGATAATGCTTTTCACTTGGTCACAAACTGCTCTAGGGTGGAGTTGCCCTTTTTTTCGTGATGAGGAAGAAATTTGATGGTTGGTTCTCCTTTGAAATTGTTCTCTATGGTCAAGAAACAACATAGAAGTGTCAAAAATATAGGCAGCATCTCATGATGAGGCCCTTTTAAGAAAATTCCATAATGACACCATTAAACATGCATAATCAAGAAAACATGAAAAGTGCTTCTAAACTATGTAGATTGAATCAAGATTCATATAATAGCATAAATAAAGACAATAGCTACACTATGCATGCATCAATTATGTAAAATAAACCATAAACATGCATAAAGAATCCATTTTATGTCATAATCAATGATAAACATAAAGAAACTAAACTAACCTAATTCTACAGTAAGAAGACTGCTAAACTACAATTAAACCATGAAAAAAACTAATCTAAGCTAATTAATCGAATAGTAATGAAAAGGGGAAGGTGGTGATACCTCTGCTACAAATTGTAGCTCTAGTGAGAGGTCTACACTGTAAATCATGATTGAAAGCCATGATTAGCATTATGATAGGTTTGACCTCAATTTCAATGGCAGTGGGATTGACCTCCTTGTCCAATTGATGTTCAAGGGTCACCTTCGATGTCCTTCTAACAGGTTTGGCGGTTGAATCACTGTGATGGGCCTTCATTTACCCGAATTTGTGTTTCTTGGCTCTTCTAGGCTCCTAGAACTTCCATGGAAAATTGATATTTGGGTGAATAGCAAAGTGGTCTTCTCTAATGCATGAATTTAGTATGCAATTTGACAGGGCTTCGCTGCTCGCTTGATCAATTAACTCTCTATATTCTCTCCACATTTGGAGGGGGTATTTATAGGATGCCCTAGGACTGGGGGTGGCTTCCTGGAGAAGCCAAGATCAAGAAGAGGTGGTTAGGACAGTTGGAATGGAAGCCTCTAGAATATTCCATCCATTAACCACCTTCTTCTAGATCAAATGGTCATTCAAACTGATTTGGCTTGGATTGAAGGCCAACTGAACTTCAGTTAAAATCGTAGGTCACAACTACGATCTAGACTATAAACCACAGGTCTCAGTCATGGTTCAGCTTGTAAACCATAGGTCTGGGCTATAGTCATATTGATTAGGCCAAGGATCCCAAATTGAGTGGTTAGAACCACTACTCTATATTGGAGTCTGTCCAAGATCCTCCATATGGTCTTGTAGCATGTCCATATGAGTAGTCGCCCTTGACATGACATGTTTTAGGTATCTATAGATGCCCATTTTGATATGCATTGTGAGATCAAACAACACTAAGAAAAAATAAACCTCCTAAAATTATGTCGAAGGTTTTATGATGATCATTAGTCGGATCAACATTAGATGCCCCATGTCCTGCAAAAGGACGCGCATCCTGGAATCATTGCTTCCAACTCTTTGGAGGCTTAAACTTGAAAAGCTTGTGCCCTTCTCATCTCATTCGGTGTAGCTATGCATTCCATAGGTATCTTCTGACCCATAGATCCGAAAGGCGAAGAACAACAAGAAAAATCATATTTGTTATTTTCCCTAAGCAAAGGGGTAAGCTTATGATAGTTGTTAACAATGATTCGCAAGGACAAACGTAATTTTGACAAGATCAATGGATCTACGATTTTAAGGATCTTCTGTTGATTTTTATTATGATTTGATATTATGACTACCCCCTCAAGCGACGAGTCGATGAGGGTAATGACAATGATTGAAGTGACGATGTCACTTGACCACCATGGATGATCTGAACAAATTAATGCCTTGGCTAGGCCTAGTTCAGATTTTGATTTCAACTGTTAATAGTATTTGCACATTTCTATCCCATGGAGTAGTCAGGCCACAATAGTCATCTTAAGGAATCGAATTGATACAAATCCAATTATATTTGTGTTGAATCAAATTATCGATGATTTGCTAAAAATATGTCATAGAATAAATGACATACAATGCCTCGTTCTCGTGGAGTAGTCTGGCCTCGAAGGCCTTCGTAGGGATTGAAAAGAAGCATATCAGATCAACAATGACAATTTTGCCCCAAATTTCCTTATGGTAATTTACTCATCTTATCGGATTGCATGGAGTGCAAGTCATTGCAATCGCCAAGTGTATAGGGTAAATTACTAAATACGAGGTGCATTTAGTATTTTTTTTAAATTATTTGCTTTTTTTTAATGTTTTGAATTGTGAATTGAGTTTTTTTTTATTTGGCTGGGAGGTGCATAGCTCCATGAAAGGATTGTTATAGCGATGACCTCGTTTGAATGTACTTTATAATCTCAGCCAGATATTTGATTTTTAATTGGATATCGGTGCTTTATTATCACCAAATTTCCAAATTGATTACTTTTATTGAGATTTAACCCAATGGGAGGCATTAGTTTATCTTTTTAAACCTTCCCATGGTGGGATTTTATTAAATTTCTTGCCAGTTGAAAACCACGTCTAGGGTCTACGGTTCCCATTTGCAATTTTGGGAACTACGGCTAGGGCTTGCAGTCCGCACGGAATATGAAAAGCCTATAAAAAGCCCAAAATTTTCAAATTTCTCTCATTATTCCCTGATAGCGACTTGCAATTTGAAGCTCTGATAGTGACATCTAAGAAACTGACATGCAACCCACTAAACATTATACGCACACCTACTCACAGCATGATGGCAAAGCGTCGGCAAGCTTCTTCTAGCTGCGGTAGATGAGGCGAGGGCAAGGTAATCTGAAACCAAGACCTCACATCCATTACCAATAAAATGAACCAAATTAAGTAATTGGTTAATCAATAACACTAAATTGTTGGTAATGAACCCCACATTAGGTTAGGGTATCTTAGGATTGTTTTTTTGTTATTTTTTTTCGCTTTTATCCGCCGTATCGTATCAAGCAGGATCTCAGTCGGAGATCGTAGGTACCAGCTGTGGTTCCAAATTGAACAATTGGGGACCGTAGATGCCAGTTGTGGTCAGAATTTAAAATCCCAATGGTCAATTTTTTATTGCATGTGGACCGTAGGGTTGACTCGCAGTTCACAAACTTTAGAAAAAATTTATAAAATTTTTAATTTTTCTAAGTTTTAATAGGCAATTAATGTCTTTTAATGCATTTTTGACCTATCTGAATGACATTTTTTATTTTTAGGCCTGCATGATGATATGTTTTTGCAATTTTATCAGTTTTTAGATGTTTTTGATGATTTTTAGGTCATTTTTAAATGTTTTTGCTTATTTTTAGTTAGATTTTTCTTATATTATGCTTTCTATTTCAAATATTAACCTCTAGATATTGTGAGCCTGACATCCTTAAGACTCTCCATGGCACTCTTAGAGAGTGGGAATGGTTTGAAGTTGTTGGCTTCGGCTACGTACTGGATATGCCCACTATCAGGGTAGATCAAGCTTACTTGACTGTGTTGGCCTGACGCTGGAATGCACGGACCAACACATTTCACCTGCCTATAGGTGAAATGATGGTGACCCTATAGGATGTCTACAGGATCTTTAGGATCCCCATTGATGGCGAGGACATCGTCTCTTCTACTTTTGGGGCTAAGGAGTCCATTTTTGATGCCATATTTGGTGCTCGAAGCGAGGAGGATCAGCGCAACATTGACCATGGAGGGGTCCATATCAACTATTGGCAAGGGAAGAATATATTCTCTATGAATGAGGCCATATTTATGCACCTGGTGGTGCAAGTTGTGCTTCCAAGCTCCTCGAACGCAAGGATTCCCTGGAACCCACTAGCCACTATCAGGAGGGTTGTTCAGAGCACCATCCGTCGACCACTGCAACTGGCCTAGGGGAGCACCCTACTCTGCCAGTTGTATAGAGAGATCTACCAAATTATTGATCAGAGCCACTTGGGTATCAACTGTAGCTTCCTTCTTCAGATTTGGGGTTGGCATCATATCAAGATAGAGCATCCTGGGGAGTTTCCCCTACATATCATGGAGATAGACGATGCTCACTAGTGTTATACCACCTACTGGCCTCAAGAGGAGGAGGGCTTCAGGAGTAGGGCCCATGATGGCGATGTCTAGTATTATATCACATGGTTCTCAGGACTCGACCTAGATGACATCAAGTGGCAACCTTACATGGAGTGCCCTAACTGGACTGATGTCGACGAGTGGCTTTTATAGGCTCACCAGGATAGATGGTTACTCAATCGAAAGGCCAAGATTAGAGAGTACCAATTTTATGCTCGCGTCCTATGGTGGTTTGTCCTGGTACAGGATATTCTAAAGATCCCCTTTGTCTACAGGCGCTTGGCTTTAGAGACACATATACCATGGATTAAGCCTTTGGCTATAGGGGATGAGCTAGATGATTTCTAGGAGACTATATTTGACCAAGTTGTTACCACTCCAACATATGACGAATGGTGGTCGATGCTACAGTGGTATGGATCAGGACCTCTAGGCCGATTTGATGATAAAGTAGAGGCAGTGGCAGATCCTGACGGGCATAGGGTGTACCAACGAACTGAGGATGGATGGAGCACAGAGGCCACTATTAAGGAGGCTCCTAGGGACAACCTAGATGATGAGGCTCTAGAGAAGGGTGAGATTCCTCCTAACAACATAGAGGCGTTACTATTAGCTCAGGTTGCTAACTTGTAGAGTCATCTTGGTAGATATCAGACTCAGTAGTGTGAGCGAGACACTACTATCGCCACTCTAGAGGTGAAGCTAGCTGACCAAGATAAGTAGCTAGCTAAGGCATAGGAGGAGATCACCAGTCTCATAGAGTGAGCTACAACGATAGAGACTCGAGTTCAAGATATTACTAGCACCTACGATGTAGTAGTGCCAAAATAGGGTGAGGCAGTTGTAGAGAGGGACCTGCTTAGGCTATAGATGGGAGATACTCTATCCTCTCAAGTTGTCATGAGACCTCCAGCCACTCCACTAGTCATAGGTGTGGATCCTATGGTAGAGATCAGGTGGCTCACTTCTCTCGTAGAGGATGAAAATTATCAATTGGATGCGAGGGTATCTCGCATCTCTCAACTAGAGGACTTCATTGAGATAAGGAGTTTATAGATTATTGAGGATAGGCAGGTTGTAGGGTCATAGAGGACCAAGACCAGGACCATAGGGCAGTCCTCAGTGAGTTACAGCCACTAAGAAAATAGGATCAAGTAGACTCATCGATATTCCAATACACACGAAGCCAACTCTCATAGGAGCCACAGGGATACAGGTGGTGATTCATGGGCTAGGGGTGCAAACCCTCCTTAGTACACATTTTTGAGTGTAAGGTCGAGGACCTACACAGTTGTAACTGTTGGTCATCAAATCCACATAGGAAAGGACTTTCGGTGGGTTTGCGCACCCTGGACCTGCAACCAACATTGAAAGGCCAAGGGGAAGAGATGCCCCTCGTGCCAATCTCCAGAGAAAGGCCGACTCCTATACTAATCTACTTTTTGGGGTTGATAAAAGAGTGCAGGAAAGAAATAAATAGAGTAAGGGCTAGAAAAAGAAATAAAAAGGGTAAGGGTTAGAGAAAGAAATAAAAAGAGTAAGGGTTAGAAGATGATGATTTAAGGTGGGAGAGAACAGGAAGCACGATTACTCGCTAACAACTCAAATAGCAGCAAGAAATACCAAGGATAACATGAAATAAATGAAATGTCAAACTTCCTATGTATCCTATGGATGGGTTCGTAGGGTTCTCCTTTCTTTCTCGCTGGAATTCAGGGTTCAGAGTAACAGCGATTGAGATAAGGGAATAACAGAAACCTCGATCCACCAGGTAGCATAAAGGAAAGCGACGAGACATTTTTCCTCTCCTATGTATCCTTCAGGGAAAATTTTAGGGGTTCGGTCCCCGATCGCACATCGGATTCAGGATTTAGAGTCTCAATACACGAACGAGAAAAGACAAAAGAATTAAGCACAGAAGGCAGCATAAAAGAGAGAAATAGAGCACAAAAGTCTTTAGTATTAAATGCAGGACATCAAGTTACAGTAGCTTTCTAGCAGAAATTTCCCCCCTTTTTACATTACATGCCTGGGTTTTTATAGAGGACCCGACCCTCTGAGTCATTATTACAAAAATGACGGAGTACACCCTCGGGCTCTGATAAATCGGCTCCTCACGGCTGCTACAACTGAGTTTTCAAATTGGTTGCCAAAATTGGCAACTGTGACTGGGTCAACCATGGAAATATTCATTTAATGTATCGCCTGAGTGTCCCTGGCTTCTGTATGCTGTGCTTGAGTGATCGTTATGCCT
Organism: Wollemia nobilis; assembly: GCA_028583015.1. Lineage (NCBI taxonomy): Eukaryota > Viridiplantae > Streptophyta > Pinopsida > Araucariales > Araucariaceae > Wollemia > Wollemia nobilis. The sequence continues at coordinate 12,957,305 of JAQPPZ010015100.1, forward strand.
GCCGAGTTTTACTTCGAGAACTGTTATGTCCCTTTCATTTGCCAAAATTGGTTAGCGAACTTATCGAGCAAGAAAGGGGTATTTATAAGGGGATTTTGATCACCTTGGGAAGCTTCCCACCTTGGAATGTGGGCCTAGAAAGTGCTTCGCTACATCTCCACCTCGTCGAAGCCTTGGGCTGAAGTAGATTCTCCTTGATTTGTTTTTTGCAAAATAATGCTTCGCAGAAACTACTTCAAGGATATCGAGTGCCGAGCGAATTCCATCTTTGAAATGGTGCATTTTGTCCTTTTTTGGCAAAACTGCTTCAACTGGAAAATGTTTCTGCTCAACTCCTTCTCAAAACTATGGTTCGAGGAATATCCTCCCGAAGCATTCTTTTGTTTCTGACACATTGTCATTTTGCTTCGGGCACCACTACTTCGGGTGAAAACGGTCCGAAGTAGGTGCTGGAAATACTTCAGGCCCGAAGTAGTTTCCTTGCCTTAGCTAATTTTGGATTATGATCTCCCCCTTTGACGAAGTCGTTTAGATGCTGCTTCGCAAGACTTCCACCCGAAGCGGCTGTCGAAAATGCTTCGGGTGCGAAGTGTTATCTTTGTATTTTCCTCGACGAAATTACTTCGCAAGGTTTTTGCCCGAAGTGGTGATTTGAAGTGTTTTGGTCTCGAAGATCTTTTTCACATTCTCCTTCTTTTCTTTTGGCGAAACCATTTTCCTTGGCTTGTTTGGTAGCGAAGCTCTTTCTTCTTCATTTTATAAAAGGGGCGATAGGGAGGGTCAAAATTGATGTAACTTAAAATAAAATAAAAAATTTTCAACAAAGAAATATTATACAAAAAATCTACTATTCTTCTACCCCTTGTATAATGTGACAAAAAGTGTCAACATTCTTGGCGGCTCGTGGGGTGACGAGCTCGTCTCGGCAAAATAACCCTTTAGCCCTAATCCATTGGGTTGCAGAGTTACTGGTCTTCCCCAGACCCTGCTTCTACGGTCTGTTCCTCTTCTTGTTCTTCTTCTCCTTCTTCTTCCTCTTTTTTTTTTTTTTTTTGGAGTGTGCCGAAGTAAAACTCGACCTGAGCTTTTGAGCAACACCTTATTTAGAGCCAAACTATTTACAGTATTTACACAATATTTTTGCGGCATAATCGGCATGTCGCCACCACGGATTCAGATTCGGGCAATTATCCGGTAAACCTGTAGTGTCTGGACCAGATCTGATTGTACTTTAACATACCCTTGAGGTTTGGGTGGACCCTTCTCGAAGTTTTCCATGCTGTGAACAGGAAGCAACGCAGACGATTTCCATTCCTGCTAGTGCCCAGATTATTGTCGAAGAAGTTCGCCACTTGAAAACCTTCTTGGGGCATTGGCCTTAGGGATAGCCGGACCCAATACCAGACCCAATGCCAGAATTCTACATATTCTTCAAAATAAAGGCCGGGTACAGGTTCTTCCATCCCATTGATATGGTAACAAGGCTCCTCCGATGAAGAGTAGTCCTCCAGGATCCCTTTGGGCTCATCCTCTAAATCAGATAGGCTTGATGAGCTTTGGCTGAACACTTGCATGCCATATCTTGGGATACAAAAAGGGTGCAAAAATGTGCCCTCTTTTTTCTCGAGTTCCACCACTCGAGTCTGCTTCTCTTCTCGGTTCACCTCTTGATGGAGATCACGAATAGCCATGTTGTTCATTGGGTGGGCCACGCTTGCGTACTTCCATTGTTGAGCTAGTATGAGGTCTGCTTCCTGAGCTTCCAATGACTGCATCTCAGGTCTCGACTCAGTGTGAGGAATGGCCCATGATGAGTACTGCGTTGGCCAGATAGGAGCAGTAATTATCGAAGGAAGCGATGGAGTTTCTTCCCACTACCACTTTCCTGATAGGAACAGAAGCCGTTCCACTCGTATTGTCTCCTCAGATATTTGAGGGAACCTTCGTTCCCCTGATTGCAGTAGAATGAGGCTTACGTCTAGGTGGAAGGCCCAAACATAGAAGAGATGGGATTGGGCGGGCGTCGGTTGGATCTCCAGTGGGATTCACTTCCAACTTCTGCAGAATCAGACATTGAAGTCTGTGATACCCTTTGAAGGTGCTCTCTTGATAGTGGAGAGGTATGCAAAGAGATGGAAGGGGTCCTGAGAGCCATCGAACATCTTGATCAATTCCCTCGCTAAGTCATGCCATGAGTAGATGCTTTTGGGCCTGAGAAATCTATACCACCACAGCACCCTTCCTTCCAAAGATAGAACAAGAATTTTGATCATGACATCTTCATGGATAATGTCATGGAGGGTCGCTAAATCGACAACATCTTTAAGGTGTTCTCGGGCCATTCCCGTGGTGACGCTGTATTTTGTCAATGATTTCAAGGCGCTTTTGGGAATCTTGTGGTAGCTTTGGATATTCAGGGGGCCTGGATCATTCCAGCTAGGAAAGCTTCTCCCAGCCATTACGACAATAGCCTGTGGAAATCACAGTTGTCGCCACTAAGTCGAAGTCGTTAGGTGAGCATTCTTTCTCCGCTTATGATTTCAAGGCTGCTCACCAAACCTTGGTTCCTCCAGGATATCTTCTTTCAGATTTTAAAGGCACCTACAACCAGGAAATCTAGATCTTCAGCTCAATAAAGTCACCAGGTGATTTTATCAGATGAAGATAGGCCAGAGATTCATCGAACTCAAACCTTCTCAAAACATGGGGGCTCCTAGTTACAAAAACCAGGTTTAGGTACTGGTCTCCATGACTTCAAATATTCTCAGTTAAAATATAGTTGCCAAATGCTAAGAGTATTTTGGTAATGAGGTCATCGATTATCACTACTACTCAGAAGATGAGACTGACTAGATCTCACCGAGAACTTGTTAGAACTACTGGCTTCGATGAAGACAGGATAGAAATTTTCTCAAATATGGGACCTTGGGTCCCACCGGGCGTGCCAGAAATTGTTGGTCATCAAATCCATATAGGAAAGGACTTTCGATGGGTTTGCATGCCCTGGACCTATGACCAAAATTGAAAGGCTGAGGGGAAGAGATTCCCCTCGTGCCAATCTCTGGAGAAAGACCCACTCCTATACTAATCTACTTTTTGGGGTTGAGACAAGAGTGTAGGAAAGAAATAACCAAAGTAAGGGCTAGGAAAAGAAATAAAAAGGGTAAGGGTTAGAGAAATAAATAAAAAGAGTAAGGGTTAGAAGATGATGATTTAATGTGGGAGAGAATAGGAAGCAGGATTACTCGCTAACAACTCGAATAGCAGCAAGAAATACCAAGGATAACGCGAAAGAAACGAAATGTCAAACTTCCTATGTATCCTCTGGATGGGTTTGTAGGGTTCTCATTTCTTTCTCATTGGAATTCGGGGTTCAGAGTAACAACGATTGAGATAAGGGAATAACAGAAATCTCGATCCACCAGGCAGCATAAAGTAAAGCGACAAGACGTTTTTCCTCTCCTATGTATCCTTCAGGGTGAATTTTAGGGGTTCAGTCCCCGATCGCACATCGGATTCAGGATTCAGAGTCTCAGTATGCGAACGAGAAAAGAGAAAAGAATTAAGCACAGAAGGCAGCATAAAAGAGAGAAATAGAGCACAAAAATCTTTAGTATTAAACGCAGGACATCAAGTTACAGCAGCTTTCTAGTAGAAAGTTCCCCCCTTTTTACATTACATGCCTGGGTTTTTATAGAGGACCCGATGCTCTAAGTCATTATTACAAAAACGGCAGAGTACACCCTCGGGCTCTGATAAATTGGCTCCTCACGGCTACTACGACTGAGTTTTCAAATCAATTGTCAAAACTGGCAACTGTGATTGGGTCAACCATGGAAATATTCATTTAATGCACCGCCCGAGTGTCCCTGGCTTCTGGATGCTGTGCTTGAGTGATCGTTACACCCACCGGGTTTTACTTCGAGAACTGTTACGTCCCTTTCATTTTCCAAAATTGGTCAGCGAACTTTTCGGGCAAGAAAGGGGTATTTATAAGGGGCTTTCGATCACCTTGGGAAGCTACCCGCCTTAGAATGTGGGCCCAGAAAGTGCTTCGCTACATCTCCACCTCGTCGAAGCCTTGGGCCGAAGTAGATTCTCTTTGATTTGTTTTTCATAAAATAATGCTTCGTAGAAACTACTTCGGGGATGTCGAGGGCCGAGCGAATTCCATATTTGAAATGGGGCCTTTTGTCCTTTGCTGGCAAAACTGCTTCGACTGGAAAATGTTTCGGCCCGACTCCTTCTCAAAACTGTGGTTCGAGGAATATCCTCCCGAAGCATTCTTCTATTTTTGACACATTGTCATTTTGCTTCGGGCACCACTACTTCGGGTGAAAACGGGCCGAAGTAGGTGTTGGAAATACTTCAGGCCCGAAGTAGTTTCCTTGCCTTAGCTGATTTTGGATTATGCTCTCCTCCTTCGATGAAGTCGTTTAGATGTTGCTTCGCAAGACTTTCGCCCGAAGCAGCTGTCGAAAATGCTTTGGGTGTAAAGTGTTATCTTTGTATTTTCCTCGGCGAAATTACTTCGCAAGGTTTTCACCCAAAGTGGTGATTTGAAGTGTTTCGGGCCCAAAGCTCTTTTTCACATTCTCCTTCTTTTCTTTCGGCGAAGCCATTTTCCTTGGCTTGTTTGGTAGCGAAGCTCTTTCTTCTTCATTTTATAAAAGGGGCGATAGGGAGGGTCAAAATTGCTGTAACTTAAAATAAAAGAAAAACTTTTCAACAAAGAAATATTATACAAAAAATCTACTATTCTTCTACCCCTTGTATAATGTGACAAAAAGTGTCAACAAGTAACCTACGGGAATTTTTGTACTCTCGATGTACTCTGAGACACATATTTATATATGATATGACTAATCATTTCATGGCTCATTATTGTGTACTCATCTATTTTTGAATTTATGTTTATGTGATGCACATGGATGCAATGCTTATGTTATGTTGATGCTATATGATGTGATGTATGGATGACATGCGCTAGATAGCTATTTGATATATGATGATGATTATATGCAGTGATCTAGATTCTTAGATGTGCTTTTTATGATGGATGCATATGGATGCAATGTTTTTCTCTTAACGCATATTTGATATTGCTTTATGGTATGCATTAATGTATGTAATTATTTATTTACATGATGTTAATCTAATGTAAATGAACCTGTATGCTTTAATCGCTTAAAACATAAGGAATAAATGTAGATATGTTTATCAATATAATGGATGACACCACAAAATGTATAAAAATCATTAATGTAATTGAAAATACTTAAACTAAAAATTTAATCAATTAATCACCCATATATGACATGCAATGGTATGAAGTTGTATGATGCAAATGATATAATGTGTCATTATATATTCCTTTTTGCAAAATTTGAAAAATATGCATGATATAGTCAGTGGTCGTCTAAATATTATTGCTAATATCCATCCGGTATCTATCCTACATGTTGATTGTGCTTTATATAATGATGTATCATGGATTCGATACTTTGCAATTTGATGATTTATATGGTTGCAATTTTTGACATTTTTTTGCTATACGAGAAATTTTTGAGGTTTTCCACGAGACTCAAACACCCTAATAGACTTATCAAAAGTTGCATACAAACCACACTAGACTTCTGAAATAAAAGGCTTTTGCTAGGATAGGCCCTAACTATTCATTATCCATGTGTGTGCATATGATTATTTTAAGATAAGACACGAGCGTTCCTCGATGTTAGGCGAGATTCTTTCAGCCCATTGCTAAGATAAGGGTTCCACAAATGTCTTATCCAATCCCAAGTTTATATTTTAGTTGGACTAAGCCACTAGGCAATGCAGGACACCTGAAGCTATCTCTTCCACATTCAAACATTGGTCTTGTTCATAAGTGATGTGCTAATGCATCAGACATATCGTCATGCATAAGGTATAGTAGTGCCAACAATTCCAAGGATTCAGGATCATTTCTTTCTATCCTTCAATTTTTGGGATACTTTCTCATATGTAGTGAAGCAAGGAATTTGATTCCATATTCATTTTGAACTATCTTTGGATCTTCATTTGATGTCTCTTCAAACTGGATTTTGGATCTTCATTTGATCTTCACTTTGAACTTTGATTTAAGCTTGTTTTCTGATCTTCACTCGATCTTCACTTTTCAGCATTTACATTTGATAATTTTCTTCATAAACTTTCCTTTGAGGGGAATTTACTTGGGAAAACTATTTATGGTATATCGATTTAGAATATCGATCTTATGATATCAATATGGGATATCACTCTAGGGATTCAATCTATGATATTGATCTAGGGTATCAATCATGAGGATTGATGTGGGATATCTCTTTGGGATATTGCTCATTTTATTGTAAGTAAGGGATTCTGAATAGGGAACTAACCTGTCCTTTTGCCAACTGCAAAAATTTCCCATACCGTCCGCACAGAGGGATAAGCAAGAATAACTCTTTTCACTTTAGGATACCCGGTTCTACTCACGGCTTTTATCTTCCCCTAGTACTTATTAGGATTTTTTAAATGTATTACTTAGTGATAGGCTTCTGATATGCTAAGGGCTATACTAACTAAACCTTAGCTACAAAAGCAAAGCAAGATTTCTATCAACTCTATATAATACTACTAGGTATGGCTGAGTGATCGAAAAATCCTAGTATATCTCCATAGCAACATTACAAGTTGTGTTGAAAAACATAATTATTCACATGAATTATGGATCATGATAAATGCAGAGATGCATGATTTAAACACAAACGTGGTGTCATTTGTAAGACTAACAAAAATAATCCCTCCTACTATAGAATGCAACGGATGATGAATGCCTATATGTAATGCAATAATGAAGCGAATGCATGTGTAAATGCAAAATGAGAATGCAAAATTCAAATGCAAATGCAAATATTTTTGGATTATGTGATTTACCAATTTTTTTGTATTTTATTGATTTTATTATTTTTATGGGTTTTGAGCCTCATATCTGACCAAACGACGAGTACATGCCTGTGGAGCCTTTAGATTGACCAAGTGATTTTTAAGAATCCTTGGAGATTTTAGGATGGACCAAAGGGATTATGGGTACCTTTGGGGCATTTTAGGATGACCAAGCAATTCTGAGAATCCTTGGAGTATTTGGGGTTGACCAAGCAGTTTTTTAGAAACTCTTGGTGCCTTTTGGGTTTGACCAAAGGGCTTACAGATGCCTCTGGAGCTTTTTTACTGACTTGACCAAGCAGTTTTTAGGAACCCTTAGAGCCTTTTTGAGTTTGACCAAAGGGCTGACAGATGCCTTTGGATATTTTTAGGATGACCAAGTGATTATAAGCAAATCCTCTTAGCTTTTAACTGAAACGACCAAGCAGTTTAAGGAACCCTTGGAGCCTTTTGGGATGACCGAGTGGTTTTGACCAAACCCTCAAAACTTTTGAGGTTGACCAAAGGGCTTACAGATGCCTTTGGAGTTTTTTTATTGACCAAACCACTGATGAGAGTGTTTGGAACTTTTTAGGATGACCGAGCAGTTACAAGCAACTCTCGAAGCCTTTTACTATACTCTTCAAGCATAAAACACCTTTATATGGATGATGTTAAGAGTTTTAGGCTCTTCAACACCCCTTAGCGATGTTAGGCGATAGGTACCCGAACCAATATTTTTAGATATGATGTAGGGTCCTAGCCAATTAGCCACTAATTTGTCCCACATATCTAGTGGTAAATTAGAGTTTTGTTGGTTCTCTTTCAAGACAAGATCCCTAACTTCAAAGTCTCTCTAATGGACTTTGATATTGTAAGCTCATTTTAGTCGCTCCTGATAAATGTAGAGATGCTCCAGGGCATTCACGTGATGTTCATCAAGTAGCATCATTTGATCCAATCGAGCTTGTCGCGTAGTGTCATCATCGATGAACTCTTTCAATGCGACGCACAACGTTGGAATTTCTAATTCCAAGGGCATAATGGCCTCAGTTCCATATACTAGTGAGAACATTGTGCCCCAGTGGGCATTCGAATACTAGTCCTATAGGCCCATAATGCAAGGGATAGTTGGATGTGTTAGTATTTGTGGTTTTCTTGTACCGTCTTTTTCAAGATGGCCACCACTATCTTATTTGAAGCCTCAGCCTACCTGTTTGCTTGTGGATAGTATGGAGTCGCAAAACCGTGTGTGATTCTATATTTAGATGTCAAATCTCTCATAGTTTTGTTCTTGAAGGATGTTCCATTATCCGATATTATTTTGGATGAAATCCCAAAATGACTTATGATATGCTCCAATATAATCTTTGTTATACGAGCTCTAGTTGTCATTGTTAATGGTATTGCTTCCACCCACTTTGTAAAATACTCATTAGCTATAATTATGAATGTATGTCAACCTGATGACGGAGGAGGGATCTTGCCTATAATATCTAGTCCCCATTGAGCAAATGGTCAAGCCACTTGAATGGGTTGTAAGGCCTACGATGGCAAGTGCATAAGATTAGCATGATGTTGGCATTTAACACATTTCTTGACATACACATTGCACTCCTTCTCCATAGTGGGCCAATAGTAGCCCATTTGAAGGATGTGCTTGACAATGACCATGCTACTAAAATGGCTATCACACGTACCATCATGGGCTTGCAAAATCTCCCTTGATGCCTCTTAGGGCTCTAAGAAATCAAGGAGAACTCCATCGTAGCCTCATAACTACAATATATATCCTATTAAGACATATTTGGTCACTTTTTGTTTAAATGTGCACTTCACGACATGCAACAATCCCTATGGGATTATACTAAGCTTTAGGAAGTCTTTAATTTATGACATCCAATTTTGATAAATCTTAGCTTCGACTACTAAGATGACTTGATTCCCCTGTGTATTTACCTTTGTAAATGTAGACTCATAAAAAAACCTATGGTGAATGGTAGTACCACTCCCCATAGGTCTCTGAGAGGTTAATGACCCCTAGGGTGCCTTCTTAAGAAAGTCTTCAGCTTTGCAAAACCATTTAGCTTTTGGTTCTACACTGATCATGTTGACCGATTCTCTGTTATCATAGGTTGCACTACTGCTGGATGTGAGAACGTATTGACATGTATGGTAGTGAAATCAGTAGATGGATTATAAGGGATTAAATATCCCAAATATGCCATGGTACCTACAAACCTATTTGATGATTGAGGGATTGCCTCAATGTCATACCATTCAAATTTGGCCATGTGTCAACCAGATCCTTGTAGGATTTTAGTACGGGACATCGACACTGAAAAATCCCCTTGACTTGATTTACAATGAGCAATAAGTCATAAAATATGTTCAATCTCTTAATATTCATGGCAATGGCTATGTGGAGGCCCAGTAGTAGGGCTTACTACTCAGCATTGTTGTTAGTACATGGAAAATCCAACTTGAACAACAAGGGCATTGGAGCTCCTTGTGGCATGAAGAATACTATTCTGGTACCACCTCCTTGCTTACACTTCGAATTGTCAAAGAACATAGTCATAACAGCATTTTTCTCTAGTTCTTCAAGTTTGGGAGCTTTAGATATGACGAAGACTGCATCGTCCTAAAGCTTGATTGTTAGAGGTCTACTATTTGATAGTGGTGCCTCAGCTAATTGATCTATTATGACATGTCCCTTAATGGACTTCTGGCTTATGAATTCCATATCAAATTCCATCAATAGCATGATCCACTTTGCAGTACACGTATTGTGATAAGTCTTACTCATCATGTACTGCAAAGGATTCTATTTGGATATAACATATGTCATATGACTTAGAATGTAATGCCACAATTTCTTTGTAGTGAACACTACTGCTAAACATAATTTTTCCACATATGCATACCCAAGATCATAACTCACCAAATATCGACTAATATAATATATGACTTGTTCTTTACCTTGCATGTTCTTTTGGGCTAACATGGTTCCCAGTGTAAATTCAGTTGCCGATATATATAGTATAAAAGGCACCTTTGGCCTTGGTGGAGCTAGAACTGGCAGCGTCACTAGGTATTGCTTTATTTTATTGAAGGTTTCCTTGTAGTCGTCCCAATTGAATGGTACCCCCTTATGTAGCAATCGATTCATGGGTCGACATTTATTTGATAGTTGGGCGATAAATCACTTTATCTAGGCTACCTTACCCTGAAGGCTCCTTAATTCCTTAATATTGGTGGGAGAACGTATTTCCAAAATGGCCTTAACCTTCGCTAGGTCTACTTTGATGCCTCTCTTAGAGACGATGAACCCTAGTAATTTTATAGAAGTTACGTCAAATACGCACTTCTTAGGATTCATCCTAACATTGTGCTCTATCAGGCGATCGAAGACTTTCCTTAAGACCTATGCTTGGTCTTCTCATAGTAATGACTTGGCTAACAAGCCATCGATATAATATTCTAGAATTTTGTGCATATGGTCATGAAAAATGTATGTCATGGCCCGTTGATATGTGGAACCAACATGTTTGAGACCAAATGGCATAAATTTGTAGCAAAACAATCCCCATGGCATTATAAATGTGGTTTTATGCTGGTCTTTGAGTTTTATCCGAATTTGATTGTAACTATAAAAACCATCCATTAAGGAGATCATTTCATGACCTGTAGTTGCATCTACGAGAGCATCAATATTGGGATCTCACGTTGGAAGTTGGTCTAGCCCCGCATAGATGAAGTTATTCTGGTTAGGTGGCTTTCCTAATGGAATCACCGATCCAACTGAATAATGATGAGTATATGGTCTATCCATCTCTTGTGTAGTCTTCAAAATCGGTTCGGTCACATTCTGCACAAGGTACTCACATAATACGGTGTTAGCGATATGTACCATTACCTATAGTGTGGATGATCCTACTGAAGATGCAGGCAAGGTAGGCTAAGGTGCCTCCTTGACTTTGTCTTGGGGTTCCTCAACATCCATGGGAATAGGAACCTCCTCAATGATTGGCTTAGGCTCATGCTCTTTCTCTTTGTTGTCCACTTTTAACTTCAATTTCTTGTCATCTCGATGCATGATCGATGTTGATGGTCTTAAGTAAGTGGCAGTGGTGTGCTCCGATCTATGTGACACAAATGGCATTGGTTGAGCATGTACTGTTGGTTTACCTCCTGGTTTATTTATTGGTGACAATGGTCGAACATCTAGGTGCATTGACAAGAGTATGAAACCCCAAGAAAATCTGCTAGGTTCACAAAAATAAATGGATCTTCATTTGATGCCACTACGTGAACCTGCCCCTCGTGAATATATTTCATGCACTGATGTAGTATCGATGGGACACAACGTATTTCATGAATCCAAGACCTGCCGAGTAAAATGTTGTACTGCATGGCCCCTTCTATCACATGGCACATTACTAAGATGGTCTTCAGACCTACTTGCATGGGTAGGATAATTGTGTTGATAGTCAAACATAGTGTGTCGTTAAATGCTCTCAATGTAAATGTAGTTGGTACAATGTGTGATTTAGGTAGCTTCAAATGATTCAGTGCCTTGGTCGTTATTATGTTGATCGATGAGCTAGTATCGATCAAGACCCTTTTAAATGGTATGTGACTAACACATGCAATTATGTGTAATGATGGGTCAGCCATAATTGTAGAAATCGTCCTTATCTCATGATCATAAAATTGGATCATCAGTTCCTGAAACTATTGTACATGTCCCACAAAATTAGTAAATGCCTGCGCATCCTGGGACTATACTACAATTGACCTTAGAATATCCATAAGAGTCTCCCTATGCCTTAGGGATTACTGTATTAGCTCATATATCGACAACTTTGTGGGAGTTATCTGTAGGTTTTGGACCAACCTGCTCCTTATGGTCACCACCGGTCTTGTTGGTGGCCCTGGAATATTCTATGTCGGTCACTAATTTGGCATGGCTTGTATTTGAATGGGAGCACGAGGTTGATTCTATTGTTCATATATCCCATGCCTAGTGATAATGTTCACCATGCCTATGAACTCCTATGTGGGTGGTTTGACTCACACCTGGTTGACTTGGCCAACGCTATTCTGAGGCACCTCACAATTTGGTAAGGGGTTTTTGTAAATCCCCATATTCTGATTATCGAACACCTACGGGTTGTGTGGCACTACAAGCTCACCTTTGTCAATCATATTTTGCACCATGTGTTTGAAAGACCAGCACACCTCGATGTCATGGCCTTTCGTTCGATGAAAAATGCAAAATAGATCCTCTTGGAACACTTTGGTTTGGGTTGATTTGGGTTTATCATCTTGAATTCGGGTAATCTAATCGCCTTGGCCTTGCATAACTGATGGAAAATCAATGTCAGCGATTTCGTCAATGGTGTGAACTTGTGAGGCAGACATTGATCTTTGTTCTTGCCCTTATAATTTTTGTTGCGCTTGTCATATTGCGTAGGGGGAGGTTGGGCCTGATAATTCTATTTTTGTTGCCCCTTGTTCTCTCATTGAAGATTCAGTACCACTTGATTCACATGGGCCTACTTGCCCTATTTTTTTGGCACTATTCTTTTATCCCTCTCTCCTATTTTTGAGCTTCAATTTGCCTTCCTGCAACTTGATGTCCTCAATCACCTTGGCTTGCACCAAAGCCTCTTCGAATGTAGGATATTGTTGCAGCTGCAGTAGTAACGAGATATTCTTGGCACAACTCTTCATAAACATTCAGGTTAACTTTATGGCAAGAATGGGGAATGACAACTTCACCATTAGTCTGCTCCATATCTTTTTGTATTGCTCTATTGGCTCGTCGTCGCACTGAGATAGCGCAACCATATCGAAAATATTGACCTGTTTCTTGACGCCAAAGGAATAGCATTCAAGAAAGGCATTAGCTAATTACTCAAAATTGGTTATGCTATGCTATTTTTTTAGCTGATTGAACAATTCTCAGGCTAGACCTAAAAGTGTTGTGATGAACGTACGCAACAATAATGCATCATTGCTTGCTATTTGAAAACAAGCATCCAAAAAACTTATGACGTGTTCCTGTGCATCTTCATCACCCTTAAACTTGTCCAACCTGGACATATCAAAATGCTTAGGGTAAGCTCAAGTAGGCACCGAAGGATCCAATGGCTCGTTATGGATTTTCCTTAATGTCAAATTTTGAATAGCCGCACCTTGTCTCTCGATGGCTTTGATCTTCTTGACTAAGGCCTTATATGCCTCTGAAGATAGAAAGTCCTCATCCCTAAGTTGACGTGGAGGTGGCTTAGGAGGTATTTTCTTCCTCGTACAAGATGGAGGACATTGCTCTTCCTCCTCCTCAGCTCTAGAGCTCTCAGGATATTCTTTCTCGTATCCATCTCCTATTGCTCCTTCATGTGGCCTCTAACTCTGATTATCGAGCGGTAGTGGCTGCTCCCTCTGTTCAAAACTAGCATGAGTACCAGTATTTCTTTACTCTTGATGCATATCAGCTTGAGATAAATCCTTCCTATATACACACTCTCTATGCTCATCTTGAGGGTATAGGCCAGCCCTAGCTAACCTATCATCCTGCTCCACACGTTCCTTCTGAGAAAGGATACGCTCTTCGCGCATGCATTTCTCATATAGCCTCTATCTAATGAGCCTTTGTGCTTGAATATTTTCATCTTCAATGCACTGCCTCTCTAGGTGAGCATCCTCCAATTGATCTTGTAGGAGTTGGCATTTCTAATCCAATACTAGTCGATGTGACCTATCGATTTGATCAGTCATGGGAGGCCTTTGGTATCCCTGCTCTATACGAGAGACCTTACAAGTTTTGTACCCATCGGATTAATGTGTTGTACCTTTTCCTTTGTTTGTGAATATGGTATTGGACTCTTCTTGTGTCCTATACTATGAACCACCATGCATAGATAGTGGGTGTGCAATATGAGGATGCTTAGAAGTCTCTCCATGTTATCTAGTAGTGCAAACGACACTCACTGATGAAGCCTGGAAATGCCTCAATCATAACATGTTTTGAACACTAAAATTGCCTAAAAACTCTTATGTTTAATCTAATATGCTAGTTAAGTTAATTCAATATGTTGTGTATTAACTATTCGCATGATAAATGTATCTAAAAATACTATATTCTAATTTTTACAGCTTTTTGCATAAGTTTTATGTTGTTTTGTTATGACTTGCTAAATGAGATATGCTTAGGTTGATAGCAGTATTTCACTAATCATGTTTTGATATGTCTCAAGCATTTATTTAACCTAAATCTGGCAATAGTGCAAGTAAACTGTTACTATGCAGCAAAAACTGGTTTTTCCCATGTAAATTCCAGCCAGCTGCCAATGAATGGCAAGGCATTGAATTCGCATATGGAAAGAAATGAAGACCATTGGAATCTAATCCCGATAAATAACCCACATGAGAAATGCAGAGGAAATCATTTAAAGAGTACACATTTTTTCATTTCGAAGTCTCTTCGAAATGAACAGATATCTTCGAAATGAGAAAATACAATGTCTTCGAAATGAGCAGATCTTCGAAATGAGAATTGCAGTCTCTTCGGAATGAGCCACTTATCTTCGGAATGAAAAAATAATGTGTTTTTTGACTTGTTGACCAATTTTTGACGTTGGAAAAAGGGAAATAAATATTGAAAAGGGTAAGGGAAAATATCTCCCATTTGACTTTGTCGTCCTTGCCGACCAAAGCCACCATTTATGAGAAGATCAAGTTTGATCTTCTTCTAGGATAAAACCAGGAATTGTTGTAGCATAATAGGATTAGATCTTTTGATATATTCTCAATTGTAAATATATCTTAGTACATCTATAAATATGGCTCCCATTCAGGTTGAGCTAGTAGAGGATAGAGAATGTAGAGAGTAGAGAAATATAGGATAAAATAGGCAATAATCAAAAAAGTGACTGTTACAGTCCTATAACAGGTTTTCAATAGAATTATTGTAATCATGTGCTTGAATCAATAAAGTGTACTATTTCTATTTCATATTGCTTGTAAATGAGTGTGAGTAATATCTAGAGAGAGAGATACTCATACCTTCTTCTGGACAAGGAGGCTGGCCACTTCCAGACCTAGGAGGAGGACTAATAGCAGGTTTTTATTCTAATTTTGTTGCAATAGAATGAGTTGTTTCATTCGTTTGTAAACAAATACTGGTATTTGCAATATTAGCTCATTTTATGTATAGATTAATCTTGTGATTAATGGTTTGGTTGTAATCTCCACTTTCAGCAAAGCTTTCAATTTATTGCAGACTGTCATTTCCAAAATTTATGATTTTTTGTAATTTCCTGCATTTTATGTTTTGTTGTCAATCCCTGCACAGAAGATTGACAACCTTCTATTACAAAG
This sequence comes from Wollemia nobilis, assembly GCA_028583015.1. Classification (NCBI taxonomy): domain Eukaryota; kingdom Viridiplantae; phylum Streptophyta; class Pinopsida; order Araucariales; family Araucariaceae; genus Wollemia; species Wollemia nobilis. The sequence goes on from JAQPPZ010015100.1 coordinate 12,972,617, forward strand.
CCTTGACAGGGTTTCATTTCTATGCTATAATTAGGTTTCCATTGCTGCAAAAGTAAATAGATTTCCTTTCTGCAATTATAATCAGACTTCTAATTCTGTAACTGTTATTTTTGCAACATAATTAGGTCTCATTTTGCAATTGTAATTAGGATTTCATTTCTATAGTTAACGATTAGTTTCCATTTCTACAACTTAGATTAAGGTTTAATTTATGCAATTTAGATATAGAAATGTCCTAAATCCCCCACACAATTGGTTTCACCAATAACACATGTTGCTTCAGATTGACCTAAGTTATAACCCCGTTCACCCCTTCTTTCGCAAATAGGCTTGTACACTGCCCTAGATTGACAAATTCATTGAGAATTAATTATGTGTATAATGACTACGCATCATTTTGGCACCGTTGCTGAGGAATTGTGTTGCTAGAAGGTGAAAATAGTCCAATAGTTGTTAATTAGACTGAACTGTGAAGATTCAAGATAAAATCTAAATAGAACAACTGGTTAAAGTAACAACTATTGACTTATAATTTATGTCATTTAAGAGTAAACATGAATGAGTAAGTCTAGGGATGAAAAAGGTAGAATTATCCAAAAGGATCCCTGTCTTGTTCCATTAAGAAGATCTTCATGCCTAAGGGGTGAATCACCTGTGTTTGAATTACCAAAAATATTGAAAGAAAAATCACCAGTCTCACCATCATTAGAACATTCTGAGAAAAAAAAATTACCAGTCTCACCATCATTAGAACATTATGAGAAAGAAAAATCACCAGTCTCACCATCATTAGAACATTTTGAGAAAGAAAAATCACCAGTCTCATCATCATTAGAACATCCTAAGAAAGAAGAATCATCAGACTCATTATCAACAGAGGATCTTGGACCTCTTGAGAGAGAAATTTGGATAGGTTTAACTAAGGAACCAAAAACTATGGTAGAGGGAGGCAATCTAGATAGAGATGTCCAACATGGCTATGTCAATAATGAAGGAGATGATTAGGATATGCCCCAACCTTCCAGAACATTTTAATATCCTATCCGTTTGAATCCAACACAAAACTCTCCCATGAAAACCATTTCACCTTCAGTACTTCCAACCTTTCGAGGTGTTGTATCTGAAGATCCTGATCAATTTTTGTTTGAATTCAAAGTAGTGTTTCAAACCTATGATTATGTAAATGACAATCAGAAACTTAAGGTTTTTCCCTCAACACTCAAGGACTCAGTATTACGCCGGTTCATGAGCTTAGATCCAAATTCGATCCGAACTTGGGATCAAATGGAAACTGTGTTTTTAGACAAATATCAGGAGTATTGCCGTGTAAGGAACAGGAAATATGAGTTATTCAGGATTAAACAGGAAGATGATGAAACATTTGAAGACTATCTTGATAGGTTCTCCTTTGTTCAAAGGATATGTGGGCTTGTAGAACCAGAGTTATGTAAAACCATATTTTTAAGAGGATTACAAGATGAATCCAGAGAAGTATTGGATTTGATGGGAAAAGAGGATGTAAATACTCTCAATAATGAGGAAATTGTGGATCTCTATAGGAATTACTCTCGTAATAAGCATGGAAGAAGAAAAAAAAGTACAAATGGCACTGATGTGAAGGACCTAATAGAGGAACTTGCAAATTTTAAAACTGATATTCTAGTGCAATTAAACACAACTTTGGGAGAAATGTCTGCAAAAGAAAAAAACATAGAACCTTTGGTAATTTATTGCCCAAGATGTAGAAATAAACATGCTTTGCAGGAATTTCCTTTGAATAAAACATCTATCTCAGTCATTTGTAGTATCTGTTCAAAGAAGCATTCAACTGATAAATGCCACCTGCTATCACAACTCAAAATTGTGTTAGAAAATCAGACTAAGGAACTCAACTATGTTGGACCAAAATAAGGGGGAAATTTATCTCAATACCAAAATCCCCCTTGTTTTCCTACAAATTGGGGGCATAATCCCTGGACTATGCCTTGGGGACAATCAGAACCACCCCAATGTCCTTGGAATTATCCTCAATGGACAAATTCCCAAGAATGGCCACAAAAAAATTGGAGTAATTTAGCCTAGAATCAGAATCAGAATAACCCATCATGAAATCTAAACAACCCATCTTGGAATCAGAATCAGACTAATCCACATTGGATGCAAAATCAACCATAGTGGAATCAGCAATACCAGTCCTATCCAAGGTAGCAAAGAAATCAAGGTCAAAATCAGCATTTACTACCTGCACCTAATCAAAGTTTTCAAGAAAAATAGAACCAACCACAACAAACACAATAGGTGAAACAACCTCAAATTCCAGCTCAATCAGTCACTAATCCAAACAGCATGAGACAAGCATCCCCTGTCTATGTGGTTGAAGCTGAGGAAAATGTTGAAATAAATGTTATTGATTGTAGTAACATCCAACTTTGTTCAGGAAAAGTTATACCTGAACCTGATCTAATTAAAATCAAGGAAAATGAAGAGTAAGAACATTTGGAACCAGTTAAACCAACAATAGAGAAAGAAGAAGAAAAAATAGAACCATAGGTAGAACAATTACCTTCATCAAAGATAATTCCATATCCTAAAAGATTCAATACCACAATAGAAAATTCTGAGTCAGACCTGGTCAAAGAACTTAAAAATTTAACTATATCATTGCCCTTATTGCAATTCATTAAGGATATACCAATGATTAAAAGTACTATCTAATATTTGTGCATTAAAAGAGTAGGAAGAAAAAATAAAGCATTTCCTAAGACTATTCAGGTTGAAGGAAAGATAGCTGATCTCTTGTCTAGAAAACTAGTACCTCCAAAGTATAGTGACCCAGGAAGTCCAGTTATCATAGTTACCATAGGTTCAGTACCAATATCAAATGTCTTAGTAGATCTAGGAGCTACAATAAATGTCATGACCAAGGATATAATGAAACAATTACAGCTCAAACATCTCAGCCCCACATTTACAATTTTAGAAATGGCTAATAGGTCAGTTGCAAAACCTAAAGGTATCATTGAAGATGTTCCTATAGAAGTTTCTTCTTGGGAATTCCCTGTAGATTTTTTGGTTTTATAGCCAAGAAATTCAACACATGGATATCCCATTATTTTAGGAAGACCTTGGCTTGCAACTACATTAGCCTTCATAGACTGTAGATCTGGAAAAATGACTATTTCAAATGGTATTGATCTAAAATAGATCTCTCTGTATCCTCTTGCAAGACCCTCCAACAATTTTTTAGGTCAGTTATGGTTTCCTGATTCAGATGAAGAATCAGAGGAGGTTATTTCCACACTAGCCACCTTGGTAGTAAGAGAACACATAGAAGACCTCCAAGACACAAAAAATTTAGAAAATGAAAATATCCTAATAAATGTTCTACATGAACAAAGGTTAGAAGAGGAAGCAGTAAATATCCATCAGTTGTTAAGGAATGAGGAGAACCAAAATTCTAAAGGTGAACCATCTGTACTATCACAAGAAAACTCTGTTTCACTACCACATGGGTGGCACCATCACCTGATTTTTCCTTCTTGCTGTTCCATATGAGATATGCTTCCATCAGGAAGTAATGAAATAGATTATATTCTCACAATGACACTGAGAGGGGGGGTGAATCAGTGTAACTATTTAAAATTTAAATCTACAACTCTTAATGCTTAAAAATGCAAGCTTAAAAACAGATATAGCAAGTATGATAAAAGAGCATCACACAACACAAGATTTAACAAGGTTCACCGATTTGGCTACTCCTCAAATAATGACTGTTTGGACTACAATCCAAATCCAGCCTTTGCAAGGATTCAATCTTTACAAATAGTTTACCAGCACCCACTGGAAGGAGCACCAACCCTTGATTTATTTGCAACAACAGATAGGAGCACCAACCCCTTATACCAAGCACCAACTTGGATTTCTATTTTGAAAAATAGATTGACATAAAAATGCCTTCTCTTTTACAAGACCCTTACTGGTCTATTGCTCATTCAAATCAATCTCATAGAAGCATAAAGAGAATTGTTAGAAACTCAATATCTTCTATTGCATACTAAAACCTCTCTGTCAATTTTTCAAGAATCAAACCAGGTTTCAGTTCTGTTTTTTTTTTTCATGCATCACACTTTCTATTCTTTTTACAGCACTCTACCCAACCTTTTTGTTTTTCAACATAAAACACGGTTGCAGTAACCTGACTTACTGCGCCTATTCGATTCTTTATACTACGCTTACTCGAATGGCTCTTTCAAAAATGGCTCTATTTTTCCCTCCAATTTTTCATGCATTCTTGGCTACGTTCAATCTGTCACACCCTCTCTGACGCGCTCTGTCTTTTAGCCGCTTCTTTCTGACTTATTCTGACAGACTACTCTGCACATTCTGATAGCTTTTTATGTGCAACCTGACAGCCTTTTTGCGTGTTTTGATGCTCTGTCATTCTTTTCTTTTATCCTCTATGCAACTGCCCTCTCGGCACCTTTACACTTTCTGATGGCACTCCTTTCAATTCAAAGTCAAACTTTCTCTTCTGCCTGCAACTACCATTTCTGACACATGCAACCTCTGAGAGGATTTCTTGTTTATTGGGATTCTCTGTATTTCTGCACTTTTGCCAGCCTTGCAGCATCACAGCCCTGTAACAGCTGTTCTTGTATTTAATGCACTGTAACTGCCACCTGTAACTCTAGTTCTAAATCTAGTTAACTCTTACCTAACTGGCTGCATGATTTTCTTCTGCACTTACCCCGACAACTATCATTGTGAAGCTTTTCGGCTTTTATCTGCATAACTAAGACATGTCGCGATATCACGACATTTCTACCCATTTGAATTTTTTTGGACAGTTGACCACAAAAACCTGACCTGTCATGATATCGCGATGTTCTTCGCCTCCTAGTCCTTATCTCGGCATGCAACCGCGAAAATAGAACATGTCACAAAATCGCGATGCATTTGCTGCCTCTAGCTCTTTTCTGTCTCCTACTCGCGAAAACGAGACATGTCACAAAATCGTGACACATTCGCTGCCTCTCGCTCTTTTCTGCCTCTTGCCCACGAAAATGGGACATGTCATGAAATCATGACGCATTCGCAGCATCGAGCTCTTTTTTGTCACTTGCCCGCGAAAATAGGACATATCGCAAAATCGTGACATCTTTCACATCTGTACAACTCTCTCTTCATGCACAAGAGAAATCAAGACATGTAGTGAAATCGTTGTAGCTTTTCGACTTAGCACTTTCTCCTTGCTTCGACCAGCGAAAGTCCAACATGTAGCAAAATCGCTACACCTTTTTGCCTTTGCACTTCCTCTCTGCTTCAGGCTGCGAAAGTCCAACCTATAGCGAAATTGCTACACTTTGTTGCCATACATTCTCTCTCCTCTTTGGGTCATGAAAACTTGACGTGTCGCGATATCGTGACACTTTTTGCCCTTAGCGCTTTTCTTTCGAATCTGTCATGAAATGGTGACACTTTTCATCCTTGGTGCTTCTTCTCAGAATCTATCGTGAAATTGTGACACTTTTCGTCCTTGGCGCTTCTTCTCAGAATTTATCATGAAATCGTGACACTTTTCATTGTCTGCGCCTTTACTCCAAACATGTCACAAAATCGCAACAGTTTTTCAACTTTGCTTCTTTCCTTCCAACATGTCGCGAAATCGCGACAGTTTCTCTAGCTTTTTCTCTCTCCTTCGATATGTCACGAAATCATGACATTTTTGGCTGTGCCTTCTCTCTCCTCAGTTTTGTCGTGAAATCATGACATTTTTAGCTACGTCTTCTCTCTCCTCAGTTTTGTCGTGAAATCATGATAGTTTTGGCTATGCCTTCTCTCCCCTTCGTTTTGTCGTGAAATCATGACATTTTTGGCTGTGCCTTCTCTCTCCTCCGTTTTGTCATGAAATCGCAACAGAAAACATGTCGCGATATCGCGACAGTTTTCTTACTTGTCTTTTTTTACAAATTTTTGAATCTGGGCCACTTCTTTCTTCTTGAAAATTCACTGTACTTGTTCTAACTAACCTCTGAACTACATCAACTGCATCAATTTGTCTATGTTGACAACAATGACAATACTTTTGCAATACTTTTGCTGGACCTTGCTCAACAATCTCCCCCTTTGGAATTGTTGGCAAAACATGTGCAATTTCCTGCAATTTCCTATAATTCTTCTCCCCATTTGCCAATAATACCAAAGGGCTGCTGCAGACTCCCCCTGAGTCTATGCACAACATTCTCAAGCATAAATAATTTAATGCTCCCCCTGAGAATGTGTTCTCCATAGCTAATTAGTGCTTGGGTAGTGTGACCACTCCCAGCTTACTCCGAAGGTATTCAAAAACTTCCTTGGGCAATGATTTTGTGCATATATCTGCAACTTGCTTTGTGGTTGGAACAAACTCCAATTTGACCTCTCCTACAACTTTATCTTTCAAAAAGTGATACTGGATTGCAATATGTTTGGTGCGAGAATGCATAATTAGATTCTTTGAGATGTTTATTGCACTAGTGTTATCACATTTAACTGAAATTGGCTCATTTAAGTGAATGCCAAGGCCTTTCAGTGTTTGTCTCATCCATAATATATGTGTACAGCATGTTGTTGCTGCAATGTATTCAACCTCTGTTGTGGATAGAGAGACTGATTCTTGTTTCTTGTTGTGCCATGCTACCAGCTTATCTCCAAGATAAAATGCTCCTCCACTGGTACTCTTTCTGTCATCAATACATCCTGCCCAATCTGCATCAGAATATGCAAAAATAGTGAAGTCTTTTCCTTTTGGATACCACAACCCATACTCCATAGTACCCTTGAGGTACCTAAAAATCCTTTTCACAGCTGTAACATGAGTCTCTTTGGGACTAGCCTGAAATCTTGCAACCATGCAAACCGCTCGTAAGATATCCGAGTCCGGTGGATGTCAAATATAGCAGGCTTCCAATCATTGATCTGTACATTGTTTGATCAACATCTGGAGATTTGTCATATTTGCTCAACTTGCAGCCTGTTGTCATGGGAGTGCTAACAGGCTTACTATCCTCCATTGTGAAATTTTTCAGCATTTCTTTCACATATTTGACTTGAGAAATAAAAATCCCCTTTTCAATTTGATTAACTTGCAGTCCGAGGAATTATGAAAGCTCACCGATCATAGACATTTCAAATTCTTTTTGCATTTGATTTTCTATGTCTTTGCATGATTCATCATTGTTGCTCCCAAATATTATGTCATCTACATAAACAATAAGGACAATGAAATTGCCATTCTCAGTTTTGATATATAAATTGCTATCCACCATACCTTTCTTGAATCCTTGCTTAGTGAGATAGTTGTCCAATCTTACATACCAAGCTCTAGGTGCTTGTTTCAAGCCATACAATGCTTTCTTCAGCTTGCAAACAAAGTTAGGATTATCACAGAGTTGAAAACCATCAGGCTGTTCAATATATACTTCTTCAAGATTTCCATTTAGAAATGCTGATTTCACATCCATCTGATAAACTTTAAAATTCCTATGAAATGCTAAAGCCAGAAACAATCTAATTGCTTCAATTCTGGCCATTGGTGTAAAAGTTTCTTCAAAATCAATCCCTTCAACTTGAGCATATCCTTTACAGACTAATCTTGCTTTATTCTTTACAACCTTTCCGTCTTCATTTAATTTGTTTTGAAATATCCATTTAGTACCGATTATGTTTTTATTTTTAGGCCTTGGTACTAATTCCCAGGTTTTTTTTTCTCAATTTGATCTAGTTCTTCATTTACTGCCTCCATCCAGATTTCATTTGTGCTTGCTTCAATAATATTTTTGGGCTCAATGCTGGATAACAGAGAGTAGTTGTTTACTACTCTTATTCTTATTTGAATACCAACTGTAGGGTCCCCAATAATCTGCTCTCTGGGATGATTTTTCTACCAGCTGCCTATTTTGGATTTCTTGTTTTCTTCTCTTTCTAAATCATCTGAATCTGATTTCTATCTCTCTTTTTTTTCTTGATCTTCATCCTCTTCAATAAATTCTTCATAAGTCGGGTAGTTTTCATTATGGTTGATTTCTTGTTTCCTACCTTCATCAACCTTAACATCCGCACTCTCCACAATTTTCTTTAGTATTTTGTTGTAGCATGTGTAGGCTTTGCTTTTTGTTGAGTAACCAAGAAAAATTCCTTCATCAGCTCTATCTTCAAACTTACCAAGATTGTCTTCAGTTCATTTAATGTAACACTTGCTGTCGAACACTTTGAAGTATTTTGTTGTAGCCGTTTTGCCAAACCACAGTTCATAAGGTTTTTTGCTTTCATGTGGCCTCAACATGCACCTATTCTGGATGTAAACTGCAGTATGAACTGCCTCTTTCCAAAACCTGTCAGCAATTCTGCTCTCTGTCAACATGGTCTGTGCCATTTTCTACATAGTTTTTTTCTTTCTTTCTACTACTCCATTCTGCTGAGGTGTTCTTGTTGCCGAAAATTGTCTTCTAATCCCATGTTTTTCATAGTATTCTGCAAACTCGTCTGAAATAAACTCTCCTCCTCTATCTGATATTAAACATTTAATTCTTTTTCCTAATTGATTTTCAACAAGATTTTTGAAAGTTTTGAACATCTCAAAGGCTTCTGATTTAAGTTTCAAAAATAGTACCCATGTCATTCTGGAGTAGTCATCTATACACAGCATAAAATATTTGTATCCATTAATGTTTTTCGTTCTCATGGGTCCACATAAATCAGTGTGAATTAGTTCTAACGGCTTGCTCGTGAAGTACTCTTTTGCTTTGAAAGTGGCTCTGGTTTGCTTCCCCTTTTGGCATGACTCACAAATACTATTTGAAGGTTTACCAATAGTGGGTATGTCTTTTATTGCCCTTTTTGAGCTAATTTTTACCAGATTATCAAAGCTTATGTGACCGAGTCTCTTATGCCACAACCAATTTTCTTCTTCCTGTCCAACCAAGCAAGCTCCTTCTGAAGTCTCTGAGAGAGTATACAGATTTCTAGAAGTTCTCAATCCAGTAGCTATCAACTTCCCATTTTTTGTCTTTCTTACTTCACAGCCCTGCTTCTTGAAAATTACTTCATGACCTCTGTCACAAATTTTACTTACACTCAGTAAGTTGTGCTTCAGACCAACCACAAAAAGAACTTCTTTAGAGTTGATTTTTCCATCACTTAACTTAATTGATCCTTTACCCACTATCTTGGCTCCATCATTATTTCCAAATTTTACAAAACCACCTTCGTATGTCTGTAACTTATCAAACTTCTGTTTATCTCCTGTCATATGACTAGAGCATCCACTATCCAGAATCCAAGGTGCAGATTTGTTCTGGGCTTTGAGAGATGTTTGAACTATTAATGATTCCTTATCTTTCTTAGGTTGCTCTTTTTCTTTCCACTCTGATTTGATAGCATATTTGGTCATTTGTTTTGCCTTCTCTCTTTCATTGGCTTGTGCCTGTTTTTCGAGAAATTTTTTGTTTTTTTTCAATCCAGTTGGTTGATACTTTCTTCCCTGGTATTTATTTCCTGCAAAAGAGCTACGACAATTTCTTGCAATATGTCCAAAGTTATGACAGTTATAAAATTCTACAGCATACTCTATCAAAGGAGAAAAAACATTTCTACTAGTGAAATTTCTTTGTTCTACATTATATCTACAATTTGAAATTTTATGACCATATGCATTACATTTAAAAAAATAACCAGAAAAGGAACGAGTGTACCTGGGTAATGGTTTTTGCCATGTTGTAGTAGGAGCCATGGGTCTTCTTCTTCTTTGATGTGTGACTTTTGTGAATCCATCATTGGTAGTACTTCTTTCATGCTTGGCCTTATGGTTTTCTTTTGCATGATATAGTTTTTCTTGATCAACCCTGATCTTATCTTTATTCTTTATTGGTTCTACAGTTATAGCCTTTGATTCCTTTGAGGATTCTCCTTCATCAAATCCCAAACCAAATTTGATGCCTGTAGGCCTTTGATTATTTAACATTTTATTCAGCTTCATAGAACTGTCTTCAAATTTATGATGACAACTCAATTTTCGATTCATCTCTTCTAGTTGCATCCTTAATCCAACTATGTCTTCTTCTAGCTTATTGCACTCATCTATTTTCACGGTTAGCTGTGCTTCAAAATATTTAGACTTTTTCTTAAATTCTTCAGTCTGTACTTTCAAACTGATTATTAATTCGTTGGCATCCTCAAATTTTCTTGAAATCTTTTTATTCTTTTTTCTTTCTGTACTTAACTCTTCAAGAGCAGCAACCAACTCACCTTTTAGATCTACCTCAACCTCATCCTCTAATTTTTCATCACACTCCTAGGTTTCCTTTGTTCTTTCTTCTTCAAAAGCCATGAACAAGGCTTCACTAGTTTCTTCTTCAGAGTCCTCACTGGAGCTGTCTTCAGAAGAGTCAACATTCTTGGAAATGAAACTTTTCTTCTTGAAGTTCCTTTTTTTAAAATGTGGTTTCTTCTTCTAGACACTTTTTTCTTGGTGTGTCCCTTCATCACTTTTGTTTTTCTCATTCATTGGGCATTTTGCTGCAAAGTTCCCGATGCCTCCACATTTGAAACACTTGAACGGTAGCTTACCTTTGTACTTTCTTTTTCTCTTTATTAGTTTCCTAACAAAGTTTGCTTTAGTTTCATCTGCAGATTCTTCTTCCTCAGATTCTTGTTTAGCTTTTATATTTTTTTGTGCTTGGAAAGTAGCTTCTCTGTCTGAGGGCTTAGTTTGTCCTATTCTCATTTCATATGCTGTTAAAGAACCATGCATTTCATCCATGCTAAAAGTATATAAATCTTTAGCTTCTTCTATAGCAAAAACTTTAGCTTCAAATCTTTTATGGAGAGTTCTGAGTACCTTATTCACAACAACTGCATCTTCTATTTCCTCACCAAGTCCTCTAATCGCATTTATGATTCCATTTACTCTTAGCATATAGGCCTCTATGTTCTCATCATCATTCATCTTTAATGCTTCGAACTGGGCTCGATGTGTTTGTAGCTTGGCTTCCTTGATCTTGCCATCTCCTTCATGAATGCTCTGTAGTTTGTCCCATATGTCTTTTGTCGATTTACAGCTCATGATCCTTATCAATTCATTGTCTACTAACCCACACATAATAACATTCTTAGATTTAGAGTTGTTCTCAAACTTTTTCTTCTCAACCGCATCTGTTGGAGGAGCAGATTTCAACAGATTCCCAAATGTCATACCCCAATGCACATAGATAAGTTTGCATCCTGAGTCTCCAAAAAGAGTAATTTGTTCCATCGAACAAAGGAGCTTTGTTGGAAGAAAATCCTTCACCACCGGCCATTGTGTATCTTCCAAGATCACCTTAGCTGATTAAGCTTGTTTAGGTACCTGGCTCTGATACCAATTGATATTCTCACAATGACACTGAGAGGGGGGGTGAATCAGTATAACTATTTAAAATTTAAATCTGCAACTGTTAATGCTTAAAAATACAAGCTTAAAAATAGATATAGCAAGTATGAAAAAAGAGCATCACACAACACAAGATTTAATGAGGTTCACCAATTTGGCTACTCCTCAAATAATGACTGTTTGGACTACAATCCAAATCTAGCCTTTGCAAGGATTCAATATTTACAAATAGTTTACTAGCACCCACTGGAAGGAGCACCAACCCCTAATTTATCTGCAACAACAGATAGGAGCACCAACCCCTTATACCAAGCACCAACTTGGATTTCTATTTTGAAAAATAGATTGACATAAAAATGCCTTCTCTTTTACAAGACCCTCATTGGTCTATTGCTCATTCAAATCAATCTCATAGAAGCATAAAGAGAATTGTTAGAAACTCAATATCTTCTATTGCATACTAAAACCTCTCTGTCAATTTTTCAAGAATCAAACCAGGTTTCAGTTTAGTTGCTATTTTTCATGCATCACACTTTCTATTCTTTTTACAGCACTCTACCCAACCTTACTTTTTGTTTTTCAACATAAAACACGGTTGTAGTAACCTGACTTACTGCGCCTATTTGATTCTTTATACTACGCTTACTCGAATGGCTCCTTCAAAAATGGCTCTATTTTTCCCTCTAATTTTTCATGCATTCTTGGTTACATTCAATCTATCACACCCTCTCTAATACGCTTTGTCTTTTAGCCGCTTCTTTCTGACTTATTCTGATAGACTACTCTGCACATTCTGACAGCTTTTTCTGTGCAACCTGATAGCCTTTTTGTGTGTTTCGATGCTCTATCATTCTTTTCTTTTATCCTCTACGCAACTGCCCTCTCGACACCTTTACACTTTTTGATGGCACTCCTTTCAATTCAGAGTCAAACTTTCTCTTCTGCTCGCAACTGCCATTTTTGACACACGCAACCTTTGAGAGGATTTCTTGTTTATCGAGATTCTTTGTATTTCTACACTTTTGCTAGCCTTGTAGCATCACGGCCCTGTAACAGCCGTTCTTGTCTTTAATGCACTATAACTGCCACCCTTAACTCCAGTTCTAACTCTAGTTAACTTTTACCTAACTAGCTGCATGATTTTCTTTTGCACTTACCCCGAGAACTGTCACTGTGAATCTTTTCGGCTTTTATCTACGCAACTAAGACATGTCATGATATTGCGACATTTTTTCCCATTTGACTTTTTTTGGACAATTGACCGTGAAAACCTGACCTGTCACGATATCGCGATGTTCTTCGCCTCCTAGTCCTTATCTCGGCATGCAACCGCGAAAACAAAACATGTCATGAAATCGTGACGCATTTGCTCCATCTATCTCTTTTTTATCTCCTACCCACGAAAACAAGACATGTCGTGAAATCGTGACACATTCACTGCCTATCGCTCTTTTCTGCCTCTTGCCCGTGAAAATGGGACATGTCACAAAATCACGATGCATTCGCAGCATCGAGCTCTTTTTCGTCACTTGCCCGTGAAAACGGGACATATCGTGAAATCGTGACATCTTTCGCATTCGTACAACTCTCTCTTCATGCACTAGTGAAATCAAGACATGTAGCGAAATCACTGTAGCTTTTCAACTTAGCACTTTCTCCTTGCTTCAACCAGTGAAAGTCCAACATGTAGAGAAATCGCTACACCTTTTTGCCTTTGCACTTCCTCTCTGTTTCAGCCGTGAAAGTCCAACCTGTAGCGAAATCGCTACACTTTGTTGTCGTACATTCTCTCTCCTCTTTGGGTGATGAAAACCCGACGTGTCGCGATATCGTGACACTTTTTGCCCTTAGCACTTTTCTTTCGAATTTTTCATGAAATCGCGACACTTTTTGTCCTTGGCGCTTCTTCTCAGAATCTGTCACGAAATCGCGACACTTTTTGTCCTTGGCGCTTCTTCTCAGAATCTGTCACAAAAATGTGACACTTTTCATTGCCTGTGCCTTTACTCCAAACATGTCATGAAATCGTGACAGTTTTTCAACTTTGCTTCTTTCCTTCCAACATGTCACGAAATCACGACAGTTTCTTCAGCTTTTTCTCTCTCCTCCGATATGTCACAAAATCACGACATTTTTGGCTGTGCCTTCTCTCTCCTCAGTTTTGTCACGAAATCATGACATTTTTAGCTGCGTCTTCTCTCTCCTTAGTTTTGTCATGAAATCATGACATTTTTGGCTACGCATTCTCTCTCCTCTGTTTTGTCATGAAATCGTGACATTTTTGGCTGTGCCTTCTCTCTCCTCCGTTTTGTCACAAAATCGCGACAGTTTTCTTACTTGTCTTTTTTTGCAAATTTATGAATCTGGGCCACTTCTTTCTTCTTGGAAATTCACTGTACTTGTTCTGACTGACCTCTGAACTGCATCAACTGCATCAATCTATCTGTGTTGACAACAATGACAATACTTTTGCAATACTTTTGTTGCACCTTGCTCAACAATAGAAACCTCTTATTTCCTCCCATCTTAGCAGTGTCCTCTTAATTCCCTAATCACCAAGTATGAATAAGTGAATTCAGTCCTTCCAAATACAAAACAAATAGAAGTCTAGCCAAGCAAATTTTTGAATATTTATAGTTGGCTTACTAGGGAAGAGGAAGAAAAATTGATAGTTGTCTTGTAGAAGCATGTTCATGCTTTTTCTTGGGACTATAAAGATATGTCAGGAGTTCACCCTGATATATTAACCCATAGAATTTATACTGAAGAAGTCAAGCCAGTAAGACAACCCCATAGAAGACTGAATCCTGCCCTAAGGGATATTGTAAAGGAAGAAATTGAAAAACTTCTGGAGGTAGGATTCATTTACCCAAATTTTTGATAGCCAGTGGGTCTCTTCATTGGTTATAGTTCCTAAGAAAAATGAAAAAATGAGAGTATGTGTAGACTATAGAGAGCTGAATAAAGTAACATACAAAGACCATTTTCCATTACCTTTCATATATCAGGTGTTAGATACCCTTACTGGAAAGAAATACTTTTGTTTTCTTGATGGATTTAGTGGATATAATCAAAACCAGATTGCACCTGAAGATCAAGATAAAACAACCTTTATCTATCCATGGGGAACATTTGCCTATAGGGTTTTACCTTTTGGTTTGTGTAATGCCCTAGCAACATTTCAACGAGTAGTATTAGCAATTTTTTCTGATTTGACTACCAACAATGTTGAGATATACATGGATGATTTCACAGTATGTGGATAGAATTTTGACTTTACATTAGAAAACCTTGACAAAGTTTTAACTCATTGTGAAACATACCAGTTATCCTTGAATCCAAAAAAATGTTTTATCATGATGAAGGAAGGAATAGTTCTTGGTCATCACATCTCTCTTCAAGGGATCCGGGTTGATCCAAAGAAGGTGGAAATTATCAAGAACCTTCTTCTTCCTAAAACTCAGACTGATGTCAGAAGCTTCCTAGGACACATTGGTTTTTACCACAGGTTTATTCCCAGCTTTAGCACAATAGCCAATCCCATGTTTGCCTTATTGACTAAAGATTATGAATTTTCCTGGACTACAAGGTGTCAGGAATCATTTGAAGCTCTGAAAGAGAAATTAATAACTCCACCTGTGTTAAGAGGACCTAATTGGACATTACCATTTCACATACATGCTGATGCTTCCAATACTGCAATTGGAGCAGTATTAGGATAAATTGACAATGGTGAACACTATGCCATCTACTACATTAGCAAGAATTTGACAGGAGCTAAGAAAAAATATACCACAACTGAGAAAGAATTCTTGGCAGTAATTTATGCCATCAACAAATTCGGGCATTACATCATAGGTTATCAAATATTTATTCACACGAGATCACACAACCATTAAGTATTTGATGAATAAGCCTATGGTAAGTGCAAGAATTATTCGTTGGTTACTGTTGCTGCAAGAATTTGATATCACTATAATCAACAAACCAAGAAAATCTAATGTTGTAGCAGATTTCTTGTCTAGATTACAAAACACAGATGAAGGGGAATTAGTTGAAGACACCTTTCCTGATGAAAAATTATTTGCTATATCAGTCCAATCACCTTGGTTTGCAAATATAGCCAATTACTTGGTCACAGGGAAAGTTCCTCCACATTTCACTTCAAAACAGAAAAAATAATTGATCAAACAAAGTTCTTCTTTTGAATGGATTAAGGGTATACCTTTTAAGTGCAGTCCTGACCATGTGTTATGTAGGTGCATCCAAAAGGATGAGGTGTATGATATCCTTAGGGCTTGTCATGATGAACCCTCAGGTGGACACTACTCTATAAAAAGCACAATTAGGAAAATCTTAGGGATAGGATATTATTGGCCATCTCTTCACAAGGATGCGAAAAAGTACATCAGGCATTGTGATGCATGCCAAATAATGGGGAAAACCGCTCATACAAATAAAATTCCACTACAGCCTCAATTGGTTTTAGAGCCATTTAAGAGGTGGGGGCTTGATTTTGTAGAACCTATTGATCCACCTTCTCAAGGAAAGGTGCATATTCTAGTATGCACTGATTACTTGACAAAGTGGGTAGAGGTGCATGCTTTTAAACATGCTCGTAAAGGGAAGGTCATTGATTTCTTGTATACTCAAATTTTTTAGAGATTTGGAGCTCCTCGGTCTATCACCACAGACCAAGGACCCCAATTTGCATCTAAATTTATTGAGGCATTTACAGAATTTTATAAAATCAAACATGGAAAATCATCACCTTATCACCCATAAGCAAATGGCCAGGTTGAGGTAACAAACAGGGAACTAGAACGAATCTTAACAAAAATAGTAGCTTTTCATAGGAGAAACTGGCTAGATAAGTTACTTGAAGCAGTGTGGGATTACAATACTACTTGGAAATCCACTACTAGATTCACACCTTATGAACTAGTCTTTGGTAAAAAGCCCCTCTTATCTATTTAATTTGAGCTACTAACACTATGCACAGCATTGGAAATTGGAATTGAATTTTCACAGGCACAGACAGACAGTATTTTACAACTAAATGCATTGGATGAACTTAGGTTGGATGCTCTGCACCAAACTGAAGTAATTCAGGAGCAGAGGAAGTTGTGGCATGACAATCACATTCAACAGAGGAAAATTCAACAAGGAGATTGGGCTTTACTGTTTGATTCTCTCTATGAGGACTTCCCTGGAAATCTGAGAACTAGATGGCTTGGACCTTACCGGATTGAAGAGGTATTTGACAATGGAGCAGCTCGTTTATCTCCTATTGATGGGTCACAGATAAATTTGGTAGTGAATGGACATCGCCTTAGGGTGTACCATACACCTCTTACTAAAGATGAATTCTTGCAGTAGCTTGACAGTTTGGATACACAATAGGTGGAAGAAATTTCCTCTTCCACTTCAAAATAATTAGCATGATCATGGATTTCAAGAAAAAAATAGAAAAATACAAAAAAATCAAAAAAAGCAAAAAACAAAAAGATGAATAAAATCTGATTATGAATTCCTTCATGGGCATGATTTCAGGAAAATCATGAATTCCTTCATGGGCATAGTCAGAATCAAGAAAAAAATAATAATCAAGAAAAAAGAGAGAAAAGGAGAGGTAAAAAAAAATGAATAACTCAACAGTGAAAACCTTTTCTAAGGCACTACTGGGTTGGTATGCATGAAAACCAGTTTTCTGGCATATATAACCTTGAAAATTTCTTAACCATCATTGTACAAATTCACCAACTACACTTGTTTTGAAATATTGCAAAAAATCTCAGCAGAACATCAACAAAGGCAGTCATTCTTCAAAACTTGCATTAACTTGTTTTAATCAGGTATATATTTCTTACATTTCTTCATTATAAATGATTGGTATATGGTATATAAATTAACCATCAGCATAAAAGGTATCCATAAGATTTGGCATACTTAAAACATGTTTTGAGCACGAGAATCTTGATTTTTGCCAAATATTTGGAACAAGAATGCCGAAAACAGTGCCTACTATCTTCTTTAGATTAATTGTTGTATTGTCTTTGGATTGAAATTGTCTTCGAAATGACAACAAAATGAATGTTGCACATTGTCTTCGAAATGAAGCTTTGTCTTTGGAATGACGATTTGTCTTCGGAATGAAGCTTTGTCTTTGGAATGAAGATTTGCCTTCACAATGAAGCATCATCTTCGGAATGAAGCTTTGTCTTTAGAATGAAGCAAGATTTGTCTTCGAAATGTAGCAGGATTTATCTTCAGAATGAGGATTTATCTTTAGAAAGAGGATTTGTCTTCGAAATAAGGATTTATCTTCGGAAAGAGGATTTGTCTTCGGAATGAGGATTTATCTTCGAAATGAAGATTTATCTTCGGAATGAGGATTTGACTTCAAAAAAAGCATGATCTTCGGAATGAAGACTTGTCTTCAGAATGAAATCATAATCTTTGGAATGAGGTTTTGTTTTTGCAATAGATCATAATCTTTGAAAAGAGCATTCAATATAACATCTCCACGTGGCATCTAAGGGAAAAAAAGAAATACGATCAAGTAAAAATTATTTTGGCTGCATACGATAAATGAACATGTGTTAGTTAGGATGTGGTTTTTTTTTTCACCCATTTAGAAAGTACCAGAATCACGGGAGATGTGACCAACAGTATGCCACTATTTTTTTGATACTAATAAACATGCACGTGAAAGCCCGTAAGCAAAACAGAAAAACTAAAAAATGAGTAAGGTAGATCTGATGGCAAGGACATCTGCGCAACCATTGATGGACATGTGTTCGGAGAAAAAAATAGAAACACGTGCCACCCTTATTTCTAAAGACATATTTTCTAACGCAAAATGATTATGAGGTATAGTGCTCAGATTACGGTTCATTTCGAAGAACAAAAACAGGGCAATTGAAAACTTGGAACAAAAAACTAGAGATCCAGCAAAGGAATAGTAGCAAAAGTGAGCAGTTTGTAACCTACCAAGATAGTAAAATGGGGCAAAAAATGAAAATGGAACCAGTGGATACCACCCACCTTCGAAAAAATCTAGAAGTGCTACAGATTTTTGAAGATGGAGGGCTTATGTCATTTTTGGATAAGTTTAATGGGTCCTCTGAAGATTTGGCCGGGATGTTCACCCACACATTCAAAAATAACTAGTCATACATTAACGGCATGACCATTGAGGTAACCCCTGAAGTTTTGAGTCAAATTACTGAGCTGCCACTAGAAGGTCTTCCAATTTCTAGGTCTAGCAAAAATACATTGGTAAATATAGTTAATCAATTTCTGGAAGAAAATGATAGGGAGCCATAATATTTAATACATAATAACACATGCAAGGGGGTAAAAAGGGCCAGCCTGCAGGAACCCTGGGATGAAGTGGCCACATGTGTAATCAAATTTCTAACCTATGAATGGCAGTATGTACTGTTATCAGGGCATCATCTAAAAATTTTAAACCATCTCAGACATGGTAGGCAATAGCCAAAAGTTAGGATAAATCTTCCCCTATACCTGCACCAGGAATTGAAAAACATGGCAAAAAGATATCAGGAAGGAAAAGGGAGCCTTTGCCACCATGGTCTCATCAAACTAGTTTGCTAGCACCATTTTAGAGGAAACCCTAGGAGCTTTGATAGGTTTTACTCTACCCTAAATGATGTAATTTTTGGAGATGAGGATGATGAGGAAGAAACAACTATTGCAAAGGCTATTGCAGAAGAAGAAATAGTTACTGTAGAGACTATTGCATAAGAAGAAATAGAAACTATTATAGAGGTTGTTGCAGAGGAAGAAACACACCCAGCAACAGCAACAGAACACCTTGCTCCAAAACCTTCAACCTTACGAGCTAAGAAATAAAAGAAAAGAAGGTTTGAAACTGGCAGCAAAACAGAAAAATAGAAGAAGGTCCATTTTTTTGAAGTTGTTATTAATTTGTCATAACAAGGTAGTGAAGCACCTAGCCCAACAGGGGAAGAAACAAAAATGGAAACAGAAGCATCTGAAACTGTCCCCACAACCCCTGTTGTCACCAAAAAACAAAGTAAAAAGAAGAAGTTTGCATCTAGAACTAGGAGGTCTACAAGACTCCACTTGAGGGAAATGACAGAATAGGTCATAGAAGAAGAAGGTGGACAAAGCAGTCCAGATGTCACAGAAATACAACTAGCCCCTAAAAACTTTCCAAAATTGCCTAAATAGATAATTGAGGAAGAGGTTGGGCATGATAGCTTGGAGGTGGCTACAGTTCAATAGGCCACAAAAATGGCAGATGCAATTATAGACAGTTTCATAGAGCCTCCTAAACAAGAGCAGACAGATGTTGTAGAGGAAGAGATAGTTGTTGAGTAGCCAACTACAGCTGACTTGTCTGCATCCGATTCTGAAGCAAAAATAGAGGAGGAAGACATCACAGAGTAGTTGAGAGCAGCAAGGAGTGTTGTCAAAACACAAACCAGATGGATTGAAGAGAGAGAAAACATCATTGAGATGCAGGAAAGAAAAATTATAGAGTTACAACAAGAAGTGGCAGAATTGAGAAAAAGGCTATCACAGTCTGAAAAATAGCCAACTATATCCATTGATGAGGATGATTTGATTCAATTGCTTATGAATTTATTAGGGAAAATGACTCTGTTGAGGCAAGCATAGGTGCTCATTCTGAAGCAGCACCCTTTCATTCTGAAGAAGTGCCTTCTCCTTCTGAAGCATTACCTTCTCATTCTGAAGATGCTTCAGAATTGGCGAAGAGCATACCAAAAAATATTGGAGATGAGTCACCAGCACAGGAACAGTCCAAGCAGCAGCATGAAATTTTTCAAGTACTCCTATTGATTTCCTTGTATTTCAAACGGTTACACCTTCAGTAGAAATAGCATATAATGAGGTGTAAGTGGAATTACTATCTAATGATAACCCAATAGAAATAGCAGATAAAGGGGTATAGGTAGAATTATTGATAGATGATCAACCAGTAGAAGTGGCAAAAAAAGGGGTTCAAGTAGATCTGCTACCTAGAGTTCCACCTATAGTTAGACCACCTAATACTGTGTCCCTAGAACAATACAATGCAAACATAGCCAGTTGGGTGATTAGATATGAGAAGCTTGCCACTAAGACTAAAAATTTCAAATTGGAAGAAAAATAGCTAGAGGCAAAGGAAACAGAGATTTAGGCATTAAAAGAAAAAGTGTCTAATTTATGTCAAATTGCTAAATTTTTAGTCCAATTAGTTGAATGATGTTCAGTTCGCTCATGTGGTTGATGATTTGACATGTACTGTTATGAATTGGTTAGGGGTTGGTCATCGACATTGAATTTGGATATTTTTTGACCACCTCGTGTATCCACCATTATGTACCTAACATCTAAATGTATTATTATTAAGCAAATAAGGTATACAATAATGATTATCTTGTTTTAAATTTTGAAAGTGAGTCCTAAACTATTTGATGTGTTTTCAAGATTGTTGTATCAATGTAGAAACTCTTATTGTGTTTTGTAAAACTTGTTGGATTTTATTCTCAGTTTAATGGCTTTCACCTATATGCTCACAGCTCGACAACTTGGCAATGAACTCCAAGTTGCGTAATCCAACCTATAATGTGTGGTAATGAAGCCCACACATGTTTAGGGAGCACAGGTCCTCCCATATCCTCACCCATTTTCCCCCAGTCAGCGTTATACCCTTCAAAGAGAATACATGCAAATTTTCCAGGGTACGAAAGGTTCTTGAATCCGGTATTGGTCTAGTATCCAAAA
The DNA here is from genome assembly GCA_028583015.1 of Wollemia nobilis. NCBI lineage: Eukaryota > Viridiplantae > Streptophyta > Pinopsida > Araucariales > Araucariaceae > Wollemia > Wollemia nobilis. Next base: position 12,993,804 of record JAQPPZ010015100.1, read on the forward strand.
GGTTCACGAGATTTGGGCCAACGGATGGAAGTTACGCCCACCATCATTGAACCCTACTAGTGGTTGGATATTAAGCCCAACTCACTAGTGTTTAAGTGCCAAGTGGTGTGTGTGGTTCCTTTTAATGTACATAAAAGAAATGCATCATATAGCATACATGCTTATTTTCTAAATGCTTGTAAATGAAAGAACGTTTCAAATTCAAAAAATGCAAGCTATTCTAGATGCTCTTTAAGACTATGCATATTACGATGATAATTGGTCACTAATTGGGCCTCACACATGCAAACCATTCACATAATTTCTATCAAGCACGCTGGATTCTAGGGCAGATTACAATCAGAGATCCGTTATTCCTAGAAATGCCTTTCTAATGACACAAAAGTTAAATGCAACTAAGACCTAATTTATTTTCTTTTTCTTTCTTAGTTTATTACTTGCATTTGAAATTTAGCTTTTTGTAAAAACACAGAGACAGAAATAATAACAAAAAATGATAAGTAGGTCCTACCTCAAATCCTCGTCTGATTTAGCTTTATCCCTCTGCTGTCTGCTATGTCTATTGGAAATCGTAGGTCTAGGCTATGGTTCTAATTGTGGCCCATGGGTTGAACCTACGGTTCAATTGTTGTCCCATAGCTGGTAGCTACGATTTGTACCTGCAATTCACAAAAAATAAAAAAGCATCGTCAGATGCTAGAATTGTGGAGTTCCACCGTGATCGCCTTCTGATCCAACAAAAAAGTGTGCATCCATCTACTGCACTATGTTGTATTCATTCATTCAAAGCATAAATTGACAAAATTACATAGATTCAATGAAATAGACTTTCTTGTATTAATAAAGGCAAAGAATCTCAGTTATAATAATGCCCCCTCTTAGGGTCACCCAAATGACGATATGATTAATACAATGCCAAAGCCCTCAACAAGGTAGGTGCACTAATAATGCTTTTCAATTGGTCACAAACTACTCTAGGGTGGAGTTGCCTTCTTCTTCACATTGAGGAAGGAATTTTATGGTTGGTTCTCCTTTGAAATTGTTCCCTGCGGTCAAGAAACAACATAGAAGTGTCAAAAATATAGGCAACCTCTCATGATGAGGCCCTTTTAGGAAAATTGCATAATGACACCATTAAAAATGCATAATCAAAAAAACATGCAAAGTGCTTCTAAACTATGTAGATTGCATCAAGATTCATATAATAGCGTAAAGAAAGATAACAACTACACTATGCATGGATCAATTATGTAAAATAAAGCATAAACATGCATAAAGAATCCATTTATGTCCTAATTGATGATAAACATAAAGAAACTAATCTAACCTAATTCTACATTCAAAATTTTGCTAAAATGCAATTAAACCATGAAAACAACTAATCTAAGCTAATTAACCAGACATAAATGAAAATGGGAAGGTGGTGATACCTCTGCTGCAAACCGTAGCTCTGGTGAGCGGTTTGCACTGTAAACCATGGTTGAAAGTCATGGTTAGCACTCTGATAGGTTTACCCTCAATTCTAAGGGAAGTGGGCTTGACCTCCTTGTCCAATTGATGTTCAAGGGTCACCTTTGGTGTCCTTCTAACAGGTTTTGCAGTTGAATCACTGTGATGGGCCTTTGTTTACCCGAATTTGTGTTTCTTGGCTCTTCTAGGCTCCTAGAACTTCCATGGCAAATTTATCTTTGGGTGAATAGCCAAGTGACCTTCTCCAATGCATGAATTCAGTATGCAATTTGACAGGGCTTCGTTACTCTCTTGATCAATTAACTATCTATTTTCTCTCCCCATTTGGAGGGGGTATTTATAGGATGCCCTAGGACTAGGGGTGGCTTCCTGGAGAAGCCAATATCAAGAAGAGGTGGTTAGGATAGTTGGAATGGAAGCCTCTGGAATCTTTCTTCCATTAATCGCATTCTTCTAGATCAAATGGTCATTCAAACCGATTTGGATTGGATTGAAGGCCAACTGAACTTCAGTTAAAACTGCTGGTCACAGCTATGGTCTAGACTGTAAACCATAGGTCTCAGCCACATTTCAGCCTGTAAACCAAAGTTTTGGGTTGCGATTCAGACTGATTAGGCTAAGGAGCCCAAATTGAGTGGTTAGAACCACTACTCTATATTGGAGTCTATCCAAGATCCTTCATATGGTCTTGAGGCTCACTGAGAGCATCTTGCACTGATGTCGGTTCAAGATCATCTATGGTAGACATGAACGCCCTGTCATCATCAATATCCATATCCTCTACTTCTATACTTGGAGTTACAGAAAGTTCCTCAAAATATTTACAAAGATCATCAACCTCACCAGTTTCTTTGGCTTCTTTTTCCTTTTGAGCCATACTGCGTGTACGAGGTCTATCCAAATTCAAATTGGGAGGAGTGGATAAATTTGCATCTCCGATTGTATTTGTACACCATTTAGGATTCTTCTTCGGTGGAGTTGAAGAAGATGTAGAAGGACCTCTGTCTGTGTTGACGAAGGAATCTTCTCTTCCTTAGATTCCACAATATCTTGGTGTACTTTAGATGTGCTCTGTGATGTGAAAGCTTCATCAAAGACAACATCTCTGCTGATATGAATTTTCTTGGTCAAAGGATCTATCAACCGATATCCTTTAGAGTGCTCAGAATAACCAAGAAAAATACATCTCAGTGTTTTCTCATCTAGCTTCTTCCTTTTCTCTTTCGATATGTGCATGAAAGCGTGACATCTGAAAATACATAGATGAGATATGGAGGGTTTTCTACCACTCCATGCTTCCTGTGGATTCATTCCTTTTAGGGCCTTTGTGGGTGCCCTATTTAATAGATACACTATAGTGGTGATAGCTTCTGCCCAATATTGTTGCCCAAGAGTAGCTCCTGTGAGCATACAACGAACCATTTCCATGATTGAACGGTTCCTTCTCTCAGCAACTCCATTTTGCTGAGGAGTATAGGCGATTGTTAAGCTGTCTCCCGATTCCATGCTTATCTAAGAATGCAGAAAATTCATTAGAGGTAAACTCTCCCCCTCGATCTGAGCGGAGGGTTTTAATAGAAGCTCCTGACTCCTTCTCAACGGATTTCTTGAACTGCTGGAAGAATGCGAAAGCTTCAGATTTTAGTTGGAGAAATAAAACCCACATCTTTCGTGAGTAGTCATCTACAAATAGCTGAAAGTACCTCTTCCCTCCACAACTGTTGGGTGTGAAAGGACCGCACAGATTGGTGTGAATTAACTCCAGAGGTTTTCGTGCTCTTGTTGAGCTCATCTCAAATGGTACTCTATGCTGCTTTCCTGCTAAGTAGTCAGAGCACATTGGCAATGTGGTAGAAAGGGAAGGAAGACACTTTACCATCTCATACTTACTGAGCTCAAGTCAGTAGCCAGAACTAAGATGCCCATATCTCTTGTGCCATAGGGAAGTTGCCTCCTTAGTAGAGACAGTCATGGCAACATGTGGAGTAGAGATAGCATCTAGTGCAAATAAGTCGTGCTTATATGAAGCTATTGCAATCTACTTACCCTTCCTGGTAATGGTACAACACTTCTTTCCATTCTCAACATGAAAGTTGACAACCATATTTCTGTCCAAGATTTGTCTCACTGACAACAAATTGTTGGCCAATCCCAAAACATAGAGGACTTTGTCAATCTGACACTTGCCATCAGGAAGAGTGACTGAAACTGTACCCTCTCCCTGAACCCTATAGGTTTTATCATCAACAATGGTGACAGGTTTGCCCTCTTTGGCCACAAATGATTCAAACCACGATCTGTCACCAGTCATATGTTTGCTAGCTCCAGAATCGACATACCAAATGGGATACCTCTGTGTGGAATCTATGGTAGTCATGAGCACCTTGTGTGCCCATTCAGAATCTGAGTCAGATTCTTTAATAGCAACATTCACCTGGGGTTGCTTGTTTTTATTTTGTGGTTTGTTTTGGCCTTTCTGCTTGTTCTTATGCCAACACCTTGTTGGTGTCATGGTTGTCTTTCTCACAGATCTTGCACCACCTCTTCTTCTGTTGAGGTTGTTTGCCTTTTCCTTTCGTATCTTGTTGAGAATTTCCTCCTTTCTGAAATTTGCCTCATTTTTGCCCATTACCTTTCTTCCTAGAACCCTGCTGGTTGGTGTATAGGGCTGTATTGGAAGAATCATCCTTGTGAATTTGGCGTGCCTCCTGTTGTTGAAGCAGATTGACCAACTCGATGTAGGTAATTTTTCGTTGAGACACCTGGATGGAGGTGATCAACATATCAAATGAAGAAGGTAAAGCTCTCATCACAAGTGAAATGAGAAGCTTTTCATCCACAGTATATCCCAAAGAATTCAATTTCTCTTTCAATTCAGACACTCTACACAGAAAGAGTTCAACTGTTTCACCCTGTCTCAAACTCAGGTTATGAAGTTGTTGTTGAAGATGAAGAATGGTGGAATCATTCTTTCCCTAATAGATGGTTCTAATGGAATCCCATGCCTCTTTACCACTTGCTTTGTCAGCTATATGAGGTTGCACTTCATCTGAAACAACAAACAAAATGAGCACCTTTGCTCGACTGTCTTTCTTGTCAAAAGCTATCTAATCTGCGGAAGGACCTGTGGATCCTGCTGTTGGTGAAGGCCTAGTTGCTACTCCAGTAACAATATCCCACAAATCTTCCATTTGGAGAATTGCCTTCATCTTATGTGTCCATGGTGTATAATTTGGACCTTTCAATAACTGTTGAGGATCAATCATCAACTTTGCAACAGCGGCCATAGTGAAGGTTCCTTATAACACCAATTGGTCCCCCTTTCGATATACCTTTTGCTGGGCCGTTATACCGTACAAAATACCCTCCCTTACGTGAGGGAAACTATAGGTATTTAGAAAGATCAACAAAAATCACCCGCCCTTACGTGAGGGAGACTATAGGTGAGTTTTAGAGATCATACGATACGTGGAACATGGCACCTACCATAGAAGATTCTTCTCATGCGTGGGGCGTAACTTCCCCTAAACACTATGAAGAATACTTTGTCAGGATTTACGCCTAAACACAAGTGCGATAAAGGGTAGTGGATGGAGTAAAAAAATGCAAAAAATGGCAAACTTATCTCTCCCCTGACGATTTATAGAGAACAAGCTCAGACGTCGTTGTAGCGGCTATATTAGGCGGTGGATACGGTAGCCAAATCACGATAGCTTTACCTGTAAGTGCTGGCCAGAGGTATCATAAATACCAAATGCTGCAGTGCAATAAATTGCACGGATGGGTTTTAATTATTCCGGGGACTTAGGGAGTGTTTTGATTTTAATTTTTAATGTTATAGTGCAAAAATGAAATATGCAACATACAACAAAAAAAATGCCCACAATAATAACCCACAAGGTGTCGGTCACAGCCGAAAATGCACCTTTTACAATTCGCCAAATTGCTTTTTCAAAAAATTACTCACATTCCCCCTTTGATTTTTTGAAAAAATATCCCCCCTTTAAAAAAAAAATTCCTTTAACAAAGCATTTTTAATAATTATTATATATTTAAAATTAAAATAAATAATTTTAATTTATATAGTTTTAAAACTTATGAAAAAATAAATTAAAATTTTAATTTTAATTTATAAAGTTAAAAAACTATATAAAAAAAATTAAAATTAAAAATTTTAATTAAAAAATAATAATTAAAAAAATAACTTTGAAAAAAAAATTTATACCTTGGGGGGAGTCGGCGGGATTTGAACCCCCGACCTGTAGGCTCCCTGAGCCTTACCGCATAGCTCACTGCCAAGTGAGCTAGCGGGCTGATCCGAAGGGATCAGTGGAGCCCTCCTTTTTCAACTCTGGTTGTGCCTCCTCCTCTCTGCAACCCGAGCCCGTGGCTGTCTCCTGCGCGTCACGGCTCGCTGCGGTCTTTTTTTTTTTTTAATTTATTTTCAAAAAAAAATTTGCCTGGTAAGGGGAGCACAGAACACGTTCGTGCATTCAACCGGGGGGGGTGAGGGCTGTGCCGAATGCAGCGCGTTCTGTGCAATCCGCAGCTGACTGCTCCACGGGGGGGGTCCCCTGCGTGTCGCGACGCAGTTGCATCTGCGCGCGTGTCCCTCATACACGCATCACGTGGACAGGGGGGTGTGAGGGTCCCCTCCTCGACGTCTCTACGCGTGGACGTCCCGTCCGCGTGGCGCGAGCTCGTCACAGCTCCGCGCGCTGGACGGGGGGGGCCTACTCCCTGGCTGCTCCCTCCTCTGCATAGTATGTCCGCGTGGCGCAAGCATGTCACAGCTCTGCGTGCTGGACAGGGGGGGCGGGGGGGCTGGCTGCTCCCTCCTCTACGCAGTCCGCATGCTCCCTTCTCTGCGTCCAGCGGGGGGGGCAGGGAGGCTGCGGGGCGCGGGATGCCTGCGTCCCGTGCAAAAATTTTTTTTTTTTTTGTTGTTGCAATTTCTCGCTGCAAACCACGCAGTCTTTTTTTTTTTAAAGAAACACCTACACAGAACGTCGCGCGATTGCACACGACGTGAAAAAAAATTTGCGTCCTTTGCACAGCAGAAAAAAAATTTTGCATCCTCTCCCCTACGCTTCTCTGCTGCAATCTGGCTCTGATGCCATGTAGAAATTCGAAACAATGATTATTATTCAGCTCTGGATTAAATAGGTTACAATTGAACAAAATGTCGGAGGTTGCCGAACCAACCAGCCACAATAGCATTTTGTTATAACGAAATAACAAATGCAACAATATGCCAAAATAATGAAATATAAAATAAGTACGCTAAAAAATATGAGTAGTCACCCTCAACATGACACGTTTTAGGTATCTACACATATGTACTATGGAAGAAGACATGATAAAGTTCCAGCCAGCTACCATATAGTCTGTTAGAAGGTACACATAATCTTTTGATAAATTTTAAAGCATTTTTTTTATTGTTTTTTCCTACATGTAATAGTAAGTAGATGAGTAGGAACTTGGAAAAGAATATAAATATTTTAAATGAAGGTCTTGGAAAAAAATCACTGAGACTATTTATTTCCTTATGCTAAAAAAAAAATTATATATTGTTATAGTTAATTAAGAATTAAAAGTAGACTATATATAATATTTTTTTTTTTAAATGCATTTTTGTAGGTGGCCAACACTTTTAATTTTTTAATAAATTTATTTTAATTTTTTTGCACAATAATTAAACATGTACTTTAGCACATTTGTAGCACTCAATACTAATGATATCTATGGTTTGTATTTAAACTTAAAGTCGTCATGTTAAGATATTGTGTCTATAGCCAACATAGCTTCCATAATGATATCTAGGCATCAATCTTATAAATCATTAGGGAGGAATAAGGAAATTATTTGTGATTATTTCTACTCCATTTTTACACTTTTTGTCACTATTTCTATACAAATCCTAAAATTGAAAAATTCCAAGTATATAGGGAAGTTACATCCATGTACAAGGATTTATCTCTAAGTAGGTGTCGTAAATAGGGTGAATCCTTTTTCATACTACTTTGGTACCATGTATTATTCTCTTTCATGTACTTTAAGGTCTCTCTCCTGTATGGTCATGTATATCAAGTAGTTTCTTCCATGTACCAAAAAGTATATAGGAAGGGACGGTATATAGAAAGGTTTGATATATTAGACTAGTGGCATATTGAAAAGGGGATCATTTGATAGACATAAGGAACCCTCACCATGGTGATATCAAAATATTTTTTTATAAAATCAAAGACTTCATGAAGGTATAAACTTTGTACCATGAAATAATAAGATAAGGACCATCCTAGTAGTTGGGAAACATTGGGACATAGTCACTAGAAAGATCACTTAGTTATATGAGGATGAAGAGGATTAGCAACAATTTTATGGGGTTGGTGTCAAGGCACTAATGCTAATTATCCTTTCAATATAAATTTTCAATCAACCACACAATGGTGAAGCATAGACATCCAAGGAGGCTTAGGATACACTTTATGCCATTTTTGAAGGGAAGAATGAATCCACAATTCTTTAACTTCAATATCAACTCCATATACTAAGATTTTAACATGGAAAAAGCATTAAATAATTTATTTTTAAAGTGGATTGTTTGAAAGCATGATTGAATACCAGGGGAAAAAAGTAGAAGATAGAATCTTAGTACTATTGGCTTTAAAGCCTTACTACCACAAAATATCACAGGTCCTAATATAAATAAGACACAGTATTATAGGTTGTAATATCAATAATCAAGAGTAGAACTATATAAATGAGCATTCAAATATATATCTAGGGAAATATAGTAAAAATATAACATTCACTTATAATATCAAATATGAATGTAAAATGGCGAAAACCATTCATGTACATGCATGAAAAATACTTACAATATGCATTGCTCAAAAAATTGTATACAAGCTTTATTATTAATGCTTGCTATGTGGTGATCACTACAAACTATTTTTCCTTACATTTTATGGATCTTTAGTTCATGTGCTTCTTTCTCTTTCGTTTTCCTATAATCTTGATATTGTCCTATAACTTCTGAACATTCACTTAGAGTATCATAATAATTCCACGGATTAGATGAACTTGGAATGTCAATATTGCATGAAGAATGAAATGTTATTTTTATAGAGGATTCAATTGATTCACTTGTATCAGTCTATACTTTCTTTTTATAGTTACAATTAACTCTTTTTGCTTTCAAATTTTGTCTTTATGAGATTCAAATGAGAGCAATTCCATATACATTATACTACCTATATCAATAGGTATTATAATATCATCCTTTGAATTATCAATTGCTTTAATAAGATTTGAATGTAAATTATATTCGAATGTTTAAAAGTTTTTATTCATATATTCTCTATAGATGAATTGTATTGTCATATCTAGCTTGCCCTTAGATTTTTCAATCAAGTTACCAATGCTAGATTTCAATAATAATCAACAATTCCCTTAGTGCCCTAACTCCGTATATTCTTCCATAATAATAAAATTTTGTAATTATATTACTTTTGAAGTAGTAAACCTTATATATCCTAAATTAAATAATCACTCAAAATAAGAAATTTGCAAATTTTTAATTTTCTAAACCTTGGATGTAGAAATCCTTTTAACTTCCTAATAAATTAAATTTACAAAATTTTCAAAAATCTTTAAATATCTTCAAACCAAAAAACTTCAATATTTAAAAAACTAAAACCTTAAATCCTTTTAACTCCAAAACACTCTAATTCTTTAAATTTTTAAACTTTCAAATCTTCAACACTTAAAAAATTTTAAAAACCTTAAGAATATTTGGACATTATAAAACATTAAATCCAAGTGATAATCCTTATCACCCCATTTCAAAAAAATAAATTCAAATTAAAAAGTGGATTTTGAAAAAACTTTAATCAAAGGTGTATAAATATTTCAAAATCCTTATAACTCCACCTAAAAAAATTTCAAAGGCAATTTGAATTTGAACTCCCTCCAAAACTTCAAGAGTTAGGAATGGAATGTAATGCATAGATGTTATCTAGGACTGGCTGATGGATATCTTGTTGTAGTATGTTATGGGTGATGCCTCTAACAATTTTCTATCACTTGATAATATTTAGAATTCCCAATGCACTATGAGTAGATCTTCCACATTCATGTTCAAATCTTCAATTACATACCTTGTAGCTAGCTAGAATGTCACTATATATCTCTTATTTGGTGGTAATGGCTAGATGTTACTCTTCTTTGGCTTAGATGGTAATAGTATCACTTCAGGGTGCTGCTATTCATGAGTGTTTCTCTTATTCATATCTAATGGTAATAGTAGAATGTTATTTTACTACTTCTTCGTGAGTGTTTCTCTTTGTGAGTGTTGCTCTTCTTCCTTTATGCTACCATGATCGAGTGTTGTTCTTCTTCGCTCCTGTAATCGATGTAGGTAAAATTATTCTGATGCTTGTCACTAATGTCGGTATCACGTCTAAGTGATATTTAAATAATTGTCTTTGGTAGATGATAGTAGTACATTCAAATGTTGTTTTGGACTACTTTCTACTTTGTCAAACATTACCACATGTGGTGCTTTATTTAGTGCACTAATACTAGATCATTTCTCTTTGCAACTAATATTGGAAGTATGATTCTATTACCATAAATTTTATTCTTTTTTCAATGACCTCTAGCACTCTATTAGATCTTGTCTTTTCTCATAATAATGCTCATCTAAGCATCCTATTAGCTTTCTCCTAAACACTCTACTAGTGGTCTTGTAAATGCCTTGTTATTTTTCTTCTAAGAGCCCTACTAACATTATTCTAAATGCTCTATTTAAGTGCTCTGTTAGCTTTCTTCTAAGTGCCTTGCTAACACATTCTAAATTCTTTGTTAGCTTTCCAAATATTTTGCACTTCCTTGAAGGATAGTGTTAGTCGTATTGGCATTTCGCTATATAATAGCTCTTAAGTGGCCATATTATTGTGCCCTTATATTGTTGTATTTATAGCCTCTATATTCACCTCTTCTCTTCACTATTGCAATGAATATCCTTCTTGAAGAACCTACTTCAAAAACTAATCCACAACCAAGACTAAATTGATATAAAGATATTTTTAGTCAGCCTAGTTCTTCAATATTTCATTATCTTAGAAATATTATAATGCTTCCTTCTTCTCTTCTTCTCTATGCTCTACTTCTTGTCTATTCTATAGAAGCTTTGTATTTCTTCTTTTATCTAGAGGTTTAACTTCTCCTTTGTCTATGGAGGCTTGGATGCTCCCTTATCTCTAGAAGCTATGATACTTCTCTATATTTAGGAAGCTTAGATACTCCTTTGTCTAAAATATTTCTCTAATATCTTAGGTCACACCTAATAATAAATTATGGGTCTCCTCTTTTCTATAGAACCCAATATCAATATCAGGGTGACTATGAATATCCTTAAATGACTATATTTCTTCTGAGTTGGCTCTATCTCAATATTCAATAGTGATTATTCCTTTTTTTTTCTAGAGAATCCAAAATATTATTAGGATGGCTTTTAATGTCCCTAAACTTCCAACTTTATTTTGAGTCGACTCTCTATTTCAATGTCTAACTTTCTATTGAGTTGGCCCTCAATCAATCTCATTTGAGTCCTAGTCATCATTGGTTTTATTTCAACCAAGTGGAAAGGCCCTAGCATCCAAATCATGGTGACTCTTACCTATCCTCTCAATTTATACTCAATCAAACCTTCAAAAATAAAGTCTAAGTCTTCACTGCTATCAAAGTGGATAGACTCCAATATTAAGGTGGCTAATATAACTCTATAAAAAATGGATAGAGTTAAGTGGTAACTTTGATACCACTATTGGCTTTTAAGCCTTACTACCAAAAAATATTATAGGTCCCAATATAAAGAAGCCATAATATTATAGGTCGAAATATCAATAATCAAGAGTAGAATTATATAAATTATCATTTAAATATATATAGTTCAATATAATAATAAAAATAACATTCACTTATAATATCAAATGTAAATGTAAAATGATCAAAATCATTCATGTACATGCATGTTGAATATTTACAATATGCCCAAAAATATCTATACAATATTTATTATTAATTTTTGCTATCTGGTGATCACTACAGACCATTTTACCTTACATTATATTACATTTTATCTCCATAATATAGCCACAGTAATATAACTCTTCAATATTTTTCTATTACGCTCACATATCTAGGAGATGTGACCTTCCTATATTCGATCTTTAGCTTCTTATCTTGCCACTTGTATACTAGACTCTTCAATATCTTCTTAAATGGATACTTGACTTTATGACACTCGCACACTTCTACTAAAGAGTGTGAAAAATGGCGTACCTAAAAAATGAAATTGAAATGCATCTAATGTTCTATTCTAGCATGCAAAAGAGATGATAAAGTAAGCAAATAAGTGAAAATAATTTAAGAAAATGGGGGGTTCTCCTTGTATTTATTAATTTTTCAAATAAGAGGTTACAATATATCCCCTTGAGGGCTTTCAATTTGATACATTTGAAGTTACAAAGTTTGAAGGATCCAATATCTCCATGAACCTATGGCGCTCTTTCAATGTTCTTCTCGCACTCATGATTGCGGAGTAGGCTTGCACTACCACTGCTTTAAGCTATATTTCTTCTACTCTTTAACTCCTCCCTCATGCACTAGAATATCTATACCTACACACAAGGAATTGAAATATGTTAATAACATATGCGTATGATGACAAAATCCATGAAATGCATGTAGTATTGAATGTAAAAAGTGTAATCGATTGGTCTAAACTAATTCAAATGATATGAAAACTTAGTATGATGTATATAATATGATTTTGTAAATATCTGATTAGAAATTAAAGTGATATTATGAGAAGAATTTGTGGCCATCCCTAAGAGGACCAACTAGGATTGTAATCACAAAAAACATAATTACTAAATCAAAACCACTTCAAACTTCACCAAAATTGAATATGATACTAATGTAATGCTATTAAATTGATCTACACTAAAATTGGATTAAAATTATGATCCAATTCATGGCCTTCCCTAAGGGTTCCAACTAGGACTGTTAACCATCCCAAGTGAATACGGCCATAAAATAGGGTGGTTTCTTCCACCAATTCCACTTGGATATGGTCTATAATCCTCCTAGTGGTGTTGTCGTCAATTTTTTTAAATTAACTAATAGGAATTGATAGATTTTAAAAAGGATGAGCATATTCGGGGATGCCTTGAAAACATCTTCAATTGATGAGGTTTCCAAGGGCAAAATGTGTGGGAAAATATTGATAGCACTTCATGGTCAATAATTGCAAAAGTCTCTCTTTGAAATTGAGTGTAAACACTTCAATTTATAGACCAACAAGGAAAATGGGGTAAAGGGTCTAGTTTGGGCATGCAAGGTAGGTGCCGCCACTTATCACCGCCTTTGCCATGATTAGGGTGGAAGAGGCTTCCCATTTGGGCCTTCAATTTATAGTCCCTAATAGCCATGATAGTCTCCCAATCTATCATGATTTATTGGGTGGGATAAATGGTAGAAATTTATTGTCATTTATCCTGACTTTGATTTTTTGGATGGTCTAGATCATGGTAATCCCACCCAGGGATAGTTGCTTGTGGTTGTCCCTAGCTGGGATGACCATGAACTGTGGTCATCCTAGGGTAGGACGAGCATGATTACATGGACCAAAACCTCCCAAAGTTGGGTGAACCTTCCAAAAAGTGGTTAGGGCCCATAATTAACCCATGAGGATTTCCCAAAGGGGCCATATTTCATAGATAAGAGTGGCACCTTGGCAATATTATCTGATTTACATGATTTTAGTGTCTATTGATGCCTCTTTTTGAGATGCACTGTGTGCAATAGAGCGCTGAGAAAAAATAGATGACTAAATCATAAAATGATAAGGTTATTCATTAATCTAACCAAATTTAGATTAATCCATTGTGGAAATAGCATACATTCTTGGAATCCTTGATTTTGACATAATTGAAGTATTGATTTTGGTATACCTTTCAGTCGCTCTGTAATGGCAGACATAGGGGCTTAGGGTATACTTGGTCTTGGTTCCTTATATTACCTGTATTGGGATGTGTATCCTGAGGCTTCGAGTATACCAAGACTTTATTTTATTGCATTTGTTGATTTTTTACCATAGTGTAGGCTTGAAAATTTGTCTTTGGCAATGATTCCTTTGAATGTATGCAAGTTGAACTTTTGAGTCATTAAGTGTTGATTTTTATTGTGAATTCATTATTATGAATACCCCCTCAAGTGATGAGTTTATGAGGGCATGACCAATGATGAAATTTATGAGTCCCTTGACCCATATAACTTGATTGGAATAACCATCAATTTTTTCCATTGCAAGATTTATTAATTTTGTGAAGATTTTGATCGTTTTGTTGATATTTCACGGGTGAAAAGAACTAAATACCTCATTCCCGTGGAGTGGTCCAAACACAATGGCCTTCTTGGGGCAAAAATTAGAGACTCTTCAATTTATACATGAACAATTTAAATGCAATCTTGATCCTTTGTAGAATTCATCAGTTTTGACCTATTTTTGGTGGCTTTTGGGCCCTTTTTGTGGTCTTTTTAGCTATTTTGTGAGGTTTTTTGGTGGTCATACTAGGGTGGTATGGCTGCACATTTTATGGCCATCCCAAGGTAGGATTCCCATTTTTTGGCCATCCCACCCTAGGATGGCCATGCTCATTCTAGTGCTTTTTATGCCTAAAATTGGGCAAATGAGCTCATTTTCACCCTTCTAACTTGGAAAACTGAGAGGTGAGGAGTAGGATATTGTTTTTTTGAAGTGGAGAACTACTGAGAGTACCTAAAAATAACTATTAGACAGCCACATGACTCTATGAGCGATGAAGCCAGTGCGAGATGGGTAAGGGCTGCATTTTCTCCTATTCTTCATTAAATATGAAATTGTAATTTTTTGTGTTTTTTCCAATAAGAACACACTAATTCTTGGTTAATGAACTATAGTAGTGATAAAATGTAGGAATTTAGGCTTTATTTATGGTTTAGATGCATTGTTATTCCATTTTTTTGTGTTTTCTTGCTATTTTATGGCTATTTTGGGGGTCAAAATGACCTATTTTTAAGCATTTTTTGAGTCGTCCCTAGGTGGGATGGTTGCAAAATTAGGGGCTATCCCTGGGTAGGACAGACACAAATTTAGGGCAAAAAGGTCCCTTTAGTCTTTTTTTACTATGTTTGGGCACTTTTGATGTATTTTTGGTGCATTTTTTATAACTTGCTTATCTCTGCGAGGTGATTACAAGTAAATATTGATTTTTGACTCTCTTTTAGACCACTAGGGACTTATTGAAATAGGAGGATTGGAAATGGCTTGATTTCATTGGTCTTAAGAAAGTGACATGGTTAGAGCCCGTGGTGGGTGACTGAGTTTATTTGACTACTTTGATAGACTTATGGGATCCTCACACCAATACCTTCCACCTACCTACAGGGGAGATGATAGTGACTCTAGAGGATGTCTATCAAATTTTATGTATTTTGATAGAGGGTGACCTATTGTATCTACTCATTGATATCTGAGAGATATGGTTATGCAAATATACTTTGAGAGGGATTGACAGGAGGTTGTATCTGACTTACATAATAGAGGTATTCTAGTGGATTTATGGTACAAGGTTGATGTATTGACCACTAGATACACCTTACTAATGAAATTAATCTCCAACATGTTTCTACTAGACTCCTCAAGAGCCAGGTTCCCTTGGAACCTTTTGGATTTGGTATTTACACTTGTGGAGTGTACCATAGAGAAACCACTAGTGATGGCTTGGGAAACTACTTTATTGGAACAACTATATGAGATCTTCTCTTGTGAGTGAAAGGCCTTAGTATGCAGATTTCTACTGCAAGTGTGGGGATGACAACATATTTTTTGGTATTGACCATAGATATTGCCTTGAATGACACGAGCACAACTTACAGATAAGAATATAGGTTACGAGATTCTATGGTAGTGAGACCAAGAGATAGGTCAAATTCATCCCTTTGAAAATGTGATTGACCATTATGTACAGTCCTTCGCATAACTCAGGGCAGAGGAGGTGGCTTGGAGACCCTACAATGATTGTCCAGCATGGCTTGAGGCTGAGGTACAACTTTGTCAGGTGAGGTGATGGATATGGTTAGTTGGGTGACATGGGACTGAGTGAGAGTACTTCTTTTATGCTTGAGTCTTGTGGTAGTTTAGGCTATGCCAAGGGTTTCCTTGTGATCCAATGATCTACCAACACTGCAAGGATGAGAGGACACTCGATTTACCTATAGTTGTGGTAGTGGAAGAGGAGGCAGATCCTATAGTGGATATTACTAAGCTAAATGATGCTAGGACTATAACAAATTATGACTCTTGGTAGGTGATGCACCAGTGGTGATGAGAGGGATCACTATAAGGTGATACATTTAGGGCAATGCAGGAGGATCATAGGGTTGCTCCAGATTATGTTCATGATGAGGCTTCAAAAAAGAAGGAGCCAAACGTAGATGAGCAACATGTGCATCACCAAGTAGAGGATGATTGGAAAGATCTCCTTTATGTAGGGGTTCCATAGGATTACTTTGGTGAGGATTAATTTTATGAATAGGGAGTCCAGGTATAGCTGGCAACACGAGATTCTACTATTATTGAGTTGTGTGGTGAGATAATCAGAGGTAGATATGAGCACATAGATGAGAGAGATCTTCTACAAGCATAGGTACATAGTGCATAGGTTGATATTGATAGGCATGTAGCAGAGATATCTACTCTTTAGGTACAGGTTACTTCAAGGAGCTTAGGCCATGCAAAATCTAGCAGTGATGAGGTATCTAGGCTATGGGAGGAGGTGATAGCTCCAAGCCTTACTGGGGGAATTCTAGGATCATTGTCGAGAGGAGTGAGCATACACCCAAGGTTTATAGAATAAGATAGTGCATCTTAAGGGGTGCTTACTAGTCCATCCTTCTTCTAGTGGGTCACACTAGAGTTAGAGGAGTGGTATATGACAGTCTTACACGAGGATGGAGACTCGAGTCTACACGAAGGTCAGGTAGGGTAGGGAGTAGCAGATCTGGGAGATCTCACTAAACACCAACTAAGGGTGGGAGTGAGAGTCATAGTGTTGGTCCTACATGACCATGGAATTTTGAGACTCTATTTCTTTTTATATTTTGGGAGTGTGAGGTCTGAGGACCCACTTTATTGTAGCCTACAAGAAATTTTTGGATTATGGTGTATCTTTTGGTTCCATACATATATATGAGTTTTTCTGTTATCATCATGTGTTTCCCTACTACTTTATGAGATGTATGCAATGCTTATTTTTGCTTTACTAATGCTTGGATGGATAACTATCATGTATGCATGTATTGTAATATTATGTGATTTGATGATATGTAAATGTGTGTATGCATAATGAAATGAATGATTTGCTATCTGTACTAATGAGATAGGAATACTATGTGACATACTAGATGCTAGCACCACAAACTATACAAAACTCATCTTATTCATTTTCACTTTTCTCATGAGATTATAGAATGGGTTGTGAAAATGTATATGGAAAAACATGTGATAAAATGATATGAAATGGAATGAATAATATGATTTTATATGATATCCTTGAGATTTTTGTGAGACTAAAAAACTCTAGTGATCTAGTCAAATGTTGTATAGTAACTATGCAAGACTTTTTGGCAAGGTATAAATCTGCTAGGATGACCAAGATATTCAATATCCCTGTGCGTGCATGTGAGTTCATTTTTATGATATCACATAAAATTACCCCAGTACCAAACATAATTAATGAAACCCATGTGTACTGAATATCATCCTGCAAGTATCATTATCCAGAGTTTTGTACATAGTTGGATTATACCACCCATCAATACATGCTACCAAAAGCTAGCTCATACTCATGAAAATATTGGTTTGTACAAAAGCGGGTTTCTAGTGTGACAGACATATAGTCAAGCGTAAGGATACCACCATTACCAAACAGGATTGATGCCACCCAACCTATAATTAGTATCACCTTATGGTTATCAAATGCTAAGAATTCTAGGGATTTAAGTTCAATACTCCCTTATTTTGTTTTCTTTTTTAATTACTCTAGGGATTTTCTCATTTTTATTTTGGTGAGCAAGGGATTTTGGTAGTGGTGAGAACCACTATTTATTTTTATATTTTCTAATGGTGAAAACAATTGTTTCTTTTAAATATTATTAAGTGGTAGTAACCATTGTTTATTTTTCTCTTTTGATACTTGCCCCAATTTTGCGTGAAGCAAGGGATTTTGATTGTTTTGGGTAAGGAGGAGTTTGTCCTTTTGTCAATTCTTAGCATTTTTAGACCATTCACATAGGGGGATGAGTGAGATAGACTTTTATCTTAGGGTAACACATACCACTTTGTAGGTTTCATCTTTCCTTATGTAATACTTAGATTTATTAATGTGAAAATGTGTTGGAATTTTGACATATATAAGGTACAATATAAGCAAGATTCTACCTTCTAAAAATCATGATAGCTTTCTACAAATTTTGAAAAGAAAACTAGAGATGACTAAGTGACTAAAAACCCTAAATATGTCTTATGAGCAATGGCTAAGTGAAGGGAAACAAACACACAATATGGAATGTGGATGGAAATGATAAATATAATGCAAACAAGTATTAATAAGATTTTTGACAAAGATGATTTTGAAATATTCCTAGTGTACATACTTGGTGCTAGACATGTATGATCAAATCTAAAATTCAAAATGAAATGATGGGTATACCTAATGCAAGTGAGTGCTATGATGCAATTATATGAAATGTAATGCAATGCAATATTTTTATGTTTTTGATATTTTTATGATGTTTTTAGATTTTTGATATATATGTATATACAGTTTGACAAATGGGATTAGTGAATGCCATTGGGGATTTTGGGTGACCAAAGGATTTATAGATACCTTTGGGGATTTTTAGGATGACCAAAGGAGTTATAGATACCTTTGGATCATTTGGGATGACCACAGGGTTTATAGACACATTTGGGGTATTTGGGGTGACCAAAAGGGATCTTAGACACCTTTGGAGCTTTTTAGGGTGACCAAAGGGATCATAGACATCTTATAAGAATTTTAGGATGACCAAACAGATTGTAGAAACCTTTGGAGCATTTTAGGGTGACTAAAGGGTTCGTAGAAATATTTGGAGCATTTTAGGGTTACCAAAGGGACTGTAGATACCTTTGGAGCATTTTAGGGTGAACAAAGGGTGTGTAGACACCTTTGGAGCATTTTAGGTTGACCAAAGGGGTTGTATACACCTTTCAAGTATTTTAGGTTGACCAAAGGGGTCATAGATATCTTTGGATAATTTTAGGGTGACCAAAGGATTCGTAGACATATTTGGAGCATTTTAGTATGACCAAAGCATTCGTAGACACCTTTGGAGCATTCTAGGTTGACCAAATGGGTCATAGACACCTTTGGAGGATTTCAAGGTGACCAAAGGTATTGTAGATACCTTTGGAGCATTTTAAGGTGACCAAAGGGATCGTAGACACCTTGGGAGCATTTTAGGGTGGCCAAAGGGTTTGTAAACATCTTTGGAGCATTTTAGGGTGAGAAAAGAGATCTTAGACACCTTTGGAGTGTTTTAGAGTGACCAAAGGGATTGTAGATACCTTTGGAGCATTTTAGAGGTGACCAAAGGGTTCGTAGACACCTTTGGGGATTTTTGGAGTGATGAAAGGGTTCGTAGATACCTTTTGAGTATTTTGGGATGACTAGGGATGATTGTTATTTTTTTTACATCATATGTTTTGAATTTTTCTATATTAATTTTTAAAATTATATTCTTCTTTTATTTTTTTTCTCTTCACAGTTTTAATTTCAAATTTTTAATTTTATAGTTATGAATAGAATATTAAATGGTTCAAGTAATTATATAATACTATTAAAAAAGAAGACCAAGGTTTGAATTTTGTTAAGGGATACATGGATAATATCCAAGCTTTGTTGTAATGTCACTATATGGTAATGATTTAATAAGGATGAGGTTGTTCTAATCCTATAATTAAAAAAATAATTATAAATAGAAAGTTCTTTAAGTTATATCTAACAATCTTAAAGGTTTTTTTTTATTTAATTAATTTAAAAAACAATATTTAATTTGCTATAAATAGTTAGACTTTTTAAATTAATTATAAATAAAATGTTCTAGTTTTTGTTTATTTAGTAAATTTTATAATATTTTTAATTTAATTTATTATAAACAACTAAACTTCTTTCAATAGAAAGAGATTAAGGTTAAATACATACCAATTTTTCAATTAATAATAAGATTCTAAGATTAAAAATATAACAAGCTTGGATAATAAAGCAAAGATAGTTACAAATCACATGTTAAGTAATTATAAATGAATTGTTTTTTAAATTATATCTAAGAATTTTTTTTTAATTTATTTAGTACAATATTTTCAATTATATAATGATAACTTTATTTTTAATTAATAATAATAATAATAAAATGTTTAGGTTCCTTGAGAATAATCTATCTTATTGAAAAAAGTAAAGATAAAATAATGTCATATTGTCATAGCAGGGATATAACATGTAGTTTTTTTTTTTTTGGTAAGTAAGAGAATATTATAATTAACACCGGGTTTTAACTGGTTGACCCAAAACCATTTTACAAAATAGGGTCCACCGACCAACTGGACAAAGGCCAAGCCCTAAAAGTTTAAGCTGACAACAAAAATGGCCAAGACCTACTCTTCCATTAGAATACGACCAAACTAAACTATGGAAGCCTAATATTATGGCCATCGAGAAAGAAAGACGCAAAAAAGAACTAACAAAGACAAAAACTAATCATGCAAGCACCATGCAGAGTAGCTTGTGCCCATATAAAAATAATAGAATATGGTCAAAAAAAACATCCCATAGAATGGACGACCAAGAGGCCAAGCGAGTCTTCCTTGTAGTCCTCATCTAACTTCTTATCATCGTTCTTGCCATCATCTTTAGATTTTGCCTTCGACTCCTTGTGCCCCGGAGCT
The DNA here is from genome assembly GCA_028583015.1 of Wollemia nobilis. Taxonomy (NCBI): domain Eukaryota; kingdom Viridiplantae; phylum Streptophyta; class Pinopsida; order Araucariales; family Araucariaceae; genus Wollemia; species Wollemia nobilis. The sequence goes on from JAQPPZ010015100.1 coordinate 13,014,370, forward strand.
GCTGGCTATAAAACGAGAAGATTTCGAGAATCACACAAATCAACAATGCTGCACGATGAGGCCGGACGGACTCTTCAACTGGTTGATACTGTTGGAGGTTGATGAAATTGTCATCTTCTCCAAGACTATTATGGTGGGGTCTGGTGCCTCATTGTCGGGGATCTCCAACACTTTGTTATTTCTTTCTAGGGCCTTTTTGCGACATCGAATCCAAACACACCTTGGGAAATACTTGAGGCCAAAGCGGATGTTTCCCATGCATGAATTTGTAGATAAAAAACCTATATCAGTGCCCCACCAGCTGCAAAAAACACTAGTCACATGAACAAAAAAAACAAATATGACAAAATCCATTATAAGGTTCAAAAAAATATTTTTAAAAATGCCCCCATTTTCTGTCATTGATCCACTTTGAGCCTTCCAATCTAAAGTTTTTCATTATCTATCACCATTGAGACTGCATGAGGAAGATTTTTAGTCCACGTGATCAAATTTGCTGCTACAATGCCTTCATTTGCCAACCTATCAGCTGCCATGTTTGCTTCCGGAAGGTATGCAAAATTATGGCCTCAGGTCGGTCATGAATTAGAGCCCTTGCTTCATGGATGTAGTCATCAAATCTCCAAGGAGCTCTCTTAGTGTTCTTTAGAAGATTTATAATAATAAGAGAATCACCTTCCACCAACAGTTTCCCTGGATAATTCTCCGCCACCTTGAGGCTCCTCCAAACTGCCCTTGCTTCGACCACATTGTTAGTTTGAGCTCCAAGATGTTTAGCAAAAGCTACAAGCACCTCACCCTTGTGGTCTCTAAGTAAGCCACCAGTCCCTGCTTCACCTAGGTTGCCCCTAGATTCCCCATCAAAATTTAACTTAATCCACCCTAGGGGGGGTGGGGTCCATGTGATCATGGTTCTAGGACAGACTTGAGGATGATTGAGGCCATCAGTGAGAGGTAAGTTTAATGACTGGCCTAATGAAGCTTCAAAAGGATTTGGAGGTCTAGATGTTGCAGGCACTAAACAAGCATTCTCATTAGCATATGCTAAAATTTTTGACAGGAGAGAGGATGACTGAGAAACCTTATCCAAGAAGGCCCGATGATTCCTTTCCAACCATATCTGCCACAAGTAGTGATGAAGGCAGATCTTCCACATATACCTAAGACGCCTATTCAAAAATGGGGAAGGCCACTGGACAAATAAGTCAAAAATGGATTGAGGATGGACCCAATAAATATGAAACACTTGTAACAGACCTAACAAGATTGAGACAGAAAAATTACAATACAGAAACAAATGATCAATAGACTCCCACTCAGACATACAAAGATAACACCTATTAAAAACAATCACACCTCTTTTTATTAAGTTATCCATGGTGAGGATCTTATTTTGGATGGCCAGCCATGCAAAAAACCCAACCTTCGAAACAATGCTTTTGGGCCAATCTTCCAAGTGAGGGAAAGTAGGTTCATCATTATCAATAAGCATCAGATAAGCAGTCTTGACAGAAAATTCCCCATTGTCTGAAGCTTCCCAGATAAGCTGGTCCTCAAGAATGCCAGAAGGTATTAAAGATTGTTTTAATTCATTCTCCAGTATTATTGATGCCCCTGGTAGATCATTGTTCATTATTGGCTTCCATACCCTTCTATTGTTTGACAAAGTAATAAAATCTGCAACTTTGGTACCAAAAACTTCAATTGTCCAAGCTCTAAGGGTTGAAAGGATGGGGTCTCGAGAGATGGAATAGTCCTTTAACCATTTTTGGTCCCAAAAATCAATGTTTCTTCCATTTCCTGGTTTCCAACGTAGCCCTTTGCTTAGCAAGTTTTTAGTTTGAAGGATTGATTTCCAAAAAATTGATCCCCCTGGGAGGAAAGGAATAACTTAAGAATTCAATTTCTTGCAAATACTTTCTTCTGATTATAGTAATCCATTCTGCATTTGCATTTGTCAAAAGACGCCATGCTTGTTTGGCCAGGAGGGCCATGTTTAAATGTTGTATTCTCCTTAGCCCAATACCTCCAAACTCCCTTGGTTTGCAAACCCTATCCCAGGACACCAAGTGAAAGCGTTGCTTAGATTCAGAACCAGTCCATAGGAACCTCTTCTGGATCTGTTCAATTTTAGTGTAGACACTTGTAGGAGCTTTAAAAACAGAGAGAAAGTAGACAGGGATGCTTTGAATGGAAAACTTGGTGAGAACTGCCTTGCCAGCTTGAGATAACAAATTCCCTTTCCATCCAGCCAGCTTCCTCTGAATTCTTTCAATTACATTAGTCCACATGGAATCAGTAGCTCTGCCTGTAAATAAAGGAAGGCCTAGGTATGTGGATGGAAGAGTAGACACTGAGCATCCAAGAATCCTAGCAATCTTAATCTGCCTCTAAATGGGAGTGTTAAAGAAATAAATTTTACTCTTTGAAAAATTTACCTTTTGCCCCGTAGCATCCTCATATAGCTCTAGAATATGTTTTATGACCTTAGCCTCAAAAACTGATGCAAGAGTTAACAACAAAGTATCATCCACAAACTTTTCATGTGTAACTGCCTGTGTTTGTGATGATGCTTTAATTCCTGAAATAAGACCAATATTACAGGCAGATTTGATTGTCCTCCCAAGGGCTTCAGCCACAATGATAAACAACATGGGAGAGATAGGTTCACCTTGCCTTAGGCCCCTTTTACTTTGAAAGTATCCAGCAGGAGCACCATTAACAAGGACTGAAAACCAAGGTTTCATAAAACATCCTTCCAAAAGCTTGATCCATTCATGATGAAAACCAAATTTCTGAAGAATGGCAGAGACAAAACTCCAGTTTATGCGGTCATAAGCCTTGTTCATATCCATCTTGAGAGCAAAAGCAGGTTTTTTAGTCTGGACTACCGAATGGAGGGCTTCATGAACTGTTATGACCCCATCAAGGATGGACCTTCCAGGGACTGAAATGCCTTGACAAACATCAATAAACATAGGAAGGATCTTCCTCATTCTATTTGCAATTGCCTTGGTCAAAATTTTATAAACAACATTACAAAGGCTAATAGGTCTAAAATCCATCATAGATCTAGGAGTAGGAATCTTTGGGATTAAAGCAATAAAAGTGGAGTTAAAACTTCTCGGAATATGCTTTGTGGACTGAAATTCCTTGATAGTAGCACATACATCAAAACCTACAATATCCCAAAAAGCCTGAAAAAACGAGGTGAAAACCTTTCTGGACTTGGAGCTTTATCAGGGTTCATTGAGAAGAGGGCCTCTTTGATTTCTTCATCCGTGAAAGGCTTAATTAACTCCCCATTCAAGTCATCAAAAATTAAATGAGGAATATGGTAAAGCATTGATTCTGAAGCTAAGGCGGAACTGAAATGTTCTTCTCCTAAAAGATTCTGAAAATAGGAAACTGCTTCATTTTTTATTTCATTAGGACTAGAAAGGAATGATCCATCATCTCTAACAAGTTCTTTAATTCTATTGTGGCTTCTGTTCCTTAATGTAGATGCATGAAAAAATCTTGTATTGGCATCACCTTCTTTTAGCCAGGTAGCTCTAGACTTTTGCCGCCAAAAGTCTCCTCGCAGGCTAGAACATTATGGTACTCAACAAGGGATTTCTTTTCATCTGCCTGTAGGGAAGGGTCTGGCAATCCCTCTTCAAGTTTTTTCTCAATGGTTGATAACCTTTCAGAGATGGCTTTCTTGTTTTCAAAAATATTTCCAAAAATTTCCTTATTCCAGATCCTTAGATTTTCTTTCACCACTTTAAGTTTTTGTGCTAATCTGAATGAAGGCACCGTCACGACAAGAATGCTCGCCACCACTGAGAAATTCTGTCTCTGAGATCAGGGTGGTGCATCCACATAGATTCAAACCTAAAAGGCCTTTTGAATTTTGGAGTCTCTTCAATTTCAAGTAAAATCAGGTTGTGGTCAGACCCAATGCGAGGCAAGGACAACAGATTTGCATCCCCAAAAGATTGTATTGCTTCCTGTGACAAAAAAAACCTATCAAGCTTTTCCATTATAAGTTGATTTCCAAACCTCCTATTGCTCCAAGTAAATTTAGCATTTTTTAATTTGACATCCAATAAATTGTTGTTGTTGATGAAATCTTGAAAGTCCTCCATACTTCTTGCTAGAATTCCTACTCCCCCTTTTTTATCAGAGGGGTAAAGAGGGGTATTAAAGTCCCCCGCCACTATCCATGGGATATCCTGAAAAGCTTCCTTGAAATGACTGAGTAAATTCCATAGATCAGCTCTCCCAGATATAGAATTAGGGGCGTACACATTTGTTAATATCCAAGAAAGGTCATTAACCTTATCCTTAAAAATAATGCTCATTACCCTTTCCCCCAATTGAATAACCTTGCCTTCCACCTTCCCTGGATTCCAGGATACAAAGAAGACCACCCGAGGTTCCATTGGCTTTGCAAAAAATTGCTTCTCCATTTTTCCAGATATTGAGGGCAATTTTTCTAGACAAAACTTCATCGACTTTAGTTTCTTGTAAAATAAGAATAGTGGGACCAAAATCTCTTCTTAAATATTTGACTAACCATTGTTTAGGAAGGCCATTAAGCCCCCTTACATTCCAGGATATGATCTTCATTTGGAACTTTTAAAGTTTTTTTCCTCTTCCCCTACCTTGGACTTGAGGGGGCTTAAGAATTTTGTTTTCTTCAAAGGGAAGATTTCCGATTCTTTGGAAACAGAGTAGTCCGAATTCCATTAGCTATCTCATCTTGGACCTCTTCTTTCCATTGCTGGGCATTTGACTTTCTTCCCTTTTTTTTCTCACCTCCACAGTCAATCATGGGGGATTTCATTGAGCTTCTAGTCTATTTCGGGCTAAATTTGGTTTGGGTGACCTATTGGATAACAGTACTGGAAACCCCTTCTCTGGATTGGGACAAAGACAAAGGTGAAAAATGTCGCTTGGAAGGGCTGATTAACTCTGAAAGCACTTTTTCTCTTTCTCGGGAAGAAAAGGACTCATCATTAGGGCATTCTTTATGGCCAACAGGAGGAGGATTGGAAGGTCCAGATTTGGTTGGGGAGTCAAGGTAAGCAGGGAGACCAAGAATTATATCCACAACATTAGACCCTTCATTCTGATTTTCCTCTGTAATTATTTGGTTTTCAGCAAAAATGTTAAATTTATTTAGATTCTCGAAAGGAGAGCATACCTTTTGTTGGTCAGTTTGTGATGTAGCAATTTGCTTGTCCTTACCATTGTCCATGTGAAGCTTAGCCTCATTCTCCATTTGCCCCAAACCAGAGGCCTTTGCCTTTTCAACATTTGGATCTTTAACCCTGTACATTCCTGTGTATTTGCCATTATTTCTGAAATACTGCCGCTTGGAATCATTATTCCTAGGAAGGGTTTGTTGGCTTCTCAAAAAATAGCATTGTCCTTTGAGATGGCCTTGAATATTATAGTTAGAGCAAAATGCCGGTCTATTTTCATATTCGATGACCTGTAATCTTGTTATATTTCCATATTCTAACTCCACATGAGTAGGAAGCTCAGATTCTAGGTTTGCATTTACACAAATCCTAGCATGCATCATTCTGGTGCGTGCAAGGGTTGGATTATCAATGGCCACCAATTCCCCTATGGTCTTGGAAATACCCTGAAGAAAATACTCATGCCACCAATGAAACAGGAGATTTGGGAGACGGACCCAAATGGGGGCAAAGTTTATGCTCTGCTTTTCTGGGTCAAAATCCTCAACCCATCTCCTAAGAAAAAGACTTCTTCGGCCCAAGAACCAAGGTCCTCCTGTTATAATACGACTAGCATCTTCACTATTGTTAAGGCATACCGCAAAAAACCCCCTTGATAATGTAATAATCTCCATGTGTCCAGAAGTCTTCCACTTCAAGGATGCCCATCGTCGAATCATTTCAATATCCGGCCTGCCCCCTATGAATTTGCCTACCAGAGAAAATTTTCCATCGATATAAAGTCTGCCATTACGCTTTCAGGCACGGATACCTTCTGCCCATTGGGAGTGAGAGGTGGTAAAGAATGTAAGGAAACCCTATTGCCACCTTTAAGGGCCTGTGCAAAAGACTTATTGCCCTCAGAATTCTTGATGTGGGCCTTCTTATCAAAAATAATATCATGGGGTTCGTGTCCCTCTAATTTTTTAAAACCCTCAGTGTCCTTGTCATTGTCCACCTGTCACACTAGAGCTATTGGATTTTTGATAATTTTAAATCCAAGTTTTACAACAAATATTTGGTTTGTATATTTTTCAAAATATATAAAAAAATGAATTCATAATATATTGCTTAAGTAAAATTTTCATAGAAGAAGTAAATGACCCATCCGGGAGCGGAGGAATGAAGGTGGGAGCGGAGGCAGGAATGGAGCAAAGCGGGAGCGGAGGCAGGTGCAATTTCTTCAAACATGTTTTTCATTCTGTTGGAGGTGGGAAACAGGGTTTCCAAACCCCTGGAAGCTGTGAGGCTCAAGGAGGGAACAAGCAAGGTTCTGAAGCAACTGAGGTAACATGTAGTTACTCTTGTATGTATATTATATAATTTTAAAACAAATTTCTTAAGTTATATGGAGCTTTAAAATTTTATTGTTATGGTACTTAGAAGTAAATATATTGAGATATAATATCATATGGTTTATGGATGTCATGATGGCATAAGTCACTCAGAACCCAAAGATATTATATTAATTAGATGGATAAGGGTTTGGAGATGGTTAGGATTATAACCTCTCTAAAGTAGTATTATGTGTCAAGTACATGAAGGAGGGAGTGATCTCTCATTTTAGTACATCTTGTAGAGTTATTCCTTCCTTAAGGAATATTAATGGTGTTGCCTTATCATAAGGGTATTATTTATATCTATATTTCATTATGTGTGGATTATTATGTTGTGGAATGGTTAAATATTTTGTATGTTTACATTTTTAAGAATAAAGTTTTGTAAGAAGTAATATCAAAGCAATAATTCTTGAGAAGTGGGATTTTTCTTAATGTAGAATTTAGGTTTCTTTAATGTCTTATCTCCTATCCAATTCAAATGATTTTTACACCATCTTGCTTAAAATTAAAAAAAAATTAAAACACGTTGTCATATGAAGGAATCTAAGTAATGTTAATGAAGATACAACCTTGTGAAGTCAGACATCTAGAAAAATTGTAGTGACCTTTTATAAATCATATCTAGTTTTTTCAAGAAATAAAATTTTAGATATCTTTTAGTCTGGGTAAGTAAATCAACTACCATTTCTTATATTTTGAAGGAATATTTTTTGGAATCTACTTATTTATATGAAATTTTAGCTTCGAACTAGTGAGGAGATATATTTTTATAAACCCCAATTCATAAAACCCAAAAAAAATTCTCATTTTTATTGGAGGATGTATGAGTTGATGGAATTATAGGATGATATCAGTGTTGGAGAATGATAGAAATATTATAAATATTTATATTCTACTTCTTATACTTTTGATAATATGCTATTTAATTCTTTGGAAGGGGATACATAATCTTAATGTCTAAATTTTTGTAAGGCCCATCATAAATAAAACATTATTCAAACAAATGGAACCCATGTAAAAATATAGGTTAATCGATATCATCACAAGACTTGAAGAAAAAATCATGGAACTCAAGGAAGGCAAAGAAGGAATGAATATGAATGAAAATGTGTGAGCTGAGGAAACCATATCATTAGAGTCACCTAGGACAAATTTGGATCAAAGGGATTTGTTGGAATCTAAAAATTCTTCTTTGCAAGTTTAAGGAGGCATTAAGAAGGAAAATATTGGAATATATGGTGGTTAAGCTTATCTTGAGGCCACAACTGACTATTTATAATTTATTTGTTATCTTTCTCTTTGATCCCATGTAAACCTTGAAATGGTACTTTTGTATATTTTTGTAATATTGTATTTCTATGTGTTGGTCTCACAACCTTGATCTAAAGATATCATATATTTGGGTATAAATACTCCTTCATAGTGATCATTTTTATTAGTTTGTGTATAAGTTCATTTCCTTTGAGTGAATGTTATTGTGTATCTATGAAAACCCATCATGTTATATGTTTATCTTTTGTTTTACGTATTCCTTTTTTTCAAGCAATACAAGCTAATGTTTTATTCCATTTATTTCTAGAGATTGCTTTGAAATTTGATATGGTACTAGAGTGAGGATGAATCTTCATTACTCAATTTCTTCCACTGGTAGGATAATTTTCTTCTAGCTTCTCTTGAGGGTAATTTTTGTTGGAGCTAGCAAAGAAGATTCATTGATAGGTTCCTCTTTCCTCTCATTGTCACTCATTCTTGTTTTTTCACTTTTTGACCAAATGAATGCTCTAATTTCAAGATTGGATTTTTTGAAAACTTTACTTGTTTTTTACAATTTTTTTAGAAAACTCAATTTCATTTTCTCTTCTAGCTTCTATCGTCCAATAACAGTATTGTTGAAAGGGTATATTGCGTGTACATAATGAAATAAGAAAATAAGAGGTTAATTTTTCAAATAGTTCTCTAGTGTGATAGAAGTCATGTTTAGGCTTCTATTCTTAGCAAAGACCTTTGGGCCACTTAACAAAGTTGTAAATTTGGTTTGACAACTTTTATGCTACATAGGCATGAGAGAATGGCTTGATTAGTTGTGTTCTATAAACTCGTTATTTATAACAAACCATAATAGATATTAAAAAAAATTATTAAAATTTATGAATTTTTTATTAAAAAAATTATGGAGATCATAGTTTAGACATTTTTATCATTTTACCTCTGGGTACTACAAAATTGTGTCTAAAATTTCTACTTTTTCACTGTAATTTTTAAATTTATAAATAATATCCCTTATGGGGGCATTGAAATTGTGCATAATTGTATGCTTACATTATTATAAAGCAAACTTGCATTAGTGACACAATAAGAAAAAAATTAGTATTGCTAGTTTAAACATTATCCTTCTCCTTTATCTTCCAAACATGATGATTGGGGTGATGGCTAGCATGAAGGGCTTAATTCAAACCTTTTCCATTTAAATTTTTTGATGATACTAGCACCCATGATGAAGTGGTGACCAATGATGACATTAGCAACCTAGGATGACACTGCACTCTCTAATGATGTGACACCTTTTGATAATGTGGTACTCCATTTTTATAGTAGTGATGACATGGAAAGATCAGACAAATACCATGTGGTAGCTCATATAGCTAACATGGCATTCCATACAACTAATGTGGTAGCCATCATCATAATATTGAGGTGACATGTGGTAGTTCATACAACTAATGTGTTTGTCTATATATGTGACTTAGAAGTAGGTGCATAGGTAACATATGGTATTTGATAGTCTATATAAGTGATATGGTGCAACATGTGGTGGCTAATAGAGGTGTTGATATGGCGGAAATTGTAAGATGACACATGTTATATGATGCAAGGGCTAATGTAGTGCTTGATGTACCATACTCTAATTGGGACAATCTGGTAAGTTGTACAAAGTTTAGCATGGAAGGCTATATGTCACTTGGAATCTAGAAATACAAGTTTAGCCAATCATATTTTGCCAACTTATTAAAATTGATAAGTAGTTTGTATAGTCAATAGTAGACTTAACAATGTATGAATTTCAAACCAAATCAAAAAGTGATAAGTGGCACAACATGGTTTATAGATCAGGTAGAAAATTAGATCATAACAAGTGGTATCATATGATTTGTTGGTACACTAACTAGTCAATGCATCCTTGGAACCCTCTCAATCACTTATGTAGTGACATATGGTAGCCTCTTATTTTCTATAAGTACTTATATATATATATATATATATATATATATATATATATATATATTCAAAGTTTTTGGAAGTGTTTTTATGATTTTAGGGAAAAAAAAAATTGTAGCCATAACTTTTGCATATGGAAGCCTCTTGAGCCTATTTTCCAAATTGTATGATTTTTTAAGCTCTCTACATTGGTGGAGTTATTTTTGGGCACAAATTTTGATAGAATAGCTATGGATCATCATGTGCCTTTATTGAGTGATCCTAACTATGCTACTTTCTTATCTTCCTAGGAGTGAATTGCATACTCTTGAGTTATAAAATATATGTCTAGAAGCATTGCCATATTTTTTTCAATCATAGTAAGTAATACAATGGAGAAAGAGTTTTCACTGGTGATAACTCATATGTATGAGTCTCAAGATGTGATAATGTGTATATTGGTTCCTTCACTTATATAAAATTTCTTCATATTATTATTGAACTCAATATTATTTCTATTTACCGCATCAATCACACCATTAACAAGGTGAAATTTATATTGAATTTATTGATGGCCAAGGGTATTGATGATGATTTCAAGATAGTTGTTTTAGGTTATAAATATAAGTTACCCATATTTTCTTATCCATAAAGGTTTTGTTGCTATGGTTGCTAAGGATATGTCATCAACTATTTGATCAAACCAATTTTGAGTCCTTGAGGCACATGACTTGTCTTATTATGGTTCATGATATTCCATTGATTAATCCACTATATGGTGTATGTAAGGGTTGTTTTAGGGGTAAGTACAATAGGGATTCTATTCCTAAGGGGAAATATTATCTTGCCAAGAATGCTTAAAGTGTGTCCATAATAATATTTATGAAGTTATGGCAGATTTTTTCCTTTTTTAGAATAGATATTTTTCACCTTTGCTAATGATTTTTAATGCTTTTATGGATTTATGACATCAAATTCAAAATTTATGTTTTTTCAAAGTTTAAAGAATTCAAAACATTAGCGAATATTGACTATTAATTTATTACTAATTTAAATTGAATATTATCTATTAATTATATTTATTATATTAATTAATCATATGTTGTAAATTTATTATTGATTATATTTCCAAGTTGATTCTAATGGCATTAATTTGCATAATAGAATTATTACTTACTTTTGATAATTCATTAAATAAAAAATTATATTATAAGGTTCACAAAAATGAGTCATGCGATGGATGTAACTAATATTGAAAGCTAATAAATGAAAATACATCAATGTCAATATTATTATCAGAATTAGCAAATTAACATATAATAGAAAATCAATGTTAAGTGATGAATTTCACAATAATTTCTAGAAACAAACAAAAATAAAATTGTTATAAAACTTTATTCTAAAAACAATCATTCACCAATATACAAAAATATCATATCATTCATCCACAATAGCAATCTATACAATGATATAGAAATAGATAATACCCTTAAGGTAGGGCAACACCAATAATACTTCTTAAGGAAGGAACAACTCCATAAGATATATACAATGAGAGTGCCACACAAAGAGGGTAAAGTCTCATAAGCCACTTTGTGGGTAAAGACAATTACAAGTAATACTCCATATGATTAATGATGATTAAAATGACTATATCCTTTCTTTATATACCCATATTATAAACCCTTATCCCACACATTATTATAATATAATACAATAATGTAATCAACCGTGGGTTATGTGTGGCCCATGCCAACTATCCATAATATCCATATACAATACAATATCATATCATATACTCATTCCTATGTGCCATAGCATTCCACCCTCCTTATAAATGTTTTATCCTCAAAACATCAAAAGAAACTAAATAATAGGATCTTATAAGTAATGCTAGTAACTGATACCAATCTTGATCATCCATCCATCCAAGTAAAATCTTGATTACCTGTAATCTTCAATGATGTCAAGCTACCATTATGCCATTTGAATATCTATAACTACTCTATTGGCTCCATGGTTCTACTACTCTACTCTAATATTTTGAATAATGGTCCTATTATTTACTGATGCTACTACATCCTTTTGAAATCCAAAATCACTATGTTTTTTCTACCAAATAGTACCATACTTGATACCCTAAGTCATTCCTCCAATATTCTTGTCACTTAGGATGGTTCAGATGGTGACATACCACAACCTTAACTTGACATTATGTTTTCTTTGATTTTTTATACTTTACTTATTTGTTTTAGATTGTTCCTCATGCACTTCTCTTTTATTCTCTTATTTTGGTGTGTCCTTATCCACTTCTTCCATGGAATTTGTTGATACTACTAATATAGATTCAACTTTTGATTTTTCTATTGGTCCCTTAACTTATTTCTTTACCATAACTACTTCTTGCTTATCCTTGAATCCTTGCTCTTTAATATGAGAAATATATTGTAATGTTGTCTTATTTTTCCTAGACCATAAATTTAGAAACTTGTTTTGCACATTAATATTAGCATTACCGAAAGAATCCAACAAAGGATAACCAATGATTATATCCACATAGTCCATATTAGTAAAATGAAAATATGAATGGTGATCTTAAATTTTTTTAAAAATTGAACAATCTCACTCTTAACCTATATGTCCATAATTTTTGGTTCTTGAAACTATAGACTTTTAGACAAAGCACTATTAATGAAATTATATCTACCTCTAGGATTAATAGAAATAATAACCTTATCCTCTTGAGGGCATCCATGAACCTATAAAATATAAATTTTAGATTCAAACAAATACTTTTATCCACTTTTTAGCATATTTACTTATTGGATCCTTAAATCCAACATAAGGTATATCCCTAGTTTTAAACTTCCAAGTAGCTCATTGGTTCATTATTTTTTAAGATCAGTTAAATTTGTTGCAATATTCCATTTATAAGGTTCTTCATATTAAGTCTTATTCAATAGTTTACATTCATTTTTCTATGCTAAAATTCTCTAAGCTCAAATCGATTTGCTAGATTCTTCATGTACAATTTCAAATCTATTCCTTTTCCTACCTAGCACCACCCATTTTAAACATCGTTCAAGTTTATTTATTATTCACTTACCATGTTAATCCATGTATCCCAAACCAAACTAAGTCATTCATAATAGTTTTCCTCCATATGTATAACTCAATCACTTTTTCCTATCATCCATAATCTACATTAATCTATGTGTCTTAAGTTAATCAAAATCATAAATAATCCCTCGTATACAACTAAATCTCCTATTTTGACTATTAGAGTGTGTCTTTACCTAAAAATTGTTCAAATTCAATCATAATCTATGGCCCACAACCATCCTAGGATCATCAAACAAATCTAAGCCTTCAAAAGGTTTCCATTAATTATCTCATGGTCTAACATAATTAATGGATTGGAAGCACTCATGGAGATAGATCAATGGTATTGGTACATCCACGATTAGAAATGAGCCACAAAACCTCCACTATACACTTCTTTGAATGTGACCTCAAGTCTACAGTTTGTGATGACCAGTCCAAGTGCATCAACATCCTAGATTTCTTTAAAAAATAATAAAGTAATCTAGGAATTGTCAAAGAAAATCTATAGTCTGTGTTGATCTGACCAAGCATAATCTGTGGCCCACATTGCTCGATGAAAAGTTTCAAGTGCCTCAAATTGATATGTTGACACGTTAGTTGAATTTTCAACTACAACATCAACAAACTAGATCACTCTAAAGAAGGCACTTCAATGGTTGATATTTATTTGGTAAGTCATTGAGAATTGATTGGTTATTTCACTCACATATCTAATGCATAGGATTTTCCCCACAAAAATATAATGGTCCAAAAAAACCACATTAAAGAAAATAAAAGCCATGATACTTTATGAAAATTCACTCTAAGCATGTTCATCAAGGGTTTGTAGTGACCCATTCATCATTCATCAAGTAGCCACTAATAGTTGGATAGAATCAACAATTCACATTAAGCAGGATCATGTGACATAAACGTTTGAGATTAATGCACAGACTTAGTGGACCATAGAGGGCCATGTGGAAAAAGGATACAAAGCACTGGCAGTTAAGGTGATTCTAAAAGGTCCAACATACAATAGAAGCCCATGCAACAAGGGGGTCAAAATGGTCCACACATATTATTGTCCATCTCAATCAAATTGATGGTTCACATTAAAATATAAAATAAATTCAACGGTGCTAATTTGGTTTGGTGCCTTGTCATTAATCCAGAAAATAGCACTACCAACATCAACAATCTACATTGGTCAAGAAAGGACATCAATAGCCATAATTTACCATAAACGATGACACAAAAATCATCTATTGTAGGAATTTAAAAAATACCAAAAGACATCTATGGTCCAAATTAGTCGTTAAGATAATATGGACAAATCAAATCGAATGATATATAAGAAACATTTGTTGAGGGCTAATACATTGCGAAGAGATAAGTGGTAAAATATTAATGCATAACCACTGAACTACATCTATAGATTACATTTATCCTAAGGTAAACATCCATGGTCTGCAGTATTCCATATGTCATTAGTAATATTTTTAGATAGAGCATTACTAGTGTGATAAAATCTATGGCCTACATCAATCTATAAGTCTTGATCAACGGTCCACATAAATTGAAGAAAATTTAGTTGCTCTTAAGGGATTGAATCAGACAAAATCAGTGGTCTACAACATTTGATAAGAAGATCTTCAACAGCCTGCATCTAGTCATAGATTCAACCAAACTTGTTATAAAAGCCTCCATGTGTAAATATAAAAAATGGCTTATCAATTTGATAGGACTTAACGACTAAGATTCAAGACCCATTAAAATCATGGACACACTATATTAAAATACATAAAAAGGTAAATCCCCCTTTCTATGATCAAACAATGAGGAAATATGTTTGATGACCAATCTAATGAACATTGACGATCCAAAATACACAATGAATTAGATTATAAATGAAGGTAGCCCACCTACAATCAAGATCAACTATTTTAAATTTTATCTATGGACACGATTAATCTAGAATACCAAAGCATACAAAAAAGGTTCCCCGAATGCATCAAAGGTTTAAATTTAGCATCCATAAGACTTTGATGACCAAAATTAATTTACAAGGAGTTGGCACATAGGTCAAAAGCATTCCAAATCCTTGAACAAGTTCATGTCAATAAATCCAGCACATGATGACATATGATCCCAACATCAAAGCTTTGAGAAACAATAATGAAAACCCAACTATTAAAATTATGGTTGATGCCTTTAGAAATATTTTCCACCTCTACCCTACAAAACTAGACTTTGACCCTAAATTAATAACCAAGTAGTCACATAACATAACATAAATTTTAGCCTACACCAAGCCATTCAAGTATGATCAAGTAGTTTCCTATGAGTTTCCACTCAATAAATTTATGTTGCAAGCATGGGAAACAAACTATGTCGATATGATAAATATGGTATTAGAAGTTGAATACTTCACTTTGGCTAGTATGGAGGTTATATACATTTTGATACAGTGTAATAGGAGGGGTCACATTTCAATGTACAGATGAGAAGAATTCATTTGTAATAAATTGCATGAAGAGTTCACTGCATTGCAAAAGGTAATTAAGGAAGAAGTATATGAGATGCCCTCTTTTTCCTATTATTCAATATTCATTCACCTAATAATAGGGCATATTTCTCAATAAATAATTGAATTTTAGGGAGGTATACAAGCCCCAGATGTTTAAGATATACTACCTTGGATTCATGAAGGTGAATCTAGTTACACCCAATTCTTTGGGTAATTTTTACCATCAATTCATCACCTCATTTTTAAATACCACCTTGCTAGGTTAGGATCTAGAGTAGCAAAAAAATTATATGAAGGATATATTGGTAATTATTTTCTTACCAAATACTTCACTTACATAAGAATGTATGGCTCAAAATTACCACCTAATGCCTTCCCAAAATTGTTTTTGGCACCCATAGTTGCTCTAGAGATAATCCGGTAGATTGTAGAGGAGGTAAAATTAAGGTTAATGAATAAACAAGGAAAATGCCTTGGATTTACGTCCCATGAAATGTGGATCATTATATCTATAAGGGCTATAAAAGTATGTTATAGGCTATGTGGAAAATGGATGAATTTGGCTTCTAAAAAGTTTCTTGGAGGCCTTATGACCCTAAAGGCTACTATGAGCAGTTGATATAGAAGATAAAGTATGCCATAGTCAGTCATAAGCATGATACTTTTTAGGAAGTACTTAGAATAGCCTTGAATAATGGAGCATCAACTGAACCAATATGGGAAAAGTACCTAGTTAAAATTAGGGTACACACATAAATTAAACATGTTGGAGATTACCCAGTAGAGCTAGCACTATTTAGGAGTACTACAGTTGAACAAGTTGCTCCAATTATTTTAATGATACCTCCTCAAGATGTCCAAGATCCCTTATTAGAAATAATTAGTCAAGAACTCACTCAAATAGAAGTTTTAACAAAATTTGTTAATCTAGCAAAAATAGTAGCAGAAGTTTCCAAGCTCACTGAGCATACCCTAGTGACATTGTTGGTCCTAGCATAGGCAAAGAGATTATCCCAGCTCCTTTCACATAAACTCAATAGATTTTTCCAACTTCTCCTCATATACCTTTTGAAAGTAAGTTGTAATTAGCATTACATCGACCTTCATTCATACCCAAGTCCCTATTCATCAGCAATAAGGAAATTAAGCTATCAACATATATGCAAAAGAGGATTCGGGCTATTGGAAGTCTAGCCAATCTACTCAAAGATCATAAAATCAAAATCCCAAATCCTACCAGGTCTCCTAAGCACAAAAAGGTTAAGGTTGGAACATCCTAAAAATTTCTAACATGTCTCACTTTGGTAATAATAGAGGAAGTTGGGCCTTACAATCTAATGGATGATTAAAAACTTGAGGTAATGGCTATGAGTAAATATGTTCAATATATAGTTGAAGATTCAAATACTCAGGTCCCAAAAGTTCCATCTATAATTATGTCAATTCTTGTACCAACAGGGATAGAGTTAGCTCAACCAAGCCATAAAATAGGGGAAATACATGTGTAGATTACAATGGGTCCTCTAGCCATAGTCAAAATGTCAAGTCAAGCTCAGGTATAGGAAATAGAATCCCTATACAAAGTAGTCAGGATTTATTGGTAAAAAGGGAAGAGTTATGGATAAAATTCAAAGACCTAGAAGTTGCAAAAAATGATAAAACCCCTTAGTTACCATCTCAAGTCACAAAATTTGATTCTACTGGATTCATTCTAAAATAGAAAGCAAAAGTATATTTTGAGTTGAAGGCTAAAATCAAGATATTAACCCAAATATTTCAAAATATAAATACATTCATTGAATCAGTAGAAATCGTAAGAATCCTATTGGAAAAGTAGATACCAAGGTGACCTTAGTCCAACATATTTTTTAGGATTTTTAAGAGTAGTATGGGAAAATACGTACAAAACAATGATTTTCCAAGGAGGTATAAAATATGATTACAACCAATAGTTTATTAATGTGGAAATGTATCTACGTGAGAAGCCAGGTTGGGATGTTTTTTTTAAGGAAGAGGAGGCATGGGAATAAGAAATAAATATTAAAGTAGGGTAAGTTGGAATTTCTCTAGAAGAATGCATTATTATGTCCAATTTTGATAATTTGATTTCTAATAGAATTCAATATTGTGAATGTGATGAAGAATATGAGCATAAGCTAGCTTAACATATTAATAATTTATCCAAAATGATCAGTCCCTTGCTCAGATTATCCTAGGAAAATGATTATTAAATAGAAAAACATATTAACAAAGTGTTGCAAGTAACTAATACAATAAGGTTCGCAACCTCTTTTTGTGATGAGGTCTGGAGTGAAATTTCCAACCTAGTGATAAAAAGTCAGTCTGAGCAAGAGGAATAGGGCAAAGAAAAATACATTAGTAAAAGCAATACTAAAACAATAGAAGGTAGATAGAGATAAGCTACAAGCAAAATAAGGCTCAGGCATAAAGGTGAAGGTTTAGGAAAATAAAATCCAATGGCTAGGAAAATAACAAAGTGTGAGGCCTAGATTCAAGATAGAAATAACCTACTCATAAATCTGATGATTGAAAAATAGCCAGATGTCAAATTTAATATGATATAATTCAATAAAATTGTAATTCAATTATAATTCATAAAGAATCAATGGTATAGATGTATTCACATGTAGATATAAGATGGATACAGTTACAATCGAATGGATTATACTTAGGCTATAAATAGGAGTTGCATCAACTAAAATAGGGGATCAAATTTTGTATTACCATTTTACCAAAGGTATTCTTGAGTGTCCTTGTCCTATCAATTGTATTCACTTTATGTCTTATCCCCTATAGCCATATCTTATTCTTATCTATAATTGTGTAGGTCTTGGTCAAGAAGCATTCAATTTTCTAAGATTATTTCTAGTGACTGGATTAAAATTCAAGAGACTCTCTATTACCACATTGGAACAAATATTTCATGGGTTCTTGTTACATTATTTGAATGAAAATTCTAATTTTTTTATTAAGAGAGTTCTATTCCATTTAAACCAGACTCCTTGTAAAGACATTTATCATTCATGCAAATCCTACTTTCATATTTAAGCAATTTACTTGTTCAATTATGTGTGTTTAACATTTGCATATACATCATGAATAACACAAGCTTATACTAAGAGGGGGGCGAATAGTATAATATCAACTTTTACTTTTCTTTCCCAAACAATATTATCCAATGTTATCAATTACAATATCAATAGCAATAAAAAAACAATGCATAAATCATCACACACATGAGAGACACAAATTTAACGTGGTTCACCCAATGTGGGTTACATCCACGAAGAAAATATTTCTTCTAAATCTTCTCAAAAAATCTCTTGGTAATAAATTCTCTATTACAATGTTTGTGGACCTCTGTCTAAAGGAGATCTCAATCTCTATACTCTGGTTTGTAGATCTCTCTCCACAATAGAACTCTATACCCTTTGCTTTAGTTTATGGATATCTCTCCACAATATAACTCTATCCCCTTTGCTTTGGTTTGTTGATCTCTCTCCACAAGAGAACTATATCCCCTCTTGCTTTAGTTTGTGTATCTCTCCATAAGATAACTCGATCCCCTCTTGCTCTGGTTTGTGGATCTCTCTCCACAGGATAACTCTATTTCCTCTTGCTTTTTTTTGTGGATCTCTCTCCATAGGAGAAATCTATCCCCTCTGCTCTGGTCTGCTCCAAAGCTTGCTCTCAAATCTGTCTCAAATCTGCACCAAACCTCGTCACAAGGCTAGAACAAATCTATTCCAACTTTTCTCATAAATATCTACCTCAAATCTACACCAAAACTCATTAAAATGCTAGAAAAAAATTTATCCAACTCTGATCACAAATTTCTAGCTAACATTTGCACCAAATATCCTCACAAGACTAGCACAAGTCTGCTCAAAAATCTCTACCTCAAATATACACCAAACCTTGTTACAAGGCTAGCACAAATTTGTCTTAAACCTACTCTCCATTACTTTCCAAATCTGATTCAAGTCTTATCACAAGACTTGCTCAAATATACCTCAATGCTACTTATAGAACCTGCTCAAATATTCAAAAATCTTTCATACAAACAATGCTTATATCTCTTTCAGAAATGCTTTCTTCAACTAGGTAATTTAGATATATTCTACTTAGAATTTTTTAAACCTTTGGAACATATACATAATAATATGTACTATCAATTACCCAATATGTTCTTCACATTAACAAATCTTACATTCATCTAATCCAATCTCTACCTCTTGCAAAATCCCTTTCAAATCAAATCAAACTAGTGTATAGCTTTGCTTCACAAAACTGGTCTATCTTTCTTGTAAATTTGCTCTCAAGGATCAAACACAATAATGCACAATTTTTCCTCACAATATTTATCTCAAACACTTCACAATTACTTTCAATGTCTTTCAATCCAATGCTCAAAATGTTTCACAATGATGTACAAACTTGATCTCAACCCTAGCACAAGTATTTTAGATTTCTTTCAACAATGAAGCACAATTTGTTTCACAAATCCTAGCTCAACTATTTTCAACAATGCACACCAATAAACCCTTTTAACTCCACCTCAAAATTACTTTCTCAAAACACAACCACCTAGATAAAGAGTTGAACCACCATACCTCAAAATGCTTGATGAAGATGTGCCCTCAAATACCTGTCTAAAAAAAAACTCATCTTTCTTGTGCCACTTCAAGGGTTAGACATCATAACACTTATTCAACCATCCACATGAAAAACCTTTCCTCAAAACATATGCACCAAGATATTGTTTTACTACTTCTTTTATTTTCACAAGGCAAAGCTTTTTGATCACTAGATGTTACCCATCAAACACTTTCTTGCACCATGCAGGAGTACACACAATAATTTTACCTTTTAAAACCTTATGACTCCTACTTATGAAAACTACTATTAATATTCAATAATGTCAACCCAAAAATCCTAATTGCACATCACAAATTTAATTTCTCTATCATACACCTTATATCTCCAATATATCTTAACTTTATTTCAACCACACAGAATATCATAAAAACCCTAATTGCACATTATAATTTTTATTTCACTATTATACACCTTATATCTCCCTCAATCAATATGCACATTAACCAAAACAAAAATCAACCCTTATGTCTCCCTAAGTTAAGCGCTTTGCATACCTTATGTTTATCAAAAAGTGTTGTCGCCTTGTCTTGAACCTGCAACCTTTTGTTGGCTTGCATCCTAGTGCTAGCTAGGATACCACATGGGTTGGCTACCCACTTGGAATGGATTGTGCGCTTATTCTCTTTGTTTCACTGCTCCTTCTCAAAATATGTGTTCTTCTAGTTTTCCTTTCCTTAGCCTGCACAAACTATCACCAAAATGAACTTTAATTTATGCACTCAACCTTAGCCACTTTGTCCTTGAATGACACACTAGTTTTATCCTTTAATTACCTTCAAACTATGCTCAAACGGATCTGCGCTTCATGCTTATCTCTTCCCTCAGATGACACGAACGTTTTTTCTTCCCTTTGTTTCCATGATGTTCTCAAATGGATATCGAATTGTGCTTAGTGATCATCTTTAAGCCATGCAAAAATTAAACATTCTTATATACTTTTTTTTTGCCTTCTTAAAATTGGACTTCGGAACTTGTATTTTTCAAATTTAAATTATTTTTGGTGCCAACATTTGAAACCTTTAATTTATAATATTTTCAATCTTTAAAAATATTTAAATATTATAAATTAGCCTTTTCACCTTTTGGGTATTTTGATTCAGTCTTATATTTTTGTGAATACCACCATGGAACAATAATTAAACATTTTATTTTTCTTACCATGGAGAACTTATTACCTCTTTATTTTTCTTTGCAAATACCTTTCCTTTTTATTTGCAAATACCACCATGGAGAAATAATAAAACCTTTTCTTTTTCTTTGCCAATGCCACCATGGAGAATGCCTTATCTTTTTCTTGCTCACACAACCATGAAGAATCCCTTATATTTAAAAAATATTGCCTCATATGCCCTTTGAAGATACTTGCCTTGCACTTTGATATTTCAACCTTGAAGATCATTCTCACCTATTTCTCTTTTGACATCAATGATAACCACTGTACTTAATATTTCCAACACATCATGTGTGTAATGACCCAAAAACAAGCAACAAAAAACACATAGAAAAGAAAATATTTTTTTAAACTATGGAGAGGGATTCATTAACCCCTTTCCCATATAGGCCTTACCTAACTTATTAAATCCCCTAAGCTTCCTAAAAAGTTACATCTCATGAAATACCCTCACACAAGTACCGTTTGTGTAGGCATATCATGTGTTACTGTAAATAAGCCTATATGTCTCATCATCCTTGATGAGTTAGACTTATCATCTTTAGTCAATTGAAGGTATGTCTGCATTTCCATACCATACACAAACCATATTGTGTAGGTATGCTAGGAGTATTATGAGTTAATCTATTCATCGCATCTTCACAACAAGCTATCTTAACTCTAATGTAGACTTCCCATAACTTAGTTTTCCATTATCCCTAAGCGGTCTTAATCCATTAGGTCTTCCTATGTTCTCCCTAAGGGGTCTCAATCCTTTAGGTCACCCTCTAAGTTCACCCTAGACTTTATTTCTTAAATTAGTTAATTTGCAAGAAAATAAGTCTATTTCTAGTTACTAAATCTAACAAAAACAAAGAAACCAAGGCATTAAGAGAGAAACAATATTCATTAAAAGAATGACAATAATTGAAATAAAAGCTAACACAACGTATTTTAATGATTATTAAATTAAAGATACATATCCCATCCCATCATCATGTTATTACATGTAAGTTGGTATGGTAAAACCTCCATACCCTTAAAGAATAACATGTTACATCATTTTCATTTAGGGATATCTCCCCACAAATCTAGTCTATTTGAGCATAAGTAAATAAATGGTAAGTAGAGAACAAATTGGTGCATTAGTCCCATCCACCACTTCAAATCTCCTTCTCTATCCATCGATCATTTGAGGATAATAGGGGATCAGGTAATTCATGGTTCAGGATAAGCATACCTTTAAATGCATCTAACATTTACTTTGCCAAATTGTAACTGTACAATTTTGATCAAGTCTCTAACCATCTCATGCATATTTGATATCATAAAATAATTATTACTTTCAAGTCCACCTCTCCAATACCTTTAGAGAGTCGTTCCATATGTATACTTAGATCATGGTTTTACTTTAATCAAATATTGTCTTTGTTTAATAAATTAAAGTCCCATAACCTTTAATCTATAAAAAAATCCTTTCATTTATTTACTAAATTAAAATATCCTCACTTCAATTTAAAAATAACCATTTCTTTTCATTTCATCGACTAAAGTCTCGTAACCTTTAATCCATAAAACAATCCTTTCATTTGCTGCTAAATTAAAGTATCCTTACTTCAATTTAAAAATAACCATTTCTTTTCATTTCATAGACTAAAGTCAAATAACCTTTGATCCATAAAATAATCCTTTCGTTTTCCAATATAAAGTTTGCAACCTTAAAGGACAATCATAATTTCTTTCCTTCATTAATCTAAAGTTCATAACTTTAATTGAAATATAATTATAATTTTTTTCCTTCATTAATCTAAAGTTCACGACTTTAATTGAAAGACATTTATGATTCTTTCCTTCATTAATTTAAAGTTCACAACTTTAATTGAAATATAATTATAATTATTTTCCTTCATTAATCTAAAGTTCACAACTTTAATTGAAAGAAATTTATAATTCTTTCCTTCATTAATCTAAATTTCACAACTTTAATTGAAAGACAAATATAATTATTTTCCTTCATTAATATAGAGTTCACAACTTAAATTGAAATACAATTATAATTCTTTTCACAGTGCATACAACAAAGGCAACAATGCTCACATAGCCTGGTCGAAAGGGAGGTTTAACACATGTGACCACCATGAGGGATGATGGAGTTATCCACAACTTCTATCAGATGGACATAAAAGACTTTCAAGATGGCCACCAACCACCTCTGGCCCAACCTCAACCTGGATAAGGATTGACCTCATCCTTGGCCTTACTTTAGGTTTCTAAGGATGTATAATCCTCTTATGCAACACCTAATGATGACCCACAGGTAGGGAGCACAGTGCATAAAATAATAACTCATATGGAGGCAACAAGGGTGTGGTGCTAACCAATGTTTGAACTGGGTTTTAAAACCCTTGGTTCTAGCTTTCACTACAATAATAATACTACTAAGCCTACAACATCCCATTCATAGGTAGAAAATACTAGGAGCAACGACCTATTCTCTTATAGCAAACACAAGGAGCATTTATAGTCTTAAGACTAGTGGAGTGCTATTCGTGAACAGTGAATCCAGTAAGAATTCAACAATCTTATGGCCAATAAAAAGGTCATAGCGAATATAATAAGATTTCAATAGTATTATGGCAAGCAAAAATGCCATTCGCTCACAGTGAATACATTAAGACATCAACAGTATTATGACCAGCCAAAAGACCATTCACTCACAGTGAATACAATAAGACTTCAGCAGTCTTATGACCAACAAAAGTACCATTCACATATAGTGAACACAATAAGACTTTAGCAGTCTTATAGCCAACAAAAAGGTCATTCATGAATAACAAACACATTAAGATGTCAACAGTCTTATGACTAGCCAAAATTTCATTCACTCGCAATGAATATAATAAGACATCAACATAAAATACTACCAAAGGTATTTTTTAGAAATAAGATATAGGTGGATTCGTTCAACCAACCTATAATTTTAAGCTTTCCAATTTGGTGAACTCGATGACGTAGAGTTATAGACCTCCTTCTATATTTCCCACTTCAATTATTCCTTTCTTTCATCCTTCTTTCTTCCCCTACCCCCTTGCTCTACAAAAAAAACTATCCTATCTCATGAGGAGTGAAGGCCCTAAGGATTTCATCCACCGCCCTCTTTCCTCATTACTCCCCCTACCTAACCTATTCAATTCTCCTTATCTTCTAGACAATTAGCAATACATCCCTCTAATTTTAAATCATTCTTAACGTACTTTGAAATCTCGCCATAAAGGAGCTACGACTAGAAGCTTCTATTCACAGCGCATACTCCATATACCTTTTAGATGAAATTTTATTTTGCTGAAAAGTAGATTTTTAATTAATCTAGAGAATAGAGAAGATTTTTAAAAATATTTTAATACAATTTTAAATCTCTTTTCAATTTCATTTGTCTTCAAATGAAGCTTTATTTCCATTTTAAAATAAATCTCTCTTATTTAAAAAGAATTTCCATCATCATTTTTAAAATAAGAGGTCTCTATTTATTTAAAATAAATATATATTATCATTTCCAAAATAAAACATCTTTCCATTAATTTAAAATGAATATCTATTATCATTTACAAATAAAACATCTTTCCATTTATTTAAAATTAATATCTAGTATCATTTCAAAATAAAACATATTTCCATTTATTTAAAGTGAATATCTATTATCATTTCAAAATAAAACATCTTTCTATTTATTTAAAATAGTAAGAGGTTTTAATCAAAAGCTTTCAAGGCATCCTACTTATTCATGATTTTACTTCCTAAACCACTAATGCATATAGTGAATAAGTAAAAGGTAATTAAACATATGCAATTGACACAAAGGAAGTCTTTTCATCAATATAATCATCTGTCTCAACCAAAGAATTCACGATAGCTACTAGACTATCTACTAAGGCTCAAGGTGACTAGTTAGTGATGATTATATCTTTTTGACTATGCATGCCTATATGAAGGTATCCATCCATGTTACCCTCGAGTTGCCTTAATCATACTTTTCCCAACCTCAAGTACCCTCACTTTTGGTGGATAATTCTACTTCTTCCACCTATTAGTGTACCTAATCCTATGCATCTTGGCAATATATTAGTAATACCATGCTTTTCAAAACAACTAAATATCGCATAATTTGTTTTATTTCTCAAGTTAGGTATTAAAGTGTCATAAATTAATACATTGTTTATTTGTGCCAAAAAGCCCATTAAGGATGGTCATGGCATCCTACCCCTTTGTACTAAACACCATCCCATGTGTTTCAAATTTCATAAACAAAATGAAAGTTATTACATCATATATTTTCAAACAAAAAAGGAAAATATTTTTGCATTTCATCCACTCTTTTCCAAGTGGTATTTCTTTCATAAAACCGGTCCCACTGGACCTTACATTGCTCAAGAGTTAAATTTCACATAGATTTAGAATGAAACTCAAGGATATTTATCAACATCACTTTAATAGCCTCTGGATTTTCCATTTATAAATTACAAACATATCACACATGATCAGGGTCCAAAACATATTTCCTAAGCAAGGATATGTGGATGGTATCATGGATCTTGGATAGGTTAGATGGTAAGGCAAGTTGGTATGAAATTAGACTAATCTTCTTAGTTATTTCAAAGGGCTCCACAAACTATGGATCAAACTTCATGGATTTGATAACACTCTTCATTGGCTTAACCCTTAAAAACACATTGCCTTCAAATGAGTACTCTCTTGGAGTTCTCCTGAGATCGGCATAACTTTTATGCCTATAATTAGTATTTTTCTAATTACCTTTAACTAATCCTCCATTTATTTGATTATTTCTAGCCTAATCATAATTCGATCTTCTAGGTTATCCCAAGATAATGGTTTTCTACACTTTCGCCCATACAAGGAATCAAAGGGAGCCATTCCTAAAGAGGAGTGATATCCATTATTCTAGGTAAAATCTATGAGATGTAGATAGTATTTCCAAGGAGACTTGTGATCCATGCAGTACATGCGGAGCATGTCCTATAGTACTTGGTTTACCAATTCTATTTTATCGTCTATTTTGGGGTGGTATGTTGAGCTCATATATGTTATGTGCCTACTGCATGATGTAGGGATTTCCAGAATTCAAAATTGAACCTGGAATCCCTATATAAAATTATCACCTTAGGAAATCCATGTAATCATAATACCTCCTTGGTAAATCTATTAGCCACTACCTGAGCATAATCCTTGATATTACTAGGTATAAAGTGTGCAATCTTAGTCAATCTATCAACTACTACCAGGATTGCATCATTTTGGTATCGGGTTTTGGATAAACCTACTATAAAATCCATAGATATGACCAGCCATTTATGCATGAGTATATCATGTGGATACAACTTTCCTACATGATGCTTGCATTCTACCTTTACTTTTTTATATTTTAGGCATCAAGAAATAAAGTCAATGGTGTCCTTCTTCATTCCTACCCATAAGAAGGTTCTTTTCATATTTTCCTATATTTTGGCTCCTCTTGGATGAGCAAAATAGGGAGATCTATGGGCTTATTGCATTATTAATTTTCTTATATCACCCATTTTTGGTATGATGACTCTGCCTTTGTAGCATAAAATGTCACCTTTCATACCAAATTCCTTATTCTCTTCAAGGTCTTTGTTCATCCTAACTCGAATTTCCTAGCAATACTCATCCTAAGATTGCTCGTCTCACATGATCCATAAAATATATGTGATCTCTAGTTATGGATGTTATGTGTTTCCTTCTTCTTAATACATCAGCAACCTTATTCTCTTTCCCATTAATATACTCAATTTCAAAGTCATACTCAATAAGAAACTTGAACCATATTCTCTATCTCGCATTAATTATAGGTTGAGTAAATATGTATCACAGACATTGATGGTTAGTTTTTAACTCAAAGGGCATTCCCACAAAGTAGTGGCACCAAGCCTTTAGATCATGCACCACTACATCTATCTCTAAATCATGTGTGGTATAATTAACCTCATACTTCTCAAGCTTCCTTGAAGTATATGCCACTACTGACTCTTCTTGAGAGAGTACTCCTCCTAACCCTTCCAATGATGCATATGTGCATAATAAAATATTTTCTTGAGAGTCAGGAATATTTAGTATTGGTGTGGTAGTGAGCTTATGTTTCATCAATGCAAAAGCAGCTTCAAATTTTTTTGACCACTTTAATTTCTTTTCTTTCTTTTGAATGTTAGTTATTATCACAGTAATCTTGGAGTAGTCCTTTATATAACATCTATAGTATCTTTTTAACCCCATGAAGATTTGTAATTCTATCATATTAGTAGGGGGTGGAAAATTCTTACCTCTATCTTCTTTGGTTCCATAGAAATTCCTTCTACTTATATGATATGCCCAAGATATTGTACCTATAAAACATAGAAATCACTTTTGGCCAGATTCCCATAGAGTTGATTTTCCCTCAACAACTCTAACATGATCTCAAGATGCTTATCATGCCCTTATTTGTTTTGAGAGTATATTAGGATATCATCTATGAATACAAGGATAAAATTGTCCAAGTGTCTCTTGAACACATTGTTCATCAAATTCATGAATGTTGTTGGGGCATTAGTTAGTCCAAAGAGTAGAACTATAAACTTATAATGCCCATACTTGGTCTTAAATATTATTTTATGAGTATCCTCCTCATGTATTCTTAACTGGTGATACCCTGATTTTAAATCAATATTAGTGAACACCTTGGCATATTTTAATTGATCGAATAAATCTTCAATCCTAGATAGGGGATATTGGTTCTTGATTGTATCCTTATTTAGCATCATGTAATCAATACATAACCTCAAAGAACCATATTTCTTTTTCATAATTAAAACTGACACACCCCAAGGTGACACACTTGGTTTTATCAAACCTTTTTCCAATAACCCTTGCAATTGAACCTTTATTTCTTGCATATAAATAGGGTTCATCCTATATGATGATCTATGAATAGACTCTGATCCTAGCATGATATCGATTGTAAAGTAAAATTCTCGCACAGGAGGGAGTCTAGGTAGATCCTCTGGAAATACATCCTTAAATTCATATAGAATTGGGTGCTTTTCTGGCACCTCTCTCTTCTGATCCTCACATACTTATTTAAGTTTTACAACATACACTATCCCTCCTTTCTTGAGTGCTTTCTTTAATTGCATATTCAATAACATTTTTGGCTTAAATGTCCCTTTCTCACTATAAATTCTTAGTCTCTCTTTGTCTTTCTTTGAATACTCGATCCATAAATCTTGGAAATTGATCAAGACTTTATGGACCTATAACCAATACATCCCTAGAATCAAATCAAAGGCATGAAGTGGAGCTACATACAAACAATATTTCATGGTCCCACTAGATAAGGAATTTTTTACCATTGGATAATATTGGTTCACTGAGTAGGTTTATCCAAAACCATACTCTACCTTCCATCCATGGGCTAAATATCTTGGTCTTTCTAGCATATTCCTTGCTAGACTAGAAGAAATAAAGCTATCTATGGCACCACTATCAATTAAAAATTTTACTTGCTTATTAAAAATCTTACCTTTCACAAGTAATGGGGTAACTTGCCCCTCTAACTTATGTTTTCTTGTTGCAGCGTAGATCCAATGCTCAAGTTCCTTTCCCTTGGTGTTGTATGAACTCGGTCCTGGTTTGTGTGGTTTATTATCTTAATGTGGACCCATACAATGATAGCACACATCCTTAGGTCCTTGCCTCTTTTTCAAATTTTGCTCCTCTGCTTTCATTACTAGAGCTAAAACTTGCAGTTTTTGAGGGTGAGGTTTTGCATTGTTGGAATTATTGTTGGTTTTCTTTTAGAAATTTCTTTTAAACTTCCCCATTTTTTTTTCATTTATCTTTTCAAAATTCTAAGGGTTCTTAACCTTTCAATCCTCTTCCTCTTCCTATTTCAATATTCTTTGACTATTCCTCTTCCTCAGTATTTTTCGATCTTGCTCAGATAGGGTGGCATAGTTAAATTGAAATTGTAACTCTGATTTATTTGCTAAATCATATGACTTTTGCAACGATTTAGGTTCATGCATGTTTACATCATTATTTATTCTATATTCCAACCCATGGATAAAATTATGAACCCTCATTTTCTCATCATAGGTAGGTACATACTTAAGTAGTTGTACTAGTTTCTTATAGTATATCTCCACTATTTTGGTTCCCTATTGTAGGCTGGCAAATTCTTCAAATTTTAGCGCATAAAAATGCTTTGTTAGGAACCTTTTATTGAAGATAACTATGAATTATTTCCATGGAATGTCAACAAGTTCAATATTAGTCTTCTCATAGTGGGTTTCCCACCAATCTAGAGTATCTCCCTCTGAGTTGATCAAGGCCTAAACCATTCGGGTTCCCAAGGAGTAGCCTTTTACTATGAAGTGAACCTATAATTCTCTCAGTCGTGCTTCAGCTGCATCCCCTTCTTCTCCATAAAACTTGGAGATACAAATATTTGTACATACCTAACTATTTCCTTTTCTAGGAGGGCTCTAGATTGTAACTGCTCAGTAGTTAACCCATCGGCTTGGCTAATATTTGAGCCCCTAGCTTATGAGTTCTTATTCACAATTGTTTCCAACACTTGTCTCATTTTATCATGCATGGTAGTGATCATAGCAGTGAGGACTTCTACCCCTTTGTTGAAACTCTCTAGATCCTCCCTTTGGATCTCTTCTTCAACTTGAACCTCTTATTCAACATATTTTTTCAATTCCATCTAAGTGGAGGCCTCTCTTTTTTGGCCTTAGGTGGTATTTTTCAACCTTGTTACAACCAATAAAATATTAAGTTACAGCTTCACCTTAAACTGCATTACTAATCCAAGCCACAATATAGATTTATTTTGGTAAAAGTATCAAGAAACTAACTAGGGTAATATTCCAAGTCTATGATGTATCATTAATACCAAAGCCCATACTAAGGTATCATAACATCCATTCTCACTTGGGATTAATTCCCATTAGATCTTAGCAATATGGTATTCTAGGTCATCCTAGCTTTAGCTTACACTTTAAGCCAAACCTTCATTGGAGACATCCAAATCCCTTTAACACACACACAAGAAGCTCTATACCCTCGTATCTAGAGCTCTAATACCAAATGTAATGACCTAAAAACAAACAAAAGAAAACACAGAGAAAATAAAAGAATTTTTTTAACTATGGATAGGGATTCATAAACCCCTTTCCCATCTAGGTCTTACCTAACTGATTAAATCCCCTAAGTTTCCTAAATAATTACATCTCACAAAATACCCTCACACAAGTACCATATGTGTAGGTGTATCATGTGCTACCATAAATAAATCTATGTCTCATCATCCTTGATGAGTTAGACTTACAACCTTCATTCAATCGAAGATATATCTGCATTGTCATACCATATACAAACCATCTTGTATAGGTATGCTATGAGTAATGCGAGTTAAGCTATCCATATCATCTTCATGACAAGCTATCTTAACTCCAATTTAGACATTCCATAACTCAGTTTTCCATTATTCCAAAGGGGTATTAATCCCTTAGATCTTCCTATGTTCTCCCTAAGGGGTCTCAATCCCTTAGGTCACTCTCTAATTTCACCCTTTAATCAAAATAATAAGCTTTCAAGGCATCCTACTTATTCATGCTTTTATTTCCTAAACCACTAATGTAGATAGTGAATAAGTAAAAGGTAATTAGACATATGCAATAAACATAGAGGGAGTCTTTCCATCAATCTAATCGTATGTCTCAATCGAAGAATTCACAATAGCTACTAGGCTATCTAGTGAGGCTCAATGTGACTAGTTATTGATGATTATCCCTTTTTGACTATGCATATCTATATGAAGGTATCCATCCATGTTACCCTCGAGTTACCTCAATCATAATTTTCCCAACCTCAAGTACTCCACTTTTGGTGGATGATTCTGCTTCTTCCACCTATGAGTGTACCTTATCCTACACATCTTGACAATATGTCAGCAATACCATGCTTTTCAAAAAAACTAAATATCGCATAGTTGATTCCATTACTCAAGTTAGGTATTGAAGTATCATATATTAATACATTGTTTCTTTGTGCCAAAAAGTCCATCAAGGAGGTTTATGACAATTTGAATGTGTAAACAGTGTATTCTCTCACTGGTGAGTTTTAATTATGTTTGTTATATCATTTGAATGAACATAATTGACCCTATTATTTCTTTATTTTTTCTTTTGTCTCATTTAATTGTTTAAACCTTTTCTAAAATTGATAATGGATAAAGTAATATTCTATTGATAGAGGTATAATTAATGGGGATTGTGAATCTTGGTAAAATCTCCAATGAATTGCATTTTCTTTAAATATCTGGTTAAGCATAATTAATTAAATAATATATTAAATTAGGATTTTCTTACCATACTTAGTTTTATAGTGACTGATATTTGTGTCCTAAGTTAAAGAGGTGGATCCACTAGAGTCCATAGTAATGATTCAATTAGGAAAATTCAGTGGCATGACAATCTATAAGAGATGCTAAAAATTTCCCCAATAGTTTTTGGTGTCATTGTCAAGGAAGACTATGTATTATTTTGTATTTTAAATTTTTTGTGATCTTTCCCATTTTAAAATTTCAAAAATTAATGATCATGTGTCTTGTTGTTCATTAGGGTTTCCCACCATTTTTAGTAAACCACAATTCCCTTAAATCCCTTGAGAGTATTTTTGTGAGAATTGAGAGATATTAAGCCAAACAATCTTGTTTGGATAAAATTTATAGGATCTTGTTATTTCTTGCACACCTGTGCTAACAAATGTAATCAAACCTAGAATTTAAATTTCAATAAAGGAGAAAGAGCTTGGATTTGGAATATTCAATAAGTAGCAAAGAATTGCATCCTAAAGTTCCAAATCCTTATTCTAATTTTATTTCCAGTACCATTTCAAGTTCAAGATAATCATCCCTTGTTGTTAATAAACCAATAGAAAATATGGTATTTACTAATGCTAATCACATTGTTAACATATGGAGAATAATAGGTATAGACCTTTTGTCCTACCTCAAAATCTAAACCCCTTGCCTAGTAAAGCCAATAATTCTTGCCTAGAATTGAAGGTAATACTCTTGTTACTGGTGAAGATCATATAAGATATTTTATCAATGCTATTGATATTCTTAAAATTTATGAGGAAAATAGAGTCCTTAGGTTGATCTTTCAAAACCTAGAGAAGGATTCCCATCAATGATTTAATAGCCTTCCAAACAACTCCATCCCCGTTTTCCAAACTATGGAGCAACTATTTTTTAGGAAATATGGGGAGAGGAAGAATGATAATTCCTTATTAATGGACTTGACTACAAAAAAAAAGAAGGAAAATAAATTTTTAGAAGATTTCAACAAGATATTCACTAAAATCGAAAATAAAATTCTAGTAGGATTGAGTTCTAATGATGAACAATCCATCTATTTTTATAACACCTTCCCTAGAGATTTTAATTATTATTTTAGGTAAATAACAACAAATACCATTGATGAAAGCATGGATATAGCTATTCAAATAGAGAGGAATATGATCAATAGTGGTAAAATGAAAGCATATTCTCTGGAGACTAGTTTGCTAGAAAGAAAGCCTAAGAAAGTAGAATTCTCTATTCCCAAGAAAATAGAGCAAGATCCAATCAATAAAATAGCTAGTCAATTGAATGAAATGTTCACTACTCTAAATAATAGACTAGCTAAACTGGAGGGAGGTAAATAAAGCATTTTTTAGTCTAGATTGTTTTATAATGATAACAAACAGTGTGGTGATACTAGGCCTCTATTCAGGAGAAATTTTAATAGAAATTGGAATAATAATGGTACTGAATAAGGATACAACAATATAAAATAAATAACAATTGAAAAATAAGGAAGTAGAGAAAGATTTTAATTATGTTCCCAACCCAATATCATCCAATAACATAGCCTCAGATTATTCTTTTATTTTTTTTCTTGTGACGCCCCTCATAATTCTACTGATTGTGGCATATATCTGAGTATGTATTCCAACGTTGATCTAAATTTTGATTTTTTTTTTAATTTACATGGTGGAATGGTAGCCGCCATGAATTTGGGTATGCTGTCCAAATTTTTATGGCCACCACAGTATTCTACATTGTCTATCCCAGAAGCCACCATACAAATCTTCATGCAATCAACCCCTATAACCACCATGCCACAATCATTTTAAATCTTTTACGCCACTAAAATAACCAAGAAAGAGATAAAATTTCAGTCCAACGAGGCCTGATATTTGAATCTTGGACCTCTGCCCCCCTTACGGGGTTTGGTTGAATCAATTGCTCTACACATTAGACCTTAAATTTTGAATTTGAAGAAGATATAAGGATTAATTTATGTTGGAATCAAGAAGACAAAGTTAAAGAAGTTGAATTTGAAAAAGATTTTGATCTTTGTGCCATAAATCATCAACAAAAAGCTTTAGTATTTGGGGAATAAAAACCTTTAGATAAGTCTTTTGACACCATATTTTACATAATGAAATAAGAAAAGTTCATACCAATAGCAAAATAAGTATAATATTTATAAAGAATTCATGCTACCAACTTCAGGTTTAGAATTGTGGAAGATAAGTCTAACAAAAGAGTTGCAAATAGAAATAGTGGTCAAAATAAGTCTACTTTAGAGAAAATAAATATTAGGATAATAAGTCAAAAAATAATGGAATAGCAAGTTACCCCAAAGGAATCATATACAAAAGCTATTCAAAAATATCAAAATAAAATTCTTAACCAAGAATCTAGAAAGAAGATTGATGACAAAAAGTATCAATTTGATGTAGGTCTAGAAATTTCCAAGCAAAAAGTCAACATCACTTTTGGAGAGTTGAGGACTAATCCCAAATATATATATCAAGTATATAAAGCATTTAATTTAGTTGATCAATCAAAAGACTAGCTAGATAACCCCATAGGTACAAAAATAATGTTGTTAGAGCCCTTTCCTCGATAAAACCATTTTACTTTTCTCTAAGGTATACATTAGGTTATGGTGATGAATATGCTATTCATAATAGTATGCTTGATAGCGATGCTTCAATGAATGTAATATCAAAACAAGTATTTGATTAGTTAGGCTTAACTTGTCAAAAATAACACCGTCCTATTTTTGTAATGGATAATAGAAGAGTACTTTATGTTGATATCATTACCAAATTGCTTTTCTTTCTAGAACAATACCCAAAGAAAGGTGTGGTAATGGATGTTCTAGTAGTAGACATAAACCTCTCCTTTTCTATCTTATTGTCTAGGAACTGGGATGAACAGTTAGGAGGTACAATCACATTAGATGGTCATATGCCACAATCCCAATGCAAGGTAAAGAAAATGTCATCTTAAAGAGATAACCCTTTAACAAATATTCTATTGAATTAAGGGAGTCTAATGACAATATGGTCAATGTGATGAATTATGTTGAAGAAAGAGAAATGGAAGTTTACTACGTTTGGCTTTCACCTTTCTTGATTGAAAAACCTGATGCCAAGGATATGGATCTAAAGTTAAAAGTTGAGGTTGATGCAAAAGCTGATAGGATTTTAACTATTGAATTATGGACCAATTTTTAATGGTTCTAAATCATAGACAAGAGCAAAGGATGCGATGATGTTGATTTATATTAATTTTAATTATCTTGGCATTCCATACAAGCTTATTTTTTTTTTAACTAATAAAATTTGTAAAATATGAAGCTTTATTGTTAGGACTTAGAGAAGCTAAATAATTAGATATTAACTACCTAATAGTAATGGGGATGCAAAACTAATAATACAATAGAAAAATGGAAATATCAAACTAAGCATCCTAGATTAAAGCAATACAAGTAGTCCATAGAAGATGAAATTGATATATTCTTGGCTTTTAATCTACAATATATTCTAGGGCACAAAATCATAATGTAAATTTTTTGGCTATGAACACTTCAAGAGCAGATAGTTTAGAGATAGATGCTTGGTTTATGGATAGGTTCCCAATTATATCTGTTTATAAGCCATTTGTCCCATATGATGTTGTATATCTCTAGGTATTTTATGATGATATACACATTAATGATTTCGTGACTCTCCAAACTAAGTTCTCTGATATTATATGTGATGAAAAAGATGAGAAAAAATTGAAATATATTATCGAAGAACCTACAGAAGTCATACAACTAAAGACAAATAGAATCCCTAGAGGTTTTGTGTCTTTAGAGAGCTTATTTTATGATTTTTATAGGGCTTACGAACCACTCTTCTAAGAATTTAAAGTTGATGATATCAATATTGGGATAGAGGACGATCCAAAGTTTGTGAAAGTTAACCAAGCCTTATCAAAAATAGAAAATCAATAGTATATTATTTTTTAAAGAAGAATAAAAATGTTTTTTCGTTGTGCTATGATGATTTGAGGATATTTAACACTCATTTTATGACTCGTATTATTCCTCTTCAAGAAGGAGCAAAATATTTTAGACAGAAACTAAAAATTCAATCCTACCCTACATCCTGTCATGCAAAAATAAGTGTAGAAATTATTGGATGCCAAAATAATAAGGAAAGTGAGATTATATTCGTAGATTGCAAACTTAGTCCCTATCAAGAAGAAAAATGGTAACATTATACTTTGTGTTGATTTTATAAATTTACATAAGAGCTCCCTTAAAGACAATTACCCACTCCCCAACATAGAGAAATTACTTCAAGGAGTGGTTGGAGCATCTAGAATATCCTTGTTGGATAGTTTCTCAAGCTATAATCAGATTTCACTAAATTTAAAATATAGGTATAATAAAAACTTTACAACACTTTGGGAAACTTTTGAATATCTCATAATGCCTTTTGGGTTAATGAATGTTAGAGCAAAGTTTTAGAGGGCTATGGATTTTGCTTTCAAATGCTTGATGTTTGAAATAGTAGTAGTTTATCTTGATGATATCATAGTATTTTCTAAGTCCCCTGAAGATCACTTCATGCACTTGACAAAGGTATTTGATAGATTCAAAGAGTTTGGCATATCTCTTAACCCAAAGTAGTGTATATTTGGATATACACAAGGCAAGCTTCTTGGGAATGTTATTTCTAATAAAGGTATAAGAAATTCCTCCTCAAAAACATCTAAAAGTAATATGCCCATTCTTTAGAAAATTTAATTTTGTTAGAATATTCATTCTAGATTTTCCTGAGATTGTTAAGCCCATTAACGATATTATCAAAAAGAAAGGAGAGATAAAGTGGACTGAAGAGAACACGAGATTTTTAGAAGATCAAAGAAACAATTACTCAAGCCCTAGTGTTGACTTACCTTGATCACTCTATAATTTTCAACATATTTTCCTTTGTTTTAGAACATACTATTGCTAGAGTACTATCTCATAAGGATGAATAAAATAATGAAAGACTTATTGCCTTCATGAGTGTTGGCTTGAAGGGTGTTTAGTTAAAATACACATTGGTAGAAAAGCAATATTATGCTCTCATCAAAGCATCATATCATTTCAAAAGTATTTTTGGTTCAATTAGGGTCATAGCTTATATTCCATATATTACTATCAAAGGTGTCTTCACCTAGCTTGAACCATTAGGTAACCCTGCCATATGGATGGTAAAATTATTGTGATATGATGTTGAATTTAAATTAATTTAAATTATGAAGGGATAGGGTCTGGCCAAGTATATGGAAAACAAAGAAGGAGAGTTGATGAACACCAATGTGATTCTTGATGAATATGTTAGAGAATATTACATTATTTGGTATATGATAATGTGCACATGTGTCCTTAGAATAGAAAAACGAAGAGTTATTAAGAAGAGTGAAGGTCAAGAGTGCAACATATGAAGAGTCACATACAATTATATATTTGTGACAAAGCATTGTAATATCATGAAGGTGAATCGAACATGCAAAGTTTTATGCTTGCATTAGTAGACCTTTATTCAATAGTATTTTTAGTATTTTTATATGCATGTTTATGTGAGTATGTTAATGAGATATTTTATTTAATATTACATTTTGAGTTATTATTTTATTCATTATATTGCAACTTCATTATATTAGATCCTGTGATTATTTTCCTGTGGTGATTTATATTAAGTATTGAATATTTAAAATCTAATTAGGGTATTAGAGCTACAACAAGGTTTCTTGCACAAGATTTGAAAGTTGCAATCAGCTAGAGTCTTTCCACAGTTGCAAGAACAACTAGTGAAGATTAGGACTTGGCAATAGAATTTGGAGAAAGCTAGGATATTTCCACAAGGTTGAAGAATAACCTGTGAATACTAGGAAATAAACTTGAAGATAGTTGATTATATAGGGAATAGATCACCCTAACATTGATAAAATATTTTGAAGGGACATAAATTCCTTGATATTGATATTTATCTCAAGAAAAGAGAATAATTATTAATTGAATTTTTTTGCAGATTGAAGATTACAGGAAGAACCAACATAGAAGAAATTTGGTCATTCAAATTTTTGGATTCTTAGGTAATGCTAGAGAAAGTTATCTAAGATATTGTTGTACTAAAAATTTAATATTCAAAAGTTGAGAAGCTTCCTACAATAGATAGAGAAGAGTTTCATCTTCGCTTGCTTGAAGGCCAATAGATTTTCTCATGCAGGGGTTGATTTGAGTTGTGTAGATGATAAAAAGATGCACCATGTAAAAGAAAATAAACAAAAAGCAATAAATGATGTATTGTATTCTTAGTTATCAAATTCATTGAATTTCTTAGATAAAATTCAAAATTCATCGAATTTAAAAACCTAGCAAATAATTTCGATGAATAAACCCTAAATTTGGCAAAAAAAGGGGCAAATAATAGTGGGGATTGCACGCATGAAGGGAAAAATGCATGCGGGAAATTTTTTGCATGTGTTTTCAACCCTAAATTCGATAGGAAAAAAATTGGATAATGCACGCGAGCAAGAGAAAATGCATGAAGGAAATTTTTCACATGTGTTTTCCCCTTTATATTTGATATTTATCCCATTATATTTTATTTTTGGAAACATTTACAACATCCAAATATCTAAATTTGGAAATAGCTTATGCAATTGCATCAAAATTTTCTCTATATTATAATTTAATAGTTTTGTTGGGTTAAATAAATTTGCTATGATTTAATATAATAAATTTATTGTTTTCATATGAATTTTATCATATTTTTATTTTTGTCCTCTTTTGTGATTACCATAAAACCCTTGAAGGGTTGTACAAATATGTAAGGGACTAGAATCCCTTTTACAAATGATATTGGTGCCTCAGTCCTTTCATTGCTACATCACTAGAGGGTAGGTTTGTTATGCCACCGCATTTGCAGGATCTGGATATCTACATCTAGGTCTGTGTTTGTGTCTACATTTATTGGATCTACTTTTAATCACTTGGATCTACGTCTCGATGTCAACCGTCGAGGTTGATGTTTGTGTTCTCTAACCATCTAGGATCAAACGATTAGGTGCAAGAGTCTATTGTTGCATCTAGGTCTGATGCTACATTTGGATCTACTCACTCTGAAATTGTATACCTATGCACAAGTGAGATGTAAAT
The DNA here is from genome assembly GCA_028583015.1 of Wollemia nobilis. Lineage (NCBI taxonomy): Eukaryota > Viridiplantae > Streptophyta > Pinopsida > Araucariales > Araucariaceae > Wollemia > Wollemia nobilis. The sequence goes on from JAQPPZ010015100.1 coordinate 13,053,198, forward strand.
GATTAGTAGTATATGTAGGTCTCCCGAAGCGAGACCCAAATTTAGAAATGTGAACTATGACTAGAAAGCATGGAATAAATATATTTGTATAAAATGCAAATGAATATGTGTATATTTTACCTTACTTGTGATTGTTGTTATTGTTGTTATGTCATATTGTTGTTATCGTGTTGTGTCGTACTGCTTCATGTTGCTTCTAGAGGTTTCTGCATAGGTTAGATGTTGACCATCCAGGTTTGGATGATCATGACCTAAGATCATCTAGGGTCAGACGGTTGTGATTTACAAATTCCTATTGCTACCAAAATTTGTGTTCAAACCTACAAAAAGGTGTGTGTTACAACACCAATATAACCAGTAGGCTATATTTCTAAGTGTTCATCGATTTATTGACTTACTATTATATATGGTTGTAGTTTGATTTATAATGAATCATATTTTCATCTTCATAATAATTTGCATAATCTGCAAGGACTAAGCCCTCATTAGTGGTGAAGGAATTAGCCCTCCTAAAGTGGTAAATATAATTTGATTTCCTATTTGATCTACTTCCTTGCATTCATTTGATGATTTTTATGCTTCAAGTAGTATCAAAGCACTTTCTTGGTTGCTGCATAAAATAATTTTTTTTGATAAGGGATAGAGGAACGTTTGCCAGTAGAATTGGATGCATAAGTGCACAGGTTCCAATTTAATAATAAGACACCTCGGAATAGCACAAGATTCTTTTTCCTACCTAAATGATAGAACATAATCATAGTCAACAATGAAATCGGGTTCAAGTTGAGACTTTCACTATTGAAAACATTCACGATAGCACAACATGAGATAATTTACTTCTTTGAAACATTTGTGGTAGCATAGCGTGAAGACATTCTTGACAGCATTAAGACACTCACCTATATCATCAAATATTTATCCTAACTCTTTTTTCATTCATTGTGTTACATATGGAAAATCAATATTTGGTCTCAATAAGCTAATAACACGATTAAAACCCTAAAATCGAATTCACCCCTAAATTAGGCAAAGAACGTCAAGGATGTTTCATCGCCAAGCAATATTTGAGCATTGTAAACCCTAAAATCAATCGAGCATCTCAGTGTGAGCTTTGTGTCACACAAATAAAATTTGGGCACATTGAACGTCAGAGCGCAAATCTTGAATATGGCCACATAACCCAACTCCTCGGATTAATTTTTCAAATAACAAATGGTCGTTACAACTCATCGAAAAAAGAGCTAGATTACATCATTTCCAATCACACGGTGAAGGATATAATTACACATCGCATCTTGCATCAAGTTTAATAATTTCGACATCAAGCAAGTGATTAAAATCTAGTAGAAAGTGGCAATCTAAAATAATGTACGAGCAGAAAATTAAAGGATTAAAACAAATTCTCAACCGATCAATCAAATACCAGGTATACAAAAATAATTTAATTTTTATAAAAAAAAATTAGCACTTCGTTGTATTAGAAAAAAAATGCTTTGTCCCATATTCGTGAGGGAATTAGCAAACAACTCCTTATATTTGTTTTTGGTTATTAGTATAGTTGTGGCTTCAGCCACACAAGTCTCCTTCTCCGATATATAGCCCAACTGCTTGATGATCATATTGTTTGTTGGTGAGGTGTCACTGTGGTATTCGCCTGTGTGTTGTGTTGGTCCCATGGTTTGTAGTTGTACCCTCATATTTTATTTCAATTCTCATGGTTTGCATCCTTGTGTCGTGTCCATTTTCCTTTCCAACTTTTCACATCTTGTGTTGGGTCTTATCATCACATTGGTTTAGCTCTTCTCACCCATCTAGCTCACGTGTTCTCTTGTGTCATCTATTCAAAAAAGAGTTCTACATAGCCTCCCTTATCCTTGTCTAGTCACTGGTCCCTCCCTGGTCATCGATACTTTGATGTCGTTTAGTGTATGTTGATTGTCATATCTCAAGCGATGTCCAAGATCTGTATCATTATTGTTTAAATCCTCCTTTGTGTCTAAAGGTAGCTTGTCGTATTTTGAATATATTGTGAGTCAACTATGTCATCACATTGGTATATAATTATTAGCAACAAAGAAACTAGCCATTAGGTAAAGGGTTACAAATATAGCCATTGGAAACAAGAAACTAGTCGTTGGAAGCAAAGAAACTAGTCGTTGCTCAAATTCAAATCCGTGTCACAGTTGGAGCAACAATTAGGTGAAAAAATAACCCAATTTTTTTTCAAATTAACCAATATTTTGCAGGAATTAAGAAAAATTCTAAGAAAATTATCATTAAATTCAACATCTTGTAGCAAATTTTGGGGCAAGTTATAGCAATAATTCAAATTGTATAAAGCAAGTGCATGAGTGGCAAGGGTACTAAAGGAAAAAATCAATTATTACCTAGCACAAATAACAAAAATTAAGGAACCCAGGTGGTGTAGGTGAGTTGAAGAGGAGAGGGCAATCCTACAAGGGAGGTCCCAAGTTCAAATCTCCACCCTACCAAAAAACTGAATTGGGTATCCAAAATCCAATTGAAAATGTTGGTGCGGGTAGGGTCGGGTGTGACCCTCGGGTGACTTTGACAGTGTAGAACCCTCTGTTCGTGGTCTCTCAAACCAAGGCAGCCCCATAAGGAGTTTTTCACTTTAAAAAAAAAAATGGACTTTTGAATTCACCAAGAAGACCTCCATGAAATAAAGGTACACAATACAACTCTCCTTTATGCATTAATAGCTTTGACCCCGACCATCCTACTACTAACCCCATGGATCCTTCCAACTCATCCCATGAAAATCTCACATAAGAGGATATGGAAAACCCTAATTCAAGTAACCCATAAGTGCAATCATATTTGTTTCAACTAATGACTGGTATGAACAATATGACATCACTGCTTGCATAATTTTTAAAGAAACAGAACCAAGAAGCTTCTCCTCCAAATAACTACCATAGATAAAATGATAATATAGATAGGATACAGAGAAATTTTATCAACAAGAAATATGGCCTACAAGTGTCAATATTCCATGTACTGATATGCCCACATTTGAGGATGGTGATCCACATGGTTGGATAGCTAAAATGGAGGGTATCTTACAACTATATTGTGTGCCTAAATCTGAACAAGTATATTATGCCTCCTCCAAATTAGGAACGAAGCTTACAAATGATTTTCTTGGCAAAAACATCAACATATTTGTCCCCTCTTTTAGCCTGAATTCAAGAATATTTTCTCAAGATATTTGATGAAGGTAGTTCATCCCCGTACATCATTCATCTATTGGCACTTAAACAAACTGGGTTGGTAAGAGATTATGTTTCAAAATTCACAAGTCTTCTTACTTATAAAAGAGATTTACAAACCAATTTGGTGGCTTCGGCCTTTATACATGGGTTGAAAGAGAATATTCAAATTGAAGTAGAATTACAAAATCCATACTCTTTGGATGACACTATAAGGATTGCTAATCTTGCTGAGAAAAAGGTGCTAAATTTGACATATTTTAAACGTGATTCCTATAATCATCCTCAATATCACAACAATTCCTTTTGTAGAAATGACCAACCATCAATATATTACTACTTTAAATGTCATAATCATCATACAAAAGATCAAGCATATATACCAAGATAAAACTTTAAAATAGAATATGATAACAGGGAAGACGAAGAGGAAGCAAAGGATATCAATTCACAAGAGTCACCTATACCCGAAGAACAAATAGATCATAATGAAGCAACATGTAGCAAAGACACTATGGCTATTTCAATACATGCTCTTATAGGATTAACAACTCACCATACAATCAAGGTACCAGGATTCATTCTGTAGAAGAGAATAAATGTGTTATCAATTTAGGTAGTACTCATAATTTTTTTTACCTTAAAACTACTAAGGCATTGAACTTAAACATTCGCTCCTCCAATCAAGATAAGTTTCAATTTTTAGTTACAAATGTAGGTAATGCTCAATGTATTGGTAGAACATCTTCAGTTACAATACAAATGGGAAGTTATACTTGGCATGGAACTCTCTTTGTTATGAGTTTAGGGAATTCATATGTTATTTTAGGAGTTGAATGGTTAGAACAATTGGACACTGTCAATTTTAGTTTCTGAAATCTATTTGTGGAATGGAAAAAAATTGGAAAGACTATTCACCTCTAAGGAATTCAAAATCCACCATCAAAGGTGATGAGTTCTCACAGCATGGAAAAAAATTTAAGGAAATGAGGTTATCGATTCATAGTGCAAATCAATTGTTTGGAAGCACAAGCACAAGATATTCCTGAAATTCACTCAAAAGATCTTCAAGATATTGTGGCTAACTATGATAAAATTTTCAAAGAACCAAAAGGGCTACCTCTCAAAAGGTTCCATGATCATGCCATTCATCTTGTCCTAGGAAGCCTTCCTACTAATGTACGTCCTTATCACTATCCTCAACCTTAAAAAATAAAAATTAAAAAGATTTTCCAAGAACTTTTAGAACATGGAGTCATTTGTTATAGCACAAGTCCTTATTTTTCACCAGTGGTTTTGGCCCGTCGTAAGGATACTTCTTAGCGTATGTGTGCTGATTTTCATCCTCTCAATAAAATCACCATCAAGGATAAGTTCCCTATTCCCATCATGATGATTTATTAGATGAATTGCATGGTTGCATGGTGCAAAATTTTTCACAAAATTGGATTTATGTTTGGGTTTTCATCAAATCAGAGTAAGGTATGAGGACATTCCTAAAACTACCTTTCGTACTCATGAAGGTCATTATGAATTCTTAGTCATTCCTTTTGGTCTCACTAATGCCCCCTCCACATTCCAAAGTCTCATGAACCATGTCATTCATCCATTCCTTCACAAATTTATCTTAGTCTTATTTGATGACATTCTAGTATATAGTAAAACATGGAAGGATTATTTGATGCATGTGGGAAATGTTCTTCATATATTACATAAGGAAAAAAAATTGTCAAACACTCCAAATGCTCTTTTGGTGTCCAGTAATTTGAATATTTGGGTTATATAGTTTCTTATGAAGGTGTTAACGTGGATCCTAATAAGATAAAAGTCATTCAATACAGACCTTTACCTAAAACCATCAAGAAAATTTATGGTTTTTTGGGTCTCACTGGTTACTATCGCAAGTTTATGTGCAATTATGGTAAAATTGCAGCCCCTCTCATAGTTCTCACAAAGAAGGATTTTTTTCATTGGTATGAAGTGGCCACTCATGCATTCATGGCACTCAAGGAAGCAATGTGTAATACTCTATTTTTGGCAATGCCAAATTTTCACAAACCATTTGTGATTGAATGTGATGCTTCAGGAACAGGTATTGGGGCATTATTAATGCAAGAGGGGCATCCCTTGGAATTTGAGAGTAAACAACTTTTGGGTAATAATTTGGGAAGGTCTACATATGAGAAATAAATGTTGGCTATCCTACATGCAGTTGAGAAATGGAGACACTGCTTAATTAGTAGTCATTTTATCATAAAAACATATCATAGTAGTCTCAACCATTTTCTTATCCGGAGCAAAACAAGTGGTTAACAAAATTATTGGGATATATTTTATTATTGCTTATAATAAAGGGAAAGGAAATGTGGAAGTAGATTGTCTTGAAAATACGAAGATGAAGTGGTTATCAATACAATTTTGGGTCCTTGTTCCCAATGGGTTTCTCAGCTCCAAGAAGAATGGTTATCAAACACAAAAACTGCTCAAATAGTTCACGGTTTGATGCTAGGATAATCCAAGCATCCTCATTTTGCATATGATGACAAGGTATTAAAAAAAAAAACACATTTACATTCCACACAATTCTAACATCAAATCCAAGATTCTTGAAGAATCGCATGCTTCTCCATCAACAAGAAATTTCAATTTTTTGAAGACATATACGGGTAAAAAAATCCTTTTATTAGGAAGGATTAAAATCTGAGGTTAAAACATGGGTGCTTGAATGTGAAGTATATCACGTAATAAGGGTGAAACAATAAATTCTCCAAGACTTCTTCAACCACTACCAATTTTAGATCGCTAATGGGAATATATTTCAATGGATTTTATTGAAGGTCTTCCTAAATCAAAAGGTAAACTAGTAATTTTTGTGGTAGTGGATCACCTCTCCAAATATGCTCACTTAAATGCTCTACAAAATCTATTTTCAGAAAGCAAAGTGGCTAAGGTATTTATGGAATCCATTTTCAAATTGCATGGAATGCCCAAAAATATTGTAAGTGATCATGATCCCATTTTTACTACCAATTTTTTGTGAGAATTATTTCGTATTACTGGTACATAGTTAAATATATCTTTTGCATACCATCCTCAACTAGATGGCCAAACTAAAATAGTTAAAAAATATCTGGGTACCTATCTAAGATTTTTTGCTCAAGATAAACAGTATCAATGGAGTCATTGGCTTTCATTAGCATAATGGTGGTACAACACTTCATACCATTATTCCATAAATATATCCCCATTAAAAGCATTGTATGAAGTAAAACCACCAATAGTAGCAAATTATATTACAAGATCTTCCAAAGTGGCCCAAGTAGATGATTGGTTCCAACATCGACAGTCAGTGCTCAAAATTCTCCAAGACAATTTGGTCCAAGCATAGAATCACATGAAGCAACAACAAGACTCACACCGTTTTGAAAGACAATTTAATATAGGTGATATGGTTTTCCTATGTCTACAACCCTACAAACAACTGTCATTGAAGATCAAGACCAGTCAAAAGTTAGCTCTAATATTTTACGGTCCTTACAAGATAGTGCACTGCATAGACAAAGTGGCATATCAACTAGAGCTTCCTTCCTCATCCCGTATACATCTAGTATTTCATGTTTCATGTCTCATGAAGGTGATAGGACAAAAATTACACTCTCAATTAGAACTTATAGTACTTTATGAAGAAGGACGTATATATCTCCAACCAAAAACAATATTGCATAGCAGATCACATATTCTTCGATCTCGTCACATCAAAGAATTTTTAATCAAATGGCAGGACATACTAGTAGAATATGTTGCATGGGAAACAAAAAGTATCTTTGAGTCATTTCTAGCTTTGAGGATAAATCTTTCTGAGGAGGGAAGCCATGTTACAACACCAATATAGCTAGTCGGTTTATTTCCAAGTGTTCATTGATTTATTGATTTACTATTATATATGGTTGTAGTTTGATCGATAATGAATCATATTTTCATCTTCATAATAATTTGTGTAATCCACAAGGACTAAGAACTCTTTAGTGGAAAATGACTTAGCCCTCATAAAGTGGAAAATATAATTTGATTTCCTATTTGATCTACTTCCTTGCATTTGTTTGATGATTGTTATGCTTCAGTGTGATTGATATCTAGCACAGGAGAGGGATGGGTGCAAATGATTAATTAGGAGATTTAGAGGTAAGGAAGTTATTGAAGTTTCATTTATACTTCAGTGCTCATACCATTTTCGTGCTCTAAGAAGGAGAAGTCGCATTTTTAGATTTTCAAGGGAGAATGAGTGAGGAGTAGGCTAAATCATTTAGGTGGGATTAATTGATGTTTCACCTCTGCATTAATTTTATCACTAAAGATGCTAGGTTGTAAAATGAGGATAAGTTTACCTTGTGATTATCACCCTTGTGCATAACTCGAATTTATCATAAAAATGTGCATGCAATTTCATGATGGGTGTTTTCTTTGGTTTTTTCACCAGATAAGATATGCATATTAAACTGAATGTACATGGTGAATATTGAGTTAAGTGATCTTTTTCAACTAATTGTGCATGTTGTGCATGTGAGTTAAGTGATCTTATTAAAATAAGTATGCATGTGATATATCCTGTGTGTATGGAGGTACAACTATGAATTATCAACTATGAATTATTAGAGTTCAATTTGTGGAAAAAGAGTGATTCTTCCTTGTGCATGATCGATCACGAGATTAGGGAGGTAGAACTAGAGTGAACTATAGATGATGTGGCCACAGGGATGGAAGGGTGAGTGGTCTCATTGAGGAGGGGTGAGTGGTTGTGTATCTTAGGTAATAATTAATAAATTATTTAATAAATTAATTAATTAATTAACTAATTAATAATTTAGGCAATTGCATACTAAATTAATATTAATTAATCTAATTAATATTAAATATATCAATTAATCATGACTTAATTAGTTAGTGTTTGTTATGCTTGATTTTGGTGTCTACAAATATCCCTTTTTATATTGTGTTGTATGAAAACATAATGTGATGCAAAAATAAGTGACACATGTCATTGTGCGGATGAACGATAGCTTGTGTGCTTGATGGGTTAACATTTGATTGCCCTAGATCAAGAGCAATATAATATGTCCCAATGATGGAGGCAACGAATATATTTGAACCTTATCATTGAAAAATTTAAGAGTGCATAAATATGCTAACTAATAACTAAACTATTGAGACCTATATTATGTGTGCTAGAAATTGTGCTAATTTGACCTAGAGTCACTTGTGTGAAAGTTGAGATGATACTATGCAAATGATAGTCTCAAATAAGGTTCTTGGATAAATGTCGATTCCAACATGGGTGTTTTGTTTTTGAACTTGTTTGGAGTGATTTTGTTGGTATTGTTTACCCCCTCAAGCGACAAGTTGATGGAGGATAGAATGGATGACAATGACAAGGTAATTGATATCAACATGATTGGGTATGGGTTGGATGGATGAAGTGTGGTTCATGGTGGTTTTGGTTTTGTGTTTTTTTGGTAAAAATCATGACCATCCGAGATGATCAAAAATACTAGACCGTATGAGATAGTCGCAAAGCAATCATCCTAGATGACCATACCCTAAAGGATATAAATTGATTTTTTGGGTGCACATTAGGTCATTTTCACTATTGCATACAAGGAATGAAGGAATAGTGAGATGTGCGAGTGGACAATCGACACGGAGGTCTTGCCAATTTGCAAGTGGAAGTGACTAGATGGATTTGGGTGGTGAAGTGGCTGGCATTGGAGGATCGGCAAGTAACAAGATTAACCCTTTTCACAATTTTACTTTGGATAAAAAAAACCCATGGTGTTTTTCTTTGCTTACAACTACATGTGATGATTATTTGTGTGTGATTTATTTATTTTTTTGTAATATTTGAAAAAATTGACATGGTAAGCATGTTTTATGGTCGTCCGGGGACCAAACGGTTAATTATTGAGGTCATCCATTTCACGAATGGTGGATGTGTTGTTGCAAATTTCTTTTTTTATGCATGTGATGTTTTAATTTTTTGTGTTTGAACATTTATGGATGAAGGTCATCTATTTATCAGATAGTTGGTGTATTTTTTTAATATGTTGTTGTGACCGTCCATTGACCAGATGATGATGGTCGATGATCATCTTCTTATTAGATGATCGGTGCGATTTTGTTGTTTTTGTTTTTATTTTTTGTTTTTTTGTGGTGATCATCTATTAATTGGACGATGATGGTCAATGGTCATCTGCTTGTCAGATAGTTAGTGTGATTTTGTTTTTTTGTTGTTTTTTTTTTGTTTTTTTGTTATTTTTTGTGTGTGTTTGTTGTGACCATTCGTTGACCGACTAATGATGGAAAATGGTCATCCTCTTGTCAAATGGTCAATGCGATTTCATTTTTTTTGCGAGTTATATTTTTTTTGTATAGCATGGTGCTAATGATTTGATATGATGTGTTTGTTTTGTAGAAAAAATTATTTAGACCGAGGCATCGATTCAAGGGTGTGTTTTACAAATCTCAATGGCGTATGTCAGAGGAGGGTTGGAAGTGGTTGGATGTGATTAGGCTACTATATGTAGCTAGGTTAGAAAATGTGCATGTGAATCATGCATATCTAATAACATTGGTAGATCGATGGGATTCTGATACATGTACATTTCACATGCTCTTCGGAGAGATCATAATCACTCTCAAGGATGGGTATAAGATTTTCTAAATACCATTTGAGGGTGATCAAATTGAGATAGCTCCTATGCATCAGAGGGATTCCCTACTATAGTGGGTGTACAAGGACCATTGGGTGGTCATTACTATGTATTATGGGGGTATGGATATCGATATTCATTATTGACTATGGTGATTTATGATGAGGCACATGATCTTGATGGTATTGATATCCAATGTCATATAACCAGATTCATTAGGTACTCCGTTCCCATGGATTCTGCTTGGGATAGTACAATATTTGGTAGATGATCCCAAGGTGATGGCATGGGCTCTAGTACTATTAATGTAGACTTATCGAAAGTTATATGAGATATGATATCAAGGTAGGTCTGGTTTAGGCTATAGTTTGCTACTACATATTTGGGCATGGGAGCACTTTGTGGTTGGGCAGTGCAAGGGGTCTTTAATCAAAGGTAAAGGACCTATTGACTGATATTCCTTATGCCATGAGATGGAGTAAGGATCAATAGGAGGGCATGAGTCAATCGTTCTCAAGCATATGGATGTATTACGATGATTTATTTTTACAATTGCATCTAATGGATGTGGTATGGAGGCCTTAAATGGAGGGTTTGATTTGGCCAAAGGATAGATTATATCTAGTATAAGTTTGATAGGGGAGATAGGTGGTGGGTTTCCATGAGATCGAGTATGAGTTTTTTTAGTGTGGTCGCATGTTGCGACAGTTTAGATTGCCATAGGGTGTTCCTATAAATCCTATAGTATACAAATGATGGTGTACTAAGATAGTCATCAATCCATAGTATGAGCCCATAGGAGTGGATGTGGATGTAGTACTAACTATGGTAGATGTGTATGATGCTAGCACAACATTAGAGTATGATGTATGGGTTGACATATAGACAAGGAGTGGTACCGTAGGAGGTGGGGAGGTAAGACCTAAGGAGCATGTAGGATAGTTGGTACAATGGTAGATGGATATTAGGGCATGATCATCATAGGATGTTGGGAAGGTATTTGTAGAGGAGAGCTCTATCAAGGAGGGTCACAATAATAGTACCAACTCTATAACAGAGTACATTGCTATGTCAGATCATGGGTGCGGGTGCTAGAGAAGTAGGTGGTAGAGTTAGAGACAACCATTACCTAGGAGTGGAGTCCATGGGATGGGGAGCACCAAATATGGTGGGGCTGAGAGGAGGAGCGGGATACACTATAAGCTCAAGTGTAAAGCCTATAGGAGGAGCAGGATAGGTTGGTAGTCGATCATGATGTACTACGAGTAAAGTGGAATGTTGAATAGGTAGAGTGATATTCACTATGGGTTGAAAGGTCATAGAGACCTGTAGTGAGTTAGGTATCAGGGGTCTTGATGGAACAAATAGAGTGATAGAGGGCCTATATGAGATCATTGGAGAACACCCTACTACTTTATGATATAGTAGTACCATCACTTTTGTCCTCCCAATCCTCATAGAGTTATAGGAGTGGAGCATTGGATTCTCCTTTAATAGCTCCACTTGTACCTTGTTTTGTAGAGGTATTAACTTCCTGAGCCTCAAGGGTAGGGATATCTCATGGAGAGAGTCAATAGCATGGTAGTAGGAGTGGGTAGGACCGAAGAGATCAAGCTGAGGGTATCGAGAAGAGTGGTGAGGGTGAGGAGTGACATGTGTACACTGAGCTTTACATGATGTTTTTGGGGTGCCTTGTATCTCTCTTGTTATGATTTTGATGAGTTTTGATAGCTTCAACATATGTAGCCTGAGTGAGACTTTATTTGTACCTTTTTGATGATATATATATGATGTGCATTTTATTGATGTGATGTACTATGTATTTTGTGTGTAATGTTTATTTTTTTGTGAAATATTGTGATTTTTTATTGAATGATTGCATGTTGATGGATGCAATGCATATACTTTGATTAAATTTCAAAAAATATGTAAAATTGTATCATTATTCATGACTTTAATCAATTAATCAAGGGCATCAACCCAAGGGTATTGACTTTCATGTGAAATGGATGTGATGGAATGTTATGTGATGGTTTGCAATAACTATGCTACTATGAAGGTAAAGATGACATAATTTATACTTTTGCATGTCCTAGGGATGAATATTTTGAAAGTGCTTTCATGATGCTCAAATACCTTAGTGGCATCGATCAAACTCATCTATTAAACAAATAGGTACTTGAAGATGCTAAGATCAGCCAAGTTATTAAAATTTCTTGAAGACCAATGTGTGTGCAGTGATTGTTCATTTCTGATTTTAGGTGAGGGACTAATCATTTGTGACTTATGCCAATAAGCTATCTCATCATCGAGCAAACATAGGTCTATACAAAATTTCACTAATGTGATAGATGTATCACCATGCAAGGTGTACTCCACTGCTAGTCAGGCATCTGTATCCCTAATGGAGGTTAACCCCCTGATCTAAGGACCTAAAAATTTTAGATATTCAAGCATTTTGTAGCTCTTTTTTTTGGTGAAGGAATTTGTATTTTGGCTTTGCACTTATCCTTTTGCCTCTTCTTAGGGTTTTCTCATGTGCATTATAATATGAGCAAGGTAAATTGTTCATTTTATGGTGATAGTGATGCATGAGTTCATCTTTCATTGGCACCAAACTTTTATTAATGTGTCATTTGTGCATGGTTTTAGATAAAACTTAAGGCCACCAGGAAGACTTATAGCATTTAAAGAACTAATGATGTTCAACGGAGGTTGAATGAGACACTAGGTATGGTTGAATGACCCAAAGTACCTAAAGAATCTCCAAACCAAAGACTTGAAAATCTCAAGATGGCATTTGTGTATATTATGAATGGATGAATGAGGAGTAGTATGTGATGCATGTAGTACAAATTTATATAATGATGGATGATGTAATACATATACCATAAGGAATACGCCCTTGATTAATGTGATAAAATCAATCCTAGAAAATAATTTAAAGCATGGATTGATTGATGATAAAAGTTTTATGGGTCATAGTGGAATAATACGATGTATGTGAATGTAACACGCTTTGTAGTGGTGTGAAAATTTATTTCTTGTTGTTTTTGGTTGGGTTCTTTTTTGTAATTTGAATTTTTTGTATGCTTTTGTATTTTGAGTGATTTTCTAATGTTTTTCTATTTTTATGTTTTTCTGATGTTTTGTATTTTGATGTTTTTTTATGTTTTTGTATTTTTTTTATGTTTTTGTATTTTGGTATAGTGTTATCTATGATATAAGCATATAAGGCATGCAAATGAAGGCTGTTAATAGTTTTGGGCTCCGTAATTCCTTCAAGAGTGGTAAGTTTGTATGCTTAGATTTTGAATGTTTGCATGATGATGAATGGACCAATCCAATTGGTTGTAAACTTATCACGTAAGTGTGATGGAAGGCTCAAATTCTATGATGGAAGGCTCAAATTTTATTAATTTTTATTGAGAACTAAATCCCCTACTTCAAATTCTTAGGGATGCACTTTATTATTGTAATCCCATTTAACCCTATCTTGATAAACACGAATATGCTATAGTGCATTGATTCATCATTCATCAAGTAGGTTCAATTCATCAAGGTGCGCTTGTTGTACGGTATCATCATTGATGAATTCTTGTAAAGATATGTATAATAATAGGATTTCAAGATCAAGGGGCATGATAGCCTTGGCGCCATTGACTAGTGATAATGGTGTTTCCCTAGTTGGTGTACATATACTTATTTAATAAAACCATAACACCAGTGGATGTTGAAGATGTTAATATTTATTATTTTCTTTGATTAGTTTCTTCAAAATAGCAATGATAGTCTTGTTGGTGGCCTCAACTTATCTATTACTTTACAAATAGTAAGGAGTTGATAAGTTGTGTTGAACATCGTGTTTAGTGCAAAGTGCTCGAACATCCTTATTTTTGAATGAAGTACCATTACCAAAAATTATTTTGGATGGTATACCAAAATGACAAATTATGTGATGGAGTATGAACTCTGTAATTTGAGGTTTGATCATGTTGGTAAGAGTAATTATCTCAATCCATTTGGTGAAGTACTCAATAGCTATTATGATGAACGTATGGTACCTTTATGAAGGAGATATTTTTCCTATGAGATCGAGATCCCATTGTGAGAAAGTTTAAAGAGATTGAATTGGTTGCAATGCCTATGATGGTACATGGGTTAAATTGGTGTGATGTTGACATTTTAGATATTTCTTGATATATGTGTAACAATCATGTTCCATATTGGACTAATACTAACCCATACGTAAAATACACTTTGCAATAGTCATCCCACTAAAATGACCACCACACATTCCATCATGGGTTTGATAAATGACCCAATTTACCTCTTGCAATTCAAGGCAATGTAAAAGAACACCATCAAAGCTATGAAAATAAAGGATATCACCCAAGAGAGTATAGCAAATCACTTTTTTTTTAATGTGCATTTAGCGGTTGAAGATAAATCTATAGGTAGAGTACCCATTTTTATAGTCCTTTATTTCGATAATCCATCATTGTATGGCTTAGTTTGAATAAAGATAATATTATCTTCCATTTGAAAAGATTCCCGTTCAATAACTGATTGAGATATTGTTTTGATTTCAATGCATGTAGTGCTATTGATGGGATTCTATGGTATCAGTGATCCAAGAGAAGCCATAGTGTCTGCAAAACGATTTTCAACCTAGGTTCATTATCAATTTCATACCAATCGAAGTGCTTAATCAACTTATCAATGATTTACTTGTATTGACTTAAAACTGGGAATTTACACTAATATATCTCCTTTAATTGATATACAATGAGTTGAGAATCACCAAAGATGTCGATCAGTTTGATACCTAAGGCAATAGTAGTTTGGAGACCTAGTATTAGGGCTTCATATTCCACATTGTTATTAGTGCAAGTGAAAATAAGTTTAAATAACAAGGGTATAGGAGCTCCTTGAGGTGTAAATAAGATAACTCTAGTACCTCCACCTTGTTCACATTTGGACCCATCAAAGAAGAGGATAACATCAGCTTCATCCTTGGGTTCAATATTATCTTCCTACTCTGTGACATTGAATACGTTTTTAATAGGCAACTCAATAATAATAGGGTGCTCGTCTGGTAATTGAGCTTCAACGAGTTGATCTATGATTACCTAGCATTTTATGGATTTTTTGCTAATGAATTCAAGATAAAATTACATTGAAAACATTATCTATTTGGAAGTTCTAATATTTTAATAGATGCATTTCAGCATATAGTGTACAAGATTCACTTTGGCTATGACATGCGTGGTATGGTTGATCATGTAATGTTGAAATTTCCTGGCTGTGAAGATAACTATGAGGTATAGCCTTTTGACATATGTGTACTTGGTCTCATAACTCACCAAAGTTTTATTAGGTAATAAATGGTTTACTCTCTATTTACTTTGTTCTTTTGCACTAGAATTATGCCAAGGGTAAATTCAGTGGTAGATATATATACAAATGAAATGGAACATCTGGTGAAAGTGATGTCCATAATGGCATCAAAATTATCTTGACACTATTGATTCCATGTAAAGGTGGCCCTCTTTTTCAATAGTTGGTTGAAATATTTACATTTATCTCATAACTACATGATAAAGCAACGGATCACTTGGATTTTTCTTGTAAATTGTGTAGCTCTTTAATATTTTTTAGGGGTAGCATCTCAATTATTGCTTTGAATTTTTTTGGGTCAATTTTGATGCCTTGTTTGGAGACTATAAACCCTATTATTTTTCTAGGTGTAACACCAAAAACGCATTTCTTGGGATTGAGTCTCACCTTGTGTTCGAGTAACCAATGAAAAATTTTGCATAAAATGCTTATGTGCTCGTAACATGTTTTCAATTTAGCCAATAGATCATCTACATAATATTCCACTATCTTATGCATGTAATCATGGAAGATATAAGTCATGACACATTGATATGTTGCATCTACATTTTTTAGGTCGAATGGCATGACTTTGTAGCAAATATCCCCCAGGGTGTTGTGAAAGTTGTTTTATGTTGGTCATTGGGATTAACTCGGATTTGGTTATTTCCTGAAAAACCATCCATTAGGGAGAGAATTTCATGGCCAGTGGTAGAATCCATGAGTGTATCCATGTTCATAAGTGGGATGTTATCCTTAGGATATGCTTTGTTGAGGTCACAAAAATCTATGTAAATGTGTATCCCCTGTTAGGTTTTCTAACATGTATCATATTAGAAACCCATTATGGCTAGTAAATGGGTTGAATGAAATCTATTTATAGCAATTTTTGTAACTCTTATTTAACCATTAGTGTTATGGTATGATAAAGTTTCTATAGTTTTTGGTTTATCAGTTCTGCATCAAGGCTCAAAATGAGATTGTGAACCACTAAATTAGGGTTAAGTCTCAACATGTATTCATAAGACCATGTGAACACTAGTTTATATTCAATAAGCAGTCTCTAAGTTTAATGACTTGTGGGTGGTCTAGATTGGTGTTGAGGTCCACATCAATGGTGTCCTCAATGAGCATATGGGAGCCCTACTCCAATTGGTGAGTATATGGAATGAGGTGGATGTCATATACTATATTTTCAAAAATGGATGACTCATAATCACTCATATCGACTTGATGAATGGCAAGTGGATAAGGCAACAAGGCAAGTGGAAAGTAGGCATTAGCTTGATGGACCAATTGGCTAGATAGAAGGAAAATGGTGGGAGATTATGAGGCAAAAATATTTTCAAAGTCAATAAGACTTGGATCAACGTGGATGGGATTTGATGGATTTCTTGGATTGTAGAGGGGTGTGAATAGATCAATAGAGACCATGTTGAATTGTGGGGTGATTAGGTTTGGCATACTAGAGGGAATATTCCCAAGAGTATGCTCACGGGGTAGGAGTTGGTCCATTATGTATGGACACGAGTTTGATTGGATTGGTGGTGATGGAGGTGGTGGATGCATTGGTGCATTTGGATGCTCCCAAAGAAGGACCATGGGAAATATGGGAAGTGAAACAAGGAAAATTCATTGATAAATATCATCATCATCCAATAACTCTATGAGGGGACTATGGGGTAAGAGCCTTCTTTGAAGTTATCAATAGCAATTGAAAGTACCTCCAGTAGTTTATCTTATTTATATTTCAAGGTATCCAATGGTATGGTGTTAATGGTGGCAACTTGGCAAAAGTCTTTTGATGGACAATAAATACAATCAGGATCTATGTACTCATTATCTCTATTTTTTAGGATCAAATATAATATGTTGAAAATTTTCCTCAAGGGGGTCATCTAATGAATGGTTGTTATACCTTAATCTAAAATTTTCATCAAGGAGCTAGAAATATGGTTCGATGATGTGGTAAGTTCCCTACTCATAGTGACTAAGGTCGAATCCTCTCCAATGAGAGTGTTGGAAATATCATAGAGCAAAGGAGGGATTTGATAGGAAGCTAACATCACAAAAAAATGGTGATTCAAGTCTTTCATCAAGAGGGACATCGGAAGAGGTATCAATTCAAATGTATACAAAATTTGTAGAATTAGATGTAGGACCCACGGAAATAATGGTGCCTATGCATGGGCGTCCAAAATCCTTAATCGATTTTATGATGGGAAATGTAAATATGATGTTGTGTACTAGATACTCACTTATTCCTAGACTTTTTATGTGGACTAGGACCTATGCAGGTTGGGAAGGGGATGAGGGAGTTGGTCCAACATCTTCTTCTAGATGGAGCAATGCTATGGTTGAACATGAAGTAGTGTCTTGAATGGATGGATCTTCAGTGGATGCATTCAGGAGTGGTGGTTTTTCAAGCTGCATGGAGAAGGAAGTGGCTTGGGGTATTGTTATGGACTAGGGACTAGCAGAGGTGGAGGTGGAAGTTATGATAACTTGTCCAGTAATGGGTTGAGGTGGTAGCTCGATTTACATTGTGGAAGGAATTTTTTTGGCTTCAATGGATGGAGGAGAGGAAGCATTTTCAACTGGTCAAGGTTGGTGGACAAATAGATTGGTGAATGAGCAAAGTGGAGGATACAATGGTGTAGGTGAAGGTGGGTTGTTTGAAAATGGTCAATTTTTTGTGGAAGGTATGTGTTGGATGTGTGGGTTAAAAGGGGCACTTTATGAAGATAAAGGTTGGTTTGTATGGAGTTGACTTTACCCAATGATATGGGGTTGGATGGAAGTGGACATAGGTGGATGATAAAATGGAGGTGATAATGGAGGTTGGGGACTATACAAAGTAGTTGAGGTGATGTAATAAGTTGAGTGTGGTAGAATGGGGAATAAATGTAAATTTTATGATGTAGTATGGGTAGATGGATGGGTAATTAGTGGTGGAAAATATGGATCGAGGTGTGATGGCATTGGTCGAGGGGCTAGTTCAAGAAATATTGGGGTAAGGTACAGGTGTGTGGAAGGTAGGGGAGACTTGTACACATTGAAGATCAAGTTATAGTACTTGAAAGGTTCCTCATCACCGAGGATGTAGTGTATACGGCCCTCATGAACATATTTTAGACAATGATGTAATATTGAGGGGATGCATCACATATCCCAAACCCAAGGTCTTCCAAGTAGTATTATATTGTATTTCTCCTTCGATGATGTGACACAAAGTATGAATAGTCTTACCACCTACTCGAATAGGTAGAACGAATGTTCTAAGTGTTGAGCACAATACATAATTAAATGCCCGTAGAGTGAAGGTGTATGAGACTATGTATGAAGGAGGTAGGTGGAGATGTTGGAGCACCATGGATGTTATGGTGTTGATCAAAGAACCGATGTCGACCAAAACTTGTTTAAAGGGCTTGTAATCTATATGAGCTATAATATGTAGTGAAGGATCAGGTGCTTCTATTGGTAAATTTTTGATTTCATAATCATAGAAGGTGATTTCAGACTCCATGCAAGTTTTGATGCTACCCACAAAGTTTGCAGAGGTATTTGGATCTTGAGTGTGAAGACCAATGGATTTCAATATTTCTATTAATACCTCCAGATGAAGGGATGACTGGTAGATGAGCTTATAAATTGAGAGGTTGACCAATACCATCCTAAGGCTCTATGTGAGGTTATTTGTGAGGGACATGATTGGTTGTGGAGGATGTGGTATGACCTAAACTAGTGGGGGTGGCACAGTAGAGGATGAATGTAAGTTAGGATAAGTACTCAATTGGATCTATCGATCAAGATAGAATTGATTTTGAGTAATTATTTGGATCATCCATACAAATTTGTGATACTATATGATGGTGTTGAGGTGGTTGACCTAGTTTGGGGGGTGTTGGTAGTTGGTGGCACCTAAAATTATTGGTTTGGCCTATATTGTGGTAAGGGGTCTTGATAAGTGTTGAGATTTTATTGGGTGGTGCAAGGGGGTTGTCTATGACAATGACCCCTTCTCGATAAGGTCTTGGACCATATGTTTGAAGAAAATATAATCATTGGTAGCATGACCCTATCACCTATGGTAAGCACAATGGTGATATTTTTTTATGATGAGGGTTTAGGCTTGTTGGGGTCTTCTAGTCTTACTTTTGGAAATTATATTGCATGTGCTTAATAAAGTCATTGAAATATGATCGACTAGGGCTTTAAAAGTGGGGTGAAATTACACGAGGGTCTAGCAGGACGCTTGGGGTATTTGTCTATATGAATTTTTTGTAGTTGGATGGTGTTAGTATTACAATGGCACTGAGAGGGGCGATGAATCAGTGTAGCTCTATAAACTTAAATTTATAGCTCTTAATACCGCAACAATTAAAACTTATTACTAGATACAGCAAGTATAACAAAAGAGCATCACACAACACAAGATTTAATGAGGTTCACCAATGTGGCTACTCCTCAAAAATTGACTACTTGAACTACCATCCAAATCCAGCCTTTGCAAAGCAACAACTTTATAATCAATTTACCAGCACCAACTGGAAGGAGCACAAACCCCTAATTTACTAGCACCAACTGGAAGGAGCACCAACCCCTGATTTACCAACACCAACTGGAAGGAGCACCAACCCCTGATTTACCAGCACCAACTAGAAGGAGCACCAACCCCTGATGCCAAGCACCAACTTGGACTTCAATTCTGAAACTAGAAGATTGACAATAAAATACCTTTGCTTTTGTAAGACCCTGACTGGTCTTCTTCACCTTTGCGTTCTCTGTGCACTCTACTTTCTCTACGTAATCACAACAGCACCTGGTCAAAATTCAACCTTTTTTCTCTCTATGCACTCTTCTCTCTCTATGCAATCACTTTGCACACTCTGCTTCATTACAGTCGAACTTCACGATCGTCTTCTCCCTTTTGCGCACTCTACTCTCTTTGCAAATTTTGCACTTAGCATGATTCGACACGACTTGCTCTCTACGCACACCGACCGTATCTCAACACCTTCGACATAGCATGAATTCTCCAAATAGCCCTCCTTTTATAACAATATTTTTATGATGAAAACCCTAATCTTAGTCGACTGTAAATCCTAATCTTAGTCGGCTTTCATAACAACTGTAAACCCTAATTTTAGTCGGCTTTCATCGGTCTTCATCAGCTTCAAATCAACCACAAAAATACATGTCGCAATATCACAAAACTTTCACTTTCTCTCTCTTTCTCCTTGCTTTGGCCCTCGAAAATACAACATGTCGCGATATCGCGACATTTTTTCTTTTTCTCTCTTTCTCTTTGCATCGGACCGTGAAAATACAACATGTCGCGAGATCACGACACTTTTTCTCCTTGCTCTTTCTCTTAGCTTTGGCCCACGAAAAGACAACATGTCACGATATCGCGACACTTTTGCCTCCGTATGCTTTCTCTATTCTTTTGTCATGATATCATGATACTTCTGCTTCTAAAGACTTCGACTTTGCTTTTGTCGTGATATCGTGACACTTTTGCCTCCGTAGTCTTCAACTTAGCTTTTGTCATAAAATCGTGACACTTCTGCTTTCGTACTTAGCTTCTTTGCTTTTGTCATGAAATTATGACACTTTTGCCTTCGAAGTCTTCTTCTCTGCTTTTGTCATGAAATCGTGACACTTCTGCTTTCGAAGTCTTGCTTTCTGCTTTTGTCATGAAATCACGACAGTTTTGCTTCCGTACACTTCCTCTCTTTCTTTTGTCGCAAAAATATGACATGTCGTTAAATCGCGACACTTTTTCAACTTACTTTCTCTCTCCTATTTTAGTCATGAAAATGCGACATGTCACAAAATCACGATGCTTTTCCAACTTACTTTATCTCTCCTATTTTAGTCACAAAAATGTGACATGTGAAATCGTGACTCTTTTCTTACTTGTTCTCTTTCTTCGAACTTGTCACAAAATCGCGACACTTCTTCCTGCTTTCTCTTTTTCTTCCAACATGTCATGAAATCATGATAGTTTTTCTACTTGCCTTTTTCTCTTCCAACATGTCGCAAAATCGTGATAGTTTTTTCACTTGCATTTTTCTCTTCCAACATGTCGTGAAATCATGACAGTTTTTCCACTTGCCTTTTTCTCTTCCAACATGTCGCGAAATCGCGACAGTTTTTCCACTTGCCTTTTTCTCTTCCAACATGTCATGAAATCATGATAGTTTTTCCACTTGCCTTTTTCTCTTCCAGCATGTCACGAAATCGTGACAGTTTTTCCTGCTTTTTCTCTCTTTCAACATGTCGCGAAATCGTGATAGTTTTTCTTGCCTGTTGTATATGTCATGATATCGCGACACTTTTCTTACTTGTCTTTTTCTTTGATCTTTTGCATATGGGCCACTTCGGTCTTCTTGGAAAAACACTATACATACTCTGAATAACCTTTGAACTCCTATCTTCTGCATCTGAATAGCTTTTGAACTTCCTATCCATTGCATCACTAGATCTATCTGACTGTGTTGACAACAATGACAATACTGTTGTTGCACCTTGCTCAACAATCTCCCCCTTTGGAATTGTTGGCAACACATGTGCAATTTCCTTTAACTCTTCTCCCCCTTTGACAATAATACCAAATGGCTACTGCAGACTCCCCCTAAGTCCATGCACAACATTCTCAGGCACAATTTATTACACTTAGCAAAAATCATGAATATGAGCAAAAATATAATCAAATACTTAAATGCTCCCCATGAGAATGTGATCCCTATAGCTATTCAATTCTTGGGAAGTGTGACCACTCCCAATTTATTGTGAAAGTACTCAAAAAATTCCTTGGGCAATGGTATTGTGAAGATATCTGCTACTTGCTTTGTAGTTGGAACAAAATCCAACTTAACCTCACCTTTCGCAACTTTCTCCTTCAAAAAGTGATACCTGATAGCAATGTGTTTTGTGCGTGAATGCATAACCGGATTCTTGGAGATGTTAATGGCACTGGTGTTATCACACTTAACTGATATTGGCTTACTGAAGCTAATACCAAGATCTTTCAAGGTTTGTTTCATCCATAATACTTGCATACAACATGTTGTTGCTGCAATATATTATGCCTCTACTGTCAATAAAGAAACTAACTCTTGTTTCTTACTGTGCCACACGACCAATCTGTCTCCAAGATAGAATGCACCTCCATTGGTACTCTTTCTGTCATCTACACATCCTACCCAATCTACATCTAAATACGAAATAAGGGTGAATTCTTTACCTTTCGAATACCATAACCCATACTCCATATTACCCTTGAGGTATCGAAGAATCCTCTTTACTCTTTGTCACATGAGTCTCCTTGGGATTAGCCTGAAATTGTGCTACCATGCATACTGCCTGCAAAATGTCTGGTCTAGTAGCTCAGAGTACAGTAAGCTCCCAATCATAGATCTGTACATGGTTTGATCAACAAGTGGAGATTTTTCATCCTTGCTCAACTTGCAACCTATCATCATGGGAGTGCTAACTGGCTTACAATCCTCCATTGTGAACTTTTTAACATCTCTTTCACATATTTAACTTGAGAAATAAATATGCCCTTCTTATTTTGATTAACTTGCAACCCGAGGAAATACGAAAGTTCACCAATCATTGACATTTCAAATTCTTTATGCATCTTATTTGCTAAACCTTTACATGACTCATCTTTGCTGCTGCCAAATATGATATCATCTACGTATACAACAAGAACAATAAGATGCCCATTTTCTATTTTGACATACAAATTACTATCCACCATACCTTTCTTAAACCCTTGTTGAGTGAGATGTCTAGCCTTGCATACCATGCTCAGGGTGCCTGTTTTAAGCCATATAATGCTTTCTTCAACTTGCAAATCAAGTTGGGATCATCACCAAGTTGGAAACCATCTAGTTTCTCAATATAAACCTCTTCTTCAAGTTTCCCATTCAAAAACACTGATTTCACATCCATTTGATAAACTTTGAAATTCTTGTAGACTTCTAAAGCCAAAAATATTATAATTGCCTCTAGTCTAGCTACTGGTGCAAAAGTTTCCTCAAATTCAATGCCTTCAACTTGTGCATAACCCTTACATACAAATCTTGCTTTATTTCTGACTACCTATCCGTCTTCATTCAATTTTTTTCAAAAAATCCATTTAGTCCCGATTATATTTTTATTTGCAGGTCTAGGTACTAACTCCCAAGTTTCATTTTTCTTGATCTGATCTAATTCTTCATTTATTGCCTTCATCCAACTTTCATCTTTTCTTGCATCAGCAACATTTTTGGGCTCAATGTTGGATAATAGAGAGTAGTTACTTACTACTCTTCTTCTTGTCTGAACACCAACTTTGGGGTCTCCAATTATTTGCTCTCTAGGATGATTTTTCTGAAGCTGCCTATTTTGAATTTCTTATTTTCTTCCACTTCTAAATCACAACTTAAATCATCTGAGTCAATTTTTTGTATCTTTTCCATTTCGTTTTCCTCATCTCCTTCAATAACCTCTTCATAAATTGGGTAGTTTGTTTCATAGCTAATTACTCGTTCTCTACCTTCATCAAATTTAACATCGACGTTGTCCACAATTTTCTTTAGCCTCTTTTTGTAGCATTTGTAAGCTTTGCTTCTTGGTGAATAACCAACAAAAATACCTTCATCCGCTCTATCTTAAAACTTACCAACATTATCTTTAGTTCTTTTGATGTAGCACTTGCTGCCAAAAACTTTGAGGTATTTTGCTGTTGCCCTTTTACCAAACCACAACTCATAAGGAGTTTTGCTTTCATGTGTTCTCAACATGTACCTATTTTGGATATACACCGTAGTATGGACTGCTTCTCTCCAAAATTTGTCTGCTACTCTGCTTTCAACCAACATAGTCCATGCCATTTCCTACATTGTCTTGTTCTTTCTTTCTACCACTCCATTCTTCTGAGGTGTCCTGGCTACTGAAAACTGTCTCCTAATACCGTATTTTTCACACTGCAAACTCCTTTGAAATGAATTCTCCTCCTCTATCTGATCTTAAACATTTGATCCTCCTTCATGTTTCATTCTCAACTTGGTTTTTGAAAATCTTGAACCTTTCAAAAGCTTCTGATTTATGCTTCAAGAAAAATATCCATGTCATTTTGGAATAGTCATCAATGCACAACATAAAATATTTGTCACCATTTATGCTTTGTGTTCTCATGGGTCCACATAAATCGGTGTGTATTAGTTCCAAAGGTTTGCTTGTGTAGTACTCTTTTGTTTTGAATGTGACTCTAGTTTGCTTCCCCTTTTGGCATGAAGCACAAATGTTGTTTGCAGGTTTGCTGATGGTGGGAATATCTCTCACTGCCCTTTTTGATTTGATTTTTACTAGATTATCAAAACTGATATGATCGAGTCTCTTATGCCACAACCAACTTTCTTCTTCCTGTCCAATAAAACAATCTCCTTTTGAAGTCTTTGAGAGCATGTACAGGTTTCTAGATGTCCTTGATCTAGTTGCTATCAATTTTCCACTATTTGTTTTTTTGACTTCACAACCCTGCTTCTTAAAAATTACTTCATGACCTTTATCACAAATATGAATTATGCTCAACAAGTTATGTTTCAAACCATCCACAAATAAGACTTCTTCTGACTTAATTTGTCCATCAATAATTTTAAGTGAACCTTTGCCAACTATCTTAGCTCCATCATTATTTTCAAACTTTACTGAACCACCTTCATATTTCTATAGCTTTTCAAATTTTTGTTTGTCACCTGTCATATGACTGGAGCATCCACTATCAAGTATCCATGGTACATATTTATTCTATGCTTTAAAAGTTGTTTGTACGATTAAGGATTCATTTTCTTCCTTAAGTCGCTCTTTTTCTTTCCACTCTATTTTGATAGTAGTTTTGGGCTCTTGTTTTGCCTTTCCCTTATCAATAGCTTGTGCATGTTTTTTAGGAATTTTTATATTTTGTCTCATCCTATTTGGTTGAAATTTTCTTTCCTAAAATTTATTTGATGCAAATGTACTTCTACAGTTTCTTGCAATGTGCCCAAAATTATGACAGTTATAACATTCTACTGTATAATTCATTAGAGGAGAAAAAGCATTTCTATTGGTGAAATTCCTTGGTCTTACATTATATTTGTAGTCTGAGATTTTATGTCCATAGCCATTGCATTTAAAACAAAAACTAGAAAAGGGATAATTGAACCTGGGTGATGGTCTTTGCCATGTTGTCGTAGGAGCCATAGGTCTTCTTCTTCTTTGATGTGTGACATTAGTGAATCCATCATTTTCAATTCTCCTTTCGTGCCTGGCATTATTGCTTTCTTTTGCATGAGATGTTTTTCCTTGATCAACCTGTTTCTTATCTTCATTCTTTATGGATTCTACATTTCTGGCCTTTGATCCATTTTATGTTAGACTTACAATGGCACTGAGAGGGGGGGTGAATCAGTGTAGCTATTTAAACTTAAATCTGCAACTCTTAAATTTGAAATAATGAAAGCTTAAAACCAGATAAAGCAAATATAACAAGAGAGCATTCCACAACACATAATTTAACGAGGTTCACCAGTTTTGGCTACTCCTCAAAAATAGACTACTTGGACTCCCATCCAAATCTAGACTTTGCAAAGCACCAACTTTATAATCAATTTACTAGCACCCACTGGAAGGAGCACCAACCCCTAATTTATCTGCACCAACAAAAAGGAGCACCAACCCCTGATTTACCAGCATCGACTGGAAGGAGCACCAACCCCTAATTTATCTACATCAATAGAAAGGAGCACCAACCCCTGATTCCAAGCACCCACTCAGAATTCTATTTTGAATCTTTTTGACATAAAAATGCCTTCACTTTTACAAGACCCTCTCTGGTCTATTGCTCATTCAATCTCTGTTTCAATTCATGAAACACACCCACTCCAACTGTTCTGCTTACCGCACTCAATCTCTTCCCGCACGGAGCTCAACCTCACTACTTCATGCAAATCTCCTTTTATAATGATGTTCTGTTTCTATTCTTGACTTCCATATTCGTGCATGCAACCCAGAACTGTTTCTTAAATATTCTCTTCTACCACTTGTCAACTGTAACTACATCTTTATGTAACTCCTTTTGCGTATATAGAGTGGGCATTTCGTTAAAGACGTTACATGCAACATATACCTCTACCATGACTATTCATATTCTTTTATGTGCATGCATGCATTTTTTGATTCTATTTATGCGACTGTTCGATTTCTCCTTCTTTGACTATTCTTAAAATAGTTGCATGATTTCTATCTATAACTAAACCTATAGCTATCGCATTTACTCCAGTTAACTCTTCTTATTTTAGCTGCATGCTTTTCCTCTACAACTGCCCCTTTAACTATTGTTCTATTCTAGTTAACTGTCTGTTATCGTGTTGTTGCGACCTGTCACGAAATCTCGACACTTCTGTATCTTTCTGCCCTTCTCGCCTTTTACCCGTGAAAATACAACATGTGAAATCATGACATTTTTGGCCTCCTTTTTCACCTCTTGTCTTGCAGCCATGAAAACCAGACATGTCACGAAATCATGACATCTGTCTCTTCTATACACTATTCTCTGCAAACCCCAGCGAAAACCTGACATGTCACGAAATCATGACACATTCGTTGCCTTGTGCATTCTTCTATATTTTGCACATGAAAACGGAACATGTTGCGAAATCATGACATCTTTCTCTGCCTTGTGCCTTTTCTATCTTTGGCCCGCGAAAATAGAACATGTCACGAAATTGCGACATCTTTCCTCCTTGATGCTTTCTCTTCGAACCTGTCACGAAATCGCGACACTTTCTCTCCTTGGCACTTTCTCTTTGAACCTGTTGTGAAATCATGACACTTTCTCTCCTTGGCACTTTTCTTCTCATCGGATCGCAAAAACCCGACATGTCACGAAATCGTGAAATCACGATAGTTTTCTTTGCTTGCGCCTACTTTCCAAACATGTCATGAAATCGCGATAGTTTTCTTACTTGCCTTCTTTGCTTCCAACATGTCATGAAATCATGACAGTTTTTCCACTTGGCTTCTTTGCCTCCAACATGTCGCAAAATCGTGACAGTTTTCCTTATGTCTTCTCTCTCCTCGGTCATGTCATAAAATCATGACAATTTTGCTTGCGCCTTCTCTCTCCTCGACCATGTCACGAAATCACAACAATTTTGCTTGTGCCTTCTCTCTCCTCGGCCATGTCATGAAATCATGACAATTTTGCTTGCACCTTCTCTCCTCGGCCATGTCGCGAAATCATGACAATTTTGCTTGCGCCTTCTCTCTCCTCGACCATGTCGCAAAATTGTGACAATTTTGCTTATGCCTTCTCTCTCCTCGACCATGTCATGAAATCATGACAATTTTTCTTGTGCCTTCTCTCTCCTCGACCATGTCGCAAAATCGTGACAATTTTGCTTGCACCTTCTCTCTCCTCCAATATGTCACAAAATCATGACAGTTTTGCCTGCATTTTCTCTCTCCTCCGATATGTCATGAAATCACGACAGTTTTGCTTTCTGCCTTCTTTCTTCTCAACCTGTCATGATATCATGACAGAAAACATGTCGCGATATCACGATAGTTTTCTTGTCTTTTTCTTTGATTTTTTGAATCTGGGCCACTTATGTCTTCTTGGAAATTCACTGTACATGTTTTGACTAACCTCTGAACTCCTATCCACTGCATCAACTGATCTATTTTTCTATGTTGACAACAATGACAATACTTTGGCTGCACCTTGCACATCAATCTCCCCCTTTGGAATTGTTGGCAACACTCATGCAATCTCCTGTAATTCTTCTCCCCCTTTGACAATAATACCAAAGGGCTACTGTAGACTCCCCCTGAGTCCATGCACAACATTCTTGGGCAAAAAATTATTACAGTTAGAAAAAAGCATAAACATGAGCAATATGATAAACAGATGCATAAATGTTCCCCCTGAGAATTTGATCCCGATAGCTAGTCAATTCTTAAACTATTCTTGGGAATATGTGACCACTTCATTTCACTATTTAACAACATCATGATAAGCATAATAGGCATTACTCAGATCTATCTTCAACTGTGTTGGTTGTTGGATCTCTATCCATTGAGACTCTGTTCTCTGTACTCTGATAATAGGCTCACACAGAACCTGCTTAACAAGCTTACATAGAGCTTGTCCAAATCAGCTCACAAGTCCTCACTAGAACCTGTCCAATTCAGCTCACAAGTCTTCACTAGAACTTGTCCAAATCAACTCACAAGTTCATCAAGAAAAACTTGCTTAGCATGAACCCACAAAGAGAATTGTTAGAGACCCAATGTGATTCATCAACCTCATAGAAGCATAAAGAGAATTGTTGGGAGACTCAATATGTTCTATACTTAACTCCCAATCTCAATCTCAACTCAATCTCAATCTCAAAAGAATAAGATAGATGTAGTATGCTTTTCTCAAGAACATGAAACACAACCCAACAATTGCCAACCATGCAATAACTCATATAACAATGATTCTCATGTTCTTTCCACAACCAATATCTTTTCTCAACCATTTAGGGCTTTAATAACAATGCTTAAAGACAAGGTTTAACCAACATCATTGAACTCAAGATTAACCTTGAAGCATTCAACCAATCACTACATGAAAAGGAAACTAATAGACATCTTTTTCTTTTCAAAGGTGTTGGAACAAAACAGCCACCAACATAAATCACCAATGCAAAGAATAACTTGCTCAAATCAATCTCAATGGAGTAAGCCCAAATTATGTATCAAGTAAAGTATTAACTTTATCAAAACAACCTTTATGAAAGCAACTCAACCATCAATCTCAAAATAGCCAACTAAGGGTTTCACCATCTCACTGCAAGTAGCAAGACTTACTAACATAAACCCTAGTGAAAAATACTTCCTATTTGTTTGAGGAAGAAAAGAATAGATCTTCAACCTGTTACGAACACCACCCTCTATTTTGCCACCAAGTTAGGGTTAGATCATAAAAGTAACCACAAAAATATTTATTCCTTAAAACACCTTATGACTCCAATCCTTAGAAGTCAACTATAAAAAGAAATATAAAGCATACAAACAATATATCCTTTTACACCTTACTCAAACTCATACTTCTAGACCGTTACCTCTAGCGTTGGAACCTCAATCAGTGCGCAGTCATCAACTCTCGGTATTCTGCTTCCTTAGGAAATATCTCGCATTCCTAAAATCTAAACTGTTATGATCCGTAATTTTGAACAGTGGCAGAAGAATCATCAACAGAGCAACAATGACATAAGCAATACTACCAATGGTGATAGCTCTCCATTTAATCACCACACTTCACGGAACTTCAACAAACCACTACATAAAATGAAAAACACACTTTAACAACAATACGACAATTTCTCGACCACTTGCCTTTCATCCTCAAAAAATCATACAAATACATAGGACCATTAAAATAAGACTTTAATATTGCTCCCCCTGAGGATGTGCCAACTGGAGTTGCTTAGAGCAATGGAGGAGTAATCTCCTTCTGTCCAAGGAGACACGATTTCCTCTCTTCTTTCTTTCTCCAGTTTTTCTTGAACTTAGGCTGAGAATTTTCACCTGTATCCATATTTTGAACCTTTTCGTGAACCTAAACATTTCTCATGGGTGGTTGTCTCTTGTGCATTCTTGATGGATAATTATTTTCCTATTTGTGTTGCATTTTTTGTGTCTAATGGAATATGTGGTCTTGCCTTAGATTAGATGCAGAGGTGCTTGGACAAAACCTTACTATGTGCCCATGACCATTACATTTAAAACATTGCACATGGTGTTCACTCAGAAGAGCAGACGTATTTCTACCAGCATAACTCCTTGATTTATTATTCAATCCACAGTAAATTTTTGGTGACCATAGTGGCTGCATCTAAAATAATAATCGTTAAAAGCATTATTATGAGAAGAGTGAGAATGAGAGAACCTCTTTTGTGGTGTTTGCTTTGTTGTAGATCTTCTTTGATATTTTTTTCCTTTTGAAGATTCAGCTTCAGACTTTTCTTTCTTCTTTCCTTCATCAGTGAACTTCTTCTTCTCTGCAGTTTTGGAAGATGATGGTTGTTTAGCTTCATATCCAAGACCAAGCTTAGTTGTGGAGCTTCTTTGTTGCTTTATCATTTTATCTAGCAACTCTGTGTTCTTCTCATATTTGAGATTTACATTGGCCTCTACTAGTTGTTTCTTCAATGAAACAATCTCTTCTTCTTTTTGGTAGCAAACAGTCTCTTTCTCATTGATTTGAGACCTGAGAATATCTTCAATCCTTTTGTATTGTTCTACTTGCAGCTTTAGATCAACAATAACTTTGTTAGATTCCTCTTCACTTGTGCTGCATACATAATTCTCATCATCTAGGTGTGTCTTCAAGGCTTCTTTTGATTTCTTGGCCTTTTGAACCTGTAAGAAGAGATCTTCAATCTCATCTCCATATTCTTCTAATTTCTTAGACAGTCTTTTATTATTTTTCTTTTCTTTCCTCAATTATTCAAGTGCAGCAATCAACTCACCTCTTAAATTTACTTTAGCCTCAGCCTCAATGTTTCGATCACTTTCATGTTCTTTTGTATTTTCTTCTTAAAATGCCATGAACAGAGTTTCACCTGTTTCTTCTTCAGGATCCTCACCGGATCTGTCTTCAGAGGAGCTGACATTCTTGGATATGAAACTTTTCTTCTTGAAGTGGTTGTTTCTGAACTTCATCTTTTCTTCTAGTCACTTCTTTCTTGGTGCGATTCTTCATCACTTTCATTCTCCATATTTCATGGACATTTAGCTGCAACATGCCCAATGCCTCCATAACTGAAAAATTTAAATGGTAGCTTTCCTCCATATTTTCCTTGTCCCCTTTTTAGTTTTTGGATAAATTTTGCTTCCATCTCATCGGATGTCTCTTCATCTTCAGATTCTTGTTTTGCCTTCGTATGTTTGTGGGCTTTGAACATAGCTTCTCTGTCTATGGGATCAGACTTTCCTATTCTCATCTCATATGCAGTCAATGAACTATGCATCTCATCCATACTAAACATATTTAGATCTTTGGCTTCTTCTATAGCTGATACTTTAGAATCAAATCTTTTGGGAAGAGATCTTAATATCTTTTTTAATATTGTAGGGTCTTCGATTTTCTCGTCGAGTCCTCTAATGACATTAATGACTTCATTTACTCTCAGCATATATGCCGCTATGTTCTCATCATCATTCATCTTTAACACTTCATACTGAGTTTGATGAGTTTGCAGCTTGGCCTCCTTGATCTTATTGCCTCTTTCATGAATGCTCTTCAATTTGTCCCAAATTTCTTTTGCAGTTTTATAGCTCATGATCTTTACCAATTCACTGAGGAAGCAAACTACCGAGAGTTGATGAGCATTTTATAGTTGTCACATTTACTCTAGTTAACTCTTCTTATTTTGACTGCATGCTTTTCCTCTACAACTGCCCCTTTAATTGTTGTTATGTTCTAGTTAACTGTCTGTTATCGTGCTGTTGCGACCTATCGCAAAATCGTGACACTTCTGTATTTTTTTGCCCTTATCGCCTTTTACCCACAAAAATACATGTCACAAAATCATGACATTTTTGGCCTCCTTGTTCACTTCTTCGCTTGTACCTACAAAAACTAGACATGTCATGAAATTGTGACACTTTTGCCTTCTCACTACTCTTCTTGGCTTGCTCTAGCGAAAACTAGACATGTCGCGAAATCGTGACACTTTCGCCTTCTTGCTACTTTTCTTGGCTTCAACCAGCAAAAAAGGAACATGTCACAAAATTGTGACATATTTCTCTGCCTTGTGCCTTTTCTGCCTTCCGTCCGCAAAAATGGAACATGTCGTGAAATCCCAACATCTTTCTCTGCCTTGTGCCTTTTCTGCCTTCCGCCCGTGAAAATGGAACATGTCGTAAAATCATGACACTTTCACTGCCTTGTGCCTTTTCTGTCTTTGGCCAGCGAAAACACAACATGTCACGAAATCGTGACACTTTTTTCTTCCTTGCACTTCTCTTCGACCCTGTCGTGAAATCGTGACACTTTCTCTCCTTGGCACTTTCTCTTCGATCCTATCATGAAATCGTGACACTTTCTCTCCTTGGCGCTTTCTCTTCGAACCTGTCACAAAATCGTGACACTTTCTCTCCTTGGTGCTTTCTCTTCGATCCTATCACAAAATCGTGACACTTTCTCTCCTTAGTGCTTCCTCTTAGAACCTATCATGAAATCATGACACTTTTCTTTGTGAGCTCCTTCTCCTCGAGCATGTCACAAAATCGTGATAGTTTTCTTTGCCTGCGCCTCTTCTTCAAACATGTCACGAAATCGCGATAGTTTTTCTACTTGCCTCCTTCTCTGCCAACATGTTGTAAAATCATGATAGTTTTCCTTGTGCCTTCTCTCCCTCGACCATGTCGCAAAATCATGACAATTTTTC
This sequence comes from Wollemia nobilis, assembly GCA_028583015.1. Taxonomy (NCBI): domain Eukaryota; kingdom Viridiplantae; phylum Streptophyta; class Pinopsida; order Araucariales; family Araucariaceae; genus Wollemia; species Wollemia nobilis. The sequence continues at coordinate 13,085,997 of JAQPPZ010015100.1, forward strand.
TTGCGCCTTCTACAATTTCTTGTAATGTGCCTTAAATTATGACAGTTATAACATTCTACTATATAATTCATCAGAGGAGAAAAAGCATTTCTACTAGTGAAATTCCTTGGTCTTACATTATATTTGCAGTCTGAGATTTTATGTCCATAGCCATTGCATTAAAAACAAAAACCATAAAAGGGATAATTGAACCTGGGTGATGGTCTTTGCCATGTTGTCGTAGGAGCCATAGGTCTTCTTCTTCTTTGATGTGTGACATTAGTGAATCCATCATTGTCAATTCTCCTTTTGTGCCTAGCATTTTTGCTTTCTTTTGCATGAGATATTTTTCCTTGATCAACCTATTTCTTATCTTCATTCTTTATGGATTCTACATTTCTGGCCTTTGATCCATTTGATGATTCTCCTTCGATGAAACCCAGACCAAATTTGATGCTTGCATGCCTTTGGTCATTTATAATCTTATCCAGCTTCATAGAAATTTCTTCGTGTTTGTGATAGCAACTAATTTTGTGATTCATCTCTTCTATCTGCATCCGTAAACCTACATTCTCTTCTTCTAGTTTATAGCAATAATCTATTTTCATGGTAATTTGTACTTCGAGATCTTCAGATATTTTCTTGTATTCTTCTTTCTATACTTTCAGATTGGTTATGATTTCATTTGCATCCTCAAGCCTTTTTGAAATTTTCTTATTCTTTTTCTTCTCTATTTTCCACTCTTCAAGTGCAGAGATCAACTCACCTTCTAGATCTACTTTAGCCTTAGGGTTTTCACCACATACTTCAGATTTCACTTCTTCCTTTTTTGATTTTACTTCTTCAAATGCCATGAAAAGAGCTTCACCACCTGCCATTATGTTACTTCCAAGATCACCCTAGCCGGTTAAGCTTGTACAGGAACTTAGCTCTGATATCAATTGTTAGTCTTACAATGACACTGAGAGGGGGGATGAATTAGTGTATCTCTATAAACTTAAATTTACAGCTCTTAATATTGCAACAATTAAAACTTATTATTAGATACAGCAAGTATAACAAAATAGCATCACACAACACAAGATTTAACGAGGTTCACCAATGTGGCTACTTTTCAAAAATTAACTACTTGGACTACCATCCAAATCCAGCCTTTGCAAAGCAACAACTTTATAATCAATTTACCAGCACCAACTGGAAGGAGCACCAACCCCTGATTTACCAGCACCAACTAAAAGGAGCACCAACCCCTAATTTACCAGCACCAACTGGAAGGAGCACCAACCCCTGATTTACTAGCACCAACTGGAAGGAGCACCAACCCCTGATGCCAAGCACCAACTTGGACTTCAATTCTAAAACTAGAAGATTGATAGTAAAATACCTTTGCTTTTGTAAGACCCTAACTGGTCTTCTTCACCTTTGCGTTCTCTGCACACTCTGCTTTCTCTATGCAATCACAGCAGCACCTGGTCAAACTTCAACCTTTTCACTCTCTATGCACTCTGCTCTCTCTACGCAATCACTTCACACACTCTACTTCGTTACAGTCAAACTTCACGATCGTCTTCTCCCTTTTGTGCACTCTACTCTCTTTGTGAATTTTGCACTTAGCACGATTCGACACAACTTGCTCTTTGCGCACATCGACCGTATCTCACACACCTTCGACACACCATGAATTCTCCAAATAGCCCTCCTTTTATAACAATATTTTTATGATGAAAACCCTAATATTAGTCGGCTATAAATCCTAATCTTAGTCGGCTTTCATAACAACTACAAACCCTAATTTTAGTCGATTGTCATCGGTCTTCGTCGGCTTCAACTCAACCGTGAAAATACATGTCGCGATATCATGAAACTTTTGCTTTCTCTATCTTTCTCCTTGCTTTGGCCCCCAAAAATACATGTCATGATATCGCGACATTTTTTCTTTTTCTCTCTTTCTCTTTGCATCGGACCGCGAAAATACAAGATGTCGTGATATCACGACACTTTTTCTTCTTGCTCTCTCTCTTAGCTTTGGCCCGCAAAAATACATGTCGTGATACTGCGACACTTTCGCCTTCGTACGCTTTCTTTATTCTTTTGTCCCAATATCATGACACTTTTGTTTCCAAAGACTTTGACTTTACTTTTGTCGCAATATTGCAACACTTCTGCCTCCATAGTCTTCAACTTAGCTTTTGTTACGAAATCGTGACACTTCTGCTTCTGTACTTAGCTTCTTTGCTTTTGTTATGAAATCGTGACACTTCTACCTTCAAAGTCTTCTTCTCTACATTTGTCACGAAATCGTGACACTTCTGCTTCCAAAGTCTTACTTTCTACTTTTGTCACGAAATCATGACAGTTCTGCTTCCGTACGCTTCCTCTCTTTCTTTTGTCGCAAAAATGCGACATGTCGCAAAATCGTGACACTTTTCCAACTTACTTTCTCTTTCCTTTTTTAGTCACAAAAATGCAACATGTCGCAAAATCGCGATGCTTTTCCAACTTACTTTCTCTCTCCTATTTTAGTCGCGAAAATGTGACATGTCATGAAATCGTGACACTTTTCTTACTTGTTCTCTTTCTTCGAACTTGTCGCGAAATTGTGACACTTCTTCCTGCTTTCTCTTTTTCTTCCAACATGTCGTGAAATCGTGACAGTTTTTCTACTTGCATTTTTCTCTTCCAACATGTCACGAAATCGTGACAGTTTTTCCACTTGCCTTTTTCTCTTCCAACATGTCGTAAAATCGTGACAATTTTTCCACTTACCTTTTTCTCTTCCAACATGTCACGAAATCGCGACAGTTTTTCCACTTGCCTTTTTCTCTTCCAACATGTCACGAAATCGTGATAATTTTTCCACTTGCCTTTTTCTCTTCCAGTATGTCGTGAAATTGCGACAGTTTTTCCTGCTTTTTCTCTCTCTTTCAACATGTCACGAAATCGTGACAGTTTTTCTTGCCTGCTGTATATGTCGCGATATCGCGACACTTTTTTTACTTGTCTTTTTCTTTGATATTTTGCATATGGGCCACTTCGGTCTTCTTGGAAAAACACTGTACATACTCTGAATAACCTTTGAACTCCTGTCTTCTGCATCTGAATAGCTTTTGAACTTCCTATCCACTGCATCACTAGATCTATCTGACTGTGTTGAAAACAATGACAATACTGTTGCTGCAACTTGCTCAATAGATGGGAGATGGCATGGCATGGTATGTTTATCACTAGGGTGAATGTTGACCTTGCTATGGTTGCACCTACTACGGTTGATGTGGTTGTTTATTAGGTATGCTTGGGCTAATAAATACCACTTGATTAACTTGGTTGGGTTTTTATTGGTTTTTAGAAGTGCCCTTGGAATTTTTATTTGACCATTCCTTATTTTGGAGCTTTATTTCACCTTATTGGATTTTAATGTCCTTAATTGTCTTGGCTTGTTCTAAAGCTTCATCAAGTGTACAATATTGCTACAGTTGTAGTAGTAATGAAATTGGTTTCAAACAACTCCTCATGAATAATCAAGTTAGCTATGTGATACGGAGAGAAAAAGGGATTTCTTTTATTACAGCTCTCCATAAAGCATTATAGTCCAAGATAGACTCATCATCAAATTTATGAAGATTATAAATATTGGTAAGTGTCATTTTCCTTTTGAAAATGATGGCAAAACACTCTAGAAATAGATTGGCCAATTGTTCAAAATTATATAGGTTATGCCTAAGCAAGTGGTTGAACTGATCTAAGGCTCCCCCCAAAGGATAGCAGGAATGTATAAACCATGAGGGGATCAATCTCATTGATAAGGTAGCACTCATTGATAAATGAGCTTATGTGATCTTAAGGGTATTCCTTCCCCTTGAATTTTTCAAATTTTAGCATTACGAATAGGGGAGGATATGATGATGATGGTATCAAAGGGTGGATGGGGTAGTTTTACAGTTGATTGAGCATCAACTTCTGGTATCTAGTACCCCCAAATTGTAATGCTAAACTATCAACCTTGTCGGCCAACATATGAAGTTTTTTTGGAGTGATTGGGAGATTTATGTGAGACATGCCATCTTGGAAATCTGAATATGGATATTGGTGGTATTGAGTGGATATTGGTGGTATTGAGTAGATTCGTGATAAGTGTATGTGGGGTTGGTTTATGGAGGTTGGTTAAAATATTGCTAATGCATGGGGGTGGTTTTTGGTGTTGTTTTTTATGTTGAATAGGTAGTTTTTTGGTATTGATGTTGGATGACTTGGTGTTAAATAGATTTTTGTTGATGTTGTGGCATGGGTGAAGGTTTTTTTGGTAGCTACTATTTTTGGTATTGGATAGGTGCTTGTTGTTGATGGTGTGGGAAGAGGTTGTTACGATAGCTACTATTGTTGGTACTAGATGGGTGGTTGTTATCATTGATGTTGTGGTGTGGGTGGTTGTTGTTGTTGATAGTATTGTTTCAATGGTAGCTATTGGTACTGTCATGGGTGGAGGTTGTTTTTGGTAACACTATTATTTTTGGAATTGGATGGGTGGTTATCATTGATGTCGTGGTGTGGGTGGAGGTTGTTGTTGGTAGTGTTGTTATGATGGAATCTGCTAGTACTATTATGTGGGTGGAGGTTGTTGTTGGTAGTACTATTATGGTAAAATTTGTTAGTACTATTGCATGAATGGAGGTTTTTATTTGTAGTATTGTTGTAGAAAAATTTGCTAGTATTGTTGGGGTTAAGGCTTCTAGTATTTTTGGGGTATAGGTTGCTAGTATTGTGAAGCGAATGGAGGTTGGTCATAGGATTTAGAATTTGGTGGTTAGGTGGGTGGTTTTTGGTTCTACTATAGAGGTATTATAATTTGTATGGTAGGTGGTTGAGTTACCCATGATGGGGATTATGCAAAGAACAATTCTTAAATAGCTATGGAAGTTGGATGGTTTGGCACTTGGGATGGTGGTTGTGGCAGATGGGATGAGGTGGGCAAAGTAGATGTAAACAAGTGAGATGTTGTGTTAACATAGGCCTAGTGGTATTGGTTTGGATCCATAAATACATATATATGGCCTACATTGGATTAGGGATTAGAACCCCCAAGTGGAAAGCACTCGACGAGCATGCCATACTCAGGACATGGCCTGGCTCGATAGGAGAGATAAAATGGGTGGAATGGTCAATGGTGGTAGGGATGGGTGTGGAAAATCTGATGGAGGGAAAGGGACATCCTAGAGGGCTCATGCAGCATCAACATAAATGAGGGTGATGTGGTTATGGGACATAGGTATCCCTAAACTAGTGGCTTCAAGGATGCTAGTAGGAATGTGGTAGTAAGTGGTATTTGAGTTGTGTATCTCAAGTAGGTTGGTGGTGTTCTGATGGGTGTAGTTGTACAAGCTACCTTGGGGTGGTTGTGAGGTTACCACTTGTTGATTTGGAGGAGTGGTGGATGGATGGTAAGTCTAACCAGATTGATCCATTATGACTTGGATGATGGCTTGGGCTCGAGCTTGGGCTTGGACTTGACTTTGATTCAAGACCATAAGTTGAGCGGATAATTGATGTAATGTGGTTTCATGGGTTTATTATGATAGTGTGGTGGAGGTGTATTATGCTATCTACACAAACAAACAATCAACAAATAATAGTGATTAGTTGATGTTCTTCATTTTGGTATGCTAGTGATTAGTTGATGTTTTTGTGCGATGTGTTGGGACTATTTTTGCTTTTTTTTTGGTGTTTTTGAATCTTTTTTTAGTTTAGTTTAGTTTTTATTTTTTTTATTTTTATTTTGTTTTGTGTGTTTAATTAATCTTAAACCTTAAAACTATGAATTGAGGTAGTGGAATGCAATCTAACTGAGTGTTTTTATGCACACCTCTATAATGAGAAGTGATACAACAATGGCTGAAGTGGCTTCCTAGGATGGTTGTGGATTATGGTAACCTAAAGGGATAAATTAACCTCCCCAAAGAGGTCACATTGTCTAAGTCCTACTACTAGTCTACCTAGACTTTTGGTTCACCCTCAAGAGAGTTTGAAAAATAATGCTAGCTATGGATCCACTAATTACTAAAACCTATGAACAAAGGGGTATGTAACCAAACCACTCTAAGGTACTCTCAAGACAGGGATATTTCCCAATGATGAAGTTTTAAAAACTGCTCATGGGGGCTACTATGGTATCTAGGCAGCAATCCAATGGAAGAAGGTGAATTCCAACATCGTTGGTCTCAATCGACAGTTGGATATGAAATCCAACTTCATTGATGTTTTTATGAAATGTGCAGTGTGTGGTATAAATTTCTTTTTCTTTCTAAGTTTTATTTTCCCCTTTTAAGTGTTATCTTAACTTAAATTCCTAATGCAACTATATTAATGCAAAAGCAATAAATATTACCTAAAATGATTCTTTTTTTCTATTATTTTCCCTATTATGCAATGAATCCTATCTTGAAGCAAAATACTACTTCTAAACTAAGAAAGAAAGACTCGACAAATGAAATAAATATAACTATTCAAACCCTCAAAATAATAAAAATATTATCATCTACCATTCAAAAAGCATAAAGAAAGACAAAAAACCCTAAATATGCTTATTTAAAATGTTGATTCAAACTCAAAACAGAATGAATAAAACCTCCCTACCTATGATCTTGCATTGTGTTGAAGACCAAAGGTTGGTTGTGACTATGTTGGACAATCATTTGGAGTCGGATGGTTTCTACCTAAGATCATCCCATGGCAGATAGTTAAAAACTATGAACATCCTAGATCAGATGATTTTGTTTGTGTATAACCTATGTAAAAATTTGAAACAGGAAAATGTGTCAGTAATTTCCAGAATGCAAAAAATAAACTTATATTAAGCATAAAAATAGCAACATGAGCTATTGCACAAACTAAATCAAATGGACAGTCCCACCATGGTCTTCATATTGTAGATAATAAAAATATGCACCACATAAAATCAAATGAACAAAAAGTAGTAAATGATATATTATAATGTATTGTGCTTTTTTCCTCTTTTGTAATTACAATAAAACCCTCTGAGAATTGTACAAAGATATAAGGGTTTGGTTTCCCTTTTAAAAATTATAATTGTGCCTTGATCCTTTCATTGCTAAAGAAATAGAGGATGGGTTTGTCATGACTACCGCTTTTTCTGGATCTAGGTATCGACATCTAGGTCTACGTTTGTGTCTGAATCCATTAGATCTACTTTTGATTGCTCAAATTTATATTTGGATTTTGACCTTAAAGGAGGTTGATGGTCATGTTCTCTAACCATTTGAGCTTCGAATGGTTGTAATAATCAATTGTCTGGGATCAAACATTTGGACATTGAAATTTTTTGCTACATCTAAGGTTTGCTCGTTCTGAACCTGTATACCTGCACACAAGTGAGATACAAACAATTAGTAGTATATGTTGGGTCTCCCAAAGTGACCTAGATTTAGAAATGTGAACTACATCTAGAATACATGGAATAAATGTGAGTGTATAAAGCACAAATGAATATGTGTAGATACTACCTCACTTGTGATTGTAGTTGGTGTGTTATATTGTTGATGTCAAGTTGTGTTGTGCTACTCCATTATTCTTCATGTTATTTTTGTATATTTCTACGTAGGCTAGATGTCGATCATATAGATCTACATGATCATGAATTAATACCATCTAGGTTTTAATGGCCATGATCTGCAAAGTCCTATTGCTATCAAAAGTCATGTTCAAGCCTGTAGAAAAATGTGATAGATATTTGGCATAGGCCAAGGATGGGTGAGAATAATTACTCAAGAGATTTAGGGGTAGGGAGATGCTTAAAGTTTCATCAGCACTTCAATGCTCATACCATCCTCATACTCCATGAAGGATGAGAGGTTGCATTTATAGATTTTCTAGGGGAGTTGTTTGAGGAGGTGGCTCAATCAGTTAAGTGGTATTAAGAGATGTTTCACCTCTGCATTGATTTTATCACCAAATATGCATGCTTGTAAAATAATTTTACCTTATGATAATCACCCTTGTGCACAACTCAGATTTATCATCAAAATGTGTGTGCAATTTTGTAATGGATGTGCTCTTTGGATTTTTCACCAAATAAGATATGCATATTAAACTAAATGTACATGGTGAATATTGATTTAAGTGATCTTGTTCAACTGAGTGTGTATGTTGTGCATCTAAATATAGTGACCTTTTTAAACTGAGTGTGCATGTGATATATCCTATTTGTGTATGGAGGTGCAATTGCGAGTTACTAGATTTCAATTTGTGAAAAATAATGATTCTTCCTTGTGCATGACTGGTCATTGGAGATGGAATGTGGAATTTGAGTGAACTACGGATGATGTGGCCATGGGGGATGGAAGGGTGAATGTTCCCATTGAGGAGGGGTGAGTGGTTGTGTAGCTTAGGTAATAATTAATCAATTATTTAATTAATTAATTAATTAATACTTTAGGCAAATGCATATTAATTTAATATTAATTAATATTAAATATACTAATTAATTATGACTTAATTAATTAGTGTTTATTATGCTTGATTTTGGTGTCTACAAGTTGCAATCAAGAAAAGCTATAAGTCCCCAAAGATAGACCTTGATAAAAGTTTCAGGTCATTAAGATATTGACCTTGATAAGATAGATTGAATTTACCTATTCCAAGAATCTATTCAAAATAGAAGGCAATCTATAATATTGATCTAGGTCTTGAAGATAGACCTTGACAAATTGGTCCAAGAGAAGAGACCAATATTGAGAGATAGAATTCAAAGAACCAAATTTTTAGACCCTTTAGAGAAAGAGGTTCATAGTGGAGATAAGTGACCTAGTAGAAAAGAGGTCATATTTGATTAAGAAATGAAATATTCATAAGGAAAAAATTCCTAGAAGACTTGTAGATTCAATATTAAAGGCAAAGATTAAGAAGACCCACTAGAATATATCTAGCAAGAGTATTTACTTCATATTTGGGACAATCATCGTCATTCAATGACAAGCCCAAAAGATATATTAAAGAGACCCTTTGAAAGAGGTCCTTAATAAAAGAATTAGTGGTCCTTAGCAAGATAAAATACCATTAACCTAGCTTGTTCTACAGAGATAGAAAATAAGAAAGAAGACTTGAATGCAACAATAAGGCTTGAATGCAGCTGATTTAAAGCTAGTATATAAGATAGAGCAGCATATTCAGTCAAGAAAAAGGATAAAGCAAATAATTATAAAAGTCTATATGGATAACAAGAAATATTATTTTTTGGAATGCAAGCATCTTGCCAGAGTTTGAAGGATGTAGGACTAAAGTTTAAAGAACTTTGTACTACAAGTTTAAAAAAAACAAGACATCAAATTCAAAGAGTGCAGCATAGTATTCATAGCATCTTCTATAAGCAAAAGGAGCTCCATAGTAGCGTCATAAGCAAGTGGAGCACCATAGTGGATCCATAGTCAAAGAAGTGCCATATAAGTATTATTCAAAGGAGCAAAGCAAATAAAGAGAAGATAATATTAAGAAGATTACAAAGCAAGAGCGTTAAGAGAGACTCGACAACATTAACATCAAAGCAAGGAAATTATAGTGATTAAGTTTCAGGTTATAGGCACAAGTCAAGGAAGTTCAAAATATAGGCACAAGTCAAGGAAGTTTCAAGTTACAGGCACAAGTCAAGGAAGTTTCAGGTTGGAGGCACAAGTTGAAGGTCAAGGTAGTCCCATCACCATATGAATCCATACCAAATCATAGTGAGAACAAATTGTTAAAATTATTTGTAAAGAAGAAAGAGACATACATTAAATAAAGTGCAATATCAAGTTGGATTATGTATGACCAAGGGAGCTTTAATTCCAACATAGGATGTAATGCAGAACTATAGCCAAGACAATATTTGAGCATAACATAAAACCTAAGCCAAATAGAAATGTTCTAAGGACAATAAATTGAGTGTGGGTCAAACTTTAGAGCTAGAGTGAAGCACCACAAGCCCCTCAAGTGCCAAAGGAGTTCCAAGTGTTGTGAGAGCTGAGAGTGCCAAGCATCCAAAGCGCCACAAGAAATGGGATCTCCAAGCATCTAAAGCACCACAAGCATTAGAAGCACCAAGAATTGGGAGAGTCAGGCAATAGAAACATTTAGTTAAAGGTGAAGATATGTGAAGCATTTACAATTCTAGGTGCCATGTCCATTCAAATAAAGCTAAAAACATATGCATAGTACATTTGCTAAAGAAGGTTGAAATGAAACATTAGAGGAAAGGGCATAATCATTTTGGATAACCAAGCACCAAAGTGATTGAAAGGCCAAAGGTATTTGCAAGTCCAAAGGTTCAAAATATTACTTTGATTATTGCCTCCAGAATAACTTCATCGTTGAATGCCACATCAAGTGAATATTTTTTTTAATGTGCCATGTTAGAGAAACCCTAGATGTTGAAGCACCATGTTGAGGACATTGAAAGTTTATTAGCATGCGAATTGTTCCAAACTAGATTGCTATTTTAAGGAGATCAAAGTAGCATCAAAAGTATCATCTTTTAAGCATCAGTGAAATGTCCTCAATCAAGGAGTAAAGAGTGCCAAGTGCAAGACATCAGTGTGCATAAGTATATACTAAGGTTTCAAAGCTTATTAATTTTGAAATCTAATTTTTGACCTAGGGATAAATGAAGAGATAAGGAATAATTGATTTCATAAGGTTTATTTTTTATTAATCATTTTATTAGTGATATTAATCATTTTATTAGTGATATTAATCATTTTAATTACTAGTGATAAGGTTTAGTATTACATTAATTAAGTTTTTGATTATTTTTGGAGTGATAAGTAGCTATAAGGTTTTATTAAAGTTATTTGAGAAGTTTTATTAAAGTTTTTGAAGATATTATTTTTAATATTTTTTTAAATACAAAAGCTCATAGAATTTTTGCAAATTATTTAATTTTGGAGAGATAAGGAAGTCTACTTCAAATTTAAGAATATAAAAAATACAATATTCTTATTTTCTAGTTTCTAATTAATTAGGGAGACAAGAAATTCAACATCATAGGTTTTTAAAAATTTAGAAACTTAGAAATAATTTATCATTCAAAACCTAGGGAGGCATAAGGTAGTCAATTTCAAGGTTATATGAATGCCACCATGTCAACCAACAAATTTTCTTTCAAAGTCTCAACTTCTCAAAGGTCCTAATTATGCTTCATGGAAAAATAAAGTGAAATCCATTTTAATAGTAGAAAAACTTTGGGACATTGTTAGAGGAACAAAAACTAAACCTATTGAAGGTGATAGAGAAATTCAAAAATATGAAGAAGAAGAAGCAAAATCCCTCATGATAATAACATTTGCAATTACAGATGAGATACAACCTTACATAAGCACAATAGTAACCTCTATAGAATCTTGGAATACTTTAGCCAAGATATTTGAAGGAAAGAAAAAAGCTACTATTTTGAATCTTCAAACTCAGTTGTATTCTTTAAAAGTTAATAGTGGTGAAAGCATTAAATTGTTCTTAAGAAAAGTAGTAGACACAAAAGAAAAACTATTACACTTAGGAGAAAAGTTAGAGGACAAATTTCTTGTTCAAGAGATCTTGAGAGCTCTTCTAGAAACTTACAAGCATCTAGTTACATCTTTGCAAATTCTAAGCAAAGATACTCCATTTGATGAGTTAGTCAATATTCTACAAGAGTATGCGGTAGAGAAATTATTCAAATATGAAATGATTAACAATACCTTAGTATCAAAAGATAACACAAAAGGAAATTTTGCTTCAACATCAAGAGACAGGTTTAATGAGAGTAATAGATATTTTTAGATATGTAGAATAAAGAAACACAATACAAATTGTTGTAGATATAATCCAAGGAATCAATCTCAATAAAATCAAATAAACCAAAGTGGTTAGACAAATAGGCCGATTCAGCCAAGACAATATCAAACTCAATACCATCCACATAAGAAACAATTTCAATTTCAGTACCCTTCTTAGTATCAATATAATCAACCTCAGCTACAATATAGATAAGGAAATCAAAAGGGTCATCTAACTCAAGAAATTCAAGAACTAGAAGAAACTATAGAAGAAAATGAAGTCAAAGCTCTTTTAGAAAAATTAGTAATTCATGAAGATGAATTTTTGAAAGATACTAATCATTCACTTGATCAGAATACAAAAAGGCAACATACTGAAGAGAACAAGAAAGAACAACACAAGCTCTAGGATTAGGATAAACAATGTATTGAAGACTAAAGTCTTCAAAACACAAATAATGTAATCCAAGGAGGTGTTAGAGAATATTACATTATTTAGTACATGACAATGTACCACCTTGGTACATTATTGTAAATATTATATTAGGGTTGTGTCCTAGATTAGTGAGTGAATATTTTATGTAATGTAATAATGTGTAGGAAATGCACAAGTGTCTAATATGTAAGTGTGCACATTTTATGTAATGTAATAATATGCAGGAAATGCACAAGTGTCATGTCAATATGTGTGCAAGTGTTATGAGTGTAAATGTGCACAAGTGTCTAATATGTAAGTGTGTACATGTGTCCTTAAAATAGGAAAATGAGAAGTTATTAAGAAGAGTGAAGGTCAAGAGTGAAGCATATGAAGAGTCGCATGCAATTATATTTGCAAAAAAGCATTGTAATATCATGAAGGTAAATCGAGCATGCAAAGCTTTATGCTTTTATTAGTAGACCTTTATTCAATAGCATTTTTAGTATTTTCATGTGCATGTTTATGCGAGTATTTTAATGAGATGTTTTATCCTATATTACATTTAAAGTTATTATTTGATTCATTATATTGCAACTTCATTATATTATATCTTATGATTATTTTCCTGTGGTGATTTACATTAAGTATTGAAGCTTCAAAATCTAACAAAATAGCATGAAGCTAGAATGGCCAATAAATATAAATGCAAATGGTATAATGATATCACTTTCTATCTTTAGAAATTATCCTTTCCAAATGATATGCCCTAGAATAAGAAGATATCAATGAAAAATTTATCTCAGAAGTATCACTTTCATGATGATATGTTGTATTGGAAACATCCAAATGGTGTACTACTATTATGTGTCTTTGAAGGTGAAGTTCTTCAACTTTTGGAAGAGTATCATTCTAGATTTTGTGGAGATTATTTTGCATTGAAATCTATAGCTCACAAAATTATGATATTTGTTTACTACTAGCCTTCCTTGTTCAAATATTTATATCAATTCATTAGAAGATGTCATAACTACCAAATTTTTGCAAGGAAGAAAAATTTATCTGCCATGCCCTTGAAACTAGTAGTACTAGATGCTCCATTTACTCAGTGGGAACTAGATTTTATTGGATAAATTAATCCAAAATATTCTAGGGGTCATATATGGATAATAACTGCTACATATTACTTTACCAAGAGGGTAGAAGTAGCTTCTATTAAGAAATCAACAACAGAAGTAGTCATCAAATTTAATTAAGGAAAATATTTTGACAAGGTTTAGGTCTCCAAGAAAATAGTCACTAATAATGGAAATTATTTTACTTCATTTGAAAAAATTTAAGTTTTGTGCAAAGTATGATATTGAGCTCTTTCATTATGCTAACTATTATCCCCAAGGTAATGGTCTGGAAAAATCCTTGAATAAGAATTTTATTATCAAGATTAATAGAGCATTGGGAAATAACAAAAGGAGTTGGCATTATGAAATGAAGATTTCTCTTTGGGCTGATAGAATTTCCATTAAAAATATTATAGGTAAATCTCCTTATGAGCTTATTTATGGAGAGAATGACCAATTGCCTCCTCAAATACAAAGCCATGCTTTATCTTTGCTTTTGTCATATCATGAAAATATAGATTTATTTTAGAGGATATTAGATCGTATAGTTCAATTGCAAGGTGATGGAAGATATGCACTTCTAAAAATAAGTGATCAAGCTAAAAAATTTCATAGAATTTCAACAAGAAAGTAAGAGGAAAACCTTTCCAAGAGGGTGAAATTATTGGGATCCAAAGAACGATGACCCTAGAAATAAAAGAAAACTAGAATTTAAATGGCTTAACCCTTATCATATTGCTCTATAGTTGGGTAGCATACCTATAGGTTGCAAACCTTAGATGGTAGATAATTTTCAATCCCTATCAACGATCAACACCTAAATAAATATCACTTTGTTTCAATGCCAAGAAAGGTTTGAGCAAAAAAAATTGTATGTGTGTTTTTCTTCTCATTTTTTTCCTTTCTATCATTAGGTACAATGTCATGGTTCAATCTAGGTCAATCAAATATTCTAGTGTCCCCAAGCAGCTCAAATTGCATTTTCCCCACTTGTCCCATAGCCAGGGCCATTGTTGGATCCTTAAATCTAGCATATGGTATATTCCTAGTTTTAAACTTTCAAGTAGCCCATTGGTTCATTGATTTTTTAAGCTTAGTTTAATTTGTTGCAATATTGCATTCACAAGGTTCTTCATCTTAAGTCTTATTCTATAGTTTAGATTCCCTTTTCCATGCTAGAAATCTCTAAGCTCAAATTGGTTCACTAGATTCTTCATGTACAATTTCAAATCTATTCCTTGTCCTACCTAGCACCACCCATTTTAAACATCATTCAATTTCATCGTTTATTCATAATTTGTGTTAATCCACGTATACCAATTCAAACTAAGTTGTTCATAATAATTTTTCTCCATATGTATAAGTCGATCACTTTTTCCTATCATCCATAATCTACATTAATCCACGCATCTTAATTCAATCAAAATCATCAATAGTCCCTCGTATACAAATAAATATCCTCCTTTGACTATTCTAGTGTGTCTTTACCTAATATTATTTAGATTCCATCATCATATATGGCCCACAACTATCCTAGGATTATCAAAAAAATCTAAGCCTTCAAAATATTTCCATCAATTATCTCATAGTCTGACGTAATCAATGGCTTGGAAGCTCTCATGGAGATAAATAAACAACCTTGGTACATCCATGATTGAAAAGAATCCATGCATCCTTGACTATGCCTTCATCATAATATAACCTTGGATCTATGGTTCACGATGACCAGTCCAAGTGCATCAACTATCTAGATTTCTTTAAAAAATAATAAAGTAATCTGAGAAATTTTAGATAAAATCTATGACCCACGTTGATCGAACCAGGAAAAATCAATGGCCCATATTGCTTGATGAAAAGTTTCAAGTGCCTTGAATTGATATGTTGACATGTTAGTTAACTTTTCAACTGTGACATCAACATA
Source organism: Wollemia nobilis (assembly GCA_028583015.1). Taxonomy (NCBI): domain Eukaryota; kingdom Viridiplantae; phylum Streptophyta; class Pinopsida; order Araucariales; family Araucariaceae; genus Wollemia; species Wollemia nobilis. The sequence goes on from JAQPPZ010015100.1 coordinate 13,101,225, forward strand.
CTAGATCACTCTAAAGAAGGCACTTCAATGACTAAGATTTTTTTGGTAAGTCACTAAGAATTGATTGTTTATTTCATTGACATATCTAATACATAGGATTTTCCTTACCCAAATCTAATGGTCCAAAAAAATCCATGTTGAATCAAAGAAAAGCCATGATACTTTAGGTAAATGGCTAATAAAAATCAATGGTTTGCATCACTCCAGGCATGTTCATCAAGGGTCTACAATGACCCATGTGTAATTCATCAAGCATCCACTAAAATTTTACAAGTCAAACTATAACACCCCTCCTTGGTAGAACTTTTATGGACAATGAACTATGTATGGATGTGTTTGTGTAATGACATAGTTTCTGTCAGCATGATTTAATAATAGAATGATTACTTCCTTTAAAACATGGAATATGGTACTACTAATGTATCTGTGGATGCAAGATCAAGTACCTTCTCCTTGGTAGGGCTATGGGTAAACCACTTACCATGATAAATACCTAGGTAAATGATGATGATGATCCATTCATTGGTAGATTAGGATAAACATAGAAAATTTACCTTCATGTAGATGCATATTTATTTTTACTTTCCATATTTGCACCTTTGGGTCATGATATTGCTTGCAATGAGCCTCCTCAATGAAGTGGTGATAGCTTAGACTATCATAAAAAGTACCATCTACTTGAGGATAAAACATTGGTGTAGAATATTGTGGATGTGATGCCTTGTTTATTTAAGTTGTTTTGAATAAAATAATGATTGTTATGCTGGCTTATAATGTTTTTAATACTCTTGTTTGCTTGTTTGGAAACTTAATTTTAACTATTAAATCAAGAATTGTATGGTTTTTTTTATGCATATATTTATTGTATGTTTGAATTTAATGTCGAGCACCAAGTATTAAGCCACCTCGGAGTTTATATTTTTTATGTGTTATGCTATCTAAGCCACCTTTGGAATATAGAGAAACTTTTCAGTTTTTCTCAAGAAAACTACTCGAGTGCATGGAGTGTAATACTCCTTGGATTCTTGAGGAGATGTGCACCCACATAATTTATCACTCTTATTTTCAATCAAGAGGAAGGTGGACGTAAATGGGATGATGGACTCTTAAAGGAGTTATGGAGACAAAAGAAAAATGAAGGAGTGTATAGTAATATTCAACAAAAATATTTGGGAGGAAACGAAACCTATGGTGTAGGTGCTTTACTTTACTATATTTTCTCCATTCTAGTTGTTCTACAATGTGGTTGAATCTTTTCTTAGTTTTTCTACTTTGTTTGTTCCATTGGTAATTTTTATTGATGTTCATGGTTCACTTGACATCAACCTTGTGCTACATCAGCCCTTGTGTTCATTTATGGCTTTAGAGGTTTGATTTTTTTCTCACGATGCCTTGTTCCTTTATCTTTGTTGGTTTTTCTCATGTGTGTTGCATGCCTTGGTTTTCAAGTTGTTTGTCTTTGGGATGTTGCTATGTTCATGGTTTTACCCCTATGGTGCTTTGTGGTTGTTCTATTGGTTTGGATTTTCCTACATTCGTAGAGGGAGTCTTGCTTGCGTTGATCCAATTCCTTTATTTTCATAAGATGGAAAACAACATTCCAACTAAACCTTAATTTTTTTTTATTTCTAGGTTGAACTTCACGTACCTTACATCACCCTTCAGGTTATTCTTCCAGCTATGTTGCACATTTTTTCCTTGAGTGTTTTGTTTAAGCTTGTGTGTGGCAACAACATTGTTCTTATACTTGTGGTTGGCTGGTAATTTTATTTTGCACTCATTCTATTAAATGCATAGTTTTATATATAGTTACATGAGGATTGGATGGTAGTGGATGATTTCAATTCCCCTTTGTATCCCTCAGAGAAAAAAGGAGGCAATATGGTGGATGACAGAAGTCTTCAGGACTTTGCTGATTTTGTTTTTGATGTTGAGCTTCGTGATTTGGACCTCAAGGGAGCTAGGTATACTTGGTGTAACAAGCGTGCAGGTGATAGCTTGATTTTGAGTCGCCTAGATAGGATCCTCATCTCTTCTCATGGGTTGAATCTATTTTGGGATGCTTCTTTGTTGGCTCTTCCTAGGATTGGCTCGGATCATAACCCTATGTGGTTGGATGTTCCTGATAATCTGCCATTCTTTCCTCGTCCCTTTCGGTTTGAGGCCATGTGGTGTTCCCACCCTAATTTTGAAGCTTGGTTTTTGGAATGGTGGTAGGAGGATATCAAGGGGTACGGTCTATTAAAGTTAACTAATAAACTAAGGAGGCTTAGGGGCTATCTCAAACTTTGGAACAAGTCCACGTTTAGGAATATTTTAAGAGAGGAGAGATTGAAAAACTTTATTGGTCAATTGGAGGCTGCTATGGAGGTCGAGGATTGTTTTTATGATCTACTAAGAGAGGAATATCATGTGTTGGTAGAATATCATAACAGACAGGCTCAAGAGGAGTTGTTTTGGAAACAGAAGTCTAGGGAGTTGTGGATCAAGGAAGGGGATCGTAATTCTTGCTTTTTCCATGCCTCCACTCTAAGGAGGAGAGGTCAAAATAGGATCATGGAGATAGTTAGAAATTATGGAAGTACAAATTCAAGCAATTTTGATGTAAGGGAGAAGGCAGTTGATTTCTTTAGTAATTTATTGTGTTCGGAGCCTGATCGTGACTTACCCGCTAAGGAGGCAATACCAGATGTAATCATGGGGTTGGTATATGAGGAGTGGAATAGGTGGCTCTTGACCCCATTCTAAAATGAGGAGATTTTGGATGCATTAATGGGGATGGGCTCTCTTAAAGCACCGGGTCCTGATGGATTTCCTCTGATCTTTTTTTAGAAATTTTAGCACATCTACGATGGGGATTTTTGTGAAGCTATGAGAGAAATCCAAAGGAGTAAGTGTATCCCAAAGGTGGCAAATGCGACCTTCCTTGCTGTCATTCTAAAGAAATATACTGCCACTACCTTTGGGGATCACAGTCCGATAAGTCTCTGCAATACAGTGTACAAGATTCTTTCGAAAACTATTACCAATAGACTTAAGCTTATTCTCTTAGAAATTATTGATGAAGCCCAGAGTGCCTTTGTTCTAGGTAAGCAAATTTTGGATGGCACTATAGTTATTCTCGAGCTACTACATTCGATGTATAAAAGTGGGAGATCTAGTTTTTTTCTAAAGTTGGACATTAACAAACCGTACGATCAGGTCGCTTGGCCATTTTTAGTCAAGGTGTTGAGAAAGTTTAGGCTTGTTTTTCAACAACCTGGTTTTCGATGCTCATCAATGGGTCTCCAGCAGGATTTTTTTGTTCTTGTCGAGGTTTGAGACAGGGGGACCCGTTGTCTCCATTTCTATTCATTATTGTTATGGAGGCTTTGGGCAGAGCATTTATCAAATGCTGGAATTTTTTGGGATTGAGTCTTGCGATAACATGCAACCCTATATCGCATCAAACATTCACGGATGACACTCTTGTTTCCTGTGTAGCTACAGTGGAGGCAATAGGGGAAGTTAAAGATATTCTTGACTATTATGAAAGGGTAGTTGGTCAGCAAATAATTCTTGCCAAGAGTGGGTTGTTTTTTATTAATACTCCCACGGCATTCCAGAGAGAGATTGTGGAAGTTTTAAAATTTCGCACTACTTCTTTCCCTTCTTCATATCTTGGTTTACCTTTGTTTGTGGGGAGAGCAAAATCTAAGTTGTGGTCTTCGTTGGTTGAGAGAATTCAATGAAAATTTATTGCGTGGAAGGGAGCGTTGTTGAGCCAAGTAGGTAAGGTGGTTTTGGTGCAGAGTACTTTACAAAGCATCCCTATTTATTTTAAGTCAATGTTTCATGTGCCTCCTAAAATAGCATAAAAAATTAATAGTGTCTGTAAAGCTTTCTTATGGGCGGGGCCAGATTTGAAAGGAAGATGTCATCTTGTTTCTTAGGAGGCATTTTGTAGAAAGAAATCCAATGGAGGGTTGAACTTAAAAAGTGCAGTTAGAATGAATGAATCTTTGATTGCCAAAATTGGGTGGAATTTGGCATCTAACTTCTATAAATTGTGGGGATCCATATTAAAAGCCAAGTATAGATTTAGCTCCTTTCTTTCTAAATATTTACTCTCTGGTGGTTTAGATTTTTGGAATAGTCTTGTTAAGATTAGGTATCTACTTAAAAACCGTTGTAGGTGGGTAATCGGGAATGGAAGGAAGTCCCTCTTCTGGGAATATGCTTGGCTTTGGGATTATCCATTGGTGGAAGAAGTACAATTTTAGGGATTGGTTGCTAATTCTAGAGAAATGGGTTTGACCTATGTGGCTTATTTCCTTGAAGATAGAGGGGATAGAATTTCTTGGGCTATGGTTCTAGTGTGTGTAAGGGATGGCGATGATAGACAGGTTTGGGAGAGCCTTGGGGAGGAATTGCATATTTGTGTTATTCGCCAAGAAAAATTGAAGACCAGTTGATCTGGCAGTTATAGAGTTCAAGAAGATATACGGTCAAATCGGCCTATAATTGCTTCAATATGGAGGAGGGTTGCATTTCCCATTCAATTTTATCGGGCTTAAGCATCTTTCCCCCATGGTAAATACATTTTTTTGGTTGGCTGCTCAAAACCAAATTTTAACTGTAGAGAATCTTCTCAAAAGGGGTTGGCATTTGGTCAATCGGTGTTATCTTTGTGAATCTGATTGGGAGTTGAACTCTCATATGTTGCTCAATTGTTGTATTTTAAGGAGATAATTCTTTCTATTCTTAGACGTTTGGGTGTGGAGTGGGTCTTATCAAAAATAGTTTATGATTGTATCCTTCAGTGGTCTCCGCCCTTTCATTCCCCTCGCCTCAGGTGTTTTTGGTGGTACTTGCTCCCCCACGTGATGTGGGAAGTTTGGAAAGCAATAAATGCAAATATATTTAAGGAGAAGACAGTGGCTACGATCTTATTGAGTAATCAGATTATTGGTAAAACGATGGAGAATGTGGAAAGCACCACAGTGTCTATGGACTTTTCGAAGGCATCGAAGTAGTGCAAAATTAGGTTGGAACAATTTTTGGTCTTTGGAAATATAGATCGACCACCGTCGGTGCCTAACATAAGAAATTATATTAAATGGTGTGCCCCCCTGTAGGGTGGATGAAATTAAATTTTTATGGGGCAGCAAAGAGAAGAACGAAGAAGGCACTCGGGTGGCGTTATCCGGTACCATTATGGAAATATTTTTCTGGTGTATGTTGATTCTTTGGGTGTGAATTCTTCGCAGGTGGCAGAGGTGAGGACGGTTTACCTCGGGATTGTCTTGCTTAACAAATTCAATTTTAAGAAAGATGTTATTGAGGGTGATTCCCACAATATTATTAATATGCTTTTTGGAGCATGTCATGTTAGTTGTAAGGTTGCCAATCTAATTGATGGAGTAAAGTTGTATCGGGATTTGGAAGATGTTTAAATTTATCACACGCTCAGGGAGGGAAATGTTTTTGCTGACGTGATGACAAATATTGGAGTGAATCTTCATGGATATAGGGTATGGCAAGGGGACTTTCCACAGGACCTCATCAACTGTGATCATTTTGATGTTGGTTAATTGGTCTCGGGTGGTGGTAGTTCGCTTGGATAGAATATTTGGTGTCATTTTTAAAGAGGTGGGACAGTTGTATATCTTTGCCAATTATGTGGCTTGTCTTTTTCTTACTTGTATTCCTGGACGGGAACGGTATTTTAAATACCAAGTTTATTCATTTATGGAGGTATTTTTGAAAACCCAATCAATTTATTAATCAATGGTCATTAATGAAGGTATTTTTAAATACCCCATTTAATTCATTAATGAAGGTATTTTTAAATACCCAATCAATTTGTTAATTATGGATCATTAATGAAGGTATTTTAAATACCTCGTTTAATTCATTAATGAAGGTATTTTTAAATACCCCATTTAATTCATTAATGAAGGTATTTTTAAAATACCCAATCAATTTATTAATTATTGGTCCTTAATGAAGGTATTTTTAATACCCCATTTAATTCATTAATGAAGGTCATTAATGAAGGTATTTTTAAATACCCAATTAATTTCAAAAAATAGGAGCGGTAATTATTTCAAAAATATGGAGCGGGAATTATTTCGAAAATGGGGAGTGAGAATGAAGAATATGTTTCTGCCTTGGTTTGTCTGCCTACCTTGGGAAGTGGTTATCTATTGGGGACCGTTGGGATGCGGCTCAAATGTCCGGTGGGATTATATCGGAGTTAGATGTTGTGTTGTAGAACTACCTCGACTCTCTCACAGGTCTTCTTGGATCTCCCAACCCTTTGAATCCTGTGGTTTGTGGTGTCGGTTTATGTAGTTACTATTTTGTTTTGGTTAGTGTTGTAGTACAGTTTCTATACTCTTATGTTTAAGTGTTGAAGTGCACTGTTTTGGTTTGTTGTCTTCTTTTGGTTGTAAAAGGTTTTGGGGCCCTTTCAAAACCCTCTTCCCTTAATTTTATCAAAAAAATAAAACATAAACCTTTATGTTGTGAGTTTATGTTTTTTGTAGTAGTGTTAGTCTTTTGTCAATAAGAGTTTATGAATGTGGTTGGTTTTGGCATGGATTAAAGCATCACCTTACAAGTTTTATGCTTGATTTTGTGTTGTTAATGATTGAAATTATAGACTTAATTTCAAATGAAAATCTTATTTTTCTTTAACCTATATGTGTTAGATGTGGAAAGAAAAGAAGCACTAAGAAAGGTAGCTCTTTAAGTTTCAACTTTTAGATAGATATAAAGGAAAATATGTATAACTATTTTTTCAAGACTCTTATGGACAATAGAATAATTTAGTACTTTGTAAATGGGGATAATGTACATTGGTTAATGTTAAAAATGCTTTGAAGTTCATGTTTTATTGTAAACATTTTTTATGTTGACATTATTAAAAATTATACTTGTTTTGAAAGCTTTTTACCTATGCTTTAAAACAATTAGTGAACTTCTATCTTGATGTTGGATTAGAAAGCATTTATAATGATTCCTAAGATCTATGTAGATCAAGGGGTCATTATAAAAAGAAGTATCGGCTTCTCTTGGATTGACTGGAATGTTGTATTTTGTTGTTGGATGAGAAAGCATTTAAATCATTCTTGAGATCTATGTAGATTAAAGGATCATTATAAAGAGAAGTATGAACTTCTCTTGGAATGATTGGAATGTTGTATCCAGTAGTATATGAGAAAGTATTTATAATGATTCCTAATATTTATGTGGATTAAGGGATCATTATAAAGAGAAGTATGGGCCTCTCATGATTGTTATGGCCTATTGTAACCTTGTTTGTTTAAATAATGCTTACTTCCTCTTATAGTTGTGTGTGCATGGTTGACTGCATAGTAGTGTAAGGCATGAGCTAAGTTGCATTACATTTAGAGCTATTTTGATCCCTAAGTAGACTTCATCTTGGTGGGTGGTTTTCCATCAAGAATCTTGTAGACTTAGTTGGCAAAAGACCTTGGAAGAAGATTGTAAGATCCTCAAAAAAATATGTAAATAGCAATAGTTTGTTTTTCTTGAAATAATTATGATCTTGGCTCTTGTTTCCAAGGATAATTTGATTCTCCTTTATGCATTGAAGAGTTGCTCTAATCTTTTTGAATGGTGTCTTATTCTTGATTAAGCTGAGCATTTAAATGTTGTTATGTTAAATATTAATTTGGAGCTAAACTCCTGAGAAACAACTTCATGTTTTAGTTTTTCACATTCCAACTCTTTTGCCTTTAATTGCTCAGCCATACCTTATTCAATTTGTTTTACCTCTTCAACTTTAACTTTCAAGTCAATGATTTCTTGTGACAACTTTGTCTATCATCTCATCCTCTTGTACTTGAGTCTTCAATATTGAGTTCTTCTTTCTAAGTCTTTTCACCTCTTTAGCCATGTGTGTTCTTGTAAGATCTTCCTTCAAGCGGTTAGGATTTCATAAAGGAACCCGCTCTGATACCAATTGGATAACACAAGCTTATACTGAGAGGGGGGTGAATAGTATAAGATAAAAATTTTCTCTTTTCTTTCCAAAGCAATAACTTCAAATAATATCAATGCAATAATGAAACAATGCACAAATCACCACACACATAAGAGACAAATATTTTACGTGGAAATACCCTCTCGGGAGAAAACCACGACAAAATATTATTTATATATTTATTCAATAAATTTCATGGGCACCAACCCACAGGAGACATCAATCCCCTAGTACAAGTTCGTGGGCACCAACCCATAGAAGACACCAATACCCTAGTACAAGTTCGTGGGCACCAACCCACAAGAGACACCAATCCCCTAAGTTCATGGGCACCAACCCACAAGAGACACCAATCTCCTAATTTCATGGCACCAACCCATAGGAGACACAAATCCCCTAAGTTCCTGAGCACCAACCCACAAGAGACACCAATCCCCTAGGTTTATGGGCACCAACCCATCGAAGACACCAATCTCCTTGAGACACCAACCTCAGTTTTGATGTCACCAACCTTCTGCTCACAAATATGGTCCAAAACTCTGCTCAGGTTTGCACATAATTCTATCACAAGATCTTAATGGATCTATATTCTGCACTCAATTCTGTCATTCCTTTTGTATGTGGCCACCACTCTTTTACTTGTTCCCACATGTACTTCAAAACAACAAACTCTTTTCTAACTCATTTCAATATTATGTATCTAATAATTACTTATACCTCCCACTTTATAAAACCAACAATTATGGTAAAATATTTACCTCAAATAATAAAAACCACCCAATACATTCTACATTTTGTCTCACTCATCCGGGTTAAGGTTTCCACAACCAATATCCCTATTTTATTGTCCCCACAGCTATCTTCTGCCTCCAAACTCCTCGATAGTGCACGATGGTGGTCTTCTAATAAATGGATCCCTTTTTATTTTAATGCTACCACATCAACGTACTTTGATCAGTGTGATATGATATACCTATTGAATTTGTCATATGCTCCAATCGCTGAGTGGCCTAATTTGCTTGACTACTTTGTGACGGCCTCTCTATAAAATAATTTAAATATGATAACACTTCCTTTCAAAATGTCAACCCCACCAGTCTATGATGGTAAACTCCTTATTGTGGGCATGTCCATATCAACAAATCTTAGTGGGCAAGAATGGACTCCTTGTCACAGATGACACAACACCTTTTTCGTTTTCTAAAATAACTAATACTCGGGTTTGGCTGTGGCTGAAATACCTTCGGGTTGCTTTGGATTTTTGAACCTGCAGATATTGATTCCTTTCGTACCTGAACCTTGCCCCATTGCTTCTATTGTTGTACTGTATCTGTCGATCAGTGTAGAAATTGTATGCTGCAGTTGACACGAGCAACATATGACCTCGATTTTCTGTAACTTCTGCACCGTCTACCCACAGAACGTGAGCCAACAATTGGATTTTCCCTTTCTCATGCACTTGACATTTCTTCCAACAGGTGGTGGACTATTTAATAGTCTTTTGTATGTCACATCTACAACTTAACCCTGAAAATGGTTTCCCCATAATCAAGTCATAAATATCCCTGGCGAAGTTGGCCTCCAATATTTTCTAATATTTTCTCTCACTGTGTTCCATGTCATAATGGCTGCTTCTCATAATTAGGATGAATTTCCATGGTGAAAACAAATTATTACTCTCCCATATCATTCTCTCATTGTTACCAAGAACCAATACCACTTTCGTCTTTCAATACACAGAGAAGGCCATGTTATTCTTTCCTGTGTCACGCTACCAAAACCAGGTACTAGTAAACATCTGCTGCTTTCCCTTAATGCGCTTACTACCTTTGAATTCCATGTAGAGCTCAAGCGAGTAAAGTCTTTGACGATCTGTATAAGTTTTAGCAAGCAAGAATCTGCCATCGACTTTGTTGAAAAAAAATCATAACAAAATGATAATCCAAGCTTCGCTCAAGCAAATTTACCTGCAATATTTTTTGGGGATCCTTCGTGCGATCCTGCATGCGTTACCAGATGACGGATGACCGTTTACACTCTGTATAGTCTCAGCTAAAACAAACCAGATTGACGAAACCTAGAACGATGTCTGCGCACTGACGGGCTCCTGCGTCTTCAGATTCTCTCGCACGCACAGTTTCCACTGTTTCTCTCTCTAAACCTGGGCACCATCTCCTTATATTGAAGCCATCATGTATTCTCCAATTCTTTCCAATGCTCGCTTGTCTCCCGAGATCTTTGATGAACTTTAAACAACAACTCCATTTTGTCTAGCGCCTACGTTGTGGTCCTACGAAATCTCTTCGATGCATTCTGTTTTTTTTTTCCCATTAACTTCGTATCTGGCGCTATTCATATAACACTAGGATATTCAATTCATTTTTTTCGTCCTCATGAAATGAACTATGGCCTTGTATTAATATAAACTTCTATCTTTGTATTAATACTTTATATCTTCTTACAAGGTCGAACCATAATATCTTTGAAATGCTCTTTGACCTTTACTTTTATATTATATTAAAGGGGTCGACCCCTTTACTTTATAATAAAATACATATAATATTTAAATATTTAATTTAAATATTATAGCACTAATATTTAAATCAAACCTATAATTTAAATCACTTTTGAATATATTGTCTTGAATTATTTACTTGGAGCAATAGTGGGCCTTTGATATCAATGACAACTCAATAATTCTAACATAGTAGAGTTTAGGAAAGGAGGGGACCACTTATAGCATCCTCCTAAACATGTGGGTATAGTAAGGTGAACCCCAAAATTTACGGGAGTTGGTCTTTCCTTTCCACTGAGTGTCATCTATAGTGGCTTGGAAACTTAAATATGGTAAAACCTTGTATGCTGAAACAAATTAATAAGGGTGTCTCTCTTGAGAGCCTATGGTTTGTAAATGCTCTTTTAAAAAATTCCATTGGTAGATTTGGGATTGTTACAGTTGGTATTATAGCTCTAGATCATAGGACTAGAAGCTTCCGTGGAGTATGCTTAGGTTGAACCTTGACTTGATGTGTGACTTTGGGTTATACACCTTGTGATAAGGTAAGAATAACCCTAATGTATGATGGAGTTGTTAGTTCATGGAACTAGCAAATGTAAGTACAATCGTGAAAGTGTAACTTGCCCAACTCATTTTTTGTGAATAGGAGATGACACCAATATTGAGGTCCTCCTAAAAAGTGGAGTTACTTTTTCAAAAGGACACCAAGGTAAGCTCTTTGAAAGAGCCTAGGATTAAGAGGTATTGTGGCAAAGAAAAGAGTGAGGTTGTATGTACCCATAGAACTTTTGAAAATAAGGAGGAATCTAGCAAGGACCTTCTTAAAGGTATGACCCATAGGACACCCCAACTCCAACAACTATAGAAGGAAACTTAGTTATCAAGTTCGAGTTCGTATTCAAGTTCGATACTTTTCAAGTTCAAAATAAATTTGACATTTTAAAAATTTGTAATAAAATTTGACATAAAATTTGATATATAATAAAGTATATATATTTTCATATAATTTTTTTTATAAAAAATGCAATATATATATATATATATATATATATATATATATATATATATATATAATTATTTTTATAACTTTAAGTAAATATAATGATTTTTTAACACATGAGAAGATTCTTAAAGGTTAAATCAATAATTTTTTTGAAATATAAATTATAAGTTTTCTATCAATTATAATAAAAAATCATAAAAAAAAAAAAAAAAATGTTAGATCATGCATAAACAAAAGCACTTAAAATATTTTATATTATTCAAGTTTAAAAAGTAGAAAAGTTTAACTTTAGGTTTCATTATAAGTTAGGGTTAAAAAGCAATATTTTTTTTTGTTTTATTTTAGGGTTGAGTAATGTTTTATTAAAGAGCAATGTTTATTTTATTTTATTTTAGGGTTAGGAGCAATGTTTTTTTCTTTTATTTTAGGGTTAAGGAGCAATGTTTTATAAAGAACAATATTTTTTTCCTTTTATTTTAGTGTTAAAGAGCAATGTTTTTTTCTTTTATTTTAGATTTAAAGAGCAAAGTGCATAAATAATGAAGCCTCCAAATGGGAGATTTGTTTGTCAACTGCACTTTTAGAGCTATCCATTAAATAAAGAAAACAACATCCCAATAGATTGAAAATAGCTGCTTTTGATATTATCTACAAAAAAAAATTAAGCTTCCAAATTGCACGTTACAGGAGGGAGATTGGAAGAGTATTTGTTCATAGTTGTCGAAATTGCACATTGCAGGAGGAAGATTGCATAGTCCTTTTTAATTTTATTAAAGCTAAAATTTGATTTTAGGGTTTTTAATGCTTATTTTTCATCGAATTGTTTTTGGCCAAATTTAGGGTTTGTTTGCCAAATTTATTCGACAGGGTTTTAAATTCGATGATTTTCGATTTTCATATAGAAAATTTCATGAATTTGATAACTAAGGAAGGAAATTAAGCATTTGGAATCAACAATTTGATCACAATTGTACCAAATGGGTCAAATCAGTTGATACTAGAAATAATTGTTAAACAAGGATCTAAAATCCATAAGAGGGGTAAAGAAATAAACTTTGTTTTCCAATTAAGGTGTTACACCTGTGAGGTCCTCACTATGACAAGAAATGCCCTCAAATAATAGATTCAAACCACACTTTGGATAATTCACAACATAAAACTTATGTTATCACTAGAAATCAGACCTTAGAGTGTCAAGCAACACCAATATTGCTAAACGGTAAGCTATTTTCTAGAGGTATAGATAATATCATAGTTAGTGATGCCATAGTTTTTTCCACTAGTATTATCAGGGATATGCTAGAAAGACTTGGATTCTTGGCACAAGGGTGGAAATTTAAGTATGGTTTTGCACAAACCTACTTAGTGGACCAATGGCTACCTAAAGTAGAGATAACCCTACCTAAAGGATCTACTATATGGCACTTAAAAGTGGAACCTCTTCATGCTTTTGAAATTAGTCTAGGGATGGATTGGTTGAAGGTACATGGAGTCTTAATAAATTTTTAAGATAGATGGGTGGATTGCACCGACAATAATAAGAAGAGAGTAAGAGTACAAAGTGGATGAGGTTTTTCAACCCCACTTGCTTTCAAATATGTAATTAAATAAAGAAATCAAAAGAGGTAGCTTACTCTATGCAATAAATATCAATGGTAAGACGAGAAAAAATATGAGGAATTTTTTCAAGAAGAATCTAATTCACCATGAGTTTTGAGATGTTTTTTCTAAAGATATTTTGGGTCTATCCCCTCAAAGAGAATTTGATTTCACTATTGAATTAATGACCAAATTCGAACCCATTTAAATGACACCTTATAGAATGAATCCTATTGAGTTACAAGAACTCAAAGTTTAACTTCAATATTTGTTGAAAAAGGGTTTGATTAGACCAAGTGTGTCACCTTAGGGTGCTCCAGTGTTATTTGTGAAAAATAAGGATGGTTCCTTGATACTTTGTATAGACTATAGAATTATTAACAAGGTAACCATTAATAACAAGTATCCTCTACCACAGATAGATGAGGGTCTAAAAAATAAATTGACAATAACACCAATTATAATGATCCTAAACCCCCTTGGGAAGCTCATCGTGTGTACAAATGCTTCTCTAGAATGTTTAGGGGGAGTTTTGTCTTAGGAATAAGTTACTATAGCACATGAGTCCAGGAAATTCAAGAAGCATGAGGTAAACTATGCTACTCACCATCTATAATTGGTAGTAATTGTGCATGCCTTAAAGGTTTGGAGGCACTACTTTTTGGGCTAAATTTTTTAGCTAAGGTCGGACCATAAAAATTTATGATATATCTTTACCCAACCTTTTTTGAATGCAAGATAGAGAATATGGTTAGAGTTCTTAGCACAAAATGATTTTGGTACTTATTACATCAAAGGGAAAGAAAATAAGGTGGCAGATGCCTTGATCAGGAGAAGGTACATAATTGTCTTAACCTAAAGCCATGTAGACTTAATGGATAGGGTCAATAAAATGCAACTACAAGACCCATATTTCTTGGAACTTTGGAAAGAAATAGAAGGAATCTCATAATAAAGCAAGGATTTCAACATAAAATATGGGCTTTTATGTTTTAAAAATCTAATTATATCCAAATAAAGTGACCTAAGGAGATTGATATTGTAGGAGGCACATCATTCTCCCTATTTTGCTCATCCAAGAGGGTCAAAAATATGAGAAAATCTAAAAAGACCTTCTACTAGACTAGGATGAAGCAAGATATTGTTGAAAACTTATCAAGATGTTTGGAATGCTAGAAAGTAAAGGTAGAACATCATCACCTAGGTAGAAAATTTTACCCACATGAGATACCTATGCAGGAATTATAGGTAATCTCTACGGACTTTATTGTGGTACTACCCAAGAATAGGTTCCAACATCATGCCATCATGGTAGTGGTTGATACGTTGACCAAGGTCACACACTTTATACCAAGGAATATCAAGGATTATGCATCAATGGTGGCACATAAGTTTACCAAAGAAATTTTTAGATTACACGGGTTTCCAAAGGTAATCATATCTGACAAGGATTCAAGATTCATGTCAAAATTTTGGCAAGTTATTCATCATGCCATGGGAACTAAGCTAAATATTAGTTGTATGTATCATCTTGAAATAGATGGTTAAATAGATAGGGTGAACCAAGTTTTGGAAGACATGTTACACATGTACTACATGGACCAGAAGTCTAAATGGGAAGACTTCTTGCATCTTGTGGAGTTCACCTATAATAATGGATATCATGCATTATTGAGGGATGTCCCCATTTGAAGCCTTGTATGGCAGAAAATGCAATATCCATCTATCATGGGATAATCCAAAGGATTGGATGGCGATTGAACCTGATATTATTTGATAGATGGAAGAATAGCTCAGAGCAATCCAAATTAGGCTTAAGGAAGTGATTGATCACCAAAAGAGCTATGCAGATCTAAAAAGAATGTTAATGGAATTATCTATAGAAGATAGAGTCTTCTTAAGGGTTAAACCCATGAAAAGTATCATCAAGTAAACAAAGTTAGATCCTTGCTATGTGGGGACATTTGAGATCATTGGTAAAGTTATTACAGTAGTCTATAGGCTCACTTTGCCACCCAACCTACCAAAAATCCATGATACTTTCCACATATCCCTATTTAGGAAGTATGTTGTTGATCCTACTCATATGTAGAATGTTTCTAAATTGCAAATGATAGATTTCACAACCATTGAGGTGCAACCAGTTAAGATTTTTGGGTTTCATTCCAAGGTGATAAGAAAATGAACCCTAGAATAGTGTAAGGTCTAGTGGGACCAATATTCAAAGAATTGTGCTACATGGGAAAAATTGAAGAGATGAGACAACAATTTCCATTATTATTTGAATATATTTTTATATACTATTTTTTTGTAGGAAACACACAAGACTATGTATTGTCCAAGGAAGAAGTATGTAACACCCTTCCTTGGCAAAACTTTTGTGAATAATGAACTATGTCTGTATGTTTTTATATAATGACATAGTTTCTATCAGCATGATTTAAAAATAGAATGATTACTTCCTTTAAAACATGGAATATGGTACAATTGATGTATATGTGGATGTAGGATCAAGTACCTTCTCCTTGGTGGGGCTATGGGTAAACCACCTACCATGAGACCTACCTAGTGAAATGATGATGATTTGTTCATCTGTAGATCAAGGTAAACATGGAAAATTGGCCTTCATATAGATGCATATCATTTTGTTGTTATTTCCACATTTTCAACTTTGTGCCAGGATATTTCTTACAATGATCCTCCTCAACAAAGTAGTGATAGCTTAGACTATCATAAAAAGTGCCACCTACTTGAGGATAAAATGTTGGTGTAGAATATGGTGGGTGTGATGCCTTGTTTAATTAAGTTTCTTTGAGGACAAAATTGATTGTTGTGTTGGCTTAGCAATTTTTTTAATACTCTGGTTTGCTTGTTTGGCAACTTAATTTGAACTATTAAATCAAGAATTGTATGGTTTATTTTATGCATATATTACTTGTAAGTTTGACTTTAATGCTAACAACCAAGTATTAATCCACTTTGAAGTTTATCTTTTTGGTGTTTTATGCTCTCTAAGCTACCTTTGGAAGATAGAGGGAATATTTGGTTTTTCTCAAGAAAATTTCTCATGTGCATGGAGTGTAATGCTCCTTGGGCACTTGAGGATATGTGTACCCATGTAAGATAACACTCCTGCTTTTAATCAAAAGGAAGACAAACATAAAGGGGATGATGGAATCTTGAAGGAGCCGTAGAGAAGGAAGCAAAAGGAAGGAGTGTATAGCAACATTCGAAGACAACCTTTGGGAGGCAACAAAACTTGTGATGTAGGTGCTTTTCTCTACTATGTTTGCTCCATTCTGTTTATTCTATGGTGTGGTTGAACCTTTGTATTGATGTTCATGATTCACTTGATGTCAACCTCATGCTACGTCAACCTTGTGTTTGTTTGTGGCCTTAGAGGATTGCTTTTGTTCCCATGATGCCATGTTCCTTTCTCTTTTTTGGTTATTTCCATTTGTATTGTGTGTGTTGGTTTTCTAGTTTTTCACCTATGGAAGGTTGTTATGTTCATGATTTTACCCCTATGGTGCTTTGTGTTTGTTCCACTGATTTGGATCGCCCTACATTCATAGAGGGAGTCTTACTCACATTGATCCAATTCCTTCATTTTCATAATATGGTGGATGTAATTCTCTAGAAACCCTAATTTTTGTTTGTTGTTGGGTTGGCCTTTGTGTTCCTTACATCACCCTTTGGGCTATTCTTCCAGCTATGTTGTGCATCCTTCGCCTTTAGTGATTTGTTTAAGCTTGTGTGTGGTAGTAAGGTTGTTCTTAGGCTTATGGTTGGTTGATCATTTTATTTTGCACTCATTATATTAAATGCATAACCTTATATATAGTTAATAAACCTTTATGTTGTGATTTTATGGTTTTTTTAGTATTGTTAGTCTTCTCTCAATAAGATTTTATGAAGGTGGTTAACGTTGGCATGGATTAAAGCCTCACCTTATAAGTTTTATAGGCTTGTTTTATTGTTGTTAATGATTGAAATTATAGACTTACTTTCAAATGATAATATTATCCTTCTTTAACCTATATGTGTTGTGTGTGGAAAGAAAAGAAAATCTAAGAGAGGTAGCTCATTAAGTTTCAACTTTTAGATGGATATAAAGGGAAAATATGTATAGCTATATTTTCAATACTCTAATGGACAATAGAATAGTTTAGTACTTTGTAAATAGGGATAATTTACTTTGGTTAATTTTAAATATTTGTTACTTTTAAAGATACTTTGAAATTCATGTTTTATTGTAAGTTTTTTTGATGTGGTCATTATTAAAAGTATACTTGTTTTGAAAAGATTTTTACCTATGCTTAAAAATAATTAATGAACTTCTATCTTGATGTTGGATGAGAAAGCATTTATAATGATTCTTGAGATCTATGTAGATTAAGGGATCATTATAAAGATAAGTATGGTCTTCTCTTGGATGGATTAGAATGTTGTATTTTTTTGTTAGATGAGAAAGCATTTATAATTATTCCTGAGATCTATGTAGATTAAGGGGTCATTATAAAGAGAAGTATAGGATTCTCTTAGAATGATTGGAATGTTGTATCTAGTAGTAGATGATAAAGTATTTTTAATTATTTCCAGTCTATGTGGATTAAGGTATTATTATAAAGATAAGTATGGGCTTCTCTTGATTGTTATGGTCTGTTGTAACCTTGTTGGTTTAAAGATGGTTTGTTTTCTCTTATAGTATCTTGTGCATGGTTGATTGCATAGTAGCAGAAGGCATGAGCTAAGTTTCATTACATTTATATATGTTATTATCCCTATGTAAAATTCATCTTGGTGAGTGGTTTTCCATAAAGAAGCTTGCAAACTTAGTTGTAAAAAGACCCTTGAAGAATATTGTAAGCTCCTCAAAAAAATATGTAAATAGAAAAGGGTTTTTTTGCTTGAAAGAATTGTAATATTGACTCTTATTTCCAAGGATAATTTGATGTACCTTTATGCATTGAAGAGTTATTGTAATCTTGTGGAATGGTATCTCGTTCTTGATAAAGTTGAGCATTTAAATGTTGTTATGTTAAATGTTAATTTGGAGTTGAACTCCTAAGAAATCTCTAGAGATGGTTGTTATGGGTTTCCTTTAACTTATGCAATGTAGTATTATGTTAAAGTTAAGAGTTATCTTGTTAATGCATAAATGTTAAATAATAGTTTGGTAATTCAAGTTTTAATAAGAGTATATTTTTGTTTATGGTTAAGAGGAATTCATCTGATGCTTTCATTTGAGATGAATAATACAATGTGTTTTATGTTCTTAATACACCATTTTATCCTTACGACATGGCTATGTTGCTACTTTTCCTTGGGGTAGGTATATTTTCCTCTTATAGCCATAAGAACTCAATAATAGAAGGATTTGCATGAATGCAATAGCTAGCTAGCCGATATTCCTAGAAAGAGTTATGAGAATGCAATAGCTAGGACCTCATGAACCTGGAAAAAGTTACTTCTATACAATAGCCAGGGTATTTATGAGTAGTTGTACCTTGGTCAAGTAGGATCAAGAGTGTGGAAAATCTACTTGCAAGACAAAAGTTGTGACTCCTTGATTTTGTAGGATCAAGAAGTCATATTAGTTGTTGTCAAAGTAACAATAACCTTAGTTAGCCCATGGATGAAGAACACAAGCTTATACTTAGAGGGGGTGAACAATATAAGACCACTTTTTACTTTTCTTTACTTGAACAATAATATCCAATATATTAATGCAATGTCAACAACAATAATCAAAGCAAGGCACAAATCACCACATACAATAGAGACACAAATTTAACATGGTTCACCCAATGTGGACTACTCCACGGAGAAAATATTTCACTAAAATTTTCTCAATAAATATCTTGGGAAATCTTTCCCTATTACAATGTTTATGGACCTTTGTCCAAAGGAGATACCAATCCCCTAATCATATTTGTGAATCTATATCCACAAGAGATACCAATCTCCTCAACTGGTTCGTGGATCTCTATCCACAAGAGAACTCCTTCTCCTCTACTCTAGCTGGTGATTTTCAAGAAGACTACTACCTACACTACTCTGGCTTGTGGATATCTCTCCACTGAAGACTCTTGTCCTCACTCAGAAGACCTATCCTCACTGCCCTAGCTAATGGATCTTATTCCACTAGATACTATTGTTCTCTACTCTATCACCTCCAAATATTTCTCTCAGCTCTGTCTCAAATCTGTACTAAACATAGTCTTTTGGTCTAGCACAAATTTGATCAATATTTATATCTAATATATACTAAACATAGTCCTTCGATATAGCATAAATATTCTCAATATCTCCATTCTGGCACAAAATTGTCCTTAAATCTACACCAAACTATGTCCTCAAATCTATCCTCAAGCCTTAACACAAAGCTTGACTCAATCACAAATCAACTCTGCTAGATCTGCCCTAAACCTTAACTCAAGGTTTGAAAAAATCACTCAATAAAATCTACTCTCGAGTCTTCTCAAATACTTGTCTCAAATCTATCCAACAAGTCCTCTCAAGAACTTGTCCAATATTCTCAACAAGTCTTCTCAAAGACTTGCCTCAAATCTTCTCAACAATTTCACACTAGAACTATTAGAATTAATGTAATGTGCACTATGTCAGTTTGACACTTGTCAGTTTCATTGACAAGTGTCATGTTCATCATATAGGCTTATGCCTATATATTGTAACCTATTTTTATCAATAATTAATCCCATCAGTTTCACTCCTAACATTTGGTATCAGAGCAGGCTTTCCCTGCCCTGTGAAACCCCTTGAGGGGGGATTTCCCTCATGGAAATCCTCCCTCCCCCTAAATTTTTTTTCTATTTTTTTTAATTTTTTACCGAGGGAGTATGCTCTCCATCATTTGATGGATCAGAAACCAGATGGTAAAAATTTTAAAATGTGGGAATTTTTTTAGTTTGTATCTAATTTCCTGCTATGGTCATCCTGTTTCAATGGTTGTTCTTCGTGTTGAGAAGGAAGAAGAGGAGTTTGTCTTTACCAATATTCTCTATGTGCCATAAAGTTCACCTGTTGATGCTATAACAAGATCTGCTCAACAAATGTTCTCAGTGCATTTTTGCTGTTTGTTGTTTGCCAATATTCAGCTTATGCTTTCTCTTGTAGACCGTGCATAGAAGAATCAACCGTTGACTATTGATCCAAAGTTTGTCAATAGATTAAGAAGTATTCTATGCGATTCTAGTCTGAACAAAGAGTTCATAGCAAAAGCAATAATTTTTCCTAGATAAGGAGAAATCATGGACATCATGGAAGTTGCTGATCCAGATGCAGTGCACATGATCCGTCATTTTGTTATCAAGCAACTTGCATCTGCATTGCAGAATATGACTGAAAAATTTGCAGCTTTAGCCCAAAACCTTGGAGACGTTTGAACCGAGATGAAGAACACGATGGTGGTGGTGCCGTCGTTCACTTGCCACTATTCGTGGTCGCACCGCTCCGAAGCCTACGAGGGGGAGGATTCGCCATTCGTTATCCATTAGTGAAGGCGCTGGAGAGGGATGACAAGGATGAGGACCCGCCCGAGGAGAAGCAGCAGAAAGTGCCAGATGGAAGAAACCAATATAAACCTCTGGTATTAGGATATGGCAGTCGTGGGAAGAGCAAGTCCTCAAAGTCGATGTCGAGGTCGCAGATCGTCCGAGTCCCTCTTAACGTCGAGCTAACTTCTTTTTTTTTTCTTTGGTGGGGCTATTTTTTTTGTGATTTTTTTAGAGACGATCACAACACTACTTCCTACTTCAAAAATGGTGCTTTCTAATGATATTGACTTGCTTCATCCTCCTACTGAGCTGGAAAAGGGAAAGCACAAATTGAATGCCCTCGAAGGTGCTCCACATCAAAAATCTACCCTGGGAATGCACGGAGGATGAGCTCATCGAACTCGGGAAAACCTTCAAAAAAATTGTGAGAACCAGGGTCAATGTCGAAACCAACCGAAACCAGGCCTTCGTTGAATTTTCTGACCTTAATCAAGCAATCTTCATGGTATCATACTACGCCTCCTCATCAGAGCCCGCTCGGATGCGTGGCAAGCCTGTGTATTTCCAGTACTCCAATTGGCACGAAATCATGAACGAAAAAAAATTTGGGCGACGAGGCTAGTAATGTCCTCCTGGTTACGCTCGACGGTGTCGATCCGGGCGATGTCAGCATCGATGTCTGAAGCGGCCCTTGGTGGGAACCATTGTATGTTGAATCGATACTGCAGAGTGCCACCGCATTGTAAAAAATTCCTTTCTTCCTGCAAAAGATGTAACAGCACTCCCGAATGAATTTTCTTTGTGATATTTGCAATGATAACAGGTCACGGTATAGAAGAAGCGGGTGATTTTCTTTTCCTCTCTTCATCAGAGTGATGAGCTCCTTCTCCATGCATTCCCAGGGCAGATTTCTAATGTGGAGCACCTTCGAGGGCATTCAATTTGTGCTTTCCCTTTTCTAGCTCAGCAGGAGGATGAAGTAAGTCAATATCATTATCATCATCAGACTGTTTCGAAGAATCCACCACCTATAGACAAAATGAAGCCATTTGCAGACATTTCGGTAAGATGAGGATGAGCCCTTTTGACGTCCTCCATCTTCGATCTCCAACCTCTGGCGTCGTCGCAGCGAAGATGCCAACTTTGCCAGGGTGCAGTGATGGGACAACATTGCAACGGATGCAGTGCTGGTGGAAGTATTTGCCCATGTGATGTGCTAGTTTATCGTCGAGTGCCATAATTGAAGTGGGTGATGATCGGGAGCAGCTCTAATGCACTGCTCGAGAATAATGGATCTACAACTAGTGTGTGAAACTGTATCTGTTCATAATCCATGTCTACGTGAATCTAAACCTATGGCGATGAAAACAAAGTATTTCATGTTTTGGTTCTACTATTTTTTTTTTTGTTGTTATAGTGTGCCTGAAGAATGGAGGTGTGACAATACAGTTCGTAGATGTGTTGGCAAGCACCCACGACGTGAAGGCCTCCAATTTTATTCTTTCGCCATTCATTTAATAGAGCACCATGAGCCAAGCCACAATGAGCCGTCATCCTGAGGTAAAATGGGCCCAGAGGACAGACAAATTGTATATTACAATAATGTTGCCTGATTCTAAAAATACAAATGTGAAACTTGAGCCTAAAGGAAAATTAACTTTTTCTTCTACTATTGGACCTGAAAATACACCCTATGAGATTAACTTTGACCTTTATGACAAAGTTAATATAGAGGGAAGCAAGATTAATGTGGGCTTGAGGAATATTTTGTATATTGTGGAAAAAGCAAACGAGCGGACTGGTGGTGGTGGCAGCGGCGGCAGCATTGGTGGCGTTGGCTTTCGAGCGCATGCATTTTTGCAAAAACAAGTGGGAGATTAAACTGCACCTGCTGCCATGGATGTTGGGGTCAAAATTCCCAAAATTGGGGTCGAGATGGTGGCGCGTGTACATCAACCTAGGCACCAACAGGAGGCAGCTAAAAGTTACATTGGACTGGTTTGTTGATGATGAGTGGAACACGGAGACTAGTGCCATCTGGTGTTTTTTTTTAATTGAGGATACTAGTGTCATCTGGTGTTTTTTTGAATCGAGTAGGACTTTATTGTTAACCGACCAGTGATCCTCGCTCTAGTGCACTCCGAGTTGATTTATTATGACTGCTCTATTGATGTCGAGATCCATGCCGAGATATCATCAAAATCGATCACCGCCCCCGTCTCTCAGGTGGAAGAACGTCGTGGTTCATGACGCCGTGTAACTTTGGTTTTGATATACTTTGTGGGTCCATTTCAGCATTATCCGCAAAGAGTGGTCCAAAGGATACTTTATTGGAGGAGCACTTTATTGGCATGTAAGACAAACATTTAATCTGCCTGTTTAAGACTGTTTTTAATCCACCTGAGAGCGATGCCGCCATTGAGCGATGTTTTAGTTGCTGTCTTGGACAGGCATGTTGTTTTTCATTATGATGAAGGCCCCTTTGATAATGGAATATAGGGGTATTTATAGTCGTTGGAAATGTTTTTCCGTGACGGACACAATGGTGGTGTCATATTGTAATTTTGAGGCTATTTCAATTAATTTTTTTAGCCTCAAAGTTTTTCTACCTTGGAGTGCACTCTTGGTTGTACCCGACACTCCTAAGGTAATTTTATTTGTGATCCTTGTACCTAGTGATTTTTTCTATACACTTGGCGAATGCAGCGGCTGGTTACCCATGCATTTCGGTGGGATGACATGGTCACCATAAGGACACTTATTCTAGGGACTACAGACATAGACACCCTAGACTCTATCCGAGGTTTTTTCGGATCTACTTTTGAAGACTACAGACAAAGACACTTCAGAAGATTCTCTTCTATTCTTCTTTCTTCTTCTCCTCCATATTTGGATCTATGGCTCATTTTATTGTATTGAGTGCATTTTCGACAGAGACCGACACTCTTATATGGCTCGTTTTTCATTTGTATTAAGGTGCATTTTTGACAAATACCGACACCTTCTAGATTGAGTTCACCATGAGGAGGGATTTTATTATCATGGTGGATCTAGTTAGTGACCTACGAGTGGCAACATCCTCTGAGGATGACCTACAGAGGCAATAGACCCAGAAGTGGTTGACCCTGAGGCACCCATGATGACCCTGAGGCACTTAGACGGCTGACCCAGTGGTAACAGACCCGTGGAAGTGGCTGACCCTGAGGCAACAGACCGAGATGTATACACAGTGATCTAGCATTATTCATAGTTGGAGAGCCAAGCGCAGAGAGCATGAGCCTAGACCAAATCAGCAATAAAGGAGGATGTAGAATTTCTTTTAGAAGTCAACATTAAGGGGGAATGTTACCTAATGTTGACTTGTTTTTTTTCTTTAGTTAGGATAGTGCACATTAAGGGGGAATGTTAGAATTAATGTAATGTGCACTATGTCAGTTTGACACTTGTCAATTTCATTGAAAAGTGTCATGTTTATCATATAGGCTTATGCCTATATATTGTAACCTATTTTTATCAATAATTAATCCCATCAGTTTTTCACTCCTAACAAGAACTTGTCCTAAATTTGCTCAACAATTCCTCACTAGAACTTGTCCAAACTGCTCAATAAGTCTTCACCAAGACTTACCTCAAATTTGCTCAACAAGTCCTCAATAGAACTTATCCAAAATCTGCTCAACAAGTCCTCACAAGAACTTTTCCAATATGCTCAACATGTATTCACCAAGACTTATCTCAAAATTGCATTGTAAGCTTCCATGAAAGCTTACACAAATCTATCCTTAAGTCCACTCTAGGACTTACTCAAATCAGCTCACAATATTTTATAAAAGCTTACTCAACTCAACTCAATCTATCATAGAAAACATCTTCAATCACACAAACAAGCTTCACATAGAATCTTGTTTGACTCATAGAAAAATATAGAGAATGGTTAGAGACTCAATATGTTACTCACTCACAAAAATACTCAATCACTTTCAAAATCTCTTGCTTAACCATAGAAACATATAGAGAATTATTAGAGACTCAATATGTTTCACTCTTGAACAACACTCAATCACTTTCAATATCTATTCCAAATCAAATCAGAATATGGAAAAATTTGTTTCATAGAACTTGAACTATCACTCCAACACTTCCAATCAACTAAGCTCAATCAAATCCACTCAACCAATCACTCAATGAAGGCTTATTCAACAATTCTTATCAAACAAACCTCACATAAAAATGATACTCATGATATTTCACAAACCCTAGTTCAATATAGTTCACAACTTGACATAACATTAATACTCATTATATTTCACAATCCCTAATCAAGCATATGAAATCTTACTCAATATTTCCAACAATGCTTATCGAATAATGTTTCTAGTATCAATTTTTCATTCTAGAAAACCCACATCAATCAACATTGGATATCTCAAAATAAAACTCAACAATGCTTATCAAACAATCATTTTCACTCCAACTTAGCATTCACAACATACAACAATCACTCTCAAGGATAACGTACCCCTACCTTTTTTTTGAAGAATATTTGACCTCAAACACCTATCTCAATCACAATCAACTATTTGCCAATTTCAAATTTTAGGTAGCAAGATCTTTACTCCAAAATTCACTTAAATTATTCCTCAAAATATTTCACCATACATAGCATAAGATCTCAATTACACCTTATAAACTCCACACTTAAAATTTTAACAAAAACCAAGTAAATCACTTCACAAATAATATTTCAATAATAACCTTATTACTCCTTTTGAAAGAATTAACACCTTTATATTAAAATAAAATTTAACCCCACTTATCCCCTTATTACTCCTAAAAGAATAATTTAATTTTAACTTAACCAAAACCTTATATCTCCCTCTTTAATTAATTACCAACAACCTTAGCACTTAACAAAACCCTCTAGCACATGTTCCATAAATTCTGCCTAGAAAACACCTTAGTAAAAATTAAATTTCAATTTGCATACCTTTTGCTTTGGTAAAATATCCTCGACGGGTTTTGAACTCCCACCTTTCCTCCGCCAAGCACCTTAGCGCTTCAAGCTAGTGTCTCTTGGGCTACGTGCCCTCACGTGGTCCAAAAGGCACATCCAAAATCCTTCAACTTATTTCCTTCCATGAAGCGCAAACAAAAACCACTTCCCTCTTTAGCAAAATAGAGCACCCATGATTCTAACATGGTCTAGCATTCCCCGAATGCTTTATCGTAGCCCCTGGCTGCCAACTGAGCTACAGGCTACTTTGAAATGAATTTTGCTATCCACTATTACTTGTCCTCTCCTCTATGCTCAAAAATTTAAACACATGCAAATCTCTTATGGCACATGAATTCTTTGCATAGGCTTTGATTCATAAGGATAATTAATGCCAAGGTTTTGTGGCATTATTTATATGCATTTTCATGTGCTTTATCCAAGTTCGACAAAGGCATTTGAATTTATAAAATATGAATTTATAATCTATAACCTTAGGCCCTTTAACTTATTATTATTTAATTTTAAATTTTAACCTTAAGGTTAAATTATTTAAAATTAAATAATTAAACCTTTAACCATTCAATCTGCCATATGGGTTTTTTAGATGCTTTATAATGTGACAACTCCTTGCATTTATTTTTCATGAACCAACCCTGGATACTTAAATATTATAATATTAAATATTATAATATTAAACCTTCTTCTTTGCCTTTTTGGTAAAACCACCGAAGAATATTAATGAAACTTGAACATCAACCTTGCCTATCATATCTTGAACATAGACACCTGGATGATAATAAATTGGGACCTTATTTTCCTTGATATCAATGACAACTAAACTTGCTCATATTTTCCAACAATCTCCCTCTTTGTCATTGATGGAAACCCATTTACCTTTTACCATTTCTTTTACCTTTTTCTTCTTTGCTCCCCCTAAGAAACTGCTCCTCCTAATTGAATGCTCTCCCCCTTTGACATCAATGGAAAAGGGTCACCTTTGGGTATCGGGGCTAAGAATGAGATTCTTAGCTTAGCCCCTCTCCCACCTCCTCTTGAGGTGGTTAATTTTGGGGTGGGAGTATTTCTACTCCCAACAAGCACTAATATTTGCCTTTGTATACTTTCCTCCTCATATAATCCTTCTGATTTCTATGACTATTCCTATTCTTGCTTATCTCTAGAATTTTTTCTCTATACCACTTTGTTGTGTCCATAATTATTGCACTTATAACACTTAATGTTGTTTTTCCTTGGAGGTGTAAATTTCTTGGGATTTATCCTAATGAAGTCGTATCTATTCATGTCATGAACCCTGCAATTTCCTTGGAGGTGTAAATTTATTGAGATTTCTCCTAATGAAGCCATATCTATTCCTATCATGAACCCTGCAATTCATTGCCTTGTGACCAAAATGATTACAAGAGTAGCAATACCCTTGAAAAATTTATCTATTTTTGAAACTTCCATATTCATATTTTCCATGTGTCTCGCATTGTGTAGCTTTGTACCCAAACCTATGACATGAGAAGCATCATCCATTGAAACTACCTTGCCTTAACCTCATTGGTCTCTTAGTCTCTTCTACCCTATGATGCTTCATGTTCCATCTGTTCCTCATTTGTGTTGTTGAACTTTATGTTTTCCAACTCATCCTTAGAAGTTTCACTCTCTCTTACATTCTCTTATTTTGAAGTTTCTTCTTATTGGGAACTTGAGGTTGACTCCTCTCCTTATTTCTTTTGTACTTGTTCAAAACCAAGACCTATCTTGTTTGTTGATCATATTTGTACCTTGATAATATTGTCTATGGTTTTTGAGCTTTTCCCAAACTTGTGTAGCTTGTCCTTAGACTATTTTACTTCCTCCCTTAGTAAAACTACCTCATGCTCTAACCTTTCACATTCTACAAAATTGCTTCTAACTTCTCTTTGAATAACCTTATCTTAGCTATTGAGTTGGTTAGATCCTCTATAATATTTCCTTTCTCTTCATCACATTCTTGAAATTTAAGCTTGAGTTTTAATTTTTGCTTTCTTACCTACCTTAGTGCATCAAGGGCATGAATAAGCTCACCCTCAAGATCAACTTCTCCTTTCTTTGATTCTTCCTCTATTTGTTTACCTTTGGGATCATCTTCATTCCTTTTTTACTTGTCTTCTATAGGATCACCTCCTTCTTCCTCTAATGCCAAGAGTAGATTCTATTTTGGTCCTTCAAGTGTATCTTCATATTCATCATCATTGAAACTGAATCCATTCCTTGTACAACTATCTTCAAGATGACCAAAGTTACCACATTTAAAACACTTGAGGATTATTGATGACCTTTTCCTAACCACTTATTTTTATTTTGCCAAAAATAGAACTTCATATTTATAATTATCTAAGGAACTATCATCACTATCACTTGAGTACTTACTTGCCTTGTCTGCATAGAAACTCTTATTATGTCTTTGGAAGAACTTATTTCCTTGCTTGCCTTATCCATTCTTGTTTTTCTTTTGGTACTTGTGTTTTTTGTTCCCCTATTCTTATGATCCTCTTTTTCTTCATCATTGCTATTTCTAGCTTCTTGATAATTAGTTGCATAGTGACCATACTTTCCACAATTGAAACATCTAATTGATTTCGTACCTTTATACTTTCTCGGATCCTTGTTCCTTCTACCATAATTTGCTTTTCATCACTAGATAACTCATTGCTTAAATTTGAATTCTTACCCTTTGTCTTCTTAGTAGATTTGAAGGTTGCTTCTTTTTGGGGATTAGGTTCCCCTTTTATTCTCATCTCAAAATCTATAAAAATACCATGTAATTCATCCCTTTTCAAAAGGTCACTATCTTTTGATTCCTCTATAGCTGAAATATTTTCACTAAACCTTTTTGGGAGTGACCTTAAAATCTTATCACAAACATCAGATTCTTGAACTTTAAGTCCAAGTCCTTGCATGGAGTTAACAATCTCGTCTACATGAAGTAGATAAGTACTAATGTTTTTCTCATCCTTCATTTTTATGTCTTCAAATATCCCCTTGAGATTTTGCAACTTTACCTTTTTGACATTTTTATCTCCTTTATATATGCCTTGCAATTTATCCCAAATTTCCTTTGTTGATTTGCATGGCATAACCTTTATAAACTTTGTTTTATGCAAACCTTTCAAAATTGTATTCATTGCTTTTGAATTGTAATTATGTAGAAACTTGCAATATTTATCTATAGGTGGAGTAGCTGGTGGTGTGTATCCATTTTCAACTGCTTTCCATATTTCATTTCCAAGTGCCATTAGGTGAATCTTCATTCTCATACTCCAAAATACATAATCACTCCCATCAAACACTGGTGTTGAATTATCTGAGGATACACTCTTAGAATCCATATATGTTATTATAATCTTTTTATTCAAGTTGTTAAACTCTTTTGAAGGAACTCACTCTGATACCAATTGAAGAACACAATCTTATACTGAGAGAGGGGGTGAACAGTATAAGATC
This sequence comes from Wollemia nobilis, assembly GCA_028583015.1. NCBI lineage: Eukaryota > Viridiplantae > Streptophyta > Pinopsida > Araucariales > Araucariaceae > Wollemia > Wollemia nobilis. Next base: position 13,130,346 of record JAQPPZ010015100.1, read on the forward strand.
ACTTTTTACTTTTCTTTACTTGAACAATAATATCCAATATATTAATGCAATGTCAATAGCAGTAATCAAAGCAATGCATAAATAACCACACACAATAGAGATACCAATTTAATGTGGTTCACCCAATGTGGGCTACTCCACGAAGAAAATATTTCACTAAAATTTTCTCAACAAATCTCTTGGGAAACCTTTCCCTATTACAATTTTTATGGACCTCTATCCAAAGGAGACACCAATACCCTAATCAAGTTCATGGATATCTATCCATAGGAGACACCAATCTCCACAAATTTTTGATGGATATCTATCCACAGGAGACTTCCTTATCCTTTGCATTGGCTGGTAATTCTCTAGAAGACTACTGCCTCCACTGCTATGGTTTGTGGATCTTTCTCCACTGAAGACTCCTATCCTCACTCAAAAGACCTATCCTCAATACCCTGGCTAATGGATCTCTATATACTAAATACTAATGTCCTCTACTTTATCACCTCCAAAGCTTACTCTCAGATCTATCTTAAATATGTACTAAACACATTCCTTAAGTCCAACACAAATCTGCTCAATATCTATATTTTATCTATACTAAACACAATCCTTTCATCTAGAAAAAATTTGCTCAATATCTATCTCTAGTCTGGCACAAACCTATCTTCAAATCTACACCAAATTTTATCCTCAAATCTATCCTTAAGCCTTAACACAAATCTTGACTCAATAACAAATCAACTCTACTAGATATGCCCTAATCCTTAACTCAAGGTTTGAAAAATCAATCAATCAACTCTACTCTCAAGTCTTCTCAAATAATTATCTCAAATATTTCTAACAAGTTCTCTCAAGAACTTGTCCAATATGCTCAACAAATCTTCTCAAATACTTACCTAAAATCTTCTCAACAAATCCAATCAATCAACTCTACTCTCAAGTCTTCTCAAATACTTATCTCAAATATTTCTAACAAGTTCTCTCAAGAACTTGTTCAATCTACTCAACAAGTCTTCTCAAAGACTTACCTCAAATATTCTCAATAATTCCTCACTAGAATGTTTCCCAAATATTCTTAGCAAGTCCTCACTAGAACTTATCCAATCTACTCAACAAGTCTTCACTAAGACTTACCTCAAATCTGCTCAACAAGTCCTCACTAGAACTTGTCCCAAATCTGCTCAAAAAGTCCTCACTAGAACTTATCCAATCTGCTCAACAAGTCTTCACCAAGACTTGTCTCAAATATTTATTGTAAGCTTTCCATAAAAGCTTACACAAATATGTCCTTAAGTCCACTCTAGGACTTATTAAAATCAGCTCACAAGCTTTCACAAAAGCTTATTCAACTCAACTCAATCTATCACAAAAAACCTCTTCAATCACACAAACAAGCTTCACACAGAATCTTGTTTGAATCATAGAAACATATAGAGAATGGTTAGAGACTCAATATGTTACTCACAACAATACTCAATCACTTCCAAACTCTCTTTATTAACCACAAAAACATATGGAGAATGATTAGAGACTCAATATGTTACAACAATACTCAATCACTTCCAAACTCTCTTTATTAACCACAAAAACATATAGAGAATGATTAGAGACTCAATATATTTCACTCTTGTACAAAAATCAATCACTTTCAATCTCTCTTCCAAATAAAATCATAATATGGAGTAATTTGTTTCATAAAACTTGAACTATCACTCCAACATTTCAATCAACTAAGCTCGATCAACTCCACTCAACCAATCACTCAATGAAGGATTAGTCAACAATTATTATAAAACAAACCTCACATAACAATGATACTCATGATATTTCACAAACCCTTGTTTAAGATAGTTCATAGCTTGATATAACAATTATACTCATGATCTTTCATAATCCCTAATCAAACATATGAAAGCTTACTCAATATTTCCAACAATGCAAAAATAGAATCGAATCAATGGAGGAGCGAAGCAAGAGCAATGGAGGAAGCAAAGGAGGAGAAATGGTGGTTTGTGGGAACCTAAAATAGGCAGATGGCGAGGATCCAGAGACAATATATGTTGTAGCAGGAAGTGGATAGGATTCCTTCTCCATGTAGTTCAAAAAAGCAAGAGGGACCGACCCTCCTGACAAATATCCTAATAAAGGGTCCCAACAGGGGAAGAGGGATCCTAGGAAGGGCTTGTCCTTATTGGAAATGTTAAAATGGAGAAGGAAGTAGGTGGTTGATGACCTACCTCCCCTAATACCAAACAATAACAAGATAAGGGTGTAGGCAGCAAATCCATCTCCTAGAAAAAGAAGAAGTGATTTGCTAAGTTTTGGACAGTTTTTGGGATGATTTGCTCCAATTTTGTGAAACCATACAGTGGGAGAAAATCATACAAGATACCATACAACTGAAGTGGTAAACTATATAGTGGCAAATTGTACAGGGCACACCGAAATGTAATGAGATGTAAAGGAAATGTAATTTCGGGATGAAAGGTTGCATGGATTTGCTAACCTAAGGTGTAAACTTAGGAAAATGCCAAAATATTATATTCAATTGTAATTGGGTAGTTGTAAATAACCAATTGTCTCAAGAACCACTTTGGAACGACCTGGACAATGTTATATAAGGCCCCATTTTTGAATTTGTAGGTTTGGCTACTAGTTTACTGGTTCATAGTTTCTAGAGTATAGAGATATATTTTTGAGTTATTGCTACGATATTGATAAGAGTTTCCACATTGTAACTGAGTTGACAACCATTAATGATAATAACAAACATTGTGGATGACAATATGCAGTCCTATTATGTATTTTTGATGCATTGTGGATTACCATTGTGTGAATGAATTTCCTTTCTTTCTGTTATATGTTAGTTGTAGGCTTTGTTACAGCTTTGTGAGAAGACTGTTACTGTTGTAATCATGGAGAATGATCTAGGAGCATGATAATGTGTACAAGGATGTATTGAGATTGACTATATGATTTTTGGATGTAATTGCTTGAATGGAATCTCTCATTAACCCGGATTGGGAGTTTTTTCTGTGAATGGAACCATCTTGTTAGGTTGTCAAAACCTTTACAAAACTTCCCAGAGAGAGATTTTAGCAGAATAGCATTGCAATTACTAACTTGCTATACTTTTGGATCATACATCACACATCATACAAATCGTACACAAAGTTATTACCCGATTTGGTAAAAAATGTGATCAATAGAAACTTACCCGATTTGGCAATTTTGGTAATCGGCTTGAACGATTACAAAACTGTGTACGACAGCCTCCAAAAAAGAATATTTTAGTTTTACTGAGTGCTATCATACCATATTGGTAACTGTATGATATGAGATCGTATAGTGTATGTTTTAAATATCGTACAAGAGATTGATAGTTCATACAAGGGTAGTTCAGGTAACTCGAAGATTGTTCAATTTGGTATTTGGAATACAGCTCTGTCTAGGGATCATTCTGACCTTGGGAAACACCTCCCCATTGGGAATACTCCACCACTGTGTTACATTTGGTGTCGTTACCTTATTGAATTTATTTTTGTTAAAACGAGTCGAATTTGACTAACAACTGGAGGTGATTTTTATGACGGACACCGGTACACGAAGCCGTAGAAGAAGAGAACCATGAGAGAACATTCTAGTAAGAAGGAGAATAAGTATTGCTCAAAGAGGAAACACAAGTACTCATATTAGAGTATGCATGAACCAAAGATAGATCAAGTTTGGATATCCAAAGAAGGATATGTGGAGATGTTGTTGATTGAGACAAAAGACGAGGAGGAAGACCCATCGATCGTAGAGACAGGTGATAGAGAGAAAGTGCACGATGACAGAGAGTGAATGGTAAGACCTAAGGACATGGTAATGAGGTTGTGAGAGGGTTTAAAGGATTGGAATTGGACACCAAGGCAATAGGATGTGGGACCTTAGGAGGATAGACCAGGACAAGCTCCATCACATCAGCGAAGAAGGTCACAGAGTGAGGACGCATGAGAATTTGGTCATCAAGTGATGGGATAAAATAAGATACCTTGAATTGATTCTTTTTATGACAACAAAAGTGAGACACACCTGAGGATTAATCTAATAGAGATCCTGTGGGACACCTCGAGTGAGAGTGACGACTCTCCTAAGATGGCTAACAGAGCAGCCAAACAAAGATGTCCACTATTTTCAGGTGAGGATAAGGAAGACCCCACATGAAACATAGGACCTTCCATAACTATTTGGAGATAAAATGGTGTAGATAGTCTAGAGTATTGAGTAGTCCTCTTTCCTACCACCATGAGGGGATTGGCCATAGACTAGTACCTAAAGAGAGAATAATGTTGATTTGCAAACTTGGAATCAGATAAAGGAGAAATTCATCGACAAATTTTGACCTTCGAAGGATGATGGAGACATAGTCACGGAGCTTTGCATAAAAAAACAAAAAATATATGAGGATATAAAATCTTACAATCATTGACTAAAGAAGTTAGTCGATAAGATGCAGATGCCACTGGCAGATGTGTTAATAAAATGATGGTTCGTAGATGGGTTACTACCAAAATATAAGAAAAATATGAAGGGAGTACCATCAAACACATATGAGGAAGCTTTGAAACATGTAAAGACCTTTGAGAGTGGATTAAAACAAACATATACGAGAATTTTATCTCATTCCAAATCAAAATATTTGGATAGTGAAGAAGAAAAAACTATTCAGAGGATGGTAGCATCATTTCTTAAGGAGTTTGATAAAATAGTTAAATAGCAAAATATCAAACCAGATAGGAATGAGCTATGGTGCATAGAATGCAAAAGTGAGGGACATACAAATATGAAGTGTCCAAAAAATGACTATTGCCATATTTGTAATGTGATGGGGCATGACATAGTGCTCTGTCCCTACAATGCAAGAACCTATCCGTAGGTACTATCAATCCAGGAGTAGGAACAAAAACCACAGGCCCAAGGGAGTGGCCAACAAGCAATGAGTGGCGATTACAAAAATAGCAAAAGAGGTGGCCGACAGAATTAGGGTAATCGACAAGGAGGACAAAGTCACTTATAGTATGACTCAGAGGGTAGACCGATCATACAATATCACAATTTCTAGGAGTGGGTGCATTTTATGAAAAATAGTCTTGCACCTTAAATGCAAGGAGCACCGCAAGAAAACACTACACATATGTGTATATGGTGTGGTCCGGGGAACCACAACGAGAAGAATTGTCCAGAATAGACAAGTTTTAGTAACCCGCAGAATGTGAGCTATTTGGACATTGAAGTTCCTCAAGTTAAAGAGGAAACTCAGGAAGTGTTAGCTATGACGAGGAATCAGGCTAAAAAGGATAAGTATCTAGAGCCAACAAAAGAGAAGCAACGCTGGCAAGCAGCAAAGAAAATACTGCAAGAAGAAACTGAGAAAGTTAAGCAAGGATAATCAAGCACTCGAAAGGAAGTATGAAAACCATCAAAATAGGAGACAGTTGTTCAGCATCTGGAAGCACAGGTATTAGATACCATAGTAGAACTTAAAGTATCTAATTTATTCGAAGCAATCTCAGAATTACCAAAAGCAATGGTGGAGGATATGCAACCACAAAAGGTGATGGAAGTAGAGAGCCAGCCAATTGTAGGGGAAGAAAGAAAAGACCAATTTATGGATCCTACCATATTAATGGTTGATGTGGGAAAGAAGCCTGCATTAATGCATATGGAGATTTTGGGGCACAAATTAACATAAGTGATTGTCGACAAAGGTTCCAGTGTTAATGTGCTACCCGAAAGGACTTGGCTAGAACTAGGTGCTCCATAACTATGGGCATCGAGCTTCCTACTGTATGGAGTTGATCATAATGATATTAACATCAAAGGATTTTTGACTGCACAAAAAGTAATGATAGCTGAGCAAGAATTTATCTTGGACTTTATTGTGATTTCAATGCAGAAACCCGCATATGACGCTCTCTTATGGAGAGAATGGCTACGAATGGCCAAGGTTAATCATAATTGGGGAAAGAATCAGATCACCTTCAAAAAGTGACAACATAAATACATGATCAATTTAGCTAATCAAAGAGTGAGTGAGGATGTAGCTACAACTGATGAATCAGAAAACTCATCAGGGGATGAAGAACATGAACCTGATGGAGAAGGGATGTTGTACATAAGTGAACGTAGTGAGGATGAAGCTCGATTTGAGAGTGGATTTCTTCATTGGAAAATGGAGGATTATGAGATATTTTATCCCAACTACCTTTGTATTGAGTCAAAAGAATCAAGGAAAAGCAAGACAAACCGAAATTAAGCAAAGAGACTAAGAAGGAAACATAAGAGAAGTGGACATTTCCAAAAAGCTTTACAGAGTATACAGTAGGATATGTAGAGATTGATATAAGATCGGCTTACCCTGAGAATGTAGTGAAAGCTACAAGTGAGCCGAAAAGTATCAAGTATGAAGGACCTAAGATAGTGGATATTAATCTAGGAATGGAGAAAGAACCTAGGATAGTCCATTGTGGCGATGATTGGAATCATGTATTGAAGGCAACAACTTTCAAGATATTCTTGGAGTACAAGGATATCTTTGCATGGACATATAAGAATTTGAAAGAAATCCCACCTGAGTTATGTGTCCATAATATTACACTAATGCCTGGTGCCCAACCTGTGAGAAGGAGACCATATAGAATGAATCCAAAGTATGCGGCATTGGTGAATGCAAAAATAGAAAAGATGTTGGAAGCAGGAATTATATTCAGGGTGACGAATAGTGAATGGGTTTCACCTATATTAATAACCTTGAAGAAAGAAGTTGATAATATAAGGATATGCGTAGACTTCTGGAGTCTAAACACAGTGACCATTAAGGATCCATTTCCTATTCCATTCATGGATTCTATCTTGGAATAAGTTGCAGGACATGAGATCTATTCATTTTTGGATGGATTATCAGGATATAATCATATTAGCATTGTCGATGAGGATAAGCTGAAGACCACATTCGTTGTGGAGAATGGCATCTATGCGTACAATCGAATGCCATTTGGACTTTTTAATGCCCTAGCTACATTCCAGTGCATCATACTGTATATATTCGACCAATTAGCGACAGGGAATTTCAAAGCATTTTTGGATGATTGGTACATTTATGGGAAGATCAAGGAGCATCTTCCATCTCTTAGTGAATGCATGAGGAGGTGCAAAAATGCACAAATATCATTAAACCCAGCAAAGTTTTTTCTAATGGTACCATATGGAAAATTGTTAGGACATATTGTGTGCAGTGAAGGATTGAAGACAGATCTGGATAAAATTTGGGTAATATTACACATGGAAGAACCTTTTGATGTGATTTCACTCAAAACCTTCCTTGGGTCAACAGGATATTACCGAAGTTTTATCCGAAATTATGCACATGTAGCCTACCCGTTAGATTCTTTGATGAAAAATAATATCCCTTTCATATGGATAGAGGAGCACCAGGGAGCCTTTGAGGATTTAAAGGCTAAGTTGATAAGTAGCCCAATTTTGGTGTTTCCTAGTTGGGATAAGGAATTCCACATACACGTCGATGCCTCAAACTTTGCAATTGGATGTGCGTTGTCATAGGAAGGACAGTTTAAGTTGGATTAGTCAATTTTCTTTTCTAGTCATATTTTTTCAAGGCTAGAAAGAAATTATAGTACAATAGAAAGGGAAGCCTTTGGGATCGTATATGCAATTCAAAATTTTAGGCATTACCTATTGGCAAACCCCTTTGAATTTTATGGAGATCATCAAGCATTGTTGTACTTAATAAATAAACTAGTAATTCACGGACAAGTTAGTAGGTGGCTTGTAATGCTCCAAGAGTTCATATTTCGAGTTGTGGTGAGACCTGGCAAGAAGCATGTGATTGCAAACCAGTTGTCTCGAATACGATCAGGGGAACCAATAGGAACAAGGATTCCTGATGAATTTCCAAATGTACAGTTATTTGCCATCAATGTTGTATCATCATGGTACAAGTTGGTTGGCCAGTATCTATCCACGGGGGAGTTGCCATAGGAGATGATGGCAACTGAGAAGAATAAAATAATAATGAAATCAGCACCTTTCTAGAAAATAGCAGGATTGCTATACAAGATAGGAAGTGATGGTATCTTGAGGATATGTGTAATGGAGGAAGAAGTTAATATGGCATTAAAAGAAGCCCACGTAAGATTAGCAGGGGTTCATATGGGACAAAATGCGACTACAACAAAAATATTGTTAGCAGGTCTATGGTGGCCCACATTGTACAATGATGCAAAAGAACATGTGAAAGCTTGTGATACTTGCCAGAGAGCAGTAAAACCAGTTAAGAGGGATTTTATGCCCTTACACCCATCGCATTCACAAGAGTTATTTGAACATTGGGGCTTAGACTTAGTAGGACCATTTAAGACATATCAAATATGAAAATATAGATATACTGTAGTGACAATGGAATACCTCACAAAATGGGTAGAAGCAAGAGCATTACCTGATAATTATGCTAAAAGTACAACATAATTTTTGTACGAGAAGGTAATCACAATATTCAGTATTTCGCTATGAATAATGAGTGATAGAGGAGGACACTTCGTTAATAAGATTATCAAGACACTGACAACAAATTTTAGGATTTTGCATTCATTATCTAGTCCATACTACCCGAGAGCAAACGGGCAGGTAGAAGCGACTAATAAATTTTTAGTATCAACTTTGTATAAAACCTATGGGATAGAAGGAGCATACTGAGAGGAAAGGTTACCATCCATTTTATGGGTATATAGAACAACTTTTAAACCAACAATAAAACATACCCATTTCCAATTGATGTATGGTCAAGAAGCGGTGGTTCCAGTCGAGTTCTTGATACCAAGCTTGAGAGTAGCGGTAGAGCATCGCTTAGGAGATCAGGAAATTTTGGAGGAACAACTGATGATGTTGATAAAACTAGATGAAAGAAGATTCATGGAACAGTGGGCAATTTAGGTAGCCTAGAAGAGACGAAAGGTGTGGCATGACAAGCATTTGAGGAAGTTGGAACTTATTCCAGGGGACTTGGTTCTCAAGTTTAACAAGAATATGGAGATCAAGCCAAGTAAACTAAAGACGTTATGGCTTGGCCCATATAAAGTAATTGAAGTATTGGATAATGGAGCAGTCATGTTGCAGAACCTGAATGAGACGGAAGTACCCAACACTGTAAATGGCTCAAAGTTGAAGCCTTATAAAGTATAGTGTTTATTCATTGCTTCGAAAGAGATCGAATGAAGACGATGAGCAGATGCTCAAAATGAGGCTCATAGTGAGCCAGGTCTACTGCAATAAGAGTCATATTTTGGACTTGTAGGACTTTTCACCGATATGGAGGAGGGGCAGCCAATAATTGAACAACAGGAGTTGGCACTTGGACCTGGTGAAAGAAGAAGAGTGCAAGTACATATTAGATGAACTAATGGGACCATAAGAGAGGGAGAAGAGTGGATCCCTACAGCAACATAAGGTTATCAAGAGAGAGCACTATTACCAAGAGCTTCGAATAGGAGGTACCCATAGATAGAATATAGAGAACTACCTAGACAACCAGAAGGATGAAGAACGGTAAGGCTGACAGTGTGCAATGAAGATAGAGTGGACACATTTGATATGGAAATACCAGAGGATGCTAGAGAGGATAGGCTAGAAGAAGAGCTAGAGGAACTTTCCCCATTGGATCGGATAGGGCTATTACAACAGAGAATGAGAATGCAAACCCAAAAATTATAGGAAGAGTATCAAACATTACGAGGTCACAATGCGAGACTGAGAGTGCAAGTAATCCAATAATTGTACGGTACCATACAAATATTGGATGAACAAAGGGTAGTTAGATTTCAAGAGATTGGAAGTGAACCCGAGGAGGTTGAAGATTCAACCCCAAGAAATGGCAGAGGAAACGAAGGCACAAGTACAAGTTCACCACCTCCACCAAGAAGGCAACCTATGATAAATAAGGATGTAGGAGTACTTTGGAGAGATATAGAGGAGACCACCACATAACCTGAATTGCATCACCATGTAGCAGGTATGGCAGATTATAGTGATGATAGAATTTCATGGTTGGTACCTACAGCCTAGTATAGATAAGGATGAATCAGAGAATCCTCATAATCCTCAGAGGGATCATAGTATTCCAATTAGCACATTGATACTAAGATAGGTTGAGGACAGACCTGAGAATGATACATAGGCATATAAGATAGCTCACCAGCAGTTGAGAAGACAAAGGAGGGAAGTTCAACAACTGGAAAGAGTGATAAATTTGCCAATCGACTGGGTAGAACATATGGAAGAGGGTCATACTGACTTTAGCTTTGAAATGGATTTTTCAGACGATTATAGAGTAGTATTGGCATCTTCATCCCCCTAGAGATCCTTTGAAGAAATAATATGGAGATGTTGTTTGGTACGAGCTGATAGAAGAGTCAAAAACTTATGATAATTGTCACCAAACCAAAGTCCACTAGCTAGTATTGAGTTTGTAGAGATTACTCCTGATGACCGAGGAATAAGAGGAAGAATTGGACAAAGAGGACGAGGTAGATGACCAAAAAATGATGGGAATCTGAGTGATGTTGCAATTAGAGGAGGTAGAGGATGAGGAAGATTTTGACCCCCTGCTAGTACGTTATTACCCTAGGTAATAACCTACTAGCATGTTTGAATTAGGAAAGGAACCCACAGGATATACTCCGACTAAGAGGTATGTTACGAAATTTGGTTGGCATACGCAGGGGAGGGTGACCACCCCTAAACCGACAAGGACCCCAACAGGAAATAGGTAACTGGCAGTTACCTCAAGTAAAAGAAGAGTCAACAATAGTACGAGGATATTTCATGTCTAAAAGAAGTGGAAGGGGGATATACCCACGCGGTCAAAGCTTTACTGGCAGAGGAAGGGTACAATTCATAGAGGGCAGAAACCCAGGCCAACAAAGGACTCGATCACCAATTTTAGAGCCAAAAATGATCTGTGGAGATAGATGAAGAAGTCACTTAAATGATAGTAGAGTGGTAAGGATACCATCACCTCAGGATCAATCACCTAGATGGCGAGAAGAAAGCCTACCAAGGGATGAGACTCCAAATTGCCGATGTACAACATTGAACTGTACACATTGCAGGAGGGCGAATGAACGGGAAATAACATCACAGGTAAGGACCAGTCAAGCACAAGTACAAGAGGATACCACTAATTAGAATGTGATGGTCGAACCTCGAGGCCAATATTAGGATGTTAGCGTAGCTCTATTGATTCTTCCATTATTAGGCTATTGTTAATATTTGTTTGGGCTATTGTTACGTTGTTATAACAATGCCTATTTCTCGCCTAGGAGGTTTCGTATCCTACGGACTATTCTCAGGCTACTATGTACTATTTATTTGATCAATGCAATTCATTCGATGTTTGCTATTCTGACATGATATCAAAGCCTTGGAGGAAATTTCTCTATTTTCTCGAGCAGGCTGGGAGCAGACAGACCTGGGGCACGATTCTTGAGGTCAACTACTTAGAGCACCTCTGCACAAAACTCGAGGTGACTCTATACTGGTCCTCGACACATTTCTCAAGGTAAGATGCAGGGGCTGACTGGCCTGGCACATAGCCTGAGGAGGCTGACTGGATGCAAATGGGGTCATACAAGTGAATTTCACTGTACGATTACCCAAGAGGTAAGTATACTTAGATCAGGATTGAAAAATAATGAAAAATGAAAAAAAAAAAGTTATACCCTGGTTGTGAAAATCCCTCAGGACGCAATTAAGAAGGGCGAGGTTGAAAACTGGAAACGACAACCTCTCTGAAGGAAAAGAAAGCAAAAATTCCTCTAAGTGATGAAATCGTACAATAAAAGGAGGATCATATAACAGATAATCGTATATGACAGGAATGTCATGCAAATCATACGGTACGATCTGGATTGTACGATGTACGATTTTCCAACTAACTCATTTAATGCGACATGCAAAAAAGCAGCGGTTGGAGGAAAAGAAGGGGGAAAAAGACAAAATTTTAAATTGATTGTTGAGTTGTCAGTCAACTAGCAGTGGAGATGGAAAAAGCATGCAAATTGGTGCCTATTTTTAAATTTTAGGGTTTTATTAGGGTTTTTTGAAAACTTGCTTTAAAAGGAAGGAGACTTAACCATTTTTTTCACCAAGCAAGTAAGAAATCAAATTTTTTCAGGAGATTGAAGGGGAAAAGCATACAAGTGATAACAGAAAACTGCATGGGCAAGAATTTTTCAGCGGTATTTTGAAGATTGTAGACCCATTATGAATTTGTACCAAGGAGTTCTTTTTCACTTCAAAATTAACCTAAGAAGAGAGAAATTGGGGGTTTTTCTCCAAAGAAAGGAGGAAATTCAAAATTTTATGAGATATTACAACCAATAGAGGGTGTATGATTTTGGGTACATTTTTAATTACGGAGAAGGGAGTTGCATATTCGACAAGATGTTGAAGGAATGATAGCAACAGAAGATTTTGAATGCCGATTGAGGTGGATTGTAGCACATAGGATGGAGAGATCACCACAACCACTTCATGAGAGAAAGTCATACTCACGATAGCATTCTAGACGTCAATTTCAGTCCCACAATAGGTGTGGTAATTTTTTGTGGAGGATATGAGGACATAGGCCATCGAGGAGACAATGCCAGTGGAGGGCACACCTGGATAGAACACCACCGAGGTACAGAGTGGTAAGGATGGCCCAAGACACTACCTCATGGAGGGAATTGAGGAGTGAAGTGCATGTACCACAGTAGGAGGAACACCTAAGCAGTGAACAATAGGAATGCCAGGTGGAATTGTCCAATATGATATTTGTACAACATGGAGCAGAAGCATGCAAGAAATGGTGGACAAATGAGAAGAATAATTCTCATCCTTGGAGGAAGAATTTTGAGAACGCGCAAGTGTTAGTCATTGCATAGATTCCACTATTTCATAAGATATTTTTTTAGAACTATCTTCTATAGATAGTTCAAGCATATAATGCAACGAGAAGGAAAACCTAGGTCAATGTGGGCAAGAGGTCAGTGAAGGTGGAAGTGTTAATGGAGGCATTTAGGAGAACATTTGGGCTACCAATGGAAGGCATGGAGATAGTAAATAAATTGGTAGACCCAATTGAAGCACACCGTCTAGTGACTACCATGACCATTATCAAATCGATGATAGAGGCAAATATTTCTAGTGTAGGAACACGTGGAATAAAATAGAGCCAGTTGAGAGACAAACACTAGGCTTGTGAAATGAATATAGTCATGGCTCGACTGTCAGGTGATACAAGGGAAACAGAGATGTCAATGTGGATGGCCCAGTATGTAGAAGGTATCACCAAGGGGATTCCATATAATTGGGGTACCTATCTGGAGAGACTGATACATGAAGCATTGACAAAGCGACTAAAGAACTTTGGGATGCCTTTTAGGCTATAGGATTACTTCTGAATGTAGTTACAAAATTTGGAATGCAATTCCCAGGGTTGACATTGCCTAGATAAATTAGGCCAGATCAACCAACAATATTGAAATGGGTAAAATTTGTACCCATAGGTAAGGTTACTTTAGAGAAACCATGCACAAGGAGTGAGTGACACAAGAGTGAAGCTCAGGAAGACACTTACCGAAGGAAGATGTCGATGTGCACCATCGAAAAAAATGTTCTAGACGGTTGGATCCGAAACTAGAACAACAAGTACCTATAAGAAGCCAGTGGGAGCAGCCTCTCGAGCAAGAAATATGATGAGTGTCATTGAGTCTCATCATTTAATCTCAATGATTTATCAATCCGGGGTGGTGTCCAAGGCTATCTACGATAGAAGGTTAGGGCAGAGTACAATTCAAGCATTCAGATTTCAAGCAATTATTGGGTGAAACAGATTTGGTTTAGCCTTTTGGTGTCACACTAAACCTAATCTATAGAATGAAAACTTGCAAGAAATAAAAACTAATTCTAAGTTCAAAAAATTAAAGTTAACTACAATTGCATGAATTGAAATTGCTGAATTGAAATCTAATCTACTTTTGCAGAATTGAAATAACAGAATTGAAATTGCTAAATTGAAATGTTGCTGAAATGAAATCCTAAGTTACATTTGTTGAATTGAAACCTAGTTACTCTTGCATAATTGAAATGATGCTTGTAAATGAAACTTATGCTAAAAACACCTATCAATGTCCTGCCACAAAAGGTCGTCAAGCTTCTGCTACAGGAATTGACAACAAAATGAAATATGCTGAAAATGGAAAGTTGCTAAAATAGAAAAACAAGGAAAACATGGAAAGCAAAGGAAAAATGCTTAATATAATTTGTCATCTGACACACACACAAATGTTGTACACAAACATAATAGAAAACATAAAGAACATTATACAAACTTAAAACAAGAAAAGTAAACTTGACAAGTAATCTATTAATTCTGCTGCAACAAAATTATAGATTAAAACCTGCCATAAAAATCCTCCTTCTAGATCTGAAAGTGGGCCCATACTTCCTGATCTAGAAGGAGGTGAAAAGCACTCCTTAACTAATTAACACTCGGAACAGAAAATGATAAAATAACTGCACTTTTATTGATGACAAAACATGCTGAAATCTATTACAAAAAATTATTGTACAGTCCTAATTGCTGCTATTGAAAACTCTCCTCTATTCTAATTCCTAACTGGCTCAACCAAGGAGGGAGCTGTGTTATTTATATAAATATTTACAACATATCCCATGCTCAAATCAGCCTATGTGCTACTTTACAATGATTTGCCAATAATTTTGGATCTGAAATAAATGCAAATCTGGACAGTTTGTGTTGTAGTAGTAGTCATTGGCCCTTAGAAAGCATCTTCAGTGGTGGGAGTACGTGGGAGAAGTCTAGAAATATCTCACACATCTTTCTTCACTTCAGAATATGCCATTTCTATCTTGCAAACAACTTCCTATTATGCTGTAGTTATTTCTGTGTTTATCCTAGAAGAGGATCAAAATTGATCTTTTCCATGAATGGTGGCTTTGGACGGCAAGGACGACAAAATCATATGGGAGATATTTTCCCTTAACCTTCTCAACCTTCTTTCCCTTTTTCCATCATCAAAAAATAGTCAAAAAGTCAAAAAGCACTTTCTGTTCTCATTTCGAAGATAAGTGGCTCATTTCGAAGAGACTGTATTTCTCATTTCGAAGATGTCCGCTCATTTCGAAGAGACTGTATTTCTCATTCCGAAGATGTCTCGCTCATTTCGAAGATCTTCGAAATGACCAACTGTGTGCTCTTCAAGTGATTTTAGCTGCATTTCTCAGGTGGATTAGCCCTCAGGATCAGATTGCAATAGCCTTCATTCCTCTCCATGTGTGAATTCCATGCCTTGCCATTCATTGGTAGCTTGCTGGAATTTACATGGTAAATTACTGCATTTTCCAACTCTGCTGCACAGTTGTAAAATATTGGCATTTCTTGCAAATTCAAACAAATTAGAACATGGAAAAATTATTCAAATATCAACATGAAGGAGTACATCAAGTTGCTACTGAATTTATACACTTCATTCACCAAGTAACAATGCTGAAATAGTGCAACAATGCTGCACAATTGTCCCTGCTCTGTTATACCCTATTGCTGCCTATTTAGACCATGTGGGAATGCTTCTAAATAGGTCAGATGTCTTCTGTAGTCCTTCTAAACTCATTCCATCCATATCCTCATGCTTTTCTTGACAACTTCAAGGTGTTCCTATAAAGTGACAACTTGCTGATTTTTATATGGCTATTTTTTTTAGATTTTCAGATTTATGACAAGTCCTAAAATTTTGGCTTCAATGTGGATTTGAAACAAGTTGAAGGGCAGGAAAACATTCAAAAACCATTGAGAAGTTAATGGATATCAGCATACCACATTTGGTTAATTGAAATGCATGTTTTTACTTGCTACTTAATCAAGCAAAATCAGTCACAAAATGCTGAAAATAGTCAAAAACAGAGATATAGTATTCCTAACATAAAATCATGTAAACACTTAACAAATAGTATATTTTAGTCAACTATTTGGCAATTAACTTATCATATGGTAGTCAAACATTGTGCAATAATGAGGCATTTTTGGGCCTCATCATCCCCCCCAACTTGAACTCGATGCATGCCCTCATGCATCTTAGTAGGCCATAGTAATATGCAGGTTTTATTCTTGTGAACAACATCCTTTGCTACCTGCTAACTGAGAAATTCCTCCTTGCTGCACTATATCAAGTATTTTGCAATTAAGCACATGTATGACTCTTTTTCTGTCTTTCTACAAGTTTTAGTGTTGCAAGGTACCTCTTAAAGGCTTGATATCATGTGATTCATCTTGCAATAGTCTTATTGTGGAACCGTATTTGGCGGATGCACTACTACTGATGGAATTTTCTATTCTTAACAACATTTCAGCCTGAATGCTTATTTTCTGTTGTTTGCACCTTTTGAACAAAATTGATAAAAATTTTGGATTTGAAATGCTTGAGGGATGTACTTACTTGTGGTAGAGCCTTATGAACCTCAATATTTGATGTACCCTACTCTTTTTGCTATTTTGTAGCATTTTCAGCAATTTTGGTACAGTTTTTGCTCATTTCGAAGATATCCTACTCATTCCGAAGATATGCTTGTTCATTCCGAAGATATGACTGTTCATTCCGAAGATGCATCAAAAAATGCAGAAATGACCTCTTATGCAAAAGTTAGCTACAGATTCTATTGTGGGCCCATCTCTAGAGTGTATAAGCCTTCCATAACATCAAAAATCCCCTTCTTCATCCTTTTGTTTAGATGCTATTCTTTGTTTTGTATGTTGTTGTTTTATTCCAGTAGTACTAAAATAGAACCTTCAGGTGCATTTTGTTGATTATCCTCCTTCAATTTATCAGACAATTGTGAGATATAAACTTGCAGTTCTCCTTCTGAAACTTGCCCTACAAATTGAAATAGAATTGCTGCCATGTTTGTCCCAAAATCAGGTTTTTGCACAGTTTTAGAATTTCCATGCAATTAAGGGCATAAGGGGGTGTTTCTTGACATCTTGAACATGTTCCTTTTTCAACTTGTCAATATTGTATGAATAGTTTATGCCAAATACCGATTATCATACACTAAATGCTAAATGTTTACTATGAATTAAATGCAAGAAACACATACCTTACTGTCCTGAAAATTGGTCATGCACCTTACAAGCTGCTTTTGATGATTGTTAGCGGGCTATCTGAAAACATAAACATAACACATGTGCAGTGTGAGATTTGTACAATGGTGGAACAATGATGGGTAGATCAACAAGGCAATGCATGCCGAAAAATCGGTTTTCATGCAAGCCAACTCAGTAGCGCCTCCAAGAAGGTTTTCACTACTGAATTATTCATTTTTTTCTTTCTTTTTTTTTCATTTTTTTTTCATCTCCTTTTTTTCATTTTTTTCATCAGAAGAGGCTGCCATTTCTGGTTTTCAACCAACTTCTGTCCCTTTTTTTTTTCAAGTGCTTCAATGAGAGAGAACATCTCTCACTCTTATTTGGATAAGACCAATCCTTATTCTGCAAAAACATGTCAATTGTTGTATGAAAACACCATCTCTTTCTATTGAAACCTGCAACATTGATGCAACCTTCCTTTCTAGATGAGCAATAAGAATCTTCATACATCATAATTGCCTCCTTATTGCTGGAAATGAAGTATTGGCTCCATTGTTCCTCTTCCTTGCTGAAATTGATGCTTGTCCTCATGTATCCCCATTTTGTGGGACATGCCTTTGCTGCAAATTTTTTCTCTCTCTCTCTTTTCTTTCTTTTTTCAATTTTTCTTGTCTTGCTTGTACCCAAGAAGGAAGTTCACAAACAAGACTATTCTTCTTTTTGCTTTTCTTGTATTTTTTTTTTGTCAAACTTTTTATCATCACTCTGAATCTGATATTGAAGAGAAATTCTCTTCCATTATGTGTACATCCAATGGAATCTCCTTCAAGAACTCCTCCTTATTTAATGGTGCATGGTATACCCGAAGGCAATGTCCATTCACCACTAACATCCTCCATGAATTACCAATGGGAGAAAGAAGCACTGCTCCATATCTGAAAACTTCTTCAATCAAGTGTTGTCAATGCCTCCTAGTCTACAAAATCTTGTCAATCTGTACTTGAAACAATTAAATACCAATTCCCAAAAGATGTTAAGTGCTTACATCAAGATAAAATCTTGATATACCCTTGTAATTCCATGTAAAGGGATTGAAATATTGTTTCAAAATAGCAACAATTTTGCTTTTTTTTTATAAGTCAGCCAACTAATAATGTTCAAGAATTTTCTTGGCTGCACTTCAATTTGTTTCATTCCTAGGAGGACAAAATTTACCCCTTTGTAATTTCTTACTAAGGAGTTCAATGGAAGTAAATTTTCTATGTGCAGTTTTTCTAGTTTTTCTCCTTTATCCAAGGCTAATTTTTGTGTGTTTGGACTAAAGGTTTTCTGTGTATCTCCATTGATTTTTGTTTCTTCAAGCTCAAGTAAGTTCTTGTTTGAGCACAGTTGGATGTTGCTGCAGTCAATAACATTTCCTGCAGTTTTTTTTTTTACCAGATTCAGCTACATAGACAGGGGATGCCTATCCTGTATTATTCAGACTGATCACAGGTTGGGCTAAAAAAGAAATATTTTTGGTTTGCACAATAAGACAAGAAGTGTACAACTTTAGCAGATCAACTACTTGTTAGGTAGGATCACCTCTAATGAGATCAACTATTGTCTGTGTAGGCTAAGAATTGCTAGGTTGCGGTTTAGCATAGTAAAATCCTAACAATATTTAAGTAATAATGGAAAACTCTAGGATCACCATTAAGTTGTAAACTCCTATTTTGATTGTGCAAAAGTTTTTGTGATTTTTTTTTTTTAATAGATTCAACTTACATAGACAGGGGTTGCATGTCCTGTATTATTCATATTGGCCACAGGTTGGGCTGAAGGTGGTGGTTGATTTACTTACCCTGTTTGTTGTTGTTGGGATCTCTCTTTGAGAAGAATTCAGATTAGGCAACAAATTTTGTATCTCTGAGTTGTGGAAGTAAATGGCATTCATCAATGATATGTCCCTGTGAACAAATGCTACAGGTAGCTAATATGGCTATTTTGTTCAAGGGATAGTCTTGTATATCTACCATGATATCTTTCCAACACCTAGTACAAATTTGTTTATACTACCCTGATGATATGGATATAAAAAGGGCAGTACTAGCAGATGGCTCTTCTAAATTTTTTAAGAGATCTTATGTTTCTTGATAATGAGGATGATGAATTCTTTCAATTTTTATCAAGAATTTCAAACATAGGCAATTTAACCCCCAAGTGTGAAGATCACCTCCCTGTGGTTGCTTGTTTTCTAAATGGACTGAAATGCAACTATCAATAATTATTATTTATACCAGCTATTACATTCAGATTTTACTCTGAACTTCATAACTTAGCACAATAATAATTATTTGACTGCTTTTACCCTCTAACAACACCATGATCCCCGACAACGATGCCAAAATGATGAGTGTCATTGAGTCTCATCATTTAATCTCAATGATTTATCAATCCAGGGTGGTGTCCAAGGCTATCTACGATAGAAGGTTAGGGCAGAGTACAATTCAAGCATTCAGATTTCAAGCAATTATTGGGTGAAACAGATTTGGTTTAGCCTTTTGGTGTCACACTAAACCTAATCTGCAGAATGGAAACTTGCAAGAAATAAAAACTAATTCTAAGTTCAAAAAATTAAAGTTAACTACAATTGCATGAATTGAAATTGCTGAATTGAAATCTAATCTACTTTTGCAGAATTGAAATAACAGAATTGAAATTGCTAAATTGAAATGTTGCTGAAATGAAATCCTAAGTTACATTTGCTGAATTGAAACCTAGTTACTCTTGCATAATTGAAATGATGCTTGTAAATGAAACTTATGCTAAAAACACCTGTCAATGTCCTGCCACAAAAGGTCGTCAAGCTTCTACTACAGGAATTGACAGCAAAATGAAATATGCTGAAAATGGAAAGTTGCTAAAATAGAAAAACAAGGAAAACATGGAAAGCAAAGGAAAAATGCTTAATATAATTTGTCAGCTGACACACACACAAATGTTGTACACAAACATAATAGAAAACATAAAGAACATTATACAAACTTAAAACAAGAAAAGTAAACTTGACAAGTAATCTATTAATTCTGCTGTAGCAAAATTATAGATTAAAACCTGCCATAAAAATCCTCCTTCTAGATCTGAAAGTGGGCCCATACTTCCTGATCTAGAAGGAGGTGAAAAGCACTCCTTAACTAATTAACACTCAGAACAGAAAATGATAAAATAACTGCACTTTTATTGATGACAAAACATGCTGAAATCTATTACAAAAAATTATTGTACAGTCCTAATTGCTGCTATTGAAAACTCTCCTCTATTCTAATTCCTAACTGGCTCAACCAAGGAGGGAGCTATGTTATTTATATAAATATTTACAACATATCCCATGCTCAAATCAGCCTATGTGCTACTTTACAAGTGATTTGCCAATAATTTTGGATCTAAAATAAATGCAAATATGGACAGTTTGTGTTGTAGTAGTAGTCATTGGCCCTTAGAAAGCATCTTCAATGGTGGGAGTACGTGGGAGAAGTCTAGAAATATCTCACACATATTTCTTCACTTCAGAATATGCCATTTCTATCTTGCAAACAACTTCCTATTATGCTGTAGTTATTTCTGTGTTTATCCTAGAAGAGGATCAAAATTGATCTTTTCCATGAATGGTGGCTTTGGACGGCAAGGACGACAAAATCAGATGGGAGATATTTTCCCTTAACCTTCTCAACCTTCTTTCCCTTTTTCCACCATCAAAAAATAGTCAAAAAGTCAAAAAGCACTTTCTGTTCTCATTTCGAAGATAAGTGGCTCATTTCGAAGAGACTGTATTTCTCATTCCGAAGATGTCCGCTCATTTCGAAGAGACTGTATTTCTCATTTCGAAGATGTCTGCTCATTTCGAAGATCTTCGGAATGACCAACTGTGTGCTCTTCAAGTGATTTTAGCTGCATTTCTCAGGTGGATTAGCCCTCAGGATCAGATTGCAATAGCCTTCATTCCTCTCCATGTGTGAATTCCATGCCTTGCCATTCATTGGTAGCTTGCTGGAATTTACATGGTAAATTACTCGCATTTTCCAACTCTGTTGCACAGTTGTAAAATATTGGCATTTCTTGCAAATTCAAACAAATTAGAACATGGAAAAATTATTCAAATATCAACATGAAGGAGTACATCAAGTTGCTACTGAATTTATACACTTCATTCACCAAGTAACAATGCTGAAATAGTGCAACAGTGCTGCACAATTGTCCCTGCTCTGTTATACCCTATTGCTGCCTATTTAGACCATGTGGGAATGCTTCTAAATAGGTCAGATGTCTTCTGTAGTCCTTCTGAACTCATTCCATCCATATCCTCATGCTTTTCTTGACAACTTCAAGGTGTTCCTATAAAGTGACAACTTGCTGATTTTTATATGGCTGTTTTTTTTAGATTTTCAGATTTATGACAGTCCTAAAATTTTGGCTTCAATGTGGATTTGAAACAAGTTGAAGGGCAGGAAAACATTCAAAAACCATTGAGAAGTTAATGGATATCAGCATACCACATTTGGTTAATTGAAATGCATGTTTTTACTTGCTACTTAATCAAGCAAAATCAGTCACAAAATGCTGAAAATAGTCAAAAACAGAGATATAGTATTCCTAACATAAAATCATGTAAACACTTAACAAATAGTATATTTTAGTCAACTATTTGGCAATTAACTTATCATATGGTAGTCAAACATTGTGCAATAATGAGGCATTTTTGGGCCTCATAAAAAGGGAGAGTAGCCCTATACAAATAAGGATGAGAAGGCAACAAGAGAGAATGGTAGGTAAACCAGCTCCAGAAGTATGGAGAATGGAAGAATCAGATTCAGAAGCGACGAAGCTGGATGAGTTGTGTTGGGTAAAGGCATAGAAAATAGTACGCTTGTCAAAGATTTTTCTCATTTTTATAAGATGGATGCCTCTGATTTCTTTAGAGGAATTGAGTTAGGGCACGATGAAGTAGCCACTACCCAGGATGAAGCAAGAGTGGGACAAAGTACCATAGTGGCAGAGCCTATGAAGAAGATTGGGTACAGGATTGTATTAAGAGGCTCTGGTTGACAAGAAGTTTTAAAGGATGTAGAAGTGCCACAAGAAATCGAAGCACTTATTGCTCAGCAGTTCACAACAGGGGATGCATAGCAGATCCAATGTGACAGAGGAACAACAAGTGGGTGGCAAGGACCAAGAAGAAGTTTGAGAAAATATAGAGGAGTCATAGGGAGGCTCATATGAAATAGAAAATGCTCAGGAGCAAGTTGAGCAGTGATTTCAGAAGGAGATCATAAATATTTTTGATGGCGACGGGGAGGAGAAAAGAGAGAAACAATCTCCACATCGGGAAAATATAGACACCGAGAGAGCACTTAGAGAGCTTGGAGGAAGCTCTAGCCATCTTAGAGAATAAGAACTAAGGACTCCTATAGAAGAAAAACGATGGGAAATGCAATCTAGTTATCTCTTGGAGATACCGCGGTTCGAGAGAGTTACAATGGAATAGTAGGCATAGGGAATAGAGGATAAGGTGGACCACTTTTTTTCTCAGTTAGGCCATGTTATGAATAGTGCAATAATGGAATTCAGCATTGGCCATGTAGGAGAACTGAAGCTATGGGAACAACAAGTGTCTCTTGAGTTGGAGTGCATAACAAAATGGGTGAATAGTGTGAAGCGAATAAAGAAGATAGCTAATATCCATGCACAGTATCCATGGAGGTTACCTAGGTAAGAGGTAACAACAATGTTGGAAATAGAAGACTTGCCAGAAGGGACGGTCACTAACTACAGGAAGGACCCAAGGATTTATTTAGATCGAGTAAGTCATCCAACCTACCAAATCAATATGGCAAAAGTGGAGTATAGACGAATCACTACAAGAGTGTCCATTACCTGAGGAAGTTAAACTTTCTAACACATTGGATAGAGTGGTTGAGTGTTGGATTGGCAAAAATCCATCAGCTCAAGGAGGCAGAGGTAGAGGAGACCATAGCAACTCAAAAGGAATTGGCCGCAATGGAAGAAGAACTGTAGCAAAGCAGAATAGTGGTAGAAGAGAAAATAAAGAAGTTGGAGGAGGATCTGTCAGGCCTTAGAGTAGAGTATGAATCCAAGATTACAATGCTTGAAGAGGAGAAGCGATAGATTTCCCAGACAGTAGAAGACAAGATCAAGGAGTTGGATCCTCAACTTAAAGCAAATAATGAGTAGATGTCAGCTTAGTTGGCTGAAAAGAATGAACAAATTACTACATAGGCCAAGTAGATAGAGGAGTTGATGAGGGATAGCAAGAATCTCAAATGAGATGGTCATTGAGAAGCAAGCTCAAGTAAGGATCAAAGAAGACCAGGTTCGAGCTCTGGAAGCTGACATCAAACATCACTTGGATACCATCGATGAAAATAATGAGGAACTCCAAGTAGCTGCTTGAGTAGAAGCTCATTGGAAGGATAAGTTGACTAAGAGTGCCTCCGACTGAGAAAAGCAAAATATTGACTTCATGAAAGTTGTCGAGGAAAAGGCTAACCATCACGGAGCCAAATTCATCGATATGGGGAGCTATGCAGCCAAGTTGAGAAATGAAAGGGAAATGTACAAGACCTAATTCAAGGACTTGGAGGTTGAGGCAGCTCGATTAGAAGCACTTCAAAAGAAACAAAATGAGTCATCAAGGACATTGACTAAAGTAAAGGGGAGGGCAGATGTAAGCAGCAAATCCACCTCCCAAAAAAATAAGTGATTTGCTAAGTTTTGGATAGTTTTGGGGATGATTTGCTCCAGTTTTATGAAACCGTACAATGGGAGCAAATTGTATAAGAGACCATACAACTAAAGTGGCAAACCGTACAGAGCAGTGGCAAATCGTACAGGGCACACCAAAATGCAATGAGATGCAAAGGAAATGTAATTTCAGGATGAAAGGTCACATGGATTTGCTAACCTAAGGTGTAAACTTAGGAAAATATCAAAATATTGTATTCAATTGTAATTGAGCAATTGTAAATAATTGATTATCTCGGGAACAACTTTGGAATGGCCTGGACAATGTTATATAAGGCCTCATTTTTGAATTTGTAGGTCTGACTACTAGTTTACTGGTTCATAGTTGCTAGAGTATAGAGATAGTAATATTTCTAAGTTATTGCTATGATATTGATAAGAGTTTCCACATTGTAACTAAGTTGACAGCCATTAATTATAATAATAGAAATTGTGGATGACAATGTACGATCCTGTTGTGTATTGTTGATGCATTATGGATTACCATTGTGTGAATGAATTTCCTTTCTTACTGTTATATGTTAGTTCTAGGCTTTGTTACAACTTTGTGAGAAGATTTTTACTGGTGTAATCATGGAGAATGATCTAGGAGCATGATAATTTCGACAAGAATGTATTGATACCGACTGTATGATTTCTAGACATAATTGCTTAAATGGAATATCTCACTAACCCGGATTGGGAGTTTTTTCTATGAATGGAACCATCTTGTTAGGTTGTCAAAACCTTTACAAAACTTCCCAAAGAGATATTGGAGAATAAGATCATTGCAATTACTACCTTGCTATACTTTTGAATCGTATAGATTGTATATCGTACATCATACAAATCGTACATAGAGTTATTACCCGATTTGGTAAAACAAACGATTGATAGATTCTTCCCTGATTTGGCAATTTTGGTAATCAGCTTAAACAATTACAAAACTATGTACGACAACCTCTAAAACAACACCTATCAATTTTTTTGAGTGCAATATCATACCATCTTGGTCATTGTACGATATAATATCATACAGTGTATGTGTTAAATACCGTACAAGAGATTGACAATTAATACAAGGGTAGTTCGGGTAACTGGAAGATTGTTAGATTTGGTAGTTGGAATACAACTCTATCTAGGGATCATTTTGACCTTAGAAAATACCTCCCCATCAAGAATACTCCACCACTGTGTTACAAATGGCCCCTGCTGAAGCCATGGAAAGATTTATGGCCCTGGAATCTTATTCCCTAGTAGGCAAGTTCCTAGGTGGGAGACCCGATATTGAGACAATATGATCTTGGGATTTGGCCAAATGGAAAACTATAGGAAACTTAGATATTGTGGCTCTATCGAGGGGGTTTTTCATGATAATATTCAATAACAAAGCTGATGTGTATCATATACTGACGGGAGGACCCTAGTTTCTAGGGAAACGCAGTCTCTTCCTCAGACAATGGGGGGATGATTTTGATCCTGAGAATCAAAACATCAATATAGCACCCATTTGGGTCCGTTTACCAAATTTTCCTCCATAGTTCTTCAATGAGTACTTTTTTCAAGGCATAACTAAAACTATAGGAGAGTTAGTGGCCATAGACCATCCGACCAAGGCAAGGACCAAAATGATGCATGCCAGGATTTGTGTGAATGTCAACCTAGATTATGAACTTTCGACTCAAGTGGAGTTATAATATGGAGAATATCTAAGGATACAAGCGATGGAGTAAGAGAACAAGCCAGCCTTCTATAGTGAATGTAAAACTCAGGGTCATCTTCGAAATCAATGTTTGGTCCCAACAGCTAACAAGGAAGTTGTGAACAAAACTCAATATGGCAAGGCTAACGGGAGAGGGATCCCTAGAAACCAAGGACCATGCCATAACTTTGAAGGATACAGGCCAGTCAGATCCAACCAGGACAATCGGGTTACAACAGTCCAACCCCAACCTCGGGGAAAAGGAAAGCAACTTTACGAGGAGGACAAAGACCTTTAGGTATGTAACAAGGATCCTACCTTTAACAAATTCAAAATCTTAGCCAACCTTGAGACTAAAAAATAAAATTATGAAAGGAAAAATCCCCAACTAGATTTTCTTGAAACCCTAGAATCCCCTTCTAAGTCTGGTCCATCAACGATCATTACAAAAAAATCCAAAAATTCCTCTCATGGGAAGAAGTAGGATTTGGGTTACTATAGTTAGAATATGGAAGGAATGGAGTCAAGGATTGAGGTTTTTGAATCAGTTGGTATCAAAAGAGCCTCTAGTCTAGTCTTGCAGCAACTCTTCCCTTATCCAGTTAGCCCTAAACCAATAGACTCCTCAATGAGAAGCCCTCTAACCAAGGATCTTGAAACAGAAGAGTTAAGCCAAAATAGAGAGGATGATGAAAATGGTGATGAAACCATTCAAAATGAGGAGAGGGAATCTAGTCTAAGATTACTTCAATACATGCCTCCTCATTTCAGTCCAAAACAAACCAAAAGTACAACCAAGTCTCCCATTGATTATGGAAGTGAAAAAAAGAGAGGGTGGATGACCACTACAGAGCACTACAGACTTAGGATCAATAATGAAATTGCTAATGGGAAACAAATAACACTTCTACAACAAGCTATTTCGAGCCAGGATGATAGCAAAATAGACAAACCCCCTCCAGCCCAAGGAAGGGGGAGAGGCAAAAACAACAAACCGTCTAAATGAAGGTACTCTCATGGAATGTGAGAGGCCTAAATGGCCCACCAAAGCAAAGGGTAGTAAAATCAATAAGGAAAGAGTTCAGTCCCACAATAATTTTTCTTCAAGAAACAAAAACAGATAAAACACAATCAACATCCATAGCTAGAAATATTTGGAAACAAGGGGAAGTTGCCTTCCAACAGGCAAGAGGAGCATCTGGAGGAATCATGATTTTGTGGGATCCAAATAAATTAAAAGGCAGTGTGCTACAGGCTGATGATAGAGTTCTTAGTGTACTATTTCATGATATTGATCAAAACAAATCCTGGATTATGTCAAATGTGTATGCCCCCACCTCTATCCAGGGGCGATCAGAGTTATGGGAGTATCTAGGCCATTTAAATCAAGCTTTCAACAACATTCCTTGGGTGATTGCAGGTGACTTCAACACCCCCCTTTATCCGTCTGACAAAAAGGGAGGGTCAGGACTACCATTAAAAAGTATGGAAGACTTTAATGAATTCGTAAATATAAATGAGTTGATGGATGTAAAGCTAAAAGGGGCCAAGTTCACTTGGACCAACCGGAGAATAGGGAGCCAACTGATTCAGGAAATATTGGATAGATTTTTCCTATCTAAGGAAGCCATCACAACGTTTGGTGACTCCATGCTATAGGCCCTCCCCAAAAGTGCCTCAGACCACAGTCCTATTTTATTTGAGGTCATTCAAGCCAATCCCTTCAAAAAATCATTCAGGTTTCAATCAATGTGGACAAAACATGAAGACCTAAGGGAACAAATCAAAGAGTGGTGGCAGAAACCTTGCCAGGGAAGTTCCTCATTCAAATTAGCTCAGAAACTAAGGATGGTTAAAGATAACCTTAGAATCTGGAACAAAGAAGTGTTTGGCAATATCTTTGAGAATAAAAAAATAGTTGGGGAGAAACTAAAAATGATAGAAAGCAGAATTCAAAATGGCAGCTATGATGAGGCTACAATATTAGAAGAAAGGGACACCCTCTATGAGTTTCACAATATTTTAGCATGTGAAGAGATTTACTGGAGACAAAAATCTAGAGCACTGTGGTTAAAGGAGGGAGATTCAAATTCAAAGTTTTTTCATGTATCCACCCTAAGAAATAGGAGCAACAACAAAATTAGCAATCTAATCAAGGCAGATGAATCCTTAACTCAGAACATCCAAGATATCAGAGAAGAGGCAGTTGCTTACTTCAACACCCTGTTGGGTGAAGAAACTATTTGTCATGCAGAGGCCAAAGACTCACTTCTCCAGTTCATTCCCCAACTCATCGATGATACCACAAATGATTCTCTTATAGTGCCTTTCTCTGATGAGGAGATCAAAGATGCATTGTTTAGTATGGAACCTGATAAGGCTCCTGGTTCGGATGATTTTCCTCCCCATTTTTTCTAGGTTTATTGGGACATTGTTGGTGCTGAAGTCATGGCCGCCATCAGGGAATTCCAAACATCAACACATATCCCTAGGGGATTTAACTCCACATTCATAGCTCTAATTCCTAAAGGTCCAAACCCAAAGACTATGGTAGATTTTAGGTCGGTCAACCTGTGTAATGTGTCTTATAAAATCCTTACCAAGGTGTTAGCCAACAGGTTAAAGGAAATTTTACCGGTTATCATTGACCAGAGTTAGGGGAGCTCGGTCCAAGGAAGATCAATCTTAGACGACATTATTACGGTCCATGAGGCCCTTCATACAGCAGCTCAGACTAAGAAAGTGACCATGGCCTTAAAATTGGATATGAACAAAGCTTTTGATAGGATTAATTGGGAGTTCCTCGATGCAATATTACTAAAATTTGGATTTCATCCTCAATGGGTCAGACTTATCAGAGGATGTATTACGAAGTTGTGGTTTTCTGTCTTGGTAAATGGGTCAATGATAGGATACTTTCAAAGTAGAAGAGGCTTAAGGCAAGGAGACCCTATCAGCCCTATGCTTTTCATCATTGTGGTAGAGGCTTTAGGTAGGACCATCAAAGTTGCTTCCATAGCAGGACTCATTTTAGGCATTAAGGTGACTTCTTCAACAAACCCTCGTCACCCATCAGCAATTCATGGATGACACGTTGATGCTAACTCAGGCTTCAGTGGTGGAGGCTAGAAGAATCAAACACATTCTTAGGATGTACGAAGAAGTTTCTAGCTAGAAAGTGAATTTCAATAAAAGTAAACTCTATTTCCTTAACACTCCTATCCCCAGATAAACCAGTATCGCTAGTATCTTGGAATGTCACATAGCGTCCCTCCCAACCTCCTACTTAGGCCTACCATTATTTTTAGGAACCCTAGAAGGAGCCATGTGGAATAATGTGCTGGAGAGGATCCAAAAAAAGTTGGCTGGCTGGAAAGGACATCTATTATCCCAGGAAGGTAAAGCGACACTAACCATGGCCTCTCTACAGAGCATTCCAGTTTACTTCTTATCTATGTTTAAAGCTCCAAGCAAAGTGTATCAAAAAATTGAACAATATCAAAAAAACTTCCTTTGGTCTAGGACGAAAGAGAAAAAAGGATCCATTTGGTAGGATGGAGCAAGGTATGCAAACCCAGAGCTAATGGAGGACTAAATCTAAGGAGAGTCTCCCTCTTAAACATGGTGTTGCTAGCTAAAAAAGCATGGCGACTACTATCTAATGTTGAAAATGAGTGGACAACCATAGTCAGGAGGAAATACCTCCAAGGAGTAGACTTCCTCAATGGAAATTTGTTAAACAGGGGATCGGCCTTTTGGAAAGCAATCCTAACTAGCAGAGATTTGGTCAAGAAAGGGCTCAGATGGATTTTAGGCAATGGTCATAAAATCAACTTTTGGGAAGACAGGTGGGCTAGATCCGAGGCTTTATCAAGGAACCCCCAATTGGTTAGGCTCAAAGAACACATAGAATGATCTATAGGGCATAAGGTGGTAGACTACATAAGGCAGGACAAGAACTTCCCAAGATGGCAGATTATCAGGGTCCAGGGTTTTGCAACTGAGTCTGAAGAGCTTCATAATATCTTAGGCCAATAGCTCATACCCACAGGGAATGCTGAAGACCATATAGTGTGGGTAGAAATAGAGTGGAGAATTTATAGTTAAAACAACCTACAATTTACTCCTCAATCTTGAAGATCACTCATTTCAGTCGCAAATGGTCTGGATTAAGGGCCTAATCCCCAAAATATCCTTCTTCACATGGCTAGTGATACAAGGAAGGATCCTTACCATTGACAACATGCTAACAAAAGGAATGATTATTGCTAACCGGTGTTACATGTGCAGGGCAGGCTGGGAATCAGTTCAACACCTCTTTCTAGAATACCCAGTGGCAACCTCCATCCTTGATGGACTTTTCCAAGCCTTTAGAATCTCTTGGGCTAAACCAGCCTCAATTTCCAAAGTCTTCCAACAATGGCCTCTTCCCTTTGTTAGCCCAAAACTCAAGTTCCTTTGGAGGATTTGTTGGCACCACTTCCTTTGGAAAATTTGGTTAGAGAGGAACCATAGAGCCTTTAATGATTCCAAGCATAGCTCCCAAACCATCCTTAACCAAATTCTTACCTTTGCGAAAGAAAATATTAGTATCCTATCTACAGAAAATCAAGGAATTCCTCCTATAGAGAAACAAATTACCCTATCCTTAGGTATCCCCTCTGATGACATAGTCACTGTACCAAAACCTAATCCTAGAGCTGGGATCAAATGGGAGCCACCCCCTAGGGACTGGTTCAAACTAAATTTCGACGGAGCGGCTAAGGATAATCCTGGGTGGGCAAGCACTGGAGGAGTAATTAGAGATCATCAAGGAAGCATGAGGATGGCCTTTGCAGAACCATTAGGATCCAAAACCAATAATGAGGCTAAAGCTAGAGCACTTTGGAGGGGTTTACAGTTGGCTCATGAGATCCAAGGCAACCTGATGGTTGAAGGAGACTCAAAAATCATTATTAACCTTCTAACTAATGGCAAAAAACCACCCTGGAGGATTGAAGCTATCATCCATGAGGCGAGGATCCTCTTCGAGGCCAGACAAGAAAAGAGGGCTCGCCATGTCTTTCGTGAAGCTAACAGATCAGCGGATAAACTAGCCAATGCGGGTGTCAAGGCTAGTAGTTTGACAACATGGACACGTGACGTGCCATGCGAAGTCGAGGACATCCTATGCAATGATAGGTAAGCCATGTCCTAAGGCAGGTGGGGGAAGGATGGCCAATTACCACGTGGCCCGAGACTATCATGAGTCCACTTTACTAAGAAATCCTAATCAGATGGATGTGATTCCAGGGATAACGTTCTCAAATATCTCGAAAAGGATAAATGGTGGAAAATGCAAGGACATGATTCTGAGGTGTGAAAAGGTAAACTTCCCAACACAAACTACCAATTTCCATTGGGGGCTCCGTGGCGAAAGGACTATGACAATTGGCCACAACATAGGCGATCAGGAGGAGGTCATCGATGCATGGATTCCCATGGTGGCAATTCCAAATTTTGCTAAGCATGTCAAGAAGATGGATCTACATCACAACAAGAAGCGGATTACGAGAAAGTGGACAATGTCGATCAATAGGGCCACCTGGCGTGAGGTCCAAATGGTGGTTGATGAATGGACCTTCCCCATGCAAAGTATGCAGGTCTATGAAGGCACTATAAAATGGGTGATAATGACAATCAATGAGGATCCAAATCATGATGACAAGGAGGTGGTTGGAATGTTGATGAGGCTGACAGATCACGTATGGGGGCAGAAGACACAGGTGGAGGCATATGAATGGTCCTTTCCAATGCACGACACTCCTAAGGAATGTGTTGATTCATGGACAACCAAGGTGAGGTAGAATCACACTAACTGGATGGAGTCTAAGGATAGCTGGCATAATACTCATGTGGTGAATGGGGAATGGATTCCCAAAGTTGGCACGCTTATTAAGAAATGCCTCAACACCTACCAACATAATTTTAAACCCTATTCCCTTCCTAGCAGTAGCAAAAGAGAAGAACTATGGTGCGCTAGTCAGAGCAAGTTTGAGAGAATTTTGAGGAAGAAGTCTGTTAGCAGAAATATGACATACGTAGAGCCCTATATGGTCATCATGGAACCCATTGCTCAGGCCATCCTTACTGAGCGATGGTTTACCCAATTCTTTGACCTATTCTCGGGGGCAGAGGAGGACATCACCCAGGCGGTGATGGATACGTGGGAAGACGGGAAGGTGGAGATCCGGGGAAGAGAGTTCATCATCGATGTGAACATGCTTGCTGTGGTGACGGGACAAATGGTGAAAGGTCACTCCATCCACCACCAAAAACACCATTGGGAGGTGGAATTAAAGGAATTCCATGATAACCCAAAAAAAAATTTGGAAGCTAAGAATGGGCTGACAGATTGGATTTTCCCACCCCGTGGAATGGGTTCATGAAGAATGTGATGGAGTTTATCATGGTGGAGGATCCCAGTAAGACACTATTAAGCTTCCACTATGCATTCATGAATTTCTTTTGGGATGTCAACCCGATAAGTATTCCTCAGTTCCTGATGAATTCGATGAACTACACCATCAATGCTTGTCGCAGCAAGAGGGGGTCTGCTATGCCAATGCACCAAGGATTGTTCAAAGTGATTTACAAGTGGGTGTTGGCCATGACACCAAATCCTGAACCTCTGGTCATTGAGGAAATTCTTCCCAGCCACCATGTAGAAATTTTGGGGGCAAGAGCCAGTTCGAGCACAAACAAACCTTCCTCTGTGTCTCCTGTGAAGAAGAGAGTGGGGGAGCCAATCACCAGAGGTAGCACGGCCAAGAAAAAACTAAGGATCGAGGAACCCCCAATGAGATCCTCCTTGAGACTGAAGAACAAACAAATTCAAGGCAGCTCCAAAATAAGCACCAACGATATGGAAGATGAGGGACCTACCATCATGGTCCTCAAATGTTTCATCCTAAAATCTCACGCTAGCATCATCCACCAGATGCGAGACTTACGACACTCTGACTCAGGTGTTCTTCAATGAGGGGTACATGCCAAAAGTAGAAGCCAAGGACGATGATGAGGAAGATGAGGAGGATAAGGAAGAGGAGCTCGAGGAAGACGAGGCCTGAGGATCCTCGGGTCCTAGGGGTTTTACTTTTGTCTTACATTTTGTACAGAGGAAGTATTCCTCCTATGGCTAATGTATTTTTCCATTTTTGTAATGATGATCAAAGCGAGTTACCCATCTTGGTTGGTCCTATCAGGTTTTTGGTCTATGTTTGCTTTGCCCGCCCGGTAAGGGTTGTTAGGAAGATCAGCAGTAGGAGAGGACAGAATGTCCTTAGGATAAATAGGATCCGTAGCATCAACATAAGGCTAACTTTTGTAATAGGTTTTGGGTTAACCTGCAAAACCCAGTAATCAATGAAGAAATTTACTTACCAAAAAAAATATTTTCAACAATGCTTGTCATACAAGGTTTCTAGTATCAAATTTTCATTCCAAATAACCCACATCAATCAAAATTGGATATCTTAAAACAAAACTCAATAATGCTTATCAAACAATCCTTTTCACTCCAACTTAGCATTCACAATATCCAACAATCACTCTCAAGGATAATGTGCCTCTACCTTTTGTTTGAAGAAGATTTGACTTCAAACACCTGTCTCAATCACAATCAACTCTTTACCAATTCAAAGGTTAGTTAGAAATATCTTCACTCAAAAATTCACTTAAATGATTCCTCAAAATATTTCACCATACATAGCATAAGATCTCAATTACACATTATAAACTCCACACTTAAAATTTCAACAAAAACCAAGTAAATCACTTCACAAATAATCTTTCAATAATCACCTTATTACTCCTTTTAAAAGAATTAACACCTTTATATTAAAATAAAATTTAACCCCACTTATCCCCTTATTACTCCTAAAAGGATAATTTAATTTTAACTTAACCAAAACCTTTTGTCTCCCTCTTTAATTAATTACCAATAAGCTTAGCACTTAACAAAACCCTCTAGTGCACGTTCCGCAAATTCCACCTAGAAAACACCTTAGTAAAAATTAAATTTCAATTTGCATACCTTTTTCTTTGGCAAAATGTCCTCGATGGGTTTCAATATTCCACCTTTCCTCCATCAAACACCTTAGCACTTCAAGCTAGCACCGCTTGGGCTACATGCCCTCACATGGTCCAAAATGTGAGCCCAGATTCCTTTAACTTCTTCCCTTCCATGAAGCACAAACAAAAACCACTTCCCTCTTCAGCAAAATGGAGTGCCCACAATTTGAACTCGGGTCTAGCATTCCTCGAACAATTTATCGTAGCCCCTAGCTACCAACTGAGCTATAGGTTGCTTCGGAATGAATTTTGTTGTCCATTGTTACTTATTTTTTCCTCTACGCTCAACAATTTAAACACATGCAAATATCTTATGGTGCACAAATTCTTTGCATAGGCTTTGATTCACAAGGATAATTAATGCCAAGGTTTTGTGGCATTATTTATATGCATTTTCATGTGCTTTCTCCAACATCAACAAAGGTATTCGAATTTATAAAATTTGAATTTATAATCTATAACCTTAGGCCTTTAACTTATTATTATTTAATTTTAAATTTTAACCTTAACGTTAAATTATTTAAAATTAAATAATTAAACCTTCAACCATTCAATCTGCCATATGGGTTTTTTGGATGCTTTATAATGTGACAACTCCTTGCATTTATTTTTTATGAACCAACTCTGGATACTTAAATATTATAATATTTAACCTTCTTCTTTGCCTTTTTGGTAAAACCACCAGAGAATATTAATGAAGCTAAAACATCAACCTTGCCTATAAAATCTTGAACATAGACACCTGGAAGATAATAAACTGGATCCTTATTTTCCTTGACATCAATGACAACAAAACTTGCTCATATTTCCAACAATGGAGGTGTGGTAACTAAGCACAAAGGCTCTACATCAAACAACCTATATAGAAGAAACTAGAGTTAGATTAGGGAATTGGCATCCCTTTAAGTGTTATGAGCCTTAAAGGGTAATCCCTACACTATGGTCACATGGTCCTATATTGATTACAATATAGGAAAGGTGATGGGACCACTTATAGCATCATTCTAAACATGTAGGTTTAGTAAGGTGAACCCCAAAATTTAAGCGAGTTGGCCTCTCCTATCAACTAAGTGTTGTCTACAGTGACTTAGAAACTCAAATATGGTAAAGGATTGTATGTTGAAATAAATTAATAACTACGCCCCCTTTTAGAGCCTATGATTTACAAGTTCTCTTTTATAAAAAATGGGTTGGTAGACTTAGGGTTGTTACACGGATAGAATCAACAATTTGCATTAAGTAGGATCATGTGACAAGTAGCTAATATTAATACATAGACTTAGTGGACCATAGAAAGCCACGTGGAAAAATTATACAGAGCATTGACATTTAAGGTGATTCCAAAGATTCCAATGAAGAATAGAATCCCATATGGCAAGGGGGTCAAAATAGTCCGCACATCTTACTGTACATCCTAATCAAATTGATGGTTTGCATTAGAATATAGAATAAATTCAGTGGTGCTAATATGATCTAGGGCCACATCATTAATCTTCCAAATAGCACTACCAGTATCAACAATCTACATTGGTCAGGAAAGGACATCAATGACTGAGATTCGCCATGAAATATGACACATGGAAATCACTAACCATTAAAATTAAAAAATTGCCAAAAAATATCTATGGTCTAGATTCATTGATAAGATAATATGGACAAATTAGATTGAACAACAGATAAGAACCACATATCAAGGGTCTAATACATTACGAAGAGATAAGTGAAAAAATATTAATTCATAACCACTGAACTACATCTATAGATCATATTTATCCTAAGGTGAACATCCATGGTCCAAAGTATTCCACATATCATCAGTAATAATTTTAGATATTTCAAGGCTAGTGAGATAAAATATATGACTTGCACCAATCTTGGAATCTTGATCAATGACCCACATCAATTGAAAAAAATCAAAGCGTTTTTAAGGGATTGAATCAGACAAAATTATTTATCTGTAATATTTGATAAGATCTTCAATGACTTGGATTTAGTCAAAGATTCAAAAAAGCTATTAGCGGAGCCTCCACATGTTAATATCAAAAATATCCAATAATTTTGATAGAACTTAACAACTAAGATTCAAGGCACATTGAAATCATGGATGCACCAAATTAAAAGACAAAAATACAAACCCCCATTTCTATGATTGAACAATGAGGAAATACATTTGATGGCCAAGATTTGATTTCTAATGAACATTTATGGTCTGGAGTACATGACGAATTAGATGATAAATAAATATTACCTACCTATGATCAATATTAGCTATCATAATTTGATCTATGAACATAATTAATCTAGAAACCCAACACATGCAACAAAGCTCCCCCACATTCATCAATGGTTTAAACAAGCATCCATGAGACTCTAATGATCATGATTAATTCACAAGAAGCTAGAACATAGGTCAAAAATATTCCAAATTATTGAATGAGATTGCGTTAATAAATTTGGAATATGATTTAAATATCCTTTAAATAAAATCAATGGTTTAAATTGAGGTGTCTATTAACATCGACGGTCCAAAATCAATAGCAATTAAAGTAACCATTGTGGCATGATAGTTTAAATAATTGTGGATAGTAATGTGGCAACCATAAGGTGGTAGAAAATGAAGACGTAGTTGGCAATATTAATTACTGAGCATGCAAAAATGCCAACCTAGTTACTATAAATCTACACACATTATGATGTTGCTTATAGTGATAATTTATAGAGGAATTTTTAAAGAGATTATTGTAGAATTTGTGTTAGCAAAGTGAAATTCATTAAGAGTTATCATGGATCATTCAAGTATTGTTGAAAATATTAAGAGGTTGATAGGAGGACATTATAAAATGATTCTTGGAAACTTCATCACTAGATACATTGTCAAATTTGCACAAAATTTTGATGCAGACAAGAATCTCACTCCTCAGCAACAATGAAAATTAGACAACAGGACCATCTTTGAATTTGAGAAGATTAAATAAAATTACCAACATTATCCAACCTTGTTAAACAATTATTTAAGAAGGCATAGGGCACTCAGAATGAGGTTTCCCCATTTTGTAACCAGTAGAAGTCTAATTTGGGTAAGATAATGTACCCAAAGGTATATTATTCTTTAAATTTTTTATCCTAGTTCATGATGGTATATGATCCTAACATCAGAACTTTTAGAAACAAAAATGGAACACCAAATTTTAGAATTACAATCGACGTCTCTAAAAAAATTGTCCACCTCTACCCTACAACATTGGCCTTCAACCCTAAAGTAATAACCAATAAATCACACAACATAACATAGACATTAGTCTACACTAAGCTATTAAAGTGCGATAAAGTAGTTTCCTATGAGTTTCCCCTCAATAAATTCATCCTACAAGCATGGGTAAGATACTGCATCAATATGATAAATATGGCATTAGGAGTTGAATACTTCACTTTGGCCAGTAGGGAGGTTATATACATTTTTTTATAGTGTTATTGGAGGGTTCACATTCTGATGTACAGATGGGAAGAATTCATTTATAATAAAATGCATGAATAGTTCATTGCATTGCAACAGGTAGTTAAGGAAGAAGTAGATGAGATTCTCTCTTTTCCTATTATTCAATATGCATTCACCTAATCATAGGGAATATTTCTCAACAAAGAATTAAATTTTTGGAGGGATACAAGTCCCAAATGTGCAAGATAGACTACCTTGGATTCATGAATGCAAATCTAGCCAATTCTTTGGGTAAATTTTGCCATCAATTCATCACCTCCTTTGTGGATATCACCCTACTAGGTTAGACTTTGGAGTAGTAAAAATTTTGCACAAAGGCCATATAGGTGATTATTTTCTTACCAAATAATTCACTTACATAAGAATCTATGGCTCAAAATTACCTCCTAAGGCCTTGCCAAAATTTTGTATGGTATACATAGTTGCTCTAGAGATAATCAGGTAGATAGCAAAGGAGGAAAATTTGAGGTTAATGAAGAAAAAGTAAAAAATTATTTATCTTAACATCCCATGCAAGGTGAGTCATTATATCTATAGGGGCTATCATAGTATGTTATAGTCTATGTAGAAAATGGATGAATTTGGCTTCTCAAAATTTTCTTGGAGGTCTTATGTTATTTTCTTGGAGGTTATAGTTGATGCAAAAGATGAAGTATGCCATATTCAATCATTGGTATGATGATTTTGAGTATGAACTTAGAATAGCCTTGAATAATGGAGCATTAATTAAGCCAATATGGGGAAAGTACCCAATAAAAATGAGGGTACATACGCACATTGAACATGTTGGAGATTACCCAATAGAGCTAGCACTACTAAGGAGTACTACAATTGAACAAGTTCTTACAATTATTTTAGTGATGCCTCCTCAAGATGTCAAAGATTCCTTATTGGAAATAATTATTCAAGAATCCATCCAAATAAAAGTTTTGATAGAATTTTTTAAGCTATCTGAAACAGTAGCAAAAGTTTCCAAGCTCACTGAGCATACCCCTAGTGATATTGTTCGTCCCAAAACATGCAAAGAGATTGTCCCAGTTCCTTCCACATAGACTCAATGGATTTTTCCAACTTCTCCTCAACTACCTTATGAAATAAAGTTACAATTAGAATTACATCAAACTTCATTCATACCCAAGTCCCTAATCATAAATAATAAGGAAATTAAGTTATCAACATATATGCAAAAGAGGATTTAGGATGTTGGGGTCCTAGCCAATTTACTTAGAGATCATCAAATCAAACTACCAAGTCCCACCAAGTCTTCTAAGTACAAAATGCCAAGCTTGGAACATCCTTCTTAAAATTTGTAACATGTCTCACTTTGGTAAGAATGGAGGAAGTTAGACCTTATAATCCAATGGATGATAAACAACTTGAGGCAATGGATATGAGCGAAGATGTTCAATATATAGTTGAAGAGTTAGATACTCAAGTCATAGAAGTTCCATTTATAATTGTGTCAATTCTTGTACCAACAGGGATAGAGTCAACTCAAATAAGCCAAAAATCAAGGGAAATATATGCATAGGTTAAAAGGGGTCCTCTAGCCATAGTCAAAATGTCTAGTTAGGGTCAATTACAGATAGCAAGATTCCATATACAAAAGTAGTCAAGATCTACTGAAGGAAAGAGAAGAGTTACGGGCCAAATTCAAAGAGCTGGAAGCTACAAAAATGATAATAACCCCTCAATTTCCATCTCAAGTCACAGACTTTGATTATACTACATTCATTCTAAAATATAAAGTAAAAGTATATTTTGATTTGAATTATGAAATCAAGACATTAACCCAAATATTTTAGAATTTAAATACAATCATTGAATCTGTAGAAAGCATAAGTATCCTATTGAAAAATCAGATACTATGGTGGCCTCAATCCAACATATTTTTTAGGATTTTGAAGAGAAATATGAGTAAATACATACAAAACAAGTGACTATCCAGGGAGGTACAAAATATGATTACAACCAAGAGTTTATTAAGGTGGCAATGTACCTACATGAGAAGATAGGTTGGTATTTTTTGTTAAGGAAGAGGAGGCATGG
Organism: Wollemia nobilis; assembly: GCA_028583015.1. NCBI lineage: Eukaryota > Viridiplantae > Streptophyta > Pinopsida > Araucariales > Araucariaceae > Wollemia > Wollemia nobilis. The sequence goes on from JAQPPZ010015100.1 coordinate 13,169,673, forward strand.
GAATAAGAAATAAATATTAAAGTAGGAGAAGCTAGAAATTCATTAGAATAATACATTGTTGTGTCCAATTTTAATAATTTGATTTCTAATAGAATTCAATATTTTGAATGTTATGAAGAATATAAGCATAAGCTAGCTCAATAGATTAATTATTTGTCCAAAATGAGTGGTTCCTTGATTAGATTATCCTATGAGAATGATTATTTAATATAAAAATATAAGAATAAAGTGTTGCAAGTAACTAACACAATAAGGTTCATAACCTCTTTTTGTGATGAGGCTTAGAGTGAAATTTCCAACCTAGTGAGAAAAGTCAATATGAGCAAGAGGAATAGGGAAAATACAAAGACGTTAGAAAAAGTAGTATTGAAACAAAAAAAATGTGGATAGAGACTAGCTAAAAGCAAAATAAGACCCAAACATAAAGGTAAAGGGTTAGGAAAATGAAATTCAATGGTTAACAAAACAACTAGGTGTGGAACCCAGATTCAGCATAGTTGTTACCTACTAGTAAATTTGATGGTTGAAAAACAACTTAATGTCAAATTCAACATGAGATATTTCAAGAAAAATATAATCCAACTGTAAATCATAAAGAATCAATGGTACAGATGCAACCAGATGTAGATATCATATGGAGTCGATTACAACCGAATGGGTCATATTTAGGCTATAAATAGAAGTTGCATCAATCGAAAGAGGGGATCAAGTTTTGCATTGTCATTTTGCCAAAGGTATTCTTGAGTGTCCTTGTCCTATCAGTTTATTTTCTTTGTGTCTTATCCCTCATATCCATCTCTTATTCTTCTCTATAATTGTGCAGGTCCTCCTCAGGAAGCATTCAATTTGCTGAGATTATTTCTAGTGACTAGATTGAAAGTTAGGAGACTCTCTGTTACCACATTGGAATGGACAGCTCATGGATTATTGTTACATTCTTTTAATGAGAATTCTAATTGTATTCATTAAGAAATTTTTGGGCCATTTGAACCAGAATCCTTGTAAAGATATTTATCATTAATGCAAATCATGTTTCCATATTTGAGCAATTTACTTGTTCGAGAATGTGTGTTTCACATTTTCATATTACATAATTTGAATGTGCAAATGGTATATTCTCTCACTGGTGAATTTTAATTATGTTTGTTACATCATTTAAATGAACATAATTGACCTAGTTCTTTCCTTATTTTTTTTTTATGTTTCATTTAATTATTTAAACCTTTGCTATAATTGATAATGGATAAGGTACCAATCTACTAATAAGGATATAATTAATGGGTATAATGAATCTTGGTCAAATCTCAAATGAATTACATTTTCTTTAAATACCTAATTGAGCATAATTAATTAAAGCATAGCTCAAATTAGGGTTTCCTTTCCTAACTCAATTTTATAGTGGCTAATATTTGTGTCCTTAGTTAAAGCGGTGGATCCACCAAAGTCCACAATACTGATTGGATTAGGAAAATTGAGTGGCATGACAATATATAAGGGATGCTAAAATTTTCCCCAACACTACCACCAGTGGTTCCCTTAGTCTACACATTGACATATTTTTCTTATTCTACCACTTATTTAAAATTTGCTAGATATCTTTTTAATTCCTTTTGTTCATCTTGTAGCCTCTTTGTTTTCTTCATATTCTTTGATGGAGATCTTCAAACTAGATATCTTTTATATGGGTCCCATTGACTCAATAATGCATGCTATATTTCGTCCCAATTCGGTTCATAACTATTGGACATACGAAAATTTTGAAACCAAGAGAGAGATTCTCCTCCAAAATAAAAATCAATCCTAACCTATTCAATAGAATGCAAGGATTTAAATTGTTTCCACCATTATCTAACATTAATATCATCTCCATAAAATTTTTGTAGTTTCATAAGTTTACACCCCAATAAAAATATAATGCAAACTAGGGTTTTGTAGTGAATTCTCACTACTTGTCAAAGCAAATATTCTCTCTTAAAAAAATATGATAGAGTGCAAGGTAGTAAAAGTGTTAAATAACTAAAACTAGGAGAAAAATGAGTTTAGTATGCCCACAAGCTTGAAGTCTCTAGTGGTTGTGAACTGTCAACATTAACTAGAACCCCATAAAGAAAAAAAGGTGAGTTCAAGAAAAAATGTAACAACCCATTAAAACAAACCGAGAGATACATTTTTTTCAAGTGAGTTTCACAAAATGAAATCATAATATGTTTCTACTTAGTATTATCAATGCTTCACCACATTTGAGTTCTATATCGCTATAGATAATACTTAGTGGATATGAGTGGCCAACATCCCGTATTTTTTTAAATTCACCTTACTAAACCTCATCGTTACCAAAAAAAAACCCAGAGAAATACATTTTTTTAAGTAAGGTTCACAAAATGAAATCCTACTTAGTATTATCAAGGCTTCACCACATTTGAGTTCTATATCGCTATAGATAACACTCAATGGATATGAGTGGCCAATATCCTATATTTTTTTAATTCACTTTACTAAACCTCATCATTTAGAAGGATGCCAAAGTGGTCCCCCCATATTTCCTATACCCTCATTAGTATAAGATATTATGATCACAATGTAAGGATTAGTCTTTAAGGTCCATAACACTTAAATTGGAATGCCTATTCCCTAACCTCACCCTAAGTTCATCTAGGTAGGTTAATCAGGTTTAAAGCCTTGGTGATTAATTATCATACCTCCATGGGCTAACTAAGTCCACTACCACTCATTTGGAAATGAACATGATCACCCAAACCTACACATTCAAGGGACCACCACTAATTTTTGGTGAATGATTCTCATAACTTCCTATATATGGAACACTAAATCCTCAATGGTGTTTCTTTTCATAAAAAATATGGTTATTGCATCAATGCAAATCCCTCCAAATTTGTGAGTTCCTAGCTATTACATCCTCGCAACTCCTTCTAGGACCTACATTCACCTATTTATTGCATCAACGCAACTACTACCAGGATTGGGCTAATTTCATATGACTTAGATCCTAGAAGAATAATTTTTTATCCATCCCAAGATCTCTTCCATAACTCAAGAAAGAATTCAAGTGATAAAAGCAATCCTCTCTCTAGATATAAATGCTTCAACATAATATTAAATTTTAACTTAAATCTAGCATGAGTTTCAACATAACACCATCATTATAAAGCATCCTAACATCATAGTTATATTGATTCAAGAACTAAAACAAATATATGTAAAAGAAGCATTCCTCTCAAGATTCACAATGCTAGCATCATCATAAAATGCATACATAAATATTTTCCATAAAAAATATCTTCAGAAATTTTATTCTTTTGCAACAAAACAAAATATTTGCAAGACAATATTACAAACCAATCATCCCTTTCATAAGCTTTTCTATCCACGTGTTTCACCTTGTCCCTATGTTCTGGTCACATGTTCATCCTTGGATTTTCAAGTCAGCCATCGTCTATTGTCTAGTCAGTCCTCTTATTATGATCAGTGTCTAGCTAGTCATGTCTGACATCCCATCTTGGTCTTCTGCACCATGTTCGTCCAACTTTTCATGTTGTTCAACGTCACCCATGCAGTTGTGTCAATCCATTGAGTCCGAATGTTGACATCATCAATTGCATGTTAGTTATGTCATCCATGTCTTCCATACTTGTCTAGACCCTTTTGCATCTTAGCCTTTGAATTTGCCAATTAATACGCAGCCTAGGTCATTCAATGGATGATCTACCAATTAATGTGCACCCCTACATAATTCAATGTTGTTTTGTTGTCTTCATAAAAAGCATGTACCAATAAATTAACTTTACTGCTCTCATTTATTGCATGTCCTTAATGCACAACTACTCATTGACAACAAAAATATGCTCTCATTTATTTGCATGCGGCTACTCACTAACAACAAAAACAAATATTCAATGCATGTAATAATTAATGTGTGTTGTTCATCATTCAAAACCAAAATAATAAATTAATGTCCACTTTCGTTGGCATCTTTTGGCACACATTTCAAGGAATATTCTTTGACATACTATACCATCGATACTGCTTTATTCTACCGATTCAAGGGACCCATTTTAGCTGTCTGTCGGTATAGCAGTGTTTACAGTCGGAGAGCATTTTTCAAGCTTGATGTAGTACCAGTGTTATTTTTGGTTTTTTGAAGATCTATAAAAATTTATCATTTTGGTCTTCTTGTTTTTTAACAAGAGTACATTTTTTATTGTACCCGATACTCCTGGATATTTTTCTTCCTTCTCTTCCACCCTTATACACATTGGGAACCAATGTTTTCTTGGTGGGGAGGAATGATATGGATTAGTAGCACATGTTTTAATAAGTTGTTAGCTAAGGATAAACATTATTTCATGTGTTCTTATCCATTGTAATGTATTGTAAAGCCTATTTATAGGCCGCTTTTAATATTTTAATAGAATTTTATTGGATTATCTTCTGATATTTGTGTTTGTTGTAAATTGATTCCTCATCATTAATAAATCAACAATTCTCCATCTTACAAAACTATCATGTTCTTAAATAATTTTGGAAGTTAAACTAAGATACACAAAGCAACTTCTCATTTACATAATAACTTTTCAATCCAAGATACATTAAAGCCATTCCTCCTAAGTGTCTTTTGCAAAATATTCCTTTCACAGACATATTATAGAACAAATTATTCTTGCAAACTAAAGAACACTTAGAGATCAAGATAACTCTTTATGCATTGCAATTTAACATGCTCTAATTAAGATGCAAGCAACCATGCATACAAAACATGTTAAAGCAACAAGGAGAGAATCCCATACTTCTCTCTATAATGGCCCCCTTACCTACTCAAGTCTCAAGAGACCACTATAGTTTAAAAACATACTCCACACAAGTATAAGCATACAACTAAGAAAACAAGGAGAGAATCCCATACTTCTCTCTATAATTGCCCCCTTACCTACTCAAGTCTTAGGAGACCAATATAATTTAAAATCTAGAGTTAACATTCATAATAAAGTACCCTTTTTAGGTTTTACTTATTTAGACATCCAACAATAGCTATAAAGGCACTAGTTTCTTTCACCAAACAAAGCTTTAATGTTTCTTTAACAAACACACCTAAAACTATTCTTAGGATTCCAAAAGAAACCTTATAAAACAACATCACTATTTATTTTCACTAACCATATCCCAAGTACTAATGATTTCCATTAAAATATAATGCAACTATGACACCCCTTTACTTTCCATTAACCATTATTCTTAACGCAATAATGATTCCAAAAGAGCATTATATCTACAATATTTTCAATTAATACAATAATGAATCCAATAAAGGATATTATAACTAAAGCATCTTTATTTTTCCCTCCCACCCCCACAAAAAAAAAAAAAAAAAAAAAAAAATTTAAATAAAAAAAAATTTAAAAAAAAAAAAAAAAAAAAAAAAAAAAAAAATTAGGTACAACCTTCTTAAATGCACAGGTAATAGATCTCAGATGAAGATAATATATTATCCACAAAAGCACTTGACCCAACAATCACTACCAAATACAAGACCACCAGAATTCACCACAAAATAGACTTAAATGAAAAAGCTCAAATCACCATGCAACCAAAAGAAAGGACAACATACTTCTAATAGATGTCGACCTCCATCTAAGCTAAACAAGAATATACAATTCAACAAAGACCTACAAGAGGATATTATAAGGTCATAGATAACTCATTAATGCTGTCTGAGCCAACTTAGGGCCCATACTAAAGCAAGATAGACACTAACAATGAAGAAAGGAAGGAGATGAACGCAAAAGAAAACCATCCTAACATTGAGAGTGACCAATGGCCTCTCGTCGATAGAACTAACAACCAAATGTTTAGGGAAGCACACCAAACTGCACAAACTTGCATCCAAATACTTGCTTAGGGAAAATCATAACACATTTGAACCTACAGACAAAGATAACAAAGGTCGTTCGCAACTCAAGGCTCAAACAACTTAGCGCAGTTTGAGACTGCTCACAAAGAACAGTACTAGCGCAAATACACTACCACCAAGCGACCCAACTCAGACACTAGAAAAGCAAGCCCAACAAGCAAGACAAAAGAGCACATATATACATCCAACCAACTAAAAAATTCAATAACATAAGAGATAAATACCACAATACTACAACATAGGTAAAACCTGAGCCTACCTCTTAGCACGAAGCTTCCAATACCAATCCTTGCATCCTCCAAGCTCGTTGCTTTCCTTTGCTTGCTAGCAACCGTCAAAACAACCCATAGAGCCATAACAATCCCAAATCCTTATAACAGATGATAGTCATTTTCTATTCTTTCTTAGATTTGGTGGCCACCATTGCCATCGTGCTCTAACTCGATGGTAACGTTCAGAGAGTGTCGTCAAGACTCATGGAGGTCAAACTAGGGAGTTGTGGATCGTGCAACTTAAATGAAGCCAAAATAAATCCCTTATGCAAGTATTATTATTAATTTTCCAACCTTAGGAACCTTTGGATTAATTTATCCTTTATCACCCTTTTTAATTATTAAGCATGGCTATAAAAGCAAACCAAATAATTAATTACAAAAAATAATCCAAGATAGTATTGCTCTTAACATAGTGGAAGGATCGATTACTTGCTAATTAATACCATATGTCAATATGAATTATCAACACTGGTATTAATATTAAAGCATTAATGGTATTACCCCTATTAATGCTTTTATTGGCCAACCACTCAATCCAAAATCTCCAACACAAGCAAGACAAGGATTTTCAATTCAATATTGTACAATGTTGCTTTATCTTTAAGTAGATGGCTTTTTAAGATAACTAGAATATTATCCCCATCATACTAAAGATGACTCCTTTACCAAAGTGATCTCCTGACCCAACATTGTATTTATCCAACAAGCACAAATGCAATGCATCTACATGAAGGTAATATTTACCTTAGAGTTATCGATGAACAAGTCATCACCATCATTTCCCAAATTTATCTCTCATCTCTGGTGGTTGTCCCTTTTCAATCCACCAATGAGAGTACCTGGTCTTGCAATCACCAATTCATCAGCAGTACCATATTCTCAAGCATAATTGCAATAATTCAACATATAATGGTAACACAAAAAATGAGTTTATGTATTAAACATCCACACATCAATACATAAGTTACTATCAAGATGAAACCCTACCAAGGAGGGTCGTTACATACTTCCCCCTTGGACTAAACACAATCCTCCATGTTTCCTGAAAACAAGCATAACATAAATTTCATTCAAATAAATATGGGAATTGCTTTCTCATTTCTTTAGCATCTTCCCATGTTGCACAATTTTTAGAATATTGATCCCATTGGACCTTACATTGATCTAGGGTTCATTTCCTCAACATATTAGAATGAAACCCTAGAATATTTACTAGTATCACCTTAATGGCTAAGGGATATATCATCTACAATTTAGAAATATTCCAAACATGAGTAGGATCAACAACATATTTTCTAAGTAGGGATATGTGGAAAGTATCATGGATATTTGATAGGTTGGGAAACAAGGCAAGCCTATAGGCTATTGGACTAATCTTATCAATGATATCAAAAGGCCCAACATAGTGAGGATCCAACTTAGTTGACTTGATGGCACTTTTCATGGGTCTTACCATCAAGAAAACTCTATCCCCCATAGAGAATTCTCTTGGTGATCTCTTTATATCAGCATAACTCTTTTAGAGATTAGTCACTTCCTTGAGCCTAAGCCATATTGCTCTGAGTTATTCCTCCATCTCTCTGACAATGTCTAGTTTGATCATCACCCAATCCTCCAAATTATCCCATGATAGAGGTGTTTTTCATATTCTTCCATACAAGGCTTCAAATGGAGCCATACCCAAAGATGCATGGTACCCATTATTATATGCAAATTCAATAATATGCAAAAATTCTTCCCACTTAGACTTTTGGTCCATGTAGTACATGTGAAGCATGTCCTCTAAAACTTGGTTTACCCTCTCCATTTGACCATCTATTTTTAGATGATATGTAAAACTGATATTCAGCTTAGTGTTCACTACACAGTGTAGAGTCTTCTAAAATTTTGATGTGAACCTAGAATCCCTATCTAATATGATCACCTCAGGAAACCCATGTAACCTGAAAAATTATTTGGCAAACTTGTTTGCCACCATCGGTGCATCATCCTTGATGTTCTCTAGTATGAAATGTGCAACCTTGGTCAACTTATCAACCACTACCAATATGGCATCATGTTGGTACCTAGTCTTAGGTAAACCCACAATAAAATCCATAGATATTACCTGTCATTTCTGTGTAGGTATATCATGTGGGTATAATTTCCCTTCTAGGTGTTGATGTTCTATCTTAACCTTCTAGCATTCTAAACATCTTGCAATGAAACTAGTGATAATTTATTGCATTTCTACCAAGTAGGTCTTCCTCATGTTTTCCCTCATTTTTAACCCTCCTAGATGAGCAGAATAGGGATAATTATGCACCTCTTGCATAATTAATCTCCTTAGTTCACCATTTTTGGGTATAACAACCCTATCCTTGAAGCATAAAAGTCCATCTTTTATGTTGAAATCCTTATTCTCTTCAGGACTTCTCTCAATTTTATCTCAAATTTCTATGCAATATGGATCATGTAGTTTTATTTATTTATCTTTATCCATTAAGTCTATAAGACTCTAATTCAGCACTACTATGTACCTTCTCCTACTCAAGGCATCTACAACCTTATTTTCTTTCCCTTTGATATACTCAATACCAAAATCGTATTTTGCTAAGAACTCTATCCATATTCTTTATCTTGCATTTAGTATAGGTTGGGTAAAAATATACCTTAGACTTTGATGATCTATCCTTAGCTCAAAAGGTTTTCCCAACAAATAATGTCTCCATACCTTTAATGCATGCACAACTAATACCAATTCTAGGTCATGCATAGCATAATTTACCTCATGCTTCTTGAGTTTTCTAGACTCATAGGCTATAGTAGCCTCTTCTTGGGATAATACCCCACCCAATACTTCTAAGGAAGCATTTGTACACATTGTAAAATTCCCAAGAGGATCTGGTATCTTAAGAATTGGTTCTATAGCTTATTCTTTAGAGCCTCAAAGGTGGCCTCACACTTATCCATCCATTTGAAGTCCTTTCCATTTTTATAAAGGTTGGTGATAGAGTAGGAAATTTTTGAATAATCCTTCACAAAACACCTATAATAACCCATGAGTCCCATGAAGATCCTAATTTAAGACACATTTGTTGGTGTAGGCCAACTTAATATAGCCTCAATTTTCTTAGGATCCACAACAATTCCTTTTGTTGAGATGATATGTCCCAAATACTATACCTATGAGGTATAAAACTCACACTTGGAAAACTTTCCATATAACTGGTTTTTCCTCAGCACCTCCAACACTAACCTTAAGTGGTGGTCATGTTCTTCTTTGGTGTGAGAATATATTAAGATATCATCTAAGAATACCATAACAAACCAATCTAGATATTTTCTAAACACATTGTTCATCAAATTCATAAAAGTTGCCAATGCATTTATCAACCCAAATGGAAATACTATGAACTCATAGTGTCCATATCTAGTCTTAAAGGCTATCTTATGAGTATCCTCTTCTCGAATCCTTAATTGATGATATCCAAATATTAGATCTATTTTTGAAAATATAGTAGCATCCTTTAGCTGATCGAAGAGGTCATCAATCCTTGGTAAGGGATACTTATTCTTAATGGTTACCTTGTTCAACATTCTATAATCTATGCATAACCTCATGAAACCATCATTATTTTTCACAAATAATACCATAGCTCCCTAAGGTGACACACTAGGTTTTATCAAACCCTTCTCTAATAAATCTTGAAGTTGCACCTTTAATTCTTGCAACTCAATTGGGATCATTCTATAAGGTGTCCTTGCAATAGGTTCAGCCCTTGGTATTAACTCAATAGAGAAGTCAAATTCCTATCGAGGTGGTAGACCTAGAAGATACTCTAGAAATACATCCCTAAATTCATGCAAAATTGGATGTTTCTTAAACATTTCCTCATCCCCCTTTTCTCTAGTCTTCCCATTAATCTTAACTACATACAACATACCACCTCTTTTAATGGCTTTATTTAACTGCATAGCTAATAATAAGTGAGGTTGAAAAGACCCTTTTCTGCTTTGAATTCTTACCCTCCTATTATCCTTATCAATGTAATCCATCCACCTTTCTTGGAAATTGATTAAGGCTCCATGAGCCTTCAACCGATAAACCAATCCATACCTAGGATAATATCAAAAGCATGGAGTGGTGCCACATATAAGTACCATATAGTAGATCCATTGGGTAGGGTTATCTTAGTTATAGGTAAACATTGATCCATTGAGTAGGTTCTATGCTATAACCATACTCAAATTTCCACCCTTGTACCAAAAATATTGGAATATATTATGTTATTTGGTTCTTTCTAATGTACCATCATGGGTACATATTAAGATTAGGAGTTTGTTAGTATTTAAGTAGTTGATTAATACAATGTAATAAATGCACGAGTGTTAGAATGTGCAATGATATAAATGTGCATGTAGTCCACATGTACATGAGTCCTTAGAATATAATAGTGAGGTGTCATAGGAATGTGGAAGGAAAATATGCATGTCTTATTATAAATAGGCATTCATAGAATATAAGCAAGAGAGGATTTTGGAGTGCATAGGTAGAATAGTAGTAGATACAATGTAGATCCATTTTTGCAAAATGGAGAGGTAGTGACCTCCATTGCATGGCATTGTATATTTTTGTGAGTTTTCATTAATAGCTATTTTTGGAGTTATTTTAAAAGTTTCTTATCTTATTTTTTCATGCATATTAGTTAGTCATTATCATAGTATTAATATTGTATGCTTATTTCCATACTTGTGGTTGCATTTCCTTTAATTTTATAGCTTCAAAAGCTAACATTAGTATAATAGCACTAGGTAGATCAATAGGAAATAAATAGAGACATAAGAGAGATTCAGAGGAGATTGCAAATATTATTTTCAGAATTTTTGAAATTGTATTTGGCTAGAGTTTTTCCATAGAGTTGTAGAAAAACTTGTGAAGACTAGAACTTAGCATTGATTCCACTAGATTGATAAATCAACTAGTGAAGATTATTTTCTATAGAGTAATAGAAATTTTCATTATTATTTCCTAATACTTTATTGCAAAAAAATTAGATTCAAAGAGAGTTGGGAAGATTTCTACGAGAGCTAGGAAGAATATATTCTTTGGAATCAATCTAGTACCTGAAGCAACAAGTTGGAGATTGAATATTTGGAGGTCTAAGGAGAAATGTCCCATTAAAAAAAATTATAGATTAAAGACTCCAAGTTAGATATTGGGAAGAGATATAGTGGCCAAGGAATTGAAGACTACAAATTGAGGAGTTCCTAGAAAGAATACTACATTGAGGGAAGAAGAGACTCAAGGAGAAGAGTCCTAGTGAAGATTAGAGATTGGTGATCTCCATTGAAGATTAAAAACTTTACATTGAATAAGAGACCCATAAGAGGTCCCATTGAAAAACTTCCACATTTGGAATATTAGATATTTAGAAGGACTAGCAAAATTCCCATTGAAAATTTTAGAATAAGTAGATTTCAGAGATCCTAGAGGGAGATCTCATTACCAAACTTCCTTAGTAGAAGTTTGAAGAAAAGGTCTCATTGAGAATATTAAAGAAATTGTAAGAGTGAATACCCTAGAGAAGAGGTCTCAAGAAGTAACAAATATAAGGCTTGAAGACCCTCATTGAAGGAGAAGGCCATTGAAGGAGTTCCTAGGAGAACTCATTGGAGAAAGAGTTTAGGAAAACTCAATGAGATGTTTCTAATAAATAACTTGGGACAATTGAAGCCAACCGACAACAAGCCCAATAAGTAAGGATTTGGCAAGAAGCTTCCTAAATTTTGGAGGAAAATAGTGAAGACCTCAAGATAATCAAAAACTTGATAAGAAGGCCATTAGATAGGCCAATATTGAAGTCAAAATTCGACAAGAATATTGAAGGAGAAAGAAGATAGAGAAGACACCAAATCTAAGAGACTTGGGGATTGCTATTGAAGGCTTGAAGGTTATTTTAGAGATACGATATTTGTTGGTTTCTATAACAGATCACTGATGAGTTCTTGAAGAAAAACTCAGCCATGATTTGTAGGAGTTTCCTACCAAATTTTTGAGATTCAAGGATATTTTTTTAGTGAAGTTTTTGACTGCTTTATATTTTGAAAATTTTTAGATTTGAGGACAGTGAGAAAGTAGCAATTTGTGCAGCATAAATAGCTATTAAGGTTCAGATGTTAGAGGGATATCCTGAAGGAGCATTGGAGCCACCAAATCATAGTTTTGGGCAATAGATTAGTGGAGTTTCAAAGCTGCAAATAGGTGAGCTAAAGAGTTTTTTTGGATATCCTAGAAGAGTTGAAATACCATATACAAAAAGGTAGCATTTAGGTGATTCAAATCATCATCATCATCTATAGAGGTAGAAAAAGTAAGAAAAAAAGGTGCAAAAGGTTCATTAGTTGAGATTTTACATTTGGTTTCTTATTAAGTTTATTGAGCACCAATTTCAAGGTTTAAAGGTTGCATAAATAGGGTTTATTTAAAGTCTTCAAGGTTGTGCAGAAGTTATTGTCTACAAGGTTCAAACCTATACATAAAAATAGAAGTTATATATATTTTGAGAGAAATAAAAATATCAACTTTCTATTGACTATTCTAAGTAAAAGAAGACTCTTCAAATTTGCATATACTATAGTGCAAAAATTTATTGGAAAGCTTGGAATTATCAGTGTAAAAGTAGCCAAGAAAATAAAAAGTATTGCCAAGGGTTAGAAGGCAACACTAACTTTAGTTTTATCTCATCATGCAAAGGAATTTGGAGCCAGTATTTTGAGAAGCCAAGAGAGTCAGCTTAAGATTACAAGTGGGTAAATGTCTACACATCTTATTCTATGTTTGCATAGCACATCATTATAGCCACTCAATAGAGCTCTAAAAGTGAAGTATCTTCAAGGAGAAGGGATATAGCTCTGATAGCATTAACCTACATTCATCACCCAAAAAATAATAGATATTGCTTACAAGTAGAATATATCAATAAGTAGGAGAAACGTCAAGCCAAGTATGTTCAACATCTAGTGTCATGATCCTCCCTAGCAAGCTTTTTGGCATTAAGAAATAATGTATTAATTTATGGTTCTTTAATACTTAGGTTGTGCAATTGAACAACTAGGTGATGTTTAGTTTGATTTGGGAATAACATGGTATTGTTGATATATTGCCAATTTATAGGATTAGGTAGACTCATGGGTGGAATAAGTAGAATCATCCACCAGAAGCAGGGGTACTTGAGGATGAGGAAGTGATGACTAAGGTAACTCGAGGGTAATATGGATAGATACCTTCATATAGGTATGCATTATCGATAAGGGATAATCGTCAATAGCTATTCACCTTGAGCCTCAATTGATATCTTGGTAGCTATCATAAATTCTTAGGTTGAGATAGGTAACTAGGTTGATGGAAATATTCCCTCTTTGTTTGTTGCATATCATTGGTTGTATTTTACTTCATCACTTGTTGCATCAATGGTTTGGAAAACATGCATGAGTTGGTTGTTTTGAAAGCTCCTTGTTTTGCTTAAACCTTTCAAAAAATAGCATGATGTTAGTATTTGATAAGAGAACCTTTTATATTATGTTTTGAAAAAAAAAAAAAATATATATATATATATATATACACATACTTTATTATTTTAAATGATAAAATAATTTCATTTGAAAATAATAGATGTTTTATTTTAAATGATAAAAGAATTTCATTGAAAGAAAAGATGTTTTATTTTAATAGAATTTCATTCAAAACAAATAGAAATATTAATTTAAATGATAATTGAATTTCATTAAAATAGTAGTGAAATATTTATTTTAAATAATAATAAAATCTCATTTATAAACAGTGGTTTAAATGATAATTGAATTTCATTAAATAAATGATGAAATCTTTATGATAATAGAATTATTTCTTCATTTAAATAAACTTAAGAACTTTTTTAAGTATATATTTATATATATAAGGAATGAGTTTATTGTTGCATTTATTGAATGTGGTGTGTTGCGCATTCGAATGAATGGAAGTCTTTGTCATCTCCTATCGACATAGGAGAAAGGGGAACTCATTTATGTTAAAGCTGAAAAGAAAATATAAAGAAATAAAAAAAGAATAAAATAACCCTACCTACCACTGATGGATAGGAGGGAATTAATGATGATCAGTGAAATAAGGGGGAGAGTTGTCTATGTAAGGGGGGTAATCAAATAAGGGGATGATGAACATCTAGGGAGAAGAAAAAATACAAGAACTGTAAGGATTGAAACTAGAGCTCGATGCTCAGAAAACTGATGACTATGAAGTTTGAGGTTGGCTTACAAGCCATCATACTTTGGTTTCTATTATAATATTGTTAAATAGAAGAGCCATATTTAATTTTTTAGTTGGGTTTATCGATTTTTTTGAACTTCTCACACTGTTGTGTCTAATGGACGTTGGTTCTCCTAAACTCAGATTTTTGTAGAACCCTCTATTAAATACTGAGACACTCTTCCATATACGTTGAGCTTTCCCTTGTTTGATATTTTTTTTCGAATCAAACTAATTTGGTTGGTCTATTTTCCCTTATTTTTGGTTAGTTTGTTTTAGTCTTTGATTTTTTGAAGCATTGTCCAAGTGTTGGGTTGTGTTTTGCTTGTCGTAAATGCCAATTCACCATTTTTTGTGACATCTATGTGATGGGTGGTGTATTTTGCAACAGGAAACTGTGTTGCTTATTTTTGTCTACAAGTGAGTGTGTACATGTAGTGAAGTAAGTAGGTTAATCTTCTTTTCAGTCTCTATTAAAACTCTATAATTCTTGTTGTAGCAAAGAGCACCATGTGTGAGAACCTATTAGTATGAAGACCTATTCTAATATTTGAGCCATTAAAGCTTGTGTATATTGTCAGCTATGGTGGTAGAGGTTTTGGTTTATTTAGATGTCTTTCATTGGTGATGCCTAAGATGCCATGGCATCTGCAATGCGCCTAGTGTGCTCAAGCTTATTGCTATACTTTAGCCTTTTGTCCCACATATATGGTATGTTGTAACAAAGGGAAAGTATAAGGTGCTTCACACCTAGAAGTAAATAGCCAAGTGCCTAGTTGCTTAGCTATACTTCACTTTAACCAACCAACCTATCATGAATCGTGTGTTCTTGTTCTAGCATGTGATTGTTTCCTTCCTTGGGTTGTGTGTTGCTTAAGATTACCTTCTTGTTGGTTTTTGGATCGAGTTTGAGTGTTCGATCGAACCTGTCTATGTTGGTTAACCGAGTTGTTGTTGACTATGAAGTTGGTTGGGTCTCTAAGTGAAACCACCTTTTTTTTGTGCGTAAGCTATTATTGTTTTTAATAAAAAATAATTATATTCATAGACTATACCTTTGAGACATATCCTTGAGAAAACAAAGAAAGAAACCTAAGATCGAATTTAGGGGATAATTTATTTAGTGGCTAATCTATTGGTAGATTTAAATAAATGCTATCATAGTCTAAAAGAACATAGTTGTTTTGGAATGCATTGAAACTTTGTTTATTTGATAAATGTTTTATTGAATTAAAAAGAAATAGTTTAATTTATAAATTAAAGGTATGGGACTTTGATTTATATAATTAAAGGAAAATAGTTTAATTTATGAATTGAAGGTATGGGACTTTGATTTATATAATTAAAGGAAAATAGTTTAATTTATGAATTAAAGGTATATATAATTAAAGGAAAATAGTTTAATTTATGAATTAAAGGTATGAGACTTCGATTTATAGAATTAAAGGAAAACTAT
This sequence comes from Wollemia nobilis, assembly GCA_028583015.1. Classification (NCBI taxonomy): domain Eukaryota; kingdom Viridiplantae; phylum Streptophyta; class Pinopsida; order Araucariales; family Araucariaceae; genus Wollemia; species Wollemia nobilis. The sequence continues at coordinate 13,185,614 of JAQPPZ010015100.1, forward strand.
TTATTGATAAATTAAAGTAGTGAAACTTTGATTTATAGAAATAAAGGAACCTAGTTTATTTGATGATTAAAGGTATGGGACTTTAATTTGTTGAATAAAGGTTGAAATGGATTGAATAAAGTAAAACCTGTGATCTAGTTGTATTTTTTGAAAGACTCTCATTGGGTAATGAGAGGGGAAAATGAAAATAGAGATTTTTATTGATATCAACTATGTAGTAGATGGTTAGATACTTTGATTTAATTTGTATAGTTGCAATTTGGCAAAGAAAATAGTAGATGCATTTAGAGGCATGTATATCCTGAACCATGAGTGCCCTGATCCCCTACTATCCTCAAATGATCGATGGAAAGAGGAGGAGGACCAAAGAGGTAGTTGGCACCAATGCTCCAATTTGATTTACATTTGCAATAATTTACTTATGCTCAACTAGACTAGAATTGTGGGGAGACATCCCTGATGGAAATAATGTATTATGGTATTATTTTAAATTATGGAGGATTTACCATACTTGCTTATGTAATAACTCCTTGAATGATTGTAAAAGTATCTTTAAATTATGTTTATGAACTTCTTATGCTTCTCTAGTTAGCTCTCTCTTCTATTTAATGATTATTTTCATATATATGTCTTTTCCTTTTTAGCTTCTCCTATATGCTTATGAATATGTTCTTTGCTTATGTAAATAGAATTATTCGTGTTTCCTTGCTTCATAGTTTTCTTGTTGAACATAAAAGTGACCTAAGAAATTGAGATCTTAGGGTGAACCTAGAGAATGACCTAAGGGATTGAGACCCCTTAGGGTGAACGTAGGAGGACCTAAGGGATTAAGACCTCTTAGGGGGATTAATAACTAAGTAAACTAAAATATTTTATCTAAGTTAAGATAGCTTGTCGTAGAGACAATATAAATAGCTTAACTCATAATACGCTTAGCATACCTACATACACGGACTTGTGTATGGTATGGTGATGGGTGTATACCTTTGATTTACTAGAGGTGGTAATTTATCTCATCAAGAATGATGAGATAGATAAGCTTATTTGCGGTAACACATAATACGCCTACACATATAAACTTGTGGGAGGGTATTTTGTGAGATGTAACTCTTTAGGAAAGTTAGAAAACTTAGTGATCTTAAACAACTATAATAACCAAATGCCGGATAGGGGTTTATGAATCCATTTTCTTAAAAAAAAAAAAAAAAATTGTGTTTTCTTGTAGCTAGATTTTGAGGGTCATTACATCTATGAAGCCTTTGGTGAAGGAAAAATAAGGTACATCGAAATGTCTTTGAAGGTAAGTCAAGGTATCTTATATATTCAATAGCCTTTGGTGAAGGGATCACAGGAAAACTTAGCAAAATCTAACTCCAAGAAACACAATCAAACAACTCATAGAACACATCCCTATTCAATCCATGTAACTACGTTGGAAGTAGCTTTGTTGGAACTTAGACAAGCATTCAGTTCTACCCACATGATTACACTAACTTGCACCATTACAAGCATTTCATTCAACTCGGATATCAAGCATAGAAGTCATCACAGGTTGCAAGGCAAGCTCAACAATACTAAGGAGGTACATTGAACTAAAACACAGATTAGCAAGTGTGAATCAATTTCGAAGAAGGTTTAATCATTACCTAAAGCCACCGCATAGCCTTGGTCAACACTCAATTGAAGCGTTAGAGGAATAATCTATTTTTACCATCAAAATATTGGAGAATAGCTATCATTCATCTATCATAGATGCATTGGAAGTAGAGTAATAAGTGCAATGAACAAGCATTGAGAAGTGAGACTCAATCGATTGAATAACCTAAGGTAGTTAGGGTAAAGTGGTGAAATACTTGCACCACTTGTAATAAGGTGTTTCATGCAATCAAGTAGAAAATTACCACAAAGCCAAGGATAACTCAAGCACTAAGCAAAGAGGAATACTTGGACATCATTTGTATAACACTCTTGTAGAAGCATTGATCATAGGTCAGAGATGTTGAAGGAAATGGATAACTCTCCTAACGCAACTTGTCACTTGGCATTGGAAGGTGTAGTAGAAGTTTTTGGAAGAATTTAGATAATGCAAGTGCCACTTGGCACTATTCATCTTACACAACATTCTATTTTAGAGAGATACCCTTAAGAGAAGTGCTTGTATAGCGCTCATAAATATGAAGCCAATATTAAAGAGAAGAGTCATGAATTTAAGGTAGCATTTAAGAGTTAAAGTGTATGGATATTGAGGAGTAATAACACTATAATCTCGCCAGTTGAATAGAAGTGTGCTGGCTAGAATATCGATGTTGTAGAAGAGCACATTCACCAAGTGAAGAAAGTGCGTAGACTAGTAAATCAGCATTGAAAAGAAGCACATTCGCTAGTTGAATAGAATAGCGTAGGACAACATATTAAAGTTGGATAAGAGCACGTAATATGATGATGAAGATGAGTGAGAGGTCTACATAGCACCTCAAATTTGACAAGGATTCAACCACCATTAAGATGAAGGAAATCAAATTGATTATAGTCAGTTTGCAAGTTAGAATTAATGTCATGACCCTCCCTAGCTGACTTTATGGCACAAAGAAAACAATGTATTAACCTATGATGTGGTGATACCTAGTTTGAACAATTGAACCAACTATATGATGTTTAGTTGATTTATAAGGGCGTGTTATCGCTAACATATTGCCAAGTGTGTAGGATCAGGTACACTCGTAGGTGGAGCAGGCAGAATCACCCACCAGAAATGAGGGTACCTAAGATCAGGGGAAATGATGATTAAGGTACTCGAAGGTAACATGGATAGATACCTTCATATAGGCATGCATTGATAGAAGGGATAATCATCGATGACTGATCACCTTGAGCTTTAGTTGATAGCCTAGTAGCTATCATAAAATCTTTGGCTAAGATAGGTGATTGGGTTGATGGAAAGATTCCCTCTTTGTTGTTTTATAAATTTGTTTGCTCTCTACTGCATCATGGCTTGGGTAGCTTAATGTTGGGATTTCTATGGGAGAACAACTGCAAAATGTATGTGGATGCATAAAGTAAACTGTCATGTTGAAGTGAAAGTAGAGTATCATTCTTATGAAGAAAAGCAAATTAAATTTATATGCTAAATAAATATTTCCTTTAAATTAATTAATGAGGTTTTAATTAAATAATGTTTGACTCATTTGAGCTCATTAGTAAACTTCATTGCAATTAATAAATGAGATTTCATTTAAATTAATTAAAAGTGTTCATTTTAATGATAATGGAAAATTCATTAAAAGACTTTAATTAATTGAAATAAATGAAAGAAAATCCATTTAAGAAATAGATACCTTTTATTTTACTGAAAAAGCAATTATGAAATTGTTTAAATAAAAGAAATATATTTTAATGGTGATAAATATCATGTAAATGATATTTTATTTAAAAAGTACCATTCTTCATTTTAAAAATGTAAATATCCCTTTCCCCTATATAGTGTAACCTATGAAAATAATCTAGGGGGCTACTAATTTCCAAAGATGGAAATTATGGGAAAAGGAACTCCTTGCCACTAGAGGATAAGGGATGAAGCATTGAAGGAAGGGGGCTCGAGGTTGGGCTCAAGGTTTGAGAAGGATGATGGATGGGCCACCTAGAGCAAGGAAGCACGTAAGGTGCAAGTAAGGAAAAAGGAAATGAAAGAGGGGAGTAGAAGGAGAGAGGACGAAGGGAGGACAGAGGAGACGTAGACCAGGGACTAGGGAAAAGAGAAGAACACACCACAAGCAAGGAGGAGAGGCAGCCAAGACACCACCAGATTTCCATCTCCATAGAAGTATTAAGGTTGGAGTGTTTTAAACTTTAAATCTATTTTTACTTGCGTTGGTATGGTGAATGTCTTAGTTTAAAACCTGGTTATGCTCCCCTAGTTATACTTCCCTGTAGCATGAAAATCCATGGGAAAATATTGGAAACCACCTACGTCTAAGTTTAGAGAGAGCGTTGTGCATTTGATGGCCACTATGTGTTTAGAGAGAGCATTGTGCATAAGTGAATGTAACTATGTTTAGAGAACATTGTGTATTTGATGGCCATTGTGTGTTTAGGAAAAGCGTTGTGCATTTGATGGCCACTATGTGTTTAGAGAGAGCATTGTGCATTTGATGGCCACTATGTGTTTAGAGAGAGCATTGTGCATAAGTGATGGCCATTGTGTGTTTAGAGAGAGCGTTGTGCATATGTGATGGCCACTATGTGTTTAGAGAGAGATTGTGCATATTTAAAGGCCACTATATGTCAAAGAGAGCATTGTGAGTGTTCGAGGGCACTACGTGTTCGAGAGCATTGTGGGAGTTGAGAGCGCTATGTATTTAAAAGCATCATGTTCCAAGAGTGGGAACCCTATTTTTAGAGACATCTATTGTAGTGGGAAAACCACTCATACTCCAAGAAAGAGCATTGCATTTGGGAGCACCACCTATAGGAAAATCACCTATGTTTAGAGAAAGGGTTGGGTTTAGAAAATTGTTAGCGTAAGACCATCCGCCTTTGTGGGAACTCTTTCTACATAAGTTTAGTGGTGATAGAAGTAAAAACATAGTACCTAGTTCTATTTTGTTTAGACTCTAGGTTTTGTAGAGGTTGTTCAGCATCCACCATGGAGGGCATTAGCCTTTGGTTGTAGATCTTGGCTTAGAAAGGTTCACTATGTAATTTAATTAAACTGGAACCTTTGTTTTATATGAAATATATTGAAGGATTTTAATTAGAAAGGAACCTTTGATTTATATGAAATATATTGAAGGATTTTAATTAGAAAGAACCTTTGATTTATATGAAATATATTGAAGGATTTTAATTAGAAAGGAACCTTTGATTTATATGAAATATATTGAAGGATTTTAATTAGAAAGGAACCTTTGATTTATATGAAATATATTGAAGGATTTTAATTAGAAAGGAACCTTTGATTTATATGAAATATATTGAAGGATTTTAATTAGAAAGGAACCTTTGATTTATATGAAATATATTGAAGGATTTTAATTAGAAAGAACCTTTGATTTATATAAAATATAATGAAGGATTTTAATTAGAAAGAACCTTTGATTTATGAAATATATTGAAGGATTTTAATTAGAAAGGAACCTTTGATTTATATGAAATATATTGAAGGATTTTAATTAGAAAGAACCTTTGATTTATATGAAATATATTGAAGGATTTTAATTAGAAAGGAACCTTTGATTTATATGAAATATATTGAAGGATTTTAATTAGAAAGGAACCTTTGATTTATATGAAATATATTGAAGGATTTTAATTAAAAAGGAACCTTTGATTAATTTTGATTATCTTAGGAGATTTTAATTAAAAAATTTATTTTATTAATTTTTTGATTAATTATCTTAGGAATTTTAATTAAAAAGGATGTAGATTTATTCTTTGAATTGAAGTTATGGGGCTTTAATTTAGGGAATGAATGAATGATTGTTTTAAATATTAAAGGTATGGGACTTTAATGCTTTAAAACAATAATTGATTTGATTGGAATTTATGAATTAAAAAGGATGTAGATTTATTCTTTGAATTGAAGTTATGGGGCTTTGATTTAGGGAATGAAAAAGAAAGAGATTGTTTTAAAGGTTAAAGGTATGGGACTTTAATGCTTTAAGACATGAATGAATTTGATTAAAGTTAGACCTTGATCTAAGTAGTACATGTTGGATGACTCTCTAAGGGAACTTGAGAGGTGAAGATAAAAGTAAAGGATCTTTTATAATATCCATTATGCATTAGATGGTTGGAAACTTAATTGAATTTTGTATAGTTGCAATTTGGCAAAGTAAATGAATAGATGCATTTAAAGGTATGCCTATCCTGAACCATGAGTACCCTGATCCCCTACTACCCTCAAAGAACCAATGGGAAGCAAGGAGAAGCAAGGAGTTCAATGGAAATAAAGTATAGGTAATTGTATCTTATGTTGATTTACTTATGCTCAAATAGACTAGAATTATGGGGAGATATCCCCAATGCAGTTAATGTAATATTCTTTAAAGTAAGAAGGATTTACCATGCAATATTTAATGCGATAACTATTTATTGGTTTAGAGAAGGTACTTTTACTTTATTTTTGTATTTGGTTATACTATGTAGCTGATTCTCTTTTAGTGTTAATCATTCTTTATTTTTTGGATGCTTAGTGATTACTCTTTGTTGTTTTAGTTTCTAGTTTCATTCTTGTTTGGTTGCTTGATATTAGAAATCTAAGAGTAGAGTTCTAGGGTGAACTCAGAGGTGACCTAAGGGAATTAAGAACCCCTTAGGGTGAACATAGGTGACCTAAGGGAATTGAGAACCCCTTAGGGTGAACATAGGAGACCTAAGGGAATTGAGACCCCTTAGGGAGATAAAGGACTAAGTTGTGGAGAGATTACATCTGAGTTAAGATAGCTCATCGTGGAGATGAGATAGATAGCTTAACTCACAATACTCATAGCATACCTACACATAATGATTTGTGTATGGTATGGAGATGTGTGTATACCTTCGATGGACTGAGGGTGATAAGTCTAGCTCATCAAGAGTGATGGGATAGATGGGCTTATTTGTAGTGACACATGGTACGCCTACACAGACGAACTTGTGATAGGGTACTTCATGAGATGTAACTTCCAAGAAAAATTAGGGGATTGAAACTTTAGGTAAATGCTAGTTGGGTTAGGGGTTCATGAAGGGTTCATGTATCCCTCTCCTTAGTAAAAAAAAACTCTTTCTATTTTTGTATTTTCTATTTGTGTGTTTTTGGGTCATTACATTTGGTATCAGAGCTCTAGGTACGAGGGTATAGAGCTTCTATGTGTGCTAAAGGGAATTAGATGTATCCAATGAAGGCTTGCTTAAGAAAAGGGCTAAAGCTGGGATGATCTAGAATACCCTATTTTCTAGAATCTGATGGGCATAAACCCCAAAGTAGAGTGGATGTTAGGATGCCTTAGTAGGGACTTCAGTATCAATGACACATCCTAGCCTAGGATATTACCCTAGTTAGGTTGTTAATGCATATAGCAAGAGAACTCTATATTATGGCTTGAATTAGAGATACAACTTAAGATGAAACTATAATCTAATATTATTTCTTGGATGGAATCAGGTTAAGATGCCACCTAAGACCAGAAGAGGGAGGCCTACACCTAGAAAAACTTGACAAAGTAATGTCGAAGAAGAAAACTAGGATGGGGAACCAACAAGCCCCAATAGGGAGGTAGAAGACCTCACCACTATGGTCACTGCTATGCAGGATCAGATAAGATAATTGCTAGAAATGGTTACAAATCAGAATTCACAAGTTTAAGGCTCAGATATTGGTCTAGATAGTGGACTAACTATAGAACAAGTGCAAGCTAGAGCCTTAGTAAAAAAGGAAATAACTAGGGACATGAAAAACATCAGTATCTCCAAGTTTTATGGAGAGGGCGATGGGGATGCAATGAAGCATGGCTGAGAGAAGCAGAGGTTCACTTTATAGTAAAAGGCTACTCATCAAGAACCCAAACACTTTGGGCTATGATTAACCTAGAAGGGGCTGCTCTGGAGTGGTGGGAAACCCACTATGAGGAAACTAATATTGAACCCATTGATACCCCATGGGAAGAATTTATAAACATATTTAAGAAGAGATTCCTAATAGAGCATTTCTATACCTTAAAGTTTGAATAATTTGCTAGTCTGAGACAAGGAACCAACATAGTAGAGGTGTACTATAAGAAGCTGGTAAGACTATTCAAATATGTACCTATTTATAATGAGAAAATATGGGTTCACAAGTTCACTCTTGGATTGGAATCTAGGTTAAAGCATGATGTAGACATGTAGGAGCCTAAATCACTACAAAAGGCATATGACCTAGCAAAGAAAGTAGAGTCACACTTATATTATAAATATGACACTCTACCCGAGCAAGCTCGGTAAGAGCTAAAGAAGAGGAATAGTAATGGGTTTGTAAAATGGGAGGTTGATCAAGAGCGAAAGGCTAAGAATCCCAAAAATCTTGAGAAGAAACCTTATGGAAATTAGAAGAAGTTCAAGAAGAACTTTTGTAAGAAGGATAACAAACCCAATAACATGAAACCTCAACCACAGAAGTCGCAAGCTCCAACTCCAGTAGTTAAGAGTGGGAATGAGAAACCTAAAAAATAGCAAGGACCCAAGGAAGGGTGCTACAATTTTCGAGGACCTCATTACTATAATCAATGTCCATATCGAGCAGGGACTAGCACAGCTAATGCAAAAGGGAAGGAACCGGAACATCGGATCTATGCCACAATCGAGAAGCAGAAGCTAGAGGGACAAGCCACCCCATTACTTGTGAAAGGTAAGGTTTTCAATAAACAAGTAAACATTTTGATAGATAGTGGAGCCACTGATAGTTTTATTTCATCTAGTCTAGCAAGGACTGTGTCGGAAAGGCCTAGATATTTGGCTCAAGGGTGGAAGGTTGAGTACGGTTCTAGGCAGACCTACTCGGTGAACCAATGTTATCCTATGGCAGAGATCACTCTATCTAAAGGGACTACGGAATGTTGTTTATATGTAGCTCCCCTACACGCCTTTGATGTGGTCCTAGGGATGGATTGGCTACAGGCTCATAAAGCCTTAGTCAATTTTCAAGACCGATGGATTGAGTATTCAGAAGAAGGTGGAAAGAGACTAAGAATTCATAGCAAACAAGGGGCATTTGAACCTCAGATGTTGTCCGCTATGCAATTGAAAAAGGCCCTAAAGAGAGGAGGAATAGTGTATGTGGTAAAACTTAATGAAGTGGAAGACCATGAGAAAGGAGAAATACTAAGACAACATCCAATTTTATAGGATTTTTAGGATGTATTTCCAGAGGACCTACCTGGGCTACCTCCTGTATGGGAATTTGACTTCACAATTGAACTTATGATGGGAGTCGAACCTATTCATAGATCCCCATATAGGATGAATCCTATTAAAATGCGAGAACTAAAGGTTCAATTGCAAGGATTATTGGAGAAGGGTTTGATAAAACCAAGTGTGTCACCATGGGGTGCACCAATTTTGTTCATGAAAAAGGATGGTTCGCTAAGATTGTGTATTGATTACAAGATGCTAAATAAGGCTACAATCAAGAATCGGTATCCTTTACCTAGGATTGAAGATTTATTTGATCAACTAAAGGATGCCAAGGTGTTTACTAAGATCGATCTGAGGTCAGGGTATCACCAGTTAAGGATTCATGAGGAAGACACTCACAAAATGATATTTAAGACTAGGTATGGGCATTATGAGTTTACGGTTCTACCCTTTGGACTGACTAATGCCCCAACTGCTTTCATGAACTTAATGAAAAGTGTGTTTCGAAGACACTTGGACCAATTTGTCTTGGTATTCCTAGATGATATCCTTATATACTCTTGAGATAAATAAGAACATGATAAACATCTTAGGATCATGTTGGAATTGTTAAGGAAGAATCAACTTTATGGAAATCTGGCTAAGAGTGAATTCTATGTTCCAGAGGTACGATATCTTGGACACATTATATCAGCAAAGGGGATTGTTGTGGATCCAGAGAAGATAGAGGCTATTCTGAATTGGCCACCCCCTACTAATGTGACTGAAGTGCAAAGTTTCATGGGGTTAACGAGCTATTATAGACGTTATATAAAGGACTACTCCAAGATTGTTGGACCCATAACAAACCTTCAGAAGAAGGGGAAAGGAATTCAAGTGGTCAGAGAAGTGTGAGGTTGCCTTTGTACTACTAAAGCATAAGCTTACTACTGCACCAATACTAAAGGTTCTCGATCCTCAAGGGGACTTTTTAGTGTGCACTGATGCATCAATAGATGGGTTGGGTGGGGTACTCTCACAAGAGGAGTCAGTAGTGGCATATACTTCAAGGAAGCTCAAAAAGCATGAAGTTAATTATGCTACGCATGATTTAGAGCTAGTTGTAGTGGTGCATGCTTTAAAGGTTTGGTGCCACTACTTGGTGGGAAGGCCCTTTGAATTAAAGATAGACCATCAAAGTCTATGATATATATTCACCCAACCAATACTCAATGCGAGACAGAGAAGATGGGTGGAATTTCTCATTGAGTATGATTTTGAGATTGAGTACATAAAAGGAAAAGAGAATAAAGTAGTTGATGCTTTGAGTAGAAGGAAATATATAGCAACCATAACTAGAATTCACATGGACCTGATGGATCGAGTGAGATAGGAGCAATCTCAGGATGAGTATTGCCAAGGAATTCGAGTTAATATGGATAGATATCCTGAAGGAAATAAGGAATTTAGTGTGAAATATGACTTTTTGTGTTATAAGGGAAGGGTCATCATACCAAATATGGGTGATTTGAGGAACTTGATAATGCAAGAAGCTCATAGATCTCCTTATTCTACTCATCTAGGAGGAGCCAAAATGTGAGAAAACATGAAAAGAACCTTCTTTTGGGTAGGAATGAAGAAGGACATCATGGATTTTGTTGCTCGATGCCTCGAATGTCAGAAATTTAAGGTAGAACGCCAGCATCCTATAGGAAAACTATATCTGCATGATATACCTACGCAAAAATGGTAGGTTATATCTATGGATTTTATAGTGGGTTTACCCAAGACTCGGTACCAACATGATGCCATATTTGTAGTGGTCAACAAATTGACTAAGGTTACCCATTTCATACCGAGAAATACCAAGGATGATGCTCAGGTAGTGGCTAGCAGATTCATCAAAGAGGTATTCCGATTGCATGGATTTCTTGAGGTAATTATCTCAGATAGAGACTCCAAATTCACTTCTGAATTTTGGAAATCCCTTCATAGTGTAGTTGGTACGAAACTGAATATGAGTTCAGCATACCACCCTAAAATCGATGGCCAAATAGAGTGGGTAAACCAAGTTCTAGAAGACATGCTCCGCATGTACTGCATGGATCACAAATCTCAATGGGAATATTGTCTACCTTTGGTAGAGTTTGCCTACAATAATGGACATCACTCCTCGCTAGGAATGGCACCTTTCGATGCCTTGTATGGGCGAAAGTGTAGAACACCATTGTCTTGGGACAACCTAGAGGATCGAGTTGTGATTGGGCCAAAAATGGTTAGGGTAATGGAAGATCAACTAAAGGAAATTAGGCAAAGGCTTAAAGAAGTTATGGATAGGCAGAAGAGTTATGCAGATCTAAAAAGGACTCCAAGAGAGTATTCTATTGGAGATAAGGTGTTCTTGAGGGTTAAGCCAAAGAAGAGTGCTATCAAATCCATGAAGTTGGATCCACATTTTGTGGGGCCCTTTGAGATCATGGAAAATATCAGTCTGGTTGCATACCGACTTGCATTACCACCTAATCTATCCAAAATCCATGACACCTTCCACATATCCTTGCTTAGGAAATATGTTGCTGACCCTGAACATGTGTGGGATGTTTCTAAATTGCAGATGGTAAATCCGGAGGCCATTGAAGTACTACCGATGAAGATTCTTGAGTTTCATTCTAAATCTCTATGGAATCGGACTCTCGAATAGTGTAAGGTCCAGTGGGACCAGTTCTCTGAGAAGAATGCCACTTGGGAGAAAGTGGAGGTTATGCAAAAATATTTTCCCTTTTTGTTTGAAGCTATATGATGTAATAATTTTTACTTTCTATTAAAAACAAAAGGAAAACTAGAAACACCGAGGATGATGTTTAATTCTAGTGGGGGAGGATGTCATGACCCTCCCTAGCAGACTTTATGGCACAAAGAAAATAATGTATTAACCTATGATGTGGTGATACCTAGTTTGAACAATTGAACCAACTATATGATGTTTAGTTGATTTATAAGGGTGTGTTATCGCTAACATATTGCCAAGTGTGTAGGATCAGGTACACTCGTAGGTGGAGCAGGTAGAATCACCCACCAGAAATGAGGGTACCAAAGATCAGGGGAAATGATGATTAAGGTACTCGAAGGTAACATGGATAGATACCTTCATATAGGCATGCATTGTCAGAAGGGATAATCATCGATGACTGATCACCTTGAGCTTTAGTTGATAGCCTAGTAGCTATCGTAAAATATTTGGCTAAGATAGGTGATTGGGTTGATGGAAAGATTCCCTCTTTGTTGTTTTATAAATTTGTTTGCTCTCTACTGCATCATGGCTTGGGTAGCTTAATGTTGGGATTTCTATGGGAGAACAACTGCAAAATGTATGTGGATGCATAAAGTAAACTGTCATGTTGAAGTGAAAGTAGAGTATCATTCTTATGAAGAAAAGCAAATTAAATTTATATGCTAAATAAATATTTCCTTTAAATTAATTAATGAGGTACCCACGGGAGCTCTGGCGATTTGGCGGGAATTCTTCTGAACTGTCGGAGGCCGAAGCTCTTGGATTCTGGCTCGCGGCTTCTTCCTGGATCTCTATTGGTTTGACCTCGTTCCCCTCTCGCAGCTCGTTCGCTTCCCTGTGGAGGGCCCCATGGGGTCTCCTCCAGTGTTCTCTTGACGGGAAGAAGAGCTCTTATGCCGAGATTCTAAAAGAAAATTTTGCGTCTTCTTCTGATGAAGCCCAGCGGGGTGCTTACCAAGCGCTTCTCAAGAATGTTGGAAAGGGTTCTTCTGCAAACAGAATTAATGGATGCCTCCCGCAATCGCCTTCCGGACCTAAGATAGTCATAGAACCAAAGATGGTTGAGGATACGATCACCTACCGTGCTAACCATGACTTGATCTGCAAATTCATGGGAATCCGACCCACTTTGCACTTTCTGCACACCTGGGTTAGACAGAACTGGGAACCTATCGGTGAGTACTCCTTATGGCCTATAAGCAACGGGTATTTCATTATTAGTTTCTCTTCTTCGGTAGATAGAAACAGAGCATTTGAATCCGAGAAGAGGACCCATGGCCCGGCAGGGTTATTTGTCCAACCATGGAGAGTGGGTTTCGATCCTCGCATTGAGCCCACGACTGTTCCAGTGTGGATCCGACTGTACGCTCTCCCGATGGAGTTTTGGGGCGAGCAGATTCTTGAGATGATTGGTAACTCTCTAGGTAGATTTATGGGAGTTTCCAAAGATACCATAGAGGGAAACACTGCTGTCTTTGCTAGAATCTGCGTTGAAATGGATATCAGCAGCCACTACCACCGAGGTGGAACCGGAGTTAGCAGGACAATCCCGGATACAAGCAGCTAGATTACGAAGCCCTACCTTTTAGATGCAGTGTCTGCCATAAGCATGGCCATTTGGCTAGGTTCTCGTCCGAATACCTTGAGCACAAAAGCGGAGGCCCCGCTAGGAATCTCAAATCGACCCGCAGAGGGTAAGTTCACCCCGGCCAAAGAATCACAAAACACCCCCAAGGTTCTGAAGCCCAAAAAGATGGCTTTGAACAGCAGAAACGAAGAAGAAACAAAAAGAGAAATGGCAAGGACCAAGCTTCACTCAAGCCAACCAACCGGTATGAAATCTTTAAATCCCTGGTGGATCAGGAAGACCAAGCTATGGATGGAGTGGATGGGAACATTGAGGATTTTAACATCCACTCTCATGTTTCTCCCTCTTCAACTCCTGCCCGCGAGCAGGTGCTTAAACCCACTGATTTTTTACAGCCAGAGAACCCAGGGGCATTGGTTATCCATCCCTCAAAGACAACCAGCTTATTCAGATGTCATCATGGGAAGTGCCGAAAAGAATAGAGAAAGGCCAGCCCTGGGATTACCTGTGGAAAAACGGTCCAAGAATAACATTTCTCAAGGTGCAGCAGGAAGTCTAATAAGGACCTAATAGCATCGCAAGGAGACAAGCTGGTCACTGATGGATCAGTGAGAACAATTGACTCTTACTGCTCTCAAGGTTTCCAATGATTATTCAATCTTGGAATGTTAGGGGTTTAAACAGCAGAACCCATCAATCTGCTGTTCAAAGACTCATAAAGAAGGGTAAAACAGATTTTTTACTCCTCCAAGAGACAAAAATGTCTTTAGATCTTATGTGTAGAACAGTTGGTAAAATATGGAGGGGAGCTGGATATATGGATGTGGCACTCAAGGGGCCTCAGGAGGAATTGTTACTTTTTGGAACCCCCCTGGAATGGTCTGCTTTAGAACATATAGCTTGGAGGGGTGTTCTCACATCTCTTTTTAGGAATAATATCACAATGGAGCAAGTTTTAATTACAAATTTTTATGGGGCTCAAAGCCATGATGGCCAGAGGCTTCAATGGAAAGCAGTTCACAACATGAGGTCCTCAAGACAAGCTTTTGACCGGATCATTGCTGGAGATTTTAATGCCAAATTATCTGCTCGGGATCAGGAAGGTGGTTCCCCTTGTTTTGGATCCTGGGGATCGGCTTCCGATTGCCCAGTGTTCAAGCTTTTCACTTAGTTGATGTCCAAGGTCCTGGAACTTTTTTCACTTGGACTAACAAACGGAGGGATCCACACCGTTGTAAGGTAAAGTTGGATCGCTCTGGTCTCGTAGGAGGCTTTTGTTAAGTGGAATGTGCAATTACGTATTTTGGACGGTCCTGTTTCTGATCACTCTCCCATCATGTCGAAGGGTGGGACTCGACAGTAGCGGCTCCATAAACCGTTTAGATTTGAGAATTTCTCGGCTTCGTAAGGAGGACCTTCATGAGGTAATTCCGCAATGGTGGGAAGAAGGTCGCCCACCTTTTGGGACAACAATGTTTAAATTTCACAAACAACTTCTTTTTGTCAAATTTAAATTGAAACAATGGAGGCACGCCAATAATTCGGATTTCAAGCCGCAAAGAGCTCCCTTGTTGGCTCCGCCGGGATGAGGTGCAGTAAACAATTTAGGGAAGGTTTAATTTCTCGAACAACTTAAAACCGAAGATGATGCCTTGCGCAAAGTCGTTGAGGACATTGATAACCAAGAGGAAATTTACCGGAAGCAACGGGCTAGAAATTCTTGGCTTTTGGAAGGAGATAGAAATACAAAATTTTTTCATCGTTCAACATGTGCTAGAAGACAGATGAATAATATGGCAGCTTTAAAAGATGAGAATGGTCACTCCTTTGATACTCTTCCGTGTATGCACTCCCACTCGTGGATTACTTCTCCAAGCTTTTTGCAGAAAACAGGGACCAAGATGTGGGGGCTCAAAATGAAGTTCTTGATGTTATTCCCCCTATTATCACTCCAACAGAAAATCATGCTCTCCTCAGACCTATTGATCGTGATGAACTAAAAACTGTGGTCTTTGGAATGAGCACAGGCAAATCTCCCGGTCCAGATGGTTTTCCTATTGAGTTTTTTCAGGCCTTTTGGGACACCTTGGAGGAAGATGTTTTGGCTGTAATTGAGGAGTCCAGATCTAATAAGAGAATGCTCAAGGCTCTAAATCATACCTTTATCACGTTAATTCCAAAGGGGGAGGAAGGAGTTCATATCTCTGACTTCAGACCTATTGCTTTATGTAATGTAATTTATAAAATTATCACAAAAATTATAGCTGAACGTCTTAAACCTCTCCTTCATTACATCATTTCTTCATAATAGGGGGGATTTGTTGAGGGTAGACAGATCTTGTATGGAGTGATTCTTGCTCAGGAGGCTATTCATTCAATGCAAAACTCTGGTAACAAAGGAATGTTCATCAAACTGGATATGTCTAAGGCTTACGATCGGGTTGAGTGGGGTTTCCTGTCAAGGATGTTGGCTGCCTTTGGCTTTTCCCAAGAATGGATTGACTGGGTTATGAGTTGTGTTTCGACGCCTTCATATTCGGTTCTCATCAAGGGGATTCCCTCGCCTCCCTTTGGAGCCTCTCGTGGCCTCCGACAAGGGGACCCTTGCTCGCCCTATCTATTCCTTATCTTAGCTGAAGGATTAGGCCGACTCTTCTTGAGAAGAAGACTTCAAGGCCTGATAATAGGTATTAAGGTTGGGGATGAAGTCTTGACTCATTTACAATTTGTGGATGACACTGGCTTGGTTGGAGTGGCTAGTCTCAGGGAAGCTAGGGGAATCAGAGACTCTCTTTCTGTTTACCTTAGGGCCTCCAATCAAGTTATCAATGACAACAAATCTAAAGTTGTCTTTTTCAATCTTGCCCAACGGATGCAGGACAAAATCTTAGAGATTTTGGGCTTCTCTAGATCATCTCTTCCTTTACTCTATCTGGGGGTTCCTTTGCACTTCAAGAAATTGAAAAATGACATTTGGAAAGATCTTCTGGATGGCATCAAAGATAGAATGAACCACTGGTCTCACAAATGGTTAAGCTACGGTGGCCGTTTAACTTTCTTACAGTCGCTTATTCAAGCCATGCCTATCTATAAATTTTCTATCTTGGCTGCTCCTCTTTCTATTTGGAAAGAGCTGGACAAACTGGCTAGGCGATTCTTATGGGAAGGAGCAAAAGGTGGGAAGAAATGGGCCTTGGTTGGTCGGGACAAAGTTACTCACCCCAAAGAAAAAGGAGGGTCTGGGTTTGAGAAGCTCTATTCTCAACAATAAAGCCCTGGTAGGTAAATTGTATTGGAGATGGATCTCCCAGCCATCATCTTTATTCAGCAGAATCTTGACCAGCAAATATTTGGGTAACATCCACCCCCATGAAATTTGTCGTTTCCCTCTGGATGGTAATGGTTCCCTAGTTTGGCAAGCTCTCAAGTTGGGCTCTCAAGTAATTAAAAATCAATTGTTCTGGAAAGTGGGAAGGGGGGAGAAAGCACGTTTCTGGACTGATTCATGGGACCAGCTTTCCATCCATCATTGCGGAGTTTCCCGAACCGCTTCCAATTAAAACTCGCCATAGAATCCAAGGGCCGGGTCACTATTGAGAACTATTTCTTCACTAGTCAATTGGGTGAGTATAAATTCAAGAAATTTAAGCGACTTGAGGAGTGGCCTGTCACTATCCCTCCGGAGCCGGCAACCACTCTGACCAACATTTTGTCCGCAAGATTTCTCACGGGCAGAGATGAAGAAGACGAGTTAGCTTGGGGTCATGGGAATCTTGGAATTTACACTGTGAAGGCCGGTTATGATCAGATTCTCCCAGAGCCTCCCCGCATTTATTTCCGGTTCATGACTGGAAGAAAATCTGGCATTCCAAGTGCTGGCCGAAAGTGAACTTCTTTGTCTGGCAGTTTATGCATAATGGCATCCTCACCTACGATAATCTCGTAGCGTAGGAATTATTGGTCCTTCTCCAGTGTATTTTGTGTCGTAAGCATGAAGAGACTCGCTGACCATTTGATGTTCGAATGTTCCTTCACCGGCGTATCTGGAATCGATGGTTCTCTCTTTTTAATCTCCAGGGTAATGGTGCTCTGACTCGGAATAATATCTGGCAAAAATGGAAGAAAGTTAGATTTAAATCAAAAGCCCTTCGATTGGGGTGGGAGCTTGGTCTCTTCTTCATCTGGTGGCAAGTGTGGCTGGAAAGGAACGCTCGAATTTTCATAGAAACCTTCTCCTCTCTTGATGGAATTTGGCAAAGTTATCCGGAGCAAAGTCACCGAGACGGTTGCCTTACATGTCGAAGAAGATATTCTGGTTGAGTTGGGCCCACAGGAAGAGAGAGTTGCTGCTCACGTTAGAGAAAACATGGTTAGTTGGAAACCCCCCTGGTTGGCTGGATCAAAATTAACACGGACGGAGCCGCTAAGGGCAATCCGGGCAACGCTGGAATCGGTGTTGTGTGCCGTGATCATACCGGATCTCGTTCTTTATTGGGAACTCCAAGGTATGGGAAGAGCCACCAATAACGAAGCCGAAGCTTTTGCCATCAAAGTTGCTTCTTTCTCGGGCCGTCTCTCGTGGATACGAAAAGATAATCCTTGAGACTGATTCTCAAATTTTGGTTGGCGCTCTTGATTGTATGAGAAATTTTGCTTTGAAAGCGTGGAGGATTCAGATCTTAGTCTCTCAAATCAAGGTCCTTTGGAGGGAACTTGAGGATGTGATCCCTATCCATGTGAATCGGGATTCAAATTCGGCGGCCGATTTCCTTGCCAAGTTGGGTGCGGAAAAGGAGGTTGGAGTTCAACTCGCACAAGAACATGCCCGTGGAAAATGCCGTGATTAGACAAGGTCTTGCAAAATTTCCGAGCAAATGATTAATTCTGTCTTGGGAGTTTTTCGTCGTGTTTT
Organism: Wollemia nobilis; assembly: GCA_028583015.1. Classification (NCBI taxonomy): domain Eukaryota; kingdom Viridiplantae; phylum Streptophyta; class Pinopsida; order Araucariales; family Araucariaceae; genus Wollemia; species Wollemia nobilis. Next base: position 13,203,752 of record JAQPPZ010015100.1, read on the forward strand.
CGCAACCTGCTGTGTTATCGCGACCCTCGGTGGCAACCTGTCGCGATGTTGCCACGGCCTTTGGAGACTTCCTGTCGCGATATCGCGACACTTTTGGCGCATTGGTGGCATTTGGAATTTGCGTAGCGATATCGCGACAATTCCGAGGACTGTTTGCTTTGTGATGTTCCCGTCGCGATATCGCGACATCTTTTGTGGTCGGGAGCACCGGACTTGGTGGTCGCGATTTTGCGCATGTCGCGATTTTGCGACATGTCGCGATTTTGCGACATGTCGCGAATCGCGACACTTTTGGTGCAAAAGTGGCAATCGGAAAATTCGTCGCGATATCGCGACAATTCTGAGGACTGACAGCCTGGTGATGTTTCTGTCGCGATTTCGCGACATCTTTCATGGTCGGGGGCTGCTGGCTTTGGCCGTCGCGATTTTGCGACATGTCGCGATTTCGCGACATGTCGCCAAATCGCGACACTTCTGGAGCATTGGTGGTATTTGGTTGATTCGTCGCGATATCGCGACAATTCTGTGGACTGACCGCTTTGTGTTGGTTCGGTCGCGATATCGCGACATTTTTTTGCGGTTGGGGGCCGTCGGCTTTAGTCGTCGCGAATTCGCGACATGTCGCGTTTCGCGCGCCAGCGGTTGTGACCTCGGCCGGCTTGTCTGTCGCGACATCGCGACATGTCGCGATTTCGCGACATGTCGCGATTTCGCGCCTTGTTTGTCTCTTGTGCTTAGTGTTGGTTTGTGCTGCCCTCTCTCTCTCTGCTGAGGTCTTGTGTCTCTGGGTTCTTGGTTGGGATGTTCTTGCTCCCTCTTGTACTTGCTCTTTGTTTTAATTCAAGATTTTCAATTTTTTTCAAAAAAAAAAATTAACTAATAAGGTTTTAATTAAATAATGTTTGACTCATTTGAGCTCATTAGTAAAATTCATTGCAATTAATAAATGATATTTAATTTAAATTAATTAAAAGTATTCATTTTAATGATAATGGAAAAATCATTAAAAGACTTTAATTAATTAATTTTTTTTAAGCAAAAAACCCCTTGTAGGGCTGCCTTGGTCTAAGAGACCACAAACAGGGGGTTCTCCATCGTCAAAGTCACCCGGGAGTCACGCCTGTCCCTGCCCACACCAACATTATCAATTGGATTTTGGGTACCCAATTCAACTCTTTGGTAGGGTGGAGATTCGAACCTAGGACCTCACTTGGAGGATTGCCCTCTCCTCTCCAACTCACCTACAACACCTAGGTAAGACTTTAATTAATTGAAATAAAATAAAGAAAATTTATTTAATATATAGATACCTTTTATTTTACTGAAAAAGCAATTATAAAATTTTTTAAATAAAAGAAATATATTTTAATGGTGATAAATATCATGTAAATGATATTTTATTTAAAAAGTACCATTCTTCATTTTAAAAACATAAATATCCCTTTCCCCTATATAGTGTAACCTATGAAAATAATCTAGGGGGCTACTAATTTCCAAATATGGAAATTATGGGAAAAGGAACTCCTTGCCGCCAGAGGATAAGGGATGAAGCATTGAAGGAAGGGGGCTCGAGGTTGGGCTCAAGGTTCAAGAAGGACGATGAATGGGCCACCTAGAGCAAGGAAGCACATAAGGTGCAAGTAAGGAAAAAGGAAATGGAAGAAGGGAGTAGAAGGAGAGAGGATGAAGGGAGGACAGAGGAGACGCAGACTAGGGACCAAGGAACAGAGAATAACACACCACAAGCAAGGAGGAGAGGCAGCCAAGACACCACCAGATTTCCATCTCCACAAAAGTATTAAGGTTGGAGTGTTTTAAACTTTAAATATGTTTTTACTTGCATTGGTATGGTGAATGTCCTAGTTCAAAACTTGGTTATGCTCCTCTAGTTATACTTCCCTATAGCATGAAACTCCATAGGAAAGGATTGGAAACCATCTACGTCTAAGTTTAGAGAGAGCGTTGTGCATTTTATGTCCATTGTATATTTAGAGAGATCGTTGTGCATAAGTGATGGCCACTTTGTGTCTAGGGAAAGAGTTGTGCATATTTGATGGCCACTATGTGTTTAGAAAAAGCGTTGTGCATTTGATGGCTACTATGTGTCTAGGGAAAGTACTGTGCATTTCATGGCCACTATGTGTTTAGAGAGAGCATTGTGCATTTGATGGCCACTATGTATTTAGAGAGCACTGTGCATAAGTGATGGCCACTATGTGTTTAGGAGTGTTGTACATAAGTGATGGTCATTGTGTGTTTAGAGAGAATGTTGTGCATATGTGATGGCCACTATGTGTTTAGAGAGGGAGCATTGTGTATATTTAAAGGCCACTATATGTCAAAGAGAGCATTGTGAGTTTTTTAGGGCACTACGTGTTCGAGAGCATTGTGGGAGTTTGAGAGCATTGTGTAGTTAAAAGCATCGTGTTCCAAGAGTGAGAACCCTATTTTAGAGACATCTGTTGCAGTGGGAAAACCACTCATACTCCAAGAAAGAGCATTGTGTTTGGGAGTGTCGCTTGTAGGAAAATCACCTGCGTTTATAGAAAGGGCTAGGTTTAAAAAACATTGCTTGTAGCGTAATACCATCCGCCTTTGTGGGGAAATTTGTTGCTACATAATTTTAGTGGTGACATAAGTAAAAATATAGTACCTGGTTCTATTTTGTTTGGACTCTAGGTTTTGCAGAGGTTGTTCCGCATCTTCCATGGAGGGCGTTAGCCTTTGGTTGTAGATCTTGGCTTAGAAAGGTTCACTGTGTAATTTAATTAAACTGGAGCCTTTGTTTTATATGATATATATTGAAGGATTTTAATTAGAAAGGAACCTTTGATTTAAATGAAATATATTGAAGGATTTTAATTAGAAAGGAACCTTTGATTTAAATGAAATTTATTGAAGGATTTTAATTATAAAGAAACCTTTTATTTATATGAAATTTATTGAAGGATTTTAATTAGAAAGGAGCATTTGATTTATATGAAATATATTGAAGGATTTTAATTAGAAAGGAACCTTTGATTTAAATGAAATTTATTGAAGGATTTTAGTTAGAAAGGAACCTTTGATTTATATGAAATATATTGAAGGATTTTAGTTATAAAGGAACCTTTGATTTATATGAAATATATTGAAGGATTTGATTAGAAAGGAACCTTTGATTTAAATGAAATATATTGAAGGTTTTTAATTAGAAAGGAACCTTTGATTTATATGAAATATATTGAAGGGGTTTAATTAGAAAGGAACCTTTGATTTATGTGAAATATATTGAAGGATTTTAATTAGCAAGGAACCTTTGATTTAAATGAAATATATTGAAGGGTTTTAATTAGAAAGGAACCTTTGATTTAAATGAAATATATTAAAGGATTTTAATTAGAAAAGAACCTTTGATTTATATGAAATATATTGAAGGATTTTAATTAAAAAGGATCCTTTGATTAATGTTGATTATCTTAGGAGATTTTAATTAAAAAGGATGTAGATTTATTCTTTGAATTGAAGTTATGGGGCTTTGATTTAGGGAATGAATGAATGATTGTTTTAGATATTAAAGGTATGGGACTTTAATGCTTTAAAATAGTAATTGATTTGATTGGAATTTGTGAATTAAAAAGGATGTAGATTTATTCTTTGAATTGAAGTTATGGGGCTTTGATTTAGGGAATGAATGAATGATTGTTTTAGAGATTAAAGGTATGGGAATTTAATGCTTTAAAACAGTAATTGATTTTATGGAATTTATGAATTAAAAAGGATGTAGATTTATTCTTTGAATTGATGTTATGGGGATTTGATTTAGAGAATGAAAAATAAAGGGATTGTTTTAGAGGTTAAAGGTATAAGAATTTAATGCTTTAAGATATGAATGAATTTGATTAAAGTTAGACCTTGATCTAAGTAGTACATGTTGGATGACTCTCTAAGGGAACTTGAGATGTGAAGATAAAAGTAAAGGATCTTTTATAATATCCATTATGCATTAGATGGTTGGAAACTTAATTGAATTTTGTATAGTTGCAATTTGGCAAAGTAAATGAATAGATGCATTTAAAGGCATGCCTATCCTAAACCATGAGTACCCTGATCTCCTACTACCCTCAAAGAACCAATGGGGAGCAAGGAGAAGCAAGGAGTTCAATGGAAAAAAAATATAGGTAATTGTATCTTATGTTGATTTACTTATGCTCAAATAGACTAGAATTGTGGGGAGATATCCCCAATGCAGTGAATGTAATATTCTTTAAAGTTAGAAGGATTTACCATGCAATATTTAATGTGATAAATGTTTATTGATTTAGAGAAGGTACTTTTACTTTATTTTTTGTATTTGGTTATACTATGTAGCTGATTCTCTTTTAGTGTTAATCATTCTTTATTTTTTGGATGCTTAGTGATTACTCTTTGTTGTTTTAGTTTCTAGTTTCATTCTTGTTTGGTTGCTTGATATTAGAAATCTAAGAGTAGAGTTCTAGGGTGAACTCAGAGGTGACCTAAGGGAATTGAGAACCCCTTAAGGTGAACATAGGTGACCTAAGGTAATTTAGAACCCCTTAGGGTGAACATTGGAGACCTAAGGGAATTGATACCCCTTAGGGAGATAAAGTACTAATTTGTGGAGAGACTGCATCTAAGTTAAGATAGGTCATCGTGTAGACGAGATAGATAGCTTAACTCGCAATACTCGTAGTATACCTACACATAATGATTTGTGTATGGTATGGAGATGTGTGTATACCTTCAATGGATTGAGGGTGATAAGTCTAGCTCAACAAGAGTGATGGGATAGATGGGCTTATTTGCAGTAACACATGGTACGCCTACATAGACGGGCTTGTGTTAGGGCACCTTGTGAGATGTAGCTTTCAGGAAAACTTAGGGGATCAAAACTTTAGGTAAATACTAGTTGGGTTAGGGGTTCATGAAGGGTTCATGTATCCCTTTCCTTAGTAAAAAAAAATCTTTTTTTTGTATTTTTTGTTTGTGTGTTTTTGGGTCGTTACAATTAAGCACTTGGAAGGTAATAATTATCATCATATATATATTGCAAGTTAAAAGGTGAAATTAATGCATATACATTCAGGTTGGTATCTATTAAATTTTATACTCTAGGGACATTGAAAGATAAGAGTAATAAGGTGTTAAAATAACCCCTAGAAAGCATATTGATTGCCTTTAAGAAAGAAGTAGAAGTTAGAAGCATTAAAATCCTTATTATTATTGCTTCAAACATTTGCAAACCATAAACAAGGAGACAAGATTAATTTACAAATATTTAGTCTTTCTAAATTTCTAACTTGGGAGATACAAGGAATCCTACTCAAAATTGAAATCATAGAAATTTAGAAACTTCATTATACAAAGGTAGAGGGAATTCAAACTCTATATTTATTTAAAAATTGGAAGATTGATTTTATTAGTCTCATACTCAAGTTGAAGAGACATAGAGAATCCAACTTAACTATCTTAAAGATATTGAGAATTACTATCTAATTGTATCATTAAGCTTTCTACAAGGAGAGATAAAATAGTTGTTTTAAAAATTTGAACATTATATTAAACTTGTCATCACATTACTAGGGAGACAAAAGTAATTAAACTCAAATCTTGAAATCTGAGCATTCTATCAAGTCCATAGTTCATTTATGTTCAAGGTAGAAGGATATTTTTACAAAATTTAAAAATTGGAAAAGTATTTCAAATATTGATTCTACAAATTAAAGAAGAGTATTTAATCATCTTACTAGGGATTCATAAGGTAGACTACTACAAAGGATCTATCAAAATATACTCAAAAGTACTAAAGAATCATCAACTAGTATTTATTCATTTACTCCAAACACTAGTGAGCTATTAGGAATTCATCTTCAAAGATTTATCTAGAAGAAACATGGATGAAATTGTGAGGAATGCATTCAATAGTGAGGAACTATTGCACGAGTTGGAATTTTATTCTCAAAATCTAATAGATACCCTTAAAAGCTTATCCACTAGTAAAAGGGAAATATTCTCAATGTTTCTCAAAGAAGCAAAGGAAGGGAATTTTATGACATTAATTGGTTATCTACATGAAGTACTTTTTAGAGCATGGTGGAACACTCAAAATGTAGTTATACTTACTCCAGAAGAATGTTTGATGATATATCTATCATTGATTGTTTTTTAATTTCCTCAAAACAAAAATCAGAACAACAATCATAATCAATATTATTGTGATGATATACTAACCCATAATGAAGAGGATATACCACTAACAAAATTGCAAAAACAACGAAGAAGAAGAAGGAAAAAGAAGCATGATAGAAAAATGAATATGGAGGAAAGTATTTTCAAGTTGAATTCATATCAAAGTGAACAAGAGAGACTAGATGAAGAAACACATCCAAATACAGATAATAGGTACAAGGAGGAAATCAAGAAAGAAGAACTCAAACTTCAAAATCAAAACAAAATCCATATTGAAGATAAATATGAAGTTCTTATTGAAGACTAAAGTCTTCAATATCCAAATAATGTAATAAAGGGTGGTGTTGGAATTTATTGCATCATTTGGTTCTTTCTAATGTACCATCATGGGTACATATTTAGATTAGGAGTTTATTAGGATTTAAGTAGTTTATTAAAGCAATGTAATAAATGCACAACTGTTAGAATGTGCAATGATGTAAATGTTCATGTAGTCCACATGTACATGAGTTCTTAGATTATGATAGTGAGTTGTAATAGGAATGTGGAAGGCAAAGAGGTATGTCTGATTATAAGTAGGCATTCATAGAATAGAAGCAAGAGAGGATTTTGGAGTGCCTAGTTAGAATAGTAGTAGATACAATGTAGATTATTTTTTCCAAAATGGAGAAGTAGTGACCTCCATTGCATGGCATTGTATATTTGCATGAGCTTTCATTAGTAGTTATTTCTTGAGTTATTTAAAAATTTTCTTATAATATTTTCATGCATAATAATTAGCCATTATCATAGTAACATTGCATGCTTATTTCCATATTTGTGGTTCCATTTCCTTTAAGTTTATAGCTTCAAAACATAACACAAAAATCAAGGTCTTCTCGACATATCCCCAATAATACTAGTGGAAATAGAACTATTTTTAGCTCCACTATCTATTAAAACTTTAACATCCCTATCAAACAAATTACCATTTAGTAACATTGGTGTTGCTTCTCCATGTAGGTTTTGATTCTCAATAGTGGCATAACCTTGATCTTTCTTCTCCTTTGCTTTGTTGCTTGATTGAAATAATTAGGTGCACTTATTAGCATAGTGAGGAACCCCACAATTAAAGCACCCTATCATGGGTGGTTGATTTTTTGTTTTACCCCTCCTACCGATCTTAGGTCTTCTCTTGAATTTCCTTTGTTGTATCCCTATTTAGTAATCATTTTTAGTATTACTTGATGTTGTTCCATCAGGTCTTGCAGTGACCTAACTAATGACATCAACTCCCTTATTTCCCCTTGTAGTAATCCATATAGGAAAGTATTGTTTGTCATACCCCATCAAAATCCTTTTATTTTTTAACGTCCTTGTTGGAACCTACTACTTTTCTAGTTTTCCTACTATAACCCATGGTTCTTCTATTTTTCTTGTTAGTGACCTTCATTCCTCTAGACGTCCTCAAGGAGCATACTACAACTTCCTTTTCCATATCTAGCCCCACCCTTTTGGAGGATCTCAATACAAGTGCCATCCCCTAACCACACAAAGGAGTGGGCTAAGTGATAATTCCCTCAATTGTACTTATAAATTAGTTAGTATCATTTTTATCATGAACTAACTTAGACCATTATCACCCAATCAATAATTATTAAGGTCACACTTGCCTCACTACAAGGTGTCATTCCTAATAAGAAGCTATAACCTTAGGAATTTTACTTCTTGGTCTAACTAGTCCCAATGGCATGCAAAACCCATTGTATCTCAGATTATGTTAAGATCCCTAGAGGAGTAAGTATCCCCAAAGTAGCACATCAAGTCAAGGCTCATCATAGGTGCACTCCATGGAAGCTTCTAGCCTTACAACCTAGAGCTCTGATATCAACTGTAACAACCCACCAAAACCAACCCAAGAGATACATTTTTGTCAAGTAAATTTCATAAAATGGAATCCCAATATGTTTTTATTTAGCATTATCAAGGATTCACCACATTTGAGTTCTATGTCACTGTAGATGAAACTTAGTAGATAGGAGTGGCCAACATCTCGTATTTTTTGGGATTCACCTTACTAAACCTAATTGTTTATAAGGATGCCAAAGTGATCCCCACAACTTTCTTATACCCTCATCGATATAGGACAATATGACCATAGTGTAGGGATTATCCTTTAAGGTCTATAAAACTTAAAGGGTAATGCATATTCCCTAACCTTACCCTAAGTCCATTTAGGTAGGTTAATCTGGCATAAAGCCTTGGTGCTTAGTTACCCTTTGGGCTAACTAAGGTTAATTTATATGTCATTTTCATTGAAACTACAATAAACTATTACCCTTGGTGTTCGTTGAAACTAAAATAAGCTTCATTCAAGTAATATGTTTCATTTTCCTTTTCTTGTTTGTTTTCTTGGAATATCTCAAAACTAAGTAATGACAAATACATCATTAAGAATTCTTCTGAGGAAAGTATAATGGTGTTTTATGAATTCCACCATGTTTTGAAATTTTTTTCATGAATATAGCTTATGTGTTGTAAATTTTTCTTCTTTTCCATCCTTGAGAAATAAAGATAACTTCCCTTTTAATGCATTAGTCATTTTTTTATTTCCATCAAATTCATCTATCAAGTTTTGATAATAAAACTTAAGTTTGTGCATCATTTCTTCACTATCCTCATTGAATGCATTTGTAATAATTTCTTCCATGAAATGCAATTCTATGTTATGATCTATTTCCTTTGAAGTAGACAACCTTATAACTCCTAGGTAAAAATAATTCAAAGTTTCTAATTTAATTCCTATGGAGTAGTAAACCTTATCTCCCTATTTTTAGAAACTAGAAATAAATTTTGCAAATATATATTTTTCTAATATTTTGATGTTGAAATCCTTTTATCTCCCAAATATATAAATTTGAAAAAATTCAATAATCTCAACTTTTTAATTTTTCAAAAATAAAAACTAAATCAAAAAATTCTTCAAACTTAAACAAACTAGTTGAATTCCTTATCACTCCAATCTAATAATAAAAAACTTTATTAATCACTCCAAAAATTAATATACTTCAAAAAAATTATCAACCCTACTCAACTTATCACTCCAATAAATCACTAATTCAAATAATTCAAAAACTTATAATTAATCCTTCTCACTCCTAAAGTAAACTTAGCATAAACCTTAGCTTTATAAAACTCTAAAATCAAAATACCTTAGAAATAAAACTTACTTCCACGTCGCACATGTCTCTACTCTCTAATGCTTTCACTGAGATACTTGTGCGAATATGTCTTAATAGGTGTTAGGTGATTGCTACATGTAAACATGCATGGTGAAATATTTCATACACACAATCGTTGCTCTTCAAATATCACCACTTCTAACGCTTTTCCAAATGGCTTCTCAACAAGGCATTTTGTATAATTTTTTATGCTCAAAAATTACTTCAATAATTTTTTTGTGCTTTAATAATGCTTGGCACTTTTATTCAGATATTTTCCAACTATAACCATTGTTTCCCTTGCTTTATCTTCCTTGTAGCTATGACTTTCAAATGGTCTGGCTTCCTTGCTTTACCCTTGCTACTTATGTGTTTGTCTAAACAATGAGTGCTATGATAAGAATGGACAACCCTCTCAAGTCATCATTGTTCGTAGGGTGTTGCTTCTCTTAGGGTATCATTGTTCTTAGGGTATTGTTCCTCTCAAGATGATATTGTTCTCAAGGTTTTGTTCTCAAGTCGATTTTATTCTCAAGGTGTCATTGTTGTAGAATGCACATTGTTTTAAATGAATACCTTTTCCATTTTTTATTAATGTTGCCTTCCATAGCATAATTTTTGGTCACTTCACCCTTAGATGACTATCTTTATGAGAACCTAATGTGGTGCTTTCACTATTATGTGAGCACTTTTAGAGTGCTTCAGTCTCCTTTTCTATTCAAGTACTTCTTCTAACTACCTTGTGTATGGTAGCTTATCCTGCATTATCCCTGTCTGTTAGCTTGTAAGAAAGTGGATATCACATTGGTTGTTGTTATTGCAACTTTTGGATATGACTTAGTCTAAATATTGCAACTCTACCCAAACGAAGGTGCTCGTGTCATAAAATGATGCTTAAGTCAAATAATATGGTCAAATCGAATGATATGTGTCTTTTCTTTATAAAAGGAATCTTAAGGTTATTTCTTTGTTTGTTTACAAGTACAACTCATGCACTATATATAGCCAAATATGCTTAATAACTCTTCTTCTTTATTTATGAGGACTAAATGAAATTTCATTTTATTTCCTCTTGAAATTAGTCAATTGGCTTTTCTTTTCCTTCCTTCTAAGTAGGCTAAATATGCCTCTATATTTATTTTTTTGAAATATGATTGGTCTCTTCCAAGCTCTATTCTTTTTCTCTGAAATATGCTTGGTCTCTTCCAAGCGTTGTTTTTTCTCCCTTTCTAAAATAGAACTTTATTAGGATCTAGAGATTATGCTCTTATGCTTGAGATTTATCAGGCTGAGCAATTATGTTCCATAAATCTTTTCTTTATTCTCTATAAAAACCTCTTTTCTTTTCTCTATAAGGGCCTCTATAAGAGCCTCTTTTCTTTTCTCTATAAGGGCCTCTTTTCTTTTCTCTATATGGGCCTCTTTGACCTATTTCTTATATAGTGATTTCTTGAATATGAATATTCTTAATACTTTGTAGCTCATCAAATTCTAGTCCAATGCTTGAAGCATTATAAAGTAAGCTAGATTCTTCTTTATATTTCTTTAATATCATTCTTCTTATTTTTTTATTTTTGTTTGTAATCTTAGGAAGCTCTAAATGCTTCTTAATCTACTACTATATTTATTTCTATATTCTTTCTTCTTTTCTATATACTACAACTTTATCTTCTTTCTTAGAAGTTGAAACTCTTCTCTATCCTTTGTAGGAAGATTCTTACACTTCCATAACTTAATCTCTACTACATCTCTCTTATGAAATATTTTCTCTATATTATCAAGGTGACTTTGAATGTCCATGAATCCTCTACCAATGTCAAGGTGTATTTGAATATCTCTGAATTCTCTATCAAAATCAAGGTTTGCCTATGGGCCTTAATGATCACCTATCTCAAAGTTGATTCGCCAAGTAATATAGTTTAGTCCTAGTCTTAACTAGTTATTTTTTAACCACGAAAAGACTCTAGCCTTTATACTCAATATGACCTTTAAAATAGAGTTTGAGCCTCACTATTTTTAAAGTGGATAGACTCCAAATTGACTTTATCAAACTGGATAAAATCAATTTTCTAATAGTGGCTTAAATAAAATCTTGTCAATCTAGATAGAGTCTGGTGGTATCTCTAATAAGCCTTAATACTACCACAAATATCATAGGTTATGTATCACATGATCTTAAATATAATATAGTCACAATATAATAAGGTCGGTATAATAATAAGAGTAGAAGAATATGAGAAAATTAATATGTATATCAAGGCTTATAATAACTCAAATAACATTCAATAATATGCTGAAATATGAATGTAAATAGCTTAAATCATACATGTACTAAGCATGTAGAACAACTTACAATATTAATTGCTCAAAATGTATATAATCTTTATTGATCTCCTTTCTCTTACAAAAGTAATGAACATGACCATATGTGATGTATGTGATGTATGTGTTATATATGTTTTCTCTTATGGAGTATAACCTTCATAATATAGCCATAGTAGGGTGACACTTTGGATACTTGACTATTCATTTCCATATGCCAAGTCTCATGACTCTTGGCTTCTCTACTTACCACTTGCATACTTGATGAACACTTGACACTATAACATATGCACACCTATACATGACTCTTACACTTCCATAACTTGCACACTCTAACCTAAGACACTTGTGCACATCTTTACATTACATATTTGATCTCTTACATATAAGACACTTGTGCACATAGACTCAACTTACACTTGCATACTAACTCACATGACACTTGTGCATTTCCTGCACATTACAACTTTACATGATACTTGTGCATTTTCTGCACATTACAACTTTACATGACACTTGTGCATATCCTACACATTCAAAGGGGAAATATAACTCACACTCTAAACTATGACTAAACCCTAATATATTATTTACAAATATACCATGAAGGTACCATGGGGGTCTATTAGCATGTACCAAATAATGTAATATACTCCAACAAACATTGATGAACAAAATATGGTGTTAAGGCTACTAGCAGTATCCTTTGGAGGTAAAGTAAGGGAATGGTATATAACTCTTACCCAACATCCAATTGAAATTTGGAATCAACTCGTGGATAGATTCAAAGAAAATATCGATGGAGTGTCTCTATTAGAACAATTTATGACCATCAAAAGGGCACCCATGGAGACAATGGATGATTTTAATACTCAATTTCATAATGCCTAGTATAGAATCCTGGATAAGATTTAACCTTCCCAAGGTATGGTATGCATATACTAGAAATTTTTTAATTTTAATATTACCATGATGATTAAGTCTAGGGGAGGAAACTCCTTATCGATGGTCTATGGGATAGTTATCCAAGTAGAGAATGATCTCATTCAGATAGGAAGGCTACCCCCCATGTTGCCCATACCTTTGTTCCTGAAAAACCAATTCTCATATTAGCATCCTTCGTTAGTGTAGCCCACTATACCTCAACCCACTCTGGTTGTGAACCTAGTTTTGATCTTGATGCCTTTTGCTACTCCCAATCATTAAATTTCAAACTCTCAATCCTTTATCAAGTTGAATGAAATGAAAAATATGACCAAGTTACTCTTGAATGAGGTGTTGAATTTTAGGAAGAAACAAAATATCCAAAGGTTTCAATATAAAATCAACCTGAGACCTCCTTTATAGTAGAATAACCAGTGTTATAGACCTCCTAAAGGGTACTAGTGACCCTAGTTCCAAGCCAACAAGGATGCTAGCTAGGCTTAGGGCCACAATCAACAAATAGTGCCTATCCAAACCCTATTGTAGCACATTCATCCTAACCCCATGAGGGACATTTACCATATCTAGAACAATTACATAGAGGAAGTTGCATCATGGGACTTACCATATCCAAATGCTTACTATCTAAATGTGTATTTTGGAGGAAATTCTCAACAATGCACAATAGTACCAAGTGAGATGATCGCCATCTAGGCATATATTCCTCATGTTGGGGTGAATACATCAACACAAATCTAGCTTTCACCCACCTTAGCCCTTTGTGACTTAAATTCTACTCCTTTGGAGTAAAAACTATAGCCATGTGGGAAGGGGAGAAAATGTATGTTGCATTTGATAGGGTAAGCACTCTAGTTCCCAACAAGTCACAAAACCAACCATACTATATGACATGGGCTAAGGGACAAGCAATAAGGTAGCAAAAAGAGAAGAATTAGGTTGCCCTGGGTATCCATAGTAGGCCAACCAGACCTGAAAAGAATATCCCTACTATAACCACTCCAAACTAGAACACACTAAAGATTTTAATAAACACTATGCAAGAAATCCTAGAGACTCTAAAGTAGCACACACTTCATTCAAGACTAGTAAAAATTCCTCAATCAAATGATGAATGTCCTAGACCCCAGTCATTATTGGACACACCTTAGAATATTGATCTCTAGGGATCATTTACCATGGCTAATAATTTGGAGAGCTTCCTAGTGATTGAACCCATATCAAACATGCTATCCATACCTGAACAGAAGAAGAGGCTAGAGGAAGTCCCAACAGAGTAGAAAGAGCTACAACAAAAGAAGAAACTAGTAATCTTGCAAGAATGTGGTTTGATAATGAGCCAATTCAAGCCCATGATCTTCCACTTAATTCTAATTTATAGTGATAGGATAGTGCATGATTGCAAGATTGACTTTAGGAAAAGTACTTTGGTTATACCAAGGGCAGTGGCAGACATATTAGGACTAGCTTTTTATCTTATCAGCAAAAGTGGCACAACTAGATGGGAGATCAAAACACTATACTCTTGTCCTAGTCTCACAATCCCACAAGACATAGTGGTGGTTGATCTCCCAACTTCATTTGATATTTTTCTATTAAGAGACTTCATCGCTAAAATTGGAGGTTACATTTACATGGATTGTACACTCATGGTACTAGCAAACAAAGACATGATTAGGATCAAAATTCCTCTTAAAGCACTCCAAGGGCATCATATCGAGCACTTTCCTACAACAAAACTAGATTTGGCTAGATATGCACGAATGGAGAGGAATGATTAAAGGTATTTAGGGATGGAATGTATTCTTTTATACTTAATGACCAAAAGTATGATGGGCTACTAAAGTGTTGGATTTTGTTCTTGACTAAGTCTTTGATCCAAAAGGTATGGGATGAGATCCAAGTAGAGGTTGATTTCCAATCCTATTTGGGTATGTGCATTTAAAGAGAGAGAGAGGGAGAGACTTTATATATCAAATTTTGGTTGAGACTTCATTAAATGCATAATTGTATATCTCATTCAAGTATAAACGAACAATGTGCAGTGATCATGTAGTTGAGTAAAGTTGTAGACAAAGCTCAACCTATGAAGTCATAACCTAATATCAATGTAGATAGCTTTTGAGTTAACTTGTTCATGGATGGACTGAATCATTTCCTTTTTGGCCTACCCCCACATACCTTCAAATTTTCAAACCTCTAGGAGAGAAGGGCTTAGTGGTAAAGCTCTCAAGAATATAGCACTTTTTATAGAAAAGTGGGGAATTTTTCACATGCTCTAGGGATTTTTTGAGGTGGTGAAAGCTTAGCAAGGCAAAGATAGATAATTGTTTACAATATTCATATGTCGTAAACAAACCCATGACAAAATACACCAGGCCAACCCAAGGATCCCAACCTCATTGATTGAATTCATACACTCATGTGGATACTAGGTGGAGAGTATGGGACATGACCAAATAAAGTTTACAGGTCAATGGATTCTCCACCCCTTATCCCCACAAAAACCCTAAATTAGATACCTTAGGATGAATGGTAGTAAATATGGGCAATAATGAGCAAACTCTAATAATTTCCTCACCATTGTTTTTATATTTTGACTTCGCATTTGATGGATGAGGTGGCCAGTTTTTGGGTTTTCAATCTCTAGCAAGCTAGAGACCCCAATGAGTTGCTAAATTTGTAGTGAATTCTCACTACACATGGAAGCAAGTATCCTCTCATAAAAAAAAATCAATAGAGTATAAGGTAATAAAAGTGTTAAACTAAAATTGGGATAAAATAGAGCTAAGTATGCCCACAAGCTCAAAGTGTCTAGTGGTTGCAAACTAGCAACATTAACCAAAATCTCAAAAATGAGCAAATGCAAGGTCAAGATCAAAATATCCCTAACCATACTTGAGAGTGGACAAGAGAGCAATAACTAGAACTCTATTATCTAGAATTATCAAATAATGCTAACCAGAGTTGTTATCAACGGGAAAAGGCTAACCAGACTAGGAGACATACAAAATGTAGCAATTAGACCTCCAATTGAAATTCACAAGGGAATTACATTGCAAAAGAGTGGTAACCAGGTCTTGGAAGGGTTACCTTCACCAACCAGGCACAGTATCCCAAGCAGGATGATGACACATTAAAAACAACATAAAACCTACTAAGAAGTGACCCTAATCCCAATGTTTTTTCCTGTAGAAGATGCTCGTGTCTTATCTCCAAATATTTTTGACATGGGAAAATGGTATAGGTAGCAAAGTTTCACATTCGATAGGACCAATAATGGCTCTAGATCCAAAGACCTTGATATTGCCTACATTTAATGTAATGGATCTCTAGAAAATTTATGAAAAGGCATTTTAAATTTTGGGAGGGAAATCTTGTTGAATTTATCTATAAGTAGCAGTTTTCTCTTCTCTTTTAAGGATTAAAAAATTGTTCGTTCATGTCTAGTATCTAGCCTTGTGTGTAATATTTCTTTTGTCTCTCCCTATGTAACAATCTAGCTCAAGTCTTAAGAAATTTCATCAATTAGTCATCAATATTTTTTTTTGGTATGGATGTAATCAGATTACGACATATATACATATGAGAAGTCATGGCTATTTGATATTTTTATCTTGGTTCCTATGTGTGTATATCATGTTTGACTATTTATGTTGGATGAAATGGTGTTCATTTTGGGTTATTTATGGATGTTGCATATGTTCATTAATCCCACTATCACATGGAGTTGTATGATAGCATAGGTTTTATTTTTTATATTATTTGATTTTTATCATTTTCTCTCTCTCCCTTTTTCCTTGAAAATATTGTTAGGTTATGATAGCTTAGGAAGGCAAGATTCAAGATCACATCCAAATAAGGATTTGGAATTGTGAAGACCCCATAGGTTTTCCTTCAAATTGCATCTCATGTTCTTAGGACTTTTAGACTATGCGCTCTCCACACGACACAATCGTCAAGCACATCCAAATAAGGATTTGGAATTGTGAAGAACATCCAAATAAGGATTTGGATTTTAGATCACATCCAAATAAGGATTTGGAATTGTGAAGACCCCATAGGTTTTCCTTCAAATTGCATCTCATGTTCTTAGGACTTTTAGACTATGCGCTCTCCACACGACACAATCGTCAAGCACATTTGACTATTGCAATGAATGGCCATGATATCTTGAGAAAATAATAGGTTTTATAAAAATATATATTTTCCTACTGATTTGAAGCTAAACTTCCAGATTAATAATTAGACCAAAAAATAGTAGATGGTTTGCTTACCCCAATTGAAAGATATGTCAAGTTTCACTTTTTAGAAAAAAATACAATTTGAAACATCACTACCCTTGTTCTAGATGGCTAACTTCATAGGGTTGTATCTCCCTCAATACTGCTCAAATTCCTTCATACGACTACTCGTTTTAAAAATCTTCAAATTTTATATAAATTAATCCAAATTTCATATAAA
This sequence comes from Wollemia nobilis, assembly GCA_028583015.1. Classification (NCBI taxonomy): domain Eukaryota; kingdom Viridiplantae; phylum Streptophyta; class Pinopsida; order Araucariales; family Araucariaceae; genus Wollemia; species Wollemia nobilis. Next base: position 13,220,869 of record JAQPPZ010015100.1, read on the forward strand.
TTGGATAATCTTCCGTAGAGATATAGCTCCTAAAAGATAAGATATTTTTCTAGAAAAAAATCCTCAAACATTATCTTTATTTTGAATGGTTATCTTCACATGGTTGTATCTCCCTCAATATTGTTTGGATTCTTTTATAAGACCACTCATTTTAAAGATCTTCAAATTCTAAACAAATTGGCACAGGAATAGTCAAAATATGACAACTTTGTGCAAATATATAACTCATAAAATGAGATATTTTTTTACAAAAATTACCCTAATTCTATAATCCACAAAAACACAACCCCCACTATGCTAGAATTATTTATCTCATACCACTTGTTATGAAACTTTATTCTTAGTAACATAAACCATTCACAAATATGTAGAAATATCAAATCATTCATCCATACATAATAATCCACAATAGCAATCCATACAATGAGATAGATAAATAATACCCTTAGGGTGGAACAACGCCAATAATACTCCTTAAGTAAGGAATAACTCCACAAGATCTCCCAAGATGAGATTTCCACTTAGAGAGGGCAAAGTCTCATAAGCCATTTCATGGGCAAAGATGATTACAAATAATACTCCATATGAATAATGATGATTACAATGACAATATCTCTTATATATACCCATCTTATAAACCCTCATCCCACACATTATTATAATATAATATAATAATGTAATCAACCCTAGGTTATGTGTGGGAATTATGGTTGGGAAGGTTGCAGTAGAAAAAACCATTGGAAGCTGTATTTTCTACATTAGAAGAATTAGTTTTATTTTAAATAAAACTAACCTATGGTAACTGAAGGGAATTATGGTTGGGAAGGTTGCAGTAGCAAAAGCCATTGGAAGCTGTATTTTCTACATTAGAAGAATTAGTTTTATTTTAAATAAACCAAACAAAAGAATGACTGATCAAAAAATAGATTAGTCATTCACGAGAATCAACTTCAATGACCAGAGTTAAACGTGGGTATATAGCTCGAAAACGTCGAAAAAAAATTCTTACATTTGTATCAGGCTCTCGAGGGGCCCATTCAAAACTTTTTCGAACTGCTAACCAACAGAAAACTAGAGCCTTAGTTTCCGCTCACCGAGATACAAGTAAACAAAAGAGAGATCTTCGTCGTTTGTGGATTACTCGAATCAATGCAGCATCCCGTGCTAATGGAGTCTCTTATAACAAATTTATACAATATTTGTATAAAAGGCAGTTGCTTCCAAATCGTAAAACACTTGCGCAAATAGCTGTATTAGATAGTAATTGCTTTTCTATAATCTTTAAAAATATTCATGAATATTCTCATTTTTACACCTAAATGTAAGAAATTAACTTTTACTCTCCTTGACTGTACAAGAAGTTTCTTCCGTTCCAATCTTTTGAACGAACTGGTAAAGATAATGCCAGATGATCCGATGAGAATAATTGCCAAATTAATTCATCCGTATCCATTACCTTAGATATTACAATCTACGTTCCACAAGTCATGAAGGGGTTACACTACACAGTTGGTATTGGTGCTATTTATAAAGATAATGAATAGAGCTCTATTCATATATTTCTTTTGCTACATTTCTGAGCAAAACAATCTCGAACAATTTATATTGAAGAGAGAGTATTACGTCCAATAGGATTTGAACCTATACCGGAGGTTTAGAAGACCTCTGTCCTATCCATTAGACGATGTAATCAACCCTAGGTTATGTGTGGGAATTATGTAACCAACTATCCATAATACATATATACAATATAATGTCATATCTTCATATACCTATTCTCAGGTACCATAGCAAAAACATACACTCAAATCTTATATAGAAAGCGAAAAAGATGAAAAATATTGGGATGTCCATAGGCACCATAAATAATAACTATCCATAGATAATATTGCACAACACTATGATGAGAAATGAGGGGTGTGAGGGGGTATTTATAGCAATACCAAAACCCCAAATTACATCATAAATTTTAACCTAATCCAGTATAATAAGTGGACTTTAGGATAATTACAAATATTAAATGAGGTTTAACCATAGCAAGGTTAGCAATGGCCCATCGGGATTACATAATAAAATTAGTATAAAATAATAAATACATTAGACAATGAAATACCCTTACGCTTATCCAATATATCAAACAATATTGGCTCTTGGCCATGAATCAGATTGCAAACTCAAGATGACCCCATAATTTGAACTAAGGGGCTAAGGAGAGGAGACATTAGTGACAAGAGCATCACCCCTTATAATGGATTCTCTAGTGGACCTACGTATTTGGAGATAGATTCATCTAGATCCCCTAATTATCTGAAATTTGTTATTACAAAAATATTTCTTGCATAAAAGTCTCCATAGGCTAGACCGTAGTCACCACCACCATTCTTAGACACTCCTATACACAATCATAGAACACTTTTGCAAATACTTCAAACAAAGAAGATTCAAAATCACCACCTTCTTTGAAGACTTTCTCTTGTCTGTGGGCCACTTGATTTTAGTCACCAAAAGAGGCTTTGCATGATCCTACTTAAAAGAAGAGTTGTATTAACCTTCCAAGTGTACCTAGACAAAGAATAGAACAAGAGAGAGATTATGAAGGATTATATATTCATGAATAATTTGAAACAATTGACCAAAAGAGGAAGAGGAATTAACTAAAGCACATCCTGAAACCTTTTCTTACAAGCCTCCAAAAGACTCAAAATCTACTACAACTACATAAATCCATCTAAATATCCAAAAAAACTAGGCCAAAGATTGCATAGAAAAGAGTAAATTTGTGCTTTCAAAGTAAGGCAATAAGGCTTGTGGACTATTTCATATGATTTAGCCCCAAACATAAAAATAGGTCCACAGTTATATACCACCAAAGCATCAGCTTGTAAAATCATACAATTTGAAAACAAATGGCCTCAAAATGCTTCTATATGCAAAAGTTATGGACTCTAGAAGATTTTCCATAATGGACACCAAAAATTTAAAAATTAAAACTCTAAACCTTAGAGAAGTGATATCCAATAGTCTGCTACCACTTGGTGATCCACAATTTGCTAGTGTCTTCTACTTATCATTTGCCACTTTAGCACCTTTAGACCAATGCAACTTTGACACTTGGTTACATCTAATTGGTTGGATTGGGCATGTAAATATAAAAATATTGGTTAATGTGGTGCATGAAGGTGCAACATTAAATTTTCCACTCTAATTAGAAATGATGAGTGTCAAATGGTTATTTATAGCAAACCAAAACCCTAAATTACATCAAAATTTTAACCTAAGCTAACATAACAAGTGGGCTTAAGGTTAATTACAAATGTTAAATAAGGATTAATCATAACAAGATTAACCATGGCCTATTGCACTTGCATAATAAAATATTACAAAATCATAAATACATTGCACAATGAAATGTCCTTAGGCCTATCTAATACATCACACAACTCGGCTCTTGGCCATAAGTCAAATTATAAATTCAACATTAAGATATATTCAATGTTATGGAGAAAACAATGTTTGTTAATGATAATATATAACTATATTTTTTAATCTAACATGGTGGCAACTACCATCGCAATCAATAATATGAGTTGTAACGATTGATCAATATAATCTCCAATGTATGAATCAAGTACTACTAGCCACCATCAATAGCCATTACTATTACCATTCCCAAAAATGTCGACATATCCTTATAAAATTTTGGAAGGGTGGTAGATAATTCAACCAATCATTGTGCTTATCTTTGGCTTGAAAGGTATCTAGACAAAGGGTATTACATCTCTCAAGCGAAAATCATATCAAAGAATCTATAAAGGAAATGCAGTGGCCTCAATGAATTATTAAAAAGAAGAAGGAACTAGATAATGTTTTTAATGAATATATGTGTTAGAGATGGATCATGAAATTTTGTTTAAATATGGTGTTTTAAAGCCAATAACAAATATAATATTTAATATATTTGGTAAAAGTAAAAATTAAAAATCAAATTTAAAACTCTTATAAAAATAATTTGTTTTACTTTATAATATAATGATTATATAATAAAAATAGCTATGAGCTTAGTGCATTGGTAAAGGTTTTAGTTTCTCTTTGAGAGGTCTAAGGTTCAAGCCCCACTCAATATGAGAAGTCTGAAAATATAAACTAATAAAAAAAATGATTATATAATAAAATAATAAATTAAATAAATTTTAAATATGCATAAAATTTAATTTAATACATTAACAAAGGAAAAAAATCTTATAAAAAACTAAAAAAATTATTTCAAATTATTTAATAAATAAATTAATAAAAAAATCCTTAAAAACTAGTTATATCTTTAATTTTAAAATTAAATGGTAAAATATTTTAAAATGAAAAAACAAATTTTTAAAAGAATAAGTAGAATTTATTTTTAAATTATAATTATAAATTAAAAGCTTAAAGACTTATAAACCAAAAAGTTCTACATTGTAAAGCTTAAACTCCAATTTGATTTTGATAATAGTCTGTTTCCTTTGACAATTGAGTGACAATTATTAGTTAGCTCTCCATTTGTTTAAGAAGTTTGACCGTCCATCAGGAAAATAGGAAAAAAAAATTAGACACCATTTGCATGTAGTTCCTAATTTAGACACCATGACTTCTCCTTGCTACGTCTGCCCATTGAAAGGTACTCACATTCCCCTTCTTCTTCCCCTGTGACTTATCTTCTTGCGGGGCTCGCTGCCATGTTACTTCTTATAACCCTGGCCTTGATGGTGCTGGCCTGCTTCTCGAAGACGATGGCACGCTATTCCGATGGAACAGATAACATAGCACCGCCCCCTCCCCTGGCGACCGACGTAGGCGTGGAAGAAGAGAAAGTGGCGGTGATCATGGCAGGGGAGGACAAGCCCACATTCTTGGCCAAGCGTACATAGAGTCGCAGCAGCTAACACGAATACTACCATTTTTATTTTTTTGATTCTACACTCCCTTTGCTGGTTTTCCTCTTACGAAAAGCATGAATTTACTCGGTAATATAATTGTTTGTTAACTATGGATCAATTCAGTCATGGTAATTTGTTTTATGGTCCTAAAGTGATCTTGTTGTAAAGAATAATCGGCTTCGAAGAAGTGAATGTTTGAGATCGCGTGTTCCCATGTAGCCGTTTTGAGCACCATATGTGGAATGTATGTGAGATTGACTCTTGGGTTTTGAAGTTAGGGTGGGGAAATTACTCCAAGTGTTTGGATGGCTAACCTGTAATTCTGAACAGAAACAGTTGGGCTATGATTTGCTTGAGAGTACGAGCCTGCAAAGTTATGAGCTCGCAAGCCAGCAGATTGGACGCGGGGAGAAGATCGTCGAAAAGAAAAGCGGTCTCCGTAATCCAGAGAGTGCGCACTCCACTTATCAGAGTACTAACGAATTTCGTGCTGTTGTTAGAAAATTCACACCCTGTTGTTGGAAAACTATATATTTCTAGTTTTCAACATGTTTTGGATGAAAGGGTTCACGGCCTCTTCCAACTTTAGATTTAGGTCGACTCTAATCTAATTGTATGAAATTAAAAAGGGGAAAATAAATGAATGAAAAGTAAATTTGTAGGTTTAGGCTACGATCCATTTAAATGAAAATATGATCGTACCATGGTAAGGAAAGTGTGTGGTCAATCAACATATATGGGAATTCAAATAATAAAAATATTTTCATTAAATTAATATGGTCAATCAACATATATGGGAATTCAAATATTAAAAATATTTTCATTAAATTAATATGAAATGGTAAAGCTAATAACAACATGGGTTAAAGGGCTATATTTCAATCACTGTGCAATCCAAGAGGGTAGTGTCAGTGATGGAAAGCAAAAGACTTGTCAATTTCTTCCTATTTTTATGAGGTGTAAAGCATAATGTGGGTGTTGATCTGAGTTTTCATGGCCAAAAGATGTTTACAATGAAACCTATGACATATATTTATAGTAGAAGTTCACTCCTCAGTTACCTGGGTAAGAAACTATAACTCCTAGTAACAGTAAAAATTTGGGGCATCTCTAACAAAATGATGCACCTTCAAAAGTTGCATGCCTCTAAAAAGGCTTCTAAAATGAGTTATAGTACCACTACATATCACAAATGTTGCTTTCCAAAGATTCTTCTCAAGATTTGCACATGTATTTTTGCCCCTCCACAAACCTAGCGAATTGCTCCTACAAGCCAATCAGTCCACTTTGCAATCAGTCCACTTTGCTAATGGAATGCTCTTGAATCAATCGACACTTGAGGAACAAATCAGCTTGCCTTTGACTTAACCAAAATTTGAAGAGTTTTGGACTGACTTCATTGTTTTATATCCTTCCAAAATTATGAATTCCAAGGTAGTGTCTAGTCACTACGCAAGCTTACCTCTAAAACAAAATGCCTTTATAAGTGCCCTACACCCTCTCTAAACAATACCTCTATTATGCAGAAAATCCTCTCTAAATGCTTTTCTAAATGTTCAGCCTGCTTTGGATTTAATTTTTCCCAGTGATTTTCATTTTGTTCAACCAGTTAGTACACTCGACTGCACACTTTGTCAATAAGTATCACCTGCTGACCTTTCTACCCACCTAAATGGAATAGGAAATTGGTCCATGTAACATAGCACACTACATCATGAGCCTTGTGGGCATGGTATTGGAATAGAATATCTATAGGTCATTATAATGGAGCATCAGAGAAAGGCAAGCCAATTAGAAAGAATCTTCTGACAGACAATTTTGAAATTTGGGTCAATTGTTTTGAGAGTTCTCTTTCGAGCTACCCAACTTACTTTTAATATTTATCTGGTTGCTGATGAAAACTACTTACTATAGATTTGTATCTTAAAAGTATTGATTCGGATTATATTATGGTCACTCTAGAAGCCTTTGGATAATCTTCAAAGAATGAGTTCAAACCTCATGGGGCGAAATGCATTGACAAATGCCAATGTCCTCAATGAAATTCTAGTGAATATATATAATTTTAAATAATAATAAAAATTCCCCTCTTATGACTAGAGTCTAATATTCATTTAGTTCAGAAACTTGTTAATAGCTATAGACTACTCAAAGAGTTCCTTTAATATGCAGTAAACTACCAAAAGGTTAAAAATTGAAGTTTGAAGAGAATATCTAGATGCAAATGTTCTTATTCCTTGCACTGTTCATTCCCATAGTGTTCCAGTGACAACAAGTATGTTTGCTGTGACCATAACAAAGGCCGCTGATTTAGCAAATGCAACACCCATAGTCTACAACTCTGTTAAACAAGAATGATTTGCTTTTCAAATAGTTTAAGCCAAATCTACAAATTTCAATGAATTTTGCAAGTATTTTCTACCCGTGGATAATTATGTTACAAGAACATAAAAGAAATCATACAGTCCATCTACATATCCAATAGAATCAAAATATTGACCAAGGATGCAAATTTTGTATAATAATCATATATCACATAAGAAATCATACAGTCCATCTACATATCCAATAGAATCAAAATATTGACCAAGGATGCAAATTTTGTATAATAATCATATATCACATAAGAAGTGGTAGTGAACAATAGAAATAATCTTATGGAAAGAAAAAGATAATTGCAATGTTAAAGACTTCATATAAATCCTCGTAGATGTCGAACTGCAACATTGCTGACAATCTGCCACCAAATCTAGATTCCCTCAAGGTTTGAGAAATTGTAGCTCCTTCCGAATCCAAGGGACTCTTTGCTAGGTAGTAGCCAGCAGGGTTGGTCTCATTGTCAAGCTTGCCAATTAGTGACAACATTGGCAAGACTACACTCAAGAATTTCATAAAAGGAAATATGTACGTGACTGCAGTTCCTAAGAAGCATGAATTAAATTCAATAGGCTTAATTATATAAACCACAATGAGATAATGAGGCCTATGGTCACATAGTTGTATTATTTAAAAGAACTGTGAATTTCATACTGTGCATATGGAATTCCATATGGATTCCAGAATTGTCACCATTTATTGCATGCTCTTGGCATGTTATACTTAACAAGTGCTTTGTTCAACAGTATTGCTTCTAATGGTCATTGTCTGCTATCCACACATTAGTAGAAGGGTAAATACAAATTTATCCAAAGGGCAGGAGATGATGCAGAAAATGTTCTTGTAAATATTTCTCAAGCTTGTAACAGTATTTAAAGTATTATCACAATAGTCTGGTGAGAGTCCTCTTGAGATTCTTTAGCATATCATGGTAGTCTAATGTGAGTTCTTTTCAAGATTTCTCAAGCTCAGAACATTAGTCTAGTGTACATCCTCTTGAATATTGTGCCATCCAATTTAAAAAATTGAGTAAAATTTTTTGCAGGAACACAATTTAGGAGATATCACTTTTAAATATCAAATATGAAACATGCCTAAAAATTTTGCAACTTGTGGCAGGATTTAATGTTAAGACTAAAAACACATTCTGGAAGAGATGGCAAAACCTTGAGCTTCTCAATCTGCAAGTTTGAGTTCTATTAGAGATTACATGAAGGTTAAATGTGAAAGTTGAGTAAAGATTTTGCATGAAGATAAATCAAGGTTGGCCAAATTTATCACATGAGATATACTGGAGAGGTTTGCAGATTGTAGCAGCATCCAACTTTGAGATTAATATGTCTAGAAGAGATAGCAATTCCTCTAGAAAATCACAGTAGTGTTGTGTGAATCCTCTTAAAGATTATATGTAGTACAATTGCAGAAGTTCAGACTTGTACAAAGACAATTCAAGAGTCTCCAAAATTTTAATATAAGACATGCTGCAGAATTTTTATGGTTCATAGAAACACCTAACATTGAGATGAGTGAGAACTTCTGGACAAGCTGCCAATTCCTCAAGCTTGTCATAAAAAACTAAAATCAACATTCTTAGAACAGTGCATCCAATTGCAACGGTGGATCAGATGTCTCCAACTTTTTCATATCAATCATAATGGAGAGCTTATCCAATTGTAAAAGCCTTAAATATCTAATAAGATCTTCTAGAAGAGCATGTTTAAACCTCTGCATGAAGACTGACCATGGGTCTCCAAATTTATTATATGAGACATAATTGAAACATTTTGTAGCTTGTAGTAGATTCCAACATTTAGATTAATTAGACATTCAGGAAGAGAAAGCAATGCCTTAAGCTTCCCATATTTGTCTAGTGAAATGTTCCTTAAAGATTGTGTCATGTTTAAGTGGAAGTTAGGTATGATTCCTGCAGGTAGACATAAAAGAGTCTCCATATTTTTCATGTGATACATTGTGGAGATTTTTCCCATTATTGTGGAGATTTTTCCCATTTGGTAGCAGGATTTAACTTTGAAACCAATAAGAAATTTTTGGGGAAAAAAGGCAGTTCATCAAGTTCTTCATTCTCACTTGGCTCTAAATATACTGAGGATCTTAATTGATTGAAATTTGCTAAAAAACTTGATAACAAGTTATTGCTGATGTCAAAAATTTTTACTTTATCAAGATTTTTAAAACTTTGAGTAACCTTACTTGAAATAACAGTATTTAAATATGGCTCTTTCCAATAGAGAATTTCTCTGACTTCATGGGGAAGATGGTGAAGTTTATTGTCATTCAAATGACGATAGTGCAGAAATGTAAGTTGGGCTATTGAGTTAGACAAACTAAAGGAAAGTTCATAATTGAAAAAACAAGACGATTTATCACTTGTAACAGTTTCCACACACAACTCTGATTCTTTCTCATTAAATAATATAAATTTATATGCAATTTGGATGGGCTTAATAATAATTAAATTTACTAAAATTAATTTTAACAACTTATGAACTGCTTTATTCATTTGCCACCTACTTTCTAAAACTGATGGTAACATATTGAATAACTTTCATTGCATGAACTACATCTTATTTTTATCTATATTTTGTTGGAAATAACAAGAGATATTTGTCTATCAGTTATTTTTTAAATTATTGTTTGTTTCAAATGTATGCAAGAAAAAATATATAGCTTGGAATATCAATATTTAGAGGGGAAAAACATTACAAGTTCAACCTTTGAATAAAATATGTAGAGATTATTAAAGACTATATATCTGTTGTTTTACCAGAAACTACCCTCTTTTCCCAATTTTAATCCGAGTGTTGATGCCAAAGAATATATTTGGTAATGTTCCCAAGGGCTCAGGTCCCCTTGGCATCTCCAGGGTATGGTTAATTACACATCCTTCTAAATTTCAATCTGATTAAATTGATACAAATCTAACAGAATATGAAACAGATGAATAGACTACCTTTGTCCAGGCCATACACTAACTATATCGTGTTCACACCACAATTTACTATGTTTGTGTGGGTTCTACCAGATTCCACGCTGTTTCAGGATTCCTCTTCAACAATTCATCTTCTGAGATCCTAAATGACCATGCATCCATAAATAGCAAACATACTGACCAACTTGTTCATCTAGATCCTCTCTGTCTGTATGTTTGTTTGCATGCATGCACTATGCATGTGTGTGTCTAGTTATCATAAGTAATCATCTCTGCGCACGCATTTATGTGCTACATGCATGCACTATATCTTTTTCTTTTCGTTATTAGTAAGCATATGTTCCTCTGTTACTATTAGTTACTTTTTTTCCAATATTTTTAAGCCTCATACACAACTTTACATCCTAAAATTTCCTGGAACTTAATATTAACTTTATATAGTATGCCCTGTACAAATTCTTCTCCAACATTGCAAAAATGCATGTGATGTCTAAAAAAAATTGCTTTGATTAAAAACAACATAGTTTTCAGAAATTGGTATCACAATTTCACAGCAATATCTATGTTATTTTCAAAACACAAAGGTGGCATCCTGAAAGGTGTACAAAGTAAATAACTCCACATCTTCATTTTGATGAAAAGTCTTTAATATGTTATGTCATATCAATTTTCTATAATTCACTACCTGTATTATAAGTTGTACAGATGATTATGTTAGCTGCTCCATGCCAATCACTGTCAAGATCATCCGGTTGTCTTTTTCATCAATATTATAGTTTACAATAAAATAAAATAAAAAAGCTCTTATACATGGAAAATAATTTTTAATGTTTACAAACCTATGAAAGAACCATGATAATATACAATTCATTGAAATATCACATTAATGTAGTCATGATGAAATAGAACAGATGCCTATATAACCACTGTAGAAAATAACCACTAGAAAAACTTCCAATACCTACATTTATCAAAACCTTGACAATTTGTTTATACAAATTTATGAAGCCCTAAAAAGATTCCCCTGCCATGGCTTAAATATTGAACAGATACTTCAAACAACTATAGAGTGATTTTACCAACGCCTCCATGGTCCAAATGCTAACGATCAGCTGGTTATCTATTTCCAAAAACTTGATGACCTCCTCAATCCACACACCAAGAGTCAGATAATTGTCATTCCTGCAAACTCAGAACATCCTTAACCCAAGCTTCAAGTCTTATAGTGCATTTGATGGTAAATGTTAAATTTTGATATGTTGGTAAGGTTTAGCACCATGGTTGACTAGAATCTATTCATACATGCACCACTGCCCCATAACAGATAAAATAATTATCACTACTATAGAATTGACCACCTAGAAATTATTTATATCCTTATTGCTCCTAAAGATTTTCATAAGATTATTACTGTAGAATTGACCACCTTAAAATAAGCAAGAAAGAAGAAAGATGATTTTGTTTTCAACACCACTACTACTATTGCTCTAAACCATGAAGTTTATAGGGAATATTCCATGTGAGAGTTACCACTTCAACTTTGAATCCCCACATGGTGGTCTAATGATAAGTGACAAGTTCCAAAAGTAGAACAAAATAGGAAATCTCCTAAGATGATATTGAAGAGTTGGTTGAAGGTAGAGAAGTGGCATAAGAGTTTTTATAGCAAAATTTTGATTATGGTTGCGAAAAAGATTCATGGAAGAACAAAGCTTAGATAATGTTAAAGATATAATATCAACTTATAATAAAATAGCTGTAAAAAAAATTTAAGAGTTTAAGTTGACTAATACTAGTTCTCTTCCTGATCTCAAATCTCGGGTCAAACCTGACATATTAGGAATAAGTGAAATTTTGGTAAAGAATATTTTTTTGTTACAGATCTTTTTAAAGGGAATGATGAAATTTTGATAAAGAATATTCTTTGTTGTAAGTCTCTTTCCTTGTGTAAGGGAATGACTTCGCAGCCCAAGTCATTCTCTTACAAGAAGAACATCCTAATATATTAAAACAAAATTTAAAAAAAAATAAAAATTTTGAATTACCAATATAAAAGATTTAAGATTTTAACAAGCCCAAGTCATTCTCTTACACAAAGGAAAGTGACGTGCAACAAGCCCAAGTCATTCTCTTACATAAAGGAAAGTGACGTGCAACAAAGAACATCCTAATATATTAAAACAAAATTAAAAAAATAAAAATTTTGAATTACCAATATAAAAGATTTAAGAGTTTAAGTTGACACTCGTTCTCTTCCTTATCTCAAATCCGCGGGTCGAACCTAACATGTTAGGAATGAGTGAAATTTTGATAAAGATTATTTTTTGTTACAAGTCTTTTTAAGGGGAATGATGAAATTTTGATAAAAATATTCTTCGTTGCACGTCTCTTTCCACAAGGAAAGAGAGTCCACTATGTTCTCCAGAGAATTTTTATAATCTGTTAACAAGAATTTTTATGAAGGTTAAATATTTTTACTAATTTTTAAGTTACGGTTTAAAATTTTATTTGCCACGATTAAAATTTTTTTACTGACTTTAGGTTAAAATTTTTATTTGCATTTCATTTTTTTTAAAATGGTCTACACATTAACGAAAATATATGGTCTAAACATTAGTGAAAATCACTAATTAAATGAAATGAATTCTGATCCTAAATGTAGTCTTGCGAATTCAGTTGAAGGGACACCATATGTGATACAGTCGGATCTGTGATACAGTCGGATCTTGCTTTGGCAAAACTACACAAAGGAGAACAGATGGGATTATAGACTTGTTTTCATTTTTTTAAAACCTTTTCTCATGCTGCTTTTGACAGAAAGTCAACCTAGACAGTGAGCATCTTTCTCTTTCATACACTGAATGATGGCTAAAATGATGATGAAATTCTTGCAAGCATGTGAAGCCCAAGTCCCATGTTTTCTCCTTTATCCTGGTCGTTGCACAACTATGTGATTTTTATTAAAAATAGCGATTTGCTTTGTGTTCTTAGAATTTTTATGTTTTCATATTTTTGACTGTGTTTTGTTTGTGCAAGAGGTTTAAAACCATATCAAAGACCGAGGCTCCAAGAGCTGTAAAAAACGAGTTTCGTCTTTGGAAAAAAAAATACTACCAACAACTCTATGTTTTCGGTTTTATAGATTTAAAAAAATTAAAATTAAAATTATTATTAATATCATTATGTTTCCTTCCTGTTTCCAAAACACATTCCTGTTTCCTTCATGTTTTCATCCTTTTTGGAAACTTTGGTTTAAGTTTATCTGGAATCTCTTGTTTAAGTTTATCATGTTTTGAGATATCGGTTCCTTCCATGTTTCTCATAAATGGCAAAATTTTATTTGTTTTTCTATGTATTCGATTATTTTTTTGGGGTTTGTTCGTCAGGACTTTGTTTTAAGTCATGTCGTGAGGCAGAGGTTTTGTCTTGTTATGTCATGAGGTAGTGGTTTAAAAAAACAAAAAACCGAAAAAACAGACCTCTCTTAACGCATTTCAAGGGCTTCAAAGCCAAATTTTAAAGCTCTCAGAAGATATCCAGAGTACACAACTGTAGAATAACTTAAAAAGCCATCAAGTCCAAAATGTGGCTATTGCTCAGAACAATTATTTGTATCGACCAATTCAATATTCAAAAGAAATCTCTAGAATTTAAAACTACACAGAATTTTGTAGCATCTGAAGTAAAAACAATAATTTTGTAGCATCTGAAGTAAAAACGATAATTTGTAGGATTTGTTGAATAAATTTTGAGGGTTAATTCCAGGGATTTGAACTCGAATACAAATTTCTAGGGTTTAAAGTTCATTGCCAGCGGCCACAACATTTCATCTTGAAAACCCAATCCACAACTTTAAAATTGAAACAAAATAAATAAATAAAAATCCCCTGCCATAAGCATTATTAAACAGAAATTTCAGATGGGTTTGAATCTATCAAGAAAGTTTTAGGATTTCAAATTGTTCATAAATGTCTAAGGTTTCAAGGGAAACATAAAACTCATCACCACTGATCAAAACTCTTCATCTTGAAACTCGACCCATGCTTCCAAAACCTAAACTAAAAAATAAAAATTGACGCCCAAAGCAGAGTGCCTCTGTGAACAGCTTTTTCTTCTTTTATTTTTCCAATTTATCATAGAAATCACACAAAAAGTTTTTAATAAACTTACCTTTAAAGTTCACTCAAACCAACGCCTCACTGAAATGCAGCGTGAAAACTGAAACCCAGTGGCAACAGAGCTTATCTTCAATTTTTTTGGTGGACCGTGCAAAGATGCAGCAAAAGTGAGGCACTGAGGAGTTAGGACTGAGGAGCCATACTGCCATGAGGCCATCCAAGCTGGGAATTTAATATGAAATTTTTCAATATTAATTCACCACTCCCCTAAGTCCTGACGGTAACTTAATTCACCAGAATTCTTCCTCTAACTCCACTCTCGTTGTCACGCATGCTAACAAGAGACCATTACAACATAAATAAAATTCAGAGTGAGGTACATTATCATGCGCCCAGGAGGAGCTGTTAAACTGACGCATCGAGGAGGCACGGGCAGGCAGAAGAGTAATGTAATGTTACATTCGCACACCGAAAGATCCAGCATTAGAGATCATAAGTGGCACTGAGGAGTTGTAAGCACCGTTGAAATAGCCCCGTTCGCCCCACGGATGTAATTCACCACTCACCCACTCGTTCGAACAACTTATAAAGGAAACAAATTAAAGCAATTTTAACAAATGATATTTCTAAAAAAATAACAAGTAAAAATCTACAGTCGTTTTAAAATTAAAATCATATTTTGCATTTTAAAATCATAATATGCCAAATTCTAGGCAGGGTTGGTTTTTAAATATATTTACCTGTAAAATTTATGATTTTGTAAAAATCTACAGTCGCTATAAAATTTACAAAATTAAAATTATTTTAAAATCATAATATGCCAAATTCAAGGCCTGGTTGGTTTTTAAATATATTTACCTCTAAAATTTATGATTTTTAAAAATAGCAAATAAAATTTGCAGTCGCTATAAAATTTATAAAATAAAATTCATATTTTACATTAATATATTTACCTGATTTTTAAAAATAATAAATAAAAATATACAGTCGCTATAAAATTTATAAAATTAAAATCATATTTTGCATTTTAAAATCATAATATGCCAAATTCCAAATCATATTTTGCATTTTAAAATCATAATATGCCAAATTAAAATCATATTTTATATTAATATATTTACCTGATTTTTAAAAATAGTAAGTAAAAATCTACAGTCGCTATAAAATTTATAAAATTAAAATCATATTTTGCATTTTAAAATCATAATATGCCAAATTAAAATCATATTTTACATTAATATATTTACCTGATTTTTAAAAATAGTAAGTAAAAATCTACAGTCGCTATAAAATTTATAAAATTAAAATCATATTTTGCATTTTAAAATCATAATATGCCAAATCATATTTTGCATTTTAAAATCATAATATGCCAAATTAAAATCATATTTTACTTTAATATATTTACCTGATTTTTAAAAATAGTAAGTAAAAATCTACAGTCGCTATAAAATTTATAAAATTAAAATCATATTTTGCATTATAAAATTTATAAAATTAAAATCATATTTTGCATTTTAAAATCATAATATACCAAATTCCAAATCATATTTTGCATTTTAAAATCATAATATGCCAAATTCCAAATCATATTTTGCATTTTAAAATCATAATATGCCAAATTCCAGGCCTGGTTGCAAAGAATTATTTAGGAAAGGAGGGTGGTCCACACGGAGAGGGAAGGTAGTGGCTACCAAGAAATAGGTGTGTTGGCTGTTATAAACAAACGATGACGTCCCCACTTAATGTATGTGGGATTATCCCACCGAAGGAAATTTAATGGAACTTTCCTACCGACCGACGTCAAGACAACAGCGTCGCCGACGAAGACGAACCCGTCGTAAAAACTAACAAGTCACCAAAAAATGATAAATTAAACTCTCAAACCTTAGAAAATAAGCGATGTTGGCACCGAAATTATTTTTAGTCGTCAAAAAACACAGAAATTTGGTGATTTCGATCCGAGGACTGGAGAAATATGTGTGAAGGTAGATTTTTGAATTGTTTACTGTCGGATCTCACTAGGAGTGTGTTAAGACGCTTCGGATGCCGACCGTCGCCCCGTTTTACTGATCTGCTTTGATGGATTGTGTCGGAGAGTCGAGGTGATGTAGTGCTTTGGTGAAGTGCGTCGGAGAGCCGAGGTGCAGTGGTGCTTGGGTAGAGCGTGTCGACACGATTAGCAGCGGTGTTCACTCCGAGATGCTTCCCAGATCCTCGCCGAATATCGTCGGAGAGAACGAAAGGCACCGGATCTGCTATTTGAATGCGCCGTGGTGCTCGATGGTTACCGATCTTTGAAGCTGCATGTTGACAACTATGAGCAACAGAATGGCATCGAACGATACAGAATGGATGTCAATTGTTCTTCTTTAACCCTGCAGCTCAGGTCTCGGCTTCTTACGAAACCACTTGTTTGATGTTTCTATTGTTCGTCGATGTTGTGTCCGCTCCTTGGACCACAACAATCGCTCAACGATTTGTTGCCCTCGACCAAACGATAAATGTGATAAGCAACCACAGATCGTGCTAAAAATTTCCACTTTGTTCATTCCTTGGATAGCGAAGAATGGCCAATACTTCTCTGCGATGAGCTTTTCTCTACGATGAACTTTTCTACCTCCACAAAGAGCAGATCTGCTCCTCCTCCGAAAGCGTAGAACAGGAGTCTCCTCTATAAGGAGTTGAGCGCCAAAATGCAACGAATGAAAAGCCAAAACGACGCAAGAGTTTGTAGGATTGCGTCAAGTTGTCAAGGGATGACAAATTCAAGTGTGAAAACTTGGATCAAGAGCCGAGGGTCGAGGTCAAAGGAACCCTGGGTGGCTGAAGATCGGTGACCAGAGGGACCCCAACGAGAGTTTTCGAATGAGGAGTGTTCGAAGGTGTGTGCGAAAATGAAAGAGTGTTCATCCCAAAGCCAAGATCTGTTGATGGTTTTCTTGTTCCTCTTTTGAACCAGACTAGCCTCGAGAAAGAGAATACTCACCTATCCAATGCTCAGCTCTGATACCACTAATATGGAAGTAACACTCGAGAGCAAGAACACAAGGAATATCATGATGAAAACTAAGATGCATTCAAACCAAAAATATATTTATAAGCACGTATGCCTTTAAAAAATGACATTTAATGCACCCAATCCATGCAAGCATTAAATGTTGTACAATATGATCTATGTGAAAGGGATAATATTATAGAATATAATATCAATCCTTATCATATATACAAGGAATAAGTGATTTTGGCATTTGATATAACAATTTTGATAATTTCATCTAGTTGGATACACAGATAGTGATTGGGTAGGTTGTCTTTATGATCGCAAGAGTACTTTTGGAAATGTTTTTAGAATGGGAACTGGTGCTATTTCTTGGTCATACAAAAGCAAGCAATTATTTCTTTATCTACAGCAAAATTTGAATATATTGCAGCAACATTGGTAGCATGTCAAGCTATTTGGTTGAAATAAATATTGAAAGAGTTGAAGCATGAGCAAAATTGTCTTGTATATTTTTTTGTAATAATACTTCTATAATTTCTTTATCCAAAAATATAGTTTTTCACGATTGTACAAAGCATATTGATATAAGATATCATTTCATTTGAGAGCTTGTTGAAGGACATGTAGCAATGAAGTTTTGCCCATCCAAGGAGCAACTTGCAAATGTGTTCACCAACATCCTATTAAAAGATGCTTTTGATTGGCTTAGAACAAAATTGGGTGTTATTCCCTTAAGCATTAAGGGGTAGAATGTTAAGTAAATTATTTTATTTGTAATGCTTAAGGATGGGCAGGTGGCAATATGAATTAGGTGCTCCATTATTGAAATTGTTTATAACTGTGTTTTTATTTTTATTAAATAAGCATTCAATAATGTATTAAGTATTCTTTCCTTGAATGCAATTCCATGAAAATATTCCTTCCTCTTTAAATTTGTTAACAACTTGTAATTAGGGTATACTTTTCTCTATAAATTTTTCTTGTTTAGTTTAATGTTATGTTTTGGGGTTCTATTTTGTGGTGCTTTATTTTGTAGGCCCTATTTTCAACACCGTCATCATTGGGTTGAAGAAGATGAATTTCGATGCTAATTATTTTTTAAAAAGGGACCTTCCCTAGGCAAACAAGACAAGGTGCTTTGCTACCTAATATTTGTTCAAAAGTATAGGAAGAAGGATGGAGACTTCGCGTTTGATTCCATGGTTGCCTTCGATCAAAGGAAGGAGGGACAAAATTTAATATATATATATATATAAGGCAAGTCCACATATAATTTGTTCATGTGTACGAGGTGCAATGGATTTCAACAGTCAAGAGGTCATCTATGCCTCATCCAAAACCTTAGCTTCCTCCATCAAGAAGGTTTTTGAAGGGTTTATCAGCTAAAGGACCCAAGACAATGTTGAAGCCTTCTTTTTTAGCCTTTAGAAGCCCGTATTGTTCAAGTATTTATAGAGCATATGAGGGCATTCTAGTCCAATTAACTCAAACAAAAGGAAGACACTAATGCCAAATCACATCGGTAATGGAAAAAAAAAATTAGACAACACTACAAAGATCCATGCAAGAAGTCCTAGTTTTGGTAGAAAAGCATGTCGACGACTAACAAATCTGCTTGAAACACTATGTGGAGGTGAAGTAGACTTTGACGTGGCGTGTAGAGGGGAGGTGCGTGATGTGGCACACAAATTTATTTTTGGGGGTATGCATGTAAACAAGTGAATCCCATGTAAAATTTTACAAACCCCTAGAATATGCTATGGAATATTCTTAAAAGATTCTACTCAGAGAAAGAATTATTCCAAAGTTTTCTTTTGCTTGATGATACATTGTTTTTGTGTAATTCGAGGCATCGGTTGATTTTCAAGTTTAGGCTTATGTACTCATTACAAAGCATTTTTTGATGTTGGTTCAGTGGAAGCAACATTTTTTAGTTTTTTAAGAGTCTAATATGAAGAAAGGTGCATTTTTGGCAGAGTCTAAAACCTTCGCCATTCTTGCAATTTTCAATGATTATAAAAGGTGAATTTTTGGTAGAGTTTGATACATCCACAAAATAATGCAAGTGAACCTCATAAGTAGTGAACTACTCTATTACACTTGATGGTTGTAAGGATTAGTTATCCATACAATCTGGTAGGATGAAAAGGTTACCATATGGACACTTGTTGATCCACAAAGGCTTTGAAATTCTTGTACAAAGGTGCATTATCGGTAGCAATTAACACCTTTATAGTATAATGCAAGTAATGAGTTCACCCTAAGGAGGGATACATATTTTATAATACACATGCCAACAGAGTGAAGCTTGTAAGCAATAATCTACTCTATTACACCTAGCGGTTGCAAATGACTAGTTATCCATGCAATCCGATAGGATGAGAAGGTTACCATAAGGACACTCATAGTTGAAGAAGCAAAGTGAGGTCAATCCCACTATTGCTTAAGTACTCTAAGTGTACTTGACATACTTGGTTGACCTAGAGGTAGACCCAAAGGTAGACCCAGTGGTTGACCTAGAGGCAGACCCAAAGGTAGACCCAGTGGTTGACCTAGAGGTAGACCTAGAGGATACAGTTCTAAAGATAGACCTAGTGGCTGGACCAAAGGCGATAGACCTAAAGGCAACAAGCCCAAAGATGGAAAACCCATACACAATAGACCCAATGGTTGACTTACAAGTAGCCTAGAGGTAACAAACCCAAAGGTGGACCTAAAGATAACTCCAAAGGTGTTTACCCAAGATCCAGAGTAGCCAGAGCTAGAGCAACTAAAGCTAGAGCAGCTAAATTTAAGAATCAGAGTAGCCAGAGTTAGAATAGTGGAATTCAAATATATAAATGGAAACAAAAACGTGTCATAAAGAAATAAAACAAAATTGAAGCTATGGGTTCCATCAAGGATGGAATATTTTCTCTAGATGTAATGGATTTTTTAGAAGGAATATTAAACCATATTTTGCCTCCATAATAGATTAATGATGAAATGTTTGATTTCTCCAAAAGATGAGAAATAGGACAGTGGAACAAGAACAATGTAAGATTATCAAGCAGGATCAATAGATAAAGTCTTTATATGGACATAAGGCAAAAGATAAACATAAATATTGAAGACAAAAGTATTCAATACCCAAATAATGTAATACATGGGGGGATTTGGAGAATATTACATTATTTGGTAAAAGTGAATGTACCCCCATGGTACATTGTACATATTGTAAATATTAGACTAGTGTAATTCTAATTAACTCTTAATATAATCCTAATCTAAACTAATTAACTCTTAATATAATCCTAATCTAAATATGCACCCATGAAGGTACATTAGTAAAGAACCAAATAATGTAATATATTTTCCAACATCCCTTGTATTACATTATTTGGGTTGTGAAGGCTTTAGCCTTCAATAGGGATATTCATCTTGCTCCTGGAATTTGAGCTCTTCTCTTATGATTCCTTCATAGTCTTCTTTGGCTGAATTTGGATGAGTATCTTCATCTTGTTCAGGTTCTTCTTCTTTGTTTGGTTTAGTCTTCAATTTATTTTTGGAGCTCATGTGTCTTTTCTCCTTGCTCCAATATGTTATCTTCATGTATACTTGATCAAATGAATGGTTAGTATATTTCAATCTCTGTGGCTTCAAGATTACAAGTTTCTTGATCTCTTCCATAATCATGGAATTCTTGTATAAGAATTTTCCTTTTTCCTCTGTTCCTAAAATCATATTGTCCTTTTTTTGTCTTGAAACTTTTGCGTCATCACATCCATTCTTTGATTCTTGTGTATGAATATGAAAGATAAATTTGGATAATTGATCCATTTTCTTTTCATTTCCTACAATCTGTTTCTCAGGAAATCCATTAGTGTTGTTTTGAACAACATCTTGTGTGAATCCAAATAAATCTAGAGCATATGTACCATTATTAATAGGTCTTGTAGCTTCTATTTCATACTTGAATTCTACCATCTTTCTACCTTCAGTTTGTTTGGTTACTGCAATGGAGTTTGTAATTAGTTCTCTCAAATTAGAAATATTTGAGACTTTAAGGCAATCAAACCATTGTGGATTTCCTATTATATGTTTACTTGTTTATGTATCCATAATTGCTTTAATTTTGAAGGTTCTAATACTTTGAAGTTGACTTCCTTATGGCTCCCTAGTTTTGAGTATGTGAACTAGCTTGATAAAACCTCTCTAAGACTTAGGTTTTGTAGGATCTCTTATGTCTCCCAAGTGACTAGGGTATGCTAGGTTCTTGATAAAATTCTTAGCAACTAATAGTTTATGTTCTATTTCTCCGTATTTCTCCTTTTAAACTATGCACTTATCAATTTGAAGTCCTTTATAGTTGGACTTTTTTCTTTTTATTTTCTTTAGAATGAATATGAGACAAGTGTAAGTAAATAATTCCAACTCCTTTTAGTAAATAATGAACTTTCTTTTATATCCCTTAATATCCAATAGTTTAATATTTCTAAATTCCAATAGTCTATGTTTGATGTAGTATACCTTATATCTCCCTAATTTGGAATATTAAAAAATAATATTTACAATAATAAAGTTTTGATTTTCTAAGTAGAAACTATTATCTCCTATGATGTTTAATTGCAAATATTAAAATATTATATAAATTCCTTCAGTCTTACTTTAAAAATGTATTACGGTTGTTTGTTTCTCCAATGTAAATAATGGATGAACTCAACATTGTGTCATACACCCTATTACTCCTAAATGATGGATGAACTCAACCTTGTGTTATACACCTTATTACTCCTAAATGAAAGTAATTTAAATCAATAGTAGAATCTTACCCTTAGAGCATAAAATCTTCAATAATCTCCATTAATTAATCTAAGTCAAATTAGATTAATAAAACCTTAATATATATTCCAAAAACTTTATAAAATCAAAAAATACCTTCTAATTTGGGTTTTGTTGGCGGTCTCCTCCCTTTGATAGATGGCAAGAATGAGACTCTGCCTTCTCTCTTTGTGCACAAATATAGAGGTTCTTCCACTGTGCTCTTGCTCTCAATGACTATTGTGGTGATAATGTTCAACTAAGTAACGACTCCTCCTTGAATTATAACAACTACTGATGCTCTGTTGTGGATGTGTTATCTTGACAATGATAATGTCTGTTAGGGTTTTGTAAATCAATACAATATGATGACCGTTATCTTACCTTATGGCTTTCTTGTACTAGATTGTAATGCCTATGTATTATTTAACTGTTATTGTCAGGTCCTATGTGGTGATGCATTACCTCCAAAAAGATTGGGTTAAATTTCTTCTAATATCTATTTGCCACACATTCATTGTTCTGCTTTACAATCGCTCAGTCACATTTATCTCCAAGCTGGTTTAAAAACAATGATGCTCCCTGACGCATTCAATAGCTCCCGAGTGACACGTTGTATCACACAATTTTCACCAGTGCTCCTCTAATGCTTAGCAAATGGATACTTGAACAATTTTTAATGCTTTTGAGATGTGTGTGTGCTAGGTGGTAATCTTGACTGTGTGCTTCTTGCTAGAATAATCGACTCCTCTCCACATCATATAAGATAATTTTTAGGTGGTTGTTGATAGTTGTAATAACGTGTATCTCCTTAAAGACTATAAGCTATCATGCTTATTGTATCCTTCTTCTTGAAAATCTACTATTATGTCGTGTAACGATTCCTCACTGTGTTCTTGATGTGCGTACGATCGTCTATGCTCCTGGATGAATAGATACTACACAGTCTAAATATCCCTGTAATACTTTAGTTCTTTTGAGGTGCTACTTAAAATGCTTATGTAGGCTCTAACTTAACAACTCTCTAACTCAACGATGCTTCTGGGTGAATATAGGGGGTCAACACAAAAAGACTTCCACGTGGACCCCAATGAGCGCTTGTCTCTAATGGTTCTTTCTCCTTTCCACATAGTTGTTGAGCGCTGGTGGTTACCTCTGGTGTGTGCGCATATGAGTGTTTTCAAACACCTATTCTCCAGCGTATCTTTGAATGTTTGTTGTTTGTGTGATGTATTTTGCTCAAAGAACCTTCAATGGATACGTATTGTTAGAAGTCTAAAAAGTAATCACTTACTTCACCTTTCTATTAATTAATTACTTCTCTTTTTTATTTGAGTGGAAAAAATACAGGTAGATGATGTCTGAGATATATCCCTTTGTCTTGGAGATGCTTCACTTTTATAGCTCTATTGAGAGGATCTAATGAGGTTCTATGCAAACGTAGAATGAAAAGTGTAGACGTTTGCCCCCTTGTGCTCTAAACTGGATCTCTTAGCTTCTCAAAATGTTAAGATGAAACTAGAGTCAATGTTTACCTTCAAACCTTAGGCAATACTCCTTTGTTTGGCTATGTTTACACTAATAAATACAAACTTTTAATATTGTATTCTACACTATAGAGAATGCAAATATGTTGAGTTTTTTCTTTCTTAGAATAAGTAATAGAATGTTGATATGTTTTTTCTCTCAAAATATATCTAACTTTTATTTTTTTCTTTCTTGCAAGTTTGAAATATATAGACAATAAATTTTGCACTACCTTTTAGACTTCAAATGTAAATCTACTTATGCAACCTTTAATCTTGAAACTAGTACTCAATAACCTTAATAAAAATCCAAAATATAAAATCTCAACTAATGAACTTTTGTACCTTTTTGTTCCATATTTTTTTGCCTTTGTAGATATTGATAACGATGGTTATTTTAATCACTTAATTGTTTCCTTTTGTAGATGATATTGCAGCTCTTCTATGTTGTTAAAAAATAGCTCTTTAGCTCACCTTTTTGTAGCTTTAACACTCCAAAACGTTCTGCCCAAAAACGTGACTTGGTGGCCTATATTCTCCTTCAGGATACGCCTTTGAAATCTAAACTTTAGCCGCTACTAACACTTCCCAAATTGCTGCCTTTTCTATCCTCAAATATTAAAAAAAAATAGATTGTAAAGTAGTCACAAAACTCACTGAAATATTGTCCTTGAATCCCAAAAATTGGTAGGAAAATCCTCTAAATCGTAGTTGAGATATTCACTCAAGAACCCTTCAATGATAGTCCCCAAATCTCTCAGATTTGGTGGTTTCTCTATCTCCTTTCTCTTGTCAAATTCTGAATTCAAACTAGATCTTCTTCTCAAGAATATAAAAGTCTTGAGATCTTCTCCAAACTACTCCAAAATTTGACAAACTTCTTGTCAAATCCTTCTCCCTTGGGCTTGTTGTTGGATGGTGACAATAGTTTCTCCAATGAGTTATTCTAGTAACTCCTTCAATGAGGCTCTCCAAGCATTCTCCTTGTTCCTCCTTGAGACATCATCAAGGTCTTCAATATTTCAACTTCAAAAATACTTCAATGAGATCTTCCTTGATCTCCTTCTTGGATCTTCTAAATCCACTGCTACTAAAATCTGCAATAGGACTTTTGTTAGTCCTTCTCAATGCTCAATATTCCACTATGGAAGTTCTTCAATAGGGTCTTCTATGGACCCCTTACTTAATGTGAAGTTTTCAATTTTCAATGGAGATCTCCAATCTTCACCAAGACTCTCTCCTAGAGTCTCTTCTACCTTCAATGGGGTTTTTTTTCTAGGACCTCTTTCTTGATTTGCAATCTTCAATGTGGCTTCCTTGGCCACTAAATATCTCCTCAATATCCAATTGAGAGTCTTCAATATGCAAATATTACAATGGAACCTTTTCCTCAGGCCTCCAAATCTCCACTCTGCAACTTGTTGCTTCAGGTACTGGATTGATTCTACAGAAGATATTCTTTCTAGCTATTGTAGGAAGCTTCTCGAATTTTTTGAATCTCCTTTCTTCTACAAAAAAGTATTAGGTAATGATAAAATAAATTTCTATAAATCTATAAAAACAATATTCACTAGTTGGATTGTCAATCTAGTGGATACAATGCTGAGTTCTAGTCTTCACAGGTTTTTCTACAACTCTATGGAAAAAATCTAGCCAATAGTAAATTCACAAATCTAAAAAATAAGATTTACAATCTCCTCTCAATCTATCTTTTGGCTTCTCTCTATTTTCTATTGATCTACCATGTGCTCTAATACCACTATTAGCTTTTGAAGCTATAAACTTGAATGACATGCAGCCACAAGTATGGAAATAAGCATGCATTGTTATAACTATGCATTGTTATAACTATGATAATGGCTAACTAGTATGCATGAAAATATGATAGAACACTCGATGCAATGTTCCTCATATATGAAAGCTCACGAAAATATACAATGCTCTCTAATGGAGGTCACAACCTCTCCATATTTGTAAAATGGATCTACTTTGTATCTACTACTACTCAACCTATGCACTCCAAAATCCTCTCTCAAATCACTCACTATAAGACCTTTATATAAGATGATAGATTCCTTGGCCCTTACTCTACCTAAGACTCATGTACATGTGGACTACATGCACATTTACATCATTGCACATTCTAACACATTTGCATTTATTACATTGCTTAAATAAACTAATTAACTCCTAATATAATCCTAATCTAAATATATACCCATGAAGGTACATTAGTAAAGAACCAAATAATGTAATATATTTTCCAATACAGAAAATAGATATAGATTTTAACATACTACAACCAGGACAAGAAGAAGCATTGGTAAGGATTTTTGGCTTCAATCTAATTGAGTTTGGCAAAGGTCTAAAATATTTAGGGTTTATACTAAAGCCAAATAATTATGGATACCAGGATTGGATTTGGTTATATAATAAAATTGAAAAAAAGGTAATTTAATGGTGCAATAGATGGTTATCATTGGGAGGTCATTTAACATTGGTTAAATCAATTTTGGAAGTCATTCTAGTATTTTGGCACTCTATGGCTTATATTCATGTTAAAATAGTGGAACAAATGAGGAAGAAATGCTCCCATTTTATTTGGACAAGAAGAACGGAGAAGGATTCAATGCCTTTGGTTAAATGGAGTAAGATAGCAAAACCTAAATCAATAGGAGGATGGGGGTTTAAGAATATACATAACTTGGAGAAATCATTAGCTACCAAGAGTCTTTGGAGATTGATAACTGATAAATGATTATGGCATGAGGCTATCAAGGAGAAATATTTAGGTTCCATATCATTTGAAGAGTGGATTAGACTTCCTATCAAGACAATGACCAATGCAATTATCATTTAGAAAGCATTAGTGAAGGCTTTTCCATTAGTGGATAATTTTTTGGTTTGGAAAATAGGAAATGGAAAGAAAGTAAGGATAGGAAAATATCTTTGGAAGGGGAATGGAGGGAATTCCCAACTATCTCAAAATTTATACTAGCTATCTCAAAATTTAATAGAAAATATAAATAGACAAGGGCTCAAAGTATTAGTAGATGCAACCTCTATGGACAAAATACATTTATGAAATCAGGGGTGGCTTTCAACAGAAGAATTACTTTTGGAAGGAAATGAAGCTGAGCAATGGAGCAAGTATACAAGGGATCTAATAAGGGCTTTTATAAGACTAAGACAATAAGAATACTCTTTAGTATGGCCAAAGAACCCAACTAGTGGATAATTTATAGCTAAAGAAGGATATAAGGCAATGTTTGAAGATAATAATGAGGAGGTCCTTTGGTGGTGGAGCATGATTTGGAAGGTGAAAGCGCCCTTAAAAATAAAAAATAAAATTTTTGGTTAGATTTAGCTAAGAAGGAATTAAAATGGGATGTTCTACAAAAGAGTTCTTGGCAGGGTCCAAGTCAATGTAGTTTGTGTTAAATGGAAGAAGAAACAATATATCACTTACTAGTTCATTGTGATTTTTTGAGATAAGTGTGGAGGTATATTCTACCCATGACTAAGGGGAAGGGACAATGGCCAGCAAGGAATTTGTTGAATAATATGCAACAATGGTTCAAAGACAAAGATTTAAAGGAATATGGGTACATTCCATTAATAGTGGCATGGGATCTATGGTTGGCAAGAAATTCTATGTTGTTTGAGAGCAAGCAAATTTCCCCTATACAAGTTCAAGCTCATATCAAATATAGTTATGAAGGTATATAAAAAAAAACCCAAAATTAAAGGCTATAAGATAGGTTGGAAGTTTAAAAGTGGATATTACAAAATCTTGGGTTTTTTTTAATGGAGCTTGTCAAGACAATCCATATAAATATGGGGTAGAAGGAGTGTTATATCAAGATGAAAACCACAAATTCACTTTCAAAGCAAGTCTTGGTGAAGATACCAAGAATGTGGTAGAATGGAAGGCTTTGATATTTTTGTTAAAAATGGTAATAGAATAGGGAATAACAAAACTTCAAATATTTGATGACTCAAAATTGGTGGTACTGGTGGATTGGGCTTCAGGTTTAGCAAGGATGCAAAATTTGATACTTAGGCCTTATTATGAGAAAGTGAAATTAATAGAAGCATCATTTAGAGAGATATCTTATAAACTTATTTATAGAGAACTAAATGAGAAAGCAGACGGTCTATCAAAAGTTGCCTTGGATATTCCAATTGGTACTAGTTAAAGGAAGGATTAGTGTATGAGACTATGATTCCACCATAGTATGTACCCTTTTGATGCTTTTTTTCCTTTTGATAGAAGTTATGGTTTAGGATACCTTTCATGTTTCTTTTTTGTCTTTGGATAATTAAAATCATATTTGAAAGATGACTGATGGCCATAGGGTTGAAGTACCAAAATGACACTATAAAATGACTGAAGGCTTGCAACAGGTTGTTATTATTGTAACATGTTTAATTTAGCAAGGCTTATATGAGGTTATAAAATATCCATCTCATTGTAATTTTTCTTTCAAACTCTAAAATGAAAGTTACAGATTTTTCTAAGGAATATATATTTTTTATTGAAAACATTTTCTTTATATGAACAATCATTATTAGTTTTATTTATTTGTTGTTTCCTTGTAGATGAAAGTTTTACCAATTTAAAGAAACTCAAAAATTAGGTCAAATATCTCTATAACCTATTTAGCTCCTTGACAGTATTTTTCAATGTAATTTACTTTGAGATTGATATTTTCTAAGAAGAATATGTCATTTAATTTATTTTTTGAATATTTAGATGAGATATTTTATAAAAAGAAGTACTACAAGTAATAAAAAATGGTATTTGTGTTAACTTATAATAATAGTAATGAATATATGCATAACATCCTATCAAGAATCATACCAAATTATTTTCTAACAAGTGATTGTATAGCAACACTATCTCTACCTAAGAATATGTATTATAAATGTAAATGATTTATTGTTTTTAGCATTTGAGATTACAAATGAGATATCAAATGGAGTCTAGTTGCTTTTTATTGTTACATTATTTGTTGTAAAGTATGTTGATTATGATATGAATTATGAAGTTGGTCATATCAAAGTTGAATTTAAGTTGTTGAATGCTCTCTCCCAACTACTACGCCTTCATTGTTTTCTCTACAAAAGAGTCAATCTCTTACTCATTTTTTTCAAAAAGCACAAGCACCATATACGCAATTGTATACTATTGATACCATTCAAATTGGAAATTCCTAGAAGGCTAATGGGATGCAATACTACTAAGAAATATCACATACAAGACAATCTAGATGCTACATGCAAATGTACATAAATACACACATGATCCAATGTAATCATAAACAAATTATATTTTTGTAGAATATACCACTCCAAGAAATTTAAACCACATGAGACTAAAATAAAATCACCTTGAGTTTGAAAAACTCATCTTGATCACAAGATAAGGTACTATAATATCTAAGAATGATTGTTTTACCAAAATGGAAGAGTGTCAAAAATTGGCCCAACTATCAACCAAGGAAAGTATTTATAAACCAACAATAATATGTAACACAAAGGGTTAGAGAAAGTTCAATAAAAATGAAGCCTATTTTGAATATATTTGATCATGTTCAATCATGTTTACAATAAATAATTGATAAGTATATACTTTAATCAATTCCCCGTATTTTGAATTAAAGGAAAAATATAAATATTTACATTGACCATGGTCTGTCAAACAAATCTTTTGTATTTCAAATTAATTTGAACTTAAATTTTGGGTTCTTTGATCTAGAACTTGCATTTGAAAATCCTAAGAGATGAAATGTGCATTAAAGTTGACATTCTTGTAGACCATAAAATAAATACTATAATAACATTGAACATAGTTAAAGCCACATTCTGAAATAATTCTTTAAAAACTATTATTGTAGGAAATTGTGATTGTTGCCTGTCAAATTAGAACATAACCAAAAAATCCAGTCAAAAATTAATTAGATTTATAAACCAAAATTTCTTCAAAAAATTAATAGTTTTTCAAACTATTTGCAACTTTAAATTGAAAAAATAGTCAAATAACTTAAATTAGGGTCCTTGGAATAGTAATACTTTCCAAGTTGTTCAAAAGCGAAACACAAACAAACAACAAAAGAAAGGGCTTGAAACTAGTAAAAATACCAAAGATCATAACAACTTACTTGTGAATGAAAGTTATTAGCTTTGAGCATAGTAACACAATTATATGACAATGATGAGAACATAAAAAACAAAGTGAGTAGGTGTTAACCTAGACACTCACTCATATAAAAAATAGATAATAGTAGTCCCAACTAACATGGTAATAAAAACTTGTTTATTTTTCAGTAGTACTACATCGACAACTATATATCCACTTCAAAGGCTTTATAGTCAATCTAAACTAAAAAAATTGCTTTACATTATTTTTTTATTTTTTATATTTATATGGTTATTGTGATAGATAGATAGATAGGTATTAACGTTGTACACAAAAAAATTAAGAAAGTTGTAATTTAACGAGGCTCTTCATCTAAATTATGTTTTACAATCTAAGGGAAAAAATAATAATAATATAACAAATATGTTAGGATATATTACATTATTATTATATATGCATTATTGATGAGCACATCAAATATCATATAGCCTAAGCCAGGCATATTTTATTTAATTCATGTTAATGCCTAAGCTAGGCGTATTTTATTTAATTCATGCTAATGATGTGAGCCTCATTGCTCACTCTAGCTTCTAGTTGGTAGGTTGTTTTAGACAACCTCCTAGTTGTTAGTTGTTAGCACCTAGTTAGCATTCCTTTGTCTTTTAGCTAACTAGGTGTTGCCTTTGTTAGCATCTTGTTAGCTATCTAAGGCAACTTACCTTGTCTTCTTCCTAATATGTCCAGATTAGCAAGAACCACCTTTAGTTGTAATGTGTTTATTTAAGCATCATTTCATAATGCATAATCAGTCTTGGCTTTCCATTTTACAATTTCACTCGTTTGTCTCTCTCTTAATATTTGTGTGTGGTACTTTGATGCCCCATCAATTATTATTTTTTGAATAGGTTGAAAAGCTAGGGCATATTGGAGGCCACCCTACCCCTCAATTGAACTTGGATCTTGTTAGGAGAGCCCAATACCTTTTGCCATTGCGATGTCTTCTCAAAACATTGAGAGACTATTTTAATATTTCTTATATGCAACAATCCTTTAAATACAAAGTATGATCTATCGATCTTCCAGTTTGTAACCCTAAAACATGTATGAAATAAGTATTTGTCTCAATACCCCGAAGGGCTAGGTGGATTGGTAAGTGCTAGTCTGGCTGGGCACTTACTAAGAAGAGACCCAAGTTCAAACCTTGAGGGAAGCTTGTGCAAAGGTAGTAGTCTGATCTGAATCCTCTAAGTGTGCACCATACTGACAATGACAATACGAGTCCCAAGAGTCCCAAGCACCTGGTGGTTCATTTCACGTCAAGCTATAAAGAGGTGGAATATGTTTGATGGATGCAACTCCATGGTTTGAACCCTGCACTTGCCAACTACTAAAAATAATGTGATTGTAACCAACTCTCCTATTAAAAAAAATAAATAAATCTTTATCTAAATAAATGAGATCCTACTACTGATTGGCAGCTAATTTGCCATTAGGGCTGATATGGCCGCCATGGTGTTGTTCTTATTCCTAGTTCTTCCCATCGGACCTACTGCCCGGCATGGACCATACGATCAATTTTACGATCTAAAAAAAACATGAAATACCCATAGAGCAATTACCCGTGACTGTGAATTTGGCATCGACAAAATTGAGCTTTCAACATAGATCTGATTACAGGTTCAAGAACCTATAGAAACGAGCCCCGGTTCCTCTATCGACTCCATCCAAAGGGCACAACAGTGTCCGGAACAAAGTTGGTCTTGACACCAAATCAAAGTAGAGATTTATCAGTTTTGAGATTGGATGATTTGATGGGTTCACTAATGTCCCATGAGAGTAAATTGAAAAAAGTTGTTGAAGATTCAAAGCGGGTTGTTTTTCAGTAAAAGCAAGGGCTAACAAGGGTAGCAGTCCTAATTTAATCTAAGAGGAAAAGGAGTCCTCAAATGGAAGAGGTGGAAGAGGACATGGACGTGGAAGAGGTCATGGATGAGGTACTATAGATAAGACGACAATCCAATGCCACTATTGTAAAAAACATGGGCATTTCAAGAAATATTGTTGGTTGTTGTAAACTAAATCAGCAAAATTTATGCGTAATGATGGAGAAGATTCTAAAAAATATATTTTTCTCTCAACTCATGTTGTTTAAAAATTAGGTAATGATTTGTGTTTTCTTGATTCTCGGTGTTCTAATCATATGATAAGCAATAAAGAGTTATTTGTTGAAATGAATAAAATAGGAAAAAGCAATGTGACATTAGGAAACAATCAAACTATTGATGTTGTTGGTAAACAAACTCTGGTTGTTCGATCTAATCAAGGAGAGGTAAAAAATTCATGATACATTCTATGTACCTAGTCTCAAACATAATTTGCTAAGTGTAGGGTAGTTATTAGAGAAAAATTATGAAGTTTTATTTAAAGACAAGGCTTGCAAAATCTTTGACAAAAATGGAATATTAATGTGTGAAATACCCATGACTAGCAATAGAATGCTTCAATTAAAACTGCAACATACAAGTACCAAGATGTTGAAGGTTTCAATTACTATCATCAATTGAAACCTTCAACATCTTGGTTCTCACATTCATAGATGATTATAGCAAAAAGATTTGGGTATTCTTTTTGAAGCATAAGAGTGAGGCATTTAGACGTTTTCTAAAGTTTAAAGTAATGGTTGAAAAAGAAAGTGAACATTGTATCAAAATTTTAAGGATTGATAGAGGAGGTGAATTTACCTCAAAAGAAATTTTTGACATATTGTGAAGAAAAAGGAATTAATTAACATTTGCTTTCACACCACAACAAAATGTTGTGGTGGAAAGAAAAATTTGTACTGTAGTAGAAATAGAAAGATCTATGTTGCAAGCCAAGCATATGGAAAATGAATTTTGGAGAGAAGAATTTTCCACCACTATATGTATTTTGAACCAAAGCCCAACTCATGCAGTATTGAAATACTCACCTGAAGAAACTTGATCAGGATGAAAGCCTAGTGTAGGTCATTTGAGGATTTTTTGATCCATAGCATATGTACGTGTTCCAAATAAACACAACAAAAAATTGGATGTTAAAAGTGAAAAATATATTTTTGTGGGATATTCATAAGAAACCAAAACATACAAGTTGTGGAATACTACATTGCAAAATTTGATTTTTTCTCGTGATGTGATATTTGATGAAGGGGGAGTTTGGAAATTAAATGAGCAGCAAGAAAAATAGTAGTCATAGAATAAGAGTTTACTCATCCCAACAATAGTTCAAGCAATAGTTCGAGTACAACTTCTACTCCAAGTCCTCCAAGAAGATATACAAGCAATTGTTCGAGTGTAGCTTCTACTCCAAGCCCTCAAAGAAGATATAAGAGTCTTCAAGAGATATATGAGAAGACTGAAGAGGTAATTTCAAATCTCAACTTTGCATTGTTTTAAAATATTAAAGTTGAACCAACAACTTATGAAGATGTAGTGAAAGAAAAGGTTTGGATTGATGCCATGGAGGAGGAATTGAAGATGATTAAGAAAAATGACACATGGGAGTTGGTACATCTTCTAGAAGGAAATGAAGCTATTAGAGTGAAATGGGTCTATAAAACTAAGTACAAAGCAGATATAATAGTTGAAAAGCATAAAGCAAGATTGGTTGTAAAAGGTTATTCTCAACAACCAGGTATTGATTATTTTGAGATCTTTGCTCTTGTTGCTCGATTAGACACTATAAGAACTATTTTAGCAATAGCAGCACAATACAAATAGAATTTTTTTCAAATGGATGTCAAATTTGCTTTTTTAAACAATGTTTTGGATGAAGAAGTCTATGTTGAACAACATCTAGGTTATGAGGTGAAAGGGTAGGAGCATAAGGTTTACAAATTAAAGAAAGCACTCTATGGACTCAAACAAGTGCCAAGAGCATGGTATAGTAGGATAGATGGATATTTCCATAGCCAAGGGTTTAAAAGATGTGGAAGTGAACCCACTCTATATTTCAAATATGGCGATGATGGTGAGATATTGATCATTTGCTTATATGTTGATGACTTGATATATACGATAAATAACATGAAGTTGATGAATGAATTAAAAAATGCAATGAAAGATAAATTTGAGATGATATATTTGGGTTTAATATACTATTTTCTTGGGATTGAAGTGAGAATTAAATGATGGTATTTTTATTTCACAAGGTAAATATACTTTTGAATTACTTGAAAAGTTTAGAATATCAAAATGCAAATATGTTAGTACTCCTTTAAGTCTTGGTGAAAAGCTTATTAAGGATGATGGAAGTTGCAAGGTGAATCCCATAGTTTATAGAAATCTAGTAGGCAATTTAATGTATCTTATAGCTACTAGGCCAGATTTAATGTATGTTATAAGTGTGGTTTCTAGGTTTATGCAAGATCCAACTGAGGTACACTTTAGGGCAACAAAGAGAATATTGAGGTATGTACAAGGAACAAGTGATTTTGGTATATGGTATAACAATTCTAATGATTTTTTCTAGTTGGATACATAGATAGTGATTGGGTAGGTTG
This sequence comes from Wollemia nobilis, assembly GCA_028583015.1. NCBI lineage: Eukaryota > Viridiplantae > Streptophyta > Pinopsida > Araucariales > Araucariaceae > Wollemia > Wollemia nobilis. The sequence goes on from JAQPPZ010015100.1 coordinate 13,255,235, forward strand.
TCTTTATGATCGCAAGAGTACTAGAAATGTTTTCAGCATGGGAACTGGTGCTATTTCTTGGTCATACAAAAAATAATCAATTGTTTCTTTATCTACAACAAAATTTGAATATATTGCAGCAACATCAGTAGCATGTCAAGTTATTTGGTTGAAATGAATATTGAAAGAGTTGAAGCATGAGCAAAATTGTCCTATCATAATTTTTTGTGATAATACTTTTGCAATTGCTTTATCTAAGAATCTAGTTTTTCACAGTTGTACGAAGCATATTGATATAAGATATCATTTCATTTGGGAGCTTGTTGAAGGACATGTAGCAATGAAGTTTTACCCATCCAAGGAGCAACTTGTAAATGTGTTCACCAAGATCTTGTCAAAAGATGCATTTGAGTGACTTAGAACAAAATTGGGTGTTATTCCCTTAAGCATTAAGGGGTTGAACGTTAAGTAAATTATTTCATTTGTAATGCTTAAGGATGGGCAGGTGACAATATGAGTTAGGTGCTCCATTATTGAAATTGTTTATAACTCTTTTTTTGTTTCTATTAAATAAGCATTCAACAATGTATGAGTATTCTTTCCTTGAATGCAATTCCATGAAAATATTCCTTCCTCTTTAAATTTGTTAACAACATATAATTGGGGTATACTTTTCTCTATAAATTATTCTTGTTTTGTTTAGTATTATGTTTTAGGGTTCTATGTTGTGGTTCTTTGTTTTGTAGGCCTTATTTTCAACACCGTCATCACTGGGTTGAAGAAGATGAATTTCGATGCTAATTATTTTTTAAAAATGGACCTTACCTAGGCAAACAGGACAAGGTGCTTTGCTACTTGAGATTTGTTCAAAAGTCTAGGATGTAGGATGGAGACTTTGCGTTTCATTCCACAGTTGCCTTAGATGAAAGGAAGGAGGGACAAAAAAAAAAAAACATGCAAGGCAAGTCCACATATAATTTTTTCATGTGTACAAGGTGTAATAGATTTCAATAGTCAAATGGTCATCTATGCCTCATCCAAAACCCTAGCTTCCTCCATCAAGAAGGTTCTTGAAGGGTTTATCAGCTAAAGGACCCAGAACGATGTTGAAGCCTTCTTTTCTAGCCTTTAGTAGCCCGTATTGTTTAGGTCTTTATAGAGCAAATGAGGGCATTCTACTCCAATTAATGCAAATAAAAGGAAGAAACTAATGCCAGATCACATCGATAATAGAAGAAATATTTTAGATAGCACTGCAAAGCTCCATGCATGAAGTCCTAGTTTTGGTAGAAAAGCATGTCGACAATTGACAAATCTGCTTGAAAGGTAAAGTAGACTTTGACATGGCACGTAGAGGGGAGATGCATGATGTGGCACACAAATTTATTTTTTGGGGGTATGCATGTAAACAAGTGAATCCCATGTAAAATTTTACAAACCCCTAGAATATGCTATGGAATATTCTTAAAATATACTACTTAGAGGAAGAATTATTCCAAACTTGTCTTTTACTTGATGATACATTGTTTTTGCATAATTCGAGGTATCGATTGATTTTTGAGTATAGGCTTATATATACTCATTAGAAAGCATTTTTCGATGTTGATTCAGTGGAAGCAATTTTTTTTAGTTTTGTGAGAGTCTAGTATGGCTAAAGGTACATTTTTGGTAGAGTCTAAAACCTTCACCTTTCTTGCAATTTTTAATGATTGTAAAAGGTGAATTTTTGGTAGAATTTGATACATCCACAAAACAATACAAGTGAACCTCATAAGAAGTGAACTACTCTATTACACTTGATCGTTGTAAGGACTAGTAATCCATGTAATATGGTAGGATGAGAAGGTTACCATAAGAACACTTGTTTATCCATAAAGGCTTTGAAATTCTTGTACAAAGGTGCATTATCGGTAGCATTCAACACCTTTATAGTATAATGCAAGTAATGAGTTCACCCTAAGGGGGATACATATTTTACAGTACACATGCCAATAGAGTGAACCTTGTAAGCAATAATCTACTATATTACACGTAGAGGTTGCAAACGACTAGTTATCCTTACAATATGATAGGATGAGAAGGTTGCCATAAGGACACTCATAGTTGAAGAAGCAAAGTGAGGTCAATCCCATTATTGCTTAAGTACTCTAAGTGTACTTGACATACTTGGTTGACCTAAAGGCAGACCCAAAGGTAGACATAGTGGCTGACCTAGAGGTAATAGACCTAGATGCATACCTAAAGGATACAATCCTAGAGGTAGACCTAGAGGTGATAAACCTAGTGGTCAACCTAGAGGTGATAGACCTAAAAGCAACAAGCTCAAAGGTGGTAAACCCATACACAATAGACCCAATGACTGACTTAGAGGTAGCCTAGAGGTAACAAAATTGAAGGCAACAAACCCAAAGGTGGACCTAAAGACAACTCCAAAGGTGTTTACCCAAGAGCCAGAGTAGCCAGAGCTAGAGAAGCTAGAGCCAAGAACCAGAGTGGCCAGAGCCAAAGCCAAAGCTAAAGCCAAGAGATAGAGCTAGAGTTAGAGTAAAGAGCAAAATCCTAGACTCCTCTAAATTAAGGGAGGAGGTCCTAATATTTTCTAACCCAAATAATGTAATAAGGAGGGATGTTAGGATAATTTATTACATTATTATTAGATCATGCATTATTAGTTAGGATATTATTTTAATATTTCTTGCATGTAATGATCTCCTAAATTGAAAGTATCAATCTTCCAACTTGTAACCTTAAATCATGTATTAAATAGGCCCTTGTCTCAATGAATGAATTGTTTTTTGCCATCACAAGATTTTACAAACTGAAGAAAAAAATAAACAAATCATAAAATTAAAGAACATTCTCAACAACTGCTCCAAGAAAATAAACCAAACATTTCAAACAATACAACACTTTTAATAAATCATGTAAAATTTTAGGTAAGATGAAAAAATCTCTAGATTTAAAAAAAAATACTTATAAAATTTTTTTAAAAAAACTTACGACCCATACAAACTCGATATCGAGGTTACTTTCTCTAAAAGTAATGTCCTATATGCCCTTCTACATGTTAGATGTGCTAGAAATAAATAAATATATAGTTTCATTTAAGATATGTCATTATGTTGTTATTTTCTCTAAATTTGGAGGTTAGATGTGCTAGAAATAAATAAATATATAGTTTCATTTAAGATGTGTCATTATGTTGTTATTTTCTCTAAATTTGGCAAAAGCCTCCATGAGCATGGTTTATGTCATCTTTGTGGGCATGCTTACCCCTACATTTTTTTTTTTCGTAAGATCTGCTCCTCCTCTTCCTCCTTTGTCGCCTGTATACCTCTTTTAGTCGTAATATGAAAGAGACCATGATACACAAACCCTCCTCTTATCGATAGAAGCCCTATTTGCTACATAATGGAGTTGAATTTAAATGAACAAAAGCTCAAAAACACCTAAAATAATTAAAATAATATTTGTACTACCTTCTAGAGTAAGGAATCCAAAGGGTGACTTTGAAATTAACCGTAGAAGATTATTGTGGCTCTATCTCCTATTGTTATTAAAAAACAATTATTTTTATGGCAATCCTTTGGGTCACATAATTTAGGCAATGATAGAAGAGCAAAAGGACACCTGAAATTGAACAAACCCAACCCTTGATCGTTAAAAAAATATTCTTTAAAGAATATTGTGGAAAGGTTATAAGAATGAAATTAAAAAGATATGTTTGTTTTGTTGTTGAGAATAATAATAATGAGTGCATGCATTGGTGTGGTCCGCCATCCATCATCTTACTCCTCATCACCGCAAATATAATTTAATTGAATTTTTGGTATAATTTAATTTAATTTTTAGGTTTATAAAAGTTAAAAGTTTAATGTGATGATATAAGTTCAGTGACATATTTTATGTTTGAAGTTTCATTCCACATTAATACTTATTTTACATTTATACCTATCAATTTAAAGAGCTCTCATCTTTATGAAATTTAATGTTGTTTATTTTATTTTGATGTCGAGAATATAATAGAGATTTTATGTATTGGTGTGGTCTCAACATTCTTGCAATATCATTCATAGTGTTATTCATCATCACCACAAATATAAAATTCAACAATTTTGGGAGCTTATAAAAAGCTTAAAAAAGAAAATCAATGTTCTCCCGCATTTATACCTAGTTATTTAAGGAACTCCCGTTTTTATAAATTTTTTTGGTTGTACAGGGAAACCTCTATAAACCTTAGATTACCGTTAAAGAAAAAGTTAATAAGATTTTCGATTACCAAAGGAATCAAATTGAGGCAGCCTATAGACAAACATTCCACCAACAACCTATCCCTTTTAAGTGAAATTTAATTTTTATTTTTATCTCTTTGTTGGTCTTGGAACATAAAGTGAACTCTTTAAAACAAGCTTCTAAAAAAAAAAAAGCTTTGTTCTTTTGATACTCTATAATATCCTTGTGTAGCACAGTTGGTGCGCAGTTGGTGAAAGTCTTAGGTGCTGGTAGAGCCTGATTCAAGTTTCATTTTTTTTGCTTTCATATTGCAAATATACAATGTAGTTGGGAATGTTTTATGTGCTGGTAAAGGTCGACAGGGCTTCATTCTTCCTACACCCACTTTGTTGATAGGAGTTCAGACCCCTCTAAAAATCTTGTGTTTACCTTAAACATTTTTATCTGCTTGTGTAGTGCAGTTGGTGAAAGTCTTGGGTGTTGGTAGAAGTTGACCTAGGTTTTATTATGCCTGCCTCCATACTGCAAATATACAGCGTAGCTTGAAATGTTCTATGTATTGATTGACAGGGCTCCATTCCTTTTACACCCACCTTGTTGATAGGGGTTCAAGCCCCTCTAAAAATCTTGTGTTTACCCTAAACATTTTGTTCGCAAGGATGGTGTAGTGGTTAGGGTTTTGGCCTTTCTTTGAGGAGGTCCAAGGTTCAAACCACTGCATACCCAGAAGGGGATAGGCTGGATGGTAGCGACCGAATGACTTTTGATTGGCTACCCCAATTTGATGCCTTAGAAGGTGAGGGGTCCCATTGATTATGATTTACCTAACAGACTTAAGGTTTATAGAAGCATCCCATTTATAATAACAACCCATTCGTGAAGGTTCCCATTGACTGTGATTTACCTAACAGAATTAGGGTTTATAGAGGCATCCCGTTTGTGATAACAACCCATTTGTGGTGTTACCCATTTCTTTATAAATTTAAAAAAAAAAAAACATTCCTTACTTCGCATATTTAAGTTTAAAAAATTTAGTGGAAGATTTAGTATGGTCAAATAATAACTAATATTCATGCATAACACACGAAAATCAATTTATTTTTAAATTATTTTATTAAAAAGGCAATTAATTTGATTGTCTCAATTAATTATATGAAAAAGAGGTCACTTAATTAATAAAGAAAGTGTATTAAATATTTGTAAGCATTTAAACTAATGAAATATCCGTGGTACATCCACGTGGTTGGGGCTTTGGGTTATCTTTTGGGAGACCCAAGTTCAAACAACCATAAAATATGTACGTGTGTTAATAAACTTATGTAAAAAAAATTAATGAAACATTATATTTTTATAAAAGATACTAAAAAAATAAAATAATTTTAAACTTTAAAACATTGAAATAATGTAATTTTATGCACTTAATTTAACTGAAAAATGGGATTATTAGTCAACATAAAAAAATTATAAATATTTGAAAATAATAAAAATTTATATAAAAATTATTAATAAATAATTTTTAAAAATATTATTAACTTTATAAATATTAAAATTATTAAATTTTATAAATTTAATTCAATCTATTAACTAAAATGGGTTTAGTTGTCATAGTCATACGTACGCCCAGTAATAATATAATCATCTTTTTATTCAAAATTATATTATTTTTTAAAACAATTAAATAAAATTTTAAAAGTAATGATGGTTGTTTTTAAAGGAGATTTGAAAAAACATTGAAATAATTTAATTTTATGCACTTAATTTTCCAACATTATGGAAAAATAGATTATTAGTCTACATAAAAATTATAAATATTTGAATTGAAGCTTGTACGAGACCTCACCCTGATAGGGTTGAGAGGGGAGGGCTCTGGTCCCTCCCCTGCTCCCCCTCCCATGGCTCCTGGTTTCTGCCCAGTCCCTGGCTCAACCCAGGTCATTCCTCCCGGGGAGTGGTTGTTTGCGATGATCTCCGGGGGAGATCCTTCTCCACTATCCGCGCCCCTCCCGCCTGGCTAGGGTTTTCTTGGTTGTTTTTTCTGATCGGTGCTTCCTGGGGATCCTCGTTTGGTTGGGGATCCCTTCCCTTTTCCCTCAGGGCTTCCCCCTCGGGTTTTTTGCAGGTGATTCGCGTGGATCCGGTCCCCGCGTTTCTCAGTGCGGTGGAGGTGACAGTTTAGGGTTTGGACAGCTTCCCCCTATTTCTTGTGAATCCTCGACAGGCTCTGTGCTTGGACGGGATTTTTGGTCCCTGCTGCTGGGATCCTCTTCTGTTTTCCCGAGGCGGGTTCCTTTTGGTGCAACTCTCTGGTCACTTTCTGATGGACTGGATCCTCTCTGTGCTGGCTGTCGGCTTCCTACAGAATGGCTCTCGCTGAATTGAATGTTTTCCCGGTGGCGGGATGGTTTCTCCATAGGGCGGGATCCGCCAAATCCGTCGGTTTTCTCGCGAGGCGGGATCCTTTCTTTCTCGCCGGTTTCCGGATGGCGGGATTTCCTCGTTGCTTCCCGCTAGGCGGGACTGTTTGTGGTGGTTTTGACTGCTTCCCGCGAGGTAGGATTTTATTGTAACGGTTTTTCTTTGCTTCCTGCTGGGCGGGATCTTCTCGATGATGGTTTTTGGCTACTCCCCGCTAAGCGGGATCTCCAAAACTACTTTTTTTCTTATTTGTTTGTTTCCCGCTGAGAGGGATTGTTTCATGCTTACTGTTATCGCTGGGCGGGATTTCTGTTTTGGTGTTCAGTTTCAAGGGATTGATGCCCTAGGCCCATTGCTTATGTAATCAGGTTTTGGGATCCTTGTTAAAACCCGCTATAAATACAAACACATATTTATCAAAAAAAAAAATTATAAATATTTAAAAATAATAAAAATTTATATAAATATAAAAATTATTAATAAATAATTTTTAAAAATATTATTAACTTTATAAATATTAAAATGATTAAATTTTGTAAATTTAATTTAAGAATTTAATTCAATCTATTAACTAAAATGGGTTTAGTTGTCGTAGTCATACGCACGCCTAGTAATAATATAATCATCCTTTTATTTAAAATTATATTATTTTTTAAAAATACAATCAAATAAAATGTTAAAAGTAATGATGGTTGTCTTAAGGAACATCATAAGAGTTTGAGATTTAATTTTTTTCAAAAGGTTTTAAGGATCAAATTGTTGCATATGGGTGGCTTTATGTTAATTCTATACTAATAAATTTAGTTCTACCAGGGAAGGTAGTAGATCAACCAATTTTTTGCTTAGTGTTCATCAACTTGAGATCGACGGTTCCAATTCCAAGTCCTTCTAAGTACCCCTATGCTCTCAGGGTAAAGGTAGTAGACCGATCGGTTTTCTGCTAAGTATTTGTCAGCTTTAGGTCAACGGTTCCAATCCCAAGCCCCTCCAAGTTCACCTCCATGAAATAAATACTCATCGAGACATGCTAGGTGAAAAAATCCTATAAAATAAATAAATAAATAAATTAGCTATCGATTTTACGAAGGGTCATGACTGGGAAAAGATTGCTCAACCCTAAAGGAGATTCTCACACCAACCTAATCCAAAGAAAAAATAATGATTATTATATTTTAAAATAAAAATATTTTTTATTTTTTAATCAATGTTAAATACATTATTTTTTTTGGATACATATGGGAGTTGGTTACATCTACAATATTTTTAGTAACTACTAGGTGCAGTGTTCAAACCATAGGGGTTGCTCCTAACAAGCCTATACCACTTTGTTATTGTTGACCCATCGTGAGGGGGACAATTGGTCGTTTGAGATTTGTACCTTACATTTATTTTTTGGGATACATAAGGGAGTTGGTTACATTTACAATATTTTTAGTAACTATCAAGTGCAATGTTCAAACCATAGAGGCTACTCCTAACAAGTCTATACCACCTTGTTATTGTTGACCCTTCGTGAGGGGAACATGTACTCAAAGGATTTAGAACATACTACTACCTTTTTAACAGGCATTACCCAAAGATTTGAACCTAAATCTCTTCTTGATAAATACTTAATCAAACAACAACTACCAATCTACTAACCCTTAAAAACTATGTGTAGAAGATTTTTTCATAAAAACTAAAGCTTTACTTTTAGAGGACCACGTCTACAAAGACTTTGAATACAATATCTAGAAGACTTTTTCATAAAAACAAGAGCATTACTTTTGGAGGACCTGTCTAAGAAGACTTTCTTCCATCGTATTATAGCTTCATTAATCTAAAAACCATATACATTTATATCAAGAAGTTTAGTCAAGCATACTTCTTGCGGTTGATTTCCTCTTTTTAAATGTAATTTTAAGTGGTAAAGATTCAATATTTCATATTTGTATTTTTTTATACATAAGGGAGTTGGTTACATTTATATTATTTTTAGTAATTGTTAAGCACAGGGATCAAATTATGGGGTTGCCTCCAACAAACTTATATCATTTCGTTATTTTATAATCCAACATGAAAAGGATCATCGGTCGTTCGAGATTCATATCATTGTCATTGGTCTAGCACGTATTCAGAGGATTTGGAGCATACTACTACCTTTGCAAATAAACATGCCCTCAAGGTTTGAACCTAGGTCTTTTTTGGATAAGTGTCTGATCAAACAAACAATTACCAATCCACCTAACCCTTGGGGGCTAAACTTTTTAGGTTAGAAAGAAACCTCGAAAGCTGCTCTTAGGTAGTTGACAATATTGTTTCTTCCGGGTACACCACTATCTAAAAGGAAACCATAAAGATTTTTTTGTCCCTTCGCATCACAAAAGTTCGAACAATGGACATTTTGTTCAATGAAGCCAAGCTCACTTTCTTCACTTGCATTATAACAATAAACCTCTCGTTCAAGAGGGCCAAACTCACTTTCTTCACTTATACTACAAAAGCAAACCTCCTTCTTAAGAAAGAGTTGTTTATCATTGGTCTTTGCCTAATAATACAATTCGTTTTAACGAAAGAGTTGTTTATCATTGGTCTTTGCCTAATAATACAATTCGTTTTAACAAAGAGTTGTTTATCAGTGGTCTTTGCCTAATAATAGAATTCGTTTTAACAAAGAGTTGTTTATCATTGGTCTTTGCCTAATAGTACAATTCATTAATTTTAAGAAGTAAAGGACCCAACATTTCATGAATATATTTAATTACTCCATGCTTGTATTTTAAAAAATAGTTGTTTATCAATGACATTTGTCTAATACAAAAGTTGGAGAGTAGTTTTTAACATCCATAAAATATGTTTTTATGAGATACTTTAGTGGTTAGGGTTTTGAACTTTTTTTTAGAGACTTAGGTTCATATTATGGTGTGGTGTGGTATCGTTCATGTGTGTGAGTAAACTTGTGTACAAAAATAAAATTAAAAACATTCATAAAACATGTTTAACAAGGACAACGTAGTGGTTAGGGTTTTCTTTTTGGAAGGTTTAAGGTTTAGACCATGGTATACCTAACAAGGACAACACAATGTTAGGGTTTTGATTTTTTTGAGAGGTTCACGGTTCAAACCATGACGTACCTAAAGAGGAATAGGTTGAATGGTAATAGTCGAGTGTTTGTCGGTTGGTTATCCCAATTTGATGCTTTGGAAGGTCGAGGTCTCGTTGACTTCGTCTAATACAAAATATTAGGGTTTAAAGTGACAACAATGTTACCGAATTCTTCTATGTATTATATTAAAAAAAACATCTTGAGATGGATTGTCTCTATTTTTATTTTTAGGTGGATTATTTGTTTGATATTTTGGGTGTACTTCTATACCACTGCTCTCTTTTTGGTGAGTGTACTTCCATACCACTGCTCTCTTTTTGGTGATTAGTGTAACTATTATTTTTAATAATAAAAAGCACTTTTAAAAAAACATTTAGCTAATACGAGTTTATTCAACCATCGAACATATAATACCCCTAGTTAAAGCATAATGGACAACTCTACCCTTTTAGACTACTCTTGATCCTTAGACATTTTGATTGTAATCCTCTTTCAATTTAAATGTTCTATTTCATTTATTTTAAAAATTACACTTAAAATTATATGTAACACAAATGATAAGTAGTTTATATATTTAAATTTTACTTTAAAAAATTAATTTCTTTTTGAATTTTAACATTGAAGGAAGATTGAATATTATATTCTATCTAACATATATGTCAAAAAAATATGGGGAGCTCTCGAAGAGAAAACTAAAGAATCATTTGGGTAGACAAAGTGCTTTCTAGTTGTTGCAAAATTGAAGACAAGATTGTTGCCTTGGGAGGGTCCAATGAGAACACTTGTGGATCCTCTTTTAGATAGACAGAGTTCTTTTGTAGATTTGTTCAAGGAAAAATCTCTAGCAGAGATTGAAGAAGCACAAAAAACTACACTAAAAATACTTTTTATGACTGTTGGAAAAGGATCAACATCTCAAAGAGTCAATGAATGCTTGTCACGGTCAAAATCAAGGGAGGAGCTAGACTAGATTATTGTTGAGTATTTAAATGCTAAATTATCATCTAGAGATCAAGAAGGAGGAACCCCAATTTTGGATCTAAGGGATCGACTTATGATTACCTAGGTCCAAGCATTACACTTGGTGGATATTAAATGTCTTGGAACCAACTATACTTGGACTAATAAGAGGAGGGAGCCACATAACAAAAAGATGAAGTTAGACCTTTTTTTGGTTTTAGAGGAGATGTTTGTGAAATGGAATCTAAAGTTTTGTATTTTGGAGGGTCTAATTTTAGATCACTTGCCCATTCTATTGTAAGGGGGTATCAATACAAGGGAACATCACAAACCATTCAGATTTAAAAAGTTTTGGTTACAAAAAGAGGAACTTGGTGGGAAGAGGGACACCCAACATATGGGACAACAATGTTTAGATTCCACAAGCAACTTCATTATATCAAGCATCAACTGAAACATGGAGGTGGGCTAACAAGATAGACTTCCAAATCCAAAGAGCTCCATTGATGGTCAAATTGGATGAGGTTCAAAAACATTCAAGGGAAGGAACAATTATAAAGCAGCTCAAAGAAGAAAATGATGCATTACATAAAGTGTTTGAGGACATTGACAACCAAGAGATCTACTGGAAATAGAGAGCAAGAACCACTTGGTTTAGAAGGTGATAGAAACACCAAAAATTTCCATCGGGCTACTTGTGCTAGGAGATAGATAAACAAGATGGAAGCTCTTCAGGATGAGAACATACACTCCTTTGATACAATCCTAGGTATGCATTTCCATTCAATGGATTATTTTGCTAAATTGTTTAAGGAAAGTATGGTGCAAGATGAAGAGGCTCAAAAAGTTCTTGTTGCCATACCCTCTATTATATTTGAAGAAGAAAATTGGGTCCTACTTAAACCCATTGATAGAGAGGAACTAAAGAAAGTAGTCTTTGGAATGAGTATGAGAAAAACACCAGGTCCAAATAGCTTTCCAATTGATTTTTTTAGACCTTATGGGATAACTTGGAGGAGGATGTAATGGTTGTTATAGAGGAGTCCAGAGGTAGTAAAAGAATGCTTAAAACATTAAATCATACATTCATTACCTTAATTTTTGAAAGGGGAGGAGGGTGTGCATATTTTAGATTATAGACCTTTTGCCTTATGCAATGTCATATATAAAATAATCATGAAGGTAATGGCTGAGCAACTAAAACCTCTCCTACATAGCATTATCTCCTCAGAGTAAGGGGGTTTTGAAGAGGGCATTCAGATCTTGGATTGTGTGGTTCTAGCTCAGGAGGCAATCCACTTAATGCAAAAATTTGGTAATAAGGAAATGTTCATAAAATTGGATATGTCAAAGGATTATGATAGGGTGGAGTGGAGATTCTTGTCAAGGATTATGGTAGCCTTCGATTTCTCTCAATATTGGATAGAATGGGTCATGAGCTATGTTTCTACTACGACATATTCAGTGTTAATCAAAGGCCTTCCCTCACAACCGTTTGGAGCCACTCGAGGCTTTTTTTAGGGAGATCCTTGTTCCCCTTATTTTTTTTCTCATATTGGCTAAACGCTTGGGTAGACTCATCTTGAGAAGACAACACAATTTTCTAATAGGTATCTAGGTGGGTGAGGAGGTTTTGACTCACCTACAATTTGTGGATGACACAATATTGGTGGGAGTGGCCAACTTCATGGAAGCAATAATGATTAGAGATACTCTTAATGTCTACCTTAGGGCCACAAACCAATTCATCGATGATAAAAAAATCCAAAGTGGTCTTTTTCAATCTTGATCGAAGCCTTTAGGATAAAATTTTAGAGATCTTGGGATTCACGAGGACTTCTCTCCCAATGGTATATTTGGGGGTTTGTTTGCATTTTAAAAAACTAAATATAGATATCTGGAGGAGTCTTTTGGATTGTATCAAAGAAATAATTAGTCATTTGTCTCACAAATGGTTAAGCTTTGGGGGTAGATTAACTTCTTTACAATCAGTCATTTAAGCCATGTCAATTTTTAAATTTTCTATCCTTGTTGCCCCACATACCATATGGAAAGAGTTAGACAAGATGGCTAGAATATTTTTATAGGGAGGAGTAAAAGAAGAAAGGAAATGGGCCTTAGTAGGTTCGAATAAAGTAAACCAACCCAAGGTAAAGGGAGGTTTGAGACTGAGGAGATCAAAGTTAAATAATAAAGCTTTGGCTGAAAAGCTTTACTAGAGGTGGATCTCCCAACCAAATTTTTTATTCAGTAGAGTTTTAACTAGTAAATATTTGGGATAGGTGAACCCAAATGAGGTGAGTCGTTTCTCTTTGGATGGTAATGGGTCCTTAGTGTGGCAAGCTCTAAAGTTAGGATCTCAGGTAGTGAAAGATGGATTATTTTAGAAAGTGGGGAGAGGGGAGAAGGTATGATTTTGGACAGTTTCATGGGATCAATACCCTCCTATCATTGTTGAATTCCTATAACTGTAACCAGTAAAAATAAGTATGGAAAGCAGGGGTTAGATCTAGATTGAAAGTTATTTCAACACTAGTCAGTTGGGGGATTATAAGTTTAAGCAGTTTAAGAAGTTAGATGAGTGGCCAATTTCAATCCCTCCAAAATTGACACCCATCATGACTAAAATCTTGGCAAAAATATTTCTCAGAAGTAGAGATGAGAGGATGAATTAGCTTGGGGTTATGGAAGCCTTGGAGTTTATACAGTGAAGGATGGATAGGATAAGATCCTTTTAGAACCTCCTTCTCATGCATATCAGATTGAGGATTGGAGAAAGATTTGGTAGTCCAAGGGTTGGATGAAAGTAAACTTCTTTTCCTGGAAGTTCATGCATAATGAAATTCTTACTTTTGATAATTTGAGACGTAGGGGAATCACTGGTCCATCTCAATGTGTTTTATGCTACAAGAGCGAGGAAACATCTAACCACTTGATGTTTGAGTTCCCGTTCACATGCCAGATCTGGGAGCAATGGTTTTTATCTTATAAATTTTAATCCAACGGTGATTTGGATTGGATTAATATTTGGAAAGGATGGAAGAGGGTTAGATTTAAATTTAAAGCTCTTTGTATCAGTTGGAATCTTGAAATAAAATTTATTTTGTGGCAAGTGTGGTTGGAAAGAAATGATATAATTTTTAGAGAAATATTTTCATCCTTAGATGGTGTTTGGCAAGTCATTTGGAGCAAAGTCACAAAAACTATGGTAGTGTATGCTAAAGAGGAAACTCGGGTGGATATAGGGACAATGGAGAAGTAAGCCAAAGTGCAAGAGGGATAGGACAAAGCTAGTTGGAAACCACCTTTAGAAGGTTGACTTAAAATTAATACTAATGGAGCTGCAAAAGACAATCCGAGTAGAGTTGGAATTGGAGTGGTTTGTAGAAATCATGTTGAGACAATGCTCTATTGAGAACTACAAGGCCTAGGCAAGGCCATGAACAATGAAGGAGAAGCCTTAGCTATCAAATTTGCTTCTATCTAGGCAGTAAGACATGGTTATAGGAGGATGATCTTAGACTTAGATTCTCAAATATTGGTAGGAGGTATGGATTGCATGGGGAACTTTGCTTTGAAGACATAGAGATTGAGGATTCTTGTCACCCAAATTAAGAAGTTGTGGAGGGAATTAGATGACGTGATTCTAATTTATTTGGATAGAGATCTAAATAAAGTGGTAGACTTTCCAGCTAAGATGGGTACTAAGAAAGAGGTAAGGGTTCAGTGGCATAGTGACATGGCTATTGAGGATGAGAGGATTAGGTAGGTTGGTGAGCAAATCCAAGTGTTTAGCTAATTTAGACAACCATTATAGAAATATGTTTATGAGATTTGGCTCTAATGCAAATATTCTTTTACTATTGTATACAAGTATTCTCGTAGACTAAAGGCTATGAGGAGTCTCATCCCAACTTGTAGATGATCTTTGTTCTAATATAATTTTTTCAAATTCTTAAAAAAACATTGAAGAAATATTAAAAGTTTTGTCCTTCAACTACAAAGTAAATAAATATTAAAATTTTTAATTTTAATTGATCATAAAATATTGAAACCAATATTCTTGTAATATGATTTTTAACATTATTTTTATAATAATATAATAAAAACACAATAAAATATATTATCGTAGTGCTTATAAAAATTGAATTGAAATATATTAAAACTAAATATTGTCGGTCTACCCACAAGGACGTCACTTGCATTATCCGTGATGTGACCCTACCCACAAGGACGTCACTTGCATTATCCGTGATGTGACCCTACCCACAAGGACGTCACTTCCATTATCCGTGATGTGACCCTACCCACAAGGACGTCACTTGCATTATCCATGACCCGGATTCAACCCCACGGGACGGATATGTATATATATAAGAAGTATTTACTCAATTAAAAAAACTAAATATTATCTATCCTCGTGTATTCAACTTCAACCCTTACAAATATCAATTTTAAACTAAATATTATTTTTTATTTACACAATATTATTTTACTAATTGAAGAGCTAAGTGCTTAATAATAAAAACTTTATTCTACTTTAATCCTCTAGATTCCACTAAACATTTATCATTTAATTTTAAATTAAATATTAAAAATTAAAATCAATTAATATATAAGTGAGAATTATTCAGTTGTCAAACCCTAGGCACAGAAAGGAGAAAGATAAAAATACTACAATTACTTTTCCACGATGAGGTGGGAGATGATAATAAGCTGTACATAGATCAACGAGGATGACTTTCAAATATATAATAATAAATTAAAGATGTAATAATGATTTAATATAAGAACGATTGAAAAATATTAAATATATATTTTTTATAAAATTTATAATATTTTTATAAATAAATTTTAAAAAGAAGCCATTTATTTACTTAATTAAAAATATCCATTAATATATACATTGCCTAATACAAGCTTTTATCCACTCCTAATGAAACCTCCATGCGTATTATCATGACGCAATAAATATTACTTTATAAATATAAGTCACCCATAAACTATAACGACTCAATTCATTATGTACAAGGCGTCCTAACAGTTTTTGGTGAAACAAAGTTAATAAAATTTGATTTTTTTAGAGAATTGAATTGAGATAGTTATATCGAAAATTATTTAGTTTATTTATTTTTAAATATGTTTACTAGTCAGTTACCATTTAGTCAATTTCTTTCTAATCGTGATTTGAACTAAGTTTATTTAAAAACATTTAAATAGACTATGATTTTAACCTGAATTTCTCAACAAAAAAAAATCTGAGTAGAAATCAACATCCATATTTAGTTCTTAGTATCAAAGGTTAAAAACTTAAACTCTCCTCGGACTTTTCCGTAACGCCCCGGCAGAGGAGAAGCACGAGGAGAGGAACGTTACGGTAGAATAAGTTGTCGGAATTGCTAAGGGAGATGATTCAGAGTGTGTAGGCCAGCGAGGGGATGTTGCCTGGCCGGAAAAATGTCGTCGCCTGCGATGCTGTGTTCAAGCGCTGGAGGGAGATTACGAAAGAGATCGTGAAAGAACCTAATCAGTCTGGGGAGTTGACCCTTCCGGCATCTCTCAAACAGGTACTTTTCTTTGTATGGATTGTAGTTGCTGGGTTTCTGTGTCTGTTGATTTGTTTGGACTAAAATCAATTTTTTTTTTATCTGAAGAGGAAATCTGAGGAAAAATAGCAAAGATTGTTGTTTTAAATGGTTATTTTGCGACTCCAAGAGTTGCATTTCTGCAAACCCTGTTCTCATTTCACCTCGCAGTGAATCACGCAATTAGGGAAGAATTTCCTAACTTCGTAAGAAAGAAGGGCGTTCCGTTTAGGTTATATGTTCGAAACGCCGTTGTTCAATAACAGACCTTTGGACATAAAATGTTATTCTTTATTATGCAACGGTGACTTTGAAGTTTGGACTAACCACGACTTTTGCTTAGGCAGAATTTAAGTTAATCAGGGCCTGATGCGTATTGAGCTATACAAAAGTGCTTTTTCTGTATGATGAATGGATCCATCTTTAAATGGCTATATATAGAAATATTTTAAGAGCAGTTTTCTATCACGGATTTATTTTTAGTATGAAAATCTTTGACCTTGTAAAAGTTACCCTCATTGCCTGCGGCCTGTCGTCCAGTGGCAAATCCTATGGAGTTTATCATCACTGACAGAGTGCCGGTGGGCTTGTGGTCCAACGGTATGTCTTTGGGAGTTGATCGTAACAGACACAGTTTCCAGGTGGTTGTCCCAAGAATGCTTATAGGCCGTGACTTCCAAATATTGCATTACGAGTAGCCACAATCTGTACTTACATTTCACTGGAGCCCTTCTTGAGAGCACTTAAACAGGACTAACTGTACGTGCCCAATTCTGGGCTTGTTTCTTACTGCATATCTCAAGACTCATCCTCACCCGCTAAACATATTAACCTGTGCTAATGATTTTGTATCAGTTTGCATTGCTTTTTGTGGTTGAACAGATAGGAACTTCCACATTAAAATGCAGAAGGTTGCCAGAGCAAATATTTGTTCTTCAGAACTACAAAAAATGATATGAAGAGGATAGATAGTATTGATTAAATTCGGCAGTGTTTCTTTCGAAAGCATTTTGTACCCAGCTTCATGCTTGAATATATAAGTGGGAATGACATAATTATTGCAGCCAGGGTTGAAGCAACCATTTGAAGATTTTCAAAATTTGAATCCATTAGAATATATGAATGTGGAACTTTGAGTTTGAACATTCTAAAGTTCTATATATAGATAATTAGACAGCAATTTAGTTTTTCCACTCCCTAATTTTCTTTGGAAGAAACAAATTATTCTGACAAAGGGATTTTGCATCTTAATGTTTTTTATGCAGCCTGGTCCCCGTGACCCGTCAATGCAGTGCTTTATCAGAAGGGAGAAAGAGACATCAACGTAATACTTATACCGTGGGTTTACACCAAGTATGCTTTCATCTTTATCGGAGTTTAAATTTTAGTTCCATCATCACATAATTCAATTTGAAAGCTCAAACTCTAGACCGTTTCTTATGAGTTCTTTTGTTTGCTGGTGGATGGAAAAAATGTTTTATTTTGAGGCAGAATGCTATTCATAGGGCATCTTGTAACTCCGCTTTAACACTATTGTGTGTATTAAGTAGTTCAAAATCATAGTGATGCCTGCAGGAGAATTGATGGAAATTCATATATTATTGTTTGGTAGAAAGGTGAAATTTAGGATTTGAATCTGCTCATCATGTCTGCCTTTCAGAACGTTTAAATGTTATTTATGTTTCACATCCACGTTTCTTTATTTATTTCCCTTCCCACTTTTACCCAGAAATCTAACTTGAAAAAGCTTTTATGGTCCTAATGGAAGCTGCTGTAAAACTTAAGTGAACAAGATCTGAATTCTGAACTTCTAGGAAATCCGAAATTGAAATGCTTTCTGATAGAACGCAATTAGATCTAAAATGAAAAAACTAATGAGAACTTCTTTATGCACCAAATACTACTTTCTTATAAAACATGAAATAGAAGAAACTTTTTTGAAAAGGTATGACTGGAAACTTAGGAGCTAATCCAAGAGTGGTATGGTGCTTCAGTTGGTCAGAGTGGTTCTCAAGGCTACTGCAAAACATTGTCTAAAGACACTTCCACTTGACGCTTAAAGGTCTCATATAACTCCTTTTCCTTACCCGTGTCTTTTGCCACATTTGGGTTAGTTGCCTTATGGTAACTAGCTTTAGTGACTTTAGTCTTAATGGGTGACCGACTTATTCCTGCATTATTCAGATGACTTTACGGAAATACTAGTTTTGTCTAGATGTGTGTATCCATCATTTGGCTTGCAGCAGGGACGTGCAGTAACATTGGGTTCTTAGGTGCATGTACTGCACCCTAGTGATGGACCACTTGTGATAATGGTTCACTGCACGATTTTCCAAGCTGGATGCATCAAGGTTTGTACTATTAACACTAGACCAACTTGGATATACAAAACAAAATGGGGTAGGTCTCCATCTATTTAAAAGCCAGTAAGCGAGTGCTCATCTAAAAGCTCACATTCTACACGATCCTCCCTCAGGAAGGGGAAAATGACTTGAACCTCCAACGAGTAACTGAGTACACTGTAGATTGGTTCCAGTTCGACTCTTTCCGCATCAATGGCACACTGAGTGCGTTTGGCAATGCATAGGTGCTTTTGGCATGCACCTCAACCTTACATATGCTGGCACCCTTACACTTTTGCACCCTGCATACATGTGTACCTCAACTTTGGAGGTCTGCATTGGCTGCTCCGTACCTTTATTTGCATATCCCCATACCATGAAACCTTGAAAACATACCCAGGAGTCCTCAAAGATTATGCATTCCAGTGGCTGTATAATAACTCAACACTACAACTGATGCTAAAGTTATGCCATAGCTATGTTGTAAGTCCAGAGGATGATTATATTTTCTGTTTTCCACCATGATTCTAATTATTTATATCTTTCTCTTACTCCATTTAGTCTGTGTGTCAAAATGTTCTGCAGCTTTTGCAGTCTGTTACTGGTTTTTGTATTTCATGCTTTATTTTTCTTCATCTGTCTATGATTTTCGAATTTCATTGCTATTATAAAGCTCATTGCAAGTTGTTTCTGCAGCTGTCATGGATAAAGGGAAGTTTCTTTTGGCTGCAAGGAGGGTTAGACATGCTACCGGTTATGAGGCCAAGAAATGCCTCATTTTTGCATTATGGTTAACATATAAAAACTATCATATTATTAAATATACAAAGTAAAATTGTCAAATAATCGATTAGAATATATTAATTGTTAATTGTTTACATGATTTTATTTTTAAATTGGTTTTGTGTGTTTGTTTGCTCCTTGAGTATGTCAAAGGTGGTAGGCCAGGTCCGAGTCCTGGGCGTTTTTGGCGGAATGGATACCCTTGCCTCCTTGGGTCTTACCCGAAAGTGGCATTCCTTTTGGGATGTTTTCCACAAATAAAAAAAAAAAAAATTGTCTACATGATTTTATGTTAGAAACGTTATACCCTTGTTTTGACTATTTTAAGCATTTTACTTGTAAAAGGTCAAAAATGAGTATCATGTTAATTTTGATGTCATAATGCAGTAAAATTACATTCTGATGGCATGGAGAGATTCTTCTCATCGAGAACTACAACTTTGCTTTTTGAAACAAGTCAATCCGAGCTCTTAACAGGTGCAAATCTGCGTTAAGAGGCATATTGGCGGATCTACTGGAAATGATCCAAAGCAAGCTAAGGAACCAAATTCATACCAATTATAGTTCATAGTGGAGAGAACACATGACCCAAATTTGAAGGCATATGGACAAATAATCTGGAAGATATGGGGCCCACAAAATGGCAGTTTCACACTTTTTGACTGTTGGAAATTCTGGTAAAAATCTGTGTTAGAGGCCAACTTGACAGCAATGTTGGGCGTAATTCATGAGTAGTTAAGAGTTGAACATTGAACCAGATGTAATTCATGCAGCCAAGAACATGTGGGTAAAATTTGGTGTACATTGGAGTTACGAGGCAAAAGTTATAAGCACTCCAAAAGGGTAGCTGAGCATGTTTTGACTGCTGTAAAAAACAAGTGACAGTCCATACAAATTCCGGCCACCTGTCACTATGAAGGAAAGCATGGAATTTGTCAATTAAATATGCGGGAAACACTTGGAAACATTTGAGGGAGGCTAGGAGTGACTCTTTCTCTACTTGCCAACACTTCCACGTGATCCAAATGGGAGCAACCGGTCAAAAATATTGAATTGCAGGAAATCTGGAAACAGTCATACAAATTCTAGCCAGCTATCAATAAATAGCATGGCTTGGAATTTGTCAATTCCAAAATGTAAAATCTATAGAATTGGTCTTCTAAGGACCTAGGAAGACTACCTAGCTGGTCAAACTCGCTTTTTTGCGCATCTGGTGTACGGATAAGGGTCAAAATGGTTAAACTGTCAGATATTCTGGAGCAGCTCCGGAATGAGCAGAACAAGATCAGTTTTGATCAAAACTATAAACAAAATGGTTAGAAAGGTGGCAAATGGCGAGATGAAGATGGATCTAGCTGTATGAGGAGTTTTTTCACCCCTTCCAACGCATTTCTCCCAATGGATGATACACAACAAGGAAAATGGATATACTGCAACATAACAATTTTCTACATTTTAGGAAGACTTATTCAGAACAGTTGCTAAATCCTAAAAGGCAGCAACAAAATGGATTGACATATGTAATAGAATGTTATAAATAATAGGCTCCCATGTTGGTTGAGCCAGGTAGAGAGGTAGAGAAGTAGAGAAGTAGAGAATAAGGATATGAATTGTGATAAGAAAGTAGATTTGTGGCAAATTGCAGTTTTTAACAGGTTTTCCTGCAAATATTGTAATGTTGTTTGAGATTAAATAAAGTGCAAGATTTCTCATTCATCTTTTGTCCCATTAAATGTCTGAGTGTTTAAGTAGTTAAGAGAGTTTTTTTGTCTTTTTCTGGAACAGGGGAGCAAGGGCCACTTCCAGGTTTAGAAGAAGGCTTATTTGTGACAGGTTTTTCTGCAACTTTTGCTGCAGCAGATTAGCAAAGACTTATCATATTTCATTTTCTGTTCATTAGTTAATAGTGCATAGAGATTTGTGATTTGGACCTAGGTTAATGAGAGTGAGTGTTAATTGATTCATCAATTTGTAGCATTGTTGAATTTTCCCTGTTTCCAGCAGATTATTTCCTGCTTTAATCCATTCTGTTGATCAGTTGTTAGCTTGTGTGTTTTATTTTTTGCTATTTCATCTTCTTGTTATTATTTTCATTTTGCAAGAGTAAAATAGGTGATATTTTTGCAAATTTAGTTAGATTTCAGTTTCCTGCAACTACCTTTTCTTGTCATTTATATTTTGCAACAGTAAATAGGTTTCATTCTGCAAAAGTAATAAGGCTTTATTTATTTTTTGCAATCTTTCTATTCTTGTAATTTTGATTCAGCAAGAGTAATTAGAATTCAATTTCAGTTTATAGGATTTAAGTGACACCAAAACCCCCAAGGTTAACTTGTCCCACCAATAAAGCCTGTTTTTTTGAATGAGCTGATTTTCAAAGCTGCCTATATCTCCTTTCGTATATAGCCTTGGAAACCGCCCTGGATTGACAATTATAATGATTAAATGGTGTGATTGACGACGCAAAATTGAGGTATGTAACCTTCCTAGCCACTGATATCTGTATTAGGGTTCTACTACATATATTTGAAATCACAATTTGATTTCTGACGATCTGTGCAAATTATTTTTATTTATGTACCTCCCATTGAAATGTTAATGGATTTATATCAAGTTGTTACTTTTACTGAAATAAATTGTATAGTAGAGGGATTAACCTGTCTCATGCATGTCTTATCAGTAATGTATGATTATTTTTGAGTAAAGTGATTTTATTGAATGACCTGGCATTTTTATGTCTGTGGAAAGATGTTTAGTGTTTTGAATCCTTTCCAACAAAGGGGGGTTGTGGTGATATATTTTAGTTTTGCTTGAGTTCTAACTCAGAATGCATTGTACTTCAGCTTTGACTCAGAAATGCATTTATTTTTGTTGCATAATTTTTTTTAAAGAAGCTCACTCACACACGCATATACATGTGGTTTAAACTTTGATTGTCTTTTAGGGGTACTGTTAGGGATGCTTGTTTTTTAGTTACTCGAAATTGGCAGCTTTTTGTTTAATTATTGTCTTTAAAGATTATAGATGAGAACAAGTTATTAAAATATCTATGTCCTATGGGGACTTGTCCTGGGATTTGGGAGCCATCTTGGAGACGTGTCCTGATGTCTCAAAAATGCATCCCACTGACTTGGAAATGCATCCCACCTTCCCATTCCCAAAAAGTTGTCCCTCTGTCCCCATCTTCATGGAACATAGTAAAATATTTGATAGCATTATTTGGATTTTACCTATTTCATAATACTATTTGTGAATTAGTTGTCCCCATCTTCATGGAACATTTTAAATAATCTGATAGCATTATTTGGATTTTACCTATTTCATAATACTATTTGTGAATTAGAAGGGCCTTTTACTAGTGTCATATACACATTTATAAATGTTACTTTCTATGTTCTTTTAGTGTTGTGCTTTGCTAATTACATTGTTAGAATTATTTCCTCTGATAGATTAGTGTTATGTTCAAACTAATTTCTGTTTGCTTTACATGAGTGTTCTAAGGATACATTGTTAGAATTCTTTCCTCTGATAGATTAGTGTTATGTTCTAACTAATTTATGTTTGCTTTACATGAGTGTTCTAAGGATACATAGTTCAGCTTACAGAACTGCGACCATTTATGCTAATTGGTGCATATGACTTACAAGTTTATTCCTATTGCATATAAGTTTTACTCTCTGAGCTCTTCATGCATCCACAAGTACAAGGTTTTGTGTCTTATTTGATTTGATTCTTGTGCCTGTGCATGAGTGTACTGTGCATGAGTTTAATGTGTGCAAAAGAGGTGAAGAATAGGGAACAAAAGAAAATAACAATAAGCATTTTTAAGGCATGGAGCATGTAGTTCTTATTACAACTAGTTATAATATGTGTAATTGTAAATTAGCAAGACATAAATTGTATACTGATAACCATCCAAGATATTGTTTGTGTACATGACATTCTGACAGCAAATTCAAAAAGTGAAGCGTAGAGAGGGAAATTGCTTACATTTAATCTAATTACCATCCATGGTATTGTTGGTATTGTTGGTTACAGGACATATATTCTTACTCTTATACTATGCAAGTGATTCCACTTACATGAAGAACCTTTAATACTTAAATATGCATAATGGGTTTGTACCACATTAATATTAATGGTGAGATATTGTGGGCTTAGATATCATTACAGGTACCAAAAACTTTGCCAATCCAGAAACAATCATTCGGGGAAAAGTCATCTGGTTGATGTGGTTGCATCCTCCTTTTTGTGCTAACATTAATTAGAGCTGCTTGTTTGCTTTGCTTGTCCTCATAAATTATCATTATTACCAATTTATATAGATTTAAAATGATCATTGGATTAAGTGGCCACTTATGAATAATGGTCATTAGAGTAGGACCTATGTTTCTAGGTTTGTGTGTATTTGAGTTCAAACAACTTTAAAGTATAAAAGAAATTATCTGAAGTTTGGTACAAAATTCGACATGAAGTTTGAGACATTAAAATATGTAAAAATATCGTAAAATGATAAATATATAAAAAAATATCATCCACAAAAGTTCAAAACCCATGCCTTAAAGGTTAATTTGGGAGGTGCCTATGTTGGTCTTCAATTTGCAATTAATATATATAAATTCATTTTAGCCAAAAACAAAAGTTCAATTTTTTTTATGGCCTTAAAAAGTGTTGTTAAATTTCTTTTTGCTACACTTAAGATCCAAACTAATCAAAGATTTTTTGAATGTAAAGGCCTAACTTTTAATTAATTTAAAAATACAAGTCTTTACAACAAAAAAAAAAATGGGTGGATAGGCACACCCCAATAGGTAGTCGCACTAACTTAGGCTGAGTTAGGAAGCGGTTACTCAAAACAACAAAAACATGGTTAAACCCGTTACTAACCACAACACTAAAAAGCATGCATTAAATCATGTCAATCATGGGGGGTATGCTCACGAGGTGAATGCCCCTCACCCTCCATATGCTACCAACCAGTATTATAAGGAATGGAAACGAGCCACCCATCCTCCCTAGGAGTGCGAACATTATCACCTCTACCAGAGCCATCAATGCCATTAGATACACCCCAAGCCACCACATTAGCTGGAGCGATTGGGCACATGGAAATGGGATCTCCCCAACCAACAACTGGGTTTGGTTCCACTTGGCGAACCTCCGAGCCATTGCCATGATGAGATGTACCATAGTTGAGAAAATCGGAATCAGATCAGTATCGACATGGAAAAGAATCGGGAAAATCGAAAATCGGTAAAAAATCAAGAGGAGAATTGGCAAAAAATCGGTATTTTTCATTGAAAAAACCAAAGAAAATGCAAATTTTTGTTGAAAAAAAGCTTTTTTATGCATGTCAATTTTTTTTTGGAAAAAATCGGCTAGCCTATGAATCGGGGAAAATCAGATCGAATTGGGATTTTTTGCAGATTTTCTCAACTATGAGATGTACTATTGCCAATGTTGCCTTGGGGTCGACGAACAGGAGACGACTGAGACCAATGTATTTCTGCAGACTAGGAGGGAAGTCATCGACAAGAGTGCGATCGGGAGACTTCGCGAGACCGATAAGGCTCTGTAGAAGGCATTCAGTTGACTGTACATGGGTTATTACCCTAGTGCTGCATAAGAGCATGAAGATGCTCCACCTCCATATGAACTTTCTCCACTTGAATTGAAATCTAGAACCAAAAATCAAAATAAACTGTGCACTTATTAGCAATTGAAAATTCATCTAAACTATGTTGCTGAGAAAAGAGAACTCTATTATGAGTTTTCCAAATATGAAAGAGCACATTGATGTGAAGAATGTTCCACACTTCCAACAAGGGCAAGGAAAAATCTGGTGGGTCGCTAAGCAAAGCATGATGCCAGGTGAATGAATTGGACATATGAGGCCGAAAGGACTCAAGCCAATCCCAGGCCATTCGAGCTTTCCTGCACTGCCAAAAAAGACGAAGGGGGTCCTCTGGAGCATCGCAAAAATGGTAGGCAGGATTCTTTATTCCAAGGTATATTTAATCTTTGTCCAAGAGGAAGACCATAGGATAATAAGATCTGAAAGCATGCAGAAAAATGGCGTACCGATATGATGCAAACAAAAATAGATATAGATGCTAAGTCCTACGAATGCATGAAGGAAATGACGCAGAAACGAGATGTGAGCAAACAAAGCGGGGCCTCCTTTATTGATATTGCTTTTAATCTGATTACAATACGTCCCCCCTCTAGGGCTCAGAACATTTGATACAATTTGTTACATTAATGGATGCCCGAAAGAAGCCACGCTTCCAAGATCGGACGGTACGCTTCCAGCGTCTTTCGCGTGCCCACATTCGAAGTGGGCGGGCTAAAAGTTGCCATCGCTTGTGTCCATGTGTTCATCATTCCTTGCTGCCCCTCTAGTATTCCTGGTGGTGAGATCCTACGCATAGAAAGACAACAAATCATTAATAGCATATGCGTATCTAGAAAAACATGCAATCCCCAAGGCCTCCAGTGGCCGCTTGTGGGATATCAGTGATAAGATTGATAAATCGATTACAGAATGATATATAAATATAAAGGACAACTTCTAGAATTGGTATCACCTAATTTTGCATCGAAGCGGCGTCGGACGGCCCCGTTATGCTCGTTTGCCCGTCGGGGGCCTCTCCAAAGTGAGCGCTCCAATGTCCCACCTATGCTTATCCAAATCACCTAAAACTCATGAGTTAGGCATTATATGTGATTCTAAGACTACCCAGATGCTCGGAATTTGCATATCCTACCCAGATTCTCCTGTATGTGACAGGGGCGCCCTACGAGCTAGTTAATACATAAAATAATAAAATGATAGTCAAATCATGTCAGAATGAGTTCAAAATTTAATAGAGGCATTAGGATATCATCTGGGACATATTGCAAAAATAATAGTAAGGAAATCATGCACATATTTCTAATCGCTCCAGGGTGGGACGCTGGGGACTGTCGCAAAACCTGCAAAAAGTGACCTTGCAAATGTCCTGCCCAGAGGCCTCCAAAACTCCTACAAACTTGTGGTTAGACTAAAAACAACATTTTGAGATGACCCAGAAGGTCATATTTGGTAGATTCTACCTAGGTTATCCTATATCCGAAGGCGCTCCCTGTAGGTTAGTAGACGCATAAAATGACAGAAACAGGTCAAATCATGTCAGAAAGCAATGAAATTTGGACAGCAGCATAAGTACATTAGATATAAAAGAATGCAAAAATAATAGTAACAAAACCATGCATAGATTTCTAATCACTCCGGGGTGGGGCGATTAGGACTACAGCAGTTTGGGGGCGCCCGGGGTGGGACGCCCACCGTTTAGGGCCTAGTTTTGACACCAATCCAAGTGGGATGGGTCCAAAACTTCCTAGGGGGTTGTGTCGATGAGTTTGGGGTGGGATTGTGGCTGATTGCTTGGGTTTTTGGATCTGGATTGTATTCCTAGTGTTCACCCGATAACCTCTCTTCCAAAAGAGAGATTAGGGATGTAGGAAGCACAAAGAGGAATGGGGGTATAGTTTGGCAGCACTTCGTTGCTCCAAATGCTCCAGCTCTATTCTCTTTTTGGGGTGAGGAGGCTCACATTTTTATAGACCTAAGGGTCTCCTTTGAATGCGCATGTGAGGGCGCCACTTGGCTCATTATGCCTTTTTGGGGGAGAGAAGATTCCTCCCTGATTAGGGCCTCCTTGATTGAGGCCTCCATGATTTGAAACGTTCCCTCGCAATTGCATGCCTTGAAGGCGGAGTTAGGTGGCGGATTTGGGCTGCCATTTGTCAAGGTTTGACTTTTTCCAGTCAAACTTGCTAATCGTCCCACCCTGGAGCGATTGTTGCTAATCGTCCCGGGGTGGGACGAATAGGATTCTAATCGTCCCAAGGGTGGGACGAATAGGGAGCAAAGTGCTTAAAAGGTGCAAAACTGACCTCTGACCTTCCAAAACTGATTTGGGAGTGGTTAGGACCACTTTTTAACCTCTGGAGGCTGCCCTAGGGGGTATGTATGCCAATTCGGTCAGTGCTTGTAGTCACA
Organism: Wollemia nobilis; assembly: GCA_028583015.1. Taxonomy (NCBI): domain Eukaryota; kingdom Viridiplantae; phylum Streptophyta; class Pinopsida; order Araucariales; family Araucariaceae; genus Wollemia; species Wollemia nobilis. The sequence goes on from JAQPPZ010015100.1 coordinate 13,282,661, forward strand.
TAATCGGATTGGTGTTGTTTTGGTGTCTACAGATGCCCCTTTTTGGGATGCGTTGTGTGTGGCGCAGTGCTTGAGCAAAAATAGATGACCAAAGCACTTAATGATTAGGGTTTCTCTAGTAACCTAACCAAATTTTTATGCCCCAAGTATAGAAAGGGCATGCATTCTTGAATCCTTGCTTCGACGAGCTAAGGAGCTTAACTCAAGTGTAACCTTTTTCGAGTGAGGTGTACTTGATCTTGGACATTGTTCAATCATGAATAGGCAAAGGGCACAACCTTTTGTCCGAGGAACCTTTTCTTCATGCTTCCAGAATGCCAAGTGTTTGTTTAGCCTGTGATTATTGCTTGTTTGCTGCCCCAAGCGGGAGCGTGATTGTCTTTGTCAATGATTCTTTGAATGCATGCCATTTCCTTGATTGGGTGTGTATTTGTTGATTGGTGACTAAGTGTGACTACCCCCTCAAGCGACGAATCGATGAGGGAATGACCAAAAATGAGAAAAGCGATGAGTCGCTTGACCCAAGATGACGTTTGTAAGGGTGCCTTCAGTTGTTTTCGTTGAACGCTTATTGCAGTTTTCCAACCATCGGACCTATTTTTGGTGGGTTTTGACCCTTTTTTTTGACGCCTATTGGGGTAGAAATTATCAAAAATCCTCCTTCCCGTGGAGCGGTCCGGCTATGCTAGCCTTCTTAGGGAGTAGGATAGTGAGTATTTGTGACCCCGACGATGGTTTTTCATGCCATGAATGTCAGGTGCAAAGGCACCTTTGTTCGGCAGATTTATTGTTATTTTTGGTGCATTTTTTGGATGCAATTTTTGTTGCTTTATTTCTTGCTCTGTAATCGTCCCAGGGTGGGATGAATACCAATTTTGTAATCATCCCAGGGTGGGATGAGCGCTAACTAGAGCGCTCATCCCAGGGTGGAACGATTACAGGCCTAACAACCTATATAAGGACCAAAACTAGGTTTTGGGCTCATTTGCAATATTTTTTCTTGGCAATTTGGAGCAGTGAGGAGTGCGAGTGTGCGTAGCGGAGCGCTACTAAAATTTCATGGACATCATGAGTGCGAGAACCGGATCTTCGAGTGGAGGAGCCGAGGTGAGACCGGTATGATGTTCCTTCTCTCTGCCTATTATTCGTGCATGTTTTATATGAAGTTTAAAACTCACATATAAAATGTTTGTTCGCTTTATTTTGTTTTTAAGGTTTTTTAAAAACCTAATTTTTTTTTGTGGGTCTTGGTTTGATTTTATTCGTATATCAAGTTGAAAACCTAATATAGGAACTTTATTTGCTTTTTTTTTTTTTTAATTTTGTATATTAAGGTCAAAACCCTAGTCACCACTTATCTTTTTTTTTGTTCTTATTTAGGTTTAAAACCCAAAACTTTTCTCTTTTATTTTGTTGTTTTTTTTGTTGACTTTAATTATTTTCATTTTTTTTTTATAATTTTATTTTATTTTTATTTATATTATTGACCTTATTTTTTTTTTTTTTGTTGTTTTTTTTTTATTGTAATTATTTTCTGTATTTGTTGTTGTACAATTTTATTTTAATGTTTTTGTTTATATTAAGTATGTACTTAATATCTTTTTTATTTTATTTTGTTGTTTCAGGTTGTGAAGAGTCGGTACCGCCAGTCGACTATTTTCTCTGATGCCCGGGATGCCCTGACAGTTGTGGATTGGGAGTGGCTTGATGCCCTTGGGCTCAAGCACGTGATGCGTCTGGAGCCTGTGGTGGGGGATCGGGCATATTTGACTGCCCTGATCAATCTATGGGATCCCCGCACCAACACTTTTCATCTCCCAACAAGGGAGATGACTGTTACTCTAGAGGATGTGTATCGGATTCTATGGATTTCGATAGATGGACTGCCTATCCGGATGACCCACCGTGACCAACGGACAATGGTATTGACATGATGTTTTGGTCCGATGGTGGAGAGGGGGGTGGAGAGGGTTGTGGAGAGGGCAGAGGTTGACTTCCAGATAGGCGGTATTCTGGTGCGGTGGTGGCTGGAGAAGGGTGTATTAGGGGTGAGGCATGCTTTGATCATGACCCTCATCTCCAATATGCTACTTCTTGACTCCTCAAGTGTGAGGTTCCCTTGGAACCTGCTTGAGTTGGTTTTCACATTGGTGGAGTGTCCTACATCAGCTCCACTTATTATGAGATGGGGTCAGACGTTATTGGCATAGTTGTACGATGAGTTGTACGAGGTCCGTCGTCGAAAGGAAGGGGATCGGGTGCAGCTATCTCTTGCAATGTTGGGGGTGGCAGCACATAGCTGTGGAGCGGCCGTAGGGTTTGCCTTGGACCACCCGAGGTGAGATGGTGGATCGAGAAATTGGATATGCCAATTTATGGTGGAGGTCAGAGGAGCATGGACGAGTCGACGGTGGGCGGTGACGTAGGTCACTATACCGATGCCTTCTCTCATCTAGTGCCAGGGTAGGTGTTTTGGCGGTCGTATCGAGACTGTCCAGCCTGGCCTGAGGTTGGAGAGTGGCTTCGACGTGTGCGTAGGGGTAGATGGTTGATTGGGTGGCATGGGACAGAGCAGGAGTACTTCCCATATGTCCGGGTGACGTGGTAGTTTGGGGTGCGCCAGGGATTTCCTAGTGATCCCTTGATCTATCGACATCATGATGATGAGAAGACTCTAGTCTGGCCTACCATTGAGCAATTGGGTGAGGGGTCCGATGTAGTTATTGATGTACCCAATGTGGATGATGTCGGGGTGACTACAGAGTATGATCGATGGTGGATTATGCGGTGATGGTGGAGTGAGGGGCCTCTAGGAGGCATGGATACTACAGCAGCAGGAGGTGGGGGTGCAGAGGCACCGATGGAGGGTTGGGGGGCTCCGCTTGATGATGTTGACATGGTGGAGGTCGATGACTTCACCGATGATGGAGACGATTTGGGGGTTCCGGAGCAGCCGAATGTACAGGATGTCCCGGAGTAGTGGGTGCCAGAGCAGCAGGCCATCCCGGAGGTGCCCATGCCTCAGGCTATCTCAGGGGATGTGGAGGCTGGGCTTCATGCTGAGATAGCATGATTGGAGGGTCTCCTACGGAGATGGGAGGAGGAGCATAGAGATGCTTTGGTGGAGGTAACGCAGGAGAGGGATCTCCTACGGACTCAATTGGCACAACGAGATAGTGCATTGGTTATGTATCACCAATGAGATATGGAGTGGGGTCGATACCGGATAGAGTTAGAGACAGAGGTTGTCCACCTCGATGGACAGTTGCTTATGCTTGATGGAGGTGGTTCATCACGTCGTACGAGAGGCAGTGAGACTGAGCAGTCTGCATCATCTCATCGTAGGCGGCTAGGTGAGGGTAGTGTTGGTGGGCAGGGTGCGAGGGCTGGCAAGCCACCTTGAGAGGTCCCATAGGACCCATACTACTTGGGGTAGTTCCAGTCGCACCGATCCTACATGATCATGGTGGCCGACTCCCTAGGCTTTGGGGATTTTGAGTTTTTGGTTTTTGTGAGGTCAGAGGACCTTCTTATTGTAGCCTGAGGGCATTTTGACTTGATATATATACATGACTCTTTTTGGTTTGATTATATACTTGTCATGGTTTATTGTTCTTTATGCACATTTATTTATGTTGATGTATGCATATGCTATTATGACTATGGATGATTTTAACTATATGATATAGATGTATGCATATGGAATGGATGGAATGATTTGTTGGTATACAAGTGGTGGCACCATAGACTATACAGGATTTACTAGCTTTTTGTACTATGTGATTGCTTTATGGAATAACTTTGCATTTGTAATTTTTGTTTTGTATTTTTTGATGGTGATGTAAGTAATGAAATATACAACAATTGTTTTAGAATGTAGTTAAGGTTTTTCGAGACTCGGATGCTTTAACTAACTAGTCAAGACTGTACATTATCTTACAAGACTTTCGAACAAGGTACGAATCAGACTTGAGTTTGACCAAGTTATTTCACATCCCTGTGTGTGCGATTGAGTTCGTTTATGTGGTATTCGTAAGGATACCGTCAGTGCCAGGTAGGCTGTCCACCAAACCTGTACTGAGGATCACCTAATTAGCTCCACTAACTCCTTTGTTGTATTTAGTAGGATTAATCTACGATGCAATCTAGGATACCATAAGCTAGCTCATCCACATGCAAACATTGGTCTACACACACGCAAAGCTAATGTGATAGACATATCATCATGCATTTAGGATACCGCCATTGCCAGGTAGGCTATCCACCAAACCCGTAATGAGGATCACCTAAATGGTTTTTCAAATGCTGAGAATTCCAAGGATTCAAGCTCAGACGTCTTTCGGTTGTTCAATTTGTTGGGATACTTGCTCTCACATATAGTGATGAAAATCACTATTTATTTTGATTTTTTTTTCTTCTCTTGAGCAAGGGGTTTGAGTAGTGGTGATAACCACTATTATTTTTTATTGTTGCTTTTTGAGGATTTAGATTTTGAATTTTGATTTCAAAGTTGAGCTTGTGGGATTTTTGGCTTGTGAATGGCATTGATCCTTTAGGCCTTGGGGATGACTACCCATCCTTCTCAGGGCATGTAGTACGAATCCTTACGACTTTGGGGATCAAAGGTGTTTGGGAATTTTGATGGTGAACTTTTGGGATTTTTGCTTTGGAATGGTATTGATCCTTTAGGCCTTGGGGATGACTACCCATCCTTCTCAGGGGCATGTAGTACGAATCCTTACGAATTTAGGGATCAAAGGTGTTTGGGAATTTTGATGGTGAACTTTTGGAATTTTTCTTTGGAATGGTATTGATCCTTTAGGCCTTGGGGATGACTACCCATCCTTCTCAGGGACATGTAGTACGAATCCTTACGAATTTAGGGATCAAGGGTGTTTGGGATTTTTGATAGTGGTGAAAACCACTATTTATTTTGGGGAATTGGATGGGGAAGAGCTTGTCCTTTTGTCAATTCTCAGCATTCTTGAACCATTCGCACAGGGGGATGAGCAAGATAAAATTTTTGCTTAAGGTACCCTAGACCACTTTGTAGGTTTCATCTTTCGTTCACACAACTTGGGAATTTTTATGTGTTTTAAGCTTGTGTTGGGATGCTATGTAACAAGGCGTGATCCAAGTAAAACTCTACCTTGTAAAAATCGGTTTGACTTTGTACAACATTTGACTAGAAATCTAAAGACAACTGAATGACAAAAACCCTAAAGACATTAGAAGACAACTGACTATGATATGGCAAAAATGTGAATGGCGTTATTCTTGATGGATCATTTACAAAATGGACAAATGTGGAAAATGATGGAATTGCCGAGTAATTACAGTCTATGGTGCGTTTGACATGTATGACCAGCAAATATGCAATGTATGTATGCGATGCCTAATGCAACTTTTTTTGTGTTTGATTTTTAAGATTATGCATGAAAGTGAGATGCAATTTTTTTGTTATTTTTGATTATCTGTTGTTTTTGAATATTCGTTATGGATGGTTTAACCCGAATGGGTGTGGACCAAGTGATTCTTACGGATCCTTGGAGGTTTTGACCAAAGGGATTATAGATACCTTTGGGGCATTTTGGGTGACCAAGCGATGGCGAGAACCCTTGGAGCTTTTGGTTTGACCAAAGGGATTATAGATACCTTTGGGGCATTTTTGGTTGACCAAGCGATTGTGGGAACCCTTGGAGCTTTTGGTTTGACCAAAGGGATTATAGATACCTTTGGGGCATTTTGGTTGACCAAGCGATTGTGAGAACCCTTGGAGCTTTTGGTTTGACCAAAGGGATTATAGATACCTTTGGGGCATTTTAGGTTGACCAAGCGATTGTGGGAACCCTTGGAGCTTTTGGTTTGACCAAAGGGATTATAGATACCTTTGGGGCATTTTGGTTGACCAAGCGATTGTGAGAACCCTTGGAGCTTTTGGTTTGACCAAAGGGATTATAGATACCTTTGGGGCATTTTGGTGACCAAGCGATTGAGAACCCTTGGAGCTTTTGGTTTGACCAAAGGGATTATAGATACCTTTGGGGCATTTTGGTTGACCAAGCGATTGAGAACCCTTGGAGCTTTTGGAGTGGGCCATGGCTCTCTAAATGTTGAATGGCCTCAAATGACTGATGTTCAAGGGTTCTAGTTCCTTGATTCCTTCAAGAGAGGCGAGCCGGTATGTTCCAGGTCCTATTTTACTATCGATTACATAAGGACCTAACCAATTTTCCATGAACTTGTCCCTTAAATGGGGTGGCAAGTTAGAATTTTGTTGGTTCTCTTTTAAGACCAGGTCACCGACCTGAAAGTCCCTCAGGTGAACTTTCATGTTGTATGCTTTCTTAAGTCGCTCTTGATAGATACGTAAATGCTCGAGAGCATTGATGCGTCATTCATCGAGTAACGTAAGCTGGTCTAACCGGGCCTGCCATGTAGTGTCATCATCGATGAACTCTTGCATTGATATGCGTAGGGAGGGTATTTCCAACTCGAGAGGCATGACTGCCTCGGAGCCATACACTAGCAAAAATGGAGTTGCCCCAGTGGGCGTCCGAATGCTAGTGCGATAAGCCCATAGGGCAAGTGGTATTTGGATGTGCCAATCCTTATGACTATCTATGACCATATTTTTAAGGATGGCAACTAGCATTTTGTTTGACGCCTCTGCTTGCCCATTTGCTTACGGATAATAAGGTGTCAAAAAACTATGCTAAATTTTGTACTTTGTTGTCAAAGCACGCACATCTTTGTTCTTAAATGACGTCCCATTATCCGAGATGATCTTGGATGGAATACCAAAATGACATATGATGTTATGTAAAATGAACTCCGCAATGCGGGGCCCAGTCGTAGAGGTAAGCGGAATTGCTTCCACCCACTTAGTGAAGTACTCTGTGGCCATTATGATAAATGTGTGATGACCTGACGACGTAGGGGAGATCTTTTCGATGAGATCTAAGCCCCACTACAAAAATGGCCAAGCCGATTGGATCGGTTGCAAGGCCTGAGAAGGTACGTGTGTCAAGTTAGCATGGTGTTGACACTTCATGCACTTCCGCACATATGCGCAACAATCTCGCTCTAAAGATGGCCAATAATAGCCCATGCGAAGAATGCGCTTTGCGATGGCCATACCGTTGAAGTGGCCATCGCATGTACCATCGTGCGCTTGGGTGATCGCCCAAGTGGACTCCTGTTGGTCCAAGCAACGGAGGAGGATTCCTTCGTAGCTTCGATGGTATAAAATGTCTCCTAGCAAGACATGTTTTGCCGCTTTCTATTTGAATGATATTTTCGTGGCGTGCGACAATCCAAGTGGGAGGCTACCTAACTTGAGATAGTCTCTTATGGGTGTGTACCAATCCTGTTGATCGAAACCTCGATGGTATGAATGGTCGATCCCTCTTGAAGTTCATCCCTAGCAAAAGTTGAGCGGGAAAGAACTTGTAAAAATAGTGTTGTGTTGCTATTAAGAGGGGTTGGAGAGAACAAAGACCCCAGTTGGCATGATTCAGACTATCATGGATTCGAGAGAACCTATCCTGAGATGGTTCAATCTGGATCAGGTGGATTCCTGGCATTATGTCGAGCTTGCACGCTCCATCATGGATTGCGATAACATTTTGACTTGAATGGTTGTCATCTCACCAGAAATGTCTTGCGGGATTAGTGACCCCAAGGAGGCCATAGTGTCCACAAAATGATTCGATGATCGAGGGAGTGCCTCGATGTCGTACCATTCAAGCTTTGCCAAGAATTTATCCACAAGGGCTTTGTAGGCCTGTAGAACTGGGCATTTGCATTGGAATACCCCTTTCACTTGGTTGACAATTAACAATGAATCACCAAAGATATTCAAGCATTTGATGTTCATGGTGATGGTTGTCTGAAGACCTATGAGCAAGGCTTCGTATTCAGCATTGTTATTGGTGCACGGGAAATCAAGTTTAAATGATAAAGGCATTGGAGCCCCTTGCGGTGTGAAAAACATGATTCCCATGCCACCCCCTTGCTCACATTTAGAACCATCAAAAAATAAGGTTATGTCGGCATGTGACTCAGGCTCATCAGAATCTGGCGATTCTGAGACATGGAAGACCCCATCATCGGGCAGCTCTACGGTCAGAGGCTGATCATCTTCGAGAGGAGCCTCTGCTAGTTGATCGGTGATGACTTGACCTTTGATGGACTTTTGTCCAATGAATTCGATGTCAAACTCCATCAACAACATGATCCATTTTATCGTGCGACTACTGTGATAAGTATGACTCATCATGTACCACAATGGATTCTCCTTAGACACAACATACGTCATATTGCTCAACATGTAATGGCATAGCTTTTTGGTGGCAAATACCACCGCCAAGCATAGCTTCTCAACGTATGCATAGTTAAGTTCATAAGCGACAGGGTGCGGCTAAGATAATAATTAGCCTATTCTTTATGTAATTCATTTTTCTAGGCTAGCATGGCGCCCAGTGCCACCTCAATAGCTGAGATGTATAAATAGAATGACACTCCTGGTCTAGGTGGTGCCAATACTAGCGATGAAGCCAAGTATTGTTTGATGTCATCGAAGGTTGACTGGCACTCGTCATCCCAATGAAATGCTACCCCCTTGTGTAATAATTTATTCATGGGTCGACACTTGTCAGATAACTACGCTATGAAGCGCTTGATCGATGTGACCTTACCCTGCAAGCTTCTGAGCTGCCTGATGGTGGTTGGGGGAAGCATTTCAAGGATTGCCTTGACTTTATTTGGATCTACCTCGATGCCTCATTTTGAGACTATGAAACCCAAGAGTTTTCTAGATGTGATGCCAAATACGCACTTCTTGGGGTTTAGCCTAACCTTGTGTTCGATGAGGCGATCAAGGATCTTGCGTAAGTCATCGAGATGATTTTGGCGCAAAAGAGATTTGGCCAACAAATCATCCATATAATCTTCCAAAGTTTTATGCATGTGATCATGGAAGATGTATGTCATAGCGCGTTGGTAGGTGGCGCCAGCATTTTTAAGGCCAAAGGGCATGACCTTATAACAAAATGTCCCCCAAGGCATCGTGAACGCCATTTTTAGTTGATCATCGAGATTGATACGAATCTGGTTGTATCCCGAGAAACCATCCATGAGGGAAAGCATTTCGTGGCCTGTTGTAGCGTCTACCAATGCATCGATGCTAGGCAAGGGGAAATCATCCTTGGGACTCGCTTTGTTTAAATCTCAAAAATCGGTGCATATGCGAATCCTCCCATCAAGATTTTTGATGGGTACCATGTTGGACAACCATGGTGGGTAATCTACGTAGATGACAAACTGTGCATCCAACAACTTTTGTAGCTCATATTTGACCATTAAGGCCACTGTTGGGTGCATCTTACGTAGCTTTTGCTTGATTGGCTTGACTGTCGGATCAAGTGTTAGATTATGCATGACTAGCTATGGGTCTAGCCCCGACATGTCTTTGTAGGACCATGCAAAAACCTCCTTCTTCTCTTTGAGAAGGGCAATGTAATCGGCTTGCTCTTCAGGGGATAAACTTACCCCTAACTTGATGATTTGTGGATTCATTGGATCAGAACCGATGTCTACGTCAATCGTCTCTTCGATTGACATGTGGGATCCGTCCTCCAACTGGTGTGGAGTTGGGATCAGGTGGATATCATTTGCTAAATTTAGATCTACATTGGGAATGTCGGGTTCCTCTTCAACATGGAAGATATCTTGAGTCTATCCTAGGGTGAAATGAAACATCTCACCGCAAGGCCAGTACTCTGATGGGGATGGTGGTGAGTCAGCATGATCCTAGTCTATGGCATCTAGGTCTAGATACAATGGTCATGTTGGATCGGCTGGATTGTGGATGGGGGTGGTTAAATCAATGGAGATCATGTTGATGGAATGAATTTGGTCTCCATTGCCGCGTGGGTGTTGATTCAGACATCCTTGGTGATCCTTGTACCCCGGATCTAGCTCTGTGGGTACTGGCACAAAAGGATCGGCCCTATGTGCGGATAGAAGGATAGGGTCTACCCTTGGCACTGATGGCCCTATAGGGTCTCTAGGTGGGAGGTGCTCCCTGTATGCCCGAAGTGGTGGATGAAGCACTTGGTTTAACTGTACTTGGTTTAAATGCCACCTATGCCTTGGTCCCATATTTAGATGTTCAAACATATCATCGATGTCTATGGGGTATTCCTGTTGCCTCATATGGTTGAGATATGCCATCTCAGTCTCATCCTCATAGTCGCTATCGGAGATCCATAGGCCTTCATTGGCTTCGACAACTATGTGCCCCTCTGGTTGGTATAGCCTCCCACTAGGCATTTCTTGATCACTATCCTCACTCTCTATGAAAACCAAAATCGGCACATAGGTAGTCGATGTTGAAGAAGATATTTGGATCTTCTTCCTCCGATGGATCACTTGGCCTTATGGCCGGCATGGGAGGCTCATTTTGTTCGAGCAAGTTGATTTGGTCCCTTCTAGGTTGTTTCGCTCTCTACGAGAGGGCTGGATTCTCTGGAGGTAGCAATTGCCCGATCGGAACATTAAAGGGGAACATTGCCATGAAGTTCTCTTGATAGTCGTCAATGGGTGTCACCTACGAGTGATTGCTATCGGACTCAAAAGGGTCCCAAGGTGCTACCTCATAATCTGACTCATCTTTAGAAGACCCCCTTGATCTTGTTCATATCCCTCTTGGAGGTTACTTCTTGAAATTTCCCCTTCCTCGATCAAAGGGGAGGGGTTGTTGAGGTCAACAAGGTTTGTTGTTAACAATGGGAGATAATCCCCCAATGTGTATGTTGTGTTGGGATTGGCATATGGATCTTGTGCCAACCCATCCCTATTGCCTAGACCTAGGCCTTGCATGGTTTCTACCAAGATGTCGAGGGGCAAAGGGTGGTTGAACCCTACTCCTGATTTATCATATTGCATATGGTATCTCGGTTGACAAAGAATGTGCATTCCTTGTTCGTATCTGCCCAATCCATATCCATGCCAATTACATTGGTCTAGGTATTTCAAGGCGAAGTCCGGGGGTTGGATAGATAGTCAACATTCTCAGAAAATGGCTCTTCGTCCTCTTCCTCTTGTAGGTAGGGTTCAATGTCGTTCTCGAGGCCCCCATATACAAAATTGGTCTGATTTGGTGGGTAGCCTAAAGGGACGATAGTGTCGATGGGGAGGCGAGGTCTCCCCATGTCTTGCATGGATTCGAGCGTGGGTGTTGCCACAACGTTCCACACTAGGTACTCCCCTAGGCCCGTATTGGCCATCTCAATGGTAATCATCGATGGTTGAGGGGGAGGGAATGGGAGTTCTCCCTGAGTCCACTCCATGTTGGGTGAACCAGGTGTCTCGACTTCCATTCGGCTGGGCACCTCTTCGGTAGAGATGGTTGAGACTAATGGTGGTACCTCCTCTAGGGGCTTCTTCCCATTGTCCTTCGGTGTGGCCACCATAGGTGGCATCATTGGTGAAGGAACAGACGATGAAGATGGGCCAGGTTGGTGAGTTGAGGGACTCAACAGTGAGGATGTAGGCGGAATCGGACCCTGTGTGGACGGATTCAATTGAAAGTCCAAATGTGTCGATGGGAGGGTCGATTGTGGCATCAGCTGCACCGCATTGCAAAACTTAAAGGGCTCTAAGTCCGTTGGGACTACATGTACTTGCCCTTCGTATGTGTATTTGAGGCATTGATGGGCTATCGAAGGGACACACTTCATGTCCCTGATCCAAGGCCGGCCTAGCAAGATATTGTAGGCCATCTCACCCTCAAGGATGTGACACAACGTAGGAATGGTCTTTTGTCCTACTTGGATGGGCAGGACAATTGTGCCAACCATCGAGCATAACGCGTCGTTGAATGCTCGAAGAGTGTAAGTGGATGCCACAATGTGGGATGTTGGTAGCTTAAGGTGTTTTAATGTCGTTGTCATGATTATGTTGTTGGACGAGCCAGTGTCCAACAACACCCTCTTGAATGGAATCCCGTTGACCCATGCAATGACGTGCAGGGGTGGATCCACCATATCACCAATCACCAATTTTAGTTCATCTTCCCTGAAGGTTATGACTGGTTCTGTGCATTGTCTCACATGTCCCATGAAATTGTTGAAAGAATTGGCTTCATGGGGTTGTAGCTCAATGGCTTTGAGTATCTCCATCGAGCCTCCCGATGGGGCGGTGATTGTTGGATGAGCTCATAAATGGAGAGCCTAGCCGACGTGGTCCTTAAACTTTGAGTAAGTTTAGTCCGAATCATGGCCACTGGTCTAGGCAGGGGAGGTTGCGTAGGGTGTTGTGGAGGTTGTGACGTTGATGGAACATCTCCTGTAGCTGCAGTGGGTGCAACCATGTTTGGGTATCTTTTGTTCCATGTCACGATGCTTATCATCCCTACGTATCCTTGCATGGGGCAGTTTTGTGTTACCTCATTCACTTGTAAAGTCTTTGCCTATGCATCATGGGCAGGCAGGGGGTCTTTGAAGACCTCCATATGTTGGTTGCTCAATGCTACGGGACTATCTACCATGAGCATTTTGTTGTCTATCAAGTCCTGCACTAAGTGTTTGAATTTCCAACAAGTGGAGATTTCATGTCCTTTCTATCGATGAAATCTACAATATAAGTCTTCCCTATAGCCCTTGGGTTTTGGCATGTTGGGGTCTATGGGTCGACTTTCCGGCAAGTTTATCAGGTTTGCCATGAACAAGCGGTCAAACAAGGAGTCTCTAGACTCCGTGAATTGTGTGAATTGTCGCCTAGGGTGACGCTGCTGATTTTGCTCTTGTTTATGATTTTCCTTTTCATAGTTATCAAGAGGAACTGCTGATAATTAGCCTTTGGGGGCTGTGTCATTTGTGTAGGCTTTGGTATAGTTATGGCAACTTGATTGACCATGATGGGTTTCGGTTGCATGGGCCCAATTTTAGCATTTTTGGGCCACTCTTTCTTGCACGGCTTGGCAATCTCGTCATCTTGTATTTTGATCTCCTCAATTATCCTGGCTTGCGCCAGGGCTTCTTCGAGGGTGGCATATTGCTGCAGCTGCAATAGCATGGAGATCGACCTTAAGCAACTCTTTGAAAACATTTGAGTCATGTCGGCCATGGGAGGGAGGTAAGGTAGCTTTGAAAGCAATGTCCTCCATCGATTCCCATAAGCAGCCATGGTCTCATCATCATATTGCTTAAGGCCAGCTAGGTCGCTTAAGGATGCCTTCTTCTTGGTGTTGAAGGCAAAACGTTCAAGGAACGCATCCACTAGCTGGTCTAGATTATTGATGCTATGCTTCGGCAACTGGGTAAACCAATCCGAGGCAGGGCTTGTGAACGTGGTTATAAACGTTCTCAGAAGCAATGCATCATTGTCCTAAATGCCAAAGCATTGACTCAGGAACCTTGTTACGTGCTCTTGGGCATCCTCATCCCCTCTAAAAATTGCCAATTGAGGCACTTTGAAGTGGTCGGGGTATGGGGGTGCCGGAATTGAAGGATGCACAGGGTGACTACGGAGTTGGCGTAAGGTGGGCTTTTGGGGCCCTGAAGTCTTAGTCTCCATAGACTCTAAGCGCTCTAGCAGTGCTTTGTATGCATCGGAGGATTTGATTTCCTCTTCTTTGGTTTGTTCCCATTGTGAATTGTGAGGAACTTGAGGCCTATGGAGGGGTAGCCGGATAGCGCCCCCCTGCCTTGGTAGGGCATTTCAGCCCGCTCTTCTTCTCGCTCAAATTCCTCATAGGCCTCTTGAGGAGTTTCTGGGCATGACCTATAAACATGGATGGGTGCCCGAGGAAGGCGCCCATCATTGGTTCTAGGAGTGGCCTCCCGCTCAGGTCTAGGAGGTCTTGGAGGCAATGCTTGATAAGGTCGTGGAGACCTGTCTCGTACTAAGGGGTTGTGCCTCTCATAAATTTTTGTCTTATGCATGCGAGGGGTTGGAATCCTCTCATGCATAGTGTTCTGGAACAACTCATCTGTCTGGCGTTGAATGCGCTCTTTGTTAAGATGATACAGTTGTTCTAACTGCTGCTGATCTTGCCTAAGCTGCATGATTTGTGCTTGGCGGGTGGCATGTTTGGCAAATGCCAAGTCGATTTGTTCTATCGTCCTAGGTCTAGGAGGCCTAGATGCCTCCCCTACATATCTATCTCGGTCATGGTGATCCGAGATCTCTATGGGTCACTTTCCTCTATCGAGGTTAGCAGCATTCACCCGAGGCTCTGGCCTCAATAGGTGATCTTGATAATCAGCAAGTGCGGAGGTGCATTGCTCCCGTGCGGTGTATTGCTCTTGAGGAATATACTAGTTTTCCTCATGCTCCCTTTCGTACATGTGAAAGGGACGGGCGGAGTTGGCTCGCCCTATCTGAAGAGCCTTGCGCTCTAGATTTGGCCTATTAGTTCTAACAGTAATGAGGGGTGGAGGAGGAATGATATAATCATGTGGGCCCTCCTTATGAACCCTATGCTGCTCTAGCGCTTCATCGCGTAGTGGCCACTCATAATGAGTGTCTAAGGGGGCCTTCCCATGTGTGTACTCCTCTTGAGAGGGTCTGTGTTGAACGGGAGTGCCCCTCAAAGGGGTGCCTCTATAGTCCTGTTCTGTAGTGGTATGGTGTGGACTATGTTGTGGGTCAAGCTGCCAAGGTGGTATAACCAAGTCCTTGGGGCTATAACGGAGGTGACTTGTGCCTCCTTGCATACTTTCCATAGCTTCTGCCCGTGATTGGGCTTGGCTACGGGTATACACCATGGTGGTGGTTTTTCTAAAAAGATATGTATATTTTTATCTCCTTTACAATTTTTATGCTATACCAAACAAAAGGGGACCACACAAACAAAGAAATGATTATCTTGTTTACAGATTAAATGTGTGTCCTAGATCTGGTTCAATGTGTTTGATTTTTGTTATGTAAATCTTGTAAAGAAAACTTTGTTATACATGCATAATGAGGGCTCTTGTATCTCCAAAATGGTCGCCCCTTCAATATACCATTGCCAGGCCATTATACCGAACCTCTCAATATACCCGCCCTTACGTGAGGGAAACTATTGGTACGCGAGAGCAGAACATTAAGTGGAACATAGGCGGTACGGAAGGGGGATCGCTCTATTTTTGACACCTACCTTAGAAGACTTATCCTCATGCACGGGGAATCACCCCCGCTACACTTGGTCAGCTTTCATCAGGATTTACGTCTAGCAACAGTCGCGATCAGGGTATATGTATGCAAAATCCAAGCCAAGGTGGTGATGAAACCCACCGTTGGTCTTGATCAAGTGTTGGGGTATTAAGACCAACTCCTTGATGTTAATTTTATTAGGTGGTGTGTGTGGTTCCTTTTAATTGTGTAAAGAAAGAAAACATACAACAAAAGATGATTTTCACTAATGCAATGCTTTAAAGTACGTTTTATCTTTCAGAGACAATTAGTAGCAAAAAGGAAATCACAAAACCTAACTAGAACTGAAACCTATAATGAGGACTTGCCATTTGTGCAAGTATCATGCAAGCAAACCGAAGAAAAATGCATTCCTAATCAAGTTCCTTCCATTTAATTTACTCTATGTTTTTATTTATTTTTTTTATTGCAAGAAAGGAAAACAAACTACTTAACCTTTCTATGCAAGTGTCTGAAAATAAAGCAAAGAAAACAGAAAATTGCAGAAACAGAAAGTAGAAAAACACAGAGGATGTTCAGAAGGCCTACCTCTTCTCTGTCTAAACCAGATGCCTCTGAGTTTCTGCTCAAAAAATGCATAGAGCTCTAATCATCCCGGGGTGGGATGAATAGCAGGTCTACATTCATCACAGGGTGGGATGAATACGTATTCATCCCGGGGTGGCACGAGTAGCAGTCCAGTGCTCGAATGAGTAACACCTGCAAAGAAAAACCATAAAATTTGGATCAAAAACTTGATCCTAACAGTAGGGGATAGGGTCCCACCATGATCACCACTGAAAGCATGTAGAAAAATGGCGTACCGATATGATGCAAACAAAAATAGATATAGATGCTAAGTCCTACGAATGCATGAAGGAAATGACGCAGAAACGAGATGTGAGCAAACAAAGCGGGGCCTCCTTTATTGATATTGCTTTTAATATGATTACAATACATCCCCCTCTAGGGCTCAAAAAATTTGATACAATTTGTTACATTAATGGATGCCCGAAAGAAGCCACGCTTCCAAGATCGGACGGTACGCTTCCAACGTCTTCCGCGTGCCCACATTCGAAGTGGGTGGGCTAAAAGTTGTCACCGCTTGTGTCCATGTGTTCATCATTCCTTGCTACCCCTCTAGTATTCCTGGTGGTGAGATCCTATGCACATAAAGACAACAAATCATTAATAGCATATGCGTATCTAGAAAAACATGCAATCCCCAAGGCCTCCAGCGGGCGCTTGTGGGATATCAGTGATAAGATTGATAAATCGATTACAGAATGATATAAATGTAAAGGACAACTTCTAGAATTGGTATCACCTAATTTTGCATCGAAGCGGCGTCGAACGGCCCCGTTATGCTCGTTTGCCCGTCGGGGGCCTCTCCAAAGTGAGCGCTCCAATGTCCCACCTATGCTTATCCAAATCACCTAAAACTCATGAGTTAGGCATTATATGTGATTCTAAGACTACCCAGATGCTCAGAATTTGCATATCCTACCCAGATTCTCTTGTATGTGACAGGGGCGCCCTACGAGCTAGTTAATACATAAAATAATAAAATGACAGTCAAATCATGTCAGAATGAGTTCAAAATTTAACAGAGGCATTAGGATATCATCTGGGACATATTTCAAAAATAATAGTAAGGAAATCATGCACATATTTCTAATCGCTCTAGGGTGGGACGTTGGGGACTATCGCAAAACTTGCAAAAAGTGACCTTGCAAATGTCCTACCAGAGGCCTCCAAAACTCCTACAAACTTGTGGTTAGACTAAAAACAGCATTTTGAGATGACCCAGAAGGTCATATTTGGCAGATTCTACCCAGGTTATCCTGTATCCGAAGGCGCTCCCTATAGGTTAGTAGACGCATAAAATGACAGAAACCAGGTCAAATCATGTCAGAAAGCAATGAAATTTGGACAACAACATAAGTACATTAGATATAAAAGAATGCAAAAATAATAGTAACAAAACCATGCATAGATTTCTAATCGCTCCGGGGTGGGGCGATTAGGACTACAAGTAGTTTGGGGGCGCTCGGGGTGGGACGCCCACCGTTTAGGGCCTAGTTTTGACACCAATCCAAGTGGGATGGGTCCAAAACTTCCTAGGGGGTTGTGTCGATGAGTTTGGGGTGGGATTGTGGCTGATTTCTTGGGTTTTTGGATCTGGATTGTATTCCTAGTGTTCACCCGATAACCTCTCTTCCAGAAGAGAGAGATTAGGGATGTAGGAAGCACAAAGAGGAATGGGGGTATAGTTTGGCAGCACTTCATTGCTCCAAATGCTCCAGCTCTATCCTTTTTTTGGGGTGAGGAGGCTCACCTTTTTATAGACCTAAGGGTCTCCTTTGAATGCGCATGCGAGGGCGCCACTTGGCTCATTATGCCTTTTTGGGGGAGAGAAGATTCCTCCCTGATTAGGGCCTCCTTGATTGAGGCCTCCATGATTTGAAACGTTCCCTCGCAATCCCATGCCTTGAAGGCGGAGTTAGGTGGCGGATTTGGGCTGCCATTTGTCAAGGTTTGACTTTTTGCCAATCAAACATGCTAATCGTCCCACCCTGGAGCGATTGCTGCTAATCATCCCGGGGTGGGACGAATAGGATTCTAATCATCCCAGGGTGGGACGAATAGGGAGCAAAGTGCTTAAAAGGTGCAAAACTGACCTCTGACCTTCCAAAACTGATTTGGGAGTGGTTAGGACCACTGTTTAACCTCTGGAGGCTGCCCTAGGGGGTATGTATGCCAATTCGGTTAGTGCTTGTAGTCACATAATCGGATTGGTGTTGTTTTGGTGTCTACAAGATCCAGGCAAAGAAAGCCTGTTTGGGTTTAATATATCCTGCCCAAGCCATTTTAAATCTTAGACTCCAACGAGTTTGAGTGGAAAGAAGATCCCACCGCTCATTGAGTCTTTGAACCATAGGGACATTGGGAGTAAACCAAACATACACTAACTTAGGTTTGTAAGTAAGAAGCGGGGTTTTATTAAACCATCCCCAGTCAGACCAGCAAGGCTTTTGAGAATGTCTACAAATCATGGGCCAAAGAGAAAAAGGGATACAATCCAAAACAATGTCATAAGTATTCTTATCATCTAGCCGTAGACCAGACAATCTCCTGAAATCATCCCATGGGATCAATCCTTGGAATGTCTCAAAAAAAAGTCTGCCACTGTTGAATTCCCTTTCCTGAAGAACCGCTGAGCATGGATCCATTGCACGAGAGCAAGAGGGGAACCTTGAAAAGTAATAAAAGGTGACCACCAAACATTGTAAGTAGAAATAGAAGCACCTTTCTGATTTCCATCCCCTAGCCAACACAACCAGGGCTTAATTTTATCCCAAGCCCTCCATATGCTCTGAATGACAAAAGAGTTTTTAATTTTCAACTGGGATAGGAGCAACCAGGAGGGATTGAAAATTCATGCCTTTCCAAGCCTTCCTGCCAAGAGGTAAACCAGTGGAAATGCAGTGCCGAATTAGAACTTTCCAAGCTTCAGAACCACTTAAGGTTTGAAGAATCCATTTAGCAGACAAAGCAAAACCTTGTCTTTGACAATCATGTAGTCCCATACCTCCTAATTTTTTGGGAAGACAACAAATCTCCCAGACAACTCGATGAAACCCTTGTTTATGTGACGAGTTAGCCCAAAGAAAATCCTTTAAAAGCTTTTCCAATTTTTTATAGCAGGCTTGAGAAGGGACCCAACATGATGAATAATACACATGAGTAGTAGCAATAATTTTGGAACACACCTGAAACTTACCAACTAGAGTAAGTTTTTTGGTGATCCAAAAGGAAATTCTTTTCTCTACTTTTTGTAAAACATAATTCCACAAGACAACAGAGGAACTCTGGAATGCAAATGGGATGCCAAGGAATTTAAACATCTCCCTGGTTGGATCCAATGCCACTGGAAGCTTTCAAGCCAGCTTGGAAGGTCCAAAGAGGATTGCGTATAGCATGAGGTCTTCCTCCATTGAATTCTAGATCCTAATGCTTTGCAAAACATATTCAGACAATCTAGTGCTTGTTTGACAGAGCGTTCATCCTCATGAAGTGTCAAAAAAGAATCATCTGCAAAATATCCATTTATGAGTTGAGAATATTCTCCAGGTAAAGAAATACCCTTAATATTACCTTGAATCACTTGGTTAGCAAGAAGGTATCCAAAAGCTTCAGCTACCAATATGAAAAGAGGAGGAGCCAAAGGATAGCCCTGTCTGACAGATCTGAACAATCCAATTGATTCAAATTGACAATTGTTCAAAGTAAGCACAATTGAAGCATCCACAAAACACATACTAACCGAGCTAAAAAATTGTGTCCCGACACCAAGAGCTCGAAGCATGGTAAGGATGAAATTCCGTTCAATCCTATCATAGGCTTTTTCAAAATAAATCTTGATGAAAAGAGTATTTTGTTGAGTGGCTCTAGCCCATTCCATGCCCTCCCAAACAACAATTACATTATCCAGAATATATCTACTTTACACAAGCCTAGTCTGCTCAGGGCAGATAATAAGTGGGAACAGAGGTCTAAGGCGTAAGGCCAAAGCCTTAGCAATAATTTTGTGACTCACATTGAGTAAAGTAATAGGCCTCCAGTTGGTGAGCACTTATGGACCCCCCTACTTAGGAATGAATTTAATATTGCCTTTATTAATTATAGAACCTAAAGAGCCTGAAGCCATTGCTTCCTGATAAACATACAATAAATCTGGGCCAACCATGTCCCAGTACTCCTTATAAAATTCACAAGGAAATCCATCTAATCCTGAAGCTTTATCATAAGCCATCATGGACAGGGCTTCAACAAGATCATCCAATGACAAAAGACATTCACAAGATTCCTTTTGAAGAGTTGAAAGCTTATCAGGAACAACTACACAACAAGCTTGAATTGCAGCCTGTCGTTCAAGAGTTAACTCCTGAGAAGCAAAAACTTTCTGATAATGCTTGACAAAAACTTTAATAATATCAGGAAGCGACGTCTAACGAACTCCTGCATCCTAAATTGCACTGAACTGAATGACTTGTCTCAAGGGCTTTATTTTCTAAAAAAATTCTTTTGAAACCCTATCACCAATTTTCAGCCAATGAAGCCGAGCACGAAGCTGAGCTCCCCTTGCTTAATAAAGCTCAATTTTTTTAAGCTCATGCCTAAGACTTGCAACTTGGGCTTGAAGAATAGAGCTTATAGGGTTTACTTCTAGTCTGACAGAAGCTCAAGTCAATTAAGTTTTTAAGGGCTGCATTAGAGATTCGTCTCCGCTTGGCAACTTCAACTCCTAAATTCTTGAGAAGAACAATTATTTTGGAGATAGCTGCTGCATTCCACTAAGAAATTCTACCATGAATTCTAGTTGCTTTGGGAACCAGATTCCAAATCCTACAAATATGAGCAGACATAGCTTGATGTTTCAAAAAAGAAACATTCATATAGAACTAAGACTTGAATTGACGAGGCGGAAGCGGAGAACAAGAAATGGAAAACACAATGGGAGCATGATCGAAAAGGGTGGTATTAGGAATAGCTGAAACAAAGGGCAGAGCAGCCGACAAGCGATGGAAATGAAAATGAGAATGTTCAGATAGCATAGCTCTATCAAGCTGTTTCAAAATACGGGCATTGCCAACTTGAAAGTTGGACCAGGTATACCACACCGACTCAGGAAAATAGAAGGGTATAAAGCAGGAATTAGGGTCACTCATCCCAAGCTTATTCTTGAAAAAAACCATGGTTTGTGCTCTCCAATATTCCAACACATAGGGAGCAAACCAAGTTTGTCAACTGGTTTCTCCACCATATTGAAGTCACCACGAGGGTTATGCATAAGGGGTTGGACTCAAAATGTACTTGTAAAAAAATGGCGAATCCTAATTAAATCAAGGTGAATCATAACCAAATCAAATCGAGCATCTTCATACCAAAATTTTAGGTATTTGAAGCCCTAAAATGTAAGGTCATCTTTAGAGCCATTTTTGATGTATTAAATCATATTTTAACTTCATAAAAATACCACCATTAGATCAGGCTTGAAAAGAGCTTTCCAACGAGTACAAATATGCCTATGTTTGGATATATATTATGGCGAATTGACCCTAATAAAAAATTGGTCTTGAAAATTTTAGGCGAATGGGCCGACGTCGAGGGTCCTCATATTCGCCAATTTCTAATTTTGAAAATCCTAATATTTGCCCAATTGGCAAATATTCGCCACTATGCATAACCCTGGTCACCACACACCACCCAAACCGCTTCAGGCAAGGAAAGAGCAAGCCATCGCCATAAAGCACACCTTTTTGGCGCATTATTAGAAGCATACACATTAATCAAACCAAAAGGGATACCACCAAATTCAAAAAGAATCCAAACTGCTTGATTTGAGGGGTCCACCCCCCATGTGACAATATGAGAATGCCACCTGGGAGAAATGAAAGTGACAACTCCTCCTCTGCCAGGAGTATGATGGGAACATAAAAACTTACTTGCTGGCCATAAAAAGGTACAAGTACTATCCAAAATGAAGTTAGCAACTTTAACTTCTTGCAAACACATAAAATCCAAACTGCCATGCAGGTGAGCAACGTTTTGAATCTCTTTGCGGACCTGATATTTTTGGACTAGGTCCTTCAGTCCTCTTACATTCCAGGATAAAAAAAATTATTGAGGACAATCGAGGTTCATTCCCTCGGGAACATCTTCAGTATCTCCCAACTCTCCTAGGGAAGTGAACAAATTGATGAGAAATCGTTCATGATTTTCCCTAAGAAATTCGGTTTGATGTCTCTTTTCTTGATGTAACCCATCATGAGTTGGACTACGTGAACGATGGGACTTGGAGAATGACACATCCTCAGGTAACGCTTGCTTAAGAATGGAAGTAGCAAAATCATCATCGGAAGAAGATACTAGAGGTTGTGAAACTCCGTCTGAAGCAGGTACAGAAGAGGACCCTCTTGGTGCCGAGGGAGACGGTTGCACTGGAGCAGTGGGAGCCGGAAGGGCCAACATGCGTGGTGCCAAGGGTTGTTGCACCGGAGGGTTGGAACTAGAACCTCCCTACAACACTGGTTGCTTAGGTTGACGGTTTTTCTTGTTTGTCATAGTAGTCCATTCATCTGGATGATTCTTGGCTCCTAGAGCTGGAGTTGTTGGAGCAGGGGGAGGAACAACAACATTGCGCAATTTGAACTTATTAGCCATAAGCGGACAATCTTTAATTTTGTGCTATGTTGATTGATAACGGTAATAGGTGTTGGGAAAATTAATGTACACAACATGCTGCGTAAAAACCTTGTCACCAATATTTAGGTCAATAGACTTAGTAAGGTCCTTGGAAAGATCAACTTTGACACACACACGTCTGTTAGGCGAACATTACAAAATTTATTTGGTTCTAAGCAGACCACCTTCCCAAGGGTGGAAGCAATACTTTGTAGGAATGGCCAAAAGGTCGTCAGAAGACTAGGGAACTCAGCTCAAACAGACACTTAGAGAAGCCTCATCATTGATAGAGAAATCTCTGGACCACTGTTGAAAGACAAGCAAAGAGCTTCGGACATACCAGGGACCTCGACTAAAAACTTCTTGCGAATGCTGAGCATCAACAAAGCGAAAAAGAAAAAACCCTTTTGAAAATTTTTGGATATTCTCTATCTTAATGCCATAAGGTTGCCAATACTACTGAATCCAAAATTGGATCAGAGTATCGTTCGAGATACGACCTAGGAAATATCCTATCAAGGTATGCTCTTCTAGCCACTTGCATGCATTATCAAACTCAATAACAAGAATTTCAACAACAGGATTGACATTGTTACCTTGTGGAAAACTTTCGGCACAAACTTGTGGGGTCTCTTCCCTGGCGCCATTCCTCTCTCCGACAACTTCAACATAAGTTGAAGCTACCGTCTGAGCGGCAGCCATTAAAAGGACTAAGGCGGATTCCAAGCTCCTAAGGTTTTCTCACACTAACCTAATGTCTGCGCAAACAATATTTCTTCATCCAAAAATTATTTCTTACAAATATTAATCAAATATTTTTAATAATTAGTGTAGAGTATAAAAATAAAAGGCCAACATGAACTGCAAGATAAAAATAAAAATTACAATGAAAATATCAATTGAGAATAAAAATATGAAGTTAACTAAAAGTGAAAACTATAAATCAGTGTATGGCAGAGATTTTTTTTTATTTCGGCGGTGCCAAACTTCGGATTTGTTTTTAAAACCCATTTATGAGCATTTGGTTAGTTTTAAAAAATATAGATTTAATGAACAATAGTTAAATACTAACGTTTAAAAGCTGTTTTATATTTTGAAATGTTTATGTTGTATTTGGACAAATTTGCTGATTATGTGTACATGAATATCTCATATAAAATCTTTTTTTGCTTTTCAATTATTGCTTGAAATGTTTTATTTTTGTTTATTAAAAAAAGTTCTTTGGCTTTGTTTTTTGCTGAGTTTTCCTGAATTGCTGATAAAATCTTCAAAATAGGCAATTGCAAGTTTTAAAACTATGTTATGAATTTAGTTATCAAATTTGTCTAAATTTTTAGATAAAATTTGAAATTCATCAAACTCAAAATTTTATTGAATAAATTCAGCGAATAAACCTTAAATTTGGCAGAAAAAAATTGACAACAAAATATCTAGTTGGAATAGCTTGCTCTCTCGTGCCTATATATGCCTACATCCCCCGCCTCTTTGTTTGGACCACTCTTATTCTCTGTGTTGTCTGAAGCTTTTGAGAGTGTGATTCACCTTTTTGTTGAAATCCCCGCTCCTTTGTCTTCAATCAGATTGATTCTATTATTTTGTATTTTTGGGGAATATGACTCCTCAAGTGCCTCCCGAGGTGTTCGGCGAAAAGGTGGTTAGTTTAGGCAGCAGTTACTCCAAACGCGCTTATGTGACCTTTTTGGCCGGAAATGGAGATTATTGGAAAGGTGTCGTTGGCCTGGTGAAGGGCATTCGTAAGGTGGGCAGCGTGTATCCGCTCGTTGTGGCGGTGCTGCCAGACTTTCCTGAAGAACATAGAAGGATTTTGAGGAACCATGGTTGTATTTTTCGAGAGATACAACCCATCTACCCTCTGGAAAGTCAGGTCTAGTTGGCGATGGCCTATTATAAATGCATATATATTTTTAGTTGTTTTGAAATAAATTAGATATATATCTGTGTTAAACTTCTAATAAGATATCATTGACAATAAAAATATTGACAAATTTATATATGCATTTATAATAATCGAATTTATATCTTCAAAGATGAATACGAACTCGAACTTGAACTTGGTAACTAAGGTTATGAATAATAAGTTAGACTGGATTATTTTTATTTATATTTAAAAAAAAAAAAAAAAAAATTAAAAGTTAAAACTATAAATAGGTGACGGGCCATGGATGGTTGCATGCCCTCTTGAGGATTCTAAATTTCTCGCCTCTTGTCCGTGAATCGTTTGCAATTTGAGTTGGACTTCAAATTTGACCTGGACCCATGCCGAAGCTCTCTTCTCTGCAGATTGCACCTGTCTCAGAAACTCAACACACTATACCTAGAGGCTGGACCTGGAGATGGACATAAATGGATGATTGATGACCATTTTAGACTTTTTGCAACAGAGAAAAAAAAAAAGAAAGGGGGGAAATGGCCATGTCAGAATGATAAGTCATCCCTTAAGCAACAAGGAAAACAGCAGTCTAATGTTTAATCTTATCGTCTTATGCAGGCACGCATGGGAAACAACACACCATAGAAATGAAACGACACTAGGGTTTCCATCACAATATTACATGGGATTGGCAGTGCTGTGGTGGTGGTTGTGTTCACAGCGAACAGAATTTTGTATTTAGATGAATTTATTCATCCACCTTTAAAATTCGGTGAATTTCGAATATAAATGACAAAAATTGCCGAATATCATAACATAGAGTACGACCAATGTTAAAGCAAGTAAAATGCCATTATATATTTAAACATTTGTTAAGTATGTAAGTGACTGGTATCAAACTTACACAAGCCTTAGAAGCTTTGTTGAGGAAGGTTGGGTGGATGTGTTCATGCCAAACAGAATCTCTATATTTAGAAAATTTATTTAGCCACCTTTAAAATTAAGTGAATTTCAAATATAAATGACAAAAATTGCCGAATATCATAACATGTTAAGGCAAGTAAAATGTGACTAAATATCTAAACAGTTATTAAGAAGGTGCATAATTTACAAAAGGTATCACACGCACACAAGGCATGAAAGCTTTGTTGACGTAGATCAAGTTGATCTATCTATAGTGAGTGATTAGTATTGGGGAAGAGAAGAAAGGCCAAACAAGCAGATGGATGAAAAGAGGCAAAGGGGACAAAACTGGAAAATGGCAAGATTGGGCTGTATCAGGTAAAAGTGGCAAAGTAAAAGGGGTAATGCTCTGGATAGGTAATGTGCCACCAGAATGTTGCTATAAAAAAAGTAATTTCTTGCAATAATATAATTTTGGCTTGCCTTCCACTTTAAATTTCCGAAAAAGATGGTGTTGATTTGCCCCACTTGTGATTTCTTGCAAAACCAAGGTTGATTTGCCTCTTTTTTGTAATTTCCTGCGACACAGCTGGTTAATTAAAAAATGCAAGGGTCAGATCAACAAATAAAATAAAATTTGGCAGTAGAAGAACTTAAAGCTAGACTAAGTCAAGCATGGGTAAGCATGGGTAAAACATAAGTGGAGATGCAAAATAACAAGCCCAAAAGCCTGATTTAGTTGAGTGCAGGTCAGAACCAGGAAGAAAAGAATATGTAGAAAACTGATGAACTATAAACTTGCAAAAGAAGTGAGTAAAGAACTCCCAATGCATCCAAATGTTTAAATATCACGACAGCCTGTACTTTGAAGTCATACTCTGGTTATTTATGAGTATTATTCTTGTATTATTTTTCCACCGTATAAGTAGATAGAAGTAATGCTTGAAATTTGTGTTGTAGATAAATCTTTTGGTTTCATCTAATGTTTCAGAAGCATTTTTATTGAATTTTGTGTTGTAGATAAATCTTTTGGATTCATCTAATGTTTCGGAAGCATTTTTATTTTCATGTAAAAGTCTGTGAAGTGGCCACTCTATTCCTCTTATAAGTAGTGAGATGTAACTCTGAGTTTATGTTATATATATAGAGAGGAACTTTGGAACTTAAAACAGGATTTCACATATGTCCCATCCTCTAATCCATTTGTTGGTTTAATCTCAATGTAAAATTCTTAGTTTTTATTTATCCATCCTACTCTCCTTTTACCAAATTCATTGTCACATCTAGATGGACCGTGAAGATGGTGGTATTGCTTTGGGATAGGTAATTGTTGGTTACGAATCTGCCACTAGGATAGGATTTTAATCTTATTGCGCCCTAGATTCGCCCAAGAGATTGAAAGGCCGGAAGGAAGGGATGCCTTCCGTGCTAATCTTCGGAGAAGGCCGACTCCTATGTTTCCTTAGTTGGGGGGTTTAGCTCAGAGTGCAGGAAAGAAATTATAAAATGTAGAAAGAAACATAAATATGATTGTTTCGGGTGGGGAATATAAGCATCACAACAACTAAACAATCACTATTACCAACAACAATCAAAACAATGTATGTAGCAAAAAATATTAGCGTTATTCTATCCTATGTATCCTTTACTTCAGTATTCCAGATATACTTAATCACCAATACTGATATCCAGAGGTGCAGAATAGCAGTAATAAGAAATATAAGCAACATGAGGCAAAAATACTTAATAAAGACAACATACAAGACAAAGACAACTAATGGAGCCAAACATACTTTGCATTCAAAAGCAAGCTCACAACTACAGAAGTTCCTTAGCAATATATCACCCGTCCACACTTGTACAATGAAATGAAGCTGCTATTTATAGCAGAACAAACCCTCCAATTACATTTTGGGTACAAAATCCTAGACCTGACAAAAGTTGCAAAAGCTGACAAAAGCGGCGAAAAGCGGTTGATGTTTGACCTCTGCAGGTAAGGAGTGTACTTGTAGCAAGGCCCACTTAGAAACGTAGCAGCTCCGTGGCAATCCGATAGGTAAAAAGTCGAGTCTGGTTAAATGGTGGCAGGTGCGACACGATCTAGCTCTTCACGCTCATCCACTCTGTACTTGGGTGACACACCTTCTGTCACATCTTGACTCTTATCCCGAGACTGCACACTTGTCGGCATCTGAAAACTGCTGATGAAAGAGGGGGGAATGATCAGACTTAGAAGCTTATCCATTGTCTTCTTATCCCGCCCGACAGCGCACAAAAATGAAGCGTAGTTGGACGGTGCAAGCTGAAAACAACGAAGTTGGGCGGGTCATGCCTTAGAATTTTTCTTGCAATTTATCTCTTTCTCGTCTAATGGCGCACCAAAGTAGGCACGACGTCGGGCTGCGCAATGCAGTCGGACAGATCCCGACACTTAGTCTTTTTTGCTGTCTTTTCAAAGGAGTCCTCCCGGTAGCGCACAACTGGATGAGCGCCGCCCGAATTCGCTACGAAGTCGGGCGGGCTCATACTTAGAATATTTTCCTGCAGCTTCCTGAATATGGTCGTCCAAGTGCGCACCGGACTATGGGCGTCGTCCGACTTCGCTGCGAAATCGGATGGTGCCAACACTTAGTCAATTTTTTGGCTGCTTTCTCAACATGACTGCCAAGGTGCGCACAAGATGATGAGCGCCGCCCAACTGTGCTGCGCAGTCGGGCGGACTCCACACTTAGACAATTTTAGGCAGATTTTGCCTTCTTGCAGAAAACACTAAAAATATGAAATGAAAGATGGGGAAACGAAATCTAACAGCTGAAGGGGAGAAAGGGAATGAAGAAGAATGGAAAAGAAGAAAGAGGGGAGGTAAAGCAACAAACTTACAAAATTTTCAAAATTTGGCACCCCGTTCAAAATGTGGCAATAGTAATATCTGAATCTATAGAGAGCCTTCATAATGGAAAACACTTTTTTTTTATATGGAAGTGTACCACTAATAGTTATGAAGGGTTAGGCTTGTGCAAGAAATTAGATGTTCTTTTTCCTTCTCATATTTTGAGTTAGCATAACGATGATACTTTCATATTTACGAAAGGCATACAATCTAAAATCTCTAGAAAAGTTTTTGTTGATTAAGACTGGGGCTTTGGTGATTACATCTTTTATTTCCTAGAAAGATTGTTTGCCTTCTTCAATCCAAGCAAAAGTGGTTTCCTTTTTCAGCATCTTTGTAGTAGGTCAAGCTAGCTTTACAAAGTTAATTATGAATTGAATCCACCCAAGGAATGATTTGATGCCTTTGATTGATGAAGGTAAATGTGGTTCTTGAATTGCTTTAATTTGGTCAAGATCGATGGTAAGGTCCTCCTTCTACACCACATGGCCTAGGATTTTTCCTTCTACACCACATGTTGCCCAACTTTGTGAACCTCAACGTCTCCCCAGGTGAAAGGATAATTGAAGATGGGGCTTTTCTTCTTTCCTTGGTCGTACTCTTCCTCCACGCAATCCATTTGTCGCGTTGCCTCGAGGCCAAAGTGATATTTTGTACAGAAATATGGCGACAGAAATGGTTTCCCTTTAAATCTGAAAACCCTAATGATGACGCCCTGAGTCAACCGAAAAGTATTGCCAAATTTGTTCTTTACCAGGTGCTTCATCATAGCATAAGGAGGGCGATGCGCCCGACCATTGAAGAGAGCCAGGGCCATGCCCACAAATTTGAAATTGAAGTCGTAATATGACTCCTTTCTGTACAGCAGGTCCGTCCATTCATACACTGGCAGCGATGCGCCCTTCTCATCCACCTGTAGTGCATGTGATATAGGCACAACCATATGAGAAATGAACAGTGCCTAAATTCTGTTGTCTGCTTCTGCTGCAACTTCACAAGATTGGAATGGATGGCGTAGGCCACCCAGTCTGCCCAGTCGAAATAAATTGGGCGCCTCCCCCTTTTCAGGGCACTAGAGTCATAGAACTCTCCATGCAGAATGCATTCGGCGAGGGCCAGCTGGTAGGGGTGCACCACCTCGTCAGTGCTGCAACCCAGAACCCAAATAAGTATGGAGTATATGTATTGGCTTTTAAACTGTGCCAAGGGTATCGGGCGCTATGACCACCTTGCAGCTGGCAGCGGATGCTTTAGCTCTGAATTGAGGAAATCCCTCATCCACTTGGATTCGCCACCCCTAGCTGCTTGTTCGTCCAGGTTGATTTTCCTAAGTATGCCATTAGGGTCTGGCTTGATCCCTGGCGCGAAAGCTGGCTAGACGCTCTCCTTGAAGAGGGTAAACAACACTCTTCCCTGGCAGTCGCAGACCTGTCGGGTAGCTGGTTTGTAGTATACTACGATTGACTCAACCAGCTCCGGGCAGTGGTGGACAGGAGGGCACAAGAACCAGTAAAGGTTCGACTTGTAAACAATGTCGAAATGGTGCGAGGGTGAAACTTTATCGGACCAATATTTTATAGAAAGTTGCAGGTCTGTGAGGCTAATTGAATAATTACCGTCTCTGTATTCGGCTAGGTGGTCTACGGGCGACGGGGGAGGACCTTGCCTCCTGGCACTTCTCGCCCTAGTTCTTCTCCTTTTCTCCTTCGGTGCTTCGCTCTCATGAGCGCTCGAGACAATCTGCTCCTTGGATGCTTCTTTTGATGAGCTAGACTTCGCCTCCATGGGCGCTTTTCCTTTCACTGCGCTCGGTTCTCCACTCATGGCGTTGAGAGTTAC
The DNA here is from genome assembly GCA_028583015.1 of Wollemia nobilis. Taxonomy (NCBI): domain Eukaryota; kingdom Viridiplantae; phylum Streptophyta; class Pinopsida; order Araucariales; family Araucariaceae; genus Wollemia; species Wollemia nobilis. The sequence continues at coordinate 13,312,615 of JAQPPZ010015100.1, forward strand.
CAAAATTCACAGCTGAACTTGGTAAAATTCACAATTTCTCCTCTTTCACAGCGCAACTCGAATTCTTTTAGCAATATTGATATTACTGAGAAAGTAAAATACATTTTATACAAATGGGTAAAAGCAACATTAATGGCGTCCGATGAATTTAAGGTTTGTTGCTCGAAGCGGGTGAGTAGTGTCGTTATTCCTCGACGACCGCGCGTGGGATCCTTTGTTGGAAAGCGTAACTTGTACATCATTGGGTTCGGGTGTATTTTTCATTTATGAAACCTGCTTCGAAAATTGTGCAATCATTCCTTAAGCTTTTCAAAACTCGTGCCTTTAATGTCGTCATTGACACCAGCTGGGCACACGTTTCGAAGCATTCTGACTCGACAAGCCTGCTGGGAAACATTTTGACTCGACAAGCCTGCTGGGAAACCTTAGGTAAAACTTGTAATTTCTTTTCTCCACAACCAAGTGCACCCAAAAAGCAAGCACTGTCCGACTTTGCACCATGAAACCTGCGCCTTTGGGAGGACCTCACACTTAGATACTTAGAAAAATTTTCAAATCATCACATGCCTCTAAGACGCGACCGTCGGAATGCGCTAATTTTAGTTCGCGCAGACGGGCAGCGCAAGGAAAAATCGCGAAGTCGGGTGGCCTCCCACCACTTAGAAAATTTTTGACTTTTTTCCTCTTGCTTGCTGTGGCCCTGGAACCTCTCATTGTCGCGAAAATTTGAGGGCAACGCCCGACTTCGGGGCAATTTTTTGCGCCTTCGGACGACATTCCCTGCCTTAGTCATTTTTTGAACCGTCATGCACCTTTTTCCAAAACACTCGGCTCTCTTTTTTCAGATTAAAGCAAGAAACTAACTGAACTGAAAGTAGTATTTACATTCAGAAAAATAAATTGACAGCGGAAAACAACATATGTACAAGGGAAAACCTTTGACAACTTTCAATGGTGGTAGGATTTCAGATGAAAGCCGTTAACAGGTATTGGGAGAGTATGGCCCTCCATGTCTCTTAGCACAAACGTGTTGAACTGGCTCACTCGGATCACTTGGAAGGGACCATACCAGAAGGCATCAAACTTGTCATGATTGCCTGGTTTGGCCTTGTATGAGTCCCATTTCAGCACTAAGTCTCCGATCTTGAAGACTCGGGCAGTGGTTCCCTTTGAAAACCAGCTCTGCGTTCTCTCAGCATGCCTGGTAAAGGCCTGATACGCCTTCTCTCTTTCCTCCTCCAGTTGCAGCAACTGAGCCAATCGGGCATCAATAGGGTCTTTGACACCTTTCTCATCTTCTAACAGCCAAAGTGCGGGCATCTCAATGTGTGTGTGCAAGACAACCTCTTTGTCGTATACGAGTGCATATGGCAACGTCTTGATGGACTTCTTGAAAGAGATACGGTCTGCCCATAACGCTCAATCCAGAAGCAGATGCCACGATATTTTGTTCCTTTCCACCGTCTTCTTTATAATATTCAAAAGATTCTTGTTGGTGGACTCGGCTAGGCCGTTCCCCTGCAGATAATAGTTTGAAGATATTTTATGGTAAATGCCATACTTGCTGGTGAATTCTGTGAGTACAACGCCTACAAACCTTGGGCTATTATCTGTAACAATTGCCCCTGGAATCCCGAAACGAGTGATGAGGCTCTCTAGGAAACTAATGACCGTTTCCTGATCTGCATGCTTTGTAGGCACTGCCTCGGCCCATCAGGTAAAGTAATATGTGGTTGGTAGAATAAACTTATGCCCTGTCGAAGAGTTGGGCATTATTGTCCCGATGAAGTCCAGACCCCACTATTGAAATGGAGTCTCAACTTGAATTGGCTGAAGGGGCATGGGCGCCTTTCGATTTCTACCGTCGAACCTTTGACATTTCTCACATTTTTGACAGATCGCATGCGCGTCTGCAAAGAGGGTGGGCCAATAATAGCCCGCTCTAATATTTTTCAAGGTCGTCGGCCTTCCCGAATGGTGTCCTCCCGACATCCCAGAATGGAATTCACCGAGGACCTTCGGTTTGTCTGATTCTTTGACACACCGCAACAATATGCTGTTAATATTTCTGAAATGCAGCCCCTCGGGGCGTAGTACATACTTCAAGGCATTAAGCCTAAACCTCCTTCTTTGCGAGGCGTTGAGATGATCTAGGCATCTCCCAGTGCTGAAATACCACACTAGATCATTCGTCCAATCACTCTCCTCTGATAAGGATTTGGCGAGGTTGATTCCTATCATTGGATCCTCCCACTGACAAGCAGAGAGTTCGGCCGCAACACTTTAGGCCAATTCCTGGCATAGAGCCCGACCTCGGATTAGCTTGGTGGGTCGTACCTCTATGTCGAATTCATAGATTTTGGCAATCCATCCTGCCCTCTTGTGACCAGGCTCCCCTTGGATGATGAAATTTCTAACATCAGGGTGTATCACGAAGACAGTAATTTGGCTCTAAGAGACGAAGTGCTTGAACTTTCTCAAGGACCTCATAACTGCATGAACTTGTCGCTCAATAAAATTATACTTCGTGCGGCTGGATCACTTGGCTTAAGAATGCTATTGGTCTCTCCTCACCGTCGTCTCCCTTTTGAGTCAAAACTGCAGCGTAGCTTTTCGGTTTTCCCACTGCGTAAAAGATGAAGTCCTTGGAGTAATCGAGATTTATCAATATTGGAGCCTAGCCAATCCTGGCCTTGATCTCCTCGAAGACTTTCTTCCTTTCTTCAGTCCAGATAAAGTCAGCATCCTTCTTCAAGAGCTCGGCCATGGGCTTGATCACTTGGGCAAAGTCAGGGACAAACTTCCTTATAAATTTGATCTGTCCAAAAAATTACTGCAACCCTTTCTTGTTGATTGGGATGGGCAAACGAAGAAGTGCCTCTGCTCTATTGGGGTCAACTGCAAGGCCCTTCTCAGAAATAACGTGGCTTAGCAGTTTACCCTCCTTCACCGCAAATACTGACTTCTTTGGGTTGATGGATATGCCGAATTCACGACATCTTTCAAATACTTGCCGCAGATGGGAGGTGTGGTCTTCTCTTATGTGCGAAAACATAGTCATGTCATCCAAGTAGATAACAATGATTTTATTGAGCAACTCTCGGAACGCCAAGTCCATAGCCCTCTGGAACGTAGCCCCCACATTGGAAAGACCGAAGAACGTAGCCGTCTTGTGCTGATCCTCATCTTTTACCTAGATCTGATTATAGCCGGAGAACCCATCTAGGAGAGAGAATCTTTGAGCCTCTGCAACCATGTGAAGAATTTGATCAATTTTCGGGAGTGGATAATGGTCCTTCAGCGAAGTCTGGCTGAGATTGCAAAAATCTACGCAGAGGCGAATGTCTCCATTATTCTTCCTCAGGGAACCTGATTTGCGACCCAAGAGGAATGCTTGATAAGATAAACTATTTTTGCTTCTAGCATCTTCATGAGCTCGGCTTTCATTATGACCTCAATATTCGGGTTCATCGCCCTTTGCTTCTGCCTGAAGGGCTTCACATGTTCTTCAAGCTCTATGGTGTGTTGGATCATCTCTCGGTCATACCCCTTCAAGTCCTGGTAGCACTAGGCTATAATGTCTGGGCATTCCTTGCATAGGGCTCGAATCTGGTCCAGCTCTGGAGTGCAATCTATGCCAACTTTAATCACTTTAAGAGGTTCAAGCTCCAGGTCCATGTATTGCTTGGCATCCACCTTGATTCAGTGTGAGATAGCCCTATCGTTTTGGTCAAACATGCTCTCCAAGGTAATCAGTCCTTTTGGGACATGATTATTCTTTAACTGTATCAACCCCTCATATTGCTCGTCATCAGGGTGTCTACCTTCGATTGAACTAGCTTCATGTATCATAAAGGTGACAATATCTTCGTCACAATCGAAAACCTACCAGTGGGTGTCCTTATTAGGCACATAAGGCTTGTAAATAGTACAAATTGGCTTTGGCTTCTGCATAGTGTCATCAGCCGAGATGTACCTGGCTCCAATAGATGCTAATATGTCAGCATGCTTATTCTTCTCGTGGGAGATGGATTTGACATTCAAGGAGTCAAACGACTCCATCAAATCCCAGACATGGTTGCGGTACGCCTTGAGGTAATGCTTCTTGTAGGCGCACTTGTTCGTGATCTGGTCACACACTAGCTCTGAGTCGCCAAAAAATTTGCAGGTGCTTGATCTCGAGCCTCTCCACCTTTTTTAAGCCTAAGCACAAGGCTTCGTACTTTGTCGCATTATTAGTGCAACTACAGGCCAACCTGTAATAATAGTCCTTTTGGATACCAGATGGGGAGACCAGAAGGACTCCTACCCCGACACCATTCTTGTATCGGGCGCCATCAAAGTACAACTTCCACAACTTATCAGGAGCAGGACCTATGTCCTTCTTCATCGTCTGGTCGTGTCTCTTAGGCTAAGTGATGGAGTAGCAGCCTAGTTATGTCTCGATCATGGCGTTGAAATCCAGCAAGGAGAACTCGTCCTCCAGTTGCAGTTGCTCTAGGGTTTCTCCCACCAGGTCCACTTCTACCAGCTCCTCGGCCGTCAGATGAACCATGTCATTTTGCTGCTCTTCCCCGAGTATCTTCTCGACCAGAAAAGTGGAAGGTTTATCATTATAAATTTTCAACCTCCTTCCTTTGAAAGGTACCTCCATATGTGAATAGTCCAACGACAAATATCCACCCAGCTTGGCAGTGAACTCCCTTGAGAGACACATGCCGAAGTAGGGTTCCAAGTCAACCACTACGACCTCTTGGATGACCGCGATATTAAGCGCTTTATGCAACCAAATGGGGATGTCTTTGATGACGCCAACTGTCTTCACAGGAGTGTCATCCAACTGTAGCACACCTTGGCTGCTCCTCGTGTATTCCATACCAATTTCCTCACAGACAGCCATTGGCATGACAACAGTCGAAGCACCAAAGTCCACCATGCAGTTATGCATTGTGGCCTTCCATCTGCAAAGATAGATAAAAAGGCGGCGGTCTGTTCTTTCCGGTAACAAAAGTCGTTAAGGGCTGAGCTAACACAGCAGGCTGTGGTGGCTTTCCATATTTTACATTCTTTAGGGATTCTTGCAACAAATCAACCTGACTTGGGACCTGGAGGGCATCATACATGCTTATTTTTGCCGGGGTCTTCTTGAGCTCATCAACTATGTTGTAGGTTGAAGTACCGATCCCTTTCGCTTCCTTTGATGGCTCATACTTGGTGCGGTACTGCTACGTGTCTTCAACCCTCTGCCTCTTTATCAGCGACGAGTACCTCAACGTCTCCTGAGCTTGCTCTTTTGTTTCGGTCGGGGGTTGAGTTGCTGGAGCTTTGACTAGTGGAATCCTGGCTACTGGAGCCTTGAGCGTCGAGGGATTTTCTTTGGTAGTCGGAGGTAAAGGATGTGTTTATGAAGTTGGAGTGAAAAGGGTGTAAATTAAGTTATGCTTTTATTGTGATTATTTAAAAGACCACTAACCCTTGTTAATATTGAAAAGGAAAGTTGTGATTAAGTGTGGCAGATTTTGTGGACAACTTATTGGCATCAAAAAGGTATGGGCACATTCTCCTATTGATTGTTTGTGGTGGTTGATTTCTGAAATATCATTGGAGAGAAAAGGATTGATTATGATTTCCTTTGTGAAGATGGTTGGTTGAATGCTTCAAGGTTTTCTAGTTTGTGAGTTGTAATTAAACCTTGTTTTATTAGCATTGTTGTTGAAGCCCATTTATGATGAAATGAACTTGAACATGATCTAGAAAAGAACATGAGTATCATTGTTATGTGAGACTTGAGATAAAGCATTGTTGGAAACATTTTGAGTTGGTTGATACATGCTTGGACTAGGGTTTGTGAGAAAGGATTGTTCCTTGATGTGATTGGTTGAGTTGAGTTGGTTAAGCCTAGTCAAGTGGATGTGTGAAATGGTTGTTCAAGTTCCATAAAACAAACTATTCTATATTCTGATTTGAGTTGAGATTGAGATTTAAGAATAGGACATATTGAGTCTCTAACGTTTCTATTTATGCTTCTATTGAGTTGAGATTGGTATTTGAATATAGAACATATAGCGTCTCTAACAATTCTCTTTATGCTTCTATGAGATTGATTTGAGTTGAGATTGAGATTTAAGAATATGACATATTGAGTCTCTAACAATTCTCTTTATGCTTCTATTGAGTTGAGATTGGGATTTGAGTATAGAACATATAGAGTCTCTAACAATTCTTTTTATGCTTCTATGATATTGAATTGAGATATTGATTGTACTTTGAGCTTAGAACATATTGAGTCTCTAACAATTCTCTTTATGATTCTATGAGATTGAACAAGTTCTATGTGAGCTTGTTAAGCAGATTTGAGACAAGTCTTTGAGAAGGCTTGTGGACTGTTTTGAGTTAAGCTTTTGTGAAAGCTTGCTAAATAGATTTGAGCAAGTCCAAGAGAGGACTTATTGAGCATATTTGAGCAAGTCCAAGAGAGGACTTATTGAGCATATTTGAGCAAGTCCTAGAGAGGATTTATTGAGCATATTTAGACAGGTTTTGTGTGAACCTGTTGAGCAGATTTAGATAGGTTTTGTGTGAACCTGTTGAGCAGATTTAGACAGGTTTTGTGTGAACCTATTGAGCAGATTCATACAAGTTTTGTGTGAACCTATTGAACAGATTTGAGCAAGTTCTGAGTGAACCTATTGAGTAGAATTGTACTAGACTGATTGTACTGTGTTTAGTGCAAGAGATTGAGCAGAACTATGCTAGACCGATTGAACCGTGTTTGGTACAGTATTGAGACAGAGCTTTGGAGGTGTAGAGTATAGAGGACAGAGTCTCAGTGGATAGAGATCCAACAACCAGGACAATTGAAGACAAATATGAGTGAGAAGTATTCAAGTGGAGAGAGATCCACCAGTTAGTGCCCCATAGAGATAGAGTCTTCTAGAAGATCATTAGACAAAGCAGAAGGGGAAAGAGTTCTCTTGTGGAAGAGATCCACGAACTTGAGATTAGGGGATCAACATCTCCTTTGGACCGAGGTCCATAAAAATTGTAATTTGGGAAGGATTTCCAAGAGATTATTTGAGAAATATTTAGAAGAAATATTTTCTCTATGGAGGTAGCCCACATTGGGTGAACCACGTTAAATCTGTGTCTCTATTGTGTGTGGTGTTTTGTGCATTGGCGCATTGACGTATCGATTTTGCTAAGATTGTGGGCAGCGCAAATATCAGGGACTGAATCCCCTTGACGATAGCGTGTGGGAAGCGCTTTGGCACTTTGTCCTTTGCGGCAGGCAGAGGAAGATTAAAGGCCCTTTTGGCCTTTGCTTTTCCAACGAGCGCTTTGGCTCGGTTGGAATACTAGCCGCGGCTAAGACGCTCGTGGTGTGTGGCGGATAGGGGTTCGAATCCCATTGAGAGGTATTTACGTTTTTGCCTTTAATAATTGTTATTAGCCCTAAAGTTTGGAGTTATAAGGTATTTAATAGGAATTAAATTTTATCATTAGGGTTGTGATTATTATTGCAAAAGCATGTTTGATTTATGTTTTATTTTTATGGAAATGGAGAATTTATTTGAGGAGAAATAAGGAGTTGTTGAAGTGATTTTGAGAGATTTATTGTGGGTTATTCTTAATAAGGGTTTTTATTAAAATAGACTTTGGTGGATGTGTTTATGAAGTTGGAGTGAAAAGGGTGTAAATTAAGTTATGCCTTTATTGTGATTATTTAAAAGATCACTAACTCTTATTAATATTGAAAAGGAAAGTTGTGATTAAGTGTGGCAGATTTTGTGGACAACTTATTGGTATCAAAAAGGTATGGGCACATTCTCCTATTGATTGTTTGTGGTGGTTGATTTCTGAAATATCATTGGAGTGAAAAGGATTAATTGAAGTTTCCTTTGTGAAGATGGTTGGTTGAATGCTTCAAGGTTTTCTGGTTTGTGAGTTGTAATTAAACCTTGTTTTATTAGCATTGTTGTTGAAGCCCATTGATGATGAAATGAACTTGAACATGATCTAGAAAAGAACATGAGTATCATTGTTATGTGAGAAGTGAGATAAAGCATTGTTGGAAACATTTTGAGTTGGTTGATACATGCTTGAACTAGGGTTTGTGAGAAAGGGTTGTTCCTTGATGTGATTGGTTGAGTTGAGTTGGTTAAGCCTAGTCAAGTGGATGTGTGAAATGGTTGTTCAAGTTCCATAAAACAAACTATTCTATATTTTGATTTAAGTTGAGATTGAGATTGAAGAATATGACATATTGAGTCTCTAACAATTCTCTCTGTGCTTCTATTGAGTTGAAATTGGGATTTGAGTATAGAACATATAGAGTCTCTAACAATTCTCTTTATGCTTCTATGAGATTTATTTGAGTTGAGATTGAGATTTAAGAATAGGACATATTGAGTCTCTAACAATTATCTTTATGCTTCTATTAAGTTTAGATTTGGATTTGAGTATAGAACATATAGTCTCTAACAATTCTCTTTATGCTTCTATGAGATTGAATTGAGATATTGATTGTACTTTGAGTATAGAACATATAAAGTCTCTAACAATTCTCTTTATGATTCTATGAGATTGAACAAGTTCTGTGTGATCTTGTTAAGCAGATTTGAGACAAGTCTTTGAGAAGGCTTGTGGATTGTTTTGAGTTAAGCTTTTGTGAAAGCTTGCTAAAAAGATTTGAGCAAGTCCAAGAGAGGACTTATTGAGCAGATTTGAGCAAGTCCAATAGAGGACTTATTGAGCAGATTTGAGCAAGTCCTAGAGAGGATTTGTTGAGCATATTTAGATAGGTTTTGTGTGAACCTATTGAGCATATTTAGACAGGTTTTTGGATGAACATGTTGAGTAGATATGAGCAGGTTCTGAGTGAACCTATTGAGCATAATTGTACTAGATCGACTGTATTGTGTTTAGTGCAAGAGATTGAGCAAAACTATGCTAGACCGATTGAATTATGTTTGGTACAGTATTGAGATAGAGATTTGGAGGTGACAGAGTATAGAGGACAGAGTCTCAGTGGATAGAGATCCAACAACCAGGACAATTGAAGACAAGATATGAGTGAGAAGTCTTCAAGTGGAGAGAGATCCACCAGTCAGTGCAACATAGAGACAGAGTCTTCTAGAAGATCACTTGCCAGAGCAGAAGGGGAAAGAGTTCTCATGTGGAAGAGATCCATGAACTTGAGATTAGGGTATCACCATCTTCTTTGGACCGAGGTGCATAAACATTGTAATTTGGGAAGGATTCCCAAGAGATTGATTGAGAAAGTTTTAGTAAAAGATTTTCTCTGTGGAGGTAGACCACATTGGGTGAACCACGTTAAAATGGTGTCTCTTATGTGTGTGATGCTTTGTGTGATGTTTATGGTTTCATTAATGTTGATGCTTCTATTTGGAAAAAAGTTTTATGTTATATTGTTCACCACCCCCTCTCAATATAAGCACATGTTCTTCATGCACACAAGACCACTCAAAAATTCAAATACTTCTATACAAAGAAAAATGAAGGGAAGGTTATACAACTTGTGCATCCTTAACAATGCTAGAATAACTAGTATTTATAGATGACAAAGGGGATAATTTCCCTTCAAAATTTGTAGGATAATCTGACAATCCCAACTACTCTTTCTAGGGATCCTAAAAATTGAATGGAAATGGCTTTTTTTCATTACTCTTGTTAGTTTTAGGATTGTAGCTATTGCAGGTGCTTTACCTTTGTATTCAATAAAGCATCTACCTTTCTTGGAATTTTGGGATGAAGTGACATCAATATGTAATATTCACCTTCCCTTGATAATGATGCATTAAATTTGGATCATCTACACTTTTTGGTAATTTGTTCTTCATTAATGATACCTTACAGATTGATCTGACCCTTCTTTTGCTTTGGCTACATCACACTTCATTTCCAAGAGCGCCTGACTGCTTATAAATTTTTTTTCTTTGTCTGTAGACATCATAACCTTAAGACTTTTGATATCAATATAGATGCTTTATTGGAAGTATTTGAAAGAAGCTTTGTCTTTTCCCCTTCTATCAAAACTTTTTGATGTTCCTCTTTTTAAAAGTTTTCTCCATTCTCCTTCAAAATTTTATGAACTTCTAACCACTTCACATCTCCTCTTTCTTTCATCTCTTGAAATTTTTCCATCTTCTTTTAATTTTTACAATCCTCAGGCCAATCATCTTGGAAATTTTGTTCCCTTTTCTTGGTTGAAACTTTTTGAGAACCTTTGATCTTCAATCTCCCTTTACACTCTTGAGAACTCTTGGCCATCTTTTGTTTTTGGAAACTTGAAAAGCATATATAGTTGGAACCTAATTGAAAGATAACACCACCCCTTTAGTCAGAACTTGTTACCATTATAGATTTGAAACCTTTTTCCTTACCTTCTACCAACCTTACCCTTTGGTATTGTTTTTTCTTCCCAAGTTATTTTAAGGCAAAGATATGCTAGGCACTCTATTGGAAGGATGTGAACTATAAATAATGATATTTTGTCAGTTTATGAGCCTTTCTATTTGAAGTGTTTCAATATGTAACTTGAAAATATGTTGTATTTAAGCATTGGTCCCCTTCCTATAGGATTTATATGAGTAGAGAAGCTTAATATTATGTCTCCCTTCACCAAATGCATTAGAGTAAATGATCTATCATAGCTCTTTATGATGAGCTCCAACAAGTTTTCATCTATTTGTTGCAACTATTAATTTTCCATTGACTGAATCTTTAATGAATGCAATATGTGCACGTGGTGGATATATAATAGATGAAAGGTTGGGAGCTAAGGACTCAAATAGTCATGGACTACAACCATGTTTGTTGGATTACCCACATCTATTGTTTGTATCGAACCACCACCAATGGTAGAGTCATTTTAGTTATCATCAAAATGGCTCATGGACTATTACTAGTGGTAAGGTCTGATTTAGTTATCATCAAAGAGGCTATGAGGAATCATTATGGGTTGCTAACTTTTAAGAATTGGTATTTATCCTGAAATGGCAACTCTTGGGGCTTCACACCCATATTCAACCTTTGGTGATAGCTTCTCAATGTTTCTTGGATGTAAGTTTCTTAGTGGTCAACAAATTTTGAGGTCTCTTTATTTTAAGAAAGGTTCCAAATCAGTGCCAATTATAGTCACCTTTCTTTGGATGGATGCTAGTGAAACTTTCATTACAACTTTGGTGGCTCATAGGGGTCTTCTACTTGTTGAAATATATGAACCCAAAAATAAGACCTTATTTGTTACATGTAAAGTTGGAAATTGGAAGGCAAATCTAGTAATGGAGAATTGGTCAATTTAGCTTTTGTAAATGACTTGAGTTGAGAAAAATACCATAAGGTGGTATTTTTATAGCATTGTTCTTGAGGTGAGGTCATAAAATTACATTAAATTTCTCGTATATGAACTAATGTCCCCCTTTATTAGCTATCATTTTGCCTAACTTGAGCACATTTTGTTTTCATTAGGGTGACATAAGAAGATCTCTATTATTTCTTTTAGCAATGTAGTTGCATGATGTGAATGTTTTTCCTTCATTCATAAGACCATCATTATTGTTTTACATTAACTTTATGCTATGTGGTCTTGATGCCTAAGAATAATATGATGATCTTAATTGTTTGGTGATGATACCAAGAGTCATCTTTCTTAAAGCACCTAGGGAATATGCTCCTTTCTGTAGAGTTGATTGTTCATGTGATTTCATTCCATGCTATTTTCATAATTATCAATCCATGGCTCATCTCTTGGGATTTTAAATTGCTTCTTTCCCTTGTCATGTACAACTATATCTTTGGATCAAAGTCGGTCCTAAAATTTATTGTGCAAGATAAAATATTTAGCTAAAATAAAGTTCAAATGGAGGTATATATATACATATATATTGTACATGATCCTATGAGGGTCAATTTTGTCTTCCACTTGAACCTCATCCACAACTATTGATTTGTATGTCCTAGAAGGATCTGAATTCCATAATTTAGTTGCCCATTCATCCATGTTATCATCTAGGATAAATGCATGCATCTCATCAATTGAAATCTATGATTTGAACCATTCTTCTTTTTAAATTTGAATCTGATCAATGCTTATCCTAGATGTTGGTAAGTGTTCAACATGGTGCAAATATAATTTTTCGACAAGATTTTAATCCTAGTCCCATATCACATCCTTAAGACCATAAGGGACCAATCCAAGTACAAGTATCCTCCTAATTTGATGATAAAATCCCTAGATAAGCAAATGCTAAAATGTGCAAGGAAGTCAATCACCACTACATCCTATGCAATTGTTAGGCTTGGAAAAGTGTGTAAGGAAAGAGGGGGTTCTTCCATGATTCCTAGGATTTGGACTACATTGTCATCTAGTTGTACCACCCTCTTGTTCATGGGATGATAATTTAGCTCCAATGCATCCACTATTCACTTGGGCATAACAAATGTACTTGCCCCTAAATCTATCATGCAATTATAGATCAACTTATCCTTGTAAATGAGAGACAAATAAAAAGGGGGTGGTTTAGGCCTACTTACACCAAGAGATGATATATATAGAACTATAAAGTCTTGACATGACCTTTTTATTTTTCCCCTTCTTGCAAAGTCTTCTTTAGATGCTCCTTCTATTCAAGGATGGAAAGGATATCCCATACTGGCACCACCATAGTGGACTTCTTCAGATGATCCATAATGTTAAAGATACCAAGGGTGATGGATTTCTACGCAACATGTGTTGGTAGTGGGAGTCTTGACTTATCTCCAATTGGCTAAGTTTTGGTTGATTTCAACTGAGGTGTTTGTTGCCTTGGGATATTTTGCCTGACAACCACTGGGTGCTCCAATATTCTTGGAGGTACAACTGTTAGAGTCTTTTGATTGGTATTGATTGTTCTGATCTAACCATTTGGGTCCATCTAGTTGCTTCTTTTGATGTTGATGAGGGGTTTTGATGTGCCTGGTCCTCGAGATTCCATGGTAGGAATCTGTTGGCTTAGTTTAGCCACTTAATTTTGGTTAATTGGGGCCATCAAATTGCTCTTGCCATGGTATCCAATCACTCACTTTTTGGAACTCGTCTAATAGTTCAATTGTTGGATAATATTACATTATTTGGTGGAAGTGAATGTGCTCCCATGGTACCATTGTAAATATTATATTAGTGTGTGAGTTATTAGTTTAGGGTGTGTGATTTATATTTCCCCTAAAGTATGTGTCTATGTGTAGGATGAGTCCAAGTGTCATAAAGTGTGCAAGTGTGTAGGAGTGTGCAAAGTGTCATATAATAATGTGAGAAAGTGTAATGTGTGAGAGTGTGCAAGTGTCATGTAATTAAGTGAGCCAAGTATTTATGTGTCAAGTATGCAAGTGAAGAGTCACATATATATGACAAGATGTAAATCCAAGAGGCATGAGAGGTTTATCTTATGTGTGGAATAATAAAGGATGCATCTCCTAGATACGTGAGGAGAGCAATAGTCAAAGTATTCAAGAGTCACCTTATAAGGTTATATTATGGATACAAAGCTCCATGGAATGTATCAAAGATCATATGACACAATTGACCAAGAAGAAGATTGTATATTTGATTCAATAATACAATGAGTTTTTTCAGTGTGTTATATAATTATTGTTATATCTTATGAATTTTATATTCATTAAAATTGATATTATTCTATGATTGAGCTTTCATATATATTTTTGGTGAATTATATTTGATCCTAAATATTAGGACTTATGATTAAATTTAGCTAAAAATATGACACCAATCAGACTTGAGATCTGCTGGTCGTTAGATTACCTGCTCTATTAGATACTGTAAACACTTCTTTCTCATCCAAAGTGACTAGGACTTGCTCTAGATGAGCATAATTTAACTTAGGGATAGAGGTGGGAGGGGCATATTGATTTTTCATTTGAGTATCATTCTTTGGATAATATGTATATGCTTGAGAAGGCATCATTTCATTCGTCACGGCTACGGTAAGCTGGGATATTTCTCCAAGATAAACCTAAGTTGAGCAAGTATTTGGAGCTGAGAATTATTGAGACATAGACTCCTCTATGTGGTTCTAAATATGAGGCATCCCCTGGCATGATTAGAAGGCTCTTGTTACAAAAGGATTGACATCAACACTATTTGTTGGTTTTGGCTTTGATCTTGACCATTTTCTTGATTAGCCTAGAATTGAGGCCTAGAGTAGTCACTGAATGGAGGTCTACTGCCTTGGTTTCCTTGTGGGAAAGGAGGTATTTGGTTGTTCTAATAAAGATACCTTTGGGTATAATATTCCCTTCTCATGGTCAACATCTCATTGGTAACCAACTTGAAGAGGCTTTGCATTACATTAAGTTCTAAGTTATTTGAAGCAAATGGCTCTAGAGCAGGTAAGACATGAGTTACTATAGGTGAGACTAAGGTTAGATGAAAGTTGTTATCTAGATGACTAGAGGATATTTGTATAGAGATTGCACATTGGGATACAAATGTATGAGAGGTCTATGAGCTAGCCTTCCAATTTGAATCAGATAATGTTCAACTTGGATGGCAATGCCATGGGCATATGGTAGAGGGTTTCCACCTTTGATATTAATCATTAAGGAGATTTAAGAATCTAAGGCCTTTAGATAATATATAAATTTCATACTTAGGGGAGGACAAATCTCTTTAAATATTCTATTCTAAGTCTTGTGAAATCTAAGGTTGAAGTTATCTATAGCCTTCATATGAGCTCTCTTTATAGTCGATAGTTGTTCTAGGAGAGACACCCCATTTACCTTTTCTTTGAATCTTTCTATGAATAGGGTAGCAAGTTGGTCCCAATCAACAATCAAGTGAGGTTGAAGCATAACATACCATTTTTGATCCCTACCTCTAAATGAGGCCACCAACATTCTTAGAGCCACATTTTACTTTGATATATTATGAAGCACGTACAAGCTCATCATGTGGTTTAGATGCTCAATCAAAGTAGTCATGTCTTCTTGAGTGAAATATGTTAGTCTCATAATGACACTAAGAAGAGGGGTGAATCAGTGTAGCTCTTTAAAACTTAAATCTTCAACTCTTAAAGCCGAAACAATGAAAACTTAAAACCAAATAAAGCAAGTATAACAAGAGAACATCACACAACACAAGATGTACCGAGGTTCACCGATTTGGCTACATCCTCAAAATGACTTGTTTGGACTCCCATCCAAATCCAGCCTTTGTAAAGCACCAACTTTACAATCAATTTACCGACACCCACTGGAAGGAGCACCAACCCCTGATTTATCTGCACCAACAGAAAGGAGCACCAACCCCGATTTATCTCGCACCAACAGAAAGGAGCACCAACCCCTCTACCAAGCACCCACTTGATTTTGATATTGATAATAAAATGACATATATGAATCTTCTCTTCTCACAAAAAATTGACCGTTCTCTTAGCTCGTTCTGTCAAATGCTAAACGCTTTCTGGGTATTGTGCAGAACTCTGTCTATGACCTCCTCTCAAAATTTCAGCCAAAACTGATATCGTATGAGAAAGTTATGCCCAAAATACTAAAGTGACGTTTTTCACCTTTTTCCCAAAAACACGGATTTTCACTCTTTATTTTTCTCCACACACTCTTCTCACTTCACAAAATAAAATCCCCCAACTAAAATTCTCCAAGCAACACTCCTTTTATAACTATCTTTTCTCTTTGTAACTCCTTTTGTAACTTCCATATTCTCACATACCACCTATCAATTGTAACTCCTTCTTTCATATTCTCATATGCCACTTGTCAATTGTAACACCTTCTTTATGTAACTCCTTTATGACACAATATTCTCCTATGCCACTTGTCAATTGTAAATCCCTTTTTATATTTTCAACCTAGTCCATATTTTCTACAGTCACATTTGGTCACATCTTACTTTCAACTGTTCAAATATGGAGAAGACATTTCGTCAAACACTTCACGGCCAACTACAGTGCACCTTACTCAAACTCATACTTCGGGACCACGTGACAACTCAAACCAAAAAACAAAAGATGATCTATTTGATGCCTTGAAGGTGTAACAACACTAAAACTGAAACTCTGGTGACTCTTCAAGGTCGAAACGGCCAACTAAAGGATTTTGCACAAGTGGCACAAATTGACATAAAAGAGACCTGTAACGTTTTTGCAAAAATCATAACTCTCACCTCGTAACTCGGTTTTCTCTGAAATTTGAAACGTAGAATCTTTGCAACAGACTATGTCCAAACCAAAACTCACTGCCTAACTCCTTCGACTGTTCGCTGTACCACTTCCACAAACGCTATCGACATCACTGGTTTCCAAAAAGGCTTTTCGTTTCTATTTTGTGGCCCTTCGTTTCCTTTTCTCCACATGGGCATGCATCCGCTTCTTTCCATGTGTAACGACCATCTTAGATGATTTCAAATCATTAAAGATTCCTTATGTAACGTTTTGTCTTATTCATTGAATTTTGTCCTTATGTGACAAATTACCTTATTCAATCTTCGATTTATTCCTTATAGGTCCACGTCACTATGCAGTCTTCAGTTTCACTATCCTGGTGTTCATCACTAATATCAGATGCACTGTCAACTACTCTGTTCCTTTGGCGAAAATGCAACATGTCGCGATATCGCGACACTTTTGTTTCTCTGCTTGCCTGCCCTTTTGAGTCACGAAAATGCAACATGTCGCGATATCACGACACTTTTGTTTCTCTGCCTGCCTACCCTTTTTGAGTCACAAAAATGCAACATGTCGCGATATCACGACACTTTTTCCTTCTTGCTCTTTCTCTTCTCTTTTGGCCATGAAAATGCAACATGTCACGATATCACGACACTTTTTCTTTCTTGTTCTTTCTCTTCTCTTTTGGCCACAAAAATGCAACATGTCACGATATCACGACACTTTTTTCTCCTTGCTCTTTCTCTTTGCTTTGGACCACGAAAATGCAACATGTCGCGATATCGCGACACTTTTTCTCCTTGCTTTGGACCACGAAAATGCAACATGTCGCGATATCGCGACACTTTTTTCTCCTTGCTCTTTCTCTTTGCTTTGGACCACAAAAATGCAACATGTCGCGATATCGCGACACTTTTTCTCCTTGCTTTTTCTCTTTTCTTTGGACCGTGAAAATGCAACATGTCGTGATATCGCGACACTTTTTCTTTCTTGTTCTTTCTCTTCTCTTTTGGCCGTGAAAATGCAACATGTCGCGATATCGCGACACTTTTTCTCCTTTCGGTGTTTTGCTTTTTCTTTGATCTTTAGCATATGGGCCACTTCGGTCTTCTTGGAAAATATGCAAAAAGGTGGGTCCCCAATTTTGGGGTACGTTGTGGAGCAGCCACAACATGACGATTTTTTCAACTTTGCACAAACAACCTGTAACAACTTCACCCAAACATCAAAAACATCCTCATAAGCATTTAACATCATTGTACATACTCTGAATAACCTCTGAACTCCTGTCCACTTGCATCAACCGATCTATCTGATTGTGTTGACAACAATGACAATATTGTCGCTGCACCTTGCTCAACAATCTCCCCCTTTGGAATTGTTGGCAACACACGTGCAATTTCCTGTAACTCTTCTCCCCCTTTGACAACAATACCAAAGGGCTGCTTGCAAACTCCCCCAAGTCCATGCACAACATTCCCAGGCAAAAATTATTACACTTAGCAAAAATCACAAACATGAGCAAAAAGATAAACAAATACACAAATGCTCCCCCAGAGAATGTGGTCCCGATAGCTAGTCAATTCTTGGGAAGCGTGACCACTCCCAATTTATTGCGAAGGTACTCAAAGACTTCCTTGGGCAACGGTTTTGTGAAGATATCCACTACTTGCTCTGTTGTTGGAACAAAATCCAACTTAACCTCACCTTCCGCAACTTTCTCCTTCAAAAAGTGATACCGGATAGCAATATGTTTTGTGCGAGAATGCATAACCGGATTCTTTGAGATGTTAATGGCATCGGTGTTATCACACTTAACTGAAATTGGCTCACTGAAGTTAATACCAAGATCTTTCAGGGTTTGTTTCATCCATAATACCTACGTACAACACGTTGTCGCTGCAATATATTCTGCCTCTGCTGTGGATAAGGAGACTGACTCTTGTTTCTTACTGTGCCACGCGACCAACCTGTCTCCAAGATAGAATGCACCTCCACTGGTACTCTTTCTGTCATCTACACATCCTGCCCAATCTGCATCTGAATACGCAATAAGGGTGAAGTCCTTACCTTTCGGATACCATAACCCATACTCCATAGTACCCTTGAGGTACCGAAGAATCCTCTTCACTTCGTTGTCACATGAGTCTCCTTGGGACTAGCCTGAAATCGTGCTACCATGCATACCCTGCAAAATATCCAGTCCGGTAGCCATCAAGTACAGTAAGCTCCCAATCATAGATCTGTACATGGTTTGATCAACATGTGGAGATTTGTCATCCTTGCTCAACTTGCAACATGTCGTCATGGGAGTGCTAAGGGCTTACAATCCTCCATTGTGAACTTTTTAACATCTCTTTCACATATTTAATTTGAGAAATAAATATGCCCTTCTCATTTTGATTAACTTGCAACCCGAGGAAATACGAAAGTTCACCAATCATTGACATTTTTGGATAGTTGGGATCCTCATGCATTTGATCACCAGTCGAGACACTCAGCATCAATGCTATATTCCATAGCTTGCAGAACCATGTGACAGAGAAACAGACTGACTATGAACCGGATGAACTTACTCCACAAGAAGTGACTGATAACAAAGGTGATGATGCATCTAACGGTCATAGTGACATGTAGTTGAGTACTTTCCTTCATTTTCAGAGCTCGAACTTATCATCATTAGTGATGATGAAGAGGAGGTAGTCGAGACCAACTATGAACCTGAAGAACTTGCCTTCATTGTCATCAGTGATGATAGTGACAATGGCTATGAACCTGCTTCATACAAATCAGAAGAAATCGGATACCCGGATATTGGTGACCCGATGGTGATTGAACAAAACATTACACACACGGTTGAGAAAATGTGTAACGATCAAATGTGGATCGATCTGAATTTGTCTCCCTGAATATTTGTACTCAATTTGTATTGATGTAACTTCCTGCTCATGTAGGCACCTTGAATGCAATAATAAAATGTGAGCTTTCTGATTTTGCACACGAATTAAATATTTTCACCAAAGCATCATAATAGATCTAACAATCTTCACATCAATGTGCAACACAAATACACACTGCTTTTATCAAAACACATCTATGCAGCTTAGGGCAACATTCTTTCACTAAACCAAATTATCTGAACTGTTATAATCCATAACTTTGAACCATGGCAGTAAGAACCATCAAAAGTACAACACTGACATATAGCAATACTACCAATGGTGACAAGTCTCAACTTAATCACCACCCTTCATGGCACCTCCACAAACAACTACATGAACTAAAACACACTTTGACAACTATACGACAACTCCCCCCGACTACTTGCCTTTCATCCTCGGATAACCAAACAACATAGGAGCATTAAAATAAAACTTTAATATTGCTCCCCCTGAGGATGTGCTAACTGGAGCTGCTTAGTGCAATAGAGGAGTAGTCTCCTTCAATCCAAGGAGACATGATTTCCTCTCTTCTTTCTTTCTCCAAACTTTCTTGAACTTGGGCTTGAGTTTTTCAAGCTGCATCCCTATTTTGAACCTTTTCGTGAACTTGAACATTTCTCTTGGGTGGTTGTCTCTTGTGCATCCTTGATGGATGATTATTTTCCTTTCTTTGATGCACATGATTTCTTCCCTGTCCGTGTTGCATTCTTTGTGTCCGATGAAATCTCACTGTCTTGCCTTAGATTAGATACAAAAGTTCTTGGACAAAACCTTGCTATGTGCCCATGACCATTACATTTAAAACATTGCACATGGTGTTCAATCGGAAAAATAGATGTATTTCTACCAGACATAACTCTTTGATCTATTATTCAATCCACAATAAATTGCCTTGTGACCATAATGGTTGCATCTAAAACAATAGCCATTAAAAGCATTATTATGAATAAAGTGAGAGTGATAGAACCTCTTTTGTTGTGGTTGCTTTGTTGTAGATCTCCTTTGAGATTTTCTTCCTTTTGAAGATTCGACTTCAAACTTTTCTTGCTTTGATCCTTCAGCGAGTGGACTTCTTCTTCTCTGTAGATTTAGAAGATGAAGGTTGTTCAACTTCACATCCAAGACCAAGCTTAGCCATGGAGCTTCTTTGTTGCCTTATCATTTTATCTAGCAACTCTGTGCTCTTCTCAAATTTGAGATTTGTATTGGCCTCTTCTAGTTGTTTCCTCAATAAAACAATCTCCTCTTCTTGTTTGCAGCAAACAATCTCTTTCTCATTGATCTCGTGACTCGAGAGTTTCTTCAATCCTTTTGGACTCTTCTACTTGCGGCTTTAGATCACTAATAACTTTGTTAGATTCCTCTTCACGTTTGCTACATACATCGCCTTTATCATCCAGGTGTGACTTCAAGGCTTCTTCTATTTTCTTGGCTTTATGAATTTGTAAGAAGAGATCTTCAATATTATCCCCATATTCTTCCAACTTCTTGGACAATCTTTTGTTCTTTTTCCTTTCTATATCCAACTCTTCAAGTGCAGCGATCAACTCACCTTCTAGATCTACTTCAACCTCAAGGTTTTCATCACATACTTTAGAATTCACTCCTATCTTTTCTAGTTCAATTTTCTCTTCCACAGAAACTGAAACTGACTGAGATGCCTTATTGGAGGAGGATCTATTCTTCTTACCCATTGCGTACTAATCCAAGATCAACCCTAGCTGATTTAGCTTGACAAGGGAAACTGGCTCTGATACCAATTGTTAGTCTCACAATGACACTGAGAGGGGGGTGAATCAGTGTAGCTCTTTAAAACTTAAATCTTCAACTCTTAAAGCCGAAACAATGAAAACTTAAAACCAAATAAAGCAAGTATAACAAGAGAACATCACACAACACAAGATGTACCGAGGTTCACCGATTTGGCTACATCCTCAAAATGACTGTTTGGACTCCCATCCAAATCCAGCCTTTGCAAAGCACCAACTTTACAATCAATTTACCAACACCCACTGGAAGGAGCACCAACCCCTGATTTATCTGCACCAATAGAAAGGAGCACCAACCCCTGATTTATCTGCACCAACAGAAAGGAGCACCAACCCCTCTACCAAGCACCCACTTGATTTTGATATTGATAATAAAATGACATATATGAATCTTCTCTTCTCACAAAAAATTGACCGTTCTCTTAGCTCGTTCTGTCAAATGCTAAACGCTTTTTGGGTATTGTGCAAAACTCTGTCTATGACCTCCTCTCAAAATTTCAGCCAAAACTGATATCGTATGAGAAAGTTATGCCCAAAATACTAAAGTGACGTTTTTCACCTTTTTCCCAAAAACACGGATTTTCACTCTTTATTTTTCTCCACACACTCTTCTCACTTCACAAAATAAAATCCCCCGACCGAAATTCTCCAAGCAACACTCCTTTTATAACTATATTTTCTCTTTGTAACTCCTTTTGTAACTTCCATATTCTCACATGCCACCTATCAATTGTAACTCCTTTCATATTCTCATATGCCACTTGTCAATTGTAACACCTTCTTTATGTAACTCCTTTATGACACAATATTCTCCTATGCCACTTGTCAATTGTAAATCCCTTTTTATATTTTCAACCTAGTCCATATTTTCTACAGTCACTGCTGGTCACATCTTACTTTCAACTGTTCAAATCTGGAGAAGACATTTCGTCAAACACTTCACGGCCAACTACGAGTGCACCTTACTCAAACTCATACTTCGGGACCACGTGACAACTCAAACCAAAAACAAAAGATGATCTATTTGATGCCTTGAAGGTGTAACAACACTGAAACTGAAACTCGAGCGACTCTTCAAGGTCGAAATGGCCAACTAAAGGATTTTGCACAAGTGGCACAAATTGACATAAAAGAGACCCGTAACGTTTTTGCAAAAAATCATAACTCTCACCTCGTAACTCGGTTTTCTCTGAAATTTGAAACGTAGAATATTTGCAACATTGACTATGTCCAAACCAAAACTCACTGCCTAACTCCTTACGGTTCACCTGTACCACTTCCACAAAAACTGCTACTGACACACTTTTTCCAAAAAGGCTTTTCGTTTCTATTTTGTGGCCCTTCGTTTCCTTTTCTCCACATGGGCATGCGTCCGCTTCTTTCCATGTGTAACGACCATCTTAGATGATTTCAAATCATTAAATATTCCTTATGTAACGTTTTGTCTTATTCATTGAATTTTGTCCTTATGTGACAAATTACCTTATTCAATCTTCGATTTATTCCTTATAGGTCCACGTCACTATGCAGTCTTCAGTTTCACTATCCTGGTGTTCATCACTAATATCAGACGCACTGTCAACTACTCTGTTCCTTTGGCGAAAATGCAACATGTCGCGATATCGCGACACTTTTTCTTTCTTGTTCTTTCTCTTCTCTTTTGGTCGCGAAAATGCAACATGTCGCGATATCGCGACACTTTTTGTTTCTTGCTCTTTCTCTTCTCTTTTGAGTCGCGAAAATGCAACATGTCGCGGACACTCTTTTTCTCCTTGCTCTTTCTCTTTGCTTTGGCCGCGAAAATGCAACATGTCGCGATATCGCGACACTTTTTCTTTCTTGCTCTTTCTCTTCTCTTTTGGCCGTGAAAATGCAACATGTCGCGATATCGCGACACTTTTTTCTCCTCGTTCTTTCTCTTTGCTTTGGACCGCGAAAATGCAACATGTCGCGATATCGCGACACTTTTTTCTCCTTGCTCTTTCTCTTTGCTTTGGACCGCGAAAATGCAACATGTCGCGATATCGCGACACTTTTTTCTCCTTGCTCTTTCTCTTTGCTTTGGACCGCGAAAATGCAACATGTCGCGATATCGCGACACTTTTTTCTCCTTGTTCTTTCTCTTTGCTTTGGACCGCGAAAATGCAACATGTCGCGACACTTTTTTCTCCTTGCTTTTTCTCTTTGCTTTGGACCGCGAAAATGCAACATGTCGCGACACTTTTTTCTCCTTGCGGTGTTTTGCTTTTTCTTTGATCTTTAGCATATGGGCCACTTCGGTCTTCTTGGAAAATATGCAAAAAGGTGGGTCCCCAATTTTGGGGTACGTTGTGGAGCAGCCACAACATGACGATTTTTTCAACTTTGCACAAACAACCTGTAACAACTTCACCCAAACATCAAAAACATCCTCATAAGCATTTAACATCAACCGATCTATCTAACTGTGTTGACAACAATGACAATACTATATTGTTGCTGCACCTTGCTCAACAAAATATGGGAGATATTTTAGAGTAGATATTGGTATCTCATATCATTATTTATGTAGAGTAGGAGGTATCAAGAGACCTCTATCATTCCAAGCAATAAATGATTTGAGTGATGGTGGAGCAACCATATTCTGACATCTAGATATTTTTCTTTGTGGAATGGTATCAAGTGGTAGGAGCAACATTGTGATGGCTTTTTAAGCCTTAATACCAAATATCACAAGATCGAATATAATATAGCCACACTACAATAAGATAAATATAATGATATGAGTAGAACATTATGATCAAATATATATATATATATATATATATATATATATATATATATATATATATATCATGGCTAATAATATATCAAATACAATTCAATAATAAACAAAAATATGAATGTAAATAGCTTGAATCATACATATACCAAGCATGTAGAACAACTTACAATATTAATTTCTCAAAATGTATGCAATATTTATTACTCCACTTTCTCTTACAATGATATTACTTGATATGATATGAAGTATCCTTATGGAGTATATATCCATAGTAGAATGACTCTTTGGATACTTGATTTTTCCTTTCCATATGCCAAGTCTCATGACCCTTGGCTCCTCTACTTGACACTTGCATACTTTATGAACACTTGACTCTATATTGTATGCACACCTATACATGAATCTTACACTTCCATAACTTGCACACTCTAATCTAAGACACTTGTGCACATATTTACATTACATATTTGATCTCTTACATATAAGATACTTGTGCACATAGACTCAAATTACACTTGCACACTAACTCACATGACACTTATGCATATCCTGCACATTCACAATTACTTAAAGGGAAATAATACTCACTCTAAAATATGACTCAACCCTAATCTATTATTTACAAGATGAACCATGAAGGTACCATGGGGGTACATTAGCATGTACCAAATATTGTAATATATTACGACAACTTGAAGGTTGGTGATAACAAAGGATCTGGTGGCAGATCTCTTGTTTACACATTCTTACGTTCTTTTGTTGAAGTGGAGTTTCTAGGTGAATACAACATGTGCTCTTCGAGTTGATAGATTGAGATCTTCATTGAAATATCAATCTGATGTCCTTTAGTGCAACTTCTTTTGGATTATCATCTTGATAAGAGTTGTTAGGTGATATTTTTAGAGTGCTTCACACAAGCAGATAGATAAGGAACCTCACTAGAGATAGTCTATAAATTCTATTGATTATGGGACCAAAAAATGAATCAATTGGGTACCATTAGGTGTGCCATTAAACCGATGTCCTTTTTTATTGTCTCAACCATTGGATGTAGGGACCAGATGATCAGGACTATTGTGCTTTGTGCAGATCAACACAACAAGACAACTTTGAGAGCATGAGGTTTAGCTCAATCAAGTTCTTCATGGTTTTTTACAAGGCCAACTCCTTTTAAGATGTGACCTTGAGTGTATTTTCTACTATATCCTAATCTACCATCTTCAAGGGGGAAATGGTTACAAAAAAAGCAAAAAATAAAGATAGCATAAAGAAAAAAACCTAAGCTAATCTAAGCTAATAGGGGGTGATGCACCAAGCTTAGGATAATATATCTCTACAAAACGATCTTGAGTGTAATGCATTGACATACCTAATATGAACACTTCCTTTTCTCATCATGTCAAGAACAAGTTTACATATAAAGAAAATGAGACAAATATTTGTTAGTCATGACCTCTAATATACACACATAAACGCATGCACATACATGAAACAAATAGAAATAATAAAATAGTCATGGCCTTAAGATATGCCAGAAGTGGGGGCTTGAAAAGATGCCTGCAAGACAACTTAGGAATCCAAGTACTCATATACATAGGAAACTGAAGGGAAAGTTATACAACTTACCCATCCTTTATAATGCTAAAACAACTACTATTTATAGTTTACAAAGGGGGAGAATTTCCTTTCAAAATTTATAGGATAATCTGACAATCCTAATTACTCTTTCAAAGGATCCTAAAAATTGAATGGAAACATCTTCTATCATTGCTCTTGTCATATTTAAGATTGCAGCTATTTTAGGCGCCATACCTTTGTATTCAATAGACCATCTACCTTTCTAGGATTGGTGGGATGAAATGACATCAGTAGGTAATCCTCATCTTTCCCTAATAATGATGTATTAGATCTAGTTCATCTACCCTTTATAGGAATTTATACATCATTAATGATGCCTTGTATCTTGATCTAACCCTTCTTCTGCTCTTTCTACATCACACTTCATTTTTAGGAGCACTTGGACACTTATCATAACTTTTTCTTTGTCCTACTGCATCAGAACCTTAAGACTTTCAAGAGTATAGATGCTTTGTTGCAAGTATTTCATTGAAGCCCTCTCTTTTCCTCTTCTATCAAAACCTTTTGATGCTTCACTTTTCGAAAAAATTCTCCATTCTTCTCCTTCAAAAGTTTATGAACTTTTGACCATCAGGCACCTCTTTCTTTCATCTCTTAGAATTCGTTCATTTTCTTTCACCTTTGACAATCCTTAGGCTAAGCATGCCATTGAAAATTTTGCTCCATTTTCTTCCTCGAAACTTTTTGAAAACCTCCAATCTTCAATCTCCCTTCGTACTCTCTAGAACTCTTGGTCATCTATTTTTTGGGAACTTGGAAAGCGCAGATAGTTAGAACTTACTCAAAAGATAGTGCCACCCCTTTAGTTAGAAATTTTTACCCTTATAGGTTTAAAACCTTCTCCCTTACCTTTCTCTAGCCTTACCACTTGGTTCTAGTTCATATTTTATTTTTAAGTTCTTTTAAGGAAAATATCTTCTAGATACTATCAAAAGGATGCAAATTGCAAATTGATATTTTTATAGTCCACATGGCATCCTATTTGAAGTGCATTAATATGTCACTTGTAACTCTGTTGTCTTTAAGCATCGGTCCCCTTCCTCAAGGAGTCATTAGTGCAAAAAAGATTAATCTCATGGATAGCTTGACCAAATGTGTTAAAGTAAATGATCTACCATCTCTTTATGATGAGATCTAACAATTTTCATCTACCTCTTGTAGCTATCAATTTTCCTCCAATGAACTCTCCTAAAGAATGTAATATGTGTATGTGGTGGAGAGATGACATATGGGTGGTTGGGAGTTGGGGACCCAAATAATCATGGACTATAGCCAAGTTTTCTAGTTTTCCTACAATCTCTATTTGGATTGAACCACCACCAATGGTAGAGTCATTTTAGTTATCACTAAAATGGTGCATGGATTACTATCAATAACGAGGTCTAATTTAGCTATCTTTGAAGAGACTGTGAGGAATCATTGGGGCAGTTAAATATTAAGATTTTGTAATTAGCCTGGACAAATAACTCTTGGACCTCTACGTCCACATTCAGCCTTTGGTGATAACTTTTTATTGTTTCTTCAACATAAGCTTCTTGGTGGTCAACAACTTTTGAGGGCTCTTTATTTTAAGCAAGATTCCAAATCAATGCCAATTACAATCATCCCTCTTTCATTGGATGGTAGTGAAACTTTCACTATAAAATGTTAGAAATGTAAATTGTCTATGATCAAATACGATCAAACTTTACATTGTTGTGATAAAAGAATATGTACATGCAAGAACAAGAATAGAAGAGGTCAAGAGTTACAACAATTTTTTCAACTTTCCATAAGTCTCATAACCAATACATAATATGTCATCATGATGCAATGTTCATAACAAGTTATTCTTGCTTTCCTTCAAACCCCTAAATTGAATGGGAAATAGTGGTGTAGGATAAAAGATATTGTTGAGTACCAACTTAATATTACTATTTGGAAGTCCCATGGTACAATTCTAGTCAAGTTCTTACCTTTCTACTTTTATTATTGAGTATTACCTTCAAAAGTACATTTTACCAATGCTTACAATGACCAAATATTGTTGTTTTATATGTAATAAATTAAAAATTATTTATCATACTTTTTTTTCTTGTAGGGAATCAAAATGAGTTTGAAAAAATATTAATAGGGCCCAAATATTTTTGATGTCAACCTTCTTTGAAGTGTACTTTAATTGGTCTATCTACTAATAATAATTTATAGAATATTTATGTAGATCATCTTGATTTATTTGTAATTATTTAGATGTCATAAATATTTTAATGTTACTAGATTGTTTCTACAGGTTAAAATTCTTTTACCTTACTCTATTTTCATCTACAAGCCCTCACTCTCACCATGGAATTTTAGTAATCCATCATAAGGAACGAAGAATCACATTGTAAGCTACAAATATTGATTAAGGAAGATTATACTAGCCTTGACATAGTCAAATAAAAATGGGAATTCTTAATGATACTCTTACTATTAAGATGGATAAGGTTGATGTATAATAATTACTAAAAATCAAGGTCCAACTACTTGAGATTCTTAAAAGCATGGATTACATTTTGTTGGATTTTGATGATCATGCTTTACCTTTTAGTCTTATTTTGTGCTAGTGATGAAGTATTTATGTTTAAATTTT
This sequence comes from Wollemia nobilis, assembly GCA_028583015.1. Taxonomy (NCBI): domain Eukaryota; kingdom Viridiplantae; phylum Streptophyta; class Pinopsida; order Araucariales; family Araucariaceae; genus Wollemia; species Wollemia nobilis. The sequence continues at coordinate 13,340,541 of JAQPPZ010015100.1, forward strand.
TTTCAATATTTTACTTAAGGAAACATTTTTTTATTAGTTTTCATGTAAATAGTTGGTAATTATGTATAATTTTTCTTAGTTTTCACAATACAAAAAGTTGTTATTATATAATAACATCACACAATGATGATACCTATGATAAACAAAAAAGTTGTTATTAGATTACAAATTAAAAGCAAATTTTATTTTTATGATGTAAATATAACATATTATGAAAAATTGTAAACATTATAACATATACAAGTATGGTAATTGATACATAATGTTTATAATACTAAAACTAGTAACAAAAATGGAATAATATGCTAATGAGATTTTTGCTTATGAGAATCAAAAGGATGAGATGAACAAAGCTAGGGAATGAAAAGTAACAATGATTATTCTTGGCTTTAATATTAAGATCACATTTGAAATGTAATTCAAGTAAAAAAGTATTAGTTTTGAGTATTGTGGACTAGCCAAATTATTAAATTTAATTTGATATATCACTTAAAATATGTGGAGTTTCTTGTTATAAAATATGTCATGCTTGTTTAATAATATATAGAATATTTTATCAAGCATGATATTGGACATAAAATGCACACCTTGTTTTCATTTTTATCTTCCATTTAGCTAGTTTATTTCTAAAATATGATTGGCCAAACCATGACATGAAAATCCATGGTAGTCACTTTGTTACTTACTTCTTGTTGTTGGAGATATTACATTATTTGGTAAATGATAAAGTACCCCCATGGTACATTTGTATATTTGTAAATATTAGATTAGGGTGTGATTTATTAGATTAGGGAGTGTGATTTATATTTCCCCTAAAGTATGTGTCAATGTGTGAGAAGAGTCCAAGTGTCATGTAATAAAGTGTGCAAGTGTGTAAAGTGTGAGTGTGTAATGTGTCATGTAAGTCAAGAGTCATATGTGTAGGTGTCAAGTATACAAGTGAAGAGACACATGGTATGTATCAAGATGTAAAGATAAGAGACATGAGAGTTTTGTCATATGTGAGGGATAGGAAAGGATGCTATGAGAGTTTTGTCATATGTGAGAAATAGGAAAGGATGCATCTCTAGGATATGTGAGGAGAGCAATAGTCAAATTATTAAAAGATCATGTATAAATTTATGTTATGGAGACAAAGCTCCATACATTGTAAGAAGTGAATGTAACGAAATAAAAGTGACTCGAATATAATAAATATCTTGTGTATTTGATCAATAATATTGTAAGTATTATTCTAAATTTTGTTGTTATTTCATGACTGTGATTGATTCATATTGATTAGAGAATTGTATGCTTCAATATTGTGATTTATATTAGATCCTAGAAAGTGGACCTATGATTTAATTTGGCTAAAAAACCATTAGCTTAAAGTAGCCATAATGAGGGTTTTTGACCTGTGAGGGATACTGTAGTGGTAAGTCCTTGGGTTTTCATCTAGGAGATCCAAGTTCAAACCCCAGTAAGATGGGACTAGGAGTCCTCATAAAAAACCATGTAAACTTAAATTTTGAAAGGGTGGGGGACTCGAGGAAAAACCCTTATTATCCAACAAAAAATAAATAATGAGGGTTGTTAATTTTTATAATTGGAGAGGCAAAGCTTTTAACATAATTTTAGTTTTTAAACATATGGTAGTAAAAGGAGATATCAAAATTTTCATGTTTTAGTAATATTTCAAGTGGATGGTCCTAGGAATGCATTGACACAAGATACACTAATATTGATAATGTTATTCACTCTATTATCCTTTATAACAAGCCAAATTGGATAAGAGATTTTTAGAAGTCTAAATATATGACTTGATTTTGTGTTGCACCTAATCCAAAATTATAATATTACTACAAAAAATTCTACTCCAGTACACATTCTAAGTATGCATTTACAAAAGTAATTAGTCCAATTTGACAAAAGTACCAATAGATAGCTCAATATAATATATATATATATATATATATATATATATATATAATGTAAAATTCAAATTTTATGCATACATGTATTTAATATTTGAACATGATACATTGCTCCAAAGAAAAGGAAGGAAGATATGGTATCTCAAACCCATGTTGGTGGACAAATTATAGAGAGGTATTTCAGGTATAGTGTAATGGAAGTACATTACACTCTATCTAGACTAAATTTTCCTAATTATATTAGAATTAAAACCATCTACTCTAGAAAGATGTGATTTTCAACCTCTCTAAACTTTATCTCTACATCCTCGTAATCATTACTCACATAGAGGTAAGATCAATACTTTTATTATTTTCATGTACTTTAAAAAAAAGGAGTATTGTATCATGAGTCAAACATGGAATATGTTCCACAACTACTATCTATGTATAGTATTTGTCTTGAATGTCATGGTGGAAAATGTATCTACCACATCAAATGAAAAACTAGCCATCATTGTTGCTAGATATACACTACAAAATTATCTATTGGATCCAAGTGTAGTTCGTATCACCCACAAATCCTTGTCTTATTGATCATTAAAGAGATCAATAGAGCACAAGTAGGAATAGCATAATATTTCCACTTATTCCAAACATACATTAGTGATCAAGGGCTATTAAGATGAGTTTATGTGATACATGTTCATATACCTATATAGGATCCTAAATAGCACCTTGCTTCCTCATGAGTTTTAGCCTCTTCTTGAAGACTATCTCGAATCACTATATTTGTTTTCACACTACAACATATAATCTATTATCTATTGGAATTTAGAGGGATTCTAAAAATCCTCAAGAGACTATTATCGTTCATCAAGCTTCAAAACATCTATGTTTTCTTCATAGTGTCCTTTGCATATAAAATATCAAACAAAGGCTACCTCTAAATTTATTGCAAACAAATCCAAGACCATAAATCTAAAACTAAATTTCATCAATATTTTTTGTTGTAAATTTGAAATATCAAGTTTACATTAGGTGAACAAAAACAATTACAAATTATCACATGGAACCTACACTTTTCCATAAGAAAATTTTTGATTTGACATTCATTTATGAACTTGACATTGCTCATGTGATATCCCATATGTTGGAAATATGAGCAAGTTTTGTTGTCATTGATGTCCTAATTTTATCATCATTAATGTCATCAGATGGTGTTTCCAAAAGGCAAGGAAGATGTTTAAAGGAATATGATATAATATTTATTTTAAATATTATATACCTAAAAGGCCTAAAAAACTTGAAGATCCAAGGAAGGAGAAGCAGGTTTAAAAGGAAATAATAATATTATAATATTTAATATTATAATATTCCGGGTTAAAGGTTGAGTTGAAGAAAAACGAGGTCCAAGGAGTTATTAAATTATAAATCCTCGAAAAACCCATGTGGCAAATTTTAAGGTTTTTTAACCATAGGTTAAAATTTAAATTTTAATAAATAATAAAGGTGCAAAAAGTTATTTTTTGAATTTCGAATTAAAAATCGAATTTTCTAAATTGTCGACGTGTTGAACAACATGGAATATGGTATAAAAGGAGCAAAGTTTTTAATTAAAATTTATCCATGCGATTTGTGTGCCCAAAACCCTAAGTAATTTGTGCGTTGCAGAGAAAGGATAATTCACGTGTTTAATATTAGTAGGCAGACTTGCTGATAATACGAAGAGGAGCGCCAAGAAGGTCTCAAGCGCTTGGTAGCGCAGGTGGTAGCCAAGGGCTGCGTTAAGGCGTGTGTGAGCGCGAGAACGCGGGTTCGATTCACACGATCATCTTTTGCATAGGGGAAAGTGTTTTTGTTTGCGCTAAGTGGAGAAGAGACGAGGCATAAAAGGAAGTTGTGTGTCTTGTATTTTTGTGTGGGCACATAGCCCAACTGGCGGATGCGCTTTGTGCTAAGGTGTTTGGAAAGGCAAGGTCATGTGTTCAAATTTTTCCAAAGTCATTTTGTTGGGCAAAATAAATTAAAGGTATGCTATACATGTTTTAAATTTATCCAAAGGTTTTGAAATTCAGAAATTGCATTAGAGGGTTTCGTGAGTTCTAAAAGGAAGTTGTGAGTTTGTTGAGGGAGTTATAAGGCATAATAAAATTAAAATATTTTATTTTGATTTTTGGTGGTTAGAATTTATTTTATAAAGTAGGAGTGATAAGGTATGCAAGGAAAATTATATTTTGTATTTTGAAGTAAAGCTACATTGTGATAATTATTTTTGAGAGGAGAAATAAGGTGCATAAAGGAATTTATTGTGAAAGTGAGTTATTTGAATCATTGCTAATTAATTTTTGAAGTTTGGAGATTATAAGGTGTACTTGAGATTTAATATTTTTGTATGGTGAAATAATTTTTGAGGGAAATATTTGAGTGAAGTTTTTTGAGAAATATTGTTGCTATCTAACATTTGTTTTTGGCAAGGAGGAGTTGATTGTGATTAAGACAGGTTTGAAGACATATCTCCATTAAACCAAAGGTATGGGCACATCTTACTTATGAGTGAAATATTGTTGGATTGAGTGTTGTGAAAAGCAAAGTTGGAGTGAAAAGGATTGTTTGATAAGCATTGTTGGAAATGTTTGAGTGAGTCTTCATGTGCATGATTAGGGTTTGTGAAAGAACATGAGTATCATTGTTATGTGAGATTGTTTGATAAACATTGTTGGAAATATTTGAGTAAGATTTCATGTGTATGATTAGGGTTTGTGAAAAGAACATGAGTATCATTGTTATGTGATATTGAGAACTATATTGAACTAAGGTTTGTGAAAGATCATGAGTATCATTGTTATGTGAAGTTGAGAACTATCTTGAGCTAGGGTTTGTGAAAGAACATGAGTATCATTGTTATGTGACATTGGAATTATCTTGAGTCAAGGTTTATAGTGTGAGTTGTTGGAAGTAAAGTGAAACACTTGGTTAGTGTTTGTAAGCAAGTTGTGTTTCATTGAGTGAATGGTTGAGTGAAGTTGATTGAGCATTATTGATTGAGAGCTTTGAAGTGATAGTTCAAGTTCTATGAAACAAATTGTTCTTTATTTCTGAATTGATTTGAAAGTGAGTTTTAAAATAATAGAGTGATTTGTGAGTGTGAAACATATTGAGTCTCTTACCATTCTCTATATGTTTCTATGGTTAAGCAAGATTCTGAGTGAAACTTGTTTGTGTGATTGAAGAGGTTTTCTAAAAATATTAAGTTGAGTTGTGTATGCAAGTTTTGCAATTGATTTGAATAAGCTTTTGTGAAAGCTAGTGGACTATTTTGAGTAAGTCCTAGAGGGGACTTAAGGACAGAGTTGAGTAAACTTTTGTGAAAGTTTAAGGACAAATTTGTGCGAGATTTTATGGAAGCTTACAAGAATATTTGAGGCAAGTCTTGTTGAAGACTTGTTGAGCAGATTGGACAAGTTCTAGGGAGGACTTATTGAGAAGATTTGTGGCAAGTCTTGGTGAATATTTGATTGAGCAGATTGGACAAGTTCTAAGGAGGACTTATTGAGCAGATTTGAGGTAAGTCTTGGTGAAGACTTGTTGAGCATATTGGAAAAGTTCTAGGGAGGACTTGTTGAGCATATTGGACAAGTTCTAGGGAGGACTTGTTGAGCAGATTTGAGGTAAGTCTTGGTGAAGACTTGAGAGCATATTGAGCAAGTTATTGAGAGGACTTGTGGACAGATTTGAGATAAGTCTTTGAGAAGACTTGAGAGCAAAGTTGATTGATTTGTTCAAGATTTGTGGTAAGGCTTGAGACAGATATGAATAGAGTTGATTTGTAATTTGATCAAGCTTTGTGTTAAGGCTTGAGGACATATTTAAGGATAGAGTATGGTGTAGATTTGAGGACAAATTTGTGCCATAGTAGATACAAAGTTTGGTGCAAATTTGAGGGTAGATTTGTGTTAGACCAGAGATAGACTTGTGAGAAGATTTGTGCTAGATTGAAGGACAATGTTTAGTGCAAATTTGAGATAGAGATGAGAGCGAGCTTTGGAGGTGATAGAGCATAGGACAATAGTCTCTAGTGGATAGAGATCCATTAGCCAGGGCAGTGAGAATGTCTTATGAGTGAGGACATAGGTATTATGTGGAGAGATATCCACAACCAGTGTAGTCGAGGTAGTAGTCTTTTAGAGGATCACCAGGTAGAGCAAAGGAGAAAGAGTTCTCCCATGGATAGATATCCATGATACAACATAGAGGAAAGAGTTATCCTATGGATAGATATCCATGAACTTGATTAGGGTATTGGTATATCCTTTGGACAGAGGTCCATAAACATTGTAATAGGGAAGGATTCCCAAGAGATTTGTTGAGGAAATTTTAGTGAAATATTTTCTCCGTGGAGTAGCCCACATTGGGTGAACCACGTTAAATTGGTGTCTCTATTGTGTGTGGTGATTTGTGCATTGCTTTGATTACTACTGTTGATATTGCCATTGATATATTGCATAATATTGTTTGGGAAAGAAAAGTAAAAAGTGGTATTATACTATTCACCCCCCTCTCAGTATAAGCTTGTGTTACTCAATTTGGTATTAGAGCGAGTTCCTTCGAAAGAGTTTAACAACTTGAAGGAAAAGCATATAAGAACACAGATGGATTCTCAGAGTGGATCTTTAGGAAATAAGGCACCATTGTTTGATGGGAACAATTATGCATTTTGGAGTGTGAGAATGAAGATTTTCCTAATGGCACTAGGAAATGATAAATGGCAAGCAGTTGAGGATGGGTACATACGGTCAACTACTCCACCTACAGATAAATATGATAAGCTCTTACAACTAAGTAATTCAAAGACAATGAATGAAATCTTAAATGGTTTACGTGAAATAGAGTTTGTAAAAGTTATGCATTGCACATAAACAAAAGATATTTTGGATAAACTGAAAATTATATATGAGGAAGAAAAAAAGGTCAAGATGACAAAATTGCAAAATCATAAGAAAACATTTGAAGACTTGAAGATGAAGGATGAGGAAGACATTGCTACATACTTACTTCGTGTGGATGAGGTTGTTAACTCTATTTAAGGACTTGGGTTTAAAGTGGAAGAATCAGATGTTTGTCATAACGTTTTAAGGTCACTTCCTAAGAGGTATGGTGAAAAGATTTCAGCCATAGAAGAAACAAGAGATATTGAAACTTTGACAAGGGATGAGTTACATGGAACTCTCACAACTTTTGAGATGAGAATAAAAGAAGAGTCTATCATCCAAAAAGAAGCAGCCTTCCAAGTTACAAATAAGACAAAGGGTAAGAAGTCAGATTCAAGTAATGAGTCATCTAGTGATGAAGAAGCAAACTAAGGCAGAAGGAACAAGGACACAAGAAAGTACAAAGGTACAAAATTAGTTACGTGTTTCAAATGTGGTAAATATGGTTGTAGACACCAAAATATAGGCATTTGCATTACACATCATAATTCTACATAATAATATATGCCTAAGTCTAAACTTAGGCATATAATTCCTGCACATTATTTATTGGCATTGCACATCACAATTTTACATAATAATATATGCCTAAGTCTAAACTTAGGCATATAATTCCTGCACATTATTCATCCACATTGCACATTTCAGACTGCATAACATTATGTGCTTAAGTTTTGACTTAGGCATAAAATCCTGCACATAATTATATTTTCTAGATTTTATTAAATTTGGAAAATATCCTCCTAGGATACCCTCTCTCCTCACTTGACATGTGTCCTGGCCACATCACCATCACTCCTTTGCCACCTCTCATACACCCTTATCCCCTTTATCCCTTCACATGGGGCAACCCTCCACACTTCACTCCACTTCCAACTACCCACTTGCCACATCTCACACCTCACTCCACATTTCACTCCACTTGCACCTACCCACTTGCCACATCTCACACCTCACTCCACACATCACTCCACTTGCACCTACCCACTTGCCACATTTCCCCAGTTAAGTGAGACACTTCTAGTGACTCACTGCAACTACCCAGGATAGGTGGCTATCCAGTCCCTGCCACTTGGCAACCCTGGCTTGCCACATGTTCTTCCCTCCAAAACCCTCAAAGACCTATAAAGGCAACATCACATGACCAAGAGAGATGGAGAAGGAGAATGCTAATGTTATGCTGCTCGAATTATTATATGTAAGCCATATTCATTGTTCATATTCTTCTATATTCATTTTACATTAGTCATTTTCATTACATTTATCATATTCATTGTGACAGGTGCTGCTAAACCCTTGTCCATTTCCATGTGTGCATATTTCAGGTTCAGGATTCAACAAGCTCGCATTCAACATGGTGGTCACGAAAAACCCACCTCTCACATTGTTGTAGCATGAAGAAGCGAAAGACACCATTTTTTATTGTAAAAGGGGATCACCCCCTTCGAGCATTTTTATTGTGAAGCACCCTACAAAGGGGCTTATTGTATCACAAAACTCATTTTACAAAATATAATGCAATGCTTCATTTTTAGTGCAATGGTGTTCTTATTTTATGTATACAATGGTCACTATGCATCTAATTATCCAGAAGCTGGAAATAATAGTGGTGATGAGAAATAAGATCATAAGAACAAGGAAGCAAGAAAATCTAGGTACCAAAATAAAAATAGGTATGGATAAAACAAGCATGAAAATAAGTTTTTCCAAAGGCATAAGAATATTTTTTATGTAGATAAGGCAAGCAAGAGTTCAAGTGATAATGATGACAGGTCCTCAGATAATGAAGAAGAAGAAATTCTATTTCTGACAGTAGAAAAAGAAGATGCTAGAAAAAGGGCACCAATAATTATCAAGTGTTTTAGGTGTGGTAACTTCGGTCATCTTGAAGATCAATGCACAAGGAATGAATTTAAGTTTAGTGAAGATGAATATGAAAATGCTCTTGAAGGACCAGAAGAAGAAAGTCTTCTTATGGCAATAGAAGAAGGAAGTGCTTCTAGTGAAAATAAATCAGAAAAGAATGAAAATGATATTGATGATAAAAGGGTAGAGGAAGAATCAGAAAATGAAGAGGAAGGAGAAGTTGATCTTGAGGGTGAGCTTATTTCTGCTCTTAATGCATTCAGGAAGGTAAGAAAACATAACTCAAAACTCAAGCTTCAATATCAAGAATGTGATGAAGATAAAGGAAATCTTATAGAAGATCTAACCAACTCAATAGCTAAGACAAGGAAATTTTTAAGAGAGGTTAGAGGGAAAGGTCTTAGAATGTGAAATATTAGAGCAAGAGGTAGCTTCACTAAGGAAGGAAGTAAAAGAGTCTAAAAACAAGCTACACAAGTTTGGGAGAAGCTCAAAGACCTTGGATTATCTAGGTACAAGCATCTTCATCAAACAAGACTGGACTTGGTTTTGAACAGGAACATAGAGAACAAGGAGAGGAGTCAAGCTCAAGCTCCAAAGAAGAAGAAGCTTTAGAAGAAGAGAGTGTAAGAGAAAGTGAGACTTTTGAGGATAATTTGGAAAATAGAAAGCTTAACAAGGAAAGGAACAATGCACAAATAAGGAATAGATGGAACAAGAAACAACATAGGGTAGAAGAGACCAAGAGACCAATGGGGTCAAGACAAGGTTTCTTCAATGGATGATGCTTCTCATGTCACATGTTTGGTCACAAGGCTATGCAGTGCAGGACACATGAAAGACAGGGATATGGAAATTTCAAAAATGGGTATCTCTTTCAAGGGTATTGCTACTCTTGTAATCAGTTTGGTCATAAGGCAGTTAATTATAGGGTTCATGACAGGAATGGATATGGCTTTACTAGGAGGAACTACATGATATTTACACTTTCAAGGAACCACAACATTAAGTGTTATAAGTGCAATAATATTGGGCATATGGCTAAGTGGTGTAGAGCAAAACTTCCAGATACAAGCAAGAACAAGAATATTTAGAAGAATCATAAGGATTAGTTAAGGAAGAAGGTGGGCAAAGGTAAAGAGCAGTGTATGCTGGGAGTAGAGATACTCCCACCCCATAATTAACCATCTTAAAAAGGAGGCAGGAGAGGGGTTAAGCTAAGAGTCTTATCTTTAGCCCCAAGACCCAACGGTGGACATTTGCCACTGATGTCAAAGGGGGAGAGATTTGAGTTAGGGGGAGATCATTCAGTCAAGAGGAGCAGTTTCTCAGGGGAGCAGAACTGAAAAAGGTAAAATAAATGGTTAAAGGAAAATGGGTTTCCATCAATGACAAAGAGGGAGATTGTTGGAAATATGAGCAAATTTTGTTGTCATTGATATCAAGAGATTGATGTCCTAATTTTGTCATCATTAATATCATCAGATAGTGTTTCCAAAAGGCAAGGAAGAAGTTTAAAGGAATAGGATATAATATTTATTTTAAATATTATATGCCTAAAAGGCCTAAAAAACTTAAAGACCCAAGGAAGAAGAAGCAGGTTTTAAAAGGAAATAATAATATTATAATATTTAATATTATAATATTTCGGGTTAAAGGTTGAGTTGAAGAAAAACGAGGTCCAAGGAGTTATTAAATTATAAATCCTCGAAAAACCCATGTGGCAGATTTTAAGGTTATTATTTAATTTATTTAAATTTAAATATTTTAACCATAGGTTAAAATTTAAATTTAAATAAATAATAAAGGCGCCAAAATTTTAATTTTGAAATTTGAATTAAAAATTGAATTTCCTAAATCGTCGACGTGTTGGACAACATGGCATATGGTATAAAAGGGGTAAAGTTTTTAATTAAAACTTATCCATGCGATTTGTGTGCCCAAAGCCCTAAGTAATTTGCACGCTGCAGAGAAAGGATAATTCACATGTGTTTAATATTAGTGGGTAGACTTGTTGATAATACAAAGAGGAGCGCCAAGAAGGTCTCAAGTGCTTGGTAGCATAAGTGGCAGCCAAGGGTTGCGTTAACGCTGGATATTCCCCATCTTCTTAGTAGTGTCAATCTTTGTTAGGTCCTCTATTATAACTTCGTAAGTGTAATCACTTGGAGTCATTTCTTCTTGTGGCTTTCGGACCTTGGGGATTATCTTGGTGGTGTGGGCCTCCATTGCAACTGGATCAAAGGTAACCTTCTTAAGTGGCTTTGCTGGAGCCTGCGCTTCTTTTCTCTTGTGGCTCTTCACCAACTGTGACAAACTCTGACAAGCTCGAATGATCTTTGTTGCAACTAGATATTCAGGTATTACCTCTACCTCCAACTCGGGTGGCACCTGCAGCTCCAAAAATGGGGTGAAGGGAAACAGAGCTTGGGAAAGGCTTGGCTCGAAAGAAGAAGTGGGAATGAAGACAAGGGGTGGAACATAAATAGTAGAAGGGATGGAAGTTTCGGGTTTAGCTATAGTTACACTCACTCATGGGGGAGCTTGTGTACTTACAACTATGGAAGAAGTAATAGGAACAAAGGATGAAGGGTGTGAAAATGGATTCGAGATAGATGAAAATGAATTGAAATAAAGGGAGACCAAAGAGAAGGGAATATAAGATGGAGCAGTAGTGACTAGTGGTTGTGAAGTGGGTAGAAAAATGGAAGTAGAGGGTATGCCAAATGGGGGAACAACTATGGAAACTACGAGAAGAGAAGATACAACCACTGACTACTCAGAAATGGAAGAGGGAAAGAGAGACATACATTTAGGTGCGGACACCATGTGAACCGGTGATGGTGGTGAATTTGAGACAAGCTCCTCTTGGGCTTATTGTTTCTCCATCTCTGTTTCAAGATCTATGATATCCATCTGTTGATATGACTGCTTCTCCTGAATCAATGGAAGACTCTGGAAAATGTCAATTTGAGCGTCTGATACTAGTAGAGGAGGATTTAACGCTGATGAAGGAACTACACTGGTTCTTGGATTTTTCACTACCTTAGGGAAAGGAAAGGTCTCTTATATATTTCTTTTTGCTTGCTGAGTCTTGCTTTGAAACACCAACGACTGTTCCTCTTCCACATATCTCTTCTTCGACCACCGAGCGCTCCTCTCTAGCCATGCATTCTCCACTATCAAAATTATGGAAGCTTCAGGGTACAACCTTCGAGAAGGTGATGGGTTGATAGGTGGTGCAAAACTCATCATATACATCAAAAAATGCTTCGTCCATATTCAACCCATAAGCCAATGTAATTTTTCCCCAATGGACCCTCATAATCCACCAATTGGTGATCTTTTCCTTAGACCACATAGGTAGTTGATTTTTCATTTGAATGAATAGACCTAGAGGAGGAATATGCTATGCATGCACTACAATGTTGTACTCAGTTTCTTGCTCATAAAAATCATGCCACGGTGGAAGTGACATCATAGCCTCAACATGCCACTCCAAATCATGCCCCTCTAGATTATTATGTTGTTGTTGAATATCAGGCCATGGGCAACAATGAAACTGTTTGGCCTTGGTTACTACTATAAAATGACCCAATGGATCATACCTCCACCTTTGGGGTAATTCCACCAAATCAAGATCCTGGAGAGCCTCTGTGAGCAGTTGGTTCTGTCCGACTTGGCTCACCTCAATACTGCTAAATTTTAAAGGTATTGTGCATGTTGTCCTTTTACCTTGGCCTACCCTGTAAAAATCATTTATATAATCATTTTGGTGCACCACCTCCATTACTAAGACATGTTATGTGGCAAAGTATGGGAGCAAAAATGGCTTACCAGTAAAGCCGAAGATTCGTACAACTACACCTTGCATCAACAAGAAAATGTCACCCTTCTCTGCAATGACAACCGCTTCTCTCATCGCCCATGGCACTCTTTCACACTTGCCGCAGATCAAATCAATGGCAGGACCCAAAAACAAATGGTTAAAATTATAAAATGACTCCCTCCTAGATAGACTGGGAGTCCACATGTAAACTAGAAAAACTTTGTTTACCTCATCCACCTATTTAACAACTATAAAGGAAAAGTGCTGGTGCATATGGAAAAAGAAATACTAGACTAGAAATGATGTGTGCTTGAATGATGTCACCTCTCTAGTATTCATTTTCTCCAATTGAATGTGCATATTTCATGTTATAAAATCTACCTAGTCAAAATAAATTGGATTTTTCTCTGGTGTCATCGTTGTTGGGGCATAGAACTCGACCTGTGATATACACTGCACCAATGTTGCCTACCACTTGTGAACTATGGAATCTATAGGGAGACTAGCAATCCATGCCAGCATAAAAAATATATCTGGGCTCTTAAAATATGAGAGTGATTTTGGTAGATTTGGCAACTGCCCTAGCTATGGCTCCTTGATTAACTGCATCTCCATAAACTATCTCATCGACACCGTAGATAAATAATTCTCCTCCTATTCGTTGAGATGTAATTTCTTAAAGATTACGTCAAAGGGTGGCTTCATCCCTTAGGCAAATGCATCCCAAACCGTGCTGGAAGAAATAGTGAAAAGTACTTCCCTGTTTGCCTTTCGAACAACTTTGGTAGTGGGGTTATAAAATTTAGAAATTATCTTCACCAGCTTCGAGCAAGGATTTACGGGCGTGCACATATACCAAAACAACTGTGCATAATATGCCACAGTTAATGGGCTCTCCAACGTCAACCCCTGCTTGATGGTGAATTCCACATCTTGGCGCAGTTTGACCATGCCTTTGTTGGTAATGATGCAATCTCTAATTTCTGCCATGGTCTTAGAGTATGGGTCCAAGTCGATATTCTCATTTCTTCGGGCCTTTTTAGACTTCTTCCCACCCTCTATTCTTTTCTTTGACTTCTTTGGCTCTACGACATCTTTTGCTTCTGTAGTCTTCTTGCCCATTGTGGATATCCTGACAATTCCTTACGACACTTTACAACTTTTTACAAATAAAAACTCGAAAATACACAAGCAAAATTTTAAAATTTGATCTTTGGGTAATTTTACCTGCTTGATTTATAGGGAGCACCTCCAACTATCGGAGTAAATACGGTAAATCTCTTTGGTGAATTCGGAAGGATGTACACCTCAGTCCACTCAACTAGCACTATTCCCCATAATTTTTTAACGGTGATTAACTTTCATCTACCCTTGAATATTATTTGAAAACTACACTTTTGTCACGACAACCTCTAAAAAGCGTACCCTAGGGAAGGAGTTTACCACATGTGAGTTGATAATTGCTTGTTAGTTGAAAATAAAAATCTCACTCCTTGGGGAATGTCAAAATGCCTTCCAAAGCAAATCCGATGCAATCATTTTCAATCGAGCGCTCCGAAAATGCGTCTCAATGTCAACGGTCATTTTTTAAAATTCACCATGTGCTGATGGGTGAAATCGCCTTGAGAGGGCGCTTCTCCTTTTCTCCTATGCTCCCGAAAATGTCTTCCACCTATTTGATTAACTTTCATGCCCAAACCCTCCTTTTAAAATAATCCACTGCTTTCCAATTTTGCCCCCAATTATAGAAAAAGCTCTTTTAAAATTCATTTAATCTAATTTTTTTTATATCTCAATTTTTTTTATAATCTTGGAGTTAAAAAGCATGCTTTTTTTCTTCTTTTGTTTTTTGCTTTAATTTCACCCTTCTCCTTATTTAGAAAAAATAAATCTCATGTGAAATTTAAAATCTTCTTTTCTCTTCTCCTTTTTTTTTGTTTTAATTTATTTAAATTATTTTATTTCCAGCACTCACTTAATTGGGGTAAAATAATAATTTTAAAACTTCTTTTTATTTGCCCCAAATGGTGTAAATAAAACTATTTTAACTTTTGCTGGAAATTCAAAATAACTTAAACTAATTTCGCCCAAATCGTTTAATATTATTTTCGGAATAATTCTTCAAGGCGAAACTGATTTTAAAGAGAGAAGGGGTGAAAATAATTTTTGAGGGTGACATAGTATCTTCTCGGTGGATTCTTCCTTGTCCATTTTTTTATATTTTAATTTTTATATTTTCTTATATTTTGACAAAACATAAAAAATACTTGTGGAAAATAAAGGTTGTACATATTTACATACTTGCACCCATGATCTTGTCACTGAAAATAGACCTTCGAGTGAAGACCGTTAATTGGAATTGGTAGGTCCCAACCATCCATGTCTTGGAGATGATATGCATTCACCGAATTTACCCCTGAGACTTGAAATGGACCTTCCCAGATCGCATCGAATTTATGGTGCTTTTCGGGCTTAGCTTTATTCTCTTTCCATTTAAGCACTAGATCTCCAACCTAAAACTTTCGCTCTATCGTCTTCTTGTCTAACCACTTCTGCATCATTCTAGCATATTCGGTGAAAGCAACATATATCTTTTTTCCTTCCTCTTCTAGCTACAGAAGTTGGGCCAACCTTGCAGTCATGGGATCAGATTCGTCATCTTCTTCTCTGAACAATTGCAAGGTTTGGAGAACTGGGAGCTCAATGTGAGTGGGTAAAACTTCTTCCTTACCATACACCAAGGAGTAAGGAGAGGTTTTAATAGACTTCTTAACTAATATGTGATCCGCCCATAGAGCTTGATTTAACAATAGATACCAACTCCTTTTGTTGCTTCCAAGTGTTCTCTTCAAGATCCAAAGCAAATTCTTGTTCATGGACTCGACCAAGCCATTTCCCTATGGATAATAATTAGAGGAGGTTTTCAAATAAATCCCATACCTACTTGCAAACTCAGTAATTTTTACCCCAATAAATGGAGTCCCATTATCTGTCACAATGGCATATGGTACACCAAAATGGGTAATCAGTCCTTCGAGGAAGGAGATGACTATAGCCTAGTCTTCTTTCTTGGTTGGAATGGCCTCTGCCCATCGAGTAAAGTAATCGATCATTGTCAAAATATATTTATGCTCGATGGAGGAGTGAGGATCAATGATCCCAATAAAATCTAAGCCCCACTATTGAAATGGAGCTTCTACCTAAATCGAATGTAGAGGCAAGGATGCCTTCTTACTCCTACCGACATATCGCTGATAGTTATCACAACTTTGACTTACTTTGTGTGCATCTACAAAAAGAGTGGGCCAAAAATACCCATCTTGAATGATTTTCAAAGCCATAGGTCTTCCTGCATAGTGTCCACTAGATAAGCCAAAGTGGAACTCCTCCAAAATTTTCTATTTTTTGAACTCTTTGATGCACCTGAGGAGTACACCATCTATATTTTTGTGGAATAAACCACTTGGTAGCAAGACATACTTAAGGGCTTGTAGCCTAAACCTTCACCTCTATGAGGAATCGAGGTGAGATGGACACCTTCCAGATGTGAAGAATTTGACAAGGTCCTCTATCCAGTCGTGATCACCTATTATTTGATTAGCAAGATTGCTTTCGTTGATAACTTCATCATGTAATGGCAAGGGCGATTGAGAAGCTGCGCTTTTAGCCAACTCTTGACAGAGTGCCCAATCACAAACCAATTTGGTTGGTAGAATCTCTACATCATACTCTTGGATCTTGGAGACCCAACCTACTATTTTGTCCCCAAGTTCTCCCTAGATGATAAAATTCTTGACATCTGGGTGAATAACATAGATAATTGTCTTGCTTTGTGAGACAAAATGTCAAAATTTCTTCAAATATTTCATAACCACATAAACCTACTTTTCAATAAAATTATATTTCTCCTGATGTGGCTGAATAAATTGGCTTATAAAAGCGATGGGTTGTTCATCTCCATCATATTTCTTTTGTGTAAGGATGACGACATAACTTTCTTGCTCACCTACTGCATAAAGGATGAAATCCTTAGAATAGTTCGGATTGATCAACACTGGTGCTTGAACTATTCTCTCCTTAATCTCTTGAAATGCCTGCTTCCTCTTCTCTATCCATTTGAAGTCTACATTTTTATTTAGGATTTCAGTCATCGGCTTCACTACCTGAGCAAAGTTGATGATGAATTTTGGACAAAGTTGATTTGGCCAAAAAAGATTGCAGGTATCTTTCAAATTGGTTGGAAGTGGCAGTTTTAAGAGAGCTTCTACTCTCACAGGATCAATAGCTAATCCTTCTTTCGAAATCATGTGTCCCAAGAGCTTTTCCTCCTTGACAGCAAAAATGGATTTCTTTGGGTTGATAGAAATACCAAATTCTTGACACTTTTCAAACACCTTTCTCAAATGAGATCCATGCTCTTCCCTACAATGTGAGAAAATAGTCATATCATCAAGATATATCACAATTATTTAGTTCAACAACTCACCAAAAGCGACATCCATTGCTCTTTGAAAAGTGGCACCGGCATTAGAAAGATCGAAAGGTATTCTTTGATAGGCAAAAGTGCCCCACTTGGTAGTAAATGTCATTTTATGCTGGTCCTCATCCTTTACCCAGATTTGGTTATAGCTAGAGAAACCATCAAGCAATGAAAATATTTGCACTCTAGCAACAATGTGGAGAATCTGATCAATCTATGGTAAGGGATAGTGGTCCTTCAAAGATGCCTGGTTCAGATTGCGAAAATCTACGCATAGGCAAATATGTCCATTCTTTTTTTGTACTAGAACCAAATTTGCCACCCAAGTCAAGTGTTTGGTAGGGTAAATAATTTTTGCCTCCAACATTTTCAGCAATTCTACTTTCATAAGCACCTCAATCTTCGGATTCACAAGCTGCTGCTTCTGTCGAAAAGGTCTCACCCCTTCTTGCAATTCAATAGTGTGCTAAATCACATTTTTGTCATATCCTTTCAAATCATGATAACTCCATGCAACAATATCAGGGAATTCAGAGCACAAATTCTTAATGTCCTCAAGCTCTTCTGGAGAGCAATCTATCCCGACTTTAATGATCTTGTCAGGTCCCAAGTCCAACTTCAGCTCAATATATTCTTTTTGTCCACCTTGATCCTATGTTTTTCTACTCTATCACTTTGATCAAAGAGGCTCTCTAATGTAATCAATCCTTTTGGGATGTGATTATTCCTGAGTTGGATCAAACCTTCCACTTCATCTTTGTCCAATGTCCTTCCCTCCACACTACCGACTTCTCTAATAAAAAAGTTTACAATCTGCTCATCATTATCAAAAACTTACCAGTATATGTTTTTGTTGGGGACTAAAGGTCTATAAATCATCCTTATAGTCTTGGGCTTTCGCACCACACTCTCAATAGGAGAGAAGTTCACACCAAGGGATGCTAGGAGATCTGCATGCTTATTTCGTTCTCATGAAATTGCTTGAACATTTAATGCATCAAATGATTCGAACAAATCCCATACCTTGTTTCGATACACCTTTAAGTAATGCTGCTTTGAAATGCACTTGTTGGTTACTTGGTTGACAATCAACTCAGAGTCTCTAAAAATCTGCAACTATTTTATCTTGAGCTTTTTCTCTTTCTTCAAGCCCAAGCATAGCGCTTCATACTCGATGACATTATTTGTACAGCTCCAGGTCAACCGATATGAGTATGTTTTTTGGATTCCTAAAGGAGAGATGAATACTACTCCAACTCTGTTAGAATAAGAGAATATTCTCTTAAGTTCCACTAGGATAGACACTTGAGTTTCCACTCCTCCATGTGTTAGGAGAACTCTCAGTGGTGTCTTCATCAAGTCTGATGAGTTGTTGTAATCCAACGACTCTCAATGATCAAGCTCTGCTATTTATACAGAGTTGATCCTTGGAATAAATCAATTAGGTTCTACTCTTCTCTTCATCTCTTGTAATGCTTTGCATATCTATTGTGAAATTCTAACATGGTACCAGAGCAGGATAGATTTTGCTAGCATTCTCTCTTGAAGGTTCTAGGATCTGGTTCATTTACTTTGGATAATTTTTTGGCTATATTCTTGAAATTATTTCAGTAGTCATTTCTCTTTTATCCATAATTTTTTTTCAGCAAAATATTTATTGTTGAATATATTTTATGCAATTTTTTAATATATTTGTTCTAATTCGTCTTTGAGGGATTTCAAAATATTAAAAATCTCTTCCTTTGCTTCAAAACAGGTTTACCCTATTCTATGGGCTATTTTAGCCCATTTTAAAAGGAGGGTTCTTATTATTTTATTTTTCTCCCTCTCTTCGAATTATTCTTTCAGCACCTTTTTTTAAAATATTGGAAATCCTTTTACTTATCATAAAAGTAATAGTTCTTTTATTATGTAAAAGTTCCTTTTAAAATATTTGGGTTGCGTAATAAGCAACACCCATTTCATCTTAAAAAGTGGTGTCTTTTCTCTATTATCATGGGAGATTTCGATCTTCGAAGATTTGGGTAATCCTTGCTTGGCGCTCGTGGCTTAATTACGTGGATCATTTTATTCCCGTTAGCTCTCCCAGTGCTTGCATTTCATAGAGATCCTCTCTCCAGCTATCCCTTGGTGCTCAACACTTCTGGCGCCCATGACAGCTTGGACGATTTCTTCTACCTGGCACGTTGGCGCTCGGATGATCCTCTCTCACCGCTCTCCAATCGAATCTCCAAATATTGATTTCTCTTCTCCGACGCTCTTTCAACCCGGTGCTTATAAACAACTTTCCTTGTTTCTTTTTTCAAAGCAAAATCTGCCTTTCAAGTTCGCTTATTTTACAACTTGAACTATTATAGATTTTGTTTTAAATATATAACAAGTTTTTTTTGCAGAATCACCTTTCTCATTACGTGGTATTGCAGGAACGTTCTCTGGTTATTTTTTATAATGTAGTCTTGCAAGAGCATTCTCTGGTTATTTAACGTGGTCTTGCAGGGGTGTTCACTATTTTTTTCTCATAACGTGGTATTGCAAGATACGATTAAGCAAATCTCTAGTTATTTTTCATAACGTGGTCTTGCAGGAGCGTTCTCTAGTTATTTAACGTGGTCTTGCAGGAGCGTTCACTATTTTTTCTCATAACGTGGTATTGCAGGAGCATTCACTGGTTTTTTCTTCATAACGTGGTCTTGCAGGAGCGTTCACTTGTTTTTTCATAACGTGGTCTTGCAGAATCATCCCTTCCTTTTACGTATTTGTAGGATAACGAAAGCTCAAGTTCACCTCCACTCAGTGCCTACATTTCATCTGCCCTCAAGGGTCTCTTCACGATGCAGAGGGTCTCCGCACCTCCATCCGAACGTCGAAGCTTCTCTCCTTTCGGTTGCAGAGAGTCGAGTTCTCGGAACCTCCATTTCGCATCCGACGGCTTCTCTCCTTCCGGTCATTGAAAGGCGCTTCTTTCGTTTTGAAATTATATTTTGCAAGCCTTCGAAAGGAACGTCTATGTGGTTTTTTGAAATTCGTTCTCTTCTCTCGCGGCTTGTGTATAATTTCTTTATTTTCCCTATATTTTATTTTTAATTAGGTTATTTTGCTTTCCTTCATTTCGAAGGACATCATTTGTCTCCGAGCCTTTCGTGAGACAAAATTGTAACCTTTTTTCTAATAATATTTTTTTTTTTGGGTGGGGGAGGTAAGTGCATATTTTTGCACTCTATTGGTCCATCACTTTAAAGGAGGGGGTGTGCTATCTTTTGTCAATCTTCTTCTATGATTTTACTTTCTTTCAAGTAAATTATAAGGTTATAATTGTTTTCATAAAACTTTATATTTCATAGTGAAGATCACAAAATTTCATTATATTTGCTTTATTTAAGGGGGGGCCTATCTTTAAAAAATAACTATCCTTTTTTGTCTATCTTAATCAATGCTTAAAGTTATTTTCTTTAAATTACTTTAATATTTCTTAGAGAAGATATTCAAAAATTTAATATTTCTCATTTTTTTTAAGGCCCATCTTTAAAAAGAGAAAGTAATATATATATTTTTTGTCTATCTTCATCTTTGCTTTTTATAAACCTTTGTTTATTTCAAAGAAAAGAGCATTTCATTAAAGATTTTTTTAGAAGAAGTATATTTTAAATCTAAACCTTTTAAATAAAAATTGTTGATAATTAAATTTGGTTTACAAGTTTAAAAACAATCTAATTTTTTCTCAAAATATATTTTGCCTACGTTCCATGTATCATTACCCTTAAAAACTTATAGTTTCCCTCATGTAAGGGCGAGTTTTTTGAGGCACTTGGTATAACGGTCTGAGGAGTATTTTTCGTATCATCCTTAATTCATACTAGATATCTCTCTAACTTATAGTTTCCCTCTCGTAAGGGCGAGTATTGAGATACACCATATTTAAGTCAGGTTGATATCTTTGCATTTCAAACCAAAATCCTTCCAAATTCTTCTCTCTACTTATAGTTTCCCTCAAGTAAGGGCGGGTATAGTGAGGAATAAAAAGGATTTGGCAATCTCAAGCAAACAATATTAAAAAATCATTATACTTATAGTTTCCCTCTCGTTAGGGTGGGTATTTTGAGTCCTAAATATTGAAAAACTTCATATCTTTCCTTCCAATTGCATTAATCAATTAATTGAAGTTCTAAGGGGGGATATATTGGTAAAATATAACTTCAATATTTTTCCTGTGTTAAAATGATGAATTCAATTGAACCTCTCACCCCTCATAACTTTCACACTTGGAAACCTAAAATTTTAAATCTTATCTCTCAAAAAGGTCTTACTCATTTGCTAGAAGAAAAACAACAAGAATTTGATAAAGAATATGAAATATTTGTTCATAAAGGAAAAATGAACGAAACTATGGGTATTATAAGCTCTAATATTCATGAAAGTTTGTGGTTTCATATTACAGATTGCAAAAATCCTTATGAAAGTTGGAAGAAATTAAAGACTCTATATGGGAAAGTAGATCAGATGATATCAATGCAATTAGAATCCGAACTCACATCTCTGTCTTCTAAATATTTTAGTAGTATTGTTGACTTCCTCACTAAGTTCAAAGAAGTCCTCACTCAATACAAAGGTAGTGGGAAGACTAAGACTGAAGAGGAATGCATTTATCTAATCCTTTCTAAGCTAAATGGTGTTTTTCAGATATTTGCTACCACCTTTATATCTACCAAATATGCTCTGGGTGCAACCTTTAAAATGCCTTCTTTAGAAGAATTTTGTGATAGATTAACTAGGGAATAAACTAATCTTGTTAGATATGAAATCTCTTCTTCTTATTCTTCTTCTAAAGCCTTAGTAGCCTCCACTTCTTCTAAAGAAAAATTTAGGAAAAAGGAAAAGACCCCCATAACCTGTACTCACTGCAAAAAGAATGGTCACTCTACTAACAAATGCTGGAAAATATTACAACAACTAGAGGCAGCTATAAAATATCAAAAGATAGAAAATAAAAATCAAATAAGAAAAGCCCTTAATGTTCAAGGAAAAACCTCTAATTCTTCCTCTAATTTTTGGGTCCTAGATTTTGGAGCTACTCATCACATGACTACTTTAGATAAGTCTTTTTCTTCTATCTCCTCTAGTTCTACTTGTAGCATAGAAGTAGGTGACTCTTCCTTTATCCCTGTCAAAGGAAAAGGGGATATAACCATTTATGGTGGCTCTATTAACAATGTTCTCTATGTTCCAAACATTGCCACTAATCTCCTCTCTGTCTACCAAATTTGTACCTCTGGAAATGGGAAACATGTCCTCTTCTCCCCAACAGGAGTTGAGATAAGAGATTTTCAAGATCTCAAATCTCTTATAGCCAAAGGGAATATTGTTCACAACTCTTGTCTTTTTAACTTCAAAGATTTTCAAAATCCAAAAGGAGCCTCCTGTTTTGTGGCTCATAGTGATATTGAAAGTAAAATATGGCATGAAAGGTTTGGTCATATTAGTGACAACTACCTAAAGGATTTGAGCACCCATGATATGGTTACAAGATTACCCCAAGTCTTTTCTAGTGATGGAGTTTGTCCTGGATGTGCTCTTGGAAAGCAACATCAAGATTCTTTCCACCCAAGTAGTTCTCAAAATACCTCTTCCCCTATAGATTTAATCCATAGTGAATTAATGACCTTTCGTGAACCATCTTTCAAAGGAGCAAAGAATGCTCTAACATTTATTGATGATTTCTCTAGAAGATCTTGGGCCTACTTCCTAGATTATAAGAGTGATGTTCTATCCCACTTTATAGTTTTTAAAGCCTTAGTTGAAAATTAGGCATCTTACAAAATCAAGAAGATTCACATTGATAATGAGGGGGAATACTGCAATAATGAGTTCTCCATTTTTTTATCCAATCATGGCATCATTCATCAGCATTCTGTCTCTCACAATCCTCAACAAAATGGTATTGCAGAAAGGAAAAACTAAACATTAAAAGAGATGGCTAATTGTATGCTCCATTCAAGAGATATTCCAAAATTTTTTTGGGCAGAAGCTATTAACTGTGCAAATTATATTCAAAATCGCACACCTCATAAAGCTCTTGACCATTTAACTCCTGAAGAAGCATGGACTGGCTTAAAACCAGATGTTTCCTACTTCAATATTTTTGGGTGTACTGCTTGGGCTCACATCCCAAAGAAGAAAAGGAAGGCTCTTGATAAGAAAAGCAGAAAACTCATCTTTGTTGGTTATTGTGAAGAATTAAAAGCATACAAGCTTCTTTATCCCTCAACTCATGAGGTCTTCTTTCATAGGAATGTCCAATTTGATGAAACATTCCCTCAAAAAGATCCTCAAAAGCCCTCTTCCTCCATTGAGCCTTCTCCTATAGTAGAACCTCAATATTATGAAGAGCCAACTCTTGAAGTTAACTTGGTTATTGATAATCAAGATGAGGAACATGAAACTCCATCTCAATGTCTTTCAACTCCTTCAACTCCTTCCTCTATGCAAAAATGGGCCCGTACCATTGTTAACGAAGCTACTCCTTACATTCAAAATATTCCTTCAACCAGATCATCCAACCCCAAAGATACTATTCTTTTATGTCAGTCTATTTCCTTTGATTCAATCCTTCAAATAAACCTCGAGTATAAAAGAATGGGATTATGCCATGGAAAACAAATTTTCTTCCTTGATAAAAAATGATACTTGGGATTTAGTTCCCTTACCTAAAGGAAGTAAATTAGTTTGTTGTAAATGGATCTTCAAAACCAAATATGGGCCTAATGGAGAAATAGATAAACATAAGGCTCGTATTGTAGCCAAATATTTTTATTAAATAGAGGGTATTGATTATGCAGAAATTTTTGCTCCAGTTGCTAAAATGGATTATGTTAGATTGGTTCTTGCTCTGGCTACTTCCCATAAGTGGAAAGTATATCAAATGGATGTAAAAAGTGCTTTCCTACATGGAGATTTAAAGGAAGAAATATTCATGGAACAACCCGTTGGTTTCACTCAAGACTCCTCTCTTGTTTGTAGGCTTAAAAAATCTCTCTATGGCCTCAAACAAGCCCCTAGAGCTTGGTATGAAAATATGGACTCCTTCCTTCTTTCAGCAGGATTTTCTCATTGTGAGTCTAATAACACAGTTTACATTTGGATAAATAAAGGCAATATCACCATTCTTGTTTTTTATGTTGATGATCTTCTTCTCACTGGTAATAACTTCACTCACATTCAGACTATAAAAGACTCCCTCCCTAAGAAAAAATGAAATGGCTGACCTAGGTCTAGTTCATTACTTCCTTGGGATTCAAATAAGTCAAAAAAATATAGGAATTATCTTGTGTCAATAAAAGTACACCCTAGATCTCCTTCAAAAGTTTAAAATGACATATTATAAACCTTCTTCTACCCCTTTTCAATCTGGCATTCATCTTAGTACTTCCTGCTCATCCCCTCTATGTGATGCAACTCTATACCTTCAGATTATAGGAAGTCTGTTATACCTTACTCATACTCGCCCAAATATCTCATATGTTGTTGGGCTCATATACAGATTCTCTCATAACCCTCATTTCAGTCATTTTCAAGCAGCTAAAAGAATTCTTTGTTATTTGTAGGGCACTACGCACTTTGGGCTCATCTATAAGGAAGACTCCATGCATATCATTGGCTATACATATTCAAATTGGGCAGGATCATTAGATGATAGATGTTCAACATTTGGCTATGTTTTTTGCCTTGGTTCTTCACCAATAGCCTGGTTATGCAAGAAACAACAAGCAATAGCACTATCTTCTACAAATAGAGTAGCAGTTTCAGCAAGTCAAGAAGCTCTTTGGCTTCATCAAATTCTAAAAGAATTTGGTTTCTTCCATAAAGAGTCTATAACACTTTGGTGTGACAATCAGAGCACAATTCATATTGCACGTAATCCAGTTGAGCATCAGCACACCAAATACATTGAGATACACATGCACTTCATCAGGCAACATATTCAGAATGGGGATATACACTTGGAATATATTTTTACTGAGAATAAAATTGCAGATATCTTCACCAAGTCATTTCCTTATTTGTGTTACCTTCAATTGCAAGAAAATCTTGGAGTCATACAACTGCATTGATTGGTTTTATGAGGACAATATTCACCATACGAAGACATGCCTCTCTTCATATTATAGTTGGTTTTTTCCCACAAGGGTTTTTTCACCAACTATTATATGTAAATGAGTACCTAATCAGGCCATGTTGTCGGGACTCATATTTATTTCTTGTACAAAAGGACAATATTCGCCATACGAAGACATGCCTCTCATTGTTGGTTTTTCCCCACAGGGGTTTTTTCACCAACAATATTATGTAAATGAGTACCTAATCAGGCCTAGTCATCGGGACTCATCTTTCTTTATTGTATAAAGAGGACAATCTTCGCCATACGAAGACAAGCCTCTAATAGTTGGTTTTTCCCCACAGGGGTTTTTTCACCAACTATTATATGTAAATGAGTACCTAATCAGGCCATGTTGTCGGGACTCATATTTCTTTATTGTTAAAGAGGACAATCTTCGCCATACGAAGACATGCCTCTCTTCTTCTCATAGTTGGTTTTTCCCCACAGGGGTTTTTTCACCAACTATTTATTGTATAAGGAGGACAATCTTTGCCATACGAAGACAAGCCTCTAACTTCCTTTTGATTGATGGTTTTTTCCCATTGGGTTTTACCATCTCTACAAAAGAAGTCATTGTACATGAGTAACCTTATTGAAGGACTCATTTGTACGTTCACCCCTAGTATCACTTAAGGGGGGTGTTAGAATAAGAGAATATTCTCTTAAGTTCCACTAGGATAGACACTTGAGTTTCCACTCCTCCATGTGTCAGGAGAACTCTCAGTGGTGTCTTCATCAAGTCTGATGAGTTGTTGTAATCCAACGACTCTCAATGATCAACTCTGCTATTTATACAGAGTTGATCCTTGGAATAAATCAATCAGTTCTACTCTTCTCTTCATCTCTTGTAATGCTTTGCATATCTATTGTGAAATTCTAACAACCTCCAACACCATTCTTGCATATGGCACCGTCGAAGTACATTTTCCATAATTGGTCGAGGGTAGAAGTTAGATCGTCGGACACCTTCGTCTCACCTTTCTCAAGCTTAGTGATGGTATAACAACCAATCTCAATTTCCATTATTGCATTAAAATCAAGCATAGAGAACTCGTCTTCTAACCGAAGCTCATCTAAATATTCCTCCATTAGATCCATCTCCTCCAGCTCTTCAGTTACAAGGTTTACTGAGTCTATAGCCTTTTCTTCCTCTTTAATATTTTCGATATGATATGTCGAGGTTTTCTCATTGTAAATACATATTCTTCTCCCTTTGAAAAAAATATCCAAATGAGAATAGTCCAAGGACAGGTAGCCTACAACTTAGCTGTGAACTCCCTTGATAGGCCCATGTTGAAGTACGGTTCCAAGTCTACCACAACAACTTATTGTATGACAGTAATTTACAGTATGTTGTGCAAAATAATTGGGATATATTTGATCACTTCTACTATTTTGACAAAAGTGCCATCCAACTGCAAGATGCCTGGGCAGCTTCTTGTATACTCCATACCCATAATTTAGCATACTGCCTTTGGTATGATAATTGTTGCTGCACTAGAGTTAATCATGCAAGTGTGCACGATCCATCCCTCCATTTTGAGAGACAGATAGAATGGGGGAGGTATATTTTTTCCCATGGCCGAAGTGGGCAGTGTTTGAGCCAACACCGTCTACGTAGGGTTTTTCTTCTTATCCTTCACAAATTTTAATGATTCTTGTAATAGATCTACTTGTCTAGGTAGTTGTAGCGCATCATAGAGATTCACCTTAGCGAGAATATTATTTAGTTATTCAATGATATTATATGACTGCACGTTAGGCTCCCTTGGTTCACAAACAACTTCATATTTGCTTCGATACTGTTGGGTAGCTTCTACTCTTTGACACTTGGTCAAAGATGAGTATTTGAGCTTTTCGTTTGCTTGTTTTTTGTTTCTATCTATGTTTGTGTAGCAAAATATTGCGAAGTAGATGCTTTTGCTTACATTTTATCCTTCGCCAAGGTAGGCAAAATATCCTTTAGCAAGACAGGCTCGTTTGCTTTAGATGCTGGCATAGGTGCTTTCGCTTGAGACTGCTTCTTTTCATTCTACACCTTCTTCTTAGTGGGTACCTTCAATGGCTCCATCTTCACTGGATCAACAGTGATAGATTTTTTCCCAAATTTTGTGAGAACTGGTACTTGCTCAACAGATGAGACCATGAAGTTGTGATCAATTTCCATGATCATATTGACTTGACTACTAGAAGTGCTTTCTGCCAATATATGCACATAGTTTAAATGAACCATGCAGGTTTCTTCGCCATGAGGGTCATTACAGGTAGAGCACCAATATGTCTGCTCTGATGTACCAGCTTATTCATTAACCAATACGTTTGTATTTCTCTCAGCACCTTTGCTAGTTGAAGCTACTTGCTCTCTAGTAATCGACGACATTTGAAATATTCTTGATCAAAAGTCAGCCTCAACTTATTTCTTCTTAATGGATGTGATTTCGTTTTACATTGTCCTCACCGTTGAATTAAGTGATTGCATATCCTGCAATAATTTCATGTGGGGATCAGGATTTGAGAGCACTGGAGGTGTTGGTAAAGGTAGAGGCACTAGCGGAGAAAGCGATGCTGGGACAAAAGGAGGAGCAGGTAGTTGTGGAATAGTTGGAGCGGGTAATTGCGAGACTGGAACTGATGCAATTTGAGGCAGACTTGAGCTCCATGAAGGAATAGGATACATAGAAGGCATGGGTTGTGAAAAAGCACTAGAATACAAATGTTGTGGAAGATTAGGGAGAATAAGCATTGTTACCTTTGGAGGCAGCTGACCTATGGCAATCAAATCCACTTCGGTCTTTTGCACCTACATGTACAAATTTGGAAATGTGTTGACATTGGCTTGTCTAACGATCATACCAATGTTATAGTTGAAAGATCGAAGATAGTAAAACATAGCTTGTTCATGGATTGGTCAGAGACCATCATAGACTCTCTACCAACTTTGAGCGAACCTGATGAAATCCACTATTTCCTCCTACGGATGCGTTTGGATTTTTGTGAATTGATGCAATAAGGAAAAAGGATCAGATTGCTCATGGAAATTCTTAATCAACAATTCTGCAAAATGATCCCACGTGGTGATAGTAGCGGGTGGCAAGGACTGGTACCAATACAACAACTTTTCTCTGAGAGATAACACAATCAATCTTACCATAATGTCTTCATTCGTGATGCTATGTATTGTTGCTAAAGAAACCACATATTGGATATGCTCGTAAGTAACCTTACTTGTACCATCATAGGTGGGCAAAGCTTTCAATGCTGCATGAGTGACTGGGTTTTAAGTTTGTAGGTTCAAAGCTCCTAAGCTATTCCATGCTAGAAACAACATTGGTGGTGGTTGTTGTCGTGGCATATTTTGAGCCACGTGGACTGGTGTGTGTGGTTGGGGAGGTGGAAAACTAGAAGTTGTACTAGCATGACTCGAAGGAACAGAAAACACACCAGCTAACTGAGAAGATGTTGTAGTTGATGGGACAACTGGAGGAACTAACCTAGGGTGTTCTCCTAGATCTTGGATGTCAAGTTCGTAAAACTCAATAGGCTCTTCAAAATTTTTGGTCTTCGATATTGTAATCATGAAGAAAAATCTCACTCACTCCATGTTTGGAGGATTTTGGGTAGAGCTGAGTCACCGAATGTTCTAATCACACAATACTAGGCGAACATCAAACCTTAATACTATTAATAGTGGAACCTTTTGAGAGGTCCCATCGGGCATGCCAAAAATTGTTGGTCAAATATCTACCTAAAATACAAACATATGTTTGTGCACCCTAGACATGACCAACATTGAAAGGTTGGAGGAAAGAGATGTCCTTTGGTCCAATCTCTAGAGAGGTTTGGCTCCCTTACTAAATCCTACACCAGTTTAAGGTTTAGAGTTACAGGAAAGAAATAGGAAAAGATGGAAAGATATAGAAAATATGGCTATAAGCCTAGGATGGGGATAGACTAACAACCGAAAGTTCATCGAGCAAGTAACATCATACAACATGAACGTAAGCGCAAAAAATTCTAACAGTTATGTAGGAAAATAACCCCAAAGTGCATTTTAGTGTTCACTCCCTCACAAGCAAAGATTAAATTCAGAAGCAGAATTCACTCACAACAAATAATGGAAATGGAAGCCTTCAAAAATTACACAAAAAATTATCAAATGCAAAACCACTCGAAGAACCAGAAGCCGAAGCGTTTCTATTGATGCAAAAAACTTAGAGAGTTTTTTTGCAGAGTGTCCATCCTCCTTTTTTTGTTACATAAAAATATCTAGTAGTATCTAGTATTTATAGAGGATTCCACCTCTTTCATTTAATACATATAAGGAAAAAATATCCATAGATCAGGAACCAGGAAGATGAAGTTTCTCCTCGAAAATATTCATTTGGGAGCAGTGATCCAGCTTTGGAGGAAAAATTGCTGGGAGTTTAGTAAGCTTGGATGTTGGTGCATAAAAAATTGAAAATATGGTCGTTGAATTGGTATCTCCATTTTGCCTTGGAAATTCACCCTTGTCAAGAAATTCCACCAAACCTGAGCATCATTTTGAAAAGAGGTGAAGTAAGTGGATGATGTCTTGGAAATCATGAAAATCACCCTACGATATTGAATCCTGCACCCTTTTCAAAATGAAACCAACAAATATAATCTCCTTTGCTTCCATCATTAAATTCTCATCATTTTTTGGGTCTAGGCACCTTTGAAAAGTCTTCTTCGATGCTTGAAATCAGTTTCACCCGAAAACGCGACAACAATTCTTCTTGGAGCAAGTCTGGGCGAAAATGCCCTATGCACATTTTTATTTTATCATATATCTCATGCTGAAAAATACTTCTTTATTCCGCCATCCAAGACCTTTCCTTTTACGCTCTTGTTTGGAATTTTGGAGTGCACACTCAGGAATAGTCAGAAATGAATTCCACCCAATATGAGAACGAATTCACTTTCATCTCTGCACCAGTCATAACGCATTTCTTTCCTTTGTTTGGATTCAAAAATCACCCATTATTCGCTTTTGCGTTCACATTTAGCGCATCGAACAAAATTTACATCGTTTTGTCCCAAGAAGGGGCGAATGGGAGTTTCACCTCTCTCATGGGGTGAAAATACTGTTGACCATCCTTGCCTTTGACTGCCACGAGGTGCCTTTCATTCGAAATAGCATTCGCTCCAAAGAGAGACGTATGAATATTTCACCCCACATTTGGGGTGAAACCCTTTTAAAAACTCTCTTTAATTTGTTTACATGTGGGACCCACGACTCACTTTTGGACGTCCCTGCAATGTGTTGTCACCCCAAAGAGTGGCAAATGGTGCTTTTGCCCCTCTTGGGGTGAAATCCCTTTTGAATTTTAAACTGGGCTTGATGTGTTCTCTTTATTTGCCTTTTTTAAAAATACATTCACCTCCAAATGAAGGCGAATGGAGATGTTGCCTCCTACAAGGGGTGAAAGTATTCTTATATACTTCTTGTCGCAACACTCAGAATTTAACCCCACGCGTGCACTTTCAAGTCGATCTATCATCTTTATGACTGTTTCAACATTCATGCCTTGGCACATAAAAACAATTTCATGTCATTTTACCCCAATCATCGTGGCGCAACACTTTAAGTTTCTTTGGGCTATGTTGTCGCCCCAAAGGAAAGGCGAATGGGGGTTTCGCCCCTCACTTGGGGTAAAACCCTTGTTGACTTTTCCATTAGCTCCTTTTAAATGATATTCGCCCCTAGGTAAGGCGAATGGTGTTTTTACCCCACCTTTGGGGTAAAATCACTTCACACTTATGCTTTTGAACCTTGACATTGGGCCCACCACGAACTTGCCTTTGAAGATGTGATTTCACCTCAAGGAGGGGCGAAAGGGATTGTCGCCCCTCACTTAGGGCGAAA
This sequence comes from Wollemia nobilis, assembly GCA_028583015.1. Taxonomy (NCBI): domain Eukaryota; kingdom Viridiplantae; phylum Streptophyta; class Pinopsida; order Araucariales; family Araucariaceae; genus Wollemia; species Wollemia nobilis. The sequence goes on from JAQPPZ010015100.1 coordinate 13,371,638, forward strand.
GCGCAATAATTTAAATCTTTGTACGCCATTAGTGCTTTTCCACAATGACTTATATTTTCAAAGAAATGTGTTCACCTTTGTCACGTTTTTGCCTTGGACCTCCGCATTGCCCATACTTAACTTATTTTTACTTTTACTACATGAAATAAAGGTGTTTTGCCCTTGGGGAGGGCGACGAAAGTTTTCGCCCCTCCATGTGAGCAAAAACACTTTTATGTTTTTCTCCATGTTGCCTTTATCAAACATCTTTGAATACACACATTTTAATACACACATTTTAATACCGCACGTCTGTCTTCCAACCCATTTTTGGATGATTTTTTTAATTTTAATTCCCAGCATGATGTCCACAAAAAAGAAACAAAAAGAGGATAATTAACACACAATGTATTGCGATGATAAAAAAATTCCGAATATCCATCATCCATCATATTTTTTCGAGATTTACAATAAAAACTGCAAATAAAGTCCCGAAAAATACAATGTGGCAAGATGTCAAAACTACCAACATGAGACCTTCATTAGTTAAGGCAAGAGCTAAGGAAACTTCAAAGGAGATTGCCAATGACACTTAAAAAGTTTTAAATTTAAATGAAGGTTGTAACTCCAATTGTAGTAGTAAATGAAGCTTATATGTTGGATATGAAAAAAGATTCAAATAATATTTTGAATACCAAAGACTCCTGGGAGGTACTGAAGGTCCAGGTGCATATTAAAAAGAAGACAAAAGACTTGGAGGTTGATGTCAGACTCTCCAAATCTTAGTTAGCTATTCTACTCTCTTGTTCTGTTTACTGGCCTCTTGTGTTGGTTTTCATATTGTTCTTTGATCTGATCTTTTTATCTGTTTATACCCTTTTAGCCTTGAGATTTTGTCTATGCTGGAAGTTTTTTTGCCTTATGTAAAAGGGTTGCAACCCTTCCAAAAACCCCTTTTTCACCTTTAATAAAAAAAAGAAAATAATATAATTAATATAAAGCTGCAAGCTTACTACAATGGTAAGGGTTTTGACCTTTCTTTGAAAAGTCCAAGATTCAAATTCCACTCAATATAAAGAGACTTCCCCTCATAAAAACTAAATATAAATAAATTTAATATAAAATTATATAAAATATTTAATAATGATTATAAATTAAGATATTATAAACACGTAAAGTATTCTCTTAATTAATATTTATTTTTAAAAATAATACAAAATGATTTTTATCTAGAAAATATAGCCATATAAAACTATTTTTTTTTATAATAAAAATATATATTTTTATACACTATTTAAACTTATAAAGTTAAGAATATTACTTTAAACATATTGCTGTATGGACTTATAATCCTGTATTAGGTAATTCCTATTCAAATAATTAAACATATAAAAGGATCATTCGTACTTTTGTACTATTTAACTATTTTATATAGAGAAAGAGAAGTGATTGTACATAACAGGCCTAGAGAAAGAAGGGATTGTCCGCATATAGAATTAAGATTTTAATACACTTTATAAAAGTTTAAGGTTTGGTGTAACAAACCAACATTTAATTATTATAGATAAACATATATTAAGGTATGTGCTTGTGGTTTATTTAGTGTGATCTATTGACAAGGATGTCCTTTACATTATAGATGATATGATCTGGATATAACCCTCACTTACATTATCGATGTTATGATCAGGATATAACCCTCACTTACATTATGGATGGTAAGATCCGGATATAACCCTCACATTATGGATGATAAGATCCGAATATAACCCTGATATATTAAAAATGTTAATTAAAAAAAAACATTTTATTATTATTTTTATTATTTATATATAAAAATATATTATGAAAATACCTTTCGTAAAGACCTCAATTTACAATATAATATTTGAATTTATTTTTATCTGATAAACCAAGATGAGAAAGGCATGGTAAACTCCAATCAATATCTGATAAACCAAGATGAGAAGGACGTTGGCATCATATTTTGTTTATATTTGTATGATAACAAACAATTCATTGTTCCCTCTATTCAATCAAACATCTCTTCCTCACATATATAAATTGATTTCTTTCTGCTTTCCTTTGGTAAAGGAAAGAGTTTCCATCAGAGATGGCGATCCAAACTTTTTTGAGTGCAGTTGCTGGCATTGTTGTTTTACGAGGAATTGAGGCAGCCAAGCACCTTCCTCTAGGGGGTAAATTACGTTGTTTAATTTTTAAATTATAAAGCTTGATTTTCGAGGATTCTGATCAAATTTCTTACGAGAGAATTTTGTGGAGGTTAATATCATTATATGGCTTTTCACCCTTTCAGGAAATGTTGAACATGCAGAGGCCACAAAAGAAACAGAAATTGCTTACGTTCAGGTGTTCATGGGCTACATGGAAACAATTAACTCCATTATTTGAATTTACAATATCTTAAATTTAAAATTTAGAATGGCAAGGGAGCATTTACCAATCTATTGCAAAAGATATTGTAATTGGGAGCCAGAATGGGAGAGAAACATAGTCATAGCCACAGATATTGTGAATTTAGAATAGCAAGGAAGCACTTGTGAATCTATTGCAAAAGATATAGTAATTAGGAGCCAGAATGGGAGAGAAACATAGTCATAGCCACAGTTGTTTTATTATTATTAAAAAGAACATGATATTCCCTGTTGGGACAACACATAGGTTAGAGTTTTGTGGGTCTTCTTGAAGAAGACTTAGGTTCAAACAACAATACGATATCACATGCAATGGTCTTGGTCTTTAATTCTCATAATGAGAATCAACCATATATACGGGTGTGTGAGTGTGAGTGTGAGTGTGGTCTTTGGTTCTCATAATGAAAATTAGCATGTTACTGTAATGGTCTTGGTCTTTAGTTCTCATAATGAGAATCAATCATATATAATATACGGGTGTATGAGTGTGAGTGTGTTATATAATTAATTAAAAAAAAAACTTTTTGTGGGGATATTTGACTTATGTTTTTTTTAGTTTGGTTGAAGTCTTATTTTTTTTGTTCTTTAATTCAAAAATTTAAATGGCCATTATCAGTTCTAACATGCTTAGCTTGTAAAGTTTTAAAGGTTAAAGATTATATGAATATGAGTAACAACTTTAAAGCATAGATTTTATTAATAATTGAATTGAAAGAGAGGAACTCAAAAAAATTGCATATAAATTTATTAAAATGCATGTGTTTAGAAATTGGGTTTATCAAAATTGATTTTGAGGGTTCTTTTAAAGAATATCCAAAAAAAAAAAAAGGTCAATGGAAGTGGTCTTTTTTGAAATAATAAAAACAAAATTCTCTTCATTTATAATCATATGGAACTTCAACTAATAACTATGAAAGGTTAGGGATTGGATAAAAATAATAATCATCTATTATATAGGAGGCAATCCCTTGGGAAGATGAACAAATATCTAGAGAATAAAATCGAGTAATAGATCATTTAGTTGTGTTGATTTTTTTTTTTTTATAAAAAGAATTTGAAAATTTATATTAAAACAAGATTATTTACAAGTTGGGATAAGACTCCTCCCAACCTTAGCTAGCAAGAGCACATGTTTTCCTCCTTTAAAATTCCAACAAACTTCCATAATTCTAAATCCCAAGATCCTAATAACTAATCACTTTTGGTTACAACACTAAAAGGATATCTACATTGGAGCCAAATCTCCTAAACCATACATTTGCAATGATTGTCCAAACTAGCCAAACGTTGGATTTGCTCGTCAACATGCCCACTCTTCTCGTCCTCAATAGCCATGCTACTATGCCACTGAACCCCTACCTCCTTCTCGATATCTATCTTAGCAAGGAAGTCTGCCAATGTGTTCAAAGCTCTACCCAGATAAAACGGGATCACATCATCCAATTCCCTTCATAACTCCTTAATTTGATTGATAATAATCCTTAACCTCCATATATTCAAAGCAAAATTCCTCATGCAATCCAAATCTCCCACCAATATTTGAGAATCTGATTCTATATTTATTTTCCTATAATCTTAACATCATCTTAACCTTTCCTAAACCCTACAATTTCCAATAGAGTACTGCCCCAACATAATTCTTGTAGACCACTCTAATTCCATCTCTACGTGAATTTCCTTTTGCAACTCCATTAGTATTAATTTTAATCCAACCTTATAAGGGTGTTTTCCAATTAGCTCTGTCTTTACATTCCTGCACTTCAACTTCCTTCTCCATCATCCCTATTTCAGCCTGAGTTTCCTCTTTAGCATACGTTACCATAGTTTCTATGACTTTGCTCGAAATGACCTGCCAAACCCCATCCAAGATGAAAATGTTTCCCTAAAATTTTTTCTGTTTCTTATCACCAAATAAATTCTAATCTAAGCTTCCACCTAATATGAAGAGCTTCATATTTAAATTTATCCCTCTTCCATCTTTCCCAAATATTAATCTAGTTCAAATCATCGTTGGATTGAATTTTATAAGATGAAAACCATATCTCCAAAATCTGGTGCATGTATGGACACTCAAACATCAGGTGGTCAGATGTTTCCTCACTTTTGTGGCATAAGATACACTAGGATGGGACAATGATTTCATTACATCCCAAATTATCAAAAGTAGCAATTCCATTGTGCATGAACTACTAGGCAAAGAAGTTTACTTTTGGCCAACCCTTGGACTACCAAATTTTTCTCCAATTCTCATCCAGATATGCATGATGAGGAGGTTCTAGAAGGATATTTTCATATTTATCCTTCACCTTATAGACTCCAAGGCTTTCATAGCTCTAAACTAATTCATCCTCCTCATACCTATTTGTGTGAAATCTTTCTACCAAGATTTTAGTCATGATGGGTGCCAATGTCAAAGGGATTGGAATTGGCCACTCATACAACTTATTAAGTTGATTAAACGTATAATCCCCTAAATGGATGGTATTAAAATAACTTTCAATCTTGATTCAACCTCTACTTTCCATGGTTGTTTTTACTAGTTGTAGTTTTGAGAATTCAACAATGATAGGTGGGTATTGATCCCATGAATTTGTCTAAAAACCTCCCTTCTTCCCTCTTCTTATTTTCCAAAATAATCTATATTTTACTACATGAGATCCTCGCTTTAGTTCTTGTCACACTAGGGACCTATTACCATCCAAAGGGAATGACTCACCTCCTTCGGGTTCACCTATCCCAAATATGTACTAGTTAAAACTCTACTAAATAAAGAAGTTGGTTGGGTGATCCACCTCAAGTAGAGCTTTCCAAATAAATCTTTATTGTTTAGCTCTTATTTCCTCATGCCCAAACCCCCTTTCCATTGGGCTAACTTACTTTATTCTAGCCTACTAACACCCATTTCATCTCTTATTTTGCTTCTCCCCATAAATATTTTTTGGCCATATTGTCCAACTCTTTTCATATAGGATGCGGGGCAACAATGATAAAAAAATTGTAGAATGGGATGGCTTGAATGATTGATTTAAAAAACGTTAATATTCCCCAAAAGGTTAACCATTTGTGAGACCAATGGTTAAATATTTCTTTGATACATTCTAAAATATTCCTCCAGTAAACTATTTTTAGTTTTTTAAAATTTAGAGGGATCCCTAAATAGACCACTGGGAGAGAAGTCCTTGTGAATCCGAAGATCTCTAAAATTTTATCCTAAAGCCTTTGGTCAAGATTAAAGAATACCACTTTGAATTACTTATTGTTTTGATTTGATTTATGACCTTAAGATAAACATTAAGGGTATCTATGATCATTCTTGCTTCCTTGAGGTTGGCCATCCGTCAATCTTGTGTCATCCACAAATTGTAGGTGGGTCAAAACCTCCTCACCCACCTTGATACTTGTGAGCAAACCCTATTGTATTTTCCTCAAGATAAGTCTTCCCAAGCCTTCAACCAATATGATAAAAAGGTAAGGGGAACAATGATCTCCCTGATGGAGGCCTCTAGTATATTGAAATAGTTGCGAGGGAAGACCTTTGATTAACACTCAATATGTCAAAGTAAAGACACAAACCATGAGATACTCTATCCAATCCTGATTGAAATCGAAGGCTGCCATAGTCCTTGACAACAAGCTCCACTCCACCCTATCATATATCTTTGACTTATCCAATTTTATGAACATTCCTCTATTACCAAAATTTTGCATTGAGTGGATTACCTCCTGAGATAGAACCACACCATCCAAGATCTATTTACCCTCTATAAAATTCCTTTGTACTAAGGAGATAATGCTATCTAGGAGAGGTTTTATCCGCTCAACCATTACCTTCATAAATATTGTGTATTTGACATTGCATAAGATAGGTCTATAACTTGAAATATGCATCTCCTCATTCCATTTCATATTTAAGGTAATGAATGTATGATTTAATGATTTAAGTATTCTTTTTATACCCCTAGACTCCTCTATAATAGCCATTACATCCTCCTCTAATCTATCCCAAAAGGTCTAAAAAACTTGATTGGAAAACCATATGGACCTAGCATTTTTCCCATACTCATTCCAAATACTACCTTCTTTAGCTCCTCTCTATCAATGGGTTTAAGTAGGATCTGGTTTTGTTCTTTAGAGATGGTAGAGGGTATGATAGAAATAACTTCTTTCTGAGCCTCTTTGTCTTGCAACATACCTTAAATAATTTAGTAAAATAATCCATTAAATGGAAATGAATACTTAGTATTGTATCAAATAAGAGCTCGTTCTCATATTAAAGAGCTTCCATCTTGTTCGTTCATCTCCTAGCACAAGCAACTTGTTGGAAAAATTTGGTGTTCCTATCACCTTCTAGTAAACAAGTGGTTTGTGCTCTTTGTTTCCAGTAGATCTCCTCTTGGTTATCAATGTCCTCAACTGCTTTACGCAACTTATCATCCTCTTCTTTGAGATGCTCCATTTTTCATTCATTGAAGAGTTTTTGTACCTCATCCCATCTAACCACCAATGGAGCTCTTTGGGCTTGGAAGTATAACTTGTTATATTACCTCCATTATTTCATTTGATCCTTGACATAATGAAGCTGCTTGTGGAATCTAAACATTGTTGCCACGTCTTGATCCCCCCTCTAATAGAATAGGGAAGTGATTCGAGATTGAACCATCCAAAAACTAAAATTTTAGATTCTATTTTACAAATGCATCCTTTACAACTATAAAATGATATAACTTCACCTTCCTACTATGTGGCTCCCTCTTATTATTCAAGTATAGTTGGTTCTAGGATATTTAATACCCACCAAGTGTAATGCATGGACCTGGGAAATCATAAGCAGGTCCCCTAATTCTAAAATTGGAGTTCCCCCTTCTTGATCTTTGGATGATAATTTAGGATTAAAATCCATACCATCAATCCAGTCTAACTCCTCCCTCAAGACTCATATTATGCACTACTTTCCATTGATAAATTTGACCATGTAGGTTTTGAGTCCCATAGATATTTGTGATAAAAACTTGCTCAGTTGTCACATTATTCCTAAAAAGGGATGTGAGGACACCCTTCCAAGCTATATGTTCTATTGCCATCCATTCAAGAGTGTTCCAAAATGTAACTATCCCCCTTGAGGCCCCTTGGGCATATTGGGACTGTAATGGAATGAGATATAATAAATTAATACAAAAATGAATTACAATTTATAGGCATAAGCCTATATGAAAAGATTACAATATATAGGCATAAGCCTATATGAAAATATGACAAGTGTCACAGACACATGTCAAGCACATGAAACGTGCATATTATTTCTAACATTCCCCCTTAATGTGCACTTTCATAAGCATAAAATACACATTAATAAAGTCTAGGCTCTTGCTTTTTGCTCTTGGCTCTCCAACTATGAATAATGCTAGATCAACATTGTATATATCTTGGTCTGTTGCCTCAGGTTCAACCACTTCCTTAAATTTTTTGCCTCTAATTCAGCCGTCTAAGTGCCTCAAGATCATCTTGGGTGTCTCAGGGTCAACCACTTTTGGGTTTGTTGCCTTTGTAGGTCATACTCTAGGTATGTTGCCTCTCATAGGTCACTGACTAGGTTCACCATGAATATCATCCCCCCTTATGGTGAAACTCAATATAGAAGGTGTCGATCTCTACCGAAAATGTACCTTAATACAAAAGAAAATACGAGCCATATAAGAGTGTTGGTCTCTATCGAAAATGCACTAAAAAAATACAATAAAATTAAGCTATAGAATCCAAATATGGAGGAGAAGAAGAAAGAAGAGAATAGAATCTTCTGAAGTGTCTATGTTTATAGTCTTCAAAAGTTGATTTGAAAAAGCCCTCAAATAGAGTCTAGGGTGTCTATGTTTGTAGTCCCTAAAGTATGTGTCCTTATGGTGACCATAAGGACACATACTCTAAGAAAATACTAGAAGTTTGATTTATTTTGGTTTGGCTCTTTTTAAATTATTGTAAAACATGATTCGAATGCATTTGAGTGGGCAAACAATAACGACCAACTTTTATCAATTTCATTAAATGGCTAGCACTGAAAGCACTATGTGTAAAAGAAAGTGTTGCCAAAATGTATTATATGTACATAGATATGTGAAACTTAATAAGCCATGGTAAATTTGAGTCACAAAAAGCTGATTGGTTGAAGCAAAAGCTAACAACTAGCAAATTTTGAAATAAAGCAATCTTATTGCAAAAAAATACGACATTAATTTTATCAAGTATACCTAGGTGCTTGAATGTTTCAATGGATTACAAAGCTAATTTGAGCATAAAATCAAAGCATGTGCATCCCTCGATATTAAATGTGCTAACAATCAACTTTGTATCATAAAAACAAAACCCTATGGGCTCATTTTGCATGACTAATAGTCATGATATTAAGCATTTTTTGAGATAGAGCATTTTGAAAGTAATTAAGGTATTCTAAGAGAAAAGTACAAAAACCTTTATGTGTGAGCCTTAGTTGATTGTATTCGGTAATACAAGTTGCTAAAGTTTCCATAATCGAAGTTTAATAGCCATGGTTGTAGATTACAAGACCCCCTCCAAGAAGGAAAACATCCAAAAGAAGAACAAGAAGGAGAAGAAGGTTTATAAAGAGTTGAGGGATGAACAAAAATTATGACACAATGCTCACCCTCAAATCCAAGCACAAGAGTCTTAGGGATACATCATAATAGAAGACTTAATATTTCATTCGATAGAATGGGAGTGATTGCACGGATCTCAATTTTATCATCATATATGCCCAAGTTTGTGCACCTGTACTCAAAACCGGTCCAAGTAGTGGCAAAGTACTACAATCCCAGAACTAGAGTAGTTCAAGATGTAGAAAGCCAGGTAGTTTTTTATATTACATTTAAATATATTACAAATGCATTTTCAATAGGTTTCTACCTTGAGATAACCCTAAAAAACTTCAATGCTCAAAATCAAAGCAAATATTATGAGGGTCAAAATCTTAAAAATTGGCTCAACCAACAAATGAACCATCCAAGTGCCCACTTTTGCTTGATGAATTTAAATACCTAGAAGTTTTATCCATGCTGTCTATAGTATTTGAATTAGAAATGGATAAGCATGTCTATGAATATCTAATAGTCATGGACTATACCATCACCAATCCCATTAACTATGACATGATTTGACCTAACCCCCCTCAAACTCCTCTTTTCTTTGATTCAACCCAATTTCTATGTGCAAGAATGCATGAAAAACTAGTGGTGTTGCAAAAATAAAAGTATTCGATGATGTGGAGCTTCTATCCACGTCTCTCCAATAGTGTAGAGATTAATAATTTTCCCTCCTTAGAGCAATGGTAATGTTGAGTGTTAATTTTTCATATTACAAATAATAACACGCAACTTAGAGTCTCGAACAAAAGACTCTTTCTTGCAAAGAAATAATTTATTTTATTTTCCTTCCTTTTATTATTTCTCCAAGCTTCTTTGTGAAACAACTTTTACGTATATAAAAATGAATTTTAATTTAATACATACAATCGATATATCCCGGAATAACTCAAATCCTGCAGATAGTCGTTAACAAGGGGCCTTTGTTGATTCTCAATGAACTTTATAATCTTGACTTGTTTGATTAATCAAAAATAAACAAAAATCCTTTTGATGTTCTAATATTCACAATTTATTCTAAGGTTAACCTATTCGTTTTATCTCTATTCAATAGTTCTGTTATTTCAATGTTAGTCTCTGACATGAAATTAAGCATATCAAGGAATAAAACATAAACTATTGAATAGAGATAAAACGAACAGGTTAACCTTAGAATAAATTGTGAATATTAGAACATCAAAAGGATTTTTGTTTATTTTTGATTAATCAAACAAGTCAAGATTATAAAGTTCATTGAGAATCAACAAAGGCCCCTTGTTAACAGCTATCTACAGGATTTGAGTTATTCTAGGATATATCAGTTGTATGTATTAAATTAAAATTCATTTTTATATACGTAAAAGTTGTTTCACAAAGAAGCTTGGAGAAATAATAAAAGGAAGGAAAATAAAATAAATTATTTCTTTGCAAGAAAGAGTCTTTTGTTCGAGACTCTAAGTTGCGTGTTATTATTTGTAATATGACAAATTAACACTCAACATTTTGGCGCTAGAAGGAGGGCTTCTGTATTGCTTTGCAATTTTGATTTGTTCTAACAATTAACGTGGGTAGTTTTGTTTCCACCTATTGTGCTTGCAGGTGTAACACCAGACATTTTATCTGGCAGCAGAGTTGAGAAATATTTTAGAGTCCTAGAGTTTCCAAGCTGGCCCAACCTGAGTACATTGCTACTAGGTCTAAAACCACAGGGGAAACTATCTTCCAAAGTCTTTCTCCCACTGCTTGGAGGCCGAAAAACAAAACATTAGAAGTCAAAATACCACCCAAGATACTTGAGTTAGGGATTTCTTTGGACTCAAGTACCTCTAGTGGGCCTGAACCCTTAAGTTCAGGTGGGATAGTAACACCAGCTGGTATCTCGTATCCACAGCTCCAGGAGTTCCAATTGTTCCCACAGTGGTTGACACCTTTGAATAACATGGCCCAACAACAACAACAACAGCCACCTGCCCTTTGGTATGGTGCTCAGAGTTCCCCTTTAGATATTCTCGGGGCAGTCCATGACTTGCCTAGAAACATTGAAAGGGGATTACCCAAATTCATTCATGATGGTCCAACAACAGCAGAAGATCATGTCCAGATCTATAAAGATTACATGTTTAGGCAGGGGGTTACTCACGAGGATGTTGCCTGTCGAGTTTTCCTTGCTAGTCTAGACCACATTGCTAACGAATGGTATCAAAATTTGCCAGCAGGGTCCATAACTTCATGGGCCCAGCTAGAAACTGCGTTCATAGGTCAATTCAGACAGTTAGTAGATCCCTCCATGACATACAATTTCTTCGTATCTTGCAAAAGACAAACCAATGAGCCCATTCGAATGTTTAATCAGAGATTTCAAAAGCTATATACGAATGTGACTCGTCACTTTGCGATAGACCCTGCAATTGCCTTGCAGCTATACTTCGGAGCCTTAGATCCTTTAACATCTTTGTTGACTAGAAGGAACCCTCAGGTTACAACCCTTCCTTTGGCTTATGCAGAAACAATGACTCTCGAACAGCAGATGAACCTGCCAGGCACAGGATTGTCTCAATTGACTGGGATGGGACAATATGGCCCATACAGCCAATTTGCCATGATGAACCAGGTAGTAGCACCACAGGCTTCGATGTTGAACAACTTCCAAACACCCACCCAAGTTATGCCATTGTCAGGTTATCCGAATGCCGCTGTTCAAACATAGAGTTTGATTCAAAATAACTCGATGGGTTTGCATGGGTTCGGTATGGGCAATAATCTGTTGACCATGTCGGGGTTTGCTCCAATTAACACGCCAAGCTCAGCGACTTATCCAACAATCACTCCCATTCAAAATGGGAATCCAGGATGGAATCCACCTGCCCAAACTCAAGCCATTCAAAATGGGAATCCAGGATGGAATCCACCTGCCCAAACCCAAGCCATTGTACCCAGTCCAGAGGTGGCTAATGCAGCCAACACAATTGGACCTGCAATTGCAGTGCCTCAACCACAAGGGTCCGAAGCAACCATAGAAAATATGAAAGAAACGTTGGCCAAGGTGTTAGTAACAGTGGGGAATGTCAATAAAAAAGTTGATCAGGCCATGGGCCATAACCGACCTCACAATCATAGAGGAAAAGGAATGTATAACATGCAGCCTAACAACGGGCGGGTACCCAATCCCGTTGCCAACCAGGTAGACATTTTGGAAGACTATGGAGATGCAGGATCTTGTGATAATGATTGCCCGCACTATGGCCATGTGAAACCGGAGTCTATGCTAACGGAGGTCATACATTCCCATGAAAATGAAGAAGAGGAGGATGTAGAATTTTTTGGAAGCGAAGATGAAGAAGCTTTGGAAGTTCATGCAAACAAACGTTTTGGGAAAGCAAATCACAAATATTACACTAGGAGTTCTAAAGAGCCCAAAACTTCCTCTCGCTCCTCCTAATAATCAATTACTCCCTCCTGACCCTAAAGGAGATGTCAATCCCCCTCCTCCATCGAAGGTCGAAAAGTCTAAGATGATGCAAAACTTGCCAAATCCATAAAAGCTCACTTACGATTTGGTGGAAGATATGAAGAAGAATAGGGCCAATGTATCGATGTATGACATGGCCCGATTATTAGGCCAAGAAGTGAGTTCACCAAAAGGATTAAATCCATCTCGCACAAGTTCATGAAGCTAAAAGTGCTCAGTCCCAAGTGGTTGTACAAAAAGAAAAACGAGATATACCTCCCCTTTTGGTAACCATTAGAATTGCAGGTAAAAACTTGCACAATTGTTTAATAGACTCGTGGGCCTCGGCTACTATCATGCCCTTAGAAATCAGAAATATTGGGACTTACACCAAAGCCTTCTAGGAGCAGTGGTGGTGCAGTTGGACAGTCAACCATGGAGGCAGAGGGAGAGCCGGGTGATGTGCATATTCAAGTCAATTCGAACCCGTAGTTCAACAACGCATAGACATATTGGTGCTCGATATTCCTATCAAATATGGCATGGTATTGGGAAGAGATTGGAGTAAGAACCTAAACGGTTACATTGTGACAGACTCTTCACACATGTGGCTGCCTTGGAGGGGAGTGGCCAATCAAATTTGAATTGACAGTGAACCCCGACTCAAAGAGATGATCACAGATTACAACAAGCCGAACGAGATCCAGTACATTGAAGCTGAGTTGGGAGCATACTGTTTGGACATAGAAGCACTCAAAAATACCCATGATGAAAGGATGGGGCACAACTTTACTGAAGGACATCAAGACATTTGGACCTTGAGATTTGATGGATCCAGGTCCAGACAAGGAGCAGGAGCCGGTGTTGAATTGTCATGCTCGGACCAGGAGCCTATATTCGCTGCATACAGACTACAGTTCCCTGCCACCAACAATATGGCAGAATATGAGGCTTTGATTCTTGGACTACAGCTGGCCATTCGGAAGAAAATTAAATATATCAAAGTCCTTGGTGATTCGGAACTGGTGGTGAAACAAGTGAGGGGACAATACATATGCAAGGACAGGCGGCTCAAGCTTTACCGAACTAGGGTCAGAGATTTAATAGATGAGTTTGACGCCTTTAACATTTCTCTGATCTCGAGAAAGGGCAATCGTCTGGCGGACTCCCTAGCTGTAGCAAACGAGTATGTTGAAGCCAGTGGACCATAAGAAATGCAAGAAGTTCTCTATAGAGTTGGTCCCGTGTCCCTCGATACCGGATAATGTTACGAACTTCCAAGTATTTGATAGTGACAGGACATATTTCATTTTTTCACTAATTTTGGTATATTTGAAAAGCAAGACATAGATGAAGAAGAAAGGGACGTAGAGGAGGTAGTTTTGAAAGATAAAAATACTCGTAAAAAACAACAGGATGCCCGATGAGATAGCTTCATTAGAAAAAAATCTTTGATATCGGATGCAAACCAAGAAAAGGTAAAAGGGTTCCATCTCCTGGAGAGGCCTCTGATTTGGTTAACATTGGAAGTGCAAAAAATCCCCGGGAGGTATTCATAGCAAAAGCATGTACCAAGCAGGAGAAGGATTCCATAGCAAATGCATTAAAAGAATACATAGATTGCATTGCTTGGAGTTATAAGGAGTTGAAAACCTATGATCGGAATGTCATAATGCACACGATTCCACTGAAGCTGTAGTCCAAGCCCTTCAGGCAAAGACAAAGGCGAGTTAATCCATTATTAGAACCCTTGATAGAGAAAGAGGTGAAGCGACTGTTAGAAGCTAAGATCATCTTTCCCGTTAGGCATTCCACGTGGGTTGCTAACCTAGTCCCCGTGAGGAAAAAGAGTGGAGAAATAAGGTTGTGCATTGATTTCAAAAATCTCAATAAGGCATCCCAAAAGGACAACTACCCGTTACCCACCATCGATGAAATACTCCAAAAGGTAAATGGGTCGGAGATGATGTCATTCCTGGATGGTTATTCGAGATATAATCAGGTCCTTATCCATCCTAGTGATAGGATGAAGACTGCTTTTACGACAAAATGGGGCACCTTTGCATACAGGAGAATGCCCTTCGGACTATTGAACGCAGGTGCCACTTTCCAACGAGCTATGGATTTTGCTTTTAAAGGGCTTATTGGTAAGTGCATCATTGTTTACGTCGATGACATTCCTGTATTTTCTAAGAACAGGGAAAACCATGTCAGGGATCTTAAGAAAGTCTTTCAAAGATGCAGGGAACATGGTATATCTCTCAACCCAAAGAAGTGCATCTTCGGGGTAACATAAGGAAAACTGTTGGGGCATATAATATCTAAGGATGGAATTTCCATTGACCCTGAGAGAATAGAAGCCATACAGCAAATTCCTCGTCCCAATAGCAAGAAGGGGTTGAGATCATTTTTCGGAAAGATCAATTTTGTCAAAAAATTTATCGTAGATTTTGCAGAGATAGCAAGACCTTTGAACGACATGCTAAAGAAGGAGGTCCAGATCATTTGGACAGATGAAAGGATAGAGGCTTTTGATAATATCAAGGATGCGATTTCTAAAGCCCCGATTTTGGTGAGTCCCGATTATACGAAGCCTTTCTATATCTACACATTTGCTTCATATCACTCCTTTGCGAGTGTTTTAACTCAGAAGAGTGAAGGCAACATTGAAAATCCCATTGCTTTCCTGAGTAGTCCTCTCAAAGATGCGAAACTGAGATATTCTACCCTAGACAAGCAAATGTATGCGCTGGTTAAGACTGTAAAAAAATCCAGGCACTACATAGTCCACAGTAGGGTCTTTGCTATCGTCCCAGATCCTGCTGTCAAAGCCATGTTCATTCGTAATGAATTAGGTGAGAAGCGTGGTAAGTGGGTTTCAACTTTGCAGGAATTTGATCTGGAGATTCAATCGATGAAGATAGTGCGGGGGCAAGGGTTAGCTAAGGCAATCGCAGAACAGGATCTCGCAATTCCTTGTCAACATTATGAAGTCGTTGATGTAACTAAGGAGGAGTGGTATGCAGATGTGGTGTACTATCTACTAAATGGTAGGTGTCCATCATTTTTGAATGCTACTCAACGCAGAGCCTTGCGTTTGAAGGCTGCTAATTTTCTAGTTAGATCTGGCACATTATACAGAAAGAACCATGAAGGTATTTACCTTCGTTGCATTGATCAAGAGGAGGCAGTGCGAATACTCGAAGAGTTTCATGGTAAACATGGGATAGGGCATGGGTCTGCTAATGCCACAGCCCCATCAAATCCTCGGAGCCGGTTATTATTGGCCTCAACTATTCAAGGATGCCCATTCTCATGTGAGGTCATGTCACATATGTCAAACTGCAGCCAATAGAGATAGAAACGCTTCCATGCCTTTACAGTCCGTAATCGAGTCCAGAACTTTCTCGCAATGGGGCCTAGATTTTATTGGGATTATCAGCCCCAATTCCTCCGATGCTCACAAATATATTCTGACGGCTACGGACTATTGCACGAGATGGACCGAAGCTATCCCCACAAAGAATGCTACTGCAGAGGTGGTCATTAAATTTTTAGAAGATAACATTGTCACTAGATTCGGGATGCCTAACTCCATCGTAAGTGATAATGGTTCGGCATTTTCCTCTCTAGAGTTTGCTAATTGGGCATTTGATAACAAGCGTGAGTTTAAAGTTCTCCTCCAATTATTACCCTCAAGGTAACGGATTGGCCGAGTCATCCAATAAGAATCTGTTGACTGTCATAAAAAAATTGTTGGAAAGGAATCCGCGGGACTGGCACAATAAGCTTAAGTTGGCCCTTTGGGCTGACAGAATCGTAGTCAAAGAAGCAATAGGGACATCTCCTTACCATCTGGTTTATGGACAAGATCCCATTTTTCTTGCAAATCTCAGATTACAAACGCCGCACTTCATGAAAGATTATTTTGGAACTAATGATAAACTTGAGTCTAGACTAACGCAATTAATGCGCTTGGATGAAAAAAGGGATGAAGCTATGCTTCATTTTAGTAAACACCAAGACATTGTAAAAAGATGGTTTGACAAAAGGTCTAAGGCCAAGGCGTTTAAAATTTCAGATTTAGTGCCGTTATGGGACAAAAGACATGAGAAGAAGGGGGAACATGATAAATTTGATTACCTTTGGTTAGGTCCCTACCAGATTTCAGAGATCCTAGGGGAAAATAGTTTTAGACTAAAAACCTTGGATGGAAAGGATTTGGCACTACCTATCAATGGGTTGCACTTGAAGCATTACTTTCAAGCATGAGGTAGTTGGGCTTTGTATTATATGTAATAACGCTGTAATTTCTTGCTTTCATTTTTCATGTTTAGGTGTGTATTATTTTTTTTTTTGACATGTCTAAGCTTTGTATTAATGTTGTGATCTGTTTCTTTGTGTGCAGATTTGATACTTAAGTGTGTGTTTCAGGAGATATCTAGTTTTGTGTCAATGCTGTAATTTAGTTTCTTGATGTGCAGATTTGATATGTTAGTATGTATTCATTTTTTATTGCAGGTTTTTCTTGTATTAATGTTGGGTTTTTGCGTTTGTGTGCAGGTTGGACATTTAGGCGGTGGTGTTCCTTTGATTTCCTTTTCATTGCCTTTAAAAAAAAAAAAAAAAAAAAAAGGGGAATAAAAGCTAGATGTTGAACACATGCCTAAGATTGGGAGAATATGAAACATTGGAATCATGTTGTAAAAGCTCCACATGTAATACAAACAGTTAATTTAGATCATTTGAAGCTTGTGATGCATGAAAAAGTCAGTTTTGCATGACAAATCATCTCATTTGCAATTCAAGAAATAATGCATTCATGTTCCATCTCACTTTTCATACATTTCACCGTAGTGGCATATGCATCTTAGGTGCAATTCATTTGAGTATGTTGAATCCTCTTAGGGTTATGTTATAACATAAATCTAAGTAAATCCTAAGGTTGGAAACTGAGTCTTGAAGTATCTAGGACCAAGCACGTTTCATACATTAAAAGGGATCTTGAGCAAAATGATCAAAACCTAACTTGGAGGAAAAGGTTGGGCGAAAATGGTTTTCATGTCTATCCTATTATGCAACATGATCCTAAAAACAAGTGGTTTTGACCACTTCCATAGAGCTTAAAGCCTAAAATCGTAGTAGTAAGGATAGGGTTAAATTCTCATCTCGGTTGGTTGAGAATCTAATTCCCCAAAGCTTTGATTGGACCCACATGGAGTAGTAAGGATAGGGCATAAATTCTCATCTCGGTTGGTTGAGAATCTGATTCCCCAAAGCTCTTATGTTTCATTTCGTATTAAGTCTTAGATTGTAAGGATCGTACTATTTGTCCTCTGCAAAGGATGGGTAGTCATCCCCAAGGTCTAAGTAACAAGATTAATATTTTCCATTTACATTTAAAATCTTGGGTTGTAAGGATCGTACTATTTGTCCCTAACCAGGATGGGTAGTCATCCCCAAGGACCAAGAAGTAAAATAAATAAATTTTTCCCATCTCATCCTTATATTGGATTGTAAGGATCGTACTACTTGTCCTCTGCAAGGGATGGGTAGTCATCCCCAAGGTCCAAAGAAATGAAGATAAGTTTTGGATTATGGGGTTAGATAGGCCCATGCATGGCATCATGTCTTGCCTAAAAAATAAGACCACCGATTGTCTAGAGGGTTAGACTAGCCTGACCATTTCTTCCATAATTGGTTTAGTTATTTTGCTCAAAGTGAGGTAAAGAATTCTAAATCAGAATAGTAAGGATAGGGTTAAACTCTCATCTCGGTTGGTTGGGAGTCTGATTCCCCAAAGTTCCGATTTCACATCCACTTGCACATGGGTTCAAGATAGTAGGGACTCATAACCAACTTTGGGATATAATGAACCGTTCACTAGTGGATCCTAAGAGGGTTTGGCAGTCTTGAATGTTTGCACATAATACTACAAGAGTGACTATACATTTTCTCATGGCATATTCAGTAGGATACGCAAATCATTCACAATTTCGCATATGCATTCATGCAAAACCGATGATGGAATGTGGATCAAATTCAAATGATAAGGAAAGGAATTCATTGCACACACCGAGCTAGTACTTGATGATTCTGATAATTCATGTACTTCTGATTTTGGGCATTAGTTATATTGATTATGGGCTAACCCATGTTTTCAAATTTGTGATTTGTGTTAGGTTGGGTTCTTACTAAAATGCTCAAGAGCATTTGACAACAGAGTCGCCATTTGTTGTGGTTCATCCACAACACACCCCTAAGTGGGGACCCACCTTTGTTTTTGCAGGTTTTAGGGAAGATCTCAAAGACCCGGATGCTAAAAATGAAGAAAAGAAGAAAAATGCCTAAGTGTTGAAAGGGTCACGAAATCGCGACATGTCGCGATATCGCGACCTGTCTCTCCATCGCTACGAGTTGCCGAGAGGAAGCACAAGGTTGAAAGGTGGTAGCGAATCGCTACCACTTCGTGAAGCGGAGGCTCGAAGGAAAAGTGGTAGCGAATCGCTACCACTTCGTGAAGCGGAGGCTCGAAGGAAAAGTGGTAGCGAATCGCTACCACTTCGTGAAGCGGAGGCTCGAAGGAAAAGTGGTAGCGAATCGCTACCACTTCGTGAAGCAAAGGCTCGAGACCATAGTGGTAGCGATATCGCTACCACTTCATCGAAGGAAGGCTTGGAACCAAAGTGGTAGCGATATCGCTACCACTTCATCGAAGGAAGGCTCGAACCAAAGTGGTAGCGATATCGCTACCACTTTTTGAAAGGAAGGCTCGGAACCAAAGTGGTAGCGATATCGCTACCACTTTTTGAAAGGAAGGCTCGGAACCAAAGTGGTAGCGATATCGCTACCACTTTTTGAAAAGAAGGCAAAGCAAAGTCGGTAGCGATATCGCTACAACGAGCTACTGCGGGCGTACGGACCAAGAACATGTCGCGATATCGCGACATGTCACGATTTCATGACATGTCGCGTTATCGCGGCTAGGAAACAGAAGAGGCCAAATGCAAATTCTGTCGAGATTTCCGCGGGAAGGCATTACGAAAGGTGCAGGAGACGCAGGACACGTGGCAGAAATGACAGAACCAGAGTAACGTTTCATAACAACAGTTACTGGTCGCAGAGATCGAGCGTTACGATTGCACGCAAGGGTTAGAATACCAAAAGGCGGGAATTGAAGCGAAGGGTCCCGGGAGTCGAAACGAAGCGTCATGGAGCAGCCGAGAACGCGCGACAGAAAGGTTAAATAGCAGAAATGTAGATGGATACAGGGGCTGGAGACTGTAACAAAAAAAGCATTACTTATTGAAATAAAGGATTTTTCTTTGGTAACACGACTTTTGTGTGTAAAATCAAAAGGAGATCGAAGCCAAAACTATTGTTTTACTGTCAATCTTTCCGTTGCATCATTTTGTCTTGTATCTATTTCGTTTACGCCATGGGATGGGTTACGATAGGTGAATGGTAGAATGATGCAGTTATATTCTTTTCCTTAGAGTCTTGCATCTGATCTGATTAGATTGTGTGTTAGTACAGATCTGATCGGTTGGGTTGTTTTGGGGATTTCATCTCTTAACTTGGGATTTTGCAGGGAGGAGATCGTGAACCATTTTAATATCCTTCATTATTTTCCAGCTGATTCAAAATAACAGTTTCTGTTTTATTCCTTGATATGCTTAATTTCATGTCAGAGACTAACACTGAAATAACATAACTATTGAATGGAGATAAAACGAACAGGTTAACCTTAGAATAAATTGTGAATATTAGAACATCAAAAGGAGTTTTGTTTATTTTTGATTAATCAAACAAGTCAAGATTATAAAGTTCATTGAGAATCAACAAAGGCCCCTTGTTAACAGCTATCTGCAGGATTTGAGTTATTCTGGGATATATCAGTTGCATGTATTAAATTGAAATTCGTTTTATATACGTAAAAGCTGTTTCACAAAGAAACTTGGAGAAATAATAAAAGGAAGGAAAATAAAATAAATTATTTCTTTGCAAGAAAGAGTCTTTCGTTCGAGACTCTAAGTTGCGTGTTATTATTTGTAATATGACAAATTAACACTCAACAGTGTAATACTCCTTGTGAGTGACAATTCCTCTTTCTCTTTTGAGTGGCGATTCTTCTACAACGATGTTTTCAAAACCTCTCAATGGTTGTGTGCATCCAAGATTCTTACACTTGTTGGAAATTTGAGTTATTTTATGTTTTCATTGATGTCACATGGATCACATTGAGTTTTGGTGGCCAAATGATATTTTGGAAAGCATGGATAAATACAAGGTTTTTGTGAAAACCAAGGCAGACAAAATAAAAGGTTTTATTTAAAATCATGGATGGCATATTTGAACAAGGTTTTTATTAAGACCCAAGTTGGCCCTTCATTTCGTCGAAAAATGTGCCCCGATGATGGAGATATTTAATTTTAAATATTTAGTTTAAATTTTAATTATTTAAAATTTAAATTATTTAAAATTTAAATTTAAATTTAAATTATTTAAAATTTAAATTTAAATTTAAAATTAAATATGTAAGATTTTTGCCAATGTCATCGAAAATAATAAGGAGGATATATAAAGGGGATACCTAAGGTTCATAAACAAATACTTGCTCGTGGTTAATAATCGTTGGCTAAGCATCCGAATTGAGCTCATGCGAAAATATTTTAGAAAGCAGAAGCAGTGAATAAATGAAGGTTGGTCAAAGTCCAAAGTCATCGTGGGTAGAGTGGCGCATTGGTAGTTGGATTTTGGCTAAGGTGTGTGGTAGCACAAATGTCAAGGTTTCGAATCCCCTTGACTACATTCGGAAGGCGTTGGAAGAAAAGCGCTCGAAGCGCTTTTGATTTGCGAAAAGGGAGGAAAGGTTTTAAGGCACATTGTGCCTTTCCCTTTCAAATGAGCGGGTAGCTCGTGTGGTAACCTTACCCACGACTAATACGCTCGTGGTGTGGGCAAGTCGAGGGTTTGAATCCCCTTGAGGAGGTAAATATATTTTTGTTCTAATTTGTTAAGCCCTAAGTTGGAGTTATAAGGTGGTTAGGAATAATTAAAGTTTTTAATTAAACTTTGTTTTTATAAGGGTTGTGATTATTATTTCAAAGGTGGATGAGTTGTTGATTTAATTTGATTGAGAATTAAGATTTAGAAGAAATAAGGAGTTGTTATAAAATAATTTCTAAGAGGTTTATTGATTATTATTTTGATAAGGGTTTTTACTAAAAAAGGACTTTGGTGGATGTGTTTATTAAGGTGGAGTAAAAGGGTGTAAATTGAGTTATGCTTTATCTTGTGATTATTATTTGAAGTCTACTAACCCTTATTGAGATTGGAAAGGAAAGTTGTGTTTAGTGTGGCAGATTTTGTGGACAACTTGGCATCAAAAACGTATGGGCACATTCTCCTATTGATTTTTTATGGTGGTTGATTTCTGAAATATCATTGAAGTGAAAAGGATTGATTGTGGGTTCCTTTTCGAAAGTGGTTGGTTGAATGCTTCAAGGTTTTCTGGTTTGATAGTTGTGTTTAAACCTTGTTTTATAAACATAGTTGTTGAAGCCCATTGGTTATGTAAAGAACTTGAAAAGAACATGAGTATCATTGTTATGTGAGATTTGTGATTGAGCATTGTTGGAAACATCTGAGCTGGTTGATACATGCTTGGACTAGGGTTTTGTGAGAAAGAGTTGTCCCTTGTGGTGATTGGTTGAGTTGAGTTGATTGAGCCTATTCAAGTGATTGTGTGAGGTGATTGTTCAAGTTCCATGAAACAAACTATTCTATAATTTTGATTTGAGTTGAGATTGAGCTTAGAACATATTGAGTCTCTAACAATTCTCTTTATGCTTCTACGAGTTGAGTTGAGATTGATTTGAGTTGAGTTGAGTTGAGATCATTGTAGATCATTGTTGTCATACATTGTAGAGTGCATTGGCATTCATTTTTGAGTTCATATTTGAGTGTTGCCTTCATAGATTTGTGGATGATATTTGAGTACTACTTGAGCATGATTGATTGAGCCTTTGAGAAGGCCTTTGGGATAGATTTGTGGTAGTTTGTGTATGATTGATTGAGCCTTTGAGAAGGCTTTGTGGAAAATTTTTGGGATAGATTTGTGGACAGTTTTAGACAGATTTGTGGATAGATTTGGGATAGATTTTGATGAGGTTCTGAGTGAGCCTATTGAGCAAAGTTGAGCAAGTTCTTGGTGAGCTTGCTAGAGCAGTTTTGGACAAGTTCTTAGTCAGCTTGTTGGAGCACAATTGAGCAAGTTATTGGTGAACTTACTAAAGCAAATTTGGACAAGTTCTTAGTGAGCTTGTTGAGCATATTTGAGAAAGTTCTTAGTGAGCTTGCTAGAGTATATTTTGACAAGTTCTTAGTGAGCTTGTTGGAGCAGATTTGAGCAAGTTCTTGGTGAGCTTGCTAGAGTAGATTTGGACAAGTTCTTAGTGATCTTGTTGGAGCAGATTTGAGCAAGTTCTATGTGAGCTTGTTGAGCAGTTTTGGACAAGTTCTATGTGAGCTTGTTATGCAGATTTGGACAAGTTCTATGTGAGCTTGTTATTTCCTAGCTTTGAGCAGATAAAATAAATTTGGACAAGTTCTGTGTGAGCTTGTTGAGCAGTTTTGGACAAGTTCTATGTGAGCTTGTTATGCATATTTGGATAAGTTTTTTGTGAGATTGTTATTGCCCAGCTTTGAGCAGATCAAAGAAATCATTGTATTAGATAAAGATTACTATTTATGTGTGAAATATTATAAGGATATTATCTTGTGGAGTACCCCACAATAGGGGAAGCACATTAAATATTGTGTCTCAATTGTGTATGGTGACTTGTGCTCTTGCTTACTATTGCTATATGAGTTATTAATGCATATTGCTATATTTGGTTATTACAATTAAGGACATTAATTGATATTGGTTTGAAAAGAAAGTAAAAAGTGGTCTTATACTGTTCACCCCCCTCTCAATATAAGCTTGTGTTCTTCAATTGTTATCAAAGCGGGTTCTTTCAGAAAGGCTAACCGTTTAAGGACATATTCTACAAGAACATAGATGGCTTCATAGAATGGATCATATACAAATAAGGCTCCATTGTTTGATGGTAACAATTATGATTTCTAGAGCATGAAGATGAAGAACTACTTGATATCACAAGGATATAAGGTATGGCAAATGGTTGAAAAAGAGTATAGGGTTGAAGGTGATCCTGAGGCAGATAAGACTATCAAAAAATTGGTTGAGATCAATGCAAGAGCAATGAATTGTATTTTGAGTGGGCTACGAGAGATAGATTTTGTAAAGGTTATGGTATATAATTTAGGTAATGAGATGTGGATCAAGTTGCAGAATACTTATGAAGCATATTCTAAGGTAAAGTTGAAAAAACTACAAACTCATAGAAAAATATTTAAGGAATTGAAAATGGAAGATTCTAAAGATATTGCAAGGTTTTTACTTCGAGTTGATGAGATTACTAACACCATGAGAGGTCTAGGATTTGAGATGAAAGAATCAGAATTTACTCAAAAGGTTTTGAGATCACTTCCCATGAAATATGATGCCAAGGTTTTAGCAATAGAAGAAACAATGGATATCAACAATCTAACAATGGAAGAATTGCAAGGAAATCTCACAACTTATGAGATGAGGGTAAGTAAGCATCAGGTTCCAATAAAAGAGATTGCATTCAAGGCTTCAGAAAAAGACAAAGGGAAAGTTCCAAAAATAGATAGAGTTATAGATAATGATGAGGAAGCTAAATTCACCAAAAGGAACATGGACTCAAGGAATTTCAGGGATATAAGAAATGTCAGATTCTACAAGTGTGGTGATCTTGGTCACTATGCATACAAGTGTCCACATGAAGAAAATAGTGATGATGAAAAATAGGGTCACAGAAGAAAAGAATATGGAAAGCATAAGCATGACAAAGATGACAGATGCAAGCAAAATAGGCATGAGAAGAAGAAAATTTTTCGTAAGGCAAAGAAATCTTACTACATTGTAGAAGCAAGTGATAGCTCAGATCATAGTGATAGAGATAAATCAGATGATGAAAAGTAAGAACATCTATTCCTAGGAATAGAAGGTGAAAGAGAATAGTGCTTTGTGTGTGGTCAAAGAGATCACATATCAGGATATTGCAATGGTTTTAGTGATAGTGAAGATGAGATGCCACATCAAGGAAATAAGCATGGTCAAAGAAATATTGAGAGTTTGTTTTCTATAGAAGATTTTAATAGTATCAGTTACAATGAAGATAAAGAAGTCTCATTTTTGGTAATAGAAAAAGAAGAGGATGAGCCAAGAAAACAAAAATCAGAAGTCAAAAGGCTAAAAGAATAAAACAGGAATCTTGAAAACAACATTTGACTAGATGTCAAAATCAAAGAAGAACTACAGGAAATCAGTAATCTCAAAGAAGAGCTTCAAAATGCAAAAAAAATAGAAGAAAGGATGAATGAAGAACTAAGGGTAATAACGACAAGACATGACACATTATATGAAAAGGTTCAAAAAGGAGTGGAAACTTATTTTAAATCTGTATTCTATTTCCAAGAAAAGTCATACTAAAAAGGAAAGGAAGTTCTAAAATATGAAAGCAAGGAAGCACCTAAGTTTTATGAAGAAAGTTCCAAAGTTCATAATTCTCCCAATATTCAGTTTGGTTCTTGTTTTGAGATAGGTGAATCAAGTTCAAAAGGAAAAGAAATACTTGAATAAAAAACAAGGAAAAAACTAAGGAAGAGGATTTAGATACTACAAAGAAGGTTCAAGGATGCAATGCACAATTTGAAAATGATCATAAGGATAATGGTCAAGAAAGGTATGAGGAACCAAGGCATGAAAAAATGGCTTTTCAAGGACATTATTTTTCTTGTAATGAATTTGGACACAGGGCTATACACTGTAGGGTCTATGGATCAAAAAAGTTTGATTTTGCTAGAAGGAACATCAAAGGAAGAAGGTATGGTTTTCAGGGACATTGCTTCTCATGTAACAGGATTGGTCATAGAGCTTATCAGTGCAAAGGAAATGAGCAACATGGTTTTAGTTTTAGAGCTACACAATTCAAAAGTCATGGTCATAATGGTCATGAAAACAAAACTTCACAATACAGGGTTCAAGAAAGGAATGGATAAGGAAATTATTTCAATAAATATTTTAGGATATGGGCACCATCAAAAGGCTACAATATCAAGTGTTTTAACTGTAATAACTTTGGACATATTACAAAATGGTGTAGGACTCAATTCCAAACATGTTCAAGGCAAGAAGGTCAAACAGGTTCAAGGCAAGAAGGTCAAATATGTTCAAGGCAAGAAGATCAAAAGAAGGAGAGCATGGAGGTAGGGGGAGAGATTAGAGTAAGAGGGAGAGCATTGAGGTAGGGGAAGCAGCCTCAAAAGAGAGTATTGAGTTAGGGGGAGCAGCCTCCATAGAGAGTATTGAGTCAGGAGGAACAACTTTGATTCTCAGAGATGGTTTTTGCAATGATTGTGGTTTTTGCATTAGAGGTGTTGCCATCAATGATAAAGGGGGAGATTTCTAGAAATTTAAGTTATTTTATGTTGTCATTGATATCACATGGATCACATTGAATTTTTGTGGCCAAATGATATTTTGGAAAGCATGGATAAATACAGGGTTTTTGTGAAAGCCAAGGTAGACAAAATAAAAGGTTTTATTTAGAACCACGGATGGCAGATTTGAACTGGATTTTTATTAAAACCCAAGTTGGCCTTTCTTTTCATCGAAAAATGTGCCTCGGTGATGGAGATATATAATTTTTAATATTTAGGTTAAATTTTAATATTTAAAAATTAAAATTTAAATTTAAAATTAAATATGCAAGATTTTCGTCGATGTCATCGAAAATAATAAGGAGGCTATATAAAGGGGATACCTACAGTTCATAAACAAATACTTGCTCATGGTTAATAATAATTGGCTAAGCATCCGAAATGACCTCGTGCAAAAATATTTTAGAAAACAGAAGCATCGAATAAACGAAGGTTGGTCGAAGTCCAAAGTCATTGTGGGTAGAGTGGCACATTGGCAATTGGCTTTTGGATAAGGTGTGTGGTAGCACAAACGTCAAGGTTTCAAATCTCCTTGAATGCATTTGGAAGGCGTTGGAAGAAAGCGCTCGAAATGCTTTTGATTTACAGAAAGGGATGAAATGTTTTAAGGCACGTTGTGTATTTCCCTTTCAAACGAGTGGGTAGCTCATGTGGCAACCTTAGCCGCAGCTAAGGCGCTCGCGATGTGGGCAAGTCAGGGGTTTGAATCCCCTTGAGGAGGTAAATACGTTTTTGCTCTAATTAATTTTGTTAAGCCCTAAGTTGGAGTTATAAGGTGGTTAAGAATAATTAAAATTTTTAATTAGACTTTGTTTTTATAAGGGTTGTGATTATTATTTCAAAGGTGGATGAGTTGTTGATTTAATTTGATTGAGAATTAATATTTAGGAGAAATAAGGAGTTGTTATAAAATAATTTCTAAGAGGTTTATTGATTATTATTTTGATAAGGGTTTTTATTAAAAAAGAACTTTGGTGGATGTGTTTATTAATGTGGAGTAAAAAGGTGTAAATTGAGTTATGCTTTATCTTCTGATTATTATTTGAAGTCCACTAACCCTTATTGAGATTGGAAAGGAAAGTTGTGTTTAGTGTGGCAGATTTTGTGGACAACTTGGCATCAAAAATATATGGGCACATTCTCCTATTGATTGTTTATGGTGTTTGATTTCTGAAATCATTGGAGTGAAAATGATTGATTGTGGTTTCTTTTTTGAAAGTGGTTGGTTGAATGCTTCAAGGTTTTCTAGTTTGAGAGTTGTGTTTAAACCTTGTTTTATAAGCATAGTTGTTGAATCCCATTGGTTATGTAAAGAACTTGAAAAGAACATGAGTATCATTATTATGTGAGATTTGTGATTGAGCATTTTTGGAAATATTTGAGTTGGTTGATACATGCTTGGACTAGGTTTTGTGAGAAAGAGTTGTCCCTTGTGGTGATTGGTTGAGTTGAGTTGATTGGGCCTAGTCAAGTGATTGTGTGAGGTGATTTTTCAAGTTCCACGAAACAAACTATTCTATAATTCTTATTTGAGTTGAGATTGAGCTTAGAACATATTGAGTCTCTAACAATTCTTTTTATGCTTCTATGATTTGAGTTGAGATTGATTTGAGTTGAGTTGAGTTGAGATCATTGTGGATCATTGTTGTCATCCATTGTAGAGTGCATTGCCATTCATTTTTGAGTTTATCTTTGAGTCTTGCCTTAAAATATTTGTGGATGAGATTTGAGTACTACTTGAGCATGATTGATGGAGCCTTTGAGAAGGCATTTAGGATAGATTTCTGGACATATTTGTGGCAGTTTGTGTATGATTGATTGAGACTTTGAGAAGGCTTTGTGGACAGTTTTTGGAACAAATTTGTGGATAGTTTTAGATTGATTTTTGGACAGATTTGGGACAAATTTTGATGAGGTTCTAAGTGAGCCTATTGAGCAGAGTTGAGCAAGTTCTTGGTGAGCTTGCTACAATAGTTTTGGGCAAGTTATTAGTGAGCTTGTTGGAGCAGATTTGAGCAAGTTCTTGGTGAGCTTGCTAGAGCAGATTTGGACAAGTTCTTAGTGAGCTTGTTGGAGCAGATTTACATAAGTTTTTTGTGAGCTTGCTAGAGAAAATTTGGACAAGTTCTTAGTGAGCTTATTTGAGCAGATTTGAGCAAGTTATTGGTGAGCTTGTTAGAGCAAATTTGGACAAGTTCTTAGTGAGCTTGTTGGAGCATATTTGAGCAAGTTTTGTGTGAGCTTGTTGAGCAGTTTTGAACAAGTTTTATGTGAGCTTATTTTGCAGATTTGGACAAGTTCTATGTGAGCTTGTTATTGCATAGATTTGAGTAGATCAAATAAATTTGGACAAGGTCTATGTGAGCTTGTTGAGTAGTTTTGGACAAGTTTTGTGTGAGCTTGTTATGCATATTTGGAAAAGTTCTATGTGAGCTTGTTATTGCCTAGCTTTGAGTAGATCAAAGAAATCATTGTATTGGATAAGGATCCTTATTTTTGCATGAAATATTATAAGGATATTATCTTGTGGAGTACCCCACATTGGGGGAACCACGTTAAATATTGTGTCTCAATTGTGTATGGTGACTTGTGCTCTTGCTTACTATTGCTATATGAGTTATTAATGCACACTGCTATATTTGGTTATTGTAATTAAGGATATTAATTGATATTGGTTTGGAAAGAAAGTAAAAAGTGGTCTCATACTGTTCACCTCCCCTCTCAGTATAAGCTTATGTTATTCAATTGGTATCAGAGCGGGTTCCTTCGAAAAGGCTAACCGTTTAAGGGCAGATTCGACAAGAACACAAATGGCTTCACAGAATGGATCATATACAAATAAGGATCCACTATTTGATGGTAACAATTATGCTTTCTAGAGCATGAGGATGAAGAACTACTTAATATTACAAGGATATGAGGTATAGCAAATGGTTGAAAAAGAGTATAGGGTTGAAGGTGATCCCGAGGCAGATAATACTATTAGAAAATTGGTTGAGATCAATGCAAGAGCAATGAATTGTATTTTGAGTGGGCCACAAGAGACATATTTTGCAAAGGTTATGGTATGTAATTCAGCTAAAGAAATGTGGTCCAAGTTGCAGAATACTTATGAAGGAGATTCCAAGGTAAAGTTGGCAAAACTACAAACTCATAGAAAAAAAATTGAGGAATTGAAAATAGAATATTTTGAAGATATTGCAAGGTTTTTACTTCGATTTTATGAGATTACTAACACCATAATAGGTATAGGATTTGAGATGAAAGAATAATAAGTTACTCAAAATATTTTGAGATCACTTCCCATGAAATATGATGCTAATGTTTCAGCAATAGAATAAATAATGGATATCAAAAAGCTAACAATGGAATAATTGCAAGGAACTCTCATAGCTTATGAGATGAACGTAAGTAAGCATCAAGTTACAATAAAAGAGATTGCATTCAAGGCTTCAAAAAAAGAGAAAGGTAAAGTTCCAGAAATAGATAGATTTGTAGATAATAATGAGGAAGCTAACTTCATCAAAAGGAATAAGGACTCAAGGAATTTTAGGGATATAAGGAAAGTCAGATGCTACAAGTGTGGTGATCTTGGTCACTATGCATACAAGTGTCCACATGAAGAAAATAGTGATGATGAAAAACAGGGTCACAGAAGAAAATAATATGGAAAGCATAAGCTTGACATAGATGATAGATGCAAGCAAAATAGGTATGAGAAGAAGAAATTTTTTCATAAGGTAAATAAATCTTACTACATAGTAGAAGCAAGTGATAGCTCAAATAATAGTGATAGAGATAAATTAGATGATGAAAAGGAAGAACATCTATTCTTAGGAGTAGAAGGTGAAAGAGAACAGTGCTTTGTGTGTGGTCAAAGAGATCATAAATCAGGATATTGCAATGGTTAAGCATAGCCCCCTCACCACCTCTCTTGAGGTGATTAATTTTGGGGTGGGAGTACTTTTACTCCCATATTACATTGTTTCTTTCCTCTATCAACTTCATTCCATGTTTTTCTGATATCCTTCTCTTGATCTTCTTGCCTTGAACATGTTTGACCTTCTTGCCTTGAACCTGTTTGACCTTCTTGCCTTGAACATGTTTGGAATTGAGTCCTACACCATTTTGCAATATGTCAAAAGTTATTGCAGTTAAAAAACTTGATATTGTAGCCTTTGGAAGGTGCCCATATCCTGAAATTTTTATTGAAATAATTTCCATATCCATTCCTTTCATGAACCTTGTATTGTGAAGTTCTATTTTCATGACCATTATAACCATGAATTCTGAATTGTGTAGCTCTAAAACCAAAACCATGTTGCTCATTTCCTTTGCACTAAGAAGCTCTATGACCAATCCTCTTACATGGGAAGCAATATCCCTGAAAACCATATCTTTTTCCTTTGATGTTCCTTCTAGCAAAATAAAACTTCTTTGATCCATAGACCCTCAGTGTATAGTCCTGTGTCCAAATCCATTACAAGAAAAACAATATCCTTGAAAAGCCCTTCGTTCATGCCTTGGTTACTTATACCTTTCTTGACCATTATCTTTATGATAAATTTCAACTTGTGCATTGCATCCTTGAACCTTATTTGTAGTATCTAAATCCTCTTCCTTAGTTTCTTCCTTGTTTTCTCTTCAAGTATTTCTTATCTTGTTGAACTTGATTCACCTATTTCTAAACAAGAACCAAACTAAATATTTGGAGCCATATGAACTTTGGAACTTTCTTCATAAAACTTAGGTGCTTCCTTGCTTTCATATTTTAGAACTTCCTTTCCTTTTGAGTATGAATTTTCTCGAAAATATGATACAACTTTAAAATAAGTTCCCACTCCTTTTTTAACCTTTTCATCTAATGTGTCATGTCTTGCCGTTATTACCCTTAGTTTTTCATTCATCCTTTCTTCTATTCTTTTTGTATTTTGAAGCTCTTATCTGAGATTACTGCTTGTCTGTAGTAGTTATCTGATTTTGACATCTGTTCGAATCTTGTTTTCAAGATTCCTGTGTTCTTATTTTAGCCTTTTGACTTATGATTTTTGTTTTCTTGGCTCATCCTCTTCTTTTTATATTACCAAAAGTGATACTTTTTTATATTTATTGTCACTGATCCTATTAAAATCTTCTATAGCAAACAAACTCTCAATATTTCTTTGACCATGCTTATTTCCTTGATGTGGCATCTCATCTTCACTATCACTGAAACCATTGCAATATCATGATCTGTGATCTCTTTGACCACACACAAAGCACTGTTCTCTTTCACCTTCTATTCCTAGTAATAGATGTTCTTCCTTTTCATCATCTAATTTATCTCTATTACTATGATCTGAGCTATCACTTGCTTCTACTATGTAGTAAGATTTATTTTCCTTACAAAAAAATTTCTTCTTCTCATACCTGTTTTGCTTGTATTTGTCATCTTTGTCATGCTTATGCTTTCCATCTTATTTTCTTCTATGACCCTATTTTTCATCATCATTGTTTTCTTCATGTGGACACTTTTATGCATAGTGACCAAGATCATCGCACTTGTAGCATCTAAATTTCCTTATATCCCTAAAATTCCTTGAGTCCTTATTCCTTTTGATGAAATTAGCTTCCTCATCATTATCTGCAACTCTATCTATTTTTGGAACTTTTCCTTTCTTTTTTTTTGAAGCCTTGAATGCAATCTCTTTTATTGGAATATGATGCTTACTTACCCTCATCTCATAATCTGTGAGAGTTCCTTGCAATTCTTCCATTGTTAGCTTGTTGATATCCATTATTTATTCTATTGCTGAAACCTTAGCATCATATTTCATGGGAAGTGATCTCAAAACATTTTTAGTAACTTATGATTCTTTCATCTCAAATCCTAGACCTCTCCTGGTGTTAGTAATCTCATCAACTTGAAGTAAAAACCTTACAATTTCTTAAAAATATTCCATTTTCAATTCCTCAAATATTTTTCTATGAGTTTGTAGTTTTGCCAAATTTACCTTGAAATCTCCTTCATAAGTATTCTACAACTTGGTCCACATCCGATTAGCTGAATTACATACCATAACCTTTACAAAATCTGTCTCTTGTAGCCCACTCAAAATACAATTCATTGCTCTTGCATTGATCTCAACCAATTTCTTGATAGTATTATCTGCCTCAGGATCACCTTCAAACCTTTACTATTTTTCAACCATTTGCCATACCTCATATCCTTGTGATATCAAGTAGTTCTTCATCCTCATGCTCTAGAAATCATAATTGTTACCATAAAATAGTGGAGCCTTATTTGTAGATGATCCATTCTATGAAGCCATTTGTGTTCTTGTAAATATGCCCTTAAGTTGTTAGCCTTTACGAAGGAACCCACTCTGATACCAATTGAAGAACACAAGCTTATACTGAGAGGGAAGGGTGAACAATATAAGACCACTTTTTACTTTCTTTCCAAACCAATATCAATCAATGTCCTTAATTGCAATAACCAAATATAGCAGTGTGCATTAATAACTCAGATAGCAACAGTAAGCAAGAGCACAAGTCAACATACATAATTGAAACACAAGATTTAATGTGGTTCCCCTAATGTGAGGTACTCCACAAGATAATATACTTATAATATTTCACATAGAAATAAGAATCCTTATCCAATACAATGATTTCTTTGATCTACTCAAAGCTAGGCAATAACAAGCTCACATAGAACTTGTCCAAATTTCTTTGATCTACTCAAATCTAGGCAATAACAAGCTCACATAGAACTTGTCCAAATCTGCATAACAAGCTCACACAAAACTTGTCCAAAATTGCTCAATAAGCTCACACAGAACATGCTCAAATATGCTCCAACAAGCTCACTAAGAACTTGTCCAAATATGCTCTAACAAGCTCACCAAGAACTTGCTCAAATCTGCTCAAACAAGCTCACTAAGAACTTGTCCAAATCTACTCTAGCAAGCTCACCAAGAACTTCCTCAAATCTGCTCCAACAAGCTCACTAAGAACTTGTCCAAATTTACTCTAGCAAGCTCACCAATAACTTGCTCAAATATACTCCAACAAGCTCACTAAGAACTTGTCCAAAATTGCTCTAGAAATCTCACCAAGAACTTTCTCA
This sequence comes from Wollemia nobilis, assembly GCA_028583015.1. Lineage (NCBI taxonomy): Eukaryota > Viridiplantae > Streptophyta > Pinopsida > Araucariales > Araucariaceae > Wollemia > Wollemia nobilis. Next base: position 13,404,836 of record JAQPPZ010015100.1, read on the forward strand.
ACTCTGCTCAATAGGCTCACTCATAACCTCATCAAAATCTATCCCAAATTTATCCACAAATCTATCTAAAACTATCCACAAATATGTCCCAAAAACTATCCACAAAGCCTTCTCAAAGGCTCAATAAATCATACACAAACTGCCACAAATATATCCAGAAATATATCCCAAAGGCCTTCTCAAAGGCTCAATCAATCATGCTCAAGTAGTACTCAAATCTCATCCACAAATATATGAAGGCAAGGCTCAAATATGAACTCAACAATGAATGGCAATGCACTCTACAATGGATGACAACAATGATCTACAATGATCTCAACTCAACTCAACTCAAATCAATCTCAACTCAAGTCAACTCATAGAAGCATAAAGAGAATTGTTAGAGACTCAATATGTTCTAAGCTCAATCTCAACTCAAATAAGAATTATAGAATATTTTGTTTCATGGAACTTGAACAATCACCTCATACAATCACTTTATTAGGCTCAATCAACTCAACTCAACCAATCACCACAAGGGACAACTCTTTCTCACAAAACCCTAGTCCAAGCATGTATCAACCAACTCAAATGTTTCCAACAATGCTCAATCACAAATCTCATATAACAATGATACTCATGTTCTTTTCAAGTTCTTTACATAACCAATGGGCTTCAACAACTATGTTTATAAAATAAGGTTTAAACACAACTCTCAAACCAGAAAACCTTGAAGCATTCAACCAACCACTTTCGAAAAGGAAACCACAATCAATCCTTTTCACTCCAATGATATTTTAGAAATCAACCACCATAAACAATCAATAGGAGAATGTGCCCATACCTTTTTGATGCCAATTTTTCCACAAAATATGCCACACTAAACACAACTTTCCTTTCCAATCTCAATAAGGATTAGTGGACTTCAAATAATAATCACAAGATAAAGCATAATTCAATTTACACTCTTTTACTCCACCTTAATAAACACATCCACCAAAGTCCTTTTTTAATAAAAACTCTTATCAAAATAATAATCAATAAACCTCTCAAAAATTATTTTATAACAACTCCTTATTTCTCCTAAATCTTAATTCTCAATCAAATTATATCACCAACTCATCCACCTTTGAAATAATAATCACAACCCTTATAAAAACAAAGTTTAATTAAAAACTTTAATTATTCCTAACCACATTATAACTCCAACTTAGGGCTTAACAAAATTAATTAGAGAAAAAATGTATTTACCTCCTCAAGGGGATTCGAACCCCTTACTTGCTCACACCACGAGTGCCTTAGCCGCGACTAAGGTTGCCACATGAGCTAGCCGCTCATTTGAAATAGAAAGGCACGACATGCCTTAAAAATTTTCCTCCCTTTTCGCAAATCAAAAGCGCTTCGAGGGCTTTTCTTCCAATGCATTCCAAACGCAGTCAAGGGGATTCAAAAACTTGACGTTTGTGCTGCCACACACCTTAGCCAAAAGTCAACTGCAAATGTGCCACTCTGCCCATGATGACTTTGGACTTTGACCAACATTCGATTATTCGTTGCTTCTACTTTCTAAAATATTTTTGCATGAGCTCAATTCAGATGCTTAGCCAATGATTATTAACCACGAGCAAGTATTTTTTTATGAACCTTAGGCATCCCCTTTATATAGCCTCATTATTTTCGATGATGTCGGCCAAAATCTTGCATATTTAATTTTAAATCTAAATTTTAATTTTAAATAATTAAAATTTAAACTAAATAATAAAAATAAATATCTCCATCATCGGGGCACATTTTTTGATGAAACAAAAGGCCAACTTGGATTTTAAGAAAAACCCAGTTTAAATATGCCATCCATGGTTTTAAATAAAACCTTTTATTTTGCCTGCCTTGGTTTTCACAAAAACCCTGTATTTATCCATGCTTTCCAAAATATCATTTGGCCACCAAAATTCAATGTGATCCATGTGACATCAATGACAACATAAAATAACTCAAATTTCCAACAATCTCTCCCTTTGTCATTGATGGCAACACCTCTAATGCAAAAACCACAATCATTGCAAAAACCATCTCTGAGAATCAAAGCTGCTCCCTCTGACTTAATACTCTCTATGGAGGTTGCTACCCCTAACTCAATGCTCTCTTTCGAGGTTGCTCCCTAACTCAATGCTCTCCTCCTTACTCAAATCTCTCCCCTCTTGACATCAATGGCAAAAGGGACACCCATGGGGCTAAAAGATATGACTCTTAAGCATAGGCCCCTCACCACCTTCTATCTTGAGGTGATTAATTTTGGGGTGGGAGTAATTTTACTCTCATCTTACATTATTTCTTTCCTCTATCAACTTCCTTCCATGTTTTTCTGATATCCTTCTCTTAATCTTCTTGTCTTGAACCTATTTGACCTTCTTGCCTAGAACTCATTTGACCTTCTTGCTTTGAACATGTTTGGAATTAAGTCCTACACCATTTTGCAATATGTCCAAAGTTATTGCAGTTAAAAAACTTGATATTTTAGCCTTTGGATGGTGCCCATATCCTAAAATATTTATTGAAATAATTTCCATATCCATTCCTTTCCTGAACACTGTATTGTGGAGTTCTGTTTTCATGACCATTATGACCATAACTTCTAAATTGTGTAGCTCTAAAAACAAGACCATGTTGCTCATTTCCTTTGCACTGAGAAGCTCTATGACCAATCCTGTTACATGAGAAATAATATCCCTAAAAACCATACCTTCTTCCTTTGATGTTCCTTCTAGCAAAATCAAACTTCTTTGATCCATAGACCTTGCAGTGTATAGCCCTATGTCCAAATCCATTACAATAAAAATAGTGTCCTTCAAAAGCCCTTTGTTCATGCCTTGGTTCCTCATACCTTTCTTGACCATTATCCTTATGTCATTTTCAACTTGTGCATTGCATCCTTGAACCTTATTTGTAGTATATAAATCCTCTTCCTTAGTTTCTTCCTTGTTCTTCTCTTCAAGTATTTCTTTTCCTTTTGAAATTGATTCACCTATCTCAAAACAAGAACCAAACTGAATATTTGGAGCCATATGAACTTTGGAAATTTCTTCATAAAACTTAGGTGCTTCCTTGCTTTCATCTTTTAGAACTTCCTTTCCTTTTGAGTGTGACTTTTCTTGGAAATAGGATACAACTTTAAAATAAGTTTCCACTCATTTTTTAACCTTTTCATCTAATGTGTCATGTCTTGTCGTTATTACCCTTAGTTCTTCATTCATACTTTCTTCTATTCTTTTTGCATTTGAAGCTCTTCTCTGAGATTACTGATTGTCTGTAGTAGTTCTTCTCTGATTTTGACATCTGTTCGAATCTTGTTTTCAAGATTTATGTATTCTTCTTTTAGCCTTTTGACTTATGATTTTTGTTTTTTTGGCTCATCCTCTTCTTTTTCTATTACCAAAAGTGACACTTTTTTATCTTCATTATAACTGATACTATTAAAATTTTCTATAGCAAACAAACTCTCAAGATTTCTTTGACCATGCTTATTTCCTTGATGTGGCATCTCATCTTCACTATCGATATATTTTAGCCCCATAGGTGTCCCTTTTGCCATTGATGTCAAAGGGGGAGAGATTTGAGTAAGGAGGAGAGCATTGAGTTATGGGGAGCAGCCTTGAAAGAAAGCATTGAGTTAGGGGGAGCAGCCTCCATAGAGAGTATTGAGTCAGGGGAGCAGCTTTGATTCTCAGAGATGGTTTTCACAGTGATTGTGGTTTTTGCATTAGAGGTGTTTCCATCAATGACAAATGGGGAGATTTTTGGAAATTTGAGTTATTTTATGTTGGCATTGATGTCACATGAATCACATTGAATTTTAGTGGCCAAATGATATTTTGGAAAGCATGGATAAATACAGGGTTTTCGTGAAAACCAAGGCAAATTAAAAGGTTTTATTTAAAACCATGGATGGCATATTTGAACTGGGTTTTTTTTAAAACCCAAGTTGGCCTTTTGTTTCATCGAAAAATGTGCCCCGGTGATGGAGATATTTAATTTTTAATATTTAGTTTAAATTTTAATTATTTAAAATTTAAATTTAAATATGCAATATTTTCGCCAAAATCATCGAAAATAATAAGGAGGCTATATAAATGGGATACCTAAGGTTCATAAACAAATACTTTCTCGTGGTTAATAATCGTTGGCTAAGCATCCGAATTGAGCTCATGCGAAAATATTTTAGAAAGCAGAAGCAACAAATAAATGAAGGTTGGTCGAAGTCCAAAGTCATCACGGGCAGAGTGGCGCATTGGCAGTTGGATTTTGGCTAAGGTGTGTGGCAGCACAAACGTCAAGGTTTTGAATCCCCTTGACTGCGTTTAGAAGGCGTTGGAAGAAAAGTGCTCGAAGCGCTTTTGATTTGCGAAAAGGGAGGAAAGGTTTTAAGGCACGTTGTGCCTTTCCATTTCAAACGAGCGGCTAGCTCATGTGGCAACCTTAGCCGCGGCTAAGGCGCTCATGGTGTGGGCAAGTCGGGGGTTCGAATCCCCTTGAGGAGGTAAATACATTTTTTCTCTAATTAATTTTTTTAAGCCCTAAGTTGGAGTTATAAGGTGGTTAGGAATAATTAAATTTTTTAATTAAACTTTGTTTTTATAAGGGTTGTGATTATTATTTCAAAGGTGGATGAGTTGTTGATTTAATTTGATTGAGAATTAAGATTTAGGAGAAATTAGTTGTTATAAAATAATTTTTGAGAGGTTTATTTATTATTATTTTGATAAGGGTTTTTATTAAAAAAGAACTTTGGTGGATGTGTTTATTAAGGTGGAGTAAAAAGGTGTAAATTGAGTTATGCTTTATCTTGTGATTATTATTTGAAGTCCACTAACCCTTATTGAGATTGGAAAGGAAAGTTGTGTTTAGTGTGGCAAATTTTGTGGACAACTTCTTGGCATCAAAAAGGTATGGGCACATTCTCCTATTGATTGTTTATGGTGGTTGATTTCTAAAATATCATTGGAGTGAAAAGGATTGATTGTGGTTTCCTTTTCGAAAGTGGTTGGTTGAATGCTTCAAGGTTTTCCTGGTTTGAGAGTTGTGTTTAAACCTTGTTTTATAAACATAGTTGTTGAAGACTATTGGTTATGTAAAGAACTTGAAAAGAACATGAGTATCATTGTTATGTGAGATTTGTGATTGAACCTTGTTGGAAACATTTGAGTTGGTTGATACATGCTTAGACTAGGGTTTTGTGAGAAAGAGTTGTCCCTTGTGGTGATTGGTTTACTTGAGTTGATTGATCCTAGTCAAGTGATTGTGTGAGGTGATTTTTCAAGTTCCATGAAATAAACTATTCTATAATTATGATTTGAGTTGAGATTGAGCTTAGAATATATTGAGTCTCTAACAATTCTCTTTATGCTTCTATGAGTTGACTTGAGTTGTGATTGATTTGAGTTGAATTGAGTTGAGATCATTGTTTTCATCCATTGTAGAGTGCATTGCCATTCATTTTTGAGTTCATCTTTGAGTCTTGCCTTCATAGATTTGTGGAGGAGATTTGAGTACTACTTGAGCATGATTGATTGAGCCTTTGAGAAGGCTTTGTGGACAGTTTTTGGGACAGATTTATGGATAGTTTAAGACAGATTTATGAACATATTTGGGATATATTTTGATGAGGTTCTAAGTGATCCTGTTGAGCAGAGTTGAGAAAGTTCTTTGCGAGCTTGCTAGAGCAGTTTTGGACAAGTTATTAGTGAGCTTTTTGGAGCATATTTGAGCAAGTTCTTGGTGATCTTGCTAGAGTAGATTTGAACAAGTTCTTAGTGAGCTTGTTGGAGCAGATTTGAGCAAGTTCTTGGTGAGCTTGATAGAGCAAATTTGGACAAGTTCTTAGTGAGCTTGTTAGAGCAGATTTGAGCAAGTTCTTGGTGAGCTTGTTAGAGCAGATTTGGACAAGTTCTTAGTGAGCTTGTTGGAGCAGATTTGAGCAAGTTTTGTGTGATCTTGTTGAGTAGTTTTGGATAAGTTCTGTGTGAGCTTGTTATGCAGATTTGGACAAGTTCTGTGTGAGCTTGTCATTGCCTAGCTTTGAGTAGATAAAAGAAATTTGGACAAGCTCTGTGTGAGCTTGTTGAGCAGTTTTGGACAAGTTATGTGTGAGCTTGTTATGTAGATTTGGAAAATTTCTTTGTGAGCTTGTTATTGCCTAGCTTTGAGTAGATCAAAGAAATCATTGTATTGGATAAGGATCCTTATTTTTATGTTAAATATTATAAGGAGATTATATTGTGGAGTAACCCACATTAGGGGAACCACGTTAAATCTTGTGTCTCAATTGTGTATGGTGACTTGTGCTCTTGCTTACTATTGCTATCTGAGTTATTAATGCACACTGCTATATTTGGTTATTACAATTAAGGACATTAATTGATATTGGTTTGGAAAAAAAGTAAAAAGTTGTATTATACTTTTCACCCCCCCTCCTCTCAGTATAAGCTTGTGTTCTTCATTATTCTAGTGTCTTTTGGCACTTAGAAATTTTGCCAAATTTTTAATCGTTATTCAGTCTTCATTTATCTTAGATTATTGCTTCACTTTGCTTTAATAAACCTGCAATAGCAAAGCATTCACTACCAATAATATGCACTTCTTATTTCTCCTTAGTATTTCTAGATCATTAAGATGTAAACTCTACTAACACCTTAACTTAAAGAACTCCTTTAAGATCTTAATTTTCTGAATACAATATGAATCTTCAAATAATATTATGGTGCTCTTAAAACTTGATGTATAGCTTATTTCAGTACTATTACAATAGACTTATATTGCACCAACATTGCATACCTTTATTTTCTTTGTTTTACTTAATTTTTTTGGTGATTTGATTCATCCAACTTGCTATCTCAAACTTGCAAAATTTGCACCAATTTTATCCTTCACATTTTTTCTTTAAATCTTACTCAATTTGCAGCCTTACTTGCTGCTCAACGTATCCTTGTTTACTTTCAAATACCCTTTCACAAAACTACTCCAAATCTATAGTTTTCTATCCTCCTTCAATGCTATCCACAAAATCTATTTTTGTGGCTTCAAATCTCCTTCAATCCTATCTTCAAATACTTTAAATCTAGCAGCTATTAATGTTGCCCATATTGGTGTTCATAAACCTATAAATTTGTAGTCAAATCCTTATTTTATTCACTTAAATTTGCAACGTGTCTTCGAAATGCTAAATTTTATTTCTGTCTAAACACCTTCAATATCCTATCTACGAGAACTCCTAAATCCACCCTAAACTTCTCCAAAATGTAGCTCTAGGTTACCTTCAATCTTCTCTCTTGCAACTCTTGAATCTCTATTCCAAAACTTGTAATTTTCTCCTGCAAATCAACTTTCAAAACTTTGTGGCTATCCTTAGATTTCCCAAAATCTTGGGCTTCTCAATATTCTCTTCTCTTGCAATCTCCTTGACTTCAAAATTGACATTCAACATTATCTCTTTTCTCAAGAATCTAAATGTCTTGAGATCTTCTAACTCTATCTCCAAAATTTGCAAACTTCTTTCCACTTATTTCTGTTGGGTTTGTTTTCAAATCGTAACAATTGTCCCAAATATGAAACTTCTACTTGCTCGTAATATCTTGTCATGAAATTTCTTCAAATATTTTTTTTTCTTGCACTCTCTTGCTTCTCACTTTATTTAAGATGCCCTTAATGGCCACTTCTCAAAATCCTACAACAAGGATTTATCTAGCCTTATTCTTCTTCTTCTTCTTCGAAATCTCTTAATACCTCTTTCTTGGGTCTTCTAATTCTACAATTCTTCAACTTGTTCTCGCTACTCTTCAACTTCTTCTTCTCAAAACTTTACTAAAATATTTTCCTAGTTTTTTTCAATCTCCCATCTATGGGGATTCTATACTGAGATCACTTTCTTGGATCTCCAAATTCTAGTGCTCCTCAAATCTATAATAAGACCTCTTCTTAGGTATTTTAATTCTTCAATATTCAATCTGTGATGAGAACCTTCTGCACGTGGGTCTCTTAAATATCCAATATGTAGTCTTCTATTTGCAATCTTCTATCTCCAATATTACATCTTCCAAAACTAGAATTTCTTCAATCTGACCTCTTCATGTTCTCTTTAACTTATCCAAAATGCAACTTCTCTGTCGACAATCTTCTAGGGGACTTCCTTCTCGAGTCTTCCCCAATATTCAACCTCTAATTTTCTTCAACACAAAAATAATTCCTGCACAAGGAAAGCACATAGAATATCTGGAAACAAAGGTGAAATTCTTCTCTATCCTTTGTAGGAATATTCTCAACTTATGGGCGTTAAATTTCTACAACTAGACACTTAGATAGTAGTACCAAATATATTAATATTTTTGGAATTCTAAAATAAATATAATGTTTGTAGTCTTCAAAATTTGATCCGAAAAAGTCCTCGGATAGAGTCTAGGGTGTCTATGTCTGTAGTCCCTAGAGTATGTGTCCTTATGATGACCATATCATCCTACCAGATTGCATGGGTAACCAACCGCTGCATCCGCCAAGTTCTATAGAGAAGGTAACTAGATACTAGGATCACATACAATTTACCTGTGGAGTGTCAGGTTCAACCAAGAGTGTACTCCATGATACAAAATCTTTGAGGTTAAAATATAAAAATGGAACAATCTCAAAATTATAGCTGGATACCACCAATGTGTCTGTCTCAGAAAAACCTTTCCAACGACTATAAATACCCCTATGTTCCATTCTCAATGGGGCCTTCATCTCAAGGGAAATGTGTGAGCCTACTTGGGCCATCACCTTTGAAATTTTGAAAAAGTACAATAAATGGCCATGTGGGCCTTCCACTTCCATGTGGAAAAATAAAAAATAGCCAATAAGATTATATTACAACCATACAAAATAAAATTTACCCTTTCCCATCAATAATGCATGTGCCATTTGAAATAAAAAACATGTGCCCTTCTTCTTATGAAGTAAATTTTAAAAAATAAACATATTTAAATAAATATGTGAGGCACCATCCCATGGTCCATGGGGTCAAATGTGGCTTAAATAAAAAACACATTTAAAAAAATGTATAATGGAGAACTGGCGGACATAAAGGACCAATGATTTCTGCTCAATCATGGACAACATGTGATGCCACCTATGGGATCCTACAAACAAAAAAATTATGTGGTCCAACAATCATCTCCTTCGATCTGATTAGCTTGTGTGAGGATTAGATCTTTACTGTTTCAACCGTTATCCAGCTGTTGTTTCGGATAATTCACAAGGATTATTCTAGTTCCATTACATCAACATGTTCAAAAAATAGAACATCATCCACTTTAACTAGAAATGAGGTAGAGGATCATAAAATATCCAATAAAACTCACAATCCTATATTGATAGAAATAAATGCCCGCTTGTGTGCTTGCTTAAGAGTGGTGCATCTTCTTCTAGAAAAAAATAATCGACAACATCAACAATTGAAGCTTTGAACTAGTCTCCTTTTCCATAATGGGTTTGGTATACCACGTATCTCCTCCAATGGTTAGGTTGGGCATGAACACAAAGAATGAAGCTATACACCTACAAATTGTTGTGAAAAAAATAAATCGTTGAATGCAAACCTACAGGCAACATCATTTCAAATAGGACATCATACAATTCAACAAGAGCAATAGTAACCATTGCCATTGTACCCACACATATAGTTTGCAGCATTACCAAGTTACAATCACCTCCATCTTGGTATGGAAAGCCAACTTCCCATATACAAACAACACCATCTGAGGAAAAGGAAGAAAATAGTCCATCAAATTTATCGAGCATTATCTTGATTTCGTTTGCTTCAAAATAGAAAATCATCTCCACTCCTTCATGACATGAATTTAAAAAAATATATATTTGTACGCCAAATATTTCAGCAACATCATATTTTTGACATCCATGAATCCCCAGTACTCGTCCACACTCTCCATAGTAGTGTGTCAACACGCTCGTTAATGATCCGCTACTAGTACATGTCTGATTGAAAATTGATTCTTTTCCTCGTGTCGCTACTCCTTTCCTTTTTTGCTGCACATTTGAAGATGTAAAGCACCATCACCAGATCGGGATTTTTTGACTCCGATTATTTCTTCATAAAATTATAGGTAAGGATTTTTTCCTCCCCTACAAAAGTGTAGTCGTCATAGCTAGCACGCATAGGACCACCGCTAGAAAACTATCGATATCGAAAAAATAAGACCCCCCCACTTTTGGATCTCCACATTGGAAATGTTCTTTAGCAGCATTGTCGCATGGAGAAAATGGAGGCCATCAATTTTCATGGCAGTAAACAGATTCATTGTAGCTCCATCGACGTCATCTTTTGGACATCTAAACCACCGATGACAAAATATAACGGTAATAAAGTGAGGTTATCATTTCAACAAAGATATGGCCTCTGTGATCACAGTAATAGATTTGATCGAACAGTATTATTCTCCACGATGCTATTGGGAAAAGTGGAATGACAGATCTGGATGTGTAGTTTTGATATAATTCTTGCAAAAAACAAAACACAATCCAACAGATTTGGATGTGCTATTCCGGTCCACCTTTAATATTTTCCATCATGAGATTATTTTTTCTATTTGCATTCTTTTACAAAATGGTGGTGTGTTCGAGCTGAAAATGTCTGGCATGATGGCCAAAAATATAGCTTTGTGGTGAATCGCGGGTTCTGCTAGGTCATGCAGCTAGAAGATAAAAAATCCACGAGAGCGGCTTGTTGAAGAGTAGTTGCTTGTGGACCGCTGTGTATGTGTGTTTCCTTCAAGATCAAACCCTCACTTTCTGAACGAGCTATTGCAACAGGTCATTACTGCACCTTGGTTCGATCATGCATCTGTGCTGTGTCGTACAATGGGAAAATGTAATCAGTGCAAAAAATCCACCAAACATCCATGTAGGTAAAAAATACATGGTGCACAAACAACAGTAAGAAACTCCATCTAAAATATTGAAAACGAGGGAAATGAGGTACATGTTTCGATGTAGAGAAAATGATGGACTCCAAAATATGATGGTAATTTTGGGAACTCTTCACGACAACAAGGCCACATGGAGGAGGGTTATGATCTATGCCCTCTCATCATTGTGGTTGCACAACACTTATGGTTGTGCTACTATAATAGGCAGTGCCACCACACAGGCACACCGATTTAATGTCGATCGAGCATGAGAAGTCGTGACTGATAAGGAGCCATGATGGGGGTGTAGCACATCATGCCAAAATGTGATGGCGTCGATCTGTTGTGTGGGATGGCTTCAAGTATTTAAGGCCCCCATAAATGCTTTTGGTGTATCAGGGTACTCCTTCGAGGGTAAAAAGAATAGATCTACACAACAACAAAATTATTACGTAGCAGTAATCACGAAGTCTATTTTACATGATTAAAAACAAAGTCCACACTCATGGACAATCCCCCCAAAATAACTAGATATAAAGAAAACAAGACGGATTTCAAAAAAATTTCCCCCTAAAAAAATATTGGCAGTCATGAATGGTATCCCGTTTTTCATTTCTTCGTGGAGAAATTACTTCTACGGACGGATACCTCCCCAAAAAATATCTATCCTCCCCAATAACTCTAAAAACAATTTTTGGTAGCCATTAATTTCTTCAAAGGTCTGGTTTATGGTCCATCAAATGATGGAGAGCATACTCCCTATTTTGAACAAAAATGGAGAAAAAATGAGGGAAAAAGTGAGGGAGAAAAAAACGAGGGGGGGATTTCAATGAGGGAAATCCCCCCTCAAATTCACAAAGTTAGGAGAGTGATTAGGCTTTGATACCAAATGTTGAGACTATAATGGAATGAGATATAATCAATTGATACAAAAATAGATTACAATTTATAGGCATAATCCTATATGAAAATATTACAAAGCCTATATGAAAAGATGACAAGTGTCATAGACACATGTAAAGCACATGAAACATGCACATTATTGCTAACAGGGTAACCACTTTCATATGATCAACACCCCTCCAAAGTCTATTTACTATTTTATACATGAGATCCAACAATATTTTGGTCTCTTGGATAAGAAAAATAAATGTTTAAATTGTCTCTAAGAGTCCTTAAACAATATATTGATGGGTTGTTGTTTAAACCTCTAATGTCCCATTATTGTTTAATCATTGGTTGCCTTGAGACCAGTAAGAGTCTATTGTCCTCATTAATCCTCTAGTGACCAATTTCTCTCCTTGAGATGCTATCAATTTCTTAATTTATTTTCTACCCACTCCTTGAGAGTTAATATTCTTTGATCTCTTCTCCACCTAGATGATCCCCAGAATTGTCTTGTCTTTGTTATTTTTTGCCACACCCATAATGGCAGCCTTTACTATCAATTATTCTTGGTTATGCACTACCAATACCCCTGCCATATCTGATTATCGTAATTCATAAACTCTATTAACTGCTCTAGGATAGGAGGATCCAAAAGAGGGGTTTGAACATGATTGGTACTATTTGTATTAGTCCCATCTACTCCTGTCATGAGTTGTTCTTCTTTCTAATCCATTAGTGCCTTGAAGGTCTCATACCTATTTGATGGCTTGGGATAGATTTGCTCCTTGCCATATATTTTCTTTTGTCTTCTCCTCCTTTTGGGTTGTTCAAAACCATCTCCCTTTGCCTCTTCTCCCTAAAAGTGTTAGTTGATACTTTAGTGACTATAGACTTACTCTTCTTAGGGAGATTTGGCATTCCTAGAGGAGCCCTCATTTTTGTGATCATATTATTTGGGCAAGACTGGGCCCCATATTTACGACAAACTCTACACTTAAAGGGCAACACCTCATAATCTAGTTACCAAATCCAAGATAGTCTTACAAGTTCAAGTTCTACCTTTATCAAAAAAGGCTAGCTGAGGTCCATTTCCACGTATCATATAGTATAAACAATTGTATTTCCTTCCATTGTGTCTCTAAAGACACCCAAATATATTTCAAATAATTTATCGATAATTTCCAATATTTGCTCACTCCATAACTCCATTGGGAGTGCATACAATTAAACGCAAACCGAGACAATAGTGGGTTCAATTTGGGGATCAAATCCCACTCTCCAAGGCTGAACAAATAATCCTGCCAGGCTGTGATTCCTCTTTTATGATTTGAATGCCCTATTTCTATCAGCTAGGGAGAAAAAAATAACAATAAAATATCCATTACTAATAAACGACACAAAATACTCACCAAGAGGCTCCTAGTTCTACTGAACCCACAAATGCAAAAAAATTAAGATAAAGCGAAGACCTACAAATTTATATCATGTTATGATTGGATCTATATAAGATTGTTTCTTCTACTATACTCTACTAAATGATATCTTTGGTCTTGATTCAAACTGTGGTAAGCATTCATTGACTCTTTGAGGTGTTAATATTTTTCATCGGTTGCAAAAATCATTTTTAGCACAATTTTTTTGTGTTTCTTAAGTCATTCTTTAAGATTTTTCCTTTAAAAAATATGCAAACAAACTCTGTCTATCTAAGAGAGGATCTAGAGGCACCACCATTGGGCCCTCTTAGGGTAGCATTATTGTCTTTGATTTTGCAACGACCAAAAAGTGTTTCATCTACCCAAGGACAATCTTGACACACCATCTAATTCACAGTATTGATCTTCATTTTGATGAAAACTGACCAAGTGAGATTTTCTCTCTTAATAAAAATAATGCCAAAAAAATTGCATAACACTTTAAAAACGACAAAAAATATATTAAATAAAAAAATAATAAATATTATGATAAAAATACTTATTTATTCTATAATTTAATTTACTTAAAATATATATTTTTGAATGAAAAAACAATATATTAAATTTAATAAAATACCATCACTAGAGGATTTCACTTATTACCATTAAAGTTACTTCATTTTGTCTTGCTTTACACACAAATAAAAAAATTATACTCAAATTATTTAAATTAAATAAATAAAATAAGTTAAATATATTTTTGTTTTGTTTTTTATTTTTAAATATATTTTAATAAAAATACCCCTCAATAAAAAAACAACTACGAGGTTTTCACTTATTTCCATTAAAGCTACTTCATTTTGTCTTGCTTTACACGCAAATAAAAATTATGCCCAAATTATTTAAACTAAATAAATAAAATAATTTTAGAAAACATAACGATCTTATAAAAACGTATATTCAATCTCGTATTTTAGATTTAATAAAGTTGACACCCAAGGATCAAATTATAGGATAGGCGCTATGATATTATCGTCAAGATTACTTATTTTGAGTTCAATTTTAGTTAGTAGTCCAAGCTAAGTTACCCAATCGTAAAACTATAGAGGTAGAGAACTACGTTGCAAATAGTATGAACATGGTTTATAGTGCCATGTGCCTTAAGAGAGATTTATATAGTGTTAATGCAAGTTAAAGGAAGAAGGTATAAAAATAAATGACAATGTTTATAAAGCTTTATTTAAAGAGTTTTAATTGTTGTTTCGCGTTTTAACTAGTTGATATTATGTTTATAATAAGTTGAAGTTTATTTACTATATAATATTTATTTATATTTTCGGTAGTGCGATAAATCTTTATGTATAAGGTTGAGCAGTCTTCTCTCAACCATGATCTTTAATAAAGCCGAGAATTATACATATCAACAACCAATTTAACATAGATCTCATTTTAAATATTCTAATAATAGTTTTATGTTTATAATAAGTTGAAGTTTATTTATTATATAGTATTTATTTATTTATTTTTATTCCCCAAATCTTTATGCATAGGGTTGAGCAATCTCCTCTCAGTCATGATCCTTCATGAAGCCGAGAGCTATACATATCAACATAGAATTTAACATACATTCATACACACAACTACCTTCTCGTCCACACCAGGGTTTCAACCTTAGACGTCACAAAGAAGAACCAAAGCCCAAACCCTTGCGTTGTCCCCTTGGACATCATATGGTATTTATTTAACTAATTAGATTATTTAATTTTCAAGTAAGATATTAAGGTATGAATATCGTACAAGATATATGTATAATTGTTGAGTTTGTACGCTTAGGGTTCGACATCCCCATCCCAACCATGACGTCTCATACTGATGAGAGCTGAACTTATCAAAAGGGACCAAACACAACCATACACACCCCCCTCACACACTCACCCACACTGCAATTTGAACCTTGGACCTTATGAAGAAGAACCAAAGCCCGCATTGTTCTGAAACTAATTTTTTTAGGTAGTGAGATAAACCCCTACGACCCAGGCATAGGGCTGAGCACTCTCCTCCCAACCATGACCCTTCATAAAGCTAAGAACTACACTTGAGTTAACACACAACCAAACACTACAGTTTGAACCTTAGACCTACCAAAGAAGAGTCAAACCCCAAACTGTTATGCTGTCTCCACTGGTAAAACCCATTTCAATCCCATAGAACCAATTAAAAAATAATAACAGTTTTAATTTTATTATAGCAATATATAATTATAAGAAGTAATTTTCAAGTAATCAAATGAAATTAACTCAACTGGATAAACCTGTCAACTTTCAAAGAGAAAACCAAGGTTTAAATCTTACGAATGACGCATTCATAATTGCTAAGCTAGTATAATACTATTATGTAATGATAATAATGTAGCATAAATGGAGCCAGTTTTATTGTAGCATAAATAGAACCCGTTTCAATTCCATATATGTTATTGAAAAAATAATTTTCAAGTTCAAATGATTTAATTTTTAACCCAGGTGTTGTAGGTGAGTTGGAGAGGAGAGGAGAGGGCAATCCTCCAAGGGAGGTCTCAGGTTCAAATCTCCACCCTACCAAAAAGTTGAATTGAATACCCAAAATCCAATTGATAATGTTAGTGCGTCGGGTGCGACTCACAGGTGACTTTGACGGAACCCATTGATCAGACCAAAGCGACCCCGCAAAGAATTGTTTGCTTAAAAAAAAAAAATAATAATATAAATAATGATTTAATTTATAAAAAAAATTATTTTCTTTGCATCACAACTAACTATTATAATATCATTATATGATATGATTATAATATAATATCAATAAAATCTGTTTCAATTCCATATACCCATTGAAAAATTAAATTTGAGGTTCAAATATTTTAATTTTATAAAACTTTAATTTTCTTTGACAAACATGATCATTTTCCATCACATCGCAAGCGACCTTGTAAGAAGTTAACAAAATTGTCAGATTTTATCATCTCTAAGAGTAACAAAATTATCACATATTATCATCTCTAAGAGTAACAAAATTGTAAGTATTTTTTATAATAAAACAAATTAAACCATAGATAAAAATAAAATTGCTCCAATCATTTAGAGTAATCCGAAAGTATATTTAATTTTAAAAAATTGTGAGCCATTCGCATTTTTCTTATTCATATGATAAATGAAACTTACCAAAGTTCATTATAAAAATTTCATGTAACTATAATTATTTTATCACAAGTGAGAAAAGGTTATAAGTTATTATTAATTTTATATTCCATTAAAAAACAGGTAATTATATAATATTAATATAATTAAGAAAAGTCAATGTGTAATTATGAAACAATTACAACATCACCAATTAAAGAAGATTTATAGAAATAGTTAATTAAAATATTATTACTATATCAATTTTACCAAGAATTTACTAGATCAAGATTAGAAAGCATGTGGTGAATCACTGCGTGTTGTCCTAGGGTTTTTTGTAGTTTATGTTCATTCTCTGGAAGCTTGTGTCGGCCTCCGTGTTGCGCTTGCTTCGTGGGTGTTATTATGTCGGCTTCTCCTCCCTTAGCTTCGTCTAAAGTTGGTAGCGAGAGGAATGGCTTCGGAGGTGAACAAATGGCCCAGGAAATTTGTTCCCAAGGTGTACCATGAGGTATTTCTGAACCTGATTTTGTGATTCCTCTACATGAATTCAATTAGGCATGTTCTTGGTTTGAAAACAATACTCTTATAGGGTATTTTTTGGATTGGATTCCCCTTGAGCATGTCCTTAGAAACTGGATTGAGCAGTATTGGCATCCGTATGGGATTCAAGTCGACCATGTCCAAAATCTCTCTAAGGGTTTTTTCATTTCCAATTTGGTAGTCCCGACCAAGCCTAGAAGGTCCTCAATAAGGGTCCTAGTTACATTAATAGTTCACTGCTCATTTTTCAGCCATGGAGCCAAGATTTCATGGTTTCTAATTATGTTTCCCTGGTCGTGCCTGTTTGGGTAGAACTCTCGGACCTCCCCACTGCATGTTGGCCCTTTCTGAAAAACTTGGTGTCCACCCTTGGTGAATTTATCTGTGATGAACCCTCTCGGTTCATGTCGGTCCGCCCTAGTAGGAGAATGTGTATCAAGGTTGACCTAGCTAAAACCCTAAAGGAGTATATCGAGACTCAGGTTGGTTCTATCCGTATTCATCAGCGGGTGGTGTATATCAACCTCCCTAATACATGTTACTACTGCCAGTCAACCTTCCACCGCATTAAGGATTGCCCATTGATGGCTGAAAAATTCAAGGCCAAGGCGGATACCCCGATAGCTAGTGTTGTATTATCTCCCACTACCTCGCACCCTCCATCAAAATATGGTGAATGGACTAAGGTTTCATGCAAGAAAGGGAAAGGTAGCAAGCCCGCTTAGGTGGGGCACATAGTGGCCACATATGCTCAGGCCCTAGCACCTAAGCCTCCCATGCAACCATTGGTTATGGAGTCAACCCCTATCCACTCTCCTTCTCTAGTTGTTGAGTCTGTAGACCACAATGAAGGGATTCAGTCCACTGTGCCATTGGGTTCTCTAGACGAGGTAGGGGCTGAAGGAAGTTTCTATCAGAATTTAGGACAGTAGTCCCGTAGCCCCATGTGAGGTGAGCGACTTGCTCATTTAGAAAATCGGTGGCAAACTTCTCTCTCCTCTACCACCATGGAAGCATTCAAGTAGAACCCCTATCACCTGTTGTTGGACAATACAACTAAGGCCAGTGGGGTATGCAACTTGACTCTTTTTAATGTTGTTTATCTCCTGGAATGTGTGTGGGTTGACGGATCATGTTTGTCGTTACATGGTTCGGGATGAGCTCACTACCTATTCTAGTCTCTATGGTTGTCTAGATTTTGTGTGTTTACAAGAAGTCAAAGTGGCAGGTTTCAATTTGCAATATACTTGTTCTATGTTATGGCTTGACAGTAAGATATATACTATCAACCACAATCACGGTACCAGAGGCGCTATCATTTTGCTTAATAATAGGTGGACGAGCAATTTTGTCACATGGGGTTCAAACCCCTCTCACCACGCAGTTTGGATTTTGCTTGAATTTGGTGGTTTTTCCTTTGGGATTATTAATATTTATGCCTCTAATTAGGTCCAAGATAGATGTGCACTATGGAGATGGTGTGCTTTATCCTTACCTACCACGTCTAGCTGATGTGTGGTGATTTCAATATGGTCGAGAAGCCTTATGATAAAATGGGCCAGCTCCCCAATAGGTGGGCATCGGGAGAGCGACATGCTTGGTATTTTATGAAAAATAAACTGGGGTTCTTCAATGGTTGTTTCTTTGCGGGTCAGTTTCTCGAGCATTTGTGGTTCACGTGGTCTAATTTTCAGTCAGGCCCCGCAAGGGTTTTAAAAAGGTTGGATAGGGCTATGTTGTTAGACCAGCATGAGTTTTTTTTTTCTCGTCGGCTCTCTTCAGTCCCTTTTGTTGAAACCATTCCTGGTATGGTCTTGTCTGATCATTCTCCCATAATGTTCTCTATTCATGTTTTCTCCACCCATCAATGGCCTACTCATGCTCAATTTTTTCTTAACACTTCTTTCTTGCAACATGAAACCATTGTTTGTCACATCCAAAGGATCTGGAACATTGAACCCAGACCCAATGGAGATTCAGGATGGATTGAGTGGTGGAATGACACCATTTTTTGTACCACTACTCTACTCAAAAGCCTGGGGAAGAAGGTGGCGCAGCTACGTCGTCGCTCTAATACTGCTCTACGTAATGAACTTGCACATGCCTCCTTCCATCTTGAGGCCTCTCCTTTTGACTTCGCCATGTCGCTCATCTCCGGCATGAGCTCAGTGGCTGAAGTGTACGAGGCTAGAGGGGCTCAAATTAAAGCCAAACTGCATTGGCTCAAAGTGGGTGACCGCGTTTCTAAAGAGTTTTTTCTAGAGGCTTCGGCCTCCACATCACTCCATTCAATTCAAAGCTTTATTGGTTAATGTGGTTTGCACCACCTCTTTTCCTGAGATATCAGTTGAATTTACACGATATTATTCTCATGTTTTTCTTGCTCAATTGTACACCCCTGAACGAGAATCAGTCCTTCAATGTTGCAAAGAGGCTATCCCAACTTGCATCTCTCCATCGTAGCAGAATGAATGTGAATGACCCCTATCAGAGCAGGATATTGTAGATGCTTTGTTTCAAATGGTAGATGCAAAGGCCCTAGGGCTTGATGGCTTTCCCTGTGAATTTTATAAAACTTACTGGGATTTTGTTGGTTCTAACTTGCATAAATTATATATAGAATCCCTGTAGTCTAGATCCATAGGTGCTATTATCAATAAGGGCAATATCAAGTCTATCCCAAATTTTGAGGATCTAGAAATCATTACAAATTGGAGGCCAATAAATTTTCTTAATGTCAACTACAATATCATTACCAAAGCACTTACTTTGTGGATTAGGCCCTTGCTTCCCTCTATTGTGAGACCTGAGCAAACTAGCTTTATCCAGAATCGGTATATTTTGGACAACGTTATCGCTGTTTGGGAAGGGATGGAATGGGCTTGCAGGTCCAATCAACAAGCCCTCTTCCTCAAGTTTGAATTTGAAAAGGCTTATGATCGAATTGAGTGGGTTTTCATTCTTTCCATGTTGGAAGTTCTTGGCTTTGGTCCTTAGTTTATTTCCTCTGTTAAAATACTTTTTTAGGATGCATCAGTTGTGCTTTCTCTCAACAAGTTTCAAATTGACGTTATTGGCTTGCATAGGTTAGTAAGGCAGGGTTGTCCTTTGGCCCCCTTGCTATTAATTTAAGCAACAAAATCATTTGGTTATTTTTTGGCTAATCGTGCTTCTCTTGGGATGCTTCAGGGTATTTCCATTCTTGGGAATGTTGGTCAACTCATTAACAACCATTTTGTTGATGATTTCTTTCTTACTCTGAATGAGGATGAACAATCCCTTTCTAAAGATCTGTCTTGTCTTAATATTATTTGCAAAGCCTCCGGGTCTAATAACCAATGGAGGAAAACCTCATGTTATAGGTAATCCCTATAGCCTCTTCCCCACTGGCTTCAGCATGTGCAGTGGAGTTGGATTCAGCCTAGAGAAGTCTTCAAATTCTTGGGCATTCATTTTTCCTTTCAAGGCTCTCCATCCCAATTGTGGTCTTCTATCATCAACAAAGTAGAAAGCAAACTAGAATATTGAAATGCTAAGAAGTTGCCTCTTGTTGGTAAATTTCAAATTTTCTCGAAAGTGTTGGATTCCATGCATGTTTATTACTCGTTTTGTTGGGTCCCTTCCCAGTCTTGTTACAAACGCCTTGAAAAATTACTGCAGGATTTTTTGTGGTCTAGTGGGTCTGAGTGGAAGAGCTTTCACAGAGTGGCTTGGGAAATTTGTTTTCTCCCACGACAAATAGGGGGTATGGATTTGTTGGACTATAAACATCAAGGGTTAGCCCTATGTGCTAAATGGATTGTGCGGGCTCTCAAAGGACCTAAAGCATGAAAAGTTTTTATCAGACATTACATATCGGCTGGACTTCCCCTCAACCGTTGAGCCTGGGCAAGAATGGATTTACCCTCTCTAGTGATGGCCCTAGTTTTCATTAAAATCCCTGGCTCCTTTGTCATCAAAAGCATATGGAAGGGTTGGCAACAATTAAACCCTTGGATTTTTTGTAAGGGGGTCCGTTCACATAAAGGTCTTTCCATTAATATTCTCAATGTCTGGTGGTCCCCTGTATTCAAGCTTTAGGGTACATTGTTGGGCCAATTTCCTTGGGTCCATGCCCAAACATTTTGTAAGTGGGACATTGTTGCCATTGCAAAATTTTACTCTAGGGAAAATAGATACTAGATTCCTTAGAATTATTTTAAAAGGAGGTTTCGCTTGTCCAATGCTGACAAGGCTATGTATGATGTTGTTCTGGACCATACACCTTTCTCCTTATAGCAGAAATTAGGTGTCGGATCCCAAAAACCCTGGTGGAAATATTGGGTCTGATATAAGAGTAGGTCCTTGCTCAACTACAAAGTCAGGTAGGGTTATGACTAGCTTACACCAACTACATCCACGATGCCCAAAATCAATGTCAAATGGGACCTTCTATCATCACCCTCTAGGTGGAAAACCATATTTCATTCAGTATAGGAATCTTAGCTGGAGCCAAAGAAAGCTTTTTTTTTCTTGGAGCTTACTGTATGAGGGTTTACCCCTTGGCCATATACTTTCTTATATGGGGATGCCTGAGCCCCAATTCCCGTTTTGTCAAGAACCAAATTCTTGTATGCATATTTTCTGGGTATGTAGATGAGCCAACATCGCTTGGAGTTGGATGGGTTATTTCTTTACCCTATTTATGTCCTTGTAGCTTTCCTGGCATCATGTCCTTCTTGGTAATCCCATTCAGTTTTCTCTCCTATTGAGGGAAGTATGGCAAATATTCATATTCAACCTTCTATTTCATGTTTGGAAATCTAGAAACAAGATTATTTTCAAGTAGGTTGATCCATCTTAGGATTTTTTGTTTGTTGATAAGCTCAAATTTTTTCATGATGTGTGGTTTCAGATCTATGACTAGGCTAAATAGGTGGTTATGGAGCTGGACCATTTGTAGGCTTTGCTAAAATACTGGGGTGATGTCCCTTGTGCTATCAGTAGGGAGACCCCTAATCATTCACATCCTCACCCAGCTAGATCCCATTCACGTCGACGCCCTAATCGTGCACGGTGTCAGCCTCCTTGGAGCAGATCCTATGACTATGGAGGCCTTTTGTAGCAGTCGGATATGTACACCTCCCAATATTCTATGCTTGTGATCACTCCGCAATCTGTGCCTATGCCTAATGATGGTTGGGGGGCTTCAGGTAGCCATGGGCATATTTCTAGCTGGTCTCGTCCTTCTCCAATTACTCAGATTCATGCTGGGGTGAGGAGCGCTTTGATGGGTGGGGGGAACCACCCACTTCAAATGGATAAGGCCCTGTCTGCCATAGACCCCCTTCTTTAAAAACCTCTCTGGTTGTAGAATATTTCTAGTTTTTTGTTGATGGTCGTGGTGCTCGTGTGGTGTAGTTTTTTCTTTATCCGCTATCAGGATAAGTTAGTGGCATTCAAGGTGTGATTTTTTCTCCACCCACACTTTTTTTTGGCTGTAAAGGAATTTTATTTTTATAATTAAAATGGCCTTTCATTAAAAAAATAATATTAATAGAAAATGTTTAAAAATATAATATTAGTAAAGTTGTCAAGCGATAAATTTGGCTACAGTCTTTGCGAAAGGGGTGTAAACCCTAGGTGTAGTCAAGCAATGAAACAAAGTGATAAATTTGGTGGATGAACCTCTGCCTTATATCACAATTTTAGAGGATGAATTTGGATTGGATCTGATTGATCATGAAGCTTGAATAATTATCTGCAAACTCAAGGGCAAAAGACCAAGCTTGGAGGAGCTCAAAGGATACATTAAATATCGATGGAATAGTACAAAATTCAAGTAACTCTCCTTCCTAAAACTTTCTTTTTTGTTTCCTTTTTCTAATTTAGCAGATAGAGACAGGGTAATGGATTACATATATAATTAGTTTTTCTTACAAAAGGGTGTCTATATAGGACCTTGAACTCCTAATTTTAACCCCTTTATAAAAGAAGTTAATGGCTTCCCAGTCTGGGTAAATCTTAATTCTCTCCTTGTGGAGTTTTGGGGAGAGAATATTTTTACCAAAATAGATAATTTCATTGGTGCATTCTAGTATATGGATGCCCAAACAGATGAAAATTTGTCCAGTAAAATTAATATGAGTAAAGCAATATTGGTTGTTTATATGGATATTTCAATTCCTATGCCTTAATCCATTACTATCTTCTCAAGCAAAGGGGAATGAATCCAAAATATTGAATATGAAAACTTCTCCCTAAGATGTTATGGTTGTCAGAAATATGGCCACCTGAAGAAGAGATGCCCGATCATTTGATCATGCTCTGATTCCTCCTTGGTGGAGGAGAAGGCCCTACATGTGAATGATTCAAAACCTTCAAATGTCCTAGTTCAAAAGAAGACGCTCATCCTATAGATGCACCAATTGTCCAACAAGAGTCATGCAAGCAACAAAATACTTAGCTCCAAAGGGAGAATTTGAATCAAATCATTGATAAAATCCAAATGGTTACTAAATACCATCTAGATGGTTCCAAGAAAAAAATTAGCACCTCAAATAGTATTCTTGAAGCTAATTATGAAACAATCAATAACAATCAGTTTAAAAAAATGAAGATCCTACAAAATGTGGTACAACTAGATATTACCTTAGGAGCTTAAAGTGCAAATATGTATTCTTAGATCTTGCCACTCTAAATGAGGAAGAACCTTTGCTATAGAAGAAAAATAATCGAACTAATTTATTCTTTGATGGATGACTATTGTGTTTGTTTTCCTTGTACCTATTGGAGTTATGTATCATGTAAGGGTTGTTCTTGTTGTTAGTTCCTTAAAACAAATAGTTGATTATGGAAAATTAGCAGTTTGAGGAAGCCATGTAAAGATAGGTATGCTTTAATTAAATTTTTAGAAATGTAACAAAAGTAATATAATGTTTTGTTTTTTAATGGGAGTGTCCCGCAATAGAAGCCACACATAGCTTCTTAAAAAAAATATTAGTAAAATGGTCAAAATTAATTTTAAAAGAAAGTACAAGCAAGAAGTGAATATCAACATATAAAAACTCTTGATTTTTCTTGTTTAAGATATTTAGATAAACTCAAAGAAAAGGATCTTTGTGAGGAAAATTAGATAGCATGGAAGGAAGGTCATTTATGATTCAAGCCCTAAATAGAAATTAGAATGGATCTTTGTGAGGAAAAATTATATAGCATGGAAGGAAGGTCATTTATGGTTCAAGCCCTAACTAGAAATTAGGATGTCTCAGCTAGAAGTATGTGCTAGATTTTATTACACTATTTGGTACCTTGGAAGTATTTTGTAAATATTTTATAAATACTTTGTGTAAAAGAGTCTTATAAATACTTTTTTTTTTTGTAAGTTAAGTTTATATACAAACTGGATTTTTCCCAAAACCTTATAACAAAAAGGGTCGTAGCACCGAATTCTTAGGCATTGCCTTAGTACATGGAAATAAACATAAACAGAAAGGAAAAAAACCAGAAAAACCCTTGATCCAATAGAGAGACCAGATTCTAGTACCAACTAGTGAGACCCACATCACCAAAGAACACCATCCTCCCGTTGTTGTCAGTCTGGGATCCACCCGGGGGTGGATACAACACACCTTAGATCTTCAAAAAAACTCCCCATCAGACCACAACTACACGTGAGCAAGCCTTATGGAAGGTTGAGTCCCACTCAACCTACAATGAGAAAAGTCAAAAAACATTCCCACCCAGACCCGAGTAGGGAGAGCGAGAAGACCAAGAATAGTCTAAAACCAGATATCCTGCCTAGAAACCAGAAGCAGGAAATTTGAGTTTTTTAAAATTTGGAGAGGATCCCCACCCAAGGATGACATGGGGTGCAACCTAGGGTGTAGCAAAGCAATAAGCAACTGCATGAGAAAAGCAACAAGCAGTAATGAAATACAATCCAAGGTGTAGTAGTAGGATAGCCTGGGAAATGGCATTAAGACCCTTGGAGAAACAACAACGAAAAGCCTTCGCTTGAGTTTATGAAATGGAATAGCACTATTGGGGATATATATAGGCCAAGATATCCCCATGCAAATTAGGTTGAACTACGAGGAATCCAAAATGAGCTAAGGACAACAACAAGCACAAAGAAAGGATCCCCCAAAAGCCA
This sequence comes from Wollemia nobilis, assembly GCA_028583015.1. Classification (NCBI taxonomy): domain Eukaryota; kingdom Viridiplantae; phylum Streptophyta; class Pinopsida; order Araucariales; family Araucariaceae; genus Wollemia; species Wollemia nobilis. Next base: position 13,429,887 of record JAQPPZ010015100.1, read on the forward strand.
AAATTGAAGGAGGTAGGAGAGACCACGACTGCAAGTGCACTGATCTCCACCCCAAGACCAGATAATACAGAAGAAAATCCCAAGCACTCCAATAGGAAGGACCAAGAACCCACCATCCTTGCTTATGAAAATATCCAAGGAACTGGAACTGGGATTGGGAACAACTCAGGAACAGGATGAGGCCCACCCCCAAGGCCAAGAACATGCTTTGAGAGTCCACCGAGAAGTAGGACCAAAAATAAAAATCCTTCGAACAAGAAACTAAAATGAAAAACTTGTGGATCCCAGGAAGAAAGCGATAGCAGACATGAATATGGGATCCTCAAAAGACTAAATTGAGGGAACTAGGGGTCTACATGCATTGATCACAGGTCCCCTCATTAATATCAAGATATGCAGTAGAAAACCCTAAGCACCCCAGCAGTAAGGACCAGGAACCCCCCATCCTTGCTCACAAATAGTTTCAGGGAACTGGGAATGGTACTAGGAGCCACTCAAGCACAGGAAGAGGCCCACCCCCAAGGCCATAAAAATACTCTAAGAATCTACCAAATAGTAGATCCAGCAAGAAGAAGCCTTTGAACAAGAATTCTAAAAGGGCCTTACCCACAAGAACGGGACCACCACCAACCAAAGGTATCCTAGAGAGGATTCACTAGAAATGAGTAAACTGGTCCCCCTAGACCAACCTAAAAGAAATGAGGACCTCACAAGACGCCCTAGGAAGCAGTCAAAAACCCAACCTACAACCACCACAAATCGAGAAAGCCCTGGGAACCGACTCCAAGTAAAAATACCTACAAAAAAACCTGAGGGAAATGTTAGAATAAGTGAATATTCTCTTAAGTTCTACTAGGATAGACACACTTGAGTTTCCACTCCTCCATGTGTCAGGTGAACTCTCAGTGGTATCTTCATTAGACTTTATGATTTGTTGTAATCCAACGACTCTCAATGATCAACTTTGCTATTTATACAAAGTTGATCCCTGGAATAAATCAATCAGTTCTATTTTGTTTCTTCAAATCTTATAATGCTTTGTAGTTCTACTCTTGGGAATTCTAACATGGTATCAGAGCTAGGTAGATTCTGCTAGCATTCTCTCTTGAAGGAGGTTTCTCGAACTGGTTCTTAATCTCTTATTTTTTGCTTTTTTAAAGAAAGAGGTTTTTTTTTCATATTGTAGTATACCCATATATGCAATTTATTTAAAATATCTATGCTTATGGTAATACCTACTAGTTTATATAATTTTGTTTTACCATTGATGCAAATATTTCAAAATTTCTTTATTCACTACTTTGTGTATGCATATTGAATTTTTTTTTGCCTCTATAAAAATACTCCTTAACAAACGCAACTTGCTTTAAAACAATTAAAGCAACGCTGCGTCCCGTTCTAGGTGTTTTTTAATTTATATTATTTCTTTTCCTCTCGAACGCAGACATCACTACATGTCACTCAAGAAGGAAACTAATATAAATCAAACATTTTTTTGGAGGTCCCCTATTTTTATTTGTCCTCCTACTTCGCCTATGTTTAATTTTTTTTCCCTTAAATGCCAGTTCGTTTGGCTTTCAATAGCATTCATTGTGCATTTCATAACATAGAAGGATAAGCGTTCGACATCTTTTTTCCCTCGTTGCATATCTTCTAACATGGAGGAAAGGGAAAAATCGTAGGGCCTTACTTTTGGTGGGCATTTAATATTTTTTTATCTTATAATCTCAAATTGTATTATCATCGTAAATTTTAATTAATGTAAGGATCGCTCTCCGCATCACCAATTAATGACTCTTGGTCTACCTACCTAGACCAAAATTCGTAATTTTTTTCGAATGTGGCCTTTGGCCAACATTTTTTTGTGGCACGCCTTGAGACTGCGTCTCTCAACGGGCATTTTCCTCATTAATTTTTTATATTCTTCGAAGATCTTGAGATTTTAGGAAGCGTTCTACTCAAAGTTCATCATATCTATTTGTACTTCGATGCTCAAGAGGATCTTCTTTCCTCTTGTTATATAAACATCTTTCTAAGCTTAAAATCATAATTATTTTGTATTCCTAATATTTTCTTCGGTAAAGCTTAGATTGATATTTCTTTGGGCCCATTTTATATTGTTCCCTGTAAATTTCTACAAGTATTTTTTCTTCAATTTAGTGTGTGGTGAGATAATCTGTTCTGCAAGTGAAAGATTCAAAAACACTCAGGTCATCGCATCCTCTCTTTCATGCCTTGCTCTCAGCGTCTTCAATTCATCTTTTAAAGCTGGTCTATGGCACAGTTGCTAAGGGAGACTCTCTGATTTGGCGTCACTCCTCTCAATGCCTCTTCAACGTGTCATATGGTAAGGTGTTATATGATTTTCTAACATAAATTTTTTCTTATCCAGTGTAGATATAGGAGTCTCGTTTTTTCTAGATGTCGCCATTGGTGTGGCGAACGTAGATGCCACCCTTCCTTATATCCAGTGCAGATATAGGAGTCTCGTTTTTCCTAGATGTCGCCATTGGATCGACAAACATAGATGTCATCCTTCCTCGTTGCTTTTTCATTGAAAGGCACTTCGTGGACCCTTACTCGCTTCATTTCAAGGCATTTTTTTGCTGCATCCTCTGTTTGATGTCAACCCCTTCCATTTAAGCTATAATATATATATTTTTATATATATTGTAGCAAGAAAAAAAAAGCATTTCATTCCCTTTCCTTTCCGGCTTTTTCTTTGCTCGAAAATCAAAGGAGAATTGTAAAAATTTTAATAAAATATTTTCTGTGGGGGGTTTATAGGTGCCTTTTGCACCTATACTAAGTTCGAGGGGTGTCATTGCGCCACTTTTTGCCTTCTTTTGCCTTATTTAATTTCATTCTTAAGTTGGTAATATTAATTTTATTTATATATCTTGCTTAATATTAAAAAGGTGTTGATTAAATATTAAATCATTAATTAAAGAAATTACTAAAATATTTGTTTACTATTTCTTTATTTCTTTAATCAAATTTTTATATTAACAACTTAAATTCTCTATTTTCTAAACGTCTTTAATATTTTATAGAGATATTTTAGTGAATGAAAAATCTTTCCTTTCAAAACAGTCTCTATATTAATTAATTTTTTTGGAATCACTTTGTTACATATAGTCAGCTTAAATGAAATAAAAGGGTATTCAATCCAATTCTTACATAACAAAGAATAAATAAAATATATTTATTCTTTCTTTATTATTTCATTAAGCAATTAAACTTTATGTGTTCAAATTATTATTGTTGACAAAGAGTATTTTTTAATTATCTCTTTAAAAGCATTATTTCTCATTCTAAACTTCCTAAGAAGAACAAATAATTCATATCACCACTCACCTTATTGGACATACTATTTAACTTATAGTTTCCCTCAAGTAAGGGCGAGTTATTTGGTAACCAATACAATCCTGGTTGATATTCACCTATGTTCCAAGTATCATATCTAATCAAATACTTATAGTTTCCCTCTAGTCAGGGCGGGTATTTGAGAAGAAAAGATATATAGGCCTGGCATATTTGTTCTCTTAACCTAATTAATATCAAATTTACTCAAAATACTTATAGTTTTCCTCTCGTTAGGGTGGGTATTTATTGAGTTATTCAGTGTTTCCTAAAAGCTTTGGCATATTTATATCATTAAACTCATTAAATATCAAATAACCTCAAAATTACTTATATTTTCCCTCTCGTTAGGGCGGGTATTTTTGAGCAATTTGGTATTTTCTACAGGCTTCTGTTGACTAATATCCATTGCATTCTCTAAATTAAAGTTAAAGGGGGACCTTTGGGTTAACTTCAAAATGAATTCAATGAATACAATTGATCCTCTCACTCCTCACAACTTCCATACATGGAAACCCAAAATTTTAAATCTCATTTCTCAGAAAGGGCTCACACACCTATTAGAAGAAAAACAACCTGAGTTCGAAAAAGAATATGAAATATTTGTTTACAAATAAAAAAATGTATGAAACAATGGGTATTATAATCTCTAATGTGCATGAAATTTTGTGGTTTTACATTGCAAATTATAAAACTCCTTATGAAATTTAGGAGAAACTAAAGACCTTGTTTGGGAAAGTAGCTCAAATAAGATCAATGCAACTAGAAGCAGAATTAACAACTCTATCCCTCGAGGACTTCAACAATAATTTTGACTTCCTCAACAAATTCAAAGAGGTCCTCACTCAATACAAAGGCAGTGGGAATACTAATACTGAAGAAGAATGCATTTATCTAATCCTTTCTAAACTAAATGGTGTTTTTCAAATCTTTGCTACCATATTTCTATCTACCAAAGATGCTCTTGGTGTAACCTTTAAAATGCCCTCTTTAGAAGAGTTTTGTGATAGACTAACTAGGGAAGAAATAAAACTTACAAGATATGAAATCTCTTCTTATTCCTCTTCCTCAAAAGCCTTAGTAGCCTCTACCTCTTCTAAAGAAAAATTAAAAAAGAAGGAAAAGAATCCCATAACTTGTACTCACTGCAAAAAGAATTGTCACTCTGTAAACAAATGCTAGAAAAGATTACAACAACTAGAGGTAGCTATGAAGGATCAAAATATAGACAATAAAAATCAAATAGGAAAAGCCCTTAATGTTCAAGGTAAAACCTCCAATTCTTCTTCTAATCACTAGGTCCTAGATTCTAGAGCAACTCATCACATGACTGCTTCAGATGAGTCATTCTCTTCTATCTCCTCAAGTTCAACCTGTAGCATAGAAGTTTGTGACTCTTACTTCATTCCAGTCAAAGGAAAGGGTGATATAACCATTTATGGTGGCTCTATCAATAATGTTCTCTATGTTCCAAACATTGCCATAAATCTCCTCTCCTTCTATCAGATTTGTACTTCTGAAAAGGGGAAAACTGTTCTCTTCTCTCTAATAGGAGTTGAGATAAGAGACTTTCAAGATCCCCATTCTCTCATAGCCAAAGGAGATATTGATCACAACACTCGTCTATTTCACTTCAAAGGATTCAAAAATCCAGAAGGGGCCTCTTGTTTTGTGGCTCATGGAGATCTTGAAAGAAAAATTTGGCATGAAAGGTTTGGTCATCTCAGTTACAACTACATAACGTAATTGAGCACCCATGAAATTGTAACAAGTTTACCTCAAGTATCTTCTATTGATGAATTCCTAGATGTGCTCTTGGAAAGCAACATCAAGATACTTTCCATCCAAGTAGTTCTCTAAAAACTTCATTCCCTCTAGAATTTATCCATAGTGACTTGATGTCTTTTCCAGAACCTTCTTTCAAAGGAGCAAAATATGCTCTAACCCTTATTGATGAATTTTCTAGAAGAACTTGGGTGTAATTCCTAAAATATAAAAGTGATGTTGTATCCCACTTCAAAGTCTTCAAAGCCTTAGTTGAAAATTAGGCCTCTTGCAATATCAAGCAAATTTGCATAGATAATGGGAGAATACTGCAGTAATGAGTTCTCCATATTTCTATCAAATCATGGCATAATTCATCAGCATTATGTCTCCCATAATCCTCAGCAAAATGGCATTACATAAAGAAAAAACCGAACATCAGGGTTATGCATAGTGGCTATTTTCGCAAAATTGACTAAAATTAGGATTTTCAAAATTTGGAATTGGCTAATATTTGGGATCCTTGAGGAGGGTCCATTAGCCAATATGGGTGCAAATTTATTTTTGGTCAGTTCACCCTAATTTTATAATAATTTGACCATTTTAAGTTTAAATTTCCAACATTACCCCTAATAATAGTGAACCTTCTATATGTGTTTCGAAACTATTCACCTAGATTTTGAAACCGATTCGCCAAATTTTTATAAATACATTTTGGGGCCGACCCCTTACACATAACCTTGCCAAAAATTAAAGGAAATGGCAAATTGTATGCTCCATTCAAGATATCTTCCAAAAATTTTTTGGGCAGAAGCTATTAACTATGCCAATTATATTTAAAACAACACACCTCATAAAGCTCTTGATAATTTAACTCCTGAAGAAGCATGGATTGGTTCAAAACCAAATGTTTCCTCAAGATTTTTGGGTGTACTGCTTGGGTGCACATTCCAAAGAATAAAATGAAGGCTCTAGATAATAAAAGTAGAAAGCTCATGTTTGTTGGTTATTGTGAGGAAATGAAAGCATACAAGCTCCTTGATACCTCAACTCATGAGGTATTTTTTCATAGGAATGTCCAATTTGATGAAACATTCCCTCAAATTGATCCTCAACTCTCCTCTTCCTCCATTCAGCCTTCTCCTATAATAGAACCTCAATATCATGAAGAACCAACTCTAGAGGTTAACTTAGAGATTGATAATCAATATGAGGAACCTGTAACTACAACTCCATGTCTTTCCACTCCTACTCCTTCCACTATGCCAAAATGGGCCCGCACCATTGTTAAAGAAGCTACTCCTTACATCCAAAATCTTCCATCATCCAGATCAACCAACTCCATAGGCACTGGTCTTGTTTTTTAGTCTATTTCCTTTGATCCCCAGTCCTTCAAAGCAGCAACTAGTATTAAATAATGGGATGATGCCATGGAAAATGAATTCTCTTCCTTAATCAAAAACAAAATTTAGGATTTAGTTCCCTTGCCCAAAGGAAGGAAATTAGTTCATTGTAAATGTATTTAAAAAATAAAGTATGGTCCTAATGGAGAAATTTACAAACACAAAGCTCGCCTAGTAGCCATAGGTTTCTCTCAAATTGAAGGAATTGATTATACCAAAACCTTTTCTCCAGTTGCTAAAATGGATTCTGTAAGACTGGTTCTTGCTCTAGTTGCTTCCCAAAAGTGGCATGTCTTTCAAATGGATGTAAAAAGTGCTTTATTACATGGGGATTTAAAGGAAGAGATATACATGGAATAACCTGCTAGTTTCACTCAAGACTCCTCTCTTTTTTGTAGGCTAAACAAGTCTCTCTATGGCCTCAAACAAGATCCTAGAGCTTGGTATGAAAAAATGGACTCCTTCCTTCTTTCCATAGGTTTTTCTCATTGTTTTTTTTGGTAATTATTTTAATATATTAATAGTGGGTTTTTATAGAGGATCCCAAAATATTATGTACAAAATTAGCCACAATTCTAATAATGCATCATACCTCTTGGCTGTAACAATAAGCCTAATTGCAAGTAAAGCCACCCTAATGCTAAAGACTTGGAGACTACAAAAAGGGCTTTTAGGCCTAGAAACCCAACGAAAAAATGAAACAGGACAAACCCGAGAGGACACCAAGTAGAGGCCGAAGAACTGAAACAAGGAAAATGGAAAACAAAATAGACAAGACACCATGGATAGCTAATCATGACTCCTGTCCTTTTGAATTTTGGCGCTTCTAGTTCTACTTCAAGATTGTAATCATGGAGTTAATGGTAGTAAGAATGGAAGCAGCCAGGTCCAAAAGCGAATTGCCATGACTCTCCCATGTGTGGGCATCGTTGGAAAGGGGTACTTTGAAATGCCAACCGCGAACCAATGCCAGGATTGGACAAAATAGATAAACCACCTTGGTGGAGAAAAATGAGTTGAGAGCCTACAAGGCACCAAATATGGTGCGTCCTGGAGACCTGAAAAACAAATAGCTTTGGAAATAGGGGTGCGCTTCACAAGACACTTGCGCCCACACTCGCCCAAGGGAGTAGACAGAATTGCCATGCCACCCCGATACTCATCGAAAGGGGCTTTCCAAAAACTATGCGAGGTAAACCTCATGAAGGGATGTTCGCTCTGGCCAACCTTTCCACCTCGGATGGGAAGCGAGACCGCCACACGATCGGACACATGGTCGTGAGCCCTTTGTTGGCCATGTGATCAGCCACATGATTACCTTCTCTCAAAATATGGTTTGCTTTCCACCTACCACGATGGGAGAGAAGCGTTCTTGCCTCGAGGATGATGTTGTAGAATTTCCAAGAAGGATTTTTGGTGCCAAGGAGGTAATTCATGATGTTGAGTGAGTCACCCTCAATAATTAGAGGTCGAGGGTCCTCAGAGAGTATCTCCTTAGAGAGTATCCGAATACATTTTAGAGCGCCTTGGGCTTTGGCATAGTGATTCATTTGGGAGCCCAACTCTTCATAGTAGGCCACCACAAGATTCCCATCATGATCTCTAACAACACCCCTAGCACCAGCGGGCCCATGATTACCCTTAGTCACTCCATAAAAGTTTAATTTAATCCACCCCATGGGGGGTGTGGTCCAATCAACACTCCTTTGACAGGGCCCTTTAAGAACATCCAAAAACGACCAGAGATTCATTATTTTGAGAATTGCTTCTTCGCTCAGAAGGTGGGGACGGGGACTGGGAACAACAATAGAATTCTCGATGGCGTAGGATAACACCCTTTGAGCAACAGAAGGAGGCCCTCTAGGAGCTCTGCCAAAGATTCTGGCATACCTCTCTAACCAAATTTGCCAAATTGAATGGTGGAAGGAGGCCTCGAGGAGGAAGCGGAGTTTAGGATTCTTGAAAGGATTAGGCCATTGGTGGAAAGCATCTTTGAGGGAATAGGGAGAGCACCAAAGGATTTGGAAGGAGGATAGGACAATGCTAAGAACAGAGTGGGAAAATGGGCAATGCAAGAATAAATGATCCCTCATCTTGCAATCTGCTAGACACAAGTAACACCTGTTGGGGAAGGAAAAACCTCTCTTGTGAAGGTTGTCAATAGTTAAGGCTTTTTTATGGAAAGCGATCCATGCAAAAAATTTGATTTTAGGGATGACCCCTTTCATCCAAACAGTATTCCACCTATAGTCGAGAGCAGTCTTGGTGGTGAGAAATTCATAAGCAGATTTAACAAAAAATAGCCCATCCTTCGTACCACTCCAGATGATACTATCATTCCTCCTAGCAGAAGAAATTAAAACCGATTGGAGGATATTAGCAAGAAAGGTAACTCATTATTAAACCCCTCCACAACTGGAAGCTTCCATCGAGGAAAACAGGTGCTTCGGTCTATGAAATTTGCCACCCTGAGTTGGGAGTTTGGGTCAGTCAACCCTCTCAGCCCTGCAAGATCCACCCTCGACCCAAGGGCTTCCTTAGTCGCCCACCTGTCCTTCCAAAAGAAAATGAGGTTGCCATCACCCAAAATCCAGCGGGCTCCCAGGCTGATCAAATGCCGGGTTTGGAGCACAGATTTCCAAAAATTCGACGCCATGGAGGAGGTCTCAGCATCCAAGAAGGAATTGGGGCCAAGATACTTCTTTTTAACCAGCTTAACCCACTCCATTGGGTCACTAGAAATAATCCTCCAAGCGTGCTTCACGATCAGAGCCAAATTCATAAGTCTTGATCTTCTCAACCCCAAGCCGCCTTGGTCTATCCTCAAGCACACCTTGTCCCAGGCAACAAGGGGGAGTCTAGATTTCTCTTCATTGCCAGACCATAGAAAGGTCCTTTGAATCTTCTCGATTTTGGAGTGAATAGCAACCGAAAGCATGAACACCAAAATAAAGTAGGTCAGGATCCCCTGAAGACAAGCTTTGGTAAGGGTGGCTTTTTTGGCTTGCAACAAGAGTTTTCCCTTCCAAGTGCCGAGTTTCTTGTGAAGGCGCTCAAGAATCATGTTCCACATGTCTCCACTGGCTCACCCACTAAAAGACAGAGGCAACCCCAAATAGGACATAGGCAGGGAATCAATAGTGCATTCAAGAATTCTAGCAATCCGAAGTTGCCTACGTAGGGGAGTGTTAATAAAGTAGATTTTGCTCTTGATGTAATTGACCTTTTGCCCTGTAGCTTGCTCATAACGGGATAGGATCCGCTTGAGCTATTTGGCTTGAGCAACAGACGCCCTAGTGGAGATGAGGGTGTCATCCACAAATTGCTAATGAGTGATAGGATCAACCCTAGAAGTTGGCAAAATGCTAGAAATCTTGTTCTGACGAAGAGCCTCTTTCATGGACCAACTCAAAACCTCTACCAAAAGAATGAAAAGGATGGGAGACAAAGGATCGCCCTGTATGAGGCCTCTGGCACTTTGGAAATACCCAGCTGGGGACCCATTGACCAGGACAAAAAAAAAAGGAGTGGATATACAACTATAGACAAGGTCAATCCAGTGGGGATGAAAGCCGAACTTGAGGAGGACTGCACACAAAAATTTTTGATCAACCCGATCAAAGGCTTTGTTCATGTCGAGCTTAAGAAAAAGAGCATCAATATTGGAGCGGTAAGCGGAGTCGAGGGTCTCATGGATAGTGATGGTGTTTCTGCCTTTAGGTTTTTCTCATTGTTAGTCTAATAACACAGTCTACATTTGGAGAGATGAAGGAAAAATCATCATTCTTGTTTTATATGTTGATGATCTTCTAATCACTGGTAGTACCTTCAATCACATTCAGACTATAAAACATTTTCTCTCTAAAAAATTTGATATGGCTGATCTAGGTTTAGCTCATTACTTCCTTGAGATCCAAATAAATAAAAAAAATGCAGGTATTTCATTATGTCAATAAAAATACACTCTAGATCTTCTTTAGAGATTTAAAATGTCAGATTGCAAACCTTCTCCTACACCTTTTCAATCTAGCATAAATCTAAGTACTTCCTGCTAGATTTAAAAGGTGTAGGAGAAGGTTTGCAATCTAACTGTTTGATGAGATACTATTGTTGAAACTAGCTTATATGCTAACAATGGTATTAAAGTCATACCACAAGGAAGTGTTTATGTGTTTGAGAGAAGTATAGGCTAAAAGTATCCAAGAGTTGTGAGAGTGAAAGCATCCAAGTAAGATAAAGAAAATTGGAGTGTTGAAGTAGTAAGGAATAGACTAGAACACACAATACGTTGAAGGAGAAGAAGCGGTATAATTGAAAATAAAGGATAGAAGATTAAGTGAGCCACCATGAAAGAGGAGCCATGGGAAAGAACGTTGCTAACTCTGTAAAGTTATTTTTTGAGAATTTAAATCCAGTTTTTAAAAATTTAGTTTTATGAATACATAAGGAATAGAAAATGTAGGACGAAAATTGATTAGTGAGGAGTAAGAGTGCAAGAAGAAATATTTATGATAAGTGAGAGGCATGAAATACATGTGCTAATTATTTTGAGATCCTATCAAACAAGGTCGAGTAAAGGAGATGTGAACTTGCAGAAGAGATAAATAGGGAAAAGGAGACATGAATCTGCAAGAGAGAACACAACTTTTGAAGAGTGTAACCAAAGAAAAAAGGATATGAGATAACTAAGGAATGTAAGTAAAGAAACACTTTATAGTCAGGTCATTTTCTTCATTAAAGAAGTTAAACGTGGAGGTACCTTAAGATAGGCTATTGCAAAACTGCCTAAATAACGTTAAACCAAAGTGAAAATGAAACGTTCAAAGATATTGTTTTAAATTGGAGAATGTGCAAAATATAGAGGAGTTTCAACCTATCCAAGAGATTGAAGTGAAAGTGCTTCTTTCAAAATTAAATTTCCTAAGGTGCATCTAATTTACCTTTGATTATTTTTGAATGATAGTGAATGCATAATTAAAAATGCATGTAGCAAATTTGATCTATTAAAGGAAATATTAAAGAGGTATATGTTATAATATAAGAAAGGAATATTCTATTTTTTGAAGAAACGATGAACTCCTTTGAATGAAAATTTAAAGCAAAGAAAAATTAATTTAAGAAGAATATTTGATTAAAAAAATGAACCTTAAAATTATTTTTGAAGAAAATAAGCTTCTGAAAAATATTGAATTAGAGATTTAAAATATTTTCTACTTGACAATTAAAATATTTTTTAAACTTACCATCATTCGAACAAATTGCAAATTAGAACCCAACTTGAGAAACTTTTTAAAACACCATGGCAAATACAAATATTTTTCTTTTAGAATCTCAATTACTAAAAGGACCAAATTTCACCCCTTGAAAAAATAAGATGAAATCAATACTTATTGTTGAAAAACTTTGGGAAATAGTAATTGAAGATAATTCTATTTTATATGATGCCATAGGTAAACCAAAATATAAATAAGATACAAAAGCATTGATGCTAATAACATTTGTGATATCAGATGAAATACAAGCACATATAAGTGAAGCTAAAATTTAAAAATTCTTGGGATAAACTATGCACCATATTTGAGGGAAAGAATGAAGCCACTATTTTACACTTGCAATCACAATTGTATTCACTAAAAGTTCAATATGGTGAAAATATAGAATATTTTCTTAGAAGGATAGAAGATTTAAAATCAAAGCTACAAACTATGGGAGAGAAAGTAGAAGAAAATTTTCTTGTCCAAGTTACACTCAGAGCACTTCCATAATCATTTAAAACATTGGTCACATCTCTCCAAGTGTTAAACAAAAATATGTCATTTGATGAATTGGTTAATAGTTTTTAGGAATATGAAATAGAAAACCAAGTAAGAGATGAAATGACAAACAATGCTTTCGTTTTGATAAAAATATCATAAAATAACATAAGAAACTCTTCTATCTCATCATCACAATATTAGCCAGAGTAGAAAAGAAAATATTGTCATATATATAACAAAGGACATATCACTAGATATTGCAAATATAATTCACTCAATCGATGAAATCAAATGTATAGACCTTTTCAAAGATATCAAATACAATTTTTAGTAGGAGGTAGGCCACATCTAGGCTTTGTAAATCTGGACATTTTGAGAGGAAGCAGAGATGAGGTGTGGTGGAGGAAGTAGAGGAAGCGGAGGAGGAGCAAAAATGGCAGGCAGGAATTTTGAACCAACAAAAGGAGAAGATCCAGAGGCAGGGCAAATTGTTGTAGTTGGAAAGGAAAAGGATTCCCTATTAGCTTAGTTTGAAAATGCTAAAGGTACAGATCCTCCAGATAAACCCTCAGACAAAGGGTCCCATTGGGGTTCGGGAGTTGGCAACAAGGGCCCAACCTTTTTGGAAATGTTGAAAGGGAAAAATAAGGAGCCAGTCAGTGAACTACCGCCCCTAATACCAAACAATAACAGGTTAACTGCACTAGTAGATATTATGGAAATATTCTTGGATATGGAGGCATCATCCTTAGTTGGCAAGTTTTTGGGAGGAAGGTCAGACATTATGACTATTCGCTAATGGGCCGCAAAAAAGTGGAAAAATTTAGGAAGCTTAGAAATTGTAGCCATGCCAAGAGGTTTTTTTATGATAAGACTCAACAACAAAGATGATGCAAAGCACATCTTGACAGGAGGACCCTGGTTTCTAGGAAGGCGTAGCCTCTTTCTAAGGAAGTGGGGGGAGGATTTTAACCCTGAGAAGCAGAACATTAATATAGCACCCATTTGGGTCCGCTTACCAAACCTCACAGCCCATTTTGTTAATGAGTACTAGCTTAGTGGCATAGCAAAGACAATAGGAGAGCTCGTGGCAATAGACCATTCAACCCAGGCAAGGACTAGACTGACGCATGCCAGGATCTGTGTAAATGCAAACTTGGATTATGATCTACCTTCTCAGGTGGAACTGGCATATGGAGAGTTTCTAAGGATTCAGCCTGTGGAGTATGAGAACAAGCTAACATTTTGTAGCATGTGCAAAACCCAGGGCCACCTTCAAGCCCAATGTCTAAAAATAACTACAAATAAGGAAGCCATGAGTGAAGGTTTTCTGGGGAAAGCTAATGGGAGATGGATCCCAAAGTTTCAAGGACCGCGTCTTAACTTGGAAGGATACAAACAAGTTAAGAATAACCAGGCTGACCAAGCCAACACAGAACTGGCAATAATATAGGAGAAAGGAAAGCAACATAATGAGGGAGGCAAAAATCATAAGGTATGTAATAAAGGTCCCAACTTGAACATGTTTGATATCCTAGCAAATCTAGAAGTTGAAAAAGAAAATAGTAAGGATGATACCATCAGTGTCAACTTTCTTGAAACCCTAGACTCCCCATCCAAATTGGGACCATCCACAGTTATGACAAAAAGCCCCAAAAGATATGCTTAAAATGAAGAAAAATTTCCAGGTCATTTCAGTTTAAACATTGAAAAAATAGAGTCAAGAGTCGAAGTTGTGGAAACAAGAGGCAGGAATGTAACTCCTAATCCGATAGTGGAGTAAATTATCCCTTATCAGACGAGCCCAACGGTAAAAGGTTCCTTGAAGGAAAGCCCCCTGTTTAGGAACCGGATAGGAGAGGTGAACCAAAACAAGGCTGAGGATGAAGAGGGAATTGAAAACCCCCAAAATGAGGAAGAAGGTTCAAGCCCTAGACTATCACAGTATATGCCCCCTCATTTCAGTCCAAAACAGACTAGAAGCACCACCAAGCCTCCGATAGATTATGGAAGTGAAAGAAAGAAAGGGAGAATATCTACAGCAGAGCACTATAGAATGAGAATCAATGAAGAAATTACAAATGAAAAGCAAAGAACATTGTTACAACAAGCTATTCCTGGCCAGGTTAATAGCAAAATTGACAAACCCCCTTTGGCTCAGGGAAGGGGAAGGGAAAAAATATCAAACGAGTCTAAATGAAGGTTCTCTCATGGAATGTGAGAGGCATAAACAACCCACCAAAACAAAGGATGGTGAAGTCTATAAGGAAGGATTGGAATCCTACTATCATTTTTCTTCAAGAAACCAAAACAGATGCGGCACAATCAACACTTATAGCTAGAAGGATTTGGAAGCAAGGGGAAGTGGCCTTTCAATAGGCGATAGGAGCATCTGGGGGCCTCATGATCTTATGGGATCCTATTAAAATAGAAGGAAGTATTATTCAGGCAAATGAAAGAGTCTTAAGCATATTATTTCATGATTTTGATACTAATAAGAATTGGATTATGTCAAATGTTTATGCCTCCACCTCTGTCCAAGGGCGGTCTGAACTATGGGAGTTTTTGGGGCATTTGAGCCAAGATTTTAAAGACATTCCTTGGGTTATTGGGGGAGATTTCAATACCCCCATTTACCCATCTTATAATAAGGGAGGATCCGGGTTACCCTCAAGGAGCATGGAGGACTTCAATGAATTCATTAACACAAATGAATTGATGGATGTAAGACTAAAAGGAGCCAAATTTACATGGAGTAACAAGAGGATAAGAAGTCAGCTTATTCAAGAAAGGTTGCACAGGTTTTTTTTATCCAAGGAAGCTACAACAATGTTTGGTGATTCAGCGTTACAAGCCCTTCCTAAATGTGCTTCAGACCATAATCTTATTCTATGGGAGGCATTTTAGGCTAACTCCTTTAAAAAGCCATTCAGATTTCTGTCAATGTGGGTTAAACATCCGGACTTCAAGAAACGAATAGAGGAATGGTGGTAGCAGCTTATCCAGGGAAGTGCTTCCTTCAAACTATCTCAAAAACTTAAGATGGTGAAAAACAACCTTAGAATATGGAATAAAGAAGTCTTTGGAAATATTTTTGAGAATAAGAGAGCAGTGGGAGAAAAATTGAGAATAATAGAAAGCAAAATCCAAAATGGAACCTATGATGAGGTGACAAGGACTGAAGAGAAGGAAACCCTTTGTGAGTTTTATAATATTTTAGCTTGTGAGGAGATGTATTGGAGGCATAAATCAAGGGCATTATGGCTAAAGGAAGGGGACTCTAATTCAATTTTTTTCCATGTTACCACATTGAGCAATAGAAGCAACAATAATATTAGAAATTTAACTAAGGTAGATGGATCCTCAACTCAAAACATTCAGGAGATTAGGGACAAGGCTGTTAATTTTTTAGTTCATTATTGGGTGAAGAACGGGCCTATAATGCCCAAGAAAAGGACTCTCTCCTTCAATTTATTCCAAAACTCATTCATGAAATGATTAACGAGTCTCTTACATCAGCTTTTTCAGATGAAGAGATCAAGGAGGCTTTGTTTAACATGGATCCTGACAAAGCTCCTGGGTCGGATGGGTTTTCATCGCGGTTTTTCCAAGTTTGTTGGGATATTGTTGGAGCAAAAGTTATTGCTGCAATCAAGGAGTTCCAAAGTTAAAATCATATTCCAAGGGGTTTCAATTCAAATTTCATTGCTTTGATCCCTAAAGGCCCCAACCCCAAGACTATGGCTGACTTTAGGCTAGTTAGCCTGTGTAATATATCCTATAAAATTTTATCCAAAGTTTTAGCCAACTATTTGAAGAAAGTTCTACCGGTTATCATTGATCCAAGTCAAGGAAGTTCTGTACAAGGAAGATCAATCTTAGATGGAGTTATTATTGCTCATGAGGCTCTTCATACAGTCGATCAGACCAAAAAAGTAGTCATGGCTTTAAAGTTAGACATGAACAAAGCTTATGATAGGATAAATTGGGAATTCCTAGAGGCAATTTTATTAAAATTTGGCTTCAACATGAAATGGGTTAAGTTAATAAGAGAGTGTATTTCTAAGCCTTGTTTTTCAGTTTTGGTTAATGGGTCTATTGCAGGTTTTTTTCAAAGTAAATGTGGTCTAATACAAGGAGATACCATAAGTCCTATGTTGTTCATCATCATAGCTAAGGCCTTGGGAAGAACCATTAAGGTAGCAATGGTAGCTGGACTCATATATGGTATTAAGGCCACGTCACTAACTATCCCGATGACACATCAACAATTTGTTGATGATACATTGCTACTGAATTTGGATTCTGTGGTTGAGGCAAGAAGGATTAAAAATATTCTCATAATGTATGAAGAAGCGGCTAGACAGAAAGTGAATTTTGATAAGAGCAAACTTTATTTCATCAATACCCCCATTCCTAGGCAAAACAACATAGCAAGGATCATGGAATGTCAGATTGCATCCCTTCCCACCTCCTATTTAGGTCTTCCCCTGTTTATAGGGAAACCTGAAGGATCAATGTGGAACATAGTTCTGGAGAGGATCCAAAAAAAGCTAGCAGGTTGGAAAGGACATTTGTTATCTCAAGTAGGCAAAGCAGTTTTAACTATGGCTTCACTTCAAAGTATACCCGTTTACTTCCTATCAGTGTTCAGAGCTCCCAATAAGGTGTATCACAAAATTGAGCAGCTTCAAAAAAAATTTCTCTAGTCAGGGACTGAGGATAAGAAAAGGATCCATTTAGTAGGTTGGAACAAGGTTTTCAAACCTAAAGCTGATGGGGGGTTAGGATTGAGGAGAGTTGCTCATCTCAATACAACTCTGTTAGCCAAACAAGTGTGGTGGTTATTGACTAAGGTCGATAATGAATGGAATGCCATAGTTAGGAGGAAATACCTCTAAAGTGTGAACTTCCTTAATGACAACTTAGCTAGCACGGGGTATGCTTTTTGGAAGGTAATCCTCATGAGAAGGGATATTTTCAAGAAAGGTCTTAGATGGATTCTAGGAAATTGGCAAACAATAGACTTTTGGAAGGATCGATGGGTGAGAGTTGAGGAGTTATCCCAGAATCCTCGTTTGGCTAGGATTTAAGAGAATATGGAGCAGCATATTAGGAAGAAGGTTGCAAATTATATGTGGCGGGATATAAATATCAACAGGTGGAAATACATCAGAGTACAGGGTTTTGAAGCAGAGTCTGGAGAGCTTTATAACATTTTAACTCGACAAATTATTCCCTCTGGAGAGGATGAAGATCACATTGTTTGGGCTGAGATTGAAAGTGGTGACTTCACAGTTAAGTTTGCCTATAATTTGCTTCTCAATGTGGAAGGTCAATAATTTCAACCGAGTTTGGTTTGGATCAAAGGCTTAATTCCTAAAATATCATTTTTTTCATTGGCTGGTGATTAAAGGAAAAATCCTCACTATGGAAAATATCTTATCCAAAGGTATGGTTATTGCTAACCATTGCTACATGTGCAGGGCAGGATGGGAGACAACCCAACACTTGTTTCTGGAGTGTTCGGTAGCGGAGTCCATCCTGGATGAAATTTTCCAAGCCTTTAGGATCTCGTGGGTTAAGCCTGCTCTTATATCCGAAGTGTTCCATAAATGGCCTCAACCCTTTGTTAGCCTAAAACTTAAGTACCTATGGAAAATCTATTGGCATCATTTTCTCTAGAATATTTGGCTAGAAAGGAACCATAGAGCCTTTAAGGATACCATTCACAACCCAAAAACCATCCTCAACAGGATTATTGTCTTTGCGAAATAAAACCTTAGCACCTTAGTGGATGAGAACCACTCAATTCCTCCCCAAGAAAAATAATTAGCTCGGGCCTTAGGTATTGAGGACAAACCTTTCATTCCTTTGCCCAATCCCAGAAATGGGATTTCTTGGGAGCCACCCCCGTAAGGTTGGTTTAAACTAAATTTTGATGGTGTAGCCAAGGAGAACCCGGGAAGAGCTAGAGCTGGAGGAATAATTAGGGATCATCAAGGAAATCTGGTCAAGGCCTTCGCTGAACCATTGGGAATCAGAACTAATAACGAAGCAAAATCTAGAGCCCTTTGGAGAGGGTTGCAGGTAGCCCAAGAAACTCAAGGTAACTTGATGATTGAAGGTGATTCGATGAACATCATCAACCTATTAACCAATGGCAAAAAACCTCCATGGAGAATCGAGGGAGTCATCCATGAAGTGAGGATTCTTTTTGCGGCAAGACAGAACAGGAGGGCTCGTCACATGTACCATGAGGCCAATAGGTCAGTTGACAAATTAGCCAAAATAGGTGTTGATGTTGGTAGTTTGGTGACATGGACACAAGGTGTGCCATGTGAAGTGGAAAACATTATTAGTCATGAAAAGAAACCTACCCGTCAAGGAGAAAGATGAATGGGTGTTCTTTCCCCATGGAGTTGGTAATAACTGTGGGGTTTCCCTCTAAATCATACCAAATTGGAAATGAAGGTAACAGGGTGTAAGCCTTGAAGGATTTTGACAGAGAATAGGAAATGGGCAAGCAACAAGTTTCACAAGTGCAAAGTTCCAAACTTCAATTTCCTGTCAATGTAAGTAATGTTTACAGTTATGTTTAGGTATGGGCGTGCCTTGTTAGTAAGGTGTTGTAGGGGATTCAATACAAGTTCTGGTAAGAAAGTTTCAAGGATGACTAGGATCTACAATCTTAGCAGAAGGTTGGATATTGTAATAGGTTTTGGGTTAACCTACAAAAATCGGTAATTAATGAAGACTTTTATTTACCAAAAAAAAATCAACAATGATATACATGAACACAACAATAATATCCAAAATAGGAAATTCAAAGAGAACACATGGTTTAAGAAGTACAATAAACATAGTACAATGATGAGGAAGAGTAGAAAACAACTCATAAAGCACTTAGGAGAATAATAACTATTGGTCTATCTATATTTGATAATTATAGGTCCAAATATGTTCATGAAAATTCTAGTACAAAAAATACTTGCTTTAATTGAACAGAATACGTGGGCCAAACTGAGAGATAATGTATTGGTGAATTGAAGTCTTCCATTTGTGATAAGGATACTGATGGTCATTCAAAAATTATCAATAATGATCTAATTCAGGATACTTATGAACTTAAAATACACACAAAGGCATTTGGAACCAAAAAAAGATATAATCAAACAAGACAAGCTAATGAGAATGCTTTTATGACAAAAATCGATGTCACTAAATTTTTTACAAGGATTGATAATATCAAATTTTTAATCAGGAATGGTGGCATAGATAATATTGACAATAAGATAAAATTTATTATAAAGGAAACAAGGAACAATTATAACAATCATGGACAAAAAAAGAAATGTTGGATCCTCTAGAGTTGTAAAAGTTGTAGAGAAAATAATCAATCTCAAAAGTTTTGTCAAGAAAAGAAAAATAAAATAGATGTACACTATGGATGGATAAATAGAATAGAATGGAATAGAATTATGGAAATGCTAAAATGTTTCTACAAAAATGAAAAGAGCTTGATAAGCATAATTTCATCCATAAATGATCCTACAATAATTATGCTTGTAAAGGAAATAATACTTAAACATGCAGGAAATAAAGAATATGCAATTGATCCAAACATAAAATACAAGTTAGAATCAAAAGGACAATATTAGTACCACAAATAGAGCTAGAAATAATGCGAGAGTCAAAGTCACTACTAGAGTCAGTAGGAAAAATAAATCCACCAAGATAGCCATGCATCTTTTCATTGTTGAACATCATGTCTATGAACCACTTACAAAAATCTTTTAAAGAATTTTTTTCCATAAATGTGATCACTTCTATCATATTTTCTAAAGCACTTCAATAATTTACTTTGTGTTATTTTTCTTTGATTACAGTCCCATTGTTATTGTATAGTTCTTCAATTTCTACTTCCACCACCAAAGTGTTCATTTCTCTAGAAACCTTCTCAATAATGGACTACCTCCAACATCACTCCATGAGCATGATTGATTTTTTACTACAAAAATGTGACCTAGATAGAACATCTATAAATCATAGTAGTATGCAAGGAGATATTGGTTCCAAGATCCAACATTTGTTGTTTGATTTTCAAGAAGCCATTTTGAGTGCACAAAATGGTTTTTGTAGCACATCAACCATTTATCATTCCTAGTTAGACTCCCCTTTGGCATCCCTAAAAAAGTATAATTTTATAAACAAATAATATCTACAATATATATTATGCTTATGACTTCATTTGTTGCACTTATGATAAGGTCCTTATGGTGTCTACAATAGAGACTTGTTCTTTTAAAGAATTGACTTGAAAAGTAAGGAATTTCACTATGGAGAGATATTGTGTTTTATTTTCTACAATAACATTTTCTAATTGTGAACCTCTCTCCTAAAGTATTCCAACACAAGCCCTTTAAAAGTTCTTTAAGATTCTAATGCTTGAATATGTTGGAATTGGTCAATGATCCTCTTCTTTAAGTTTCTAAATTTATCCAGTTTCAATTTGGTCACTTCAATATGTATTTGACTTATATCTTCCTCTTAATTTTATCTATTAACAAAATGATCATCTCATGCACACTCTCAACTACAGCTTTATGCTTAGATCCGTCTCTTCTTGGAATACTTTCCCTTCAATGATTTAGATTTTTTATCATAAATATAATTAATTGAAATATCTTAAAATTTGGGGTTCAAAATATTTCCTTTTGTAAATAAACCAATGAACCCACTAGCTTCTCTTGCTTGCTATACTCTACTTGTTCCAACATACTCAGTTATATTCATAGGTTCTAATCCCACCATGTCATCAATTGCTTCTCTTATGGTTTCCTCTTCCACTATGTTAACTTCTGTTATAGCTTCCAAAATTTCCATTATTCTAATTTCCAATGTTTTGACATTCCCTTCCTAAAGCTCTACCTGGGCATCTTTAAGGGAGGTTTTATCTGCTAAAATATTTACTCTTACTGAAAGAACTACTCTTGATAGAAGTTTTTCCTTTGATAAAAGTGCCTTTCCCTTAATATCTCCTTGGTCTGTTAGGTCAATTTCTTCCATTGTATGAACTCCATTTTATCAAAGGACTAAAATTTGCTGTACATATCCTCCTACAATGTTCTCACTATTGAAAGTTCACAAATTTTCAAAATTATCATACTCCTTCAAGGCATTTTCCCTCGTTTGCATAGGAGTATTTTCCACTATAATTTTCCTCGTAGGGACATCAATTTTTTATTTTACTTTTAGAAGAAGGTAAAGTACTTGGTTGAGATAGAGCTTGATTTGACCTGCCTAGATCAATCACCAAAGGATACTTCTTTCTCTTTATTTCAATCACTTCTACCTAAGAATACACATCCTAAAGGCCTTCTTCAAAATTCCCTAGTGTACATTCAAAATACCAAGTCTTTTGGATGGACCTTAAATGTTGTTTTAGATTTCCCTCATGATAATAAATTCTAATATATACAACTTATAACTAAAGTCTATTAAATCATGAAGCCAATTGTGTACAATACCCTAAATTCCCTATGGTGAAATATCCAATGGAAAAATAAATAGGTGGGAAAAAATGAATGTGGGCCAATAATTTTCTTTAATACAACCATTGAGATCACCCATCATCTAGTAAGATATTTATCACACGCTTGGAAAATAAATGGGGTTTCTCTTTGAAACCTCAAAGTCTAATGTATGTCAGATGGGATTGAATAAATAAACCAACTTATTGCTACAAAGCCCTCTTGGATTCCTAAGTGAAATAGAGGTAAGAAGAATTGTTTAATAAAGAACAAATACAAAGAAAACAATGGAATGAATATAATAAAAAAAATTCTTTCTCTTTGTGTTTTCCTTCCAAAAATTTCTAAAATATATATGTACATGTGGTGTCTCTATACAAATAAAAAATGAAACTTCTCTGATCTTGAGTGGTGTAATGGCACACAAGATATAAATAAAAAAAGATAATCATGTGGAATCTAGGCCTCTCTAGGGATCTTGTATTTTTCAAGTCTTTAATCTTCCTATATATACTATCCAAGAGGAAAGAATCCCAATCAAATTTAACTCCTTCAATGACAACAAAAATTACTACTAATATATATCCTATAAAAGAAAAGGATATGGTTCACCCATAAGCCTATAGAGTTTGGCCATGGAATATCTTATTTTGAGTTTAAAATTTAAAATGACATACCTTTAATTTTTTTAAATGCATGGTCTTGATCTCATTCACTCTCTATCCTTTAAGAATATCATCAACACTCTTATATCTCCTTGCAAATGATTGACCATATTGGTTGTCATAGATGTATGAGTTATTGGGAGAAATTCTATAAATAGTACATAAGGATTCACTATCAAAACAAGAAATCAACTTGTTATTTGAGTCCCTTATCTCTCTTTTTGTTAAGCTACCCTCTAAAGGATCCATTGCATAACATGTGCACATTTCAACAACTTGGGCCAACCACCCATCTTCAGTAACCTTGACTCCATGATATTTTGCATAGCTTCTAGGTACTTTGATTCATATTTGTAACTAATCTTGATTTAGATAAAAATTTTGGACTTATAGTACATATCAAATAAGTCCTTTACATCATAACTTAAATATATTACTATTATATCATCGATAATGGATGTGCTAATAGAAGCTCAACTATTTTCAATTTTAACCAATGTGAATGTAGCAAATAAAAAGTATTCAAAGCATAAGACATTGGAAAATAACTTGAACACTGAACTAGTTTATAATAAAATCATCAATCCAACATATAAATACCGTACGGTATACCAAGTAAATTTATTGTCATGACAAGTTGAATTCACATAGTTTAAATTAACTTCAATTTATTAAAATGTGAGTTAACTAGTAAGAAATCATGCATAATATCTACACTAAATATTGTCTTGACATGGCCATTAAATGTAAAGTAGAGTGTTTACCAAAAGCACCTAATATTGATAAATGATACATCATTATGATGTCCAAAAGCATGGATTAAAAGTGGATATAAGGGTCTAGTCACTTGAAAGTTTTTCCTTTTTGCTTTGCAAGAACATGAGGCAAATGAATCAAGTTTTAAGATGGATGTTTAAAGTATTTCGTAACATTTTATTCCTTCACACATGTAGGTTCAAACCTTTATTAAAAAAAAATTAATATGATCTTGGGGTTGTCACTAAAGAGCAAAAATAATATAGAAATCATAAAACAATACATAGGAGAAAACATAAAGGGTAAGGAAGAGGCCATTATAATTTTTTATAATGGGTTCAATATGGCAATGTACACCAATAGATTCAATTACATTGCTTGAATATTAATAGCAATGATATGCTTGAGGGTTCTCTACCAGTTTGTTGTGTTGTGAGCCTTGCTTCAAGTGTTACGAAAAACTATCAATGATGATGTACTTGTTTGAATAGTGCTATGATAAATACCACATAGTTTTAGTGTTTTAGTGACAATACAACTCTAAAATTACTAATTAGAGTTCTAGTTTTGAGACTCTTATGAACTTAATTCAACAAAATGAAGAAACTTGAGAGATGAATATTAAATATGAACATAGATTAGTCATGCTTAAATGAGGTAAGAAGTTGATGTATTTGAAGAAAGGTAGTGGAGACTCTAACAAGCACCATCAATAGTAGAAAGCAAAAGATAACAATAAACAATAACAATAAGGACAAGGGAACTATTCACATCCCAATAAAACCAATATATGTACATTAGGAGTGTAAGTATTCTCAAAAGGTTCTTTGAATAAGAACCAAACAAATTCATTAAGAAGCATTTAAAGTGTCCTCATTGGCAAAAGAGGAATGTATCTCAATGCCAACATGGCAATGTAGTAGATGAATCTAATTCTAAAAAAGTACAAGACTATGTCTATCCCATCCAAACCTTTGATGTTGTTTCAAAATCTAGCCTAGTTTGGTTTGTTAATTTGGAAGAAAACATAGGACAAGCCAAAATAAATAGTTTATGAAATTTTAACATTTGTCTTATTATAGATAGGCTACTATGGGTTAATTTCATTGCCAACATACATAAGTCATTGTAAATCATTTTATACTTTGATTTTCTCTATAGTTTTTCCAAAGCAAGAGCCTAGAAACATGGTTGGATTTGTAAATTCTACAAATACAAGTTGTTGGAGGTCCAAGTACATTATTCCAAGGCCAAATTTTAAAGTGGCTAAGTCTTTTTAGAATAAATAGAATTGCACAAGAAGCTAAAAGATAAAAAATGGCTAATTCAAAAAAGGAAAGAAAAATCCTAGAATGAAGTAATCCTAGACTTTCCAAGCGATGACATCATCTAAACCTTCAAAAAAATCTAGGATTGTAGAAGCTTGGGCAAGAGCAATCCCAAGATTTTCAAATGATGGCCTTAGCTAGAATATGCTCAAAGCCTAGTCTAGGAAGCCATGAACCCAAGATTTTCAAGAGGTGACATCATCCTAAGTTCCACAAAAGACTAGGAAAACACAAGGTCAAAAGTAATCAATCCCAAGATTTCCAATTGCTTAAATCAACTTAGTTTCCACAAAATTTCAAACAAACCTAGGATTTTTAAGCGATGATATTAGTCAAGTTCTCTAAAAATATTGGCCTCACTTTCCAGACCCTTGTAAAAGTGAAAAGAGTCTGACAATACCTCTAAGCCCAAGAAAGGAGTAGAAATACCCCAAATATGTTCTTTTCATTAAAAATCATGCATGTTAAAAGCTTTAACCTCTCGATTACTTCTCAGCCACATAAAGCAAAACTGTTAAGCTGAAGTTGATATCTTTGACAAGTCAATCCAACAACTAGTTATGGTTGTAGAAAATGATAGCTAAGGATCCATGGACCTATTGGATACACATGGATGCCAAGCTTGTGGAATAGATCTGAACTGATCACATCATCATAAAAAATCCAAAATTGTTAGGCCAAGCTAATTTAGATAGGACGAGAATAATCTCCACACTCCAAAAGTTTCAGAGCTAGGTTGTGCTTGTTAGGCCTATAACAAATTTGTATTGTAATGATTGGGTCAAAAGATTCATTGTAAACTTATAAATAGCCCAATTCACCTCAATATGAGGGTTGAATCTTTAGAAATTTGCTTGTTATATGTTGTATATTTTACTCTGCAATCAATATAAGGAAAAGTTATTTGGCCTTCATTGAAGACGGTATTTTAGGTTTTTATATGAATGTGAATTGTGTAGCTAATGCATTTATGTTAATACTTTATGGTTGATTAATTTTATTAAGCAAATCCTACTATAACTTGGATCATTGTTCAAATTATCTTCCTTAAAGTTCTTGGATTGTTAAATATGCATAATTTGAGCTTAATAAATTTGATGATGCTTTGTTTAATGGTTTGTTTATTAGGATTTGCCTTTATTTGAGTGTAGGAGTATATGCCAAATAAATTTCATTTTTTAATCTATATCCCAACCATATTTCAATTAATATTTAACCCTAAATCCTTTCAATCCTTGCATCCATATCTTTAGTATCAAAACCTTTATTTTTCTTTAGCATTTCAAGGAAATGACCTTCTTTGGAGGTTGACTTAGAAGAAATTCTAGTCATACAATCTTGATGTAGTCTAGGGAATATTTTCTATATTAGGTAGATTGATGACCAGGATTTTATGACACACCTAGTGGAACACGAATCCCACCATCTTGATTAGAATATTCATATTTTTATTAAATAGATCCTTGGTGAAGTTCTATTTTTTTGAGATAAAATTAATTCCATCACCTAATAATGATGCAGGAGCATCCGAGGGTAGCAGAGCAATCCTGCACCAACCAAATTTGTCTAAGTGTTTTTGCAAAGAAAAAAAAAAAGGGAAAGAAGCTACGGTCGACGGAGGGTCGCGAAATCGCGACATGTCGTGAAATCGTGACCAAATCAAGAAGCAGGTCTACGGCGGACGAAGGGTCACGAAATCGTGACCAAATCAAGAAGCAGGTCTACGGTGGACGAAGGGTCGCGAAATCGTGACATGTCACGAAATCACGGCCAAAACCAAGGCAGAGGCTACGACGGACGGAGGGTCACGAAATCGTGACATGTCACAAAATTGCGACCAAGACCAGAGGCAGAGGCTAAGGCGGACGGAGGGTCACGAAATCGTGACATGTCACGAAATCGCGATTGCAATGAAAGCAGAGGCTACGACAGTGCAGAGGGTTGTGAAATCATGACCAAAAAGAAAGCAGGGGCTACGGCAGTACGGAGGTCGCGAAATCGTGACCACAGCTTAAGAACGAAGGCACGGTAGAAAGACGTCGCGATATCGCGACATGTCGTGATATCGCGACATGTCACGATATCGCGACCAAAGCAGAAGAAAGGGGGACGCGATAGAAATACGTCGCGATATCGCGACAGGTCATATTTTCACGCTGAAAGACGAGCCGAAGACGAAGAGGCAAAAAGTGACACGTGTCGAATACCTGGACGATGAAGCGACACGGGGAGGCGAAACGAAAGGTTCTGGAAGAGGAAACGAAGGGCCGCCAGCTGGAAATGGAGCGCCACCTAAGAACCTTTAAAAAGGGAAACAAAGGCATGCACAAGGGATGGAAAAAAATTGCTAAAACGATAAGATAATCTCGTGGTATTTCCAGATTGGAGAAGCTCGAAAAAGTCGCACTTCCTTTGTGACTTGTGGATAATCGGCTGCATGTGAATAAAATAAAACTGTTCTCTTTTCTCTGTGAATATGGTGATGTGACTGTAATATTCGGCTTCATGAAAATAAATAATTTTTTCTAAATAAAATAAAACTGTTTTCTTTTTTTGTGATATTGGCTCTCGATCAAGTGGTATCAGAGCGAGTGATTCTGAGTGTGCAAACAGATGCCGAACGTGAGGCAGTTTGCACCAGGATCTGTGGAAGGATTCTGAGAAGAGAGAACGAAAGTGCCTGAGTAGTGTAATAGAGAAATCGTGAGCAAGATGCCTCCAAAAAGAAATCGTGGTCACGGGAGAAATGTGGCACAGGATGAAGATTTCAGAGCGTTGCAGAGACAAGTGCAAGCCCTGCAGGAAGAATTGCGAAAAAGGACCGAACCTAAGGGAGAAGAACAGAGTGACGATGAAGCCTGGGAAACTGAGGGTCCATCAGATGATGAAGATGCATTGGATCCTTCTGAAGCTAGACTGTTGAAAGCTCTATCTCAGGCCGGGAAGAGACCAAAGTTTGATGTCTCTACATATTCTGGGCACCTCAACCCAAAAGAGTTGATTGACTGGATCAACGATATGGAGGAATACTTTGAGTATGAGGAGGTGGCGGATCCAGACCGGATAAAATTTGCAAAAACAAAATTAAAAGGCCATGCTAGTTTATGGTGGAAAGGAATACAACTCGAAAGAAATAAAAATGGAAAGGAGAAAATAACCAGATGGGACCGAATGGTGGAGAAGCTGAAGAGACAATTTATTCCCATAGATTACGAGTTGGACCTCTTGAGGAGAATGCAGAGTCTGAGGCAAGAAGGCAAGTCTGTCCAAGAATACACAGAAGAATTCTACAAGATCTCCATCAGAACTGGCCATTCGAGGGCTAATAAGGAGAAAGTAGCTAGATACATCAACGGGTTGAGAATGAACATTCAGGAAGAGCTCAACTTGATCAAAATAGCCACCATAGAAGATGCATACCAGTTGGCCTTGAAGGTAGAAGAGAAACTAAACAGAAGATTCGAAGGCAACCAGAGAGGAAGGGATCATGGTGGAAGAACCGGTGGAAGAACCGATGGAGGAAATTACCGAGACCAGAAGAAGACTGGGGAAACAAGCAAACCCCAGGAACAGAAAAAGGAGAATACCTACCACCCGCGTGATCAGAACAATGACTACCAGAGAGGAAGAGGTAGACCTGGACGTGGGTATGAAATAGGGGTATTCAATGGAACCTGTTTCCGATGTGGAGAAGAAGGACATCAGTGATACGAATGTCCTCAAAACCAAGAAAGGACGGACAAGAGACCTGAGGGTCATGCCAGAGCTGCTGTGGCAGATGAAGGTGCAGAGTCAGAACACTCTGAAGAGGCAGAAGGAGGAGAAGTGTTGATGATGAGAAGAACACTGTTGAATGAGGAAAAAGAACCAGAACAGAGGAAGAGCCTATTTCGCACGAGGTGCAAATGTGCAGGGAAGGTCTGTAATGTTATCATTGATAATGGTAGCACAGACAACCTAGTTTCAGAAGAGATGGTTAATAAGTTGAATTTGGGGAAGAGGAAGCACCCGCATCCATATCGGATTGCATGGTTGCAGAAAGACCATAGAGCACTTGTCAGTGAACAGTGCTTGGTCAAATTTCACATTGGGAATTATCAAGATGAGGTCCTATGTGATGTATTGCCGATGGATGCTTGCCATTTGTTGTTGGGAAGACCATGGCAATTTGACAGACGTGGAACGCATGATGGGCATGCAAATACGTACTCTCTAACGAAGGATGGAGTACGTCACAAATTGAAGCCACTGAAGGAAGTGGATGAGAAAGTGTGTAGTAGTGCCAGAATCTGCCTGGTGGAAGGAAGACAGTTTTTGGATGGTCTGAAGAGGGATTCAATGTGTTATGCATTAATCCCTACTGTTAAGAAAGAACAGTACACATATGTTCCAGTAGAGGCCGAACACCTGTTAGAAGAATTTCCAGACATCATATCAGATAATGTGCCTGAGGGTTTACCACCAATGAGGAAGATCAACCACCATATTGATTTGGTACCTGGATCTAGTTTACCCAACAAGGCAGCCCACAGAATGACTCCTGTGGAAAGTGAGGAGCTGAGCAGGCAAGTCCATGAGTTGTTGAAAAAGGGACTGATTCGAGAAAGCTTGAGTCCATGTGCGGTACCTGCAGTACTAGCACCAAAGAAGGATGGGGAGTGGAGGATGTGTACGGACTCCCGAGCTATAAACAAGATCACCATAAAATATAGATTTCCATTACCAAGGATGGATGATATTATGGACTGTTTGAGTGGAGCCAAGTACTTCACCAAGATTGACCTGAAGAGTGGCTACCATCAGATTCGGATCAGAGAAGGAGATGAGTGGAAAACTCGCTTTCAAAACCAGAGAAGGTTTGTATGAGTGGTTGGTCATGCCATTTGGGCTAACCAATGCACCAAGCACATTCATGCGGTTGATGAATGAAGTGCTGAAGGAGTTCTTAGGCAAGTTTGTTATTGTCTATTTGGATGACATTTTGATATTCAGCGAAACCCTGGAAGAGCACCTGATGCATATCAAGAGGGTTTTTGAGAAGCCGAGGGAAGAACAGATTGTTGATCAACTTGAAGAAGTGCAATTTTGTGAAGAAGGAGTTGGTATACCTGGGATTTGTCATCTCAGTTGAAGGTCTAAAAATGGACCCAGAAAAGGTGAGGGCTATCATTGAATGGCCTACTCCAAGAAGCACTTTTGAAGTGAGATCATTTCATGGTTTAGCCAGTTTTTACAAGAAATTCATCAAAAATTTTAGCAGTATTTGTGCACCCCTTATAGAAACAATGAGAGGGGATAGGAAAGACTTTAAGTGGACCTTGGGAGCTGACAAAAGCTTTGATATGTTGAAGAAGAAGGTCACTGAGCAACCTGTTTTAGCACTTCCAAATTTTAATAAGGTATTTCAGGTAGACTGTGATGCCAATGGTAGTGCCATTGGAGCCGTGTCTGAGTCAAGAAGGTAAGCCTCGTTGCTTACTTCAAGTGAGAAACTCAATGATGCCAGGAAAAAGTATTCAGTGTATGATCAAGAATTCTATGCCATAGTTCAGTCCCTGAAGAAGTGGAGACATTATTTTCTGCCAAAAGAGTTTGTGTTATATACTAATCATCGTGCCTTACAGTATATAAACAACCAGGGAAAACTGAACCAGAGGCACTTGAAGTGGGTTGAGTTTCTCCAAAGCTATACCTTTGTGTTAAAGCACAGAAGCGGAAAATCAAACAGAGTTGCAGATGCCTTAAGTAGAAGGCAGAATTTGCTGATGGAAATGACAGTGGAAGTGGTAGGATTCGAAGAACTGAAGGGCCTGTACCTCGAAGATCCCGATTTTGCAGAAGCCTGGACGGCTTGCTCGGCACCTATTACTATGGACAGGACAAAATGGTTGGATTTTCTAATCCAAGATGGAATGTTGTTCAGAGGAAGTAAATTATGCATTCCAAGGAGTTCCATGCGGGAAAACTTAGTCAAAGAGAAACACAGCGGAGGACTGGCTGGACATTTTGGCCGGGATAAGACCATTGCCCTGGTGAGTGAGAACTATTACTGGCCGCAACTGCAGCAGGATGTGAACAAGTTTGTGCAAAGTTGTAGAATCTGCCAAATGGCAAAAGGAGTGAGGCAGAACACAGGATTATATCAGCCGTTACCTGTACCTGAGAGGCCATGGGAGGACATCAGCATGGATTTCATTCTTGGGTTGCCGAGAACACAGAGGGGAAATGACTCCGTATTTGTGGTGGTTGATAGATTCTCCAAGATGGCACATTTTATTCCCTACCAAAAAACAAGTGACGCGGTTCACATTGCAAGGTTATTTTTCAAGGAAGTGGTACGACTTCACGGTCTACCAAAAAGCATAGTTTCTGATAGAGATACAAAGTTTGTTGGGTATTTTTGGAGAACATTGTGGAAGAAGTTGAAGACGGATCTGAAGTTCAGTTCGCATACCACCCACAGACTGATGGACAGACAGAGGTGGTAAATAGAAGTCTGGGTAATTTATTAAGATGCTTGATAGCAGATAAACCCAAGGGATGGGATTTGGTTTTGCCGTAGGCAAAATTTGCATACAACAATTCTGTCAACAAGAGTACAAACAAATCTCCATTCCAAGTCATATATGGAAACAGCCCAAGAAATGTTTCTGAGCTGAGGAAATTAGATAAAGGAGAAAAGTGCAGTGTCGAGGCTGAGGAATTTGCGAAACAGATGAAAAGCCTGCATGAAGAAGTAAAGAAACAAATTACAAAAATGAATACTCAGTACAAGACAAGAGCAGACCAAAAGAGGCGGTTCAAAGAGTTCGAAGTGGGAGATGAGGTCATGGTCCATCTCAAAAAAGAAAGGTTTCCAGCCAAAACTTATAACAAATTGAAGATGAAGAAATTTGGGCCATGCAGAATACTGGAAAAACGGGAGTCAGGCAATGCATATAAAGTGGAATTGCCAAGTGGGCTTGACATTTCACCTATTTTTAACATATCAGATTTAGTGAAATACCATGAAGGGGATAGTAGTGAGGCACCATGTGCAGAGTTGTGGAGTATTCCAAACATCTACTCCAACCACAGATGAGATAGAGGAAATACTGGACACAAGAGAAGGCATAAGTACCAGAAACAGATAGTATTTTGAATATTTGGTCAAGTGGAAGGGCAGACCGGTAGAAGATGCAACTTGGTTGTCTAAAATGGAGGTTGACCACCTGGGTCTCCCTCCAACAGTTCAGAAGTGAGGATCACTTCTCAATCTACCCCGGGTGTCTGATGCAGGAGCATCCGAGGGCAGCAGAGCAATCCTGCACCAACCAAATTTGTCTAAGTGTTTTTGCAAAGAAAAAAAAATAAGGAAAGAAGCTACGGTCGACGGAGGGTCACGAAATCATGACATGTCACGAAATCATGACCAAATCAAGAAGCAGGTCTACGACGGATGAAGGGTCGTGAAATCGTGACCAAATCAAGAAGCAGGTCTACGGCGGACGAAGGGTCACGAAATCGTGGCCAAAACCAAGGCAGAGGCTACGATGGACGGAGGGTCACGAAATCGTGACATGTCATGATTTCATGACATGTCATGAAATCGTGACCAAGACCAGAGGCAGAGGCTAAGGCGGATGGAGGGTCGCGAAATCGCGGCATGTCACGATTTCGTGACATGTCACGAAATCGTGACCGCAATGAAAGCAGAGGCTACGACAGTGAGGAGGGTCATGAAATCATGACCAAAAAGAAAGCAGGGGCTACGACAGTACGGAGGTCACGAAATCGTGACCACAGCTTAAGAACGAAGGCGCGGTAGAAAGACGTCGCGATATCGCGACATGTCGTGATATCGCGACCAAAGCAGAAGAAAGGGGGACGCGATAGAAATACGTCGCGATATCGCGACAGGGCGTATTTTCGCGCCGAAAGACGAGCCGAAGACGAAGAGGCGGAAAGTGACACGTGTCGAATACCTGGACGATGAAGCGACACGGGGAGGCGAAACGAAAGGTTCTGGAAGAGGAAACGAAGGGCCGCCAGCTGGAAATGGAGCGCCACCTAAGAACCTTTAAAAAGGGAAACAAAGGCATGCACAAAGGATGGAAAAAAATTGCTAAAACGATAAGATAATCTCGTGGTATTTCCAGATTGGAGAAGCTCAAAAAAGTCGCACTTCCTTTGCGACTTGTGGATAATCGGCTGTGACTGTAATATTCGGCTGCATGTGAATAAAATAAAACTGTTCTCTTTTTCTCTGTGAATATGGTGATGTGACTGTAATATTCGGCTGCATGAAAATAAAATAAAACTATTTTCTTTTCTCTGTGATGTAAATAAAATAAAACTATTTTCTTTTTCTCTGTGATATTGGCTCTCGATCAAATAACTCCATTAAGAATAATTGGTCAATAAGTACCCAATAACCATTCAATTTAGAGGCTTATGATCATAAGATCAGTAGCTAAAAGGCTTGAAAAACTATTACAATTTCTTGAGTTGTTAGCCTATAGATGTAGATGTAACAAATCCCCATCTCCTATTGCAAATTCCACTATGGAAAGCAAATATTCTTTGCAGATATGTTCTCAAAATTTTTTTGTTAAACCTAGCTCAAAATTTATGGTTAGACAAATCTTCCCTATATGAATGAATACTGTATCACTTAAATTTATATATCTCAATGAAATTTCCCTGGCAGTACTCAAAGCTCTATCGATGATGATACTAGAAAATAACCTATGAACACTATCAAGATATTTCTAGTTTTGTCACTATTCATAACATTCATGATGAAGATGTCATGGTGAGACTCCTTGCACTATCATTCAAGGGGAAAATATTTGAGTGATACTGGAATTTTGAATATAGAAGCATCCATTGATGGGTTGATCTTGTTGAACCATTTATTCAAGAATTTAATGAGCTAGAAGATCCTTTTTCTCTACTAAATTGGTTTAATGCTATTTAGAGGCATCTTGAAGGATAATTTCCTAATAAATTGGACCATAAAACCCTCAAGCATACATCTATTACCTTTATGCCTTTACTCTAGACTTAGTTTTATAGATCCAACAATTAAATGAAAAGAGATTCTCATAGGTATACTAGGCTACAATAGCTATAGAGTATGACTTAATATCCATGTGAAAACTTATTCTTAGGGTTGTGATGCCATACTTCCTAGGAATTATCCAACCTCGATAACAAAAAGAACTTTAAGTCATATCCACACCTCAATTAGCCTTGATTCCTATACCTAGGGCTTTACATTTGTCTTTGGTACCCACTCCGCTTGGGTTACCTACTCTCAAGACTAAAGAATATTTAAAAATTTGATAAATACTAACAATTGTGAAGAATGAGTATTCCATGAAGAGACAAGATGTCAAGAAGATATTTGAAGGTAACCATCCTAGGAGGTTCCCTTATGTTGCAAAATATCAAGGGGCCTTTGCAAGCAATGTTATTGGAAAATCCAACACTATATACAAACATCAAGAGGAAGGTCCATCTACTTCTTCATTAGAAGAAAGTTGTTGGTTCTTAGACTACAGTGACCTTCACAATACAAATACCTACATTATTTATCAAAATCAAGATCAATTAGTAATTGTAGGGAAGGTTGAAAAGGCACAAAAGGGTCAAGTAAACATGAGGAAATTAGACCAAATAATACTAATAGAAGAGCCCTTAGAATAAGAGTGTATATTAGTTTTAACAAGGTGTGAAAATGCGCCTTTTTAAATGGATCCAAAAAAAATAGAGCCTTTCAAGGTGTTGGATCAACCATAGAGCAAGCTAGAGAAAGAACAAACTCCTTCGAAGCAGAAAAAAGAGCAATCGAGACCTGATAAAAAAGGTGACCTAGGAAGATCCGAAAGAACAAGCCCAAAATAAGCTATGATATTTATCTATAACAAAACATCAAAGACTAGAAGCAACCTAGGATTATCGAAAAAGGTTCAATGAGCCTAACACAAAGGAAAAGAAGTAGTTAGGAATTTCAAGGTTCAATATAGTTCAGGAACTATAGAAAAACTCTTCAAAAGCAAGCATGTATGATGCTTCATTAATTCTAAGAAAAATAGTTTTTCTAAGGGCCTCATTAAAGATTGTTTCTATTGAAGGTGTATCATGCTTGAATCTCAACTTGGCTTAAAATCAACCTATTTCTAGAATGGGCAAGAATAGGCCATAACCCTTCTATATGTCCTTGTGTATGGAGGAATGGAAAGTGCATAACTACATGTTTAACTCTAGAGCAACAACTATTGTCATGCCAAATGCAATATATGAAGCTATGGAAATGGAGTATACCCAATCAAGTTTTAGAGTATGACAACTAGATGGCACCCCAATCAAGACAATTGGGGTAATCAAAGACATATCGATGGTGTTGCATAAAGTCCTAGAGGTGATAATAATTAAGGAAGTGGTAGTAGTTGACCTCCAACCCTACTTTGGCATTTATCTTTCAAGGAAATTCATTTCTAAGTTGGGTGGATGTCTTTCCTTAGATAACTCACATATGGTGATACCTCACAAGGGTAAGAAAGTGAAAATTTATTTGGAAAAGTCATTTGTATTTCACATTAAAAAGATTAAGGACGATTTTATTAGCTTGATAAATGATGAGCTAGATTCCCTAGAGAAAATATTTACTAGAGATAATCACTAAATAATTATATATGTAGAATTATTTCTCCCTCAAGGACTTCAATGTTATGATTGAAATCAGACTGGGCACTTACTACATAACAGAGCCAAAAGGACAAAAAAATATAGCCTTTTCAAACCAAGAACTTCTACAAATAAAAATTTGGAAGCTCTACTTTGATGGATCTAGATATCGAAATGGAGCTAGAGCTAGGGTGGTATTAATTTTCCCTTTCAAAGGGATACAAATTTTCTCATATAGATAGACATGGAGCTACATTAATAATGCAGCTAAATATGAAGCTTTATGCCTTGGCCTAATGAAAGTATAGAAGATGAGAATCAAGATGCTATCAATATTTGGAAACTTAGAATTGTTAGTCAATCAAGTCACAAAATAATACAACAATAAACTTCACTAATTGAAAGCCTACCACAACAAAGTATGGGACCTAATGGAAAGCTTTGAGGCATTGAACATAAAAGCAATACCTAGAAGCTAGAATACAATTGTTGATGTATTGGCCTCATAAAGGGAAAATTTTTATCTAGATTTTGGTTCTAAGGGGAAATCAAATGTGATCATAATAGTGTTCAGATCATCTATCCCAGACAAAGAGACCTTCTAGAAGGTATTTGATAGTAATCAACAAATAGTTGATTTTTAGCTAGAGAAGTTGTATATGCATCCAAATTAGAGGACAAGTTGCATCATATTGATCAAGAAAATATGGTACAATTAAAGAATAATAATATTCTCATAGGGTTGATTACCCTAGAAATATTCTCTAACAATAATGACTAGAAAACTACCCAAATTATGGGTATCGATCAACATGAATTCAAGAAAGTCCAGATGGAGCTTGAGAAGAACCTGAATGTTGGAGTACACTATTCTAAGTAGGAGATAAATGAGCTTATGTCATTGTGTAGAGAATATGGGGATATAATTGCATGGAGCTATGATGACCTCAAGGTTTATAGTAGGGATGTTATTCAACATACTATAGAATTATTGTCTAATGTCAAGTCATTTAGGTAGAAGTCAAGGTCAACAAACCTAAATATCAAGTCCTTGATGAAGCAAGATATCTTAAAGATAATCAACACTAAGATAATCTATCCCATCAAAAATTTATAATGGGTGGAAAAATTGGTCTTAATAAGAAAGAATAATGGAGATATTTTTATCTATATTGATTTTTGAAACCTGAACAAGGCATCCTTGAAAGACCACTATCCATTGCCTCAAATTGACCAAATCCTATAAACTATAGCTGAATCTAAAATATTTTCTCTAATTAGATATGGGTAAAATATAAGGACCATTATAAGATAACATTCACCACTAGATGGGGTATATTTACATATTAAAGGATGTCCTTTGTCCTCTCCAAAGCCAAATCAACTTTTCAAAGGGCCATGGGCCTCACCTTTGGTGAATTGGTAAACAAGGTAATTTTGACTTATCTTGACTATATGAAATTTTTTTCCCATGATAGGGAGCAACATTTACATACCTCAAGATGGTTTTTTAGAAATATTAAGAATTTAGAGTTTCACTCAATCCCAAAAAATTAGTTTTTCTATGCATGAAGCCAAATTTATAGGACATGTTATATCCAAGTAAGTGATAGCTATTGATCCATATCAGGTCAAAGTAATCTTGGTACTATCGATTCAATGAAAAAATAGGTTCTATAGTCCTTTAAACAAATAAATTTTTTCTAGAAGTTCATCTCTACTTTTTCCCAAATAGTCAAACCCGTACTAAGCTTCTAAATAAGGATGCAATATTTTAATGGACCCCAAAAAGAAGGGAGGATTTTTAGCAAATAAAGTAGGAAATAATAGAATTACCCATTTTGGTCAACCTAGACTACAAGAAATATTTCATTATATATGTCTACAGGTATAAATATAGTTTTGCAGTTGTTTTGGTTCAAAAAGAATGACAATAAAAAAAAACACCCCATATCCTTCTTAAGCCAAATGCTTTAGTTCTATCCATCACTTTATTATAAAAGGGCACTTCAAATAAAGGTGTTGACATAAGAAAAAACCTCCCCATTTTTGAACTACAATTTCATAGAGAGACAGGTGTTTGCTCTTATATAATCCTTGAAGAAGCTAAGACACTATGTGTATTAGATCAAAAATATAGTTTATGTGGTGCACCCAAATGTTATAAAATTTATCCTACAAGGAGAATTGAGAGAAAAAAGAGCCAAGTGGATTAAAAATATCCAAGAATATGACATCAAAATTCAGCCACCTAAGTTGGTAAGAGGGAGAGCTTTGTGTGATCAATTAGCTTGTGTTGCTAAAGTTGAACACAACTTATTCATAGAAGATTTTTTGGGGAATGATTCCGACGAAAATAAATAGATAGAAAAATAAGCTTGGGTGACACATTTACTTGCATATTTTAAATAGGTAAGTATCTGTATGGGTTTAATGCCTCTCAAAGATAGTGATACAAATTGTAGGCCTTGAATTATATTTTTATTATTGAAGGCATTATTCAAGAACTTCGATGAAGTCCTTCGATACATATAGCTAGAACAAGAAAAAAGGTACTTAATGAATTTAATTTTGGCTTCTTTGGAGGTCATTATTTGGGATAAACCACTATAGTTAAAATTTCCTAGGTTGGGTATTACTAGCCCACTATATTTGTAGATGACTTCAAATGGTCAAAGAATGTGAAAAGTGTCAAATATTTATTGGCAAAAGAATTAATCGGGTACTCCCTTTATAGTTGATCATAGTAGAGGAGCCTTTTTAGCAATGGGGTTTGATTTTATTGGCATCATCAATCTGAAATCCTATGTTAGACATAATTTTTATCTTGAATGCAACAAACTATTTTACCAAGTGTTATGAGGTAATAGCATCCAAAAAATTTGATCAAGACATTGTGGTTGAATTCTTGGAAAGGTTGATAACTAGATTCAGTATTTTTGTGACCATAGTGACAAATAATGAATCTACCTTCATAAGTGCCAAAGCCATAGAATTTACAAGTAGAAATATCATCTACCTAAAGTCCCCCTCCAATTACTATCCATAAGGCAATATATTAGTAGGATCTACAAACAAGATCCTGCTAAGTATCATTAAAACGATAGTTGGAGAGAATAAAAGAAGCTAACATCTAATGCTAGATTAAACCTTGTGGGAAGATCACATTATAGCCAAGAAAGCATTAAAAAATTTGTCATATTCTTTAGCTTAATGTAAGGAAGTTGTCTTACCTCTGCATCTGGAATTGAAAGCAATAAAGCTGATAGATAAATGGGAATTACCAGATGTAGAGTAAATAGAGGCCAAAATGTTGTTATTTTTGGAGGAATAAGGAGAAAAATCCTACAATAATTTTTGAAAACACCAAGCCATTATAAAGTGATGGTTTGATAAGAAGGCTTCTCCCTAGGATTTTCAAATTGATGATTTAGTATTTAAGTGGGATGAAGACAAAAAAAATCTAAGAAAATACTAGAAGTTTAATTTATTTTGGTTTGGCCCTTATCAAATTACTGCAAAACATGATTCGAATGCATTTGAGTTGGCAAACAATAACGACCAACTTTAATCAATTTTAGTAAATTGCCAACATTTAAAGCACTATGTGTAAAAGAAAGTGTTTCTAAAATGTATTATATGTACATAGATATGTGAAACTTAATAAGCCATGGTAAATTTGAGTCACAAAAAGTTGATTGGTTGAAGCAAAATCTAACAACTAGTAAATTTTGAAATAAAGCAAGCTTATTGGAAAAAAGATGACATTAATTTTAGCAAGTATACCTAGGTGCTCGAATGTTTCAATGGATTACAAAGCTAATTTGAGCATAAAATCAAAGCATGTGCATCCCTAGATATTAAATGTGCTAACAATCAAATTTTTATCATAAAAACAAAAACCTATGGGCTCATTTTGCATGACTAATAGTCATGAGATTAAGCATTTTTTGAGATAGAGCATTTTGAAAGTAATTAAGGTATTCTAAGAGAAAATTACAAAAAGCTTCATGTGTAAGCCTTAGTTGGTTGCATTCGGTAAGACAAGTTGCTAAAGTTTCCATAATCGAAGTTTAATAGCCATGGTTGGAGATTACAAGACCCCCTCCAAGAAGGAAAACATACAAAAGAAGAACAAGAAGGAGAAGAAGGTTTAGAAAGAGTTGAGGGATGAAAAAAAATCATGACATAATGCTCACCCTCAAATCCAAGCACAAGAGTCTTAGGGATACATCATAATAGAAGATTCTTAATATGTCATTTGATAGAATGGAAGTGATTGCATGGATCTCAATTTTATCATCATATATGCCCAAGTTTGTGCACCTGTACTCATAATCGGTCCAAGTAGTGGCAAAGTACTACAATCCTAGAACTAGATGATATTATCACAATGACACTGAGAGGGGGGGTGAATCAGTGTAGCTAAAAATTCTGATCTGCAATTCTTAAAACTGAAGCAAAGAGAACTAGAAAATAGATAAAGCAATAATGACAAGAGAGCACACCACAACACACAATGTAACGAGGTTCACCAATTTGGCTACTCCTCAAGAATGATTGCTTGGACTTCGATCCAAATCCAGCCTTTGTAAAACACCAATTTTACAAACACTTTACCAGCACCCATTGGAAGGAGCACCAACCCCTTATTTTTCTGCTACTATGAGATAGGAGCACCAACCCCTAATTCCAAGCACCAACTTGGACTACAATTTTGATTTAATATAGTGACATAAAAATGCCTTCGCTGTTCATACGACCTTGACTGGTCTGCAATTAAATAATCTCAATAAAACTCTGCACACTCTCACGGCTCTGCTTATTTTTCTCTCGGCTCTCTTCTTACCCTCTTTGCGCAGCAAATACTCACTTCCTGCAGCAACTGTAATATTTACTCAGACCTGCTTTTATTTAAAAAAATGTCTCTATTTTAAGCTTTAATTTTTATGCATGCAGCCCGTAACTGTTCTTCTAAAAATCACTTCTGCCACTTGACAACTGTAACTGCTTCTTTGCGTAATTTATTTTTGTATATAAATGAGGGGCTTTTTGTCGAACACGTTGCATGCTTCAAATACCTCTCCTATGACTGTTCGTATTTATTTCTGTGCATGCATGCAATTTACGATTCTAAAAATGCGACTGTTCGATTTCTCCTTCTACGACTGTTATTAAAAAGCTGCATGAATTCTATCAGTAAATCCACCTGTAACTGTCGCATTTACTCCAGTTAACTATTATTAAAAAGTTGCATGCCTTTTCTCTACTACTGCCCCTTTAACTGTCATTCTATTCCAGTTAACTGTCTATTTAACGTGTTGTTGCGACCTGTCACGAAATCGTGACACTTCTGTCTCTTTCTGCCCTTCTCGGCTTTAACCCATGAAAAAATAGCATGTCATGAAATCATGACATTCTCGGCCTCCTAGTTCTCCTTCTGTCTTGCCGCTACGAAAACCAGCATGTCACGAAATCGTGACATTCTCGGCCTCCTTGTTCTCCTCCTGCTCCCTCTTCTTCCTCATGAAAACTAGCATGTCACGAAATCATGACATTCTCGCTTCCTTACTCTCTCTCTTCCCTTCGGGTCGCGAAAACCCAACATGTAGCGATATCGCTACACTTTTGTTCCTTGCACTTTACCTTTGCTTCGACCCGCGATGCTTCAACATGTAGCGATATCGCTACACTTTTGTTCCTTGCACTCTACCTTTGCTTCGACCGCGATACTTCAACATGTAGCGAAATCGCTACACTTTTTCCTTGCACTCTACTCTTTGCTCCCGAATACAACATAAAACACTTTTCTTGCACTTCTTTGCTCCCACGATAATACAACATGTAGCGAAATCGCTACACCTTTTTCCCTTTGCACTTTCTCTTTGCTTCGGCCCACGATAATACAACATGTAGCAAAATCGCTACACCTTTTTCCCTTTGCACTTTCTCTTTGCTTCGGCCTCCGAAAATGCAACATGTCACGAAATCGTGACAACATTTTCTCTCTCCTCTTTCTCTTGCACTATGTCACGAAATCGCGACACTTTTCTCCTCCCTTTTCTCCTACCTTCTTCGCAACTTGTCGAAATCCGTGACACTTTTTCTCCTTAGCGCTTCTTCTTGCAACTTGTCACGAAATCGTGACACTTTTTCTCCTTAGCGTTCTTCTTGCAACTTGTCGCGAAATCGTGACACTTTTTCTCCTTAGCACTTCTTCTTGCAACTTGTCATGAAATCGTGACACTTTTTCTCCTTAGCTTCTTCTTCCAACATGTCACGAAATCGTGACACTTTTTCTACTTAGCTTTCTTCTTGCAACTTGTCATGAAATCGTGACACTTTTTCTCCTTAGCGCTTCTTCTCCAAACATGTCACGAAATCGTGACAGTTTTTCTACTTGCTTTCTTTTCTGCCAACATGTCACGAAATCGTGATAGTTTTTCCACTTGGCTTCTTTGCCTGCAACATGTCACGAAATCATGACAGTTTTGCTTGCGCCTTCTCTCTCCTCGTCCATGTCGCGAAATCGTGACAATTTTACTTGTGCCTTCTCTCTCCTCCGATATGTCATGAAATCGTGATGTTTTTCTTTCTGCCTTCTAACTTCTCAACCTGTCGCGATATCGCGACAGAAAACATGTCGCGATATCGTGACAGTTTTCTTACTTGTCTTTTTCTTTGATTTTTTGAATCTGGGTCACTTCTATTTTCTTGGAATTTCACTGTACATGATCTGACTGACCTCTGAACTCCTGTCCATTGCTTCAACTGCATCAACTGATCTATCTGTCTGTGTTGACAACAATGACAATACTTTTGTTGCACCTTGCTCAACAATCTCCCCCTTTGGAATTGTTGGCAACACTCATGCACTCTCCTGTAATTCTTCTCCCCCTTTGACAATAATACCAAAGGGCTGCTGCAGACTCCCCACGAGTCTATGCACAACATTCTCAGATACACATTGTTATAGTTAGCAAAAATCATGAATATGAGCAAAACTATAAACATAGGCATAAGTACTCCCCACGAGAATGTGATCCCAATTGATAGTCAGTTCTTTGGAAATGTGACTACTCCCAACTTACTCCGAAGGTACTCAAAAACTTCCTTGGGCAATGGTTTTGTGAATATATCTGCTACTTGCTCTGTAGTTGGAACAAAATCCAATTTGACCTCACCTTCTGCAACTTTATCCTTCAAGAAGTGATACCGGATTGCAATATGTTTGGTTCGAGAATGCATAACCGGATTCTTTGATATGTTTATAGCACTGGTGTTATCACATTTAACTGAAATTGGCTCTTTGAAGTGAATACCAAGATCTTTCAGTGTTTGTCTCATCCATAATATCTATGTACAGCATGTTGTTGCTGCAATGTATTCTGCCTCTATTGTGGATAGAGAGACTGATTCTTGTTTCTTGTTGTGCCATGCTACCAACCTGTCTCCAAGATAAAATGCTCCTCCATTGGTACTCTTTCTATCATCAATACATCCTGCCCAATCTGCATCAGAATATGCAATAAGAGTGAAGTCCTTACCTTTTGGGTACCACAACCCATACTCCATAGTACCCTTGAGGTACCTAAAAATCCTCTTTACAGCTGTCACATGAGTCTCTTTGGGACTAGCCTGAAATCTTGCTACCATGCATATTGCCTGTAATATATCTGGTCTAGTGGCTGTCAAGTACAGTAGGCTTCCAATCATAGACCTGTACATGGTTTGATCTACATCTGGAGATTTGTCATCCTTGCTCAACTTGCAACCTGTTGTCATGGGAGTGCTAACAGGTTTACTATCCTCCATTGTGAACTTTTTCAGCATTTCTTTCACATATTTAACTTGAGAGA
Source organism: Wollemia nobilis (assembly GCA_028583015.1). NCBI lineage: Eukaryota > Viridiplantae > Streptophyta > Pinopsida > Araucariales > Araucariaceae > Wollemia > Wollemia nobilis. The sequence goes on from JAQPPZ010015100.1 coordinate 13,472,985, forward strand.
TAAAAATGCCCTTTTCACTTTGATTGACTTGCGATCGAGGAAATAAGAAAGTTCACCAATCATTGACATCTCAAATTCGGTCTTCATTTTATTTGCTATGTCTCTACAAGATTTATCATGACTCTTGCCAAAAATGATATCATCTACATAAACAACAAGGACAATAAGATTGCCATTTTCTATTTTAACATACAGATTGTTGTCCACCAAACCTTTCTTGAACCCTTGTTTAATAAGATAGTTATCCAGCCTTGCATACCATGCTCTGGGTGCCTATTTCAGACCATACAACGCTTTCTTTAACCTGCAAACAAAATCGGGATTGTCACCGAGTTGAAAGCCATCTGGTTGTTCAATGTAAACCTCTTCTTCCAGATTTCCATTCAGAAATGCTGATTTTACATCCATTTGATATACTTTGAAGTTTTTATGGACTGCTAAAGCCAGAAACATTCTGATTGCTTCTAGTCTGGCAACTGGTGCAAATGTTTCCTCAAAATCAATGCCTTCAACCTGAGCATAGCCTTTACAGACCAATCTTGCCTTATTTTTGACAACCTGCCCGTCTTCATTTAATTTATTTCAAAAAATCCATTTAGTGCCAATTATGTTTTTATTTGCTGGCCGTGGTACTAATTCCCAGGTTTTGTTTTTCTCAATCTGATCTAGTTCTTCATTAATTGCCTTCATCCAACTTTCATCTGTGCTTGCTTCAGCAATATTTTTGGGTTCAATGCTGGATAATAAAGAGTAGTTCCGTATTACTGCTCTTCTTGTCTGAATACCAATTGTTGGGTCCCCAATAATCTGTTCTCTGGGATGATTTTTTTGCTAGTTGCCTATTTTGAATTTATTGTTCTCTTCTTCTTCTGAGTCGATTCTTAAATCAGTTGGGTCAATTTTTTGATTTTCTTCTTTTTCTATTTCTTCATCTCCTTCAATGACGTCTTCATAAATAGGGTAGTTTTCTTGATACGTAACTTCTCGTTCTCTACCTTCATCAACTTTAACATCAGCACTCTCAATAATTTTCTTTAGCCGCTTGTTGTAACATGTGTAGGCTTTGCTTTTTGTTGAGTATCCAAGAAAAATACCTTCGTCAGCTCTATCTTCAAATTTATCGAGATTATCTTCGATTCGTTTGATGTAGCACTTGTTGTCGAACACTTTGAAATATCTTGTTGTAGCCTTTCTGTCGAACCACAGCTCATACGGTGTTTTGCTTTCATGTGTTCTTAGCATGCACCTATTTTGAATATAAACTGTAGTATGTACTGCCTCTTTCCAGAATCTGTCAGCTATTTTGTTCTCAGCCAACATTGTCCGTGCCATTTCTTGCATAGTCCTGTTCTTCCTTTCAACAACACCATTCTGCTGAGGTGTCCTTCTTTGCTGAAAACTGTCTTCTAATCCCATATTTTTGATAGTATTCTGCAAACTCCTCCGAGATAAATTCTCCTCCTCTGTCTGATCTTAGGCATTTAATTCTTTTTCCAATCTGATTCTCAACCTATTTTTTAAAAATCTTGAACATCTCAAAGGCATCTGATTTAAGCTTTAAAAATAGTACCCATGTCATTCTGGAGTAGTCATCTATGAACAGCATAAAGTATTTGTCACCATTTATGCTTTGTGTTCTCATGGGTCCACATAAATCAGTATGTATCGGCTCTAACGGTTTGCTTGGTGAAATATTCCTTTGCTTTAAATGTGGATCTGGTTTGCTTCCCTTTTTGGCATGAAGCACAGATGCTATTTACTTGTTTGCCAATGGTGGGTATATCTCTTACTTGCCTTTTTGAACTTATTTTTACCAGATTGTCAAAGCTAATATGCCCGAGCCTCTTGTGCCACAGCCAGTTTTCATCTTCCTGTCCAATCAAGCATGATCCTTCTGAAGTTTTTGAGAGAGTGTATAGATTTCCAGAAGTCCTCGATCCAGTAGCTACCAGCTTCCCACTGTGTGCTTTTCTTACTTCATAGCCCTATTTTTTAAAGATGACTTCATGACCTCTGTCACAGATTTGACTTACGCTCAGTAAGTTGTGCTTCAAACCAACTACAAACAGAACTTCTTTGGAATTGATCTTTCCATCACTTATCTTGACTGATCCTTTTCCAACTATTTTGGCTCCATCATTATTTCCAAACTTTATCGAGCCCCCTTCATATTTCTGTAATTTTTCAAATTTTTGTTTATCTCCTGTCATGTGACTGGAGCATCCACTATCCAATATCCATGGAGCAGATTTGTTCTGTGCTTTGAAAGTTGTCTGTACAATCAATGATTCCTTTTCTTCCTTGAGTTGCTCTTTTTCTTTCCATTCTGATTTGACTGTAGTTTTGGTCACTTGTTTAGACTTTTCTTTGTCAGTGGTCTGTGCATGTTTATCTAGGAATTTTCTGTTTTGCCTTAAACTGTTTGGTTGAGTTCTTCTTCCCTGAAATTTATTTGCTGCATATGTGCTTCTACAGTTTCTTGCAATGTGACCAAAGTTATGACAGTTGTAACATTCTACTGTATAATCCATCAAGGGTGCAAAGACATTTCTACTGGTAAAATTTCTTTGTCCTATATTATAAATGCAGTCTGAAATCTTATGATCGTAAGTATTGCATTTAAAACAATAACCAGAAAAGGAAAGATTGAACCTGGGAGTTGGTCTTTGCCAATTTGTAGTAGGAGCCACAAATTTTCTTCTCCTTTGATGTATGACTTTTGTGAATCCCTCTTTGTCAATACTCTTCTCGTGCCTGGCATTGTTGCTTTCTTTTGCAAGATTCATTTTTCTTTGGTCAACCTTGATCTTATCCTCTTTCTTTCTTGGTTCTACTGAGTTATGGCCTTTGATCCACTTGATGATTCTCCTTCGACAAACCCCAAGCCAAACTTGATGTCTGTAGACCTCTGACTATTTATAATCTTTTCAAGCTTTGCAGAACTTCCTTCAAGTTTGTGATAGCAACTCAATTTTTGATTCTTTTCTTCTAGCCGCATTCTTAAGATAACAATCTCTTCTTCTAGTTTGTTGCACTCATCTATTCTCATGGTTAACTGTACTTCAAGTTCTTCAGACATTTTCTTAAATTCTTCTATCTGTACTTTCAAACTGTTTATTATTTCATTCGCATCCTCAAGCTTTCTTGAGACCTTATTATTCTTTTTCCTTTTTGACTTCAACTCTTTAAGTGCTGCAACCAACTCACCTTCCAGATAAACTTCAGCCTCATCCTTATTTTTTGTATCATCTTCCTATTTTTCTTCTATTTTTGCTTCTTCAAATGCCATGAACAGAGCTTCACCTATTTCTTCTTCAGAATCTTCACCTGAGCTATCTTCAGAAGAGCTGACATTCTTGGATATGAAACTTTTCTTTTTGAAATTGCTTTTCTTAAAGTTTGGTTTCTTCTTCCAGTCACTTCTTTCTTGGTGTGACCCTTCATTACTTTTGGTTTTCTCATTCATGGGACACTTAGCTGCAAAGTGACCGACCCCTCCATAATTGAAACACTTAAATGGCAACTTTCCTCTATATTTTCCTTTTCCCTTTGTAAGTTTTCGAACAAAATTGGCTTCCGTTTCATCCGATGTCTCTTCATCCTCAGATTCTTGTTCAACTTTTGTATTCTTGTGTGCTTTAAAAGCAGCTTCTCTGTCTATGGGCTTAGTTTGTCCTATTCTCATTTCGTATGCAGTCAAGGAACCATGCATCTCGTCCATGCTAAAATTGTTTAGATCTTTAGCCTCTTCTATTGCAGAAACTTTAGAATTAAATCTTTTGTGAAGAGTTCTAAGTACCTTTTTCATGACAACCGCATCATCGATCTCTTCGTCGAGTCCTCTGATTGCATTAATGATTCCATTGACTCTCAGCATATAGGCCTCTATGTTTTCATCGTCATTCATTTGTAATGCTTCGAACTGAGCTCGATGAGTTTGTAGTTTGGCTTCCTTGATCTTGTTGTCTCCTTCATGGATGCTCTTCAGTTTGTCCCATATGTCTTTTGCTGATTTACAACTCATGACCCTTATCAGTTCACTTGTCTACTAGCCCACACATTATGGCATTCTTTGCTTTGGAGTTATTCTCAGACAGTTTCTTACCGACGATATCTGTTGGAGGAGTAGTGGGTCGTTGTGTATCCACTTTCTACTGACTCCCAAATGTCGTATCCTAACGCACTCGGATATGTATGCATCTTGAGTCTCCAAAATGAGTAATTAGTTCCATTGAACAGAGGAGCTTTGTTTGATGAGAAACCTTCACTACCTGCCATTGTGTTCCTTCCAAGATCACCTTAGCTGATTAAGCTTGTTTGGGAACCTTGCTCTGATACCAATTGATATTCTCACAATGACACTGAGAGGGGGGTGAATCAGTGTAGCTAAAAATTTTGATCTGCAATTCTTAAAACTGAAGCAAAGAGAACTAGAAAATAGATAAAGCAATAATGACAAGAGAGCACACCACAACACACAATGTAACGAGGTTCACCAATTTGGCTACTCCTCAAAAATGATTGCTTGGACTTCAATCCAAATCCAGCCTTTGTAAAACACCAATTTTACAATCACTTTACCAGCACCCATTGGAAGGAGCACCAACCCCTTATTTTTCTGCTGCAACAGATAGGAGCACCAACCCCTATTCCAAGCACCAACTTGGACTGCAATTCTGAATTTAATATAGTGACATAAAAATGCCTTCACTGTTCATATGACCCTAACTGGTCTGCAATTAAATAATCTCAATAAAACTCTACACACTCTCACGACTCTGCTTATTTTTCTCTCGGCTCTCTTCTTACCCTCTTTGCGTAGCAAAATACGCACTTCCTACAGCAACTGTAATATTTACTCAGACCTACTTTTATTTAAAAAAATGTCTCTATTTTAAGCTTTAATTTTTATGCATGCAGCCCGTAACTGTTCTTCTAAAAATCACTTCTGCCACTTGACAACTATAACTGCTTCTTTGCGTAATTTCTTTTCGTATATAAATGAGGGGCTTTTTGTCGAACACGTTGCATGCTTCAAATACCTCTCCTATGATTGTTCGTATTTATTTATGTGCATGCATGCAATTTACGATTCTAAAAATATGACTGTTCGATTTCTCCTTCTACGACTATTATTAAAAAGTTGCATGAATTCTATCAGTAAATCCACCTATAACTGTTGCATTTACTCCAGTTAACTGTTATTAAAAAGTTGCATGCCTTTTCTCTACTACTGCCCCTTTAACTGTCATTCTATTCCAGTTAACTATCTGTTTAACGTGCTATTGCGACCTATCACGAAATCGTGACACTTCTATCTCTTTCTGCCCTTCTCGGCTTTAACCCATGAAAAAATAGCATGTCACAAAATCATGACATTCTCGGCCTCCTAGTTCTCCTTCTATCTTCTTGTCGCAAAACCAGCATGTCACGAAATCGTGACATTCTCGGCCTCCTTGTTCTCCTCTGTCTTGCTCGCAAAACCAGCATGTCACGAAATCATGACATTCTCGCTTCCTTACTCTCTCTCTTCCCTTCGGGTCATGAAAACCCAACATGTAGCGATATCGCTACACTTTTGTTCCTTGCACTTTACCTTTGCTTCGACCCGTGATGCTTCAACATGTAGCGATATCGCTACACTTTTGTTCCTTGCACTCTACCTTTGCTTCGGCCCGCGATACTTCAACATGTAGCGAAATCGCTACACTTTTTCTCCTTGCACTTTCTCTTTGCTTCGACCCAGAAAAATAATATCTACTATTTCCCTTTCACTTTCTCTTTGCTTCCACGATAATACAACATGTAGCAAAATCGCTACACCTTTTTCCCTTTGCACTTTCTCTTTGCTTCGGCCCGCGATAATACAACATGTAGCGAAATCGCTACACCTTTTTCCCTTTGCACTTTCTCTTTGCTTCGGCCTCCGAAAATGCAACATGTCACGAAATCGTGACAACATTTTCTCTCTCCTCTTTCTCTTGCACTATGTCACGAAATCGTGACACTTTTTCTCCTTAGCGCTTCTTCTTGCAACTTGTCAAAATCGTGACACTTTTTCTCCTTAGCGCTTCTTCTTGCAACTTGTCGCGAAATCGTGACACTTTTTCTCCTTAGCGCTTCTTCTTGCAACTTGTCGCGAAATCGCGACACTTTTCTCCTTACCTCAAATCGTGACACTTTTTCTCCTTTATGCTTCTTCTTGCAACATGTCACGAAATCGTGACACTTTTTCTCCTTAGCGCTTCTTCTTCAAACATGTCGCGAAATCGTGACACTTTTTCTACTTAGCTTCTTCTTGCAACATGTCGCGAAATCGTGACACTTTTTCTTGGCTTCTTCTCCAAACATGTCACGAAATCATGACAATTTTTCTACTTGCTTTCTTTTCTGCCAACATGTCGCGAAATCGTGACAGTTTTTCCACTTGGCTTCTTTGCCTGCAACATGTCGCGAAATCGTGACAGTTTTGCTTGCGCCTTCTCTCTCCTCGTCCATGTCGCGAAATCATGACAATTTTACTTGTGCCTTCTCTCTCCTCCGATATGTCATGAAATCATGACGTTTTTCTTTCTGCCTTCTAACTTCTCAACCTGTCGCGATATCGCGACAGAAAACATGTCGCGATATCGCGACAGTTTTCTTACTTGTCTTTTTCTTTGATTTTTTGAATCTGGGTCACTTCTGTTTTCTTGGAATTTCACTGTACATGATCTGACTGACCTCTGAACTCCTGTCCACTACTTCAACTGCATCAACTGATCTATCTATCTGTGTTGACAACAATGACAATACTTTTGCTGCACCTTGCTCAACACTAGAGTATTTCAAGATCTAGAAAGATAGGTAGTTTTTTATATTAAACTTAAAGATCTTACAAATGCATTTTCAATAGGTGTCTACCTTGAGATAACCCTCAAAAAATTCAATGCTCAAAATCAAAGAAAATATTATGAGGGTCAAAATCTTAAAAATTGGCTCAACCAACAAATGAACCATCCAAGTGCCCACTTTTGCTTGATGAATTTAAATACCTAGAATTTTTATCCATGTTGTCTATAGTATTTGACTTAGAAATGGATAAGCATGTCTATGAATAACTAATAGTCATGGACTATACCATCACAAATCCCATTAACTATGGTATGATTTGACCTAACCCCCCTCAAACTCTTCTTTTCTTTGATTCAACCCAATTTCTATGTGCAAGAATGCATGAACAACTAGTGGTGTTGCAAAAATCAAAATATGGGGTATTTAGATAGCCATCATATTTAGCTTTGTTGTTTTTATACTTCATAATAGAAATAATTCCATGGTAAGAAATAACCAAACAAAGCCTAGAAAGAACTAACTTATCAATAGTAGACTAGGTGCACATAATTTGGGCTTCTAACTCTTATATGGATTTTAACAGATATTTCTTGGGTTTGGCCTTGATATGTATATATGGGAGAATACCTAGACTATATTAGGATGTAGTATAATAGCTTCACATTTCTTAACAAGAGTTTTGAGATTGATACTTCTTGAATGAAGGCACTGTAATAAGGGTGTATAATTTCAAGGGAGACCCCTTTTTAATTTTCCATTACATTACAAATTGAATTTTTTGGATGGAATTTTGTCAGCAGGTGGATGGAACAATTACATATTTTGGCACATGCGTGAATAATTTTGGAACATATGAGGTACCATTAAGCTTTAATCCAATTACATTAACTAAGTGAGAACAAGATAAGACTCTAGAAGCTAGGCTTAAATGATTCAATCTGTCAGATTTTGAGGCTTATTACTTAAAATAATTAAACTTGCAGAAATGAAATAAAGTACCAAAATAATATATATTATAATGAAAATATTCTGTAAGTATGAAATTTTTGAAATAACTCACATAGCTACTCCTAAATAAGCCATAAAAAAGACTCATTAAAATGGAGCCATAGCATTTGAAAGAACCAAGTAATGATACTACGATTGTGTCTGTTACATCTCCACATTACCATGAATATATAATGTATTGTGACTCTTCATATGAAGCACTCTTGGCCTTCCCAATTCTAGAATTTTCAACTTACTATTATATGGACTCATAAATGCATGGACAAATGTGCACATTTACATTATTAACTATTATGCACCCATGTGCATTTATTACAACACATAAAATAAATCCTAATCTGAGACATGTACAAAATAATGTAATATACTCTAACACCCCCCGTATTACATTATTTGGTTATTGAAGACCTATCTTCAATATGAATATTTAGTTTATAGAAACCTTTTGATATTCTTTGGTTCATATTCAACTTTGATTTGTTGATGTCTTGGCAACTGTCCTCTTATGTTCTTTCATTTGAATCTTGTATTTATGTAGGAGAATGAGTCCCTATTTTCTGTAATTTGTCTCTAAGAAATGACATTAGTGTTGTCCTAAGCCATTACAAATTCTTGTGAGAAACCAATAGAATCTAGAAAGTATACTCCCTTATTAATTGAACCTATGTCCTCAATTTTATCTAGCCTTCTGATAAGACATCTGTTATTTTTGTCCAGATATTTGAATTCTACTATTTTCCATTCTCAATTAATTTGGTAACTAAAATGAGGTTTATGTTCAATCTTGGTATATACATAGCATTATCCAATATAAAATGTGGATATGAAGCATTAGGTATACATCCATATCTATGAACCAAATATTTCTTTCCATTGACTAGCTTTATACCATAACCATTAGTAACCTCTAAGTAATCAACCCATTGGATATTTCCTTTCATGTGGTGACTTGCTCCTAAATCAATATACCAAGTATCCTTGTCATATTAAATAGTAGAATTATTTTCATGTGAAATAATATTGCACTGTTGATAAGGAATATAAGGAATGATTTGTATTTGATGATAATATGTCTTTCTTGCTAGTTTATCCATACTTCTTAAATTATTCATTCTTTGTAGGTTGAGTTTCTTATGCCTCAAAAAATAGTGACTAGTTTCAAGAATTATGTCTTAGTCATAAGAATATAATATCTCTAAATTTCTTAATTCCTATGTTGGTGTAGAATACCTTATATCTCCAAGTTTAGAAATTTAGAACAATGTATTTGCAATTATAAATTCAATTTATTGTAGAAATCCTTATTAATCCAACTCAATTAAATTGCAAATATTCTAAAATAGTTTTTTTACTTTAAATATTTGACTTACAAAACTCTTACGTATATATTTCTCCAACAACTTCTACTAAAGTATTTTTCCTTTAGTAACTCTCCAATTTTCTATTATACCTGAGGTTTCAAATATAAACTTATTCTTCTCAAAACATCTTTCCTTTTCACCTTAGAAAATAATATCCTTATAATATTTATTATTACTCCTAACTCAAGCTTATGAGTAATTTGAATGAAATAAATTACCTTAGTGTTAGAGTTGCATTCTCCAATGAAAAACGTTTGAATAATCTGCAAATATTCCACTATGGATGTCTATGAAATACACTGTATTCACACGTGTTGTCTTGGTTTGAATTGTTGGCTTATTTGAGAGAACTCTCACTCTGGCTTCAACAAACTGGCACTTCAATATTAGCTTCATTTATGAAATTTGTAACCTCCAAAGGTTCTCTTACTACATCCTATAAATGATCTCCTTTGCATGTTTCTGCCTGCACTAATCTACCATCTTTATTAATGGAATCTTCAATATTTTGGCACCTTGAGAGATTCTTTCCTTCACCAGGAATGAATTGACCTTTGACCTTTTTGTTTCTACTTAATTCTTGATGAAATGGGTGCTAGAATCTTCAGGTTTTGATCTATTATATGTCACTTGGCACTCCAACTCTTCTACCTGCATTGCAATACACTTTCCTTCTCTAGCAGATATAATTAGCAATGTATGTTACTCGTAACACTCCTTCAATGCTTCTCCAATGTTAATCTACATGATGCTTGTATGTAGACTATTCCTCCTAGGGTTACTCACTATTTTCAACTTAAATATTCTCTATTCCAATGCTCGTTTAACTTCATGCTTCAATACATTTGTCTCAATGTATTCATGCACTTTAATTTTCATAGTCGTATGCTTGTTTCTCAAGGATGAAAATCCTTCTTTTATTTTATGTTTTTATAGGTGGCTTTATATCTTCAATGACATCCAATGATGTAGAGATCATCTACGTATCTTCGATGATGTAGAGCTTCTGTCCATGTCTCTCCAATAGTGTAGAGATTAATCATTTTCCCTCCTTAGAGCAATGGTAACACTCCTTGTGAGTGGCAGTTCCTCTTTCTCTTTTGAGTGGAGATTATTCTTCTACAACTATGTTTTCAACAACTCTCGATGCTTATGCTTGTCCAAGATTCTTACAATTATTCTAGTGTCTTTTGGCACTTAGAAATTTTTCCAAATTTCTAACCTTTATTCAGTATTTGTTTAGCTTATATTATTGCTTTCACTTTGCTTAAATAAATTTGCAATAGCAAAGCATTCACTAACAATACTATGCACTTCTTATTTCTCCTTAGTATTTCTAGATCATTAAGATGTAAACTCTACTAACACCTTAACTTAAAGAACTCCTTTAAGATCTTAATTTTATGAATACAATATGAATCTTCAAATAATATTATGACACTCTTAAAACTTGATGTATAGCTTATTTCAGTACTTGTACAATAGACTTATATTGCAACAATATTGCATACTTTTCTTTTCTTTGTTTTACTTAATTTTATTAGTGATTTGATTCACCCAACTTGCTGTCTCAAACTTGTAAACTTTACACCAATGTTGTCCTTCACTTTTCTGCTTTAACTCTCACTCAATTTGTAGCCTTGCTTGCTGCTCAACTTCTTCTTGTTTACTTCCAAAATACCCTTTCACAAAACTACTCCAAATATATAGTTTTCTATCCTCCTTCAATGCTATCCACAAAATCTATTTTTGTGGCTTCAAATCTCCTTCAATTGTATCTTCACATACTCTGAATCTAGAAACTATTAATGTTGCCCATACTGGTGTTCATAAAACTACAACTTTGTAGTCAAATCCTTACTTATTTCATTCACTTAAATTTACAACGTGAATATTCGAAATGCTAAATTTAATTTCTATCTAAACACCTTCAATATACTATCTATGGGAACTCCTAAATCTACCCTAAACATCTCCAAACTATAGCTCTAGGTTACCTTCAATATTCTCTCTTACAACTCTTGAATATCTACTCCAAAATGTGTAATTTTCTCCTAAAAATCAGCCTTTAAAAATTTGTGGCTATCCTTATAATTCCCAAAATATTTTGCTCCTCAATATTCTCTTCTCATGCTGTAGACACAAAAATAGCACCAATCCGATTATGTGACTGCAAACACTGATCGCTTTGACACACAGCCCCAAGGGCAGCCCCCAAAGGTTAAACAGTGATCCTAACCACTCTCACAGCAGTTTTGGAAGGTCAAAGATCAGTTTTGCACCTTTAGGCACTTTGCTCAATATCTGTTCCACCCAGGGACGAATTCTAATTGGGATTCGCTCCACCCAGGGACGAATTCTAAATTCGCTCCAAGGTGGGGCGAATTGCAGGTTTGATAGGCAAAAAGTCAAATCTTGACAAATGGCAGCTCAGATCCACCACTTAACGCTTCCTTCATCGCATGGGAGTATGGGTGAGAATTTTCGAGCGTTAGAGGCATTTGCAAGGTCAGTCATGAAGTCCCAATTCAGGGAGGAATCTCCTTCCCCCTAGGAGGGCATGGCTGCCATGTGGCGCCTCTGCATGCCCATTTCAAGAGACCTCCAAGTCTATAAATTGGTGAGTTTCCTCACCCAAAAATATACAGAGAAGGAGCATTTTAGAGCAACGAAGTGCTACCATTTTATTTACACGCCTCACACCTTTTGGATTTGTGCCTTCCACATCCTTGATCTCCTTTAGAGGGGAGGTCGTCGGGTGACCATTGGAAGGTCGAATCTTGAGCCCAAAACCCAAAATTTGGCCACAGAATACCACCCAATCTGTCGACAACACCTTGTAAGGGATTTTGGACCCATCCCAAGTGGATTGGTGCCAAAATTAGGTCCCAAACGGTGGGCGGCCCGCCTGGGCGCCCCCGCACTACCGCAGGCCTAATTGCCCTTTTTAGGAATGATTGGGAACATGTAGCATATTTTCCTTTCTGTAATTTTCATTTCTTGCATTTGATTTCTATGCTTTTTAGATAGTTTACCATTTTGATTTTATTTCGTTCTGATTAATTGCCATTATGCTATCACGTTTTCGCTCTCACTAACTTGTAGATAAGCATCATCAAATTCCTATTGATGGAGGTCAAATTGGGAAAATCCAACCATCTGGGTCTTCCCAAAATGCCCCCAATTAGCTAACCCCAAGTTTGCAAGTTTTTTGGAGCTTTCAAGGTAGGACATTGGAGACAGTACCTTTTCGGCGTTTTGTTGTAGGCGAATTCGTCCCACCCCGGAACGAATTCAAATCGGCGAGGAATTTCCCAAATGTTCTTTTTGTAGTGCCCTCCTGGTGATATATTGATACCCCTGTAAAATTTTTAGAGCATTTGGATTTATTTTGATCATAGTTTAATTCATTTTTCTCATTCATTTATCGCAGGCTTGGGGATTGCATGCTTTGTTTCATCCGCAGGTGCTATTGATCATCTTCTGTTTCTTTGAACGTAGGATCAGAACATCGGAGGAGCAGCAAGGAATCAACATTCATAGACACAAGCGGTGGCGATGTTTTGGTCCGCCCATCTTACATGTGGGCACGCGGAAGAAGGAAGGCTATCCATGGATGTAACCAAGAGATGAATCTAACGCTCCTCGCCCCTGAAAAGGGAGGATGCAAATTGTAACCAAGTTGTGAAATACATCAATAAAAATAGAAGGGCTGTTATTTAATTTCGAGTTTCAATTCATGCTTTCTCAATTTCATGCATTTTTAATTCGTAGGATTTAGCGTTAAGCTTAGTTTCAATTTTGCATCGTGCTTGGGAGTTTTTCCTTTTTTGTTTTCGTATCCTTGTGCTTTCAGTGGTGATCACGATGGGACTCTATCCTCTACCTTTTTGGGTCAGAAATTTGATCAAAATTTACCTTGCTTGCAGGTATCTTTTTTGAAACACGGGACTGTTGTTCGTTCCAGTCTGTGGCGAACACAAAACTGTAATTCGTCTCACCCAGGGGAAAATTGGAATGCGCCCCACCCTGGAACGAATACATTACTGTAATTCGTTCCACCTCGAGAAGAATTCTAGTCTGTGAAGTTTCTGGATAGAAACTCAGGACTAACAGATGCGGGCAGAGAAGAGGTAAGGATTCTACATGTTCTCTGTCATTTTCTATTTAGTTTTTTTTTTTGGGTTATTTGTTTGCTTAGGGAAAGTTTTCATTTTGCTATTTGCTTGTTTCCTTTTGCAAAAATAAAAAGAACCCCACACACCATGTGGTAACTTAAAAACCAAGGCACTGGTCATAAAACCCCAGCCCTTGATCAAGACCAATGGTGGATTTCATCACCACCTTGGCTTGAATTTTGCATCCATTACCCCGATCGCAACTGTTGCTAGACGTAAATCCTGACAAAAGCTAACCGAGTGCAGCTGGGGTGATTCCCAGTGCACGAGGATAAGTCTTCTATGGTAGGTGTCATAAACAGGGTGATTCCCCTTCCATACCGCCTACATTCCACGTACCATATGTTCTCACGTACCTATAGTTTCCCTCACGTAAGGGCGGGTATATAGAGAGGTTGGTATATCGGCATGGCAATGGTATATCGAAGGGGCGACCAATTTTGGGAGTCATAAGAGCCCTCATTTTGCATTTAAATGCTCTTTGAAAACCTTCAAAACAAAAACAACAACAAAATAAAAAAAATCAAAACACACTAAACCAGGTTTATGACACACTCTCAATATTTAAACGAGATAATCACTGTTTGTGTATGTGTGTGCTCTTTTCTATTTAGTGTACCATAAAAAATCATAAAAGAGATAAAAATCGGCATAGCTTGTAGGAAAGCACCACCATGGTGTACACACGTAGCCAAGCCCAATCAAGGGTGGAAGCTATGGAAAGTGTACAAGGGGGCACAAGTCGCCTCTGCTATAGCACCAAGGACTTGGTCATACCGCCTTGGCGGCCCGACTTGCAAGAGAGTCCGCATCAGTCCATGTCAATATGGAACTATAGGGACACCACTTTGAGGGACACGTCCGTTCATCATAGCCCATTTTAGGAGGAGTCCTTACATGTGGCACTCAACATAGACAAGAAATCTCCCTTAGAAGCTCGATATGAGTGGCCACCGTGCGATGAAGCACTAGAGCGGCATAGTTTCCATGAGGAGAGGCCACATGATGATGGCTTCCCCCCTTTGCCCCCCATCATTGTTAGAACCAATAGACAAAATCCAGAGCGTAAGGCTCTTCAAACTAGGTGAGCTAACTCTTCCCACCCCTTTCACACATATGAAAGGGAGCACAAGGAAGATGATTACATTCCTCAAGAGCAATATACAGTGCGAGGGCCATGCGCTTCTGCACCAACTAGATACCATGATCACCCACTGAGGCAAGAGCCTTAGGTGAATGCTGCCAACCTCGACAAAGGGAAGCAACCTATTTAGATCTCAAATAATCACGATCGAGGTAAGTGCATAGGAGAGGCATCCAGGCCTCCTAGGCTCAAGATGGCAGAGCAAAATGACTTGGCAGTCGCCAGACATGCCGCCCACCAAGTGCAAATCACGCGGCTTGAGCAAGATCAGCAACAGCTAGAGCATTTATATCGCCTTAGCAAAGAGCACATTAGGCGCAAAATAGATGAGTTGTTGAATAACCCAGTTCCTGAGAGGGTTCCAACCCTGCGCACCCAAAGGGCGGAACCATATGCGAGGCATAATCCCTTGGTGTGAGATAGGTATTCGTGACCTTACCAAGCGCTACCTCCAAGACCTCCTCAACCTGAGCGAGAGGCCACTTCCCAGAACAACAATGGGTACCCTCCACAGAGACCCACCCAGGGTCATAGGTCTCGTCCAGAGACTCCTCAGGAAGCTTATGAGGAGTACAAGCAAGAAGAAGAGTTGGCTGAAACACCCTACCTAGGCAAAGGGGTTGCCATCCGGCCACCTCTTTAGAAGCCTCAAGTCTCCCACAACCCACAATGGGAGCAAACTAAAGAGGAAGAAATCAAATCCTCAGATGCATACAAAGCGCTGCTAGAGCGGTTGGAGTCTGTGGAAACCAAAACTTCTAGACCCCAAAATCCCACTTTACACCAGCTTCGCAGTAATCCTATGCATCCGTCAGTGCCAGCACCTCCTTACCTTGAGCACTTTAAGTTGCCTCAGTTGGCAACCTTTAGAGGGGAAGAGGACGCTCAAGAGCATGTGACAAGGTTCCTAAGCCAATGCTTCAGCATTCAGGACAATGATGCTTTGTTATTAAGAATATTTATAACCACATTTGTAGGCCTTGCCTCGGATTGGTTTACTCAGTTACCAAAGCACAACATTAACAATTTAGATCAGTTAGTGGATGTGTTCCTCGAATGCTTCACCTTCAATACCAAGAAGGCATCACTAAGTGACTTAGCCAGCCTCAGGCAGTATGAGGAGGAGACCATGGCGGCCTACGGGAACCGGTGGAGGACATTGCTCTCAAAGTTGCCCTACCTCCCTCCTATGTCCGACCTCACTTAGATGTTCTCCAAAAGTTGTTTGAGATTGATCTCTGTGCTATTGCAGTTGCAGCAATATGCCACCTTAGAAGAAGCTCTGGCACAAGCCAAAATTATTAAAGATATCAAAATACAGGATGGCGAGATAACCAAACCTAAAAAAAAAAGAGTGGACTAAAAACACTAAAGCTAGGACCATGCAACAAAAACCCACTGCGATTAACCAAGTTGCAATCAACATCCCTAAACTTGTGCAAGCAACTCAGCCTCAAAAGGCTAATTATCAGGCAGTGCCTCCCAAAAACTATGACACAAAAAATCAAAGGCAAGAATAGGGTTAGCAGCGTCACCCCAGACGACAATTCACACCCTACACAGAGTCTAGAGACTCTTTGTTTGACCGCTTGTTAGCGATAAATTTGATCAACCTGCCAGAGGTTTAGACTATAGATCCCAACACATCCAAGCCTAAGGGGTATAGAGAGGACTTGTACTACAGGTTTCATAGGTGGCAGGGACATGACCTAAATTCCTATTGGAAATTTAAGGGCTTGGTGCAAGACCTAATTGATAATAAGACCCTAGTGATGGATAATCCCATCGTGCCAAGCAATCAACAAATGGAGGTCTTCAAAGACCCCTTGCCTGCTCATGCTCCGTAGGCAAAGACCCTACAAGTTAACGAGGTCACACAGAACTGCCCCATGTAGGGATACATAGGGATGATCAGTATAGTGACTCGAAATAGGAGGTATCCGAGCACGAATGCTCCTGCGACAGCTGCAAGAGAGGTGCCAACAACTTCGCAACCACAATAGCACCTTGCACAACCTCCTTCGCCTAAGCCGATGGCCACACTTCGGACCAAACTAACTCAAAGTTTGAGGACCACCTCGGCTAGGCTCTCCATATATGAGCTTATACAACAATCTACACCCCATCGGGAAGCTCTAATGGAGATTTTGAAAGCCATCGAGTTGCAGCCCCATGAGACAAATTCTTTCAACAACTTTGTGGGGCATGTAAAATGATGCACTGAGCTGGTCATCACATTTCAAGAAGACAAATTAAGATCAGTGACTGATGACATGGCGGATCCACCCCTGCACGTTATCGTGCGGGTCAACGGGATCCCATACAAGAGGGTGTTGATAGACACTAGCTCGTCCAGCAACATCATCCAACTATGGCTCTCAAGCATCTGAAGTTGCCCGCATCTCACATCATAGCTTCCACATAAACTCTGCGAGCATTCAATGACACGATCTGCTCGACAGTCGGCACAATAGTCCTACCAATCCAAGTGGGAAAAAATACCATACCCACATTGTGCCATGTATTGGAGGGTGAGATGGCCTACAACATCTTGCTGGATCAGCCATGGATCAGGGACATGAAATGTGTCCCTTCGATAGCTCACCAATGTTTAAAGTATACATTTTAAGGGGAGGTACATGTAGTCCTGGAAGACTTAGAACCCTTCAAGTATTGTAATGCGATGCAGTTGATGTCGCAATCGACCCTGCCATCAATGCATTTGGATTTTTAGTTAAATCCATCTAAACAGGGTCCGATCTCGCAAGCATCCCCGTTAACAAGTTCTTCAAAATCCCAGTCGGGTTCATCTTCATCATCTGGTCCACCAACGACATCATCTATGGGGGCAAAATAGAAGGACAAAGGGAAGAAAGCATTGGAAGAGGCAGAACCTTTGGAAGAGACATTGCCATCAGTATCAACTATCTCTACTGAGGAGATGCCTACCCGAATGGAAGTTGAGGCTTCTGGCCCACTCGACATGGAGTGGACTCAAGGAGAAATTCCATTCCCTCCCCCTCAACCACCAACGATCATCGTTGAAATGGCCAATACGGGCCTGGGGGAGTATCTAGTGCAGAATATTGTAGCAACACCTGCACTAGAATCCATGCAGGACATGGGGAGACCTTGAATCCCCATTGGCACTATTGTTCCCCTAGGCCACCCATCAAATTAGAAAAACTTTGTGTATGGGGGCCTTGATCATGGCATTGCACGATGCACGCAAGAGGACGAAGATGAAGAGCCTTTTGCTGAAAATGTCAACTATTTGTCTAACCCAGACTTTGCTCTGAGATACCTTGGCCAATGCAATTGGCATGGATATGGGTTAGGCCGATATGAGCAAGGGATACGTGTTCTTTGCCAACCAAGATACCAAATGCCATATGACAAGTCAGGATTAGGGTTCAACCACCCCCTCCCTTTGGAAATCTTAGTGGAGAACATGCAAGGCCTAGGGATAGGCAACAAGGGGGGATTGGCATCAAATCCATATGCCAACCCTAACACCACATATACATTGAGGGATTACCTCCCATTAATGGAAATCAACCTTGTTGGATCTAACAATCCCTTCCCTTCACTCGAGAGAAGATAAAGCTCTGTTGAGAAGCAACATACCCCCACTGAAAAATGAGATTCCATCCTTAGAAAGCCCTGAACTTCCATTTTTGCAGCAGGGACCCTCTTGATAATTTTCAGGTTTTAAATCCAAATTTGCTTGCCTCCTTTTGAAAGTTGTGCTTTTTCTTGCATTCCAGCTGTGTTATCCAAGAATTCACTTTTTACATGCTAGAATCATTCATGCACAAATAAAATCTTGCATTGGTACCGAGAAAAATCCAAAAAATAGTTGCATAAATTCACTGAAAACCAAAACTTTCCATTTTTGGTAGTGTCGCGATATCGCGACACTTCCATTTTCAGAAATGTCGCGATATCGCGACGAATTTTGGCAAAAGCAGCTAAGTCGAAAAAGTGTAGCGAAATCGCGACACTTTCCATTTTTGGAAGTGTCGCGATATCGCGACGTTTCCATTTTTGGAAACCGTCGCAAAATCGCTACCGACCAGAGGAGAGAGAAGAAAGTTGTACGGAAGGGCGCGATTTTGCGACATGTCGCGAAATCGCGACATGTCGCATTTTCACGATAGGAGAGAGAAAGTGGGCTGTAGAATGAAAATCGGCTAAGTCGCAAATGTGTCACAAAATTGCGGTCAACACGGTCAACGCATGCAGCTACGGGAACTGTCGCGATATCGCGACGTGTTCTATTTTCGCGGGTTGTTGATGGAAAAACGCTTAAGTACAAAAGGTGCAGCGCATCGCTAACATGTCTCAAAATCGCAACATGCTTGAAAAGGTTGTGCGACAGCTAGCAGGAGGCGCGATTTCGCGACATGTCACGAAATCGCGACATGTCGCGTTTTCACGGCCAACCGGGGAAGAAGTTGCATGGCGCTGGGGATGTCGTGATTTCGCGACATGTCGCGAAATCGCGACATGTCTCAGAATCGCGATAGGAGAGAGAAAGTTGCCCAAAGGGCCAGAAGTGTATTCCAGCTGTAAACAGAAGGCGTCCTGGGATAGCGACACATGTCAAAGCGCGAATCAGACAAACAGAGGCCGACATGCAAGTTTATTTTGCGGTTTTTAGTCTGATTTTAATGTTTTAAGCTTGGGTTTGATAATTTTATTAAGGTACTAATGCATCTTTTCTCTTTCATACAGGATTCCACCTGTCACCTGCGGGACAACCGGGAAAGACCATAAAGGCAAAGTTAAAGTGCGGATTTAGTCAAGGACCGCCATGCTAGAAGAGAAGATGCCGATAAAAGCATTCAATGGAGATTTATTGCAGACTTAATAGCTTGAAGACCATTTCAACTCAAGGATGGATATGCAGAGATGGAATAGCGAAGAAGTGATGACTCATCCGGCTCACCAGCAAAAATTAATGAGAGCATTCATTTGCAGTTGCGGGTGAATGCAAGTGGCATTCAACTCTATCTTCTCCATTTATGGCAATTGAATCACAGATTTGCAGAAGGGTTAATTTCTATCCGGACTTTGGTCTTAAGATGGCTTTTTATTGTAAAACCCGGTCCTAGGGTTTAGAAAGATAAGATTTGCAGTTAAAGAAGATATTTCTGAAAAGATCAGGGTCTGTCCTGAGTCTATAAATACTTCTTCTCAATGTAATTGCGGGAGGCGAAGACTTAGAAATAAAAGGCTTATAAGCAATTTCTTGCAAATATTGTGAAATCCTTTGTTTACGGACTTGGAGTTGATGTGCTTTAGCTTTTCTGTGATAGCATGGCCAGGAGCCTAATATTTTACAGAGTGTGATAAGTGTATCTTCTTTTGTTATCCGTTCCATTAAAGTTTGTTAGATATATGCTGTAAATCTACCATTATCAAGTTTAAATATGTTGTTAGGCTTCAGTTGTTCCATTTCCTGCTAGGGGAAATTACAGATTTGAGGTTAAGTTTGTTCTAATTGCTCTGTCTTCATCTGTGTGAGCTAGAGTTGTCGATGAAAGATACCAGTTTTAACCAAGTTGCCCTTGGATTTATAATTTTCTCGCTAGATCTCGTTTCACTCTGCCTTGTGCTCTTAGTTGAAAGTGATCTTAGACTGACTGGACACTTTCTTCTTTGATTTGTTTTGTTGTGAAGCTGATAGCATAGATAAGATTGATAGTTTAGGGTTTTACAGTTGATGTTTGATAAACTTCTCTTTCTGCCTTACCCTACCCTCTCTTTGTTTTCGATGAAATGATCCATTTTTACTTTCTTTATTTGTCTTTTATTTGAATCTGCTGACCCATGAGAGCTAGATCAAGAATCAAGTTAAATCTAATTGTCAACAACTTTTGCAACTACTAAACAAGTTCGGGAACCCCCCTGTAAGGTAACAGAACAGTCCATATTGAAATCTATTCCAGAAGCGGAAAAGAGTGAATAGCAATTCGACCCAACTCTGTAACTCGCACCTTGGATAACCAGCTAGATCCTAAAGTGAGTGGGATTCGTCCCGTGGGTGTCTCTGGAGCTTCCTGCTCATCCTTCGCGGGGTGTGTATGAAAGTCGGACCAACAAGCTCGAGAGCTCATTTTCAAGGAAGGTCTAGACAATGTCAAGAAGGGTCCTTGAAGGACGAGTCAGAGTATGAACCAGCATCGTATGACCCCTTAGAATCAGATAGCGATCACTCACAGGTGATCCCCATGGATGAATATCAAGAAATCCTCTTGACAATGTTCCCCTTGGATGCTCCCATCGAGCAAGCGTCACTCCAAGGAAATCAAGTCCCCCCGTAGAGAGTGAAACAACCCAGGTGGGACCACATTAATTTTCTTGAGCAAGGTGAGCCTTTAATACCACAAGCAGTCGGAGCCAACAAAGGCCTTTGGATCTCCGATAGTGATTATGAAGATGAAACAAAGATGGCATATCTTAATCACATGCAACAGATGAAGCATCGACGCCCCTTGGAGATTAATGACATATTTGAATAATTAAACATAGTTTCAGGGCATGAGTGGTTTGTAGACCCAGCGCGATGGGACCAAGTGTTGGATCCGCTACTCTGGGCATACGAATAGCACCTTCCGCCTAGAGACCCTATAGTGACATCAGTGCCGAGGGTAGACCCTATCTTCCTATTCGCACATAGGGCCGATCCATTCATGCCCGTCTCTCTAGAGCTAGATCTAGAGCATCGAGAGCATCCAGGATGTCCGAGTAACCACACCCATGGTAATGGAGACCAAAATCATTTCATCAACATGATCTCCATTGATTTAACCGCCCCCATCCACAATCTGACGTGATCTGGCATAGTAATTGTATCTAGACATAGATGCCATAGACTGGGGTTGCGTCAATTCCCCTCCATCCCCATCCGAGTACTGGCATTTCGGTGAAATGCTCCATTTTACCCCTAGGCCAACTCAGGATATCTGCCATGCTGAGGAGGGACCTGAAGTTCCTCATGATGATCTAAACTCAGCAAATGATATCCACTTGATCCCAACTCCACATCAATTGGAAGACGGATCCCACATGTCAGTTGAGGAGACGACTGACATAGACATCGGCTCAGATCTAGTGAATCTACAAATCATCAAGTTGGGGGTAAGTTTATCCCCCGAAGAGCAAGCCGACTACATTGCACTTCTCAAAGAGAAGAAGGAGGTTTTTGCATGGTCATACAAAGACATGTCGGGGATAGATTCGTAGCTAGTCACGCATAATCTAACGCTTGATCTGACAGTCAAGCCAGTTAATCAAAAACTATGCAAGATGCACCCAACAGTGGCCTTAATGGTCAAATACGAATTACAAAAGCTATTGGATGCATAGTTTGTCATCTACGTGGTTTATCCACCATGGCTGTCCAACATGGTGCCCATCAAAAATCCTGATGGGAGGATTCACATATGCACTAATTTTTGAGATCTAAACAAAGCGAGTCCTAAGGATGATTTTCCCTTGCCGAGCATCGATGCATTGGTAGATGCTACAGCAGGTCATGAAATTCTTTCCCTCATGGATGGTTTCTCAAGATACAATCAAATTTGTATCAATCCCGAGGACTAGCTTAAAACGGCATTCACAATGCCTTGGGGAACATTTTGTTATAAGGTCATGCCTTTTGGCCTTAAAAATGCTGGTGCCACCTACCAACGTGCCATGACATACATCTTCCATGATTACATGCATAAGACTCTGGAAGATTACATGGATGATTTGTTGGCCAAATCTCTTTTGCTCTTGGATCATCTCGGTGACTTAAGAAAGATCCTCGACCGCCTCATGGAGCATAAAGCCAGACTGAATCCCAAGAAGTGCATTTTTGGCATCACATCTGGAAATCTCTTGGGTTTCATAGTCTCAAAACGAGGCATCGAGGTGGACCCAAACAAAGTCAAGGCAATCCTTGAAATGGTTTCCCCAACTACCATCAAGAAGCTCAGAAGCCTGCAAGGAAAGGTCGCATTGATCAAGCGCTTCATAGCGCAGCTATCTGACAAGTGTCGACCAATGAACAAATTATTGCATAAGGGGGTAGAATTTCACTGGGATGATGAGTGCTAGTCAGCCTTCGACAACATTAAATTATACTTGGCTTCGCCACCAGTATTGGCACCACTTAGACCAGGAGTGTCGTTCTACTTATACATCTCAGCTACTGAGGTGGCACTGCAAGCCATGTTAGCCCAGAAGAACGAACTTCATAGAGAACAGGCTACTTACTATCTTAGCTGCACCCTGGTCAGCTATGAACTTAAATATGCATACGTTGAAAAAATTTTCTTGGCAGTGGTGTTTGCTACCAAAAAGCTATGCCATTACATGCTGAGCAACAAGACGTATGTTGTGTCTAAGGAGAATCCATTGCAGTACATGATGAGTCGTACTTATCATAGTAGTCACACAACAAAATGGATCATGTTGTTGACAAAATTTGACATAGAGTTTATTGGACATAAATCCATAAAATATCAGGTCATAGTCGATCAACTAGCAGAGGCTCCTCTCGAAGATGACCAGCCTCTGACTATAGAACTACCCGATGATGGGGTCTTCCATGTCTCAGAATCACCAGATTCTGACGAGCCTGAGTCATAGGACGATATAACCCTATTTTTTGATGGTTCTAAATGTGAGCAAGGTGGTGGTGCGGGAATAGTATTCTTCACACCGTAGGGTGCTCCAATGCCCCTGTAATTTAAATTAAATTTCCCATGCACAAACAATAATGCAGAGTATGAAGCCTTGCTCATAGGTCTTCAGACAACAATCACCATGAACATTAAATGATTGAACATCTTTGGTGATTCGCTGTTAATCGTCAATCAAGTCAAAGGGGTATTCCAATGCAAATGCCCAGTTTTGTAGGCCTACAAAGCCCTTGTGGACAAATTCTTGATAAAGCTTGAATGGTACGACATTGAGGCACTCCCTCGGTCATCAAATCATTTTGCGGACACTATGGCCTCTTTGGGGTTGCTAATCCTGCAAGACATTTCTGGTGATATGACAACCATCCAAGTCAAAACACTATTGCAATCAGTGATGGAGTGAGCAAGCTCTGATTTAATGCCAGGAATCCACTTGATCCAGATTGAGCCATCCATGGATAGGTTCTCTCGAATTCGTGATCATCTGAAACATGCCAACTAGGGGTCCTTGTTCTCCCCTACTCCCATTAATAGCAACACAACGCTATTCTTACAAGTTCTCTCCCACTAAGATTTTTCTAAGGATGAACTTCAAGAGGGACTAGCTATTCATACCATCGAGGATTATGATCAGCAGGATTGGTATTCCCCCGTCAGGGACTACCTCAAGTTAGGTAACCTCCCGCTTGGATTGACGCATGCCGCAAAACGAGCACTCAAGTAGAAAGCAGAAAAGTATGTCTTTTTAGGAGACATTTTGTACCGTCACAACTACGAAGGAATCCTCCTTTGTTGCTTAGACCAATAGGAGTCTGTTTGGGCAATCACCCAAGCACACGACGGTACATGCGATGGCCACTTTAGCGGTATGGCCATCACAAAGCGCATTCTTTGCATGGGCTATTATTGGCCATATTTAGAGTGAGATTGTTGCGCATATGTGCGAAAGTGCATGAAGTGTTAACACCATGCTAATTTGACACACATACCTTCCCAGGCCTTGTAGTCGATCCAGTCGGCTTGGCCTTTTTCGTAGTGGGGCTTAGATCTCATCGAAAAGATCTCCCCTACGTCATCCGACTGTCACACGTTTATCATAATGGCCATAGAGTACTTCACCAAGTGGGTGGAAGCGTTTTGCTAACCTCTACGATTGGACCCCGCATTGTGGAGTTCATTTTGCATAACATCATATGTCGTTTTGGTATTCCATCCAAGATAATCTCGGATAATGGGACGTCATTCAAGAACAAATATGTGTGTGCTTTGACCACAAAGTACAAAATTTAGCATAGTTTTTCGACACCCTATTATCCGCAGGCAAATGGGAAAGCAAAGGCATCAAACAAAATGCTAGTTGCTATCCTTAAAAAGATAGTCACAGACAGTCATAAGTATTGGCACATCCAAATCCCACTTGTCCTATGGGCTTATCACACTAGCATTCGGACGCCCACCAGGGCCACTCCGTTTCACTCGTGTATGGCTTTGAGGCCGTCATGCCTCTCGAGTTGGAGATTCCCTCCCTGCGCATATCAATGCAAGAGTTCATCGATGATGACACTGCATGGCAGGCCCGGTTAAACTAGCTTACGTTGCTCGACAAACGACACATTAATGCTCTCGAGCATTTATGTATCTATCAAGAGCGACTTAAGAAAGCATACAACATGAAAGTTCACTTGCGGGACTTTCGGATTGGTGACTTGGTCTTAAAAGAAAACCAACAGAACTCTAGTTTGCCGTCCCATCTAAGGGACAAGTTCACGGAAAATTGGTTAGGTCCATATGTAATTGATAGCAAAATAGGACCTGGAACATACCGGCTAGCCTCTCTTGACGAAATCAAGGAACTAGAACCCTTGAACATCAATCACTTGCGGCCATTCCATATTTAAGGGAGCCATAGCCCACCCAAAAAGCTCCAAGGATTCCCATAATCGCTTGGTCAACCCAAAAAGCTCCAAGGATTCCCATAATCGCTTGGTCAACCCAAAAAGCTCCAAGGATTCCCATAATCACTTGGTCAACCCAAAAAGCTCCAAGGATTCCCATAATCGCTTGGTCAACCCAAAAAGCTCCAAGGATTCCCATAATCGCTTGGTCAACCCAAAAGGCTCCAAGGATTCCCATAATCGCTTGGTCAAAAACAAGAAAAATTCAAAAACAATATAATCATCAAAAATAACAAAAATTTGCATCTCATTTCCATGCATACGCCACATCGTCATAACAATACAGAGTTCTTTTGCATCTCATCTGCATACTCACAAACATCAATCCCTCAAAAATACAAAAATATATAGCTGCATTAAGCATCACATCCATATAGTGCATATTTGTGGTCATACAGGTTGCAGCATCATAGACCGTCATTACTTGGAAAAAACCATCATCTTCTACAGTTTTCGCTTTATCAATAGTTCATCGCCTATAACCGCCATTCACATTATTCTCCCACATCATAGTCAGTTGTTTCTAATGTATCGAGAGTTTTCATCATTCAGTCATCATTAGTTGTATAGCCACATACTGTACCAAGTCAGACAAATTTTACGCAGGTAGAATTATACTTGGATTACACCTTGTTACATAGCATCCCAGCACAAGTTAAAACATATAAAAAAATTCCCAAGTTGTGTGAACAAAAGATGAACCCTACAAAGCAATCCAGGTGTTAGCGTACTTAACAATAATATATTGTTTGTATTTCATATTTAGCATTATTTCTGTTACACTGTTACAACGTAACAGTTCAGTTACGCCGGATGTGCTATTCTCGGCTACTGATGTATTATTTAAACTCTGCTTAATAATACATTCCTGTTCACTGAGTTTAACATGGCATCAGAGCCAGTTGAAAACTGTGGGCGAGATAATTGCAGAGGAATTGGTGAGTGATTTTAAACAATTTTTTTTTGTGTCGCAGGATGATTGTTAACTCCCGCGCGCTGTCTCGTCTACTGGAGGCTGTGGGGAATGCAAAATTAAAAAAAAAAAAGGGACCCAGAGCCTCGGATGCTTTCAAAGCGGAGGAGGGAGCACCCCCCGCGCACAGCCAGCGCGGTCGGACTGCGCAGAGGAGCGGATGTCTGTTCGCCCAACGCTCGCCAGCGCGGCCGGACTGCGCAGAGGAGCGGACGTCCGTCCGCCCAACGCTCTACGCGAGCACGGACTGCCCAGGAGGGGAGGAGCCCCCCCCCCCCCCCCACCCGTCGAGGGGAGCGCGCGGGCGTACGCCCGGCGTGCGTGGACGCCGCGCGGGAGGGGATGAACCCCCCCGCCCACAACGCGCGACGAGAATTTTAATTTCCCCACGCGCGGGAAATTTGAGGGGTATAAACCCCCCCTGCGGGCAGCGACGGTTGCGGCCGCAGAGAAGGGAGGACTCCCCCGATTGACGCCGTGCTCAGGCTGTGCGGGAAATTAAACCAGCCCATGACGATTCTCCCCGCTACAGCCGACGATAAAAAAAAAAAAAAAAAAAAAAAAAAGAACGCCCCCCCCCTCCGCGTTGAAGGCGGTACGCGACCCGAAAACTAGAAACAGCGAGCACCAAGCCGCAAAGCAGCAAAATCCGGACGGAGCAGGATACCGGAGGCCGCTGCAGAGGAGGAGGAGGTAGCAGGCGTTGAAAGAGGAGCTGGCCCACTGATCCTCTCGGATCAGCCCGCTAGCTCACGTGGTCGTGAGCCGTGCGGTAAGGCTCAGGGAGCCTGCAGGTCGGGGGTTCAAATCCCGTCGACTCCCCCCAAGGTATAATTTTTTTTTCAAACGTTTTTTAATTATTATTATTTTTAGTTAAATTTTTTAATTTTAATTTATTTTTTAATAGTTTTTAAACTTTATAAATTAAAATTTATTTTTAATTTATTTTTTAAAGTTTTAAAAACTATATAAATTAAAATTATTTTTTTTAACTTTAAATAAATAATAATTATTAAAATGCTTTGTTAAAGAAAGCCTTTTAAGGGGGGATATTTTTTCAAAAAATCAAAGGGGGATAGTGAGTAATTTTTCGAAAAATAGCAATTTGGCAAATTGTAAAAGGTGCATTTTCAGGCTGTGACCGACACCTTGTGGGTTATTCTTGTGGGCAGTTTTTTATGTTGTATGTTGCATATTTCATTTTTGCACTATAACATTAAAAACTTAAAATCAAAACACTCCCTAAGTCCCCGGAATAATTAAAACCCATCCGTGCAATTTATTGCACTGCAGCGTTCGGTATTTGTGATACCTATGGCCAGCACTTACAGGTAAAGCTGTCGTGATTTGGCTACTTGTATCCGCCGCCTAATATAGCTGCTACAACGACGTCTGAGCTTGTTCTCTATAAATCGTCGGGGAGGAATAAGTACGCCATTTTTGCATTTTTTTACTCCATCCACTACCCTTTATCGCACTTGTGTTTAGGCGTAAATCCTGACGAAGTATTCTTCATAGTGTTTAGGGGAAGTTACGCCCCACGCATGAGAAGAATCTTCTATGGTAGGTGCCATCAACAAGGCGATTCCCTTTCGGTACCGCTTATGTTCCACGTATCGTATGATCTCTAAAACTCACCTATAGTCTCCCTCACGTAAGGGCGGGTGATTTTTGTTGATCTTTCTAAATACCTATAGTTTCCCTCACGTAAGGGCGGGTATTTTGTACGGTATATTGGCCTAGCAAAAGGTATATCGAAAGGGGGACCAATTGGTGATATAAGGAACCTTCACTATGGCCGTTGTTGCAAAGTTGATGGCTGATCCGCATCAGTTATTGAAAGGTCCAAATTATACACCATGGAAACATAAGATGAAGGCTATTCTCCAAATGGAAGATTTGTGGGATATTATTCTTGGAGTAGCAACTAGGCCTTCACCAACGGCGGGATCCACGAGGTCCTTCGACGAGATCGAGATAGCTTTTGACAAGAAAGACGGTCGAGCAAAGGTGCTCATTTTGTTTGTTGTTTCGGATGAAGTGCAACCTCATATAGTCGACAAAGCAAGTGGTAAAGAGGCATGGGATGCCCTTAGAACCATCTATGAGGGAAAGAATGAATCCACCATTCTTCATCTTCAACAACAACTTCATAACCTGAGTTTGAGGCAGGGTGAAACAGTTGAACTCTTTACGTGCAGAGTGTACGAGTTGAAAGAGAAATTGAGTTCTTTGGGAGATACTGTGGACGAAAAGCTTCTCATTTCACTTGTGATGAGAGCTTTACCTTCTTCATTTGATATGTTGATAACCTCCATCCGGGTGTCTCAACGACAAATTACCTACATCGAGTTGGTCAATCTGCTTCAACAACGGAGGCACGCCAACTTCACAAGGATGATTCTTCCAATACAGCCCTATACACCAACGAGGCGGGGTTCTAGGAAGAAAGGTAATGGGGCAAAAAGGAGGCAACTTTTAGAAAGGAGGAAATTCTCAACGGGATACGAAAGGAAAAGGCAAACAACCTCAACAGAAGAAGAGGTGGTGCAAGATCTGTGAGAAAGACAACCATGACACCAACTGGTGTTGGCATAAGAACAAGCGGAAAGGCCAAAACAAACCACAAAATAAGAACAAGCAACCCCCGGGTGAATGTTGCTTGTTGAAGAATCGACTCGAGATTACGAATGGGCACACAAGGTGCTCATGACTACCACAGATTCCACACGAGAGGGATCCTGTTTGGTATGTCGATTACGGAGCTAGCAAACATATGGGCGGCGACGGATCGTGGTTTGAATCATTTGTGGCCAAAGAGGGCAAACCTGTCACCATTGTTGATGATAAAACCTACGGGGGTTCGGGGAGAGAGTACAGTTTCAGTCACTCTTCCTGATGGCAAGTGTCAGATTGACAAAGTCCTCTATGTTTCGGGATTGGCCAACAATTTGTTGTCAGTGACACAAATCCTGGACAGAAATATGGTTGTCAACTTTCGTGTTGAGAATGGAAAGAAGTGTTGTACCATTACCAGGAAGGGTAAGCGAGTTGCAACGACTTCATATAAGCACGGCTTATTTGCACTAGATGCTATCTCTACTCCACATGTTGCCATGATTTTCTCTACCAAGGAGGCAACTTCCCTATGGCACAAGAGATATGGGCATCTTAGTTACGGCTACTTACTTGAGCTCGGCAAGTATGAGATGGTAAAGGGTCTTCCTTCCCTTTACGCCACATTGCCGGTGTGCTCGGCTGCTTGGCGGGGAAAGCGGCATAGAGTACCATTTGAGAAGAGCTCTACAAGAGCACGAAAACCTCCGGAGTTAATTCACACCGATCTGTGCGGTCCTTTCACACCCAACGGTTGTGGAGGGAAGAGGTACTTTCGGTTATTCGTAGATGACTACTCACGAAAGATGTGGGTTTTCTTTCTCCAACTGAAATCTGAAGCTTTCGCATTCTTCCAGCAGTTCAAGAAATCCGTTGAGAAGGAGTCAGGAGCTTCTATTAAAACCCTCCGCTCAGATCGAGGGGAGAGTTTACCTCTAATGAATTTTTTGCATTCCTAGATAAGCATGGAATCAAGAGACAGGTTAACAAGCTGCCTATACTCCTCGGCAAAATGGAGTTTTTGAGAGAAGGAACCGTTCTATCATGGAAATGGTTCGTTGTATGCTCACAGGAGCTACTCTTGGGCAACAATATTGGGCAGAAGCTGTCACCACTGCAGTGTATCTGTTGAATAGGGCACCCACAAAGGCCCTAAAAGGAATGACTCCACAGGAAGCATGGAGTGGTCGAAAACCCTCCATATCTCATCTACGTATTTTCGGATGTCACGCTTTCATGCACATACCGAAAGAGAAAAGGAAGAAGCTAGATGAGAAAACACTGAGATGTATTTTTCTTGGTTATTACGAGCACTCTAAAGGATATCGGTTGATAGATCCTTTGACCAAGAAAATTCATATCAGCAGAGATGTTGTCTTTGATGAAGCTTTCACATCACGAGAGCACATCTAAAGTACACCAAGATATTGTGGAAACTAAGGAAGAGAAGATTCCTTCGTCAACACAGACCGGAGGTCCTTCTACATCTTCTTCAACTCCACCGAAGAAGAATCCTAAATGGTGTACAAATACAATCAGAGACGCAAATTTATCCACTCCTCCCAATTTGAATTTGGATAGACCTCGTACACGCAGTATGGCTCAAAAGGAAAGAGAAGCCAGAGAAACTGGTGAGGTTGATGATCTTTGTCAATCTTTTGAGGAACTTTCTGTGACTCCAAGTACAGAAGTAGAGGATATGGATATTGATGATGACAGGGCATTCATGTCTACCATAGATAGTCTTGAACCTGCATCAGTGCAAGATGCTCTCAGTGAGCCTCAGTGGAAGGCCGCTATGGATACAGAGTATGAGTCTTTGATGAAGAATAAAACTTGGAAGCTTGTTGATTTGCCGCATGGAAAGAAGCCCATTGGCTGCAAATGGGTATATAAAGTCAAGTACAAGGCAGATGGAACAATTGATAAGCATAAGGCCCGTCTTGTTGCAAAGGGCTATGCTCAAAAAGAAGGCATTGACTACGAGGAAACTTTTGCACCTACTGCTCGGATGACCACAATTCGGGTTATGTGTGCTATGGCAGCACAATATGGGTGGAAAGTTCACCAGATGGATGTCAAAAGTGCCTTTCTAAATGGTGATCTCCAAGAAGAAGTCTATATGACTCAGCCTGAAGGATTTGAAGTGGAAGGCCAACAGCAGAAGGTTTGCAAATTGGTCAAATCCTTGTATGGTCTGAAACAAGCTCCTCGAGCTTGGTATATAAAAATGGACAATCACCTTATGCAGCATGGATTTAAGAGATGTCCAGTCGAGATGCAAACCTCTATTTCAAGAAACGGGGTTACGAGATAGTGTTGCTTGTACTCTATGTGGATGATCTGCTCATTACGGGGAGTTCAGAAACTATGATCTCTCTTGTCAAAAGAAACTTGTGCAAATCTTTTGAGATGACGGATCTCGGACTTCTCCATTATTGTCTTGGTCCGGAATTCAGCCGGAAGGAGCACTCCATCAAAGTGTCTCGGAAAAAATATGCCAAGACATTCTTTGGAAAAATATCGCATGGTGATTGCAAGCCAATGGCAACTCCGATGGAGAATGGACTTCGGTTATCGCGATATGATGACTCACCTCGGGTAGATGGTACTCTCTATCGACAGTTGATTGGGAGTCTCATATATCGACCAATACTAGGCCGGATCTCGTATTTCTTTGTCAACTATCTTTCGAGGTTCATGCGGGGAGCCTAAGACCACTCATTGGAAAGCGACAAAACGTGTTCTTCACTATGTCCGTGGTACTATGGAATATGGCCTAGAATACAAGAGGAACAACAAATTCTTCTTGCAAGGATACACGGACTCCGACTATGCCGGATCATTTGATGATCGCAAGTCAACTTACGGATACATTTTTCATCTGGGATCCGGTCCTGTCTCTTGGCACAACAAGAAGCAACAGGTGGTTGCTATTTCATCAAGAGAGGCAGAATATCGCGCCGCACGTGAAGCTGTGTGCGAAGTGATATGGTTACGTCGCATTCTGACAAGTATGGGCCATCCATCAAAATCTCCAATACACTTGTTTTGCGACAATCAGGGTGTTCCGAACCTCGTCAAGAATCCGAGTCCATCATGAAAGAACAAAGCACATTGACACACAATGTCATTTCATTCGAGATGAAGTTCCAAAGCATCGAATTCAGCTTCGGCACATTCCCACCGATGCTCAAGTTGCGAGACATTTTCACTAAGGCACTTGGACGTGTCAAATTTGAATTGTTTCGCAGCTCACTTTGTATTGCAAAATAATGTAAGGGGATGTTAGTATAGCTATTAGTTATTACATTACCCAAATAATGTAATAAAGGGGGATGTTAGCGTACTTAAAAATATTATATTGTTTGTATTTCATACTTAGCATTATTTCCTGTTACACTGTTACAACGTAACAGTTCAGTTACGTCGGATGTGCTATTCCCGGCTACTGATGTATTATTTAAACTCTGCTTAATAATACATTCTTGTTCGCTGAGTTTAACATCCAGGTCACCATACGTGAAATAGTTATCTTGCTCATCCCCCTGTGCGAATGACCCTAAGAATGCTGAGAGTTGGCAAAAGGACAAGCATCCTCCCTACCCAATTCTCCAAGAATCCCAAGTTCTCAAAAGTTGCAAAACATCAACAATTTGCAAAAGTCAAAACTCCAAAAAAGTTGACATCACAACCAAAGTGCATACCTCAAGAGAGGCACAAACAATAGTGATTCTCATCACTCCGCATCCTAATCCCTTGCTCAAAAGAAAAAAAAAATAATACAAAAATAAACAGTGATTTTTATCACTACAAAAGAGCAAGTATCCCAATACAATTGAAGAAAAGAAGGGAGTCAAACTTGAATCCCTGGAACTCTCAGCATTTCGACGAGTCATGAGGCAAACCTCGGTACCGGTTTGGTTGATAGCCTATCGGTCACTGGTGGTAAACCTCCCGCATGATAATATATCTGTCACATTAACTTGTGTGCAGATCAATGTTTGCATGTGGATGAACTAGCTTATGGTATCCTACGATAGCACTGCAGATCAATCCGACTAAATACAACAAAGGAGTTAGTGGAATTAATCAGGTGATCCTCAGTACAGGTTTGGTTGATAGCCTATCTGTGGTGGTATCCTGACCAACACCACATAAATGAACTCAATTGCACACACAGGGGTGTGAAATAACTTGGTCCAAAACAAGTCCGATTCATACCTTGGTCAAAAGTCTTGTGAGATAAAGTATAGTTGTGGCCAGTTAGTTAAAACATCTTAATCTCAAAAAACCTTAACTACATTTGAAACCAACTTGCTATATTTTAGTCTCACTGTTGAGAAGCAACACACCCCCACTGAAAAATGAGATTCCATCCTCTTGAAAACTTTGAAATTCTATTTTGCAGCAGGGACCCTCTTGATCTTTTTAGGTTTTAAATCCAAATTTGCTTGCCTCCTTTTTAAAGTTGTGCTTTTTCTTGCATTCCAGCTGTGTTATCCAAGAATTCACTTTTTACATGCTAGAATCATTCATGCACAAGCAAAATCTTGCACCGATACCGAGAAAAATCTAGAAAATAGTTGCATAAATTCATGAAAAATCAAACTTTCCATTTTTGGTAGTGTCGCGATATCGCGACACTTCCATTTTCGAAAATGTCACGATATCGTGACAGGTAAGTCAAAATGCAGCTAAGTCCTGGAAGTGTAGCGAAATCGCGACACTTTCCATTTTTGGAAGTGTCGCGATATCGCGACATTTCCATTTTTGGAAAGCGTCGCGAAATCGCTGCAGGATGAAGAGAGATAAAGCCGGGGAGAAAAATGTCGCGAAATCGTGACATGTCGCATTTTCGCGATAGGAGAGAGAAAATGCATGAAAATCGGCTAAGTGCCAGAAAGGTCGCGATTTCGCGACATGTCACGAAATCGCGACAATTTTTGGAGAGAGAAGCAAGCTGTACGGAAGGGCGCGATTTTGCGACATGTCGCGAAATCGCGACATGTCGCATTTTCGCGGTAGGAGAGAGAAAGTGGGCTGTAGGATGAAAATCGGCTAAGTCGCAAATGTGTCGTAAAATCGTGGTCAACGCGGTCAACGCATGCAGGTATGAAAACTGTCGCGAAATCGTGACATGTCGCATTTTTGCGGTAGGAGAGAGAAAGTTGTGCGACAGCGAAGAAGGGTCACGATTTCGCGACATGTCGCGTTTTCAAGGCCTGAGGCGAGACAAGTTGCCGATGCGCTGGGGACGTCGCGATTTCGCGACATGTCGCAGAATCGCGATAGGAGAGAGAAAGTCATAAGTTGACCTGAAAGTGCATTCCGGCGGGAAACAAAAGGCATCCTGGGGTAGCGACACGTGTCAAAGCGTGAATGAGACAAACAGAGGCCGACATGCAAGCTTATTTTGTGGATTTTAATCTGTTTTTAATGTTTTAATCTTGGATTTAATGTTTATTAAAGTGCTAATATAATATTTTTGTCTTTCATGCAGGATTCCATCTGGCACTTACGGGACAACCGGGAAAGACCATAAAGGCAAAGATAAAGTGCGGATTTAGTCAAGGACCGCCATGCTAGAAGAGAAGCTGCCGGTGAGAGCATTCAATGACAAATTTATTGCAGACTTAATAGCATGAAGACCATTTCAACTCAGGGATGGCTTTGCGGAGATCAAATTGATGGAGAAGTGGTGACTCATCCGGCTCACCAGCAGAATTAATGAAAGCATTTATTTGCAGCTGCGAATGAATGCAAGTTGCATTTGATTTTATCTTCTCCATTTATGGCAATTGACTGCACTGATTTGCCGAAGGGTTAAGTTCTATCTGGACTTTGATTTTAAATGGATTTTTATTGTAAAACCCGGGTCCTAGGGTTTAAGTGCGATAAGATTTAGGGTTTGAGCAAGATATTTTGAAAAGATCAGGGTCTGTCCTGAGTCTATAAATACAGATTTTAAATGTAATCGCGGGAGGCGGAGACTTAGAAATAAAAGGCTTAGAAGCAATTTCTTACAAATTTTGTGAAATCCTTTGTTTCTGGACTTGGAGTTTATGTGCTTTAGCTTTTCTGTGATGGCATGGCTAGGAGCCTAATATTTTACAGAGTGTGATAAGTGTATCTTATTTTGTTATCCGTTCCATTTAAAGTTTGTTAGATATATGCTGTAAATCTGCCATTGTCAAGATTAAATATGTTGTTAGGCTTCAGTTGTTCTCTTGTCTGCTAGGGGAAATTACTGATTTGAGGTTAAGTTTGTTCTAATTGCTCTGTCTTCATCTGTGCGAGCTAGGGTCGTCGGTGAAAGATACCGATTTTAACCGATTGCCCTTGGATTTATGATTTTTTGCTAGATCTGTTTCACTCTGCCTTGTGCTCTTAGTTGAAAGTGATCTTAGACTGACTGGACACTTTCTTCTTTGATTTGTTCTGTTATGAAGCTGATAGCATAGATAAGATTGATAGTTTAGGGTTTTACAGTTGATGTCCGATAAAATTCTCTTTCTGCCCTACCCTACCCTCTCTTTGTTTTTTGTGAATGATCCATTTTTATTTTCTTTATTTGTCTTTTATTTAAATCTGCTGACCCATGAGAGCTAGATCAAGAATTCAAGTTAAATCTGATTGTCAACAACTTTTGCAACTACTGAACAAGTTTAGGAACCCCCTGTAAGGTAACAGAGAAGTGCATATTGAAATCTATTCCAGAAGTGGAAAAGAGTGAATTGCCATTCGACCCAACTCTGTAACTCGCACCTTGGATAACCAGCTAGATCCTAAAGATGAGTGGGATCCGTCCCGTGGGTGTCTTCGGGGCTTCCTTGCCTCATCCTTTCCCGGGGTGTGCATGAAAGCCGAACCAACACCTAATTGGCGCTAGAAGGAGGGGGCTGTTGAACTCAGTTCAAGTATTGTAAGGACCTAACAGCAACATTTGAAGGACCCACAGTGAACTCAATACAATTTTGTAAATTGTCAGTACAGCTTTCTAAATTGTCAGTGCAGTTTTTAAATTGTCAGTATAGTTTTTGAAAGTTGTCAGTGCAGTATTTAAAATTGTAAGAGAAGACCTTAAGTTCAGTGGTTTGTTAAGAACAGTTCTATCCTCACTTGCAGTTATCCAATCACAACTCAGAACATCACTGTCAGCCAAGTAATAATGGCAAATTGGTTGGGCTCCACAGCTTTGAACATCCCGGGTATAGCCCATGACTTGCCCAGAAATCCAGAAAGATACCTCCCTAGGTATAAACATGATGGGACAAGAACTATAGAAGAACATCTGCTAGCTTTCAAAAATGCTTTAAAATTGTTGAATATACAGCATGAAGATGTTGCCTGCAGATTGTTCCCGTTCACTCTCCAGGAGGGAGCTTATGACTGGTTTTTAAACCTCACCGACAATTCCATTACTAGGTGGGATGATCTAGAGAAAGCTTTTATATCACAATTTGGGGAAGTGATAGACCCCGAGTGTGTTATACCAACAATTTTCCAGCATCAAGAGAGAGTCGGGAGAAGCTGTCAGGTCTTTCAATATGAGGTTCCAAAGAGCTTACGGTAGAATGGTCGGCCATTACATCCCAAATGCAAATCGGCATTAGAAATCTACAAGAATGCATTGGATTCGGTGACCTCTATTTTCCTCAAGAGAGACATTAATATCACAACCCTGGCAGGGGCTTATAAAGAAGCCTTAATTCTTGAAAGACAGTTAGGACCTCAAATTATGAGCAGTCCTTTGATATCCTATGTTACACAGAACATGCCTATTCCAGACCCCATTCCACATCATGAGTTAGTGCCAACATGTCATGCTCTACCCAAGGAGACTCCGTTAACTGTGACATCCACTCAGCATGTGCAAAATACGAAGAAAAGTTCTGACAAGTTCAAAGTGGAAGAGCTTGAGGTAAACAGTTGTGATCTGGCACCACCCAAATCTGAAGTTTTTTCTGGTGAGTTAAATTTTCCTAGAGATCAAAGAAATATTGATACCTCTAGTTTACCCAAAAATAGTACAACCAGGGTTTCAGATTCTTTCACTTTTCTTGAAGAGACAGAAAGTCTTGTACAGACTCCTATGGATGAAATGCAAGATTTTCAATAGTTCAAAATGGACAGTTATGACTTGAGATGTCAGAGTCTAGAACTTAATAATGATCCTTTCTCATCAGAGGATGATGAAAGTGAGACTCAATATCACTATGCAGAAGTAACTGAGGAGGATAGCATCATTGAGGATATGAGGGAACTTAAAGCTGACATCACCCTCTATGAATTGCCTCAGATTGTTGAACAAAAGGTTAACTTGATTGAGGTTTACTCTGGACCACCTGTTGAATTTCAAGAAAAGGAGGAAAAGGTAGTAAATATGAATGTGGTCAGCCAACTTGGAATTGATGAACTGTCTCAACATAAGCCTGCAACTTCTGAACATAATGTCAAAGAAAAGGCTATAAACTGTGTTGATGCAGATATTGGAGTTTATGATTTGGCAACTGAGAAGGTGAGAACAGTTACAAATCTAAACCATCACAACAGTGACAGTTGGATATTGCACATTGATGAGGTTAAATCTAAGCAAGGCTCAGGTGAAAAGGAAAATTGTAAGCATTCTGCTAGAGAGATAAAAATTGAAGTCCTAGATATTGAAGCAGTATAGCAACCACAAAATGATCAAGTTGTTAAGAACCAGGGCATACAGATAAAACATGATTTCTTTCAGTTGTCACATAATTTTGAAGATGTGGTGGTCTGGGTCTATCAAGATTTTAAGGTATTTGATCCAGGGGTTTTTTTTTTACATTCAGTATTTTTGAAAGAACTCTGCAAACCCTTCAATTAGAAGCATGAACATGTTATCATATGATTTGTTATTATATGATTTGTTTAATTTGAAGGAGTTGCAGATTTTTTTTTCAAATGGGACATGGAAGACAGTAAACCCAAGTCTTTCCCAGATAACAAATTTTTGAAGCACAGTCTGGAGTGCACTTCGTCAACAGGACCTGAAAGGTAATTTTTCTAAATTACTTGCTCATGGTCAAAATTTTTTTAAGGCACCATTTCTCTGTTTTCGCAACTGCTGCATTTTTTGAGTATGAAGGGAAGTTGTAACATATGTATGCATTGTAAGTAAGTATTTTGTTTTAGTTTTATTTCTTTGTCAGTGCAGTTTTATTTTTAAATGTCTGTACAGTTTTAATCTGTTTCAGTTTAATTTTAATGCTCTGCAGTTGCTTTAGTTACTTCTTTTTAGTTTTAATTGGGTGCTGTTTGTGCAAGTTTGTTTGTTAGATTAATCCTTGCTCTTTGTGCAGTGTTCTTTGATTCTTTTTTTGTCTGTGCAGTTTTAATTTATTTGCTTTAGTTCTTAGTTTATTTGTTTTAGCTTAATTTTGCTACCTGTACAACTGTGCTTTGCATCCTTTGTAAATAGCCTTGCAGTTTGTTTTATTCCTTTGTGCTGTACAGCTGTGCAGTTTTCAGTTGCAGTTTAATTTATTTCAGTTGCTTTAGTTTATTTCAGTGTTGTTGCAATTTAGCTTTGCTGCAGTTCAGCAGTTTTTATTTGCTTCAGTTCTTTTAGTTTATTTCTTTTATTGCCTGTTCAGTTTTTATTTTCTTCCCTGCATTTCCTTTTCTGTGCTTTAGTCTGTGCAGTCTTTTGTTTTAGTTTTATTTTGTTGCTTGTGCAGTTTTATTTGCAGTCTGTGCAGTTTTTATTCTGTTTTGCTTTAAAGCCTGTGCCTGTCCTTGGAAGTCTGTGCAAAGTCCTTTGGCTTCTGAAATATTCTGTATTTTAACCTTTGCCTGAACAATCAATGAAAAGTCAGCCTGCTGAAAATTGTTTTATTCCTAGCTGATAAATCCTCAATCCAGTGTTCATGGTCATCATCCAATGCCCATGCTGTTCACCATTCTAATTGAGATAGTCTGCTTGCATTGAACTGTAGAACTATTTTGCTATTCAGGACAAAGGTAGAGAGATGATTGGATTTTGTGTCTTGCTTGCCACAGTTGTTTTAATAATAGAAAAATTGCTATACTGTTTTGTTGGAGGAACTCCCGGGGAATCCAAGAAAAGCTGGTTATGAGAGGGGACTATGTCATGCAATTATTTGGGTGTCACCAGAGGCTATCAATGCCTAGACTGAAACAGTTCCAGATTGATCAAATGATAAAAAAAAATTGTAATTTCTCTAAGGTCTTCCAGATAGTGATATATTTCAAAAAGAAGAGAGATAAAAAAAAAAAAAGAGAAAAAGAAAAGAGAAAAAAGAGTTGAACAATTAAAAGAGGCAGCCAATACTTCCAAAAATATTTTCTTCTAAAATATTAGATTCTGCCCTGCAGTTGTAAATTGGGTCGTGTAAATCTAAAGGGTAATTCTGTCTAGGCTGTAAAAGGCTAAACTAGTAAACAGAGCTCTACTCGGTTTCCCCTTTTTATGATCTAGAAAAGTTTATTAATACAAGTTTATCATTCAATTCAGTCATCATTGAAGAAATTTTATACCCTTTGAAATTGCACATCAGAAATCTTCCTTGAAGTAATCCAGCCCAGTATGTCTTTGGGAAATTTTTAACAGCTTGCAGTTAGTAGTCAATTTATTATGAAGAATGTCTGTGGCAAGGCATGATGCATGGTCTTTTTGTTTTGAAACTAGAGTCTTGGGTTCTAAAATAGTGCTACTATTTTACCCACAGATATCGCCATTTGTTAAGAAGCAACACACCCCCACTAAAAAATGAGATTCCATCCTCTTGAAAACTTTGAAATTCCATTTTGCAGCAGGGACCCTCTTGATCTTTTTAGGTTTTAAATCCAAATTTGCTTGCCTCCTTTTTAAAGTTGTGCTTTTTCTTGCATTCCAGCTGTGTTATCCAAGAATTCACTTTTTACATGTTAGAATCATTCATGCACAAGCAAAATCTTGCACCGGTACCGAGAAAAATCTAGAAAACAGTTGCATAAATTCATGAAAAATCAAACTTTCCATTTTTGGTAGTGTCGCGATATCGCGACACTTACATTTTCAAAAATGTCGCGATATCGCGACAGGTAAGTCAAAATGCAGCTAAGTCCTGGAAGCGTAGCGAAATTGCGACACTTTCCATTTTTGGAAGTGTTGTGATATCGCGACATTTCCATTTTTGGAAAGCGTCGCGAAATCGCTGTAGGATGAAGAGAGAGAAAGTCGGGGAGAAAAATGTCGTGAAATCGTGACATGTCGCATTTTCACGGTAGGAGAGAGAAAGTGGGTTGCAGGATGAAAATCGGCTAAGTCGTAAATGTGTCGCAAAATTGCGGTCAACGCGGTCAACGCATGCAGGTACGAAAACTGTCGCGAAATCGTGACATGTCGCATTTTCGCGATAGGAGAGAGAAAGTTGTGCGACAGCGGAGAAGGGTCACGATTTTGCGACATGTCGCGTTTTCGTGGCCTGAGGGGAGACAAGTTGCCGATGCGCTGGGGACGTCGCGATTTCGCGACATGTCGCGAAATCCCGACATGTCGCAGAATCGCGACAGGAGAGAGAAAGACATAAGTTGACCTAAAAGTGCATTCCGGTGGGAAACAGAAGGCATCCTGGGGTAGCGACATGTGTCAAAGCATGAATGAGACAAACAGAGGCCGACATGCAAGCTTATTTTATGGATTTTAATCTATTTTTAATGTTTTAAGCTTGGATTTAATGTTTATTAAAGTGCTAATATAATATTTTTGTCTTTCATGCAGGATTCCATCTGGAACTTACGGGACAACCGGGAAAGACCATAAAGGCAAAGATAAAGTGCGGATTTAGTCAAGGACCGCCATGATAGAAGAGAAGCTACTGGTGAGAGCATTCAATGAAAAATTTATTGCAGACTTAATAGCATGAAGACCATTTCAACTCAGGGATGGCTTTGCGAAGATCAAATTGATGGAGAAGTGGTGACTCATCCAGCTCACCAGCAGAATTAATGAAAGTATTTATTTGTAGCTGCGAATGAATGCAAGTTGCATTTGATTTTATCTTCTCCATTTATGGCAATTGACTGCACAGATTTGCCGAAGGGTTAAGTTCTATCCGGACTTTGATTTTAAATGGATTTTTATTGTAAAACCCGGGTCCTAGGGTTTAAGTGCGATAAGATTTAGGGTTTGAGCAAGATATTTTGAAAAGATTAGGGTCTGTCCTGAGTCTATAAATACAGATTCTAAATGTAATCGTGGGAGGCGGAGACTTAGAAATAAAAGGCTTAGAAGCAATTTCTTGCAAATTTTGTGAAATCCTTTGTTTCGGGACTTGGAGTTGATGTGCTTTAGCTTTTACGTGATGGCATGGCCGGGAGCCTAATCTTTTGCGAGTGTGATAAGTGTATCTTCTTTTGTTATCCGTTCCATTTAAATTTTGTTAGATATATGCTGTAAATCTACCATTGTCAAGATTAAATATCTTTGTTAGGCTTCAGTTGTTCTCTTGTCTGCTAGGGGAAATTACAGATTTGAGGTTAAGTTTGTTCTAATTGCTCTGTCTTCACTATGCAAGCTAGGCTACCGGTGAAAGATACCAGTTTTAACCAGTTGCCATTGGATTTATGATTTTCTGCTAGATCTGTTTCACTCTACCTTGTGCTCTTAGTTGAAAGTGATCTTAGACTGACTGGACACTTTCTTCTTTGATTTGTTCTGTTGTGAAGCTAATAGCATAGATAATATTGATAGTTTAGGGTTTTACAGTTGATGTCCGATAAACTTATCTTTCTGCCCTACCCTACCCTCTCTTTGTTTTCCGTGAATGATCCATTTTTATTTTCTTTATTTGTATTTTATTTAAATCTGCTGACCCATGAGAGCTAGATCAAGAATTCAAGTTAAATATGATTGTCAACAACTTTTGCAACTACTGAACAAGTTCAGGAACCCCCTGTAAGGTAACAGAGCAGTCCATATTGAAATCTATTCCAGAAGTGGAAAAAAGTGAATTGCCATTCGACCCAACTCTGTAACTTGCACCTTGGATAACCAGCCAGATCCTAAAGATGAGTGGGATCTGTCCCGTGGGTGTCTCCGGGGCTTCCTTGCTTCATCCTTTCCCGGGGTGTGCATGAAAGCCGGACCAACACTCACCATACCAAAAAAAAAAAAAACAATTATGCCTACGAAGCTATTCACCGCAGCAATCGCCTAGGACAAAAAGCCATACAGTTCTAAAATAGTCTATGATGTGCCTAACAAACATCACAAATTCCATTCATCCATTCCATTTGCATATCATATCAATTACAAACATTCACATTTTAGCACAATATATGCATTCATCACTATAAATTAACATGCATACATCCATATTCATCAATAATCATGCATAAAATCAAATCAACACATGTGCATAAAAAAAATAAAGTTTGTATATATATATATCAGCAAAAATGCCTGCAAGCTACAAAGAGCTGGTCCTCTGAATCCACAACAAAATCCAAAATCTCAAAACCCCCAAGCCTAAGGCATCGTCCACCATGATCACATAGGATCGGTGCGATGGGAACTACCCCCCATGGTGTGGGTCCTATGGGACCCCTCAGGGTGGCTGCTGTTAGCCCCCGCATCACGCCTGCTACCACCTCCCTCATCCAATCACCTATGATGAGATGATGCTAACTGCTCAGTATCACTGCCCCTCATCTGACATGAAGACCCACCTCCTGAGGGCTTAAGTAATCACCCATCAAGGTGGATAATCTCTCCCTCCATATCCATCTGATGCCGAGACCAATCTATCTCCTGTCATAACCATTCTACCTCCTATCGATGATAGTAAGCTACTGCATCGTCGCACTATGCCAGCTACATCTGTAGGAGATCCCTCTCCTCTATAGCACTGATGTCCCCATCCCCTCGGTAGTGCGTAATGAATGTGCTCTCTCGCTCCACCAGCTGAGCTCGTAGGAGATCCCTCTCCTACAAAGCTTGCCCTAACTCCTCATCCTACCTCCGTAGCAGCTCCACAAATCGTGCAATCTTCATGCGTAGCCCAAAATCTGTGTCCACTCCCGCTTGAGGTGTAGGCATATCTGGAATAGCAGCCTGCTTTGGCTCCCACTGCTCTATGATGTCCTGCATCTTTGGCTGATTTAGAACCCCCAAATCCTCATCCTCCACCTCCACCATATCTACATCCTCCAAAGGAGCTCCCCAAGCATCTCCTGGTGCCTCAAAACCCTCCTTGCCCGTGGCTACTGCCTCCATGCCTCCCAGTGGCCCCTCTCCCCACCATTGTTGTAGTACCCACCATTGGTCATACTTCACGGTCGTCCTGATGTCATCCACATCTAGGACGTCGATCACTGCATCTGACTCCTCACCTAGTGGCGTAATGACCGGCCGATCCAGAGTCCTCTCGTCCCCTCGATGCCGATAGACCATGGGCTCACCATGCAACCCCTGGCGCACCCCAAACTGTCGTGTCACCCAGCTATAAGGAAAGAACTCATGCTCAGTCCCGTGTCACCCAATCAGCCATCACTCCCTATGTACCCGTCGAAGCCACTCTCCAGCCTCTAGCTAGGCTGGACAGTATCGATAAGGGTGGCAAGACACCTCCCCTGGAGTAAGCCCAGTGAAGGCATCTGCATAGTGCCCTACGACACCTGCCCATCGTCGACTTTGTCCCTGCTCCTTAGACCATTGCCACAAAGCCACATAATCGATATCCTTATCTGCCATATCTACCTACGTAATCCATGACAACTCCCCTGGTCTTTCCACTACTATGTGCTACCAACCCTAGCTCTGCAGCAGATAGCTGCAACTGATCCCATTTTGCCTTCGACAACGAACCTCATATAGCTCCCCATAGAGCTGTGCCAACAGTGTCTATCTCCATCTTAGGACCAAAGGCTCCTATGTCGAACACTCCACCAGTCGATAGACCACATCCAACAGGATTCACGGGAACCTTGCACTTGATGAGTCAGGTAGTAGCATGTTGGAAATGAGGCCCATGAGCAATGCGTGCCTCACTCCCAACACCCCCTATCGAACCACCATCAAACCAGAATCCCACCCATATGGCAGTCAACCTCTGCCATCTCCATTGGACCATCCACCCCCAACTCCTCCCCGTGCTTGAAGCATCGTATCAAAACTATTGTCTACTGATCCTGCAGCATCGTCCTGATCGACAGTCTATCTATTAGAATCCGTAGAAGTCGATAGACATCCTCCAAGGTCATTGTCATCTCCCCTATTGGGATATGGAAGGTGTTGGTCCGGGGATCCCATAGGTTGATCAAGGCCGTCAGATAGGCTCGATCCCCAACCATAGGCTCCATTTGAGCCACCTGCTTGAGCCCAAGGGCATCAAGCCACTCCCAGTCAGCCACAGTCAGTGCCCCCTGTGCTTCCATGAAAGTAGTAGGTACACGATACTGGATCTTCACAACCTGCAAAAGAAAACAACACAAAA
This sequence comes from Wollemia nobilis, assembly GCA_028583015.1. Lineage (NCBI taxonomy): Eukaryota > Viridiplantae > Streptophyta > Pinopsida > Araucariales > Araucariaceae > Wollemia > Wollemia nobilis. The sequence continues at coordinate 13,517,223 of JAQPPZ010015100.1, forward strand.
ATATTAAATTCAAACAAAACAAAAAAAATATTTCACCTAGGTTTTAACTATGTTTTCTGCTTAGTTTTAAGCTAAGTCTTCAGCTCAGTTTTAGGGTTTCAATTTTAATTTTGAAAAGCAACATAACAAAGAAAATTAAACAAATCACTTGCAGTTTTAAAACATATAACAAAAGCAATAATGCTAAGGAGCACTTACTGGTCTCGCTTCAGCTCTGCCACTCGATTTTTTTTGTGCACTCATAGTGTCGGGAGAAATTCGGCAGTGCTTCGCTTCGTAGAATTGACCTCCTCCTCCACAGAGTTCCAAATCACTAGGAAAAACAAGTGCAAATGAGCCCAAAACCTAGTTTTGGCCTTTAAATAGGCTTTTTGAGCCTGTAAGCATTCCTCCCTAGAATGAGCACTCTGGTTAGCGCTAATTCCACCCTGGGATGAATACTACACAGGAATTCATCCCACCCTGGAACGAATTCAGCACACAAATTTCAAAAACAGCAAAAACATGCACAAAATGCACCAAAAGTAGCAATAAAACTGTCCAATGAGAGTGCTTTTGCATTCGACATTCCAGGCATGAAAAATAGATGTCGAGGTCACAAATACTCACTATCCTCCTCCCTAAGAAGGCTACCATAGCCAGAACACTCCACGGGAATACGGATCTTCAAGAATTTCATCCCCAAATGGTGTCACCAAAAGGGTCAAACCCACCCAAAAATAGCAATAGAGTTGCTGAACGAAGGTGCATTTGCACCTGATATTCTTGGCATCCAAAATAGATGTTGGGGTTATAAATCGTCACCATACTACTCCCTAAGAAGGCCACCATGGCCGGACCGCTCCATGGGAAGATGGATTTTTGACAATTTTAGCTCCAAATGGCGTCACCAAAAGGGTTAACACCCACCAAAAATAGGTCTAAATGTTAGAAAACTACACACAATTCAAAGATAAATCTCTGGAGGCACCCTTACCTAAGTCATCTTGGGTCAAGCAACTCGTCGCTTTTCTCATGTAGGTCATTCCCTCATCGATTCATCGCTTGAGGGGGTAGTCACACTTAGTCACCAATCAACAAATACACACCCAATCATGGAAATAGCATGCATTCAAAGAATCATTGACAAAGATAATCATGCCCTTGCTTGGGGTAGTAAACAAGCAATAATCACAAGCTGATCAATCACTTGGCATTTCGTGAATCATGAACTCAAGGTTCCCACAGACAAAAGGTTGCGCCCTTTGCCTATTCATGACTGATCAATGTCCAAGCTCAAGTAACACCTCACCGAAAAAGGTTAACACTTGAACTGAGTTCCTTCGCTCATTAGAAGCAAGGATTCAAGAATGCATGCCCTTTCTATGCTTGGGGCATCAAAATTTGGTTAGGTTACTGAGAAACCCTAATCATTAATGCTTTGGTTATCTATTTTTGCTCAACGCTGTGCCATGCACAGTGCATCCCAAAAAGGGGCATCTGTAGACACCAAAACAACACCAATCCGATTATGTGACTGCAAACACTGATCGCTTTGACACACACAGCCCCAAGGGTAGCCCCTAGAGGTTAAACAGTGGTCCTAACCACTCTCACAGCAGTTTTGGAAAGTTAGAGATCAGTTTGGCACCTTCAAGCCCTTTGCTCAATATTTGTTCCACCTAGGGATGAATTCTAATTGGGATTCGCTCCACCCAAGGATGAATTCTGAATTTGCTCCAGGGTGGGGTGAATTGTAGGTTTGATGGGAAAAAAGTCAAATCTTGACAAATGGCAGCTCAGATCTGCCACTCAACGCTTCCTTCATCACATGGGAGTATGGGTGAGCATTTTTGAGCGTTAGAGGCATTTGCAAGGTCAGTCATGAAGTCCCAATTTAGGGAGGAATCTCCTTCCCCCTGGGAGGGCATGGCTGCCATGTGGCGCCTCTGCATGCCCATTTCAAGAGACCTCCAAGTCTATAAATTGGTGAGTTTCCTCACCCCAAAATATACAGAGAAGGAGCATTTTAGAGCAACGAAGTGCTATCGTTTTATTTACATGCCTCACACCTTTTGGATTTGCGCCTTCCACATCCTTGATCTCCTTTAGAGGGGAGGTCATCGGGTGACCATTGGAAGGTCGAATATTGAGCCCAAAACTCGAAATTTGGCCATAGAATACCACCCAATCTGTCGACAACACCTTGTAAGGGATTTTGGACCCATCCCAAGTGGATTGGTGCCAAAATTAGGTCCCAAACGGTGGGCGGCCTGCCTAGGCGCCCCCGCACTACCGCAGGCCTAATCACCCTTTTTAGGAACGATTGGGAACATGTAGCATATTTTCCTTTCTATCATTTTCATTTCTTGCATTTGATTTCTATGTTGTTTAGATAGTTTACAATTTTGATTTCATTTCGTTTTGATTAATTGCCATTATGCTATCACGTTTTCGCTCTCACTAACTTGTAGATAAGCATCGTCAAATTACCATATATGGAGGTCAAATTGGGAAAATCCGACCATCTGGGTCTTCCCAAAATGCCCCCAATTAGCTAACCCCAAGTTTGCAGGTTTTTTGGAGCTTCTGAGGCAGGACATTGGAGACAGTACCTTTTTGGCATTTTGTTGCAGGTGAATTTGTCCTGCCTTGGAATGAATTCAAATCGGTGAGGAATTTCCCGACTGTTCCTTTTGTAGTGCCCTCGTGGTGATATCTTGATACCCCTATCAAATTTTTAGAGCATTTGGATTTATTTTGATCATATTTTAATTCATTTTTCTCATTCATTTATCGTAGGCTTGGGGATTGCATGCTTTGTTTCATCTGTAGGTGCTATTGATCATCTTCTGTTTCTTTGAACGCAGGATCAGAACATCAGATGAGCAACAAGGAATCAAAATTCGTAGACACAAGTGGCAATGATATTTTGGTCCACCCATCTTACATGTGGGCATGCAGAAGAAGGAAGGCTATCCATGGATGTAACCAAGAGATGAATCTAACACTTCTCGCCCTTGAAAATGGAGGATGCAAATTGTAACCGAGTTGTGAAATACATCAATAAAAAGAGAAGGGCTGTTATTTCATTTCGATTTTCAATTCATGCTTTCTCCATTTTATGCATTTTCAATTCATAGGATTTAGCGTTAAGCTTAGTTTCAATTTTACATCGTGCTTGGGAGTTTTCCTTTTTTGTTTCTGTATCCTCGTGCTTTCACATGCAATATCCTTGACTTCAAAATTGACCTTCAACACTATCTCTTTTCTCAAGAATTTGAATGTCTTCAGATCTTCTAACTCTATCTCCAAAATTTTGCAAACTTCTTGCCAAACACTTCTTTCTATTGGGTTTGTTGTCAAATGGTGACAATTGTCCCAAATAAAAAACTTCTACTTGCTCGTAATCTCTTGTCATGAACTTTATTCAAATATCCTTTCTTCTTGCACTCTCTTTCTTCTCACTTTATTTAATATTTCTTCAATGGCCACTTATCTAAATTCTGCAACAAGGATTTATCTAGCCTTCTTATTTTCCTTCAGAATCTCTTCAGACATCTTTCTTGGGTCTTCTAATTCTTCAACTCTTCAACTTCTTCTCTCTACTCTTCAACTTATTATTCTTAAAACTTTACTAAAACATTTTCCTAGTTTTTTCAATCTCCCATCTATGGGGATTCTATAATGAGATCACTTTCTTGGATCTCCAGATTTTGTTGCTCCTCAAATCTATAATAAGACCTCTTCTTAGGTCTTCCAATTATCTAATATTAAAACTGTGATGATAACCTTTTGCATTGGTCTCTTCAATCTCCAATGTGTATTCTTCTATCTGTAATCTTCTATCTCCAATCTTCCATCTTCCAAAACTAGAAGTTCTTCAATCCGACCTCTTCATGGTCTCTTTAAATTCTCCAACTTGCAGCTTCTTTGTCTACAATCTTCTAGGGGACTTCCTTCTCGAGTCTCCCCCAATATTCAACTTCTAATTTTCTACAACACAAAAATAATGTCTGCACAAGGAAAGCACATAGACTATCAGGAAACGAAGGTGAAATTCTTCTCTATACTTTGTAGGAAGATTCTAAACTTATGGGCATTAAATTTCTACAACTAGAAACTTAGATAGTAGTACCAAATATATTAGAATTTTTGGAATTCTAAAATAAATAAACTTCACTAGTTATTCTCAAAACTAGTGGAACCAATCTTGTGCTGAGTCCTAGTCTTCATAATCTTGTGGAAAGACTCTAGTCAATCTGCAATTTGTAGTATTCTTCAATTTACCACATTCTTTAGTAAGACCTCTTTCATGGGTCTCTTATTCTCCTCAATATGTGCAAATATCAAGGTCTAACTTCAAGACTTGAAATCTCCTTCTATTTTCAATTTGTTCTTGGAATAGAAATTCTCCACCCAACTAGCTTCTCTGGTTTTTCCTTCTAGATATAATCTCTTTCACACTTCAAGGAATTCCTTGTGGTAATGTTTTCATGCAGTAGCGCATAGTAGTAGGTCTGATTTGTAAAGATGCAACAAAGTTTAGGTTGACTATAGCAATGGTGGTCCCTTGTGGATCTTATACCACTATTAGATTTTGAAGCTTATTACTTAAATAATCAAACTTACATAAATGAAATAAAGTACCAAACTAATATATATGATAATGGAAATATTCTGTAAGTATGAAATACTGAAATAGCTCACATAGCTACTCCTAAATAAGCCATAAAGAAAGGCTCATGAAAATGAATAAGTAGCACTTGAAAGAACCAAGTAATGTTACTACAATTGTGTCTGTTACATCTCCATATTACCATAAATATATAATGTAATATGAATCTTCATATGAAGCACTTTTGGACTTCCCACTTCTAGATTATTTAACTTTCTATTCTATGGTATCATGTACACATGGACAAATGTGCACATTTACATTATTAAATATTATGCACCCATGTGCATTTATTACAACACAAAATAAATCCTAAATCTAAGACATGTACCAAATAATGTAATATAATCTAACAAAAGCTACAAGTGGTTCACCACAAATTGAAGTATGACCTAGAGGGTAAATTCAAGGCTAAGCTAACGATCTTAAATAGATCTAAACCATTGACATTCAACCATGTCCTATGGCTCGAAATAGAAAAATTATAGAATAATCCAAAGGATCAAGAGGTAAACTTAGATATAAGCAAGTTACAAGAAATACCTCCTTTGAGAGATCACTATGACATAAAGAAGTCGTTTGAGCTAGCCAATAACAAAGACCGATTCTTAGATGTAAAATCCATAGAAATGATGGAAAATAAAATAGGTTGGTCAAAAACAAAAATCTTGAAGTTGTGGATCTTCAGATGTGAAGATGCCATGCAAAATTTGAAGTATTTTCTTTCCATGGATAATGAATTTTCAAACAATTTTGATAGAAAGGTCAACATTTGGATGCCTAAAGATGAAAAAATGTCCCTCTAATAAAAGGGAATTTTTGAGGATGATGTCAAAAATCACCCATAATTATTAAATTAATATGAGTTGTAAAATAAAGCACATGAAAAATATATTAATTAGAGTGCTTTATTCATTCAAATTATTATTTTTAGTTAATTTAAAAATAAATAAAAAACAAATGCAAAGTGACATAATAAAAGTTGTTTTTTATAAAAAGCTAGTTTTTAGCTTTTTTAGTTTTTTTTTGCATGATCAAGGCTGATTGATCATTATATATTTTGTAATTGGACTCTTTTTGAATATGAGAAGAATAGGAATATTTCAGTGTGCATAATTGTGGAGATTTTATGTGGAGCTTTTTAAAGTTTATATTTGTGCCCTTTTTTAATTATAGATCAAAATTTCTGGTTTGGACCAACAACATAGTTTTATGAAATTGGAGCTTTTGGCTGAGGATTTAGCTTAATCACTAAACACTCCTGGACCATTTTTGGATGATATCCATGCTCCATTAATGTTCTTTTTATCTTAGATCAGAATTTCTTTATTGTTGTTTTTTCTCTCCACCTCAAGAACTTTCATTTGGTATCAAATTAAGGTTGTGTATGTGATTTCAAAATTTGTAGGTATAGCTACAGTAAGAGAGGGTGAATATTTTTTATTCCCAACATCCTTTACAAGATTTTGGATCATAAATACTTGTGGCTATTTATTTGTTATCATGGCAACAAATAATACATCCTTAAATATACCTACATTCAAATGAGATAACTTTGAGTATTGGGAGAGATCAAATGAGGAGGATATTTGTATGGAAGGGAGTTTTAAAAAGTATAGTTCAGACATATACTTCTCCTAACTATTTGAAATATCTTCCTAAAGATCAAAAGAGCACATTAGAAGAAGAAAACAAGAATGATGTTCAATATTTCTTCTACTTGCAGAGTGTGATAGATCCAAGCATCTACCCAAGGATAGCTGGTTGTAAGAATGCACATGAGGCATGGAAAACCTTGGAGACATCATATCAAGGCTCAGAAAAGGTAAGAGCATCAAAGCTCTCAACATTAAGAATCAATTTTGAAAATATGAAAATGCATGATGATGAGAATGTTGGAGACTATTGTATTAGAGTAAATGATATAGTGCATAGAATGAGAGTGTATGGTGAAGTCATGGAAGATAAAGTAGTAGTAAGATAGATTTTGATATATCTAACTCCAAAGTGGTTACATATTGTCATTACACTTGAAGAACACAAGCTTATACTGAGAGGGGGGGGGGTGAACAGTATAAGACTTAAGCAATTAATAATTTTAACTTTAGATAGCAGGGGCATCAACATAACATTCATCAAGATAGAAAGCATCACACATTGAAGACCCATTTTAATGTGGTTCACCCAAAATGGTTGGGCTACATCCACAGATAAAATATTTCACTAAATTTTATCAATATAAATTCTGGGAATACCTTTCTCGATTACAATGTTTATGGGCACCAACCCAAAGGAGACACCAATCCCCTAATCTCGAGTTCGTGGGCACCAACCCATAGGAGACACCGATCCCCTAGCTTTGCTCTAGCTGGTGTTCCTCTAGAAAACCTCTGCCTTTGCTGCCCTTAGCAAATGGAACTCAATCCATAGAAGACACCTGTCCTCCCTTCTCTGGTTGGATACCTCTATCCTCAACTCTATCACCTCCAACGCTGGTCCTCAAATTTGCACTAAACATAGTCCTTCAGTCTAGCACAAATGTCCTCATTCATCTTTTCCTGTTGCACTCACTCTGCATGCTTCGGCATCATCTCCCCACTTTTGTGCTCTCTGTGCTCTTTCGACTGCATCTCGCACACTTTGACGCATATTTGATGATTTCTCAATTCACACTTCAACTCTCCAAACAACCCTCCTTTTATACTAGCACTTTCAAGATCAAAACCTTGATCTTAGTCGGCTGCACAACCCTAAACTGCATCGACTGCAAACCCTAAACTATGTCGGTTGTAAAACCTAATCTTCGTCGGCCCAATTTTAACTTTGTCGGCTTCACTGCCTCTGCAACTCTTCTGTAGCTTCTGTCGTGAAACTACAACATGTCGCGATATCGCAACACTTTTGCAACTGTACACTTTCTTTTGGATTTTGTCATGATATCGTGACACTTCAGCATTTGTCGACTTCAACCACGTTCTTGTCGCGATATCGTGACACTTTTGGATTAGTCAACATCAACTTTGCTTTTGTCGCGATATCGCGAGACTTCTCCCTTCGTCGACCTCCTTTATGCTTTTGTCACAAAATCGCGACACTTCTGTCTTCATAGCCTTCCTCTTTGCTTTTGTCATGAAATCACGACACTTCACCTATGGAAGACATGCTTTCAGTTTTTGTCACAAAATCGTGACACTTTCTCCATCCGTACGCTACCATCTCAAACTGTCGCGAAATTGCGACACTTTCTCTTCCTTGCACTCTTGTCTGCTTGCACTAGAAAAAATGAAACATGTCATGAAATCATGATGCTTTCACCTTTGAGCTCTTCCTCCTTAAATTTGTCATGAAATAATGACACTTATAGCTTCTGTACATTTTCTTTGTAGCCTGTCACGAAATCGTGATGCTTTCAGCTTTTGTACGTTTTCTTTGCAACCTATCGTGAAACCGTGATGCTTCTCATTTCAGACTCTTCCCTTTGCTGTATGTCACGAAATCGTGATAGTTCTTACTTGGAATAATTTCATCTGCAGCATGTTGTGAAATTATGACACTTTATCTTGCTTCCACTTTGTCTTCTGACTTGTCGCAAAATCGTGACACTTTTTCTCCTTAGCGCTTTTCTTTTCTTCTGGTCACGAAAACCCGACATGTCACGATATCGTGACACTTTTTCTCTTGGACTCTCTCTCCTACATTATGTCGTGAAATCATGACATTTTTTCTTTCGGACTCTCTCTCTTGCAACATGTCACGAAATCGCGACATTTCTGACTCCAAACATTCTCTCTCCTCTTTGAGTCACGAAACTGTGACATGTCGCGATATCGCGACACTTTTCTAAAAAGCTTTCTCTCACCTGCGTAAGTTGCAAAAATGTGACATGTCACGATATCGCGAAACTTTTCTAGAAAGCTTTCTCTCTCCTGCTTAAGTCACGAAAATGCGACATGTCGCGATATCGTGACATTTTTCAAACTTACTTTCTTTCGAACCTGTCATGCCGAACCTTCATCAAAACAAATTATTTTACATCAAATCAAATTCCTTCAAAAGCTTCTTGGCATCAATGACAACTTATTCACTTGAGCAAATGCAATGTACCCAAGGCACCCAAAATTGCCAATAATCTCCCCCTTTGTCATTGATGGCAAACCTTTACTGAAAACACGTCTCAAGATCCAAAACTAAAACCAACTATGGTAATAACTAAAAAACTTCCTTTGAAGTTTTGCTCCCCCTGAATTGAATCTTTCCTCTTCACTTGAAGCTCTCCCCCTTTGTCATCAATGGCAAAGGGTCACATTTGGGGCTCGGGACTAAGAATGAGCCTCTTAGCTTAGTCCCTCCCCCACCTCCTGATAAGGTGATTAATTCTGGGGTGGGAGTACAACTCCCAATTTCTCCCTTAGATACTCAAACGTATCTCTTGGAAGAGGTTTGGTGAATATATCTGCAATCTACTCTTTAGTAGGCACATACTCTAGCTTGACTTGCTTGTCTTGCACTTTCTCCCTTAGAAAGTGATACTTGATGGAAATATGCTTTGTCCTTGACTGCATTACTGGATTTTTGGAAATACTTATGGCACTCGTATTATCGTAAAATATGAATATGGGTTGTTCATGCTTGACTTTGAAATCCTCCAAGGTGGTTTTCATCCATAAAACCTGTGTACACCCAGCCACTGCTGCTATGTATTCAGCCTCTGCTGTAGATAAGGAAATTGAAGGTTGTTTCTTACTTAGCCAAGAAACCAAAATCTTACCCATAAAGAATGCTCCACCACTAGTGCTCTTCCTGTCATCAGTATTGCCTGCCCAATCTACATCTATATAGGTTGTGAGGGTGAAATCATCACCTTTGGGATACCAAAGCCCAAAGTCCATAGTGCCCTTCAGATATCTGAATATCCTCTTAACTGTTGTAACATGAGAATCTTTTAAAGCTGCCTAAAATCTTGCTACTAACCCAATCGCTCGCATGATATACTGGTCCGGTAGTCTGTAACATATAATAAACTACCAATCATTGATCTGTACAATCTACGATCTGTCACTTGGAGATTCATCATCTTTACTCATCTTGCACCCTGTAATCATTGGAGTCCATCTCGGTTTGCTTGTCCATCATCCCAAACTTTTTCAACATTTCTTTGATATACTTTCCTTGAGAGAGAAATACATCGTCTTTTGATTGAGCAATCTGAAGACCTAAAAATAATGATAGCTCTCCAATCATAGACATCTCAAATTCCTTCTGCATGGTGTTAGCAAAAACTTTGCACATTTGATTATTATTTCCCTCGAAAATAATATCATCAACATAGACAACCATAATCAACATATCATCATCTTCATTATTAATATACAAATTGCTATCTACCACGCCTTTCCTGAAGCCTTGCTCATGAAGATAATTGTCAAGTCTTGAGTACCATGCCCTTGGTGCTTGCTTTAACCCATATAAGGCCTTTTTTAGTTTACACACATAGTCTGACTATTCTGTGAGAGACACTCCTTCTGGCCATTCTATGTAGACTTCTTCTACCAACATCCCATCTAAAAAAGCTGACTTTACATCCATTTGATATACCTTGAATGATTTGAATCTTGAAAGGGCGAAAAAAATTCTGATAGCTTTAAGACGAGCAACAGGAGCAAACGTCTCTTCGAAATCAACACCTTCTACTTGAGCATAACCTTTGCAGACTAACCTAGCTTTGTTTCTGACAATCTTTCCATCCTCATTGAGTTTATTTCTAAATATCCATTTTGTGCCAATGACATTCTTGTCCTTAGGTCTTGGAACCAAATCCCAAGTTTCACTTTTCTTTATTTTATTTAGTTCTTCATCCATCGCTTTTACCCAAAATTTATCTGCACATGCTTCACTGAAATCTTTTGGCTCAATGCGAGATAATAATGAAACATTTGTAGAATCGTGTGAAGGAATGACTCTTCTTCTTGTTTGCCTGTTGTTTGGATCACCAATGATCAAATATTTGGGATGATGCTTTTGAACATATCGTGAAGGAGTTTTGGGAAGTAGTTGTTGTCTTGCCTCTTCTTCATCTGAAACCTCTCTGAATTCTTCTTGAAAAATTTCATCACTGAGTTCCTTGACTGGTTCTCTTATCCCTGTCTTTTCATCAATTGTTACATTTATGCTCTCCACGACTGTATGCGTTCTTTTGTTGAAGCATCTATAGGCCTTGCTTCTGCTGGAATATCCAAGAAATATTCCCTCATCACACCTAGGATCAAACTTACCCAGATTCTTATCTTCCCTTCTGATGAAGCACTTACTCCCAAACACTTTGAAGTATTTTACTATAGTTGGTCTTCCTTTCCACAACTCATAAGGAGTTTTATGATGATTGACTCTAAGTTGGGCCCTGGTGATAATGTAGACTGTTGTACTGACTGCCTTTCTCCAAAATCCATCTGAGAGTTTCGACTCATTTAACATAGCTCTAGCCATATTTTCAATAGTTCTATTTTTCCTTTCAACTACTCCATTTTGTTGAGGAGTTCTTGCTATTGAATATTCTCTTTTGATTCCTTATTGCTCATAGTATTCCACAAATTCATTTGAAGTGAACTCTCCTCCTTTGTCTGATCTTAAGCATTTGATTCTCTTGTCATTCTCATTTTCAATCATTTCTTTGAAAGCTTTAAATTTTTCAAAAGCTTCGAATTTTTCTTTGAGAAAAGTAACCCAAGTCATTCTAGAATAATCATCTATAAATAGCATGAAGTAGCTTTCTCCCTGAATGCTCTGAGTTCCGGTGGGGCCACATAAATCAGTATGAATAAGATCCAATGGTTTTGAAGAAGTATATCCTTTTGATTTGAAATTGGTTCTGGTCTGTTTTCCATGTTGACAGGGACCGCAAATGATATTATGGGGCATTTTTATTTTGGACAAGTCTCTAACTGCTTCCTTGTTACTAATATTGACAAGATTATCAAAGATAAAATGCCCCAACATTTTATGCCATAGCCAAATCTCATCTTCTTGAGTTAGAAAACACTTTTCCTATTTTATCTCATTCAGCATGTAAATATTGTTTGGAGTCCTTATAGCACTCGCAATGAGTTTTCCATTTTTTTCTTTACTTATCTCACATCTATCTGAAAAGAAAGATACTATGTGCCCTTGATCACAAAGTTGACTCACACTTAGAAGATTATGTCTTAGGCCTTCTACATAAAGCACATTTTCTATTTTGGATTTCCCATCCAAAATAAGAGTCCCTTTACCACAGATTTTAGCTGACCTATTATCTCCAAAACTGACTGTTCCTCTGTTTGTTTTTTTTAAGACCAAAAACTTTTCCTTTTCACCAGTCATGTTTTGAACAACCACTATCAAGATACTATTTTTCTACTTTGTCTTGAGCATGAAAAGCATTTTTAACTATCATTGACTTAGATTTGATCTCATTTTTCTTTTTAGTGAACTCAGGGCTAGATCTATCCAAACTGCACATCCTTGCTATATGCCCAAAATTCTTGCACTTGTAACACATGAAATTTTTATTCATAAGAGGTGCAAAGGAGTTAACATTTTCCTTACTATGGCTATTCAAGGATTTATTGCAATGCATAGCTTTGTGACCAAAATTCTTGTAGGAAAAACAATAGCCATGGAAAGTATTATGCAACCTGTTTTGATGCCTTGGATGATTGTTCTTCTTGTGATCAACTGGAATCTATTGCTCTTCAGGATGAAGATTGGTCTTACTCGAAGACCCTATTTCATGATTAGTGATACCATCCTTCTTTTGCTTTTCATACGGAGTATTCTATCTGAGAGCCAATTTTTCCAACTTCACTCTAAGAAACATAACCTCTTCTTCTAATTTCTCGCATTCAACTTCCTTTCCTTTTAAAGCCTCTGTCAGAACCCGTTCAACCTTCTTTCCTTCTTCATCTAGAATTTTAAAGTCTATAACTCTTTGAGACAATTTTGATCTTGCAATCTCTTCTTCCTGACATTAATGCTTGAGAAAAAAATGTCTTTCCTAAATTTCTCAAGATTTTTTAAATCCAAGAAAAATTCACCTTTGAGATTGAACCCAACCTCTTCATATCTTTCTAAATTTGTATGTTCCTCTGATAGATCCTTCTCCAAGCTGTTAGGCTCTTTTTGGAGAAACCCGCTCTGATACCAATTGAAGAACACAAGCTTATACTGAGAGGGGGGGTGAACAGTATAAGACTTAAGAAATTAATAATTTTAACTTTAGATAGCAGAGGCATCAACACAACATTCATCAAGACAGAAAGCATCACACATTGAAGACCCATTTTAACGTGGTTCACCCAAAATGGTTGGGATACATCCATGGATAAAATCTTTCACTAAATTTTATCAATCAAAATTTTAGGAATACCTTTCCCGATTACAATGTTTTTGGGTACCAACCCAAAGGAGACACCAATCCCCTAATCTTGAGTTTGTGGGCACCAACCCACAGGAGACACCGATCCCCTAGCTCTGCTCTGGCTGGTGATCCTCTAGAAAACCTTTGCCTCCACTGCCCTTAGCAAATGGAACTCTATCCATAGAAGACACCTATCCTCCCTGCTCTGGCTGGAGACCTCTGTCCTCAACTTTATCACCTCCAATGCTGGTCCTCAAATTTGCACTAAACACAGTCCTTCGGTCTAGCACAAATGTACTCGTTCATCTTTGCCTATTGCGCTCACTCTGCACACTTCGGCATCATCTCCCCACTTCTATGCTCTCTGCACTCTTTTGACTGCATCTCACACACTTCGATGCATATTCGACGATTTCTCAATTCGCCCTTCAAATCTCCAAATAGCCCTCCTTTTATACTAACACTTTCAAGATAAAAACCTTGATCTTAGTCGGTTGCACAACCCTAAACTACGTTGATTGCAAACCCTAAACTACATCGGCTACAAATCCTAATCTTCGTCAGCCCAATTTTAACTTTATCGGCTTCACTGCCTCTGCAACTCTTTTGTAGCTTCTGCCGTGAAACTACAACATGTCACGATATCGTGACACATTTGCAACCGTACACTTTATTTTAGCTTTTGTCATGATATCGTGACACTTCAGCCTTTGTCGACTTCAACCACGTTCTTGTCGCGATATCATGACACTTCTAGCTTAGTCAACATCAACTTTGCTTTTGTCGCGATATCGCGACACTTCTCCCTTCGTCGACCTCCTTTCTGATTTTGTCATGAAATCGTGACACTTCTGTCTTCATAGCCTTCCTCTCTGCTTTTGTTGCAAAATCATGACACTTCACCTATGGAAGACACGCTTTCAATTTTTTTTACGAAATCGTGACACTTTCTCCATCCGTACGCTACCATATCAAACTATCGTGAAATCGTGACACTTTCTCTTCCTTGCACTCTTGTCTGCTTGCACTAGCGAAAATGAAACATGTCACAAAATCACGATGCTTTTGAATTTGAGCTCTTCCTCCTTAAATTTGTCATGAAATCGTGACACTTTTAGCTTCCTTATGTTTTCTTTACAGCCTATCACGAAATCGTGACGCTTTTAGCTTTCGTACGTTTTATTTGCAACCTATCGTGAAATCACGATGCTTCTCATTTCAGACTCTTCCCTTTGCTATATGTCATGAAATCATGATAGTTCTTACTTGGAACAATTTCATTTGCAGCATGTCGTGAAATCGTAACACTTTATCTTGCTTCCACTTTGTCTTCTGACTTGTCACGAAATCGTGACACTTTTTATCCTTAGCGCTTTTCTTTTCTTCGGGTCACGAAAACCTGACATGTTACGATATCGCAACACTTTTTCTCCTAGACTCTCTCTCCTGCATTATGTTGCAAAATCATGACATTGTTTCTTTCGGACTCTCTCTCCTGCAACATGTCATGAAATCGTGACATTTCTGACTCCAAACATTCTCTCTTCTCTTTGAGTCGCGAAACCGCAACATGTTGCAATATCGTGACACTTTTCTAAAAAGCTTTCTCTCGCCTACGTAAGTCACAAAAATGCGACATGTCGCGATATCGCGACACTTTTCTAGAAAGCTTTCTCTCTCCTGCTTAAGTCGCGAAAATGCGACATGTCACGATATCGCGACATTTTTCAAACTTACTTTCTTTCGAACCTGTCATGCCAAACCTTCATCAAAACAAATTATTTTACATCAAATCAAATTCCTTCAAAATCTTCTTGGCATCAATGACAACTTATTCACTTGAGCAAATGCAATGTACCCAAGGTACCCAAAATTGCCAACATGTATGGTGAAGTCATGGAAGATAAAGTTGTAGTAAGATAGATTTTGATATATCTAACTCCAAAGTGGTTACATATTGTCATTACACTTGAGGAGTGTAAATATATGGACCAAATCAAGGTTGAAGAGTTAGTGGGTTCTTTATTGTCCCATGAGGATAAAATAAAAATTTATTCAAATGAATTAAATCATGCACTAGAGTCCAAAGTATGGGTTTCAAAACCAAATAAAAATCCCACAAATTAGAACATGATTTTTTTCAAAGTTCATATCAGAAAGGGAAAAACCAATCAAATTCAAAGTGGAAGGGTAAGAAGGTCATCACTTGTCATTATTGTAAGAAACCAGGTCACATGATAAAATATTGCAGGAATCTAGCAGCCAAAAATCAAGCAAACCAAGATGGGGGTGAGAAAAAGGCTTACCAAGATGAGAATAATGATGATCAAATTAATTATTCTCTTTCATGTAATTCAGGTTTAGATGATAAAAGGAATATGTGGTTTCTTGATTTAGGATGTTCTAACCATATGTCATATTTTAAGGATTATTTTGACAAGCTAGATGGTTCATTCAAGAGCCAAGTTCACTTAGGATATGGGAAGGTGATTCATGTCAAAGGGAAAGGGAGTATACCTATCACCACAAAGCATGGGAAGGGTGATATCAGCAACATTTATTTGGCTCCAAACATGAAGCACAATCTCATGAGTGTTGGAAAACTAGTAGAGAAAGGATTCAAGCTACTTTTTGACAATGGAGAATGTTTGATATATGACAAAAAGCAAGGTAAAAAATTGATTGGAAAGTCTATTATGTCAAAAAATAGAATGTTTCCATTGAGAATAAATATGTTAAATCAGAATTATTTATTTTCTACCATTGAGGAATCAAGCATGTTGTGGCACTCTAGATATGGTCATTTAAATTTCAGAAGTTTGCATGTTCTTTTTAAGAACAAGATGGTTGATGGTCTTCCAAGGATTGAATCCAAATTGAAGGAAGCATGCAAGGCATGTATACTTGGAAAACATCATAGAGAAATATTTCCAACCAGAAAATGGAGAGCTACCAAGAAATTGGAATTGGTACATTCATATTTATGTGGGCCTATGTCTTATCCTAGCATAGGAAAAAAATTGTATTTTATTTCCTTTATTGATGATGCTACCAGACTAATGTGGGTTTTCTTTTTGAAGACCAAATATGGGGTATTCTCAACCTTCAAGATATTCAAGGCATTGGCTGAAAAGGAATCAGGTTGTTCTATCAAGGTGTTAAGAACTGATAGAGGTGGGGAATTTTGTTCACAAGAATTTCTAGATTTTTGCTCTTCGCATGGAATAAAAAGGTATTTTACTGCTCCCTACACACCACAAAAAAATGGTGTTGTAGAGAGAAATAATAGAACAATAATGGAGTCAACAAGAACCATGTTGGAGAACAAGAAGTTGGAGAGGAATTTTTGGGCTGAAGCAGTGCAAACAACAACCTACATCCTAAATAGAAGTCCCACAATGGCAGTGAAAAACAAGACACCCTATGAAGCATGGTATGGTAAGAAGCCCATGGTGGCTCATATTAGAGTATTTGGTTGTTTAGAATTTGTTCACATTGATGATGCTAAAAGGAAAAAATTAGACCCCAAGAGTGAGCCTCACATTTTTACAGGTTATAGTGATGGTAGTAAGGCTTACAAGTTTTTCAATCTTGTTAGTAAGAAAACTATTGTTTCTAGGGATTGTAAATTTTTTGAGAATGATGTGTTTTTTGATCATAACCAGAAGAATGCAAAGGTTATTAGTGAAGGGGGCAGAATTTTTATGGGTAAATGGAGGTCAATCAAGATACTCCACTAGTTCCTAGTGTTAATGGCAACAATACTAGTTCTTCCCAAGAGACTAGTTTACCATCAACTTCAACCCAAGTCAAAAACAAAAGGTTGTTGCTTTCACATCCAGTAATTTAAATGTTGTATCAGAACTATCAAAGGATAACAACAAGAATTCAAGCTCAATCAGGTAATAATCTTGAATATATTGAAGATGAAATGACTTACTATGCCTTATCTTGCATTTCTAGTGAACCAAGGAACTATGTAGAGGCTAGTCAAAGGAAAGAATGGGTTGAGGCCATGAATGTTGAGATGGAGGCCATTGAGAGAAATGAGACATGGAATCTCATTCAGCCTACTAGTGACATGGATGTCATTGGTACAAAATGGGTCTACAAGACCAAGTTCCATAGTGATGGAACAATAGACAAACACAAAGCTAGACTAGTAGCAAAAGGGTATGCACAAACATATGGAGTAGATTATGAGGAGACTTTTGCTCCTGTGGCTCACCATGATACTATTAGATTGATGCTTTTAGTTGCTGCTCAGAAAGGATGGGAAGTTCACCAAATGGATGTCAAGAGTGCATTCTTGAATGGTGACATTGAAGAAGAGGTATATGTGGAGCAGCCACAAGGTTATGAAATAAAGGGTAAAGAGCATTGGGTATACAAGTTGAAAAAGGCACTTTATGGGCTGAAACAAGCTCCTAGGGCTTGGTACTCAAATATATATGGATGGTTCTCTAAAAATGGCTTTGAAAGGAGCAAAAATGAGCCAACTCTTTACATAAAAATTGTTGACACTAACGTGTTGTATGTTTGTCTTTATGTTGATGATCTCATTTTTACAGGAAATTCCAAAGCTATGATACAAGACTTCAAGGAGAGCATGAAGAGTGATTTTGAGATGTCTGATCTTGGAAAAATGAAATACTTTCTTGGCATGGAAGTACAACAAAGGGAATATGAGATCTTCATATGCCAAGCCAAGTATGCCCAAGACATGTTGAAGAAATTTTCATTTCTAGACTGCAAGGTGGTTGATACTCCTATTTCTAGTGGGGAGAAGCTTATGAAAGAGGATGGGAGTCCTCTTGTTGATGAGAAGACTTTTAGAAGTATGGTGGGTGGATTGATGTACCTTACATTCACAAGACCTGATATTACCTATGCAGTTTCACTAGTTTCCCGATTTATGAGCTTACCAACTCAAAGGCATATGCAAGCGGTGAAACAAATCTTTAGATATGTGAAGGGAACCTTTGATCATGGCATACACTATAGATCAACAATATCTTCAAGGTTGGTTGGGTATGTTGATTCATATTGGGGAGGTTCTATTGATGACCAAAAATCTACTATAGGGCATTGTTTCACCTTGGGAAGTGGGTTGATTTCTTGGTCATCCAAGAAGCAAAGTACAGTGGCTTTGTCTTCCACTGAAGCTGAATATGCAGCCCTTACTTCAGATTGTACTCAAGGGATTTGGATGAGGATAATATTGAAGGATTTTTGTGAGACTCAACATGAGCCTACCAAAATATTTTGTGATAATAGTGGGGCAATACAATTGTCCAAAAATCTAGTTTTCCATGCAAGGACCAAACACATAGAGTTGAAGCACCATTTTGTTAGAGACTTGGTACATGACAAATTTTTTGTCATTGAGTATGTTAAGAGTGAGGATCAAGTTGTTGATATACTCACAAAGGGGCTATTGAAGGTGACTCATGGGAGACTCAAAGAAATATTGGATATTTCTTCCTTTGACATCAAAGGGGGGATTGTTGAGGGTGATGTCAAAAGTCACCCATAATTATTAAATTAATATGTGAGTTGTAAAATAAAGCACATGAAAAATATATTAAATTGAGTGCTTTATTCATGCAAATTAATATTTTTAGTTAATTTAAAAATAAATAAAAAACAGCATGCAAAGTGGCATAATAAAAGTTATTTTTTATAAAAAGCTAGTTTTTAGCTTTTTTAGTTTTTTTGCATGATCAAGGCTGATTGATCATTATATATTTTGTAATTGGAATATTTTTGAATATGATAAGAATAGGAATATTTCAGTGTGCACAATTGTGGAGCTTTTATGTGGAGCTTTTTTAAAGTTTATATTTGTGCCCTTTTTTAATTATAGATCAAAATTTTTGGTTTGGACCAACAACATAGTTTGCTAAAATTGGAGCTTTTGGCTAAGGATATTTCATAATTTGGAATTCAAAATTGGTTTAGCTTAATCACTAAACACTCCTGGACCATTTTTGGGTGATATCCATGCTCCATTAATGTTATTTTTGTCTTAGATCAGAATTGCTTTATTGTTGTTTTTTTATCTCTCCACCTCAAGAAATTTCAAGAATGATGATGAAAATACAGTCATTCTAAGAGGATGAGTATATTGGTAATTTTTTTTTAGAATAATAATATTGTGAAGAACTTGCTGAAGAGGATGAGGTACTCATAAAATAAAAAGGTTGAAGGCTTGAAAGCAAGAAGTTCAAAAAAATAATGGCCCCTATAACAAATCCTAGCCTAACATCAAGAAATCACTTTACCCTCACCAGGTGATGTGCAATAGGAAATGTACTCAATAGGAGCCAAAATGATTAAGAAAATGGGTTATTCTAGAGGAGGCCTAAGAAAGACATCATCAAGAATACTTGAGCCCCTACAAGTAGAGAAAAGAGATTGTGATCTAGGCCTTAGAACCAGTCCTAATCAACCAAATAAGAAAGGTCCCCCAGTTTGTTTTTGAATCTTCCAAGTCCTCAGTTAAACCAAACATTCAATAGAGACCAAAATTGTACAAGGAATAGAAAATATTGAAAAAAATATTGGTGAGGTAGATATAAGCTTAAGAAAGTATCTACAACTCAAATAAGGGAAACACCAAGTGGTAGTTGAGTCCACCATTAGCTAGCCAAATAAAGAAGAATCTTCTTGTCTTAAACCAAAATATTTCTTGGTCATAACTCAATTAAAGGTTTAAAAAGTAAAAAAATAAGGAAAGGCTTCCTTTTGATCCATTAAGAGAAAGCAAAAAAAATAACCAAGAGCCAGCATACTAAATTGGTAGCCAAAGACACAATCATGACAACTCATGAGAAACCCTAGGTCCAAGGAACAAGTATGTCATTTCAAGTACCTAGTATTATTTTCCTGTCTCTCTCCTCCACAACAAATTGCCCAAGAAGAAGCAACACCAAATCCATGTCTCATCCCTTCTCCCACAAAAAAAATAACTTCCTTTGCTCCTCTTAAGAGCCAACATGCTCTCAATATCTCACAATATTAAAATCCAATAGACCCTATTACCTTAATTCAAAAATCCTCATTGTATCCATTTCCCATTCTTTAATTAGTCTTCATTGCAACACCGCTTTCTAGTCATCCAATGTCAGACACTCTAAGTCAATTCAAATAAGCAAATAAAAATGCTAAGAAATTATTGAAGAAGAAACCTCTAAAGAAGGAAAAGAATAAGGTACCATAGATAGTGATGAGCACGATAGGCCCAATTACAATAAGCAAATAAGAGCAAATCATACCAGTTGTGCATAATATTGCATCTAAGATGATAAAAACAGATTATAAAATGGTGGTGCAGGAAGCGAATATTATCAGGGTCCCACTAGAAGACACCTTCCAAAGTTCTCAAATGAAATTTAGCATGATGTATCTTCAAGGAGCCAAGATAGAAGGAAAATATGAAAATTTGAAGAAGGCAAATTGCCTAGAGAAAACACTAAAAGAGGAGCAAAATAATATGAAGACATTGCAATCCTAGATCAAGTAGTTGCAAAAAATCCTCAAGGTAGCTTCAAATTTAAAATAGTTGCATTAAAGGGATGGAAGAATCCAAGCTTTGGAGGAGAAATTGAAGAATCTACAAGTAGAATTAGATGAAGAGAAAAAAAAAGCACAAGATCCTCACTTCTCCTAAAAGCATTAACATAACTTAAGAAGAATAATTGGAATAAAATCCTTGAAAAGTGATTGCAAGCATACTCGATCAAAGAATATTTTATTTTCAACCTACAAGTTACTAAAGCTACACAAATTGATTTTAAGGAAACTCAAGTCAAGATAGATGATAAAATAGAGTATGTGAAACCCATTGTCAAAATTTTGAAGAAAATATCCAATCCACAGCTGGTAATATTTACGAAAAAGGACTTGGAAGGAGCGATGTACCTAGCCCAAGAGCTAGTAGAAGGAAATCATTTGTTGCAATAAGAGTGGGAAATGATTCATGAACTTAGTAGAAATATAGAGAAAATGGTGGCACATTTAAGAGAAATTAAGGATATTGGATTCCTAGGTCTTTGGGATGACTAGGGACACTTCTATACCATTGAACAACTCAAGATCCATATCAAACTAATTGGCAATAATGAAGAAAAAATTGACCTATGGCCACAACCCATTGGAGAAGCCAAAGTTTTTGAATTTTAAAATGGGCTAGACACAATACAGGTGATAGTTCAATAGCTAGATAGGAGATATAATGACCCCTCATATAAAAAAACTTACTAATTGAAAGCAATTCTTAGCAAGATCAGAAGCATTAGGTATCCAAATCTAGAGTCCTAGAATTTATCTTGTCAAGTATTGCAGCTAAAATGAGTTCTCCATCCAATCAAAGAACTAGAGGGAATGAAAAAGAAGAAGTATTAGTAGTGATAGAGAAACACAAGAAGAACAAGGTGAAATCATTAGGACCCTAATTGCAAGAGCCTCAAAAAATAAAATTTTCCAAATAACAAGTGGCACTCAAGAACAAGAAAATGAAAATAGATGAGGTGTAAAGTCATCAGCCTAATACCTTGATATCTTGATGATAAAAGAAAATATGAGGCACCCAAAGGGAAAAGACCATGCTAGAACAAAGCTATTGGCCGTAGAAAAGGAAAGAAAATAAGCAAACCAGTTGCACAAGATGCAAATTTTGGGGAAAGTATGCTAGCTCAAAAAAGGATACCCATAGCTGTTGTAAATCTTAGATATCATAGCTACCAATAAAGGCTATAAAATGAGACACGGTCCTACAGCAATGCACTAAAGCATTCTGGGTCAATTATTTTATTGAATAGCAAAGCAACCATGCATATCTCATGGTTACCAAGACATTGTGTAGTTGTCTAAAATTTGAAGAAAAATACCCATGCAACTTTGCTAAGAATAAGACAATAGGGAGCAATAAAGGGATCCAATTGTTGAGTACCTAGAATATTTACCTAAGATAGCTTTTTGTCTAGAGTAGCTCTCAATTGTAGTGGACTATGCTTAAAGGAATTCTAGTTTTGTTGGAGGTACCTCCAGTCAAGTATCTGTATTTCTCTTCCTTTTGTTTCTTCTTCTTATATCTTCCTCCTCTTTCTTCCTTTGCTCCTCATTTCCATACACTATTCTTCCCTTCATTTTTTCCCCTTATTATGTATTATTTAGGAGATCACCACCTTCTCCATCCATCACAATTCCAACTTTCTATCATAGTTATTCCATAATAGCTTCCTGTTATCTTCTATCTCTTATGGTACTTTTCTTCCTTAGTATTTTGTAGAGATTTCCATATTTTATAAGCAAATGGGATGTAGCCTAGCCAGGGGCATCTTCCAATGCATGTATTAAAGCTTCTTTTATATCTACAAAATCCATATCCAATTAAACTCCATGTCTTCACCCCCTTCACATCTCCAAGTTTATCCATCATTTCTCCAAAATATTTTATAGCTTTGTTGCCTTATAAAATGTCTCCATGCCCAACTAGATAAGATCATCTAGGTTATCTATTTCTACAAGAAAAACCCCCTAGGAGGCACCAATAATATGGGTTGATTTCATTACCCACATACATAATTCATTGCAAACCATTTAGAATTTGATTTTTGCTACAAATTTACCAAGGTAAAAGCCCAAACACATGACCAGACTTATAATTTTTATAAATACAAGCTATTGGAGGTTCAAGTACATCATTTTGGGGCCAAATTTCAAAGTGGTATTTTTATAATGGCCAAAATTGCACAATAAGCTAAAAGAGAAGAAATTGGCTAAGTTAGAAAAAATATGGTAAAATAAATCCTGAAATGAAGCAATCCCAAACTTTTCAAGCAATGATGTTAGCCAAACCATCAAAAAAATTGGGATCATAGAATCCTAGACAAGAGCAATCCTGAGTTTTGTTGATGATGACCTCAACCAAAATCTTCTCAAAGCCTAGCCTAAGAAGACATGAACCTAGATTTTTCAATAGGTGATGTCAAAGAAAGCACAAGGTCAAAACCAAGAAATCTTGAAATTTCTAATTGCTTATGTCGACTTAAGTTTCATAAAATTCTAAGAAACCACAAGTCCAGAACCAAGAAATATTGAAATTTATAATTGCTTACATCGGATTAAGTTCTAAGTTTTTTTGAGAAGCCAATAGGCCAAAATCAAACAGACCTAGGATTTTTAAGTGATGACGTTAGTCAATCTCTCTAGAAATCCTAGCCTCATCTCCAAGGCTCCTGTAATAATCAAAAAAACTTGACAACACCTCTAAGCTCCAAAAATGAGTAGAAAGACCCAAGACATGTTCTTTTCATTAGATATCATGCATGCCAAAATATTTAACCTCCTAGTTACTCCTAAACCACTCAAAGTAAAAGTATTAAGTTGATGTTGAAGTCTCTAACAAGTTGATGCAATGACTAGGCATGGTTGCAAAAAATGACATTCAGATATCCATAGACCTTTTGGAGATATGTGGATGCCAAGCTTTTGGAAGAGATCTAGATTGACCACATCATCATGACAAAATCCAAAATAGTTAATCCAAACTTATTCAAACAGACTAAGAGGATGACCCCCACACTCCTAAAGCATTGGATCCAAGCTATGTGTGTCAGTCCTATAATAAATTTACAATATAAGTATTGGGCCATAAGATTCATTGTAAACTTATAAATATCCCAATTCACCTTAGTATGAGGGTTGGATATTTAGAAATTTTCTTATTATATGTTGTATATTTTTCTCTACAATCAATATAGGCAAGAAGTTGTTTGACCTCCATTGAAGATAACATTTCAAGTTTTTATATGAATGTGAATTTTGTAGCTAAAGCATATCTATTAATACTTTATGGTTGATTAATTGTGTTAGGAAAATTATGTTATAATTTGGATTTTTGTTTGAATTATATTCATTAAAGTTATTGGAATGTTAAAGATTCATAATTTGAGCGTAATGAATTTTGTGATGTTCTATGAAGAACACAAGCTTATACTAAGATGGGGGGTTAACAGTATAATACCACTTTTTACTTTTCTTCTCAAATCAATATTATGCAGTGTATAGATAACAGTATCAATAGCAGTAATCATAGCAATGCACAAAAATCCACACACAATAGAGACACAGATTTAACGTGGTTCACCCAATGTGGGCTACCTCCACAGAGAAAATATTTCTCAAATAATATCTTGGGAATATTTCCCAAATTACAATGTTTATGGACCTCGGTACAAAGGAGATGTCGATCCCCTAAATCTCAAGTTTGTGGATCTCTTCCATAGGATAAATATTTCCCCTTTTGCCCTGGATAGTGATCTTCTAGAAGACTCTGTCTCTCTACTGCATAGACTTGTGGATCTTTCTCCACTTGAAGACTCCTCACTCAGATATATCTTCAATTGTCCTAGCTGCTGGATCTCTATCCATTGAGACTCTGTCCTCTATACTCTGTCACCTCCAAAGCTTTGTCTCAATATTTTACCAAACAAAGTTCAATAGGTCTAGCACAATTTTTCCCAATCTCTTACACTAAACATAGTACAGTCGGTCTGGTACAATTATTCTCAATAGGTTCACTTAGAACATGCTCAAATCTGCTCAATAGGTTCACACAAAACCTGTCCAAATCTGCTCAACAGGTTCACACAAAACCTATCAAAATCTACTCAATAGGTTCACACAAAACCTATCCAAATTTTCTCAATAAGTTCACACAAAAATTGTCCAAATCTACTCAATAGGTTCACACAAAACCTGTCCAAATCTGCTCAATAGGTTCACACAAAACCTGTCCAAATATGCTCAACAAATTCTCTCTAGGACTTGCTCAAATTTGCTCAATAAGTCCTCTATAGGACTTGCTCAAATCTGCTCAATAAGTCCTCTATAGGACTTTCTCAAATCTGCATAGCAAGCTTTCACAAAAGCTTAACTCAAAAAAATCCACAAGTCTTCTCAAAGACTTGTCTCAATCACATAGAATCATAAAGAGAATTGTTAGACTCAATATGTTCTAAGCTCAATGTACAATCAATATCTCAAATCAATCTCATAGAAGCATAAAGAGAATTGTTAGAGACTCTATATGTTCTATACTCAAATCCCAATCTCAACTCAATAGAAGCATAAAGAGAATTTTTAGAGACTCTATATGTTCTATACTCATATCTCAATCTCAACTCAAATCAACCTCAATATCAACTCAAATCAATCTCAAATAAAATTAGAATATTGAATAGTTTGTTTCTAGGAACTTGAAAAACCACATGCATCCACTTGACTAGGCTTAATAAACTCAACTCAACCAATCACCTCAAGGAACAATCCTTTCTCACAAACCCTAGTCCAAGCATGTATTAACCAACTCAACTCAATCAATCACCTCAAGGAAAAATTCTTTTTCACAAACCCTAGTCCAAGCATGTATTAACCAACTCAAAAATTTTCCAACAATGCTCATGCACAAGTCTCACATAGCAATGATACTCATGTTTTTTTCTAAATCAAGTTCAAGTTCATTTCATCATCAATGGGCTTCAACAACAATGCTTAGAAAACAAGGTTTAAATACAAATCACAAACCAAAAAACCTTGAAGCATTCAACCAATCATTTTCTAAAAGAAAACCACAATCAATCCTTTTATCTCCAATGATATTTCAGAAATCAACCACCATAAACAATAAATAGGAGAATGTGCCCATACCTTTTTTATGCTAATAAGTTGTCCACAAAATCTGCCACACTTAAACACAACTTTCCTTTCCAATCTAAACAAGGGTTAATGGACTTCAAATAATCACAAAATAAAGCATTACTCAAATTACACCCTTTTTACTCCAAGTTAATAAACACATCCACCAAAGTCCTTTTTATTAAAACCCTTATCAAAAATAATAAACCTCTCAAAATTGCTTTAAAAAAAAAACAACTCACTATTTCTCGTAAAATTAATTCTCCATAACCATCAAATAATCATAAACCAATAATGCTTTGCAATAATAATCACAGCCCTAATAACAAACTTTAAATGCCATTAACTACCTTATAACTCCAAACTTTAGGGCTAATAAAAATTATTTAAATGCAAAACGTAATTACCTCCTCAAGGGGATTTGAACCCCCTACTTGCCACACTGCGAGCATCTTAGCCACGGCTAAGATTCCATACGAGCTAGGTGCTCATTGGAAAGGCAAAGGCCCAAAGTGCCTTAAACCTTCCTCCACCTTCCACAAAAGACAAAGCGCCAAAGCGCTTTCCACACGCCTTTCGAAACGCCATCCAAGGGATTTGATCCCTGGTGTTTGCACTGCCTTGTGCCTTAAACCAAAATAATTTTCCAATGTGCCACACTTCCCACCATGATTTGACTTTTCAAGCGCTGCCATTTTATTTCCTGCTTCTCTTCTCAAAATTCGCACAAGCTCATAGACTTATTCGAATGCCAAACATTTATCGCAAGAGCAAGGATAAAACTTTGATTTATTTACCACCCCTTTATATAGTGTTTAAAACACTCCGAAGACGTCAACAAAAATATGAATTAATGTTTTCTTGATGACATTGGCGGGAAAATTTACATTTAAATTTAAATTTTAAATAATTAAAATTTAAACCAAATATTAAAACTCAAATAACTCCATCACCGGGGCACATTTTTCGATGAAACGAAAGCCCAACTTGGGTTTTAAGAAAAATCCAGATCAAATATATTATCCATGGTTTTAAATAAAACCTTTTATTTTCTTGCCTTGGTTTTCACAAAAACCCTTCATATATCCTTTTGACATTAAATGCTCTTTGACATCAATGACAACATTTTAGCTTAGGGACTCAAAATGTCCAACATTCTATTTAATGGTTGATTTGTTAGGCTTTGTCTTTTATTTGAGTGTAAGAGTATATGTCCAATATATTTCATTATTGTTAAGCTATATCCCAACCATATTTCAATTAGTCTCTAACCCTATATCTTTCAACTCTTGTATCCTTGTGTTTAGTCTCAAATCCTTTTTTTATTTTTCTTCAACATTTGAAGTAATTGGATTCATTCAGAGGTTGACTTAGAAGAAATTCTAATCATCCAATCTTGGAATAGTCTAGGGAATATTTTCCACACTATAAAACTTGACAACCAAGAGTTACACTTTGTGATAAGTCAACATAGACCATTGATACTATTAATGATGTTAGTTTACATCTTGGTTTACATACTTATCACTTTACTCAAGTTCATTACATGTATGACCTAATTAGGAACTTACTCTATGAATTAGTTGCTTAATCATGATTTGAGATTGAAATTTATCAAAATAGGTGTAAGAAACTATTTCATTCATGAATAATCCATAGGTTTGATAATTGTTGCATTTGATAAAGTCATAGGCAAGATATATCATCTTACAAGTGTAATGCAAGACATCCAAAATTTTATAGCCAAGGTGGATGAAGCTACCACACTTGGGCATAGGCAATTTGTACATCTTTATTTTGACCACTTGAAGTCACTCATCACTCATTCCATTTTTAAAATAATTTTATCTCTAATGAAGCCTCATGAAATTTATATACATTTTTTTTTCTGGAAAGCAACATAGAGATCCATTTGGCTCAAATAGTTATAAAGCAACTTGTGCACTCGACCTGGTGTATACCAATACATGCAAACACTTGGATTCAAATTTTGGTGGCTATAAAATTATTTATTGATGATCGTATATAATAAATATTGGTTTATTTCCTAAATATGAAGGATGATGTCTTCTATTAATTATAGTAGTTCAAAGCTTAGGTGGAAAATGTTACCGATAATCATATTCTCAGATTCTACTCAAATCATGGGAAGTGCACCAATAATGAGTTTTTTGCTTTCTTAATGCAACACAACATTAAATGGTAATTTATAACTCTCTATATAACTTAAAAAATGGAGTTGTATAAGGCATAGTTATACTATTTTGGAGATGGTGCGAAGCATGTAGAGCAAAGCCAAATTAAAGCCAATATTTTAGGTAGAATTTATTCATACTATGGTTGATTTGTTGAGTTATGCACCAACACTTCCACTGAATGGTATTTGTTGAGTGAATATTTTACCCTATAGAAAAATGATCACCACAACTAGAGTATCAAACAAGAAACTCTCTATTGCAAATAAATTAAGTAGCATTATTCATTTCTCCAAGGTTCTTGTGAACAAACATTCATGTGCATGTAATCAATCAAGACTAAAGCAAATAAATGAATGTACACCGGAATAACTTAACCAAGCAAGTAATAGTTAAAAAGGGGTCTTTAATGATTCAAATCAGTACTTTGCAACCATAATCTATTAAAAAAACAAATGCGAAGATAGCCTCTTTTAATGTTCTTAAGATTAAAGTTATTCTGGTATACATTCATTTATTTGCTTTGGTCTTGATTGATTACATGCACATGAATGTTTGTTCACAAGAACCTTGGAGAAATGAATAATGCTACTTAATTTCTTTGCAAGAGAGAGTTTCTTGTTTGATACTCTAGTTGTGGTGATCATTTTGCTATAGGGCAAAATATTCACTCAACATTTTGGCGCTAGAAGGAGGGCCTTCTTTATTGCTTTGTGATTGCGATATGTTCTAACGATTAACGTGGGTAGTTTTATTTCCACCTATTGTGCTTGCAAGTATAACATTTATTTGTTTTCTTTTGCAAGTGAGTTGAGAGAAGTCTTTTAGAATTCTAGAGTTTTCAAGCTGGCCCAACCTGAGTACATAGCTACTAGGTCCAAAACCACAGGGGAAACTATTTTCCAAAGCCTTTCTCCCACTCTCTAGGAAGCCCAGAAACAAAACATTAGAGATCGAAATACCACCCAAGATACTTGAGTTAGGAGCTTCTTTAGACTCAAGTACGTCTAGTGGGCCTGAGCCCCCACTTTCAAACGTGATAGCTACACCAAGTGTGTTTGTCCCCATCATTACAAGTGTTGCCATTGTTCCTATAGGGTCGATACCCTTGAATAACATGGCCCAACAACAACAACAACAACCACCTGCCCTTTGGTATGGTGTGCAAAGTTCTCCCTTGGATATCCCTGGGGTAGTCCATGACTTGCCTAGAAATATTGAAAGGGGATTGCCTAAATTCATGCATGATGGTCCCATAACAGTCGAAGAACATGTCCAAATTTACAAGGATTACATGTTTAGACAAGGAGTTACCCATGAAGATATCGCTTGTCAAATTTTCCCTGCTAGTCTAGAAAGTACGACCAATGAATGGTACAAGAATCTTCCAGTAGGGTCCATTACTTCATGGGCCCAATTAGAAACTGCCTTTATTAGCCAATTTTGAATGTTGTTGGATCCTTCCATAATTTATAATTTATTCGTATCATGCAAAAGGTTACCCAATGAGCCCATAAGAACATTCAATCAAAGGTTCCAAAAACTGTATACAAATTTGACTCGCCACTTTGCAGTAGATCCTGTGGTGGCCCTACAACTATACTTTGGAGCTTTAGATCCATTAACATCCTTGTTGACTAGAAGGAATCCTCAGGTTATGATGCTTTCATTAGCTTATGTGGAGACAATGACCCTTGAACAACAAATGAATTTACCAGGAGTAGGGTTGTCTCAATTGATTGGGATGGGACAATACGGTCCATACAGTCAATTTGCCATGATGAATCAATTAATGGCACCACAAGTTCCAACAATGAACAATTTCCAACAACCATCTCAAGTCGCATCATTTCCCACTTATCCTAATGCCTCTGTTCCAACATAGGCATTGATTCCAAATAACCCGATGACCTTGCCTGGGTTCAGTATGGGCAATAACTTGTTGACCATACCTGGGTTTACTCCGATTAGTACGCCAAGCCCAATGACTTATCCAACAATCACTCCTATTCAAAGTGTGAATCCAGGATGGAATCAAAGTGCCCAGACCCAAGCCATTGTACCTATTCTAGAGGTGGCTAATGTAGCAAATACAACTGGGCCCGGAATTATAGTGCCCCAACCACAAGGGCCTGAATCCGTGATAGAAGACATGAAGGAAACATTGGCCAAAGTTTTGGTTACTATGGGAAATGTTAATAAAAAAGTTGACCAAGTCATTGGTCATAACCGACCTCATAACCATAGAGGAAAAGGAACATACAACACACATCCTAATAATGGACGAGTACCCAATCCCATAGCCAATCAGGCAGATGTCTCGAAAGATTTTGGAGAGTTAGGATCTTGTGATAATGATTGCCCACACTATTGCCATGGAAAGCAGGAGTCTATATTGACTGAAGTTATACATCCCCAAGAAAGTGAAGAAGAGGAGGATGTTGAGTTTTTTGGAAAAGAAGATGAAGAAACATTGGAAGTTCATGCCAATAAACGTTTTGGGAAAGGAAATCACAAGTATTACACAAGGAGTTCTAAGGATCCCAAAACTTCCTCTACCCCTCCAAACAACCCATTACTTCCTCCTGATTTCAAAGGAGATGTCAATCCACCTCCTCCATCAATGGTGGAGAAGTCTAAGTTGGTGCAAAACATGTCAAATTCGGAAAAACCCACTTATGACTTGATAGAAGACATGAAGAAAACTAAGGCCAATGTCTCAATGTATGATATGTCCCAACTTTTAGGCCAAGAAGTAAGTCCACCAAAAGGTTTGGATCCACCTACCCAAGTTCATGAAGCTAAGGGTGTTGAGTCCCAATTGGTTTTGAAAAGGGAAAAATGAGACGTACCCCCCTTTCTTATAACCATTAGAATTGCTGGTAGAAATCTACACAATTGTCTAATAGATTCAGGGGCCTCTACTAGCATTATGCCCCTAGAAATCTATCAAAAATTGGGACTTACACCAAAACCTTCTAAAAGCAAGGTGGTGCAACTGGATAGATCGGCCATGGAGGTAGTGGGAGAATTAAGTGATATTCTTATTCAGGTCAACTCAGAACCTAGGGTTCAACATCACATAGATATATTGGTACTTAACATTCCTATCAAATATGGCATGGTGTTGGGAAGAGATTGGAGCAAGAACTTAAATGGATACATTGTAACAGACTCTTCACATATGTGGTTGCCTTGGAGAGGAGTGGCCAACCAAATTTGAATTGATAGTGAACCTAGGCTCAAGGAAATGATAACAGAATACAACAAACCTAATGAGATTCAATACATTGAAACTAAATTAGGAGCCTATTGCTTGGACGTAGAAATTCTTGAGAATTCTCAAAATGGAAGTATTGGATGCAATGATTCTGAAGAACACCATAAGGTTTGGACTCTAAGATTTGATGGATCCAAGTCCAAACAAGGGGCGGGAGCTGGTATTGAACTTTCATGTCTAGACAGAAAACCTATGTTGGCTGCATATAGATTACAGTTCCCAGCCACCAACAATGTGGCAGAATATGAGGCCTTGATTTTTGGACTCCAATTGGCCCTTCGAAAGAAAATCAAATGTATCAAGGTCTTAGGTGATTCTGAATTGGTGGTAAAACAAGTTAAAGGACAATATGCATGTAAGAACAAGTGGCTCAACCTTTACCAAACCAGAGTTAGATATTTAATAAATGAATTTGATGCTTTTAACATATCTCTAATCTCTAGAAAAGGCAATCGTTTGGCAGATTCTTTAGTCGTAGCTGCTAGCATGCTTAAACCAATGGATCACAAGAAGTGCAAGAAATTTTCCATAGAATTAGTCCCTTGCCCCTCGATACCTGATAACGTCATGAATTTCCAAGTCTTTGATAGTGACAGACATATATTCAATTTTGTCACTAATTCTGGTATCTTTGAAAATCAGGTTATTGATGAAGACGAGAGGGGGCAAGAAGAGGCAGATTTGAAAATGGAAGCTACTAGGAAATGGAATGAGATGCCAAATGGGATGGCCTCATTAGAGAAAATGTTTGATATTGGATACCAACCGAAAGGAGGGAGAAAAGTTCCACCTCCCAAAGAGGCTTGTGACTTAGTCAATATTGGAAGTGCAGAAAACCCTCACGAAATATTCATTGCAAAGGCATGTACCGAACATGAAAAGAATTCCATTGCCAATGCATTGAAGGAATACATAGATTGCATAGCTTGGAGCTATAAGGAGTTGAGAACTTATGATCAGAATGTTATAATGCATACAATTCCTTTGAAGCCAGACTCCAAACCCTTTAGGCAAAGACAGAGGCCAGTCAATCCGTTACTAGAGCCCTTGATAGAGAAAGAGGTAAAGCGACTATTAGAAGCTAAAATCATCTTTCCTGTTAGGCATTCCACATGGGTTGCTAACTTGGTCCCTGTGAGGAAAAAGAGTGGAGAGATAAGGCTATGTATTGATTTTAGAAATCTGAATAAGGCCTCACAAAAGGACAATTACCCTCTACCTACCATTGATGAAATCCTTCAAAAGGTAAATGGGTCAGAAATGATGTCATTCCTAGATGGCTATTCAGGATACAATCAAGTCCTCATCCATCCTAATGATAGGATGAAAACCGCCTTCACCACAAAATGGGGCACTTTTGCATATAGGAGAATGCCTTTTGGATTGTTGAATGCAGGTGCCACATTCCAACGAGCCATGGACTTTGCCTTTAAGGGGCTCATCGGTAAGTGCATTATTGTCTATGTAGATGACATTCCTATCTTTTCTAAGAATAGGGAAAACCATGTCAAGGATCTAAGGAAAGTTCTCCAAAGGTGTAGGGAACATGGCATTTCACTCAACCCAAAGAAGTGCATTTTCGGGTTAACGAAAGGAAAATTATTGGGACATGTAATATCCAAAGATGGAATTTCCATTGATCCTAAAAGAATAGATGCCATACAATAGATTTATTTTCCCAATAGCAAAAAAGAATTGAGATCATTTTTTGGGAAGATTAATTTTGTTAGAAAATTTATTTCAGGTTTTTCAGAAATTGCAAAACCCTTGAACGATATGTTGAAGAAAGAGGCCCAAATCAAATGGACAAATGAAAATAGGGATGCTTTCAAAAGAATCAAGGATGCGATTTCTAGAGCCCCGATTTTAGTGAGTCCTGATTATGCGAAGCCTTTCTACATTTACACATTTGCTTCAGACCATTCCTTTGCGAGTGTTCTAACTCAGAAGAGTGAACGCAACATTGAAAATCCTATTGCCTTCCTTAGTACTCCTCTCAAAGATGCAAAATTGAGATATTCCATCTTGGACAAGCAAATGTATGCCCTATTTAAGACTATTAAAAAATTCAGACATTATATAGTCCACAGTAGGGTGTTTGCTATAGTCCCAGATCCTGCAGTTAAAGCCATGTTTATACATAATGAACTGGGTGAAAGACGAGGTAAGTGGATCTCAACTCTTCAAGAATTTGATCTTGAAATTCAACCTATGAAGATAGTGCGGGGACAAGGGTTGGTTAAGGCCATAGCAGAAAATGATCCCTTAGTTTCATGTCAGCATTATGAAATAGCAGATATAATTGAAGATGAGTGGTACGTAGATGTTGTGTATTTTTTACTAAATGGTAAGTGTCCACCACATTTAAATTCTACTCAACGAAGAGCCTTGCGTCTAAAATCTGCTAATTTTCTAATCAGATCCGGTGCATTATACAAGAAAAACCATGAAGGAATTTACCTTCGTTGCGTTGATCGAAAAGAGGCAGCACAAATACTCGAGGAATTCCATGGTAAGTATGGGATAGGACATGGGTCTGCTAATGCCACAACCCATCAAATCCTTAGAGCTGGTTACTATTGGCCTCAATTGTTCAAAGATGCTCATGCTCATGTGAGGTCATGTCATACTTGTCAAATTGCGGCAAATAGAGAAAGGGGTGCTTCTATGCCATTACAATCTGTAATTGAGTCTAGACCTTTTGCACAATGGGGTTTGGATTTTGTTGGGATCATCAGTCCCAATTCATCCGATTCCCATAAATACATTCTCACAGCTACATATTATTGCACAAGGTGGACGGAAGCTATCCCCACTAAAAATGCCACTTCAGAAGTTGTTATTAAATTCTTAGAGGATAACATTGTCACTCGATTCGGAATGCCTAACTCCATTGTAAGTGATAACGGTTCCGCTTTCTCCTCTCTGGAATTTGCAAATTGGGCATTCGACAACATGGTGAGTTTGAAGTTTTCTTCCAATTACTATCCACAAGGTAATGGCTTGGCTGAGTCTTCTAATAAGAATTTGTTATGTGTCATTAAAAAGTTGCTTGAAAGAAATCCTAGAGATTGGCATAACAAACTTAAGTTGGCTCTTTGGGCTGATAGAATCAGAATCAAGGAATCATTAGGAACATCTCCTTACCACTTAGTTTATGGACAAGATCCTATTTTTCCCACAAATCTTAAGTTACAAACATTACATTTCATGAAATATTACCTTGGAACTGATAATAAACTTGAAACTAGACTAACACAATTGATGCATCTGGATGAAAAGAGGGATGAGGCTATGCTTCACTTTAGTAAACACCAAGATGTAGTAAAAAGGTGGTTTGATAAAAGGTCTAGAGTCAAAACATTTAAAGTTTCAGATTTAGTGTTGTTGTGGGATAAGAGACATGAGAGGAAAGGAGATCATGATAAATTTGATTACTTATGGTTGGGTCCTTACCAAATTTCAGAAGTCCTAGGTGAAAACAACTTTAGATTAAAAACCTTGGACGAAAAATATTTGGCTTTACCCGTCAATGGGCTGCATTTAAAACACTATTTCCAGGCCTGAAATGGCAAGGCCTTGTATTATATGTAAATATGTCATGCTTTGTTTTGTGTGTGCAGATTTGATTTTTTTGGTGTGTTTTAGGCTTTTGCCTTCAACCTTTATTTTAGCATGATGAGGTTGTTCTGAATAAGGTTTTGAGGCATTTTGATTGCATTGTTCTTTTTCTTAGCTTGGTGTGTTGGTCATTGGACCAGTTTTGGGCTTGATATAAAAAAAAAAAGGAAGGGGATAGCAAAGATGTTAGTTTGTATCCTTATCAATGTTTTAAGACTAGAAGTATATGAAACAACATAATTGTATTACAGAAAGCTCCACGAGTACTGCAAACACATTAAAGAATATCGTTTGAAATTTGGGATACATGAAAGTTGTCAATTTTGCAAGATAGGGTGAAGCATTTTGTATAATCCATCTTACTCATTTGTTTTCAGGATACATTGCATAATAACTTTGAGTCTCATTCCATTCCATATTTCAAAGACAACCACCAAAAGCATGTCGGACCCTCTTAGGATCATTGCACAATAAACATTAAGTAAGGTCTTGAGATTGGAAACTGATGCCGCATTGTCTTGAATTAGACACGTTCTGCACATATAAAGAACATCTTGGGCAAAATGGTTGAAACCATACTTGGAAGAAAAAGTGAGGTGAAAAGAATTTTTCTTGTCTGTCCCATCATGCAAAACATAGTCCATGAAACAGTGGTTTTCACCACTCCCACAATACTTAAAACATCATTTGGATTGGAAGGATAGTACTACATGTCCCTTGCAAGGATGGGTAGTCATCCCTAAGGTTCAAGGAAGCCATTACTACTCCACCTCCATCACATCATTTGGATTGGAAGGATCGTACTACATGTCCCTTGCAAGGATGGGTAGTCATCCCTAAGGTTCAAGGAAGCCATTACTACTCCACCTCCATCACATCATTTGGATTGGAAGGATCGTACTACATGTCCCTCACAAGGATGGGTAGTCATCCCTAAAATTCAAGAAAGCCAAAGCCAAAGCCTGGACTATGGGGCTGATCTCCATCGGGGCTATAGATGCCTGACTGGAAGTGGAGTAGGCTCATGCATGGTGACATGTCTCATTTAAAAGCAAGACCTCTGACCGCTCACACGGACAGGCTAGCCTGGCAGTTTTATCCATAACAGGTTTAATCATTTTGCTTAAGATGAGGTAATAAACTCAAATCAGAGTAGTAAGGATAGGGTTAAATTCTCATCATGCTTAGGTTGAGAATCTGATTCCCCAAAGCTTTGATTTCACTTACACATGCACATTGATTCAATATGGTAGTGGCGCATAACCAACCTTGAGATTGGGTATATGAACTCAATACATGCATGATTGGTCCTAAGAGGGTTTGATAGTTTTAATGTTTCTGCTCATGCTACTAAAATTTTATGAGTCCTTGCAAAGCAGGCCAGTCATAGTTTATTATTCTGGCAATACATTCAATCTTGCATAGACCCTCCATGATTCATTATATGCATTCATGTGAAACTGGCAATAGAATGTGGAACTATTTCAAACGATAAAGAATGAATCACTATGCACACATTGAGCCGATGTCTGAATGATTCTAATGTTTCATGTATTTCTGGTCTATTTACATTCTTTGGATATTTGCTAACGCTTGCAGTTGAGTTGTAGGTTTTTAGGTTGGGTTCTCACCGAAATGCTCAGGAGCATTTCCCAGTAGAGTCGCCATTTGTTGTGGTTGCTCCACAACGTACCCCAAAATTGGGGACCCACCTTTTTATTTTTGGTATTTGGGTGTTTGCATGTTGGTTTTGAGTGTCTAATGCTCGGTTTGTTTTGAATTTGCATTTATCATTATTTTGTTGTCAATGATATTTTATTGTCGACGACTTTTTCTTGTCGATGATATTTTATTGTCGATGAATTTTTCTTGTCGACGATATTTTATTGTCGATGACTTTTTCTTGTCGACGATTTTTATTTTTATTTTTTCTTGTCAACGATTTTTCTTTTTCTTGTCGATGATATTTTATTGTCGACGATTTTTCTTTCTTGTCGATGATTTTTTTTGTTGTTTTTTTTCTATCGACGACTCTTTGTCGTCAATTTTACTGTTAGCTTTTTTTTATGGTTAAATTTTATGTTTTCTTCATTTGAGTGTTTCAAGTAAGCTTTTTGTACATATAAATGTTTAAAATAAAAAATGAAGTTCAATCCCACGATGGACATGTATATGTATAAGAAGTATTTACTCAATATTAAAAAAAATAAAAAAATAATATATATAAATCTATATTTGTATATATAATACTTAAAAGCAATAAAAATATATATATATATATATATATATATATATATATATATATATATATATATCATTATTATTAAGTATATTTTATATACAATAATAGTAATGAAAATAAAAAAAGTAAAAAATAAAGGCAAATGTCTTTTACTTATACCTCAAGGGTCTTTGATCTTTATTCGCAAATGAGAATTTCAACGCTTGTAGCTTTTGATCATTGAAGATAGTTGTATTTTTGTGAGTATAAAGGTGTGGAGTATGTGTTATAATAGGAATTATCATCCCTAATGATTATTATGGTTTCTAATGTAGGTCGAAGGTAATACGACCAAAGGAACAGCGTGGAACATGGTGCTTCTACCCGGTTGGAATATAGAAATCAACCCTACGATAGCATTGGAGGATTTGATGGCATATGTGTGGATGCCACATTACCAAAGCTGACGTGGATGCCATGTATCGAAGACTATGTGGCAATGGCGAACGAAGAAAGCCAATCACCGGATAGCTCATATGCTTCACGAACATGGATAGGATTTTGCATCTGTTTACGCAAGCCGGACACCTCTACAGTGAAAAAGAATAGCAACCGAGGACCCAACACCGTGACCGGAAATGCCACCAAAGTTTGTCGTTAGTCGACAGATTCAACTGTCAAAAATGTCTACAAAATCGCTTTCCCATCGTGATGATCTCGATATGTTCATTGAGTGCGGCACAGATTGGATAGACGACATCAAACCTCTCGACATGGTGGGAGTAGTAGTGACAATATTATGGTGAGCCTGGCAAAAGATTTTAGAAGTGAACTTGACAACGATGAGAGAAAATATTCAGCACGTGGATATTGGAACATTTGAAAACAAGGTTTTCAGAACACAGCGGCTTCATTAATGATAAGAATATGGTAGAGGCTCGGCGACATTGATTATGCAACAATAAAAAACAATGTGTGACGTGGATATGGAGAAAGACTAGGATGTTTATGTGGCAGCTTGGACAGTTGAAACCACCATTGGAACCAACAATTATATTCAATAAAATAAAATACGTACGATCTGGAGACACTCCCCACACACGGCAAAAATATTAGATATGCTGGCAGCACAACTAGGTGAAATATACAGCAATAGTGAAAATAATATCAAACATAGCTAAAGGGGAGCATCGATCGTGCATTTGACGGTTGTGAAAATCGTTTTGCCGGAGAAGTCAAGTGGTGTGATGAAAAAAAAAGGGCCACCTTCGATCATTAGAATGTGCAAATCAGATACAACGGGTGCCTTTAATGGAGATTGGGACAACAAATAGGCATCGACAGGTTTCAAAATAGTGGACAAATTACGAAATGGAATGCTTCGATCTGAATGCCTAAAAATGGAAAGTGACAGACTTCAACGCTGGTGGTTTGGATTCACGGTTAGTTAGAGGCCTGATTGTAGCTGGTAAATAGTATGACATGGAAGGCATCATGGAATCTAGCAGGCAGCTTGGCTTGTCAAGGTAGACGCTCATATGGCAGCACTTCTTGCCATAATACACGGAGGTAACAAAAGACTAATAAAAGTAATGCACAACTATCCATGAACATCGCAATCCGTAATCAGAATCTTCGATAGTATAATTTTGGAAGCAATGTATGGTAACAGGGAATATTGTGCAACGGTCATGATGTGGAGCCTGTGTAGTCACCAGAGATAGTAGGTGGACAGTTTCTTGGCAGAATTTTTTAGTATGTGCAGGTAATAGGCATCCACGTGGGAGGCGATAGTCGTGTCAAGCCAGCAAGGCAAGACGAAACCATAGTTGAAACATTGCACATGGTTTTGTTAATGAAGTTCACCGGATTCAACAAGAGAAATTTATATACGTGGAATCGAGGACTTAGAGTTTGCACGGGAGGTGTCCAAATACGCGGATGAAGGAATACGCAGGGCAACATGCACGAAGGGGTCCATATCGTAGCAAAGCAAATAGTAGCAACAAACTCAATGGTCATCAGAAAAAATTGGTGGCTAGCAATGACTGGGATACACGTCTTTAAAAAAAATTGATAGTGAAATCATGAGGCCAGCCTGGACAAGCAGTACACAGAAAGGGGTAGGCCGGTAGACAGAAACCCTAAGATTCTCACACAAACCCTAAATTAGATGCTCACCCATATAACCTCAAATGACATGCAGGGGTATTGTTTGGTTCGTCGAGAGGAGAAGAATCAGGGAGAGTCTAAGTGCCTAGAAGCATAGAAATGTAGGGGCACCACTGTTGTAATCTAACAGCGGCCACTGTGAAGTGTCTCAGGTTGTTGTATAGGACAGCCATCAATGTTATAGTAGTAGTAGTAGTCGTTCCACGTCGCTCGGGAGACATAAGGATGTAAGATGAAGGTCATGAGTTGCAGAGTAGAATGCGTCCCGAAGGAAGTTCAGTAGGAACGTATACAGAGTTGGGGAATGTGATGTGGTTCACTTATTTTCCTTGGCCTATGTTTTATGAATATTTGCTCCTCATGTTTATAAAGAGCCTGAGATTTCATTTTAAAAGTTTATATTATAATTTATATAAACCGTGGGAGTTATAAGTAAGTTTGGTTTGTGTAAGTTATATTATAATATATTAGGGTTTATTTTGTTTTTTTTTTAAACCCTAATATGAAAGAAAGGGCTTATGAAAAAGGGGTATTCGAGTTTTATCAATTGTTATTATTATTATTATTTGTATGATGTTAAAAGGGGT
Source organism: Wollemia nobilis (assembly GCA_028583015.1). Taxonomy (NCBI): domain Eukaryota; kingdom Viridiplantae; phylum Streptophyta; class Pinopsida; order Araucariales; family Araucariaceae; genus Wollemia; species Wollemia nobilis. Next base: position 13,557,050 of record JAQPPZ010015100.1, read on the forward strand.
TATAATGGAATATGAAACAAAGCAAATTTGTTTTATCTTATATTTTTTTTTAACATCATAAAGAAAAAGGGGAGATGAAAGGATGGAGAGAGGGAAACCTTAAATACTCGAGGAAGTCATTGTACAGGAGCTGTAAATTGTAGAAAAAAAGACTATCTTTCGGAATAAAGGAGCTTTTATTTGGCAAGAGCAACTTTTGTGTGTGAAATCAAAAGGAGACTGAAACTAAGACTGCTGTTATTTTTGTAAATCTTTCCTTTGCATTATTGCTTCTTGTATCTATTCGTTTATGCCATAAAGTGGGTTACGATAGGTGAATGATAAAATGATGCAATTATTTGTTTCCTTAGAGTCTTGCATCTGATCTAATCTAATTGTGTTTATGTTGCAGGTATGTTAGGTCAGGTTGTTTTAGAATTTCATCTCATAACTTGGGGTTTGGCAGGGAGGATATTGCTAACCAAATTAATGTTCTATTTTGGGTTTTCCAGCTAACTTTTGTAAATAATGTTTCTGTTTTATTTTTCTGATATTTAGATTAATCTTACCTTAAAATCTACTTTTCTAATTCTGGTCCATTCCAGAATTTTTTGCATTTGTCTTCATTCTATTCTAGTCCATTCCAGATTTTTTTTGCATTTGTTTTCATTCTATTCTGGTCCATTCCAGAATTTCTGCTAATTGTTCCTTGATTCTGGTCCATTCCAAAAATTTTGCATTTGTTTTCATTCTATTCTGGTCCATTCCAAAAATTTTGTATGTAGTTGATTTCTTGGTTTTGGTCCATTCCAGAATTTATGTTCATAAATAGTTTATTCATTGCCATGAATAATCTAAGTTATAAATAAAGTAAATAAATCTGCCAAGAGTATGCTCTGCGTCTGCGCTTGAGAAAGCGATATGCTCGCACCAGAAATTGGAGGGTTTGTTACATATCTAGTGTTTCCCAAAGAAAACCAGGGATTAATAGCGGAGAAGAGAAAGCCGCTTCTAGATCCACTTCTTTAATTTAGATCTTCATTCTTGCATCTCCAAACACCTTCATCTAATTTTCAGATAAAATATGGGTTTAGGAGGGCTACTAATTCCAAATGCACATTAAGTCAAATCAAGTGAATGAATCCTAACTTTCTAACCTACTAATTTTTTTGCTAACATTTAATGCTAACACTGCTAACTTTACTAACACCAAATGCTAACATAGGGATAGTGGAACACTTTTAAATGAAGATAAAATGAATCCGCTAACTCTAAAAAAATGAACCTCATGTTAAAGGCACGAAGCTTAAAATGAAGTGGCTTATACCACACACTTTCTCATTTGGAATATTTTTAAACTGAAGATAAAAGAGGTTACTAACTGGGTTTCGGGTAGACCACTTTAATCTCAAGAACATTAAAAGAAGCTATCTTCGCATTTGGTTGTTTTAATGGATTATGGTTGCAAAGTACTGATTTGAATCATTAAAGGCCCCTTGTTAACTGTTACTTGCTTGGTTTAAGTTATTCTGGTATACATTCATTTATTTGCTTTAGTCTTGATTGATTACATGCACATGAATGTTTGTTCACAAGAACCTTGGAGAAATGAATAATGCTACTTAATTTCTTTGCAAGAGAGAGTTTATTGTTTGATACTCTAGTTGTGGTGATCATTTTGCTATAGGGCAAAATATTCACTTAACATTCTGGCGCTAGATTATAATATTTAAAGGCATGGATGGGTATCAAAGCTACCATATCATATATTCATATGTTTAGATGCAATAAATGTTGGATTTTAAGCCAAATTACCTTAGGTCCCAATATTCTAGATCTAAATTAGACTCATATATAAAAGCAATCAATATATAATATGGCCAACATAATTGAATAATAATTATAAAAATGACAAATATGAATATAAATGGCCAAAATCATTCATGCAATAACATGAAGAACACTTATAGTATAATTGCTCAAAATATGCATACAAGCTTCAATATTCATGCTTGAATGTTTCATATATTTTCTAGATACATTTCATGGAGCTTTGTCTCCATTATATAACCTTAGAAAGATGACTCTTCAATACTTGACTATTGCACTCCTCACATATCTAGGAGTTGCAACCTTTCCTATTCTTTACATAAGACAACTCTCACATGTCCTTTGGCTTCTCATCTTACCACTTGTATACATAACTCTTGACTCTCTACTTACATGCACACTTAGCTCTATAAAACTTGCACGCTTTTACATAACATTTATACTTCTACATGCACACCTAATACATGATACTTGTGCATATCCGTATATTATATGTTTGCACACTTAGTTACATGAAACTTGTGCATTTTATCTCATTACATACTTGCACACTTAGTTACATGACACTTGTGCATTTTATCTCATTACATACTTGCACTCTTACATGACACTTGTGCATATCCAGCACATATACACTTACATAAAGGGTAAATATAAATCTCACTCTTAAACTATAGACTCAAACCCTAATCTATAACATATTTATATTTTTACCATAAAGTTATTATGGAAGTACATTAGCATGTACCAAATAATATAATATTCTTCAACATCCCCCTGTATTACATTATTTGGTTGTTGAAGACATTAGTCTTCAATATATGATTCTTGCTCTTGTCACGTAACCTTGTATTGTGCATGAAACTCTATTTGAGATCCTTCCTCTTCTTTTATTACATGCTTCTTGTAGTGTATAACCAATTATCTTCCCTTTTAGAGTTTCAATCACTTCTTGCTTTTGACTTTTATCTTTATAAAGTCCAAGTGAAAGCAATACCATATACATTATGCTACTTATATCAATAGGTATTGTAATGTAAATAATATTTAAATGTTTCAAAACTTTCATTCATTGCTTCTCTATAACTAAATTGCATTGCCATATCTTGCTTGTAATCAAAATTTTCAGTCAATTTTGTATGCCAATTTTAACGGCTTCCAATTTTTTCTTTTTTTATTATAATTTTCAAATTGTCTACTTCCATGATCAAAATTTTCAATTATTCAATTCAATTCCTTTGAATTTTAAATCATTTTGACTCCAAAGTTCTACAATTATAGAAACAATTTCAATAATCTCGAATTTTTAAATTCCTTTCAAAAAATAAATTTGCAAATTTTATAAATCTTCAAATATTTCAAAGTTTCAAATTTTATAAATCTTCAAATATTTCAAATTTTCAAATTTTATAAATCTTCAAATATTTCAAATTTTATAAATCTTCAAATATTTCAAATTTTATAAATCTTTAAATATTTAAATTTCCAAAATTTCCTTTTTTGGAGTAGAAATACTTTTCTCTCCAAAAATAAATAAATATCAAATTTTCAAAAATCGAATTTTTAAAATAAGTTACAAAATTAATTGCAAATATAAAAATATTAATTGCAAATATATTTTTCATAAATGAGGTTGAAGTCCTTATAACTCCCACCTAAATATTATTTCATATAAATTCAAATTCCTTGTAACTCCTTGTTAAATATTGATTTAAAGTTCCTAAGTTTCCAATGCTTCAAATAAATCTTTTTTTTTTTTTTTTAAGCGAAAAATCCCTTGTGGGGCCGCATTGGTCTAAGAGACCACAAACAGGGGTTCTACACCTTCAAAGTCACTCGGGAGTCGCACCCGGCCCTGCTCGCACCAACATTATCAATTGAATTTTGGGTACCCAATTCAACTTTTTGGTAGGGTGGAGATTTGAACCTGGGACCTCCCTTGGAGGATTGCCCTCTCCTCTCCAACTCACCTACAACACCTATGTGCTTTAATTAAATATTAACTTAAGACTTTATTATCAAATATATCAAATGCTAATTAAGGCAATATGAGTTACCTAATATTTCGCTTGGCAAAATAAATTTGATTCCTATCTAACGATGATTATTTTTTGAAAAATGCTTCATATTCAATGCTTAGGAGTTGAAATGAGTGTTACACTTGTGTGTAACATTATTCCAAAAGTTTCATTTTCATTTGTCGTCAATTCCACAAACACCACCTTAGGTATTAATAATTCTAACTATTACAAGTGGAATTTGAGATAGAAGCATAGAAAAAAACCTCAATTTGTTCTTTGATGTCTACCTCCAGGGAAGAAATACCTTAGGTGCTGAAATTTGTGCTCCATTCTACACTAAGTTGCATTTTGACTGAATTGATGCTATAATATTGTTCTAATGTTGTGCTCCAACAATTGTATCTTACTCAGGTGCTTTGGGCAGCTCACTCGAATGCTTCGAATGACTCATTCAGGTGCTTTGGCTTTGTCAATTTTTACTCAAACACTCCAATCAACTCACCAATATTCCTCAAATACTTCAAATTTACCTCTCTTCTTTTTTGATACTTTGTTTTACTTATCCTTTGGCTTGCTTATCCTTTTCAGATGCTTTGACTACTTTATCTTCCTCTACTTTTTTGCTTCTTTTCTTTTCAAAATATATCCAAAAATATGTTTGCTTTAATTTATATTTACTTTCAAAATATATTATGGAAAGCTTTGATACTTTTTCTCCTTAGTTTTCTTCTCTTTCTATTAGGTTCAATCTTGAGATCTTCTATCTCTTATTTTCTTTTATTTTTTATTTTTTATTTTTACTTTTTTCTTTCTTCTTTCTCAGGTTCTAGCTTGAGATATTCTAGCTTCTTTCTATTTCTATTTTGTCTCAGGTTCTACCTTGAGTACTATATTCTTCTCAAGTACTTACCTGCATTTTAATATTCTTCTACAACCTTTTTAAGACTATGACCTTATATGTGTGCTATCTTGTCAAGGTCAAAATACCCAAAATTTAAAGCACTATTTTTTTCTCATGTAACTTTTGGCCACTTAATATATAGTTCTTTATCTTCAAAGAGAATCCAAAAATTAGGATGAATTTTGATTTGTCCTCACAATCAATTCTTCAAGTTGAATCCTACTCTTCACTTCTTTTTCAAAGTGGATAGACTCCAAAATATAAATCAGGATGAATTTTATTTATCCCCTCTATCAATTATTCAAACCTTTGAATAGAGTCTTAGTCTTCACTTCTTCTAGAGTGGAAAGACTCTAGCAAAGGCTTCTTCCAAATGCAGTCAGGATCATTAAAGCACAAATTCCTTCCATGCCTTTCTTCAACAAATAAGGATAGATATATGTAGATTTTTTCTACTCCACACCTTCCACTAGATGGATTATCACACAAATATCTTCTTCACATCTTCTTCAATAGTATAGAATATGTTATCTTCAAATGGGAAAACTCAAATTTTTTTCCCTTTTTTAATCTTCTACTTTTCTATTGTAGATATCATGCCCAATTAGTTTAGCTCTTTGATCTTAGCTTAGGACTGATCCTCTTTGTTGGATATATTCTACTTTGGAAGCTTCAATAGCTCCTCATATTCTACTACACTACGTTTTTAAATTCTTTTTTTTTATATATATAAATTTGCAAACTGTTGATTTGCAATAACGGGCCTACATTTCCTTTGCATGGTTCTATTTATATTCACACCAAATATTTTTTCCTTAATGCTAGCTTCTTATTCTGCAACTTCTATCTTCAAATCTTCTTACTTGAAGTAAGAATAAATATCTCTAATAGCACAATTCTCCAAGCTTGGTCTTGAATCGAATGCCAATTTGTTAGATAGTTTTACCAAACTTCTTATTTGGCCTGAATATCAAATTTGCAGATAATTCTCCAAGATACTTGGCCTAATTATAGCTTTCTCCACTCAAGGTGTATTTTAATATGAATAGCTTGAAGTAACCCTAAATTTGAATCTATCAAAAATGGATAGAGTTTAGCAGTAACTCTGATACAACTGTTGGATTTTAAGCCAAAGTATCTTAGGTACCAATATTCTAGATCTACAGTAGACTCATATATAAGAGCAATCAATCTGGCAAACATGGTTAGAAATAATATTCATAAAAATGATAAATATGAATATAAATGGCCAAAATAATTCATACAATAACATGAAGAACACTTATAGTAGAATTTCTCAAAATATGCATACAAGCTTCAATATTCATGCTTGAATGTTTCATACATTTTCTAGATACATTTCATGGAGCTTTATCTCCATATATAACCTTATAAAGGTGACTCTTCAATACTTGACTATTGCACTTCTCACATATCCAAGAGTTGCAATATTTCTTATTCTTTACATAAGACAACTCTCACATATCCTTTGGCTTCTCATCTTGCCACTTGTATACATGACTCTTGACTCTCTACTTACATGCACACTTAGCTCTATGACACTTGCACTCTTTTACATGACACTTATACTTCTACATGCACACCTAATACATGATATTTGTACACATCCTTACATTACATATTTACACACTTAATTACATGACACTTGTGCACTTTCTCTCATTACATACTTGCACTCTTACTTGCATGAAAATTGTGCATATCCTACACATAGACTCTTATATAAAGGGGAATAGAAATATCACTCTTTAACTATACACTCAACCATAATATATTATATATTTACATTTGTACCATAAAGATACCATGGGGATACGTTAGCATGTACCAAATAATGTAATATTATCCAACAAAGAATTCATGCATATTCTAAAGTAGACGTAGATGAAGCTAGATAAAAAAAAAAAGTATCTTCATTGAATATAATTGTAAGTTGAAGGGATATCAACTCATAGATAATAATACCAATAAGTTGTACATTAGACAAGATTATTTGATGAGAAGAATGAGTGTACCTATTCTTCTATTCTAGATGTTGTTGATAAAACACTTGTTATTTCATTTTCTAATGATGGTGATGTTGCCTTAGGAAGAGAGGATGCTAAATTGGATGATGATGATGGAGATGGTCCTTCTAGAGTTGATGACCCAAGACCATCCACTTTGGGAACCATCTACAAACCTAAGTGGTACCTTAGCATAGTTTATAATGAAAACTTATATGGTGCCCTAGATACATATAGTATAGGATCAAGAACTTAGAATAGAGTTTGAAATGAGGTTAACATATCCCTTATGAGCATGATGATGGAAAACTATAATCCTTCAATGGTTCACAAAGCTCTTACACTAAGAGAGTAGAAGAATGCCATAAACTTTAAATTTCAAGCACTAATGAAGAATAAGACATGTGTTGTTGATCATCTACCAAAAAACTCCAATGGTTATATGGAAACGGGCCTAGAAATTCCCCCCAACAATGTGATAAATAGCTTAGATCACTATTATTACCTCAAAGATAAAAGCAATTATCATGTATTATGGGACCTAATCTAAGTTTTGTGGATTCAATTTAACAAACCCCTAGATTTTTTTCTAAGAAGACCAAAAGGATATCCATTTTTTAATTTCCATGATCTAACTAAACCCTAATATAGGATAAAATTTAAACGCATCTATATAAAATATAATAATACAAGTCAATGCAATCATATAAAGTTCTATCATATATGTTTTTTCCCTTTTAAATGAGTACAAGAAAATAAAATAATTCCTTTTATTTTCGAGATCAAGGGTATAAGAGGAAATGCATAAAAAAGTTAGCCTAATATGAAAACCATATGCCTTTCATTTTGATGCCTAAAGCAAAAAATAAAAAGTGTTTTCTAAACTAAATTAAATTTCTTAATTTTTCTTATTTATGTGTAAATTGAAAGATAAAGTTAAATCCTATAGTAGAGAGCAAACAAAGAAAATTATAGAAAATAAAATTCAAAGTAAAGGGACATAAACACATATTTATGCAATTGAGATGAAATTGTTGCCTTGAAGCGAAATCACTATTGTACCAAAATCACCCTGTAAGTCAAACACAAGAGATTTTACAAAACATGTAAAAACAAAGACACTCAATGATAGATATTAGTTTTGAAGGGTCTACCAAGCTCAAGGGAAGTAATTAAGATTTTGTCTTGAGTGGCCAGGCCTCAAGCTTCTTTGATAAAATAAAATCTTGTAGGACAAGGAAAGGTAACTGCATATATGAGGAAATTGTTTCCTACAGATGGAATGGCAATTTGATTTCTATAAAATTAAGTAAATAGATAGAGGGCAAAATATGCAAAATTTTACTTAAATATTGATATATAATTTTAGGTAATATGTGCAACAAGGAGGGGGTATAGTAAAAGCGAGATATGGAATGCCAAATATTGTGTAGAACCGCCTATTATAAAATCCTTGTTATAAATGAAAACAAGTACTATATTATATTGATACACCTGTATGGTCCTAATACAGGTCTAATGGAGTGAGGATTCATAACATAATATGCCTAGGGTGCAAAGGGTTGACAAAAAATAGAGGTCGATGAAATCATTGCCTAAAACCAGAGCTAAAGTGATTTCATATTTACATAAAATAGAAATAGATAAGAAGTCAAATTTAAAGAAAAAAATCCTAGTATGGTTGTGGGATACCTTTAAAGAACTGTAAATTTTAGGAAATAGTCAAAGAACATTGTAAAATCAAGATAAAACTTGAAAATATAAAATTATAAAAGAGGAGTGTAATATAAAATAATAAAATTAATGAAGCTAAGATAACATGTAAACAAAATTAGCAAGATCAAAGATAATGAAATTATATAAACAAAGCAAAGAGGAAGAGATATAACCAAAGTGGATTTTTCCTCCTTCCTTGCCATTTTTGTATGCTAGATGAATCCTTCAAGAATTTGAATACAAAATATGTGAGCAAGAGAGCAGATTTCTACTAAAACAATTTTGATAAAATGTTAGTGTATCAAAATTATGTATTGAGAGGCCATCCTAAGGGTCCACCTTATAGAGATTCCATGGACTTGGTGGAGGAGAAGTGCATTGAAGTTGATATGAGAGGAGAAGGTAAGATGTCAAATTCATATCTAGAGGATAAAATAGAAAGATCACAAAAGTATTAATACTTGGATTTGGTGAGCAACTAGAAAAAGACGTGGATCTAAGGCGAGATAAAAATATAAAGAGTGAGTGGCTCAAATAGGGCATAGAATCCAAGATTAAAGAATTTTTATTTCTCACAATAAAATCATTTCCATTCAAAAGAGTTGCAACAAATGTTTCAACCAACGATTTTGTGATTTTGATCGTTTTGAGTTAGACTAGGCAGAAGAGATTGAATTTAATAAAGAAAACATATTTTTGTGCAATCGTTGTTGGTACTAGTGATAATGTTGCAACTAATTTCATATTCATAGTAGTAATTTTTCTTTTGAGAAGGAATGACAAAACATTTGGATCAAGGTTGCTAGTTAGGTCTTTTTGGTTACTTTGTGGATTGCTACAAGTTTGACATACCAAAATTGGGTTTCTATTTTGCCCTCTTTTTTATATAATTATTCATAATAAATGCATAAAAATAGTCATAGATACCCCTATTATGAGGGAATATAACTTCCTAATGACTAGTATGTTGATGTAGAAGGTATGACACACAAATTGTTCTCTTAGGAGCAACTTGAAAAATCACACTTTTTGGGTAGCATTAATTGCTCTCATGCCCCATCCTAGGTTCTCCCTTAAGCTATTGAGGGAGAACTAATATTATTGAGAAAAATCAATTAGGCTAGGGAGGATAGTTGAGAAAGAAAATAAAAATTTGATTCAGGCTATTCCAAGGTGTACAAAAAGGGGGAAGGGGGTAAAAGTCTATTCATTTTACCATGAACATTAGTGAAACTAAGATTTAGATAGAAGTAGATTGTGATGGAATATCAAGGATATTTGGTGCACCATGTTGATGTCATTCAAGGAGCAATGGGACCAGCCAGGGTGAGGGTACAGGTATATTTTGAGAATTGAAGTTGCATTTTGATTTTTTTATTTAAAAGTTTAATTTTAAATTTATAGGAGCAAGTTCATGTAGTGATAGCAATAACAATATCATGATTTTGCACACTAGGAGTGATTTCATAATATGTAAAGTTGTCATAAATGTTTATAGTGATGAATATTTTCCTCCCTTGTTATTTTGTCATCTAGTGGAAATTTCATTGAGGAAAGATTTCACGCATCGATGACAATTACATCATGGAGTGATTTTGAAAGGTTAATAGGATAGGCTAGTTTCAGGATTTTGTTGGGATAGATATGCTAATATATATCTTTTTGTGATATGTAGCATAGGATATTAGAGTGTCAAAAGCATAAATCATGGAGATTGGATATTTTATTAGATATTGTCACACCTACAAATGAGGTGCTACTATACATTGTGGAGCTATATTATGTAGCTCAAATGACTAGGATTGAGTTTGATTGGGCGTTTCTCATTGCTCTTGTGGAGAGATCATACTTGAAAATAAATACCTACCATTTATCAATTACAGATATATCGATAATACTATAGGATGTTTGGAGGATCTTGTAAGTGCTAGTTCTAAGGGCACATGTCTAGGTGAGTTAGGATAGGGTACGAGCCCTAAGGATGCTTAAAAGAGGCCAAGTTTCCTTTGGTATAGTGTGACATTAGTATTAATGATATATTTATAGGTAGAAATTTGGATAGGGTATGACTATATTGTGTGCCATTGCAATTAACTTATTATTAGGGCACATGTGTAGGAGACTACTTCCATGGGGCTAGGGCAAGTGGTTATTCAAATGTAGCATGATAAAGTCCAGTTCTCCTAGAGACCTATGATCTTGACATTAATCTATAATATACTACATAGAATTATTTAGAAGAGTGGTAGATATTAGCTTGTTGCCCATTATTTTAGGTTTGGGTATGGGAGCACCTCATCATTTGATGATCGATGATTCTTCCAGTATTTATATTTGATAATCAAATATTCCAATAGTTTTTATATAAAAATATAACTTTGAGAGGTGACAAAGACCTTTTAGAGCAACTTTGGAGCTAACTTAGAGGGTTGTGGATGATTTGCACTAGTCAAATTATTTGGAGGTTGTGTCACCAACATTAGGGGTTGATTGAGGATTTAGTGTAGCTAGCGAGAGTTAGATAAGTTAGGTGATTGGTAGGACCACAAAGTGAGAGAGATATACATAAGGTGGATAGGGTGTTGAGGTAGTTTAAGTTGACATAGGATGTGCCTCAAATAGGGGATTTTTAGTATAAACAAACAATGAGGGAGAGGTTTTAGAGGCCCTCCTAACCCAATGAGATTTATAGAGAAGGATTTCAATGACACACTTATAGTAGATCTATTGGTGGATGATTTGAGGACCACAATTGATTACATGTAGTGGTATAGATAGATACGACTGCCTAGAACTACAACAGAGCCTAGGTTGAGTGCACAATTATGAGTATTAACTATTTTGTAAAGACATGTGTAAGAGGTTTAGTAGAGGTCTAAGGAGATGTGGGTTATAGGGGATCTTAGAGCATTGATAGAGAAGGAATTATAGGTGTATCTCTTATAGTAGTGTCACCAAAGGTAGGATCGGGGACAAGGGTTGGTCCAAGCAAGAGCCTAGACAAAGCAATACCTATGGAGAGAAATATTTTTATAGAGGATTAGAGAGTTAGAGCCCTAGATTATGAGATTCGAGAATACTAGAGAGGTGAAGTAGTAGGCTTACCATAAAAATATTATAGAGGTATAGTCTTATTGTTCTTATGTAGTGGTAGAGTAAGATGGTATACAGGAAGACCGAGTGAGATAGGTGGTAGTTTTATATGAGGATATAGTGCACCTTACCACATAGTGGGATGCACTATAGATCTAGATATAAATATGGTATTTTATCATGAGGCTATGAGATCTAGGGTAAATTGGTTAATAGGAGATATGACTCGGCTCAAATGGGAGAGAGATGAGGCATGAGTATAGATAGTCATAACTGGGTCAAATAAGAGTAACATCATGGTTTGATATTTGATGGATCGGTTAGAGTGGGCCTAGGTTGATGCATAAGTAGAATTACCATGTGTTGAGGACTACCAAGGTTTATAACATCAAATTGTCATAAAGAATCAAAGATAACCATCTCCTATTAGAAGCAAGTCATAGTCATGCTCTAGATCAGTCTTGATAGCATCCTATAGATCAATTCAAATAGAACCATTGCCACCACCACCACTCGTAAGAGAAGAGGATACATGTTCATAGAACTAGAGTCTACTAATTTTGGATCTAAAACTTGTTAATTTTGTAGAGATTAAGGCTATTTTGTAGGCCTATTGGCCATTGCATGAATTATTTGGATTCATGTATACCGATTTTGTATTCATGATACACTAATTTATACATTGTATATGGTGAGATAGATATTGTATGATTTGGTTTACACACACATATATAGATTTATTTTATCCCATGATGATTCATATATAATGATGTTGATGGCTATTATTATATACTTTGTGATGGATGCTTGATGTATACTTTTTGGTGTATGATGTGTGATTGATGATGTGTATTTAATTTTGGAATGAATTGGTAATTGTAATCTTCTTTGATAGGTTGATTTGTCGTTATTAGATTGATGAAGCCAAGGAATTTCTTAATGGGATAAATATTGAAATGAATTCATAAGTATTTTTATTCTTTAGTATGGATACTTTAACTTGATGAAATGAACTAAATTAAATTCAACTTGTAGCGTTGATTTTATTGGAAATGTAATTGAAATATGAACAATATTTGATGAAAAGGGTAGTGACAAGAAGAAAATATTAGAATATTTAGATTTTGTAAAGGTATTAAAACCATCAAAATTAATCGCATATGTAAAAAGGAGTGTATATATGTACAAAATGGCATATTTAAACACACAATTGTCCTATTGTATGAACAAAACGGTGTATTTGAATGCTCAAATAATTTTTGATAGAAGGTCACAATTATGATATTTAATACGTATAAAACAATGTATTTAAATCCTCAATTATGATCTATGATACAAGGTGGTGTATTGAAATGCACATAAACATTCTTCTATATGTACAAAATGGCATATTTAAATTTATACTTATGATATATGATACAAGATGGCGTATTTAAATGCAAAATAAATGACCTATGATAAAAAAATGACATATTGAAATGCATATAATTTTTATGCTATATAAAAAATAATTTATTTAAATGCATAATTATGATCTATGATATAAGGTGGCATATTTAAATGCACAATAAATTATTCACCCTAGGCAAAGGCCTCATAGCTTGAATAATGGACAAGCACCTAGGCAACTTGAAAAATATATGATCAACATATTTTAAAGTATAATAGAGAATGACATATGTAATTGCACATAAGGGATTCACCCCTAAGCAATGCAATATTAGCCTAAATAATGGATAACCACCCAAGAGGCTTTAAAAATATATGATCACCGCATTTAAACACAGACAAGATGAGCATGTTTAAACATACATACAAGATCAACATATTTAAATGTATATACTAATAAAGTGACATATTTAAATACACATTACGTGATTCACCCTTAGGTGGTGGTATCTTAGCTTGAATAATCGATAAGCACCTAGGTATTTTGAAAATAAATGATTGGCATATCAAAACACACACAATGATTTGGTGTTAATGCTATTTACTTTTCAGATCTTGATTTATCTAGTTGATTGTGTTAAAAAAAATTGGATGCACCCATTTGGGATGTTGTGTAATATAAGTTGTGCCAAGTTATAATAGTAGTAGATGAGGTGAATTATGAGGATGTGATTGCTATATCAAAACTATATATGATCATGGTTTTCATCATGTAAACCATGATGAAATAGAAGAAAGGAGTTTGATGGGGCTTTCAGTACTATAAATATCGTGATGTTCATCATGTAACTTGATGAGGTAACAATAAGAAGTATTAAAAAATAATGGTGGGATGAGTTTATCCTAATGTCCTTATGTATTTTTAAGAAGTGTAGATAATGTCAACCTAGTGTTTGAAGAATTCATGGGGTTTTATGTATTTGTAAAGTAGCAGGTTAGTAAATCTAATTCTACTCAATGGTTCATAAGAACTTGAGGATAAGTAGGATCTATCTATGATATGAAGAAAGCATTTCATGAATTGATAACACAAAATAAGAAGATTAAGTATTTATAGGAAGTTAGGCTAATGTCCCCTACAAGACCATGGATATGGCATTCAACACTGTTGTTCCATTGTCAAGTATGTTGATAAGGCCCTATGGATGTATATGAAAAAGATCCACCAATAGTGTGCACCACTCGGAAATTATAAGTTGTCTCAATATGAGAAGATTGAAAGATGAGTATTAATAGAGAGAGGTGGTTACGTGAGTGAAAGTTGATAAATAACAAAGGTATTGATAAAGAAAAATGGAAAAATTGATTGATTGGGCTATCAAGATAGTGAAAGAAGGTGTTCATCGTGTAGCCCATTAAGGCATATTGACAAGGAGATTTATCATTGTGGGTGTATAGCTCACCAAAATTTAATGGTATGTTTGTTTACTGATGGATGGATTCACAAGCCATTATGCACATACTTGGTATTATGAGGACATAACCCACCCCTTCTAATGTTCTATATGACCACAATGACAAACCAAGTGAAGGCATACTAGGAATAGGTGGTCCTAGCTCACTAATACACCAGTGTAGAGAGGGATTACACACTATTTATACTAGGTGGATCCACAAGTCATTAGGCAATTATAAAGTATAGAATAGATATAACCCATCTTCCAAGTGTGGAGTGATGATATGACATGCTTTGTACCTTAGTGAATGCATTTGAAAGGAATTCTATTTTCCTTATCACTTGATACGGTAATCCTAGCATATGTAGGATGAGATCTTATTATGTTGCTTTTCAATGGCCCCTACAAGATGTCTATGTGAGAAGGCTAAGAAGAGAAAGACACGAGTTTGCAAAAATTAAAGTTGATGTAGAGTAAAGATTGTGGGACTAGGAAATCCACTAGCATCAAGTACCTAGTGCAAGTAAACTGCATACAAACTATTCCTAACTAGGATCAACATCACATCTTGGTAGATCTCTTGAATTGATATGTAAAAATCAAGCCAAGCACATGTGTTACAAGTAGTTATAAAAGGCAATTCGAATGCAATCAAGTAGTTAAATGATCAAAGCAAAACCATAGACAACCAAACGTAGCACCTCTTAAGATGCATGATTTTTATAGGGTTTTTGAGTTCTTATTCATCAATCATGGCTAGGTGGTAATAACTTGATCCAAAATTAGTAGTTATGATGAATGGACCTAGACAATTAAGCTCAAAATTACCTTTGATATTGGTTTGGATATTGGTGTTCTTTTGTTTTTCTTTTAGGACAAGGTAACCCACTTTAAATGAGTAGGATCATACATTTTATCGTAATCCTATTTTGATAAGCCCATAGGTTCTCAAAGGCATGGATTTACTTTTTTTCAAGCAACTCCAACTGACTAAGGTGTGCAAGATGGTAGTCATCTCAAACAGAAGAATCTTGTAGCAAGATTTACATAGAGAAAACTTCTAGATGAAATGGAAATATTGCTTTAGTTTCATAGACTAAAATATAGGGTTTCAAACCAGTGGGTGTTTGGACACTAGTGCAATAGGCCTATAGGGCAAGATAGATCTTAAGGTGCCAATCATGGCCAATTTTTCTAACAAGCTTCTTGACGAGCTTGATCAAAGTCTTATTAAATGCTTCAACTTGGTCATTACCTTGAGGATAATAAGGTATAGACCACTTAATATAGATTTTATACTTGGCATATATCTTTTGAATATATTTATTCTTAAAGTATGTTCTATTATCTAAAATAATCATTGAGGAGAAACTATGAGACTTTCACTCTAGTGGTTGAGGAGATGTATGGCTTGGTGAAGTACTCTATAACTATGATGATGAACTTGTATCCATAAAATGAGGTAGGATTGATCTTGCTAATGATATTGAGGTCTCATATGGAAAAAGGCTAAGGAGAAGTGATGGGTTGAAGGTCTTGATATGGGGTGTGGATAAGGTTGAAACTTATTACACCTTTTGACATAGTTGCAAGAGTACTTCTCCATAGAGGGCCACTAAAAACCTAATCAAAGAATTTTCTTAGTGATAGTGTTTCCACTAAAATGACCACCACTTGATCCCTCATGGACCTCTCTAATGACTGCTTTGTCTCCATAAGAGGTAAGGTATTTATGAAGTGCATCATTAAAGAATTTTTAACACAAGATGTTACCAATGATGACAAATTGATAGGCTTGATGTTGTAGATGCTTTTATTCATTATGATTTAAGCCTTTTGGTAAAGTTCCATGCTTAAGGCTTAAGGAAGATGAATATGTCCTTATACCAAGGATTATGAGGGGGGATTCTTCTAGTGATAAGACCTCTAAAGGTGACTAGCTATATTCCATAGTTGTGAGTTCTCTAATTTGTCAAATGATGGTCATGGCCTACTCATAATTCAACTCTAGGGCAATGACAGATGATACAATAACCATGGTGTTGATATGGAAATTTCTAGATTGTGGAATAGTATTTATGTTCACCTTATTGAAGGTGAATAGAAGCTTTACACAATCTCTTTGTAATGCTTGAGTTTGTCATCCTTAGTTTGGTAAACATAATGTACTTGATTGACGATGAGTTGAGAATCTTCAAAGATGAAAATAGTTTTAACCTATAAGGCTAAGGCTACATGAAGCCCTAGGATAAGGACCTCATACTCAATTGTGTTGTTGGTACAAGAAAACTAAACCTTAGAGCAGAGAGGAATTAGTTGTTTTGAGGTGTGAAAAAGATTATTCCTATCCAAAATGCATCAAGTGCCATGGAAATATAGGATCCCAAATTGATCATTTTCTATGGTAGAGACTAATTCATCAAGAAATTCCATGACTATAGGATGGATTGCTTCTAAATGTGTTGCACCTAATTGATTGATAATGACATATCCTTTGATAAAATTTTGACTAATGAATTCTAAATCGAATTTTCTAAGGGCAATAACCCATTTAGAAGTTTTCTTGAGATATGGAGTTTCAACATAATTTAACATAAGAGATCAACCCTTGCGATAATAAATATTTTATGGGAAAGCATATAGTATCACAAATTTTGGAATGTGAAGGCCCTAGCTAGGCATAACTTCTCTAAGAGTGTATAGCGGGTTTCATAGCTAACTAGGGTTATACTAATGTAATAGATAGCTCATTCTCTATGTTATTCTTCATATTGTGCCAACATAGCTCCTAGGGCATGAGAAATTACAATAATGAAGAGAAATAAAGGTTTGGAAGGTTTAGGAGGTGTTGTGAGAAATTTTGATATCCTTAAAATATTGGTTTTCACGCTACCAAAACTTCCTAATCACAACAATATGTGAGCTCTGGTAAACTCACCTCTTTAACCTGAAACACTAAATTCTTAAGAATGCAGGTTGGGTTTAGACACCCCATAATGTTTTAGGATCCTAATCCTAACCATTAATATTATTAATTCACTTATTCTATTTATGGACCATTGTGTCTTTTCACCTCACAACTCTAGGGTAGATATTTATATACATTCACAAGGGTGTAATTAGGCATCCATAAAATATAATAAAACATATCTCATTGAGAGCATTGGTAGGATTTCCTCCAGTGAAATAATGATCCAATTAAAGGTGATTTAAATACATTTCCTTCTTATTTTTGCATCCAAATCCACTATTTTTCACCTTTCATCACTGCTAGGAATGAGGTTCCTACCATATGGTATCATAGCCATACCATCCTAGTGCCTCACCATCATTCCTTCGTTTGAAATTCGTGTGCAAAGTCATTTGTATCACAATATTCACTCTGCAAAAATGTTCAGTCATTAACGTGACCACACCATCTGGTATCACCATCACCAATTACCACCCATATATCATCAGATAGTGATAAAAAAAATTATTCTTGCCAAGAGACATCTCGAAGAACCTGATTGACAGATCACAAAGAGCTCGTAGACAACGACAATTATAAACTCTGAGCATAACAAAGATTGAACATCTCTGGAAGAAAATAGGTCCAAAACATTTTTAAATTTGTCCTAGAAACCACAAAAGAATCTTGCAGTCGAGCTCCAGATCAAAAAATAAAGTCAAACAACGTAAAAAAATTTGTTCTGCAACACATTGAAAAAATTCTAGTGAAGCACTCAGGTTAACGATGACAAATTATAAAAATTATAATTTAACCTAAAGTTTTAATTATTTTTTTGACCGTCGGTTAAAATTTTGGTTACCGAAAAAAGCGAGTGGGAGAAGTCTTTAAAAATATTTTGGGATATAAATCCCACATTGTTTGTGTTTGGGGATTATAAGGGTTTAAAACTGTGCACGCTCCCTTAGGTGGTTATGACTACCACCCGGTAGTCACGCACGCACAAACTTGCCTACCTTTGACCCTTGTCCTCGAGATGCTCGCCACCTATCATATCCCCTAGTCGTTGCTAACTTTGAAGCTCTAATTTCACCCTTGTGCTAACCCCTCACTCTCCCACCCCATCCTCGAGCCACTTCCACTTGTCACTCCACCTCACCCTTATGCTAGCCCCTCCCTCTCCTACAGCTTGTCCTTGTATTGTGTGACTTTCACTGCTCCCCACATTCATGCTGATTCAAATTTGAATAAAAAACTCATCCCCATCATTAGCCTCCTATTTCGTTCCCATCGTTTAAAATTAAAAATTTCAAAAAGTACTGCAATTGATAAACCAACTTTTTGCAAAAAAAATTCAAACATTTGACAAAATTTATAAAAAAAAATTATGCAAAATTTTAAACTAAAATTATAATTTTGCAATTTTTTTTATTTTAGAATTGAATTTTCCCTACCAAGGGAGAAGTGTCATTTGCAAAACCACTCTAAAATTGTCGATGGCAAGAGATCCTAAGACCCTATCAAAGATTTCATGCAAGAGATTCGTCAGTGGAGGGAAGACCTTACAAATAAGACTCTAACAAAGGAGGAGTTCCACCAATGGAAGGATGAAATTACAAAAAATACTATACCAAAGACGGATTATTGATGCAGGAGCATCCAAAGGCAACACAACAATCTTGCATCACCAAAAAAAAAAAAAGAGAAAAAAAACAAAAGAAAAGAAAAATATTCTAAGTGTTTAAAAGTGTCGCGATATCGCGACATAAAAGATGTCGTGATATCGCGACGTATTTTGAAAAACGGCAAGGGCCAAAGACAGTGTCGCGATATCGCGACATAAAAGTTGTCGCGATATCGTGATGTATTTTGAAAAACGACAAGGGCCAAAGACAGTGTCGCGATATCATGACATAAAAGTTGTCGTGATATCGCGACGAACTCAGAACGAAGCGGAAGCAAAACTCAAGTGTCACGATATCGTGACATAAAAGTTGTCACGATATCGCGACGAACTCAGAACAAAAGCGGAAGCAAAACTCAAGTGTCGTGATATCGTGACATAAAAGTTGTCGCGATATCGTGACAAACTCAGAACAGAGGCGGAAGCAAAACGCAGTGTCGCGATATCACGACATAAAAGTTGTCACGATATCACGACGAACTCAGAATAGAGGCGGAAGCAAAACACAGTGTCGTGATATCACGACATAAAAGTTGTCACGATATCGCGACAAACTTTGAACGCAGGGAAGAGCAAACGGAAGTGTCACGATATCGTGACATACAAGATGTCGCGATATCACGACATGTTACTTTTTCACGAAACGTTACAGAGTGACTTTGACAGTTACCAAAAGTCATTACAGTAGTTCCAGGGGGTCGTTGCGGTGGTTACAGGGATGGTTACGAACGACGGTTACAGCAAGAACCTGAAATTATAAGATGTGGATCGAAGGATTCTGGAGGCGAGAGAGACGAAGATTGCGGCTTCTGTTGGCATTTTTTCTATACTGTGTAAATCTTCCATGGTTTAACTCGCCAACTTTGCTCCCCATCAAGTGGTATAAATCTTCCATGGTTCGAAATTGTAATCTTTCCATGCTTTTGAATAAAAATTGAGTCTTTTTCTTTGTGTTAAAATTTGGCTCCCCATCAAGTGGTATCAGAGCGAGAAGATTCTGAGTGTGTAAGCAGAGCGTCGAACGTGAGGCAGCTTGCACCAGGATCTGGGGTTAAGGGTTCTGAAAAAAAAAAGTGAAGAAGAATGTCATCGCGAAGAAATCATGGTGCTAGAAGGAACGTGGTTCTTGAAGGAGACTTTCGAGCATTGCAGAGGCAAGTGCAGGCCCTGCAGGAAGAATTGCGTAGAGGAGTAGAGCCAAGAGGAGAAGACCAGAGCGATGATGAAGCTTGTGGAGTTGATGACCCATCAGAAGAAGAAGAAGAAGCGATGAGTTCTGCGGAAGCTCGAATGATTAAAGCCATTTCTCAAATTGGGAAAAGGTCGAAGATAGACGTATCCACATATTCTGGAAATTTAAATCCAGAAGAGTTGATTGACTGGATTAACGATATGGAGGAATATTTCGAATATGAGGAGGTTGAAGATCCAAATCGAATAAAATTTGCAAGAACAAAGTTGAAAGGCCATGCTGGCATATGGTGGAAAGGAGTGCAGCTGGAACGAAATCGTAGAGGAAAAGAAAAGATCACCAGGTGGGATCGAATGGTTGAAAAACTAAAACGGTAGTTTATTCCAGCAGATTACGAATTAGATCTGTTGCAAAAAATGCAGAGTTTGCGACAGTCCAGCAAGTCTGTTAAAGAATATACAGAGGAATTTTTTAAAATTTCCATCAGAACCGGCCATACAGAAGCAAATAAAGAGAGAGTAGCCCGTTACATTAATGGGTTAAGAACCAACGTACAAGAAGAATTGAGTTTGGTTCGAATGAGCACCATTGAAGATGCTTACCAGTTTGCTCTGAAAGTGGAAGAGAAACTGAACCATAGATTTGACAATAAACAGAGAGGAAGAGGTCGTGGTGGAAGAACTGGTGGCGGAACCAGTGGAGGTAAATATGACGGCCACATGAAGACTGGTGAAACAAGCAATCACTAGGAATAGAAGGAGGAGAATGCATACCGTCCCCGTAATCAGAACAATGATTATCAAAGGGGAAGAGGTAGAGGTGGATGTGGATATGGAAGAGGAAGATTTTGTGGAACCTGCTTCAATTGCGGGGAAGAGGGGCATCGATCATATGAGTGTCCCCAACACCAAGAAGCATCGAATAGAAGGCCTAAAGCAAATGCTCGAGCTGCGGTCGTTGAGGATGGTGTTGAATCTGAGCACTCTGAAGAAGCAGAGCAAGGAGAAGTGATGATCACAAGGAGAACCTTGTTGAACGAAGAGAGGGAACCAGACCAATGAAAAATCTTGTTTCGCACGAGGTGCAAATGTTCAGGTAAAATCTATAATATTATTATTGATAATGGTAGTACAGATAATTTGGTCTCTAAGGAAATGGTAACTAAGTTAAAGCTAGAAAGAAGGCAGCACCCGCATCCATACCGGATTGCGTGGTTGTAGAAGGACCATAGAGCATTGGTCAGTGAACAATGCTTGGTCAAGTTTCAAATTGGAAGATACCAGGATGAGGTCCTGTGTGATATTTTGTCGATGGATGCTTGCCATTTGTTGCTGGGAAGACCATGGCAATTTGACAGACGTGCGACGCATGATGGGCATGCAAATACCTATTCCCTAACAAAATATGGAGTGTGCCACAAACTAAAGCCATTGAAGGAGGTTGAGGAAAAGGTATGCAATAATGCTAGAATTTGTTTAGTAGATGGCAAAAAATTTTTGGATGGTCTAAAGAGGGATTCAATGTGTTATGCATTAATTCCTACTGTAAAGAGAGAAGATACTACAGACATTCTAGCAAAAGTTGAACATCTGTTAGCAAAATTTCCTGATATTATATCAGACAATGTGCCTGAGGGTTTACCGCCAATGAGGAAGATTAGTCATCAGATTGACTTAATGCCAGGATCTAGCTTACCCAATAAGGCCGCCCATAGAATGTCTCCTGTAGAGAATGAAGAGTTGAACCGATAGGTTCATGAGTTGTTGCGAAAGGGATTGATTAGAGCAAGTTTGAGCCCTTGTGCAGTACTTGTAGTACTAGCATCGAAGAAGGGTGGAGAATGGAGAATGTGCACTGATTCAAGGGCCATTAACAAGATTACCATTAAGTATCGATTTCCATTACCTAGAATGGATGATATAATGGACTGTTTGAGTGGAGCTAAATACTTCACTAAGATTGATTTAAAGAGTGGATATCATCAGATATGTGTTCGAGAGGGTGACGAGTGGAAGACAGCCTTCAAAACCAAAGAGGGTTTGTATGAGTGGTTAGTTATGCCATTTGGATTAACTAATGCACCCAGTACATTCATGAGGCTGATGAATGAGGTATTGCGAGACTTCCTGGAAAAGTTCATGATAGTTTATCTGGATGATATTCTAATTTTTAGTAAAACATTGGACGAGCATTTGTTTCATGTTCGGACAATTTTTGAAAAGCTGCGAGAGGAGCAGTTGTTGATAAATTTGAAGAAGTGCAGTTTTGTACAGAAAGAGTTGATATACCTGGGATTTGTCATCTCAGAGGAGGGTCTGAAAATGGATCCTGAAAAGGTGAAGGCTATCATTGAATGGCCTGCCCCAAGGAATGTAACAGAGGTAAGATCATTTCATGGTCTTGCAAGTTTCTATAGAAAGTTTATTAGAGACTTTAGCAAGATTTGTGCACCCCTAATAGAAACTATGAGAGGGGATAAGAAAGAATTTAAGTGGACTGCCAAGGCAGGTACCAAGTATGGACATATTGAAGAAGAAAGTGATAGAACAGCCCATTCTGGCACTTCCATATTTTAATAAAGTGTTTCAGGTTGATCGTGATGCCAAGTGGCAGTGCCATTGGAGCTGTATTGAGCCAAGAAGGTAAACCTGTTGCATACTTTAGTGAAAAGTTAAATGATGCTAGAAAGAAATACTCTGTTTATGATCAATAATTCTATGCTATCATTTAGGATCTTAAGAAATGGAGACATTATTTGCTAACCAAAGAGTTTGTTTTATATACTGACCATCAAGATTTGCAGTATATAAATAGTCAAGGTAAACTTAACCAGCGACATTTGAAGTGGGTTGAATTCTTGCAGAGTTATACCTTTGTCCTGAAGCATAGAAGTGGCAAATCTAATAGAGTTGTAGATGCCTTGAGTAGAAGGCATAATTTGTTGATAGAAATGAGAGTGCAAGTTGTTGGGTTTGATGAACTCAAGAGTTTATACCCAACGGATCCATATTTCGTAGAGGCATGGATGGCATGTTTGTCTCCTACTACTGTGGATCGCACTAAGTGGTTGGATTTTATGATCCAAGATGGGATGCTGTTTCGGAAGAACCAGTTGTGCATTCCACGAAGTTCCATGAGGGAAAATTTGATCAAAGAGAAACATAGCGGAGGACTAGCGGGGCATTTTGGTCGAGATAAGACCATTGCTCTCGTTAGTGAGAATTACCATTGGCCACAGTTGCAGCCGGATGTGACCAAATTTGTGCAGGGTTGTAGAGTGTGCCAGATGGCGAAAGGAGTCAACCAAAATATAGGAATGTACCAACCATTTCCTGTACCAGAGAGACCGTGGGAGGACATCAGTATGGATTTTGTTCTTGGTCTGCCAAGGACACAACACGAAAATGATGCCATTTTTGTTGTTGTTGACAGGTTTTCAAAGATGGCCCATTTTATTCCATGCCAGAAGACAAGTGATGTTGTTCATATTGCAGGCTTGTTTTTCAAGGAGGTAGTACGACTTCATGGTCTACCCCAAAGCATTGTCTCGGATAGAGATACCAAATTTGTGGGTTATTTTTGGTGAACTTTGTGGAAGAAGCTGAAAACAGAATTGAAATTCAGTTCTGCGTACCACCCGTAGACTGATGGATAGACCGAAGTAGTCAACAGAAGTTTGGGTAATCTTCTACGATGTCTGGTAGGAGATAAACCCAAGGGATGGGATCTGATTTTACCACAGGCAGAGTTTGCTTACAATAATTTTGTCAATCATAGTACTGGTAAATCCCCATTCCAGATAGTGCATGGGAATAGCCCGAGAAACGCTTCTGAGTTGAGGCCGATAGATAAAGGAGAAAAGCGCAGATGTTGAAGTTGAAGACTTTGCAGCACACATGAAGAATTTACATGAAGAGGTCCAGTGGCATATCAGTAAAATGAATGCTACATACAAAACCAGAGCAGATCAGAAGCGGTGTTTCAAGGAATTCCAGATAGGAGATGAAGTCATGGTTCACTTGCACAAGGAATGTTTTCCTAGAAAAACCTACAATAAGCTGAAGATGAAGAAGTTTGGACCATGCCGGATCATAGGTAAACGAGATTCAAGAAATGCCTATGAAGTAGATCTACCAAGTGAGCTAAATATTTCACCTATTTTCAATATTTTAGACTTGGTCGAATATCATGAAGGAAGTTGCAACGAGCCACCCAGTCCGGATCTGTGGAACATTCTAGAATCCACTCCAAAAAAATAAGAAATCGAAGACATACTCGACACTCATGAAGGCAGAAGTACCCGAAACAGACAATATTTTGAGTATTTGGTCAAATGGAAGGGCCGAACTGTCGAAGATGCAACTTGGTTGTCCAAAACAGAGGTTGATCGCCTGGGTTTTCCTCTGACCATCCAGAAGTGAAGATCACTTCTCAATATACCTCGGGTGTTTGATGCAGGAGCATCCAAAGGCAGCACAACAATCTTGCATCACCAAAAAAAAAAAAAAAAAACAAAAGAAAAGAAAAATATTCTAAGTGTTTAAAAGTGTCGCGATATCGCGACATAAAAGATGTCGCGATATCGTGACGTATTTTGAAAAATGGCAAGGGCCAAAGATAGTGTCACGATATCACGACATAAAAGTTGTCGTGATATCGCGATGTATTTTGAAAAACGACAAGGGCCAAAGATAGTGTCGCGATATCGCGACATAAAAGTTGTCGCGATATCGCGACGAACTCAAAACAGAAGCAGAAGCAAAACTCAAGTGTCGCGATATTGCGACGAACTCAGAACAGAAGCGGAAGCAAAACTCAAGTGTCACGATATCACGACATAAAATTTGTCGTGATATCGCGACAAACTCAAAACAGAGGTGGAAGCAAAACGCAGTGTCGCGATATCGCGACATAAAAGTTGTCGCGATATCACGACGAACTCAGAATAGAGGCGGAAGCAAAACGCAGTGTCGCGATATCGCGACATAAAAGTTGTCGCGATATCGCGATGAACTTTGAACGCAGGGAAGAGCAAACGAAAGTGTCACGATATTGCGACATACAAGATGTCGTGATATCGCGACATGTTACTTTTTCGCGGAACGTTACAGCCTGACTTTGACAGTTACCAGAAGTCGTTACAGTAATTCCAGGGGGTCGTTGCGGCGGTTACAGGGATGGTTATGAATGACGGTTACAGCAAGAACCTGACATTATAAGAAGATGTGGATCGAAGGATTTTAGAGGCGGGAGAGATGAAGACTGCGGCTTCTGTTGGCATTTTTTTTGTACTTTGTAACTCTTCCATGGTTTGAAATTGTAATCTTTCCATGCTTCTGAATAAAAATTGAGTCTTTTTCTTTGTGTTAAAATTTGGCTCCCCATCAAGTGGTATAAATCTTCCATGGTTCGAAATTGTAATATTTCCATGCTTCTGAATAAAAATTGAGTCTTTTTCTTTGTGTTAAAATTTGGCTCCCCATCAATTATGAAACCAAAATAGGATAAATTGATTTAAATATTAACACATATAACCACTATGTCAATATGGTACAACAAAATATGACACTAATCCAAACTGGTCAACCTACCAGGGGACCAACACACCAAGCACTACTCGGGGGACCATAGATGTTCATCCTACCTAGAACTACTAAATTGGATTTTCCAAAATTTGAAGGAGGCAACCCCACCAATTGGATCTATCGGGCTGACCAATACTTCTCCCTCTACCAGGTCCTTGAGGCATAGAAGGTTCACATCACATCCTTCCACCTAGAAAATATCACCACCCAATGGTACCAGTGGTATGAAAATACAAATGGCCCCCCTACATGGCTAGAATTTACAAAAAACCTAATGGTATGATTTGGCCCTACTAAATTTGAATATTTCATAGGAGCCCTTACCAAACTCCGCCAAACCACTACAGTGCAAGAATACCAAGCTCAATTTGAAAATTTGGCAAATCTTACATCAGGGCTAAATGCCTCATTCTTACAAAGTTGTTTCATCAGTGGCTTAAAGGAAGACATTCAATTAGAAGTATAAATGGTCAACCCCACTAACATGATGCAGACTATCGCACTAGAGAAAAAAACCATTATTTTTATTGTGATGAGAAATGTATCCCCAATCACAAATGTATTACGCCAAAACTATATATTTTGGATATGATTGATCATTGTGGTTTAAAAGAAGATGATAATATTGAGGTGGAAGTGGTGTTGGATACACCCGAGGATAACACAAAAGACACACCAAAAATCTCTTTTAATGCCCTCGCTGGTTTCTCCTCCCCATAAAATATGAAGGTCAAATGATACTTTAAAAATAAAACCTCATCGTGCTTCTAGACTCTAGTAGCACACACAATTTTACCGACCCAAGGGTAGCAAAACAAGCTAACTGCTTTATACATCCTTGCAATAATTTTGAATTCATGATTGGAAATGGAGGAAGAATTACATGCAAAAAAAAGTTTCAAAATATTAAACTCACTATGGATGATTATAATATGAAAGTAGATATGTATGTACTTCCATTAGGAGGTTGCGATATCATCCTAGGAGTACAATGGTTATGAACACTCGACACAATCCAATGGGATTTTGAAGATTTATGGATGAAATTCACACAAAAGGATCAAAAAAATACTACTAAGAGATTAAAATCATGCCCTTCCCAAATAGTAAGTTCTCATAAAATAGAGAAACTTGTTCGCACAGGAGGTAAGGGTATGACTGCACAAATATTTTCCATCCAACCCACAAATAAAGAACAACAAGAGGCACCCAAACTACAACAATTTCTAGCATGTCATGCTCAAGTATCTAATGAAACCAAAGGGTTACCCCCTCAATGTAGCCATGATCATGCAATTCAACTTCTTCTAGGGCATCAAACCCCTAATATCCGACCTTACCGATATCCTTATCTATAGAAGACAAAAATAAAAAAACTAGTACAAGAATTACTAAAAGTAGGGGTTATTAGACCTAGTGTGAGTCCTTACTCTTCTCTCGTTTTATTAGTTCGAAAGAAATATGGGTCATGGCATCTATGTGTTGATTTTTGCACCCTTAAAAAACTAACCATCAAATATAAATTTTCCATCCCCATCATCAATGAGTTGTTAGATGAGCTTCATGGGGCTACATATTTCTCAAAATTAGATTTACGATCGGGTTACCATCAAATTTAAGTAAAAGAAAGTGATATTCCAAAAAACCATCTTCCACACTCATGAAGAGCATTATGAGTTTATGGTTATGCCATTTGGCCTTACCAATACCCCTTCTACATTTTAGATTCTAATGAACCAGGTATTCCACCTTTTCCTTTGAAAATTTATTTTCATTTTCTTTGATGACATTTTTATTTATAGAAAAACTTGGGAAGATCATTTGCATCATTTAGAACAAGAATTGAAAATCTTCAAGGACAACCAATTATATGCCAAAAGATCAAAATGTTCCTTCGAGCAATAAGAAATTGAATATTTAGGACATATTGTCTCTAAATAAGGAGTTAAAGTGGACCCCCGCAAGATTGAAGATGTGAAAAATTGGCCTACCCCAAAAACCTTGAAAGGCTTGCATGGTTTTTTAGGATTAACAGGGTACTATCGTAAATTTATCAAAAATTATGGCAATATCATAGCCCCCTTGATAGCTCTACTCAAGAATAATGATTTTCTTTGGTCCCCAAAGGCTGACGATGCTTTCACCACTTTAAAAAATGCCATGTGTACCACTCCTATGTTAGCCATACCAGATTTTTCCAAACCATTCATTATTTAAAGCGATGCTTCTAGAGTAGGAATAGGATCTGTTCTCATGCAAAATGAAAGACCTTATCTTATGAAAAATTAGCAAGGCATTTTTTGGGAAGAATTTGGACTGCTCTATATATGAAAAAGAGATGTTAGCTATTATTCATGTTATTCAACATTGGATACCTTACCTTATCAACCAACATTTTATTATTCGAATTGATCACCATAGTTTAAAGTATTTTCTTGAGCATCGCATATACACTCCTGAACAACAAAAGTGGATTACTAAACTATTAGGATATGATTATGAGATCATATATCAAAAAGAAAAGGATAACATGATCGTTGATGCCCTTTCATTGAATTTTGAAGAAGTACCCCAATTGCACACCCTCTCCTCTCCTATTCCCAAATGGATAGACCAAGTAACTAAAGAATGATTTAATGATCCTACAACGCAAATATTAATTCAACAAATACAACAAGACCCCACAAGTAAACCTCACTACTCTTGGAATAATAGCATACTTAGGTACAAAGGGTGTATTGTCCTATCCCCTACCTCCTCATATCGAACCAAAATTCTCCATGAGTTACATGCCACACCTATTGCAGGACATTCTAGATTTCTCAAAACTTATAAAAGAGTGGCTAGATCCTTTTATTGGGTAGGTATGAAATAAGATATCAAGAAATTTGTGGATGAATGTGAGACCTGCCAAAGATAAAAAGGAGAGATAGTAGGTATCCTTGGCCTTCTTCAACCTCTCCCCATCCTAACCAAAACATGGGCTGATAGTTCCATGGATTTTATTGAAGGCCTTCCAAAATTTGGCAATAAAACTATTATTCTAGTTGTGGTGTATCGCTTATCTAAATATGCTCTTTTTTGTCCCTTGGCCCACCCTTACACAGCTAGTACAATCACCCAAATGTTTCTTGATAATATATTTAAACTACATGGAATGCCTTCCACCATAGTTAGCGATTGTGATCCTACCTTCACTAGTAATTTTTGGAGAGAATTGTTTAAACTACAAGGCACTCAACTTCGTATGAGTTTCTCTTATCATCCCCAAACCAATGGTCAAACAAAAGTTGTTAATAAATGTTTGTAAACTTACCTATGTTGTTTTCTTTCTACTCAATCCCTTCATTGGGTTAAATGGATTCCTTTAGCCAAATGGTGGTATAATACCTCATACCACACCACCATTAAGATGAAACCATATGAATTTTTATATGGCCAAGTACCACCTTACATCACCTCTTATATTCTAGGGAGTACCAATGTGCTAGCAGCGGATTCTAAACTTTCTACTAGAGCTAATATTCTTCACATTCTCAAGGATAATTTACTCACGGCCCAACATTTTATGAAGCAGCAAGCGGACCAACATCGGATTAAATGAGCATTTCAAGAAGGTGATATGGTATTCCTTCGTCTTCAACCTTATCATAAAACTTCTCTCAAAATCAAGGGTTTCCAAAAGCTATCCCCCAAATTCTATGGGCTTTATAAAATCCTTCTACGCACTGGACCCGTTGCTTATAAACCCGAGTTACCAGAATCTTCCAAAAATTCATCCTATGTTCCACGTCTCTTACCTTAAACTATTAGTTGGAACATACATTACCACACAAACTCAACTACTTGATTTCATAGAGGATGGAGCACTCATGGTTGAAACTGAAGCTATTTTGTATCACCGCATTCCCCAACTTCACCTTCACACCATCATCGATTTTTTTATTCAATGGAGAGGTCTACCTTCCAAAGATGCTACATGGGAAACACTTCATCACATCCAACAACAATTTCCTCATTTTCACTTTGAGGATAAAACTCTTTTAAAGGATGGTGGTATGTTAGGATCCTAATCCTAACCATTAATATTATTAATTCACTTATTCTATTTATGGACCATTGTGTCCTTTCATCTCACAACTCTAGGTTAGATATTTATATACATTCACAAGGGTATAATTACACATACATCGAATATAATAAAACATATCTCATTGAGAGCATTGGCAGGATTTCCTCTAGTGAAACAACAATCCAACTAAAGGTGATTTAAATACATTTCCTTCTTGTTTTTGCATCCAACTCCACTATTTTTCACCTTTCATCACTACTAGGAATGAGGTTCCTACCACAATGAGCCTAATTGATAATGACTTTCAGTCTTGCTAAGCTCTACCAGATCTAATGAATTATAATAGATTTTATGATGACCAAGAAAACATAGCATTTACTTCAGTTTCAATAATATAGACATGTGCCTTGTCCATTGGGTGACTGTAGCAAAACTTAACCAATTCTATAAAATAATGATAAAAACAAGGAAAGCACTAACATACCCACATTCATTCAAATAATGTAATCAATATAGGTATTAAATCAGTGAAAGAATTATTGTCTGTAGATTCAAATAATGTAATATACAAATAAGTGACACACACATTGCACCAAAATATTCCAAAGAGTAGAAGTCATAATTTGCATTATGTTCAACATTTGATGATTACAATGATAGAGCCTGGAAGTGTGCCTAGGTCTCCCTAAGAACACAACACAATATTCACCCCTTTTGATAGTCGTAATAGGGGAATGCAATCTACTGTACTAATTGTAGTGACATATAGAATTAGGCTCCTCAAGAAACTTCTAGGAAATGATCTCAGGTGAGCTACTCAACTCTCGACAGTACCTATACAAAGGTGAGAAGAATGGTAATATGGAGAACAAATACAACATAAGGAAAATACAGTCAACCGAGACAAAACACTAGAAATACCTCTTGCAAAATTTTGCTATTCTGATGCCTGATACTGAATTCTATCTTGAAAGGTCTCTTTCATAGTATGGATTCTATAAATTTTGTTTTGAATACTTGGTGCATATGCAGCCACTTGGCATCCTCTCTTCCATTAATTTCTATGAATGTATTACAACAAGAACTAGGATATCACAAGATGTCTTCAATTGAGATAATAATCTTTGTGAAGCTTTGGGGTAGTTGAATCGTCATCTCTCAATTGGTCTAAAATTAGTTCTAAGTTCAATGAATGCAATTTATTCCAAATTGTTCAGCTTCTAGTGTTTTCCATGTCCTAGTTCGATCAGTGGTATCCTCGTCATCCTTTGGTTTTTTATTTTGCATTCAATCCCTGCAATTTCTTTGGCTCTAATGGCTTTCAACTGTATAAATAAAGGATTCTAGAATTTTATAGATTTTTAACATTTCATCTTCGACTCAGTTGCTTGATCTTCATGGGATGATCTGAATCATTGATGCTTCTTTCGCTCTTTACCTAGGTCTTTCATTGATGAACCATCGACGAGCAGTATTAATAAGGAATGAGAATATGCATAGATACATCATCGTTGATTGTCTAAGGTTGTCGTTGATGAATCAATAACAATGCTTTTGCAAGGACGATAGCCAAACTTGCTCGCTGATGGATATATATTTTTGTTGATGTATGCGTGAAGACAACTTCCTACGACCATGATGACTTGAACCTTTAGATACCTCCAAAAGAACTCTATCGTTGATGAAAACTTGTTATCGTTGATGGATCGGCGATAGGATTTTTTTAAGAGCAGAGAAGAATATTTGCTCAAACTTAGGCCATTTCATGATTTCTGATGAAGATGAGGTTTTGTTGATCGGATCAATGATAAGGCTTCAGATCGATGATAGGATTTCTTGGCCTCAACATTATCACTTATAGCTTGGGCAATCGAAAACCAAACAATAGACTATATGACCTGAGGCTAGTCTTCGTTGATGAAAAAGACTAGATCTCTAACTAATTAGAAACTTCTCCATGAAGCTTTGGGCAGCTAAATCATCACATTCCATCTAATATGTCATGCACCGGCTGGTCAGGTTTTAGTCCAGGTTCAATGAATATGATTTTTTGCGATAGTTCACTTTCCTTTCTTGATTGTTCGACTTCCATGTTCGTCCCCTATTTCGATCATCTACAAACATAGAAGAAAAAATCCAATTTAAGACTTTGGCAATGAAAGAAATTTAAAATTTGGTATTATAACCATTAATATTGATGTTTTTATATTATTGAATGTTTGCCTAAGGTTACCCAGGTGTTGTAGGTGAGTTGGAGAGGAGAGGGAAATCCTCCAAGAGAGGTCCCAGGTTCAAATCTCCACCCTACCAAAAAGCTGAATTGGTTATCCAAAATCCAATTGATAATGTTGGTGCGGGCAGGGTCGGGTGCGACTCCCGGGTGACTTTGACGGTGTAGAACACCTTGTTCGTGGTCTCTCATACCAAGGCGGCCCCCCAAGGGGTTTTTCGCTTTAAAAAAAATATGTTTGCCTAAGGTTTAACATTAGCCTTTTATTTTAATTTTTAATTTTTATTATTTTCTAATGTTTTGGCTTTTAATTTTAATTATTAAATTTTAGGGCTTCTAATATTAAATCCGAATGATTAAAAGGCTTCGTCATTTAATATAAAATCATGCTAAAATCATTTCTATAGTTCAGACTTAAAAAAAAATCCCTTTTAAAATCTATCGGCAATGCATAATCCTTATTGCTCATGTAAAGCCCTTGTCGTTGATTGGAAGTGCAATAAAATTGTTGGATCGATGACAAAATTTGAGCCATTAAATTCATGTCACTCATGGGAACCCATTATCATTGATTGGAAGAGCGATAGTTTTTTTCCATTAGCAATAAAATCTTATTAGATGTCGGCAATGCAAGACTTTTGGCGTTGATACATTAGCGATGGAATTTGATTGGCCAGATTATTTATTAAATCATTCGGATTAATTAAATCATTCATAAAGTCTTATTAACGCACTCAACATTAGGGTTAATTAATCATTATACTTTGTGTAATATATATATATATATATATATATATATATATATATATATATAATTTTTTTAATACCTCGAGTAGTCTCTTATAAACCCTATCACTGATGGAAATCTCCTTCGCTCATGCAATCGATGACAACCTTGTTCTATCGGTGAGAGAATTCAAGCCATTAAATTTGTGTCGCTCATGAAAACCCTTTGTCGGTGATGGAAAGAGTGATAGCTTTGTTTAATCAGCGATAGTCTTTTTTGTCATTAAATTTATGCTAAACCCTTTAGATTTAATTAAAATATCCAGGCTACTCTTATTGCAAAAATAACTTTGTTGACGATGTGCAACCACTGTTGAAAATACATCAGTGATGGCTCTCTTCTATCGATGATGAGATTTCATTGGATGTCAGCAATGCATGACTTTCAGCATTGATACATGAGCGATGAAATTCTATTGGAGCAGGAACATGAGCCATAAAATATTATTAGCCAAATTATTTATTATTTTTCTCAAGACTTTAATATTAATATCTTCGAGATGTCCTTTTAATTAAAATACCCTAAGTATTCAGACTAATTAAATCATTTTCTACGAATTTATTTAAAGTGCTCAATATTAGGGTTAATTAATTATTGCATCTACTCATAAAAACCCTTATCGTTGATGTAAAACT
The DNA here is from genome assembly GCA_028583015.1 of Wollemia nobilis. Classification (NCBI taxonomy): domain Eukaryota; kingdom Viridiplantae; phylum Streptophyta; class Pinopsida; order Araucariales; family Araucariaceae; genus Wollemia; species Wollemia nobilis. The sequence goes on from JAQPPZ010015100.1 coordinate 13,590,598, forward strand.
ATTGTCGTTGAACTATTGTCACTCTCCTGAAGAACGATTGTTATTTTTTCCTCAAGCCAAGACTTTATGCGGTCGTTGATTGAACTCTTCTTCACAAATTGTAAGAGCGATGGATTTGGTCTATCAACGGCAATTTTTTGAAATCATATTCATTTAGCGGATGGAATATCTTTGTCATCGTTGTAAGAGCAATGGCTTTGGTCTATCAACGACAAGCTTTCTCGAGATCTGAGTCTACAGACTTTGGCACCAAATTAAAAATGGATTATTTTGCACAGACAAATGAGAGGTTATTACATATATCATAGCACTTTCTATACTCATCCAAGGACTTATTTTAGGCTTGGTTAATGGAGACCAAATCTGACCCGGAGCTCTGAGTCATCCCGAAGTGCCAAAAATAGGGTAAAATTCAAAGTGCTCAAAATCTTACAAAAATTTCCAAGCATCTAAATGGGCCAAATGGGTACTCAAATCCATTGAGATCATCTAAAAATATCATCATTTTGTCATTATAAATTTCACATGATGCTACTATAAATTGCTATTTTTGGAAAAACTTGATAGTTAAAATTCTGAAAATTTAGTGCCACTGTGAAGATGAGATCAAGCTCTTTCCACCAGTTTTTGAATCAGCTCAAATGGATTTTTCTAGCTCGAGTTATGGCCATATCAATTTCACATCAAAATGTAGGGCAAAAGTGACGAGATTGGAATACCCTAAAATGAATTTTAATTATTTAGACCTTTAATAAAACCTTAGGATTTGAATTTTCTGAAGTAATCCAGCCAAAATAATGTAGATTATATGCCAATATTCAAATATATTGATTTTAAATGAATGTGGCTAAAGCCCAGTCTCCAAGAATGCGAAGTGCCAACAAATTTAAGACTCTAATGCAATCAAAAATTTGAAAACAGTCTTGATGCAAGCCAAAAATTTAGATTAAACCCAAAACTTTAATTCTCTGGAATCATCAAAAATTGAGCCTTGCACCCTAAGTTCACCTAGACATTAATTGTGATAAATTTTCAAAAAATTGGGGTGAAAACTAAGTTGTAACTATGGGGTACAACATAGGCTCTGACTGGGACAGGTAGTATGAATGGCACATGAATGCTTTTGAGAACTCTAGAATCTTCGGTTGACAATCAAGAGACCACAAAAATTTAGACTAAAAAGCAAAAATAAAACAAAGGCAACAAAGGAAAAATACTAAAGGATTGACCTTGGTTTTGATCAGTAAAATCTGATGACCCAGTTTAAAAATAGATGAACTTTGACTTATGGGGCAATAGATATGTTGACAATATCTTAAGATAGAGTTGAGGCAGATTTATTTGGAAGTTTTTGTGTCATCATGCCTAGGCTTGTGTGTATTTTGTGCATTCATTCTTATTCCTTGATCAGTCAAAATTTTATCATATTGGCAGGAGTTGAGCCTATTAAGTATTTCACTCTGAATGATATTCACTTTGAAATTGCTCCATTTCCATCCAAGCATCTATAGCCCCGAGTAGAGGTTATCCAGATACCCCAAGCACATAGTTGCTTTGCATTATTTGTACTTTTCTTCTTTTTGAGAATGACCTTCACCTTTGCATTACTCCATGCAGCCCGCATTTTTGCCCCGAAATCCCTCTTTTCCTCAAACCCTCTAACCAAAAAAAAAAAAGCCCCAAAAAAAAAAATCATGATGAATTACAAAGCTCATGTTGGGTTAGAAATCTGTAAGGCTAAGAAAGAAGAGTGTATAATTTTTTAGCTCAATGCATCCTGTCAATGATGAATTCGTTCTTCATGATCCTAGAAAATCCTTAAAAAAATTTGGAGATGTGAAGCTTCAGTATAATACACAGTTTCTTCCACATAATATGTTGTAGCTCCAGACTTGTGGGATAATTACCTAAAACCTGGCCCATAAGATCTCAGTGTCATATGTCCTTACTCTAGGTCCTCTTTATTTGACTGATTAGAACAAGTCTATTAAAACTATGGTGCAAAACAAAAACCTTTCAAGGAGATAAAAACATAGCCATGGTTGGACATGGATGGTGATGAGGCAAAAATAAAGTATCATGAAAACTAAGAGGAGGTCAATGCTCCTATTTTGCAAAAATAACTTTATAACCTCAGGATGTAGAGTGAGTGCAAATTCCTTTTATTTTTTTCTAAATGGCCCAGGATACACTCTCAACTCTTGATGATTCCAGAGAAGAACAAACTATAGTTGAACTTTATGCATTTTTTTTATCTTTGTTCTTTTCATGATGTATCTTTTGTTAGACTGGCCAATTCTTGTGGGGCTCCTGATGATGGGTTGGGCATTGGGGATTTTACTTTGAAATGAGGTAACATATGTGGTATTACCTAGGATTGGGGCTTTGTTAATGAATATGATGGAGAAGTCAGCAAAAGAACCAACATAATTTTCTAGACTAATGAGCACTATGAATTTGTCAATTTTATTTGATTTGACCTGTTTTAATCTGACTGATTTCACACTTTCAACATAAATAGGGGAACAATTCTTTGCAGAGAAAAGACTCAATAGATCAACTATGATGTTATATGAAGCTCTATTATCAGGCGAGTGATTGCAGACATAGTATTCATTCATTGAATCTGACATATATATTTGGAAAATATGGAAGGACCTTGTTTCTGACTGATCAATAAGCCTAAAAGATCTAGAAAATTCATCTTTCTTTTGTGCTATGATTCTCTGACCAGTATATTTTTTAGACTTAACTATACTTTTAGGCTTGTGATTAGTCAATTCTATCTCAGGGTCTTCCTCTACATTGGGCTTCACAAGGAGAACTTCATATTTGGATAAACCATCCTCAGTTATTGGCCTTTCATCTACTTTTTCATCTTCAACCTATATAGTTTTTTTGGACAATGCTTCTTCTTCTAAATGTTGTTCTAGAATTTCTAATATATTGAAATTATAGATCTGAAGGCTTTTTGGAGCTTTTGCTATTATTGATTGATTTTATGGGATTTCATCAAAACTATCATCGGGGGCTTGATGATGATGTTCTTCTTTGGGATATAAAGTTCTTTGTTCATCACAGATAAGACAGACATTGATATCTTCTTCAACCCATGGATTATGATCAATCCATTCTATTTGGTGGCTCTCTTCCACATTAGACTTAAAAAGACACATATTCATACTCATCATTATTAATTGTTGCCCCTTTATCAATTTATTCTTCTTCAGTTTGCATTGTTTTGTTGGATAGTGCCTCTGCATCTAAGTGTTGTTCTTCTATATCTTGTATATTCAAATCATTGGTCAGATAATTTTTTGAAACATCTACTATTATATACTGATCCTATTTTATTTCATCAAATCTATCATCAAGAGCTTGATGATGATTTTCTTCCCTGAGAAATAAAGTTCTTTGTTCATGACTGATAAGATATATATTGATATCTTCTTCAGAATTAATTAGATTTTTAGACTTGTGATCAATCAATTCTATTTTGTGTTCTTCTTCTGCACCAAATGTTTCAATAATAACCTCATGTTTTGATTCATCATTCTCAGTTGTTGACCTTTTATCAACTTTTTCTTCCTCATCCTGTATCATTTTTTTGGACTATGTCCCTTCTTCTGAATGTTGTTCTCTCATCTCATCCATATTAGGAACATTCATCTCATCCATTGTACTCTCACAGTCCCTAGCATGGATTTCTTGAAAAATATCCACTATTGCTAGAAGCGATTCCCATTTGACTTCATCAAGTATGACATTAGAGGTTTCAGGATGATGTTGCTCTCTTTTGGATATTAAAGTTCTTTATTCTTGATGGACCTCAATATCTCCTTTAGATTTAGGATGTTTATCCTTGCAATCTAAATTGGTCCTGACTTATTTACTAGGTTGTTCCTTAAGGTTCATGTTGGGATGTGAAGCTAAATAAATGGCACAACTAGAAGGATTATGAGGTGAATTACAGGTAAGGCAATAGAAAGAGAATTTACTATGGATCCTATTCCTTTCTACGTGAACAACATTATTCATGCATTCATCAATAGTGTTCACTTGCTCTTTTCTTAGTTCATCATTGAATTCTATAGAGAAAGCATTCTTATAAAAGCAAATGTATTGTTGATCATTAAGAGCCAACTTATTAAAAAAATTATTTTTAACCCTGGTGAATATTTTGTTGAAGTCATTAACCGATTCATTTTTCTTTTTTTCATTGTAGCCAATTTTATTATGAGTGAACATATATTTCTCTCCTTACCATACCTTTCTAAAAATACTTCTTCCATTTCTTGGAAATCCAATATGCAATGTGGGGGAAGACTATTGAACCAATCTAAAGCATCTTTCTCTAGGGTCTACTAAAATAGCCTAAGAGCCACATCTTCTTCTTCGACTTCCAATCTATCTAAGGCATACAAGAAGCTTTCGATATGTTCTTCTCTAGTGACAACATTGTTACCTAGGAATTTAGGCAAGTATTTAGGGGCTTTAATGGGTAATCGATGAAGGTGAGGAGGTAGCTGAAAAGGCCTGTACCTATTGGCTCTCCAAGTCTGAAGGTATTGATTATTTTGGTTATTCATCATGATCACAAGGGTGATGATAGAAGATACACTTATGATCAATTGAAATATTCTTATCAGAACAAATTAAGATGCTAGAACCACTATCTAAAGGAACATCACTTGTTAACAAAAATCTTACCACTATGATACGATCCAATTATGTAAATTGGGTTTTTTGGTTTTAGATAAATACCTCTGGGTTCTTCAATTCTTGAAATATTTTCTTACCACTCCCTCTCGTATGCACCAGGTCAGATTCTTCTTTCTTCTATCTTTTGGGTTCGTTCAGAGTCACCAACACTTGGGTGCAATAGAATCTCACTTAGGCCAAGATTGCTTGGCTTTTGAATTCTCTCAATCTCTCAGATGTGCATAGAGGTATCCACAGCACCAAAAAATATGGTGTAAGATGATAAGCTAGTATGAATAGCCAATAATAAAATATGTCATAGGGGAGAGACTACGGAAACACATAGAAAATAAAATAGCCTATCCCCAGCAATGGTACCAAAAATTGTTGTGGAAAATTTTGATATCCTTAAAATATTGGTTGTCACGCTACCAAAACTTCCTAATCACAACAATATGTGAGCTCTGGTAAACTCACCTCTTTAACCTGAAACACTAAATCCTTAAGAATGCAGGTTGGGTCTGGACACCCCACAATGAGCCTAATTGATAATGAATTTCAGTCTTGCTAAGCTCTACCAGATCTAATGAATTATAATGGATTTTTATGATGACCAAGAAAACATAGCATTTATAGCTTCAATTTCAAGAATGCAGACCGATGCCTTGTCTATTGGGTGATTGTAGCAAAACTTAACCAATTCTATGAAATAGTGAGAAAAATAAGGAAAGAACTGACATACCCATATTCATTTGAATAATGTAATCAACATAGGTATTAAATTAGTGAAAGAAACATTATCTATAGATTCAAATAATGTAATATATAGACAAGTGACATACACACATTGCACCAAAATATGCCAAAGAGTAGAAGTTAGAATTTGTATTATGTTCAACATCTGATGATTACAATGATAGAGCCTGGCAGTGTGCCTAGGTCTCCCAAAGAACACAACACAATATTCACCCCATTCGAATGTCGTAATAGGGGAATGCAATCTACTATCCTAATTGTAGTGACATATAGACTCTGGCTCCTCAAGCAACTCCCAGGAAATGATCTCAGGTGAGCTACTCAACTCTCGGTAGTACATGTACAAAGGTGAGAAGAATGGAGAGATGGAGAACACATATAACATAAGGAAAATATAGTCAACCCAGACCAAACACTCGAAATACCTCTTGCAAAATTTTACTATTTTGATGCCCGATACCAAATTTTGGCTTGAAAGGCCTCTTTTATAGTCTAGATTCTACAAATTCTGTTTTGAATACTTGGTGCATATGCAGCCACTTGGCATCCTCTCTTCCACTAATTTTTGTGAATGTATTATAGCAAGAACTCGGTTGTCATAGGTTGTCTTCAACTGAGATAATCATCTCTGTGAAGCTTTGGGGTAGCTGAATCATCATCTCTCAATTGGTCTAAAATCAGGTCTAAGTTCAATGAATGTAGTTTCTTCCAGATTGTTTGGCTTCTAGTGTTTTCCATGTCCTGGTTTGATTAGTGGTAAATCCTCGTCATCCTTTGCTTTTTTTCCTATTTTACATCCAATCCCTACAATTTCTCTAGCTCTAATGGCTTCCAACTATATGAATCAAGGATTCTAGAATGTTATAGATTGTTAACATTTCATCTTCGGCTCAGTCACTTGATCTTCATGGGATGATCTGAATTGTTGATGCTTCTTTCACTCTTCACCTGGGTCTATCGCTGATGAATCATCGATAGGTACTCTTAATGAGTGACGAGAATATGCATGGATACATCATCGTTGATTATATGAGGTTGTCATTGATGAATCAACAATAATGCTTTTGCGAGGATGATAGCCAGACTTGCTCTCTAATGGATATATGTTGTCGTTGATGTATGAGCGAAGGCAACTTCCCTCCGACCATGATGACTTGACCCTTTGGATACCTCCAGAAAAATTTGTCATTGATGAAAACTCATTGTCATTGATGGATCGACGATAGGCTTTTCTTAAGAGCGACGAAGAAGATTTGCTCAAACTTAGGCCATTTCATGATTGCTAATGAAGATGAGGTTTTTCTGATCCGATCAATGATAAGGATTCAGATAGATGATAGGATTTCTTGGCTTCAACATTGTCACTTATAGCTTGGGCAATCAAAAACCGAACAATAGACTATATGACCTGAGGCTAGTATTTGGTGATGAAAATATTGGATCTCTAACTAATTAGAAACTTCTCCATGAAGCTTTGGGTAGCTAAATCATCACATTCCATCTAATATGTCATGCACCGGTTGGTCAGGTTTTAGTCTAGGTTTGATGAATATGATTTTTCTCGATAGTTCAATTTCCTTTCTTGACTATTTGACTTCCTTGTTCGCCCCCTATTTTGATCACCTACAGACACAGAAGAAAAAATCCAATTTAAGACTTTGGCGATGAAATAAATTCAAAATTTGGTATTATAACTATTAATATTGATGTTTTTAGATTTATTGAATGTCTGCCTAAGGTTTAACATTAGCCTTTTATTTTAATTTTTATTTTTTATTATTTTCTAATGTTTTGGCTTTTAATTTTAATTATTAAATTTTAGGGCTTCTAATATTAAATATGGATGATTAAAAGGCTTCGTCATTTAATATAAAATCATGCTAAAATCATTTCTATACTTCAAACTTTAAAAAAATCACTTTTAAAATCTATCGGCAATGCATAATCCTTATCGCTCATGTAAAGCCCTTGTCATTGATTGGAAGCGCGATGACTTTGTTTGATCGATGATGGCTTTGTTCGATTGGTGATCAAATTTGAGCCATTAAATTCATGTCGCTCATGGGAAGCCCTTGTCGTTGATTGGAAGAGTGATAGCTTTTTTCGATCGATGATGGATTCTCATTAGTATTAAAATCATGCCAAAATTATTAGTAAAGACACCCTTGTCGGTGATGAAAATCACTATTGGAGATACAATTGACGATGGCTCCCTTCCATTAGTGATAAAATCTTATTGGATGTCGGTAATGCAAGACTTTTGGCATTGATACATTAGCGATGGAATTTGATTGACCAGATTATTTATTAAATCATTCATAAAGTCTTATTAATGCACTCAACATTAGGGTTAATTAATCATTATATGCTCATATCCATGTAATATATATATTTTTGTAATTATTTTCTTAATGCCTCGGGTAGCTTGTTATAAACCCTATCGCTGATGGAAATCTCCTTCGCTCATGCAATCAATGACAACATTGTTCTATCGGTGAGATAATTCAAGCCATTAAATTCATGTTGCTCATGCAAACCCTTTGTCGACGATGGAAAGAGCGATAACTTTGTTTAATCAATGATAGCCTTTTTTTGTCATTAAATTTATGCTAAACCCTTTTAATTAAAATATCCAGGTTGCTCTTATTGCAAAAATAACTTTGTTGGTGATGCACAACCACTATTGAAAATACATCAGTGATGACTCTCTTCTATTGGTGATGAGATTTCATTGGATGTCGACAATGCATGACTTTCGGCGTTGATACATGAGCGATGAAATTTTATTGGAGCAGGAACATGAGCCATAAAATATTATTGGCCAAATTATTTATTATTTTTCTCAAGAATTTAATATTAATATCTTCATGATGTTCTTTTAATTAAAATGCCCTAAGTATTTAGACTGATTAAATCATTTTCTATGGCTTTATTTAAAGTGCTCAATATTAGGGTTAATTAATTATTGCATCCACTCATAAAAACCCTTGTCACTGAAGGATTATGTATGTCATTGATGTAATTGTGGATGGGCTTTCCAAAAGAGCGATTAAGGCTACAAAAAACCCTTATCCCTTATGTAAAACTATTGTCGTTGATGGGATCGACGACAGGCTTTCCCGAAGAGTCATTGTTAATTTTTCCTCAAGCCAAGACTTTCTCAACCGCCAATTAAACTCTTCTTTGTTGATTGTAAGAGCAATGGATTTGGTCTATCAATGATAGTTTCTTAAATTCATATTCATTTTTTTGATAGAATATCTTTGTCACCGATGTAAGAGTGATGGCTTTTGTCTATCAACAACAAGCTTTCCTGAGATCTGAGTCTGCAGACTTTGGCACCAAATTAAAAATGGATTATTTTGCATAGAAAAATGAGAGGTTGTTGTAAATATCATAGCAGTTTCTATAATCATCCAAGGATTGATTTTAGTCTTGGTTAATGGAGACCAAATCTGACCGGAAGCTCTGAGTCATCCCGAAGTGCCAAAAATAGGGTAAAATTCAAAGCGCTCAAAATCTAACAAAAATTTCCAAGAATCTAAATGCGCCAAATGGGTACTCAAATCCATTGAGATCATCGAAAAATTCATCATTTTACATGATATACATCATTATAAATTTCACATGATGCTACTGTAAATTGCTATTTTTAGAAAAACTTGATAGTTAAAATTTTTAAAATTAAGTGCCACTATGAAGATGAAATCAATCTCTTTCCACAAGTTTTTGAATCAGACCAAATGGAGTTTTCTAGCTCAAGTTATGGCCATATCAATTTCACATCAAAATGTAGGGCAAAAGTGACGAGATTGGAATACCCTAAAATGAATTTTAATTATTTAGACCTTTAATAAAACCATAGGATTTGGATTTTGTGAAGTAATATAGCCAAAATAATACATATGATATTCCAGTATTTGAAGATATTTATTTTAAATGAATGTGGCTAAAGCCCAGTCTCCAAGAATGCAAAGTGCCAACAAATTCAAGACTCTAATACAATCAAAAATTTGAAAACAGTCTTGATGCAAGCCAGAAATTCAGATTAAACCCAAAACTTTAATTCTTTGGAATCATCAAAAATTTAGCCTTGCACCCTAAGTTCACCTAGACATTAATTGTGATAAAGTTTCAAAAAAATGGGGTATAAACTAAGTTGTAACTACGGGGTACAATAGGAGGAACAAGGACATGAGACAAGAGAGAATTTTAATGTATCAAAGGTCACTCAACATTCATCATCCCAATAAAACTTAGCATACTTATGTAAAATATTGAAAAAAGGTTGGCATTTATCCATAATTTGGGAGATAAATATTTTGATTTCTTGGATCTTTCCTTAGAGGCTCCTAAGTTGAGTTAGATTTCATGGGGGTGGTATATCAATAATAGATGATATCTTATTGGGATCTATTTTGATACCCTACTAGGATATAATAAATCCTAGCAATTTTCATGATGTCACCCCCAAAATATACTTGAAAGGCTTAAGATAGCCTTTATATTCCTTTAAGTGTTCAAAATATGTCTAATATCTTGAACATGATCCTCCTAATTGAGGGATCAACCAAGGAGGTTGTCAATGTAATCTTCCATGATGTCATGCATCATATCTTGAAAGATGTATGCCATGGCTTGTTGGTAGGTGGAACCTACATTTTTCAAGCCAAAATGCATGAATTGATAGCAAAATGTGACCAATGAGATTATGAAAGTTGTCTTAGAGTGATCCTAAGGAACATTTTTATTTGATTATGTAACCATCCCAAGAGCATATACCTAAGCTATTGTATCAATAAAATGCTAGTTTAAAACATTAAACCACAATAACAACAAAATTGATAAAATAAGGAGTTCTTTGTATTAATAAATTGTCAATGGATTACAATTTTGTCCCTCTTAGGGATACCAAATTTGTTATACAATCAATACAATCATTTGAGCCCCATAATGGGGTTGGTATAATCCGTAGACTCTCCAAATAGACACAAACTGCTCTAGGTCAATGATGACCTTCTTCTCTCCTTGGAAGAGGCATTTTCTACCTTGAATGCTTTGATAATGGAGTCTTGAAAACCCTGCATTCAAGAAATAACAAGAAATATTAAAAGCAAAGGATGCCTCTCTTGATGAGGCTTTTAGAGAAATCTTACATAAAACATGTCATGAAATCAAGAAAGCTTGTAAAACTATCAATCTATGCAAGAAATGGTGAAATTGTCATCAAGCATAATAAAGAAGTAAAGATCTAGCCATGAATCAATCTAATTAACTATTAGAAATGTTAAAAGCATAAAACTAGTCTAGATTGACAAATGCAAAGAAAATGGAACAAATCTACCTCTAATTCCTAAATTAACTGGTCAAATTTTTACTACAATGTTAATCTATGCTAGATTAAGTTATTTGCATAACTTAAAATATAAATATACTACTAAAATGGAGGAAAGAGAGCATCAAACCCTAGCCACGAGTGCTTAAATCAACTAGCTCTGTTAGCCGTGTCTATGGGAAAACTTCCCTTTCTCTTGAAACCAAGGCCAGAAACTCTCAAATCCTCCAAGGAATTGATGATCAAGGGTCACCTCAATGTTCTAAAATAGATTGGTAGTTGAATTCACTGGAATTGATAATGGAAGTGTGTCAATTGTCAAGCTTGCTCCTCAAGCTCTTGATATCTCCATTGTTGCAAAGTTGATGATCAAATTGGATTTTAGCAGCATCTTGTTACTCTTCACAAGGTGCAATTGGCTCTCCAATTTGACAGGGCTTTTCTATAATGCAATTGAACCATTCTTTAGTAATTTGGCAGCACTTCGTTAGAGAAGACAACCAGGGTTTACTCTTTGAAATTAGGGTCTTAAATAGATTTTCAAAATACTTGCTCTAGCTTCATGGAGAAGCCAAGAACAAGAATTGGTAGTTGTTAGGAGCTTCTAGACACTTCCAAGCCCAAACCGGTTCAAAATCGTTGTAATTTGATTATTGCAACTGATTTTACTCGACTCTGGTCACCTGAGTTTGTTACAGAGCTAGTTGCGGCTCTTAAATGCAGCCAGGATCCTTGCCATGATTGTCACCCTAGACTAGTTTTAGGAGACTATTAGTCTCCTAAAACTAGTCTAGATTGACAAATGCAAAGAAAATGGAAGCAAATCTACCTCTAATTCCTAAATTAATCGGTCAAATGTCTGCTACAATGTTAATCTATGCTAGATTAAGCTATTTGCATAACTGAAAATGAAAATTGACTACTAAAATGGAGGAAAGAAAGCATCAAACCCTAGCCATAGGTGCTTAAAGAAACTAGCTCTGTTAGCCATGGCTATGGGAAAACTTCCCTTTCTCTTGAAACCAGGGCCAGAAACTCTCAAATCCTCCAAGGAATTGATGATCAAGGGTTGCCGTGGTGTTCTAAAACAGATCTATGATTGAATTCACTGGAATTGGCAATGGAAGTGTGTCAATTGTCAAGCTTGCTCATCAAGCTCTTGAGATCTCCATTGTTGCAATTTTGATGATAAAATTGGATTTTGGTAGCATCTTCTTACTCTTAAAAAGGTGCAATTGGCTCTCCAATTCGACAGGGCTTTACTATAATGCAATTGAACCATTCTTCAGTAATTTGGCAACACTTTGTTAGAGAAGACAGCCAGGATTTGCTCTTTGAAATTGGGGTCTTAAATAGATTCTCAAAATTCTTTCTCTAGATTCATGGAGAAGCCAAGAACAATAATTGGCAGTTGGGAGGAAGCTTATGAATACTTCCAAGCCCAAATTGCTTCAAAATCATTGTAATCTTATTATTGCAACTGATTTTACTTGACTCTGGTCACCGGAGTCTGTTACAAAGCTAGCCGTAGCTCTTAAACATGGGTAGGATCCTAGCCATGGTTGTCACCCATGGCTAAGATGCAAGCTTCCCATAGTTGTGGTTGTCACCCATGGTTAAGAAGCAGGCTTCCCATAATCACGGTTGCCACGGATAAGGCTAAAATGGCCTAGGATACCTAAAATGAGTGGTTAGAACCACTGCTTAGTCTTGGAAAGGTCCAAGGTCATTCATATGGTCTATAAAGGTGTCCATATGAGTAGTCTCCTAAACAAGATGTGTTTTAGGTATCTACAGATGCCCCTTTTGGGATGTGTTGTGATAATGAACAACGTTGAGAAAAAATAGACCACCTAAAGCCATGTTTTAGGTTGAATGATGATCATTGATCTGATCAACATTAGATACCCCAATCATGAAAAGAGCATACATAAATGAATTATTACCTTCGATGAGTTGAAGAACTTGATTCTGGTAAGCTTAAGTCAAAATCCTAGCCTTGACGACAATTAGGAGATAAGCTTAAGTCTAATCCTAGCCTTGATGTCAATTAGGAGATAAGCTTAAGTCTAATCCTAGCCTTGATGGTGATTAGGGGATAAGCTTAAGTCTAATACTATCCTTGATGGTGATTTGGAGATAATATAAAGTCTAATCCTAACCTTGATGGCAATTAGGAGACTAGCTACCCAGTTTGCTTGAATTTGCTCTTGATATTTTGCTTATTTGCCCCAAGCAAGGAGGGTGCATGATTGTCTTTGACAATGATTCTTGAATGAATACACTTAGCAATGATTAAGCGTTTAATTGCTGATTTTGATTATGAATGTTGTTATTATGACTACCTCCTCAAGCGACGAGTCGATGAGAGTAAGGAAAAGTGATGAAAGCTATGAGTTGCTTGACCCAAATGAATAATTTGGATAATTCAAGATGATTGCATTTGTTGTTAGGCATGTCCTATTACAACTGTAATTTCAACTGTTAATAGTAATTGTATATCTCTATCCCCTAGAGCAGTCCAGCCGCAATGGCCTTCTTAGAGAATCAAGATGATGGTAGTTGCAATTAGGCTTGTGTTGAATCACTATGATCGATGATATGTTGAATCATTGTGAATTTTGATTTTTTTTTTTTTTTGTTAATTTTGAAAATTTTGAAATTTTGGACCTGTAGATATGCTTTAATGTCCATTATGAAACTCCTTATGATGAGAAAATGTGTGCATTTATGACTTGAATGAAAATACCAAAGGTTTAGACTTCTTTGGAGCTTTTGATAATGACCAAAGGATTGGAGTGTCTTTGGAGCCTTTTGGTATTGAATATAGCAAAGCAAAGGGCATAATCTTTTGGAAACCTAGCAATTGACTAACGATGGGATTGAATTATACTATTGATTAGGAAATCTTGCTATCTTGAGCTACCCCATGCTGATTGATTGTTTTATTGTTGATTATGGGGACGTATGAAACGAATCATGCCCTAGTTGATGCTCAAAAATATTTTTGTTTTAATTTTATGTTATGGATGCAATGACAAATATAATGCCTACATGATGATGTGATTATGCTATATGTATGCAATGTACGGATGACATGCACTAGCTATATTATAGATGTTTGGTTAGATTCCATGATCTATATGTATATATGGACTATATTGTATGCATATGGATGTCATGCTTATTGTTAAATGCATGTTTGATTTTGATTTAATTGTATGCATATAATTTATGATGTTATGACATGGTGAATGCAATGTATGCAATGCCTTATTTACATGATGATGATCTAATGTAAATGAACTTGTATGCTTTAATCACTTAAAACATAAGGAATGAATGCAATATGAATTTAACAATCTAATGGAAGACACCATAGAATGTATAAAAATCATGAATGAAAATGTTAAATCTTATCATAAGAATTAATCATTTTAACATCCATATGTGAAATGAAATGGAATATGTTTCTATTCATAAAGTTTGTAAGTTAAAAGAATATGCACAACATAGTCAGTGGTCTTTTAAATATCATTGCTGATATCCATCTGATATCTAACCTATATTATGAACAGTTCTTAATAAATAAAATTTTTTAAAAAAAAATTGATAACTGAATGATTGAAAATGTGTTGTTGCTATTTGGGAATTTTTGAGGTTTTCCATGAGACTCAAACACCCTAGTTGACTTATCAAAAGTTGTAAAATGACTATACTAGACTTCTACAAAATAAAGTTTTTGTTTATGAAATACCAAGCTATTCATAACTCCTATGTGTGCAACTGAATATATTATATAAGACATAAGCATATCCTAGTGCCAAGCAGGATTCATTTAGCCCATTGTTGTAATGGGGATCCTTAAATGTTCACCCGATCCTAGGTTTGGATTTAGTTAGACTAGACTACTAGGTAATACAGGCCACCTAAATCTAGCTCATTTGTAAATTTCTTAGACCTACCCCAATGTCAGGAGGGATTCATTCAACCCAATTTTGTATTGGGGATCACTCCATGGATTTGAGTATTGACCATTCCAGGGATTCAAGTTCACCCCCTTGTTTTCTTCAATTTATTGGGATACTTGGTCATAGATAGTGATAAAAAACACTATTTATTTTGTATTTTTTTTTAGATCAAGGGATAGGATTTTGATTCTTTTTGTAAGCAAGGGATTTATTGGGTAGGGGGAACTTATCCTTTTTCCAATGACCACTACTCTAGACTATTGCGCCTCACAAATGAGCAAGTAACAAAACCTTTCGCTTAAGGTGACTAGGACCACTTCGTAGTGTTCATATTTCCTTGTCCTAATTAGGATTGTTAATGTGTTGATTAGTGATGGGATTCTGATATGCTAAGTGCTATCAAAACTAGACCTCATCTACAAAAGCAAAGCAATATTTCTACTAAATCTGAGAAGACCACTAGGTATGGCTGAATTACCGAAAAACCCTAGTATATTCTTCATAGCAACAGGAGGGGTTGTGTTGAAAAACACAATTACTCACAAGGGTGATGGATGATGATGATGCATAAATGCATGATTGAAATACAAACATGGTGTCGTTTGTAAAATTGCAAACACAACCTATCCTAATGCAAATGCAATGGATGGATATGCCTAATGCAATGCAAATAAATGAATGCATTTGCAAATGAAACTGTATGATGCAAATGTTTTTGAAGTTTTGAAGTTTTGCAATATTTTTAGCTTTTATTGCTTTTTAATTTTTTTATGGATTTTGAAATTTTCCATGTTTTTGATTTTTTGAATTATTTTGAAATTTTGATATTTTATGATTTTTGTTTGTTTTCATATTTTTAAAGGGGAAGGTATGCTACCTTAAGTACCCCCAGTGTGTGTGTCACTCAATGAAAGTGAGGAAGGTGTGATACCTTTAGAAGTCTCACTTTGCTTCATTGATCGTGATGTGGATGCTAGGGAAGTTGTGACACCTTGAAGACTCCCAATGTGCATTATATTTGATGTGTTGTGATTAGCTTGGCTAAGAGTAGTACCAACTGATCCCCCCTATTGTGATGTGCAATTTTGTGCACTGCCAATGTCCCGTTGAGACGAGACAAGCGCAGGTGAAACATTGAATGATGTCATAGGTTGCATAGGTCAATAACATTATTGTTTCTATATTACAACACTGATCATTCCCACAAACTCTTGGGGAGGTAATATGATATGCACATGGTTAGGTTGCTCAACTTGATTGGCAGGTGTTGTGTTTGCTTCATGTGCAGGCAAGGGGTTTTGTATATGAATCTCTTGCCTCTCGATCATATATTGCACTAAATATCTAAAGGGATAACATGTTTGGATGTCATTAACCCTTTGTCGATGGTAAACACAATATAGATTTTCCCTATGTGACTTTGATCTATGCTTATTAGGCTTCAACAGATAGATCTCTAGAATATTGATTTTTCCAGCTTCACATAATCGATTAAAGATCGATGCTAATGTCTCTGGCAAATCAGTATATTGTCATTGTGGATGAAATTTTTGGCCTTGTATCTGATTCTGTTGCATATTATTTTGGGCCAGAGGAGGCTGAGCTTGATAATTATGTTGCACTGGTATAGGCGGTGCACCTTGGTTTGAGGATTCGGGGATACTCAAAACAACTTGATTGACTGGGGTCACCATTTGTTGCATGTTACCACCTATAATATTCTTGTTTGGCCATTCCTTTTTGTGGAGTTGAATATCACCCTCATATATCTTGATGTATTCAATGACCTTGGCCTGTGCTAAGGCCTCCTAGAATATTTGATACTGTTGTAATTGCAGGAGAAGTGAGATTTTTTTTGAACAACTTCTCATAAACATTCAAATGAGCTCTATTGTGGGTAGGGTGAAAGGTAATTTTAACATCACCTTCCTCCACTTATTACCATACTCAATGATTGGCTCATCGTCAAGTTGAAGGCTAGCCATGTCAGTCAATTTTATCGTTTCCTTAGCACTAGAGGCAAAAAGTTGTAGGAATGCATTGGCTAATTGCTCAAAGTTGTATATGCTATGATGTGGTAGATGATTATACCACTCTAAATCATCCCTAGCTAATGTTGTCACGAAGGTTCTTAACATCAAGGGGTCATTGTCTTGAAGACTAAAGCACATATGGATGAAGCTTGTCATGTGCTCTCATGCATCTTCATCATATTTGAACTTTTCAAGTTGAGGCATCTTGAAATTCGATGGGTATATTGATGATGACATTGAGGGATGCAAAGGTTGATTTATATTGAGGGATGCAAAGGTTGATTTATAAGCTGCTTCAGTGTGGGTTTTTGATAAACCAAACTTTGATTTTATTTTTCGAATGCATTTATTCGATTATCTAGCACTTTGTATGGCTCTGATAAAATGATATGATCTTCATCCTGTCACCCTTGATTAGGCATAGGAGGTCGCTTTTGATGTTGAGGTGGACGATAAGTATAATCAGTAGGTACCTCATCATAACTGGATTCAAGGTAAGCATTTACTACTTCCTGATGTTCCCATTGGGACTTTGCATATGATTCCTCATCATATTGATATTGGTACTATTGAGGAGTGTGAGGTTCATGATGATAACCATATAATGACCTATGTTGAATGCGGTTTTTGCATAGTTGAGGGGAAATATTTCAAGATTGCATTGGGCACCTTATGTGTTGTTGCATATTCTAGGTGCTAGGCATAAGCACCACTTTACAAAATGCATTTTTCATTTGCTCTTGTTGTATCTTTTGTTGTTCTTGTATCTTCTTTTGATACAACCTTTGTAGGTGTGCTCATTGTGAGTCCACCCATCGTTGATTTAATTTTTTCTATCCAACTGGAGTTGCTTCGTATATTGTTGGTTAAGTTGTGGCCTCAGTACTAGATGTGTATGATCTCGTTGTTTAGGTGTATGGTGGATGTGTACCCTCGTAATTGAAATAAGGATTGGTTTATCATGTTTTTTATCCCTAGTAGGATCTATTACTTGTTTTCCACACTCCCTAAAGGTTGCATTGACCTGATATTTTGAGTTATAAGTGGTCTCTATATAGTTTGACAATGTAGAGCCACAACATGGTTGCCCCACGTACTCTTCATGAGAAGTAGGAGGATGACTTGGGTCCTCTTCCTCATCTATGAGGAATGACGCATATTCAGGCTCAGATGTAAGTTTGTATATTCAGACTGTACAAAATGCTCCCTATGAGGAGTAGGGGGTGGCTTGCTCGACCCGAAGGGGTGGTTTTCTCACCCAAGCTAGGTCATGGTGTATGCTCATGTTCATTTTTTGATTGATGTATAGAGCAAGTTGGGATGTGAACCCGTGAGATTGACCTGGCAGGCTCCTCAGTGGGTGGATTTTTCCTTATATAGAATTCTATCAAGGTGTTCTAGTCAGGAAGGTTTCCTAGAGGACCTAGGAGTGCCTCCCTATTAGGGATATCTCGAAGGTTTGACCCCCTATGGATGGTATTAATGCTATTATAAGACTTGGGATGACATTCAAGGATGGCCATGTCCTCTGGACTTATTTGAATATGTTTAGTGGTTATAGAACCCGATTCCCTCTCTAGATTGGAGGTCTTGCTCACCATGGGAGGTCCCTCGACCATTTAGAAAAAATTTGGCTTTCAAAAAAAGTTGTAAGTTTTATAGATCAAAACAATCAATGCAACAAGCTGATCACAATGAGCTATAACTCAAAAAAGTGATTTTCGGGTCAAAATTCTGTATTTTTGGAATATTTGGCCAACCGGGGCTCGTGGGGAAATGCCCACTTTTAGGAATTTTTGGGAAATTTTGAAGCATGAATATTTAGGACTCAAATTTTGTTTGAGAGGTACACAAGGGGTAAACTAAGACAACAAAACAAATTTGGTAATTTTTGGAGTTGTCTAGACCATTTTATGATTGTTTTAGTGCAGTTTTTCCTTATTTTTGGCTTCAAAAATAGAGTAATCATAAAACCAAAATATTTTTTTTGTTATAGCTCTAATTTACATGATTCACGATCTTTTGGATGCAGAATCAAAAAGTAGATTCTTGATCCATTCGATGCAGAATCAAAAAAAATATTATTATAAGGGTTAGGGTTTGGTCCCATATCAAGGATCTTATGTTGATTACCCCAATGATAAAGAAACACATAAAGTAGACAATATGATTATCTATTTTAAGGATTAGATGTGTGTCCTAAAACTGGTTTAGTGTGTTTTTGATTTTTTGATACTACAATCTAACTCTCATTGTGTTTTTCAATAGTTGATGATATTCTCATATTATTATAGGGTTTTCACCTATATACTCGCAACTCAACAACCGACAATGAAAGTCACGGTCACGTAAACCCCATGAA
Source organism: Wollemia nobilis (assembly GCA_028583015.1). Lineage (NCBI taxonomy): Eukaryota > Viridiplantae > Streptophyta > Pinopsida > Araucariales > Araucariaceae > Wollemia > Wollemia nobilis. The sequence continues at coordinate 13,609,756 of JAQPPZ010015100.1, forward strand.
ATGTGGAGATGAAACCCACACCTGATCAGAGAGCATATGTCCTCACCCAGTTCACCCGTGCGTAGCAATACACCCCTACGAAGAGGAATACGTGTTATTTTGCATGGGCTATAACGGATCTTGGAGCTGGTATTGGTCTATAGAACAAAGGTATGAGGGAGTTGAGTCAACGGGTGGAAATCACTACCACCATTGTTGTACTCTACTGATGGATGGGTGTGAAGTCCATCTCATCAGTGTTTAATTATTTCGTGGTGTGTGGGGTTCATTTTAAATTTTGTATAAAATAAAAGTGCATCACCCAACACACAAATGCTCTTTCCTAAAATGCCTAATAAAAGACGTTTATCATTCTAAAATATGCATTTACATTTATCTACATGATGTTCAGAGAATGCAATTAAAAATCAAATTTGGCCTATGATTGGGCCACAACATGCAGACTTTGCAAACAGACTCTGTTTATTGATCACAGGACAGAGCCGTAGGTAATAGTGCTAACCGCGAAACAAAGCCACTGGCCAAAAACTTAATCGTGGCATAGATTCGCATGACAAGAAACTAGCTACGCTTGACAAACACAGCTAACAATGCTAGTCGCGACTGTCAAGCACAGCTAACAGACATAATAGAATTTTTGAAAAAGTTCATTTCCTTATTGTTTGCTAGGTTTTCTGATTAATCTACAGTAATGAAAATAGTAAGAAAAAGAACTACAAAGGATCAAGGTTACCTGTTTTCCTCATATGATGGAGAGGTTACAATAAATACAATAATTTGAGCCCCACAATGGGGTTGGTATAATACGTAGACTCTCCAAATAGACATGAACTGCTCCAGGTCAATGATGACCTTCCTCTCTCCTTGGAAGATGCATTTGTTGCCTTGAATAATTTGACAATGGAGTCCTGAAAACCCTACATTTAAGAAACAACAAGAAATATTAAAAGCAAAGGATGTCTCTCTTGATGAGACTTTTAGAGGAATCTTGTATAAAACATGTTATGAAATTAAGAAAACTTGTAAAACTATCAATCTATGAAAGAAATGGTGAAATTTTCATCAATCATAATAAAGAAGTAAAGATCTAGATATGAATCAATCTAATTAACCATTAGAAATGTTAAAAGCATAAAACTAGTCTAGATTGACAAATACAAAGAAAATAGAAGAAAATATACCTCTAATTCCTAAATTAATCAGTCAAATGTCTGCTACAATGTTAATCTATGCTATATTAAGCTATTTGCATAACTGAAAATGGAAATATACTACTAAAATGGAGGAAAGAGAGCATTAAACCCTAGCCATAGGTGCTTAAAGCATCTAGCTCTGTTAGCCATGACTGATAGCCGTGGCTATGGGAAAACTTCCCTTTCTCTTTAAACTGGGACCAGAAACTCTCAAATCCTCCAAGGAATTGATGATCAAGGGTCACCTCGGTGTTCTGAAACAGATTGGCAGTTGAATTCACTAGAATTGGCAATGGAAGTGTGTCAATTGTCAAACTTGCTCATCAAGCTCTTGATAAATCCATTGTTGAAAAGTTGATGATCAAATTGGATTTTGGTAGCATCTTGTTACTCTTCAAAAGGTGCAATTGCCTCTCCAATTCGATAGGGCTCTGCTATAATGCAATTGAACCATTCTTCAGTAATTTGGCAGCACTTCATTAGAGAATACAACCAGGGTTTGCTATTTGAAATTGGGGTCTTAAATAGATTCCCAAAATCCTTGCTCTAGCTTCATGGAGAAGCCAATAACAAGAATTAGCAGTTGGGAGGAAGCTTCTAGATGCTTCCAAGCCCAAACCACTTCAACACCATTGCAATTTGATTGTTGTAACTTATTTTACTCGGCTTTGGTCACCCAAATTTTTTACAGAGCTAGTTGCGGCTCTTAAATGTGGACAGGATCCTAGTCATGGTTGTCACCCGTGGCTAAGATGCAAGCTTCCCATAGCTATGTTTGTCACCCATGGATAAGAATCAGGCTTCCCTTAGTCACGATTGTCACCCATGGCTAAGGCTGAAAGAGCCTAGGATGCCTAAAATGAGTGATTAGAACCACTGTTTGGTCTTGGAAAGGTCCAAGGTCATTCATATGATATGCAAATGTTCCCATATGAGTAGTCTCCTAAACATGACATGTTTTAGGCATCTACAAATTATATTTTTAGAATCCATCCATCAATGATATCATTTCACATCCAATAGTAAAATAAAAAATTATATCAATATTAGGCAAAGAGAAGTCATATTTAGGATATACCTTATTGATGTACCTAAAATTGGGATAAAATCTAATACTACCTTATTTCTTGGCCACAGAAACAATGTTAGAGGTCCATTCAGAGTAAGTCCATTCAGAGTAATCAATCACTTTGATGAGTCTAATATCAGGGAGTTTTTAAAGCTCTTCCTTAATTAGCAAGCTAACCTTAGGATGCGTCTTTCACAATTTTTGTTTGATGGTTTTTGCATCCAATATAACTACAAGATGATGAAAGACTAAATAGGCGTCAAGCCCTGATATATCAACATATGACCAAGCAAAGATGTAATTTAATTATGTTAATTGCTTAGTTTATTCATCACATTCATAGAAGCTCAACACTTTACCTAGCTTTAATATTTTTGGGTTATATGGTGTCCTAACATTAATGTCAATACTCTCCTTAATAAGAATGTGTGACTCATCCCCTAATTGAGGAGATATGGACAACAATCCTAAGATTTTAAATTCTTCAATATTAAGAGGTGATTGATCATAATCAAAGGTGTTGATATTAGTTATTTAAGGGAAAGATCCATCAAAGTAGGTATATTAGGAAGATTTATTAGGGAGGCTACTTTGGGGAAAATCATATTAGACATCCCTCTTCTCATATTCTTCTTCAATAGCAATTAACTCAAGATATACTAAAGTTAGAAGATTCACACTAGCAAGGTTAATGGATTTTAAGCCTACTAACATAAAAACTCATAGGATAAATTTCATAGGATCAAATATAATATAGCCACAATATAGTAAGATCAAGATAATGATGTAAGTAGAATAATATGAGCAAATTAATATGTAAATCAAGGCTTATAATATATCAAATAACATTCACTAATAAACAACAATATGAATGTAAATAGCCTGAATCATACATGTACAAAGCATGTAGCACAACTTACAATATTAATTGCTCAAATGTATGCAATCTTTATTACTCCTCTTTCTCTTACAAATATCATACTTGATAATTGATACTTGATGATTGGATATTTGGATATGACACTTTATAATTTGTTCCTTCTCTATGGATTACTATATAACCATTGTAGAATGACTCTTTGGATATTCCTTTCCATATGACAAGTCTCATGACTCTTGGCTTCTTTACTTGACACTTGCATACACATGAATATATCTTGTATGCACACCTAGATATGACTCTTCACTTTGCACACTTTAATATAAAGACACTTGTACACTCTTACATATAAGACAATTATGCACATAAAGTAGGGTTATGCATAGTGGTTATTTAGCGCAAAATTGGATAAAATTAGGATTTTCAAATTTTGGAATTGGCTAATATTTGGGACCCTTGACCAGGGCCCATTAGCCAAAAATTTCTAGGTGAAACCAATTTTATAATAATTTGACCATTTAAAGGTTAAATTTCTAGCATTATTCCTAATAATAGTGAACCTTCTACATGCGTTTGGACACTATTCACCTAGATTTTGAAACTGATTCACCAAATTTTTATAAATACATTTTGGGGCCGACAACCTACGCATAACCCTAACATAGACTCAAATTATACTTGCACACATACTTACGTGACACTTGTGCATTTCTTGCACATACACACTTACATAACACTTGTGCATTTCCTACACATTATAACATTACATAAAATATTACTCACACTCTAAACTAAGACTCAACCCTAATCTAATATTTATATATGTACCATAAAGGTACCATTGAGGTACATTATAATATACCAAATAATGTAATATACTTTGATACCTCATGTAGTACATTATTTGGTTATTAAATATTTTTGTCTTCAATCATGGTCTTTATTCTTCAAGTAACTTTGTAATGCATGTGATATTCCATTTGAGATTCATTAGATTCATCTTATTCTTATTTTATTTCTACCTTGAGTTCATCATAATCTTCATGTTATTCAATCTTTGTAGCTTCAAGATTACAAGTCTCTTGAACTTTTTCATTGGCATTAGATTCTTGCATAAAAATATTTTCTTTGTCTTTGTCTTTAGATTTATATGATTATTTATTTTCCTGTATATAAACTTATGAACACTCACTTAAAGCATCATAATAGATTCATGAGGTAGATGAACCTGGTTTACCAATATTGCATGAAGAATGAAATATCTTTTCTATAAATGATTCATCTACTTTTCCTTTCTTCTTGAAAGATTCAATCAACTCCTTTTGTTTCACATTTTCTTCTTTATGAAACTTGAGTATAAGAAATGCCATATACATTATGCTACCAATATCTAAAGGTATCATAATACTATATTTTCCATCATCAATTACTTCAACAATTCTTGCATGTAAATAGTATTCAAATGTTTCAAAATTTTCTCCTATGGCTTCACTATAGATTAATTTTGTGACTATGTCTATTTTTCCTTTAAATTCTTGATCCCAAATTTTATGACATCTACTTTTTCTTTTTGTATCATGGACTCCAAATTTGTATATTTTGATTCCTTTGAAGTAGACATCCTTATAACTCCCTAGGTTTAAATAATTTAAAGTTTCTAAATTAAATCCTATGAAGTAGTAATCCTTATGTCTCCCTAATTTTAGAAACTAAGAAAATGAATTTTGTAAATTTTATTTTTCTAAGTTTGATGTTGAAACCCTTTTGACTTCCAAATAACTAGTTTGCAAAAACTCAATAATCTTCTATTTTCAAAAACTATTAAATTAAATAAATTTCAAATTTAGAAATTTACCTAATTCCAACTTTATAAGAATTCAAATTATAATTCTACTTATCACTCCAATAATAAAAACTTAATAAAACATTTAACTCTACCTTATCACTCCTTAATAAAATATTTAATTCTACCTTATCACTCCTTAATAAAACTTAATAAAATATTTAACTCTACCTTATCACTCCTTAATAAAACTTGAAAAAACTAAATTTAAATGTTACCTTCAAAAAATTGAGTGTGCACGCCTTTCCTCCTATCTCTGTTGTCAATACTCAAAATGTTACTCCAAATTCATGTGAACTACTTTAATCAACTTGGTTGAGTACTATGTGTATTCGATTCATTTCAATCTTGGGAATTTCACTTTAGGTGGTCATATATGAGTGTTAGGTATTCCTAATGTTCCATTTTGATTACCTTAAAAGTGTTATATCTCTAGGTGGCTTTGCAGATGTTATGCAAAAAGCGTTTATCTTCCAAAAATATTGGTGTTACTATCCATTTCCTTGTGCGATCCACTGATGTTATTGAGTGTTACACTTATGTTGATAATAGATTCTATCAATGTTACCTTATCTACCTTACTTTTCCAAAACTTTTTGATGTTCCTTCTTTGAAAATGTTTTCTCTTGATCTTTCAACCGGTTCCTTTTTGAGCACTTAGAATTCCTCTATGTATTGAATATCTCTAATGTTGTAGTGTTCCTCGATTCTATATTGAACTTAGTGTGCTTCGACGTCGTGATTCTACTTTACATCACTTGATGAAAGAATGATGTTGTTGCTCAGTGTTGCACTTCTACATTACTCTTCAGAGATGTGCTATGATGATGTTCTATGACATTATGCTATGGTGTTGTGTTATGGATTTGTGTTATATATTACTATGCTTTGAATACTTTTTTATTGTATTTGATTTTACCTTAGGCCTTGTTTCTTTGATACGTCTTTCTCTTGTGCTTGTGTGTAATTTTTGATTTATCATGTGGGCGACTTAATCTCCTAACATTCTATCTCTTTTATAGTATAATACCTTGGGTGACCTCTAGATTATAGATGAATTACTTATGAAATTTATCCCTTTACTACTTCTTTGATGTGAAAATCTCAACCCTTCATGTACTATTATAAGAATTTTTGTTGCTATTATAGTGTTGTTTCAATGCTCTCTGTTGTTGCTATGGTAAAACTTTTATTTGAATTTCTAACTGGCCTTTTATGTTGCTACTCTATCATTCCTTAGGTGATCTCTTAGACTATTTTTTATTGCTTTATTTGTATCCTATAGCATTTATCAATCTTATTTATTCCATTCTAATATGGTCCTTCTCTAAGGAATCTTACTCTTAAGATTATTATTTTTTCAATGGCTTCCTTTGTTATAATCTTCTTGTCTTCTCATCAACGTCAATATCTAAATACCCGAATATTTCTAAAACTTTCTCTTATATTAAGGCCTTTTTTCAAGACTTGTTCTTCTTATAGACAACTTCTATTTTGAATAGCACTTTAGAATAGGTAACCTCGATCTTTTGTTGTTATTTTTCTATTTTTATCACGGTCTATCTTCAATACTGAATCCTTTTATGTCAAGATCTATATTCAACACTTCAATTCACTTATGTCAAGGTCTATCTTCAAGGCCTGAATCTCCTTATGCCAAGGTTTCTGAGACCTGATTCTTCAATGTCAAATTCAATTTATCTGTAACCTAAAACTTAACTATCTTTCTCCTTTTGTGCTTACTCTTGTACTAGAATATGGAATTATTCTCTATCTATTGTAGAAATCTTCACACTCTTATGATGATCAATTCATGTTGCAACTCTATCTCAACAATATCTTAGGTCGCGCCTAAGAGTTTTATTTGGGTTCATTATTTTCATCAACCTTAGGTTGATGATTTTTTAGGACTTAGTCTTAGGTTTAATAGCCACCTTGACGTGAGTTGATATTTTCGCTCATGTTGACTAGGTCTAGGTTTAATTCCTTATCAGAGTTCAAAATAATGTCAAGATGACTTTGATGTCCTTGATTCTTCTCAATGACAATGGTTGGCTATATCCCTACAATGATCAACTTATCTCAAAAGTTGATTTACCCTCTAATATAGATGAGTCCTTATCTTCATTGGTTATAACCATGGAAAGACTCTATAGAAGATTCTTGGTCCTCACTAGTTATTCTTTATCCATGAAAATACTCTAGCCTGTCTACTTACTTTGACCTTACAATAGAGTCCAAGTATAACTTCCTTTAAAGTAGACAAACTCTAAACCAATTTTATCAAGCTAGCCAAAATCGGTTTTTATATGTAGCTAAATAAATTTTGAACCTGTGCAAGAAACTACTCATATTACTTCTGATACCACTGATGGCTTTGTAAGCCTTAATACTAACATAAAAACTCACAATATAAAATCCATAGGATCAAATATAATATAGCCACAATATAGTAAGATCAAGATAATGATGTAAGTATAATAATATGAGAAAATTAATATGTAAATCAAGGCTTATAATATATCAAATAACATTCACTAATAAACAACAATATGAATGTAAATATCCTAAATCATACATGTACAAAGCATGTAGCACAAATTACAATATTAATTGCTCAAATGTATGCAATCTTTATTACTCCTATTTCTCTTACAAATATGATACTTGATACTTGATGATTGGATATTTGGATATGACACTTGATACTTTTTTCCTTCTCTATGGAGTACTATATAGCCATAGTAGAATGACTCTTTGGATACTTGACTATTCCTTTCCATATGCCAAGTCTCATGACTCTTGGCTTCTCTACTTGATACTTGCATACACATGACTCTATCTTGTATGCACACCTAGACATGACTCTTCAATTTGCACACTCTAATATAAAGACAATTGTGCACTCTTACATATAAGACACTTGTGCACATAGACTCACATTACACTTGCACACATACTCACATGATACTTGTGCATTTTCTGCACATACACACTTACATAACACTTGTGCATTTCCTGCACATTACAACATTACATAAAATATTACTCACACTCTAAACTAAGACTCAACCCTAATCTAATATTTACATATGTACCATGAAGGTACCATGGGGGTACATTAGCATGTGCTAAATAATATAATATACTCCAACACCCACATGTGTTACATTATTTGATTATTGAAAACTTTTGGTCTTCAATCATGGTCTTTTTCTTCAAGTAACTTTGCAGCGCATGTGATATTCCATTTGAGCTTCATTAGGTTCATCTTCTTCTTGTTTTATTTCTACCTTGAGTTCATCATAATATTCATGTTCTTCAATATTTGTAGCTTCAAGATTACAAGTCTCTTGAAATATTTCATTGTCATTAGATTCTTGCATAAGAATATTTCCTTTGCCTTTGTCTTTAGAATCATATGATTCTTTATTTTCCTGTATAGAGACTTCTGAACACTCACTTAAAGCATCATAATAGATTCCTGAGTTAGATGAACTTGGTTTACCAATATTGCATGAAGAATGAAATATTTTTTTCTATAAATGATTCATTTACTTTTGCTTTCTTCTTGAAAGATTCAATCAACTCATTTTGTTTCATATTTTATTATTTATGAAACTTGAGTATAAGCAATGCCATATACATTATGCTACTAATATTTAAAGGTATCATAATACTATCTTTTCCATCATCAATTGCTTCAATAATTCTTGCATGTAAATAGTATTCAAATGTTTCAAAATTTTCTTCTATGGCTTCACTATAGATTAATTTTGAAACTATATCTATTTTTCCTTCAAATTTTTTAATCAAATTCTTGATCCCAAATTTTATGACATCTACTTTTTCTTTTTGTATCACGGACTCCAAATTTTTAGATTTTATTCCTTTGAAATAGACATCCTTATAACTCGCTAGGTCTAAAAATTTAAAGTTTCTAAATTAAATCCTATGAAGTAGTAATCCTTATGTCTCCCTAATATTAGAAACTAAGAAAATGAATTTTGTAAATTTAATTTTTCTAAGTTTGATGTTGAAATCCTTTTGACTCCCAAATAACTAATTTGCAAAAATTCAATAATATTCTATTTTCAAAAAACTATTAAATTAAATAAATTTCAAATTTAGAAATTTATCTAATTCCAACTTTATAAGAATTCAAATTATAATTCTACTTATGGCTCCACTAATTAAAAATTAATAAAACATTTAACTCTACCTTATCACTCTTTAATAAAACTTCATAAACCATTTAATTCTACCTTATCACTCCTTTATAAAACTTAATAAAACATTTAAATCTACCTTATCACTCCTTAATATTTAAAACTTGAAAAACCTAAATTTAAATATTACCTTTGAAGAGGTCCGAGGTGTAGACCAATTGGTTCATCCAAACCCCATAAGGGGGGCAGAGGTCCAAGGTTCAAATCTCGGGCCTCGTCGAACTGAACGCTTGTCCCTTTCCTGGTGCTTTTAGCGGCGTAAAAGGTTTAAAATTATTGTGGCATGGTGGTTATAGGGGTGGACTGTGCGAAGATCTATGTGGCGGCTTTTGGGGCGAAAAGCGCAGAATACTATGGAGGCCATAAAAAGTTGGACATCCTGCCCGGATTCGTGGCGACTATCGATTCCACCATGTAAATTCAAAAAAAAAATATTACCTTTGAAAAACTTAGCATGCACACCTATCCTCCTATCTCTGTTGTCAATACTCAAAATGTTGTTCCAAACTCATGTGAACTACTTTAATCAACTTGGTTGAATACTACTTGTCTTCGAGTCATTTCAATCTAGGGTATTTCACTTTAGGTGGTCATAGATGAGTGTTAGGTTTTCCTAATGTTCCATTTTGATTGCCTTAAAAGTGTTATGTCTCTAGGTGGCTTTATAGATGTTATGCAAAAAGTGTTTATCTTCCTAAAATATTGGTGCTACTATCCATTTCCTTATGTGATCCACTGATGTTACTGAGTGTTACACTTATGTTGATAATCAATTCTATCAACGTTACCTTCTCTACCTTACATTTCCAAAACTTTTTGGTGTTCCTTCTTTGCAAATGTTGTCTCTTGGTCTTCCAATCGGTTCTTTTTTTAGCACTTATAATTCCTCTAAGTATTGAACATATCTGATGCTACAATGTTCCTTGATTCTAGATTGAACTTAGTGTGCTTCAACGTCATGCTTCTACTTTACATCACTGGATGAAATAATGATGTTGTTGCTCAGCGTTGCTCTTCAGAGATGTTGACTTTTATTTGAATTCCTAACTAGCCCTTTATGTTGCTACTTTATCACTCCTTAGGTGATCTCTTAGACTACATCCAATTGCTTTCTTTGTATCCTATAGCCTTTATCAATCTTCTTTATTCCATTCTAATATAGTCCTTCTATAAGGACCCTTACTCTTAAGATTATTGTTTTTTCAATGGCTTCCTCTGTTCTAATATTCTTGTCTTCTCAAAAAGGTCAATATCTAAAGACCTAAATATTTCTACAACTTTCTTTTATATCAAGACCTCTTTTCAATACTTGTTCTTCTCATAGACCACATCTATTTTGAATAGTACTTTAGAATAGGTAACCTCAATATTTTGTTGTTATTTTTCTATTTGTATCAAGGTATATCTTAAATACTTGAATCCTCTTATGTCAAGGTCTATCTTCAAGACTTGAATCCACTTATGTCGAGGTCTATCTTCAATACCTGAATCTCCTTATGTCAAGGTTTTTGAGACCTAATTCTTCAATGTCAAATTCAATTTCTTTGTAACATAAAACTTCACTATCCTTCTTCTTTTGTTCTAATATGTACTAGAATATGGAATTCTTCTCTATCTATTGTAGGAATCTTCACACTCTTATTATGATCAATTTGTGTTGTAACTCTATCTCAATAATATCTTAGGTCGTACCTAAGAGCTCAAAATAATGTCAAGGTGACTTTGATGTCCTTGATTCTTCTCAATGTCAAGGGTTGGCTATGTCCCTACAATGATCAACTTATCCCAAAAGTTGATTTGCCCTCTAATATATATGAGTACTTGTCTTCATTGGATATAACCATGAAAATAATCTATAGATGAGTCTTGGTCCTCACTAGTTATTCTTTAACCATGAAAATACTCTAGCCTTTATACTTACTTTGATCTTACAATAGAGTCCAAGTCTAACTCCCTTTAAAGTAGACAAACTCTAAACCAATTTTATCAAGCTAGGAAAAATCGATTTTTATATGTAGCTATATAAATTTTGAACCTATGCAAGAAACTACTCGCATTACCTCTAATACCACTGATGGCTTTTTAAGCCTTAATACTAACATAAAAACTCACAAGATAAATTCCATAGGATCAAATATAATATAGCCACAATATAGTAAGATCAAGATAATGATGTAAGTAGAATAATATGAGTAAATTAATATGTAAATCAAGGCTTATAATATATCAAATAATATTCACTAATAAACAACAATATGAATGTAAATAGCCTGAATCATACATGTACAAAACGTAGCACAACTTACAATATTAATTGCTCAAATGTATCTTTATTACTCCTCTTTCTCTTACAAATATGATACTTGATACTTGATGATTGGATAAATGGATATGACACTTGATACTTTGTTCCTTCTCGATGGAGTACTATATAGCCATAGTATAATGACTCTTTGTATACTTGACTATTCCTTTCCATATACCAAGTCTCATGACTCTTGGCTTCTCTACTTGACACTTGCATACACATGACTCTATCTTGTAGACATGACTCTTCACTTTGCACACTCTAATCTAAAGACACTTGTGCACTCTTACATATAATACACTTGTGTACATAGACTCACATTACACTTGCACACATACTCACATGACACTTGTGCATTTTTTACACATATACACTTATATAACACTTGTGTATTTTCTGCACATTACAACATTACATAAAATATTACTCACACTCTAAATTAAGACTCAACCCTAATATAATATTTACATATGTACCATTAAGGTACCAGGGGGGTACATTGACATGTGTCAAATAATGCAATATAATCCAATAAAGTTGTGCAAATGGAAATAAATAAGGACCTATAGGGATCAAGGGTTCCGATTTCATCTTGTCCTAATCTAATATACATACATAAATGGTGTCTTTGTGGTACTCTCAAAAGAAACAAATGGATTCATTATCATTATCAAAGAAAATAGAAGTAGGTATAGGTTGACTACGACTAGGGATGTATCCTATCCCACAACGTCTTAGTCAAGCTTCAGCTTCCAAGAGCTTCTTTATGCCTTGTTCATGTAGACTTAGGCCTTTTCCTTGATATCCCATATCCATATTCATTTGCTTGAATATGAGATACAAGTCAAAGAAATAGCATGTTGTAAATTGTCTTTCAACTAGGCAGGGGTTACCACCATGGATATGTTCCTTATTGGTGATACCAACACAAATAAATGAGCAATTTCTTATTCATATTGTTATACCCTTCCTAGAAGGTAAGCCTAGGGTTCGAGGAGATGAGGGGTTGACTAAGTCCAAAAAGGGTTCATTATTATCTTGATTTATACTTTGAAGTTGAATTAAATTAGTTGTTTCAATTTGTATATTTGTTTGATTACAAGCTTGGTCTTTGGATTGATCATTAGATTGATTGCTTAGAGTTAAAGAACCTAATGCATCATTGATTTGGAAGGAATAAGTAGATGGAATTGTAATGAGAGAAGGGCATATATTAACTTTAGGATTCTTAATATCAATCAACTTGTAGTAAGCAAAGGGTTCAAGGTCAACAGGGATATGGATACTCTTTCCTTGGATTTCATACTTGAGACATTGGTGAAGGATCAATGGGATGGCCTGTATTGCATGGATCCAAGGCCTCCCTAAGAGAATATTGTAGGTAAGGTCACATGACATAATATAGAAGAGAGTATTGAGGATACAAAACCTAAATTTGAGGGGTAAGAGTATGGTTCCACTAGCATCACATACCCCATTACCAAAGTCTCTAATTATAAGGTTTTTTTTTTGTAAATCTTGGTCAATTAAGCCAAATTTATTGATAATTTAAGGCTACAAATATTAGGGCTTGGTCTATTACCAAAAAGGGTTATTTTAATAAATGTATCACCAATATGGTTGGTTATATAAAGAGGGAGTTCTCCAATCATAGAGGGTGGAGGAAGATCATATTCATAGAAGTATATTACAACATGCTTTACTCCAATGGACCCCACGACATAAGTCAGATCATTGGGACTAAGGTCTTGAGGAATGATTTGATCATTTTAGAATTTAAGGCCTCACTACGTGTTGAAGAGGTTCTAAGAAGTTCAAGAGGATAAATTTGGAGGAGGTAATTGTGAGTTGTAGCTGGAGATCAAAAGCACACTTAGATTGGTTTTGTGATTGCAGGATGAGAGGTGGTCCTTTAATGAATGAAGCTTTCTTGTTGTAAAGTACTAAAGGTGGTTGATAAGGTTGATATGATGATTGATTATTTTCTTGTTCTCTTATGACAACACAAATAGGGAAGCAGTGGTTGGAAGAAATGACCATACCCTTCATGTTTTTATTAGGATGTGGGACTCTTTGGTGTGGAATATTAGTACCTTCCCTTTGGTCATGGTTTGGCAATGGGTTTTGAAATATTCCAAGATTTTTTTTTGATGAGAATTGATATTCAAAGCCACTACCAATAATTAACCATTATCTACTAGGTCCTAGATAATATTCTTAAGGTGCTTACACATGTTGGTGTAATGGCCATTGACCTGGTGGAGGGCACAATATTCCTTAAGGTAAAACTAGTTGGCTTTCTCATTTTTAGGATTTACAGGTTTAATTAGCGGAAACTCGATCATCTTGGCATCAAGAAGTTGCTTGAGGATAGCAGAAGGAGGTTGGTCTAATTTGATGAATTATCTCTTAGGTCTAGAATCTTGGGATTTTCATATGACTAACTTTTAGAGTTGTAGTGGCATTCACATGATTGCTTTATTGAGAATCGATGACTCCATCACCCACTACATGTTCATTCTTGTAATTCCCTTTATGGTTGGAGAACCTCTCCTTATCTTTCTTGATTTTGAGTTGTCTCCTCCTTAAGAGAGAGGTTTCTTTTGCTAGATTGATTACATCTTCAAAATATGAGATGTTGGATGGTTTTAGCTCATAGACCACTTGGTCATGTAGGTTTCTTATGAATATGTCCAAAGGTTATTTTGTGGGAGAGTGTATTGGAGTATCCCCATGAGAGATCGTCATTTCACCAAATTAAAATCTAATACATAAATAGATTTGTAAACCTCCATATTTCTTTGGACAAGAACTGCACACATAAGAATTTTGTAAACCTTGAGAACTTTCCTGGAAAACATTTGATATTTTTATGGTTTTGAACTTTCATGGGTTTAAGATGTAATTTACATGTAATTTTTTTTAAAACATGGGTACCATAGGGTAACATTGACAATGTTTTTTTAGCTTGGATATATATATATGTGTGAGAGAGAGAATTCATTTGTTTCAATCATTAATGGAAATAGTTGTGCTTTTTATGCAATCTAAAAATAATCATATATTTGTGAATCATAGATCTTACAAGTACTTTTTAACAATTGCAAAGAATAAAACTAACTCTATAGGTTTTAGGAAAGCATAGGGTCAGTGTTATTGATTGATGATATATTTTTATGATTTTACCCGTAGACTATATAAATAAAAAGTCTTCAATAGGATTCTTAGTTACAACAATATTATATATATATATATATATATATATATATATATATATATATATAGTTTTACTCTCAGGAGGAAGTTGGAATCAATATATTTTTTAATGGGTTATATAGGATTGAAACGGGTCCCACCCGTATTACATCATCACCACATAGTGGTATTACAAGAAAGCTTGGATATTATTCATGTATTCTTTGGCAAGATTTGAATATGGGTCTCCTCTTTGAAATATTTAGGAATTTAACCGGTTGAGCTAATGCCACTTGATTAAGTTAGAATCAATATTATTATTATGTTTGTTATTAATTTTTAAATGACATTTTTTTTTAAATAATCTTTATATGAGCTAATTTGCAATTTTTTTATGTAAAATTTTGAAAACACTTTTTATTCTTTGTTTTCAATTTTTTTTTGTGTTTTTAATTATTAAATCTTGATTGAGTAGGGAGTAGTATAAAACTTTGGCGAAACACTAAATTTAAGATTAAGATATAAATTCTTTTTAAAATAACTTAATAATATATTATTGAACTCTAATCTAAAATTTTTAAATTTAAATTATGTAAATAATAATTTTCAATTATACTTTACATTAATTTTAAAAAATAAAAAAATTAAATAATACAAAATTCTATTTAAAAAATAAAAATTTTAAATCTCTTAAATATGTTAACATTTTCACAAAAGTTATGAACTCATGTGTGGCCTAGATGTAAGTGTGGTGACTGTTTGCCTAGTGGACTTGCTCTCTGTTCTTGATGGGGATTTGAGAGGTATTAATAGCCATACCATCGTCCTACCAACTTGTGCATGTGGCTTGTGTTTTAAAGTTATGTAGTGGCCAAGAATTTAAGAAATCTTTATATTCACGGTGTACTGCTTTCTTTATGAGATGAAATTTTAAGTAATTTATGAATTCCACTACTTATAAATGAGGTGGCAGATTTAAAGATGTAAGTTTATGTGAACATTTGTAAAATAGTTAAATTTAAAATATATATATATATATATATATATATATATATATATATATATAATTTGGTTATTGCGAGAAACCTCTATGACCGACGTGCAGGGCTCAGTAGTTTCCTCTCAACCATGACCTTTCACGATGTACAGGCTAAGTAGTCTCCTCTCAACCATGACCTTTTACTATGTGCGGGCTAAGTAGTCTCCTCTCAACCATGACCCTTTACGACGTACAGGGCTAAGTAGTCTCCTCTCAACCATGACCCCTCGTAAAGTCGAGCTAAGTAGTCTCCTCTTAACCATGACCCTTTACGACGTACAAGGTTAAGTAGTCTCCTCTCAACCATGACCCCTTGTAAAGCCGAAAGCTATACTTATCAATAGGGAATTTAACACACACCCACCCCCTCACACACTCGCCCACACCACGGTTTAAACCTTGGACCTCTCCAAAAAAAGTCAAAACCCGTTCAAATTTAAAATATTTAAAGAAGGACTTTGAGGTTGAATTTTGTTAAACTATATATGAAAAAACAAAAATTAAGTTTCATTTTATTTTTATGTTTTGCAGTTTAATCACCATCCTATTTGTTTTGGTTTTTGGTTATGTAAGGAAACCTTTATAAAGGTTAGTAAAGATGAAGTTAATGAGACTCCAAACATCTAAAGATTCGAACCAAGAAAAAACACCCACTAACAAAAAATGAGTGTTACCACTAGACCTATCCCTTTTGGATATTCCCATTTATTGTAGACATGCGATTTAACAATAAATCACGACACAAAAAATTCTAGAAGATCAACATTTTTTTGAACATATAGGAAATCCATAACACCATTATAAACCCTAGTTTGTTGAGTTAGATCCACCTCTAAAGACATCAAATTAATCAACCATCAAACACTCGGTCGCTTCCATCCAACCTAATCCCCTTCTCCATTCTAGCTGCTACTTGGTTTGAAGTGGTTTGAACCTTGGACCTTCCAAAGAGAAGACAATGCCTTAACCAAGGGCATCAAATTGGAGCAAACAGACACACACTTGACCACTACCATCCAACCTATGCCTTTTTGCGTGTGTCGTGGTTTGAACCTTTGGCATTACACATTAAAAATCATGACCTTTTCATATCAAAGTTTGAACTTAAGTCTCCTAAATAAAAACTTAAAACCTTACCACTAAAATATCCCTCAACCACTTAAATCTTAGTATACTAAACTCCTTTATAGACCGGGCCCAATTATATGAATTCAACTACAGTAAATTTGTAACAAGAGAGACGAAGGTCACACATTTGTGTTCCTTTATAGAGGGGCCCCTCTAGATTAATGCTCTAATGCAATTTGTGATATATGAATTCAACTAAGTAAGTTTGTAACAAGAGAGACGAAGGGCACACATTTTTGTTCCTTTATAGAGGGGGCCCCTCTAGATTAATGCTCTAAGGCAATTTGTGTCAAGCTCCGCTTGTGTGCTAAAAGATTAAATTAAGAAGTATGGACACCTACGAAAAATAGAACTAGGTGGTGATGACATGGACAATAATTTTAGACTATACCTTACACTTTATGTGATAGTACCTATACAGATATGAGTTAAAATATAGGCATCTACACCAATATAATAAGATACACTTTAACATAAAGTCAGTAAAAAAATAAAAGCTTCAAATCAAATCAGTATGGTCTAATGTACCTTCTTGCACCGCAATTAAAATATATGACAATGGAGATAGACGTCCTAAGCTATAAATGATAGTGCCTTAACGGTACCATAAGGTTAAAGACATTAAGATTAATTTTGATATTCAATAATATCTTTAAGTTTTCCTATACAAACAAGCAACTTGATATGTTAGTTTTTTATTTGTTACATATATGTTAGTTTTTTATTTGTTATAATAAGTTTTAATAATAAAATTTTAATTTAAAAAATATAATATTACTATAATAAACTGGTATATATCAATCAAGATTATAATCAATTCTAATAAAAACCTATGTGAGTTATAGGATACTACATTTCAACTTGTTTACCAATGGTTCATAAAGATGTCAATTACTTCGTTATATAATATGTTTCACTCATAAAGCCTACACGATTAGTCAAAGATTAGTAAAAGAGGATCATTTAAAGTACGTTACGTAATCATCAGGCTCAAGTTTTAACGTTGGAATAAAAATCTTTCTAATAAATTAAAATAAGTTATAATAGCTATTTATCTATAATATTATTAAAAAAATAAATTTAGTTTTATATTATAAATATTTAATATCTTAATATTTATAAGGATATATTAAAATAAGTAAAAGTTTTAATAAATATATTATTCTCTCATTCATATACATATTTAATAGGTAAGTTACAGGTTTGAGTTCCTTCATTTCAGGATTGTCCACACTCTTTCGTCCTCAAAGTTTTAAAAAATAATAAATTAAATGTAAAAAATATATCGTATTATTATTAAATTTTTATAATATTAATAATTATTTTAATGATATTTTTATATTTTATTTGTCACAAGCAAGTAATAATGAATTGGTGAGTCCTCGAACCTCCATCTTTGTATCTAGAGGTTGCAACGGTTCAGCTTTTGGCTCTTCTTCAAGAGGTCCAAGGTTCAAACTACGGCGTGGGCGAGTGTGTGAGAGGGTGGGTGTGTGGTGGCTTTGTGTTAAATTCCCTATTGATAAGTATAGCTCTCAACTTTAAGAAGGGTCATGGTTGGGAGGATACTGCTCAACCCTGTATATCGGTCATAGGGGTTTCTCACAATAACCAAATAAAAAAATAATAATGCATTGGTGAGGGCTTAACATTTTTCATAATGAATTGGTGAGGACTTATCAAATTTTTAAAACTTATACTGAGTCAAATTTATTTAAAGATTTAACAGTGTAGAATCAAATTTATTTTTATTTAGGTCCAAGGTTCAAACTGCGGCGTGGGCGAGTGTGTGAGGGGGTGGGTGTGTGGTGGCTTTATGTTAAATTCTCTGTTGATAAGTATAGCTCTCGACTTTATGAGGGGTCATGGTTGGGAGGAGACTCGCTCAACTCTGTGCGTCAGCCATAGAGGTTTCTCACAATAATCAAATTATATATATATATATAATTATTATTATTTTATTTAATATAAAATTATAAAACCAAAAGTATACAAAAAAAATTCAAATGATATTTATTAGATTGGTTGACCTTAAGGAGATCAAAGAATTTTGAAACTCACTATTTAATAAAATTTAATTAATTTAATTGATTAGATTTCTCAACTTTCAAGGAGCAGAACAAGGTTCGAATTTTGTTAAGTGATACACTTGCTAAACTATTACTTTTAAAAAATTTGTTGTTCAACAGATTTAAGGTCTTCTGAGCAACTATATAAGCTTTCAGGTGGTCTTCCGAGTTTGATTTGGAAATATTGGAGGTGGAATTATAGGAAGCCAATTTGGTGCTTTAAGGCTTCTAAAATTTATCAGTTGATGCTTCCTAGTATTTCTCTTGGGGATATATTAAATGGTAGACGGGGTCTGAATTGTACATGCAAGAAATGGAAGAAACGGTTGTCTAAAGTTTGGAATTTCAGGGTCTCAATGCAGCTAAAGGTTTTTGCTTGGTTGGTGATGATGCAAGGTCTGCAAAGCAAAGCTCGGTTAGCCAAGTGGATGTGTATTTCTGATGCTTGCGCTAGTTGTGGTCGAAGTGAAACTATTAAGCACATCTTTTGGGAATGCCCAAGAACAAGGAAGGTTTGGAGAGCAGCGGCCTGGCTTTATGGCAGTGTTTCTCAGGGACATCTTGGGTGGAAGAAGGTTGTTTTTGGTGACTCCCTTGATTGTGCACCTCATAGAAGGGTGTTTTGGCATGTTATTAGGATCTCTATTCTTTTCAGCATTTGGAAGGATAGATGTAACTTGGTTTTCAAAAACGAGGAGGCCTCGGTTGATGCTACTATTGACAAAGCAACTAGTTTTGAAACTGGGCAAATTAAGGTTTTTAGGGATGAAATTTTGAAAGACAGCCTTAGAATAGATAAAAAATACTAGATCTGATTGCTTGCTTTTATTTCGCAAGTTGATGTAATGGCTCTCTATTTTTTGCTGATGTATTTTTTATCCTTTCTTTAATATGAAGTATTTATTCAACAAAAAAAAAAATATATATAATAATATATATATATATATATATATATCAAAAATAAAAATGTGTATTGCACCGGGGTGCAGCGCAACGGTTTGGGCTATGGCTCTTCTTCGGGAGGTCCAAGGTTCAAACCGTGGCATGGGTGAGTGTGTGGGGGGGTGGGTGTGTGTCTCCCTGGTGGAGTTGTTGTAACAAGTTGGGGGATTCCTGGTCAAAACCCTTATATCTTAATATTACATATATATATATATATATATATATATATATATATATATATATATATATATATATTAAATATTAAAATCATTTAAAAAATAAATCAAGAATAAAAATATGTATGAACGGTTTGGGATTTGGCTCTTCTTTGGGAGGTCCAAGGTTCAAACGTGGCGTGGGTGAGTGTGTGAGGGGGTGGGTGTGTGTTCATTAAAAAAAATTATATATTTTTTGCACCTGGGGTGCAACACAACGGTTCGGGCTTTGGCTCTTCTTAGGGAGATCCAAGGTTCAAACCACGACGTGGGTGAGTGTGTGAGGGGATGGGTGTGTGGTGGCTTTGTGGGGGTGTAGCGCAATGGTTCGAACTTTGGCTCTTCTTCAAGAGGTCCAAGGTTCAAATCGTGACATGGGTGAGTATGTGAGGGGGTGGGTGTGTGGTGGCTTTGTGTTAAATTCCCTATTGATAAGTATAGCTCTCAAATTTATGAGGGTTCATGGTTGGGAGGAGACTGCTCAGCCCTGGGAGTTTCTCACAATAAAAAAATCCAAAAACAGAATATGTATTAAATTTTAAAATATTATTATCGCATCATATGTGTAAAAGTATTCATTGAGTATTTACAAATCAATAATGAGTAGTATTAAATTTACAAAATATGTTAATTAAATTATATATATAATTTGGTTAGTGTGAGAAACCACTATGACCAACGCATAGGGTTGAGCAGTCTCCTCCTAACCATGATCCCTCGGGTTGAGCAATCTCCTCCTAACCATGATCTCTCGTGAAGCCAAGATTTATGCTTATCAAAAAGGAATTTAACACACACCCACCCCCTCACACACTTGCCCACACTGCGACACTTGCCCACGTCGCGGTTTGGACCTTAGACCTCCAACAATCCATGCTATCCCTCGAAGATATATATATATATATAAGAAAATACTCACTAGTCAAATATTGTTGCAATTCCTTTTTAACCAATGTTTCTAGTTATGTTAAAGTTTTTTCAATAAGTCTTAGAAATTGTGATGCTCATATTCTAAAAGATGGAGAATGTAAGAAATTGATAGCATAATCTTGTTATCTCTATGATAGTTATAGTTTCATTATACATAGTAAATTATTTCACTTGGTATTTTGCACGTTATAGTTTTATTATACATTGTAAATTATTTCACTTGGTATTTTGCACCCACAAATCTTAGCCTCCATTTTCCTTGAAAAACCTTACTTGTCTTTAAAAAGTCTTAATATTTTTTATTCTTAATATTCTTGACTCCCCATGTTTTTAGTTTTAGTTTTATTAAAACATGCAAGACACACATAAAACTATTAACATATTAATAATGTTTAAGAGAGATTTTGTTTATTATTATATAGTAATTATATTTATTTGATATCTATTAAGTTTAAAGCAATTAGAAGGAAGAGAGTTTCAATCTCTAAATCAAGGTCCAATCTTCATGGACGAATCTTAACATTTAATCAAATAAATTCCTCAACTCAAGGAGGAGACCAATATTCAAATCTTGCCAAGTGATACATAAGTGATATATGCATAATTATTAAAGTATTAAAATACCACATCTCATATAGCTCATTAAAATTTTATATTTATAGAAAGATATGAAAGATTAATTAGATTTGAATGTTTAGATGAATTTTTAAAAGATCTAAGGATCTTAAATATCACTCTTACATTGCAATGTTATAGTATAACTTATGGCATCATCATTGTGTTGAAATATATATATATATATATATATATATATATATATATAGGTGTGTGTGTGTGTGTGTTGGATAATAAGGGGTTGTACTCGGGTTCCCCACCCTTCAAATTACACCTCTCTTCTTTATAGCTTGAGAGTTTAAAAATAGATATATTTCTCATCTCAATTGAGATGCTATAGCTAGAAACCTACATCATTTTATATAAAATGTTTGAATTCTTGATTTTCATTTTCTAGATATTTTAAAAAAATTATATGAATACAATTACTCCATAATTTAGCATCTTTCTTGACATTTTTCTATAGCAGCCTTCACAATGCCAAAACTTCACCTCTACTGGCTATGCCTTGCATCTTAGTAGAATAGTATTTCCAAAACGCTGCACTATCATAGTTTGCTTTACTTAATTTGGATTGCTAGTTTCTTTCCTGAAACACAAGTGCAACCACAAAAATTATAATAAATATTCTAAATGAAAACACATTATTATTACAAAATAAAATAAATATTAATGGAAAACATTAAAGTAAATCTTAATCATTAATTGATTTAGGCAATCGAGATTTTTTTGTCAGATTCAACTAAACTTTATATTTCCTCTAACCATGGAAAGAAAAAATTAACTTTACGATCCTCAATCAAAACCCCTCTATTGGCTAGTTTATCTGCACATTTGTTTCCTTCCCTTAATATATGTGTAAACCCGATTCCTTCAAACTCTTTAGCAATATCTTGAATTTCCACAATTATCTCTTGTATGTTCCATGGAGCCTTTTCTTTCCTCAAAATTGTATTTATTACTATGAAAGAATCACCTTCTATCCATACTCTATTCCATTTTATTTGTTTACATATTTTTAACCCTTCTAAAGTTACCCAAGCTTTAGCTTCATTATTTGTCTTAAATCCACTATTGAAAGCATAATGAGATAAATCTCTCCTCTATTATTTCTAAATATTCCTCCTTCTACTGGTCTTGGATTTCCTTTAGATCCTCCATCAAAATTCAATTTAGCCCACTTCACATCTAGTGTTTTCCACTTTATATTATTTGCCTTCTTTTTTCTTCTCTTGTACCCAACATCATAATTCCATTTAATGACTTGAATCCATCTATCAAGACTCTCTGCTTCCAAATTAGGGATTGGGTGAGTTGATAAGGTTGGTTTAGAATCCTCTATGGCTAAACATGTCTTCTTTTTCATTGCCTCTAAACTACTTTCCTTTCCTTTAAATATTATTCTATTCCTTTCTAGCCATATAATCCAAAGTATTGTATCTTTTGATATATCCCATATTTTCTATAAAGCCTCACTTTATAAGTGCTTTGTCATTGTTTTAACCAATCTTCAATTCTACTATTCATCACCATGCATTTACCAAACATATATTAAGAATTCATTGCCATAGATTCCAGACTATTGAGCAATGTTCCAAGAGATGGTCTATACTCTCCTCCTCCTTATTACAGAAAACATATTGAGAGGAGCCATGAAAACCCCTTTTCATAAGGTTATCCTAGGATAAAATTCTTCTATGACCTACTATCCAAATAAAAATTTTAACTTTAGGAATGCTTGGGCTATCCAAAATGTCTCTCCATATTTTAGTGACATTATTATTATTTTGGCATTGACTATAATATCCACTTCTTGTTGTGTATTCTCATCAACTATTCAACTCCCAAATCAATTTTTCCTTAGCACCCCTTCAAATAATCACATTTGTTATCTTTCTACTCAATTGCCTTCTAGCATCAATGTCTCGTATACTTGTAAAAAAATCTTCTTTCCATTTGTATATTTCTTCTTGATCCTTGTACAAAATGTTTGAAACCCTATCACCAATTGGATCTAAATTGAGTGGTTTTTTATCACACCAAGTATCCATCCGAATAAAAAAAAAAATCTCCAATTCCCACCACCCATCTTAAACCTTTAATCATAATATCAATAGGTTTTTTTAAACCATTCCAAAGAGTAGAACCATTTGGAAGAAAGAATGTAGTAAATATTAAACTTGGGTCATTGGGATCAACATACTTAGAAGAACTCTTGTCCATTGTCTTTGACTCTCTTTGTACAATCTCTAGATAACTTTACCCTTAAGAGCTAAGTTTGCATCTGTAAGAACTCTTAAACCAAGACCTCCACTAGTTTTGTCATCACACAACTTACTCCATTTTACCAAATAAAATTATCTTTTATCATGTAAACATGACCATAAAAAGTATCGCATAATATAGATTAAACGCTTTTCAACTGATTTATGACATATAATATGTTGGAATGGCCTGTAAGACTGACTTAATTAACTGCACTCTTCCTACTAACGATAACCATCTACCTTTCCAATCTAGAAGTTTATTTTAAACTTTACTAATAACTAGATTCCATAAATCTATCCCCATTCTCTCCTCAAATAAAGACATCCCTAGATAATTTGTTGGTAAATCTACCTCCTCCATTTGAAGCAACCTGTAAATTCTTTCTTTGATATTAGCAAAAGTGTTAAGGAAGTAAATTTTGGATATAGTCCTATTAACTTTTTGCCCTAAATCTCTTTTGTACTCTTTTAAAAATTTATTCAAAGCTATGGCCTCATTTATACTTTCCCTTACAAAAAGGGTTGTATCATCTACAAACTATTGATGGGTGATGTTATCGATTTTATTACTAACCTTAATTTCACTTATAAGCCTATATTTGTAAGCCTTATTTAAGTTCCCACTTAAAAAGTTTACCATAATGAACAAATAAGGAGATAGAGGATCTCCTTGTCTAAGGTCTCTCTTGGCTTTAAAAGATTTTGTCACTAACCCATTGACAAACACTGAATAAGAAATTGTAGAGACACAAGCTTTAATCCATCTAACTCATTTCTTCTTAAAACCTAACTTATATAAAAGTGCAAAAAGAAAATCCTATTTAACCCTATCATAGACTTTACTCATATCAAGTTTTAAGATCGTAGCTTTCTCTTTTCTTGAAGTTGCTAAATGTATAACTTCATGAGCTATTATGATCCCATCCATAATTTGTCTCCTTATCACAAATCCTCCTTGCTATTTTGAAATGATTTTATCTAACAATGGCCTTAATCTATTTGCCATAACTTTGTAAATAATCTTAAATTCCATATTACATAGGCTTATGGGTCTAAAAGAATCAAACAATTTAGCATCCTTCTTTTTTGGAATTAGGGTAAGATAAGTTACATTTATTTTATAAGGAATGTATTGTTTTATCCTAGATTGTTCCACTACCACCAATAAAGAATCCTTCACTATATCCCAATTATGTTGGTAAAAAGCTACAAAGAGCCCATCTGGACCTAGGGATTTATCCTTATTAAAAGAGAAAAGAGCTAAATGAACTTCTTCTAGAGTAATAGGCTCCATCAGTTTCCTATTGTCTTCATTCGTTATAACTGAAGGAACATCTTGAAGAAGTTTACCATTAAGGACTTTGGTCTTCTCTGAACCTAGAATATTTAAATAAAATGAATTTGCCTCTTTTCTAATTTCACTCTGATCTTCAATCCAAACCCCTTCTATTGATTTAATTCTATTAATTCTAGAAGATGATCTATGTACTATAGCCATCCTATGAAAAAATTTGTATTTTTATCTCATTATTTTAACCAAGTCTGTCTTGATTTTAATCTCCAAAATTTCTCTTTCTTACTCAAAATATTATGATATTCACTAAGCAACTACCTTTCCTTTGAGCTTGGATTATTATCATCACCTTTTTGGAAATTTTAAAGTTTATCTTTTAGTTCTTTCTTCTCAAAACATTTTCCAAAGGTGTTCTTGTTCCATTCTTTTAATCTATATGTCATAGCTTTAATTTTGTTTGGAAGAGCATAAAACCCACCATTACCTAAAGAATTCCACATTTGGGCTATCATATCAACAAATTGAGAATGGCCTTCCCACATCCGCTCATATTTAAAATATGATTTTTTTTTTTTAATTCACTAACCACCATTGTAACTCTAATTGGCCAGTGATCTAAACCAATCCTTGTTAAGGTATTAATTTCAGCACAAGTTCCTTCATCTAGCCAATGATCTGAGATAATGCATCTGTCTAATTTTTTAGCTATTAGGTTTTGACCTCTCATGTTGTTGGTCCAAGTATAGTTGTTTTATTCAAACTCAACTTCCCATAGATTATTGTTTTGAATAAAAGTTGAGAAATATTTCATACTTTGGGTCAATTTCCTAATTCCATCAAATTTTTCATTCAGCTTGGTTATGGCATTAAAATCTCCAATGATCATGAATCAAGTTTCTTGGTCTTTACTTCTCATAAAGGCTTCAATCCCACTCCAAAATTCTAATCTACCTGACTGATTTGTAGGTCCATAGACATTAATAAATATGAAACGAATATCTGCAAAGTAGCAAGTGACTAAAGAGGCTACCCAATGCCTAGTTTTATGAATGGTTACACAAGAGGTTCTAGAAGGATTCCAACAAGTTACAATTCCCCTCACCACTCCTTTAGAATCCATAGCATCTTATTCACATCTTGCTCAAAATTCTTTCATAGTTTTTGAAACTTATTTTGTCCTTTTAGTTTCTTAGATACGGAGAATATCGGGTTTATTACTTAAACATAGGTCCCTAATACACCTATGATTTGAGGGGGCATTAACACCCATTATATTTCTTGATATGATATTCATGTCTCATTAAGGGCTTTTGGTACTTCCTGCGTACTACCAATATAATTTTGTTGTTTGGTAAAGAGAAGTTTAACCAACTTAGTTTGTGTTCCTTTCTTTATGTTAACTCTTGCTTCCCTTGATCTTGCTTGATAATTTGAGGGCTTTCCTCTTTTTGTCTTACCTATATTAGGAGTAGGTATTATTATTCTATTCCTCAATATTCTTTTCCAATTTTTTTCTCAACATATTTATCTTCTCCTGGCTCGATTATAGAATCTTTTGACTTGTCCTGCTCATTTTATGGTATTTCCTTATTAACGACAGAGGTATTAACTTTTGAAACTGCATTTTCTTTACCAATTATATTTTCTTGAATGGTGCATGATACTTCAAGAGAGTCTTCAAAATATAATGAGACACATTCTTTAGGTTCATCAAGAATTGTCTTCCTTAAATTAGGATAATATTGAATAGATGGTTCCTTGCTAATATGTTGAAATTCTTGTATTGTGTCCTCTAAGTTTTGATCTACTTTTTATTCATAGGCTAAATCCTCAAAAGAGTTGGTATTTGTTCCAATATCCTTTCTTATTGGTATCCATTGTTGATTTTTTTCATTTTCCTAGATCTATTTTTTAGAAGTTGAAAACCATCTTCATCCATAACCATTTGTAAATTTCTCTTGTGGTTTTCTACAAATGATTCTGCTAGGCTCTTCTTAGAGCATGATCTCTCAATATGCCCCACCTCATGACATCTTCTACATCTAAAATATATGTTTTCATAATCTATAGTTTGGATCCACATATTATCCTCATACTTAAGAATGATTGATTATGGTAAAGCTTTACTCATATCGATCATGACCAATATTAGAGCATAAATAGCCAAAAATCCATCTTTTGTTGTATCTAAAATCTCAAGGAATTCTCCTAGAGTGTTTCCTATTGCCTTGAAGGTATCTATTTCCTAAAATTCAATGGGCAACCCAAACATCCTAACCCATACTGGTACTAGGGATAGATTTATATTTTCAGGTGAAAAGCCTTCATACCAGTGGGTAAGGAAGAGTCCTGCTCTTCCCATAAACCAAGGACCCCCTTTTAGGATTCTATATATTTCTTACCTAGAACAAAAAATGGCTAGGAAGAAATGATAGAATCACTCCTAGAGACTTCCAACTCCTATCAATCCATTTTCTCAAGGCTGAAACCCCTAGCCAATACCCATTAAATTTACCAAAACTTGCCCTATCTTGGAGAAATGAGGATCTCTCTGAGGTGCGCTCACTAGCCTCTACTACTCTAGATGATTCTAAGAATTTAAATATAAATTGATCCATGGAAAGGAAACTAAAATTCAAATTCTATTGAAATTTATCTGAGAGTCCTATTGCAAATATAATATTTGATAAAAACTTTATAAATTTTTCATGCACAAATTCTAAGATAAAGAAAGGGAAAAACACTTAGCTAAAAAATTATTTATCTAGATAGAATATCTTTCCTTGCTGAAGTCCTAGCCCTTCATTGCTCTTTCTATCGTTTGAACCCTAGTTGGCAAATATTTGCAATTTTGTTTTTTACGATCTAAAAAATTGTCATTGCCCTTGTTTTGAATGGTTGACTTCACAAGGTTGTATCTCCCTCAATATTGCCTAGATTTTTGCATATGACCACTCATATTAAATCTATTAAAATTATGTACAAGTTGGTCCAAGAATCATCTGAATCGGATAACTCTTCATGAAGATATGGCTCCTAAAATATGAGACTTTTTTAGGAAAAAACCCTAATCCTTCGCACTTTGCAATTTCATTTTTTGCGACTTGAAAAATCATCAATGGCCTTGTTCTGAATGGTTGACTTCAAAGGGTCACATCTCCCTCAATATTACTCATATTTTTGCATATGACCACTCACTGTAGAGCTATTCAAATTCTGCACAAATTGATCCATGAATCAGCTGAATCAGATAACTCTTCAGGAAGATATGGCTCCTAAAGATTATATGTTTTTCAAGAAAAATCCTAATCCTTCGCACTTGCAATTTCATTTTTTGCAACTTAATTAAATCTATATATATATATATATCATATATATATATATATATATATATATATATATATATATATATATATATATATATATATATATATATTATTGATGCTAGAGTGGCACCATGATGAGGGTTGTGTTCCTTTCTTTATGTTAACTCTTGCTTCCCTTGATCTTGCTTGATAATTTGAGGGTTTTCCTCTTTTTGCCTTACCTATATCAGGAGTAGGTATTATTATTCTATTCCTCAATATTCTTTTACAATTTTTTTTTCAACATATTTATCCTCTCCTGGCTCGATTATAGAATCTTTTGACTTGTCTTGCTCATTTTATGGTATTTCCTTATTAACGACAGAGGTATTAACTTTTGAAACTACATTTTATTTACCAATTATATTTTCTTGAATGGTGCATGATACTTCAAGAGAGTCTTCAAAATATAATGAGACACATTCTTTAGGTTCATCAAGAATGTTCTTCCTTAAATTAGGATAATATTGAATAGATGGTTCCTTGCTAAAATGTTGAAATTCTTGTATTGTGTCCTCTAAGTTTTGATCTACTTTTTATTCATAGGCTAAATCCTCAAAAGAGTTGGTATTTATTCCAATATCCTTTCTTATTGGTATCCACTGTTGATTTTTTTTATTTTCCTAGATCTATTTTTTAGAAGTTGAAAACCATCTTCATCCATAACCATTTGTAAATTTCTCTTGTGGTTTTCTACAAATGATTCTGCTAGGCTCTTCTTAGAGCATGATCTCTCAATATTCCCCACCTCATGACATATTCTACATCTAAAAGATATGTTTTCATAATCTATAGTTTGGATCCACATATTATCCTCATACTTAAGAATGATTGATTATGGTAAAGCTTTACTTATATCAATCATGACCAATATTAGAGCATAAATAGCCAAAAATCCATCTTTTGTTGTATCTAAAATCTCAAGGAATTCTCCTAGAGTGTTTCATATTGCCTTGAAGGCATCTATTTCCTAAAATTCAATGGGCAACCCAAACATCCTAACCCATACTGGTACTAGGGATAGATTTATATTTTCAGGTGAAAAGCCTTCATACCAACAGGTAAGGAAGAGTCCTACTCTTCCCATAAACCAAGGACCCCCTTTTAGGATTCTATATATTTCTTACCTAGAACAAAAAATGGCTAGGAAGAAATGATAGAATCACTCCTGGAGACTTCCAACTCCTATCAATCCATTTTCTCAAGGCTGAAACCCCTAGCCAATACCCATTAAATTTACCAAAACTTGCCCTATCTTGGAGAAATGAGGATCTCTCTGAGGTGCGCTCACTAGCCTCTACCACTCTAGATGATTCTAAGGATTTAAATACAAATTGATCCATGGAAAGGAAACTAAAATTCAAAGTCTATTGAAATTTATCTGAGAGTCCTATTGCAAATATAATATTTGATAAAAACTTTATAAAATTTTCATGCACAAATTCTAAGATAAAGAAAGGGAAAAACACTTAGCTAAAAAATTATTTGTCTAGATAGAATATATTTCCTTGCTGAAGTCCTAGCCCTTCATTGCTCTTTCTATCGTTTGAACCCTAGTTGGCAAATATTTGCAATTTTGTTTTTTATGATCTAAAAAATTGTCATTGCCCTTGTTTTGAATGGTTGACTTCACAAGGTTGTATCTCCCTCAATATTGCTTAGATTTTTGCATATGACCACTCATTTTAAAGCTATTAAAATTTTGTACAAGTTGGTCCAAGAATCATATGAATCGGATAACTCTTCATGAAGATATGGCTCCTAAAATATGAGACTTTTTTAGGAAAAAACCCTAATCCTTCGCACTTTGCAATTTCATTTTTCGCGACTTGAAAAATCATCAATGGCCTTGTTCTGAATGGTTGACTTCAAAGGGTCACATCTCCCTCAATATTACTCATATTTTTGCATATGACCACTCACTATAAATCTATTCAAATTTTGCACAAGTTGATCCATGAATCAGTTGAATCAAATAACTCTTCACGAAGATATGGCTCCTAAAGATGATATGTTTTTCAGGAAAAATCCTAATCCTTCGCATTTGCAATTTCATTTTTTGCAACTTAATTAAATCCATATATATTATATATATATATATATATATATATATATATATATATATATATATATATATTATTGATGCTAGAGTGGCACCATGATGACACTTGTGAATATTTTTGTAGATGGTATACGGCCACTCTAATGACACTTTAGCATCATATTCTAGCAGTAAAGTAACACCAACTTAATTTTAAATATATGCATCAATGTAGTGTCGATGATTAATGTTACAAATTGGTTAGTACTAATTTTAATTGATAAATTTGATTTGATATACCAACGTGCCATTTTTCGCATGATGGTAATTAATTCTATATCAAAATTATTTCTAATTATTGAGTAACTAGATTCAACTATTCATGCATTATTAAATTACATGTGGTTCACATCAATGATACTTATAATATATAAATAATATTAAAATCATATAAACAATAATTCATTAATTTTAATAGATATTGTAAGAACGAGTGAATACAAGCAGGAAGCAAGTGTGAGCAAGAAGAGAGCCTCAATTTGTTTTTTTAAGATTTTTGTAGAAATTTAAAAAATAAATTATTATTACAAGGAAAAACTAGGCACGGAAAGAAAGTCATCATGATATCTCTAGCTAAAAATAAGGATGCCTTAGCTTGAATTATGGATGCCCTAGTTCGTGATAAGAGGAAGATCAAATCTATAGTAATCTCTATCTATGTAGGAGATGTTACACCAAAGTGATTATCAAGTATAAGATGATCAAGCATGATATACCAGTGTTTAAAAGCAAAGTGTTAATATGTAAGTTTAACAGTGTTGTATTAGGGGTTGAATTCAAGTTACTTTATAACTTTTTTTTGAAAGGAAAATTCTTCATCATCTTCTCTAGTTTAAAAATTAAAGATAAAATAATGGGTGGTTGTGTGTGGTTTAGGGGGGGATATGGCCTATATTTAAGACCATTGAGTCATAGTTTTTCTATGTAGGTAAATATATTAAAATGTTTCCAATGTGGGATAGGAATTTTGGACTTCCATATTAACTTATAAATAAGGATATTTTGAAGAATATAGTTAATACTTTAGAAGTCCATCCACAAGGGACCAAATACTAAGCAACAAAAATATGTTATATATACATGCATATGTGTTGCCATATATATTTTAAAACCTTTGCCAAAATGTATTAAGTTAAAATATAAATCAAGAGAATGGGATGAATAAGTGGATTATAAAAGTTTGCATTTCGATGCCAAAAAATATTATGATACTAGATACATGCCAAAATATTAGAAAGTGAAAATGATAAAGAAAAGATATGGGAAATTTTGGTCATGGTATAGACTTCAATATTATGTGAGCATGTCATATTGTAGTAGAAGATGAATTAGATTAAGGATTTCCCACTCTCAAATAGGTGGTAAATAAATATTAGTACATCACAAGATGGCAAAGACCATCACAATACACTCAAATCAAAGGTTTTCCACTCTAAAAAATGACAAAGAAAATCCCTTTACATCATAAGATAACAAAGGCCATCATGGTTCACTTAGAGCAACCATAAGAAGAAACAAAGAAGGATGCAAGGAAATAGGAACTATAATGTGCAATTTTAAATTAAGAAAGAACTAACATATAATAGAAGATGTAGGACCAAATTTTAAAACAAGGAATATAGAAGAGGTTAAGTCTAATCTAGGTAAATTACCTTTATTTTTCTCAAATAGTATAACATCCTATCCTTGCAATTTAAATGGAATTAGTATAGAGTTTATCCTAATACTTTAAGGTTTCAAGAGCAACATAATAAAGAAATAAGTATAGAGGATATCCATGATAATTTAGGGATTTTAGATCACAATAAAAAAGTAATAGTATGGAGAATGATCCTTTCACTTTAGGGTTACTAGGGCATCATAAAGAAGAATGTGTTTTTGAGGCTATTCCTTGCACTTCATGTTCTCGAGAGAAACATAAACCTATGGAATATAAGTCTCATTATGAACATTCCCAAAGATTCAAAGATATTTATGAGGATGAAAGCGTTAGTGGGAATGGAAAAAGGAGAAGAAAACCCCTCAAATCAAGAATAAAGATAAAAGGAAAGTCAAAGGAGTGTTGATTTAGAAAATTAGAAATAAATTGTTTTAACAAGAAGTGGGGGTAAATACATAAATAAGAATAAAAGGTGATAATAAAAATAATACCTGGGAATGTTAGAGGCATGAATAAGATGCCCAATTAAATGGTTATTCTAGTGTTGTATTTATTTTAATACAAGAAAAAAAAAAAAAAAAAGTAGTAAGGAATATAAGGATGCATTAAAAAAAATTAAAGACGAGGTATTATCTAGAAATTTCTTACTATATGAGCTTTAGGAGGTATTGCAACAATATAGAACAAAATTTAGTGGACAATTACTAGAAGTAAAGAGTAATCGGATTACAAGTTTTTTATAGAAAAGAGAAAAATATCAAATATGGGGTTACAAATATATATGATCCAACTACACTTACTCTTCATGATAGATAATGGAAGGAAGTTAGTTTATTTATATTAAATTCAATAATGATTCATAATGGTGATCTATGGATTCTTGGTGGATTTCAACATAGTTTTGTATCCTTAGAAAAAGAAGGGCAGTAATCCCAAATTGTCAAAATCAATAAAGGATTTTCTTCATTTTTAAATTAAAAATTGGTATGCTATTCCTTCAAGCTTTCAATTACATTATATTATAGATGCATTGGGAAAACTCATATTACAAAATGATTGAACAAATTTTTGTTATCTAATATATGGTTACAAATAGAGTATACAACATAGTTATGAAAATGATCATCTCATAATCCCATTTTGAAGAACACAAGATTATACTGAGAGGGTAGGGTGAACAATATAGTGCCCACTTTTTACTTTCTTTCCAAACCAATATCAATTAGTGTCCTTAATTGCAATATCCAAATATATCAATGTGAATTAATGACATAGATAGCAATAGTAAGAAAGAACATAAATCACCACACACAATTGAGACACAATATTTAATGTGGTTACCCCAATGTGGGGTACTCCACAAGATAATATCCTTATAATATTTCACAAATAAATAGGGATCCTTATCCCAATACAAATGATTACTTTGATCTGCTCAAAGCTAGGCTATCCACTGATCTGCTTAGCAAGGAAATTCACTAATCTGCTCACCTAGGCAATCCACTGATCTGCTCAGGTATGCAATCCACTAATCTGCTCAGGTAGGAAATCCTGATCTACTCAGGTAGAAAATACACTGATATGCTCAACAAGGCAATTCACTGATCTGCTCAGCAAGGCAATCTTGATCTGTTCAAGTAGGCAATCCATTGATCTGCTCAGCTAGGTAATTCACTGATTTGCTCAGTTAGGTAATCCATCGATCCTCTTAGCAAGGCAATCTTGATATGGTCAGGTAAGCAATCAAAAACTTACTCACAATATGCTCTAGCAAGCTTCACCAAGAACTTGCTCAAAATTAGCTTCAGCAAGCCCACCAAGAACTTACTCAAAATATGCTCTAACAAGCTCACCAAGAACTTGCTCAAATCTACTCTAGCAAGCTCACCAAGAACTTGCTCAAATATGCTCCAGCAAGCTCACCAAGAACTTGCTCAAAATATGCTCTAGCAAGCTCACCAAGAACCTGCTCAAATCTGCTCAGCAAGCTCACCAAGAACTTGCTCAAAATATGTCCACAAATCTATCCAAAAGCCTTCTCAAAGGCTCAATCAATCATGCACAAAAGCTACCACAAATATGTCCATAAATCTATCCAAAAGCCTTCTCAAAGGCTCAATCAATAATGCACAAAAGTTGCCATAAATATGTCCAAAAATCTATCCCAAAAGCCTTCTCAAAGGCTCAACCAATCATGCACAAAATCTGCCACAAATCTGTCCAGAAATATATACCAAAGGCCTTCTCAAAGACTCAACCAATCATGCTCAAGTAGCACTCAAATCTCATCCACAAATCTATAAAGGCAAGGCTCAATGATGAACTCAACAATGAATGGCAATGCACTCTACAATGGATGACAACAATGATCCACAATGATCTCAACTCAAATCAAAATATAGAATAGTTTGTTTCATGGAACTTGAACAACCACTTCACTCATTCACTTGACTAGGCTCAAACAACTCTACTCAACCAATCATAACAAGGAACAACTCTTTCTCACAATCCCTAGTCCAAGCATGTATCAACCAACTCAAAATATTTCCAACAATGCTTAACCACAAATCTCACATAACAATGATACTCATGTTATCCTCTAACTCAAGTTCAAGTTCTTTGTACAATCAATGGTCTTCAACAACAATGCTTATAAAATATTCTTCACATAACAATGATACTCATGTTCTTCTCAAACCCTATCTCAGGTTTTTCACACAACTAATGGCTTCAGAAACAATGCTTATAAAACAATGTTTAAACACAACTCTCAAACCAAAAAACCTTGAAGAATTCAACCAACCACTTTTGAAAAGGAAACCACAATCAATCCTTTTCTCTCCAATGATATTTCAGAAATCAACCACCATAAACAAAGTCAATGGAGAATATTGCTCATACCTTTTGATGCCTTATTAGTTGTCCACTAAATCTGCCACACTGAACAAACTTTATTTTTCAACTTTCAATAAGGGTTAGGAATCATGATTAATAACACAAAAATAATATCCAAATAACACCTTATTACTCCTACTCAATAAAATACATCATGTCCCCTCATGAAAGAATTAATCCTCTTTGAAAAAGAACAAAGCAACCTTCACTTTTGAACCTCTTTACAAAATTAGATATATCTCTTTACACACACATTATTTCTCCCTCTAAGAAAGTTATTTAAATAGCCCTCGAAATAAGCTTTCCAACGATATATAATATGATATACTTCTAAAAGGAAAATCACCAAAAATATCTCTTTTTCCTAAAGTGCATCACAACCCTTATTTCTCCTAGGGCAACTTTAGAAAAATAAAATATTAAAAAAATATTAACTTGCCTTTGTCCCTGACGGGATTCGATCCCTTGATGCCTCCTCGCTTATTGCCTTAACTGCAGCCAAGCCACCATTGGGCCACACGCCCTCATGTGTTCAAAGGGGCACGAACCAAAACAAATACCTCAATATTTTGTGCCCTTCGAAAACTCAAAAATACTTTGAGCTTTTCAACACAACAAGCATCCCCGACACGACTTGATTGCAGGACCTCCTACTTCTTACACAATGCACGAACCACTAGGCCAAATGTGCCTATGCATTTGGTTATCCTCTACGAATGATTCTTCAATGGACCCTAATTTTGCAAACCCTTCACACGCCTCTTTACACATGCTTCAACACACATGCTCTTTACATTATCAATTTGAATACATTCGAAAATCGAGGACAAGAATTTATCGAAGCTTTTGGTGGCATATATATATGCCTTTCCTCATTTCTTTAGACGTCGACGCTATTATTTTTAATATATGTCTTTCCTCATTTCTTTAGACGTCGGCGCTATAATTTTATTTTTAATTTTAAAATTTAAATTTAAATTTTAAATAATTTAAAATTTAAACTAAATATTTAAAATTAAATATCTCCATCACCGGGGCATATTTTTCGATGAAACGAAAATCCAACCTGGGTTTTAAGAAAAACCCATTTCAAATCTTCCATCCATGGTTTTAAATAAAACCATTTATTTTTCCTACCTTGGTTTTCACAAAAACCCTATATATCCATGCTCTCCAAAATATCATAAATGATATTTTATGAAGTGCTTTTGCCACCAAAACTCAAATGTTATCCATGTGAAATCAATGATCCATGTGAGATCAATGACAACATAAAATAACTCAAATTGCCAACAATCTCCCCCTTTGTCATTGATGGCAACACCTCTAACCCAAATCACCACAATCACTGCAAAAATCATCTCTGAGAATCAATGTTGCTCCCCCTGACTCAATACTCTCTATGGAGGTTGCTCCCCCTAACTCAATACTCTCTTTGGAGGCTGCTCCCCCTAACTCAATGCTCTCTTTGGAGGCTGCTCTCCCTAACTCAAATCTCTCCCCCTTTGACATCAATGGAAAAAGGGACACCTATGGGGATAAAAGATATGACTCTTAAGCATAGCCCCCTCACCACCTTCTCTCTTGAGGTGATTAATTTTGGGGTGGGAGTACTTTTACTCCCATATTACATTGTTTCTTTACTTTGTCAACTTCCTTCCATATTTTTCTAATATCCTTTTCTTGATGAATTACTTGATCTTCTTGTCTTGAACCTGTTTGACCTTCTTGCCTTGAAACTGCTTGACCTTCTTGTCTTAAACTTGTTTGGAATTGAGTCCTACACCATTTTGCAATATGTCCAACATTATTGCAATTAAAACACTTGATATTGTAGCCTTTGGATGGTGCCCATATCCTGAATTCTTTCTTGAAATAATTTCCATATCCATTCCTTTCTTGAACCTTGTATTGTGAAGTTTTATTTTCATAATCATTATGACCATGGCTTCTAAATTATGTAGCTCTAAATCCAAAACCATGTTGCTCATTTTCTTTGCACTGAGAATCTCTATGACCAATCTTGTTGCATGAGAAGCAATGTCCTTGAAAATCATACCTTCTTCCTTTGAAGTTCCTTCTAGAAAAATCAAACTCCTTTGATCCATAAACCCTGTAGTGTATAGCCCTGTGTCCAAATCCATTACAAGAAAAACAATGTCCTTGAAAAGCCCTTTGTTCATGCCTTGGTTCCTCATACCTTTCTTGACCATTAACCTTGTGATAATTTTTTATTTGTGCATTGTATCCTTGAACCTTCTTTGTAGTATCTAAATCCTCTTCCTTAATTTCTTCCTTGCTTTCATTTTCAAGAATTTATTTTTCTTTTGAACTTGATTCACCTATCTCAAAACAAGATCCAAACTGAATGTTTGGAGCCATAGGAACTTTGGAACTTTCTTCATAACACTTAGGTGTTTCCTTGCTTTCATCTTTTAGAACTTCCTTTCCTTTTGAGTGTGATTCCCCAAACCTGAAATATGAGACCTTTGGTTCTTTGGAACCTTCCTCTTCTTTCTCTTCATTTGTGTCAAGTAGCAAATTGGCACACATCTTTATAGCCTCTGAAATACAAGTATCCATTTTTGCTACTTCCTTTTCTTTGGGACCGGTTCTTCCTTATAGATTTCTAAAACAAAGCCTCCTGATACAAATAGAGGTCCTTGTGTGTTTATTTTTTATTTCCCTTCTTCATAACCAAGCCTTGTATTTATAAATAGATCTCGTTGTAAATCCAAAAAATTATCTAGAGTTTTTGAATTCCTTTGAAATCATGCTAACTCATTTATGTAGGTCCCCAAATATTTGTGATCTTCTTCTTCTAACTGATTACATCTTTATTTCTTCTTCTTCAATTTCTCAGAAATAGTGATGTCAAGCTCTTTTTTTTCTTGAAGATATTTTTCCAAATCTTGAATGTGTTAATTAAGCATTATTTTGACCTTTTCATTTTCATGAACCTTATTTTCAAGCCTTTTGATTTTCCTTTTCAATCTCCTGATTTTATTTTCTTGTTTTGTGGATTCCTTTTCTTCATCATCACTCCTACTGGAATTATCACTAGAACTACTGCTAGAAATATTACTGGAACTGTTGCTTTCTTTTTCAACAAATAAACTTTCCTTGTTGCAATTGTTGTAGTACGTGAAATCATCATCTAAATACCCAAAATCTCCGCATATGAAGCATTTTAGTATTCTTAGATCCTTATTGTACCTATTTGCTTGCTCAATGGCTATAGCAAGCTCTTCATGTCTTTCTTTGATAGATATATCCTCTTCAATACCTAGGAATAGGTGTCCTTATCTTTCTTCACTTATTCCAAATAATGTACATTCTTCTTCATCTGACTGGTCTTCATTGTTGTGAACTGAACCATCACTTGTTCCTTCAATGTAGAAGGTTTTATTATGAAAACTCTTCTTCTTCTCATGCTTGCTTTGCTTGTACTTGTCATGCTTATGCTTTTCTTCTCCTTTTCTTATGTGACCCTATTTTTCATCATCATTGTTTTCTTCATGTGGACACTTGTTTGTATAGTGACCAAAATCACCACACTTGTAGCATTTGACTTTCTTCATATCTCTGTAATTCCTTGAGTCCTTTTTTCTTTTGATGAAGTTAGTTTCCTCATCATTATCTGAATCTCTATCTGTATCTAGAATTTTTCCTTTATTTTTCTTTGAAGCCTTAAATGCAATTTCTTTTATTGGAACCTAATGCTTACTTATCCTCATCTCATAAGTTGTGAGAGTTCCTTGTAGTTCTTCCATTGTTAGCTTGTTGATATCCATTGTTTCTTCTATTGTTGAAACCTTTGCATCATACTTCATGGGAAGTGATCTCAAAATATTTTGAGTAACTTTTGATTCTTTCATATCAAATCCTAGACCTCTCATGGTGTTAGTAATCTCATCAACTCGAAGTAATAACTTTGCAATATCTTCATAATCTTCCATTTTCAATTCCTCAAATATTTTTCTATGAGTTTGTAGTTTTGCCAACTTTACCTTGGAATCTCCTTCATAGGTATTCCCCAACTTGGTCCACATTTCATTAGTTGAATTACATACCATGAACTTTGCAAAATGTGTCTCACGTAGCCCACTCAAAATACAATTCATTGCCCTTGCATTTATATCAACCAATTTCCTAATAGTATTATCTGCCTCGAGATCACATTTAACCTTATACTCTTTTCAACCATCTATCATACCTCATATCCTTGTGATATCAAGTAGTTCTTCATTCTCATACTCCAAAAAGCATAATTGTTACTGTCAAACAGTGGAGCCTTATTTGTAGATGATCCATTCTGTGAAGCCATCTATGTTCTTGTATAATCTACCCTCAAGCTATTAGCCTTTTTGAAGGAACTCACTCTGATACCAATTGAAGAACACAAGCTTATACTGAGAGGGGGGTGAACAGTATAGTGCCCACTTTTTACTTTCTTTCCAAACCAATATCAATTAGTGTTCTTAATTGCAATATCTAAATATAACAATGTGCATTAATGACATAGATAGCAATAGTAAGTAAGAGCACAAATCACCACACACAATTGAGACACAAGATTTAACGTGGTTCCCCCAATGTGGGGTACTCCACAAGATAATATCCTTATAATATTTCACAAAGAAATAGGGATCCTTATCCCAATACAAATGATTACTTTGATCTACTCAAAGTTAGGCTATCCATTGATCTACTTAGTAAGGCAATTCACTGATCTGCTCAACTAGGAAATCCACTGATTTGCTCAGGTAGGCAATCCACTGATCTTCTCAGGTAGGTAATCTTGATCTACTCAGGTAGTCAATCCACTTATATGCTCAGCAAGTAAAATCATTGATTTGCTCAACAAGGCAATATTGATCTTCTTAGGTAGGCAATCCATTGATCTACTTAGCTAGGCAATTCACTGATCTACTCAGCTAGGCAATCCACCGATCCTCTTAGCAAGGCAATCCTGATCTGCTTAGTTAAGAAATCAAGAACTTACTCAAAATCTGCTCTAGCAAGCTTCACCAAGAACTTGCTCAAAATTGACTTCAGCAAGCCCACCAAGAACTTACTCAAAATCTATTCTAGCAAGCTCACAAAGAACTTTTCCAAATCTGCTCTAGCATGCTCACCAAGAACTTGCTCAAATCTACTCCAGCAAGCTCACCAAGAACTTGCTCAAAATATGCTCTAGCAAGCTCACCAAGAACCTACTCAAATCTGCTCAGCAAGCTCACCAAGAACTTGCTCAAAATATGTCCATAAATCTATCCACAAATATATCCAAAAGCCTTCTCAAAGGCTCAATCAATCATGCACAAAAGCTACCAGAAATCTATCCAAAAGCCTTCTCAAAGGCTCAATCAATCATGCACAAAAGCTGCCACAAATCTGTCTAGAAATCTATCCCAAAAGCCTTCTCAAAGGCTTAATCAATCATGCATAAAAGCTGCCATAAATCTATCCAAAAATCTATCCCAAAGGCCTTCTCGAAGGCTCAACCAATCATGCTCGAGTAGCACTCAAATCTCATCTACAAATCTATGAAGGCAAGGCTCAATGATGAACTCAACAATGAATGACAATGCACTCTACAATGAATGACAACAATGATCCACAATGATCTCAACTCAAATTAGAATATAGAATAGTTTGTTTCATGGAACTTGAACAACCACTTCACTCATTCACTTGACTAGGCTCAAACAAATCTACTCAACCAATCATAACAAGGAACAACTCTTTCTCACAGTCCCTAGTTCAAGCATGTATCAACCAACTCAAAATGTTTCTAACAATGCTTAACCACAAATTTCACATAACAATGATACTCATGTTCTCCTCTAACTCAAGTTCAAGTTCTTTGTACAATCAATGGGCTTCAACAATAATGCTTATAAAACATTCTTCACATAAAAATGATACTCATGTTCTTCTCAAACCCTATCTCAGGTTTTTCACACAACTAATGGCTTCAACAACAATGCTTATAAAACAAGGTTTAAACACAACTCTCAAACCAGAAAACCTTTAAGCATTCAACCAACCACTTTCGAAAAGGAAACCACAATAAATCCTTTTCTTTCCAATGATATTTCAGAAATCAACCACCATAAACAAAGTCAATGAAGAATATTGCTCATACCTTTTGATGCCTTATTAGTTGTCCACTAAATCTGCCACACTCAACAAACTTTTTTTTCAACTTTCAATAAGGGTTAGGGATCATGATTAATAACACAATAATAATATCCAGATAACACCTTATTACTCCTACTCAATAAAATACATCATGTCCCCTCATGAAAGAATTAATCCTCTTTGAAAAAGAACAAAGCAACCTTCACTTTTGAACCTCTTTAAAAAATCAGAAATATCTCTTTACACACACCTTATTTCTCCCTCTAAGTAATTTAATCAAATAGCCCTCGAAATAAGCTTTCCAACTATATATAATATGATATACTTCTAAAAGGAAAATCACCAGAAATCTCTCTTTTTCCTAAAGTGCATCACAACCCTTATTTCTCCTAGGGCAACTTTAGAAAAATAAAATATTAAAAAAATATTAACTTGCCTCTGTCCCTGACGGGATTTGATCCCTTGACACCTCCTCGCTCAGCGCCTTAACCAAGACCAAGCCCTTGTTGGGCCACACGCCCTCACGTGTTCAAATGTGTTCAAATGATGAGGAATCTTAGACCTAGGGGCTAATTATTTTTAGACCCAGGATATTGTAATTAGGACTTAGTATGCAAAATAATCAACGTGAGTTGTTTGTTTCCTCCATTGAATGGTCTAGGTCTAGGTGTTTTTGTTTTCGGCATTGTAGGGCTTACAATTTTAGCCTTTTCGGATTTGTGTACTTAAATCCTTGGAGCAGTTCATCAATTCCAGGACTACAGTTTTCCTTTTGGGCTTATTTAAGTCCTATGTTTTTTTAATAATGTTCAGCTTCATATTTTCCATATCATTGGTATCAGAGCGTAGGAATTTTTGGAGGTTTTGGGTTATTTCTGATCTCCAAAGTGTGGTTTGGATAGTTTTCCACCACCTGCGTTCCTGTTTGAAGCTCAGGAGAAATTGCTGCAAATTTTGCTGCCATATTTTGTAGCAAATTACTGTCAATTTTTGTATTGTCAGAAATTGCTGACAAATTTTGTTAAAAAAAAAAAAAAATTGTGCCCGACATGCTTTGTGAATCCCAGAGGCGTTGTAACTATCCACTTTCAATTTTCAGACATTGAAAGTGCGATCTGCGAGGGCCATTTGCGACAAGTACAGTGCGTCTACGTCCATTTCCCGACGCCCACCGGACGTCCACATCCTGAATGACCTACGATTTTCGACGCTCTGGCCATCCATGTCCATTTTACGACGACATTTGACGTTTTTCGACACCGTTAGACGCAACGCTACGACCTAGTGCTCAGTGCTATCAGGGCACTTGTGAACCCTAGCACCTACCAGATAAAGGCGAATCAACAGCGTTTTCATGTGGGTTAGTGTGTGGCCAGGCCATTTCGATTGTCGCCAAACTCGCCACAAATTTACCGGTTTCAGTCTGCCATTTCGGTTGCTATTGTAAACGAAACGCTGCCATTACGATTACTGTTGTAAATTTTGTTTCCTGTCGCATGCTAGAAATAATTCTACTAGCCGCGTGACGACAGGACAACGCAAGGCGAGCAATCCAGAGGGTCCAACGCAGGGTAGGGTACTAAACTTGGTGAGTTCAAATTTTGTGTAATCTGGCACTGCCAGATCTACTTTGGGACCACGTGACATCATCAGGCAATTGTAGCAGAATTGTGTCCGACGATCTTTGGATGCCTGTGCTTGCCAGAAATTTTGGTGGGGTCAAAATTAGACGACACATTTCTGTATGCGCAGGACTCTGCAGTCGGATTCCCGACTGCTGGAAATCGCAGACCCTTTTCGGCCACGTGCCCCAAACCTATGCGCGGCTCGGAGAATTTGCGTGCTGAGTGATCTGCACAAGATAGACCGCGGCTCGGGAGATCAGCGGACCACGTTTTATTTTCTCATGAAGAGTGCGGAGTGGTCGATTCCCATTTTTCGGGCTTCGACGTCGAGGTCATCGGCGGCTAATTTCCTTCCATGCAGGGTGTCATCATCGGCGATCGGAAAATTCGGGGCATCACTGGTAGGACAACTGTGTCTAGTCCTCTATGTGATTTTATCCCATAGTCCACGCAGGTCGTTCCGCTTGCATTTTTAAATTAGACACATTATCTATTTTCTTCAACAGCACTCCGATTCTATGGTTTCCGTTAGTGTGTTCAGCCTTTGACCTTGATCTATTTGCATTACATTTAATCAAACCCACATTTTTGATTTCCATCCTATAAAAAAAAAAAAAAATCAATTAAAAAAAAAAAAACAAAATTCCTTTTTGTCTTTACCTCAAGTCAAAATTTTGACTATTTTTAGAAAGACATTGTGCAAGCATCTATTCGCACCATTGTGCAAATTTTTATTTTGCCCTTCCATTGTACATTTGCAATTTTTGCAAATTAATTTGGGCACTTTTTATTTTGCACATTTTGTAACTTGTCTTTTTGTGACAATTTTTGCTGGCGATCACTCGGGGTCAAATGGCTTCCGAATTAGCCGACAAGTTGGCTCAAGTAACCCAACTTGTCAGCGTTTTGGCTGATAAGGTTACTTCCAATGAAGTTCAACAACAATGTTAGGTTCCAGTATACACTGGTTCGCGAGATCTCGAGGTCCTCAACAGTTGGATTTTGGACATGGATAGTTGGTTTGCGTATATCAAGATCGCAAAGGATCAGGAAGTTAACTTTGCAAAGTTGAAACTTTTTGGCATTGCCAAGGTCCTTGTCACTGATCAACAACGAACCCAAAATCCCATTGACACGTGGGATGAATTGCAAAGAGTATTGAAGAATAATTTTTATCCTTCAAACTATGCCACTGAGCTTGAGATCAAGTGGCTTCGTCTTCGACAAACCTCCAATATGACTGTTCATGATTATATTTTTCAATTTAGCAAGTTGCGAATTTTGAATTCTATACAGGATAATGCAGCACAACTTGTTAAAAAATTCAAAAGTGGTTTGCAGGAGCCCATTTATAGGAAGATGAAATACAAGTTGATTGTAAACATTGACATGGCTTTCAATAAATCCCTTCTTGTTGAGGAAGAAATGAGGGAGCAATCGCGTGGGACTTTCTCTTCTACGTCGGGAGGAAATCAGAAGGCTTCTCCTCAACCTTCCAAGGGATCTAAATCTTCTTCTTCTCCTTCTCGCTCTTCATCATCTTCCCCTTCTTCTTCTTCACAAAAATATTCTTCTTCTAAGTCACCTTTGATTTGTAATTATTGTAAAAAGTCAGGGCATACTCAAAAGAGGTGTTTTAAGTTGCAAAATGTGAAGAAACAATCCCTAGTTGTAAAGCCTTCCAATGAGGACTCACAAGAAAGTCCCATTGAGGCTACGAGGGAACGTAAGCCTTATAAGGAATTGGCAGGGTTAAACAAATTGACCCTTATGAATACTTCACAAGGTGATCGTGAGAATTTGTTTGTGACTACGGTCCATCTCAGTGACACATTTATGGTTGATTGTATAATCAATAGCGACTCGTAAAAAAATCTAATTGTGAGGTTCGTTGTTGACAAACTGAAGTTATCGATGAATCCCCATCCTCATCCTTATCCTTTGGGATGGAAGGACAATGGGATTACATCCGACATCACACACACTT
The DNA here is from genome assembly GCA_028583015.1 of Wollemia nobilis. Lineage (NCBI taxonomy): Eukaryota > Viridiplantae > Streptophyta > Pinopsida > Araucariales > Araucariaceae > Wollemia > Wollemia nobilis. Next base: position 13,654,752 of record JAQPPZ010015100.1, read on the forward strand.
GCACTATGAATTTTGCTTTCAGTCCTTTTGTGGACTCGGTTGTGTGCGATGTAACTCCAATGGATTGTTGTGGCTTGTTGCTTGGAAGACCCTATCAATACGATAGGAGGTCTATACATGATGGGTACAAAAACACATACACTTTGCATAAAGACAATAACGCATTCATAATCAGAAGTACACAACAAACTCCACATAATTTGATGTTGAGTTGTAGACAAGCACACAAAGTCATTAATCAAGCAAAGGAATTGGCACTCATCTTCATCAGACCAATTCAAGAAGAAAAGCAAGCACCTAAGCATACTAATAACAGGAGTTCTTCAGTTCATTCCATACTTCAATCATTTTCTGATGTTTTTCAAGAACCCACAAGTCTTCCTCCCGAAATACTGATTAATCATAGTATTGAGATTGTTCCTGCATCTTCTCTTCCTAATTCTTCAATGTATAGACAATCAATAGTGCAAATGGAAGAAATTAAAAAGAAAATTCAAGCATTGTTGACTAAAGGGTTCATCAAACCCAGTACTTCCCCTTGTGCTTCTCCTATCTTACTTGTGTTGAAGAAGGATCGCACATGGAGATTATGCATTGATTTCAGGGCACTCAATAAGATTACAATCAAGAATCGTTATCCACTTCCTCGTATTGATGATCTCTTGGACCAATTGCAAGGTGCAAAATTCTTCTCCAAGATTGATCTCAAAAGTGGGTATCATCGGGTGAGAATTCAAGTAGAAGACACTTGGAAAACAACATTTAAGACCAAAATGGGACTCTGAGTGGCTTGTCATGCCCTTTGGCCTTACAAATGCTCCAGCTACATTCATGCGGCTGATGAATGAAGTATTCAGAGATTGTCTAGATCAATTTGTAATCATCTATTTGGATGACATTCTTATATATTCTTCTACTTGGGAGAATCATTTGGAGCACTTGGAAACGGTTCTTCAAACTCTTCGAAAGAACTAATTGTATGCAAATTTTCCTAAATGTTCCTTTGGGCAAACATTCATTGCTTATCTTGGGTTTGTAATTAGTGAAAAAGGTGTGCAAGTAGATCCTTCCAAAGTTGAAGTTATCTTCTCTTGGCCAACTCCTACTTCAATCACGGAGTTAAGGAGTTTTCTTGGACTTGCTAATTTCTATCGCAAGTTCATTGGAGGATATTCTTCTATTGCTGCACCTTTACACTATTTAACAAAGATCAAAGTTCAGTTTTAGTGGACAAAGGATCAACAAAAAGCCTTTGACACATTGAAACACAAATTGAGTACTGCACCAGTTCTTGTTCTTCCTGATTTGTCTCAACCATTTGAGATAGAAACTGATGCTTCGCAAGTTGCACTTGGAGCTGTGCTCATGCAGAATGGCCATCCAGTGGCCTATCATTCAAAAATATTTTCAGAGGCCAAAAAGAACTATTCTACATATGATAAGGAGTTCTATGCTTTGGTTCAAGAAATCAAGTATTGGAGGCATTATCTCTTGGGAAAAGAAACAATTGTTCATACAGATCACATGCCCCTTAAGTTTCTTCAATCTCAAACAAAAATTGAGGAAGCTAGGCACATGAAATGGGCATCGTACTTGCAATAATTTCATTTGGTAATCAAGTACAAGAAAGGACGAAACAATGCAATGGCTGATTGTTTGAGTCATCCTCCTTCTACTCTTGTTTTGACAATTGTCACTACTTCCCATCTTGGCTTCCAAACTTGGCCTACACAGTATCCTATGGATCTAGATTTTGGCAAATTTTTCCACCAACTTTCCAATCCTTCTTCTTCAAATTTGAGAGCTCTTCAGGACTTTCATATACAGGATGGAATGTTGTACAAATTGGACAAACTTTGTGTTCCTCATGGGAACAGGGAGTCTCTTCTGAAGGAGGCTCATTCCACACTCTATGGGGGACATTTTGGTAGGCAAAAAACTCTTCATCATCTTCAGCGGTTTTTCTTTTGGCCACATATGCAAAGAGATGTTCTTCGCTTCTTGCGACAATGTGCAATCTATAATCGCTCCAAATCAGCCAATAGGACATTGGGAATGAGCATGCCTTTGCCCATTCCTTCTCGTCCGTGGGAAAGCATTTCCATGGATCTCTTGAGCGATTTTCCAATGACAGTACGCAAGCATGATTGTGTCTTTGTTGTGGTGGACAGATTCAGCAAAATGGCCAAATTCATTCCTTGTCGCAAGACAAGTACTGCACAAGATCTTGCCCAACTCTTCTTTGAGGTGGTATGGCGTTCTTTTGGTCTTCCTACCAGCATTGTCTTTGATCGTGACTCATGCTTTGTGGGTCACTTTTGGCGATCACTTTGGAAGATTTTGGGAGTATCTCTTAACTTCTCTATCGCTTATCATCCTCAATCCGATGGGCAGACAGAGGTAGTTAATCGTACTCTCGTGCAAAGTTTGAGGATTTACCATCATTCCACTCCAGCCAAGTGGGACTTAAGCCTCACTCACATTAAGCACGCCTACAACAGGGCCGTCCACAGTTCTACAAGGCACTCTCCATTTGAAGTGTGTTTTGGTTTTCAACCACTTGCTCCTTATGAGTTACCTTTGTCTTTGCCTTCTTCAGCCACAATGCACATTCATAAGGAACAAGACAAGGCCAACTCTTTTGTGCAACATTTGCAGAGTCTTCAAGCCAAAGTGGTTCAAATTCTTCAGAAGACTCAGCAAAAGCAGAAACAACAAATGGACAAGCGTCGCACTCCTCATTCCTTTCAGGTTGGTGACAAAGTATGGTTTCATCTTGAAAAACGATGATTTGTAGATAAGGCACATAGCAAAATCAAGCCTCTTCGTTATGGGCCTTATACTATTCTTCAACAAATCTTTGAGAATGCCTTTCGCTTGGACCTTCCAGCTCATCTTGGCATTCACGATGTCGTCAATGTTGATCTTCTCAAACCATACTATGATTCTACACTAGAAACAGTTCCAGCCATCATACATCCAGTTGATGTGGTTCCTGATGCTCAGCTTCCGCTTGACGCCGATACAGTCTTTGATACGAAGGCCTGAAAAACACGCCAAGGTGTTTCTACTTCATATCTTGTGGCCCGTCGAGGCCAATTTCCACATCGAGCTTGCTGGATTTCTGCTCACATTCTGTCCCGAGATTTTCCCTCTTTGTTAAAAGCATTGGAGTCCAATGCTTCTTTTGTTGGGACGAATGATGAGGAATCTTAGACCTAGGGGCTAATTATTTTTAGACCTAGGATATTGTAATTAGGACTTAGTATGCAAAATAATCAACGTGAGTTGTTTGTTTCCTCCGTTGAATGGTCTAGGTCTAGGTGTTTTTGTTTTCGATATTGTAGGGCTTACAATTTTAGCCTTTTCAGATTTGTGTAGGTAAATCCTTGGAGCAGTTCATCATTTCCAGGATTACGGTTTTCCTTTTGGGCTTATTTAAGTCCTATGTTTTTTTAATAATATTCAGCTTCATATTTTCCATATCATCAAATGGGCACGAACCAAAATAAATACCTCAATATTATGTGCCCTTCGAAAACTCAAAAACACTTCGAGCATTTCAACACAGCAAGCATCCCCTACACGACTCGATCGCAGGACCTCCTGCTTCTTACACAGCGCACGAACCACTAGGCCAAAGGTGCCTATGCATTTGGTTATCCTCCATGAAAAATTCTTCAATGGACCCAAATTTCATAAACCCTTCACACGCTTCTTTACACATGCTTCAACACACAGGTTCTTTTTGCATTACATTATCAATTCGAATACATTCAAAAATCAAGGACAAGAATTTATCGAAGCTTTTGGTGGCATATATATATATATATATATATATATATATATATATATATATATATATGTACATAGATATATATATACATATATGTATGTATATGTATATATATATGTACATATATATATATATATATATATATATATATGCATATATATATATATATATATATATATATATATATATATATATATATATATATATATATGCCTTTCCTTCTTTCTTTAGACGTCGGCGCTATAATTTTATTTTTAATTTTAAAATTTAAATTTAAAATTTAAATAATTTAAAATTTAAACTAAATATTTAAAATTAAATATCTCCATCATCGGGGCACCTTTTTCGATGAAACAAAAAACCAACTTAGGTTTTAAGAAAAACCCATTTCAAATATGCCATCCATAGTTTTAAATAACACCTTTTATTTTGTCTACCTTGGTTTTCACAAAAACCCTGTATATATCCATGCTCTCCAAAATATCATAAATGATATTTTATTAAGTGATTTTGCGACCAAAACTCAAATGTGATCCATGTGACATCAATGACAACATAAAATAACTCAAATTGCCAACACATTTTCTTGAAATGTGATCTACGCAATAATTATCATTCAAAACCATTTTGATACTAGTCTACATGGTTCTAAGACCTTTATTTCTTACAAATGGTTATGTTATGGTGCCATGAAGCGAGATTTGAAGAATCATGTATGTACTCAATACCTAAAAGGGAAAATAAAGAATTGGAATATCAATTTTTATAGTGACATGTTTAAAAAAAGGAGAAATTAAACCCACAATTTACAAGAGAGAGTAGAAATTAATGGAATGGACCAAGATATTTATGTGTAAGAAATATAAATTACCTTTTGGTTATTATCATGTATTGAAAAGGAAAATTCATATCAATCCCCAAAAAATAGGGAGAGATGGCTTACAGAAGGGGGATAAAATTAACAAGTTTTTTCATGCTACAACCAAATGAATTTATCTTTTCATTGAATAAAAAGTATTTCAACTCTTGATGGAAGAAGTATTGATAAATACGAAGGTATTAGGAAGAAAACAATTAATTATTTCAAAGGTATTTTGATATAAATCGGGCAAGATAAAGAGGTGAAATGTAAGTTTTTGTAAAATATTCCATAAATTATAAGACAAGGATAAAATGTGGTCTTGGTGAGGATTTTTTTTGTGGAGAAGCTATATGAGATAGTTTTTTTTTTCCACCCTAATAGGGCACCTAGGCCCAATGCATGTTTTATAATATTCTTTCAAAAAAATAGGATTTATTGAATAATGATATACTCACTGTTTGAAGAGGATAGGAAAAGAAGTCTATAATAAGTGATATCAATTCTACCTTGATCGCATTGGTTTCAATAAAATACAAGACAAAATATTTTGATAATTTTCATCCAATACGTATTTGTAATATGCTTTATAAGATCATTTTAAAAATTATGGTAAATAGATTGAAAAGAATTCTACATTATGTTATCTCATGGCAACAAGGTGGTTTTGTTCATGGAAAATAAATATTTAATAGTATAATCATTGCATAAATGCTAGCTATTATATTCATTCTATCAAAAAAGTAAATATGCTTATAAAATTAGTTATGAACAAAGCATATATTAGAGTTTGCTAGAGTTTTCAATGTGAGATTTAAAAAATTTTGGTTTTGATCAAGTTTGGTGTGAATGGATTAGATATTTTTATAGGACTCCAAAGTATTTTATATTGATCAATAGATCCCCTGCTAGATACTTTCAAAAACATTGTGGACTCTCCCAGGGTTACCCACTATCTTCTTATCTATTATTCTTGTTGAGGCATTAGAAAGATACTTTTCAAAGGCAAAAATGGAAGGAAATACCAAAGCTTTTCAAGTTGTAACAAGTGGTCCTTTTGAATCTCATCTCTAATTTGTTAATAATACTTTTCATTTGGGTCATCTCTAAATTAGTGAATCAATGTAATTTAAATAAATATTATCATGCTATGTGAAGTCTATAGAAAATTGGTTAATACTATAAAATTGATGATATATTTTATTAACATTTCCATAAATTTACAATGAAAATTTGTGGAGATTGTTGGCTTTTAAGCCAAATTATCTTAGGTCCCAATATTTTGGATCTTGAGTAGACTCAAATATAAGAGCAATCAATATATAAGATGGCCAACATAATTAATAATAATATTCATGAAAATAGAAAATATGAATATAAATAGCCAAAGTCATTTAATGCAATAACATGAAGAACACTTACAGTAGAATTGCTCAAAATATGCATACAAGCTTCAATATTAATGCTTGAATGTTTCATACATTTTCCAAATATATTTCATGGAGCTTTATCTCCATAATATAACCTTAGAAAGGTGACTCTTCAAATACTTGACTATTGCACTCCTCACATATCCGAGAGTTGCAACCTTTCCTATTCCATATATAAGATAAACCTCTCATGTCCTTTTGGCTTCTCATCTTGCCACTTGTATACATGAATCTTGACTCTTTGCATACTCTAATACATGACACTTGTGCACATCCTGCACATAAATACTTACATAAAGGAGAAATATAAATCATGTTGGCTTTTTAAGCCTTACTACCACAAAATATCACAGGTCCCAACATAAAAAATCCATAATATTAAAGGTCAAAATAATAATATTTAGTAGAATAATATTTAAATCCAAATTTAAACTCTATCTATTCCCTCCAAAAGTAAGCGTCGAAAGTAATATTTATATGTTACCTAATATGGAGTAAGTGATATTATAACCATTGTGCTATCAACGTTGTATATGCTACAATATTGGACATTAGAAGTTCTAATGTTCTTTACCCTAATGCCTTATACATTGTGTCGTGTTATTTTTGCATGGAAATGATTCATGATGCCTTGCTTTTGATCTTCTCAATGCTCTAGATTGGTTTTCTCTTCCTCTACTTGGTGTCCAGACTTTCTCTTCAGTAATAATTTCTTCCTAGTTCACCTTTATCTTCAACAACTTGGTCTAATTTGGTTTTGCTCGTCTCTTTTCTCTAGCCTCTATCTCAAGCAACATTGATTCGTCCTTGGTTTACCTCTATCAATGTGTTCTAGTTTACCTCTATCGATGCATTTTGGTTCACCTTTACCTCAGGTGACTTTGGTTCTCCTCTATTAGTATATTTTGGTTTACCTTTACCTTAGGCAACTCAAGTTTACCTCTATAAGTGCATTCTAGTTACCATTCGTTCTCTATCTCAAGTGCCTGGTGCCGACTCGCCCTGTGTAACCTCTTCCTTAGAATGCTTATGGCTGATCCAACTTGGTTTAGGTGACTAGTTCACCTCCTCATTTTCTTATATTAATCTATATTTTTCTAGAGATTAGAATCTCTAGAAACTTATCATAGAATATTATTTTTAAGCATTGAATCATGTGTGTGCTTTCTTTAACATGTGCTTCCATTGGCTTAGAATGTCTTCCTTTTGCTTTGTATGCTTTTTTTGCTCTAGCATCGTATGCTTACTTTGTAAATGATTCTATAAATACCTTACGTATGTTTTTATGTATGTCATTTATGAATCTTTACTTATGTAGGCTTTTTGAGCTTTTTCAATACTGTAGTCCTCTTGGACCTCTTTTAATATGTATGTCTTTTCTTCAATGTAGGCCTCTTGGGTATTTTATTCAATGTATGTCTCCTTGGACCTTTTCTTCAATATAGATTTATTTAACCTATTCTTTGCTCTATATCTTCTCTTCTCTTTATCTTTGAATGCTGCTTCTTTTCTATTGTACTATTTCTTTATCTCTTACTATTTTTCCTCTATCTTTGTACTTTTAAATATGTCAAGGTCAATTCACTCTTGACTTGATTCTTCTTCTCTCTATCCCTTCTTACTTTGTTGCTTCTTTTCTCTATTATTCCTCTTCTATGCTTGTTTATTTTATACTTAGAAGCTAAAATTCTTCGCTATCTATGTAGGAAGTTTCTCAACCTTTGTATCTTAATATCTAATGCTTCTTTGTCAATATAAAATCTTCAATGTCTTAGGTTGCACCTAAGAACCCAACATGATTATCCTCCTTACTAGAGAACCCAATATCAATGTCAGGGTGGATTTGTATTCCTTGAATGACCAAATTTCTTCTAAGTTGGTTATGCATCAATATTCAATCCTCAATATTTGTCAATGTCCAATTTTTCTCCCAAGTTGGCTTCCTCTATCAAATGTCAATTGTTCTTCTAAGTTGGCCCTTCTTATCAATATAGTTGAGTCCTAGTCTTCATTGATTTTCCTTAAACCAAGTGGAAAGACTCTAGCATCCAAATCAGGGTGATTGAATCCTAGTTCACTCAATATTCTACTTAATAAGACCCTAAAAATTTAGATTCCAAGTCTGCAATGCCTTTAAAGTTGACAAACTCCAAATTAATTTTATAGAAAGTGGATAAAGTTAATTAGTAATGGTGGCTAATAAATAAATCTATCAAAATGGATAAATTCAGGTCAAGGTGGTAGCTCTAATACCACCATTGGCTTTTTAAGCCTTACTACCACAAAATATCATAGGTACCAATATAAAATAGCTACAATATTAAAGGTCAAAATAATAATATTATGAGTAGAATAATATATGAACAAATTAATATGTATATCAAGGCCTATATAATAAAGCAAATAAAATTCATTTATATAATCAAATATGAATGTAAATGGCCTATGTCATTCATGAACTATGAATGAAGAAAATTTATAATATTAATTGCTCAAAATCTATATACAAGCTTTATTCCAAACTAGATATCTAAAAGATAATAGAATTCTTCTTCTTCTTTAATTTCTTGGATTTATTCCCATGGAGTATTGTCTACATAATATAGCCATAGTAATGTGACTTTTCAAGTACTTGACTATTTCTCTCCATATGACAAGTTCCATGACTCTTGGCTTATCATCTTGTCACTTGTATACTAGACTCTTCACTTTCTTTTACATGGACACTTGACCCTACTATAGTTACACACATAAACATGACTCTTACACTTCTATATGCACTTCTAATCTAAGATACTTGTGCACATCCTCACATTACATAATTGCATATTTACATACATGATACTTGTGCACATTCTCTTATTCTACACTTGCACTCTAACTTACATGACACTTGTGTATTTCCTACACATTGCACTCTTACATTACACTTGTATTTCTTGCACATTAACATTTACATAAAAGAGAAATATAAATCACACTCTAAACTACAGACTCAAAAGCAATATTAATATTTACATTAGTATGTACCAAACAATGTAATATTCTCTAACACTCCCCATGTATTACATTATTTGATATGAATAAATCTTGATATACATAGATGATCCTACAATATTTGATACTTGTTTCGGCAAAGAGCCTTTGTAAAAATGTTTGCAATCTCATATTCAGTAGAAACATGTTTCAATTGAATATGATGATCCTTAACATGATCTCTAATAAAGTGACATTGAGCTTCAATATGTTTTGTTCTTTCATGAATCATAAGATTTTTTATTAATTTAAGAACTCTTTTATTATCACAATTTATTATTGTAGGGGTCTTATTATTCTCATATATGACAATATGTATTGTAACTAAAGTGCTTCACATACTGCATCTCTTGTTGCATGATATTTTGCTTCCATTGATGAAATTGCCAGTGCATGTTGTTTTTTACTATACTAAGAAATAGTTCCTAATACAAGATAAAATACATATCTTGATGTTGATTTTCTGTCATATATAGATCCATCATAATCAAAATCTAAATATCCCTGTAGATAAAATTTATCATTATTTTTTTTGTATTTTAGCCCATACTCTATAGTCTTGCTTATATATTATCGTATTATTTTCATGGCTTTCTAATGATTTTTTGTGGGTTCTTGCATGAATCTCGAAAGATAATTTACAACAAAAACAACATCAGGTATGGTATTTTTTAGATATAGAAGACTTCCAATTAATTGGCTATACATAGTAGCAAAAACTAGAGATGTCTCATCATATCTAGACAATTGTAATCCTTGCTCCATAGGTGTATCTTTAGGTTTACAATTTTCCATTATGTACTTTACAAGTAGTGATTTTACATACTTTATTTGTGTTATTGTGATGCCTTTTTTATTTTGACAAATCTCTAAACCAAGGCAGTAATGAAGAAATCCTAGATCTGTCATCTCATAATCCTTTTCCAAGTTCTTTTTAAATTCATCCTTCAAAATTTTTAAACTTCTTATGATTACTAAATCAACATAAACTACAAGAATTATTCTTTCTAGTCCAACATTTTTTGTATAGAGGTTTGGATCTGATGTACTTATTTTGAAATTATATTGCAACAAATGATTATTAATATATATGTATCATGCTCTTGGTGTTTGTTTTAAATCATATAAATATTTTTTTAACTTACAAACCTTTTGTTCCTATCATTTGATAACAAATCCTTTTGGGTGAGACATACATCTTCTTCAAGATCACCATTGAAAAATTTATTTTTACATCCATTTGATGAAGTTTCCATCCAAGTTGTGATGCTAAGGCACAAATTGTTCGTCTAGTAGTCATTCTTGATGTTGGTGCAAAGATTTCTTCATAATTTACTTTTTTTTTTAGTATACTCTTTTGCAACCAATTGTGCCTTGTATTTGTCAAGAGAACCATTTATCTTGTATTATATTTTGTGGAGCTATTTACATCCTATCACTTCCTTTCCTTGTGGTAAATCAACTAGATTCCATGTTTTATTTTTTATTAATGTTGCATATTCTAAATCCATGGTTGTCTTCCATTTTGAAAGTCTTAGGGTAGCTTGAGCAGTTATAGGTTCTCCTATTGAACTAATTAATCCCATATTTATTCTTTTTAAGCTACGGGTTTGAGGTCTCATAGTGGTAAGATTTGGCATTTGCTTTAGCTTTGAACCCTTAAGTTTATCTTTATACTATTGTGGCTCTTTCCTTTGAGGTGTTGCTGTAATTTTTGGATTTTCAATTTTCTCATTATATACTTCTGATTTTGATTCTTCACTTGAAGAGTTATCTTCATTTAAAAAAATTAGAATTGGTCTTGTATCAACCTTTTGATCTTTAAAAATATTTTTATAAAATTACATCTCTACTTATATAAATTTTCTTTGTAATTGGATCAATTATTTTATATCATGTTGAATCATCATCATAACCAAGAAATATTCCATGAATGGTTTTATCATCCAATTTTGTTCTTCTTTGCTTTGGAACATGTACATATGCCTTATATCGAAAAATTCTTAATTGTTCTAATGTTGGTTTTTGTCCTAACCATACTTCTTCAAGAGTAAAATTTTTAGTATTTTTGTGGGTGACCTATTTTGTATGTATACTATTGTTTTAATAACTTCTACCCAATTTTGAAGATCAAGGTGAGCTTATTTTAGCATGCAATGAATCATTTCAAAAATAGACTGATTTCTTCTTTCTATAATGTCATTCTATTGAAGTAAATATGTTGTAGTAAGTTGCCTTTTTATACCATTTGATTTTTAACAAGAATCAAATTCTTTCGATAAAAATTTACCACTTCTATCTAAATGAAGATTCTTGATTGATTTTCTTTTTCTACTAATTACTTGAATTTTTTAAAGCAACTAAACACTTCATATTTGTAATTCACCCACATTTTTTTTGAGTAATCATCAACAAACAATTGAAAATATTTGTCCTCCAAGACTAGTAATGTCCATTGGTCCACATAAATATATATATATTAACTCTAAGTGTTCTTGAGCTCTGTAGTTACTAATGTGGACCATTAATGAAATCTTGATTGAATTCAATATCATAAATTTGAGATGAATAAAGATCTAGATAAGAAGCACAATAATTGTAAGAATTAATATGTTATGCAAAGGAAAGCACTTAGAAAATAAAATTTTAATTTTAATTATGAAATCAAATTACAACACTTAAATATAAAATACTTAAAACTATGACATTTTAATAAAAAAGTAACAATAATAAAACCAATGTAAATATACACAAAAATATAATAATAAATAAAATACATATTAAAAAAAAATCAAAGGTATCTTAAACATTATAGATAAAATACATATTAAAAAAATCAATTTTATGCTTGATGCCGCAACATTAATGAACATAGAATCCTTAAGGTTCTATCTCCATAACAAAAATCTCCTTGTACAACAAAATTCATATTAAAAAAATCAAAGGTATCCTAGACAATTTTATGCCTTGATGTCACATGTAGAGTCCTCAAGGCTATATTCGAAAATCTCCTTGTACAACAAAATACATATTAAAAAAAATCAAAGGTATCTTAAACAATTTTATGTCTCGATGTCACATCATTAATGGACCTAGAATCCTCAAGGTTCTGTGGAATATAAGAAAAATCTCCTTGTACAAGTGGATTGTATTGATACAAGTTGTACAAATGAAAAACTTTGATGTGCATTGTTTTAGAGTTAATATTATCTTATTTTCTATTTAATATGCACTATTCATTTTGAAAATGTTTGTTATATTATTTGGTTTGATTTTTGAACTTTTTATTTTTTTGATGAGGAACCTTTTATATAGAACATATCTGCAACATGTGCGGGGAGAGATTTGAAACTGGGTCTCTCGATAATTAGAGAGTTTTAACTACCCACTTGCTCTCCAACTCCTCTACATGAGCCGATAACTTTCTATTTTCAATTCATTGATTTTTATTTTTTCAAACTAGGATAAGAATTGGATGGTATTTCAAACTAGGATAAGAATTGGATGGTATTTTTGTTTTTTTATGAAATTATGGATTTCAACCTATAAAACTTTATAAAAGTGTGTGAAATTAGTATTAATTTAAATTTAAATATATTTTATCTTTATTTGTCCTTTTTACAGTGAGAAATTATTCTTTACGAGTGTACAACACAAATGAATAATTTTTAAAGCGACAAGCCAATCCCCTTTTGCCGACATTGGCTTTTGACAAGTCTTCTCGCTTTTTTAAAAGACTAAGGTGGGTACCTTAAAACATTTCCACCGCCCCGTTATTGCCGGGCTTCACAACAGATATGTCCTCGTTTCACCCATCTTTGTCTCTGACAGGTCACCAACTCAAAAAGGTTCGTTAAGTTGTCTGCTTTTCTGGAGCTCCCGCCGTTTAAATAGACCACTAGTGACAACAGTATCAACATCACTTTCTCTTGAAGTTCTATAACTTTTTAGCTTGCAGTAAGTATCAACCCTCTGCAATCAATCATTTTGGGGTTATACCCGATTCAGAATATTTTGCCGTTTTCACTAAATCGATGAGAAATCCTTACAGTTGTGTAAGCATTTGTAAGCATTTTCCTCCCTCGTTAACATTCAACTTGCATGTTTCGGATGGACTGGTAAGTGTTTATTTGGCCATATATTTATTAAAAAGACATTAAGATTCAGACTTTGGATAACCTATTTGCAAAGGTAGTAGTTGATGTGAATTTTTTAGGTGCACACCAGACCCCGAACCCTTTATGCCAGATCAACAATAACAAAGCTGAATAAGTCTGGTGGAAAAAACCCATATAATTTAAACCTATACTTATCAATATAATTGTAACCAACTCTACTATTCAAACTATAGAGGGGCAAACCAACAAAAACAATTAAAAATGTTGGGAATAACCAACCTCACAGGTTGGATCACATGGATAGCCGTGATAACGGAGAAAGTCATTTGAAGCGGTGGGCCATGCTTCTCCTCGTCCCTCTTTTCGTACCTTGTTTCTTCTGCAGAAGAGAACCTCTGCCATGGCCCACATCAACCCCTGTAGTTATCAAACGTCACTCCCTTTAGCAAAACAAACAAAAAATGCATTAAAAAGCACAGTACGTGCATGTGGACGGGACTCTCGTGTATTCCATATTCCACACGTCTCTAGACGCCGGGACTCACGGCCTCTCCTTTTCATACGCCAGATTCCATAGAACCGACCCACTGACAGAGTGACGAGGCGCTGTCAAGTCAGCACAATATCTCATATTGCAATGGTCGAAGCAGTCCTGGTTGTCATATCGGGAATCCTTACGGGCCATGTGTTGTGTTGAGGACTGGGCGTGCAAAACAAAGCATCCCAAACCAACAGAGTACCAAAGAAAACGACAGCAACAGTTATAAGCAGAGTATCTAACTGACACGTCCTTCAGCTTATTTATTCTTAAGTATTAAGAATAAAATAATTATTTAGCATTCTCCTTAGCATTCTCCTCGTTAATGTTTAAGGGAATAACTCTCAATTTTGTTGGACGCCTCTCTAAAAATAAATTTGGCAACATCTGGGTAAATAATCTTCAAGTTGCTCTTTGGATGGATAAAACTTTGTTCTTATATCCTTCTTCAATAAGCTACCAAATGAAATAATATATTAATATATTTTGGATGACTTTGGAAAACTGGATTTTTGGACAAAGTAATTGCAGAAGTATTATCACAAAAAAAATTATGGTGAGACATTTTTGTTTTTTTTTTCAACTCTTTTAACATTTTTTTGAATCAAATAGCTTGTCATGTTATTGATGTTGGTGCAATATATTCAGATTCGGTTGTAGTCAAAGAAACATTTGCTTGTTTTTTTGGATGACAAAAAAAAAAAGGATGAGTTCCCATGCTAAAAACATTTTTTAGAAATACTCTTACGATCTTCAAAACAACCTACCTAATCACTATCTATGTATTTAACCAGACAAAAACAATCAGAATTGCTATACCGAACGTCAAAATCACTTGTTCCTTGTAAATACCTCAGTATTCTCTTTGTTTCCCTTAAGTGTACCTAGAAACCATACTTACAACATACATTAAATCTGGTTTGGTGGTTGTAAGATATGTACATTAAACTATCTACTAGCTTCCTATAAATTGTGGGATTCACCTTAGAACTTCCATCATCCTTAATAAGCTTTTCACCAAGACTTAAAGGAGTACTAACAGATTTGCATTTTGACATTAAGAACTTTTCAAGTAATTCAAAAGCATATTTACCTTGTGAGATAAAAATACCATCATCTAATTGTCTCACTTCAATCCCAAGAAAATAGTGCATCAAACCCATATTTGTCATCTCAAATTCATTTTTCATTGCAATTTTAAATTCATTCATCAACCTTATGTTATTTCTTGTATATATCAAGTCATCAACATATAAGCAAACAATCAATATCTCACCATCATCACCACATTTGAAATATAGAGTGGGTTCACTTACACATCTTGTAAACCCTTGGCTATGGAAATATCCATCTATCCTACTATACCATGCTCTTGGCGCTTGTTTGAGTCCATAGAGTGCTTTCTTTAATTTGTAAACTTTGTGCTCTTGCCCTTTCACCTCATAACCTAGGGGTTGTTCAACATAGACTTCTTCATCCAAAACACCATTTAAAAAGGTAAATTTGACATCCATTTGAAAAACCTTCCATTTGTATTGTGTTGCTAGTGCTAAAATAATTCTAATAGTGTCTAATCTAGCAACAAGAGCAAAGGTCTCAAAATAATCAATACTTGGTTGTTGAGAATAACCTTTTGCAACCAATCTTGCTTTATGCTTTTCAACTATTTTGTCTACTTTGTACTTAGTTTTATAGACCCATTTCACTCCAATAGCTTCCTTTCCTTCTAGAAGATGTACCAGCTTCCATGTGTCATTTTTCTTAATCATCTTCAATTCCTCCTCCATGGCATCAATCCAAACATTTTATTTTATTGCATCTTCATAAGTGGTTGGTTCAATTTTAATATATGAAAACAATGTAAAATTTAGGTTTGAAATTACCTCTTTAGTCCTCTCATATATCTCTTGAAGACTCTTATATCTTCTTGGAGGGCTTGGAGTAGAAGTTGCACTCAAACTGCTACCTAAACTATTGTTGGGATGAGAAAACTCTTCTTCTATGACTACTGGTTTTTCTTGTTGCTCATCTAATTTTCAAACTTCCCCTTCATCAAATATCACATCACGAGAAAAAATCAAATTTTGAAATGTAGGATTCCACAACTTGTATGCTTTGGTTTCTTTTGAATATCCCACAAAAATACATTTTTCACTTTTAGCATCCAACTTTTTTTATGTGTTTATCTAGAACATGCACATATGCAATGGACCCAAAAATCCTCAAATGGCCTACACTAGGCTTCCATCTTGACCAAGCTTCTTTAGGTGTGCAATTCAATATTGCATGAGTTGGGCTTTGGTTCAAAATATATATAGTTATGGCAACTACTTCTCCCCAAAATTCATTTCCCATATGCTTGGCTTGCAACATAGACCTTGCCATTTCTACTATAGTATGATTTTTTTGTTCAACCACACCATTTTGTTGTGGTGTGAAAGCAATTGTTAATTGTCTTTTAATTCCTTTTTCTTCACAATATGCCATAAATTATTTTGAGGTAAATTCACCTCCTTTGTCAGTTCTTAAAATTTTGATACAATGTTCACTTTCTTTTTCAACCATTGCTTTAAACTTCACAAAACATCTAAATGCTTCACTCTTATTCTTCAAAAAGAATACCCAAATATTTTTGCTATAATCATCTATGAATGTGAGGAAATAAAAATGATTATCGAGGCTTGGTGTTTGCATGGGACCGCATATATTTGCATGAACCAACTGCAATTTTTTTGAGGCTCTCCATTGCCTTCCCATTGGAAATTTGTTCCTATGTTGTTTTTTAAGTGCACATGCAAAGCATATTTCATATTTTACTAAAATATTTGGTAGTCCATGTACCATATTTTTCACCTGCAAAAGCTTCAATCCTTTGAAACTCAAATGACCATAATGATTATGCCATAGCCAATTACTATCATCAATTGAAACCTTCAACATATTGGTACTTGCATGTTGCATTTTAATGGAAATATTCTATTGTTGGTCATGGGTATTTCACACACCAATATTCCATTCTTTTCAAAGATCTTGCAAGCCTTGTATTTAAATAAAACTTCATAATTTTTCTCTAATAGTTTGCCCTACACTTAGCAAATTATGTTTGAGACCAGGTACATAGAATGTATCATGAATATTTTTTACCTCTCCTTGATTGGTTTGAACAACCAGAGTCCCTTTACCAACAACTTCAATAGTTTTATCATTCCCCAATGTCACATTGCTCTTTACCATTTCATTCATTTCAACAAATAACTCTTTATTACTTGTCATATGATTAGAACACCTAGAATCAAGAAACCATAAATCATTACCTTATTTTTTAGCTGCATGACTTGAGAGAAAAATATTTGTTTTAGAATCTTCTCCATCATCACTCATGAAATTTTCTGATTTATTTTGCATGTCCTTTTGCCTCTTCCAACAATATTTCTTGAAATGCCCATATTTTTTACAATAGTGACATTGGATTTTCCTCTTATCTATGTCTCCTCATCCACGACCTCTTCCAAATTGACCTCCTCCACGTCCATGTCCTCTTCCACCTCTTCCACTTTTTGAGGACTCCTTTTCCTCTTGGAGTAAATTGGGACTATTGTTGCCCTTTCCAACCCTTGCCTTTACTAAAAAAGCCTACTCTGAGTCTTCAATAGATTTATCCAATTTACTCTCATGGGATATTAGTGAACCCATCAAATCATCCAACCTCAAAATTGATAAATCTCTACTTTATTCAATTGTAGTAACTATGAAATTCCACTTCATAGGTAAAGACCTTAATACCTTCTCACAAATTACCTGATTTGTAATGTCTTCTCCATGGATGCAAAGTTGGTTAACATTATTTTGCACTCAAACATGAAAATCAACAATCTTTTCATTGTCTTTCATCTACAAAGTTTCAAATTCTCTCCTTAAATTTTGCAACTGGACCAACTTCACCTTGCTTGTGCCTTGGTAAGATATCTACAATGTATCCCATGCCTCCTTGGCACTTGTAACTGAAGCAATTTTTGAGAAAATACTCTCATCCACAACACTCTGGATCAAATACCTTGCTAATGCATCTTTCTTCTTTTCTTCCCTCTTGTTGGTTCGTTCTTGTGTTGTCAATGCATTCCAATCTTGTGGCTCCACATAGCCATCCTGCACAATATCCCAAAATTATTTATAAACCATTAAAATTTATATTTTTATTTTCCTTAATCATATTATTCCCCATTAAATAAAGAAATTATCATGATATTATTTCTTGTTACCATCTTTTTACAACCTCTCTCAACCTAAATTTCAAAACATATTAAAAAAACAACAACAACAATTGATTGAGAAATATCCCCTAATTAAAAATTATTCAGCAAAATTAAAAAAAAATGCAAATTATACAAAAGAAAAAACCCTCAAATCTAATTTAAGTTTTCGAAAAATGCCCATACATTACAAAATACTTTTTCAAATTATAACGTTTAATAAAACCACACAACAATTATAAACAACACCCAACTAACCCACCTTTAGCTTATCTGGCCTATCCTTACACGTTACAAATGTTGTGCCCCATTTCAAAGCATGAACAGAAGAAGTCTAATATGCGCTTTAGCAGGTAAACCAACTCAATACTTTGTTATGTATTTCTGCCATTTAGCTTGGGAGCTAAACTCATCGCAGATTTGTCGCTGATAAATAAAAAATGGGGGAACAGTTGCTTGCTTTGATTATACGTTTGCTTTCACTGAGTTTAGCCTGTATGGTGCGGCCCGCCCAAGAGGAGGCCCAAATTCTTCTCCAAATGAAGAAACAATTCAAGGATCCTGAGAATGCCCTTGAGAGCTGGAAAGAACCTACTGGCGCACATTGCAACTGGGAGGGAATTACCTGCGACAACAAGACAGGTATGGTGACTGAAATCTCAATTGAAGGCAAGTCACTCAAGGGTCCACTCGACTCCGGCATTTGCGGTTTGCAGAGATTGAAGAAACTCCATTTACCCTTCACTGACTTGAACGGTAGCCTACCTCTGATGAGGAATTGCAGCGACCTTCAGTACCTGAACCTAACTACGAATTCTCTATCCGGAAGCATACCGGATTTGTCGCCGCTGAAATCCCTGCAGGTGCTAGATCTCACCACCAACGGCTTCACCGGCGAATTTCCTGTTTCTGTGGGAAATTTAACGGAGTTAACCATCCTCAACCTTGCGGAAAACTCGTTTGATCCAGGGAGAATACGTCAAGAGCTCATAAGCTTGAAGAAGCTGAAGGAACTCTACTTGGCGGAGTGCAATCTGGTGGGAGAAATCCCGCAATTTATCTTCAATTTCACAGAGCTCGGCCTTCTCGACCTGTCTTGGAACAGCTTGAACGGCTCTATTCCGAAGGAGATTGGCAACCTGAGGCATCTCTATCAACTGGAGCTCTACCACAACGAGCTCAGCGGAAGTCTTCCTCCAGAATTGGGCAATCTTTCATTGCTAAGGGACTTCGATGCATCTCAGAACAGACTAAGCGGTAGCATCCCCGAAGAGATCGGGAACTTGAAGAAATTGGTCTCGTTTCTGCTGGCCAGAAACAATCTTTCGGGGCAAATTCCTGAAAGCATCGGAGAGTGGCCATACCTAGAAGGCTTGTCGCTCTATCAGAACATATTTACGGGCCCGTTACCGCCAAAGCTCGGCAGTCTCTCCAGATTCAACTTGATGGATGTCTCGGAGAATCGGCTGACCGGCCCGCTTCCGAAGGATATCTGCAAAGGAGGGAACATGCAATACTTTCTGGCTATCAACAACCTTTTCACGGGAGAGTTGCCGGAGTCGTACGGCGACTGCAAAAGTCTGTTGCGCTTCAGAGTGAATAACAATCGTCTGAGCGGCAAGGTGCCCGCCGGCGTTTGGGGACTGCCGCGTGCTAACATCATCGATCTCAGCTTCAACAAATTTGTCGGTGAAATAAGCCCCGAGATCAGAAATGCGAGGAATTTGTCCATTTTGGAGATTCAGAACAACCGATTCTCCGGCAGCCTGTCGCCAGAGATCGGTATGGCCATGCAGCTGGTGAGGATCGAAGCCAGCAATAATCAGTTAACAGGCAATATACCAAAGGAAATCGGCAAGCTGAAGCAGCTGAGTTCGCTCTATTTTCAGCAAAACATGCTGGAGGGTTCCATTCCCTCCGAAATCGGTTTGTGCAGTTCTTTGAGTGACATCAACCTTGCCGGAAATCGTCTCCAAGGTTCGATTCCGGCGGCGATGGCATCCATTCACGATCTAAATTCTCTGAACCTTTCAAATAACGACCTCTCGGGTTCAATTCCTGGGAGTCTCGGTTCTTTGACGCTGAGTTATATCGATTTTTCCAACAATCGGTTGTCTGGACCTGTTCCGAGTTCGCTTCTCAGCGTGGGAAACAGGGAAAGCTTTTCGGGAAATCCAGGGCTCTGCACCATAATTTTCAATGGTGATAATTTTCTCGGTGTCTGCTTGACTTCTAGCGCTAAGGAGAAACTCAGAAAAATGAAATTAATGACTGGAATCCTTGTGGGAGCAGCGATGGTAATATTGATATTTGGTGTGATATTTTTTCGCCGGTACCTTCGGAAACAGGCGGAGTCAAAGGACAAAGGAGAAAGTTCAGCATGGAGTTTCAAAGCTTTTCATAATCTGAACTTTAATATGGAGGAAATCTCCAGGGCTAGTTTGCGGAAAGAGAATGTTATTGGAAGCAGCGCTTCGAGCACAGTATATTGCCTGGATTTACAGAACAACAAGACAGTAGCCGTGAAGCATCTGTGGACCAACAACAACAAAATGGAAGAGGGCAAACAACAGAACTATCACGGCAGTAAGCAGAATGTGTTCCGAGAAAATGAACACCGACTAGCCAAGGCAGAAATCGGAATTCTAGGAACAATTCGGCACAAAAATATCGTGAAGCTTTACTGTTATTTGTCAAACAGCCATTCAAATCTTCTGGTGTACGAGTACATGGCTCACGGCAACTTATTTGATGCCTTGCACAACGGCGAGGGAGGAGGAAGAGGAGGAGGCCATCGTTTGGATTGGCCAACGAGGTACAAGATTGCGCTAGGGGCGGCTCAGGGTTTGTCTTACCTTCACCATGATTGTTCGCCTGCAATTGTTCATAGAGATGTCAAGCCTACGAACATCTTGCTGGACAATTATTACGAAGCAAAGATCGCCGATTTCGGAGTCGCAAAAATCCTTCAAGCGTGCAGTAAAGGAGCCGAATCCTTAACAATGTTCGTAGGCACTCATGGCTACATTGCTCCTGGTAAATTTAAGTCCTCAATTTATCTTTAATTTTGTTGCTCTCCATATATTTGAAGTCTTTTATTTTTCTTCTGCTATTATTTTCTTATTAGGTTTCTTTCCAGTATTTGATCTTGTGTTTTGTTGCAGAATATGCATATTCGCTCAAGGTGAAGGAGAAGAGCGACGTTTATAGTTTCGGTGTAGTTTTGCTGGAGCTGATAACGGGAAAGCGGTGCATAGAGCCAGAGTTCGGAGAGAACAGAGATATTGTTTACTGGACATCGATCAAGATTTCTAGCAAGGAATCTGCGCTTGAAGTGCTGGACTCGAGGATTTGCAAGTCGTTTGAAGAGGAAATGACGAAGGTCTTGAAAGTTGCCATACGTTGCACTGAGAAATTGCCGGCTCTTAGACCGTCGATGAGGGAGGTCGTGAAGATGCTGGTGGATGCCGATCCTTGTAAAACATCTCTTCAATATGAAAAGAATTTAGAGGCCACTGGCTCTTATGTTTGAAATTCCTGTAAAATATCATCCTATCTTTCTCTGGCTGGAACATATTTTCTGTCTATGAAAGATACTTGCAATAAATAATTGTTCTTTCTGATTGCGCACTAACTTCAATAGAGAACAAGTCAATAAGACAATAAGACTTAGCAAATGTAAGTATTAAAAGTTTTAAGTTAAAAATTTGGTTTTTTTTAATGAATGGTTGATTTACATTGGGGTATTTTGAATAATGAAAAAGTTTAAAGATATATATTTGCAATAAACATTAATTTTTTTAAAGGGTTTTGTCTCGTTTCTTCATACTATTAAATTTATATATTTCAAACGAAAACTCAAAGATATACTACTAGAATATCTTTCAAATGTATGTTTTTTTAAAAAAGTTCTTATACCTTCGTATTAATGCTTGAATTTGAATATCTAAATAAAAACCCAAAAATATACCAATACGGGTTTTTTATGAAGGTTTTGGTCTCTCATACTGGAGATTAAACTTGGGTCTCGCGAATGAAAACTCAAAGGCATACTATTATGGTATCTCACAAGACTGTTTTAAAAAGTTTTGAATTAAAACATTGGTTTTAGAAAAGAGGTCCATGTTCCTTTGTACTAAGGTTTAAACTTAAATCTCCTGAATAAAAATCCAAAGACATACCAATGTAAAATCCCTCGGAGGACTAACGTGAGTTTCTTTTTAAAGGAGTCCCCATCCCTTTGCACTTAAATATCTAAATAAAAACCCAAAGACATCAATACAGGTTTTACTAGGGTCTTGGTCCCTCATACCAGGATTAAACTTGGGTCTCAGGGATAAAAACTCAAAGGCATACTATTACATAAAAACTCAAAGGCATACTATTACGGTGTTTCTCACAAGACTACTAAAATTTTGAATTTAAACTTATTATAAAAACTCAAAAACATACCACTGTGGAATCCCTTATAGACTAATGTGGGTTTATTTTAACTTAGGTATCTTGAATATTTACTAACATGGATTTTTCTTAAGTCTGTGGGTCTAGGTGGATTGGTAAGTTGGGGTGCTTACCGAGAGGAGACCTAGGTTCCAATCTCACGGGCATGCCTATGCATAGCCAATAGTACGATCCGACTCCTTTATGTGTTGCACCTGATTGGTGATGGTGATCTGTTTTCTGTTTGTCCGACGGTCCCCCTTCATACCACATGTTGAACCAAACTAACAAACACGGTGCGAACCCTGTGCGTTCGACGGCCCCCATCTCACGCCGCGAACCCTATGCGTTCGACGACCCCCATCTTACGCCGAGTTATCCTTAATGAGATGATGGATGTGTTGGAAGCCTTTGCTGATAGTTTGAACCCTGCCAGCTGCACTGGCAACTACGAAAAATTGTGATTGTAACCAATTCATCTATGTAACAAAAAAACATAAATTTTTTAAAAAGATGGGTCCCTTTTATCAAGTTTGAAATTGGATTTTATTTGATGAAAATCCAAAAACATACCACTATCTTTTATGAAACATAGTTTTAAAATAAATCATATGTTTTTTTAAAAGACTCCAATTTTTTATCCTTTTACATAAAAATTTAAACTTAAATCTCTAAATAAAAATAATAAATAATTGTTTTACATAATTGTTTGCGTCTAGGATGCCATGTCTGCCAACATCCCATCGTAAAATGGTAAACAGTAGTAATGATAACAATTAGGAGATCCAAGGAGGAACTCATAATGTGGGAAGCCTCATGAACAAGCACCGACCCACTTAGACAAGAAAGAAATTGTTTGACAGTAATGATGGCAGGTGCTAAATTTGGGTGCGATGAAGTCCAGCGAAACTGTAACAGTCAAATTCATTGAACGGGAATATGCACTGATATATCAGTACGACCTATAGTAGGTGACGTTGGCCACATGTTTTTCTGTGTACTTTTAATCTAGTTTTCTAGATGTTTGGCAGAGAATGTGATAGGAAAGAAAAAGACATAGCAACGTGACTACAATTTTTAGGTCCACAAAAGAATATATTAAATCGGTTAAACTAATTAATTAAATTTATAAAAGTTTCATGCATTTTTCAAAATATATATTTATATAAATATGAAAATTGGCAATATTTTTGTTTGATATTATATAATTTTAAATTTAAATTAAACATTGTTTATATAAATCTACTTCATATAAAAATTGGATGTAACTATAAACCTAGTTTTTTAAGGGATTTAACTTGGATGCCACTATTGTAAATCCACTTGGGATCAAACTTAGATAGTGCCACTATAAACTTTAGTCCTTTAGATAAGACGAAGTCAAAGGGATCCAGTCCAGGGTAGTTAATTGCTAAACACTTAGCCACTACCTACCAACTAACCTATCCCTTGTCGGGAATCTGACCAAGGTAGTTAATTGGCAAATACTTAGCCACTACCTACCAACCAACCTATCCCTTTTGTATAAACCATAGTGATAAGACACCTACCAACCGACCTATTCTTTTTGTAAAAACCATTGACAAAGTTAAAGGTGATCTCGACCTTTAAGGAAATCGAACAAGGAAGTTAATTAGCAAACACTCAACCACTACCTACCAACCAACCTAAGACGAAGTCAAAGGGACCTCGACCTTTAAAGGAATCGAACCAGGGCAGTTAATTAGCAAACACTCAACCACTACCTACCAACCAACCTATCCCCTCTGTATAAACCATAGTTTAAACCTGAATTTCTTAAAAAAACCCCAAACCCAACCACTACACTTATCTATTTCCTATACCTACTCTCATATCTTTTAAAAAATTTAAATAAATCCAAAGTTTAATGTTGCAAGTAATGATTTTTTTATATATGGTTGTGCGAATGAAATTGTAAAAAAATGTAATGATGGTTCTCTTAGTTTTACGAAAGATCATGATTGAGAGCAGTAGATTATAAAAGTTCCTTACAATAATCAAATAAAAATGTAAAACTTTTATTAAGGTACGGCTTTTCATTACAGCTTTTGGATGGTTGGGAGAAAATACTTGGTCAGCATTATCACTCTAGCATGAGAGATTTAGCATTTAGTACCATCACAATTTAAATACCCATGATTTACGATGATTAATATGTAAGATTTGAGATTATCCTTGAGGTGGTGGGTAAACGTTTTTATTTTTTTTGGATTTTTTTTGGTAGGACGACATTGTTCTATATATAAAATATAATATTATTTAATAAAAATGTTTAAAATATTTAAATTTTAATTTTAATTTATATAAAATATTGAAATAAAGATAATTTTTTAATAATTTTTTAAGAATTATATTATTTTGATAATAAAGAATCAATGGTTTTTCATTCATAAATAATATTTAACGTAATTGTCACATTATAAAGGTTTTTAAATTTATTAAAAAAAAATAAATAGTGTTAAATTGAGGATCTCTAATAGTCACATTATAAAGGTTTTTAAATTTATTAAAAAAAATTATTTAGTGTCAAATTGAGGATAAGAGATGATGGAAATATTTTTGCATGGATAAGGAAAGATTAAAGTGTTGAATATTTTTTAAGAAATTTTATTTATTTTGGAAAAGTTCAACCAACTTTCCAAAAGCTTGTAACTTGTAGTATACTTAAAGTGTTATTGAGATCTAATAATGTTAAAGCAACCTCCTTCAATACTCCTTGTCCTTTTATATTGTCCTTTTATATAGGACTATGGTTTAGAGCAAAAACAAATGTCACATTCTTTTTGAGTAGTTGGAAGCCCTTCATAAGATGCCTAGTTACGATGACTTGAACTTTTGTAGGCGATATGGGAGTCGACAAGATTTGTGGCAAGAAGTCAAGGAAATTGAGCTTGGATTTGGATACTCTCGAGCAATACATTATCCAATCACAAGTATGAGCAACCTTGATATAGGTGTTATAAAAAACCTTAGAAAAATTTCACTCCAAAATTGGGGATTTGAACCTCGAACGCTTATTTCTTCTATTTTCTTAATTGAACTCCTTTGAACTATTACACCTTCTCTAAGGTAGTTGTCAGTACAATGCAAGCTTTTTAATCTAGTAAGGGTTTAGTCATCTTTCATAGTGAAGAGAGGTGTTTGGGATTTGAACTCAAGACGAGCTTATGAAGTGAAATCTTAGATAAAGAACAAGGTAGCTAGTGTTGCAAGGAAAGTTTGTGAGGGTTTGGACTTAAAGCTTGGTGAGGTGGGAGAGTATCCTATAGGCGGTAACTAGAGATTGTTCTACCAAAGAAATAGAGAAGGATAAAGTGATTATGTTAGACTATGAAAATTTCTAGTAAACAACTTGCTACCAATGACAGGAGTATTTTGTTAGACATTCCACAAAATATTATGTTCATTAGTGCCACCAAAGTCAACCTTAACGAAATTTTATGCATTGGAGATATGATTCCATTGAGTAAAAATTGCCATGCCATTCCTCGTGAAAATAAAGGTAAATAATTCTACAAAAATAATAATTTCATATATTTATTTTATTTTAATTGTAAGAAACATATTTATATCATTATGGAGGAAAATTTATTTTAAAGGGACAAATTAATCTTAACTTCAATTAAACATATTTATGATATATACAAATGCTTGATTCCTTTATTGTTTTTACTTCAAGCTATGGTGGATGGAACAAAAAGTGGGAAATCTTGGAAGGGATTTTCCTTTCAACTCTCAATTTTTGCTAGACATTGCTCCTCGTTGCAAATAAAATCTAGGTTGGAAGAATCCCATAAGGCCTCTCTTTATCCCCTACATTGTTATTATTAATTGTAAATATAGGTCACAATAATGACTCTTTCAATAATTAAGAATTTTGGTCAATGTGAGTGTTCGACTACGGATTAATCATTTGATAGGCATATTCAACACCAAATGTAGCCAAGAAACCCCTCTGAGTCCTTTGTCAAGGCCTCCACTGCTAATTCTACTTCTTTATTTTTATTTTTTTATTTGGGACAATTAATTTTAAAATAAAATCTTGTTGCCATGCTTTAGAATTTGCTTTTATTTAATTAATATTTGCCCTTTTTATTTCAGGTTCCGTCAATGTTGATTGCTCATGCCTTGGGATAAATGTGCACGACAGTTTCACTATAGCCTCTCCAATGTAGTTTCTGCTTTATACATGAAATGGTAATAAAGGTAGTTCAAACCTACTTTAGAATTTGTTTAGGTACTCCTTTTCTAGGTTAAAAAATTGGATATCTTGTTTATTTATTTACTAATTATTGAATAAAAAAGAAACATGTGGCATGTTGTCTCCTACTTGTAGGGTTTGGGAGCAATGACCTGTGTTGGATCATTATGGAAGTTTATTATCCATGCATTTTAACAATCTTCATCTAATCAACTATTTGAATTTTTTGTATGTATTATCATATTCACCATTGTAATTTTTCTATTAGATTAACCGACATTAAACTTATGTCTTAGATTCCTTATCTTTTTCTTCCTTAGTGGATTATGCAAATGTGGACAAATATGCACATGTTCAGGGTTACCTAATTCATGCTTATTTTGGCATTAAGACATATTATGGTGTTCCTTGTTGTCCAAGGGGCAGTACGATGATTAGTTGGATTGACATGTCCTAGTTAATTGATTTTTTCTTCTAATACATTGTGTTTTTGTAGCTTTGGGCTTATAAGATGTTGTCATGAGTTTTTTTGTCCAAATTAATTGATTTTTTCTTCTAATATAATGTTTATGTAGCTTGGGGTTCTAAGATGTTGCTATATGATTTTTTAAAGGAATTAATAACTTATGAGGATGGTATAGCCCAAGCAAGCTAAAATATTTTTCGTCTAAATCTTAGAGTGATTAATCATGTTTTAGTTCGTGATATATTACCTTTATAAGATAGTAAAATTAGTGGTTTTCAAATTTTATTTTAAACAATTTGAAGAGAATTGAGGATTAATCTGGGTATTCTACCAAAAGTAATGGTGGAAAATGATTTATTCCTTTATATGCTTTGTATTTTGAAAATAAAAGTCTTAATAATATAATGGTTCTAAAGTATATATTTATTTTCATTGCATCCAATTCTCCTTTAGCTATCATAAGGAAATGTTTTGGAAAAATCAAATTGTTGTGTTACAAACTACAACTATACACCATTTGCACAAAAAGGCTTTGTCAACATTAGAAATTAAATCACATTTCATTCATGGATATTGTACAATCCAATATTATAGATTGAACAACTATCATAAACAACCTTCTAGAAGTTTGTAGCTTTCACTCTCTGCCAATGCGTCTAGTCTTATCCACTTAACATATAAGATTTATATTTGTTAACTTCTCATTATAAAAAAATGACTAATAAGGAACATGAACTAAGGAATACTAATTGAATAAATTCGTAAGTTAAATCAACCTAACCTCTATCATGCCTAATCTATGAGAAGCATGCACTTATATACCTTAGGACTACCTTTTGTAATCGATAAGTACTAGGTACTATATGTCCAAACAAGCACTCATCCATTAATTTTTGTTGGGAATTTTATAATTGATTTTATTACTTTTCCCTTAATCAAATTCTATGCTAATATTAAATTGATGTATTATTTTACTTGTTTGATCTTTTTGCCAATAGTCCTTGATGAAGTTACACATCTCTAACAAGTTGAAGGTGAATTGAATATCTCTTACATTTGCTAGTGATATTACTATACTTTTGAGCTCATTTTTGGAGCCAAAAAATACCCATCAATATATATTTTATCAGCAAGGTGTGTCCTTACTAGGCTTCTCTTGTATAAGGTTAATCATTCTCTTGGGATAGGTTAGTCATTTATATACTTTTTGCTAAGATGCTTTACAAATAATGATGTATTAAATGGAATCTAATGTTGTAAAAAAATTAGTAGTGGATTTTTTTATCCAAGTCTTTCATATTTATCCTTCTTGAATTTTGTACAAACTTTGTTTTCTAGTGAGAGCATAGTAAACTAACTTATGGAAATGATCAAGGTAAACTTTAAATAATTTTAGGTTGGATTTTCTATTATTTGTTTAAGCTTTATTTTTATACAAAAGTAACTGCTAAAAATATTCTTCTTTTGCTTCTTTTTCTTAGGTTTCTTATTCTCCAACATGTTAAGAAACAAAATGCATGAATCCTAATTATTTGAAGTTCATGTTTCCCACATAAAGGCTCATCCATGACTTTAGGTTGGTGTTACTATTTTTAATATATAATGATAATTCCTCGGGACTTTGAATGTGTTCATTGAAGGTTATATTTTGTAGTTTATTAATAAGTAAACATCAATGGAGGCTATCATTCTTGTCTCAAGGCTATTTCAATATTAACAAAATATCTATTGTAATATTATAAGTAGTTATTCTAGATGGTAGTATCTTGTTTTGTTCCAATACCTTGGATCTTTGCTTATTCTAATTCATATGATTTTATTACCTTATTTTCTTTTGACTTTAAATCTTGTGGTCTTTAATTGTTCTAAATGTAATTGTAAGATTGTGTACATCTATTTTTTGATGAGGTTCAAGATCCAAAAACCTACTCGCAAAATAATTGACCTTTGCTTGCACTTTTTGACTTTGAGTAAGGAGGTACTACTAAGAACATATTTCTCTTATCCTTTCCTTATGAATTTGCTTCCACTCTTAACAATCATTGGTGTAATCTCCCAGTTTATTTGCTATATAAAATTTCTCCATCCCTCTAGTATTGGTGTTGGATATTCACATTTCATATATATTTTTGTTATGGAATTAAGGGGAACTACCCTTAATCTTATTTAGAATTTGGTTCTCGAGCATGTAAGGAGGTAATGTGTACAACTTGACATTTAGGTTCTCTTGGTCTAAAATCTACCTAAGTGGATGAGTTGCACCCTCAAGAACCTGTCCAATATTGGAATACCCAGAATGGAATTTTTTGAGTCAACCTTAGGAGTAGGCTAGTTATTATAATTCTAGCTAACCTAACCAAAAAAAGGGAATTGTAGACTAAAGTAAGAAATGCGTAAGGTTAGAAGCTAGGACTTAAAGTGGAATAGTTTCAACAACATCAAGAGATGCAAATGCATGAGAGTCTTTTTCCCTTAATTAAACTAAAATTCTTAACAGACCAAATATCATCATATGTTGTAAAACATTAAACTATTAAGCACACACATCTAAGCATTCCAAGAATTGAAGAAACAACAATCCAATGAGAAATCTAGATAGCAAAATAACTCTTTATAGAATAAACCATTCATTCAACTTTTATATAAATTCTTAATGAGAAAGTCATACATACATATTCTTGCAATGATATTTGACAAAGGCTAAACAATACATCAACTTTCATTAAAGGATGTATATCCTTTAATCATACACAATACATAATTATAAAAGATAAAGAGCCAACCTAATGAATGATCTACATCCAAGTATATATATATATATATATATATATATATATATATATATATATATATATATATATATATATATATATATATATAGGAGAGAGAGAGAGAGAGAGAGAGAGAGAGAGATTTAAATTTACATTTAATTATCTTAGCATTATTATTTTCCAAATGGACAATCTTATCAAGTTAGTTGCAAGGGATGACTGTCATGTTTAGATTAGCCATAATCAACCACCTCAATCATGTGTAGCTAATGTGCCATCAAATTCCAACCATTTATTGATAATCCACTCCTTTCTGTTATGCTGATCCAACTAAGTAATGATAGATGTATGATGTAGGCATCTTCAACTGTTGGAGTCTTCTAACAACAATGATATTGGATGGTTGGATAAAACACAAGAATTTTTGCTAATTAGAACAAGTCCAAAATATGTGATACTAGAAGGGAGTACTATTCTAACTTGAGCAGTTTGCTTTGAACAAATTTTAATCTAGCAGCTATCTTTTATGTCAGGTGTTTTAGCCTTGTTGATGACGTATGCAATTTTGATGATCCGACCCTTACTCAATAGTAGCCAAATTTTGCATTTTTCTTCTATCGAGTGCCAATTGTTTTCCTTGAGCCTTAGTGCTCCATTTTCTGGTTCTATGCCTTAGGATTGTTTTCCATCCGACACTCATTTTGGTTTTATTGAACTTTTAAGCTTCTAATGACGACGTAATTTCTTCAAAAGCCTAGAGCTCTTGGAAATATTTCAAAGTATCTTTCCAAAAGTTGGATTAGTTTATGCTTTTATGCTTTTATATGTTGTACCAAATACCTTAGAATATTTTTTCTTAGGCCCTTCTTCCATATTGTATTGTATTTTCATGTAGCGATGGTGACGCCAACATCATTATTCGTTTAACTCTTTTCAACACTTAGTTACAGTTTCACATCCAACAAGCTCTACCCTAACATCGAATGCTAGAGTATTAGCATTCTCAACTAACTTTCTCTTTTAGAGAATGCTAGATGCTAGACTTTTATCATGGAAATTATTTATGGTGCTTAGGATATTGTTGACCAAAGCATCAAACTTTCAAAAATTTCTATCTTTGCTTTTGTTGTTGGATTTTATTACCTTGGAATTAATTTTAGTCCAACACGCTTTTGCTTACTGCTATCTATCTAGCCATTTTTTACATTCGATCATGCATTTATACTCTTTGCATTATTATACAATTTTTTGACTTGATTTTTACCTTCTCTTTATAGTTAACTCTGCCTCAAGAGCTTCATATGATGCTAAACTTATTGCATTTAAATGTTGAATGCAATTTGCAATACTTATACCTTGACAAAATGACTATAAGGTTTGACCAAAATCACAATCTAGCTCGTATGCAAGGTTTGTGGATGTAGGTGGTACCTACATTATTGGCAACTTATAAGGATTTTTGCTTACAAAATTAAGAACCTAATAAGCCTTATTTATGGGATATTAGAAGTGCATAGGAATAGAGAAATTAGAAGATAAGTTGATTAAGAGCAGAAGTGTGGCAGCAGGTGAAATTTATGTTTGATGGAAATAAAAGAATTTCAAAATAGGGAAAGAATTTGATGTAGAAAAGGGAAAGCATGGGGGCAATTAATGGATTTTGTAGCCTTAATAGGGCTTATGAAATATATTTTGAAATAGGCCTCTATTCAAAATTTATCCCACTTGCCTATAAAATATGGGATGCACTACAAAACCATGAGTAAAAGAGCTTCTAGATATATATAGGATGATGAAATTATTGGATAGGTGAAGGCTATACTAAATGGGAAGGAAGCTACAAGAATCCAGAAAGGCAGGGATGTTGGAACATGTGGATGTTGGTAATCGTGGAAAGATATTCAGGAAGACAAGGTACGAAGAGGACTATGGAAGTGGATGACATGAAGATATTAAAAACAAAGACAAAAAGAGGAAGGAAATATTGGTAAGGGAATATAGAGAAGAGAAAACAAAGATACTTGAGTGCAAGCACCTCCAACAAAATTGAAAATTTTATAAGCATATTTTGCCATAGCTATCCAGTATTTTAGATCCAGATTAGTATCTTTAGGTGAATGTTCATCCATGAAAGCTGCATTAGGTAAATATTCCAGGCACTCAGAAAAAATTTCCTTTTCACTACCTTCTTTCTTGCAAAATTATGAGGTAAATCTCCTCCAAGTTGTTGAATGTCGCACGTTGGATTGCTACTTCTATAGTATGCATGCCTACTCAAAATTATCCTAACATTAAAAAATTCATGCATTAGGTATCCCTACAAATATTTTATAGCCCTTTGTTGATGTTGATGACAACTGAATTATGAATTGAGTTAGATTTTGTCAGAGTTTACTAATTTCTTGGATTGTATTGCTTGTGTGAAGATCCAACTCCTTTACTTTATTTTTTTATTCAACCAATCATAAATCACCATCACAACACCCACATTAATGCAACTTATGCCTACTTTATCATATTTTTACCTTAGCATATGACTATCAGTGTGGCATGTTTTTTACCTTTTCAAACTCCACTGCTAGAAGCCACATGTGTTCAACTTACACATGTCAAGGCATTTTGTAATGTCATCATAATGACCTTTGGCATTTGATTTTATCATTGAGATATTGAGAGAATTAATTTTGCACATTTCCATGATAGTGTGAAGCAATTGCAGTTACATGTAAAGGGAGAATAAGACTAGCCTTTCCATTACGATATGGAGTCAAGAAAATAGTATGTTGTGAATAGGAGATGAATTTAGGGAGATAGACAATATGGAGAATATGAATTAGAATTATCAAGGGATATGGAATGGGTTATAAGAAGAATATTAATGGAGTATGAAGGATGGTGAAATAATATGAGGGGAAGATAAGAAGAGATGAGGAAGCCATACTTATGCATCACATGTTTTACATTATTCTTGTTGCAATCGACTGTTTGCATCAGTATTAGATTTGTCCTTTTACCTTGATGTTTTCTAAATTTACGTCAAACACCAAGTTGATATAAATGGTGAAGCATCTCCCTTTTTACTAAGGAAGTTCTTCTGAATTTTTCTCTTCTTGTCTTTGATCTAACTTAATAGAATCCATGTATTGAAGAATGACTTACATATGGTCATTTCAACAGGTAAAGTTCTCCACGAGCAAAGATATTGTAGACTTGATAATCCCTAAGATATTTTAAAATATGTCCCTTCTTCACTTCCTCCTTTGTCCTTGGACCTCATGCACCAATCATGTATCCTCAAGAAAGGGCAAAAAACAAGTACCAAAATCATGTGGCTATTACTACTGGACTTATTCACAGGCCAAGAAGAGTGCAAGTATTATCAATGGAGAAACATTTCCAACAAACACCAAGATAATATTAGCTAAAACCAAAATGGTTTTATATAACATTGGGATAGTTCTTAGGATACCATTAATTAACATGTTAGATTTAGCTAACACTGGGAAGACTAAGATTGATTATCCTTTTTCTTCGATGTTTTTGTATCCTCTCTAGGCATAGGAATCTTCAGGCTTAACTACCACTTTTGCCAAGGGACCTTCCTCATTTCTTCTTTTTACTAATGCCTATCCACCATACACCTTTAGTATGAAATTATTCCTCAAGATTGAGTGGTTACTAGGAAAGGGATTCCCATTTATATAGGATTTTTCTCCTGAAGAGCTCATCATTTGGCTCCTACTGTTAATCCTGATTGCATTCAATTTTCGAGAAGTAACATCTCATATTATAATTAATTGAATCATGTGATATGCTCTGTATATTTTCAAAGCCTATTTGCTATCCCCTTTGACCAACCACCTTATTCTTTAGTTGATATGCGATTTTTATTTACCTATCGACTTATTTACATAAAAATATGGTGTATCTCTACACACTAGTTGTGTCTGGTATTTAGCTCTTACATTTGAATATATAGTGATCCAACCATATAGTGTTAAATTTGAGCTTTTCTCTCTAAAATTTAATTTGGAACTTTTAACTTATTTTTTTAGGATGCTACCACAAGATTGACTTTGGGCTTGTACCAGTTTCTAAACTTGCTTGAAAAGTACCATAGTAGACCAGTGGTGAGGATTTTTGATGTCTATATGATTTATTGATCACCTCCTCAATGCATATATGTCTATGTTCTAGATAATTAACTAATTATTGAAGGTTTCCAATACATATGAGACCTTTTGGTTGGTGATGTAGTGTTAATTTTTCCTCTCTCAAGAGACAATTTCTAGATAACCCTTCCAAAAATTTTGACCCCACTTTTTGAAATGTACAAATGATCATATGTTGTGATGCATCATAGTTGGTTTGTAGATCATCCTTGATTTTCAAGGTTGATACCAACAATAGACCAATATTCTTGAAGAAAGTGCCATTACCAATTGGTCTTTGCCCATTCTTTGTCTAATCAATTACCTCCATTTTGGCTAACTTCTTTTACAATATTTTATTTGCATTCTTCATATTTTTGCATGTGAAATGGTCTTATTTTCTAAACATAAATCCAAACCAATTTTTAATGCATGGAATAACTATATGGGTTTGATCTTGTTCCACGTAATATCTGTTTTGCATCAAGAAACCTTTTGATAAATTCATTCCAAATGTTGGAGACACATATATCACTATGATATCTTGAATTGTTGTAAAGTTTGACATTCTATACAATAGTATTGGCATTTTTTACTATCCCTACTCCTATGAATTTCATTTGATTAGACTCCATCAACCTAGGTTCAACCTTGGTGTATTCTAATTTCATAGTATCACAGACTACCTTGGGTATCATATTAATCTAAGCATTATGTAACACCCAACCTTCTAAACACATTGATAAGTAACATAAGGGGGAATTATGATTTTTCATACCAAGAGATGGCTACTTGTAAATTGGTTTAAAATTTGAATGAGGGACTATGACATCCTTTGAGACTTCTAGAGCTAATTCAACCAAATTAACTTGTCTAGATACCAATTGATCTTACTTTAGGTCTTCTTCTTCTCTTAGAGTGTTACTACTCATGGTATGCTCTACATCAGTATTTGATGGATTTTTTTCCATATCTTCCTGTTATTTTCTTAGCATAGCTAGGAAATTCAATTTTGGTAAGCTTGTTTCTTCTTATAATGTATGCATAATATTTTTGAATAACTCTTTACTTATAAACTTGATCCTCCCTATTTTGGAGTGACCCTTTATCAACACAAAATATTATCTAACACATCTTCAGATTACTCTTCCTTGGCTTGCACATTTTGGTGTGTGTTCTCGATATTTTTTGTTTGTTAGATTCTTATTATTTGAGGATAAAAATTAAATCCTAGAACATTTTCTGACTCCATGGTTGCAAAATCTTCTAACTATCAAATTAGATAACATTGAAGCGCATTTTTATTGTAATAACTATCAAACATTGAATGCTTAGTGTCAAGAAAATTTGTTTTCAAACCTCACCTCTGGCTGTGATGAGGAATTCTCTGTCCTCTTCCCTAATGTTTAGAACCTAGCTATCTGAAGGATAAAAATATTTAGAGCAAGTTTGATAAGGGTATCCAATTAGGAATATTTTTTGGTTCACAAAATTTAGTTCATTAGATAGAGATTGAACCTCAACTCTTAGTTCTTGAACTTGTTGAGATTCCATAGATCCTAGAGTGTATTCCTTTTTTTTTTAACAGAACTTGATGAACACAACCCAAATGAACTACTAGATTTTATAGAGGGTAGCATTGACAACTCAAATAAGGTTTTGGGCAATAATGTTTTGATTGAGATGAGCATACTTTTTGCCTTAATAGTTGCTTGGAAGATTTTTAGAAATCATTCTTCAATTGGATTGTTGAATCATAATACTTAAATATGGGCCTAAGACATGGGTGTAACAAATATAAGCTTGAGCATGTGAAGGCATGATCCCTTGAAATATTATTTTATAGGTTATTCTAAATCTGATATTGAAATCAATGATATGTTCATGAGGAAACCTTTAAATTAAAAATAATTGATTGTGCAATATAAAACGGTCTCTTGGGTCATCATGATCTACTATAAAATGTTCAACCAAATATGCCTAGGTTCTTACACTACTATATTTTAAATAATGATACCATTGCAACACCCTACCTGTAAGTGACAACATAAGAAGCTTGACCATCACATCTTCAAACACAATATTATGTAGGGTGGCTAAAGCTACTACTAATTGACAATGTTCATAAGCGGATTTTTCCTCTACCATTATAAATGGGAAAGGTACTCAATACGACTTTGGGGATCTCCTGGAGCTTTGGGAGATTCAGGGGTTTGACAATATTCTAGGTCGGGCATACCTACCTCATCATGATACTATTAAGAAAAATTATATATTATTCTAGATAAGAATTAATATATTTAGATGGATATATGTTCCCATGCTTATTTGATTATAAATTTTACCATCAATAAATTCGCTAATTTTCTTGGTTCATAACCAAATAGAGTCACTATGTGAACATGCTTTCTTTATCTATGAGGTCAAGACTATTCATAATATCTTGAGTGCTCTGGGTAAGAGCAAGACATATGTGTTCCATTGGTATTCTAACTTCTAATTAGGGAAGTGATATTTGGATCCCATCGGGCGTGCCAAAACTCTTATTTAAAAATCAATCTAAGTGGATGTGTTGCACCCTCAAAACCTCAACCAATATCAAAATATCAAGAATGGTGTTTTTTGAGTCAGCCTCAGAGTAGGCTGGTTCCTATAATTCTAGCTAAACTAACAAAAAAAGAGGATTGTAGACTAAAGGAAGAAATATGTAAGGTTAGAAGTGAAGAATTAAAGTGAAATGTATTTAACAACATTAAGAGACACACATGAATGATAGTCACATTCATTTAATTAAACTAAAATATCTAACAAACCAAATATCATCATATATTGCAAAACCTTAAACTATTAAGTATACACATCTAAGCATTCCAAGAATTGAAGAAATAATAGTCGAGTGAGAAATCCATATAGTAGAATAACTCTTTACATAATAAACCATTTATTGAACTTTACAAAAATGCTTAATGAGAAAGTCATACATACATATTCTGCAATAGTATTTGACAAAGGCCAAACACCACATCAACTTTCATTAAGGGGCATAGAGCCTTCAATTATACACAGTGTGCAATTGTAAAAGATAAAGAGTTGATCTCTTGAATGAGCTACATTCAAGTATATATATATAGATTTACATTTACATTCAATTATCTTAGCATCATTATTTTCTAGATGGACTATAGGCTTATCAGGTTGTTTGTAGGGAATGGTTGTCATTTTCAAATTAGCCTTAATCAACCACCTCAAGCATGTGTAGTTGATGTGCATGGCCCATATTATTTTCCTAAAGTAGGCTTACATAATGTATCATAAAATTCTAACCATTTAATGACAATCCACTCCTTTTGGTTATAATGAACCAAATGGGTAATAACATATGTATGATGTAGGTATCTTTGACCTTTGGAGTCTTTTGATAGTAATGATATTGGACCACTGGATAACACGCATGAATTTTAATTGATTAGAACCGATCCAAAATATATGGCACCAAGAGGGAGTACTACTCCATGTCAGATAGTTTGCTTTGAGTGAGTTTAAATTTGATAGCTATTTTATTATGTCGAGTGTTTTAGCCCTGTTAATGATGTATGTGGCTTTGATGATCCGACCCTTACCAAAAAGTTAGCCAAATTTTGTATTTTTATTTTATCTAGTACTAGGTTTTTTCCTTGAGCCTTAGTGCTCCATTGTTGGGTTCTATGCCTTAGGATTGTTTCTCCATCCAACTCTCATATTAGCTTTACCATACTTTTAAGTTTATGATGATGACATTATTGCTTCAAAAACCCCAAGGTCCTGTAAACCTTGCAAATTATCTTACCAAAAGCCAAATTAGTTTCTACTTTTATGCTTTTGTATGGTAAACCAAATGCCTTAGAATATTTTTTCTTGGGCCCTTCTTCCATACTACATCGAATTTCACGTAATGATGGTGACTTAGCATCATTATTCATTTGACCATTTTCAACACTTAGCCATAGTTTCACATCCAGCAAGCTCTACCCTAATGTCAGATGCTAGAGCATTCACATTCCCAACTACCTTCCTCTTTTAGAGAACGCTGGAAGCCGTACTTTTATCATGCCTTTGTTGTCATCAACATCTTAAATGTCTGACCACTTTTATACTTTACCAAAAATTATGTTTTGTACTTAGGATATTGTTGACCCAAGCATTAGACTTACAAAAAATCCTATTTTTGCTTTTGCTACCAGAATTTATTGCCTTGAAATTAATTTTAGTTCGACATGCTTTTGCTTACTACTTTGCTATCTATCTAGCCATTTTTTTGCATCTGGTCATGCATTTATGCTCTTTGCACTGTTTTGCAATTTTTTTACTTGATTTTTACCTTGTCTTTATAGCTAACTCTACCTCAAGAGCTCCACCTAGTGTTGAACATACTGCCTTCAAAATGTTGAATGCAATTTGTTGTACTTGTGCCTTGACAAAATGACTACAAGGTTTGACCAAAATTATAATTTGTATTGTATGCAAGGATTGTGGATGTAGGTGGTGAAATTTACCTATAGGTTCTACTATTATTAGTAAAATCCTTATCCTTTTTCCCCTTGTAAATCCAAATAATTTTGTATGGCAAAGAGTGGTGTTGATGAGTTATAAGGGTAATGAGAAAAACATTGAAAGCATCATGATGATATCTCCATTTGGAGGATTTTGTTGTACCCAATAATTATAGCTTGGTTTTGCTAATAATTCTTAATCTTGCACCAAATATTTCAAATAATACACCTTGTTATATTAAGTTAATAAAAAAATAACAATATTTTAAAATAATTTTATGAAGGTTCATAGGATGGAATTTAGAATTATATACAAGTTGTAAGTAGTCCTACAATTACACTAGCTATTTTTGGATGGTATAGTGGTTCAACTATAAGGATGATTGATGACAATACATATTCTTAGGTTAAAAATTTATCTATATAAATTCAATCCCATTTTCACAAAGTTGTTTGAGTATCCTTGATTTATGTTGAGGACAACATTTAGCCTATGCAAAAAATTGACCTCAAGGCCCAAGTATTCTGATATACAACCTATGATATTTGATTAGTGTAAACAATTCAAATGAAACATGATAATTTTCAACAAAAAAAATATATGTGAGATGCAAAATATCTTGCTTTATTTGTTCCTTATATTGAAGCTCAATTTACAAGCATAGACCTTGCTTCCTTAGTTTATTCTTACTTTCTATTATTTCTTATCTTTTCAGACTAAAAATGGTTTCTAGGTCCTTTGGCATGCAAATATTGCAACAAAATGATATGATTTACATGATTTTCGCACTCTCTTTCTAATGTATGGCATACATTAGTACCATATTTAAATGACATATTAGAATTTGCTTCTCTTTAGATTAGCAATATGGATTATCTTCTTGATGTATGTATATTTGAACAACTTTTGTTCATTCCAATCAGAGTAGCATCCAATGAACATTAGTAAAATGTTGTGATATCCTAACACCTAAACATAATATTGTGATATAATTTAGATAAGGGTGTCTCTAAAGTTAGAATGTCATTGCATGTGTGTTGATTAAGGATTATTGAAGAATAACTCTTGGAAAATTCTTATGTTTTTGTGCAAGTATAGAAAAATATTTAATATTTGCAAAAATATTAACAATCGAATGTGCATCCAAATTTGAAAAGTGCTTGCTTATGTATATATCACATGAATAACATTAATGTGTTTCTCTAATAATAATATTTCTATAATATATATTTATATTTTTCATGTATTTACTTCACAAATATAACAAGACAGCATTATTATTCTATTTTACTAGTTATTTGAGGTGCAAAAAGATATATTCCATACAAGTCTTTCTTTGTTAGTACAATCTATTTTAAATGGTATTATATACAAGCATAACCAATTGCGTAGTTTATCTTGTTAGTGTTGGCAACTTCCAATTAGGTAATCACTATTCATGTATTATATTTACTTGCTTCTTATAGAAGAAGTTTACAATCCTTGCAAGTTGAGGATTGGACCGCTAAAAAACACTTGTTTCAATCAATAATTTTCATAACTTAGTTTTGGATTATATTTTAATGTTTTTTTTTTAATTTACATGGTGGAATCGGTAGCCACCACGAATTCGGACAAGCTAGCTTTTATGGCTACCACAGTATTTTGTGTTATCCGCCCCAGAAGCTGCCACACAGATCTTCGTACAATCCGCACCTATAACCACCATGCCACAATAATTTTAAACATTTTACACTATTGAAAGCACCAAGAAAGGGACAAGCATTCAGTCGGACGAGGCCCGAGATTTGAACCTTGGACCTCCGTCCCCCTTACGGGGTTTGGTCGAACCAATTGGTCTACTCCTCGGACCTAATTATATTGTAATGTTAATATTTATTTATTGCATTTTAAAATAGATTATTTTGTTAAATAGGTGTTAAATTTGTATAATAGTTGTACTTATTATGTTACTTATCAATAATATGTTTATAACAATTTTTTCAAACTTGTCATACATTTTTTAGATTTATTTCAACAATAATTTCAAGTATGGTAGAAGCCTTCATTGAACTTGACAACATTATAATTTTTCAAGGATAGGTGGAAGTAATTGACTTTTAACTCCAAACCCTTTCTACTTGTTGTGATATATGGATTATCAAACATTATTTAATTGGAAATTATATTACATTTACCTTACTATGTGGTAGGAGAAGTTGATAACTACCAGGGACTTAGGGTTATACTCTTGGTCATGATTTGCTTATTGTTGAAGGTACTTTTGATCTTTAAAGCATTTGAAAGCTAGAAAGATTATTAAACCATATAATGATCATAAATTTATGTTTGCTTTTTATTCTAACAAATATATTTCATAGAATAGTCTTATTTACTAACCCATGATATTTTATCTTTATCAAAAGTGAATGGTCAATAAATCAAATCTCAATAATAAAGATGCTTTATAATAAAATTTTCATAATCAATTTATTTGGTTGGGGTTTAAAGATCAAGTCTAATACAACTAATGTTGATATTCAAGAGCATACACAAACACTTTATCCTATAAATCAGATCTTGTAGGTCCAAAATCAATGGTGATTAGATTGAAAATAAAATATGAATTTTTATTTTATGTAATTTAAGTAGGGTATTATGTATCAATGTTTCTTTGTTAATCATTTTCACAAATAGAGTAATGTTAAATAGATTTTGTGCTCTTCTTAGCACATGGAGATAATTCATGCATTTTATCCTTGAGATATATTTCTAAACCCCTATATAATGTATCTTGCATGGTTTCTATTTGTAAGATTGCATATCTTCACCTAGGACTCCCTTACCTAAGACATTACTTTTTATTTAGGATGAAGGAAGAAAATATTGGTGAATATAAAAATAAACTCATAACAAATTTTACATCTCAAATGGTTACTTAAAATAAGTTATAATTAATAGATTTTTCTAAAAGGTACTTTAATATATACAACAACAAAAATATAAGATAAAACAATTAAAAGAAAAAAACTTATAATTTTCACTAAAACAACCCCTAAAATGTGCAACAAAAGAGAAATGGTAGAAGCAAAACTTCATATTATGTTTTATATGCATGTAAGTATATGCTTTACATTTGTCTTAATAGTATCAATTGGAATAAACACAATTTAATATAAAAAAAAATATAAACAACTTAATATAACACTTGCTTGTATTTTTTGGATGTCAATTTTATATCTAACATCTATATGTCAATTACTTCTATA
Source organism: Wollemia nobilis (assembly GCA_028583015.1). Taxonomy (NCBI): domain Eukaryota; kingdom Viridiplantae; phylum Streptophyta; class Pinopsida; order Araucariales; family Araucariaceae; genus Wollemia; species Wollemia nobilis. The sequence goes on from JAQPPZ010015100.1 coordinate 13,696,607, forward strand.
CAACAAATAAATCAAAGAAATAATAGACCAATGGCTAATGAAAGTATATTACACTACTTCATGTACACTTGCTTCTTTAGTTGAAAGCCTATATAGTGCTTAAAATAGACATGTCATCTCCTCATTAAGGTTGTAGCTAATATTTAGGATATGGATATGACTTTAAACTAACCTAAGCATGCCTTCAAGTATTTTAAAAACATTTTCAATGTTTAGAGGCTACAAAACACCTATATTTATTAAAATAATTCACCATCATTTGTAGTTGTAAAATATGTTCCATCATTTCAAGACTCATTTTCCTTAAAAAAATATATAACCTATATAGCAAGGTTGTATGTTGCATATTTCCGCAATAATAACATATCTAGTAAAAAATCTAAGTATATTTATATTAGTGGGTTTCTTTTACTTCAAACTTAATTTTTCTATAGACAAATATTATATATAATTTATAGGCACATTAACATTTTCATCTTTTTTTCCTTCTTTGAAAAAAGATGCAATTACCTTGAAATAAGGGTTTCAAATGATAATTTTATAATTATAACTGTGATGTTGTTAATAGAATCTACAAGTAAATTTTTAATAAACTGGTTATGGCTCCAACATCTTTATTTTGTTTTTTTTTTTCTTTTTAAATTCAATCATATGGGACTAAATAAATTGGTTATGGCATCAACATCTTTATTTTTATTATTTTATTTTTTTATATTTAAAATTATTCATATGAGGATAAAATTAAGCCCCATTCATATTACATCATGACCACATAAGAATAGTACGAAACTTGTTAATTGATCATATAACGCTTGATAAGATTCAAATGTGGGTTTCCTCCTTAAACACATAAACACTCTACCCTATAAATTGGATCTTGTAGGTACAAAATCAATGGGGATTAAATTGAAAATGAAATATATATTTTTATTTTATGCAATTTAAGGAGGGTATTATGTCTCAATTTTTCTTTGTTAATCATTTTTACAAATAGAGTAGTGTTTAATAGAGTTTGTGTTCTTTGTAACACATGGAGATAATTCATGCACTTTATACTTGAGATATTGATAAGGATTTAGGCTATCTGAAAGCTTGCTTGGTTTCATTGATAATCAAAATGTATATTTATAGGTCATTTAGGCCTTTACAAAATCTAATCGAGGCCCTTATAGATAAGAAGATATTAATTGGGTCTATCGGAATAAAGGTTGAATTTATAAAAAGCCTATCAAACAATTTTTTTAGGACTTGACAAATAAGGCTTTGCAAGCCTTTTCAATTTTTTTTTAAATTTTAATTAAAAAATAACTAATTTTAATTAATTAATTAAACATATCATTTAATTAATTAATATTATTTAATTCCTAAAATTCTTTATCATTGCTTCCAACTATAAAAGCATTGGAATCCAATGTATACAAATAGGAAGGAGAAATATGCTTGAAAAATATCAAAATTGGAAGATGTACAACCCAAAATTTGTAACTTCAGTAGTTGGATCAGAAATTCACAAAGCACAAAAATACTAATTCCACCGAGGCTCAAAAAATACTAATTCTACTGATTTAGGCTCAAAAAATACTAATTCCACTCATTTATACTCAAAAAGAGTTTTTTGACTACTATAAATATACCTATGCTTATTATTGGATGGCACCTTAGTTTGCATGAGAATCAAGGTGTTTCAGAACAACAAAAGAGGAAAAATTTCCCTTTTACATAGCATCAAAGAATAAGGAATATTCTTGTGGAAAAATATTTGACAGAATATTCAACCTTTTAAAATTGGATATCATTCTTTGGCGATTTAAAATATGGTATTCTCCTCATGCGGTCTTGCACTAGTTAATACTTTGATAAGAAAGAAAGTATAAATATTAAAAAGTTCATCCTCACAACAAAGGTGGATAAAAGTGATAAAATAACATGAAATGGATTTCACCACATGGCCAGGGGTGGAAACCAGAGTGACTAAAACATGATCGAATAATATGAAGATGTTGTCGATTCCAAGGCGAGAGACTAGAGCTACGTGTGCAAAGTTGGAACCATTACGAGGATGTGGCATGACTAAGTGCACCCAAAATAGTAGTAATACAACCAAATTAAAAAATGGGTTGGTGTGTCTCATGGAAGTAGGTGACTATGTGGTAGTCAAGGGGATTCTAAATGGTGAGGTGGTAAACTTCCACATCTATAACTGATGATGTACAAGAGGATTACTAGATGATACCATGGATACAGACATGTGCAATACCATTGGCAGACGTTGATTAGGAACATGTTTCCTATCATGGTGCCAAATTACAATAGAACCATATGAACGAACAGGTGGTATACGATCATCAACAAGAGTTAGGAAGTGACATGAAAGAGGGGGCAATGGTCACAAGAGCAAACCAAGTGGAGAATGCTACTGAGAAAAGTGATAATAAGTGGTAGTGAAACTGGATGTATGTGGTATTTTGTGGTAGGTGCAAATACCTCAATGTATTCAATGCCTTGCTTTTGCATGAAGCCTTTAACCACTAATCTCATCTTGTGTTTGTCAAGAGTGTCATTTGATTTATACTTGTTTTTTACACCCATTTATTTTAAACTACCTTTCTACCAAGTGGTAGATTGACTAACTCTCAAGTACCATTTTTTATCAAAGATTCATACTCTTGGTTTGCATGTCTCCAAGCTACATGTTTGAAAACTTCTTGGTACATGAGAGGTTCATTATTCAGATTGAGGTATAGTTCTATAGGTTCTAGATCAGTAAGTAATGATCGTTCACCCTTTCTCTGAGGGCACCTCTTGTGTTCATTTTGCCTACTTCATCTGGTTTGATGTCCTTTAAGAGATGGTGATCTTCACAAATTCCTCGAGTGGGGAGTAGTGTGTATGTCTCACTTACCTCAAAATTTTTATCATGATCCTAAAATGGATCATTAGGTACAAAGGATGCTAACAAATATGGATGTGAAATAATAATTTTACCATGATCAACATTATTGTGTGAAGGGGTAGAAGGTGCAGAAGATATTGACATCTAATCAGTATCACAGTTTGGTTCCTCTGAACTTGTGGGTTTATTTGTAGATTCTAAAGTTTTGATTAAATTTTCAACATCTCCCCCCTAAAGGCTAGAATTTGAACATCATATTTGTTAGAATATTTTGATCTAGGCTAAAGGTTGTATTTCATGGTATCCAATGTAACCAGTTGTTCTTCAGTTTATGCAAACACAACATCATGTATCACAACCACTTTCTAGTGTGAAGGAATGAATACCTTGTATCCCTTCTGATCCATAGGGTATCCAACAAAGATGACTTTAATAGCTCGAGCTTCAAGTTTATTTTTATGATTTGGAATAATATGAGCATAACATATGGAGCCAAATATTTTGAAGTTGTTGACGGTGGGGGGTGTCTAGTCCACTTTTCATGAGATGATGGGCTAGGTTTTGAGGGACTCATTATGTTGAGTACATACATAGCAATTCAAGTGGCTTCAAATCAAAGATACCGAGGCACATTTTTGTAGACAATAAGGACATAAGCCATGTTCATAATTGTCCTTTTTATGCACTTGGCAACATCAGTTTATTGAGTTGTGCATGGTATTATCTATTGATGTTTGATCCCATGTGAGGACAAGTATGTGTGAATTCATTTGAGGTGCACTCACCACCATTGTCACTCTTGAAGGTATTGATTCTACAACTTGATTCTCATTCTATGTGAGCCTTGAATGCTTTGAAGAATTCAAAAGCTTTAGAATTTTTCTCCAAAAAGTTGATCCATAACTTCTTTGAGAAGTCATCATTGAAGGTGATGTAATACCTTTTATCTTTTAATGAGGGAACAAACATTGGACCACAAATGTCTGAGTGAACTAAATCCAATTTTTGTGTGGAATTCCATTGACTCTTTGGAAAATGATTTTGAGAGGATTTGACAATGATGCATGCTTCATATTTGATGGGTTTGGCAGAGAAGTGTGGTATTCCCCTAAGGTTGGATTTTATTTTTCTCAATCGATCAAGTTTGATATGACCCATGTGAGCATACCATAATGCATCAACAAAATATTTCTTGGGAGTAAGGGTGGAATTAAGTGCTATGTTAGCTTTGGTAATGTGGACTTTAGAAGTAGGATGTCCAATAAGTCTTATGAGTTTACCATATAAGGAACTAATCATGACCACTATTTTGGAGGGAAGATGAATGATTCAAAGGGTTTTATATTTAGTAGTGACACTCAAATCAAATCCATGACAGACAAGTGTGGATAGAGACAATAGATTTTTCTTTAGAGCAAGGATATAGAGAACATCAAGTAGCCAAAAATTAGGAAATCTAAGAAGTTCAATCGAACAGTTCCAACTCCTTCAACTGATTGAGAGAATTTGTCAACCATGTGAACTACACCAAGTACTTTTGAGTTGAATTCTTCAAATAAGTCCTTGTTGAAAGTTATGTTTTGGGTGACTCTAGTTTCCATGATCCACAAAATATTATGGAGGCTATGCTATGGGTAACTCCAATGGGTTACAATGTGGTATGAGAAATATCATAACTAGCATATCCTAAATTTACCTCAATAAATATTTTGGAATGGTCAACAAATGGTGATATAGGTGTCCATGTGTTGATGATCTAGGTACGCATAAATTAAGAACTTTGGAAAACTTCTATTTTAGAGTCATTTTCATTTACATTATTCACACTATGTTTTTAAAATTGCTTGATCTTGTGTGTGGTAGTTCGATAATTAGTGGCGTAGTGCCATTTTCTGTTACGATGTTTACACATGATATTTGAGTTGCCAGTTCGTTGAGAGGCACTAGGTTATTTTATTTGTCCTTGTCTATAATATCCTTGACTAGTTTGATATCATGAGTGTTCATGTTGACCATTTTTAGAACCTTGTCCTTGCTCTTTACCTTTACCTCGAACACAACTTCTTTTACCTTGACTGTTTGAAAATTTTGCATCTTCATCCACCTGAAAGGCTAAGTCTCTAGGGTCAAAACTGGTGAATTTTATGTCAAAGGTTTTGTCAAGTTCAATGAATGTTTTTGCTAAGAGTTCAAATTTAGGAGTTTTTAAAGTTCCACTAGGTGATAAATTGGCAATCAAGTTTTTATAGTCTAGAATGTGAAGACATGATTGAATGAGGAAAGTCCATGTGATACATTGATTTTTGAAGTCTATACCAATGAATTATTTAATAGGGAGGATGTTTATGGTGGAACTAGAGTGTTATTTTTGCATCTTTGTTTGATTCATATTAAGGACAATATGAACAAATTCTAGGTCAAATTTGGTGTTTAAGTTCTTATTGAAGACTTCGAGAACTGACAATGTTATGTCATGCTTGGCTTCATCAATCAAATTATGAAGGTGATATTCTATGATAAGTAGGATGTCAACACAAATCCGGTCACCATTTATCTACTATTTTTTTAGGATAGTAGTATCTATGGGTGGTGTGGGATTTGCATCCATATGGTTGCACCATAGGTTCTCAAACTTTGTAGATATCCTAAGGCCTGTGAATCATTGATCCCAATTATCCTTACCTTTGAGAATACATCCAACTTTTTGTTTGAAATTGTAAGTCATTGTGACTTGTGACACTATATAGACCTAAAAGAGGTGTGTCAAGGTGTGAACAAGGAACAAATGACTAAGTGAGGTAAAATGTGCTAGTAAATAATGAGCCAAGTGATGACAATGAATGAATGTGATCCACTAGACCTTGCTCACTATCCAAGTGGAATATATTTTATAAATGATGAATTTGTACAAGTGGCTATGAGTCTTGATGCAATAGGATGATGATGTGGCTAAATCTAAAGTATTGAAAAAAAGTGTGTAGCCCAAACTAAAATATTGCAAGTGAATGTAAAAGCTAATATCTCCAACAGATGAATGTGTAGGTCAATATATCCAACCAAAATTACATAATTGAGTACCAAAGTGTGGGATGTGCAAAACTAGTAACCTCAATATTATAACTGCAAGTAGGTGAGGTGTTGAAAGTTGGAGAGGTATAATGAGCTTGTCTCAAATTAAGGCCTTCACATGGATGCCAAAATACAAATGCTTAGTGATGAAATCTAAGTCATGATGGAGCCTATGTCCTACTAGTCCTCACCAAGTTTACTATGGTCAATGATATACTCTTTGAAGAGAAGTATGTGTTCTATTCTACAACTATGACAGATATTGGACCAACTTAATTTTAATCTTTATTAAGAGTTTTTAGTTTTTTTAGCACATGCAAAAGGATGATCCCTTTCCAAAGGTTCATGGGTATGGCTAACCCCCTTCACTATGTATTCTCGTTAAGTCCAATCTAGCTTTGACTCATAGGGCCTTTAATGTGGATTTTCCACCACCAAGGAAGTGGTGCCCTATCATGAGGCTAGGCTATAGAATGAGTCATTAGATGCATTCCTTTTAGGAATTATGCAAATATGTGAATCAATTTACAATGAAAGAAAGCAAATAAAAACTAAAAATAGACTTGGAGTGCAGATGGAGTGCTACTACAGTGCTAATATGGTAGTATGTATGTTAGGTGTGATCCACTAGATCTTGCTTACTATCCAAGTGGAATCACTTTCATAAATGAGGGCTATAAGTTAGCCAAAATCAATGTGGAAAATTTTGTAAGATACTTATGAAGAGGTTAGAAGCCTGCTATGTTATATAAAAATATGATAAATTTACATAGAGGCTCATTTAACTGTATGGATGTATAAAAACAAACATAATTAGTTTACACAGAGGCCATTGAACTTCGTTAGATCCAGATTTTGGATATATGTAAAAAAATGAACATGGTCAATTTACACAAAGGCCACCGAACTTGGTTAGATTCAGATTTTGGATACCTGCAAATAGATATACAAGCTAATATCTACAATAAAAATAAAATCTATGGAGGTTTTATGAAACCTCATGCAACATCCTCATGCTCTCCTTCAACTCAACACATAAATTTGTGGAGGAGGAGAGGAGGGGAATGCAATGCTTCTCCAATATTGGTTGTGGGAGGTGTGAGCATCCAAGCTCTAATACCTCTTGTAGCAAGTATCAATGTTATGTGCCCAAGCCCAACCACATGAAACAAGAAAAAATGAGGAGAAGATTTTTGACAATAGAGAGAATGCAAAATCACATCTCTCCCTTTGTGTTATGGAATTATATATTGAGAAAAATGAGATTAGGGTTAGGGTTCCCAAATCCATATTACATGAAATTCAAATGAACATGAAATGACATTACACATTAAAATAACATATTCTAATGAGGTCTTATTAAAGCCTCATAACAATTAATTAGGAACCTAACTAATAAACATGACCTTGTAGCATTAATATATATTCAGTATGAAGGCCCAAGATGGAGATAAGTGGAAGAGTGAATACATGGCAAGTTCAATCTAGGTAGCAGATGGTACACTAGAAGTAAGTATTAAGGATGAAATGATTGAGCATGATATAATGGTTCTTAAAAGTAGAGGTTTAATATGTAAGTTTCATAGATCATGGCCAGGGTTTTTGGAGATTCAGAATTGGATCAAGTGGAAGTGGGGATTGAATTCAAATTATTATGTGATTTTTCTTCCTAAAGGTTTTTTCCTCATCACCTTTTCTAGTTCAAAAATTAAGGATAAAATAATGGTTGGTGGCTCATGGTTTAGGGGAAGATATGCACTTTATTTGAGACCATAGAATGATTTGTTTTTATTGAGTCATAAACTATTAAGAAGCTTCCAATGTGGGTTAGGATTTTTGGACTTCCATATTAGCTTATAAATAATAATGTTTTGAAAAATATTATAAATATCCTAGGGGAATTCATCAAGGAAGAACCACCAACTAAGGAGCAAAATCATGCTATATATACTCGAATATGTGTTGCTATGGATATTTCAAAACCTTTGCCACTATCCATTAAGATTTAATCTGAATTAAGAGAATGGCATCAACAAGTAGATTATGAAAATATTGCATTCCATTGCCACAATTATTTTGAGATTGGACACATGGCAAAATTTTGCAAAGTAAAAGTTATGAAGAAAGAGACAAAAAATTCTAGCCATGAGATAAACTTGAAGACGAAGCAAGGAAATCATTCAATAATAGAAGCTAGATCAGATCAAGGATATTCCACTCTAAAAGAAGAGGTAAATAGATCCTATTGACAATATATTTTTGGATATAGAAGTTGCACAACAAATATTTTAGCCATTCAAAGTGTTGAATTTCTTCTTGACAAAATTTAAATTTTTGAAGGCATTTGATATAAAAGGAGTTGATTTTGGAAACATAGCAGTTTGAGGAAGATGAAGAATATATTTGATATAAGGGTAAATGAAGAATATATTCGATAAAAAGACAAAGTTGGATATGCTTTAATTAACTTGTTAGAAATGTAATTAATGCAATGTAATGTTTTATTTTCGTAATGGGAGTAAGCCCCAATAGAAGCCACACATAGCTTATGATATTCACACAATGACACTGAGAGGGGGGGTGAATCAGTGTAGCTATTAATATTCAAATCTACAGCATTTAAAATTGAAGCAAAGAGAACTTGAAAACCAGAAAAGCAAATTGAACAAGAGAGCACACCACAACACACAATATACCGAGGTTCACCAATTTGGCTACTCCTCAAAAATGACTGCTTGGACTCCAATCCAAATCCAGTCTTTGCAAAATACCAATTTTACAAACACTTTACCGACATCTACTGGAAGGAGCACCAACCCCTTAATTTTCTATTGCAATGAGATAGGAGCACCAACCCCTAGTACCAAGCACCAACTTGGTACGCAATTCTGAGCAATTTAAAATGACATAAAAATGTCTTCACTGTTTACACCACCCTGACTGGTCTGCAATTAAACACACTCTGCACACACTCACGGCTCTGCTTATTTCTCTCTTGGCCCTCTTCTAACCCTCTTTTCACTGTAATTTCACTCTAATAGCAGCAACCTAATTCTCTGCACGACTGTCCTTTTATAACCCCTTTTCCTCATCGAGACTCCTCGTCTTCTATCACTTTTCTAATCCTGCATGCAGTCGAATGACATACTCTAACTGTTCGAATTCTTTTCTCTTCTCCATAACGACTGTTCAATTTTTTCTTCTCCAACTTGTTCGAATTCTTTTCTCTTCTCCATAAGCGGTTGTTCGAATCCTACAAATACAGTTGTTCGAATGCTTTTACGATCCTGCATATACGGTTGTTTGAATGCTACAAATACGACTATTCGAATGCTTTTGCGATCCTGCATATTCGACTGTTCGAATGCTTTTACGATCCTACATATTCGGCTGTTCGAATTCTGCAAATACGGCTATTAAAATACATTTTTGATTCTCCATATGCGGCTATTCGAATGCTTTTCCAATCCTGCATATACAATTGTTCCAATGCATTTCCAACACATTCATCCATGTAACTGCAGATCTGACTCCAATTAATTCTTACGTAACTAGTTGCATGATTTTCCTTTATGCTTTTTCGACACCTGTCACCATGCATGCTCCTTCGGCTTTTACCAGCCAAACTGTTACCTATCGCGAAATCATGACATTTTTGCCCATTTGACTTTTTATGGACTATTGACCGCAAAAACCTGACCTGTCGCGATATCACGACGTTTTCTGCCTCCTCGACCTTATCTTGGCATGCACTCACGAAAATAGAACATGTCACGAAATCGTGACACATTTCTTCCTCCAGCTCTCTTCTGTCTCCTACCCACGAAAATGAGACATGTCGCGAAATCGTGACACATTCGCTACCTCTCGCTCTTTTCTACTTCTTACCCATGAAAATGGGACATGTCACGAAATCGTGACACTTTTCGCTTTCCTACACTATCCTTCACTTGCACCCGTGAAAATGGAACATGTCGCGAAATCGTGACACTTTTTCTTCGTACACTTTTCTCCGCAAGCCTCAGTGAAATCGGAACATGTCACGAAATCGTGACACTTTTTGCTATCATACACTTTTCTCACAAGCCTCAGCGAAATCGAAACATGTCATGAAATCATGACACTTTTTGCTATCGTACACTTTTCTCACAAGCTTCAGAAATCGAAACATGTCGCGAAATCGTGACACTTTTTTCTGTCATACACTTTTCTCCCCAAGCTTCAGCGAAATCGAAACATGTCACGAAATCACGACGCTTTTCTGCCTTAGCACTATTCTTTGCTATTCGCCCATGAAAATGCAACATGTCACGAAATCGTGACATCTTTCGCATCCATACATTTCTTGCTTCATGCACTAGCGAAATCAAGACATGTAGCGAAATCGCTACAACTTTGTTGCCTTGCATTTTGACATGCAGCGAAATCGCTACACCTTCTTGACTTAGCATTTTGACTTGTAGCGAAATCGCTACACCTTCTTGACTTAGCATTTTGACTTGTAGCGAAATCGCTACACCTTCTTGACTTAGCATTTTGACTTGTAGCGAAATCGCTACACCTTCTTGACTTAGCATTTTGACATGTAGCGAAATCGCTACACTTTTTCGCCTTGTTGCTTCCACTCCGATCCTGTCGCGAAATCGTGACACTTTTCATTGCCTGCGCCTTTACCCGAAACATGTCGCGAAATCGTGACAGTTTCTCCATATTTTTCTCTCTCCTCCGATATGTCATGAAATCATGACACTTTTGGCTATGCCTTCTCTCTCCTCCTTTTTGTCGTGAAATCGTGACATTTTCAGCTACGCTTTCTCTCTCCTCCTTTTTGTCGTGAAATCATGACATTTTTGGCTGTGCTTTCTCTCTCCTCCTTTTTGTCGTGAAATCATGACATTTTTGGCTATGCTTTCTCTCTCCTCATTTTTGTCGTGAAATCGCGATAGAAAACATGTCGCGATATCGCGACAGTTTTCTTACTTGTCTTTTTCTACAAATTTTTGAATCTGGGTCACTTCTGTTTTCTTGGAAATTCACTGTACTTGATCTGACTGACTTTGAATTCTTGTCCATTGCTTCAACTGCATCAATTTCTATCTGTGTTGACAACAATGACAATACTTTTGCTGCACCTTGCTCAACAATCTCCCCCTTTGGAATTGTTGGCAACACTTATGCACTCTCCTGTAATTCTTCTCCCCCTTTGACAATAATACCAAAGGGCTGCTGCAGACTCCCCCTGAGTCTATGCACACCACTCTCCAGACAAATGTTGTTATAGTTAGCAAAAATCATAAATATAAGCAAAACTATAAGTATAGGCATAAATGCACCCCATGAGAATGTGATCCCAAATGATAGTCAGTTCTTGGGAATTGTGACCACTCCCAACTTATTTTGAAGGTACTCAAAAACTTCCTTGGGCAATGGTTTTGTGAATATATCAGCTACCTGCTCTGTAGTTGGAACAAAGTCCAATTTGACCTCTCCTTCAGCAACTTTATCCTTCAAGAAATGATACCGGATCGCAATATGTTTGGTTCTAGAATGCATAACCGGATTCTTGGATATGTTGATAGCACTAGTGTTATCACATTTTATTGATATTGGCTCTTTGAAGTGAATACCAAGATCTTTCAACGTTTGTCTCATCCATAATATCTGTGTACGACATGTTGTTCCTTGCAATGTATTACTGCCTCTGCTGTGGATAGAGACTGATTCTTGTTTCTTGCTTGTGCCATGCTACCAGCCTGTCTCCAAGATAAAATGCTCCTCCATTGGTACTCTTTCTATCATCAATACATCCTGCCCAATCTGCATCAGAATATGCAATCAAAGTGAAGTCTTTACCTTTTGGGTACCACAACCCATAATCCATAGTACCCTTGAGGTACCTGAAGATCCTCTTTACAGCTGTCACATGAGTTTCTTTGGGACTAGCCTGAAATCTTGCAACCATGCATACTACTTGTAATATATCTGGTCTAGTGGCTATTAAATACAGTAGGCTTCCAATCATAGACCTGTACATTGTTTGATCTACATCTGGAGATTTATCATCCTTGCTCAACTTGCAGCCTGTTGTCATGGGAGTGCTAACAGGTTTACTATCTTCCATTGTGAACTTTTTCAGCATTTCTTTTACATATTTAACTTGAGAAATAAAAATGCCCTTTTCATTTTGATTGACCTGCAGTCCTAGGAAATAAGAAAGTTCACCAATCATAGACATCTCAAATTCTTTCTTCATTTTAGTTGATATGTCTTTGCAATATTCATCCATCCTGCTTGCCAAATATTATATCATCTACATAAACAACAAGAACAATAAGATGGCCCTTCTCTGTTTTGACATATAAATTGTTGTCCACCAAACCTTTCTTGAACCCTTGTTTAATTAGATAGTTATCCGACCTTGCATACCATGCTCTGGGTGCCTGTTTCAAACCATATAATGCTTTCTTTAACATGCAAACAAAATCTGGATTGTCACCAAGTTGGAAGCCATCTGGCTGTTCAATGTAAACCTCTTCTTCCAGTTTTCCATTCAGAAATGCTGATTTTACATCCATTTGATATACTTTGAAATTTTTATGGATTGCTAAAGCCAGAAACATTCTGATTGCCTCTAGTCTGGCTACCGGTGCAAAGGTTTCCTCAAAATCAATGCCTTCAACTTGAGCATAGCCTTTCTGAGACCAATCTTGCCTTATTTACGACAACTTGTCCATCTTCATTTAATTTATTTCAAAAAATCCATTTAGTGCCAATTATGTTTTTATTTGTTGGCCGTGGTACTAATTCCCAGGTTTTGTTTTTCTCAATCTGATCTAGTTCTTCATTAATTGCCTTCATCCAACTTTCATCTGTGCTTGCTTTAGCAACATTTTTAGGTTCAATGCTAGATAACAGAGAATAGTTCCGCACTACTGCTCTTCTTGTCTGAATACCATCTGTGGGGTCCCCAATAATCTATTCACTGGGATGATTTTTCTGCCAGCTGCCTGTTTTAAATTTCTTGTTTTCTTCTTCCTCTGAGTCAGTTTTTAAAACATCTGGATCAATTTTCTGATTCTCTTCTATTTCCTTTTCATCATCTCCTTCAATGACTTCTTCATAAATAGGGTAGTTTTCTTGATAAGAAATTTCTTGCTCTCTACCTTCATCAACTTTAACATCAGCACTCTCAACAATTTTCTTTAGCCTCTTGTTGTAACATGTGTAGGCTTTGCTTTTTGTTGAGTAACCAAGAAAAATACCTTCATCAACTCTATCTTCAAATTTATCGAGATTATCTTCAGTCCGTTTGATGTAGCACTTGCTGCCAAATACTTTGAAATATCTTGCTGTTGCCTTTCTGCCGAACCACAGCTCATAAGGTGTTTTGCTTTCATGCGGTCTTAGCATGCACCTGTTTTGAATGTAAACTGCAGTATGGACTGCCTCTTTCCAAAATCTGTCAGCTATTTTGTTCTCAGCTGACATTGTTCAGTGCCATTTCCTGCACTTGTCCTGTTCTTCCTTTCTACAACACCATTCTACTGAGGTGTCCTAGTCTGCTAAAGCTGTCTTCTTATCCCATATTTTTGATAGTATTCTACAAATTCTTCTAAAATAAACTCTCCTCCTCTGTCTGATCTTAGGCATTTAATCCTTTTTCAGTTTGATTTTCAACCTATTTTTTAAAAATCTTAAACATCTCAAAGGCATCTGATTTAATCTTTAAAAATAATACCCATGTCATCCTGGAGTAGTCATCTATGAACAACATAAAGTATTTGTCACCATTTATGCTTTGAGTTCTCATGGGTCCACACAAATCGATATGAATTATCTCCAACGGTTTCCTGGTGAAGTATTCCTTTGATTTAAATGTGGATCTGGTTTGCTTTCCTTTTTGACATGAAGCACAGATGCTATTTACTGGTTTGCCAATGGTTGGTATATCTCTTCTGCTCTTTTTGAACTTATTTTTGCCAGATTGTCAAAACTAATATGACCGAGCCTCTTGTGCCATAGCCAATTTTCATCTTCCTGTCCAATCAAGCATGTTCCTTCTGTAATTTTTGAGAGAGTATATAGATTACCAGAAGTCCTTGATCCAGTAGCTATCAACTTCCCACTGTGTGCTTTTCTCACTTCACAGCCCTCCTTCTTAAAAATGACTTCATGACCTCGGTCACAGATTTGACTTACACTCAGCAAGTTGTGCTTTAGACCAATCACAAACAAGACTTCTTTTGATTTTATCTTTCCATCATCGATCTTGGTGATCCTTTTCCAACTATCTTTGCTCCATCATTATTTCCAAATTTCACAGAACCACCTTCATAATTCTGTAACTTCTCAAATTTTTGCTTGTCACCTGTCATGTGATTGGAGCATCCATCATCAAGTATCCAAGGTGCAGATTTGTTATGTGCTTTAAAGGCAGTCTGAACAATCAAAGATTCCTTTTCTTTCCATTCTAGTTTGATGGCAGATTTGGCTACTTGTTTTGCCTTTGCCCTTTCATTAGCATGTGCCTGTTTTTAAGGAAATTTCTTGTTTTGGTTCAACCCATTTGGTTTAGATTTTCTACCCTGATAATTCTTTGATGCAAAAGTGCTTCTACAGTTTCTTGCAATATGTCCAAAATTATGACAATTATAACATTCAACTGCATAATTCATTAAAGGAGAAAAAAATATTTCTACTGGTGAAATTCCTTTGAGGTACATTATGACTGCAATCTGAAATCTTATGGCCATAAGCATTGCATTTAAAACAATAACCAGAAAAGGAATGATTAAACCTGGGTGCAGGTCTTTGCCAGTTTGAAGTAGGAGCCATGAATCTTCTCCTTCTTGAATGTGTGACTTTTGTGAATCCATCTTTGTCAGTACTCTTCTTGAGTCTGGCATTATTGCTTTCTTTGGCATGATTTGTTTTTTCTTGATCAACCACGATATTTTCTTCTTTCTTTATGGGTTCTACATTTAAGGCCTTTGAACCCTTTGATGATTCTCCTTCATCGAAGCCTAAACCAAATTTGATGTCGGAAGGCCTTTGGTTATTTAACATTTTATCCAACTTTACAGTACTTTCTTCAAACTTATGAAAATAGCTCAATTTCCTATTCATCTCCTCTAGTTGCATCCTTAACTTAACAATGTCTTCTTCTAGCTTGTTGCATTCAACTGTCTTTACAGTTAATTGTTCATCAAGAACTTCAGACATTTTCTTGAATTCCTCTGTCTGTATTTTCAGATTGTTTATTATGTCAGTGGCATCCTCTAGTTTCTTTGAAAACTTTTTATTCTTTTTCCTTTCTGCACTCAACTCTTCAAGTGCAGCAACCAATTCTCCTTCCAGATACACTTCAGCCTCATCCTTAAAGTTTTCATCACCTTCCTGATTTTCTTCTGTTCTTTCTTCTTCAAGTGCCATGAACAGAGCTTCACCTGTTTCTTCTTTAGAATCCTCACCTGAGCTTTCTTCAAGAGAGCTGACATTCTTGGATATGAAGCTTTTCTTCTTGAAGTTGTTCTTTCTAAAATTTTGTTTCTTCTTCTTCTAGTCACCTTTTTCTTGGTGTGACCCTTCACCATTTTTGGTTTTCTCATGCATTGGACATTTGGCTGCAAAATGACCGACTCCTCCACAATTGAAGCACTTAAATGGTAGCTTTCCTCTATATTTTCCTTTTCCCTTTGTGAGTTTTCGAACAAAATTAGCTTTCGTTTCATCCAGTGTCTCTTCATCCTCAGATTCATGTTCAGCTTTTATATTCTTGTGTGCTTTAAAAGCAGCTTCTCTGTCTATAGACTTAGTTTGTCCTATTCTCATTTCGTATGCAGTCAAGGAACCATGCATCTCATCCATGCTAAAATTGTTTAGATCTTTCGCCTCTTCTATTGCAGAAACTTTGGAGTTAAATCTTTTGTGAAGTGTTTTGAGAACCTTTTTCATGACAATTGCATCATCAATTTCTTCATCGAGTCCTCTGATTGCATTAATGATTCCATTGACTCTCAGCATATAAGCCTCTATGTTCTCATCTTCATTCATTTGTAGTGCTTCGAACTGAGCTCGATGAGTTTGCAGCTTGGCTTCCTTGATCTTGTTGTCTCCTTCATGGATGCTCTTCAGTTTATCCCACATGTCTTTTGCTGATTTGCAGCTCATGACTCTTATCGGTTCACTGTCTACTAGCCCACACATTATGGCATTCTTTGCTTTGGAGTTGTTCTCAAAAATTTTCTTCTTGGCGGTATCTGTTGGAGGAGTAGTGGGTGTTGTGTATCCACTTTCTACGAGAATCCCAAATGTCGTATCCCAATGCACTCGGATATGTCTGCATCCCGAGTTTCCAGAAAGTGTAATTAGTTCCATCGAACAAGGGAGCTTTGTTGGATGAGAATCCTTCACCACCTGCCATTGTGTTTCTTCCAAGATCACCTTAGTTGATTAAGCTTGTTCAAGAAACCTTGCTATGATACCAATTGATATTCACACAATGACACTGAGAGGGGGGGGTGAATCAGTGTAGCTATTAATATTCAAATCTACAGCATTTAAAATTGAAGCAAAGAGAACTTGAAAACCAGAAAAGCAAATTGAACAAGAGAGCACACCACAACACACAATATACCGAGGTTCACCAATTTGGCTACTCCTCAAAAATGACTGCTTGGACTCCAATCCAAATCCAGTCTTTGCAAAATACCAATTTTACAAACACTTTACCAGCATCTACTGGAAGGAGCACCAACCCCTTAATTTTTTGCTGCAACAGATAGGAGCACCAACCCCTAGTACCAAGCACCAACTTGGACTGCAATTCTGAGCAATTTAAAATGACATAAAAATGTCTTCACTGTTTACACCACCCTGATTGGTCTGCAATTAAACACACTCTACACACACTCACGGCTCTGCTTATTTCTCTCTTGGCCCTCTTCTAACCCTCTTTTCACTATAATTTCACTCTAACAATAGCAACCTAATTCTCTGCATGACTGTCCTTTTATAACCCCTTTTCCTCATCGAGACTCCTCGTCTTCTATCACTTTTCTAATCCTGCATGCAGTCGAATGACATACTCTAACTATTCGAATTCTTTTCTCTTCTCCATAAGCGGTTGTTCGAATTTTTTTCTTCTCCATACAGCGGTTGTTCGAATTCTTTTCTCTTCTCCATAAGTGGTTGTTCGAATCTTTACGATCCTGCATATACGACTGTTTGAATGCTGCAAATACGACTGTTCGAATGCTTTTGCGATCCTGCATATGGCTATTCGAATGCTTTTACGATCCTGCATATTCGACTGTTCGAATTCTACAAATACGGTTGTTCGAATACATTTTCGATTCTCCATATGCGGTTGTTCGAATGCTTTTCCAATCATGCATATACAGTTGTTCCAATGCATTTCCAACACCTGTCACTATGTAACTACAGATCTGACTCCAGTTAATTCTTACGTAACTGGCTGCATGATTTTCCTTTATGCTTTTTCGACACCTGTCACCGTGCATGCTCCTTCGGCTTTTACCCGCCAAACTGTTACCTATCGCGAAATCGTGACATTTCTGCCCATTTGACTTTTTCTAGACTGTTGACCATGAAAACCTGACCTATCACGATATCACGACGTTTTCTGCCTCCTCGACCTTATCTTGGCATGCACTCGCGAAAACAGAACATGTCACGAAATCGTGACACATTTTCTGCCTCCAGCTCTCTTCTGTCTCCTACCCACGAAAACGAGACATGTCACGAAATCGTGACACATTCGCAGCCTCTCGCTCTTTTCTGCTTCTTGCCGCGAAAATGGGACATGTCACGAAATCGTGACACTTTTCGCTTTCCTACACTCTCCTTCACTTGCACCCATGAAAATGGAACATGTCACGAAATCGTGACACTTTTTGCTACCGTACACTTTTCTTCGCAAGCCTCAGCGAAATCGAAACATGTCACAAATCGCGACACTTTTCTTACACTTTTCTCAAGCTACGAAATCGAACATGTCACGAAATCGTGACACTTTTTTCTACCGTACACTTTTCTTCGCAAGCTTAGCGAAATCGGAACATGTCGCGAAATCGTGACACTTTTTGCTATCGTACACTTTTCTTCGCAAGCTTCAACGAAATCGGAACATGTCACGAAATCATGACGCTTTTTTGCCTTAGCATTGTTCTTTGCTATTCGCCCGTGAAAATGCAACATGTCACGAAATCGTGACATCTTTCGCATCCGTACATTTCTTGCTTCATGCACTAGCGAAATCAAGACATGTAGCGAAATCGCTACAACTTTGTTGCCTTGCATTTTGACATGCAGCAAAATCGCTACACCTTTGTTGCCTTGCATTTTGACATGTAGCGAAATCGCTACACCTTCTTGACTTAGCATTTTGACTTGTAGCGAAATCGCTACACCTTCTTGACTTAGCGCTTTTTCTTTGCTTCTGCCAGCGAAACTCCGACATGTAGCGAAATCGCTACACTTTTTTGCCTTGTTGCTTCCACTCCGATCCTGTCGCGAAATCGTGACACTTTTCATTGCCTGCGCCTTTACCCGAAACATGTCGCGAAATCGTGACAGTTTCTCCATATTTTTCTCTCTCCTCCGATATGTCGTGAAATCGTGACACTTTTGGCTGTGCCTTCTCTCTCCTCCTTTTTGTCGTGAAATCATGACATTTTCGGCTGTGCTTTCTCTCTCCTCCTTTTTGTCACGAAATCATGACATTTTCGGCTACGCTTTCTCTCTCCTCATTTTTGTCGTGAAATCATGACATTTTCGACTATGCTTTCTCTCTCCTCATTTTTGTCATGAAATCGCGACATTTTCTTTCTCTCTCCTTTTTGTGCGAAATGCCAGAAAACATGTCGCGATATCGCGACAGTTTTCTTACTTGTCTTTTTCTGCAAATTTCTGAATCTGGGTCACTTCTATTTTCTTGAAAATTCACTGTACTTGATCTGACTGACTTCTGAATTCTTGTCCATTGCTTCAACTGCATCAATTTATGTCTGTGTTGACAACAATGACAATACTTTTGCTGCACCTTGCTCAACAACTTATATATATATATATAATACTTGCTTGGATTTGTTGGATGTCAATTTTATATCTAACATCTATATGTCAATTACTTCTATACAACAAATAAATCAAATAAATAATAGACCAATGTCTCATGGAAGTATATAAAACTACTTCATGTACAGTTGCTTCTTTAGTTGAAAGCCTATATAGTTCTGAAAGTAGACATGTGATCTCCTCGTTATAGCTGTAGATAATATTTAGGATATGGATATGGCTCTAAACTAACCTAAGTATACCTTCAAGTATTTTAAAAATATTTTTAATGTTTAGAGGCTACAAAACATCTATATTTATTAAATTGCATTAAAAATAATTCACCATCATTTGTAGTTGTAAAATATGTTCCATCATTTCATGACTCATTTCTCTTAAGAAAATACAAAACCTATATAACAAGGTTGTATGTTGTATCTTTCCACAATAATAACATTTCTAGTAAAAATTCTAAGTATATTTATATTAATGGGTTTCTTTTCCTTCAAACTTTATTTTTCTATAGACAAATATCATATATAACTTATAGGCACATTGGCATTTTCATCTTTTTATTTTTCCTTCTTTGAAAAAAGATGCAATTATCTTGATAGGGGTTTCAGATGATAATTTTATAATAATAAGTGTGATGTTGTCAATAACATCTACAAATATATTTTTTAATAATCTTGTTATGGCATCAACATCTTTATTTTATTTTATTTTATTTTATTAAGTTTTTAAATTCAATCATGTGGGACTACAGAAATTGGTTATGACATCAACATCTTTATTTTTATTCTTTTATTTTATATATATATATTTTTGAAAATTTTGAAAAAAACTTGTATTAAAACAAAGATCAATTACAAATTGGGAAGGGAATTTTCCCAGCCGAAATCATAGAGAACACAAGCTTACAATAGAAAGGAAGATTTGCAATGGGGCCAAATCTCCTGAACCATTAACTAGCTAACAGTGGGATCAGATTGGTCAGTAGATGCAACTTGTTGCGATATCGCGACACACTTACCCTCTTCTCCTTTGGCCGCGAAAAAGCAACATGTCGCGATATCGCGACACTTTTCTCCTTTGGGCGCGAAAATGCAACATGTCGCGATATCGCGACACCTTTTCCTCTTCTGTCCGTGACATTGCAACATGTCGCGATATCGCGACACTTTTTCCTCCTTTGGCCGTGACGAAGCAACATGTCGCGATATCGCGACACTTTTTCTCCTTGGGCAGCGGCGTTGCAACATGTCACGAAATCGCGACACCTTTTCCTCCTTTTTCCGCGATGCAGCAACATGTCGCGATATCGCGACACTTTTTCTCTCTTGGCCGTGGAGATGCAACATGTCGCGATATCGCGACACTTTTTCTCTCTCGATCGCGACGAAGCAACATGTCGCGATATCGCGACACTTTTTCTCTCTCGATCGCGACGAAGCAACATGTCGCGATATCGCGACACTTTTTCTCTCGGTTGCGATGGAGCAACATGTCGCGATATCGCGACACTTTTTCTCTTTCGGTCGCGATGGAGCAACATGTCGCGATATCGCGACACTTTTTCTTTCTCGGCCGCGACGAAGCAACATGTCGCGATATCGTGACACTTTTTCTCTTTCGGGCGCGACGAAGCAACATGTCACGATATCGTGACATCTTCCCTCCATTGACCGTGACCAAGCAACATGTCACGAAATCATGACATCTTCCCTCCCTTGGCCGTGACCAAGCAACATGTCACGATATCGTGACACCTTTCCTCCCTTGGCCGCGACCAAGCAACATGTCACGATATCGCGACACCTTTTCTCTTATGGCCGCGACGAAGCAACATGTCGCGATATCGTGACATCTTCCCTCCATTGACCATGACCACGCAACATGTCACGAAATCGTGACACCTTTCCTTCCTTGGCCACGACCAAGCAACATGTCATGATATCGTGACACCTTTCCTCCCAAGGCCGCGACCAAGCAACATGTCGCGATATCGCGACACCTTTCCTCCCAAGGCCGCGACCAAGCAACATGTCGCGATATCGCGACACCTTTCCTCCCATGGCCGCGACCAAGCAACATGTCACGATATCGTGACACCTTTCCTCCAGTGACCGTGACCAAGCAACATGTCGCGATATCGCGACACCTTTCCTCCCTTGGCCGCGACGAAACAACATGTCGCGATATCGCGACAACTTTCCTCCCTTGGCCGCGATGAAGCAGCATGTCGCGATATCGCGACACCTTTCCACCCTTTGCTTTTTCTTTGATCATTAGCTCAGGGACCTTTCAAGACCCTGCCTAATCACCTCATCCTCAATAGCCATGTCACTGTGCAACTGAACCCCTACCTCCTTCTCAGCACCCATCTTAGCCAGGAAGTCGGCCGCTTTGTTTAAATCTCTACTCACGTAGACTGGAATCACATCATCTAATTCCCTCCATAATTCCTTAATTTGAGTGACAAGAATCCTCAACCTCCAAGCTTTCAAGGCAAAGTTCCTCATGCAATCTAGAGCTCCAACCATTATTTGAGAATCTGATTCAAGGATTATCCTCCTGTGGCCCTGTTTAACTGCCCAAATAGAAGCATATTTGATAGCTATGGCTTTTGCTTCATTGTTTGTAGCTCTTCCCAAGCCTTGCAGTTCCCAATAGAGCACTATTCCAACATGATTACGACAAACCACTCCAATTTTGGCTCTACCCGGGTTGCCTTTTGTAGCTCCATCAGTATTAATTTTAATCCAACCTTCTGGGGGTGGTTTCCAACTAGCTCTGATCTATCCCTCTTGCACTTCAACTCCTTCTTCCCTTGCCCCAATCACAACCTGAGTTTCCTCTTTAGCATAGACGACCACAGTTTCAGAGACTTTGCTCCAAATGACCTGCCAAACTCCATCTAACGAAGAAAAAGTTTCTCTAAAAATTCTAGCATTTCTCTCCAACCACACTTGCCACCAAATAAAGTTTAATCCAAGCTCCCAACCAAGACGAAGAGCTTTAGATTTAAATCTACCCCTCTGCCATATTTCACAGATATTAATCCGATTCAAGTCACCATTAACTTGAATTTTAAAACATGAAAACCATCTCTTCCAGATCTGACGCGTGAAAGGGCACTCAAACATCAAGTGGTCAGTTGTTTCCTCGCTCTTGTAGCATAAGACACATTGGGAAGGACCGATGATTCCTTTACATCTGAGGTTATCAAAAGTGAGAATTCCATTGTGCATGAACTGCCAGGCAAAAAAGTTAACTTTCAGCCAACCTTTGGGATGCCAAATCTTTCTCCAATCCTCAACCTAAAAAGTATGCGGGGGAGGCTCTGGAAGGATCTTGTCATATCCGTCCTTCACTGTGTAGACACCAAGGCTCCCATAGCCCCAAGCTAATTCATCCTCCTCGTCTCTACCTGTGAGAAATATTTCTGTCAAGATTTTAGTCATGATGGGTGCCAAATCCGGAGGGATTGAAATTGGCCACTCATCCAACTTCTTAAACTGCTTAAACTTGTAATCCCCTAGTTGCCTAGTGGTGAAATAACTTTCAATTTGGACCCATCCCTTGGTTTCAATGGCTGCTTTTATTGGTTGCAATTCAGGAAAATCAACAATGATAGGTGGGTATTGATCCCAAGAATCTGTCCAAAAACGTGCCTTCTCCCCTCTCCCCACTTTCCAAAATAATCGATCTTTTACTACCTGAGATCCTAACTTGAGAGCCTGCCACACTAAGGATCCAGTACCATCCAAAGGGAAACGACCCACCTCATTTGGGTTAACATGTCCCAAATATTTACTGGTTAGGATTCTACTGAATAAGGAAGTTGGCTGGGAAATCCACCTCCAGTAAAGCTTTCCAGCCAAAGCTTTATTGTTTATCTTGGATCTTCTCAGACCCAAACCTCCTTTTACCTTGGGCTGGGTTACTTTGTCCCAACCAACTAAGGCCCATTTCCTCTCTCCTTTTACTCCTTCCCATAAGAATTTTCTAGCCATCTTGTCCAACTCTTTCCATATAGTATGTGGGGCAGCCAGGATAGAGAATTTATAAATTGGCATGGCTTGAATGACTGACTATAAAAAAGTTAATCTACCCCCATAGCTTAACCATTTGTGAGACCAATGATTAATTCTATCCTTGATACAATCCAAAAGATTCCTCCAGATATCTATTTTTAGTTTTTTGAAGTGCAAAGGAACCCCCAAGTAAACCACTGGGAGAGAAGTCCTTGTGAATCCCAAGATCTCTAAAACTCTGTCCTGAAGCCTCTGATCAAGATTGAAAAAGACCACTTTGGATTTTTTATCATTGATGACTTGGTTTGTAGCCCTAAGGTAGACACTAAGAGTATCTCTGATCATTCTTGCTTCCCTAAAGTGGCCACTCCCACCAATCCAAGTATCATCCACAAACTGTAGGTGAGTCAAAACTTCCTCACCCACCTTGATACCTGTTAGCAAACCTTGTTGTCTTCTCTTCAAGAAAAGTCTACCTAGTCCTTCAGCCAATATGAGAAACAGGTAGGGAGAGCAGGGATCCCCTTGACGAAGGCCACGAGTGGCTCCAAATGGTTGCGAGGGAAGACCCTTGATTAACACTGAGTATGTCGGAGTAGAGACACAACTCATGACCCATTCTATCCAATCCTGAGAGAAACCAAAGGCTGCCATCATCTTTGCCAAGAAGCTCCACTCCACCCTATCATAGGCCTTTGACATATCTAATTTTATGAACATTCCTTTATTGCCAGATGTTTGCATTGAATGGATTGCCTCCTGAGCTAGAACCACCCCATCCAGGATCTGCCTACCCTCTACAAAACCCCCTTGCTCAGAGGAGATAATGTTATGTAAAAGAGGTTTTAGCCACTCAGCCATTACCTTTGTGATTATTTTATATATCACATTGCATAAGGCAATAGGTCTATAGTCTGAAATATGGACCCCCTTCTCCCCTTTTGGAATTAAGGTGATGAAAGTATGATTTAATGCTTTAAGCATTCTTTTATTACCTCTGGACTCCTCTATAACAGCCATTACATCCTCCTCCAAGTTATCCCAAAAGGCCTAAAAAAACTCAATTGGAAAGCCATCAGGACCTGGAGTTTTTTCGGTGCTCATTCCAAAGACCACATCCTTCAGTTCCTCTCTATCAATGGGTTTGAGAAGGGACTGATTTTCTTCTTCAGAGATAACAGAAGGTATGACAACAATAACGTCATTTTGAGCCTCTTCATCTTGCACCATACTTTCCTTAAAAAGTTTAGAAAAATAATCCATTGCATGTGAATGCATACCTGGAAGAGTATCAAAGGAGTGTCCGTTCTCATCTTGAAGGGCTTCCATGTTATTCATCTGTCTCCTAGCACAAGCAGTCCGATGGAAAAATTTGGTATTTCTATCACCTTCTAATAGCCAAGTGGTTCTTGCTCTCTGTTTCTAGGTCTCCTCTTGGTTGTCAATGTCCTCAACCGCTTTACGCAAGGCATCATCCTCAGCTTTGAGCTGCTCAGTAATTGTTCCTTCCCTAAAGTGTTTTTGAACCTCATCCCATCTGGCCACCAAAGGAGCTTTTTGGACCTGGAAGTCTGTCTTGTTAGCTCACCTCCAAAGTTTCAGTTGAGCTTTGACATAATGAAGTTGTTTGTGGAATCTAAACATTGTTGTCCCATAGGCTGGGCGGCCTTCTTCCCACCACTGTGGAATTTTCTTTCGAAGTTCCTCTTTTTGTAACCAAAAATTCTCAAATTTAAATGGTTTGTGATGCTGCCCTGTCTGAGTCCCTCCTTCCAACAAAATGGGAAAGTGATCTGAAACAGGACCCTCCAAAATCTGAAATTTTGTATTCCATTTTACAAATGCCTCCTCTGAAACCAAAAAATGGTCTAACTTTACCTTCCTGCTATGTGGCTCCCTCCTCTTATTAGTCCAAGTATAGTTGGTTCCAGGGCCTTTGATATCCACTAAGTGTAAAGCCTGGACTTGGGCAATCATAAGTCGATCCCCTGGGTCCAAAATTGGGGTTCCCCCTTCCTGATCTCTAGAGGATAATTTAGCATTGAAATCTCCAGCAATAATCCAGTCTAAATCTTCCCTTGAGATTCTCATGTTATGCACAACTTTCCATTGAAGCCGCTGACCATCAAGGTTTTGAGCCCCATAAAAATTTGTGATTAAAACATGTTCAACTGTGACATTATTCCTAAAATGTGATGTGAGAACACCCCTCCAGGCTAGATGTTCTAATGCAGTCCATTCAAGAGAGTTCCAAAGAGTAACAATCCCCCCTGAGGCACCTTGGGCAGCCACATCCATATGACCAACACCCCTCCAAATTTTGTTAACTGTTTTACACATAAGATCTAACGACATTTTTGTCTCCTGAATAAGCAAAAAATCTGTTTTGCATTTTTCTAAGAGTCTTCGAACAACATATTGATGGGTTCTACTGTTTAAACCCCTAACATTCCATGATTGTATAATCATTAGTTACCTTGAGAGCAGTAAGAATCTATTGGCCTCACCGATCCTCCAGTGATCAGTTTGTCTCCTTGAACTGCTAGCAATTCCTTATTTGATTTTCTACCCACTCCTTGAGAGTTGCCATTCTTTGATCTCTTTTCCACCCGAGTTATCCCTAAAGTTGGCCTTTCTCTATTCTTTTCTGCTATTCCCATGCTTACATCCTTAATCATTGGCTGCTCTTGGTTATGAACTATCAATGCCCCAACACTCTCAGATTGCGGTAACCCACTGTGGTCAATTACCTGCTCTATGACGGGGGGAGAAGAAAGAGGAGCTTGAACGTGGATGTTATTATTTTCACTATTACCATCCACTCCTTCCATGAATTGTTCCTCTTGGTCCACTAGTGTCTTGAATATCTCATACCTATTGGCGGGCTTGAGTTGGGTTTGCTCTTTGCCATATTTTTTCTTTTGCCTTCTCCTTCTTTTGGGCTGTTCAAAACCATCTCTCTGAGCTTCATTGCCCTGGGAAGTATTGGCTTGTTCTTTGTTTGTTGTTGCCTTACCCTCCTTAGGAAGATTTGACATTCCTAGAGGAGCCTCCATTTTTGTGTTCATATTATTTGGGCAAAATCGGGCCAAATGCCCGTATTTGTGGCAAACTCTGCATCTAAAGGGCAGAGCCTCATAATCCAGTTGTTGAATCCATGATAGTCCTGCAAGTTCAAGTTCCACCTCTGTCGGTAGAGGTTGGCTAAGATCCATTTCCACACATATTCTTGCGTAAACAACTGTGTTCCCTTCTATTGTGTCTTTGGAGACACCCAAATGTCTTCCAAGGGAATTATCGATCATCTCCAAAACCTGCTCACTCCAAAATTCCATTGGAAGTGCATACAATCGGATCCAGACCGGGACAACAGTGGGTTCAATTCGAGGATCGAATCCCACTCTCTAGGGTTGAACAAATAATCCTGCCGGACCATAATTCCTCTTTTTTGATTCGAAAGCCCTATTTCTATCGACCAGAGAAGAAAAACTAACAATAAAATACCCATTGCTAATAAACCACAAAGAGTACTCACCATGAGGCTCCCAGTTTTTTCGGACCCAGGAGTGCAAAAAATTTAGGGTAGGGCGAATACCCATGAATTTGTAGATCAAATCGTGATTGGCTCTGTATAGGACTGTTTCTTCGACCATCCTTGGCTCAATGACAATCTTGGGCCGTGATTCGGACTGTGGCAGGCATCCATTAACTCGATGCGTTGTTGATCTGTTTCTCACAGTCGTAAAGAGCATTTTAAAGGCAGTTCTTTGAGCTTCGTCAGTCTTGGTTGGAGATTTATCTTTTAGCATATCTGCATAAGAGCTATTTCTCCCTAGGAGAGGATCCGGAGAAGTCCCCATTGGACCCTCCTGGGGCAGCAATCTTGCCTTCAGATCCACAGTAACTAGAAATCTCTTCGAAAACCCAACAGATGCCCTAGATTTTCCTTAGCTTCAGAAACCCTAGTTCATCGCTTCCCGCCTCCCAAATTCCAAATCAACTCCTCCTTCAATACTTTT
This sequence comes from Wollemia nobilis, assembly GCA_028583015.1. Classification (NCBI taxonomy): domain Eukaryota; kingdom Viridiplantae; phylum Streptophyta; class Pinopsida; order Araucariales; family Araucariaceae; genus Wollemia; species Wollemia nobilis. The sequence continues at coordinate 13,723,702 of JAQPPZ010015100.1, forward strand.
ATTTTTTATATTTAAAATTATTTATATGGGATTAAAACAGGCCCCACCCCTATTATCATGACCACATAATTGTAGTATACCAACTTGTGAATTGATCATGCAACCTTTGATAAGATTCAAATGTGGGTTTCCTCCTTAAACACATAAACACTCTACCCTTAAACTGGATCTTGTAAAATCAAGGGTGATTAAATTGAAAATGAAATATGAATTTTCATTTTATGTAATTTAAGGAGGGTATTATGTATCATTATTTATTTGTTAATCCTTTTTACAAATAGAGTGGCCGAAACATCATCAGAAACATCCACTACATGAGACATCAAATCCTCCTCTTTCTTAACAATATCATCTTCTTTTTCTTTTGAATCTTCAACTTTTGTTTTATCAACTTCTTCAAAATTTTCAATTTCTTCAACAAAATCATCGTCTAAAGTTAATATTATGGGTGATTCACCCATTAATTTTGGTTCGAATCCAAGTGCTGCTAACACATTAGATTTTTCTATTTCATATAAGTTTTTTTTTTTTTTTTTCAGTTTCAATAATTGCTTTTTTAACATCAAAAGTTTTTTCTTCAAGAGAAAAATTATGTTTTTTAATGGTAAGCATTTCATTCCAGCCAAAGCCAAGACCATCTATTGACATGGTGCACAACTCTTTAGCTTTTTTTGTTAAATATTTCATATCTTTCGCATGAAAGGAAACATGGTGTCTAAAATAAAAATATAAACTAAAATATAAACAAAAAAAATGAATATTAAACTATTTGAAAGCTTGTTTGATTTCATTAATAATCAAATGCATATTTATAGGTATATAGGCCTTTATAAAAATTGATCAAGGCACTTAAAGATAAATAAGAAGATAGTATTTGGGCGTCCTATTAGAATCAAAGGTTGAATTTAAAAAAAGTCTATCGAACAACTCTAACAACTTTTTCATGACCTATAGATATGGCTTCGGAGGCCTTTTCAATTTTTTTTAACAATTTTAATTAAAAACTAATTAATTTTAAATAATTAATTAAACATATCATTTAGTTAATTAATATAATTTGATTCCTAATATTCCTTATCAGATATGCTTCTAAACTCCTATAAAATGTATTCCACATGGTTCCTAATTTGTAAGATTGTATCTCTTATCTAAAACATTTTTTTTTGTGTGGAAAACATCCCAAAAGGGATACCACTTTCAAGTAGGACCCAAGGAGGCAGGCGTATCTCTTCTACAAAAATTACCTAGGGCTCACACCTGGCCTACCACCTTTGACATACTCAAGGAGCAAACCTGAAACAATAAAAAATAAGAACACACAAACACAAATACACAAGAAGATTAAAAACAAAACTGCTCCTTGAGAGTGTCAAAAAGATAAAGCACAACCAAACACACACAATAAAATAAATAAAAAACACAAGAACAACATAAAAAAAAAATAAATAAATAAAAATGACAAAAACAATAGAACGATACAAATACAACTAACAAAAACATGAAAAACAAAAACAACCAAAACCTTTAAAAAAAACAAAAACCAAAAATAGACAAAAAACAAAAACATAGAAAACACTCACACAAAAATAAAAAAGCACCAATTAACACATACAAACATAAACACAAGAACAAGAAAAATAAAAATACAACAAAAACACAATAACAACAAAAAAAAATACAAAAAACACAAACAAAATAAAACAAAAGAACACACACACCTCAAAAAACTAAACTACTCATAATGAACCAAAGAGAAGCAAAAATAAAGCAAGAAGAAACTAGGTACCTCCAGAACTAGAGCCATCCAAAGAAATGATAGACAGAAGAGCTTCCCTTATTTGTGAAGCCCACCATCTAGGAGGGTGGCCATAGCAAGTAATATCACATTTGTCCAAAGCCCAATTAGTTAAAGCATAAACACTCTTGTTATGATCTCTGACCACATGATGGTAATAAAATTTCAAAAATCCCATGTGGATTAACAGAATCTTATCAATAATTCTTTTTATTCTCCAATCAACCTTATGATTCTTAGAAGGAGTCTTCAAAATATTAAACATGAGTTGAGAGTCAGAATCAACTAGCACCTTTTCCTATCCAACCTTAGTAGCCTCTTGAAGGCCTCTAAGGATACCATACCCCTCAACAAGGTTATTGGAAAGAATACCCAAATTCTCAACAAAAGTAAAAACTAGGGAGCCATCTAAAAGTCTACCAATTTCTCCCGCACTAGCTTTTCCAGGGTTCCCTCTAGAGGCTCCATCAGTTTTGACTTTTTCAAAATCCTTAGGAGGAGGTTACCAATTCCTTGTTCTATCCATATTGCAATTGCTCACATTACCTTTAAGATGGGTTCCCTTAGAGGAGTTAATATTTAATCTTTGCATCACTTGATCCCATATTTGGTGGGAGTTTTGGGGGTGATTTAGGAGCTATTGGACTGATTCAACTAAGTTGGCAATGGTCTTTTGCCAAATATAGTTAATACCCTTCCTATCTTGATTAAATTTTGGTTGTTCCTTTCATTCCAGATTTTCCAAAGAAGAATGGTAGAACCCATCCAAACTAACTGCCTAATAAAATTATCAACACCTTCTTGTTTAGGCCAATCCCTCCAAAGTTGTTCAAAAGTAAAAAAAATTGGACCATTGTAAGCCAAGTAAAGTGGCCATTCTTCTCCATAGCTCAGAGGCTAAAGTACACTCAATAAAAATATGGCTGAGTTTCTACATTCTTTCCACACATTTCACATCTAAAAGGGCCATGAAAATCTCTTATCTAAAACATTATTCTTTATTTAGGATGAGGGAAGAAAAAATGGGTGAATATAAAATAAAATTCATAATGAATTTTACATCTCAAATGGTTACTTACAATAAGTTTTAATAAACTCATTCTTCTAAAATATACTTTAAGATATAACAACAAAAAAATATATATAATAAAAAATATTAAAAGAAAAAAACTTATAATTCTCACTAAAACAATTCCCAAAATGTGCAACAAAAGAGAAAAAGGAAGAAGGAAAACTTCATATTATGTTTTATGCATGTAAGTATGTGCTTCACATTTTGTCTTAATAAAATCAATTGGAATAAACACAATTTAATATAAAGACATGAACAACTTAATATAACACTTCTTTTTGGATGTCAATTTTATACCTAACATCTACAACTAATATCTATATGTCAGTTACTTCTATACAACAAATACATTAAATAAATAATAGACCAATGATTGATGAAGATATATAACACTACTTCATGTACACTTCTCTAGTTGCAACCCTATATAGTGTTTAAAATAGACATGTCATATCCTAGTTATAGTTGTAGCTAATATTTGGGATATGGATAGGACTCTAAACCTACCTAAGCATGCCTTCAAGTACTTAAAAAATATTTTTAATGTTTAGAGGTTACAGAATACCTATATTTATTAAATCACATTAAAAATAACTCACCATAATTTATGGTTGTAAAATATGTTCCATCATCTCATGGCTCATTTCTCTTAAGAAAATGCATAACCTAAATAGAAAGGTTGTATGTTGCATTTTTTTTTTATTGTAATAACATTTATAGTAGAAATTCTAAGTAAATTTATATTAGTGGGTTTTTTGCCCTCAAAATTTAAATTTTTATAAACAAATATTATATAGACACATTTAACATTTTTATCTTTTTTTTTTTTCCTTTATAAAGAGATGCAATGACCTCGATACGAGTTTGAGATGATAATTTTCAATAATAAATGTGATACAGGAATATCCATATGGTTATAGGTAATGTAACCTTCACTCATCTGGTAACTACCTCCCATCCATACAAAATTATTATTTCTAGGTAGAAAGAGATGATACACCTAAAAATATAAGAGAAAAACAAAGAGTAGAGAGAGAAAGGAAGCCAAAGTAGGGTTTTGTTTTGCAAATGATTTGTTTTGTTATCAATTATTTAGGCACATGAATAATGCAATAATAATTTTTCAAATTTTATAGAGTGATGTGTTAATGGTGAAAATTTTTAGTATTATATATGACACAAACTGTTTTGGTGCAGGTTGGTAATATTAGTTGTAGTAGAAAAGAAAGATATAACAATTGTTTATGTGAGCATTGTAAGTGACACAATACAAGTACAATTTCAAGCGAAGTAGTCATTCCTATTAATCCTTGATGTGCATGTGATTACTACCATTTAGGTGATTATTGTTGTTTAAGAAATTAAAGAATTAAGGATTACTGGTTGAAGGATTAGAATATCGAATATTGTTGTACAATCTTACCTTGTTGTTTAAGAAAATTAAGGATTTGTCATTCAAACAAAAGAAATTGTTCCGCTATCTTGAGACGTTGTCTCATAGTTTTCCTAGGGTTATGCATAGCGATTAATCATCATTAATTAACGAATATTTTTATTTTTTAAATTTAGAATTGGTTAATATTAGGGACCCTTGATCGAGGCCCATTAGCCCAAAACTTTTGGGTGTAAATTTTTTTGGGTAGATTCGCCCTAATTTTATAATAATTGGACCATTTTGAGTTTAAATATACAATATTACCCTTAATAATAGGGGACCTTTTCACTTTGAAATTATAAAGAATTTTTTATTTCGAAACTGATTCACCCCATATTTATAAATACATTTTAGGGCCAACCCCTTACGCATAACCCTAGTTTTTTCTATCTTATGCCAATTAACTACCATCCTAGGAAACTTGCCTACCATACAGTTATACCAATGTACAATTGAACGATCTAGTATAAAGCATATTTTGACTAGGCCATACAATGAGTGAGGTTGTACAGAGACTAAAGGAGCATTTTATAAGGACTAAAGGAGTATCGTATAAGAGAGTTGTTATACAAGGATGATAGAGGTGCCATCATAAGACATTATCATATTAGACTCTTTCATCTCACAAAAGACTTAGAACTTGTCTTGTCATATTGAACCTTATTGATTACATAATTGATTACCATGTGTCTTGAGGTCATTAAAAGATAAGAAACTTGTGATACTTGAGAAGGTTGTCCTTAAGTAGATTCCTTTATCTTGTCTACGTCATTTTGGTATCAGAACATATTTACTTTTAGGAGTTTAATTTTTTTTTTCTGAAGGAGAGATGGCACAATGAGGAAGATGAAGACCATGTGGTATGGGACCCTAACCAATGGATATAGCAAAAATACTAAGAGGAATCACCACTATGTTGGATGCAATTGAGACTATCCAAATTAGAGGTGTTCATATTGAGGAGATTAGTGAAAATGAAAAGGAGAAAATTGGTCACACAAAAGCTCATAAGGAAGAGCAAGGAGAAGAACCAGAGCAAAAGTTTATTTAGGAAATATCAAATATGGGAAGTAAGCCAAAGATAGATATTCTCAATTTTAATGGAAGTTTAAACTCAAAAGTTTTGATTGATTGGATAACAAACTTGGATATTTTTTTTTTATTAGGAATATAATTTGCATGCACATGGTTGAAAGGACATGCTTTGATTTGGTGGGATAATGCCAAATAGAGAGGCAACAAAAAGGTAAGTATAAAATTCCAACCTGGGATAATTTTATAATCAAATTGAAGTCTAAATGTTTACTTTTTGGTCACCACCTAAGATTGTTTAAAAGACTCCAAAACCTCTAGCAAAATAATTTCAAAGTGAAGGAGTATATAAAAGAGTTCTATAAACTAACCACAATGGTAGGTCATATTGAAGATGATGAGGAGAAATTTGTAAGATACATAAATAGGCTAAGGTTATCCATAAAATATAAAATTGGTTTTATTCTCATTAGGAAAATTGAAGAGGCATATCAATATCTACTCAAGGCAGAATGAAAGTTGTCTTGTAAGCAACAAATTTTTTTAGAGGACAATTTTTTAGAGGAAGAGAACACTCAAATAATTATAGGGGGTAACATATGCAAGAATAAGAAGTTAGTACTTTTCAAAGTAATTTCCACCAAATTACTTTATAAAAAGATGAATTATCAAGAGGATAAGGTGGATTTGGTAGAGGAAGAAGATGTGGTTTTATAGACAAGTATTATAGGTTATTGGAAGAAGGACATAGAGCATATGAGTGTCCTCAAGCACATTATACTAGTGGACATAGAAAGGAAGCCCATAACAAAATTGCACAAGTAGATGAAGAGAGTACTACTTTACCGAAGCACATGGAGGAACCAGAATAAGGAGAGTCACTCATGATGAAAAAATATTGTTAAAACTAGCTAAGGAGGTGTATGAACCAATGCAAAGAAGAAGTAATTTTAGAATCGTATACAAATCAAAAGGTAAGTGTTGTAATATCATTGTGGATAGTGAGAGTACAAACAATTTAATATCTATGGAGATGGTAGAAAAGCTTGGGTTAAAGATAATTGAACACCCAAATTTGTACAGAGTCTCATGGTTGCAAAAAGGGTATCAAATTTTGGTAACTGAACAATGTATGGTGGAATTCCAAATTGGTTCTTATATTGATGAGATACTATGTGATGTTATGCCCATGGATGTTTGTCATGTCTTGATAGGAAGAACATGGAATTTTGATAGGAAGACAATGCATGATGGTAGGGTGACCACCAATACTATTGAGAAATATGGTAAGGAGTATATTTTAAGTCCACTAAAGGACAAAGGAGAAGAAGTGAACAACAATTATATATTGTGTATAAATATATATAAACAATTCTTAAGGAGTTATAAGACCAAGTTGAAAGGATAAAAGATAATTTTGAGAGAAGTTGTAAAGCAAATGGAGGAAAAGGAAAAATAAGAAAAAATATAAGAATAGGGAAGAAGTAGTTGATATAGGTCACCAATAGTAGTGATGATGATGATGATGGTGCAATGATTCTTGTTGCAAATAAAGAGAAAGAAAAAGAAAAAAAGAACAAAGAGATAGGAGAGGAAGATAAGCATCATGATGTCAATGAGTTTTGTGTTGGCCATGACAAAGACCATATTTCCAGAGTGGATAGTAACAATGGTACTTCAAAGTGTGGTGAATAACATTGTGATAGCATCAGGTATCTAAATAATGATTACAAATATCAGAGTGGTGATGAATAAATTGGGTGCTTTGAAAGGTATACCAAAGGTATTGGCTCCAAGTTAATGAGAAGAACAAAATACAATGATAAAGGATTAGGAAGGTGTGAAAATTCCTATATACCATAAATAATGACAAAGAATGAAGGACTTGGATATATAGGTCAAGGAGGAAGTGGTAAAACCAAATTTGTGAGAAGAGAGAGAAATACAGGGGATAAATGTTCAAGGATGGGTTGTTGTAATCAGCATGAAAGATATAAATATATAACAACTAGGTGTTAGAACCTACATTCTTTCGAGACTTGTGGAGGATACAATCACTCTAGTATAAGATGTTGGTACCAAGAGAAAGCACTCAATAAAATATGTGTGGGTTACAGTTGGATGGATGTGGTGGAATGAGACAAGGTGAAATGAATACTGAGTGCATTCTATAAGAGGTAATTTTATTCTCAAATAAAGATAAGGACAAGAGAGCAAAGGTGGCCTTGTAAAGACAACCAAGCTAAAATGGTAATAGCTTGGAAGAAAAATTTATGTTCATGAGCTAGAGCTCATGGAACATTTTCACTTACGTAATGAATATGATGCGAGAGCATCTAGATGATTATAGATAATGTAACCACCACTTGTTTAGTAACTGCCTCCCATGCATACAAAATCATTATTACGAGGAATAAAGAGAAAACACACCCAAAAAACAAGAAGAGGAAAATAAAGAGAAGCTAAGAGAGATAAAGGAAGCGAAATCGAGGTTTTGTTTTGCGAAAGATTGGGTTTGTTGTGACTGTCATTCAGGCACATGAATAATGCAATAATAATTTCCCAATTTTTATAGAACAATGTGTTAATAGTGAATTTTATTAGTATTATATATGACATAGACTATTTTGGTGTAGGTTACTAACAATAGTTGCAGAAGAAAATAAAGATATAATAATTATTTTTACGAGCATTGCAATGTAGGGTTTGTCTTTCAGAGTGATGTGGTACAAGTATAGTTTAAGTAAACTAGTCATTCCTATTAATCCCTCATGTGTATGTGATTATTATCATTTAGGTGATTTGTTCAAGGAATGAAAGAATTGAGGATTGTCAGTTGAAGGATTGGAATGTCAAATATCGTTTACAAGGTTACCTTGTCATTCAAGGAAATTAAAGCTTTGTCTTTCAAACAAAAGAAATTGTTCCACTATCTTGAGATATTTTTGTCCTATAATTTTACCATATTATGTCCATTGACTGTCATCCTCGAAAACTTGTCTATCGTACAAGTAGACCATTATATAATTGAATAATGTTGTACAAACCATATTTTGACTTGGACATATAATAATTATGATTGTAAAACGCATGAGGCCATACAAAGACTAAAGGAGTGTTGTACAAAGACTGAAGGAGTGTTGTATAATGAAGCTTCCATACAAGGATGACAAAGGTGTCGTCATAAGAGATTGTTGTCTTAGACTATTCAGTCTCACAAAATAATTGATAAGGTTATCCATAAGTTGTTTTCCATCTCTTGTTTGCATCAAAATATGATGTTGTCATAGCATCTACAAGTATATATATTTTTTAAATTGGTTATGACTTCAACATGATTATTTTTATTTTTAAATTTAATTATATGGAACTAAATAAATTGGTTATGACATCAACATCTTTAGTTTTACTCTTTTATTTTTTTAATTTTTTTTAATTTAGTCATATGAGACTAAATAAATTGGCTATGACATCAACATATTTATTTTTATTCTTTTATTTTTTAAATATTTAAGACTAATTATATGGGATTAAAATAGGCCCCACCCATATTACATTATGACCCTATAATTGTAGTACAACTTGTCAATTAATCAATCATGTATTGCTAGATAAGATTTGGATCTCCTCCCTAAACACATAAACACTCTACCCTATACATTAGATCTTGCAGGTCCAAAATCAGTGGTGTTTAGATTGAAAATAAAATATGAATTTTCATTTTATGTAATTTAAGAAGAGCATTATGTATCAATGTGTCTTTTTTAATTCTTTTCACAAAGAGAGTAATGTTTAATAAAATTTGTATTCTTCGTAGCACATGGAGATAATTCATGTATTTATACTAGATATATTTCTAAACCCCTTAAAATGTATCTCACATGGTTTCTAATTTTTAAGTTCGTATCTCTTGGCCTAGACATACCTTACCTAAGACACTGTTTTGTTAATTAGAATGAAGGAAGAAAAAATGGGTGAATATAATAACAAATTCATAATGATTTTTACATCTCAACTGGTTACTCACAATAAGTTTTAATAAGCAAACTCTTCTAAAATGCACTTTAATACCTATGACAACAAAAAAATATTAAATAAAAAATATTAAAAGAAAAAAGCTTATAATTTTCACTAAATCAATCCCCAAAATGTGCAACAAAAGAGAAATAATAGAAACAAAACATTATATTATGTTTTATAAGCATATAAATATGTACTTCACATTTATCTTGATAGTATCAATTGAAATAAATATAATTTAATATCAAAACATGAACAACTTAATATAATACTTGCTTGGATTTGTTGGATGTAAATTTTATATCTAACATCAACTAACATGTATATGTTAATTACTTCTATACAACACATACATCAAATAAATAATAGACCAATGATTGATAAAGATATATAACACCGTCCCATACACACTTGCTTCTCCAATTGAAACCCTATATCATGCTTGAAATAGATATGCCATCTCCTTGTTATATTTGTAGCTAATATTTAGGATATAGATAGGACTCTAAACCTACCTAAGCATGCCTTCACGTACTTTAAAAATATTTTCAATGTTTAGAGGCTGCAAAACACCTATATTTACTAAATCCCTTAAAAATAAATCACCCTCAATTGTAGTTGCAAAATATATTTCATCAACATGGTTCATTTCTCTTAAGAAAATACGTAACCTATATAACAAGGTTATGTAGAAATTTAGTAAATATAGGTGTTTTGCAGCCCCTAAAATTTAAAGTACTTGAAGGCGTGCTTAGGTAGGTTTAGAGTCCTATCCATATCCTAAATATTAGCTACAAATATAATGAGGAGATATAATGAGGAGATCACATGTCTATTTTAAGCACGATATAGGGTTTCAATTTGAGAAGCAAGTGTTCATGAGGTTGTATATTGCATTTTTTTTTTATAGTAATAACATTTCTAGTAAAAACTCTAAGTATATTTATATTATTTGATTTCTTTTACTTAAAACTTTAATTTTATATTAAAAATATCATATAGGTGCATTAACATTTTTATCTTTTTTTCCTTCTTTGAAAATAGATGCAATCACCTTGATAAGGTTTTCAGATGATAATTTTTCAATAATAAATATGATGTTGTCATAGCATCTACAACTATATTTTTTAATAAATTGGTTATGAGACCAACATCATTATTTATTATTATTAATATTTTTAAATTTAGTTATATAAGACTAAATAAATTGTTTATGACATCATTTTTTATTAGATATAAAAAGGGGTATTAAAAGGTCCCTGAACCTTTTACAACAAAAGAGACACTTCAAGCCTAGGATACCAACCATAGACTACAGGAAGACAAAGGTACAACCACAAAATACACTGCTGCCAACAAACAACAACAGTCTAACCAATTTCCAAGAGAAAATATAGGATTCTAGAGAACCTAGTTCCAAGGATCCAAAGAGGAGATAAAACAACACAATCCATCCATCCAAAACTAAGACCGTCACCAAGGGACAAATGAGACACCTAGTTGAAAATTTCGCATGGGACCCATCATAAGGGACTCAGTCATCAGAGATACTATCTCTAGAATCCGATAAACCCAATTTTGAGTTGTCAGGCTCATTTTGAATCCACTGAATCATGTTCTTAATCTCATCCGCACAAGAGATTACTTCATTCATTTTAACCATTAGCGAAACATGGCATCACCATTTTTAATTTTATTCATTTTTAGATTCAATCACATGGAACTAAATAAATTGGTTATGGCACAACATATTTATTTTGGAAGGTTCAAACCCCACTCCGTATGAAGGGATTGGGACCCCTAGTAAAAACCAATGTAAATTCATTGAAAAAACCATGTTTTAAGCTACAAGATTACTGCAGTGGTAAGGGATTTAGCCTATATTTGAGAGGTTAAAGGTTCAAACCCCACTTAGTATGAGGGGACAAAGACCCCTCATAAAAACCTATGTAAACTTATTGAAAAAATATAACACTTGGGTTTGTTGGATGTAAATTTTATATCTAACATCTACAACTAACATATATGTGTCCATTACTTCTATACAATAAATACATCAAATAAATAATAAACCAATAATTAAAAATAAAAAAATTAAATATATTTATATTAGTGGGTTTCTTTAACTTCAAACTTTTATTTTTTATAAACAAATATAATATAGGCACATTAACATTTTTATCTTTGTTTCCCTCTTTGAAAAGAGGTGTAATTACCTTGATAAAGGTTTCAAATGATAATTTTTCAATAATAAATATGATGTTATTCGATTGTGTAGGATTTTTGGTGAATGTCTTGGGTGTTGGTAGAGGCCAACCCAGGCTCCATTCTCCCTATGTCCACCCTACGAATACCTGGGACAATTGGTGAATGTCCTAGGCTCCATTCTCCCTACCTCCACCCTATGAATACTTGGTATAGTTAGTGAATGTCCTATGTGCTGGTAGAGGACAACACAGGCTCCATGTCCCCTATGCTACTCTGTGGATACTCAAATAATAATCTCCTATGACTGATACCATGTGGTATACCTAGATAGGATAGCTGTGATTGGCCACAAAGCTAGCTACTCTATGGATACTCAAATAATAATCTCCTATGACTGATACTACATGGTATACCTAGATAGGATAGCTGCAATTGGCCACAAAGCTAGGTTCATGAGGTTTTTGTTTCACCTAAAAATTTTAATTTGAAGGAGGACATAAAAAATATCTTATGGCTTCCTTAAAGATAGTGATATACCCAAATGGAACGACACTACCGACCACCTAAGAGCAGCTCTACAGGTTTCTTCTCCACCCAAGAGTTTGTGAGTCCCTAGGGGTTAGGTGAATTGATAACTTCTAACACTTATCAAGAAGATACTTAAGTTCAAACCCTAGGGCATGCCTGTTTGCAAAGGTAGTATACTGACCTTTATCTGTTGAGTGTACATAAGCTCAACGGTGGTACCAATCCTCAACGACCAATGGTCCATTTCACACTAGGTTAAACAACAATGAGGTAGAATAGGTGTTATAGGGTGCAGCCCCAAAATTTAAACCCTGCTTGGTAGTAGAAAAGGAATGTGGATGTAATCCATTCCCCTATATATCCAAAAAAATGTAATGTTGTGATAGCATTTACAAATATATTTTTGAATGAATTGGTTATAACGTCAACGTCATTATTTTTATTTTTTATTTTTATTATTTAAAATTTTTAAATTTAATTATATGAGACTAAATAAATTGGTTATGACATCAACATCTTTAGTTTTATTTTTTTATTTTTTTTATTTTTTTGAAAAATAATTTAAAAAAACTTATATTAAAACAAAGATCATTTACAAGTTGGGATGAGACTTCTCCCATCCTTAGCCAAAGAGAGCACATGTTTACAACAGTAAAATAAGATTTGCATTGAAGCCAAATCTCCTAAACCATATTTCTACAATGGTTGTTCACCTGTTTAAAACTATAAAAGAAGATCTACATTGGAGTACAAAACTCCTAAACCATATCTCTACAATTGTTGTCCAAATTAGCTAAACACTAGATTTGTTCACCAACTTGCCTAATCCTCTCATCCTCAATAGTCATGCCACTATACCATTGAATCCCTACCTCCTTCTCAGCGCTTATCTTAGCCAGGAAGTCTACCAATTTATTTAGATCTCTACTCACATAAACTAGAATCACATCATCTAATTCCCTCCACAATTCCTTAATTTGAGTGACAAGAATCCTCGACCTCCATGTCTTCAAAGCAAAGTCCCTCATGCAATCCAGAGCTCCTACCATTATTTGAGAATATTATTATATTATTATCCTCCTGTAACCTTGTTTTACTTCCCAAATAGAAGAAGATTTGATAGCTAAGGCTTTCTCTTCATTATTTGTAGCCCTTCGCAAGCCTTGCAGTTCCCAATAGAGCACTGTCCCAACATGATTCCTGCAAACAACTCCAATTCCAGCTATACCCAAATTGTCTTTTGCAACTCCATCAATATTAATTTTAATCCAACCTTTTGGGGGTGGTTTCCAACCAGCTGTCCTACTCCTCTTGCACTTCAAATTCCTTCTCCATTGTTCCTATAATAGCCCGAGTTTCCTCTTTAGCATATACTGCCATAGTTTCTATGAATTTGCTCCAAATGACCTATCAAAATCCATCTAAATATGAAAAGGTTTCTCTAAAAATTCTACCATTTCTCTCCAACCACACTTACCACCAAATGAAGTTTAATCCAAGCTCTTAACCGATACAAAGAGCTTTAGATTTAAATCTACCCCTCTTCCATCTTCCAAATATTAATACGATTCAAAACACCATTAATTGAATTTTATAAGATTTTAAACCATCTCTCCCAGATCTGGCACGTGAATGGGCACTCAAACATCAAGTGGTTAGATATTTCTTCACTCTTGTAGCATAAAATACATTGATATGGACCAATGATTCCCCTACGTATGATATTATCAAAAGTAAGGATTCCATTATGCATGAACTACCAAAAAAAAAGTTTACTTTTGGCCAACCCTTGGACTGCCAAATATTTCTCCAATCCTCAACTTGATATGCAAGAGGAGGAGGCTCTGGAAGGATCTTATCATATCCATACTTCACTATATATACACCAAGGCTCCCATAGCCCCATGCTAATTCATCCTCCTCATATCTACCTGTGAGAAATATTTATGCTAAGATTTTAGTCATGATGGGTGTAAATTTCGGAGGGATTAAAATTGGCCACTCATCCAACTTCTTAAATTGCTTAAACTTATAATCCCCTAGTTGACTTGTGTTGAAATAATTTTCAATTTGGATCCAACCCCTAGTTTCCATGGCCTTTTTATTGGTTGCAGTTCTATGAATTCAACAATGATAGGTGGATATTGATCACATGAATCTGTCCAAAATCGTGTCTTTTCCCCTCTCCACTTTCCAAAATAATCCATCTTTCACTACCTAATACCATAACTTTAGAGCTTGCCACACTAAGGATACATTACCATCCAAAGGGAAATGACCCACCTCATTTGGGTTTACCTGTCCCAAATATTTACTAGTTAAAACTTTATTGAATAAAGAAGTTGGTTGGGAAATCCATCTCCAATAAAGCTTTCCAACCAAAGATTTATTATTTAACTTTGATATTCTCAGTACCAAACCTCCTTTTACCTTGGGTTGGGTTACTTTCTCCCAACCTACTAAGGTCCATTTCCTCTCTTTTTACTCCTCCCCATAAAAATTTTCTATTCATCTTGTCCAAATGTTTCCATATGGTATGTGGGGTAGCAAGGATAGAAAAGTTATAAATTGGCATGGCCTGAATGACTGACTGTAAAAAATTTAATATACCCCATAGCTTAACCATTTGTGAGACCAATGATTAATTATTTTCTTGATACAATATAAAATATTCCTCCATATATCTATTTTTAGTTTTTTAAAATGCAAAGGGACCCCCAAGTATACCACTGGGAGAGAAGTCCTCGTGAATCCCAAGATCTCTAAAATTATGTCTTGAAGCCTTTGATCAAGATTGAAAATACCACTTTGGATTTGTATCATTGATGACTTGGTTTGTGGTCCTAATATAGAAATTAAGTGTATCTCTAATCATTCTTGCTTCCCTGTAGTTGGCCACTCCCACAAATTATGTGTCATCCACAAATTGTAGATGAGTCAAAACTTCTTCATCCACCTTAATATTTGTTAGAAATATTTTTTTCTCCTTAATATGAGTCTACCAAAAACTTCAGCCAATATGAGAAAAAGATAAGGAGAACAAGGATCCCCTTTATGAAGGCCTCAAGTAGCTCTAAACAATTGTGAGGGAAGACCCTTGATTAACATTGAGTATGTCAGAGTAAAAAAACAACTCATGACCCATTCTATCCAATCCTGAGAGAAATCAAATACTGCCATCATCTTTGACAAGAAGCTCCACTCCACTCATAAGCCTTTGACATATCCAATTTTATGAACATTCCCCTATTAGCATATTTTTACATTGAATGGATTACCTCCTAAGCTAGAACCACACCATCCAATATATGTTTCCCCTTTATAAAACCCCCTTGCTCCAAGGAGATAATGCTATGTAGAAGAGGTTTTAGCCACTCAGCCATTACCTTTGTGATTATTTTATATATGACATTGCATAAGGCAATAGGTCTATAATCTGAAATGTGCACCCCCTCTTCTCCTTTTAGAATTAAGGTAATGAAAGTATGATTTAATTCTTTAAGCATTCTTTTACTACCTTTGGACTCCTCTATAACAACCATTACATCCTCCTCCAAGTTGTCCCATAAGGCATAAAAAAACTCAATTGGAAAGCCATCTAGACCTAGTATTTTTTTGGTGCTCATTACAAAGACTACTTTCTTCAGTTCCTCATCCCTAAAATTTCCTTTGTTTCCTAGCTGGTATTTCAAGAAAAGATCCTCACTTATGATAATATTTTGAAAAGAGGGTTTTTGATCCCCAACCGTTGCTACCTGTGTCTTTCGAACTGGGAGTCTATTCATCACCTTTTCTTGGGGTGCCCCTTCTCCTTGTCCATCCTTGATAACATTTTCCAATTCTTCAACATCCTTTGGGTCAAACTGCAATCCTTACTTGACATTTTTTTCTAATGACCATCACCGTTCCACATTTTTTGACTTAAATCCCTTTAGAAATTTTGTTTCTATCACTTCATCTAGCAAGTTTGGCTTGAACACAACAACAAATTTTTCTCCAATACTTGCAAGGATCCTTCATCCATAACTAATAGAATAATTTCCTTTGCCAAAGAAAATGCCCAACTTTCCCCTTCCACTAATTCCACCATCTCCAATTCCAAAGCCTCCTTACTATTTTCTCTAAACATACCCCTTCAAGAAGCTCTCTCTTCTAATCCTCCCAAAGTTAGGATCAATACCAAATGGATTCCTCCTCAGGAGGGTTGGTTGAAGTTAAACTTTGATGGTACAGCAAAAGGGAATCCTGGGTTGGCAGGAGTAGGAGGCATACTTCATGATCACCATGGTGAAGCAATCATGGCATTTGCTAAAAATTTGGGGGTTCAATCTAACCATTTCATTGAAGCCAGAGCTTTGTGGAGAGGATTATCGCTATTGCCAGTGAATTCCAAAAGGGTGATTATCGAGGGTGATTCCCTCAACATAATAAATTATATGAATAATTCATAAAATCCTTCCTATAAAGTTAAGATTTACGTGGAAGAAGCTCAAAAAACTATAGCGCATCTATGGGAGCCAATTATCCAACATGCCTTTAGGGAAGCCAACAAAGTGGTAGACAGTTTGGCCAATCATGGCACCACCATCAATGGCCTAGTCACATGGTCTAATTCCCTTCCCCAAAAAATCCTAGAACTGGTTAATGCATATAAAGCCTCCTTCCTCCATAATTCATGAAGCCAGTTTCCAATGTCCAATCAATGAGGTGGTGTTGTTGGATGACACTACTTGCAAAGTGTTCAAAGGGACCAACGTGGAAAAACTGAAAGAGCCAAACAAGCTAAAGGAGATATCTAGGATGAAATATGGAAGCAAGGACATGGTCAAGGACAGCGGTAAGGATACCTCCTAGGAGTAGCGTCGAGGATGGGCTAGAGGATTCACCTGATGACAGGTGCTAGGATGTTTTTTGTAAATCTAGGATGCTTAGGACTTTTTATGTTTTTGGTATGTTTGTGCTTGGTTAGATGGCCCTTTCCTGTTTCATTTACTGGATCCAACATGAGTCAATGTTGCTTTTATTTTAAGGTTTGAGGACCCTTTCAACACTCATTTTAATAAAAATATAAATTTTACTTACCAAAAAAAAACTGTCTTCAGTTCCTCTCTATAAATGGGTTTAAGTAGGGCTTGATTTTCTTCCTCAAAGATAACAGAGGGTATGACAACAAGAACTTATTTTTGAGCCTCTTCATATTGCACCATATTTTCATTAAATAGTTTAGAAACATAATCCATTGAATGGAAGTGCATACATGTAATTGTATCAAATGAGTGTCCATTCTCATCTTTAAGAGCTTCCATGTTGTTCATCTATTTTCTAGCATAAGCAACCTGATGTAAAATTTTGGTATTTTTATTACCTTCTAATTACCAAGTGGTTCTTGCTCTTTATTTCCAGTAGGTATCCTCTTGGTTGTCAATGTCCTCAATCTCTTTATGCAATACATCATCCTCTTATTTGAGCTACTCTATAATTTTTCCTTCCCTTAAGTGTTTTTGAACCTCATCCCATCTGGCCACCAATGGAACTCTTTCGACATGGAAGTTTATCTTGTTAGCTTACCACCATTGTTTTGGTTGATCCTTGACATAATGAAGCTTCTTGTGGAATCTAAATATTGATGTCCCATATGTTGGGCGATCCTCTTCCCTCTACTGTATAATTTTCTTTCGAAGTTCCTCTTTTTGTAACCAAAAGTTTTCAAATTTAAATGGTTTGTGATATTACACTGTTTTGATCCCCCCTTCCAACAAAATGTGAAAGTGATATAAATTTGGACCTTCCAAAATTTGAAATTTTATATTCCATTTCACAAATGCCTCCTCAAAAATAAAAAAAATGATCTAACTTCACCTTCTTTCTATGTGGCTCCCTCCTCTTATTAGTCCAAGTATAGTTGGTTCTAGGGCATTTAATATCCACCAAGTGTAATGCCTGGACTTGGAAAATCATAAGTTAATTCCCTAGGTCTAAAATTGGGGTTCCTCCTTCCTGATATCTAGAGGATAATTTAGCATTAAATCCCCAACAATAATCCATTCTAAGTCCTCCCTTGAGACTCTCATGTTATGCACAACTTTCCATTGATGCATCTGACCATCTAGGTTTTGAGCCCCATAAAAATTTATGATTAAAACCTGCTCAGTTGTCACATTGTTCCTAAAATACGATGTGAGGACACCCCTCCAAGCTATATGTTCTATTTTCATCCATTCAAGAGAGTTACACAAAGTAACTATCCCCCCTGATACCCCTTGGGAAGCCACGTCCATATGATGAACACCCCTCAAAATTCTATTTATTATTTTACACATAAGATCCAACGATATTTTTGTCTCTTGGATAAGCAAAATATATATTTTACATTTGTCTAAGAATATTCAAATAGCATATTGATGGGTTCTACTATTTAAACCCCTAACATTCCATGATTGTATAATCATTGGTTACCTTGAGAGCAATAAAATTATATTGGCCTCACCGATCCTCTAGTGATCAGTTTGTCTCCTTGAACTACTATCAATTCCTTATTTGCTTTTCTACCTACTCCTTTAGAGTTGATATTTTTTTATCTCTTTTCCACATGAGTTATCCCTAGATTTGGCATTTCTCTGTTCTCTTTTTCTATACCCATGATGACATCCTTAATTATCGACTACTCTTGGTTATGCACTATCAATACCCCTACAATATTTGATTATGGTAACTCACTGCACTCAATTACCTGCTCTAGGATGGGAGGATGTGAAAGAGGGCTTGAACATGGCTGTTATTATTTTTATTATTCTCGTCCACTCCTTCCATGTTTTTTTCTTCTTCCTAGTCTATTAATGTCTTGAAGATATCATACCTATTAGAGGGCTTGAGTTGGGTTTGCTCTATACCATATTTTTTCTTTTACCTTCTCCTTCTTTTGGATTGTTCAAAACCATCTCCCTCTACTTATTTACCTTCAGAAATGTTGGTTGTTTCTTTATCGATTATTAACTTACCCTCCTATTGTATCCAAAATTGATACAACATAAATGTACCCATAATTTAAAAAATTTGAAGGTCTTAAATGAGGTGCATATTTTTGTGATATACTAATAAGGAAGTCAAATTTTAAGTATTTAATTGTCTCAAAATGTTTTCATGGATTAACATATTTAACCGATACCTTCAAAATGCCTAAGGTACCCCATTTTTCCTCTCACCCTTAAGTAGTTTAATTTTTTCCTTTTAATAAAAACTTTTTTTTTTTTTGGTAGATAAGATACTATAGCATTAATACCGGGTTTTATAGGTTGACCCAAAACCTTTTACAAAAATCAGCCTAGGGTTGTTGATGAACATATCCTTACTAAGGATCCTATATATGTAAAATCTACATGCCGCCAAAGCCATTACATCCGATAAGGCACATAGCCTGTTATCAAAAAGAAACTTCCCATACAACATTTTGGGTATACCCCGAGAAAACACATGCATCATAATTACAAAAAATAAACAGACACGGATCCCTTCCTTGAGACAATGGAGAAACAAAAAGCTGTAGACACGCATAGCAGAGTACTAAAAACAAATCCCACAAGCCCTATATTGATTGTTACTCTTAATAATTCTTTGGTAATTGCTTTCTTCCGTATATGACATGCTTTGGTACCACATACTATCTTGGCCAATCAACCTTGGAGAAGTGAACCTGTTGGCTAGATTTATGGCGATGGCTATCTGGTGGTCCACGTGGCTTTGGTTCAAAGTCTTATATTACCGTTTCTTTCCTTACCTGTGATTATCAACCAAACTTAAATTACTAAGACGACTACGAGCCATGTTATATGACATGTGACTGTCCCCATTAGTCTTTGTGGTATTTCCAAGCAGCATCCATGAAGACTAACAACTCAAATAATTTTTATTGTGAGTCCAATTCAAAAAAGATATGGGAATACTCCTAGACTTCGAACTTATAGTGCCTTCCCTGTTGGTAAATTTGACTATCATTCTTGGAATTCTTGTTGAATAAGCTCCTCTACTTCACTCGGGACACCATGTTCCCATTTGAAAAGTCTGTCACCATCGACACCCAAATTGGCTAGCTTATCAACAACTTTGTTAGCTTCTCAAAAGACATGTTGGACTTTTTTGTCTTGTCTTCCCTGGAAAAGGATCCTAGCCTCTTCAACAATTGTTTTAATCCTCCAATGAGCTGTTTTCAAATTATTGAGGAGATTTATAACATTCATAGGGTCTCCTTCTATGATAAAATTTCCTTCTAAGTCTTGAGTCATTTGAAGGCCTCTCCACATAGCTCTAGCTTCAGCTTCATTGTTCGTCCTTGTTCCCAAATATTCAAAAAATGCAAGCATCATATTCCCATTATGATCTCGCACAATGCCACCAACGCCTGCTCTACCAGGATTGTCCTTAGCCGCTCCATCAAAATTAAGCTTAAACCAACCCGTAGGAGGTGGAGACCACTTAACATTGGCTCTAGGGTTGACTACCCTAGGCACAGACTCATCTAACAAGGTTAAGCTTAAATATTGAGCAATCGTGATCTCCTACAAATGAGGTTTACAACTATCAAAAGGGATAAGGCTCGCATTCTCATTGGCAAAGGATAGGATCCTGGCAATGATAGTTTGATGATCATGGGTAGACTCATTAAATACTATATGGTTCCTTTCTCCACACCTGCCAAAGATAGTGATTGAGACAAATTTTCCACATGTATCTAGGTCTTTGGCTTGAAAAGGGGTAAGGCCACTGGACGAATAAATCAAGTACGATGGCTGGTTTAACCCATGAAATATTGAAGTCCTAAAAAATCCCAATTAGGACAGTCAAGGAAAAAGTGAACTCAAGGAAAATGTGATAAATGGTATCCCAATTAGCCCTGCACAGATAACAACGATTAGTGATACAAATACCTTTACACATCATATTATCAATGGTTAGAATTCTTCCTTGGATAACCAACCATGAAAAGACTACAATTTTTGGAATTAAATTTCTTATCCAAACTAAGTCCTTTTTTAGGACAAAATCCTCGTCATCAAGTAGAAGCTTGTAAGCTAATTTAACAGTGAACTGTCCATTTTTTGTAGAAGCCCAGGTCTCTTGATCTTCCTTGGGTCTCATGGGGATAAACTGTTGCCCAAGAATGTTAGAAATATCATTTTATTTCGCTTGAAATCCATGAATTCTTATTTATTTCCACTTCATTCTACCTCTATCCTCAACCATATAATCGAAGACTTTTATGCCAATGACTTCTTATGTGATATCTCTGATTCGGGCTAAGTTAGGATATTGCGTCAGTGGTTCGTCCTTAGCCCACCTATCATTCCAAGAATTTATCCTCTCACCATTGCCTAAAATCCATCTTAAACCTTTTTTGATGATTTCCTTACAATTGAGAATTGCTTTCCAAAAAGCATAACCTCTAATTGGAATTGAGTCACTTAGAAATTCCATATTTTGAAGATACTTTCGTTTGATGATAGTTGTCCATTCATTTTCTTCACCAGAAATGAGACACCACGCATACTTAGCTAGTAAAGCTAAATTTATATGAGCAATTCTCCTCAGACCTAAGCCCCCATTTTCCCTGGTTCTGCACACTTTGGTCCATCCTACAAGGTGTATCATTTTTTTCTCCTCTAATCCAGTACATAAAAATTATTTTTGGAGTTTCTCAATTTTTTGTAAAACCTTCACAGGGGCTTTGAAAATGGAGAGGAAATAGACTAGAATGCTCTGAAGAGAGGCCTTAGTGAGGGTCAGCTTTCCTGATTGATATAGAAGATGACCTTTCCATCCAACAAGTTTTTTTTGAATTCTTTCAATAACCCTGTCCCACATTGACTCTCTCGAAGAACCAATGAAAATAGGGAGACCAAGATACGAAGTGGGGAGGTTTGCTATATCACATCCTAAAATTTTTGCAATCCTTCCTTGCCTCTGAATCGCGGTGTTCAAGAAATATAACTTGCTTTTACTGAAATTAACTTTTTGACCAACAGCATCCTCGTAGAGTTGTAGGATGTATTTAATTATTTTAGCCTCAACCACCGATGCCTTAGTCAATATAAGGGTATCATCGATGAATTGTTGGTGAGAAACAACCCTAGTGAGAGATTTTGCCTTGATTCTCGATATTAGCCTTGAACTACAAGCATTTTTTATGGTTCTACCTAAAGCTTCTACCACAATGATGAATAACATGGGGCTGATAGGGTCCCCCTACCGAATTCCTCTACGACTTTGAAAGTAACCAGCAGTTATTCCATTAACTAGAATCGAGAACCATGCTTTAGAAATATATTCTTTGATAAAATTAACCCATTGGTGGTGAAAACAAAACTTAAGAAGTACAACAATCACAAAGCCCCAATTTAGCCTATCAAATGCTTTGTTCATATAAAGCTTGAGGGCAAAAATAGACCTGTTAGTCTTATGAGTAGAGTGCAGAGCTTCATGAACTATGATAACTCCATCCAAGATTGACCTACCCTAGACAGAGCTTCCTTGGCATGGATCTATGATGCGGGGCATAATATCTCTCATTCTATTTGCAATGGCTTTAGTTAGGATCTTGTAAGAAACATTGCATAGACTGATTAGCCTAAAGTCGGCCATAGATTCAGGGGTTTGCTTCTTAGGAATTAGAGAAATAAAAGTAGAGTTGATATCTTTTGGGATATGATTTCTTGCTTGGAATTCTATGACAGTAGAAATTACATCCTCACTTATGATGTCCCAAAAATCTTGATAGAAACGAGGGGGAAAGTCGTCGGGTCTCGGGGCTTTTCTGGCTCCATGCTAAACAAGGCTTCCTTAATTTCCTCATCAGAAAATGGAGCTAGAAGCTTAAGGTTTATATCCTCATTTATTATGCTAGGAATGGATTGCAAGAGAATATCTTTGGCCTCCTCATTGCATTGGGATTCCTAACCAAGGATAGAATTGAAATAAGTTACTGGCTCATTTTTTATTTCTGTTAAGTCTTGAGTAATAGAACCATCTGCTTTTTTAAAAAAAGTTATCTTGTTATTGCTTCTGTTTCTAAGCGTGGTGATGTGAAAAAACTTGGAATTTTAATCTCCATATTTCAACCAAAGAGCCCTTGATTTTTGCCTCCAATAGATTTCCTCACAAGACAAAATGTTATGAAACTCTGCTAGTTTTGTTCGTTCCTCCTGCCTAGTGGTTTCATCAGCATCACCATGTTGGATCCTCTGATCAATTATCTTCAAAATTTCAACAACCTATTTTTTATTTTTAAAGATGTTCCCAAAGACCTCTTTATTCCAAGTTCGAAGCTTTTCCTTAACAAAATTTAATTTGCTAGCAAGTTTAAAAGCTGCACTACCCCTGACAGGCTGCTGCCACCACTGACTTAAGTTATCTCTGAAACTGGAATGTTTGATCCATATATATTGAAATCTAAAATGTTTCTTAAAGGACAGAGAGTTAGGGATCTCCAACAAAATGAGATTATTATCAAAGGTAATTTTAGGAAGGGCTTGCAGGGTAGAATCACTGAATAAAGTTGTAGCCTCCTTTGATAGAAAAAACCTATCAAGCCTTTCTTGAATGAGATGACACCCTATCCGCCGATTGCTCCAGGTATAATTCACTCCTCTAAGTTTTACATCCATCAACATGTTGGAGTTCACAAAGTCATTGAACTCATCCATGCTCCTGATAGGTGGTCCATTTCCACCCATTTTTTCTGAAGGGTAAAGAGGAGTGTTAAAATCCCAGACAGAATCTAGGGGACATTATGGAAGATTTCACTCAGATTGCCTAAGTACTCCCACAGTAGAGCTCTCCCTTGAATTGAATTCGGGGCATAAATATTTGAAAGGATCCATGACCTGTTATTTTTTATTTCCTTAAATAAAACACTAAGAACCCTGTCATATTTCTAAATAATGGTGCCTTCTACTATCCGAGGATCACACAAAGTCATAAGGCTTCCAGATGCTCATCTGGCTGATTTGCAAACCATCTCCCCTTGATTCCAGATTTTTTTTGCTATTTTTTTGACTGAATCTCATTAGTTTTTATTTCTTGCAACATGCTAATAGTTGGATTCACTTGATTTATTATTGCACTGACTTCCCTGTGTTTGGGCAGGCCATTGAGGCCTCTTAAGTTCCATGAGAGGAACTTCATTTAGATTATTTGGTATTTCTTTCTCTCCCCCTCCCTTGAGGGGGTTTTCCTAATTTGTTGTCTTCAGAACCCAGAATAACCTATTGAAGCAAGGTTCTCTATTTTCCATTGGCAATATTATTATCAGTTTTAATTTTTTGATGCTCAACATTTGATATTATCCCTCTTCTTTTTTCACTACCAAAATCCATTGGAGACTTCACGGTACTCCTGGTTTGTTTAGGACTAAACTTAGGGGAGGTAATTTATCGCAAAACCAGACTGCCATATTCCTCAATCTGAAGAGTTTCACATATCTCCACCCCTACATCCAAATATTCTCCTTTTTTCTTGCATTCCCCTGGTCTGTGGGACGACCCCTCAGTAGGATTCACTTGGCTCCTAGTGATGATGTTAGGGAGATGAGATTTTTTATTTTCCAATGCCTCAACTTTCTTCATAAGTTCTTCAGCATTAGGGTTTGGATTTGGGATGCCCATTAGGCTTGAAGTATTTCCAGCATTAGGGTTTGGCTTTGGGATCTTGAATTGGATGTGGATTCTAGAGATTGTGCATTAGGGTTTGGATTTGTGATGCCCACAGGGCTTACAGTAATTTCAACATTAGGGTTTGAGGATCCTGACTTGGATGGGGATTCGAGAGAGTTAGAAAGGTTAGACTGAAGGTGCTGGGCTTCCATGTATTCTGATAATTCTCCTACTCCCATATTGGATAGAATCAAAAATTTATTTGAAACTAGAGGATTGGAACTTACCTGAGTATTTTGGTTGCCAACAACCTATTGTTTTCCTTTGTCTTGCTGGGACCCTGCACCCTCTATTTTTTTTTTTTTGGTAGACATAGTTTGCCCGATTGAAATCGCCTCTGCTGTGGAAACTCCTCAAATTTCCTCTGTCTAACATTCTTTGCTTCTGCTTTTCTCTATTCATTGCCAGGTTAGGGCACTGATTGCATAGATGTCCTTGATTTTTACATTCTGCATAGAATATCTATCTATTCTCGTATTCTACCAGCTTTTTTCTATAGTATTTTACATACTCTAGCTCCACAAACCTTGGCAATCATTATTCAAATTAGCATTTATGTATATTTGTGCATGAGTCATCCTTGTCCTGGCCAAGGTCGCATGGTCAATGGAGATCAGGTCCCCTATAGTTTTGGCTATGCCCTGCAGCCAATATTCATTGAAGAACTAGGCAGGTAGACTTGGGAGACAAACCCAAATAGGGGCAATGTTAATATTTTTCTTTTCAGGGTTGAAATCTTCACCCCATCATCTGAGAAAAAGGCTCCTTTTGCCTAGAAACCAAGGACCTCTTGTTAAAATACGGTTAGCATCCTCCATATTGTTAAAACAGATAATGAAGAACCCTCGAGTTAGAGCTACCAACTCCAAGCTGCCTACCAGTCACCATTTACCCATCGCCCAATCCTTGATAGTTTCCATGTCCAGCCTACCTCCCAAAAACTTGCCTACTAGGGAGAATTCTTCCATTAAAATAAAAGGGCTCATGGAACTTGTCGGGGCTAAAATTTTATTATTTACTGGAACTAGGGGTGGAAGAGAGAGAACCTCCTTTCTTTTTCCTCTAAGAGTCTCAGCAAAAGACAACCACTTCTTGGGCCACATATTATCCTTCGTATATTTTTTGTTGGGGTATTTTTGAGGAGGGTCGGGCCTCCATGTGATGCCCACATCCAAATCTGTCGTAGCCTTACCACCTTCCCCTGGATCCTCACTTGATCCATGCTCAAGGTTCCCACTTGCCCCTTCCATACTTGCTCTACCTCTACCGCCTTGGATGAGATTCCTACCCAAAAAATTCAAACCCTCACTCCCGTCACACCCGCTAAACCTCATCTCACTCATTCCTCTTGCTCTCTCCTTCAGGTGAGCATAATAATACAAGCTTAGAGAAAAAGGAGTTTCTTATTTACTAACATCCTTTTATTAAAAACTTAAGGGGTTCCCCCGCTTGCTTTTTATAAAGGATTGTAATTTTTTGACTGAATCGGACGAAAAAAAAGAGTGCAATTGTTGCTTCAACCGACTATCAGAAAATCACTACCAAAATCAAAAATCACTGAAGACTGAGTAAAAATATTATCAACTGAAAGTAAAGAAATATCGACTGACCAATAATCATTCATGCCAAGGTAAAGAAATTTTTTTGTCAATGACCATAAAAAATGGGCTGACAAAATTTTAAAAGCAAAGAAAATTTTTTGCCTCTTGTAAGGAAGCTTCGATCAACCACTCAGTCTGAACAGCTGAAATGAAAGCAAAAATTATAAATCGGTAGACGAAGAAAAAATTATCACCGAAAGTTTTTGGTCGGCTAAAATAAAAGGTCAGCCTATCGAAATTATCGATCGATCAAATTCATCTTTTAGTCGACAAGCAGAAAATAATATTCAAAGATATAAAATGTTCGGCCAATAGGAAATGAATAGTAGTCGATCGATGGACCAAAAATGTAATGATAATTTTTTGATCGACCACGATAACAAACCAACTAAAAACTTGATCGATCGAATTACATCGTCGATCAAAACAAGTAAAGGGACAACCAAAAGTCAAACGATCAATGAATCGATCGGTTAACGAATAACACAAATTGGTCATCCAGCACCAAGTAAAAATATCATTTCGTCGAAGAATAGCATTGGTTGGCTAAAAAACTATGAGGATTAGTCGACCCAAGTAATGATGTGGTTAAAGTACAACCATTAAAATTTTTTGGTTGAAAGAAGACAAATGCTAAATATCGATGGTCGAACAGATTCTAACCATTGAAATATCATCGATCGAATGAAATTAATAGTGCAGATTAACTGAGCCAGATAAAGGTAAAGTCAGTAAAAATCAAGGTACATCATCATTTAATTTCATATGCATAATACTTTTATTATCATAAACTGACCCCCTCGATAAAAGCTAGCACGATATTTTTAGTGCAGTGCATACAAAATTTTCCTAAGCCATTCGACCGAATAATGACATCCGATGATAGAAATCTTCATTCATGCAAAATTAAAGGAATCCATCGACCAAAATATGATAGGAAAAAAGGGCTAACCTACTGAGCATCCAATAAATGAGCCCTTAAACCTTGATCAAATTTAAGCATTGATCGATCGATCAGCCATCAACCACAATCAAAGTGCAAAAACTAAAATTCATGGATCCTATCCTAAGAAATCTAACACAACACTCAAATCAATGATGATTTCATTGGCACGACCAAAATTGATTTAGAAATTATAGGTATGCAAATCAACTACAAAACTCAGTCTTGGATATATTCAAGTACAAGATGTAATACAATGTGTACTCATTGAATGATTTAGGATCTAATGCTTGTATGATCTAACGACTAGTTACGCGAACCAACCAAGAAGATGACAATCCATGATCGATCAACCATTATGAAATATTGAGGTGGCGAGATGATAATGACAAAAATGCAATGGTAGTTGGTACGATGTTAATGACGCTTCATGTGCAAACCAATTTAAATACATGATAAGGGTAATAAGCAACTCACAGTGCTTATAGTATTCTTGAACTATTTGAGAGCTGAGAAGTCCAGTAATAGAGATGTGAGTAATGGCCTCCTCCTCCAGCAAAAGTTACTCTCAAGATAAGATTCAAAGTATTAGACGAAAATATGTCTTTCAAAAATATGAACACCAAAAAAATTGGAGAACAAGTATGGGGAGAAGAATATCTCACTGAGTTATGCTTCCAATCTAGCATAGAAGAGTGGTGATACCTGCACTATATATTAAAGAACATATTCAAAAATGTGTATGAAGACAAATACAAGAGAGCTCCCCACTGCAACAAATGGAGAACCAGTTTGGTAAATCTCTTGTGCCCAAGAGTACATTTCTCTCCTGAGCTACTCTCATGACTAGCCATATCGTATGACCCAAGAACCAGGGCTATAGTTAATGACCGAAATAAGCCCATTTATAGGATCACACTAGAGAAGATCGAACAGTTTTGTGGGTTGGAAACAACCAAACAAATCTATGATGTAAATGTAATTTCAAAGCAGGCCCAACACATGATTGGCACCACCTTCTACGAGAAGTTGTTCGATTATGACAAGTCGATATCGATGGATTTTCCCATTCACAAGTCTCAATTCCACAAATGGATAAGAGACTACACTAACATGATTCATATAGTAATGGGAGTCGAGGACCTCAACTAGATCAACATCAAAGTTATGTACTTAATAATGCAGTGCAACAAAACCTGGAAGATACCAATGTATAGGTGGCAAGATGTAATATGTGATATGATAGACAAGGAATTTAAAGAATTACAGGAGACCATAAAGAAGGATAGAGATTTTATGCCCTATTTGTCACACTATTCATTTATCATTCACCTGATCATTGGGCAGTTCAAAGATGATGCCATCAAGCAGCTAGGAGGTGTACTAGGGAAAATTATCCAATACAAACTACCTTGTCTATATGATGGAATTTCAAATTATTTAGAATTTTGTGGAAGAATTTTGGCATTGATGTACTATGTGCTCACAGAGAAAGAACCCCCAAAATGAGTCGATATAATAAAGTATATTCAAGAAATGGAAGTTGGATATTACTTTCTCATTGTACATTTTAGTTTCATAAGAACATATGGGGGTAAATTACCACCAAAAGCCTTACCCACTTTCTATCCAAAATCATTGGTTGCCTTAGATATAATAAGGCAATCTGCAGAAGAAGCTAGATTAAGATAGAAAAAGAAGACCAGGATTCCTTGGCTCACAACACCAAGGAAAATAGGGCAATATGTGTACAGAGGGTATCCTACAATATTGAAAGCTTTGTCCATGATGGACTCCTACCATTTTGAAGAGATCACCTGGAGACCATACGATCCCAAATACTATTACAAAAACATCGCTTTTGAATCTAAACCAATGGAACATGGGGAAGATGAGTTTGAGAAAAATCTTCTATGATCACAAAACAATGGAATCAATCTCGAGCAAATATGGAACAACCAAAACCTTAAAAAGGCACATACTCATACAAAAATGGTAAAGAACTACTATGTAAACTTAAGGATGGTAAGAAAAGATACAGTGGATAAAATCATGCCACAAGTAGCTATCATCCCACCAGAGGATTTTGTAGATCCTATTGTAGAAGTTATGAGTTTAGATCCTGAAAAAATTGAAATTGTAGTTGAGGTAAGGGATCAAGTGACAAAAGAGGTAATTGGTACTTCTTTTGCTTCTCAGTCTCCCAATGCAAATAAGGTAAAAGATATTGTGCCCACTTTTGTTGCCCCAAGATGCATCACAACTGAAATCCTGGAAGTTACTTTGATGGCCTTACAACATTTATAGCAAATGATCATAGGCTCTCCTCAGGAAGTACTAGTAGCTTTAATGATAAACAACAAATAAATTAAAATATATGTCATAGCATGGGAGAGAATACAAAAAAATCGAGGATTCAATGATATTTTTAGATATTATCAAGTGGTAATACTCGACACTCCAAGATATCCCCCTAATAAAAGAGAGAATCAAAATGGGCACCAATGAGCTTATTATTATCACTCTAGTCAAGAGAGAAGACTATAGAATTTACTGTTGAATAAAGAGGAGCGCATCAAAGCAATAATAGAAGACAAAGTGAAAGAAGCCTAGGCTAGGAGTAAAGTTCAAAATTTGCCTTCATCATGTTCAGAGCCAAATTCCAAGGCTACCATCACCATTCCTACTCAAGGAAAACATTCACTTTAGATAAATCCTAGCCTAGGTGATGCAGATATAGGAGGAGACTCGGTCTCATTATTGAAAAATGGAGTACAAGTCCATGTACATACTACACTAGCAATTGAGAGAGAGGTGATGGCCTAGAAATCCAAAATAGAATTGTTACAATCAAAAAATGAGAAACTAAAGGCTGAGGTTAATAAGGACTAGGGAAAATTGCCTTCTGATAGTAATTCATTAAAGGCTTCGAAGCTTGCAACCAAATTCAAATAAAAGATGATCAAAATCATAGAAAATGAAGATAAAATGATTGAGAATTGTTGCAGATATTTTGGGATGATAATAGAAACAAATAAAGAAATAAAATCTTTGTTAGAGAGTGCAGATAAGAAGATG
This sequence comes from Wollemia nobilis, assembly GCA_028583015.1. NCBI lineage: Eukaryota > Viridiplantae > Streptophyta > Pinopsida > Araucariales > Araucariaceae > Wollemia > Wollemia nobilis. The sequence goes on from JAQPPZ010015100.1 coordinate 13,754,115, forward strand.
GTAGTTGTTTCCCTAGTATATGAAATATGCAAAACCAGGTACAAATAGATTAGATCCAGGCAAGTGGTCACCATTGATGGTAAAACTCATAGCTTCCAGGTAGAGTATGAGAAAGTCACAAGTTTCAAGGTGAAAAGACCCATATGGAATAACTCGATCAAAGAGTTAGAAAAAGTAGAGAAAGATACGATAGTAAGTCACCTGAAGCACCTCAATGTTGATCTCCACAAATTACTCAACATAGAAGGTTTCTATCAGTTAATCATCAAAGATATCAGAGAATTCCCCTACAAAGAGGTTGATGAAGATAAATTGTCTGATCAACTCATCTCTTTGACAACACTCACCCTGGACATAGTCAGATTCTTTTAGATCAAAAAACCATTCATAAAAGAAGACAAAATCAAAGGAATGAGAGCATTGGATAGGATTCGCACAATTAGTGAAGTTGACGAAGAAATCTGGATACTTATAACCGATTCCATTGGTGCAAGTCAAGATGAGAAATAGGAAATTGAGAAAAGATAAAATGTGCCTGAGTCAATAAGCAACATGGGGCCCACGATGATAGAAAAGGGAAAAGAGAAGATAGGTGATAACTAGGCAGGGCTTCGACCAATTTTGATGACATATTTTTGAGGAAGTTAAAATAACAAACTGTACAACACCCAACCAATGACAAGGTAGGAGATGGCGCCAAGTGGATAGTCTAGATGAAAGTAGTTTAGGTAGTTACAGAGCCACCACAACTATAATAAGGACATCTATAGCCATAATAAGGATTGATATTTGACATAGCATATTTTTTCTAAGAGGTATACTTGAGTGCCCGTTATTTGTTGTTGTATCCCCTTTGTCTTTCTTCTTTTTCATCCCTTATTCTTCCCTTTTTTGTGCAATTTTTGATAGAGAAGTTTCCAAGAAGCTGATATTATTTCTAGATTATTGAGCTATAGGTCTAGAGACTCGACTATTATGATATTCGAACGGAAGAGTGAAGATATTCGAACGAGGATCTTTATTGTATTGATATTTCAAGATTTCAATGGTTGTTGCAAGTCAATTCTTCATGTAATCATATTTCAAATATTAATACAATTTTAGGCTTCTTTTCTATTATTTTCTTGTCTTCAATCTTGTGTGTATCTTCATTATGGGTTACATTATTTGAATGCATAGTGAACGTTTATTTCATTGGTCAACTATTATGTTTATTACGATATTCAAATGAATGTAATTGCACCGATTATCTCTTTCCTTGTTCTCTCTATTTTCATTGAATTATCATTAAATCTTGCTACAATAGCCCAAAGGATTAAGGCACCAATCATACATAAGGTATAATTGAATTGTTATTGTTTTAGTTCGGTCAAAATTTATAAAATATTTAATTCACCACCATAAATTTGGAAGAGCATGAACATAAAATATTAAAAACTTTAAGTTCACCTCAAGGGTATCCTTACCATACCTGGTCTATTTAGAAAATATTGAAGAACTCTATTCCCAGGTTAAAGAGGCAGGTCGACCAGAGCTTGTAGTTGCTCATTGGCAGTAGGTTTTCCTGTAGCGTGATAACTTATCCCAAGGATGCAAGAAAAATCCCCAATAGTTTATTGGCATAATTTTTGGGGACCGAATGCGTAATTTTCATAACAATTTGGAACCTAACGACAAATATTTATCGGAAATAGTTAGCTTAAAAGGAACCAAAATATTGGTTTATCTTAAATTCTTTTTAAATCTATTTCCCTCCCATGCTCGCAGTTTCCAATTTTTCTTTTTCAAGAACGAGCGGTTATATTGTTTTCTTGATTCTCTTGAGTTTCTTGATTTTCTTTATTCTTGAAAAATTTTATACCCTGAGTGATTGAGAGTGTTATAAGTCGAGCAATCTCGACCAAATGTTTATTCCTTTTGCCCACATTGTGCTGGCGACTCTGACTGGATAAATCCAAAAAAATTAAAAGATTAAAAAGAAGAGCATAACATGCTAGTGCAAACAAGAAGAATCGCTCAAGAGCTATATCCAGAATTCTAAGATCTAGAGGTATTTTTCAAAACTAATCCTACTAATTCATCTTCAAGAAATTATGATGTAGATGTTGTTATTGTATAGAATATTTTTGAAATAACTCTCACTGTTCCTAGTAGAATTAATACTACAACTCCTACTGTAATTTCTTTGAATCAAAATCAAGTACATTTGATAGTTAATGTGGCCATTTTTTCTCCTAATGTTCATTTATGGAGAACCAATAGATATAGACCTTTTCAGTTACCAACACCGCTACATGATCTCCCCAGTAAAGCTCATAAATATTTACCCAAGTTTCAAGGAAACGATGCAGTTATTGGAGAAGATCACATTAAAATCTTATTGTATGTTTTAGAAAATATAGAAGTAGAACATGAAGATATAGTGTTGAGACTATTCCTTAAAACCTTAGATAAGGATGCTAGAGAATGGTTTAACACCCTTCTCGATAATGATATTGCCAATTTCGCTAAAATAGAAACTATCTTTCTAAAGAAATTTGGTGAGAGAAAAAATGAATAGTCATTGTTAACAGACCTGGCAACAATGAAAAAGAGAGAAAACAAATTAGTTGGTGATTTTAATAGAAGTTTTTCTAAATCCAGGAATAAGATTCCCATTGCTCTAAAACCAAACAACATACATTCAATCTATTTTTACAAAAAATCCTTCCTAGGAGAGTTTAACTATGATTTAAGACAAGAATAGGTTAATACAATAGATGATTGTATGGAGAAGGTGATAGATATTGAAAGGTATATGTTAAATAGTGGAAAAATTAAACCATATTCTCTAGAAGATAATAATTCTGATAGGAAGCCTAAGAAGGTGGGATCCAACCTACAGAAGATAACTGAACATGACCCCATGGAGAAACTGGCTAATCAAATGGAACAATAGATTAGCCAAAATAGAAATAAATAAAGATAACAATGGTGAATTTTCTCACCCTCATGTTGACAGATAGCAAGCTAACAACAAGCCATCATTTAGGAGAGATTTTAATAGAAATTGGAGTAACAACAATCTTGATGAGAGATAGAAATAATGGGAATAACGGGAAGAAAAAAGAAACAAAGGACTCAGACTTAGTTCCAAATCCTATACCCACTGTCAATTTAGCAAAAAAATTTCCCTATTACTATTTAGCTTGTGATGCCCCTCATAACCCAATTTTTTGTGGTATATGTCTAGGAATCCATTATCTTATGAACTTAGATGAGGAATCCGAAGAGGATATCAGAATTAATGCATGTTGGACTCTAGAGGATGAGTCTAGAGAAAGGTTTTTTAAGGAAGATATGGATTCATATGCTTCAAATCACCATTCCAAAATCCTAATTGCAAAAAATATAAAAATCTTACAAAGGGGACAAGAAACTAGATATGATAAAATGAAGCAAAAGAAGGTAATCCCAACAACTCAAGATATGGACGAGCTTGAAGCCCATGCTTTAAATATAAGAAATAGAATTGTTCCTAATAAAATTGATAAAATCCCAAATAAGGAGACTAGAGAACAACTTGTTGTAAATAATAATGTACAAAAAGACAAAATAGAAAAAAATCAAAACAAAACTACTACTGCCAATGTAGAAATAAATGAGTCATCAAAACATGAAGAATGTACCATAACATTAGATGTTAAGAAGATGGAATTTGATGTTGTTTTTGAGCTGAGTAAATATAAATTTACCATTACCTTTGGTGAGTTAATGAATATTTAGAAGTACAAAGAACAATTTTGTAAGGCTTTTGACCTGATCAAACAAAAAGGAACTCAATCCTGTAATACAGTCAAACCATCTAACCATGGGACTAGAACATCCTCGTATGTTAGACCATTTTATGTGTCACTCAGATATAATTCAGATGAAAGAGAAAGGTATGCCATTCACAACTGTATTCTAGATAGTGGTGCATCCCATAACATCATGCCCAATTAGATAGCAGATAAACTCTAGTTAATTTATACTAGGGAGTCCCCTCCTATGTCAGTAATGGATAGTAGACATATACCATGTGTAGGGATTATCATTGGCTTGTTAGTCTTCTTAGATCAACATCCCAAGAAGGTTATAGTGATGGATGTTGTAGTAGTTGATTTAGACCCTTTCTTCTCATTGTTGTTAAGCAGATATTAGGTAGAACAGTTGGGTGGCTCCATACAACTAGACTGGTCTTATGCAACCATCCCTATTTTAGGAAGAGAAAATGTGACTTTAAGAATAGAACCACTTAACAAGTATTCAATGGAACTGGTAAGACCATATGACACCATGATTAATTTGGTTAATTTTGTAGAAGAGAAATAAATAGAAGTGTACTCAATTTGGCATAATCCATTATTGGTAGAAGTCCTTGATGCAAAAGATATGGATCCTAAAACTAGAGAACTAATAGATGCATAATCTGACAAAGTTCTTACCCCAAAAATGTGGACCATGTCCTTTGATGGGGCTAAGTCCCTATTGGAGCCAAAATTAACTCAAGTTTGAAACCCCCAAATTTAAATTTTTTGGTTTTAATCAAATTGTTAATGTTGTTGGTCTTTGCCTAAAAAAATTGTTGTGAGTAATTCAATTTTTCATTGGTTGGTTTGATAAAGTCTAAACCTTAGCTTTAATAATGTGGGCTTAATTTTTCAAAAATACCTCAAGTGGTAAGGGTAAAAAATTTTAATATAAATCCCCAATTCAAGGGTCGACCTTCCTAAATATTTTCCTTGGCCCTAAACCGACAAATAAAGTCCCTAAATCATAAGTCGTTTAAAACATTCACCATGGTCTCAAAGTCCAAAAAACCTAAGGTTAAAATAAATATTAATTTATTAAAATCCTAAGGGTATGCACCTCGCTAAGCTAACTGGTGAGCACCTCAGATTTAATCCAAGGGTCATGCACGATCCAGAGAAATCGGACGATAGCGCTTTAATAAAATCAAACTGAAGATAAGTCAAAAGTCAAGCATAGTCAAGGGGTAAAAAGGTTGTATCTTAAAACTCGATCGGACGGTAGCGCATCGCCAGAGGAAATCTGACGGATGCGCACTCATGATAAGATCCGAAAGATAAAATCAAAGAGTCAATAAGATTTAACCCAAAGTTTAAAAATCGAGCAGGTTGCCTTCAATCTAACGACAATGCTTAAACACCTCTAAAATCAACGGTTGCGTGCCCTCTAAGAAGTCAAAGTCTTAAGAAAAGTCATCATGGGTCAAGGTCAAATTAAAATCAGAGCAGGTCTGACAGATCGGATGATCGCGCCAAACAACGTATAGATCGACGATTGTGATTGCTTCAATCTAAATGAACTTTAAAGTCCATATTAAAAAGGATGTGCCCCATTTGATTAATCATCGGGCTTGTTACCAAGATCGGACGGCCGCGCTCAAATGATTTTTAATCTAATGGTGGTGCACTAATTGAAGATGCATTAAAGAGGGTTAAGGATTGGGAGAAATTAATTAAAGTTAATCATGATTAGCAATGGTTTAATATGTTAGTTAATTTTCCCCCTTTTTGCCCTAATCATGATTAATATTATAAATGCTTGATTAAACTAACTTGTAGGTTGATTAGATCCAATGGTTGTGCTTGTCTCCACTCAGATCCGACGACCGTGCCAAAATCACAGGATGGAAGGTAAAAGGCATGGGTAAGGATGAAATTAATTGACATTAATCATGTTTATTAAGGGTTTAATACATTTACTAATCTTCCCCCTTTTCACCTTAATCATGATTAATAAGAAAGCAAAGATCTATAACATCATTATCTAGCATGCATCTTGTCAGTGATCAAATGGCAGCACACAAACTAAATCGAGAATCAATGGACGCGAAGGCCTATAACTGGCGACAAAGATCCAAAGGCTAAATAAATACCTTTTTATAAGACACAAATCGAACAACGACATTCATTGACCATCCAGATCTAACGGTGCGCATACAAGAAGATAACCAAAGGTTAATCTAAGCATTATTATTTCAAAATATTGATTAATATAGTCGAGGTACGTATGAATTTTTCCCATTTATTAAAGAATATGTGCATATGTATGATCCAACGATCGCGCCTCACCACCATAAGATCCAATGATGATCGCAAAAGAAAAGTAAGTGTACTTTATGATTACCATCGATTAAAACAAGTTATTAAGGTTTAACAATATAAGGATTAAACATCGGATAAACATGATTAATTGAAGACCAATAAAACACGTTATTTCAAGTGTTTACATGAGAACATGTACACTAACTATCATACAAGTTTTGGGAGATCAACGGATGCACTTCATCTTAGATCAATCCGATGGTTGCGATTAATCACGGTTGACTTAGGGAAAAAGGGACATCATAGGTTAAATTCATTCACCCAACCCTGGACTACATAGGGGATCATTTTGAAGAACTGCAAGGACAAGAAATAACAACACTTGAAGGCAATAAAATTCAAATCAATTTTGAATTTTTCAAAGCAGCCCTGTTTGGATCAAACCGAGAAAAATGGACAAATTTTGTGATTGAGATGAATGATCTGATAAAGTATGCTACAGATAAACTAACAGATATTGGCCTGTCCTTAGATCAATGCCTGGAAGCATCAGACATAGAAGGAATATTCAAAGAAACCCTTGAGAGATTTGACTGTGAACAAGGTGATGAGGAGGAGATGATTAAACAAACTACACTCATGGTGAATGCTACAGAAGCCTTACTACTTTAGTATGACAGAAACATGTCTGTTATTGTTATACAAAAAATAGAATTCTGCAAGAAATGAATATGCTCAAGATTGCAGCCACTTTTGACATAGAAATATGGAGGTTGATTGATGAGCATATTAAAGGGTTGCAAAGGAGTTTAAAGGGAAAAAGGGTCAATACCTGCACTCAGCAAAAAGTAGATTCTGCACCATAGACAACTGCAATAATAGGAGATATATCTGGGGTAGTCAAAGGGTCAAAGGATCAAGGAAAGACAACTCAAAAGAAACCAGTTCGGAAAGCAACAACTAAACGCACCAAGAAGTAGCAGAATCAAGCAAAAGTTCTCCTCATACTTAAATCACCAGTTGAGTGGGAATATGTTTGAACAAGTCAAAGAAGAGAGCACAGTCAGTTCAGAACAAAGCCAGCTGGATAACATCAATTTTGGAGATTCAATCAGAAGCTACCAAGTGTATAGTCAAAAGTAAACCAAGAATAACAGAATCAAGAACCAACAGCTATAAAAAGAAGTAGGCAGGTCTGGATTCTGCATCAAGCAATTAGAGAATAGCATTTTTGCTAAGAGGTATACTTGAGTGCCATGTTAGTTGTGTTGTATTTTCTTTGTGTCTATTTTATTTTATTCATTCTTTCTTCCTCCCCTTGTTGTGCAGGATTGTATGATAGGAAAGCATTCAAGAAGTTGAGAATATTTCCAGTCTTATTGAGCCTAGGATTCAAAGATTCTTCTATTACCAGATTGGAACAAGGAGAGTTGGAGAGACCTATTACATTATTTGAATAGAGTCCTCTTCATTGTATTGATGTATTTCTTTAAGAAAAATAGAGTTAAAAGGCATCCCGCCCACTCTGCATGTAATATTTTATGAAATCAATACAATTCTGGGTTTTATTCTTGTCATTTCTTTGTCTCAGTATTGTGTGTATCTGTATAATGGGTTACATTATTTGAATGCATTATATACGTTTCTTTCATTAGTTAACTCTTGATTTTATTACGATATTCGAATGAGATTAAGAACGCCAATTTTCTTCTCCCCTTCTCTCTGTTCATAATTAAAAATTATTGTTAAATTGCTATAACAACCCAATGAATCTAGGCACCGGTCTACATAAGGCATAACAGTTGGTTATTTTCATGCTTGGTCATTTTAATAAGAATACTTATAGTTTAATATAAATCTAGAGCATGCAAATTAGAAGTTTAATTATAGAATTGTCACTGGGGTTTCCTTACCCATTCTACCATCTTTTATAGCAATATTCGGGTTTAATAGAACATGAGGCAAGTCGACCAGAGCCTGTAATAGCTCATTGGTTTCAAATGGGTTCTTGTAGCATGACAATTGATTTCCTACGGATGCAAGAATCGGTTCCAACATATTTTTGGCACCGTTTCGGGGAGGACTTCTTAGAAAGATTCAATTATCTTCTTAAAAGTTTTCTTCAACGATTATTTTTAATCAACGGATGACCAGTTAAAGTAAAGAACCAACGTTTTAATTTTCACTTTGTTAGAAGTTCTTTATTTTTCCTATGTCCGTAGTTTATATTTTGAAGTAAGTTCTTTATGTTCTTGATTTTCTTGAAAATTTCTCTTTCTTGATTTTCTTGAAATTTTGGTTTCTTGATTTTCTTGATTTTCCCCAAGAACCCACTCCTGTGAGGATGAGAGATAATATCAAGCATTCTTGATAAGAGTATACATTGTTATTTCTGCACCCCAATGTTGGTGACTCTACTAGATGAACCCAAAAGAAAAATATAAAAAGGAGAGAACAGAACATGTTGGCGAACACCAGGAGAAGTGGTAAGGAGCTATTTCTAGAACTCGAGAATCCAGAGGTATTTATACATACCCAGAAAACTCCACTTTTTAAGAATACCATTTATAATAGTAGATTAAATTCTAGTGGTAAAAGGTACGTGAAGAAAATCTAGAATACTATTACTACTGATATTTCTGTAGATGAACGTTTAAAATCAGTAGTAGAAGATATATGTGATTATTCTCATTTAAAGGTAGATAATTCATCAATCTACGTTCAAAATGCCCAGACCCATACCACCGTAGATACTACATCTATAAAATTAAATACAACAGTAGCTATGGCTCAGGGTAATGTTCATTTGTGGAGAACTAACAGATATAGACCTTTTGTATTACCAGTAAATTTAAATGCCTTACCTAGTAAAGCTCACAAATACCTCCCTAAGTTTTTAGGAAATAGTGCAATAACTAGAGAGGATCATATCAAAAGTTTCTTATATGCAATGGACAGTCTGGAAGTTGAACATGAAGATGTAGTATTAAGACTATTTCTACAGACTTTAGAAAAATATGCTAGAGAATGGTTTAATTCCCTTCCTAACAATGATATCCTAGACTTCACCAAAATGGAAGAGGTGTTCCTAAAGAAGTATGGTGAAAGGAAAAATGAACAATCATTGTTAACTGAGCTAGCCACTATGAAGAAGAAAGAAAATGAGGTTGTTAGTGATTTTAACAGAAGATTTTCAAAAACAAGAAACAAAATCCCTGCCAACCTCAGGCCTAGTGATATTCAATCTATTTGTTTTTATAAGAATGCTTTTCAAGGAGAGTTTAACTATGAATTAAGGCAAGAACAAGCCACTACCATTGATGGTTGTATGGAAAAAGCAATGGATATAGAAAGAAATATGCTTGATAAGTGGTAAGATGAAGCCTTATTCTTTAGAGGTTAACATGCCTGAGAGAAAACCTAAGAGAGTGGCTTTTGATATACAAAGAAGAACTGAAATTGATCCTATGGAGAAGTTGACCAGTCAAATGATAGAAATGTTCAACAACATGAGTAACAGGTTAGCAAGAATTGAAAGAAATGGAAATAGCGGTGAATCTTCACAGACAGAGCGACCACATGTTGACAACCGTCCCCCATTTAAGAAAAATTACAACAAGAATTGGGGAAACAACAATGGTTTTGAAGAAGGGAATAGGAATAGGGGTAATGGGAATAACAACTGGAAAAATAGAGATTCTGACAGGGATCAGAACAATGTCCCTAACCCAATGCCATCTGCCAATGTAGCTGAAGGTTTTCCCTATTTTTGCTCTACTTGTGATGCACCCCATAACCCTGATGCATGTGGAATACACCCGAGTGATCAACGTAATGTAGATATGCATGCAGAATCAGAAGAGGATATAAGAATCAATGCATGTTGGTCCATTGAAGATGAATCCAGAGAAAGGTTGTTTGAAGAAGACATGGATAAATATGCTTCAAATCATCATCCTCAGATCTTAGTGACTGAAGGAACTAAAATCTTGCAAAAGTCACATGAGTCAAGATATGATAAGATGAAGCAAGGGAAATTGATTCCCACTGCTCAAGAGGTTGAAGAATTAGAGGCAACCCATGTTTTAAATTTAAGGAATAGAACAGTCCCTGAAAGAACAGAGAAATTATCTACAAATGAAACAAGAAGACAAACTTTCACCAATAAAAATATCAGTAAAGAGAAAACTGATAGGAACCCTAACAAAATTACTCCTGAGGTAATAGAATCAACAGAAGAAGTTCCCAAAGAAGAAAGTAATAAACCATTGGATATAAAGAAGATAGAATTTGATGTTGGGTCGAAACTCAGTAAGCAAAAAGTTAATATCACATTTGGTGAACTTATGAAAGTTCAAACATACAGAGAACAAGTATGCAGAGCTTTTGGATTAGTAGAGCAGAAAGAAGACCCTACTTGTCATGTTGCTAGACAAAATCAACATGATACAAGATCACCATATTCTGTCAGACCCTTCTACGTGTCATTAAGATATAATTCAGATGAAGGGGAAAGATATGTGATTCATAATTGCATGCTTGACAGTGGAGCTTCACATAATATCATGCCTAAGTTAATAGCTGACCAAATGGGATTAATCTGTACTAGAGATTCTGCCCCTATTTTTATAATGGACAGCAGACAAATTCCCTATGTAGGGGTGATAACTGGATTATTAGTTTTCCTAGACCAACACCCCAAAAAGGGCATTGTCATGGATGTAGCAGTAGTTGATGTTGACCCATTCTTCTCACTATTACTCAGTAGGCATTGGGCAGAACAACTAGGGAGATCAATACAACTAGACTGGTCTTATGCTACCATCCCCATATCAGATAAGGAGAATATAATTTTAAGAAGGGAACCATTCAATAAACACTCCATAGAGTTAATTCAAATAGATGAAACCATGATTAACTTAGTTAACTCTATGGAAGAAAAAGGGATGGGAGTCTATTCAATATGGCACAACCCATTCCTGATGGAAGTACCAGATGCAAAGAACATGGATCCAGAAGATATGAGAATAATTGATGCTGAATCAAATCGAGTATTAACCCAAGAAATGTGGACCATGTCATTTGATGGGGCTAAATCCCAATCTGGAGTAGGTGCAGGTGTAAATTTGACTGATATTAAAGGAAATTACCTTGGTATACCTTACAGATTGCAATTTCCTTGCACAAACAATGTAGCTGAGTACGAAGCTTTACTATTAGGGCTAAGGAAAGCAAAAGAGTTAGGTATTAACTACTTAACTATAACAGGGGATGCAGAACTTATTATACTACAAATAAAAGGTAAATATCAGACCAAGCATCCTAGACTTAAGCAATATAGAAATGCAATACTGGAAGAAATTGATAAATTTTTGGCTTTCAATATTTCATATATTCCTAGAGAACAAAATCATGTTGCAGATCTCTTAGATGTGAATGCCTCAGGTCTAGATCACCCAGAAATAACTACAGAGTACATGGACAGATTTCCAACTATCTCAGTCTATAAACCTTCTGTGCCAGATAACATAGTCTATCTTCAGGTTTTTCAAGATGATATAGATATTAAGGATTTTATGACTTTGCAAAATCAATATGCAGATGTCATCTATGATGAAAAATATGAAGAAAAGTTAAAATATCAAATAGGAGAACCAGTAGAAGTAATCCAATTGAAAACTAATAGAATACCCAAAGGATTGGTGTCTCTTGAAAGCCTATTTGATGATTTTGACAAAGCCTATAAACCTATACGCAGAGAAGTGATATCTGAGGATATTAATATTGGCTCAATGAAAGAACCCAGAATAGTGAAAGTAGACATGGCACTACCTGCTAAAGAAAAAGTTGGATATATCAGTTTCCTAAAAAAGAACAAAGAACATTTTGCTTGGACCTATGAAGATCTCAAAACTTTCAAAATGGATGTGATGACACATATAATACCCTTGAAAGAAGAGGCCAAGCCTTTTAGACAAAAATAGAGAAAGTACAATCCAACTCTGCACCCAGTAATGCAAAAAGAAGTTCAAAAATTGTTGGACTCCAAGATAATAAGAAAAGTTAGATTTTCCTCCTGGATATCCAACTTAGTACCAGTTAGGAAAAAGAATGGGGACATTAGACTATGCGTGGATTTTAGAAATTTAAACAAGAGCTCACTAAAAGACAATTACCCATTGCCTAACATGGAACAACTGCTGCAAGCGTAGTAGGTTCAACTAGATTGTCCCTGTTAGATGGATTTTTAGGGTACAATCAAATTCTGATAAATCCAGAAGATAGACACAAGGCAACATTCACCACACCCTGGGGCACATTTGAATATTTAAGAATACCTTTTGGATTGATGAATGCAGGTGCTACTTTCCAAAGAGCGATGGACTTTGCTTTCAAAGGACTAATGTTCAAAATTGTAGTAGTGTACTTAGATGATATTACAGTTTTTTCTAAAAATCTAGAAGATCATCTAGAACATTTGACTGCAGTTTTTTCCCGATGCAAGGAATTTGGAATTTCTCTAAATCCAAAAAAATGCATATTTGGAACTACACAAGGAAAATTGCTAGGTCATATAGTTTCAGAAAAGGGGATAAGCATTGATCCAGAAAGGATAGAAGCCATTTCTAAAATTCCCCCACCCAAGAATCTAAAAGGGGTAAGGTCATTCTTTGGAAAAATAAATTTTATCAGAATATTTGTCCCAAATTTTGCAGAAATGACCAAACCCATAAATGATATGGTGAAGAAAACTGGAGTAATAAAATGGACATTAGAAAATATGGAAACATTTAACAAGATCAAAGAAGCCATATCAACCACTCCAACTTTAAGTTGCCCTGATTATGCAAAGGATTTTAATATCTATTCATATGCTTCTGAACACTCTATTGCTGCAGTCCTTTCACAAAAAGATAATGAAAATAATGAAAGGCCAATAGCCTTTATGAGCTCAAGTCTAAAAGGAGCAAATCTTAAATACACCCTACTGGAAAAACATGCCTATGCAGTCATCCAATATTTGGAACACTTTAAAGGTATATTTGGCTCAAACAAAGTTTACTATTGTATTCCCTTTATAGCAATAAAAGATATCTTTTCTCAATCAGAGCCATTGGGAAGACCAACAAGATGGATGGTAAAACTTTTGCAATATGATGTTGAATTCAAAATAGTTAAAACAGTCAAAGGGTAGGGTTTAGCTAAATTGTTGGCTAACAAAGAAGAAGCAGGATCTAAAAATATTCTTACCATAGATCAGACATATGATGACAGAAGAATAAAAAATGAAGAATGTAAATGGTATGAAGAAATTTTGTCCTATCTACAAACTCTATCATTCCCCAAAAACATGTCAATAAATAGAATGAGGTCAGTCAAACTTCAAGCTCAAAAGTATTATATACAAAATGGAGTATTATATTGGAAACATCCTGATGGAGTATTATTAGTCTGCTTATATGAAAGAGAAGTCCCAAAAATAATTAATGAATTTCATAATGGTTTCTGTGGGGGACATTTTGCTCCAAGAGCTACAACTAATAAAATCATGAGAGCAAGATATTATTGGCCATCCCTTTTTAAGGATGTATATAAATATGTAAGGAATTGTCATAACTGCCAAGTTTTTATAAGGAAAAAGCATCTACCAGCCATGCCCCTCAAGCCAGTAATCATTGAAGCACCTTTTTCTCAATGGGGTATTGACCTGATTGGAGAGATCAAGCCTAATTCATCTGGCCAACATAAGTGGATCATAACTGCAATAGATTACTTCACCAAGTGGGTGGAAGTTGCACCTTTGAGAACATCTACATCGATTGCAGTCATCAGATTCATAGAAGAAAATATCTTGACCAGGTATGGAGTTCCTAAAAATCTTGTAACTGATAATGCTCAATATTTTGTGTCATATGAAATGGTAGAATTTTGTGTTGAATATGGAATTGAATTATCTCATTCTGCTAATTATTATCCCCAAGGAAATGGTCTAGCCGAGTCATCAAATAAAAATGTAATAACAAGAATAAAAAGGTCATTAGGAAAAAACAAAAGGGGATGGGATAGTGAACTTAAATTTGCTTTATGGGCTGATAGGTTGTCTATTAAAATAAATACAGGAAGAACCCCCTATGAGATGGTTTATGGAGAAAAAGCCCTATTGCCCCCAAAAATGGAAAAAATGGCACTTTCCCTTTTATTGCAAGATCATGAAAACCCTGATCCCATTCAGAGAAGGCTTGACCAAATTGTCTTGTTAGAAGAACAAAGAAGAGAGACCCTCAATAGAATGATGGAACAAACCCAGAAAACTATAAATTTGTTTAATAAGAAAGCCAAGGGTACTCCTTTTTCTCAAGGAGATATAGTCATCTATTGGGATCCTAAAAATGATAAGCATGGTGAAAAGGGTAAGTTTGAACCTAAATGGATTGGCCCATACCAAATTGCCCATGTTATCAGTCAGAATACTTACAAGCTACAGAATTTGTAGGGAGAAATAATGGCTATCCCTATTAATGGCCAACACCTCAAAATGTACAATCCCTATTGAAGGTGTACTTTAAAAAAAAAAAAAATAGAAAAACAAAAATCCAAAAATAGAGTGGTGTATTTTGTTTATTAGTTAAAGCTTCCCTTTTGTTCTTGAATAATTTTGAGTTTACTGTATACATGATATCTTAGTTTGATGAGTATATCTAACTGTTGATTCCACAAAAAACAATAAAAAGAAAAAGGGAATTTATTTTAGATGTTGATGAGCTTTACAATTCTGTCAAAAATGAGTGTTTATGCAATAGTTGTTTGATATGAGATAAAACAGATAGAAAACAAAGTTGATTGAAACATCATGTCAAGCCTCACATTACAAATGATACTTAAAGTGACTTCAAAGGTCCAAAGAACTGAGTTATCTTTGAGAGGGTAGTTGAGCCAAAAATTATTACACTCATATTTTATAGCCAGAAACTAATCCTCAACTCAGGCATACTTATTGCACAATTTGCTTATATATCCAAACACTTCTCTCACGAGAAAGAAAAATAAAAAATAAAGTAAAATTGAGTCACTGCCTGAGATATCTTGGAAAACCTCTACCGGGGCTATAGACGCTTGACTGGAAGTAGGGTAAAACTAATATGGGATTAGAAGCAACTCCACCGAGGCTATAGATGCCTGATTGGAAGTGGAGCCCTACAGAATGGTGAAAATTTTTAAAGAGTGAAATCACATATTAGGCTTGGCTATTTTGCTCAGATATGATAAAGTTCTGAAAGATTTAGAAATCCAAAAAAGAATGCACAAACACACACATGGGCAAAAATATGATGAGACAAATGGTTGTGACAAAATCTGTGTAATCATATCTTATGACTTAGCTAAAACAAGCATTACTATATTTCAAAATAAAACTCATTGATTTCTAAAATTTCTAAACCTTTGTTTCCAAATTGAATGAAAAGGGATCTACAGTTTTCCATACTCTACTTGCTTTGATATCATGTTTTCAGTATATATAAAAAAAAAATGAATGATGAAGAAAAGAAAGAAAAAGAGGAAGGAAGTTTTTTTGTTATGCATTTCAAGTTTTGTTTAGCAATCAAAATTTTGTTGTTTTTTGTTAAATTTTTTGCAAAATAAAACCAGGAGATTCTGTGGTTCTCAAGTGCTTCATGTTTTCAACACATTGTCCCAGTCAGAGCCTATGTTGGAGCCAAATTTGACTCAACTTTGAAACCCCCAAATTTAAATTTTTTGGTTTCAATCAAACTGCTTATACTGTTGGTCATTGCTTATAGTTGTTGTGGGTAATTCAATTTTTCATTGGTTGGTTTGATAAAGTCTAACCTTAGCCTTTTTAATAATGTGGGCTTCATTGTATTAATCAAAGTACCTCGAATGGTTAGGGAAGAAAATTTCAAATTAAATCCCCAAGTCAAAGTTTGACCTTCATAAATATTTTCCTTGGGCCTAAACCGATAAATAAAGTCCCTAAATCATAAGTCGGTTAAAACATTTCACTATGGTCTCATGATCCAAAAAACCTAAGGTTAAAATAAATATTAATTGATTAAAAGCCTAAGGGTATGCACCCCGCTAAGCTAACTGGTGAGCACCTCAGATTTAATCCAAGGGTCGCGCACGATCCAGAGAAATCGGACGATAGCGCTTTAATAAAATCAAACCGAAGATAAGTCAAAAGTCAAGCGTAGTCAAGAAGTAAAAAGGTTGCACCTTAAGACTTAATCGGATGGTAGCGCATCGCTTGAGAAAATCTGATGGATGCGCACTCATGATAAGAGTCCAAAGATAAAATCAAAGAGTCAATAAGATTTAACCCAAAGTTTAAAAATCGAGCAAGTTTCCTTCAATCTAATGACAGCACTTAAACACCTATAAAATCAATGGCTATGCACCCTCTAAGAAGTCAAAGGTTTTAAAGTAAAGTCGTCATAAGTCAAATGTCAAGTTAAAATCTGAGCAAGTCCGACAGATCGGACGATCTGCTAAACAAATCTTAGATCAACGGTCATGATTGCTTTGATTAAAATGAACTTTAAAATTAATATTAAAAGGATGCACCCCATTTGATTAATCATCGAGCTAGTTACCAAGATCGGACGACCGCGCTCAAATGATTTTTAATCTAACGGTGGTGCACTAATTGAAGATGCATTAAAAAGGGTTAAGGATCGGGAGAAATTAATTAAAGTTAATCATGATTAGCAAGGGTTTAATACATCAGCTAATTTTCCCCCTTTTTGCCCTAATCATGATTAATATTATAAATGCTTGATTAAACTAACGTGCAGGTTGATTAGATCCAATGGCTGCGCTTGTCTCCACTCAGATCCGATGACCGTGCCAAAATCATAGGATGGAAGGTAAAAGGCATGGGTAAGGACAAAATTAATTGACATTAATCATGTTTAGTAAGGGTTTAATACATTGACTAATCTTCCCCCTTTTTACCTTAATCATGATTAATAGAAAAGCAAAGGTCTATAACATCATTATCTAGCATGCATCTTGTCAGTGATCAAATGGCAGTGCACAAACTAAATCGAGAATCAACGGATGCGAAGGCCTATAACTAGTGACAAAGATCCAAAGGCTAAATAAAGACCTTTTTATAACACATGAATCGAACGATGACATTCATTGACCACCCAGATCCAACGGTGCGCATATGGGAAGATAATCAAAGGTTAATCTAAGCATTGGGTTGATTAATTTAGTCGAGGTACGTATGAATTTTTCCCATTTATTAAAGAATACATGCATATGTATGATCCAACGGTCGCGCCTCACCACCATAAGATCCAACGATGATCACAAAAGAAAAGTAAGTGTATTTTATGATTACCATCGATTAAAACAAGTTATTAAGGTTTAACAATATAAGGATTAACATCGGATAAATATGATTAATTGAAGACCAATAAAACATGTTATTTCAAGTGTTTACATGAGAATAGGTACACTAACTATCGTACAGGTTTTGGGAGATCAACGGATGCGCTTCATCTCAGATCAATCCGATGGTTACGATTAATCATGATTGACTTAGGGAAAAAGGGACATCATAGGTAAAAACCTACACTCACACCAAGAGTCGGATATCACGAAGACCCCAAGGGAGACATAATGGATCCCAAAGATATAGTTATCACTCGGATCTGAGATGGCACGAGGCCCAAAACATACCGTTCCATGTCAGATTAAAATATCCCCATTGATGAATGAATAGAAAGCATGAATGATTGTAGGCACACATATCAAAGGGACCCAGGCTCGCAAGTTAACAGATATCGCCCATCATAAAGCACAAAACTCCAAAAAATACTGAGTTGGCATGATTCCATTGGCCAATTTTGAATAACGGTTGGTGGCATCAAGTCGATAACGAAACGTGCGAATTTATCAAGTTCAATCCACCACCCTATATATGAACTTACGAAACCAGTCAAGGCCACTCCACTAGTATACCAAGAATTAGAATTGATACATCAGAAGCACAGAAGGAAGAGAGTATTCATTTTCTAAGAACTCGAAGAAGAACTTGACCAACAATCATGAGAGCAATGGCATCATGGGGAGATGTGTTCGTACCTGTAGATACACGAGAAGCCGTAAAGTTTATCACAGATAAATCACCCTATTCTATGATTTTTGGACCGCCTGTTCTTGGTACCACTATGTATGATTTTGCCCAGAAATGTGGGGCAGATAAAAAACCCAACTCAGCTCAACTGTACGAGATCGACAATGCCTGCATTAAGAGTTTCGCCCGAGTAATGGAAGGCGATAACAGAACCCCATGGATAATGGTAGATTTGTTCCATAAAGCTCAGAACTAGCAGTACAAGGGTTTCCCCAGAGACAACAGATGGAACAGTAACCTTGGAAAGCTGATATGCCCAAAAGTGCATTTCTCCTCAGATTTGATGGCTTGGTTAGCAGTGGCATATGATGAAAGAACAAGGACCTTTCGAGACCACAAGAATCGAAAGGTGTTCAATGCCAAAGTCGAAGATATCTAGGAAGTGTTCAATCTGATGAAGTATACCACATTTTTGGTGGACCAGGTAATCGAACACCAATCTCGCATGTTCACTGATATGGAAATTTTTAAAAAATTGTTTGATACATATGCAAAAATAGAGAAAAATTTCCCAATTAATAAAAATGCTTTTAAACCCTGGGTACAAGACTTATGTGACATGATAAACATAGTATTGGGAGTACAAGATATGAGTAGAATAACGAAAAGAGTTTTGTATTTAGCTGCACAATGTAATAGAGGACATAACACCCCTATCTATGCCTAGGAACTGGAATTGAGCTCACAAATACATAGAGAAATGGTAGAACTAAAGAGAGCAATTTTCGAACAGAGGCAGGAGATGCCTCGCTTTTCACAATATTCTTTTCTCACTCACTTAATAGCGGGCCAATTGGGGGAAGAAGCCCGTAAGAGATTAAAAGCCATAGATAGCCCCTATGTACAGAATAGCTTCTGGAGACTTCATGAAGGACGAACTCACATGGGCTGGTTTTGTGATCGCTTCTTGGTAGAAATCCATTGGGCCTTAACTGGGCTAATTCTAGAAATATTAGGGCCAGGGGTAAGGGCATTCATTAAAGAAAAAGAGATAGGATATTTCTTCTTCACAGAGGGTTTTACTTACATCAGATTATATGGAGCTAAAATCCCTCCTAAGGTGTTACCCCAATACTGCCCACTATCCATAGCAGCCCTAGAATTATGCAGACAAGTGGCAGAAGAGGCTAAAATGAGACTAGTTAAGAAGCATGGGAAAGTCCCCTGGCTTGATGTTCCTTGCCATTTTGGAGATTATGTATTTGTTGGATATCCTTCCCTACTCAAGGGAATGTTTGAACTGGACAATATGGGATTCGATGAAGTGTCATGGAGGTTTTATGACCCAAAAGGAATTTACAGCAAGATGATGGAGAAGAGGGAGTATGCTCGAATCAATCACCGAGAAGATGCTTTTGAAGAGAGCTTATTAGAAGCTATAGAGAAAAAATCAGATTTACAGATAGTATGGGATAATTTCCCTCCAGAAAAGAGAGGTAGCACATAGGTTTGTGAAGCCTATGACTACCCAACAGAACTAAGAAGGCTTCAAGAGATTTTAGTGGATACTACAACACCTGTTATACCAAGGACACACCCAACAATTAAAGAAGACCCTTTGCTAGAATTGATAGAGGAGCAAGACATAGACTTAATGGAGGTCATTGTTAGAACTATTGATATAGTAGAACAACAGGTTAAACTCCTAGTGAATGACCAGCCCAGAATAGAGGCAGCACCAAAAGAAGCTCCTCAACAAACCTGTACAGATAAGGGCAAAGAAATAGTAACTTCATCCTCTCAAAAAGCACCATCAACAAAGCAGGTTGTAGTTCCTATACCTGATAATGTTTTAGCTGTGACCAATGTGAAGAAATTGGCACCCATGGCCATCCCGACTTCTATAAACATAAAGGGATAGGAGATAAAAATTCCAATAGTAATACAAGTAAAAGGTGGACTGGGTGGCCTCTTCCAAAGCTACTCAGTAAAAATTCAAATAGAAATAGCTCCAGTAGAAGCTAAGAAACCCAGATTATCTCTACCTATTTCCAAGGTTGTTTTGGAAAGAATAGATGAACAGGTGGCCTTTACTGCTACAGATGAACAAGAGTTACAGTTAGTAGTAGGAATGGGAAATACAGAAGAACAATCTTCAGAAAAGGCAGAAATGGGGACAGTTGTGTCAGATATTGCTAAGGTTGATCTCCCTCCTCTGCAAAACCCACTAGTCTTCAGTACCAATGAGGAAACAGGAGGATCATCACTACTGGGTAAAGAAGCTGATATGGCAAAGCTTGCCAAAACTATGAGTAATCAAGTCATAGACCAATTTGTTGAAAAAATTGAAACACTCAAAAAGCAATTGAGTCAAGAGGAAGAAGAAAAAGTAGAATTGAAAGTTGTGATAAGTAAGCAACAAGAAGAATTAAATAAGAAAAATGCTTCAATTGCCCAGCCACCTGTAGTGACCAAAGTTCAAGATCATGTATATTATTTGAATGTAATGAAAAAAGACATGTACAAAAGAATAAAAGCTCAGGCCAAAGGTTTTATTGAAATGTTCAAGCAAATAAGGGTGATTCAAATAACTGCTCAAGAAATCATGACCTTGATGAAGGAAAGAGAAAAATATTTTAAATCATTCACCCAACCCTGGACTACATAGGGGATCATTTTGAAGAACTGCAAGGACAAGAAATAACAACACCTGAAGGCAATAAAATTCAAATCAATTTTGAATTTTTCAAAGCAGCCCTGTTTGGATCAAACCGAGAAAAATGGACAAATTCTATGACTGAGATGAATGATCTGATAAAGGATGCTACAGATAAACTGACAGATATTGGCCTGTCCTTAGATCAATGCTTAGAAGCATCAGACATAGAAGGAATATTCAAAGAAACCCTTGAGAGATTTGACTGTGAACAAGGTGATGAGGAGGAGATGATTAAACAAACTACACTCATGGTGAATGCTACAGAAGCCTTACTACTTCAGTATGACAGAAACATGCCTGTTATTGTTATACAAAAAAACAAAATTCTGCAAGAAATGAATATGCTCAGGATTGCAGCCACTTTTGACATAGAAATATGGAGGTTGATTGATGAGCATATTAAAGGGTTGCAAAGGAGTTTAAAGGGAAAAAGGGTCAATACCTGCACTCAAAAAAAGTAGATTCTGCACCACAGACAACTGCAAAAATAGGAGATATCTCTAGGGCAGTTAAAGGATCAAAGGATCAAGGAAAGGCAACTCAAAAGAGGCCAGTTCGGAAAGCAGCAGCTAAACGCACCAGGAAGTAGCTGAATCAGAGCAAAAGTTCTCCTCATACTTAAATCACCAGTTGAGTGGGAATATGTTTGAACAAGTCAAAGAAGAGAGCACAATCAGTTCAGAACAAAGCCAGCTGGACAACATCAATTTTGAGATTCAATCAGAAGCTGCCAAGTGTACAGTCAAAAGTAAACCAAGAATAATAGAATCAAGAACCAACAGCTATAAAAGGAAGCAGGCAGGTCTGGATTCTGCATCAAGCAATTAGAGAATAGCATTTTTGCTAAGAGGTATACTTGAGTGCCCTGTTAGTTGTGTTGTTGTATTTTCTTTGTGTCTATTTTCTTTTATTCATTCTTTCTTCCTCCCCTTGTTGTGCAGGATTGTATGATAGGAAAGCGTTCAAGAAGCTGAGAATATTTCCAGTCTTATTGAGCCTAGGATTCAGAGATTCTTCTGTTACCATATTGGAACAAGGAGAGTTGGAGAGACCTGTTACATTATTTGAACAGAGTCCTCTTCATTGTATTGATGTATTTCTTTAAGAAAAATAGAGTTAAAAGGCATCCCGCCCACTCGCATGTAATATTTTATGAAATCAATACAATTTTGGGTTTTATTCCTGTCATTTATTTGTCTCAGTATTGTGTGTATCCGTATAATGGGTTACATTATTTGAATGCATTATATACGTTTCTTTCATTGGTTAACTCTTGATTTTATTACGATATTCGAATGAGATTAAGAACGCCAATTTTCTTCTCCCCTTCTCTCTATGTCATATTAAAATTGTTGTTAAATTGCTATAACAACCCAATGAATCTAGGCACCGGTCTACATAAGGCATAATAGTTGGTTATTTTCATGCTTGGTCATTTTAATAAGAATACTATAGTTTAATATAAATCTGGAGCATGCAAATTAGAAGTTTAATTGTAGAATTGTCGTTGGGGTTTCCTTACCCGTTCTGCCATCTTTTATAGCAATATTCGGGTTTAACAGAACATGAGGCAGGTCGACCAGAGCCTGTAATAGCTCGTTGGTTTCAAACGGGTTCTTGTAGCGTGACAATTGATTTCCTACGGATGCAAGAATCGGTTCCAACGAGTCCCAAATAGGAGTAGGTGCTGGTGTGAATTTAACAGATATAAAGGGAAACTATCTTGGAATCCCTTACAAATTAGAATTCCCATGCACCAATAATGTTGTTGAGTATGAAGCTTTACTGTTAGGCTTAAGAAAAGCTAAAGAACTAGGCATAATTTCTTAACTGTGACTGGCGATGTTGAACTGATTATCCAACAAATTAAAGGTAAGTATCAAAAAAAACATCCTATATTAAAACAATATAAATTTGTAGTCTTAGATAAAATTTATAAATTCTTGGCTTTTAACATATCTTACATTCCTAGAGAAAAGAATCATATTGTATACCTACTAGCCATCAATGCTTCAGGTGCAAAATATCTAGAAATTGACACTGAGTATATCGATAGATTTTCAACCATCTCTGTGTACAAACCTTTTGTGCCTGATAATGTTGTATATCAGTAGGTGTTTCAAGATGATTTAGATATTAGGGATTTCATGACCCTCTAGAATATGTACTCAGAATTTATATGTGAGGAGGAGGATGAAGAAAAATTGAAACATATAATTGGAGAGCCAGTTGAAGTAATTCAACTCAAAATCAATAGAATTCCTAAGGGGTTAGTTTCTTTGGAAAGCTTATTTGATGATTTTGATAAAGCCTACAAACCAATCCTCAAAAAATAGAAGTCGTTGATGTGAACATTGGAACGAAAGAGGAGCCTAGATTTGTTAATATTGATAAGGCTTTACCAAAAAAATATAAAGAACAATGCATCAACTTTCTAAAGAAAAATAAAGAATATTTTGCCTAGAGTTATGAAGAACTGAAAACTTTTAAAAGTAATGTCATGACTCACATCATTCCTCTCAAGAAGGATACTAAACCTTTTAGGAAAAAATAGAGAAAATTCAATCCCACATTGCATCCAGTTATGCAAAAATAAGTTCAAAAATTGCTAGAGACCAAAATAGTTAGAAAAGTAAGATTTTCTTCTTGGATAGCAAACTTAGAACCAGTAAGGAATAAAAATGGAGATATCAGGCTTTATGTTGATTTTCAAATTTTGAATTGAAATTCCTCAAGGATACTGGATGGATTCTCAGGCTATAATTAGATTCAGGTAAATCCTGAAGAAAGATACAAAACTGCCTTCACTACCCCCTAGGGTACCTTTGAATATCTGAGAATGCCATTTGGATTAATGAATGTAGGAGAAAACTTCCAAAGGGCCATGGAATTTACCTTCAAGGGACTAATGTTCAAAATAGTAGTTGTCTATTTGGATGACATAATAGTGTTTTCAAAAACCCTGAAGACCACTTTGAACATTTAGCCACAATTTTTACCAGATGCAAAGAATTTGGAATATCCTTGAATCCAAAGAAGTGTATATTCAGAGCAACATAAGGAAAACTCCTTGGTCACATAGTTTCTGAAAAGAGGATTATCATTGATCCATCAAGGGTTGAATTTATTGCCAAGATACCCCCTCCCCCGAAAAACTTTAAAGGAGTTAGATAATTCTTTAGTAAGATTAATTTTGTAAGAAGGTTTATCCCAAATTTTGTTGAACTAGCTCAACCTATCAATAACATGATTAAAAAGAATGTTGACATCAAATGGATAGAAGAAAATATTAAAGCTTTTCAAAAAATTAAAAATGCTATCACCACTGCCCCAGTCTTGAATTGCCTTGACTACTCAAATAATTTTAACATATATTCATTCACTTTTGATCATACCATTGTTGCAGTCCTTTCTCAAAAGGACGACGAAGGAAATGAAAGATACATAGCCTTCATGAGTATAGGACTCAAGGAAGCTCAATTGAAATTCAAGATGATTGAAAAATGGGCTTATGTTGTGATTCAAGTATTGGAAAATTTTAAATACGTTTTTGGTTCAAACAAGGTTATATGTTGTATTCCTTTCACTATTATAAAAGATATTTTCACCCAACCTAAACCGATAGGAAGCCCTACCAGGTGGGTGGTCAAATTACTACAGTATGAAGTAGAATTCAAGGCTATGAAAATAATCAGATGATAAGGTCTAGCTAAATATTTAGCTAACAAAGAAGGGGAAGACATGCAGCACATTGCCACAGTTGATGACATGCATGATATCAAAAGAATAGATAATGTTGAATACAAATGGTATGATGATATCTTGTTATACCTCCAAATATTTCTCTAGAGGTATATCAACAAATATTATGAGGTCAATAAAATAGTAGGCATAAAAATATTACACCCAAGAAGGTAAACTCTATTGGAAATATCCAAATGATGTATTATTGTTGTGCTTGTTTGAAAAGATACATTAGAAGTGATAGACGAATTTCATGATGGATTTTATGGAGGTCACTTTTCCCCAAAAGCAACTACAAATAATATTATGAGATCAAGATATTATTGTCCTTCCTTATTCAAATATGTTCATAAATATGTAAGAAGTTGCCATAATTATCAAGTATTTGCAAGGAAGAAAAGGAAGCACCCTTCACACAGTAGGGAGTTGACCTTATTGAGGAAATAAAACCAAACTCCTCAGGCCGACACAAATGGATTATCATAGCTACAAATTATTTCACTAAGTGGGTAGAAGCATCTCCTTTGAGAAACTCAACCACTAAGGTAGTTATTGATTTCTTGGAGGAAAACATCTTAACCAGATTTGGAGTCCCAAAGAAGTTGGTGACAAACAATGGAAAGTACTTTGTCTCTTTTGAAATGATAGAATTCTGTGCAAAATATGGGATTGAACTTTCTCATTTAGCTAACTATTATCCTCAAGGAAATGGTCTTGCCGAGTCATCAAATAAAAATTTTATTACCAGAATTAAAATATCACTTGGTAAGAATAAAAAGGGATGGGACAATGAGTTAAAATTTACCTTATGGGTAGACATATTTTTTGTTAAAAGGATCACAGGAAAAACTCCTTATGAAATGGTATTTTAAGAAAAAGCCCTATTGCCTCCTCGTACAGAAAGAATAGCACTATCCTTATTACTACAAGATCATGAAAACCCCGATGCCTTACAGAGGAGATTAGACCAAATTGCACATTTACAAGAAGAAAGAAGAAATGCACTGGACAAGATGTTTGAACAAACTCAAAAACCATGCAGCTCTTTAACAAGAAAGCCAAAGGAACTCCATTCTTTGAAGGAGACATAGTTCTATATTGGGACCCCAAAAATGAAAAACATGGGGAAAAAGGAAAGCTTGAACCCATATGGGTAGGCCCTTATCAAATAATTTAGATATTCGGCCCAAATACTTACAGGTTGTAAACCTTACAGGGTGATCTCATGGAAATCCCAATAAACGACCAACACCTGAAGTTATACCACCCTTGCTGGGGAACCAAAAAAGAATAAAAAAAAAAATATGTGTGTTTTCTGTTAGTTCATTTTTCCTTTCTAAGCTAGGTTTGTTTGCTTATCTGTTCAGTGATTCTAGACTGTTAGAAGTTTGTTAAGTCTTCCTATTATATTTTTGCTTTTTTGTGAGAGATTTATCTTTGGTCAGTTAAAGGAGGAGAATATGGAATTGAGTACAGATGATCTAGCAACTCAGAAAGTGAGAATTTTAGTAAGCATCTTTTGAGGCTTGGAATATAATAGATGAAGGATGGGAGTGTTGACACATCAAACCAAAGCCATACATTATCATGACCTCAAAATTAATTCTAGAATCAGGGAATCTAGTCAACCTTGGTAAGGTAGTTGGGCTAAATACAAATACACTCAATACTATAGACTTATAGATCCTCAACCTAGAAAGCACACTCTAAAATATTTTGTAATTTATCAAAATTCTTCCTAAAAGAAGAAAAATCTCAATAATGCAAATTGAGCAAGTGCTTAGGGCTATCTAGATAACCTCTTTTAGGGCTATAGACGTATGTCTAGTAGTAGAGCAGGTCTAAAGGGATCAAGGTCACCTCCATCGAAGCTATAATCACTTGAATGGCAGTGGAGAAATGACAAGATGAAAATATTTTAAAGAGTGAAATCATTAATATGCCTAACTCCTTCCAAGTTGATAAAAATTCTATCCGATCTGAGAAAGTAATAAAAGAAAACAAGCACACACTATTTGCCTAGGTTTGATGTGCCAGTTATTTTTTATTGATTTTATTCAAAACCACCTTAAAGATATTGCTAGAACATCTAACCTTTAGGAGTGAAAAGTTCATTTGCTTTTAAAACCATAATCTCTGATTTTATTTGATTAAAGGTTTCTCTCTTTTTAGATTGGTTGAATGCTTTATTTGTTATTCTATTTTTACAGTTTTCACCTAGTAAATAAAGGTCATAGTTCTTTCACCTAAAGCCTTTTCAATAACCAGAGATTCTAGAGTTCTCAAATGCCTCATGTTTTCACCATTTGTCCTAGTCAGAGCCTATATTGTAGCCAAAATTGATACAACATGAATGTACCCATAATTTAAAATTTTGAAAGGTCTTGAATGAGGTGCATGTTTTGTGATATGCTGATAAGGAAGTCAAATTTTAAGTAATTAATTGTCTCAAAACATTTTCATGGATTAACATCTTTAACCGATACCTTCAAAATACCTAAGGTACCTCATTTTTCCTCTCACCCTTAAGCAGTTTAATTTTTTCCTTTTATTAAAAAATTAAGGGGTTCCCCCGCTTATTTTTACAAAGGATCATGACTTTTTGACCCAATTGACCGAATAGAAAAATAGTGCAATTATTGCTTCGATCGACAATCAGAAAATCACTATCGAAATAAAAAATCATCGAAGATTGAGCAAAAAGATTATCGGCCAATAGTAAATAAATATCAGTTGACCAATAATTTTTCGTGCCAAGGTAAAGAAAATTTTCGATCGATGATCATAACAAAAGGGTCGACAAAATTTTAAAAGCAAAGAAAAATTTTATCATCGATAAGGAAGCTTTGACCGACCACTCAATCTGAACAGTCGAAAGGAAAGCAAAAATCATAAATTGGCTGACAAAGAGACAATTATCATTGAAAGTTTTCTGTTGGCTAAAATAAAAGGTCAGCCTGCCAAAATTATCGACCGATCAAATTCATATTTTGGTCGATGAGCAGAAAATAATATTCGAAGACAAAAAATGTTCGGTCGACAGGAAATGAATAGTAGTAAATCGATGGACCAAAAAGGTAATGATAATTTTTCAGTCGATCGTAGTAACAAACCAACCGAAAACTTGATCGATCGAACATAAAGCATTTTTCCCGATGAAAATTACACCGTCGATCGAAACAAGTAAAGGGTTAGCTGAAATTCAAGCGGTCAACAAATCGATCAGTTGACGAATAACACAAATCGACCACCCAATGCCAAGTTAAAATATCATTCGATCAAAGAATAGCATTGGTTGGTCGAATAGCTATGAGGATCGGTCGACCCAAGTAATGACGTGGTTAAAGCACAACCATTAAAATTTTTGACCAAAAGAAGACAAATGCTAAATACTAGTGGTCAAACAAATCCTAACCATCAAAATATCATCGATCGAATGAAATCAATGGTGCAGATTAACCAAGCTAGATAAAGGTAAATTCAATAAAAATCAAGGTACATCATCATTTAATTTTGCATGCATAATTTTTTTATTATTATAAACTGACCCCCTCGATAAAATCTAGCACAAGCTTTTTAATGCAGCGCATACGAAAGTACCCTAAGCCATTCGATCGAATAATGACATCCAACGATCGAAATCTTCATTCGTGCAAAATTAAAGGGATCCACCGACCAAAATATGATAGGGGAAAAGGGCTAACCGATCGAGCATCCAATCAACGAGCCAAAAAACCTCGATTAAATTAAAGCATTGATCGATCGATCAACCATCAACCACAACCAAAGCACAAAAGCCAAAATTCATGGACCCTCACCCAAGAAATATGACACAACACTCAAATCAATGATGATTTCGCTGGCATGACCAAAACTAATTTGGAAATTATAGGCACACAAGCCAACTATAGATCTCAACCTCGGATCTATCCAAGCATGAGCTTTAATACAATGTGTACTCATCGAATGATTCAGGGTCTGATGCATGTATGATCTAATGGCCAGTTATGTGAACCAACCAAGAAGATGATGATCCATGATCGACCGACCATTATGAAATATTGAGGTGGTGAGTCAATAATGGCAACAATGCAATGGTAGTTGGTATGACATTAATGACACTTCATGTATGAACCAATTTAAATACATGGTAAGGGTAACAAGCAACTCACAATGCTTACATTATTCTTAAACTATCTGAGAGCCGAGAAGTCTAGTAATAGAGACGCGAGCAATGGCCTCCTCCTCCAACAAAGTTACTCTCAAGACCAGAGTTGAGGTATTAGATGAAAAGATGTCATTCAAAAAGATGAATGCCAAAAAAACTGGAGAATAGGTGTGGGGAGAAGAAGAGCTCGTTGAGTTTTACTTCCAATCCAAGATAGAAGAGTGGTGAAACTTGCACTATTTGTTGAAGAACATATTCAAAAAGGTGTATGAAGACAAAGACAAGAGAGCTCCCCGCTGAAACAAATGGAGAACCAATTTGGAAAAGCTCTTGTGCCCAAGAGTACATTTCTCCCCTAAGCTACTCTCATGGCTAGCCATCTCGTATGACCCGAGAACTAGGGCTATAGTTAATGATCGAAACAAACCCATTTATAGGATCACACCAAAGAAGATCAAACAGGTGTTTGGGTTGGAAACAACCAAATAAATCTATGATGCAAAGGTAATTTCAAAGCAGGCCCAACACATGATTGGCACCACCTTCTACGAGAAGTTGTTTGATTACAACAAGTTGGTATCGATAGATTTTCCCATTCACAAGTCTCAATTCCACAAATGGGCAAGAGACTACGCCGACATGATTCATATAGTAATGGGAGTCGAGGACCTCAACTAGGTCAACATCGAAGTTATGTACTTAATAGTGCAGTGCAACAAAACCTGGAAGATGCCAATGTATAGGTGGCAAGATGTAATATGTGATATGATAGACAAGGAATTTAAAGAATTATAGGAGGCCATAAAGAAGGATAGAGATTTTATGCCCCATTTCTCACACTATTCGTTCCTCATTCACCTGATCATTGGGCAGTTCAAATATGATGCCATCAAGCAGCTAGGAGGTGTACCAGGGGAAATTATCCAAGATAGACTGCCTTGTATCTATGATGGCACTTCCCCTTATTCAAAATTTTGTGGAAGATTTTTGGCATCGATGTACCATGTACTCATAGAGAAAGAACCCCCCATGATGAGTCCAGGTATAATCAAATATCTTCAAGAAATGGAAGTTGGGGATTACTTTCTCACTAAACATTTTAGTTTCATTAGAACATACGGGGGAAAATTACCACCAAAAGCCTTGCCCACTTTCTATCCAAAATTGTTGGTTGCCTTAGAGATAATAAGGCAATCTGTAGAAGAAGCCAGATTAAGATGGAAAAAGAAGAAGACCAGGGTTCCTTGGCTCACAGCACCAGGGAAAATAGGGCAGTATGTGTACAGAGGGTATCCTGCAATGTTGAAAGCTTTTCCCATGATGGACTCCTACCATTTCATAGAGATCACCTGGAGACCATACGATCCCAAAGGTCACTACAAAAACATCACTCTTGAATCTAAACCAATGGAGCACAAGGAATATGAGTTTGAGAAAAATATTTTGTGGGCACAAAACAACGAAATCAATCTCGAGCAAATATGGAACAACCGAAACCTGACAAAGGCACATACTTGTACAAAAATGGTCGAGAACTACTCCATGGATTTAAGGATGGTAAGAAAAGATACGATGGATAAAATCATGCCACAAGTAGTTGTCATCCCACCAGAGGATTTTGTAGATCCTATTGTAGAAGTTATGAGTTTAGATCCTAAATAAATTGAAATCGTAGTTGAGGTAAGGGATCAAGTGACATAAGAGGCAACTAGTACTTCTTTCGCTTCTCAGTCTCCCAGTGCAAGTAAGGGAAAAGATATTGTGCCCACTTTTGCTACCCTAAGACGCTTCATAGCTAAAATCCTGGCAGTTACTTTGATGGCCTCATGACATTTACAGCAAATGGCCATAGGCTCTCCCCAAGAAGTACTAGTGGCTTTCATGGTAAATAACAAAGAAATTAGAATATTTACCATAGCATGGGAGAGAATATAGAAAGATAGAGGATTCAACGATATTTTTAGATATTATCAAGTGGTAATACCCGACACTCCAAGCTCTCCCCCTCATAAGAGAGCAAGGATCGGAATGGGCACCAATGAGCCTATGAGTATCACTCTAGTGAAGAAATAAGACTTTATAGAATTCACTGTTGAAGAAGAGGAGCACATCAAAGCAATAATGGAAGACAGGGTGACAGAAGCCTAGGCTAGGAGCAAAGTTCAAAATCTACCTTCATCATGTTTAGATCCAACTTCCAAGGCTACCATCACCATTCCTACTCAAGGAATACATTCACTTCAGATAAATCCTAGCACAGGTGATGCAAAGATAGGAGGAGACTCAGTCTCATTATTGAAACATGGAGTGCAAGTCCATGCACAGACTGCACTAGCCATTGAGAAAGAGGTGATGGCCTAGAAATCTAAAGTAAAATTATTACAATCAAAAAATGAGAAACTAAAGGTTGAGGTTAATAAGGACCAGGGACAAGTACCTTTTGATAGTAATTCATTACAGGCTTTGAAGCTTGCATCCAAATTCAAATAAAAGATAATCAAAATCATAAAAAATGAAGTAGAAATGATTGAGAATTGTTGTAGATATTTTAGGATGATAATAGAAATAAATAAAGAAATAAAATCTCTATTAGAGAGTGCAGATAAGAAGATGGTAGTTATTTCCCCAGTATATGAAAGATGCAAAGCCAAGTATGAATAGATTAGATCCAAGCAAGTGGTCACCATTGATGGTAAAACTCATAGCTACCAGGTAGAGTATGAGAAAGTCACAAGTTTCAAGGCAGAAAGACCCAGATGGAATAACTTGGTCAAAGAGTTAGAAAAAGTAGAGAAAGATACAGTAAGACACCTGAAGCACCTCAATGTTGATCTCCACAAATTACTCAACATAGAAGGTTTATGTTAGTTAATCATCAAATATATCAGAGAATTCCCCTACGAAGAGGTTGATGAAGATAAACTATTTGATCAACTCATCTCTCTGATGATGCTCACCCTGGACATAGTCAGATATTTTAAATTAGAGAACCATTCATGAAAGAAGACAAAATCAAAGGAATGAGAGCATTGGACAGGATTCGCACAATCAGTGAAGTCGATAAATAAATCTGGATACTTATAGTCGATTCCATTGGTACAAGTCAAGATGAGAAATAGGCAATTGAGAAAAGACAAAAGGCACCTGAGTGAATAAGTAGCATGGGGCCCATGATGATAGAAAAGGAAAAAGAGAAGATAGGTGACAACTAGGTAGGGCTTCGACCAATTTTGATGACATATTTTTGAGGTAGTTAAAATAACAAATTGTACAACACCGAACCGATGTCAAGGTAGGATATGTCATCAAGTGGACAGTCTAAATGAAAGCAGTCCAGGTAGTTACAGAGTCGTCATTGTTATAAGAAGGATGTCTATAGCCAAAATGATGCAGGAGCATCCGATGACAGTTCAAGCCATGTTACATCCTTCAAAATTTTCTTGAAGTCCATCAATTTTGAAGTATATTGGTTCTTTTTCGGGAAGGGGAGATGTTGTGAAGCAGCAGGAAAAGTAGTTGGAAGGGTTAAGGAAATTGTTGGGGAGGTCACGAAATTGCGACATGTCACGAAATCGTGACCTCCAAAGCTTTGGAATGGGCAGGGACCTGTTTTGTCGCGATATCGCGACGTCGCGATATCGCGGCTTTTGTTGAAAGCTGGAGCATTGGGAGGTTTTCGTCGTGATATCGCGACGTCGCGGTATCGCGGCGGAAGTAGAAAAGCGTTTGCAGGGGGAGTTCTCCGTCGCGATATCG
Source organism: Wollemia nobilis (assembly GCA_028583015.1). Taxonomy (NCBI): domain Eukaryota; kingdom Viridiplantae; phylum Streptophyta; class Pinopsida; order Araucariales; family Araucariaceae; genus Wollemia; species Wollemia nobilis. The sequence continues at coordinate 13,786,700 of JAQPPZ010015100.1, forward strand.
CGACGATGTTGAAAGAGCTAGGCGCGGCGGAGTTTGGGTCATGATTTCGCGACAGTTTCATATGGGCAGTGACTAGGCAGTGGTTGGGTCTCGATATCGCGACATGTCACGATATCGCGGCCGGTGAGAAGGGAGGCAGAACAAAGCTTAAGTGCGGACGGCCAGACAAGGCCGAATTTGACACGTGGGTAGCCACGTGTAGCTTGAAAATTGTAAAGGACATGTGTTTGAAATATTTTACATCCGGGAGGAGGCATGGCAAGTTTTGCACACGGGAGCATACGTGTACTAAAGCAAAAATGAAGACCACGTATAGGGATTTAAAATCAACAGTCGTGTGCATTTAATGGGGGAGAACCACCTCTTGAAGATCTTTTCAAAAAACAACTGTTGCAGGGCATGGCCGGTATGGGGGAGACGACAGTGCAGAAAACAGTCTGACCGAAGCGATGGGTGCAGAGGAGGAAGATCATTAATGCAAACTCAAGGATAGATCGGGCAGAGATTGCCATTAATGTCAAAATTTTGAAAACCCGAGAAAGAGGGAAATTTGAAATGAAAATCTTGTTTGGTGGGAGCATTGATGGCTGGGAGGACCGGGACCTCGTTAAAACCCGGAATTTTTGTATTAGTCGGGAGGGTGGACCGGAGAGGGAGAATTACCAGAGCATCTCTGGTCTTTGTAAGCCTGCGGGCATCTTGCTACTGTGGAATGTAAATATTTTCCCGAAGCTTTTTAATAAAAAAAAAAAAAAAATTGGAATTTGTAAGGGGTGGTGTTCCGGTCCCCGTCAGTGGTATCAGAGCGGGAGTTCCTGAGCGTACAGCAGACCGTCGAAGGAGAGGCAGTTGTACCAGGACGTGTGGGAGGATTTGAGCTCGAGTGAAGATGCCTCCGAGAAGAAACCCGGTGGGTGGCAGAGGTATGGCAGCGGAAGATTTCCGGGCTTTGTAGCGGCAAGTCCAGGCCCTGCAGGAAGAACTACGCAGAGGACGTGAGCCGAGAAGGGATGCAGATAGTGAGGATGAGGTGGAAGAAGAGAATGAGTTTGAAGAAGAGGAAGAATATGTAGATCCGGCATAGGCCAGATTGTACAAGGCCATATCCCAAATCGGGAAGAGGCCGAAGTTAGAAGTTCCTACGTATTTCGAGAACTTGAACCCAGAGGAGTTGATAGACTGGGTGAATGATTTAGAAGAATATTTTGAATACGAAGAGGTTGAAGACCCTAACCGGGTCAGATTTTCTAAGACCCGACTGAAGTGTCATGCTAGCATATGGTGGAAGGGGGTACAGTTGGAGAGGAACCGAAGAGGAAAAGAACGGATTACCAAGTGGGACAGAATGGTGGAGAAATTAAAAAGACAAGTTCATCCTCGTTGACTATGAGCTGGATCTATTACGTAAAATGCAAAGCTTGAGGCAGATGAACAGAACAGTTCAAGAATACACGGAGGAATTCTATAAAATCTCCATCAGAACCGGGCATTTGGAAGCAAGCAAGGAAAAAGTGGCCCGTTACATTAATGGGTTGAGACCGAGTGTGCAGGAGGAGTTGAGCTTGGTTCAGGTAAGCACCATTGAAGATGCTTACCAATTTGCTTTAAAGGTTGAAGAAAAGTTGAACAGAAGGTTTGACAACAAGCAAAAAGTAAAAGGGCCGGGAGGAAAGAACGGTGGAAAGAAAGAAGGAAAGGAAGAGAAGAAGGAAGAGGAGAGCAGTAGCCGAGGTCAGAAAGAAGAAGATGAAGAATCCAAACCGCAAGTTCAGAATGATGGCTACCCGAGAGGAAGAAGTAGATCTGGACGTGGGTATGGAAGGGGAGTGTTTCGAGGAACATGTTTCCACTACGGAGAAGAAGGACACCGGGCATTTGAGTGCCCACAACACCGGGAAAAGACAAACAAGAGGCCAGTGGGTCCTACCAGAGCAGTTGTGGCAGTTGAGGATGCTAACTCAGAACATTCTGAAGAAGCTAAAAAGGGGGAAGCCATGATTGTGAGAAGGACCATGCTGGTGGATGAAGACCAGTCTGAGCAAAGGAGAAGCATGTTCCGTACCCGATGTAAAAGTCCGGGCAAAGTCTGTAATGTCATTATTGACAATGGGAGTACAGACAACTTGGTTTCCGAGGAGATGGTTTCGAAGTTGCAGCTGGAGAGAAGGAGGCACCTGCACCCGTACCGGATTGTGTGGTTGCGAAAGGACCACCGAGCTTGGGTTCGGGAACAGTGTTTAGTCACGTTCCAGATTGGGAGATACCAGGATGAAGTCCTGTGTGATGTATTCCCCATGGATGCTTGTCATTTGTTGTTGGGTAGGCCATGGCAGTTTGATCGGAGTGCAGTGCATGATGGACGTGCAAATACGTACTCCTTGGTGAAAGGAGTGCGGCACAAGTTGAAGCCATTGCAGACCGAAGATGAGAAAGTGTGTAGTAATGCCAGAATTTGTCTGGTAGAGGGCAGAAAACTTTGCCAAGAAGCAAGATTTGAGCCGGGCATAAAGGTTGATGAATGTTCGGAGATATTGCAAGGGACGCAGCTCGAACAGCGTAGAAGTGAAGGTCACTTCTCCTTCTTACCCGGGGTGTCTGATGCAGGAGCATCCGATGACAGTTCGAGCCATGTTACATCCTTCAAAATTTTCTTGAAGTCCATCAATTTTGAAGTATATTGGTTCTTTTTCGGGAAGGGGAGATGTTGTGAAGCAGCAGGAAAAGTAGTTGGAAGGGTTAAGGAAATTGTTGGGGAGGTCGCAAAATCGCGACCTCCGAAGCTTTGGAATGGGCAGGGACCTGTTTTGTCGCGATATCGCGACATCGCGATATCGCGGCTTTTGTTGAAAGCTGGAGCATTGGGAGGTTTCCGTCGTGATATCACGACGTCGTGGTATCGCGACGTCGCGGTATCGCGGCGTCGCGGTATCGCGGCGTCGCGGTATCGCGGTATCGCGGCGGAAGTAGAAAAGCATTTGCAGGGGGAGTTCTCCATCGCGATATCGCGACGATGTTGAAAGAGCTAGGCGCGGGGGAGTTTGGGTCGCGATATCGTGACGTCGCGATATCGCGACAGTTTCATATGGGCAGTGACTAGGCAGTGGTTGGGTCACGATATCGTGGCCGGTGAGAAGGGAGGCAGAACAAAGCTTAAGGGCGGACGGCCAGACAAGGCCGAATTTGACACGTGGGTAGCCACGTGTAGCTTGAAAATTGTAAAGGACACGTGTTTGAAATATTTTACATCCGGGAGGAGGCATGGCAAGTTTTGCACGCGGGAGCATACGTGTACTAAAGCGAAAATGAAGACCACGTATAGGGATTTAAAATCAATAGTCGCGTGCATGTAATGGGGGAGAACCACCTCTTGAATATCTTTTCGAAAAACAACTATTACAGGGCATGGCCGGTATGGAGGAGACGGCAGTGCAGAAGACAGTCAGACCGAAGTGATGGGTGCAGAGGAGGAAGACCATTAATGCAAGCTCAGGGATAGATCGGGCAGAGATTGCCATTAATGTCAAAAATTTTGAAAACCCGAGAAAGAGGGAAATTTGAAATGAAAATCTTGTTTGGTGGGAGCATTGATGGCTGGGAGGACCGGGACCTCGTTAAAACCCAAAATTTTTGTATTAGTCGGGAGGGTGGACCGGAGAGGGAGAATTACCAGAGCATCTCTGGTCTTTGTAAGCCTGCGGGCATCTTGCTACTGTGGAATGTAAATATTTTCCCGAAGCTTTTTAATAAAAAAAAAAAAAAATTGGAATTTGTAAGGGGTGGTGTTCCGGTCCCCGTCACAAAACAAGGATCGACCTTTGACATAGTATATTTTTGCTAAGAGGTATACTAGAGTTTTCGTTCTTTGTTGTTGTATCCCCTTTATCTTTCTTCTTCTTTTTCATCCCTTATTCTTCCCTTTTATGTGCATGTTTTGATAGGAAAGTATCCAAGAAGCTGAGATTATTTCTAGACTATTGATCTAGAGGTCTAGAGACTCAATTGTTACGATATTAGAACAGAAAAGTGAAAGGTCCTTATGATGATATTCGAACGAGGATCTTTATTGTATTGATATTTCAAGATTTCAATGGTTGTTGCAATCCAACTCTTCATATAATCATCTTTCAAATATTAATACAATTTTGGGCTTCTTTTCTATTTTTTTCTTATCTTCAGTCTTGTGTGTATTGAACACATAGTGAACATTTCTTTTATTTATCAACTGTTATATTTATTACGATATTCAAATGAATGTAATTGCACTGATTATATCTTTCCTCATTCTCTCTATTTTTATTGAATTGTCTTTAAATCTTGCTACAATAGCCTAAAGGATTAAGGCACCGATCATACATAAGGTATAATTGAATTGTTATTGTTTTAGTTCGATCAAAATTTATAAAATATTTAATTCACCACCATAAATCTGGAAGAGCATGAACATAAAACGTTAAAAACTTTAAGTTCACCTCAAGGGTATCCTTACCATACCTAGTTTGTTTAGAAAATATTGAAGAACTTTATTCCCAGGTTAAAGAGACAGGTTGACTAGAGCCTGTAGTTGCTCATTGGTAGTAGGTTTTCCTGTAGCGTGACAACTTATCCCAAGGATGCAGGAAAAATCCTCAACACCTCCTTAGGAAGATTTGACATGCCAAGAGGAGCCTCCATTTTTATGTTCATATTATTTGGACAATCATGCCAAATGCTCATATTTGTGGCAAACTCTCACCTAAAGGGCAATGCCTCATAATCTAGTTGTTGAATCCAAGATAGTCCTGCAAGTTTGAGTTCAACCTCTGTAGGCAAAGACTGGATAAGATCTATTTCCATGCATAATCTAGCGTAAATGACTATTTTTCCTTCCATTGTGTCTTTGAAAACATCCAAATGTCTTCCAAGGGAATTGTCGATAATTTCCAATACCTACTCACTTCAAAACTCCATCGAAAGTGCATATAAACAGATACAAACTGACACAATATTGGGTTCAATTCAAGGATCAAATACCACTCTTCAGGGCTGAACAAATAATCCTGTCGGACCATAATTCCTCTTTTATGATTCTAAAGCTCTATTTCTATTGATAAGTGAAGAAAAACTAACAATATAATATCCATTTCTAATAAACCACAAAGAATACTCACCAAGAGGCTCCCAATTTTGTCGAACCCAGGAATACAAAAAAATTAGGGTAGGGTGAATACCCATGAATTTACAAATAAAATCATGATTGGATCTATATAAAACTATTTCTTCTACCATCCTTTTCTCAATGACAATCTTTGGCCTTGATTTTGACTATGGAAAGCATCCATTAACTCGTTGAGATGTTGATCTATTTCCATAAGTCGTAAAAATTATTTTTAATGCAATTATTTGTGATTCTTCAGTCTTTGTTGAAGATTTATCCCGTAACAAATCTGCAAAATAACTGTGTCTCTCTAAAAGAGGATTCGAAGGTGTCCCCATTGGGCCCTCCTGGGGCAACAATCTTATCTTCAATTCTTCGACTACCCAATCGATGCCCTAGTTTTCTCTTTTATTTTAAAAATAATAATTATATGATATTAAAATAAGCACCCACATAACTATAATACAACTTTTCAATTAATCATATCACTTAATAAAATTTCAATGTAAATCTCCTTCTTTAAAATTGAAAAATTTAACTTATTAAAATAATATCTCTAATACATTTAATTCTTTTAATTATAACCTAATTTATCAAAGATATTACTTTGATTATTTTTTATTAATTTTTAATTATTTTTAAATTTTAAACTAATTCTAAATGGTGTATATACATATTCAATATACAAATATTTATTATTTTATCTGCTTTATTATCTTTATTGATTAAGTTTTTTATAATGTTATAATGTTCAAGCCTAATATCCTTATTTCATTCTTTTAAATAAAGAAATAAAGGATATTATAATTATACATATTTGATAATACAAATTCTTATCATGTTATTTAGTTTATTATCTTTATTTTTTAAACTATTTATAATGTTAAGATGCTCAGCCCAATATTTGTATTCCATGTTCTTAAAATTTAATTTTATAAATGTATTATATTTCTATTTATTATAAATATATCCTTTATTTTAATATTGTAAAAAAAATAGTTTTGAATGCGGAAAAATATTTTACAATTAATTTTTCATATCTTATATTTATCGTAAAAATAAAAATAAAAAATAAATTAATATAAAATATAATTCAATATACAATTTATGTCTTTAATATTTTAAAAATAAAATACACATGCATTTATATTCTACTATTAAATTATGTTACTATATATATATATATATATATATAATAAAATTTATTAATTAAAAAAATAGTTATATAAATCAAAGAAAACAAATATAAGAACAACAAAATTTTAATAAGACAATGGTGTATACACGTAAATGCCAAGAGCTAAACTAGCAAGCAGATGAAGAACATAATGAGAAACAAAACTTGAGAGTTTTCGGAAATAACATTAATCAACAAGAAAATAGTTTCAATCAAGAAAAAAAAATGATTATGAAGAAGGTAACCATAAGAAGATATAAATATGATTGAAAATCATATAAATCTAGATACCAAGACACAATAATAGAATGTGATTGCAATTAGCACAGAGAATGCATACAGTAATTTGGAAGTCGAAGAAAAAATATTAGTAGATGATGCTAAAATGGTAGAGGATACCCCATCCACTCAAATGGATTCAGAATATGAGAAGGATCAAATTGAAAGAATTTGGGGGTTTAAAATCAAAGAAATAGAGGGATGGCAAGGATTAAATCAAGTTTTAAATTCAGAGAATGAAACTAAATAATTTGAGGAACAGAAGGATCTAAGCATAATAGAAAACTCAAAGTAGATTAAGGAGGGTATGCAAATAAGATTCAACAAAAGACTAGAGTTGGGTAAAATAGAAAACTCAAAGTAGATTAAGGAGGGTATGCAAACAAGATTAAACAAAAGACTAGATTTGGGTAAAACAACTCAATCAGCAGCAAAAGAATCTTCGACAGGATGTAACCAAATGGGAGAGAACAATCCTCCTAGAAGACATACAAAAAATGTATAGAATACAAGCAATTATGGGAAAAGAAAGCAAGAAAGACCCCCAAATAAGAAGAATAAAAAGTACCAGAGAACAGGGGACAAGAATTAGATCCAAATAAAGAATGGATGGTTAAGGGTAAAATCCCATCAAACAAAACCAAAAAATGAAAATCCTTTCTTGGAATGTGTGGGGCTAAACTCCCCTAGGAAAAGAAAATTTGTTACAAATCTACTCATGGAAGTGTTGGCATTTTTGCCACATTGTTTTTGTTGTTGTTGTTCATGCAAAATAACCAAGTTTGTGCAAAAGTGAAACTGTCGCGATATCGCGACATGTCGCGATATCGCGACCTGTCGCAGTTTCGCGGTGCCAAATGCAGAAAAGAGCTAAGTCAAGAAAGTGTCGCGATATCGTGACATGTCGCATTTTCGTGACCTGTCACGTTTTCGCGGTCAAAACAGTCAACGGAAGCAGAGAAGCCAAATTGTCGCGATATCGCGACATGTTGGTGTTTCGCGACTTGTTGCGGTTTGGGAGCATTCAAATGAAAGTTGTCGCGTTTTCGTGACTTGCGGTGGCCACAGAGAAGAACAATAGAAAATGTCACGATATCGCGACAGAAAAATGAGGAAGGCACAAACGGTACGGACTGGCGCGATATCGCGACATGTCGCGTTATCGCGGAAGAGCTGAAAGAAAAACACAAGGCATGAAAGATGTCACGATTTCATGACATTTTTGAGGATGAAGCTAAACAGGAGGAACTTGTCGCGATATCGCGACAGGAAGCGACAACGAAGGCGAAGGCAGGAAAGTGTCGCGATTTCATGACATATTGGGGCGGAAGGACCAAGTGCGAAGAAATGTCGCGATTTCGCGACATGTCGTGTTTTCACGAGGAGGAAGCAAGGAGGCAGCCAAATGGTACGAAATGTCGTGATTTCGTGACATGTTGAATTTTCATGGCCTAAAAGCATCAAAGTAAAGGAAGACAGAAAATGTCACGATTTCGTGACATATTGTGGAGATAAAGCCAAATGGAGAAACATGTCACGATTTCGCGACATGTTCCATTTTCACGAGGCAAAGGCGGAAATAAGGAGAGGATAGAGCCATGTCGCGATTTCGTGACATGTTTGACAAGAAGGACCAAGTGCGGAGAATTGTCGCGATATCGCGACATGTCGCGTTTTCGTGATGAAGGAGCCTGAAAGACAATGCTAAGTACGGACTGTCGCGATTTCGTGACATGTCCCATTTTCGCTCCTTGTAGGAAGATGAAGGCCACGAAAGAGAAGATGTCGCGATTTCATGACATGTTGTAGTTTCGTGGGTATACAGAAGAAAAGGACACAGAAGGAAGAAGATGTCATGATTTCGTGACATGGTGAAGTTTTCATGACTTGGAGTAGCGAAGGAGGCAGGCGAAGGAAAATGTCACGATTTCGTGACATGTTGAGGAAAGAAGCCCAAACAAAGGAGAATGTCACGATTTCGCGACATGTCAGGAAGACAAAGCTAAACTAAGAGAAGATGTCGCGATATCGTGACATGTCACATTTTCACGACTGGTGGTGGAGAGAGAAGGCAACAAGGTAAAAGTGTCACGATTTCGCGACATGTCGCATTTTCATGACCTGTCACATTTTCGCGACCAAGGCAATAACAAAGGCCCGATACAGTTCTGTTTGCATTTTCCTTCAAGATTGCATAGGAGAACGTGAAGAGGAGATAAGGATCAAGTAAAGGCTCTCCAATGGATTGTGAGATCGTGGTCAAAGAGGCTCAAAGATTAAATGTTGCTGATTACCGATGTGCGCAAGATAGAAGAACCCGAGGCAGTTTTTGACGCCACCAAAATTGAAGAGGCCTCCAACATTAAAAGTTATGTTCGTGATCTCCTAACAATTTTTGGCTTGCCCTGATAATGGTCATTTAATGTGTGATTTCTCCGAGGCAGATTAAGGGGGATTGTTTCTCCTTTCAAGTGCACATTTTGCGGATCACCTCTTCGAAATCTGTTGTATGTTTTAAATGTTGTGATGCAAAAGAGAGAGGGAAGACCTCTATAAATATTCATGTATATCTAAAGCAAAGGAGGTTAGACATTTTGCAAGAAAACTCTCTAAGTTCTCTGCATCAATAGAAGAGACTCGGCTTCTGAGATTTGCAAGCATTCTTCTGTGTATGGTTTCCTTCTGTTTTAAAGTCATTTCTATTTATGCTCATGTTCTTGCTGTTAAGTCTTGAATTCTGCATTCTGAATTCGAACGTTGTTGGTTAGTGAGTAGAGTTTGAAATGCGATCTAAAGGTTATCTCCACAAAGGTGTGAGTTCAATTCTGTTGCTTTCCCTTTATTAGATGTTGTCATAAAACTTGGTGGAATTCTTGCTGTTAGTCTGCCCTAGATTATACACTTCGGCCTGTGGCCATATTTCCATCTCTTTCTTGTTATTTCCCTTTCTTTCTGTTATTTCCCATTTCTTTCCTGCATCTTTATCTTCAAAACCAGTTTAGATTAGTTTGGGAGCCAGCCCTCTCTGGAGATTGGCCCGGGAGACTTCTCTCTCTCTCGGCCTTTCAATGTTGGCCAAGTCTAGGGTGCATATACATATAAAATCCTTTCCTGTGGTAGATTTGTGACCAACAATTTTTGGCACGCCCGGTGGGACACTGAAAGTTCCACTTCCAATAGTATTAAGGTTTAATGTTCACCTTCATGCTGTATAATTAGAACATTTGGTGACTCAGCACTACCCAGAAGCCTCCGAACGTGGATACGGTGAAAGTTGTACTTCATGATCACAAGATCGAAGGCCAAAAAATCTAAAAATCCCATTGAGTTTTTTGAACTTGACAATCAAAGATTAAGCGAACACCCTAAGTTGGTCTCCCCACCACTTATATCCTCTGCAACATCCTCACAAATTGCTGGTGTGTTCTCTGTTCCTTCAAATTCATCTAGTACTGCTACTAGTTTTCCACCTCTACAACCATACGCACCAGTCCAAATGGCCCAACATCCTCCACCAAGGAAGTTCTCAGCATGGAATGATTCGGGAGCCTTGAATTTACCGGCACAGAATCAAGTACCTCAAGCTGCTTTGAAAGCTTTGCCGACCTATGATGGTACTGGTAAAACTGCCTATGAGCATATTAATGATGTAGCCTCTTTGGCGGCTATCCATGACATAACCGACGAAGACGTGATGGTAAAATTGTTGGTGTTATCACTGAGAGGAAAATTGTTGTATTGGTACCGAACGTTGCAACCAGGCACCATTGCATCATGGGATCAATTAGGAGAACTGTTAGTCAAGAACTTTCATGAACAAGCTGATCCATACTCCTTGTTGCATCAATTTAATGCGATCCAAAGGCACCCGTAGGAGGAGATAGCTGACTTCAATGTCAGATTTACCAGAAGTTGGCAGAGAATTCCTGATGGTCTTCGGCCCGCTCATGAGCTAGCTGCATTCTATTATCTTAGAGCCTTCAACACAGACATCGGCTTGGCTGTCCGGCAGTCCAACGTGACTACATTTCCAGAACTGTTCGAACAAGCGCAAAAGGCGAAAGCTGACTTGATTGCCATAGGTAGGCTTCCTCCAAAGGTAACAATGCCCATCTTACCTGATCTTCCTAAGCATTTGTATTCTGGTTCATTTTCATAGCCTATGCCTTCCATGTATCCTATTCCATCATGGAGCTCAAGTGCGCCTCAGATCGCACCCATTCCAGTTCCCCAGCTCCTTGCTCCAACTATTCCATAGTTGCCTGCACCAATCATTCCGCAATTACCAGCTCCCACTTCATTCCCAGCATTGCCTGCACCGCCAGCACCTCTACCTCTACCGGCACCTCCTGCGCCCTCAAATCTTGATCCTTTCGCAATCCTATTACAAGAGGTACAATCGGCTAATTCAGCTATAAGAGCGATGGGAAATAAAATCATAGTTCTTGAAAGAAAGCAGGCTGAGAGAGATTTCCAACCCAGGAGATTTCAACCTCCGCCAATCACTAGAGAACAAGCGGCCTCAACAAGTAAGGTGCCTGAAAAGAACTCGACTGTGTTGACGAATGAGGAAGCTGGCCCTGCAGAAAGAACATATTGGTGCTCTACATGTAATGATCCACACGGCGAAGACACTTGTATGGTTCATCTGAACTATGTGCAAACCTTGGCCGCAAGCTCTTCTGGAGGACAAGTTAATATGATTTTTGAGGTGGATCATAATTTTATGGTTCCATCTGAAGAACAAGTCTCAGTTCTCACGAGAACTGGGAAGAAGCCAGTCACTATAGATCCAGCAGAGATGGAACCATTAAGGGTACCGGATGATCCAAAGATGCAGAATGAAAGAAGACAAGTACAAGTGAAAGCTCCTATTTCAGTACCAAAGCCAGATTCACCTATTCTATTGAAAGATCTTTTGCCACCACGAGCAAAGGAAAGATTGCAAGAAAAAGCCTCAACTTCGCAGGCAAGAGCTGAAACAGAGGACCGAGCCAGAGAAAAGCTCAAGTACCCATATTTGACTAAAATACTAAGGGTAGAAGCCACTCAGCAATATCAGAGCAAATATGAAGACATTAATGAAAAGAGGGAGTCTGGTGCATCTGCATACAATATTGTCGAAGAATTGAAGAAGATTCCAGCCAAGGTTAGTCTCTATGATGCTTTACAATTACTAGGGCAAGTTGATCTGTTACAAGAATCATTGAAGTCTATGAAAGATAGTGAGAAGAATCCTACCCAGACGATTTTTGCTCAAACATTAACTACTTCAGCCACTTGGAAAAAATAGACCACCCCCATTTTATTTGTCACTCAGAATGGAGGGTTGGATAGTGCACAACTGCATGATTGACTCTGGTGCTGCAACAACTGTCATGCCAAAGGCAGTTTGTGAAGTCATGGGAATGGAGTATACAAGAAGTAGCCCCGGTGTCTTGCAGTTGGATGGGACTCCCATGAAAATAGTGGGTGTAATCAAGGATGTTCCTATTGTTTTACATAGTATGCCTCAGATTACAGTAATTCAGGAGATAGTTGTGGTCGATTTGGAACCATATTTTAGTATGTGTTTGTCGAGGGAGTTTACTGCCAAGCTGGGAGGTTATCTTTCTCTGGATTATTCTCACTTGGAAATTCCTTTCAAAGGAAGAAGAATTCAGATCTCCAATGAGAAGCCTTCTACTTTTCATATAGAGAAGATGGGAGAAGAAGAAAAGTCCAGACATTCTGTTCACATGATAACTGAAGAATTGGAAGATTCTAATTTGATGGATGAAGTCTTGGATGAGCCTCGCTTAGAGGATGAATTTTCAATGCTCAATTTTAATGCCATGGTGGAAACTGAAATTGGTTGTTACTCTATTACAAAGCCCGAAGAGGTTGAAGTAAAACTGCCTCCTGATCAAGTTGGTCAAGACTCTGTGCCCGATCAATTATGGAAGTTGTATTTTGATGGAGCACGATGCAAAAATGGTGCGGGAGCAGGGATTGTTCTTATTTCTCCCTCTGGCCTACAGAAAACATATTCATATCGACTGACCTAGAGTTGTACTAACAATGCTGCTGAGTATGAAGCGTTGTGCCTAGGCTTGAAAAAGGCAAAAAAATTGGGAATTGAACAATTGCAGATTTTTGGTGACTCTGAATTGATTGTGAATCAAGTAACAAACAAGTGCATCTCCAAGCAGCATTATCTAAAGGCGTATCGCAACAAATTTTGGGACCTATTTGAGGCTTTCACAGCATTGAATATTCAATCCATTTCACGAGAGATGAATAAGCATGCTGATATTCTAGCATCTCTTGGAGCAAACTTCTCTCCGATTGAGCATGTAGTGAGGAAACCTAAGACTGTAAGGTTAGTTTACAGACCTTCGGTCCCGGACAAGAACATGTATTGGCAAGTATTCGAAAGTGATGAACATATTGTAGATTTTTTGATAAGAGAAGCGAGTACTGTGGAAGAGAGAACACTTGATGAGGAAGAAGCCAAAGGGCTTATTCAATTAAGGAATAATCATATCCCCAAAGGATTGATTACACTTGAAAGCCTTTTTGATCAGAATGATAGGGCAGAGAAGCACAGGATCAAAGTAGATGAGAAGGAGTATACTGAACTAGAGATAGGTCCTCAAAAATTGATAAAGGTTGGAACGGATTGCACCCCCGAGGAGTTAGAACAAATCAGAGATTTATGTCATGAATTTCCTGACATAGTTGCTTGGAGTTACCATGATTTGAAGGGATATAACAAAGATGTAATCCAACATACTATTGAGTTGCATGATGGGGTGAAACCCTTCAGACAAAAGCAGAGACCAGTCAATCCCAAGATTGAAGTACTGATGAAGGCGGAGCTTCTTAAAATTTTGGATTCTAAAATCATTTACCCCATCAAGCATTCAACTTGGGTGGCAAATCTGGTCCCGGTACGAAAAAAGAATGGAGATATTCGCCTATGTGTTGATTTTCAAAATTTGAATCAAGCCTCGCTAAAAGATCATTATCCTCTGCCTCAGATTGACCAGATTCTTCACGTGGTTGTGGGAGCTCAGAGATTCTCTTTGTTGGATGGATTCTCTGGGTATAACCAGATTTGGGTCAGGGATGAGGACCAACATAAAACAACGTTCACCACAAAATATGGAACCTTTGCCTTACCACCTACGAATGTCGTTTGGACTCTCAAATGCTGGCGCAACTTTTCAAAGGGCAATGGATGTGGCTTTTGGTGAGTTGTTAAATCGCATTATTGTGATTTATTTGGATGATATGACTATTTTTTCTCACAATAGGGAGGACCACGGATCTCATTTAAGGCAGATATTTGAAAAATGTCGAGAATTTGGTATATCTATCAATCCAAAAAAGTCAATTTTTTCTGTAAAGGAGGGAAATCTCCTAGGACATCTAATTTCAGGAAATGGTCTAGCTATTGATCCAGCTAGGGCCCAAGCTCTTTTAAAGCTCCCATTGCCGGCCAATAAGAAGGATTTGCAGTCTTTTTTTGGGCAAATTAATTTTGTTCGAAAGTTTGTTGCAGATTTCGCTCAAGTAATAAAGCCAATGACAGAGCTTTTAAAGAAAAATGCTGAATTCAAATGGACCGAGCAGAGGAAGCAATCATTTGAGGAGATCAAAGAAAGGATCACTCAAGCTCCGGTCCTGGTGAATCCTGATTATTCCAAGGATTTTATCCTTTATGCCATTGGTGAACAAGAAGCTTATGCCGCGGTGCTTACACAGAAGGGAGATGATGAGAGTGAACGTCCGATTGCTTTCCTAAGCCAAGTCATCCAACCACATCAAGAGAAGTATAACTTCATTGAGAAACAAGTGTATGCGGTAATGAAATCTCTGAAGAAGTTTCGGCACTTTGTTTCACAGAGTAAAACGATAGTTTATGTTGTTCATCCAGATGTCCAAAATTTTATCATACAAGGAGAACTTGGAGATAGGAGAGCTGGCTGGGTTTCTAAAATTCAGGAATTTGATGTTGAGATCCGACCGACCAAGCTTGTTCGAGGTCGAGCATTGTGCCAAGAGCTTGCAAAGAATGCTTCCTCTGGATCCACAATTCATGAATATGAGGATGTAGTAGATAATTGTAATTTTGACAATCATTCTATAGTGGATAGAGGAGCTGATGGAATATTTTTATTCTGGAAAATGTCCTTCACATCTGAATGCCTCACAGAGAAGAAGATTTAGACTGCAAGCTCTCAAGTATGTCTTGCTACCAAATGGCTTGTTTCATAAGAATATTGATGGGGTTCTTCTTAGATGTGTCAAAGAATCAGAGAAGGAGAAAGTTTTAGAAGAATTCCATTATGGATTATCAGGAGGTCATTATGCAAGTAGACCCATGGCATTAAATATTATTCGAGCAGGTTATTTTTGGCCAACTCTTTTTGCAGATGCCTTTAAAGTTAGTCAAAAATGTGATAAGTGCCAAAGATACATTGGTAGAACCAAGAATGCATCATTACCTCTTCACCCGATTCAAGTAGAAGCACCATTTCAGCAATGGGGCCTAGACTTTATCGGGGTCATTGATCCTAACTCATCTGCTGGTCACAAGTATATCTTGACTGCAACTGACTATTTCACTAGATGGACTGAAGCAATTCCAACTAAACAGGCGGATCAAGCCACGGTCATCACTTTTCTTGAGGGGTTGATCACTCGCTTTGGTATCCCAGATGCGATTATAACAGATAATGGAACTCCTTTCATAGGGGCCAAAATCAGTGAATTTGCGGGTAAGCACAGAATTTATTTGAAAACTTCATCTAATTATTATCCGCAGGGGAATGGCTTGGCCGAATCCACAAACAAGAACTTGCTTCGAATTTTGAAGAGGATCCTTGGCGACAATAAGCGGAGCTGGCACATACTTTTGAATCAAGCATTGTGGGCTGATCGCATCTCTGTGAAAAAATCTATCAAGACATCCCCTTATTCATTGGTATACGAAAAAGAAGCGGTTTTGCCAATTCATATTGAATTACCGGCCCTCCAGACTTGGCATTTGATTGATGATCAGGATGATGAATCTGATTCAATGAACATGAGATTAGCTCAACTCTTGCAGTTGGAAGAAGAACGGGAGAGATCCTATCAGACTTTTATTGAACATGCTGAGATGACAAAGAAATGGTTCAGTAAAAAGGTCTCTGAAAGGACTTTTAAGGTTGGTGATCTTGTATTGAAGTGGAATGAAAAGAAAGCAAAGCCTGGCAAACACCACAAGTTTGAGGTAATATGGGAAGGTCCATTTCAAATTACAGGTGTCAACCAGGTTAATTCTTTTTATTTGCAAGATATGGATGGTCATGCAATGATAATTCTAGTTAATGGTCTTCATTTGAAGGCCTATTATCTGTAAATAAAAAAAAAAGAGAAAAAAAAAAAAGGAAAAACACAAAATTTCATCGACTTCGGCTCCTTTTGCACATGAGCCCGCAGGTATGATTATTTCTCTTTCTTTTCTTTTCTTTCCCAGCAGTTAGTGGCTTTCCTCTACTTCTTTCTTTCACTTCCTCATTTTCATTCCCTTCCCCTTTTACTCCTTGTTCCTCTATACATAATCAAGCCACTGCTATTGTTTCTACTCCCCTCTCTGATGTTCCCATTTCTACTTTCCCTTTCTTCTAGTCCTTTGTCTTGTGAGTACTTCGTCACAGCTACAGTTTCTACTACCATCTCCATTCCATCCACTTCCATTTCATTATCTATTTCATAGCATCCCAGCAGCTGGTAGCACAGTAGCACCCTATTGTTGTATCTACTGTTTCTACTCCTTCATCTTCCACCCTTCCATCATTCACCATTCCCGTTCTACGGCCTGCACATCTGCTGGCCATCACTCCATTCATTTCCCTTTTTGTAGTTCAGGTGCTTTTCACTACTGCCATGGAGATCCTTGCACAGCACCTGGTGATTACCCAGCTCATCCGAGCTCGGCAAAGTGCAGTAGTTCTCAAGAAATAAAGGAAGTTCTGTTCTTCCACAAATTTCTGTTGAAGGTCCTATTTTTCAGAGCCGAGTACCAGCAAGAGCTTGTTGCAGTAGCCTGCAGAGACGTCCAGCATCAACCAACACCAGTTCTTTCTGCTCCTCCAGTTGCTTGACTCTGTTGCCCAATGGATAAAGGCCTGAGGTTCGTGCATACAGCAGAACTGTATACCCCATGAGCCACCAAGAATGTTGGCATTTTTGCCACATTGTTTTTGTTGTTGTTGTTCATGCAAAATAACCAAGTTTGTGCAAAAGTGAAACTGTCGCGATATCGCGACATGTCGTATATATGACCTATCGTAGTTTTGCGATGCCAAATGCAGAAAAGAGCTAAGTCAAGAAAGTGTCACGATATCGTGACATGTCGCATTTTCATGACCTGTCACGTTTTCACGGTCAAAACAGTCAACGAAAGCAGAGAAGCCAAATTGTCACGATATCGCGACATGTTGGAGTTTCGCGACTTGTTGCGGTTTGGGAGCATTCAAATGAAAGTTGTCATGATATCAGCGACTTGCAGTGGCCACAGAGCAGAACAATAGAAAATGTCACGATATCACGACATAAAAATGAGGAAGCCGTAAATGGTACAGAGTGGAATGATATCGCGACATGTCGCGTTATCACGGAAGAGCTGAAAGATAAACACAAGGCAAGAAAGATGTCACGATTTCGTGACATTTTTGAGGACGAAGCAAAGCAGGAGGAACTTGTCGTGATATCACGACAGGAAGCGGCAACGAAGGCGAAGGTAGGAAAGTGTCACGATTTCATGACATATTGGGGTGAAAGGACCAAGTGCGAAGAAATGTCACGATTTCGTCTATCATTTATTTGGAAAAACCAAATGGAGAAACATGTCACGATTTCATGACATGTTATTTTACAAAGAAAAATGTAGAGGACACCAAACAAGAAATTTCGTGACATTCATTCGGAAGATGAAGCCACAAGAGAAGATGTCGACGTTTTCTGACATGTTTAGTTTGAAAAGAAAAGGACAGAAGGAAGAAGATGTCACGATTTCGCGACATGGTGAGTTTTCATGACTTGGAGTAGGAAGAAGGGGAAGGAAAATGTCACGATTTCGTGACATGTTGAGGAAAGAAGCCCAAACAAAGGAGAATGTCACGATTTCGTGACATGTCAGGAAGACAAAGCTAAACTAAGAGAAGATGTCGCGATATCGTGACATGTCGCATTTTCGCGACTGGTGGCGAAGAGAGAAGGCAGCAAGGTAAAAGTGTCATGATTTCGTGACATGTCGCATTTTCGCGACCTGTCACATTTTTCACGACCAAGGCAATAACAAAGGCCCGATACAGTTTTGTTTGCATTTTCCTTCAGGATTGCATAGGAGAACGTGAAGAGGAGATAAGGATCAAGTAAAGGCTCTCCAATGGATTGTGAGATCGTGGTCAAAGAGGCTCAAAGATTAAATGTTGCTGATTACCGATGTGCGCAAGATAGAAGAACCTGAGGTAGTTTTTGATGCCACCAAAATTGAAGAGGCCTCCAGCATTAAAAGTTATGTTCGTGATCTCCTGACAATTTTTGGCTTGCCCTGATAATGGTCATTTAATGTGTGATTTCTTCGAGGCAGATTAAGGGGGATTGTTTCTCCTTTCAAGTGCACATTTTGCGGATCACCTCTTCGAAATCTGTTGTATGTTTTAAATGTTGTGATGCAAAAGAGAGAGGGAAGACCTCTATAAATATTCATGTATATCTAAAGCAAAGGAGGTTAGACATTTTGCAAGAAAACTCTCTAAGTTCTCTGCATCAATAGAAGAGACTCGGCTTCTGAGATTTGCAAGCATTCTTATGTGTATGGTTTCCTTCTGTTTTAAAGTCATTTCTGTTTATGCTCATGTTCTTGTTGTTAAGTCTTGAATTCTGCATTCTGAATTCGAACGTTGCTGGTTAGTGAGTAGAGTTTGAAATGTGATCTGAAGGTTATCTCCACAAAGGTGTGAGTTCAATTCTGTTGCTTTCCCTTTATTAGATGCTGTCATAAAATTTGGTGGAATTCTTGCTGTTAGTCTGCCCCAGATTATACACTTCGGCCTGTGGCCATATTTCCATCTCTTTCTTGTTATTTCCCTTTCTTTCTGTTATTTCCCATTTCTTTCCTGCATCTTTATCTTCAAAACCAGTTTAGATTAGTTTGGGAGCCAGCCCTCTCTAGAGATTGGCCCGGGAGACTTCTCTCTCTCTCGGCCTTTCAATGTTGGCCAAGTCTAGGGCGCATATACATATAAAATCCTTTCCTGTGGCAGATTTGTGACCAACAGGAAGTAAACATGATATTATTTATCTTCAAGAATCTAAAATTGACACAAAAAAACTTGGAATTTGGTCTGGCCGAATGCTGAATGGATCATAAGCCCAACATAAGGTATTGTTGGAGGTATTTGCATATTTTGGGACATAATAAATTTTGAGGGCACTTTAATTGATCAAGAAGAGATATTATGCACTATCAAATTGAAAAAAAAAAAAAAAACTAACTTATGTTGGGTAATGACAGGGGTTTATGCTCAAAATGATGATCGTGAGAGATTCCAACTGTGGAATAAGCTATCTTTTTAGAGGATTTTTTTCATTAATTTGCATTGGATGGTTTTGGGTGACTTCAATACAATCTTAAGAATAGAGGACAAAAGTGGAGGGAGGATTAACATCACTCAAGGTATGCAATATTTCAATGATTTTATTCAGAACAATAAGTTGATTGACCTGGATATGTGTAAAGGTAAGTTTATGTGGACAAACAGAAGGATGGGGGATAATCACATTCAAAGGTGCCTGGATAGAGTTCTTATTTTTGATAGTTATCTAAGTATAATAATATTCATAGACTTACATGTATGCCCAGAATAGGATCAGATCACAATCCCCTTTTGCTAGATATGGAAAAGGAGGAGAAGCATGGAGGAACATCCTTTAGGTAGGATCTCAAGTGGAATATGCATCGAGACATTACAAATAAAATTAAATCTTGGTGGTAGTATGAGATTCAAGGACCAACTATGAACAAAGTTAGCTAAAAATAAAATAACATCAAGTATCGAATCAAAATTTGGAATAAAGAGATTTTTGGTAACATCAACTTAAGAAAACAACTAAAAAAGGATATCCAATATATAGAAGAAAAAATAGAGATGGAAGGTAGAAAACCAGAGTGGCAAGAAAAGGGAAAACAATTCCTCACAGAGTATCATAATACCATTGCCCAAGAGGAAATTTAATGGAAACAAAAATCCAGAGTACTGTGGCTCAAGGAAGGTGATAGAACCACTAAATTTTTCCATGTGTCGACTATGAAACATAGGAACAACAATAAAATCCTCTACCTTATGGGTGAATATGGAAGAAATTATGAGGATTTAAATGATATTAAAAATTTGACCATTACTTTCTTTCAGAACCTTCTTAGAAAAGAAAAAAATAGAGTACAACATGGAAATAGAAAGCATAATTAACAATGTTTTCAAAGGATTTAATGATATAATGAATGAATATCTATGCAAGGTAATATCTAAGAAGGAAATTAAAAGAGTTGTGTTCTCTATGTGAGCATTCAAGGCTCCGAGATCATATGGTTTCCCACCAGGTTTTTTCAACATCATTGGGATATTATTGGATATGTAGTCAATGCAATCCAATAAGCCCATGAATCTGGTAAGTTATTGAAATAATGGAATAATACCTTCCTTGCTCTTATTCTCAAGAAATATGCAGTGAATAAATTACAGGACTTTAGACCAATTAGCCTATGTAATACAATTTACAAAATTTTTACTATAGTGTTGGCCAATCGGTTGAAAAAATCATCCCATCAATAATTAATGAAGATCAAGGAGGTTATGTGGTAGGCAAGCAGATTACTAAAAGCACATTACCATTTATGAAATAACACATTCTTTTCAAATAAGGAAAGGGTCAGGCATGTTCCTTAATATGGACATGAACAAAGCCTATGATAGGGTGTCTTGGTCTTTCTTAGATAAAATAATGGAGCGAATGGGTTTTAGTGAAAAATGGAGGGCATGGGTTGGTATGTGTATTTCTAACCCTCGCTTTTCGATCCTGATAAATGGAAAATCTAGTGTATCATTTCCTTCTACCAGAGGAATCAGGCAGATAGATCCATTGTCTCCATATCTCTTTATCATTATGGCAGATGCTCTGGAAAGAACTTTAAAAATAAAGAGAAAGGATAGTAATATAAAAGGTCTAAAACATTAATCCATTGGTGAAGCTTTGTCCCATTAATAGTTTGTGTTTGATACTTTATTTCTTGGGTAAGCTATAGAGGAAGAAGCTTTGGAGTTTAAAAAAGTCCTTGATTCTTATGAAAAATCTACAGGCCAAAAAATAAATTATGAAAAAAGTAAGATTATGTTTTTAAACATGGAGGAAATTATAAGAGATCAAATAATTAAAGTGTTAGGTTGTAAGGAGGAAAATTTCCCTATCACCTATCTTGGTTTGCCTTTGTTTATAGGTAAAATGAAAGATGAAATTTGGAATATGATTATTGATAAATTTAATAGGAAACTTCAAGGTTGGAAGGGATGTTTGTTACCCTCTATGGGGAAAGTACAACTCATAAAATATGCTTGAAAGCCTCCCTATTTATTTCATGTCTTTCTTAACGATGTCAAGGAAAGTGGAAGAGACTTTAGAAATACTACAAAAAAAATATTATGGGATGGCACTGAATGCTAAAAATGTATACATCTGGTAGCCTGGGATACCTATTGCTAGCCTTTACAGAATGGACGTCTTGGATTAAGGAAGTTCAGAGATCTAAATAGAGCCCTTATAGCTAAACATGGTTGGAGGTTTTGCACTGGAGCATTAGGTAACTGGGATAGCATTATCCAAAACAAATACTTGGATGGCAGAAACCACTTTATCAGTTGTTCTAATCCTCTATGTGGGTCTATTGTTTGGCAAAATATTATCAATAGTAGGAAATTTCTATGGCAAGGTCTAAAATGGAGAGTAGGTAGGGGGATAAAATCAAATTTTGAAAAGACCCTTGGATTCAAGAGGAACCTTTAGCAAACTACATAAAGTTTAAAGATATTAAAGAACATTTAACCAGAACCTATAGTAATAAAATTAATGGTTACATTCATAGGATGGGTGATTTTCAAGAGTGGAAAATCTGCAAGAAGATATGCAAGGCATAGGGGGTAAAGATCTGTAAAACCTTTTAAGGAGTTATTACTTAGGCAGAGGTTTAGAGGATGATCAAATAATTTGGGGAAGAAACCAACAAGGCCAGTACTTGGTGAAGGATGGGTATAGAGTCTTGGGTAAAGTAACCTCAGAGAAACTCAAGCTTAAAATAATTTGGAAGCTAAAAATCATCCCTAAGGTTGCTATGTTTTTTGGACTACCATTCTCAATAAGATCCTCATGAAATACAATATGTTCAAAAGAGGTATTGTGGTTCCAACTATTTGTGTCTTATGCAATAAAGAGGATGAGTGCATGGACCACTTGTTTGGAACTTTTATTTATTTTGTGATATCCTAAATATTTTATTGAGATAATTTAATGTTGCTTGGGTCATTCCAAATTCTCTAATCAGGATTTGAAAATAATGTCACTTACGAAGTAGTATTTTTGGAAAAAATGCATTCCACATATTTGCTGAGGGATTTGGTTGGAAAGAAACATATGCGTGTTCAAAAATAAAACCAGAGGAATAATTGGGTTTTATGCCAAGATAAAAATAGCCCTATTAGAGGATTGTATATGCTAAGGATCTAGAAATTACCATAAATCACCAAGCTGAAGCAAGGACGGTGCTTATAGGCCTCTGAATTGCAGTGAATTTAGGTTTTAAGAGAATTTGTTCTTAAGGGGGATTCCAAAAATATTATAGCTTCCCTTCAAAAAGGGGCATTAAATAATTCTAGCATTTTCCAAATAATTACAAATGCAAGGACTATTTTGGGAAACCTAGCAGAAATTCAAGTTAAACATATTTATAGAGAGGGAAACAAATTTTTTGATAAAATTATGAATATGGTAGTTAGATCTGATAATTTCAAGGTCTTGTCATACGCCCCCATGGAATTGAAATAGATTATAAGAATTGATAATGAAGCTAGCAGATAAAGAGGGTAGAGAAAAGTAGAATACTTATTGGGATCATGCGATGAAGGATTTGAGCACACTAAATTACATTGTTGTCAGTAGTTTCTTTATCAATTATGTAAAGCATTGAGCAGTGCATAAACCATGACAAATAGAAGGATAGAGGGAGGGATATTATTTTATCTTCTCCATCAATAGGCTTAATCTAGGTTTGTTTGTTTTAATAAGATAGGGCTATCTTGCATTTGTCTGATATTCTCTTATTTTTTCTTGTACATCATTCACACTCTATGTAAAGGGTTGAGGCCCTTCAACCCCTTTTTATCAATACCAAAAAAAAAAAAACTAATATAAGATTGTAAAACAAAAGAGGATTGGTATAAATACAATTCAAACATTTTAAATTATAGGTGAATTTTAAATAAAATTTAACATTAATGGAGAGCGTGTTTCAAATTTTATTAGTATTATATTTGCTTTTGAAGAGTATTACCAGATCACATTCATAGCTCATGCCCACTTCCCTCAACATGACCAGGCTCTTAACTTTTGCATTTCTATTGTCTCGGAGTGACTTTTTGAGTCTCAAAGAGATGCCTATGAAAAAGCCCCCTCTTTGAAGGGTCTGGAGGAAGCTCTTTCTCAGATATTTTATGATATTTCCCCTACTCTTGATGGCTTCCCTTGTGAGTTCTACAAGTCCTTTTAGGACACCATCAGACCTGATCTTATCAAATTCTATCAAGAGGCCATCTCCAAGGGTTCTATGGGCCCTATTATTAATTAAAGGATTATTAAATTTATCTACAAGTCTAGTGATCCAAAAATAATCACCAATTGGAGGTCTATTAATTTCCTTAATATTTTCTATAAGATCATCACCAAAGCTCTAGATTTACGAATCCACCATCTCCTTCCTATTATCATGCATCCAAAGCAAACTAACTTCATTTGGGGTAAGTTCATCCTTGAAAATATTATTGTTGTCTAGGAAGGCATGGAGTGGGCTCACAATTTCAACCATCTTTGTTAATCAAAATTAACTTTAATAAATCCTACAGCAATATCGACTGGTCGTTCATTTTGTCCATGCTTAAAGCTCTTGGTTTTGGGCCCTCCTTCACTAGTTCTGTGGAGATGTTCGCTAAGGCTTTAGATGTCTTATCGTTTAACAAACACAAGTCCTTGGCTATTGAGTTCTTTTGATCCATTAGACAAGGCTTCTCATTGGTGTTGTTCCTGCATATCCTTGTCGTTGAGGGGTTTAGCTATTTACTAGCTCACCAGAGAGGAATTTCTCTCCCTGGAGGTAAGACTCAGTTGATCAATGGTCATTTTGTTGACTATTTCCTCACTCTTATTGAGGAAGAAGGTATCATTCAATATGCACTTTATTTTTTGGATACTTTTTGTCTAGCTTCTAGATCCTCCATTCAATGGAGAAGGTCTCAATGTTACAGACAATCTCCTAGCCTGATGCCCCACTAGCTTAGTCAATATCAGTGGAAGATCATCTAGAAGGGGGAAGTCTTTCATTTTCTAGGTATTCCTTTGTCTTTAATAGTTCAAAATCATAGTTGTGGAAGTATATAATTAATAGGGTGGAACAAAAACTTACCTACTGGTCCACCAAGAAGCTCTCCCTTACTAATAAATTCTAAATTTTATCAAAAGTCCTTGTGGCCACCCATGTCTATTATTCTTCTTGTTGGATACCATACAAGAATTGTTATAATAATCTTGATAAGCTTATGTAGGACTTTTTATGTTCCTCTTCCAGTAATAATTTAGGATTCCATTGTGTTGCCTAAGAATATTGTTGTCTTCCTAGAAGCCATGGTAGGCTTGGCATTCTTAATACCTAGTATTAAAGTTGGACCCTCTATGTTAAGTGGATCATTAGAGCCCTCATGGAAAATGAGGTCTATAATATTCTCATCCGAAACTGTATCATTGAAGGTTCCCCTTTTGGCCATAAAATATGGAGGGGCATGGGGTTCCCTTCCTTCCTTATTTCTCCTGTGTCTATCAAAGTGTTGGGATCCTTCATCATTAATAAATTTGGAAAGTCTGGGAGAGTGTTAAGCCTTGGCTGAGATGGAATGGCCAGATATTTTGGTACAACCTCTCCATCAATCAGATGAACATTTGGTGGTTGTCTATCATCACCTACCAAGGTTCCTTGCTTGCGTAGGTTCCCTAGGTTCATGCACTTAGATTATTTTACAAAGGTGCAATGCATAATTTATTTATTTTCTTGTCCTACCAAGGATTGGCTCCCTTGGGATGACTTCAAAGCCAAATTTGGGCTTAATCACTCCGACAGGGATACTTTTAAGGTCATAAAGGTTGCTCTCTTTGACTCCATATTACACAATTTTTTTGTGCTTTTACAGTGACTTTAGTGGAAGGACTAGAAGTGGTATCCAGACACTCTGTTACAAAATTACAAAGCCTAATTAGGGTATGGATGGATATCTCCTTACCTCCCTATGATGGATAAGCTCAATAAAAAATGGAATGTCTCCTCTCCTCAATATTTCTGGATGTGCAGGTTCCAAACCGCCTTGGTTCCTTTCTTGGAGCTCAAAATTTCCTATTTTTCCTAGAGTCTTCTCCACCAAGGACTTCCTATTGGGGAGTGTCTTTGGTATTTAGGCATCCCCAACCCTTCTTTCCCTTTTTATATTTAGTCTGAAGACTATGTCCATCTTTTCTAGGTTTGTGTGTGTGCTCATTCTCTTTGGGAGTGGGTTTTTTCCTTTTTTAGACCTTATTCCTATGCCACAATAGAGTGGAAGTATATCATTTTGTGAGATCCCCCACCCTTACTAGATATTTTCTTTGAAGTGTGGCACTTTTTTAGTATGGTAGCCATGTTCAACATATGAAAATATAGAAATGATTATATTTTTGGTAAGTGTTCTTCCTCTTTGCACATATTTGCTTTTGAGAAGTCTAATATTATTTTGTCTATGTATTTTCATAATATAATTCAAGCCAATAAGGTGGACATGGATATCATGCATCTTCAGGAGCTTATTGATCATTGGGAGAACACACCATGCATAGTCAATCAAGTTTCTCCTGAACAAGATACTCCTTGAAGGTAGTCTAGGTCTAGATAACATTGTTGCTTTCCCCCAAAACACACTCCTATCCTAGCTCAAGGTTCCCCTCCTTACATATATGGCCCTAGCTACATGATTGTTCTTCTCTCTCCTTCGGCTCCTTGGTTAGATGCTTGTAACA
Organism: Wollemia nobilis; assembly: GCA_028583015.1. Classification (NCBI taxonomy): domain Eukaryota; kingdom Viridiplantae; phylum Streptophyta; class Pinopsida; order Araucariales; family Araucariaceae; genus Wollemia; species Wollemia nobilis. The sequence goes on from JAQPPZ010015100.1 coordinate 13,812,685, forward strand.
AGTTAGGAGATTCGATGATTACTGATAGTAAAGAGCCAACTGGGATGATGTTCCTCACACTTCTTTCGGATAGGAGAAGGAATCGATGCCAAAGTCTTTTGATGTTAATGTTAGATGGGAATCAGTCCCAGTGGTGGCTACACCCATGTAATGGATATTCATTATTGCAGAGATTTTTTATTGCTTTTTATTATGTAATCATTTTGTTTTATTATCCGTTAGCTCTATAAGGTAATTTTGATTAGCTATTAGTTTTTTATTTGATTTCTTGCTATGTTTTGAAGATAATGGTTTTTTGGTTGATGGCGTTAGCCATGTGGCGTGTTTATTCAATCCTTTTTTTTTGTAAAAATGTATTCTATTAATTATTTAATATAATGTATTTTTACATAATTTTTTCAATATAAATCAATAGTTATAAGATAGAAGTAATGCAATCGTTTGTCAAGTTCATTCACTATACAATTATATTTCCAACATAAAATAATCTCATTTAAATACTAGTTTTTTTATTTTCCTTTTGGTGAACATACAATGAACACCATCATGTGCAATGAGTGATTTTACATAATGTACACAAGAACCAAAACTCAAACCAAAGCACACCATCATGCAAAATGAGTGATTCTACATAATGTGCATGAGAACCAAAGCTTAAACCATCTCCATGATATACACAAGAACCAAAGCTCAAACCACATAGAATTATGGTTTGAACATTGGACTCCCAAAAGAAAGGCCAAAGCCCTAATCGTTGGGTTATCCCCATCAGAACTAAATACTAGTTTTTTCTAAAGGTCATATATATAACTTAACTTTTATTTTATTTATTTATTCCTCAAACTTTTAATTTATACCTCGAAGGTATATTATTTTTATTTAATGCATAGGGAAATTGGTAACACCTATCAATATAAACCCTATCCCTCTAGGTTAAATGAAGGTAATGAGACCGCCTTGGGGGAATTAAAATGGTTGGGAGCATAAAAATGGGACACTCAATCCATAAACACTTAACTACTACCATCTAACCTATTCTGTCTAATTACACCATGGTTTGAACTTTAAACCTTCATAAAGAAATACCATACTGAATATCTAATATTACAATAATTTAAATTGATACTTACTAAATGCAAGAATATAAAAAATTTAATATATGTTATTATATTTTTATTTTTTTAAGCGAAAAATCCCTTGCGGGGCCGCTTTGGTCTGAGATACCACGAACAGGGGGTTCTACACCGTCAAAGTCACCCAGGAGTCGCACCCGACCCTGCCCACGCCAACATTATCAATTAGATTTTGTATACCCAATTCAGCTTTTTGGTAGGGTGGAGATTTGAACCTGGAACCTCTCTTGGAGGATTTTCCTCTCCTCTCCAACTCACCTACAACACCTAGGTATATATGTTATTAAATATAACAATTTCATTCAATATTAGGTTATATATATATATATATATATATATATATATATATATATATATATATATATATATATATATATATATATATATACCCTTGGTTTTAGTTTACAAGATTACTACAAGTGTTTGAAAAGAGTATGACCAATTGGTAAGAATATGATTAAAAAGGTTCTAGTCCCACGGGTGTGCCCATGCATAACTCCTAGTTTGATTCGATTCCTCTACATGTTGCACTTGATTGATGACGGTGATATATTTCTTGCTTATCCGGTGATCCCGTTCATGCCACATGTTGAACCATACTAACGAAGATGATGTGAACCCTGTGCATCCGATGGTCCCCATCTCACGTCGAGTTACCATTAACGAGACGATGGGTGTGTTGAAAGCCTTCACTGATAGTTTAAACCCTGCCAGTTACACTGACAGTTACTAAAAGTTGTGATTGTAACCAATTCATCTATGTAACCAAAAAAAACATGATTAAAAACAAAAAAAAATATCATGTATATGATCATCTAGATAATTTAATATTTTCATTATTTTAATTTGAAGTCCTTAAATCTTGGCTAACATGTAAACAATGACATTGTATTAAAATTCACTTTATGTAAAACTAAAAGTTCTAACAAGTAAATGATATAGGTAAAAGTTGTAACCCATGAAGTTTGCAATACACAACCCTAGAACAAGGCCACTAAGCCATGGCTCATGAACATTGGCTATAATACCTTCAAACTTAGTAGTTTAATAATATCTTAATTCTTAAATATTAACCTAATGCCTTTATATGATTATGACATTTTTTAGTGTGTTAAAATAAATATCTTATAAATTATTTTGATTGATAATATTCAAGAAGTTTAATGTATGTGAACCTTACTTTTATAAAAATAAAGTTTTATTGTTCTTGTTGAAAAATTGTAGTAATATGTTGTTGTACTGTTATCTAGACTACCCAAGTTCGAATTATCGGGAAGGAGGTCTTTGTTGTGTTTTGTTCTAGGGAGTGTGGCCCCGAGTTGTGTCCATTATTCTTCACTTAAAAAACCAATTCTTACTACCATTTTAAATTCCTTATTGTTTTTGATAATATGCAATGCAACAATTGTTTTTAAAATGATGCACTTAAAATATGTACAGAGGTGATTGATTAATACCTTGAGTGGTTGTATTCATAATCAAACAAAATTATTACTATGAAAATTAAAATAAAATGACTTATAGTGAATAAGAAATATTTTATATGTTAGTTTTATATAATTATAATGACTAAATATTATGAACTCAACTAGTTAAATTTTTTAACTTTTACTTTTAAGGAGGAGATTCAAGTTTAAATATTGTCAAGGAATATATGCATAATTGTTAAGTTGTTATACTATACATAATTGTCAAGTTGTTATACTATCACTGTGTGGTCATGATGTAGTACATACGAGACTAAATTCAATCCCCATATGATCAATAAAAAAAATCACAGTGATAATATTTACCAATTCTAATATATTATAATATGTCATATTGGTTATATATTCATCTTTCCATATTATTTCACTATTTTGTTTAAATTTAGAAGTTTTATAAGATTGTAGGTATTAATTTTATATAAAAAGTTCATATGTTATTGTATGTGTTATTTGGCTTTACATGTTAAGAATATCATGCATTTATTTAATACCTATTGTGTAAGTTTTTTATACGAATAATTTTATACACATTTTTATAATTTTATGATGCACACAAGAGAAGAGAATCCTCCTATGGATCTCCTATACGACTAGCATCTTAAGATATTATTGTCATAAGAGTTTGCTTGTTGATTGCTTGTGTGATTACTTTGCATCTTGAGGATAGGAATCTATGTTGCTTGAGAAGTTTTATATTTTAGTTTTATATAACTATAATGACTAAATATTATGAACTCTACTAGTTAAATTCTTTAACTTTTACTTTTAAAGAGGATATCCAAGTTTAAATATTATCAAGTGATATATACATAATTTTCAAGTTGTTATACTACCACTATGTGGTCATGATGTCATACATATGAGACCAAATTCAATCCCATATGACCAATTAAAAAATAAATCACAATGATAATATTTACCATTTTTAATATATTATAATATGTCATATCGGTTATAGATTCATATTTCCATGTTATTTCATTATTTTGTTTAAATTTAGAAGTTGTATAAGATTGTAGGTATTACTTTTATATGGAAAATTCATATGTTATTGTATGTGTTATTTGTCTTTACATGTTAAGAATATCATACATTTATTTAATACCTATTGTGTAAGTTTTTTATATGAATAATTTTATACACATTTTTATGATTTTATGATGCATACAAGAGAAGAGAATCCTCCTATGGACGACCTTGTCAAGCAACATATATTCCTATCCTCAAGATGGACAGTAATCACACAAGAAAACAAGAAGCAAACTCTTATGACAACAATATCTTAAGATGATAGTCCTATAGGATGATAAGACTTCATTGCACAAGATGGTTCTTTTTCGAGATGGCACACTGGAAGTCTTTGTATAATATTGTACAACTATATGATTGGTTTCAATTCTATGATGTGTTCTTTAACCGTACAATTGATCCACTTGTACGATTGACCAAATTGTATGATAAGCTTTCTTCAATAGTAAGACTATCTATCATACGATGACATTCAAATGTATAGTAGGTTCAATGGTATGACACTTGGATTGTATGGTAGGTTTTCCAAATTTGTATGATAATTTCCTTGGTTGATATGACTCTTCTATACATTCGTGATTTATACTCTTTAATATGATGACGTCGATTCACAACTCATCCTTTCAAGCCGATGATCATCGTCCAAAATTTTACCTCTCATATTCTAGGCTAAGATTTCATGTTATCTTTCTCTATCAACCTATAAACCTACACACATAAACCTTCCAATGAATGGTCCTATCAATCCAAATATTTAACATCATTCAAATCTTGAGCCAATGGGAATTTTAAATATAATTATTTTATTAGTTTGCAAGAAAAACAAAATGAAAGAAACAAATATCTAGGATAATAAAAAACATAGACAGCTCTAGGATCCTTTTCCCTTATCCATTACATATTACTTCGAACTTGACGTTCACCTTTAGTCGTCCTTCTTTTTGTCTCTTCCAACACCACATTTCTTTATCGTTGGCTTCTTCCCCTCTATTTTTTTATGAAGTTCTCTTACAACGGTATTTTCTCTCCTATCCTCTATTGCATCCACACCTTAGTTTTTTGCTTCCTCCCCTCTCACCATTCATCTCATCCTCTTCTTTTATCATTTTAATTTTCCTTTTATCTCTTCTATGGTTTTGTATCTACTAAAACCTAACTCGGTTCAACCTCCTTACCTTGTCTTTTTTTCTCTATAATTCTCAAACTTATCTCTAACATTCCAACTCTCTCTCTTGCGCTTCTCTCTACCTATTCCTCTTAAAATTATTTTGCTTTTGTCTATTCCTCTTCCCTACTTTTTTCCATTCCTCTCTTCTCTTTTCCCAAGCATGTTTTATCTTTTACTTCCTTCCTGAATGCTTTGTCTTTCTCTTCCTTCTCAGACACTCTATTTTTCTCTCCCTTTTTGAATCATCTTCTTCCAATTCTCTTCTATTGTATTGTTTCCCTTACCTTCAATGGTTACGAAAATGGCCTACATTTCATTGGATGCTCTCGCATCATACTCGTTAAGTAAGAGAAAATTTTCCATGAGCTCCAACTCATGAACATGAATTGTTCTTCTATGCTATTACCATTTTATCTTGGCTATCTCCACAAGGTCAAAATTTTTTTCCTATTTTGGTTTTTCTTTGAGAACTAAACCTCATCTTATAGAATGCACTTAGAATTCATATCACTTTGTCCTATTCCATCACTTTCATCCAACCACAATCAACACATATTTTGTGGTCTCATGCCAACACCTTCTTCTAGAGAAATTATATCCTCCATAACTCTCATAAAGATTTACGTTCCAACACCTAGTTGCAACGTGTCCAAATATTTTACATTGATTACAACAACACATCCTAGGACCTTCATCTCTTGTACTAATATCTCTTATCATAAATGTAGTCTCATTATTTCTTGCTTGACCTATATATCCAAGACTTTCATTCCTTTATAAAGTTGTTATGCTAAAACCTTGAGGTATTAGTGTCCAATACAATCTATGTATTTGAACACCTCATAGGGTAGTTAGTCCCAAGGCCTAGGGTGGTTGTTAGTCCATTAAGTCAAATCCCTAAGGTTCGGTAGTTAGTCCAACATCTCCTCTTCAATGTAACTTGAAGAATTTGATCCTGAGGTGAGGATTTGATACCACTATAGACTTTTCATTAGGCCAAAATCTTGAGGTGTTAGTATCTGATATAATATCTATATGAACACCTCACAAGGCAGTTAGTCCTAGGGCCTAGGGTGGTGTTTAGTCCACTAAGTGAGGTGCGGTGGTTAGTCCAACATCCTTGGCCCTATTTCTAGCATTATGAAAATTTTCACACCTTACCCATATCTTCCCAATTCTTCACCATTGTGCCACATTCTTCTTATTATTTGGAGCCAATGCCTTTGGTGTGCCTTTCAAAGAACCCAAATTATTTATCTCTACTCTAATATTTGTCATCATTATTAAAAAATTGCTCATTATCACAGTGTCCTTTACAACATTATAAAGTACCATTATTACTATCAACTCAAGAAATATGGTCTTTTCCATGGCCAACATAACAATCGATATCATCATGAAATTCATATTCTTGTATCTTTTTGTCATTTCTTTTCTCTTTCTCTTTATCCTTGTCTATAGTAGGAGTCGTTGCACCATCATCTCTATTATCACTACTATTGGTGATCTCATGTATCTATCTCTTTTCCATGTTTATTCTCTTGCTTGTTTTTACTTTTTTCTCCTCATTCTCCATTTGTATCATCCTATAAGTTGTCTTATTATGCAAGCTTGATCCAGGACTAAAATCAATGTGATGACCAATGCTCCTCATGGGTGGTAACCCATATTTGAATAATATCTACATATTATTCCAATAAATACCTCATTCCATGTGGGACTACATCCATCTTGTCCACTATACTTTCTTCTGTGGTTTAATGATGCAATCAAAAAATACCTCCTACTTCATTTCCTTTAAGAATTATTTTCTTGTACCCAAGCACATTGTAGTATTGTTGTCCACCTCCTTTTCTTTATCTTTAAATGGACTTAATGTATACTTCTTGTCATCTTTCTCAATAGTGTTGGTGTTCACCCTACCATCGTGCATTGCTTTTCTATCAAACTATCATGGCCTTCCCAACAAGACATGACAAGCAGTTATAGGCATAACATCACATATTATCTCATATTTGTAAAAACCTATTTGAAATTTCACCATGCATTGTTCAGTTACCAAAATTTGATGTCCCTTTTTGAACCATGAGGTTGTACAAATTTGGGTGTTCAATCTTAATCAACCCAAGATTTTATACCATCTATGTTGACACTAAATTGTCTATACTTCTGCTATCCATAATCACCTTGCAATATTTACCCCCTGATTTACAAATTATCTTGAAAAAGCTCCTTCTTTGCTTAGGTTTATACATCTCTTTTTCTGGTTTCAACAATACCATTTTCATTATAATGGATTCTCCTTGTTCTGGTTCCTCCATGTGCTTTGGTGAAGCTACACTTTCTTCATTTGCTTGTGCAATTTGGTTCCAAGCTTCCTTTCCACTATCACTATATGTTGTGCTTGAGGACACTAAAATTATCTATGTTCTTCTTCCAAGCACCTATAACACTTGCTAGTAAAACCATGTCCTCTACCTCTTCCAAAACCACCACATTCTCTTGATGATCCATACTTTTCTCAAGTACTTTGGATGAAATAAATTTAAGAAGTACTAACTTCCTCTTATTGATGCTACCATCTACCATTATTTTATTTTTCTATTCATCTAGAGAACTATCATCTTCCTCTAGAATTATTTTGTTTCTTATAAATCATATTTTCTTCCAACTTGAGTGCATATCGATATGCCTCCTCAATCGTTCTAATTCAAAGCAAAACAATTTAATCTTGATATTTATAACCTTAGTCCATTCATGTATCTCACAAATTTTTCCTCATAATTTTTTATATGACCTACTCTTATGGTCAATTTATAGAACTATTCGGTATACTCCTTAACTCTCATCTCCTTTTGTTTGAGGTGTTAAAGTCTTATAAATAATCCAATATGGTAATCCACAGGTAAAACTTTTGATTTCAATTTAATTACAAACATATCCCAGGTTTGAATTTTATCCTTCCTTTTCCATTGCCTTTCCATTTGGACATTATCCCACCAAATTGAAGCATATCCCTTTAGTTGCATACAAGCAAATTTGACTCTCTTTGAATCCTCCATAGGTTCGTAATTGAATAATATCTCTATTTTTATTATTAATCAATCAACTCTTATGGGTTTAAAATTCCATAAAAATTGGGAGTATTTATCTTTGACTTATGTCCCATATTTGAGATTTTTTGAATCAACCACTATTTTGGTTCTTCTCCTTGCTCTTTATCTCAAGATTTTGCATGACTAGTTTCTTCCTCTTCACTGTCATGAATCCCCTCAAGATGAATACTTCTCCTTTAGGCAGCCTCAATTGCATCTAATCTAGTGGTGATTCCTCTTAACATTTACATTATATCCATAGGTTGAGTTCCTAGATCATGCGGTGTTACTCTTCCTCGTTGTGACATATTCCTCCAACATGTATCACAAAAAAAATTTATATCAAATAATGCATATGATAGAAGGAAATACTTTTATGAATTACCTTATCAAGCAACATAAATTTCTATCCTCAGGATAAACAATAATCACACGTGTAATCAAAAAGGAAATTCTTATGACAATAATGTCTTAATATGGTAGTTTTATAGGACAACAAGACTTCATTGCATAAGATGATTCTTTTTTGAGATGACACACCGGTAATATTTATATGGTGTGTCACAACCCTAAATTTATCCCACTCACAAAAAAAAAATTGTCATTCTAGGAAACTGTCTCAATCCTACCCAACAAAGGTTCTATTGTAGAGATTTACTTTTATCCTTAGTGGTCCTTAGTTAATTTGTCTATACCATCTTTGCGATGAGTCAACTTAACCTTCTAGAGCCATCATAGGGTACACCCATCTCTACACCTTATATAATTATGTCTATGTAAGGGTACTAGGTACATTACAAGGTAAGTTATCTATCTCATTCTTATAATGAGCTAGCTTATCCATTTATGTCCATCAAAAGGGGAGCGCTAATATCAACACCTACATAATTCCATATATGTAGGTGCATTAAGCACCTTGGATTTAGGCTATCCATATCATCTCCACGATGAGTTAGCCTTCCCATCATTAAGTCTCATTACATTCCTTAATCTGTGGGTAGTTGATTAAGTCTCCCTTATTTGCACTATTAAATATTTATCATGTAAGGCCTATTCAAACATGAGATACATTTATCATATAATATCACCACTAGGGATATCTTCCCTTGTGTCAATACATCATTCCCAATGGTGCAAGAGGTATTCATAACTATCCCATGGAATCCTTATCAAGAAATTATAACACAATCTATGAAATCAATATGTATTATCCACTTGATTAGAGAGCATATAAATTTTTTATTAAAACTATAATAAGATAACTCATAGATAAAGAAGCTTCTAGAAAACACATGACATTGTATGTATCCTAGGAACCCTCATGGGGAATAAACCCAACATTAAATAGTTTTCTTTATTTATTTCATAGAATAATTGGTTCCATACATTGAGTTAAAGGCACCCCATAATACCTTTTCTTCCAACATAAGAATTCTCTAATTCTTATGATATTACAATATGAGTTAGTCCTTCAATTCATAGTAAAAATTGTCTCTATACATGGAGTTTAAGACACCCCATAATGCCTTTTCTCCCAACATAAGAATTATTTAATTCTTATGATATTACAATATGCATTAGTCTTTCAATTCATTGATACAAATTAATTTTATATAAGGAGTAAAAGGCACCCCATAATGCCTTTACTTCCACATAGAATTTTCTAATTCCTATGACATTACAATATGAATTAGTCCTTCAATTCATAAATGCAATTTGGTTTCATATATTAAATCAAAGACACACCATAATGCCTTTACTTCCACATAAAATTTCCTACTTCCTATGACATTACAATATGAATTAGTCCTTCAATTCATAAATGTAATTTAGTTCCATCTATTAAATTAAAGGCACCCTATAATGTCTTTACTTCCACATAGAATTTCCTACTTCCTATGACATTACAATATGAATTAGTCCTTCAATTCGTAAATGCAATTTGATTATGTATATTAAATTAAAGGCACCCCATAATATCTATATTTCCACATAAGAATTCCTCAAAGCAATCCATTAGTATAAGCAATTAATTCCAACTAGAAATATTCTATTTCAATGCTAACCCACAATAATAATAAAAATAATGACAAAAAATTATGTTAATACCATTGCCACTGTAATAATTTTTTATACCATAGACAATCTCATAATTTGATTTTTATTTGTTAATACAATAAGCACATTCTAACCCTTACTTCCATTTATTGATAACCCACAACATTGTGATAGATCTACTACAACCAATCTTTATTTATTAACCAAATTCTAAACTAAAGTTAAACCTTATTGGGTTATAAGCAAACAACTGTCAATATCTACTACACACAATCTTTATTTATTAACCAAATTCTAAACCAAAGCTAAACCTTATTGGGTCATAAGCAGACAACTGTCAACATTATTTATTTTACTTTAATATTGCTACAACAGTCATTATATGATAAATCAGATATCAAACTTCATTTGGTTTACAAATACTAAGCCATATTTGGTTTAATTATCAATGCATATGAAAATCATATATCAAGCCATATTTGATTTAATCATCAACATATATGAAAATCATATATCAAGCCATATTTGAGTTTAAATTAGAAATATCAACCTAATTTATTCATCAATAGACAATTATAACAAATGGTTTTTCTTTGGTGGTCTATGAGTGTCAACTTTGGAACCGCAAGAGAAAACTGATGGAAGAAACAATAGTTCATCGACAAAGCTCAACAAATTGGGTTAAGCCACGTGATGTGTGGTGAGTTGCTACGTGATGATGTAGCCACCAAGTGGTGGCCTTACAACCACCACTTGGTGGTTGACATATTATGGGGACCTAGAACCTTATAAGGCACCCTCGGCCCCCTTACTATCCCATGTGGGATAAAAGCAAAGGGGAGGCTAAGTGGCCCCCATATTAGTTGTGGTAGTAAGGTGCTAGGGCATTGCTCACCAGCGGTGTGATGGTGGCATTGTAGTGGTGTGGTTCCTGGGAACTAAATGTGCCTAAGTTAACCTTAGGAAATATTTAGAAAAAAATTAAAATGGGCACATAAATTAAATGGAGGGGCAATAAAATTGACACATTTGGGAAAATAAAATGAAGACACTTCAGACAAGCACAAAGAGCAAAACCACACAAAACTAAGGGGCATCGATTTATTTTAGTGAAGGGTGCAACAATGAGTGAAGAAATAGATAATATTCCATATTTCAATGGTATAAAATAAAGTATTTATTAAATAAGTCCCCCTATTCTCATGGATATTTTGATAGCATTCTCTTTAAAAACCATCCCAAATTTGTAGTTGTTGTCTCAGCCAATCGAAACCATCGATACACACAATTTTAGACACAATTTCGTCTAAGTGAAAGAACCATATCATACATCTAATATCACAATTATTAACCAAATACAGTACAGGTCTCAAAACAGGTTATAAGCACCATTTTTTACGTCTAATATCACAATTTTCAACCAAAATAAAAGCACTTAAAAATACTGTTTCATTTAAAAGAAAGCACCAAATTGTATATCCATAGACCTTTATTTTCAGCCATCAAATTCACATATTTCAAACATCTATATATATACTCACTGACATGTTAAGATGAGGACATGGACTTATTAACCTAAAATCCATTATTTTCAATCAAGCAAACACAAATTCAAGCATACATCAAACTTTGTTTTAATTTAAATGAAAACATGGTCTCTTTAATCTATAAACCACTAGTTCTAGATAGAGGAGAATGTAGTTTTTGAAGGTATTAAAGCACCATAATATTTAGAAGAAGGATATTTTCAAAATATTGTAAAACATTATATCTACCCAATGTGAAACACATTCACGAGAATCGAAGGAAGCAAGACACCCTTACCTTCTTCATTGTTTTGTCTTCCTTTTACGATCAGGATCCTTCTTCCTCCTTCTTCACTCTCCCCTTTTGCATTCTTCCTCCTATCCCCCCGGGAAACAAAAACCTTCTCCTACTTCCCTCTTTTTTTTCTTATCCTCTCTGGATGATGTTATCCATCTCTGGTTGATAGAGTATTTTGTACCTCCACTTCGGTTACCACTTCCTGAATTTGCATGCTTGCTACCCTTCACCACTTCCTTTTTTTATTTCTTTGCCTCTCTTTTTGAATTTGCAAGCTCTTACCTTATTTGGAAGTCAATATGAGAGATAAAAATGTGCTAACTCCCTTAACCAATATTATGCATATTTTGAAAATATAATTAATATTTCCCATATATTAAAATATCCATATGCATGTATATACAGTCCATGTTTTATGAAAGGGCCATATCCTTAATTTATTAACAATAATAACTTAATCAAAGAGTTTTATTTTAGAAAACCAATATAATAATTTACAAGGGAAATTCAATTAGAATAATCAATTCCTCTCATTGATTAGTTAACCACCTACTTATTGGATTTGTTGTGAGATAATAATATTCCATACAATGAGCAACACAAACCAAGGGGTCGGTCCTTTTTAAATCCAAATTGAAACATGCATGGAATTATAGAAAAATATTTAAATAAAACAATTGAAAGTAACCTACAAAACCCTTGTAAAGGCATAATACCATATCTATATAGCATATTCATAATTGCAAACATTTAGCATATCCACAATGTAATTTTTTGCTAGATATTGGAATAATAAAATACACACACATAGTCATCTTAACAAGTTCCAGTCAAGGCAAGGGATTACATCCTCCCCCCTTGTACTAAACACAGTCTGCTATGTCCTTCCTATGTCATAGTCTTACTTTCATTCAAATAAAAAAGAAAAATATTTTCTCATAACGTCCACTTTCTCCCAAGTGGCACTCGTCTCTGAATACCGGTCCCATTGGACCTTACATTGCTCCAGAGTCCCCTTCCTCAATGCCTTGGAATGGAACTCAAGAATCTTCATCGATCACACCTCAATAGCCTTTGAGTCCACCATTTGCAAAGTGGAAAACTCTCACACATGATCAAGATTAGTAATGTATGTCCTAAGTAGAGATATGTGGAAAGTGTCGTGGATCTTCGACAAATTGGATGGTAAGGCAAGTTTATAAGCCATGAGACTAATATTTTTTATGATCTCAAAATGTCCAACAAAATGAGGATTTAGGTTTTTGGACTTTATGGCACTCTTCATGCGTCTAACCCTCAAGAACACTCTATCTCCCATAGATAACTCCCTTGGTGTCCTCTTTTAATCAACATAGCTTTTCTGATGATCAGTGGCTTCCTTAAGCCTCTATCTGATCACCTTTAGCTGTTCCTCCATTTCCTTAACCATGTTTAGCCTAAGCACAACCTAGTCCTCTATATTATCCCAAGACAAAGATGTCCTACACCTCCTACCATACAAGGCTTTAAATGGGACCATGCCTAAGGATGAATGGTGTCCATTATTATAAGCAAATTCTACTAGGTGCAAATAGTCTTCCCATCAAGACTTTTGATCCATGCAATACATGCAAAGCATGTCCTCCAAAATTTGGTTCACCCTTTTAGAGTCTGCCCATTAGTTTCTGGATGATATGTAGAGCTAATTTTTACTCTGGTTCCTATGACACGATATAGAGCTTGGAAAAACTCATATGTGAACCTGAAGTTCCTATACAAAATAATCACCTCACGAAATCCATGTAGCCTAAATATTTCCTTGAAAAATATGTTAACCATGATTAGGGCATCATATTTGGTATTTTTTAGTATAAAATACATGACCTTAGTCAATTTTTTAACTATAACAAATATTGCATCATGTTGGTACCTAGTTTTTTGCAAATCTATTCAAATGACCTACCATTTTTGTGTAGGTATGTCAGGAGGGTACAATAGTCCTGCAGGATGTTTGTGTTCAACCTTTACTTTATGGCATTCAAGGTATTGAGCAACAAATTTAGTGATATCTCTCTTCATCCCTGTTTAATAAAAGGTTTTCTTCATGTTTTCTCTCATATTTGCACCCCCTAGGTGAGTAAAGTAAGGAGATATATGTATTTCTTGCATGATCATTCTCATTAGATCACCTATTTTGGGGATCACCACTCGATCCTTAAAGCATAAAAGGCCATACTTGATGCCATAATCCTGACATCCCTTAAGCTCTCTCTCCATTTTAGCTCAAATTTTATTACAATAATCATCCTGATATTGCATCCTTTTGACTTGGTCCATCAAGTCCACATGGTTATGGGTCAAGGTAGTGATGTGCCTTCTCCGACTCGGAGCATCTGCAACCTTGTTTTCCTTTTCCTTAATGTATTTTATTCCAATGTCATACTCAACAAGGGTTGGTTGAATATGTATTTTAGACTCTCATGATCAGTCCTCAACTTGAAAGGTCTACCCACTAGATAATATCACCAGATCTTAAGAGTGTGTATAGCTATCGCCAGCTCTAGATCATGCATAGCATAATTGAATTTATACTTTTTGAGTTTCCTCAACCCATAAGCTACAACTGCCCCTTCTTGTGAGAGCACTTCATCCAAACCTTTCAAATATGCATTCATGCATACCAATAATCTACCCTGAGGGTCTGGGATCTTTAGTATGGGTGTCATGGTGAGTTTTTGATTGAGCAAGTCAAAAGTTACCTCATACTTATCCATCCATTTGAATTCGTTTCCCTTACTCTAGAGGTTAGTTATTGCATAGGCTATATTGTAATAATCCTTCACATAATGCCTATAATAACCAGTCATACCCATGAAGCTTCGCACTTCAGTTACATTCGTGGTTGTCGATCAATTCAATATGGCCTCTATTTTCTTTGGATTCACTATGATCTCGTATGTTGATATTATGTGCCCTAAGTATTATTCTTTTGACATATAGAAATCACTCTTGGATAGATTCCTATAGAGTTTGTTCTTCCTTAACAACTCTAGCATGATTCTAAGGTATTTTTTGTACTCCTTCCAATTCCAAGAATAAATCAGGATATCATCCAAAAATATAAGGATGAACTGGTCTAGTTACTTCTAGAACACACTATTCATAAGGTTCATGAATCTTATTGGCACATTTTTTAGACCAAAGGGTAAGATTGTAAATTTATAGTACTCATATCAGATTTTGAATGTTGTCTTGTGGGTACCCTCTTCACATATTCTTAGTTGGCGATATCTAGATTTCAAATCGATCTTAGATAATATGGTGGTATCCTTCAGTTGGTCAAATAGATCTTCTATCCTAGGTATGGGATATCTATTTTTTATGGTTGCCTTGTTGATTATTCTATAATCTAAGAATAATCGCAAGAAACCATCCTTTTTCTTTACAAACAACATAGGTGCACCCCAAGGTGACACACTCAGCTTGATCAACCCCTTCTCCAACAAACCTTGAAGTTGTACTTTTAGTTCTTACATCTCAATGGGATTCATTCGATAAGGAGCCCTATGGATGGGCTCTATTCCAATTTTTAGCTCAATAATGAAATCAAACTCACATTTTGAAGGGAGTCCACGTAAATTCTCTGGAAACACATCCCTAAATTCTTATAATATTGGGTGTTTCCAACACTTTTTCCTTCTTTTCTTCTTTTATTTCATTGATTTTACAACATAAACTATTCCTCCCTTCCTGATGGTTTTTTTAATTGCATTGTAGAAATAATTTGGGGTTGGAATATCCCTTGTTCACTTTGGACTCTCAATATTTCTTCCTCATCCTCTCAATATTCAATCCACCTTTCCTAGAAATTGATTACAACCCTATAATATTGTAGTCAATCCATCCCTACGATTACATCAAAGGCATGTAGCAACAGTATGTAGAGACTTCCTATGGTCAGGCCACTAGGTAAGATAATTGTATTCATAGGATAACATTGATCTACAGAGTAGTTTTATACCGAACCATACTTGACCTTCCACCCATGTACTAATATTCCTAGCCTTTTTGGTATATCCTTGACTAAACTAGATGAAAAAAAGCTATCAGTAGCCCCACTATCAATTAGAATCTTTATATCTTTACCAAAAATATTACCCTTTAAAAGCAAAGAAGTTGCTTGTCCCTCTAGGTTTTGGTTACCTATTGTCGCGTAGATTTTTTGAGTGGGTTCCTTTCCTTCTAAATTTGGTCTTGCTTTATATGGGCAAAAATTGAAGTAGTGAGGATCTCACAGTCATAACATCCACCCTTAGGCCCTAGGTGTACTCCTTGCTTCTACCCTTTGGTTCTCTTTTATGGTGGAGGATTGGGTTACCTTGGAGGTGGTCATCTATTAACATTGTTGTTGTTCTTTCCCTAGAAATTTCTCTTAAATTTCCTTTACCTTTTGAAATTTCTCCTATCACACCTTAGGAAGTTTTTGTTTTCCTAATATTTGTTTCTTTTCCACTTCATAAAATCTGCACTATTCTTTTTTTGAGTGCTTATCGAAATTTCTCAAACGAGCCTACATAATCAAAATAGGGTTTTAGATAAGCCTCTACTTTTCTATCCAGATTGTAAACCTTTTGCAAGGTCTTATGCTCATGCATGTTCACTTCATGCCCAACCCTAGGATCTACCCCTAAGATGAATTTGTGGATCTTCATCTTCTCATCGTAGGAGGGTACATACTTCATAAACTTAACAAAATTTTGATAATAGGCTTCCACCATCTTGTTCCCTTGTTGAAGGTTGGTGAACTCAAATTTCTTGGAGTAGAAGTGTTCTGTGAGGAACCTCTCCTTAAATACGACAAAAAATTCCTCTCATTTTAGGTCAACAACCTCAATTTTCTTTTCCACACTAAAATCCTCCCACCAATCTAGTCTAACATCTGCAAGTATAGAGTGGCATAAGATGCCCGAGTTATTTTGGAGTAATTCTTCATACTGAGGAAAGTTTCCAATTCCTTCAGCCAGGCTTTGGTTGCATCACCTCCTTCATCTCCATTAAACTTGGAGGAATGTACATGCTTCCAATACTTAGCCATTTCTACCTCCAATCGAACCTTGGCCTCCTGTGCCTTTATGATAGAGGTATTAGCCTATCTACCTTCAGAGTCCCTAGCCTATGAATCTCAATTCACAATGGCTTCTAATAGTTGCTTCTTTTGATCTATCTATTCTTACATCAGAGAAACTATCACAATGAGGTCCTCCATCTCTCTAGAAGAATTGCTTAAATCTTGATCTGGGGTTCTAGTCTCATTGTTACCCTATCAGGTCTACCTATTCAATGGGGTAGCCCTTCCTCTCCTCATTCTTGGTACCATTATATCGGTCACACAAATAGAATAAGTATGATTCAGATCATAATTCCTCCCTCAAATTACATCACTAACTAACTAGACAAGTTACCCACAACTAACTCCAAAGTCGAGTACCAATAATTACCCTTACTCCCTGTAGGGTTAAATATTATTAAAGGTTATACATCTTCTATCCCTTTATCAACTAGTATATTTATGTCTTATCCAAGGAAGCTCATAGTCCTATGACCATGGGCTTTGATACCATATTTCACAACCCAAAATTTTATCCCGCTCACAAAAAAAAAAAATTCATGCTAGGGAATTGTCTCAATACTACCCAACAAATGTTATTTTCTACAGATCAACTTATGTCTTTAGTGGTCCTTAGTTAAGTTTTCATTCCCATATTTGTGATGAGTCAACTTAACCTTCTAGAGCTATCATAGAGTACACCCATCTCTACACCTTATATAAGTCTATATATGTAAAGGTACTAGATGCATTACAAGATAAGCTATCTATCTCATTCTTACAATGAGCTAGCTTATCTCATTCTATCCATTGAAAGATAAGTAATAATCTCTACACCTACATAATTTCATCTATGTAGGTGCACTAAGCACCTTGTATTTACGCTATCCATCTCATCTCCACTATTAGCTAGCCTTCCTATCATTAAGTCTCAATCCATTCCTTAATCCGTGGGTAGTTGATTAAGTCTCCCTTATTTGCACTATTACAGGTTTATCATGCAAGGCCTATTCAAACATGAGATACATTTATCATATAATATCACCATTATGGACGACTTCCCTTGTTGTAATACATCATTCACAATGGTGCAAGAGGTATTCATAACCATCCCATGGAATCCTTATCAAGCAATTATAACAAAATATATAAAATCAAGATGTAAAAACCACTTGATTAGAGATCATGAAAATATTCCATTAAAACTATAATAAGGCAACTCATAGATAAAGATGCTCCACAAAAACACATGACATCGTATGTATCATAGGAACCATCATGGGGAATAAACCCAACCTTAAATAGTTTTCTTTATTTATTTCATAGAATAATTGGTTTCATACATTGATTTAAAAGCACCCTCATAATGTATTTTCTTCCAGCATAATAATTCCCTGATTCTTATGAAATTACAATATGAATTAGTCTTTCAATTCATTGATACAAATTGATTCCATACAAGGAGTCAAAGGCACCCCATAATACCTTTACTTCCACATAGAATTTCCTACTTCATATGACATTACAATATGAATTAGTCCTTCAATTTATAAATGCAATTTAGTTTCATATATTAAATCAAAGGCACCCTATAATGCCTTTACTTCCACATAGAATTTTCTACTTCCTATGATATTACAATATGAATTAGTCCTTCAATTCATAAATGCAATTTGGTTTCATATATTAAATTAAAGGTACCCCTAATACCTTTACTTCCACATAGAATTTTCTACTTCCTATGACATTACAATATGAATTAGTCCTTCAATTCATAAATGTAATTTGGTTCCATATATTAAATTAAAGGCACCCCATAATGCCTTTACTTCCACATAAAAATTTCTTAAAGCAATCCATTAGGATAAGCACTTAATTCCACCAAGAAATATTATATTTAAATGCTAACCCATAATAATATTAAAACTAATGAAAACAAATTATGTTAATACCACTACCACTATAATCATTCTTTATACCATAGACAATCTTAGAATATGAATTTCATTTGTTAATACAATAATCATTATCAAATTCTAACCCTTACTTCCATTTATTGATAACCCACAACACTGTGATAGATCTACAACACACCATCTTTATTTATTATCCAAATTCCAAACCAAAGCTAAATCTTATTGGGTTATAAGAAAAAAAACTATCAAGATCTACTACACACAATCTTTATTTATTAACCAAATGCTAAAAAAAAGCTAAACCTTATTGGATTATAAGCAGATAACTGTTAACATTATTTATTTTGCTTTAATTCAGTGACGACCCAAAATACCTTTACAAAAGTCCTTATATGATAAATCAAGTACCAAGTTTCATTTGGTTTACAAATTCTAAGTCATATTTGGTTTAATTGCCAATGCATATGAAAATCATATATCAAGCCATTAGTGATGTCGACCTAATTGATTCAGTCCTTATATGATAAATCAAGTACCAAGTCTCATTTGGTTTACAAATTCTAAGTCATATTTGGTTTAATTGCCAATGCATATGAAAATCATATATCAAGCCATTAGTGATGTCGACCTAATTGATTCATCAATAGACAATTATGACAAATGCATTTTTTTTTGTTGTCCACGATGGTCAACTACATGGGGTTTAACCGAAAAGTCCCTCTATTTTTAAAGGGGCGGGGCACCCTCTATATTTCAAAAAGGGGAACCATAGGAGATAACCGATGGAAGTATCAATAGTCCATCGATAAAGCTAAGCAAACCAAGTTAAGCCACATGGCACATAACAAGTCGCTAAGCGATGACGCAACCACCAAGTGATGGTCGACATATTAGGGGGGCCTGGTACCTTATAAGGTGCTCTCAGCCCCGTTCCTATCCCATATGGGATAAAAGGAAAGAGGGGGTCGAGCAACTCTTATCTTAGTCATGCTAGAAAGGCGTGAGGGTGTCGATCATTAGCCGTGTCATGGCGATGCCACGGTGGTGTGACACTTAGGGGCCAAATGTGCCTAAGTTAACCTTAGGTAACATTTAGAAAAAATTAAAATGGATGCAAAAATTAAATGGAGGGGCGATAGAATTGATACATCAGGGAAATTAAAATGAAGATGCTTTAGACGAGCACGAAGAGAAAAACCACACAAAACTAAGGGTCAAAAATTTCTCTCAACGAAGGGTCCAACAATGAGTGAAGAAACAAATATTATTCCACATTGCGATGGCACAAAACAAGGTACATTTATTAAAAAAGTCTTATTCTCATGGAGATTTTAGCAATGTTCTCTTTAACAACCATCCGAAATTTCCAGCCACTATCTTAACCAAATGAAACCACCGATTACACACAATTTTAGACACCATTTTTTCTAAGTAAAAGCACCACATCATACAGCTAATATCATAGTTATTAACCAAACAAAGCACAGGTCTTAAACAGGTTATAAGCACCATTTTGTATGTCTAATATCACAATTTTCAGCTAAAATAAAAGCACTTAATAGATACGATTTCATTTAAAAGAGAGCACCAATTTGTATATCCATAGACCTCTATTTTTAGCCATCGAAATCACATATTTCAAATATATATATATATATAGAACATGTATCTATTAACCTGAAATCCATTATTTTCAACCAAGCGAACGCATATATTCAAGCATACATCAAACTTTATTTTAATTTAAATGAAAACATGGTCTCTTTTATCTGTAAACCAATAGTTCTAGCTAGAGGAGAATACAATTTTTGAAGGTATTAAAGTACCATAGTATTTAGAAGAAGGACATGATTTTCAAATGTTTGTAAAACGTTGTATCCATAGATTCAAGCATACATCAAACTTCATTTTAATTTAAATGAAAACATGGTCTCAAGTTTATGCATAGCGACTATTTATCGCAAAATTGGCTAAAATTAGGATTTTCAAATTTTGGAATTGGCTAATATTTGGGACCCTTGACCAGGGCCCATTAGCCAAAAAATTTTGGGTGCAAATTTTTTGGGTCGATTCACCCCAATTTTATAATAATTTGATCATTTTAAGTTTAAATTTCCAACATTACCCCTAATAATAGTGAACCTTCTACACTCGTTTGGACACTATTTACTTGGATTTTGAAACTAATTCGTCATATTTCTATAAATACATTTTTGGGTCGATCCCTTACACATAACCCTACTGATGGTCTCTTTTATCTATAAACCACTAGTTCCATCTAGAGGAGAATGCAATTTTTGAAGGTGTTAAAGTACCATAATATTTAGAAGAAGGACATGATTTTCAAAATTTTGTAAAACGTTGTATCCAACCAATGCAAAACACATTCACGAGAATCAAAGGAAGCAATACACCCTTACTTTCTTCATCATTGTAGTCTTCCTTCTGCGATCAGGCTCCTCCTTCATCCTTCTTTGCTTTCTTCTTTTGCGTTCTTCCTCCTCTCTCCTTGGACAACAACAACCTTCTCCTACTTCCCTCTTTTTTTCCTTATCCTCTCCCGGCGATGTTGACCATCCCTGGCTGGCAGAGTGTTTTGTACGTCCACTTCGGCCACCACTTCCTAACTTTGCATGCTTGCTTCCCTTCACCACTTTCTTTTTTGATTTCTCTGCCTCTCTTTTTGAATTTGTAGGCCCTTTTCTTATTTGGAAGTCAATATGGGAGATGAAAATGTGTAACTCCCTTAACCAATATTATGCATATTTTGAAAATATAATTAACATTTCCCATATTTTAAAAAATCCATATGCATGTATATACAATCCATGTTTTATGAAAGAGCCACATCCTTAAGTTATTAACAATAATAACTTAATCAAATATTTTTAATTTTAGGAAACCAATATTATAATTTACAAGGGAAATTCAATTAGAATAATCAATTCCTTCCATTGATCAGTTAACCACCTACTTATTGGATTTGTTACGAGATAATAATATTCCATAAATTGAGAAACACAAACCAAAGGATCAGTCCTTTTTAAATACAAATTGAAATATGCATGGAATGATAGCAAAATGTTTAAATAAATCAATTGAAAGTAACCTGCAAAACCCTTGTTAAGATAGACTTTGCTAGTGCTCTCTAGCTACTCTTGAATCCATCTTTAATCTTTGTTGTTTTGACTTATTTACTTCTTATAGCTCCTTTGAACCTTAATTATTCCCCTTGTGCTTAGTTTAATTCTAAGCATTACTTATCTATATCTATGGGCTTGTCATCGAATGGTGATGATTATCCCAATATTGGTGTAAGCAATCCTTCTAGAGTTCTTTTATCTTTGTCTTCTTTCTCTCTTGAAGATCTCTTCTTGTCTTCAAGGTTGTTCTTCTAGATTTTAGTCTTTTTCTTGACTAAATATGTTGCCTTCTCTAGCTTCAAGACTTCTTGTTGTGATGCTATTGTGATGCTTCACTTGCTTGTGGCAATACTATGAATGTTGCCTTGCATTCTCTAAACTTATTCAATTTCTTTAACATTGTCCTTGTGGCTTTCAAATGCTACCTTTCTCTTTTGTTGTCCTAAATTCTCTGACTTTGTTGTCCAATGTGGACTTCTAATATGTTGTCCTCTATGTGCTATGTGTTTTCCTTTAACTAGGATTGTCCTCAAGACTTTTTGTTGTCTTGAAGTCTTCTTGCTACCTTCAAGTTTTTCTTAATGGTCTCTTTTCTTGCTAAGGACCAATAAACCTTTATCAAGGAACTTTTCCAACAGGTCTTCTTCTCTATGTTTCATATTTAGTAGGATCTTCTTCTTGGGTCTTTGAATCTTCCTTCAATGGGACTTCTCTTATGGAGTCTCCAAACTCTTATCAATCTCAAGGTCTATCTTCGAGACCTAAAATTATGTTGTAGATTGCCTTCTATTTCAAATATATTCTTGGAATAGGTAAACTCAATCTATCTGAAACTTTTCAATAATGACCAACTTTTCTTCTTGAGTTGGTTCTCTAAAATCTGTATCCTTAATCTTCATTGGTTGTTCTTCAACCTAGTGGTAATACCTTAACTTCACTGGTTTTCCTTCAACTAGTGGTATTAATTCTTGGCTTCACTAGTTTTCCTCCAACCTAGTGGAAATACCTTAACTTCACTGGTCTTTCCTTAGCCAGTGGAAATGTCCTTCAATTGTTTGCAACTTTTGAAAACCTATGCAAGTAAACTTGTTGTGGCTTTGATACCATTTATAGCTTTTGAAGCCTAATACTTAATGGAAATCTTACAAGAAAATAACCACATAATCAAATATAAAGTTGCAATATAATGAACTCAATAAAGATAAGAATAACACATAAATAACTCAAAAATAATCATAGAATAATCACATAGAAATGCTCACAAAAATACTAAAAATGATATAGAATAAAGGTCTACTAATGCATGTAATAAGCAATGCATTTTTTATACCAATTACAATGCTTAGTCACAAATATATAATAGTATGTGACTCCTCATATGGTGCACTCTTGACCTTCACTCTTCTTTGTAACTCTTCACTTTCCTATTCTAAGGACGCATGTGCACTCCTACATAATGGGCACTTGTGCACATTTACACTCACAACACTTGCACGCATAATTACATGACACTAGTACATTTCTTGCAATTATTATATTACATGAGATATAAACTCACACTCTAATCTAAGACACACACCTAATCTAATATTGTACCAAGGTGATACATTGGCATGTACCAAATAATGTAAAATTCTTAACACAACTCAAGATCTCTATCCTTTGGGATAAATTTAATATTACCCTTGTTAACTTTGGTCTAAGAGAGGCATTTGCCAAAGCTTTCCAATAAATGTGGAGCATATCAGGGCCTACAAGGCCCCAAAGGAATTTTTAAAATTCATAGGGGAAGCCATCTAGCCCATAAGCTTTATCATTGGCCATTTGAGAGAGGGACTCATATAGATTTCCAAGCAAGTGTGGTTAATTACAGGCAACTCTTTGAGCATCAAAGAGTATGTTGGGGACCATAGCAAGACAATCCTGGACAACTTGCTTCCTCTAGTTTGAAGGCTTCTGTGAGGTAAATACTCATTTGTAGTGTCAAAAAAGGCCTCGAGTTGACCCTATGGGTAGACCACTTGGACGGGTTGACAACGAGGAGAAAGGGGAGATTAGAGAGGGGGTGATGGAAGATGATGGAGAGCTAGTAGGGTTATCGACATGAGGTTATAAGGGGATTTGAATGATAACTATAGATGTGGAGCTAAGAGCGATGAGGGTGGAGAGAGGATGAGGAGGTACAACTAAAGTAGTGGGAGGGGAGGGTTTTTGTGAGGGTCTTGTGGGGGATGAGAGAAGCATTTTTATTTATTTTTTGTTTGCCACTATTGTTCATTCTTTTGACCCAAAGACATCTACTTGCATTGGTGTAGGTGTAGGAGTAGCCAACGAAGGGGACATGGCTTTGAAGTGGCCCTCCATGAGGGGACAATCTTTGATTTTATGAGCTATCAACTGACATCTGTAACATGTATTCGAAAGATTAATATAAACCACCCTTTGTTGGAAATGGGTGTCTTCGACTTGGATGTCAATTTAGAGAGGTCAACCTCAACACACAAACTCTTGTGGGATGGATGTCATAGAATTTTTGTTGTTCCATGCAAACAACTTTGCTAACACGAGCAACCAATTGTTGCACAAAAGGCCACAACAAAAGAGGAAACTAGAGAATTCTACCTACACTGACACTTTCAAAGAGACATCCATAGAGAGTAAAATTATGGTGTCAGGATTGAAGAATTAAAACGGTTTTTCTAATATATCAAGGGCCTCTACTCAAGAAAACCATGGCATGTTGAGGATTACTAAACTGAAAATAGAAAAACCCCTTAGTGAGGTTTTGTATATGCTCCACTTTAATACCATGGGAATGCCATGTATTATGGATCCACTAACGAGTAAGGGTGTCATTGGGTATACACCCTAGGAAATACATGATAAGCATGTGTTGCTCAATCCATCTACATGCATTATCAAAATATTGCATAGGAAGCACAATATCAAGGATGAAAACATTAACTTATGATATACTTTTGAAACAAGTTTCCATAAGCACTTATTTGGAGCCATGACACTTTACAACAATAACTTCACCAAAGGATGGAATGTCTATAAAACTATATTAAAGAAGATTAGAAACTATAAAAATAAGAGTAAAAAAATTATATCTTAAAAAATCTAAGACAAATATACAATATAAAACAGATTGACAACTAAAATGCATGCAAATCCTAGCAAAATTCTTTAAATCCACCCTAAATGGCCCTTTCCACATTCATTATTTAAAAGAAGATTTAAAAATATACACGGATTTCATGGTTGAATTCCTTTTCAAAATATAATAAATAAAAAATAAATAAATATAATATAATATAATAAATAAATATTGAAAAAAGTTTTCAATTGATTAAAGGCCAAATCTTTTTTCGAGGGAAAAGGTCACGGTGAAACCCCACTATACCCTTCCCGTTTACCATGAGGCATAGGCAAAGAAAAATTATGAGGGTAAGCGTTCTTGTAGTATTACAATGACAAAGCCATGAGCTAGAAGTGCGTCTAAACCAATACATGGGGCATGGCATGCCCACAACAAATTCATACGATGTACTCTCAACCAGCTACTAGTGTATTTTTTTTATTATTTTTTTAACATATTATATACCATCATGGCGAAACTAATGGTTCTTCATGATGTGTACTAGCACCAAAGCTCGGATCACACGAAATTATTGGTTTGAAACTTGGACCTCTCAAAGAGAGGTTAAATCCTATCGTGGTGAAAGAACCAAAGCTCAAACCACATGAAATTATCTATATACACACATGGTTTTAATCTTGAACCTTCCAAAAAAAACCAAAGCTCTAACCATCTTCTTGTTCCCATCAAAACTACTAATTTAATTTTTGATAAATAATATCTTTTAAATTTTTAAATAACTATTTTTAATAAAAAAATTAATTAATTTAACTATAATTATTTAAATTATAATTTTAATATATTTAAATTAGAAATTAAAAAATAAAAATAATATTTTAATATATTAAAAAAATTTAATTAAAAATATTAAATTTTTAATTATCTTTTTTTTATTTATAAACTTATCTCATAAATAATTTTCGCTAGCTTTTGCTATATGTTTAGTCGATTTTATCTCCCCTAGGCACGATTTGGGAAGGAAATGGGCCTAAAGAAATTGACCCAACAAAAACTTTCTTGCCTTACCATTAAATATCAAGAAGTCTTTCGTACCTATACATTAATTACAATGCATTACGATTTGTTGATAAACAAAATAAGTCATCCATATATATTCGTGTGTTGTACGTGCTAGTTGTAGCAACTTCAACGAATGGTTATTTCTCTTTTTATATATATATTTTGGATAATATTAAGATATAGGGTTTTGATCAGAAATCTCTAACCTGTTACAACAATTTTATCGGGAAGATACACACCCACCCCCTCACACACTCACCCACACCACGGTTTGAACCTTGAACCTCCCGAAGAAGAGTCAAAGCCCAAACCGTTGTGCTGCACCCCTAAGTGCATTATTTCTTATATTGTTACTTAAAGAATAAGACTAAGAAATGATTTAAAATCAATCAACAATACACTACAAATAGATGTTCAGTTTTTTATCTTATTTGGATAGTGTAGGAAACCCATTAACGTTGAGGGTTGAGTATTTTTCATTTCAGATATAACTTATCTTAAGGCTGAGAGCTAAGCTTATCAATAGGGGATTAACACCCCACACACAAGCTTATTAATAGGAGATTAACACCCCCACACACCGTAGTTTGAACCTTAAACCTTTTGAAGAAGAACCAAAGCTGGAACCACTATGTTGTTCCTTGTGACAAATGTTCAAGTTGATTTGTAGTTCAAGTTGATTTGTAAGTATAAAGAATATATTGAATAAAAATTTATATTTTAAATCCATTGACTAAACTAGTTGTTATATATAATTTTTGCGGGTAAAAATATATTTATTAATTAAAAGTTAGTAAGAGGGTTATGTCATTCTTTTTTAAACAAATAGGGTTTTCTAGGACTTGCATCTAGAGTTTTATAGAGGACTAGCTATAATGCTCTAATTGCACTAAGCTATTGCAAAGAAAAAGGAATATATATATATATATATATATATATATATATATATATATATATATATATATATATATATATATATATATATATATATATATATATAACTCTACCTATACCAAACTCTAGCCAATCTTAGCATTTTCTTGAAGACCTCGAAGGATAGCGTAAACTTTTGTTAGCTTATTAGAGATAACACCCAAATTCTCCACAAAAATGAAGATATGATTATCATATGAAAGTATTTATATATCCCCCATACTTTCTCTTCTTGGATTAATTATCGAAGCTTCATCCATGCTAATTTTCTCACCACCCTTAGGAGGGGCTTTCCAATGGTCATCCTAACGAATAGGGAAATTGTCTTTCTAAGTATTTTTGTCTCCATTCATCCAAAGAAATCTTCATCTTACCAAGAATACTATTCCATTGTTGGGATGGGGAGGAGGCCTATATTACATACTCAATTGTTTCCCTGATCTTAGCTATGGTCCTATGCCAGATATAGCAAATATCTTGTTGAACGTCTTTGAAGATCTTCTTGTTTCTTCCTTTTCAAAATTTCTAGAGTAGCAAGGAAATGCAAAGACATACCATCTCCTTCACATAACTATCCATTCCATCCATCTTGGGCCAGGTAAGCCAAGCTTGCTCCAAGGAAGTGAACATGTAAGGTCTAAAATCCAAGAGGGAGGTCAACATTTGCCATAATTGGGTAGCCAAGGAACAAGAAAGAAAAATGTGTTTCAGAGTCTCTCCATCTCCGCAACACATCACACATGTATATGGGCCAAAAAAACCTTATTTCATAAACTTATTTCCTAGAAGGACCCGCTTATAGAAAATAACTTAGATAAAAAACCTCACATTGGGCCATAACAACAGTTTCCAAAGTATTTGAAGACATCACTAAGGGGGTTGGCAAATTACTAACATGATGAGGAATATCCCAAGGCTATTGTATAAATATCTTTGGGGTAAGGGCCCCAACCAAAAGAATCATCTTCTTCAGATAGAAAAGAGATAGAGCTCTAAGAACCATCTTAATAATTTTTTTTTTTAGCCTCTAATGCCATCATAAACCACTTAATAATTATGATCTAAATTTTTCAAGCCAAGCACCATCCACAATGTTCATATAATTATGAGAAAAATTGATCCACCCTTCCCTATGAAGTTGTTCCATGAGAGGTCTCCATTTAGAAAATTGTTGAATCAACAGGGGATACCCATCCCAAGCTTTAGTCCAAAAATTTGCTTGGTGGTTGTTGTTGGTGATCTAGTACAACTAAATTTTGATCAACATTTTTTCTAACCTCAACACCACTAGGATTGGATATCCTTTACTATATAGTTGATATTTTGTAAATTCTTTCAGTAATCTATTCTCTACATAATTAGCTCTCAAATTTTACTAGTTTTATGAATAGGTAAGGAGATATAGGATCCCCATGAAGAATACCATTGGAAGTTGTAAATAAAGGAGACAGACTGTCATTTATAAGCATTGCATAGGAGGCAAAGGAAACACTACCTCCAATCCAGTCCATCCAATCTTGATAAAAACCAAACTACGTCAAAATCCAAAGAATAAAACACCAATCTACCCTATCATAAGCCTTGGAAAGATCCAAATGAACAAACATGGAAGGGGATCGCTAAGCCTACATAGAATATAGGGCTTCCTTGACTAACACTATCTCATTTGCAATTTGTCTCCCTCTCGTGAAAGCTCCTTGCTCTAAGAAAAATATCTTGGAGATAAGAGGTTTCAATCTATTAGTCATCACCTTTGTAATGAGGATAATACATAATTTCATTGGCCTAAAACCAAAAATCTATTCAGCCTCTTGATATTTAGGAATGAGCACAATATAAGTTTTGTTGATTTCTTTAAGTATTGACTTGGACCTCCTCATTTCCTCTATCACATCAAGCAAATCATCCTTAAGTAGATCCCAAAATTCTTGTAAGAAATCAATGGGAAAGCAATTAGGGCCCGATATTTTACCATTTTCTATCTTGAACACAACAACATGTAATTCCTCCATGGATATTATACCTATCAAAGTAACATTGTCTTCTTTTGTGATGAGGGGGAAATTTCCTGAAGAATCTCCTATTGGACCCTTGGATCCAAAGGAGTTGTTGAGAAGAGTGTTGCAAAATAGTCGAAAACAATATTTTCATGTTGTCTGATGAATAAATTGAGTCACCAATATTTTTCATTGAGGATTATATGAAATTATAAACTCTTGTTTAAAGAAGGGATTTATGGAGGAAAGTAGAATTTCTATCTCTCTCTTTTTTCCATTGAATCCTAGATTTTTTCTTCTATAGAAGCCCCTCCTTTTTTTCCCATTCCTCTAGATTAGTAGATGATAGTAGTTATTGCTTACTAAAATCCTTCAAGAGGTCCATAGAGTGGATTTTCTCATTCACCTATTCAAATTGAAGAGCCAAATCTACCTTTTTTCTAACATCACCAAACTAGTACCAATTTCATTCCTTAATTTTGGTTTTAAGGAACTATAATTGCTTTACAAAACAATATATTTTGATTCCAAATATTGGCTTGCCTTCCCTCCACCACTGCTAGACTAGGGGTCTAAAAGTGTTTACCAAATATCTAACAAAATAGACCAATGGTTTGAACCAATATTATTTAGGATGGGAGATTTCAAAATTATCCCAACTAAGAGAAGATCATCTGAAATCACAAACCTGTCTAGACATTCAAAAATGCATGTTGGCTCCTATTAGACCATGCCATCTCACCATTCTTGGGTTTGACATCAATTAGTTGAAGATGCCTCAAATGTTCATGCATTAGATCTAATGCATTTTCTAATTCTCTAATCCCTCCTATTTTATCCTTCAATAAAAGAATAGTATTAAAATCCCTTCCTAACATGAGTTGTGTTATAGAAAACTGGAGTTGTATGTATTATATATAGCTTCATTGCTTCTATTTCTCCTCTACAAATATGGTCGTATAGATACTAAAACATAAGAGTTTTCTAACTAACTGCCTCCATTGGCCAGGATAACCAAGGATATCCTTGTTACCTATGACTTCATGCACCACAAACTCCTTTGAGTTCCAAAGATAGAAAATACCACCAACACACCTTGGGATCTAAGAGTGTCCACCTTACCTGCAGGTCAAATTTTCCTTTCCACCATATCCATCTCTTCCACTAATAACTTAGTCTCCTAAAGGAAGACTAGATGTGGTTTATTTACCTATATCATCCTTTCAACTTCATCATGTTCTTGGGGCTACCTTTAAGTGCCCTTAATTTTATGAAATGAGTCTCATGAGGAGAAAGAAGTGAAAATATTCATAAGGGGATTAACCTTGCTTTTAAAAATAATATTTTCCCCTTCCTTGGTTATGTAGTGTTAATTTGTGTTGTGCCTAACCTTATAATTGATGTCTAATTTCATTTTCTTGAGTTTTTCTTGTTTTATATCAGATGATTCCTGCATGGACTCTAGGCCTAGAGTGTGTGTATATTATGAGGGCATTGTTGAGAGGAAGTGAGGGTTTCCTAACCGTTGATGGATTTTGATAGATTATATTTCTTGATTTGAGAGGTTCTCTTTTGCATTGTCGTCCCTTAGTTTTTTGTTTGAGAGCCTTTAGGGATTTGTTTGATATCCATCTACATAATCATATGATTCTTGACATTATTTGGGGTGGCTTCCACTATCTCATCTAATATAGATCCTCCAGTCTCAACAGGAGTTTGCTCTACCATAGATTTTATCTCCATTTGGTTATTTTCTTCAATATCTATGTTTTCAATAAGAAGGTGGGTAAAGAAGTTTATTGCCACACTATTTTCCATACCTGTATTTTTCTTCTAGATCAATTTTCTTTTTCATTATTGAAATCCATCTATAATAGTCCATTCCTTTTTTAAACTAATATTTTGTGAGGGCATTCTCTCCTAGATGTTCATACTTGTTTTAGATCCAACAACTAAAAAAGAACATTCTCATAGTCTACTTCAAGAATACAGTTTCTGGCATAAACAATCTGCTCAAAACTTTATGTGCTCTCACCCGTTCTCATAAAAGTTTCCAAAGTATTTTTAATAGTTTCAAAGGAATTGGGATTCTAATATTTTACAAGTAATCCAAATAGTCTAACCCATTCT
This sequence comes from Wollemia nobilis, assembly GCA_028583015.1. Classification (NCBI taxonomy): domain Eukaryota; kingdom Viridiplantae; phylum Streptophyta; class Pinopsida; order Araucariales; family Araucariaceae; genus Wollemia; species Wollemia nobilis. The sequence goes on from JAQPPZ010015100.1 coordinate 13,843,846, forward strand.
AGGCCCACCTATGGTATTTCCTCCTTTGCTTTGAATTTTTTATGCCAAGGTTTCATGAAAAGACTTGCTCTTCCAAAAAACTATGGCCCTCCTTGGAAAACTCGTTCTCGATCCTCCTCACTAGCAAAAAGAGATAGGTAATATCCATTAGGGTAAAGTTCTATCTAGAATTCTCTCTTCATGTGCTAATGTTTTGTTGCTCTATTCTTGAGTGCTATAGATTGGGGTCTAAACCTCATGAATTTACATATCAGTCCTCTCCTTTCCATACTGTCAATACCTTCCTATAGATCCTCTTTTCCAACCTTACTATTGGAGATCCATTTGCAACCTTCATACATCCTTTGACATTTGTAGTAGTCTCCATACAAATTGAATGCCTATACACCAACATGTCCTCCTATAACCATCATAACTATATCCCAAAAGGATAGTTTTAGGGGAAGGGATCTCCCCCATCATCTTTGCCTTAGCTGGATGAAGAAGTATTATAGTGATGTCTCACTACACAAGGCAAATCTTGTCTAACAAGGGAGTGTTGAGCAAACTGTTATCCAGATCTGAACAAGATGAGGGGACCTAAAGCTTCTTCTACCTATCAATTCGATGGTGTTAATGGGATGCCAAGGATGCCATTAAGAAAAGGCTTGTGCCAAAATTTTCTAGCAAATTCTAAACTTTCTATACCGTGAGGTTACACTTACAAACCAAACTAGAAAATATGATGACCTACAACCTTTTCGATGGTTTATAAGTGAAATATTGCTATTAGTTAGAGTCCCAAAGCCTTTCTAGTGATATCTAAAAGGAATCTATATTTAGTGATATCCCTTATACAACGACCATGGACTCACCCATCACCTAGATGAGCTAGTTTTAAAAACTAAACTATCCTCCATTTTAATAGTGACTATCCAATAAGTCACTAATCCTTGGTTCTATTACCAATGTAACACTAGGAGAGGCCACAAGGAAGTAGGACTTAGGAACAATGGAAGAACAAGAAAGGGCCTAGGGTGACAAGACAAGAGATTGGCATAGTCCATAAGAGCTTACAATATGCAAAAACATATACATATTAGGTAATTCAAGCAACCAAATATTAGCAGAACATATAGCCTTCTTGATATATAAAGAAGGAACCTTAGTCGTGGCAAGAAATAAAATAAAAGCTTTTAAGACCCTACAATTCAGTCACATTCACCAAATGAAGAAGTCCAATATTACGTGAAGACACTTTGAAGCATAAAAAATCAAGCAAGAAGTAGTGATAGCATAAGCGCAATTTAGAAGATGGGGAGAAAAACCAGGTTGAAGCTCCTATTAATATTCAAGAATGAAAAAAAAAAACTTATCCATAGTCATAATTATTTCAAATAATGTCATACCAAGGAGTTTAAACAAACCTTTCTGGGTTGAAAATTGCTTAAAATTTGCATAATAAATATGTCACTCCAAGATAGCCTTCATTCAAGGTAGAGTTACATAGAAGAGAAATATCACGAAAACAACTAGGTTGCTACAAGGAGTCCTAAGGTAAGGGTTGCTATTGGAGTCCGATTGTCAGGCCCATAAGAAATAAGAGGTAATGGAGACAAGAATGAAACTAGAAAAAACGATGGTATCTCAAAGGTCTCATTATGCAAAAGGTTTCAACCACTAGAAACTCGAGCAAGGATTGATTGACACAAGTATCAACTAGGTCCAATGAAAGACCAAGCAGGGCAATAACCTAAAAATCAAGCAAACACATGGATAGGGCCCACACTATATTGGGATTAGCAAGAAGATTTTCCATTCCCCAAGCAAGCCTAAAGCTTTATTCCCAAATGGAGAGACCCATTGATGCCATATTTATGAAGGGCCATTTTACATGTAGATAGCATTTATGATAACTAGACTCAGGACCTACTTAGCATAGTACTTCAGGATTAGCAACCAAGAGTGACGCAGGTGCTCCCACCTATAGCTATATAAATAGCTATATAAAATTTTAAATTTTAGTGCATGCTATATAAATAGCCAATTTTGTCTCTTAGTGGGGAGAAAAGAATGATAATTCTTCATGCCTAGTATCTACCCAAATAGAGTTTTGTGCTCACTTCTCTTGTGTATTGATATGGACTCGAGCTCCAAGTCAATCTATGTACAATCCCCTTCAAGCCCTTTCATTGTAGCATATGTATTTCACTAGTTTTAACATATATATAGAAGCTACGACTATTTACTCTTTGTACCATTCTTTGTGGACATGTAAATTTGTATGGGAACATTGTGACTAGTATCTGCCCCTTATGGAAATTTTAGGAGAATAAATATGTGTGTTGTTATAGAATCATGTTCATGTTCCTTGTATGGATGACTCATGTTTTCATTTATCCCATCAATGCAGAGAACACTTGTATTTCTTGGCACATCATCACCTTTATTCTAGGATAGTTAGTTGTATTGCTTTCCTTTCCCATTTTTCTTTCATCCATTTTTGCAAACAAAACCCAATAGATTAGGCTATATTAGGAAGCAGTGCACCAAGATCACACCCAAACAAGAAGTCAATCTTTATAAAAAATCCCAAAGGTTGTCCTCGGAGTTGTGTCCCATGATCCTAGACTTTCCAAATGGTATGCTCTACACAAGGCGCAAACATAGAATGCACTCAACAACCATAGTGGGTGGTCACTATGTCAAAACATGAATTGGACACAATTTGGTTTCCAATAGTTAAATTGGCACACTTGATGGGTAAACCACACATCAGGCTAAGACCATGGTGAAAGTCTAAGTTATTTTCTTGTTGTAGCATCTTCAATGTTCACCTGGCGATTCTATTGGTTGAGGGACTCATTGTATAATGACTCCACTATTTTGAAGTTAAACCTTTAATTTATAAATTTTGGGCCTATCACAAGGTCCAATACAAGAGCAAATTCACAATGACTATTTCCACCACTAAACCATGGTCATAGAAAAATAGTTTAACAACAGATCATGGCTACAACATAAAATCAACAACAAAGAAGGCCATTGGCATGGAATGATAGAGGCCCACTACAACCACCAACCCCACCTGCTACATGGGATGAGATCCCAATATTAATGCTAAAATCCTTATTGTTCTTTACTAGAGAAGACATAGTAACCCCTACAAAGCACCTCCAATGTTTGGTTATTCTATGCGCACTATACAACATCAATTACGAAAATGTGGTGCTAAGACTATTGGTAGATTCTTCTCACACCATATTTCATCTTTAGTTGGGACTAGCTTGCAAATCTACTTGTGGATAGATTAAGAGAAAAGGTAGATAAAGTCTTCCTCCTAGAGCAACTATCAACTATAAAAAAAGGCTCTTATGGAGTACATGGATGATTTTAATGCCAGATTTTAACAAGACTTGGCATACAATTCATAAAGAGACATGACCCACACCAGGTATGTCCTTTATCTACATTCTCAAGGATTTTGATTCAAATATATTTATGATGATAAAGTTGATAGGAGGGAGTACTATACTAAAATCCTGTGGGATTACCATCTAGACCAAAAGAGATCTCATCCAGATTGGAGGACTAGCTTCTAGGCCCCCCATGCCTCTGTTTCCTAACATTCCACTGCCTTATTAGCTACCTCCATCTATGCAACCCATAACTTTTCAACAAAACTATGTTTCAACCAGGTTCCAATACAAGCAAACCTCCCTTTCACAAATCAATTTCCCATCACCTCCCAACCCTAAAAAAATGTTAGTTTTAAAAACACCATGAAGACCTTGACCAATGAAATGGTGATCCTCAAATGACACCATAATTTTCAAAGGTTTAGTTACTAAAACTATCCCAAGCCTCCCTTCCAACCGGGTAACCAATGATACCGACCTCATCCAAATGGCTATAAGAAATATCCTCTCCAATCAAATAGAGAGGCTAGTCAACCCAAAGTCCCTAAGAGTCAAATAGTGCCCATACTGGTTTCCATGTAGTAGATCCCCTTGAACTCAGTAAAAAGTGTAATGTTAGTTTAAAATAATTACATAGAAGACCTATATGCCTAGCAGTATCCTTACCCTGATTCCTACTTTTGGAGTCACAAGGAAATCCAACAAGCTACATGTCCCATGCCCTAGGCCACATACCTAGATCCAACTATACAACCACTATGACCGACTAGTCAAAGCTTACCTCTAAAAGTCATCCCAAGTTTGGGAATCGGGCCACCAAAACAAACATTGGTAACATGGGACAAAGGTGAAGTTTATGTCACCATTGAAAGAACAAATGCCTTACGAAATAATCAGCCGCTAGTAAAAATTGGTGTCCTCACTATAGAAAAGAGGAGAGTTATAGAGGAGGATTGGGAAGCAAATTAGGTGACTACAAGTACTCCACCAAGAGTCAACGGTTTCAAATCCAGGCAACCCTAAACGAGGACACCATATAAAATTAGCACACAATATTTACAACAAAAAATATCAATGTGTAATTATCATCTAAAGATACATAAATCCAAGCATTATGTTTACTCCATACTACCATCAATTGATATTGAAACTTCAAAAGCATTTCTTAGCTTCCCAATAAGAGATCTAGGTTCAAACCTGGGAGACATGTCTATTTGCAAAGGTATTAGTCTGACCTAAATCTACTAAATGCGCACTATGATATCAATCTTGAGCAACTCATAGTCCTCTTCACATCAAGTTAAACAACAAAAAAATGAAATAAGAATTATAAGAAGCAACCCTAATATTTAAACTCAGTTGAATAATAAAAAAGAACTGTGAATACTTTATGTATTAAAAAAATAAAATAAAAATAATGTAACAAGGTAGTGTACTATAATTTCCTTTACTCCACACAATTTATATGGAGTTTGAATATCTATTTGGTCAAACTGCCATGACGATGGAAGAGTATGACATACTGATAGGACGGAAAGTTGTGCCGGTTTTCGCGGTCGTGCACATGGGCGCTGCTCTCTAGGACAACCCTTAGAGATGTAACATAATAATTCCAGTCCCAGGATTTTTATATTTCCAACACTTTCAATAGGCCACACAAAAATTTAAACCTGCTTATTTTAGCTTTGGATTGGGCGTATTTCATAAAATGGAGTACAATGTATAAGGGGTTCACCCCCTTCGGAGGAGGACCACGCTTGTGTGCCGGTCTTGAGCTCGCAAAATTGGAAATGGTCGTTTTCTGTACCGATTTGTTCTGAACTAGAGATATAGGTGCCATTTTATCAAATTGAATCTGATTTGATTTATAATAAGAGATATTGATTTGAATTTTATTATGAGTTTGAAAGTATGCAAGTAGGTAGAAGCAAACCATGCATTTGCTTTTCCTTTCGTGGAGTTTGAGAAGGGGCTTCCAATGAGACTAACATTGATCAGACAAAACACATATTACAACTCCTATACACAGACAAAGGGGCTTCCAATGATAGTAACATTGATCAGACAAAAACACATATTACAACTCCTATAAACCGCAAGCGAACTCAAACTTAGGATTTTATTTTATTGTTATTTTTATTTTTTCGATTAATATGATAAATCTTTATTATCATTGATGTATATAGGGTTGAGCAGTTCACTTTCAATCATAAAGTTGAGAGGTATGCTTATCAATAACAATTTGAACCTTAAACCTTCTAAAAAAACCAAACCACTTAACCTGTCCCCGAACTATTTTATTGTCTTTAGGAACATAGTTTTATTGTTATCTCCTGAAGAATTCAAAAGATGTTTATATTATCACCTTTAATTTTTTTCTATTTAAAATTATGTTGTGGATTTAGTAAGATTTTGTCTAATGGTCTTTGTAGATTTTATGAAGGTGTAAATAGTCCTCTATTCATTATGTTTAAAATTGTTATTAATAAAAATTCTTTTATTTGAGATGATGTTTATTTTGTTTAAGGTGATGTTTCTTTTGTGTTTGATGAATTTATTATTATTATTTTAATTGTCTTTTGTTTATACATTCAAATAAAAACAAAAATAATTTGACTTAATAATTAAAAAATATTTTGATTATTAGAACCATTTTTTTATTTGAAAACTCAATAATAATAATAATTATGGTCTGGTAATAATTATGGTTTGGTCATGATGTTTTCATATTCAGGCTTTAGCTTGGTTGGGGTTTTTCACACTAACCAAATAACTAGCTTATAAAATATAGATCTATAAACGCTGAGAGTTATCAATCTTGAGGCGTCTATCTATAGTTTAAATAGTTTAAATATTTTTTAAATATTTTAAATACACCGTAACCCTTAATGTAGCGGATAATTTTCTTAATGTCCGCTTTTTTAATAAAATATTAATATTTTTTACGACCTGGCTGACCTTCCTGGCTGCCATTGTAGGACGCTATAGGCATAATAAATAAATAAATAATGTTTTCATATTAAAGTTTAATATAAAGTTATTTAATATTATTTTTCATTATGTAAATTGTGAATAAGAGTAAGAATGAATTTAGATAGGGCCCATCATATAATAAATTTAAAAAGAATTTAGACTAATATTATTTTGAAAGCTAATTATGCATTTATTAATAATAATTTATCCCATTAAATAAAAATAAATATAAATTTTGTATATACATTATTGATAATATTATATTATTTTAATAAAAAAGTACAATAATTATATTACTTTAAAAAAGAAATATAATATACTAATTAAAAAAAAGTAGATGGATAGGGGATCAAACCCCAAAGTAGCCATTAACTAGATTTATTAAATAAAATTAAAAATATGGATCAACTACGAGCTATTTATGTAGCAAGAGCTATGAAACCAAAAAGAGGTGGTGGATCATGGTCCTAGGGGCCTCCTCATTTAGAAGGTGGATCCTAAGTGTCCAATGAAGGATCCTAGCCTGCATTGGCACCTTCACCAGCTAGTTCAACTGTTTCGCTGTCTTCGACATCTCCCTTTGTGGAGATGGCAAAGCTAAAACGAGGAAACTTGTCAATTTTATGACATCCTTAGGATCCCTAGCCATAGGGCTAAGAGGAACAAGGTGGTAAGTGATTACCAACTCTATGTTGAGGACTATGACAAGAAGATTACGAAGCCTAACTGATGGGGAGCCAATTCAACCACAAATAAAATGACGCAATTTTATTTGAAAGACGCAGTGTTATTAATTTCGAAGCAGGGAGCTTTTACAATAAAATACCATGAAAATAAATACACAGTGCTTTAAATGCAAAATACAGCCGCAACCTTCCTTTCTCCCCTAGCCTCTCGAATCCTTCAAAGAAATCCTTTTTATCCTCTATGTTTCATGCTGCACCGCCGTTCATAACCGCCTTAACGGTTTCTGGAACGGTCATATGGAACGGCCTTAACGGCCTTTGAAATCGCCGCTTGGAACGGCCTTCACGATCTCAGGCACTGCCACTCGGAACTGCCACTTGGAACGCCACCTGGAACTGCCACTTGGAACGCCACCTGGAACTGCCACTTTGGCTTTGTCTGCTAAGGTGTCGCGATATCGCGACCTTTCTTTGCGTTTTGGCTTTGGCTGCCAAGGTGTCGCGATATCGCGACACTTCTTTGTGTTTTGGCTTTGTCGGCCAAGGTGTCGCGATATCGCGACACTTCTTTGTGTTTTGGCTTTGCTGGCCAAGGTGTCGCGATATCGCGACACTTCTTTGAGTTTTGGCTTTGCCGGCCAAGGTGTCGCGATATCGCGACACTTCTTTGAGCTTTGGCTTTGGCGGCCAAAGTGTCGCGATATCGCGACACTTCTTTGAGCTTTGGCTTTGGCGGCCAAAGTGTCGCGATATCGCGACAACTTTGGTGTCGCGATATCGCGACCAATGTTACACTTAGTCGATTTTGCAAATTGTGAACTTTCGACCATGAGTTGCATTTGCCATGGTGCTTCGAATACGTCGCGATATCGCGACGACATTTGCGTCGCGATATCGCGACCATTAGTTGCTTTGGCCACGGTGCTCGAAATACGTCGCGATATCGCGACGACATTTGCGTCGCGATATCGCGACCATTAGTTGCTTTGGCCACGGTGCTCGAAATACGTCGCGATATCGCGACGATATTTGCATCGCGATATCGCGACCAATTTTATACTTGGTCATTTTTTGCAATTTTTGAACTTTTTCAACTTTGAACTTTTTTTGGTGATGCAAGATTGTTGCGCTGCCCGAGATGCTCCTGCATCAGACACCCGGGGTAGATGTTTAGAAGTGATCCTCACTTCTGGATGGTCAGAGGAAAACCCAAACGATCAACCTCTGATTTGGACAACCACGTGGCATCTTCGACAGGTCTGTTCTTCCACTTGACCAAATACTCTGAATATTGCTTGTTTCGGGTACTTCGCTCGCACGAGTGTCGAGTATGTCTTCAATTTCTTCTGTGTCTGGAGTGGATGCAGGAATGTTCCACAGATCCGGACTGGGTGGTTCACTACAACTTCCTGCATGATATTCAACCAAGTCTGAAATATTAAAGATAGGTGAAATATTCAGCTCACTTGGGAGATCAACTTCATAGGCATTGCCTGAATCTCGTTTGCCTATGATCCGGCATGGTCCAAACTTCTTCATCTTCAACTTATTGTAAGTTTTTCTAGGAAAACGTTCCTTACGCAAGTGAACCATGACTTCATCCCCTACTTGGAATTCTTTGAAACGTCGCTTCTGATCTCGCTCCGGCTTTGTAAGTAGCATTCATTTGATTGATATGTCGTTGTACCTCTTCATGTAAAGTCTTCATGTGTGCTGCAAAGTCTTCAGCTTCAGCACTGCACTTGTCTGCTTTATCCATCGGTCTCAACTCAGAAGCGTTTCTAGGGCTGTACCCATGCACAATCTGGAATGGTGATTTACCAGTACTGCGATTGACAGAATTGTTGTAAGCAAACTCTGCCTGGGGTAAAATCAGATCCCATCCCTTCGGTTTATCTCCTACCAAACATCGTAGAAGATTACCCAAACTTCTGTTGACTACCTCGGTCTGTCCATCAGTCTGCGGATGGTATGCAGAACTGAATTTCAAGTCTGTTTTCAGCTTCTTCCATAGAGTTCTCCAGAAATAACCCACAAATTTGGTATCTCTGTCCGAAACAATGCTTTGGGGTAGACCATGAAGTCGGACTACCTCCTTGAAGAACAAGCCGACAATGTGAACCGCATCACTTGTCTTCTGACATGGAATAAAATGGGCCATTTTCGAAAACCTGTCAACAACAACAAAAATGGCATCATTTCCACATTGTGTTCTTGGCAGACCAAGAACAAAATCCATGTTGATATCCTCCCAAGGTCTTCCTGGTACAGGCAATGGCTGGTACATTCTTGTATTCTGGCTGACTCCTTTTGCCATCTGGCACACTCTGCAACCCTGCACAAATCTGGTCACATCCGGCTGCAACTGTGGCCAATGGTAATTCTCACTAACAAGAGCAATGGTCTTATCACGGCCAAAATGCCCTGCTAGTCCTCCACTATGCTTCTCTTTGATCAAATTTTCCCTCATGGAACTTCGGGGAATGCACAACTGATTCTGGCCGAAACAACATCCCATCTTGGATCATGAAATCTAACCACTTAGTGCGATCCACGGTAGTAGGAGACACACATGCGGTCCATGCCTCTGCAAAATCTGGATCTGCTGGGTATAAAATCTTGAGTTCATCAAACCCAACAACCTGCACTCTCATTTCCATCAACAAATTATGCCTTCTACTCAAGGCATCTGCAACTCTATTAGATTTGCCACTTCTATGCTTTAGTACAAAGGTATAACTCTGCAGGAATTCAACCCACTTCAAATGCCGTTGGTTAAGTTTACCTTGACTATTGATATACTGCAAAGCTTGATGGTCAGTATATAAAACAAACTCTTTGGTTAGCAAATAATGTCTCCATTTCTTAAGAGCCTGAATTATAGCATAGAATTCTTGATCATAAACAGAGTATTTCTTTCTAGCATCATTCAATTTTTCACTAAAATATGCAACAGGTTTACCTTCTTGACTCAACACAGCTCCAATGGCACTGCCACTGGCATCACAGTCAACCTGAAACACTTTATTAAAATCTGGAAGTGCCAGAATGGGCTGTTCTGTCACTTTCTTCTTCAATATATTCATGCTGGTATCTGCTTTGGCAGTCCACTTAAATTCTCTCTTATCCCCTCTCATAGTTTCTGTTAGGGGTGCACAAATACTGCTAAAGTCTCTAATAAACTTTCTATAGAAACTTGCAAGACCGTGAAATGATCTTACCTCTGTCACATTCCTTGGAGCAGGCCATTCAAGGATAGCCTTCACTTTCTCAGGATCCATTTTCAGACCCTCCTCTGAGATGACAAATCCCAGGTATATCAACTCTTTCCGTACAAAATCGCACTTCGTATATTTATCAATAATCGCTCCTCACGCAGTTTTTCAAAAACTGTCCGAACATGCAACAAATGTTCATCCAATGTTGTACTAAAAATCAGAATATCATCTAGATACACTATCACGAACTTTTCCAGGAAGTCACGTAATACTTCATTCATCAACCTCATAAATGTACTGGGTGCATTAGTCAATCCAAACGGCATAACTAACCACTCATACAAACCCTCTCTGGTTTTAAAGGTTGTCTTCCATTCATCACCCTCTCGAACACGTATCTGATGATATCCGCTCTTCAAATCAATCTTAGTGAAGTATTTAGCTCCACTCAAGCAATCCATTATATCGTCCATTCTGGGTAATGGAAAGCGATATTTAATAGTAATTTTATTAATGGCTCGGGAATCAGTGCACATTCGCCATTCGCCATTCTTCTTTGGTGCAAGTATTGCTGGCACTGCACAAGGGCTCAAACTTGCTCGAATCAAACCCTTCCTCAACAATTCCTGAACTTGTCGGTTCAATTCTTCATTCTCAACAGGAGACATTCTATGAGCTGCCTTGTTGGGTAAGCTAGATCCTGGCATTAAGTCAATCTGATGACTAATCTTCCTCATTGGTGGCAAACCCTCAGGCACATTGTCTGATATAATATCGAGAAATTCCGCTAATAGATGTTCAACTTCTGCTGGAATGTTAGTAGTATCTTCTCTTTTTACATGAGGAATTAATGCATAACACATTGAATCCCTCTTTATACCATCCAAAATTTTTTTGCCATCTACTAAACAAATTCTAGCATTATTGCATACCTTTTCCTCAACCTCCTTTAATGGCTTCAGTTTGTGGCGTACTCCATATTTTGTCAGGGAATAGGTATTTGCATGTCCATCATGCGTTGCACGTCTATCAAATTGCCATGGTCTTCCAAGCAACAAATGGCAAGCATCCATCGGCAAAATATCACACAGGACCTCATCCCGGTATCTTCCAATTTTGAACTTGACCAAGCATTGTTCATCGACCAATGCCCTATGATCCTTCTGCAACCATGCAATCCGGTATGGATGCGGGTGCTGTTTTCTTTCTAGCTTTAATTTAGCTACCATTTCCTCAGAAACCAAATTATCTGTACTACCATTATCAATAATAATATTACAGATTTTACCTGAACATTTACACCTTGTGCGGAACAGGCTTTTTCGTTGATCTGGTTCCTTCTCTTCATTCAACAAAGTTCTTCTGGTGATCATCACTTCTCCGTGCTCTGCTTCTTCAGAGTGCTCGGATTCAACACCATCCTCAAGCAATCGCAGCTCTGGCATTTCCTTCAGGCCTTCTGTTTGGTGCTTCTTGGTGTTTGGGACACTCATACGATCGATGCCCTTCTTCTCCGCAATTAAAATAGGTTCCACGAAATCTGCCTCTGCCATATCCGCGTCCACCTCTTCCTCTGCCCCTTTGATAATCATTGTTCTGATTACGGGGTCGGTAAGCATTCTCCTCCTTCTATTCCTGGCGATTGCTGGTTTCACCATTCTATTTTTGATCATCATATTTAATTCCACTGGTTCTTCCACCAGTTCTTCCACCACGACCTCTTCCTCTTTGCTTGTTGTCAAATCTGCGATTCAGTTTCTCTTCTACTTTCAGAGCAAACTGATAAGCATCTTCAATGTTGTTCATTCGAACCAGACTCAATTCCTCTTGCACGCTGGTTCTCAACCCATTAATGTAACGGGCTACTCTTTCCTTAGTTGCTTCCGTATGACCGGTTCTAATAGAAATTTTAAAAAATTCCTCGGTATACTCTTTAACAGTTTTGCTGGACTGTCGCAAACTCTGCATTTTTCGCAGCAGATCTAATTCGTAATCTGCTGGAATAAATTGCCGTTTCAATTTTTCCACCATTCGATCCCATCTGGAGATCTTTTCTTTGCCTCTCCGGTTTCTTTCCAACTGCACTCCTTTCCACCATATGCCAGCATGTCCTTTTAATTTTGTTCTGGCAAATTTTATTCGATTAGGATCTTCAACGTCCTCATAATCGAAATATTCTTCCATGTCATTAATCCAGTCGATTAATTCTTCTGGATTTAAATTTCTAGCATACGTAGAAACATCAATTTTTGGTCTTTTTCCAATCTGCGAAATGGCTTTTATCATTCGCGACTCTGCGACACTCATTTCTTCTTCTTTCGCTTCAGACGGGTCTTCAACTCCGTCATCATCGCTGCGATCTTCTCCTCTTGGCTCTATTCCCTTGCGCAATTCTTCCTGCAATGCCAACACTTGTCTCTGCAATGCACGAAAATCCCCTTCAGGAACCACGTTCCTTCCAGCACCACGATTTCTACGCGGCGGCATTCTGTCTCACAATTTCTCAGAAACCCGTAACCCCGATCCTGGTGTGAGCTGCCTCCCGTTCGACGCTCTGCTCAACACTCTCAGAATCTTACGGCTCTGATACCACTTGATGGGGAGCCAATTCAACCACAAATAAAATGACGCAATTTTATTTGAAAGACGCAGTGTTATTAATTTCGAAGCAGGGAGCTTTTACAATAAAATACCATGAAAATAAATACACAGTGCTTTAAATGCAAAATACAGCCGCAGACCTTCCTTTCTCCCCCAGCCTCCCGAATCCTTCAAAGAAATCTTTTTTATCCTCTATGTTTCGTCTGCACCGCCGTTCATAACCGCCTTAACGGCTTTTGAAACGGACATATGGAACGGCCTTAACGGCCTTTGAAACCGCCACTTGGAACGGCCTTCACGATCTCAGGCACTGCCACTCGAAATCGCCACTTGGAACCGCCACCTGGAACCGCCACTTGGAACGCCACCTGGAACTGCCACTTTGGCTTTGTCTCGCTAAGGTGTCGCGATATCGCGACCCTTCTTTGCGTTTTGGCTTTGGTGGCCAAGGTGTCGCGATATCGCGACACTTCTTTGTGTTTTGGCTTTGCCGGCCAAGGTGTCGCGATATCGCGACACTTCTTTGTGTTTTGGCTTTGCCGGCCAAGGTGTCGCGATATCGCGACACTTCTTTGAGTTTTGGCTTTGCGGCCAAGGTGTCGCGATATCGCGACACTTCTTTGAGCTTTGGCTTTGGCGGCCAAAGTGTCGCGATATCGCGACAACTTTGGTGTCGCGATATCGCGACCAATGTTACACTTAGTCGATTTTGCAAATTGTGAACTTTCGACCATGAGTTGCATTTGCCATGGTGCTTTGGAATACGTCGCGATATCGCGACGACATTTGCGTCGCGATATCGCGACCATTAGTTGCTTTGGCCACGGTGCTCGAAATACGTCGCGATATCGCGACGACATTTGCGTCGCGATATCGCGACCATTAGTTGCTTTGGCCACGGTGCTCGAAATACGTCGCGATATCGCGACGATATTTGCGTCGCGATATCGCGACCAATTTTATACTTGGTCATTTTTTGCAATTTTTGAACTTTTTCAACTTTGAACTTTTTTTTGGTGATGCAAGATTGCTGTGCTGCCCGAGATGCTCCTGCATCACTAACTATAGTGATGCTTGCGCCTTTGGCACCAACTCCTACATGAAGGTGAGGTTGGTGAGACATGAGCCACAATGTATAGGGCATCAACCTAGTGGTCTATAAGTGTCTATAAATGAGTCACCTCCAAAGTCATTTTTTTTTACATATACCTAAAACTGCAAAAACACATTGAAACAAATTTTAGCTTTGGTAGTTAATGATAAATTGATGTCAACAAATACTCTTAAAAAATAGTTGTATTTCTCTCTTTCTAGATATAGAGAAGACATATTTCAATCTTAACTAATACTATATATATGAATGAGTGGAGTTTATTTCAATATCATATGATCAATTAAAATAATAATTATTAAATATTTCTTTTATAATAATCAAATTGAAATAAAATTTTACTTATATAAGTTTAAATAATCATTAAATATTTTACATTATTATCCTCTAAAATAAAATATTGTATATTATTTCAAATGTCAACCTGAAAAATAAATCAAATAACAATTTAATGTGATTCGTTAAATTCCTTTAAAAATAATATTTGACCATCTTATGTTCAAGAATTAAACTTTCATTTTAAAAAAATTAATTTTAATAAACTAGTTTTAAATCTTACATGTTTATGATTTAACTTAGTCCTATCAAATATTGGTTTTTGACTGATATTTAAATATATTTAATATTGTATTAATAATATATATAAAAAAAAATTGTTTAATTTTTATATGATATTTTTTAAGGTGACTTTTACAAGATTAAAATAACTTTGAATATATTATATTGTAACCATGTTATGATAACTATGCATGTATTACCTATTAAAGTTTAAATCTTGATTTCTTCCAATTAAGCTTATGTCATTTGATAAATATTAAGATTTATCCATAATATTTAATAAATCACTTTATACGTTAAAATTCTAAATTGCTAAATCTAAACCATAAACCAACACATAAAAAAGTAGAGAATAAGTGTATATAATATACTATAATTTCTAAAAGTAAAACATTTTTTAGACAGAGGTAAAAAGGCTATGAGGCATAACCACCTCTAACCCAATTTTTAAAGAATAAGATTCTAGGAACAAAACTCCAATAAAACACATATATGCCATATGAGAGCATAAGGAATTAGCCCAACGCATATGCTAGAGCTGATTTCCTTCAACCTTAATCATGTCAATAGGAGGACGGCCTCACTATCATAGTTTAAGGAAGTTAGAAGACTAACGAGTTAAAAATCATATATTCATTCGCTCATGTAGAGGAGTTGGAGAGCAAGTGGGTAGTAGAGGCCTAGGTTCAAATCTCTCCCCTTACATGTTGCGAATATGTTATATATAAAAAGTTTCTCATAAAAAAAAATCATATATTCTAAGATTTCTCCTATGCATTGTTAGTTTCAAGTATTTTTGTACAAACATCATTAAAGTTTTTTATAATTATTTTTAAGCTTAACATTTTATAAATAATAGGTCAGTTTTAGGTCTTCACAATATTTTCAAAATACCATGCATATACATAATATAATTTGGTTTGGGGATCTTCCTGTATTGTTGGTTTCTTTTCTAGGTCTCCGAAAAGGTTTTCTGTGCGGGCTTTTCCTGTTTCTTTTTCGTGTGGGATTCCAATTTTATTTTGAGAGGGAATCCTGTTTTATTTTTTAGAATTTGTGTTTTATTTTTAAATTATAAGGGATGGTTTAGTTGGGGCCAGGGTTCTTTGTTCGCTTTCTTTGGTGCAGGATTCGCTTCGGCTATGTGTTGGCTTTGGAAAAATCTTATTCAAATTTCAGTTCGATTTTGCTGTGTTAGCTTTCCCTAGTTTTGGTGGGAATTTTTTTTCAAATTTCGATTCGTTTTGGTTGCTTGTTTGGCTTTCTTTAGTTTTAATCGGAAAATCTTTTTCAAATTTTAGTTTTATCTATTGTTGATCTTGCGAAGGTTATCTCTCTGGTTTAGATGATCTTTGTTAGAATAGTCTTCTCGAGCTTGTATTTATGTTGTTGTGATCTCTTTGTAAAAGGTTCGAGACCTTTTCAAAACCCTTCTTATAACCAATCAAAAACATATTATCTAATATTTAGAGATCTGATCATGAGGTTTTGAAAATTGGTTAGTAGAAAACCTTTGCTAACGAAAAGTTCAAAGATTTAAGTTACAAGCTTAGTACAGTGGTAAGGGTTTTGGCTTCTCTTTAAAAGGCACAAGGTTCAAATCCCACTCAGAATGAGAGGACCATGACCCTTCATAAAAACATGTGTAAACTCATTGAAAAAAAATTGTCCGTCTTTGTAGTGCAAGTGGAGAAGACGAGCTTGGTCGAGGGTTCGAACTTCTGCGATGCAAAGGGGATACGAAGGTTGTGTGTTAAATTCCCTATTGATAAGCATAGCTCTCCATTTTATGAGGGGTCATGGTTGGGAGGAGACTACTGTGCCCTTTGAGTGCGCGTCAAACCAATTATGATGGTACAAATTTCGAGCGATTCCCCTTCAAACTGGGTCAACAATAACGAAGTGAAATAGGTTTAGTGGAAGCAGCCCCTATGGTTTGAACTATGCACTCATCAATTTTAAACTCTGCACTTATTAATTACTAAAAAATGTGATTATGACCAGCTCTCCTACCTAACCAAAAATAAATAAAAAAATTAAGTTACACCAAGATCTTTACGATCTCAATTCCGCATAGATACGCAATATCTAAAAACAAAACATTCTCAGATTTCTTTTACTAGTAAACTTTTATTTTTTAAATTCATTATTTTTTATAATAATTTTATAATCATCTAACTGCCTTTCAATTTATGATAAGAAGTGTATAAAAGAAGTGGTGTATATGAATAAGTTTTTCTTTTATAATAATTTTATATAAAATTAATATAAATGATGAATCATTTAACTGCCTTTCAATTTATGATAAGAAGTGGTGTATATGAATAAGTTTATGTAAAAAACCTACTACACTAATATTCAAATAAAATAAAGACACAAAAAAACACCTACACTAATATTTAAATAAAATAAAGACGAAAAAAATACCTACGCTAATATTTAAATAAAATAAAGACGAATTTCAGTTCTGATTCTCTTCTTTACCTTGGCATTCAAAGCCTAGACTTCCCATGAGGAGAAATAAGACATTTTGTTTGACTTCATCTAGTAGTTTTTTTTTTTTCAGTTCACTTAAAAATATGTAAGTAAGAAGCCGCCTCATAACTACAGACAAATATGGTCTAAGAAAGTTCTATGGACAGACAGCTTTAGACCAAATTAGGCGAACATATCAACAAGAGTCTCATTGAATAATAAATAATTAATATTATATATATTTATATTTATTTATTTATATTTATATTTTTATAGTTGTATTTGATTAGAGTGGTATTAATGAACTTTAAAGTTATTAATTAAATTATAGGTAGTTTGTAGAAATATAAGTAGTTTAAAGTTATGATTTAATATGCTCTTAAATTTTTTAAGAATATATTGGAATAATTATAATTAATATTGTATTATTATTATTTTTTATATATAAGATTGAACAAACAAAACTGATTTCCAGACCAGCAAACATTCCGGGGGATTAGCATCCTAGGAATTTTGTATTATTGTTTTTATTTATGTGTATTTATTTATTTATAAAATATGTTTTTATGTATATAGTTTGATATTTATAATGTTCGTGGAATTTAATTTTTTTTATTAATAATTTAAAAGTTGAAGTTAGAAAAAAAAATTAATTTAATTTATCAAGTAAACTAGTATGCAAACCAATTAAACATAACATAAAATTAGGTTATCTTATCTTCTTGAAATAAAAGAGAGTCACTACAACAATGAAGAAACAAATAATATATAAAAAGAGCATCACAATGAACTAGTTAAAAAGCAAAAGAGGTAGGGCCAACTACCCCATATATGTGGGGGAGACTTGATGTTTTATTTTTTATTTTTTAAGATTTGGTTAGTGACTTGATGTTAATAGAGGTAAGTAATCCCACATGAGTTGCATCAAATGTTTGCACCTTCAAGCCTACTACCTCATTGACAAAGAGTTTGACATGTGGTAGGGTTCATAAACCACACAAGTTCCACAACTAGATCAATGTGGATTTATTATAAATGGGTGCACTACATTAACGAAGCAAAAAGGGTATTAATTGTGCTTGCCTTTAGTCTCAAGCTTTCACATGATCTTTAGAAGTTGAACTTTAATGGTTGCAAGTTATTACAAAAAATCACTATTAATATTTTTAATAATAATTTATTTGTACTCTTCTAATAATCATTTATATTACTCGGAGCCATAATTATTATATAGAGTCAGGTTTTTATGCCCAAAAAATATACTATTAAGAAAGGCTTCTAAGGTACATGATGCTACTAAGAGAATTGCATTTTACAGGAATAAATTTTTCTCATGGAAGAAATATTATCCATCAAACGACATGCAATAAGAAAAGGAAAAGACATGATGTCTATTTCGCCACTCAGCTCGAGCAGCAAGGAAAAAATATTTCTTAATTATTAAATTTGCATAATATGGGACCACATGAAAGAATTATTTTAAGTATATGAAATTTTGGATGTTGCATGCTAATTTTATTTTGGTAGTAAAGATAATTAGCGGATTTAGTTCAAGTAGGAATGAAAAGTTAAGCATTAATTTCTCTTGTATTTTTGTTTAAATTAAAGAATATATATTTCGATGAGAATTTGATGATGAGATTAAAATGGCTTAGTGGCGATGGTTGAATTATTGCTTGACTTGGAGTCTAAGCCTACCATCAAACTATTAGTTAAAAAGAAACTGAAACATTAAATTCTCAACTTGGAGTTGAGAGGAGGTTGATGAAATTATTAAGATGTGGTGGCATTGCGGGTTAGCTTGGGATTCCATCGTGCCAATAGTAGAAGTAAAGGTAAGGATTGATCATTATGGTCGAGAGAGGAAAATTCAGAGAGAGGGAATTAGGAGGGAGTGCTGGTTCACCGAGGGAGCAGAACATGATTGGTAGAGGAGAGATTGATTGTTTTTCATCGGAGAGAGATTTACTATTTGGAAGGGGGGAGAACTATTGTTTTTCATTGGTAGAAGATCATTGGGATATTGGGGATAATATACATTTGGGTTGTTTGGAGTTCTCGTCGATTGGTTGAAAGATGTCATTTGGGTGACATTGAACTTGTAAAGGTAGGTTCTCCATCATAATTAGACTTGCGCTTGTTATTTTACGATTGTATGTATTATAAAAGAGAACCAAGCTTTCACCTACATAATGTTGGAAGCAAGTTTCATCCATTTGGGTTAAACACTTTGAAGGACTTAGATCCTCTTATTGATTGACCTTGTGTTCATTAACGCTAAGCTAAATTAGAAGATCATATTGGTAAGCAGGACCCATCGAACATTTTTAGTAGGTGGATCTGAGAGTTGTATATTGCCATATATAATTTGAGGCTTTAATTAAACTAAATATTTGATGATGGATGAATAGAAAATATATTTTGCAGTGAATTTAGTTTTCATAGATAGTTGGTCTATTTGGAAAGTTATAAGAGTTATATTCGAGTGACGAAGGTTTAGTAATAGAGGTTCGAAACCAATGTTGTTTGTGTGTTTCTTCCATACCAGAGTGTCCCAAGTATTTTTTGATGTTGATAATTCAATGCTATGACGTTGGAATGGGAGTGCTATTACCTTATTTTATATATGGGTGAAAATATTAGTCGACCTAGTTAGGTTGGGTAAAGGTTTCTTTAAACCGAGGATAAATTGCTAGCCTCTAAACAAAGGAATAACATATTTTTTTAACAAAATATTTACAAGTAGATGATCTTGTGTTTGTTGCTTACTCTTAAGAAGCAACATGATGTGCATCAATATTTATGAAAGTGAAAATCATACTTTATTAAACTACCGAATAGTTTTGGTGTAATAGATTCATAGATAGATATTGTTGCAACATGTTTCCTATAATCAAAACATGCTTTGAAGGGTATGAAATCCTATTCACCAGGTTGATAGGGATTCGAAGAATTCCTGATGATGGAACGGTATGACCAAGAAGCAACGTCGGTTAGATGTAATGTAATTGATTGTTTCTAGAATTGGTAAGATAATTATTGATTTATTTATTTTGAGTAGTTCTTAAATTTGTAAATCTGGAATCAACATTGGATTAGTGCATTCTAGAAACTTCAATGCTCCTCCTTAGTGACGTATTGGATTATACAAAGAGCGTAGTAATCTTGTGGTTGGATATGGAGGAAACATGTAAAGGAAGACGTGCTCACTACTAGATATATATGTATATACTTGTAATGAGAATTAGAATTGTTCTCTCTATTAAGACGACAACATTAAGCTTGTTGTATAGTGGAAGGATAACCAGTTATGCATACCCCCATGTAATGGAGATGAAATTGTATCTATGGATTTAAGAAATTTGTAGAGTAGGAGCAAAGGGAACAGTGTGACCCTCATAGAAGATATGGCATAATGACTTGTCTACTCTCTGTGTATGATTTGGAAATCATGTGGAAATAAAATAAAGAGAATTTTAATGCTGGGTTTTCCCAAGGTAAATTAGTTAGTGATGTGACCGTGTATGGTGTATTTTCTCTATGAATGTGCTAAATGGATGAATTAAGATATTAGCTTGATTTATAAATTAAATGGAGGAATTATTATGGGATTACTCTATCATGTTCATGCTTTTAATACTCGTCATCAATTATATGGAATAGTGGATAGCCTCTTTAGTTGGTTTTAATAATTTTTTTTAGAATGATTTGTAATGAAAAAAAGATAAAGAGCCTAGAAATTAGTTATTGATTCCTTTATGTTAGCCATATATCTTGCTTGTATTATTTTAGATGTACATAATATTTACATGAGATGATGCCTTCTAAACGAACATATATTTTTAATCGAGTATCTACTTTTCAATTAATAGAAGAAAGAAATGACTAAAGTATATAACTTCGGGAATATAAACTCGCATGGCAAACCATAGGGAATAAGAAGTGAGTGAATGTTTTGTGACCTTGGACTTAGTTATGAAACAAGTCTATACAAGAAAGGAACTAGCCCATCGAGTAGATGAGATTGATAGTTAACTCCTGGTATGCTTAGTGCACTTACATATTTGGATCGATGTATAGTGTAGAGATGGGTATGTACCTTGCAAAGGACTGGAAGGATTTAGCTAGCTCATTGATAGATGGATGAGAAGGATAGCATTGGGCTTGTATGATATTCAATACACTTATATTTATAGACGAATGTAAGACGTAAGGATGGTTATTCTTGGATATGATCTTAAAGGGGTAGTGTTACCTCTAGGGCTCTAAATGACCAGACCAATGATACTAGGTTACAATTTAACCATTACTTAAAAAAATACCTACCTTTAGGATAGAAAGATTGACTCACTTCTCTTGTGTATTGATATGGACTTGAGCTTCAAGTCAATCTATGTACAAGCCCCTTTAAGCCCTTTCATTGTAGCATATGTATTTAACTGGTTTTAACATATATATAGAAGCTATGACTATTTACTCTTTGTGCCATTCTTTGTGGACGTGTAAATTTATATGGGAACCTTGTGACTAGTATCTTCCTCTTATGGAAATTTTAGGAGAAGAAATATGTATATTGTTATAGAATTGTGTTCATGTTCCTTGCGTGGGTGACTCATGTTTTCATTTATCCCATCAATGCATAGATAACACTTGTATTTCTTGGCACATCATCACCTTTATTCTAGGCTAGTTAGTTTTAATGCTTTCCTTTCCTACTTTTCTCTCATCCCTTTTTGAAAACAAAACCCGGTATATTAGGCTAGATTAGGAAGGAGTGCACCAAGATCACACCTAAACAAGGAGTCAATATTTGTAAAAAACATCCAAAGGTTGTCCTCGAAGTTGTATCCCATGCTTCCTAGACTTTCCAAATGGTATGCTCCACACAAGGCGCAAACATCGAATACACTCAACAACTATAGTGGGTGGTCACTATGTCAAAATGTGAACTAGACACAATTTGGTTTTCAATAGTTAAATTGGCACACTTGATGGGTAAACCATACATCAGGCTAAGACCTTGGTGAAAGTCTTAGTTATTTGCTTACTGTAGCATCTTCAATGTTCACCAGACGATTCCATTGGTTGAGGGACTCATTGTACAATGACTCCACTATTTTGAAGATAAACTTAATAATTTATGAATTTTGGGCCTATGACAAGGTCCAATACAAGAGAAAATTCGTAGTGACTATTTCCACCACTAAACCATGGTCATAGAAAAATAGGTTAACAACTAAACATGGCTACAACATAAAACCAAAAAAAAAGAAGGCCATTGGCATGGAATGACAAAGGACCACTACAACCACCAACCCCACCTGCTACATGGGATGAGATCCCAATCTTAATGCTAAAATTCTTATTGTTCTTCACTAGAGAATACATAGTAATCCCTACAAAGCACCTCCAATGTTTGGTTATTCTATGCGCACTATACAACATCGATTAGCAAAATGTGGTGCTAATATTATTGGTAGATTCTTCTCACACCACATTTCGTCTTTAGTTGGGACTAGCTTGCCAATCTAATTGCGGATAAATTAAGATAAAAGGTAGATACAATATTCCTCCTAGAGCAACTATCAACTATGAAAAAGGCTCCTATGGAGGACATGGATGATTTTAATGCCAGATTTAACAAGACCTGGTATATAATTCTTAAAGAGACACGACCCCAATCAGGTATGTCCTTTATCTAGAATCTCAAGGATTTTGATTCAAAGATAGTTATGATGATAAATTTGATAGGAGGGAATACTATACTAAAAGCATATGAGATTACCATCTAAGCCAAAAGAAATCTCATCCAATTGGGATACCAGCTCCTAGGCCCCCATACCTCTATTTCCTAACATTCCACCACCTTATTAGCTACCTCCATCTATGCAACCCATAAATTTTCAACAAAATTATGTTTCAACCAGGTTTCCAATACAAGCGAACCTCCCTTTCATAAGTCAGTTCCCCATCACTTTCCAATCCTAAAAAAATGTTAGTGCTAAGAACACCATGAAGACCTTGACCAATGGTGATCCTCAAATGACACCATAATTTTCAAAGGTTTAGTTACTAAAACTATCCCAAGCCTCCCTTCCAACTGGGTAACCAAGGATACCGACCTCGTCTAAATGGATATAAGAGACATCCTCCCCAATCAAACAGAGAGGCTAGTCAACCCAAAGTCTCTAAGAGTCAAATAATGCCCATACTGGTTCCCATGTAGTAGATCCCCTTGAACTCAATAAAAAGTGTAATGCTAGTTTAAAATAATAACATAGAAGACCCATATGCCTGGTAGTATCCTTACCCTGACCCCTACTTTTGGAGTCACAAGGAACTCCAACAAGCTACATGTCCCATGCCCTAGGCCACATACCTAGATCCAACTATACAACCACTAAGACTGACTAGTCAAAGCTTACCTCTAAAAGTCATCCCAAGTTTGGGAATGGGACCACTAAAACAAATGTTGGTAACATGGGGCAAAGGTGGAGTTTATGTCACCATCGAAATAGTAACGAAACAATTAACCTCTAGTACAAATTGGTGTTTTCACTATAGGAAAGAGGAGGGTTATAGAGGAGAACTGGGAAGTGAATTAGGTGACTACAAGTACTCCACCAAGAATCAGTGGCTTCAAACCCAAGCAACCCTAAACGAGGACACCATATAAAATAAGCACATAATATTTGCCACAAAAAATATCAATGTGTAATTATCATCTAAAGATACATAAATCCAAGCACTATGTTTACTCCATGCCATGATCAATTGATACCGAAACTTCAAAATTATCTTTGTTGCAATGTCAAATACGTTTCTCAGCTTTATTTTCAACTTTCTCCCATGGTTAAATGTTTTTAGTTTGCTTGTAAATAAATATGTTTAGTTATGTAACAAGCAGTGCACCCAAGGGGTTAGTGGATTGGTAAGTTATGGCGCTTCTCAATAAGAGACCTAGGTTCAAATCCTCAAGACATATCTGTTTACAAAGGTATTAGTCTGACCTAAATCTACCTAAATCTATTAAGTATGTGCTAGCCTACCATGATGGAATTAAACAACAAAAAAAAATGGATTAAAAATTATAGAAGAGAACCCAATATTTAATCCGGTTGGATAGTAAAAAGGAACTCTCAATACCCTTATGTTTAAAAAAAAATTGTAACAAGCAGTGTACTATAATTTATATGGAGTTTGAATATTTTTTCGATCAAACTGACATGACGATGGAAGAGTATGACATACTGATAGTATGGAAAGTTGTGCCGGTTTTCGCGCTCGTGCACATGGGCGCTGCTCTCTAGGACAACCCTCTCAAGTTCAACCCTTAGAGATGTAACATAATAATTCCAGTCCACCAGGATTTTTATATTTCCAACACTTCCAATAGGCCACACAAAAAAATTAAACCTCGTTATTTTAGCTTTGAATTGGGCGGTGTTTCAGAAAATGGAGTACAATGTATAAGGGGTTCACCCCCTTCGGAGGAGGACCACGCTTGTGTGCCGGTCTTGAGCTCGCAAAATTGGAAATGGTCGTTTTCTGTACCGATTTGTTCTGAACTAGAGATATAGGTGCCATTTAATCAAATTGATTCTGATTTGATTTATAATAAGAGATATTGATTTGAATTTTATTATGAGTTTGAAAGTATGCAAGTAGGTAGAAGCAAACCATGCATTTGCTTTTCCTTTTGTGGAGTTTGAGAAGGGGCTTCCAATGAGAGTAACATTGATCAGACATCTAACTCAAAATTAGAATTTTATTTTATTGTTATTTTTATAGTAGGATAAATTCTTACTATAAGGTTGAGAGTCTCCTTTTAATCATAAGGTTAAAAATACACTTATTAATAACAATAATAATTTAAACCTTAAACCAAAAGAGTAAACCACCTGACCCAGTCCTTAAGACTATTTTATTGTTATCTTTATGAGCTTAGTTTTATTGTTATCTCGTGAAGAATTGAAAAGATGTTTATATTCTCAACTTTAATTTGTTTTCCTATTCAAAATTATGTTGTAGATTTAGTAAGATTTTGTCTAATGGTTTATTATATTTTATGGAGGTGTAAAATAGTTCTCGTATTAGTATTCCTTACAATGTAAAGTATTGTTTAAAATTGTTATTAATAAAAGTTTTTTTTTTGTTTGAGGTGATGTTTCTTTTGTTTAAGGCGATATTTTTTTTTGTGTTTGATGATTTTTTTATTGATAATAGAAGGGGTTTTAAAATGGTTTTGAAATCTATTATAAGTAGGGTTTTGAAAGACACTTCCAAATCTTAGATCTAGTAATAAGACATGAAGAAAGATTGAGTTGGATTCCACAAATCAAACCTTAAAATTCAATGAAACAACTTCCTAGCAAATAAGCACCAATTTTTTATCAAGCAAATACAAGAGATTGTCCTATGGTCAAACCACCATCTGCTCTGAATCTAAAGCAACTGAGAAAAACAACAGAATAATGAAAATGCTACCGGTTAAAAATAAATTTACAAATAAAAATTGCCCAAACCGAAGCATTTGCCACCTAACATGAAAGGAGAACAGAGGAATCTTCTCATCACAATCAACAAATCTATCCAACAAAGCACATAACATGAGAACCCCTCATGAGAATAGCCGGTTTAAGAAAACAACACTAGAAATACCGACTAACAAAATCCACAGCATAAAATCCATCCAGGATATCTACATAAGAAATTCCATGAAACCCGCAAATGTCGTTGGAGCCAACAAAAAAGTTTCAAGAACAAGCGCTCTTAGGTACAAGAAAAGGAGATAACATTCTGCACGAAACCTAAGAGAGAAGGGTAAGATCTCAAAAAAATAAGCCTTAGAACCCTGGGATCAAACACACCACCACTCTTGGAACTGGAGAAATAGATCTCTGCAGACTGTCGAAGCTAGGAAACCCACCAGAGACATTGGGCCAAAATCCGAAAACCATCGTAGCATAACAACCCACTTTCACCCCAACTAGTTTGGATCGGTATTTGGCCCTGTCTCCCCGAAACAACCAAATACAACAAGAAATTACATAATTGAGAAGAAAGCGACACAAACCAACCATGAACCCACTACTGGTAGAGAACCCTAGCAATAGAGCCATCCAAGCACCATCCAACCAGAGCAGCCAAGCCATCAGAGCTAAAGCTAGCCAAGGTCCTTTCCTCTCCTTGGAAAGCCAAAAAAAACATGAAACTACCGAACCTAGAAGAAATACTGCACAATGCAACCAAATCCTCGAAACTAACAAACAACCCAAGAAACGCAGCCACCCAACACACCCACCAACCAGAGCGAGAGCTAGCCAAGGGGTCAACAACCAGAATTTTCAACTGCATTATAACGGTCCAGAATCACTCTGACAGGTTTGGATCAGCATTCGGCCCTCTGCCCCAAATAAGATAATAATGTCAAACCTACAAGAGAGCAGAACATACCAAAAAGACCTCCAGCAAGCAAAATACCCTGATCATGAACCACATCAGAGAAACTAAGCATGACTAATAGCCAGATCTAGAATGAGAGAAAAGAGGCCTCCCGTTCAAAAGGTTTCAAAACGTCGAAACTAAAACCCTCGCCGAAGAAGCCCTCAAGGAACAATTTTATTATTATTTATTAATTATATTTTATTTATACAATTCAAATAAAAACAAACATAATTTGACTTAATAATAATAATTATGGTTTGGCCATGATGTTTCCAAATTTTCGTTCAATATAAAGTTATTTAGTGTTATTTTCATTATGTAAACTGTGAATAAGACTACGAATGAATTTAAGTAGGCCCGCCATATAATAAATTTAAACATAATTTAGACTAAAACTATTCTTACAATTGTTTGAAAGTTAATTATGCATATTCTAATATTAATTTATCATCTATTAAATAAAAATAAATATAAAATTTGTATATATATTATTGATAATATTATATTATTTTAATAAAAAGTACAATAATTTATTACTTAAAAAAAGAAATATAGCACATTAATTAAAAAAAAAAAGTAGATGGATAAGAAATCACACCCCAAAGTCTATGTTAGGTAGAGTCATTAAACTAGAATTATTAAACAAATTTAGACATAATGGATCAACTACAAGCTATTTATGTAGCAAGAGCTTTGAAACCAAAAAGACGTGGTGGATCATGGTCCAAGCGACCTCCCCATCTAGAAGGTGGATTCAAGTGTCCAATGGAGGATCCTAGCCTGCATTGGCACCTTCGCCATTTGGTTATCTTCGACGTCTTTTCTCGTGGAGATGGCAAAGCTAAAACGAAGAAACTTGTAGGATTCTTTAAGATTGCATTAGAATAGACAAATCTTTGAGATCAGAGTGCTTGTTGTTGCTGCGCAAGCTTATGTAATGATTTTGCTGTATTTTTTTTTTGTTATGAATAAGAAGTATTTTTACAAAAAAATAAATAGATGGATAGAAAATCACACCCCAAAGTCTATGTTAGGTAGAGCCATTAAACTAGAATTATTAAACAAAATTAGACATAATGGATCAACTACAAGCTATTTATGTAGCAAGAGCTATGAAACCAAAAAGAGGTGGTGGATCATGGTCCAAGCGACCTCCCCATCTAGAAGGTGGATCCAAGTGTCCAATGGAGGATCCTAGCATGCGTTGGCACCTTCGCCATTTGACTATCTTCGACATCTCTTCTCGTGGATATGGTGAAGCTAAAACGAAGAAACTTGTCAATGTTATGATATCCTTGGGATCCCTAGTCATAAGGATGAGAGGAACAAGATGACAAGGGATTACCAACTCTATGTTGAGGACTATGACAAGAAGATTACAAAGCCTGTAGTGATGCTTGCGCATTTGGGACCAACTCCAACATGAAGGAGAGATTGGTGAGACATAAGCCACCGTGTATGAGGCGTTAACCTAGTAGTCTATAAGTGTCTATAAATGAGTCACCTTCAAAGTCATATTTTTTTACTTATACCTAGAACCACAAAAACACATTGAAACAAATTTTAGCTTTAGTAATCAATGACAAATTAATGTCAACAAATACTCTTGAAAAAATAGTTGTATTTTTTTCTTTCTATAGAGAAAACAAAGATTCCAATCTTACCTAGTAGCATATATATATATATATATATATATGAATGAGTGGAGTCTATTTCAATCTCATATAATCAATTAAAATAATAATAATTAAATATTTCTTTTATAATTATCGAATTGAAATGAAATTTTACTTATATAGGTTTAAAAAATTATTAAATATTTTACCTTATTATCCTCTAAAATAAGGTATTGCATATTATTTCAAATGTCAACTTGAGTCCCACTCGGATAACGCAACAGTTTGGGCTTTGGCTCTTCTTCGGGAAGTCCAAGGTTCAAATGATGAGTGGGTAAGGAAGTGGGTGTGTTAAAAAAAAAACAACTTGAAAAATAAATCAAATAGTAATTTAATATGATTCATCGAATTCTTTTAAAAATAAAATTTGATCATCGTAAACTTTCATTAAAAAAAAAATTAAATTTTAATAAACTAGATTTTAATCTTACATGTTTACTATCAAATTTTGTTTTTTTTTTTACTTATATTTAATATTAATAATATATATTAAATTATATAAACCAAGGCCGACAGGCGGTTGCCCTAGTGGCTAAAGATGGTGGTTGTTTCTTAAGTGGTCTTGTGTTCAAACCCCTTGAGGGTGGTTGTTGATGTAATTTGTAAACATTCTTCTGATAAAAAAAAATCATATAAACATTTATTTTAAAGTATAATAAAATTTAATTTAATTTAGAAATAAAAATAATAATATTATATATGATTTTTTTAGTTTAATTATTATATGATATATTTTTAAGTGATTTTATGAGATTAAAATAACTATGATATTTTTATTGTATGATATTTTTTAAATCCAGTGACATCGACGCGACTTTTGGGTGATTTTGATGGTGTAAAACCTCGTAGTCATGGTTTCTCAGACCAAATCAGCGGCCCGCAAAAGGTTTTTTTTGCTAAGTTAAAAAAAAAAAAAAAAACTGAGTATATTATATTGTAACTATGTTATGATAATTATGTATGCATTACCATCTAGAATTAAACCTTAGTCTCCTTTAATTAATTAAGATTATGTTATTTGATAAATGTTAAGGTTTATTCATAGTATTTGATAAGTCACCTTATCAAATTAACATTCTAAATTGCTAAACCTAAACCCATAAACCAACATATAAAAAATATATTTTTATTTTATTTTTACGTGTGTTTCTATCTTTATAATCTCTACTATAAATTCTAAACATAAAACATTTTTTATTTTTTATACAGAGGTTAAAAAGCTATGAGGCATAACCACCTCTAACCCAATTTTTAAAGAATAAGATTCTAGGAACAAAAACCCAATAAAATACAGATATGTCATATGAGAGCATAAAAGAATTAGCCCAACGCATATGCTATAGTTTATTTCCTTCAATTTTTTTTTTTGAAAAAATATTGCTTATATTAATACAAAAAAATCAAAATACAAGACATTGCAGCAGATTACAAATTTTTTCTCAAGGTTGGCATCCAACCATCTGACTTGTTCTCAACAGAGTAGTATTTGAGATCTTTGATTATAAGCCTCTTAAAGGCTCTACATTGGAACTGAATATCAATAACAACATTAGACACAATCCTAGAAACATGAATAACTTCATCTCGAAAAACTAAATTGCATCTCGCCTTCCAAATAGCATACAAAGTCGTTGCTCTGATAACAGTCCACACCCCCCTAAGATGCTGAGGGTAGCCAAAGGCATCTCCCAAAAGAACCAATTTCCAACTCCACCTATCACCTAGGATAGGATAATAGGTCCACTTCAATCTTTTTCAAACATTCCTTGCTACAATACAATCCCAAAAGATATGTTTAACGGTTTCTTTTCTGTCACAACTACTACAAAGGTCTGAGATATTCATCCACCTTGCCAACCTTGCCTTGTAATGGATACCTTGGAAAATAAGCAACCAAAGAAAAACCTTGAGTTAAGTAGATAATCGAAATTTCCAAACCTGCTTTAGCCTCTTCTTCCACTTCTTCTCTAGACAAACAATGTCCCAACGTCTATTTAATAGAATATGCAAAGAAGTCTTAGAAAATAGAGTTTTGTAAATCTTAGTGGATTTGTAAGAAATAATGTTTCCCTAAAAGTTCCACCTCCAATCATATGATAGGGCCAAAAAAACCATCATTTAACTTATACTGCTATTCAGAGGGAAGAAGAGAATAAATCTGAACAATAGCATCCCTATCAAAAGCTTTCAACTTAAACTTATTACGAAGATCCTCCCATTTAATCCAATCAGTGACTCTTGAATCCCACAGATCTGCCCATTTCTTAATTCCCCTCTTAACCAACCTCTTGCATCTAAGATAGGGGAGGTTCTAGGCAGACACCCCATTGTCTTTCCGTATCCAAATAGACCTATATGGAAGCACCTAGCCTCTACGCTCTTCCATATAGGCCCAATAAACCACAGAGCCAATCGTCTTCCATGCCTTCCATATTAGAGGCTTTCTTTGGTCTAATTGTGATGGCTCTCTTGAAACTATTGCATTATTGCTAAGGAGGATGGTGGTCTTGGTCTTTTGGAAATTCAGATGTAGGGTAATGTATTGGCAGCGAAATGGGTAGTCAGAGCAATAGGATGACCAACCATTAAAGCTTCAATATAAGCGACAGGTAAACTTTACACATCTTGCAGATCTCAATAGCAGCACGTGACCCTCATAAAATCTAATGACAGTGCATTCGTCAAAGTTACCGGACATTAACAAGTCAATCTTCGGGTGAAAATAATGGTCAAAGCATTATTAAACAAAGATAACTATTATTAGCAAAGGTCTAAAGTGTAGGTTAATTTTCCCCCCCTGGATAAAAAAGGTGTGCATATTCAGTCAATCTAACAGCAACACTCGATCCCACCCGGATCCGACGATGACACTTTTCCAAAGCAACCAAAGGTTAATTAAGTAGTTTCATCGAGAGATTAATTAAACTATTTTATTAAGAGCTAATATCCATGCATAATATGGATTAGTATGGGTCTAATACATTGTTAATGTTCTCATTTTCTTTTGGTTAATCTTTGCACATATTTGGTGAATTCGACGAGCGCACACGACTATGGTGTGATCTAACGGTGGATGCACAAGAAGATGGTCTGATTATAAGTACTAATGTTTTAATCGAAGACTATTGAAGGTTTTTAATCACGGGTTAATCTTGATAAACCAGGATTATATGGGGTTTAATGAATTATTTAATTATAAGATCAAGTCCATGATTATGAAGTATTAGGCTTAAGAGTTCTTAATCAAATTGCTGCTAACTTGAGTTTTTTGACCTAATATTCGTGATTAATCCAATTGATCTGGCATGCATTTATATATCATTGGACTAACAACCATGTAGGTTTTAGGATCTCAACAACAATGCTTGAAGCAAACTAGATTTAACGGTAAACACAGTCTTGGATCCTCAAATTTTAAAGGATAAAGTATTTCATTTTAGTGCCTTAAATATTGGTTAATATATGATTAATATTAATAATCAATCTTAGGCTAAGATAATCCAATTGAAATATATTCCTCTTTTTAGACTAACCGACGTGTAGATTGGCGAATCTCGAAGAGCATGCACTTCCACAAATAGAATCTAATGACAATCGTCTAGGAATATGTTCAATTTTTAAACGATATATGTTTTAAGCTAACCCCTTTACAGGACCAAGGTGGCAGAACGTTTACGAAAGCATTCACCGTAAAGAAAAATCTACAACAACTAGCGACAACTCTAGCACTAGATTAGACCAAAGTACAATTAAAAGCTCAGTAATAGCTACAAATTTAGACAATAGCCAAGGGAGGAAATGTTTAGACGATCAAATGGAATCCCACGAATTATATCGAGATAAGTATAATTCAAACTACTTGAGTGATAAACCTGATACTGGAGGACCAAATCATATCTCTGCATATCCTCAGAACATGATCATGTACTAGGAGGGAATAAAATAAACCTGCTTAGGATGAAATTTTATGAAAATATTACCAACTTGAAGGATAAATAAAAACAAAAGCGGATAGGAATTATTGCTCATAAGAATGTCGATAGAGTGTAAAGTGTAGATTCTAGTCTTCAAGAAGTTTCGATGTTGCAACTAGTTCCTGTATTACAAATTTGAAATATGCAAGAAGCGTAGCAAGAGTGAGAGGATGCTCAACTCATAGAAAGTTGCTCACTCAACACTTCGATGGAATATAGTTACAGAGGGGTCACTCCGATGGAGTATAGTTATGGAAGTACATTTTTAATATGTCCAGCTCTCATTTTCCATTTCGTCATTCTTTCTAATTATCACTGCCCTCCTATTTCTAGGAATTCTCTCTTGACCATCGTAATCATTCACCCCAGAGAGCGTCATCTCACCACCATACCACACACAAATCAACTCCAATTGTTCCCACCTACTTCATAATTATTATTTAATATATGGCATTCTGTCCTTTTGTTTTCTATACCTCATTCCCTCTCTTCATCGTCACATCGGGTCCCCCTCTATCTCATGTTAAGAACTTACTACAACAACCTAGTCTAATCCCAAATGATGAAATCAGATGACTAGGATAAAAAGGAAAAGAATGATATATATATATATATATATATATATATATATATATATATATAAATGCACCATTTGTCTACGCAAAAGGAAAAACATAAAATCACTCGACCCATAATATATCAAGAGCTTCCTTCAAGTCAAAAGCAAGTTGTGACCAGAGAACCAACTTTGAATGGTTCAGGACAGCTGGATGGCATACATTATCTAAGGGATCAAATCAGAGGACAACAAGTGTAAGGTCCAGATGAGGTCAAAAATAATTGAATCAAGAACCGGAGGCTATAAAAGAAGCAGCTACGGTTAGAATCAAGATCAAGCTTTAGAGATAGAAAATTCTTGCTAAGAGGTATACTTGAGTTCCCTGTAGTTGTGTTGTTGTATCCTCTTTGTATCTTTTTATCTTTTTCATCCCTCATTCTTCCCCTTTGTTGTGCAAGTTTTGGTATAAAAGTGCTCAAGAAGCTGTGATTATTTCCAGATATATTGAGCGTCCAGAGGCTTTTCCTATTACCATATTGGAATGGGAGAGTAGAAGAGTCTTGTTACATTATTTGAACAAGAATTATTCATTGTATTAAAGCTTTTTATAAAGTGTATTCTATCAACTTTGCATGTAATTCATTTTGAAATTAATACAATTATGGGTTTCAATTCTATCAACTTTTGTCTTTAGTTATGTATGTGACTTCATGGCATATTACATTATTTGAATGTTATTGTTATTGTGGATTGTTTATGGGTACAAACATATTATGCATAACAATCCACAAATGAGAGAGATAATATGTTTGTACCCAATATTGGTATATGTTTGTACCTCCATTGATATTGTTTATCTTGCATAAAACATCTCAGGTATGTACCCAAACATTTGTTAACTACCTCCGTTTGACCATATGTTTGTGGATGGTATGCAGAAGACATTTAATTTGGTAACACTAAATCGAAACAATTCTCTCCAAAAATTGCTAGTAAATATGGGATCTCGATCACTTACAATATTTTTAGGTATTCCATGAAATTTAAAAATTGAATCCATAAATACCTTGACCACTTTGCTTGCTGAAAATGGATTTTGTAAAGCCTGAAAATGAGCATATTTGGAAAGCTGATCAACTACCACGAAAATTATGATTTTACCTTCCGACTTAGGAAGACCTTCAATAAAATCCATGGAAACATGTTCCCACTGGTGATCTGGAATAGGTAACGATTGAAGCAACCCTAGTGATTTGACTGTTTCTCCTTTATTACGTTAGAACAGTTCACATTTAGCTACCCATTGCTTGACCTCTTATTTTAACCCTTTCCAATAAAAGGATTGTTTAACCCGCATATAAGTTTTTGGAAAACCTAAATGTCCTACTGATGGAGAAGCATGTGATTCGTCTAGAATTCGTGATTTTATTGTCGAATTGTGTGGAATGTAAATGCAATTCTTCTTGTGTAATATTTTGTCATCATAGGAGAAAAGAGGGTGCTTGGATGAACCCATTGACAATTCTTGAATTATTTGAGTTGTTTCACTATTGGACGACCATTCTTCCTGTAAGTGAGACACCCATTGAGAACATGGTCCTGAAATGACATTAATGACCACTTCATCTTCATATTTTATGGATAATGCATCATCTGCCACATTTTATTTTCCTTTCTTATACTCAATCACAAAATCATATCCCAATAATTTATTCAACCACTTGTTTTGTTCAGGATAAGAAAACCTTTGTTCTAAAAAATGCTTGATACTACTATGATCTGTTTTTATAATAAAACGACTATTGATTAAGTAGTGTCTCCATTTCTCCACTACGTGCATAATAGCCAACATTTCTTTTTCATATGTGGATATACCCAGATTCTTCCCTAAAATTTGTTTACTTTCGAATGCCAAGGGATGACCTTCTTTGCATTAATACTTCCCCAATACCTGGTCTTAAAGCATCACATTCAATGACAAATGGTTTGTAAAAATCTAGAGTTGCCAAAATTGGAGTAGTACACATTGCTTCTTTGAGGGCCTTAGACCAATGAAAAACATCGTTCTTTGTGAGTGTTGTGAGAGGACCCACAATTTTACCATAGTTAAGCACAAATTTGTGATAATAGCCCGTGAGACCTAAAAACCACAAAGTTTCTTGATGGTTTTAGATAAAGGCCATTCCCAAATTACCTTAATCTTATTCGGATGCACTTTAACACCATCTTGAGATACTATATGACTGGTAGGGTACCTAGGAATAGATATTTGGGGATATATTATTATATTGTATAAGGGTTGGCATGGGCCACACATAACCCAAGGTTGATTGTATTATAATATTATATTATATTTTAATATAATATAATATTAGTAGTAGGCTCTCCAAAGTAGAATAAGAATATGGATATATAAAGAAGAGATATTTGTCATTGTAAGGATTCATATCATTGAAGAAGAATCTTATGTAATCGTCGTGCCCACGAAGTGGCCTCTCATCTTGGGAGATCTTGTGGAGTTATTCCTTCCTTAAGGATTATTATTGGTGTTTCCCTACCTTAAGGGTATTATCTATCTCTCTCTCATTTGTGGATTGTTATTGTGGATAATGTATTGTGGATGAATGATTTGATATTTTTGCATATTGGTGAATGGTTCATGTTTAATAATAAAAGTTTTGCAACAAGTGGTATCAGAGCAACGATTTTGGCAAAGTGGGGATTTTTGTGTGAAACCCTAGAATTAGGGCAAATTTTTTTTGGGGAAAAACATCTCATCTTTCAGGAGCCATATCTCTGCGCAAGTTTATCCGATTCAAGCGATTCTTGGATCAGATTGTGCAAAATTTGAAGAGCTTTAAAATGAGTGGTCATATGAAGGAATCCGAGTAGTATTGAGGGAGATACGACCTTTTGAAGTTAGTCATCCGAAACAAGGATAGTGACAAATTTCGCAGATTTTTTTTGGAAAAACGTCTCATCTTTCAGAAGCCATATCTTTGCGACAGCTAATCCGATTGAGGCGATTCTTGGATCAGATTGTGCAGAATTTGAAGAGCTTTAAAATGAGTGGTCATATGAAGGAATCCGAGTAGTATTGAGGGAGATACGACCTTTTGAAGTCAGCCATCCGGAACAAGGGAAGTGACGAATTTTCAAGTCGCGAATTTTTCAAAAGACAATTTGTTTAGTTCGGGTAAGCAAATCAGTTGCACTTTATTTTGTTTGGAAGAAAAATTGCAGATGTAGTTGTCTTTGGGATTTTTAGCTTCAACTTGGTGGGAAGATATATATATTTTTTTCCATAAAACCCTAGTTTGCATTAGGGCATGATATTTATTATCAAAAAACCCTAGTTGCATTAGGGCATGCACAATGGCACTCCAAAGTTTTTCTGGAGAAGATGATATTGATGCTATGGAATGGTGGAAAAAGTTTGTCTATCGACATCATAATAATCCTTATTGGAAATACTTCCTTAATTTATCTCTTCAAGGGAAAGCTTTGTTTTGGTGGATAAATTTTTGTCAAGAAACAAATAATGAATACACTTTGGAGGAAGTGAAGCATGCATTCTTGAGTAAATGGGACCCATATTATGTAGATCGCCTAATGGATTTGATCGACGACTATGAAAAAGAAATAAAATTACTCAAGAAGAAAGAGGAAAAGGTCAGGGAAGATAAAAAAGATGTCAGTATGCAGACAGAGGAAACCATACCTTTGGTGGAAGATAAATTAGAAAATGGACAAAGGAATTTGTTTAAATCTAAAAAGTCTATTTTGCAGGTTCATGGAAGCATTCAAAAGGAACAGGTTATTATTTCCATTGACCCTGGTAGCAGATATAATTTTATTAATATTGCTTTGGCTAAGAAGTTGCAAGTTCAAGCAACAAAAATTAAGGACATACGACTAGAGGGTGAGAATGTTCAGATTTTTGAAGATTTGAAGATCACCATGGATAAATATGTTTTACATTCAGATTTCTATGCTATTGAGATGGATGATGAGGATATTGTTCTTGGTTATCCTTGGTTAGATTCTTTGGGTACTGTTAACATTAATGTGCAAAAGAAGTTTATGAAGTTATGGTACAAAAAAAAGAAGATAACATTGCAGGATATTTCTCAGCTTGAGGAGCAAGGATACAAGGAAAATCAAGAAGTGGTTGTAGAAGAACAAATTGAAGAACATGAAACAGAATCCAAGAAGGCGATAGTAGCAACAGAGTCCATGAAAGAAGTAGCAGTAACTAATTCAGTGGAAATAACATTGCAGGATATTTCTCAGCTTGAGGAGCAAGGATACAAGGAAAATCAAGAAGTGGTTGTAGAAGAACAAATTGAAGAACATGAAACGGAATCCAAGAAGGCGATAGCAGCAATAGATTCCAAGGAATATTTGATAGAAGAGCACAAGGACACACCAAACAAAGATAACATGAAAGAACAAGGTGTAGAAGAATTTAAAACAATGAAGCCAAAGGTTGAAAAGTCAAAGAAGGTAGAACATCAAGTAAAGGTTGCACCATATCGCCATCCACACCACCATGAGCGGAAACAATATTGGAGGCATGGTTCAAGGCAACAATATTATGGTTCTACATGTAATCAGAAGGGCACCAACTATGGCAGTGTTTGGCAAAGAAAGCATAGTGATCATGGTTTTCAGCATGGTTCATCAGCATCAAGGAACAAGTGGACCCATCATTCAAGTTATCAAAATACAATAGCAGAAGCATGGAGCCAACGAAGCAGATTTGGATACTCAAGTAACAAAATGGCGTACCAGCATCATCGGGTTTCACTTGGATGGATGGATGATCGAGATTGGTACCAATTGCTAACATTGCTTAGCAAATCATACTATCAGATTTCTTCATATGTTTCGAGGACGAAACATTTGTAAGGAGGGTGGCATGGTAGGGTACCTAGGAATAGATATTTGGGGATATATTATTATATTGTATAAGGGTTGGCATGGGCCACACATAACCCAAGGTTGATTGTATTATAATATTATATTATATTTTAATATAATATAATATTAGTAGTAGGCTCTCCAAAGTAGAATAAGAATATGGATATATAAAGAAGAGATATTTGTCATTGTAAGGATTCATATCATTGAAGAAGAATCTTATGTAATCGTCGTGCCCACGAAGTGGCCTCTCATCTTGGGAGATCTTGTGGAGTTATTCCTTCCTTAAGGATTATTATTGGTGTTTCCCTACCTTAAGGGTATTATCTATCTCTCTCTCATTTGTGGATTGTTATTGTGGATAATGTATTGTGGATGAATGATTTGATATTTCTGCATATTGGTGAATGGTTCATGTTTAATAATAAAAGTTTTGCAACGGTACTCAACTTCATGAACACCAAAGGAGCATTTAGATCGTTTGACAAATAAATTTTCTCTATGTAGGATATAAAGAACTCTTCCCACATGTGATAAATAATCCTTCCATGATCTACTATAGATGAATATGTCATCGAAGAAGACTAGTACAAATTTGTAGAGGAATGGAAGAAACACATGGTTCATGAGACTTTAGAATGTATATGGGGCATTAGTGAGACCAAAGAGCATGACCAAGAATTCATAATGACCTTCATGAGTTCAAAAAGTTGTTTTGGGAATATCCTTCTCCCTAACTTGGATTTGGTGAAATCCTAAACGTAAATCTAATTTGGTAAAGAATTTTGCACCATGTAGTTCATCTAGTAAATCATCAATGATAGGAATAGGAAATTTATCTTTGATGGTGATTTTGTTGAGAGGACAAAAATTTGGACACATACGCCAAGAATTGTCTTTTTGATGAGCCAAAACTACTAGTGAGGAATAAGGGCTAGTACTATGGTGGATGACACCATGTTCTAACAGTTCTTGGAAAATCTTCTCAATTTCTATTTTATGGGTTTGGGAATATCGATAAGGACAACCATTAGGTGGGAGAATTCCAAGAACCAGGTGTATGACATGGTCATAGGATATTTGGGGTGGTAGTCCTTTTGGTTCTTGAAAAACCTCCTCATAGTTAGCAACAATGTTTTGGAGATATTCTGCTTGGATTTCTGGCATATCTTGTTCTAATTTTTCCATGCAATTGATTCGGGCTATGAATCCCCCGCCATATTTTCTTAATATCTTTTCCATGCTATGTGAACTTACAATTTTTGATGGAGATGTGGAAATTCCTTGAAGACAAATGGTCTTCCTATTCTCTTGCCATTCTACATAGCGGTGCTTGTAGTTAAAACCAACTGTGGTTTCCAATTATTCCATCCATGTAACGCCCAAAATAACTTCTGAATTTACTAATTCCATAACAAAGAGAGGACCTTGCCAAATATAAGTACCCATTTGTAATGAGATTGAAGATGTCTTACCTAGGCATTGAGAAGTTTCCCTGCTTGTCATTCTGACTTGAAATCTATCTTGAATAAAAGAGTAGACGTGCAAATTTAATGCCCTTACAAGTTTTGCATCAATAAAGTTGTGCGTACTTCCTAAATCAATTAATACTATTACCTTCTTTTTTTGAATGAACCCTACCACCTTGATTGTATAGTGAGAGGATAACCCCATGAGAGCATGTAATGAAATAGTCATGGTATCGTCTTCAGCTACAACCTCCTCGTGGTCACTCTGGTCTTCGATTGTGGGATCCTTAGGTGAGTTGTGTTCCTCTATTTCTTCATCTTCCTTGTCAACATATTCGATTTGAAAGTTCTGTCTTTGTATGCATGCTTGATATTTTGGATGCTGATTGTATCATTTATAGCAAAAGTATCTTGATGGTTGATTGTTTCTGCAAAAAAAGTTATTACGAAATTGAGGTCGACCATATGATTCACGTCATGTGGATGTACCCAATTGCATATTCATTTCTGCCAACTTGACAATATTTATGCACTCATCTAATCTGGATGGATTTTGTAGGTCCACTTCAACCTTAACATTTGCTTTCAACCCATTTCTAAAATATGCTACGACCACCTCTAATTGTAATATTGTTACATAGTGAAGCATACTAGTAAATTCTAAGATATAGTCCTCTACCAATCCTCTCTGTTTGAGTGACAACAACCGCACTGTGTAGGAACATCTGGGACCTTCGTCAAATCTGTGAAAGGCATCTAAGAACTCTTGCCAGTGGTTGTAATTTTTGTCCTCACATTTGAACCATGTAAACCATTGATAAGCTTCAGTGCCTAATTTGGTTGCTGCAAAAGGAACTTTTTCCGACTCTCAAAATTGGTAGAAGTCCAAGATGCCTGCCATTTTGGCTATCCACCATGTGGATCATGACCTTCAAAGGTAGGCATGTCAACGCATGGATAATTGGCTCCAATAGGACCTTTTGGTTGGTGGTGAACATTGTTCCTATCTTGTTCATCGTTATTCCTCTATCACTGGATGCAATTTTGGTAAGGTCTATCAGAACCCTTTTGTTGCTCAAATACTTCTTTGTTACCCATATCCTCATTATTTCTGTGGTCGTTGAGATTTGGGGACTGACTATTATGACCTCTATGGTGTGTATAGTCTTCATAATGAATGTCAATACTCTAGTGGTTGGGACTAGGAGGATTTGGTTGGGATTGTTTGTTGAATACTTGGTTGAAGTTGGTAGTCATGTTATTTATACTCTCTACTAAGTGTAGTAACATCTCATTAGTGACCTTGGGACGTCTTGTTTCTACTTGAGTGATTTTATCTTGGGAGGAGTTTGGGGAGGTATTGGATGCCATTTTGTTAATCAAAGGATGACCCGGGTTATAGCTAACAATTCCTAAAGGAGAAGAAGAATTTTGTGTACCTTTGCTTCTACGAGGTCTTCTTGGTGATTCTAAAATTTGCTCGATTGTATCTTCAAAACTTGATAGTCAATTGTTTGATCCTTTGGCCCACCTTCTGCTCATGCACTTTCAAAAATTTCTTACTTAGGAACCCTTGAGCTTCAATTTTCTACAAAAATTGGGTTATTTTTGGTAAAGATTTATTGTTTTTCTGCTTTATTGTCACTGCAATTGTGCGTCTTGTGACGCAGATTTGATGGATCTGATAGCAACGAGTAATTCTCCTTTGAATATCAATGACTAATAATCAATGACTATATGTTGCAACCATCAATAGGAACCGAAGACGAAGACTAGCAATCACTAGGACCCGAAGACAAGGACTTACAATGAGACCACTGAATTGGAACGATGCTAGGCAATGAGGGGCGATGCTAGATGATAAATCATGACTGGGACGCATAGAAAATACACGATGCAATAGAAGACACGACTAGGACTCAGATACTAGAAACGACGTGACCTCAGGTAGGGAAGTCCTTAGCAAACCGATCAAATATTTGAGGAACAATCCTTAGCAAACAAACCGATCAAATATTTGAGGAACAATCCTTAGCAAACCGACCAAATATTCGAGGACACATGGCGGGATGAAACGTGCAGGACAAAATATGTGAGATGGGTGGGACTAGATCAGACAAACATAAGAGCGACAAGTGTGAGACGGGTGGGACCATACTGGACAACAAGGATCACACTAGAGCAAACACGAGAATGACACATGCGAGTGGGACCCGAGACACCGAAAACAAGGAAACGAGGTGACACGAAAACAAGAATACACTATGACACATCAGAATACTCAAGTGAATGGAGAGATGGGCTATGTGACTGAAGTCACACCTAATGAAGAGTGCCTTATTATTTTTAAACCTTTTATGTGTCAAACCACACTCTGTGTGGGATAAATGCTCCATCGAAAATAAAATAATTTGTGTGTACCTTAGTTTTATGCCACGAGTTTTGATTTTTTCATGGATTTGATTGGTTGACGGTACTGTGCGGTAACAAAAAATATAACATATGACATATGTGATGATTTATTGCTCGTAGCATCCTCCTTACGTGTTGATTAGGGATTCCTAGCGTGTCGTTATGTCCACCTTAACAACCTGCCTTAAACCGATCGTCTGTAAAAGTTTTTGGAGCGTCCTCTTTAACAACTTGCCTTATGCATCGTTAAGTTCATCACAGTGAACTCCTGGTGCCTTCAATAAATGTTTGTGTGAATTACTAAGGTAATCAAAATTTAATTACTCTTCCCAGCCTTTGGATTACGGTTTGATCGAAGCAAAGGAAATAAGTGACGTTGGATGCAGACTCAAGTTGTGCCTACATTTTTTACCTCTAGCGAATGAAATTGCAGCTACCACAATACCACGCCACCCAAGACCGCTGAATTGATACCACTTGGAAGGAGAAAAGTCCCCTCTCATCCATTAACCAAGCATATAATATAATTAACCATAGAAAGATATGCAATCATTTATCCTAACAGAAACAGATAGAAGAAGTATACAATATTTTTAACAAATGGAATGCATAGTAAAATCAAATATTGCCACTCAAGGAGGGCAACTCCCCACCGCGATGGACACAGTGTGTGAATACGCAGATTAATAGAAGATAAGAATGATGATTCATTAATTTAAAATCAATTCCTATAAATATATAAAAACTCTCTTCTAGGAGCATAGTCGACGACGACTATATTTGGATTGTACCATACATCTTTTACTAGAATAAAGAGGTAGGTTGACTAGAGCCTGTAATAGCTCATTGGTTCCAAATAATTTCTTGTAGCGTGACAACTTGATCCTATGGATGCAAGAAATTGTTCCAAAAGTATTTTTGTGTTTTTGCCAAGGATAAAGTCTACAACCTCCTATAAATGCATTCTGCCAACTATTTGAATTTTGCACTTGATATTGTTGAGGCATTTCCTGTGGTTGCATAGGATGCGGTTTGGTTTCGAAGGTGGTTTGATTTTGTAGCTCAATGCTCATGATATGGTGCATGATTTGTTGCAAAGCCTCATTTTGTTGACCCATTTGCATCTCTATCTTATCTAGACAATCTAGAATGTGCTATAAGACTAATGGGGATGCGAATTGCATCATTGTTGATGGATCTTGCTAACAATTGACCAGTTATGGAGGTGAATTTAAAGTGTGTTCAAGATAACCCTTAGAAAAATGTGGATCACTAATCTTCATAATGTGAGAATATGTGGATGTCTCTTTCTCTTTTAATTATTACGTCCACATGCTCTTATGTATGACTCAATTCATACTTTTGTTCCACTTTGGAGTGTTCAACTGTGATAACTTGAGTACTCCCATTTTGGT
The DNA here is from genome assembly GCA_028583015.1 of Wollemia nobilis. NCBI lineage: Eukaryota > Viridiplantae > Streptophyta > Pinopsida > Araucariales > Araucariaceae > Wollemia > Wollemia nobilis. Next base: position 13,886,741 of record JAQPPZ010015100.1, read on the forward strand.
GTGAGGGATACACTTGTTCTTGTATTGTGTGAACCGAACTAGGTGTGACTAGTTTCGGTTGTGGTAGCACTTTTGATGTAGCAGAGATGTTTGATGGGGCTACCAGTTGTGTAGAGTGATTTAGAGAAACTTGGTTCTCTGTCTTGATATTGATCATTCCCACAAACTCATGGGAAGATATTTTGGCACTTGGACAAGTTGTGAATGGCTCATCAACTTGCCTTTGGTGTTCTATTTCAGTTGGGAACACTATGATTTCCTCTTCATCCTTAGGTATGATGATATCTTGTGTTATGTTGATGGGAATAGGTGGAGGAATTTTCTTGATTGGCCCCTTCGAATTTTCTCCCTTAAGAGATCCTGACATTGTGAAAGGGGTATAAGGAGGAATCACCAATGATGGTGGATATGCAATGGTTGATGATGGTTTGATGCATGCTCTAGCCGAATGTTTTATGATTTCATTCGAATGGATATATTTGTGCTTGCATGGTGAAGGATATTCATGCGATTCATTGATCATTTTGTAATACTTAAAAGGATCTGAATAAGTATACTTGAAAGGATCTGAATTAGTGTGTACTACATGTACTTGACCTTGGTGTATGAATTTGAGGCATTGATGTACTATGGATGGAACACATTCTATATCTCTCATCCAAGGTCTGCCTAACAATATATTGTATTGTATTTCACCCTCTAAAATATGGCACAACGTAGGCATAATATTTATCCCAACCTAAATAGGTAGGACTATTGTACCAACTATAGGGGATATTGCATCATTAAAGGCTCGTAATGTGAATGTGGATTCTGTAATATGTGAAGGCGACAAGTTGAGATGTTTTAGTGCGAGGATAGTGATGATATTAATAGATGAACCGATGTCAATAAAAACTCATTTATACAAAGTCTAAATGATGTTAGCTATGATATGCAATGGCGGATTAGGTTCGTTAATAGGGGTAAACTTAATCTCTTGCTTGTAGAATGTGATCACAAGATCCTCGTATGATTGAATAGGATTCAATGGTTGTAAGGACTATGATACATGATTAGCTTTGATTGGATTTATCAGTGATGTAAACTGATTAGGGTGTTTCTTGCTCCCTGCTATGATATTGATCATGCTGATAAAACCCTCATTAGGTGGGGCTATATGCACCTCGTTCACATGCTCTATTTGATCTTCCTTGACCTCATGATTGGGTAAGGGATATTTGAATATGTTGATTTTTTGATTATCGATAACAAGGGGTTTATTTATCTGTCTAGGAGAATGGTTGTTTTTTTATTTGGGAGACAACTCTTGATGATACATAGATCGCCTTGTGTTGATTTGTTGCCTATGAGTATTAGGTGTGGCTACTTTTTCATGAGTTACCCTATGTTATTGTTCTTCGTGTAATTTGTGCTTAAATATCCTTTCTTCGTGTCGTTTGTGTTCATATAAACATTGGTGGTGTACTCTCTATTTTATTTATTCTCATGTTCTAGGTGCTCATGCTCATTGCACAAATCCTCCAATTGAGCTTGGAGTAATTGCTCTCTTTGATTTGCGTAAGGCCTAGGCAGTTGATCTATTCGATCTGTTGTGGAAGGCTGCTAGCTTCCTGTATTACTATGGAAGGTTTTAGCTATGTCAGTTCTTACAATGGGTATGGTAACCTATCACCTCGGTGAGTAGATCCCCTATGTGAGGAAGTAGCTTCATGACGACTATCAGGGCATCATGTGAGAATGATGAGCTCCTCAAGAGAATAATAAATGCGACTATCATTAGGGCATTGTGTAGGGATGAGGATATCCTCAGGCTTATATTAGATGTGTTCAAGGCCTATTTGTGTTTTTTTTTGCTTCACCAGATCATGGTTGAGCTTGACTATGCGTAGTTGTCATGATGTGTTGATTAAGCAAACCCTAAAGGAAACCCACACTAAAGAAAAATGACTTACAAAAAAAATTGTGGGTGTTATATATCAAAATTATCAGTGTGACGACCTGATCATAATAGGCTATGACTTCAAAAAGTGTTTTTTGTCTCAAAATTTGTATTTTTGGAATATTTGGCCAATCAAGGCTCATGAAAAATGATCAATTTGAGGAATTTTAAGAAAATGCAGAGCTAGAACTTAAAAATATTGAGAGAGGTGCACAAGGGGCTAACTAAGATGACAAAATAAATTTGGCAATTTTTGGGGTTGTCTAGGGCTTTTTACGACAATTTTAGTGTTGTTTTTTCCTATTTTTGGCTTAAAAATCACTCAAAAATTAAGTAATGATAAAACCAACATAACTTCATTATAGCTTTGATTTGCATGATTTTTGATTTGCTGGATGCAGAATGAAAAATTAGAAATTACATGAGCATCAAGGAAACAAACAAAGTAGAAAAAAATATTATCTTTTAAAGTTTGATCCCAAATCAGATGGTAGGATCTTATGTTGATTACATGAGCACCAAGGAAACAAACAAAGTAGACAAAATGGTTCTCTTTTAAAGTTTGATTGTGTTTCCTAGAAAAGTTGGCTTGTGCGTTTTGATGCATTGTATATCGTGCCACTTTATCATGCGAGTTTGAATAAAAGTTGATGTAACTCTCAATTGTTAAAAGTATTTCACCTATACACTCTCACACGCACACTTGGTGATGAAGTCCAGGTGATGAAACCCACCAAGGTATGGAGATGAAACCCATATGAGGGAGCATAGTTCCTACTAATCCTTACCCAATCCACCATGGTCAACAATACACTCTCAAAAGAGAAATGCATGCTATTTTCCACAAGCTTCAATGGTTCTTGGAGTCGACCTTGGCCATGATCGGGCTCAAAAAATCACAATATCCAAGACAAATAGGTGGTGATGAAGGCCACCATTGGTCTTGATCAATTGGTTGGATGTGAAATTCTAACTCAATTTATGTTAAACTTTAAAATATGATGTGTGTGTGGTTCATTTTACTTTAAGTGAAAGCAAAGATGCATAATACAATACACCATGATGTTTCACTACATGCGTGAAAATTACATTTAAAATTCATAAATATGCATGTAAAAGATATTTTTCTTGCATAAAAAGTAGTGCAAAGCTAAATGAGATAGCCTTTTGGTAGGCTACAAGCATGCAAACCCTAACACTCAAATTTAACAAAGGTTGTCTCTGTGAATAACGGTCAATAGCAGTGATCACTATACAAAGGATCAATCAGAATTCTGGACATTGGATTCTGGGGCAGCTAATAGTAGAGGCCATTGTTCTCAACAACGACAGGTAGTAAAAAAAGAGAAATATAAAATTTTTGTCTTGTAACTTTCTCTATGTTCTTTAATTACTACTATTATGGAAAATTTCAAGAAAACACAATAGAAAACAAATTAGAACCACTTACAGGGGTTGCCATAGTTTGAAGAAGTTGCTACAATTTTAATTTTTTGCATTTTTATCAAGGCCACTGATGATTAGGGTGGTGGTACTGCTAGTCATCGAAGTTGATGACAGTGGTGACTGTTAGCCACGCCTGCTTAGAGTGGTGATACTTGCAATGAATAACATATAGAAAATTTAGATAGGAGGGGTACCGCACGTGATTGCAACTTGTGAATTACCAAAATATTATAAACATCTATAGAATTGCAATAATGAAATCAATTTGATAAAAGAAATCTATGTAACCATGAGAACAAGAATTTGAAGAAAGAAATGAGTCATTCTCATTAATATTCAAAAGACATTGTACATAAAGTTACAATACGTCCCTCTTAGGGATACCAAATTGATATGAAATTATAATAAATTTCAAGAATAGATGTCTTCCAAGTAAATTCTTTTGAAATTCCTCTAATCTGATTATAGGAGGGTTTCCTTCGCAACCTTCATGTGATGATGTCAAGAGAGATGGTCTTGATGATGCTTAGTTCCTACAAAAGACTTGTCACCTACACACAAAGAAACTAAAGAAAGATTAATAACATTGAAAGCCTCTCAAGATGAGGCTAGTTTCTTGATAGGTACAATAAAGGAATAAAATGCATAAAGAAATGCAGTAATGCATGAAATACTGAAATAAAAGCATAAATACTGAATGTAAATGTGACTAATCTAGGTTATAAATGCAATGAAAGTAGTTAATGACTATTTTAATGACTAAAATAAAATAAATGATACATCATCCTGTGGTCGTTGTTTATCCAGTTGGTGAGTTTTGTTAGCCACTATCAATGTAGGTGGCGGCACCTACGGGTCGCTGTTAAAAACAATGATCATGGGATAGAGGCTCTGTTATCTATGTTCTAGGCCTGATAATGATCAATTTCTAATGTTGAATCGATTGATGTTCTTGGTGCATTCTTGAGGAATAACTTAGGGTAGGAATTGGTTTGATTTCATGGTGAATTGATAGTTGAACAATGGTAGAAGTGACTCTTTAAACTCTAATGCACTCCATGGTTGTGAGTGGTAAGCTTGTGACACAAATTTGATAGCACTTAGATGCTTGTGAAAGATTTCTCTCTCTATTAGGTAGTTCGATAACAATTCGTTATAGCAAATGACGATAAATTTCTCCAGACTTCTCTCTTATTTTTGGGGCCTTAAGTAGACTCCCAAAATCTACATCGTAGCTTCTCCAACAAGCCAAGATAAAGAATTGGTTAAGTTGGGGTAGTTGGAACGATGCTTCTGGAAGCTTTGCAGGCGCAACTACTCAAGAAATTGTTGCTTGTAACAGATTTTTCTCAGCTCGGGTAGCCCAAGTTTATTACGAAATCTACCGCCTTTGATAGAAATAGCTCAAACCATGGCCCCTATTGATAAGCACGACCAACTTGTGGTCATTCTCAATGTCAGCGATGGCGGTGGCCACCACTGATTTCATCAATGACCAAGGCTAAATAGGACTAGATTGCCCTAATTGAGTGGTTAGAACAACTGATGGGTCTTGGAAAGGTCCAAGGTAAGTCACATGGCCTGAAAAGATATTCATATGAGTAGCCTTCTCAACATCACGTATTTTATGTGTCTACATAAAGCTTTGTTGAAGCTTCTAAGACAACGATATGTTCCTCAAGATATTTTCCCTAGTGTTATAGCTAATGTTGTAAGTTCTCTTGGGATGCATCATATCACATTCTTAGATAATGATATTCCTTTCTTAGACCTGTGAGGGGATTATTCCCTTAACACCACTACATTTATTTGGGAAACATTTATAAAGCAAATTCTAATTGATAATGCTTCTTCCCTCAATTTATGCACTTATTAATTTTACCAAAAGTATGGATTAAAAGATTGTTAGAAATTTTGAGTAATTATGTTGTCATTGATGTCAAGTTTTTGATGCAAGGTAAAGTTCATTTTGGTACAAGAAAATTGGTAAAAGAAATGGTTATAATATTTTATATTATAAGCCAAAGAGGTTGGTTAAAAGGTTGAAGACAAAATTTTACGCCCATGGTTTTAAAGAGAAAAGAGAAGATATTATAATATTTTAATATTATAATAATTAAGCCAAAAAGTCTTATTAAAAAGAAAAATAAGAATTGACAAAGACCCCCATGCAAAAGTATTATTTAAATACTAAAGTTAAATAATATAATATTTAAACAAAGTTAAATATTACATTAAATATAAAATTAAATTATCCCCATGAGTGTGGTCTACCGGTAAGGACACCACTTGCATTATAGGTGATGTGACCCGGGTTCAATCCCCATGGTGGATGTGTATAAGAAGTATTTCTCAAAAAAAAAAAAAAAAAAAAAAAAATATATATATATATATATATATATATATATATATATATATATATATATATAATTAAATTTGAAATTGGTAAAGGGTGCCAAAATTCAAATTTAAATGAAGGCAATTAAGGTTTTCGCCGACATCATAAAAATACTTTGAAAGCATATAAAAGGGAGAAGCAAAAATTATTTTCATAAGAATCAGAAGTTAATGCGCATGAGAAAATCAATCGTGGAGTATAGTGAAATGTGTTGAAATTCCATTCATCGAGCAAGCAATAGGAGATAAGGACTATGTGGTGGACGTCTTGTTTCAGCGAGGGCTAGTAGCCCAAGTGGTAGGCGGGTCCTATGTAAGTTGCTAGTAGAGGAAAGGTTTGGGGTTCGATTCCCCCTAGTGTCGTTTGAAGTGTTTTTCTTTGGTTTTCATTGGAGATATCAAGGAAATAAAGTGTGAGTTCCAAGGGTTAGGTCTCAACCGTTTGTCTAGCGCAAGCGATCGAGCACTATGCTTGGAAGTTCCATGACAACAAGGATAAAGTTTTATAGGGTATGCTCCAAAATTTAATTAAATGTTGGCTATAGTTGATATTGACGGATGTGATTTGGTGTATAATTTAGAACATAGGAGGTATAAGGAGAAATAAATTGTTGTATAAACATTTAAAGGGTATTGACATCATTTATTTTCTATGCAAAGGTTGGAGTGATAAGTTTGTAAATGGTTTATTTAGAATTGTAATTATATATTCTTGGACATTAAAGTGGATTAGAAATTGTTTTGCAAGAGTGGAGATAAAAGGTGTAAAAGGTGTTTTATTTGATTGTAATTCTTGCTTTATAAAACGGAAATTGTTGAGAGTTTTGTGAGCTTTAATGCATTGTCCTTGAGAACTAAAGAAGAAGTAATAGAACATTATTTTTAGATTTCATTGAGCACCTTAGTGAGATAAAATTCATGTGGATATTTTGAAATAGAATCTTGCTATCTAACCCTTGAAGGGGGACAAGAAGGAATGGTTGTTTGTGAGACAGGTTTTGAAGACATATCTTCATCAAATAAAATATGAGGTATGGGCATTTTTCTCTTCATTTGAGGTGTGTTGTTGAGCAAGGTTTTCTAAAATATAAGGTGGAGTTAAAAGGGTTGTTTGGTAAAACATTGATTGGAAATATTTGAGTTAGGTTTTGAAATCTACATTGTGCATCCTTATTGAAAGAAAGTGGTAACACTTGTGTTAGGGTTTATGAGAAAATTGTGCTTCATTATTTGAATTATTATGTGAAAATTTTGAGTATTGGTTTGAGTGCTTTTGAATGTGAATGAGCAAGTATTTGAGAAGGCTTAAGGATAAATTTGTGAATAAAGTTAGAGCATATTTGAGATAGATTTTGGTACAAATTTGTGAGCAGAGTTAGAGCATATCTGAGACAGAGTTTGGTACATATTTATGAGCAGAGTTAGAGCATATTTATGCTAGACTTGGGATAGAGTGTGATACAAATTTGAGATATAATTGAGAACAATATTTGGGGGTGATAAATCAAAGAGGACAAAAGTCTCCATTGGATAGATATCCACCAACCAGAGCAGTGGGGACAGAGGTCTCCTGTGGAGAGAGATCCACAATCCAGAGCAGTGGGGGTAGAAGTCTTCTAGAAAATCACTAGCCATAGTAGTGGGTACAAAGGGTCTCTTGTGGAGAGAGATCCACAAAATAGAGAATAGGGGATTGGCATCTCCTTTGGACAGAGATCCATAAACATTGTAAAAGGGAATTGATTCCCAAAGATTCATTGAGAAATTTTTTTAAGAAATATTTTCTTCGTCGATTAGCCCACATTGGGTGAACCACGTTAAATCATGTCTCTCATGTGTGTGATGATGTGTGCACTATTTACTACTTTGATTTTATTGTTGTTATAATTTGGATTAAGAAGTAAAATTTTTTATCTTATAATTTTCACCCCTCTCTCAGTATAAGCTTATGTTATTCAAAGAGGATGATTTAATTAAATCTGATATCATCATAAAAGCTTTCAACAATGAGTCCCAAGAGGTATGTAATGTTATATATCTCCCCTTAGGGTTGAAACTAAGATATTAGATACCTTGTTCTATGTGGTGTCTCGCCCTACAGTTTTTAATCTACTTCTCAAACACCCTTGGATTCATGCAATGAGGGTGGTCCCTTCTACTTTACATCAATGTTTAAAATTCAAATCTAAGAATCAACTGGTCACCATTTCAAGAAATCCTCACCCATTCAAATATTATTCGATGGTGGATCAAGCTCAATCTAGCCTCAATTTATGCCCACCAGTTTCCTCATATCACATAATTAAGCAACTTGAAAATCTACAAGTGAGTGAGGAACTACTCATCAATGTTTCATCATAGGATCAAGTTAGTCATTTTATTTTTGAGTCTCTTATAGATCTTGCCAAGCTACCACGTTCACCAAGAGCTATGGGCTTACCCTATAAGAAAGGTGAAGCAATACACATTGGCACATGTACCTTTATCTTCATAGGAGTCTCCCTCGAAGAAAATGTTTATGGTAGCAACCCTCTTCCTATAGAGTGTTCTTTTTCCCATTGTTACCTATTCAATGATTACCCACTTCCTATCTAATATGGGATATATAGGTAAAGGTTTGAGGCCATGACAAAAAGGTATTCAAGAGCCTTTGGAAGTGGAGGTTTAACCTAGGATATGTGGCATATGTTACATCCCTAATGAAAACCAACCCTTACCCTTTGCTAATGATTATCATATTATTAATTATACTGAAAATTTAGATCATTAAATATTGGAGTGGATGAGGGTCCCCCTTATCCCTCAAATATCCTATTTTGTAATATGATAACTTTGGTGCATGTTGAGCTGAGTATGACCCGAAAGGAGTATGCTAAAAGGAATACCCCTTGTGACATAACTCATAAGGATATCCCCTTTAATAGCTCCTAATTTGATGGGTATGTCCCTTGTGTGGTATATGTCGAGTGTCCTTGTTCTCGAGGGGACATTGTTCCTCTATCCCATAGAGATATTGCAAAGTTGGTAATCTCTCTCCCTTTTGTCAAAAAGGATGGCACAATTTGAGCTTGGCATGACTTCCATATAGCAACTCTCAAAGAATTTGTTATGGATGATCCTCTTCGTGATGAGAATCATGAAGATATTCTCCATAATAGCCCTTTATTTGATGGGTCAATTCCTTGCACTACCATCTTATTTGTTAAAATAGGCGATATAATCACAATTTCTACTAATTTTAAGAACTTGAAGAATCAATGAATCTAATCACCAAAAAAAAGAGAAACCCCTTAAAAACAATAAAAATCAATAAAATACTATGCATGGAATTACATTTTCATTTCATCTAGTTTGCATCCGGTTTGCTTGATTCATACTGCATGACTACTTGTCATACTTTTGCATGTTTTGACTGATATTCTGTTCCACCTTGCATTTTGCTTGTTATACAATCACATTATTGCTTGTTCATAGTTGCATGACTGCTTCATTATATAGATTCATGGGAATTTTGTGATAATGGAAAGTGATGACACCTAGTTAGGTCGTATCTCACATGCATTGCACTCACATTAGGGCTCTAATGCCTATAAAATCCCTAACCTAGGGCCCATTTTGTGTATTTTCATCATTGCATTTACCCATCCCATATTCTTCTACTTTCTTCTCTTATATTATTTGACCTTAAAATTTTACATTGCTTATATCTCTCCAAGTCAAGGGATATAGTTATTATTTTTTATATCCTTATCCTTTGCATGTTTTCCTTTCTTCCTTTCATCAAGACAAGGATATACATTCTTCTTCTATATGTTCATATGTGCTTTCATACTTATTTCTTCTTGATATTTCTGACGGATAACTATCCTTGTGGGATAGTATAGATACGACATGAATATATTTAATGATTTTCATACGACCACTAACTATCTTACGCACACCACTTGACCATTAAAAATTTAAGATAGATACACACACTCACCTCTTGTTCTGCTCCATTGTCTTTGTCCATACACCTTGCACACACCACACCTATCGGGTAGTACTCTCTTTGGCAGATCATTCGCACACAATACACCCCATATGAGATCAACTTCATGGTCATGAGTGAGGGGTAGCCTCCATTCGACCATTTGTAAGCATACATCCTAGCGGGTTTATCTCTTTCTCTCTGGCCATATTAGCAAGCACTACACCTCTAACGAATAATCACTCTACACCTGTTTATAAGCATAGCACCCTCATAGGATAGCTTCATGACCACACATGAGGGGCAACCTCCATCTTGATCATTTGTCAGCATACATCCTTACAAGGTTCCACTCCTTTTTATTTTCTTTTGCTTGGTCATTTGGAGCTTTGTTTTCACCTCCTTCTTCTTCTTTACCATATGTTTTTCTTTGTTTTTCCTCTTCTTTTTCCCTTCTGCCCATCTATGCATTTCATGTATCTCATTTAGGTTTATATTTAGATACTTTCATTTAGTTAGATTCATTCCATTCCGTTCATTTAGTTGCACTCATTGCATTCATTATGTTTGTTTCCACCATGCATAAAACACAAATTAACAATAATGCACACATTTTCACATCATAATATAGTAAAAACCATAACATGATATTAATTGATAAGCAATGAATACATTTTAGTTGGGTCAATGCACCACAGTCCAAGATTGGTGCACTCAACCCTCCCCAGGGATGCATGCCATAATATAAACTTGGCATGTCACCCTGATCCTAGACCTATCTTTGTGAGTATACCTCCTCCAGTTTACTTGCTACTGGTTGTCTTAATGGGAGTATTTTCATAGATTGCATAACTATCCATTATTGAGATAGTGATAAACTCTATGACTAAAGGGAGGTTGGTGGCTGCACCCTTTGATCCATCATTACAACTTGGAAGTACAGAGCTTGGTAGAAGATCTCCCTTTGTACTATTATGTCTTGCATATCCTCCACCCTCTATAATTGCTCCTGTAGAAGATGGATCCCATTGCCTCGCTAGATGCTCATCGTAAAAACCATCCCCTTAACCCAAGTCTATTGATGCTCCTAATCTAGTTGACCCATAACCCCTCTGATGTGGCTCACCTTGACCATTTCTATATCCCTTTCTATCATGAACTAGCCTAGCTATGCCCAAAGAGTGTCTATCTTCCCATACACAATGACCGCCCTGTTTATCAACCCCTCTACTACTCTCATTGGGTCTCCCTGACTCATAGTCCCTCTTAGTGCTACCTGTGTCATCATAGGAACACCTCCAACCATCCTCATGGTGGTCACCACCTCTACCCTAACCTATACCTTTACTTACCTAGGAGGCTATGGCATCTACTCTTGTCACTCCATTGCATGTTGGTTAGCCTCTCAAAATACCAACTACACTTGTCAGCCTATGACTTGGCACCTCTACACTAGCACTAATGGGGAGATCCTTGGAGGAATAATACCTCTATACCATCTCCTATATCTGAGGGAAACCCTAACATCATTGAATCCAAAATAAACATAGAGGAGATCATCCAGATCCTCTATGAACCTAGCTATATCAAGATCCCCTCTAACCCTTGATGGATCCCTTCTCACCCTCCTATACCAGTAGTCTCCCAAGTTTGGTATCTTCTAGAGAATCCCAAACTATCATTGTACTCAATCAAACTGATATAGATCCAAATCGTCCTTCTCTATGGTGATCTAGTGGAGCCTCCTAACTTGAGACAACTCCTTTGCATTCTCATCTCACGTAGGGTGTAGATACCATATGATCGAATGGTCCTATATATAATTTATGACTCATATTCCTAGTGGTAGAGTACTTGAGTATGACCTCTGTATACACTTAAGGTCTCGAGACCACCTGTATCCTAATGGCTACTCCAAGTTGGTTAGTGGCCCTAGTAGTGCATCTAGCATCTTGATAGCTATAAGTTCCCAACATCATATCTGGATCAATGTCATACAAACTAATCTTGTATGTTGTTTGTACATAATGTTGTACAACATCCTATATAAACAGGCTAACATATACAACCCCCATGTGAATCACACCTATTAGTCTCGCATATTTGTCACTACTCCTTCCAATGTCCATGGTAGGTATTGTTGACTCATGTGGTACACTAGAAATCCAACCACCACTCCATAAAGTACAATCATCAATGCCCCAATCTCATGTCGTCGTGGCATGTCATCGATATGGAATATACTCTTACGGATCTTGTGATGGGTCATCCATTAATCTCTCTACTATCACCTATGGCATATATACCTTGTAAAACATACTCTCTTTTATGGGGATCCTCAAGATGCACCGCATGTCCTCTAGTGTGACAGTCACCTCTCCCATTGATAACCAAAATGTGGACGATTTTAGGTACCATTGCTTTGCCAGCGTTGTCAATAGTACTCTATTAACCTCCACCTAGGATATCTCTGCCAAGTATAGAAGCCCCACTACATCGAGTGTGCATCTCTCTATTATCGTGAGCTCCTATAGTGCCTCCTTAAGGGTACTCATCTACCATTACCTACTCTCAAGGACATCATGCTACAATAAAAAGAACAAAAAATTTCTCATTAATAAACACACAAAGAGCAATCATTTTTTTTATTTTCTCCAAATTTGTACCACGTATCCACTAGGGTGTATATTTATGAATCCATACCCTATACGACATGGGGTGTAGATTTGATCAATGATAGGGTCGACCAAATCTATGAGCGATCGTCAGATCTGCTTTCGGGTCTTGCGTAGTGACTTTCATGCAAAAACATCAATAAATAAATAAAATTATTTAAAAAATTCTAAAATGAATTTAAAATCTAATTGCTAGCTGGGATTTCAGCTCTTACCCATGTCCGGTCTACTGCTGCACTGACCTCACCCCTTGCAACTACCGCTTGGTGTGTAGGAAGAGCCATTCTTCTGTTTTCTCTAGAGCCCTTTCTTGTTTTCTCACATAGTGAAAATGAGTTAGGTTTTTTCCCATTTTTGCTTTTGTTTCTTCCTTTAATCTTTCTCTCTCTCCTATTTCGTCATTTTTGTACCTTTTTCATTGTTTACCACCCTCTTTTCTTTTGAGTTTGCCTTTTCAAGTTTCCTTAGGAATTTTACATTCATCTTGAAACTCGATGAGGCACCTAGGCCTGAGAGGCATTAATATCCCTAATACCTCATTTTAAATGCTGAATATTTAAAGTATCGAGAATGATACTATTTGTACACCACCCCTTTCTTCTAAACAAACCACTTTTTTATTTCTTTTGTTTGCCATATTTTTTGCCCATGGGTGTCTACATCTTTCTTTGACGCATTTATTAGGCCATAAATGCATCAAAGAGGAGGAAAATGTAGACATGGAAAATTGACCCATCCAAATGAGTCATTTTTCCTTGGGTTTATTTGAGAGGTTCTCAAACTTGCTAGGAACAAGTTTGGCCCCTTTTTCTTATGTTTTACCTTGTTTTTATTGATATTGAACGAATATCGATAATTTATAGGGCATGAATTTGGTAAATTTAGGGTTTTTCTTCAAAAACCTAAATTTTAAGCTGACCCTTTTGCGACGTCGAACTGATCAAGGTTAAGTTTTATTTTTACCGCCTTTTAGCCCTCTAAGACCTTTATAAATAAAGGGATTAGATCCTTTTTTCCCCTAATTATCTAGTAAGAAGTTCCCCAATAGGTCAAGCTAGCAATAAAAAAAATCATGCAAAATTAGAGTTCTATTGTCTTTTAGTTCTCTTTGTGCTTTAGTGTTTTCTTCTTGGTGCGTTCCTTGTGATTCTGCAAGTGGAGAAAGCCTTAATGATAATTTGTCTTCTTGAGGGAGGATAGGTATTCCACCTTTACTCTTGCTCCTTCCACGAGATCACTAGGTTGTTTATTTACATTTATTAGTTTGTATTTTCATCCAAGTTTATGTTTTGTTGTGTTTTGATATTTATTTTGAGGTTTTAAACTCTCTTGTGTGAATTCACACCCTGTTTGCTACAGGGCATGGATTCAACAAAAGCCCTGCTTTTGCTCAACAAGTATTCAATATCCATTTTGGCACTACTATCGAATCTGTGTTCGATATCTTACATGGTGTGGATTAGGTCTAGCTAAGTTTTGGGATAACTATTCGTCCCAAAACCCTAGGATTTCATTTTGCATGCCCTCTACATCCTGTTTTGTTTCATGTATGTGTTCTATTTTAACTGTTATCATTTTATTTCACTTGAATTTCATATCAGATTAGGTTGGGGGTAATTATTTATCCCCAAATCTTGGTTTTCAAAATTGCATTCTTATTCAAGCTTTGTATCCATCTTGTTTGCACTTAATTTGTTGTTCTATGTTGTTATATTTTGTTGTGTTTGTTCCAAAGGTCAAAATTTATTTTTATTATGAACGGTCAACTAAAAGGACCTAGGGGGCTTGACTGTTGCACCTCCAAGCTTAGTCTTATAGCAGCCTAAGCAGGCCCCCAAATGCTAACCATATTTTCTAGAGTTTTTGTGAAGCTATTTTGTATATTTGAAGTTGTGGGATATTATGGATGCAATATACAGCTTGGATAAAACACCAAATCAGATAAGTTCCCTAAGTAAAACTGTTAGGTTGTGTGTTGTTTAATTTTATATTTTTTGTTCACAATCTAGGATATAAATAAAAGGAAAAAAACATTTGATTGCTTTCTAGGCATTTAAAAAGAAAAAAACATATAGTTTTGGATCTAGTATTTAGTCTTGTTTGTGCATTTTACTTGTGTCCTTGCTCAAATAAAAAATGATTTCATTTCTTGCCACCTAGGATTAGAGATCATTGAATCAAATAATTATACTAGGTCTATATATTATCTTCTTACATATTGTGTGTTTTGCATTGTCCTTTCATTTCTATAGTTTAGCATAGAAAGACCAAACATAGGTGATTGCCTAATTAACACATTAAAAATCTCCACCCTGGACTTGGAGCGAGTCCTAAAACCATTTCTGGTGAACCCATTCCTTTTGTCCCTGAGTGTAGGGAATATAACACATCCCCATGGTCACCTCGATTTCTAATGGATCCAACCAAGAATCGTATGTGGCAGGGCAATTTTCCCCCTCTATAGTCATTTAAGGTTTTCTATAAATAATTTTCTAAAGCATGAATTCTATTATGTGCTTTTATATTCTATTTAATAGAACTATCTATTTTGTTGTTAGATTTAAATTTTAACATATGGTATAGTTTTATGTGATGATTGTTGTGGTGATTTTTTTAATTAGTTATATGAGATTCAAATGATAGGATTTTAAAAATTTGGCAATTATGCATACATAGCATGGTAGTTTATGATAATGTTTTAAAAAGTTGACAATTATGTTTGTTCCTTGAAATACTATACTTTTAACCACTTAGAATCATGTCACTTGATTGGTGCAATGATTTTTTCAAAGCAAGTTATGTGTAGCTTCCATTGGAACCACTCATATTGAAATAATAAAATATGACATTGTGTCAATTAAAGTTTATTCAAAGGTTTCTAGAGTGACCATAATATAAGCAAAATCAATACTTCTAAGATACTAATCTATACTTAGGGTAGTTTTGATCAACAACCTTATAAATATTAAAAGCAAAGTGGGTTGCTTGGCAGAGGATTCATAGAATAATTGATCCAAAATTTAAAATTATCTACTGGCATATTCTGTCTTGTTGTCTCATCTTTCTCTAATGCTCCATTATAATGGCCTATAACCCCTACAACCTAGATATTATATTCCAATACCATGCCTACAAGGCTCACAATGTAGTGTGCTATGTTACATGAACCAATTTTTTATCCCATCTAGGCTGGAAAAAAGGTTAGCATATGATACTTATTGGTAGAGTGAGAGATAGATTTTACTAATTGCTTAAACAAAATTAAAAATCACTGGGAAAAATCAATTTCAAAGCAGGTTGAAGATTTAGAAAAGCATTTAGAGAGGATTTTTTTAAAATAGACTTACTTTTTGGAGAGGGTATAGGTCACTTATAAAGGTATTTTATTTTAGAGATCAATTTGTATAGTGATTAGTCACTACCTTGGAATTCATAATTTTTGAAGGATAAAAGACAATGTCCATCACTGCCTTCCAAAACTCCTCATATTTTGGCTAATTTAAAGGTAAGCCAATTTTTTCCTTTAGTGTCTATTGGTCTTGGAGCGATCCATTAACAAAGTGGACTGATTAGCTTACAAGGTTAAGTCTCTAGGAGTTTTCTAGCCAATCGTTAGTAAAATAGAGAAAAATGCTCATAGGCTTGCGAAGGGGTAAAAACACAAGTGCAAATCCTAATAAGAATCTTTGGAAAGCAATATTTTGGCATGTAGTGTTACCGTAACTCATTTTAGAAGCCTTTTTAGAGGTATGTAACATTTGAAGGTGCATCATTTTGTTAGAGATACCCCAAATTTTTACTTTTACTAGGAGTAATAGTTTCTCCTTCAAGTAATTGAGGAGTGAACTCTTATTACAAAAAAGATTCATGAGCTCCATTGTAAACTTTTTCTGACCATGAGAACTCATACCTACACTCACTAAAACCTACATTGTGCTTTGTACATTATAAAATTTGGAGAAAATTGATAAGTATTTTGCTTTCAATCAATGGCACTACCCTCCTAGATTGTAGAATGTGTGGTGATTGAGGTGTAGTCCTTTGTCCATCTTGTCACTTGTCTTACCATTTCATGTTAATAAAATGAGAACATCGTTGTTATTTGGATTCTCATTTTTTGATTTATTACACACTTTTCTTGCTATGGTTATGATCATATTTTCATTTAAATCCCTTGCGCCCTAAATTTACAAATATTACTTTTCATTCACTTATTTTCCACATTTTTATTTCATGCAATTAGATTAGATTAGATTAGGAATTATCAAGGCTAGTGGGGATTTGGCATAAATATAGAGGTTAGAAGAGGCCATAAACCCTTTCCTCCAAAACATGTTGAAAACTAAAAATGAGGTACATTAAAAATCACATTAGACATCAAATAATTTCTCGATTCAACATAGTTTTTTGATAAGCTTGGTGGAATGAACCATTTGCCCCACAAAGAAACACTAACTAAAATATCCATCACGTACCGTTCAACATGGTTTTGTGTCATACCTGGTCGGCCAAACATCTATTATTCTTCCCACATTAAGCGTTTAGCTTACCATTTAGTTGAATTGCTTTATTTTGGCATCAAATTTACATTTTGTCATAGGTGGGAGCAATTATTTTAGATTTGAGGAATTTTTGCTAAGTCTTGAAATGAGGAGCAATTTGCTCCATTTGAGCTAATCATCTCGAAAATAGTCTAACTCTCATTTTGAGAGTGATCCACTCCATATTTTTTGTGATTCACTCTAAATTTGTAAAACTTTCACAACTTGAAGTCAAAGTGATTCATTGTCAAGAACTTGATTTTTCACACCCCATCCCAAATTGACCTTAAAATTTACATATTTTTGTTATTTAAGATCAATTTTTACAAGTGCTTTGTGAATGGTGACTCTATTACAAACTTATGAAATGTAAAATTTTTACAAAGCAAGTAGCCAAGTCGATATCAGATCTACAAATTCTCTCAATTTTGACCCCAATTTTGTATCTTCCATAGGCATAAAGCATTTGGAGTAAAATTTATTTATTTATTTACCAAAGTTCCAATCAACTAGTGATTTGCTCTTAAATAGTAAAAGTTTTGCAAGTCAAGTTCAGGGTACGATTCATCTTAGTTCTATGGAGATATTTGTTCGAAAAGATAGTTTTCCTCCTAAATCCTCCAAGAAGAGCAATTTATCCTATAATCTAACTGGGCGCTTTAATGATGAACAACTTACATGACATGCACTTGACACGAAAACCAGTTGGAGTGTTACCTTGATGAATGATCACTAAGAGTGATATAAATGCTCTATTTTATTACCATAATGGGGACAAGGAAGAGTAGCATTAAGAATAGAATTTGCAAAACATAAGACATCAATACCCATTATTTTCAAAGTGGAGAGGAGCAAAAACTAGTAGAGTTGATCTATAACTTTTATCCATTCTTAAATTTAGGGAAAATTACCTTGCAAGTTACCCATTTTTTTTTCTATTCCAACCCTTGAGAGGATGAAGATTTTAGTACACTTTATTGTTTTTGGCTTACTTTTGCCTATAACAAAATTAGCATGAACCTAGGTCTTAATTTTATTTTAAAGTTGAGTGTCATCTTTGAATGCAATAAAAAAAAAGGCTGATTATGCATGTTTTTTATACTATGATAAGCTTTGTGTTTTGCTATTGAAATTGTTTAAACTCGCTCTTTAAAGGTTGTAAGAATTTGAAGACTTATTGATAGTGATTTTCAAATCAAAATTGTCCAAGTCTATAAAAACACTTTTCCTAGTTAAATATCAAAGGAATTTGTTGCCTTCTTATTCACTCTAAAGAGTAGCCAAGCAACGACTATATTTGGGTACACCTTAATCTAGTTACCTTTCTACGAAGTTAACCAAAGAGATGCAACTTAACTCATGGTATAAAAAATTGCTATATGTTATTGAGGTAAAGCAAGGAATTATAATACTAAAACTATGATTTGACTCTTTCCTTGTTTTCAAGTAGTATTTACTTTCAAATGTGTGTGAGGTCAAGTTGGAAGCTAATGACATCAATACCTAAGGTCATATACACCCCTCTCTCTCTGTTGTGACATGAATAGTTGTTGTAGTAGCAATATTGACAATGTTGTCAAGCTTGAATTATTGTTTTTAACCATCTAAAAAAATAATTGTTCCATTCTAAGAATTTTTATTATCAAAAAATAAATGTCTAATTTTTATTTTTGAATAAACTAGAAGAATTCTTAGATGTCAAAAAAAAATAATTGTTTAATTTTTATATATAAATAAACTAAAAAAAATTGACTATGAAAAAATATTATTACTATACTTTTATACTTAAACAAATTAAAAAAATTCTTAACTAATAAAATTTAATTGTTCTATTTTTTTCTTCAAAACAAAAGATCTCTTTCACTAAACATTATAGCTCAGACTCCAAAAACAATCCTGACAATCACATCAAAAAAAAAAAAATCTCAAATCAAAATCAAACTCAAAAAATAAAAATCTCAGACCTAACTTCGATCCATATCAAATCCTATCTATACTCTAAGTTAGACTATTGTAGATATTATCATCAATAGTTATGATTATACTAGCCTAAACTAACATTATCATTCTTTTATATACAATTTTATTTATTTAAATATTTATATATAAAAATTAATATTACTAAATAATTTAATTTTCTACTTTCTATAAAATTCTAAACAAACTTAAATTTTTAACCTCTTCAATAAATATCCTCTATTCATCCTTCCATTAAGATCTCAGATATAGTAATACTGAATCTTAAGATAGTATTCCATTAGAATTGTCCTTATCTTATGGCATCTTTCTAGAAGAATAAACTTCTATTAAGTGTGGTGGACTTTGTTGCCGATATCACAGATCTAACACAGATGAGGTTAGAGTCTACTCAAAGGTCACACACCACATAGCTCAAAGGCACATTGTACACCATTAAATATGGTACCAAGCTATCATGACAGGGTGGAAATGAACATATTTGGTGATAGGGGTTGGTATGGACGTGGATTGACTAACTCATCCACGACCTTTCGTTTCAATCCAGTATTACGTCATACTTCAATATGGTGCCATGGAGAAAGCAATCAATGCTTAAAGAAAACTGGCATTACCACGTGTCCCTTTTGATGAGTTGATGTGAACCTAAGTGGACAATATTTCATTTCTTGCTTTGGAGGTGGCCAACTTGTCATGTTCAAGATTTTGATTTTAATTTTGAACCTTACAAGTGCACGTCCTCTTCAGCATTTTTTTTTATTAACCAATTGCTATATATTTTTACTTAGCTTGGCCGCTGATTGAAAGAACCCACCACCGCCCGAAGGAGTCTATGGTTTTTTTTTTAATATACATGGTATCTATCAAAAAGTTATTACTATAATTATTCGTCTCTATCCGTCTCTTCTAACCTATCCACCTCAATATAATTATAAAATAAATCTATAATTATCCTGTTCTTTTACCAAGAATAAAGGTTTACCAAATTTGAACTAAGATTTCAAAATATATACACAATATTTTTTCCCCTATTTAAATATAATGGTTGTTGATTTTAGATTCTAGTTTCTAGATTCTAATCACGTATAATTTTATTTTTAGTTATTAAAAAAATTATTAATTTTAATTTATATAATAATCAAGATATATAATAATTTATTTATATAATTAAATTGATTATTAAAAATTATTATAAATTTTAATTTATAAATTAAATTTAAATATATAATAATAAATTATAATTTTTAAAATTTTTATTTATATAACTTATGATAAATGTAGTTATATTTAATTTTATTATAATAGTATCACTTTTAATTTCAAACAACTAATAACTATTTTAAGCTTGACAATACCAACATAAAAGTTTAGATATATTTTTGACTGCATAGTACTAAACCAAATGATTTGCATTTATAAACATAAACATACACAATAAGATATAGATTCATTCATAATTGTGTCATTAGAGACTTTAAAATTTGTTATATTAAAGTGAATATTTATTTATTCAAATTATAAGGAGGAGATGGAATCTTATGATAAGATATATGCAAAATCACTAAATGGTTGGTATGGTTTTATAGTTTTTTTTTAAGACGTGGAATGCCATAGTTACCAAAGTAGCAATGTAATATTTAGTTAAATGAAATTGAAATGAGTTTAATGGCATCATATTGCTAAACCTGTTGATCAAAAACTCATGTTTTCACCACTTGAACTACTATCATTTGATATATATTTTAAATTTTTAAAATCTTATTTATATATTATAATTTAATTTATCTTTATTGAATTTTTAAATAATATTTAAATATAATTTGTAAAAAATAATAACAAATTATTTATTTAAATATTTATACAAATGATTTTAAAAGTTTATATTCATTTATTCAATAACATTAACTCAATTAATTAAATTATTAATCAATTTAAATCATGTTAAATTATATATATATAATTATCAAATTATTAGTAATATTAATATATTAAAAAAATCAAATTAAAAAAACGAAAAAAATCAAATTAAAAAAAAAAACGATTTTAATTTCCTATTTATAAAAGAAAAGTAAGTTTTAAAAATTCAATATTTTATTATTAACGAAGAAAATCTGTTTAATCCAAAAAGATCAAAGAAGTATAAAAGAACATCAGCAATCTCAATTTAGAAAAGAAAAAAAAAATGTTATCTATCGAATAAAACCTGTGATTTGTCAAATCAATTTTTTATTTTTTAAAAATCTTTGACGTATCAGATTACATTAAATTTTAATTATTATTTGATACAAAGGCACATTTCAAAACTTTATTTATAAAGGTGTTTGTCTTATTCATTATATATATAATTTTCAAATTATTAGTAATATTAATGTATTAAAAGAAAATCAAGTTAAAAAAACGATTTTAATTTTCTATTGATAAAAGAAAATTAAGTTTTAAAAAATCAAGAAAATCTGTTTAATCCAAAAAAATCAAAGAAGTATAAAAGAACATCACAATCTCAATTTAGAAAAGAAAATGTTATCCATCGAATAAAACGTGTGATTTGTCAAATCAATTTTTATTTTTATTTTAATTATTATTTGATACAAAGGTACATTTCAAAACTTTATTTATAAAGGTGTTGTCCTATTCATTTAGCTGACAATGCATGATGTCCCATGATTAAAATGTGATCATTCTTTGTTTGTAATCAAATATTTTCTTTACTAACATATTTTGTTTGTTTGTTGGTAATATGAAGTAATGGGGTTTTTGACAGGAATCCTCTAACCTGTTACAACAACTCCATCAAGGAGACACACACCCACCCCCTCACACATTCACCCACACCACCTTTTGAACCTTAGACCTCCCAAAGAAGAGCCAAAGCCCAACAACTCCATTAAGGAGACACACACCCACCCCCTCACACACTCACCCACACCACCGTTTGAACCTCAGACCTCCCAAAGAAAAGCCAAAGCCCAAACTGTTGCACTGCACCCCAGGTACTATTACTAACATTTCATTTTTATATAAAAATGCATTCAATAAGGATGAACTGAAGATTTGTTATAAAAAATAATTGATTACTAACATTTTATTTTTATATGAAAATGCATTCAATAGGGATGGACTGAAGATTTGTTATAGAAAATTAAAGGTTTGAATATCTTAATATTTTTTTATTAGAACCAACAATTATATTTAATAAAAATAAAAGAGGTCACAATAAAAAGAAGTTTGAAAGATCACTCCTTGAGGTGCAAGGCCATCCATACAATCAATACCGGAACCAACCCTTAAAATATTTATTATAAAAAATTAAAGGTTTGAATATCTTAATATTTTTTATTGGAACCAACAATTATATTCAATAAAAATAAAAGAGGTTACAACCACTTGCGTCCGGCGGTCCCCATCTCACGTCGGGTTGCCATGTACCGAGACGGTGGAAGTCATGGGAGTCTTCGTAGATAGTTTGAACCCTACCAGCTGTTCTGGTGGTTACTAAAAATCGTGATTGAAACCATTGCTTCTATATATCAAAAAAATAAAATAAAAGAGGTTACAATAAAATAAAAAGAAGTTGGAAATCGCTCCTCGAAGTGCAAGGTCAATCAAAACCGGAACCAACTCGTAAAAAGGGCGAATACACAACATAAATAAGCATAGAAAGATAAACTAGAGTAACAAAAACAACTTTAAACTGTAGAACTGTAGCTCTAGGCACTAAGTAGACTTATTGGTCGTTCCAATGCCGCAAAG
Organism: Wollemia nobilis; assembly: GCA_028583015.1. Taxonomy (NCBI): domain Eukaryota; kingdom Viridiplantae; phylum Streptophyta; class Pinopsida; order Araucariales; family Araucariaceae; genus Wollemia; species Wollemia nobilis. The sequence continues at coordinate 13,909,439 of JAQPPZ010015100.1, forward strand.
GTGCTGGAATTTTTAAGTTAAAATGTTGAAACCCTTTTTTCGGGTAGACAGACTCCATCTTCTTTTCTCTGTGGAGGACTATGAGAATGTCGAAACCGCATAGAAGGGGAAAGAACTTTAGATTTTGCTTTCTCCGTAGGAACTGCCAATTCAATCAATGTGCATCCAATGACATATTCTCACCGTCGCTAAGATACCCCAACACCTCCAACACACTGTAGTTGTTGGATGAATGAGGAACATAACTGCCTAACTGAACACTTGGCATATGAAGTCGCTTCTATGGAGCGACATCTTCTTCTACAGATCCCTTTTCGGGCTACGGGAGCGCCTTGCGGTACTAGAGGACTGGCCAGTTGGATATACTGTGAAGCAACCTTTATTGCATCCTTTGGGGTATGAATTGGTTAAGACTGAGGAGTCTTATTGCTGGCAATTTCAGCTGGGGGACCAACGGTTTCCTTTTCATACATTTTTATCAGTTTTGAGATGTGTCGACTTCAACTGTGTACCTTTAGAAGTAACCAAATGTGGATTTTTACGCCCTCCCACGTTCGTTCAACCATCCTCCTGAGGTCGATGAGTGGGTGCACTCGGTGTAGTGGGGCTCTGCTTGTCCCTGTTATGTGGCATCAAGGGACAACCTTTAAACTTTTTCCTTTTCATACCTTTTTATCGGTTGTGAGACGTGTCGACTTCAACTGTGTACCTTTAGAAGTAACCAAATGTGGATTTTTACGCCCTCCCACAGTCGTTCAACCATCCTCCTAAGGTTGATGAGTGGGTGCACTTGGTGTGGTGGGGCTCTGCTTGTCCCTGTTATGTGGCATCAAGGGACAGTATTTGATCTTATGTGTTGAGGATTGGCACCAAAAAAACATGTGTTGGGCAAATTAATGTAGAGGATCCGCACAGTGTCACCAAATTGTATGTCAATAGACTCCTTGAGATCTCAAGAAATATCAATCTCAATGCAAACACGTTTTTGAGGGCGTGCATGGAAAAATTTATCCGCCTCCACCAAAATGACACGCCCTAAAGGGGTTGCTATGCAATTGAGAAAGGGCCACAAAGGTAGAGGGAGTCCTGGGAATTCCACCCACACAGGGACTTTAGTAGATCTTTCCTTAGAAACAAAAAATAAAAAATCACGGGTCCAAGGAGAAAAATAAAAGACAAAAACTTCTCATGTACCATGGGCAATGTTCATAAATCACCTTAACATGGGTTGTGTTTCCGCAAAGCGAAACAATGAAAACCCTTTGTAAAGCGAAACAATGAAAACCCTTTGTAAAGCGAAACAAAGAAAACCCTTTGTAAGGTTTTGAACCATCGTTAGCTTGACTGTCATGGAGTTAAGTTGCATTAACCGAGGCCAACGAAATATCCGACAAGGGTGAGTGATTCTAAACTCTGACATGCAAAATCAACTTCAGGCAATAGAAGAATTACATCAACAAAAAGAAGGTTACCTTGTGGACCATTCTCAACACAAACCTGCACAATTGATTGAGAGAAGCCATTATCGCATGCATTTCCTTATGCGACACAAATACTATGCATTGGTCCCCCAAGATTGAGGACCATAATGATACTCAAAACCCTAACCCAATCTCCATCACTTTTGAAATCCTAGCTTTCCCAATCTATCCGCTTGACCGAGCATCGAATCTCTTAATTTTGAAATAACATCTTATTAAAAAATGTAAAGGGACTTAAACAAAGATAGAGACGAAGTACTTTTTGGTTCCTTGCTTTGGTTATTAATCATGTGGAAAAGCATGGAGAGCTGATGGATTCAGATAGCCTCCACTGGAGATTCTGCATTCTGCACGCCCTGGCATACTTTTCTGCAATTTCCTTTGTCTTTTTCTGAGCTTACAGCTCTTCAATCACCAACATTAATAGAAAAGCATTACAACTTGTAACAAGCAAATAATGATAATGTTGGCAGCCATAACCAACATTAATAGAAAAGCATTAAAACTTGTAACAAGCAAATAATGATAATGTTGGCAGCCATAAGGGGGACAATCATTCATGGCAGCCAGAAGTTTCCCAACATTTTTTCCTTTGATTTTAACCCCTTCCCCTACTGTGAATCTCACACAATATCACGCTTTTCCAAATTCACGCGTTGGAATTTCAGTCAAAAGGAGGTTCTCAGCTTGTTAGGACTTGAAAAAGCCTTGATTAGGTGTCTCTTTGTGGGCACCAAAGTTTCAAAGTTCGATGATAGGGGTGATTGGAGTTGCTGCAAAGTTGAAGCCTCTGACCATCGGAGCCATTGCCAATGGCGTTCATGGGTAATTGGGATTGCTCTTTAACCTTGACAATGGTTTTCAATAGTCAGATTAAACATTGAAACATTTTGTTGAGTTTTATCAAGACGACTGAGTTTGTTTGAATATGTATATGGAGGTCCGAGGAAAACGAAAAGCTCCTCCGGCGGTTTGGATACATTATTTTTCAATAATTTTGTATTTTAATGGAAATTGATGTCAACTAAACATAAATATAATGCATCCATTCTATCAACTACACACAAATTTATTTTAATGATCATTAATAATATATCATATGTTTTTATATACGTCTATATATATATATATATATATATATATATATTAATGAGCACATTATATATATTTTAAAAATATTAAAAATAACCAAAATAACTTTTAATGCTTGCGAGATTATAATATCTATAAAACAAATAAAATTTATCTTATATATGTGTATTTTCGATCATACTTTTCTTAGCAAAATATGATGTATAATTTAAATTTTTAAAGATTTTTTTAAAGTAAAAGTTAGATTATATTAATTCATTAATTAGAACATTATAATATTTTGGTGATAACACTGTCCACAACTATCGCTATATCTTGCTACAATACATCATATATCAACACTCATATGTGGCAGAGCCTGTTATATGAAGAATTTCTGGGAAAGCCTGTTATATCTTGTAAAGTCTTCAAAGAAAAAATATAAGTAATCAAATCTTGAAGTTGTTCATCACTGTTTATTGCCTTTCTTTTTAGTTTCTTGTTGAACCTTTTGAAGATTTTGTAGGAATACTTAATGATTTGGAGCTAATGAATCATTTTTTTGTTACCCTGTGAGTATGATGTAGGAGCATCCATGTGGAGACTTGACAAGATGGATTGATGTAGAACTAGAAGGCCAGTCTTTGAGGAAGATGAGCCATATAAGGAGTAACTTATATTTTTCCAACTTATAATGAGGAGAATGCAAAGGAAAAGGGGGGAATGAGCAGAGGTAAAATATAAACACTGGTGGTGTACTCTCTATTTTCTTCATTCTCATGTTCTAGGTGCTCATGCTCATTGCACAAATCCCCCAATTGGGCTTGGAGTAATTTCTCTCTTTGATTTGCGTAAGGCCTGGGCAGTCGATCTGTTCGATCTGTTGTGGAAGGCTGCTAGCTTCCTGTATCACTACAGGAGGTTTTAGCTATGTTAGTTCTTACAATGGGTATGGTAACCTATCACCTCGGTGAGTAGATCCCCTATGTGAGGAAGTAGCTTCACAACGACTATCAGGGCATCGTGTGAGAATGATGAGATCCTCAAGAGAATAATAGATGCGACTATCATTAGGACATTTTGTAGGGATGAGGATATCCTCAGGCTTATATCAGATGTGTTCAAGGCCTCTTTGTGATTTTTTTTGCTTCACCAGATCATGGTTGAGCTTGACTATGCGTAGTTGTCATGATGTGTTGATTAATCAAACCCTAAAGGAAACCCACACTAAAGAAAAATGACTTACAAAAAAAATTGTGGGTGCTATATATCAAAATTATCAGTGTGACAAGCTGATCATAATAGGCTATGACTTCAAAAAGTGTTTTTTGTCTCAAAATTTGTATTTTTGGAATATTTGGCCAATCAAGGCTCATGAAAAATGATCAATTTGAGGAATTTTAAGAAAATGTAGAGACAGACCTTAAAAATATTGAGAGAGGTGCACAAGGGGCTAACTAAGATGACAAAATAAATTTGGTAATTTTTGGGGTTGTCTAGGGCTTTTTACGACAATTTTAGTGTTGTTTTTCCCTATTTTTGGCTTTAAAATCACTCAAAAATTAAGTAATGATAAAACCAACATAACTTCATTATAGCTTTGATTTGCATGATTTTTGATTTTCTGGATGTAGAATGAAAAATTAGAAATTACATGAGCATCAAGGAAACAAACAAAGTAGACAAAATTATTATCTTTTAAAGTTTGATCCCAAATCAGATGGTAGGATCTTATGTTGATTACATGAGCACCAAGGAAACAAACAAAGTAGACAAAATGATTCTGTTTTAAAGTTTGATTGTGTTTTCTAGAAAAGTTGTCTTGTGTGTTTTGATGCATTGTATATTGTGCCACTTTATCATGCGAGTTTGAATAAAAGTTGATGTAACTCTCAATTGTTAAAAGTATTTCACCTATACACTCTCACACGCACACCTGGTGATAAAGTCCAGGTGATGAAACCCACCAGGGTATGGAGATGAAACCCGTATGAGGGAGCATAGTTCCTACTTATCCTCACCCAATCCACCATGATCAACAATACACTCTCAAAAGATAAATGCATGCTATTTTCCACAAGCTTCAATGGATCTTGAAGTCGACCTTAGCCATGATCGGGTTTGAAAAATCACAATATCCAAGACAAACAGGTGGTGATGAAGGCCACCATTGGTCTTGATCAATTGGTTGGATGTGAAATTCTAACTCAATTTATGTTAAACTTTAAAATATGATGTGTGTGTGGTTCATTTTACTTTAAGCAAAAGCAAAGATGCATAATACAACACAGAATTTTCACTACATGCGTGAAAATTACATTTAAAATTCATAAATATGAATGTAAAAGACATTTTTCTTTCATAAAAAGTAGTGCAAAGCTAAATGACATAGCCTTTAAGTAGGCTAAAAGCATGCAAACCCTAACACTCAAATTTAACAAAGGTTGTCTCTGTGAATAACGATCAATAGTAGTGATCACTATACAAAGGATCAATTAGAATTCTGGCCACTGGATTCTGGGGCAGCTAATAGGAGAGGCCATTGTTCCCAACAACGACAGATAGTAAACAAAGAGAAATATAAAAATTTTGCCTTCTAACTTTCTCTATGTTCTTTAATTACTACTATTATGGAAAATTTCAAGAAAACACAATAGAAAACAAATTAGAACCACTTAAAGGGGTAGCCATAGTTTGAAGAAGTTGCTACAATTTTAATTTTTTGTATTTTTACCGAGGCCACTGATGATTAGGGTGGTGGTAGTGCTGGTCGTCGAAGTTGATGGCAGTGGTGACTGTTAGCCATGCCTGCTTAGAGTGGTGATACTTGCAATGAATAACATATAGAAAACTCAGATAACAACAAAAAAGGAAGGGTACCGCACGTGATCGCCACTTGTGAATTACCAAAATATTATAAACATCTATAAAATTACAATAATGATATCAATTTGATAAAATAAATCTATGTAACCATGAGAACAAGAATTTGAAGAAAGAAATGAGTCATTCTCATTAATATTCAAAAGACATTGTACATCGGGTTACAATACGTCCCTCTTAGGGATACCAAATTGATATGAAATTACAATAAATTTCAAGAATAGATGTCTTCCAAGTAAGTTCTTTTGAAATTCCTCTAATCTGATTATAGGAGGGTTTCCTTCGCAACCTTCATGTGATGATGTCAAGAGAGATGGTCTTGATGATGCTTAGTTCCTACAAAAGACTTGTCACCTGCACACAAAGAAACTAAAGAAAGATTAATAACATTGAAAGCCTCTCAAGATGAGGCTAGTTTCTTGATAGGTACAATAAAAGAAAATATTATAATAGTAAATTATACTATCACAGAAAAAGAGTTTCTTGCAATAATACATGCTCTTAACAATTTTTGTCATTACATTACAAGTTATCAAGTATTTGTACACACTGACCACTCAGCAATCATATACTTGACAAAAAAACCTGGGATTAGTGGCAGAATTATCAGATGGATGTTCCTCTTGTAGGATTTTGATGTGACAATAGTAGATAAGCCAGGAAAGGACAATGTGATAGCTAATTTCTTGTCCAGATTGACACCTCAAGACTATGAAGCTATAGAAGACCAATTTCCAAATGAGCATTTGTTTTCTCTAAATGATCAGATACCTTGGTATGCAAATATAGATAATTATTTATCCACTGGTAGAGTATCCCTTGCACTTTTACCTCATGAAAAATAGACTTTAATTGAGAAAAGTGCAAATTTCTCATTGATTGATGGGTGCCTGTTCAAAAAAGGACTTGATCAAATCATGAGAAGATGTGTTGCTGGAGAAGAAATAATTGAAATACTAAAGGCTTGCCATGATGAACCTTGTGGTGGCCATTTTGCAGGAAAAAGGACTGCATGTAAGTGTTGCAGGCTGGTTATTACTGGCCTTTACTATTTAAATATGCAGCCAAGCATGTGAGCTAGTGTGATAAATTTTAGAGGATGGGGAAACCTACTCTTAGATATGAGATGCCACTCCAACCACATGTTCACATTGAACCATTTGATAAATGGGAGATGGATTTCGTAGGACCTATTAATCCGTAGTCAGGAGGTAAGAGGTATATCCTAGTTTGTACTGACAATGTGACAAAGTCGGTTGAAGTATAGACTTTCCATGATTCAAAGGAGAAAACTGTAGCAGATATCTTGTATTCATAATTTTTTACAAGATTTGGGATCCCAAGGGAGATCACAACAGACCAAGGACCTCAGTTTACTTCAAGGATGATCTAAGAACTCATACAAAAATACAAAATTAGGTATAACAAAACCACTCCCTACCATCCACAGGCAAATGGGAAATTTGAGGTGATCAACATAGAGTTGGAGAATATCCTAACAAAGACAGTGCAACAACACAGGAAGGAATAGGCTACTAGATTACCAAAAGTAGCGTGGGTCTACAAGACCACCTGGAAGACTACTACTGGTTTCACACCATTTCAATTAGTCTATGGGAAAACAACCATGATGCCTATAGAGTTTGAAGTCAAAACACTTAGGAATGCTATAGAATTGAATATCAATCTAGATGATGCACAAAAATTAGAATTCAAAAACTAAATCAACTGGATGAATACCACCTTGAGGCTCTGTAGAAGATAGAGATCATTCAGAAACAAAGGGCCAAGTGACATGACCACCACACCAGGCTAAAGTATCTTAAAGTGGGAGAATGAGAATTACTCTATTATTCCTGGTTCTAGGAAAGGAAGGGAAAGCTCATGCAACGCTGGATGGTGCCATATGAAGTGACTGAAATAATCAATAATGGGGCTATAAGAGTTAGAAAAATAGATGGCAGTAACATTACCTTAACAATCAATGGCCACTGCTTGCGTCCATACTATGTGTCTAAAGCATACATGATTGAGTCTAGATTAGGCATGGAGGAGATCCCAGTTGATTCTGATTTTAATTTTGAGTCAGTGAGATGTGGACCTAGTCCACATAGTCCCAAAGACAATTATTTTTTCATTTTTTTTTTGTGTTTTTATTTTGCAGGAACAATACCCTTTGTGCAGTTGTTAGGCAGCTTGGGAGACCTAGGCCTAACAAGCACAAGATCCATGAACCTGCACTTTCTAAGATTTATAGGAGAATTTTACTGCAATAGGAGTAGCTAGTCCCCATTTAGAGAGGGGGATACTAAACCTGAACCTGCACAAGAGTGTTTGGATTGGTCTTTTTGGACAATAAATCACTCAACTGCTCGATCAGGGGCATATGTTGATTCCGTATTTTTTTTCAATCAGAAGCACTGAAGGGCTTGATCAACCTGTCAACGCATATACAAGGACATGTCAACACCCATTGAATAAAATAAAAGCACCATGTTTTTATATTTGATGGGGAGGTGTCTGCTTCCCATTGTATGATGGAAGGCGCCTGCTTCCCATTGTACGGTGGAAGGTGTCTGCTTCCCGTTGTACGCCTCATGGCACCTGAATCCTAGTATGTTACAAAGATGGTGCCTACATCTCGTTTTCTGGCAGATCAATGCCTAACTCACGATTTTTCAGGAGAACGGACAAATTCTAGTTTTTGGGAAACTGACACCAAATATTCTTAGCATATGTTAAAAAAAATGAAGTTTGTATAAAGTTTATTTTATAAGTATGTCACCCAATAGCTAGCAAAAAGGTGCCTTCTTCCCATGTTAGGCATAAGCGCCTGATTGCTAAGGTGCCTGCTTACCATGTAAGTAAAGCGCCCGATTCCTATGGTGCCTATTATTAGTTTCCAAGGCACCCGCACGCCATAATTCAAAAATAAGGTGCATGATTTCCATACAAAAAAGGCGCCTGATTTTTGTTTACTGCGGCCATTTTTTTCCTTGACAGAATAACACGTCAACATTGGGATGTGGCCTGAGCCACATCAACACCCCATGCACGTGCAAAGTCAAATCCACCACGAAAAAAATTAAAAGTTAACATCAACCAAATTTCGAGGAGGGGATGTTTTTCGTCCCAAGGTGATACATTTTTCTAATTTTTGTTTTTAATTTTTATAGGGATCACGTCAAAGGAAAATTATTGCATGGGAACCATGGCCATCGTTGTTCATTGCATTTTACCCCATAATAAAATGCCAGCCAATAGCAATGCACCATGGATATATGCACATATGCACCCACGAAATAAATTTAGGTGCATGTTTAAATTTTTTGTTTCTTATCTATATTGTTTTCATGAACATGTGTGTCTATGGAAATGTATCGACACAAGCCCCCATTACTACCTTAACCACTTGAACAAATCCACTTGGCATGGTGTTGTGTGGCACACTTTGATTGGTCGACAGTTTATGGTTATCATCTTCACACAATCGGGAACATGTTGGAAGGAAATTTATTGTGGATAACAATAATCACTATTGATTACGGTAGTTAACCATATGTGTGCATGAACGTAGTTGTTTTAAAATGTTGTTTACCAACTACTATACAACCAAATTCAATGAGAAAAAAATAGAGTAGTGAGGCACATTGTTGAGTGAATTATGAACTAGAGGTAAAGCATGGGGGGAAAGTCGAAAAATCATGACCTTAAGAAGAGTGAGCTGATTGATTGCTCAGGTATTTATATAGATGTCCAAACATAGTTGGATGCTATAGAATGGATGGACTACTATCGACTAGTCAGTCAAGGCCAGGATGCAGCAGTAGCAAACAAATTTGCAACGTCGATGAGCGATGGGGTCATGTGCATGCAAGGGCTACAGATCCCAGTCACTGAGGACTATATCACCAGAGTTATGAGCCTCCCTCTTATAGGGGAGCACATGTACAAGGAGGATAACCTTACCTTCTATGCATAAATATATTTTGGAGTACCAACTGAGTACCTGACGTGCGCTGGCTTGCTAAAATGACACATTCCCAAGCTCTAGAGGACCATTTTTGAATAGATCACCCATTTCTTCACATGCTTTGGTAAGTACTCCCACCTGAATGCTAACCACTTCCATTTCCTCAATCATATTATGCATGGAAATAAAATCAACATCCCCCACTACCTTGCATGTGCCTTGAAATATGAGGTCAAGAGATACCAGGTAGGCACCACCTTTATACTGGCTCACCATGTCCTGTTTTCTACCTTGGTGAGATATGCAGAGTCATATAGAAATATGATAATTGAGTAAGGTGTGGGCACTAGTGCAGTGGTAGGGGCACAAGTAGAAGAGGAGGTGCCAATTCAAAATGAAAAATTGACCTAGGAGGCAACAGAACGAGAAGAGACAACACCTGCATCCCAACCTACAAAAAATACAAGGGAAGCAGGACATGCCTCGTCCCCTAATTTTCTCCAATTTGGGGAAGAAACAGGGCAGGCTTTGTCTTATTCTGTACCCCAATTTGAGGATGATGCAGAGGAAGATTTCATGCCTATCTCCACTAGGATGTGAAGCAGAAGAATGAGGGCGTTGAGGGTGGTTTTGAGCTCATCTGACGAGGAGACACCAATCAATGAGCTCAACAAGAAGCATTTGGCCCACATTTTATAGGATATTTCCTGTAGGAAAACTCCTCAACAGGAGGTGGCCATGGTAGATGTACCACCAGAAGGCTAGGTGGAGGATTTGCAGCAGTAGATGCAGGTTTTGAAAGAACAATATTCCACTTAGGAAGCCAAATTTAAAGAAGAATGGGCTCTCTGTTTGAAGAGTCCAAAAAGGAGGCTGCCTTAAAAATGCATGAATTATATCAAACAATTCAGCAACTATAGAGATAATTGTAGTTGCAGGGCAGACCAAGAGGAGCTGAGTAGCCAACCAGGGTTGATGCAGCAGTGTAGACCGATGGGGAAACAGAAGTGCTCCCTTGCTAATACAAAAAAAGAACAGGGAGACACTACTATAATGTAAGTAGAGCAGCCCTGTTCTACGTCCACCTCTACAAAGCAGGTAATTTAGGAGGATGAGATTGAAGTTGAAGAACCTCAAAATGTAGAGCAACCTACAAAGGAGGGAGACGATGGATAAAAGGAGGTGGAGGTCGAAGAGCCTCAAATTACAGGCAAAGAGGGAGAGGCAGAGCACTATCCAATTGATGTAGGGGTCAAACAGCCTCAAGAAGAAGAAGTAGTCCCTGTTATGTAGCAAGTTGCTGTAGAGGAGAAATAGGCTCAGCAACCTGAATCCCCTATACCCTAGGAGGCTTAGCAACTCGAATCCCCTGTAAACCAAGAAACAATAGTTGCATCAGCATACCTTGGGGTACAAAGTATCAAGCTGATATCAAAACAAAAATTCATAAGGCCATCTCAGTGATGACCCAGAACCAGAGCGAGAGTTACAGAGTTAAAGGCCCTGGACATTGAATCTGACAAGGAATCAGAGCTAGATTTCGATGAGGAATAGGATGCAACAAAGAATTTTTTTGCTACTCAAAAATAGAAATTTGAGGAGCTTAAGGAGGAAATTAAGACAAATAATAAGAACTAGAAGAAGGCCTCCAAGAAAGCCCTCAAGGAATTAAAAAAGGAGGCTAGAAAATAATCTGGCAGACCTCACAAGAAGATTATTGTTGCTCAACCTGAGCAGTTCTGGTATTTGTATGGGTTAGACGATGGAAAGCCTTCGAGGATGCAGGCATATTTTATGCCTATGGTATTTCTAGGCCTTATGCAAAAGGAAGATCTGGCATCAAGCAACAAAACTTCCCCTGTGGCAAAAACAGAGGTCAAAGATGAACCTAATCTTGACCCAATAGAGGTAGATTTACCCACATCTAGGGTTGCTAAGGAATCTAGCATCCCATTTGGAGATAAAGAATCACTACTTGTGGGTGAGAAGTTGCCACCTCACCACGAGTACTGGAAAATGGTTGAGCCTACATTCTAGAAGGATACCACCAACTTCTCTAATTTTTATTTGAACGTTGATAAGGGTAAGGTGACCTAGAATAGAAAATAAGACAAGAAGAGAGCAGGGCCAAGTGAACCACTTTGGCACAACAAATTCCATAAGTAGCAAGGTAGGAGACAATAGCTCCCAAGGCATCAAAGGGGTGAAAGCCCCGAGACAAAGAGAAATCCAAGGCCGCTAAGAGGAAGAGGACACAGACCAACAAGGCCTATTGGGATGAAGTGAACAGAACTGGTAATTACCAGTTCAAAGTGGCATAGGGACGTATCACCCCTTAAGCATGGGGGGATGATGAGCCACAAAATCTCTCATTTTTTGTACTCTTTTCCCCATAATGTGTGGCATATATTCTTGTAGATATAAATATTTTATAGAAATTATATATAATTAACAGTTTATTTTGCATGTTCTCTAATATTTGTCTTTAAGTGTAATTTGTGTAGATTTAGTTGAAATTGTTGTATTTTGGCATGTTTTCATCAAGGTCCCACTTGAAACTGGCACTTGTAATTTAATGAAGGAAAAACATCTATGGAATATAGATAAAGAGATACGAAGTCAGGTGCCCAAGTACTTTGAAGCACCTGACTTCTGTTCAACACTTAACTGTTAGGCGTCTGCTTTCTGTTAGGCGCTTGCTTCCCATTGTACGGTGGAAGGTGCTTGTTTCCCATTATGTGATGGAAGGTGCTTGATTATCGAATTATGCATACAATGCACCTGCTTCCTGACTTCTTCAACCATGGTGTTTGATTTCCATTTAAGGCCAAATTTTAGCACGGCTCTGTGGTCGAAAAAACAGAGTGAAACTTCAACAACCATCATGAAGGAATTTTCAGCATTACAACCGAACATGGGACAATATTAAAGGTGACTCATCATCCATTTTTTATCTGATACGTAAATTAATTTTGTAAGTCGAGTAAATCAAATATAAATATTTTTGGAAACAAAATACGCTGAAATATCATGATATTTTACCCGATTTCTCTAATCAAGCAAATAGTTGTAACAATGAATCATGTGCTGATTCATCCTAAAAATTGTAACAGGGCTGGCCACATACCTTATAAATATGTAGGTCACCCCTAAAGAAGACAACCTGGAATTTTTATGTAATTTTCTTCTATTGCAAATTGTTAATAAAATCTCTGCATTTTCCTGTAAAAACATCTTCTAAGCGTCCAATGATCATTCTACCATGGGCAAAGCCTACTAGAAGCGTGGGACCACTTACAACATAGTTCTTATCTATTTCCCCTATTTTTTGTATTTTTTTTAATAGATTAATTTATTTCAAGTTATTTTCCCTATTTTTTGTAATTTCCAGCAAGGCAGTTATTTAGATTTTAAATGTTTTCAGTCCTATTTTGTAGACTTAGCATGAGATTATTGGTTTAAACATAAACTTCAACGAACACTAAACACCCTCCCAAACCATAATCCACAGGACTCATATCTTAAGGAGAAATTACAAGCACAGATTTTGCATGGCTGCTCACAAGACTACGAGCTACCCCGGGTTAACAATTAAATGGAGGCAATTAATTGAACCATAGAAAAACTAACCAATGTTTTACCCAATACTAAGGTACAAAAACAATCCTTTAAGGAAAATAAGGAAGCATGTTTTGCTTTCATTGTTAAACCCACAAAAAAAGGACAAGTGAAAAAGATGAATGAAATCCCACATGGTGTGAAGGATTTGTTGGGATAATATGTAGAGATTATTTTAAAATATGGGTTTCCATCGATAAGGAGCATTAGTCATCACATAGATTACAGTCTTGGATTGATATTAAATGATAGGTTGACAACAATGGAGAACGAGGATGAAAGGGCAAGCAAAATAAAAGGTATAGGGAAGAGGTAGATAATCGAAATCACCAATAGTAAGGGTTATGAGATCAAGTTGAAGGAAGAAGAGCTAGTATTGAAAGAGGTTGTGAAACAAGCGGAGTAAAATATAGACACATGTAAGAGACTAGGTATGGGAAAGAGGTAGGTCATCAATAGTAGTAACGACAAAGAAGACAATGTAGTGACTCCTATAACAAATAAGGAAGAAGAGAAGAAGAAAATAAGTGGTAAAGAGATAGTGGAGGAAGATGAACCTCATTAGGTCATTATTGACCATGACAAAGGTCATGTTGTCAAAGTTGATAGTGATAATGGTACTTTAGAGTGTGGTGAAGGACATTGTGTTATTGAACAAGGTCAGGGTGGCAATGAAGAGTTTGGGTGCTTTGAAAAGCGCACCACAAGCATTGGCTCCAAGTTGATGAGAAGAATGAGGTACAATTGTGAAGGATTGGGAAGATGGGGTAAGGTGTGAAAATACCCATAATACCAGAGATAATACCAAATAATGAGAGTAGTATAAGGAATGATGGTTCAAGAATGAGTTGATGCAATAAATATGGAAGATATGGACATGTAACAACTAGGTTTTGGAACCTATATCCTTGTGGGAGTTGTGGAGAATATAAGCACTCCACACATGAGTGTTGGTACCAAAATAAAGTCACCAACAAAATACATGTTGATTACGATTGGATGGATGTGTCGCAATGGAACAAAGTTAAGAGAATGTTAAGTATATTCTATATGATGAGGTTTGATCCTTAAAGGAAGGCCAAGACATGATAGTGAAGTTGGACTTGTGTATATAGCCAAGCTAGCATGATGCTGACTTGGAGGAATACTTAATGATTTGGAGCTAATGAATCATTTTTTTGTTACCCTGTGAGTATGATGTAGGAGCATCCATGTGGAGACTTGACAAGATGGATTGATGTAGAACTAGAAGGCCAGTCTTTGAGGAAGATGAGCCATATAAGGAGTAAATTATATTTTTCCAACTTATAATGGGGAGAATGCAAAGGAAAAGGGGGGAATGAGCAGAGGTAAAATATGGTAGAATAAAATAAGGGAAAATATTGTGAGATAGATACAAAGTAGAATCTATTACCTCGTTTTTATGCGTTATATATTGTAAAAAATTTACGATACTCGCAATTCTAATTAAACTACCTTTTTTCATTGGTGCCTTTGAAATCCTTGTGATGTTGTTAGCATAATGCTTAAATCCATTGATTTCAAGGATAATGTATTGTAGGTTTAGGGAGTATTGACATACATCCAAGATCTATCCAAGAACTATCAACCAAAGCAATATTTCTCAACATTACTGTATAGAGGTTGCCAACTGAAGTGTCATCCGTGAGCTATCGATTTATAGAGAGCTAGAGTAGATTTGTTAGAGATGAGAGTGATACTAGTAAATTTTCCATCTTTGAATGAATGCCATATGATCTCATGCAATTTATCATCACTTGCCAACTTGGATAAGTTGTGAGGATGTCATCTAAATGATAAAGAGGAGTCATCCAACAAGAACATGTCATCTATTCAAATGTCATCATTATTGAGTAAATCCTACCATCTTTATGTGTGTTGATTTATATTGATATTATTATCTAGGAATATAGCTAACTATGCTGGTGTCATGAAGAGTTTTCCAACATCACCGAGCTACTATTATCGATAGGAGGGACCATTGTCACAATATATGCTATAGTGAGTGTCATCCAAAGAAAAATATTCTTCATCTGGAAAAGAACTGAAGTTGTTGATAGACAATTGAAGCTATCGTATAAGGACTATCCAAAAATCATTGTCTAGAAAAAATTAATTAGAACCTTTTCATTAGTCGATGAAATTATAACATCATGGAAGAGTCTTTTATTGAGGAATGAGTCATCGTGCAGGAAACAACTATCATCTATAACCTGCAACCACATGATCCAACCATTACTGACATTATTATTGTCATCTCAGGATTGCTGCCATCACCAAAGAAATTGTTGTCCAACTGTCCTCTTACCAAATTGAACTACCATAAAAGAGATTACCATTAAGGGTGACATCGTCAACAACAAATTATCGATATAATATTGTAGCTTTTGGAGTTGTTGACTAAACCAGAGTGTCAATAAAACTTTTCAATGTCATCTATGCCTACCATCATGGTTATTTTTAACATTGAAGGAGTCACTAGCTATGTGAGAATAGAAAGCAATTATAGACCTTTCATGATTAGTGTTGTCATGGTCTGACATAACTGTAATCCAAAGGGATACTTTGTTGTTCAAAATAGCTGCTCATCCTAGTTGCTATATTAGAGGCTCTCCCTAAATATTAAGATCCAAAGGGTCTCATGATAGATAGGGAAAAATGGTTATGGTCTCAAGTGGTGTTGGGCAAGCCTAAGCTCCTTGAGACCCAGTTGATCTACTCCTAAAAAAGGGTCAACTTGTTATTTTGGATGGCATGGTTAACATGGCCATTGAATAAGGCTTCCATAACTTGGTTGGTAGATTTATGGGGGTGAGGCCTGACCTAGATGCAATCAGTAAATGGGTTTTGAACAAATGGTAATATGGATATTATGGCCCTCCCCAAGGGATTTTTATGGTGAAGTTGAACTGATTTCCTGATTCAAAGATAATTTTATGGGGTGGCCCTTGGTTCTTGGGTAGACAGGGCCTTTACCTGAGGAGATGAGGAACTGATTTCAATACAGAGACCCAATTTTTTTTGTAGGTCCTAGTTTGGATGAGATTACCAAATATTCATTTTCACTATTGGAATAAGGAGATTTTTGTTGGTATTGCTAAGGAAATGGACCAACTGGTTGTTGTGGATCTGGCCACCAAGTATAAATATCTCCTTGTCTATGCTAGGATATGTATTAATATGGATCTTATGAAAAATTACCAGATTTGATTTGGCTATTATTGATATTGGGAGTTTAGAATCAACTTTTGGAATATAACCCCTATTAAATGTAGGGTTTGTAAGAAATTAGGGCACTTGGCCTAGGTATGCCCAAACTAAAATCTTCCTTCTCAAGGTCCGAAGGTATGGTATCCAAAGCAAGAAGAGGGTTCCACGAAGAAAGCTGAAAACTTTGAAAACAAAGCTGGTAAATAAAAAATGCAGAAGGATTCATCCGTGTATGACCCCAAAATGGAAGATACCTTGGAAGCTAAAATCCCTAAAAATGAAGCAAGTAAAGCTAATATGCAGGATTCTTCCATTGAGAATCAAGTTTTGGTAGATAAGATGAAGGTATGTGAAAATTTTCCCTCCTTAAAGATGAATCTTGCTCTTTCTTCAAATTCCTTTGATATCCTTCAAGAAATCATTTTTGGAGATGAAGATAATGTCTTATTGGAAAATCCAATTGATGGAAACCCTCAGTTAGAAAATGAGGATGGTGAAGATGAACAAATCCAAATAACTCTAGAAAATATGGTAAATCAAATAAAAATAACCTAGGAAAATTAGCTGAACCAAAAAAAGCTGCCCAAACTCCAAAAACCAGACATCAAAAGAAGATAGGGGTTGATGTGGGCATTGTTAAATCTCAAGGGAGACCTTCCAATCAAAAAATTATAGAAAAAGAGACAAAGACAAATATTTCCAATGAAATCTAAACAATAATAGCCTTGGGCGAGAGAAGTAAAAAGTTTCTCAATGCAAGAGGAAAAATATGATTTTATTGACATACTTGAATCTAGGATGAGATTAATCTAGATGTTGACCAGTATCTTTGAGGAGTATGTCACCCAACTAGAGGACATTAAAAGCAAAAATGACTCTCTAGCTAGTGCATAAGTTTGATGTGGAGTGTTTCAATATTTTAATCTAGTTGCTTCTAGGTGTTTTGCTCTTTTGGGTTTCTATTCTATTTGGTCTTGGTAGACCATTTCACTGTGTGGACTATTGCACATTGGTTTTTTTAGTTTTATGGGTTGTCTTGTTTGTAATGTCTCAAATTTGATATTGTTAGGAGATCTATAGGTGCTTTCTTGTAAAAGGTTTGGGGTCCCTTTCAAAACCCCTTAGTCCACCCTAATAAAAAATATATAGCATAGAGGAAATTCCATATCCTATGAACACACAATGGATTTTTAAAGTGTGTGAACCAATTCCAAAATGATCATTAAGTCGTAGCCCACCCTTTCCTCATACTTCTTACATGAGGCCACCAAATCCACTTCATCCATCTTCCTTTTCTCTAACCTTGGTGTACCTAAAGTCTTCATTTTTAAATTCTGAAGTGAAATCCATCCTTATTATGTACATGCCCATGGCCATAGGCTGTATAACATAAAATTTGTGATGCCCCCTGCTTACCTCTAAAGTAGAAACTCCTTAGGACCTAATCCCAAGTGGAAACCAAGGTATAGTTACCTCCTAAGGAAGAAACACCTTAGGACCCAAAGCCTTATAAGGAACCAAGGTGCAGTCACATCCTAAGGATAAGGTGAAGTGGCTTACAACAACATCTCTCTAGAATGGATTGGGTTAGTCGTTATGGTTGTGCATTACTCAACTTTAATCTTATACATCAATTAAAAATAAATAAAAATAGAATAATAAAAATATTAAACCTTGGTAAGGAGTCCATCTAGTTTTGTCAATCTATGACCCGTCCTACAAAATTTAGAGGGAATTTTTCCTCTAAATTTACCTAAGTCCTCACACAACATCAAATAATGGATCAAACTATCACATTAATGAATACCCTCATATTGAGATCCTTTCAACTCTATCTTCAATAGCAAACACAAAATGCAGGTAAAAATTACAATTTACCAACAACTAGATAAATTCCACATAATGAATATTCGTTTTAAACTCCCATGGTAATAGATTTACAACATAAGTTATTTAAGCTATAATAAACTTTGTTAAAATTATGTACTCATGCGAGACACTTAATTTGGGAACACTTTGTCTATAAAATCCTTACCCCATATTTACTTTGTACCCCCGTAATACTATAATATGAATATATGCGAACATAAAAGCTAAGTAAACACCCTCTATAATAATAAAACATTTTCTAAATAGACAGATTATCATACAACAAATTCTTAAGCATAAAAAGCAAGTACAATATTTAAAAACCCTCACAATTTAATTTTCTCTTTCCATTCTAGAAATTGACATATGAATTAATATGCACAAAAAAGAAATGGGTCTAAAACCATACCTTCAACCACCCTAATAAAAACCATACCTTCAACTACCCTAATAAAAATAGACTTGTTGAAGCTTTCTTGCAATGCAATGATTCTCCCTTTTTTATTACATCTCTTCCCCTCCTTCCAACTAGCATAAAATGGGCCCTTCACTCTTTTGTTTTTCCTCTTATACAAATATTTTATTATTAAAATAAAGAGCCCTGGAAGAAGGTTTTGATATGTGTCCCTTTCAAGCTCTAATTAGAGAAGGGAGAGAGCTCACTTACCTTCATCTCCATAAGTCTAAAATTTTTAATTTTTAATTATTTTTGAAGTACAAATTTATTATTACTTAGACTATGGTCACAATTTATTAATATAACCCAGGTGTTGTAGGTGAGTTGGAGAGGAGAAGGTAATCCTCCAAGGGAGGTTCCAGGTTCAAATCTCTACCTTACCAAAAAGCTGAATTGAGTATCCAAAATCCAATTGATAATGTTGGTGCGGGCAAGGTTGGGTGCGACCCCCGGGTGACTTTGACGGTGTAGAACCCCCCCTGTTCGTGGTCTTTCAAACCAAGGAGGCTCCGCAAGGGGTTTTTCGCTTAGATTAATATCATGACTACCTATACATCTTTATCTCATCAAAAAATTAAAAAAGTAAGCATAACCATAATATGGTTCCATTAATAAATTTTAATACTTTTCAGAATTCAAATATAATCTAATTTTATTTGTATGTATGATATATTAAAGCATACCTCAAATAAAACCTTGTGATATTATTATCCATAACATAAATTCAAGATCATATGTTAAAAATCCAAATATTTTATCTAAAGCAAAGAATGTAAATAACCATATCAAGGTCCAATTAATATGTAAGTTCAAGATCAAAGACGTGCATCCATGTCCCGAGGGTAGAAAAACAAGACATGACACTTTTAAAGAACTATTATTTGGCAATACTAAAATTTTGTATATTAATTTATAATTTTATAAAGTTTTTAATTTTGCTAAATATTTACAAGCAGTTGTTAGTTGAAGTACTTTTTTATGTTGCTATTTTTTAATACGTTATATGTGAATTTTATTTGGGTCACCTTCATCAAAATATTAAAACATAATATTTGTTGTCAGGTTAAGTAGACTATGTCTAATTTGTTTTCTATCAAACATATTCTTCATCTCCATTGAATGACTATTTTTATTCTATCAACTCTTTGATATTATTTTCATTAAGAGATTTTTCTTGACCAATTACCTTCTAAAATATAAATTTTTCCAAGACTAATATCAACATTGTGATTGACTAATAATCTACTATCATATTTCCTTATGTAAATATTTTAACATTTCAAAGATACTCCTATTAATAATTGATTGACATAATTTTTTTTTTATTGTTTTTTTATTAAATAGGAAAACATGGGATTTTGAAAAGATCCATAACATTTTACAAAAAGTGACACAATAGAACCAAGAATAGTAAGGGGATCAAGAGGAGAACAACCCCAAGGGATAGGGGATACAACAAAACAGTCACAATTAGGCAGAACGAAGAAAAGGCCTTCAACAAAAAGCAAGAGGGAGCACCTTATCAACCAGGGATAAAAATAACTAGAATTCAAAACCAAAACATGCTAAGTCAAAAAGGTAAGGAAATTATTCATCCAGATTTGAAGAGTGTTCTGATTGACCCCCTGGTTGACCAATAGATCAACTTCCTTATTTCCTTCTCTAAAGGTGTGTCTGAATTCAACACCTTCTAAATTCTCAATGCAACGGTAAATATATTCTATTAAATCTGCAATGGACTAATGGGGGAATGTTTTCCTTTAGCAATATTAATGACGAAAAAAGAGTTTCTTTCAATCTCCACCTTCTTTGTATTCAACCTTTCTAGGAGCATGACCCCTTGATAAAGTGCTCGAGCTTTAGCAAAAAACTGGACTAAACACCTAAGAAGTTAGCAAAGGCCAAAAGAATAACCCCTTTGTCATCCCTAATGATTCATCCAACCCCTATGGTGCCCGAGTTGCCCTTAGCCACCCCATCAATGTTATGATTTATCCAAGCTTGAGGTAGAGGCTGTCATTTGACAAGATCTCTAGGATTGGGAGTGGGCAAATTGCAAATACCTTCAAGATTCAGGATACCCAGCTGGCTTATAAGCTTAGCTTTGCTACAAGACCATTTTCATCTTTGATAGGGATTATGAAAATATTTTCTTTTAGGGAATTGAAAATTTTAGCTTCCACATGCAGGGGATCCTTTTTAACATTCCTAAAATATTTGTTATTTTTTCATTTTAAATACCCCCAAAAAATATGGCAAATAGAAAGAACAACAAATTAGAAGCAAAAGATTCTAGAAAGGGGCAACCCACTGGAAACATAGGTACAAAATGTTATTAGGCATGACCCAGGTGAAATTGAATTTGATGAGAAGAAGGTGGATAACTTCTAAGGAGAAGGGACACTCAATAAATAAATAATTAGAATTCTCCAAGCAGCTTCACACATATCAAAATGGGTAAGCCTCTTTTGTGAAGGTTTTCAATAGTAAGGATTTTGTTTTGGGTGGTGAGCCAAAAGAAGAAATTAAATTTAGGTATGAGGTGTTTGAACCATATCTTACTAGCTGGAAACCAATCCTCTTCCTCATCAAACTAAAGAAAGTAAGAAAATTTAACCGTGGAAAGGTCCTTATTATCCACTTTCCAAATAGAAAAGTCAACTAATGGGTTAGTATAGGAGATTAATTATGAGAATATTGGATAAATAACTTAGAGCACAAATTTTTCTAGGGGAGGGGTTAAAAAAAGATAGAGTCTTCCAAGCCATTTTTCCAACATTTATCTTAAGAAAGTCGATAACTCTAGATCCACAGGATTATGCAGTAAAGGGCTTTAAGCAATTTAGAAGTTGCTCTCTAATCAAAGGCTTATTACGAATCCAACTATCTTCCCAAAAGTTAACTTTCCTACCATCATCGATCTTCCATCTCAAGCCTTTTTGAATAATAAACCTAGAATCAAGAAATTGTTTTCGAAAAACATATTATCTTGAATATCAAGGAAATTACCATCTTTGCCAAGATATTTAGTTGTTAAAATCTCTACCCATCTACCATCATCCATTTTAAAAAACTTCCAACCCTGTTTTGCAATAAGGGTCAAATTCATTTGTTTTAGTTTCCTAAGGCCTAATCCCCCCTTGCTCTTCCTGGAACAAACCTGCTTCCAATCCACCTAGGAAATATGTTTTTATTCCATGCCTATCCAAAGAAAAACCTTTTGAATACTATCAATATTTTGGTGGATTTTTTATGGCATATTGAACAATGACAAAAAGAAGATCAAGATACTTTGGAGGGTGGATTTGATGAGATGTGCCTTACCAACTTGAAGGCACCTTTTCAGCTTGCCAAATTTCTCCTAACTCTCTTCACCACAAGAAGCCAAGAAGAATATTGTAACTTACCGCTAAAAAGTGGTAAACCCAGATAAATAGAAGGGAGATACCCGATGGAAAATTCAAATATTTTCACGATTTTTACTTGCATTTAAATGGGGTATTAAAAAAACACCTTGCTCTTATTGAAATTTATCTTCTGTCCAAAGGTAGCCTCATAAGTAGATAGAATAAACTGTCTCTTTCACTTTTGGAACAAAGGATATTGAAGCAAGAAGAGTATCATTCACAAATTGTTGATGGGTTATGGGATTTAAAGAGGAGGTAGGATTTATCCCTAAAATTAATCCCTTAGACTGGGATGCCTGAATAGATCTTCCCAAGGCTTCAACCATAATAAGAAATAGGTAAGGAGACAGGGGTACCATTGTCGTAGGCCTTAGAGGCTTCTAAAATAACCTGCTAGAGA
Source organism: Wollemia nobilis (assembly GCA_028583015.1). Taxonomy (NCBI): domain Eukaryota; kingdom Viridiplantae; phylum Streptophyta; class Pinopsida; order Araucariales; family Araucariaceae; genus Wollemia; species Wollemia nobilis. The sequence goes on from JAQPPZ010015100.1 coordinate 13,931,829, forward strand.
ACCATTATTTTGGATAGAATTCATAATTGAACACATACATCCTTTGATGAGGTCTATCCAATCAGGACGAAAGCCAAATTTACCCATAACTTTAAACAAAATTCCCAAGATACTCTATCATATGCCTTGTTCATGTCTAATTTCAACACAAATCTATTTATACCACTTTTATCTATGGAGTTAATAACTTCATGAATAGTAATCATGCCATCCAAGATTTATCTCCTTTTAACAAAAGCACCTTGGAAAGAATCAATAATGTGAGGAATAATGACCTTCATTATATTGGCTATGACTTTAGCCAATATTTTATAAAGGTATTACACAGACTTATGGGCCTGAAATTAGTGAAGGAATTAACTCCTGCAAATTTAGGAATTAGAACAAACAAGGTGGAATTGATGTTTTTGGGAATATGAAGGGTATTTTTAATTCCATCCATAACATTATATATATCCTTCCCCATAATTCCTCAATTTTTTTGGTAAAATATTACAGGAAAACCATCAGATCCAGGGGCCTCCTCACTGACCATGGAAAACACTACCTCTTTGATTTCAAACTCTTTGAACGGAGTGATAAGACTGGAGTTCATTTATTCAAAAATTAAAGAAGGATTAAATTTCAAAAAAGAACTAGTGGCCTCCTCATATATAGATGCCACCACTCCTAATAGATTTTTAAAAAACTATACAACAACCTCACAAATTTCTAAAATATTTCTAATTTTAGTACCATCCTCGACAATTTCAGTAATATTATTGAAATTTTTGTCTAAAGGTTGTGGTATGAAAAAACTTGGTATTTCTATCTCCACCTTTCAACTAAGAGCCTTGGACTTCTATATCTAGTAGGATTCCTCGCAGGCCAAAAAATTATGGAAATCTACCAACAAAATCCTTTCAAGATCTCTGTTAGCCTCTGATGGGGGGAAAAAATCTACAGCAACTTCAATGGCTGAAAGTTATAGTTTCGAAGATTTTCTTCTTTTGGAAAAAAAAAAAAATAAATAAAATAAATAAATAAATAAATAAATATATATATATATATATTTGTATTTACATGGTGGAATCGATAGTCGCCACAAATCTAGGCAGGCTGTCCAGCTTTTATGGCCGCCATAGTATTCTACGTTGTCCATCCCGGAAGCCGCCACACAGATCTTCGCGTAGTCTTCCCCTATAACCACAATGCCACAATCATTTTAAACCTTTTACGCCACTGAAAGCACCAGGAAAGGGACAAGCGTTCGGTTCGGCGAGGCCCGAGATTTGAACCTTGGACCTCCGTCGCCCTTATGGGTTTTGGATGAACCAATATTTTGGAAAATATTACCAAAGATATTTTTTTCTATTTTTTTTTAAATGCTCTTCACAAAAATTAACTTATTGGCAACTTGACATATTTAGACACCTAGAAAATCCTTATTTCACCAATTAGCTATTAGGGCCTCAAGGGTATTATTTTTCAGCCACAACTTGAAAATGGAAGGGAAACTAAAAATTCTATTCCCAATTGAAACATCCAATACCAAAGGATTGTGATCTGATATCATTCTTGGAAGAGAAGTGAGAACAAAGTTACCAAAATTATGAAGCCCTTCTTTAGAAATAAAAAAATTGTCCAACTTTGATTGGATAATATGTTCCCCTAGCCTTTTGTTGCTCTAAGTGAATTTACTTTCTTTTAGCTTGAAGTTCATCAACTCATTATTATTGAAAAAAATTCTAAGTCCTCCATACCATTAGAGGAGAATTGGATTCCTCCTTTTTTTCAAGGGAAAGAGGAGGGAATTAAAATCCCCGACCAACATCAAAGCAAGGTAAGGGAAATCATTTCTATTTATGCTCAACTCATCCCATAGTGTTCCTCTTCCCGCAACTGAGTTTTGAGCGTACACATTGGTTAAAACCCAATATATTTTAGAAACTTTGTAGTTGAAAAACATGTTAACAAACTTGTCAAAATAAGAGAGCACCTTGCCTTCAATTTTTGACTTATTCCAAAGACACATTAAGCCCCTAGAAGCTTTTGAAACATTGGTTTGTAGAATAATATGTCTCCTTCCTTATGATATTCTTAACCTTATCAAATTGTTCTCCTTAATTTTAGTTTTTTGAATTAAAAAATATGAGGTTTCATATCTTTCCTCATAGAAGAAACCAACCATTGCTTTGAAGGGGCATTCAAACCCCTTATGTTCCAAGATAATATTTTCATTTACGATACTTGGTGGGGTGTTTCTTCCCCCCTTCCATAGAAAGTGTCATATGGGTTTCATTAGATATATCTTTTAGGGTCTCTCTCAACCTTGAGTCTTGGTTCGAAGGTCACCCCTCCTTAGAGTTAGCTCTCACATCCACTGCCCTTTTTTGCTGCTCCTCGTGATGCGATTGGGGCTATATTTTGAAAATTTCCCATTAGGTGGTGAATCTGTAGCACTTGCCTATTTTATCGAAAGGCTTTAGATGTAAGAAATAATAGAAGTTAACGTTGGGCTAGATTGTAAACCTTTCCCATTAAGAGTAAGATTTGAAGCACTACCATATTTTGTTGGTGGCCTTTGAATGGGAGAAATAGTAAAATTTGAGGTTGGGAGGGAGATCCTTAAAAATTTAGACTAGGGGATATCCACAAGCAAGGTTCCATCCAAAGACACATCCTCCAAACCCTAAAAATATTGGGGTTGGGGACTAATGTTATTGTTGATCCCATCCTTACATTCTTTTTTCTTTACAATATTATCAATAATTTATAAGACCCAAAAAATATTTTCATCCATTTTCAATGATAATTTTCATCCCTATAAAAAGTTCCTTAGCCTCTACATAAAAATTAGTTAAAGTTTCATATGTTTATGAAAAGGTGAGGAGATTTTGTCCTCATTATTATGAAAAACACTACATTTACCAATTTCCTTAAATTTCCTTAGAAACACCATTAAAATTAATTTTAATGAACCTATATTCTAGATATTTCAATCTTATCTTGTAAAAATTAGTGGCGGAACCAATGCTCCATAGGCATATTTAATGATTTAACTTTAAAATAATTAATCCAACTATTCATAAAATCTTTTAATGTTGATGAAGTCATTCAATGTATTTATGTTAAACTAAAAAATAGATTGAAATGGTGTAAACAAAGGGACATAAAAAATATAGATGACTTTAATATTTATAACTCCTCATTACAGAAGGCACACCTAAAATCTTTTGATAAAGTAAACTATTTATATATCGGGTTAAGCCTAATTCAAATTGGATGTAGCATTTCCTTTGTGAATTGGATGATGGGATGTATCAATTCGACCTCTTTTGTTATGCTTATTAATGGTTCAACTTCTAGTTTTTCAAGGCTTCTAGAGGTCTACGACAAGGGTGTCCTAATTCTCCTTTTTCTTTTTATTTTGGTAGAAAAATATTTGAGTAGACTGATCAAGGAACATAAAATATGAGAAATGATCAAGGGTATCAAAATTGATAACTCTTTGAAGGTAACCCATTTTCTCTTTATAGATAATGTTTTACTTTTTGGAAACGAGACATTGAAGGAATCCTTAAAGTATAAAGAAGTGTTGGACCTATATTGTATGGCTACAAGAATGGAAATAAATCTACAAAAAATAGAAATAGCCTTCAATAGGTTTCATCTAGGAAAAATAGAAGTAGTAATGAGATTTTTTTATTTCAAGCAAGTAGACTTTGATAAAGGGATAAAATATTTAGGCTTCCATCTGAAACCTAATGACTATGGGTACCAATATTGGATTTGGTTATACACCAAAATAAAGAAGATCAACACTTGGTGTGCTAGATGAATATCATTATAAATTTGCCTTACATTAGTGAAATCAGTTTTGAAAGCCACCCCAGTCTATTGACACTCCTTGGATTGCATTCCCATCATAATAGTAGAGAATATAAAGAAGTGTTTCCAATTTCTTTGATCAGGTAAAAAATAGAAGGATGTAATGAAACTAGTTAAATGGAACAAAATAGATAAACCAAAATTAGACGAAGGATGGAGCCTCAAGAATATACATAATTTTAGAAAAGATTTAATAGCAAAATGTTTATGGATATTGATAATCGACAATGGATTATGGCAGGAGGTAATTCAAGAGAAATATTTAGGTAATTTGTCCTTTGTAGATTGGATTAGACTACAAAATAAACTAGTTTCAAAATCCATGATTATTTGAAAAGCACTAGTGAGAGTTATTCTATTAGTTAGGAATTTCTTGGCTTGGAAATAGGAAATTTAAAGGAAGGATAGGCAAATATCCTTGGCTAGGAAGCAAAGGATACTGTTAGATTCCTCAAAATATAATAGATCATCTCCGTAGACAAGGAAATATTGTATTGGCATAGGTGGTATCAATAGAGAGTACTAATTTATGGAAAAAAGGATGGATCACAATAGAAGAACCAAAATTAGGAGGAAATGATGCACATATTTGACATGACTATACAAAAGAACTGGAAAGAGAAAATATAAGACTAAATTAGCAAAGAGACTATCTAATATGGTCTAAGAATCTAACAAGTGGGCAGTACACAATTAGATAAGGATATAAGGCACACTATGATAACACCAATGAGGAAAAGCTTTGGTGGTGGAGTAGAATATGAAGGTAAAAACTCCTCTAAAAACTGAAAGCTTTGTTTGGTTAGCTCTAGCTAAAAAAAATACTAACATGATATGTTATTCAAAGGAGGTCTTGGAAAGGACCAAGTTAATGAAGAGATCTACAGAAACTTATTCCAGAAATAATGCAGAAATAAATAACTTAGAAGAAATGACACCACACAATGCACATATGACACACGAGATTTACCCTGGTTCACCCGATGTGGGCTACTCCAACAAAAACAAGAGCCACTCCTCCTTGATATTATTATTTTCCTTTCTTGCCCGAAAATGGGACATTACAATAAAATATAAAGGAAACTCTCACAACCCTAAACCACTATGTGGTATTAGAATACAATGGGCACAATACCATGGGCTAAACCACCCACACCCACCAACCACCCACCAACCGTGGGAATCCCGACAATCGCTCCGCCAATCGCTCCGAAAAAAGGGGGAAAATATTTTTTGGCGTTGCCGAAAACCGCCTTCGGCATGGTCGTGGAGGGGCTACCGCCCCCCGAACCCCTCGACACCCCCGAGGAGGGCTTCGCCCTCCTCGTGAGGAGCTCCGCTCCTCCTACCCTCTCGTGCCTACCGTACAGTATTTCCTCGACAAAGGATGAGACACATCCAACATTCTCCCACTTGTTGAATACTTTGCCAAACCCATTTCAACTATACAAAATCTAAACTTTTCTATGCTAACTGCCTTGGTTAAAGCATCTACAACATTTTCCTTTGTATCCACTTTCTCCAACAACACTTTCTTCTGTTCAATCATGTCCCTACTGAAATGGAACTTTGTATCAATGTGCTTCATTCTGGAATGGTAAGCAGGGTTCTTTGCTAGAAATATAGCACTCTGACTGTCACAATTTATCTTCATAGCTCCTTGAAAGAACCCAGTTTCAGCACATAGTCTTTGTAGCCATATTGCTTCCTTACTGCCATCGGTGGCTACCATGTACTCAGCTTCAATGGTTGAAAGAGCAACAACAGTTTACCTTTTGCTCATCCAACTAACAACTCCTCCAAACAAATTGAATACATAAGCACTAGTAGATCTTCTATTGTCCAGATCTCCAGCCCAATCTGCATCAACAAACCCTTCTATATCCAAGGATCTATCTTCTTTACCTGTACCCTCATAACAGATTGAAAAATTAGAAGTACCACGTAGATATCTGAAAACCCTTTTCACAGTAGTCCAATGCTCTTTACCAGGTTTGGACATATATCTGCTCAAAACTCCCATTGCATGGGCAATGTCTGGTCTAGTACAGACCATGGCATACATTAAACTACCTACAACATTTGCATAAGGAACATGGGACATTTCTTCTACCTCTTCTTCTATTTTTGGACATTGTTCAGCAGACAATTTTTCCCCCAAAGGAATAGGTACCTTCACTGGTTTGCAATCCTGCATATTGAATCTCTTTAATACTGTCTCAACATATTTTTTCTGATCCAGCCATAGCTTTCTGTTAGAACGATCTCTATTTATTTTCATGCCCAAAATAAAATTTGCAGGGCCAAGATCTTTCATATCAAACTGTGATGCTAACTGAGACTTCACTTCCCTGATCATTTTCTTACTATTTCCAATTAGTAACATGTCATCAACATACAAAACTATAATGACAAGTACATTACCAATTTTCTTTGAATATACACAGTGATCAACATTGCTACGAACAAAATCAATTCCTAAGACATAAGTATCAAATTTTTGATACCACATTCTAGGTGACTGTTTCAGTCCGTACAGAGATTTCTTTAACTTACATACAAGATCCTCCTTTCCTGCAACAATGAAACCTTCAGGTTGTCTCATATAGATTTCTTCCTCCAAATCTCCATGTAGGAATGCAGTCTTTACATCCATTTGCTCTAATTCAAGATCAAAAGCAGCAGCAACAGATAACAAAAATCTAATTGAGGTTAGCTTTGCAACAGGAGAAAATACTTCACCATAATCAATTCCCTCTACCTGAGAATAACCTTTAGCCACCAAGCGAGCTTTGTATTTCTCCACTTTACCTTCAACATTCTGCTTCTTCTTGAAAATCCATTTACAACCTATTGCTTTTCTTCCACCAGGTAATTTCACTAAATCCCATGTTCTGTTCTTTTTTAGGGCCATCATTTCCTCATCCATGGCCTCTTCCCAAAGGTTTACCTCTTCAAAATTTATAGCTTCTCTAACAGTTCTAGGATCTTCATCAGTAACAGATAATACAAAAGAAGTAGGAAATGCAGATGGACTGTACCTTTCAGGTTGCCTTCTTTCCCATGTTGATCTCCTTACCACAGGTGTATGAACCTCTTGTTCATCCTCATACAAATCCTCATCCAGATCCTCATCTGTCTGCTCCTCTACCAGATCCTCTTCTGTGTGATCTTCTTCCATGAGATCAAATTGGACCTTTTCAGGTTCTTCTTCTGTTACTTCCTTCCTGTGATCACTTTTAGTTTCCCTAAACACCACATCTCTATTGTACACCGTTCTTTTAGTTTCTGGATTCCAAAGTTTATATCCTTTAACACCATCTTTATAACCAATAAAGATACATTTAACAACCTTATTATCAAGCTTACTTCTTTTCTCCTTTGGAATGTGCATGTATGCATCACAACCAAAAACTCTAAGATGTGAGAGAGAGGGTTTCTTACCAAACCATGCTTCAAATGGAGTTTGATCTGGCAATGCTGATGTAGGAGATCGATTTCGCAAGTAGCATGCCGCACTCACTGCCTCAGCCCAGAATTCCTGTGTCAAACCTGCACCACTGAGCATACTCCTAGCCTTTTCCATCAGAGATCTGTTCAATCTCTCTGCAACTCCATTTTGTTGAGGTGTATATGGAGTAGTCTTCTATCTTGCAATACCACACTGCTTACAAAAATCCTCAAATTTATTTGAACAATACTCTCCTCCATTATCAGACCTCAACACCTTAATTCTTTTATCAGTTTGATTTTCAACAAGTGCTTTAAATTCTCTAAATTTATCAAACACTTCATATTTACTCTTAAGAAAATAAATCCATGCATATCTTGAAAAATCATCAACAAAAGAAGCATAATACCATGATTTTCCAAGTGATGGTATAGGGACGAGGACCAAATATATCACTATGAATCAGATCTAATATCCCTGTTGCTCTAGCAGCACCAGATGGGAAACTCACATGATTCTGCTTTCCATAAATGCAGTGTTCATAGAAATCAAAAACCATTGAGCAATCAGGGATACCATGAACCATACCTTTTGTGTGCAGGGTACGCAATCCCTTTTCTCCAATATGTCCCATTCTTTGATGCCAGAGTGTTGAGATTTTATCTGATTCAACCTCAAAAATAGTTGAGCTATTGCACTCATTTGTCATAGTTCTTCCCAATAGCTTGTACAAAGTTCCAATACGAACTCCTCTTGCTAACACCATTGATCCTCGAACCATTTTGCATGAATATTTGTTGAAACTAACATTTACTACTGCATCAGCCATTTTGCTTACAAAAATTAAATTTCTAACAAGGCCTGGAATATGCATCACACCTGGAAGGGTCTTAACCCTACCATCCTACAATAGTATTTTCACCCTTCCATGACCAATGATCTTAAGTGGTGAATCATCTCCCAACAGTACCTCCCCTCCATCATATCTTTCATATTCACTGAACCACCCCCTATGAGGAGTCATATGAAAAGAGGCACCAATATCGATCAACCAATCATTTTTATCTGATCGTGTGGAGCAGGATGCCAGATATACATCCCCTCCTTCATCAGTAGATTTATGTGTCTCTGTGGAAGTGGATTCATCAGACCTCTTTCCAGAATCAACATTCTTTGATCTGCAGTCCTTCTTCATGTGACCAGGCTTGCCACACTTCCAACACTTTCTCTCAAACTTTCCACGAGACTTGGATCTACCTCTAGACTTAGATCTATCACCGTATCTTGTTTTATCCTTTTCCTTGGCACGCCCTCTCACTGTTAGGGCTTCCTTTGAAGTGCCCTCCATGGATTTTCTCCTCATATCCTCTGATATTAGAGATGCCACAATATCTTCAAACTTCAATGTAGATGAAGTTGTACTACCAATTGCTACAACTAGGTTATCCCATGAATCTGGTAAAGAGCATAGCAAGGTAATACATTTATCTTCCTCACTTAACTTAATATCAATAGATGTAAGCTGACTTACCACTGTATTGAATGAATTCAGATGATCTGCAACTGAATCTCCTTCATTCATCCTGAGATTGTACAGTTTCTTTTGGAGGAACAATTTGTTCACCAGGGACTTAGATTGATACAAAGCCCCTAATTTCTCCTAGAGATCCTTTGCAGTAGCTTCTCCAGAAATGTTGATTAGGACTGAATCTACAAGACACAGTCGAATCAGACTCCTTGCTTTTCGATTCATCTTTTCCCAATCTTCATCGGATGTTCCTGCAGGTTTTGTTTGTTCAGAAATAACAACCCACTGATCTCTGTCCACGAGCAGATCCTCCATCTTCAACTTCCATAGCTCAAAGCTTTTTCCATCAAATTTCTCGATCTCTATCCTTGAATGATTTCCTATCATTTTCCTTCAAGCTCCTTCTGCGAAAAAACTCACACTCCGAAATAGGTTTTCTCTCCCTCCTAGAAACCCTAGAAACCCTTCAAATGAAATGAAACCCTAGCAATAAAGGCGTCCCCCTATGGCTAACAACTTGGCTCTGATACCAAATGAAGAGATCTACAGAAACTTATTCCAAAAATAATGCAAAAATAAATAACTTAGAAGAAATGACACCACACAATGCACATATGACACACGAGATTTACCCTGGTTCACCCGATGTGGGCTACTCCAGCAAAAACAAGAGCCACTCCTCCTTGATATTATTATTTTCCTTTCTTGCCCGAAAATGGGACATTACAATAAAATATAAAGGAAACTCTCACAACCCTAAACCACTATGTGGTATTAGAATACAATGGGCACAATACCATGGGCTAAACCACCCACACCCACCAACCACCCACCAACCATGGGAATCCCGACAATCGCTCCGCCAATCGCTCCAAAAAAGGGGGAAATTTTTTTTTGACGTTGCCGAAACCGCCTTCGGCGTGGCCGAGGGGGCTACCGCCCCCGGACCCCCGGCACCCCCGGGGAGGGCTTCACCCTCCTCGTGAGGAGCTCCGCTCCTCCTACCCTCTCGTGCCTGTCGTACAATATTTCCTCGGCAAAGGATGAGACACATCCAATAGTTAATGTGTCATGTGTAGAAAGGAAGAAGAAACAATCAACCATCTTCTGGTGTATTTTCCTTTTACAAGAGAAGTGTGGATTTCAATTATACCTTTGACTAAAAGAAAATGATATTTTCCTACTAGGAATCTTTCGGATAACATGCAACATACAACAATGGTTCAAAGAAATATGAGCTCCTTTGATAGTGGTATGGGGCTTATGATTGGCTAGAAATGCTAGACTGTTTGAACGTAAGGAAATTCTAGGGATTATACAAATGAATATTAAATCCATTTTTGAAAGTCTAAAAATCTTTTCAAAACCAAAATTGAGCAGGCATATAGGAACACTAATAATGGATCCAATGAAGCCATGGACCTTCTTTGATGGAGCTTGCAAGGGTAGCCCAGGTAGGTGTGGGGTAGGGAAGCACTTTATTTAAATAAAAATTATAAGATCACTTTCAAGATAGGTTTAGGTGAAGGAACAAACAATATGAAAGAATAGAAAGCATTGATCCTCTTGATGAGAATAGTAGTGGAGCAAGGAATTACAACTTTATAGATTTATGGAGATTCAAAATTAGTGATAAGTTGGGTTGTAGATCATGTTGAGATGAAAAAATTGCTCCTCAATCCTTTCTATAAGCAAGAAAAATTATTAAAACCTTCTATAACATAAATTTCATACAAGCACATCTATAGGGAACTAAATGTAGAAGCAAATGGTCTTTCAAAAGATGGTTTGAACCTTCCAACATGCACTTGGCATAGGGAAGAAGTGGTTAGAGGAATTAGGGTTTCCTCATAGTCCTCTTATTAAGGATATATAAGAGATATGTTATTAGCAAAAAAAAAATGAAAGGGACCCTTGCCTTTATTTTTTATAAAGACAAACTTCAAATAACATTTATCTTCAGAGTTGAAACTTGAGTTGTTTTAGTACTCAGGTAGGAGTCATTCAAGAATTATTTTCCACATGTTAATCTTGTTATTAGGATTTTGTTTCTAGATTGTAAGTTGACTGTAACATAATACAACATAGAGGTCAATACTCCTCTCATTTCATAAATTATTAAGGGTACTTTATACCCTAGCATTGCAAACTCAAAAATAAAAATTATAGATTTCTCTCTCTATATATATAGTTTTTAAATTATGACATTTAAAAATATGTTTTTCAAATTGCCAACCAAAAAAACATTAAGACCTTAAGAAGGACCTTAAATGAACAAATATTATTTCAAAAAAAATCCTTGAGACTAGGGAATTTTGATGGCTCCAAAGCCTTGTATATCAACTTAATTGGAATATTTACCATATTTCAAAAAATTACAAACCAACTCATCTTTCTATAAAAATTACACAAATAAAACTCTTGAAACATATTTGGAGCTCCTCTAATATTTATTTGAAATTTTATCCCCAACCAGATTGTTAATAAAACTTGTTAAATTTTAAATTGAATCAAGTTCCATCCTTATTATAACAAGCGTTGTTATAGTAGTCATGCAATTGAAATTTTATAACTCCTTGTATGCTAAAAATATTCACCTCCTTGACTTTAACTCATGGACACCCTTAAACATAAATATGGAAACATTTACATAATTTATTAAAAATTATTATTATTGTTTTTTTGATAATATTTGAAAACTTATTTGTATTTGTATAATTAATTAATTTAATAAATATTTAAAAATAAGATTTCAATTATATATATAATGTGCAGGTCCCACCATGATGATGTTATAATTTAAGAAACCACACAATGACTTTACAACAAATTGTGTTATCAACTCTTAGTTTAATGAAGTTTTATGAATCAAAATAATTTAAATATATTTTTTTATAATTAAGAAAAAAATATGTAAGTTTTTGAGAATTCATGTTTTTTTTTTTAAATCATTTTTAACTTATCTTTAAAAGTTTGCATGTGTCTATTAAAGTCAGTAATGTTTATTACAAAACAACTTGTCTTTAAAAATTTGGGTGTGTTTATTTTTTTATGATACATAAAGGAATAGACAACTACTTTTCCTTTTGGAACAACGGGTCACAGCGTCAAATTGTATTGTCTCCGATTATAACGTCAAATCATGGTATTACTACTATAACCTCTATCTTGCTTCAGTAAACATGATCTGAAGTGAGGGAGACCTCTGGTGGTTTAGGGTTGGTACCGTCGTCATCAAGCTGGCACACATTCAATAGACTTAAGTCAAACTACTACATTTGCTCTAGTTTGGACATACCCGCGAAGTTAAACTTAGGTCTCCTCCTGATAAGTGCCCAACTTCTTACCAATTTACTTACAGTTTGCACGTGTTTATTATTGATGCTAACGATGTTGAATTTCAAGAGAACAATATCCCTTTGATAGAAAATTATGGAGTGGAACAAGGGACCTAAATACGTGATAAGCTTCTATGTATAATATCTTTTACATTTTCTTCTTATATTATTGAATCTTAAATGGTAAAGAAATCTACATTGTGTGCATTGTCTTGTATTATTTCAAAAATCACAATTGCCTAACTAGTTTGACAATTTAATTTTAGTTAATAAATTTATGTTTTCTCATGTGAAGGAAGTTTTTGACTCTTGATGTGAAGGAATTTTTGACTCTTGAGTAGTTGTTTACCTTTAGAAATAATAAAATTATAGCAAAATTATAGCTTCCATAGAGGGAAAAAATCAAAGAACATTAAATTTGCTTTAGTGTTTAATGAAATTTATTATATTAATTTTTTTGATTAAATTAATATTTAAATAAATAAAAAAATACCATTTTTATTCTTAGATTCTAAAAATTGTTGCTTAAAATTTATGTAGTCATTGTAGAATACGACATTCATAATATCACCTACTAATACATTATACTCTAGCTCAATTGAAAGTCACAAGATTAGTGAAATTTAACCTTAAATAGAAGAACATCACAAAGGAGATGAGACTATTGCTGCCAAAACTTTCTATAGACTTTGAGAACCAATTTTTAATAAGGCATGATCTCGGTGGTCCCATGAGGATAAAACTTATAAAAAACGCATAGGGGAGATATTTCATAATGTCATCAAATACGTCGATAATAAAACTATTGAAAATTGTGACTTTCATATCGAAAAGTGTTGTCTTGAATTAATCAAAGCCATTGTTTTAGGTAAATTATATTTTTTAAACCTTGAAATTGAGAGAGATTGGAAAATCCTAGAAGTGGAGACCACAAAGGAGTCAACAGCCAAAAGCAAATCAATAACATCTTTTATTGATGCTTGTTTGTTGACATTACCCAAGCATAGGGTATTCCTATTGAATTGGTTCATGTTTCATATTTGGACAAAATTCCATTAACTTCTATCCCATAAAGAGTAGAAAGTAATTGGATAAAGGTATAAAACGGTTTCAACCAATGGTGTGGACCTAAATATGAATTGTTCAACTTAAAATTTGAATTTAAATCAATTTTTTTGTTCAATGATTATAAGTAATATAATATATGTTCATAGGTAGAAAATTCCTTCTTTTTACATTATTATTTTTCCTATATTTTGCTCAACCTCAATAGCCATAAAGAAAACCCTTGAGGCTATAGTGCAACAAATAAGTGTTTTATACATTATTGAAATGCAATTAAAAAAAAAAACAAGAATGTGCATACCTAGATCACTTGCTCTACTCCATAAGGTTCCAAGCCTGAAGGTTTAAGACATTATAAGGTTCAAGTGTCACCTAATAAATAGTAAAAATACTAAGGTTTTATCAATTCTATATTGCAAAATACAAAAAAGTGATGAAAAATGATAAATTTTATGGAGGTATGGTAAACTGATTGCATTGTATTGAATAAAATTAAACAAGAACATAATATTATCTTATGTACTAATGAAGGTCATAGAGAACCATGATCATCTCATTGGAGAAAGTTGTCATAGGTTTACCAGAATTGTCAAATTTAACATAAACAACTACAACATAGAAATGATCTAGATAGACAAGATTCAACATTACCTTTGCATTTTTGGAGGCCTCGATAATTGTCTACGGATCTTATTCTTTAATATTTTTGTTTAGTTATGAGAAGCAATGCCTTTACTATAGATATATTATCATCTTTGTCAATACTTTAATATTTTTGTTTAGTTATGAGAAGCAATTGTAGAGCCTTTACTATAGATATATTATCATCTTTGTCGATCGTTGCATTTCAATACTCTATTAGACCCCCAAAATCTTGCTTCCTTTTGCCCTTAAATGTTTGCTCAAGTCTAGAGATCCATTTGGGAAAGAGACACATTAGACATTCACCTTGCCAAAACAATTGGTGCTCAGTACTTTGATCATGTTATTTAATGATGGTTCTGATAATCTAAAGTTGTGGTTGTCCATTTTTTGCAAAGCACGAGCAATCAAAAAACAACATCATATGTGCAATCCATTAAAGAAACATAGTACACATAATACACATACATTAAGTTTTGTAGACTTATTAAGGTTTTAATATTTGAATCTTCACTTCTATCTTAGAATCAAATTATCCAATTGATAAAACATGGGAATATAACTCTTAGTTCTTAGGCCCCTCATGAAACTGAACATCATAGCATCCAATGCATCCTAAATGGTGTTAAACACATCTATATTTATTGTCCTTCATCTCGATACCTTGAACAATTGATAAGAGAACTTGGACTAGTTTTTCATTGCATTATGTAATTTGATACTTTCTTTTTTAGCATTTTTCTTGTAGAGGTCAAGCTCTACTCCTTGGAGCTAAAGCATGCACCTTACCTTGCTCTTGCTATTACTCTTTGCGTGTCCCGCTCCAACTCCAAAAATTATCCATACTCCAACTCAAATATCTTTGACAAATCACCTATAACTTTATCAAAAATGAGAATGTCTACAAATTAAATGTAAATGACATGTTCTATCTCTCATAAGGTATGATCTTGCACACCCTATAGGGACCTGCCTCTCCCTAGATGTTCTAGATGAATGTAAGAGGATGCCTGAACTCTTCCTTTGTCAATTAATACAATTGTGACTCCATTAAACTTAGGGCTCCAAAAACCATCAATTTGCTTTGGTGTTGGTAAGGCCTCCATTTGCTGACTTTGGTTTACCTCTTCCTATTACCAATATTTGATGTTCCTCCTTTCCTTCCCCTCTCCTTCTACTACCTTCAACCCCTATGTTGAATCTTGACCTTCTTCTTTTTTGTATTGCTCAAGTCTAAGTTTATGTTTACTAAGTACTTAAAAATACTAGTAGATTTTACCAACCATTGGGTTTGATATTGTGTGAGAAAAATTTGTGCAATGCCAGAGCGAGTTGATTTCAAGCTTATAAGTATTGCCTCTTGCCTTCCACTTTTTTTGAGGAAAAAATAAAGGATGAACTTATAGTCATGCTCATCCCTTGGACTCATATTTTTTTACAAGATGCACTCATTTTGTTGTTGTTGTGAGAAATCCCTATGACAAACGCACAAGGCTGAGTAGTCCCAACCATGACCCCTCGTCCACGTCGGTTTAAACCTTGGATCTCCCGAAAAAGAACCAAAACCCGAACCATTGCGCTGTCCTATCCCCTAGAACTATTTTTAATAAATATGACACAAATGCTTTTTAATACAATCTTCTCGTAAAAACTTAAATAATTAAAAATTTTAAATCTAATGTTTCTAGATCTTAAAACAAACTATTATAAGATAAAAAAAAATAATGATTTTTTAAAGTGTCTTTTAATATATATTATTAAATTAATATTTGTTGAAAAAAAAACTCTATAAAAAAAACACAAATTTATACATTTCATTGGTCAATGACCTTTAGGAAATTGAACCAAGACAGCCTATTAGCAAGCACTCGATCTACTTTTTAGGCAAATGTTAGGGTAAAACACACTTTTTACGAAGGGTCTTTGTACCCTTATACCAGGGTTGGTCCTTGTGTCTCATGGATGAAAATCCAAGGAATTACTACTATTTGATCTCTCCCCTCTATAATCAGTCAATTGGGTAAAGATATATTTAATAGGACCTTGACCCTCTGGGGAATTGATCGGGACATCCTATCAACAAGCACTCATAGCCACCTACTCCTCTTATCCCTTCGTGGATAATTGTTAAGGTGTACGCTACCAACCAATCTATTATAGACAAATGTTAAGGTAAAACATGAGTATTTATGAGAGATCTCGATCCCCTCGTACCAAGGTTTAAACCTGTGTCATGAAAACCAAGGACTTACCATTACGGTATCCTTCCGGAATAAAAAAATTGAGTTGCTTTCACCGGGGTTTGAACTTTCTAGATAAAAAAATTGAGTTTACATGAGTTGTTATAAGGAATTCTGATACCCTTTCACCAAAGTTTAAACTTAAATATTTTAAATAAAAACTCATAAACTTACTACTATAATATTCTTATAGATCAAAATTTATTTTTATTTTATTAATAACCCAGTTTTACATTTTATTTATAATTTGTTGCCTTTGTTGAGTCTTCAACTTTTTATTATAATGGTTCGATAAGGACAACATAGTGGTTAGGGCTTTGGCTTCTCATTGGGGAGGTTTAAGGTTCAAACCATGGCGTACCTAGATGAGGATAGGCTAGATGGTAGCGATCGAGTGTTTGAGGACAGGGCAGTTGTGACCCATGAGCGAAAAATAATATTTCATTTCAGATTTAATCTAAGAATCTTCTCATATTATAATTTTATTTATTCTTTTAATTAGTAATATTTTCTAAAAATTTATACGTTTAATTTAAATAAAAAATGCATTTAACAATACCCTGTATACCCTTTGCAATCTCACATCTAGTATGTATATGCAATTTTAAAGAACAATAAAATTGTATTCAACGTAATAATGCAGACAAGCATTAAAAAGGTGCAACGAAATGGGACCATAATATTGATGGAGATAAGTTCTTTTTCGTTTCTAGCTATTGTTCTTAATGCATCTTCTGGGAAAGCATGGAAAGTTAATGGATTCAGATAGGCTCCAATGAAAAGATTCGGCATCCTGCATGTCCTGTCATACTTTTCACACAACATCAAATAATGATTTGAACCATGACATTGAAGAATACCCTTTATTGAGATCAATTAGGAAATATTATTATTTACCAATAATTATGTAAAATTTTATATAATATATATTTATTATTAATTTTCGCAGAGTATTTAGTCATGATAAATTTTACTAGAAATATGTATTTATATAAGATATTTAATTAAAAATACATTATTATTTATAAAACCCTTAGCCTTAAATTACTTGAATCTTTATAATAAGTATATACCAACCTATAATGCTGAGCATACTTTCTTTGAAATTTTCATTAAATGCAGATTATCATGCAAATGCTAATTAAGCATAAAAAGCAAGTACATAGTTAAAAAAAACGCTCCTAATTTAACATTTCTTTTCATTTTACCATGCAAATGATACTTAAACATAAAAATCATATACATAATTTAAAACCCTTCCAATTTAACATATCTCTTTTCATTCCAAAAACTGACATATAGATTAACCTACACCTAAAGGAAATGAGTCTAAAACCTTACCTGCAGTCACCTCAATAAAGTAAACTTCTTAAAGCTTTCCTCCAATGTAGTTTTTCCCCTTCTTCTCCATCTCCTCCTTTTCTTCCAACCAGCATAGAATAACCCCTCACTTTTCTTTTCCCTACTATACAAATGTTTCATTACTAAATAAAGAGCCTTCAATAGGGCCTCTCTGTCAAGCTCTATTTAGAAAGGGGAGAGGGAGTCTTCATAAATCTAAAGCTTATGATTTTAAACAAAGTGATATTTTATTAATATTTAGATTATAATTATAATTAATTACGTCATATATTTTGATCTTATTAATTAACAAAGGAGTTTAAACATGACCATAACATGGTTCATTAAATTATTCATTAAATTACTGAAAATTAAAATTAAAATTTCATATATTTTGATCTCATCAATCAACAAAGGAGTTTAAACATGACCATAACATGGTTCATTAAATTATTCATTAAATTACTGAAAATTAAAATTAAAATTTATTCTGTTTATCACATTAAAATATTGAAAATATTTCAAATAAATTATTCATTAAATTACTGAAAATTAAAATTAAAATTTATTTTGTTTATCACATTAAAATATTGAAAATATTTCAAATAAAACCACGTGACATTATTATTTGTAACATAATTTCAAGTCCATATGTTATAATATCAATATATTGTCTAAAGAAGGGAATGTAAATAACCATATCAAGGTCCAAGATTCATGTAAGTCCAAGATAAAGAATGTACATCCATAGGCTAAGGCAAAAAAAAAATATGAGATAACAAATTCAAAGAATTGTTTATATGATAATACTAAAATTTTGTACCATAATTTATAATTTTATAAAGTTTTTTATTTGCTCATATTAAAAAGCAATGATTAGTTTAAAGGAGTTTTTTACATTGCTATATTTTTAAAGTAAAATATATATGGCTTTTACTAGGGACATTTTCATAAAAATATTAAAATATTACATCAGTTGTTAACTTAGACCATATCCAACTTGTCTTTCTATCAAATATATTCTTGATCTCTTTAAAACCATTATTTTTACTCTAAAAAAATTTGATATCATTTTTATCAAGAGATGAAATCTTTCTTGACCAACTACCTTCTAAAATATGATTTTTTCCAAGATTAAGATCAACACCGTGATTGACTAAATTAATTATTATCCTTCTTCTTTTACTAAATGTATTAACATTTCTAAGATAATGCCATCTATAATTGATCTACATAAAAGCCAAAGTGAAGGTTGATCCAATCCCCATATTCATTTTGCTTGATACCATTAATAATAATCTATGAATCTCGGTTAATTGAAAAATATTTCCATCTTTTTTCAAGGCAATTTTCATCCTTGTGAGAAGTTCCTTAGCCTCTCAATAATTATTGGTTAAATTTCCATACGATTCTGATTAGGTGAAGAGAATTTTGCCTTCATTATTATGAAAAAACACCGCCTTTGCCAAATTTCCTTACATTTTCTTAGAAGAACCATTGTTGAACCCAAATTTTGGATGTTTATGTGTTCTCTTATAACAATTAATGTTAGGGTCAATAGTCCAAAAAAACATAGGATACTTAATGCTTTAACTTTGAAATAAGTAATCTAACAAGTCATCAACTCTTAATGCCCATGGGTCCATCTACTATATTATTTTTTCGTTCTAGAAAATAACCTTAAATGATGTAAGCAAAAGGACAGTGAAAAAGTAAAGAAGGCTTTATCTTTCATGTTTTATCATCCATAATTCTTCCTTTTTTGTTAGATTCATATTTTCATCCCTTTCCTTTTTGTTGTTCTAAAAGATTCAATTATTTGGATTAAATTCTGCTCCAGTTCCTTGTCCTTCTAAATTGCTATGGCATTCAAAAAACAACATTGGCAACAATTTTTAAATTCAAAATTTGAATTTTTGCATGCACACAAGGTTTTCAATATTTTTGTACCATTCTATAGATGTGTTCACATTTTTTGGGCACATCCACTTCCATTTGTGAGAGGCACAAGCCTAGATAGCATGGCATGCACTAAGACATAGGAGGAGAGAGGTTATGGGTTCAAACTAGTCAATACACATTTCTTTCTCTTTTGGAAGTAGAGTCTAGGATAAAGTGCCCTCCGTCATCCTTCTAACCTGTTGACAAAGTTGCTCGATTGGCCAACTAAGTTGTGTTTGTGAATTAAACTAGAGAAGGTGTCACATTTGATTCTCACAAATACCATTTTTGGTCTGATTTCTTAGCTCAGTGATTACCTTTATGGAGGTAATTGTCAACCTTAGCACTATTGATGGGGTATCTTTGTTGGTTAGTAAATCATTGTTAGGCATCAATGGGTATGGGTTCAAATCCCTATTGCTTGCTCATTTTTCTAGGTAGCAGGGAGGAGTCTTGTTCAAAAAGGAAACATGCTCGTTTTTGCTCAAATCCAACAAAGGCATGGTGATTGGTTGCACACTTTATGATTAATACAAACTGAGTTTGAATCACCTTTTTAAAAAATAGAGAAAAATATGATTTTATTGCCAACGTGGTGGCCTTGGCACCTCAAGGTGTCACATTCACTTATTTTTTTACCTATTTAAAGTTGTCCAACTAATCAAATTAAAGCAAGTGGTAGTTATTTGATGACTCAAAATGATTGAGGTGGTGAGAGTGGATTGTAGCACTCTAGAAAGTCATAGCTCACCAAGCGGCAGGTCAATATTGGATACTGCTTTTCTAAGGTTAGAGGCTTTAATTTTTAATCTTTGGGGTGCATTAGGGCAAATATTATGGAGGCCATAACTTTTTCGAAAGCATTTTGAGTATTTTTTTAAATTGCATGTGATATTAGTGTTATTAGAGAATCCATTATAGGGTGATATTAGTGTTATTAGAGAATCCATTATAGGGTGATATTAGTGTTACTAATGTATCCTTTCCTTGGCCCCTCAGTTCAAATTATGGGGGTGTTGAATTTATAATATAATTCATGGCCAAGAGTTGACATTGTGCAATGTATTGGATAGGCCTAAGGGCATTTCATTGTGTAATGTATTTATTATTTTGTAATATTTTATTATGTAAGCCCAATAGGCCATGATTAACCTTGTTATGGTTAAACCTCATTTAATATTTGTAATGAACCTAAATCCCACTTGTTATGTTGACTTAGGTTAGACTTTATGATGTAATTGGATTTTTTGGTATTGCTACAAATACCCCCCTTACACTTCTCATTTCTTATTAAAGTGTTGTGCAATATAATCTATGGATAGTGATTATTGATGCTGCCTATGAGCAACCATCGTATCTTTCTATTTTTCATCCTTTTTTATACTATTTATATAAGATTTAAGCAGATGGATTGTTTTTGTTTATTTCTAGAAAATATTTTGAATTCCAACATATTAGAGGAGATCATATTGGCTTAGGAGAGCTAGTGCCTATAACATGCTTACTTTTGCATAATTTTTCTTCATTTCTTCTATGACATTGAACCAAAATTCATCCAAGCTACTCATACTATGTGCTATAAATTTTCTATAGTGTCTAGTAGCCATTATGTATCCTTCACTAGTGATAGAGGTATTTAATGAGTTGCTCTACCTCCTAAAGTTTTCCCCTATCTGTATTATTCATCCTTATTTGGACTTGTCTTACCTCTCTAAACCTCTCTTTTTAGCTTTTAGTCCATTTCCTTTATTTGTTTATTTATCCTTTTAGGTCTAACCATCTACTTGGGACATGTTAGTCATATCTTATCCAATGTTTTCACTCTAATTTTTCTATTTTGTAGTTGTTACTAGCCCCTTATCCTTTAAGTGTAGTAGGACCTTCCCCTCCTAAGTAGAATAGTGTCTTTGCTCACCTTAACCTATTTGTGTGTTGTTGCTTGCTCTTTCGATGTCTTCATTTTACCCTTGGTATCAACCCCTTGTTAATTTTTACATATGGAATTATATTTAAAAGTGGAATCCTCATCCCCTTAAACAATAGTAGATTTGGAAAAGATTGCATTGTTAGTTTTTGGTAATATGGAGATTGTTGCTATGTTTGAATGTGATATGTTGATTGATTTAGGAAAAGTTGCTTATAATCTAGTTGATTCATTACTAGTGCCATTTGATCCAAGGTAGTGGCATGTTGAGCTTATCATTATTAATTGTATAGAATTATAGGTCTTTACCATGTCAAAAATTTATGCTATGTCAAACTTGTATTGGTCCATAAATTATTTATCATCACTATAGGTTTGTGAAGAAGTGGGTAGAGTTGGAAATTGTGGTTGGAAGGCAATAGTTGATGATGATTTTTGTCCTAGATGTTTTATGATATATGGATAAGGTGTTGAGTTGAAATACGAATGTGTATTGGAAATCAGTAAGATGAAGAGCATACATCCATGGATTTATAGATTTTGGGTTTAATGGGTGGCATGGGCCATGGGTGGATAGGTAGTAACTGGCCTACCCTAATTAGAAATATTCTACATGGACTACTTCAAAGGCTATAGCTAAAATGATATGGTTAACATTACAAATCATTAATGCTAAGTCATATTGTAAGCCTTTGATGTAATATAAAAATGTTTATTCTTCATTTGGACTAATGTTATATCAAATTAAATTGAAGATCCTCAAAAATTAGTATTGTAATCATGAATGTTTTCTTTAGGATGCCTTTGCATAGCATTTAATTGAAACGAAAGAGAATACCCGTTACCCATATTACCAAATCTATGCATGAAATTTTTTATAATTTATGCCCAACTAGTAGTATAATTATCAAGTAAACATCTATACCATAAAGTAGCTTTATTACGCAAAGAATCGATAAGTAAGTATACCATGATGTCTTCCTCCTGGATGCAATGAACTGACTTGAGTGTAGATAGATAATTAAGGTGATCCAATGCCATCTTATTCTTACTTATTTCAAAGGTAGGTAATCCTTTCATGGCGATAGGTGGGATAGGTAAATAGACATTTAGATGTAAGGGTCCTTGATGGGTCTAATTAGGAAGTTGATTATTGAGGTCAAGGAGGTTGAGGTGATAGATTATAATGTAGAAATTTTCCATATTGCATTGGATAAGGGTGTATCACATACTCTTGAGGTGGACCTACGTATGGTGGATAGTCTCGAGGCCCTCTAGTTTGAAGGCTCTTGTGAGGCAAGTACTCAAAAAAAGGCTCGAGTAACCTCAATCAAGGTGGTAATTGAAGAACACAAGCTTATACCGAGAGGGGGGTGAACAATATAAGACCACTTTTTACTTTTCTTTCCCAATCAATATTATGCAATGTATAGATAGCAATATCAATAGCAATAATCAAAGCAATGCACAAATCACCACACACAATAGAGACACCAAAATTTACGTGGTTCACCCAATGTGGGCTACTCCACGGAGAAAATATTTCACTAAAATTTTCTCAATCAATCTCTTGGGAATCCTTTCCCTATTACAATGTTTATGGATCTCTATCCAAAGGAGACACCAATCCCCTAATCAAATTTCGTGGATCTCTATCCACAGGAGACACCAATCTCCTAACTCTGCTCTGGATGGTGATCCTCTAGAAGACCTCTGCCTCCACTACCCTTAGCAAATGGAACTCTATCCATAGAAGACACCTGTCTTCCCTACTTGGTGGAGATCTCTATCCTCAACTCTGTCACCTCCAAAGCTCTATCTCAAATCTGTACTAAACATAGTCCTTCGATCTAGCACAAATCTATCCTCAATATCTATCTCTAGTCTGGCACAAACCTATCCTCAAATCTGCACCAAAATCTATCCTCGAATCTGTACTAAACATAGTCCTTCGATCTAGCACAAATATATCCTCAATATCTATCTTCAAGCCTTAACTCAAAGCTTGACTCAATCTCAAATCAACTCTACTAGATCTGCCCCAAACCTTAACTCAAGGTTTGAACAAATCAATCAATCAACTCTGCTCTCAAGTCTTCTCAAAGACTTATCTCAAATCTACCTTGTAAGCTTCCACAAAATCTCACACCAATCTATCCTCAAGTCCTCTCTAGAACTTGTCCAATATGCTCAATAAGTTCTCACAAGAACTTATCCAAATATACTCTCAATCTATATTGTAAGCTTCCACAAAAGCTTACCCAAATCTATCCACAAGTCTTCTCAAAGACTTACCTCAAATATGCTCAACAAGTCCACACTAGAACTTGTCCAATCTCATAGAAACATAAAGAGAATTGTTAGAGACTCAATATGCTCTATACTCATCACAATGCTCAATTACTTTCAATCACTCTTTTAGAAACATACAGAGAATTGTTAGAGACTCAATATGCTTCACATTCACCTCAATGCTCAATCACTTTCAATCACTCTTTCAAAAACATACAAAGAATTGTTAGAGACTCAATATGCTTCACAATCACCTCAATGCTCAATCACTTTCAATCACTCTTTCAAAAACATACAGAGAATTGTTAGAGACTCAATATGCTTCACAATCACCTCAATGTTCAATCACTTCCTCAAATCAATTCAGAATATAGAATAGTTTGTTTTATAGAACTTGAACAATCACTTCACACATCCACTTGACTAGGCTCAACCAACTCTACTCAACCAATCACTCAATGAAACAATCCTTGCTTACAAACCCTAGTCCAAGCATATGAACCTTCACTCAAAATATTTCCAACAATGCTTATCAACCAATCTCACATAACAATGATACTCATGTTCTTTTCAAACCCTAGTTCAAGTTCTTCACTCAACCAATGGCTTCAACAACAATGCTTATAAAACAATCTCACATAACAATGATACTCATGTTCTTTTCAAACCCTAGTTCAAGTTCTTCACTCAACCAATGGCTTCAACAACAATGCTTATAAAACAAGGTTTTAAAAACAACTCTTTATTCCAGAAAACCTTGAAGCATTAACTCAACACACTCAATAAGGAGACCTACTTAAGTCCTTTTCACTCCAAACTTGTTTTCCAGAAAACCAACCAATCAACTCAACTATGGAAGAATGTGCCCATACCTTTTTCTTGATGATGAAGGAACCTCAAAAATCTGCCACAACCACAAACACTTCTTTGCCAAGCTCAAAGAAGTTATAAGGTGATAAACTCTCTCAAAGATACAATGTAAATATCAAAACTTACATACACCTTATTACTCCATCTTAAAGAAATCATCCATCAACAATAATTGACCAAACACACCTTACTCTTCTCAATATTGCAATAATTGATTAAGTCACTTTACCAAATATATGCAATAAATCAATTTTTAATTCCCTAAGGTAAAAACAATATTACCCTAGTAAATTTCCATTTACCACTTAGGTAAATATCATAACCAATTTACCCCTTATCTCTCCCTAGCCTTAGCAAAGCAAAGAATAATTTTTATTTCTATTAACAACCCTTATCTCTCCACAACCTTAGCAACTTAATTAAAAATTAAATAAAAAATATAAAAACCTTTTATATCTCCCGCTCCATGTTTCATGGGATTCGATCTTGCACTCTCTCCCTTGCTAGCGCCTTGGTCATGGCTTGCTAGCCATGTGAGCCAAGCGCTCACATGCCCACTAAAAGTGCAGAAGGTGCTTTAATATTTCACTGAATCCTTTAGAGCCCTTGGCTCCCTTCTCCTCTTGCCATGTAGCATGTTCGATGCATTCCTTTCTCACTGAATGCATGAGCCTTTTGTTCTCTCTCCTTGGCACTTTCTCCATGAATCTTAGCATGATTTTTGGCAGAAAATAATCGAAGGAAATTCGAATGCTTGGTTTTGAACTTAGGCAAAGGTTTAAATACCTTTTGCCTTCCAAATATTGCACGTCGATGGTGTATTAAACTTGGACGTCGACACCTTTATAATATGCATAATTAATTTATAAATCATTTAAATTCTATTTAGAATTTAAATTTTATAAATTAACTTTGTAACCTTTGGCTTTATAAAAATTAAAGCCTCCTTGGGGGTTAAATAAAAACTTTTTGTTGCTCATAATGATTTAATAAAAAATCATTTTGCCACCATGGTTTTAATAAAAACCCTTTATTTTTGCCTCACATAATATAAAAATAATATTATGACATCTTTTCAATCAACCTCTCGCATTATTCCTTTTGACATTTTGACATCAACTGTAGCTTATTCCTTGACATCAATGACAACTTCATTCCTTGACATCAATGACAACTTTGACTCAAAATGTCCAACAATCTCCCCCTTTGTCATTGATGGCAACCCAAATTATTTTTACCAAAAACTTAACCTTTTCTTTGTTCTGCTCCCCCTGGCTCAATGCTCTCTTCAAATCTCTCCTCTTTACTCAAATACCAAATCTCTCCCCCTTACTCAAATCTCTCCCCTTTGACATCAATGGCAAAGGGTCACCTTTGGGGCTCGAGGCTAAGAATGAGTCTCTTAGCTTAGCCCCTCCCCCACCTCCTCTTGAGGTGGTTAATTCTGGGGTGGGAGTATTTCTACTCCCAGCAAGCACTGGTCTTTACCTTTATCCTCTTTTCTTCTTATCTGATCCTTCTGATTCCTCTGACTGTTCCTTTCCATGTCCATGTTCCTGTCCATGTTCCATTTTCTTGTTCCATATTCCATATTCCATATTCTTGTTCATGTTCATATTCCATATTCTTATTCTTCTATTCTTGTTCATACTTGATTCTAGAATGTCTACTCTACACCACTTTGTTGTGTGTCCATCATTATTGCACTTATAACACTTAATGTTATTATTCCTTGGAGGTGCAAATGTCTTAGGATTTCTCCTAGTGAGGCCATATCCTTTTCTATCATGAACCCTGCAATTCATTGCCTTGTGACCAAACTGATTACATGAGTAGCAATACCCATGGAAAAGTTATTTGTTCCCATATTCTTGTCTTTCATGTGTCCTGCACTGTGAAGCCATGTGCCCAAACTTGTGACATGAGAAACATCTTCCATTGAAATTCCCTTGTCTTGACCTCATTGGTCTCTTAGTCTCTCTTGACCTATTCTGATTGTTGTTCCATCTATTTCTTCTTTGTGCATTATTCCTGTCCTTGTTGAACTTTCTGTTGTCCAACTCATCCTCAGATGTCTCACTTTCTCTTACATTATCTTCTTCTGAAGTTTCTTCTCCTTCAGAGCTTGAGGTTGACTTCTCTTCCCATTTCTTTTGTTCCTGTTCAAATCCAAGACCTATCTTGCTTGATGTAGGCTTTTGTATCTTGATGAACTTATCTAAGTTCTTTGAGCTATTTTTGAACCCTTGTAGCTTGAATTTGGAGTTTTTGACTTCCATATTTAATGAAGCTACCTCTTGTTCTAGCCTTTCACATTCTAAGACCTTTGCTTCTAACTTATCCTTGAACTTATTTGTCTTAGCCTTTGATTTGTCTAGATCCTCTATAAGCATTTTTCTCTCTTCATCACATTCTTGAAACTGAAACTCAAGTTTAGAGTTTTGCTTTCTTACCTTCTTTACTATGTCAAGAGCATAAATAAGTTCTCCCTTGAGATCATATCCTTATTTATCTGATTCTTCCTCTATTTGTTTACCTTTGTCCACATCTTCATTTTCTTTTGACTTGTCTTCTATAGGATCACTTTCTTCTTTCTCTAGAGCCATTAGAATATTCTCTTCTAGTCCTTCAAGTGTATCTTCATATTCATCATCACTAAAACTGAAACCATTTCTTGTACAACTATCTTCAAGATGTCCAAAGTTACCACATCTAAAACACTTGAGAATTATTGGTGACCTTTTCTTGACTTCTTTTTCTTCAATCATAAATAGGACTTCATCATTATCATTATCTAAAAAACTGTTATCACTATCACTTGAGTACTTACTTGCCTTGTCTGCATAGTAGCTCCTCTTTTGCCTTTGGAAGAACTTCTTTCCTTGTCTGCTTTGTCCATCCTTGCTTTTATTTTGATGCATGTATCTTTCTGATTCCCTATTTTTGTGATCCTATTTTTCTTCATCATTGTTATTCTTAGCTTCTTGACAATCAGTTGCATAATGACCATACTTTCCATAATTGAAACATCTAACATATTTTGCATCTCTAGATCTTCTTGAATCCTTATTCCTTCTACCATAATTAGCTTCTTCATCACTGGATGACTCATTGCTTGATTCTGACTTCTTACCCTTTGTCTTCTTGATTGCTTTGAAGGTTGCTTCCTTCTAGGGATTAGGTTCTTTTGTTCTTAACTCAAAAGTTGTAAGAATACCAAGCAACATATCTCTTGTCAAAGAATCACCATCCTTTGATTCTTCTATAGCAGAAATATTTTCACTAAATATTTTTGGAAGAGATCTTAAGACCTTATCACAAACATCTGATTCTTCAACCTTAAGTCCAAGTCCTTGCATAGCATTAACAACCTCATCGACTCGAAGTAGATAAGTACTAATGTTTTCCTCATCCTTCATTCTTAACTCTTCAAATTGTCCTTTGAGATTTTATATATTTGCTTTCTTGACACCTTTATCTCCTTCATATATACTTTGCAATTTATCCCACATTCCTTTTGCATATTGACAATGCATAACTTTTATGGACTCTATTCTATGCAAACCTCTCAAAATTGCATTCATTGCTTTTGAATTGTAATGTTGTAGAAGCTTACCTTCCTTATCTGTAGGTGGATCAACTGAGGGGTATGTATCCATTTTCAACTGCTTCCCAAATCTCATTGCCAAGTGCCATAAGGTAAATCTTCATTCTCATACTCCAATATATGTAGTCACTTCCATCAAATACTAGTGCTGAATTATCTGATGATCCATTCTTAGAATCCATTGTGTTCTTGTTAGCTTTTCCTTCAAGATGTTAAACTCTTTCGAAGGAACCCACTCTGATACCAATTGAAGAACACAAGCTTATACTGAGAGGGGGTGAACAAGTATAAGACCACTTTTTACTTTTCTTTCCCAATCAATATTATGCAATGTATAGATAGCAATATCAATAGCAGTAATCAAAGCAATGCACAAATCACCACACACAATAGAGACACCAAAATTTACGTGGTTCACCCAATGTGGGCTACTCCATGGAGAAAATATTTCACTAAAATTTTCTCAATCAATCTCTTGGGAATCCTTTCCCTATTACAATATTTATGGATCTCTATCCAAAGGAGACACCAATCCCCTAATCAAATTTTATGGATCTCTATCCATAGGAGACACCAATCTCCTAACTCTACTCTAGTTGGTGATCCTCTAGAAGACCTCTACCTCCACTACCCTTAGAAAATGGAACTCTATCCATAGAAGACACATGTCTTCCCTACTCTAGCTGGAGATCTCTATCCTCAACTCTATCACCTCCAAAGCTCTATCTCAAATATATACTAAACATAGTCCTTCGATCTAGCACAAATCTATCCTCAATATTTATCTCTAGTCTAGCACAAACCTATCCTCAAATCTACACCAAAATCTATCCTTGAATATATACTAAACATAGTCCTTCGATCTAGCACAAATCTATCCTCAATATCTATCTTCAAGCCTTAACTCAAAGCTTGACTCAATCTCAAATCAACTCTATTGGATCTGCCCCAAACCTTAACTCAAGGTTTGAACAAATCAATCAATCAACTCTGCTCTCAAGTCTTCTCAAAGACTTGTCTCAAATCTGCCTTGTAAGCTTCCACAAAAGCTCACACCAATCTATCCTCAAGTCCTCTCTAGAACTTGTCCAATATTCTCAATAAGTTCTCACAAGAACTTATCCAAATATACTCTCAATCTGTATTGTAAGCTTCCACAAAAGCTTACCCAAATCTATCCACAAGTCTTCTCAAAGACTTACCTCAAATCTGCTCAACAAGTCCACACTAGAACTTGTCCAATCTCATAGAAACATAAAGAGAATTGTTAGAGACTCAATATGCTCTATACTCATCACAATGCTCAATTACTTTCAATCACTCTTTTAGAAACATACAGAGAATTGTTAGAGACTCAATATGCTTCACATTCACCTCAATGCTCAATCACTTTCAATCACTCTTTAAAAAAACATACAGAGAATTGTAAGAGACTCAATATGCTTCACAATCACCTCAATGCTCAATCACTTTCAATCACTCTTTCAAAAACATACAAGAGAATTTGTTAGAGACTCAATATGCTTCACAATCACCTCAATGTTCAATCACTTCCTCAAATCAATTTAGAATATAGAATAGTTTATTTTATAGAACTTGAACAATCACTTCACACATCCACTTGACTAGGCTCAACCAACTCTACTCAACCAATCACTCAATGAAACAATCCTTGCTTACAAACCCTAGTCCAAGCATATGAACCTTCACTCAAAATATTTCCAACAATGCTTATCAACCAATCTCACATAACAATGATACTCATGTTCTTTTCAAACCCTAGTTCAAGTTCTTCACTCAACCAATGGCTTTAACAAAAATGCTTATAAAACAATCTCACATAACAATGATACTCATGTTCTTTTCAAACCCTAGTTCAAGTTCTTCACTCAACCAATGGCTTCAACAACAATGCTTATAAAACAAGGTTTTAACAACTCTTTATTCCAGAAAACCTTGAAGCATTAACTCAACACACTCAATAAGGAGACCTACTTAAGTCCTTTTCACTCCAAACTTGTTTTCCAGAAAACCAACCAATCAACTCAACTATGGAAGAATGTGCCCATACCTTTTTCTTGATGATGAAGGAACCTCAAAAATCTGCCACAACCACAAACACTTCTTTGCCAAGCTCAAAGAAGTTATAAGGTGATAAACTCTCTCAAAGATACAATGTAAATATCAAAACTTACATACACCTTATTACTCCATCTTAAAGAAATCATCCATCAACAATAATTGACCAAACACACCTTACTCTTCTCAATATTGCAATAATTGATTAAGTCACTTTACCAAATATATGCAATAAATCAATTTTTAATTCCCTAAGGTAAAAACAATATTACCCTAGTAAATTTCCATTTACCACTTAGGTAAATATCATAACCAATTTACCCCTTATCTCTCCCTAGCCTTAGCAAAGCAAAGAATAATTTTTATTTCTATTAACAACCCTTATCTCTCCACAACCTTAGCAACTTAATTAAAAATTAAATAAAAAATATAAAAACCTTTTATATCTCCCGCTCCACGTTTCATGGGATTCGATCTTGCACTCTCTCCCTTGCTAGCACCTTGGTCGCGGCTTGCTAGCCATGTGAGCCAAGCGCTCACATGCCCACTAAAAGCGTAGAAGGTGCTTTAATATTTCACTGAATCCTTTAGAGCCCTTGGCTCCCTTCTCCTCTTGCCACGTAGCATGTTCGATGCGTTCCTTTCTCACTGAATGCATGAGCCTTTTGTTCGCTGCTCCTTGGCACTTTCTCCATGAATCTTAGCATGATTTTTGGCATGAAAATAATCGAAGGAAATTCGAATACTTGGTTTTGAACTTAGGCAAAGGTTTAAATACCTTTTGCCTTCCAAATATTGCACGTCGATGGTGTATTAAACTTGGACGTCGATGCCTTTATAATATGCATAATTAATTTATAAATCATTTAAATTCTATTTAGAATTTAAATTTTATAAATTAACTTTGTAACCTTTGGCTTTATAAAAATTAAAGCCTCCTTGGGGGTTAAATAAAAACTTTTTGTTGCTCATAATGATTTAATAAAAAATCATTTTGCCACCATGGTTTTAATAAAAACCCTTTATTTTTGCCTCACATAATATAAAAATAATATTATGACATATTTTCAATCAACCTCTCGCATTATTCCTTTTGACCTTTTGACATCAATTGTAGCTTATTCCTTGACATCAATGACAACTTTGACTCAAAATGTCCAACAATAATTTGAACTCTGATGTCTTGAATTACCTTAATGCAAGTGTTGTGATAACATGGTCAAAGACATTGGAAATATTCCTAAGAGACCCTATCTCCAATTTTGAGCCAATGCATTCTAGCCTTGATCTAAGCTCCCTTGGTATCATAATGTTTAGCCAATATAAGTTGGTGATGAACTCATGCCATATATTATAGGACATTGTGATTAAAAGGGCAAGACTCAAGTTGTTGGGAAACCTGAACCAAATTCTATTTGAGAGCATCATTTGACTGATGTCTAAAATTGGCAACACATTTGCTAAGAGATGTGAGAAAGAAGGTCATTCTATGGATGTTTTTTTACCACCATTCAATACAACCAATGGTACCAGAAGGACAAGAAACAAAGTTCTATATCCTCCTAATATATAAAAACAAATGCGGGATGTTGAAGAAAGGAGGTATTTAGAAAAAATGTGAGATGAACTAGCAAGGTGGATAGGTGAAGATTTCAATGGAGAAAAATATGGGGGAATGATCAGAGAAGATGACATTCGGGAGAACCTCCATGAAAGGAATAAAACTAGACAAACAAAAAAAGGAAAAGATACTTTGATAAAAAATCATGACTCTGTGAAGGTATTTCAACACTCAATTTCACCCTATTGTTGATTAGACTAGGAGAACCAAGTATAATTGGAGAAGGAAGAGAAGAAGGAGAAGGGCGAGAAACAACAACTAGGATCAAATTAATTCTTCATAAAGTACCAAGCCTCATATTCTCCTATAGTCCAACTCATAGGAAGGAGCCTAAATTTATCATGTGCATACTCAACCATATTTAAGTCATCACTAATAATCTAAGTGGTGGGGGGAAAGGATAAAACAATCCTTTGTCAAAGCTCGCATATTCCTAAAGCATGATTGGGAGCATAAACAATGAGAATGCTAAGGGGATGACCTTCAAGCTCTACCACTCCCCAAGTCAAATTAAGAGTGGTAGGTATTTGATATAAAAATAATTATTCCTCCTCTACCAAGAGTATGAGAGATGGAGTAAAAGTGACCCCAGGGCTAGATAAACTAACAAATATTATGTAAAATAAAGTTTGTTACCTTGATTTCTTGTAGGTAAAGAATGCCAATGACACCAAATATCAAATAGATATCTAAAAGACTCTAGAATACCAAGTACTTTCTACTTGGGTCCATCAAACCATGAACATTCCATGAAAGACACTGAACTGGGAATGCTCAAGGAGCAGAAAACCTCTCTATTTCCTCAATATCTTCAAAGTTTGTGAGAGAATCAAAGGTATTTGAGATAAAATGATGATGATTCTCACTTATGAAGTCAACTTGTTTTCTCTCTTTCATTGGAGATCTTGTGTGGTCCATAATAGGACTCCAAGAGCAACGAGTTGACCCTGTAGGTAGGCCACTTGGATGTGTTGAGAGCGAGGAGGAAGGGGAGTTTAGAGAGGGGGTGATGAAATATGGTGGAGAGCTAGTAGGGTTATCAACATGAGATTGTGAGGGGCTTGGAATGATAACTATAGAGGTGGAGCTAAGAGCGGCAAGGGTGGGGGAAGGATGAGGAGGCACAACTAAAGTAGTGTGAGGAGAGGGTTTGTGTGAGGATCCTGTGGGGGATGAGAGAAGCATTTTTATTTTTTTATTTTTCCACTATTGTTCATTCTTTTGACCCATAGACATTTGCTTGCATTGGTGTAGGTGCAGGAGTAGTCATCAAAGAAGACTTGGCTTTGAAGTGGTCCTCCATGAGGTGACAATCTTTGATTTTATAAGCTATCGACTGACATATGTAACATGTATTCAAAAGGTTAATATAAACCACCCTTTGCTAGAAATGGGTGTCTTCGACTTGGATGTCAATTAATTCTTTTAGGTCCTTAGAGAGGTCAACCTCAAAACACAATCACTTGTGGGGGTAGACGTCATAGAATTATTATTGTTCCATGCAAACAACTTTGCTAACAGGGGCAACTAGTTGTTGCACAAAAGGCCACAATAGAAAAGAGAGACTAGATAATTCTACCCACACTAACACTTTCAAGGAGACATCCATATAGAGTAAAATTACGGTGCCAAGGTTGAAGAACTAAAAGGATGTTCCTACTATGTCAAGTGCCTCTCCTCAAGAAAACCATGGCATGTTCAGGATCATTAAATTGAAAATGAAAAATCCCCTTAGTGAGGTTTTGTATATGCTCCACTTTAATACCATGGCGATGCCATGCATTTTGAATCCATTAATAAATGAGGGTGTCATTGGGTATACATCCTAGAAAATACCTGATAAGCATGTCTTGCTCAAACCATCTGCATGTATTATCAAAGTATTGCATAGGAAACACAATATCAAGGATGAAAACATTAACTTGTGATATACTTTTATAACGAGTTTATGTAAGCACTTGTTTGAAGCCATGACACTCTACAACAATAACTTCATCAAAAGGTAAAACATCAATAATAATTGAAATCATATTAAAGGACATTATTTGCCCAAGATTAAAAAAAACTGCAAAAAGGTGAACAATAAAAATAACAGCATAAAAAAATATATTAAAAAACATAAGACAAGAATATAATGTGAATGTGAAACATATTGACAACGAGAATGCATACGAACCCTAGCAAAGTTCTTTAAATCCACCCTAA
Organism: Wollemia nobilis; assembly: GCA_028583015.1. NCBI lineage: Eukaryota > Viridiplantae > Streptophyta > Pinopsida > Araucariales > Araucariaceae > Wollemia > Wollemia nobilis. The sequence goes on from JAQPPZ010015100.1 coordinate 13,965,843, forward strand.
ATGACCCTTTTCACATTCATGATTTAAAAGAAAAATTAAAAATATACACGGATTTCATGGTTGAATTCCTTTAGAAAATATGATAAATAAATAAATAAATAATTTCAATTGATTAAGGCCAAATCCTTTTTGGAGGAACAAGGTCATGGTGAAACCCCACCATTCCCTTCCCATTCACCATGAGGCATAGGCAAATAAAAATTATGAGGAAGGTAAGCGTTCTTGTAGTATTACAATGACAAAGCCATGAGCCAGAGGTGCGCTTAAACCATGGATTTTATATGGGGCATGGCATGCCCAGAGCAAATTCATACGATGTACTCTCAACCAGCTACTAGTTTTTTATTTTTTTTGGCACATAAAACGAGTGATTTTTATGATGTATACGAGAAGTAAAGTTCGAATCACACAAACTAGTGATTTTTTTATGATATATACCAGAACTAAAAGCTTAAATCACACAAAACTGTTCATATACACACCGCCCTTTGAACCTTGAACTTCCTAAAAAAAGCCAAAGCCCTAACCGTTGCGCTGTTTCCACCAAAACTACTAATTTATTTTTTTAGTAAATGATATTTTAAAAAAAATTTTAGATAACTATTTTAAATTAAAATTTATTAAAAAAAAATTAAATATATTAATAATTAAATATTTTATTTATTTTTATTTTTATTTTTTTGTTGGATAAAAAAGTTGGTTACAACCACACCATTTTTAGTAGTTCGTAAGTGCAGGTTCAAATTATAGGAGGAGCTGCATCCACCAAACCTATTTCACTCACCTTGTTGTTTTTTAACCCGACGTGAAATGGACCATTGGGTGCTCGGATTCGTGTCGTCGTTAGTCTAGGCACACTTAAAAGATTCAGATCAGACTAGTACCTTTGCAGCAGACTTCCCCAAAGATTGAACCTGATAATATACTCAACCAAACTAACACTTACCAATCCACTTAACCCTTAAAAATTTTAATTTAAATTTTTTAACTATTTATAAACTTATCCCATAAATAATTTTTGTAGCTTTTGCTATATGTTTAATCAATTCTCTCTCCCCTAGGCACGATCTTGGGAAGGGCATGGGCTAAAGAAATTGACCCAGCAAAAACTTTCTTGCGTTACCATTAAATATCAAGAAGTCTTTAGTACCTATACATTAATTACGTGCATCAAGATTTGTGGATAAACAAAATAAGAAATTTCATCCATATATTCAGTGTGTTGTGCGTGCTAGTTGTAGCAACTTCAACCAATAGTTATTTCTTTTATTGCTACTTAAACTATAAGATTAAGAAATGCTTTAAATTCAAATAACAATATACTTTTTTTTTTTTGAATTTGGATAGTGTGAGAAACCTTTATGATCAATGTTTAAAGTTGAGCATTTTTATTTTAGCCATATTCCTTGTAAAGCCGAGAGCAAGCTTATCAATAGGGGATTAACATCCCCATACATGCTACGATTTAAACCTTGGATCTCTGCCGTCCATACCGTTGCGTTGTCCCTGGCGACAAATGTTCAAGTTGATTTGTAAGTAAAGAATCGATTGAATACAAAATTAGATTTTAAATCTATTGACTAAACTAGCTTTTATATATAATTTTTTGGGTAAAAATATATTTATTAATTAAAAGTTAGTAGGAAGGTTGAGGCGTCGTTTTCAAACAAATAGGGATTTTTAGGACTTTCTTGGCTTTTTAGGAATTTCATCTAAAGTTTTAGAGATGACTGGCTACAATGCTCTAATTGCATTAAACTATTACAAAGAAAGCTTATCAATAGGGGGTTAACACCCCCCATACACGTCATGGTTTGAACCTTAGATCTCTCTCGAAGAGCTAAAGCTCAGACCATTGCGTTGTTCCTCGGGACACATGTTCAAGTTGATTTGTAAGTATAAAGAATCGATTGAATACAAAATTAAATTTTAAATCCATTGACTAAACTAGCTTTTATATATAATTTTTTTGGGTAAAAAATATATTTATTAATTAAAATATAGTAAGAAGGTTGAGGCGTTGTTTTCAAACAAATAGGGCTTTTTAGGACTTTCATCTAAATTTTACATAGGACTGGCTACAATGCTTTAATTGCATTAAACTATTACAAAGAAAAAAGGAATTAATATATATATATATTTTTAATTATGAGATATATAAATCAATGTTACTAGCATCAAGACATACGATACAATATAGCTCTTCTTTGATTTGTTGCATCCACCATCTAGGGAGGTCTCTATAACAAATTAGATTTCCTAAATCTAGTTATATCATGTTGAAAGGGAGCTCTCTTTTTTATAGCATGTGCTATCCTGTTTTGCTCATAGGGGACATTAAAAAATTTAGTTGTCCTAAATCTAGTTTAAAGATTGTGATCTTTTCCAACGCCCTCTATAAATGTCAATCTTAAGAAGGGGGTTTAGTGGGATCTTTCAACCGATTAATGAGCATTTGGGAGCCTATCAACCTTAGCATTCTCTTGAACTCCAATCAACCTTAGCAGCCTCTTGAAGACCTCGAAGGATAGCATAAGCTTTTGCTAGATTATTAGAGAGAACACCCAAATTCTCCACAAAGATGAAGATAAGATTGTCATATGAAAGCCTTCCTATATCCCCCATACTTGCTCTTCCTGGATTACTTCTTGAAGCTCCATCCATGTTAATATTCCCAACACCATTAGGAATGGCTTTCCAATTCCTGACATATAGGAAACCTGTGTTTCTGAGGATTTCTTTGTCTCCATTCATCCAAAGAAATCTTCATCTTACCAAGAATACTATTCCATTGTTGGGATGGGGAGGAGAGGGCCTACATTACATACTAGATTGTTTCCTTGATATTAGCTAAGGTCCTCTACTAGATATAGTGAATATCTTGTTGAACATCTTTGAAGATCTTATTGTTTCTTCCTTTTCAAAATTTTCAGAGTAGTAAAGAAATGTTGACCCATACCATCTCCTTCATAGAACTATCCATGCCATCCATCCTAGGCCAAGTATGCCAAGCTTGCTCAAAGGAAGTGAACATGTGAGGTCTAAAATCCAAGAGGGAGGCCAACATTTTCCATAATTGGGTAGCCAAGGGACAAGAAAGAAAAAGGTGATCCAGAGTCTCTCCATCTCCACAACACATCACACATCTATAGGGGTAAAAAAACTTGTTTCATCAACTGATCTCCTATAAGGACCCGCTTATGGAAAAGAAGCCAGATAAAAAACCTCACTTTGGGCCATAATAATAGCTACCAAAGTTGATTGAAGACATCACTAAGGGGGTTGGTAACATACTAACATGATGAGGAATATCCCAAGGCTATTGTATAAACACCCTTGGAGTGAGGGCCCCAACCAAAAGAGTCATCTACTTGAGACCAAGAAAGAGATCGAGCTCTAAGAAAAAACTTTTACAAAAAAAAATCATCCGAAAGCACCTCCACCAAAATGTTCCTGTAATAGTGGGAAAATTTGACCCACCCTTCCCTATGAAGTTGTTCCATGAGAGGTCTCCATTCAGGAAATTATTGAATCAACAGGGGATACCCATCCCAGGCCTCAATCCATAAATTTTCTTGGCAATTGTTGTTGATGATATAGAACAACTACATCTTGATCAATGTTTTCCCCATCCTCAACACCACTAGGATTGGATATCCTCTACTAGGTAGCTGATATTTGGTAAATTCTTTTAGTAATCTATTTTTTGCATATTTAGCTCTCAAATTTTGAGCCCAAAGTGCATGAGGGGTGTTGATTAACTGCCAATATAGTTTAGTTGCTAGTGCCTTATTATTGTTGATCGTTGATCTAAGGCCCAACCCACTTTTTTTGAAAGGCATAACTTCTCCCACTTCACAAGTGCCCATTTGTGTTCTGCTTTTGCTTTACTCCATAAGAATATTTGATTGATTTTATCTAGCTCTCTCAAGATAACTTTAGGGATATCCAAGACATAAGAGACATAGATAGGAATAGATTGAAGAACTAATTTTACCAAAGTGAGTCTACCTCCAAAAGAGAGCCATTGATTGGTCCAATTATCCAGTCGACTCTTTATCCTCTCTATCAACCACATCCATTCTTTCTTTTTTTCTTGGCAGTTTTTAGTGGGACTCCTAGATAGGAAATTGGAAGAGAAGCTCGTCTAAATCACAAGATGTTCAAAATCATAGTTTCCACTCGGGCAAAGCAATGAAAGAAGATGATCTTTGATTTTTCCTCATTAATCAATTGTCCTATGGCTATCAAAAAGAGATTCAAAATCTTCTTGAACCTAGATGCCTCTCCCAAAGATGCATGATCCAACAAGGTTGAATCATCCACAAACTATAAGTGGGATAGCAGAGGGGCTCCAGAGGCCATTGTAATTCCCTAAAGAGATCAGTTGGTTCTGTCTTTAGAGATAAGATGACCCAAACATTCTACCAATATTATGAATAGGTAAGGAGAAAGAGGATCCCCTTGATGAAAACCCTTAAAAGTCATAAACAAAAGGAGATGAATTGTCATTGATAAGCATTGCATAGGAGACAAAGGAAATACTACCTCTAATCCAATATATTCAATCCTAAGAAAAATTAAATTGCTTGAGAACTCAAAGAAGAAAACACCAATCTACCCTATCATAAGCCTTGGAAAGATCCAAATGAATAAACATGGAAGGGGATCATTGGGCCTACATAGAATGTAAGGCTTCCTAGGCCAGCACTATCTCATCTGCAATCTGTCTCCCTCCCATGAAACCTCCTTGCTCTAGGGAAATTATCTTGGGGAGAAGAGGTTTCAATCTATCAGCCATCACCTTCATAATGATTTTGAGGACATTACATAATGTTATTGGCCTAAAACCAAAAATTTGTTCAACCTCTTGAGATTTAGGAATGAGTGCAATATAAGTTTTGTTGATTTCTTTAAGTACTGACTTAGCCCTCCTCGTTTCCTCTACCACATCAAGCAGATCATCCTTAAGAAGATCCCAAAATTCTTGAAAGAATTCAATGGGAAAGCCATCTAGGGCCCGATGTTTTACCTTTTTTCATCTTGAACACAACATGTAATTCCTCCATGGATACTACACCTATCAAAGCAGCATTATCTTCTTCTATGATGAGGGGGGAATTTCCTAAAGAACTTCCTATTGGGCCCTTGGATCCAAAGGAGTTGTTGAGAAGAGTTTTGCAAAATAGTCCAAAGCAATATTCTTCATGTCATCCCATGAATAAATTGAGTCACCAGTGTCTATCTTCAAGGATGATATAAAATTATAAGCTCTTCTTGAAAGAAGAGATTTATGGAAGAAAGTAAAATTTCTATCTCCTTTTAGCCACTGAATCCTAGATTTTTGTTTCCATAGAAGCTCCTCCTTTTTTCCCATTCCTCCATATCAGTAGATAATCGTATTTCTTACTTACTAAGATCCTCCGAGAGACCCATAGAGTGGATTTGCTCATTCACCTATTCAAGTTGAAGAGCCAGATCTACCTTTTTTTCTAACATCACCAAACTCCTACCAATTCCATTCCTTAATTTTGGTTTTAAGGAACTGTAATCTCTTCACAAAATAATACATTTTGGTACCAAATATTGGCTTGCCTTCCCTCCACCACTTCTAGACCAGGGGTCTAAAAGTGTTGTCCCAAAGCCACATAAACTAGAATTTGAGAAAGATTTTGGGGATTCCAAATATCTAACAAAATAGGCCAATGATCTGAACCAACATTATTGAGGATGAGAGATTTCAAAATTGTCCCAACCAAAAGGAGCTCATTCAAAATCATAAACCTGTCTAGACATTCCAAAATGCATGTTGACCCTTACCTCTTATTAGACCATGTCATCATACCATTCTTGGGTTTGACATCAATCAATTGAAGATGCCTCAAATATTCATGCATTAGATCTAATGCAATGTCCAACGCTCTAATCCCTCCCATTTTCTCCTCCAAAGAAAGAATAGTATTAAAATCCCCTCCTAAAATGAGTTGTGTTATAGGAAACTAGAGTTGGAGGTATCGGATATAGCTCCATTGCTTCTATTTCTCCTCTATAGATATGGTCACATAGATATTGATACATAAGAGTTTTTTATCTAATTGCCTCCATTGGCCAAGATAACCAAGGATACCCCTGCTACCCATGATTGTATGCACCACAAACTCCTTTGGGTCCCAAAGATAGGAAAGATCCCCCAATACACCTTGGGAGGTAAGAGAGTCCACCCTACCTATAGGCCAAATTTTCCTTGCCACTATCTCCATCTCTTCCATCGATAGCTTAGTCTCCTAAAGGAAGACTAGATGTGGTTTATTTGCCTGTATCATCCTTTTAATTTCATTATGTTTGGGGGGCTACCTTTAAGCCCCCTTACATTCCATGAAATGAGTCTCATGAGGAGTGAGGAGTGAAAATATTCGTAAGGGGATTAACCTTACCTTTAACAATAAGATTTTCCCCTTCCTTGGCTATGTAGTGTTGATTGGTTATACGCTTGACCTTCTGATTGGTGTCCAATTTCATTTTCTTGAGTTTTTCTTATTTTATATTGGATGAATCCTACATGGACTCCAAGCCTAGAGTGTGTGTGTAGACTACTAGGACATTATTGAGAGGAAGTGAGGGTTCCTTGCCTGTTGATGGCTCTTGAGAAAGTAGATTTTCTTCATTCGAGAGGTTCTTCTCTTTTGCATTGTCATCCCTTTTGTTCTTCCTTTGGGAGCCTTTAGGGTTTTGTTTGATATCCATCTACATAATAATCTGATTCTTGACATTGTTTGGGGTGGCTTTCACTATCTCATCTAGTTTGGGTCCTCCAATCCCAACGAGAGTTTGCTCTACCATAACTTTTGTCTCCATTTGGTTGTCTTCTTCAACATCTATGTCTTCAGTGGGAAGGTGGGTAAAGATGTTTGTTGTCACACTATTTTCTATGACTACCTTTTTCTTCTAGATCAATTTCCTTTTGGGTTCTTGGAAGCCATCTATATTAGTCCATTCCTTTTCCTGATCTAAGATTTTGTGAGGGCATTCTCTTGCTAGATGTCCATACTCATGGTAGATCCAACATCTGAAAGGAACATTCTCATAGTCTACTTCCTATTCCCAAACTTCATTGTCCGCTTGTAATGTGATCTTCTTTAGGAGGGGTTTATCAAAATCCATTAGGACACAGATTCTGGCATAGACCATCTGCTCAAAACTATATGTGCTCTCATCCATTGTCATAAAAGTTTCCAAAGTATTTCCAATAGCTTCAAAGGAATTGGGGTTCTAGTATTTTGTAGGTAATCCAAATAGCTTGACCCATTTGAGACCCACTAATGGTATTTCCTTCTTCTACTTTGAATTTTGTGTGTCAAGGTTTCATGAAAAGACTTGCTCTTCCAAAAAACCATGGCCCTCCTTGGAACACTCACTCTCGATCCTCCTCACTAGCAAAGAGAGCTAGGAAATAACCATTAGGGTAAAGTGCTATCTAGAACTCTCCCTTCATGTGCCAATGTTTTGCTACCCAATTCTTGAGTGCTACCAATTGGGGTCTGAACCCCATGAATTTGCATATCAATCCTCTCCTTTCCATACTATCAATACCTTCCTAAAGATCCTCTTTTTCCAACCTTACTATTAGAGATCCATTTGCAACCTTCATACAAACTTTTTCTATCTTCCTAGGATCCACCTTTGATATTTGTAGGGGTCTCCATATAAATTTAATGCCAATACTACCAATATTTCCTCCTACAACCATCCTAACTATATCCCAAAAGGATAGTTTCAAGGGGAGGGATCTCCCCCATCATCTTTGCCCTAGCAGGTTGAAGAAGTATTATTGTGAGGTCTCACTACACTAGGTAAAATTTGTCTAACAAGGGAGTGTAGGGCAAACTGTTGTCTAAAGATGAACAAGATGAGGGGACCTGAAGCTTCTTCTACCCATAAAGTTGATGGTGTTAATGAGATTCCAAGGGTACCATTAAGGAAAGACTTGTACCAAAAGTGACTAACAAATTCTAAACTTCCTAGACCATGAGGTTACACTTACCCATCAAACTGGAAAAGATGATGACCTACAACCTTTTTGGTGGTAGATAAGTCAAATATTGCTATTGGTCAGAGTCCCAAAGCCTTTCTAGTTATATCTAAAAGGAATATATCTTTAGCGAGATCCCTTCTTATACAACAACCATGGACTCACCCATCACCTAGATGAGCGAGTTTCAGAAACTAAACTATCCTTCATTTTCATAGTAACTATCCAATATGTCATTGATCCCTAGTGTTATTACCAAGATAACATTAGTAGAGGCCATAAGGAAGTAGGACTTAGGAACAATGGAAGAACAAGAAGGGACCCAGGGTGACAAGACAAGATTTTGGTATAATCTAGAAGAGCTTACAATATGTAAAAATACAAACATCCTTGGTAGTTCAAGCAACCAAATATTAGTAGAACATATAGCCTTATTGATCTATAAATAGACCACCTCAGTCATGGCAAGAAAGAAAATAAAAGCTTTCAAGACCATACAATTCAGGCACAATCACCAAATGAAGAAGTCCATCAATATTGCATGAAGATACTTTGAAGCATAAAAAATCAAGCAAGAAGTAGAGTGATAGCAGAAGTTCAATTTAGAAGATAAGGAGACAACCAGGTTGAAGCTCCTATTAATATTCAAGAATAAAAAAACTTATCTAGAGTTGTAAGTCTTCCAAAGAATGTCATACTAAGGATCTTAAGTAAATCTTTTTGGGTTGAAAATCTCTTAAAATCCGCATAATAAATGTCACTCCCAGATAGCCTTCATTCAAGCCAGAGTTACGTAGTAGAGAAATATCACCAAAACAATTAGGTTGCTACAAGGAGTCCTGAGCTAAGGGCTGCTATCGAAGTATGGTTGTTAGACCCATAAGAAATAAGAGGTAATGGAGCCAAGGGTGAACCTTGAAAAATGGTGGTATCTCAAAGGCCTCATCATGCAAAAGGTCTCAACCACTAGAAACTCGATCAAGGATTTATTGACACAAGCATCAATAGGTCCGATGAAAGAACAAGCAGGGAAATAACCCAAAAATCAAGCAAAAACATGGATAGGTCCCACACTATCTTGGGATTAGCAAGAAGGTTTTCCATTCCCCAAGCAAGCCTAAAACTTGATTTTCCAAAAGGGGAGGCCCATTAATGCTTAATTTATGAAGGGCCATTATACATATAGATAGCATTTATGATGACTAGACATAAAACCTACTCAACATAATACTTTAGGCTTAGCAACCAAGAGTGATGCAGGTGCTCCCACCTATAGCAATTGAGGGGAAAATAAAATTTTGACTTTTAGTGTAGGCTATAAAATAGCCAATTTTGTATCTCTATGGGGAGAAAAGAATGATATTTCCTCATATCTAGTATCTGCCCAAATAGAGTTTTGTGCTCATTTCTCTTGTGTAATGATATGAACCCGAGCTCCAAGTCAATCTATGTACAAGCCCCTTTGAGCCCTTTCATTGCACATATGTATTTTACTAGTTTTAACACACACACACACACATAAAGCTATGATTATTTACTCTTTGTGTCATTCTTTGTGGATGTGTAAATTTGTATGGGAACCTCGTGACCAGTATCTATCTCTTATGCACATTTTAGGAGAAGAAATATGTATGCTATTATAGAATCATGTTCATGTTTCTTACATGAGTGACTCATGTGTTCATTTATCCCATCAATGCATAAACACTTGTATTTATTGGCACATCATCACCTTTATGCTAGGCTAGTTAGTTTTATTGCTTTCCTTTACCACTTTTCTCTCATCCCTTTTCACAAACAAAATTGGATATATTAGGCTAGCTTAGGAAGAAGTGCACCAAGATCACACCCAAACACAGAGCCATAATTTGTAAAAAATCCCAAAGGTTGTCCTCAAAGTTGCATCCCATGTTCCTGAAGAGAAATAAAGAGCCCCGATAAACTAAATAAGAAAAGCAGTAATAACATAATCAAAAGAAGAAGATCGTAGATTCACACATTACACAATATTTATCCTGGAAACCCTCAACCGGGAAAAACCAACACAGTATTATCTTATTATTGCATTAACTTGACCATCTCCAATACAATAATATTCTTCTTCTATCTCTCCAAACCCTAATGCAAGTGCGATATATATAACAAAGGCACATGCACGAATTTTACAATATCATGGGCGAAAAAGCATGGGTTCAAATATAGTAACCCTAAAAGCCCATATGGGTCTAAAAATAACTTAAAAACCCTAAAAATTTAGTGTTAACCCCGATGAGTATAGGTACAGAGTGTCCAGTACCTTTTAGTGTTAACCCCACTAGAATAACATGGAAAATATTCAACATATTTCCAACATTCTCCCACTTGTTGAATACTTTCCATAGGGGCTAAAAACTACCATTGTCAACTATCAAGGGCAACCATGCCCATAGATCTTCTACACCAAGAAAATTTTTGAGCAGGTACAACCTTTGTTAATGAATCAACAATATTCTTCTTTATATCAACTTTCTCCAATATCACTCGATTCTCTTCAACCATCTCTCTCACAAAATGGTACTTTATATCAATATGTTTTGATCGATCATGAAAACCAAGATTATTTGCCAAAAATATTGCACTCTGACTATCACTATTAATTCTCATAACCTTCTATTTAATACCAACTATTGAACACAACCTTTGTAGCCACACTGCTTCTTTATAAGCATGAGTTGTTGCAATGTACTCTACTTTTGTAGTGGATAAAGCAACAACTGATTGCTTTTTACTCATCCAACTTACTACCCCTCCAAATAGCCTGAACACATAAGCACTCATGGATCTTCTCTTATCAAGATCTCTAGCCCAGTCAACATCCACAAACCCTTGTAGATTTACAATATCATTATCTCCAGATTTTCCTTCATAACAGATAGCATAATCTATAGTTCCATGCAAGTATCTGAAGATCCTCTTCACAATAGTCCAATGTTCCTTTCCTAGATTTGACATATATCTGCTAACTACTCCCACTGCATGTGCAATATCAGGTCTAGTACAGACCATTGCATACATCAGACTACCCACAACACTAGCATAAGGAACATGATGCATTTCTTCAATTTCCTCATCTATTTTAGGACACTGTTCAGCAGATAACTTTTGACCAACCGGATATGGAGTACATACTGGTTTACAATCATGCATCCTAAACTTCTGTAGTATCAAATCAACATATTTCCTTTGATTTAACCATAACTTTCTATTTGCATGATCCCTTATTATTTCCATACCCAAAATAAATTTTGCAGCACCCAAATCCTTCATGTCAAATTCAGAAGATAACTGAGATTTTAGTAACTTTATCATCTCCTTACTATTACCAATTAACAACATGTCATCCACATACAATACAATGATAACAAAATTTTCACCTTCCTTTTTGAAATATACACATGGATCTGCTTTGCTTTTTCCAAGCCCAAGTGTCAAGACAAACCTATCAAATTTTTGGTTCCACATCCTTGGAGACTGCTTCAACCCATAAAGAGACTTCTTCAACTTGCATACCAGGTCCTCCTTACATTTTACCTTAAAGCATTCTAGTTGTGACATATATATATCTTCATCAAGTTCACCATGTAGAAAAGTTATCTTTACATCCATCTGTTCTATTTCAAAATCAAAAGCAACAGAAATAGCCAACAAAAATCTGATTGAAGTTAGTTTAGCCATAGGAGAAAAAATCTCACCAAAGTCAATTCCCTCAACTTGAGAAAATCCTTTTGCTACCAAGTGAGCCTTGTACTTCTCCAACTTTCCTTCTACATTGTACTTCTTCTTGAATAACCACTTACAACCAATAGGTTTTCTACCAGGAGGTAATTTCACCAAGTCCCATGTCTTATTTTTATCCAGAGACTCCATTTCTTCTTCCATAGCCCTTTTCCAAGACTTATTCTCACTTGACTGAAGTGCCTCCTTTACAGTCTTGGGTTCTTCATCAATAACTGATAAATTAAATGCAGAATAAAAATTTGAAGGACTATACCTATCTAGGAGTCTTCTCTCTCGGTAGGATCTCCTCAAAATTGGAGTTCTAGGTTCTACATCTTCAGCTTCCTCCTCACCTTCTTCCTCTGAATATTCCTCTTCAAACTCTCTCTGTAATTTAGGTTCTACCATAGGTTCTTCCTCCTGTTCCAATTTTACCTGCACTATTTTTGGTTCTTTGCTTGGTTGCATTTCCTATTTTAAAACCCCTTTTGTTTCTCTAAAGATCACATTATGACTGTAAACAACCTTCTGTGTTTATGGGTTCCACAACTTATATCCTTTAACACTAGTACTATAACCCACAAATATGTATTTTTTAGATTTATAGTCTAGCTTAGTCCTTTTCTCTTTTGGGACATACATATAAGCATCACAACCAAAAACCCTTATATGTCTAAGAGAGGGTTTCTTACCAATCCATACTTCCTATGGAGTCTTGTCCACCAAAGCTGAGGTAGGAGATCTATTGATGAGATAACAAGTTGTTAACACAACTTCTACCCAAAATTTCTTTTCTAACCCTGCACCACTTAGCATACTTCTAGCCTTATCCATCAATGTCATATTCATCCATTCTGCAACCCCATTCTATTGTGGAGTATACAGAGTTGTTCTCTACATTTCTATTCCACAATCCTTGCAAAACTACTCAAATTCATTAGAGCAATACTCACCACCATTATCACTTCTCAAAACCTTTATCTTTTTCTCTATCTGATTTTCTACAAGAGCCTTAAACTCTTTAAATTTATTAAAAACCTCATATTTGTTTCGTAGAAAATATACCCAAGTCTTTCTTGAGAAGTCATCTATAAATGTAACAAAATAGATAGATTTACCTAATGATGGTACTTTTGCAGGTCCAAACACATCACTGTGAACTAGATGTAGAATTCCTTCAGACCTTGTAGCACTACTTGGAAACTTGACTCTAGTTTGTTTCCCAAAAACATAGTGCTCACAAAAATCAAAATTTAATGGGCAATCAGAAATTCCTTCAGCCATACCTTTCATTTTCAATGTTCGAAGTCCTTTCTCACCAATATGCCCCATGCGTTGATGCCACAACATTGTCTTCACTATAGGAATACTCGAAGCCATTTCAACCATATTATTTTCCTGTACCACTGAAGAGTTATTGCAATTAATACTTACAGTGCTAGCCTCAAGTCTGAACAAAGTTCCTATGTGAACTCCTCTTGCCAACACCAAGGATCCATGAACCATCTTGCAACTATCCTTATTGAATACCACATTCACACCTGCATCATTCATCTTACTCATAGATATCAGATTCCTTGCCAAACCTAGAATATGCAACACACCAAGAAGGGTTTTAATTCTTCCATATTTTAGCATCAACTTGACTCTTCCTCGACCTATTATTTTATATGTCGAATTGTCTCCCAAGAAGACTTTACCTCCATCTATATTTTCATATTCATAGACCCCTCCCTATGAGGAGTCATATGAAAAGAAGCACCTGAGTCAATCAACCATGAGTCATCGCATTCACTTGAGCATGTTGCAGCTAAGAATAAGTCCCCTGAATCTTCATTTGTGGTCTTCATTTCTATAGAAGTTCCTTCATCAGATGATCGATTATTATCAACCTTTTTAGATCTGCAGTCTCTTTTATAATGCCCTGCTTTACCACAATTCCAACATTTCCTCTTTTTTAGGGCAACAGATTTACCCCTAGATTTTGATTTCTTTTCTCCTAATTTATTTTTGCTTCTTTCTTGAGAATGACCTCTCACAACCAAGGCTTCCTTTTGATGATAATCCTCAGAATATTTTCATCTCATCTCCTCAGACAACAAAGTTCCTACTATATCCTCTACTTTCAATGTAGATGTAGTATTGGTGATAGCCATAACAAGGTTATCCCATGAATCAGGTAATGAACAAAGTAAAGTAATACATTTTTCTTCTTCATCCATTTTTACTTCTACAGAGGTTAATTGACTTACCACAGTGTTAAAAGCATTCAAATGTTCAGCCACAGAGTCACCATCATTCATTCAAAGTGAATACAATTTCTTTCTGAGAAAGAGTTTATTTACCAGTGACTTTGTCTGATACAATGTTCCTAGCTTCTCCCATAACAACTTTGTCGTGGTCTCTGTAGATACATTCAACAATACCAAATCAGATAAGCACAATATGATAGAGCTCCTTGCCTTCCTATCGATTTTTAGCCAATCCTCATCTATCATCGATGTTGGTTTTGTTCCCGAGACCGCAATCCACTGATCTCTATCAACCAACAGATCCTCCATCTTGAGTTTCCACAACTCAAAATTTTATCCATTAAATTTTTCAATCTCTATCCATGTGCTTCCCATATTTCTCCTTTTCCTGGATCCTTTCACGTATGACTCCCACTCAAGAATTAATTTATCATAGGGTTGAAACCCTTACTCCTCGAACAAAGCTAAAACCTAGCTCTGATACCAAATGAAGAGAAATAAAGAGCCCCGATAAACTAAATCAGAAAAGCAGTAATAACAAAATCAAAAGAAGAAGATCGCAGATTCACACATTACACAATATTTATCCTGGAAACCCTCAACCGAGAAAAACCAACACAATATTATCTTATTATTGCATTAACTTGACCGTCTCCAATACAATAATATTCTTCTTCTATCTCCTCAAACCCTAATGCAAGTGCGATATATATAACAAAGGCACATGCATGGATTTTACAATATCATGGGTGAAAAAGCATGGGTTCAAATATAGTAACCCTAAAAGCCCATATGGGTCTAAAAATAACTTAAAAACCCTAAAACATTGTCCTGAACCCCGACGAGTATAGGTACAGAGTGTCCAGTACCTTTTAGTGTTAACCCCACCAGAATAACATGGAAAATATTCAACATATTTCCAATATCTCCCTAGAATTCTCCACACAAGGCACAGACATCAGACACACTTGAAAACCGCAATGGGTGGTCACTATGTCGAAGCATGAACTAGACACAATACAGTTTCTAATAGTTAATGTAGCATACCTCATGGGATGAACCACACAATATCAGACTAAGACCTTGGTTAAAGCCTTAGTTATTTTCTTACTATAGCATCTTCAATGTTCACCTAGAGATTCCATTGGTCAAGGGACTCATCGTACGATGAGTCTACTATTTTGAAGATAAACCCGATAATTTATGAACTTTGGGCCTATCACAAGGTCCAATACAAGAGCAAACTAATATTGACTATTTCCACCACTAAACTACGGTCATTGAACATGGCTACAACATAAAATTGATAACAAAGAAGGCTATTGGCATGGAATGACAGAGGCTCACTACAACCACCAACCCCACTTGCTACATGGGATGAGATCCGAGTCTCAATACTAAAATTCTTATTGTTCTTCACTAGAGAAGACGTAGTAACACCTACAAAGAACCTCCAATGTATGGTCATTCTACGCACACTATACAACATCGATTGGCAAAATGTGGTGCTAAGGCTATTGTTATATTCTTCTCACCCCATATTTCATATTTAGTTGGGACTAGCTTGCCAATATACTTGTAGATAGATTCAGAGAAAAGATAGATGAAGTATTTTGTAATGTCCCCTTCTTACACTTAGATAGTTTGACACCCGTCAGCCTATTTCGGAGTTCCCGTAGGCTAGTCGGTGATGGTTAGGGAGCTCATTGGCTTGGAGAGCCCGTGTTTTCGATTCCATGATCTTTGGGTTTTGGTACTATTTATAGAATATACTATTTTTAGTATATGCTATTTTTAGTAAGTGGTATTTCCAGTTTTCAGCATCCAGTCAGTTGTAGAGGTTTGTGGTGATTTTGGGTAATATTCATTCTATTTTGGCATTCAGTGAGCGAATTTGATTAATTTAATATTTCACTTAAGTTATAAAGTAACTTAAGTGTAATGTTATATTTTAATATTTCAATAAAGTGCACCAAAAAGGGGGGACGCCTAGCTTAAGGGGGAAAAATGAAATATTTTAAAAGTGAGCTTTTGTGGAGATAAAGTAATGTTTATTTTTGAAAACCTAATTTCTCATTGAGAAAAAACCTAACTCCTCTCCAAGCTCTTTAAAAGTGGGTTTTGGCTCCCATTTTCATTATCTGAGAATTGACAACTTAGGGAGATGTTGCTGGAATGTATCCAGGATTTCGATTTGTAGGTTGTGGAGGATGGAAAACCTCTTTAACTCTTCAGGTTTTGATGGTGAAAGACCCATCCTAGCTGGATATGGTATTTTCATCCAGGAAATACATTGGTGCTTCAGAGATTTCAATATTTTGATTTGCAGATTTTAGGGTTTGGTGTGTTTGGTTTCCAATGTGATGTTTTGTGCATGAGATCTTCATTTTTGGTGATTTGGGTAATTGTTCTTGAGGTTTTGTGTAATGCAGAATTTCTTGGCATGATTGGCCATACCATTTTGGCCATGAAGTCGAACCACATTTTGGTGTGCAGCTTTCAGAGGAAGTAGAATCTGGTTGTGGGTATTATTTCTTTGGTTTCAGTGGACTTGGGCACCCCTTTTTGTAGAGTTGCATGTTTTTAGTGGTTGTTCCTGATTTTTTAGAGGTAGCCAAACCTGTTTGCAGATCCTACAACTATGGTATCTTGTGGGTGTTGGTTATTTCTGGTTGCCTATGATCGTATTGTCATTTAGAAGGCTTTGGGTGAGATTTCAGACTTAAGACAATGCTCAGTAGAGAGGTGAACAACTTGGTGTGACATTGTTTGGTGGATAGTAGAATTTGTAGCCATGTATCTGGTGTTTTTAGACCTATAACGTCACTTCCCTCTCTCAAAGAATTAGGATTTCATCTTTGTTGTGGTATGCAATGAGTTATTACTTGATGTAACAATGTTATGAATGTGTTTCTCAATCAAAATATGTTGTTACAATAGTTTGCATAAGACTATTTAGTTTCTGAGTTATTGCGGTAGTGTTTACCTTCTAGCTTGCATATTTATATTATATATATATTAAAAAAAATTAGGGGTATTTATTACAGTGGTATCAGAGCAAGTTTGTTCTTGCCAACCTTGTCGATATTTTTCAAAAAAATTGTAACTTTCCATGAGTGAAAGGGAACAAAGATACTATAACAGAGAGCTAAGGAAAAATCATTGGCAACCACCTCAGATTCTTGAAGGTGATACCGTCATAGGGATCTTGGGTTTACAGTAGGAAAGTTCCAGTGATAGTGAAGGTATTCCAGAGGTTATGGTAGAAAGAGACAAAGGGAGAGTTGGTTCAGAGAGTCCTGATACCAAGGTTGAACAAAAATTTGATGTTATGATGGAGATGATGTCTCAGATGCTTTCCAAGATTAACCAAGGAATACAACCATCAAGTCATAACAATACTCTGGGCATGGGAATACATTTGGGTGAATCCAACACTTCCAATCAGCATGGAGGTACTAAATCAATAGCCTCATGGACTATTCCAAGACCTTTACAACCCACATTTACACGAAGAGAAGAAGTTCCTATTGATCGAGAACCCCAAATTCCTTTAGTTGATGAATTGAGACATACATATGCTGAGTATGACACCTTACCGAAAGAGATCAAGGGTCGTTTCTCCCTCAATGAATACATGAACCAAAAGAAGAGTAGAGGTGGAACAAGGACTGAACAGAGGGGAACAATAGTACATAAATATTTGCAGTAGGCACTAAGTAAGGTTACCTTGGCTCATTTTTATGGGAGTGATAAGTGTACAACTAGAGCTTGGGTCCAGAAGTTGGACAACTATCTATCTCTTAGACCAATGCCTGAAGAGGAAGCAATCAAGTTTACCACTTTGCATTTGGAGGGGATTGCACACGAGTGGTGGTATCATGGACTTACAACTTTGGGACATAGAGCTATTACTACATATGATGAGTTTACTCAGAAGCTCATCGAACGGTTTGACAGGAAGGACCCAGAGTTACATTTCAAGGAGTTAGCTCAGTTGAAATAATATGGATCCTTGGAGACTTATATAGCAAAATTTTAGAGACTTTCAGTGATGGTCTCGGGAATCACAGAGAGGAGATTAGTAGTCCTTTTTAGTGAGGGACTCATGGAGCCTATCAGGGGTTGGATTAAAGCATTTGATCCACCAACCTTGCAAGAAGCTATGAAGAAAGCAAGGAACATGGAGTTGGTTGCTCCTAGATCTAAATTTTAGACCAAACCCTCTATAGGAAAGGAGAACAAAAAATATTTTTAGAAAGAAGCAAATCAACATAAGAGGGAAATTCCAAAGATTGATTATGA
Organism: Wollemia nobilis; assembly: GCA_028583015.1. Classification (NCBI taxonomy): domain Eukaryota; kingdom Viridiplantae; phylum Streptophyta; class Pinopsida; order Araucariales; family Araucariaceae; genus Wollemia; species Wollemia nobilis. The sequence continues at coordinate 13,984,185 of JAQPPZ010015100.1, forward strand.
GGCATTAAATTATTTAAGAAGAAAAAATTTATGCTTCACATGCAAATAACCATGGGCTCTGGGACATAGATGTGTTGTTAAGGGAAAATCCAATCAAATAGAATACTATTCAGCTGATGAATCAACAACTGAAAACTCAGACCAACAATCTGATCCAGAAGAAAAAGAAGAGGAGAAGTCATCAGAAGAGTCCAAAAAGGAGGAAAAAGGTCAAGGAACTCTTGCACAACTCCATAGTTTTTAGAGGAATGAATCATTGAGGATACGAGGAGTGTTAGGAGGGTAGCGAGTTGTGGCATTGATAGACATGGGAGCCACACATAACTTCATTGATGAGGGGGTTGTTGCTCGTAGAGGACTAAAAATCGAGGAGGTGAATGGTTTCAGGGTGATGGTAGCAGATGGATTCACCATTACATGTACCAAAAAAATCTCATAGATGGGTCTTCAGTTGGGCAACCATGAAGTTAGAGATGATTTCTATGTTGTTAGCATCGAAGACATGGATGTTGTGTTGGGTATTCAGTGGTTGCACTCTTTAGGTGAGATTGTACTCAATTTTTAGACTATGGAATTGAAATTCAAATCTGAAGGGAAAAATGTGGTTCTGAGAGGGATGTCAAATGGAGGACCATGGGTAGTCTCATTCAAAAGAATGGAGAGATTATTTAGACATGATCAGGTGGAGTGGGCAGTAGAGTGTGTGATCATACCCACAGTTACAGAAGAGGTGAAACATTCTTATCATCCGGAGATCCAGGCTTTGCTTACCAAGCGAAGTAAGGTTTTTAGTAGCATACCTCTAGGGAGACCTCCTAATAGAGGTATTGAGCATGTGATAGAATTAGAGGAGGGTGCAAATCCCATTATCACTACCCCATACAGACATCCTAAAAGGCTCAAGGATGAGATTGAAAAGACTATTAAGGAACTATTGGAGATGGGGCACATTAGACCAAGTAAGAGTCCATTTGCTTCTTCAGTGGTCTTGGTGAAGAAGAAGGATGGAACCATGCGCATGTGCATTGATTACAGAGCTTTGAATAAGAAGATGATTAAAAATAGGTACCCCATCCCTCGGATTGATGAGCTCATTGACGAGCTACATGGTGCAGTGTATTTTTCCAAGATAGATTTGAGATCCGGTTATCATCAGATTCGGGTCAGAGAGGAGGATATTGAAAAAATAGCTTTCAGATGTCACTTTGGCCACTTTGAGTTCTTGGTCATGCCTTTCGGATTGACCAATGCACCTGCTACTTTCCAGTCCTGCATGAACAGGATTTTTAGCAAATAGTTACGTAAGTTTGTATTAATATTCTTTGATGATATTTTGGTTTACAAAAAATCATGGGAAGAGCATTTGAAACATTTAGATGAGGTTTTGGGAATCCTTGAGGCCGAATCATTGTTTTCCAAAGAGTCAAAGTGTGAATTTGGGATGACATAACTATTATACCTTGGACACATAATCAACTCACAGGGAGTTAGTGTAGATCCAGAGAAAATAAAAGCAATTCTAGATTGGCCACCACCTACCAATCTTACATAGTTGAAGGGGTTCTTTGGGTTGTGTGGTTTTTACAGGTGGTTTGTCAAGGGTTTTTCATAGATGGCTGCTCCACTTATAGATTTGACTAAAAAGGGAGCTTTTACTTGGTCTGAATCAGCACATAGAAGACCTTTGATGACTTCAAACAACTTATGAGCACATGTCCTATTCTGGCCATTCCAGATTTTGCTAAACCATTTGAGCTTCATTGTGATGCTTTGGGGGAAGGCATTGGAGTTGTATTGATGTAAAATAAGCATCCTATAGCTTATGAGAGTAGGAAGTTGAGGGATGGAGAGAGGACTTACTCTATTTATGACAAAGAAATGTTAGCCATCATGCATGCTTTGGCTAAATTCAGATAGTACTTAGTGGGAGGTAGGTTTGTGGTGAGAACTGATCATAACAACCTCAAACATTTCTTGAATAAAAAATATCTCAATGATAGGCAACATAAATGGGTCAGCAAGTTGTAGGCTTATGATTTTGATATTGAGTATGTAAAAGGGAAGAAGAATATAGTGGTTGATGCATTGTCAAGAAGGCCACATTTGAGCTCACTTACAGAGATTGCAGTAGATTGGAAATGTCAAATTGTTGTAGAGTATGCTAAGAATACCTTAGCTAACAACATTTTGGATGGGACTTCACAGGATGACAGGTACAAGGTAAGAAATGAAATAATTTTTTATAAGGATAGAATATTTTTGGTCCCTGAATCTAGACTTAAGACAAAGGTTTTGAAGACTTTTCATGATATTCCTATGGCTGGCCACCCTAGATTCTATAAGACTTACAAGAAGGTCCATGAGATATTTTCATGGAAGGGACTGAAGAATGAGGTTTTACAGTATGTTCATGAATGTCCTATATGTCAACAGAATAAGAATGAGCATCATTATCCTGCTGGTTTGTTGCATCCCCTACCTATTCCCACTCAAAAATGGGAAAGTATCTCAATGGACTTCATCACTAGACTTCCCAAGGTGCAAGGGAAGGACTACCTTTATGTGGTTGTGGATAGGTTGACTAAATTTACCCATTTCTATGCTATTTCAGCAGCATTTACAATAGTACAGGTGGTTGATCTGTTCTTCAGAGAGGTATTCAGACTTCATGGTTTACCCAAAAATATTGTTAGTGATTGGGACAACAAGTTTATGAGTCTATTTTGGTAGGAGTTGTTCAAATTGTGTGGCACTGTGCTGACCCCTAGCACTAGTTATCACCCACAAACTGATGGGCAAACAAATATTGTAAACAAATGGGTGGAAGGGTACCTATGCAACTATGTTTCAGGGTAGCAGAAGGCATGGGTAAAGTGGTTGCATTTAGGGGAGTACTGTTATAACTCCTCTTATCACATGACTATCAAGATGTCACCATTTTTGGTATTATACGACTATGAGGCTCCAAGATTTATTGATTTACTTTTGGGAGATTGTAGAGTACCTAAAGCTAAGGATATTTTATAGGAGAGTCAAGACATCATGAGATCCTTGAGAGACAACATTCAACAAGCACAAAATCAGCAAAATAAGTATGCAGACCAGCATAGAACTGAGTGGGTTTTCGAAGTAGGAGACATGGTCTACTTGCGCTTGCAGCCCTACCGACAATCCACTCTCAAAAGGAGTGGAGCAGAGAAGCTTAAGCCTCAATTTTATGGGCCATTCAGGATCTCCAAGAGGATTGGAGAGGTGGCATATGAGTTGGAGTTACCTGAGAGTAGTAGGGTGCACAATGTCTTTCATGTATCATGCCTCAAGAAGGTGCTTGGACATAACATAGTACCATCTATAGAGTTACCTCCTTTGGATGAGGAAGGGAAGTTAGTATTGATTCCTAAAGCAGTTATTGACTACAGAGAGCGTTCCCTTAGGAGGAGGACAGTCAGAGAAGTTTTGGTGAAGTGGAAGAATCTGCCAGTAGAGGATGCTACATGGGAGAGTGAGCAGATTTTACAACACTCGGATCTGCAATTGCTTGAGGACAAGCAATTTTGGGGAGGGAGGACTGTAATGTCCCCTTCTTACACTTAGATAGTTTGACACCCGTCAACCTATTTCGGAGTTCCCGTAGGCTAGTCGATGATGGTTAGGGAGCTCATTGGCTTGGAGAGCCCATGTTTTTGATTCCATGATCTTTGGGTTTTGGTACTATTTATAGAATATACTATTTTTAGTATATGCTATTTTTAGTAAGTGGTATTTCCAGTTTTTAGCATCCAGTCAGTTGCAGAGGTTTGTGGTGATTTTGGGTAATATTCATTCTATTTTGGTATTCAGTGAGTGAATTTGATTAATTTAATATTTCACTTAAGTTATAAAGTAACTTAAGTGTAATGTTATATTTTAATATTTCAATAAAGTGCACCAAAAAGGGGGGACGCCTAGCTTAAGGGGGAAAATGAAATATTTTAAAAGTGAGCTTTTGTGGAGATAAAGTAATGTTTATTTTTGAAAACCTAATTTCTCATTGAGAAAAAATCTAACTCCTCTCCAAGCTCTTTAAAAGTGGGTTTTGGCTCCCATTTTCATTATCTGAGAATTGACAACTTAGGGAGATGCTGCTGGAATGTATCCAAGATTTTGATTTGCAGGTTGTGGAGGATGGAAAACCTCTTTAACTCTTCAGGTTTCGATGGTGAAAGACCCATCCTAGATGGATATGGTATTTTCATCCAGGAAATACATTGGTGCTTCAGAGATTTTAGTATTTTGATTTGCAAATTTTAGGGTTTGGTGTGTTTGGTTTCCAATGTGATGTTTTGTGCATGAGATCTTCGTTTTTGGTGATTTGGGTAATTGTTCTTGAGGTTTTGTGTAATGCAAAATTATCTGGCATGACTGGTCATACCATTTTGGCCATGAAGTCGAACCACATTTTGGTGTGCAACTTTCAGAGGAAGTAGAATATGGTTGTGGGTATTATTTCTTTGGTTTCAATGGACTTGGGCACCCCTTTTTGTAGAGTTGCATGTTTTTAGTGGTTGTTCCTGATTTTTTAGAGGTAGCCAAACCTGTTTGCAGATCCTACAACTATGGTATCTTGTGGGTGTTGGTTATTTCTGGTTGCCTATGACCGTATTGTCATTTAGAAGGCTTTGAGTGAGATTTCAGACTTAAGACAACGCTTAGTAGAGAGGTGAACAACTTGGTGTGACATTGTTTGGTGGACAACAAAATTTGTAGCCATGTATCTGGTGTTTTTAGACCTGTAACATCACTTCCCTCTCTCAAAGAATTAGGATTTCATCTCTGTTGTGGTATGCAATGAGTTATTACTTGATGTAACAATGTTATGAATGTGTTTCTCAATCAAAATATGTTGTTACAATAGTTTGCATAAGATTGTTTAGTTTTTGAGTTATTGCGGCAGTGTTTACCTTCCAACTTGCATATTTATATTGTTCTATATATATATATATATATATATATATATATATATATATATATATATATATATAAAACAAAATAGAGGTTTTTATTACATATTCCTTCTAGAGCGACTATCAACTATAAAAAAAGCCCCTATGGAGGCCATTGATGATTTTAATGCTAGATTTAACAAGACTTGGCATAGAACTCCTAAAGAGATACAACCCCCACCAAGTATGTCCTTTATCTACCATTTAAAGGATTTTGATTCAAATATAGCTATGATGATAAAGTTGAGAGGAGGGAGTTCTATTTTGAAAGCCTATGGGATTACCATTCAGGCCGAAAGAGATATTATCCAGATTGGAAGACTAGGCCCTCCATACCTCTATTTCCTAACATACCACTGCCTTAGTAGCTACCTCCATCTGTGCAACCCATAACTTTTTAGCAAAACTATGTTTCAATCAGGTTCCAATACAAGTGAAACTCTCTTTCACATGTCAGTTCCCCATCACCTCCCAATACTAAAAAATGTTAATTCTATAAACACCATGAAGACCTTGACTAATGAAATGGTGATCCTCAAATGGCACAATAATTTCCAAAGGTTTAGTTACCAAAGGTGGAGTTTATGTCACCATATAAAGAATAAATGCCCTACCAGAAAATGAACCTCTAGTACAAACTGGTGTCCCCACTATAGGAAAGAGGGGGGTTATAGAGGAGGACTGGGAAGAGAATCATGTGACTACAAGTACTCCACCAAGATTCAATAGATTCAAATACAGGCAACCCCAGATGATGATACCATATAAAATAATCACACAATATTCGTAACAGAAAATATCAATTTGTAATTATCATCTAAAGATAGAAATCCAGGTATTATATATATTATTTTTCTTGATAGGAGATTTTTTTACAACCAAACTATTTTTAGTAGTTGGCAAGCACAGGGTTCAAACCACATGAGTTGTATCCACAAAACCTATTCCACCTAATTGTTTTATAGCCCACTGTTAAATGGACCACTGAGTACTCCAAATTTATACCATCATCATCAATCTGGTAGGCATTCAGAAGATTCGAATCAGACTACTACCTTTGCAACAAGCTTCCCCCAAAGTTTGAACCTGGATATCTTCTTGGTAAATGCCCAGCCAGACTAGCACTTATCAATCCACATGCCTTAGGGATAGTCTAGGTATTATATTACTCCATGCTATCATAAATTGATATAAAAACTTCAAAACAGTCTTTGTTGCAATGTCAAATGTGTTTCTTAACTCTATTTTCAAATTCCTCACATGGTCAAATAAGCACACAATTTATATGGAGTTCGAATATTTATTCAATCAAACTGCCATAGTGGTGGTAGTGTATGACATACCGACAGATGGAAAGTTGTACCAATTTTTGCGGCTGTGCACTTACAACAACCCTCTCAAGTTAAACACTCATAGTGTAACAACCCTCAAAAAATCTATTTTATTATACGCCTAATTTGTCTGCAAGGATGAGATACTGCTAATGTATCTATGGATGCAAGAGACATATATTGTTGCTAGTAGGGCAATGCAAAGGAAGGAGGTCTCCTCAATGGGAAGAAGAATTATTCCGGTGCAAGGTAAGTCAAAGGAGATGATGAGCGGTGGTGTATTCTCCAGTTGATAGGGGTAAAGAACCCTATGGGCAATGCATTCGCCAACGGTCATGCATATCATGTAGCTGCATTTGTAGGGGTGTTTGATGTTTGATAATTTATGAATTGTGATGTTTGAATGACAATGAAAATGTCTAATGCATAGGAGCCATAGTTTAAAATTAATGAAATAAATATAGAATAAATATAAGACTAGTAGTGTTTTGAGTTTAAACAAAAAGAAAATGTGTGTTTTTGAGAAATTTATTTATTCAAAATTAATATATATATATAATGTAACTAATTGTATAAATATCAATACATATATATATATATATATATATATATATATATATATATATATATATATATAAAAGTATATTGAAAGCAAATAACACTTAATGTTCTATAGAGAAAAGGTAAATAAAATAAATAAATGATTTAAAAAAAATGGCATATTAAAATATATATAATAAAATAATACGAATACCAAAGAATTATTGGTTGGCATTCTTTGAAAAGGATATTTAGTGAATTGTTGGTATTTTTCTAGAGGTTATTATGGTTGTTGAACGTGGAAGAGTGGATACCACTTGGTATTTTTAGAATAGACAGATTTGGAACCAAACGCGAGTTTTGCATGCAAGGAGTGGGGAACCATCTTCTAGATGGGGAAACAAAGAAAAGGAGAAGTAGACGGTGTGGTATACATGGTTTCAGTGAAGGGTGAGCTAGGCGTTGGAGGTGAGGGGAGAACATAGCGCAACGAAAGGAGAGCAAGGTGTTGAAAGCAAGAAAAGAATAGTAAGTCTACTCTGATAAATAAATTTTAAGAAAAAACAAATGGAAAATAAAATTTGATTATATGGATAAAAATAATACGATGATGCTTTATGTGATAATTCGGAATAGCATATGCATTATAGAAAAACTAAAATTATTCTGTGTGATATGGTTATTGCATGCAATCAAAGGATTACTGGAAACATTAAGCTTCAATGTGTTACTGTGTGACTCGATGATTGTGAACTAACACCAAATTTATTCTATCTAAAATTATTTGATGCATGTTGTGTTAACATTAAACATCAATGTGTTGCTGTGTGACTGGTTGGTTGTGAACCAAGTCTGAATTTACTCTTGCAAGATTGTTAAAAATACTATGATGTTGTGAGTCGTGTGGGGAAATATTATAAAAGCTTTGCATGTTGAATGAAACATGGAAATGATGTATGCATATTAGTATTAGCTACACTTCATTATAAAACGACCGTTATGACCCTTGGAAAGCTCAGAATAATCAATAAGAGGAGGAAGAATTATGATGAACACTACAAAATATAACACATGCCATATTTTAATGGTTCTGATAGTGTTCAAACATCAAAGAATTGTGTAAATGGAAGAAAGGGAATTGTTATATATTTTTTACTCGTAAACTTTACTCAGGGGTTTTTTGAAGCCTGAGTTATAAAAGGAATATAGCCAAACCTGTTACATGCATTGGTAAATTATTATATGGATCTTGGGATAAACGCAGAACAAAGTTTGTAAATTTTGTATTGATATTTGAAAACGTAGCTTGGGAAAACATGCATTGTTGAATTCTGGAAACAAGGTGTAAACTGCAATCTCAAATGTATAAACTGTTATTTTATTTCAAAAACATACTGCTTGATGTGAAGCGCAATTTGTGTCATTTTTATTTGTGTATAACTTTGTTGCGAGACAAAGAATGATTAAGACTTCTGTTATCACGTGGAGCTTGTATACAATAGCACTGAGTGTAGTTAATATGGACTATGAAATTTTTAATTTTATTATATGGGTATTTGTTTTAGGAAACCTTTATATGTAAGATGTGTTTTTCCTTAACACGGATCCATAGCTAAGTACAGTTATAGGAAACTGTTCTCATTTAGATATAAACTTGATACATATTATAAATCTGAAGCTTAATATTTGCGTGCAACAATGTTGTCTCTTTCATTATTTCCTTCAGTATGTATTTTGCCCAAATTTGATGATTAATACATTTAATTTTAGCTTGCACTGACACAATTTAGATGTAAAATGATCTGGTTTAAACACCCTGAATAGTTTAAAAACTCTGTAGTGGATTGAGGAAAAGAGCAATTCACTATGTATAAAACGGGTCTAAATTTGAAATTTATTTTGAGGTTTTAATAGTCTATCTTAAAGTTCTGTACAGAGTTTAGATTATGGGTTTATGCATTGGAAATGTAAAAAAAATTAATAGAGAAGCCATAATATAGTAGCAATGATAGCTTTAGTTCTCAGATTGAGGAATATCCAACTTAAATCTAGGTCAGATCCAAGAATTATTATAGAAACGTTACTTTTGAAACCACTGCGTAAGCTTAAAAGAGATAGTAGTCGGATATGTTAGCATGATAGTTGTATATCATCATTATTTCAATCAAGACAACAAAGGGGTTTGGTGTGTAGTTGTCTTACAATAATCGTGGATGGTGCTATGTTTTCTTATTTAAATCAGAATGAGTTAAACTTATTTTAAAAAATCTTACAGATTAAGCATTATAGAACCATTGTCACAATACATAATTTGGTGTAAGCAGATCGCTTAATCTCTTATTATGTAGCATAAATTTTATGGAGTAATATAAGAATAGAAGATGTTCTTTTCAACTTAAATTAGAAGTAACTTCTACTCCATTAGTTAAAAAGAATTAAAAAGGAATTGTAAAACAGAATAGTATTGTAGATTTAAGATTCTTTACTTTGATTGCAATGTATCCAAATATGATTTTTATTCAGCCTTAGTGATAAACATATAATAGAGAGATATGGGAACTAGTTATCTTATGTTACCTTAATAAATCCTAAAACCATTAGGATATGGTGTTTGTTTTCAAACCTTTGCTTAGTCAAAATCCTTTAGACACTTCAAACCATAGCTAAGTTTGAGGAGAGGGAATTTAAGATTGTGGAATAGATAATCTTAAAATGCAACCTAAGGTTTTGGGTAGGACAACCTTGATGGACATTAAAGACTGTGGGAAGGAAAATCTTGTGAAGATAATTTTAATGGTGTTGCGGGTAGGCAATCACCATGGAAAACAAAATTTAATGATGATGCAGGTAGGAAATCATCATGGATCAGGGCTCTAATAGTACTTCTGATGGAAAAGGGGTTTGAATAGGAGGCAACAGGGTTGTATGGGAATATCTTCTAGGTTAACCTTGCTAGTGATGAGTGGTAAATTAAGCTTGACTAGGTGTTATTGATAACACAATGGTATGGAACATCGTGTTGGTTAATCAACACAAGATGTTGGGTAGTTACCAAGGTATTTGTAAGACCCTAGAAAATGCTCCATGGAGAATGGTTGATCGTCTAACTCGAGTATGTATGCGCTAAGTCTTGCATGATATAAATATAAGACATAAAATTAGAAAATCATGTTAAGACATGGGAAAGTATGCATCACTCCTCTAGGTGTTATGGGTCCTAGAGGAAAAGAAACCCACTACCTAAACTTAGGATCTCGGGAGGAGAGTGAAGTTCAAAATGGAAACTATACGGGATTTGGCCAATCTCGATTTCATGAGTATTTCCACTACAGTGAAATTCCACTCATGAAGATAGATTTAACATGCTCAAACTAGAAAATGAATTTGAAAAGAATAAAATAAAGAAAATTTTTCTCATATTGAAATATCTGATATTAGACAATCAAGTGGGAAGACTTGGGATGATTTGACAACCAAGTGGGCAGACTTGGGGTGTTACATTTTGTATCAAAGCCAACGTTGAGAATCTTTTAAGTGATAAAATTTAAAAATCTATGTCAAATTTAATTTGAAGTTACCAATATGTTCACCTAAGATTTGAAAATTTTACAAGGCTCTTTGTTTTGCTGGGCAGACAATGGCATCCAGAAAAAAAGCTAGTTCCTAAAAAATAACTATAGCGGTTCAGTGGGAAGGGCTGACTGAGAACCCTAGAAGGGTCATTCAAAAATTTATGTGGATTGGGGCATCAGAGGAAGTCGTAGAATACCCTTGGGAAAAGAGGAAGGAAAAATAACCAGTTAATAAAGAGGATAAAATGGTTCGGATGGTACAACTATTGCGGGAGCAAATGAGCCAATAGAAAGAACAAATGGAGTAGCAAAGTGCTCAAATGGATGAACACATGGCACAAAAAAATTACCAAATAATAGAGCATATGGAGCAACAAAAAGCTCAGCTGGCTCCACAACAATAAATGATTTCCCATCAATAGAAAATAATAGAAAATATATCCAAAGGAAAAGAAATGGTAATAGTTGAGGATGAGATAACTATTGACCCAGGAAGGAAACAAGTAGGTTCAGAGTTGGACAAGGATATGCGAAGAATTGATATAGCCAAATTTGATGGCAAATATGATGGGGAAGAAGATGAAAGATGGCTGAATAGTGTGGAAGCATACTTTGTAGTTAGAACCCTTTTATCTAAATCGAAAAGCTCATGGGTAGTCTTTCGATTGACTAGAGCTGCCACTGATTGGAGGGATACATATAGGAAAACTCACAATGTGGAGGCTACCGATGTTTATTGGGACACAATTGTTTTGGCATTTAAGGATAGGTTCCTAACACTAAAATTTTACATTGAAAGGACTACGAAATTTTCAAGGTTAACATAGGGCAGTATGTCTGTAATTGAATACTATCAGCGATTTGTGCAATTACTCAAATACATGTCCGAATATGAGCAACGAAATGAAATCAAAATTCAGAAATTTCTTTTAGAGTTACATCCAAAAATTGGACACATGATTCTTATGTTAAAACCTGCTACCCTAACTGCTGCTTGTGACTTGGATCGACAAGAAGAGGATAATTTTAAGGTCAAGAAAGCTTATTATCAACAATATTCGGAGAAGGAAGAACCATAGAAAAAGAAAAATGTGGATCCAACCAAAGGGGACAAGGGTTGGAACAAGAATCATGGAAATGGGAATAGAAACAGGTTTGAAAAGAATAAGAATAGGTACCAAGGAAACAGGGGAAATAAAAATTATCAGGGTGGCCAAAGAAATTTCAGGGATAGATATGATTTGTTTGATCAACTAAAAGGAGCCATAATTTTCTCCAAAATCGACCTTAGATCTAGTTATCATCAATTGAGGATTCGGGAACAAGATACTCATAAAACTGCTTTTCGAACTAGATATGGTCATTATGAATTCATAGTGTTACCTTTTGAGTTGACCAATGCTCCAAATTTTTTTATGAATTTGATGAATAGTGTGTTTCGAGAATAATTAGATCGGTTTGTGTTGGTGTTCCTAGATGACATACTGATCTACTCCAAAAGCAAAGAAGAGCATGATCTTCATATGAGGACTATTCTTGAAATACTTAGAAATAATTAATTATATGGAAAAATGTCCAAGTGTGAGTTTTATGCAACTCAGGTATAGTATTTGGTTCATATAATTTTTGTTGAAGGGGTGTCTATTGATTCAAAGAAAATTGAGGCTATTATTGATTGGCCTGCTCCCAAAAATGTTTTCGAAGTAAGAATTTTTATGGGGATGGTTGGATATTATCGTCGTTTTATCCAAAAATTTTCTAAGATAGCCTATACAATAACCAATCTCCAAAATAAAGGAAAAGATTTTAAATGGACAGAACGATGTGAATAAGATTTCAAAATACTTAAAGAAAAGCTAACATCAGCACCTATTCTCAAAATAGAAGATACCAAGTAACCATTTATTGTATGTACTAATGCTTATTTGGAAGGATTAGGTGGGAATATCATGAAAGAGGACAATGTTATTGCCTATGAATCACGAAAACTTAAGAAATAAGAATTTAAACTATGCCACACATGACCTAGAATTGGCTGTAGTTGTGCATGCTTTGAAAATGTGGTGTCATTACCTACTTGGTAAATCTTTTGAGCTTAGAACAGATCATCAAAGCCTAAGATATATTTTTACTCAACCAATGCTCAATGCTAGACAAAGGTGCTGGATAGAGTTTCTAGCAAAATATGACTTTGATATAGAATATATTAAGGGAAAATAAAATAAACTGGTAGATACTTTAAGTAGAAGAAGGCATATCAATGCTATGTCACACTGTCAACCTACTATAATTGATCAAATAAGGAAATTGCATATTCAAGATGAATATTCTCATAAATATCGAGAATTGGTTTAACAAGATTCTGATAAAGCAAAGGGATTTAGAATCTGGGAAGATACGTTATTCTTTAAAAATAGGATGGTAGTACCTAATGATCAGGACCTGAGAAATGTGATCCTACAAGAGGCACATAGCACTCCATATTCTGCTCATCCAGGCTATGTAAAGATGTATGAAAATTTGAAAAAAGAGTATTATTGGCCGAGAATGAAAAAGGACATTGTTGAATTTGTGGCTAAATGTTTAGAATGTCAAAAGGTGAAAGCATAAAATCTACATCCAATTGGACACTTATTTTCGCATGACATTCCACAATACAAATGGCAAGTGGTAACTATGGATTTTATTGTTGGATTGCCTAAGAATCGTTTTCAACATGATGCCATTATGGTAGTAGTGGATAACTGGACTAAAGTGGCACCTTTTTTGCCTAGAAATATAAAATATGGAGCTCCTTCTATAGCCCAAAAATTTTCCAGGGAAGTGGTACAGCTACACGAATTCCCTGAAATAATTATATCAGATAGGGACTCTCAATTCACATCTGATTTTTGGCAGATATTGCACCAGGTATGGGGAACAAAACTCAATATTAGTACTACCTATCATCTAAAAATAGATGGACAAACAAAAAGGGTAAATCAAGTCTTAGAGGATATGCTCCGCATGTATTGTATGGACCATCAGATGAAATGGGAAGATTATATTTTTCTAGTTGAGTTTGCTTATAATAATAGTTATCATACTTCTTTAGGTATGGCTCCATTTGAGGCTCTGTACGGGAGGAGGTGCAGAACCCATTTCAGGGGTAATCCGAGGGTGGGGGGGTGTGCGCGATATGGTCGAGAGAAATGGAAGACCAACTCCATGAAATTCATTAAAGGCTTAAGGAACTCCGACGGAAAAGAGTTAGCGGACCTAAAGAGAACACCAAGGAATTCACTAGGAAGACAAAGATTCCTAAGAGTAAACCTACTAAGAGTTCTATCAAATCCTCTAATCGTACGATATGGGCTTTTGAAATTATTGATAAACCAAACCCAATACCTACAAATTAGACTTGCCACCTAATTTGTCAAAAATTCATGATACATTCCATGTGTCCCTTCTCAAGAAATATGTTCTTGATCCCTCACATGTTTGGAATGTTGATCAATTGTAGATGGACGATCCCCTGTGCATTGAAGTGCGACCAGTTAGGATCCTTGGATTTCATGCAAAACAATTGAGGAAGAGAAACATTGAACAGTGCAAGGTCCAATGGGACCAATTTTCTAAAAATAGTGCCACGTGGGAAGATGTGGCCATCATGAAAAGACAATTTTCATTTTTATTTGAATAATGTTTGGACATTGTTATCATCATGCCATAGTTTTATTTTGACTAAACAACAATATAATCATATCTTGGTTTGTGAAGAATGATACATGTACTTAATATTTATGCATGTTTTGGTAATTAATGATGAATCAGATTTGGAAGAATGTAAATTTGATGATGTGTTGAATTGATTTTCTATTATCATGGCAATATTTTTCTCTTATTTATACTTCAAAATGTAAATGCAAACACAAGGACTGTGTTTAATCGTAGGGGGAAGTATGTAACAACCCTCCAAAAACCTATTTTATTATACGCCTAATTTATCTGCAAGGATGAGATACTGCTAATGTATCTGTAGATGCAGGAGACAGGTATTGTTGCTGGAAGGGCAATGCAAAGGAAGGAGGTCTCCTCAATGGGTAAAAGAATTATTCCGATGCAAGGTAAGTCAAGGAAGATGATGAGCGGTGGTGTATTCGCCAGTTGATAGGGGCAAAGAACCCTATAGGCAATGCATTCGCTAGTGGTCCATGTAGAATGCATATCATGTAGCTGCATTTGTAGGGGTGTTTGATGTTTGATAATTTGTGAATTGTGATGTTTGAATGGCAATGAAAATGCTTAATGCATAGGAGCCATAGTTTAAAATTAATGAAATAAATATAGAATAAAGATAAGACTAGTAGTGTTCTGAGTTTAAAAAAAAAAAAAAAATGTGTGTTTTTGGGAAATTGATTTATTTAAAATTAATTTATATATATATATTTATATATAAAATATAACTAATTGTATATATAAATATATATAATATATATATATATATATATATATATATATATAAGTATATTGAAAGAAAATAACACTTAATGTTCTATAGAGACAAGGTAAATAAAATAAACAAATGATTTTAAACAAATGGCATATTAAAATATATATAATAAAATAATACGAATACCAAAGAATTATTGTTTGGCATTCTTTGAAAAGGATATTTAGGGAATTGTTGGTATTTTTCTGGAGGTTATTATGGTTGTTGAACATGGAAGAGTGGATACCACTTGGCATTTTTAGAATAGACATATTTGGAACCAAACGCCAGTTTTACATGCAAGGAGTGGGGAACCATCTTCTAGATGGGGAAACGGAAAGAAGGAGAAGGGTAGACGGTGTGGTATGCATGGTTTCAATGAAGGGTGAGCTACGTGTTGGAGGTGAGGAGAGAACAGAGCATGACGAAAGGAGAGCAAGGTGTTGAAAGCAAGGAAAGAACAATAAGTCTACTCTGATAAATAAATTTTAAGAAAAACCAAATGGAAAATAAAATCTGATAGTATGGCTCAAAATAATATGATGATGCTTTGTGTGAGAATTTGGAATAGCATATGCATTATAGAAAAACCAAAATTATTCTGTGTGATATGGTTATTGCATGCGCTCGAAGGATTACTGGAAACATTAAGCTTCAATGTGTTACTGTGTGAATGGATGATTGTGAACTAAGACCGAATTTATTCTATCTGAAATTATTTGATGCATGTTGTGTTAACATTAAACATCAATGTGTTGTTGTGTGACTGGTTGGTTGTGAACCAAGTCTGAATTTACTCTTGCATGTTGTGTTAAAAATACTATGATGTTGTGAGTCGTGTGGGGAAATATTAAAAAAGCTCTGCATGTTGAATGAAACATGGAAATGATGTATGCATATTAGTATTAGTTGCACTTCATTGTAGAACGACCATTATGACCCTTGGAAAGCACCGGATAATCGATAAGAGGAGGAAGAATTATGATGAACACTGCAAAACATAACACATGCTATCTTTTAATGGTTTTGATAGCATTCAAACATCAAAGAATTGTGTAAAGGGAAGAAAGGGAATTGTTATATATTTTGTACTCGTAAAATTTACTCAGGGGTGTTCCGAAGCTTGAGTTATAAAAGGAATATAGCCAAACCTGTTACATGCATTAGTAAATGATTATGTGGCTCTTGAGATAAACGCAGAGCAAAGTTTGTAAATTTTGTATTGATATTTGGAAATGTAGCTTGGGAAAACATGCATTGTTGAATTCTAGAAACAAGGTGTAAACTGCAATCTCAAATGTATAAACTGTTATTTTCTTTCAAAAACATACTGCTTGATGTGAAGTGCCATTTGTGTCATTTTACTTTGTGTATAACTTTGTTGCAAGACAAAGAATGATTAAGACTTCTGTTATCACGTGGAGCTTGTATGCAATAGCACTGAGTGTAGTTAATATGGACTATGAAATTTTAAATTTATTATATGGGCATTTGTTTCAGAAAACCTTGATATGCAAAATGTGTTTTTCCTTAATGTGGATCCGTAGCTAAGCGTAGTTATAGGAAACTCTTCTCCTTTAGATATAAACTTAATACCTATTATAAATTTGAAGCTTAATATTCACGTGTAGTGAATGTCGTCTCTTTCATTATTTCCTTCAGTACGTATTTTGCCCAGAGTTGATGATTAATACATTTAGTTTTAGCTTGCACCAACACAGTTTAGATGTAAAATGATATGGCTTAAACACCCTGAATAGTTTAAAAACTTTGTAGTGGATTGAGGAAAAGAGCAATTCGCTATGTATAAAACGGGTCTAAATTTGACATTTAGTTTGAGGTTTTAATAAGTCTGTCTTCAAGTTCTGTATAAAGTTTAGATTATGGGTTTATACATTGGAAATGTAGAAACAATTAATAGAGAAGCCATAATTTAGTAGCAATGATAGCTTTAGTTCTCAGATTGAGGAATATCCAACTTAAATCTAGGTCAGATCCAAGAATTATTAGGGAAACGTTACTATTGAAACCATTGCGTAGGCTTAAAAGAGACGGTAGTCGGATACGTTAGCATGATAGTTGTATATCATCATTATTTCAAACAAGACAACAAAGGGGTTTGGTGTGTAGTTGTCTTACAAGAATTACGGATGGTGCTATTTTTTCTTATTTAAATCAGAATGAGTTAAACTTATTTTAAAAACTCTTATAGATTAAGCATTATAGAACCATTGTCACAATACATAATTTGGTGTAAGCATACCGTTTAATCTCTTATTATGTAGCATAAATTTTATGGAGTAATATAAGAATAGAAGATGTTCTTTTCAACTTAAATTAGAAGTAACTTCTACTCCATTAGTTAAAAAGAATTAAAAAGGAATTGTAAAACAGAATAGTATTGTAGATTTAAGATTCTTTACTTTGATTGCAATGTATCCAAAATTTAATGATTTCTATTCAGCCTTAGTGATAAACATATAATAGAGAGATGGGAACTAATTGTCTTATGTTACCTTAATAAATCCTAAAACCATTAGGAGATGGTGTTTGTTTTCAAACCTTTTCTTAGTCAAACTCCTTTAGACAATTCAAACCATAGTTAAGTTTGAGGAGAGGGAATTTAATATTGTGGAATAGATAATCTTAAAATGCAACCTAAGGTTGTGGGTAGGACAACCTTGAAGGAAATTCAATATTGTGGGAAGGACAATCTTGTGAAGATAATTTTAATGGTGTTGCGGGTAGGCAATCACCATGGAAATAAATTTTAATGATGATGCGGGTAGGCAATCATCATGGATCAAGGCTCTAACCATACTTTTGATGAAAAAGGGGTCATAACGGGAGGTAATGAAGGATTGTATGGGCATCTCTTCTAGGTTATCCTTGCTAGTGATGAGTGGTGAATTGTGCTTGACTAGGTGTTATCGACAACACGATGGTATGGGACATCATGTTGGTTAATCAACACAAGATGCTAGGTGGTTACCAGGGTATTGGTAAGACCCTAGATGATGCTCCATGGAGAATGGTTGATCGTCTAGCTCGAGCATGTATGCGCTAAGTCTTACATGATATAAATATAAGACATAAAATCAGGAAATCATGTTAAGACATGGGAAAGTATGCGTCACACCTCTAGGTGTTATGGGCCCTAGAGGAAAATAAACCCATTGCCTAAAATTAGGATCTCGGGAGGAGAGTGAAGTTCAAAATGGGAAACTATATGATATTTAGCCAATATCAATATCATGAGCATGTCGACTACAGTGAAATGACACTCATGAAGATAGATTTAACATGCTCAAACTAGAAAATGAATTTGAAAAGAATAAAATAAAGAAAATTTTTCTCATATTGAAATCTCTGATATTAGACAACCAAGTGGGAAGACTTGGGGTGATTGGACAACCAAGTGGGCAGACTTGGGGTGTTACAAAAATATGGCAGGTAACGTAATAATTCCAGTCCACCTGGATTTTTATATTTCCAACACTTTGAATAGGCCACATAAAAATTTAAACCTCCTCCTTATATAAGCTTTGGACTGGGTGGTGTTTCAGAGAATGGAGTCCAATGTATAGGGGTTCACCCCCTTTGGTGGAGGACCACGCCTGTGTGCTAGTCTTGGAAATCATCATTTTTTTGTACCGATTTGTTCTGAACTACAGATATAGGTGCCATTTAATCAAATTGAATCTGATTTGTAATAAGAGATATTGATTTGAATTCTATTCTGATTTTGAGAATATGCATGTGGGAATTGGTAGGTAGAAGCAGACCATGCATTTGCTTCTCCTTTCATGGAGTTTGAGAAGGGGATTCCAATGAAAGTATACCGTGCATTTGCGTTTCCTTTCATGGAGTTTGAGAAGGGGCTTCCAGTGAGAATAACATCGATCAAACAAAACACATGGTACAAATCCTATACACCTCAGACTCCAAAATAGAATAGCATGCCAACAATATATTAGATTTGAGCACACGAAACAACGTAGAAAATCAGAATTAGGATTTTATTTTATTATTATTTATTAATTTTTTTGGGTTCATCTAATATGATAAACTTCTACTATCGATGCATTGGGTTGAGCAGTCTCCTCACAACCATGACCTTTTATAAGGCTGAGAGCTACATAGCTCAATAGCTGATTAACACACAGAACACATGTGGCGGTTTAAACCTTAAATATCCGAAAAAAGAGCCAAACCACGAACTATGGCTTTGTTCCCAGGGACTATTTTTGGATTTGGTTAGTGCTACGACCGAGGCTTAGGGTTGGGCATCCCCATCCCACTATGACCTCTAATCACGAGAAGCGCTACACTTATCAATGGGGAATTTGACACACAACCATATACAAACCCACCATTCACACCCTTGAAGATATTTTATTGTTATTTTTAGGAGCACAAATTTTCATTTAATTTTAATTTTATGTTTAGATACTATTTATTTTTATTTTGTTATCGTGAGAAACCCCTAGACCGACGTGCAGGACTGAGCAGTCTCCTCCCAACCATGACCCCTTCTAAAGTTGAGAGCTATACTTATTAAAAGAGAATTTAACACAAAGCTGCCACACACCCACCCCCTCACACTCGGTTTGAACCTTAAATCTCTCGAAAAAGAACCAAAACCCAACGTTACGCTGCACCCAAATGCAACTACTATATATAAATATATTTAATATATATTATAATTATGTATTTTTTTATTTATAATTATTTTAAAAAATAATCTTAAGAATTGGTTTTGGTATTGTACATGTATATTCAAAATTATGATGTAGATTTAGTAAGATTTTGTTTAATGGTCTTGGTATTGTACAGGTGTAAAGTCTATCTAAAGAATCTTGTTAACTTTAATTTTTTTTCCTATTCAAAATTATGATATAAATTTAATAAGATTTTGTCTAATGGTCTTTATAGATGCAAAATAATCCTCTTATTCATTACGATGTAAATTATTGTTTAAAATTGTTATTAATAAAAATTCTTTTATGCGAGGGGGCAAAAGTAAAAAAAAACTCTTTAAGGAAAGGACCATGAATCTCTTTAAAGGTGATGTTTCTGGTGTGTTTGATGATTTTTAAAATTTTGTTTGTTTATATGATTATGATTTTTAAAATTTTCTTTGTTTATATGATTTAAATAAAAATAAAAATAATTTAACTTAGTAATTAAAAATATAAGAAAACGTAATAATAATTTTAGTTTGGTCATGATGTTTCCATGTTAAAGTTTAATATAAAATTATTTGAAGGGCAAAAGTCCTTTCTAAAACCTCTCAAGAAGAGGACTTTATGGATCTCCTTAAGGATGATGTTTGTTTTTTAGTATTTGATGATTTTAGTAATTAAAAAATAACTTGATTATTAATTTTTTTTTTGAAAACTCAATAATAATAATTATAGTTTGGTATAATGTTTTCATATTAAAGTTCAATATGAAATTATTTAGTATGCAAATTATGACTATGCTATTTTCATATTAAAGTTTAATAGAAAATTATTTAGTATTATTTTTCATTATGCAAATTGTGAATAAGACTAAAAATGAATATGGGTAAGGGCCATGTCCATGCCATATAACAAATTAAAAAAAAAAAATTAGATTAATATTATTTTTAAAAATATTTGAAAGCTAATTATGTAAGTATGCATATGTTAATAATAATTTATTATCCATTAAATAAAAATAAATATGTAATATGTATATATATTATTGATAATATTATATTATTTTGATTAAAAATGTAATAATTATATTAATTTAGAAAAGAAATATAATACACTAATTAAAAAAAAATGGATGGATAGAAAATCATACCCCAAAGTTTATGTTAGGCATAATCATTAAACTAGAATTATTAAACAAAATTAGACATAGTGGATCAACTGTGAGCCATTTATGTAGCAAGAGCTATAGAACCAGAAGAAGTTGGTGGATCATGGTCCGAGGGGCCTCTCCATCTATAAGGTGAATCTTAAGTGTCTAATGGAGGATCTTAGCCTACATTGGCACCGTTGCCAACTAATTCAACTGCTTAGCTATCTTTTGCATCTCTCCTCGTGGAGATGGTGAAGCTAAAACAAGGAAACTTCTCAATGTTATGCCATCCCTAGGCTCCCTAGTCATAGGGTTGAGAGAAACGGGGTGACAAACAATTACACTCCCCAAATCTATGTTGAGGACTATGGCTGGAAGCTTACATAGCCTAATTCTAGTGATGCTTGCGCCTTTGGGACCAACTACTACATGAAGGAGAGGTTTGCAAGACATGAGAAACCGTGTATGGGGTGTTAACCTAGTGGTCTATAAGAGTCTATAAATAAGTTACCTCCAAAGTCACATTTTTTACCTATACCTAGAACCGCAAAAGCACATTGAAACAAATTTTAGCTTTAGTAGTCAATGTCAAATGAAGTGTCAACAAATGCTCTTGAAAAAATAATTGTATTTCGCTCTTTCAAGATATAGAGAAGACAAAGATTCCAATCTTACCTAAAGACTATATCTATATATATATATATATATTCATATATTCTATTAATAAAATTGAAATAAAATTTTACATATATAAGTTTAACCAAAAAAAGATATTGTATACTAGTGCAAAGGTCAACTTGAAAAATAAACGAAATAGCAATTTAATGTGATTCATCAAAAAGATATTGTATACTAGTGCAAAGGTCAACTTGAAAAATAAATGAAATAGCAATTTAATGTGATTCATCAAATTCCTTTTAAAAAACTCACTATCTTATGTTCAAGAATTAATCTTTTATAAAGAAATTAAATTTTAACAAACTAGTTTTTAATCTTGCATGTCTGTGATTTAACTTAGTCCTATCAAATTTGGGTTTTTAACTTATATTTAAATATATTTAATATTTTATTATAATATATATCATATCATATAAACCTTTATTTATTTATTTATTTTTATTTTTTTGAATTTACATGGTGGAATCGGTAGCTCGCCATGAATCCGAGCAGGTTGTGTGACTTTTATGGCCATCATAGTATTGTGTGTTGTCCGTCCCAAAAGCTGCCACATAGTTTTTCGAGCAGTTCGCCCCTCTATAACCACAATGCCATAATCATTTTAAACCTTTTACATCGTTGAAAGCACGAAAAGGGAGAAGCATTCAAACCAACGAGGCCCGACTACCTAAGACTATATATATAAGGAAAGTCTATTTCAATCCACATAATCAATTAAAATAATGATTATGAAATTGAAATAAAATTTTACTTATATAAGTTTTTTTGATTGATAATAGAAAGGGTTTTAAAAGGGTCCCCAAACCTATTACAAGTAGGGTTTTGAAAGGCACCCCAAACCTTAGATCTAGAAATAAGACATCAAGAAAGATTGAGTTGGATTCCACGAATCAAACCCGAAAATCCAATGAAACAACCTCCTAGAAAATAAGCCATAGATTTTTATCAAGCAAATACAAGAGATTGTCCCATGGTCAAACCACCGTGTGCTTTGAATCTAAAGCAACGGAGAAAAACAATAGAATAATGAAAATGCTACTCATTAAAAATAAATTTACAAATAAAAACTGCCCAAACCGAAGTATTTGTCACCTAACATGAAAGGAGAACAGAGGAATCTGTCGTCACAATCAATAAATCTATCCAAAAAAGCACATAACAAGATAACCCCTCATGAGAATAGTTGGTTTAAGAAAACAACACTAGAAATACCGGCCAACAAAATCCACAGCCTAAAAACCATCCAAGAGATCTGCACAAGAAATTCCATGAAACCCACAAATCCTGTTGGAGCCAACCAAAAAAGTTTCAAGAACAACTGCTCTCAAGTACAAGAAAAAGGAGATAGCAACATTTCGCACCGCATTTGAGAGGGAGAAGGGTAAGATCTTGAAAAAATAAGTTTTAGGACCTTGGGATCAAACACACCACCACTACTGGAACTAGAGAAAGAGATATCTGCAGACCGTTGAAACTAGGATACCCACCAAAGAAATGGGGCCAAAAGCTGAAAACCACCATAGCATAACAACCCACTTTCACCCCAAATGGTTTGGATTGGTATTTAGTCCTGTCTCCCCGAAACAACCAGATACCCACTACTGGTAGAGAACCCTAGCAACAGAGCCATCCAAGCACCATCCAACCAGAGCAACCAAGCCATCAAAGCTGAAGCCAGATATGGAAACACCGTTAGATTTCCATAGCCAAACACCATACCAAGCTCACCCCAATAGATTTGGGTCGGTAGATGGCCCTTTCCTCTCCTTGGAAAGCCAAAAAAAAACATGAAACTACCGAACCCAGAAGAAATGATGCACAATCCAACCAAGTCCTTGAAACTAGCAAACAACCTAAGAAACACAACCACCCAACACACCCACCAACTACAGCGAGAGTCAGCCAATGGATCAACAACTAAAATTTTCCACTGCATTATAACGACCCAGGATCACCCCTACAGGTTTGGGTCAGCATTCAGTCCTCTGCCCTAGATAAGAGTGATAATGCCAAACCCGTAAAAGAGCATAACATATCAGCAAGACTCCCAACAAGCAAAACATCGTGATCAAGAACTATAACAGAGAAACTAAGCATGACTAGCAGCCAGATCCGAAATGGGAAAGGAGACCTTCCACTGAAAGGATTTCAAAGCATCGAAGCCGAAGCGGAAGTGAAACCCTCACAGAGGAAACCCTCACGGGCCCTCTCTACCATGGTAAGATTTTTTTACTCATATAAGTTTAATCAAAATAAAATATTGTATATTATTGCAAAGGTCATCTTAAAAAATAAATGAAATAGCAATTTAATGTGATTCATCAAATTCCTTTCAAAAAAACTCACCATCTTATGTTCAAGAATTAATCTTTCATAAAAAAATTAAATTTCCTTGAAAAAAAATTAAATTTTAACAAACTAGTTTTTAATCGGGCATTATTATGATTTAACTTAATCTATCAAATTTAGGTTTTTGATTTATATTTAAATATATTTAATATTTTATTAATAATGTATATCATATTATATAAACTTTTATTTTTAAATATAATAAATTATATTAAATTTAAAAATAAAAATAATAATATTATATATAAACATTTTTTTAGTTTAATTTTTATATGATATTTTTTTAAATGATTTTATGAGATTGAAATAACTTTGAGTATATTATATCATAACCATGTTATGATAATTATGCATGCATTACCTACCAAAACTTAATCCTTAGTTTCTTCCGTTTATGTAATTTGATAAATATTAAAGTTTATTCATATTATTTGATAAATCAATTTATAAAATTAACGTTTTAAATCACTAAACATATAAATTGACACAAAGGCTGTATACTTTATTTTTGTTTTATTTTTACTTTTCTTTCTATCCTTATGCTATCTACTATAAATTCTAAAAATAAAATATATATTTTTTATATACATAGGGGAATTGACAACTGCCTTTCCTTTTTGAACAACTGGTTACAGGGTCAAATTATATTGTCTTTGGTAGTAGCGTCAAATCATGGAGCTACCACTATAACCCTTACCCCGCCTCGGTAAACATAGGTCGAAGTGAAGGAGACCCCGATGACTCGGGGTTGGTATCGCCATCATCAAGTTGACGCACACTCAACAGATTCTAGTCGACTACTACCTTACCCTAAAGTGAACATGCCCACGAGATTGAAACCTAAGTCTCCTCAAAATAAAACATTTTTTATATAGAGATAAAAACACTGCGAAGGCATTACCACCCCAAAACAAATTTTTATAGAATAAGATTCTAAAAAAGAAGCCCAATAAAATACATATGTCATATGAGAGCATATAAAAGAATTAGCCCAACTCATATGCTAAAGCTTATTTCCTTCGACCTTAATCATGTTTCTAGAAGGAAGGTAGTGTGATCAAAGTTTAAGGAAGTTAGAAGACTCACTTGCTAAAAATGATATATCATAAGATTTCTCCTATCCATAGGTTGTCAGCTCCTTTAAATGTTGCAAACATCATTCAAGATTTCATAATTATTTTAAAACTTAACATTTTATAGATAATTAGTCATTTTTGAGTTTTTTTTATATATTTTTAAATTGAATGCCATGCGTATTCACGAAGTTTTGGGAGAGTGGTTAGTGGAATAGAAAAGATTAAAGATTTAAATTTGATCGTGAAGTTTTGGGAGAGTGGTTAGTGGAAAGCCTTTACTAATGAAAAGATTAAAGATTTAATTTTTGATTTAAGTTTCCTTACACTTTACTATGCTCTTTATGATCATAATTCCACATAGATATATAATATCTAAAAACAGAACATTCTGGATTTCTTTATGATCACAATTCTACATAGATATGTAATATCTAAAAAAACATAACATTCTGGATTTCTTATTATTATTATTTTTTACGTGTAAACTTTTATTTTTAAAATTCATTCTTTCTCATATTAATTCAATATAAAGTTAATGAAAATGTTGAACCACTAACTTCCTTATAACAAATTGAAGTGGTTAATTTGCAGCATTTAAAATTAGGTTAATAGTAAAATAAAATAAAGATAAATTTTAATTATGATTCTTTTCTTTGTATAACAACTCAAGTCTATCTATTTGGTTGTCCTAACTAGTCTTTTTTACTGGAGACACAAAATTTTTTTTTAAAGGAAAAAGATGAATACCCAAAGTTCGGTTAGTACTTGGCATGTGATTCTACCATCCATGGGCGTGTAGATCGCTGCAGACGATCGCCCATGTGGTCGAGACTGGCCAGGTCTCGTAATATGGTGCCTTAAGAGAACTTAGACTGGCCAGGTCTCGTAATATGGTGCCTTAAGAGAACTTATCCTCTCTTCCTGCGCTCTAAGTTCTTGGCGAGAAGTTTTTCCTCTAGGACCCATTTCACCTAGAGGTATGACGCATAGTTTCTCCATTCCTTAGCATGATGTCACATAGTCATGCTAGGAGTAGCATATACATGCATATACATGCCATGTGCTATATGAGTTTCCATATTTCCGAGAAACCATCTAGGGTCTGCTAGTTCCTTGGCTTGGATTGGACTGGGTGCACTAGTCTTGGTACGATTGTTGACAAGATGTCTCATTCCATCCCGTCGCTGAGTATTCTTTGATCGCTGAGTATTCTTTCAACCGTTCAAAGAACAAGTGACCCCTCACTGTACTAAGCAGGAGATAACCTAAGAGCAATGCCCATTTCATCCTCTTTTACCCCTCGTCCCGATCCTTCCTGTCAGGAGTACAACCATCCCAAAATCCTGATGACTGTCCTTCCCACAGTCGTTAGTGTTGAGTGATGCAAAACATACCATCCTTCCCGATGGTTGTTTAAGATTTTTTCCACCATTCTCAATTATAAGTTTTAGTCTACGATTCAGGTATGGTTTAGGAAAGTTTGGTCGCTAAGGTTCTCTTTCCAGTTTAAAGAAAGTATATTAATACTAAACCATAAAATAAATGAACCTATTTACTATTTAATAATTACTTTAAGGAATTAAAACTTTACTTCAAATATCCTTTGATAAAAAAAACCTTTAACTTTAAGAAAACATCATAATAATTCTTAAATGTCCTATACTTCAATATTAAAATAAAATATGAGTTAGTGATTACTAAATAAGACAATGAAACACTAAAGTAATAATCATAATGAAAACAATAATAAAACATCTAATGGCTGAATAAACCTTCTTGATACTAAATACCATTCCCAAATGAGTAATCGTATTTATCTATAATGCAGGTCAATCCTTTCTTTACGCTTCGGACTCAAATTGAATTATGTTCGTCCTACTACTAAGCTCCTTGCTATATTATTAAAATTCTAAATTAATTCTACTAGATATACCTTGGGTATTCTACAAAATAAAATACTATTTACATTTTATAATTTGTTCGAATTATAAGCAGAGTCAACTCAAACATAATAAAAATTGTTGTGAACCATTATCATACGGCTATAGCTGGAGTTTAGGAGAGGAAAACCATTGCCATTGATTTATAAGTGCAATCTGAGTCAATAGAGGCTAGCAAAACTAATCCGTTTAATTTCTTCTAAGGATGAATCATTTCTTATCATATCCATCTCATAAGCAAGTGTTGGGCTTGTTATTAAAGATATTTTATTATGTATAAGATGTCTTTATGATAACTTTGGTTCGATGAAGACTCATTACATTTACCTTGTGTGTTCCTAAAGGGATGAAAAATTATTATCGAAATTTTTACATTCATATGTAGTCTCTCTATTAACCTAAATGAACTCATCCGACCTCGCTTGACACCCAAATCCACTTAATTTAATTCCTTACGCGTAAATAATTCTTTTATTATGAAAATTGCGAGGAGCGTCATCACTCTTACATGCTTGTTCTCACACTAGCTGTGAATTTTTACTTCACGTCGCTGCTATCGTGAAACAAGTTTAACCCCTACTATGACAGCCTTGAGTGGTTCACGATTCAGAAAGTGTCTCTGCTGCAGTGTTTTTCCAAGGTTAAACATCATAATCACTATGTTTTTCTTCTCGTTTCAAAATTATTTGAGACAATAACTATTCCTAAAATCCATTGGTTCCCGAAAATTAATTTAATGATATTTGTTTCACACCACCTCTTCCTATGTCAGTGAAATACTACTACGATCTTCTAAGGTCGTTGACAACCGACTAAATTATTTATCAACTTAGAGCACCTATTTAAGTCCTCCACTGAAGAAGAAACATATAATTAACATGACAAAAGACGACATAACTAATAGATGGACATATCTTCATTCAGACTTTAAACGTCACAGACTTCACGAAAATAAAGAGAGAGTTGGAAACTGCAATTAAATTGGAAAAGGAAGAAACACCTCATTTGGCTGTCAAATGAACATTTAAAATTTATCACTTTATCTCCTAATTTTGCTATCGTCCATACTACTCTAAACTGAATAGACCTATGCGGACGTCATCAGAGAGTTACTTTTTTTTTTTCAGATACCTTAAAACTTAAACTTTCAAATAAAACTGTGCTCGATTGAAGAGCTCAAAATTACAAGGAAAGTATACTTTTTAATTTATGTTAATAAAAATACATGGCTTCTCGTCGCCACTACACACCTTATAATCTAAACATACAAATACCATAAAAATGGCTCTTCATAGCCACTGATTTAGGTTCCAAATAAATATATTTTTACATCTTATAATCAAGAAGTCATGCTTTCTAGCGGTAACAATATTGGTATGTCTTCATTCGTCACGTCGAAAATCTTTTAAAATAATTCTAAGGCAATAGTTGGCTCTGTAAACCCTTGCTAATGCAGTCAGACTTAATTTAACTTTCCTCAGATAATTTGGCAGAGTAGGTTTAAACTCCACGAATACATCCATACAACGGGGTGACAGTGTGCCAATGCTACTAGGGGTTAGAGCGGCCATATCTAACTTAAAGTGCAAGCTATACTACAATGCGAACAAATATATGCATTCCTACCCATTGATGTTGTTCAATTGAAGATAAACAAACAAAAATTAAAATCATCACAACCAACTTGACGAAACGTTGTTTGACGGAAAATAAAACTCTGCACCAACTTCCTTTCACGAATACAAAAGCAAGACCCCCTTACCTTTCTTTCATTTTCAATAAATAGATGGTTAAGGCATTGGCCTGAGGAACATATGTACCGTTTCATGCAATATAGAAATCCACCATTTGCCAGGTGGTTTAAAGACTTTTACGGGTGGCTAAATATAGTTTTTATTTTATTTATAATTCTCTTTTTTTAATTAATAAATTAATTAATTTACTTAATTTTATATTATTTTAAATATATATATATATATTAATTTTAAATAAGAAAATATAATTCTTAATCCAAACACAACACAAAACCTAAATGTAATCTACATGTATGCAACTACATGGACCGTGGGTGGATGTATTGTAAGTAGGGTTCTTCAACCTTGACATCGGTGAGTACCCTGTCGCTCATCATTTTACCAACTTACCTTTCGTCGATACTCTTTATCTTCTAATAAGAGGAGGTATTTTTATCTTGATCTGTTCTCTTTTACTGGTGACACCTATACCTGCAACCACAAAAAGATTAGAAATACCTCATCCTTGCAATTAAAGTAGATATACAAATAATTGGAGGTATGTTACATACTCCCCCTCTAGAATTAAATACAGTCCATGTGTTTATAATGCTTAGTAAAGTATTACATGTACAATATATGGCCAAATATTCAATCATAATCATAGTAGATATAACATGCATTTATATATAACAAAAATATTATATTCCTCAAACCAATTTTTTTTTTTTATATCATTATATATATATATATATATATATATATATATATATTTCTTAAGCGAAAAAACCTTGTGGGGCCGCCTTGGTCTAAGAGACCACGAACAGGGGGTTCTACACCATCAAAGTCACCCGGGGTTGCACCCAGCCCTAACCGCACCAACATTATCAATTGGATTTTGGGTACCCAATTCAGTTTTTTTTGGTAGGGTGGAGATTTGAACTTGAGACCTCCCTTAGAGGATTGCCCTCTCCTCCCCAACTCACTTACAACACCTGGGTGTCATGGCTTATTATATCATTGTTCAAACAAAAATGGAAATTATCTTTTCATGATAGCCACATCCTCCCATGTGGCATTATTTTTAGAATACTGGTCCCATTGGACCTTACATTGCTCTATACTACGTTTTCTTAGTTGCTTTGTTCTATAACCAAGGATCCTGACTGGTCGCACTTCAATGTGTAGGGGATCGACCATCTACAAATGATCAATATTCCAAACATGAGAGGGATCTGATATATATTTCTTGAGGAGGGACACATGGAATGTATCATGGATTTTTGACAAGTTGGGTGGCAAGGCTAGCTTGTAGGCAACTGGGCTTATTTTATCAACAATAGCAAAAGGTCCTACAAATCTTGGACTGAGTTTAGAGGATTTAATGGAGCTTTTGGTTGGTTTAACCCTTAGGAATACTATATCTCCCACAACAAATTCCCTTGGTGTTCTTTTAAGGTCTGCATAGCTCTTTTGTCGGTCTGAAGCTTCTTTGAGCCTTCGACGAATTTCTTTAAGTTGCTCCTCCATTTCTTTAACTGTATCCGACCCGATCATCACCCGATCCTCTGGATTGCTCCATGATAATGGTGTTTTGCACCTTCTCCCGTATAGAGCCTCAAATGGAGCCATACCTAATGAAGCATGGTAGCCATTATTGTAGGTAAATTCTACCAAGAAAAGGTAGTCTTCCCACTTTGTTTGATGATCCATACAATACATCCGTAGCATATCCTCCAAAACTTGGTTTACCCTCTCAGTTTGTCCATCTATTTTTGGGTGGTAGGCAGAGCTGATGTTAAGTTTTGTTCCCCATGCCTGATGTAATGCCTGCCAAAATTCAGAAGTGAAACGAGAATCCCTATCTGATATGATTATTTTAGGAAAACCATGTAGCCGTACCACTTCCCTAGAAAATTTATGGGCTACAGTAGGAGCACCATCCTTAATATTTCTAGGTATAAAATGTGCTACTTTAGTCAGCTTATCAACCACCACCAAAATGGTATCATGTCTAAAATGATTTTTGGGTAACCCAACTATAAAATCCATAGTGACAACCTGCCATTTATAAATTGGGATTTCAAATGAATACAAGCATCCAATAGGGTGTAAATGTTCTACCTTCACCTTCTGACATTCCAAATATTTTACCATAAATTTTGTGATATCCTTTTTCATCCCAGGCCAATAGTAATCTTTCCTCATATTTTCATGCATCTTTACACTGCCTGGATGCATAGAATAAGGAGCACAATGTGCCTCTTGCAATAACATTTTCCTTAAATTTTGATCATTTGGAACTACCATTCTATTTTTGAAGAATAAAATATCCTTCTGGATTTCAAATTCCTTTGCTTTCTCAGATCCTTGCTGAATTAGATTATGACACTTTTGAGAAAATTCATCTTGAAGTTGAAGGTCTCTTATCTGTTCAACTATTCCAAATTGACATTGTGACATAGTAGTTATATGCCTTCTTCTACTCAAGGCATCTGCTAGTTTGTTTTCTTTTCCCTTTATGTATTCAATGCCAAAGTCATATTCTGCCAGAAATTCCATCCAACGTCTTTGTCTTGCATTTAGCATTGGTTGTGTGAAGATATACCTTAAACTTTGATGATCAGTCCTAAGCTCAAAAGGTTTGCCAAGTAAGTAATGATACCACATTTTAAGAGTGTGTACAACTGCTGCCAATTCCAAGTCATGAGTGGCATAGTTTAATTCATGTTTCTTGAGCTTCCATGACTCATAAGCTATGACACCTTCCTCTTGCATGAGGACTCCACCTAGTCCTTCAATGGAGGCATCAGTACAAACTATAAATGGTAGGGTAGGATCTGGTATTCTAAGGATAGGAGCAGTGGTTAATTTTTCTTTAAGAATTTTGAATGCTTCTTCACACTACACCATCCATTTAAAGGCTTTTCCTTTCTTTTGAATATTTGTTATTGGATAAGCCAATTTAGAGAAACCCTTAACAAAGCATCGATAATACCCAACCATTCCCATAAAGCTCCGTACCTCAATGATATTTGTTGGAGCAGGCCAATCAATAATGGCTTCTATTTTCTTTGGATCAACAGATACTCCTTCAGTGGAAATCACATGTCCCAGATACTGCACTTGGGAAGTGTAAAACTCACATTTAGATAATTTACCATATAATTAATTTTTCCTGAGTATTTCGAGAACAACCCTCATGTGACGATCATGCTCCTCTTTATATTTGGAGTAGATCAATATATCATCTAAGAATATGAGTACAAATTGATCTAGTTGTTCTCGAAATACACTATTCATCAGATTCATAAAAGTTGTTGGGGCATTAGTTAATCCAAAAGGTAATATTGTAAACTCATAATGGCCATATCTAGTTTGAAAAGCAATTTTGTGGGTGTCTTCTTCCCGAATCCTTAGTTGATGATAGCCAGATCTAAGATCAATTTTTGAGAAAATTGTGGCTCCTTTTAGTTGGTCAAACAAATCATCTATCCTGGGTAGAGAGTACTTATTTTTTATCGTCATCTTATTGAGCATTCGGTAGTCAATACATAGCCTTAGTGACCCATCCTTATTTTTAACAAATAGAATTGGTGCACCCCATGGAGAGACACTAGGTTTAATATGTCCTTTTTCCAATAGATCTTGTAGTTGAGTCTTGAGCTCCTGCAATTCTATTGTAGTCATCCTATAAGGTGCTCGAGCTATAGGTGTTACCTCGGGTAAAATTTCAATTGAGAAATCAAATTCTCTTTGGGATGGAAGACCCGATAAGTCTTCAGGAAAGACATCCCGAAAATCATTCAATACCAGATAAGTTTGAAAGAGACTTGTACCAGACTCAGTTTCCTCCTTTTTATTAAGTTTGACTACATAGACTCTACTACCCTTCCTTAAGGCTCTTTTGACTTGCATAGCTATTAGGAGATGGGGTTCCACTGATTCATGTCCATAATAAACTCGAATCCTTTGTTTAGTGTCATCAGTGAAATCCAACCATCTTTCCTCAAAATTCATCAATGCTTTATGTGCTTTAAGCCAATCAATGCCTAGGATAATGTCAAAGGCATGTAATGGAGCCACATACAAATGCCAACTAGTTTTTCCTTGAGGTAACAATATCTGAGGGTCAAATAAACATTGACTAACAGTATAGGTTTGCCTAGACCCATACTCAACCTTCCACCCATTTGCCATAAATCCAGGTTTTTCTGGTATGTCCCTCAGAATGCTAGAAGAAATAAAACTATCAGTTGCTCTAGAATCAATCAAAATGTGTACATTTCTATTGTAGATTTTACCATTCAATAGAAAAGGTATTGCTTGACCATCTAGTTTAGGGTTACCTATTGCTGCATAAATTTTGTGGGTAGGCTCTACAGGTTCTTTCCTTTTATCAGCTCTCAGAGGGCATTTATCAACATAATGTGCTTCTTGACAGATATAACATCCATCTCGAGGTGCTCTTTCTCTTTTATTCCCATCATTACGCTCTTGAGAAAATGCTCCTGATGCATTAGCTCTTTGATCATTTCGATCTCTAAAACTTCTTCTATCTTGGTTACCTCGATTGTTTTGATTACCCTTGTACCCCTGAAATCTATTTTTATTTTTATCAAACTTAGGTCTATCCCCATCCCTATTTCTCTTATTCCAATTCTTGTCCCATTTTGTTGAGCCAATATTCTTCTTTTGTGGTTCTTCTTTCTTAGAGGATTTTTGGTAGTAGGTCTTCTTGGCCTTCTAGTTGGCTTCTTCTTGACGAGCTAAATCACAAGCAGTAGTAAGATCTGTAGGCTTCAACAAGAGAATTAAATTTCTAATTTTTGGGTGTAATCCCAGGAGAAAATTTTACACTTTGATATCTATTCTTTGTTCATATTCAGGCATATATTTAAGTAATTGCACAAACCGTTGGTGATACTCGTTCACCGTCATACTTCCCTGAGTTAATCTTGAGAATTCTATGGATTTCTCAAGATATAATTGTGGTGTCAAGAATCTATCTTTAAATACTTTCAGGAATGTTTCCCAGTGGACATCAATAGCCTCCACATTATTTGTTTTTCTATATGTATCCCACCAATCAGTAGTTGCTCCAATTAGGTGGAATACTACCCATGAAGTTTTTTATTTAGAAGTGAGTGTTCTGATGATAAAATATGCATCTACACTATTTAGCCACATTTTTGCCTCCTCTCTATCTCCCTTACCATCAAACTTGGATATGTCAATTTTCCTCATATCCCTATTTAGCTCAGTGCCAACCTATTTCCTCCCAAGGTCTACAGGTGTATCCTCTTCTATTACCATTGGTTCCTTCCCTTTGGATAGATTCTCAATTATTTTTTGCTATTGTGCAATCATATCTTGTTTTTTAACCAAGTCTTCTACGATTCCATATGTTCCAACATCTGAGCCTTTTGTTGTTCCATATGCTCAGCCATCTGGGCTCGTTGTTGGTCCATATGCTCTTTTTGTTGACTTATCTATTCTTGCATTAATTGTATCATTTTGACCATCTTATCTTATTTTTGTGATGGGTTCTTTTTCTTTTCTGATTATTCGAGGAGATTTTACGGCCTCTTCCAATGTTCCCATCCTCACAATCCTTCAGAGGACTCTCTTGGGATTTTCAGTCAGCCCTTCCCGCTGAACTACCACAGGTCTCTTCGAGGAGCTAGCTTTCATTCCAGATGCCATTGCCTGTTTAGAAAAGAGCTTTGTTAATTATTTTTATTTTGGTTTAGGTTTTCCAAAAATTATGTTTAACACAAATTTTCCTAAAGTTTCATAACCTAGGGATTCACAACTTGGGGCTCTGATACCAACTGTAACAACCCAAGTCTACCTACTTGGTTATCCTAACTAGTCCTTCCCACTAGAGACACAAAATAAAATTTTTGATGGAAAAATATGAATACCCAAAGTTTGGTTAGTACTTGGCATGTGATTCTACCATCCATGGGTGTGTAGACCACTATAGATGATCACCCATGTGGTCGATACTGGCCAGGTCTCATAGTATGGTGCCTTAAGAGAACTTATCCTCTCATCCCGAGCTCTAAGTTCTTAGCAAGGGGTTTCTCCTCTAGGGCCCATTTCACCTAGAGGTATGACACATAACTCCCCATTCCTTAGCATGATGTCACAAAGTCATGCTAGGATTAGCGTATACATGCCATGTGCTAGATGAGTTTCCACATTCCCTAGAAAACATCTAGGTCTACCAATTCCCTGGCTTAGATCGGGTGCACTAATCTTGGTACGATTGTTGACAAGATGTCTCATTCCATTTCGTTGTTGAGTTTTCTTTCAATCGTTCAAAGAACAAGTGACCCCTCACTGTACTAAGTAGGAGATAACCTAAGAGCAATGCCCATTTCATCCTCTTTTACCTTTTGTCATGACCCTTCCTGTCAAGAGTACAACCATCCCAAAATACTGATGACTATCCTTCCCACAGTCATCGGTGTTGAGTGATGCAAAACATACCATCCTTCCCGATGGTTGTTTACGATTTTTCCCATAATTCTCAATTATAAATTTTAGTCTACGATTTAGGTATGGTTTAGGAATGTTTGGTCGCTAATATTCTCTTTCCAGTTTAAACAAAGTATATTAATACTAAACCATAAAATAAATGAACCTATTTACTATTTAATAATTACTTTAAGGAAATAAAACTTTACTTCAAATATCCTTTGATAAAAAAACCTTTTAACTTTAAGAAAACATCATAGTAATTCTTAAAAATCTTATACTTCAATATTAAAATAAAATATGAGTTAGTGATTACTAAATAAGACAATGAAACACTAAAGTAATAATCATAATGAAAACAATAATAAAACCTCTAATGGCTGAATAAACCTTCTTGATACTAAATACCATTCCCAAATGAGTAATCGTCTTTATCTATAATGTCGGTCAATTATTTCTTTACACTTTGGACTCAAATTGAATTATGTTCGTCCTACTACTAAGCTCCTTGCTATATTATTAAAAGTCCAAATTAATTCTACTAGATATACCTTGGGTATTCTACAAAATAAAACATTATGTACATTTTATAATTCGTTCGAATTATAAGCAGAGTCAACTCAGACATAAGGAGAATTGTTGTGAACCATTATCATACGGCTATAGCTGGAGTTTAGGAGAGGAAAACCATTACCGTTGATTTATAAGTGCAATATGAGTCAATAGAGGTTAGCAAAACTAATCCATTTAATTTATTTTAAGGACGAATCATATCTTATCATATCCACCTCATAAGCAAGTGTTGGGCTTGTTATCAGAGATATTTTATTAGGTATAAGATGTCTTTATGGTAACTTCAGTTTGATGAAGACTCATTACATTTACCTTGTGTGTTCCTAAAGGGATGAACAATTATTATCAAAAGTTTTACATTCATATGTGGTCTCTCTATCTACCTAAACGAACTCAGTTGGCCCCACTTGACATCCAAAGCCACTTAATTTAATTCCTTGCACGTAAATAATTCTTTTATTATGTAAAATTATGGGGAGCGTCATCACTCTTACATGCTTGTTCTCACACTGGCTGTGAATTTTTACTTCACATCGTCACTGTCGTGAAACAAGTTTAACCCCTACTATGACAACCTTGAGTGGTTTACGATTTAGAAAGTGTCTCTGCTGCAGTGTTTTTCTAGGGTTAAACATCATACTCACTATGTTTATATTCTCATTTCAAAACTTTTTGAGACAATAATTATTCCTAAAATCCATTGGGTCCCGAAACTTAATTTAATGATATTTGTTTCACACCTCTTCCTATGTCAGTGAAATACTACTGTGATCTTCTAAGGTCGTTGACAACCAGATAAATTATTTATAAACTTAGAGCACCTATTTAATTCCTCTACTGAAGAAGAAATATATATTTAACATGACAAAAGACGATATAACTAATAGACGGACATATCTTCATTCAGACTTTAAACATCACAGACTTCACGAAAATAAAGAGAGAGTTGAAAAATGCAATTAAATTGGAAAAGGAAGAAACACCTCATTTGGTTGTCAAATGAACATTTAAAATTTATCATTTTATCTCCTAATTTTGCTATCTTCCATACTACTCTAAACTAAATAGACCTATGCAGACGTCATCAGAGAGTTAACTTTTTTTTCAGAGACCTTAAAACTTAAACTTTCAAATAAAACGATGCTTGATTGAAGAGCTCAACATTACAAGGAAAGTATATATATTTTTTATTTATGTTAATAAAAGTACATGCCTTCTCGCTGCCACTACACACCTTATAAAAACATACAAATACTAGAAAAATGTCTCTTCACAGCCACTGATTTAGGTTCCAAATAAATATACTTTTACATCTTATAATTAAGAAGTCATGCTTTCTAGCGGTAACAGTATTGGTATGTCTTCATTCGTCATGTCGAAAATATTTTAAAATAATTCTAAGGCAATAGTTGGCTGTGTAAACCCCTGCTAATGCAGTCAGACTTAATTTAACTTTCCTCAATTAATTTGACATCACAAGTTTAAACTCCACGAATACATCCATACAAAGAGGTGACGGTGTGCCAATGCTACTAGGGGTTAGAGCGGCCATATCTAACTTGAAGTGCAACCTATCCTATAATGCAAACAAATATATGCATTCCTACCCATTCATATTGTTCAATTGAAGATAAATAAACAAAACTTAAAATCATCATATTGCTGAATCTAATCTAGAAAAGAAAAGAAATTAATTTCTTATAAATTATGTTCTCCAGAGCATGTCCTTTCAATATGATTAATTAAATATGAAAAACTCAAATTAAAAATTATTCACATATCCTTAATAGGCATAATTTTACAAAGGTTTCAAGACAACCAACTTGACGAAGCACTGTTTGATGGAAAATCAAACTCTGCACCAACTGCCTTTCATGAATACAAAAGCAAGACCCC
The DNA here is from genome assembly GCA_028583015.1 of Wollemia nobilis. Lineage (NCBI taxonomy): Eukaryota > Viridiplantae > Streptophyta > Pinopsida > Araucariales > Araucariaceae > Wollemia > Wollemia nobilis. Next base: position 14,021,647 of record JAQPPZ010015100.1, read on the forward strand.
CTTACATTTCTTTCATTTTCTATAAATAAATTGTTAAGGCATTATTCTGAGGAACATCTGTACTGTTTCATGCAATATAGAAACCCACCATTTTCTAGGTGGTTTAAAGACTTTTAGTTTTTATTTTATTTATAATTTTTTTTTTTAATTTATTATTTTACTTAATTTATATATATATATATATATATATATATATATATATATATATATATATATATATATTTATCTTAAATTTAAATAAGAAAATATAATTCTTAATCCAAACACATAGCACAAAACCTAAATGCAATCTATATGTATGCAACTACATGGACCGTCAGATGTACTGCCATAGGGTTCTTCAATCCTGACATCAACGAATACCCCATCACTCATCATTTCCCCAAATTCCGTTGGTACTCTTTATCTGCTAACAGGAGGAAGGATGCTTATCTTGATATGTTCTCTTTTACTGGTGACACATGTACCTGCAACCACAAAAATATTAGCAGTACCTCATCTTTGGAAACAAAGAAAGTATACAAATAATTGGAGGGATGTTACACTTTGCATTGGCATTCAAAGCCTGGCCTCCACAAGAGGGGAAGTAAAATGTTTTGATTGACTTTATCTATGATTCAAATAGCTTTTATTTTTTCGATTCAATTAAAGAAGCTGCTTCATAAATACAAACAAATATGGTCTAAGAAAGTTTCATGGACATAAAACTTTAGACCAAATTAGGCAAACACATCAACAAGAGTCTCATTGAATAATAAACAATTGAATTTGATATATATATTTTTGTGTTGCTTGCCCATACTTGCTTACATATAGGCATAATTTGATTAGTGTGGACTCATATGTCCAGTATTAATGAAATTTAAAGTTATTTGTTTCTTAAATTATAGGAAGTTTGCATAATGCCATAGAAGTGTATGAGTAGCTTAAGGTTATGGTTTAATATAGTTTTAAATTTTTTAATTTTTTTTTAATAATTATAATTGACTTTGTATTATTTTTTAAATATTTGTATTTGTTTACTTATAGAATATTTTTTTATTTATATAGTTTGATGTTTATAATGTTTATGTAATTTTAAATTTTATATTATTTCATGTAAAAGTTAAAGTTATAAAAAGAAAATAAATTTAATTTAATTTCTCAAGTAAACTAGTATGTAAAACCAATTAAACATAACATAAAACTAGGTTATCTCATCTTTTTAAAATAAAGGAGACACTACAATGAGAAATAAATAGTTTGTATAAAAAGAACATTCAAATGAACTAGTTAGAAAGCAAGAGAGGTAGGGCCAACTACTCCCACATATGTGTCATAACTTGATGTTAATAGAGGTAAGTAGGTTTGTATAAAAAGAGTATCCAAATAAACTAGTTAGAAAGCAAGAGAGGTAGGGCAAACTACCCCCACATGTGTCATGACTTGATGTTGATAGAGGTAAGTAAGTATGTATAAAAAGAGAATCCAAATGAACTAGTTGGAAATCAAGAGAGGTAGGGCCAACTACCTATTGGAACAAAATCTGCCTATGGTTGTTATTTGCGCCTTGATTTTGTCAACATTGAGTAGACGGACTTGATCTTGGGATCTTCCATCTAATCTCCAGAGGAGGTTGGTTCCTTAATGGTTTTTTATGGGAAAAGGGAAAAGAGCATTACTGAAAGAGAGGGAAATATAGCCGAGGCTAGAGCTTTCTTATGGTACATATTAGATAACAACTAAGATGAATGTATATACTTTACTATTTAAGCATTTATTATATCTCCATGCAGAAATCATAGATTTCCCAATGTGATTTAGATATCTATCTAACACATGCATATATCGAATTCCAACTCCAACAATATGATTTATCTTATGTATAAGTCCATATTTTAGAACAAATACAATATATAACTCAATAATGTGAATAGAAGTAAAGAATGTTAATACATACACTTGCACACTGTGAACCAGAAGCCAATAGAAGCGTAATTTTATTGCTTGTATTCAGAGTACATACATCCAGTCTTGTAAACGCCTAAGAGCCGACCCCTTTTTAGGATGCGTTTACTCCTATATATACCCTATGGTGAGTATCTTTATAATTAGTACATTATGACATAAAATCAATTACAAGCAATCAGGCTACAATCATGCTCCAATATGTTTTACATGGCTTCTAATAATAAACAAAATCTGATAGCAAAAATCTAGGATTTGATATTTTCCACTGTCCATCATCAGTCACTGACACAAGCTTTTGGAGGCATGTTTATTTATTCCTAATTATGTCTTCGCTGGCGAAAACCCGTCATGTCACGAAATCGTGATATTTCTTCGTGCTCTGGCTCTTTGGGACTACTTGTCAGTGAAAACTCATCATGTCGCGAAATCGTGACATCTTCTTGTACTTTAGCCTTTTCGAGCTGCATGCTGGCGAAAACCTATCATGTCACAAAATCATGACATCTCCTCACTTTCTGGCCTCTTGAGCTGCTTACGGGTAAAAACCTATTATGTCACGAAATCATGATGTCTTCTTACTTTCTAGCCTCTTCGAACTATTCTCTTGCGAAAATTAGTAATGTCACGAAATCGTGATATTTTGGCATTGCAGCTTCCTCTTCTTCCTTGATCTGGTGAAAACTCGTCACATCATGAAATCGTGACCTTCCTCATGCCTTAGTCATTTTTTGTGCCTCATGTCTCAAAAATGAAACACTGGTCTCTTTCATGCAAAACTCTGCTATCTATCAAGGTAGTCTTTTTAGACTAACATTCTTGGCGCCTTTCGGGGAATTTTGCTAGCAAAAATATTAGAATCCAGGACCTTCATCCATTGGGAAATGGAGTCAAAAACAATACAGAAGAGGAGATTTTGGAAGAGAATATTCAAGAAAAATGCATTTAGACAAGTAAAGCATTACCTTTTCAAGATACCTTTTACAACTTATGGATGTTTTACTAAAAATACATTAACAACTCAAATAATTTCAAACATGTTTCATGGTTGGCTACTAGTCCCTCCTTCTATCAGCTGCTTTTGGTTATCATGTTTGGATTTCTTCAGTTTTTCTATCGTAGCAACCACTTCATTATAAGTAAGGTAAACCTGCTTCCAATCTTCATCTTCAAGGTCTGAAGAATCCATGAACAACTGGTATATATACTGTAATTCTTCCACTTTATCATGGGACACTATCTTATTCCTTAGAATCAATTCCTGCAAGCAAGACTTAATCTGTGTGAGGTTCTGCACCATAGCGAATACTAGTGTTTCCTCTACAGGTTCTTCCCAATTCTCTATCTCTGATTCATCTTCCATAAAAGTTTTTAGGGATAGTGTTAGTGCATCCTCACTTAAAACTTTTGAATTATCATCCCACAAATATGGAAGTCCACATTTGTTTGCCAGATTTAAATGCTTCACTAATCCCTTGGCCTCAACTTCTAACTCTTGAAGAAGTTTGTCACCTTGAGTTACAATTTTAAACCTCCTAAAGAAACTTTTAGCCACAATCTTGGCTTGATACCATGCTTCACTTCAGATTTTAGCAGCGATGCTCTCCAGCATTTTCTCTGATAAGACTTGAATCTTTGTTGCCGCATCTGATCTTTCTTGAAGAAAGCTTACTGAAGCTTTTAGTTCTTCACTGACTACTTCAATTACCTCTTTCACTTTGGCTAGGTACAATAACATAGGCCTTGCTCTGAGACTTAGTGTCAATATATCTTTGAGCATCTCTTTTCTCACTACTTTGGCTTTTTCTTTTGAGAGACCAGATGGAGCATTCTACTTTTCTATTACCTATTGCTGAAGTTGTTGAACCTATAGATTTAGAGACTAAATCTATGCATCTACCTCTTCCAATTTTTCTTTATATTTGGCTACTTCATTAGCAACTTCACCAAACTTATCTTCCCATTTCTTTACTTCCAGCTTTAGGGCCTTTTCTATCAATTTTTGTTCCTATAGGACTGACTCTAATTCTTTCCTAGCCCCTTGTTCTTTAACAAATTTTTCTTTGAAATATTCTCCATGCAAGTAAATAGTTCCAAAATGGGCTTGAGCCTTTCCCCACTCATCTGACATATGTAACTGGGTAATATCTTCAGTTGTATCTTCTACTTGATAATCTTCAATGGTCATCTCTCCTTTAGACTTCTTTGATACAGGTGTCAATTTTACCTTTTTCCTCTGCATGGTGGTGGGATCAAGAGAAATTATCTCTTGAATATGAGTAGGAGTTTTGGAATCTCTAGTAGAATGAGATGTCCACCAGTCTAAGGTATTTTTGTTTACCTTTCTCAAATATTTTAATTTTGAAAGAGTCGGATGACTCTCAACATCTGAAGTAGATATTGATTTAATAGTTGGAATGCAAATGCTAGGGAGAAATGGATTTGGAACTAATTCAACATTAACTTCAGATTGGAGTTGGGAGTATAATGTTGGTTTTGAGGAAGAAAACCATGAATTCAAAGGGAACATTATATCTTTCTTTGAACTAGAAATGGAAGGAAAATTATTTTGGGGATGAGTAGAGAGAAAAGAGTGAGAGAATAGGGAAGCCATACCTGTTTCTATTTGAAGCACTTGTTGATCCCCATATTCTCTCTCATGATCTCGATTGCTTTCATTCATGATAGAATCTTGACCCTCATCCTATGTAGGAACTTCTACATTTTCTCTGTCATCAACTCTATTTTCATCATCTATATCTTCTTCAAGATTTATAATTTCAACATTTTGGGGAATTTCCCCATGCTGTTCTCTTCTATGTTCAACATTCTCTTTTTTTACAATAATTTCTTTGAAAATAGATACATTTTGACCTTCTTGAGCAAGGTCATTTGGATCATCAATAGTTCCAATCTGAACATTTTCTTGTTCAGTAATCTCTGGATTTAGAACATTATCCTCATTATTCTGAACAATTTGCTCACCATCTAGAGCAGTTCCAATATTATCAACATCATAATCTTGAGCAATTTGCTCATCAATTGGGATTTTTTCAACATTTTGTTTCTCTTTTGTTTGATCTTTTGCTACAGACTTTAGCCTCTTCCTATTAATACAAAGAGGTTCTTCATCAGATTCTGTAGCTAAATTTGAAGGGGGAACGAACTTCATAGTTTTAGAAGTTGTAGTTTTACCTCTTGATGAATCAGCTCCTAGTGCCAGATGTTTTCCTCTTCTTTTAGCCTGTAAGGGTTCAATTATCCCTTGCCCTTCTTTTCCTAGGCCTTTGCCCTCATATCCCATCTTCAACATCATTTGAGCAGCTTTCCCATATGCTTTTCCTTGCTCTTTTGTGAAGACATCATCAGTGGCCCTTTTCTTTGAAGTTCTAAGCCTGGTTTGTGCTTGAGCTAATGGTTGCTCAACTACAACTTTCTTACCTTTACCCTAGTCAACATTCTATTTTTTAGCAGCTTCAGGACTTGCTTCCTTGCTACCACCAATTCTAGGAGGTATCTTCATAGGAAAAACCCCTGACCAAGATTCTTGATAATGATCATAACGCACTAAAAATTCAAGATCATTTTTTATAGGGTACCTTGAATCAATCATATTTGTTTGCACCCTCATAGTCCACCATTCATGAATCTTCCCCATGGTCCAATCCGCACCTTTCTTCTGCATTCTAGAAATAATATTCTCATCTAACACATGTTTTGAATTGTTCTTGGGGTCATAATACATCACATGTTCATAAAAATCATGCCAAGGAGGCAATGGTTGCATTCTTTCTATATGCCATTCTAGTGCATCATCTTCATTATTATTTCTACAGGCTTCAATATCCGGTCTGATGGATGCATGATAAACCTTCATTGGAATTCTATTTAAAATTACCTATCTTTCTGCAAATCTATTTATAGGGTCATATTTCCATCTCTGAGGTATTTCTATTAACCCCAAATCTCTCAGAGCTTGAGTAATCTGTTCATGTTGACCCCTTTTAGAAATAATAATACCTTCAAACTAAAAAGGCATAGTATAGGTACCAGTTTTACCTATACCTGTGCCATATTTGACATTAATTTGTTCAGTTTGTCTTACATATTCCAATGCAAATAACTTATCAATAACATAATGGGGAAGTAAGAAAGGTTTTCTAGTAAACCCATATAACCTGATAATGACCCCTTGGGTGAGAATAAACTAGTCACCCTCTTCAGCATGTTTATTCTGTAAAACTTTCTCAACTTTTGGGGTTAATATTCTGATTTCTCCATACATTATTTTTAGAGTTGGACCCAAAAATTCCCTATTAAAATCATAATATGATTCTGTTTTGTACAATACATTGGTCCACTCATATACTGGTAAGGTCCTCCCCTTTTCATCTTTATCATTTACAGAAATAAAAGCTAACTCCTTAGCCATAAAATAAAAGAATAGCCACACCAAGTATGAAGAAAAATGAAAAGAAAATTGAGACCCCTTCTTTATCGCAGATAATCCTTCATGAATTTCTCTAAAAAGATACCTCGACCAATCAAAAAACAAAGGCCTAACACTTTTATCCATGACTAGAGAGTCATAATTTTTTGGGTTTGATAGGCAATTTACTAAAGCAATCTGCCACCCATGAACTTTCTCATCAATCTTCAGTCCAACCACCATAGCTAATATAGAAAACAATTTTAGGTTTTTGAACTCTGCTAGGTGGATAGGGGTTTCAAGCATATTTCCTCTAGTAGGTGGATTTTTCAACTGTGTATGGAGGAAATTCTTTATCTTTTCAGAAGGCACAAAATATTTTGCTTGGTCATCTAGGTTAAAAGCCTTAGGCTCAAGGGTAGGTACATATCCAACAATGAAAGCAGAAATAAAAGCATCCATACTCAAAGTAAAAAGCAATCTCCCTCTGTGATTTCTAACAACTTTCTTTTTCTCATCATAAAAATTTATGATTGCTTTGATCAATTCAGGACAAGGGTGCACAGGAATGTAAACATACCAGTATAGTAATGAATGGAAAGCAAAAGTGGTAGGAGAAGATGCAGTAATCCCAGTAGCCATTCTATCTTCAATATCCTTTCAGATTTTTGTTGGGTCTTTCCATGTTACCATTGTATCACCGATTCTAGCATCCCTATCGACAAATTTCTCACTCATGTCTTCTCCACGTCTCACTGCTGAAGGTGTAGAAGATGGACCCACTATTGTTGTTTTTTGATTATTCTTTTTTGGAGCCATGAGAGACTTATCACACTGAGCTTGTCTGAACTGAACTCGAATTAGGAAAAATAGGAATAGAAAGTGGCACAGTAGATTTTACTCAAGAGTAAAATTAGGGTTTTTACGTCAATTAGAATAGATGCATGATTTGCATTAATTGTGGTTGGTGGGCTAGATTTTCTTGAATCCCTTTATGCCTTGTTTCTACCACCTTTTTGAATGTTTCAAAAATCTAACCAATGATTATCCACTACATACAAATAAATATTACGCTTACCAAAGCTTTTCCCATTTGCAAAGGTGGTTCCTTTCTTCCAATCATCGAAAAGCCACGTGGCAAATTTTAAATTTCTTTAGGCAGCTGACCATCAACCTTATTAAATGAAAATAATGCTTATCAAGGCTCTTTCTAGAAAATAGTTTTCTCCCACCAATCATCGAAAAACTACGTGGCGATTTCAAATTTAAACCGTTATACCCGACAATATAGCACTTTTCGATTTTATCTTCTTCTTGCTGGTAAATTTTGGTTGGTTGTAGGATGATGACAAAAATCTTTCATAAATTAGAAATAACTTAGGAAATATTTACAAACTTATTATAATGTACATATTATACATAAAATCCTTTCTTTTTTTCTATTTGAAATAGAGCTTTAAGTGAAAAGCATTCACTGTTATGGGTAAAATCATACCCTGCTGATCTTTCAGTTGAAAAGAATTAAATTGCCTTTCAACAATTATTTCAAAAGGGCCTTCCCAAAAAGCGTCAAATTTATCATGGTTACCTGGTTTAGCTTTTTTCACATTCCATTTCAAAACTAGGTCCCCCACCTTAAATTTTCTGAAGGTAGTCTTCTTATTAAACCATCCTTCTATGTCTGCCATATGTTTCTGGTGATGATTATAGGCATGTTCTCTCTATTCTTCTAGTTGTAGAAGCTGCATCAATCGGGCATCCATTGGTTGACCTCCTTCTTCATTCATCTGATTGAGTAACTTTAGTGTTGGTATTTCCATATGTATAGGCAAAATAGCCTCTTTACCATAGACTAAAGAATAGGGTGATGTATTAATAGATTTCTTAATTGAAATCCTATCAGCCCATAGTGCTTGATTGATCAAGGAATGCCAGCTCCTCTTGTTATCTTCTAGTGTTATTTTCAAGATTCTGAGGAGATTTTTATTTGTAGACTCAGCTAGACCATTACCCTATGGATAGTAGTTGGAAGAAGTCTTCAAATATATGCCATATCTGCTAGTAAACTCAATCATTTTAGCTCCGATGAAAGCTGATCCATTATCTGTAATTAGTGAATCTGGTACACCAAACCTTGTAATCAAGCTTTCCACAAACTCAATTACCACTTCTTGATCAACCTTCTTGGTAGGGATGGCTTCAGCCCATTTAGTGAAATAGTTTATGGTAGTAAGTATATACTTATGGCCAATTGATGAATTGGGTTCTATTATCCCAACAAAATCTAACCCCCACTATTGGAAAGGTTCTTCAACTTGGATAGGCTTTAAGGGCATAGGGGCATTTCTATTCCTCCCTACATATCTCTGACACTGCTCACAACTTTTAGTTACTTTGTAAGTGTCTAAAAAAATAGAAGGCCAGTAACAACCTGCTCGAAGTATTTTCAAAGCAGTGGATCTTCCTAAATAATGTCCTCCAGAGAGACCCCCATGAAACTCTTTTAACACTTTTTGTTTCTCATCTTCTCCTATGCACTTTAAAAGTACACCATCTATATTTTTTCTGTACAACCCTTCTGATTGAAGGGTGTACTTTAATGCTTGTGCTCTATACCTTCTTCTTTGTGAAGCATTCAGATTATCAGGACACATTCCAATCTAAAAGTACTTCACAAGGTCATCAATCCAATCAGTATTTTCTAGACTTGGATCTGATTTTGTATTTGCCATTACACTTTGGTGCTCCACATGATCATTTGTAGCTTGCTTGGCTAATTCTTGACATAGGGCTCTACCTCTTACTATTTTTGTTGGATGTATTTCTACATCATATTCCTGTATCTTAGTCACCCAACCAACTCTCTTTTCACCAAGTTCTCCTTGTATTATAAAATTCCTGACATCAGGATGAATCACATAAACAATGATTCTACTCTATGATAGAAAGTGTTTAAATTTGTTCAAGGATTTCATGATAGCATACACTTGTTTCTCGATAAAGTTGTATCTTTCTTCATGATCATGCATGGTGGAACTCAGAAAAGCTATGGGTCTTTCTTCATTATCTACCCCTTTCTGTGTGAGGACTGCAACATAACTTTCTTGTTCACCAACAACATATAGGATAAAACCTCGGGAGTAGTCAAGGTTAATCAGCATAGGTGCTTGAGCTATTTCTTCTAGGATCTTTCTGAAAGCATTCTTCCTTGTATCTATCCATTTGAAAGGTGCATCTTTCTTCAACAATTCAGTCATTGGCTTAACAATCTATGCAAAATATACAATAAATTTTCACACAAAATTTATTTATCCAAAGAAATATTGCAAACCTTTCTTGTTAACTAGTAAGGGAAGTTCCAAAAGTGCTTTCACTCTATCAAGATCAATAGCTAATCCAACTTTAGAGATGACATGACCAAGTAGGATACCTTCTTCTACAATGAATATGGATTTCTTTGGGTTCAAAGATATTCCAAATTCCTTGCATCTTTCAAATACCTATTCAAGGTGTTTTATATGATCTTGCTTATGATGAGAAAATATAGTCATATCATCTAAATAGATGACTATAATTTTGTTAGCAAGTTCACCAAAAGCTACATCCATTGCTCTTTGGAAAGTTGCTCCAGCGTTAGACAAGCCGAAAGGCATCCTTTGATAGGCAAATGTTCCCCATTTTGTGGTAAAGGTAGTCTTGTATTGATCTTCATCTCTGACCCATACCTGATTATACCCCAAAAAACCATCTAGCAAAGAGAACCTTTCTACTCCTACAACTGTGTGTAAAATTTGGTCAATCTGAGGGAGGGGATAATGATCCTTGAGTGAAGCTCTATTCAAATTCTTAAAATCCACACATAATCTAATGTCTCCATTCTTCTTCCTGACTGGAACCAAGTTCACCACCCAGGTAGAATGTTTAATAGGATACACTATTTTAGCTTGAAGAAGTTTTAACAATTCTTGCTTCATCAAAGCTTCTATCTTTGGATTTATCGGTCTTTGATTTTGCCTAAAAGGCTTGGCTCCTTCCTCTAATTCAATGGTGTGTTGGATAATCTCTTTCTTATACACTTTTAGATCATTGTACACCCAAGCTATAATATCTAGAAATTTCTTGCATAATTCCCTGATTTGGTTCAACTCTTCCTCTATACAACTAACTCCAACTTTAATCATTTTTCCTGGTTCTAACTCCACTTCTTTATACTGATGCTTATCAAATTTTATTTTATGGCCTATTTCCCTATCATTATTATCAAAAAGACTCTCAAGGGTGATAAGTCCCTTGGGGATATGATTATTTTTCAACTGAATCACATCTTCTTCTTCATCTTGCAGCGTCCTGCCGCTCGAGCAGTTCATTTCATAGATTAAAAAATCTAATATTTGCTCATCATTTTCAAAAACTTGCCAGAAGATATTTTTTTTAGCACTGAGGGTCTATATATGAGTCTAACCATCTTGGATTTCTAGATAACATTGCTAATAGGACAGAAATTAGCTCCCACTGATGCCAACAAATCTGCATGGGTATTATGTTCTCTAGGAATAGACTTCATATTTAGAGCCTCAAAGGCTTCTAAAAGGTCCCATACTTTATTTCTATAAGCCTTTAAATAATGTTGTTTACTGATACATTTCCTCATGACTTGATTCATGATAAGTTCTGAATCTCCATAAATTAGTAGTTGTTTAACCCCTAGTTTCTCAGCTTTCCTCAATCCCAAGCAAAGTGCTTCATACTCTACCACATTATTGGTGCAACTCCACGTCAACCTGTAAGAGAAAATTATTTCCTTCCCTATGGGGGAAATCAAAACAATTCCAGCACTAGCTCCATTCTTACACCTAGCTCCATCGAAGAATAACTTCCAAAGCTGACTAGTAGAATTGTCTTCTTTAGGAGTGGGTGCCAATTGTTTCTTTGGTTTTTCAATGGAATAACTTCCCATTTCTATTTCTATCATGGCATTGAAATATTTCAGAGAAAACTGGTCTTCTACTTGAAGATCTTCTAAGGTTTCTTCCATTAGATCTACTTCTCCAATTTCTTCAATCATCATATTCACGGTGTCAGCCTCTCCTATCTTTTCTACATGAAAAGTAGATGGTTTCTCATTAAATATCTTAATCCTCTTACCTTTGAAAGGTATTTCTAAATGTGAGTAGTCTAGGGATAGGTATCCTCCTATATTTGTTGTGAATTCTCTAGATAAGCACATACCAAAGTATGGTGCTAAATCTACCACTACTACTTCTTGTATAACCACCATTTGGGGCATCCTATGGAGTTGTATGGGAATGTCTTTAATTACCCCTACAGTTTTAACTAGAGTACCATCCAACTGTAGGACTCCTGGATTGCTCCTAGTGTACTCCATCCCCATAATGTCACATACTACTTTGGGTATCACGGTAGTAGCAACACCTGAATCTATCATGCAATTGTGTACAACCCACCCTTCCATTTGAAGAGATAAATAGAAAGGAGGTGGTCTATTTTTTCTAGTGGTAGATGTTAGATTTTCCTAGACTGTATTTGAATAGGATATGTTTTTACCTTTATTTTTCATCATCTTTAGAGATTCCTGTAGGAGGTCAATCTGACCAGGGAACTGAAGAGCATCATACATACTTGCCTTTGAGGGAGTCTTTTTCATTTCTTCAACTATGTTAAATGTAGATGATTCAACAATTTTTTCTCTTTCCTTGGTGAAAGTGTCATACCTATTTTTGTATCCCTGAGTCACTTCAGTTCTTTGTCTCTTAGTCAATGAAGGAAATCTTAGCCTCTCCTTAGCTTGGTCTTGAGTCTCAGTTTCCTTCCATGGAGTGAACTCTTTACGTATTTTTGGCCCTTGGCTTTGGGCTGGAACCTGAGGTCTTTTCTCATAGGATGAATCTCCTTTGGGTGTTGCTTTGGGAGTTGGAGGAAAACTTAGAGGTTGAAGCTCTTGAGGATCTACTTGCAGAGGTTTTTTACCTGATTTGGTTAAAATCGCAACTTGTTCTACTATAGGCATCATAAAATTATGGTCAGTTTCTCTAATCATATTTACATGACCTTTCATGTTTTTCTCTGCTTTCTCAATAGCTACATTCTGTACATAATGTTGATGGATCATACATGAACTCTCTCCATGTGGATCATTACATGTGGTACACCAGTAATCAAAATTTATAGAAGGAACTGCAACCTCCTCTATTTTATTTGCATAAATGACATTTGATCTTTCCTGCCCTCTATTACTTGATTGCACCGCATCTCTTATTATTTGAGGAAACCTTCTTGGTTGAAATTTTCTCTCAGCTTCTCTTTTCTTCATTGAAGTCATATCATTTTCTAGATTCTTCATCGTATCCAGTATAATAGTGAGCTGATTTTTGGGGACTAGCTGAGGAGGTGGTGCAGGTAATGCGGGAATTGTAGGAATAGGAGGTAATGGCAGAGGATTTTGAGGCATATGTATTGTAGGGATGGAAGGTGGCCCATTCCATTTTGGGAGATCTATGCTCAAAAAATGGGAAGAGCTAGAAGAACTAGCATTGGGAGCTTGAGGGATATCAGGAAAAATAGGCATTATTGCTTTTGGTGGATATCTCCCGGTAGCAATAAGATCTCTTTCTGCTTTAGATGCTTCTTGGTAAATAGTAGGGAAAGTGAATATTCATGATTTTCATATTATCATGTTGATATCTATATCAAAATCTCTTAAATAATAATATATTGCTTGCTCTATGGTTGGTTTCAATCCAGCAGGCACTCTTTCCCAGGTGTGGCTGAATCGAATATTAAAATCAACAATTTCCTCTTGAGGATGTTTTTTGATAATGTTGAACTAGCTGAGTAGGGAGAATGGATCTGCATGTTGATTGAACTCATCTACCAGCCTACCAGTGAGTTCTACCCAAGTTGTAATGGATTGAGGAGGAAGTGCTCTGTACCAATAGAGCATTTTTCCTTTCAATGAGATAACCAACAACCTGATCATCACATCTTCTTGAGTGATATTGTAAATTGTTACCAAGGCTGCAACATCTAAGCAATGTTCATACGTCATTTTACCCATCCCATCATATGAAGGCAATGCCTTCAAAGCTACCATAGGAATCGGGTTCTGGGCCACCAGGTTCAGTGGACCCGTGTGGTTCCATGTAAGATAAGTTGGTGGAGGAGTGGCCATTGTAGCAACTGTACTTGCCTGAACTATGGAACTGTTGGTAGTCATAGTTGAAGATGTATTGACAATAGGACTAGGCAAAATAATGGGTACAAGGGTAGTAATACTGGTAGCAGGTGGGTTTGATCTAGCAGATAAAATTGGATGCACTCTTAGGCTACCAAGATGTAACTCGAAGAACTCAATGGGTTCTTCAGAGTTTCTTGCTTTAGATCTGGTTATCATATAGGTAAATAATCATAAGTTTTAACTAGATAAATAGATAAGGTATCTCTTAGGTCTATACCTTCGAATGGAGTCGCCAGGTGATTTGATTTAGATTTTAAAAGATCAAAGACAAACACCAAACCTTATAGAATACTATGGGATTTAGGGTCCCATCGGGCATGCCAAAAATTATTGGAACAAAATCTGCCTATGGTTGTTATTTGCACCTTGATTTTGTCAACATTGAGTAGACGGACTTGATCTTGGGATCTTCCATCTAATCTCCAGAGGAGGTTGGTTCCTTAATGGTTTTTTATGGAAAAAGGGAAAAGAGCATTACTGAAAGAGAGGGAAATATAGCCGAGGCTAGAGCTTTCTTATGGTACAGATTAGACAACAACTAAGATGAATGTATATACTTTACTATTTAAGCATTTATTATATCTCCATGCAGAAATCATAGATTTCCCAATGTGATTTAGATATCTATCTAACACATGCATATATCGAATTCCAACTCCAAAAATATGATTTATCTTATGTATAAGTCCATATTTTAGAAAAAATACAATATATAACTCAATAATGTGAATAGAAGTAAAGAATGTTAATACATACACTTGCACACTATGAACCAGAAGCCAATAGAAGCATAATTTTATTGCTTGTATTCAGAGTACATACATCCAGTCTTGTAAATGCCTAAGAGCCGACCCCTTTTTAGGATGTGTTTACTCCTATATATACCCTATGGTGAGTATCTTTATAATTAGTACATTCTGACATAAAATCAATTTACAAGCAATCAAGCTACAATCATGCTCCAATATGTTTTACATGGCTTCTAATAATAAACAAAATCTGATAGCAAAAATCTAGGATTTGATATTTTCCATTATCCATCATCAGTTACTAACACAAGCTTTTGGAGGTATGTTTATTTATTCCTAATTATGTCTTTGCTGGTGAAAACCCTTCATGTCATGAAATCGTGACATTTCTTTGTGCTCTAGCTCTTTGGGACTACTTGTCAGTGAAAACTCATCATGTCATGAAATCGTGACATCTTCTTGTACTTTAGCCTTTTCGAGCTGCATGTTGGCGAAAACCTATCATGTCATGAAATCATGATGTCTTCTCACTTTTTGGCCTCTTTGAGCTGTTTACGGGTGAAAACCCGTTATGTCGTGAAATCGCATCGTCTTCTCACTTTCTGGCCTCTTTGAACTATTCTCTTGCGAAAATCAGTAATGTCACGAAATCATGATATTTTGGCATTGCAGCTTCCTCTTCTTCCCTGATCTGGTGAAAACTCGTCACGTCGTGAAATCATGACCTTCCTCATGCCTTAGTCATTTTTTGTGCCTTATGTCTCAAAAATGAAACACTGGTCTCTTTCATGCAAAACTCTGCTATCTATCAAGGTAGTCTTTTTAGACTAACACTACCCTCATATATGTGTCATGACTTGATGTTAATAGAGGTAAGTGAGTTTATATAAAAAGAGAATCCAAATAAACTAGTTAGAAAGCAAGAGAGGTAGGGCCAACTACCCCACATATGTGTCATTACTTGATGCTAATAAAGGTAAGTAATTCCATATGAGTAGGACCAAATGTTTGTACCTTTAAGCATACCGCCTCATTGAAAAAGAGTTTGACATGTGGAAGGGCTTATAAACCACTCAAGTTCCACAACCAGATCAATGTGGGATTATTACGCATACACACATTACATTAAATAAGCAAAAGAGGTATTGATTATGCTTACCTTTAGTCTCAAGCTTTCACATGATCTCTAGAAGTTGAACTTTAATGGTTGTAAGATATTACAAAAATCACTACTAATCTTATTAGTAATAATTTATTTGTACTCTTCTAACAGTCACTTATATTCCTCTATACCATAATTATTATACACAAGTTGAGTGCTTATGCCCAAAAACATACTATTAAGAAATGCTTCTAAGATACATGATGCACTTATGAAGCATTCTCTTGCTCATATAATTTTTTATCTAAAAAATTATCAAAAATTATGCAAAAAGTTGTAAAACATCAGATAACATATTCTACATGCCAAAGATAAGGTTTATTTTATATAATTTCTAGCATAGAATTGTTCTTTTCATGGATTATCTCATTCCTATACAAATTATGCAAAAAATACCTTACTATTATAAGACTAATTTTTTAAGTAATTGCACTAACCCCATAGCAACTATAGAAATAGTATTGGGTGTTGATAATGAAACTCTCTTAAGGTATTAAACCTTCAAAAAGAAACACTTGATATTTTCTATATAATGGGGCAAATAAATGCAAGCAAACAACAAATAAATTCACAAAAACATGTGCAAAAAGAAAGAGGACCTAAAAAAATTAGTATAAAATACATGATAAAGGGACAAAGGAAGAAAACCCATTGGGAATACAACATATGACTAGATTTTATCATATTCAACATGATGTAAAGAATTTACTATTATTATGACATGTATTGTCTTGATGGTCTTATACCATTCATTAATGATGATATTTATTATGACATTTTTTTCTCTAAAATTATTTTAATATATGATATTTCATAATGAAAATCACACCTAGAAGAGATCATGCATTCTTATATTTCATCACTTATTGATGAGACCAAGCATAATGACATAATGATAAATGAACATTCATATTGACATCCTTCAAGGATCATTGATGTTTGAGAATTTATATTGACCATCCTCCTATGGATCAATATTTTACTCTTCATATATTGAGAATGCTCAAGGATTGATATTTGAGTATTTCATATTTAGTATCTTATGTTGATCATTGTATGGACATTCATCCTTGAGCTCTTTACTTGGATTACATTATGAAAAATATGAAAAAATGTTATCTTTCTAAAAAATTTTACAAAATTTTCAGAGACATTTGGCAAGAATAGAAGAATAAAGTTGTGATTCCCAATCCAAAATACATTTTATTTTTAGGTACTTGTATTTCATCCACATTGATTTAAATTTATCATTTTATGAACATCTCATGTGTAATTATTTGAGTCACTTAAAGTTATTATCATTAAATTTTATAAATCCTTTATCTCTTTTGATTTGCTTACATTACACATTTATGATTTATTGACTATATTATATCATCCTTATCCACTGCATTTACAAGAAGGTTATGCCATTTATAGTTCTCTACATGCTTATATTTTTACAAGTATTTTGGCTAAGAAAAGCCTAAATGATATACATGAATTCAAATAATGAGGTGCATAAAAAAGAAATCAATATTAATGCATTAGATAAAAGAAGACACAAAAAAAGAAATTCAAGTGCATGAAAATATAAACTATATGACCCAAAAATAATATATCAATATCTATCTCAAAATAGTATAATATATACAAAATTCAATGGAACATTGCCAAAGGACCATAATCCATGCATCAATTCATATATATTTGTCATAGTCAAATCCTATGCATATGAGTTTATGTCTCTCTCTTGGGTGGTTGTTGCACACTTGCAATTACCCTCAGAGCTATAGTCCTCAATATCTCAATATATATAATTTATTGAGATAATATATTCCTAACTTATAAATCTCTCCTAATGTATGACCAAGTTTCTCCCTTATGGTGGCTATCTCATGTAGATGTCCTTGTCTCACTCTCACAAGATCCTCCACTAGGTTTTCCATTTTACCTATCCATACTAGCTTTATCTCTAGTAAACCTATCTTGTTATTTTTACATCTTCACTCTCTAGATATTGAAAGATATCATCTACGTGATATGTAAGAGCAAAAACATTTATATGTCCACCCACTAACTAGGCAATTTTGAAAGATTGAGCACTAGTGACCACTAAAGGTGAAATTTGTGTAATATCTCCATCCATCATAAGTACTTACTTTTATATTTTAGTTAATTCATTCTATATTTATATATGCATATTTACATGAGTCATAATCAACATCCAAGATTTATAATACATGTTAAGGTATTCCACCCCATATATTTAGTCGATATGATAGTTTTTTTTGTGCAACTACACTAAATCATCTAGCCTCTTTCTCATATCTTGGGGAATCTATATCTCCATCTAATTCTTGGTGCCATCATTGATTCCCATATTAACTTGGGAATCCTTTTCTATCCTAGCTTACCTATGCATAAAATCCCCTATACTTATCCCTCCTATAGTCAATGCATCTTCTTCCTTCCTTTGACATGTCATTAATACCATGTCATTCTTATCATAACTATTGCCCTTGGATTTAGCTAGGGACATACCTATGGCACATTATGTGCCCTTGGTAGAATCACTTTAACTTAATTACTCAATAATATCCTCCATGTTCTCTCCTATGACCTCAATGGTCTATCTAACCCTACACTCCTCTCCCATGTGTATCTAGGCATAAATTCTCCAATGATAAAAATATGATCCTCCAATATTAATTATCAGCACAATCTTGGCATTATATGGACTTTTATGATATATGTGTTTTTCCCATAGAGGAACTCAATATTTAGTGCTTGTATCACCTTATTTCATAAAATTATGGTTTTGTCATAAGGACACTATATAACATCTCTTTGGGGATCCAAATTAGCCCTAGTGTAAAAATGTGCATTCAATGTCTCCACTACATCTATTACCACCCACTGATGTATAAAAAATTGATGATCATTGATATCTTGAGGTAAATTGCTTGTCCAATATCATGGGAATCTCCCATAAATCCACACCATAAGCAAGGTCGCCCTACCCATATAGTAATGTACCTGAACCTATATGCTAAAAAATTAAAAAGGAGGTTTGACATAATCACCTTCCCTAGTTAAGTCTAAATTTGTCCTTCATAACCATGTGTAAACATCGGGCAATGTATACTAAGAATCTATTGGTTATTTTATTGTAAAATAATTTACCATAAAGTAATCTATCCATAACCACTGAAAAATATAGATGGCTATAAGATCCCACCGTCAAAGATCTCATGAGCTTACTACTATGTGGCTCTAAATTAGTTAAGTTGGAGGTATATACCCTAGTTATTACCTTCATCATGGTCATGCATCACCATGATGCACCTACTATTAGGAATATAGGTAGCACTAATATATCCTCTAAGGGATATCCATCTTGCATGCCACTTTTTTGAACTCTCATATGAAGGTGTTCAAATTTGGTATCCGTTCCTAGAAGACCTTTGATAGCATATGACTATGAGGTCTCACAAAATTCTTCTATGATATATCTCCTAGTCTAATATCATCCTAGCACTCATAATTATCACTATTCAATATATGCAAAATGACCTAATTCCAAGAAGGATCCCTCACCAAAATAATGAGGTTTCCACTCTAAATCATATTGCTATAGGAGGTTCAGTCATAATTTGACCTACAATCATTAATAATAATCAAAGCATTATATAAAATAATTAATATCAATCATAAGGATCAAATTTCAAGTAAACTTGACCTCATTAATCATTTTTTTTAAGCTTATCACTTTGTCAATCAAGAACACTTCTTCAATGCACCTCTTTGAGGAGTGCACTAACAAATGTTATTGATTTGGCAAGTGCATTGGCTAATTACACTACTACTAAATCAAAATTGATAAATTTAACAATTACAATACCTATCAAAAAGTGATGCACATTCTTGAGATGGCAAAAACTTAAAATTTTAACAAATTAAATAAGTTATTAAAAATCTAAACTAGCATCCTTCAGTTCCTATAAAGACAACCTAAGTAGTATTAGTTAAATTTAAGCATCAATAGAGAAAACCCATAAATCCAAGTCTTTTGTCCTAAAATTGAAGACATTAAATATAAATTCCTAAGTAGACACCATTCCAAAAATTGGTTTTATAAGGAGTTTCAAGTCCATCTAATAATCATTTCTATCCATTTAATATTATGACTAGCATTTCAAAGGCCTACCTCAACTTTAGATGTATGAATAAACTAACTCGCACAAATAGGGATATATAGGGTTTTTTTAGTCTCAATAATATCTTAAGAGTCACTATGCCCACCTTAGGTTGATTAGCATAATCAATTTCACACTCAAGTCCACTCCACTACTAGCTCAATTTCCTCTCCATGGAGTTTGGAAAGTTTAAAATATGAACTAGCCCCCCTCTTATTCTACTTATCAAAATTTTTATATTAGCCATATGGACCATCAGTGATTATTGGCTTAAATACTAGCACTTAATATTATTTTTTTTGTTAATATTGCGATTCTTTCACTTAGATGCATCCATGCCACCCTTGCTTTTTGATTCAATATAATTTCTAAACTAACTCATAGTGGTTGTACGATCCCATATTGCATTTTATTATGTTTTCTAGATTAAATTTTATAGGTTATTATATAAATTTTCCTAAGGCACTTCATTATTGATTCACTTCATGGTTGAGTAGGCACCTTATAGGGGTTAGATGTTTACTGGAAAAAGTACCAAATCAAAATTCAAATGCCAAAACATAAATATAAATATGCTCTAACACATTTTCTAGTTGGTGGATGCTCAAGCAATGGGATGTAAGGCCTTGAGGTTCATGAGCCTTATATACTTTAGGATCCCATCCTTTTGACATAGCCAAATAGGATTATGGTCATCATAAAATCATTTGGAATTCCTATGTCCATTAGAATTCCTTATAATAGACCAATTGCATTTAAATTTATAAATTTTAGTTTATCATGCATAATTGGAAAGTATACTACCCTATTAGCAAGTGCACTACATTTCCAAATAATAAAGTGCATCAACTAAAAACATACACATAATTTTTATTAATTTTTTAAAATTCATTATACATAAGGATTCAATGAATCCTATACTAAAATAAATTAGACAAGATAATCTTGACGGATGAGTGCAATTAACATAATTCAATCCACTTATGGGTAGTATCCAAATAGTCCAATTACTATAAGTACCAAATCTCAATCATCATTTCAAAGCATATTGTAAGTGGTTATTATCCAAACTTATAAATCAAGCCAAATTAGATAAGTTACTCTAAGAAACAATATTTTTCTCCATTGAGATACTCATCTAGCACTATGTGCTAGGTTAGACTTCTAAATCTTAATATATCTCTTTAAGGATTCTTCTAGCATCCATATTAGTCCATTATAAGAAGAGAATACTCTTATTCTTCCTTAGATTAGATCTTCTATAATGAAGATTTCACATCAAGGTCACTTGTTAGGATATTTACTAACCAAGAAGCTTAGACAATCAAACAATGACATTGATAATATCAATCATCCAAAGATAAAGTACACCTCCATACAAATTTTCTTCATCAACTCTCTCTCTCTCTCTCTCTCTCTCTCATCATTGCTAAAATAGATTCTCTAGATAGTAAAGTGAAACTAAGATGTATTTTAGGGATGGAAACCAATCTAGAGGTATTCTAATGAGTCTAAGAGGATTCTAGATGATAAAACATTAATTTATTCTATTATAGAGTAATTATTGGAAAGGGGAAAGTGTTTCTAAGGTGTAATATTATGTCTTTTTAAATTAAGGCCCACCCTCCCTTTCTCTAGAGATATTAATCAGGAAAGAAAAGAAAACTATATATAAAATGTAGTGATACTGATAGAAATTAGACTATTATGAACTATCCTAAATATTCTTGTTATCTTTTGACCAATATAAATATAGTTTAGGTGCACTTTCTTATCTTGGATAATTTATAAAATATAAAGAATATGACAAATGGGATTATATAATGTAATAATTTACATATGTCATTTTAAATTTTATATTAAAATAGTATGTATAGTTTCTAGATCATAAACAAAGAACCTAGGTAGAGATTAAGTAATCCTTAATTACTACCTAAATATTTGAACTAAGGATAGTAGCAAGAAAAGTAAGATGTTATGATATCCTAGTGAAACAATGGATAAATTTGATAGGAGGATAGAATTACTTTAATATAATTACAAGAGACATTAAAAACAAACATAGAATGCTTTATAATAATTTTAGAAGCTTCATTTAGAAAATCTATGAATATAAATATATTTTGCATCTACATAAAATACTTTGGATTAACTATGATATTAGAATATGAAAGTTGATGATACCGTAATGCCTCCTTGATGGATCACATAGAGATATTAACCATCAAATAAAAAGGCTTCAAACTATGAATCAATCCCTTAATCAAGTAAGTTATTGAAATAAGATATTCTCAAACTAAGAAAAAAAGAATGTGGAGACCCTGGTTCAAATCCTCAGGCCTCGTAGTACCCGAGGGCGTATCGTGCCAACGTTGTTGGCTATATTAAAAACTTTAATTTGCACAAATAGCTATTATCGAGGTAGAAATGAGCAAGATTCAAACCCATGATGAGGCAATGATAAAATATTACAACTTACTGATTCCTCTAGTATACGCAAAAACAAAACTAAAAAAAAAAAATTGTTATTTTAAATTCTTATTAAATTGCTTTATAGCAAACTATTGTTTTACATGTTTTACACCAAATATGGGTTGTCATATATTTCAAGCTCATGTGAAGCAACCCACATATTTATCCACTATTGTAAGTAGATTGCAAAAATGCAAAGGGGCCAATAAAAAATTGCATTGACCATGCAAACTTTGATCATAATTATTTCAAGTGCAAGGAGGACAATATGAAATACTTAGAATATAGACTTTGTTGTTAAAGAAAAGTGTCTATAGCTAATAAAAAATCAACCAAGTATGAAAATTCGATTGTCTATAATCTAATCCAATTTTTTTGGTGAAGTCTGTTACCATAACAATTATAGTGGCAAGTTCCCATAGGCACCCCCATGATTACATATCATAATTGATGTAATAGATAAGTCATTGGGGTATTTATCGTGATATATTATCCCTAATTAAATTCTGATTAAAGTCGAGATAAACTATCTTAAAAGTTAAGTTATAATATACCAAACATATTAGACCCTCAATTGAGCTTAACCATTTAGGTGGTTTAACTATTATCATAAATGATAATTACATCAAAACTACTTGTTGGCTTATGTAAAGATGTTTATAGGGTTTCATAGAAGATGTCCAAAGGATTATATAAAAAACATCCATAACATTATATAGAGAACTATCATAGGCCTACATGTAGAACACCCATGAGATTACTTTGTACATACCCATAGGCTTCATCAAGAGTTTTCATAGGTACTTTATCACTATTGACCTTAGATAATAAGGTTAAATAATTAATATTATAACACCCACTATAATATGAACTAATGGTCCAAGGAGAGAAGATATTAGAGATGGTACATAACCCCACCATATTAATATTGAATGATTGAATGAGTCGATGGACTTTAATTATGAATCCTATTATCTTCTCTTCACAAATGTACATGAACTTGATCAACCCTTCCTTGAACATGAATACATGACTCCACATTCTAGGTCAAATATGTTGAGCTTCTCATGAGATATTTAATATGCAATATGGTGACCATAACCTTTTCTCTAGCCTCAATATAAAATAATTGAATCCTCAAGCAATAGGCAGGTTTTTGAATAATAAAAACCTATGGTTAGAAAGTTTTTCATATATAATTAATCTAAAACCTACTTTTCTTATAGCCAAAAGTTATTTTGTGTGATCTAAAAAAGAATAGACATTAAATGCTTCTATGTGCATAAGTTTTGGCCTTTGCAAATTTGGTATATTAGTAGGGCAAAATCATAAAAAATAAATTTTAAACCTTAGGAGGAAATTCATCAAACATGAACTACCATGTTTCCATACAAAAAATCCATACTTATTGTAACCATGAATCAATATAAAAGAAGACATGCGAGAATAGAATCCATTGTTAAAATTAATGTGTACTATGCCTTCTTTAATTTGACACTTGTCATTCTATTTGAAATTTGTCATATTCTTCATATAGGCTTATGCCTATATATTGTACTCATTTGTTGTATAATATATCTCATTTTTGCTCAGTACTAATATTTGATATCAGAGCAGGCTTTCCCTACCTTGTTGGTTTGAGGGGGGATTTCCCTCATGGAAATTCCCCTTCCCATTTTTTTCAAAGTAAAAAGTATGCTCTTCATCCTTTGATGGATGAATCAGAAACCAGACCTTTAAAAAAAAAACCAATGGCTGCCATTATTTTTTTAAAGAAATTTATTGAAATTTATTGAGATTTATGGTTGATCCTATGTATCCGTCCACAGAAGTAGTTTCTTGGAAAAGAAATGAAAAACAGGAAACTAGGCAAGCTATTGGGTTTTATTTGTAATTTTTTTTGGCAAGATATGTAAAGGTTTTATCGTTCTAAAATGCGGAGAGACTCAATCAGGAGTGGCACAAGCAGCATCTCCTTGAGTTGGAGCTTTGTTCAATGCGTCTGGATTTGCTTGAATTTCTTTTAGATGAAGCCTGCCATCTCAGCGCAGATCTGAGGGCACGATTAATTTCAGTCACGAGATAAAAAAAAATGTTCTCTGGTGTCTATATGGTGTTTTTTTTTTGTGGAAGGAGACTACCATCTCTCGCTGTGGTTCGTGATTTGCAATCTGGTGTGCATAGACATTGTTTTTTCATGATACTTTGCTGTCGACATTTAGATCTACACATAATATCCAAGCCCACTATTTTTCTCTGAATTTTACTACACTCTTTGAGGTAAAGTCGCTGATCTTAGGTGGTGTGTGTGGGATTTTCAAGATCACGGTCGATCGCTGAAATAATGTGAAGAGAGTAATGTTGTAGCTGCGACGCTCAGGCAGAGCAGCTGACTGAAGTTCCTCTAGAATCGAGGCATCCCCAACTGTTGTATGTTTGGCAAAAACGTAAAGGCTGAAGGGAGCTCCAATTCACGCCTATGGAGAATCAGGGTGACAACAAAGGAGATCGCCAAAGCTCCACGATAATGGAGAAGATAATGGTGCCCCATAATCCAAAATAGTCCATGAATCTAGGTCGTTCCATTGCAACCATTCGAACATTAGAGCGAGAACATGGAAGAAGTTACCTGAGATCTGATAATTTTTATGTTTCAGTGTGATTTTAGTGCTATGACTCAACATTCTCCTTTTTTGTGTGGAGTGGCGATTTTCCATGAGTTGACAACCGCACATATGACAATGGTGCATCCATCGATTTCCTACCGCTTTAATCTTCTCATGCGCTCCAGGAGATGTGAAGAGGAAATTCCAAGTTTTTGTTTTCTAATTCAGCCGTGGAAGTTACGGGTCACCAGCTTGTGTTAATCTCAGTCCTCATAATGGAGGTGCCAATACTGATCCTCAGGCCACGATGGCAATACTATTTTTTTTAAGACGTCTGTGTGGACGTAAATTGGTGCCACTTCTACAGATCGTCAATTTTTTTATGTGTTGTTACTGCCAGACAATTCACAACATGTTTTTATTGTGCGATGATTGAAAATAGTGGATACCGTTGCTGCAAAGATTTTTTTTAATACTGTCTAATATGCTCCTTGCTTGCCCGCATGAGGTGGGATCTGTTTGTGTGGTACGAGATTAATGGAAGTAAGCATTCCAATGGTGTGTAGATTACAATATTAGCGAAACGAATGATGATTTTTTGCTCTCGGTGGATGAGTACACAACGTGGATTTATGCATGTTTTTTCAGACGCAATGTTGTTTCAAAAATATGGCATTTTTCAGTTATTTATTTGGTGATGCAGTTCTTCTGGCGACGTAAAGCACTCAGCAGACAACCCTGTTGACAGCGAGTGAGGGAAAATTATATTTTTAGATTGATGAATTTTCTGGTGAAGCATAAGAACCAAAAGTGAATGCACAGGGGTTGTTGTGAAAGAGTGCGATACTGCAGTGAGATATTCGTAGTGAAGATAAAACATCCACGTCTCCTCCGCGATATGATTAAGTCGACATGGTGAGATCGAGATGAAACCTGCTGCATGGTTATTGTTCTTCTACGGTAGTCATAATAGTCCCATGATCCAGACCTACAGCGGGAACGTATGGCAATACTACACCTGACAAAGAGATGAAAAAATTGAAATTTTTCTTTGCCAAGTTGTGTTTACTTCATTATGTTATGATCAAATATATCCCATCAAAGCTTAATGTTGTGCCTTATTGTTATGTCCCAAAATTACTTCGAGACGTAGTAATCTGATCACCACGATTTTGTTGCAGAAGTTTCGTGAACGCCTTACAGAGATGTGCGGAGATGTTGCTGTATTTTTATGATGAAGCTAGCTTGAATTTGAGTTTGAATGGGTTGTTTCCAAGGCGATGCCAGACTGGAGATTCCATCGGAGAAACTCTTCTTTTACGTACAACACAGATTTGTTTGCCTAGTATTCAGTGAAATAATGCCCAAATTTGCGCTGCGATGCGCCATTCTTGTACAAATTTCTGCAGGTGGTGTTGAGGATTGGAGCTCAACCTTTTGGAGTAGATAAAAAAATGCAGGTTCTTCCTCTTGTTTCGGTATTGCACGTGTTGTGTCACTATTTCTATTGTACTGAGAAGCTAAAAATATTTGGTGTTGAATGGCTGTTTTTTGGCAGAATGAATCCATGGAGGATGCTGCTACAAATAGGACCTATTTCCAGCTGCGGGGAACATTTTTGAACATTTCACTCTAACCCTCCCCTTGCTTGTCGATATTTTTTTGAACCAGAGCACAAAAATGATAGTCGTTGAACATTTCTTTCTGTGACAAATTTTGGGAGCCTAATGGTGCGGGTGGTGATGTTGCAGAGCATGATTTGTTTATGTTGATGAAAATACCTAACACCAGTGCAACATAGAATATGGAGACATCCAATAATTGGTGCCCATGATGATGTTAAGAGAGGACGTAAGCCATTGCAAAAGGAAGAGAAGCATTTTTTTATTGGTAGCGGTGGTGGGGATGCTTCAGAAACATGCTAGAGGAAGAGTTGGTGGATGCAAATTTTTTGGGACTCACTTTATTTATTTGTAGTGTTTGTTCTGTTCCTGAGCATCAGGGGTGTGACCAGCGGTTTTGGTCAAATTGTAAGCTTCCTCACAAGTTTTTCGGTGCCCTGATCACCGGCATGTCTTACACACGTTGGTCAAATTGTAAGCTTCCTCACAAGTTTTTCGGTGCCCTGATCACCGACATGTCTTACACACGTGGAAACGCAAAATGCAGATGTAGTTAATCATACTGTTGTTGCCTGTGATGCAGTCGTGGTAGTCAACGAAGATATTTCTAAGTTATATTTAGAACATTTACAATCATAAGAAGCATTGATGACATTGACGATGTCTTATGAAGGGCGTGGACTATGCTGATTTTCAAGACTGCAAGCGATGATCTACATTTATTTTTCCACTGTTGATGTAGATATTGTTCTTTCTGATGGTTACCTGCCAGAGAAGCTATTCCAAGTGGTGCTTCTACTGGTGTTCAAAGATTTGGGTACCCCTATATGTGGTGAAGAAAATGTTTCATGATCTCCATACCGCGGTTCACTTTCAGTCCATGCTATTTTTTTTATTATTTATTTTTGCAGGCTATCAAGGTTTCAGGCGAGTAGAGCTCTTGAGAAGCGTAACATAACCGATTTGCACAGTGAAATTCATGGATCGATGGCGGATTTCTCTATTTTTGGCTTTTGAAGTAGCTCAATGCCGAAATGACAGTTGCAGTGAAAGCATCCTCGCCAGTGACAACATGTTCAGTAGTAAATTAATTTTTCTAAGGTTCCCGATTAAATTAATTTTTTCTCCAAATGCAGAGGCATCTAATTAGGTGTGGGAATGCAAAACCATGTGGTTGCGGACGTCAAAGCCGCACGTGCCATGTTTACCCGTTTGTTTTACATGCATGCTACTTGTTGATGCTGCATGCTCCTCTCGCATGAAGGCATGGCCAACCAAGGACGTGTGGCCCAAGCCACCAAAGTCATCTACATGACTTTTTATTTTGTCCTTATATACATTTTAAATTTTTCCCAAAATGCTCATGGAAATTGCAAGTGCAAAAGTGGCGGGCCCAATACAATTAGAAATAAAATGTTATTTAATCATTGTATTATTCTGAAGGTAATATTCTTGAAATTTTCCCCTATTAGAGAGGTTGTTTGTTTTTCCACAAGATGAAGGCTCGATTGAGAGTAGAACATAAGGGTATTTATAGTCGTCGAAAAGGTTTTTTTGTGACGAACACATTGGTGGTGTCCAAATTTTATTTTGAGGTAGTCCAATATATAGTTTTTAGCCTCAAAGTTTTGTATCATGGAGTGCACTATCGGTTGAACCCGAAACTCCCAAGGCAAATTGTATGTGATCCTTGTACCAAGTCACCTTCTCTATAGATCTGGAAGATGTAGTGGTTGGTTACCCATACACTTCGGTGGGATGAGAGGTTACCATAAGGAAACCTACTCTAGGGAATATAGACATAGACACCCTAGACTCTATCCGAGGACTTTTTCGGATCAACTTCTGAATACTATAGACGAATACACTTCAGAAGATTCTATTCTCTTCTTTCTTCTTCTCTTCCATATTTGGCTTCTTTTAATGTATTGAGTGCATTTTCGGTAGAGATCGACACTCTTATATGGCTCATATTTTTTTATATTAAGGTGTATTTTTTGCAATACCGACACCTTATAGATTGAGTTCACCATGAGTGGGGATGATATTCATGGTGAATCTAGTCAGTGACCTACGATAGGCAACATACCTAGAGGATGACCTGCAGAGGCAACAGACCCATGGAAGTGGCTGACCCTGAGACACCCAGAATAACTATTGAGGCACTTAGATGGTTGACCTATAGGTAACATATCCAAGTTAGGAATGTTACCTAATGTTGACTTGTTTTTTTTCTATAGTTAGGATAGTGCACATTAAGGGGGAATTTTAGAATTAATGTGCACTATGTCTTCTTTAGTTTGACACTTGTCATTCTCTTTGACATTTGTCATATTCTTCATATAGGCTTATGCCTATATATTGTACTCATTTGTTGTATAATATATCTCATGTTTGTTCAGTACTAACATCCATGAACCTTAAATATGAAGGCTTTAAATATAATAATGCTAACTAGAAAAGTGCTCATGGTAGGTTGAGGGGAGAATACAAAAAATTGTCTTATATTGGCAAAAAATGATTCTTAAAAAGATTTGACAATTTTGAGAAAATAAATGGAGTATGGTGGAATATAATCCATGAACTTTTTAGGGGGAAATCTTGAAAATGTTGTGCTAATTGAGATGTCCTTACTATTGAACAAAGCTCATTATAAACACCTTGTAAAAATGCTCATACCCACGCATTAAAAAAATCAACATTGGATGCAGTAGATTTTAGGAAAATAAGAAAGACATATATGGTAATAGAACCCACAACCTCCAAATTGGGAGGGTTTAGAAGAAACACTAGCCAAGCCACACACAATATGAGATGGAAGGTAGAACATCATGCCTCCATAGAACACAATTATTTTCCATGAAAAAAATGTCCTTGTCGTGATTTGAGCATTGGTGTATCCATGCAAAAGTATTTATAATCCATATGCTAGTCATAAATGCAATAAGTTCCAAAACCTCTTAAAATTCTTCGAGTCTTTTGTTGAAGAATGTGAGAATGGTTTCACAATTTAGAACACGAAATATGATGCTAAAACAAAAATTAAAAAAAAAAAAATCCCTCCAAGGTGAGAAAAGAGAGATTTTATTCCTTTTCTATTTTTATCACTCATTGAGGAGGATTTTTCAACATAACTAGGTTATAAAGCTTTGATACCATGTTAGATTTTAAAATACTTTCCAAAAATAATTTGAAACATATATAATAATATGCAAAAAAATAGAGGATGAAAATAAATAGAGCAAGTAAAAAAAATAGAAAGAGATATGTAGATGAAATAAAAATAAGTGGGTGTCCATAGATGCTTGCATGATCACATATAACAAACTAATGTAGTGGGTTAATCATTTGAGGTATTTATAGTGATACCTAATTAAATGCTACTCTCAAGCTGACATAACATGATTTGAAGGTTAAATTACAATACTAAATGTATTAAACCATTAATTGATGTTAACCATATAGGTGGTTTAACCAATATTTTCAAGGGTGAATACATCAAAACTAGTAGTTGGATTACATAAAGATACCCATAAGCTTACATAAAAACTCTCATAGGATTACATATAGAATTCCCCTAGTGTTATATTACACATGCTCATAGGCTACATCAAGAGTGCCTATAGTCATGATATCATTGATAGACTTAGCCAATAGGGTCAAATTATTGATATTCTAACGTCATCCGGGTTGGAAGTTGTTGGACAAGTCACTATAGAGCATTTCTATAGCTAAAACTATTCAAAGAGGGTGGAGAGCATGGGGAAGGAGTTTATCCGATATGTTGATGCAATAAAGAGAAGCATATGGTAGAATATAATATTGGGGGGAGAGAGAGAGAGAGAGAGAGAGAGAGAGAGAGAGAGAGAGAGAGAGCACCCTTATAAAAGGATAAAGCCCAAGTGACCTTGTAATAGGATAAAATCCAAGTGGTATTGTAGAAAGATAAATTATAAGCGGCCTTGTATATAGATAAATATTGAGTGGCTTTGTAAAGAGATAAAGCCTAAATGACCATGTAAAGAGATAAAGGTAAGCAAACCAACATAAAAAATAGAGCAACCAACATAATAAGCAAAGAAACCAATATAGATTAAAGGTGTCAAGTGGAAATTGATGTGCAACTAGAGCACAATCATAGAAATACCAATGATTTCTACTAATCAAAGTAGACTACCATAACACTATTACCAAAGCGTCATTGTGTTCTACTAGCCAAGGTAGACTACTAGAGCATAGTCATAGAAGAATACTAAGCTCTAACAGCTAGGTGGTAGACGTACAACCATTCAACATTAGTACTACAACAGTTCAAACACTTGGATCGAGAATTATTGCATTGAAAGTAGGAGTAGAAGTATTTCTACCTAACATTGCAACCAAAGGAACCATGAACCATAGTAAAGCTTCCAAGGACGAAGCATTGTTGCCTAAATAAAATAAAGTATTGCAGCCTCAGGAATCAGAAACCAGAGTTAAGCTACATAGGAAATAGGAATTGAAGCATTGATATTCAATATGTCTTCAACAATAAAAGCATGAACAAATGTAGTGCAATTACAAAAAGGGAAGAATGTTGAATAGACAAGTGACCAACAATGAAGGAGAACATTGAGTAGCTAAAGGAGAACATGAAAAGGCTAGAAGAGAAAGCATTCAAAATGCTTGACCTAACATATCAAGGCATGCATGGAGATTCCAACAAGCATTGATGGTAATTATGCTCACAATGGTTAGGTAATATTTTGAGCATTACTTTCTTTTTATGCACTATTAGTTTTAGAGGGAAAAGAAGGTTAATTAAATTTGAAAGCATATTAAGGAGTTATAAGGTTGAATTATGTTTTAATATGATAAGATATGGAGTGATAAGGTATGCGACATAAATATTAAAGTTTTTAAAATCTTTTTACATATTTAAATATTAAAGCTTGTTTGGAGTAATTTTTTTAAATTGTGAAAATTTGAAAGTAGGGAGTTAAAAGTTTTTTAAAAAGTTTTTGGAATTTGAAGATTTTTTAGATTTTTTTCAAATTTTAAAAACTTCAAAATTCAAGAAATTTATTTTTTTTAACAAATTTATCTACTTCAAAGGATTAGAAAATTTAAAATTTGCAAAATTTCATATTTAAAGTATTCTATTTAAATTTGGGAAATATAAGGTTTACTTCTTCAAATGAATTAAATCATAAAATTGATTTATTGAGTTGTATATCATGGAAGAAATTATTAGAAATGCATTCAGTGAACAAGCTAAAGGTTTATTCTCAAAACTTAATAGATTTTTTGATGACAAGAAGCAAATTACAAATGGTTTAAAATAAAAATTGTCACTATTTCTCAAATATGAAAAAATGAAAAGTTCACAACAATTATAAGTTACTTAATGAAAAACATTTTAGAACATGGTGGAATTCACAAAACACCATTATACTTTCATCAAAAGAATGCTTAATGATGTATTTTTCATTACTTACCTTTGAGATATTTCAAGAAAAAGTCAAGAAAATAAAGATGACACATACAACTTGAATGAAGCTTATGTTAGCTTCAATGAAGAATCATTGAAATCAAGATTGTATTATTGTGATGATTTACTAACTCAATGTTTAGAAGGTATATCATCAGGTACATCACAACTAAATATGAAAAAGAAAAGAGGAATGAAGAAGAATAGAGTAAATCACAAAAGGAATGCTAACATAAGATATGAGTCAAAAATTGAATAAGGTTCATACACTGAAGACTCAGACAAAGGTCTGAAAGAAGTTGATTAAAGATAAATACAAAGACCAAGATTGAAGACTAAAATATTCAATAACCAAATAATGTAACAGATGGGGGTGTTGAGGAATATTATATTATTTGGTACATGCTAATGTATCCCCATGGTACCTTCATGGTACAATTATAAATATGTAATAGATTAGGGTTGAGTATATAGTTTAGGTGTGTGATTTATATTTTCCCTTTCATGTAAGTGTTAATGTGTAGGAAATGCACAAGTGTCATGTAAGAGTGTAATGTGCAAGAAATGCACAAGTGTCATGTAAGTTAGAGTGCAAGTGTAGATTGAGAGAATGTGCACAAGTATCATATATGTAAGACTATAAATATGTAATGTGAGGATGTTCACAAGTGTCATGTATGTAATACTATAAATATGTAATGTGAGGATGTGCACAAGTATCTTGGATTAGGAGTGTTTGTAAAGTGTAAGAGTCATGTATATGTGTGCAAGTGTCTTAGATTCAAGTGAACATGAAGAGTCTTATATGCAAGTGGAAAGATGATATGCCAAAAATCACGAGACTTGTCATATGAAGAGAAATAGTCAAGTAATTGAAAATTCAAATTACTATGGCTATATTATGGAGACAATACTCCATGAGAATGTAATCTGAATATAAGATTACATAGTTGTAACAAGAAGAAAAGGAATAAAGCTTATATATAGTTTTTGAGCAATTAGTATTGTAAGTTTTCTTCATGCATAGTTCATGAATGACTTAGGACATTTACATTCATATTTTATTATATAAATGAATGTTATTTTCTTTATTATATAGGCCTTGATATACATATTAATTTGTTCATATATTATTCTACTCATCATATTATTATTTTGACCTTTAATATTGTGGCTATTTTATATTGGGACCTATGATATTTTGTGGTAGTAAGGCTTAAAAATCCAACAAATCCCTAATCATCATAATCAAGACTAGCCATAAAGATAAAAGAGAAGATCAAAATGTGACCTTTATAAGGAAATTAATGCACATGGTTAGATATACTATCCAATGTTATATGATTATATCATAACACAAAGGATAGTTTTTCTATTCACACTAGTAAAAATACAAAGAAAGAAAATGGAAGAATAAACTAATTTATGAAAAATATCAATTAGTATCAATGGTTAGGGAAGAAATGAATATATTGTATAGTGGAAATGTGTGACTAAGAAAGCTAAGAAAACTAAATTCCATGAAATTATTTATAGTCTAGTTGATGATGATAAAGAGCTACAATAGAAAAATATTTAATTGATAATAGCAAAGTATTTTTAAATACATTAAATAAAAAATATATTAAGAAAAAAATGATGCTTCAATAGTCTATAAAGTTAGACCCACTAAATAATAGATATATTGATATAATCTTCAGTTGATAATAAAAAACTCATGAATGATTCCTTGACATCCAATATCTTGTAGATAGAATTCCCTCCTACCTAATCCATTACAGTTTATTCTAAATAACTCAATCACTTAAATATTGTTAGGAAGTTTGACTATTCATAGAATAATGATGTTATTTTTTTTTTATTACATAGGAGAGTTAGTTACAACCACTATTTTTAGTAATTTGCTAGCGTAGGGTTCAAACCATAAGGACTGCTCCTAAAAAACCTATTTGTCTCATTCTTGTTGACTCGACGTGAGATGGGGACCACCAATCGCTCAGGGTTTGTACCGTTATCGTCGGTTTTATGCGCACTCAGAGGATTCGGAGCAAACTACTACCTTTGCAAATGGTTGGCTTCCCCTCAAGGTTTGAACCTAGGTCTCTTCTTGGTAAGTGCCCAATCACACCTGCACTTACCAATCCACCTAGTCCTTGGGGGTATGATGATGTTATTGAATTACTATGATTCATGTAAGTAAAAGTGGTATAAGAAATAATCAATGAAAGCAATAAAAAAAAATAAAAAGGGTAAAATTTAAAACTTGATGAAGGTGAAAAATATCAAGTCATAGATAAATAAGACTATTTCATAGATATTGATAGACATAAAGGTAAAAGTATTATCAAATTAGATATATATCATGGATTTTGGTGTCAATGTAAATGTAATTCTTAGATTCACATGAATGGAAAATAATCATATGTGCAACATTAAAATATATTAAATGTATAATACTATTAGAATATGGCTGATTAATTTTTATGGTATTGAAATGGGTATCACCTATATTACATCATGACCACATAGTGTTATTATAATAGATTAGCATTTATGCATGTATTGCTTAGCAATATTTGAACCTAGGTATCTCTTTGAATGATAAGGAACATAACCAATTGAGCTAATGCCACTTGATAGAATACAACCAAACTATTAAACCTAATAAAAATTTAGAAAAAGTTGAAGTCCTTGTATTCAATATTTTCTCCATCAGGTTTTTGATCTTATTCATATAAAAATATAAATAATTTGTCATATGTAACACTTCTAAACCTAGAATGGTTTGTATATAATACAAAGATAATAGATAGTTAAAGAGAAAATATTTTAGAAGATGATGAGTTGGCCACTATTATTTGAATAGATTTGGAAATGAGGTAGTCTATATTAATTATGTTTCTAAATAAAATCTATTCGATGCCAAAGAAATTTAGTAGTATATAATATTTTCATTAAAAAATAACACCATGATAAACCACGCCCATCAAATAGATGACAAAATGTGTATGTTATATAAATAGGTCTTTAGACTTCAAAATACCTCCTTTTGAAATAGACAAAAATTGTTGTGATACGTGACCATGATATCACATCTAAGAAATCTTATGGAATATATGGATTTAAAAATTTCTTCTATTTGGAAAAGAAAGAATCAAATGACTCCCGGGTTTTATGAATCTCTGAGTAGCATTAGACTAGGGTAAATACCAAGATGCCTAAATAAAATCAAGGAATTTATGTTTTAGATGATACTCTACTAGAAACCTATACTAGATAATGAGTATTATTCCTCATGTGTTTTCTTCATGGGATACAAGGGGAAATCAAGGGAAATAGCAAAATATATTAAAGATCCTAACTTCTAAGCAACATTAGACTAGGGTAAATACCAACATGCCTAAATAAAATCAAGAAATTTATGTTTTAGATGATACTCTACTAGAAACATATACTAGATAATGAGTATTATTCCTCATGTGTTTTCTTCATGGGATACAAATACTTGTGTTTTCTTCATGGTATACAAGGGGACATCAAGGGAAATAGCAAAATATATTAAAGATCCTAAAATAATTATTGTAGAAAATAAGTTTTAAACAAGGTTGATAAGTTAAGTCTAAAGTTACAATAAATAGATGTCATAATGTTGCTTCATAAGAATGAAAAGCATTTCAAACTACTGTACTTTTATGTTTTTGGACAAATATGTGTTTTAGTTCAGGTATAGAGAATTGTAAAATTTTGTATAGATAAT
Source organism: Wollemia nobilis (assembly GCA_028583015.1). Classification (NCBI taxonomy): domain Eukaryota; kingdom Viridiplantae; phylum Streptophyta; class Pinopsida; order Araucariales; family Araucariaceae; genus Wollemia; species Wollemia nobilis. The sequence goes on from JAQPPZ010015100.1 coordinate 14,057,294, forward strand.
ACATTAAATGAAGTTTTGTCATTATGATGAACCAAATCATATTGAAATTGAAATATTTGAGTGTATATTAATTTGGTAGGCCACAAGTTTTATCATTAACTATTTTTGTGCCATACACATTAAAGTAATTTTTTGGAACAGTGTAATGAAACTAAAAAAGTTAGCACATAATGATTTAAAAGCATGAAACCAAACTGACAAGTAAGTTATCTTGATGTTTATTATTTATTTTAACTATGGTATGATAAGGACGAACAAGTGGTTATAATTCACTATGGGCTTATTGCAACCCTAAACACATGTTAATGATGATGAGTTTGACATTGTAATTTTTATCTTATTAATCTAAAATCTCTTATTTTATTTTTTGGCATTAAGATGAAGAGCCCTATCAAGCTTGGTGTCTATAGCTACTTCTAGTACCTACTTGAAGAAAAGGAGGGCAACAAGGTCATGATATATAGTTTTAGATATGTGTGTATTTCACTTTTGATATTATGTTCTTGCATTGTATGCCAAATATCGTTCACCATCCAAAGTGTAGTGGTGACTAAGGGGTATAATTTCATCAAATTACATTTGAGACTAGTGAATATAAAATGATAGTGTATTGTTTTATATGTAAATAAATTCAAAAAAAATATTACTTATTATTTGTTGTTTAACATTATATTTGATTACATATTTTTAATAAATATTATAAAAGTGACTACAATATTATGAAAGAGGGATGAGTCCCTTGAACACTTGATAACACCCTGATGGCCTTAGGTTCCCTTTATATAATTAATTTAAAAAAAAATAAAAAATATATAAGAATTTATAATGTATGTAAGTGATGTAATATTTTAAAAAAGTTTCTAGGATATTGTATGTATGTAAGTGATGTTGTAATATTTTAAAAAGGTTTGAGGATATTGTATGTGAGTAGGTGACCATTTTTAGTGTATATAACAATTAATTATATATATATATATATATATATAATTTTTATTAAAAAACATATTATAAGTAAACAACAAAAATATTTTAAAATCACACTTTCTTAGTAATCTGGATCATAAAAGTCTTTTAATACATCGTAGATTTCTTATCCAAGAATGTACTTGTCTTATGAAATCATGTGGCTATAAGTGTATCCTATGCTATCAATGGTCTCATACATCCACTTGCATAGGGGTACAATCTTCACGATGGATTTGTATATATACATCGATATTGATGTGTATAGGTTTATATACATAGATTCTACTAATTATTCACATTGTTTATTTATATAGTCATTTAAGGTCTTCTATAAATAATTGTATAAGGCATGAAGTTTATTATATGATTGCATATTCTATTTAATAGAATTATCTATTACTTTTTTTATATTTTAAATTTGACGAATGGGATAGTTTCATGTGATGATTGTTGTGGTGATTTTTTTATTGGTTATATGGGATTCAAATGATAGGATTTTAAAAATTTGGTAATTATGCATACATAGCATGGTATTTTATCATAATATTTTAATAAATTAATAATTATGTTTGTGCCTTGAAATACTATATTTTTAACCATTTAGAATCATGCCATTTGATTGGTGCAATATTTTTTTAAAAGCAAGTTATGTGTGGCTTCTATCAGAGCCACTCATTTTTAAATAATAAAATATGATATTGGGTCAATTAAATATTATTCAAAAGCTTCTATATTGACCATAATATAAGCAGAATCAATATTTCTAAGATACTAATCTGTATTTAGGGTAGTTTTGATCAACAACCCAATAAATATTAAAAAAAAATTGGATAGCTTGGCAAGGGATTCTTAGAACAATTGATCCAGCATTCAAAATTATTTGTCAGTAAATTCTTTATTATTGGCTCACCTTTATCTTATGCTCCATTATAATGACCTATAGCCCCTATACCTTGGATATTATATTCCCGTACCATACCTATAAGGCTCACGATGTAGTGTGCTATGTTACATGAACCAATTTCTTATCCCATGTAGGTAGGAAAAAAGGTTAGCAGGTGATACTTATTGATAGAGTGAGCAATAGAGTTTACTAATTGCCTGAACAAAACAAAATCACTGGGAAAATTCAATTTCAAAGCAGGTTGAATATTTAGAAAAAGCATTCAGAGAGGATATTTTGCAAAATAGACTTATTGTTTAGAGAGGGTGTAGGGCACTTATCAAGGTATTTTGTTTTAGAGATCAACTTGTATAGTGACTAGTCACTACCTTGGAATTCACAATTATGGAAGGATACAAGACAATGTCCATCACTACCTTCTAAAACTCCTCAAATATTGTCTAAGTCAAAGGCAACCCAATTTGTTCCTTAAGTTTTTATTGGTTTAGGAGTGATCCATTAGCAATGTGGACTAATTAGCTTGCAAGATCAAGTCGCTAAGATTTTGTTGGCCAATCGCTAGTAAAATAGAGAAAATTTCTCATAGCCTTGTGAAGGGGTAAAAGTACAAGTGCAAATCCTGAGAAGCATCTTTGGAAAGCAAAATTTTGGCATATAGTGTGACTATAACTCATTTTATAAGTCTTTTTGGAGGTATACAACTTTTGAAGGTGCACCATTTTGTTAGAGATACCCCAAACTTATACTTTTACTAGGAGTAATAGTTTCTCCCCCAGGTAACTGAGTGAACTCCTACTACAAATAGGAGTCATGGGATCCATTGTAAACACATTTTGACCATGAGAACTCATACCTACACTCAAAGAAACCTACATTGTACTTTGTACATAATAAAATTTGGAGAAAAATGATAAGTATTTTGCTTTCCATCAATGGCACTACCCTCCTATATTGTAGAATGCATGGTGATTGAGGCATAGCCATTTTTCCCATCTTGTCATTCGTCTTGCAATTTCATACTTAATCAAATGGGAACATTGTTGTTATTCATATTCTCATGTGTTGATTGAATGCACACTTTCATTGCTACAATTACGGTCATATTTTGATTTAAATCCCTGGCACCCTAAATTTACAAATTTACTTTTCATTCACTTATTTTCTACATTTTAATTTCATGCAATTATGTTAGATTAAGTTAGAAATTATCAACGATAGTGAGGAGTCAATTTAAATCCAGAGGTTGGAAGAGGCCATAAACCCTTTCATCCAAAACATGTTGAAAACTATAAATGGGGTACATTTAAAATCATATTATACATCAAACAATTCCCCGATTCAACATAGTTTTTATAAGCTTGGTGGAATGAACCATTTTCCCCACAAAGAAACACTAACTAAAATATCCATCATGTACCATTCAACATATTTTTTTGTCATACTCGGTGGGCCAAACATCCATTATTCATCCCAAAATAAACGGTTAGCTCATCATTTAGCTGAATTGCTTGAGTTTGGTATCAAATTTACATTTTACCATAGGTGGGAGCAATTAGTTTAGATCTGAGGATTTTTTCCAAGTCTTGAATTAGGTAGAAATTTGCTTCATTTGAACCAATCGTTGTTCGAGATATTACATTATTTGGTCCCCCTTGTAATATTAGTTTGGTAGATTATTTATATTTTATATAATGTATGTATCAATATGAGAGAAAGTGCAAGGTATCAAAAAGGAGAATGAAGAGTCACATGATATGTGGTAAGATGAGAGCTTTTTATTTATGAGAGGAATATGAAAGGTTGCATCTCCTAGATGTTTGAGGAGAGCAATAGTTAAAGGACTAAAAATTCATGTAAAATTATATATTAGAGGTAAAGCTCCATGCAATATAATATATCTAAATCATTCTTACAATCCCATGATATTGTGTATATTCAAATTGTATTTTTGAGATATTGTTGTTCCAATATTAAGTTTCATTGTTATTTTTTATTAATAGCATATATTTGATTTATTCTTGATCCCGGTTGAAGCTTTCTCTGAGTTAATCTATTCAAAAAGCTAATGATGGTATCAAAGCCACAAGGCTACTTGCATAGGATTCAGGATAATCATTGCCATCTTATGACAAGACCATAAATTTTTAGGTCATTAAGATATTGACCTTGGTAAAATAGATTGAGGTTCACCTATTTCAAGAATCTATTCAAAATAGAAGGTAGTCTATAATATTGGTTGCAGGTCTTGAAGATAGACCTTGATATTGCAATAAGAAGCAGACAAAGGAGACCTATTAAAAAAAATTCCCATTGAAGGTAGAGAAAGGAGACTCATTATAAGAAGTCTCATTGAAGTCATATTAAAGAGACCCTTTGAAAGAGATCCTTGATAAAGAATTAGTGGTCCTTAGCAAGAGAAGATACCATTAACTTAGGTTGTTCTATAGAGATAGAAAATAAGCAAGAAAACTTCACGACAACAAAGAAGACTTGAAGGCAAAAAAATTGAGGACAACAAGTTTTTAAAGGAAACAATAAGGTTTGGAGAACAACAATTTATGTATTATATTATTCATGTTATTAATTGTAGCCAGGGAAAGTTTAAAGTTTAAACTTGAAAGCACGTTCTACATTGAAGCCAAAGCACCACCTACACCTACAATAATAAGGTTGAAAAATAAAAAACAAAGTTAAAGTTAGATTCAAGGGCAACCAGAGAGCATAGAATAAGAAATAGAACATCAAAGTTAGAGTTGCAAAGCGCCATAGTAAGGAATCATCATAACAATACAATAATGTAAGGATTAAGTGTAGTTTTTAGAGTTTGTGTTCAAGCTAGAAAGCAAGTGCAATAAGAGCAGAAGATAGTCTGCAAAGCAACACCACTATAGTGCATATAAGGGAAGCGAAGAAGATGTTATATTAATCATGGTGTTAATTCTATGTTTCAACTAATCCAACACGCTTGAGTAATCTACACCTGCAACTACAAGAAGATAGATAAGATTAGAAAAACAAAGAAATAGAGATGTCATGTAGCATTAAGTGAGTGTAGAAAAGGGAGAGAGAGCAAAGTAATAGTAATATCTCTCTAGAAAGCAAAACAAGAGACCAAAGACCTAAGAAAATTGACTTGAGAACACCGAACGTAAACCAAAGTTGAAGAGATAGTGTAGTCCAATTAGAAGGAAGTGCAAGTGTCATCATCAAGTGCAGTCCAAAATCATGAGTGTCATCTTTGTTTGAGTCAAGCTAAAACACCAGTAGCCAAAGGGAGTGTTGTGGCCATTGCACAACTAACCCCAAAATTTGGGGACCCACTTTTAACTTTTGAGTTTTGAGAATTTTTGGTTTTATGTGAGTGATAATTTTGTGATTTCGTCTGTTTGCTTCCATGGGTGTTATTAGGAAAGTTTTCCATGTTATTTTGTTGGTTTATTTTCCTCATGCCCATGTTTTTTTTAGCGATTAAAAGGAAGCATACATATATACCCATATATGCATAACCAATAAAATATATATATATATATATATATATATATATATATATATATATATATATATATTTATTTATTTATTTATTTATTTATTTATTTATTGAATGATAAAAATAATAATAAAATAAAAAATGAAAAAATAAAATAACTAAAGGTTTTATTGTTTGCAGGTTGACCACAATGGGACCTACTGAGACACTGACGACCATGACAAGTAGACCCGTGGTGATGACTTAGCATGTGGTGACCAGTGGTGACCAAGGAAGTGGCGGTCGGGCAACGTCTATCATACATGGTTAGGGTCGTCCCAGCAGCTGAAATGAGGAGCGTACAAAGTGTTTTGGTTGTAGCTAGTTCTAGTTCATACCCAGATACGTCGGTGCACACATACAGAGGACTCTCGAAATAGAGATAAAGCAATATGGCCTTTTGGTGCTAGACGTGCCCGATTACCATTGCAAGGGGAGCGGTTTGGTACCGGTCTAGTAGTGATTTGACACCAACATGGCAATGATGTGTACAAAAAGAATGATTCTCTAAATGAATTCATCCCCACAGTGACAGTTAAACACAGTAGTCAACACAGCGGCCACCCAGCTAATTAATAGACCACGCCACGATAGGGGATTCGACGTGGAACCACGTGGACCAATTCAAAAAATAGTTTGTTAGATTTTAGAGTTACGCGACACCAGGCAGACTGTGACGAAAACAGAATGGGCCGGAGAATTATGAAGACATGGTGGCGATGCGCTAAGGATTTTCACCAAATGCCTCGATAGTTAGAAAGCAACATTGCGATGGAGATTGGTCGTTGTAGTTGCATGGAAGGCACATATTAGGTAGCGAGTTATCCACCATGGGAAGGATGGGCTCCGACGATATTAACGAGAAATACATCTATTGGTTTGTTTGATGTTACTACCTTGGTTCCACCAATTTGATATTTGGATGAGTCGTCGCCCCAGTTTGAGACACCCAGGCGCCCGCGTCAACCTAATCCTTAAATAAATAATAATAATAATAATAAATATTGAATGAATAAATACTTTGGTGAGCTCATGCCTTGGACAAAAGTTAAAGCTCACTGTGGATAGTCTTCAAGTCTGGCCATGGCCTTAACGAAGTAATATAAGAACAAACGACAACATGTTTTAAAAGATCATGAGAAATGCATTATAAAGAAATTATTATTATGAAACGGAAAAGGTGGAGGATCCAGATGGTTATGGATGATGCTCAAGTTTAATTTGTTACAAGTGTGAATAGGGTTGTTTTGAAACTGGCTTAGAAAAATCTCTTTTCTAAGCTTCAGTGTGAAATCTCCCTACATTTGTCGGCAGAATTTGTTTTTGAATTTGTCGGCAGTCTATCTCCTATTTTGTCTCCCCTAATCTCCTATTTTCCCTCCTCCTTATCCCTCCTTTTCCTCCCTTTCCCTTATCCCTCCAACCTCCTTATCCCTCCGCGCCTTTCTTTCCCCTATCTTCTCCCTCCTTATCTCCTATTTCCCCTTATCTCTCCTTTGCCGACTTTCTTCCTATTCCCTTTCTATATATTATGTGATTTGAATATGTTGAAAGGTTGAATGCTTCAAATTAATAAAGGTTTTTTAATTATTTGTCCTGCATTATTTTCTGTTGATGTGACTGCATTCGGGTTTCATATCTGGTATCAGAGCCAGACTTCGTCGTCTATCGGGCACGGTTCCCGAGGTGAAGTTAGGTCAGCATGGGCACGGTTCCCGAGGCACGACCAGGCGCGCATCCCGAAGCAGTACGCAGTAGGGCTCGGATCCCGAGGCAGATCACGAGTAGGCTCGAGCACGGATCTCGAGGCAGTTTGGGCATGGATCCCGAGGCAGAGGTGGCAGCGGCGTGGCAGTCGAGGCGACACAGTGGCAGTGGCTCGAATTCTGAGGTGACTAGATACGTGGCAGTCGTAGAGCTCGACACGTGGCGAGCGACAGGCGGCGTTGTTGGCAGCAGGTGATTGGGCAAAATACCGCCACGTGGCGGACGGCGGCACGCATTGGCGGACGGTGATTGGGTAAAATTTTGCCTGGTCCGACTGCCCGAAGGCAGTCAAAATCTATTAGGCGGGTTTTGGTTTATAAACCCGATCGCGTCCGCAGAGGGACGCATGTGGGATAATCCCACGCGATTTAAAAAAAAAAAAAAAAATTGCTCGCCATTTGAATTTAAAACCCCCCTCGCTCCCATCAATACACATCCGCTCGTTTGGCGTAGCGGTCAAGGTAGTTCGGTTGTGGGGAGGAGGTGCGCAGGTCAAATCCCGCGAACGCCGCACGAAGGACAAATTTTTTTTTTTTTTTAAGTTTGGTCGCCGAGAAGTAAGAGGGCAGTGGCCCGTGTTTGTTTTCGTCGGCCTACTTGGCACAGCGGCTAAGGTGCCCGCGGAGAGAGAAGGTGGTAGCGCGTTCGAATCGCGCTAAGTAAAAAGGTAAAAATTTTTTAATTATTTTGTTTTTTAAAGGTTTTTGATTTATTTAATAATTTTTATATTATTTATTTTTTAAATTTATCTTTTTTAAATAAATTTATTTTTTAAAAAGAGTAATTTAAAAAATAAAAAAAAGGTTATTAAATTTATTTAAAAAACCTTTAGAAAACATTTAAAGGGAATTTGTGAAAGGAGAAATAATGTGCTTGTGAAAATGTTAGATGTTCCGATCTGAAGGGTGCTATCATGCACTTCTCTCTCTTTTGAAGAGAGAATCGCCGGAATCCTTTGATGAAAGGGTTCGCCGAACTAGTCTGCACACTGTGTTTAGTCAATTGGAGAATCAGGTGATTTCTCACCTAAGAAAGCCGGATTCAGGATACGAGGCAGATTTCGAAGACAATATCTTCGAACAGAGAATTGAAGAATTTGAAACCGTGCAATTTGTTTTGGACGTACAAACTGGTGCCAGTTATACACCAGGTGTGCCAACAGATGAATTGAGTGTGGGCTATACACCACGCTCTCCTAAGCCTGATCCTGAACCAGCAAAAGCAGAAGAAGAGGAAGAAGAAGAAGAGGAAGAGGAGGAAGAGAAAGAAGAAGAAGAAGAAGAAGCAGCAGCAGCAGCAGTAGCAGCAGATCCAGTGGAAGTGAAATCTGAGTTCATCATCATTAGTAGCAGTTCTGAAGCAGAACATGAATGTACTAAGAAGGCGAGATTTGATTTAAATTATTAAATCATTCTGTACTGCATTCTACTTTGTATTTCCAATTTGCCTCAATAAAAGTACTTGTGTGCTTCGAATAAAAGTTTGTTTTTAGCAATGGCTGCAAACACTAGTCTACCAATCCCTGAATTTAATGGTAGTGACTATGAATACTGGTCTATAAAAATGAAGACTTTGTTGATAGGAAAAGTTATTTGGAATGTAGTTGAGGAAGGTTATACAGAACCAAATGCTGCTGAATGGGCAACATTTTCTAATGCTGATAAAAAGACAAGAAAATAAGCACAAAAGAATAATGATTTTGCCTTATATCACATTCATGCTGCTTTAGACAAAACTATCTTCCCTAGAGTTGCATCATATGTAATTGCACAAGATGCATGGAATGCCTTAAAAGAGAGCTATAGAGGCAATGACCAAGTGAAGCAGGTAAAACTGCAAACTTTGAAACGAGATTTTGAGAATCTCAAGATGCAAGAAAATGAAAGAGTCGGTGATTACTGTGTGAGAGTAAAAGCAGTAGTCGACAAAATGGTCACACTAGGAGAAGATATCAAGCCAGATATGATGGTGAAGAAAGTGTTGAGAACACTTCTTCCAAAATGGAATTTTGTTGCAATAATTATAGAAGAATCAAAATACTTAACCACATTGTCTTTTGATGCATTAACTGGTTCACTTCTCTCACATGAGGAGAGGTTGCAGGAAACTCCTACCACCAGCTATGGAGGAGATGAGAAAGCTTTTGCCACACATGAAGGAAGAGGTAGAAGTCGTGGCAGAGGTCAACAAAGAGGCAAAGGAAAGAATAATCAAAGAGGGGGAACTCCTAATAGAGGAGGATCATCCAACAGAGGTGGAAACCAGAATAGAGGAGGACAACAGCAATATAGAGGAAAACAGTCTGGTAAAGGAAAAGGAGGAGACAAATCAAAACAAGTTTGCTACAATTGTGGCAAACCTGGCCATTATGATCGAGATTGTTGGTCAAAGACTTCGCAAGGAAGCAAGCAAGCAACTGAGAGCAAGCGATCGGTTTGGGAATTTTGGAGAAGAGGAAGAGTCTTCAAATCTCTTTCTCTCTTATGGCCAGACAGAGCAAAATATGAATGATACATGGATTTTGGACACAGGGTGTTCAAATCACATGAGTGGCAAAGAACTCTTTGCTAAGATAGACTCCTCATACAAATCCAGCATTCGGTTGGGTGATGACAAGTCATTGGCAGTTGAAGGCATTGGAGCTATGGCGGTTCCAACAAAAGAAGGCACAAAACATGTAAGTGATATCTATTACACTCCTCATCTTCAACACAATCTGTTAAGTGTTGGTCAAATGCTTGAAAAGAATTATAAGTTGATTTTTGATGAGGGTAAATGCACCATTTTTGACAAAAACAATAGTAATAGAATCATTACACAAGTGCCAATGTCAAAAAATAGATTATTTCCTTTGAAGTTTGGCCATCCAGGAGGAAATAAGTTAGCAAATGTAGCTATTACCAATCCAAGTGTCCTATGGCACTTGAGATATGGTCACTTGAATTCTGCAAGTTTGAAATTGCTAACTTCACAAACAATGGTGACTGGACTTCCCAAAGTTCAAGATAGTAAGGAAGTCTGTGAAGGGTGTGCCTTGGGCAAGCATGCCAGGTCGAAATTTCCTCGTGGACAAGCATGGAGGGCCAACTATCCTCTTCAGTTGATACATTCAGACATCTGTGGTCCGATGCAGACCAAGAGTCTAGGTAATCACTCTTACTTCCTACTTGTCATTGATGATTGCACAAGAATGTGTTGGATATAATTTTTGAAGCATAAGGATGAAGCATTTGCATGCTTTGTTTATTTTAAAGCAAAAGTTGAAAATGAGAGTGGATATTCTGTAAAATGTCTTAGATCAGATAGAGGAGGAGAATACTCCTCTAATCAAATTTTGAATTTTTGTAAACATCATGGCATCAAGAGGCAGTTCACAACTGCCTACACTCCACAGCAAAATGGTGTAGCAGAAAGGAAGAATCGCACCATTGTGGAGATGGCAAGGTCAATGCTTCAGACAAAGCATTTGAGTAATGCATATTGGGGAGATGCAACAAGGACTAGTGTTCACATCTTGAACAGAAGTCCTACGTCAAGTTTGAAATGGAAGACACCTTACCAAGCCTGGTATGGTAAGAAACCAAATGTGAAGTATTTCAGAGTATTTGGTTCATTGGCATATGCTCACATTCCTGATGATCTAAGAAAGAAGCTGGATCCAAAGAGTTAGGCATGCATTTTTGTAGTATACTATGAAAACACAAAGGGTTATAGACTCTACAATCCTACGACTCGAAAGATAGTGGTTTTAAGGGATGTGATTTTTGATGAAGGGGGAGAGTGGGGTAAGCCCCAAATATTCAGTGATGTTGAAGGCACTGATGTATTTGCTCAGCAGGTGCAACCACAGCTACCACGAAAAGGAAAGCAGTCTCCACCCACACATCCACCAAGTCCATCTTCTGATTCAACTGCTTCTCCAAGTCCTTCTCCACAGCGATCAGTAAGTTCCTCACCAATGGATATTGATGTTCCATCCAAAGGTAAGAGAACTTTACAGTATCATCCATCCTCTCAGATGTTGGATAAAAAATTTTCAAGAAGATATACTAGGAGTCAAGCTAGTGAAATGGAATCTGTTTTACACAGATTAGAAAGTATGCACTTGTATGGTGATGATGAATCCCAACAAGAACCTTGGGGAGATCAAGTTAACTATGCTTTGTTAACTAGTGCATAGCTTGAACCTTCTAGTTATGAGAAGGCATGTACTCAGAAGATTTGGCAAGATGCCATGAAAGAGGAGATAACCTCTATAAAAAACAACGACACTTGGGAGCTCGTGAAGCTTTCGAAAGGAAAGAAATGTGTTGGCTGTAAATGGATCTTCAAGACCAAGTTTAATGCTGATGGAAGCATTGAAAAGCATAAGGAAAGGTTAGTAGCAAAGGGTTTTACTCAGAAGTATGGCATAGATTATGAAGAAACTTTTGCTCCTGTAGCCAAACAGGAGACAATCAGAACAGTTCTTGCCTTAGCTGCACATAAAGGATGGAAAGTCCAACACATGGATGTGAAGAGTGCATTTCTCAATGGTTACTTGACAGAAGAAGTGTATGTTGAGCAGCCACAGGGATTTGAAGTGCAAGGTAAGGAACACCTTGTTTACAGATTGAAGAAGGCACTCTATGGTCTCAAACAGGCACCAAGAGCTTGGTACTCACGCATTGATGGGTACTTCAAAGATTATGGGTTCACTAGGAGCAAAAATGAACCCACACTCTACTACCTAAAGCAAGGTAATGACATCCTCATAGTTTGTTTGTATGTGGATGATCTCATTTTTATGGGTAGTAATGAAAAAATGAATAGGGAGTTCAAACACTCCATGATGACGCAGTTTGAGATGAAGGATCTTGGTTTAATGCACTACTACCTTGGAATGGAGGTTCATTAGTCAGATACAGGGATCTTCATCTATCAACATAAGTATTCTCAGGACATGATCAAAAAGTTTGCTATGGAGCATTGCAAACCAGTTGCAACTCCAGTTGGACATGGGATCCAATTAAGCAAAGATAATTTAGTCATTGCGCGGATAGATTTAAGGTAGGGCGAATATTGTAGTTGCAAAGTATTTAAGGTATAAAGTAGACGTTACAAAAGAAAACGAAGAGGAATGGACGCAAAATTGCCACGAGAAAGCCAAAAGAAGAAAAGCAAAAATGAAACGAGAAGAGAGAAAATGAAAGGATTATGTAATTTTAAATAATCAATGCAAATAGTGCATAGGGGTTGGAAGTTTTTGGAACAGAGGCGCGAAAGTGGATTGGAAGGATCTTGGCTGCATAGGGGTTGGAAGTTTTTGGAACAGAGGCGGGAAAGTGGATTGGAAGGATCTTGGCTGCAGTTAACATTTGTTCTCATTTTGTATGTAGGAGAAGCATATTTTGAGCACAATAAAATGGTTTTATTGCACAATTTTTCTGCATGTGTTGAACTATTTTAATGGTGTTTTATGCACGACTGTGGTAGCATTGCTCAAATATTTTAATTCATTTTTTACTCCTTAGACTCTCACCATAACCAGAATTAGATTGTGTGGATGTAGGTCTAACTTGGTTTTTTTTTTAATTTCAGAATCTATTTTTTTCAGCAAGATAGGAGATGGTTCACATTAGTCCTCTTTGGTCATTTCCATATTCTGGTCCATACTCCAAAATTTTAATTTTCTTTTTATTTTTTCTTCTAACCCTATATTTTTGTATTTTTTAAACTTCTTTTTTTTTGGTAATTAAGGTACAATTTCATTACATCCGGGTTTTCCAGGTTGACCCAAAACCTTTTACAAAAATCAGCACTATGTTATTACGGATCAAAACCTCAATAGGGACAGTCTGTCCTTCGCTACTAGTACCCTTATGAGGCCACCCTGCCAAGAAAGAGCACAACCCCTTACACATATTTACAAACACCTTAGAACATAGGCAGCGGCCCACCGCAATGCTTTCTTGCTGCCCCAGCCGTGAAAATGTGACCTATCACGACATCGCGACGTCCTTAAGTCTTCTCCTTCATTTGCTCTGGAGAGTCGCGAAACGGTGACATGTTGCGAAAATGAGACATATCGTGAAATCGCGACATTCTGCCTTCGTTCTACTCATTTGTCGATATAATTCATGTAAATGTGACATGTCATGAAAATGAGCCATGTCACGAAATCACAACATTCGTCTCCCATTTTGCACTCTTTTCGCTTCCAGCCACGAAAATGCGACATGTCGCGAAATTGTGACGTCCTTAAGTCGTTTCCATATTTTACTTTGGATAGTCATGAAAATGCGACCTATCATGAAAAAGAGACATGTCGCGAAATCGTGACATTCTGCCTGCATTCCACTTCTTTGCCACTGCATGTCACGAAAATGCGACATGTCGTGACAATGAGACATGTCACGAAATCACAACATTCGTCTCCCATTTTGCACTCTTGCCGCTTCCATCCGTGAAAGTGCGACATGTCACGAAATCGCGATGTCCTTAAGTCTTTTCCTTCATTTGCTCTGGATAGTCGCAAAAAATGCGGCATGTCACGACAGTAAGACCTGTCGCGAAATCGTGACAATCTGCCTTCGTTATGCTCCTTTATTTTTTAAACTTCTAAATAAAATAAAAAATACAAAAAAAATTAAAATTCCAAAAAGAGGTACATGGATTCCAAAAATAAGCTTTAAAGTTTCATTTAGAGTAGTTTCGATCTTATTATGAATGAAATTCAAAATTCCAAAATTATTTAAAGTTCACACTTTTAACAGGAATTTTGTAATTTCAGTTTGGCATGATTTCACAAGTTTAAAAGAGAATCAGAATTTTCAATATCTGCACTTTTGTTTTCAAAGCAATAAATTAACTTTCCTTTATGAAAATTACAATTTCATCAAAGGGGGGTAATTTATATGGCATTTCAAAGGCCACTACATTTTAAAGTTAGTCATGTAGATTATTTTATTTTCATGCTCAAAGCAACATAAAATGAATCCAATCATCATTTAAGATTCACATTTAGAGATAGATTTTAATCTTTTGTTTCATGCTCAAAGCAGGGTTTAAAGAAGATAAAACTTGTTTAAAATCTGCTTAACAAAAGAAGATAAAATCTACCTAAAACACTTCAAAATAAAATAAACTAAATCACTTTCATCGTGGTCATATGAGGACCAATTACATTCTCTTTTCTTTTAAGTTTCATTAACAATTAATAGCATAGCATAATAAAGTAACACCAACACATACCCCTTGTGAACAGTTGCTTGCAAATCACCCCTTGTTAACAGTTGTTTGCAAATCACTAAGGTATTCTAGCACTTATTTGACACATTTTCACAAGCATACATGCACACATTAAGTAAAATGAACCTTGGAGAAAATTTTTATCTCTTTGCGAGAGGGTTTTCTAATCAAAATCCTAACTGTGAGTGTGGTTTTGCAATTGGGCAAAATTACCACTCAACATGGAGATGAAATGAAGTGCTCTATTCAATGTTATCCAAATATAGCATTAGTCAAGAGGAAGCCAAGCCAAGGTGAGACTCAAGGATTTGGAGATCCAACTCCCACATTTGGGTCAAACGCCAAGTTGAGAAATCATGAGATAAATGTTACAAGAAAATACTCAAGTACCAAGGTGAAATGCTAGATCTAAAACAACATAGTTTGTGCATGAGCAACAACATAGCTTCTCAAGAAAAGTGAAACAATTTTTTCAGGAAAGCATTGAAGCAGTTTGAATGCAATAATTTGAGACGTAGCACCACGTTAAATGAAAGCAATTGAAATGATAGATTTGGGATAGTGAAATTGTTGACAATGCAACAAAGAGACACATTTAAGGTTTTATGCCCAACCAATTTATGTGGGTTTTGTCATGTGATAGAATTTAGGTGGGATAGTGAAATTATTGACAATGCAACAAAGAGACACATTTAAGGTTTTATGCCCAACCAATTTATGTGGGTTTAGTCATGTGATATAATTTAGGAGGAGAGTAGATGTTCATAAACAAATGAATATAGTAGATAGTGCCAACATCACATCGATTGATAGAGTTATTTGAGCATAGCAGTCAAGTGTCAGACTTGAAAGTGATAGAAGATATTGCCACATTAAGCTCAAAGTTGAAGGTAAACGAACCATTACACAATTTAAATATCATCTCAACACCTATCGAAAGAATCCCCCATGTTCCAAAAATTGGTTGCTAGACACCATTAGTGCTTACAACACTATCTAATAGGACTCTTAATGGTGATGTGTTCACTCATCCTTCACCTATGGCTGCGACCACTACTCATTCTTTACGGGTAAGAAAGTCTAGAGAAACATCATCATAGGGAGATGTAGATAAATTGAGCACTAAGTGAATTTCAAAGTGTAGAAAGTCATTGTGCATCTTGAGGTAATTATAAGGTCTAAAGAATTAAATTTAAAATTTGAATGTTGTCTAAGGATAGAGGAGAGATAAGTTGTTTTATAAGTTTAATTTTTTATTTTATTAAGGTTTAATAATCTTAGGTGGAGAGATAAGAGTATTAATAGTATAATTAATACCTTATTTATTTTTTGAAGATTTGGAGAGATAAGGAAATCTACTTCAAACCTAGAACAATTTAAATATGTAAAATTCATTTTTATTGTTATCTAAACTTTAGTTGGAGTTATAAGGTTTATTCGAAATTGGTTTGTTTTTAATAGAAGATTATTTTTGCAAATTAATTATTTGGGAGTCAAAAGGTTTACAACATCAAACTTAGGAAATCAAATTTGCAAAACTTAGCTTCTAACAATTAAGGAGACACTAGGGGCGAACTGCACGAAGATCTGTGTGGCGGCTTCTGGGGCGGACAACGTAGAATACTGTGGCATCCATAAAAAGCTGGACAGCCTGCTTGGATTCGTGGCGGCTACCGATTCCAACATGTAAATTAAAAAAAAACAATTAGGGAGACAAGGAATCCTAATTCATAGGTTTTTAATTTTTTTTTTAGCAAATTGAAATTTATCATTCAAAATCTAGGGATTTATAAGGTTGTCAACTTCAAAATAACATGGTGAAGAAAAAGCAAGTAAAACAAAAATTATATGTTATAAAAATAGAAACACAAAAACCAAAAATACATGAGTTGAAAACAATTGAAGAAGAAAACTTATATTTTCAAGAACAAATATACATTCTAGATGAATCATTAGAAGAAACTAAGAAAATGTTGCAAAAATTAAAATGTTGGACTCAAAAAATGATAACAAAAATTGAAAGTCAAGAGAATACATCAATGAAGGAAAAGAGGATCTTGCAATCAATCATGAGAGAAGCCAAAGATGAAAGCTTTTCAATGTTTTCACATTACCTAATGATATAGGAAAGATAATGTATATGGCATTACTTTCTAATGAAGTTCTAAAAGGTAAGAATAGAAAGCAAGAGGAAATGACTACAGATTTGGAAAATGAGCTTGTTGATATTATTAGTGAAGTAGAACAGGGAGAATTTCTAATGCTTCAAAAATGCATCCACTATACCCAAAAAGGGCTATAATGACGGCTAAATTAAGGTGTTTTTTTACGACGGTAAAAAACCACCCTAATAAATCCTACGAAGGCAGTTTATAATCATCATCTTAGGATAACTGCACTCTTAGGGTCACCCTAAGAGGGTGATTATAAACCGTCATCGTAGGACTAAGATGGCAGTTATAAACCTTTGTCTAGGGTGATCTAAGAGGGTGGTTTATAACCACCCTCTTAGGGTTAAGAAGGCAGTTTATAACCACCATCTTAGGAGAACCCAAATTTTTTTGAGTGCCCTTATGAGGGAGGTTATAAAACGCCCTCTTATCCTTAAGAGGGCGGTTATAAACCGCATTCTTAGAGGTGATTTAGGTTTTTTTAATACGCAGGCTTAAACCTCGATGTGATGACATCATTGTTTCTTCATTTTTTTGTAAATAGACAATTTATTGTGCCTTAGCTACTACAACCAATCTGCCATACTTTTAGCTTCTACAACCTCCACACCACACCTTAACTACTCTAACCTTCACGCCATGCCTTAGCTACTACAACTATCGTGCCTTAACTACTACAACCATCATGCCTTAGGTACAACAACCTCCACACTACCACATTGTGCTTTAGTTACTGAAACCTCCACACTACATGCACAACCTAGGGCTCCTAGGCTTTGATTTGTGTTCATTTTTTGGATGGGGTTTGCCTTGAAATTTCTCTCCCGAGATTCAATTTATATTGTTCATTTTTTGGTTGGGATTTACCCTAAAATTTCTCTAAAACTTCTGCTAATTTACCCAAAATGGTGAGAGATCAGGATTGAAGCTGAAGCCATAGAATGGGGCATGTAGACGAAGACGAGGTTAGTTAGGTTCAGTAAATTTTGTATTATTTCAGGTATTTTGTGATTAGGGTTTGGCATTTTTTAGTTTGTAATGTTATTTTTACACATTTAAACCCTAGCTTAAACCCTAGATTAAAATTTAAACCCTAGTGTTATGTTTATGCATGAGGGTCTTTATATTAAAATTAAGTAACCATTTTTAAGTTTGATTTCATCTTGTTCATGACATTGGAATAAAAATATTAATTCTTTATAAAACAAACTAAAAAATAAACTAATTATTGTAGGGCAAAAACATACACATTCTTCTTTGTGGTTTAAGTATAAACAAAAATCACCTACTTACTATATCAATACAAGAAATCCTCGCATATAATTATAGATTTGAGATTCTAGTCTCCTAGTCTTACTTTGATGCAAGGCATTGATACCAATAATATTTCATTAGGGACATATGGTCTCTTCGAAAGTTCATCACTCGATTTTTTTTTGGGGATTGATAAAACATGGAGCTATCCATTGGGGCGTACCCCTAATAAATTCAAAGGATATTACATTCAAAATTTTCCAAAATTTGCCATGATGCATACTACTATGAAGGTATATATCTTGCTCATTATACTATTATTTGTAGATTTACAATACCCTTGATAAAAATCCTGCAATTATACATCCCTAGCATATGGGGATAACCTTCCATAAAATATACATACTATAATATATACTAAAAACATTGATATTTTACATGTAGGATCCACATACTATTTTCAAAACCACTACTCTTGTCACTGCATCCAACCCTTCTAAGACTTGTGATATGAGAAAGAATTGAATATACTTCTAACATACTGATAGAGAAAATAAATAGAGAGATATAAATGACAATAAAATAGGACCTTACTTTGTTTTATCATTTTTAGAGGAAATAACTGTATCATGCAAGAGAAACCATATCTAATCGATCATTTAGAGAGACCTCTATCATAGAATCCTCATTATTTGTGATGAACAACCCAATAGAAATTGGTATCCAATACTTCTAAGCTTTTTCCAAGATAAGCTAAGCAATTTTAATCTGTTTATGATGACTGTTGACCTCTAATTTCTTCATTCTCTGAAGTTCTTACCATAAGCCAAGTAACTCTACCTTGGGCTTAGACACGTTGGCAAGTCTCAATTTACCATGAGCTTGGTGAAAGGGTTGAAACCCATTGAAGTACACAATTGAACTATTAATACAAGGTAAAATAAAAGCTATCCCTTGCTCACACAAGGGGGTTTCACATGTCCAAGAGGTATGTTGGCTTGGCCACGACCTAAAATATACCTTTATCTCTTAGTTCATATCGTTATGCAGTATAAAAAGTACTAAGACCAAAGTATTTAGTGTTGAATATCCATAGTGGCATTCTTAACATCATGTCTGGTGTGGGATACACCAAATTCTTGCCAAGTTTTGACATTAATATTTTTTACTTTCAATTTCTCCATCTCACATGCTTCACCTAAGCAATGGCATTTACTCAGCATCCTAATAATTTCATTTTAGAGTTTCTTAGCCAAATCCACTTCAAAGTTCATCCAACACCCATATTCTATAATCAAATTGCAATTTGGTGTGACTGAATCTATCAGATTCTAGACCAGTAGATTCCTCTCCTTGCATTGACACTTACCCTCATATTTTGATGGATATTTTTTATGGCGTTCAAGCTCACATTTATCTTTCCATTGTAAAATCCTCACTGAACTCAAACCATCTTAAAAAACTCTCAAGTGCCTTTATTAGAAAAATGACAAGAGAGGAATTATTAGCACTCATGGCTTTCACTAGAGAACTTCAAAAAAAGTAGTAATTTTTTTTAGACACAACCCCTACATTTTTACCTTTTCTCAAACACTAAATGTAGACCCTACTAAACTAACTGAAACAAGATAGAGATTTTATTTACCTATTGGGCTTGTGGCAAGTAGTGGGAAGTAAGGAGTTTCATACCGTAAACTAAGGTTCAAGTGGTGGGGAGCAAGGAGTTTTATCATAAGCTAAGGTTCCAATACCATGGTGAACCTTAATATTTTATTCATTGTCCATTGAACTAAGCCTGAGTGGTTGAGATGGGTTGTACTATGGTTGATGACATAGGACTAAGTAATCAACAAGTTATTTTGCTATTTTATCCATTGTTTCAGATGGTAAGCACCGATTTTGTATGTTCTATTTGTTTGATGATAAATAAGAAGGGTTCTATATACACAAATTAAAACAATAACAATATATTTTACCGCTTCTAATCCCTACACAAGATCAATACAATATGCTCTGTTGTTGGTAGTGGTATATTATTTAAGTTATCCATTGTATATGACCTCTCTTCTTATAGCATTATAAGGAAAATATCACAATAGTTGGAAATCAAATTTCTTTGCTTGTTACAATTTACAAAGGTCATGCATGAATCAATTTATAGTTGATTTTGTTATAAAAAATTATTCTTTAACTAGGATCTTTAAAACATCACAAACTTTAGTTTTTGAGAAAGAAGCCATAGTTATTTTATATTATAATATCATGCTAAAATTTTGACCTTAGCACAAGTGAATAAGATCAAGATAAGTGCCAAAATCATTTAGATTTCTAAATCTACCTTAGAAGCAAGGATTTTGTGGCAAGTAAAAAAGAGAAAATATTCATAGGTATCCATAGAGGGAAAATTCATAGAAATAATAGTTGACATTTATCAGTTATACTGTTGTCTTCAAATGCTCTACAGATATATAATATACATTTGTGATAGTGATGTGTGACATTCAAAACAATAATATTTTTGTATAGGGCTTGTGTAGCATATTTGACCCTCAAAAGGCCTTTAAAATTATTGTTTGCTTAAATAAATTGCACTTCCAATAGATTGATAGATACAATTATAATAACATAGCTACATTATATACCTAATACTCAGCCAATATAATTCCAATGGTATGAGCAAATGTCTACATTCATCATCTATTGGTTGAAGTTGTTTTTTCAGATCAGCAAGCTCTTGTAGTGCTTGTGTTGTCCTGTGCCTACGTTATTTTTTTGAAGCCTATACATGTTTGGTAAGACTTTACATGATTTTGTACATTGCAATTTATTTTTAAGATGTTTAAAAACTTTATTATCAATTTTTATGAGTTGGGATGAAGGGGCAACAACCTGTTAGTTTAAGTTCTAGGTCTACCAATATAACACTTATATCTCAATTGTATGTAAAATTCATTTTGTTATTTTAAGTTCTAGGTATACAATTTATGTAGATTTAGAACAATTATGATATATTTTACATACCATTACATCTAGATGTCATCTGGAAGTCCATGGATCAAGATGGCTTGCAAAATTATTTTCCAACATAACCATTTTCATCTCCTAAGAATTAAAATAATTTTCATAGATTTGATTTATCGTTTATTTTTTCAGAGCATTCTTTACCCTTGATGGGGCTTATGTATATGATGGTGCCTGGTGAATTTTTTAGGGCTACCTTGCCCCTGTGTGACAAGAAATAGTAGTTTTTCACAATCAGTCCTCTGCTATTTGTTTGCATGAATATTTTAGAAGGTTATTTGATTAAATCCATAAGGATTGGAGGTTTAATACATAGCCTCATTTCCACAATCTAGCTTAGGTGAAAAGATAGACAAAGGATGAGGAAAGAGATAATATTATGAAAATACCCAAAGGAAGTAACATTGTAAAGGAAATAATAATAATTTTCAAGGTATTTATCACTTCCAAGATTATTTTAAGTAATTAATTTCAAATATATATATATATATATATATATATATATATATATATATATATATATATATATATATATCTTTGATTATTTTCATCATCCACTTTGATTTTTAGATGCAATTTATTTGGCTCTCAAATCAACTCTTGCCTCTATCCTTGAGATTCATTGTATACTCGAATAACTTTTATTATCCAAGTTTTTCTTAGGATTCTTAGTTCTTGACTGTGTACCTCAATTATTTTAACTACTTCAATATCCCTAAGGGTAACCACAACTAATTCTAATAGAGACAGATTTAACCATGGCTCTTTATTTTTTCTTAAACTAGTTCTTTTCTTTCAACCGACTCTTCTAGATTTTGTTTAGCTGAGGGTTCTTCTACTTTTTGTGTTAGAAGAGTTAGTTGAAATAAAAGAACTGATTTCAAAATAAATATGTACTGGGTTATGCAAATGATTTTTTTTGCAAAACTCATTGGAATGACAAACATGCATTGAACACGTGCTCTGCCACTAATTAGGGTCCAAATACCAAAGATCTTCAATATGACATTGTTAGAATGGTCAATGACATATACATATTGTTCAATGATAATTGCTCAAAGAGTTGATAAGAATTGTGAGATAATGATGTTGAGTTCTAATCGTTTTGTTCTATAATTATAAAATACTAGTAGATAATTAATGGGCAACTGAGCTAGGAGTGAGGTGAGTAGGTATCCTAAGCATGAGGTTGGTCAGTCACATACTAGAAGGTAATTTGGTATATAAAAAAAAAAGAATACGAGTGTTGCTAGGACATAGGAAGAAAGTCTAATAATGCATGCTTGTTGTAATGCGTTGAGATGAAGGTTTATTGTGTTGAGAGCATGTTAGTTATGAAATTGATATTTCATGTTTGACTCTTAGTCCTAGTCCTTAGCGACAATGCTTGATTTGTATAGATGGATATTTATGTATCTGACGGAAGTATCTGGATACCCTCTCACCTCATCTCTGATGGTTGGAGCAGGTAGGTATGTTTAGACATTTGCACATTATATGGAGGGATCATGTTTTCCATTCATCTATATCTGTAAATAAGAATTGTATTTGAAATAAAAATTTTCCATTTACATATATAATCATAACTAATTTTGCACTTGAAATAATAATTTTCCATTCATTTAGCATTCTTACAATCATGCTTTCTATTTCTTTTTCTTTTATAGACCAATAAAAAGAGTGACACATGTCTTGCATGCTAGTAAGTACTTAAAATTTGATAGTGTTGTTCAATAGTAGTTGACCTATGCATATTTGAATTGATCATGGTTTTGTTATCGACTATGGTGTATTGTAGCAACTGGTGGATGATATCAGCTATGTTTTTTTAATAAACAGGAAGATAAGGAGGTGATCCATAACATAAATGAATCTAATGCTAAGAATACTCAAAATGAGGCTGACAATACTTTGGCTAGTGAATAAGGTACGTAGAATGCACAATAAATTTTCTTGTGATATTGGGTTACTCATTGTTGTCATACTATATGGAATAATGATATTTGGATGGTTCTAGTATTATAGATTTTGATGCCAAGTCATCACACACTTTGAACACTAAATATTGTGGAAAGAGAAGTCCAATAAGATGTACAACAGATTCAAGAATCACAGATAGGATGGAAATCATTTGCAATCTAAACAGACAACCTGTAGGTCCAAATTCTATTAAGTTTTAATCTTACTTAGGGGTGATTGTGAGGGATATTGTCCCTATCACCCATACAAACTAGATATTAGTCCTAGTGGAAGTTAAAAACTAGTTATGATCACTCATTATAGTAATTTTCTAGCCAATGCAATTCATAGCTAGTGTCCATTTTTTGAATACTTATATAAATGTTGCATCTAATAAGATGCTGGTCTGATGCAACAAAAATATATCATTTTGAACACAATGAAGAAATGGGTCTTCGGTACCATGGATAAGCAATGGCATGCACATAAGCATTGACTTGTGAAAAGCACTATGATAAGTATGATAATTATGAATATAGAATTGCTAATCCCCCATATCGTGTATCACAAAAATATTGGGAGGCATTTGTGAATGGTAGTAGTGTTGATTTTAAGGCAAGTACCAACAAATATGCTATGGTAGTTCATATCATTGTTATGTTCATGTTATTTTTTCTAACCTTGCTCTCCCTTATGAATTAATTATATATTGGTTTCTTCATTGCATCGTAGGCAGTGAGTTAAAGAAACAAACAAAATAGATCCCACCAATCCATCATGCACACTTGTATTCAAATAGGATATGCTCGGTTGGAGGATGAAATGGTATTCTATCATACTTATCCATTATGTGACAAACATATATAGCTATATTGTTTTGTTGTGTATGACCTATACCCATGTCTCTCCAACTATATATCTTGTAGAGGAAGAGCCAACCAAATGCGAAAACTCCACTACCAAGGGCAACTGTGTGGATGGTAGCTCATACAAATAATGATGGGGCTCCTATTCTACCAAAAGTTGCAGAGACAATCATAAGTGATATTCCCTTGGAAATAGCAATACGTTGAACTTCAAACCATTGTTATATCGATTATTTTTTTAACATGTTATCAGTTAAATATGCATGTAATGTTGCCAAAAAAAATTGGTTGATGAAATATCATCTACAAGCTCCATAAATTAATCTATTAAAAATGATACCCTCACCAAGGTTTTAGGACCTAAAAGATAAGTTTGAGTTCGGGTGTTGGACATTTTGAGTCCCTAAGCTAAAAGTTGTCATTGATGTCAAAATGACCTATGTAAGTAAGCACTATGATTTTTCTCCACAAAGAGCTTCATGAGAAGCAAAGGTTTTGATCAAAGGTTCAAGAAGGGATGCATGGCATTTGGTTCCAAAAGGAGCTTCAAGGGAATTTTAGAAAAAGGTTTTTATGAAAACCAAGCAAGGAAAGGTTTTATTTAAAACCATGAATGGCATATTTGAAATGGTTTTTTACTAAAACCCAATTTGGATTTTTGTTTCATCGAAAAAGGTGCCTTGGTGATGGAGAAATTTAATTTTAAAGGTTTAATTTAAATTTTAATTTATTTAAAACTTAAATTTAAATTTTAAAATTAAATAAAAGAGTTTTCCTACCATGTCTACCGACGTCATATATTTTATCATGCAAAGATTCAAATATTTAAATGGGTTTATTTTATCAACCAAGAAGGAGACAAGAAATATTTTCCGCATTTGATTATCCCCTCCTTCGCAATTGTCAATTTCCCCCTTCCGATTTCGTTTGTGCACTGCATGTGGAACAAGGGAGCAAGTTTCAAGGCATAGGTGGAGAGGACATAAATATAAGTATTAAAGGCTTAAAGCCTCCACATGGGAGGCCTAGACCACACAATGGGCAAATAGTGCACTAAGGCGCACGACGAGGAGGAATGCGGGGTCGAAACCACTCGAAGCCATTTTGCAAGGTATGCCATAATTCGATCACCAAAATTTTTGGGTGCATGAAATATTTCATATTTTCTAAGGTTGTGTTAAGCGTCGATTTTCACGGAGAGTATAGTGGATTTAATTTTTGCATATGGCTAAGGTTTGATATTTGATTAATGTGGGATATTGCCTAAGAAGGTTTTGTGATTATTTTTTTAAGTGCAAAAGTGTTCAAAGGAATTATATAAAATATTTGAGTTATTTTCTGGTATAAGTTGTTTTTGGAGTGAGAAGGTTATGCAATATTTTGATTTATTTTATTTTATGGTATAAGTGGTTTTTGGAGTGACAAGGTTATGCAATGTTTTGATTTATTTTATTTTATGGTACAAGTGGTTTTAGGAGTGATAAGGAAGTTGTGCATTAATTCTTAAAAAGGTTTTCTAATTAAAAGCCTTGGTGAATATTATTGTGAAGTGGAGTAATGTTGATTATTTTATGATATTCTAACCCTTGTGGGGATTGCAAAAAGTGATTGTGGCAGATTTCCAAAGAGGCTTATTCATCTTCATAAAAGGTATGGGCACATTCTCCTATTGATTGATTATGGTGGTTGATTATAAAATACCTTTGGAGTGAAAATGATTGATTGTGGTTTCCTTTTCGAAAGTGATTGGTTAAATGCTTCAAGGTTTTCTGAATTGAGATTTGTTATTAAACCTTGTTTTATAAGCATTGTTGTTGAAGCCCATTGGTTGTGCAAAGAACTTGAACTTGAGTTAGAAAATAACATGAGTATCATTGTATGTGAGATTTGTGGTTAAGCATTGTTGGAAACATTTTGAGTTAGTTGATACATGTTGGACTAGGGTTTGTGATAAAGGATTGTTCTTTGAGGTGATTGGTTGAGAAGATTTGTTTGAGCTTAGTCAAGTGGATGCATGTGGTTGTTCAAGTTCCATGAAACAAACTATTCTATATCTGAATTGAGTTGAGAATGATATTTGAGAATAGAACATATTGAGTCTCTAAAAATTCTCTTTATGCTTATATGAGATTGATTTGAGTTGAGATTGGGATTTGAGTATAGAACATATTGAGTCTCTAACAATTCTCTTTATGCTTCTATGAGATTGAATTGAGATATTGATTAAGAATTG
Source organism: Wollemia nobilis (assembly GCA_028583015.1). Lineage (NCBI taxonomy): Eukaryota > Viridiplantae > Streptophyta > Pinopsida > Araucariales > Araucariaceae > Wollemia > Wollemia nobilis. The sequence goes on from JAQPPZ010015100.1 coordinate 14,083,191, forward strand.
AGTATAGAACATATTGAGTCTCTAACAATTCTCTTTATGATTCTATGATATTGGACAAGCTCTGTGTGAGCTTGTTAAGCAAATTTGAGATAAGTCTTTGAGAAGTATTGTGGACTGATTTTGAGTAAGCTTTTGTGGAAGCTTGCTATGCATATTTGAGAAAGTCCTAGAGAGGACTTATTGAGCAGATTTGGACAAGTTTTGAGTGAGCTTGTTGAGCAAATTTGGACAAGTTCTGAGTGAGCTTGTTGAGCATATTTGGACAAGTTCTGAGTGAGCTTGTTGAGAATATTTGGACAAGTTCTGAGTGAGCTTGTTGAGCAAATTTGAGTAGGTTCTATGTGGACCTATTGAGTAGATTTGAGCAAGTTCTATGTGGACCTGTTGAGTAGATTTGAGTAGGTTCTGTGTGGACCTGTTGAGTAGATTTGAGTAAGTTTTGTGTGGACCTATTGAGTAAATTTGAGTAGGTTTTGTGTGGACCTATTGAGCATATTTGAGAAGGTTCTGTGTGGACCTATTGAGTAGAGTTGTACAAGACCAAATGTACTATGTTTAGTGTAAGAGATTGAGAAATTTTTTGCTAGACTGATTGGACTGTGTTTAGTACAGTATTGAGACAAATCTTTGGAGGTGACATAGTACAGAGGACAGAGTCTTAGTGGATAGAGATCCAGTAGCCAAGACAATTGAATATAGATCTGAGTGAGGAGTCTTCAAGTGGAGAGAGATCCACCAGTTTGTGCAATAGAAAGACATAATCTTCTCGAAGATCACTAGCCAGGGCAGAAAGGGAAAATTTTCTCATGTGGAAGAGATCCATGAACTTGAGATTAGGGGATCAACATCTCCTTTGGACAGAGGTCCATAAACATTGTAAGTGGGAAGGATTCCTAAAATAGATTGATTGAGAAAATTTTAGTAAAATATTTTCTCTGTGGAGTATCCCACATTGGGTGAACCACATAAATTATGGTGTCTCTATTGTGTATGGTTTTGTGTGCATTGCTTTGATTACTGCTATCTATACATTGCATAATATAGAATTGAAAGAAAATATAAAAATTGGTCTTATACTGTTCACCCCCCCTCTCAGTATAAGCTTGTTTTCTTCATCGGGGTGTCAACAAAGAAGTATCACCAACTACTCTATTTTCTATTGAGAGTTACTTATAGAAGTTGCACCAGATGCAAGAGCATACAATAGAGAAAGAACAAAAGTGGAAAAAGAAGCTTGTAGAGAGAAAAAAAATGAAAGAGAAGCTTGCAAAGAGAGAGAGAAAAATATTTTTGATATTTTGACATGACTTGCACAGATAGATGTGTATTATTTTTTCATGATTTCATATTTGAAATTTTTACATGTTGCACCCCTAAAGTTGTAATGATCCCTTGCATATAATTACCTAAGAAACATCACTACATGCTACCCCTATAACTGGACACAATATTGATGGTGGTGATTAAGGTATCAACAACTTCTCAATACCTTTTGGGCTAAAGTCACCAATGGTATGACTATTATTTCAAATATAAAACACCTAACTTAGTTTGTATTGTACGCTATACAATGAATTTATCTAGGTTGTTAATTTTCTATGTAGGGACTAAAAATGACACCAATCACTCAAACTAGGAGAAGGGAATGCTACTTGACCTAGATCCATAATGATAACATAGTGGCCTAAGGCACAATGATCAGTAGTAACCTTGAAGAACTTATACATGGTCAACGTTTAGGTGAAGGTTTTTGCAAAGTCAATATGCATGTTACCCATAAAGAGAAAAACAATCTTGTATAGAAGGAATGATGAAATGGCAATAATGAAGGATGTTGTGGGCTCCTTCATGCAGTATTGTATGATGCTTTGAATTAACATCTAACATCAATGATTACAAAAGACATTACATTTTCTCCATTTACTTATCCCTTAGTGGTCTATCTGCATAGCTGTTATTTTATTTTCATTTAAGACTGCATTGAACTGAGTGTTATTGTAGTTGATTTTATTTTATGTAGTTGTTTATTAGTATTTTTTTCTTCCCTTTTCAAAGGGTTTTATATTCTATTTATGGATAAAATCACTTCTACTCTATATTTGATGTTACATTTTTTGTTCTATTTTTAGAAAATTCTAGTAGATAATTAATGGATAGCCAATCTAGGAGTGAGGTAAGTAGATATCCTGAGCAGTAGGTTGGCTTATCAGATATAAGAAGGTAATATGGTAATTTGATAAAGTTGTGTTGAGTGTGTGTTAGTTATGAAATTGATGTTTCATGTTTGACTCTTAGTCCTAGTCCTTAATTATTAGCAATAATACTTGATTTGTATAGTTGGATATTTATGTATCTTATGGAAGTCTGAGGATACCCTCTCACCTCATCTCTGATGGTTGGTATGGGTAGGGGTGTTTGGACATTTTCCCATTATATGGAGGGCTCAGGTTGTCCATTTAAGGAACTGAGTGTTTTTGTAGTTGATTTTGGTTTATGTAGTTGTTTATTAGTGTTTTGTTATTCCCTTTTCAAAAGGGTTTATACTCTATTTATGGATAAAATCATTTCTACTCTATATTTGATGTTACATATTTTAGTTCTTGACATTTATCTTTATGAGTGACTCATTCATATCCCTTGTTTTCTCTTGATAATTGTAAGAAATATGCTTAGATTATGAGAAAATCCTACCTAGTCTTGATTTATGATACTAATTTTCATGATCATTTAGTTGCATATTCTTGCATTTTGTTTGGAACTTCATATTTATTTCATTATTTTATGTTTTTGATAAACTTTCCTACTGAGTTGTTATTATGTTCTCGTTTGTGGTATAATTGTAAATTATGTTATTGTTTGGCATAACTTCTAGTCCCTCCAACATAAATTGTATCCTTTATAATTTTTCCAATTGTAGGTATGTGTTGTTTTCCTATCTACTGGTCAATATACTTTAAGGTAATATGAATAACAATTGTTTACTGCTTATTCAAGACTGCTTGTATACCATATGTTAGGATCTGTTACTACTATTTTGGTTGTGATAATCAAAGGCTTGAGGAACATATGTCCGTCAAGCTAATTTTATCCTAGAATAAGATAGTATGTTGCATGTGTTGTTTTCTAAAATTTTGAAGAACTAATGCCTATGTTCCATTTACAGAGAGACCCTTTTGGGTAAGAGACTACCTGCTTATGATGTTCAAAAGAGTTTATACAGTACTGGGGCTCTACCTTTTGCATCGAAGTAGTTTATGATAATGCTAATTGATGTAGAGAAATCAAACAACGGTCCAAGTTACATCATAAAAATATCCTAAGTTATTGAATATTGTCTGGAATTGTCATGATTTTGTTAATTTATTGTATTTGGCTACTAGCCAATTATGTGATAATTATGTCAGTTATTCTATTAATTAAGAAAGAGAATACACTATTAAATTCTTCTATTAAAATATTTATTCAACTTTGCAATAGACAATCATTTTTTTTTTCCAGCACAAGATATAAATACAAAATCATCACAACACTGGCATCAATTTCAATTCTTAGAAAATTTTGGACATAGTAATCTTCTCCACTCTCTTGCTAAGTCACATTTTGATGTAGTAAAACTAGACTGCAAAGTCCTTGCATCATGTAAAATTATGTTTGTTCAATGTAAGTTCTTGTTCCACATGACTAGTTCACATTCCCTTGATAATAATCTTTATGTTTTTAGGTTTTAAAAGTATATGTCCATAAGCAAGTTCTACAAAATTATGGTTACAATATTGAAATTGTTGAGGTAGCACTCATTAGATGTGTAATGGACTTTTATCTCACACTCCAGTTTGTACTTCATGTATGAGTTTACAAACATGAAAAAGATAAGTGGTTGAAGAAAAATAATTCAACAATATGGTTTAAAAAAAACCTCAAAATTCCTCTTCAATTGAGGAAGATGTCAAGTCAACACTTGGAGGATGCTCCACACCATACCCTATACACCAATCAATTGAAAGGATATTACACAAATTCATGGAAGCCTCATTAGTTATAAATTGAATATAACAACTAATTGACTATGTTCTTGTCATTATTATTTGGTAGGATGTGAAGGCAATAAAGGATTTGAATAAGCAAAAGAATACGGAAGAGAATATATGGCAATTGGTGTCAATAAATTTCATTCATTTCATATGTCCTATAAATTTTTAACTATTTGTCCTTCATATGAGATGGTGGACATGTTTTTCCTTGTACAAGGAGTGGGAAACTTAATGTAAGTAAAAGGTCTTGCTTTTGGTGAACAATCATTATTTATTATAGTTATGTTTACATTTTTAAGAGATTGTTTTTGGTAATAATAATATAGAACATTTTCTAGAATTGTCATGATTTTGTTAATTTCTTGTCTTTGGATATTATCCAATTATGTGGGAAATATGTAAGCTATTTTATTAATTGAAAATTAGAATAAACTATTAAATTCTTCTACATTATAAATTTTCTGCACGTAATATATTGGAGTTTGAAGTTTGAATACAACCAGGTGGAAGTGGCAGGAAAAGAACTTATGACTCTTTGTTCAACTTTGCAACAAACAATCATTTTTTTTCTAGCACAAGACATAAATACAAAAATCATCACAACACTGGCATCAATTTCAATTCTTAACAAATTCTGGATACAATAATCTTCTCCACTCTTTTGCTAAGTCCCATTTTGATGTAGTCAAATTGGACTGCAAAATCCTTGCATCATGTAATATTGTGTTTGTTAAATGTAGGTTCTTGTTCCACATGACTAGTTCACATTCCCTTCATAATAGTCTTTATATTTTTAGGTTTTACAAGTATATGTTCATAAGTAGGTCCTGCAAACTTATGGTTATATTCTTGAAATTGTTGAGGTAGCACTCATTAGATGTGTAATGGAATTTCACCTCACACTTCAGTTTGTACTTCATGTATGAGTTTACAAACCTAAAAAGCATAAGTTCTTATGTTAGCTTTTGATGTAATGGCCACAGGGAGATAACAATCACGAGATGCAAAATAATATGAAAGAAAGTAAATCTGCTAGATGACTGAGATATGCAATAAATAGAAATGATATAAATGAATACAATGTAGCTATGGAGGAAATGAACACTCCATTAATAAAGCTACTGAACTACATTGCACCCATCACCACTGGATGGTGATCTACACAGAACTGTACTATGCTCTAAGCTACTATGTCCCTAACTCTCTATATCTATCTATTACAATGAGGCCTTTCTTATATAGGTAAAATAGGTTCCTTGGCCAACACTCTACCTAGCTGTGCAAGGGACAACTTGCACATATACAACTTGCACATTGACACTTGTGCATTTATTACATTGCATGAAGTAACTAGATAACTTCCCCCTAAAGTAATCTAATGTCCTAAGTATGTACCTTGGAAGATACATTTACATGACCCAAATGATGTAATATACTCTATTTCTAACACCCCCTGTATTACATTATTTGGGTATTGAAGACTTTAGTCTTCAATATGGATCTTCTTCTTCTTCATCTTGAGCTTTGTACTCTTCCTCTGCATTCTTTGTAACCTGTTCAAGCAAATAGTTAGTGTCTCTATAATATGTTACATTTGTTGATAGAGCTTTCACCTCATAGTCCTCTGTGGGTTCTTCCAGTTCTTCAATTTCTTCTATCCTCTGAACCAGGTGACCTTTCTAATTTCTCTTCTGATATTCCAGTTGAGGATAATTGGTTGGTCACTGAAATTACTGCTGATGAGGGTTCCTTTGGTATTGTCGAGGCTGAAACTGATTCCCATTATTCATCTAATTTCCTTGGTTCTAATTTTTGGGATTGTATCTACAATAGTTGGTACTATGACCTTTCTTTCTACATATCTGACAATACCATATTTTTCATCCTCTTGTTGATGAAGCAATATTTCCCTATGGATTATCTTTTGATGCCAATGCAGTGTTAGTCATCTCATATTTCACAATATTTTCTACTTCATATTCTTGAAGTATATTGACTAGGTCATCAAAAGAAGTATCTTTACTTAAGACCTGTAAAGATGTTACCAAATGCTTATAGTTATTTGGAAGTGCTCTCATGGTTACTTGAGTAAGAAGTTCATCCTTAACTATTTCTCCTAAGGTCAACAATTTCCCTTTAATATATGCTACCTTCCTTAGGAACAGTTCTATGCTTTCTCCACTATTCATTTTTAATGAGTGAAGTTGAGTTTGGAGATGAAGAATAGTTACCTTATTCTTTCCTTCAAATATTTTCTCTAGGCTTGTCCATGCATCTGAAGATGTTTTTGCTGAACTGATATAAGGTTGAATCTCATCAGTGATAGCAAAGGTTATTATCATTAGAGATTTTGAATCATTTTCTTCAAACTTTAGGATTTCAGTTTCACCTATGGTAGGTCTCTATGTTTTCCCTTTGACAACATCCCAAAGTTTTTCATATACTAAGATTGCTTTCACTTTATTTTTCCAAGAGAAATAATTAGGACCCTTGAGTAGTTGAGATTCTGCTAGGAAGAATTTGTTTGATGCCATTTAAATCTTCCTAATATCAAACCTTAGATTTGTAGGCTTCCTTATGTCTCCCTAATGTTTTTGGAATATAATATAGTGCTTTTGTAAAATATAGTTCAATTTATGGTTGATTTTGCATAGTTTTGTAAAGATCAAAAATCAACTTTTCTAACACCTTATTACTCCTAATTGAACTAAGCACTTTTCCAATTTTGAAGAGGTTTTAATGTTGGATTCCTTTTGTCCCTTTTGAGAAATTTTGAGACAAGAAAATTATAAATTTCCAACCTTAAGAAATATATTTAATAACCTCTTTTGTAACCCTTAGGATTTTATTCAAATGTTTCTAATTTCCAATAACCTAGTTTGATGTTGTAACCCTTATCACTCCCAAATTTGGAAAATTAGAAAATTAATAATATTTGCAAAATATTAAAGAATTTAATCCAAGTAGAATTCCTTATTTCTCCTAGGTTAAATTGCAAATATTATTTCAATTTGATAAGTTATCCCTTATAGATTTTGCTTTCAAAAATCTAAGATTTAACCTTAGCTTATAACCCTTATATCTCCAAAAATGAAAGCAATAATAAAATGGGATTAAACCTTACCTTTGGATGCTAAATATCCTCACTATTTGATGCTTTTTTTGATTGGATATAACAACAATATTAAGGTTACTTTTGGTGCTAGAATCAATGGAGATTCCTTGTCTTCAATGTTGGAATGTAGGTGCTTATGGGAGTCAAAGTCTCCTTTGACCTACACTTTCTTCTCCCTCATATGGTGCTCCTTCTCCATCTTGAAATGTGCTTTCTCCTTCTAAATTCAGGCGTTGGTTTATGATAGTGCTTTAAATGCACTTCTTACACCTTTGAATGGTGTATGGCTAGAAAATAGTCTTCTCCTTCCAAATGAGCTATGTATTGCCTTTTATCTTCCTTGTTTGACCTCCTTGGTACCTTAAATAGGATGAGCTTCTTGCACTTTGTGACAAGTGTCACCTGAAATATTTTTTGTAGATGCCTTCAATGTAAACCTTGCAATGATGAGGTTAGTGGTAACCTCCCAAGATTTGTAACTCCTCCCAAGCATGTGTAACATCTTCCAAGCATGTGTAACATATTCTTGGTGAGTGCTTGAGTCTTCACGTACATTGGAGAGTATAGAGCATCTATGCCAAGTGGCACTCAAGGCTTATGCATGTAAGCCTCCCTTGTAACATTTCTTGGAGCCTTTATCTTGCCTTCTACGTAAACTTGCCTTGTTTCTTGAAATGCAAGTAATCTCCCAACGTCCTTGGTTGCTTCTACATATTGGCTCTTGGATCTTTGGTGCTCCTCCATGGTGGTCCTATGGTAGCTCCTTGTAGTCTTCAATGGTGGACGTTCTCCTTGGATATAGCACTTTCTTTTCATTTGTAATATGTTGTTGGTTCATTTTTACAATAGTTGAATGCTTCCCTTTTGCTTGATTTTGATAATGCTCCTCTTACGTAGGTAATTTCTTTCTTGTAGGCTACCCTTCTACATAATCTTTGGCTGATTTTTGGCTCCTTGTTATGCTTCCAATGCTGTAGGTGATACGTACTCTTCTAGGGCTTGATTTGAAGATTGAAAACCGGTGTTTGTAAACACCTTGACTCCTTGGACGTATGGGCACTTCAGTGGCTCCTTTCTTTTGTTGGATAAAACGACCTTGTTGCCCCCTGTAGATAATACTTTTGTCCTTCCAAAAGAACAAAAGTGGTGCTTCTGTAATATATAGTTTTTGCACCAAAATGAAGAGTTTTTTACATAATATTTTTTTCCTTTTCTTGGATGATAGATGATCCAAGCTAATGCTGATTTTGAATAGGAATTCTTGCTCTCTGCACTGAAATGAACCCCTTATAATTTCCTTGAATCTTGAGACTTCCAAGGTCTCGATTTGAGGCTTCCTTCAAGGACTTCAATGGTGGTTTTCTTCTTCACATTTTGCTTCCAATGGTGGCTTCTATAGGCCATGAAAGTGCTGCATATTTTGTGCTAATTTTTATGCTTTCAACAACATAAATTAATTGAGATAACTAGTTAACAAATCAACTAGTATAGTGCTTAACAATGCACCTTTTAATGGTAACAATAATCTCACCTTATTGCTCCACTAATCTCTTAAAAATGCACTTAATAATTTCACTGCAACCTTTCAAGCATAATCTGGAATGAACCCATGCATATTTCACTACAAACACAGTTGTAGGATCAAGTCTTATTTTTTCTTTTTTTTCAAAGTAGAAGATAGGTAGTTGATAGATAACTCTAAAATCTAATCAACCCCTAATATGCAAATGAACCTTAAAATGAACCTTTTCTTTTTGCACTTTTGAAGACTGTAATTATGATTTCCCTTCTTGCAACTTTAATCTAAATAAGGTGCTCCAATGAATCTGATAAGTAATCCAATTAATGAGTTAGCTAGCACCAATAGTTGCATACATTTTTAAAATGCTTTGTAGCTCTTTTGCCACTTCTATAGAGGATGTGGATCTTGGTGTCTAAGATCACCAAGTTGTTACTTCAAGTAGGATCTTATAACTTTTTGTAGACTATCTTGAATAACTCCTTCTTCACCAAAATATGGTCTCAAACTTTCTTTCATGAGCCTAAGATTTGGTGGCTTGTTCTCCTCTTGTGTTCTCCTCCTTCTACTATAGATTTGGAGAAGTCTTTATCTCTAAAGTGGTGCCTTCTTGCTGTGAGAGGTAATCTTCAAATCTCCTAGATTTGGTGAGCTTCTTCTATCTTCAAGTCTTCTTGTCAAATTTTGACTTCAAGTAGGATCTTCTTCTCAAGATTCTGAATGTCTTGAGGTCTTTCACTAGATTCTTCTTCTGGGATTTAGCACTCCTTACCAAATTCTTCTTCTCAAATTTGGCACTCCTTGCCAAATTCTCCTTCTCTTGGGCTTGTTGTTGAATGGTGATAATTGTCCCAAGTCCTTCACTATCAGGAGCTTCTCCTTGGTAGTGGATTTCTCTAGTGAGTTCTCCTTTGATGATTTCTTTAGTAAGGCTCTCCTAGCCTTTTACTGGATGCTCGATGAGACCTTCCCAAGGTCTTTGATCTTGTAGCTTCTGTTGGTCTTTCCTTGAGACCTCTTCAACCTTCTACTCCTGGAAGTGTTGGTGGTGAGATCTTCTTCTAGATCTCTGATTCTACTACTTCTGGATTTGAGTAGGACTCTCCTAGTCCTTCTTCTTCTTCCAAGTCTGGAAGTCCTTCAATGAGATCTTCTCCTAATCTCTTTTGCTTCAGGTGCTGAATTGATTCTGAAGAAGATACTCTTCCTAAATTTCTTGTAGGAAGTTTCCCAACTCACTGAATCTTCTTTCCTCTACAACAAAAATATTAGTACTAAAATCTTAATCTACTTCTAAAACAAATATTCTCTTCTAAATTCTTCTTCAAGATCAAGGCTTCTGGAGCCTTTTTTAGTATCAAGGCTTCTGTGGCCTTTTTAGTATCAAGGCTTCTGTGGCCTTTTTAGTATCAAGGCTTCTGTGGCCTTTTCAGTATCAAGGCTTTTGTGGCCTTTTCAATATCAAGGCTTCTATGGCCTTTCATATCAAGGCTCTATGGCTTCTTCTTCAAGGCTTCTATGGCATTTTCTTCAAGGCTTCTATGGCATTTTTGTATCAAGGCTTCTATGGCCTATTCTTCAATTGTGAAGTTCTTCAATCTAGCAATGGAGATCTTCAATCTCCTAACTTCACCATAACTCTTCTCCAGAAGTCTTCTTCCATAGTGTTCTTCTCTTGCACAAGGAACTAATCTCTACACTATGAGGGCACGCCGACCTTCGAGCAATGAAGTTGGAGTCTCCTAGATTTCTATTGTAGGAGGAGTACCAATCCTCTGAGAATTAATTATCTGCAACAAAAGAAAATTTGGGCAATAGTTAGCAAGTTCTAGATATCCTGGATGATCTTCACTAGATGATCTATCAATCTAGTGGATTGAATGTTGAGTCTTGGTCTTCACGAGTTTTTCCTGTAACTCTATGGAAAGACTCTAGTCAAATGCAATCTCAGTATTTTTGGAACTGAGATTTCTTTCAATCCTCACTTGTGACTCTCCCTAATTCTACCACCTAGACTCTTCTGAGATTTTTTGATAGTGGTTGGTCCAACGACGCATCAGGTTGACAAAAAACTTAGGCTCAATGATAATGGTGGTTTTCCTATTGACCTACTATGACTAGATCTACCGTAGCTCTGATACCACTATTAGCTTTTGATGTAATGGCCACAAGGGAGATAACAATCATGAGATGCAGAATAATATGAAAGAAAGTAAATCTGCTAGATGATTGAGATATGCAATAAATAGAAATGATATAAATGAATACAATGTAGCTATGGAGGAAATGAACACTCCATTAATAAAGCTACTGAACTACATTGCACCCATCACCACTGGATGGTGATCTACATAGAACTGTACTATGCTCTAAGCTACTATGTCCTCGACTCTCTCTATATCTATATTACAATGAGGCCTTTCTTATATAGGTAAAATAGGTTCCTTGGCCAACACTCTACCTAGTTGTGCAAGGGACAACTTGCACATATACAACTTGCACATTGACACTTGTGCATTTATTACATTGCATGAAGTAACTAGATAACTTCCCCCTAAAGTAATCTAATGTCCTAAGTATGTACCTTGGAAGATACATTTACATGACCCAAATGATGTAATATACTCTATTTCTAACAACTTGAAGAAGGAGCATTCAACAATATGGTTTTTAAAAACCTCAAAATTTCTCTTCAAATGAGGAATATCTCAGGTAAACACTAGGAGGATGCTCCACACCATACACTACTAAGAATACTATGGAGGACACGCCGACAAAACCATAAAAAAACTCTCATAGTAGAAATATCCAGCTGATGAAACTCTAGGAAGAGTTGTACCAATGGAATAAAATTATGTCTATAAGAGAAGAGGAAAGCATGTGGAGAGCAATAGGGAGGAAGTAAGGGCCCAACATGAGATACAGTTCCATATAAAGACGAGAATGCTCCTTACAAGCAAGTTATTCATACTTTTCATTCCCACAATGGCCTTCCCAAATACTTTCTTTATATACATATATATAAACTTTATGAATATTTTTATTGAATGAAATTTTTTTTTTTAGTTCCTTAATTGTAAAATTTAATTCCCATGGAGGCGGGCTACTCTTTATTTGCACTATTACTCATAGTTAAGAAATAAACTATCTCTTTATACATCCATAGGATCTTCGAATCATGGAAATATCAAATTTTTGCCACATATACCTGACTGTATTAGTTGGACAACAAGTTGAACATGGGGGGATGTTTGTCACATTTTGAACCTAGGTGATTGTTATGGTAAGTGTCTTACCTTCCTGCAACACCACATCATGATGGATCAATTCAATAATCCTATTACAGAGTTATTCTATGAATTTTTCTTGAAGTTGGGGCAACATGAACACTAAGTTATTTTGTATACTTAAAATCTTAGGACAAGTGATTGAGGTGATTAACATAGAAATGAATGGTAATTTTTTCTGATGATATGTGGATAACTAAATACTAACTCATAGGGGTGTTATTTAGGTAATAGGATATATAAAGTTTGAATTTACTCAATATTCATTTTTTTTAAATATAAAAGGAGTGACATTTAATTAAAAAAGATGATAAATATTTGTAGAAAATATATCCTTACACTGTATGGGTGGTATCTGTAACTAGAGATCACAAGTAGTTGTATGGGTGGTATTTGTAAATTGAGGCCACAAGTAGTTGTATGGCTGGTATGTATAACTTGTAACTTGATGTCGACAAACAAACTGAACAAAATAGATGAGTCACCTGAAACACCTCCATTTGGTTTAATATATAGAACAATGTTCATCACTATCATTATGATTTACTCTCAGTCCATATTAGTTTATTGATTGTGATAATAAAATACCATTGGATAAGGAAGAAAAGGTATTGACAATACATGCAATATCTCATTGATAATCATGTTACAATGTTTGCTTGATAAATTATGAGCTTTGATCAAAAGGATAAGTTCATATCAATACATTGATGTCGTAGGCACAATGGGTGGTGTTTTGCAAGCCGAGACCACAAAGAGAATTATTTTCTGTTGGTGAGTATAAATTTATTTATTCTCAAAGAACTAGGAGTATGTGTGAGATATTTTTTATTATCAAGTAACTTTTTAAATTTTACAAACTCTTGGGCCTTGATCATGGAGTTAAAACATGCACTGACAAAATTATTTCTGTTGAGAGAGTGTTGAATAAATATTCATGGGTTATTTATAATCGATGGCATAACTTATCTGATAACACTATCACTTAAATACATAATTAGTTGTAGACACCTAAAATGCATCATGTCGAGGGCGACTACTCATATGGACATGCTACAAGACCATATGGAGGATCTTGGATAGACTCCAAGATAGAGCAGTGGTTCTAACCACTCAATTTGGGCTCCTTGGCCTAATCAGTCTGAACCGCAGCCCAGACCTATGGTCTATAGTCTGAACCATGGCTAAGGCCTACGGTTTATAGTCTAGACCGTAGCTGCAACCTACGGTCTTAACTGAAGTTCAGTTGGCCTTCATCCGAGCCAAATCGGTTTGAACGACCATTTGTTCTAGAAGACGGTGGTTAGAGGATGGAAGCTTCCAATCCAACTATCCTAACCACCCCTTCTTGATCTTGGCTTCTCCATGAAGCCACCCCTAGCCCTGGGACATCCTATAAGTACCCCTTCAAATTAGGGCAAACATCAAAAAGAGAGTGCATTTAGATCAAGGAGCAGCGAAGCCCTATCGAATTGTGGACTCACTTGAGTGCATAGAGAGAGCCTTGTTGCCATCCCCATTGTCAATTTGTCAAACATCATGATGAATTAGGCCATGGATGCCCTAAGGAGCCTAGGAGAGCCAAGAAATGCTAATTCGGGCAAACGGAGGCCCCTCACAGTGAATCAACCACCAAACTTGTCAGAAGGACACCGAAGGTGACCCTTGAACATCAATTGGACAAGGAGGTCAAGCCCACTGCCCTTGATTTTGAGGGTAAACTTACTTGAGTGCTCACCATGGCTTTCAGCCATGGTTTATAGTGCAGACCGCACACCAGTGTTGTGGTTTGCAACAGAGGTATCACCACCTTACTATTTTCATTTTTGCCCATCTAATTAGATTAGATTAGTCATTTGCATGGTTTAATTGTAGTTGTAGAGATTTTTGACCGATAGATTTAGGGTTAGAATGATTTTAGTATAGTAGCATAAAATAGACATCAATGGGTTCTTTATGACTTTTAAAGCTTCATTTCATTTAATTGAACCATGCAAATCTTAACTGCTATACTCTTTTATGTATTTCCATGAATCTTTGTTAGTTTAGCATAGTTTAAATATCTTTTACATGCTTTCTTGATTTCATGTTTTCAATGGCATCTTTATGCATCTTTCCTTTTAAGGGCCTCATCACGAGAGGTTGCCTATGTTTTTGATCATTCTCTATTGTTTCTTGATCATAGGGATCTACATTCAAAGGAGCTTAACATTCGAATCCTTCCTCAACGTGAAGAAGAGGGTCAACTCCACCCTAAGGCAGTTCATGTCACCCTACGAAGGCATTTGAAATATCACACCTACCCTTGAGAGGGAAACAATTGCATGAATCTTATTGTAATATTGTATCAACATGATTATCCCTAAGAGGGATGTACTTGTAACCTGAAATGACTTCATAATGGAATAAAGTGTCTTTTATTGTTTATCTTGTTGTCAATTTCTTGCATTTCATACATGTTATTATTTTCACTATTACACTAGGATTCCGATCGGGTGTGAGCCTTTATGGTGGTTACAGAAGGTGATCATGGTGGAACTCCACATAAATAGCATCTGACTATGTGTTCTTGACTTTTTTGACTTGTAGGTACAGACCATAGCTATCAGCTATGGGCCAACAATTGAACCGTAGGTTCAACGCATGGGCAATAGTCAGAACCGTAGACCAAACCTACGGTTTCTAGCTGACAGCACAGACAATAAAAATTAGAGAGCCAATCATTGCAGGACCTGAGGTAGGCCCTATTTTCAACCCTCTATCATTTTTTTCCCTCTATGTTTTTACAGCATGTATGATTTCAAATGCAAATTAGGAAAAACCATTAAAAAAGGGTAATCAATCATCCTAGTTTGCTTTTGCATTTACTTCCATAGAAAGGCGCTGCTAGGAACAACGGACCTATGATTGCAGTCCGCCCTAGGCTACAACGTGCTTGATAGAGTGTCTTGTTTGGTTTGCATGTGTGAGGCCCAATTAGTGGCCAATTATCATCGTAATGTGCATTGTCTAAAAGAGCATCTAGATTAGTTTGCATTTTCTGAATGTAAAATGTTCTTTCATTTTGCATAGCATATAGAAAATGAGCATGAGTGCTATATGATGCATTTATTTTATGTACAATAAAATGAACCACACACACCACTTGGCACTTAAACGCTAGTGAGTTGGGCTTGACATCCAACCACTAGTAGGGTTCAACGACGGTGGGCGTAATTTCCATCCGTTGGCCCAAATCCTACGAACCTTTGGATACTAGACCAATACCGGATCCGAGAACCTTTCGTACCCTAGAAAATTTGCATGTATTCTCTTCGGAGGGTATAACGTTGACTCGGGGAAAATGGGTGAGGATCTGGGAGGACCTGTGCTCCTTGACCGTGTGTGGGCTTCATTACCACACATTATAGGTTGGATTACATGACTTGGAGTTCATAGCCAAGTTGTCGAGCTACGAGCGTACAGGTGAAAGCCAATTTAAACTGAGAATATCATTCAACAAGTTTTGCAAAACATGATAAGAGTTTCTATACTGATACAACAAATCATTGAAAACACATCAAATAGTTTAGGGCTCAACTTTTAAAATGTAAAGGAGATAATCACATTGTTTACTTTGTATGCTTCTTTATTGCTTAATTCATCAAGATAAGGCCCTCCTTGAGGCCACAATTTTTAGTAAGAGAGGAAACCTCTCGAGTCTTGTTTAGTCGGTTCATCATGATGACTAGGCATGATAGAGCTCAATCACGAGCTAATGAGTCAGAGAGTTCATGGAGAGGCTCTGAATGCTTTCGATGTTCTCCTGAGGAGCTTTCAAACCTCGCATGCCTCCTTGCTAGGCATCACACTCATCATGCATCGAAGGATCCAATCCTCCTAGCATGACATTCTGAGAGTCATCGCGAGCTCCCTTCATCATGCAGGGGGTTCACCCATACAGATCATGGGGTTTCCTCACACACAGTGAGAACCCACATCATTAGGTCTCCACCTAGTGAGATAGAGAGTTGTGGATCTTACTCCATGAGTCAGTCCTATAGGGAATCTGAGTCTCATGCAGCCCATGAGAGGTGACTACTCCAAGACCAATTAGAGGAGGCACACCATCAGCGTAAGCGCCTAGAGCGTGAGTGCGCAGAAAGAAAGAGAGTGCATCAACAAAGGTTGGATGAGCTCCAACGACATGAAGAGAGGATTTACCAATAGAAAGCATGTGAAGAACAATCATGTGAGGTAACTCCCAAAAAGAAGCTCATACCTAGAGTGCTTAGGCAACAAGTCAACGTGATGCACCCAGTGCATCATCAAGAGTTACCACTTAAGCAAGTAGATAGCCATTCTTCTAGATGGATAGACATGCCTAGGGTTATCGAAGAGCAATAGAAAGAGATGTTTAAGGATCCCATGCGTAAGCGTGAGGTCGAGAGTAGTCAAGTCCGATAGGTGAGCAGTGTCAATGCTCGAAAGTCATCACAATCCTTGGGGCATATACAGTCTATTCCACCATATAAGGAACCTGTGATTACTTTCCATAAATAGGAAGTCAAACCTATCCCTATCAGGGAGTCTGATCCTCCATTGCATATCATAGTGAGGATAAAATAGATTGTGTATAAGTGAGTGTTGGTGGATACAGGATCATCGATTAATATCATCACCACCTCAACATTCAAACATCTCAAAATTCCACCATCCCACATCAAGGAAACAACTTTAATGTTGCAAGCCTTTAACGATGTGGAATCCCCTACAGTAGGCACAATAGTCCTCCCCATCGAGGTGGGACAAAATATTATTCCTACATTGTGCTACATTTTAGAGGGATCAAGACAATATAATATGCTACTT
The DNA here is from genome assembly GCA_028583015.1 of Wollemia nobilis. Taxonomy (NCBI): domain Eukaryota; kingdom Viridiplantae; phylum Streptophyta; class Pinopsida; order Araucariales; family Araucariaceae; genus Wollemia; species Wollemia nobilis. Next base: position 14,099,994 of record JAQPPZ010015100.1, read on the forward strand.
GGAAGACCATGGATAAGAGCCATGGAGTGCATACCATCAATAGTGCATCAATGCATTAAGTACACCCATGGAGGTGAAGTCCATGTAGTTGAGGTGGACCCAGATCCCTTCAAGTATTATAAGCTTGAGGATCATCCATAGGAACCTGGTGAGGCGCCTATGCATCTACAAGTTAAATTGGATGAGTCTATCCAAAGTGTGGATGCAGCCTTGCAGATGGTGGTGGAGTTACCATCCCCACCGCTATCACCTATGGAGTCACCTACGACCCCTACACTCTCGACACCACTTAGCAAGGAAGGATTGATGAATGCCCTTACGGAGTTGCTCATAACCACTTCAGAGGTATCATTAGAGGATCTTCACACTCCTATCAAGGAGGAAGAACCTAGCATGGTCATGGATGCACTCGAGTGTATCACACCCTCTTCATCCATCATGTCACCAGATAGTTCTCATGAGGATGATGATGAATATGAAGAGCTTATAGAGGCCAGCATTATGATGCTGCCCACCATAGAGTCCACTAAGGATCTAGGTCAACTTTTCATCGAGTCTCTACCTGTGGATCCTATCCTGGAGACATCGTATGAGTATGAGGAAGGTTCAGTTATCATGACTAAAATAGGACAGCCTCAGTATGTTGATGAATTACCTATGATGCATGAAGTTGTGGAGTCTTCTCATGAGTTTGTGGGAATGGTCGACATTAGGCCAGAAGATCAAGTGATTCCTAATCACATAGAGCCAGATATGGGGTAATCCAGTGGTGTTTCCACATTTCCAGGGCCAGAACCTTTGAAATTAGTCACTCCTGACTCATTTCTCATGGCACCATCTCAAGAGCACAAACAAGTAGGTTCCTCACATCATATTGGGGGTACCGAAATTGACACAGTTCAACACAACGAAGTGAAACAATAGCTTGAGCTGAGTCATAGGCATGAGCATGTGGATAGCACTGATGAAGTGTGTCATCAAGAAGCTTCCACATCAACTCAAATGAAGGAAATAGGTGATTTGCAATTACCTAATGGATCCATAGCATCCACTTTTCTATTTCCTTCAAATGACAAAGGTATTTTGAATCAGTCATTGGAAATACATATGAATTCTTTGTCAGTCTTGCGATCCATTTTAAGTCATCTAGAATGGATGGAGCATCGAATGGATGAGCAAGATAAGGCATTGCATTTTATCAAGAACCAGCTTGAAAACCTGGAATTACAAAAGCAACCCTTGTCTGAGGCCGAATCGCTTCCTATGCAAGTACAGGAAAAGCCTCAGTGAAAGCAAAAGCCCATGCGGCCAACCCAACCATTGGATTCTCAAAGCAAACCAATGTGGGTCAAGAGCCCAAAATAGTCGTAGCATAGTGGGACTCCATTAAAAGAGTCTATGTCAGACATATTTTAGAAGCTGCAAGAGGCTAAGGTCATCACCTTACCTAATGTCATCCCTTTAAACCCAAATAGAGTTAAACCTATGGGTTACAGGGAGCATCACTACTATCTCTATCATCGAATAGAGGGTCATGGCATTCGATATTGTCATGAATTTAAGAGTGTGGTGCAAAATATGATAGATAAGGGGGTTTATCATGTAGATGGTTCTCTCATAGTGCCCCAACATGCCGAAGTGGAGGTCACACCTCCTCAAGAGTGACCTCAGAGTCGTCAGTCACCTCGTAAGTCCAATAGGCCAGTGCAATGAGTAGTTTCATTTCAGATGACTACTCTAACTTTGTTTCAAAAGTTACATGAGGCAAAGGCATTCATATTACCTGAAGTCAAGCATAGGGCATCCAAGACTGGGTCACCTGATGGGGGTCCCTTTTGTGTGTATCATCGAGTGCATGGACATGACATTAGGGGTTGCCAGTCATTTAAGAGGGTCATCCAAGACCTAGTAGAATGGGATGAGATCCATGAGGATGGTTCTCTCGTTCACCCATGTCGAAGCATAGGTACACCAGTGAGGTCCGATCTTCACTTGGGAGAGTTGATTTCTATCACTCTTCCTAAACAAGATGATTACTTTTTAGTGAATAGCATGCACATTGGGGGTCTTCAAGGTAGCATACCTTTCCCACCAGCCATACCAAATTTGATAAGGAAAAATGAGGAATCTAGAGGTATTGCACCTCCCTCACCGTCATCGAATGGCACACACACTAGGGGTATATAGGGCAGCATGCCCTTCCCAAAAGGCTCCAAGGGTTCCTAAAACCACTTGGTCATGTCAATCAAAAGCCTCGAGGGTTTTCTTATAATCGCTCGGTCATCCTAAAAGGCTCCAAGCTCATCTATGAGTAGTTTGGTCAATCAAAAGGCACCAAGAGTTTCTAAAAAATTGCTTGGTCAACCCAAAAGCTCCAAGGATTCTTAAAATATCACTTGGTCATCCCAAAAAGTCCCAAAGGTGCTCATAAACCCTTTGGTCAAACCCAAAAGGCTCCAAGGGTTTGCTTAAAACCGCTCGGTCATCCTAAAAAGCTCCAAGGATTTTCTAAAAAATTGCTTGGTCAATCTAAAGGCTCCAGAGGCATGTACTCATCGTTTGGTCAGATATGAGGCTCAAAACTCATAAAAATTATAAAATCAATAAAATCCAAAAAAAATTGGTAAAGCATAAAATCCAAAAACATTTGCATTTGCATTTGAATTTTGCATTGTCATTTTTGCATTCACTCATGCATCCACTGCATTATTGCATTGCATATAGGCATTCGTCATCCATTGCATTCCGTAGTAGGAGGGATTATGTTTGTTAGTCTTACAAATGACACCACGTTTGTGTCTAAATCATGCATCTCTGCATTTATCATAAATCCATCATTCATGTGAGTAATTGTGTTTTTCAACACAACCTATTTTGTTGCTATGGAGATATACTAGGGTTTTTCGGTCATTCAACCATACCTAGAGGTCTTATCAAGAGTTGGTAGAAAGCTTGCTTTGCTTTTGTAGCTGAGGTTCAGTTAGTATAGCCCTTAGCATATCAGAAGCCTATCACTAATCAACAAATTAAACAATCCTAACAAGGACTAGGGGAAGATGAAAGTCGTGAAGCAAGACCGGGTATCCTGAAGCGAAAAGAGTTATTCTTGCTTATCCCTCTGTGTGGACGGTATGGGAAATGTTGGTAGTTGGCAAAAGGACAGGTTAGTTCCCTATTCAGAATCCCTTGCTTACGATAAAATGAGCAATATCCCAGAGTGATATCCCACATCAATCCTCAAGATTGATACCCTAGATCGATATCATAGATCGACTTCCCAGATTGATATCCCATATTGATATCATAAGATCGATATCCTCAATCGATATACCAGAAATAGTTTTCCCAAGTAAATCCCCCAAAGGAAGGTTTCTGAAGAAGATTATCAAGTATAAATGCCAAAAAGTGAAGATCAAATGAAGATCAGAAAATAGGCTCAAATCAAGTTCAAAGTGAAGATCAAATGAAGATCATAAATCAAAGTTCGAGTGGAGATCAAATGAAGATCCAAAAATCTAGTTCAAAGAGAGATCAAATGAAGATCCAGAGATAGTTCAGAATGAAGATGGAATCGACTCCCTTGCTTCACTACATATGAGCAAGTATCCCAAAAATTGAAGGATAGAAAGGAATGAGCCTGAATCCCTGGAATTGTCGGCACTACTGTACCTTACGCATGATGATATGTCTGATACACTTGCATCTCGCTTGTGGGTAGACCAATGTTTGAATGTGGAGGAGCTAGCTTCAGGTGTCCTGCATTGCCTAGTGGCTTAGTCCAACTAAAATCTAAACTTGGGATTGGATAAGACATTTGTGGTACCCCTATCTTAGCAATGGGCTGAAAGAATCCTGCCTGACATCGAGGAACGCTCGTGTCTTATCTTAAAATAATCATGTGCACACACAGGGATAATGAACAGTTAGGGCCTATCCTAGCAAAAGCCTTTTATCTCAGAAGTCTAGTGTGGTTAGTATGCAACTTTTGATAAGTCTATTAGGGTGTTTGAGTCTCATGGAAAACCTCAAAAATCTCTCTCATAGCAACAAAATATCAAATATCGCAAACCATATAAAATCATTAAATTGCAAAGTATCGAGTCCATGATACATCATCATATAGAGCACAATCAAGATATAGGATAGATACCGGATGGATATTAGAAATAATATTTAGATGACCACTGACTATATCGTGCATATTTTTCAAATTTGCAAAGGAAAATAGAATGACACATTATATCATTCGCATCATACAACTGCATTCATTGCATTTCATATATGGGTGATTAATTGATTAAATTCTTATCTTAAGGATTTTCAATTACATTCATGATTTTTATACATTCTGTGGTGTCATCCATTAGATCGATAAACATATTTGCATTCATTCCTTATGTTTTAAGTGATTAAAGCATACAGGTTCATTTACATTAGATCACCATCATGTAAATAATGCATTACATACATCACACATCTAAGCATCTAGATCACTGCATATCATCATCATCATAAATTAAATAGCTATCTAGTGCATGTCATCCATACATCACATCATATAGCATCAAATTAACATAAGCATTGCATCCATATGCATCAAATAAACAAAAAATAAAAATATACAAGTACATATAATGAGCTATAAATGATCATATATATATATATGTGTCTCAAGAGTACATCAAGACTATACAAAATGCCCATAGGCTACAATCATGTAGGTCCTAGACCTTACACCAAAAATGGTACATATGCAAAATATAGCCTAGATCTAATAGAGCCCTAGCTCTAGCCTGCTCTCCCTGAACTAGAGCTCTCACCCTCCCTCCCTATGCTCTATAGCCTACTCTAAGTGCCGGCCATGTCCCTACTGAGGGCCTTATGTACCACCTAACCAAGAGGCCTAGCACAGGATACGGTATGTCTAAGTAGCTAGACCTATGACTAGAGGTCACACCCATCTCCCTATGACTCCTATGAGAGCTACCTCCATGTGTGCTAGAGGACCTATGTGTCCTCTCTATCCTATGCATCCACTGGCTAGAGCTCACCATGGACTATCCTGAAGTCTAGGACCTGGTCCTCTAAGACCCCATAGCATGTCTATCCTCTAGTACCTCCAAGCCCCACAATATGATGAAGCCCTCTAGCTGGGAGATGTGAGCTACCCTCACATCGCAAAGGTCATTTCCCTCCTCTACAAGGGAAGTGAGCCACCTAACCTCTACCATGGGATCACCACCTCCTAGCAGTATAGCTGATGGTGCAGTTGGAGGTCCCATAATAGCATGGGAGGATGAAGGATCCCCCTCTATGCCCTGAGTAGCTCTCTCTCTACTATGGCCTCACCCCATTATGCCAGTGCCACATCTCATGCACTAGTAAGCTCATCGACCTATGACTCTACTATTATAGCCCAAGCTATGAGGGCTATAATATATGCCTGAGCCTCTACCAACTATCTATCCCTATGAGCTAGCTTCACCTCTAGAAGGGTGATAGTCGTATCCCGCTATAGCTATTGGGTCTGAAACCTACCAACCTAACTCTGTAAGTCGACAACCTGAGTGAGGAGCTCCCCTACATCACTATTAGGAGGCACCTCACCCTCCTCTAACCCTTCCTCCTCCTCTACCTCTACCTATGGAGCCTCCTCTATGGTGGCCTCTATGCCCCATCCACCCTCGGTCCTCTAGTGCACCCTACGCCCATCAAGATCAGCCCCTACCTCTGCCTAGTCATCTACTCTACCTAGAGGCCCTAAACCCTACCACTATAGGAGGGACCACCATGTGTCATATGTTGGGGTGGTCCTAGGTGTGTCATCCCTAAACTCCTAGAAATCATCAACCTCATCTCCCAGAGCTATAGGCTGAATCCATGGTAGATGTGTCTCTAGCACGAGACGCCTATACACAAAAGGAATCTCTAGAATGTCCTGCACCAAGCCAAACTACCATAGGACATGAGAGAAGAACTGATACTCTCTAATATCGACCTTACGACTGAGTAGCCACCTATCCCGATGAGCCTATCATAGCCACTCACCTACCTCGATCCAATCTGGGCACTCCCTATAGGGATGCCACTCAATGTCATCCGCCCAAGAGCTACAACTGTCTAATATAATAATCTGTGTCTCCAACATGGGTCCTACTCTAAAACCCTCCTCCTCTCATGGCCAACATGTGTAGCACTGATGCGCATCATCAATGGTCATGATGTGGAGAGGTAGGTCCATGGGATGCTCAATCTGGATATGTTGCCAACCCTAGATCTATAACAATAGGTTGCAGCTAATCCCTCGATGGCTTTAACTAGTAATCTAGTATAGCTCCTATAGAGCTAACATAGTAGCATGCTCCCCCAAGCTAGGCATAGTGGCTGAGTAGTGGAGCTCTAAATCACTCTCCAGACACTAGCCAAGAGGTTCCAAGGAATCCTCACACTCGAGGAGTCTAGAAGCACTATCTACACCACAAGGATCATGAATATCATCACACGATCTAAGAAAATGAACTCGCCCTACCAGTATCCAATGTGGACACCTCCATGATCGATCTTCTCCTGAGCCTCCTTGCTCCGATCATCGAAGATAGCATCAAATACAGGCTCCTTCCTCTAAGAAGAGGAAGAGGTGATGGCCTCACCATCGATAGGGATCCTAAAGATCCGATAAACGTCCTCTAAAGTCATAGTCATTTCACCTATAGGTAGGTGAAAGGTGTTGGTCCATGCATTCCAGTCGGGCCAATGTAGTCAAGTAGGTCTGATCTACCCTAATAGTGGGTAGATCTAGTACATAGTCAAATTCGATGGCTCTAAACCATGCATGCTCACCATCAGTGAGTTGTCTATGGAGAATCTTAAGTAGATCGGGCTCACGAGCCCTAGAGGTCAACCTCTAAAATAAAAGTAGTATATAAGCTAAAATTTTAAAGAAAAAATCAAAACATCTAAAAAATTGATAAAAAGATAAAAACATGTCGCAAGGCATTCATAAAAATAAAAAATATCAATTAGGCAAGTCAAAATTGCATTAAATGACATCAAATGCCTTTTAAACTTTAGAAAATGCAAAAATTTAATAAATTTTTCTAAAGTTAGTGAACCATGGGTCAACCCTACGGTCCACATGCGGTCAAAATATGACCGTTGTAGTTTGAATGTGAACCAACTGATAGTTATGGTCCCCAATATGACAATTGGGAACCATACTACCAACTATGGTCTAGGAAGAATACCCATTTCGGGTACCTTCCTAGCCTTTCTCACTAAAAAAAATTAAAACCTAACTAAATCTAATCTAGTGAGGTTCATTACCAACTATTTAGTGAGGTTAATTTTCCGCATTTCTTAATGTGGTTCATTTTATTGGTATTGAATGCGAGGACTCGGTTTCGAATTACCTTGCCCGCTCCACGGCCTCTGCTAGTCGATGGCTGATCAACATCCACCATCAGGGTATCAAGTGCGGTATATGGATGAGTTTTGGGTAGCATTCCGGATCAGTGAATGTCTCCTATCTCTCAGAGCTCTCTCAATGCAGTTGCTTTCAAGAAAAATAATGAAAAATTCAAATGGGAATGACTATTTAAAGGTTTGCCTAATTTTGGTGGACCGTAGCTAACACCTGCGGTCCCAAAATTAGGGTTTTTGACCGTAGGCCCTAGCCATGGTTCCCAAAAGTTGAAAAATACAACCGTAGACCGTACTCGTGGTTCGTAGCTAGCATTAAATGCACTAAAAACCCACCATGGGAAGGTCTAAAAAGGTAAATTAATGACTCCTAATGGATCAAATTTTCAAAAAGAGCAATCAATATTGCAAATTTGGTGATGTTCAAAGCACCAAGATTGATCAATAAATCAAAATTAACAAAAAAATCAAATAATTAAAAACCAAATGCGCCTCGTATTCAGTAATTTACCCTATACACTTGGCGGTTGCAGTGACTTGCGATCCATGCAATCCGACAAGATGAGTAAATTACCATAAGGACATTTGGGGGTAAAATTGTCATCGTTGATCTGATATGCTTCTTTTCAATCCCTAAGAAGGCCTTCGTGGTTGGACTTCTCCATGGGAACGAGGCGTTTCATGTCATGTCTCCTATGACATATTTTCAGCAAATCATCGATAACTTGATTCAACACAAATCTAATTGGAGTTGCCTCATTTTGATTCCCTAAGATGGCTATTGTAGCCCGACTGCTCCATGGGATAGGAATGTGCAATTACTATTAATAGTTGGAATCAGAAGTTGAACTAGGCCTAGCCAAGGCATTAATATGCTCAAATCTAAATTTGTTCAGATCATCCATGGTGGTCAAGCGACATCGTCACTTTAATCATTGTCATTACCCTCATCGACTCATCGCTTGAGGGGGTAGTCATAATATCAAATCATAATCAAAATCAATAGAAGATCCCAGAGATCGTAGATCCCTTGATCTTGTCAAAATTGCGTTCGTCCTTGCGAATCATTGTCAACAACTATCATAAGCTTACCCCTTTGCTTGGGGAAAATAGCAAATATGATAATTTGTTTGTAACTCTCATCCTTTCGGATTTATGGGTCAGAAATGCCTACTTGGAATTGATGCTACACCGAATGAGATGAGAAGGGTACAAGCTTTTCAAGTTTAAGCCTCCAAAGAGTTGGAAGCAATGATTCTAGGATGCGCATCCTTTTGCTGGACAAGGGGCATCTAATGTTGATCCGACTAATGATCATCATAGAACCTTCGACATCATTTTAGGAGGTCTATTTTTGCTCAGCGTTGTTCGATCTCACAATGCATCTCAAAAGGGGCATCTGTAGACACCTAAAACACGTCATGTCGAGGGCGACTACTCATATGGACATGCTACAAGACCATATGGAGGATCTTGGATAGACTCCAAGATAGAGCAGTGGTTCTAACCACTCAATTTGGGCTCCTTGGCCTAATCAGTCTGAACCGCAGCCCAGACCTATGGTCTACAATCTGAACCATGGCTAAGGCCTACGGTTTATAGTCTAGACCATAGCTGCAACCTACGGTCTTAACTGAAGTTCAGTTGGCCTTCATCCGAGCCAAATCGGTTTGAATGACCATTTGTTCTAGAAGACGGTGGTTAGAGGATGGAAGCTTCCAATCCAACTGTCCTAACCACCCCTTCTTGATCTTGGCTTCTCCATGAAGCCACCCCTAGCCCTGGGACATCCTATAAGTACCCCTTCGAATTAGGGCAATGATATAGATGATTTGAATAGCGAAGCACTATCAAATTATCAAGAGAGTGCATTTGGAGATCAAAGCAATGAAGCCCTATCGAATTGTGGACTCACTTGAGTGCATAGAGAGAGCCTTGTTGCCATCCCCATTGTCAATTTTCAAGCATCATGATCAATTTGCCATGGATGCCCTAAGGACCTAGGAGAGCCAAGAAATGCTAATTCGGGCAAACGAAGGCCCCTCATAGTGAATCAACCACCAAACTTGTCAGAAGGACACCGAAGGTGACCCTTGAACATCAATTGGACAAGGAGGTCAAGCCCACTGCCCTTGATTTTGAGGGTAAACTTACTTGAGTGCTCACCGTGGCTTTCAGCCATGGTTTATAGTGCAGACCACACACCAGTGCTGCGGTTTGCAACAGAGGTATCGCCACCTTACTATTTTCATTTTTGCCCATCTAATTAGATTAGATTAGTCATTTGCATGGTTTAATTGTAGTTGTAGAGATTTTTGACCGATAGATTTAGGGTTAGAATGATTTTAGTATAGTAGCATAAAATAGACATCAATGGGTTCTTTATGACTTTTAAAGCTTCATTTCCTTTAATTGAACCATGCAAATCTTAACTGCTATACTCTTTTATGTATTTCCATGAATCTTTGTTAGTTTAGCATAGTTTAAACATCTTTTACATGCTTTCTTGATTTCATGTTTTCAATGGCATCTTTATGCATCTTTCCTTTTAAGGGCCTCATCGCGAGAGGTTGCCTATGTTTTTGATCATTCTCTGTTGTTTCTTGACCGTAGGGATCTACATTCAAAGGAGCTTAACATTTGAATCCTTCCTCAATGTGAAGAAGAGGGTCAACTCCACCCTAAGGCAGTTCGTGTCACCCTACGAAGGCATTTGAAATATCACACCTACCCTTGAGAGGGAAACAATTGCATGAATCTTATTGTAATATCGTATCAACATGATTATCCCTAAGAGGGATGTACTTGTAACCCAAAATGACTTCATAATGGAATAAAGTGTCTTTTATTGTTTATCTTGTTGTCAATTTCTTGCATTTCATACATGTTATTATTTTCACTATTACACTAGGATTTCGATCGGGTGTGAGCCTTTTTGGTGGTTACATTATTAAGTTAGTGCCTTTCCATCTCAATTTTCCCATATATTTATTTTAGTGCCTATAACTTTTCTATTGTTCAAGTAAGTACACAAAAGTGAACATCAATGGTAATTTCAATAGCCAGGATATAGGTAAGGACAATTAAAATACCCATTATCACTACTATTTGTTCATGAGCCTAACTATTTGGCCTAACTTCTATTCCCTCCAACATGGATCGTCTCCTTTATTTTTTTTTAGGGTGGGAGTATAAGAGGGCGGTTTATAATTGCCCTCTTAACTGTTTGGCCTAACTTCTAGTCCCTCCAACATGTACCATCTCCTTTATATTTTTTTTAAGGTGGGACTATAAGAGGGTAGTTTATAACCGCCCTCTTAGACTCTAACATGGTAGCTATAAACTGCCCTCTTAGGCCTAAGAGGGAGGTTAATATCCACCCTCTTAGTCCTAAGATGATGGTTGACAACCACCTTTGTAGTCCTAAGAGGGTGGTTTTTAACCAACCTCTTAGACCCTGAGAGGGTGGCTATTTGAGGCGATTTATAGTCATCTTCGTATGTCAAAATTTTTACAATGTCCTCATAGATGGTGACTGAATAATGCCTTTAAAGATCTTTAAGAGCAGTTTATAAGCATCATTAAAGCCTTTTTTTTGTGTAGTGATGTAAAGTTTTATAAATTATGGTAATGATTATTATGAAAATCATGTTATTGTACTTGTTAGTCTATGGAAAATAATCTACAAGGGAATAATCACTCTAAATATTTCCAAGATAAGAAAGCAAGGAAAGGTTGAAGAATTAGAAAATAAACCAATGATGAAAGATGTTTGTTGTGATACAAATGATTTAAGATCCATGATGATAAATTCATGTTGTGATACTATAGAATCAAAACCATTTATGTTAGATGCATGTTGTGATACTAGTGATATCCATTAAAAAGAAAAATATATATATTGTGATTCTTATCAAAATGAAAGGAAATATTGTGATGCAAGCAATGGTAATTGTGACTTAGTTTTTATGATAAATATAGAAGAATCTATTACAAAAATAGATGTTACATGTAATACAAGTGAATTTAATATAGTTCATGACTGTTCTAAACAAACTTATGCTAGAAGAATTTATGTTGACATAGATTCAAATGATGAAAAAGATAGTGATGCTCATAACTGTGCTGATATTGATAGGTATCAATCTAATAATATTTTTAGTTATTTTGAAAAGCATACAAAGGGAATTGGTTCAAAGTTGTTAAATAAAATAGGATATAAATATATAGATTTGGAAAAACATGAACAAGGAATGAAAGATCCAATTGTACCAGAAATAATACCAATATGGTCTTGGATATATAGGACAAACAAACAAATAATCAAGAACTAACTTTGTGACATGAAATAGTAACATCAAATATATGATATGGATTGATAGAATTAGTAATAATGAGTACATAATAGAAAAATGAATTTTCTAATAGAAAACAAATATAGTCATTATGGTAGATATGGACATAAGTTAGAGAAATGTTGGAATCTCCATAGTTGTGAAATTTATGGAGGACATAATCATTCACAAATATTTTGTCTACAAAAGGAAAAGAAAGACTACAGATTAAAAATGAATTGTGGATGGATAAACATAAATGAATGGGATAAGATAAAAGGAATGTTGTATGGTTTCTATAGAAGGAAACCAAGTATAATCAAAGTTTGCTAAGATTATTATGACCCAAGCATAGCTTGGAAGATGACCTATAGTGAAAGCATCTGTAGTGATGATCCTATAGATATGATGATCTTATTCTAGTAGATGACTCTGAGACAATGATAATCCAAATATGACCCATAGGTAGAGTTATAGAGACATTGATCTAAAGGCAGTGATCCAGTGGCAGTGACCCAAAAGCAGAGACCTAGAGATAGATTCAGTGGTAGTGACCTAGAGGCAATGATCCAAGGAAAAATATCTAGAGGTGACTTACATACATTGATCCAAAGGAAGACACAGATAATTTATCCAACCATGATAGAGCCATCTAAAGATTGAAGAGAAAGAGGAATAAGAGAATGAAGGCAAAAAGACTTCCTACTAAATAATGTAATACGAAAGGTTTTGGAGATATTACATTATTTTCCCCCCTTGTATTATTAGTTTGGTAGATGATTTATATTTTTTTTAATGTATGTATCATTATGAGAGAAAGTGCAAGGTGTCAAAAAGGATAATGAAGAGTTCATGATATTTGGCAAGATTAGATCTTTGTCTTTATGAGAGGAATATCAAAGGTTGCATCTCTTAGATGTTTGAAGTGAAGAATAGTTAAAGGACTAAAAATTCATGTTGTAGATACCCAAAAGTTGCACATCACCACTTCTCCCATATTCATGGTTGATCAATTTATAAAACCCACAAAATTTGCATAAATTAGCCTCAAAATACTATTCATTTATTAAAATCACTATTCATGCACTATTCATAAGCCCCCTTGGGCCACTTAAGCCCTTTCCTATGCTTAACTCTAGGTCCCCATGCGACCATCATCTTTGCCTAATCCTAGTTAATCTTTAACCAGGGTCAAGGTCACTCCATAGGCAAACTTCTATCCATGGTCAACCTAACTTATGGCCACCTCACCTAGTCTACTCTTCGACTAGCCTAGGTGCCACCTCATCCATTTGACCTTGGTCTAACCTAGGATTAGCCTAAGAAGGTTTAACCTTAACCCTTCATCCACACATCTCCCTAGGAGCATTTAAGGCCTTAATTGGATTTTTAAGGATGAGTCACCTTTCGCCTCACCCAAAAATTCAACAACTTACCCAAGGTTAACCTAACCCTAGTCACAACTAACCCTTGCTCCATTTCAAGTCCCCATGTGCATTTAAATTCATAAATGATATTTGAGGACTTTTGGGTTTCAAGGCATGGGTCATGGGTGAGTCATCTTCCACCTCACCTAAGTCAATGCTTAAATCATGGCTAACCCTATTACAATTAGGATTTAACCCTTACTCCACTCCACATCACCATGCTCATTCATGTTAGGTATATGGGTGAGGAATTATCTCACCCAAATGCTTTATGAGGCATGTTGCATCATGGGATACCTAAAAAGGGACACCTTATAGGGGACACCTCAAGAGACACCTCATCCCTCCTAGCCTATTCAAATTCTATAAATAGAGGGCATTTTCTTCTATTTTGATCCATCCACATTTTACATAACAAAACTCTACCAAAATCTAGATAGACCACATTACCTTCCATCATCCACTTTGCCATCAATCTCCATAAATCACCATAGCAAACATATTTTTACACCCTTTTTATGTCCCCATTTGACATAAATCTCCAGGTTCTAAATGTGACCCAATGAATATATGACCTTTGACAACTATAGGACATCATTTTGAATCACCCAAAAATTGGCCAGAGTGTTACAGTCAGAGTTGCAAGGTACCCTATGACCAAAATAAAAAGTCACCCTAGGGTGCGATCCTTTTCAAAAGTCAATTTAAAGCATCAGAATGCTACAAAACCCTTCCAGAAGGTAAGTATTACTACAATTTTAGGTTTTGTAAACAATTTTATAGCTTTTGCAATCAATTAGTTCATTTTGAGTCTTTTTATCTGTAAACATGAGGGGTCTAATCTAGACAGACCCCAAAATTTTCTAATCCCTTTTTGTAGGTCCTAAAAGTCTAGAGGATAGGTCATATTGATAATGTCACATGAGAAATAAGCCCACTCAACTTGAGGATATTTCAGAATATTGATATGGTGTTGTTGGCCTCTTAATTGAAGAACGGTTTTTCACCTCATAAAACCTTATTTTGTAGCCTTCGAAGGTCACTTTTATAAAAAGGGACCTTCTTGAAACCCTTTGATAATATATTTCAAATAAAATTGGTTTCCTTGAGTTCATTCTAGCACACTTGGTGGGACCCCCACCATGTTGATGTTTTTAGTTAAATTCTCAAATAATTGACTAATTTCTATTGATTTTTTGTGCTATAGGTGATACAAAACCAACCAGAACTCTATAAAAACCCTAAAACACAAATCAATTCCAAGATAGAAGTCTTTCTAGTTTGAAATTTAGAGTCACGAGATAGGGTGCAACCATTTTTTTAGTCACAAGGTACCTTGCGACTAAACCAAACACTCCAAAAACTAGTTCAGAAACTAGGTTCTATACATCCAATAGCAACTTCATAATTGCTAATATATTTGGGGGATTGATCTTCCATCATAGGATATTGATATCTCCCTTGCCAAAAACCACCTCCATAGCCAAAAATCACTTAAGAACAACAATATCCACAAACGTGTAACCAATAACCTTTCTCTTGCTTTAGGGTTTTGCAAAACTTGGTATCGCACCATCTTGCAAAGTTGTGTTTTGTCTTTCATGGTCCTTTGTTAGACAGTATTTTGGTTTACAAAATTGATATAATATCATTTTTTTTGCATGTACTTATACCCAAACTAGCTACCGTACCATAGAGACTATCGACAAGCCCAAATTTGGGAAACATTTCAAGTTTTCAGTGAGTTGTAGGGTAGGTTGTGACCATTTTCAATGAGTCATAGGGTAGCCTACGACCTAATATGAGATAAATTTCATCCCTAGAAATACATTCACATGCCCTTCCAAGAGTTAGATACCACAGGTAAATATGAAAAACCTATTTTCTTGGTTTTAAAACAAGTTTTGATCAAATTTTTAACATATTTTGCTTTCACAAAAAGCCCCAAAATCTCTTTGGGCCTCTTTAAAAAACTTGGCAATTACTTAGAGAAGGCTCCAAAATCATTTTGGTCACATTTTCAAACACTTTTATTTCCTTCTATGCATGTTAAAAGGCTAAATAGTTGCATTATTTAGAGTTAAAGCATTTGCATAAGGTGCGAAGAGGCCTTCAAACTTATTTATCTCTATGAGTTGAGAGCAAGATTTTGATCTTTACCTCATACATAAAGCTCTAAGAGACATCTAGCCATAACCTTAATAGGCATATATTGGCTAGTGTAAACAAATTTATGCTCAAACAAGTCTTAGAGTAGCTCACTAAAATCAAGCAACATTCATTGTTTCTCCTTTTGTGTAATATTTTTCTTTTGTTTTTACAAAACATAATTTGCATCGTTTATTTTTCTTTTTTTTTAATTCTCAAAAGGCATTTCACTTTCTAAAAATTAAAAAATATAAATCTTTACTTTCTAATCTAGCTTACTTTTCAAGCATTTCCAACTTTCTTAAGTAGTGAACACACACACTTCATGTTTCTTTTACATTGGTAAGGTTGGATTTCATCACCAACCCCCAATTGAGACTAGAGATGTTGGAATTCATCTCCTTCTACTAGCTTGCCCCCTAAACACCATAGTAGCCCCCATGAGTGGTTTTCTAGACTTCATCACTAGAGAATCTCCTACTCTTGAGATATCCTCAAGGTAGGTTAGGATTAGATGCCCCTACTCACATGGCTTCATATAATTAGTGAGTGTGCAACTATTTTTTATGACTAATCTCATTCGAGGGTGAAGTGAAAGCCTGATTGGGCCAGTAGCAGGTCTTAGATAGTGCGACCTCTTTCTTAAGAGTTTCTATACATCTCTCCTCTAGGTTTTATGAGCCATTGCCTTCATTAGAAGCCATTTTATTGTTTATACATAGTTATCCCTTGCATGCATTTGGGTATAACAGGAAACTATGCATGAACAAACCTCCATAGATTATATATTCCACATTTTTTTCTATTTTAGGGTTTGCTCAAACATCTTCAACACATCTTTGCAAAAATTTGATTGTTCATTATTTTTCTTGTTGCATAGGTTGATTTCTGTTACAAATCATTCAAAGTAGGTTACAAAACCTACAAAACAAAGTTTCTACACATCCTTGGGCATAGTTCCAGCACATCCCTTTTTTCTTGTAACCAATTTTTGAAAAGTTGCAGGTTACCCTACGACCAAAATAAAAGTTGCACCACAGCCTGCGACCCAAATCTCTGTTTTACAGAAAGGTTTTGTAACTCTAGAAACACCATTCTGATTATTTCACCAATATAAATTTGGTAAAAACTAAGCTTTTTAGCCTATTTTCTACCCAATAATGGTTTTCACACATAGTCAATCTCATGAGCAATCTTATCTTGTGATGGAGGCTACTTGTACAAATATTTCTCAATATAGGTGTTCTTTCATAGAAGTTTGCACCATCACTGTATCCAATCCTGAAATCCACACTCTTGATCAATCTCAATTTATTAAAACTTCATACACTACATTGAATTTCACTTAAGACATAATTCAATGCCCAATTAATGCCTCATCATCTCAATCCTTTGAAGAATCAACTAGTAAAGTTTTTCATTCCCTTGAGTTGTTTACTTTCAGCCTGGTGACTTTGAACTTGAGATCACCTATGTGGAAGATCCTTCTCCACCTTCCACTCATTCCCCTTATCCATTTCTCCAATAATCATCACAACATATATTGGATGACGAGGGAGATCTCCTCCCTATTTACCTAGATGTTAAGGATACCATCCAAATAGTAGTTATGGTCTTCGCTACCACCACTCCACCTAATACTCAAGGGGCCTCTTCTTCAAATATGCTAGCTTCTTCCTCTACACTCATAGATTTGGATCTCTTCTTCAATCCACCGTCACAACCTCCTTATAGTTCCATATTTTTGACACCACCTTCTTCCTCCTATTTCACCAATCCACCTCTTGAAGCTTATTTGCTTAACGTCAATCAATATTGTTCTAATGTTCCACTCCAAAACTTGTATGACATTAGTATACTAGTTATACACATATACCTACATATTATCAAAATTCACAACTACTTCAAAATATTCCTACATACTCTTCCATTCCACAAACATCTACTCAAAGGCTTCAGCACAACATTCTTGCATCTTTGCAGGAGAATTTTTCCACTACTTACCATTCATTGCAATTTCTCGCATCTACTTCCATACCTATTTCAAACCAAAGTAACTTCTTCACCTTGCCATCAATGTGGACTTCCATCGTGCCAACAACATCACACTTTAGATTCCTCCTTATATCCCAGTATGAGTGGCCTTCTACCTATCAGTAGGTGTCAACCCAAGTGCTTTTTCAATAGATCAATCAAGGCTATATTCAAAATCTATACCATCCACCTATCTAGGAGTCTGATCAAGGTCTCCAACAAGTGCCATCTCAAGCACAACAACAAGCTATTAATGATTTAAATCAACCTCCCATGGCTCCATCATATCAATAAAAACTTTAGCAACAACTTCATAAATATCAACTTCACCAACAATAGATCCAATAGGAGCAACACCATAAATAATAGCTCCATCATGGGCAACTCCATCAACAACAAATCCATCAAGAGCAACTCAATATATAACAACTCTAACAAAATATGCTATAACTGTAGCAACAACAACAACAATAGATGCAACAACAATAACATCAACAACATCAACTATAATAGCAACAACAACAACAACAACTGCAACAACAACAACATAAGTTGTACTAACAATTTCAACAATAACAACAAAAAACACCTTCTTCATCATCTCAACATAATCCCACATCATTCACTACTCAGCCGTCTACTGCGGAGGTCATACAATCATTCCCACATCATTCTACAAGTGTTTGTAATTATTTTTCTCATCAACCACTTGAGGGATAAACTCTTTTCTCCACCCCTACATTGCAAGCACACCCAACTGAAATTCAACTCAAGAGGGAACAACTTAAAAACCTAGAGTTGCAAACTAGTGGCTATGGGCCACATAAACTGACTTATAGTCAAATCGACAATGATCCTATTCATCCATTTTTAGCCCCTCATCAATACCCTCAAAAATATGAAATACCTAATTTTTGATAAGTTTAAAGGTAAAGATGATCCTTAGGAGCACCTGTGCAATTATCTATATGCTTACCACCTGCTTTAGGGTAGCGATGCACTTATGCTTCCCACATTTCCTCTATCCCTTAGTGGTCAGACCCTTAATTGGTTCAACAACCTTCATAAATACAACTTGTTTACATTTGAACAGGTGGCCAACCAATTTCTTGAGCATTTCTCCATCAATATAAAAAAGAAGATGTTGCTACCAGATATCTATAGTCTGTGACACTTTGATGATGAACCAATAAATGAGTATGTTGCTCAATGGTTAGGGGTCATACGTGATTTAACATTTTCAATTCTACCCCTAGAGTTGGTCAAAATATTATTAAAAAATTGTGCCAAATATATATCAGCTACACTCCAAATACAAGAACATAGATCTTTTGAGGGTGCGATTGCTCAAGCCAACATAATCAAGGATATAAAGGTGCAACAAGGTAAATTCAAACTTTGTAAAAAGGTTGATTATGCCCTTAATTCTCAGTTCAGTAGAGGTGGTCAAAATCCAAATCCTCCAAAAGTACCACAGGCCAATAAGGTTATGTTGGGCTCAATACCTACTCCACCCCACAACAAGCTCACCAACCCCAATAGGGGTATCAATAATCTAGGGCTCCTTACCCAACTAATCAAACCCAAAATCAACAAAAATATCAATAATGTTCACCATGAAATTAGACTCATTTGTTGGATCCATTACCAAATATCTTTCAAAATTTGTATGATGTTGGGGACATTGCTTTACTAGAAGTAAAACCTGAAGATCCAAATCAACCAATGACCAAGAACTATAATGACAATGAATTTTACAAGTATCATAGGCACAAAGGGTATAATATCCATAACTATCACACATTTTTCCATTTGGTGCAAGATCTTATTGATAACAAGGTTATCCACACCGAAAATCCATTGACCCCTTCAAATCAAAATTTGAGAATCTATAAGACACCTCTGCCAAAACATGGACAAATCCAAATGCAACTTAATGCTTCCACTTCTCAACCTACACCTTGATAGGTCAATTAGGTAAATTGAAATCCATCCTAGTAGGTATTTGTTGGCATGACAAATGTCATTACATGAAGTCAGTGCTACCCCACTCATCTTGATCATCAAAAAAATTGACCCACTGTCACCACTCATTCATTTATACCATCGATACAAAGCAATCCTCTATTGATATTGCATAATATTGTTACCATTTGTAACAGTCTCACTCCTCAACTTTTCATAGCTTTTGCTAGGTTGTCCATATACGACCTCTTACAACAATCAAAGTTCCATTGTGAGGCTTTAAATGATATTCTATGGTCAATCAATGTGGAAGCACATGACACCAATGCCTTTGTACAATTCATTGATAATGTGTGGATATACATGCAACCTTCAATCATATTTTATGACCATCAAATTATAGTCCTTGAAGTTGAGGGTGTTGATCCTCCCATGAATATTATAGCTAGTATAAACGATACCACCTATAAGCATGCCTTGATCGACACAAGCTCTTCTATTAGCATCATTTCTACTATTTCCTTGCAACATCTCAACATTACACCTACCCATATCGATATGCCTACTTTGTATCTATAAGAATTCAATAGTTCCATGCATAAAATAGTCAGGTCCATTATCCTACTCATTCGAGCTAGTATTAAGATGATATCCACTCTATATTATGTCAATGAGGAAGAAATGCAATACAATATCCTCCTTGAACACTCATGGATTTGGGATATGCAATGTGTCCCTTCCATGCTACATTACTGCTTGAAGTATCTTCATGATGGCCAAGTCCATCGCATTGAGGCGAATGATGATCCCTTTCAATTTTGTAATGCAGTCGCCCCACCATAAACTTCACCTTTATCTTCTACTGAATTCACACATATTATAGTACAACTTGCTCTATCTGACCATTCATCCACTTCATCTTCCATTAAATCAAATTTACCAATCCTACCTACTCCTTTTGCCAACACATTGGCAAACTCTTCTTGTCATCCTGATTCACATTTGTGACCCCCATCTCCTCCATCATCAAGACCTCCTTCTCCTTCATCTCTCCAACACTCTTCACCACCATCATCATACTCTACTCATCTTAGGCTACAACCTCTAGTGTTCTCTAATTCTATTCCTAACAGTCCCATCTTACCCATTCCAAACATTCTGCTCATTCACCCATAATGTTTTTGGATCTCCCTTGATCCGATATTCACTCTTATAGCTCATCATCCCCATCTACTTCACAATTTCCCCATGCCAATCATCTTATCTTATCTAATCCAACTAGGTGTCATTCATGGGAACAAAACATTGCTCAACTTGATGCCTAACTCAATAAATCCCCTTCGTCCATCGTACCTCTTCTTTTCATATTAATCCCTCTAGAATCACAACCATTATCTTCTTCATCACATCAGGGATCACCACCCCACTATGAGCATTATGGGATACCACATGTGTCTATACTCACAACCAATCTTGGTCTAGGAGAATATGATATACATAATACTTGTGTCTCTCCTCCCAACATCCAATCCATTCATGACTTCGGTCACCCTTGTAATGCTCCCTTCACAATCAAAGTTTTCATCCCTCTTGGCCCACCCATAAATCACACAAAATTCATCTATGGGGGTGTCAATACATCTTCCTCCATATCTAAGCCTAAATTATTTGAAGACAAGTTTTGTGGTAATCTCGATTATCTATCAAATCCTAATTTTGCTAGACGTTACTTGCAATGCTTCCACTGGCAAGGGTTTGGTTTGGGTCACTATCAATAGAGGTCTAGAACCTGTATCAACCCACTTTATCAACATGGAGATAAATTTGTCTTGCGTTATAACATGCACCTCTCCATGTCTTAGAAGATGAGCTTCCTCATATTTCTCTAAATTTAATAGTGCATGGGTATGACATTGAACTTGAATTAAATTTTCAAAGTGACTCCCCATCACCTCATTCTATCATTGATATTCTTGACCAACTATTTCAAGATTCTTCATAATACATCATTCCTTATTATTATACAATTGAGGATCTCATCAAGGATTTTGCATCATTATCACTTACATCATCCCCAATGGATGTTAATTCCACTCCCACCTTTTTCTTTTTTGCCTATCCATACTCTCACTCAAATAATAAACATCGAGTTCAATCGTCTCCCCACTATCCTCGCTCTTCGCCCATAATTTTTTGGCCTTGTTTAAATCAACCCATATCTTTGACCTCATATTATACTACTTTTACTAATTTGCCCTCTTGTCCTGCTTCCACCATATCGATGAACATGATCTTCGTAGATCTCTTCGCCCCACTTTGTTATGATTCCCATCCTGATCGGATTATCTGTACCAATCCAGATTATATCAATTTCAACCATATTTCTTTTGAACTTTCTTCGAAGGATTTCCTTCTATTCGAGCACTTACTACATTCTACTAATGCTCCATTTTCTTCCACCCCCTCTCAGGCTCATTGCATCCATAATACCAAAATCACTCACGATGATGAAATTCCTCTCCCCATGTTGTATAGGACTTACATCTCATCCCTATCCCAACTCAACTCAAGGATTGTTACCACATGCTTATGGAGAACGCTATTAATGTTGACATTGACAATGATACTTCTAACCTACATATTATCAAACTAGGCAAGGGCCTCTCCATTAAAGAAAGAAAAAGCTTTACAACACTTCTCAAAAAGTATAAGAAAGTTTTTGCATGGTCATACACTGACATGCCAGGTCTTGACCCCTCTATGGTTGTCCACAATATTACACTTGATAGTAGTGCAAAACCCATTAAATAGAAGCTTCGAAATATGCATCCTATGATTGCATTAATGGTCAAGGAGGAGTTGCAAAAAATCCTCAATGTGGGATTCATCCAACCAATTTATTAACTTGAATGGGTTTCCAACATGGTCCCCATTGTAAAACCTAAAGGAGGAATTTGGATATGCATAGACTTCATAGATCTTAATAAAGCATGTCCTATATATAACTCCCTCCTTCCCAACATTGACATACTGGTTGAATCCACAACAGGTCATGAAATGTTGCCTCTCTTGGATGGGTTTTCAGGATACAACCAAATCTGGGTTAATCCTGATGATCAACATAAAACATCTTTTACAACTTCTTAGATGACTTTCTATTACAAGGTCAAGTCATTTGGCCTTAAGAATGCAGGCACCACATATCAATGTGCCATGACTTATATATTTCATGATTACATACACAAAATCATGGACTATTATATGGATGATCTATTGGAAAAATCTAAAAAATATCATCAACATACTGATGACTTGCGCAAAGTTTTGATCGACTTCTTGAACACAATGTATGTCTAAATCTAATTTTTTTTGTCTTTGGTGTTACCTCAGACAAGCTTCTTGGATTCATTATTTCTCAGTGAGGAATCGAAGTCGACCCAAAGAAGGTCAAGGCTATCATCGCTATACCACCTCCTATCAATCTCAAATAATTGCACAACTTGCAAGGAAAAGTTCAAGCGATTCATCATTACATCACCCAACTATCAAATAAATACAAGTTTTTCAACCATCTATTACAGAAAGGAGTACCATTCAATTGGGATCATGAGTGTCAAACTACCTTTGATGACATCAAGACCTACCTCACTTCATCGCCTGTATTTTCTCTTCCTCACCCTGATTTTTCTTTCCATATGTATATATCTTCTACAAATTTTGCGTTGGGCATGTTGTTGGCTCAAAAAAATGAGGTCTGCCAAGAGCATGCAATTTATTACATCAGCTGCACATTAGTAATCTATGAAACACGATATTTTTATATGGAGAAACTATACCTTGCATTAGTCTTTGGCACAAAGAAGTTGCATCACTACATGCTCAATCATACAACTTACATTATCGCCTACAACAATCCCATCAAATACATGATGGGTAGAAGTTATAACAATAGTCGGATAGCCAAATGGATCATGCTACTTACTGAATTAGATCTCGAATTTATTAGTCAAAAATCCATTAAAGGTCAGGTCATCATCAACCACCTCATGAAAGCCCCTTTACCTAATTATAAACCACTTTTCATCGAGCTTCTAGACAACTTAGTATTTCATATTTACGAAACTAAACATCAGGTGGAACATGAGACAAAAGCAGATCTAACCCTCTTCTTTGATGGCTCTCACTGAAGTGAAGGGTCAATACCGATATCATATTATTTATACCATAAGGGGTACCACTTCCATTTTCATTTAAATTAGGCTTTCATTGCATGAACAACAATGCCAAATATGAAGCGCTTATCCTCGACCTTAAGACAACACTTGCTATGTGCATCAAGAAATTACAAATCTAGGGTGATTCCCTACTCATTTTTAATCAGGTGAAGGGCATATTCCAATGCCAGTGCCTAGTGCTCAAGCAATATAAGCAGGCTGTTTATTAGCTCCTTGACCAATTCGAGTAGTGTAACATTGATGCTATTTTACGCTCAAGCAATCGTTTTGTAGATGCCATGGCTTCTCTTGGGTCTTTGATACCACAAAATGTACACAATGAAATCACTCATGTGCCTATATTAATGATCCATAAATCATCTATTGCTCTGCAAGCAAATTCCTCTGATACCGACATCATTTTTGTTCAAGCTAAACCCTAAAATCCTTGGTTTTCTTAGGTTAAGGATTATAACAAATTAGGTATTCTTCCACCTGATTTACCTCACATGATAAAGCATGCATTCAAACAAAGGGTAATTTGGTTCACTTTGCTAGGGGACATCCTAAAAAAATATGGTTATGATGACATTCTTCTAAATTATCTCGAACCACAAGAAGCTCACCATGTAATTACGATTGCCCATGATGGTACCTGTGATGGCCACTTCAGTGGCGTCACCATTACAATGTGCATCCTTCGTATGGGCTATTACTGGCCCACCATGGAACACGATTGTTGTACATATGTCAAGAAGTGCATTAAATATCAATAGCATGCCAATATCACGCATTTACCATCTTAGGCTTTACAATCTATCCAATCCATGTGGTCATTTTCTCAATAGGGCTTGGACCTCATTGTAAAAATCACCCTCTCCTCTTCTGGCAATCACAAATTCATTATTACCACTATTGAATATTTCACAAAGTGGGTTAAGGCGATTCCTATTATCCAAATGACTAAGTCTAAAATTGTTGATTTTATTACATAACATATCATTTGTCATTTTGGTATTCCTTAAAAACTCATTTTTGATAATGATACATCATGCAAGAACAAGAATGTTTGCACAATATGTGATAAATACAATATTCAACATAGCTTTTCAATGTCATACTACCCTCAGGGTAATGGCCAAGTAGAAGCTACAAATAGAACAGTTTACACCATTCTTCACAAAACCATTGCAGAATCGCATCGTGATTGGCATAATCAAATGCCTTTGGCACTCTAGGTCTATTGAACCAATATTATAATACCTACAGGGGCAACACCATTCTCACTAGTATATGGCATAAAAGCCATTATACCATTAGAACTAGAGATTCCTTCTTTAAGGATCTCACTACAAGAATTCATTGATGATGATACAACTCATCAAGCCCACTTAGATCAACTTACTCTTCTAGATGAGCGTCCCATTAATGCTATTGAACACACACACATGTTTATCAAGATCACCTCCAATATGTGTATAACAATAAGGTCCATAAATGAGAGTTCCAAATTAGTGATTTGGTCCTCAAAGAAAATGAGCAAAACACCAGTCCACCACACCATCTTCATGATAAATTTACACCAAACAAGTTAGGGCCTTATATCATCATAAGCAAATTTGGTTCTGGTTCCTATCATTTAGCCAATCTTGAAGGAATTGAGAAGCATGATCCTCTCAATATAATTCACCTTCATGCATTTTACACTTGATTCACATCCACATCACTTCTTCATCCACCATCATTCTATGATGCTATTTCAAATGTACAAAGTTTGAAAGCAATAACAACAATAATAAAAATGCAAACAAACCAAAACTGTCCATCAGTGAAGTATCTTGCATTCCATTTTTCTCTTTTCCTCTCCGTCTTCTACTTCCTTTTTCCTCCACATCTACCTCATTTGGATCTATATCAATGTTGTATGGTCACTCTTTGAGTGTCTACATACCTTTGATTTATTTCTATTTTTTCTCTTATTTTGTTATTCTCTTTCTTTTTTAGTTTTTGGTCAATATTGTGTGGTCATGCTTTGAGTGGCTACATACCTTTGATTTGTTACATTTCCTTCTTGCTTCTTCCTTCTACTTTTTCTTTCCCTTCTTTCTTCTCTTCCTATTTTTTTTCTTTCTTTTTATGATCTCACTTCCTCACTTTTCCCATCATACTCTACCCTCATTAATCATGTCCATACCGCTAACCATTAGCAATCAACACCTTCTTCACATGAATCCACACTCAAAAATTATGTTGACACCACTAACCACTAGCAATCAACACTCTCTTCACATGCATCCACACTCATAAATCATGTTCATACCACTAACCACTAGCAATAAACACCCTCTTCATATGCATCCACACTCATCAATCATGTTGATACCACTAACCACTAGCAATCAACACCCTCTTCACATACATCCACACTCGTCAATCATGTTGATGCTACCAAATATTGACATTCAATTCACTCACCAAATGCATACATACATACCCTCAAGCTTCGTCCATCTACATTGGCTCAAATATTTGGATTCACAAATTTGCATTGGCCTCTCTCACTTGGTTTTCTTACTCAAGAATAAATTCGTCATGCTTTAGTCTAGATTCATAGGCATTCTATCACGTCAATAATTTTTCTTGTACATATGCATGCCACATTTTGCATACAATAAACCATTAAAGAGTTAGACATACATTTGTTAGCATGCTTATAGTGGTGTCCAATCCTATTCTTAGTTGCATGTTAATGGGAATATTTTCTATTGCTCAACCATTCATAATCAATCTAATCAACCTCAATTGAATACCATCATATTCTAAAGTATTTCAAGGCTTCCCCCGGTTGACTTAAGTTCTTTCATGGACCAATCATGCATCTCACATCTTAAGCAAATTTTAAGTATAGAGAGGACAACACCTTGTGTAAGCCTTGCCATAAAGAAAATGATTTCCACTACTCATCCTATAATTTGCGTGATCCAATCCTTGGATTAAAAAAGGTAAAAAAAAAAAGCAAAATATCAAAGAGCGCTACAAAAAAAACAAAAGAGAACTATTAAAAAGCTTGAATCCTTGAGGTCTTCAGGTCCATAAAATCATTGGGTTAATCTCCATCGGGGCTATATATGCTTGACTAGAAGTGGAGCATGCCTTACAAGTGGTGACATATTTTTCACATTAGCAACCTTCTTTTGTACAGATCATTGGGTGCTTGTGCATGAGCCATATTAACTAGCTAGGTTTACAATTGGTTAATCCAACCTCACTTTAAATGGATAAATAAACATCACGTGCACACACAAGTCCATGATAGGCTTAATATTTGTTAGGATAATCAAGATTTCTATAGGATATTGACTGACTATTAGATGAGTTTGATTGCTCAAACTATGGTGTTTGACTTTATATAAATTCTTCCAAACATCCAATAGTCTTAGGAAAAATGAGCAAAAAACATCATTGCTAGCACTTCCAATAACAAGTGTTCTCTTCATCATGTTTGTACATTATTATTCGCTATATATTCATAGCATCATTCACATTATCCACCTCTATATTTTCTGCATTGCATTCACTATGCACATTGCATGTTTTCTTGTTTCATAATAAGGTTCAAAGACAACGTGATGTTTCTTGTATCTTTGATTAATTCAACCATTTGAGATCGTCCAAGTTAAATATGGGTTTCCATAAATGTGATCACATACACGCATTTCATACATACATATCGTTCATATCTTATATCACTACATTTTTATTTTGGCATATACATTGTTAGTTAAATTCATATCACATACCATACACTTTATAATAACATCATAAATGCAAATTCACATATTTTCAATCATCCTGAAAATCCATCACACATATAAAATACACATTACACCATTATACACCATCACAAAAAATTATCATATATATATATATATATATATATATATATATATATATCATATCACACATGGGTTGTACATTGTCAAAATTACCTATAGGATACATCACATATACATTGTGATATACATCATCTCATTAGCAACTATCATAAAATACAAAATTGGTAGGATACTAGCCACACCAAAAAGAGAAGAAGCAAACCATCTCAGCTTGGTTTTCCACTAGAAGTCTCTCCACTCCCCTCAATCTGACCAGGAGGCTCCTCGACTCTCCTCAATCCTCCTCCACTACTTTATCCTGGGGTAGCCCCCTTTTCCTGAGATACTACTCACTCTACTACCATTGTTGATTGCGTGCTCATCCTACTCTAGTAGGACTGTGATCCAAACTATGTAGATGTTGAGATTCTTATCCCTTGACTTACCAGTCATCCTTGTAATATGTGCACTTTCCTCCCCTCCTTGTAGAACATTCTCTATAAATTATCTTTTACCTAAAACATACCCTCCAGCTTGACCTGTAGGGCCACCATTACCTCATGTTGCACCCTTTTTTGTGCAACCTCCTCATGCAATTATGCTAACTCTATCACCATGGCCTCGCTTTGCACCCTCTATTATGCAGCCTCCTCATGCAATCATGACATATCTATCGCTATGACCTCACTCTATTACCTCTACTATGTAGCCTCTTCATGCAATCACACCAGCTGCTATACCACCTCTACACGTAATAAGATAACATCAATCATAGCCTCTCCAATCTTGCTGACAATATGTCACACTTATTTTGCACCCCCTCCATATGCACCCTACCTCTTCCCATACCTCTCTATGCATCTAGTTGACTTGACATAGTTGCATCTCTCTCTACCATCATTGTTACCCGCTCCTATGTCCATGCCATCTCTCATTGAGTCATTAAGACCTCCACCTATCTTACCCTATCCTACAATATGTGGATCTCCTCATATGTATCCATCATGTTGCATAAATATATGCTCAAATACACCTCTACTATAGCTAAATCATCAATCCCCATTAGGCCTACTAATGGATATACCCCTCCAACCTCGAATGGGCCTACTAACTCTACATCTATCTCCTCTTTTTTGGCCTCTTTGATCTTAAAATTTGGCTCATTAACTTCCCTATAAGGGCTACTTATACTCACATATACTATACTGCTTGGGCTACTCGCCCCTGCTTCTACTGCTCCACATGAGTTACACTCAGCTCTTGCTACACCTCCTACAACCCAATCCAAGTCCTTAGACATTGTCATTACTGCACCACCTACTCCATCTATCACCCCTCTCTCAAGCTCCTAGCTCTATGTAGCCCACCATACATCATACTCTAGTGTGATCCCTAGATCACACTAGAGTATTGATACTCACATCCACCAATGTATTCAAGGGTCCCACCTATGGTCATCTCCCTCAATATCCCTTGAACTACCAAATAACCATTGGCATATCAGGCACCTCCTACTATAATCTAAACTATCTCAACACCTATTTGAAGGGGAAGTACTCTATTTGCGATAACTCCCTCCTAGTCATCCATCACCCATGTATCACTTAATAAAGCTCACACTCTATATAATCCCAGGATGGTACCCCTCTCCATGATAACCAAATGATGTCTTATCATCTCAATCTCCTAAACACACCC
Organism: Wollemia nobilis; assembly: GCA_028583015.1. Lineage (NCBI taxonomy): Eukaryota > Viridiplantae > Streptophyta > Pinopsida > Araucariales > Araucariaceae > Wollemia > Wollemia nobilis. The sequence goes on from JAQPPZ010015100.1 coordinate 14,129,108, forward strand.
TTATAGAAAGAGTGATTGTCCCTAATGTGACTTATGCCACCATGCCTCCATATTTTTTGACCATTGTAATGTATATGGTACATCAATTCCCATTAGCTCATGCACCCTATATGGTAGGCTCTCTGGTCTCAACATTGCTATGTGCTCCCAATCCCAAATATGTACTAGTAAGCTGCTCCCCATCACTCTTTGTGTCTTCCCCATCACTCTTTGTGTCTTCCTCTATAGTGCATGCAACTCACTAAATTTTTATGCTAATAATGAGGAATCCCATGAAAATTGATGCTCATGCTCCACCATGTCACATACCAACCCCTTCATCCTCCATGGAAATCGATAACCATAAATATCAAGTAGCACATAGCTAGAAATCATGATCATTGCTAGGCAAGTCTCAATGATATCTCTTTGTTATGCCAACACTCCTAATATGCTACACCACTACTCACCTTCACAACTGCCTATCTATCTCTGAAAGTCCACTATAAAATGGTCTTTAACCCCTTCCTATGATAATCATAATTATTCCCTCTATAGGTAATTGATATATGTGATATACATCATTTAAGGTGATTTTCATTTCCATTCCAGATAATAAAAGGTGTTTCAATCAGGATACCATCACTCACACAATTAGACCAAGTATGAATGGTCACAATATATCATCCACATATCCACTACTCCATGAAAGCTCACATCTAGCAGCCACTATCTCTCCGTAGTGCCCTATATCTCCTTCAAATATTTGAGCAATAGGTTAAATTTATGCCTTGGGTCTATCTACTTCACCTGTTTCACATCACTACTTCGTTAGTATAAAAAGCAAAATTTTTAACGATCACAAAAGTATACACATGCATATAAAAAAACATGCTTAAAAAACTTGAATTTTTTGTACAATTTTGTACATCCACACAATTTTCTATAAAAATTATACGATCGTATGTTCATAGGGTACCCTACGATGTTAGAAATAGTTTATATTCCATCATTTGGGTTATGTAAATGTATCTTCAAAGGTACATACTTAGGACATTAGATTACTTTAGGGAGAAGTTATCTAGTTACTTCATGCAATGTAATAAATGCACAAGTGTCCATGTGCAAGTTGTAAATGTGCAAGGTGTCACTTGTACAGCTAGATAGAGTGTTGGCCAAGTATCCTATTTTACCTATATAAGGATGGCCTCATTGTTAGAATAGATAAGAGAGGAGTGTCGGTGACACAATAGCTTAGGGTTCTTAGTAGTTAGTTCAGTTCTATGTGGATCACCATCCATTGGTGATGGATGCAATGTAGTCTAGTAGCTATATTGATGGAGTGCTCATTTCCTCCATAGCTACATTGTATTCATTTATATATCATTTATGTTTATTGCATATCTCAATCTTCTTGCAGATTTACTTTCATTAATATTATTCTGCATCTCGTGATTATAATCTCCTTGGGATATTGTATCAAAAGCTAACCATGGTATCAGAGCTACGGTAGATCGAGTCTATGCAAGTCTACAGGAAAATCACCATCATTATTGAGCCTGAGTGTTTTGTCAACCTGACGTGCCATTGGACCAGTCACTATCAAAAGTTCTCAAAAGAATCTAGATGATAGAATCAAGGAGAGTCACAAGTGAGGACTGAAGGATATCTCAGTCCCAAAAAATACTGAGATTGCATTTGACTTGAGTCTTTCCATAGAGTTACAGGAAAACTCGTGAAGACCAGGACTCAGCATTCAATCCACTAGATTGACAGAGCATCTAGTGAAGATCCAAGATATCTAGAATTTTCTAACTGTTTCCTAAAGTTTATTTTGTTGCAGATAACTAATTCTCAGAGGATTGGTACTCCTCCTATGATAGAAATCTAGGAGACTCCAACTTTGTTGCCCGAAGGTCAACGTGCCCTCATAGTGCAGAGATTGGTTTCTTGTGCAGGAGAAGAACACTGCATAAGAAGACTTTTGAAGAAAAAAGGTATGGTGAAGCTAGGAGACTGAAGATCTCCATTGCAGATTGAAAAGGCCATAGTAGCCTTGAAGAATATGCCATAGAATCCTGATACAAAAAGGCCATAGAAGCCTGATACAAAAAGGCCATAGAAGCCTTGAAGCAGAAGCCACATAAGTCTTGATATTGAAAAGGCCATAGAAGCCTTGATATTGAAAAAGGCCACAAAAGCCTTGATACTGAAAAAGGCCACAAGAGCCTTAATACTAAAAAATGCCATAGAAGCCTTGATATTGAAAAGGCCACAGAAGCCTTGATCCTGAAAAGGAATTCAAAAGGAATATTTGATTCAGAAGTAGATTAAGATTTTAGTATTAACATATTTGTTGTAGGGAAAGAAGATTTAGTGAGTTGGGAAACTTCCTACAAAATAGTTAGGAAGGGTATCTTCTTCAGAATCAATTCAGCACCTAAGGAGATCAAGAGAAGATCTCATTGAAGGACTTCCAAACTTGGAAGAAGGACTAGGAGAGTCTTGCTTGAATCCAAAAGTAGAATCAAATATCCAAGAGCAAATCACATCACCAACACTTCCAAGAGCAGAAGGTTGAAGAGGTCTCAAGTAAAGACCATCAAAAGCTGCAAGATCAAAGACCCTAAAAAGGTCTCATCGAGCATCCAGAAGAAGGCTAGGAAAGCCTTACTGAATAAATCATCAAAGGAGATCTCACTAGAGAAATCCACTACCAAGGAGAAGCCCCTAATAGTGAAGAACTTGGGACAATTATCGCCATCCGAAAATAAGCCCAAGAGAAGGAGAATTTGGCAAGGAGTGCCAAATTGCAGAAGAAGAATCCAGTGAAAGACCTCAATATATTCAGAATCTTGAGAGGAAGATCCTACTTGAAGTTAGAATTCAACAAGAAGACTTGAAGATAGAAGAAGCTCATCAAATCTAGGAGATTTGAATATTACCTCTCACAAGTAAGAAGGCACCACTTTAGAGATAGAGACTTCTCCAAATCTATAGTGGAAGGAGAATATTACAAGAGGAGAACAAGCCACCAAATCCTAGGCTCATAAAAGAAAGTTTGAGACCATCATTTGGTGAAGAAGAGATTGTTCAAGAACAGTCTATAGAGAGCTGCAAAACCCTACTCAGAGTAGCAACTTGGTGATCTTAGGCACCAAGATCTACATCCTCTACAGAAGTGGAAGAAGGAGCTATAGAAGATTAAAAAAGGTATGCAACTACTAGTGCTAACTAAGTCATTAATTAAGATTCATTTGAGAACCTTATCTGGATTAAAGTTGCATAAAGAAAAGTATATTACAGTCTTCAAAAGTGCAAATAGAAAGAGGTTCATTTTAAGGTTCATTTGCACATTATTTAGGAGTTGATTAGATTTTAGAATTATATCTATCAACTACCTATCATCTAATTAGAAAATAGAAAAGAAGACTAAGTCCTACAATATTAGTTGTAGTGAATTTGCATAATAACTTATAAAGATTCATTTTAGGTTATTCTTGAATAGTTGTAGTAGATTAATTAAAGTGCATTATCTTGAGAGTTAAATTGGAGTGATAAGGTGAAATTCTTAGTGCATTGAAAAAGGGTATATTAAATTTATTATGCACTAGTACACTACTCTCAAAAGAAAATTAGCTTTTGTGTTCTTGAAGGGCACAAAATCTGATTGGTATCAAGTGTCTAAAGACACTATTGAAGCACTAAAATTTGCAACTTGTGGTGGCCAAAAGAAGCCAACCAAAAAAGGTTAGAGTCCTCCAAAACCTGGAGAAGAACCTAAAACAAAAATAGAAGCTTCATTGAGACTTGGTGAGTCTCAGATCCAAAGCATTACAAGAGTGAATGCACGAAAATAAAATGCAGAAAATTGCATAAATTAAAAGCTTCTATCTACTATTGTCTAAAGCTTGGATTTAATATAAAGTGTCCAAGCAAAAAGGGAAGGTGTCTACTCATAAAAGACAACCTTAAAACCCTTGCATTATAGGAAGAGAAATCTGCCATGAAACCAGAAATATATATCTAAAATAAGAGTGCAAAAGAAGGAGGCTAATGTACAATCTATAGTACATTATATTGCACCATTTAAATCTAGTTTTTTACAAGTCCAAGAAGCAGATTTGGACGTGTCTCAACAGGAAAGGCAACCAACGTAAGCACTCCATTTTTCCCAAGCAATAGCAACCACTCGGAGAGTGCACCTTGGATGGACGAACCTGCAAAACAAAGCCCATAAGAGGCCATCGTCAAAGCTACGTAAAGGAGTGCACATTCACTGATGAACAACAACGTGAGACGGATAATCAAAAAGCCACGTGAGATGGATAGCAAAGTGGAACAAATAGCACATACACTATGGAAGAAAAAAAGGGTATCTACTCCTACCAACGTAAGGCGAACAACAACATGGACAACATCTAAAAGGCATCTATCTCTACCAAGGAGAAATGAACAACATCTACTCTACAAGGACGTACAAGTTTCAAACGTTGGAAGCATTAAAGGAAAAGGAGCAACTATCTTGGTGAAGATCATCCACCAAACGTAGCATCAAACTTGCTACTTGGTGCCTCATCGATCCACCTGTAGAAAACAAGGTTGCTTGCTACTCAAGAAACGTAGCAAAGCAAAAGGAATGGCAAACTAAAAAACCTAAGGAGTTATAATCTCCTTGGAAGGTATTACGGTCTACATGTAGAAAGAGTGAATGCCACTTGGCATCTATCCTCCAAGAGCAAGCATTACAAGAATGTTACCTCTCAAACGCATTCAAACTACGTTTCAATTCTCATGCGTTACCAAGAAGATTCGACTCTCAACGCGTTACTAGAAGCTTTAACTATCAACTCATTACTAGAAGCCTCATCTCTCAAGTGCTACTAGAAGCTATGATTCTCAACGGACGAGCAAAGTGGTGACACTTGTTATCCACAAGTCCCACACAAAGGAGCGAGTGTTACATAGCGACCAATAGCAAGGAGTTACGTAGAAGGGCGCCCATACGTAATGGACATGACACGTGTCACAAAGTAAAGTTTTCTCCTCCAATAAAAGCACCCAAAGTTTGAATGTTACAAGAGGTAGAGAGTAAGCAAAAATGTAGTCAAAAGCTAGTCAACATAGCGTGGAAGAAGGAGCATTTAAGACTCCAAGTTATTCGAAGGTCAAATACTCCATATTCAGCAGCGTATACATTCCAACATTAAATACGTCTACCTCCATTGATTCCAACGCCCAAGGGTACCACATCATCACTGTTATATTCAATCAAAGGGAGCACTGAAGAGTGGGGAGTCTAGCATAAAAAAGGTAAGGGTGAAATCCCATCTTATTATTGCTTTCAACTTTGGAGATATAAGGGTTATAAACTAAGGTATGAAATTTAGTTTAGTGAAAGCAAAACTATAGGGGACAACTTACCAAATTAAATTAATATTTGCATCTCAACCTAGGAGAAATAAGGAATTCAACTTGGATTAATTTCTTTGATATTTTACAAATATTATTAATTTTCTAATTTTCCAAACTTTGGAGTGATAAGGGTTACAACATCAAACTAGGTCTTTGGAAATTAGGAATTGAAACCTTAGGGTCATAAAAGAGGTTATTAAATATTTATTAAAGTTGGAAATTATATTTTTACTTGTCTTTAAATTTCTCAAAAAAGGACAAAAGGATTCCAACATTAAAACCTCTTAAAATTTTGGAAAAGTGCTTAGTTCAATTAGGAGAAATAAGGTGTTATATAAATTGATTTTTGACTGTACAAAATCAATCATAAAATTGAACTTTATCTTTACAAAAAGTACTATATCATACTCCAAAAACATTAAGGAGTTATTTGGCATCTCACAAAACTTGATCAGAAGTAATCAAGTTGGGAAGATATAAGCTTTCTTCAAAACCTATAATTAGGTGTTCATACTCTCATTACTAGGGAGACATAAGGAAGCCTACAAATCTAAAGGTTTCATCAAATCAAGCTTATATACTTCAATCAGGGCTTACATATTATCTCTTCAAATTCAACCTCCTAAAAATGAGTAAAGGAATGTCATATAGTGAATATAAAATGTGCTCCAATAGGAACCAGTTCAAAAAGCATGAGCACATGTGGTATATTGACTCAGGAGCCAGTCATCATATGACAGGAAATATACATTGGTTTGACTATTTTGAAGTCTCTAAAGGTTACAGACTAAGAATTGCAGATAGCCAAACTTATCCTATTCATGGATATGGATGTGTAACTCCCAAAAAATCATTTCCAAATCTTCTACTACAAAATGTATTGTATGTTCCTGGATTAACATTCAATCTTATCTCAGTAAGCAAGCTAGTAGAAAACAACTATATGATTAACTTTGGATATATGAATGGGATCAATACATGTCTTATTACGAATCAAGATGGAATAAAAGCAACAGGTTCAATCCATGAAAATACATACATCCTAGACTCAATGGGAATCTCACAAGATGTTGTGATTCAAAATGTTGCTAACATATTTACAGAAGAACAAGTTGAAGAAAATGAAGGACTAGTACACCTAAAAGGAAAGCTCAGGAAGATCAAAAACAAAAATATGAGAGGACAACTTCATCATGCTCTACTCATACATCAACAATCAGAACCAGATGAAGACACTTGCAAAGAAAACTATAAAGGTGGCTAGATAGAATATAAGGAAGATGAATCAGAACAAGCCAAAGATCATCTGATGAAAGAAGAATTCTCAGCTTCAACTACAACTTACTCTACATCAAATGAAGACACAAATTACCTGCTGAACCTGAATACAAAATACGTAGAAGGAGAATACAAAGCTCAAGAAGAAGATGAAGATCCATATTGAAGACTAAAAGTCTTCAATACCCAAATAATGTAATACAGGGGGTGTTAGAAATAGTTTATATTCCATCATTTGGGTTATGTAAATGTATCTTCAAAGGTACATACTTAGGACATTAGATTACTTTAGGGGGAAGTTATCTAGTTACTTCATGCAATGTAATAAATGCACAAGTGTCCATGTGCAAGTTGTAAATGTGCAAGGTGTCACTTGTACAACTAGGTAGAGTGTTGGCCAAGTATCCTATTTTACCTATATAAGGATGGCCTCATTGTTAGCATAGAGAAGAGAGAGGAGTGTTGGTGACACAATAGCTTAGGGTTCTTAGTAGTTAGTTCAGTTTTGTGTGGATCACCATCCATTGGTGATGGATGCAATGTAGTCCAATAGCTATATTGATGGAGTGCTCATTTCCTCCATAGCTACATTGTATTCATTTATATATCATTTATGTTTATTGCATATCTTAGTCTTCTTGCAAATATTACTTTCATTAATATTATTCTGCATCTCGTGATTATTATCTCCTTGGGATATTGTATCAAAAGCTAACATGCGACCATACGAATATGGGTAAATTTGAACACCCATTTGGCCCATTTGTACAAATAAAATTTTTCAAAAATATCACTCGCAACACGTACAAACAGGCACACACATGTACACATGCATCTAAAAAAATCATTTACACATGCATCTTAAAAACATCCATACAATGTACGAAATTTTGTACATTTGTAAAAAATCGTACGATCGTATGGTCATGATGTACCCTACGATCGTAATACCATACGGGCATGGATATGGGTAAATTTGGATACTCATTTGACCCATTGGTACATACATGCTAAAATGTTTCAAAAAAATTCACTTGCAACACTTGCAAACAAGTACGTACACATGCACACACGCACTTTGAAAAATGAGCTTAAAAAAATCAAATTCAAATTTAAATACCCATTTGACTCATTTGCACATACATGATAATTTTTTTTTTAAATTTCATGTGCAAAAAAAGAACACAAATTTGGACGCATGCCCCTCGAAAAACATGGTTACACAAACAAAGAAAAAAAGGAGGGTATGCATACACAAACACACATATGCACGCCATCTTCATTTCACATACATCATCTACGCTACTATTTCATTTCACTATCAAAAAGGCCTTAGTATTCCTTTTATTTCTCTAAATTCACAAATGAGGGTTACATGGTCCACTCACCGCAACTGCACTCCCTCCAACGTTTGTTTGTGCCGCACCCATAGCCATCTCATCGACGTTGCTCCAAATTTTTGGTAGCACTTTGCTTCTACACCTCACATTATATCACCCTATTCCTTTGTTTCATCAAGCTTTTTACTTTACATGAAACCTGCCTTCCATATGATCAAAAATTTTAAAAAAATCAGTCTTAGAATTCTTGTTTGTCCAAGAACTTTTCTTACGATCACCTTGAATCCATCTTTTGTTGGGAAAAACACAAAGCAAAAATCTTAATTAAATTTGATATGCTCTCTACCACTATATGTCTGGTTACTCATGAATCTCCTTCATCGAGGTGGCAAATCAAGTACGCTTAAAAATGATTGAAGCCTCATGAGGACACCTACCTTTGGTTGGTCAGCTTATCACATTCAATAACACTTAAAATTCTGTCAAAAGCAAAGTTGCAAAAATACTTGTTCCTTTCACAATTTGGGCATTTTTATATTGATCATACCAATAAATACAATTCTTACAGCTTATGTATTTTACTACAATCACTTATCATACAATGATTATTACCTTTTACTAGGTATTACAACATTCCACTCATCCACATTCTTCACCACATGCACATTAATTAAGCATCACAAGATGAACATATAGGCAAATATCGTCTTTTTTTATCACAACATTGACCTATCCTCTTAACCATTTCTCCTCCACTTCTTGTCAATGGGATCACCACTGTCATCCATTCTTTCTTCCACTCACTCACCACTTGAGGGGGTATACACTAATTTCTTTTGAAACCCATCATTAAATCATTCTTCAAAATCAAACCACCAATTGGTGTCACAAAGTTTTGCATTACATCGTATCTTCACACAATGCAGTACAAAAAGAGGTAAATGTAGACACCCAAAAGTTATACATCACCACTTCTCCCATCTTCATAACTGATCAATTTGCAAAACCCACAAAATTTGCATAAATTAGCCTCAAAACACTATTTATTTATTAAAATTACTATTTATGCACTATTCATAAGCCTATTGGGCCACATAAGCCCTTTCCTACACTTAACTCTAGGTCCCCATGTGACCATCATCTTTTCCTAACCCTAGTTAATCTCTAACCTAGGTCAAGGTCACTTCATAGTCAAACTTCTAACCATGGTCAACCTAACTCATGGCCACCTCACCTAGTCTACTCTTTGACTAGCCTAGGTTCCACCTCATCCATTTGATCTTGGTCTAAGCTAGGGTCAACATAAGCAGGTTTAACCTTAGCCCTTGTTCCACACATCTTCCCATGACCATTTAAGGTCTTAATTGGCTTTTGAAGACTTTTGTGCCCTAAGACATGGGTCAAGGGTGAGTCACCCTCCACCTCACCCAAAAAGTTAATAACTTACCTAGGATCAACCTAACCCTAGTCACAACTAACCCTTGCTCCATTTCAAGTCCCCATGTGCATTTAAATCCATAAATGACATTTGAGGACTTTTGGATTTCAAGGCATGGGTCATGGGTGAGTCATCTTCCACCTCACCTAAGTCAACTCTTAACTCGAGGTTAACCCTACCACAATTAGGATTTGACCCTTACTCCACTCCACATCACCATGCTCATTCATGATAGGTATATGGGTGAGGTATTCTCTCACCCAAATGCACTTATGAGACATGCCACAGTAGGCGACACCTTGCAGGAGACACCTCAGTCCCCCCTAACCTCTCCAAATTCTATAAATAGAGGATATTTTCTTCTATTTTGATTCATCCACATTTTACATAACAAAACTCTGCCAAAATCCAAATTGAAGAACGTGTTTTCACCTCATAAAACATAATTTTGTAGCCTTCAAAGGAACTTTTGAAAAAAGGACCCTCTTGTAACCCTTTTGATCATATATTGCAAATAACACCTGTTTTCCTTGAGTTCACATGTAAAATTATCTATTGGAGGTAAAACTCCATGCAATATAATCTATGTGTATCATTCTTACAATCTTGTGATCTTGTGTAAATTCGAATTATATTTCTCAAATATTGTTGTTTCAATATTAAGTTTCATTTTTATTTCTGATTAATAACATATATTTAATTTATTCTTGATCCTGGTTGAAGCTTTCTCTAAGTTAATCTATTAAAAAAAAAACAATCATTTGGGAAACAATCTAACTCCCATTTTGAGAGTGGTCCACTCCATATTGTTGGCAATTCACTTTAAATTTGTAAAACTTGTTAGTCTCACAATGACACTGAGAGGGGGGGTGAATCAGTGTAACTCTTTAAACTTAACTTTCCAGTTCTTAATACTACAACAATTAACACTTATTACTAGATACAACAAGTATAACAAAAGAGCATCACACAACACAAGATTTAACAACGTTCACTAACTCCTCAAAAATTGACTGCTTGGACTACCATCCAAATCCAACCTTTGCAAAGCACCAATCTTTACAATCAATTTACCAGCACACACTAAAAGGAGCACCAACCCCTAATTTATCTGTACCAACAGAAAGGAGCACCAACCCCTGATTTACCATCACCAACTGGAAGGAGCACCAACCCTTGATTTACCAGCACCAACTGGAGGGAGCACCAACCCCTGATTTACCAGCACCAACTAGAAGGAGCACCAACCCCTAATGCCAAGCACCAACCTGGACTTCAATTTGAGTCTATAGGTTTAACAGTAAGATACCTTTGCTTTTGCAAGACCTTGACTGGTCTTCTTTACCTTTGCGTTCTCTGTGCACTCTGCTCTCTCTGCACCATCACTTCGCACACTCTACTTTGTTACAGTCGAACTCCACGATCGTCTTCTTCCTTTTGCGCACTCTTCTCTCTTTGCAAATTTTGCACTTAGCATCATTCCACACGACTTACTCTCTATGCACAACGACCGTATTTCACCCTCTTCCAACATTCATCACAAATCTCCAAATAGCCATCCTTTTATAACAAAATTTTTGTGATGAAAACCCTAATCTTAGTCGGCTATAAACCCTAATCTTAGTCGGCTTTCATGACAACTATAAACCTTAATTTTAGTCGGCTATCATCGGTCTTCATCGGCTTCAACTCAATCGTGAAAATACAACATGTCACGATATCGTGACACTTTCGCTTTCTCTCTCTTTCTCCTTGCTCTGGACCGTAAAAATGCTACATGTCGCGATATCGCGACACTTTCTCTTAGCTTTGGCTCGTGAAAATACAACATGTCGCAATATCACGACACTTTCTCTCCTTGCTCTTTCTCTTAGCTTTGGCCCACGAAAATACATGTCACGATATCGCGACACTTTCTCTCCTTGCTCTTTCTCTTAGCTTTGGCCCACAAAAATACATGTCGCGATATCGCGACACTTTCGCCTCCGTACGCTTTCTCTATTCTTTTGTCGCGATATCACGACATTTATGCCTCCATAGACTTCGTCTTTTATTTTATCATGATATCGTGACACTTCTGCTTCCATAGACTTTGATTTTGCTTTTATCGCAAAATTGCGACACTTCTGCCTTCGAAGTCTTCTTCTCTGCTTTTGTCGTGAAATCGTGACACTTCTGCTTTTGTACTTAGCTTCTTTGCTTTTGTCGCAAAATCGTGATGCTTCTGCCTTCAAAGTCTTCTTCTCTACTTTTGTCACGAAATCGTGACACTTCTGCTTTCGTACTTTACTTCTTTGCTTTTGTCATGAAATTGCGACACTTCTGCTTTCGAAGTCTTGCTTTCTGCTTTTGTTGTGAAATCGTGACAGTTTTGCTTTCGTACGCTTCCTCTCTTTCTTTTGTCGTGAAAATGCGACATGTCACGAAATCGCGACACTTTTCTAACTTACTTTCTCTCTCCTATTTTAGTCATGAAAATGCAACATGTCACGAAATCGTGACACTTTTCTTACTTTCTCTCTCCTATTTTAGTCACGAAAATGTGACATGTCGTGAAATCGTGACACTTTTCTTACTTGTTCTCTTTCTTCGAACTTGTCGCAAAATCACGACACTTTTTCCTGCTTTCTCTTTTTCTTCCAACATGTCGCGAAATTGCAACAGTTTTTCCACTTGCCTTTTTCTCTTCCAACATGTCGTGAAATCGCAATAGTTTTTCCACTTGCCTTTTTCTCTTCCAACATGTCGCAAAATCGTGACAGTTTTTCCACTTGCCTTTTTTTTCTTCCAACATGTCATGAAATCGTGATAGTTTTTCCACTTGCCTTTTTCTCTTCCAACATGTCACGAAATCATGACAATTTTTCCACTTGCCTTTTTTTCTTCCAACATGTCGCGAAATCATGACAGTTTTTCCACTTGCCTTTTTCTCTTCCAACATGTCGCGAAATCATGACAATTTTTTTTGCTTTTTCTCTCTCTTTCAACATGTCGCTAAATCACGACAGTTTTTCCTTCTTTTTCTCTCTTTTCCAATATGTCACGAAATCACGACAGTTTTTCTTGCCTGCTGTATATGTCGCGATATCGCGACACTTTTCTTACTTGTCTTTTTTTTATCTTTTGCATATGGGCCACTTCGGTCTTCTTGGAAAATCATTGTACATACTCTGAATAACCTTTGAACTCCTATATTTTGCATCTAACTAGCTTTTGAACTTCTTGTCCATTGCATCAACAAATCTATCTGACTGTGTTGACAACAATGACAATACTGTTGCTGCACCTTGCTCAACAATCTCCCCCTTTGGAATTGTTGGCAACACGTGCACTTTCCTGTAACTCTTCTCCCCCTTTGACAATAATACCAAAGGGCTACTGCAGACTCCCCCTGAGTCAATGCACAACATTCTCAGGCAAAATTTATTACACTTAGCAAAAAAAATCATGAACATGAGCAAAAAGATAATCAAATATTTGAATGCTCCCCTTGAGAATGTGATCCCTGTAGCTAGTCAATTCTTGAGAAGTGTGACCACTCCCAATTTATTGCAAAGATACTCAAAAAATTCCTTGGGCAATGGTTTTATGAACATATCTGCTACTTGCTCTGTAGTTGGAACAAAATCCAACTTAACCTCACCTTCTACAACTTTCTCCTTCAAAAAATGATACCTGATAGCAATGTGTTTTGTGCGTGAATGCATAACCGGATTCTTGGAGATGTTAATTGCATTGGTGTTATCACACTTAACTGATATTGGCTCACTAAAGCTAATACCAAGATATTTCAGGGTTTGTTTCATCCACAATACCTGTGTATAACATGTTGTCGATGCAATATATTCTGCCTCTACTGTCGATAAAGAAACTGACTCTTGTTTCTTGCTATGCCACGCGACCAATCTGTATCCAAGATATAATGCACCTCCACTGGTACTCTTTCTGTCATCTACACATCCTACCCAATCTGCATCTGAATATGAAATAAGGGTGAATTCTTTACCTTTCAGATACCATAACCCATATTCCATAGTACCCTTAAGGTACCGAAGAATCCTTTTCACTGTTGTCACATGAGTCTCCTTGGGATTAGCCTGAAATCGTGCTACCATGCATACTGCCTGCAAAATATTTGGTTTGGTAGTCATCGAGTACGAGTAAGCTTCCAATCATAGATCTGTACATGGTTTGATCAACAGGTGGAGATTTGTCATCCTTGCTCAACTTGTAACCTGTCGTCATGGGAGTGCTAACTGGCTTACAATCCTCCATTGTGAATTTTTTTAACATCTCTTTCACATATTTAACTTGAGAAATAAATATGCCCTTCTTATTTTGATTAACTTGCAACTCGAGGAAATACGAAAGTTCACCAATCATTGACATTTCAAATTCTTTTTGCATCTTATTTGCTAAATCTTTACATGACTCATCTTTGTTGTTGCCAAATATGATATCATCTACATATACAATAAGATGCTCATTTTCTGTTTTGACATACAAATTACTATCCACCATACCTTTCTTAAACCTTTGTTGGGTGAGATAGTTGTCTAGCCTTACATACCATGCTCGAGGTCCCTATTTTAAGCCATATAATGTTTTCTTCAACTTGCAAACAAATTTGGGATCATCACCAAGTTGGAAACCATCTGGTTGCTCAATATAAACCTCTTCTTCAAGTTTCCCATTCAAAAACGCTGATTTCACATCCATTTGATAAACTTTGAAATTCTTGTAGACTTGCTAAAGCCGAAACATTCTAATTGCCTCTAGTCTAGCTACTGGTGCAAAAGTTTCCTCAAAGTCAATGCCTTCAACTTGTGCATAACCCTTACATACCAATCTTGCTTTATTTTTGACTACCTGTCTGTCTTCATTCAATTTGTTTCAAAAAATCCATTTAGTCCCAATTATATTTTTATTTGCAGGTCTAGGTACTAACCCCAAGTTTCGTTTTTCTCGATTTGATCTAATTCTTCATTTATTTTCTTTATCCAACTTTCATCTTTGCTTGCGTCATCAACATTTTTGGGCTCAATGCTGGATAATAGAGAGTAGTTACTTACTACTCTTCTTCTTGTCTGAACACCAACTTTGGGGTCTCCAATTATTTGCTCTCTAGGATGATTTTTTTGCCAGCTGCCTGTTTTGAATTTCTTATTTTCTTCCACTTGTGAATCACAACTTAAATCATCTGAGTCAATTTTTTGTATCTTTTCCATTTCGTTTTCTTCATCTCCTTCAATAACCTCTTCATAAATTGGGTAGTTCGTTTCATAGCTAATTACTCGTTCTCTACCTTCATCAAATTTAACATTGGCATTGTCCACAATTTTCTTTAGCCTTTTGTTGTAGCATTTGTAAGCTTTGTTTTTTGATGAATAACCAACAAAAATACCTTCATCCGCTCTATCTTCAAACTTACCAATATTATCTTCAGTTCTTTTGATGAAGCACTTGCTGCCAAAAACTTTGAGGTATTTTGTTGTTGCCCTTTTACCGAACCACAACTCATAAGGAGTTTTGCTTTCATGTGTTCTCATCATGTACCTATTTTGGATATACATCACAGTATGGACTGCTTCTTTCCAAAATCTATCTGCTACTCTGCTTTCAGCCAACATAGTTCGTGCCATTTCTTGCATTGTCCTATTCTTTCTTTCTACCACTCCATTCTGCTAAGGTGTCCTGGCTGCTGAAAACTGTCTCCTAATACCGTATTTTTCACAGTACTCTATAAACTCCTCTGAAATGAATTCTCCTCCTCTATCTGATCTTAAACATTTGATACTCTTTCATGTTTCATTCTCAACATGGTTTTTGAAAATCTTGAACATATCAAAAGCTTCTGATTTATGCTTCAAGAAAAATATCCATGTCATATTGAAATAGTCATCAATGCACAACATAAAATATTTGTCACCATTTATGCTTTGTGTTATTATGGGTCCACATAAATCAGTGTGTATTAGTTCCAAAGGTTTGCTTGTGTAGTACTCTTTTGTTTTGAATGTGACTCTAGTTTGCTTCCCATTTTGGCATGAAGCACAAATGTTGTTTGCAGGTTTGCTAATGGTGGGAATATCTCTCATTGCCCTTTTTGAGGTGATTTTTACTAGATTATCAAAATTGATATGATCGAGTCTCTTGTGCCACAACCAATTTTCTTCTTTCTGACCAATAAAACAAGCTCCTTTTGAAGTCTCTGAGAGCGTATACAGGTTTGCAGATGTCCTTGATCCAGTTGCTATCAATTTTCCACTGTTTGTTTTTTTGACTTCACAACCCTGCTTCATAAAAACTTCATGACCTTTATCACAAATCTAACTTACGCTCAACAAGTTATGTTTCAAACCATCCACAAACAAGACTTCTTATGAATTAATTTTTTCATCACTAATTTTAACTAAACCTTTGCCAACTATCTTAGCTCCATCATTATTTCCAAACTTTACTGAACCATCTTCATATTTTTGTAACTTCTCAAATTTTTGTTTGTCACCTGTCATATGACTGGAGCATCCACTATCAAGTATCCATGGTAAATATTTATTCTATTCTTTAAATTTTGTTTGTACGATTAAGGATTCCTTTTCTTCCTTAAGTCGCTCTTTTCCTTTCCACTTCGTTTTGATAGTATTTTTGGGTTCTTGTTTTGCCTTTCCCTTATCAATAGCTTGTGCATTTTTTTCGAGAAGTTTTCTATTTTGTCTCATCCCATTTGGTTGAAATTTTCTTCCTTGAAACTGATTTGATGCAAATGTACTTCTACAGTTTCTTGCAATGTGCCCAAAATTATGATAGTTATAACATTCTACTTGTATAATTCATCGAGAGGAGAAAAAACATTTCTACTCGGTGAAATTCCTTGGTCTTACATTATATTTGCGAGTCCGAGATTTTATGTCCATAGCCATTGCATTTAAAATAGAAACCGGAAAAGGGATAATTGAACCTGGGTGATGGTCTTTGCCATGTTGCCGTAGGAGCCATAGGTCTTCTTCTTCTTTGATGTGTGACATTGGTGAATCCATCATTGTCAATTCTCCTTTCATGCCTGGCATTATTGCTTTCTTTTGCATGAGAAGTTTTTCCTTGATCAACTTGTTTCTTATCTTCATTATTTATGGATTCTACATTTCTGGCCTTTGATCCATTTAATGATTCTCCTTCGACAAAACCCAGACCAGGCCTTTGGTCATTTATGATCTTATCCAGCTTCATAGAACTTTCTTCACATTTGTGATAACAACTAATTTTCTTATTCATCTCTTCTAGTTGCATTCTTAAACCAACAATCTCTTCTTCTAGGTTGCTGTAATAATCTATTTTCATGGTTATTTGCACTTCAAGATCTTCGAAGATTTTCTTGGATTCTTCTATATGTACTTTCAAACTGGTTATGATTTCATTTGCATCCTCAAGCTTTATTGAAATTTTCTTATTCTTTTTTCTTTCTATCTTCCACTCTTCAAGTGCAGAGATCAACTCACCTTCTAGATCTACTTCAACCTCAGGGTTTTCACCACATACTTCAGAGTTCACTCCTTCTTCCTTTTCTGATTTTACTTCTTCAAATGCCATGAAAAGAGCTTCACCTGTTTCCTCTTCAGAATCCTCACCGGAGTTGTCTTCTAATGAACTGGTATTTCTGGAGATGAAACTTTTCTTCTTGAAGTTGCCTTTTTTGAAATTCGTTTTTTTCTTCCAGTCACTTCTTTCTTGGTGTGATCCTTCATCCTTTTTGTTCTTCTCATTAAGTGGACATTTAGTCGCAAAATGCCCAATGCCTCCACAGTTGAAACATTTAAGCGATAACTTTCCTCTGTATTTTTCTTTTCCCCTTTTTAGTTTTCTAACAAATTTTGCTTCCATTTCATCTGATGTCTCTTCTTCCTCGGACTCTTGTTTTGTGTTTTTATTCTTAAGGGCTTTAAAAGCCGCTTCTTTGTATGTGGGTTTAGATCTTTCTATCCTCATCTCATATGCAGTCAAAGAACCATACATCTCATCTATACTAAAATAATTCCGATTTTTAGCTTCTATCGTTGAGACTTTAGAATCAAACCTTTGAGGAAGAGATATTAATACCTTTTTCATGATGGTAGATTCTTCGATATCCTCACCGATTCCTCTGATCGCATTAATGATTCCATTAACTCTCAGCATATATGCCTCAATGTTTTCATCGTCATTCATCTTTAATGCTTTGAATTGAGCTCAATGTGTCTGTAACTTGTCCTCCTTCATCTTATCGTCTCCTTCATGAATACTCCTCAGTTTGTCCCATATTTCTTTTGTTGTTTTACAGCTCATGATCTTTACTAGTTCACTGTCTGCTAATCCGCACATGATAGCATTCTTTGCTTTTGAGTTACTTTCAAACAGTTTTTTTTGTCAACCTCTTTTGGAGGAGTGATGGGTATTGTGTATCCACTAACTACTGAATCCCAGATGTCGTATCCCAAAGCACAAAGATATATCTACATCCTGATTCTCTAGAATGCGTAATTAGATCCGTCAAACAATGGTGCTTTATTTGATGAGAAGCCTTCACCACCTCCCATTGTGTTACTTCCAAGATCACCCTAGCTGGTTAAGCTTGTACAAGAACTTAGCTCTGATACCAATTGTTAGTATCACAATGACACTGATAGGGGGGGTGAATCAGTGTAGCTCTTTAAACTTAACTTTTTAGTTCTTAATACTACAACAATTAACACTTATTACTAGATACAACAAGTATAACAAAAGAGCATCACACAACACAAGATTTAATAAGGTTCACCAATGTGGCTAATTCTCAAAAATTGATTGCTTAGACTACCATCCAAATCCTGCCTTTGCAAAGCACCAATATTTACAATCAATTTACCAGCACACATTGAAAGGAGCACCAACCCCTAATTTATCTATACCAATAGAAAGGAGCACCAACCCCTGATTTACCAGCACCAACTGAAAGGAGCACCAACCTCTGATTTACCAGCACCAACTGGAAGGAGCACCAACCCCTAATGCCAAGCACCAACTTGGACTTCAATTTGAGTCTATAGGTTTAACAGTAAGATACCTTTGCTTTTGCAAGACCCTGACTGGTCTTCTTCACCTTTGCGTTCTCTGTGCACTTTGCTCTCTCTGCACGATCACTTCGCACACTTTGCTTCATTATAGTCGAACTTCACGATCATCTTCTCCCTTTTGTGCACTCTGATCTCTTTACGAATTTTGCACTTAGCATCATTCGACACGACTTGCTCTCTATGCACAACAATCGTATTTCACCCTCTTTCAACATTCATCACAAATCTCCAAACAACCCTCCATTTATAACAAAATTTTTGTGATGAAAACCCTAATCTTAGTCGATTGTAAACCCTAATATTAGTCGACTTTCATGATAACTGTAAACCCTAATTTTAGTCGATTGTCATCGGTCTTCATTGGCTTCAACTCAATCGCAAAAATATAAAATGTCACGATATCACGACACTTTCAATTTCTCTCTCTTTCTCCTTGCTTTGGACCGCAAAAATGCTACATGTCACGATATCACGACACTTTCTCTCCTTGCTCTTTCTCTTAGATTTGGCCCATGAAAATACAACATGTCGCGATATCGCGACACTTTCTTTCCTTGCTCTTTCTCTTAGCTTTGGCTCGCGAAAATACAACATGTCACGATATCGTGACACTTTCTCTCCTTGCTCTTTCTCTTAGCTTTGGCCCGAAAAAATACAACATGTCGCGATATCATGACACTTTCGCTTCGTACGCTTTCTCTATTCTTTTGTCCCGATATCGCGACATTTTTGCCTCCGTAGACTTCGTATTTTCTTTTGTCATGATATCACGACACTTCTGCTTCCATAGACTTTGACTTTGCTTTTGTCGTGAAATCATGACACTTCTGCCTTCGAAGTCTTCTTCTCTACTTTTGTCGTGAAATCGTGACACTTCTGCTTCCGTACTTAGCTTCTTTGCTTTTGTCGTGAAATCGTGACACTTCTGCCTTCGAAGTCTTCTTCTCTGCTTTTGTCGTGAAATCGTGACACTTCTGCTTCCATACTTTACTTCTTTGCTTTTGTCGCGAAATCATGACACTTCTGATTTCGAAGTCTTGTTTTCTGCTTTTGTCACAAAATCATGACAGTTCTGCTTCTGTATGCTTCCTCTCTTTCTTTTGTCGCAAAAATGCAACATGTCACAAAATCACGACACTTTTCTAACTTACTTTCTCTCTTATTTTAGTCGCAAAAATGCGACATGTCACGAACTTGCAACACTTTTCTAACTTACTTTCTCTCTCCTGTTTTAGTCGCAAAAATGCGACGTCGTGAAATCGTGACACTTTTCTTACTTGTTCTCTTTCTTCGAACTTGTCGTGAAATCGCGACACTTTTTCCTGCTTTCTCTTTTTCTTCCAACATGTCACGAAATCGTGACAATTTTTCCACTTGTCTTTTTCTCTTCCAACATGTCGCAAAATCGCGATAGTTTTTCCACTTGCATTTTTCTCTTCCAACATGTCGCGAAATCGCGACAGTTTTTCCACTTGCCTTTTTTTTTTCTTCCAACATGTCGTGAAATCGCGATAGTTTTTCCACTTACCTTTTTCTCTTCCAACATGTCGAGAAATCGCGATAGTTTTTCCACTTGCCTTTTTCTCTTCCAACATGTCACAAAATCACGACAGTTTTTCTTGCTTTTTCTCTCTCTTCCAACATGTCACGAAATCACGACAGTTTTTCCTTCTTTTTCTCTCTTCCAACATGTCGTGAAATCGTGACAGTTTTTCTTGCCTGATGTATATGTCGCGATATTGCGAGACTTTTCTTACTTGTCTTTTTCTTTGATCTTTTGCATATGGGCCACTTCGGTCTTCTTGGAAAATCACTGTACATACTCTGAATAACCTTTGAACTCCTGTCTTCTGCATCTGACTAGCTTTTGAACTTCCTGTCCACTGCATCAACAGATCTATTTGACTGTGTTGACAACAATGACAATACTGTTGCTGCACCTTGCTCAATAATCTTGTGATATTGTGTAAATTTGAATTATATTTCTAAGATATTGTTGTTCCAATATTAAGTTTCATTTTTATTTCTGATTAATAACATATATTTAATTTATTCTTGATCCTGGTTGAAGCTTTCTCTGAGTTAATTTATTCAAAAAACAAACAATCATTTGGGAAACAATCTAACTCCCATTTTGATAGCGGTCCACTCCATATTGTTGGCAATTCACTTTTAATTTGTAACACTTTCACAATTTGATTCATCGTCAAGAACTTAATTTTTCAAACCTCATCCTAAATTGACCTTAAAATTTTCATATTTTCGTTATTTATGATCGATTTTTGCAAGTGCTTTATGAATGACAAATCTATTACACTCATGAAATGTAATATTTTTACAAAGCAAGCAACCAAGTCGATATTAGATCTACAAAACCTCTCAATTTTGACCTCAATTTTGTATCTTTCATAGACAGAGTATTTGGAACAAATTTTCATTTTTTTTTTGCCAAAGTGCCAATCAACTAGTGATTCACACCATCTAGTAAGTGATTCACTCCCAATTAGTAAATTTTTTGCAAGTCAAGTTCAAGGGGCGATTCACCCTAGTACTATGGAGTGATTTGTTTGAAAAGACAAATTTCTTCCTAACTCCTCCAAGAAGAGCAGTTTATCCTAGAATATAATTGGGTGCTTCAATGATGAACAACTTACATGACATGCACTTGACTCCAAAACTAAGTGGAGTGTTACCTTGATGAATGATCACTAAGAGTGAGATAAGTGCTCTATTTTATTACCATAATGGGGACAACAAGGAAGAATATTATTAAGAATAGAATTTGAAAAAGGGAAGACATCAATACCCATGGTTTTCAAAGTGGAGAGGAGTGAAAACTAGTAGATTTTATCTACAACTTCCATCCATTATTAAATTTAGGGAAATTTACCTTGCAAGATACCCATTTTTTTGTTCTATTCCAACCCTTGAGAGATTGAATATTTTAGTACAATTTATTATTTTTTGGCTTGCTTTTGCCTATAACAAAATTAGCATGAACCTAGGTCTTAATGTTATTTTAAAAATTTGAGTGTCATCTTTGAATGCAATAAAAAAAAAAAAGGTTGATTATGCTAATTTTTATTAACTATGATAAGCTTTGTGTTTTGCTATTGAAATTGTGTAAAATCCCTCTCTGAAGGTTGTAAGAATTTGAGGACTTATTGATAGTGATTTTCAAATCATAATTGTTCAGGTCTATAATAACACTTTTCCTAGTTAAATATCAAAGGAATTTGTTGACTTCTTTTTCACTATGAAGAGTAGCCAAGCAGTGACTATATTTGGGTACACCTTAATCTAATTACCTTTCCATGAAGTTGACCAAAGAGATGCAACTTAATTCATGGAATGAAAAATTGCTATATGTTATTGACGTAAATAAAGTAATTATAATACTAAAACTATGATTTGACTCTTTCCTTGTTTGCAAGTAGTATTTACTTTTAAATGTGTGTGAAGTCAAATTGGAAGCTAATGACCTCAATACCTAAGGTCATATACATCCCTCTCTTTGTTGTGACATGAATGGTGGTTGTAGTAGCAATATTGACCTTGTCGTCAAGCTTGAGTTATTATTCTTAACCATCTAAAAATATAATTGTCTTATTCTAATAATTTTTATAATCAAAAAATAATTGTCTAGTTTTTGTCTTTGAATAAACTAGAAGAATTCTTGGATATCAAAAACTAATTGTTCTGTGAATAAACTAAAAAAATTCTTGACAATGAAAAAATATGTATTATCATATTTTTATACTAAAACAAATAAAAAGAGTTCTTGACTATCAAAAAAAAAATTATTGTTTTATTTTTTTCTTCAAACCAAAAGATCTCTTTCACTATTAGAATCAAAAACAATGTTACCAACCATATGGAAATGGAAAAATCTCAAGCCTAATCAAATCTTATCTATACTCTAAGTTAAACTATTATAAATACTATCAATAATAAAGATATTAATAACATTATCATTATTTTTATATACAAATTTATTTATTTAATTATCTATATATAAATTAATATTAAAAAAATTATTAACTAATTAATTTAATTCTACATTTTCACACATTTTTTTATTATATATAATTTTATTTATTCTATAATTAAAATTCAGTTCACATTAATACCTATCTATGTATCTAAACAACCTAAATTTTTAACCTTCCCAATAAACATCCTCTATTCACCGGTCCATTAAGATCTCAGATCTAGTAATACTAAATCTTAAGATATTTTTCCATTAGAATAGTCTGTTCAAGATTTTAAGACATTATTCTATTAGAATCGTCCTTATCTTACTGGGTTGTTCAAGATTTTAAGATATTATTCAATTAGAATTGTCCTTATCTTATGGCATCTTTCTAGAAGCTGCATTAACTTCTATTGGGTGGAAGCGTGCCCTTTACGGGTTTAGAGCATCTATCAAGAAGCATTAACTTCTATTAAGTGTGGTGGACTTGGTTGCCCATATCACATGGTCATAGTGGTTGGTATGGACGTGTGGTGGTTGGTATGGACGTGGATTGACTACCGTTCGTTTCAATCCAATAACGTGATAATCTTACGTCATGGTGCCGTGGATAAAGCAATCAATGCTTAAAGAAAACTGACATTACCATGTGTCCCTTTTGCTGAGTTGATGTGAACCTAAGTGGACAGTATTTCATTTCTTGCTTTGGAGGTGGTCAACTTGTCATATTCAAGATTTTGATTTTAATTTTGCACCTTTTATCAGTGCACGTCCTCTTCAGCAAGTTATTATAATGGCTGATAGTTATCGTTATAGTGCCTTCTCATTTAAGCTATGCTTTTTATATCTAATCAATAATATTAAACCTTATTTTTATTTTTTAATAATTTATATAAATGTATAAGGTATTTTTTAAACAACTTATACACAAAATTAAATGAAAATCAAATATAAGCCTCTTATATAATCAATTGTTTCAGGGAGTTAAAAATTACCTTGTTACAAAGTTTCAAATGATGATCGTATAATTTTGACCGTATAGTACTAAACCAAATGGTTTGCTTTTATGATATAGATTTATAATTGTGCCATTAGACTTTAAAATTTGTTATATTAACGTGTGGTTTAGAATCAACATGATCTTAACTACGTTAACAAGTTTATCCTATAATCGAAGGTTATAGTAGTAGTAAGATCTAAACCCATATTTCGATTCCTTATTAAAAAATAAAAATTATATTTATTTATCAAATAACATGAGTTCCCATAGATCTCAAGGTTCTAGGTCCTTTCCAAAACCTTCATCTATGGTTTTTGTTTTTGTTTTAAGATGGAGGTTTGGTATGAGTTGTTCTTTGGAGTTCGGAGGAGGATGTTTGGAACCCAACAAGATCCGTGGAGTTTTAGTTTTCACAAATTTTTGAAATGAAGGGTTTACTGTCATAGGGGTAATATGTTGCAGATCTCTATTTTCAACGACTGGTTTCTATTGAGTTGGTTGAGCGGGTTCGAAAGTTCAAATATTTCTTATGCACTTATTCTTATGCACTTAGGTCTTAGTGGTGTTCTCAAAGAAGAACATTTTTCGTTTCAATGGCAGTGCAGAGGTCCTAAGTTTTGTATGCCTTGGAGATGAATCGTTGATACCCTGAGTCCTGGTTATTAGGGTTTGATGGAATTGTTGGTCGGTTGGTTGGTCCCCGCTATGCGGGATGAAAATAATTTTGATTTTGATTTTGTGTTCAAATTGTTTTGGTGTCATTGGATGGGAATGTAAGTTTGATTATTTTTCTTCTGGCAGCTTTTCTGTTAAGACTACTAGATTGAAGATTGTAAATTTTGGTTATTGGATAACACTTTTGGAGCTCTATGTACAAGGTTTTCAAAACCCTCACGTTTTACCTAAATAAATAAATTAATTAATTAATAAAAATATCATGAGCTCAACTATTTAAAGAATTAAAATTATAAAGAATTAAAATTATAAAGAGGAGAAAAACCAACATTATCAATTGGATTTTGGATACCCAATTCAGCTTTTTAGTAGGGTGGAGATTTGAACCTGGGACCTCCCTTGGAGGATTGCCCTCTCCTCTCCAACTCACCTACAACACCTGGGTGATGTTTTGATCATTTGAACTACTATCCTTTGATACATATTTTAAATGTTTAAAATTTTATTTATATCTGTATTTAATGTTTAAATAATATTTAAATATAATATATAAAAAATAATAACATATTATTTATTTAAATATTTATATAAATTAACTTAAAATTTTATATTTATTTATTTAATGATATTAATTTAAATTTTTGTTAAACAACACATATATAATAATCAAATTATTTGTAATACTATTATATTATTATGGTAGAAACTATTTTAATTTTATATATAAATTTACAAAAGTTAAAAAATTCAATATTTTATAGGTGTAAATTGTGAGAAAAATGTGATCATCAAAAATCAAAGAAATATAAAAGAAAATCAACAATCTCAATCTCAATATAAAACAAATAAAACTGTTCCAACATCTAAGATCCATTGAATCAAACCTGTGATCTGTCAAATCAATTTTTATTTTTTTACATTTTTGATGTATAAGATCAAATTTAATTTTAATTATTATTTGATACAAAGAACTGTTCCAACATCTAAGATCCATTGAATAAAACCTGTGATCTGTCAAATCAATTTTTATTTTTTTACATTTTTGAGGTATAAGATCACATTTAATTTTAATTATTATTTGATACAAAGGCCCATTTCCATACTTCATTTATAAAAGTGTTTGTCCTATATTCATATAGCTGACAATACATGATGACACGTGATTAAAATGTAATCGTTCTTTTTGTTTGTAATCCACAAATTTTCTCCATATAAGTTCTTTTTCAAAACTAAATTGATTACTAACATTTCATTTTATATGATAATGCATTCAATAGGGATGAACTGGAAGTCTTGTTATAAAAAAAATTAAAGGCTGTAATCACTGATAGAGACGAAGTGCTTTTTTGGTTCCTTGCTTTGATTATTAATCATGTGGAAAAGCATGGAAAGCTGATGGATTCAGATAGCCTCCACTGGAGATTCTGCATTCTGCAAGCCCTGTCATGCTTTTCTGCAATTTCCTTTGTCTTTTACTGAGCTTACAGCTCTTCAATCACCAACATTAATAGAAAAGCATTACAACTTGTAACAAGCAAATAATGTTGGCAGCCATAAAGGGGGCAATCATTCATGGCCTACTCAATGCTGGGCCTTAGAAGTTTCCCAACATTTTCTCTGTCGATTTTACAGTACCACTTTTAACCCCTTTCCTTGCTGTGAATCTCATACAATATCACGCTTTTCCAAATTCGCATGTTGGAATTTCAGTCAAAAGGAGGTTCTCATCTTGTTAGGACTTGAAAAGCCTTGACCCACACAAAACTTTCCAATTTTATTTTTTTGAAAAAGCTTAGATTATATTATATCATTAACGGGAACATTTCAATATTTTGGTGTTAGCACTGTCCACCAGGACAGCTAAAAAACAAAATGAGGTGGATACAGAGTAAGCATCCATAACTGAATATATATATATATATATATATATATATATATATATATATATATATATATATATATATATATATATAAGAATAGAAGCTAATATCAACAAAAAGCAGATATCAACT
Organism: Wollemia nobilis; assembly: GCA_028583015.1. Lineage (NCBI taxonomy): Eukaryota > Viridiplantae > Streptophyta > Pinopsida > Araucariales > Araucariaceae > Wollemia > Wollemia nobilis. The sequence continues at coordinate 14,155,307 of JAQPPZ010015100.1, forward strand.
TTCATCTGTGGGAGAATCTGTTATATGAAAAATTCTAGACATGTCTTTTGTGCTATCTTCTGCTCTTCTGCAGTTTTCAGAGAAGAACAATAAATAATCAAACCCTGAACCTGCTTATCATTGTTAACTGTCTTTTTCTTAGTTTCCTGTTGGACTTTCTGAAGATCTTGAATCATATGAAAAAGTTGATGAAGTCTGTCAATAACATCTCGAGGCGTGTTGGAAGGTCCATAGACTTGGGAATGAATGTGTCCCACATGTAGCAAAAGATCAAAGGTCAAATCTGTCAAAACTATATCCCATGGAGGAGCAGATCCAATAAACACCTTTTTGCATCTGTACTTCCAAATGTGCTTGAGAAGGATGAGTCTACAAACATCCCAAAGTTTGGGACATTGATCCAGCTGAGAAAAACCAAGCAGAGAGCTTCCAAGATCTAGCAAAAGAGGGAAAAGAAAAGAGTAGAAGATATCCCAAAACTGTTTAGCCATGCCACAAAACCAAAACAAGTGAATAAGAGTTTCTAAAGCATTACAAAAATTGCATTGAGGGGGAATGTGTAAAATCACAGCCAAACTTTCAGTTGTTGGCAATTTTTGATGCAAAATCCGCCAACCAAGAAGTTGAGTTTTTGATTCAACAAGAGCTTTCCAAATTTGAGTAGCAAGAAATTGCCATTGGACATTGGTAAAATTTACTTGCCACTTGACATTGAGCTTAGAGTATAAATAAGGTGGACACATAAGATTTTTTTATAACCAACTAGAAGTTATGGAAGAGATTCTATGACCATTAAGCTATCTCCAGTCATTCCAAATATTATGGGCAGTTGTTCCCAACTTCATAAGGACCTCACAAGGGATCTAAGCCACAATTAAACCATAAGACTCTTTAAGCCTAGAGGGAAGGGAACAATTATTGTAGATTTGATTCTAGGTAAGAATTGAGCAACTACCTGGATCCCAAATATCTCTAATTCTATTAATTCCTTTCTTCAAAAAAGCTAGCCCATGAATAGCATTGCATAAAGCTAAAGGTTTATCATTACTAAGTATAAGTTTATTCCACCAAAGACTGTTAAGATCCATGCTCAGACCATGTCTCAAGGATTCAGACTTCCAAACCAATAAATGAGAAAAGGATTGCCAAGCTTTCTAGTTTTGGGTAACTGGAATAGAACCTTTAACTATAAAATAAGGTTCAAGTTTATAACTTTCAAATTTTGATGATAGAGGTGATTGGAGTCGCTTCAAAGTTGAAGCCTTTGGACATGGGGGCCAATATTTAATTTGATAAGTTCATGCATTTTTTTTGTTACATAAGGAGTTGGTTACAACCACTATTTTTAGTAACTGATAAGTGTAGGGTTCAAACTATAGGGATTATTTCGTTGTTGTTGACCCGACATGATATGAAGACCATCAGTCACTTGTGGTCGTCGATCTGGCGTGCACTTAGAGAATTCAGCACAAACTACTATCTTTGCTAAAGCTCACAACATACCCCCAAGGTTTGAACCTAGTTCTCTTCTTGGCAAGTACTTGGCCAATCAAACCTTTACCAATCCACCTAGCCCGGAATTTAATAAGTTCATATATTAAAACTAAAAGTGAGAAGCTTTACATTATAAATCAAGGTTACAATTTTATAAATGAATAATATTAAGTTCAAAGCACTATAGAGTCACAAAATTCATGGTACTCTTGTTCAACAAAAACAAAGCTAAAATATTTATATTACAATAAACATTTTCCTAGTAAAATGACATATGATCATACAATTTGTTATAATATCATACAATTTGTTATAATATCATAATAACATGGTTTGTTTAAATGCCACCATAATGTAATGGTAAAAAAAATAGAAGTGGGAGGCTTTGTAATGGTTGATGATTAAGCATGTACAATATGGTTTATATATCTGATAAGTAATGTAAGTGAATAAATTTGTCAAGTGTTAAAAAAATTGTTGATAATTTTTTAATAATATTTTATTTGTATTTTTTTTTTATAAAAATATAAATTTTATCACATCATCTCAATTTTATAAAGTACAAAAAAACAATGATATTTTGTTTGTATTTCTCTTATAAAAAGATAAATTTAGGGCATCCTCGTTTACATTTCCCTTGTGCTTAAGGGAAATTAAAACTATAAGTAAAAAAATAAAAAAGTATTCAGTCTTTTCTTTTTTTCAAGAATAGAAGAAAATCATTTCTAGTATAAACTTAAAATTTAACACAAAGTAAATATTGTAAAACAAATTCTATATCCTATAAATAAATAATTGACTTTTAAACTGTATGGCCTAATTCCAAAATGAACATTAAGTTTCAGCCCACCCTTTCCTCATGCTTCTTGCATGGGTTCCTAAACCCAATTCGTCCATCTTCCTTTCCTCTAACCTTGGTGTACGTAAAGTCTTCACTTCTAAAGATTAAAGTGGAGTTCATCCTTAACATGCACATGCCATGACCATAAGTTGTATAACATAAAATTCGGGATGCCCCCATTTACCTCTAAAGTATAAACTCCTTAAGACATAATCCCCATTGGAAACCAAGGTATAGTTACATCCTAAGGAATTAACACCTTAGGACCCAACACCTTATAAGGAACCAAGGTGCAAGGTGCAAGGTGCAGTCACATCCTAAGGATAAGGTAAAGTGACTTATAACAACATATTTCTAATATAGATTGGATTAGACGTTATGGTTGTGCACTACCCAACTCCAATCTTATACATTTATTAAAAAAATCAGAACAAAATAAGGAAGATATTGAACCTTGGTAAGGAGTCCATCTAGTTTTGTCAATCTATGACCCATCCTACCAAATTTAGAGGGAATCTTTCCTTTAAATTTAGTTAGATCCTCGCACAACATCAAATAATAACTCAAAATATCACATTAATGAATACCTTCATTGGGATCCTTTCAACTCTATCTTTAATAGCCAACACACAATGTAGGTAAAAATTACTATTTACCTTAAAATTTACTATTTACCAACAACTAGATAAATTCCACATAATGAATATTTATTTTAAACGCTTATGGTAATAGATTTATAACACAAAGTATTTAAGTCATAATAAACTTTGTTAAAATTATGTACTCATGCAAGATACTTAATTTGGAACACTTTATCTATAAAATATTTATCCCTATTTACTTTGCAGCTCCATAATACTATAATATGAGTATATATGAACATAGAATGCTACGTAGACTCCCTCTGCAATAATACAACATTTTTTAATTAGACACAAATTATCATACAATAAATTCTTAAGCATAAAAAATTTCATTTCTAAAAATTGACATATGAATTAACATACACCAAGTAGAAATGGGTCTAAAACTATACCTTCAATCACCCTAATAACAATAAACTTCCTTTTCTTTTATATCTCTTCCCCTCCTTTAAATCTTCCTTTCAACTAGCATAAAATGGATCATTCACTCTTTTCTTTTTCCTTTTATACAAATGTTTCATTATTAAAATAGAGAGCCCTCCAAGAAGAAGGTTTTGACATGTGTCCTTTCGAGCTCTCTTTAGAGGGGAAAGAGAGCTCACTTACCTTATCTCCATTCGTTTAAAACTTTTAATTTTAAATAATTTTTTTTATTTTTTTGATGTAAAAAGCATTATATTAAAGAACAAAATACATTTTTACAAAAAAAAAAAGGATAAACATGCCATGCATCAGCCAAAAAAACATCCCCATAAATTGAACGAAAAACCCAAGCAAACAAATTACAGTTATTCAACACTCCTTACAGAATTGAAGTAATACTTTATTATTAAACTATCGTCACAATTAATTAATATCATTACTAGTTATACATCTTAATTTCATAAAAAAAAAAAAAGTAAGCATAACCATAATATGGTTCCTTTAAAAATTTTTAGTACTTTTTAGAATTCAAATACAATTTAATTATTATATATATATATATATATATATATATATATATATATATATATATATATATATATATATATATATATATATATATATATATATATATAATCATGTGATAGCGCAACGGTTTGGGCTTTGGCTCTTCTTCGAGAGGTCTAAAGTTCAAACCGCCATGTGGGTGAGTGTGAGGGGTGGGTGTGTGGTGGTTGTGTCTTAAATTTCTTATTGATAAACATAACTCTCATATTTACGAGGGGTCATGGCTAGGAGGGGATTGCTTACCTATGTGCGTTGATCATAGGGGTTTCTCACACTAACCAAATCAATATATATATATAATAAGTCCATGTGACATTATTTTTCATAACATATATTCAAATATCATATGGTATAGTATCAATATATTGTCTAATGCAAGGAATGTAAATAACCATATCAAGGTCCAATAAATATGTAAGTTCAAGATCAAGAAAGTGCATCCATGGACCAAGGGTAGAAAAACAAGATATGACAAGTTTAAAGAACTATTTATTTGGCAATACTAAATTTTTTATATAATTTTATAAACTTTTTAATTTTGTTAAATATTAATAAGCAATTGTTCGTTGAAGTACTTTTTTTATGTTGCTATTTTTTTATAAGTTATATGTGGTTTTTATTTGGATCACTTTCATCAAAATATTACAACATAATATTTGTTGTTAGGTTAAGTAGATAGTATTTAACTTGTTTTTCTATCAAATATATTATTCATTTCCCTTGAATGATTATTTTTATTCTATTATCTTTTTGATATTATTTTCATTGAGAGATAATTTATTTTTAACTAATTACCTTCTAAAATATTTTTTTTCAAGACTTAGATCAACATTGTGATTGGTTCAATAATCTACTATCATATTTCCTTATGTAAATATTTTACCATTTCAAAGATACTCCTATCAATAATTGATAAACATAAAAAACAATGTCTTAAGAAGGACCTTAAGTGAACAAATATTTTTTCAAGAAAAATCCTTCAAACTAGGGAATTTTGATGGCTCCAAAGTCTTGTATATCAACTTTTTTTTGAAAAAGAATTTGAAAATTTTATACTAAAACAAGATTATTTAAAAGTTGGGACAAGACTCCTCCTAGCCTTAGCTGATAAGAACACCTATTACAATACAATTTGCATTAGAGTCAAATTTCCTAAACCATATGTCTACAATGGTTGTCCAAATTAGCTAAACACTAGATTTATTCATCAACCTGCCTAATCCTCTCATCCTCAATAGCCACGCCACTATGCCACTAAACCCCTACCTCTTTCTCGGTACCCATCTTAGCTTGCCACTTTATTTAGAGCTCTACCCACATAAATCAGAATCACATCATCTAATTCCCTCTACAATTCCTTAATTTAGGTAACAAGAATCCTAAACCGCCATGTCTCCAAAACAAATTTCCTCATGCAATCCAAAGCTCCTACCAAGATTTGAGAATTTGATTATATGATTATCTTCTTATTACCTTGTCTTACTGCCTAGATAAAATCAGATTTGATAGCTAAGGCTTTTGCTTCATTGTTCGTAGCCCTGCCCAAACCCTACATTTCTTATAGAGCAATGTTCCAACATGATTCCTGCAGTCCACTCTAGTTCTAGCTCTATCCAAATTGCCTTTTGCAGCTCTATCAGTATTAATTTTAATCTAACCTTCTGGGGGTGGTTTTCAACTAGTTATATCCTATCCCTCTTGCACTTTGGCTTCCTTCTCCATTGTTCCAATTTCCTCTTTAGCCTACACTACCACAATTTCCATGACTTTGCTCCAAATAACCTACCAACCATCCAAGTATGAAAAGGTTTCTCTAAATATTTTGTCATTTCCATCCAACCACACTTGCCACCAAATAAAGTTTAATCTAATATTCCACCCGATCCGAGGAGCCTCAGATTTAAATCTTCTTCTCTTCCATATTTTCCAAATATTAATCTGATTCAAATCATTATTGGCTCAGATTTTATAAGCTAAAACCTATGTATATCAACTTAATTGGAATATCTACTATCTTTAAAAAAAAATTAAATCAACTCATCTTTCTATGAAAATTACTCAATCAAAACTCTTGAAACATATTTGGAGCTTATCTATTATTTGTTTGAAATGTTGTCCCCCAACCAAATTGTTAATAAAACTTGTTAATCTTAAGTTGAATCAAGTTCCATCCTTATTATCTAGTCATGAAATTGAACTTTGATAACTCTTTGTAAGCTATAAATCTTCACCACCCTCACAACCTTAAACATAAATATGGAAACATTTACATAATTTATTAAAAATATAAATTAAATTTATTTGTATTTGTATAATTAATTAATTTAGTAAATATTTAAAAACTAGATTTTCAGTTATATATATAATTATTATGCAGGTCCCACCCATGATAATGTTATAATTTAAAGAACCACAATGAATTTACAACAAATTATTTTATTAATACTTTGTTTCGTGAAATTTTATGAATCAAACATTCTCATTAAATTTTATCACATGAACAATTTAAATATTCTTTTTATAATTAAGAAAAAGATATCTAAGTTTTTTAGAACCCATGTTTTATGTTGAATTCACTTTAGTTTGTCTTTAAAAGTTTACAATTATCTATTATTAACGTCACCAATGTTTATGCAAAATGACTTGTCTTTAAAAGTTTGCATGTGTTTATTATTGATGTCATTGATGTTGAATCTCATGAGAACCTTATTCCTTGACTTAAATTATCGAGTGGAAACAAGGGATTTTATTACGTGATAAGCTTCTATGTATATTGTCTTTTACTTTTCTTATATTATTGAATCTTTAATGGTAAAGAAATCCACATTGTGTGTATTGTCTTGTACTATTTCAAAAATTACAATTGCTTAGCTAGTTTGATAATTAAATTTTAGCTAATAAATTTATGTTTTCTTATGAAGGAAGTTTTGACTCTTTATTAATTGTTTACCTTTAAAACTAATAAAATTATAGCTTATATAGAGGAAAAAAATCAAATAACACTAAATTTATCTTAGTATCTAATGAAATTTCTTATATTTACTTTTTGATTAAATTGATATTTAAATAAAAAGAAGAAATACCATCATCATCCCTAGATTTAAAAAATGGTTGCTTGAAATATATGTAGTTGTTGTATAATATGACAATCCTAACATCATCCACTACTACATTATACTCTAGCTCAACTAAAAGTCACAAGATTCGTGAAATTTAACCTTAAATAGAATAACATCACAAGGGAGATGAGACTATTGCTTCCCAACCTTTCTATAGACTTTGAGAGCCAATTTTTCATAAGGTATGATATTGGTGGTCCCATGAGGATAAAACTTATAAAGAAATGCATAGAGGAGATGAGCCTATTGCTGCCCAACCTTTCTATAGACTTTGAGAGCCATTTTTTCATAAGAAGACATGATATTGGTGGTCCTATGAGGATAAAACTTATTAAGAAATGCATAGGGAAGATATTTCAGAATATCATCAAGTACATCGATAATAAACCTATTGAAAATGGTGGATTTCATATCAAAAAGTGTTGTCTCGATGAATTGATCAAAGCCATTATTTTAGGTAAATTGTATTTTTTTAACCTTGAAATTGGAAGAGATTGAAAAATACTAGAAGTGGAGACCACAAAGGAGTCAACAACCAAATTTAAATAAATACCATATTTTACTGACACCAATTTTTAGTACATTATGTTTGTTTGTTGACATTACCCAAGCATGAGGTATTCTTATCGAACTGGTTCATGTTTCAAATTTGAATAAAATTCCATTAACTTTTATCCCACAAAAAGTAGGAAGAAATTGGATAAAAGTATAAAATGGTTGCAGCCAACAGTGTGGACCTAAATATGAATTGTTCAACTTAAAATTTGAATTTAAATCAATTTTTTTGTTCTATGATTAGAAGTAATATAATACATGTTCATAGGCAGAAAATTCCTTCTTTTCACATTATTACTTTTCCTATATTTTGCTCAACATTTGCAATAACCATAAAGAAAACCCTTGAGGCTATAGTGCAAAAAATAAGAATATTTAAACATGATTGAAATGTGATTTAAAATAAAATTCATTTTTTCACATTATTATATTTCCTATAGTTTGCTCAACATTTGCAATAGCCATAAAGAAAATCCTTGAGGCTATAGTGCAACAAATAAGTGATATTTATACATAATTGAAATCTGATTAAATAAAAACAAGAATGTGCATACCTAGACCATTTGATCTACTCCATAAGGTTTCAAGCCTGAAGGTTTGGGACATTTTTAGTTCAAGTTTTACCTAATCAATAGTAAAAATACTAAGGTTTTGTCAATCCTATATTGCATTATATTATAGTAAATAATATAATCCTATCTACTAATGAAGGTCGTAGAGAAGCACAATCATCTCATTGGAGAAAGTTATCATAGGTTTACTAGATTTGTCAAATTCAACATAAACAACTACAAAATAGAAGCGATCTAGATAGACAAGATTCAACATTACGTTTGCCTTTTTTGGAGGCCATGATAATTGTCTACGGATATTCTTCTTCGATATTTTTGTTTAGCTATGAAGAAGCAATTGTAGACCCTTTACTATAGACCTATTATCATCTTTATCGATCCTTGCATTTTAGTACTCTATTAGACCTGCAAAATCTTACCTCCTTTTGCTCTTAAATGTTTGTTCAAGTCTAGAGATCCATTTGGGAAAGAAGCACATTAGGCATTCGCCATGCCAAAAAAAAATTGTGTTATTACTTTGATCATGTTTCTTAATGATGATTTTGAGAATCTAAGGTTGTGGTTGTCCAATTTTTTGTAATGAACACCCCGTCCCTCTACTACACTTCTTTGTTATTTTGCATGTATTGTTTGTGGTCTGATTTTTTTGTGAGTTTGTGTGGTTGATTTGAAAGTAATTGCAAATTGATAACAAGCAATAGTTGGAAACAAGAACAAATTTTATTTCAATTCATGATAACTGAAAACAGATACAAATTTGCATATTTTCCTAACCTGATTACGAACAACAACAAATCTGATACAAAAAGCAAGTCTGGAAATGTCTCATTTGCTACGATTTTCCTTCTTCATTCCTCCCAATGGCCCTTCAATGAGTGCAGATTTCAAACCGAGGTTGGTTGCTCCACATGCAAGTCTGAACCCAACCAAAACTACTTTCAAAAGACTATTGCTAATTAAATATGCTAACCCTCTGAACTGTACAACCTGCAAATCTGTACGACAGCCCTTAGAAATTCAATATTCCTTCAAAATCAATGTAGGAATGCTCAAAAAAGGGCCGCTTGGCAAAGGCAGATTTAACTGTAAATACCCACAATGAAACCCTCACCAAATCCATAGAATATGAGCAAAAAATGGTACGGTTGGCCTGCTTTTTTCCCTCAAACTTCAGCAACTTCAAAATGGATTGAGACCCATTTAAATTACCATTGAAATAATGAAACCCAAAAGCTCTGATCTTCAATCCAGTTGATTTCAGTCATAGGCAAAACCTGATCTGCCATTGTTATGCTTTGATAATTCCTCTACAATTGAGAAATTCAATCCTTCAGCTAGAGGTGATTTCTCACACCTGAAACTGGTCCAATCCTGCTGAGAAATCACTCCCAACAAGCCCTTTGATCTTCTGTCAAAAATCCTTGTGAAAAGCTCAATAAAAATTCCAAATTCTCCATATCCCAAATGAGGCCCAACTCCAAAATATAAAGGTGCAATTAGGGTTTGGGTGCCCTAATTAGGGTTGCACATACTTATTTTTTATTATTTTTAATATCTTTAATTTATGTCCCTTTACATCATAAAGAGGGCCACGTCCCCCCCTTGGCCTAGGCATACCACTTTAAGTTGTTTTTTAAGTTATAACTTAACGTTATAACATTATATTATAAAGTGGCCCCTTTCACATCCATAAAGTGATTTCATAATATAAAGTCATTAAATAATAAATCACTTTAATGGAATATAACTTCACCCATTAAAATACTGGACCTCTGCTCCTCAAAGCAACAATCCGTGAATGGTTTCGGATACCCATTTCATCGAAGAATAATACTATGCTGAAGTCGTCATCCGAAACCCTAAAAATGGACACTGCTAAAAATAGCAAGTCTAATCAAATGATCTCCAAATAAGCCCAAACGATCGGTAAACATGAGCTCTCTGTAAGCTGATGAAGATAATAACCTCTCCATATGGCTCCCCAACAACTGACTTAGCCTATGGGAGCTCGTGTATAGGCTAATCTCCCCGATACACTGACTGCCTAGAAGAGGGGACATTACAGTCCGCCCTTCCCAAATATTGCTTGTCCTCAAGCAATGCCCAAACATAACCCAGTCAGTGGTCTGCATCCCAGATGAGGCCGCATAGAATACCTGGATCCCATAACAACCTCAGAAAGTACCCATCGAGCTGACGTTGCACCACACTACTCCACACTGCTCCTCTAACAAGATGGAATTGCAGAAGTCCCAACTGTAATAGCCTGATGTAATCTCTCTCGAGTTTGGCACCAACATGCCTGACTAAACTGGATCAAAATATCTCATACCACAACATAACCAAGAGATCAACATCACGTGCCACTACCAAACCAACACTAGGAGCGCCTCCATAACCATCACCTACCCAACTCAGCTCAACACACGTACTCCAGAAGTGACCTGGATGATCCCATGCCACCCAATCAACTGCAGTAGACCAAACACCCTCGAGGAAGATGTCATCCATCATCAAACTCAGCCAAGTTGGGTGTAAACTAATCTGTATGACATCCGAAGAATCATCCACATCCCACTCTTGCAACTCAACAAGAAACTCAGCCTCATAGACTAAACTGGTATGCCCATAAAGTCTGAGCTCTGCCCCAGGTGACATCTTCGGCACGAGTGACTCAATCCAGTCCACTCCTGCACTCCCACTGATCATAATAGAACTGAGCCCCTGAGAAAACATTATGCTCAATACAGAAGCAGGATACTCAGTGAATCTCATCGGATAATGCCAACCCAAATGGTGACCAATATCTGCTATGCAATCGGTAGGGTCAGAGATAGCAAGGGTAGAACTATAATTGGCCACCCAAAAAATGTATCGGCCATAAGAAACTGAATAATCCATAGTGATACTCCAACTCCCTGAGTCAAATAGGACATCCCATGAGTACCAGTGCTCCCCAAACATCAACAAGTCCACCAGTCTCCAAGCTAGGCTCAGTACCTCTCTCCAATCCACTTGTATAAGCACAAATGGATAAATGTCATGGCTGCTCAAGGAGTGAACGACAACATACCACTCCAACCCGTAATCAACCCTCACCCAAAACATGGTCCTACCATCATCCTCGAAGCTCATAGATACAAGCATACGATCCTGGGTGAGTGAACTCAACTCCAAAGTGGCCCTATCACCCTGAAACTGCACCCGACCACAAATGGTCTGAACGTCAACTAGATAGAAGTCAGGAATGCATGTCCGTATAACACACGACCACTCCACCTCAGCCTCTACTGAGCCACCCAATGTCTCCTCTCCCTACGATGTATCCACAAGGCCAAACTCATAGTCATCATGCTCAATCTGAGGGTAGCATGAATCTCTAGGCCCCAACAAAGAGTCCTCATGGAGTTCCTCAATGCCCTCCACCAACTGCTGAATCTCTATGCATCTCACCTCTGCTACCTGCCCCCTATCTATGGCTACCTCTGAAGACTGATTCTCAGCTTGGAACAGTGAATAGTGAACCAAACTGAGATCCAAACATAGTCTATCCACCTCATCCTCTTTCTCATGGAAAGCGTCCAAGGTGACATCTACAGCTTTGATAGTTGTATCCCTGTCATGTATTACCTACAAGTACACTGATTTGATTTCCTCTAGTGTACCTTTGATGTGTTTCAAATCAATGAGGGAAACCACCTGTTCATATTGGTTCCTAGGGGCCTTATGAATGATGTCCTCGAGCATCCTCTTAGTGTCATTAGTGGTGGACAACACGTGCACTTCATCTTCAACAGACACTGTGAGTTGGTTCTTCCAATTCTTATCCAAATTGTCATGGTCATAAATATTATGCTGACTGCTACTACAATTCAGACAAAAATCAGAACTAACCTCATGAATTTCAGTAGTGTCTTCCAAACTTTTCCAAGCTTCATGTGCCTCCCTGTGTCCATCCTCATCAAACTCATCATTCACACAATCTGAAGATGAACTACAATCAACGTTAGACCCATCATTCATCAAGTCTTCTTGGCTGTCCTGATGAGGTGAACCATCATGATAATCTGATCTATGATCAGCAACAAACTCAACTATGTTATGATTGGAAAAATCAAGTATAGGCTCATCGAAAAAGGCTGCTATGAAACCTGTAACATCACCATCATGTGCATTATGCCTGTCTGATCCTAACTGCAAATCACTTTGTGGATCACCCAAGAATATGTATCTCTCGGGTGCATACATCATAATGGGTTGGGTTTGAGAATACAACCCGTGTTCACCTGTACTACCATCACCAAGATGTGATGGGTGAATGTCAGCTGGTGCTGATCTAGTGTCCTCATGAAGTACAATCTCATCATCTGTATGTGCAACCCTATCTACTAGATCAACCTATGAATTTTCCACACCTACCTCATGTGAATTTTTTGATTCTAGCTCTTCTTCTTCCCAACTCTCCTCGTTGTCTAGGTAGACTCTCAACTTCTTCTTACACCTTCTTACAACAATGTCAACCAATCTATGTGTTGCAGAAGAATAAACCTTGTCCTACCTCCAAACGACTAATAACAAGGTTAACAGAGGCTGCGGAATGGAGTCATATTCATCAATGATTAAGGACATGATGTCCTCCATGTCACAACAAATGAACTCGTCATGTTCCTCACCAATAGAAGATATGAAATAATAATACATACGAAAGATATCACTGTCACAACCCAAGTCAATCAACAGATTACTGGAACGAAGACTGGCCATCAACTCCAAATTCTTTACCTTCTTACCAAACAATGGGCTTCTGATATCACTCAATCCCTGGAAGCTGTCAACAATCGTATGCATAATTTCCTTCATTTTTGTATCCTCATATGGTGCCTCTGGAGCTGTGATCCATGTGAGTTCACTTAAACAACAAGTAACAATGAGTCTTATCCTATCATCTGAATGTGTCATCCATTTATCCTGGCTCAAGGTATCCAGTGTAGGAAGTATGGCAACCTGCCACTCCACTGAAGGTTGTTGTTCCACCATGGCCAAACATTCCTCTATTTCATTCAGGATGACAATAGCATCATCATCTGACGGTAATAACTATTCAAATTTTTTACCTACAAACCATAGTTTCCTGTGCCATTCTTTTCATCACTGACTAGAGCCATAGTTCAATACCCGAATAGGCTGGCAGGGCTGAACTTGAGCTCTGATACCACTATAATGAACACCTCGTCCCTCTACTACACTTCTCTATTATTTTGCATGTATTGTTTATGGTATTTTTTTTTGTGAGTTTGTGTGGTTGATTTGAAAGTAATTGCAAATTGATAACAAGCAATAGTTGGAAACAAGAACAAATTTTATTTCAATTCATGATAACTGAAAACATATACAAATTTACATATTTTCCTAACCTGATTACGAACAACAACAAATATGATACAAAAGCAAGTCTAGAAATGTCTCATTTGCTATGATTTTCCTTCTTCATTCCTCCCAATGGCCCTTCAATGAGTGCAAATTTCAAACTGAGGTTGGTTGCTCCACATGCAAGTCTGAACCCAACCAAAACTACTTTCAAAAGACTATTGCTAATTAAATCTACTAACCCTCTGAACTGTACAACCTATAAATCTATACGATAACCCTTAGAAATTCTATATTCCTTCAAAATCAATGTAGGAATGCTCAAAAAGGGGCGCTTGGCAAAGGTAGATTTAACTATAAATACCCATAATGAAACCCTCACCAAATCCATAAAATATGAGCAAAAATGGTACGACTGACGTACTTTTTCCCTCAAACTTCAACAACTTCAAAATGGATTGAGACCCATTTAAATTACCATTGAAATAATGAAACCCATAAGCTTTGATCTTCAATCCAGTTGATTTCAGTCATAGGCAAAACCTGATCTGCCACTGTTATGCTCTGATAATTCCTCTACAATTGAGAAATTCAATCCTTCAGCTAGAGGTGATTTCTCACACCTGAAACTGGTCCAATCTTGCTGAGAAATCACTCCCAACAAGCCCTTTGATCTTCTGTCGAAAATCCCTATGAAAAGCTCAATAAAAATTCCAAATTCTCCATATCTCCCAAATGAGGCCCAACTCCAAAATATAAAGGTGCAATTAGGGTTTGGGTGCCCTAATTAGGGTTGCACATACTTATTTTTTTATTATTTTTAATATCTTTAATTTATGTCCCTTTACATCATAAAGAGGGCCACGTCCCCCCCTTGGCCTAGGCATACCACTTTAAGTTGTTTTTTAAGTTATAACTTAACGTTATAACATTATATTATAAAGTGGCCCCTTTCACATCCATAAAGTGATTTCATAATATAAAGTCATTAAATAATAAATCACTTTAATGGAATATAACTTCACCCATTAAAATACTGGACCTCTGCTCCTCAAAGCAACAATCCGTGAATGGTTTTGGATACCCATTTCATCGAAGAATAATACTATGTTGAAGTCGTCATCCGAAACCCTAAAAATGGACACTGCTAAAAATAGCAAGTCCAATCAAATGATCTCCAAATAAGCCCAAACGACCAGAAAACATGAGCTCTCTATAAGCTGATGAAGATAATAACCTCTCCAGATGGCTCCCCAACAACTGACTTAGCCTACGGGAGCTCGTGTATAGGCTAATCTCCTCGGTACATTAACTGCCTAGAAGAGGGGACATTACATTTTTCAAAGCATGAGCAATCACAAAACAACATCATATGCATAATCCATGGAAGTAACATAATACACATAATACACATCTATGTTAAGTATTGTAGACTTGTTAAGGTTTTAAACTTTGAATCTTCACTTCTATCTTAGAATCAAATTATCTAGCTAAGCAAACGTGGGAATATAGCTCTTAGTTCTTAGGCCCCTCATAAAACTGAACACCATAGCATCCAAAATGGTGTTAAACATGTCTATATGTATTGTCTTTCATCTTGATACCACAAGCCATTGATAAGAGAACTTGGCCTAGTTTTTCATTGCATTATGGAATTTAATACTTTCTTGTTTAGCATTTTTCTTGGAGAGGTCAAGCTCTACTCCTTGGAACTAAAGCTTGCACCTTCCATTGCTCTTGCTATTACTCTTTATGTGCCCTCTCCAACTCCAAAAATTGTCCATACTACAACTCAAATATCTTTGAAAAACACCTACAACTTAGTAAAAATGAAAATATCTACAAATTAAATGCAAATGACATATTCTAGCTTTCATAAGGCATGATCTTGCACACCCTATAGGGACCTGTCACTCCCTAGATGTTCCAGATGAATGTAAGAGGATGCCTAAACTCTTCCTTTGTCATGTAATACACTTGTGACTCTAGTAAACTTAGGGCTTCAAAAACTGACAATTTCTCTTTTGTTTTCTTTATTGCTTTGGTGTTGTTAAGGCCTCCATTTGTTGACTTTGGTTTACCTCTTCCTATTGTCAATCTTTGATGTTCCTCCTTTTGTTCTCCTTTCCTTCCCCCCTCCTTATGCTACCTTCAACCCCTATGTTGAATATTGACCATCCTTTTTTTTGTAAATAGGAGGCTATTGCCCGAGTATGAGTTTGTGTTTACTAAGTACTTACAAACACTGATAGATTTTACCAACCACTAGGTTTGATATTGTGTGAGGAAATTTTGTGTAGTGCCAAAGTGAGTTTGGTTTCAATCTCATAGGTATTGCCTCTTGCCTTCCACTTTTTGTGAGGGAAAAAAAGGAAGGGTGAACTTATAGTCATGATCATCCCTTGGGCTCATCTTTTTTTACAACATGCATTCTTTTTAATGCAATTTTATTATGGAGATTCATGTAAGTTGAAAAATATGTGTCCCAGGGGACAACGCAATGGTTCAGGCTTTGGTTCTTCTTCAAGATGTCCAAGGTTCAAACCACAACGTGAGCGAGTGTGTGAGGGGTGGGTGTGTGGTGGTTGTATGTTAAATTCCTTATTGATAAGCATAACTCTTGAATTTATGAGGGGTCATGGTTGGGAGAAGACTACTCAGTCCTGTGCGTTGGTCGTAGGAGTTTCTTACACTAACCAAATAAAAAAAAAAGTTAAAAATATATATTTTATTTTTTAAAATATGACATAAATACTTTTTAATACCATCTTATCATAAAAACTTAAATAATCGGTGATGTGACCCGGGTTCAATCCCCATGGTGAATGTGTATAAGAAATATTACTTAAAAAAAACTTAAAAAATTAAAAAATTAAATGTTATGTTTTTAGATTTAATTATTATAAGATAAAAAATCAATAATTTTTTAAGCGTTTTAAATTTTAATATATATTATTAAAGTATCGGAAAGGACATGACTTGCATTATCTGTGATGTGATCCGAGTTCAATCTCCACGACGGATATGTGTATGTATAAGAAGTATTTACTCAATAAAAAAATATATATTATTAAAATAATATTTGTTTTTAAATTAAAAAACACCATAAACCAAATACAAATTTATACATTTCATTGGTCATGTTTGAAACAAATTAATACAATAATTTTATTGTATTAAAACTAAAATTTGAAAAAAAAAAAAAACTAAGGTGAAAAATTGCACATTAATTAGTTATAAAAATTATATATATATATATATATATATATTATTTTTTATAACAAATCTTTATAACTTTTAGTTTGTTGGGTAAAGATAAAGTCAACCAAGGAATTGAATCGAGGCAGCCTAATCACAAGCACTTGCCCAATGCCACTACCAATTGACATATTTTTATGAGGGGTTCCAATCCCCTCATACTAGGGTTTGAATATACATTGCTTGAAGGATTAGAGTTTTAGCATACGTGGCTTGAAGGAAAACCCAAGGACTTACCACTATGAGATCTATCCCCTTTATAATCCTTAGCCTGTTGGGTGAAAAAGAAGTCAATAGAACCCCGACCTTCCAAGAAATTGAACTGATACGGCTAAGTGACAAGCACTTGTCTGCTACCAACTAACCTATCCCTTTCTTGGCAATTCTTAAGGTAAAACATGTGTTTTTATGAGGGGTCTTGGTCCCCTCTTACCAGAATAGCCTATTGACAAGCACTAGTTCGCTACCAACCAACCTATTTCTTTCTTGGGAAATGATAAGGTAAAACATTTGGATGAAAATCCAAGGACTTACCACTACGGGATCCTTCCCCTCTATAATCCTTAGCCTATTGGATAAGGATAATAGGACCCTGACCCTTCAAGGAATTGAATTAGGGCAGCTTATCGTTAAACACTTGTCTGCTGCCAACCGACCTATCACTTTCTCCGCTGGTAATCGACCTATCACATTCTGAGCAAATATTAACATAGAACATTGGTTTTTATAACGGGTCCTGATCCCCTCATACTAGGATTTGAATTTGTGTCTCTGGATGAAAACCTAAAAACTTACCACTAGAGGATCCTATCCAAGATAAAACTTTGAGTTTACACGGATTTTTACAAGAGGTTCCTCGGGTCTGATATTAAATTTCTTGAATAAAAACCCATAAACTTACCACTACAATATCTTCATGGATCAATTTTTTTATTTTATTTTATTAATAATTCAGTCCTACATTTTTTTTATAATTTGTTCTCTTTGATATGAGCTAAAAGTAATATTTCATTTTAGATTTAACCTAAAAAATATATTTTTTTTTTATTATAATTTTAATTATTCTTTTAATTATTAATATTCTAAAAATTTATACGATAACTAAAATACATTTTTTTTGTTACATAAAAGAGTTGGTTACAGTCACTATTTTAGTAATTGGCCAGTGCAGGGTTTAAATCATAGGGACTGCTCCCAACAAATCTATTCATATCGTTCTTGTTGATCCGATGTGAGATGAGGACCTCATGGCACTAGGGGTTTCATATGTCTTCGTTTGATATGCACTCAAAAAGATGAAAGATTCAAAGCAGACTACTACTTTACAAAAAATTGGTTTCCCCAAATTTAAACCTAAAAATTTTCTATAACTAAAATACATTTAACAATACTCTTCATAATCTCACATCTAATATGTATATGTAATTTTAAATAACAATAAAATTGTATTCAACGTAGTAAGGCAGACAAGCGTTAAAAAATTGAAGTCTAGATGCGTGTGCATGGCAAGGAAGGCATTAGAAGCTTAAAAAAAGTCTAAATGCGTGTGCATGGCAAGGAAGGCATTAGAAGCTTAAAAAAAAGTTTAAATGCGTGTGCTTGGCAAGGAAGGCATTAGAAGCTTAAAAAAGAGCAACGAAATGGAACAATAATATTGACGGAGATTAGTTTTTTTTAAGTTTGTAGCTATTTTTCTAGAAAGTAAATATTGAAGGAGATAAGGCATCTAGTGGAAAAGCATGGAGATAATATTGACGGAGATAAGGCATCTAGTGGGAAAGCATGGAAAGTTAATAAATTCTTTTTAGTTTCTAGCTATTTTTCTAGAAAGTAAATGTTGACGGAGATGGGAAAGCATGGAGATAATATTGACGGAGATAAGGCATCTAGTGGGAAAGCATGGAAAGTTAATGGATCCAATACCCTTCACTGGAGAGATTCATTCTGCATCATCCACGTCCATACTTTTCACACAACATCAAATAATATAATGATTTAAACCATCACATTGATGAATATCTCAATAAAAGATATTCATTGAGATTTTTTTAACTGTACAAATTATTATTTACTATCAATTAAATAAATTTTTACATAATGAATGTTTATTCTCAAACTTTTACAATAAAAAATTACAATATAAATAAATTTTTACATAATGAATGTTTATTCTCAACTTTTACAATACAAAATTATAATATAAGGCATTTAATTATAAATGAATTTAAGTTTTGTTGTAGACTTAGTTATTAAGTTCGAGTTCGTATTGGAGTTGGACACTCTTAAAGCAAAATTCGACATTTTTAAAAATTTGAAATAAAATTTGATTATTATAAATGCATCCTTTTAAAGTAAAATTCGACATCTTTAAAAATTTGAAATAAAATTCGATTATTATAAATGCATCTTGGATCCCACAAGAATCAATTTTTTTTTTTTTTTTTTCAAGTTCTTGGAGATTATATTGACGGAGATAAGGCATCTAGTGGGAAAGCATGGAAAGTTAATGGATCCAATACCCTTCACTGGAGAGATTCATTCTGCATCATCCACGTCCATACTTTTCACACAACATCAAATAATATAATGATTTAAACCATCACATTGATGAATATCTCAATAAAAGATATTTATTGAGATTTTTTTAACTGTACAAATTATTATTTACTATCAATTAAATAAATTTTTACATAATGAATGTTTATTCTCAAACTTTTACAATAAAAAATTACAATATAAATAAAATTTTACATAATGAATGTTTATTCTCAACTTTTACAATACAAAATTATAATATAAGGCATTTAATTATAAATGAATTTAAGTTTTGTTGTAGACTTAGTTATTAAGTTCGAGTTCGTATTGGAGTTGGACACTCTTAAAGCAAAATTCGACATCTTTAAAAATTTGAAATAAAATTTGATTATTATAAATGCATCCTTTTAAAGTAAAATTCGACATCTTTAAAAATTTGAAATAAAATTCGATTATTATAAATGCATCTTGGATCCCACAAGAATCAATTTTTTTTTTTTTTTTTTCAAGGTCTTGGTCCCATTTTGTGGATTCCTCACAAGGCGGCTGGCTCTCTTTTTTCTAATCGACTAATGTGATGATGCAAGTCTAGTGGCATATTTTATGATTGGAATTTTGTTCCATGTTAATATTTTATCTATCTATTACACCAACAAAGTCCCAACAAGCAGTACAACGAAAATTATTAATTTTTCAAGCTGAGACAACGCTCATTCACCGATTGCGGCAGATGTAAGCCGCGAGTGTAGGAACCTGCAGTAACAGTTCATCTTCAAGCTCAACCAGTCCAGAATGTTTTTCGTGCAGATTGGCGATCACCGGTTTTCAGTCCCAAGATCACCGGTTTTCAGTCCCAAGATAGAGTTTAGACCCAGATCGTGGATCCTTATATGAGAAGAAGGAATTTTTTTTCAGAAGGTGCAAACACGAAATACTAAAAATGTTTTAGGCCATTCATTGTGATTACATCTTTCAATCGTATCGTGGACGGGTTCCCTGACAGTTCTATTCACCGAAAAAAAAATTCGTGGTTATCCGACAATTCCATTCACCGACCAGATTTGTTTTTCGTGGTTATCCGACAATTCTTAAACAATTTTAAACATCCTTAGCTAACGGATAGATACGACGGAAGAAATTTGACGCGTAGACCAATACAACTATTATTACCTCCAACAAAATTTTTGACATAAAATTTGATTATTGTTATTATGTTGTTTTTTTTTTCAAATAAAGGGTTTATTCGCGGAATTTATTGGTTAGAGTTTTGAATTCGATGAATTTCGAATTTAATCTAAAAATTCGATGAATTTGATAACTAAGGCTGTAGTAGTAGACGAGGATGAAGTGCGCACAGGGGCAACACTAGACGACGATGACCACAAAGAGCTCACAGGATCTGAGCAGAGGAGCAAGATCAATGGAACATATTTTAGTGGGATTTGAGTAGATTTGAGCGAGATGTCTTCAAATATTGTTGATGGTAGGCAGTAAATTTTATTAGGGTAATGCAAAAACAAATGGAAAAGCTTATGATAATGATCATTCAAAGAGAAGATTGTAGAGGAAAAAAAGCTTGAGCTCTCTAGAAAGTTTAAGATTTCAGTAGTTTTGGAGAATGATAAATTTGTGGTTCGGGTTTCAAAATCCCTAGCAAATAAAATTATTGTTGAGAGGGAGAATTCATTGGTAGGTAAATTTGCTGAAAATGTTTGCCTAGATTCTATTCGAAAGTGGATGCTTTTTAGATGGAATCTAAAGGGTTCTTTGCAAGTTGTAGCTCTCCCTCATGGTTTTATCCTTTTTAATTTTACTTGCAATGAATATTTGGTTAGGGTCTTGATGGGAGGACCATGGTTTTTTGGTAGGAGGAGATTATGTTTAAAGAAATGGTTTTCGAGTTTCAATACATTAATAGATAATATGGTTTTCGAGGGTATTTGGGTGAGTTTGCTAGGTTTGCCAATGGATTTCTGGCATGAAGATATTTTAACAAGAATTGCAAGCTCTATTGGAACTCTCCTAGATTTTGATCATTCAACTAAAGTGAAGTCAAGGCTTCTAGCAACTAGAATATGTGTTAATGCAAACCTGAGTAAACCCTTACCTCAATCAGTAAAAATCATGTCAAATTATCAAGAATGGGTTCAAAATGTGGAATATGAAAATTCTCTTGCTCTTTGTGGGGTTTGTAATCGATTTGGATATTTTGCTAGAAACTACCCTCAAAAGAAGGAGCAAGAGGTTGAGGCAGGCAAACCCATTACTAAGGTTTGGAGGAGGAAATTGGGAAAAGAAGATAAGGGGTCAAGACAAGAAGCAAATGTAGATAATAATTTAAAAAATAGCAATAAGTTTCAAATTTTGAAATAATTGGAAGAGGAATTTGTGCTTGAAACCCAATGCCCTACCTATGAAGGGATTGCCAGAACTAAAGTAGAAATTATAGAGAATACCTGGTTAGGGTTCATTGATGAAAAAAAGAATTAGGGAATCGACTGTAAAAAAAATTCATAGATGGTAAAATAATGAAGATAGATGGTTCGTTACCTTTAACAATAGAAAAACAAATTGAGGGACCTAAAAAAACTTTGGAATATGTGGATACAGATACTCAAAGGTCATTACAAAAACTGCAACAATCCTAGGGAGAGATGCAACTTCATGAAGAAATAACACAATAACAATCGAAGATGCCCCAAAAACTACAACAAAGTGAAGGAGATGTGCAATAAATAGAATGAAGAACACAATAGTCTGAGGATAAGAATAAACAACAAATGA
The DNA here is from genome assembly GCA_028583015.1 of Wollemia nobilis. Taxonomy (NCBI): domain Eukaryota; kingdom Viridiplantae; phylum Streptophyta; class Pinopsida; order Araucariales; family Araucariaceae; genus Wollemia; species Wollemia nobilis. The sequence continues at coordinate 14,177,466 of JAQPPZ010015100.1, forward strand.
TAGGTGTGAGGGTGCAAACTGAGAATCAACAATTAGGGGATAAATTGAAGCTAGATGAAGAGGACGGTGTTGAGGAATGAGATTCTTTAGTTGATTCGGAGGTAGACGTTCTTCTAAGGAATTTGATTAGACTTTCAAAGAAGAAATTTGTTCTTGGTATGCCAACTCCAAGGGGAAAACAAAAAACAAGAGATGGAAGATCTAGATAAAAAACTAAACAAGTGGTTGATGGTTCTCATAAGACTTTATTAAGTGGGGTTAAGAACCCACAAAAATCTAAGGATAAGGAGCTCACTTACCTTCATCTCCATAAATCTAAGACTTATTATTTTAAACAACTTTTGAAGTAACATTTTATTAATACTTAGACCATAACCATAATTAATTAATACCATTAACTAGTTATATATCTCAATATCATAAATCAATAAAAGGAGTTTAAGCATGACCATAATATGATTCATTAAGTTATAATGTTATTTAGAATAAAAATACAATCTATTTTGTTTGTCACATTAAAGTATGGAAAATATCTCAAATAAATGGCATTATCATTTGTAACATAATTTTAAGTCCATATGTTATAATATCAATATATTGTCTAACGAAGGGAATGCAAATAACGATATCAAGACTATATCAAGATCCAAGTTTCATGTAAGTCCAAGATCAAGAATGTGCATCCATGACCTAAGGCCAAAAGACTGAGATAAGTAGTTCAAAGAATTGTTTATTTGACAATGCTAAAATTTTGTACCTTATCTTATAATTTTATAAAGTTTTTAATTTTGTTATATTAAAAACAATGGTTAGTTTAAAGTAGTTTTTTACAGTGCTATATTTTAAAAGTAAGATATATATGGCTTTTATTAGGAACACTATCATAAAAATATTATAACATTACATCTATTGTTAAGTGGATTAGACCATATCCAACTTGCCTTTCTATCAAATATTCTTGATATCTCTAAACCCATTATTTTTACTCTAGCAAAATTTCGATATCATTTTCATTAAGAGGTGAAATATTTCTTGACCAGTTACCTTCTAAAATATGATTTTTTTCAAGATTAAGATCAACACCATGATTGACTAAATTATCTACTATCCTATTTATTTTTATAAATACGTTAACATTTCTAGGATATTACCGTCAATAATTGATCTACATAAAAACCAAAGCTAAGGTTGATCCAATCCCTACATTCATTTTGCTTGATACCATTAATAATAAAATATGAATCTCATTTAATTGAAAAATATTTCCATCCTTTTTCAAGGCAATTTTCATCCTTGTAAAAAGTTCCCTAGCCTTTGAATAATTATTGGTTAAATTTTCATATGATTTTGATTAGGTGAGGATAATTTTTCCTTCGTTATTATGAAAAAACACAACCTTGACCAAATTTCCTTGCATTTTCTTCGATGAACCATTGTTGGACTCAACTTCTAAATGTTTCTATTTTATCTTATAACAACTAATGTCAGTACCAATAGTCCATAGGATACTTAATGATTTAACTTTGAAATAAGTAATCCAACAAGTTATCAAATCTTAATGCCCATGAGTCCATATACTATATTACTTTTTCCTTCTACTAAATAACCCTAAATGATGTATGCAAAAGGATAATGAAAAAGTAAATAATGCCTTATCTTTCATGTTTTATCATCCATAATTATTCCTTTTTTGGTAGATTCATATTTTCACCCCTTTCCTTTTTGTTTTTCTAGAAGATTCGATTTTTTGGATGTAATTTTGCTCTAGTGCCTTGTCCTTCTAAATTGTTGAGGCATTCAAAAGACAACATTGGAAATAATTTTTAAATTCAAAATTGTTTTTGAATGTACACAAGGTTCTCATTGTTTTTGCATCATCCTTTAGATGTATTCACATTTTTTGGGCATGCTCGATCCCATTTACGAGAGGCACAATCCTAGCTAGCATGGCATGCACTAAGGCATATGAGGAGAGAGGATATAGGTTCAAACTAGTCAATGCACATTTATTTCTCTTTTGGAAGTAGAGTCTAGGATAAAGTGCCCCCTATCATCCTTCTAACCTATTGATAAATTTGCTCAACTGGCTAGCTAAGTTGTGTTTATAAATTAAACTAGAGAAGGTGTCACGTTTGATTCTTGCAAATGCTATTTTTGGCTTGATTGCTTAGCTCAAGCGATGACTTTATGGAGGTATTGTCAAAATTAGCACTATTAATGGGCTATCCTTGTTGGTTAGTAAATTGTTATTAGGCATCAAAAGGCATGGGTTAAAATCCCTATTGCTTGCTTGTTTTTCTAGGTAGCATGTAGGAGTCTTGTTAAAAAAGAAAGCATTCCCTTTTTTGCTCAAAGTCAACAAAGGCATGGTGTTGGAAATATTGAGCATATTGAGTTGTCATTGATGTCAAAGGATTGATGTCAAAAGAGCATGGTATTTAAGACAGAAATATTCTTCAAGAATGATGAGTTTACAAGGTTGGACAATGGAAAGCAAGGCAAATATGTTTAAGGATTATAATATTTAAATATTATAAATAAAGTTTATAAAGGTTCAAGAGGCTTGAGGACAAAGGTTTATAAAGATAAGGACAACAAGGTTTAAAGGATTGGGACAAAGAGATTTAATAATTATAAAATTTTGAAGGTTTGTGACAAAAATATTTAATAAAGGTTTAAGGCCTAAGGACAAAGCTTTATAAAATGAAGGACAAAGGTTTATACAGATAAAGTCAAGGTTGGGCCACTAAAGGTTTTAATCACTACAAAGTTAAAAAAAAGGTTAACCTTATAATATTTAAATTAAAAATTTAAATATTATAATCAAAGCAAATGGCACCAACGTTTGAATGAAGTTTTTGAAATCATAAAGTGCCGACGTCATCAAAAACCAAGGAGTGCATATAAATACATGATGTTTTATTTGCCTTTGGAATCTAAGAATCGCATGCACTATTTCGAGAATAATTATTTTTTGATAAAGTGAACGACATACAAGTGAAGGTAGTGAAATTATTGATGTGCATAAACCTGAGATAAATATTTTGAATTCACTTATGAGTCTTGCTTGCTGGTGTAGCCCAAATGGTCACTGGATTTGTGTGTGAGCATTGCGGTAGAGGAGGTTTGAGGGTCGAGTTTCCTCTATGACAATTTTTCTGAGTTACTTTACGACTTGTTGAGGCAGATACAGGGTTATATCTTGTGGGTCCCCTTTTGGTGCTACCAATTGTGGTAGCACAGCTAGTCGTAGAGCGCTTGGGAAAGCATTGCTTCACATGAGTGCAGGAGTTCGAATTGTGACAAAAAAAGTATTAATTTTTATAAAGTGAATTAGGAGATATAAGGTATAAAGTGTTGGTTTAAATAATTTAATTTTTGTATATTATTAAAAGGGGTTATAAGGTTTGTGGTGGTGTTAGAATAAGGGGTCTTTCTGGAAAGTCTTAAGTATTGTGATTATAGCGAATCATTAATAGGTGAAATAAGGTTTGAGAAGATATTATAAGGTATATTTGAGATTATTATTATTTGTAATTGTTGAATATTTTTAGAAAGGAGAAATAAGGTGTATTTATGATTATTGTGATTTGTAATTTTGCATATTTTTAGAAAGGAGAAATAAGGTGTATTTATTGAGGTGCATTAGTGATTGATTGAAGTTGAGAGTAATTGTGCATTGCTTTGATTGAAACTGGAAATATATGAGCTAGGGTTTGAGAACAAGTTGTGCATGAGTATTGAATGATATTGGGAATAAAAAGTGCAAGTGGTTGAGAACATAATTGTGCATTGCTTTGAGTGAAATTGAAGTGAAAATTTGCAAGGGTTATAGACCAATTTTTGTGAAACAAATTTGTGCATTATTGTGATTAATGTTGGAAAGAAATTTGCAAGGATTATAGATCAGATTTGAAAGCAAAATTTGTGCATGATTCATGTTTGATAAGCAAGGCAAATTTATGCATTTGAGATTGATTTTGAAATGAATGGTTAGTGGATTGAAATTGAAAATATATGAGCATTATGTGTATGCAATATTTGAGAAGGTGTTATGAGCATATTTGAGCAGGTGTTATGAGAAGATTTGAGAAGGTGTTATGAGAATATTTGAGCAGGTGTTATGAGTATATTTGAGCAGGTGTTATGAGAAGATTTGAGTAAGTGTTATGAGCAGATTTGAGAATATTTGAGCAAAGTTGTGAGTATATTTGAGCAGGTGTTATGAGTATTTGAGCAGGTTTATGTGACTAGATTTGAACAAAGTTGTGAGCATATTTGAGCATGTTTATGTGAGCATATTTGAGCAAAGTTGAGAGCAGGTCTTGGAGCAAACCATAGCAAAGAGGATCGGTGTCTCCTGTGGATAGAGGTCCACGAACTAGAGCAATGGGAATTGGTGTCTCCTATGGATAGAGGTCCACAAACTTGAGAATAGGGGAGTGGTGTATCCTTTGGGTTGGTGCCCATAAACACTGTAATAGGGAATTGGTTCCTAAGAGATTTGTTGAGAAAATTTATAAGAAATATTTTCTCCATGGATGTAGCCAACATTGGATGAACCATGTTTAATCTATGTCTCTTATTTGTGTGATGATCTATACATTGTTTCATTATTGCAATTGATAATATTGGACAATACTACTTTGGAAAGAAACATAAAAAGTTTTATCTTATATTGTTCACCCCCCTTGTAGTATAAGCTTGTGTTTTTCAATTGGTATCAAAGTGCGTTCTTTCGTGAAAGCCTAACAACTTGAAGGAAGATCTTATAAGAACGCACATGGCCACTGAAGTGATAGAAGATGCTCCCATGATTGAAATAAAAAAGAAAGATTCAAAAAAGAAGAGGAAGCCACAGTTGATATAAAAAAGAAACTTATTGTTTCTCTTGGAGAATTAAAAAGGGTTAGAAAGAAGAATTCAAGATTGAAAGCTCAAGTTCAAGAGGACAAGGAAACAAAGACAAAGCTTCCAAGATATCATAGACTTAAAAGTGAAGGTTGAAGGGAAAAAAATAATTGAAGAAGTTATGGTTGAGAAATTAAAGGTAAAAGAATTAGAATGTGAAAAATTGGAACATGAAGTTGTCTCTCTAAGAAAGGAAGTAGAAAAGTCTAAGGATAAGTTGTAGCAAAATATAAGGTTAGAGAAACAGAAAGAAGAATCAAGCTCAAAAGGAACAAAGACATCAAATAAATTTAGTAAAAAGGAGCCCATGACCTATGCTGATGTATTGAAGGAGGAAAAATATAGAGAATCATCATGGACAGAAGTCAATCATAGGAACAAAAATGAAAGAACCATGCGACCATATAATTCAAGACAATCAAACAGGTTTAAAAATTTCTTCCATGGTTATTGTTTCTCATGTAACAAATATGGTCATAAAGTTGTACATTGCATGGTCAATGTGAAAAATAATGTTAGCATCATTAATAGAAATTTCAATTCTTTTGCACCTCTCATGAATAACAATGTCATGTGTTACAAATGTAATAATTTTGGGCACAAATTTAGATGGTGTAAAATAGTATTTCCTAAACATCCTAAATCAAGTAAGAAAGAGGAAAATCAAACAGTTCAGAAGGAGATATCCTCAAAAGTTTGGAAAAAGAAAAAGAAAAGTCCATGTTGGTACAAACATCTTTTCATATGCAAAATGAAGGTAATCAATGGTACATTAATAGTGGTTTTTCAAGCCATATGACAGGTGACAAAAGCAAATTTCTTTCTCTCAAGAAAATAAATGGAGGAAAAACAAAATTTGGTGATAATACCTCTACCAAAATTGTTGGAAAAGGGATTTTGAGTTTGGATAATGGAAAATCTAGGACAGAAAATGTGCTATATGAAGGATTGAAGCACAATATAATAAGTGTAAGTCAACTATGTGATCAAGAGTATGTACTCACATTTCACCCAAATGGATGTGAGATCAAAAAATTCAAGACATGAAATCTTATTGCAAATGTCGATAGAACTACAAATAACCTCTACATGTTAAGTGAAATTAAGGGAGGAAAATGCTTTTTATCACAAGACGATGAGAGCTGGTTATAGCATAGAAGAATGAGTCACCTAAACTTTGACAACATAGTGAAAATAAGCAACAAACAAGCAGTCAAATATTTTCTCAAAATAGGAAAACTCCCAAGCATGATTTGTGCACAATGCCAGCATGGTAAGCAAATAAGATCAAGTTTCAAATCAAAGGATTTTTCTTCCATCCAAACCCTTGGAGCTAGTTCATACCGATCTATTTGGATCTACAAGGACAAATATTTTACAAGGTGAGAGTTCATGTTATTTATTGATGATTTCTATAGAATGACTTAGGTAACATTATTAAAAGAAAAATCAGAAGCATTTGAAAAGTTCAAGGTATTCAAGGCACTAGTAGAAAATGAAATAGACAAAAAAATCAAGTGTCTAAGATCAGATAGAGGAGGAGAATTCACTTCAGGTGAATTTGTAGAATTCTATGAACAACATGGAATTAAGAGATAATACTTAGCAACAAGAACTCCATAACAAAATGGAGTAGTTGAAAGGAAAAATAGAACTGTTCAAGGTATGGCCAGGGCTATGTTAAATGAGTCTAATATTTTTGATGTATTTTGGAAAGATGTAATTCATACAACTGTTTACATTATCAATAGAGCTCAAATAAGAGTAAATAACCACAAAACCCCATATGATATTTGGAAGGGAAGACCAGCTATTGTGAAGTACTTCAAAATTTTTGGAAGCAAATGCTACATTAGACAAGAAGAGAAAAATCTGGGAAAGTTTGATTCCAGGTGTGAAGAGGGTCTTTTCCTTGGTTATTCCACCAAGAGCAAAACCTATAGATGCTACAATAAAAGATCACATAAAATGGTGGAAAGTACAAATGTAAGAGTTGATGAAGAAAAATATCTAAGAGAACCAACTCAAGAAATTATGTATCAAGAAGGAGAAAGTTACAAAGAAGAAGAAGATGAAGAAACTAAAGAAGATAAGACACAAAGGGCACAACCCAATACACCATCCAGGTATGTACAAAAGAATCATCTGGGAGAATTGATTATTGGGAATCCATATGAGAGACAAACAAGGAGGAAGATAATAGGAACAGGTGAACATGTAAATTTTTCTTTGCTATCCAAGGTTGAGCCCAAGGATTTCAATGAAGCAATTGAATACAAACACTGGATTAAAGCAATGGAAGAAGAGTTAGACCAAATAGAAAAGAGTGAAACTTGGGAACTTGTCCCACATACAAAATATAAAAATGTAATTGGCACCAAATGGGTCTACAAAAATAAGTTGAATGAATATGGTCAGGTTGTCAGAAACAAAGCAAGACTTGTGTGCAAAGGCTATGCACAAGTTGAGGGGATTGAATTTGAAGAAACATTTGCTCTCGTTGCACATCTTGAAGCCATAAGAATGTTTTTGGCTTTCTCAAGCTTTAAAAACTTCAAGGTGTATCAAATGGATGTAAAATTAGCTTTTCTAAATGGTTACTTAGAGGAAGAGGTCTACATAGAGCAACCATATGGTTTCAACCTGATAGATAATCCGGACTATGTAAATTAAAGAAATATCTCTGTGGACTAAAGCAAGCCCCTAGGGATTGGTACTCAATATTGGATAAGTATCTCCAAGAATAGGGTTTTAAAAAAGATATAGCTAATAACAATCTATACATCAAAAATGAAGGAAATAACTTGTTGATTGTAGTGGTCTATGTGGATGATATCATTTTTGGAGGCAATAATGACAAGATGTGTCAAAAATTTACAAAGTGTATGCAAAATGAATTTGAGATGTCTATGCTTGGTGAGTTATCTTTATTTCTTGGGTTTCAAATTTTACAATCAGATAAAGGTATATTTCTCTCTCAGACCAAGTATGTGAAAGAAATGTTGAAAATTTCAGGATGGATATTGTAATCCTATGAGTATCCCCATGGTTACAGGATGTAAGTTAAGTAAATATGATGAGTCTCCTAAGGTAAATCAGACATTATATAGATTCATGATTGAGATTTTACTTTATATCACAACTACAAGACCTAATATAATGTAAGAAGTTGGAGTGGTGGCAAGATTTCAAGCTGCACCAAAAGAAACACATGTACAAGCAGTTAAGAGAATATTTAAATATTTGAAAGGTACTATGGGTTTTGGACTATGGTACCCCAGGTGCAATAATTTCACTCTCACAACATATATAGATGTGGATTGGGTAGGAAGTGTTGATGATCAAAAAAGTACAAGTGGAGGAGCATTCTTTCTTGGAGACTATTTGGTCTATTGGCTAAGCAAGAAACAAGCATCAATATTCTTATCCACTGTAGAAGCAGAGTACATTGTAGTACTTGCTTATTGTACACAGGTTCTATGGATGAAGTAGACTTTAAGTAATTTCAAAATAGAGCATGATCATCCTATCCCCATACTGTGTGATAATACAAGTATCATTAATATCTCAAAGAATCTGGTGATGCATTTAAGAACTACGCACATTTCAATCAAATATCATTTTTTGAGAGAGCAAGTGACTGATCAACAAGTAAAATTGGAATACATTGCTACAAAGGAACAAATTGCTGATATTTTTACCAAGCCACTTCCAAAGGAAAATTTTGAGTATCTTAGAGGAAATTTGGGAGTAACTTTAATCCCATCCTAAAATTAATCACCTCAAGAAAAGGAGGTGGTGAGGGGGTTAAGCTAAGTGTTTTATTTTTAGCCCCAAAATGAGACCTTTGCCATTGATGTCAAAGGGGGAGAGATTTCAGTGAGAGGAAGATATTTTATTAAGGGGGAGCAGCTTGTCAGGGGGATCAGTTTGGGAATCCAGTTGTAGTAAAATAAAATTTGTGTAAGGGTTGCCATCAATGACAAAGGGGGAGATTGTTGGAAATATTGAGCATATTGAGTTTTCATTGATGTCAAAGGATTGATGTCAAAAGAGCATGGTATTCAAGGCAGAAATATTCTTCAAGAATGATGAGTTTACAAGGTTGGACAATGGAAAGCAAGGCAAATATGTTTAAGGATTATAATATTTAAATATTATAAAGAGAGTTTATAAAGGTTCAAGAGGCTTGAGGACAAAGGTTTATAAAGAGAAGGACAACAAGGTTTAAAGGATTGGGACAAAGAGATTTAATAATTATAAAAGTTTGAAGGTTTGTGACAAAAAGATTTAATAAAGGTTTAAAAGGCCTAAGGACAAAGTTTTATAAAAGGAAGGCCAAAGGTTTTTTCAAAGGAAGGACAAAGGTTTATACAGATAAAGTCAAGGTTGGGCCACTAAAGGTTTTAATCACTACAAAGTTAAAAAAAAGGTTAACCTTATAATATTTAAATTAAAAATTTAAATATTATAATCAAAGCAAATGGTGCCAACGTTCGAATGAAGTTTTTGAAATCATAAAGTGTCGATGTCATCAAAAACCAAGGAGTGCATATAAATACATGATGTTTTATTTACCTTTGGGATCTAAGAATCACATGCACTATTTCAAGAATAATAATTTTTGATAAAGCGAACGACAGACAAGTGAAGGCAATGAAATTATTGATGCACGAAAACCTGAGATAAATATTTTGAATTCACTTTTGAGTCTCGCCTGCTGGTGTAGCCTAGTTGGTCACTGGATTTGTGTGTGAGTGCTGCGATAGAGGAGGTTTGAGGGTCAAGTCCCCTCAATGATGGTTTTTTTGAGTTACTTCACGGTTTGTTGAGGTAGAGACAGGGTTATATCTTGTGGGCCCCCTTTTGGTGCTACCAGCCATGGCAACACAACTGGTCGTAGAGCGCTTGGGAAAGCATTGCTTCGCGTGAGGTCAGGAGTTTGAATTGTGATAGAAAAAGGTATTAAATTTTTATAAAGTGTATTAGGAGAGATAAGGTATAAAGTGTTGGTTTAAATGATTTAATTTTTGCATATTATTAAAAGGTGTTATAAGGTTTGTGGTGGTGTTAGAATAAGGGGTCTTTCTAGAAAGTCTTAAGTATTGTGATTATAGAGAATCATTAATAGGAGAAATAAGGTTTGAGAAGATATTATAAGGTATATTTGAGATTATTATTATTTGTAATTGTTGAATGTTTTTAGAAAGGAGAAATAAGGTGTATTTATGATTATTGTGATTTGTAATTTTGCATGTTTTTAGAAAGGAGAAATAAGGTGTATTTGTGATTATTGTGACTTGTAATTTTGCATGTTTTTAGAAAGGAGAAATAAGGTGTATTTATGATCATTGCTATTTGTATTTTTGGCAAATCATAGAAAAATAAAATTGAGGGTTTAGTCATTATTACAAGCTTTATTTTGTGAGACTAAAAAGGAGTTATAAAGTATTATTGTGCATATATTTTTAAGAAGGGTTTTAATGTGGATGATTTGAAAAGGAGATTTGCTAACCTGTTTTTGAAGTGGCAAAAGAAAAGAAAACTATTTTGTGACAGGTTTTGAGGGCACATCTTCATCAAGGTAGTTTTTAGAGGTATGGTGATTTAACTCCTTCTCAAGGTGGTTTTGTTTGAGGAAAATATTTTGTTGAAATATGGTTGGAGGTATAAGGATTGATTTGATGTGCATTAGTGATTGATTGAAGTTGAGAGTAATTATGCATTGCTTTGATTGAAACTGGAAATATATGAGCTAGGGTTTGAGAACAAGTTGTGCATGAGTATTGAATGATATTGGGAATAAAAAGTGCAAGTGGTTGAGAACATAATTGTGCATTGCTTTGAGTGAAATTGAAGTGAAAATTTGCAAGGGTTATAGACCAGTTTTTGTGAAATAAATTTGTGCATTATTGTGATTAATGTTGGAAAGAAATTTGCAAGGATTATAGATCATATTTGAAAGCAAAATTTGTGCATGATTCATGTTTGATAAGCAAGGTAGATTTATGCATTTGATATTGATTTTGAAATGAATGGTTAGTGGATTGAAATTGAAAATATATGAGCATTATGTGTATGCAATATTTGAGCAAGTGTTATGAGCAGATTTGAGCATGTTTATGTGAGTATATTTGAGCAGAGTTGTGAGAAGATTTGAGCAAGTGTTATGAGCAGATTTGAGCATGTTTATGTGAGTATATTTGAGCAAAGTTATGAGCATATTTGAGCAGGTGTTATGAGAATATTTGAGTAGGTTAATGTGAGAAAATTTGAGCAAAGTTGTGTATATTTGAGTAGGTGTTATGATCAAATTTGAGCAGGTTTATGTGAGCATATTTGAGCAGAGTTGTGAGTAGATTTGAGCAGGTTTATGTGAGCATATATGATTAGAGTTGAGAGCAAGTCTTGGAGCAAACCAGAGCAAAGGATATTGATGTATCCTATGCATAGAGGTCTACAAACTAGAGCAAAGGGGATTGGTGTCTCCTGTGGATAGATGCCCACAAAATTGAGCATAGGGGAGTGGTGTGTCCTTTGGTTTGGTGCCCATAAACATTGTAATAGAGAATTGGTTCCCAAGAGATTTGTTGAGAAAATTTATAAGAAATATTTTCTTCGTGGATATAGCCCATATTGGGTGAACCACTTTAAATCTATGTCTCTTATGTGTGTGATGATTTGTGCATTGTTTTATTATTGCAATTGATAATATTGGATAATACTACTTTGGAAAGAAAAGTAAAATTTTGTATCTTATACTGTTCACCCCCCATCTCAGTATAAGCTTGTGTTCTTCACACAATGCTTAGTTAATCACTTTATGATTGATCCAAATTGACTTTGAATCACCTTTTTAAAAAAAATGGAGAAAAAATGACTTTATTGTTGACATGGTGACCTTGGCACGTCAAGGAGTCAAATTCACTTATATTTTACCTATTTAATTTTTTTCGTCGAATCAAATTAAAAGACACGGTAGTGATTTGATGACTCAAAATGATTGAGGTGGTGAGAGTGGATTGGATCACTCCAACAAATCATGGCTCACCAAGTGGCAGTTCAATATTGGCTACTACTTTTCTAAGGTTAGAGGTTTTAATTTTTTATTTTTGGGGTCTAGTAGAGAAAATATTATGGAGACCATAACTTTTTCATATGAAAGTGTTTTAAGCCTCTTTTTTTTGTTTAATTTGTATGTTTTTTCTATCTATATGCATTAGTGGCATCATTTCATGGAGCTACTATGGTGTTAGGGGTTATATTATGTAATATGGACTACAAATATCTAGTTACTTTCCTAAATAATTAAAATTATAGTATTTAGTCAAATCGAAATCATTTACTTGAGTTTTAGGATATATAGACGGATTTGTGAAAATTGCAATAGATTTTGAGTCTTTTGGAAGCTTGTATGAAAATATTTTAGGATGTACATTAGTCAATCCCTTTTACTCCTTTGGGTGATTGATTCAACTTATTCATGAAGATATAATCTTTTATGATCTCTTTCTTCTTCTATGTCTTGTCTAGGTACTCTTGAAAGTTTGTTACAACTCTTCTTTCAAGTATATTCATGCAAAGCCTCTTTTTATGATTAGAATTAGGTGGCCCAAGGAAAAGAAAAAGTATTCAAATTGGGTAATACATTTTGCAGATAGGAAAGTTACACTTTTAAAATATATCTTATGTGATAATGGAAGATTGAAAGAGTTTATATTTAAAAGAGGTGGTGATTTTGACTTTCCTTCTTCATTTGGAGTCTTAGCAAAAGTGATTTTTGGATATGTGCAAGGATGTCTAATAGTTTTAGTGGTGACTATGGTTAAGCCTAAGGAGATTCTTGTACAAGAAATAATTTTGCAACAACATATTTCAATTGATGGGGATTATTTAGATGAGTCTACCTCAAAATAAAGAGGTCCACTAGAGCATTTATTATAGGGTGATATTATTGTTACTAATGTATCATCTCCTTGACCCCTTACTTCAAATTATGAGGGGTGTGGAATTTGTAATTTTATTCATGGCCAAGAGTTGTCATTTTACAATGTATTGGATAGGCCTAAGGGTATTTCATTGTGTGATGTATTTACTATTTTGTAATATTTTATTATGTAATCCCAATAGGCCATGATTAATCTTTCTATGGTTAAACCTCATTTAATATTTATAATGAACATAAATCCCACTTGTTATGTCGACTTAGGTTAGAATTTATGATGTGATTGGTATTTTTAGTATTGCTACAAATATCCCCCTTACACTCCTAATTTCTTATTAGAGTTTTGTGCAATATAATGTATGGAGAGTGATTATTTATGGTGCCTATGAAAAACCATCATATCTTTCTCTTTTTCATCCTTTTTTACACTTTCTATATAATATTTAAGTAGATGGATTGTTGCTATTTTTTTCTATAAAATATTATGGATTCCAACATCTTAGAGGATATCCCATTGGCCCAATAGAACTAGTGCCTCTAACATGTTTAATTTTGCATAATTTTTCTTCATTCCTTCTATGACATTGAACTAAAATTCAACCAAGCTGCTCATACTATTTGCTATAAATTTTCTATATTGTCTAGTAGCCATTGTGCATCCTTCACTAGTGAGAGAGGTATTTAATGAGTTACTCTACCTCCTAAATTTTCTTCCTCTCTTTATCATTCCTCATTTATTTGGACTCATCTTACCTCTCTAAATCTCTCTTTTTAGCTTTTAGTCTATTTCCTTTATTTGTATATTTATCTTTTTAGGTCTAAGCATCTACTTGGGACATGTTAGTCATATCTTACTAAATTTTTTCACTCTAAATTTTATATTTTGTAGTTTCTACTAACCCTTTATATTTTAAGTGTATTGGGGCCTTCCCCTCCTAAGTAGCATAGTGTCTTTGCTCATGTTAACCTATTTGTGTGTTGTTTCTTCCTCTCGATGAATTTATTTTTACCCTTGGTCTCAACCCCTTGTTAATTTGTACATATGGCATTATATTTAAAAGTGGAATCCTCACCCCTTAAACAATAGTAAATTTGGTAAAGATTGCATTGTTAAGTTCTAGCAAGATGGAGACTGTATGCTATGCTTGAATGTGATATGTTGATTGATTTAGAAAAAGTTGGTAATAAGCTATTTGATTCATTATTGGTGTCACTTGACCCAAGGTAGTGACATGTTGAGCTTTTCATTATTAATTGTATAGATTTATGAAGGTCTTTACCATGTCAAAAATTAATGTTATGTCAAGCTTGTATTGGTTCATAAAGGATTTATTATCACTATTGATTTGTGAAGGAGTGGGTAGAGTTGGTAGTTGTGGTTGGAAGACAATAGTGGATGATGAGTTTTGTCATAGATGTTTTATGATATATGGAGAAGGTTTTGAGTTTATATATGAATGGATGTTGGGAATCAATAAGATGAAGGGCATAGATCCATGGATTTGTAGATTTTAGGTTTACTTGATGTTATAAGTCATGGGTGGATAAGCAATAACTAGCCTACCCTAATAAAAACTTCTTCTACATGGAATACTTTAAAGGATATAACTAAAATTATATGGTTAACATTACAAACCATTAATGCTAAGTAATATTGTAAACCTTTGATGTAATATGACAATGTCTATTCTTCATTTGGACTAATGTTTGATGGAATTAAATTAAATATCCTCAAAAATTAGTATATCATGGGTGTTTTTTTGAGGATGCCTTTGCATAGCATTTAATTGAAACAAAATAGAATTCCCATTACCCATATTTCCAGATCTATGCATGGAGAATTCTATAATTGATGCCTACCTAGTAGTATAATTATCAGGTAAAACTATATACCATAAAGTAGCTTTATTATGCAAATTGTCAATAAGTGTACCATGATGTCTTCCTCCTAGATGCAATGAATTGACTTGAGTGTAGATAGCTCATTAAGGTTATTCAATGTTGTCTTATTATTTCTCCTATCAAAAGTAGATAATCCTTTCATGGTGACATGTGGGATAGGGAAATAGGCCCTTAGATTTAGTGGCCCTTGATAGGTCTAATTAGGAAGTTGATTATTGAGGCCAAAGAGGTTGAGGTGATAGATTTTTTTTGTAGAAATTTTTCATATTGTTTTGGATAAGGGTATACCACATAATATTGATATGGAGCTACATATGGTGGATAAAATTAATTTGAGGGTATTGATATGCAACATAATAAGGTGATAGAAAAGGAGGGTTCGATATTTGAGAAAAATAAGGTGATGGATTAGGACAATCCAAATGTTGGTTTGGGAAAGTTTACATGTTTTGTAACAATGGAGGATACTACAAGCCCTATGGAGGGACTTGTTTATTTTGAAATGGTAAACACTACTATAGGTTTTACAATATCTAACAAGTTGAAGGTAGTATTTGATTTAGGGGTTTTCTATGTACTTTTCACCGCTATTTGACCAAATAATTCTTATTAATTTGAATCAAAAATTTGATTTTGATTATAAATAAAAAAATTATTGTAAAGAACCTACATTAAGGGCCATAAACTATATTAATAAAATATTTCTGTGTTGGACAAGTAAGATTCAATTGGGCTTTGACATGAAGTCATACTAGTAGGAGGGGTGACTTAAGCATTAGATGTTGGATGTAAACTCACATTATTTAGGTTTTGAAAGGACATAAATAATATATTATTTGAAGGAATATTCACATCAAACATCATGCCATATATGGAATTAGTGTGAGTCAAAGTAAAACATGTACTTACCCAAGTTTGATTTGTGAGAGTGGATGACTAACTATACAAGAAACCAAGAAGATAATTTCTTGGGATGTAGGATTTTGACTTGATTGATTGACCATTGTAATTTATCGTCATCTTGATGTGCTCACATGATTATTTTTTGTTTCTTTTTCCCTTTCATATTCCTCTTTTGGTATACAAGTAATTATTTCAATTGAATTTCTTTGCCTAACCAGTACATTTTTGAGCATGTATTCATAATATTGATATTATGCATATATTTAACTACATAGATAGAATTTTATACAAAAAATTGGTCTATGGAGTGAATCACTAGCAATATTGAGCAAATTACCTACAAAACTAAACTTGAAAAAATTTGATAAATAAAGGGCCAAATGAAATGATCAGAGCAAATTGCTTCAATTCTAGGGTGAATCACACTCCTTTGTGATCTTAGGAAGATTTATTGATATTCCATGTGAATCACTCCATAGGACTAAGAAAAATCATGCATTGAATTCCACTTGGAGATTTAGCAAAAACAATTCCAAAAATTGTACCAAATACCTTCTACCTAGGTTAAAATAAAATTAAAGTTAAAAGTGAGATTTATTATTTTGATGCTACCTTGCTTTCTTGCTTCACAAAAAATAATATGATTCTAAAGTTAATATTGAAGTCACCATTCATAAAGTACCTACAAAGATTAAACATAAGAAAATAAATATGAAATTCAAGATTAATTTGGGATTAGGTTTGATAAATCAAGTCCATAGTCTTGATGAAAAACTTTAGATTCAACTTATGAAAATTTTATAGACTCAAAGTGAATCACTAGCTTAGTGGAACGAATTGCTCCCAAAATTGAACTTAAGATATTTTTTGATATATTTTAGGCATTTAGCTCCAAGTGGATCCAATCAATGAAAGTTTAGAGCAAATCTCTTTTTTAAATGGATACTTGAAAAAATATCTTTCAATTCATATTAAATGCTTCCCTCTTATGGTAGAAATAAATTTTGGTTCTAAAATCAAGAAATTTTGTTAAATGATGAACTTAAAGGAATAGGGTCTCATCGAGCATGCCAAAAACCATGTTGAATTGATGCATGGTGAGTGTTTCTTAGTGGGGTGAATAACTAGATTTATCCCATTGGGTGTACTAATAACTATGTTGAATTGAGTAATTATTTTTCTTATGTGCCCTTAAATCTAGTTTTAATGTTGGATGGAAAGGATTAAGGCCTATTCCAACCTCCAAATTTAGGTTGGATCCTCACTATATTTGATAAATTCTAAACTATCCTAATCTAATTTTATGAAATTAAATGCGGAAATTAAAATGCATGAAGATGAATTGTTAAGTTTTAGGATGCAAGATATTACAAGTGAATATGGGTAAAACTACAACAAGGAGAGTGTATTATTAATTAAAGCATGAGAAATTTGAATAACAATAACGTGTTCCAATTCAAATGAGTTAAAATTATGATAGGAATGACAACATGGAAAAAAGGATTGTGCAACATTCACTATACATTATGCAATATAGGAGGGTAATGCTATTGATGGAGATAAAAATACTTATCAAGTTATCATAAATTTTGTAAATTACAAGAGCACATTATGCGATTCACATAATGTAGCTACAAATTCCTCAAGGCCAAAATATTTTTAAAATGGATCCCATAGCTTATATTTATAGGAAAAGTTTAACCCTATATTACCTGGGATAAGAAACTCTTGCTTTTAGTAAGAGCAATGATTTGGGGTATCTCTAACAGAATGATGCACCTCCACATATTACCTACCTCTAACTTTACCTCTAAATGGCATATAAGACATCCAAAATAAATTAGGGTATCACTACATGCAAAAATGTTACTTTCTAGAGACCTTCTTTAGTATCCAAGCTTACCTTTTTACCCCTCTACTAGTTCATGAGTGATTTACTCCAAGAGGTTAGTGAATTGCTATACTTTGCTAATGATTAACCATAGTTCACTTAGTGCTTTACTCCTGCAATACAATTGTTCCATCTTGCTAGTAGATCACTCTTGGAGAAAATTGACCCCTTCCCTTGGCTTAGCAAAATATGAGGGATTTTGAAAGGTTTTAATTGATTGATCCCATTGTTTTATAACCTTTCAAAATTATAAATTTTCTAAGGTAGTGAATTATCACTACAAGTCTCCATGGATCTGACATATTAACCCTTTGATTTTAAAAACTATTATATCATTATCAATATTACCTTTGATGATCACTTATGGTGATACACTATTGCTTAGATAGAGATTGCTATAGATTTGTTCTTCCTTTTATCCTGAACTAGATCATATTTACTTTAAGCTAGGTATTCCATAAATGACTTTCCTTCCTTGCTACCTAGATTTCCCTCATAATAATCCTTTGTTTTTAAACAAATTTACAAAGATTTAGAATACTAAAATATGAGGTTTAATCCTTGCTTGCTCTCACTACTTTTTCATACTTCCTCCTTGCTTGTATAAGCAATTAATATATCATTTCTCTATGACACACATAATAGTTTCATTTTTATTGTAAATTATTGGTTCTTTTGTTAATTGATAAATATGATTCGCTTATCTAAAATTTAACCTTTTCATTTTATCACTTTGAAAATGAACTCCTAATAGTCTTTCACAATTTTATTTTATTTTAAATTTGTGCTTATTGATTACAATTTATCATTCTATGTATTTTACTTGGTTCCTTATAATATTTACTTTGATGAACCATGATGGTCATATTTTTGGAATAGGAAAATACATTTTTTAAGACTTTCTTGTAACTAGAAAATCCTCAATGTGAGTTGTGTTCTATTATAATCTAATATTTTTGCTTCAACTTTGAGTTTAACCCATGAACAAAACTTTTAATCTCTTTCTTGATCATTTTTACTTTTCAATATTTTTCCATGTGCCCAATATCATAATATATAACATCAAAATGCAATGTTTTGTAATCCACATTTTTAACCCATTACCTTCATTCAAATTTTATCATTGTGGGTTTTGAAAAAGTTTTTTAATTGATTATATGGGATTGAAACGTGACCCACTCATATTAAATCATAACCACATAGTGATACAATAATAGCTTGGTAGTTATGCATCTATCACTTGGCAAGATTTAAACCTTGGTATCATCCTCTAAATTCAATAAATTTATCCAATTTATATCATACCATTTGATTAAACCATGGAATGCCATCCAGTTCTACACTAGAAGAGATGATGACAAAAATAATTTCAAATGGAAAATTATAATATAATTTGAACTCAAACCCCACTTTCATTAAATCCACTTTTGAATATTTGAACATTTTTTCTAGTATATATTGATCTCACATATTAATCCTTAAATTTTAAGAACTACTATATTGCCTAGTTGAGGATTAACACAACTTTATTCTTTTTTATTTCAATCACAGAATCCTTAATTCTAATTGGGGCATATTTGCTTTCAACTAGGGATTCCATAGATAACTTTATTTTTTGAGTACAAAATTGTATACTAGGGTGAATTTTATTTCTTTGAATCCCAATGAGATGTCATTGTTGGTGATTATTTTGGATGGTGTTCCAAAGCTACTAATAATAGCTTCTAGTAGTTTGACAACTACTTCCTGATTGGCTAATTTGACTAGTAATGCTTCCATCCATTTGGTGAAATAGTTGGTAGTGGTTAGAATACATTTGTGGCCAATGCTAGATAAGGGATTAATATATCTAATAAAATCTAGGCCCAATTTTTGAAAATTTTCTATGATGATAACTGGTTTCAAGGGCATTGATTCTTTTCTCCTTCTTCCCATGAACATGTTATAGTATTTACAACTCTTAACTCATTAGAAGCAATAAAAGAAGATGATGTGCCAATAATATCTTAATATTAGGGTTTTATGTATCTTAGTTGTTGTAGAATAATGCCCTCCCTTATTGTGATATTATTTTATTATGTTATTTGTCCTTTCTACTTGGACACATCTCAACAAGACACCATCTTATCCTCTTTTGAATAGGACAATGTCTATACTCGAATAATGCCTTTTTTTCTTCCTAAATCAAGCCATTGTTTTAGGTGTTAGTCCTTCTAAGACCTATATAGTTGTCATATATTTTATTATATCTCCCATACATCCTATTTGATCATCAGGTTTAGCTTCTTACACTAGAGGCTCTACCCTTGATAAGCTTGGTGGGTTCAAACTCCTAAATTTTGTATCCACTTGATCCTCTTTTTCCCTAGTTTTCCATGAAGTATGAAGATGTAGTATTGCTTTGGGATGGGTAGTACCTAAATTTTCTATGGGATTTCATGATTGTAAATACCTATTTTTAAATGAAGGTGTACCTCTCATAATTTTGAAGAATTTAGCTTATGAAGGAGATAAGGTGTTCTTGATCCTTATCATTCTTTTGTGTTAGTACATAAATGATCTTATCTGCCCCAAATACATAAAACATAGTCTTTAGAGAAATTAGGATTGGCTAGGATTAAGGCCCTGGTGATGGCATCTTTAATGTCTTAGAAATCCCTTTTTATTTCATTGGTCCATTGAAGAACACAAGCTTATACTGAGAGGGGGGTGAATAGTATAAGATAAAACTTTTTACTTTTCAATCCAAATGATAACAAAAATAATATCAATGCAATAATGAAACAATGCATAAATCATCACACATATGAGAGACACATATTTAACATGGTTCACCCAATATGGGCTACATCCATGGGGAAATATTGCTTATAAATTTCTCAATATATTTCATGGGAACCAACCCACAGGAGACACCAATCCCCTATTACAATGTTCGTGGATATCAATCCACAAGAGATACCAATCCCCTCTCAATTTCATGAACAACAATCCATAGGAGAAACCAATATCCTCTCAAGTTCATGGACACCAATCCCCTCTCAAGTTCATGGACACCAATCCATAGGAGACCCCAATTACCTCTCAATTTTGTGAACACCAATCCACTGGAGACACCAATTCCCTCTCGATTTTGTGGACACCAATCCATAGGAGACACCAATCCCCCTTGCTTTGGTTCATGGACACAAATCCATAGGAGACACTAATCCCCTTTGCTCTGGTTCATGGACACCAATCCATAAGAGACACCAATCCCCTCTACTCTAGTTCATGGACACCAATCCATAGGAGACACCAATACCCTCTCAAGTTTGATCAACACTCTACTCAGGTCTATCCTCAAATATTTCTCATAAAAATACTCACAAACATTGCTTCAAATATGCTCTAAAACCTACTCAAATATGCTCTATAATCTGCCCACAATAACTGCTCAAATTTTCTCCAAAAATTGCTCACAAAACCTACTCAAATCTGCTCTAAAACCTACTCACAAAAACTACTCAAATCTGCTCCAAAACTTGCTCACAAAACCTGCTAAAATTTGCTCCATAAGGTGCTCATAAAACCTGCTCAAATCTGCTCCATAACTTGTATACAAACAATCCTCATCTATTCCCAAATCTTGCATAATGATGTCATCAAGTTCTTCACCTATTCTTCAATGTAATTTCCTCAACTAAAGCAATTTAGACATATTCTACCCAAAATTCTTTTATATTCATGAATATATAGAGAATGATATGCACCAATAAAATGGCCAATATGTTCTTCACATTAATTAAGTATGTCGCTTCCACATGTCTCACATTTATTACATTAAAAGGTATCTCTAGTCTAGCACTTGATAACTGACCTTGTAATTGTTGATTTGCACCTTTCCTTCCCTTTTGTAGATAGCTGAAAATGTCATTTTCAATTGAATTATTTCACACTATCCTTGCACTATGTGACACTTTTCACTTGCTTTAAAACAACCCTTCTATTTGTGTGAAACTATACTATTTTTATTATTTCCACATTCACTTCAAAACCAATCACAATGCACAAATCTATCCTTCTCATCTACTCCCAAAATCAATCATGAACAATGCACAAATTTGCTTTCCAATCTGATTTATAACCCTTTCCCATTTAATTCCAATTTCAAGCAAAAACAATGCACATCCAATAATTCCTTATACCTCCCACTATATGACAATTTTTTTTTTCCTCAAATAAAAACCATTTTGAGAAAGGAATTAAATTACCATACCTCTAAATTTGCCTCAATGATGATGGTCTTATTTTGTATGAGCTTTCCAAACTTATCTTGACAAAAATAATTTTCCTTTTGTTTGTCCCTTCAAAATCTGGTTAGCAATTCTCTTTTTCCTTTCTTAATTAAATATCAAATCAATCACTTTAAAATCCCTTATAAAAAACATACACAATAAAGCTTTAAAAATTAACTCCTTATATCTCCCTTTTTGAAAATCACAATGTAAAAGCTTTATTGAAAACCAAAACCCTTATATCTCATTTTCTTAATTTTAAAAAATGAAACTTTATACCAAAATCACAACCCTTATATCTGCCCTTTATTTAATATGCAAAAATATAATTCTACACTAGAACCATGACCCTTATTTCTCCCTTAATTAAATTTGATAAAGTAAAACTTTAAATACCTTGCATAGTTGCAATGGGATTCAATTCCCTATCCTCTCAAAGTGCAATGCTCTCACAAGCGCTCGTGACTAGCTGTGCCACCACATCACATGAAACCTAAAAGGGCATCCGAATATTTATCCTTATCTTTGTGCTCCCTCAAACTTTAAAACCATAGCAAAATGACGTCGAAGGGATTCGATCCCTTAACCTTCTGCACAATAGTGCTTCCACACAAGCTAGGTGACCATCTAGGCTACCTCAATGGATGGAACCAAGGGTGCAAAAATAATATATAGATCCTTCATAATTCTACCTTCATTCTTCAATAAAATAAAATCGATCGGATTAGACTTCTTAACCTCCTATACAACAGCACTCCATGCAAGCAAGGTGTCTATTTGGGCTACCCTAGTAGATGGAATCAAAGGGAAAATATGATATTTATCCTTCTCTTTCACTACCTAATTTTTTGTTGCTTTTATCCTCCCTCTATAACTTGCACTCACAACGAGGATCTATCAATTTATTTCCAATTGCAAAGGTGAAATGATGCCATATATTTATACATTTCCTATTGTCTTCAATAAGGAGGTTGAATCTTATTTTTTGCCTTTGAATTTTTATCTTCTTCAAAGATGTCGGCGCATTAATTTTTTCAAACACTTTAGGTTATAATATTTAAACCTATGATTTAAATATTATAATATTCAAATTTTAAACTCTTATATATGTAAATCCTTTGATTTAAAGATATCGAACCTTTTTCCCAACCTTTGTCCTTCTCTTTATAATATTTCAAGCCTTTGTCCAAACCTTTTTTCTTCTCTTTATAATATTTAAATTTGATATTTAAATATTATAATATATTTGCCTTACTTTGAAATATACTTTCCTTGCTCCTCTTGAGATATATCTTTGCCTTGGATGATTTTCCGTTGTTTGCTATTTATCAAGTACATATTTGACATTATTGATATATTGTCCAGCCTTATAAACTTATCATCCTTGAAGAATATTTGTGTCTTGAATACCATTCACCTTTGACATCAATGACAACTCAATATTTCTAATAATACAGGCTAGGATTGCATCCTTTTTCAATAGTTTGGTGATTGGACTTACCAAATATGCAAAATTAGTTATGAACTTAGTAACAATATGGAATTGACCTAAGAAGGACCCTTGATTGATGCAGGTAAAGGAGGTATTGGATTTGCTTCTATCCTATCAGGATCTATGGCTAGACCTTTTTTCAATAACACACAATCTAAAAATTTGCCTTCTTGGAACATAAAAGTGGACTTTTTAGGGTTGTGTGAGATACCAAACTCCCTACACCTTTGGAATATGGACTCTAGATGTTCACTATGCTTATTTTATTCTTTTTCAAATACTATTAAATCATCAAGGTATATGAGAACGATTTTATCAATTATTCTAACGAAGATGGTATCCATGGCTCATTGAAAAGTAGCTCATATACTGAACATCCCAAAAGGTATTCTTTTGTAGGTGAAGGTTCCTAATTTAGTGGTAAAGAAAATTTTGTATTTATTATCATCCTTAACACAAATTTAATTATACCATGAGAAACCATCCAAGAGTGACAACATCTATAATCCTACTACCTTTTTTAAAAATTGGATCTATAGCAGGCAAGGGGTATTAGTCTTCTAGCAATGACTTGTTGAGATTCTTGAAGACAACATATGGCCTAATGTCACCATTCTTATTTCATATTGAAACCAAGTTGGATACTCGAGTAGAGTGCTTAATAGAAAAAATGATTTAGGTCTATAGGAGTTTCTAAATCTACCTTTTCATAATTACCCAAATTTTGGTATTGATAGACCGCCATTGCCACCAAAAAGGCTTTACACCTGACTCTATTTTAATGGTATGTTGTATGATATTCTTTTCATACAACCTTAAATATTCAT
Source organism: Wollemia nobilis (assembly GCA_028583015.1). Taxonomy (NCBI): domain Eukaryota; kingdom Viridiplantae; phylum Streptophyta; class Pinopsida; order Araucariales; family Araucariaceae; genus Wollemia; species Wollemia nobilis. Next base: position 14,201,614 of record JAQPPZ010015100.1, read on the forward strand.
AGAAATAGGCAATAATATATTTGTACTTGCCATGAATCTCCTTGAATAGAAATACATTATCCTCAATGTATTCTTTACCAAGCAAAACAAGTTTTCCTTCAATAATCTCAATAGGGTGTTAAGAAGAGGCCTTCACCTTGATTCTAGATTTATTTGCACTATCATATAGATTTAATAGACATTCTAGAGTGATTAACCCCTTTACCAACTAATTTATATTATATTGAATCACCCTTTCTTTTATGTCATCCTTATATTCATTTTTATCTTCATTAGGTTGAGATTCCTTGATGAGGCACTCGATGATCTATTTATCATTGTTGAAGACCTATTAGTAATAAAAATTATTAAGGATGGATGGCCTAAATACTACCTATAAATTCTTTAGTTTGTTCCAAATATCAATAGTGAGATCAAATTTTTGTTACCATTGATTCTAGCTCATCTACTTTGGCATTTAACTCATTGGGAACTACCTTGATCTCATAGGTGTTGAAGCTTTCTAGCAAGTCTTATATCTAATGCTTGTATAAATTTAGGTATTATTCTTCATTACACATTGAGAAATTGGCCTGATTTATGACCAATTTAGAGTCACCAAATACTTTTAGGTATTCCCTTATTTTCAACCTTCCTGAAACCAATGCACAATGCACAATGCTTTGTATTTAGCCACATTATTTGTCTAATTGAATATTATCCTACATGAAAAATTAGTTTATTCTCCTTATGGGTCAATGAATTTAATACCTATGTTTGCTTCCATTTTTAGTGCTTGCACCATCAAAATGAAATACCTATGCTTTATCAAACCCTTGTGTCTATTGGCTAGTCAAAGCTAGTATGCTAGAAAATTATTTTGATATTAGGTAGTTCCCTAATTGAACTTCAAATCATCGGTATCCTAAAGAACACCAATGATCATGTCTATTTTAGATATTTTGTAATCTCTAAGAATTTATTATCCATAAATTTTGGTAGTTTGTTCCAATTTACCACACCATATTCATCCAACTTGGGAAAATAATAATTGCATGGAGGATCATTATTATTTAAAATAATCTTTCCATCCCATGGTACTTTCATGTGGGTGTATCCCATTACTGGTTATTCATACCTAAATAGCTTGTGTATCCATTATCTAGATAACAACATGCAAGAATATAGAGTAAGATCGACTATTATTATCTTATTACCTCTTGTACTACCACTAGATCTAGATGTTTTTTTATAGTTATGATGAAATATTTTAAAACCCCTATGATGTTCACCTTAGTTCCATCCATCTCATTTAGATGTATGGCATTATTAATGGAGGATAATATAATTTATTCATAGATAGATTTTGGCATCACTATTATGGTTGCCCCTGAATCAACTATGTATCTCTTTAGCAAGTAGTTTTCAATATTTTAGAGTCACATATATTTGTAGTCACTTTAGAGTTGTAGGCTTTGGATAATTCGATATGTCCACTATGTTGACCTAAACATAAGATGGATCTTATTCTAATAGGTTTTATTTTCTGGCTGGAATAGGTTGAATAGGCTTAGATTACCCATTTTTGGTATAGCTCTTTTCTTATTTTTTGAGAACCTCTTAGAGTAGATCCCATTGGCCTAGGATAGTTGTGCATCCAACATGCTTACTTTTGTAAAAAAAAATTCATTTATTCTATGAAATTAAACCAAAATTCAACTGAGCTACTCTCCTTATGTGCTACAATTAATATTCATTGTTTGTCCTTCATTGGTGAGAGATAGGTATTTCAGGAGTTACTTTGCCTTCTTTTGAAGTTTTTTCTCTCTTTCTTATTCCTCCTTTCTTTGGATTTTCCTTTCCCCTTTGAATTTTTTTTTTAGCTTTTGTATTAGGACCCTTATGTGCTAATTATTTAATTGCTATAATTAGTCATATTATTATTAGTAGTTAGTGTTGTGACTAGTTAGTGGGACCCAAAGTCTATTTAGGTTTAGGGTTAGGGTTTATAAGATATTGTATGATTCCTTATTATATATTGGATTGTACTAGGAGAAGAGGGAGGGAATATTGTATTTTTTTATTAGAAGTTCTAAATGAGGTGGCCCCTTCAAAGTTGCATATGATAGTGTAATATTTCAAGAAATTAATAAAACTCATGCTTTGTTTCCCATTTTGGTGCATATTTTCTATGTTAAAATTATTTTTTTAGGTAAACTAATTTCATCTAGTATCAGAGTAGCTTTCCATGGCCACTTTTCATATCATCACACGACCAATTTATGTAGTAATAACAACCACATATCTAAAAAACAAACTCATCACAATGCTTAAATAATACCTATAATTTGTTAATACCCTTTTGTAGGATTGATTGTAAGTCCCAACTGATCAATTGGGGTAATTATTTGGACAAAATATATCTAGAAACTCATTTTGAGGAGCACCATAGGAAACCCCAAGTAGCTAGATCTAAGTGTGTTGTGAGTGAAAAGGGTCAATGACCATCTACCCTATTTGATTTTTTTTCTTTTTGAGAATATATAGAGAGTTGTCATTTGGAGATAAATTTATGGCTAAATTATCAATAGAACTACCCAAATCAGATAAGTTGTTGGTTTCTAAAGAGTAGTACTCACTTCGATAGAATATGTTATCAACGGTATTTTTTCCTTAAACCTAGGAAGCCATAGTACAAGGCTCATTACTCAATTATTTAATATCTTTAGTTTGAAGTAATTACAAACATCTCAGAGCATCTAATTCATTAGGCTACTCTTCTTTAGACATGCAAATCCAAGCCAATTTTTTTTGTATAGGCTAGAGTTTGAAGATCATGTGTGATGAATTTCTTCCAATATATAAAAACATAGGGTCAAACAATATCATGCAAGTAGAGTTCCAAACCTCGCTAGAAAATTAATTCTATTATTTTCAAAACAATGCATCCCACGCCCAAAAAAATAAAAGAAAAATTTCATTAAAAATTTATATATATATATATATATATATATATATATATATATATATATATATAATTGTAAATTCTTCCTAATTTAGTTATTTTACACTTTAGAAAAATAGTCCTTCCCTTATTCCATAAATTCAAAAAAATTCCCAAAGTTCTCAATTTCCCATAATCAATAGAAACTCTCTTTTTGAGGCATTTTTTAATTTTCTTTTAGTTATTTTGGTACCTATCCCATTACAATCCTCTATATGATATAAGTTTTTAATATATAACCCCAATAACACATTTTGGACTCCGTTTCTATGCCCAATATGGCCCTAACTACCCATTCTAAAGAAATATCCTTGGAAAAGGCAAAGGAAGACCTAAATACAATCAACAACATTTTAACTCTAAGCAAAATCGATAAGTTAGACCAAATTGAGGAAATTGAATCTACGATCCTTGGGCTTAGTACCAAAAATACAAGTTATAAGATGTATTCTCACAATTACCCCTATTGAGACAATCCTATTCAGGATAAGGATAAGCTTCAAGTTCAGAATATGGACCAACTTTAGGTTTAGGATAGGGACCAACTTTAGGTCTAAGACAAGGACACACTTTAGGGCTTGGAATACCTATATTTTAGCCACCCCACCAATGACCAACTAAGTTAGAATTCCTTCACTTTTATGGAGATGAACATGTTATTCTCTTCAATTGTCCTTATTTGTCAAATGGGATTTAGACCAAACAGTCATGGATATCATGCAGAGTGCAAAGCAACACCGTAAGGCCAATTCCAAGAGCATGAGGTTTGACTATATCATAGGCCTCTAATACTTTTTATAAGGTTACCACCTTTTAAGATGTGATATTGAGTACATAGATCCTACTCTAGCCTAATTTGATAGCTTGGGGGGAAAAGGGTTAAAGATATGCACACAAATAAAACAAAATAAAAAAACTTAAGCTAACCAAGGTGATGCACAAAGATCAAGATAAAATTTAACTATATAACAACAATACACTCATATACATGAATCTCCAAGAACAACTCTCAATGAACACTTCCTCCTCTCAACATAATAAAGCACATGTTGCATATAAAGAAATTGAGACAAAAATTAGTTAGTCACAACCTCTAATATACACACATAAACGCACATATATAAAGAAACCATGACATAAAGAACTAGATAGTCATAGCATTTAGTATATATATAAGTGTATGAGTATGATAATTACAAATTATACTAGAAGTGGGGGTTTGAAACCATATTCATAAATGACCCATGGTTTGTGTTGCTATATAGATAACATGAAGGGAAAGTCATACAAATCCATGATCCTTTTACATGCTAAGAAAAATACTATATATAGATTATAAAATAGGGAGAGTTTCCTCCAAAATTTGGAAGAATATCTAACAAATTCAACTATTCTTTCTAGGTATTTTGAAGACTTGAGTGAGAGCACCATTTACAATCAATTTGTTAGGTAGAGGATTGTGATCACCATGCCTTTATCTTCAAGATATTACCCACCTCCTTAGGTTGCTAATATGTCATGGCAATAGTAGGTGATACTTACTTCTAATAATGTTTTATTTATCCATTTTACCTTTTCCTCCTTGGGGCTTGTGCACCATTATTGTGGATTTTTATACCACCATTTAAATTTTGGCATGATCCTAGTATTTTAAGATCCCCTACAAAATATCGGTTTTTTTTCAAAGCTTTCTCTAGTTGACCTATGTCTAAATTTTTCAAGAATTTCATAATTGGAATGAATCTCTTGTTGGAAGTATTTTGTGAAATATTCTTCTCTTGTTCTCTCATCAACCTTTTTAGTGTTCCACTTCTTGAGAGTTCCTTTCTTACGTACTCCACTTTTCAAAAATTTTAACTTTTATTTATTTGTAACTTATCAAATCCTTTAATTATCAAGAGTTGTTCTGTATTTGTGCTTGTTGGTACTCTCTTCCACTCTTCACCCCTTTAAGAGAAGTTATGTGTGGATGCTTAGAAATTTTACCTTTATTTTTCTCTTGAGACTTCCATAAAATAGCGATCGTTTGTTGATTAGGAATTTTATGCCCCCTTCCATTTTGCATTTATCTTATCTTTTATCTGAGGTTAAAATTTTAATGTAGTGATAAATCAATATAGTTATGGTGACTCACAAGGGCCTTCTTGCTTGCTAAAAGAGAACTCAAAATTGTCACTTCTATCCTTGGATGTGAGGTCAAAATTATTATAAGTCTTGCATAAGAAAAACACAAGATAAAAGTAAAATTATAAGGCTGATAGTTTTTCTAGTGCTTGTTTCATTTCTTCTCATTCCTCCTTTGATGGACACTGGATTTATTCCATCTGCTCATAGGATGCTCTTATATTTTTGGGAGCCACATGGGATAAGGATATTTCTTTGGATGAATTCCATTAATTGGTATGGGGATAATATTCCTATCCATGCTTTCTAACTCAAATGAATTCTGATCTTTACGAGTAGTTATGATATATGACCCACTCTAGATTATGTTGAACTTGGTATAATTACCTGGATTGCTTCTATATTCATCCCATTTGAGGACCATATCATCGACTTCAAAATTTTGTGAAGTGGTATTTTTATAAAACCATATTTTAACTAGTTTTGATATTTTAATAGTTGATCTCTGATTTATTTTCTTAGTTCTTCAAGCTTCAATAGCTCCTTAATTCTTATTGTCATCACATCTTTTTTTTGCAATTCTAATTGATGCAATAGTTGAAGTATAGGAAATTATATGGATATGGGTAGCTTGGCTTATTTTCCATATACCAGATTGTATGAAGAACACCCTAAATATTTATTTGGGGTGATATGGTCTGCCCATAGTGAAGAACACAAGCTTATATTGAGAGGGGGAGGGTGAACAGTATAAGATTACTTTTTACTTTTCTTTCAAAATCAATATTATGCAATGTATAGATAGTAGTAATCAAATAAATGCATAAATTACCACACACAATAGCGATACCACAATTTATGTGGTTTACCCAATGCAGGCTACTCCACGGAGAAAATATTTCACTAAAATTCTCTCAATCAATCTCTTGGGAATCCTTTCCTTATTACAATATTCATGGACCTCTATACAAAAGATACACCAATCCCCTATCCACATGAGAACTCCATCTCCTTTTCTCTGGCTGGTGATCCTCTAGAAGACTACTTCCTCCACTACACTATCTTGTGGATATCTCTCCATTGAAGACTCTTATCCCCACTCAAAATACCTATCCTCACTACCCTGGATAATGGATCTCTATCCATTGGAGACTACTTTCCTCTTTGTTCTGTTACATCTAAAGCTCTATCTCAAATTTGCACTAAACACAGTCCTTCAGTCTAGTACAATTCTACTCAATATTTTTATCTGGTCTAGCACAAACCTATCCTCAAATATGCACCAAAATTTACTCTCAAATCTGCACTAAACATAGTCCTTCAATCTAGCATAAATTTGTCCTCGATCTCTGTCCTCAAGCCTTAAATCAAGGCTTGAATCAACTCTACTAGATCTACCCTAAACCTTAACTCAAGGTTTGAACAAATCAATCAACTCTCCTATCAAGTCTTCTCAAAGACTTATCTCAAATCTGCCTTGTAAGCTTCCACAAAAGCTCACAATAATCTATCCACAAGTCCTCTATAGAACTTGCTCAAATATACTCTACAAGTACTCTCTAGAACTTGCTCAATATGCTCCACAAGTCCTCTTTAGAACTTTCTCAATTTGCTCCACAAGTCCTCTCTAGAACTTGCTCAAATCTGCTCTACAAGTCCTCTCTAGAACTTGCTCAACTCTGCTCTACAAGTCCTCTCTAGAACTTGCTCAACTCTGCTCTATAAGTCCTCTCAAGAACTTATCCAAATTTGTATTGTAAGCTTCCATAAAATCCCACACAAAATCAGTCCAAAAGTCTCCTGAAAGACTTACCTCAAATCTGCTCAACAAGTCCACACATAACTTGTCCAATCTCATATAAACATAAAGAAATTTGTTAGAGACTCAATATGTTCTATACTAATCACAATGCTCAATTACTTTCAATCACTCTCTTAGAAACATAAGGAGAATTGTTAGAGACTCAATATTCTTCAAATTCAACTCAATGCTCAATCACTTTCTCAACTCAATCCAGAATATATAATAGTTTGTTTTATGGAACTTGAACAATCACTTCACACATCCACTTGACTAGGCTTAACCAACTCTACTCAACCAATCACTCAATAAAATAATCCTTGCTCACAAACCCTAGTCCAAGCATATCAACTCAAAATGTTTCCAACAATGCTCAACCATAAATCTCACATAACAATGATACTCATGTTATTTTCAAACCCTAGTTCAAGTTCTTTGCCCAACAACTCACTTCAACAACAATGCTTATAAAACAATCCTCACATAACAATGATACTCAAACCCTAGTTCAAGTTATTTTCTCAACAACTCACTTTAACAACAATGATTATAAAACAATCCTCACATAACAATGATACTCAAACCCTAGTTCAATTTCTGATCTCAACCAATGGCTTCAACAACATTGCTTATAAAAAAATCCTCACATAATAACTCTTTAACCCAGAAAACCTTCAAGCATTAACTCAAACATACTCAATAAGGAATCCCTAATCAAATCCTTTTCACTCCAAACTTATTTTTAGAAAATCAATCAATCAACTCAACTATGGAAGAATGTGCTCATACCTTTTTCTTGATGATTAAGGGATCTCATAAATATGCCACAACCACAACCACTTCTATGCCAAACTCAAAGGGGTTAGAAGATAATTCTTTCTTACAATGTAATGCAAAAGCTCAATTACACCTTATCACTCCATCTATAAAAACAACCATCAACATACATAAAATATTTTTTAATAACACCTTATAATATCCCAATTAAAATAAATTTAACATCCACCAAAATAACTCAAAAACCTCTTTAAATAAATTTTAATAGCAAGAACTTTGGCAAAAATCAAATCCACTTTCCTTATAACTCCACTAACATAAATCAATTACCAAACAAGCAACTTTTCATTCTACCATTATAACTCCCTTTTTACCTTAGGAAAGACATTAGGCAAATAGAAATTTATTTAACAAAAATACCTTTGCCACTTATGAGATTAAAACCCCCAATCTCTGCCTCCTCATGTGCCCTAGCCGTGGGCTAGACCACCATGTGCGCTAGATGCACGCTTGGAATATTAAGAGTACATTTTGCTATTTCTTCTAATCCTGGTGCTCAAACAAGCGCATGCCAAAATGTTTTCCTCCGTAGTGCTCAAGAAAAACATGCCAACAACCTCCATGCGAATCGATTGTGGTCACTTCCACTCCCAATGCTCTCACAAAACGTGCATTGCCAATGGACCACCCTATCCAATGGGAGTGAGGCCTTAAGCCCTCCTGTTTTGTCTTCTTCCTTGCACTAAAAGACAACACAAAATTTATCTTCTTCCTCAATGATTGCACGAATAACTCTTTTCTCTATCACATGAATATTAATCGATGAAGGGTAAGTTTAATGCCCCTTTGGCATAACTTTTATATATGAATTTCACCTTTTGACATAGACGTCGATGCTCCACTAAATTGATGATGTCGGGACCTTTTTAAAACCTTTATAATTTATAAATTATTTAAATTCTAAAAGAATTTAAATTTCATAAATTATTTTTATAAACCTTTGACTTTAAAAAAAATTAAAGCCTTCTTGAGATAAACTTTAAACCTTTATTTGTACTCCACTGATTTGATGTAAATTATTTTTCCACCATGGTTATAATAAAAACCTTAATTCTGCCATCATAATTTTTAAGGAATCATTTATATCCTTACAATGATTTTAATAAAAACCTTTTAATTTTCCACCATGGTTTTAACACAAACCCTTATAAAATAATATTTTGACAACTTTTCTTCAACTATTCGCATTGTTCATGGTGGAAGTAATGGTGTACTCCATGGTATTAATGATAGCTTCATATGTTCACTTTGGCATCAATGACAACTTCTCATATTGACATCAAAGAAAACTAAATGAGCTCAAAATGTCCAATAATTTCCCCCTTTGTCATTGATGGCAACCCAAATTATTTTTATCAAAAACTTGACCTTTCCTTTGTTTTGCTCCCCCTGGGATATTTCTCCCCCTGGCTCAATGCTCTATCAAAAACCAAATATCTTCCCCTTTGATATCAATGGTGAAGGGTCACCTTTGGGGCTCAGGGCTCTTAGCTTAGCTCCTCCCCCACCTCCTCTTGAGGTGGTTAATTCTAGGGTGGGAGTAATTCTACTCCCAAAAAGCACTATTCTTTACCTTTATCCTCTCTTCTTATTATATGATCCTTCTAATTCCTTTGACTGTTTCTTTACATATCCATTTTCATGTCCATGTATACATTCTTGTTCATGTTCCTATTCATGTTCATATATATATTCCTATTTCCATTCATATATATGTTTCTATTCTTGTTCATATCCATTATCCTATTCCTATTCTTGTTCCTGCTTGATTCTGGAATGTCTGCTCTGCATCACTTTGTTGTGTGACCATCATTATTGTACTTGTAACACTTAATGTTATTATTCCTTGGAGGTACAAACATCTTAGAATTTCTCCTACTGAATCCATATTCTCTTCTATCATGAACCCTTCAATTCATTGCTTTATGACCAAAATGATTACATGAGTAGCAATACCCATGGAAAAGTTATTTATTCCCATATTCCTGTCTTTCTTGTGTCCTCACTGTGAAGTCATGTGCCCAAACTTGTGACATGAAAAGCGTATTCCATTGAAGCCTCCTTGTCTTGACCTCATTTGTCTCCTAGTCTCTCTTGACCTATTTTGATTGTTGTTCCATCTGTATCTTCTTTGTGCATTGTTATTGTTCTTGTTGAACTCTTTATTGTCCAACTTATCCTTAGATGTCTCTCTTTTACACTGTATTCTTCTGAAGTATCTTCAACTGAAGTTTCTTCTCCTCCAAAACTTGAGGTTGACTTTCCTTCCCATTTCTTTTGAACCTGTTCAAATCCAAGACCTGTTTTGCTTGATGTAGGCTTTTGTATCTTTATGAAATTATCCAAGTTTTTTGAACTATTTTTGAACCCTTTTAGCTTGACTTTGGAGTCTTATAAATCTTCTCTCAGTAGTGCCACTTCTTGTGCTAACTTTTCACATTCTAAGACCTTTGCTTCTAACTTATCCTTGAACCTTTTTGCCTTAGCCTTTAATTTTTCTAAATCCTAGAGAGCAATATTCTCTCTTCATCACATTCTTGAAACTAAATTTTATGTTTAGAGTGTTGCTTTCTTACCTTCTTTATCGTGTCAAGGGTATAAATAAGTTCTCCCTTGAGATTATATCCATCCTTTTCTGAATATTCCTCTATTTTTTTACCTTTGTCCACATCTTTATTTTCTATTGGCTTGTCTTCTCTAGGATCATCTTTTCCTTATTCTAGTGCCATTAGAATATTCTCTTTTTGTCCTTCAAGTGTATTTTCATATTCATCATCAATGAAACTATGACCATCCCTTGTACAACTATCTTCAAGATGTCCAAAGTTACCACATCTAAAACACTTGAGAATTACTGGAGTCCTTTTCTTAACTTGTTCTTTTTATTTAACCATAAAAAGGACTTCATCTCTATAATTTTTTGAAAAACTAGCATCACTATCAGTTGAGTACTTACTTGCTTTATCTGCATAGCAGCTCCTCTTTTGTATTTGAAAGAACTTCTTTCTCTATCCTTTATTTTCTTTTGGTGCTTGTATATTTTTGATTCCCTGTTCTTGTGATCCTATTTTTATTCACCATTGTTATTCTTAGATTCTTGACAATATGTTGCAAAATATCCATACTTTCCACAATTGAAACATTTAACATATTTTAGATCTATGGATATTCTATAATCCTTATCTCTTCTACCATAATTAGCTTCTTCATCACTGGATGACTCATTGCTTTATTCTAACTTCTTACCCTTTGTCTTTTTGATTGCTTTGAAGGATGCTTTCTTCTGGGGAATGGGATATTTTGTTATTATCTCAAATACTATGAGCATACCAAGCAACATATATCTTGTCAAAGTATCACCATCCATTAACACTTATATAGAAAAAATATTTTCACTGAATCTTTTTGGAAGAGTTCTTAAAACTTTATCACAAACATACGATTCATAAATCTTCATTCCAAGTCCTTGCATAGCATTAACAACCTCATCAATTCGAAGTAGATAAGTACTAATGCTTTACTAATCTTTCATTATTAATTCTTCAAATTTTCCTTTGAGATTTTGCATCTTTGCTTTCTTGACACATTTATCTCTTTCATATATATTTTGCAATTTATCCCACTTTTCTTTTGCAGTTTGACAATGCATAACTTTCATAGACTCTATTCTATGCAAACCTCTCAAAAGTGCATTCATTAATTTTGAATTATAATGCTGTAAGAGCTTACCTTCCTTATTTGTAGGAGGATTAATTAAGAGATCATATCCAAATTCAACTGCTTCCAAAATTTCATTGCCAAGTGCCATTTGGTAGATTTTCATTATCATACTCCAATATATATAGTCACTTCCATCAAATACTGGTGTTGAATTATCTGAGGACACATTCTTATAATCCATTGTGTTCTTGTTAGCTTTTCCTTCAAGCTATTAAAATATTTTGAAATAACCTGCTCTGATACCAATTGAAGAGCACAAACTTATACTGAGAGGGGGGGTGAACAGTATAAGAACACTTTTTAATTTTCTTTCCAAAACAATATTATGTAAATTATAGATAGAAGTAATCAAAGCAATGCATCAATAACCATACACAATATAGACACCATAATTTATATGGTTTATCCAATGTGGGCTACTCCACGGAGAAAATATTTCACTAAAATTTTCTCAATCAATATCTTGGGAATCATTTCCCTATTACAATGTTTATGGACCTCTATCCAAAGGAGATACCAATCCACTAAATAAAGTTTATGGATCTCTATCCACATGAGAACTCCTTTCCTTTGCTCTGGCTAGTTATCCTCTAGAAGAATACTACCTCCACTACACTGGCTTTTGGATCTCTCTCCAATGAAGACTCTTATTTCCACTCAAAATACCTATCCTCACTACCTTGGCTAATGGATCTCTATCCACTAGAGACTATTGTACTATTTAATTTGTCACCTCCAAATATCTATCTAAAATCTGCTCTAAACAAGTCCTTCGCTCTAGTACAACTCTACTCAATCTCTGTCTCTGGTCTGGCATAAACCTATCCTCAAATATGCACCAAATTTTGCTCTCAAATTTGTACTAAACATAGTCCTTCGGTCTACCACAAATATGTCCTTGATCTATATTCTCAAGCCTTAACTCAAGGCTTGACTAAAATCTACTGGATCTGCCCTAAACCTTAACTCAAGGTTTGAACAAATCAATCAACTCTCCTATCAAGTATTCTCAAAGACTTATCTCAAATCTTCCTTGTAAGCTTCCACAAAATCTCACAATAATCTGTCCACAAGTCCTCTCTAGAACTTGCTCAAATATACTCTACAATTTCTCTCTAGAACTTGCTCAATATGCTCCACAAGTCCTCTCTAGAACTTCCTCTATTTTCTCCACAAGTCCTCTCTAAAACTTTCTCAAATCTTCTCTACAAGTCCTCTCTAGAACTTTCTCAAATCTTCTCTACAAGTCCTCTCTAGAACTTGCTCAAATATGCTCTACAAGTCCTCTCTAGAACTTGTCCAAATTTTCTCAATAAGTCCTCTCAAGAACTTATCCAAATTTGTATTTTAATCTTCCATAAAAGCTCACACAAAATTATTCCACAAGTCTCCTCAAAGACTTACCTCAAATCTGATCAAAAATTCCACACATAACTTGTCCAATATCATAGAAACATAAAGAAAATTGCTAGAGACTCAATATGTTCTATACTAATCACAATGCTCAATTACTTTCAATCACTCTTAGAAACATAAGGAGAATTGTTAGAGACTCAATATGCTTCAAATTCAACTCAATGCTCAATAACTTTCTCAACTCAATTCAGAATATAGAATAGTTTGTTTTATGGAACTTGAACAATCACTTCACACATCCACTTGAATAGGCTCAACCAACTCTACTCAACCAATCACTCAATGAAATAATCCTTGCTCACAAACCCTAGTCCAAGCATATCAACTCAAAATGTTTCCAACAATGCTCAACCATAAATCTCACATAACAATGATACTCATGTTATTTTCAAACCCTAGTTCAAGTTCTTTGCCCAACAAATCACTTCAAAAATAATGCTTATAAAACAATCCTCACATAGCAATGATACTCAAACCCTAGTTCAAGTTATTTACTCAACAACTCACTTTAACAACAATGCTTATAAAACAATCCTCACATAACAATGATACTCAAACCCTAGTTCAAGTTCTCTCAACCAATGGCTTCAACAACAATGCTTATAAAACAATCCTCACATAACAACTCTTTAACCCAGAAAACCTTGAAGCATTAACTCAAACATACTCAATAAGGAATCCCTAATCAAATCCTTTTCACTCCAAACTTATTTTCAGAAAATTAATCAATCAAATCAACTATGGAAGAATGTGCTCATACCTTTTTCTTGATGATTAAGGGATCTCATAAATCTGCCACAACCACAACCACTTCTATGCCAAACTCAAATAGGTTAGAAGATAAATATTTCTCACAATGTAATGCAAAAGCTCAATTACACCTTATCACTCCATCTATAAAAACAACCATAAATATAAATAAAATATTTTACAATAACACCTTATAATCTCCCAATTAAAATAAATTTAACATCCACCAAAATTTAACTCAAAAACCTCTTTAAATAAATTTTAATAGCAAGAACTTTGGAAAAAATCAATTCCACTTTCCTTATAACTCCAATAACATAAATTAATTACCAAACAAGAAACTTTTCATTCTACCCTTATAACTCCCTTTTTACCTTAGGAAAGACATTAGGCAAATAAAAATTTATTTAACAAAAATACCTTTGCCACTTATGAGATTCGAACCCCCAATCTTTGCCTCCTCGTGTGCCCTAGTTGCGGGCTAGACCACCACATGTGCTAGATGCATGCTTGGAATATTAAGGGCACCTTGTGCTCTTTCTTCTAAGCTTGGCACTCAAACGAGCACATGCCAAAATATTTTCCTCCGCAGCACTCAAGACAAACACGCCAACAACCTCCACATGAATTGATCGTGGTCACTTCCACTCCCAACGCTCTCGCAAAATGCATGCTACGAATGGACCACCCTGTCCAATGTGAGTGAGGCATTAAGCCCTCCCATTTTATCTTCTTCCTTGCACTAAAATACAACATGAAATTTGTCTTCTTCCTCAATGATTTCACGAATAACTCTTTTCTCTATCACATGAATATTAATCGATGAAGGGTAAGTTTAATGCCCCTTTGGCATAGCTTTTATATATGAATTTCACCTTTTGACATAGACGTCGACGCTCCACTAAATTGATGATGTTGGGTCCTTTTTAAAACCTTTATAATTTATAAATTATTTAAATTCTAAAAGAATTTAAATTTTATAAATTATTTTTATAAACCTTTGACTTTAATAAAAATTAAAGCCTTCTTGAGATAAACTTTAAACCTTTATTTGTACTCCATTGATTTGATGTAAATTATTCTTCCACCATGGTTTTAATAAAAACCTTAATTCTACCATCACAATTTTTAAGGAAGCATTTATATCCTTACAATAATTTTAATAAAAACCTTTTAATTTTCCACCATGGTTTTAACACAAACCCTTATAAAACAATATTTTGACAACTTTTCTTCAACTCTTCGAATTGTTCCTGGTGGCAGTAATGGTGTACTCCATGGTATTAATAATATCTTCATATGTTCACTTTGGCATCAATGACAACTTCTCATCTTGACATCAATGACAACTAAATGAGCTCAAAATGTCCAACTCATAGAGCCCTCTTGAGAAGAAAGTGACATTGTTGCTAGTTTTTTGAACCAATTCTTCTTAGAATTTTTAACAAGTTCTTGTTTGTAGATTCTACCAAACAATTACCTTGAGGGTAATAATTTGAGGAAGACTTTAAATAGATACCATGTTGGAATATAAATTGGGTGATGTTAGAACTTGTGAATGCCTTGGCATTGTCTATTATTATTTTTTTATTGAAAATTTGGCATTGTCTATTATTATTTTTTTATTGAAAATTTGGCATTGTCTATAATTATTATGTTGGGGACACTAAACCTAGTTATAATATCTTCTAAAAATTCTATGATCACCTTCTCAATGGCTTATTTTAAAGGTTTTGCTTCAATCCAACTAGTAAAATAGTTCATAGCAGTAAGAATCCAATTTTACCCCTCACTAGATGGTATTAATCATTCTTATGAAGTCTAATCCCTATTAGGCAAAAGGTTCATGTATAGATATGGGTCTTAAGGACATAGGTGAATTTTTATTTCTCCTAGTAAATAATTTAAATTTGTCATAATTTATAACCCAATGATGGGCATATGAAAATATGTTGGGCCATTAATACCCTACTTTCATGATTTTATTGGTTGTTGTGTGGGCTAAGAAGTGTCCACCAAAAAATCTTTGATAAAATTATTATTGCAAGAATTGTGCTTGTTCCATTTTGATACAATGGAGCAATATTCCATTAAAGTTCCTTTAGAATATTTTTTTGTCAATTAATGTACAATGAACATTTTGCAACTAGAAATCTCTTCTTTGGGACCTATACACATTAAAGGGGTACCTGTCTATTTGCATATATTTGATCCTTTGCTCCACCCAGTCTAATTTCCTTGTTTTTAATCATACATTTGTCTTATTCTATTTTATTATTATCATAATCTAAATTAGTTTCCAATTCAATCACATCTTTAACCAGTCTTTGAAAAAGTGTTCTTCCTTTGACTAGCTTTGTAGGCTTAAGTTCCACATTATATTTTAGAATTTTAGTAATCCAATTGACCATTTTTTATTTGTTTCCTTTTACCATTATGTATTATTTGACACTTGAATGTATGACATAAGCAATGATCTTATTGTTCAAAATAACATGCTTGAAATTTTTAAACCTCTAACCAAAGAATATACCTACTTTTCAAAAAAATTGTATTTCTCTCCATACCCTTTCAAAGTCTGGGTAAAAAAGGTTACTAGGCATTCGTATTAGTTTTCATCCTTTTGTGTCATTAAATTTGTTATGCTATGCTCATA
The DNA here is from genome assembly GCA_028583015.1 of Wollemia nobilis. Taxonomy (NCBI): domain Eukaryota; kingdom Viridiplantae; phylum Streptophyta; class Pinopsida; order Araucariales; family Araucariaceae; genus Wollemia; species Wollemia nobilis. The sequence goes on from JAQPPZ010015100.1 coordinate 14,217,901, forward strand.
TCCACATACATAAATAATGAAATACTTATCAAATTTTAGATTGATGAATATTAGAGCTTCTATAATGGCCCCTTTTATCTTTTCAAAAGCTTCCTTTTATTCCTTTGTTCATATGAATGGTAGGTCCTTTTTTAGCATAAGCATTATAGATTTGACAATAGTTGTGAAGTCTAGGATGAATATTCTAACAAAATTTATTTTGCCAAACAAATATTTTAGTTCTTTTTTATACCTTAGTAATTAAAAGTTAGCAATGGCTTCAATCCTATCTGGATATATGGTGATACCATCCTTTGACATCACGTCCCCCATTAGGTTTCCTTGTGATACACAAAAAATACACTTATTTGGATAGAAGTATACCCTAAATTCTTGACACCACTAAAATATATTTTCCATATGTTCTAAATTATCTTCTTTCATTTTAAAAATACCATGAGATCATCCAAGTAGATCAGTATTATTTTATTTATCAAGTCATGGAAAGTAATATCCATAGCTCTCACAAATATTTCTCTTACATTAGATAATCCAAAATACATTCTTTAATATGCAGAAGTTCCCCATTTTTTTATGAAAGTTGTCTTACGTTGATCTTCATATTTTATCCATACTTGATTAAAGATAGAAAACCCATCCAATAATAATTTTTTTTCAAAATCTACAACTATTTGGAGGATTTGTTCCATGGAAGACCAAGGATAATGGTATTTTAGAGAAGCCTTGTTCAAATTCCCAAAATCAACACACAATTTAATCTCATTATTTTTTCTTTCTTACAGGAACCAAATTGGATACCCATGTGGTGTGTTTGATAGGGTATATAATCTTTGATTCAATCAATTTATGTAGTTATTTCCACATGATAGTCTCAATTTTTTGATTAAGTAGCCTACGTTTTTGCCTCACAACCTTAGCCTTATGATCCAACTCGATTATGTATTGGATAATATCTTTATTGTATTCCTTGAGGTCTTCATAAGTACAAGCCATTACCTCTTTGTTCTTTTGGCATTACTTAATAAGAATATATTTTTCCTTTTATGTAGCCACTTTACCTATCTTCAACATTTTTCCTAAAGCCACTTCTACTTCTTGGTAATATTTTTTATTAGCGATAATTTCCTTTTTTTCTTTGAACCTGTTATCTAGACTAAAGAGATATTCCAAGGTGATTATCCCTTTCAGTAACTTATTGGATTTTAATTGGATGCTATAATATTCATATGTTTCTTTAATTTCAAGATCCATTTTTTTGACATGCTCCTTGTTGTAAGAATCAAATGATGTGTTTGTCACTTTTGAGCACTTGCCAATTTACCTCATTATTAGGGATAATTGACATTATTATTTTTACCAATTGACGATTTTTGAGTAAATATTTGATTGGATCAAATTGTGATCTAATCAATACCATTCTATCAGCATCCATATTTTTCTCCCTAGGGATGACCCAAATATATATAACATTAAAATATTTAATCAAATCCCAAATATTCTGTTTGTAATATTTCATTAGCTTATTTTTTGTTAGGCATTGTATTCTTACTTGTTTTATAATTAGTTAAATATCACTAAATATTTGTAGCATCTTGATTACTCTATTTTCTTCCATTTGAATATCAAGGGTCAAAGATTTATATTCAGCCACATTGTTTGAACAAGTAAACTATAATTGATATGCTTGTAAGTATTTTGATCCTTCTGGTGATATAAAACACACATTAACACCAACCCCTTTTCTACTTCTAACTCCATCAAATAATAGCCTCCATAACCTAATGGCTTTCCCTTTCCCTTTTGATATTTGAGGGATAGTCATGCCTTCTTCCTAAATCATGTTTATCCCTATACTAGATTATCTATATATTTCATCAAGTTCAAGATTGTACCTATTAGTACTTTTTTGCTCCATAGAATCATTTGAATCATTAGGAAGAATATTCTTATTTGATGCCTCATTCAATTGAAATTCCTCTATGAACTTATGTAAGTCATCATTTAATTTGATAGGTAGAATTAATAATAGATGGCAGGCATGTAGAAAATCTATAGGTATTTTCATCTTGACACCATTTTGATCACTAAGTAGCATGTGCATCGAGTCCAAGGACAGGTATCTATTTATCTTGGTCGTAATATATCTTTATAGATAAATATTGAAAGTGGATGGTAGTTCTATTATTACTAAATCCTAGCATACGGTCATGCTTAGGAATACTTGTAGCACTAGGGGAAGGTATTTTATCATACCAAGAGCCTAGTGAAAGTGTGAAAACATGCACCTAATAAAACAAACAAAGCAACACGATGCACAAAGAAACCAAATGACAATAAATTTGGCTATATAAATTGCATTGATCTCTTTTTGAAATGTGTTACAATAAATCTCCTTTAATAATTTTAAAAATGATACAATATTACAATAAGGTGCAATCCAAAATGTCCTTGCACCCACAAAAATATCTTTGAAAGCGGGTTTTATTGATACCGTGATGCAAGGGTGAAATCCAAATCCTTTTGCTACCTTGAATCCTATCACCTGCATGCAATGAAACAACAAAGGAGGTTAGTAGCATCTACAAGGCCCAACCAGGTTGGGCCCATATCAATAAAGAAACAAAGTATAGTGAAATGAATGAATGCATAAAATAACAAATATCTAAGCTATTGCAGTAAGGGAAAATATCTAAGATGAAAAATATACCATTGGGATTAACATGCAAGTATAATTCAAAAAGAAAAAAATAGGAAAGACTAAAAAATGATCACCTGATCAAGGTCATCTTGGGTGATATGATCTTGCCTTTGGGACTGTCTCAATAGATATGGCCTCTGTCATGGATCATATCAATAGAGACGGTCTATACTACGAACCTACAACTCTCTGAAACCAGGTCAGGGTAATATTGAGGTGATTCAAAGAGGGAGTTTTATTCATGAATGGATGGTGATATATGGATGAGTACAGAGATTCGATCATCCAAAACCATGGTGTTAATCAAGCAAAGTTTATGGATGTGATGTTGAAGATCATGTGGTAATATAGATGCATTGGCTTAGGTAGTGAGGATGCACAATGGTATTTCAACAACACTTCATTGCTCAAGTTGATAATGATTGGATCTTGATTTTGATATCGTCTCGCATGGGATGACCTTGATTGAAGACCGTATTGATCGATATGACCTTGATTTATATGGGAACAAGTTTCCTTTTTTTTGTGAAAAGACACTAAATAGCCCTGAAGCTATCATAGGTGGGTTATATGGATTAGAAGAAGGTCTTTGGAAAGTCTCCTTATGAATACATATTTTAGGTGTCTATAGATGCCTTTTTTTGGGATGCTTTGTGCCTAAGCATAATGCAAAGCAAAATTAAATGAGCTAAAATGGTTGAGTTTATGATGGATGATGTTAATTTGGAAAATTCAACATGAGATGCCCCAATCATAAAAATAGTGCATGTCTTTGAATAATTGCTTCCAACATATTGATGGATTTGATTTTAGTAAATTTTTTAGCCATGGCTGGACATTATGATATGATTCCACACTTTAGGATTTGAGTATACTAAATAGGCAGTAGAATTATTAGCCTATTTTTTTAATGTGTTTTTGCTTGTTTTACCCCAACAAGGAGGGCATATGATTATATTTGGCACTAATTCTTGAACAAAAACAATTTGCATTTTTGAGTGTTTGATTTTTGACTTGATATTGTAATGAGAAATTTTCAATTATTGACTACCTCCTCGAGTGATGAGATGATTGACCAATATGATTGTTGTTAGTTTAACTGTAATTTGAAAATGTGCCATTTATTTAACTATATATATAGATTTAGCAAGACCGTCTCAGACAATAGACAAGACCATCTTGGATGGTCAAAAAATTGGTCATCTTGGATGAGTGTGCCACGTAGCATGCTTTTCTGAGATGGCCTCATCATGATTTTTGCTATAAATAGAAAAATTTATGGGGGGACCCTCATTTGTACATCATGCAAAATGAGGAGGGGAGGAGTTGTGTGCAATGAAGTGCTACCAAACCGAGAACCGACCAACATAATCGATCCAAGCGATGCTACCACTAGTGGAGGATCCAAAGAGTGAAATGTAAGGATGAAAAATCCCCACTTTTCATTATTTAATGTAAAATAAACCATAATTAAAATAAATAAAAATAAAAATATGGGATTGGTAAAATGATAACTTTTTAAGGTAAATGAATGATGGGGTGGTAATGATGATTTTTTATTTTTTGTAACTTTATTTTTGGGTTATTTTATGTTTGATTTGGGGGTTGTCTCGATTAAATATGGTCATGTTTTGTGGTCATCTCGATCGAGATGGTTCTGTGTCATGGTTATCTTGATCGATATGGGTTTGTGGTATAACTATCTTGATCGAGATGACCGTGTACCATGGCCATCTAGAAGGAGACGGTCATGTCTGTAGTTTTTTTTACTTTGATGTTGATGCTGATTTTGGTTTTGCTTTTGTGTTACTTATTAGCTTATTAGAGCACGACACCACTTTCCAAACAATTATAAGGAAGTTTGTTTTGTAAAACTGAATGACAATGATGACTAGGAGTGGTTGAAGACTTTGAGCCTTCAACATACAATACGCTTGGAGTCCATTCATGTCATTCAAGCCTACATGATGACCCTAATTAATAAGTGGGATTCTTGGACCAACACTTTTCATATTCCCACTGGAGCTATCACAATCGCCTTGGAGGATTTATACCGAATCTTACATATCCCTATCGAGGGGATGTCCATCACTACATCTACCACTATAGAGAGAGACAATGCTACAATAAATATACAAATATCAGTGGGATGTGATAGAATATGATGTTTCTAGTGATGGGATGTAAGTAGAGATAGGATATAGTACCCATATTTTGATAACTAGGCATATGGTGATGATGATGTTGATGTCAGAATTTATCCTACCTGAATCTTCTAGCTATATTCTTGTGGAACCTATTGGACTTTGTTTAGGTTCTAGTGGAGTAGCCATAGATTATGGCATGGGGTCCCACCTTACTAACACAAATCTACAAATAGCTATACAAGATCTGTGAGTGCAAGAGGCTAGGCCTAGGATACAACTTTCTTCTATAGGTTTGGGGTTGGGAGTACCTTAGTTTTGATCGACCTATCAGGCTACCATGGGTTGTGAGGAGCAACATGATAAATAGAGAGATTTTGTATGCCATGTGTTGGATCCATGATTAGGAGTGAGGTAGGGTATATTGTGGCACTACACTAAGAGCTTTGATGGACTATAGCCATAGCACATGACATGGAAACCATGGTGAGGATATCTGACTTGGGATGAGTATGGGGTGCATCTAAGGTAGGTGAGGCATACCAAGTGGTTAAAATGATGACACAATACAGAGTATGAGTACTTTTAGTACTCGAGGGTGACCCACTAGCTAGGAGTTATACAGGATGCACCTAAGGATCGAGTGGTTTACAGGTGAAGGACTAGGGAGAGCTGACTACCAATAGCACATGTTGAACCATTGGGATATGAGGACAATGCACCACTAGTTGACCTCGATATAACTAATCTGAGGACTACAATGCTTATGATTTTTGGTTCACTACTTAGTGGGCCTAATAAGGGGTAGCCGAGGGGGAGGAGCCACAATTGTAGACCCTACACAATTATGAGTGCATAAGTAGACAAAGAAGGAGGTAGGCACCTCATAAGGAGGTACAAGAGAGACTAGGAAACCTGAGAGAGTCGAGGGACCATATCTAGAAGACCCCCATAAGGAGATGGATTATTTGAGGAAGTAGATTCATATCATACAATATTAGCTCAATGATAGGGACATAGCTCATGCCACTATACAAATTTCTTATGATATCAATAGGTAGAGATGGTGAATTTGGGCATAGGAGATGGATACACTAGAGGCTCAAGTGGTGAGCTTATAGGAGGCTCTAGATAGGATGAAAACAAAGTGAGATGCTTTATAGACTTAAGGTGGAGGGATGCCAATGGGATAGGTTGTAGAGATGGTCCAATTGAGGGCCAAGTTGGCTAAGGAGCGGGCTCAATATTAGGTCAAGCAATCCTACATATATATCTTGAAGGAAAAGGTGGATAGACTTGGTGTACGATTGCCCTCTTGATGATTTGGGTTATCTCAGTCCTAGTCATATTAGATCCATCAAACTGAGGCCATAAGGAAACCATCCATGAGACCTCGAGTATCATTATTTCTAGCACTAGGGATCTCCCAAACATCAAAATCCAATGGATCCAGGAAACCTTGTAGAGATGAGGCTGAGGGTAGTGGTGAGATCCATGGTACAAGGTCACATTGATAAGATATACTGCATGAGCTTCATTTTTGGATGTGAGGTATGAGGACCCACTTATGATTGTAGCTTGCAGTTTTTTTGTATCATGATGTATTTGAATTTGATATATATATATATTACATGATGTTCATTAATGATTTATCATGTATTTATTATGCATTTATGTATGTTATGATTATGATTATGAGATGATGTATGATTATGGACTTATGTCTAGATTTGTAGATATGATGATGCCTATATGTGAGATGGATGCCTAGATATATGATTTATTTGTGCATAGACCTAGATATGATGTACTAATGATATGTGATGTTATGAAATGATGTGAAATGTGAATGTATGTATACATGATAAAATGATTTAATATAGAATGTAATGACTAAGTATGAGCACCATAGATGTATGAAAGTCATGAATCAAAGTTAAATTAATTTCCTCTAAGGGCTACATTGAAACTAATACCAAATGGACATAAAATTTGCATTATCAATGTATGAATGTAATGAGGGGTGATCAAAAAGAAGTCACAAGGGAACAATAAGATTTTCATGAGACTCAAACACCCTAATTGACTAGCTAAAAGTTGCATACTGATGATGTAGGACTTTGAAAGATAAGGATCTGTTGGAAAGACCAAGGTATTCAATATCCATGTGTTTGCATAGTGAAGTTCATTAATGTGATGCATAATACTACCCCATTGTCAGGACAAAGTTTATACCCCATTGTTGTAATGGATATTACCCTATGGTCATAATTACCCTAATTTTGTACTTGTTTGGACTTAACTACTCTGTAATGAAAGCCATCAAAGCTATCTCATCTGCAATATGGCATTGGCCTATACAAGAGAAGGTCTCTAATTTGACAGACATGTCACCACATGTAAGACTACTCCACTACCAGGTCAACATTTTATAGCCCATTACTGGCAATGGAGATCATCCCATGGTTGTTAAAAAACTAATAATTCTAGGGATTCAAGCTCTTTGAGGATTTTTTTTTTAAACTTGCTCATTTTGGACAGGATCAAGGAGATATTTTTTTGAGAGGGAGAGCTTGTCCTTTTATCAATTCTTAGCTTTCTAGACCATGCACATGATAGGAGAGCAAGAGAAAATTTTCACTTTTGAGGCAAAAACCACTTTATAGCTTCATTTTTCCTTCTTCAAAAATCATATTTAAGAATGTGAATTTTGTGTTGGGATTTTGAGATAAGCAAGGTACAATCAAAGCAATACTCTACCTATCAAAAATCAAGATGGTTTTCTACAAAATCTGAAGAGAAAACTAGGGATGAGTGAATTACCGAAAGACCCTATTGGACACTTAGTGACAACTTGGGAAAATTCAAATACCAAGAAATACGGATGTGGATGGTAATGCATAGTGTGATAGGATGCTTTCCTTGTGAACTTTCAAAAATTAAGAGGTGTACGTAAGATAGTCAGTGGCCGGTTGAACATCATTGCTGATGGTCATACGATATCTACCCTATCTTACGTGAACCACTTAATCATCATAAGACCATAAATAAAGGGGTGTATACAATGATAAAAGAAATATTTGACCAAAGATAAATGACACTCATATAGACATGGTGCTATTCTTAGTGCTTACAAAAAATATTAATGCAAGTGTAGTGATAAAAATACCTAATGCAATATGATGATAAGTGTAGCTAAACACTTGTGAAATGCAAAATGAAGACTTCTAAATGCATCATACAATAAATGATGATGTGCAATGAAATGACAATGTGTAATGAGATATAATTCATGGTGAAATGAAATACTTTGTTTTTGTGTTTTTATGATTTTCTTTTGTTTTTGTTGTTTTGTTGTTTTTCTTTATGCATAAAATGCCCACATGTGGAGAATGTTAAGGGGTTTAGGCTCCTCAACACCTTCAAGTGAAGCTAACCAATATGTGCCTGGTCCCACCTTCTATGTTATTATGAATGGGCCTAGCCAGTTTATGGTAAATTTATCACATAAATGGCTAGGCATGTTGGAGTTCTACTAAATTTATTTGAGCACAAGATCACCAACTTGGAACTCCCTAGTGTGAACTTTTGTATCATAGGATTGTTTGATGCAATTTTTATAAACATGAAGATGCTCGAGAGCATTAAATTATATTTCATCAAGAAGCATAAGTTGATCGAGGTGAGCCTATCGCACGTCATCATCAATAATGAACTCTTGTAGTGAGATGCACAATGAAGGAATTTCAAGTTCCAATGGTATAATGGCCTCAACACCATATACTAACGAGAATGGAGTTACCACTATTGGTGTCTGAATGCTTGTAATATACATCCAAAGTGCTAGAGACAGTTGAGTATGCCAATCCTTATGATGATTCCTAACTATTTTCTTGAGGATGGCAATAACTATTTTATTCGATGCCTCCACTTGTTCGTTAGTTTGTGGATACTAAGGGGTTAAGTTGTGCTAGATATGATAATTTTTACACAAATCTAGAACATCCTTATTCTTAAATGATGGCCCATTATTCAATATTATATTAGACAAGATACCAAAATGATAGATGATATTATGGAGTAAAAACTCTACGATACATGAACCTATCGTGGTGGTAAGTGGGATAGCTTCAACCCACTTTGTGAAATACTCAATGGCTATTATAATGAACGTGTGTTGATCCAATTAATGGGGGTGAGATTTTTCTAATTAGATCAAAACCCCATTGAGAAAAATGCCAAAAGGAGTGAATTGGTTGCAATACTTGTGATGGTATGTGTAATAAGTATGATGATGATACTTGATGCACATTTTGACATACACAAAACAATCCCTCTCCATTATAGGCTAGTAGTAGCCCATTCGAAGAATACACTTTGCAATGGCCATGCCACTGAAATGGCCACCACATGTACCATAATGAGCTTGTAAAATGGACCAAGTAGATTCTTGGAGTCCCAAACATTAAATAAGAATTCCAACACAACTTTGATGGTACAATATGACTCATAATAAGACATATTTAGTTGTTTTAATTGAATGTTTATTTTATGGTATGCGACAAGCCTATAGGAGGGCTACCAAGTTTCAAGAAATATTTGACCTGGGAGAACCAGTCTTGATAGTGCTCAGCTTGGACTACATGAATTCTTTGCTCCTCTCGTGTCTCATCTCGTAGGAATGTAGATTATGATAGAACCTTAAGATATATGGTTGTGACATTATCATAAGGGACCTAATGGATTAGGGATACCCAAGAAGTAAATTTCAAGAAGTATTCAATTTGTATGAACCAATCTTGGTGTGGTTCAATTTATATTTTGTGGATGCTTGACTCTTCTGTAGTGGCATCCTGTGGGCTTACGGATTGTGTGAGCATTTTTACAGATTGTGTGAGATTTAATATAGGTTTTTCAAAATTAAGGATCCTAAGGAATCCATGGTATCCACAAAATGATTGGAGGACCGAGGGACAACATCGATGTCATACCATTCAAATTTTCTAAGTAACTTATCCAGAATGGTCTTATATACTTTCAAGTTTGAGCATTTGTATTGGTAAATTTCTTTAACTTTATTAACTATGAGCAATAAGTCACAAAATATTTTAAGTATCTTAAAATTCATGGTGATTTTTGTTTTAAAGTCCAAAAGGATGGATTTGTATTCAACATTATTGTTAGTGCAGGGGAAATTGAGCTTGAATGACAAGGGAATAGGATCCCTTATGGTATGAAAAATATGATTTCTGCACCACCCCCTTGCCCACACTTTGAACCATCAAATAAAAATATAAGATCTTATTTATGCTTTGATTCTTCTAGTTATTTTGAGCTAGATAGTGCAAATATTGCATCAATAGGTGGCTCAAATATGATAGGCTTATCATCTCGAAGTGGTGCTTCTACTAGCTGGTCCACAATGACCTAACCTTTAATAGACTTTTGTGTAATGAAATCTAGGTCAAAATCCATCAAGAGAATAATCCACTTTTAGTGTGACTATTATGATAAGTATGACTCATCATGTATCGCAAAGGATTCTCTTTAGATATGATGTATGTTGTTTGATTTATCATGTAATGACAAAGCTTCTCAATATAAGTGTACTTTATATCTTATGATACCATGGTGTGACTAATGTAATAGATGGCCTAATCCTTATTTACCTCGTTCTTTTGTGTCAACATGATCCCTAAGGCAAAATCAGTGGTTAAAATATATAAGAGAAAAGGCACACCCAATCTCAGAGGGGACAATACCAGTGTGGAAGCCAAGTATTATTTAATATCTTGGAAGGCTGCTTGACAATATTCATTCCAATTAAAGGTCACCCCCTTATGGAGAAGATGATTGAATGGCTGAAACTTGTTCAATAGTTATGTGATGAATCATTGGATGGCTTATATCTTCCCCTGCAAGCTACAAATTTGCTTAAGATTAGTGGGGGGGGGGTATGCTTGTGATTGCTTCAAATTTTTTAGGGTTAAATTTGATACCTTATTTAGATACGATGAAACCTAAAAATTTTCCTTATGTTACATCGAAAACACATTTTTTAGGGTTCAAATGTACATTATGCTCTAGCAGGCGATCAAAGAACTTTTTTAAAATACCAATATGGTCTTAATGCAATAAATATTTAGCCACTAGATCATTGACATAAAATTTAACAATCTTGTGCATGTAGTCATGGAATATATACATCATTTCCCGTTGATAGGTAGCACCTGCATTCTTTAAGCCATAGGGCATGACCTTATAGAAGAAGGTCCCCAATGACATAGTGAAAGTTGTTTTAGCCTAATATTTAGGATTGAATTGGACTTGATTGTATCCAAAAAATATATCCATGAGAGAGAGCATTTCATGGCATCCAACTGCATCTACCAACATATCGATGTTTAACAACAAAAATTTATCCTTGGGGTTTGCTTTATTGTGAATGAAAAAAATTGTACATACGTGCACCCCTCCATTCAATTTTGAAGAGGAACCATATTGGACACCCAGTCCGGGTAGTCAATTGATTGGATGAATCCTGCATCCAACATTTTTTTAATTCATATTTTATCATAATAGCGATTATTGGATGCATCTTATAGATTTTTTATTTGATAGGGTTTAATTACTGGATTTAGTTTCAAGTTATGGACAACTTGATTTAGATTCAAACCAAGCATATCTCAATATGATCAAGCAAAAACCTTTTTGTACTTATTTATAAGAGTGAGAAATATCACACATTATTTAGTTAAAATATACTTCCCTAGTTTGAGAACTTGTGGATATTCGGGATCATCATTGACATCGATATCAATCATCTCTTATATTAACATATGTGATCCCTCCTCTAATTTGTGAGGAGTAGGAATCAAGTGGATGCCATCAGTTGGATTAAGAGAGTCAAATATATTATCAAACTCTATCTCAACTTGGAGGATAACTAATGCTAGATGTGATGGTGGATGGTACATTTATAGCATGTCCTTAGAAGGAAGAAACTTGAATGGAAAGGGTGGAAAGATGATGCGATCAAAATAAATAGGCTCAGGATTGAGAGACAATGATAGAGAAGGATTACCAGGATAATGGATTGGAGTGGTGAGATCAATAGAGATCATATTGATGGATTGTGGATGATCTCCATACTGTGGGAAGAGATGATCAAAGATGAGGGGACAAAAATGTATTAGGGGTGGTTGACATAGAATTGGGATGATCAGGGGAGCTCTATGGGGAGTGAGGATGATAGGGTCCTTGAGTGAAAGGATCTAGTGCTATAGGGGCAGGGGTAATATTGGAAAAAGGTAAATATAAAATTTGTTTAGATCCACAAGAGGCTCGATAGAGGTAGACTCATCTTCTAAGATAAAAAAAGGAAGAGATAAGGTTTCCCAACCAACTTTTGATCCCCAATAATACTCTAATTATTCATCTTCTTTGATTTATTCTTCTGATGAGTCACTATAAATAATAGCTAGGGTAGAAATATGTATATAATCACTAAGAAGATGACTATTACTAGGATCGACATACTCATTATCATCAATGTCTATCCCTAAGCCTAGGTTAAGGTGTTGCAAAGAATCAGTAAGAATCTCATCAGGACCTTGCTCATATCATCCCAAGATATTCCCATGCCAATTATGGTTATGAAAATAATGCATAGCAAAGGATGGATTTGAAATATAATCAATTTTTGCTTGGAATGGCTCTTCATCCTTTGGTATAGGCATTGTGTCTATAGTGATATCAATACCATTATAGATAAAATTGGTTTGGCTTGGGTAATATCCATGTGGGACTATGGTACCTATGGACAAAGGTGTACTACGTGGTTAATAAAAGTCCCTGATAGACTCAACGAGCAGGGTGAATGTAACATCTTGCACTTGATATTCAGCTATACCCAGATTCATCATGCTAATTATGACTTATGGCAACTCTATTGAGGGAGATAATGAAGGAGATGAAGGTTGTGAGAAAAATGTTGTGATTATGGGTGGTTTCTATTTGGTGGGAAAATCATGAGGAGAAGTGGTGGAAATGGTAAAAATAAAAGGTGTAGGAGGTGTGTTGGATGGTTTAAATGTTAATTTATGTGTTGGAAAAGATGGAGCTAAAGGTGATGTCATAAGTACCTTCTTTGGATTTCAAAGTGGAATATCAGATGGTGATGAAGGCATCTTTGATGAAACTGATGTTGAAGTTTTTTATGGAGGTGGTGGTGGGGGGGTGATGGATGATGATGGTGTGGCTTTTATGGGTTGGATGGGGTTGTTAGGCTGAATATCTAGAAGTGTGGAAGGCAAGGTGGACTCCTAGGGATGCAAAACCATATTGTAATATTTGAAAATCTCCAAGTATATAGGGATGCAATAAACTTAGTATTCATATATGTACTTTATGCACTAATGCAATATAGAAGGTATGTATTTCATGTCTTGGATCTAAGGTCTACCAAGAAATATGTTGTATTGCATAACACCTTCCATGATGTGATACAGTACGTGAATAGTATTTTATCCCACCAAAATAGGAAGAACTATTGTGCCAATAATGGAACATAGGGTGAAAGTGGAGGTCATGATAGCTGACAATGGAAAGTTAAGATGTTGAAGGGTGGTAGAGGTAAGTATGTTTATTGATGATCCTATATCAATCAAGATACATTTGAAAGGGATCCCATCCATGCTAGTGATAATGTGCAATAGTGGATCAGGTATCTCAATGGGTATAATTTAAATTTCATGATCCTAAAATGTAATCACAAGATCTTGACATGTTTGAACATGCCCCACAAAATTGATGAAAGAATTTGGGTCTTGTGGCTACAGTTCAATGGATCTCAAAATCTCCATTAGAGCCTCTCGATGTGGCTTTAATTGTTGAATCAAATCATATATGGAGAGCCTCGATGATGATATTCATAGACTTTGAGTGAGTCTGCTCCTTAGTGTGAGCACTAGGTGAGGTGGATTGGGTATAACTAGATTTGATGTTAGTGGTTTCTATGATATTGACGACATATTAACATGATCCACAGGTTGTGTGGATTACGTTGGATACCGTCTATTTCTTATTGCAATATTAATCATTCCCATGAAACCTTGGTTAGGTGGGGTAGCTTGCATGTGATTTGTTAGCTTTTGAGGATGTATGCTATGGAGAGATCTAACACAAGTCCTAATGAAATACAAAAAATATGAAATAAAGTGAAACAACAATATGATTAAAATATGCTTTAAATAGAAATGATGAAATTACAATATAGTACGGAGGAAATGCACACTCCATTACTATGAGCTAAAGAGCTACACAGTACTCCATATGGGAGCACCACTATCTACTACACTGCACTATATGAGAACTTGTATTCCTATCTCCTTGATCATATAATCTACCACTATGAGGCCCTTTATATAGGAAGATAGATTCCTTGGCCAACACTCTACCTAGTTGTACAAGGGGACATCTTGCACATTATAACTTGCACATTACCACTTGTGCATTTATTACATTGCATGAAGTAACTAGATAAATTCCCCCTAAAGTAATATCCTATCCTAACTATGTACCTAAGGTGGTACATTTACATAACCCAAATGATGTAATATACTCTAAATCTAACACCCCTCTGTATTACATTATTTGGGTATTGAAGATTTCAATCTTCAATATGGATCTTCTTCCTTGTCTTGGAGCTTGTAATATTCTTCTCTATTATCTATAACTTGTTCAAGCAAGTAGTTAGTGTCTTCATAACATATTGTTCTTGTTGAAAGAGATTTGACTTCCTAATCATCTTTATATTCTTCAATTTCTTCTATCCTTTGAGCTAGGTGTCCTTTATGATTCTCTTTTTGATACTCTAATTGGGGATAATTGATTGGATGTTAAGCTTGCTACTAATTATGGTATTGTCTTGATTAAGATTTTCTTCCATTGTACATATGATTCCCTTGATTCTTATTTTTGGAATTGAATATCCAATAGTTAGTGCTATGACCTTTTCTCTTGCATATCTGACAATACCTGTTGTACCATGGTTTATCCTCTTGATGATGAAGAAATATTTCCCTATGGATTGTCTTTTGATGCCAATGCAGTGTTAGTCATTTCATATTTATCTGTATTCTCTACCTCATATTCTTGAAGAATATTGATTAGGTCATTAAAAAAAGTATCTTTACTTAGGACTTGTAAGGATGTTACAAATGTTTGTAGACATCTAGAAGTACTCTCATGGTTACTTGAGTAAGAATTTCATCTTTGATTTCTTCTCCTAAGGTTAATAATTTCCCTTTGATATATGCTACATTCCTTAGGAATAGTTCTATGGTCTCGCCACTATTCATTTTTAGAGAATGTAGTTGAGTTTGAAGATGAAGGATATTGGCTTTATTTTTTCCTTCAAATATCTTTTCTAAGCTTTTCCATTCTTCTATAGATATCTTTGTTGAACTGATATAAGGTTGTATTTCATTAGTGATGGAAAATGTTATTATCATTAGGGATTTTACATATTTTTCATCAAACTTATGGATTTTAGTATAATCTAAAGTTGGTCTTTTTTCTATTCCTTGAGTTATCTCCCAAAGTTTTTCATATACTACAATCACTTTAACCTTGTTTTTCCAAGAGAAATAGTTTGTCTTCTTAAGTAATTAGGATTTTGCAAGAAATAATTTGTTTGATTCCATGATTATCCTTGTAGTCTTTATTTGCCCTAGTATTTATTTGATGTCACCTTGGTGAAAGTCTAGGTTTTGTAGAATACCTAATGTCTTCCTAGTAATTTTGAAAATGCTATATGATAGATAAAGTGCTTTTGAGAATGATAGTTCAATTTTAAGTTGATTTTATAAAGTTTTATGAATAGAAAAATCAACTTATTTTACACTTTATTACTTCTATTTAAATTGAGAACTTTCTATTTCTTTTATCATTTAAATTTAAAATGGGTTTTTATCAAGGGTCCCAAAACCTGATTACAACAAGTCATAAGACTTTAAAAACAAGGCCACAGGAAGGCCATAGGAAAGGACAAAAAAAATCTAGAGGAAAGACAAAAGGATTACCTTTCAGGACAGGCTTAAGGAAAGCCTTTTAGGATAGGCTAAAGGATAGCCTTACATGACAAAATTTAATTTTTTTTTTTTTACATTGAAATCTGGAGTAGGGCCAACCTGCCCAAATCAACCAAACAACATGTGCAAAAGGATGGAGAAGAGGATCAAGGCCATCCCATCCAAACAACATGTGCTAAGAAAATTTGAAACAAGGCAAACCCACCCAAAATAATTTGAATCAGGGCCATCCCACCCACCACAAAAATTAAAAATTAAATTCAAAATTAAGATGGAAAATGTAGAACATTCCCACCTAAGGATGTCTAGGGATGCAGTAGAAGGATGCACCAACAGGAATACAAGGGAAAAAAATCCTGCATAGGCTTATAAAAGGAATAAAAATAGGGGATTCCATAGGCCATGAAATCTAGCTGCAACAAGGAAAACTACTCATAAGCTGGGGGAGATAGAGGAAAAAACAATGCAAAAATGCGAGCCATGGGAAAGAGGTGGGGAAGTCCCAAGGAAGCTCAAAAAAGAAACCATGAAGCATGAACTACCAAAAATGTGCAGGCCCCCCTTAAAGGACAAAAATTAGCAAGAAATCTACAACAACCTCATCACCATCAATGAGTACCTTCAGGGATCCAGAAGAGGATGACCAGTAGGAACACAATAGCAATCAACACAGAGGCCCATCCCCAAGCCATGAAAAATATAATAACCCACCATCAATCTTGCAACCATAAACCCAAAGAACAACACCACAAGAATAAGTATGAAGCTCCTACTTACGCCAAAATATACTGTGAAGAGTTTCTCATGAAGCCAAAATCCCAAGCTACCATGCACTGCACCTGAAGAATCTCTGATACTTAGCTCCAAATAGGACCCTACAAGAATATGGAGCAAAGAAGGAATCTCCAAGAAAAAGGATTCCTGAGAAACTTAGGAATCCTAGGGAAGGAACCAGGAAAAATCTAGGGACATCCTAAAAAACCCTAGGGACATCCCAGTTCATAGGTACCAAAAGGAAAACCCCACCAGAAGGCAAGGAAATGGGTAGATAAGAGAATAAAATACCTCCCAACCCAAGGAGATCATATACAACACCATACAACCAAGGAGAAAGGGTAAAAGGAGTGCTAGGGAACTAGAACAAGACCTAAGGACATCCTAGAAAATCTGAAGGATGTTCCAGATCATAAGCACTAGAAATAACCCCACCATAAGGCAAGGAAAGGGGTAGACAAATGGAGAAGTGACCTCCCACCCCAAGGAGATCGTCTGCAATGCCTACCAAGCAAGGAGGAAGGGCAAAGGAAGTGCTAAGGATATAGAATAGGACCAGGGATCTGGGATAGGGCTAAGGATGGGCTAGAGGGAAGTGGACTTCCCAGGGAAGTCCCCTATAGCCTTTGAGCACTTTTTATTTTGATGAGGTTTAATAGTTGGATTTATTTTATCCCTTTAATGTATTTTGAGACAAGTATACCAATTAATTTCCAACTCTTAGTGTTCTTTAATAAACCTATTTTAATAACCTTTAATAATTTGATATTTATTGTTTCTAATTTCCAATATCCTACTTTGATGTAGTATTATTTACAACTCCCTATTGTGGAGGATTAGAAAATAATTATTTGCAATAATAGAAATTCAAGTAGAAATTCTTATTCCTCCTATGTTTTGATATTACAAATATTTTGGCTAATTTTATAGTTATTTCCCCTTATATATTGCTTTCAAATGTGGTTGATTTCTATTGATATTTCAACCTTATAATATACCTTATAACTCCCTATTTAATGAAATAAATCTTGATGAAGTATAAACTTTACCTTTAGTGTTGTATTTCCAATGTATTCGATGTAGGTTCTGGACGTGTATGACAGTACTCTTAATACCTTCTTCTTGAATGTTATGGTGAACATTGATTCACCTTTGAATTTAAGTTTGGATGTTGGTGCTTAAAATCTTGAGATTTGACCTTTCTTGAATGCCTTGACCAAAGCTTTTAATGCTCTTTGCCTCTCCTCCAAACCATGATTTCGACTATTATAAGTGCTATGACTCCTACGAATACTCTGAATACTATCCTCTATAGTCTTTGATGTCTTTTAATAGATGGAGGATATTGTAATTTGTGATAAGTGTCACAGTAGTTGCTCTTGAGCACTTGAGATACCATTTGTGAAACTATGCCAGGTACATGAGCGTTACGATCTTGGATGAGCGCTCAGTATTCTTCTTCCTTTGTAATGTTTTCTTTGTAATTTATGGGAACTTTGTGGAAAATATTTTGTTTCTTTCTAGGTGACAAGTGTCACCTTTCCTTCGTGCATGGGCTTTTCAATGTAACACTTCTCCAATGTATCTTGTAATCTCCCTATTAACCATACAACATTGTGAGCTCTTCCTTTGTTTGATGGAGCTTGATATGAGATGATTCTAGTGGTGCCTTGAGATCTTGGAGCAATTTTTTTTAATGATTGAGTGGAGTTTTTGGGCTACTCCATTGGTGCTCCTTGGATGTACATCCTTCAACCAATTATACCTTCCTTTTAGTAGATGATATTACCTATTGATGTAATACTTCTCCTTGCTTTGTGTACTTGTAGGTTTGACTATCCACAACGTAGTAGATGTGAGCCTTTTGAGCGGCTCTATTCCCTTGCATAGAGAATACTTTTGCATGGATGCCTTGGAGTATTTTTCTTCTTGTAAAGTGTGTGCCTCTTTGTAATATAAGATCTGTCCTCTTTCTGATGTAGAGCAGATTAGAGTAGTTTAAAAAAAATGTAAATACTTTGTATATAAGATATATTTTTTTGCACCTCATTTTACAATTTGATTTTCTTGGTCTTGTGGTAGATTTTTGAAATAGGCGATGGCAGATTTGATGTTGTCTCTTTTGATAGAAAATTCTCTCCATTGCTTGGTGACTTTGGTAATAAAACCAAGATATTAACCACTTAGATAGAAGCTCTTTCTTATAGAAGTAATTTTTACACCTTTTTGTAAATAACTTTTAGTGCACTTTAAATCTGAGATTCACCAAGTATCTATTTGAATCTTCTATTGTTGTTTTTGATAGTGGATTTTCTTCTCCACTCCTTGGAGGAATCTTATCTACTTTGGTAGTTTATTTGGGCCACAATATGCTACAAGTTTCATGCACCAATAGTGGATCTAGACACTTTGATAATCTGCTGGATTTTGTGCTCTTGATCCTTTAATCAACAAACACAAACTAAAAATATCACCTTATCACTCTAATAAAATCTTAAAATAATTTTATATGGACTTAATAATCTCTGCAAATTTTAAGAGTAATTTATAATGAACCCTTAATAAGTATTCTATAATTTTTCACTACAATAAATATTGTAGGATATTTTCTGGATAACAAATAGGTAGATGATAATTATTTTCTCTCGAAAATATCCAAATCCTATTAATTGTGAAAATAATCCTTAAAAGGAATTCTTTATTTTTGAACATGAATACTATAATGCAATATATTCTTCTTCAACTTTTAATACAAATATGGTGCTTAATAGAATTTGATAATGAACCCTAATTTAAAGTTCAACTAATTACACCCTAGTTGCTTACATTTAATGGCTTATGTAGATGATGTAGATCTTGGTGTTTGGACTCACCAAGTTGATGCTTTGTAGTGGATGGATATGTAGCTTCTTTGTTGGCTGTCCCGAATAGCTTTCTCCTTCACCAGTATTGAGCCTCAAACTTTCTGTCTTGAGCCTTAGATTTGGTGGCTTAATCCCTCTAGTGATATTTTGATTTCTACAATAGATTCAGATAACTCCTTTCTATGAACTGTGCCTTCTTGCTATGAGAGAAAATATCCAAATATTTTGGATTTTCTAGGCTTCTTTTGTATGAATATTTCTTCAAGCTTCTTGTCGAATTCTAACTTCAAATAGGATCTTTTCTTCTCAAAATTATGATTTTCTTGAGGTCTTAACTGAATTTTTCTTCTTGTATTTGGCACTCCTTACCAAATTCTTCTTATGGGATTTGGAATTTCTTACCAAATTCTTATTTTAGGATTTGACACTCCTTCTCAAATTTTCCTTCTCGAATTTGGCACTCCTTGACAAATTCTTCTTCTCAAATTTGAACTTGTTGTCGGATGGTGACAATTGTCCCAAGTCCTTCACTATTAGGAAATTTTCCTTGGTAGTGGAATTCTCCAATGAGTTCTCTTGGGAACTCTTTTGATGATGCTTCTACGAGCTCTACAACAAGGCTCTTCAAGCCTTCTTATTTTTTCTCCTTGAGACCTCTCCAAGGTATTCTATCTTGCAACTTCTCTGGTCTTTCACCTAAGACCTATTCTTCAACCTTCTACTTTTGGAAGTGTTGGTGATGAGATATTCTTCTCAAATATTTGATTCTACTGCTTCTAGATTCTAGAATAGGACTTCAGTGGTCCTTTCTCTTTCTTCTTGAAATGGAAGTTCTTCATTGAGATCTACTTTGGATCTCTTTAGTTTCTTCTGAAAGAAGTTTTTAATTAGTAAATGAGATCACCAATATCCTATTTCTTGGACTCTTCTCAGGAGTCTTCTTTAGGAACTTATTTATGGAGTTTTCTTCTAAATTCAGGAATCTATCTTCTAAATCAAGATATCTTCTTTTTCTTCAGGATTAAGGCTTCTATGGTCCTTTTTATTTTTCTAGGCTTATTTGGCCTATTCTTATTCTAGGCTTCTTTGGCTTATTCTTCTTCTAGGATTATTTGGTATTTTCTTCTTCTGCATTATGCAGTTATTAATATTGAATGGAGATAACCAATATCCTCTATCCTCATTGACTCAACTTTCAGAGTCTTTTCTTCATGAGTCTGCTATAAGGCTACTATGGCATTTTATTTACTTTTGCAATTTGTAGTATTGCAGCTCTTATAATGGGACCTTTATTGAGGTCTTTGAAATCTTTAGTCTTCTACCTTGTTGTTGCAAGTGTTGGAATGATTCTTGAAGATGTTCTTCCTAACTCTCTTGTAGGAAGCTTACCAAATTTTTCTTAAATCTCCCTTTCCTGCAACAAGCTAGTAGAAACTAAAATTGAAGAATTTGTAATTCTGGAGATAATAATATTCACTAGTTAATTTTTCAAACTAGTGGCTTAAGTGTTGAGTCCTAGTCTTTATGAGTTTTTCTGCAACTCTATAGAAACACTCTAGCCAAATAAAATCTCAGGTTTTCTACAACTAAGATTTATTTCAGTCTTTACTTTCCTAATCCTGTTGACTATTGTGATTATTTCTATCAAATAATCCTAATGGTAGCTTTTGCATGTAATGGAAAATATGCAGGTCAATAGTAGTAATGGTGAATCTCCCTATTTCTCTTGACCTACTGGAATTATCTTATGATGGATGTAGGTCCTTCTATCTCTAAGGACCGTGGCTCTAATACCACTATTATATTTTGAGGGTGTATACTATAGAGATATCTAACACATGTCTTAATGAAATACAAGAAATATGAAAGAAAGTGAAACAACAATATCACTGAAATATGATATAAATAGAAATGATAAAATTCCAATGTAGTATGGAGGAAATGGATACTCCATCACTATGAGCTAAAGAGCTACGTGGTATTCCATATGGGAGCACCACTATCTGCTACACTACACTAGATGATAATTTGACTTCCTATCTCCTTGATCATATAATCTATCACTATGATGTCCATTATATAGGAAGATAGATTCCTTGGCCAACACTCTACCTAGTTGTACAAGGGGACACCTTGCACATTACAACCTACACATTTCCACTTGCATTTAATACATTGCTAAAGTAACTAGATAACTTCCCCCTAAAGTAATATCCTATCCTAACTATGTATCTAAGGTGGTGCATTTACATAACCCAAATGATGTAATATACTCTAACTCTAACATGATTATCCTACTTTGGTTGTTCTATTTTAACATGTATCGTGTTGGATTTGTGTTGGGGTAAAGGGTCTTGAAAGACACCTATGTTTTGGTTTTTGAAGGCAAGAGGGTTATTGATCTGAATCTCTTGCCTCTTGATCATATCCTACATGATATTCTTGAATACATAGCATGATTGGATGTCATACCCTTTTTACCGATGATACTTGTAGTATTTATCTTCCTTGTAAGATTTGGTTTTAGGATGATTCAGATCCAATGGTCTATCTTAGGGAGTGTAATTGATTGTGCCTCACATAAGTGATTGAATATTGAGGTCAAAGAATCCAAGAATGACATATATTGATGAGGTGGCTGATGAGGTTGGATTTGGAGTTGTTATTTCAGTAAATTGACTGCTTGAGTAGTGAACCATGTCGATGGAGGTTGGGCATGAGAGTTGGGTAGTGATGTTGGATTCCAATTTGAGGATCCAAGGGCACTTAAGACAACCTAGTTTACTAGGGATACCTTAGGTTGAGTTTGGTCACCCTTAAAATTTTTTTTAGGCCACTCCCTTTTATAGAGTTTTATCTCTCCTTCCTGGACTTTGATATCTTCTATTACCTTTGCCTAGGCCAAGACCTCCTTGAAAGTTTGGTACTATTGAAGTTGTAATAATAATAAAATTTATTTGGTGCAACTTCGAGTGAGTTCCATGATGGGTAGGGTGAAGTATAGTTTTGTTATTACTACTCTCCACCTGGTTCCATAGTACATGACTGGTTCATACTCAAATTGAAAAATATTACACAAATCAATCATGGTGGCCTTTTTGTGATGCTAAAAGCAAAGCGTTCTAGAAATATATCTACCACTTATTCAAAATTTAAGATAAAACAGTGTGTTAGATGGTTATACCACTCTAAAGCATCCCCAAAAAGCATTATAAGAAACATTCATAGCATGAGGTGGTTGTACTGAAGATGGAAGCATGTGTTCATGAAACTTGTCACATATTCTTGTGTGTCTTTTTTACCCTTGAACTTATCCAACTTTCACATCTCAAAGTATTCAGGGTAGGATTGTGATGGAACTGACTGATGTAGAGGTTGATTTGTAAGCTATTGTAGGGTAGGTTTTTGGTAACCTAAACCTAAGGCTTGATTTTATAACATGTTGAGGTTCTCTATCAATAATTTGTAAGCCTCGAGAAATATGATAGCCTTTGCTTACCTTTGGCCTAGATTTTTTTGAATATTTTAATATGGATGATGTGGTTGGCAAGTGGTACCAATAGGAATGTCATCATAGATTACCTCAAGGTATGTATCAAGTGGTTCTTGACAATCAAGTTGTTATTCCTCATAGGTTTCATTTTCCTATGGTAGGGGTACGCTTGATAGTATTCTAGTGAATGGGGTTGATGGTGTTGGGTGGGTGGTGGTCTAGGATGTTTGTGGTAAGTTGGATTTGGATATGGATGAGGTGGAAGATGAAGATTTAGGTGTAGTGGAAGATTTTTCTGTAGTTCTTGGTGCCTAGGATATTATTGTGCCAGTTGCCTTTGTTGTGTAGGCATAGGCAATATTTGATGCAACACCCATTGCATTTGATTTTTTTATTACCATATTGGATACTGGTATTTGGTTCTCCAGGTTAGTTGTGTGTGGCATATTCACACATGTGTGAGTTGCAAAAATAGGTGTTTGTTAACCTGGTATTAACCTGGTATTGATTGTGTAATCAAGAGGTGTTGAGGTTCACCATCCTTGACCATATTGCATGTTATATGGAGTAGCAAGAGGATGAAAATAATCATCCCTTGGCCCACAAGAAAATATGATAGTATTATGATCATATTAATCATTGTATATGTTCAAATTATCATACTTATGACTCATCCAAGGATGATCAACTGAAGTAGCTTGAATGTCCCTATCTTGTTGCGAAGTGCACCCCTGATCTTGATCTAAGGGAGTTACAGGTCAAGCCAGGATATGAATTTGCAATAGGGGTTTTCTTCTAGATGTTTTAGCTTGGTTATAGTTATCCTTATAAAAGGCACACAAGGTATCTTGATTAGGATAATCTATGTCTTGGTCATATTCAGTGCTTATGGATGAATTATGCATTTGGAATCTTGATGTTTTAGGGTTCGTGGAGTGATAGATGGAATTTAAGCCATAATGGTAACATCACCACTCTAGAATGATGAGATATTATAGATCAATCCAAAGGATCCATTTATCTAGGTGATGGCTCAGTAGCATAAGATCATGAATGATCCTGACTATGTGTTATGATCAACAACTAGACAGATGAGACATAAATAATTGTTGGTCAAAATGACCACATCCAGGGAAATAAGGAATAATATCCTTAAGATACTAAGTGCAGAGGCCAAAATTCATGATGACACAAAATTTTCAAGACCAAGGACCAAGTAGAGGCCAAAATTCATGATGGTGCAACATTTTGAAGGCCAAGGACCAAGCAAAGGCCAAAAGTCATGATGACACAACATTTTGAAGGCCAAGGATCAAGAAGAGGCTAAAATTTGTGATGGTGTGATATTTTGAAGTCCAAGGACCAAGTAGAGGCTAAAATTTGTGATGGCGTGATATTTTGAAGTCCAAGGACCAAGTAGAGGCTAAAAGTTGTGATGGTGCAACATTTTGAAGGCCAAGAATCAAGCAGAGGTAAAAATTCATGATGGTGTGACATTTTGAAGGCCAAGGACCAATTAGAGGCCAAAAGTCATGATGGCACAACATTTTGAATGCCAAGGACTAACCAGAGGCTAAAATTTATGATGACACAACATTTTGAAGGCCAAGGACCAAGCAGAGGCTAAAAGTCATGATAATATGACATTTTGAAGGCCAAGGACCAAGCAAAGGCCAAAATTCATGATGGCATGACATTTTGAAGGCCTACGACCAAGCAGAGGCCAAAATTCATGATGGCACAACATTTTGAAGACCAAGGACCAAGTAGAGGCCAAAATTCATGATGGCATAACATTTTGAGAGCCAAGTAGACCACGAATTCTATGAGATTAGAGAAATATCGATGTAACAAGAATATCTCAACTTCTTTCAGTTAGAAGCTCCATCACTCCTTAACTTTCTTCTGTACCAAAATGAGCCTACGGGCATACTATTGTAACAACTTTTAGTTTTCTGTTATGTAAAAACTCTTATATATAGAATGAGCGACCCAAGCAAATAGTCAGCTCTTAGGCATTTACAAGGCTATGTATACAGACTTCTGAAAGCTAAATAAAGATCTACATTCTGGTTCTTGTCTCATTGGTGTTTTGAAATCAAGTATGTATGTGTTGTCTATTGCTAATTAAATCTAGTTTGAATGTAACCCACATCAATTCTTAATCTGAATTCCTACATTAACATTCTATTAGATCTACAATTTAACTTCACAAATAGAGTTGTATTATCATAAAGCATTCACCAGGGGTTTTAGTTTCTATGTTTTGGTTCTATTATGCTTCTCTGCAAAAGGCTATGATAGTAGTTGTTGTTGTTGCTTAATCTGTACCATTTTAATAATCTAGCCATAGCTATATTTCCTTCTCTTTATGCATCTCTCTCTCTTCCATTTCCCCAAAATAAGCAAAGGAACCATCCTTCTCTAGATATTGAACCAGGTAGACTCTGTTCTAAATTGGTCTTTCAATATTGGCAAAGTCTTGGGTGCAAACATAACCAAAGGTAGATTTTGCTCCAACAGTTTTTGGCATGCCCGATGGGACCCAAATCCCATGCATTATACAGATCAAAGCCCTAGTGAATAGCTTTGCCCTATCAATATTTTTATATCACCTGGTGACTCCACACCAGAAAAGAACCTTAGAAAAATATGTACCCAGCTTCTAGTCATGAATTGTTTTTCATGATAACCAGATCTAAGGCTAAATATTCAGAAGAACCCATAGAGTTTTTTGAACTGCACCTTGGTAGCCTCCAGGCTAACCCTATTTTGGTTTCTAGAACAAATTTTACTTACATCAGCAATCCAAGACACTCTGATACTTTCCTTGTAGCCCTCCCTAGCGTTATTGATAGCAAAAATTTAGCTCCAATTATCTACACAACCGTAATGGTCGAGAATATACTAATTTTGCCTTACCCCACATGGAACCATACAGGTCCCTTAAACCTAAAAGCTCAAACGGATGTAAAAATTAGAGGAGCAAATTATACCTAGAGAAATCAGTGGATAGGGTGTCATCTCATTCAATAAAGGCTTGGCAGGTTTTTCTATCAAAGGAGGCTACAACTCTATTCGATGATTCTACCCTGCAAACCCTTCCTAAAATTGCCTCTGATCATAATCTCATTTTGTTGGAGATCCCTAACTCTCTGTCCTTCAAGAAACCTTTCAGATTTCAATCTATGTGGATCAAACATTCCAGTTTTAGAGATAACTTAATTCAGTGGTGGCAACAGCCTGTCAAGGGTAGTGCAACTTTTAAACTTGCTAGCAAATTAAATTTTGTTAAGGAAAAGCTTCAAAATTAGAACAAAGAGGTCTTTGGGAACCTATTTGAAAATAAAAAATAGGTTGTTGAAATTTTGAAGATAATTGATCAAAGGATTCAACATGGTGATGTTGATGAAACTACTAGGTAGGAGGAACAGACAAAACTAGCAGAGTTTCATAACATTTTGGCCTATGAGGAAATCTATTGGAGGAAAAAATCAAGGGCTCTTTGGTTGAAATATGGAGATTCAAATTCCAATTTTTTCACGTCACCATGCTTAGAAATAGAAGAAATAACAAGATAAATTTTTTTAAAAAAAGTATATGGTTCTATTACTCAGGACTTAATAGAAATCATAAAGGAGGCAATAACTTATTTCAATTCTATCCTTGGTCAAGAATCGCAGTGCAATGAGGAGGCCAAATATATTCTCTTGCAATCCATTCCTATCATAATAAATGAGGATATAAACCTTAAGCTTCTAGCTCCATTTTCTGATGAGGAAATTAAGGAAGCCTTGTTTATAATGGAGCCAGACAAATCCTCGGGACCCGATGACTTTCCCACTTGTTTCTATCAAGATTTTTGGGACATCATAAGTGAGGATGTAATTTTTGCTATCAAATAATTCCAAGAAAGCAATCATATCCCAAAAATTCTCAACTCTACTTTTATTTCTCTAATTTCTAAGAAGCAAACCACTAAATCTATGGCTGACTTCAGGCCAATCATTCTGTGCAATGTTTCTTACAAGATCCTAACTAAAGCCATTGCAAATAGAATGAGAGATGTTTTGCCCCACATCATAGATCCGTGACAAGAAATATCTGTCCAGGGGAGGTTAATCTTGGATGGAGTTATCATAGTTCATGAAGCTTTGCACTCTGCTCATAAGACTAACATGTCTATTTTTGCCCTCAAGCTTGATATAAACAAAGCATTTAACAGGCTAAATTGGGACTTTCTAATTTTTGTCCTTCTTAAGTTTGGTTTTCACCACCAATGGGTTAATTTGATCAAAGAATGCATTTCTAAAGCATGGTTCTCAATTTTGGTTAATGGAACAACTGCTGGTTACTTTCAAAGTCATAGAGGAATTCGGTAGGGGGACCCTATCAGCCCCATGTTATTCATCATTATGGTAGAAGCTTTAGGCAAAACCATCAAAAATACTTGCAGTTCAAGGCTAATATCAAGAATCAAGGCAACATATCTCACTAGGGCTATTTCTCACCAATAATTCATCAATGATACCCTTATATTGACTAAGGCATCGGTGGTTGAGGTCAAAAGAATTAAATACATCCTATAACTCTACGAGGACGCTGTTGGTCAAAAAGTTAATTTTAGTAAAATCAAGTTATATTTCTTGAACACCCCCATTCAGAGGTAAGGAAGGATTGCAAAAATTTTAGGGTGTGATATAGCAAACCTCCCCACTTCGTATCTTGGTCTCCCTCTTTTCATTGGTTCTCCAAGAGAGTCAATGTGGGACAGGGTTATTGAAAGAATTCAAAAAAAACTTGTTGGATGGAAAGGTCATATTCTATCTCAAGTAGGAAAGTTGACCCTCACTAAGGCCTATATTTAGATAATTCCAGTATATTTCCTCTCCATTTTCAAAGCTCTTGTGAAGGTTTTCCAGAAAATTGAGAAACTCCAACAAGAATTTTTATGGACTGGATCAGAGGAGAAAAAAAGGATACACCTTGTAGGATGGACCAAAGTGTGTAGAACCAGGGAAAATGGGGGCTTAGGTCTGAGGAGAATTGCTCATATGAATTTAGCTTTACTAGATAAGCAGGTGTGTCACCTCATTTCTGGTGAAGAAAATGAATGGACAACTATCATCAAATGAAAGTATCTTCAAAATATGGAATTTCTAAGTGACTCAGTTCCAATCAAAGGTTTTGCTTTTTGGAAAGCAATTCTCAATTGTAAGGAAATCATCAAAAATGGTTTAATATGGGTTTTAGGCAATGGTGAGAGGATAAATTACTATAATGACAGGTGGTCTAAGGATGAACCACTGACGCAATATCCTAACTTAACCGAATCAGAGATATCACAGAAGAACTCATTGGTAGAAAATTCTTCAATTATATGGTTGAGGATAGAGGCAGAATGAAGTGGAAATAAAAAAGGATTCAAAGATTTCAAGTGGAATCAAATGATCTTTGTAATATTATCAGGCAACATTTAATCCCCATGAGACCTAAGGAAGATCAAGTGACCTGGGCTCCTATAGAAAATGGGCAATTCATTGTTAAATCAGCTTACAAGCTTCTGCTTGATGACGAGGATTTTGTCCTCCAAAAGGACTTAGTTTGAATAAAACATTTAATTCCAAAAATTGTAGTCTTTTCATGGTTGGTTATCCAAGGAATAATTCTAACCATTGATAATATGATGCATAAAGGTATTTGTATCACTAATCATTGTTATCTGTGCAGGGCTAATTGGGAGACCATTTATCACATTTTCCTTGAGTGCCCTTTTTCCTTAACTATCCTAAGTGGGGTTTTCAGGCCTTCAATATTTCTTGGGTTAAACCAACCACCGTACTTGATTTGTTCATCCAGTGGCCTTACCCCTTTTCAAGCCAAAGACTTAGATACATGTGGAAAATTTTTCTCAATCACTATCTTTGACAGGTGTGGTTAGAAAGGAACCATAGAGTCTTTAATGAGTCTATCCATGATCATCAAAATATCATTGCCAGGATCCTATCCTTTGCCAATGAGAATGTGAAACTTATCCCTTTTGATATTCGTAAACCTCATCTATAGGAGACCACGATTGCTCAATATTTAAGCTTAACCTTGTTAGATGAATCTATGCCTAGGGTAGTCAACCCCAGAGCTAATGTTAAGTGGTTCCCACCTCCTACGGGTTGGTTTAAGCTTAATTTTGATGGAGCAACTAAGGACAATCCTGGTAGAGCAAGTGCTGGTGGCATTGTGTGAGATCATAATGGGAATATGATGCTTGCATTTTCCAAATATTTGGGAACAAGGACGAACAACAAAGTTGAAGCTAGAGCTATGTGGAGAGGCCTTCAAATGACTCAAGACTTAGAAGGCAATTTGATCGTAGAAGGAGACTCTATGCATGTTATAAATCTCCTCAATAATTGGAAAACACCTCTTTGAAGGATTAAAACAATTTTTGAAAAGGCTATGATCATTTTCCAGGGAAGACAGGACCAAAAAACCCAACATGTCCTTCGAGAAGCTAACAAAGTTGCTGATAAGCTATCCAATTTGGGTGTCGATGGTGAGGGACTTTTCAAATGGGAACATAGTATCTCAAGTGAAGTAGAGGAGCTTATTCAACAAGAATTCCAATAATGATAATCGAATTTACCAACAGGGAAGGCACTGTAAGTTTGAAGTCTATGATTATTCCCATCTCTTTTTTGAAATGGACTCACAATAAAAATTATCTAAGCTGTCAGTCTTGGTGGATGCTGCTTGGAAATACCACAAAGACTAAAGGGGATAATCACATGTCAGATAACATGGCTCCTAGTCATCTTAGTAATTTGAGGTTGGTTGATAATAACAGGGCAGGAAAGAAATGACAATATAAGACTTCGAACTAGAGCCACGTGAACCACCAGATAGCCACCACCATAAATCTAGCCAGCAGGTTCACTTCTCCAAGGCTGATTGGACAAGACAGGATGTGGTCTCAAAGCATGTCATATATGAAAGAAAGCAATTACCAAAGAATTATTGAGAGTAATTGTCAATACAAAGCTTGTGGGAGTTTTTCTTCAGTACTTTGCTATGTGTGTCTGCAGCTTTTTGTTTCTCCACTGTTTCAAGGAAGGTATCTGTGTCTGTTTACTTTTTGTGATTATGATGCAAGTGTGTTTTCTCGGGGTATACCCAAAATATTGTATGGGAAGTTTCTTTTTGATAACAGGTTATGTGCCTTACCGGATGTAATGGCTTTGGCGACATGTAGATTTTACATATATAGGATCCTTAGTAAGGACATGTTCATCAACAACCCTGGGATGATTTTTGTAAAAGGTTTTGGGTCCACCTGTAAAACCCGATATTAATGCTATAGTATCTTATCTACCAAAAAAACATGAAATCTGAATAATTGATCAATTAAACAATTTGGGGGTTTCTTATTTTTTATCATATTAACGATTATCTTTAATTTGTAATAATATTTTCTTGATAAACATACGTTCTTAATATATCTTCTCCATATCTTGTATTCACATTCTTCTTATCACTTATGCAACTTAATAAAAATAAATATCATCTATTTTTCTTACTTCGTGAATAGATATTTTGCTCATACAACAAGTGTAACACAACTTGAATCCTCCATAGATATTCTAGGGTATCCTTATACACAAATACTTGATCAAGATATTTTAAAATAAATTAGAATATACCTTAAATAGTTTATATGTCATGATTGTTATCCAATATCTCTATTTTTATAGATTTTAACTAATCAATATCTCTATTTTATAGTTTTTAACCATTTGAGATTGCATTAGACTAGTGTTCAATATGGTTTTTATTTCCTCCTACTCTTGAAGGTTGGTATATTCTTGGATATATAAATATAGTTTTACTTTATTTCTTGAGCATTATTTTGTGCAATAATAACTTATTCACTTTATAAGAAATACCTTTAATTTTTATTGAAATTTATGTTCTATCAACTAACACAAACCTATGTCTGAGGTGTAGACCAATTGGTTTGACCAAACCCCATAAAGGGGGTAGAGGTCCAAGGTTCAAATCTCGGTCCTTGCTATACTGAATGCTTGTTCCTTTCATGGTGCTTTTAGTGGTGTAAAATGTTTAAACTGATTGTAGCATGGTGGTTATAGGGGTGAACTGCACGAAGAACTGTGGCAGCTTCTGGGGTGGATATCATAGAACACTATGGCGGCCATAAAAGTCAAACAACCTACTCAAATTCATGGTAGCTACTGATTCCACCATGTAAATTAAAAAAAACTAATACAAACCTATAAATTTAGGCCTTGAAATCACTTCAATATGAAATCTAAATAATTGATCAATTAGACAATTTGAGAGTTTCTTATATTTTATCATATTAATGATTATCTTTAATTTGTGATAATATTTTCTTGATAAACATATGTTCTTATTATATCTTCTCCATATCTTGTATTCCCCTTCTTATCACTTGTGAAACTTAATGAAAATAAAGATCATTTATATTTCTCACTTCATGAATAGATATTTTGCTGATACAACAAGTGTAACACAACTTGAATCCTCCATATATTCTAGGGTATCCTCATACACAAAAATACTTGATCGTGAGATTTTAAAATAATCTAGAATATATTTTTAAATAGTTTATATGTCATTATTATTATTAAATATCTCTATATTTATAGTTTTTAACTATTCAATATCTCTATTTTTATAGTTTTTAATCATTGGAGCTTGCATTAGAATAGTGTTCAATATGGTTTTTATTTTCTCCTCCTCTTGAAGGTTGGTTTCTTCTTGGATATTTAAATATAGTTTTATTCTATTTCTTGAGCATTATTTTGTGCAATAATAACTTCTTCACTTTATAAGAAACATCTCTAATTTTTATTGAAATTTATGTTCTATTAACTAACACAAACCTATAATTTTAGACCTTGAGATCACTTTAATATGAAAAAATGAATAATCGATCAATTATACAATTTGGGGGTTTCTTATTTTTTATAATATTAATGATTATATTTAATTTGTCATAATATTTTCTTGGTAAACATTTTTTCTTATTATATATTCTCCATATCTTGTATTCCCATTCTTATCACTTGTGAAACTTAATGAAAATAGATATCAATTATTTTTCTTACTTCATGAATAGATATTTTGCTCATACAATAAGTGTAACACAATTTGAATCCTCCATAGATATTATAGGGTATCCTTGAAGAACACAAGCTTATATTGAGAGGGGGTGAACATTATAAGACCAAATTTTACTTTTCTTTCTCAAACAATATTATCCAATATATCAATGACAATATCAACTGCAATAATTAAATCCATGCACAAATCATCACACACAATAAAGACACCAATTTAATGTGGTTCACCCAATGTGGGCTACTCCATGAAGAAAATATTTCACTAAAATTTTCTCAATAAATCTCTTGGGAATCCTTCCCTATTACAATGTTTATGGACCTATGTCCAAAGGAGATACCAATCCCCTAATCAATTTTGTGGACACCAATACACAGGAGAAATCTTTCCCATTTTTGGGTTCGTATATCTCTATCCATAAGAGAACTCCTTCTCCTCTGCTCTAGTTGGTGATCTTTTATAAGACTACTGCCTCTACTACATTGGCTTGTATATCTCTCTCTATATAAGACCTCTGTCCTCACTCATAATATCTCTATCCTAACTGACCTAGCTAATGGATCTCTATCAACTGGAGACTACTGTCCTTTGCTATATCGCCTCCAAAGCTTACTCTCAAATCTGCTCAAACTCTATCTCAAATTTACACTAAATATTATCCTCAATATAGCACAAATTTGCTCATAATTCTATAACTGGTCTAACACAAATCTACCCTCAAATTTACACCAAAATATGTACTCAAATATGTCCTCAAGCCTTAAAACAAAGACTTATCAAATCACAAATAAACTCTGCTTAGATATGTCCTAAGCATAAAGCTTGAACAAATCAATCAATAAATTATGATCTCAAGTCTTCTTAAAGACTTACCTTAAATCTGTCCACAATTCCACTCAAGAACTTGTCCAATATACACAAGTCTTCACAAAAACTTACCTCAAATATGTCCACAATTCCACTCAAGAACTTGTTCAATCTGCTCACCAAGTCTTCACCAAGACTTACCTCAAATCTACTCAACAAGTTCTCCCTAGAACTTGTCAAATTTACACAAGTCTTCACCAAGACTTACCTCAAATCCGCTCAACAAGTCCTCCCTAGAACTTGTCAAATCTGCTCAACAAATCTTCACCAAGACTTACCTCAAATCTGCTCAACAAGTTCTCCCTAGAACTTATCCAATCTGCTCAAAAAGTCTTCACCAAGACTTGTCTCAAATCTACTCAATAAGTCCTCTCAAGAACTTGCTTAATCTTCTCTCAAGTCTTCACCAAGACTTGTCTCAAATATGCTTGCAAGCTTTCACAAAAGCTCACGTAAATCTCTCCTTAAGCTTTCACAAAAGCTTACTCAAACAACTTCAAAACTTGAATACAAAAATCAACTTAATCTCTTTCAAAAAACCTCTTCAATCACACAACAAGTTTCACTTAGAATCTTGTTCAACCATAGAAACATATAGAGAATTATTAAAGACTCAATATGTTTAATACTCACAATGTTTTGTACTCAACAAACATTCTATAACTTTAAAAATCTCTTTCAAATCAATTCAGAAATAGAGAATAATTTGTTTCGGGCAACAGTTTATCCCCATGAGACCCAAGGAAGATCAAGTGACCTGTGCTCCTACAAAAAATGGGCAGTTCACTGTTAAATCAGCTTACAAGCTTTTGCTTGATGACGAGGATTTTTTCCTCCAAAAGGACTTAGTTTGGATAAAAAATTTAATTCCAAAAATTGTAGTCTTTTCATGGCTGGTTATCCAAGGAAGAATTTTAACCATTGATAATATAATGCGTAAAGGTATTTGTATCACTAATCATTTTTATCTGTGCAGGGCTAATTGGGAGACCATTTATCACATTTTCCTTGACTGTCCTAAGTGGGGTTTTTCAGGCCTTCAATATTTCATGGGTTAAAATAGCCATCGTACTTGATTTGTTCATCTATTGGCCTTGCCCCTTTTCAAGCCAAAGACTTCGATACATGTGGAAAATTTTTCTCAATAACTATCTTTGGTAGGTGTGGTTGGAAAGGAACCATAGAGTCTTTATTGAGTCTATCCATGATCATAAAACTATCATTGCCAGGATCCTATCCTTTGCCAATGAGAATGTGAACCTTATCCCTTTTGATAGCTATAAACCTCATCTGTAGGAGACCATGATTGCTCAATATTTAAGCTTAACCTTCTTAGATGAGTCTGTGCCTAGGGTAGTCAACCCAAGAGCCAATGTTAAGTGGTCTCCACCTCCTATAGGTTGGTTTAAGCTTAATTTTTATGGAGTAGCTAAGGAAAATCTTGGAAGAGCAAGCGCTAGTGGAATTATGCGAGATCATAATGGGAATATGATGCTTGCATTTTCTAAATATTTGGTAACAAGGATGAACAACGAAGCTGAAGCTAGAGCTATATGGAGAGGTATTCAAATGGCTCAAGACTTAGAAGGCAATTTGATCGTAGAATGAGACTCTATCCATGTTATAAATCTCCTCAATAATTGGAAAACACCTCTTTTAGGATTAAAATGATTGTTGAAGAGGCTAGGATCCTTTTCCAGGGAAGACAGGATAGAAAAGTCCAACATGTCTTTCGGGAAGCTAACAAAATTGCTGATAAGTTGACTAATTTGGGTGTCAATGGTGACAGAATTTTCAAATGGGAACATGGTGTCCCGAGTGAAGTAGAGGAGCTTATTCAACAAGAATGCCAAGAATGATAGTCGAATTTACCAACAGGGAAGGCACTGTAAGTTCGAAGGCTAGGAGTATTCCCATCTCTTTTTTGAATTGGACTCACAATAAAAATTATTTGAGTTATCAGTCTTCATGGATGCTGCTTGGAAATACCACAAATACTAATGGGGACAGTCACATGTCAGATAACATGGCTCCTAGTCATATTAGTAATTTGATGTTGGTTGATAATCACAAGGAAGGAAAGAAACGACAATATAAGACTTTGAACCAAAGCCACGTGGACCACTAGATAGCCACCACCATAAATCTAGCTAGTAGGTTCACTTCTCCAAGGTTTATTGGCCAAGATAGTATGTGGTACCAAAGCATGTCATATATGAAAGAAAGTAATTACCAAAGAATTATTAAGAGTAACTATCAATACAGAGATTGTGGGAGTTTTTTTCAGTACTCTGGTATGTGTGTCTACAGCTTTTTGTTTCTCCATTGTATCAAGGAAGGGGTCCATGTCTTTTTATTTTTTGTAATTATGATGCATGTGTTTTTTCTCAGGGTATACCCAAAATGTTGTATGGGAAGTTATTTTTGATAACAAGCTATGTGCCTTGCCAGATGTAATGGCTTTGGCGGCATGTAGATTTTACATATATAGGATCCTTAGTAAGGATATGTTCATCAACAACCCTGGGCTGATTTTTGTAAAAGGTTTTGGGTCAACCTGTAAAACCCGGTATTAATGCTATAGTATCTTATCTACCAAAATAAATCTTGAACTATCACTCCAACTATTTCAATCAAAAATTCTCATCCAACTTCACTCAAACATCCACTCAATGAAACACACCTTGCTTACAAACCCTAACCAAGTGTTTTACTATACTTCCAAAAATTCACACTATGGAACTGAAACCTTGAATCAAGATTATTTCAATGTCACATAACAATGATACTCATGTCCTTTCACAAAACCTAGCTCAATATAGTTCTCAATTTCACATAACAATGATACTCATGTTCTTTCACAAACCCTAGTTCAAGATAGTTCTCAATCTCACATAACAATGATACTCATGTTCTTTCACAAACCCTAGTTCAATATAGTTCTCAATCTCACATAACAATGATACTCATGATCTTTCAACATCCATAAATCATGCACATGAAAACCTACTCAAACATTTCCAACAATGCTTATCAAACAATCCTTTTCACTCCAACTTTGCATTTCACAACATTCAATCCAATAATATTCCACTCATAAGGAAGATGTACCCATACCTTTTGTTTTGATGGAGATATGTATTCAAAACCTATCTCAATCACGATCAAATCCTCTTTGTCAATTTCAAGATTAGATAGCAACAACTTATCTCAAAATATCCACACAATTATTCTCCCCAATAATTAATTCACCATACAAAAATTATCAAGTCTCAAGTACACCTTATTATCTCCAAACTTCTCAAAATATCATTCAACACATAAAAATAAATTTCTTTTATTAACCCTCATAACTCCAACCTTTATTTATTTTTCTAAGCACAAAAATATAATATTTTTATCAACCTTATGACTCCCTATTATTTCACCTTTGTAAAAATAATCATGTGGCCTCTAGCACCTTTTAAAAATATCACATGGCCTCTAGCACTTTTCAAAACCTTGGCCAAAAATTAAATTGAGCATTTACGTTATGTTATGGCCCATGTCTTCAAAAATTTACACCTTGTTATGACTGCACCCAAACTCAAACTCGTAACCTGCCACCGTTGCAGTGCCTTAGACCGAGGCTCGGTTGTCGTTGGGCTACATGCCCAACACAAAAATCCAAGTGCATGATCCACAATTTATTCCTTGCTTTCGGTGATTTTTGAAATTAATCAAAATCCTTTGTTGCATTCAAAATGAAGGGGACGTGAATCAAACCCTTGACCTACCCTGCGCAAACATCTTAACTAGCCTTTATCCATCGGTTGTGCTACATAGTGCTTTGGGATTGGTTTGGCACTCCACTTGAATTTAAGATGAAGTATTCCTCTTTAAAATTTAACACATGAATTATCTTCTTCCCTCTTAATACAGAGCACAATTATTCTTTTCACTTTGGGCATACAAATTGCATGGATGATTTAAAATAAAAATCATTGCCCCTCTTTTATACCTTGTTCTTTGCATTCCAACATGTGGGCTTACATATTAAAATTTTAAACTTACACCTTTTGGTGACTTATTACTAATTTAAAATAAAAATATTAATTTAAATAAATTAAATAATAACCTTTAAAATCTGCTCAATGGGTCTTTTCCAGGATTTATTTTTTAATGATTCCTTGTACCTCATTTTTCTTCACCTCAACCTTTTTTCCAGAATATTATAATATTATTATTTCCTTTTAACCTTGCTTCTCCTACCCTGGTTCTTCAATTATTTAGGCCTTTTTAGGCATATAATATTTAAAATAAATATTATATCTTATTCCTTTTAAACCCTTCCGTGCCTTTTGGAAAAACAACCTGGTGACATTAATGATGATGAATCTTGGTAATCATCCTCTTGACATCAATGACAACAAAAATTGTTCAAATTTCCAATAATATTCCCCTCTATCATTTATGACAACCCTTTTTCCTTTAACCATTTTTTTTACCTTTTTTAGTTCTGCTCTCCTTGAGAAACTGCTCCTCCTAACTGAATGCTCTTCCCCTAACTCAAATATCTCCCTCTTTGTCATAAATGGCAAAGGCCACCTTTGGGGCTAAATATAAGACTCTTAGCTCAGTCCCATCCCCACCGCCTCTATTTAAGGTGGTTATTTTTGGGGTGGGAGTATCTCTACTCCCAACATACACTGCTCTTTACCTTTATCCACCTTCTTTCTCAACTGATCCTTTTGATTCCTCTGAATGTTCCTGTTCCTGTTTGTCTCTAGAAATTTTGTTCTACACCACTTATCCATATGCCCAACATTATTTCACTTATAACACTTAATGTTGTGGTTTCTTGAAGGTGCAAATGTCTTGAAGTTCCTTCTAGTTAAGCCATATCCATTCCTGTAATGAACCTTGCAATTAACTGCCTTACGACCAAAATGATTACAAGAGTAGCAATACCCTTGAAAGAGATACCCATCTCTAAAATTTATCTTAGTGAAACCATATTCGTTCTTTTCATGAGCCCTGCACTGCATAGCCTTGTGACCAAACCTGTTACATGAGAAGCAACATCCTTTGAAGAAATATTACCTTGTACCCACTAGTATCTTAGTCCTTCATTCTTTGTGATGATACCTTACCTTGTGTGTGCATTGTTTTCTTCCTCTTTGATGTTGTCACTTCTCAAAACATCGGTGTAAGTCTTACGTTTTTCTTTAGTCAGTTATTTTAATATTCCATTTGAGACTTCCTTTTATTTTGAGCTTGATTCCCCTTTATGTACTTCTAGATCTTCTTCATTGCCTAGTCCTATTTTGATAAAAGAAGATCTTTATACTTTGGTAATGTTATCCAAAGCTTTTTAACTTTTCTCCAACTTGTGTAGATTGTGTTTAGATTCTTTCACTTCCCTCCTTAGAGAAACTACCTCATGTTCTAATATTTCACATTCTAAGACTTTTATCTCTAAATTTTTAGTCATACCTTCTTCAATTTTCCTTACCTCTTAAATCTTGACCTTAAGGTCAGTGAGATCTTGTAGAAACTTTGCTTTTGTTTCCTTATCTTCTTGTACTTGGGCTCTCAATATAGAGTTCTCCCTTTTTAACTTAACAAGTTCCTTAACTATGGCTTCCTCCTTTTCTTTTTTTTAATATTCCTTTTCTTCTAGGTTTTCAAGAGCATCTTCATACTCTTCAATATTTGAAAGACTTTCATCACTATCTCTTGAAGCACTGATTGCTACTTCAATAGGAGCATCTTCTTTTTCTTCTATTGCTAAAAGTATAATTTCCTTTGTACACCTAATTTGACTATCCCTATTTTCTTTTTCATCTTCACTGCTACCAAAACTATTGTAATAAGCTGCATTGTGGCCAAGATTACCAAAAAATTCTTCTTCAATACTACTATACCCAACTTTTGAACAATGATCTTCAGAATGATCAAAGTTACCACAAATAAAAAAATTGAGTATTATTAGTTCCTTATTATTCCTTTTTACACAATTAGCTTCCTTTATGTTGTTGGATCCTATTTCCACTTCTCTTCTTAGAGCAAAAATTTCTTTGGGAGCAAAATCAAAGTCCTTCTCCTCATTGCTGCTATTATACCCATTTTGTGGCTAATAAAGTGCCATTTGACCAAGCTTACCACACTCAACACATCTTACAAATTTTTCTTCTTCCTTTCTCTTAGTCTAAATATCCAATTATTTTTTCTTTTCAGGTCTCATGGTTCTTATTTTACCTTTCCTTACCATGTGTATTCTTGTAGATATTACTTCAAGTTGTTAGGCTCTTTCGAAGGAACCTGCTCTGATACCAATTGAAGAACATAAGCTTATACTAAGAGGGGGTGAATAGTATAAGATCAAATTTTACTTTTCTTTATCAAACAATATTATCCAATATATAATGACAACATCAAATGCAGTAATTAAATTAATGCAAAAATCATCACACACAATAGAGACACCAATTTAACGTGGTTCACCTAATGTGGACTACTCCATGGAGAAAATATTTCATTAGAATTTTCTTAACAAATCTCTTGGGAATACTTCCCTATTACAATATGTATGGACCTATATCCAAAGAAGATACCAATCCCCTAATTAAGTTCGTGGACACCAATTCATAGAATAACTCTTTCCCCTTTGCTGGTTCATGGATGTCTATCCACAGGAGAACTTCTTATCCTCTACTCTAGTTGGTGATCTTCTAGAAGACTATTGCCTCCACTACACTGGCTTGTGGATCTCTCTCCACAAAATACCTATGTCTTCACTCAAAAGACCTCTATCCTAACTACCCTAGATAATGGATCTCTATCCATTGGAGACTACTATCATCCGCTCTATCACCTCCAAAGCTTACTCTTCTTTCTACTCAAACTCTATCTCAAATATGCACTAAATATTATCCTCATATAGCACAAATCTACTCACAAGTCAATCTCTGGTCTGGCACAAATTTGCACCAAACTATGTCCTCAAACCTATCCTCAAGCCTTAACACAAAGCTTGATAAAATCATAAATCAACTTTGCTCATATCTAGCCCAAGCATAAATCTTGAACAAATCAATTAATAAATTCTGCTCCCAAGTCTTCTCAAATACTTGCCTCAAATCTATCCACAAGTCTACTCAAGAACTTATCCAATCTGCTCAACAAGTCTTCACAAAGACTTACCTCAAATATGTCCACAAGTCCACTCAAGAACTTATCCAATATTCTCAACAAGTCTTCACAAAGACTTATCTTAAATCTATCCACAAGTCCACTAAAGAACTTGTCTAATATTCTCAATAAATCTTCACCAAGACTTACCTTAAATCTACTCAACAATTTCTCCCTAGAACTTTTCAAATCTGCTCAACAAGTCTTCACCAAGACTTACCTCAAATTTTCTCAACAAGTCCTCCCTAGAACTTGTCAAATTTGCTCAACAAGTATTCACCAAGAATTACCTCAAATCTGCTCAACAAGTTCTCCCTAGAGCTTATCCAATCTACTCAACAAGTCTTCACCAAGACTTGTCTCAAATCTGTTCAACAAGTTCTCTCAAGAATTTGCTTAATCTACTCTCAAGTCTTCATCAAGATGTATCTCAAATCTGCTTGCAAGATTTCACAAAAGCTCACGTAAATCTCTCCTTAAGATTTCACAAAAGCTTACTCAAACAACTTCAAAACTTGCATACAAAACTCAACTTAATCTCTTTCAAAAAACTTCTTCAATCACACAAACAAGTTTCACTCAAAATCTTGTTCAACCATAGAAACATATAGAGAATTATTAAAGACTCAATATGTTTAACACTCACAATTTTTGTACTCAATAAACATTCTATCATTTTCAAACTCTCTTTCAAATTAATTCAAAAATAAATAATAATTTGTTTCACAAATCTTAAACTATCACTCTAATACTTTCAATTAATAATGCCCATCCAAATTCACTCAAACATCCACTCAATGAAATACACCTTGCTTACAAACCCTAACCAAGTGTTTCACTATACTTCCAACAATTCACACTATGGAACTCAAACCTTGACTCAAGATGATTCCAATGTCACATAACAATGATACTCATGTTCTTTCACAAACCCTAGCTCAAGATAGTTCTCAATTTCACATAACAATGATACTCATGTTCTTTCACAAACCCTAGTTCAAGATAGTTCTCAATCTCACATAACAATGATACTCATGTTCTTTCACAAACCCTAGTTCAATATAGTTCTCAATCTCACATAACAATGATACTCATGATCTTTCAACATCCATAAATCATGCACATGAAAACCTACTCAAACATTTCCAACAATGCTTATCAAACAATCCTTTTCACTCCAACTTTGCATTTCACAACATTCAATCCAATAATATTCCACTCATAAGGAAGATGTACCCATACCTTTTGTTTTGATGGAGATATGTATTCAAAACCTATCTCAATCACGATCAAATCCTCTTTGTCAATTTCAAGATTAGATAGCAACAACTTTTCTCAAAATATCTACACAATTATTCTCCCTAATAATTAATCCACCATACAAAAAATATCAAGTCTCAAGTACACCTTATAATATCCAAACTTAACAAAATATCATACAACACATAAAATTCAATTTCCTTTATCAACACTTATAACTCCAACCTTTATGTACTTTTCTAAGCACAAAAATATAAAATATTATCAACCTTATGACTCCCTATTATTTCACCTTTGCAAAAATAATCGCGTGGCCTCTAGCACCTTTCAAAACTATCACGTGGCCTCTAGCACTTTTCAAAACCTAGGCCAAAAATTTAATCGAGCACTTACATTATGTGATGGCCCACATCTTCAAAAATTTATGCCTTGTTATTACTGCGTAGAAACTCGAACTTCTAACCTATGTCACCATAGTGCCTTAGCCCAAGGCTAGGTTTTCATTGGGCTACACATCCAACACAAAACTCCAAGCACACGATCCACACTTTATTCCTTGATTTCAATGATTTTTGAAATTAATCAAAATCCTTTGCTACATTCAAAATGAAGGGGATGTGAATCGAACCCTTAACCTACCCTATGCAAATATCTTAACTAGCCTCTGTCCACCGGTTGTGCTACATAACACTTTGGGATTGGTTTGGTGCTCCACTCGAACTTAATATGAAGTCTGCCTCTTTAAACTTTAACACATGTGAATTCTCTTCTTCCCTCTTAATGCAATGCATGATTATTCTTTTCACTTTGGGCATACGAATTGCATGGATGATTTAAAATAAAAATCATTGCCCCATTTTATACCTTGTTCTTTGCACTCCAACACGTCGGCTTAGCAAATTCAAATTTTAAGTTTAAACCTTTTGGTGCCTTATTATTTATTTAAATTAAAATTTTAATCATAGATTAAAATATTTTAATTTAAATAAATTAAATAATAACCTTTAAAATCTACTCAATGGGTCTTTTCAAGGATTTATTTTTTAATGATTCCTTGGACCTCGTTTTTCTTCACCTCAACCTTTTGCTCGAAATATTATAATATTATTATTTCCTTTTAAACCTACTTCTCCTTCCTTGGGTCTTCAATATTTTAGGTCTTTTTAGGCATATAATATTTAAAATAAATATTATATCCTATTCCTTTTAAACCCTTCCTTGCCTTTTGGAAAAACAACCTGATGACATTAATGATGATGAATCTTGGACATCAACCTCTTGAAATCAATGACAACAAAACTTTCTCAAATTTTGAACAATCCCATGCACAAAGT
The DNA here is from genome assembly GCA_028583015.1 of Wollemia nobilis. Taxonomy (NCBI): domain Eukaryota; kingdom Viridiplantae; phylum Streptophyta; class Pinopsida; order Araucariales; family Araucariaceae; genus Wollemia; species Wollemia nobilis. The sequence continues at coordinate 14,260,760 of JAQPPZ010015100.1, forward strand.
GACTGCACAACTTGAGACAGATTTAACCATGGCTCTTTCTTTTGTTCTAAAACCAATTCTTTTCTTTCAACTGAATCTTCTAGTTTTTTTTTAGACATCACAAAAACTAGAAGAGTTATTTGAAATAAAATAATATAGGTGTTGATTCCAAGTATCACACACTTCAAACACTAAATATTGTAGAAAGAGAGGTCCAAAAATATGTGCAGTAGAGTCAAGCAACACATATAAGGTGATATTATTTGCAATCTAAATAGAGAGTTCTTAGGAAAAATTCTATTAAGTTTGTATCTTACTTGGGGGTGATTGTTAAATGCTATACATGACTCTGTAAATCAATGTATTAAGTATGATGTCCTCACCAAGGTTTTAGAACCCGAAATACAAGGTCGGGTTCAAGGTGTCGGCAAATGAGTATTGCTAACTGCTCTGTTTGTTGTCAGGGTTACATACATTAAGTTGTACTAGATGCAAGAGCATACAAAAAAGAAAGAGAAAAAGTTGGAAGATAAGCTTGTAGAGAATGAAAAAATGTAGAAGAGAAGCTTGCAGAGAAAGATAAAAATACTGTAAAAAATTGACACGACTTTCACAAATAGAGGTGTGTCAATTTTTCATGATTTCATATTTAAAATTTTTACATGTTGCATGCCTAAAGTTGTAATGATCCCTTGCATATAATTCCATAGGTAGAATCACTACATGCTACCCATATAATTGGACACAATATTGGTGGTGGTGATCAAGGCACAGGTAGTTGCTCAATACCTTCTAGGTGAGAGTCATCAATGGTATGACTATTTTTTCAAATATAAAACGGTTGACTTAGTTTGTATTGTATGCTATGTAGTGAATTTATCTAGGCTATTGATTTTCCATGTAGGCATTGAAAATGACTCTAATCACTCAAACTGAGAGACAAGAATGCTACTTGACTCAAATTCATAAGGATAATGTAGTTGTAAAAGGTACGGTGATCAGTATTGATCATGAAGATCTTGTATATGGTCAATGTTTGGGTGAAATTTATTGGAAAGTCAATGTGCACATCACCCATAAAGAGGAAATAATATTGTTTAGGAGTGATGAGATGACCACAATGAAGGATGTTGTGGGATCCTTCATTACCTAGTCTAAATAAGACATTATTTACAAATAATGGGCAACCAAGCTAGGAGTGAGATGAGTATGTATCCTAAGCATGAGGTTGGTCAGTAAGATACTAGAAGGTAATTTGGTAAAAAAAAAAAGAGAGTGAATGCAAGTGCTGCTAGGGCATAGGATTACGAGTCTAATCATACATGAATGTTGTAATGTGTTGAAATTAAGGTTTATTGTATTTAGTGAGTGTTAGTTATGAAATTTATATTTCATATTTGACTCTTAGTCCTAGTCCTTAGTAGTAGTACTTGATTTGCATAGATGGATATTTATGTATTTGACAAGTCTCAGGATACCCTCTCACCTCATATATGATGGTTGGGATGGGTATGGATGTTTAGATATCTGTCTGTTATATGGAGAGCTCAGGTTGTCCATTCACCTATATCTTTAACTAAGAATTGTACTTGAAATAAGAATTTTCTATTTACATATATAATCATAACTAATTTCTTTTTTTCTTGATTTTGTACATATAAGAGGCACAATAGATCATCAGGTTTATGCATAGTGGTGAATATTCATAAATTGGATGAATATTAGGATTTCCAAAATTGGAAATTGGCAAATATGAGGACCCTTGATGTTTTCCCATTCGCCTAAAATTTTTGGGACCATTTTTTTCTTAGGGTCAATTCACCACAATATATATCCAAACATAGGCATATTTGTACTCATTGGAAATATCTTTTCGAGCCTGATCTAATGGTGGTGTTTTTTGTGAAGTTATAAGGTTATTTAATAAGTCAAAATGTGTCCCAAAGATGACCTTAATTTTTAGGACTTTAAATGCCCCAAATTTTGGTGTGAAGATGATTGATTTGATTTGCTTAGGATTTGCCTTGATTCACCTTGATTTTGATTAGGATTCACCATTTTTTTACAAGTACATTTAGATTTTTACCCCTTATGCATAACCTTGTAGATCATTGTTGTTCGTAAATAATAACTTGGTTTTCATCCAGTAATCTAAGAGAAAATATTCCATATATTATTCAAAATAAATTGTGTAATGCTAAGATTCAACATTTTAAATTCCTTTATTAACTAATGTTGTTTTATAATGAAGAAATAGAACATGTTATAATGGTTTTTTCACTGCCTTGTTTGAGATGAGAAACATGTTGGTTAAATTATTACCAACTCACTCTTTTGTCAGAAATTATATTTTCCTAATCCTTCATTCTATTGAGTTTTAGAATAATCAAGTTAAACGCTTATTGGATTCTTTTGATTGACGTCTATCAATTGTTCAATTTTTGAATGATCTCAAGAAAAATGGAAAGGATATGCATTTATGTGGCTTTAATTTTAACTAACTAGAAGGGCTTTTGTGAATAAGTATTTTTAAATATTCTTTAACTTGATTCAATAGTTTTTAGTTTTAGAAAATTATATGGAAAATATTATAGTTTGTGTACTTAACCCTGTTTGAGGACAATACTATCAAATTATACCAATTTTTATGTTCCTTGGATGTTTCTAGGTTGATAGAGTCATAGTATTATTATTTAACAATAAATTTTACTTCTTTTCAACCATACTTCAAACTCACTTTGTCCAATGTGTGCAAGGTATTGATCCTACATGAGATATTGGCTTCATATAGTAGTGTTCACTATGTAGGTACACTAGTACCATTTGTTTTGAAGCCAACAAAAGCAACCAAGATGAGGTCTAAAAAGGAACATTAACATGTAACTGTAGTTTATCTAGTTTAAAATTGAAGCAACATCACTTGCCTTGGTGTTGAGATCTATGGTTTACCAAAATGATCCAAGATCAAGTAGGAATTGACATGATTGAATATTACTGATACATGTACCATTAGTTCCTTATGTTTCACTTGTAGCAACGTAAGTCATTACTATATTTCATTTGATTAATATGACCATTGAATGGATATTTTTATTTTCATAATTTTTTTGATAATGTAGGGAATGATTAGAATTTTAGGTTTTGACAATAGACCAAATAACTGGAAATGTCTTGAATTTTATATTTGTTTTTGTTTATGATTATATCATATTTCCATTTATTTCTTGCATAATTTCAACCAACTTAAGATGGTGATTTAATAATTTGGTTAACACAATGTTTGAGTGAAAACTGGTATTTCAGAGGTAAGGTGTATTGTAACTATATTATTGAGTATTAAGAGAATTCACCATCCAATCTAAATATCACATATTAAACTGATAAATATTGCAACATGAGAAAAAATGAGCACATTTGAAAAGTAACTTCAATTGTTTCTAATATGATATGAAATTAAGATGTGATTTATGAACACAAAAATTGTTATTAGAAAATACTTTGCTTTTATGTATTGCTTTAGTAATTTCAATAAAGGTTTTCAATATTTTTATTGTTCATTGTTGGAATTTGATATATTTACATGTATTAAATTGATTTATGATCAGATATTATTATCATGTGAATATTATAGTATTTTGCAAATATATTTTTAGAGTAAAACTGTAACTATATGTATTTGGAAAGTAAATTGTTCATTGTTGAAGTTTGATATATTTACATGTATTGAATTGATTTATGATTCAAAGATTATTATCTTTTGAATATTATAGGATTTTGTTAATATTTTTTTAGAGTAAAACTATATCTTTGAATATTAGAGTATTTTGTTAATATTTTATCAGAGTAAAACTATAACTATATGTATTTGGAAAGTAACAAGTTATACAATTCTATCATCACAAATCGTTTCTAGCTAGTAGATATAACAATATTTTTGTAGTCTTTCATCCTCACATTGGAGGAACGAGAACAAATTAAAAAATTTCATATATTTTTTTGAAATTAGTGGTTTACTATGAGACATACCTGATTGGTTTTTAGTTGCTCTTTGCTATTATACACTACAGATATAGGCATAGTTATAGGACATGAAAAGGAAACAACAAAAGCTGGAATAGTAGTTTTGCTCTTTGAAGTGGGTGTTGTTTCCATAGTTGCCAAAGCTCATTTTTATTTTCTCGCATCTTTCATATTTTTTTAAGGTGAGACCCTAAGAGGTTGGTTTTAAAATACCCTCTTAGTTCATCCTAAGACGGTGATTATAAACTACCATCTTAGGGTGACCTAAGAGGCGGTTTAAAACCACCCTCTTAGGGATAAGAGGGTAGTTAAAAATTGTCTTCTTAGGGTCTAAGAGGCAGTTTTAAAATACCATCTTAAGCCTAAGAGGTTGATATAAAACTACCCTCTTAGTCCTAAGAGGGTGGTTTACAACCACCCTCATAGTCCCAAAAGGGTGGTTTTAAACTACCTTCGTAGCCCTAAGAGGGTGATTTTTAGCCACTATTGTATGTCATGCAATTTTTACGATGTCCTCATAGATGACAATTGAATAGCCACCTTTAAAGGTCTTTAAGGATGGATTATAACCGTCGTTAAAGCTCTTTTATAATTTAGTGCACCTTAGTCTATTTTTGTGTTATTTTTTGACCTTATGATGCCTTTGTTTTACCTTTAGTCTTGATCTCTTTTTGATTTTTGCATATGAAATTATATTCCAGAGTAGAATCCTTGTACCCTTCAACAACAATAAAATTAGAAAATATTGCATTGTTAGGGTTTGGAAAGGTAGGGACACACCCACTTCTCTTGAACCTAGTATGCTAGATGATTTAGGACAAGTTGCTTTTAAGCAAGTTGATTCATTGCTAGTGTCATTTGTTCCAATATAGCTAACTATTGACCTTAGTATTTCTAAGAATATTGATTTATAAAGATATTTATCATATCCAACATTTATTTCATGTTGATCTTGTATTGGTTCATAAATGTTTTATCATCACTATTGTTTTGTATAGTAGGTGGGATTGGCAATTATCATTGGAAGGTAAAAATAATCAACAATGATTTTTGTCCTAGATGTGTTATGATGCATAGAGAAAAGGTTCAATCAATATACAATTAGACATTAGGAACGAGTGATATGGATGGCATAAATCCAAGGATTTATAGGTTTTGGGTGATATAGGTAGCATAAGCTATGGGTGGGATAGGTAGTAACTTTCCTATCCTAATCAAAACATATTTATATGACCTACTTCTTCAAAGGCTATAGATAAATTTATATGGTTAGCATTACAAACCCTAAATCTAAATTATATTGTAAGTATTTGATGTAATATGACAATGTCTATTCTTAATTTGGACTAAAATTTGATAGAAATAAATTTAAGGTCCTCAAAATTATAGTATTGTAATCATGAATATTTTCTTGAGAATGCCTTTACATAACATTTAATTGAAATAAAATAGAATACCATTACCCATACTACCAAATATAAGCATGAAAGACTCTATAATTGGCATTCAACTAACAATAGAATAATCAAGTAAACCTATATACTATAAAGCAAATTTATCATGCAAAGAATAGATAAGCGTACAATGATGTCTTCCTCCTAAATAGAATTAATTGAAATAAGTGTAGATATCTCATTGAGGTGATCCAACGATGTATTATTCTCACTTTCATCAAAGGTAGGTTACTCTTCCATACTAATAGATGGATGTTGGGGGAATTTCCTGCACCTTTAATAGATTTTTCACGCTACAAGATTTCCCTGATCTAATCAGCACTGTGGACTTTGGTGGACCCACCTCTTTAATTTGGGAAAAGAATATCCTAAGACTCTAGACAAACCGAGTAGGGTAAGGAAACCCCGAAGGTGAGCCTACAATATTTCTTATATGTTTATGCTCATCCAAATTTTTAAAAATAAAATAAAATTGCAACATAAAATTTTACCAAGTTTGAAAGTAACTCCTAGCTAGTGATTCAAGCTATAGATCGGTATCTTATCCATTGGGTAATTTTAGCCAAACTTATAAGAAGATGAAGATACAAGGGGGATAAGATAAAACTAAGCCAATCACATCCATTCAAATAATGTAACAGAGAGAAAACCCAAATGAGCAAATGATAGGTGGTGGTGAGGAATGAGCGAAAACTATGGTTTCGGTGAATGAAGTTTTAGGCGATAGTCAACCCTCGGTCAAGGAGAAAGCGCAAACGAAAGAAGTCATTTTTGACTCTCTCAACGAAATTCCTAGAACTCAAGCGATGATAGGGCAAGCCTAGAATGTTTCTACTATCGATCATGGGAATGTTCGAAGTGATGTCGAACGGGGAAAAGAACCACCTGACAAAGTGGGAGGCTCAAGAAGCCATCGAGACCTCCTGTCGTATGCAGACCATCTACAGAATAACTGCAGACCGCCCTCGGACGATTCAAAAGATTTCATTGTGCAAGGGTTTGATGTTTTGTGCCCTCAAACCCTCATGGAAGGGTACGCCTCACATGATTCCTGCTCCCTTGTGGGAAAATTTGTAGGGGGGTGCCCTGACATGGATGCAATTCATCGATGGGCATCTTCTAAATGGAAAATTTTGGGAAACATGAGCCTTTTCGCGATGACCAGAGGTTTTTTTATGATTCAACTGAATACTCGGGAGGATGCAGAGTGAATTCTATCTGGGGGTCCATGGTTCTTCGGAAGACGGAGTCTATTTTTGAAGAAATGGGAGCCAAATTTTGATCCCGACTCGCAAAGCATAAATTTTGCCCCCATATGGGTCTGGCTCCCCAATCTCCCTGCTCATTTTTTCTATGAGGATGCTCTTCGAGGTCTGACTAGGGATTTTGGGGAATTAGTGGCCATTGATCCGGCCACCCATGCCAGAACTCGCCTTACCCAGGCTCGTATCTATGTCAGTGTGAATCTGGAGTCGCAACTCCCAGATCACCTCAATCTCATCTATGGGGACTTCAGGTGGAAACAATCGCTAATATTTGAGAACAAGCCAAATTTCTATTCGGAGTGCCATTCTCAAGGGCACCTCCCATCTCAATGCCCTAGTCGTAGAAACCCTAAGGCTGACCAACAGCCAGTGAAATGCTCGAAGCCTATCGCCAATCGAAGGACCAACATCAGTCAAAGGCAAATTTTGAAGAACAAGCAACAGATTCGGCCACCTCCATCTCAAGCTCTCCAAAAGGCAAGTACCTCGATAACCACTACTAATAAATTTGATTTGCTTAAATATTTTGGAAACAATGAGGAATTTGAGGAAGGTGAAATCCCTATTATACCTACCCAAGCCCCTAACGCCCCCTCCCAGTCGAGCCCTGCTCCCAATCCTATCCAAAAAAACCCCTCCCCCCCTCACTAGGGTCAAGTCCCCACTACTGGTGATAGCCATCAAAGCCCCACCCAAAAACCCCTTCGGACGCCATCTTCCCTAGCCCCGTCGCCTCCCCAGGGTGGGTTCGTCCCCATTGCCTCCCCAACCAACTCTAGTGCCTCCATTTTTGACAGCGATGAGGTTGCCCTGGATTCCCCTGATCATTGGAGCCCCAAACAAACTTGAAGCTTCAGAAAATCCCAAGTCGATGTGGGAGTAGACAGGAAAAAGGGTAGACCTTCAGGCACAGAGAGGAGAAACCGGGATACAACCGAGGATATAGCTAATGGAACGCAAAAAACCATATTTCAAGAAATTAGTAACACTATCAAGGAAGAAAATCGAAGACCCAAACCCCCCATGCAACAAGGCAAGGGGGGCAAAAAGCCCTCCAAAAGTTCCAAATGAAAGTCCTCTCCTGGAATGCGAGAGGACTGAATGGGGTAGCCAAGCAGAGATTGGTTGTAGCCATGAGAAAATATTATAATCCCACTATATTCTTCATCCAAGAAACCAAATTAGATGATCAGTGGTCTCCTAGGGTAGCCAAGATCATCTGGAAAAACTGTGACTTCATCTTCTCCCCGACTTCGGGGACTGCAGGAGGGCTCCTGTGTCTCTGGAACCCAACCAAAGTTGAAGGTAGACTTATCTCTGGTCAAGACAGACTGTCCAACATTCTGTTCCACGATCTCAGCTCCCAGACCTCCTGGATTATGTCAAATGTTTACGCTCCCAACTCTGCCCAGGGAAGATTGATCTTGTGGAAAACCCTCACTCAGATGAGATAGGCTTTCACCAATATCCCTTGGGTGTTGGCAGGGGACTTCAATTCCCCCTACACTTTTTTGATAAAAAGGGGGGATCTCGATAACTCACAGGAATACAAATGACCTAAGGCAGTTTGTAGACTCCAATGCTCTCATGGATGTTCCATTGTAGGGATCTAAGTACACCTAGAGTAATAGACGGTTGGGGAATAACCTTATTCAGGAACACCTTGATCGGTTTCTATTATCCCAAGAAGCCCTTCCCCTCTTCGATGATGCCACCCTGCAGGCTCTCCCAAAAATAGGGTCGGATCATAGCCCACTCCTGTTCGAGATGGTTAGCAAGCCACAGTTCAAGACTCCTTTCTGGTTTGAGTCAATGTGGATCCACCACCCGGATCTCAAAAACTAGGTAGCAGATTGGTGGGGGACAAGTTTTCCTAGGACAACTTCTAATCAGTTCATGCAAAAACTTAGGTGGGTCAAGGAAAATCTTAAAGTCTGGAATAGGGAAATATTCAAGAATATTTTTGAAGCTAAACAAAACATTAAAACCAAACTAGAGCAAATTGAGGATAGATTCCAGGAAGGTCATGGTGATGACAATATTAGAGCTGAAGAGAGAATTTTGCTCTCTGAGTATCATAACACTTTGGGCAAAGAGGAAATATTTTGGCACCAAAAGTCTAGATAGCTCTGGCTCAGGGAAGGTGACTCCAACACTAAGTATTTTCATATCTCCACTCTCAGGCATAGGGGAGTCAACAAAATTAAAGGCCTCATCAAGCAGGATGGGAATTTCACTTCAGATATCCATCAGATCAGGGACGAAGCTGTGAGCCACTTCAAAAGCCTTCTTGCCTCCCCTCCCTCCTCCTCACCTTCGACCATGGACTCCCTCTTGGAGGTCATCCCTCAGACCATCTCTGACGACACCAATAATTACCTCCTCAGCCCCTTGACCCACAAGGAAATCCATCAAGCCCTCTTTTCCATGAAACCCGATAAAGCCCCCGGGCCGGATGGCTTCTCCCCTAGATTCTTCCAATATTTTTGGGATATTGTGGGCCCTGACCTATGTCGTGCCATCACTGACATGCAGAAGTCCAGTTGCATTCCTAGATATGTAAACTCTACCTTTCTAGCCCTGATCCCCAAAGGCACTAACTCCTAGTCCCTCTCTGATTTCCACCCTATCAACCTGTGCAACGTCATCTACAAAGTGTTGTCCAAAGCCTTGGCCAACAGGCTCATTGAGATCCTTCCCACAATCATTGATCACTATCAGGGAAGCACAGTTAAGGGTCAAAACATCCTAGATGGGGTCATCACCATCCATGAGATGATTCACTCTGCCCATATGTCCAACTCTGTAGCCTTCTTTCTGAAGCTTGACATGAACAAAGCCTTCGATAGAGTGAACCAGGAATTCCTGTCCAAAATCCTCCTCAAATATGGTTTCCATGAATCTTGGGTAAATCTTATTTCAAATTGTGTTTCTTCTTCCTGGTTCTCGGTCCTAGTGAATGGGTCTGTTGCTGGTTACTTTCCCAACACCAAGGGGCTGAGACAGGGGGACCCTCTGTCCCCCATTTTATTCATCATTCTCGTTGAAAGTTTGGGTTGAACCATCAAAAATACCTACCACAGAAATCTGATCTCTGGCATCAAGGCAACTTCTAGCTTACCCCCTCCACTCACCAGCAATTTGTGGATGACACCTTGTTGGCCACTAAAGCTTCAGTTTCTGAAGCCAAAGCCATCAAGGTCATCCTAAATCTGTACGAGGAAGTGGTTGGTCAGAAGATCAATTACACCAAAAGTAAACTCTACTTCATCAACACTCCCACTAGAAGGCAGACCAAGATTGCAGACATTTTGGGGTGCACCATTGCTGACTTCCCAACCATCTATCTAGGCCTACCAATGTTCAAAGGTAGACCCCTCAAAGAGATGTGGAACAACGTCACAAAAAAGATTCACAAGAAGCTGGCAGGATGGAAAGGGGCCCTCCTCTCTAGTGCAGGCAAAACTACTTTGGTAAAGTCGGTCCTCCAAAGTATACCTACCTACTTCCTATCGGTCTTCAAAATCCCTGCTGTAGTGGGAGAGGCTATTGAGAAATTGCAAAAACAGTTCCTATGGTCTGGAAATGATAATCAAAGAAAGTTTCATTTGGTTGCCTGGGATAAAATTTGCACCCCTAAAGACAGGGGGTTTGGGCCTTCATCGCATAAATATCACAAATCAAGCCCTCCTGGCCAAACAGGCTTGGAAGGTGGTCACAGATGCCAAATTGGAGTGGGTATCGATTGTCAAAAGGAAATATTTGCAACATCACTCATTTCTGGACTTGGAGACTCCCCACAATGGTTCCCACTTCTAGAAATCCATCAACCATACCAAGCAGCTTGTTCACCAGGGCTCTTGGTGGCAGCTTGGGGATGGTAAGTCTATCGACTTCTGGGAAGATGCATGGGCCATAAAATACCCCCTCATCAATGATCCCGATCTGACTTCAATCAAGCATCTCACTGACAGTAAGTATGGAGGCCAAGTTGCTGATTTCATCACTTCTGACTAGGGTGTCCGTAAATGGAAGCAGGTTCAGTTCAGAATTAAAAATGACACCATTAACAAAGGCCTTGCAAATATTTAGGATATTTTTAAAGCAAACTTCATCCCGCAGACCTTGAAGAAGGATGAACGTTGTTGGAAATATTCCAGTGATGGTAGCTTCACTGTCAAAATGGCTTCCTAGATGTTGGAAACCCCTCCCAGAGGCCTTAAAAGAGACAACAACCAGACCCTTTCCAAAAGCATTTGGCTCAAGTCCCTGATCCCAAAAGTGGCACATTTTTGCTGGTTGGCTGCTCACAATAAAATTTTGACCACTGACAACTTAATTCGAAGAGGAGTAATGGTTCCCAATAGGTGCTACCTCTGCTCTCAAGCCTGGGAATCCACTCAACACCTTCTGTTGGACTGCCCCTTTGTTGGGAGTATTTTTTCTACCTTGACCAGCATATTCCAGGTATGTTGGACTCGCCCCAAGGCAATTAAGGACACTTTCATTCAATGGCCAGTAACTTTCAAGAATCCAAGACTCAGATTCCTCTGGAGTTCCCTACTTCACCATGCTGCCTGGTAGATCTGGCTGGAACGTAATAACCGCATCTTCATGGAGGTCACCAAAAATCCTAAAGTTGTGGCCAACAGAGCTCTGTCCCTTGCTATAGAAAATAGCAGCCTCATCCCTTGCGATGATGTCCCTAGATACGGGCTGGAAGCTTACCTGTTTGCTTCCCTCAGAATCCCCATAGACTGTAGCAAAGTCCAGAATTCTTGTAGCACCCGAACCACGACCAAATGGTCCCCCCTCCGTAGGGATGGCTTAAGGTCAATTTCGATGGTGCCTCCAAAGGAAACCCAGGGAGAGCTAGAGCAGGGGGAGTCATCAAGGATCACACAAGCAGCATCATCAAGGCTTTCTCCGAGAATCTCGGGACCCAAACCAATAATTACGTAGAAGCCAGAGCTTTGTGGAGAAGCATTGAGTTAAGCAAAGCCCTCCCCAAGCCAATCATATTTGAAGGAGATTCTTCAGTGATCATTGGCCACATCATCAACAAGAGCATAGGGGGGAAGAATATCCAGAACATCATCCAAGACTACCAGCTTTCTCTCAGTGGTAACTCTCAAAGTCAGATCATCCACGTGCTTAGGGAGGCTAATAAGGTGGCTGATATTCTTGCCAACAAAGCAGTTGATCAGTCCACCCTGTTCATCTGGGAAGAAGACTTCCCACAAGAAATAATCATCCAAGCCAATCAGGATGTGGGCTCGTGACCTGTTTGTAGTTTGTGCTACCTCCATCATGGTATTTTTTCAATACCCAAGGTGGATGGTCGTTGCTTCACTTCTTTCAGCAAGTTCCCCAACAAAGGTGGCTCTCACCACCCCAACGGTGTTCTTTCAACACCCAAGGTGTTTCTAAACACCAATCTCACTGAAGCATCATGTACATTTTTTTGTGCGGATAGTATGGCTCATGTTTTTCACCCGTGTTTTTCCACTTGGACTCTGACCTTGTAGTCATATTGTTTGAGCCACCTCTTTTTCCCCCCTTTCACCATGCCCACCACCCTTTGCTCTCGTCTCTCCGCTCCCTTCTGCTATGGCCCTATCGTCACGAGCCACGCTTGCACCATTTTTCCCGCTACTAGCCTCCTATTTTGGGGTTTTTTTCCCGTGACCCTCGCTCACCACCCCTTTATTTCGATCCAATCTGTTCCTCCTCCTTGTTTTCGCTAAGATTTTTTCTTCCCTTTCCTCTATGCTTGTCGAAAGAATTATCCTAGCGAGTTCCCTTAGCTCTGGTTCAAATTGCTCCATGGCCACCCCTGAACCTTCTAGCCTACAAATTGAGGCCGAGACCGCCGACCTGCTCGACGCCAAACACTTCATCAATTTCTTCAAGATTTTCTCTAGTTTTGAAGAGGAGGTGACCAGAGCCTTCATCGAGTCTTGGAACGAAGGGGAAGTGCAGGTTCGAGGCCTCCATTTTGAGGTAAGTGTCCACTCCATTTCTCAGATTTTTGGTATTCCGATTGAAGGTAGAGTGGTTCACCGAGATAGGCACAACTTCAAAGAGGAAACTGATCAGTTCCCCGATAAGGGGAAAAATATCATTTGGGAGAAGAAAGGGGTCGTTCATTCTTCCCTGCCTCGCCCGTGGGCTATGATGATTGTCCCCGTTATCCAGTATGTCTCTGTTGACAACCCTGACAAGCCCCTCCGAGCTTATAATCTTGCCCTGGTTAACCACTTGTACGATGTTCATCCTGTCAATATCCTGGAATTCCTCTTTCGGTCCATCACCCTTGCCATCACCAATTTTAAATTTATATTCTTTGGAAGATAATCATGCACCTATATACTTGCATAGGCAATTTTTCAAGGTTAAATTTTGGATTTTGTAAAAAAATTGTTTGTGGAATAAATTTCTTGCTAATTGGAGTGAAACACTAGTAGTCTTGAACGAATCACTTGCAAAATAAAACTTGGAAAAATTTAACAAGTAAAATGTCAAGTGAATCACTCAAAATTAATCACTTCAATTTTAGGGTGAACCACTCTCCTTTGAGGAGTTAGGAATATTTTGAATTTCCAAGCATATTGCTTCATAGAATCCAAATGAATTACTACTTGAATTCAACTTGGAAATTTTTACTATTATAGAGCTGATTGCTATCTAGATTGAACTTTTATAAAACAAATTCCTAAATTTATCCCATTTACCCTGTGCTTATGGAAAAAACAAAATTAAAGCTAAAATCTAGAGATTTTTTATTTTGATGTTGTTGAGGAATATTACATTATTTGGTACATGTAAATGTACCCCCTTGGTACCTTCATGGTACAAATGAAAATATGTAATATATTAGGGTTGAGTTTATAGTTTATATGAGTGATTTTATATTCCTGTTTTATGTAAGTGTCATGTAAGTAAGAGTGCAAGTACAAGAAGAGTCATCTTCTATGTCTATATTATGGAGATAAAACTCAATACAATAAATTGAGAAAATTGTATGTAAATGATCATCACATAGCAAACATTGATAATAAAACTTGTATACAAATTTTGAGAAATTCATTTTTTAAGTATTCTTCATGCTTGTACATGAATGATTATTGGCCATTGTATATTCATATTTGATATTATAAGTGAATACTATTTCATTATTATATTGGCCTAGATATATATTTGATTGCTCATATATAATTCTACTCTTGATTATTGATATTTTGACCTTTAATATTGTGAATTATTTATATTAGATATTGTTATATTTTGTAGTAGTAAGGATTAAAAGCTAACAATGGTATCAGAGGTACCATTTAACTCTGTCAATTCTTGATAGAGTTATTTTATTAGCCATCATCACCATCATTTAACTTTATCTATTTTTATAGAGTTGTATTAGAGTTTATCCATTTTGAAATCAGTGAAGACTTGGACTCTATTTTTAGAGGTTTTATTTAGTAGAGATTGAGGGGACAAGGATAAGTCACCTTGTTTGGATGCTAGGATATTTTTACTTGGTTTAAGGAAAACAAGTGAATACTAGGACTCAACTAATTTGATTGAGGACCAACTCAAAAGAAAGTTGGACATTGATAGTGAGAGCCAACTCAGGAGAAAGTTGGACATTGATAGAGAGAGTCAATTTAGGAGATAGTTGTGCATATAGGGATATTAATATAAACCTTGATATTAATATTGGGTTCTCTAGAAAAGAGGAGAATCATATTTTTGTTCTTAGGTGTAACCTAAGACATTAAAGAAAGTTTTTCATGTATTGGAGTTAGATTCCAGTAGATTGAGAAGCATAAAATATTCCTACAGAGTTTGAGAAGCAATATAATATTCTAGGGATAAATAAGTATTGTACTGAGAAGTACAGAGAATTAGCCTCCAAAGATAAAGTATATAGAGGCATAGAGAAGAATTTTGGTTAATCACATAACCAAAAAGAAAATGTTGACTAGAAATAATACATATATATTAGTCTTGGCCTTTAATGTAGTGAAGTATTAGGAGACATTAAGATAAGGAAAAAAATTATCAATAAGTGTCATTATTATAAAGCTAAAGGATACTATTTTGAGAGACACCAGTGGAATACTGGTTAAGTATTCAAGCACTGGTCACCAAAAAAATAGGGATAGATGTTCAAGTATTATCCACAACAACACCAAAGAAAGAGACTAAGATAAAATTAGAGAGTAAAGCACTCATAAAGGAATATTGGATAGAATGGTAAAAACTAAAGTGCTAGTAGAATAAGATTGAATTATAGAGCATAAGCAAAGTAAGAACAGTAAAAATTCAAGCAACTAGTAGAGAAAGGAAGTGGTATCTAAAGCTTTGCCAGTAGACTAAAGTTGAACACCCTTATAAGTAGTAACTTGAGCACTATCCTAGCATGGAATGGATTGCCCTTCTAAGCAACAATTTGAGCACTATTTGAGCACAATTTGAGAAGTTATTGGATGTGAAGAGCATTCATAAATTTGTCCAAAAACTAGTAGAGTATCTTCATAGAATGTGAAGAGCAAACATAGGCTCATCCAAAAACTAGGAGAGCATCTTTACAAAATGTGAAGAACAGTCATAGGCTCATCAAAAATTCAAGAGAACATCTTCAAAAAATGTTAAGAGTAGTCACAAAAACTAGGAGAGAAACATGAAGAACCACAATTTGGAGTGTAACATATCCACAGAGTGTGAAGAACCATAAAGCACTGTCTTCATATCTAGATAATAGGTGAGCAATGCAACAATCACTTTACAGTGAAGCACTTAAGGCCAAAGACTAGAAAAGCAATGTAACAATTTCTTCACATAGTAGAACCAGGGGTTAGAAGACCAAAGCAATGTTCGCCTCGTAGTGAAGATCAAAGAACTAGAAACCAAGATCTCAAAGGCTTAAGAAGCAATGTATTCGGGAGATATTAGATACTCAAGGATCATGAAAGTAAAAGTAGTAGAGAAGGCAATGTTCAATTGAGTAGCCAACATTCTATTTAAGAGGACAAATATTTCATTGTATTCATTGCTAATATTTCATTCACTGACCACCACGTAGATTTACACGTGGAGTGTATGCTAAGCTAGGCATTTTTTTAAGGCTATTTAGAGCCTCAGTTGGAATATTGAGATAGTAGAGACATTATTGCATCCCAACCAAGTTGGTTAAGCAAGTGTGCAAGGAAGGTTAATTAAGCAAGTCAATAAGGTAAGCTATATTACCTTTAATGAAAAATTAAAGACCTAAATTTAGGTACTTTAATTGGAGTAATAAGTTAATTAGATAGGAGTTATTTAACTAGTATAAATATTTTTATAAAGTAGGAGTTATAAGTTTTCTATGATTTAATTATTAGGAGATATAAGGTTTTCTACTTTAGTTTGGAATTAATATTTAAAATTTTTATTTTTTGAGATTTTAAAATTAGATCATAGAGTGATAAGGTTTTATAATTCAAATAGGATTTAAGATTTATTTAATTTAGTTTATTTTGGATTTATTTAAAGAATTTAAGTTAGAAGATTTATTTTTCAAGTTTTTGAAGTTATTAAGAATTTTCTTGATTTTTTTAAATTTCAAGAAGATTTGAAATTAGAAGAAATATTTGCAATTTTACTAATTCAATAGGGAGGTAAAAGGATTTCTACAAAAAAGGATTAGGAAAAATTAAAATTTACAAATTTCTTATTTAATTTTTTTTAAAGAAATTTTTGAAATTGCAATTTATCAACTTTGGAGTTATAAGGATTTCAGCTTCAAATTGATTCATTAAATTGTTAGAGAATATTACATCATTTGGATCGTGTAAATGTACCACCATTGGTACATAACTAGAGTAGTATATCACTTTAGGGGGTATTTATCTAGTTACTTCAAGTAATATAATAAATGCACGAGTGTCTATTTGCAAGTTGTAAATGTACAAGGTGTCCCCTCGTACAACTAGGTAGAGTGTTGACCAAGCAATCCATATTTCTATATAAAAGGCCTCATAGTGAGTGATTATATATTATTGTAGGTAGTAGTAGGTATACTAAGTAGATCACCATATAGATTGATGAGGGAGTACAATGTAGTTCTTTAGCATCAATTCTAGAGTGTTTATTTCCTCCATACTACATTGTATCATTTTTATTACTTTCCATTAATAGCATATTTTAGCATCTTACATTTCTGCATATTTTGAATCCTATGATTGCATTCTCCCATAACTCACATTATAAAAATCTAACAATGGTATTAGAGCCAGTTAGATCGATAGGATTAGGGAGATCCACAAGGGATCGCTATTGTTATTATAATCCTGAACTCTATTGCATCTTTTCAAACCGGATCTACAATTATGCATTGACGCATGTAAACATCACCATAAGAGAGATAGAGAGAAAAAATAAATCTCAATTCCAAAAATTTTGAGATTGTATTTGGTTAGAGTCTTTCCATATAGTTATATAAAACTTGTGAGGACTAGGACTCAATATTCATTCCATAAGATTGACAAATCAACTAGTGAAGATTCATCATTTATAGATTTATATTCATCATACTAATAGTTTGTTGTAGGAAAAGGATATTCAAGAAATTTGGGGAGCTTCCTACAAGAGAGATATGAAGAATATCTTCTTAGAATCAATCCAACACTAGAAGTAACAAACAGAAGAAGAGAATATTCTAGGAACCTAAGGGAGTCTTGTTGTAGACCTGCACATTACTAAAAAGAAGGCCATAAAAGCATTGTTGCAAAAGAAAAGGCCATAGAAGTGTTGATCCAAAAGAAACAACCATAGAAGCCTTGATCCAAAATAAAAGTCCATAGAAGCATTGAACCTGAAGAAGACTTCAGAGAAGAGTCCTTGAACTTGAAGAAGACTCCAAAGAAGATTTCATGAAAGATAGGAGATTGGTGATCTCCTTTGTTGATTGAAGACTTCCTCTAGAAGAAGTTGAAGAGACCCATAAAATATCTCATTGAAGAACTTCCATCCCTAGAAGATATAGAGAAGGACTATCAAAAGTCTTATTCTAGATATCTATGAAGAATATCTCATTGCCAACACTTTTGTAGTTGAAGGTTGAAGGGAATGTATAATCAAGAAGACCAGATAAGCTACAAGATTAAAGATATTTGAGAGGTCTCAAGGAAAAGGATTGGAGAGCCTCATTGCAAAAATTAGAGAAGCCATCAAAGAATTTTCTAGTAAAAATCATTGGAGAAATTCACTACAAAAGATAGTGAAAGAATTGGGACAATTGTTGTCATCCGACAACAAGACCAAAGGAGAAACATTTGGCAAACAATTTTTCAAAATTTAGAGAGAAGATTCATGAAGACCTCAATATTTTTATATTCCTGAGAAGAAATCCCTATTTGAAGTTAGAACTCAGACATAAGAAACCTACCAAATCCAAGAAGATTTGGAGATTGTCCTTAATATTTGAGAAGGTAGATATCTATGAATAGATTGACTTCTAAAGGGTAGTAATCAAGATAGCATTACTAGCTACAATACTTTGGAGTTCTAGGCCAGATCCTGAAGAAGAAGTTGAAATCATCTACTACAATTTCAGAGTAGCAGAGTAGAAGCATTCACAACTATGAGCAACCACCATTCCAAACAATAAATTTGGTGAATCAACTCATTAATAAATTCATCATCAAAGGTAAGCAACTTAGGTGCAAAAGGTTCATTACTTGAACACTTAATTTAGATTACTAATTAACTTCATTAAGCAACTTATTAGAATTTAGAAGTTGTAAAATATAATGCTGCATTTTAAGTCCTCAAAGAAAGTGCAGAAGATACTATCTATTAAGGTTCATTACCTACACATTAATATGAGTTAGATACATTCTTCCTATAACCTAATTATTGAGAAGAGGACTACATTAATAAATTTGCAATGATCATTAGTGCATTTGAAACTACTTTTAGAGCTTATTGATAGAAGAAATAAGGTGAGATTATTAAAGTGCATTAAGTTAGAAATATTACTGGTTCATTTCACTATACTAGTTGTTCATTAAACTAGTTACTCTCAAAGGGTTATTTTGTGTATTGATTGTTAAGATCAAAGGTATAAAAATTTACAAATAATCAAAGTGTCTAAAGACACTATTTACAACTCAATACCAACAAGATATTGTGGCCTATAGAAGCCACCAAGAAAATCGAAATTCCTCCAAGGAGTGGAGAAGAAGAAGGTAGCCATTAAATCAATGATAGAAGCTACAAATTGAGACTTGGTGAGTCTCAGATTTGAGGTGCACTAAGAGTTCTTTATAGGTAAAATATTAGTGTAGAAATTAATATTTCAAAAGTATACTTCTACGTGATTATTAGCTTGGATTCATTACCAAATTAACCAGGCAAAGGAGAGATTTGTCTATAAAATAATACAATTCCAAATAATCCCTTGCCTACAAGGATTAGTATAGAAAATTTTCCATCAAAACCAGCAAGAGAAGCTTTCAAAAGAAGGTACAAAAGCAAGGTATTCTATTATAATTATATTTACATTATTTTGCACCATAATATCCTATCCTACATAGCAAAAAGGATAGATTCTAAGTGTCATAAAGACACATCCTTCACAAGCAAGGATCATATCATAAGTGGTCATAAAGGAGCACTATCCAAGCAAGATAGAAATAGCCTTCAAGAAGCTCATATCACCCATTGTTTTGGACAGTCACAATGAGGAACCTGCAAGCATACACAACATAGCACAAGGAAGGAGCTATCATAGACAAAGGTAAAAATACAACTTGAAAGTAGGAGAATGTTAAAGCATAAGGATACACACTGGGAGCAATACCCAAGAGATAGACGTTCATCCAAAAGGAGTGCTCAAAGCCACCATTGGAGTGTCTCAAAACCACCATCAAAGTATTTATTATCATACTATATTGAAGTCACCATTGGAGTGTCTTAAAACCTCCATCAAAGTATTGCTCATCATCTTAGTAGAAACCACCATTGGAGTGTAATATAACCTCCATCATAATATTGCTCATCATCTTAGTTGGAGCCACCTATGGAGGAAATACGTTGGAAAGCGTTGGTTGGCAAAAGAAGAGATAAGAAATATACATGGAGAAGGTTCACATGCAAAAACCCTAAGCACCAATTGACATAATTCTTCTTGGTACCCTTATATTGCTCAACGTACATTCAAAGAAGAACGTTTAAGAAAGGTATATTTGATTACAAACTGGGAGGTTACTTAAGCTTAGCCATAATTTGGAGGTTATGAATGCCCAACCATAATTGCATAGGAAAATGAGCATTAAAATAGCTCATATCTCAATGCACGCCTTTGGTGTAACTTCCAAGCACAACTTATCATAAGGAGGAAGGCATATTCACTATTTAATAACACCTATTCCTGGTGAACAACAACAAATTTCAAGACACACAGTTAAGTCTGTAAGGCGTGGAAGCGTATTCATATCAAGCATTGTGTAAGAGTGTGTTCAAGACATAAATATTAAGTGCCAAAATTAGACACCCAACAAGGTCAAAATTCCACACAAGGAGGTGGAAAATTCAGATAAAACATCCATTAATGAAGGAGCATTCAATGCTCAATGACATCAAGCAATAACAACATACATTCAAGGAGCATTGGATAATGAATACAGTGCTACAAAAGGTACATTGAAAGAATCCCATACTAAGGTATATCGTGCACCAATAAGGTTATTTACTTGCTTTTATTAAATCTAAAAGGATCTATTAGGTGATTTTTAGAAGGTTTACTATTGCATTGGATAATACAAATCAACCAAGCATTAGTAGATAATAGAGCAAGTTTATATTTTAGAAAATTAATTATTGAGGTGCATACACATAATATAATATTTGCAATAGTCAATTAGGAGATATAAGGTCATCAACCTTGATTAAATCATTATTAAATTTCAAATACCATTATTTTCTAATATTCTAAAAAGTAGGGAGATATAAGGCATACTACTTCAAACTATATACATATAATTGTAATTTAGAAAATTAATCTATTGGAAAGAGAAGCAAATCAATTTCCTACATATAGAGTTGAAATTAATTGGTAAAAATTTTCTCATACTCATTCTAATGAGACAAAAATAAATCCAACCAATAAAGCATACTTCATAGGGAAGTATAAGCCAAAATTAAAAGGTTTATTATTCTCAAAACATTACAAAAATCAACTTAGAAGGTGAACTACACATATTCTGATTATTACGGAGATATAAGAAAGCCTACAAAACCAAAATCTAAGAGAGGTTGTATTAAATTAGTTCACATTTCTTAACTAGGGAGATATAAGGAATTCTACAAAACCTAAATCTCTATAAAGGTTCATCAAATTGGCTCACATATCTTAAGCTAGGGAGTTATAAGGTAGACTACTCAGAATATTATCAAATCTCTAAATCAATAAAACATGGATGAAATACTCAAAAATATTTTTAATAATGAAGACCTATTCCAGAATTCTACTCTCAAAACCTAATAAATACTCTTGAATGATATGAGTATCTATCTACTAGCTATAAAGAGAGATTATCATTATTCCTTAAGGAGAAAAAGGAGGACAGCTTTGGAACATTAATTGGATATCTTCATGAAGTTCTCTTCACAACATGGTGGAATTCACAAAAATTGGTCATTTTTACATTAGAGGAATGTTTGATGATTTACCTATCATTAATTTTTTTGTACTTGCCCAACACATGAAACAAACTAGCAATACAAATTAATATTATTGTGATGATAGACTAACTCGTCATGAAACAAAAATTCCACAAGTGTCAATAAATAATTGCGGAAGGAGGAAGAGGAATAAAAGGCACACTAAGAGAGAACATAACAAATAAGACATGAACAGAGAAGAAACCACAAAGACAGAACTAGATAGACATACTCAGACTCAGGCATTGGAGGAGTCTTCAACCAAAGCATTCTTGGTCTTGTGTGAAGATACAAATTACTTGGACAGATTCTTGTAAACAGAGAAGAAGAATACAATTTTGACTATTCAAGAGAAGAAGATCCATATTGAAGACTAAAGTCTTCAATACCCAAATAATGTAATACAGGGGGTGTTAGAGTATATTACATCATTTGGGTCATGTAAATGTACCACCCTTGGTACATAACTAGAGTAGTAGATTACTTTAGGGGGTTGTTAGCTAGTTACTTCAAGTAATATAATAAATACACAAGTGTCTATGTGCAAGTTGTAAATGTGCAAGGTGTACCCTTGTACAACTAGATAGAGTGTTGGCCAAGCAATCCATATTTCTATATAATTATTATATTGGCCTAGATATATCTTTGATTGCTCATATATGTAATTCTACTCTTTATTATTGATATTTTGACATTTAATATTATGGTTTCTTTATATTAAGACCTTTTATATTTTGTGGTAGTAAGGCTTAAAAGCCAATAGATGCTACCTCACTTTCCTACTTAACAAAAAATTATTATTTTGAATTTTGTGATGAAGTCACCATTCATACAACACCTACAAAAATTGAACACAAATAAATAAAAATATGTTAAATTAAAGGTCATTTTGACACTAAGCTTGATAAATCAAGTCCCTAGCCCTAGTAAATTGCTCTGGATTCAACTTATGAAAATGTTATAAACTCAAAGAAAATTTCTATCTTAGCGAAGCAAATCACTTCCAAATTTGGACTTAAGATATTTTTTATATATTTTAGGCAATTGAATCCAAATGGATTAAATTAATTCAAGTTTGAAGTAAACTACTCCCTAAATGTACACTTGGCAAAATTTCTTTAAATTTGGATAAAACAATTCCCACCCATGGCAAAATGTAATTATGTTGTCAAAATTGAGAAAAATTCCCAAATAATGAACTTAAAGTACTAAGTTTCCACCAGGCATGACAAAAACAATATTAATTTGATGCATAGTGAGTTTTATTAGTGGGGTGAATAATCAGATTTGACCTGTTAGGTGTGCCAATATTTGTGTTGAATTGGATAATTTTTAAACTTCTTTTGTGCCTTCAATTATAGTTTTACAAATTTATATGGAAGGGTTTAGAGACTCTTCCAACCTCTAGATTTAGTATGGCTCTCCACTATCCTTGCTAAATTCTAAACTAACATAATTTGATTGTATAAAGTAGAAATTAAAATGCATGAAGGTAAATTGTGAAGTTTTAGGGTACGAGAGATGAAAAGTAAATACAACTAAAACTATAGCAAGGAGAGTGTGTGATCAATAAACACATGAAAAATATGAATAGAAATAATTTGTTCCAATTCAAATGAGTTAAAATTGTTAGAGGAATGACAAAATCGACAAAAGGATTGTGCCATATTCACCACACATTCCACAATCCAATAGGGCAATGCCATTTATGGAGAGTAAAAGACTTATCAAGTTATCACCAATTTCACAAATTACAAGAGCATAATGTAGGCTTCAAAGTGTAGGTATGAGTTTTTCAAGGTCAAAAGATGTTTAAAATGTAGTCCATAGGTCCTATCTATAAGAAAAGTGTACCCCTAAGTTACCTAGGGTTATTTATCCTAGTAAAAGTAAATATTTTGGGGTATTTCTAAGAAAATGATACACCTCTAAATGTTACATGCCTTTAAGTATACCCCTAAATGGATTTAAAGACTTTAAAAATGAGTTTTGGTATAACTACATGCCAAAATATCACTTTCCAAATATCTTCCTAGGGATATGAGCTTCTCTTTTTAACCCTGTACTAGTTCATGAGCAATTTTCTCTATGAGGTAAAAGAATCACTCCACTATACTATTGCTTAGCTAGTATTTTACATAGTGCTTTGCTCCTACATGCCAATTTCTCCATCTTCAATGGATCACTCCTAGAGAAAATCAACTTTTTTCCTTGGCTTAGAAAGATATGAGGAGTTTTAGAAGATCTTAAATGACAAATTCTATTGTTTTATAACCTTCAAAAATTGTAAATTTTCTAAGGTAGTGACTTATCACTACAAGACTCCATGAAGCTTACATATTATCCCTTTTCTTTTAAAAACCATTTTATCATGTTCTATCTCATTTTTGATGATCACTTCTAGTGAAACACATACTACTTGGATAAAGATTACTATACAGTATCTCTTCCTCTTGTACCCAATTAGAGCATCTTTAATTTGAATTATGGATTTTATACATGAATTTTTTTCCTTTATACCTAGCTTTCCCTCATATAAATCCTTTATTTTTAAACAAGTTTCTAAATATTTAGAACAAGAAATTATGAAGCTTAATCCTTGCTTGCACTGATTGTTTATTTGTACTTGTTCCTTGCATGTACAAACAATCACTATATAAATTATTTATGACATACATATACTAATTTCTTTTTTATTGTAGATAAATCATTCTTTAATTATTTGATGAAATGAATGTGGTTCTAAACTTAACTTTTTCACTTTCTCACCTTGAAAATTGACTATTTATCTTCTTTTAGAATTTTATTTACTTTTATATTTGTCCTTGTTGATTGCAATTTCGCATTTTATGAATCTTACTTGGTTTCTTCTAATATTTACTCCAAATAATCATGATGATTATTTATTTGAAATTGGAAAATACCTTTTTGGACACTTTTTTGGATTTGGAAATCCTCAATTTAAAACATGTTCTACTATAGTTGTAGACATGGAAAATTGACTAATGCAAATGAGTTATTTTTCCTTAGAATCCCTTGGGAGGCTCTCAAAATTGCTAAGTGTAAATTTGTACCCTATTTTCTTGTGTTTTGCTTTGTTTTTCTTAACCTTGACCAAATCTGTCCCTGATAAATTACAAGGCATGGATTCGGTAAATTTGAATTTTTTCTTTTTAAAAGTCTAAATTTTGAGCTGACCTTTTGTGGTGTTGGCTTGGCCAAGGTTAATTTTAATTTTCCCACCTCTTTTTTAGAAATATTGAGTTTTCCTTGATGTCAAAGGTGCATGGTATTTAAGGCAGAAATGTTCTTCAAGAATGATAAGTTTATAATATTGGACAATATATCAATAATGTCAGAGATGGACTTGATAAATAGAAAACAATAGAAAATCATCCAAGGCAAAGATATATTTAAAAAGAAGCAAGGAAAGTATATTTCAAAGTAAGGCAAATATATTATAATACTTAAATATCAAATTTAAATATTAAAAAGAAAAGGACAAAGGTTTGGACAAAGGCTTGAAATATTATAAAAGAGAAGGACAAAGGTTGGGAAAAAGGTTTGACATATTTAAATCAAAGGATTTAAACATATAAGAGTTCAAAAATTGAATATTATAATATTTAAATCATAGGTTAAATATTATAACCTAACGTGTTTGAAAAAATTAATGCGTCAACATCTTTGGAGAAGATATAAAGTCTAAGGCAAAAAATAAGAGTTGATCTCCTTATCGAGGACAATGGGAAACATATAAATATAGGGCATAATTTCACCTTTTCTATGTGCAAGAAATCGATCGATCCTCGTGGTAAGTGCGAGCAGCAGAGAGAGGAGAAGAGTAGCAAAAAATTGGGCAATGAAAGACAAGGATAAATATCATATTTTCCCCTTTGATTCCATCCACTGGGGTAGCCCAGATGGATGCCTTGCTTGCATGGAGCGCTACTATATAGGAGGTTAAGAGGTCAAATCTGGTCAACACCATTTTGCTGAAGAGTGAAGGCAGAATTACGAAGTATATATATATCATTTTTTCACCCTTGGTTCCATCCATCAGGGTAGCCCAGACGGTCACCTAGATTGTGTGGAAGCGCTATTGTGTAAGAGGTTAAGGGATTGAATCTCTTCAACACTATTTTGCTATGGTTTTAAAGTTTGAGGGAGCACAAGGACAAGGATAAATATTCGAGCGTCATTATAGGTTTCATGTGTTGTGGTAGCACAACTGGTCATGAGTGCTTGTGAGAGCACTACCCTTTGAGAGGACAAGGGATTGAATATCGTCACGGTTGTGCAAGGTATTTAAAGTTTTACTTTATCAAATTTAATTAAGGAAGAAATAAGGGTCATGGTGCTAGTGTAGAATCAAATTTTTACATAATGAATAAAGGGGAGATATAAGGGTTGTGATGTTGGTATAAGGTTTAATTTTTTAAAATTAATAAAAGGTTATATAAGGGTTTTAGCTATCAATAAAGCTTTACATTGTGAGTTTCAAAAAGGAAGATATAAGGAGTTATTTTAAGCTTTATTGTGTATATTTTTGATAAGGGCTTTTAAAGTGATTGATTTGATATTTAATCAATAAAGGAAAAAAATAATTGCTAACCAGATTTTTAAGGGACAAACAAAAGGAAAATTATTTTTGTCAAGACAAGTTTGGAAAACTCATACAAAAGAACATCATCATTGAGGTAAATTTAGAGGTATGGTGATTCAATTCCTTTCTCAAAATGGTTTTGTTTGAGGAAAATATTTTTGTTATCATATAGTGGGAGGTATAAGGAATTATTAGATGTACATTGTTTTTGCTTGAAATTGGAAGTAAATGGGCAAGGGTTATAGATCAGATTTGAAAGTAAATTTGTGCATTGTTCCTTATTGATTTTGGGAGTATATGAAAAGGAAATATTTGTGCATTATGATTGGTTTTGAATTGAATGTGGAAATAAGGAAAATAGTATAGTCTCACACAAATAGAAGGATTGTTTTAAAGCAAATCAAAAGCATCACATAGTGTAAGGATAGTGTGAAAGAATTCGATTGAAAAGAATGACATTTTCATCTATCTACAAAAGTGAAGGAAAGGTGCAAATAAGCAATTACAAGATTTTGTGAGAAGGTTATGGAGAATATTTGAGTAGGTTTTGTGAGAAGGATTTGGAGCAAATTTGATCATATTTTATGAGCATGTTTTGGAGCAAATTTGAGTAGGTTTTTGTGAGCATATTATGGAGTAGATTTGAGTAGGTTTTTATGAGCAGATTAAGGAGTATATTTGAGCAGGTTTTGGAGCAGATCTAAAGTAGTTTTTGTGAGAAGATTTATGAGCAATATTTGAGGATAGACCTGAGTAGAGTGTTGACCAGACTTGAGAGAGGGTATTAGTGTATCCTGTGGATTGGTGTCCACAAACTTAATAGGGGATTGGTGTCTCCTGTGGATTGGTGTCCACTAACTTGAGAGGGTATTTTTATCTCCTATAGATTGGTGTCCATGAACTTGAGAGGGGATTGGTGTATTTAATGGATTGGTGTCCATGAACATGAGAGGGGATTGGTGTCTCTTGTAGATTGGTGTCCATGAAAATTATAAAAGGGAATTGGTGTCTCCTATGGGTTGATGCCCATGTAATTTGTTGAGAAATTTATAAGCAATATTTCTCCGTGGATGTAGTTCATATTGGGTGAACCACATTAAATCTATGTCTCTCATATGTGTGATTATTTGTGCATTGTTTCATTACTGCATTGATATTATTGTTGTTATCATTTAGATTTAAAAGTAAAAAAATTATCTTATATTGTTCACCCCTCTCTTAGTATAAGCTTGTTTTCTTAAATTTGTATCAAATCGGATTCCTTTGTGAAAGCCTAACAACTTGAAGGAAGATATTATAGGAATACACATGGCACATCAAGAAGAGTTTTCGTCAAACAAGATGCCATTTTTTTATGGGACTAACTTTGCTTTTTGGAGCATAAGGATGAAGACCTATTTAATGGCACATGGATATTATATATGGCAATCCATTGAGAATGGGTTCAATCCACCTACAACTCCTCCTGCAGATACAAATGGTAAGAAACCATATGAAAATAATTCCAGGGTAATGAATGCAATATTAAGTGGGTTATGTGAATCAAAGTTTGTTAAAGTCATGCAATGCACTCCAAAAAAAGAAATATGGGATAAGTTATAGAGAACTTATAAAGGAGACGACAAGGTTAAAATTGCAAAACTTCAAATCCACAGGAGGAATTTTGAAGAATCGAAGATGAAATATGAGAAAGATATTGCTAGATATATACTTCATGTTGATGAGGTTGTCAACACCATTCCTAGACTTGGAGAAAGTATTGAAGACTCTAATATTTTTTAGAATATCTTGAGGTTACTTCCCATGAGGTTTGATGCAAAGGTTTCAGCAATTGAATAAATGAAGGATCTCAAAACTTTGAACATGGATGAGCTACATGGGATTCTCACAGCCTATGAGATGAGGACAGAAAAATATCAAACATCCAAATGAGAGGTAGCATTCAAAGCTTCAAGGAAGGCAAAGAATAAAGAACCAGAATAAAGTGAAGAATCAAGTAGTGGAAAAGAAGATAATTTTATGAGAAGGAATAAGAAGGGTCCAAGAAAATACAAAGATATGTAGTCTATGAAATATTTTAATTTTTGTAAATTTGATCACTATGCATCTAATTGTCCACAAGCTGGAAGTAGTAGCAGTAAATAAGAAAAGAAATACAAGAAAAAGAAAGAAATAAAATTTTATCATGAAAAAAAATAGGCATGGTCAAGGCAAGCATGAGAAGAAGATCTTTCAAAGACATAAGCAGTGTTTTTATGTTGAAGAAACAAGCAGTGATGAAAGCCTTTCCAATAGTGAAAAAGAATAAATCCTATTTTTGGCCATAGAAAAGAAAGAAAATGATCTTGTTGTTGAAGACCAAGAAGAAGAGAAATATATAGAAGATGAAGATAAAGCCATAGTTGACATAGAAGAAGAACTTATCATTGATATTGAAGAGTTGAAAAGGGTTAGAAAGAAGAAATCAAGATTGATGTCTCAAGCACAAAAATATAATAAAACAAAGGCAAAGCTTCTACAAGATCTCACTGACTTAAAAGCAAAGGTTTAAGAGGCAAGGATAATTAAAGAAGGTATGGTTGAATAGTTAAAGACAAAATAACTAGAGTGTGAAAGACTAGAACATGAAGTTGTCATTCTAAGGAAGGGACTTGAAAAATTTAATGATAAGATATATAAGTTTAGGAAAAGATCAAAAAACTTGGATGATATTATCAAAGCACAGAGATCTCCATTTTTGAATACTAGACTTGGTTTTGAAGAAGTTCAAGAGAAACATAAGGAGTCAAGCTCAAAAGAAATTGAAGCATCCAAGATCTATGTTGATATGTTGAGAAGTGGAAGCATCAATGAGGAATAAAACAATGCACCATCAAGGAATATGAACCATCACTAAAAAATCAATGAAAGAAGCATGATATTAAATCCTCCAAGGCAAAATAAATATTTTTTTCAAGGTTATTGTTTTTCATGTAATAATTTTGGTCATAAAGCTGTAAATTACAGAAGAACTATTAATTAATTTACATATTTCATGGACTACAACATCATTTGTTACAATTGCAATAATTTTGGGCATAGAGCTAAATGGTGTAGAAAAGTGTTGCCTAAGCTCTAAAAGTCAAGCAAGAAGGATAGTCAAAATGTGCAAAAGGGTATGATCTCCAAAGTTTGAAGAAATAAAATGAAACAAAAAGAGGAGCATGGTAATTTTGGAGTAGCTTTACTCCCATATCATAATTGATCACCTCAAGAAAATGAGGTGGTAAGGGGGCTATATTAAGTATCATTTTTTTAGCCCAAAGGAGCCCTTTGCAATTGTTGTCAAAGGGGGAAAGTTTTTAGTAAGGGGGAGCAGCTTGTCAAGGGAGCAGATTATGAATTAAAAGAAATTTGTGTAGGGTTGCCAACAATGACAAAGGGGGAGATTGTTAGAAATATTGAGTTGTAATTTATTTCAAAGGTGCATGGTATTCAAGGCAAAAATATTCTTCAATGTTGATAAGTTTATAAGGTTGGACAATATATCAATAATGTCAGAGATGGACTTGATAAATAGCAAACAATGGAAAATCATCCAAGACAAAGATATATTTAAAGAGAAGCAAGGAAAGTATATTTCAAAGTAAGGTAAATATATTATAATATTTAAATATCAAATTTAGATATTATAAAGAGAAGGAAAAAGGTCTGGACAAAGGCTTAAAATATTATAAAAGAGGACAAAGGTTGGAACAAAGGTTTGACATATTTAAATCAAAGGATTTAAATATATGAGTTTAAAAAATTAAATATTATAATATTTAAATTATATGTTTAAATATTATAACCTAAAGTGTTTGAAAAATTAATGCACCAACATCTTTGGAGAAGATATAAAGTTGAAGGCAAAAAATAAGAGCCGACCTCCTTACGAAGACAATGGGAAACGTATAAATATAGGGCATCATTTCACCTTTGTTGTGTGCAATAAATCAATCGATCCTCATGGTGAGTATGAGTGACAGAGAGAGGATAAGAGCAGTGAAATACAAGGATAAATATCATATTTACCCCTTTTATTCCATCCGTTGGGGTAGCCCAGACAGACGCCTTGCTTGCGTGGAGCACTTTTGTATAGGAGGTTAAAAGGTCGACTCTGGTTGACACCATTTTGCTAAAGATTTAAGGTAAAATTAATAAGAATCTATATCCTTGGTTCCATACATTGGGGTAGCCCAGATGGTCGCCTAGCTTGTATGGAAGCACTATTGTGTAGGAGGTTAAGGAATCGAATTCCTTCGATGTCATTTTGTTGTGGTTTTAATGTTTGAGGGAGCGCAAAGACAAGGATAAATATTCAGGTGCTCTTTTAGGTTTCATGTACTGTGGTAGCACAACTGGTCATCAGCACTTGTGAGAGCGTTATGCTTCGAGAGGACAGAGGATCAAATCTTGTCATGACTATGCAAGGTATTTAAAGTTTTACTTTATCAAATTTAATTAAGGGAGAAATAAGGGTCATGGTGCTAGTGTAGAATTATATTTTTGCATATTAAATGAAGGGGAGATATAAGGGTTGTGATTTTGGTATAAGGTTTCATTTTTTAAAATTAATAAAAGGAGATTTAAGGGATTTAGTTGTCAATAAATATTTACATTACGAGTTTCAAAAGAGAGATATAAGGAGTTATTTTAAGCTTTATTATGTATATTTTTGATAAGGGATTTTAAAGTGATTGATTTGATATTTAATAAAGAAAGGAAAAAGAGAATTGCTAACCATATTTTGAAGGGATAAACAAAAGGAAAATTATTTTTGTCAAGACAGGTTTGGAAAGCTCATACAAAAGAAGACCATCATCATTGAGGCATATTTAGAGGTATGGTGATTTAATTCCTTTCTCAAAATGGTTTTGTTTAAGGAAAATATTTGTGTTATCATATAGTGGGAGGTATAAGGAATTATTGGATGTACATTGTTTTTGCTTGAAATTGGAAGTAAATGGGCAAGGGTTATAGATCAAATTTGAAAGTAAATTTGTGCATTGTTCCTGATTGATTTTGGGAGTAGATGAGAAGGATAGATTTGTGCATTGTGATTGGTTTTGAAGTGAATGTGGAAATAAGAAAAATAGTATAGTCTCACACAAATAGAAGGTTTTTTTTAAAGAAATTCAAAGGTATAACATAGTGCAAGGATAGTGTGAAAACATTCAATTGAAAAAAAGGTTATTTTCAGCTATCTACAAAAGGGAAGGAAAGATGTAAATCAACAATTACAAGGTTTTATGAGTAGGTTATGAAGCAAATTTAAGCAGGTTCATGAGTAAGATTTAGAGAATATTTGAATAGGTTTTGTGAGTAGGTTTTGGAGTATATTTGAGCAAGTTTTTGTGAGAATATTTGAGTAGGTTTTTGTGAGAAAATTATGGAGTAGATTTGAGCAGGTTTTGGAGCAGATTTGAAGTAGTGTTTGTGAGCAGGTTTATGAGCAATATTTGAGAACAGGCCTAAGTAGAGTGTTGAACCGACTTGAGATAGGGGATTGGTGTCTCCTATGGATTGGTGCCCATGAATTTGAGAGGGGATTGGTGTCTCCTATGGATTGGTGGCCATGAACTTGAGATGGGATTTGTGTCTCCTATGGATTGGTGTCCATAAACTTGATAGGGGATTGGTGTTTCCTATGGATTGGTGTCCACAAAATTGAGATGGGATTGGTGTCTCTTGTGGATTGGTGTCCACAAACATTGTAATAATGGATTGGCATCTCCTGCGGGTTGGTGCCCACAAAATTTGTTGAGAAATTTATAAGCAATATTTCTCCATTGATGTAGCCCATATTGGAACTATCATGCCCATATGAATCAATAATGGTGGTGAGTGATATCATTGGAGATCAAATCAAATAATTTATTTCTAAACTTACATTACCTTTCATATGATTGATGATCAAATGAAACTATTGTAGATATGTGGCCCACTTTTGATATCTTTCACTCCTTAGCTTACTCTTCATTTGAATAAATCTAGAGGTTTGTGATATGTGTGGATAATGATTTCCTTCCCAAGATGTAGTGGTTCCACTATTTACATGCTTGGGTATTTACATAGATTTATTTTCCATGTGTGGGCTATTTTTAAATTGTTTCAAATACTTCACTATGATATAATTGGATGTCCATGTTGTATAAGAACAATTTCCAATGAATATTCTAACGCACCAGTTATTACCTTAAAATGTTGATGTAAATTAGGTATGGAAAGTGTAGGAGTTGAACATGATTGGTATTTTAACCTCTCAAATGCACTTCATTGTGTGTCTCTCCAATGGAACCTATATTTAGAACCTACTTTTATCACATGGTGTAGTGATCAACCAATGTATCAAAATCCCAATAAAAATATTTGATATGAATTGGCAAGACCCAAAACTCTGTGAATATCTATTAGAGTCTTTAGGATAGGCCAATATCTAGTTATCTTAATCTTCTTAGGATCAACATGGATTTGTTTATTAATAATATACCTAAGGTAATGAATCTTGTAGCATGTATCTTCAACGAATTTGAAGACCTATCAAACATGTTGTCGATGTTCCTCCCATGTATTACTATAGATGAGAATGTCATCTAAGTAGACAACCACAAATGAGTTGATATAGGAATGCAAGATTTCATCCATCATCCCCATGAATATGGTAGGTGAATTGGTCAATACAATAGGTATAATCATCCACTCAAATATACCCGCCTTGGATTTGAATGTAATTTTCCACACATGGGTGGGATCTATGGACATTTGATGATAATTGGACTTAAGATTATTTTTTGTAAAGAACTTTTCACCATAAATCTAGTCGAGGAAGTCATATATCAAATGGAGTGGATAGCATTTCCTCATAGTAATTGTATTCAATACTCTATAGTCAATTTAGAGTCTCTATAGTTCATATTTCTTTGAATCCAAGATAATTAGACTACCACATGGTTTGATGTGCCTCTTTTGAATCAATTATTGGATAATTTTATCATTTTCAAGGAGTGATATATAATAAATAGGTGCATTAGATAAAGGAGAATCAAGAACTAAATCAGTGGAATGATCTACCTCACAATGGTTTGTAATCCTAATAGGTGACTTGAACAAGTTTAAATGACCATAAGTTGACATTTGATCTAACAACAAGTAATAACACAAGTCATTCAAAAATATAAGCTTTATTTATTATCAATTTTGTATAGGTTACAAATAGGGAGAGTTTCCCCTTTTCTTTTCATGAATAAGTAATATAGGCCTGATGCCTCCTTCTAATTTCCCTTAGTGTAGGTGGGCTTCTTTGTATGCCGGCCACCACTAGGTTGTTGTTTTTTTGTGTTCTTTTCCTTCAAATATGTTTAATCACCTGAAAGAAACTTGCAAGAAAGGGTCAATATGTTGGAGGGCTTGTCTTAGTCAGGTCCCATATTTAAGAAGACAAAAATGACTGTAAAACTATAATATAAACTGAAATAAAATGTGTAGAAGGTAATAATATGCTGAAACTGAGCTTACCTCCCAAATTTGGGGTGATTTAGGGCCTGTAGACACACTTCACGACCCGGGTCACTAATTGAGGTCAGATTCGCAGGGCAGGCTAAGAATTAAGTTGTGATGCTCCTTTGGTAAGATATCTTTGATAGATCAGTCCTAAGGCATCTGGGGTGCCTCTATATGCTATCAAAATCCATCTGTGTGCATCGGTAATGGACTGTTTACTATTAGATTTCCATTTCTACAGAGTAATTGTACTTTGTTTAATTTGGGAATCATAACTAATTATGGGTTTGGGACCCATTATTTATAGGCAAATGCAAGGTGCAGGGGGGGTTAGATAGAATAAACCTAGGTTTGATCTTGACTAGGGTTAGGTCAAGAAATGCTATGTGGCAACATCACATTCCTTATGAGAAATATCTCATCCTCACACATGTGTGAGGATGGATTAGGGCTAATCCTGATTAGGAGGTGCTTAAGCCAATTTAAACATGATTAAAGAAATATATCAAGAAACCCTAATATCACACATGTGGGAGGATTTGATTAAGGCTAATCAAGATTAAGGGTTCTTTTAATCAAATTTACCCTAAAAGTGACTTAAGTGAAGTCAATGTAAAATTAGAATTTGATAATTGACTTATTAATTAATTTGGCCAACTAATACCCTATGGGGGCCTTAATTGTGTGTGAATAGACCGTCGAATGATATTTTGATGTGCCGGATGTAATTTGGAAGGCTTGTGAGGGTTTAGGACCTAAAATCCAATGAGGTAGTATATGGGAGTCTACACGATGCTATGACAATATATGTCGATATACGCATGACTACGCATGACTACAGTCGTCTACGTATGACTAAGCATGACTACAACAATCTACGCATGTCTAGGATGATCTACAATAGTATACGATGGTCTATGATATCCTAGGGGTATCTAAGATGGCCTATGTAAACCTACAAGTATCCAGAAGGATCTACAAGTACGTAGATATAGCATTGTGCGATCTTTGGGTGTCTACATTTGCCCATTTTTATACTATATTGTGTAGAACATAGTTTAATACAAAAATATGTGAAGGGTTTGTGCAGAAGGAAAAGGGATAGAAGAGGAATGAAATCAATCAAAGGTTATGTAGTCGCTCGAAGCATGACCATACAAATCAATCGGGTATCCAGGTAAAAGAAGAGAAAGAATGGAATCTAATCAAAGGTATGTAGCCACTCGAAGCGTGACCATACAACATCAACTTGATGTCCATAGGGGAAGAAGAGAGGAAGGAAAGAAGGAAAAGAGGAAAGAGATAAAAACAATGCTAGTAAGGAAAAATGAATGATTATGAATGCAATGATGTGATTTTGGTGAGTCCATATGATATTTACGATGCCATACCAGTTGCTTGAGAGCGACAAATTTTGACTACTTTTATTTTAAAACCAGATCAACGTGGTCTAAAAGTATGATTAGGAAAAAATCCTAACTAAATATTTATTGTTGATTGATTGATGATAACATGGTGATGTTGAGTGGTATTTTCACACACTTGTGAAAGTACACTCTTCCTTAGGATTTGGGTTCCAAATCCCCTCTTGCAAAGAAGTTAAACAACCAACTTCTCCAAGGTCTCCGTTGTATTAGCATTTGCAACTGTGTATTAGTAATCTCAAATAAAGATATTCAATTTAAATGCTTGGAACACCTTAGTGATTGCAAGTAACTGTAAACAAGGGGCAATGTTGGTTTATTTCACCATGAAACTTTAGTGATTGTTCATTATTTTACTTTTTTTTTAGATTTTGTAATTTTTATGTATTTATTTTAACTAAGTTGAACCTTCTGGAAAAATAAAATAAAATGAAAAGAAATGCAGAAAATTAAAAATTGAACACGTTCGATCTGATGCTATCCTATTCCGACAAAACCGAATACGTGAGAGTTTCGTACATGCAACCTAGCCTATTTGACCTGCAAAACAAACACAATCAAAGTAAACTAGGTGCTAGCTCCTAGGGTTTAAAATAATTTTCAGATTGCAGACATTCACATGAAATAACCCAAAACAATGGCATGAATTTCATTTATAAATCTGAAATCCGAAAGGAGAAAAATAGAACAGTTAAAATGAAGCATGCAAAAAATTTCTCATCCTTTCTTGCCCATAAAATGCAAATTTTTGAACAATTCTGCATTAAAAATATGTCCTGTTACAATAGCAGAATCTCTGGTTTTTCTCAAAACCAGCAAAAGTGGAAGAAAAGCACTCCAAAGCAGGCCCAGAACGGCTAATCACCATCAACTCTGCAACCTCGCTCGCAGCGGTTTTCGACCCCCGTACCTGTCCTGTGCTTCTGCTTTTAAAGTTTTGGTAAATCGCTTCTCCTTCCATGACGGTTCGTTTCGTCTTCCAGATTGCTTCGTTTCACCTTCCCCGCCTTTCCATTGCTTTTGATTTTATGCTCGAGATCTTCTCTATGAACTGTAACGCCTCTGCAGCCCTTACACATGTATGCCACGTGTTCCGCACTTTTTTGCATGTTCTGTAATGGCCCCATGTAAATCATGACAAAAAATAGCATGTAGCTTTGCTCCTTTACTTTCATCGCAAAAACGTGACATGTCACGATATCATGACATTTTCCTACCAATAGCCTTGTCCGCCTTCATGCACAGTGAAAATGAGACATGTCACGATATCGCGACATTTTTCTATCAACAGCTTTGTTTCTCATCATGCATCGCAAAAATGATACATGTCGCGATATCATGACATTTTTCTGCTTTGGGCCACATGGATGCAACCTGTCGCGAAATCGTGACGCTTTTATCTTTCGGGATGTCTCACTACTTTTTATCATGAAATCGTGACGCTTTTCTCTTTCAAGCTGTCTCACTGCTTTCTGTCACGAAATCATGACGTTTTTTTATTTCGGGTTGTCTTGCTGCATTTGGCCACAAAACATGACATGTCACGAAATCGTGACATATTTTCCTTCCGTACCACTTCGCTACTTCCTGTCGTGAAATCACGATGCTTTTCTGCTTCGTGCCCCTTTGCTGCTTCCTATCACGAAATCGTGACGCTTTTCTGCTTCGTGCCCCTTTGCTGCTTCCTATCGCAAAATCGTGACGCTTTTCTCTTTCGTGCCCCTTTGCTGCTTCCTGTCGCGAAATCACGACGCTTTTAGTGCCTTGCCCTATTTGACTGGTTTGACCATGATTTTGTGACATGTCACGATTTCGTGACAATTTTCCATTCTATCTTTCTCTCTCCTCTCTGGACCGCGATTTCACAACACGTCGCGAAATCGCGACAATTTTCGATCAATGCCTCTTCCTGCTTGCCTGGGCCGCGAAAGCTTGACATGTCGCGATATCGCGACAATTTTTCATTTCAGGCCGCGACGGAGCGACATGTCGCGATATCGCGACAACTTTTTATTTTCGGCCGCGACAGAGCGACATGTCGTGATATCGCGACACTTTTTCTCCTTAGTGAAATTTTTGCTTTTTCCTTGATTTTTTAGCATCTAGGCTACTGCAGTTTTCTTTGAAAGCATGCAAAAAAGGTGGGTCCCCAATTTTGGGGTGTGTTGTGGATCAGCCACAACAAATGGTGACTTTACTATCAAATGCTCTTGAGCATTTTGGTGAGAACCCAACCTGAAACATACAAGCTTAGATACAGGTGTCAGCACATAGAAGATAAACAAATACCGACAGATCAGAAATACATGAAACATCAGAATCATTAAGTATCAGCTCGGTGTGTGCAATGTGTTTCATTCCCTATCATTTGAACTTGTTCAACATTCCATTGTCAGTTTCACTTATGATTTGTATGCAAGGCTATGAATGATTTGTGCAGGATTTGATGTATGATGAAGATGCTAGAGATGTAACAACCTGCTTTATAAATGCTCAAACCTTCTAATATCATGGACAAACATATTAAAGATGTCAAACCCTCTTAGGACCAAATATATGTATCTATTAAATTAATTTCTTAGATCCCAAAGTTGGTCATGTGTCACTACCATCTTGAACCCATGTGCAAGTGTGAGTGAAATCAGAACTTTGGGGAATAGGATTCCCAACCTAAGCGAGATGGGAATTTAACCCTATCCTTACTATTCTGATTTGGAGTTCATTACCTCATCTTGAACAAAATAATTTAACCTGTTATGGATGAAATGGTCGGGCTAGTCTATCCATATGAGCAATCGGTGGTCTTGCTTTTAGGCAAGACATGTTGCCACGCATGAGCATACTTAACCCCATAATCCATGACTTGGCTTTCATTCATTCTTTTCTCTTTTATTTCTTTGGACCTTTGGGATGACTACCCATCCTTGCTAGGGACATGTAGTACGATCCTTCCAATCCAAGATTATATGAAATGGGAAATATTATTTTTTATCTCTTGGACCTTTGGGATGACTACCCATCCTTTGTAGAGGACACGTAGTACAATCCTTCCAATCCAAGATTGAGATGAAATGGAAAAAATTAGTTTTACTTTTATTGCTTGGACCTTTGGGATGACTACCCATCCTTTGCAGAGGACATGTAGTACGATCCTTCCAATCCAAGCCTTATGATGAAATGGGAAAAATGGAAGCTTTGGGGAATCGGATTCTCAACCTAAGCGAGATGAGAATTAAGTCCTATCCTTACTACTCCATGTAGGTCAAATCAGAGCTTTGGGGAGTTGGATCCTCAACCTAAGTTCGATGAGGATTTAACCCTATCCTTACTACTCTGGTTTTAGGCTTTAAGCTTGATGGAAATGGTAAAAACCACTGTTTTAAGGATTATGTTGCATGATAGGACAGACATGAAATATTCTTTTCACCTCACCTTTTCATCCAAGTATGGTTTTGACCATTTTGCTCAAGATTCTTTTTAATGTGCATGGAATGTGCTTGGTTCAAGATAGCTTGGGCAGCGAGTTCCCAACCTTAGGATCCTTTTAATATATGTTATGTAATAATCCTAAGAGGATTCAACACCTTCTCAATAATTGCCCATGGAATGAAAATGTAACTCAGATGACATGTATATGCAATGTGGAATATGACATGAGATATGAATGCACTGCTTCTTTTGGAATATATCATCTATTTTACCATAATGTGCAAAACTGACAACTTCATGCATCACAAGATCCAAACGATATTATTTAAATGTTTGTGTTACTTGTGGAGCTTTCTACAACACAATTCCAATGTTTCATATTCTCCTGATTTTAGGCATAAGTTGACATCTCAAATTTTCTTCTTATTTTTTTTTTTTTTTTTATCAAAACAAACTAAACATGTCAAATGAAATCAAACACACAACTTAAATCCTAATCCAAATAGCAATCCCAAAATGAAACTTGAAAACACAAACCCAAACCAAAACCAAAATTTATATACAATATAGTACAAGATGATGCCAAGCTTGGACTATTACTTTCCTGGATCCCAAACATGATTAGAACATTTCAAAAGACATATGTCACAATACACATGCCAAATGTTGTAGGAATCCAACAACAATAAGATCAAACCAAGCAATGCAACAAATTTCAACTTGCCATGCTCACCATACCAATTTGATTTAGTTCTATTACCAACATCATAGGTGAGATTCAAATCAAATTGATTAGACAATGGTTGGTATTCAATTTTATTTTGTCTATTCTTTAAAGTGCAAGTTTCATCATTCCATTCATGATTTAGAAGTAGGCTTTCCTTTTCAAATGTGAGATATTGCAAACAAGAGCCTATTTCTAAAAGTCTTGAATTCAAATTATTTTTCAAGATTTTAAAGCAATCAAAATCAATCAAAACTTGACAAACATCACCAAGATTTGACATTTCATCATCAATGACATTAGCATCCAAAGGGACATCATGTAACCCATCACTTAAAATTTTTGTGGCTACTACCAAAGGTAAAGATTTCACCTTGTCACCCATACTCAACCCATCATGATTAGAATTTATCACAACTTGATGAGTGTTAGTAGCTTTTTCTTTTTCTTCATTGTCTTCTTCATCATCCAACACCTGTTCAAAAACACCAAAGTTAGGCACCCAATCAAACATGCATCCATCTTTTTCAAAACAAGAGCCTAATTTTTCAAGATATGTGTCACGTGACACCTTTCCATGATCAATGGCTTGAGTTGCCTCAAAATCCATATTTTCATTAGGATCATCAATAGTATCAAACCCACACCACTTAGGCTTTGTAATTTCATCATTTTGAGATGGCATAGACATTGTAGAAACAATAGGTGGATCAAGATTTTTGATTTCTTGCCCCTCAAGGGGAACAAAAACAATTGATTCTCCTTCTTCATCCATGGTAGTAGAATCATTATCCTTCTCCAACCTTTGATGAGATTCCAACCCTTCTTCCAAAACATTCTCAGATTGCACAGGACTTGTAATATCCTCATATGAAAGGGCAATTGTATTATCCTG
This sequence comes from Wollemia nobilis, assembly GCA_028583015.1. Lineage (NCBI taxonomy): Eukaryota > Viridiplantae > Streptophyta > Pinopsida > Araucariales > Araucariaceae > Wollemia > Wollemia nobilis. The sequence continues at coordinate 14,300,783 of JAQPPZ010015100.1, forward strand.
CATATCAATAGGCACACAAATTTCATTAGCAGTTTTGGAGTGAGCATACTCTTCCCAAGAATCATAATGATCATCTTTCAAAATCAAATTGTGATGCTCAACTATTTCTTCTTCATCTTTTAATTCATCAACATGTTTCTCATCAAATTTATCTTCACCTTCCTTAGATGGTTCAATTACTTCCAAAATTGGGTTATTGCTTGTATTCAAATTGATAAGGCTATCATAATCCACATGTGTAACCCATGATTCAAGTTTAACATGATTTGGAAGGTGTGAATTTTCTTGGCCATCATTTTCAACAATGTCATCCGAAACAGATTCATCCTCATAGAATTCATCTTTTGGTGAGTCAAGGGTTTCCAATTTGTCACATGTTTCAATACTAGTTGGATCTAGTACTCCTCCCTTGCCTAAAATCATATTCTTATGAAAATCATTAAAATTGATTTTAGAAATATCCTTTGAATCAAGATGAGTATTTTGAAGTTGATTCATACTTAAGAAAGATGGTTGATCTTGCATAGTAGGTTGAGGATTTTGAAATTGATTGAAGCTTGGGAATGATTGTTGATTCTGAAATTGATTCACACTTGAATTTGGTTGAGGTGGATAAATCATTGGATGGGTAAAGGAGGTATTAAATGATTGAAGATTATACGATCCAAAACCCACACCATAATTTTGACAACTCAATTGTTGCTCAATTGCCATTGCTTGAGTATAGGCTTGTGACAAAGATGTGATTTGAGGCATCCCTCGCAAATATGTGGAAATGAGTGGGTCAAGAGCATTTACATATATTTGGAGAGCCATTTCTTCTTGAAGAGCATAAAATGTCACTAATTGAGCATATAATCCAAAGAACCTTTCAGAAAATGACTTCACATTTTCACTTGGTCCTTTTTTAATAGTGAAAAACTGCTCATACATGCGGATTGGGTCAACTTGCTTTTTGTTGAATTGATTAAGAAATGTTGCCTCTAGTTGAGCCCAAGAAGTGATAGACCCTAAGGGCAGACTTGTAAACCAATCAAATGCCACTTTGTCCAAGGTGTAAGGGAACATTTTACAAACAACATCATCATGCCAAATTGTTAAGTGATTCACAACAAATTTGAATGCTTGAATGTGTTCTCCTGCAGTATTTGTCCCGTTAGACAAAAATCGAGGAAGACATCTCTCAAAACCAACGGGCAAATAATGTTGAACTCCTGGTATGTTCAATGGGCTACCTGTCATCCACGGTGAAAACATAGCCATTAGTGAATCTTAAAGAATATAACTTTAATACCCAAAAAACAATTCTTTTTTTTATTTATTTATTACTTTTTTATTTTTTTTTTAAATCAAATCAAATCACATTATTCCTGTATGAACAATCAAAGCGTTAGGAAAGTGCATAGCAATTCATGTCCTCCTTTTAACAATACAAAGTTGTATTGTTAAAAGAGGGCTAAAGATAATAATCAATAGGGCATGAAATATTCAAAATTTAAATCCCTATAGCATTTAAATCAATCTGAAATAAACCGGTTCAGGCCCTCCTTCTAGCGCCAAAATGTTGAGTGGTGTTAGAGGAGGCCGAAGATGCTAATCAAATGGACTTGAAATATTTAGCAATGTAAAGCTCTTAAACAATTATAAACCTGTAGCATCTAAAATCATGATAAAATAAACCTTTTCATGCCCTCCTTCTAGCGCCAAAATGTTGAGTGGTATTTTCACACACTTGTGAAAGTACACTCTTCTTTAGGATTTGGGTTCCAAATCCCCTCTTGCAAAGAAGTTAAACAAACAACTTCTCCAAGGTCTCCGTTGTATTAGCATTTGCAATTGTGTATTAGTAATCTCAAATAAAGATAATCAATTTAAATGCTTGGAACACCTTAGTGATTGCAAGTAACTGTAAACAAGGGGCAATGTTGGTTTATTTCATCATGAAACTTTAGTGATTGTTCATTATTTTACTTTTTTTTTAGATTTTGTAATTTTTATGTATTTATTTTAACTAAGTTGAACCTTCGGAAAAATAAAATAAAATGAAAAGAAATGCAGAAAATTAAAAATTGAACACGTTCAGTCTGATGCTATCCTATTCCGACAAAACCGAATATGTGAGAGTTTCGTACATGCAACCTAGCCTATTTGACCTGCAAAACAAACACAATCAAAGTAAACTAGGTGCTAGCTCCTAGGGTTTAAAATAATTTTCAGATTGCAGACATTCACATGAAATAACCCAAAACAATGGCATGAATTTCATTTATAAATCTGAAATCTGAAAGGAGAAAAATAGAACAATTAAAATGAAGCATGCAAAAAATTTCTCATCCTTTCTTGCCCATAAAATGCAAATTTTTGAACAATTCTGCATTAAAAATATGTCCTGTTACAATAGCAGAATCTCTGGTTTTTCTCAAAACCAGCAAAAGTGGAAGAAAAGCACTCCAAAGCAGGCCCAGAACGGCTAATCACCATCAACTCTGCAACACCGCTCGTAGCGGTTTTCGACCCCGTATCATCCTGTGCTTCTGCTTTTAAAGTTTTGGTAAATCGCTTCTCCTTCCACGACGGTTCGCTTCGTCTTCCAGATTGCTTCGTTTCACCTTCCCCGCCTTTCCATTGCTTTTGATTTTATGCTCGAGATCTTCTCTGTGAACTGTAACGCCTCTGCAGCCCTTACACATGTATGCCACGTGTTTCGCACTTTTTTGCATGTTCTGTAATGGCCCCATGTAAATCATGACAAAAAATAGCATGTAGCTTTGCTCCTTTACTTTCATCACGAAAACGCGACATGTCGCGATATCGTGACATTTTCCTGCCAACAGCCTTGTCCGCCTTCATGCACAACGAAAATGAGACATGTCGCGATATCGCGACGTTTTTCTATCAGCAGCTTTGTTTCTCATCATGCATCACGAAAATGATACATGTCACGATATCGCGACATTTTTTTGCTTCGGGCCGCGTGGATGCAACCTGTCGCGAAATCGTGACGCTTTTCTCTTTCGGGCTATCTCGTTGCTTTCATTGAAATCGCGATGCTTTTCTCTTTCGGGCTATCTCGCTACTTTCTATCACGAAATCATGACGTTTTTCTATTTCGGGCTGTCTTGCTGCATTTGGCCGCGAAAACGCGACATGTCACGAAATCGTGACATATTTTCCTTTCGTACCACTTCGCTTCCTATCACAAAATCATGACCTTTTCCCTCCCCTTTTCGCTTCTTGTCGCGAAATCATGACGCTTTTCTCGCTTCGTGCCCCTTTGCTGCTTCCTGTCACGAAATCGTGACGCTTTTCTGCTTTCGTGCCCCTTTGCCGCTTCCTGTCGCGAAATCGTGACGCTTTTAGTGCCTTGCCCTGTTTGACTGGTTTGACCACGATTTTGTGACATGTCACGATTTCATGACAATTTTCCATTCTATCTTTCTCTCTCCTCTTTGGACCGCGATTTCACAACACGTCGCGAAATCGCGACAATTTTCGATCAATGCCTCTTCTTGCTTGCCTGGGCCGTGAAAGCTTGACATGTCGCGATATCGCGACGTTTTTTCATTTTCAGGCCACGACGGAGCGACATGTCGCGATATCGCGACAACTTTTTATTTTCGGTCGCGACGGAGCGACATGTCGCGATATCGCGACACTTTTTCTCCTTAGTGAAATTTTTGCTTTTTCCTTGATTTTTTAGCATCTGGGCTACTACAGTTTTCTTTGAAAGCATGCAAAAAAGGTGGGTCCCCAATTTTGGGGTGTGTTGTGGATCAGCCACAATAGGTGACAAGTGTCAAACCATTTGAGTTAGTTTAACATTTGGATCGTCAACTCATGACCATATCAGCGTGGTCACGAAGTCCATTTCCAAATGTTGCGCTAGGATTGATCAAATGTATCATCCATTGTGTACTCAACGTACATGAATGCTAGATTGACTTCTCCATGGTGACGTGTAACTCTCCTAATGTAACCCATGTTTTTTTGGGATTGAGATTATAATCGTATGATAATATTTAGCAAAAAATTTCATAGACAAATGCGCTAACCATGCTTTTGGATTTTTGATGTTGTGGTTGCATGCAAAGCTAACTTTGGATATGAATACCCCCTCAAACGAGGAATCAACAATGAGGTGAATGGAATGTGGTGATTTGATGATGCAATGATTGATAAAGATACCAATGCATGATGAATATGATTTCTAGTAAGAAGAGAAAAGAATGGGATCTAATCAAAGGTATGTAGCCACTCGAAGCATGACCATACAACATTGACTTGGATAGCCAAGAAGGAGAAGGGAAAATAATGGGATCTAATCAAAGGTATGTAGCCGCTCGAAGCATGACCATACAACATTGATTGGATGGCCAAGGGGAGAAGAGAAGAAGGAAAGAAGAAGAAGAGGAAAGAAATAAAAAGCAATGCTGGTAAAATGAAATGGATGATTGCGAATGCAATGCTATGATTTTGCTGAGTCCGTATGACATTTACGATGCCATACTAGTTGCTTGAGAATGACAAATTTTGACTACTTTGCTTTTGCGACCAGATCAACGTGGTCCAAAAGTATGAATAGGACAAGTTTACCGGTAAAATGAAATGTGTGTTTGCAAATGGTGTTAAAAGGTAATTTTTGGAGGCTCCTAGGGTTTTAGAGGGCATTTCCCTACTTTCCTAGGGTTTTGGGGATGTTTTGAGGTATTCTGGCTCAATTCATGACCTGGGTAGCGATTTTGACCTAACTCGCAACCCGGGTCGTGAATCAAGGTTTAAAGCATATTTAAGCCCAAATTTGCATGGGGGGGCTCATTTGAACGACGCGCGACTTTGGAAAGTGGTTTGGGAGAGCATTTGATAGCACAAAAGGAGCACGGGTGGTAATTGTGAGAGTGAAAATGATGAAAGGACGCAGATCAGCTGGCATCAGGCATGGGAACCCACCGGTAAGTGATCATTTGCCTTGTTTTATTTTATTTTTTTATTTTTTTGGGAAAATGTGAATGAGGGGGGGGAGGTTTTCGTCTCGATTTAAAAAAAATTGTAACTTTTAAGTAAAATTTGAATACGTAGTGATAAACGGGCCAAATGGGTACCCAAAAGTGCGATCGGTTTTTCAATTGGGTTTGTTTTGTCGCCAATTTGATCGGGTAATGGGTAGAGTAGGTGTGAAGTTTGACTGTCAGTTTTTGAGGTAACGATGTACTGACATTGATATGTTTTTCCACTTTGTCCGCTAAAGTAAGAAATGGGTATTCCATTATGCGATTGTTTTATTTTGTTTGATTTCGTTTGATGTGATTTCAGAATTTGATGCTTTGAGGTGTAATGTGTGAACCCTAGGGTGTTAGATCTGCCATGTTAGAGGTAGAATATCTAAAAACTAATGAAACTTTCACCGCATAAGGGCAAAATGGGTGTCCAAAAATGTTGGTTGTTTTGGTAGCTGACTTCATTTGATTTGCCTTTGATTTGCATGCCACGGTGTAGATAGTAGTAAACTAAAAATGAGCTATAGGGAGCCCGATGTAGACTGTACTCGATGTCAGTTTGAATTTCCACCACTAAATGGGAAAATGGGTATCTAAAAATGTGACTGTTATTTTTAGATTGTGTGCCTAGATGTGTGTTCGGTTTTGGTGTTTTTAGGATAGATTTGATTGTTAGATCTGTGTTGATTGGTGCTTTGTTTCTGAATTTTGTCGACACATTTACCATTAAGTGGGCAAATGGGTATCCAGAAATGTGATTTGTTTTTGTATGTCATATTAATTGATCAATTTTTGGATTGCGTGCCATAGTAGTTGTACAGTTGAGTTTGTTATTGGTTGTTGGGCGACCAATGTGTACTGTTTGTCGTATGTGCTTGGAATTTTGCCATGAAATGACAAAATGGGTATCCAAATATGTGATTGTGTTGTTGATGTGTTTTGTCATTTTGTTTGTACATTAATTTATCTTGGGATGTGTGCCAAATTAAATGTTTTCAATTTGTAAATTTTGCGTGATGAAGTTGAATTTGATTTATTTGTTATGTGGGTTACTGATGCATGTTGTGTTATGTGTTGAACATGTGAAGGCGCTTGAGCCCCATCATCGGGTGAGGAATTTTAAGAAGGGTTTTGAGAGGCTGATGAAGACTGAGGAGGAGCTACAGTGGTTGGATGACATACACTTTCGTGGTGTGTGGGAGTGTAAGAGCATCTTCACCAATAGGGCATATGTGTCTGCCTTATGTGAGCGGTGGGATGCAGATAGGAACACATTTCATTTTCCTATGGGGGAAATGACCGTGATGTTGGAGGACATGTATCACATCTATCGACTATCGATTGAGGGTGTTCCTATGAGGGCAACCGAATATGGGAGGAAGGACGTGGTTTTGGAGAGATTCTTTGGGGTTGGGTGGAGAGAGATTGATATCTCCAAGATGGATTATGAGTGGCTATGGCTACAGAAGAAGATCTCGGATAGGCAGTGTGTGGCGATGATGATGATCTCTACATATGCCCTTCTTGATAGTTTTGGGGTGTTGTTTACCTAGAACATGCTGGATATAGTTAGTGATCTGGTGGAGCACAAGGTTGTGTTTGCATGGGTGCCTGCACTATTGGCCCAAGTATACCATGAGTTGCATGATGTGGTTTGGGGTAGGCAGACAAGATTGAGTGTGATTCCCTTGCTGCAGGTATGGGCATGGGAGCACATAGCCATTGAGAGGCCCTCTTTGTTACCTCACCCTATACACGTGGAGGGTAAGGATTATCCTTACGCCTTGAGGTGGAGTACGAAGGTTGAGCAGGGTATGAAGAGGCCTCATGAGGGTGACCCAGTTTTGTGGAGGATTAAGTTTGGGGAGCTGACGTTGAATGACATAAAGTGGAGACCGTGGTTGGGTGGGGTGAGTTGGAAGGAGGATGATGAGCAGTTGTGGGCCATACAATGGGGTAGATGGTTGGTGGGGAGATATACTCGACATACTGAGTACTTTTAGTTTGATCGAGTAAAGCGCCAGTTCGGTTTGTGGCAGGATGTTCCAGGGACTCCTATTATTTATTTTAGGTGATAGGGAGATAGAGGAGAGTGCCCTATTGTACCACCTTGGGTTGGGGAGAGGGACCCTCCTATGGATATCTCAGATGTAGGGGATGCAGGGATGACACTAAAGTTTGATGCATGGTGGGCGCTATAGTCTTGGGAGCTTGGGAGAGGTGTGGTGGATCGGTGGGTGGCACCTACTGCTGGGGCACCTCCACCAGAGAGGAGAGTGAGTAGGAGGACTTGGGCTAGGGCAGTGAGTATGGCTACTATTGAGGAGGAGGTTCCTCCATGACGGTCATGACATCACGTAGGTGCTTCGATGAGTACCCAGGATGTGAGGGTAGAGGAGGTGGATGTGGGTGTAGATGTTGGGGTAGAGCAGACCGTTGGAGCCCAGGTTGAGGGAGGCGAGGTGGTCGGTATGGGTGGTATCGATGATACCATTGATATTGGGGTATTTGTTGATATAGCATAATAGATTCCTAGTGATATTTTGGAGAGGCCAACTACAGAGGATGTATAGGGATTGCGTGATCAGATCTAGCAGTTGGAGGCAGACATGTTGGAGATGAGGGCTACTATGTCTAGGCAGGAGCAGACGATCGATACTTTGACTAGTCAGTTGGTGGTTGAGACCACCAAGAAGATGATGTGCGAGACTACTTTGTTGGTGTGCGGGATTCCTCTACCCGATTATGGTCAAATTGTGGTGCAGTCTGGATCACAATCGTAGGTGCGGGTGCCATCACATTAGAGTCAGCGTAGTGCTGCTACGGTGGGACAAAGAGGTGCTAGGGCTGAGGTGTAGGATCAGCCTACTATGGATCTAGTTCTGAGTTTCAAGGTGGAGTCGAGCCAGGCTGCAGGGATGCGAGTGAGCCGTGAGGGCCACGGGGAGACTCCTAGTGGGAGTTAGGATATCTATTGTTGATTGTAGCCTGTGGGAATTTTGTTTTGATGATATATGATGATGGGCATGATCCCAGGTTGTAGCCTTTGGGTATTTTGTATGGATGATATATATATATATATATATATTTTGATTTTGGCTATTATATATACATGTGTTATTTTGATGGTTTGAAATGTGTTCTTGTTTATGTTTGCATGGATTAGCGTAACATAATTTGTAGATATATCTGATGAATAGATATACATGTATGACATGGTTTAGATCTATTATCGTGTTGTGGTATAAATGGATTGTAGAATAGTGTTATGATTGTATTTCCAATGTGACATGATGTGATATCAAATGTGATTTCGTAATGAATGTATGTAGAGTAATTGCGATAGTGTGATCAATTTTGAAATGCATATGGGATGCATGCAATAAATGTAATTTGATATGAAATGCATGTGGGATGAATGCAATAAATGTAATTTGATATGAAATGCATGTAGGATGAATGCATAACTATAATGTGTATCAAATGTATCTAACATAGATGCATGTATGCATGTATGGACTTACTAAAATGCACCAAGGAAGCACTTGTATCGTGGCATTTACCTATATGGATGCTATCCATTCCATGATTTTAGGGTCTGTGGATAATGTAAGGCATGTGTAATGGTTTTGACTAACATAGTTATGACAATCAAATATCAAACCCTTAGCTATGTAAGTTTTGTGGCAACTTATAACATGATCGGGTTGGTTCAAAATCTATCTTGGACCTATGTGTGTGAATGTGTAAGGTTCATTTATCCATTTTGAGGGAGGTAGGATTAACCCATTGTAGATGCTACCGTACTAGCTAGCTCATCCATCCACAATAGTGATTTCTACAAAAGTGAGATGCTAATGTAAGAGATGTGTTGTCACCTGTAAGATTATTCCACTAGTAGGCAGGTTTTTGGAATTATCCCATAGTGTTATGTTGAACCTAAGGACCAAAGGCGATAAGCATAACATGTGTGATATCAAGAGGCATTTCCTTTTGTTTTCTGCCCCTGTTCTAGTGTTGACCTATCTTATTGTGGTAGTGCTCTTTTCATTTCATTTCTTTTTTTCTTTTCTTCCTTTTTTTTTGTCTTTTTTGTATGGGCAATGAAGTTTGCTTTCTACCCAGTTATTTAATTTTGCTTATGCTTGATCCCTTTGTTTATCCCTAGGTCATATGTTGACCATGCAGGTGATAGGATGAGCAGGGGATACCATTCACTAGATGGCGATATCTACTCAAGATGTCCTCTTTCCTAGGCTCAAAATTGTTAATGTGTAACCTGTTGTGAGCGATTCATGAGAGAGGTTGAACCAGCCTAAAAGACCATAAGAAGAATGTACAAGACTCGGTAGCTATGGGTGACACTTGATTGCCTAAACTATAGAGTAGTCAAAATTAAACACGACACCTATGTATACCCTGATCCTGAAAATGGGGAATGGACATCCAGGTGGTGATGCTAAAAAGTGCATGTATTATTCCTACTGAGGCGCATTTTGGGGGAGAATGTACAAACATGAATTAAAATTTTAACTATAAAGCATATGAATATGTGCAATGAATATAACTATAAGTGATGCAAGTGGAGGAATGCGATATTTACAAGAAGAAAGTTATGTTGTGTAGAAGGAGAATTTTAGAAGAACCTATTTACAGATGAGTAAAGTGTGTAATGATGACAAAAAGCGTGATGCTATGATCATGGTTGCCCTAGTGTGTGGGGTGTGTGTGTGTAGTAGATGTATAAGTTGTGAGTTGTATAAGTGTATGTAATAGTCATCAAGAAGAAGGAAGATGTGAGAGTGGAATGTACAGGTGGAAGAAGTGAGAAGAAATAGGCATTGGTAACCAATCAAGGAAAGGGGATCACCAACAGCTAACAATGATAGAAGAGAAGAAACGAATCAACATATGTAAGAAGTAGAAGAATGAGATAGAAGAAGATGAGTAACTAACACTACTATCGAGCGAAATGACATGGATCCGAGCGGGAGAGGGATGGTGAAGTGATGACATGGCTAGAGTTGTGGCTAGAGCCATAGTTGGAAATATTATGAATATAGCGGGTGGGCGCTATTAGGGTACTATAGGGTGGTAAAGTCCTAGGAGTGATGTGGCGCAGAGGACTGACAAGTCGGCTAAATAGAAAAGAATGCTCTGGTGATGGGGTATGCTCACCGTGCAACATGTTGTGCACCAGGGTTTTGAATGATCTACACTCTTCGATATCATGACCTAGATGGCGATGGTAGATGCAAAATTGATTCTCATTGTAATTACGTGGTTTAGGATGTGAGGGATCAGTAGGTCGAATCTCAGGTAGGTCAATAAGACCCTGGTGCATGAGATGATGGAACATTTTAGAAAGGGGCGTGTGTGGAATAGGCATAGGATAGACGTATGGCTCTGCTGGAGGTGAGCGAGGTCTAGGTGAAAGATGATCTGGTAATGGAGGCATGGGTCTAGGTTTTGGCATGGGTTGAGTTTGAGGTCGGGGAAGGGATCTACGTGGCGGTGAGGATGGACGGGTCATGGAAGACTACCGTGGGTGAACATGGCAATGACAATGGCTCATCTACAACTCCAGAGCTTCGATACGGGAGATGAGATGTTGTATCTCATGGTGTGGTAGTGATGGTATTGGGGAAGGGGGCAAGCAAGATTCCAAGGTGAATGGAATGGCTTAATGCATGGTAGAAAAAGGATAAGGCTGCGATGAGGAAGCAACGGAGTGAAATGACTATGGTGATTGTAAAATTGGCTGGGGTGGTAAGCCTCACAGTGGTGAAGGTGGTGTCTTGAGGACCGATGGCATAGGCGATGGCCCTAGGCGGTGATGCAAATGAGGAGGGATGTTTGCATGACCGGCTTGAGTAGCTTGGGCCGCATGGGCTTGCAAAGCTTGGGCATAGGTAGACTCACCATTGGGAAGGGGAGTGGGTAGAAATGCAGGGTGAGGTTGATGAGGTGTGTATTCCCTATTAGGTGGGCGGTAGGATCCTATGGGATGTTGTGGATGACTTGGATGTGAATAGTGATGTTTGAGATCATCAAACGGATGGGAGGATGATCCTTGTGCTTGCGGTTGGGTGGATTCCTCTTTATCATCGAAAGAGGACATGGTGATCTGGCTGTCGCCAAAGTATGGTGAATAGGATGAGCCTCACTGGCGAGGGGAATGGTGTCGAGGTGAAGTGTGGTGACCTAAATGGGATGAGTGCAAGGAGTGCCTGGTATGAAGGGTGATTGGTGGTCGAGCGAGATCGGCCGGTGTAATGGGTTTTTGCTGTGGTTGCAGATGGTCCTACATGGTGGTAGGTGAGGCCACTGTAGAGCTCTCCTACTGATGATGTGAGTCCTGCAAAAGGAAAAATAAATACCCCAAGCATAAAAATGGTAGAAAGGTAAAATGTACATGTATAGAGAAATAATAAAGCAAAAATAATAGATTCATATGGTGATGTGCTTGGTGATTTATTTCTAACACTATGTGACACTCGTGATGGTGACTATGTTTATGAATCATGCATTGAAAGCACGAAGGTGCAAGATGTTGATGGGTTCAGGATCATTAAGACCTTCAAGATTTGCCAGATGATATGCTCCTGAACCGTATTTGTGTGTGATAATAAATGGACCCAACCAATTTGGGGTGAATTTATCACGTTGTTGGCGAGGTTGACTTGTGATTTGTTGGTTCTCCTTGAGAACCAAGTTGCCAATATGGTATTCACACTGATGTACCTTACTATTGTAGGCACGATGAAGGTGATATTGATATACTCATGTGTGCTCGATGGCATGGATGCGATGTTCATCAAGGAGTGTTAGTTGATCTAGACGAGCTTGGCGAGCAGTGTCATCGTCAATGAAATCTTTCATGGATATCCATAAAGAGGGTATCTCCAGCTCAAGGGGTATGATAGCTTCTGCCTCGTAGACAAGTGAAAAATGTGTTGCCCTAGTAGGAGTATGAATGCTCATATGATAGGCCCACAAGGCTAGGGGTATTTGATTATGCCAGTCCCGATGAGATTCCGCTATAGTTTTATGGAGAATAGAACAGATGGTTTTGTTAGTGGCCTCTGCTTGGCCATTTCCTTGAGGGTAATATGGGGTTGAAAAGCTATGATGTATGTGAAATATATCGCACAGGGCTCGGACAGTTTTGTTTTTGAAAGATTTTCCATTATCTAAAATAATTTGGGAGGGAATTCCAAAGTGGCATATGATATGCTCCATGATGAATGTTGCAATTTTGGTCCCTGTAGTTTGGACCAGTGGGATGGCTTCGACCCACTTTGTAAAATATTCTATTGTTGTAATGATAAATTTATGATTGCTAGAGGAAGCAGGTGTAATTTTTCCAATTAGATCTAGGGCCCCATTGGGAGAAGGGCCACATGGACTGGATTGGTTGAAGTGCTTGGGATGGTAAATGTGTTAAGTTGGCATGTTGTTGGCATTTGATGCAATGTTTGACATACTCACAATAGTCTTGCTCCATTTTAGGCCAGTAGTAGCCCATACGAAGAATGCGTTTGGTAATCACCATGCCACTAAAATGGCCACCACAAGTACCATCATGGGTTTCTTATACAACCCACTATGATTCTTGTGGTTCTAGGCAATGCAAGAGTATGCCGTCATAGCTACGATAGTAAAGGATGTCCCCTAGCAAGGTGTAGTAGATCGCTCTTTGTTTAAAGGTTCAGCATTGGGCATGGGGCAAATCACATGGTAGGAAACCTAGTTTGATGTATTCCTTGATCTGTGAGAACCATGGGTCATGAGGTTTAGTGTTTACCACATATACACCACCATCATCTATGGGAGGTGTGGGTGATATAGCAGATTGTGTAAGTGTATGAATGGATACAGATGTTGTGCTAGATGTTGGGTTTTGTGGGATGGCAGGGGAGGAGGGGGGAATAGAGTCATTAGGGAGTTGGATGAGGAGGGGTTGATTATCAGTTATAGGGGCTTCAACCAGTTGGTCAGCAATGAATTGCCCTTTGATAGAATTTTGAGATACGAATTCTAGGTCAAACTCGGTTAGGAGCATAATCCATTTGGTGTGGGAGTTGTGATAACTCTTGTTCATCATATACCGTAGGGGATTATCTCGGGCAATGACAAAAGTTATGTGGTTTAACATATAGTGTCTTAGCTTCTAGGTGGTGAATACTACTGCTAGGCATAGCTTCTCCATGTATCCGTATCTCATTTCGTAACTAACTAGTGTGCGGTTGATGTAGTAGATAGCTTGCTCTTTGTCGAGAGCATTCTTTTGAGCTAGGAGTGTACCTAGCGCAAGCTCTATGGCTGAGATGTATAGAGTCAGTGGTAATTGTGGGTGTGGCGGTGACATGACCGACGATGATGTAAGGTAAGTTTTGATAGCATCGAATGCGGCTTGATATTTTTCATCCCATTTAAAGTATACTCCTTTTTGTAGGAGATGATTGAATGGTTGGCATTTATCTGATAATTGTGCTATGAATCTATGAATAGAGGTAATCTTGCCCTGGAGGCTGTGCAATTGCTTTAAGGTGGTAGGAGGAGGCATCTCGATGATGGATTTCACTTTACTAGGATCTACTTCAATGCCTCATTGGGAGACAATGAATCCTAGTATTTTTCTAGATGTAACACCGAACACACACTTTTTTGGATTGAGGCGCACATTGTGTTCTAGTAGTCGATCAAAAATATGATGGAGATCTTCGAGATGGTCAGCACATTTCTTTGATTTGGCTATGAGGTCATCTACATAGTCTTCCATATTTTTGTGCATTAGATCATGAAATATGTAGGTCATGGCTCGTTGATAGGTTTCCCTAGCATTTTTAAGGCCAAAGGGCATGACCTTGTAGCAAAAGGTCCCCCAGGGTGTTGTGAAGGAAGTTTTGTGTTGATCAGTTGGGTTGATCCTAATTTGATTATATCCAAAAAATCCATCCATGAGGAAAATCATCTCGTGACCTACGATGGAGTCAACAAGGGAATCAATGTTGGGTAAAGGGAAGTTGTCTTTGGGACAAGCTTTGTTTAGGTCATGAAAGTCTATGGAAACATGAACATCATCGGATGGTTTGGGGATAGGGACCATGCTGGATACCCACTCGGGATAGTCGATGGGTATTATGAAATCAATGTCTAGGAGCTTTTGGAGCTCGGATTTTACTATCAATGTGATAGTTGGATGCATGCATCGCAGCTTTTGTCTTACTGGTTTGGCATTGGGATCTAGTATAAGATTATGCACTACTACGATAGGGTCAAGTCCCGACATGTCTTTGTAAGACCATGCGAACACTTTTATATACTTGCGTAGGAAGTTCGTGAAGGTGATGCACTCCTCGGGTGAGAGGCTAGCGGCTAATTTGAGGATGTGTGGATTTTTTGGATCATCACCGATGTCTACGTCGATCGTGTCCTCGATGAGCATGCGAGATCCGTGCATGCAACTATTCAGGGACAGGAATGAGATTGAAGTCATCGATGGCCTCACTAAACTTGAATTCATCATCTATGTAAATGCCCGTGTGATGGACTTGAGGGATTTGGGGAGACGTGGATGAGGAAGGGGTATTTGCTGCCCGTAAGACGTGAGGAGAGAGAAGAAAGTCTCCAAGTGTTGGTATATGTGAGATGTGTGCTAGATCGATAAAGTTTGGGTTTGGGGTATCGTCTCGAATCCGTTGGTGGCTATAACAGAGGGGAGAATGTAAATCTACCTCAACCATGTTAATCGATGTTGTAGGTGAAGTAGGTGGGGTAGAATCTAGTGATGGAGGTTGGATAGGTTGTGTGCATCCTAAGAGGCTCAAGGGAGGCCACAGGACGACTGGTGGTGAACGAGGACGAGAGGTTGCTCTCTGTAACTATCTATGTATAGGCGGGAATATAGGTAGGCATATCGGTGGTGGGTCAGGTGGCACCGGGTCCGGCTCTATAGGTGGTGGATCAGACGGGAGTGTGTTCGACTCTATTGGTGGTGTAGCCAAGGATAAGGTAGCAAAGTGTTCTGCCAATATCTGAACATCACAGAACAAGGAGGTATCGGGCATAGGATATTCTTGGAAGAAATCATAGGGGATGGTGATGGTTGATGTGGGTGAAGGCGTATCTTCTAGCATGTCCATATCAATGTACTCTTCCAAGGTGTGTGTTGGATGCGGAGGAGGATGCAAGGATAGATCTTGGATCTCATATTCTAATGTATAGATGACGGTTGGGCGATAACCTAGACCAGTTTTGTTGGTAGGTGATCGGACACGAGGGTTAATGGGTGTACAGAGCCCTTGCTCATAATGGCCTAACCCAAACCCATGCCAATGAAAGTGCTGTAGGTAGCGCAAGGCAAATTGAGGGTTGGCTAGGTGTGTAATTGCATCACCAAAGCTAGATTATGGTGGTGAAGAAGTTGGTGAGGGGATCAAAGAGTCTACTCCTACATACACAAAGTTGGTGTGGTTTTTAGGACTTCCTAATTGTATGACGGTTCCAATAGTCAACACCAAGGCTGAGGGACGACCAAAATATCGGGTAGATTGGATAGGGGTGTCACATATGTGAGCATCATGTACATTATAGTCTCCTAGGCCATTGTTTGTCATGAATATGGATATGCGTGGTGTGGCACGCTCTGGCGATTGGGGTGGCATATCCGAGTTAGACGAGGAAGGAGAAAGTTGGGATTCCCTAATGGTGGTAGCTGAAGGGTGTGAAGGTTCATCCGAGATGGGTGTTGGTTGTTTGGGTTCATGATGTTTGGTTGTTGTGGCTTGAACAGGCTATTTGTTCTACATAGGGGATGGCATCGATGTAGGTGCAGGGATGCATGGAGACGTGAATGTCTTAGATTTTGGTCAAAAGGGAAGAGGCGATGTCTGTGGTGTAGGAAGGATAGGGGCTTCCATATGCGAGGGTGAAGGAGGTAATGTAATTGGTTGTGTGATGGGTGGCAATGGTGGTTGCGACACCGTGGGTGGAAATTGGAATGGTAGAGGTTGGGAGGATTGTGGAGGCCATGAGAATGGCGGTGAGGAAGGCATGGTATCAGTTTTAGGTCCCTCGATAGATGATGCTAATGGTGCAGATATCGAGGCTTGTGTTGTTGATGAACACTGGGATGTTGGGGTGGAAATTGGAGAGGATACCGATGCTCCTACTGATTGGTGAGAAGATACAGGGAATAGTTGGGAAGATGAGAATGAAGGCATAGGGGGAAGGTCTGTGACATTACAAAACTTAAAGGGGTCTCCATCGGCTGGGACACAGTGAACAAGTCCATTGTGGACATACTTGAGGCAATGATGCAATGTGGATGGGACACACTGCATGTCTCTGATCCAAGGGTGACCAAGGAGAATATTGTATTGCATTTCTCCTTGAATGATGTGAAAGAGGATGGGGATCGTATGGATGCCTACACAAATGGGCAGAACTATGGATCCTATGGTAGGTCTCATGGAACCATCAAAAGCATGCAAGTCTAGGGAAGGTGTGGTGAAATGTGCTGGAGGGAGGTGTAGGTGATGCAGGGCTGCTATGGATATGATACTGATGGATGAGCCCATGTCAATGAGTACCCGCTTGTAGGTGATATCATTGATATTAGCTTGTATGTGGAGGGGAGGGTCGGCTCCTTCACCAACGAGTTCCATTATCTCGTGGTCATGGAAGCTAATTGAAGGTTGAAGGCATCGTGGTATGTTCCCTATGAAATTGACAAAAGCATTTGTGTCATGTGTCTCTAAGTCAATGGAACGTAGGATGTCATTCAACGCCTCACGATGGGGTTGAGACTATTGTAGGAGGTCGAATATGGATAGCCGTACGGGGGCATTGCATAGTTTATGGGTTAGACTACCATGAATGGTAATCACATTTTGAGGTGGTGGTGGTACGGTGTTAGGCCTTTGGGGTGTTTGCGGGGACGTAAACTGGATTGGGGGGAGAAAAAATAGGTGTTGTATGGTGCAACGAGTACCATTGGTTTCTCGTAGTAAGGTTGATCATGCCTACTACTCCACGTGATGGAGGATCACGATGGACATTGTTGACTTGGCAAGGGGGCACTGGAGGATTATTTGGAGGTCTAGGGGGATTGGGTCCTCTATGATCCGATAGAGGGTTTTGGAAAATTCCTAGGTTTTGGTTCTGTGGGGCTAAAGGGTTTGCTACCTAAATAGTGCCCCTATCGATTAGGTCTTGAAATTACCCCTGAAAGGAGTGACACGAATCGATATTATGGCCACGCTACCTATGAAAGGGACAAAAGAGTTGCTCATTGTAGTCATGATATTTAGGTGAATTTGGATCCAATGGGTGGATATCGGGTAGAACAAGATGGTTGCCCTCATACAATCTATGGAACAGGGTTGGTAATGGTTCAGATAAGGGTGTAAAGTTGCACGGTGGACCCTATGGGTGCATTCCATGATATTTTTATGGTCGAGGTGGGGCAGGCACATTAGCTTGGAGCGCTTGTGGTTGTGGTGTATAGGGCAGAGGAGTCGGTACTAGTGCTAGGGTAGCAGTTGTGACTTGGTTGGTTTGTTGTGGTCATGGGTAAGGTTGATTCGATGCGGGTCTGTTGAAGCGAAATTTGGAGTTATAGTTGGATTTAGCTCTCAACTTAATCTTCCCAGATTGCACCTTAATATCTTTGATCACTTTTGCTTGTGATATAGCATCTTCAAAAGTACGACTTTGATGAAGTTGGAGGGATGTGGAAATGTGTTTGTGGCAGCTCTTGGAAAAGAGTGTCACAAGCTCCGAGGTGGGGAGGCTATGGGCGAGATCATGAATAATCGCTCTCCATCTAGCAACAAACTCAGTAATGGGTTCATCGTCCACCTATCGTAAGGCGTAGACATCAAAAAATGTGGTCTTTTTCTTGATGTTGATGGAAAAGTGCTCTAAGAAGGAATTAGCCAGCTGTTCAAAGGTGTACAGGCTATGGCATGGTAGCATGTTGTACCAATCCAATGCTGGCCCAACGAGGGATAGGGATAAGGTACGCAACATAAGGGGATTACTACTATGAAGCTGGTAACAGGATGAGCGGTAGTTGCTCACATGTTCTCTGGGATCTTCCTTACCTCTATACTTGTCGAATTTTGGTATTTCGAAGTGATAGGGATAAGGAGGGATAGGGACTGATGGATGTATTGGCTCATTGCATAGTTCATCATAGCAAGGCTTTTGTGGCCCATAGCTAGAGGTGCGTAGGTTCAATATTTTGACTTCATCTCACAAGAGTTGAAGTTTGGGTGTCATAGGAGTCGAAGGTTGGGCTATGGTAGGCTGACCTTGTGGATGTGGTGGATATTGGTATTGTTGTTCTTCACAATACTATGGGGAATACTATTGTGCCTGATCATGATAAGGTGGGTACTGGGTGACATGTGCTGTCGTGTCTACGAGGCACACTAGGTTGTGGGGTAGGCATCTATTGAGGATAATAATACTATGACTAGGCAACATGCGGTTGTGGCATGGGTACTTGTTGGTTTGGAGCCTCTTGTACTAGTTGGACCATGGGTGGTGATGACCAAACTGGAGGAGGCGTAAAGAAGCTAGGTGTAGCTGGTGGTAGTGTAGGTTTCGGTGCTACTAGTGCTAGGGGTGGTCGAGACGAGGTATCAAAATATAGGATCTGTCTCTGCCCTGGAGGGTAGGAAGTAGGGAAGCTAAACTATGTGGAATAATTTGGTTGAGTAGGTGCATAAGCTACTGGTGTCGGTCCATAGGTAGGATGGATATGGGTAGTGGGAGCCTTAAAAGGCATAGGTGGTGGTATCCTAAAGGTCATCATAGGACAATGGTGGCTCCAAGGGTTGGGCGTCATGCACTCCGGATACCTGGGAGATAGGCGGGAAAGCTACTAAAAAGGTGGGATAAGCTACCGAGGTAGGATCTTGGGTTGAGGGGAAAGTGTAAGTGTACACTCCTACTTGGGTTTGCACCTCTTGCTCCTAAAGAGGTTGTTGGGAGGTACCCTCAGATATGGTGAAGAATGGCTCTTGGGAAGAGGATGGTTGGTACTCTTGTGAAGAGTACTAGCGTGAGGTTTGAGGAAATGCTTGTGGTTCCTATTGGGTAGGGATCTATTGTGCAGTTTGGAAGGATGGATTATGGCTTCCTATAGTGGATGAGGATGGGTCAGACACCATTCCTACGATAGGGGCGAATGATGCGACCTCAAGACGGGTACAGTTTAGAAGGGAGGAATCATTCTCAAATAGGGATTGAGATAGATTCTAGAAGAAGGGATGTGCAAAGGTGGGTGACGTAGGCATGACCTCCTCATCTACGGTGAAGGCTGGAGGAGATTGTCTTGGTGCTATGTAGATCACATGGTCATATAACGTGGTCGGGGGATTAGGTGAGGATGGGGCTAAAAAGAGCGGGTAATCCTCTGCGAGTGAAGTAGCGAGAATTTCACTCAAAGTTGACGTCTCCTCATGAGGCATCATGTGTGTGAATTGTGCATCGGATTCTATGCGTGAATCATATGTGTCTATAATCCTCTCCTTCATGATCAAAGGAGTAAGAGTGGACTGACTAGAGGAAGGGGGAGGCCATTCCTCCATAGAGCGTGATTTCTCACGCGCTCTACTACGGGTGACCACAGGCATAGTAGCATGTGTCAAAGGGGGTTTTTAAGAATAAACCCTGTGTGATGTAGACTCAACTGTGTCTACTGTGAGTGTGAAATAAGTGACATGTTGTGTGTAGCAAAACAATATATAGTGTGGTGTGTTGAGACCGGTTTGTGATCATGCAAACAACGGTAGACCAGAATCAATTCTAAATGCTGAGAAAATAAAAGTGTTATGTTTGTTTTGTGTGTTGTAATGTTGATACTCCCTATGTAGAATCATGGGTAATGGAGTGAATACTCTAGCAAATCAGGAATGTCGTCAATAAAAAACCTCCTACAACACCCAAATATGCACAGGATAGAATGGTACCGCAACGTGCGAATGGTGACCTGTATGGAAGGTGCAGTAAAATGGTATCCTGAAGGGGTGGAACTCACTATGCTGAAGCGAGTTCACAATATCCTCTCACGAGAAGAGGTGGCACTATCTGAGACCTGCTACCGACATACCCATGCTTTCGCTTCACCCTCGAGTGGGCTTAGTCAAGAACGACAGTTACCAATTCCACAAATTATACAAGCCTTGTGGATGAAGGCGCTAATCCTGTCCCACTCTGCAGGTAACCGCTGGTGATGAAATCCAGGGCCCAATCACAAAAGTGGGGGATTTTTCGATGATGAAATCCAAAAAATCGCTCCTGTGGGGCTGCTAGGTGTCTAGGGGGGTGAGCTAATGGAGAGTGAAACTCGATCCACACCAGTATCGAGTGATGGATTGGGGATGAAGTCCAATCTCACCACTTGTTTAAGGTACCACGTGAGTGTGTGTGGGTTTGTATTTTTCTAATGGTGTTTGCAAGGTAAGAAACTAACTAATTGCCTTTTCAAAAGAAACTAACCCTAATGCCTTTTCGAAAGCAAATGATTAGATAGCTTAAAATATTTGTAAAGAAATGAGCTAGCCTAAATGCCTTTGTGAAGCAAACTAATCTACTTTGCAAAACATAGAAACATGCAATCCAAATGTGTGTGGAGTAAAGGGGATTATGAAACCCTAACTTGAATTTTAGAATGTAAAATTCTTTCAAAAATGTAAGAGGGGAACCCTGATTTCACTTTAGAATGTAAAGTTTCTTTCAAACAAAGGAAGAAGGAATTAGGAACCTTAATTTGCTATTAGAATGCAAATATATTTCAGAAGTAGAAGAGGGGATTAGAAACCCTTATTTACTTGAATATGTATAGTTCTTTCTAACAATGAAAGCTATTAGTGAAGTGAAATCAACGTAGGCTTGTGCTACATGCAAGATACAAAGACATATGCAAAATTATTTGAGAAATAAATTTTATGAACTTGCTGGAAAGTTGCAGGTCCTAAAAATTTCAGAAACCCTAATGCTTTAACCACTTTGCAATGAACCCAAAACTAGGCCTAGTAATGGTCATTCAACTAGTCAATGTATTTCTACTTCCAAAACTTGCAACAGAGGCAGCAAAAATGAAAATACCTGCATTCTGATGCTAAGGGGGGTTTTCTTGGCCCCTGAAAAGATCACCCCAACTGATTTGGGGGTTTTTGAGGTGTCTATGCTCAAATCGCAACCCGGGTCATGAATTTGACCTAAATCGTAGGGTGGGTCATGAATCAGGTTTAGAGGCTTCAAATCAGAGATCTGATGGCCTAGGATGATTCCTAGGGCTTTGGAGGCTTTAATGAAACATATTTTTGGTACTTGCAAGACACAAAAATAGAGGATAATGTCATATTTATAAGAAAAATGAATCTAGCACTATCCGTTGTGGGGGTCCCATCGGGCGTGCTAGAATGAAATGACCAGAAGTTGACATTTGATCTAACAACAAGTAATAACACAAGTCATTCAAAAATATATGCTTTATTCATTATCAATTTTGTATAGGTTACAAATAGGGAGAGTTTCCCCTTTTCTTTTCACGAATAAGCAATATAGGCCTGATGCCTCCTTATGATGTCCCTTAGTGTAGGTGGGCTTCTTTGTATGTGGGCCACCATTGGGTTGTTGTTTTTTGGTGTTCTTCTCCTTCAAATATGCTGAATAACCTAAAAGAAACTTGCAAGAAAGGGTCAATACGTTGGGGGGCTTGCCTTAGTCAGGCCCCATATTTAAGAAGATGAAGATGATTATAAAACCATAATAGAAACTAAAATAAAATATGCAGAAGGTAATAATATGCTAAAACAGAGCTTACCTCCCAAATTTGGGGTGATTTGGGGCCTGCAGACACACTTCTGCAACCCGGGTCACTAATTGAGGCCGGATTCGTAGGGCAGGTTGCGAATTGAGTTGTGATGCTCCTTTGGTAAAATCTCTTTGGTAGATCAGTCCTAAGGTAGTTGGGGTGCCTCTGTATGCTGTCAAAATCCTCTATGTGTGCATCGAGAATGAACTGTTTACTATTGGATTTCCATTTTTATAGAGTAACTGTACTTTGTTGAATTTGGGAATCAAACTTAATTAGGGGTTTGGGACCCATTATTTATAGGCAAATGCAAGGTGCAGGGGGGGAGTTAGATAGACTAAACCTAGGTTTGATTTTGACTAGGGTTAGGTTAAGAAATGCTATGTGGCAACATCACATTCCTTATGAGAAATATCTCATCCTCACACATGTGTGAGGATGGATTAGGGCTAATCCTGATTAGGAGGTGCTTAAGCCAATTTAAACATGATTAAAGAAATATCTCAACAAACCCTAATCTCACACATGTGGGAGGATTTGATTAAGGCTAATCAAGATTAAGGGTTATTTTAATCAAATTTACCCTAAAAAGTGACTTAAGTGAAGTCAATATTAAATTAGAATTTGATAATTGACTTATTAATTAATTTGGCCAACTAATACCCCGTGGGGGCCTTAATTGCATGTGAATAGACCATTGAATGATATTTTGATGTGTCGAATGTAATTTGGAAGGCTTGCGAGGGTTTAGGACCTGAAATCCGATGAAGTAGTATATGGAAGTCTACACGATGCTATGAAAATCTATGGTGATCTACGCATGACTACAGTCTATCTACGTATGACTACGCATGACTACAACAATCTACGTATGTCTAGGATGATCTACAATAGTCTACGCTAGTCTACGATAGCCTAGGGGTACCTAGGATGGCCTATGTAAACCTACAAGTGTCCAGAAGGATCTACAAGTACGTAGGTATAGTAGTGTGCGACTTTTGGGTGTCTACACAAGTCATCATATTTTATTATAATCTATTCCATCTACTTTTTTTGTGTAGGTCCTACAATTAATGTAGTAATGGTCCTCCAATTTGTGTCTTGATCATCAACAAAATAAATTTTCATGTTTTGGATATCATTAGTCTGCATTATTTAGTATTTATTAAGGAAAAAAAGTAGGAGGAAATACGTATAGGATCCTAAAGTTTTGACCTCTAATAGTTATCATGACACTTTAGGGTCTTGAATCATATACACCATACCTCTTCCACATAGCCCAAAATCACATCATAAAATTTAATGGGTATAACATCACATAAAACTTAATCCTTGAAGGGCTTAATGGCATAAGAGAGCATATATTATTGAGTGATATTAATGTCTCTCCTATATTGTAACCATCTAGCATTATATGGTTGTGGGTGTGGTATCACAGGCATATTCAATTCCTTCACCATATAAGAAAAAATTAAAATTTTTAACTCCCACTACCAATACTAAAATTTAATGTCTTACCCTTGACCCACATTTGTGAGTGAAATAAACATTTCTCTTATTGTGACTCCTCTTACATAGCTTTTATGGTGGCAATTGTCATATTTGGTTTAACTTCCATGATTCACTTACCTCTATCCTCAACCTTTAAATATGGAGGCAATGGTGCAATGGATATGAAGGGTTGTAACTAATAAAATAGTGATTAGATTACTTGACACTCCCTCAAATTTTGGTTGCTCTTGTGATAATAGTATCATTTTTCACTAGTGGTCTTTAGGGGATTCTTTATTGGGAGTCTTTTATATGCTTCCAATTTTGATTTTTGGGTTGATCCTATTTATCTTTATTCTTAGAGAGACACTCTTTCCTTTATTTGGATAGTATATAGTGTTTTGGTTTTTATTATTTGCTTATTCTCCTTTTCTATTTTTATTTTTATGCTTCTATTCTAATTTGATAACAAGTTTATATGCCTCTCCTAATATCTTGAATTCAAGGATGTTGATTTCCTCATGAATGTACCATTGCATATCACTTTAGTACTTTAGGATTCAATGCATTTTGGTATATTAAATACTTATATTTATTGCCATGGAGTGAAAGCATCAATATAATCTTGAAAAGAATGATATTTACCTTGACTTAATTTTTGACATTGCATGTATTGTTCTTCATGGGCTCCCATAGGATAATATTCTTCCTTTATGGCCACCATGAAATTATACCAAGTGAATTATACTTCATTTTCATTCTCTTCTATAACCCCATTACAATATGCTTGCCACCAATTTTGAATAGGTAATTAAGCTTTTAGTATTGTAAAAGTGATTTTATCATTGTCAGTGAATTTATTTATAGATAAGTATGAAGATAACTAATCCAACTCATTGTCTAGGGCATTGGCATTAATATTTCCTTCAAAAATAGAAGTATCAAAATTCACCTGCACCTTAAAAGGTGTATAAGAACTAAGTGGTGTTAGGGTAGTGACAGGCTATGCAGAGGAGGTAAAATTTGTAGTATGAAGTAATTAAATAATATAATCAAATTGGCTCATCATCTCATCCCTCTATTTCACAAGGGCTTCATTCAACATATCCTTGAAAATATTGGTTATCTTGATGTTATTCATTCTACTTTCCTAAGATCATTTGGAACTACAAGGAAGGTAATCAAAGGGATCTTGCTTTTAATTTTTTAACTTTTGATATCCTAATCTCAATTTTATGGACATGCACTCAAAATAAAAACTACTCTAATAACACTAGATTAAAACTCAAAAAATTTCCTGTCCGGATTCATGGCAGCTACCGATTCCACCATGTAAATTAAAAAAAAACTCAAAATTTTGAGTTAAGGAAGATCATGCAAAAGTGAAATTAAAAAAAAGTAGAGTATAAAAAATTAGAACACAATTACATATAAGCAAAAAACTAGAATGATTTTATTGCTTAAAATATAAAGCACAATGCAAGCAATCTTTGAGAAGATATATGAGGCTATAATATTGCATCTATTACTCATACTTGTTATATTCAAGGGTGCATTTACCTTTATAAAATAATTGGTGTATAGAATTCCACCATATTGAATATGGAAGATCGCCCATATAGAAATGAGATGGTTCACCTTCTGTGAGTTAGAAGGTCACCCATACAAAAATTTGGTGATTCACTTTCTATGAGTTACAAGGCACACAATAGATACAAATTACATACATGTGACTTGTCCTTTTGTATTTTATCTTCTACTAAAATATAAACATAGCTAGATATGCATTTTGGCTATTAAAAGTAGAAAAATATTATTTTTAATAAGTGTTTTTCCACAAAGTTGTTCGAAACTCGATAAATAGATTTGCCTATGATTTTTTTTTTCCCACTCTAATATTTCAAATGCTTCTTGAAAGGATAAAAATATAATCTCGAGCACAAATTTATGCCCCTAACAATACAGTTAAGATCTAAAAAATAAAATTTCAATTTCAAGCATAAATTTATGCTATAAGAAGGTCACATAGTTGGATCAATATTTCTAATGTATTATAAAGAAGAAATTATTTTCCCTCTAGGTTCTCTAGGGAAATTAAAACCTATAGATGACAAGTCAAATTATGAATTATCTAGAAAAATGAAAGTTATTGGTAAATACAAATGTATTGGTAGGAATGGAAAACATAGAGGAAAATCATTGAAGTAAGAATAAAGATAAAAGTAAACTCACAAGGATATTAATTTAGGAAACTAAAAAATAATACCACACGTATTAACATGAAAATGTGTTAGGATAAAACATCATATCTTTCATTATTGTATTAATCATTCTCTCCTTTTATATTGTCAAAATGTAATATAAAATATAAGGAAGTTAGAATTTCCTGTTATTTCCTTTATTTAATGGTTATACGAGATTTTTCACTTAGGATATCATCATGTAAGAGATTAAATATGTACCTAAATATCTCAAAAAATGTATGAAGTTAAATATGAATAAAGCATTTCTCTTATTTCACTTGAAATTCAACATATTGTTTCAAATCAATAATTAGAAAATCCATGAAGGTAGTATGAATTGATTGGATGCTCTCACAAAAATCTAAAGACCCAAAATCAAATTCAATGAAGTTTTTTATTCCAAAATTGCTCCTAAAAAATAATGCTGGTGTTTGTGCCAAAGAAAGAGTGCAAGGCTATGTTGAAAGTGTAGGCATTAATTTGCATTGGACGACACAGTAGAAAGTAGAGCACCCAAAAAGTGAGTACAATCCAAAAGTTTTAAAAATGTCTCCATGAAGTGCACAAAAATCATATGCCAAAATTGAAGGAAGAGAGGTGTCCAAAAATTGAAGTGTGCTTGAATATTTTTTAACCTAAGTTTAAAATCCTTTTAAAGGCTAGAGAAGAGGTGCTTAAAAAATAAAAGTGAACCTGGCATTATAAGGATTTACATTGTATTTTTAATATTTTATATGAGAGGATAACTCAAGAATATTACATGCTCTTAAAAGCACTATTTCCCACATATTGAAATATTAAAGATGTTCTCAAGAGGGGATAAAGGTGTTGTAATTATTTTAAAATCATCTTAAATATGTTTGAATGTCTAGAAGAGAATGTATGATGTTTCAGCATCCAAGAGAGGAGGTATGTTGTTTCAATGTCCAAGAGAAACGTATACATGATTTTTTAATTCACTTTAGGATACCATTTTTTTAAAGTCACTTGAGAGATGTTCAAACATGTAGGAGAGGGAGTATACAAAACATTTAGTTTACCTGAGAATGAGATCAGAATTTCCAAAAGTTGCAAACATGCATTTTGTTTGAGAACTTCCTATTTAAAATTATTTATTGAAATTTTGCAGACAAAGATATCGAAGGTTCTATATTTCTAAATCATTTATTGGAAGAATTATTTTTTACAAAAAATTAAAGGAATCTTTCTATAGTTAAAATGCTTAAACTATAGAAGTATATATTGAAAGGAAAATATTCTTTAAGTTGAAAGGCTTTATAAAGTTGAAAAACTTAAGCATTATGCTACATTTTTTTTAAATTACATTAGGAGATTTAAGGATTTATTAAGTTAAATTTTTTAAAGATTTTAAAAATTACACTAAATATTTTAAAAATTAAGTTAAAATTTTTTAAAGATTTTAAAATTTACATTAGGAGTCATAAGGAAGCATTAGTTACAAAAGAATAATTATATGGTTAAGATTCTAAAAAGTCATATTTAGGGAGTCATAAAGAAATATTATTTAGAAAACAAAAGTTATTTCAAATACCATATTTATATTTTTTACTAAAAAAATTTAAAAAATGACAACTCCTAAACTATCATTTTTAGAATTATAACAATTAAAAGGTTCAAACTTCATTCCATGGAAGAATAAAATGAGGACTATTCTTGTGGTAGAAAAACTTTGGGATATAGTGTCAAGAGATGAACCACATCATGAAGAACTAGTTGTAGAAGTGGATTTTGATAAAAAAAAAAGATATTAGGGCCAATTTTGTTAAGCATAAATGAATGAAATTCAATCTCATGTTAGTGAAGTTAATACATCAAAAGAGGATTAGGATATTATAAACACAATATTTGAAGGTAGAAATCAAGCAACCATTCATCACTTATAGTCTCAAATATACACAATAAAAGTGTGGAACATTTTCTCCAAAAGATAGTTAAATTAAAGGGAAAACTAAACACTTTGGGAGAAAGAACTGATTATTTTTCTATTAGTTTCAATTGTACTATGTGCACTACCTTATTCATACAATGTTTTGATTACTTATTTGCAAATCTCAAACCATAGATTATATTTTGAAGAACTAATAAATATTCTATAACAACATGAACTAGAAATACAATCAAGATATGACTCTACAAACAATTCTTTACTCTCTAGGAAATGATACCAAAGAAATACCAAATATTGAACCCTAGTGGGAAGACTACAATATGTCCATCCACTTAGAGACTTATTAAATATCTTCATAGGAAATATCAAGGAGCAATTAGCTTTCTTCCTAGGGATGGCTAATGACTTCAAATATGTAATTGACATGGCCAAGAGAGTGTAATCTACCCTTTTTATAAAATGGAAATTAAATAGTAAGTCCTATAGAGGGAAGAATAAACCTGCCTCTAACTCAAAGGGGTAATACCAAAATAAATATATTATAGTCGATGGAGTCACATACATACCATACCAAAAATGTTAGTGTTGCCACAAACCTCCAAAAACTACCTTAGGGAATCATCGACAACAAAAACCCAAAGGGAGGTACTCCTAACTAGAAAATCCTCTTCCATCCATCCTAAATTAGATCCTAAAGGCTAAAATGATAGATCTCCCATCCAATAAACCTATTAAACCTCCAAGGGAAAGACTTCATGGTTTTGTGTCAATGAGAAATGTGCATTCCATCACATTAACGGTCATGTGATCAATAGATGCATGGGCCTTAGAGAAGTATTTCAAGACCTAATAAAAAACTAAGTTATTATTAGAAGCTTTGACACCCAGCCTTTTTCTAATCAAGATCTAGGAATATTCTATAATCTAGTAACCTATCATAATTAGAACCAAAATACAATTAATAACATTCACTCCAAGAACAAGCCACTTCCAAACCAAGGGATGGTAGGGATGATTCATCCTTCTAGTCATATCCCTCACATTTGTGTTATCACTAGACAACACAAAAATTAACTATGTGATCAACCTTCAAGACCTCATCTAGTCCTTCAAACTAAAATAACTTCTCCATGCACACAACCTCTAGTCATCTTATGAAGAACTAAGTCTAAAGATTGATTTGCTATAGTATATTTAGAGTACCCTAGAAATTATGTCCTTTATTAACATTCATAGGAATTCATGACTCACTAGGATATCTTACTCAAAACTTTGATTGAATAGATTATTTCTTAAGACCTTAACCTGAATGACCTTACTTTTGTATTAGGATCCATTGGGATTAAACATGCAATTATATCATCAATGAAGATGATATTCCTCAAAACCTATGTGGTAAAATATCTACAATTATATATCATATACCATGTTGATGATGAGTTCATCAAGTGAATATTAATTTATAATTGTTCTAGTCTCAATGTATATAGCCTAAAGTTCATCAGTCATTTTGGACTCTAGATAATCTCAAGATCCTTAAGCTAGGCAAGGTTTTGACTACAATTAAGCATGATGAATACACCAAAATCTTGATGAAATTTTGAGACATATTTGCTTGGTCCTATGTTTATATACCTAGCCTTGATCCTTTTCTTATTGTACACCATCTAGGTGTCACTCCTAGTGCAAAATTCAAAAAATAAAAAGTACAAAAAATGCACCCAAAAGTTACACTTTTGGTGAAAAGGGAGCTCCAAAAACTCCTCGATGTTAGGTTCATCAAATTGATTGAATTTTTTTACTGGATCTCCAGTTTTTTTTTTTAACATGGTCGAATCAATAGACTGTCCAGCTTTTATGGCCTCCATAGTATTTTGCGTTGTCTGCCCCGGAAGCCACCACACAAATCTTTGTGTAGTTCACCCCTATAACCACCATTCCACAATCATTTTAAACCTTTTACACCGCTGAAAGCACCAAGAAAAACACAAGCGTTCAGTCTGACGAGGATCTCCAAAATTGTCCGTATTGATATGAAAATATATATTTTTAGAGTGTACATTAAATTTTGGAACATCAACAAGACATACCCCAAGGATAAATTTTCTTTGACAAACATTGACATAACCATTGATTTTATCATAGGATGTGGAATTTTGTCTTTGATGGAAATATTCTTTAACAATAATCAGATTAAGATATGTTAGAAATATTGAGAACAATATTCTATTCAAATGAAATAGTTTTGTAATATATCACAAGTATGGAGTGAAGCTCAATGACTGGTTTATTATTTCATGGGATCAACTTTGTATAAATAGCAAAGTTGATCAATGTGAGTCATTGGATTACAACAACTCAACAAATCTAAACTGGTCTAAACTAAGAGTTCACCTACCTCATGGAAGAGTGGTAACTCAAGTTAGACTATCCTAGTAGAACTTAAGAGAACTAAAGATTTATTATAACACCCCCCCTTAAGTGATACTAGGGGTGAAAGTAACAATAGGAGATGAGTCCCGACAACAAGGCCTGATGAGGTACTCATGTACAATACTGATGTTACCCAAAAAATGAGTCCCAATAAAAAGGCCTTTTTAGGTACTCATGTACAATGAACTTACATTTTGGAGATACGGTGAAAAAACCACATGGGAAAAACCATCTTCCAAAATGAATAAGAAGAAGAAGAGAAAGTGTGGAGAGGTGAAAACCACTATGCACCCATCTAATGTAACTGCCTTATCCCAAGTTTCTCACGCAACTGAATGTAACGTGGAGAAGCAAAGGACTTGGTGAATATTTTTACAATTTGATTTTCTATGGGAATAAACTCCAAGCTTAGATCTCCTTGTTGAATATGTTGCCAAATGAAGTGCATGTGGAATCCCAATGTGCTTGGTGTGCTGATGCTCAACTGGATTGCAAGAAACATGAATTACACTTTGACTGTCACAACAAAGGGTAATAGGTTTGTCATGGAAAATACCAAATTCCCTCATTATCTAACGAAGCCAAAGAGCTTGCTGACTGATTAAAACTGCTCCCTTTATTCTGCCTCTATAGATGATAATGCTACTGCTTGTTATTTTTTGCATGACCAGGTAATGTGTTAATAAACAAGATAAAAAATATAGCCAGAGGTGGAACATATGTCTTCAATTGAACCTACCCAATCAGAATCTATGTATCCAATGATATCCATGGAATTACCCTCATATAAGAGCCCAAAGTGAGTGGTTCCCTACAAGTAGTGAAGTATTCTCTTTGTTGCTTGCCAATGGCTAAAATGAGGTTGATGGGAGAATCTATATATTAAGCCAAAAACATAGAAAATATCTGCACGAGTATGAGTGAGATACAATAGACTTCCTACAAGTTTTTTGTAGAGAGTAGCATCATATTTATGGTACTTGCAGGAAGTAGTTTGAGTGACTCCATACTGAAAGGGTGTGGAAGAAGGCTTGCAATTAGTCATATTAAACCGTTGAAGAAGATATAAAGTATATTTCTATTGACATAATAAAATCCCTACATCTGTTTGAGTTATCTGAAACCCAAGGAAGTAATGAGCTAAACACAGATCAGCCATCTCAATTTTTTTTAAAAGGGAGTTTTTGATAGTTTAGATGTGAGAAATGGCACTACCAGTGTGTAGAAGATCATCAACATAAAGAACAAGTATGGTGATTTTTTCTTCATATCTCCAAATGGAGACTGTTGCATCAGACTCACGATGAGAAAATCTTGACAAAATAAGGAAGGATTCCATTTTTTCATACCAAGCTCTAGGAGATTTTTTGAGACCATAGAGAGATTTCCTTAGCCTACAAACAAGGGAGGAGTCTTGAATAAATCCAAAAGGTTGTTCATAAATATTTTTTTCTTTTAAGTCCCCATGTAAGAAAGCACTTTTAATATCCATCTAAAAAACTGGCCACTTTTGGGAAGCAGCAAGTTCAAGGACCAGCCTAATAGAATATTTTTTTGCAACTGGTGCAAAGGTTTCAGAATAATCAATGCCTTCAATTTGAGAAAAACCTTTAGCTACCAAGAGAGCTTTGTGTTTGTCAATTTTTCCATCAGGTCCATACTTAGTTCTGTAAATCCATTTACAGTGAACTAATTTTCTTCCTTTAGGTAGAGGGACTAGATCCTAAGTTTTATTTTTTATTAAGGAAGAAAATTTATTCTCCATGATATCATCCCATTCTTTTACACCAGTTGCTTCTTCTAAGGATTGAAGATATGTGGAAATGGACTGACAGACAATACCAAAACCCATGGAGTGGCTTAATCTGGATGATGGAATATCTTGTATGTAAGGAGTGGCCTCTTTAACTATGGTGTGGGCCCATTTTGGAATTGTGGAAGGAGTAATGGGTGTGGCAAGACTTTGAGAAGGAGTTTGAAGTATAGGATCCTCATTATGGTCATCTATCTCAAGGATGGGATCTTCATTATATTGAGGCTCAAATATGGGAGATGGCTCGAGAGAATCAATTTTGGAAGAAGATAATTGAGGATATTTATAAGGGAATGTTTCATCAAATTGAAAATTTCTATGAAAAATACCTCATGAGTTCTGGGATCAAGGAGCCTGTAGGCTTTCATTTCCTCACAATAACCAACAAAGATAAGTTGATTGCTTTTTTTATCTAGATATTTCCTCTTTTTCTTTGGGATGTGTGCCCAAGCAGTACACCCAAGAAATTTGAAAAAATATATATTAGGTTTTGATCCAGTCCATGCTTCCTCTAGATTCAAATGGCCAAGAGCTTTATGTGGTGTGCAGTTTTGAATATAATTAGCACAGTTAATTGCCTCGGCCCAAAAAACTACTAGAAGATCTCTTGAGTGGAGCATACAGTTTGTCATTTATTTTAAAGATCTATTTTTCCTTTCTACAATGCCATTTTGCTATGGATTATGGGAGACTAAATGTTGATGAATTATGCCATGAGTTGAGATAAATATGGAGAAATCATTACTGAAGTATTTCCCACATTATTTTGCTTGATTTTGCAAGTGGTTTGATTTCAACTAAGGCCTTGAAGATTTTAAAGTGGGATAGAACATCACTTTTGTATTTTAGAAAGTAGACCCAAGTTCTTCTTGAAAAATAATCAATGAAGGTTAAGGCATATTTTGCTCCTTTGAAAGAAGGCTCTAGGAAGACCATCAAGTCACTATGGATTAACTCTAGTGAGGATGAAGCTTTTTGTGAACTACTTGGATGAAAAGGATCTTGATGTTATTTCCCAAGAGTACATCTAGGACAAACTCCATAATTTTTACTTGCTTGTATATCTGAGGTGTTGCTTCTTGCTAAATAATTTTCTGGAAAGTCCTCTTTGGAGGGGGGTTGCAATTAGCTCTGATACCATGTTAGAAATATTGAGAACAATATTCTATTCAACGAAAATAGTTTTGCAATATATAACAAGTATGGAGTAAAGCTCAATGATTGATTTATTATTCCATGGGATCAACTTTGTATAAATAGCAAATTTGATCAATGTGAGCCATTATATTACAACAACTCGACAAATCTGAATTGGTCTACACTAAGAGTTCACCTACCTCATGGAAGAGTGGTAACTCAAGTTAGACTATCCTAGTAGAACTTAAGAGAACTAAATATTTACTCTAACAAGATAGTCCTTCAAGACCAATCCAAAATAACTTTCACCACCCCATGGGAACTATTTTATACCAATTCATGCCTTTTGGACTAAATAATGTAGGGGCTACCTACGAGTGAGCCATGATGTAAAATATTTCATGATATGATGTATGACATTGTGGAAGACTATGTCAATGACATTCTCAAATAGTATTTGAATTAATAAGATCATGTTTCAGACCTAATGTGCATCTTAATATGGTTAATGTAGTATAAGGTATACTTAAAGCCTCAAAAGTACATCTTTGGAGTTAGCATCAAAGTGTATCTTTAAGGTTATGTCAGGAAAATTGTTGGGATTCATTGTATCTTAACATGGAATCAAGGTGGATCTTGATAAAATATTGGTTATTGTTGATATCCCACAACTATAAAATCTAACCCATCTTAGGATCCTCTAAGGAAAATTCCATTTTATCTAAAGATTCATTTCCCAACTAGTCGACAAGTGTCAATATTTCACCAAGCTTTTAAGGAACGATGTGGTTTTTGAATGGGATGTCAAAATTCAAGTGGCCTTTGATGCTCTAAAATCCTATATTTTATCCCTTCTATCCTTGTCCCACATAATATCAATAGGCCCTTATTGTTGTATTTAGCAGCTACCAACTATACTTTAGGAGATATGTTGGCACAATACAATGACAAACATAGAGAGAATCATCTTCTATATTAGTAGGACGTTGGTCAATAATGAAGTCTAATACAAACCTTTAGAGAATATTTTACTAGCCATAGTATTTTCCTCTCAAAATATTAGATGTTATATGTTCATCCATAAACCCTTATCATCATGATGATCAATCCCTTGTGCTACCTCATGTTCAAACCTCACCTCTTTGGATGAACTTGAAGAACACAAGCTTATACTGAGAGGGGGGGTGAACAGTATAAGACCTCTTTTTACTTTTTCCTTTATACTTCAAAACAGTAAAGCAATATACCCAAAGCAATATCAAAGCAATGCACAAAACCATCCACAAAGTGACACAACAATTTACATGGTTCATCCACAAAACTTTTCTCTAAAAGTTATCTCAAAGTTCTTTGGGAAACCTTCCCAATTACAATGTTTATGAGCCTCGGCTCAAAGGAGAAACCTTCCCCCAATCTGAATTTATGAGCCTCTGCTCAAAGGAGATACCTTCCCCTACCTCTGCTCTGGCTGGTGATCCTCTAGAAGACCTCTGCCTCCGCTGCCCTTAGCAAATGGAACTCTATCCATAGAAGACACCTGTCTTCCCTACTCTGGTTGGAGACCTCTGTCCTCAACTCTATCACCTCAAAGCTGGTCCTTGAATTTGCACTAAACACAGTCCTTCGGTCTAGCACAAATGTCCTCGTCCTCTGTCTTTGATCAGCACCAAACACAGTCCTTCGGTCTGGCACAAATCTGTCCTCAGGTTCTTCTCATAGAACCAATGCACCTCTGTCCTCAAGTTCTCTGATAGAACTATCAACCTCAGCTTCACAAGTCCTCTGATAAGACCTGTCCAAATCTTCTCACAAGTCCCCACAGAACCCGTCCAAAACCCCACAGTCTCAAGGAACGCCAAAACCTCCCAAGTCCCCAATGGAACCTGTCCAAAACTCGCTCACAAGTTTATCAAGAACACTTGCTTGGCATGAACCCACAAAGAGAATGGTTAGAGACCCAATGTGATTCATCCACCTCATAGAAGCATAAAGAGAATTGTTAGAGACCCAATATGATTCATCAACCTCATAGAAGCATAAAGAGAATTGTTAGAGACTCAATATGTTCTATACTTAACTCCCAATCTCAATCTCAACTCAATCTCAAATCTCAAAAGAATAAGATAGATGTAGTATGCTTTTCTCAAGAACATGAAACACAACCCAACAATTGCCAACCATGCAATATCTCATATAACAATGATACTCATGTTCTTTCCAACAACCAATATCTTTTCTCAACCAATTAGGGCTTCAACAACAATGCTCAAAGACAAGGTTTAACCAACATCATTCAACTCAACATTAACCTTGAAGCATTCAACCAACCATCACTAGAAAAGGAAACAAGTAGAAATCCTTTTCCCTCCAAAGATATTTGAACAAAACAGCCACCAACACAATATCACCAAATGCAAAGAATAACTTGTTCAAATCAACTCAATGGAGTAAGCCCAATTATCATGTATCAAGTAAAAAAAAACACACAACAAACCATCTATGGAAGCAACTCAACCATCAACCTCAAAACAGCCAACCAAGGGTTTCACCAACTCAAAGCAAGTAGCAAGACTCACAACCATAAACCCTAGTGCACAATGCTTCCACTACCTCAAACCAGAATTATGCATTCACCAAATCTCTCATCAATGATAACAATGCATAAGTAGTCTTCAACAAACCAGAAACTAGGATTTACACCCAACCAAAGGAAACTTAGTTGAATACCTTTTCACTCCAATCTTATTTCAGGAAAACATACACCAATCATACTCATAAGAAGAATGTGCCCATACCTTATTGAAGTGAAGGAACCCCTTTGGAAATCTGCCACAATCACAAAGTTCTTTTGCCAATCTTCACAAAGGTTAGTAGATCACAACATTACTCCATTTTTCAATAATCATCACCAAGGTCTCTAATTGCACAACTTCCTTATCTCTCCTAAAACCACTTGTACCATAAACTAAATCACAATAATTATTTCAACAACTTATTACACCTCTCTAATTATTTTTTACATTATAATACCTTTTAATCTCACAAATATCTAAACCCTTATAACTCCCCGAATTCTAATAATTCAAACAACAAAATTTAAATTAAAATATTTAGCCTTTCAAGCCCTTATGTCTCCCTATGCTTTAGAATAAGAACTATTTTAATTTAAACCAAAAAGACTTACCCGAAGTTCGTTGCCGTCACCGCAAGAAATTGAACCTGCATCTTACGCTAGCCTGCATCCTATTTTACCAAAGTCCCCTTCGTTTCGAACAAACAGAAACCTCCAGACCTTATGGGGTTCGTAGCGCCTTCGCTCGAACTAGCAACCGACTCCTCAAACTGTCGGACTAGCTTCCACATCGTTGGATATTCAAACACATGCTCAATTTTATTCCAAGGAAATTTTGCTGTCACTGCGTATTCGTCCTCGAAGTGCTCACTTCATCAATCACTTAATTCCTTCTCCCTTTCGACTGGCGTGCGCTCTTATATCCTTCTTCGATTATTTCATCGAACGAGCGCCTTCCGAATATCACCCTAAAGCTTTGACCAACCAATCGCTTGCCTTCTAAAGTATGAACATCTTTGACCACATAACGTTCGATTTCCTCCTTTGTCGATACAAATCTTTTATGATGAAAACAAAAATGCGCTCGATTAATATCAAAATCATCCCCTCCTATGAATGAAATTATTTTCCTTATTTATATGCACTTTGATGCCTATTACCAAATACGTCGGCAAAATACATTAATTTAATTTTAAAATATTAATTTAAATTTTAAATAAATAAAATTTAAACTAAATATTTAAAATTAAATATCTTCATCACCGGGGCACCTTTTTCAATGAAACGAAGAGCCAACTTGGGTTTTAAGAAAAACCCATTTCAAATCTATTGTCCATGGTTTTAAATAAAACCTTTTATTTTGTCTGCCTTGGTTTTCACAAAAACCCTTCCGCTTCTTGACATCAATGACAACATCAACACTTGAGCAAAGGCAATGTACCCAATGTACCCAAAATTGCCAACAATCTCCCCCTTTGTCATTGATGGCAAAACTTTACTAAAAACACATCTTCAAGAGCCAAAACTGAAACCCACAACTCAGAATCTACCTTTGAAGTTTTGCTCCCCCTGACTTGAAGCTTTCCTCTTCACTTGAAGCTCTCCCCCTTACTCATATCTCTCCCCCTTTGTCATCAATGGCAAAGGGCCACCTTTGGGGCTCGAAACTAAGAATGAGCCTCTTAGCTTAGTCCCTCCCCCACCTCCTATTGAGGTGATTAATTCTGGGGTGGGAGTAAAACTCCCATTAGGCACTGATCATCATCAACGTCTATAACTTCCTTGTCGGGCCTTCTCTTGAACTCTTTGTCCATATTCCTGTTCCTGTCATTGTTCTGATCCTTGGACCTGATCATGCCACTGTTCCTGTTCCTGTATTCTAGAATTTCAGCTCTACACTGTCTAGCTATGTGACCTTCATTGTTGCACTTGTAACAAGTAACAATGTTATTTCTTTGAGGCATACATGTTCTTTGAATCCACTTGTTCTGACTAAACCTGTTCCTATTGTTTGCCTTGCAATGAACTGCCTTGTGCCCAAACCGATTGCAAGAGTAGCAATACCCATAAAAGAAATCACCACTTCTGAAACTGTTATTTACCTTCTTCACTCGAGCCATGCAATGTACAGACCATGTGACCAAACCTGTGACAAGCAAAACATCTGCCTTGAAACTTTCCTTTATTTGACTTCTCAGTCCCTGAAAACTTCTCCTTCTTCTCATTTCGAAATCTGTTTTCTATTTCTATGCATCTATCATTCAAGGACTCATGATCTGAAATATTTTCCTCATTAGAACTCTCTTCCTTTTGGAATCTCTTACTAGACTCTCCAACTTGTTTCTTGTGAGGCTTAACAAAACCAAGACCTATTTTATCTGTTGGATTTCTTTGACTTTGGATGAGAGACTTAACCTTTTTGGAGCTTTCTTGAAACTCGTACAACTTATCCTTGTACTTTTTATTTTCCTCTTTCAAAGAAGCCATTTTTTGTTCTAATTCACTATACTCAAGCACCTTAGATTCTAACTCATTCTTGAGTTCTTGTGCATTAGCCATAGAGACATCAAGACTTTCTATAAGTTCATCTCTCTCCATACAACATTCATCTAACTTATCCTTGAGTCTAGCATTCTTCTTTCTTTCCTTTTTCAAAACACTAAGAGCATTTGTAAGTTCACATTCAAGATCCTCTATTTGATTGCACTTTGAATTATCAAGGCCTTTTTCAGATTTCTTATCACTAGAGGTGCTACCCTTTTCAAAAACCATACATGCATCTTCCTTATCATTTTCTGAAGCATCCTCATACATACTAACAACCAATTCATTATTTGTGCAATCATCCTCAAGGTGACCAAAATTTCCACATCTAAGACATTTCATGATAATGAATCTATGTTTCGGTTCTTCCTCTTTTTCGATATGAACAACATCTCATTTTCATTATCACTTGAAGAACTTTCACTATCACTACTAGAACACTTACTTGCTTTGTCTAGGTAGAAGCTCTTCTTGTGCTTGTGAGAATACCTCTTTCCTTTATTGTTGTGCTCATCTTTGTTCTTCCTTTGATGCCTATGCCTTTCAGAATCCTTGCTCTTACAATCCTGTTTAACTTCATCACTTTCATCCTTGGCAACAGTACGGTTAGTAGCATAATGACCAAACTTTCCACAATTGAAACATCTCACGTTTTTCATATTTTTGTGCTTTCTAAAGAACTTGCCTTTCTTGCTGTAATATGCCTCTTCATCACCAGAAGACTCATCACTCTCTTGAAGTTGTTTACCTTTGGAATTCTTGGTAGTCTTGAAAGCTGCCTCCTTCTTGACATCAACCTTCACTTGAGTTCTCAACTCAAATGTTGCAAGTATACTATGGAGCTCATCCTTTTTTAACTTATCCAAATCTTTAGCTTCCTCAATAGCAGAAATATTTTCACTAAATCTATTAGGAAGAGATCTTAAAATCTTATCACAAACATCATTTTCAGCAAGCTCAAAACCTAAGTCTTTCATGGAGTTAACAACTTCATCCATACGAAGCATGTAGTCACTAATATTTTCATCATCATTCATTTTGAGTTGTTCAAACATACCTTTGAAGTGTCTCAACTTGGCCTTTCCGACATTTGTATCAACTGTATGAACCACCTTCAACTGATTCCACATTTCACTAGCTGTCTTGCAGTGAATCACTTTGGTGAGATCTGCTTTCTGTAAGCCTTTCAGGATTGCATTCATTGCTTTTGAATTGTTGTGATGTAGGAGCCTTTCTTCTTTAGTATTAGGACCATGTTCGGGAATAGTGTACTCATCTTCAATCACTTCCCAAACCTCATTCCCAAGTGCCATTAGATGAACCTTCATCCTTGCACTCCAAAGACCAAAATCTGATCCATCAAGAATAGGTGTTGCATTGCCACTTGAATGATCCATTGTGTTCTTTACTAGCTTTTCCTTCAAGCTGTTAAACTTTTCGAAGGAACCGGCTCTGATACCAATTGAAGAACACAAGCTTATACTGAGAGGGGGTGAACAGTATAAGACCTCTTTTTACTTTTTCCTTTATACTTCAAAATAGTAAAGCAATATATCCAAAGCAATATCAAAGCAATGCACAAAACCATCCACAAAGTGACACAACAATTTACATGGTTCATCCACAAAACTTTTCTCTAAAAGTTATCTCAAAGTTCTTTGGGAAACCTTCCCAATTACAATGTTTATGAGCCTCGGCTCAAAGGAGAAACCTTCCCCCAATCTGAATTTATGAGCCTCTGCTCAAAGGAGATACCTTCCCCTACCTCTGCTCTCGCTGGTGATCCTCTAGAAGACCTCTGCCTCCGCTGCCCTTAGCAAATGGAACTCTATCCATAGAAGACACCTGTCTTCCCTACTCTGGCTGGAGACCTCTGTCCTCAACTCTATCACCTCAAAGCTGGTCCTCGAATTTGCACTAAACACTAGTCCTTCGGTCTAGCACAAATGTCCTCGTCCTCTGTCTTTGATCAGCACCAAACACAGTCCTTCGGTCTGGCACAAATCTGTCCTCAGGTTCTTCTCATAGAACCAATGCACCTCTGTCCTCAAGTTCTCTGATAGAACTATCAACCTCAGCTTCACAAGTCCTCTGCTAAGACCTGTCCAAATCTGCTCACAAGTCCCCACAGGAACCTATCCAAAACCTGCTCACAAGTCCTCAATGGAACCTGTCCAAAACCTGCTCACAAGTCCCCAATGGAACCTGTCCAAAACCTGCTCACAAGTTTATCAAGAACACTTGCTTGGCATGAACCCACAAAGAGAATGGTTAGAGACCCAATGTGATTCATCCACCTCATAGAAGCATAAAGAGAATTGTTAGAGACTCAATATGATTCATCAACCTCATAGAAGCATAAAGAGAATTGTTAGAGACTCAATATGTTCTATACTTAACTCCCAATCTCAATCTCAACTCAATCTCAAATCTCAAAAGAATAAGATAGATGTAGTATGCTTTTCTCAAGAACATGAAACACAACCCAACAATTGCCAACCATGCAATATCTCATATAACAATGATACTCATGTTCTTTCCAACAACCAATATCTTTTCTCAACCAATTAGGGCTTCAACAACAATGCTCAAAGACAAGGTTTAACCAACATCATTCAACTCAACATTAACCTTGAAGCATTCAACCAATCATCACTAGAAAAGGAAACAAGTAGAAATCCTTTTCCCTCCAAAGATATTTGAACAAAACAGCCACCAACACAATATCACCAAATGCAAAGAATAACTTGTTCAAATCAACTCAATGGAGTAAGCCCAATATCATGTATCAATAAAATAATAACTTGATCAACCAACCTCTATGGAAGCAACTCATCCAACAATATCAAAACAGCCAACCAAGGGTTTCACCAACTCAAAGCAAGTATCAAGACTCACAACCATAAACCCTAGTGCACAATGCTTCCACTACTCCAAACCAGAATTATGCATTCACCAAAACTCTCATCAATGATAACAATGCATAAGTAGTCTTCAACAAACCAGAAACTAGGACTTACACCCAACCAAAGGAAACTTAGTTGAATACCTTTTCACTCCAATATTATTTCAGGAAAACATACACCAATCATACTCATAAGAAGAATGTGCCCATACCTTATTGAAGTGAAGGAACCCCTTTGGAAATCTGCCACAATCACAAAGTTCTTTTGCCAATCTTCACAAAGGTTAGTAGATCAAAATAATCAACATTACTCCACTTTTCAATAATCATCACCAAGGTCTCTAATTGCACAACTTCCTTATCTCTCCTAAAACCACTTGTACCATAAACTAAATCACAATAATTATTTCAACAACTTATTACACCTCTCTAATTATTTTTTACATTATAATACCTTTTAATCTCACAAATATCTAAACCCTTATAACTCCCCGAATTCTAATAATTCAAACAACAAAATTTAAATTAAAATATTTAGCCTTTCAAGCCCTTATGTCTCCCTATGCTTTAGAATAAGAACTATTTTAATTTAAACCAAAAGGACTTACCCGAAGTTCGCTGCCGTCACCGCAGGAAATTGAACCTGCATCTTATGCTAGCCTGCATCCTTTTACCAAAGTCCCCTTTGTTTCGAACAAACAGAAACCTCCAGACCTTACGGGGTTCGTAGCGCCTTCGCTCGAACTAGCAACCGACTCCTCGAACTATCGAACTAGCTTTCGCGTCGTTGGATATTCAAACACATGCTCGATTTTATTCCAAGGAAATTTTGCTGTCACTGCGTATTCGTCCTCGAAGTGCTCACTTCATCAATCACTTAATTCCTTCTCCCTTTCGACTGGCGTGCGCTCTTATATCCTTCTTCGATTATTTCATCGAACGAGCGCCTTTCGAATATCACCCTAAAGCTTCGAACCAACCAATCGCCTGCCTTCTAAAGTATGAACATCTTTGACCACATAACGCTCGATTTCCTCCTTTGCTGGCACAACGGCTTTTATGACGAAAACGAAAAATGCGCACCGATTAATATCAAATCATCCCATCTTATGAATGAAATTATTTTCCTTGATTTATATGCACTTTGATGCATTACCAAATACGTCGACAAAATACCTTAATTTAATTTTGGAATATTAATTTAAATTTTAAATAAAATTTAAACTAAATATTTAAAATTAAATATCTTCATCACCGGGGCACCTTTTTCAATGAAACGAAGAGCCAACTTGGGTTTTAAGAAAAACCCATTTCAATTCTGTTATCCATGGTTTTAAATAAAAACTTTTTATTTTTACTGCCTTGGTTTTCACAAAAACCCTTCCGCTTCTTGACATCAATGACAACATCAAAACTTGAGCAAAGGCAATGTACCCAATGTACCCAAAATTGCCAACAGAACTAGTAAGAGTGCCATAGTACTTAATGAATTTTTTCTAAATTTTGTCAACCAAAAGTCTATAAAAGGCTAAGTCATTGTTGACCAGCTACTAGTTGCACCCATAGAAGTTATTGATCCCTTAGTGGTAGAATTTTCAAATGACTCGATTTTTAGTCTAGAAACAAATCAACCTGACTCTTAGATCTTGTAATTTAATGGTATTAGTTGTATCAAAGGACTGGAGGAAGGAATCATCTTGGCCACTCCTATAACAACCCAAAACTACCAAACCAAAATATTTTGAAATAATTATTACATGAAAAGGTTCTCAAGGGGGACACCCTTATTTTATTTATCTTAGCATACAAGGCTTCACCACATTTTAGTTCTAAGTCACTATAGACGACACTTAGTGGATAGGAGTGGCCAACTCCCATATTTTATGGGGCTTACCTTACTAAAACTACATGTTTAGGATACCAAAATTTCTCCTCCCATCTTTCCCATATCCTCATCAACATAGGACCATGTGACCACAATGTAGGGATTACCCTTTAAGGCCTATAACACATAAAGGGGGACTCTTATTCCTTAACCTAACTCTAAGTCCATCTAGGTAGGTTAATAAAGTGGATATCCTTAATGCATAGTTACCACACCTCCGTGGGCTAACAAATATTATTGTCACTTTTATAGAAACTAATATGATCACCTAATCCTACATGATCGAGGGATCACCATTGCTAACTTGTGAATGGTTCCAAAACTCCTAGTTGTATTATACCCGATCCTACTCATTCAAGGTATAAATATTCACAATATAACTAGCTATTGTATTCAAACAACTAGGTTTATGATATCTTAGCTATTTCATCTTTGCAACTCCTAAATCTCATATTTACTTGGTTA
This sequence comes from Wollemia nobilis, assembly GCA_028583015.1. Classification (NCBI taxonomy): domain Eukaryota; kingdom Viridiplantae; phylum Streptophyta; class Pinopsida; order Araucariales; family Araucariaceae; genus Wollemia; species Wollemia nobilis. Next base: position 14,344,011 of record JAQPPZ010015100.1, read on the forward strand.
TTGCATCCATGCAACTCCTCCCAGGATTGGGTTCTATTATATTTTGACTTACAAGAGAAATTCTAACCACCCCAACCTAATTTAATAAACTTACATCAAAACATAATTATCTAATAAAACATTACATATTACACTATATGAAAAGCATTTATAAAAGAACTACTTGATCCAACATGTTGCAATTTATAATAAAGATTCAACATACAACAAAGCCAAATTGCACATATTACAAATACTTAACATATACTCCAAGGATCCTTTATGCTAACATACATACTTTAACACAAGAGATCCAATTATCATAGTGATGTATTATAGCAATTGAAAGAACTCATTTCTATATATCCATGGCAAATATTGTTGAACACATCTTAGAGTGCAAAACTCAAAACATAATTTTAACAATATAACCTTTAACTTTGTACAATAATCAAGTTTACAAAGCTATTTGAACAAAGTGAAGACAAGGAAAATATGTCATTGCATTAACTTGAAAGATACATTATAAAATGAAAATCGTTTTACAAAATGCCCTTAAGGGCTTACAAATTAGGGCTTTCATAATGAAAATTTACCTTGTTTTACATGACAATATCAAATGACATTGATGCTCATTTTCCTAACTCCTTGAAGGTGTGGATGTATTTTTTGCTTCACTAGAAGGCTTGACCATCCTAGACTATGTGTGCTCCAATTAGCTCCTACACACAATAAAATAAAGAATAGATCAATAGAATATGACAGGCCTAGCATGCTTAGGCCCCAGTTTCATAAAATGATGCAAAAACTAAAATAAGCATTCTAAAATTAAACCAAAATTAGAATTCGGCATACTAAATGTTATTAAACACAACTAAATTTATCTTATTGAAATACAAAATTATTTCATTAGGCTTCACTAGGATATTTTTGGGATGCAAAATGAAGAAAATTGGGGGTATTTATAGAATTTTTGGAGGGATATGGGAGGGTACCCAAGACCTAGAGTGCCTACTTTTACCCAGTGTGAAAAGGGTTTAGGCATTTAATGAATCTATTTTGACTTGGGCCACCAATGGAAATTTTAAATTCAAATAAATTGAATTTAAACCCCATTGCGTGTGAAAAGAGATTTTGTATTTAAATGTGGGTGTCTGATGGGAGATTAGAGGAGTTTAACTAGTAGATAAGTGAGATTATGAAGAATTTGAGGAAGATTATGGGAAAATGATGGATTAAGTGGTATTTAGAGTGAAATTAGAGGATTAGGGAGGCTAAGAGGGGATTAGCAAGGGTTTTAGTGAGTTGGGGATTTTGGTGGATGCAAATGACTAAAATTTGGTGTCTACAAATGCCCCTTTTGTACTATGTTGTGTAAAAACACAATGCGGTGCAAAAAATAAAATACGATTGGTTGGATTGATGATGAATGATAATGAATGGGTTCTTAAGGAGGGTGACATAAGGTTACCCCAAATCAAGGACAATGTAGCATACCCTAACCATGGAAGTGATGAAATCTGCGAACCTTGTCTTTGACAAATGTTTGAGCGTATTTATTTTGGCAAAAGAACCGACCATGTGATCGGTGTCCTCATGATGTTGTAATTTATTATAGGTGGTCAATCAATTTTTCCACCTCGATTGTAGCATAAGTCATGTAGACCCATACATAGGCATGGTGCATAGTGAATCAAATTTGATTAGAGTTTGATTGAGAGGAGAAATTCTACATTTTGACCCAATAGAGTAGGGTTCATGATAGCCTTAGGCAAAGTTCTTGGATAGACATCAAGTCAAAAAATAGATTTTTGGGTATTAATCTTGTTTAGGATTAATTTTTTTTATATATTTTGTATACCCCCTCAAGTGGCGAGTGGGTGGAAGATAGAATTTATGGTAGTGAAGAGTCAATTGATAAAATGTGGAATGTCAAATGGGGAGAGACAAATAATGAAAAGTGGTAGGTAGGGAAGGAAAATTGTGGGGTTGTGTTTTTTATTGAAACAAGTGTATTTATGGTAATCTTCCCATATTATCGTATTGCATGGGTAACCAGTCCTTGCAACCACCATTTGAGTAGAATAGATCACTAGATACAAAGTTCATGCAAGGACATAGGCTAGCTAATCTACAACAAGAAATGAAATCTGAAGAAACTATAGGAAAGAAAAATGTATTCTAGATATTGACCAAAGGGGTTTGGTGCATTTGGAGCCTTTGAAATAAAAATATAAAATGTTAACCAAAGGGGTGGGGTGCCTTTGGGACCTTTGGACTGGAATTTTATTTTTTGAGATGGCGAGGCAAAGGGAACAATATTTGACAAAAATGATATGACCATTGGAACCTGATAGTGGATGTGTTATGAGATGTGAATGTGAGGCAAATAAGGCAACATTTAACAAAAGGATGTAACTTTTTGAACCTAGAAATTTATTGGGTGAGTGAATGTGTGTTGGCATCGATAAAAGCACACCAAAGTTTTTATGGTGAGGCAAAGTATTTGATTAAGTGAGATTTTGACTACGTTTTCCTAGGTGGGTGATGATTGAATTGTTGCTCTTTTGTCCCAATGAAAAAAGAGCAAAAATGATTTTTTTGGTTGAGGCCTAAAAGAAATCTATTTTATAGGCATTTGCATTCATGTTTCATCATTTTTTATTTTGAGATGAGGATAGCGTGTGTAAATGGATACATGATGAATGGTTATTATTCATTGATATGGGGGGATATGATGTATGGATGGTGTGATGTATATGTTTTAGGTGTAGGTGCATGATGGAGGTATGCAAGTGAATAGATATGACATGTGAGATGACATGGAATTGATATATTGAAGTGCATTGATGATGATGTGTAAGGACTCTCTTTTTGGTTTTTTTATTGGTTGGGATTTGATTTGATTTTTTTTTTTTGTGATATTTTTTATTTCAGAGGATTTTGTTTATTTATAATGTGGATGTGATGGAGGATGATGAATATGTGCCTAATTATGTGTGGTATATGGTCTAGATGATATAATTAGAATAGATAAGAATTGACTGTGGTGAATGTAATATTCAGAATATAATAAAAGCATGCAAGTATGTTTAGTTATCATTCAAAAAGTGCTTAGAGACATATCGTTACTGATGATTTTAATGGATTAATTAATGATATCGACACGATGGTACTAACACAACTATAGAATAGGTGGTAGGAAGTGGAACACAAAATATACATGGGGTGAGAAAAAATGGAGAAGTGAAGATGAAATAACTTATCAACCCATGTGTCCTAAGGAGGAAGAATCTCAAAGTGCTTTTAGGAAACTCAAACACCCTAGTACCATTGATCAAATTCATCTACTAATCAAGTAGGTGCTCGAAGATAACTAAGATCAGTCCAATGAGTTAAGGGTCTCAAGGACCAAAGTGTGTGCAATCATTTTCATTCCCATTTTTGAGTGAGGCAAGGCTAACTATTTGCAAATTAAACCATTATAAGCTAGCTCACCCACAAGTAGTCAAGGGTCTATACAAAAGATCGCTAATATGAAAAACATATCACCATATGGAGGGCATACTCCACTACCATTTATATGTCTACAACACCAATGGAGATAGCCCTACAATCCTTCAATATTTCTCCACTGCCAACCAAGTGTCTATAGCCTTGGTGGAGATGTCTAAAATACCTAAGGATCTGTGACAATATATTGCATTATTGATTTTGATATTGATTTTTTTTTTTTCTTGATTTTCTCTTTCTTTTTTTGCTAACATATATGCCATGTGGATCCTCAGGTTTGGATTATGTGCATGATAGGATGAACAAGGAAAATCGTTCACTTTATGGCTAGAGAGACACTGGGTGTCGTCTTTTCTAAACTATAAATTTGATTAATATGTGATATGTGCATGGTCCAAGAGAACATCTGAGGTAGCCAAAAAAGACCTATAGCATACAAATATTAGCAAGCATTCAATGCAGGTTTGATTGAGACACTAGGCATGGCGGAGCAACAAAAAAACCTAGAGATTCTTTGAACCAAATATTTTGAAAGAGACAAGGTGTCATATGGGTAGTGTTAAGAAACACAAGGGTTATGATAGATGGTTGTGGAAGCAAAGAACATGGTGGTAATGAGCATATGAAGAGATAGTATGAATACAATTATGGAGATGCCCTTGATTAAGACAACAAAACCAGGCCAAATGAGACATGAAAAATAGAACCAAATGATTATGGTGGTTTTTATATGAGAAATTTGGAAGGAAAAGGGGTTGCAAATCCCCTAGACTAGATGATGGATTAGAAAAAAGGAAAAATTGAGCCAAGTTAAGATTGAATGTTATAATATTGTGCATGTGTGGTAAGGTGTTGTAGTCACAAGGAAAAGAAATAAAGAAAAGAGTCATTGTAAGAATATCATGTGGAGGAGAGTGTTAATGCTCCATTATCTAGGAGTTCTTGTAGTATATTCTTGAACTATCAATAGTCTTTAATTTCATGCCCCTATTTTTAATGATAAACATAATAATTAGACTCCTTATATGACTTGGATTTAGGTTTGGTGGGGTCTGTAGATCATATGTTAGGTAAATAAATTGTTCTTGTATCCTATAATTTTTGAAATATTATCGATAGTATCTCTGATAGAGGCATCTAGGTACATGCCAAACAAGGTGGATGAGGTCATTTGGAAGGTTGAGGTGAAAGTGAAGTGGAGGAATATGTTGTAGAGGAGGATTGAGGGGATGCTATAGTGGTGTCTAGGTGACTTAACTGTAGCTCAAAGGTTGTGAGTCAATCCAATATTTATTGAAGGTTAATGGGAGGTGGAGTTGGAGAGGTGTCTTGGCAACTCAACTGCAGCTCAATATTGGCGATTCAATCCAAGATCTATTTTAGGAAATTTGAAGGTGGAGTTGGAGGTGGAGTGGATGGTATATGATTGAATTGGTTGGTGGTTTTTTTAAAAGTAAGGTAATAAGTATGGGAACATGAATATTGGAGAGGTGGAGGAAGGAGATAGGATGACTGGTGGAGCTATGAGAATTGGGCCATGTGAGGGTAGGGGATAGAAAATAGGATATTGGAAGTAAAGGTGATAGATATGGAGTTGAAAACAAAGTTGATAGATATGGGTTTGGAATAAGAGGTGGTGAAGACTAGATCAAAAGAAGAGGTAGAAGACATGAGGGGGATCGATGCAAGGAGTTGTTAATGGGCTATGTGTAACAAAACATGGGTGAAATTGTTGGATGGGCTTAAGATTTTAGGCTAGAATATGATGGCCTTGAATAGTTCATGATATAAGGGGAGGGATAAGGGTAATATATGGATGGACTACATGGCAAGGTAGGGGGAGTCTCCTTTGAACAAGGTGGAGGGACTTCGGGTGGATGAAAGATTTGTTTTCATAAAAAGGGCTATGGGAATGGGTATGGATGGTTGCAACAGGGAGGAAATTTGGAGGAAGAAAATTATCATGATAAATATGGATAGATTCATAGAATCATCATCCTTAGGATCAATAGTAAGACATGGGAGGTCATTCCCAAGAAGGACCAATGAATTTTTATGATATCCTAAACTAGATTTGTCTTGTGGTAGTGGGTAGGGAGGGTGAACAATAGTGTGTGGACCCTGTTCATATTTCATGGCAAAGGATAAATTAGATATATAACTAATGGTACCACAAAATGATAGTGGAGACTTAGAGGGATCAAAGGAAACATCAAGTCTCCTAGGGACAAAGTTAGTATACTTTGTGGAAGAACCAATGGGGATGATAGAACCAATAGTTAAGGGTATTTTAGAGGGTGACAAAAATATTTAAACACCCCTAAGGGTTTACAAATCAGGGCTTTCACAATGAAAATTTGCCCTGTTTTATATGACAAGATCAAATGACATTGATGTTCATTTTCTTGACTCCTTCAAGGTGAAGATGGATTTTGTGCTTCATTGGAAGGATTGACCATCTTATACTGTTTGTTCTCAAATTAGATCCTACACAAAATAAAAAAAAACAATAGATTAGTAGCATATATCAGGTCTAGCATGCTTAGGCCCTAGTTTCAAAAAATGACCCAAATAAACTAAAAGAAGCATTCTAAAACTAAACCAAAATAAAAATTTGGCATACAAAATGTTATAAAACACAACTAAATTTATCTTATCAACATATGAAATTATTTTAGTAGGCTTTGCTAGGATATTTCTAGGATGCAAAATGAAGAAAATGGGGGGTATTTATAGAATTTTTAGAGGGAGAGGGAAGGGTACCCAATATCTGAAGTGTCTACCTTTACCAAGTGTGAAAGGGGTTTAGGAATTTAATGTATCTATTTTGACTTGGGCCACTAATGAAAATTTTAAATTCAAATAATTGAATTTAAAACCCATAGAGTGTGAAAAGGGATTTTGCATTTAAATGTGGGTGTTCAATGGGAGATTAGAGGGGTTTAATTAGTGGATAAGTGATATTATGAAGAATTTGAGGAATATTAGGGGGAAATGATGGATTAAGTTGGACTTATAGGGAAATTGGAGGATTAGAGAGGCTAAGAGGGGATTAGTGAGGGTTTTAGTGAGTTGGGGGTTTTGGTGGATGCAAATGATTAAAATTTTGTGTCTACACAAAGTATTCCTTTATAAATTCTTTGAATCATTTTAATCAACTAAATATTACTAGATCTTATGAAGCCACTCCACAAATATCTCCAAGACCTCTAAATATTTGCAACATCTTCTTGGTAGAAAAATCCACCCACAACTTATGATAGATACTTAGGGATCAGGACAGCCCTAGATGCAATACAATTTTTTTTTAAAGTATGTCATTTCCTAGTATGCAATCAACCATGCATAAATATCTTAATGAGAAATAATCCAACACGGAGAGAATCTCATACTTCTCTTTATAATGATCCCTTGATCCACATAGATCTCCATAATTATTATAATAGTTTCTCTTTCAAAACCAACATGCAATAAATCATTTTATTAAAGATAATCTCATACTTCTCTTTATAATAATCCCTTAATCCACATAGATCTCAGGAATCATTATAATAGTTTATATTTCAAAACCAACATACCATAAATCATTTTATTAAATAGAATCCCATACTTCTCTTTATAATGATCCCTTAATCCACATAGATCTCAAGAATCATTATAATAGTTTCTATTTCAAAACCAACATACCATAAATCATTTTATTAAAGAGAATACCATACTTATCTTTATAATGGTCCCATTTATCTACATAGATCTCAAGAGTTCATTATAAGTTTTCAAATTATCCCAAATTATACTTCAACTACAAATAATCTATCTTCCTTTAACAATAATAAGCTTAAACATCTATTAAGCAATAAATCAAATCCAATACTACAAAGGATCTATCTTTATTTACATTAATATGCTTAAACATTTATTAAGCAATAAATCAAATCCAATACTACAAAGGATCTATCTTTCTTTACATTAATATACTTAAACATCTATTAAGCAATAAATCAAATCCAATACTACAAAGAATCTATTATAACATTACATAGAGGATTTAATTTCAAAACATGCTCTCTAAGCTAAAAGGTAATATAAAACATTAGGAAACACATATCTAAAATCATAAACCAAAAAAATATCAAATAAAACATTGGAGCTTCTAATGTTCAAAATCAACCAAAGCCTGAAAAACCTAACATCACCATTTGAGAAATATCATGCATAGGTTAATGTAGGAAGAAGGGAAACAACGCCAGGCTAACATAGGAATAAGGGTGACAACACCAAGACGATATCAAGGATGGGAAAACACACTCCAAATGATGATCCCAATTAGCACAAGCACCAAGACGATCCAAGAAAATAAGGAGCCATTGAATGCATACCCCATGGATGTAAGGAGAAGCAGCAAGAAAGAATTCTAGTCGGCCTACGTGATAGAAAAGAGCCAAACCAACCCTAAATAGCAAGCTTATCCAAGCAACAAAAAAATCTCAAAGACATCAAATGATTCTAAAACAAAAATAGGTTAACCTCCCAATCACAACAAAGGCATGTGACTCAAATGCAAGAATGATAAAGGCTAACATCAAATGATTCATAGAAAAATAAAGAATACATACAATAAAGAAGGTGATTTTAGAACAAAAAAGCATAATAGAGTTATAGCAAAGCATTGCATACAAGCAAAAGCAAGGAACCACCTGATTCAAGCCTTCCTTTATGCCTCATTTATCTTTGGTGAAGCTCTAGTTCCAAAAACCACTCTACACATGTCGTTCAGCTTATCTCCTTTCCACCAACATCCTGATACTTGCTTCCTCTGAAAGCTACCTCATTTCCAACAAATTCACTCCACTCAAATAAGTATCCATGCATTGTTCTTGTTATAACATATAAGACGATAAATAAAGCACTACTCTTAATGCTCTTCATTAAGGCACCACCTCAGCATTATTGAATAAAACGTCTCCAAGGCGCTTCAAAAAAGGAGTTCTTTACAACCCACTACTCATTTAATTAATTAAGTAATGGTAATTTATATTAATATCAAAGGTTAGTATTAGTTTATTAACATTTATATTATTATTCTCCAAACTAAGAGATATATGAATATTCTTTCTTAAAACATCTTAATTTTTGTTTTAAGAAAAACTTAGCTCAACTAATAATACATAAAATCCATGCATACCAAGAACAATAGATATTTGCACCAACAATATTACTTCACAAAATTTATGCATACTAAGAAAAAAATAGATTTGCACCAATAATATTAAACACTATTGATTTATCCTAAAGTGGGTAGACTCCTTTAAGATATTCTAATGCTATTGCCAACCCATTAAGGAGATTCGTTGCACAAGCAACTTCTTGGTCCAATGGCATGAATATGAAAACAAGAAAAATGCAATGCATCTACATGAAAGGTAGTTTTCCTTGTTACCCTAATTTGTTGATGAGAAATTCATCATCATCATTTCTCTAAAATATCTCTCTTTGTAGGTGGTTCACCCTTATGATCCCACCATTGAGAGAGAGCATCTGATCCTACTTCCACAATTACATCAGCAATACCATATTCCAATATCAAAAGAATGAACTCATCCCATCATATAGACATCACTAAGGAGATATACCAATAAACATTCAAAATTAATACATAGTTCATTGTCCATAAAAGTTATGCCAAGAAGGGTTGTTACAAATTCTTAATAATAGCTAATCACGTTGTCTTTTAAGATTAAGTTTTCATATAACAACAATACCACCAAATACAAAGTTCTTATCTTAGGGCTACATGTGACATCAACTCTTTAGGCTATAATAATTTTTATATTTGGAGACTCTCAACTAGTAGTAACAAAGTCAATGGTTTTTATCAAACCAATAATGATAAGTTTAATCCATACAAAGACATCATTGACAAACTAATGGTTGCTTTCAATAAAAATACCTTTAATGTTATCCCTAGATATGGTGATAACTATGTCAATGCTATATACTTGGCTAAATTCCTTATCCCTTTAGAGATTTGATTATGAATAATCTATAATCATCATTTGGTATATTAAGGATTCTTCAACCTTATAATCTAGTTATCTTTCTTTAGAAGTATTTTCTATAGAAGCACCTTCATCCTCTAATCCTTCATTTAAGGATATATTTGCTTCTTAAGCATGATACTTACCTAATGGTTTTGTTGTTGCTATTGCACAACTTACCCCAAAATTGGGGACCCCCTTGAAAATTTAGAAAATTTTGGAATTTATTGTTTGTCATGTCTGGAAGTTTTGTTGGGTTTATGGTCTACCATAGAGTGTTGTGATTTTGTAAATAAAGGTGTTGCTTTATAGTTCATTTAGGTGTCATTGTTTTCTTGTTAAAGTAATGCATTTTCCGTGATGTTTTGAGGTTAGTTTTATTTTTTTGTTTTTATGTTATTATTTTTTAAGTGTCCCAATTTTTTAAAGGGGTTTTGGGTTTTATTTTAAATGTTTATTTTAAATATTTTAAATTAATGTTGGTTAAAATATTTAAAATTAATTTAAATTAATATATTCCAGTAAATAATAAAATTTCGGCCCAGACAAGTTCCATGAACCCTTTTCTTTCAATGGAAGAATTTTCCCTAGTAGGCAAGTTTTTGGGAGGTAGGTCGGACATGGAGACTATCAGGGCTTGGGCAACGGGTAAATGGTGACTGGTAGGCAGCTTGGATTTGGTAGCTCTAACTCGAGGGTTCTTCATTATCTGTTTTAACAGTATGGAGGATGCTGACCACATTTTAATAGGAGGTTCTTGGTTTTTGGGCAAAAGGAGCCTTTTTCTCAGATGATGGGGTGAAGATTTTGACCCTGAAAAGCAAAATATTAATATTGTCCCTATTTGGGTTCGTCTCTCGAGTCTACTTGCCCAGTTCTTCAATAAATATTGGTTGCAGGGCATAGCCATAACTATAGGGGACCTGATATCCATTGACCATGTGACCTTGTCCAGGACAAGGATGACTCATGCACGAATATGCATAAATGCTAATTTGGATAATGAATTTCCAAGGTTTGTGGAGCTAGAGTATGGATAATACTATCAAAAATAGCTGGTAGAATACAATAATAGACCGAAATTCTATGTAGAATGAAATAATCAAGGACATCTATGCAATCAGTGTCCTAACCTAGCAATGAATAGAGAAAAGCAGAAGCAGGGAATGCTAGACAGAGGAAATTTGAAGATTTTTCCTGGCAGAGGTGATTTCAATCAGGAAAACTATGTCTACCAAAAAATAAAAGAGAGGGTGCAGGGTCCCAACAAGACAAATGAAAACAACAGGTTGTTGGCAACCAAAATATTCAAGCAAGTTCCAATCCTCTAGTTTCAAATAAATTTTCAATTCTATCCAATATGGCAGTAGGAGGATTATCGGAAGATATGGAAGCCCAGAACCTTTAGGCTAACCTTTTTAAATCTCTAGAATCCCCATCCAATTCAGGATCCTCAAACCCTAATGTTGAAATTATTGTAAGCCCCATGGGCATCACAAAGCCAAACCCTAATACCCAATCTCTAGAATCCCCATCCAAGTCGGGATCCTTAAACCCCAATGCTAAAAATACTTCAAGCCCAATGGGAATCCCAAAGCCAAACCCTAATGCTAAAGAACTTAGGAAGAAATTTGAGGCATTGGAAAATAAAAAATCTCATCTCCCTAACATCATCACTAGGAGCCAGGTGAATCCTACTGAGGGGCCATCCTGCAGACTAGGGGAATACAGGAAAAAAGGAGAAGATTTGGATGTAGGGGTGGAGATATGTGAAACTTTTCAAACTGAGGAATATGGTAGTTCGGTTCTGCAATAAATTGCCTCCCCCCAGTTTAGTCCTAAAAAAACTAGGAGCACTGTGAAGTCTCCTATAGATTTTAGCAGTGAAAAAATAAGAGGGAGAATATCAAATGTTGAGCATCAAAAAATTAAAATTGATAATGACATTGCCAATGGAAAATAGAGAACCTTGTTTCAATAGGTTATTTCAGGTTATTAAGACAACAAATTAGGAAAATCCCCTCAAGGGAGGGGGAGAGGAAGAAATCCCAAACAATCTAAATGAAGTTCCTCTCATGGAATGTGAGAGGCCTCAATGGCCTGCCCAAACATAGGGAAGTCAGTGCAATAAGAAATCAAGTGAATTCAACTATTATCATGTTGCAAGAAACACAAACTGATGAGATTCAGTCAAAAAAATAGCAAAAAAAATCTGGAATCAAGGGGATATGGTTTTCAAATTATCCAGAGGAGTGTCTAGAGGCCCTATGGATTTATGGGATACCTGGATAGTAGAAGGCACCATTATTCAGAAAGATGACAAGGTTCTTAGTGTTTTATTTAAGGAAATAAACAGCAACAAGTCATGAATCCTTTCAATATTTATGCCCCGACTTCAATTCAAGGGATAGCTTTACTGTGGGAGTACTTAGGCAATCTGAGTGAAATCTTCCATAATGTCCCCTAGATTCTGGCTGGGGATTTTAACACCTCTTTACCCTTTAGAAAAAATGGGTGGAAATGGACCACCTATCAGGAGCGTGGATGATTTCAATGACTTTGTGAACTCCAACATGTTGATGGATGTAAAACTTAGAGGAGATAATTATACCTGGAGCAACTAATGGATAGGGTGTCATCTCATTCAAGAAAGACTTGACAGATTTTTCTATCAAAGGAGGCTACAACTCTATTCGGTGATTCTACCCTGCAAGCCCTTCCTAAAATTGCCTCTGATCATAATCCCATTTTTTTGGATATCTCTAGCTCTTTGTCCTTCAAGAAACCTTTCATATTTCAATCTATGTGGATCAAACATTCCAATTTTAGAGATAACTTAATTCAGTGGTGGCAGCAGCCTGTCAGTGATAGTGCAACTTTTAAACTTGTTGGCAAATTAAAGTTTGTTAAGGAAAAGCTTCGAACTTGGAACAAAGAGGTCTTTGGGAACCTCTTTGAAAATAAAAAATAGTTTGTTGAAAGTTTGAAGATAATTGATCAGAGGATTCAACATGGTGATGCTAATGAAACTACTAGGCAGGAGGAACAGACAAAACTAGCAAAGTTTCATAACATTTTGGCCTATGAGGAAATCTATTGGAGGAAAAAATCAAGGGCTCTTTGGTTGAAATATGGAGATTCAAATTCCAAGTTTTTTCACGTCACCACGCTTAGAAACAGAAGCAATAACAAGATAAAATTAAAAAAAAAAAAGATGGTTCTATTACTCAGGACTTAACAAAAATTATAAAGGAGGCAGTAACTTATTTCAATTCTATCCTTGGTCAGGAATCACAGTGCAATGAGGAGGCCAAAGATATTCTCTTGTAATCCATTCATAGCATAATAAATGAGGATATAAACCTTAAGATTCTAGCTCCCTTTTCTAATGAGGAAATTAAGGAAGCCTTATTTAGCATGGATCCAGACAAATCCCCAGGACCCGATGGCTTTCCCCCTCATTTATATCAAGCTTTTTAGGACATCGTAAGTGAGGATGTAATTTTTGCTGTCATAGAATTCCAAGCAAGCAATCATATCCCAAAAGATCTTAACTCTACTTTTATTTCTCTAATTCCTAATAACTAAACCCCTGAATCTATGGCTGACTTCAGGCCAATCAATCTGTGTAATGTTTCTTACAAGATCCTAACTAAAGCCATTGAAACTAGAATGAGAGATGTCCTACCCCGCATCATAGATCCATGCCAAGGAAGCTATGTCCAGGGCAGGTCAATCTTGGATGGAGTTATCATAGTTCATGAAGCTCTACACTCTGCTCATAAGACTAACATGTATGTTCTTGCCCTCAAGCTTGATATGAACAAAGCATTTGCAAGGCTAAATTGGGACTTTCTGATTGATGTCCTCCTTAAGTTTAATTTTCACCACCAATGGGTTAATTTGATCAAAGAATTCATTTCTAAAGCATGGTTCTCGATTCTGGTTAATGGAAAAAATGTTGGTTATTGGAATTTAACCTTTGGGTTTACCTTCACCTTCTACCTTGGTTAGATGACAGATAGTTAAGGTGGATGGCAGACAGCTAGGATGGATGACACCGACAAAGGAGTCATAGATTTTAATTAAAATTTCTCTTTCCTCCCTATTTTCTCTCTTCCCTAATATCTCTCCTTAATATTCTCCAACTATATCCTAGGCATTATATATAGTTTGTAATCTGATTTTTCAAGTTAATGTGATTTTACATTTCATATTTGGTATCAGAGCACAGTAGCGAGGAAGCCAAGCGGATAGGTTCTAAGGAGTCCGAGGAGGGTATGGTTTCCTGAGGAATAGATCAAATTGATCTGGCTCGACTCTCGAGGCATGAGGTGGATCTATTTTTAAGGTAAGGTTCTGCCCGAGGTAGATCTGACATGGTGAGGCTCGAAGCCCAAGGCAGACGAGGAGGGCCCGCAGGCTTGAAGCCTGAGGCAGACCAGGAGGGCCCATAGGCTCAAATCTTGAGGAACCAGACAGACTGGACAACGAGGACACAGACTAGACAACGAGGACATAGACTAGAAAACAAGGACATAGACTGGACTGAGAGAGGACAGTGTGGTTGGTCGTGAACACGACGTGGCAAGCAGAGATTGGAAGGCAACATGGCAAGGGGCTATTCGCAGGCAACATAGCAAGGGGTGATTCGTAGCCAAAGCAGCAAAAGGGGCAAGGTATGATTACCCAAAGGCAATCAAATAATTCATTGCGCGCTCGAGGTAATAAACACCTCCCAGTGCCAATTCCCAGTGCATGTGGGATAAATAATTTTGCATTTTTTTTAATTTTCAATTCGCGTCGCATAGTTTAAGTGGTAGCAAGGCGGAGTTAATACCAAACATGGCTTGTAGCACGAGTGGTAAACGAATACTTTGGCATATGGGTGGTCGCGGGTTCAAATCCCAACGACAGTTTTTGCATGAGTTGTGGTTTTATTTGGCATTCGAAGGTCACGTAGAGGAAATTAATTAAGCATATGGCATATGAGTGGTCTTTGAAATGCTAGAAGATATAGCCGAATTGGCTTGGAAAAAAATTCGTTTATTTCATTATTCTTTTTTAAGTTATATAATAAAGTTAATTAATAATTTAAAATTATATTGCTTTTTTTAAGTTTTTAAAAGAAAGCAAATTTTTATTATTATTAAATGACATGTTATTATAATAGCTTTTAAAATTATTATTGAAAGAAAACTATAAAAAAATAAAATTGAAGAACATTGCCTAAGAGGCAATTTATTGTAAAAGAGAGAGCTTTACACCTGATTCGAGGAATCAAAATTGTGGTGGAAAAATATGTTGTAATAACCTAGAAGGCTTTAAAATTGGAAAATGTTTTTAATAGGCCTAAGAGCCTTAACATTTTCCTTGTAAGAGAGGCAAAATACCAAGTTGAAATTTGTAAAGAGGCATTGATGATACAACCAAGCGGTTGTTATCATGCACTTTGTGCACTTTTGGTGAGAGAAAATATGGAAAGTTTTGATGAGAAAGTACGAGCTTATGGGCTCCATACTATGTTTATTCAGTTGTATAACACAGTAATAGCACATTAGAGACATCCGAACTCAAGGTACAAGGCATACTCTGAAGATAACTCATTCGGTAGTAGATTTGAGCAGTCGGAATCTACACCACAAGACCCAGTAAATCCACAATTCAGCAATGATGACTCCATTGAAATACTATAACCAGAATCACTAGAGATAATCTTGATTAGTGACAACAAAGAACAAGTAGTAGACAACTTCATGAATCAAGTGATAGAAGCACCCCAACAAGAGGAACAAGCAGTCAATGATAGAGTAGAACAAGTCAGATTTGACTTAAATTTGTAATATCTTCCTTCTTCCTTCTTCCTTCTTCTTCTTTCCTTCTTTCAGCAAAAGTACTTTATTGTAACCTTGAAATAAAGAGAGTTTTTTGGTAACTATGGCCTCACACAATAGCTTACCTATACCAGAATTTAATGGTTATGACTATGAGTATTGGTCTATAAATATGAAGATCTTGCTCATAGGTAGAGGTTTGTGGGACATCATATAAGAGGGCTACACAAAACCCTCATACAAGACAACACTTAGTGCCACAAACAAGAAAACACAAAAAGAAGAGAAAAAGAGAAACTCATATGCTTTTCTCCAAGATGCATTGGAGAAAAGCATATTTCCTAGAATTGTTGCTTGTATGACTGCACAAGCTGCATGGAAAGCATTGAGTGATGGATTCCAAGGTATTAATCAAGTGAAGCAGGTAAGGCTTCAAAAATTGAAGTGAGATTTTGAAAATCTCCAAATGAAAGATGATGAAAAAGTCGATGATTATTGTGTTACAGTAAAAGCAATTATAGATAAAATGGTTATACTAGGCAAAGAAATAAAGCCTGAGATAATTATAACAAAAGTGTTGAGAACACTTACATAGATATGGAACCATATTGCCATAATAATAGAAGAATCCAAAGATCTTTCCCTTTTAACATTTGATGCATTGATCGGATCGTTAATGTCACATGAAGAGAGGTTTCCTAAAACTCCTTCAACCAGCTATGGAGGTGATGATAAGGCCTTCACTTCCAATTAAAATAATGGAAGAGGAAGGAGAAGAGGTCAAGGTATAGGTAAGCAATGAGGTAGAGGCAGATGCAACTATAGAGGAGAAAATTCCAATAAAGGAGGCAACCAGAATAGAGGAGGCAATTCCAATAGAGGAGGCAACTCATACAGAGGAGGCAACCAACAAAGAGGTGGAAATCAAAATCAAGGTGGAAATCAAGGACAAAGTGGCAATCAAGGGCGAGGCAGTGACAAGTCCAAATCATCTTGTTTCAACTGTGGCAAGCCAGGTCACTTCACTCGCGATTGCTGGTCAAAATATTCACAAGCCAGCAAAAGTC
Organism: Wollemia nobilis; assembly: GCA_028583015.1. Lineage (NCBI taxonomy): Eukaryota > Viridiplantae > Streptophyta > Pinopsida > Araucariales > Araucariaceae > Wollemia > Wollemia nobilis. The sequence goes on from JAQPPZ010015100.1 coordinate 14,360,442, forward strand.
AATATGGAGATTATGGAGAAGAAGATGATGCTTCTAATATTTTTCTGTCATATGGACAATCATATCAGAATCTAAATGACACATGGATTCTAGATACTGGTTGCTCAAACCATATGAGTGGAAAATAAAATCTATTTGCTACTCTAGATTTCACTTATAAATCCCAAATCAAATTAGGGGATGACAAAGCATTACAAGTAGATGGAATTGGAGCCATGGCGGTTCCAACCAAAGAAGGACTAAAGAAAGTGAGTGACATATATTACACTCCAAAGCTCCAAAACAATCTGATCAGCATTGAACAAATGATGGAGAAAAATTACAAGCTCGTATTTGATGAAGGACAATGTATTATTTTTGATAAAAATAATTGTAATTGTGTCATCACACAGGTCCCCATGACCAAGAATAGGTTATTCCCTCTCAAATTTGGTGAGCCAAGGGGAGATCAAATTTCAAATGTAGCCATAACAAATCCAAGTGTGTTGTGGCACTTGCGATATGGTAACCTTAATTCTACAAGCTTGAAATTACTAACTTCTCAAGCTATGGTGATAGGACTTCCTAAAATCAATGAACAAAGGGAAGTCTGTGAAGGATGTACTTTGGGAAAGTACTCCAGGTCAAAGTTTCTAAAAGGACAAGCATGGAGAGATAGCTATCCACTTTAGTTAGTACATTCGGACATCTATGGTCTGATGCAAACACAAAGTCTCGAAAAAAATTCTTATTTTCTCACTTTCATAGATGACTTATTGTATCACCCAATTTTTTTGCACCCTTACCTTCGGGCTAAAGGATCTATGCCCTGGAAGGGAGATGCGAGAAGGATGGGACAATACCTTGGACGGAGAGGCCTTTTGAAGGTCGTGCTTCTCGGGGGAGGGGTATAAGGGTGAATTTTTGACGGATGGTGGGGTTCACCAGGAAACTTTGAGTGGTAGTTTCTACGCCTAGGTTTAGAATGGGTTTGATGTCTTCATTTTATATTCAATCATTCATATTCCTAGGTTGGCCAAAATGAATCTAAGCTATTCTATATGAAATTTTGGGTTTATATGCAGACATCAAACATGAATGAATCTTAAATACTGAGACTATATGAAATGGAGAGGGATACACCTGATTCTTGATATCTAATGAAGATTCTAAAGCTTGTAGGAGTCCAGATCGTCCCAGATATGACAGGATCATTTGTAATTGTATAGAATCATCCTAAATCATAGGTGATCATCTAAATATCAGACAATATCATCGATGGCCTGATGAATTCGTCAGACGAATTCGTTAGAAACCTGCAATCATGGAAACAGACACCAAAAACCAAAAATGCAATTGCAAGAATAATGCAAAATGATAGAAATAATAGTATAGGTGCTTAAATAATGAATTTGGATAGCAAACCAAATAGGATGCACTATTTTAATAACTTATTTTAAATTTTATCATGCAAATATGCTAAATGAGGTGAACTCCAGGATGTAGAACAAAAATAAATCGATCTAATGCACAATTAAATAAGAAAGAAAGGTAGAAAACATAAAATCGAGGCTCTGGTTGCCCCCAATATGAACTGTAGTGAAAATCATCTACAATCGTACGATATTGTCGTCGATCTCATCAAGATCATCCAAAATCGTATTGGATCACCTGCGACGATCCGAGCTTCCTCTGGCTGAAACACAGTAAAATCCTGCAATAAAACTTGAAAATACAAATGCCAATGAGGGTGCGAGGATGTTCTAATACAACAAAAAACTAGAGTTGCAGGGAAATGATCATCCAGGGGGATAAACTGGGAAAATCCCAAGTTTATATAGGATTAGGGGGAATTTAGGAGGTTGGGGATCATCCCAATCTAGGAGATCTCCAATGTAGGAATCTCCAACCGCGCAGACATGCTTCTGCCCGAGTTGGAGAGGTTGTTGAAACAGCAGCTAATTATAAAATTTTAGTTTTGGGACGAAATCGTCTAGACGTTCTGTCCAAGAAAAATTCATCCGATCTGGGAGGATATCGTCAGATCGGTGACGATATCGTCCAATGGTCAAAACAAATTCTAAAAATGGCATGAAAAATGAGGTGAGCGGTTAACGGGTGGTTTCGGGGTTAAAATTCAATTTTTTAATCTTTTTACTGATAGTTTAACTGCGCCAATTTTAGGGTGCTACATTTTGCCCCCTCTTTAGCGAATTTACCGAATAAAATGCATTAAATATGAGTTCTTCATGCTTTACGAGAAAGTAAAAAATTATTCAATTTTTTAGACAATGATTCTAGATTGAATCGTACAACTGCTTGCTATGGTGCCCCCTCCGAGTTTTTACCCAAATCGAACATTTGAGGTAAAAGCACGGAAAAGCAAAATTAAAAAAATATTGTTCTTAAATAAAAATAAGAAAAATAGGGTAAAACCCTAATTCATTTTTACTGTTCACTTTCACTTTTTTAGAGTTTTATAGGCAAAATGGTGGAAAAAACACACAGATCAACAGAGGTTCGATGCGGGTTGCGGGTAAGGATCTAAACCTAGTGTATTATGTTTTTATCTTAATTTGGATAATTTTTTAGTTGAATTTTAATTGTTTTTGGGTGTTGCGGCCATTTTTAGGCCGTCGACGACCACAGGATGAAATCATCCTAATTCTGCTAAAATCGCCTGGGGCGATCTTGTCTAATAAGGGGTGATTCCCAAATTGACGAATCGGAGACGATTTCATCCTATTAAGGATGATTTTACTAAATTTGGTATGATATCATCCAATAATGGGCGATATCATTTTTTTTATGAAATGAAATTAATTTTAATCGATTTTAATGATTATGTACTAATGTTTTTTGTTGTTTTATTATGTATTTTGTAGAGGGGATTACTAAAGAGTCAGGAATGGAAATACAGGGGGCTCAGAGATGATGTAGTCACACTCCATTAGGCTAAGCGAGACAGGCTAGCGGAGGTTGGATTACAGCATGTGGCAGAGATGCCACAAATTCCTACGAACATGGGGCTACTGACGACCCTAGCAGAGAGATGGTATCCAAGGTCATCCTACTTCTGGCTATCGATAGGGGAGATGGCTCCCTCTCTAGAGGATGTATGGAGGATCTTGAGGATCCCCATACATGGGCGATTTATGACTCCTTCGGCCAATCAGGACCATGCTATGATGCGACTATGCACAGATCTGAGCTTTGCCTTAGAGAAGGGCGAAGTGAACATTGAGGCATTGAGGCAGATGCCTGGGGCATCTCAATTGACCCAAGTTTTTGCAGGAGTGTGGGTGGCCTACTTATATGCCACCAGAGTGGATGCAGGTTATTGTGGCTCCTCTTAGATGTGGTCTATGACATGAGAGACCACGGTTATAGGTTTGCTTGGGGCAATTTTGTACTATGTTGCTTGTATAGGATCCTCTATGGGGTCGTATACAAGGGAGGTCAATGTCTGGTACTGACATCGCTACTACAAGTTTGGTGCTAGGAGCACATTATGGTACAGAGGCCAGTAGGGCTTCCACTGATAAGAGTTGATCGAGAGAAACCCCAAGTTTTCTATTGGTGGCTCTAGAGAGGGTCACAACGGTGGATAGATCTGTCGATGTCTCAAAGGTTGCTAGACGACCTCATCCAAAATCAGGTCACTTGGAGGCCATGGAGAGAGCATCCAGGGTGGGGAGAGGATGGACAAGAGCTAGCTCACATTATGCAAGTCTGATGGTTGAGGATGGAGCGGGGAGAGGTAGAGCTCCACTGCTACGACTGAGTTTTGTGGTAGTTCGATCTATAAAAGGGGATCCCTTCTCTTAGGGATTATGAGTACTCCCAAACTATCTAGGATAATACTACATTGAGCGGGGCTCTAGACATGCAGCGGTTTTAGAGTCAGGACACATATGATGCCCCCATTCAGCCAGTGGATGGGGATGATGTAGGAGTAGCATATGGATATGATGTCTGGTATGCAGGCATCTGCACTCCTCGGATGACGAGGGCACAATTTCTGATGCATGCTATTGTGCAGTGGATGTGGAGGTGGCACCAAGCTGCCATCGATGCAGTGAGGGGTGGTGGATGGAGGTATTAGTGATGGCCTCCTCAAGATAGATGTCGAAGAGTGCCACAGGATCCTGAGAGATCGCAGTAGCCAGAGAGGAGGGAGGAGAGGCTCCCTTCTTAGCAAAGGGAGAGGCCACCATCACCTGATAGGGGCAAGGGTATTGAGGTGGAGGATAGAAGTGAGATGGTAGCTCTTCGAGCGGAGAATGCCCACCTATGAGCTCAAGTGTAGACGTTGCAGGATGAGGCTACACGACTCAGGGATAGGGACGAAGGGGCAAGCATGTAGGAGCTGGCACGGGCTATTTCTCAGACCGCATTCTATTAGGGAGCATACTTCCAACTGGTTCCAGAGGGCCAAAGGATATAGCTGCTAGCCAACATTGTGGAGCCGGTCAGGATGGGGTCATTGAGGACATCCTCATGATCGACGTCGAGGACCCACAACACAAGACGGACTCCGATGGGGCCACATCCTCCACCTCAGGGTGGGAGAAGAGATGAGGTTGAGAGCTCAAGGGCTTCTCGAGACTAGCGACACATTGACTATAGTTTGTATATTTGAGAGGATTGAGTATGCCAGGGTATAGATTGTGGCATACCAATCCATTTTGATATGATGTACATATATTTCTTGATATATATATATATATATATATATATATATATATATATATATATATATATATATATATATATTCTCTTTGTGATATGACTTGTGCATATTTTTTATGATGCTTTAATATTTTAATTGTTGATTGATTATTCATGTAATTATGTCATTTGAAAATATTATAATTTTATGTCAGGCCATAAAATTTAAATGAAATAATCTGATGTAAACAAATTGGTTGTTGTGGTGTGATTTTATGAAAAAATAAAGTGACTTCTAACAATAATTTCAAAGGACATTATCGTTGTTACATGACCATTTCATGGAGTCGTCGCTCGCTAGGTCATTAAGCTAATCCCGATAGAGAAATATTGCTAAAATTAAAAGGGTGCTTAAGAGACTTTCTTAAGACTTTTGTGTTGTGATGATGAAAAAATGATTATGGTGACGATTTGTTTTCAGATGTCCATGAAAATATTATGCATGAAATATTAAAAATATGATTTTTGCTAGGCATAAAATTCCTAAGTGTGATAGAAATTTGAACAATTGCCTAGGAATTATACCATCTTCGCAAAACTGAATGTTTGACATAATGAAATGAAATAGAAAAGGTTTTCATTCTTTTTAAAGTACAATTGTGTAACATAATGATTTAAGCCATATGCTTTTATGGATTTAAATAAATGGAAAATAAAATTAAAACGATGGCTTGTGCTAGGCATAGAATTTTAGGTATAGACTTATACCATCATCACGAAATCCAAGGAAGAAATTGATATAATATTTTTATTGCATAGTTGATTTTTGATTTTGAGATAAACAGAAAATATAATATGAGGACTTGCACCAGGAATAAAATTCTAATTTAGGTTTAGGAACTATAGCATTGTTGCGAAAGTCAAAAATATATAAATGTGACTTTATAGATGTTCTCAAGTAAGAAAAATCAAATTATTCCAGAAGATGTGCATAAATATTTTAAATTATCTCAAAGACAAAATTTAGATTTATAAGGAACCCCATGTGCATATGTGAGTTCATTACCGATCTAGATCTAACATAATGATACAAAATCTCTCAAATACAAATGTGTGTGCAATTGTATTGTTCATTTACCGATTTTGAGCAAGATAATTTAATACAAGTAATTTGAATTAATCAAATGAGTGTTCGTTGACCATGATTTATATGCATATAACCGTACCAAACTACTATGTAAGTCGGGTCATCAAGAGCTAGCTGATCCATAAGCAGACATAGGTCTGTACAAAATAAGGTCGCTAATGTAACAGACATCACCACGCTAAGAGTTACCCAAGGCCAAGCAGGTTGGGTACAAACCACCTATTATGGGTCTTACATCACAGTTTTCGAATAATTGAGAATTCCAGGGATTCAAGCTCATTCACCCTTCTTTTCTTTTAAAAGGGTAGGGGAAGGGATTTTATTGTTTTTTCCTTTTTCTTTTCTTTTCTCTCTTTTTTTTTTGTATTTTTGCTTGATACTGAGATAATACTAAAATATTGCTGAGATGGTACAAAATGCTACTGAAATAATGCTTCTTTTTTCTCATGATTTTTTTTTCTTGATTTTCTTTTTCTTTTTCTTCCTATACTAGGGATACTTGCTCGAATTGGTTGTAGAGCAAGGGATTTTTATTCTGGGCAGGGGTGAGCTTGTCCTTTTGTCAATTCTCAAAGATTCTAGACCATGTGCATGATAGGATAGCAGGGGAAAATTTTTGCTCAAGAGACCACTTCTACTATGTAGCATCGTTTTGGAATTTGCAATGAAATCATTTTAATGTGAAAAGGTATACTTGGTTCAAGTAAATAACAAGATCAGTTCTCTATGCTCAAAACTTTATTTAATTCAACTATGGACTTCGATATAAGAGAGATTAATAATCATACTAAAAAATATCAAGATATTTATTTATGTGAGTGTGAAAGTGAGGGATTCCAAATAAATGCTAACTTATCCAAAATAAATGAAAATATAACTGCAATACTTCAAGAATTGACAGGTGCAAAAAATAAAAAATGTTCATGAAAATTTTGATTAATTTTGATTTTTTTTTTTTTATATTTTGATTTTGATTTATGAATTGAGATAATACATAATATGACTGTTTTTGAAATTTTTATATGAATTTACTAAAAATGAGACAAGACGTACAATATATACAGTGACAAAATTACCAAAATTATACGTAATAGCGCTTAAGATGCATGATGTTCATAGGCTCTTTAAGATCTTTACCATCTAAGGTAGCTAATCTGTATGCTCCCGATCCAAATTTAGCAGTGATGATATATGGCCCAAGCCAGTTAGGTTCAAATTTACCTTAGTTGCATTAGTATTTTTTTTATTTTCTTTTAATATGAGGTCGTCGATCTCAAAGGATCGGTGATGAACTTTCTTAAGATATGCTCGTTTGAGCTTGTTCTGGTAAGATCGAAGATGCTCCAAAGCATTGATGTGCTTCTCATCTAGGAGTTCCAACTGACTAAATATGCCAACACGATATTCATCTACTAATTCGATATGTTGAAGTAGCAGAGCCAAAGAAGGAACTTCTAATTCAAAGGGAAAAACAGCTTCAGCGTCATAAACCAAAACAAAAGGTGAAGTGCTCGTGGGAGTACGAACGCTAGTTCGATAAGCCCAAAAAGCAGGATATAATTGAATGTGCTAATCTTGGCCAAATTTATTGACCAGTATTTTGAGGATTTTAATTAATGTTTTATTAGATGCTTCGGCTTGGCCATTACCCTAGGGATAATAGGGAGTGGACCAACGATGTTGAATTTTATATTTTTGACATAGTTTCTTTACATCTTTATTTTTGAAACAAGTTCCATTATCCAAGATGAGATTTGCAAGAATTCCGAACCTACAAATAATTTGATTGAAAATAAATTTGGAAACTTGGGTTCCAGTGCAAGAAGCTAAGGGCATAGCTTCAACCCACTTCGTAAAATATTCGGTGGCATTTATGATGAATTTGTGTCCATCCGATGACACAGGATTTATTTTTCCAATAATTTCTAAGCCCCATGTTTTTGGCACTTATCGCAATGGTGCACGTAATCATGTGCATCATTATCCATGGTAGGCCAAAAATATCCTATCCTAAGGAGCTTCTTAGCAATGGCGTTAGTGTCCCCCACAAGATCCATCATGGGCTTCACTCAAAGCTGATCTAGACTCTTCTAGATTCAAACATCTCAGTAGGATACCTTCAAAATATCTCCTATATAAGGTATTTTCAATTATTACGAAGTGACTTGCTCGTCTACGCAATAACCGGTGCTGGTTTCTATTAAAAACTTCAAGGAAGGTTTCATTTTGTAGAAAATTGAGGATGTCAGTGTACCAAATTTTAGAAGTAGTTTCATTTATTAGAAACATGTCCAAAGGTTCCAAACATGATTTAATTGAAGTGAGTTCCTAGAGTCGATGAATAATGATGGTAGCATATTTGTCATCTAACTCCAAGGGTAAAAGAGATGCAGCTACGGCCATGGCGTCAGCCGCACGATTGCTAGTTTTAGGAATAGCTTCCAAGGTAACTTGATCAAATAAAGATATTAATTGTAATACATATGCTTTATATGGGTGCAATTTATCATCTCTGGTCTAATAAACATCATTAATTTGATTTATAACAAGTTGAGAATCACCAAAAACTAATATATTTTTAATTTTCAATGCCATGGTAGCTCGTAATCCAAGGATTAGAGCCTCATATTTAGTAGTGTTATTAGTATAGGCAAACGTTAATTTAAAGGATAGAGGTATGAGATGTTTCTGTGGAGATATCAAAATAATACCTGCACCAGCCCCACTCATGCATCGAGCTCCGTCAAAGTATAAGGACCATTGCTCTGAATGATCTACCTCTAATTTAAGGCATTCGTCAGGAAACTCAATGACGAGGGGATGGGTGGATGCTAAGGGTGCAGCAGCTAATTGATCTGCTATGATTTGACCCTTAATGAGACTTTTGTCCTATAAACATGAGTTCAAACTCACTTAGCACAAGAACCCACTTTGTTGTGCGACCAGATAAATAAGGTCGACTCATGAGATACCGCAAGGGATCGAATTTAGCAATAACGTATGTTTTCTGACTATGAATATAATGGCATAATTTTTGTGTAGAAAATACGATTGCTAGACATAACTTTTCTAATGATGTGTAGCGGGTTTCATAACTAATTAATGTTATGCTAATGTAATAATTAGCACACTCTCTTTTCTCATCATCAAGTTGAGCTAACATAGCTCCTAAAGCAAAATATGAAGCAGAAATATACAAGATAAATGGGCGATCAGGCCTAGGTGGTGAAATTACAGGTGGGTTAAGAAGATATTGTTTGAGGAGTTCAAATGCTTCCTAAAATTCATTGTCCCAATGGAAAGAAACATCCTTCTTAAGAAGCTTAAGAAAGGGTCCAGTTTTATCCGCCAGCTTATCGATGAAGCGACGGATGGCTTGAAGCTTACCTTGTAGACTCCGTAAGACATGTCAAATAAACACACAACTGTAAATTAAAACTTGTTCAATCCAAAACCAAACTGCAATCCCAAAATGAAAACTTGAAAACACAAACCAAAACTCAAAAAACCAAAATCTATATACAAATGTACAATATAATACAAGATGATGCAAAGCTTGGATTATCACTTTCCTGGATCCCAAACATGATAAGAACATTTCAACAAAAATATAACATGATATGCATGCCAAATGTTGTGGGCATCCAACAAAAACAAGACCAGACCAAACAATGCAACCCCCTTCAACTTTCCTCTCTCACCCCACCAATCAAATTTAGTTCCATTAGTATTCTCATAGGTGGGATTCAAATTCTCAAATTGATTAGACAATGATTGATTTTCAATTTTATTATGTCTATTCTCTAAAACTTCCATTTCAAAACTCAATCTTTGATTTAGAATTAGGCTATCTTTTTCAAATATGCAATTTTGTAAGTAAGAGCCTATTTCTACAAATTTCAAAGCCAAATCATTTTCCAAATTTGTAGGCCAATCAAATTTGTGTAACATTTTGCAAGCATCTAGGATATTTACTAACTTAGGATCATTAAAAGTCTTCACCCTAGATTCAATTATTAATTGTTGATGAATTTGATTTAGCAATTCAAGTGCATCAACTTCTTTTCCATTCATTAAAACCATGCTATTAAAGGTGTGATTAAAAATTATACCTTGTTTTTCATTTACCTTTAATGACATTTCATCATAAACATCAATCAAATTCAAAACATGGTCATTCAAATTTTCACCCAAATGCTTTTGGTCAAAGTGTATGTCCCATGATTCATCTTGATGATCCTTCATTTGAGCTGCTTCCAATTGATCAATCTCTTTGTCATTTGGTTCTAATTCTTTGTTCACTATCCATGGTATCTCTTCATGTGAGGTGGAAGTTTCAACATCCTGCAAATCAAGTGAAATATGAGTTTCATCTATAAAAGTGTGAGAAAAGAATGCATTATCATATCTCCCCCAACCATTATAAAAATTATCTTCCAAATTTGAGGGATGAAACTCCATGGTATTTGTGACATGATCTTTTGATTCATTCATAAATTCTTTTCTTTCTTTGTCCTTGGCAATAGGATCATCATAATCTTCCAAAATTTTATGAGATTTGAAACCCTCTTCCAAAACATCCTCAAACTGTACAGGAGTTGTAATATCTTCCTTTGAGTAGGCAATTATGTTGTCCTGTATATCAATTGGCACACAAGCTTCATTAGTAGTTTTGGAGAGAGTGTAGTCTTCCCACTTCTTCCAAGCATCATAATAATCATCTTTCAAAATCAAGTGGTGACGTTCAACTACTTCTTCAACATCTTCCCATTCATCAATGTGTTTCTCATCAAATTCATCTTCACCTTCCTTAGATGGTTCAATTATTTCCAAAAGTGGGTCATTTCTTGAATTCAAATTTATAAGGCTATCATTGTCCAAATTAGTAACCCATGATTCAATTTTATCACAATTTGGAGGGTGAAGAATTTCTTGATTGTTAATTGTACACGTCTCATCAATAGCATCTTCCAAGAACAATTGGTGAAATTCTATCATGTCTTCAAATTCATTTATTGTCTTTCTTCCAGCTTCACTTTCAACCACTTCATTTAATTCTATAGTGGGTTCCGTCTTATCACATATATCAAACATTGTTGAATATAAAACCCCTTCATCAAGATAATCATGTATCTCTACATGATCCTCACTAGTGGATGTTGTCTTAGCAATTTGCACCTCCTCTTGGACTACATCTAAGGTGGTTGTAAGATTTGGATATTCAAATTCATCCCCTTGATCATTTACCTTAGATATCATTGGAGTGGAGGGTGCTATGTTTGATGGTTGGTGTAGGAACAATCTCTCATATGAACATGTTGTGCCTTTTCTTCTTCAAGACCTTGTCGTTCTATCTCTTCTAAGACCTCCTGGATTTTCTCTAAAGACAAACCACTCAGCTTTTCCTCAATGAGTGAAGCAAGTGTGGGGTGTATGGCTCCTAGGTATACTTCCATGGCTTCTTCTTCTGATGTGTTAAAATTTTCCCACATTTGGGAATGCAACTCACGAAATCTTCCATTAAATTGACTCAAGGATTCATTAAGCTCCTTACATATGGAGGTAAACTGATTTTTCAGGATTTCTAAGTCAACCTGATTACCAAAGTGATAAAGATAGGCTGCTTCTAATTGTATCCAAGAAGTCCTAACCTCCATGGGTAGTTGGCAATACCAAAAGAATGGTCTATCATCCAAAATGTATGCAAATAACTTACAAGCCACCTCCTCATAGAAAATCTGAAATTTACATAATGCATCCTTATAGACATGCAGTTTTTGTAAGTATCCTAGAGGCACCTCTTGATTAAAACACCGAAAAAAATCCAATAACATTGTAGGAATTTGGTAGGATACCACAGGTATAGATAAACCCTCATAATGATCCTCTATCATTGATACCATTCTTTCTCTTAGAGATGTTATTTTAGCTCTTAAGGATACCCTTTGCTCCTCAAGTGTTGCCATTAGTGAACTTAAAATGTAATCTTAGAACCAACTCTGTTGAATATTCAACCTGCAATGTATAAACAAAAATCACGTTAGCATCAAAGAAGAGATGTATTCCTTAGAATCAAATGAAAAGTAATTGCATGAAATAACACTTTGTTAGTCAAGACCAAAATTTTCAAAATTAAATTAAATCACTTTATTTCTGTATGAACAATCCAAATGTGTTGTAAAGCTCTTAAGCAATTTTAAGCATTTAAAATCATGATGAAATAAATCGTTTCATGCCCTCCTTCTAGCGCCAATCTGTTGAGTGGTGTTTTCACCCAATTGTGAAAGCACACTCTCCGGTAGGATTTGGGTTCCAAAATCCCCTCTTGCAAAGAAGTTAAACAAACAACTTCTCCAAGGTTCTTGTTATATTAGCATTTGCATATGTGCATCAAATAAAGATATTCAATTTAAATGCTAGGAACACCTTAGTGATTGCAAGTAACTGTAAACAAGGGGCACTGTTGGTTTATTTTACCATGAAACTTTAATGATTGTTCATTGAACCCTGATAAAGTAAATGTGAGTTGGCCCTCATATGACCACGATGTAATGCTTTAATTCCTTTTATCTTGATGGTTTTAGGATAGATTTTATCTTGCATTAAATCCTCAATGATGAATAGGGTTCCAAATGTAGCTTCAAAATGTCACTTTAACTTATCCCTCTTAAATGAAATCAAATTTTCATCAAGATGAACAATTAAGTGCTTTAAGGAAAAGACCTTCAATGTAGTACTCAAATTATCCCTCTTTCGTAAAATTGGAATTTTTATGAAGAAAGGATAATTTTAGGCCCAAAATGGAAATTTGTGAAAATGCCATAAAACATCACTCCTTCAATGAAATTGGAATTTCCATGAAGGGAATGTCATCATAGGCTCATGAATGCAAAACAAAACTGGAAAAACGAAATTTGACCTTAAAATGGAAAATTTCTATTTTCGGATTTTTAAAATCTGTGACAAAACAGCAACTTCGATGAATTTTTAAAAATACTAAACAAGTCCGAAAATGAAATTTCAAAGTGCGTATTTGAAGTCTGAATTATAATCTCCGCAATGGTGAAATCCGTTTTAGATTTTGAAATTTTTTTAATGTTTATTTTAATGTCTGAAAATAGGAAAATTTTCTGAAATTAAAATTTTTGGAAACAGAAAATTTAAAGTTTGCATCAAAATAATTGCTGAAAATGCATCAATGCAAAAGCTCCTTCAGTTTGATAGCACCCCGTCCTGCAAAACCGAATACGTGAGAGTTTCATACATGCAACCTAGCTTATTTGACCTGCAAAATAAACACAATCAAAGTAAACTAGGTGCTGGTTCCTAGGGTTTTAAATAATTTCCAGATTGCAAACATTCAAATGAAACAACCCAAAATAATGGCATCAATTTCACATACAAGTCTGAAATCTGAAAGGGGAAAAATAAGACAATTAAAATTAAGCATGCAGAAAATTTCTCATTCTTTCTTGCTAACAAGGCCTGAAATTTCTGAATAAAAGCTTTCACATTCCCATTAAAATCTCTGCTTTACAAATGTGGCCATGCCCAAAGTTCCCATTTGGCCATGCCACCATTTCCGTCTATTTCCGTCTCCGTTTTTTCTCCCTTTTGTTTTGGCCTCTCGATGTGCATTTAAAGTTTTCAAACAATGCTTTGTTTCCTTTGGATGGAAACCCTACGCCTTCTTCATTTTCTTCGTTTCACTTCTCGGCCCTTTCGTTTCCTTCTCCACGGCGTTTCGTTTCTCTTCCTTTCCTCCATACGCAACACCCTGCAAAACAAAACAAAACACGTTAAAAAAAACAACTACTAAACTTTACCTAAACTAACATGAAAAAATTAAAAATTAAAACCTAAAACAAAAAAAACAAAAAGCTAAAAAACAAACCTACCACTACATACTACTTAAAGCTAATAAAAGGTGCTTTAAAAGCTTTAAGAGCTATACGTGGCCACCATGAAAAATATAAGATTATATATATATATATATATATATATATATATATATATATATATATATATAAACAAATGAACATAAAATAAAAACAAAAAGGGATAAGATATTATATATATATATATATATATATATAATTTTTATTTATCCTTTCTTTTTTCTTTTTTTTGTTTTATTTATTTATTTATTTTTTTAATTCCTTTTTTTTTTAGTTTATTTATTTTTTTAAACATGAATTAACCCAAAAGTTAATGTTTGAATTATAAACACTTTAATAAACCTATAAAAAAGAAAAAGACAAAAACCACACCAAAATTTATCAAAAAAAATGTGGGTCCCCAAGCTTTGGGGCTAGTTGTGGAACAGTCACAACAAGATCCATTCAGCATAATCAATGTCTTGTATAAAAATAATATTTAGGAGTTTTTCTAACTCTCCTTTGACCAGTAAGGCCACTTTAGGATGCATTTTTCTAAGTTTTTGTTTAACAGGTTTAGCATCCGGATGGACTACTAGGTGATGCATAACTACAGAAGGGTCTAAACCTGGCATATATTCATTGGTCCAAGCAAAGACATCTTCATATTCTTTAAGAAATGCAATGTATTTATCCTATTTTTCTTGACTCAATTCTGATCCGATGTTGATTATGTGAGGGTTATCCTCGGTTCCAATGTTAATTTTTATGACATTTTCTACTTCCATGTGTAGATCTCTCTCAAAATTAGGTGGGGCGGGTGAGACACCCAATTCCTATAATTATTCCAAGGTTAGCTTGGATAATTCATCTTGAGGAGTCATGGCCTCAAGTTGGGCTATAGTAGGTATAGAGCCATCAAAATAAAATTTGTTATGTAATAATTCCTCAACGGAGACATCATGGAAGATATCTCCCTCCAACTCATCATCGGATTCAGCGATCATCTCAGGATAAGCTATAGATAGCATATTACATATGAATGGCTTATTCGTTAAATGCAAAACATCACGTTCATATAAATAATCTTGGTAACTTATAAGATGGTCATCATCCTCGAATGGCTGACCCTTACTATAAAATAGGCCCACACCACATCGGGTGGGCCACGGCTCTACCTCAAAAGGTTATTTCATACTATTATGGAAAGGTCCCAAACCTTTCCCTTTATATCCCAATTTAAGCATTATAGGTTTGGATTTAGTATACTCATTAGTAAAATAACATCAAGCATATCCATCATAATGAGTTCTGATGTTTTTGGGTATTCTACCCTGACCATATCCCTTATAAATAAAGGCACAGCTCCCGACTTGGTAAATACTTCCCATAGGCTGTGGGAGGCCCAAGGTACGAGGATATGGTGGCAAATTATTTAAAATAAGAGAATATTGCATAGAAGCATGGGTTTCTTCTTATATAAGGATTTTAGATAGATCGGGTAAGAGCTCGTCAGTAAGAACATAAGAGGTAGAAGGAACATTTCTTACGTCTTCTAATGTGGAAAATATGACTTTGGTGGATGTAGACGGTGTAGAGGTGTCAATAGATGGGTCTATTATAGGTATAGAAGTTATAGGAGTAGAACAAGAGACATTGGTTGTGGGATTAGGATATTTCTTAGGTCCTAATGCGGTTTGTTCAGAAGATGGTTGAGCTATATGTGAAGGTGCACCTGATGGAGAAGAAGTAGATGACATTGTGGGTGTGAGTTTCACACGTTTGTATGGATAATGAGAATTAGGATGTTTGGATGATAGCATAGGGAAAAATTGAACTCCAATAGGTTTTGCCAAAGCACACATATCAAAGGGTCTTGGATCACCATGAATGGTAACCAACTGATTCTTAAATTTGAATTTAACACATTGATGTAAAGTTGAGGGAACAGCTCGCATCGCGTTGATCCAAGGGTGACCCAAGAGTATATTGTATGATGCAGGGTAATGTACAATAAACACGATCGTATCCAAGGTTCTTGGACCAACCTACAATGGAATGGTAATAACCTCACATGTTTCTTGTGTTTCGTCATTGAAATGTTTTATAATCATATCAGTTATTTTCATTTCATCACTTCTAAAACCAAATCTTTGGTAGAAGTCAAAAGTGCAAATATTTAAAGATGAACCATTATCAATCAAAACTCGTTTGACTGCTACATCTCCAATTAAGGCGGTAATATATAAGGGGTTATCTTTATGTAAACTATGTTGCGATATGTCTCTATCCCGAAAGTCAATACAATCAACTTCACGAGTTATGATAGTATTGGCCATGTATTGAGGGTGAATGTCTTGTGGTACCATCATCTGGCTTAATGTGAGCATTAATTCATCTTTATGTGTGGGAGAAGATCTTAAGAGGTCCAAAAGGGAAATTCTAGCTATAATATTTGATAATTGTTCATTAATATTATAAGGAGGTTTAGGTTGAACATTAGGTGCATGATTCCCTTTATTAGGAACCTTCAAAACAAATGGATTTGATCCACCATTTTAAATTTGATCTTGTTAAGAATTTTGAGCCTGTTATCTAGTAACAGCTCCGATGGTACCCACAATATTATTCTGCGGATGATGAATGGGTCTTGGACTAGCGTTTATAGCTAACTCATTAGAAAGTAATTGGTGGGACGATGCTCTAGTAGTGACTCGTATTGGAAATGGTTCTTCTGGAACCATATGACTTGTGATAGGGTGAATAGTATCTGATTCATCTTCAGAGCTATTCGATTAATTTGATGTGATTTCCATATCACTCTCAGTCTCATATTCTATATCACTAAAATCAGGTATCTGAATATTATGTAGAGGCCTGGTTGTAACCACGAATAAATTTGTGTCAAAGGTTTCCAGATCATGAATGGGTAAATGCCCACTAATAGTTCCTACATATCGGGCAGGAGGAGGAACATTATGATGTTCAATTTGATTAGCCACCTCCTTACCATGTCTTGGTAAAGGATGTTGAAAGATTTCCAATGACTGATTGACATTGTGATTCTGGTTTTGTGTGATGTTCTGTTGAGTGTTATTAGGAGGATTTTGCTTAGGTTGGAAGGCTTGTACCTCCATCTCATTGTTATCAATCAAGTCCTGTATTTTATGTTTTAATATTTTACAAGAGTTGGTAGTGTGTCCAGGTCCTCTATGGAAGTCACAATGTAAATCTGCTCTGTACGCGGGTATAGTTGGATCAGGTTCCCGGATATTTGGTAATTGAATCAAGCCTCGTTCTAATAATTTTGGTAAAATAGTTGATAAAGGTTGATTTAACCTAGTAAATTCTTGAGGAGGTCTATCAGGAGGTTTCAGTACAAACTTCTCCATTGTCTTTGCAGCATTAACATTAGCAATATTTCTGTTATCAATGACTCCATCACCCACAACTTGTTTATTCTTATATTTATTTCTGGATGTTTTCTCATCGCCTTTATTTTTAAGCTGACCTTTCCTAATGAGAGCATATTCCACTCTTCGGGCTAAGTCTATAGCCTGATCGAAGGTGGTCAATGTAGCAGTCGATAATTCATAAGATAGTTGCTCTTGCAAATTATTAATAAATATGTCCAAAATCTCCCTATAAGGTAACACAAAGTGCAATTTTCCTATCAATTGTCTCCACCTAGCTAGGAAATCAGCAAAGCATTCATCTTTGTCTTGTTTTAAGTTATACAAATCTTTAATGGTCACATGTCTTTTGATATAGGCACTAAATTGATGAACAAAAGACGACATTTTATTTGAAATTCCTCAAAGAATTAGTGGGTAATTGATAATACCACTCTAATGCCATTCCTCCCAAGCTTTTTTGGAACATTTTTAGTAATAACAAGTCATCATGTGATATATCATGACATGCTATCCTGAACATACGAAGATGCTCTATGGGATCTTCCGTTCCTTTATATATGGGTAGGACATGCATAGGAAAATGTTTAGGATACGGTTGTGCTACAACTATAGGATCTAAATGCTAACTACACATCTCTCGATAATTGTACGAGGGTCGGTAGGGATCTATCTGGTCCATGCGAGAAACTAACAGTTTCACCATGGTTTCAATATTACTAGTTTGTCCACCATATTGTTTCGGTGTGACATAGGTATGGGATTTGTGAGTGTATGATGGTGTGGCATAAGGATTACATGCTATATTACTATTATGCAAAGTGTTGGTAGGAAGAGTATTATGAAGGGGATTTGTAATAGTATTATGTTGTATCCCAGATTGTTGGTAAATGGTGTTTGGTTTTTTTTTGGGTTTTTGTTGATTTGAGGTATGTCGCTCAATAGCTTGGCAAAATAGAGCAGTAAATGATGGTTTATTTTGTGCCGGAATGACCCTAGGCTTGTTAACAGGGACTTTAAGTGGTTGGGTAACCTATTGTTGTTGCATGTTCCGGATCGCAACTACTATATCCAAATTGGATGGTCCAGCTTGATCACTCTCTTGTTCAATAAAGGTCAAGGGATTAGTGCATGTGTGAAATACATCTTCTAGAGTTTCTTGAGTGTCACTAATTCGATCCTTGTCCATATGGACTGCTCTATTAAAAACACCAATATTTGTGTTAATGAACTTCCAAAATTATTCCATGTTTTCAAAAGTGATAGCTCCTCCCGGAGACATTTTAGGGGATGAGGATCCTTCCTCTCTATTAATTTCTTCTTGTTCATTTGCTACAGCAAGCTCTTATTCTTGCTGGTCTATGATTTCTTCTTCCTGAACTTGGTCCTCAGGAGGGACATTTTGGTCAATTAATGGTCTTCCTAACCAATCTTCTTCTTTTTCGGTTTGTTTTCCAAGTCTAGGCATGCTGCTAAACTTAGGTTTTAGCAATATATATATATATATATATATATATATATATATATATATATATATATATATATATATATATATATATATATGCGATAGGGTTGAGAGGTATATATTTTAACTATATACCTACTATAATACTTTAAAAAAAGGAATGTTTTGTTGTTTTTTTGTTTTTATTTTTGTTTTGTATTATTATTTCACAAGTATATAAATAACAAACAACATGCTAGTTGTAAGAAATAACAATAGTAAAAAGAATGACTTAGTTTTCTATAAATAGTTTATGGATATCGTTGATAGGATCAAGTTCATCAGGAGTCATGAAATGCTCCTCTTCAAATTGGAAGTGGTTTTTCAAAAACTTGACAAAGTGTGCTATGGTAATATGATCTACTTAAGACTCTGACTTATTAAAATAAATTTCATGGCAATATTCTCAATACAACACAACTCTAGGAACTCTATTCCATATTTTTCTATCAGTAAGAACGACTTATTGATCCTCTATATGAGATAGAAACTTATGTACTACAACTACGTTCTCAAGGTATTCCTCAAAGGTGTACAATTTTGAAGACACAAGTGCTCTTTTATCTACTAACCACCTATGGCAAGCTCTCTGAAGTTCATGATACAAAGTCACCTTATCAGGATCCAGGATTCTATCTAGGACAGACCTCTTAATTTGCCTAAGTTCTACAAATCTGGATTCAATGGTACTCAATCTCCTATCAAGTTCGTCCCACAAAGGTTGGACTCTATTTGTTTGAGGTACTCTAAGCATAGAAGTAATATTTATGGCCGTTAATTGATTTTCAACATTTATGGTGACGACTCGTCTTCTATTATAATCTACCATCTAAATATGGTATGCAAATTTAACAGTTTTCTAATGATTCTAGATGTTCTTAATAATGTGTTGTTTTTTTTTTTGGATTGTTTTCAAAAGGTGTTTTAGTTTCATGTCGGGTTCACCAAAATGTATCGCCCAAATTTTTTGCACCCTTAAATTTGGGCTAAAGGATTCGTGCCCTGAAATGGGGATGCAAGAAGGATGGTACAATACCTCGGATGGAGAGGCCCTTTGAATGTCGCGCCTCTCGGGGGAGGGGTATAAGGGTGAATTTTTGACGGATGGTGGGATTCACTAGGAAACTTTGAGTGACAGTTTCTATGCCTAGGTTGAGAATGGGTTTGATGTGTTCATTTTATATTCAATAATTCATATTCCTAGGTTGGCCAAAATGAATCTAATCTATTCTATATGAAATTTTGGGTTTATATGCAGACAACAAACATGAATGAATCTTAAATACTGAGACTATATGAAATGGAGAGGGATACACCCGATTCTTGATGTCTAATGAAGATTCTGAAGCTTGTAGGAGTCTAGATCATCTTGAATATGATAGGATCATATGTAATTGTACAGAATCATCCCAAATCACAGGTGATCATCTGAGATCAGGCGATATCATCGATGACCTGACGAATTCATCAGATGAATTCGTCAAAAACCTACAATCATGGAAACAGACACCAAAAACCAAAAATGTAATTGCAAGAATAATGTAAAATGATAGAAATAACAGTATAAGTGCTTAAATAATGAATCTGAATAGCAAACCAAATGGGATGCACTATTTTAATAACTTATTTTAAATTTTATCATGCAAATATGCTAAATGAGGTGAACTCCAGGATGCATAACAGAAATAAATCGATCTAATGCACAATTAAATAAGAAAGAAAGGTAGAAAACACAAACTCAGGGCTTTGGTTGCCCCCAATCTGAACTACAGTAGAAATCATCTACAATCGTATGAGATCGTTGCTGATCTCGTCAAGATCATCTGAAATCGTATTGGATCGCCTGCGATGATCCGAGCTTCCTCTGGCTGAAACACAATAAAATCCTACAATAAAACCTGAAAATACAAATGCCAATGATGGGGCGAGGATGTTCTAATACAAAAAAAACTAGAGTTGCAGGGAAATGATCAACCAAGGGGATAAACTAGGAAAATCCCAAGTTTATATAGGATTAGGGGGAAGTTAGGAGGTTGGGGATCATCCCAATCTGGGAGATCTCCAACGTGGGAATCTTCGACCGCGCAGACATGCTTTTGCATGAGTTGGAGAGGTTGTTGAAACAACAACTAATTATAAAATTTTGGTTTTGGGACAAAATCGTCTGGACGTTCTGTCCCAGACGAATTTCTATGATCTGGGACGATATCGTCAGATCGACGACGATATCATCCAACGGTCAAAACAAATTCTAAAAATGGTACGAAAAATGAGGTGAGTGGTTAACGAGCGGTTTCAGGGTTAAAATTCAAATTTTTGATCTTTTTACTGATGGTTTAACTACTCCAATTTTAGGGTGCTACACTTATCTAGGATGTCTTTGGATTTATTTCTTAAAGCACAAAGATGAAGCATTTGATTGCTTCATATATTTCATAAACAATGTAGAGAATCAAAGTGGAAATTATGTAAAATGTCTTTGGACAGATCGAGGAGGTGAATACTCCTCAAAAGAATTCTTGAACTATTGTAAAGCAAGTGGGATCAAAAGGCAATTAACCACTGCCTATACCCCACAACAAAATGGTGTGGCTGGAAGAAATAACTGCACAATAGTTGATATGGTGAGATCAATACTTCAGACAAAGCATTTAACTAATATGTATAGGGCTGATGTTGTAAAAACAAGTGTATATATTCTAAATAGAAGTCCAACTTCTAGTTTAGATGGCATCACTCCTTATGAGGGGTGGTACGGAAAGAAAAAAAATGTAAAGCGCTTCAAAATTTTTGGTTCTTTAGCATATGCCCACATTCCTAATGAGAAAAGGAAGAAGCTTGATCCCAAAAGTTAAGCTTGTATATTTCTAGGGTATTGTGAGTCTACAAAAGCATATAGACTCTATAATCCCAAGATTCATAAAATTGTACTCTCCAGGGATGTAATTTTTGATGAAGGAGGAGAATGGGTCATCAAAGAATTTTTGTTGATGATGAGTCCCAAGATGTAAATTCTTCACAGGTACAGCAAATACAACAGGTGTATCCAAAGAAAAGCAAAGACACACCACCCCCTCCAAGATCAAGAAGTTCAAGTACATCAACCGCCAGTCCAAGTACTTCTCCACAAAGATCAGTAAGTTATTCACCGATGGAAATTGAATCTCCATCAAGAGGTAGAAGAACTTTACAACATCATCCTTCCTTTCAGATGGTGGATCAAAATTTTCAAAGAAGATTCACTAGAAGCCAAGCCAGTGAAATGAATTCAGTTCTGCAACAACTTGAGAATTTTCAATTGTATGGGGATGATAACTCCCAAGAACCTAGAGGAGATGAAGTCAATTATGCTTTATTTACTAGTACATAGCTAGAATCAGCTAGCTATGAGAAGGCATGTACTCAAAATGTATGGCAATAAGCCATGAAAGAGGAAATAACCTCTATAAAAAATAATGATACATGGGAGCTAGTAAAGCTACCCAAAGGTAAAAAATGTGTTGGATGTAAATGGGTCTACAAGACCAAGTACAATGCCGATGTAAGCATTGAGAGGCATAAGGTGAGACTAGTAGAAAAAGATTTTACTCAAAAATATGGCATTGACTATGAGTAAAATTTTGCTCCTGTTGCAAGACAAGAGACAATCAGATCAGTTCTTTCCTTAGCATCCCATAAAGGATGGAATGTTCAACACATGGATGTAAAGAGTGCTTTTCTGAATGAATACTTGATAGAAGAGGTTTATGTTCAACAACCTCAAGGTTTCCAAGAACAAGGAAAAGAAAACCTTGTTTACAAATTGAAGAAAGCACTTTATGGCCTCAAGCAAGCACCAAGAGCTTGGTACTCACGCATTGATGGCTATTTCAGCGAGTATGGATTCACAAGAAGCAAAAGTAATCTAACTTTGTACTACCTAAAGCATGGAGTAGACATTCTCATAGTTTGTTTGTATGTGGATGATCTAATATTTATGGGTAGTAACAATAAAATGAATATGGAGTTCAAAAACTCCATGATGAAGCAGTTCGAGATGAAAGATCTTGGTTTAATGCAATACTTCCTAGGCATGGAAGTTCATCAATTATATAGAGGGATCTTCATATGCCAACACAAGTATGCTCAAGACATGATCAAGAAATTTGCCATGGAGCAGTGCAAATCAGTTGCAACTCCAATTGGACATGGGATCCAATTGAGCAAGGATGATGGAGTATCAAATGTTGACATGACCACTTATAGAAGCATGGTTGGGAGTCTGATATTTCTCACCAACACAAGGCCCAATATTCAATATGTGGTTTCTCTAGTTTCAAGGTTTATGGCTAGTCCTTCTGAGCTACATCTAAAGCAACTAAAAGAATATTGAGATATGTAAAAGGTACATTAGATTTTGGAATCCATTACCAACAATGTAAGTCTATGAAATTAGTTGGCTTCAGTGACAATGATTGTGGCAACAATATAGATGACAAGAAATCTACATCAGGAAATTGTTTTAGTCTAGGATCAGGACTAATTACATGGAGTTCCAAGAAATAAACTATTGTAGCATTGTAATCGACTGAGGCTGAGTATATAGTCATCACACATGCTAGTACTCAAGCCCTATGGTTGAGAAAAGTTCTTGAAGAGATTGGAGAAAGTCAAAGTGGTCCAACTCGACTGTATTGTGATAACATAAGTGACATTCAGTTGGCATATAATCCAATCCACCATAGCAAATCAAAACATTTTGATATGAAGTATCACTTCATCCGAGACATGGTGGAGCACCAGATCATTGAGCTTAAACATTGCAACACTTTGGATAATATTGCAGACATCTTCACCAAAGGCATGGCTAGAGCTCAATATATAAATTTGAGAGATTGTATAGTCAGTCCTCTCAAATTTAAGGGGAAAAATATTGGAATTTAACCTTTGGTTTTACCTTCACCTTCTACCTTGGTTGGACGACAGATAGTTAAGGTGGATGGCAGATAGCTAGGGTGGATGACACTAACAAAGGAGTCATAGATTTTAATTAAAATATCCCTTTCCTCCCTATTTTCTCTCTTCCCTAATATCTCTCCTTAATATTATCCAACTATATCCTAGGCATTATATATAGTTTGTAATCTGATTTTTCAAGTTAATGTGATTTTACATTTCATACTGGTTACTTTCAAAGTCATAGAGGAATTCAGTAGGGGGACCCTACAACCCCATGTTATTCATCATTGTGGCAGAAGCTTTAGGTAGAACCATAAAAAATGCTTATAGTTCAAGGCTAATATCGGGAATCAAGGCAACATCTCTCACCAGGGTTGTTTCTCACCAACAATTCATCGATGATACCCTTCTATTGACTAAGGCATCGGTGGTTGAGGCCAAAATAATTAAATACATCCTACAACTCTACGAGGACGCTACTGGTCAGAAAGTTAATTTCAATAAAAGCAAGTTATATTTCTTGAACACCCCCATTCATAGGTAAGGAAGGATTACATAAATTTTAGGGTGTGATATAGCAAACCTCCCCACTTCGTATCTTGGTCTCCCTCTTTTCATTGGTTCTTTGAGAGAGTCAATGTGGGATAGGGTTATTGAAAGAATTCAAAAAAACTTGTTGGATGGAAAGGTCATCTCCTATCTCAAGCAGGAAAGCTGACCCTCACTAAGGCCTCTCTTTAGAGCATTCCAGTCTATTTCATCTCTATTTTCAAAGCCCCTATGAAGGTTTTCCAAAAATTTGAGAAACTCCAAAAATAATTTTTATGTATTGGATCAGAGGAGAAAAAAATGATACACCTTGTAGGATGGACCAAAGTGTGCAGACCCAGGGAAAATGGGGGCTTAGGTCCAAGGAGAATTGCTCATATGAATTTAGATTTACTAGCTAAGCAGGTGTGGCACCTCATTTCTGTTGAAGAAAATGAATGGACAGCTATCATCAAATGAAAGTATCTTCAAAATATGGAATTTATAAGTGACTCATTTCCAATCAGAGGTTCTGCTTTTTGGAAAGCAATTCTCAATTGTAAGGAAATCATCAAAAAAGGTTTAAGATGGGTTTTAGGCAATGGTGAGAGGATAAATTGTGGGAATGATAGGTGGGCTAAGGACGAACCACTGATGAAATATCCTAACTTAGCTCGAATCAAAGATATCACGAAAGAACTCATTGGAAAAAAAGTCTCTGATTATATGGTTGAGGACAAAGGTAGAATGAAGTGGAAACAAATAAGGATTCAAGGATTTCAAGTGGAATCAAATGATATTTGTAATATTCTCGAGCAACAGTTTATCCCCATGAGACCCAAGGAATATCAAGTGACCTGGGCTCCTACGAAAAATGGGCAGTTCACTGTTAAATCAACTTACAAGCTTCTGCTTGATGACAAGGATTTTGTCCTCCAAAAGGACTTAGTTTGGATAAAAAATTTAATTCCAAAAATTGTAGTC
The DNA here is from genome assembly GCA_028583015.1 of Wollemia nobilis. Lineage (NCBI taxonomy): Eukaryota > Viridiplantae > Streptophyta > Pinopsida > Araucariales > Araucariaceae > Wollemia > Wollemia nobilis. Next base: position 14,385,483 of record JAQPPZ010015100.1, read on the forward strand.
TTTTCATTGCTGGTTATCCAAGGAATAATTCTAACCATTGATAATATGATGCGTAAAGGTATTTGTATCACTAATTGTTGTTATCTATGCAGGGCTAATTGGGAGACCATTTATCACATTTTCCTTGAGTGCCCTTTTTCCTTGATTGTCCTAAGTGGGATTTTTTAGGCCTTCAATATTTCTTGGGTTAAACCAGCCATCATACTTGATTTTTTCATCCAGTGGCCTTGTCCCTTTTCAATCCAAAGACTTAGATACATGTGGAAAATTTGTCTCAATCACTATCTTTGGCAGGTGTGGTTAGAAAGGAACCATAGAGTCTTTAATGAGTCTATCCATGATCATCAAACTATCATAGCCAGGATCCTATACTTTGCCAATGAGAATGTGAACCTTATCCCTTTTGATAGCCATAAACCTCATCTGAAAGAGACCACGATTTCTCAATCCTTAAGCTTAACCTTGATAGATGAGTCAATGTCTAGGGTAGTCAACCCTAGAGCCAATGTTAAGTGGTCCCCACCTCCTACAGGTTGGTTTAAGATTAATTTTGATGGAGTGGCTAAGGACAATCCTGGCAGAGTAGGCACTAGCAAAATTGTGTGAGATCATAATGAGAATATGATGCTTGTGTTTTTTGAATATTTGGTAACAAGGACTAACAACGAAGCTAAAGCTAAAGCTATGTGGAGAGGCCTTCAAATGACTCAAGACTTAGAAGGCAATTTGATCATAGAAGGATACTCTATGCATGTTATAAATCTCCTCAATAATTGGAAAACACCTCCTTGGAGGATTAAAACAATTGTTGAAGAGGCTAGGATCCTTTTCTAGGGAAGACATGATAGAAAAGCCCAACATGTCTTTCGAGAAGCTAACAAAGTTGCTGATAAACTGACCAATTTGGGTGTCGATGATGATGGACTTTTCAAATGGGAACACGATTTCTTGAGTGAAGTAGAGGAGCTTATTCAACAAGAATTTCAAGAATGATAGTCAAATTTACCAACAGGGAAGGCACTGTAAGTTTGAAGGCTATGAGTATTCCTGTCTCTTTTTTGAAATTGACTCACAATAAAAATTATCCAAGTTGTCAGTCTTGGTGGATGTTGCTTGGAAATACCACAAAGACTAATGGGGATAGTCACATGTCAGATAACATGGCTTCTAGTCATATTAGTAATTTGAGGTTGGTTGATAATCATAGGGCAGGAAAGAAACGTCAATATAAGACTTCGAACCAGAGCCACATGGACCACCAGATTGCCATCGCCATAAATCTAGCTAGCAGGTTCACTTCTCCAAGGTTGATTGGCCAAGATGGGATGTGGTCCCAAAGCATGTCATATATGAAAGAAATAAACTACCAAAGAATTATTAAGAGTAACTGCCAATACAAAGCTTGTGGGAGTTTTTTTCAGTACTCTTCTATGTGTGTCTGCAGCTTTTTGTTTCTCCACTGTTTCAAGGAAGGGATCTATGTTTGTTTCTTTTTTTGTAATTATGATGCAAGTATATTTTCTCAGGGTATACCCAAAATTTTTTATGGGAAGTTTCTTTTTGATAACATGCTATGTGCCTTACTAGATGTAATGGATTTGGCAGCATGTAGATTTTACATATATAGGATCCTTAGTAAGGACATGTTCATCAACAGCCCTGGGCTGATTTTTGTAAAAGGTTTTGGGTCAACCTGTAAAACCCAGTATTAATGCTATAGTATCTTATCTACCAAAAAACAAATTAAATTAATATACATATTTTTAAAAATATTTAATAAAAGGTTTTGTTTTTTTTAAGTTTGCAGGTGTCACAGTAAGTAGCATGGTTTCCAAGGTAGTCAATGTGGTCAACCGATGTGGTTGTCGAGTTGGTTAAGAGGCACATAAAGGAGTGAACAACTCATAAAAATACATAGTGGATGTTGGCAATTATAAAGGTTGTAGTGCATTTATCCAAAAGCATGTGGGATAATGTGATAATTGTGATAGGCTTTACTACAATGCTCATCATGTTTTAACAAAAATATTAATGATTTTTTGAGAATATTAATTGGGCAGATGGATTCATAAAGTTGTGAAGAGTATTATAATATCATGAAATTAAGATTCATATAAGAGATAATGCAACATACTTTTATTCATTTGGGATGAATCTAAAGCATAGACAATGACAGTGTGTAAAGAAGAATATGACATTGAAATTCGAATTATAGATAAATTCTTCAGTAGTGTGGTGATTTATTTTTGTTATTTTCACAGGTTTTTATATATTGAAAGTTATTTGAGATTAACATCACACCCCAATTGATGGCTCCTTAGTGATGGATAGTGATTATGGATAGAAATGGCATTACATTCCGGTACTGCACAAGTTATAATGAATGTAAATTAATATACATAGTGAGGATATGGTTAACCTAGAAGTGACATCATTTTTTTGGATGGATGCTACAATGACTGGTGTGACATGGCATAGAAAATGAAGGAGAGATAACAAGATGACATGGACACCTCCCTGACAGGCAACGAGAATCAGAGAAGCAACAAAGTTATTCTGGAACGTAATCTTGGTTCCAACCAATTTAGCAGTGATATAAAGGTAATCGCGAGTGAGTATGGAATCAAAGTTATGGGCACCCGTAAACTAGTTTTTAATTATCATCACCATAATTGAGTTGTTACCTCATGATTTGGTGTATAGTGAGCAGATTTGGAGAGCTTCATGTAAATCATCTGAAGTCATTGATTTAGGCCAACATCTCAAATGTCGATTGACAATTTTGAAATGCTTGTAAATTTCAAAGGCATACCTGATGAAAATAGTATCAATAGTTAAGTGAAATATGAAGGCACAAGATTGTAATTATTAAAAAAATAATTCATGCAACAACGATACAAGTGGTTGGGGTGATATATGCAAAACATAAATTGTGATAAAATTACAATTCTTTGATTGAAATTTTATTTTTTCAAATTAAAGTGATATAATTAATAGATTCAGTAGATATGAGAGTGACAATATGCTATAATGGAATTTATTAAAAATATTGTATAGTGTTAGTACAAGTTTGTCATAACACTGAGCATAGAAGAAAATGGAATGAGTGGTTATAATATCCATTGCAAAACCTTTCAGAGAACGACGTCAACGAAAAGAACAAATTGGAAACTAGATGAAATTTGAGTTATAAATAGCCCAAGAGAAGTCAATAATGGAGGTCGAATGATTTTGGAAGGAAATATTAAAGAAATAAGCAGAAGATAGCCAAATATATCCTCCTAGGTTACATAGAGAAGATTTCATTGTTGAAGAACAAAGAATTTTTGGAGAAGCGTATTGTAAGATTTGATTAAATATATTCATTTTATTATATTGATACATGCATGTTGATGGTGTTTTATGTGTTTAATAATTTAATATATTTCAATTATTTTTCCTTGGAAGATAGCACTTAATCTAGATTAGATTGGGTTAATTCTGGTTAATCTAGGTTGGGTTTCATTCCAGGAAAGTTTATGTTTCTGTTCTATAGCCTGCACTCAAAAGTTTCATTTTTATTTTATTTCTTCTTAACCTAAACTTTTATTTTTATTTAAATTTCAAATTCATGGGAATCAAAACCCTAATGCTATAATCTAAAGTTCAAAACTTTATCATTAGGGAAAATGTTTATTTCTCATTTTTAATTTCACGATATTTTATAATCGGAAATAAACATTAGCATTTTAATTAAGTTGTTCAAATAATTTTTATTAAATTTTTTAACCTAAAGTATTTGGACATAGTTTAATTAAAATTATTTTCTAAGGTTATAATTAAATATTTGCACTTTATAAAGTTGATTTTTGGCAATATTTAATTATTAACCTCATATTCGAAGAACAAATCTTTTGAACATCATGTTAAATTTTGTAAATCAAATATTGAAATCACAGGCCCCTTGTTAATGGTTATGTGCACCTTGAAGTTATTTCAGCATTATTTTCACATTTTCAAAAGCACGTTTTAATACATAACCTTGGAGAAACTAATTGTTTTCTTTGCAAGAGAGGGTTTTATAATCGAAATCCTAACTGTGAGTGTAGTTTTGCAACTGGGCAAAATTATCACTCAATAGAATTGGTGCTAGAAGGAGGGCATGAAAGGTAACATATTTGATTTTTAGCATTTGAAGTTGTTCAAACTTGTCATTTAAAAAAAAAGTTGTGAAATTTTCCAATTTATGCTGCATTGATCTACTATAAATTTGGAAATATGGTTATGATTTAATTGTTGTGATTTTTTTATACATATTTTTGCATGTTGAAATTGGTTCAATTGAAGAAAATTATTTACCCCATTATAAACATGATGAAAAGAGTATAGCTAAAGAACATATTTAGGCATGCAAAAATATTATGGTTCACTTACAAATTGTGCATGAAGATGTTATATGTAGAATGTTTCCATACACATTAGATGAATTTGCTCATGATTGGTTTATCAATTTACCTGTAGGTTCTATCACTTCTTGGGATCAACTAGAAACAACATTTCTCAAATATTTTGGAAAATTAATTAACACGAATATGATATCAAATCAGTTTACCTCTATCTGTAAAGAACCTAATGAATCCATGAGTCAATTTAATGATAGGTTTCATAGGTTGTATACCAAAATAGAGATACATTACATTATTTTAGAAGAAGTCATTCAAGTATACTTGGAAGCCTTAGACCCTTTTACTTCAAAATTTCTAGGGAAACTTCTAAAAAATCCATCCTTATATAGAGCCTATGGTGAGGCAATAGTTGTAGAACAATGATGGATTTTGAAAAGAGTAGATGTGGGTCGATTATCGTTACTTAAACCTAATTCTCAAAATCAGATGTCACCCATGAGTCAGGTTGATGCTCAACCTTATCCCATGATGACATATTTTTTAGGAGTTATGGATTCTAACCAATACCATTCATCCAATTTGGCACCCTCAAATCAAATGATGTTTAATGTAAGCAATAAACAAGATAAAATTGATAGTCCATATGTCACAACCACTTTAGATGTCATCCAAAATGAGGTACAGGTTTCAAATTCACTACTCATCAATGAGGATTGTGATGATCAAGTTAACAAAAATGTAGAGATTGGATCAGTTTTGGAAACATATGAACATTTAAAAATAAAAGACTTAGGTTCATTATTCATAAGTGAGAATTGGGATAATTATAGAAATATGAATACAATAATTGATCTTATTGAATAAATCCTTGACCCATCAAAATTTGTTGAAAGTGAATTTGAGGGGAAATCAATAGATGAATTTGAAATGGTTATAGTCTGAATGATATTGAATCTGAATATTACATGAAAGAAATGATAAATTTTCATCATTTGTTCTAGGAAGATAATGAGTATGATTTTCAAATAGGTAAAGCTTCAAAATTGAATGATCCTGGATATGATTTTATTAAAGACTGCAATGAACTGCGAGAAAAGAATACCTCGATGATGATAGCTCAAATGACTAATCATAAAAGCTTATTGCTCGAGGAAGATAATTTTTTTGAAATTGAGGAAGATGAATCTAAAAATGAATACATGAAAGAAGAGATATAATCTCATCAAGTGTTTTAGAAAGATAATGATTTTATTATTCAAGACAATGAAGAAGAATCACTCACTTCTTTCATAATTTCCAAAGAAGCTTCTATCTCATTTGATGTGTAGGAAATTGAAAGCATTATCTTGCTTAAGGATTCTACAATACCTATACAAAAATATGATTCAATTTTGAAAACACTGGAGCCATCAAGAATTGTTGAAAGTGAATTTAAAAATGAATCAATATATGAATCTGAATATTATGTAGAAGATTTGATAGAATCTCATTCTTTGATTTTAGAAGATAAATAATGGTTGGGAAAGATATGAGGAATGCGTTTCTTTTATACCTTCTGATAAAATGTTTTTCTTCATATGATATGCAGGACACTAAAGTTGTTATCTTACATGAAGAGCCTACAATTCCTATACAATCAGAGAATCACATGTCGTTTGAAGACATGATAGAATTTCATCCCTTAGCTTTAGAAGATAATTATTATAATGGTTGGGGTATGTATGATGAATCATTATTTTCTCACACTCCTACTGATAAAATTTATATTTCACTTGATATGTAGGATGCTGAAAACTCTATCTCACATGAAGATCTTGCAATTCTGTACAATCAGAAAATGGCGGGCCACTTGTAAAAATAGAGAAGGTTCCAAAATTCAATCACTTTGAATATGATTTTATTGAACACCTTGCTAAATCAAAAAGGAAGAAATGGTAAATTTTTCTTATGACTCATTTGTTATGGATGAGGAAGAGGTAAAATCTTCTCTTTTACCCTTTATTACTAAAAATTTGGGTACATCACATAATTGTCTTGAAGATTCAAATAAAGAAATACCATTGGTGGTTAACAACGAATTAGAATCAACCTCTATTCATCCAAATGATAAAAATATTTCTCTATTTGAGATGACACGGATAGTTAATAAGGGGGATTTGTTATTTAACACATCTTTTGAGCAACAAGAGTCATGGTTAGAAAAATATGGGCATATTTTTAATTAGGTACCTAATTTTGATGTTTTTGAAAAATAGGTATGTCATGAAGATTAAGGATTACAAGATTATGATAATGAAGATCATGAGGAAAAAGAGGTAATTACAATGAATCGCCATGGTTTTTTAAATGGAAATGCATAAAAGGTAGAATATCAACCTTTATGTTCAGTCATGCAAATTCTAGGTAAAATTTTACATAATTGTAAGTTGAATTTTGATATGGTTAATAATGAAATGCCATTAGAAGTTGACAAATAAATTGAGTTGACTTCTCCTAAGGTTGCTATGTTAAGTAAAAAATAGGTAGATACTTTGGAGTTACTAAGTCAAGTTCATAAAGAAATGACTATTGAGTCTGGGGTACAAACTTATAATGATTCACATATATCAAATATCCTATAGGCTTGTCAATTCTTGCATGGTTTTGATTAGCCTAAAGACATAGGTAATGACTTGGATACAAAAATTTTAGAAATAGCCTCCTATTTGAAAGAATTCATATTTTTTTGTCAAAATGAGAATTCAATTCAGATAGATGAATTAGGGCTGGAAATTTATACCTCATTGAATAAGAAAAATATAGTTGAAAATCATGTATTCACTTGCAATTTTAATGAATCAAAGTCTCAACATGGAATTGCTAGTATCATTGAATCAAATTGGTGGGGTGTAAAATGAGAGTTTTTGTTTTTTTTGACCTAATATTATTTTGGTTGGATTCTTATGGAGTTTGGCATGCATATCATAATAGATATCTTTTAAATTGTGAAAATTGTGTTTGGAATCTAGGAAAAAGATAGCCTAAATTTTGGCATCATCTTGTACATATTTTGTATATTTTTGTATATATATTTTTTATTTTCATCTTTTGTATATAGTATTTTGGTTTTGCAGATTTCTTTTTGTATATAACTTGTTGTGTTGTAAGCTCGTTATTTATCACATGTTTGTTTATGTTCTTGATTGCTTTTGTGAAATTTTGGATGTGTTTCCATTTTTGGTTTGCAATAAAATTGGTGTATGCCAAATTTTGGATTTTAGTTCATGTTATTATTTTTGTTGCTTAAACTTTTGTGATCAATTTTTTATTTGTATTCCTTTGATTGAGGTAAGGTTTTGTAATTGCAATAAACTCCTAGTTGTTTTGTTGATATTTTTTCCTATATCACTTAGGATAAATTACCTGTTTTGAAAATAAACGAAACTTGAGGAAAATAAAGTAAGAGGGATCAATAGTTATCCTTATAAATTTGGATTAAGATAGTAAAAGTTTGGAACAATGAAACCATTTTGCAAAAGCTCCACATGTATTGCATCACATTAAAAGGAGTATTCTCTAAAATTTTAAAGATGAAATTATTCAAGTTTTACATAATAAGGAAAAAATCCAATACTCTATATTTAGCCTTACTTGATCTCTAACCTAGGTGGCAGGTGAATTTTGCAAAGCAACATAAAGCTTGATAAAAAAAAAGCAAAGTAAATAAAATGGAAAGTAAAGATAAATCACACACAATAGTCTAGATAATCTTCACCGGGGCTATAGATGTTTGACTAGCAGTGGAGCTATGTCTAGACAAAAATAAAGAAGAGAAGCAAAAGCAAAATTCATCTAATACTTGGGTGATTCAGAAAATCTCTACCAGGGCTATAGACGCCTGCTTGGCAGTAGAGCAATATCTCGAAGAGAGCAAGCTTATATCCATTGGAGCTATAGATGCTCAATTGGAAGTGGAGCAATGTAGAGGTGCACCTAAAGAAAAAATTTATAGCCTAACTACAAAACTAATAATGGAAATCTGAATAGTTTCAAGAATGCAAAATGAATCATATTTCACACACTGAGCAAAGGCAAATGATTCAGATGTTCCATTTTAAAATTATCTATATCACATTCTTCGGATATTATTAATGCTTATTTTCTGTTTGTTAGGTTTTATTGATTTTAGATTGGGTTCTTAGTGCAAAATTTTCAAGAGCGTTTCCCAACGGAGTCATCATTTATTGTTGCTATTGCACAACTTACCCCAAAATTGGGGATCCCCTAAAAATTTGGAAAATTTTGGGATTTTTTGTTTGTCATGTCTGGAAGTTTTTTTTGTTCTTTGGTCTACCATAGAGTGTTGTGATTTAGTTAATAAAAGTGTTGGTTTATAGTTCATTTAGGTGTCATTATTGTCATGTTAAAGTAATGCATTTTCCTTGATTTTTTGAGGTTAGTAATATTTTTTGGATTTTATTTTAAATGTTTATTTTAAATATTTTAAATTAATGTTGGTTAAAATAATTTAAATTAATATACATGTTTTTGAAAATATTTAATAAAATATTTTGTTTGTTTTATGTTTGCAGCTGTCAAGGTAAGTAGTGTGGTTTCCAAGGCAGTCAATATGGTCAATCGACATGGTTGTCGAGTTGGTCAAGAGGCACATAAAGGAGTGAACGACTCATTGAAATACATAGTGAATGTTGGTAATTATAAAGGCTATAGTTCATTTGTCCAAAAGCATGTGGGATAATGTAATAATTGCAATAGGCTTTACTATAGTGTTCATCATGTTTTAACAAAAATATTGGTGATTTTTCAAGAGTATTAATTGGGCAGATGGATTCCCGATGTTGTGAAGAGTATTATAATATCATGAAATGAAGATTCAAATAAGAGATAATGCCACATACTTTTTTTCATTTGGGATGAATGTAAAGCATATACAGTGGTAGTGTGTAAAGAAGAATATGACATTGAAATTTAAATTATGTATAAAGTCTTCGATAGCGTGGTGATTTATTTTTGTTCTTTGCACACGAGTTTTTCTAGATTGAAAGTTATTTGAGATTAACATCACACCCCATTTGAGGGCTCCTTCATGATGGACAATGATTACGGATAGACATGGTATTACGTTCTGGTACAAGACAAGTTATAATGAATGAAAAATAATATACACAATGAGGATATGGTTAACCTGAAAGTGATAGCATTATTTTTGGGTGGATGCTACGATGACTGATGTGACATGGCATAGCAAATGAAGGAGAGATAATGATATGATATGGACACCTCTATGGCAAGCGACAAGAATCAAAGAAGCAACAAAGTTATTCTGGAAGGTAATCTAGGTTCCAACCAATTTAGTAATGATATAAAGGTAATCGCAAGTGAGTATGGAATTGAAGCTATGGGCACCCGTAAACTAGTTTTCATTATCATCGCCATAATTGAGTTTTTACCTTATAATTTGGTGTATAGTGGGCAGATTTAGAGAGCTTCATGTAAATCATATAAAGTCATTGATCCAGGCCAACATCTCAAATGTTAATTGATAGTTTTGAAAAGCTTGTAAATTTTAGAGGTATACCTGATGAAAATAGTATCAATGGTTAAGTGAAATATGAAGGCACAAGAATGTAATTGTTAAAACAATAAGGTATGCAACAACGATACAAGTTGTTGGGGTGATATATGCAAAACATAAATTATGATAAAATTATATTTCTTTGATCAAAATTTTATTCATTCAAATTAAAGTGATATATTTAATAGATTCATTGGATATGAGAGTGACAATGTGCTATAATGGAATTTGTTAAAAATATTATATAGTGTTAGTACAAGTTCGTCATAACACTAAGCATAGAATAAAATGGAATGAGTGGTTATAAAATGGAATGAGTGGTTATATCCATTGTGAAACCTGTCAGAGAATGACACCAAAAAAAAGAATGAATTAGAAACTGAATGATATTTAAGTTATAAATAGCCCAGGAGAAGCCAAGAATGGGGGTCAGATGATTTTGGAAGTATGGATTGACAAAAGAAGTGGATGATAGCCAAATATCTCCTCCTAGGTTACACAGAGAAGGTTTCACTGTTAAAGAACAAAGATATTTTGCCTTTTGGAGAAGCATATTGTAAGATTTGATTAAATATATTAATTTTATTATATTGAGACATGCATGTTGATGGTGTTTCATGTGTTTAATAATTTAATATATTTCAATTGTTTTTCCTCAAAATATAGCACTCAATCTAGATCGGATTGGGTTAATTCTAGTTAATCTAGGTTGGGTTTCATTCCAGGAAAGTTTATGTTTTTGTTTTGTAACTTGCATTCAAAAGTTTCATTTTTATTTTATTTCTTCTTACCCTAAAATTTTATTTTTATTTAAATTTCAAATTCATGGGAATCAAAACCCTAATGCTATAATCTAAAGTTCAAAACTTTATCATTAGGGAAAATATTTATTTTGTATTTTTAATTTCATGGTATTTTATAATCGGAAATAAACATTAGTATCTTAATTAAATTGTTCAAATAATTTTTATTAAATTCTTTAACCTAAAGTATTTGGACATAGTTTAATTAAAATAATTTTCTAAGGTTATAATTAAATATTTGCACTTTATAAAGTTTATTTTTGGTAATATTTAATTATTAACCTCACTTTCGGAGAATAAATATTTTGACCATCATGTTAAATTTTGTAAATCAGATATTGAGATCACAGGCCCCTTATTAATGGTTATGTGCACCTTGAATTTGTTTTAGCATTATTTTCACATTTTCAAAAGAACGTTTTAATACATAACCTTAGAGAAAATAACCATTTTCTTTGCAAGAGAGGGTTTTATAATCAAAATACTAACTATAAGTGTAGTTTTGCAATTGGGTAAAATTATCACTCAACAGGTTTAAACTATAATTATTGCAATATCCTTAAGCAACGAGCCTCTAGGAATGTCACATTAGGGTTATACTATATTACCACAACCTTGATGGTATTCTACTTAAATTTTGGGACTCAATTGAAGCTTAAATTATCATCAATGAGACCCATGATAGATCCTATGGTGGATAATTTAATGGCATTGTTATCACTAAGAAACTTCTATGGATGGGTGACTATTGTCCATCCATGGAAAAGGTCTCTTGCAATTATATTAAGAGGTGTGATAAACCTCAAAAGCATGACAACTCTATCAATGTTCCATCCCAATCCCTTTAATCTTTGATCTCATTATGGCCTTTCTCCATTTAGGTATTGGACATTATCAAGAAGTTAAACCATGTGTCATCTGGTGGACATAAATTTATCATCATGGCTACCAAACATTTTATCAAATGGTTTAAACCTATGTTGTTAGCTCAATTATTAGAATGCAAGTTTCCAAGTTCATCATTAACTAGATCCTTAGCCTTTGTGGTATTCCTTGTCAGGAGTAGAAACTGGAGGGATTATTTTATTGATAAATATGAGTTACATATATAGGCAGAAGGCCTATATGAAACACATGACACTTGTCAAGAGAAACTGACAAGTGTCAAGGTGAAGGCATAGTGCACTTTAATTCTAACATTCCCCCTTAAAGTGCACTATCCTAACTAAAGAAGAAACAAAACAAGTCAACATTAGGTAACATTCCCCCTTAATGTTGACTTCTCTAAAAGCAACCTATCATCCTCCTTTATTGTTGATTTGGTCTAGGCTCGTGCTCTCTGCGCTTGGCTCTCCAACTATGAATAATGCTAGATTCACTATGTATACATCTTGGTCTGTTGCCTCAGGGTCATCCACTTCTAATGTGCACTATCCTAACTAAAGAAAAAAACAAGTCAACATTAGGTAACATTCCCCCTTAATGTTGACTTCTCTAACAAAAATCTACATCCTCTTTTTGGTCTATGCTCGTGTTGTTTGCGCTTGGCTCTCCAATTGTGAATAATGCTAGATTCACTATGTATACATCTCGGTCTGTTGCCTCAGGGTCAGCCACTTCCACAGGTCTGTTGCCACTAGGTCAACCGTCTAAGTGCCTCGAGGTCATCATGGGTGCCTTAGGGTCAGCCACTTGTGGGTCTGTTGCCTCTGCAGGTCATCCTCAGAGGATGTTGCCTCTCGTAGGTCACTAACTAGATTCACCATGAGTATGAAATCCCTCCTCATGGTGAACTCAATCTAGAAGGTGTCGGTCTCTGTCGAAAATGCACCTAATGAAAGGAAAAACGAGCCATATAAGAGTGTTGGTCTCTGTCGAAAATGCACTCAATACAATAAAATGAGCCATAGATCCAAATAGGAGGAGAGAAGAAGAAAAGAAGAGAATCTTCTGAAGTGTCTTCGTCTATAGTCTTCAGAAGTAGATCCGAAAAAACCTCGGATAGAGTCTAGGGTGTCTTTGTCTGTAGTCCCTAGTATAAGTGTCCTTATGGTGACCATGTCATCTCATTGAAATGCATGGGTAACCAGTCGCTGCATTCGCCAAGTGTATAGAAAAGATCACTAGTTACAAGGATCACATATGAAAGTACCTTGGGAGTGTCGGGTTCAACCGAGATTGCACTCCAAGGGAGAAAAAACTTCGAGGCTAAAAAAAGTCAATGAAACAGCCTCAAAATTACAATTTGACACTACCATTGTGTCTGTCACGGAAAAACGTTTCCAACGACTATAAATACCCCTATATTCCATTATCAAAGGGGCCTTCATCATGTGGAAAAACCATCATGCCTATCTAAGGCAGCAAAATAAACCTCAAGAATATCATATTCCTGGCATCGCACTATGGCGAAATAAAAAAACAGTCTTCCCCTTGTGGAAATACATTAAAGATAGCCAAATAGGCCACTTTGTTGGCCAATACAAATATCCCTTTTACATTAAAAATTTGCATATTAAATGCATAATGTGGCCCATATTCTTGGTCGGCCACCAAGATTTTTCACCATTTGCTAAAGTAAAAAAAAAAAACAAGGGACCCACTCCCATGGTGCCTTATAATCCCATTTGGAGACAAATGCCATTTTGCCCATGGTCTGTTAGAACTTCAAAAGTATGGGAGAGGCATCCCCGACATAGATAACATTGATACATCTGCTGGTCCTCGGAATGACTTCAAGCAAACTAGGACACTGAATAAGGCTCACATGGATGCTGGTCCAGGACAAGCATCTTCTATCTATAACACAGATAACTATGTCAACAAATGCAAATCTCAAAAACGTTTCTCTGGTCTCCACGAAACCTTCACAGCATCAATTGAACACAATATATTGTCTGCTATGAGTATTTCAACAGCAGAGCGGATGACAATATTACTGCTTGGAAAAAAATTGTTTCTCAAGGCCATCAGCCCGGCGCCATTGGCACACCCCCGCTGAGCATACTGTAGAGGCAAACTTAAACTAAAAAAAAAATCCCATAAAAAAATTGGCAGCCATGAAAACTTCTAGTTTCTGATCCATCAAAGATGGAGAGCATACTCCCTCAGTTTTAAAAAATAGCCAAAGAAAAAAAAATGAGGGGGAGGGGAGGATTTCCATGAGGGAAATCCCCCCTCAAACTCACAAGCTCAGGAGACCGCCTGGAGCTCTGATACCAAATGTCAGGAGCAGAAACTGGAGGGATTATTTTATTGATAAATATGAGTTACATATATAGGCAGAAGGCCTATATGAAACACATGACACTTGTCAAGAGAAACTGACAAGTGTCAAGGTGAAGGCATAGTGCACTTTAACTCTAACATTCCTTCTGTGTTAATCTTAGATAATGGAACACCTTTTAAAAACAAATATCCTAAAAATGTGCTAGTATAGGATTCAAGACAAATGGTCCACACCTTACTACAAGACGCTTCTACTAGAATTGAATATCATCTCATATATCTTAGCCACTCATATATATTAGCCAGTTGGAAATACTTGATGAAACCATATCCATACATTAAAATTGGTGATCTTGTCCTCAAAGAGAATAAAAAATACCAATGACAAAATTAAGCTCAAAGGAGAAATTGAGCCTACTTGGCTAGGTCCATACATTATAATTGCCATGTATGATTTCGATGCTTATTGTTTTATCATACTTGATAAAAAAACAAAGAACCAATAACATAATGAATCTCAAACAATATCATATCTACATTTGCATTAGCTACATGTTTGCTTTCAACTATTTATCACTACTTGCTTTCATCTACCTAACTTTCATATCTACCTACATGCATGTGCTATTATTTACTTGGACTATCTACTACATATTGATTCAGGGAGATATGAGGACATGCAAATGATGATCCTAGTTAGGATAACTTATTTTCCATTTTCTAGGTGATCAATGCGAGTGGATCCTTCCCAATCTCATCTTATGAATTACTCATGATCTACACAACAAAGTTATCTTTATCCCATAATCTTCTCTAATCAGACCATACAAAATTCATCTCTTATCATCAACCTCTTATCACATGATGAATACTATAAGGTTTGTATGAGTTTATGGTAAGATAAATATCTTCATCTCCTATCTCATCAACCTCTTGTTGCATAATGAATATTGTAAGATTCATAGGTGTTGATGGAAATATCAATATTTTCATATCCTATCTCTTCATAATTGAGAAGAGACTGAAGATTGTTGGATGTTGAATAGATTACTGCATTGAGGAGAATGAGCTAGTGAAAGAGAAGAAAGAAGAAATACCTAGAGTTTTATAGCAATGAAGCCATCAAATATGGGATGTCTACTGAAGAACTTAAAGTTGAGAAAAATGAGGCGAAAAGGAATTGTAAAGTACAAAATATTTGAATTGTTCAGATTGTAGCAATGGAGGTAACATCTACTAGACATAACACTTGCTAATTATACTAATTTGAGTTGATATGCAACGCCATAGTGAAGGTAAAATTATATTTTGTAAAAGCATTAAGGTAGGCACATGTTATTTATTTCATTCGGGAAAATTACTTTAAGAGAAATATTCTTTGGGAGTTATAAGGGAATTTAAAGTTTGAGCAAGATAATTCATTTGGAAGGAAATAAAAGAAAATGAAATTATTATTATTTTAGTTGAATATATTAAAGGCTGAAAATGGAGTAATGGATGCTATGGAATAAAAGTTGAATGAAAATTTTCATATTATTGGATAGAATTTTGTTGAATGCATTTTTAATCTATATATTTATTAAAAATCAAGTTGTAAATTCTATGAAGTTTTTTTTTTAGAGTTTCATGAGCTATTTCATATGACATCTTATTGGAGGAAGTAGAACAGTGAAAGTTTTTAGTAGGCTCTCGATGAATACAAAGATAATTAAATTGCTACACTAAAACGTATGACTGTAAATAATTTTTTGATCAAAAATATTGAGAGCAACAGAAGATAAAAGTGTGCCTTTGAAGAAATTATTTTAAGGCGGGGAGACAAGGTTTTAGAAGGAAAATTAAAATCTTGAAAATTGCAAATATTTTATTTTTTGAAAATATTTTTATATTGCAATGATCATTTTTTAAAAGTTAGAAATTGTATTGTTTGTTTTCTAAAATGTCACCTGCATGGTAGTTTTTTAATGTTGTCTTAATTGGCACATATTTTCGTTAAGCTGGAAAAAAGTTATTTAAAGTGACAATTTCTTTTTAAAAAGGCAAATGAAGAATTTTTTTAATTAAGAGTTATTTGTTGGAAATAAATTGATTGAGGAAGTTACATTTTAAAATTATCTTGAAAAGAAAATATTGTTGGAATTAATTGTTGATCAGTCTTTTAATTATGTTGTATGAGATTGGTAATGGTGAATTGGTGGACAACCAAGAGAGAAAATAAGAAATACATGCGGACACATCTTCACAAGTTTCCAAAGATTAAATTTCAAATTCATGGGAAACAAAACCCTAATGCTATAATCTAAAGTTCAAAAATTTATCATTAGGGAAAATATTTATTTCGTATTTTTAATTTCATGGTATTTTATAATCGGAAATAAACATTAGTATTTTAATTAAATTGTTCAAATAATTTTTATTAAATTTTAACCTAAAGTATTTGGACATAGTTTAATTAAAATTATTTTCTAAGGTTATAAGTAAATATTTGCACTTTATAAAGTTTATTTTTGGTAATATTTAATTATTAACCTCACTTTCGAAGAATAAATCTTTTGAACGTCATGTTAAATTTTGTAAATCAGATATTGAGATCACAGGCCCCTTATTAATGGTTATGTGCACCTTGAATTTGTTTTAGCATTATTTTCACATTTTCAAAAGAACGTTTTAATACATAGCCTTAGAGAAAATAACCATTTTCTTTGCAAGAGAGGGTTTTATAATCAAAATACTAACTATAAGTGTAGTTTTGCAATTTGGTAAAATTATCACTCAACAGGTTTAAACTATAATTATTGCAAGATCCTTAAGCAACAAGCCTCTAGGAATATCACATTAGGGTTATACTATATTACCACAACCTTGATGGTATTCTACTTAAATGGTGGGACTCAATTGAAGCTTAAATTATCATCAATGAGACCCATGATAGATCCAATGGTGGATAATTTAATGGCATTGTTATCACTAAGAAACTTCTATGGATGGACAACTATTGTCCATCCATGGAAAAGGTCTCTTGCAATTATATTAAGAGGTGTGATAAACCTCAAAAGCATGACAACTCTATCAATGTTCCATCCCAATCCCTTTAATCTTTGATATCATTATGGCCTTTCTCCATTTAGTTATTGGACATTATCAAGAAGTTAAACCATGTGTCATCTGGTGGACATAAATTTATCATCATGGCTACTAAACATTTTATCAAATGGTTTAAAACTATGTTGTTAGCTCAATTATTAGAATGCAAGTTTCCAAGTTCATCATTAACTATATCCTTAGCCTTTGTGGCATTCCTTATGTGTTAATCTTAGATAATGGAACACCTTTTAAAAACAAATATCCTAAAAATGTGCTAGTATAGGATTCAAGACAAATGGTCCACACCTTACTATCCTGAAAGCAATGATCAAGTTGAATATTCTATCAAAACCCTTGTCAAAATTCTTAAGAATCTTATTAGCAAAACTAGTAGATATTGGAACCTCTAGTTTTATCCTTCCCTGTAGGAATATCACATTAGTCTCAAAAATCCTATTGGTGTAACATCTTACGCTTTTATTTATGGAACTAAAGAGGTCTTCCCCTTTGAGTTAGAGGTTCCTTGCATATTTTACTACAAGACGCTTCTACTAGAATTGAATATCATCTCATATATCTTAGCCACTCATATATCTTAGCCAGTTGGAAATACTTGATGAAACCATATCCATACATTAAAACTGGTGATCTTGTCCTCAAAGAGAATAAAAAATACCAATGACAAAATTAAGCTCAAAGGAGAAATTGAGCCTAATTGGCTAGGTCCATACACTATAAATGCCATGTATGGTTTCGATGCTTATTGTTTTATCATACTTGATAAAAAACAAAGAACCAATAACATAATGAATCTCAAACAATATCATATCTACATTTGCATTAGCTGCATGTTTGCTTTCAACTATTTATCACTACTTGCTTTCGTCTACCTGACTTTCATATCTACCTACATGCATGTGCTATTATTTACTTGGACTATCTACTACATATTGATTCAGGGAGATATGAGGACATGCAAATGATGATCCTAGTTAGGATAACTTATTTTCCATTTTCTAGGTGATCGATGCGAGTGGATCATTCCCAATCTCATCTTGTGAATTACTCATTATTTACACAACAAAGTTATCTTTATCCCATAATCTTCTCTAATCAGACCATACAAAATTCATCTCTTATCATCAACCTCTTATCACATGATGAATACTATAAGGTTTGTATGAGTTTATGGTAAGATAAATCTCTTCATCTCCTATCTCATCAACCTCTTGTTGCATAATGAATATTGTACGATTCATAGGTGTTGATGGAAATATCAATATTTTCATATCCTATCTCTTCCAATTACTCTATATTTTATCAATCGTTAGAAGTATTATATTATTTGACCCCCTTGTAAGAATTAGTTTGGTAGAATGATTTATCTTTTATAATGTACGTGTCAATATGAGATAAAGTTCAAGGTGTCAAGAGAGAGAATGAAGAGTCGCATTGATATGTGGTACGATGAAATTTTTATCTTAATATGAGGGATATGCAAGGATGCATCTCCTAAATTTTTGAGAGCAATAGTCAAAATACTAAAAACACATGTAAAATTATATTTTGGAGACAAATCTCCATGCAATGTATTCTTTCTAAATCATTCTTGTAATATTTTGATATTGAATATATTTGAGATATTGTTATTATTTCAATATTGTGATTCATTGTTATTTTGCTAGTGGTTTTTATTTTGATTTATAATTGATCCCAGCTAAATATTTTCATGAGCTAATCTTGTTGGAAATCTAACAGTGGTATCAGAGACACCTTAGTAGAATCTTGAAAGAAGATATTGTGAGGAGAAGATTGAGAAGAGACTGAAGGTTGGTGGATGTTGAATAGATTACTGCATTGAGGAGAATGAGCTAGTGAAAGAGAAGAAAGAAGAAATACCTAGAGTTTGATAGCAATGAAGCCATCAAATATGGGATGTCTACTGAAGAACTTAAACTTGAGAAAAATGAGGCCAAAAGGAATTGTAAAGTACAAAATATTTGAATTGTTTAGATTGTAGCAATGAAGGTAACATCTACTAGACATAACACCTGCTAATTATACTAATTTGAGTTGATATGCAACGCCATAGTGAAGGTAAAATTATATTTTGTAAAAGCATTAAGGTAGGCACATGTTATTTATTTCATTCGAGAAAATTACTTTAGGAGAAATATTCTTTGGGAGTTATAAGGGAATTTAAAGTTTGAGCAAGATAATTCATTTGGAAGGAAATAAAAGAAAATGAAATTATTATTATTTTAGTTGAATATATTAAAGGCTGAAATGGAGTAATGGATGCTATGGAATAAAAGCTGAATGAAATTCTTCATATTATTGGATAGAATTTTGTTGAATGCATTTTTAATCTATATATTTATTAAAAATAATGTTGTAAATGCTATGAAGTTTTTTTTTTAGAGTTTCATGAGCTATTTCATATGACATCTTATTGGAGGAAGTAGAACAGTGAAAGTTTTTAGTAGGCTCTCGATGAATACAAAGATAATTAAATTGCTACACTAAAACGTATGACTGTAAATAGTCTTTTGATCAAAAATATTGAGTGCAATAGAAGGTAAAAGTGTGCCTTTGAAGAAATTATTTTAAGGCGGGGAGACAAGGTTTTAGAAGGAAAATTAAAATCTTGAAAATTGCAAATATTTTATTTTTTGAAAATATTTTTATATTGCAACGATCATTTTTTAAAAGTTAGAAATTGTATTGTTCGTTTTCTAAAATGTCACATGCATGGTAGTTTTTTAATGTTGTCTTAATTGGCACATATTTTCATTAAGCTGGAAGAAATTTATTTAAAGTGGCAATTTCTTTTTAAAAAGGCAAATGAAGAATTTTTTTAATTAAGAGTTATTTTTTGGAAATAAATTGATTGAGGAAGTTACATTTTAAAATTATCTTGAAAAGAAAATATTGTTGGAATTAATTGTTGATCAGTATTTTAATTATGTTGTATGAGATTGGTAATGGTGAATTGGTGGACAACCAAGAGCGAAAATAAGAAATTCATGGGGACACGTCTTCACAAGTTTCCAAAGATTAAATTTCAAATTCATGGGAAACAAAACCCTAATGCTATAATCTAAAGTTCAAAAATTTATCATTACGGAAAATATTTATTTCGTATTTTTAATTTTATGGTATTTTATAATCGAAAATAAATATTAGTATCTTAATTAAATTGTTCAAATAATTTTTATCCTTGCATATTTTACTACAAGACTCTTCTACTAGAATTGAATATCATCTCATATATCTTAGCTAGTTGGAAATACTTGATGAAACCATATCCATACATTAAAATTGGTGATCTTGTCCTCAAAGAGAATAAAAAATACCAATGACAAAATTAAGCTCAAAGGAGAAATTGAGCCTAATTGGCTAGGTCCATACACTATAACTGCCATGTATGGTTTCGATGCTTATTGTTTTATCATACTTGATAAAAAAATAAAGAACCAATAACATAATGAATCTCAAACAATATCATATCTACATTTGCATTAGCTACATGTTTGCTTTCAACTGTTTATCACTACTTGCTTTCGTCTACCTCACTTTCATATCTACATACATGCATGTGCTATTGTTTACTTGGACTATCTACTACATATTGATTCAGGGAGATATGAGGACATGCAAATGATGATCCTAGTTAGGATAACTTACTTTCCATTTTCTAGGTGATCGATGCGAGTGGATCATTCCCAGTCTCATCTTGTGAATTACTCATGATCTACACAACAAAGTTATATTTATCCCATAATCTTCTCTAATCAGACCATACAAAATTCATCTCTTATCATCAACCTCTTATCACATGATGAATACTATAAGGTTTGTATGAGTTTATGGTAAGATAAATCTCTTCATCTCCTATCTCATCAACCTCTTGTTGCATAATGAATATTGTAAGATTCATAGGTGTTTATGGAAATATCAATATTTTCATATCCTATCTCTTCCAATTACTCTATATTTTATCAATCGTTAGAAGTATTACATTATTTGACCCCCTTGTAAGAATTAGTTTGGTAGAATGATTTATCTTTTATAATGTATGTTTCAATATGAGATAAAGTTCAAGGTGTCAAGAGAGAGAATGAAGAGTCACATTGATATGTGGTAAGATGAAAGTTTTATCTTAATATGAGGGATATGCAAGTATGCATCTCCTAAATTTTTGAGAGCAATAGTCAAAATACTAAAAACACATGTAAAATTATATTTTGGAGACAAATATCCATGCAATGTATTCTTTCTAAATAATTCTTGTAATATTTTGATATTGAATATATTTGAGATATTGTTATTATTTCAATATTGTGATTCATTGTTATTTTGCTAGTGGTTTTTATTTTGATTTATAATTGATCCCAGATAAAGCTTTTCATGAGCTAGTCTTGTTGGAAAGCTAATAGTGGTATCAGAGACACCTTAGTAGAATCTTGAAAGAAGATATTGTGAGGAGAATATTGAGAAGAGACTGAAGATTGTTGGATGTTGAATAGATTACTGCATTGAGGAGAATGAGCTAGTGAAAGAGAAGAAAGAAGAAATACCTAGAGTTTGATAGCAATGAAGCCATCAAATATGGGATGTCTACTGAAGAACTTAAACTTGAGAAAAATGAGGCCAAAAGGAATTGTAAAGTACAAAATATTTGAATTGTTCAGATTGTAGCAATGGAGGTAACATCTACTAGACATAACACGTACTAATTATACTAATTTGATTTGATATGCAACGCCATAGTGAAGGTAAAATTATATTTTGTAAAAGCATTAAGGTAGGCACATGTTATTTATTTCATTCGGGCAAATTACTTTAAGAGAAATATTCTTTGGGAGTTATAATGGAATTTAAATTTTGAGCAAGATAATTCATTTGGAAGGAAATAAAAGAAAATGAAATTATTATTATTTTAGTTGAATATATTAAAGGCTGAAAATGGAGTAATGGATCCTATGGAATAAAAGCTGAATGAAATTCTTCATATTATTGGATAGAATTTTGTTGAATGCATTTTTAATCTATATATTTATTAAAAATCAAGATGTAAATTCTATGAAGTTTTTTTTTTAGAGTTTCATGAGCTATTTCATATGACATCTTATTGGAGGAAGTAGAACAGTGAAATTTTTTAGTAGGCTCTCGATGAATACAAAGATAATTAAATTGCCAGTCTAAAACGTATGACTGCAAATAATTATTTGATCAAAAATATTGATTGCAACAGAAGATAAAAGTGTGCCTTTGAAGAAATTATTTTAAGGTGTGGAGACAAGGTTTTAGAAGGAAAATTAAAATCTTGAAAATTGCAAATATTTTATTTTTTGAAAATATTTTTATATTGCAACGATCATTTTTTAAAAGTTATAAATTGTATTGTTCGTTTTCTAAAATGTCACCTACATGGTAGTTTTTTAATGTTGTCTTAATTGGCACATATTTTCATTAAGCTGGAAAAAAGTTATTTAAAGTGACAATTTCTTTTTTAAAAGGCAAATGAAGAATTTTTTTAATTAAGAGTTATTTGTTGGAAATAAATTGATTGAGGAAGTTACATTTTAAAATTATCTTGAAAAGAAAATATTTCTGGAATTAATTGTTGATCAGTCTTTTAATTATGTTGTATGAGATTTGTATTGGTGAATTGGTGGACAACCAAGAGAGAAAATAAGAAATACATGGGGACACGTCTTCACAAGTTTCCAAAGATTAAATTTCAAATTCATGGGAAACAAAACCCTAATGCTATAATCTAAAGTTCAAAAATTTATCATTAGGGAAAATATTTATTTCGTATTTTTAATTTTATGGTATTTTATAATCACAAATAAACATTAGTATCTTAATTAAATTGTTCAAATAATTTTTATTAAATTCTTTAACCCAAAGTATTTGGACATAGTTTAATTAAAATAATTTTCTAAGGTTATAATTAAATATTTGCACTTTATAAAGTTTATTTTTGGTAATATTTAATTATTAACCTCACTTTCGGAGAATGAATCTTTTGAACATCATGTTAAATTTTGTTAATGAGATATTGAGATCACAGGCCCCTTATTAATGGTTATGTTCACCTTGAATTTGTTTTAGCATTATTTTCACATTTTCAAAAGAACATTTTAATACATAACCTTAGAGAAAATATCCATTTTCTTTGCAAGAGAGGGTTTTATTATCAAAATACTAACTATAAGTGTATTTTTGCAATTGGGTAAAATTATCACTCAACAGGTTTAAACTATAATTATTGCAAGATCCTTAAGCAACGAGCCTCTAGGAATGTCTCATTAGGGTTATACTATTTTACCACAACCTTGATGGTATTCTACTTAAATGGTGGGACTCAATTGAAGCTTAAATTATCATCAATGAGACCAATGATAGATCCTATGGTGGATAATTTAATGGCATTGTTATCACTAAGAAACTTCTATGGATGGGCGACTATTGTCCATCCATGGAAAAGGTCTCTTGCAATTATATTAAGAGGTGTGATAAACCTCAAAAGCATGACAACTATATCAATGTTCCATCCCAATCCCTTTAATCTTTGATCTCATTATGGCCTTTCTCCATTTAGGTATTGGACATTATCAAGAAGTTAAACCATGTGTCATCTGGTGAACATAAATTTATCATCATGGCTACCAAACATTTTATCAAATGGTTTAAACCTATGTTGTTAGCTCAATTATTAGAATGCAAGTTTCCAATTTCATCATTAACTAGATCCTTAGCCTTTGTGGCATTCCTTCTGTGTTAATATTAGATAACGGAACACCTTTTAAAAACAATTATCCTAAAAATGTACTAGTATAGGATTCAAGACAAATGGTCCACACCTTACTATCCTGAAAGCAATGATCAAGTTGAATATTCTATCAAAACCCTTGTCAAAATACTTAAGAATCTTATTAGCAAAACTAGTAGATATTGGAACCTCTAGTTTTATCCTTCCCTGTAGGAATATCACATTAGTCTCAAAAATCCTATTGGTGCAACATCCTACGCTTTTATTTATGGAACTAAAGCGGTCTTCCCCTTTGAGTTAGAGGTTCCTTGCATACTTTACTACAAGACGCTTTTACTAGAATTGAATATCATCTCATATATCTTAGTCACTCATATATCTTAGCCAGTTGTAAATACTTGATGAAACCATATCCATACATTAAAATTGGTGATCTTGTCCTCAAAGAGAATAAAAAATACCAATGACAAAATTAAGCTCAAAGAAGAAATTGAGCCTAATTGGCTAGGTCCATACACTATAACTGCCATGTATGGTTTCGATGCTTATTGTTTTATCATACTTGATAAAAAAACAAAGAACCAATAACATAATGAATCTCAAGGAATATCATATCTACATTTGCATTAGCTACATGTTTGCTTTCAACTATTTATCACTACTTGCTTTCATCTACCTGACATTCATATCTACCTACATGCATGTGCTATTGTTTACTTGGATATCTACTACATATTGATTTAGGGAGATATGAGGACATGCATATGATGATCCTAGTTAGGATAACTTATTTTCCATTTTCTAGGTGATTGATGCGAGTGGATCCTTCCCAATCTCATCTTGTGAATTACTCATGATCTACACAACAAAGTTATCTTTATCCCATAATCTTCTCTAATCAGACCATACAAAATTCATCTCTTATCATCAACCTCTTATCACATGATGAATACTATAAGGTTTGTATGAGTTTATGGTAAGATAAATCTCTTCATCTCCTATCTCATCAACCTCTTTTTGCATAATGAATATTGTAAGATTCATAGGTTTTTAAGGAAATATCAATATTTTCATATCCTATCTCTTCCAATTACTCTATATTTTATCAATCGTTAGAAGTATTACATTATTTGACCCCCTTGTAAATATTAGTTTGGTAGAATGATTTATATTTTATAATGTATGTGTCAATATGAGATAAAGTTCAAGGTGTCAAGAGAGAGAATGAAGAGTCACATTGATATGTGGTAAGATGAAAGTTTTATCTTAATATGAGGGATATGCAAGTATGCATCTCCTAAATTTTTGAGAGCAATAGTCAAAATACTAAAAACACATATAAAATTATATTTTGGAGACAAATCTCCATGCAATGTATTCTTTCTAAATCATTCTTGTAATATTTTGATATTGAATATATTTGAGATATTGTTATTATTTCAATATTGTGATTCATTGTTATTTTGCTAGTGGTTTTTATTTTGATTTATAATTGATCCCAGATAAATCTTTTCATGAGCTAATCTTGTTGGAAAGCTAACAGTGGTATCAGAGACACCATAGTAGAATCTTGAAAGAAGATATTGTGAGGAGAAGATTGAGAAGAGACTGAAGATTGTTGGATGTTGAATAGATTACTGCATTGAGGAGAATGAGCTAGTGAAAGAGAAGAAAGAAGAAATACCTGGAGTTTGATAGCAATGAAGCCATCAAATATGGGATGTCTACTGAAGAACTTAAACTTGAGAAAAATGAGGCCAAAAGGAATTGTAAAGTACAAAATATTTGAATTGTTCATATTGTAGCAATGGAGGTAACATCTACTAGACATAACACCTGCTAATTATACTAATTTGAGTTGATATGCAACGCCATAGTGAAGGTAAAATTATATTTTGTAAAAGCATTAAGGTAGGCACATGTTATTTATTTCATTCGGGCAAATTACTTTAAGAGAAATATTCTTTGGGAGTTATAAGGGAATTTAAAGTTTGAGCAAGATAATTCATTTGGAAGGAAATAAAAGAAAATGAAATTATTATTATTTTAGTTGAATATATTAAAGGCTGAAAATGGAGTAATGGATGCTATGGAATAAAAGTTGAATGAAATTCTTCATATTATTGGATAGAATTTTGTTGAATGCATTTTTAATCTATATATTTATTAAAAATCAAGTTGTAAATTCTATGAAGTTTTTTTTTTTAGAGTTTCATGAGCTATTTCATATGACATCTTATTGGAGGAAGTAGAACAGTGAAAGTTTTTAGTAGGCTCTCGATGAATACAAAGATAATTAAATTGCTAGTCTAAAATGTATGACTGTAAATAATTTTTTGATCAAAAATATTGAGTGCAACAGAAGATAAAAGTGTGCCTTTGAAGAAATTATTTTAAGGCGGGGAGACAAGCTTTTGGAAGGAAAATTAAAATCTTGAAAATTGCAAATATTTTATTTTTTGAAAATATTTTTATATTGCAACGATCATTTTTTAAAAGTTAGAAATTGTATTGTTCGTTTTCTAAAATGTCACCTACATGGTAGTTTTTTAATGTTGTCTTAATTGGCACATATTTTCATTAAGCTGGAAAAAAGTTATTTAAAGTGACAATTTCTTTTTAAAAAGGCAAATGAAGAATTTTTTTAATTAAGAGTTATTTGTTGGAAATAAATTGATTAAGGAAGCTACATTTTAAAATTATCTTGAAAAGAAAATATTTTTGGAATTAATTGTTGATCAGTCTTTTAATTATGTTGTATGAGATTGGTAATGGTGAATTGGTGGACAACCAATAGAGAAAATAAGAAATACATGGGGACACGTCTTCACAAGTTTCCAAAGATTAAATTTCAAATTCGTGGGAAACAAAACCCTAATGCTATAATCTAAAGTTCAAAAATTTATCATTAGGGAAAATATTTATTTCGTATTTTTAATTTCATGGTATTTTATAATCGGAAATAAACATTAGTATCTTAATTAAATTTTTCAAATAATTTTTATTAAATTCTTTACCCCAAAGTATTTGGACATAGTTTAATTAAAATAATTTTCTAAGGTTATAATTAAATATTTGCACTTTATAAAGTTTATTTTTGGTAATATTTAATTATTAACCTCACTTTCGGAGAATGAATCTTTTGAACATCATGTTAAATTTTGTAAATCAAATATTGAGATCACAGGCCCATTATTAATGGTTATGTGCACCTTGAATTTCTTTTAGCATTATTTTCACATTTTCAAAAGAACGTTTTAATACATAACCTTAGAGAAAATATCCATTTTATTTGCAAGAGAGGGTTTTATTATCAAAATACTAACTATAAGTGTATTTTTGCAATTGGGTAAAATTATCACTCAACAGGTTTAAACTATAATTATTGCAAGATCCTTATGCAACGAGCCTCTAGGAATGTCTCATTAGGGTTATACTATTTTACCACAACCTTGATGGTATTCTACTTAAATGGTGGGACTCAATTGAAGCTTAAATTATCATCAATGAGACCCATGATAGATCCTATGGTGGATAATTTAATGGCATTGTTATCACTAAGAAACTTCTATGGATGGGCGACTATTGTCCATCCATGGAAAATGTCTCTTGCAATTATATTAAGAGGTGTGATAAACCTCAAAAGCATGACAACTCTATCAATGTTCCATCCCAATCCCTTTAATATTTGATCTCATTATGGCCTTTCTCCATTTAGGTATTGGACATTATCAAGAAGTTAAACCATGTGTCATCTGGTGGACATAAATTTATCATCATGGCTACCAAACATTTTATCAAATGGTTTAAACCTTTGTTGTTAGCTCAATTATTAGAATGCAAGGTTCCAAGTTCATCATTAACTAGATCCTTAGCCTTTGTGGCATTCCTTCTATGTTAATCTTAGATAATGGAACACCTTTTAAAAACAAATATCCTAAAATGTGCTAGTATAGGATTCAAGACAAATGGTCCACACCTTACTATCCTGAAAGCAATGATCAAGTTGAATATTCTATCAAAACCCTTGTAAAAATGCTTAAGAATATTATTAGCAAAACTAGTAGATATTGGAAACTCTAGTTTTATCCTTCCCTATAGGAATATCACATTAGTCTCAAAAATCCTATTGGTGCAACATCCTATGCTTTTATTTATGGAACTAAAGTGGTCTTCCCCTTTGAGTTAGAGGTTCCTTGCATATTTTACTACAAGACGCTTCTACTAGAATTGAATATCATCTCATATATCTTAGTCACTCATATCTCTTAGCCAGTTGGAAATACTTGATGAAACCATATCCATACATTAAAATTGGTGATCTTGTCCTCAAAGAGAATAAAAAATACCAATGACAAAATTAAGCTCAAAGAAGAAATTGAGCCTAATTGGCTAGGTCCATACACTATAACTGCCATGTATGGTTTCGATGCTTATTGTTTTATCATACTTGATAAAAAAACAAAGAACCAATAACATAATGAATCTCAAGGAATATCATATCTACATTTGCATTAGCTACATGTTTGCTTTCAACTATTTATCACTACTTGCTTTCATCTACCTGACATTCATATCTACCTACATGCATGTGCTATTGTTTACTTGGATATCTACTACATATTGATTTAGGGAGATATGAGGACATGCATATGATGATCCTAGTTAGGATAACTTATTTTCCATTTTCTAGGTGGTTGATGCGAGTGGATCCTTCCCAATCTCATCTTGTGAATTACTCATGATCTACACAACAAAGTTATCTTTATCCCATAATCTTCTCTAATCAGACCATACAAAATTCATCTCTTATCATCAACCTCTTATCACATGATGAATACTATAATGTTTGTATGAGTTTATGGTAAGATAAATCTCTTCATCTCCTATCTCATCAACCTCTTGTTGCATAATGAATAGTGTAAGATTCATAGGTGTTGATGGAAATATCAATATTGTCATATCCTATCTCTTCCAATTACTCTATATTTTATCAATCGTTAGAAGTATTACATTATTTGACCCCCTTGTAAGAATTAGTTTGGTAGAATTATTTATCTTTTATAATGTATATGTCAATATGAGATAAAGTTCAAGGTGTCAAGAGAGAGAATGAAGAGTTGCATTGATATGTGGTAAGATGAATGTTGTATCTTAATATGAGGGATATGCAAGGATGCATCTCTTGAATTTTTTAGAGCAATAGTCAAAATACTAAAAACACATGTAAAATTATATTTTGGAGACAAATCTCCATGCAATGTATTCTTTCTAAATCATTCTTGTAATATTTTGATATTGAATATATTTGAGATATTGTTATTATTTCAATATTGTGATTCATTGTTATTTTGCTAGTGGTTTTTATTTTGATTTATAATTGATTCCAGATAAAGCTTTTCATGAGCTAATCTTGTTGGAAAGCTAACAGTGGTATCAGAGACACCTTAGTAGAATCTTGAAAGAAGATATTGTGAGGAGAATATTGAGAAGAGACTGAATATTGTTGGATGTTGAATAGATTACTGCGTTGAGGAGAATGAGCTAGTGAAAGAGAAGAAAGAAGAAATACCTGGAGTTTGATAGCAATGAAACCATAAAATATGGGATGTCTACTGAAGAACTTAAACTTGATAAAAATGAGGCCAAAAGGAATTGTAAAGTACAAAATATTTGAATTGTTTAGATTGTAGCAATGGAGGTAACATCTACTAGACATAACACCTGCTAATTATACTAATTTGAGTTGATATGCAAAGCCATAGTGAAGATAAAATTATATTTTGTAAAAGCATTAAGGTAGGCACATGTTATTTATTTCATTCGGGCAAATTACTTTAAGAGAAATATTCTTTGGGAGTTATAAGGGAATTTAAATTTTGAGCAAGATAATTCATTTGGAAGGAAATAAAAGAAAATGAAATTATTATTATTTTAGTTGAATATATTAAAGGCTTAAAATGGAGTAATGGATGCTATGGAATAAAAGCTGAATGAAATTCTTCATATTATTGGATAGAATTTTGTTGAATGCATTTTTAATCTATATATTTATTAAAAATCAAGTTGTAAATTCTATGAAGTTTTTTTTCTAGAGTTTCATGAGCTATTTCATATGACATCTTATTGGAGGAAGTAGAACAGTGAAAGTTTTTAGTAGGCTCTCGATGAATACAAATATAATTAAATTGCTACACTAAAACGTATGACTGTAAATAATTTTTTGATTAAAAATATTGAGTGCAACAGAAGATAAAAGTGTGCCTTTGAAGAAATTATTTTAAGGCGGGGAGACAAGGTTTTAGAAGGAAAATTAAAATCTTGAAAATTGCAAATATTTTATTTTTTGAAAATATTTTTATATTGCAACGATCATTTTTTAAAAGTTAGAAATTGTATTGTTCGTTTTCTAAAATGTCACATGCATGGTAGTTTTTTAATGTTGTCTTAATTAGCACATATTTTCATTAAGCTGGAAAAAAGTTATTTAAAGTGACAATTTCTTTTTAAAAAGGCAAATGAAGAATTTTTTTAATTAAGATTTATTTGTTGGAAATAAATTGATTGAGGAAGTTACATTTTAAAATTATCTTGAAAAGAAAATATTGTTGGAATTAATTGTTGATCAGTCTTTTAATTATGTTGTATGAGATTGGTAATTGTAAATTGGTGGACAACCAAGAGAGAAAATAAGAAATACATGGGGACACGTCTTCACAAGTTTCCAAAGATTAAATATTTTGTTAAAGTATTTTGAAGTCATTCAAAATTATTAATTAGAGAGAGCTATAAATTAATTTATTATATTGTAACATCATGGTTTATAGAAATTTTCTCACAAGTTATATTTTTTTGAAGGAAAATTAAATGGGAAAAATATAATCACCAGAGGAGTTATTGAGTGGTAGATGTAAAAATTTTAGAAGTACAAAATATTTGGGAGATATAAGATATATTTGAAATATAAATTAGGTAGTTATAAGGATTTCTACTCCCAGAGTTTCTTTTTTAAATTTGATATTTGAAGTTTGCAATTAATAATTTAGAAAATTTTGGAGTGATAAGGTTTTCTACTTCAAATAAGATTTATTTTTTTATAGGTTCAAAGTTTGAAGATTTGTATTTTTCTGAAGTTTGAAGAGTTAGTAGAAGATTTATATTTTTGAAGTTATTTTTTCACATTCCTTTTGAGATTTTGCAAATTTAATTTAATAGAGAGTTAAAAGGATTACTACTTCAAAGGTTTAGAAAATTAAATTTAAAAATTTACAAAATTTAGTTTTTGAAATTTTAATTTTGGAGCTATAAGGTTGTCAACTTCAAAAGAAATGGAAAATACAAGAATTTTTTTTTTTGAATCTCAATTATTAAAGGGACCTAATTTTACTCCATGGAAAAATAAGATGAGGTCAATACTTATTGTTGAAAAAATTTGGGATGTGGTGAATGGACAAAGAAAAATTCTAGAAGATAAAACAAGAATTCAAATATTTTAATATGATGATGTTAAAGCTTTGATGTTAATTCTATTTGGCATTAATGATGAAATTCAAGCACACATTAGTGAAGCAAAAACTTCAAAAATTGCATGGGAAAAATTGTGTATGATATTTGAAGGAAAG
This sequence comes from Wollemia nobilis, assembly GCA_028583015.1. NCBI lineage: Eukaryota > Viridiplantae > Streptophyta > Pinopsida > Araucariales > Araucariaceae > Wollemia > Wollemia nobilis. Next base: position 14,416,964 of record JAQPPZ010015100.1, read on the forward strand.
AATAAGCCAACCATTTTACACCTATAATCACAATTGTATGCACTAAAAGTTCATGATGGAGAAAATATAGAACATTTTCTTCGAAGGATATTAGAATTAAAATCAAAATTGCATACCTTAGGAGAAAATATTGAATGTAAACTCCTAGTTCCAGTTGTACTTAGAGCACTTTCTAAATCATTTAAAATTTTGGTCACATATCTTATAGTATCAAACGAAAAGGTTTTATTTGAGGAATTAATAAATATTATTTAGCAATATGAACTTGAAAATCAATTGAGAAATGAGTCATCCAATAAGGCTCTTGTAGCAGAAAAAAAGATTCTTCACTTTATCACAAAATCAAGAATAAAAGAAGCATTGTCATATTGTAACAACCCACAAAAAAGCCAACCCAAGTAAGGTTCTCAAGAGTCCCAATATTTTTTAGCATTATAAAGGCTTCACCATATTGGAGTTCAATGTCACTGCAAATGAAACTCAATGGATAAGAGTGGCCAACATCCTGTATCTTCTAGGTTTCACCTTGCTAAAACTCATCATTTAAAAGGATTCCAAAGTGGTCCCCCTACCATTCCTATACCCTTACTGATATAGGACAATGTGGCCATAGTGTAGGGATTATCATTTAAGGCCCATAACACTTAAATATGAATGTTTATTCTCTAACCTTATCATAAATCCATCTAGGAAGGTTATTTTGACATAAAAGACTTGGTGCTTAGTTACCACACCTTCATGGGCTAACTAAGGTCATTATCACTCATCTAACAACGAGCATGATCACCCAAACCTTCACGTCATCTTCACAAAATATATTTCTTGCGAACTTAAGGAACACTTAGGGATAAAGGCAACTTATGATGCAATGCAACCTAACATACTCTATGTATTTGCAAACAAACATGCACAATACATTTTAAAAAAACAATAAGAGAATCTCGTACTTATTTACTTAACATATTCTATGTAGTTGCAAGCAAACATGCACAATACAATTTAAACAAACAAGGAGAGAATCCCATACTTCTCTACCTAACATGCTTTATGTAATTGCAAGCAAACATGCACAATGAAATTTAAAAACAATGAGAGAATCCCATACTTCTCTACCTAACATGCTCTATGTAATTGCAAGAAAACATGCACAATATATTTTTAAACAAACAAGGAAAGAATCCCATACTTCTCTCTATAATGGTTTTCCCTACCTACTCAAATTTTAGGAAACCAATTTAATTATCTTTCTTCTAAACCAAAGCTTTTCTCTTTAATTTAAAAATTTTGATTTAATCAAAAAAATAGAAGATCATAACTTTCCTTACAATAGCATTTTTATAAAGAAAACATCAACATAAATGGATTATCCTTTATTTAATATAGAAAGACTTCATAAAATCTCTATCATTTCTTTTGAAGATAAACCATACAATGCTATCTTTCTTACTCCAAATTTTCATAAGTAAAGTTCCACTGATCCTTATAATATTTATTCCATTTGAATCATGCCTTTAATAATAGAATTCTTAATTTTTCCAATCACTTAATCATAATAATACAAAATCAACTTAAAGTATTAGTAGCTTATACAACAAGAAATCATATTACTAGTAAATATTTGAGGAATTCAACAAGGGACAACTTCCCAAGCATGGCTTCCCAAAGTATGGTTTAAAAGTAAAGCATCCCTAAACAACAACATTTAACCAAGCTCAAAAATACTTCCAGAGAGGAAGACTAACATCTTTCCTTTAAAAAATAAACTTAACAAAATAAAACATAACCTAGGCAAACAGAGATCAACACCATATGTAGAAACTAGAGAATGAACAAGGAAAATATTACACATCAAAAGTATTCCACATACCACCATAGACTCTACTCGACCACTGTCCAAGATATATGGCACCTGCGAAGGATTCCAAAAATGCTAACAAGTAACATATCCAAAGGCTACAACAAGCACTCCAAGCAACCCATGCAAGGGAGCACCTTAAAAGGCATCATGCTCATGCTTGCGACCATAGATTTGGGAAGCAATAAAGCAACTAAGGTGTACATGAAACTATATCTACCAAACTAGAGCCAAATAAAATCCAAAATAGTCGGATCTCACCAAGAGAATCCTGAGATAAAGCCCCAAAATGTCTCACTAAAATATACTCAAGATAAAAAATGCTACACGTATAACCAAATGATAATCAAATAGAAAAGCAAAATCAAGCATGATTATAGAGTCATCTAAATAAATACAAAAGCTTGTATGGTTACTACAAAAGAAAACCAAGTATGGTGAAAAAACAAAGTTTATTAAATGTAAAAAATGATACTGGTCTTACCATGAAGAAATGTGAAATAAATCAGTATAACCCAAGCATAGCTTGGGAGGTGATAAAAAATTAAAGCACCTATAGTGATAATTATATAGAAATTATGGTCTTATAATTGTTGTAATGGATGATCTATAGATAATAATAATCCAGAGGTGACCTAGAGGCAGAATCCCAAAGACAGTGAACCAAAGGGAGTGATCTAGAGATAGTGAACTAGAGGTAGACCCAGAGGAAATGATCTAGAGGTAGTGAACCAGAGGCAAAGACCTAGAGGTAACTCAAATATATTGATCCAGAGGTAGATAGATAGTTTATAAAGGAAGACCTAAATAACATTGCATACATCCAACCATGCCAAGAATGAAGATAAAGAATGAAGAGAAAGAAGAATAAAAGAATGAAGGCAAAAATATTTTCTACTGAATAATGTAATACGGGGGGTGTTAGAAGTGTTACATTTTTTGACCTTATTATAATTATTAGTTTGGTATAATGATTTATCTTTTATAATGTATGTATCAATATAAGAGAAAGTGGAAGGTGTAAAGAGAGAGAGTGAAAAGTCACATTGATATGTGGTAAGATGAGATTTTTGTATTAATATGACGACTATAAAAGGATGCATCTTCTGGATGTTTGAGGAGAGAAATAGTCAAAGTACTAAAAATTCATGTAAAATTATATATTGGAAACAACTATCCATGCAATGTATTCTCTCCAAATCATTCTTGTAATCTTTTGATATTTAAATATTTGAGATAAATTGTGAGATGTTGTTATTTCAATCATGTGATTCATTATTATTTTGTTAGTGGTATTTATCTGATTTATGCTTGATCCTAGATAAAGCTTTTCATGAGATAATATTGCTATAAATATAACATCAACCTCTTACCACATGATAAATAAAGTGATATTTGTAGGTGTTGATAGCAATATCAATATCTCCATATCTTATCTCTTCAATATTCTATCTGATTAACATCTTACCGTATTATGAATACCATGAGGTTCACAAGTGTTGATGGCAAGATGAATCCTATCATCATTTGTCTCTTATGTATCACCATGTATGGGGGAAACATGTTGATAATGAATTCTTCCTCCCAATTTGGGGGTAAATTTTGTTGTCACCTCAATCATATCAACCAAAGTCCTCTAACATTTTTTTTATGAGGCAATTCAATCTAATCAAAAGTTTTATATGACATTTGACTACATGCAAAGAAAAAGTGCTTTAAACATTTGTTTATAGGCAAAGCTTTAATAAAGAAATCCTCCTAGAAAATCAAAAGTCTTTTATACATTTTTTTAAAGGGAAATCTATCAATTAGAAGTCCTTTGGTCAAAGTAAAAATCCATTAGATATTTATTTAAAGAAAAATCTATCAATCAAAAGTCCTATAGAAAAATAAAAGTCCTTTAGACATTGTTTAATGGAGAATTAGAAGTCCTTCAAGCAAGGTAGAAGTCCTTTAGAAATTTATTTAAAGGTAAATATATTTTACAACTTTCAAATAAATGCTCCTTTCACATTTTCCTAGGGGCACCATATTTATGTTGTATTATAGTTAAAGTCCCTCTATGTAAATATTTATTTACACATACTTACATATAGTTGTACATATCTTGTATCATAGTCAAAGTCCCATTGGGAAAATATTTTATCTAATTAAATTCTTCTTGTACAATTCTTTGTATATAGCTATACATAACTACATATATATTGTATCATAGCTAAATTCCCCCCTTGGGAATCATAGCTAAAATTCCCTTGGAAAATATCTAAAGTCCTCCAGGAAAATATTTATATATATATATATATATATATATTGATTGTATTATAGCAATGTCTCATGACATTATCTAATGTTTCCCTAAGAAAATCTCTTAAAGTACCCTTGGGAAAAATATTTATTTATATATATCTATACATGGTTTACATCATAGCAATGTATCATGGTATTATCCAAAGTCCCCTTGAGCACATTACTTTTTTATTCTAATCATACATCTATCTCCATAATATCATCATAAACCTCAAGTTACTTCCTTAATCTACTCATCCAAGGCTATCAATAATCACATCATTGATCATAATAACAATATCTAGATCAAAAATCTATCTTAAATTTTCAACACAATACAAGTATAAATCATTGTTAAATCAATATTTCTTAATCTAACTTTATTTTCCCTCAAAAACTCAAGGGGACACACCAGGGCATGATAAAATTTAATGCTATCAAAAGGGTAAATTTAAAATCATCACTAATAAACAAATCAAAAGTATCAATGATCTTACATCACAAATCCTAAGCAACAATAAATTTTTATCTCAAAATTAGGACATAAATAGTAGTTTTTAACGCATTCATCATCCAATAAATGCATCATAAATGGGTAAATGTAGACACCCATTTTTGAGAGCATCATCAAAGCCTCCAAACTTACCAACATATTCATCAGTAAATCAATCAAGCATCCAAATCAAGTCAATTATCTCCAAGATCAAATTAATAGCATTTATTGCTCCAAAAGTGAAAGTACTGAGACCCAAATGATAACATTAATGATGTTTTTACTCCCTAGTAGTGCTTTTATATAACTTTAAATTATCATCATTTCCCATCCAATTTGACTACCAATGGTCATCTTGGCATTAGCACTAGGGTCATTAGCACCCCCAACGATATTGCCTCCAATGCTACTAAATGTCAAACACCAAAAAAGAAACAACTAATAGTTACTACCTTCCAATTCATCCATCAAAAAATGGATCTGATCACATCAGTATAATCCATAGCTCCAACAAAAATACAATCCTAAATGTATTTTTTATGTTTCATCCATTAATTGCATCTTCAACCATTTTTGAAATCTTACCTTCAACAATCCCATCAACTTCAATGCAACCATCTCCAAAGGATGCATGACTTCCTATAAAGCCAACACTTGGGGATCCCAATTCATAAAATCTCATAGGCATAACAAAACTCTATCAAAAATTAGATATGATCTTTTGAGGATAGTGAAAATCTATCAAAATTATATCATTACCTTTTAAAGGCCATAAAAATCTACTAATTTAACTATAAATATTATGTGATTATGAAGCTCTCAATCATCTTAACCAACAAGTAAGCTTATTTGCTTCATCACAATAAGGGGATATCAACCAAGGCATCTTGAGGCTACAAACTTGCTTGAATTTACTCTATCCCCTCTTGGATTCTAACATATCATTATCTTTGATGCTTTGAAATATTTAATCATTGCACACCAACATTTTTTATTTATCATATTTTTTCTACTTGTCATTGTTGAAAAATAGTCTAAATCCAAAAGCACAAGATTATTTATTGTCATATCTCAACAAATGAGCATAATACATTTATTTATACAAATTGGTATCTCTTCATTTCATGATACCTTTGGTGTTTTAGATAATAGCATGGGATGTCTCTTTATGTTCTAAGTCTTTTATAGTGATGCCAAAATAATGTAATAATTATTCCTAACCTCCCCTTTATTACATAATTTATACAAATATAATTGCAAAAATATTCAAACTTGACTTTTTCGAGTGCCTTTATGAAAATATCTACAAGTTGATATTCAATGGGAATGTATTTGAGCTTAATATGGTGATCATGAACATGCTCCCAAATGAAATAACATTGTGCTTCAATGTGTTTTATCCTCTCATGAAATATTGGATTCTCAATCAATTTTAGTACATATCGATTATCACAATTCAACATTGTTGGTCATCTTTCACACACACCCATATTTGATAGGATGAATTGTAACCATAGTGCCTCACATGTAGCATCTCATGCAACATGATATTCTACCTCTATGGATGAAAGTACCACTATATGTTGCTTTTTTATATACCATGAGATAGGTCTAGACCCAATATGAAATACATATCCTAATATTGACTTCCTATCATCAATGGATACAGTGTAGTCTAAGTCTATGTATCTTTGTAAGTAGAAATTGTCATTCTTTTTATATTCCAAGAAATATTCTATTGTATCATGGAAATAATGTAGTATCTTTCATGAATCTAGAAATATGGTTTACAACAAAAATAATATCTGACTTGGTATTTGTAAGGTATATAAGACTCCCAACCAGTTGATGATATAAGGTAGTAGATACCTAGGATGATTTATCATATCTTGATAATTGTAACCCTTGCTCCATGGGTGTTTCTTTAGGTTTATAATCTATCATCCTGTATTTTTCTAGAAATGTCTTGGCATTATTTTGTTTATTTGATTATAGTGTGATTCTTCCTTTGCCAAAATTCAAAGCCAAGATAATAGTGTAGGAGTCCCAAGTCAGTCATATCAAATGCCTTTTTCAAATCATTCTTTACATTATCTATCAATTTACCTAAACTTCTTGTGATAACTAGATCATTAACATACACCACAAGGATCTAGATATTTAAAACTATGCTATGGAATATGTTCATTAATATTGATGTACCAAACTCTAGGATCCTATTTCAATCCATATAGTGATTTTTTTAATTTACGAAACTTTTTTTTCTTGCCTCTCAACAAAAAATCCTTTTAAGTCATATAGGCCTCTTCTTAGATATCAAAAAAATCACTTTTAACATCCATTTGATATATTTTCCATCCAAATTGTGCTACCAATACACAAATTGTATGAATGGTAGTCATATTAGCTATAGGTGTAAATATTTCTACATAGTCATTTTCTTCTTGTGCAAAATCCTTTGCAACAAGTCAATCCTTATATTTTTCAATGGAACCATCTAACTTAAACTTTATTTTGTAAACCCACTTGTAAGCTATAGTTCTTTTTCTTTAGTTAGATTGATCAAATCCCATGTTTCATTTTTTGTCAGAGATGTTATTATGCTTCCATTGTTGTCTTCCAATTAGGTGAATTGATTGCATCCTTTACTAAAATTGGTTATTTGTTTTCCATTATTGAAGTAATCAAATATAATTTTTTTTTTCTTGTGTGCTACTTAAAGTACAAGGACTAGTGGAAGTTATATCAGGTGATGTATCAAGCTTTACATCTCTAAGAATATTTACAAGTCATTTTAGAGTCTTTTTCTATTGAGGAGGTATTATTGCTACTAGTTCTCCAACCAGTTAATCAATCACTTTTTATTTATCTTCTAAAATTTCTTCATGGCCTTCCTCATCTAACTTAGTACCCATAATGGAAAATATATTGCCCTTAGAATTTATAAATCAAAATCAAACAACACTGATAAAAAATATGAAGTAAAAAAAACATAGTAATAACAAAAGATTGCACAAGATGAATTAAGCTTTTTATTAACGTAGGCGGATCTCAAAATGATACAATCAATGTGTCCCAATATGGTATTTTACAATGTTTTTTGTGATACAAATTTATAAATACTAGGGTTCTTCGAAACCCCAGTTCAATATATTGTTGGTGTCTTTGCATTCGTCTTCAATCCAAACAAGGTTGTAGGTGGCCTTGTGTATCCTTGGCGGGCCACCCTAGATTCAATAGCTTCCAAATAGATTATTCATGTCTCTACAAATAAAAACAACAACAAAATATATTAGAAGTACCTGCAAGGGCTCCACAGTGTGAGGCCCTAAAAATATAAAAACAAATAAAACCCTAGATGTTGCAGAATGTAACTAAAAACAAAAATGTAAAAGAAATTTACAAAATATATTACCTTGTCAACACACTAATTTTTGTCTCTGCTTTTGTTGATGATGGTTGTGAGGATGTCCAAACGGTGCCCTAGGGTGTTGGGACTGTAGATCTAATGCATAAAACACCTAGAGGTGTTCTATAAGGGTTGTGGATGCACCTAAGAGTTCTAGAAATGTCCACAGGAACTCTATGGATACCCATGGATGCTCTACTAGCTTTGGGGCGTATTTGGGGGTAGATGAAAGTATCGTAAAACCAGATCTGGTTCTACGTAGGTTGACAATAGTAGAAATGGGGGTTGTGATGGTGGTGGCGAACGATGAAGGTGACGGTGAAGAGGCTAGGGTAGAAGGTATCAATAATATCTCAAGCACTCCAATGTTTGATTTTAACCAGAACTTAGGGATTTTAGGTTGTGTACGGATTAAGGAATTAAGGGTTTGATTCATCAAAATGACTCACCTTTTATAATATTTCCTTGAACATGTTAGGGTTTCAATGACACAAAATGAGAAGCCAATATTAAAACATGAGGAAGGGTGGAGATTAAGTTTGGGTAAGTGGTATGGATTGAGATGGATTGATGGTTGTGATTAAAAAAATGGCGAATGGCTAGGATTAATTTATGTAAATACATATATTTATTAAATTTATATAAATATAATATATAAAATATTAATATTTAAATATATTAAATAAATACATATATAATGTATGGTTGTGATTGGAGGACATGGATGGATGATAAGTGGCTCGATTTTGGTATCTACAGAAGCCCCTTTTTGTATTCCTTTACGTGAAACACAATGCGGTGCAAAAATATGAGATACCTGGTTTGGCATGATGAAGAAGCAACTTTCTTTCCTTGGATTGCAAATATGACTTTGAAGATAAAATAATTTGTATGTGTAGCTTACCCCCTCAATTGATGAATGAGTGAAGAATGATTCTCACAAGCCAATTGACATAATTGTGCGATGAAAAATGTAGGTCAATATTGTAAGTAAAAATGTATGATGTAAATGTGGATGATATGAATGATGTAAAGTGATGTCATTTTTGCACCAATAGAGAAATGGGGTTTTTGCCAACTGTAGGTGTCGTGATCATGTAAGATGTATCCCATTATGGGAAATCAAAATCAAATTTGGTTACCCCAAGTTTGGTGTGATTCGATGTTGTTGAAGAAAGTGCCTTTTGACGTCATTGAAATGCAAAATGATGAAAATGTAGAATATTATAAACTAATCATCCTAATATTGAGTGATTTCTAGAAGGCCCCACCTAGTGACTATGTGCAATTTCTGAATTTAAACAAGAATTATGTAGTATAAATTATCCATTTTTCAAGCCCCACGAACAAGGCTATCAATGACAACTTTTGAGAAAATTGGTCATGCCATATTCTCACTCAAAATATGAGACCAAAAGTGATTTTGTTTTTGAACAAGGATATATTGGATGATGAAAATGTTCAAGTGTCCTTATGGTGATTTACCCATCTTACCAAATTGCATGGACAACCAATCGTTGCAATCTCCAAGGAGATAGAATATACCACCAGATACAAGGTTCATTTGAAATTGTATTTGAACTTGGAAAATTTTTGATGCAAATGCAATTGTTGGTGGATTTGATGATATTGAAATGAATATTTTATGGTGGAAATGCATTGCTGAATGAATTGCATGATTTTTTGAAATTTTGCATTGGTTTGGAGCATTTTGAAAAGTAATTTTGGATAATTTTACAACTTTTTGGTTGTAAACAAAATTTAACTGCCCAAATCAATCCATGTTATTACAAAGATGAATGGAATGATGTAGTGGATTATTAGAATGGTGAATATGGTAGTTTTATGAAAAATTTGACCATTTTGGTGCATTTTGAAAGTTGTAAAGCGATTTTGAAACTTTTGGTCGTAAACAAAAATTAAGCATCCAAATCAATTTTTGTTTTCACAAAATATGATATGATGATGAAATGAATGTATGGATGCAATTTGGAGTGATTTTGTGGAGGTAAGATACCTTTTTGGATCATTTTGGTCTTTCTACAAATTTTGACACCAAAAATCGGGTTGCATCTGCAACATTCTTAGATTCTAGTAGGCATATAGAAATCTACAAAATTTGGTCTATGTTTCAATGTGCTTGTGAACACCCATGTGCATTCTAGTGTGCCAAAAATAGCTATAAATATTTTGTAGAAGTGAAATTAGATTCATTCTTTGCGTTCACAAATTCCAAAAGTTACAACTAAATGAGTGAGTGAGGAAGTGAGGTGGAGTGAAGAGGTTTGGTGAGGCAAACACTATGGTGATGGAAGGTGTGAATGCAGAGGTAGGAACAGTGGTGCATGTTGCTAAGGTAAGTTTCCTTGGCACTCTTGTTTGGACTTGTGTAAAATTTTGTTTGTTTTTTTTGTTTTTTGTTTTTGAGACATGCAAATAAATATGACATTAATGTATGTGTATTTTTTATGTGTTGCATTGTAGTTGAGAGAAAGTTCCTTCAACATCATTTCTCAGCTATCATACAATAGAAGTTGCTAGAGAAAGTGGGGTTCGTTGGAGCAGCTTGGATTGATGTGATGAGGATGGATGATGGCTATCTCTCTGCCTTGGAAGAGATATGGGATCCAGATAGGGAGACTTTTTAGCTCCCTACTAGTGAGGTGACAGTGACACTTGAGGATGTATACCACATCCTCAAAGAACTAGTGCAGGGATTACGTGTCGAGTTTGGACATGATAATGGGTATGAGATGAACTGGATATTTGGATATGGATGGCAGGATGTGAGTGTGAAGGGTGGAGGGATAAGGTACTTGTCTATGTACTTCAATAATAATTTGGATACCTTGCCTATCTTAGTCATGTTCGTGTTGGCCAACATAGTGGCCCTAAATAGCACTGGCTATCAATTCCCACAGAACATAATTATTCTAGTGTATAACATGATTGATGATCCTTAGGTGTATGTATGGGTACCTACCTTGTTGGTGTAGTTTTACCAGGAGATGTATAAGGTGAGGAGGCAAAAGTAGAAGGGGCTAAGGTATAATGTACTACTATAGTGTTGGGGCTAGAAGCACTTCAGTGTGACTCAACCTATGGGCTTGCCTACTAAGGAGTGGGATAGTGAGCATCCCTATGCTATGAGGTGGTGGGTGGCATAGGAAGTGCAATCGAGTCATACTTACCAAACTAGTCAGAAGTGTAGGGATATGTGGGCAAGACTAACACCTATTTAGGTTCTTTGGAGACCATGGTGAGGCACTAGTTGGACTAGTGATGAAGAGTAGCTATGAAGAATATAGTAGGCTAGATGGATGGTTGGGAGGCACAAGAATGAGGTGGAACTGATCTAATTCTCACGGGTGCTAAGGTAGTTTGGTCTATGGTAGGGAGTTCCTTAGGCACCAATGCTATATAGGTGCCATCAAGATGAGATAGGTCTACATTGTGCCAAGGCATGGAGGGTGACCTATAAGGATGATGAGAAGATAGATATACCTAATATGGATGATGTGAGGACTACCATAAAGTGTGATGCATGGTTCACTACACAGCCACCATGGGTACCAAGTTCGATAGTGGATGAGGGAAATGGTAATAATGATGAGGTAGAGGATGAGGTAGAGGTGCAGACAACTAAAATACATTATGTCAAGGTGAATACTCATATGGGACATGTTATAAGACCATATGGAGGACCTTTGGATAGATCCAAGGTATAGCAGTGTTTTTACCACTCATTTGGGTATCTTTATCTAATCAGTGCTATACGCTGTTGACACCCACAGTTAGTAGTACTCACCATGCATGTCAACCACAATCAGCACTCAAAATTATTTAGCCTTCATCCAATCCAAATTTGGTTGCAAAGACCAATTCGTTGCAGATTAGAGCGATTTGAGCGAAGAAGATTTTGGATCCTTCCATCCAGTTGGCTCAACGGCTCAAGATTGATCTTGGCTTCATGAGGAAGCCACCTCTAGCCCTATGCCAGTGCTATAAGATCCCTCTCCAAATTGGGATAGAAAAGAAGAGAAGGTTATCAATTGAGCAACAAAGCCCTGTCAAATTGCATAGCCAACCACATGCATTGAGAGGGATACTTTTACTACCCAATTGGAGGTCAAATTGCCATGGAATCCCTAGGAGCCTTGGAGAGCCAAGAAATACCAATTCATGCAATTTGTGTACCTTCAGACCAATTCAACCACTAAACCTATTAGAGGACATAGAGGCGACCATTGGACATCAATTTGACAAGGTGGATCAAAGAGAAAGCCCTGATTTAGAGGGTAAACTTACTCAAAGCTCCACCACGGCTCTCAGCTATGGTCAATAGTTTCACCCGCACATCAGACCCACAATGAGCAAATTAGGGGATATTCCCTTGTTTTTCCTTTTGTATATTATTTAGTTAGGTTAGATTAGTTTTATTACTAGTTTAATTAGCAATTTAGAGACCCTGACAGATAGATTTATAGTTTTTATGCATGTTGCTTTCATTGTGGCATTTAACACTCTAATGGATATTTTTCATGCCTCCATGCTTTCAATCTTGTAATTAGGCTACTGGATAGTTAGATGTTCTTTAGCTTACATGTTTTATGATAATATTTTCATGTTTTACATAGTTTTAGCATATTTCTTGCATCTTCTTGATTATTGATAGTCATGATATCTTTTATGCTAATACCTTCTAAAGGCCTCATCAAGAGAGGCTACCTTTGCTTTTAACATGCTTCTTGTTGTTTCTTGAATGCAGGATTAACAAGGTTGTGCCATTCAATACAGTGAATACCTCTAATCATGGAGAAGAGGGTCATCAACACCCTAGAGTAGTTCGTGTCACCCTAGAAGGCATTTGATTCACATCTACCCTTGAGAGGGATTATACACTATTGTAATTGACGTATCAAATGGGTATCCCTAAGAGGGACGAATCTGTAATTTGACTCCATTGAAATTAATAAAGGATTCCTTGTATTTGCTTTATTTCTTGTTGTCAATTTATGCATGCCTATTTGTGTATTTCTCGTCAATTGCAATAGTTAGACCAGGTGTGAGCCATTTTTGGTAGTTATAGTAGGCCATCATGGTGGAACTATGCATATATAGCCATGATTAACTGATTGCCTTTGTGTTTTTTATGGTAGGTGCTCCCTGTGGCTAACAACCACGATCAAAAAGTTGGTCTGTGGTTGACAAGTGCAGGTAACAATCGTAGCTATGCATTAAAGCCACGGTCAAAAATAGACCAATCAAAGAATAGAGGGATAAATCTTGATCGAATGTGGACATGAGGTAGGTTGCACTGTCATTTTCCTTTCTTGTATTCTCTATCTGTATTTTTCCAACAAGAATAAAATGGTAACCTAAGTAGGACAAACAGTGAAAAAGGGTGAAATGAATTAGGTCCATTAGGTTTTTCATTCTAGGGTTTCATTAGGCACTGGTAGGAACAGCAAACCTCTGATTGTAGTCCTCCCTAGAATACATCATGCTAAAGTGTCCTTGTATGTTGGATTGCTTTCTTAAGGCTTTATTAGAGGCTACTTCATCATCAGTATGCATTATCTAAATATCATGTAGATTAGTCATGCATGTTTTTGAAATAACAAATGTTATTTTTATGCATATCATGTAGGAAATGATCATGTGAGTGTTGTATTATGCATCTTTTCTTTTATACTAATTAAAAATAACACACATACCATGTTCCAAAGAAAACGCTAGTGAGTTGGGAGTCAAATCCAACCACTAGTAGGGTTTTAACGACGATGGATTTGATTTCCATCCGTTGGCCCAAATCCCATGTACTCTATGTTCTAGACCAATATAAAATCCAAGAACCTTTTGTAGCCCAAAAAAATTGTATGTACTTCTCTTCGGAGGGTATGATGCTAACTGGGTGAAAACGGTTGAGGATCTTGGAGGACCTATGCTCCCTGATCGGGTGTGGACTTTCATTGCCACACTTTGGGGGATTACACAACCTGGAGCTCATAGCCAGGTTTTCAAGATACGATCATACAAGTGAAATCCATTAAACAATTGAGAAAATCATCAACGCTTTGCAAAACACGACAAGAGTTACTTTACTGATACAACAAATTGAAAACACATCAAACAGTCTAGGACTCATTTTAAAACTGTAAAAGAGATAATCATCATTGTATTCTTTGTGTGTTAATAAAATTTAAATCTAAACATAGGATACACAATGGTATGTACACGAAGTGGTCGACCCGAGCATAGACTCGAGATCGAGGCTCAATATCAACCTAGTTCACAGTACGATTTAGAATGCCCTCAAATATAAAATCCTCTTGGACATCGTTCAACGAGTATTATAGGGGATAATTCTACACGAGGGGATTATGTTGAGACCACCCCAATTAGAGGAAGTACTAGACATCCCTCTAGGCACAGATCAGAGCATGGGACTTCACAACATGGGGGTTCCATATATGGTAGCATCTATCATGACCGTATTATGCATGGCTCCATAGGTTCTTCCAAAGAATATGTCATAGAAGGATCCAAATTGGTACCCCTTCGACAGGTATCTAATGGAGGCTCATGACCTCCATATCTAGAGCATAGATATATCCAATATCCACCCATTCAAGGATAGGTATAAAGGGATACTTCTAAGCATAGGTCCGCACAGACTCCCCATAGGGGTTAACATACCAATTTTACCATAGATATATCTAAAGTGGGATCCAATGGTACATTGCCTCATGATCCATGGTGTAGTAAATAATTAGATGGTCTATACAAGGTCCTAGGGCATTTAGGATAGAAGCCTATGCCTGTACCCTCTTGTCCTGCGAGCATGTGTATCGAAAGCACCATTAGGACCACTCGAGAACCTGGAGAATGCTCTAAGTATTCTTGAGATATGTGTGCTCCTACATCGCATGCTGGCATTGAGTATAGGAGATAGTCTGACATGAATGTCATATTTACAGAAAGAGGCAAGAGTGTGGCGAATCAGTCCATGGGAGGACATACTCATAAAGTCACTCGAACAGAGCGCACCCCTCCAAGACCCTCCGAGACCTTAAACGACCGATCATCTTGATAGGGCTCATAGACTGATGTCGAAGTAGAGACATCAAATTCTCCAAGATCATTTGGATTATTTTCATGCAGAGAAAGAATACCTCAAAAACAAGAATACTCAAAGGCATAGGTTCATCAAGCAAAAACTGTATGAATAGCGCATGCGTGAACAACGCATCCTCGATCAGAAGGAGCATGTAGGGAGGTAGGATCGACTGGCTAGCACTAGTTTACATCCATACAATGAGATCAGGGAACGTGTCTATAGACAAGTGTCTTCGCAGCCTGAGTTACACCCTGAGAACCTAGACACTTGTAATCACCATACGACTTAACACAAATATCAGTGTTCAACGTCCGAGCAACATGAGAATAGGTAGTATGAGAATGAAGCGGGAGAGGAATTAGAACAAGAGTATCCAAAAATCTCCCAATTAGAGGAGGAGGGTGAGCCTATTCCCCTGCTTCAATCGATGAGGAACCTACCTTTGAATCCATCTCCAAGACAATCTCAGGAGGAGGAGTTTCTTTCCTCGCAAGCCTACAAGATCTTAGTAGAGAAGTTTCAAGCCATAGAGAAGCAAGGAATGGCTTATCAGAAGCCTACCTTGAACAAAATTCACAATGAACCTCTATGCATGTCAGTGCCTATTCCAGCATATCCTGAGCATTTCTAGATGCTTAGACTAGAAAATTTTTAAGAGGAGGAAGACTCACAGGAGCACATGACTAGTTTCCTAGATATGTGCTTTCAGATTGAGAGAAATGATGATTTGCTCCTACGCACCTTCATCACGATCCTCTCAGACCCTACTCAAGAGTGGTTCAACCAACTAAATAGGCACAACATCACTAGTTTCAAACAACCGGTTGATGCATTTCTTGAAAACTTCTCCTTCGGTGTCAAGAAGAAGGTAAACTTATCTGACCTGGCCACTCTAACACAGCACGATGATGATCTAGTGATGGATTATGGAAATTGATGGAGGAATATGATGGCAAGATTGTCATTCTCTATCTCATCCTTTGAATTAATGTGAATGTTCACAAAGAATTGTAACAAGCATATTTCATTATTACTACAGTTGTAGCAATACCAGTCATTCAAAGAGGCTTTGGTGCAAGCCAAAGTAATTGAGGACATCAAGTTACAAGAGGGTAACTTGAAGCTTAGTAATAAGAAGGAGGTACACAAGAAAAGTACTAAGAGATATCAGGCCAAGCTAGCCCATGTTAATCAGGTAGTGTTGAACCTTCAAAAGGGAGGAAAAGGGCAACAAAAGCAAAATTATTAGGCCCAACCGCCACTTGCGTAGTATGAATAACACAACAACAACTATTAGGGTAAAAATAAGGAGCAAAGCCCACCTCATGTATTCACTTAGTTATCAGAGTTGTTGACTTCAATTTTTCATCAGTTATGTGAGGTAAAGGCTATTCACTTACCTGAGGTCAAGATGATAGACCCTAATCAGCCTAAGCCTAAAGGCTATAAAGATGATCAATATTGCATATTCCACAGAACAAAGGGCCACAACATTGAGGTATGTTGGTCTTTCAAACATCTTATGCAAAATATGATCGAGAGGTACGCTTCTCATCGACAACCCATAAGCACCTGATAATCAAAATATGAGGATTTAAAAAAATCCTTTACCTAATTACGAGGCACAAAGGAATAATGTTTGCTAGGTCAACCAAGTGCGCATCGAACCACCAACCCATGGGTTCGTTGGCATGGTCAATGTTGTCACGAGGAACGTGAGGTATGAATGACCGAATCAAACCTCCAACACCTATGAGGGTCCAAGCTACACCTCCTCTAAGGCCAGTCCAATATGTGCCTGGCCCACAAACTAGACCGGTGGTGACCATCAGAAGTAGGTTGGTTTAAAACCTATAGATAACTCCAATAAATTTATCGATCTATGAGCTTATTCAGCAGTCTCCTAAGCCCAGGGAGAAACTTATGGATATTTTAAGGTCCATAGAAGTGCAGCCTCAGGATCCTAAAGTTTTTACACACTTCATGGAGTATGTGCAATAGTATCAAGAACCGTTCATTCAATTTCATGACCACAAATTCAAGATGGTTTCCACTATCATAGCAGACATGCCACTCTATATCATCACATGCATGAATCACAAACTATTTAAGAGGGTTTTAATTGACATGGGGTTGTCAATAAATATCATAACTACCAAGGCATTAACTCACTTGAAGTTACCCAAGATGCATATCATCCCTTCCACCTTCACATTGAGAGTGTTCAATGATGCATTATGCTCGATGGTCGGTACTATAGTTTTACATATCTGGGTGGGACTGGAGACCATTTTAGTGATGTGTCACATAATTGAAGGTGCTATGAAGTATAATATACTTTTGGGTAGGCCTTGGATCAAATAATTATGTTGCATCCCTTCTATTTTATACTAGTGTATCAAATGCATTCATGAGGGACAGGTTCACGTGGTGCCTTCAGATGAAGAATCCTTTAAATACGTGAATCTTGCAGACTTGCTAGGGGAATTTATGCTCCCCTTGATGCACCTATATGTGCAACCAGTGTCTCCAATCAAAGATCCAGGAGTTATAGTCAAATAAGTGTGTGCTAGACCTACAACATCCGTATCTCAAAGATCGAAGCACACAACATCTACTTCAATTAGGTCGATTGCATCCACGATACAGGGATATGATATGAAGTTGAAAGAAAATGTGGGTAAAAAGAAGATAAAGCAAAATCCCAAGTCAGTTATCATCAAAACCCCTACTCCTATGAAAGTAGAGGAAGTTCAAGGAGGATTCGAAGAGGTGCCTTAGCCTGCTTCGCCTGTGTCTTCAGTGGGGTCATATGTGTCACAGGTGACCATCCATTTGGTTAATCCTAGGTTAGGGGAATACATTGTGCAAAACATGACGTTCATACCTATTATCAAAACTACACATGACATGGGCTGACCGTGAGCCCATTGCCTTTCCATAGGGATAGTGTAAGCATTGGGGATACCACCCAACCAAACCAACTTCATCTATGGAGGGTTAGACCAAGTTGCATATCCCGCACCCATGGATGAAGATGATAGTGAATCATTCACTCTAAATTTTTATTATCTATCTAACCCAGACTACGCCATATGATACTTTAAGCCTTACCATTGGCATGGTTACGGTCTAGGACTACTAGAGCAGAGGCGTAAGAGGCCTATAGAACGACAGTATCAGTTACCTACTGATAGATTTGGGTTGGGATTTTACAACAGATAATAGGTTGAACTTCTTGTGGCATCTCTAGATTTCTTGTACCTCAATCTGGTGGGTGAGCTTGAATTCAATCCTTATCACCCTAATCCTTCTATGTTCTAGAGGGATAACTAGATGTTGGCCTAGATGATTTACTAATAGAAAAATGGGACTAACAAATCCATGAGGTATTCGATGATATTGGCATGCAGGTTCACAGTGATAATCTAGTGATAAATTCTGAGTTAGAAGAACATTCTGATGAGGATACAATAGAGTCCATCTACAAGATAGGTGGACCAAGTTGCATATATGAGAGCGATGATGACAATGAGTCCTCAAGCAATGATTTGTATGAGGACGAGACTGAGACGGCCTATTTGGGCCCTTGTAACTTACGCCATCTATTTTTAGAGGAAGCGATCATCGAAGATGATCAATCCTTTATGAGAGATAGCAGTTATCGGGTGTGGGCATACATGGGACCCCATCTTCCAAATCTCCCAATTCCATTTGGTAGCAGTGAGGGCATGTACTATGATAGTGATGAGGAAGATGAGATGGAGAGATATTATTTAGGACCTCTCTACTTAAGCTATCGTAATGCACCTTACACTATGGAGGATTTACATGGAGAGATTAATTTCCATCCTCTTATTAGAGGGAGACCACCAAATCTTAATATAATTTATCATATGGTGTTTCCTGATCCGCCAATGTATATGGAGCTCCTTGAGCCCAGTGATCCCATCTGAATTTCTATTTACAAACTAGATCCTAAGATCCCCATACCCCCAAAACCACATCTCAGGGATGGTAGTTTTATTAATGATGAGTCATGTGCATGTGGTCTTGGAGACATAATCCATTCCATCAACATGATCTTCATTTATTTGACCACTCCACTTCACAATCCAACCAATCCGTCTAAATTGTTGCATTTAAATGTAGATTCTATCGACTGGGATCATGTTGATTCACCTCTAGAACCTAAAGATTTCTTCCCTAATGAAGAAATGTTGTAACCTTTCCATTTTGTACCAGGTTGTGCACATGAATTCTATCATGTTGAGGATGCTTCCAATGCAGAACCTATAAACCCATCATATGACATCCACTTGATTCCTACGCCTCATTAGCTAGAGAAGGGATCCCATATGTCAGTAGAGGAAACCTTCGAAGTGGATATCGGTAATGATCCCACCAATACAAGGAAGGTTAAATTTAGAGAAATTTTGACTCCTGATGAGCATGCCAACCTCATCCCTCTACTGAGATAGAGACATGCTCTCTTTGCTTGGACTTACAAGGATATGTCGAGTCTAGATCCAAAATTGGTTACTCATAACCTTTTGCTAGATCTATCAAAGAAGCCAGTCAAGAAAAAATTCAGGAAGATGCATTCATCAGTAACCTTAATGGTTAAGGACAAGCTGCAAAAGCTATTAGTCGTAGAGTTTGTAATCTCCATCAACTATCCAGAATGGGTATCCAATATGGTGCCTGTAGGAAAACCTGCTGGAAGGATTTGTATTTGTATGGATTTCATAAACCTGAATAAGGCATTACCAAAGGATTCATTTTTGTTTTCGAATATCGATGCTCTTGTATACACAACTGCAGGTCATGAGATGCTCTCTTTAATGGATGGTTTTTCTGGTTACAATAAAATTTAGATTAATACCAAAGACCAGCATAAAACCGTGTTTATAATGCCATGGGGGACATTTTTCTATAAATTTATGTCATTTGGCCTTAAAAATATTGGTGCTACATATCAGCAGCCTATTACATATATCTTTCATGACTATATGCATAAAATCTTAGAATATTATATTGATGATGTGTTGGCAAAGTCATTATTGTGTTCTGAGCATGTGGAGGTCTTAAGGAAGGTCTTCGATCGCCTGATAGAGCATAATTTTAGGTTGAATCCTAATAAGTGCATGTTCAGCATAACTTCAGGAAAGCTCTTAGGATTCTTCATTTCAAAATGAGGCATCAAAGTTGACCTGGCAAAGGTCAAGGCTATTTTGGAAATGCATCCTCCCATGAACATCAAATAACTAAGAAGCCTTCAGGGAAAAGTAGCATCTATAAAGTGATTTATCACTCAATTATCAGATAAATATTGACCCATGAGTCAACTGCTACACAAGGGGGTCCCATTCAATTGGGATAAGGACTGTCAAGCAGCCTTTGCTGAGATAAAGCAATACCTAGTGACGTCACTAGTGCTAGCTCCACCAAGGCCAGATGTGCAATTTTTGCTATATATATCAAGAACCGACTTTGCACTGGGAACCACATTAGCCCAAAAGAACATGCAAGACAAAGAACAGGCCATATATTATATTATTCAAACCTTGGTGAGCTATGAGATCGGATATGCATATGTGGAAAAGTTGTGTTTAGCAGTAGTGTTCGCTACCAATAAATTGCAACACTATATTTTGAGTCATATGACATATGTCATCTCCAAAAAAAATCCTTTGTTGTATATGATGACCAAGATATATCATAACACATGTACTATGAAGTAGATCATGCTACTAATAGAACTCGATAAGGAATTCATAAGCCAAAATTCAATTAAGGGATAAGTCATAGCAAATCAACTGGCTGAGGTGCCTCTCAAAAATAGTAGACCCCTCACCATAGATCTTCTTGATGATGCAATATTTGCCTTATCAGAAGCACCTAAACCCGAAGAACCAGATAACAAAGACAATATGACCTTGTTCTTTGACGGTTCAAAGTGTGAGCAAGGGTGTGGTGTAGGAATAGTGTTTTTCACACCACAAGGAGCTCCAATGTCCTTGTTATTCAAGTTGGACTTTCCATTAACTAACAACAATGCTGAAAATGAAGCCCTAATTTTAGGTCTCCAAACAGTTGTCGCCATGAAGATAAAAAAGGCTAAATATCTTTGGCGAATCCCTTCTCATTATGAACCAAGTTAAGGGACTATTTCAATGCTAATGTCTGATATTGAAAGCTTACAAGGATCTTGTTGACACATATCTAGCTTGATTGGAATGGTATGACATCGATGCAATCTCTTGTTCATCCAATAGATTTGTAGACATAATGGCATCTTTGGGATCTCTAATCCCTCAAAATCCATCTGTCGATTTCACTACCATCCATGTAAAATCGTTGTCACATTCTGTTGTGCAGCACGAAGAATTGGATAACAAATATTCAATCAACGTGATTCATGTGGAACCAAACCATGAGTGGTTCTACTAAGCTAGAGACTTTATGAAGAGAGCATCCTAGGGGTCTTTGATCTCATAGGATCTGACAAGGAGTGGTACTACCATTCACCACAGGGTTGTTTCTCAGTCTACATTTGCAAATGTAGAACCATAGGGGGAGCATTTTGTCTGTTCAGTCAAGGCCGAAGCTTACCAAAACTAGATGTCATAGATATACAACTTCCTTAAACTTGGTATAATCCCTCAAGGATTGTCACATGTCACAAAATACACATTCAAGCATAAAGCAACTAAGTATGTCTTGTTAGCAGACATCCTATACCATAGAAGCTACAATGGAGTTCTCCTTCATTGTCTTGAGCCCCAAGAGTCATCTTGGGTAATTTTAGAAGCTCACAATGATACATGTGGTGGCCACTTTAGCGACATGGCTATCATCAAACGCATCCTTTATATGGGTTATTATTGGCCCACTATGGATAAATACTGCAATGTGTATGTTAATAAATGCATTAAATGTCAACATCATTCTAATCTTACACACCTGCCATCACAGGCCTTATAGCCCATTAAAGTAGCTTAGCCATTTGCTCAATGGGGATTAGATCTTATAAGCAAGATCTATCCTCCATCATCGGGCTGGCATACTTTTTATTATTATGGCTACTGAGTATTTCACTAAATATGTGGAAGCTATTCCCTTAACAATAAAAATGGAACGTGTATTTCTGAGTTTATACTCACCAATATCATTAGTCGTTTTGGGATATCATCCAAGATAGTGTCGGATAAAGGGACTTCTTTTAAGAACAAAACTGTGAGATCTTTGACATATAAATATAGAATCAAATATAATTTTTTGACTCCTTATTATCCGTAATCGAACGGGTAGGCTGAAGCTTCAAACAAGATAGTGGTCTTCATATTGAAAAATATAGTACAAGAGAACCATGAAGATTTGCATATCCAGCTACCCCTTGCATTATGGGCTTACAAGACTAGTATTCGAACACCCACTGGGAAAACTCTGTTTTCACTAGTATATGGTGTTGAGGCCATTATACCCCTAGAGTTGGAAATTCCAATGCTGCATGTCGCATTGAAATAGATCATTGATGATGACACTGTGCGGCAATATCACCTAGATCAATTGACGCTACTTGATGAATGCCACATGAATACCCTTGAGCACCTCTATGTTTATTAGGAGCGCTTAAAATGAGCTTACAATAGCAAAGTCCATCTGAGATACTTTGAGGCTGGTGATCTTGTGCTGAAAGAGAACCATCAGAACTTTAATTTACAACTAGAATACGAGATAAATTTGTTGCTAACTGGTTGGGTCCTTATATGATCTCGGAGAAGATTGGACATGGTACATATCACTTGACATCGCTTGGAGGAGTTGAAGAGCCTGAACCTCTCAATATCCTTCATCTTAAAGTGTTTTATGCCTAAGAACTAGAAAAGGCTCCAAAGGCATCTGTAAGCCCTTTGGTCATTTAGAAAAAGCTCCAAAGGCATCTATAAGCCCTTTGGTCACTCAAAAAAGGCTCCAAGGGTTTCTCAAAACCACTTGGTCAATCCCAAAAGGCTCCAAGGGTTTTTCAAAATCACTTGGTCAATCCCCAAAAGGCTCCAAAGGTGTCTATTAACACTTTGCTCAAACCAAAATTTTAAAATCCAAAAAAAAAAATTGGAAAAATATCAAAAAAACAAAAACATTTGCATCATTGCATTGCATTTCATTGTATTACATTAGGCATATTCATCCATCGCCCATGCATTGGAATAAATTGTGTTTACAATATTACAAATGACACCATGTTTGTATATCAATCATGCATCTATGCATTATATTTTTCATCCATTTGTCACCCTTGTGAGTAATTGTGTTTTTCAACACAACCCATATTGTTGCTATGAAAAATATACTAGGGTTTTTTGGTCATTCAAACACACCTAGAGGTCTTCTCAAGAGTTTTTAGAAAGCTTGATTTGCTTTTTCAATTAAGGTCTAGTTAGTATAGCCCTTAGCATATCAAAATCCTATCACTAATAAACAAATTAAACAATCCTAATAAGGACTAGGGGAATATGAAAGCCACAAAGCAGGACCAGGTATCCTGAGGTGAAAAGAGTTATTCTTTCTTATTCCCCTGTACGGACGGTATGGGAAATGTTGGCAATTGGCAAAAGGATAAGTTTATCCCCTACCCAAAATCCCTTGCTTACATTAAAATGAGCAATATCCTAGATCAATCCTCCAGATTGATAACCTAGATCGATATCGTAGATCGACATCCCAAATTCATATCCCATATTGATATCATAAAATCGATATCCTCACTTGATATCCTAGAAATAATTTCCCAAAGTAAAATTCCCAAAGGAAGGTTCTGAAGCAAATTACCAAATGCAAATCCCAAAAATTTAGATCAAATGAAGATCAAAATTGTACAAAGAAAGTAAAATCAGTATCACATCCCTTTCTCAAGAGAAAAAAAAGAAAGTACAAAATAAGTAGTGATTCTTATCACTATAGTATAAAAATAAACAATGATTTTTGTCACTACATATGAGCAAGTATCTCAAAAAAATGAATAAAAGAAGTGGGTGAGCTTGAATCAATGGAATTGTCAACACTACTATACCTTACACATGACGATATGTCTGATGCATTAGCATTTTGCTTATGTAAAAACCAATGTTTGAATGTGGAAGAGCTAACTTTAGGTGTCATGTATTGCCTAGTGGTCTAGTCCAACTAAAATCTAAACCTAGGATTGGGTAAGACATTCATGGATCCTCGATCTTAGCAATGGTCTGAAAGAATCCCACCTGACATCGGGGTGTGCTTGTGCCTTATCAAATATACTTACTTGCCACATAGGAATAATGAATAGTTAGGGCCTATCCTAGAAAAAACCTTATGTTTCAGAAGTCTAGTGTGGTTAGTATACAACTTTTGATCAATCAACTAGGGTTTTTGAGTCCCATGGTAAACCTTAAAAATTCCCAAATAGCAACAATCAAATTTTCAAATGCAATCATCAAACATCAATTTCTTTTATTTAAGTTTGTTTATTAGAATTATTTGTACTATATAATTAGATACCATATGGATGTCAAAAATTATATTTAGATGGCCATTGATTATATCATACATATTATTTTAACTTACAAAAGCTTATGAACAGAAAACATATATCATTACATCTCACATATGGATGTACTATCTTTCACAAAGATATAAAGCAACTACAATCCATGATTGTTATACATTCTATGGTGTCATCCATTAGATTGTTAAAACCTCATATCATATTGCATACATTGTGTTTTAAGTGATTAAAACATACATGTCCATTTACAATAGATCAAATACCATAAAATATACATGCAGTACATACATGGCATACATTATGTCATAAGCAGCATAAAGTAAATGCATACAAGTAAAGCAGATCAAAATTGCATTTAACATCAAACATTGCATTTGTATACATAGCATCATAAAGTAGTCCATCTACACATGTATATCACTACATCCACATCATCTAGCTAGTGCATGTCATCCATACGTCAATCATATAGCAAAAAATCAAATATCTGCATTACATCCATGTGCATAACATAAACATAAAATACCAAAAATAAAATACACATATAATGAGATGAGTTGTCATATCATAGAAATATATATATCAAAGAGTACATAGTATCAGGGTATGTCAAAATACCCGCAGGCTACAACTGTGTAGGTCCTCGACCTTACACTCAAAATTGGTACAAAAATAATCTTTGAAGATCGATACTAGGCAGGGCCTGCACCCCCAGCTTGTGAGGCACCTTCGTCGCCTCTGCCATACCTGTGAGTCCTCTATGAGCTAGCACCATGAGTAATTGAGGACCTGTGAGTCCTCTCGATCCTATGCATCTTGTGGCTCAAGTTGGTAGAAGACTGCCCTGTCTCCTTGGTCCTCGATCTAGTCTGATAAGTACCTATAGTTTGGGTATCCTTTGGTACCTCCCCACCTATCAGCATGATGTAGTCCTCCAGCTGAGAGATGTGAGCTATGTGCATTGTATCTCGCTCATTACCCTCCTCCATGAGGTAATGAAGCCTCCTAATCTCTGCCATGGGGTCATGACCTATTGTAAATAGAGGAGATGATGCTACCAGAGGTGGCATGATAGCCTATGTGGATGAGGTTCCCCCCATCAATGCCCTCATTAGGTCCCTCTCAGTAGTCATGACACTCAGTTGTGCCTATGCCACATCCCACTGTCCAATGAGCTATGTGATCTGAGTGCCTAATGTGGTAGCCTGTGCATGGAGAGCTATCCTCTTCTCCTCATATCCCTGCCATTGCCTCTCCCCTTGTGCTAGATTCACCTCTAGAGTGGTGATATAAGTATCCCTATCAAGTATTTGTGTCTATAGTCTCCCAACCTAGCTCTAGAGGTCGGCAATATGGGCTCTCAACTGCACAATATAACTGTTTAGAGGTGTCTCACCCTCCTCTAACACCTCCTCCTCTACCTCCACCTATGGCCCCTACATCCCATGCACCCTCTATCCTCTAGTGGGTCCTACACCCATGAGCATCCACCTCTATGCCCTTTGTACCCTCTACTAGGAATCCTCCAACTGGTCAGCCTAGTGGACCCTCTCCATGCCACTATAAGTCTTCCCATCAGTCGTCATAGTCAGGAGTAGTACCTACATCTGCCTGGCCTGACTCCTAAAAGTCATCCTCATAATCCCCTAGTGGAGTATCCTGGGTCCATGGTAGGTCCCTCTTCAATACCAGGTGTCTATAGATGAGTGGCATCTTTGGGACATCCTATCGGATCTTGAACTACCTCAGCACGTGAGAGTATAAGTGGTACTCATGAATGTCGACCTTCTGGTTGATGATCCATCTATCTTTGCACACTCGGTGTAGGTACCTATCTGCCTCTATCCAGGCTAGGTATTCCATATATGGTTGCCATCATATATGCTGAGGATGGAGCTATGTGAATCTACCAATGTAGTGCTCTAGGTCTCCTACATGAGACCTACTCTTGAAGCCCTCATGCTCCTAAGGATAGCAAGCGATATAGCACTGACTCTCATCATCAATGTCTGTGATCGATAGGGGAAAATCAATAGGGTGCTTGATCAGGATATGTTGCTAGCCCTAAACCTTGAGTAGGATGCTACAGTTGATGTTGATGTTGACTCTGCTTTGGCATGTGATCTGATATAGCTCACGGTAGAGCTATGCTAGTAGAGCGCTCTCCCACACGATAGAATGAGAGGATCTCAGGTCAAACTAACCATCACCTCTCTGGTCTGAGCTAGGAGGGTCCAAGGGAACCTTATATCTAAATAATCTAGGAGTACTATTTGAATAATCAAGAGCATAAACATAGCTTCCCACCATGAGAAGAATTGAGCCTCAAACCACTCTCCAACGTGGATGCCCCTATGGGCAGCACAGTCCTAAGCCTCTGTACTTTGTCCACCAAAGATGGAATCAAATACGACCCTCTTGGCTATGGTAGGAGAAGACGTTATGGCCTCACCATTAGTTAGCAACCAGAATATGCAGTACACATCCTCAAGAGTAACAGTTATCTCACCTATCGGAAGGAGAAATGTGTTGGTTTGTGCATCCCAACAACGGGCCAAGGCAGCCAGATATGCCTAATCAATTTGAATGGTGGGGAGGTCTAAGATGTATTTGAACCCCACTGCAAGGATCTCACTCTCCATAAGTGAGATCACCATGGAGGTCATGAAGGATATCAGTCTCCCTCGCTCTATTAGTCAAAGTCTGTGATACAACAAAAATAATAAACAAGAAAAACAATAAAAAAAATTCCTAAAATGTCAAAAAAATCAAAAAAGTGCATAAAAACACAAAAACATGATAACCAATTTTAGAAACATCGTAAAATAATTTCAAACATGCAACAAATGGCATTAAGTGCCTAGATAAATTCAATAAAATAAAATAAAATGATTTTTTTTTACAAAATTCTAAAAAATTTGGGCACCGCAGGTCGAAACTACGGTCGGTCCAATGGTAAAAAATTTGACCATTGGGATTTGAACCCCATCATGGCTACCACCTATGGCTAGGGATTGAAACCCCAAATGAATCTTCCCTTCCCAAAAAAACCCCTTAAAAATTAATCTAAACCCCTCATCTAACTAACATACACTAAAATCTACTTAGAGTGAATTTCGTTACCAACGGTTTAGTGTGGTTCATTTACCGATTAATTAATGAAGTTAATTTTACATCCGATAATGACATAGGAGGTCTTGGTTTGCAAGCTACCTTAGAAGCACTAGCTCCTCCACTGGTCGAGGCATTTGGCTAATCTGCCATCGGTGTGGAGAACGGGAAGTGTGTCGGGTTTTCGACAACGTTCCATGTCATAAAGTTATTTTTACCTCTCAAAGCTCTCAATTTTATAGGTAGGTGTAGGTAAATAATGAAAATTTACAAAGTGAAAAACCCTTATATCATTTTCAAATTTGATGCAACCCGCAGTTGACATTCGCGGCCCTCATATTAGTGTTTTGTGCCCGTAGTTGCCATCCATGGTTAAGGAATTGGCCTACTTATGATAAGCGCAATTAGCAAACCGCATTAATTGCTCCAAATTCCCATTGTGGAAAGCCTCAAAAGGTCAAATCAAGGATATTAATCAGACCATAAAGTTCAAAAATTTCAAAATTAACAAAAAAATCAAATAAATCAAAAGCCAAATGCACCTCGTATTCAGTTATTTACCCTATACACTTGGCGGTTGCAATGACTTGCAATCCATGCAATCCAGTAAGATGATTAAATTACCATAAGTACATTTGGGGAAAATTCATCATTTTTGAATAGCTATATCTCATTTCAATCACTAAGAAGGCCTACACAACTAGACTTCTCCACAGGAACGAGAGAGTCATCATGATTCTCCTATGACACTTTTCAACATATCATCGACATTATGATTCACTACAATCCTAATGGACATTGTTATCATTTAGATTCCCTAAGAAGACCTTCATGGTTGGACCGCTTCATAGGATAGGAATATGCAATTATTCTAAATGGTGTAATCATAGCTAATTAGGCCTTGCCAAGTATTCGAATGATAAATCTTATTTTGTTAAATATTATTCATAGTGGTCAAGCGACTTCATCACTTCATTTAATTGTCATTAACCTCATAGACTCGTTGCTTGAGGGGGTAGTCATAATATCAAATCATAATCAAAGTCAATAGTAGATCCCTTGATCTTGTCAAATTACATTTGTCCTTGCGAATCATTGCTAAAGACTATCATAAGCTTACCCCTTTGCTTGGGAAAAATAGCAAATATGACAGTTAGTTTGTAGCTCTCCTCCTTTCATATTGACAGACGTGAAAGCCTACTTAGCATTGATGCTATTCGAATGTCTGATGATGAGTGCAAAAATTTTTTCAAATTTAAGCCTTTCACCTAGTTGGAAGTAATGATTCGAGGATGTGCATCCTTTTCCTAGACTCGAGGCATCTAATGTTGATCAGATCAATTATCATCATCCAACCTATGACATAGTTTTAGGAGGTCTATTTTTGCTTAGTGTTGTTCAAAATCATAATGCATCTCAAAAGGGGCATCTGTAGACACCTAAAACATGTCATGTTGAGGCGACTACTCATATGGGACATGCTAGAAGACCATATGGAGGACCTTTGGACAGATCCAAGGTATAGCAGTGGTTTTTACCACTCATTTGGGTATCTTTGCCTAATCAATGCTAGCCGCTACTAACACTCATGGTTAGCAGTTCTCACCATGCATATCAACCGCGATCAACACTTATAATCAATTAGCCTTCATCTAACCCAAAGTTGGTTGCAACGGCCAATTGGTTGCAGATTGGAGTGATTTGAGCGAGGAAGGTTTTGGATCCTTCCATCCAACTGGCTCAACTGCCCAATATTGATCTTGGCTTCATGAGGAAGCCACCCCTAGCCCTGGGCCAATGCTATAAGATCCCCCTCTAAATTGGGGATAGAAAAGAAGAGAATTTTATCAATTGAGCAGCAAAGCCCTGTCGAATTGCATAGCCAACCACATGCATTGAGAGGGATATATTTGCTACCCAATTGGAGGTCAAATTGCCATGGAAACCCTAGGAGCCTAAGAGATCCAAGAAATGCCAATTCATGCAATTTGTGCACCATCAAACCAATTCAACTGCCAAACCTATGAGAGGACATAGAGGCGACCCTTGGACATCAATTTGATAAGGTGGATCAGAGAGAAAGCCTTGATTTAGAGGGAAAAATTACTCAGAACTCCACCATGGATCTCAACCATAGTCAACAGTGCCACCCATGCATCATTCCTGCGATGAGCAAATGAGGGGAGATTCCCTTGTTTTTTCTTTTGCAGATTATTTAGTTAGGTTAGATTAGCTTTATTACTGGTTTAATTAGAAATTTAGAGACCCTGAAAGATAGATTTATAGTTTTTATGCATGTTGCTTTCATTGTGGCATTTAACACTCTAATGGATCTTTTTCATGCCTCCATGCTTTCAATATTGTAATTAGGCTACTGGATAGTTAGATGTTCTTTAGCTTACATGTTTTATGATAATATTTTCATGTTTTACATAGTTTTAGCATATTTCTTGCATCTTATTGATTATTTATAGTCATGATATATTTTATGCTAATAACTTCTAAAGGCCTCATAAAGAGAGGCTACCTTTGCTTTTAACATGCTTCTTTTTGTTTCTTGAATGCAATATTAACAAGGTCATGCCATTCAACGCAGCGAATGCCTCTAATCATGGAGAAGAGGGTCATCGACACCCTAGAGCAGTTCATGTCACCCTAGAAGGCATTTGATTCACCTCTACCCTTTAGAGGGATTATACACTATTGTAATTTATGTATCAAATGGGTATCCCTAAGAGGGATGAATCTATAATTTGACTCCATTGAAATTAATAAAGGATTCCTTGTATTTGCTTTATTTCTTGTTGTCAATTCATGCATGCATATTTGTGTATTTCTCATCAATTACAATAGTTATAATAGGTGTGAGTCATTTTTGGTGGTTACAAGAGGATGAGGTATAATCTAAGAAGAAGGAGGTAGATGAAGCTCATAGATATCATAGACATATTTGGTCTACCAGTCGAGTGAGGTGGGTGAGGTGTGCAACAGATCAGGCTCCAGATATTGGATGTTATGGAGGTGATTATGATGATGATATGGAGGAGGTTCTAGAGAGACCTCTAGGTTAGAGTGAGGAGGATTAGAGGAGGCTTGAGAAAACTAGTATTTGAGTGAGATGTAGTGATAGTGGCTCAGGAATCAGATATAGTGGCTTGGAATGGGGAGATAGCTCAGCTATGGGTAAAGCTAGAGTTATGGATAGCTATAGGTGGAGGTGAGGAAAATATCACAAGGCTCCAAGCAGAGCCACTTGAGAGGGATCATCATAAAAGACATGATGTACGATGCATTTAGGTTTGAGATGGATATATCTAGATTTTGGAGGATCGATTGATGGAGCACCACATTGGGTTTCCAGATCCACCCTCCTCATCTATATTTGGGTTTGTTAATCATAGCAAGTCTAGGCATAGTGGATCTAGATCTAGGGCTCCTTCGGGGTCATACGGGTCCTCTTATAAGTGTTAGCTAGTGCTTAGATGCACTTTTTGCATATGATCCTTAGTGCTCCATTGTATATAGCCTTCGAGCATTCATTGTATATGTGATATTTATATATATATATATATATATATATATATATATATATATATATATATATATATATATATATATATATACATGGATTTTTACTTTTGTGTTATGCTTTTTTGTGGATGTTTTTATGTGAATGCATGTGTATATGTGTGATGGATGATAATACAATGATATGTGTATGGATGCAAATAAATTAATGATCATTTGTAGTTTATATTTTACTTGACCATGTATAGCATTATTGTTTAATCAAGGGTACCAAATTTGTGGCATGTAAAATGGAAGACTCATGTAATGATATGGATATTGATATGGAAGAAGATATGGATGTTTATATGAAAGAAGATATGGATATTGATATGGAAGAAAATATGGATGTTGATATGGAAAACTGATATGTTTTTGTAGAGACTCAGACATACTAGTGATATCCAACAAACTCACTAAATGTTGCCTAATTTCTCTAGGACCAAATGTGTGTGTAGTGAATGTTCAACTATCAAATCATGAGAATGGTAATGACTCGAGGTAATCAAGAACCAGTGTGTACAACTGAGTTCATTAACCCATCTTGAGAAAATTGAGATAAAGCTTGTTATGGAGAAAACGAAGAATCTAGCTTGTCCTTATGTGTGGTCAGATGTCTCTTTAAAAGAGATGTCACCACGCATAAGCATACTCCACTACAAATCAAGCATCTATAGCCTTGGTGGAGATTAGCTCCATAGTCTAAGAATTTTATCTCTAAGCTTTGGGGATTTATACTACCTAACCGTCTGACTAGAAATGTAGTTCTATCCTTACAACTTGAGGATATGTGGTGTGTGATGTGTAAAATATTTAGTTTTGGGGATTTTACCCTACTCTTTATTTTATTTGGAAATTCTGATAGTAGTGAAAATCATTGTTTTTATTTATTTTTGGACTATGTGCATAATGGAACAAGCAAGGAATACCCTTTTTGCTTCGATGTTCAACCCAATCATGGTATTATCCCTCTTTGAAACAAGATTTTTTTAATATATGTTATTGTATTTGGTTTAAGAGTGTTAGAGTCAATTCCTAGAACTCAAGATTTTCTTAGTAAAAATGTGTCTTGGTCCTAAATAAAACTCAACATGTATTGGAGGTTTCTAGAAACACTAGGAGTGGCTGAGTGACCAAAAACACCTAGGGATTATAGACATATGGGTTTCAAATGACTATTTGACTTTATGGCATGGTGCAATGAAGTGGATGATGATTTGAAGGTGACCTGATTAAGGCAACAAAACTATATTTGACCTATTATTATCTAAACTTGACTAAATGACCCCTAATATGAAATGTGAAATGTGTGAATGTGGTTGTGAATGTAATTTATGAAATGTGTGCAATACAAGGTGTGAAATACAATTTGTGAAATGCAATGTGTGTAATACAATGTTGTAAAATGTAATGTATGAAATACAATGTTATTTTTATGTATTAGCCATGTATATATACATATATATAAATCACATTAAGCATATAATACTCTAAAATGGATGATGTTAAGTGGTTTGGGCTCTTCAAATACCTCTAGACTAGTTATCCTATAAGTTTCTTTACCCACTTTTTGAGTGACAATGTATGGACCTAACAAATTAGCTGTGAATTTATCACGAATATGCCGTAATGCATTAGTGTTTTGTTCATTCTCTTTAAGAACAAGATCTCCTACTTGGAATTCACATATATGAACTTGGGTATTGTAAGCACACTTTAGGTGGTCTTGATAAACTCATAAATACTTGCTCTAAAATATTGACTCACCTTTAATCAAAAAGCATGAGTTGGTCCAAACGTGCTTGTCTAGTAGTATTGTCATGTATGAATTCCTACAATAAAATTTGCAATGAGGGGATCTCAAGCTCAAGAGGTATGATTTCTTCGACTCCATAGACCAATGAAAATGGAATTGCCCCAGTAGGCATATAGATGCTTGTTCAATAAGCCCATAATACCAAAGGAATTTGTGTATGCCAATCTCTATGATTTTCTTTGACTAGTTTCTTGAGAATAGCAATTAAGGTCCATTTGCTTGTGGGTAGTAAGAAATCAAGAAACTGTGTTGGATATTATATTTATTGCAAAGTACTTGAACACCCTCGTTCTTGAAAGACTTATCATTATCAAAGATGATTTTTGAGGGAATACCAAAATGACAAATGGTATGATAAAGTATAAACCCCATAATTCGAGGTTCTATCATACTGGTTAGAGGAATTACCTCAACGCACTTTATGAAGTATTCAATGGTTGTGATGATGAATGTGTGTTATCCCGAGGAAGAAGGTGAGATTTTGCCAATAAAATCTAGACCCCATTTTGAAAAGGCCAAAAGGCTTTGAATATGTTGTAATGCTTGTGATGGTACATGAGTTAAATTAGCATGCTCTTGACATTGTTTACAATGCTTAACATAAGTGCAAGAGTAAATTTCCATTATGGGCCAATAGTAACCCATGTATAGAATGTGCTTTGTAATGGCAATTTCACTAAAATTACCACCACAAGTACCATCATGAGCTTCAAATATGGATTTTTGTGCCTCTGCAAGCTCAAGATAATGAAGGAGGATTCTATCGTAACCATGTCTATACAACACGTCCACCAAAAGAGTAAAATGAGCTACATTTTTCTTGAAAGTGCATTTAGTAGTCCATCACATATCTTATGGGAGTATTCCAAACTTGAGTAAGGCTATTATTTGGTTTGACCAAAGATCATATGGCTTCGAATGAATAAAGAAAACATCTTTTTCATCCTTAGATTCAACACGGATAATTGCAGATTTAGATATCATTGTGATAATAAGTGGTTGTACCTCTCCTATAGATTTCTTTGGAATCAATTATCCTAGAGAGACCATCACCTCTTCAAATCTATTAGTTGAATGTGGAAAAATATCAATTTCATACCAATCAAATTTGGTGAGCAATGACATTGCTACTTCATGGTAAAGCTTATGGTAGGTTATTTGCATTGGTATTCTCTATTGATTTGTCTAACAAAAAGTTGAGAATCACCAAATATCTTGATACACTTTATGCCCATAGCTATCGATGATTGAAGACCTAATATTAAGGCTGCATATTCTACATTGTTGTTTGTGCATTGGAAGTCAAGTTTGAACAATAAGGGAATAGGTATCCCCTGTGGTGTATGAAATATGACTCCAACACCTTGAACTTTTTTGCACTTAGAAACATCAAATAAGAGAGTGATATCGACATCTTCTTTGGAATGATATCTTCTTCTTATATAGTGATAGTGAATACTGAATCATTTGGGAGCTCAATAATCAAGGGTTGATCACTAGAAAGTGGAGCTTCTACAAGCTAATCAGCTATGACCTGACCTTTAATGGATTTTTGGCTAATAAAATCAAGATTGAATTTAGTAAGAAGCACTATCCATTTAGTGGTGTGGGTGTTATTGTAAGTGTGATATATCATATAATGCGGAGGGTTTTCGTGAGCTATGACATATGTGGTGTGACTAAGCATGTAATGTTTGAGTTTCTTAGTGCAAAAAAACATTGTTGAGCATAATTTATCCATTAAGAATATCTAGTTTCGTAGCTTACCAAATTTTGACTAATGTAATAGACAGCTTGCTCTTGATTGTTCTCATTATTTTGTGCAAGCATTATCCCTAATGCAAAGTCTATTGCTAAAACATAAATATGGAAGGGGACCCTCCAGACGAGGAGTTAATATTGGTGGAGAAGCTAGGTATTGCTTGATGTCATCAAAAGCTTTTTGGCACTCATATGTCCATGAAAATATCATCTCCTTTTGTAGCAGGTGATTGAATGACCTACATTTGTCAAAAATTTGTGTAATGAAATGACAAATTTATTGAATATTTCCTTGTAAACTATGCAATTCCTTCAATTTTGTTAGGGGAGGTATCTCCATTATGGCCTTGAACTTTTTGGGGTCCACCTCAATGACTCATTTGGATATAATTAATCCTAATAGTTTGCCTAAGGTAACACCAAAGACATGTTTGTTGGGGTTAAACCTTACATTATACTCTAGAAGTTGTTCAAAGACTTTTTCCAAGACACCAATGTGCTCTTGTTGAGTTTTAGATTTTGCCAAGATATCATCCACATAATCTTCAATGATCTTCTACATGTAATCATGGAAGATGTATGTCATGGCACGTTGATAAGTGGAACCTACATTTTTGAAGCCAAAGGGTATAACCTTGTAACAAAACGTCCCCCGAGGTATAGTGAATGATGTTTTGTGTTGGTCATCAGGATTGATTTGAATTTGGTTATATCCTAAAAAATCATCCATTAGGGAAAGCATTTCATGACCAGTGTAAGTGTTGACAAGAGTATCGATATTTGGTAGAGGAAATTCATCCTTAGGACACACTTTGTTAAGGTCGCAAAAGTCAGTACAAATGTGTATCACCTCGTTAGGCTTATGAATAGGTACCATATTTGAAAGCCACTCAAGATAGTCAATGGGGATAATGAAATCCACATCTAATAGCTTTTGAAGCTCTTCTTTGACCATGAGGTAAATGGTAGGATGCATCCTTCTAAGTTTTTATTTGATCGACTTAGCATCAAAGTGCAAGGTGGCATTGTGAACAACCAAGTTAGGGTCATTAAAATGCTTTTTGTGATACAAATTTACAAATACTAGGGTTCTTTGAAACCCTAGGTCAATACACTATTGGTGTCTTCGTGTTCATCTTCGATCCAAACAAGGTTATGGGTGGGCTTGTGTATCCTTGGAGGGCCACCCTAGCTTCAACAGCTTCTAGATAGATGATTCTTGTACCTTTAAAAAATACAATAACAATTTATATTAGAAGTACCTACTAGGGCTCCATAGTGAGAGGCCCTCAAAAAGATAAAAATAATTAAAACCCTATATGTTACAAAATGTAACTAAAAATAGAAGTGCAAGAATGTAAAATAAATACTCAAAATATAATTACCTTGTCAACATGCTAATTTTTATCTTTGCTTTTGTTGATGATAGTTGTGAGGATGTTCAAACGGTGCTCGAGGGTGTTAGGACTACAGATCTGATGCATAAAATACCCAGAGTCATTTTTTGAGGGTTGTGGATGCACCTGATAGTTCCAAAAATTCCCACGAGCACTCTGTGGATGTCCACGAAAGCTCTTCTAGCTCTAGGAGGCATTTGGGGGAAGACAAAAGTATTGTAGAACCAGATATAGTTCTACATAGGTTTCGCGATGGCAAAAATAGGGGATGCGATGGCAACAGTGAAAAATGAAGGTGATGGTAAAGTGGCTTGGGTAGAAGGGCTTAAGAATATCTCAAGCACTATAAGGTTTGATTTCAACCAGAACTTAGGGATCTTAGGGTGTGTAAGGATTAAGGAATTAAGGGTTTAATTCATAAAATTTACTCATCTTTTATAATCTTCCCTTGAACATGTTAGGGATTCGACGACACAAAATGAGCGACCATATTAAAACATGAGGAAGGGTGGAGATTAAGTTTAGCTAAGTGGCATGGATTGATATGGATGGATGGTTGAGATTAAAATGTGGTAGATGTCTAGGATTAATTTATATAAATACATAATTAAATATATATAAATATAATATATAAAATATTAATATTTAAATATATATTAAACAAATACATATATATAAATAATGGATGGTTGTGATTGGAGGATACAAATGGATGACAAGTGGCTAGATTTTGGTTTCTACAGAATCTTCAATGTTTGTCTTGTATTCTTCATCATATACTATATCTTTGTTATATTAATTTTTTTGGCGATTGGATCAAATGGTCAATATGCTTTTGATGCCTTATCATACCCAAGAAATATACAAGTTAAAGTTTTGGTATCCTATTTTATCCTCTCTTTTTTTGGCACATGCATGTATATTAGGAACCTAAGATAGAAACTTAATAAATTATTAAAATAAATGTATTTATTCCACATGTGTAAGTAACCAGTAGTGGTAGTTAGTTGAGTATTATATCATGTAGGCAAAAGGCTCATATTAGGATATAGATAGAAGAGTATTTTATGTGTTTGGATCTCAGGTTAAGATATTATGAGGAGTGGCTTCCTTCCAATAAGGAGCATTGTATAGTGTTGCCCATTTTCAAGGCTTTGATTAATATTTTGAATAAATTGGATTAAATTACATATCTAAGACCTATGTTTTCTTTTAATTGGTAGATCCCCATGCATATAGGTATCTTTCTTGGGACATTAGGTTTTATTTATTTGTTTTCTAGCATCTCTAGATTTATATTGCTTGAGTTTCTATCCTGGAGGCAGATCCTTAGTGCTATGGTCTGAAATATGGAAGGCGTGGTAATTAAGCTGAATGACCTCAACTTGGACAAGGAGGTTAGGAATATCATGAAAAAGGTAGTCTTCTTCAATATTTAATGAAGTTTAATGGGTATGATAGAGAGGTTTCAAAGCAAATGGTCTATTCTTGGAGAAACAGGGTAGTGAAAGTGGGTGATTTCAAGTGTGAAATATGTATTCCCTTAATCATAGAGGTTATAGGGTTTCCCTCAGATGGAATTTTTTAACAGGAAGAAGTACTCCCCTGCCAATTAAATTAGGTATTTTTGGGAGAGGATAAAGTATTGGTAAAATTTTAGAATCGCTACCAGAGAAGCTCCTTCAAGTTGCTATGGAATAGGGTGGTTCTTGTCATAATGGAGTACTTTATGTTGAATGAGAACCAAGATATACTAAGGAGTTATCACTTTGTGTTCCTAAACTAGCTTCACCACAAGAGGATTCTGAACATCTCCTCTTTCCTTTTCAAGTCTATGGAGAAGTCCATATTGCAAGTTAAAAGGAAAGAGGCATTAGACCTGATTTATTAGGGATTAGAAAAAAATATTTTTTGAGTTTTTGGTTAATAAAATGGGCATGATCAGAGAGGTGAATTTAACTCTGATGACCAACCTTGTGGAGCTTCATGCAACTGGAGATTCCCTTGACTCTTCACAATAATTATCTAACAATTCTCAAACTTCGAAGGATAATCTTGTCTTCCATATTTTTGACACTGGTGAAAAGCTACCAAAAATTCCAAAGGGGTAGGGAGAAGCTTTTGAAACTCCTAAAGGGACCAGCAAAAGTGAGGAAAAATTAAAGCGCTATAAATGCCTATTCACTAAAGCAATCAAGGCTCAAAAGAACTCACTTAATTCAAACTTGAATGAATCAACTCATATAAAAAAGGAAATTAATAACTCCTTTGGGTTAGTAGGAAGGAAGAAGGTGAAATTATTAAAACCTCAAGATCCCCCAAAAATCCTAAAATATTAGAAAAATATGATGTTGGAGTTCATGGGATCTCTAATTGGTACCCTGAACATGACCATTTCGTATGCTAAAAAATAAAAACTATGATGGGATGGGATCAAGGGATCCCAAAATATTCTAATATTATTAAGGACATGGTTAGATATGGTGATCCAATGTATTGACCATGCCCTCTTCGTGGTTCTCTTAGTTCCTATGTGGTTTGGTGGTTCCTTCTATTTTAGAAATTTTCCTACATGGGGTTGGCTATTTTGGAAGTGGGTTTCTTGAGTTGGTTCTTCTTAGGGTCTGATGGTGGGTTGAACATTTGCTTTTTCTCTTTTTATATTTTCTTGTCCCATTGTGGATGGTGTAGTTTTGTTTGGTGGTTTGTCTCATTGCTTGGAATAGTGTCATTCTTCGTAGTCTATGGGTTCTCCCCTAGGAATGTTGTTTTTTTATCTTTATAAAAGGTTCAGGGATCCTTTCAAAACCTCTTCTTTCACCCAATAAAAAAAAAAAGTTACTTGTGAATTTATTTATTTATTTTCTATCATATATGTGAATGCTTTTTTATTCATTGAGAAGTACATTTTTTGAATTTTTTGCATATTGGTAGTGATTTTCTAAGGATGAGAAAAGAGGTTCTTAATAATTCATTTTAGAGTAGCAATTTTAGCAAAGTTGGGTTTGTTTTACAAATATAGGAGAAAATTTTTGAAATAAATCTCATCTTGTAGGAGCCATATATTTTTTCAATTGTTATTTTCAAAATATTTTTGCACCATGTATATTGTTTCAAGTACTATAAAAAAAAAATGTTTCTTCTTAAATTTGATAATTATTAAGGAAGTTTTGGTTGTTTGAAGTTGGGTTAATTATGTTTTTTTTGGCTATGCAAAAATCATTTTCAAAAGAAAAAAATTCAAATCATTTTTTTAGCAATCGTTTTTAGAAGAATCTTGCACCATTGTGTAGCTCTTTTTAATACTATAAAAATGACTAGTCATTTATTAAATTTTGATAAGTATTGAGGGAGTTATGGATGTTTGAAGTTGGGTTATTTATGGTATTTTTTGTTATGCAAAACTTTTTCAAAATAAAAAATTCATATCATTATTTTAACAATCATTTTCAAAAGATTATTACACCATTGCATAGATCTTTTTTAATACTACTTAAATGCATGGTCACTTGTTAAAATTCTAATAAGTATTAAGATATTTATGGCTATTTTAATTGAGGATACTAATGTTATTTTTGGCTACATGAAAAATTTGTCCAAAGAGAAAAAAAATCATATCTATCAATCTGAGTAAGCAAATCAATTATCACTAGAAAAGAATTACAAATTTTATATTTTAAAGGAATAGATGAAATTTGAGAAATTTTCTTTTTGAGAATTTATAGTTATTTAAAACCCTAGCTTCTTTAGGGGGGAAATGGGTCATGGAGTTGTCAATATTCATTAAAAAATGAAATTTATGTTAAAGAATGGTGGAAATTTTTTAGATCTTTCAAATTTGGTAACATTGAATGGAATATAATCTTTATGTTCTTACAAGGGAAAGCTTTATTTTGGTTTATGGAATTTTTTAGTGCCCATAATCCTAAATACATGCTAAAAGAATTTGAAGTTGCATTTTTAAGCAAATTGAGATTGGATAAAATTGATGAAAAATAGTTAGACTTCTTTATGAATAGAAAGAAATAAAACGAGAGTTGGAAAATTTTGGAAATTTGGAAAAAGGAAAAGATAACTAAGACAATGTTCAGGATTGAAAAACACACTTTTCATGTCAAAAAGGCCAAATAGAAGTTTGTTTGAATCTAAAAATTCTATTTTTTAGGTTCATGATTGCACTCAAAATATTATAAAAAAAATAGTATTGTTTTCATTAACACTAGTAACAAATGTGATTTTATCAATATATCTTTGGCTAAGAGGTTATAGGTTCAAATAAATAAAAATGAAGGCATAAAACTTGAGGGTAAGAATGTTTAATTTTTTTAATATTTGAATAACACCATAGATAAATATGTTTTACAATCATATTTCTATGTCATTTAGAGGAATGATGTAAATATTGTTCTTGGTTATCCTTGGTTGGATTATTTGGATACTATTAACATTAATGTACAAAAGAAGTTGATAAAGTTATGGTACCAAAAAATAATATAACACTATAGGATATTTCTCAGTGTAATATGCAAGGATACAAGGAAAAGCAAGAAGCTATTGTAGGGAAACAAAGTGAAAAATAGCATAAGTACTTGAAATAGAATCTAA
The DNA here is from genome assembly GCA_028583015.1 of Wollemia nobilis. Classification (NCBI taxonomy): domain Eukaryota; kingdom Viridiplantae; phylum Streptophyta; class Pinopsida; order Araucariales; family Araucariaceae; genus Wollemia; species Wollemia nobilis. The sequence goes on from JAQPPZ010015100.1 coordinate 14,457,931, forward strand.
GGAGGAGGTAGTAGAAAATATCAAAGAAGAAGCTAAATCCAAGTCCAAAAATGAACCAAAGGAGGGGAATAAGAGAGAAGAGCAAAATATTGAAGAGTCAAAAAAATTAGAACATCAAGCTAAGGTTGGACGATACCACCATCCAAACCACCATGAGAGGTGATAATCATGGAAATAGGCATAGAGAAATAGAGAACCTATGACAGATAGTCATGGAACTAGAGGAGCAAAAATATGGATATTTGAGCAGTACAAGGGTAGTGTACCATCAGCAAATACAACAACTAATCAAGATTCCACCTAGGTGGTTGGATGATCAAGAATGGTACCAATTATCTTCCATGATTAGAATCTCTTATTATTTAGTTTCTTCAAATATTTTGAGGTTGAAACATTTTATAAGGGGGTGGAATGTTAGGTACCTAAAGGGATATAATATTATAGTGTATATGGGTATTATGGCATGGGCTACACATAACCCAAGGGTGATTATATTTAATATTTATTATAATAATAAGCAAAAAATGGAGATGAAGAGTGTAGGAAGATGAAGGATTTGGGAAGAGGGTTATAAAAATAAGTCATTGTAAGGAAGTCATATCAAGCATTCTTTGTAATAGTATTGGCTCATGGAGCAGAGATTGGAGTGATTCCTTCCTTAAGGAGTAATATTTGGTGTTTCCCTACCTCAAGGGTATTATCAATCTTTATTTTCTTGTGTGGATGCATGTTTGATATTTCTACATATTAGTGAATGATTTATTATTAATAAGAATAGATGTTCATACCAATTGGGAATAAGAATATTGTCAATGTTTCAGAGCACTTTCAAGGGCTATGTTTCACTACATAAGCTTCAATTATTCTAGAGCATTTTCCAGGGTCGTATTTAGCTACAGAAGCTTTAGTATTTTAGAACACTTTTTAGGGTTGTATTTTGTTGTTCACCAATTTAATCCTAATTTGGTCCTTAATAAGTAATTGCATTAGTTTAATAACCTCTTACAATATCGAGTGCAAGTCTTGATCACTTAACTAGGGAAAATACTTGGGCTAATATTAGCCCTAAAACGTATTCTAAGGAGTACCTTGAGAACCCTAGAGTAACTGGTTTGAGTGTGTTACCAATGAAAAGGATCAATGGCCCCACACCTTATTGATGGTATTTTTACCTTGAGATAATATATAAAGAGTTATCATTTAGAGGTAAAATTATGGTTGGTTTCTTAGTAATTATTTCCTAGTGAAAATATTATCGATAATTAAAGAGTTGTACTCACTTAGACAACCTTTATGGCCATTTATATTTATCTTGAACCACTAGGAAGCTATAGTCTAGGGCCCTGTTCATTCCAAATATTCCCATAGAAGTGTCATACAGTCATCAACAATAGCTTCAACAATAATTTTTGCATAGTTTCCATAGCTTTAGTATAGCATATGGATACAAGTGAGTGTAGAAAATACCCACTTTGCAAACTATCAAATAGTATTAAAAAAAATTAAAAAAGTAGTAACTACAATTTGGTAGAAGTGTTTAAAAATACTATAGAGTAGCAACCCATAATGGTAGTAGCCAGGTCATAGTTTGGTAGCAGTCCATAGAGTAGCAGGTAGCAATTGGTAGCGGTCCAAAAAAAGAAATAAAATATGTAGTTTCATAGGAATTCATTAAAAAAATAAGTCTACAATTCGGTAGTAGTCCAAAAAAATACTACAAAATAGATCGTTATCAATTTTCAACAGTACACAATCTACAAGTTGTTAACAATTGTTAAGTTGAGTTTTAAAAAAAAAGAGAATTTTTTTGCAAAGTAGGCCATTATTATTTGTTGAAAGTACACATCCTATAGGCCATTAACAAAGCTACTTTGAGTGCAAATTTAATTATTTATTGAAATCAATAGAGGATACTTGAGGAGTTTTATTTTAAAAAAAAAAATTTGGAATTGAGGACATGGGACTGCAAACATTCACTAGAGAGGATGATATTAATGACTGGAAATGGTGGAAAATTTTTAAGTCTTCAATTTTTTCTAATGTGTCATGGAGATATAAGATTTTAAATTCTTTGCAAGGAAAAAAATTACTATTTTCTTATGATGAAAAAATAAGAATATGTAGGGAAATAAATCAAGGAAAGATCATCATAACCTATAATAGAGTCTAAGAAAGAAGTAGCAACAATAGATTCCATGGATGAAATATAAAAAAAAAAAAAATCATAGGGGAAAATAACAACAAAGTCCAAGAAAGACATAAAAGAACACAAGGACACATCAAATGAAGGGAACATGAGAGAACATCATGTAAAATAATTTAAAATAGAGGAGTAAAATGTGGAGGAGACAAAGAAGGTAAAAACATCAAGTTAAGGTTGTATCATGTCACCATCCACACCACTAGGAGCAGCGACAATCTAGAGGTATTGCTTAAGGTAACATTGTTATGGTTCTATATAGAATCAGAAGGGCACCAAGTATGGTAGTATTTGAAAAAGAAAGCATAGTGATTCTGATTTTTAGAGTGGTGCAACAATATCAAGGAAGAAATAAACCCATAAAATATTAATATTTAAATATATTAAATAAATACATATATATAATGGATGGTTGTGATTGGAGGACACGTATGGATGATAAGTGGCTATATTTTGGTGTTTACAGATGTCTCTTTTTGTATCGATTTACGTGAAACACAATGTGGTGTAAAAATACGAGACACCGGGTTTGGCATGATGAAGAAGCAATTTTATTTCCTTGGATTGCAAAGATGAATTTGAATATAAAACAATTTGTATGTGTAGTTTACCCCCTCAATTGATGAATGAGTGAAGAATGATTCTCACAAGCCAATTGACAGAATTGTGTGATGAAAAATACAGGTGAATGTTGTAAGTACAATTGTATGATGTAAATGTGGATTATATGAATGATGTAAAGTGATGTCATTTTTACCCAAACAGAGAAAGGGGTTTTTTTTCCAACTGTAGGTGCCATGATCATGTAAGATGTATCCCATTGTGGGAAATCAAAATCAAATTTGGTTACCCCAATTTTGGGGTGATTCCATGTTGTTGAATAAAGTCCCTTTTGGCGTCATTGAAATGCAAAATGATGAAAAGGTAGAATATCATAAACCAATCATCCTAATATCAAGTGATTTATAGGATGGCACTCCTAGTGACTATGTGCAATTTTTTACTGTAAATGAGAATGATGTAGTATAAATTATCCATGTTTCAAGCCCCACAAACAAGGCCATCAATGACAACTTTTGAGCAAATTGGTCATGGCATAGTCTCACTCAAAATATGAGAGACCAAAAGTGATTTTTTTTTTGAACAAGGAGATATTGGATGATGAAAATGGCCAAGTGGCCTTATGTTTATTTACCCATCTTACCGAATTTCATGGACAACCAATTGCTGCAATTGCCAAGGAGATAGAATAAACCACCAGATACGAGGTTCATTTGAAATTGTATTTGAACTTGGAAAATTTTTGATGCAAATGCAATTGTTGGTGGATTTTATGATATTGAAATGAATATTTGATGGTTAAAATGCATTGATGAATGAATTGCATGATTTTGTGAAATTTTGCATTGGTTTGGAGCATTTCGAAAAGTAATTTTGGACAATTTTACAACTTTTTGGTCGTAAACAAAAATTAACTACCCAAATCAATCTATGTTGTTACAAAGATGAATGGAATGATGTATTGGATGATTAGAATGATGAATATGGTCATTTTGTGAAAATTTTGACTGTTTTGGTGCATTTTGAAAGTTGTAAAGCGATTTTGAAACTTTTGGTCGTAAGCAAAAATTAAGCATCCAAATCAATTTTTGTTTTCACAAAACATGATATGATGATGAAATGAATGTATGGATGTAATTTGGAGTGATTTTATGGAGGTAAGATACCTTTTTGTATTAATTTGGTCTTTCTACAAATTTTGACACCAAAAATCGGGTTACATCTGCAACATTCTTAGATTCCAGTGGACATATAGAAATCTACAGACTTTGGTCTATTTTTCAATGTGCTTGTGAATGCCCATGGGAATTCTAGTGTGACAAAAATAGCTATAAATATTATGTAGAAGTGAAATTAGATTCATTATTTACGTTCATGAATTCCAAAAGTTGCATCTGAAGGAGTGAGTAAGGAAGTGAGGTGGAGTGAAGAGGTTTGGTGAGGCAAACACTATGGTGATGGAAGGTATGAATCCAGAGGTAGGAGCAGAGGTGCATATTGCTAAGGTAATTTCCCTTGGCACTCTTGTTTTGCACTCTTTTTTGAGACATGCAAATAAATATGACATTAATGTATGTGTATTTTGTACATGTTGTGCTGTAGTTGAAGATATTGGAGGCAAAACATCATTTCTCACCTATCATACAGTAGAAGTTTCTAGATAAAGTGGGACTATCTAGAGTAGCTCAGATTGATGTGATGAGGGTGGATGAGGGGTATCCTCTCTGCCTTGGCAGACATATGGGATCCAGATAGGGGGACTTGTCAGCTCCCTACTAGTGAGGTGATAATGACACTTGAGGATGTATACCGCATCCTCAAAGAACTAGTGTAGAGAATACGTGTCGAGTTTGGACATGATAATGGGTATGAGATGGATGGCAGGGTGTGAGTGTGAAGAGTGGAGGGATAAGGTACTTTTCTATGTACTTGGATAAGAAGTTGGATACCTTACCTACCTTAGTCATGTTCGTGTTGGCCAACAGAGTGGCCCTGAATAGCACTGGCTAGCAGTTCCCATGGAACATAATTAGTTTGATGTATGACATGATTGATGAGCCTTGGGTGTATGTATGGGTACCTACCCTATTGGTGTAGTTGTACCCAAAACTGTAGAAGGTGAGGAGGCAAAAGTAGAAGGGTCTAAGGTGTAGTGTCCTACTACAATGTTAGGGCTAGAAGTACTTCAGTGTGACTCGACCTATGGGCTTTCCTACTAAGGAGTGGAATAGTGAGCATCCCTATGCTATGAGGTGGTGGGTGGCATAGGAAGTGTAACTAAGTCATCCTTACCATACTAGCCAGGATTACAAGGATGTGTGGGCAGGACTAACACCTTCTTAGGTGCTTTGGAGACCATGGTGAGGCACTAGTTGGACTAGTGATGAAGAGCAGATACGAAGTGTACGATAGGTTAGATGGATGGTTAGGAGGCATAAGAATGAGTTGGAGCTGATCCAAGTCTCACAGGTGATAAGGTAGTTTGGGCTATGGTAGGGATTTCCTTAGGCACCAATGCTTTATAGGTGCCATCAAGATAATATGGGTCTACCTTGTGTCTAGTCATGAAGGGTGACCTATGAGTATGATGAGAAGATATATCTCCCTAATATGGATGATGTGAGGACTACCATAAAGTACAATGCATGGTTCACTACACAGCCACCATGGGTACCAAGTTTGATAGTGGATGAGGGGAATGGTCATGATGATGAGGTAGAGGATGAGGTAGAGTATGAGATAGAAGCTAAGGAGTAGGAGGTAGATGAGGCTCCCATATATCATAGACATATTTGGTCTAGTAGTAGAGTGATGTGGGTGAGGTATGCAATAGAGTAGGCTCCAAATATTGGAGGTGATGGATGTGATTATGATGATGATATGAAGGATGTTCTAGAGAGACCTCTAGGTCAAATTGAGGAGGATTGGATGAGGCTTAAGCAACTAGTAGTTGAGCGAGATGTAGTGATAACAGCTTGGGATGAAGATATAGTGGCTTGGAATGGGGAGATAGCTTAGCTACGGGCAAAGCTAGAGGTATAAACAGCTACAAGTAGAGGTGAGGAAAATATCGCAAGGCTCCAGGTAGAGCCACTTGAGAGAGATCATCATCAGATACATTATTTATGATGCCTTTAGGCCCGATATGGATATATCTAGATTTTGGAGGATCAATTGATGGAGCACCACATTGGGCTTCCAAATCCACCCTCCTCATCTATATTTAGGTTTTTTAAGCATAGAAATTCTAGGCATAGTGGCTCTAGATCTAGGGCTCCTTTAGGGTCAATGGGGTACTCTTATAAGTGTTAGCTAGTGCTTAGATGCACTTTTTGCATATGAGCCTTGGTGCTCCATTGTATATAGCCTTCAAGCATTCATTGTATATGTGATATATATATATATATATATATATATATATATATATATATATATATATATATATATATATATATATATATATATATATATATATGCATGGCTTTTTACTTTTGTGTTATATTTTTTTGTGGATGCTTTTGTGTGAATGCATGTGTATATGTGTGATGGATGATAATTCAATGATAATGTGTATGAATGCAAATGAATTAATGCACTAATGATCATTTGTAGTTTATATTTTACTTGACCATGTATAGCATTATTGTTTAATAAGGGGCACCAAATTGGTGGCATGTAAAATGGAAGACTCATGTAATGATATGGAAGATGATATGGATGTTGATATGAAAGAAGATATGGATGTTGATATGGAAGAAAATATGGATGTTGATATGGAAAACTGATATGTTTTTTGTAGAGACTCAGACATACTAGTGATATCCAACAAACTCACTAAATGTTGCCTAATTTCTCTAGGATCAAATGTGTGTGCAGTGAATGTTCAATTATCGAATCATGAGAATGGTAATGACTTGAGGTAATCAAGAAGCAATGTGTGCGAGTGAATTCATTAACCCATATTGAGCAAATTGAGATAAATCCTATTATGGATAAAATGAATAATATATATTGTCCTTATGTGTGGTTAGAGATCTCTTTAAAAGAGACATGTCACCATGCATGAGCATACTCCACTGCCAATCAAGCATCTATAGCCTTGGTGGAGATTAGCTCCATAGTCCAAGAATTTTATCTCTAATCTTTGGGGATTCAGACTACCTAACTGTTTGACTGGAAATGTAGTTTTATCCTTATAACTTGAGGATATGTGGTGTGTGATGTGCGAAATATTTAGATTTTTGGGGATTTTACCCTACTCTTTCTTTTATTTTTAAATTTTTATAGTAGTGAAAACCACTATTTTTTTATTTATTTTTGGACTATGTGTATAATGGAATAAGCAAGGAATACCCTTTTCGCTTCCATGTTCAACCCAATCATGATATTATCTCTCTTTGATACAAGATGTTTTTAAGATGTGTGATTGTGTTTGGTTTAAGAGTGTTAGAGTCAATTCCTAGAACTCGAGATTTTCTTATTGAAAATGTGTCTTAGTCTTAAATAAAACTCAACATGTATTGGAGGTTTCTAGAAATACTAGGAGTGGCTGAGTGACCAAAAGCACGTAGGGATTATAGACATGTGGGTTGTAAATGACTATTTAACTTTTTGGTATGGTGCAATGAAGTGGATGACGATTTGAAGGTGCCCTAACTAAGGCGATGAGAATGTATTTGACCTATTATTGTCTAAACTTGACTAAATGACCCCTAATATGAAATGTGAAATGTGTGAATGTGGTTGTGAATGTAATGTATGAAATGTGTGCAATACAATGTGTGAAATACAATTTGTGAAATGCAATGTGTGTAATGCAATGTTGTAAAATGTAATGTGTGAAATGCAATGTTGTTTTTGTGTATTAGCCATGTATATATATATATATATATATATATATATATATATATATATATATATATATATATATATATATATATATATATATATATATATGTATGTATATATATATCACATTAAGCATAGAATACTCTCAAATGGATGATGTTAAGTGGTTTGGGATCTTCAAATCCCTCTAGACTAGCAAGCCTATAAGTTTCTTTACCCACTTTTTGAGTGACAATGTATGGACCTATCCAATTAGCTGTGAATTTATCACGAAAATGTGGTAATGGATTAGTGTTTTGTTCATTCTCTTTAAGAACAAGATTTCCTACTTGGAATTCACGTAGATGGTATTGTAAGAACGCTTTAGGTGGTCTTGATAAACTCATAAATATTCACTCTAAAATATTGACTCACCTTTCATAAATAAGCGTGATTTGGTCCAAATGTGCTTGTCTAGCAGTATTGTCATGTATGAATTCCTGTAATAAAATTTACAATGAGGGGATCTCAAGCTCAAGAGGCATGATTGCTTCGACTTCATAGACCAATGAAAATGACATTGCCCCAGTAGGCATGTAGATGCTTGTTCAATAAGCCCATAATACCAAAGAAATTTGTGTATGCCAATATCTATGATTTTCTTTGACTAGTTTCTTGAGAATAGCAATTAAGGTCTTATTGGTAGCCTCGACTTGTCCATTTTCTTATGGGTAGTAAGGAATCGAGAAACTATGTTGGATATTATATTTCTCATAAATTACTTGAACACCCTTTTCTTGAAAGACTTATCATTATCAAAGATGATTTTTTAGGGAATACCAAAATGACAAATGATATGATAAAGTATAAACTCCACAATTCGAGATCTTGTTGTACTGGTTAGAGGAATTACCTCAACCCATTTTACGAAGTATTCAGTGGCTGTGATGATGAATGTGTGTTATCCCAAGGAAGAAGGTGAGATTTTTCCAATCAAATATAGACCCCATTGTGAAAAGGGCCAAAGTATTTTAATAGGTTGTAATGTTTGTGATGGTACATGAGTTAAATTAGCATGCTCTTGACATTGTTTACAATGCTTAACATAAGTGCAAGAGTAAAGTTCTATTGCGGGCCAATAGTAACCCATGTATAGAATATTCTTTGCAATGGCCATTTCACTAAAATGACCACCACAAGTACCATCATGAGCTTCAACTATGGATTTTTGTGCCTCTGCAAGCTCAAGACAATGAAGGAGGATTCCATCATAACCATGTCTATACAACATGTCCCCCAAAAGAGTAAAACAAGCTATATTTTTCTTGAAAGTGCATTTAGCAGTCCATCACATATCTTATGGGAGTATTCCAAACTTGAGTAAGGTTATTATTTGGTTTGAACAAGGCTCATATGGCTTCGAATGGATAAAGTAAACATCCTTTTCATCCTTAGATTCAACATGGATAATTGCAGATTTAGAGATCATTGTGATAATAAGTGGTTATACCTCTCCTATGGAGTTCTTTGGAATCAATTATCCTGGAGAGACCATCACCTCTTCAAATCTATTAGTTGAATGTGGAAAAATATCAATTTTATACCAATCAAATTTGGTGAGCAATGACATTGCTACTTCATGGTAAAGCTTTATGGTAGGTTCTTTGCATTGGTATTCTCTGTTGATTTGTCTAACAAAAAGTTGAGAATCACCAAATATCTTGATACACTTTATGCCCATAGCTATGGATGATTGAAGAGCTAATATTAAGGTTGCATATTCTACATTGTTGTTTGTGCATTGGAAGTCAAGTTTGAACGATAAGGGAATAGGTATCCCCTGTGGTGTATGAAATATGACTCCAACACATTGACCTTTTTTGCACTTAGAACCATCAAATAAGAGAGTGATATTGACATCTTCTTTGGAATGATATCTTCTTCTTATATAGTGACAGTGAATACCGAATCATTTGGGAGCTCAATAATCAAGGGTTGATCACTAAAAAGTGGAGCTTCTAAAAGCTAATCAGCTATGACCTGACCTTTAATGGATTTTTGGCTAATAAACTCAAGATCAAATTTAGTAAGAAGCATTATCCATTTAGTGGTGTGGGTGTTATTGTAAGTGTGAGATATCATATAATGTAGAGGATTTTCGTGAGCTATGACATATGTGGTGTGACTAAGCATGTAATATTTGAGTTTCTTAGTGGAAAAAACCATTGCTAAGCATAATTTTTCCATGTAAGTATATCTAGTTTCATAGCTTACCAAAAGTTTGACTAATGTAATAGACAGCTTGCTCTCGATTATTTTCATTCTTTTGTGCAAGCATTATCCCTAATGCAAATTTTGTTGCTGAAACATAAATATGGAAGGGGACCCCCAGACGAGGAGTAAAGATTGGTGTAGAAGATAGGTATTTCTTGATGTCATAAAAATATTTTTGGCACTCATTTGTCCATGAAAATATCATCTCCTTTTGTAGCAGGTGATTGAATGACCTGCATTTGTCAAAAAATTGTGCAATGAAACAATAGATCAATTGAATATTTCCTTGTAAACTATGCAATTCCTTCAATTTTTTTAGGGGAGGCATCTCCATTATGGCCTTGAATTTTTTTGGGTCCACCTCAATGCCTCTTTTGGATATAATTAATCCTAATAGTTTGCCTAATGTAATACCAAAGACATGCTTTTTGGGGTTCAACCTTACATTATACTCTAGATGTCGACCAAAATATTTTTCCAAGATACCAATGTACTTTTGTCGAGTTCTAGATTTTTCTAAGAGATCATCCACATAATCTTCAATGATCTTATCCATGAATTGTGGAAGATGTATGTCATGGCACGTTGATAAGTGGAACCTACATTTTTGAAGCCAATGGACATCACCTTGTAACAAAATGTCCCCCAAGGTATAGTGAACGATTTTTTGTGTTGGTCATTAGGATTGATTAGAATTTGGTTATATCCTAAAAAACCGTCAATTAGGGAAAGCATTTCATGACCAGTGCAAGTATCGACAAGAGTATTGATGTTTGGTAGAGGAAATTCATCCCTAGGACACGCTTTGTTAAGGTCTCAAAAGTAAGTGCAAATGTGTATCGCCCCGTTACTCTTACGAATGGGTACCATGTTTAAAATCCACTCAAGATATTCAATGGGGACAATGAAACCCACATCTAATAGATTTTAAAGCTCTTCTTTGACCATGAGGGCAATGGTAGGATGCATCCTTCTAAGTTTTTATATGATTGGCTTAGCATCAAATTACAATGTGACATTATGGACAACCAAGTTAGGGTCATTACAATATTTTTTGTTATACAAATTTACAAATACTAGGGTTCTTCAAAACCCTAGGTCAATACACTATTGGTGTCTTCGTGTTTGTCTTTGATCCAAACAATGTTGCGGGTGGGCTTGTGTATTCTCGGAGGGCCACCCCAGCTTCAACAGCTTCCAGATAGATGATTCTTGCACCTTTAAAAATATACAATAACAATATATATTAGAAGTACCTACGAGGGATCCATAGTGAGAGGCCCTCAAAGAGATAAAAATATTTAAAACCCTAGAGGTTATAGAATGTAACTAAAAATAGAAGTGCAAGAATGTAAAATAAATACACAAAATATAATTACCTTGTCAACATGCTAATTTTTATCATTGCTTCTGTTGATGATAGTTGTGAGGATGTTAAAATGGTACTCGAGGGTGTTGGGACTATAGATTTGATGCATAAAATACCTAGAGGCATTTTTTGAGGGCTATGGATGCACCCGAGAGTTCCAAAAATTCCCACGGGTACTATGTGGATTCCCACGGATGCTCTACTAGCTCTAGGAGGCATTTGGGGGTAGACAAGTTTTGTAGAACCAGATATAGTACTACATAGGTTTTGCGATGGTAGAAATAGGGGATATGATGGAAACAGTGAACAATGAAGGTGATGGAAAAGTAGCTTGGGTAGAAGGGCTTAAGAATCTCTCAAGAACTGTAAGGTTTGATTTCAACCAGAACTTAGGGGTCTTAGAGTGTGTAAGGATTAAGGAATTAAGGGTTTGATTCATAAAAATGACTCATCTTTTATAATATTCCCTTGAACATGTTAGGGTTTCGACGACACAAAATGAGAGATCAATATTAAAACATGAGGAAGGGTGGAGATTAAGTTTGGGTAAGTGGAATGTATTGATATGGATGGATGGTTGAGATTAAAACGTGGCGGATGGCTAGGATTAATTTATATAAATACATAATTAAATATATATAAATATAATATATAAAATATTAATATTTAAATATATATTAAACAAATACATATATAAATAATGGATGGCTATGATTGGAGGACACGGATGGATGACAAGTGGCTATATTTTAGTGTCTACAAAATATTCAATTTTTGTCTTGCATTCTTCATCATATACCATATCTTTGTTATATTAATTTTTTGGGCGATTGGATCAAATGGTCAATATGCTTTTGATGCCTTATCATACCCAAGAAATATACAAGGTAAAGTTTTTGTGTCCAATTTTATCCTCTCTTTTTTGGCACATACTTGTATATTAGGAACCTAAGATAGAAACTTAATAAAATATTAAAATAAATGTATTTATTCCACATGTGTAAGTAAGTAGTAGTGGTAGGTAGTTGAGTATTATCATGTAGGCAAAAGGCTCATATTAGGATATAGAGAGAAGAGTATTTTATGTGTTTGGATCTCATGTTAAGATATTGTGAGGAGTGGCTTCCTTCCAATAAGGAGCATTGTATAGTGTTGCCCTTTTTCAAGGATTTGATTAATATTTTGAATAAATTGGATTAAATTGCATATCTAAGACCTAGGATTTCTTTAAAGTGGCATATCCCCATGCATATAGGTATATTTCTTGGGGCATTAGGTTTTATTTATTTGTTTTCTAGAATCTCTAGATTTATATTGCTTGAGTTTCTATCCTAGAGGCAGATCCTTAGTGCTATGGTCTGAAACATGGAAGGGGTGGTAATTAAGCTGAATTCCCTCAACTTGGACAAGGAGGTTAGGAAGATCATGAAAAAGGTAGTCTTCTTAAATATTTAATGAAGTTTAATGGGTATGATAGAGAGGTTTCAAAGCAAATGGTCTATTCTTGGAGAAACAGGGTAGTGAGAGTGGGTGATTTCAAGTTTGAAATCTCTATTCCCTTAATCATAGAGGTTATAGGGTTCCCCTTGGATGGCATTTTTTTTAGTAGGTATAAGTACTCCCCTGCCAAGGAAATTAGGTATTTTTTGGAGAGGATAAAGTACTGGTAAAAATTTAGAATGGCTACCAGAGAAGCTCCTTCAAGTCACCATGGAATAGGGTGGTTCTTGTCATAATGGAGTACTTTATGTTGAATGAGGACCTGTTGAGTGAATATTTTGCCCTATAGCAAAATGATCACCACAACTAGAGTCTCAAACAGGAAACTCTTGCTTGAAAAGAAATTAAATAGAATTATTCATTTCTCTAAGGTTTTTGTGAACAAACATTCATATTGCATATAATAACTCAAGACTAAAGCAAGTAAATGAATGTATACCAGAATAACTTAAACCATGCAAGTAACAGTTAACAAGGGGCCTTTAATGATTCGAACAAGTAATTTGTAACCATAATCCGTTAAGTCAACCAAATGCAAAGATAGCTTCTTTTAATGTCTTGAGATTAAAGTAATCTACCCGAAACCCAGTTAGTAACCTCTTTTATCTTCAGCTTAAAAATATTCCAAATGAGAAAGTGTGTGGTATGAGCCACTTCATTTTAAGCTTCATGCCTTTAACATAAGGTTCATTTAGAGTTATCGGGTTCGTTTTATCTTCATTTAAAAGTGTTCCACTATCCCTATGTTAGAATTTGGTGTTAGTAAAGTTAGCAATGTTAGAATTAAATGTTAGCAAAAATTAGTAAATTAGCAAGCTAGGATTCATTCACTTGATCTGATTTAGTGTGCATTTGTAATTAGTTGCCCTCCTAAACCTATATTTTATCTAAAAATTAGATGAAGGTTTTTGGAGATGCAAGAATGAAAATCTAAATTAAAGAAGTGGATCTAGAAGCGGCTTTCTCTTCTCTGCTATTAATCTCTGGTTTTCTTTGGGAAACACTAGATCTATAAACAAACCCTCCAATTTTTGGTGTGAGCAGATCGCTTTCTCAAGCGCAGACGCAGAGCATACTCTTGGCAGATTTATTTACCTTCTTTATAACTTAGATTATTCATGGCAATAAATGAACTGTTTATGAACATAAATTCTAGAAAAGGACCAGAATCGAGAAATCAGCTACCTACAAGAATTTTGGAATGGACCAGAATCCAGGAACGATTAGCAAAAATTTTGGAATGGACCAGAATAGAATGAAAACAAATGCAAAAATTCTAGAATGGACCCAAATTGTAACAGTAGATTTTAAAGCAAGACTAATATAAATATCAGAAAACTAAAACAGAAACATTATTTACAAAATTTAGTTGGAAAAACAAAATAGGACATTAATTTGGTTAGCAATCTCCTCCCTGCAAAACCCCAAGTTATGAGATGAAATTCTAAAACAACCTGACCTAATAGACCTGCAACATAAACACAATCAAATTAGATTAGATGCAAGACTCTAAGGAAACAAATAATTGCATCATTCTATCATTCACCTATCGTAACCCACTTTATGGCGTAAACGAATAGATACAAGAAGCAATAATGCAACGGAAAGATTTACAAAAATAGCAGCAGTCTTAGTTTCAATCTCCTTTTGATTTCACACACAAGAGTTGCTCTTGCCAAAAAAAAATCCTTTATTTTGAAAAATAGTCTTTGTTTTTTTTTTTCTACAATTTCCAGCCCCCTCCACTTCTTTGAATGGCGTATTTAAAACTTCTAAAAAAAAAAAAATTTTCTCCCTCCATGACAGTTCATTTTCTCCTTCCCTTGTGCATGCATGTGTTTTGATTTCCAAAAAAACTTTTCGTTTCTATTTTATAGCCCTTTATTTCATTTTCTCCACATGGGCTTGCGTCTGTTTCCTTCCGTGTGTAACGACCATCTTAAATGATTTCAAATCATTAAAGATTCCTTATGTAACGTTTTGTCTTATTCATTGGATTTTGTCCTTATGTCCACGTCACTATGTAGTCTTTAGTTTCACTATCCTGGTGTTCATCACTAATATCAGACGCACTGTCAACTACTTTGTTCCCTTGGCGAAAATGCAACATGTCACGATATCATAACACTTTTGCCTCCTTGCTCTCTTTTGTTGCTTTTAGCCGTGAAAATGTAACATGTCGTGATATCGCGACACTTTTTCTTTCTTGTTCTTCTTTCTTCTCTTTTGGCCGCGAAAATGCAACATGTCACGATATCGTGACACTTTTTCTCTTTTGGCCGTGACAATGCAACATGTCGCAATATCGCGACACTTTTTCTCTTTTGGCTGCGATAATGCAACATGTCTCGATATCGCGACACTTTTTCTCTTTTGGCCTCGACAATGCAACATGTCGCGATATCGCGACACTTTTTCTCTTTTGGCCGCGACAATGCAACATGTCATGATATCGTGACACTTTTTCTCTTTTGGCCACGACAATGCAACATGTCGCGATATCGTGACACTTTTTCTCTTTTGGCCGCGACAATGCAACATGTCGCGATATCGCAACACTTTTTCCTCCTTGTGGTATTTTGCTTTTTCTTTGATCTTTAGCATATGGGCCACTTTGGTCTTCTTGGAAAAAATGCAAAAAAGGTGGGTCCCCAATTTTGGGGCACGTTGTGGAGCAACCACAACAAATGGCGACTCTGCTGGAAAATGCTCTTGAGCATTTCGGTGAGAAATCCAACCTGAAAACCTACAACTCAACTACAAGCGTTAGAAAATATCCAAAGAATGTAAATAAACCAGAAAGACATGAAACATTAGAATTATTCAGCATCCGCTCAATGTGTGCATAGTGATTGATTCTTTATCATTTGAAATAGTTCCCCATTCTATTGCCAATTTCACATGAATGCATATAATGAATCATGGAGGGTCTATGCAAGATTGAATGTATTGCCAGCATAATGAACTATGGATGACCTGCTTTACCAGGACTCTTAACTTTTAGTAGCATGAGCACAAACATTAAAACTATCAAACCCTCTCAGGACCAATCATGCATGAATTGAGTTCACATACCCAATCTCAAGGTTGGTTATGCACTAAAATTAGAGCTTTGGGGAATCAGATTCTCAACCTAAGCGTGATGAGAATTTAACCCTATCCTTACTACTCTGATTTGAGTTCATTACCTCACCTTAAGCAAAATGATTAAACCTATTATGGATAACTTCCAGGCTAGCCTATCCATGTGAGTGGTCAGAGGTATTGCTTTTAAATGATACATGTCACCACGCATGAGCCTACTCCACTGCCAGTCAGGCATCTATAGCCTCGATGGAGATCAGCCCCATAGTCCAAGCTTTGGCTTTAGCTTTCTTGAATTTTAGGGATGACTACCCATACTTGTGAGGGACACGTAGTACGATCCTTCCAACTCAAATGATGTGATGGAGGTGGATTAATGATGGATTTCTTGAATTTTAGGGATGACTACCCATCCTTGTGAGGGACACGTAGTACGATCCTTCCAACTCAAATGATGTGATGGAGGTGGATTAATGATGGATTCCTTGAATCTTAGGGATGACTACTCATCCTTACAAGGGATATGTAGTACGATCCTTTCAATCCAAGTGATGTTATGGAGGTGGAGTAGTAATGGCTTCCTTGAATCTTAGGGATGACTAGTCATCCTTATGAGGGACATGTAGTATGATCCTTTCAATACAAGTGATGTTATGGAGGTGGAGTGGTGAAAACCACTGTTTCATGGACTATGTTTTGCATGATGGGACAGACAAGAAAAAAAAATTTGCCTCACTTTTCTTCCAAGTAAGGTTTCAACCATTTTGCCCAAGATTTTCTTTATATGTGCAGAATGTGTCTAATTCAAGACAATGCAGCATCAGTTTCCAACCACAAGACCTTACTTAATGTTTATTGTGTAATGATCCTAAGAGGGTCTGGCATGCTTTTGGTGGTTGTCTTTGAAATATAGAATGGAATGAGACTCAAGGCTATTATGCAATGCATCCTAAACACAAATGAGTAAGATGGATTATACAAAAATGCTTCACCCTATCTTGTAAAATTGACAACTTTCATGTACCCCAAACTTCAAATGATATTCTTTAATGTGTTTGCAATGCTTATGGAGCTTTCTGTAATACAATTCTGTTGTTTCATATACTTCTAGTTTTAGAAAATTGATAAGGATACAAACTAACCACTTTGCTATCCCCTTTTCTTTTTTTTTATCAAGCCCAAAACTGGTCCCATGACCAACACACTAAGCTAAGAAAAGAACAATGCAATAAAAATGCCTCCAAAACCTCATTCAAAACAATCTCATCATGCTAAAATAAAGGTTGAAGGCAAAAAACCTAACACACACCTAAGAAAATCAAATCTGCACACGCAAAAACAAAGCATGACATATTTACATATAATACAAGGCCTTGCCATTTCAGGCCTGGAAATAGTGCTTTAAATGTAGCCCATTGAAGGGTAAAGCCAAATATTTTTTGTCCAAGGTTTTTAATCTAAATTTGTTTTCACCTAGGACTTCTGAAATTTGGTAAGGACCCAACCATAAGTAATCAAATTTATCATGATCTTCTTTCCTCTCATGTCTCTTATCCCACAACAACACTAAATCTGAAACTTTAAATGTTTTGACTCTATACTTTTTATCAAACCACCTTTTTACTACATATTGGTGTTTACTAAAGTGAAGCATAGCCTCATCCCTCTTTTCATCCAGATGCATCAATTGTGTTAGTCTAGTTTCAAGTTTATTATCAGTTCCAAGGTAATCTTTCATGAAATGTAATGTTTGTAACTTAGGATTTGTGGGAAAAATAGGATCTTGTCCATAAACTAAGTGGTAAGAAGATGTTCCTAATGATTCCTTGATTCTGATTCTATCAGCCCAAAGAGCCAACTTAAGTTTGTTATGCCAATCTCTAGGATTTCTTTCAAGCAACTTTTTAATGACACATAACAAGTTCTTATTAGAAGACTCAGCCAATCCATTACCTTGTGGATAATAATTTGAAGAAAAATTCAAACTCACCATGTTGTCGAATGCCCAATTTGCAAATTCCAGATGGGAGAAAGCAGAACCATTGTCACTTACAATGGAGTTAGGCATTCCGAATCAAGTGACAATGTTATCCTCTAAGAATTTAATAACAACTTCTGAAGTGGCATTTTTAGTGGGAATAGCTTTCGTCCACCTTGTGCAATAATCTATAGCCGTGAGAATGTATTTATGGGAATCGAATGAATTGGGACTGATGATCCCAAAAAAATCCAAACCCCATTGTGCAAAATGTCTAGACTCGATTACATATTGTAATGGCATAGAAGCACCCCTTTCTCTATTTGTCATGATTTGACAAGTATGACATGACCTCACATGAGCATGAGCATCTTTAAACACTTGAGGCCAATAGTAACCAGCTCTAAGGATTTGATGGGTTGTGGCATTAGAAAACCCATGTCCTGTCCCATACTTACCATGGAATTCCTCGAGTACTTGTGCTACCTCTTTTCGATCAACGCAACGAAGGTAAATTCCTTCGTGGTTTTTCTTGTATAATGCATCGGATCTGATTAAAAAAATAGCAGATTTTAAATACAAGGCTCTTCTTTGAGTAGAATTCAAATGTGGTGGACACTTACCATTCAGTAAAAAATACACAACATCTACATACCACTCATCTTCAGTTATAAACTAAGGGATCATTTTTTGCTATGGCCTTAACCAACCCTTTTCCCGCACTATCTTCATAGGTTGAATTTCAAGATCAAATTCTTGAAGAGTTGAGATCCACTTACCTTGCCTTTCACCCAGTTCATTCTATATAAACATGGCTTTAACTGCAGGATCTAGGACTATAGCAAACACCCTACTGTGGACTATATAATGTCTAAATTTTTTTACAGTCTCAAATAGGGCATACATTTGCTTGTCCAAGATGGAATATCTTAATTTCGCATCTTTGAGAGGAGTACTAAGGAAGGCAATGGGATTTTCAATGTTGCGTTCACTCTTCTAAGTTAGAACACTCGCAAAGGAATGGTCTAAAGAAAATGTGTAAATGTAGAAAGGCTTCGCATAGTCAGGACTCACTAAAAATGGGGCTCTAGAAATCGCATCCTTGATTCTTTGGAAAGCATCCCTATTTTCATTTGTCCATTTGATTTGGGCCTCTTTCTTCAACATATTGTTCAAGGGTTTTGCAATTTCTAAAAAACCTGAAATAAATTTTCTAACAAAATTAATCTTCCCAAAAAATGATCTCAATTCTTTTTTGCTATTGGGAAAATTAATCTATTGTATGGCATCTATTATTTTAGGATCAATGGAAATTCCAGCTTTGGATATTACACGTCCCAATAATTTTCCTTTCGTTACCCCGAAAATGCACTTCTTTGGGTTTATTGAAATGCCATGTTCCCTACACCTTTGGAGAACTTTCTGTAGATCCTTGACATGGTTCTCCTTGTTCTTATAAAATATGGGAATATCATCTACATAGACAATAATGCACTTATCGATGAGTCCCTTAAAGGCAAAGTCCATGGCTCGTTGGAATGTAGCACCTGCATTCAATAATCCAAAAGGCATTCTCCTATATGCAAATGTGCCTCATTTTGTGGTGAAGGTGATTTTCATCCTATCATTAGGATGTATGAGGACTTGATTGTATCCTAAATAGCCATCTAGGAATGACATCATTTTCGACCCATTTACCTTTTGAAGGATTTCATCAATGGTAGGTAAAGGGTAATTGTCCTTTTGTGAGGCCTTATTCAGATTTCTAAAATCAATACATAGCCTTATCTCTTCACTCTTTTTCCTCACAGGGGCCAAGTTAGCAACCCATGTGGAATGCCTAACAGGAAAGATGATTTTAGCTTCTAACAGTTGCTTTACCTCCTTTTCTAGCAAGGGCTCTAGTAACGGATTGACTGGCCTCTGTCTTTGCCTAAAGAGTTTGGAGTCTGGTTTCAAAGGGATTGTATGCATTATAACATTCTGATCATAAGTTCTCAACTACTTATAGCTCCAAGCTATGCAATCTATGTATTCCTTCAATGCATTGGCAATGGAATTATTTTCATGTTCGGTACATGCCTTTGCAATGAGTATTTCATGAGGGTTTTTTGCACTTCCAATATTGACTGAGTCACAAGCCTCTTTGGGAGGTGGAACTTTTCTCCCTCCTTTCGGTTGGTATCCAATATCAAACATTTTCTCTAATGAGGCCATCCCATTTGGCATCTCATTCCATTTTCCAGTAGCTTCCATTTTCAAACCTGCCTCTTCTTGCCCCCTCTCGTCTTCATCAATAACCTGATTTTCAAAGATACCGAAATTAGTAACAAAATTGAATATATGTCTGTACCTATCAAAGAATTAGAAATTCATGACGTTATCAGGTATCAAGGGGCAAGGGACTAATTCTATGGAAAATTTCTTGCACTTCTTGTGATCCGTTGGTTTAAGCATGCTAGCAGCTACGGCCAAAGAATCTACCAAACAATTACCTTTTCTAGAGATTAGAGATATGTTAAAAGCATCAAATTCATTTATTAAATCTCTAACTCTAGTTTGGTAAAGGCTGAGCCACTTGTTCTTACATGCATATTGTCCTTTAACTTGTTTTACCACCAATTCAAAATCACCTAAGACCTTGATACATTTGATTTTCTTTCGAAGGGCCAATTGAAGTCCAAAAATTAAGGCCTCATATTCTGCCACATTGTTGGTGGCTGGGAATTGTAATCTATATGCAGTTAACATAGGTTTTCTGTCTAGACATGAAAGTTCAATACCAGCTCCCGCCCCTTGTTCGGACTTGGATCCATCAAATCTTAAATTCCAAACCTTATGGTGTTCTTCAGAATCATTGCATCCAATACTTCCATTTTGGGAATTCTCAAGAATTTCTACATCCAAGCAATAGGCTCCTAATTCAGTTTCAATGTATTGAATCTCATTAGGTTTGTTGTATTATGTTATCATTTCCTTGAGCCTAGGTTCACTATCAATTCAAATTTGGTTGGCCACTCCTCTCCAAGGCAACCACATATGTGAACAGTCTGTTACAATGTATATGTTTAAGTTCTTGCTCCAATCTCTTCCCAACACCATGCCATATTTGATAGGAATGTTAAGTACCAATATATCTATGTGATGTTGAACCCTAGGTTCTGAGTTGACCTGAATAAGAATATCCCTTATTTCTCCCATCGCCTCCATGGCCGATCTATCCAATTGCACCACCTTGCTTTTAGAAGGTTTTGGTGTAAGTCCCAATTTTTGACAGATTTCTAGGGGTATAATGCTAGCAGAGGCCCCTGAATCTATTAGACAATTGTGTAGATTTCTACCAACAATTCTAATGGTTATAAGAAATGGGGGCACGTCTCGCTTTTCCCTTTTCAAAACCAATTGGGATTCAACACCCTTAGCTTCATGAACTTGGGTAGGTGGATCCAAACATTTTGGTGGACTTACTTCTTGGCCTAAAAGTTGGGACATATCATACATTGAGATATTGGCCTTAGTTTTCTTCATGTCTTCTATCAAGTCATAAGTGGGTTTTTCCAAATTTGACATGTTTTGCACCAACTTAGACTTCTCCGCCATTGATGGAGGAGGTGGATTAACATCTCCTTTGAAATCAGGAGGAAGTTTTGGGACCCTTAGAACTCCTTGTGTAACGTTTATTGGCATGAACTTCCAATGTTTCTTCATCTTCTTTTCCAAAAAACTCCACATCCTCCTCTTCTTCACTTTCTTGGGTATATAACCTCAGTCAATATAGACTCCTACTTTCCATGGCAATAGTGCAGGCAATCATTATCACAAGATCTTGACTCTCCAAAATCTTTCGAGACATCTGCCTGATTGGCTACGGAATTGGGTACTCGTCCATTATTAGGATGTGTGTTGTATGTTCCTTTTCCTCTATGGTTATGAGTTCGGTTATGACCCATGACTTGGTCAACTTTTTTATTAACATTTCCCACAATAACCAAAACTTTGGCCAATGTATCCTTCATGTCTTCTATCACAGATTTAGGCCCATGTGGTTGGGGCACTGTAATTTTGGGCCCAGCTGTATTTGCTGCATTAGCCACCTCTGGAACAGGTACAATGGCTTGGGTCTGGATACTTTGATTCCATCCTGGATTCACACTTTGAATAGAAGTGATTGTTGGATAAGTCGTTGGGCTTGATGTACTAATCAGAGTGAACCCAGGTATGGTCAACAAGTTATTGCTCATACTAAACCCAGGCAAGGTCATCGGGTTATTTGGAATCAATGCCTGTGTTGAAACAGAGACATTAGGATAAGTGGGAAATGATGCGACTTGAGATGGTTGTTGGAAATTGTTCATTGTTGGAACTTGTGGTGTCATTAATTGATTCATCATGGCGAATTGACTGTATGGACCGTATTGTCCCATCCTAGTCAATTGAGACAACCCTACTCCGGGTAAATTCATTTGTTATTCAAGGGTCATTGTCTCCATATAAGCTAACAAAAGTGTCTTAACCTGAGGATTCCTTCTAGTCAACAAGGATGTTAATGGATCTAAAGCTCCAAAGTATAGTTGTAGGGCCACCGCAGGATCTACTACAAAGTGGCAAGTTAAATTTGTATATAGTTTTTGGAACCTCTGATTGAATGTTCTTATGGGCTCATTGGATAACCTTTTGCATGATACAAATAAATTATAAATTATGGAAGGATCCAACAACATTCGAAATTGGCTAATAAAGGCAGCTTCTAATTGGGCCCATGAAGTAATGGACCCTACGGGAATATTCTTGTACCTTTCATTGGTCGTACTATCTAGAATAGCAGGGAAAATTTGACAAGCGATATCTTCATGGGTAAATCCTTGTCTAAACATGTAATCCTTGTAAATTTAAACATGTTCTTCAGTTTTTATGGGACCATCATGCACGAATTTAGGCAATCCCCTTTCAATATTTCTAGGCAAGTCATGGACTACCCCAGGGATATCCAAGGGAGAACTTTGTGCACCATACCAAAGGGTAGGTGGTTGTTGTTGTTGTTGTTGGGCCATGTTATTCAAAGGTATCAACCCTATAGGAATAATGGTGACACTTGTAATGATGGGAACAGACACACTTGGTATAGCTATCACATTTGAAATTGTGGACTCAGGCCCACTAGACGTACTTGAGTCTAAAGACGCTCCTAACTCAAGTACACTAGGTGGTATTTCGATCTCTAATGTTTTGTTTCTTGGCTTCCTAGCAGTGGGAGAAAGGCTTTGGAAAATAGTTTCCTCCTAGCAAGTAAATGAATGTATACCAGAATAACTTAAACCATGCAAGTAATAGTTAACAAGGGGCCTTTAATGATTCGAACAAGTACTTTGCAACCATAATCCGTTAAGTTAACCAAATGCGAAGATAGCTTTTTTTAATGTCTTGAGATTAAATTAATCTACCTGAAACCCAGTTAGTAACCTCTTTTATCTTCAGCTTAAAAATATTCCAAATGAGAAAGTGTGTGGTATGAACCACTTCATTTTAAGCTCCGTGCCTTTAACATGAGGTTCATTTAGAGTTAGCGGGTTCGTTTTATCTTCATTTAAAAGTGTTCCACTATCCCTATGTTAGCATTTGGTGTTAGTAAAGTTAGCAATGTTAGAATTAAATGTTAGCAAAAATTAGTAAATTAGCAAGCTAGGATTCATTCACTTGATCTGATTTAGTGTGCATTTGTAATTAGTTGCCCTCCTAAACCTATATTTTATCTAAAAATTAGATGAAGGTGTTTGGAGATGCAAAAATGAAAATCTAAATTAAAGAAGTGGATCTAGAAGCGACTTTCTCTTCTCCGCTATTAATCCTTGGTTTTCTTTGGGAAACACTAGATCTATAAACAAACCCTCCAATTTTTGGTGCGAGCAGATCGCTTTCTCAAGCGCAGACATAGAGCATACTCTTGGCAGATTTATTTACCTTCTTTATAACTTAGATTATTCATGGCAATAAATGAACTATTTATGAACATAAATTTTGGAAAAGGACCAGAATCGAGAAATCAACTACCTACAAGAATTCTGGAATGGACCAGAATCTAGGAACGATTAGCAAAAATTTTGGAATGGACCAGAATAGAATGAAAACAAATGCAAAAATTCTGGAATGGACCCAAATTGGAACAGTAGATTTTAAAGCAAGACTAATCTAAATATCAGAAAACTAAAACAAAAACATTATTTACAAAAGTTAGCTGGAAAAACAAAACAGGACATTAATTTGGTTAGCAATCTCCTCCCTACAAAACCCCAAGTTATGAGATGAAATTCTAAAACAACCTGACCTAACAGACCTACAACATAAACAAAATCAAATTAGATCAGATGCAAGACTCTAAGGAAACAAATAATTGCATCATTCTATCATTCACCTATCGTAACCCACTTTATGGCGTAAACGAATAAATACAAGAAGCAATAATGCAATGAAAAGATTTACAGAAATAGCAGCAGTCTTAGTTTCAATCTCCTTTTGATTTCACACACAAGAGTTGCTCTTGCCAAAAAAAAAATCCTTTATTCTGAAAAATATTCTTTGTTTTTTCTTCTACAATTTCTAGCCCCCCTCCACTTCTTTGAATGGCGTATTTAAAACTTCTAAAAAAAAAAATTCTCCCTCCATGACTATTCGTTTTCTCCTTCCCTTGTGCATGCATGTGTTTTGATTTCCAAAAAAAACTTTTCGTTTCTATTTTGTGGCCCTTCGTTTCATTTTCTCCACATGGGCTTGCGTCTATTTCCTTTCGTGTGTAACAACCATCTTAAATGATTTCAAATCATTAAAGATTCCGTATGTAACGTTTTGTCTTATTCATTGGATTTTGTCCTTATGTCCACGTCACTATGTAGTCTTCAGTTTCACTGTCCTGGTGTTCATCACTAATATCAGACGCACTGTCAACTACTCTGTTCCCTTGGCAAAAATGCAACATGTCGCGATATCACGACACTTTTGCCTCCTTGCTCTCTTTTGTTGCTTTTAGCCATGAAAATGTAACATGTCGCGATATCGCGACACTTTTTCTTTCTTGTTCTTCTTTCTTCTCTTTTGGCCGCGAAAATGCAACATGTCACGATATCGCGACACTTTTTCTCTTTTGGCCGCGACAATGCAACATGTCGTGATATCGCGACACTTTTTCTCTTTTGGCCGCGAAAATGCAACATGTCGCGATATCGCGACACTTTCTCTTTTGGTTGTGACAATGCAACATGTCGCGATATCGTGACACTTTTTCTCTTTTGGCCGCGACAATGCAACATGTCGCAATATCGTGACACTTTTTCTCTTTTGGCCGCGACAATGCAACATGTCGCGATATCGTGACACTTTTTCTCTTTTGGCTATGACAATGCAACATTTCGCGATGTCGCGATATCGCGACACTTTTTCCTTCTTGCGGTGTTTTGCTTTTTATTTGATCTTTAGCATATGGGCCACTTCGGTCTTCTTGGAAAACATGCAAAAAATGTGGGTCCCCAATTTTGGGGCACGTTGTG
This sequence comes from Wollemia nobilis, assembly GCA_028583015.1. NCBI lineage: Eukaryota > Viridiplantae > Streptophyta > Pinopsida > Araucariales > Araucariaceae > Wollemia > Wollemia nobilis. The sequence continues at coordinate 14,483,262 of JAQPPZ010015100.1, forward strand.
GAGTAGCCACAACAGGACCAAGATATACTAAGGAGTTATCACTTTGTGTTCCTAAACTAGCTTCACCACAAGAGGATTTTGAACATCTCCTCTTTCCTTTTCAAGTCTATAGAGAAGTCCATGTTGCAAGTTAAAAGGAAAGAGGCATCAGGCCTGATTTATCAGGGCTTAGCAAAATTGATTTTTGAGTTTTTGGTTAATAAAAGGGGCATGATCAGAGAGGTGACTTTAACTTTGATTACCATCCTTGTGGAGCTTCCTGCAACTGGAGATTCCCCTGACTCTTTGCAATAATTATCTAGTAATTCTCAAATTTTGAAGGATAATCTTGTCTTCCCTATTTTTGATACTGTGAAAAGCTACCAAAAATTCCAAAGGGGTAGGGAGAAGCCTTTGAAACTCCTAAAGGGACCATCAAAAGTGAGTAAAAAGCAAGGCGGTCTAAATGCCTATTCACTAAAGCAATCAAGGATCAAAAGACCTCACCTAATTCGAAATTTAATTCAAACTTGAATGAATCAAATCATATAAAAAAGGAATTTAAGAACTCCTTTGGGTTAGTAGGAAGGAAGAAGGTGAAATTATTCAAACCTCAAGATCCCCCAAAAATCCCAAAATCTTGGAAAAAAAGATGTTGGAGTTCATGGGATCTCTGATTGTTACCCTGGACGTGACCATTTTGTATGCTAAAAAATAAAAACTATGATGGGATGGGATCAAGGGGTCCAAAAATATTCTAATATATTTTAGGATATGGTTGGATATGGTGATCCAATGGATTTACCATGCCCTCTTCATGGTTCTCTTAGTTCCTATGTGGTTTGGTGGTTCCTTCTATTTTAGAGCTTTTTCTACATGGGGTTGGTTGTTTTGGAAGTGGGTTTCTTGAGTTGGTTCTTCTTAGGGTCTGATGGTTGGTTGACCCTCTACTTTTTCTCTTTTGTTATTTTCTTTTCCCATTATGGATGGTGTAGTTTTGTTTGGTGGTTTGTCTCATTGCTTGGAATAATGTCATTCTTCATAGTCTATGGGTTCTCCCCTAGGAATGTTATTTCTTTATATTTATAAAAGTTTCAGGGATCCTTTAAAAACCTCTTCTTTCATCCAATCAAAAAAAAAAATTATTTGTGAATTTATTTATTTATTTTCTATCATATCTGTGAATGCTTTTTTATTCATTGAGAAGTATAGTTATTGGTAGTGATTTTCTAAGGATGAGAAAAGAGGTTCTTAATAATTCATTTTAGAGTAGCAATTATAGCAAAGTGGGATTTGTTTTACAAATCTAGGAGAAAAATTTTGAAATAAATTTCATCTTGTAGGAGCCATATATTTTTTCAATAGTTATTTTCAAAACATTTTTGCACCAACATGTATATTGTTTCAAGTACTATAAAAACAACTGGTTTTTCTTAAATTTGATAAGTATTAAGGAAGTTATGGTTGTTTGAATTTGGGTTAATTATGTGTTTTTTGGATATGCAAAAATCATTTTCAAAAGAAAAAAACTCAAATCAAATTTTTAGCAATCGTTTTTAGAAGACTCTTGCACCATTGTGTAGCTCTTTTTAATACTATAAAAATGACTAGTCATTTATTAAATTTTGATAAGTATTGAGGGAGTTGTGGATGTTTGAATTTGGGTTATTTATGTTACTTTTGGCTATGCAAAACTTTTTCAAAAGAAAAAATTCATATCATATTTTTAACAATCATTTTTAGAAGATTCTTACACCATTGCATAGATCTTTTTTAATACTACATAAATGCATGGTCACTTGTTAAAATTCTGATAAGTATTAAGGGAGTTATGGCTATTTGAATTTAGGATGCTAATGTTATTTTTGGCTACATGAAAAATAAGTCCAAAGAGAAAAAAATCATATCTCTCAATCTGAGTAAGCAAATCAATTATCAATTGAAAAAAATTACAAATTTTAATGTTTAAAGGAATAGATGAAATTTGAGAAATTTTATTTTTGAGAATTTATAGTTATTTAAAACCCTAGCTTCTTTAGGGGGGAAATGGATCATGGAGTTTTCAATATTCATTAAAAAATAAAATTTATGTTAAATAATGGTGGAAATTTTTTAGATCTTTCAAATTTGGTAACATTGAATCGAATATAAGCCTTATGTTTTTACAAGGGAAAACTTTATCTTGGTTTATGGAATTTTCTAGTGCCCATAATCCTAAATACATGCCAAAAGAATTTGAAATTGCATTTTTAAGCAAATGGAGATTGGAGAAAATTGATGAAAAATAGTTACGCTTCTTTATGAATAAAAAGAATTAAAAAGAGAGTTGGAAAATTTTGGAAATTTGGAAAAAGGAAAAGATAACAAAAATAATGTGCAGGATTAAAAAACACACTTTTCGTGTCAAATAGGTGAAATAGAAGTTTTTTTAAATCTAAAAATTCTATTTTGTAGGTTCATGATTGCACTCAAAATACTATAAAAAAAATTGTATTGTTTCCATTAACCCTAGTAGAAAATGTGATTTTATCAATATGTCTTTGGCTAAGAGGTTATAGGTTCAAACAAAGAAAATTGAAGGCATAAAACTTGAGGGTAAGAATGTTCAATTTTTTTAATATTTGAATAACACCATAGATAAATATGTTTTACAATCATATTTCTATGTCATTTAGAGGAATGATGTAAATATTGTTCTTGGTTATCCTTGGTTGGATTATTTGGATACTATTAACATTAATGTACAAAATAAGTTGATAAAGTTATGGTACCAAAAAATAATATAACACTATAGGATATTTCTTAGTGTAATATGCAAGGATCCAAGGAAAAACAAGAAGCTATTGTAGGGAAACAAAGTGAAAAATAGCATAAGTACTTGAAATAGAATCTAAGGAGGAGGTAGTAGAAAATATAAAAGAATAAGCTAAATCCAAGTCCAAATATGAACCAAAGGAGGAGAATAAGAGAGAAGAGCAAAATATTGAAGAGTCAAAAAAAGTAGAACTTCAAGCTAAGGTTGGACCATAGCACCATCCACACAACCATGAGAGGTGACAGTCATGGAAATAGGTATAGAGAAATAGAGAACCTATGACAGATAGTCATGGAACTAGAGGAGCAAAAATATGGATATTCAAGTGGCACAAGGGTAGTGTGCCATCAGCAAACACAACCACTAATCAAGATTCCACCTAGGTGGTTGGATGATCAAGAATGGTACCAATTATCTTCCATGATTAGAAACTCTTATTATTTAGTTTCTTCCAATATTTTGAGGTTGAAACATTTTATAATGGGGTGGAATGTTAGGTACCTAAGGGGATGTAATAATATATTGTATATGGATATTATGGCATGGGCCACACATAACCCAAGGGTGATTATATTTAATATTTATTATAATAATAAGTGAAAAATGGAGATGAAGAGTGTAGGAAGATGAAGGATTTGGGAAGAGGGTTATAAAAATAAGTCATTGTAAGGAAGTCATATCAAGCATTCTTGGTAATATTATTGGATCATGGAGCAGAGATTGAATTAATTCCTTCTTTAAGGAGTAATATTTGGTGTTTTCCTAGCTCAAGGGTATTATCAATCTTTATTCTCTTGTGTGGATGCATGTTTGATATTTCTACATGTTAGTGAATGATTTATTATTAATAAGAATATATGTTCGTACCAATTGGGAATAAGAATATTGTCAATGTTTCAAAGCACTTTCAAGGGCTATGTTTCACTACATAAGCTTCAATTATTCTAGAGCACTTTCCAGGGTTGTATTTATCTACAGAAGCTTTAGTATTTTAGAATACTTTTTAGGGTTGTATTTTGTTGTTCGCCAATTGAATCCTAATTTTGTGCTTAGTAAGCACTTGCATTAGGCTAATAACCTCTTACAAGATCGAGTGCAAGTCTCAATATCTTAACTAGGGAAAATACTTGGGCTAATATTAGCCCTAAAATGTATTCTAAGGAGTACCTCGAGAACCCTAGAGTAACTGGTTTGAGTGTGTTTCCAATGAAAAGGATCAATGGCCCCACACCTTATTGATGGTATTTTTACCTTGAGATAATATATAAATATTTATCATTTAGAGGTAAACTTATGGTTGGTTTCTTAGTAATTATTTCCTAGTGAAAATATTATCGATAATTAAAGATTTATACTCACTTAGACAACCTTTATGGCCATTGATATTTATCTTAAACCACTAGGAAGCTATAGTCTAAGGCCCTGTTCATTCCTAAGATTCCCATAGAAGTGTCATACAGTCATCAATAATAGCTTCAACAATCATTTTTGCATAGTTTCCATAGCTTTAGTAGAGCAGATGGTTGCAAGTGAGTGTAGAAAATACACACTTTGCAAACTACCAAATAGTATATAAAATATTTTAAAAAGTAGTAACTACAATTTGGTAGCAGTGTTTAAAAATTCCATAGAGTAGCAACCCATAGTGGTAGCATCTAGTTCATAGTTTGGTAGCAGTCCATAGAGTAGCAAGTAGCAGTTGGTAGCAGTCCAAAAAAAGAAATAAAATATGTAGTTTTATAGGAATTCATTTAAAAAGAAGTCTACAATTCGGTAGTAGTCCAAAAAAAACTACAAAATAGATCATTATCAATTGTCAACAGTACACAATCTACAATTTGTTAAAAATTGATAAGTTGAGTTTTAAAAAAAAAAGATAAAAATTTTGCAAAGTAGGCCATTATTAGTTGTTGAAAGTACACATCCTATAGGCCATTAACAGAGCTATTTTGAGTGCAAATTTATTTTTTTATTGAAAGGAATAGAGGATACTTGAGGAATTTTATTTAAAAAAAATTAAGTTTTAAGGTTTTTAGAATTGCGGACATGGGACTGCAAACATTCACTAGAGAGGATGATATTAATGCTTGGAAATTGTGGAAAATTTTTAAGTCTTCAATTTTTTTTAATGTGTCATGGTAATATAAGATTTTAGATTCTTTGCATGAAGAAAAAATAAGAATATGTAGGGAAATAAATTAAGGAAGAAGCATCACAACCTATAATAGAATCTAAGAAAGAAGTAGCAAGAATAGAGTCCATGAAAAAAAACAAAAATAAATTTCATAGGGGAAATAACAACAAAGTCGAAGAAAGACATAAAAGAACACAAGGACACATTAAATGAAGGGAACATGAGAGAACATCATGTAAAAGAATTTAAAATAGAGGAGTAAAATTTGGAGGAGACAAAGAAGGTAAAAACATCAAGTTAAGGTTGTATCATGTCGCCATCCACACCACCAGGAGCGGCGACAATCTAGAGGTATTTCTTAAGGCAACATTGTTATGGTTCTATATAGAATCAGAAGGGCACCAAGTATGGTAAAGAAAGCATAGTGATTCTGATTTTTAGAGTGGTGCAACAATATCAAGGAAGAAATAGACCCATCATCTGAGTTACCAAAGTAGAACAAGAGAATATTGGAGCCAATAAAGTAGTCTTGGATACTCAAGTGAAAAAATCAAGCGTGGATGAAAATGAGTGATATTTATTGCCAATAAAAAGATACCTCCAACACATGGAACCAAAATATTACTTCTAAATATTCAAATGGTGGAATGGCATATCAACATTAGCAAAGACCACCATTAGTTATAGTTTCACTAAGATGGATAGATGATCGAGATTGGTACCAATTCATAACAAGGCTCAAAATATCATATTATTTAATCTTTGTTGGATTTTTAAGCCTTACTACCACAAAATATAATAGGTCCCAATATAAATAGCCACAATATTAAAGGTCAAAATAATAATATAAGAAATATTTTAACTATAGAAAATATACAAATCTCATATAGACAACAATATTAAAAAATACTTAAAATATTATTCATAAATCTAAAAATACAATGTTGAGATAGTTTCTCACTTTTTTACAAATTTTGGAGCTTTGTCTCCATAATATAGATAACTCTTTGAATTCTTGATTATTTATTTTGACATGAACTTTGGACTCTTCTCTTACCACTTGCATGTAAAACTATCATGACCCTCCCTGGTACGCTTTTGGCATGAAAACTATTGTTTTATGATGCTTTTCTGCTTAGTTTTATGCAAATGAATAAACTATGTGATGTTTAGTTTAACATTTTGAAGGAACATGGTACTGTTGACATATTGATAATGTGCATAATTAGGTACACTCGTGGGTGGAAGAGGTAGAATTATCCACCAAAAATGGGGTACTTGAGGTTGGAGAAGTGATGACTAAGGTAACTTGGGGGTAACATGGATGGATACCTTCATATAGGCATGCATTATCGGTTAGGGATAATCGTCAACTAGCCAACCACCTTGAGCCTCATTTGATAGCCTAGTAGCTATCATAAATTCTCAGGCTAAGATGGGTGACTAGGTTGATGGAAAGACTCCCTCTTTATCTATTGCATATTATTGGTTGTCTTTTACTTCATCACTTGTTGCATCATTGGTTTTGAGAAAATGTGCATAAGTTGGTTGCCTTTTGAAACTCCTTGTGTTGCTTTTAAAGAAAAATATAGCATGATGTTAGTATTGGATCAAAGAACCTTTCTTATGTGTTTAAGTATAAATATATGTGTATAGTAAGTTATTATTCTAAATGATAATAGAATTTCATTTAAGAATAATGGATACTATTTTAAAAGATGAAATAATTTCATTTAAGAATATAGAAAGCTTTATTTTAATTGATAATAGATTTTCTTTTAAAAAATAATAGAAAACTCTACTTTAGTTAATAATAGAATTGCATTTAATAAAACAATAAAGTTTTCTTTTAATGATGGTAGAATTTCATTCAAAAGAAAATAGACTTTATTTAAATGGTAATAAAATCTCATGATAAGTATTTTATTTAAATTAAAGTAGAACTTTTATTTAAATAATCTTAAAACCTTATAAAGGGTATATTAAATAAGAGAAATTTATGTTTAATCATTTTATAATGCTATGAGTATGCATTCGGTTGGATGGGAACTTCCCACCGCCTTATTTGAAGAGCTCCATTAAATAAGGAAGCCTTGGGATAAGAAAATAATATTTTTTTAAAAACAATTGTCTTACTCGACTGTTAATGGGACAAGAAAGAAATAAATTGAGGAAGATGACAAGCAAGGTTATGCACAAAGGCGAATATTCACAAACAGGGCGAATATTAGGATTTCCAAAATTGGAAATTGGCGAATATGAGGATCGTCGACATCGGCACATTCGCTTAAAATTTTTAGGACCAATTTTTTCTTGGGGTCAATTCACCACAATATATTTCCAAACATAGGCATATTTGTACTCATTGGAAAGCCCTTTTGAGCTTGCTCCATGGTTGGGTATTTTTATGAAGTTATAAGGTGATTTAATAGGTCACAATTTTCTCCAAATATGACCTTACTTTTTAGGGCTTCAAATACCCCAAATTTTGATGTGAAGATAAATGATTTTATTTTCTTAGGATTCACCTTGATTTCGATTAGGATTCACCATTTTTTTTACAAGTACATTTTTAGTCCAACCCCATGTATAACCCTAATGAGAATTGATGGGAGACATAGAGTAAGTGGTGAGAGACGGCAATGAAGACTCTATTTTCCTTTAATATGGTAGAGGAAGAATAAGGATGGTGTTGGTTCACTATGAAATAGGAGAACGTCGTGAAAGCAAGAGGAAGAAGGAGGTTGTTAACTGTAAGAAGACAAGCAAATAGAGATAGAGCCAAACCCAAGCAAAGATATAGGTTGGCTTTTGGAAACTTATCATTTCAAACCACTTTGCAATGAAAGAATGCATAGCCATTTAAATATTTTGGGTAAATGATCCCTTATATTTGACTTGGTTGGGTTTGTTCCTGCTTTTGGTTGTGTATGTTTGTTTTAATTATTGTGGTATGGTGGTTTTTTTTCTCTTAAACCAAAACTTCTTTCACTCCAAGTCAATTGTGTATTCTCCTAGGTCTCCCTGGATGCTACGTGGATCCTAAAGAATATTTTTCTTCAAGTGACTCCCCTTGTAGTCGACTGTTGTTGTCCTCGTGCTTGTGGATGACCGTCAATTTTGGTCTGATATTGTAAGCCTATAGGGAACCACTATGTAAGCATATCTTTGTGATAGTTATCCTTAAGTTGAACCTTTGTTCTTGTGGTATGCACATGATGTGTTTGTCAAACCCTTATGTTTGTGGTATGTGCATGACATGTTGGTCAAACCCCTATGCTTGTGGTATGTGCATGACGTGTTGGTCAAATCCTTATGCTTGTGGTATGCGTGTGATGTGTTGGTTGAACCCTTATGTTGTGGTATGTGTGTGGCATATATGTTTGAACCCCCAGTTGTGGGTTAAACCTTTTCATTACCCCTGTCCTACATCGATGTACACCCGTTGAAAGGGCGATGGTATTTTCAATTCCATAGTTGGTTGTTGTTAACAATCCATAATTATTTTAGGTAATGCTTAATCCCTTATCTCGTCTCCCTATTCGAGGTTGTTGTATATCCAAGAACCAAACCTCCCTTGTGTTGTTTTCATTGTTACTAAGAAAGGAAGTCTGGGACCCTTTTGGATGTTTGAATTTTTTGAGTCTTTAGCCTAGGATATTGTTGGTCGGGCTTTCTCGTTTACACTCTGGTAAGCTCCTTGACGAAAGGAGGAGAGAATAGTCTAATACTTATTTTCCCTAAGTTAATGGGAAAATAATTTATCCAAAAGGTGAATGGCATATTAAACCCTTTGACTATTAATTGGTTATAGTTCATAAATTATTGATTGATTTAATTACAGAAACTTTAAGTCAATCTAATATTATGGTTTATATGTTATTTGACTTAATTTGAGAAATAAGGGCTTAAGTTATTTTTTAATATAGTTTATTTTATATATTAAAAGGTATGGGACTTTAATTTATGAAATAAAGGAAATTTAGTTTATTTATGAATTAAAGTAATGAGGCTTTGATTTATTAAATAAAGGAAATAGTTTATTTTATAGATTAAAGGTATGGGACTTTGATTTATGAAATAAAGGAAAAATAGTTTATTAATGAATTAAAGTAATAAGGCTTTGATTTATTAAATAAAGGAAATAGTTTATTTTATAGATTAAAGGTATGGGACTTTGATTTATGAAATAAAGGAAAAATAGTTTATTTATGAATTAAAGTAATGAGGCTTTGATTTATTAAATAAAGAAAATAGTTTATTTTATAGATTAAAGGTATGGGACTTTGATTTATGAAATAAAATAAAAATAGTTTATTTATGAATTAAAGTAATGAGGCTTTGATTTATTAAATAAAGGAAATAGTTTATTTTATAGATTAAAGATATGGGACTTTGATTTATTTTTTATTTTTTTTTTATTTTTAAGCGAAAAACCCCTTGTGGGGCCGCCTTGGTCTAAGAGACCACGAACAGGGGGTTCTACACCGTCAAAGTCACCCGAGGGTTGCACCCAGCCCTGCCCATACCAACATTATCAATTGGATTTTGGGTACCCAATTCAGCTTTTTGGTAGGGTGGAGATTCGAACCTAGGACCTCCCTTGGAGGATTGCCCTCTCCTCTCCAACTCACCTACAACATCTAGGTGACCTTGATTTATGAAATGAAGGGAAAATAGTTTATTTATGAATTAAAGTAATGAGGCTTTGATTTATTAAATAAAAGAAATAATTTATTTTATAGATTAAAGGTATGGGACTTTGATTTATGAAATAAAGGAAAGATGGTTTATTTTATGAATTAAGTAATGAGACTTGATTTATGGAAATAAAGGAATCTAGTTTATTCAGTGATTAAATATATAGGACTTTAATTTGCTAAATATAGGTTGAAATTGTTTGATTAAAGTAAAACTTATGATCTAAGCCATGCATGTTGAAATGACTCTCTAAGGGCAATTGAGAGGAGAAAATAAAAGTAGTGATTTTTTTATGATATCAACTATGTAGTAGATGGTTAGATACTTTGATTAAATTTGTATAGTTGCAATTTGGTAAAGTAAATGGTAGATGCATTTAGAGGTATGTCTATCATATATTCGAGAGTTTCCCTGATCCCCTACTATCCTCAAATGAATGATGAGAAGACAAGGAGGACCGAAGGTGGCAACTGAAATCTAAGTATCGGTTTGATTTACTTATGCTCAAATAGACTAGAATTTTAGGGAGATATCCTTAGATGTAAATAATTTATTACTTTATCCTATTATAAGTATGGAGGTTTTACCATACTTTAATATATGTAATAGGTTAACTGTATTGATGGGAAATGTATCTTTAATTCATTGTTGTTAGTTGTTTATGCTTTGTTGTTTAGCTTCTCTTTCTACTTAATGCTTACTTCCTTTTAAATTTGTTTCTTTCTAAGTACCGCATGTATGTTTCAAGTATTTTGTCCTTTGTTTTATTGAGTAGAAAAAGTGAAACTTGTCTTCTTGCTAAACTTAAAAGTAACCTAAGAAAATTAAATCTTAGGGTGAACCTAGAACGGACCTAAGTGATTGAGACCTCTTAGGGTGAACGTAGGAAGACCTAAGGGAATTGAGACCCCCTTAGGGATAATATTAACTAAGAAAACTAATTGATTACATATGAGTTAAGATAGCTCATCGTGGAGACAAGATGGATAGCTTAACTCGCAATACGTGTAGTATACCTACACGGATGAACTTGTGTATGGTATGGATATGGGTTCATACCTTTGATTATACTGAGGATGATAAGTTTAGCTCATCAAGAGTGATGATATGGATAGACTTATTTGCGGAAACACATAGTATGCCTACATAGATGGACTTGTGTAGGGTATTTGGTGAGATGTAACTCAATGGGAAAGTTGGGAATCTTAGTAAACTTAAACAATAGATAAACCACATATTGGTTAGGGGTTTATGAATCCCTCACCATAGTTTAAAAAATTAATCTTTTCTTTTTTGTGTGTTTTCTTGTAGCTTATTTTGAGGTTATTACAAAGACTCTTAGTTTCTAATATGACGTATGTACATTTCCTACACATTCCAATATATCAAATAATGTAATATTCTCTAACACCCCTTGTATTAAATTATTTGATGTTGACTTTTCTTAATCTACATAGATAATTCAGAAATATCTAAAATTTGTTTTGACCAAGTGATTTTGTAAAAATATCTACAATTTGATCTTCAGTAGAAATATGTTTCAACTAGATATGATGATTTTGAACATGATTCATGATCAAATGGCACTGAGCTTTAATGTTTTTTGTTCTTTCATGAATAATTATATTTTTAATTAGATTAAGCACTCCTTGATTATCACAATTTATTATTGTAGAAGATATTTTTATTCCAATATCTAATAATATGTACTATAACCAAAGTGTTTCACATGTTGCATCTTTTATTGCACAATATTATGCTCCTATAGATGAAAGTGCTACATGTTTTTTTACTATACCAAGAAATAGGTCCTAAACCAAGATAGAAAATATAGCGTGATGTAGATTTTTTTTATCTATAGACCTGACATAATCAGAATTTATATATCCTTGTAGGGAGAATTTGTCATCATTATTTTTATATGTTAGCCCATATTATATAGTCTTGTTAATATATTGTAGTATTCTTTTGTGGCTTTCCAATGACTTTATCTAGGTTCTTGCATAAACCTTGAGAGAAAATTTATAGAAAATACTATATTTGGTTTGATATTTGTTAAATATAGAAGACTTCCAATTAATTGACAATAGATAGTGGCTGAGACTAGAGGTGTCTCATCATATCTCAACAATTACATTTCTTGTTCCATAGGAGTGTCTTTGGGTTTACAATTATTTATCCTATATTTATCCAGTAATGATTTTGTATACTTTGTCTATGTTATTATGATATTATTTTCATTTTTATAAACTTCCAAACCAAGACAATAATGAAGAAGCCCCAAATATTTCATTTCAAAATCCTTTTCTAGATCTCATTTAACTTTGTCTACTAAAATTTTTGAGCTTCATGTGATTACTATATCATCAATGTATACTATAAGTATTATTCTATCATGTCCAATATTTTTTGTGTAGAGATTTAGATTTTATACTCCTTTTAAAAGTATGCTACGATAAATTATTATTAATTTTTATATACCATGCTCTTGGTGCTTGCTTCAAACCATATAAGGATTTATTTAGCTTTCAAACCTTTTGTTTCTATCCTTTGATCACAAATCCTTCTGGTTGTTACATATATACCTCTTCTTCAAGATCACCATTAAAAAATGCACTTTTTACATCCATTTGATGAAGTTTCCATCCATGATGTTTTGCTAAAGCACAATTTTTTCTAATAGTAGTCATTCTTGTTGTTGGTGTGAATGTTTCTTCATAATCAATTCCTTTTGTTTGAGTGTATCCTTTTGCAACTAGAAAAACTTTTTATTTATCAAGAGAAGCATCTAGTTTGTATTTTATCTTGTAAATACACTTACATCCTACTACTTTATTTCCTTATGGTAGATCCACCATATTCCATGTTTTCTTTTTCATTAATGTTGCATATTCTGATTCCATGATAATATTTCATACTAGATGACTTAAAGCATTTAGAGTAGTTGTAGGTTTTGTTATAGAACTTATCAACCCTCTATTTACTCTTGTCATTAAACTATGAGTTTGACATCTTGTAGTACCAATATCTAGCATCTGCTCTAGTTTTGAGTACTTAAGTGTATCTCTAAGCCATATAGGTTATTTCCTTTGAAGTGTTGTAGTAGTCTCTACATTTTCTATATGTTCATCATTTATATCTAATATTCACTTGATGGGTCTTCTTTTGAAGAATTTAGAATTATCCCTGAATCAATATTTTGTTCTTTAATAAAAAATTTTGTTTCCTTCATCAAATATCACATCTTTGTTTACATAGATCTTTTTATTGCAGGATCAATTATTTTGTAACATGTTGAATCATCATCATAACCAAAAAATATTTTACATATTTTTGTCATCTAGTTTAGTTTTTCTTTGCTTTGGAATCATCATCTACAGTTGGTTTCTATCCTGACCATACTTCTTCAAGAGTGGCATTTCTTAGTATCCTTGTAGGTAATCTATTTTGTAATTTTATAGTTATTTTAACTGCTTCCATCCAATATTGATGATCAAGATGATTTTTCTTTAGATTGCAACGAACCATTTATATAATTGATCTATTTCTTCTTTCTAAAATACCATTTTTTTGTGGAGAATATGTTGTGGTAAGTTGTGTTTTTATACCATTAGCTTCTAAAAATAAGTTAAATTCTTTTGAAAAAAATTTGCCTCCTCTATCTGAATGAAGATTATTATATTTTTCTTGATTCTTTTTCTATTGGTAGTTTGAATTGTTTAAAACAATTGAATGCTTTGGATTTGAATTTCATAAAATACATCCATATTTTTTTGAAGTAATCATCAAGGAATAGTTGACAATATCTAAGTCCTCCAATACTATCAATATTCATTGGACCGCATAAATATATATATATATATATATATATATATATATTAATTCCAACGATTCTTGAGTTTTGTGTTGATAAAGTTCAAAAGGTATTCTATGTTGTTTTCTTGCTAGACATTGTGGATAAATTGTATATTCCCATGAAATATTAGGTAAACCTTTAACCATTTGATGTTTACTCATCTCATTTAATGAAGATGAAATTATATGTCCTAGAATTTTATGCCAAAGTTTCTGAGATCCTTGCTAATAAAACCATATTTGGCACTGTATTAAAAGTAAACAAACTATTTTTGTAGGAACCAAAAGCTACAAATATTTCTTATTTTATAAGAAGATAATTTTTCTTATATTTAATAGTCTTTAATTCAACTAATAGATTTTGATCCATTAGTTTATATACTGGAAGAATATTAGTGGTCAATCCAAGTACATACAATACATTGTTTTTTCTTAATTTAGTGAAAATCCTTTGCGGGGCTGCCTTGGTCTAAGAAACCATGACCAGGGGGTTCTACACCATAAAAATCACCTGAGAGTCACACCCGGTCCTAACCACATCAGCATAATCAATTAGATTTTGGGTATCCAATGTGCGTTTGGTAGGGTAGATATTCGAACCAGGGACCTCCCTTGAGGATTGACATACCCTCTCCAACTCACCTAGAGCACGCGGGTACATACAATACATTGTTAATTATTTATTTTTCATTTGATAGATCAACTAAGACATCTCCTTTGACCTCATAAGTCATACTCTATACGATAACAACTAGTTTTTCATATTTATCTTGAAATTTTTTAAACCAATGTTTATTTCCAATCATATGCCTACTAGCTCTAGAATCAATATACCAATAATCCATAGTGATTTCCTTTGAAGTTGAAGACCTTATAACTCTAAATTCAAATATGAAATTTGTAAATTCTAAAAAATTCTAATCCTTTGATGTTGAAAACCTTTTAACTCCCTAATTAAATTTGCAAATTTTAAAAATTCAAAATTTTCAAAATTTCTCAAAATTTGAAATAAACCAAAAAAAACTTCAAATTTCTAAAAACCGAAGTTTTTAAAGTTTTCAAATTTTCTAAAACACTTTTAAAAACTTTCAAATAACTATAACTCCTTCACTTTCTAATTTTCAATTTTTAAAAAATATTAAACTCTTCAAACCTTATCACTCCATAAAAATCATAAATTCAAATTAAGATTGATTTTTGAAAAACCTTAATTAATAATACCTAACCCTTATTACTCTACCTAGGTTTTCAAAAAATCAATTTTGCATCTATTTCCCTCCAAATCTTCACTATGCATCAAGAATAGAATGTAACATTAAATAACATTGCTTGGGCTTGTCAACATAGATTTTCTTGCTATGTAAGAAGCATTGACATTGAATGATTCTTCTTAATGGCTCTTTATTCTCCTTGAATACCTTTCTATTATCTCACCTTGAATACCTTTATCTTGATGAAGGTTGATCATTACTTGCTATGATATTTTGAATGAGTCTCGAACTTCTCTTTTCTAGAGGTCAAACATCTCTCGAACTTCTCTTTACTACAGGTCAAACGTCTCTCAATATTCTCTCCATTGGAGGTTAAACATCTCCTGATATTATCTTCACTAGAGGTCAAACATCTCCTAATCTTCTCTTCTCTAGAGGAGGCCTCTAATGATGGTTGAATAGCCAGGAAAATTGTTTCTTTTGATGGTGGTTGACTGACCAGTCAACTTGCTCCTTTTGATGGTGGTTTAATGGCTATTCAACTTGCACCTTTTGATTTCTAAGTATTTTTTAATACAATTGGGTATTCTTATCTAGAGATGACCAAATATCT
Source organism: Wollemia nobilis (assembly GCA_028583015.1). NCBI lineage: Eukaryota > Viridiplantae > Streptophyta > Pinopsida > Araucariales > Araucariaceae > Wollemia > Wollemia nobilis. The sequence goes on from JAQPPZ010015100.1 coordinate 14,498,570, forward strand.
TTTACTTTTTAGAGATCAAATTTTGCTCACTTATTATTCACGTTTCTCTTTGTTTTATCTTTAGATATTTATGTTTTTCTTTAGCTCTATGTTCTTTGTCTTCTTGCAACATTTGAACTTGCAACAACCCAAAACTACCAACCCCATTTTTCTAAAATAACCCTTACAAGCAAAGGTTCACAAGGGAGAAACCCTCATTTTAGTTTTCTCAACATTGAAGGCTTCACAACATTTGAGTTCCAAGTCATTGCAGATAAAATTCAGTGGATAAGAGTGGTCAAATATTATAGTTTATGGGGTTCTCCTTTCTAAACCTACTAATTTAGAAAGATGCCCATGTTATAGTATATCATATTACTGGGTACATGCTAATGTACCACCTTGGGTACATTACTAGAGTAGGAGTTTACTTTAGAGTAAAGTTATGTAGTTACTTCAGCATCTAATAAATGTACAAGTGTTAGAATTTACAATTATGTAAATGTGCATGTAGTCTACATGTACATGAGTCATAGGATAGATTCAAAGGTAAAGCGAGGGAAAAGGAACTTATCTTCATATATATAGACCTTGTAGTGAGTGAATAGAAGAGGAGAGAATATAGAGTGTATAATATACATTGGTAGAGAAGTGCAATGTAGTTATTTTAATATAGTTTATGGAGTGTTCTAGTCCTCCATTATACTACATTGTACTATTTTCATGATCTTTTATTAATGGCATATTTTTGAGTTATTGCAAAAGTTGATCTCTTTGTTTTCCTGCATATTATAGTGTCATTATCATATAGATATCATAGCTTTCTTATCTTACATCTTGTGGTTTTATTTTCTATATCATATACTCATCAAAGGCTAATAGTGGTATCAGAGCACATAGTAGATCATTAGTAAATAGAGAGAACCATAAGTGAGATTGAGAGAAATCCTTAAATTTCATTTTCAAAATTTTTGAGATTGCATTTGGCTAGTCTTTCCATAGGGTTGCAAAAAACTCATGAATACTAGGACTCAACATTAATTCCACTAGATTGATAAATCAACTAGTGAATATTGATTATCTCTAGATTTAGAGTTTCTTCCATTACAATCCCAATACTTTGTTGCAGAAAAAATGAGATTCAAATAAATTTGGGAAGCTCCCTATAAAAGAGCTAGGAAGAATATTTTCTTTGGAATTAATCCAAAACCATAAGTAACAAACGGAAGAACAAATATTTTGAGGCCTAAAGAAAAGTTTCCATTGCTAGAGATTGCAAACCTATAGAGTGCAAAATAAGAAAATGCCATAGGAGCCTTGTTGTAGATTCAAGGAAGAGACTCCAAAGAAGATTCCAGGAGAATATTATAGGTTGGTGATCTCCATTGAAAACTATAAATAGTAGATTGAAGAGACTCCAGAGAAAAGTCCCACTAAATATAGGAGATTGGTGATCTCTATTGAATATTGAAGACTTCACCTTGAAGCAGTAGAAGAAATCATATTGAGAAGATGAAGAGACCTACAAGAGGTTCCATTGAAGAACTTCCAATTTTGAAAGAGATAGAGGACTAGTAAAATTCCTATTCTTGAAGCAGTAGAATTTATAGATCCAAGAGGGAGATCTCATTGCTAAACTTCCATAGTAGAATATTTAAGAAAAGGTCTCATTGATAAGACCAGAGAAGCTATAATATAGAAGACTCTAGAAAAGAGGACTTAAGGAGAAAGAAGGAGAAGACTTGAAGAGCCTCATTGAACGGGATTCATAGAAGGCTATTGAAGGAGTTCCTAGAAGAACTCATTGGAGAAATTTACCACCAAGGATAAGTTCCTAATAAAGGAATAACTTGGGAAAATTATCGTCATCTGAAAACAAACCCAAAGGATAATGATTTGACAAGAAGCTTACCAAATTTTGGAGGAGATTGGTGAAAACCTCAAGACTTTCAAATTCTTGAGAAGAAGTCCTAGATTGAAGTCAGAGTTTGATAAGGATGTTGAATGAGAAAGGAGCTAGACATTACTACCAAACCTGAGAGGTTTGAATGTTTCTATTTAAAGGCTAGAATTCTCATTCGGAGAAAGGAGATCTACCGATTTCTACAACAAAAATCTAAAGGGTTCTTGAAGGAAAATATTAGCTACAATTTGGAGGATTTTCCTACCAATTTTTTGATATTCAAGGGCAAAATTTTAGTGGAGATATTGACTGCTTTGAAATCTAAAAATTTTATATTTGAGGATAGCAAGAAAGCAACAACTTGGGCAACATCAATAACTACTAAGTTTCAAATTTCCAAGATACATCCTGAAGGAGAGTTGAAGCCACAAAACTACATATTCAAGTAGCAAGTTAGAGGAGGTACAAAGCTACAAATTAGTGTGTTGATAAGCTATTTTGGACAACAAAGAAGAGTTGCAAGTTCATCCAGTAAAATGCAGCATTAAGGTGAATCTAATCATATTGCAATCCTTCGTCTATAAAGATCATTTAGGTAAGCAACTTGGGTGCAATAAGGTTCATCAGTTGAACTTTAATTATTTGGTTCATTATCAAGTTCCATTAGGTACCTTATTAGGGTTTAAAATTTACAAAGAGAAGGTTGCATATTAAAGTCTTCAAAGGAGTGCAAAAGATAGTTTCTAATAAGTTTAATACCTACACATTAAAATAGGAGTTAGATATATTTTGAAAGAAATAAAAGTATCATATTCCTATTACATTACTATTGAGTGAAATTTGTAGAGATTTTTAGTGCTTTTGAAAGTTATTATTAGTGCATCTTACATCCTATTATATGCACCTAAAATATTAGACTTCCTAGTATCATTTTATAGCTCATTTTCCTAGTTTTGATGGTGGCTTCCTTCTCCACTCCCTGGAGGAATAAAACCCTATTTGGTGGCTTCTCTATGCCACAATAAGCTATAGGTTTTATGCATTGAATAGTGTCTCTAGACACTTTGATTTTACCCTATTTTGTGTACTAAAACTTCCTTCTTTGATAAGATCTTAATGCACATTAAATATCTTAAGGGTAAACAATATAAAGCACTAATAATATCTCCAATTTAGTGTACTTAAGAATAGTTAGAATAGTGCATTAGTATCCTTTTGTAGCTCTAAAATTTGGCACCAAACTTATCTTCTATTACTTCAAGTGGAGACAAAGGGTAAGTGTCTTAAGGACACACTACGAAGCCTAGCATCCTATCTACAAGTGGTCACCATTAGCACTAGAAAAAGTGCTTAAAGAAGAGCCATTCCAAAAGGGCTCAACATCATCAAAGGAAAGCACAACTCAAGGTGCTTGAGTGAAGATCCATCCATAGGGCTCGAAATCTACCTCATCAAGATGTTAGAGGACACTGACATTTGTCATCGAATCTAGTGCCTAAGATAATATCAACCTGCAATATAAAAAGGGTCTATGTAATATGAATATCATCCTATGTAAAACATATCACCAAGGTTAGCATATTATAGTGAAGTATAAGGTGAAAGTAAGGTGCATTATCAAGGGTCCAACTTAAATGTGTTTCCAGTTGAGATGCATATCGATAGCCACCATAGAACCTCCATTGCAATAGTTGAGAACCTCCATAGCTGGAGCCAACTTCATAGTATCACCTTCAAAAATATTGGAGATAAGATACAAGAAGGCATTCACTAGCAAGAAATAGACGTTGAGTAAGAGACATTGAGGAAACCCTACATGCACAAGATTGGAGTGACACTTATAAATTTTTACCAAGGGATATTGCACCACTTGGCACAAAGGTGAAAGAGCATCTCCATATTCATAATTCTAGCACTCAAGTGAAAGGGTGCTCAAACAAAGTAACACCTTTCATCATAATTTCAATGCTCAAGAAGAGCATCTTCAGCACTCATCAATACCCAGGAGTTACATTCATACTTGCACCACGTAGCATAACACTTCTCAAGATCTAAAATAAGCATTGCACCACCTAAGGAGGAGACCAAGAGTCTTGAGCAATACCTAGTGCCACTTGGAACCTACATCAAGAAGGCAAAAGCATATTTATAGCTACAAAAAGTAAGAGCACACAGACAAAGAAAGGGAAGCACATCCTAAGCTAGCATTGAATGTAGAGAAGTAAAAACACATTTAAGTGGGATTAAGAGAGAATCAAAGACATGATCGAGAGAGGATTAAAGGTGTAATTAAGATAGAATTTTAGACACTTAGCTAAGAATCAATGAAGGGTAAAAGGCACATTCAGGAGATGTCTATAAAGTCACTACCATCACCACCATACGTTTATCATCGAGGAAATACATCACCCATAGTTGAGGAGAGACTGCATCAATTATCTCATGCATTTAGCATTCATAAAGGTAAAGTCTCACATCGATTAAATTTGCTTTCATTAAGGAGTAATAAGGTGTATAATATAAGGTTGAGTTCATATAGCATTTATGTTGGAGATACAAGCAAAATCAACCTTTAATACATTGGAAAGCAAATCAAAGGAGTTTATCCTTAATAGTATTTCAAAGCACATTAGTTGAAATATAATTATCTCAATATTTACAATTAAATATCATAGGAGATATAAGGGTTTCTACTTAGTAAACCAAATTATTATTATTGCAAATATTATCAATTTCAAAAATTCCAAATTAGGGAGTTATAAGGAATACTACTTCAAACCTTAGTTAATTGGAATTTAGAAAATTGAACCTTTGAATTTAAGGATAGAGAAGCAATATTATTGCTTGCTTAATAGAGTTGGAATTAATTGCTTATACTTGTCTCATAGACACATTAAAAGGATAAACAAATTCCAACTATAGAGAACTCCATCAAATTGATAAGAGTGTAGTTCAATAGGAGAAATAAGGTGAAAATAGGAGTTGATTTTATCATTTACAAAATATTACAAAATCAACTCAAAAGGTGAACTAATAGTTGCTAAGCACTTTACCAATATTAGAGTATATTCTAATAACTAGGGAGACATAAGGATCCTATAAAACCTAAGTCTTAGAAAGGTTTTATTAAAATAGTTCACATACTCTAAACTAGGGATTCATAAGGTAGACTACATAAAAGGTTCTATCAAAATTATTCTCAAAATTCTAAGGAACTATGGTACTACCTCAAAATTAATCAAGAAGTAACATGGATGAAATAGTGAGAAATGCATTCAACAATGAGGAACTATTTCATGAGGTAGAATTTTACTCTCAAAACCTAATAGATACCTTTGAAGGATACAAGTATTTATCTACTAGTGACAAGGAAAGATTCTCATTATTCCTTAAAGAGGCAAAAGAAGGAAATTTTACAACATTAATTGGTTATCTTCATGAAGTTATTTTCAGAGCATGGTGGAATACATAAAAAATAGTTATATTAACATCAAAATAATGTTTGATTATTATATATCATTAATTGTTTTTTAACTTGTTCAAAACATAAAGCAAACTAGAAATCTTGATCAATATTATTGTGATGATAGACTAAATCATCATGGAGCAGATATTCCACTAGTAACAATGCAGAAACACATAATAAGAAGAAGAAGAAGAAAGAGGAAGAAAAGGTATGATAGGAGAGAACAAGATAAAGATTCTAATCTGGATACAAACAAATATTATAATGAATAAATCACAAAAACTAAACTGAATGAACATGATCAAATCAAAGAACCAATAAATGAACATGAAGTTAAAGCTTTCTTAGCAAAGATAACATTTTATGAAGATACTAACTACTTGCTTGAACATGATACAGAAAGCAGATTAGAAGAATACAAACCCCAAAAACAAGATGAAGATCCATATTGAAGACTAAAATCTTCAATACCCAAATAATGTATTACAAGGGGTGTTAGAGTATATTACGTTATTGGGTACATGCTAATGTACCACCTTGGGTACATTACTAGAGTGGAAGTTTACTTTAGATTAAAGTTATGTAGTTACTTTAGCATGTAACAAATGCACGAGTTTTAGAATGTGCAATGATGTAAATGTGCATGTAGTCCACATGTATATGAGTCATAGGATAGAGTCAAAGGTAGAGCGAGGGCCAAAGAACTTATCTTTCTATATATATGGCCTTATAGTGAGTGAATAAAGAGAAGAGAGAATATAGAGAGTGCATAGTATAGATTGGTAGAGGAGTACAATGTAGTTCCTTTAATACAATTTATGGAGTCTTCATGTCCTCCATTATATTGCATTGTACTATTTTTGTGAGCTTTCATTAATGGCATATTTCTGAGTTATTGTAGAAGTATATCTCTTTTTTTTCTTGCATATTATAGTGTCATTATCATATAGATATCATAGCTTGCTTATCTTACATCTTGTGGTTGCATTTCCTATATCATATACTCATCAAAAGCTAAAAGCCCAATGTGGTCCCCCCACCTTTCCTATACCCTCTCTGGCATAGGACCTTATGACCATGGCATAGGGATTATCCTTTAAGGCCTCTAACACTTAAAGGGGAATGCCTATTCCCTAACCTTACTCTAAGCCCATCTAGGTAGGTTAATTTGGCGTAGAGCCTTGGTGCTTAGTTACTGCACCTTTGTGGGCTAACTAAGGTCATTGCCACTTTGACGACAACTAACATGATCTCACTCTTAGTTACCACACCTCCATGGGCTAACTAAGGGAATCACCACTATTGTCTTGTGAATGGTTCCACCCCTTCAGTTGGGGTACACCCGATCCTGCATGTTCAAGGTGCAATGATTCACAAGATCCCTGGCTATTGTATTCACACAACTCCTTCCAGGGTTCATGAGTTCCTAGCTATTGCATTCTTGCAACTCCTTCCAAGACTCATTTCTACTTGGTTATTGCATCCACGCAACTCCTCCCAAGATTGGGCTTTATGGTACCAACAAGAAATCTACCCACCCAAAGGGATAAACAGCTTTGAAACAAAACACCTTTAAGTAAGCAAAGCTCTTTACAACATTATTATGCAAAACATAATCCATTCAACTTGAGATGCTAAAATACATAAGCAATGATTCCTTGTAACCATAACCCAAATCATGCATAATGAAACTATAAATTAAGATGCAATCAATCCTCAATGATGCTTCCTATATAAAAGCCACATTTTGCATGTCTTCAATACTTAATTAAAAACTTCAAGGACACATTCTTTTAAAAGAAATTACGTAATAGAATCACGTATTCAACATAGACTACATTTCCACAATTCAAAGTAGATTTAGAAATAAAAGAATTTTCCAAGCACTTCATTGTTCAAAACACAAGGAACAATAAGATATTTCAATTGGTACAACAACCAAGTTTACAAATTTTTTTAGGAAAATACATCTCTCCTTTACAAATCTTGTTTTTCCACATCTTTCTAAAAATATTCAAGAGCTATGAAACCATCCTCCAAGGGCCTCCAAGCCATCCATAAATCTACATGCCTCTTTATGATGGAGAACCACCCATGCACTCAGATAATACTTAGGGATCAGGACAACTCTAAAAATGCAATGCAAGCTAAACATGCCATTTTCTATTTATGCCAATCACAATGCATGAAGCATAACGAATACAAGCCAACTTGAAGAGAATCCCATACTTCTCTTTTAATAACCTCTTAATTCACATGAATCTCAAATATTAATTATATAGTTTCTATTTCAAAACCATCAAGCAATGCTCTTCTAATTTTCTCAAATCTTCAAGAGCTAAAAATATTCCTTTTCCTTTAGTTTATTCCTCCAAACCATTAATCAAATATAATCCCATACTTCTCTTTGTAATGATCTCCTAACTCACAAGAGTCTCGAAAATCATTACTATAATTTCTTTTCCATAACCAAGCATTCAAAACTTTACAAACACAATCTTCTTTAATGAGCAAAATGCATCCCTATGCAATATGACTAAAAATAGATTTACAATTCCATTATAACCATACACTACTCTACAAAGCTAACTAACTTATTTCCATCCAAGTAAGCCACCAAAGCTAAAGATGCTCTCTTACAAACCAATTCTTTCTTTACACAAAGACTTGATTAATTAAAGAACCTTTTCCAACATCAACTAAAACTAGCATCTTAATACTCTTTCAAAAAGCATATGAAAAGGAACTTATTCTAAGGCCATAGCCCAAATAAACAACTATAGAGAGCAACATACAACAACTAAAAGAAAACCAAGCAAAGAAGAAGCTTTAGATCAAACTACAAACTTGAAAGAATATGGAGGAAAAATCAAACCAACTCCCAAACGATGCTGCCGGACAATCTACGCAAAGGCTAAACGCCACAAAACAAAAAGCGATGAGGTTCACAAGGTTGCCTTCCCAACGAAGATAGCTGACTTGCCCAGCTCTAAAACCAAGATTACTCACACATGCAAAGAAAAACCACACGATGCACATCATGGATTACGAGGCGTTACATGCAAGCACATAGTGGTTGACTTACACAACATATGAGTAAAACTTCATGGTTTTAGACAGCAAGCCACCATGAAACAAAACTATCAAGCACCCAAAGCTTCACAACAAAGAAAACCACTAGACCTTAAGAGAGAAACAAGGACAACCAAGTGCAGCACAAAGGCGTTGAAATGACGCAGATCAACACCACGAACGACTCACCGATTGAAGCAAAACACAACAAGGAGCAAAGGTTTAAATAAAAGCAAGCAACAACTAGCTAAAACAAAGCTTAGCACATAAACCAAATCAAGGAACCACCTGGTTCAAGCTCCTTCTATGTCTCTGGTGTTTTGCCAACTTGCACTACCTCCAAATCTGTCCTTCCCAAGCCGTCTTGTTCCAACTTAGCTTTTCTTTCTAACTCCTCCTCTGCCCTTACGCACCAAATTTAAAGCCAAGGAGAATAGGGCTCACCTTCTTGCATGGAGATGTTTGATGGTAATATCCAAGAAGGCATTTCTTGTAAAACTCGTGTGCACCACCTTGCCTTAATGAAGAACCACTCAAAGCATACTATAGTGGTCTAAGTAGAAATTAACCCTTTATTTACTCGAAGGATTAACTTAATTCTATTACAAAGAGTTGATTAATTAAATTGCAACTCCACATTAGAATCCAATCTATAATTTAATAGTCTAAATATTAAAATCCATTGTTTGGTTTATTTCACAAACATTAATATCACAAGCTAAATCACAATATGCATTTAGGATATTAATGATACCGAAACTTAACAATCTTAACATACTAAGATCAATCATGCATTCAATGTTTTCACACCATTGTTTTATCCTCAAATGGGCGGTCTCTTTTAAGATAGTCTAATGCTATCGTCGACCCTATTTTAAGGAGACTCATTGCAAGCAATTTTCCTAGCCCAATGGTGAAAACAAGCTAACAAGAAAATGAGCTTAAATGATATGCATCTACATGAAGGGTAATTTGTTACCCTTAGCTGTCATCATCATCATTTCCCCAAGATACCCTTTGCAATAGGTGGTTTCCCTATGGTTTCCTTACCAGAGAGAGCACCTACTCCTGCATCCATAATTTACATTAGCAGTACCATATTCCATGCTAAAAGAATGCAATTCATCAAAATAGATATCATAAAATTAAGCTATTAAATTGCCACACCAAAACATAGTTCATTGTTCATAGCAAGATCTGTCAAAGAGGGGTGTTATAGAACTATAGCTTATATATATTCTATTCTTTTCTTGAAGAATAGGTACCTTTCCTAATCTTAAAAATATCTTCAATTCTCTAAAGACTAGCATCTAACCAACACTTAAAACTTGATAGTGACTCATTGTATAATAGTGCTTGAATCTTGAATACTAGCACCTAAATAGCTATACTCTTAGATAGCTTTTATATTGGCCTTGATATTATGGCCTCTTCTCTAATGTAGACCTCTTTCCTTCATTGTTGTAATAAGTGTCTACCTTTAATAACCTACTTTTAAAAGTGATTCGTGGCCAATACTAAAATAATATATAGAAATATATCCAATCAGCCTAGTTCTTCAATGTGTCTTGGGAATATGCTTCTCTCTTCTCTTCTCTATGCTTACTGATGCTTCAAATATTTCAATGTCAATTTAGTCTTGACTTGATACTTCATTGTTTCTTTATCTTAGAATACACGCAATGTTTTCTTCTTCTTCTTCTATGTGTTTACTACTTCCTGCTCTACTCCAAATATTTGTACTTAAGAAGCTTTGAATGTTTCTCAATATCTAGAAGCTAAAATTCTTCTTTATCTCTAAAGAAAGCTTCTCAATCTCTAGAAGATAAAATTCTTCTTTATATCTATAGAAAGCTTATCAATATCTATAGCAATGCTACTCCTATATCTATATAAAATCTTTTGCAACTTTCTACAATGTCTTAGGTTACTCCTAAGAGCCAGAGTATGATTCTCCTCCTTACTAGAGAAACTAGTATCAATGTTAGGGTGGATCTAAATTTCCTTGAATGACCAACTTTCTCCTAAGTTGGTTCTTCCTCAATATTCAATATCCAATGTTTCTCCTAAGTTGGTTTCCTCTATCAATACAACTGAGTCCTAGTCTTCACTGGTTTTCCTTCAACCAAGTGGACAAACTCTAGCATCCAAATTAGTGTGACTAACTCTTGTCCCCTCAATATTCTACTCAAGAAAACCTTTAAAAATTAGAGTCCAAGTCTGCACTGCCTTCAAAGTGGACAAACTCTAAATTAACTTTATCAAAAGTGGACAAAGTTAATTAATAATGGTGGCTAAAATGAACTCTATCAAAATGGATAGAGTTAGGTGGTAGCTCTAATACCACTATTGGATTTTTAAGCCTTACTACCATAATATAGGTCCCAATATAAAATAGCCACAATATTAAAGGTAAAAATAATAATATAAGAAATATTTCAACTATAGAAAATATACAAATCTCATATAGATCAACAATATTGAAAATACTTACAATATTATTCATAAATCTGAAAATACAATCTTGAGATAGTTTCTTAACTTTTTACAAATTATGGAGCTTTGTCTCCATAATATAGTTACACAAGATAACTCTTCAAATTCTTGACTATTGCTTTCCACATGACCTTTGGACTCTTCTTTTTCCACTTGCATACAAGACTCTCAATCTTCTAATATGACACATGTACATATCCTACACATTCTAATATATCAAATAATATAATATTCTTTAATAGTCTATTCTTATGTTTCAAGGATGAAATATTTTGTAAGGCGGGTGGATTATTAGGAACATAAGATAGGAACTTAATATCACAATATTGTACTTAATATTATAGTATTAAAATAAATGTATTTATCCTACATATGTGGCTAAGCAATAGTGATAGATAGTTGAGTATTATATCATGTAGGAAAGGGGCTCATATTGGGATATAGATAGAAATATTGTGTGTTTTGATCTCATATTGAGATATTGTGAGGAGTGGCTTCCTTCCAATAAAGAACATTGTATAATGTTGCCCTACCTAAAGGGTTTTATTAATAATTTGAAAAAAATAATTAAATTACATGTTTTGTCCTATACAAGTTATTTTCAAATTTATTTATTTATTTTCCAACATATATGTGAATGCTTTTAAATTCATTGAGAAGTACAATTTTTGATATTTCTGCATATTGTTTATGATTTTATTTAAATGAGAAAATATGTTCTTAACAATGTATACATTCCATACACAAACCCATAAGTATGCCACTGATGGTTTCCACCTAGACCAAGCTTCTTTAGGTGTAATATTTTGAACTCTTACGGGTTTCATATTTTGAATATAAATCATAGTATTGACAAATTTAGCCCAATATTGTTGCTTTAGATTTACTTTTGTGAGTATACATCGATACATTTCCATAATGGAACAATTTTTTATTTATGTAACCCCATTTTGTTGTGGATTACATGCAGGAGTAAGCTATCACTTGATCCCATTTTATGCTAGAGCTTTAAAAAAATGAATGTATAATCCCCTCATGATATTATTGGAGGGTTGACATAGAACACTATTTTTTATTTCACCAAGATTCTTGAATTGTTTCAAATATGTGAAGGCATCTAATTTCAAAGGCAAGAAATTAACCCACAACTTGTGCAAGTAGTATTCAACAAAAAGTTGAAAATATTATGTCCACCATGATTGGTAGGTGTTAGACTACAAAAATTAGTGTATAGAACATCTAACATTCCTTTAGATCTATGAGATATTAGTTCAAATGATACTCTATGTTATTTTTCTATTGTACAACATAGGCAAATTGATAGTATATGTGAGAGGTTAGGAAATCCTATCATCATTTGATGTTTATTTAGATAGATTAAAGATTTGTAACTCATATGTCCAAATCTCTTATACCAAAGAGTAGTTGTATGTATCTGGTGTAGCTATGGATAATACAATATTAGAAGATGAGATAACATCTAGGGTAGACAAGCCATTTTTGAAAGCACTAATGGCTACATACTTTCTCTATTTTGTAATGAAACATTTCTTCTTGACATCAACAACTTTAAGTTCAATAACCATATATTGATCTAAAATTTAAGATACTGATAGGAAGTTATTAACTAACCCTAGCACATATGGTACATTTTCAATTTTACATTTTCCATCAGATATATTGACAAAAACACTTCCCACTCCCTTTACCTTGTATATCTTATAATATGCAGTTGTGACTAGTTTACCATAGTTTTCTTGAAGAGAATAAAACCATTGATTATCTCTAGTCATACATTTACTTGTCCCTAAATCAATATATCAACAATCATCTCCTAATTTTATCATTGTTTGAGTCATTAGTACTTTGTGTGCTATTTTAAATTCTAGTTATTCTTGGGAAGATTTAGTGATTTGATTCCCTTAAGCCAATGAATTGTATTTACAAATAGTGTTATCATGTCCTTTTTCATAAATATCATAAAATATCCTTTGCTTTTGAAAAAATGAAAGAAGCATTATTGGACAATGTGTCCCTTAATTAATTGTTTGTCAACTTTAAATTTGAGTCTTGAGCCATTGTGATTTTGTTAAAGTCATGTCAAGGGTTCCTTATACCTCCAAAAAGGTCTTTTTTCTATATACAATCATCCCTATATATCAATCCTTTCTATATACCTTTTGTTCCTACATAATTTTCTATGTATGGAAGAAGTTAATCCTCCTAATATACATGGTCATACGTGAGAGAGACATTAAAGTATGTGAAATATATTGATATGTGGTACCAAGGTAGTATTAAAAATTATATGTCTTATCAATGAAATCTACTTAAAGAGAAATCCTCATATGTGGGCATAACTTCCCTATATACTTGGATTTTTTCAATTTCAGGATTTATGTCTAACAATAGTAACAAATGGGATACAAATTGAGTGAAAAATATATAAAAATATTTCCTTATTCCTCCCTAATGATTTATAGGGCTGATTCCCATAAGTAATTATGAAATCTTTAATAGACTTTAGATGTAACAGCTTAACATGTCAACATTATCTATAAATACAAGTTAGAGGCATCGTTTATACCGAATGTTGCAATTAAGCAAAGCACAAGTTCTTATTTTTGTATACACAATTATTTTGATGTGAAATTTATTTTAAAATATAAGGTGTCGATCACTATAAAAATACACCATTTAACAAAATACCAATTCCCCACTTTTATTCCATGACTTTAAAAAATGCTCATTAAGAAATGCACCTATACACCTTTTAACTCCCTAAATGCACCTCTAACAAAAATATTGTCTTCTATCTTGCAAAATATTTTTCTATTATCTATAGGATTTTTTTTAAATATATCAAATTTTTAATTTGCCCCTTTTTTCAAATACCCTCTATGTGAATTGAATGCACAATCTATTCTTCAAATAAATTCAAACTTGGTTTCAAACACCAACTACTCTGCTATGCAAGTTGCAATGTGAAAATATATATTTTATTTTGAAAGTATTATAACTCACAAAGATGTATTAGGTGCAGCATGATTTACCTATTGAGCCTTCAAAATACTCACCATTCAAGGTAGCATACTTTGTTAGTTGTATTAATTTACCAATTAGAATCTTCATTGCTCAAAATTCTTGCCAACCTCCAAGTGAACATTTCATTGCAAACTTCTTTCCAAATGTAATGTTTCTTTGTATTTAGATGCAATTAAATTCAATTGGATACATATACTTCTTGGGCACATTCAAATTTTTTCAAATATCAAGGGATCGTGCAATATTTAGTATTCTCCAATATATGAACCTTTCCTATAGGATTCATTTTATGAGCATCATAGGAATTTTATTCTTACATAGCATCAAGCATTCAACTTTAAATCTACAAAAAAGGTATTTTGTTTCCTCATGCTAGGATTTCATTTATGAATTTGTTTTTCAATGACACATCGACAAGCATGGTCATAACTATTATATTTTGATATAATATCCCAAGAAGATAATAATCACAAGATGCACAATAATATTAATAAAAGTAAATCTGTAAGAAAACTGATGTATGCATTAAACAAAAATGATATATAAATGAATACAATATAGCTATGGAGAAAATGAGCACTCCATCAATGTAGCTATTGAACTACATTGCATCCATCATCAATGGATGGTGATCCACACAAAACTAAACTAACTACTAAGAACCCTAAGTTATTGTGTCACCAACACTCCTCTCCCTTATCTATGCTAACAATGAGGCCATCCTTATATAGTAAAAATAGGATACTTGGCCAACACTCTATCTAGTTGTACAAGTGACACCACCGTTATGCATAAGGGATTAAACCTGAAATGTACTTGTAAAAAATAGTGAATCCTAATCGAAATCAAGGTGAATCCTAAGCAAATCAAATCAATCATCTTCACACCAAAATTTGGGGGCATTTGAAGCTCTAAAAAGTAAGGTCATATTTGGGGTAAATTTTGACCTATTAAATTATCTTATAACTTCATAAAAATACCACCATTATATCAGACTTAAAAAGATATTTCCAATGAGTACAAATATGCCTATGTTTGGATATATATTATGGCAAATTGACCCTAAGAAAAAATTATCTTCAAAATTTTAGGCGAATGCACCGACGTCGAGGGTCCTTATATTTGCTAATTTCCAATTTTAGAAATCCTAATAATTACCCAATTTGTGAATATTTTCCACTATGCATAACCCTGAGTGACACCTTGCACGTTTAAAACATGCACATGAGTACTTGTGCATTTATTACATTGCATGAAGTAACTAGATAACTTCCCCCTAATGTAATCTATTGTCCTAAGTATGTACCTTTGAAGATATATTTACATAACCCAAATGATGGAATATAAACTATTTCTAACAATAACCATGATGTAGAAGAACACATCCCACACAAAGGGGAAGAGCTTCACAATGAAGGTTTATGCAGTGAATATGATGTAGCACACAAGGAAGATGAATAATATTCTTGAGTTGTTACCTTTAGGACTTCTAACTAACAACAAGGTAAATATCCTCTTCAATAAAGACCAATTATGTCATCACATTCAAACCACTTCACTAGAATAAACAAAAAAAGGTAGACATGTCACACTCGGTAACTCATCTCACATCCTAGTAATAATTGTAGCATGTAGTTTTTTAGCTAGGATTTGGATCCTCATACATCACAAAAATATCTTCTCATACTTCCCTCAAACACCCTTGACAAGTTTTGTTGCTTCTTTCAACACAAATAGGGCATGTCATCAAATGGCAATGGTTGTCCCTTCTTAAAAACTTTTGACATAAACTCTTCATGGCTCTAATATCATATGCTGAAAATAACTAAATTTAAAAGCCCAAAAATATTTCTCATCATATCTCAGCTAAGGATCATTGTATATTTATTTATACAAATTGATATCTCTTGGTTTTCTACAAATGAATCTTTATACGTTATTCTACAAATTCACTACAGCTAATATTTTAGGACTTAGTCTTCTTTTCTATTTTCTAAGTAGATGATAGGTAGTTGATAGATATAATTATAAAATCTAATAAACTCCTAAATAATGTGCAAATGAACCTCTTTCTATTTACACTTTTGAAGATTGTAATCTATTTTTCTATGCAACTTTAATCCAGATAAGGTGCTCAAATTAATTTTAATTAATGACTTAGTTAGCACAATAGTTGCATACATTTTTTAATATTATGTAGCTCCTTTCACTTCTGTAGAAGTTGTAGATCTTGGCGCCTAAGATCACCAAGTTGCTACTCCGAGTAGGGTTTTGTAGCTCTCTATAGACTGATCTTGAACAACCCCTTCTTCACCAAATGATGGTCTCAAACTTTCTTTTACGAGCCTAGGATCTGGTGGCTTATTCTCTTCTTGTAATCTTCTCCTTCCACTGTAGATTTGGAGAAGTCTTTTTCTCTGAAGTGATGCCTTCTTGCTATGAGAGGTAATCTTCAAATCTCCTAGATTTTATGAGCTTCTTCTATCTTCAAGTCTTCTTATTGAATTTTGACTTCGAGTAAGAAATTCCTCTTAAGATTTTGAATATATTGGGGTATTTCACTATATTATTCTTCTATAATTTGGCACTCCTTGACAAATTCTCCTTATCTTGGGCTTGTTTTCGAATGGAAAAAATTGTCTCAAGTTATTCACTATCAGGAGCTTCTCCTTGGTAGTGTATTTCTCCAATGAGATCTCCTTTTATGATCTCTTCAATAAGGCTTTCCTATGATATAGATCTATTAAGAGCAAGAGAAATAAAATTGAATAGGATATGATAGATCTATTAAGAGCAAGAGAAATAGAATGTGAAAAATTAAAAGAAAAAATTATTTATCTAAGGAATGAAGTTGAAAATACCAAGGTACTACCATATATAAAGTTTGGAAAACAAAAAGAGGAGTCAAGTCTTCAATAAGGAAAAACTTCAAATAAATATAAGCAAGTGACGTATACTCCAGAAAGAAAAGACATCAGGAAGGAAGAAAGTAAAGAAGAACCATGGACAAGAGTTAATCACAGAAGGAGAAGCACTCAACTGCAATCTCAAAGGCATCCAAATAGGTTACATAATTTCTTCCATGGCTATTGCTTTTCTTGTAACAAATATGGTCATAGAATTGTACACTGCACTGGTTATGTGAAAAATGATGTAAATAGAAATGTCAACTATTTTGCACCTCTTATGAATAATTATATTATATGTTACAAGTACAATAATTATGGGCATAAGGCTAGATGGTGCAAAATGGTACTTCCTGAGTCTAGTAAAAGGAATACAACTTCAACAACTAGGAAATAGAAAAAGAGAAATGAAAAGGCTAGATAAATGTTAGTTCAAACAGCTCCTCATGCTCGAGATAAAGAAGAACAATGGTTTCTTGATAGTGGTTTCTCTAGACACATGACAGGAGACAAATATAAATTTATTGTACTCAAAGAAACTAATAGATGATCAGTAAGTTTTGGTGATAATGGATCAAAAAAAATTGGTGGAAGAGGAACTCTGAGCTTAGATAATGGGAAAACAAGAATAGAAAATGTACTATATGTCAAAGTGTTAAGACATAATCTTCTAAGTATAAGATAAATTTGTGATCAAGGTCATATGGTTACATTTCACCCAGATAGATGTGAGATAAGAAAGTTGGAAACTGGAAAAGTTATTACAAATGCAAGTAGAACTCCAAAAAACTTATATATGCTTAGTGAGATCAAAGAGGAAAAGTTTTTTCTATCACAAGAAGATAAGAGTTGGTTGTGGCATAGAATAATGGGTCATTTGAATTTTGACAATATAGTCAACATAAGCAATAAACATGCTGTCAGAGACTTACCCAAGCTAAAAATGCCACAAAACACAATTTGTGCACCTTGTCAACATGGAAAGAAAACTAGAACAAGCTTTAAATCAAAGGGATATATGTCATATGAGCCATTAATTCTAATACATATTGATCTATGTGGTCCTACCAGAACACAAAGTATTCAAGGTGAAAGTTACTTCATATTGTTCATAGATGATTACTCCATAATGGTTTGGGTAGCTTTCCTGAAAGATAAGTCAGAAGCATTTGAAAAATTTAAAGTATTTAAAGAATGGGCTGAAAATGAAACTAGCAAGAGAATTAAGTGTTTGAAATCTGACAAAGGAGGAGAGTTTACCTCAAATGAATTTGTAGATTTTTGTGAACAACATGAAATCAAGAGAGAATACTTAGCTGCAAGAACTCCTCAACAAAATGGAGTAGTTGAAAGGAAAAATAGGACTATTGAGAATATGGCTAGAGCTATGTTAAATGAGTCCAAGCTTTCAGAGGGATTTTGGAGGGAAGCAGTCGACACAATAGTATATATAATCTCTATGACTCAAATAAGGGTAAACCATCACAAGAATCCATATGAGCTTTGGAAAGGAATATCGGCCACTATAAATCACTTCAAGGTTTTTGGAAGCAAGTGTTACATAAGACGGGAAGAGCAAAACTTGGGCCAATTTGACCCAAGATGTGATGAGGTAATTTTTCTTGGTTATTCCACTAAGATTAAATCTTATAGATGCTTCAACAAAAGGACATGCACTATTGTAGAAAGTATAAATGTAACATTTGATGAGAAGATAGATTCAAGAGAACTAGTTCAACAAATTGTGTATCAAGAAGATGGAAGTTATCAAGAAGAGTTTCATGAGGAATTAGATGAAGAAGAGGAAGAAATACAAAGACTTCTTCCTAAAACTCCATCCAGGTATGTATAGAAAAATCATCCAAAAGATCTAATCATTGGGAATCCAGATGAAATATAGACAAGGAGAAGGATAATAACACCATCTCAACAAGGAAATTTTTCTTTGTTATCTAAGATTGAGCCAAAAGACTTCAATCATGCAAGTGAAGATAAGTTCTGGATTAAGGTAATGGATGAGGAATTAGATCATATAGAGAAAAGCAAGACTTGGGAACTTGTTCCATGACCAAAGGACAAAAATGTGATTGCCACAAAATGGGTATTCAAAAACAAGTTAAATGAATATGGACAAGTAGTTAGGAATAAAGCAAGGTTAGTGTGCAAAGGTTATGCACGGGTAGAGGGAATTGACTTTGATGAGAAATTTGCTCCAGTTGCATGACTTGAAGCTATAAGAATGTTCTTAGCCTTCTCAAGTTTTAAAAACTTCAAAGTATATCGGATGGATGTTAAGTCAACATTTCTAAATGGTGTTCTAGAAGAAGAAGTTTATATTGAACAACTAGAGGGATTCATATTAACAGATAAACTAGATTATGTATGTAGATTGAAAAAGGTATTGTATGGTCTAAAATAGGCTCCTAGAGCATGGTACTCAAGATTGGATAAGTATCTTCAGGAATAGGGATTTAGGAAAGGAATAGTGGATAGCAACTTATACATCAAAAATGAAGGGAATAATCTACTAATTGTGGTTGTTTATGTGGATGTCATCATTTTTTTTGGAAACAATGATAAGATGTGTAAAGAAATTGCAAAGAGCATGCAGAATAAATTTGAGATGTCTATGCTTGGTGAGTTGTCCTTCTTTCTTGGACTTTAGATTTCACAATCAGAGAAAGGAGTATTTCTTTCACAAACCAAGTATATAAAAGAAATGCTAAAGAAATTCAACTTAGAATATTGCAAACCAGTAAGTACCCCCATGGTCACATGATGTAAGTTAAGTAAAATTGATGAATCTCTAGAGGTAAATCAGAAATTATATAGATCTATGATTAGCAGCTTATTGTATGTCACAACTACAAGACAAGATATTGTGCAGGTAGTGGGATTAATGGCAAGGTTTCAGGCAGAACCTAAGGAAACACATGTGGTATGAGTAAAGAGGATTCTTAGGTATCTAAAAGGGACCATGGATTTTGGGCTCGGGTATCCCAAAGGTGACAGATTCACACTCACAGCTTATACAAATGTAGATTGGGCTAGCAGCATTGATGACAAAAAAAAGCATGAGTGGAGGAGTATTCTTTCTTGGAGACTATTTAGTCTCTTGGCTAAGTAAGAAACATGCATCAGTATCCTTATCTACAGTAGAAGTAGAGTATATTGCAGCAGTAGCTAGTTGTATGTAGGGATTATGGATGAAGTGAACTCTAGAATACTTCAAGATAAAACATGATCATCCTATTCCCATATTATGTGATTATACAAGTGCTATAAGTATTTCAAAGAATCCAGTGATGCACTCCAAGACAAATCACTTTTCGATTAAGTATCAGTTTTTGAGAGAGCAAGTGATGAATAAATAGGTTAGGTTGGAATATCTTACTACAAAAGAGTAGATTGTAGATATTTTTACTAAGCCACTTTCGAAAGAGACTTTTGAGTACCTACGAGAAAATTTGGGAGTAGTTATACTCCCACCCTAGAATTAACCACCTCAAGAGGAGGTGGGGGAGGGGCTACGCTAAGAGACTCATTCTTAGCCCTGAGCCCCAAAGGTGACCCTTTTCCATTGATGTCAAAGGGGGAGAGATTTGAGTTAGGGGGAGAGCATTCAGTCAAGGAGAGCAATTTATCAAGGGGAGTAGAATAGAAAAAGGTGAAGGAAATGATAAAATGTAATTGGGTTGCCATCAATGACAAAGGGGGAGATTGTTGGAAATATGAGCAAATTTTTTTGTCATTGATCTCAAGAAGTCAACATCAGTTTTAGTGAGCAACATCAGTTTCAGGTTCCGTAATCAAGTGCAAAAGAAAGATTGCTCCTAGGTGGTCAGATGAGGTTTAAAGGGCAAAAGGAAGGCCCAAGCAAAATAATATTATAATATTTTATTATAATATTAAAAGGACAAGACCCAAGGATTAAAATTAATTATAATAGTTTCATTATAAATTAATTTATAAATTAATTTAATTAACTCTTAGAGTTATTAAGTTAATTATAAATTAATTATAATTTAATTTATATATTAATTTAACTAACCCTAAAGGATAGGGTTATAAAGTTTAAATTAATTTGAAAATATTTGAATTAATCAAAATCGTTGACGTCGTCGAATATATGACATTATGCATATAAAGGAGGGCAAAACACCATGGCATTTAATCCATCCATGATCCAAGTGTTATATGTGAAATTCATGTGCATTGCAAGGTAGACAATCGTGTGTTTTTCAAAGGTTTCATGAGGCAGAAGATAGGACAAAGTAGAGGGGATTTCGCTTTATGTTCCAAGGCACTGTGTAGCGCGACTGACAGCCAAGGTGGTGCTAAGACTTTGGCAAGCGTGAGCTTGATGGATCAAATTCCGTGGTCTTCATTTTGGTGAGCAAGGAAGGTCTTTTGTTGGAAGTTGCACGAGAGGCAAAGGACAAAGAGAAGGCACTAGCCTTTCCCTTT
The DNA here is from genome assembly GCA_028583015.1 of Wollemia nobilis. Classification (NCBI taxonomy): domain Eukaryota; kingdom Viridiplantae; phylum Streptophyta; class Pinopsida; order Araucariales; family Araucariaceae; genus Wollemia; species Wollemia nobilis. The sequence goes on from JAQPPZ010015100.1 coordinate 14,519,904, forward strand.
GTGTGGAGGCACATAGCCCACGTGGTGGGTGCACGCTTTGCAAAGGCGCTCGGTAGGAAGGGGTTGCACGTTTGAAACCCATCGAGGCACATTTTTGGTAGACTAAGGTATGCACTAAATTTCTTGGTTCCAAAAATTATGGAGATTCTAAAATTTTCGAAGGTTTTGAAATTTGCAAAAAAAAAAATTGGTTATAAAGTGGAAATTGCATGCTATAAGGTTTTTGTGAGGGAGATAAAAGGATATGCATTGTTTTATTTTAGGGTTTGATTTTTGAGTGCTTTGAGCTTATTGAGAGGAGTAATAAGGTGTGCCAAAGGAGTTAGATATTTTTGTTGAAAACAAAGTTAATAAAATTGTATTGAAAGGAGAAATAAGGTTGAGTAAGTTTTGATATTTTGACTTGGTGAAATATCTTTGTGAGAAAATATTAAGGATATATATTTGCTATCTAACCCTAGTATTGGAAAAAAGAGTGGTTGTGATTGAGACATGTGTTTAAGGTCAAATCATCTTCAAACAAGAGGTAAGGGCACATTATCCTTGAGGGTGATTGTTGGATATTATGAATGCTAAGTTGGAGTGAAAAGGTTCTTGTTTGATAAGCATTGTTGAGTAAGTCTTTACATACTTGATTGGTGAATGCTTGAGTGAGAACTTGTGAACTATCTTGAATTAGGGTTTATACAAAGATCATGAGTATCATTGTTATGTGAATGTGAGAACATCTTGAGATGAGTTTGAGTTCCATTGTGATATTTGTTGAGATCATTGGATGAAACATTGGCTTAGGGTTTTGTAAGCAAGTTGGTTTCATTGATTGAGTTGATTGAGCTATAGTGATTGGAAAGTATTGGAGTGATAGTTCAAGTTTTGTGAAACAAATTGTTTTATATTCTAAATTGATTTGAAAGAGGTTTTCTACAAGAAATTGAATTGAGATTGTGTGCAAGTTTTGTGATTGATTTGAGCAAGCTTTTGTAAAAGCTTAAGGACATATTTGTGTGAGCTTCTATGAAAGCTTACAAGCAGAGTTGAGGTAAGTCTTAGTGAAGACTTGTTGAGAATATTGGACAAGTTCTAGTGAGGACTTGTTGAGCATATTTGAGGTAAGTCTTAGAGAAGACTTGAGAGCAGAGTGGATAGGTTCTTGAGAGAACTTGTTGGATAGAATTGTGACAGAGCAAAGATAGATATTGAGAAAATTTGTGCTAGACCGAAGGACAGTTTTTAGTATATATTTGAGACAGAGATTGAGTAGATATTTGGATGTAACAAATCAGAGGACAATAGTCTCCAATGGATAGAGATCCATTAGCTAGGATAGAGAGGATAGAGGTCTTCAATGGAGAGAGATCCACAAACCAGAGCAGTGGAGGTAGTAGTATTCTAGAGGATCACCAGCCAGAGCAAATAAGATTAGTGTCTCCTATGGATATAGATCCATGAACTTGATTAGGGGATTGGTGTCTCCTTTAGACAGAGGTCCATAAACATTGTAATAGGGAAGTTTTCCCAAGATACTTGTTGAGAAAGTTTTAGTAAAATATTTTCTCCGTGGAGTAGCCCACATTGGGTGAACCACGTTAAATCATGTCTCTCATGTGTGTGATGTGTATTGCTTTGATGTTACTACTACTATCATATGTATTGAAAAGCAAAAAAATTTATCTTATACTTTTCATCCCCCCACTCTCAGTATAAGCACATGTTTTTCAAAGGCTTCTATGGTGTTTCCAATATTAAGGTTTATATGGCCTTTTCAATATCAAGATGTATATGGATTCTTCTTCAAGGCTTCTATGGCCTTTTCATATCAAGCTTCTGTGACATTTTCTTCAAGGATTTTATGGCCTTTTTATATCAAGCTTCTATGGCCTATTCTCCAAGTCTACTCTAGCCTTTTTGTATCAAGCTTCTATGGCTTGTTTGTATCAGGCTTATATGGCCTATACTTCAAGGCTACTATGGCCTTTTCAATCTGTAATGGAGATATTTAGTCTCCTAGATTCACCACACCTTTTTCTTTAGAATTATTCTTTTGTAGAGTTCTTATCCTACATAAGAAACCAATATTTGCACTATGAGGGCACATCGACCTTTGGGCAACGAAGTAGGAGTCTCCTAGCTTTCTATTGTAGGAGTACCAATCCTATGAGAATTAGTTATCTACAACAAAAAAACTTTAGGAAATAGTAAGCAAATTCTAGATATCCTAGATCTTCACTAGATTCTCTATAAATCTGGTGGATTGAATGTTGAGTCCTGGTCTTCACAATTTTTCCTGTAACTCTGTGAAAAGACTCAAGTCAAATGCAATCTTAGTATTTTTTGGGATTGAGATATCCTTCGGTACTCACTTGTGACTCTCCATAATTCTATCACCTAGATTCTTTTGAGAACTTTTGATAGTGGTTGGTCCAATGGCATGTCAGGTTGACAAAACACTCAGGCTCAATAATGATGGTGATTTTTTTGTAGACCTGCATAGACTCGATTTATCATAGCTCTGATATCACTATTAACTTTTGATACAATATCCCAAGGAGACAATAATAATGAGATGTAGAATAATATTAATAAAATTAAATTTGCAATAAGACTGAGATATGCAATAAACATAAATTATATACAAATGAATACAATGTAGCTATGGAGAAAATGAGCACTCCATAAATATAGCTACTAGACTATATTGCATCCATCACCAATGGATGGTGATCCACATAGAACTGAACTAACTACTAAGAACCCTAAGCTATTGTGTCACCGACACTTCTCTCTTATCTATGCTAACAATGAGGCCATCCTTATATAGGTAAAAATAAGATACTTGGCCAACACTCTATCTAGCTGTACAAGTGACACCACAGTTATGCATAAGGGGTTAAACCTAAAATATACTTGTAAAAAAATGGTGAATCCTAATTGTAATCGAGGCGAATCCTAAGCAAATAAAATAAATCATCTTCACACCAAAATTTGGTGGCATTTTAAGCTCTAAAAAGTAAGGTCATATTCGGGATACATTTTGACCTATTAAATTACCTTATAACTTTGTAAAAATACCACCATTATATTAGGCTCAAAAAGATATTTCCAACGAGTACAAATATACCTATGTTTGGATATATATTATGGTGAATTGACCCTAAGAAAAAAATTGTCCCGAAAATTTTAGGCGAATGGGTCAACTTTGAGGGTCCTCATATTTGCTAATTTCCAATTTTGGAAATCCTAATATTCACTTAATTTGTGAATATTCACCACTGTGCATAATCCTAAGTGATACCTTGTACATTTACAACATGCACATGGACACTTGTGCATTTATTACATTGCATGAAGTAACTAGATAACTTCTCCAAAAAGTAATCTAATGTCCTAAGTATGTACCTTTGATGATACATTTACATAACCCAAATGATGGAATATAAACTATTTCTAACAATAACCATGATGTAGAAGAAAATGTCCCACACGAAGGGGAAGAGCTTCACGATGAAGGTTTATGCAGTGAAGATGATGTAGCACACAAGGAAGATGAATAATATTCTTGAGTTTTTACCTTTAGGACGTCTAACCAACAACAATGTAAATATCATCTTCAATCAAGACCAATTATTTCATCACATTTGAACCACTTCACTAGAATAAAAAAACAAGATAGACATATCACACTCGGTAACTCATCTCACATCCTAGTAATAATTGTAGCATGTAGTGTTTTAGCTAGGATTTGGATCCTCATACATCACAAAAATATCTTCTTCATACTTCCCTCAAACACCCTTGACAAGTTTTGTTGCTTCTTTTAACACACATAGGGCATGTCATCAAATGGCAATGGTTGTCCCTTCAAAAATTTTGACACAAACTCTCTATGGCTCTAATACCAGATGTTGAAAATAACTAAATTTAGAAGCACAAAAGTATTTCTCATCATATCTCAACTAAGGAGCATTGTATATTTATTTATACAAATTGATATCTCTTGGTTTTAGGATACCTTTGGTGCTTTGGAGACTAGCATGGGATGTCTCTTGATATTCTAGGTTTTTTATAGCGACACCAAAATAAGGTAATAATTATTCCTAGTATTTATTTAGTTTTTAACAATATTAGTTTACATATTTCATAAGTAATCATACTAGTACCCCTACACCTCCTACTTAGTGATCCTTATTGCATCATTTGTAAAACTATAAATATCCTATCCAAGAACATTATATTTTATCCATAGGTAAAAGCACTACTAAATTGGAGTATCAATATTGTTATTGCTCTCTATTTTTGATACAATAGAAACTGAGTTCACAATAACAAAAAGCAAAAGCACTACTAGCTAGTAAAATTTTTTATGGCACTAGCACTCACTGAATGACACTTTTGTCATTGATCATACAATCATTAACTTATAATTCTATAGTAGTTTATCTCATATTTTATACAAGGGTCTAATATTGGTCAAGGTAAACATATACTATCCTCTAGTCTAGGTGAACTCCTTCACTACTAACTCATCTATTTTATGTCTATTTTATAGGTTGGCTAAAGTGCCATTAGAAATCAATAGTGTCAGCAATGCTTCTGTGGAACCAACATTGATTCTATTAGTAGTGCTTTCATAGAATATTAATAATTCTACCACTAAGATAGAAAGTTTCAAGTTCCAAGATTTTATTTTTAGCATCTTAGATCATAGACTTGTCTACTACTTATTCTACATCTATTTTTATTTCAGTATTTTTTTATTTAAATCAAATAAAGGTAAAGAGGAAAGAAGGAACTAGTTAGTATTAGTATCAATAGGGGACCAAATTTAATCCTGCATCTGATAAAAACAAATTTATATGTATTCATATTAGGAGTTGTTTGCTACATTATCCTTATGAACCATTTCTTTAGAAATAAAAATTGTTTTTCTATTCATCATTTTAAGTGAAAACATATAGTTTATTAGGACCTAGTTGCTATATTGGTTGATACATTTGCAACTAAAATAGGACTAGATTAAAGTTAAGCTTATCAAAGAAAATATTAGGATAAATGTATAAGACAATATCCAAATTTTTCTCATATCCAAAGTTGATCTACCCATTTTTTTATATTCAAAAACTCTTTGGCCACATTATCGAACAACTCCAATGTGGTAGAAAACTACTCGATGTCGAGCACAAAACTCTTTTTTATTGTCAATAAAAAAATTTCTAGGTAGGTTGAGCACGTGCTACAAATAGAAGTAGTTGGGAAATGTTTGGTGGTTGATTTAAATCTTTGGTAAGCCAAAAAATGTAAGTTTGATACATAGCCTTCATTGTTCAACGAGGTTCAAAAGAGGGCGTTGGGAAGGAAGCGTCCAGATAACAACTTTAGACTGGCTGCTCATCAGCTAAACCAATAGGTATCATGGAAACTGATTTATGAGTTAGTATCAAAAAACTTTGACAACCTCATCCTAAATGAAGTTAAAGGTGAATATTACATAGGTATTTCATTTTTCTTTTTTTAGACAAAACATGCACTATGATGGTGAGAGTCCAAAGATCACTTGAAGAACCAATACTACCATGCATGAAAAAACACTATAGTATAGCATAAATATGCAGTATTATTCTTAATGAAATCTACTATTGAACTATCTCTATCTACTAGAGCTTCAAAAATACTTTACATCCCTCTAGTCGAACAAAAATGCATAAAATTGGTTGGACATAACCCAAAACCAACAAGCAAATGAACTAATGCTAGTTAGGATTGTAGCATAGGGGTGCAGTATTCCCAGTGGGGAGGTGGTTTCCAAGGCTTAGAATGATCAACTTACTATTCCCAATCGATGGACCAAATCGTACCACCGTACAGTCCTCACAACTAGCAATGTGCGACAACTAAACAACTTGTACGGACCCCAAATCGTACCACTGTACGATCCCAAATCATACAGTGATAGAGCTTGTATGATTTCACACTTAGCCAATCCTTCAGATTTGGTTTTGCAAGCTGTCGTACACAGTTTTGTAACTAAACAAGTCGATTTCCCAATGCTGCCAAATCGGGTAAATTTCCTTCAATCGCATAAACTGCCAAATCGGGTAATTATCTTCTGTACGATTTGTAATGAACTTGGTGTACGATTTGTATGAAATGAAGGTACATCCAAGTGCTAAATTGGATATTCTCTTGGACCAATCTCTCTCAGATAAGTTTTGTAAGGGTTTAATATGGCAATTAATCCTAATTCTACCAACATGCAAAGTACTTTATCAGGGTTGAGAGAGTTCTATATCCAATGGCGACGTCCAAAAATCATACAACAGTGTTCAATACATCTCCCTTGATATCATCATCATCACAGATCATTCCTCAAAGCCACACAGTGCTGGTTTAATCCAATTCCTCCATAGCAATGCATAAAATAGCCATAACAACCAAAAAGTACATGCAATAGAGATAAACTGTCAAATGCTATTCTACCATTCCAGGATCATACAATACATGAGAGAAACCATAAACTATGCTCAAGATTTATTATTGTTCAACAATGTCAATCAACAATCAGAGATATGCAATAACACTTCACAACCAAAACTCATAGCATTCCCAATAACCAGAATATCACCAGATCATAACCAGACTATCAAAATTGAAAATGGGGCCTTATATAATGTTGCCTAGGCCATTCCAAAGTGGTTCCTGAGGCAATTAGTTATTTACAACTGCCCATGCATAACGAAATACATTAATTAAGACTTTTACTAAGTCTAACACCTTAATTATCAAAATCATGCGCAATTACAACTTAAAATTACATTTCCCATGCATTTCATTTCATTTGCACATTGTATGGTTTACCTTCACCTTGTATGGTTTGCCCTTCTGATTGTATGGTTTACTCCTACCTGTACGATTTACAAAACTTGTCAAAATTGTCAAACTTGGGCAAATCCTTTTATCACTTCTTCTTCTGGGAGGTGGATTTGTTGCCTACATCTGCCCTCCCCTTTACTTTGGTCGGTGTCCTCATCGACTCATATTTTTGTTTTAGCTGTACCTCGTAATCCATGACTACAACTTTCAAGTCATCCACTTGGGTTTGAAGAATTGCATGTTGGTTCTTCAACTTGGCTGTGTAGTTGCCCATTTCTACTACTTTCAACCCATGGTGATTAGCTTTCTCTTTGGTAGTCTTCAGGAGTTCCCTCAATTGCTTTTCATGATCAGTGGCACTCTTCTTCAGCTTCTCCTACAAATGTGCTTCTGTTCGAGCTGCTACTTGTAATTCTTCATTCTTATCTATAATGGTCTGCAGATGGTGATGAATATCTACCTCCAAAGCATGAACAATATCTTCTTTAGCACTCAATTGCACTTGCTTCTCCAAGACTATCTCATTATATATTTTATTGTCCTATGTGAGCTCTTCTATCTTCTTAGCTTGCATCACCAGTTGCTCATCTTTCTTGACCAACTACATTTTCAGCTATTCATCCTTTGCTCTGAGTTGAGCCTCCAACTCCTTAATCTTATCTTCTACCATCTGTGAGACCTATCACTTCTCCTCTTCAAGTGAACTAAGTCTAGCCTCAAAATCAGCCCTAGTACTTAGCAGTTCTTCTTCCAATTTCTTTATTTTCTCTTCTATTATAGCCTTACTCTTCTACAATTCTTCCTCCATTGCAATCATTTCTTTTCAAGTGGCTTCCATCTCCTCCTTCTAAGCTTCCTTGAGCTGATAGATCTACTCCAATCCTATGCTCAACCACTCTATCCAATGTGTTAGGAAGTTCAACTTCCTCAGAGTGATAGCCAATCCTATAGTAACCCTCTTATGTTCCAACTCCATTATATTCATGGGATAAGTCAGATAATTAGCTCTATCTAGGTACAACCTCGGATGCTACCTATAATTGGTTCTCACTCCCTCTAGCAAGTCGTCTCTTCCCAACATCATTGTTACCTCTTCCCTGGGTAACTTCCATGGGTGTTGTACATGAATATCCAATTCTCCTTGTACGCTCCTCATTGCTCACCCATTCTATTATCTTCTCCAACTCGAGAAACACTTGTTCCTCCCATAACTTCAACTCTCCCATGCATCCAATACAAAACTATAATTTGGTGCTAGCTATGGCATTGCCTATCTGAGAGAAGAAATGTTCCACCTTATCTTCTACTCCTTGTGCATCCTCCTCAGTTTCAATATTTGTGAACTATGGTACCTCCAAGAGATAACTTGTTTGCAACCTCCACAGTTCCTCATCTGTAGGAGTTCATTCTTCCTCCTCTTCCATGTGGTGGCTAGAGCTTCCCCCAAGGCTCTCTTAGTGTTTATCTTTTCCCTTGGTGGAGTCTGTTCTACTATCCTCTCCACCTCCACATCTTCTTCTATATTCACAATCTCCTACTGATATTGTTACTGTTCTATTGATTCCTAGGCTTCTTTCTATTCAGTGAAGCCCACCTGTTGCTCTTTGGTCACCTACTCTTCTTCCTGATTCTATTGAGTTTCCATTACTGTGACTTTTTCAACAATAGGTTCTTCTTGTTCCTGTGATGCCTTCATCTCTTCCTATGCATCACTCTGATTCGAACTTCCTCCCATCATAAATTTGAAATGAGGCTTCTTCTTTTCTCTAGACTCTTCCTCTAAGGCTTCCACTCTCACCTCGATTTTCTCTTTTTCCTCCTAAGTAGTGGCTGCTACTTCCTATGCTATCTACCTCACTTCTATATCCTCCAACATTTTTGAAGAGTCCAAAATTTCAAATTTATCATGCTAGAAAATCTATGGGGATTCCAACATCTCTTCTACTCCTATCCAATTCCAATCCTGCAAATCTAGCTTCTCGAGTCTGACTATCCCTCTTCTTGTTGATTTTTTTATACAGTCTCGACTTATTTTTCTAGAATGAGATTATTCACCATTCTTTCTTATTGTCTCCTTGTTCTTACTTGTACTAGGTTGGATTGCCTCCCCATAATTTCCTCCCTTTCCTAAACTAATGATTGCTCCTACTACCATTGCTGAAGTGCTTGTTGTTCCAGTTCAGGTTCCAACTTCCTAGGCCTTTTCCTTCTAGGGTGTACATCCTCATCCAAGAAGTATCCTCCTATACTATAGTGGCTTGCTACTCTTTCTTTGTTCGAGACTTCTCTAGAGTCTCCTCTGAACTGGTACTGACTTTACCCACCTCAAAATGGTTGGTTATCCTACCTTAACATCCCTAGGTTCTATCAAACTTAGAAAGTGGATTCCCTTCTCTATAATAACATTTAATAACAATCCAATGGCATGGAAAGTCATCCCAAAATTCTTTGGCCTCTTTGTTAGTACTTCATGCATATTCTTCTCTAAATAGGTACCCCAATCATACCTGATTCCTTTGGTGATACCTTCTACATACTGAGCCATCCAGATTGGCATCTCTATAGCTCATGTATCTCCTAACAATCAAGCCATCATAGTATTCATAGCACATGGCCAATATTTCCCTTTCAACTAGCTCTATTTAATTCCTCAAGTCCCTACACCCGAGATCTTTGCATCAATCAATGATTTCACATTGGTAAGTGAAGTGATGATGTGATGTGTCTCAATCGGATCAACCAACTTCTTAACTACCTCTATGCCATATGCTGGCAATCCAAATATTTTCTTGAATGCCTCTATCATAACTTCTACTTTCACCGACCTCTTGCCCACATTGACATAGGTAATTCTAGTTGCAGGATTATACGCCTGAACCATATGCAATAGATAGTTGTAGAAGAAGGTCTTCTAGTGTGGTGGCACTTGCGCTATTACAGCTACACCAACCTCCTCAAACTATTTCCTCCAAGGGTGGTTCTTGTTTTCTTCATTACTCCACCACCTCCTGCATGTCTCTCCTCCATGTTGTATGAATGATATATTCGTTATCTCAACCTGACCTTCCTCAGGTCCGCTACTCAGATCCTCATCTAGATCTAGAAAATGTACTTCACTCCTCAACTCCCTCCTTGAGATCCTCTCTTGTGCCATCTCCTCCTCTCGGTATCTTGGTGGTGTCCTCCTTCGATCAGCCCTCCAATACCTCTGCCCTCTCCATGACCTGTATCCTCCTCTCCTCCAAGGATGAGTACCACGCCAACCATGGGACTGAAACTATCACCCTTGGTATTGCCATGGATGTGACTCTCTCTCGTGTAGGGGTCCTGGTGACCGTTCCACCCTATTGGCTACAATTCTTCTTAATCGATATCCGAACTCTTTGGCTGAAATCATTTTCTCGCCATTCCTCTAGTTATCTTGCTACTCGAACATCACCAATTCTACAATTAGAAGTGTTCCAAAAATCATACAATCTACTATAAATCATACAATACGCTTTCCCACTTGCTCCTATACGGTTTCCCAATCAACAACTACCTCCAGATCGTACAACTATTCAATATTCAACTATTCAATCTTCAAACTATTCAATATTCTACAAATCATACAACTATAGCATGAAAACATACATGGTCATACCACTCCATACAATATCCCTTTCTAGCTACTTCCCCTCATCGAATCTATACACTTTCGTATGATTCTATACGATTTGCTCAAAAAGCTTAAAATAACCCAAAAATTGCTTAAAATCGTACAATCTTTTTCTTGAGATCGTACAATCTACCTTCAAATCATACAATACATCTCTTAAAACCCTTGTTCACCTAAAAATCATATTTTTCACCTCTCCTCCATGATTTCTCACCAACCCAGTTGCCGAAATACCTCGATCTATCTTTTCAATGCCTTTTGGGAGCAATTTTTCAAATTTTCCACACTTGGCACAATTTATCCCCAAAAACAAAATTTCTTGGCTATTTAATATGGTTGTACAATCTTCTCCTTCCTTCCCTCTATCTTCTCCAGTTTTTTTGCCACTTTTATCAGATTAGGGTTTGTAAGCTTCTTTTTCCTACAATTTCTCTACTCCAACTCCAATCTACAACTTCCTCAAACCCTAATGTACATTTTTCAACAACCTAGTTCATATTTGGATGCCTTCTACTACAAACCCTCATTTCCCTTTGGATGAACTCAAATTCTACTTTTAATGGAGTCAAACCCTTGCTTTTTCTCCTCTAGTTTGATTTTCTTGAATGTGAAAAGTCTTCGTGGTGCAAATTAAAATATGGGTCATGCAATATTGTAGCTCACTGATGTATTTTAATGCCCATGTAGTCATCTCCATTTAGTTGCATACTTTTCACCTTCATCCTCCTAAAAATTTGAATTCCTCCTTGTACGATTTGAAAAATTGCTAGGGTGAGCCTTGTATTTAAATTATCCTCAAACCCTAACCGCTCCAAATTTAAAATTGTGCCACTTTGCATGTCTTTTCATCTTCCTTGCCTAGATGATCAACAACTCATCACTTTTTCATGCGATTTTTAACTTTTTCCCATGCTTTTTTGACAACACATCATTCCACACATGCGAACATTAAATGCGATGGTTGAAAATCGTACAATTACACCCAAAACCATACATTATACGATCCAAATCGTACAACATGCCTCCTTGTATGATTTTGCATGTAATTTTTCCAATTTTACTTGTACGATCTCTCACTTATGCTTTTTCAACTTTAAATTTGACTTGTACGATCTATCACTTAGAGAATTTTTCTATTTTTCTCTCTTTGAAGAGGTCATCATTTCCAGTTTTCAACCCACTTCCTTCTTAATTGCATCCCGAGGGATTTTCACAATTAAGGCATTTTATTTTATTTTTTATTTTTTTTTTCTTCTTTTTTTCATTTCCTAACCTATTTATACTTACCATCATGGAAATCGCACAATGACATTCACTTGTACGATCCCATATGATTCTTCTCTTGGAGGTTCGACTATGACATTCTGAGTGGTTGTGTCATCTAGCACCACTTGCTCTCTAGGACGATTCATCTCCACTTGTGATGTTACCGAGTTCCCTAGCCTTCCCATACCATGTGTACAATTTGGGATTGTACAATTGCAAGTTGGAGTATCTTCACCTAGTGTCCCTTCCTCTTGTCATATAGGTGATTGATCCCTTGGTAGCGGTGTCCTTACTACTCTACTATCATTCGAGTGACTTCTCTACCTATCTCCTCAGATCAATTCTTGCTCCAGACTTGGTGATCGGATCCTTTATTGTCCCTAGTTTCTTTCATCTACAAAATGCACTCTTCCTCTACCAACAAGGCCTCTACCATGCGAGTGTCTTCCCCATCCTATTCCTCTTGACATCGGGCTTCTCTACACTAATGGTGATTCCTCCCTTTCTTGGAGTAATCCTCTACCACCTACCACTCTTTGAGGTCCTCATAAGATTAGGGGTGGTCATCCCAATGGATACTGCCTTATGGGGTTTGGTAAGATCCCTCTCATCCATGGTAAACCTTATAGATTCCTTGTCTAGTTCAAACAAGCTAAGGGTGTATCTCCCGACCATCTAGGAGTAGGGGGTCAAAACCTTCCTCATCCTCTTCCTCCTCTAATTGTAACATCACCTTGTCCTTGCTCATTCCATGGTCGAATACCTCCTCCCCTTCCTAGATGAAGCCTTAGGGGTCCTTGTCTATTCCTTCCTCCCATTGCTTGATTATCAAGAGTTATCTCTACCAACTCAATGTTGGCTAGTGGACTTCTACTTCATCTTGTACTTGGTGATAATTATCGTAGTGCTCTGATTCTATGATCTGCACGTGCTAAGTGATGTCTCCATATTCTTTCCTCAAAGCATATTTGTGGAGATGAAGTTGCCAAGACCTCTCTATATGCATCAAAAAAATCTATCTCAGAACTTGAGTCATTTCGATTATCTTCTCTCTGTTCCACCCAATCTATTGGTAAATTCATCAGTCTCTCCAATCTCCTTACTTCTCTCCTTTATCTTCTCAATTATCGATGGGCTATTATATATGCTTGTAGATCAAGGTTGGTTTGATGCTCCTGTGATCTCCCTAGTTGTCGATGTGTTGTTGTACATGTTGGGGGATCATGATTATCTTGAGGATTCTAGGGATTCCCTGGGAAATCATCATCATCACTACTTTTTATGCTAGGTTCCCTTACTAGCCAAGGCATTCCTTCATCATTGGAGTCACTCAAATCTAGTCGTGCATTACCTTGTGATTCAGGTGATGTGGTTGCTTCCTCAATATCTCACCAAAGCATCTCTGCATCTTCATTCATCATTGGTGGATCACTTGGTGGTACTTGTGAACTTGTGCTTGCACCATCATTTCTTATACCACTCCTTGGAGTTATCCCCTCATTATCCTCAGGTTCCCCTTCTAGCTCCTGTAGCCTAGCTATTCTTTGTTCATCCAACCTTCGTATTGTACTATCCAATTCTTGGATGGTTTGTTCTCTCAACCTTGCATTATGACCTCGCAATGTCTGATATTCTTCCTATAGTTGTTGAGTCTGTAGTCACATTCTCTATTGTAATAGCCCTATCTGAGCTAATGGAGTAAGTCCAACCAATTCTTCATCGATGGTCTCATTCCTATTCTCCTCTAGAACTTCCATTTCAAAAGTGTCCACTCTATCCTCATATCATACTATTAACCGTATCCTTCTTCGTCCTTCAGCTTGTTGGGGTAGTTCTCTACGCTCCACCCGAGGATACATCATATTTCTATTTACTTGGGGTGCTTCTTCTTGCCTTCCCCTATTTCTAGGTAATAGTACTATCTCTTGATATCCTCTTTCATTTGGAGGAATCCATTCTTCATCTTCCTCTTCTACTCGTTCGGTCCCATCCACAAATCTGACATGCACTCACAATCTTCTTCTTTCTCTAGGTCGAGGTGCCAACTCCTACTATTCTATGGTTGGTCTTGTATCCTCCCCTTCTACAAATAAGTGTGTGAGTCCTATGTCAGGCTCCTCCTATGATGGACCTTGCTCACCTTGAGTCCTCCATTGAGCTTCTGCTCATCTTCTTCATTCGATCTCTTCTGAAGAAATGAATAAGCATTGTACTTTGTAAGGCTTCAACTTTGAGCCATTTATAGTGTTAGGTACCTCAATCCCATTCAAGTTTTGCAACTTGACTGCTCCATTATTCATTACTTCTACCACTTTATAGGGACCAAGCCATAAAGTCTTCAACTTACCAAGCTTGATTTCTCGCTTTCCATTAAACTTTAGAACTAAGTCACCCGGACTAAGTTCTAACTTCCTCAAATGTTTGTCATGCCATGACTTCCTTCTTTTTTGAGCTACCTCAATCACCCATTGTGCCATGAATCTTCTTTCATCTAACTTGATCAGTGTTGTCAGTCACTCTTCCAAACTTTCTTGATCACCCAAGTGATGCTCTACCGTGACTCTCAAACTTGGTATCAAGAATTCAACTAGCACCACTACCTCCTATCCATACATCAAATAGAAAGGTGTATGCTCTATTGTTGGTTTAAAAGTTGTTCTATATACCCACAAAATAGATGGTAGCCTTTCCTCCCAATATGCTCCTTCTATTCCATAGGTTTTATACAAAGTAGATACCAGGACTTTATTTGTTGCTTTCACCTACCCATTTGCTCTAGGATAGTATAGACTAGACAATGAGTGCAAAATCTTAAATTTTATTGTTAACATCTTGATGATTTCATTGACAAAGTGTCCTCCTCGGTCACTCGTTATCTATAGAGGAATACCAAATCTTGTGATTACCTACTCATACAAGAATCTTATTGTACTTTTAGTTGAGTTATCAGGTAATGCTCTCGCTTCGACCCATTTTGTCAAGTATTCTATTGCTACTACAATGTATCTACACTTCCTTCTATGAGATATCTTCAATGGTCCGACGAAGTCCAATCCCCACCTTTCAAATAGTTCTTGGGGTTGTGATGGATGCAATGGCATAAAGTCCCTCTTTACTAGCTTTCCTACCCTTTGACAAGTATCGCATGCTTTCACATACTCTTTTGCATCATTATACAGTGTGGGCCACCATAATCCTGCTAGTAATATTTTCCTAGCGATTGCATCTGGTCCCATGTGCCCTCCTACTAAGCCTTCATGAGCTTCTTTCAATGTCACTTTGACTTCTTCTTCCATCACACATCTTCGTAAGATACCATCACTTCCCATTTTATACAACAATCTTGCTATCAACTAGAAGGGTGCTGACTTCATAATCACTTTATTTTTCTTGGTTGTCATCATTTCTTGTGGCAACTCTCCTATGGAAAGGTACTGGCCAATCAACTTGTACCATGATGGAACAACATTGATGGTGAATAATTATGCATCAGGGAATTCATCCGGAACCCTTATTCCTATAGGCTCTCCTGATCGTATCCGAGATAACTGGTCTACAATGACATGCTTCTTACCAGGTCTCACTACTACTCAGAATACGAACTCCTATAGGGTGATGAGCCACCTACTAACCCATCCTTGTATCACCAATTTGTTTATCAAGTACAATAAGGCTTGGTGATCTACATAAAAAGCAAAGGGATTTACCAGTAGGTAATGCCTAAACTTTTGGACTGCATATACCATACCCAAAGCTTCTCTTTCTATTGTACTATAATTTCTCTCCACCCTTGACAATAGGTGACTAGCAAAGAAAATAGGTTGATCCAGCCTGAACTATCCTTCTTGTGCCAAAGCACATCCGATTGCAAAATTTGAAGCATCAATATGGACATGGAATTCCTTATCCCAGTTTGGGAACACCAAAATTGGGCTACTCACAAGCTTAGCCTTCAACTCCTCAAAGGCTCCTTGGTGCTCCTCTATCCATCTGAAAGGAACATTCTTCTTCATCAATGAATCCAATGGATAGGATACATGTGCATAGTTCCTGATAAACCTTCGATAATACCTCATCGATCCAAGGAAGGTTTTAAGTGAACTCACATCATATGGTTCTTCCATGTGCAATATCACATGGATCTTATCAGGATCTATTTTTAATCCTTCACTGCACACTATGTGTCCTAACAATTTTCCATATGGTACCATCAGGTAGCACTTCCCAAGGTTTAATGATATTTGTGCATTTTTGCACCTACTCATACATTCACTGAGAGTAGGAAGATGCTCCTTGATCTTCCCATAAATGGACCAATCATCCAAAAATGCTTTGAAGTTCCCTATTGCCAACTGATCAAATATATACAGTATGATGCATTGAAATGTAGTTAGGGTATTACAGAGCCTGAATGGCATTCGATTGTATGCATAGATGCCATTCTCCACAATAAATGTGGTCTTCAACTTATCCTCCTCGACTATACTTATTTGATTGTAACCCAAAAATCCATCCAAAAATGAATAGATCTCGTGTCCTGCGACTTCTTCCAGGATAGAATCTATGAAGGGAATAGGGAAGGGGTCCTTGATAGTTACTGTGTTTAGACTCCTAAAGTCCACACATATTCTAATTTTGTCCACTTCCTTCTTCAAGGTGACCACTATAGGTGATACCCACTCACTGGTCGTAACCCTGAAGATGATTCCTACCTCCAACATCTTCTCTATCTCTGCATTCACTAATGCAACATATTTTGGGTTCATTCTATACGGTCTCCTCCTTACGGGTTGTGCTCCAGGAATTAGTGTAATCTTGTGGACACATAACTCAGGTGGTACTCCCTTCAAGTCCTTGTATGTCCATGCAAAGACATCCTTATATTCCAAGAATATCTTAAAAGCTATCGCTTTCAGTACAAGGTTCCAATCATCACCATAATGAATCATCCTAGGTTCATCCTCCATCCCTAGATTGATGTCCACTATCCGAGGTCCTTCATATTTGATATTCTCTGGCTCACTTGTTACTTTCTCTACATTCTTTGGGTGTGTCAATCTTGCATCAATTTCTGCATCTCCTACTATATACTCTGCAAAACTATTTGGAAATGTCCATTTCTCTTCCACCTCCTTCTTAGGTTCCTAGCTGACTTTGGGTTCATCTTATTTTTCCTTGATCTCCTCTGAGTCAATACAGAGGTAGTTGGGCTAAAAAATTTTGTACTCCTCCATTTTCCAATGAAGAAGTCCACTATCAGATCTAGCTTCATCTTCACTACATTCATCTAGGTACAACATTCCTTCTCCATCTAGTTCATACCCTTCATCACCTAAGGAATTTTTTGATTCATCAGTCGTAGCTACATCCTCACTGACCTTTTGATTAGTCAGATTAATCATATATTTGTGTTGTCCCTTCTTGAAAGTGATCTGATTCTTTCCCTAGTTGTGATTAACTTTGGCTACTCGTAGCCATCCTCTCCCCAATAGAGCATCGTATGTAGGCTTTTGCATAGTAATCACAATAAAATCCAAGATAAACTCTTGGTTAGCTATCACCACTTGTTGTGCTGTCAAGACTCCCTTTGTCTTGATACCATATTGGTCAGCACCATATAATCGAAAGCTCGGTGCCCATAGAGATGGAGCACCTAGTTCTAGCTAGGTCCTTTCAGGTAGCACATTGATGTTGGATCCTCCATCCATAATAACTTGTGTCAATTTGTGCCCTAGGATCTCCATATGCACTAATGCAGGTTTCTTTCCCACATCAATCATCAATATAGTTGGATCCATGAATTGGTCTTTTTATTTCTTTTCCTGAATTGGTTGACTCTGCACTTCCATCACCTTATGTGGTTGTATCTCTTCCACCATCACTTTTTGTAATGATGGAATAGCTTCCAATAGGTTAGCCACTTTGATCTCTATTATGGTGTCCAAAACCTGTGCTTCCAGACTCTGCACAATTGCCTTCTCTTCTGATGGATTTTTTAGTTCCTTTTCTTCAGCTAACTTCACTTGTTTAGCTTTTTGTGCTTCATCTTGTAGTATTTTCTTTGCTACTTGCTAGCGCTACTTTTCCTTTGCTGGCTCTGGATACTTATCCTTTTTAGCTTGATTCCTTATCACAACTAAAACTTCCTAGGTTTCCTCCTTAACTTGAGGAACCTCAATATCTAAATAATTTACATTCTATGGGTTACTTGAACTCACCTACTTTGGGAAATTTGCTTCCTTGTGGTTACCCAAACCACCAACAGGGGATATTTCCTATCTCTGAGGTGAAGGATAATTTTTCATGAAATGCCCCCATTCTTGGCAATTGTGACATTGTATGATCGGCCTCCCTTCTGAGTCATACTACAAATAGCTCTATCCTCCTTATCGATTACCCTAGTTTAACCTTCCACCTCATCGACTATTTCTATAACCACCACTTGTTGCTTGTTGCCCACTTCCTAGGGTCTTCTAGTTTCTCTTCCTGCTCCTAGATTATCAAGACCTATGGATGTACTCTTGCATTATATGGACATAGCATTACCTCATGTCCCATCACATTACAGATATGATAGTAGTCATTTCATGGATACTTCACATTTGTATGCCCTTCCATCTTGCATTATATGCACCAAATATCATTCCTATCAAGTTTGCTTCTTTGTTATTTCATGATCTTGTCAAACTCCTGATGAAATGATGCTACTATCCTCTATATAGTGTCATCTTCTCCACTATCTAAATCATTAGACTTGGGATGAGATAAAATTCTTATGTATATCTATTTTGATTCACTCTCAAAATTCTTTGCATGCTTCACAACTTCTTCATACATTTTTGATGGTATTGCCTTCATATTTTTCTTATATTTTGGTAGTAATCCATCTACAAACCACCACTTTACCAATACATCTACCAAAGGCATCTACATCTTATCTACTAACTACTTTAGTCTATGGTTGTATGATTTTACATCTTCATCAGAATTTTGCTTAGTCATACAAAGTTTCGTAACAATGTCTCCATCATCCTTCAAAGGGCAAAATTCTTCAATGAATTTCTCCTTCACTTGATTCAAATTTCAAAAATCTATTGTATTTTCCCTCTTCAGATACCAATCGATCACCAATCCTCTCAAGGTAGCAGGAAATAAAGTTACCCAATCATCTGATCGGTCTACACCATTTGCTCTCCAAATGGTTATACAAGTTTTGATATGTCTTGTGGGGTCTTCCTTACCCTCACCTGTAAAAGGTGGACATCTCTGTTTGGCTGCCCTATTAGCCATCTTCGGAGAATCATCCTCGTCACTTGAGGTCTCCCATGGAATCTCTATCTGATTCCTCCTTGGGGGTGTTTTACTACAATCATCATCAAAAGTTTCTATCCGAGGTATCTTATTCTATCCCACCAATCATTGACCAAACTCACATGCATCTTCACTCCATGACCTCCTTCGCTGATGTGAGGGAGATGGTCTTGGTCCTTCCTCCTGAGACCTCGTGCCCTGTTGCTCTAGTGCCTGACTCCCATCCTCTACACTCCCTTGCAACCCTTCCATCACTTTCTTAGGTGTCACCATCCACTCTCCTTCCTCATGCACTACTTCTCTATCAACTCGTGCCTCTACGCTAGGTGGTTCTATTACCTCCTCATATCTCTTCAATAAATCCTTGTGCTCCTTCTTACTATAATTTTCTCTTATACTTCCCATCTCCTACACCTTTGTACACTGGTGTCTGTCATTCACCTCCAATTTTATAGTATTCTTACTTGTCAATTTGACCCATTTTAACAAAAATGCCAGATTCGATAAGGCAATGGTGCCAAATGTAGCATAGGGATGTAGTATTCCTAGTGGGGAGGTGGTTTCCAAGGCTTAGAATGATCAACTTACTATTCCCAATCGATGGACCAAATCGTACAACCGTACAGTCTCTACAACTAGCAATGTGCGACAACTAAACAACTTGTATGAAACCCAAATCGTACCATTGTATGATCCCAAATCATACAGTGATAGATCTTGTATGATTTCACACTTAACCAATCCTTCAAATTTGGTTTTGCAAGCTTTCGTACATAGTTTTGTAACTAAACAATTCGATTTCCCAATGTTGCCAAATCGGGTAAATTTCCTTCAATCGCATAAACTACCAAATCGGGTAATTATCTTTTGTATGATTTGTAATGACTCTAGTGTATGATTTGTACAAAATGAAGGTACAACCAAGTGCTAAATTGGATATTCTACTAGACCAATCTCTCTCAGATAAGTTTTGTAAGGATTTAATATGGCAATTAATCCTAATTCTACCAACATGCAAAGTACTTTATCAGGGTTGAGAGAGTTCTATATCCAATGGTGACATCCAAAAATCATACAATAGTGTTCAATACATCTTCCTTGATATCATCATCATCACATATCATTCCTCAGAGCCACACCAGTGTTGGTTTAATCCAATTCCTCCATAGCAATGCATAAAATAGCCATAACAACCAAAAAGAAGTACATGCAATAGAAATAAACTGGCAAATGCTATTCTACCATTCCAGGATCATACAATACATGAGAGAAACCATAAACTATGCTCATGATTTATTATTATTCAACAATGTCAATCAACAATCAGAGATATGCAATAACACTTCACATCCAAAACTCATAGCATTCCCAACTAACCAGAATTATACCAGAATATCACCAGATCGTAACCAGACTATCAAAATTGAAAATGGGGCCTTATATAATATTTCCCAGGCTATTCCAAAGTGGTTCCTGAGGCAATTAGTTATTTACAACTACCCATGCATAATAGAATATGCATTAATTAAGACTTTTACTAAGTCTAACACCTTAATAATCAAAATCATGCGCAATTACAACTTAAAATTACATTTCCCATGCATTTCATTTCATTTCATTGCACATTGTACGATTTACCTTCACCTTGTATGGTTTTCCCTTCTGGTTGTATGGTTTACTCCTACCTGTACGATTTACAAAACTTGTCAAAATTGTCAAACTTGGGCAAATCCATTTATCACTTCTTCTTCTGGGAGGTGGATTTGCTGCCTACAAGGATAACCCAAGCCTAATCGAATGCTCTAATACCAGATTTTATGTGGATCAAAGAAGCTATAGATTTCATTAATCAAGGTGCTTAAATAAGCATGTATAACTTACAAAATAACAACCATCTAAACTTAGCATAACAATATGGATACCATAGCTAAAAAACTAGCCATCCAACAAAATATCACGTTGGAATAACAAATATGAGCTAACAAGAATCTAAGCTAACTATAAGCTAACAAACGTGAGTTGTAAGAAGCTTCACATAATACATAAGATAGAAGAAAATGAGAAATAATAAGCCTAACTAAAATAAATAGGCCTACAAACCTATCCTAAGTAGTATATCATATATGGTCCTCATCACCCTAGGAGATCCACTAGACAACTACTAAGAGAAATATCAAATTCATCTAAGGGATTCACCACTTTTTTAGATTTCCTTTAATTTTTATAAGATTTTTAAATTTTGATTGGGCTAGTAATTTGGATGAGTGATGATCCACCACATGAATTGTATCCTATTTGGAATTTAGCCCTAGTTCTTGGTGTTCTAGATATCAATCCACTATTTATCAGTCTTCCATGAAGGTTAAATATTATATTACCGATGAGTCAAGTAAGCATCTTAGGTGGATGTTTATGATTTTAGATACGATTGGCATACCTTAAATTTTTTCAATCACTATTTGATGCGATAATCAAAGTAACATCTAGCTTAACTAAAATCTAGTGTTTCATCAATAGATAAAACATATAGAGATATGAATGCACTTTATGATATGGATTCATGTGTGTGGGATGCTTGATCTAGTTTCTATACCTTCATCAAAGCAAACAATAGATATTATGACCAAGGTCATGCTTGAGGTCACTTTTGTGCACATGCAGGAGCCTCTTGTGGTTGAAGAGTGTCCCTTAAAGGGGGATGTCAAAATATATGGTGGTTAGCTTATTTTGAGACCACAACTAACTTTTGTACTTGTATTGTTCATATTTTCCCTTTAGAGCCATGTAAACCTTAAAAAATGTGCTTTTGTAGTTTTTCTAATATTTTATTCCTAAAGATTGGTCTCACAAACTTAACCTAAAGATAACTTGTATTTGAGTATAATACCCCTTCATACCAACCATTTTGATTATTGACTGAAGTGTAATTTCATTTCCATATAGTGAGATTACTTGGTATCTATGGAAAACCCCATATATTTTGTGTTCTTCGTTCTTCATTTTGTGTATTTCTTTTCAAGCAATACTAGGTAATGTTTGATTCCATTTGTTTCTGAAAACTACTACAAAATCTAACATATTTATCCTCCAAAATAGGTTTGGAAATAGGCTTGTGAAGACCAACCCTACCCAAGAATATACAAATGAAAACATATTAATAATGAATTATAAATTTGAGATAATTGTTTAACTTTTTCATTATTTTTAATATATTTTAAAATTTTAAAAAATTGTCATTAGGGTTTTTGGAGCATGTTGTCTAGTTTCTAATAATATAAACTTTATTACATGTAATTTTATTTACTATTTTTATTAAATTTCAAACTAATATATCTCTAAATTTTATAGACATAAACATATGACGTTCTATTAATAACTTCAAAAATGATTTATAAGTAAAAAAAAGGTGGAATATTAATCTACATATTAAAAGTTATGAATTAAGAAAAAATAAAATTAATTATTAACCATTATAATCATATGAACATACCTTTTATTATTAAAATCTAAAACTAACAAAAATAATGAAAATTTGGTGTTTAAAAAATAAACACATCAAATTTTAAAATTTCTTTTGCTTGTAAAATATCAATTTAATTTTTTTTTTTTTTCTGAGTAATACTTCTTATACACATCCATCATGGGAATTGAACCCGGGTCAGGGTCACATTACCGATAATGCAAGTGTCGTCCTTACCAATAAACCACACTCACGAGGATAAAAATCTCATTTTTATTGATCTACCCATAATCACAAATGATCATATAACTTTTATAAAAAATATATTATTAATAGTAATTTGTAAACATACCTACTAAACCTTAAAAGTGTTATATATATATATATATATACATATATGAAATACTATAATTCCCTTAAAAGTGATATATATATATGAAATACTATAATTCATGCACCATCTTTAAATTCAAAGTCTAGGTAACTCGAATTTTTTTTCTAAAATTAGGTAAAGTGATTTTCAATATTTTAACGTTCACTTAAAACCATTTTAGGATTTACCTTTTTACGTCACCCTCCTAGTGAGCCGGACTATTAATCCATACTTAATTATAAGGGGTACCTCAACCTATCCATGAAACCCAACCTATAAGAAGGCTTTTAGGCAAACTACTTGATTTGTTAATTAGTTGCAGGGGCTAGACCCTCAACCTCTCTATTAAACCTAATCTCTATAAAAAAAATATTTTATGAGTGTACAACTCAAATGAATACTTTTTAATTATTTTTTATCACAACTTTTTATAAATATAGTTTCATTTTAAATTATTTAATTATTTTATTGTATAATATATAAATATGATTATTTGTTCAATTCAAATTCGTTCAAATTTCTAAAATATTTAAAAAATTAAACAATAAAAAATAATTGATTTATACCTAGAAGAAATCGGAAACTATACTTTTCAAATCACAAGCGCCTTAAAAAACAATAATCCCATTAAGAGTTAGAGATAAAGGTATATCTAATAAGCATTAGAGTTTTAAATTATATTTAACATATAATGGTTTAAAAATCAACCATACTAATATACATCCAATGACAATTAAATATATATTTAATATCTACTTATATTATCAACCAACACAACAGCCTAATTAAAATAGTTGTCGATTCTCATCCGTTGTCGTGTTGCTTCTGGCAGTGGCTCTTTAACTTTTAAAAACTCAATAATTGAGAGTGGTTGAGGGGAGTAGTTTATTCTGTAT
The DNA here is from genome assembly GCA_028583015.1 of Wollemia nobilis. Taxonomy (NCBI): domain Eukaryota; kingdom Viridiplantae; phylum Streptophyta; class Pinopsida; order Araucariales; family Araucariaceae; genus Wollemia; species Wollemia nobilis. Next base: position 14,543,735 of record JAQPPZ010015100.1, read on the forward strand.
TTTTTTAAGTAGTTTTTTTAAATAAATTTTTTAATTATAAATATTTAAATTATAAAATAAAAATTGACTAATTATAATTTAAAAATTTTAAGTTTTACTATATGTTTAACCAATTTTATGATCGAGGTTTTCTTCAATTATACATGAGGTAAAGGTTGATGTTAAGTCAATTCTAGGGTTGAGGCTTTTTTGATCTCATATGTGTTGGGTTGGTTATCTCAACATTCCATCATTAATTTTCACGTTGATTTCACAAGTAAAGCTATCAAAAAGAACGAAGTGTCAAGTTGTCCTGTGTTTCTCATGCTAAAGATAAGAGCTTGGCTATACGAGTATGTCCTAGAGCCTGTGGATAGGATAATGTGTGTTGTGCAAGCAAGCCATAAAGGCATTTTAGGTTGCTCGTGACTTTGGACAAACATCGTGTTGAGCAAGAGTTATGGACTTGCGGGCAACGACCTGTCGTGGAAGTACTCTATGTGAGTGAGGGAGTGAAGGACAACTAAATAAGACTAAAGGTCTACAAGCCCATCGAGCACCTAGTTGAGTATGTCCTTGTTGTGCCAACGAGCCTAGCCAGCCATAACATTGTAAGAGAATCTTGAAGGACCTTGGGCCGACCTTGTAAAATTGAATCGTCGGTCCCTCTTGAACAATACAATAAATATTTTCTTGGATCCTAATGTTGTGTGCTCTCTTGTGCAGATGTGTTAAGCTTTTGTTGCCTTGTGCATGAATGTGTGATGTATGCTTTTGCTAACCCCTTTAAGTATATACTTGTGTTGTGGGTTGTTGTTGTGTTATGTAGGGCTCTTGAGACACTAGAAGACATATTTTATGACATCCTTGGTGAGTCTAAGGTGTGCATGGTGTTGGATGATTTAGGGGTCACTACCCTACAACCTTGACCCACCACAATTGGTATCGGAGGTCTAGGTTGGCAAGTCGTATGCAAAGGTTCCTAGCATAATGAATGCTTGAGTTATAGAGTGTTGAGCCTTTCAACCCCTTTGTGTTGTGGATATTTCACAATTGGATGTTTGACTCAGTATGGGTATCTCATACCCAAACATCTTGAATGTTATGGGTATTCCACAATCAGACACCCAAGTCATTGTGTATGTGTTCCACGATCGAAGCATGGTCAAGTTCTTTATTTCACCTTTTGTCTATTAATTCAGAATGACAAAGAATGGAGCTGGAAGTTCTCATCTTGAGGAGTAGCCTCGAGGGCAAGATGAGCAACATGTTGTAGCTAAGCAAGGTGGTGGTAAAGGAGGTGAAAAATCTATCACTAAATTCAAACATGACAGATGGAGGACTTGGAATAGAAGATCTCCCAAAGGGTAGGTGAACTTGAAGAGAAGATTTAGGCTATGGATGGGGGCATAATCGACGCACGCTTGAGTCAGGGAAGTTATGAACGATGACTAGAGGCATTGGAATCCATCATATCTAGATTACTAAATAGGTTGGAAGTGAGTGAGGCAACTCGCGCATGGTTGGTGGATGAAGTCACCTTCTATCAAACAATGATGGTAAAGGTGGTTAGTCAGATGGCCGCAACTAACTGATCAACTTGGAGACTACCCAAACTAAAGAATCCATATTTCTATAGAGCCCGAGAAGGGCAAGCCCTAGATGAGTTCTTCTGGGATATGGGAGAATACTTGGCAGTGTTAGGGAACTTATCGATGAGGTACCATAAAGGTATTGCCTACACATGGTGGATCAATCTGGTCAAGGACATGGAAGAAGGTAGAGTTGCCTAGAGGTTCGACTCGTGGGAGGAACTAAAGAAGGGCTTGAACGAATAATTTTGACCTAAGAATGCCAATTAGTTAACTAGGACAAAGTTGCAAATGCTTAACCATACTGGAAGTATATGGGATTATACAAAGGTATTCTAGAACTTTTTAGTTGAGGTGAGATGGCTTCCAAAAGAGAAGTTGTTCTTGTTTCAACATGGCCTAAAGTCATGGGCTTGGGAGGAGCTCTAAAGCTACAATTCAAAGACGAACAAAGAGGCTATCGTGACTGTCAAGGGCTTCTTTGACTACAAATCTAAATCTAGAGATCCAACTCCAAGAAGAGAAGAGGATCTAGTCATTCTTCTAACAGGTTAAAGAATGGTTGAAAGGTAAACAAGAAGTTGGGGGGGTCTAGGTCTAGCCAGATGAGAGAGAGCTAGCCCTAGAAAGGAAAGGGAAAGGGAAACTCAACATGTGGTTACTCTATTGGACTTGCCAAGGATCACACATAGAAAGAGAGAGTTCTCAATGACAAACAACCACGATTGTTCAACAGGAAGAAGAGCTTGTGTTGAGGGAGAACACCCAACACCTTGGCAGTTTAAGAACAGAGAGTGTGAGAAGTAGGGTGAGTCAATCTTCTAGCAAGCCAAAGGGCAAGAGCCAAGGTGGGAAGACTACTCAACGATCGACAAGGAGAGCTCAAGAGTCCAGCATGATCCTAAAAGGAAAATATCCTATGGGGGTATTGTTAGGGCCCCATCCTAACACTATGATGTAATGCTCCTTATTGAATGTGGGGGGACACCCATGATAATATTTTGTAAATTTTTGTAAATGTGGGAACACCCATGATAATATTTTGTTATGTTTTGTAAATGTGGGGAACACCCATGATAATATTTTGTAATATTTTGTAAACATGGGGAGCACCCATGATAATGTTTTGTAATAGTTGTGGCTCTAGAAGCGCCAAAACAAGTAGCACCATTATATGTAGCAATGATCAAGAATGTAACTATTTTGTAGGTAGGAGATTCTAGCTCGGGTGGCATTTTGCATGTAAGCCAACCTTGAGAGTGAAGTGGTAGATGAAATTTTTAAAACTGTGAGGAGTAGGAATGTATGTATCTTTTGCATAATTAAAATTTAAGTATTGAAGGAGGTTACCCCCTCGAAGTGGCTTGTGATTCAGTGTTACTGTGTGATACTGTTCCTTTTTGCATTTATATTTTGTATTGCAATAGTTTGAATTTTGAGCATTTATGTTTATTTGCAATATTTGTGAGTTTATTTTATATAGTAGCTTGTAAGGGCTTTATAGGAGCCCTTACAACCTTGAACCTGAATGCATTATAGGAGCAACATTTATATTTTGTATTGCAGTAGTTTATGTTTTGAGCATTTATGTTTATTTGCAATATTTGTGAGTTTATTTTTAATAGAAGGTTCCTAACATTTATCAATGACCTAATAAGCAGAGTTGGATGGAATGAGTAACTACCAGACAAGGGTCATTTAGACACTTAATACCATAAGTAGGGTTGAAGGAAAATAAGAACTAGACAATAAGGAGGTCAAGCGAGCGATGAATGAAGTAAAGGGCAAAAGACCACCGATTGCTAGACCTAATGAGGGTGGTCAGGGAGCATGTCGTAGGTTGGTCGAGTGGGCAAAAGGTGCAAGGACAAAGGGAAGAGAGTTAGAGTGTTGAACATAATCGAGGAAGATGTTAAAGACTTGAGAGTCTCTCTCAGGATGAGGTACAATGAAGATTGTGTCGATGTCGAGGTCGATGCCAAGTTTAAAGTGAGGGAGGATTGTGGTAGGTTGGTTATGTCTTCATAGCCCACCATCAACTCTCATGGTGATCTTGCGACCAAAGCTGCTAATGAGAGTGAAGTGCTCAGTTGTCTTGTATTTGCCATGGTAAGGGTGAGAACTTGGCTATACAGGCAAGGTGTGTTATATAAGATAATTGGATTGCATGATGTCTCAAAGCCCGTGGGCAGTATAGTGTGTGTTGTGCAAGCAAGCTATGAAGGCATTTCGGGTCATTTGGAGCTTTAGATGGGCATCGTGTTGAGCAAGAGTTATAAACTTGGAGGTGACAACCTATCGTGGGAGTAGTCCATGTAAGTGAGGGAATGAAGGATGAGCAAATAAAACTTAGGGCCTACGAGCCCATCAAGCACCCAGTTGAATCTATCATTATTGTATCGTTGAGCCTTAACCGACCACGATATTGTAAGAGTGTCTTAAAAGGCCTTGGACTGATCTTGTTAAATTGGACAATCGATTAACCTTAAATAATACCAAAAAAAACTCTTCGCTCCCAATGATGTATGCTCTCTTGTGCCGATGTTATACTTTCACTAACCCCTTTGAAGTATATATTTAAGTTGTGGGTTGTTGTGGTGCTATGGGGAATTTTTTTGTACTCTATGCGGAACTTTTAAAACACTAAAAGGTGTAATTCATGACGGCTTTGACAAGTCTAAGCATGCACGGTGCCAAACAGAGGTCACTTCCCTGCAACCGTGATCCCGCCACACCATGAAAAGGAAGGTTCAATGTAGTCACCCCTCAGCCATCCAAAAAGTAAAGCCGACAAGCAAATCTTCTTATCGTGTTAGGATTTTGTTCCGACATTGGCTTTTTGACCAAATCCCCTTTCTCTTTTAAAAGATCAACGTGGGGACCTTACTACGTCCAGCATCTTTCGTCTTCCAAATCGGTGTTATATTTCCAACACCCCGCTAAAAACAAATATGTCCTTGTTTCACCAACTTTGTTTTTGACATGTCACTAACTCAAAAACGTGGATCAATTTGCCTCCTTTTATCTCCCTCCATTTAATAGGCCACTAGTGACAACAGTACCAACATCACTTTGTCTCTAAGTTCTAGAACTTGCTAACCTCGATAAAATATCAACGCTCTCCAATCAATCATTTGGGGGTTATACCGACTTCATACTTGATTAACACTTTCCACTAAATCGATGAGAATACTTCACCGTTTTCATTAAATCGATGAGAATACTTTACCGTTGTGTAAGCTTTTTCCTGGGTAGTTAACATTCCCCTTGAAAATTGATCCCTAACATTCCTAGTTACAAGTTTGCCCCTAATCATAGGGAGGCAAACCGAAAAAAAACAATTGAAAAATGTTGAAATAGCTAACCTCACAACTAGCATCACGTGGATAGCCATGATAGCGGGGAAAGTCCTATGAAGCGGTGGGTATTGAGTCAGATGGTCCATGCTCCTACTCGTCAATCCTTTCGTCCCTTGTTTCTTCTGCAAAAGAGAACCTCAGCCATGGCCCACATCAACCCCCGTAGTCATGAAACGTCGCTTCGCCTAGCCAAACCAAAAAAAATGCATTAAAAAGCACAGCACGTGTGTGTGGACTCCCGTGTATTCCATATTCCACACGTCTCTAGAGTACCGGACTCACGGCTTCCCCTTATTCCAAATGAGTAGACTTGACACGAACCGACTCTGTTCAAGTCAACACAGTGTCTCAAATCGCAGGCTTTGGTCGAAGCAGTTCTGGTTGTCATATCGGGAATCCGTGCGGGCCATGTGTTGTGCCTCATTTCAAATCATGAACAAAAGAAGTCTAAAACGTGCTTTAGCAGGTCAACCAACTCAAACCCTGTTATGTATTCTGCCATATCTGGCTTGACGAGCTAGACTCATTGCAGATTTGTTGGTGGGGCAAGAAAAAAAAAATGGGGCAACGGTTGCTGGGTTTGATCATACGTTTGCTTTTACTGAGCTTAGCCTGTATGGTCCGAGCCGCCCCAGAGGAGGCCCAGATTCTTCTGCAAATGAAGAAACAGTTTAAAGATCCTGGGAATGCGCTTGAGAGCTGGAAAGAACCCAGTGGCGCACATTGCAACTGGGAGGGAATTACCTGCGACAACAAGACGGGTATGGTGACTGAAATCTCAATTGAAGGCAAGTCACTCAAGGGTCCACTCGACTCCGGCATTTGCGGCTTGCAGAGATTGAAGAAACTCCATTTACCGTCCACTGACTTGAACGGTAGCTTACCTCTGATGAGGAATTGCAGCGAGCTTCAGTACCTGAACCTCACGACGAATTCTCTATCCGGAAGCCTACCGGATTTGTCGCCGCTGAAATCCCTGCATGTGCTAGATCTCACCACCAACGGCTTCACCGGCGAATTTCCTGTTTCAGTGGGAAATTTAACGGAGGTAACCATCCTCAACCTTGCGGAAAACTCCTTTGATCCAGGGAGAATACCTCAAGAGCTCATAAGCCTGAAGAAGCTGAAGGAACTCTACTTGGCGGAGTGCAATCTGGTGGGAGAAATCCCGCATTTTATCTTCAATTTCACAGAGCTGGGCCTTCTGGATCTGTCTTCGAACAGCTTGAATGGCTCTATTCCGAAGGAGATTGGCAATCTGAGGCAGCTCTATCAACTGGAGCTCTTCGACAACGAGCTTAGCAGAAGTCTTCCTCCAGAATTGGGCAATCTGTCGTTGCTTAGGGACTTCGATGCGTCCCAGAACAGACTCAGCGGTAGCATTCCCCATGAGCTCGGGAACTTGAAGAATATGGTCTCGCTTGAGCTGGACAGAAACAATCTTTCGGGGCAAATTCCTGAAAGCATCGGAGAATGGCCATACCTAGAAGGCTTGTCTCTCTATGAAAACAAATTTACGGGCCCATTACCGCCGAAGCTCGGGAGTCTCTCCAGATTCAACACGATGGATGTCTCGGAGAATCGACTGACGGGCCCGCTTCCGAACGATATCTGCAAAGGAGGGAACATGCAATACTTTCTTGCTCTCAACAACCTTTTCACGGGAGAGTTGCCGGAGTCGTACGGCGACTGCAAAAGTTTGGTGCGCTTTAGAGTGAATAACAACCGTCTCAGCGGCAAGGTGCCCGCCGGCGTTTGGGGACTGCCGAATGCTACCATCATCGATCTCAGCTTTAACGAATTCGTTGGTGAAATCAGCCGCGAGGTTGGAAATGCGAGAAATTTGTCCGACTTGGTCATCCAGAACAACCGATTCTCTGGCAGCTTGGCGCAGGAGATCGGTATGGCCACGCAGCTGGTGAAGATCGAAGCTTGCAATAATCAATTAACGGGCAATATACCCAAGGAAATCGGCAATTTGAAGCAGCTGAGTTCGCTTTATTTGCAGGAAAACATGCTGGAGGGCTCCATTCCCTCCGAAATCGGTTCGTGCAGTTCTTTGACTGTCATCAACCTTGCTGGCAATCGTTTGGAAGGTTCGATTCCCGCGGCGTTGGCATCCGTTGAGGGTCTGAATTCTTTAAACCTTTCAAATAACGAGCTCACGGGTTCCATTCCGGGGAGTCTCGGTTCTTTGAAGTTGAGTTCTATCGATTTCTCCAACAATCGGTTGTCTGGTCCTGTTTCGACTTTGCTTCTCAGCGTGGGAAACAGGCAAAGCTTTTCGGGAAATCCAGGGCTCTGCGCCAAAATTTCCGATGCTGATAATTCTCTCGGCGTCTGCTTGACTTCTAGTGTTAAGGAGGAACTCAGAAAAATGAAATTAATAGCCGTAATACTTATCGGTGCAGCGATGGTGATACTGATGTCTGGTCTGATACTTTTTCGTCGGTACCTTCGGAAGCACGGGAAGTCAAAGGATGAAGGGGAAAGTTCATCATGGAGTTTCAAAGCTTTTCATAATCTGAACTTCAATGTGGAGGAAATTTCCAGGGCTATTTTGGGAGAAAAAAATGTTATTGGGAGCGGTGGTTCGAGCACGGTGTATCGGGTAGATTTACATAACAACGAAGCAGTAGCTGTAAAGCACCTGTGGACCAACAACAACAACAAAATGGATGATGACAGTGGCAAACAACAGAAGTATGACGGCAACAACCAGAATGTGTTCCGAGAACATGAACACCGGCTAGCCAAAGCAGAAATCGGAACTCTGGGAACAATTCGGCACAAAAATATCGTGAAGCTTTACTGTTATTTGTCGAACAGAGATTCAAATCTTCTGGTGTACGAGTACATGCCGCACGGCAACTTGTTTAATGCTTTGCACAACGGCGACCGAGGAGGAGGTCATCGTTTGGATTGGCCAACGCGGTACAAGATTGCGCTGGGGGCGGCTCAGGGTTTGTCTTACCTTCACCATGGTTGTTCGCCTGCAATTGTTCACAGAGACGTCAAGCCTACGAACATCTTGCTAGACAATTATTACGAGGCAAAGATCGCCGATTTCGGAGTTGCAAAAATCCTTCAAGCTTGCAGTAAAGGAGCCGAATCCTTAACCGTCTTCGTAGGCACTCATGGCTACATCGCTCCTGGTAAATCTAAGTCCTCAATTTATCATTCTTTTTTTTGTTGTTCTTCATATCAATCAAAAGTCTATTTTTTCTTTGCATTATTTGATCTTAAATTTTCGTTTTCTCATTGATTTTCTCTGTGTTTTGTTGCAGAATATGCTTACTCGCTGAAGGTGACGGAGAAGAGCGACGTTTATAGTTTCGGCGTAGTTTTGCTGGAGCTGATAACGGGAAAGCGGTGCACGGAGCCAGAGTTCGGCGAGAACAGAGATATTGTTTACTGGATATCGCGCAAGATTTCTAGCAAGGAATCTGCGCTTTCTGTGCTCGACTCCAGGATTTCCAAGCCGTTTGAGGAGGAAATGATGAAGGTCTTGAAAGTTGCTATAGGTTGCGCTCAGAAATTGCCGGCTCTTCGACCATCCATGATGGAGGTCGTGCAGATGCTGGTGGATGCCGATCCTTGCAAAAAATCTTTCCAATATGGAAAGAATTCAAAGGCCACTGGCTCTTATGTTTGAAATTCCTGCAAAATATCATCTGACTGGAAGACAAATACCGGAACACATCTTCTCCGTCCGCGAGTTCATCGATTTGATCGTACTCCCGACGATGATGTGAATCCAAAGATGTTTGCAATAAGTAATTGTTATTACTTAATTGGTTGCCTCTTGGATCCATTGACTGCCAACATTCCATCGTTAAATGGAAAATAGTAAATAATTATAACAATTAGGAGATCCAAGAGTCGCAAGTCGCAAGAAGAAATATAAATAATTTTCTTGAGTGTGGTTTATTAGTAAGAATGTCATTTATATTATCGATTATGTGATTGAACCTGACTTGATTAGGGTTCAATAATAGATATGTATAAAAAGTATTATTCAATGGAAAGCTTGAGTATGGTTTGCTAATAAAAAAAGTCACTTATATTATCAATGACGTGATCGAAATCGATCACTTATTCTAATATGATTAGGGTTCAATCCCTATAATAAATAGGTATAAAAAGTATTTTTCAATGGAAAGTTTAATGAACCAGCACTGAGACAAGAAAGAAATTGTTTGTCAATAATTGATGGCATGTGCTAAGTTTGGGTGGGGACGAAGTCTTGCGAAATTGTAACAGTAAAATTCATTGAACGGGGACATGCACTGATATATCAATACGACAAATTAGTAGGTGACATTGGGCACATGGTTTTTCTATGTACTTTTAATGGCATTTTCAAGGTGTTTGGCAGAGAATGTGATAGGAAAGAATAAGACAAACTTATATTCTGTCTACTCATCCCAAGGTGATTAGATTACTCAAATTATTAGTTTTAGTTCCAGGGAAAATAATATGTTTATTCTGATAAACTAATCAATTAACTTTATAAATGAGAGTTTGTAGATTTTTCTAAAGTATTAATCTTACCTCTGCCCTTACTGTCATATGCGTGACAGCGCATTTTACCTTTTAGAAAAAAGGTTAGAAGAGACACGGGTTTAGTGTTGAAAGTGATGGTTTTAAAAAATGTGACACATTTATTAAGGTACGACTTTTCATAGCTTTTGGATGGTTTGGAGAAAATACTTGGCAGGTATTTTTTTTAAAAACATACAGCAACAACTGAAGTATTTAGTTGGAAATATATTGGAGGTCACTTTCTTGTGACTTCAATTTAATTGTTTAAAATATAATAATCTAATATTTTTATCAATGTTTTTCTAAAAACATATTTAATAAATATCAATTTTTAAAATTAGAGATTTAACTTATTATAAGACATGTAAACTGAATACCCATAATTGAGTAGCAAGATTTGAGATTTTTCTTGAGATGGTTGGTGGGTGGATGGAATTGCTTTAGTGTTTTTTTTAATATATTAAAAATTTTTTTTTTTTTTTTGGTTAGTGTGAGAAATTTTTAAAATCAATGTATAGGGTTGGACAGTTTTCTCCTAACTATGACCCCTGTAAAGTTGAGAGCTATTTATTAAAAGGGATTTTAACACACAAGCACCACATCCATCCTCTCACACACTCGTCCACGCCATGATTTGAACCTTGGATCTCCCGAAGAAGAACCAAAGCCCAGACAGTTGTGTTGTTCCCCTTGGGACAAAAATATCTTAATTTTAATTCAGAGGGAAAGGTATGGGGATGAAGATAGTATTTTTTATTATTATTAGTTGTTTATAATGTTTGGATACTTTTGGGAGCAAACACGATTTTTTGGAGCAAAAAATTTTATGCAGTAAGTGGGGGTGACGGATTTTTTGGAGCAAGCAATGACGATGAATTTTTTGAAGTAAATAATGAAATTTTTGGAACAAGCAATGGGATTTTTGGAGCAAGTGATGGAGATTAAACTCTAGTGTGACAAAAGGGAGAAAAAAACATAGCAATTCTTTGAAGCAAGTGGTGCATTTCAAACTCTAGTACATGGAAGAAAATAGCAATTCTTTGAAGCAAATGGTATATTTTTTAAAGAAGACAAAGGAGATAAAACCTTAGTGCAAGGAAGCAGGCAAAAAATTTATTCTTAGACAAGTGACAAATTTTTTGAAGCAAGTGAGGAGAGAGGTGTGACACCAAGGGCAAAAGCGAGAAGTCTTTGATAAGTATTATTTTCTACTATTTGTTTTTCTAGATAAAAGTAAAAGTTATTTTTGGAGTTGTGTTTGGGGTTTTTTCAAACACGAAGGTTTGGGTAGCCATAAAAGAAGAACAAATTTTTAATTTGTTAAAACTTCATAGTACTTGTCGTTCGGGTAGGCAACGGTCTGTGCAAGTTAGGACCTAGTGGAAATACAGATGAAGAACAATAGTGGGACTTTATAAGCCTTAAAGCACGACCTAGCGCTTGCTCATTAATGGATGATAGAAGAACAATTTGTACTAGAAGAGGAACTTTAACAGTTTGAAGGAGAATCCCACATTTTTAAATATGTTTAAACTATTGCACTTTTATCGAAAAAATAGTACGGGATGTTGCACTAAGGTGCAGATGGATGTCAAAGGTGTCTAATATGTCAACTTTGACAATGAAGAAGGGGTTAAGGGGATACAAAGAGGACAAGGATAAAGATGGTTCCTTACTACAACTACCATTGCACTATCAGATTTATCACAACCCTTGGTTCTAGGTTGTATCACCAACAAGATATAGCAACTCAATAGAGGGTTTGAAGGAGGTATTTTCATGGGCTTTGCTGGTGAGTTTAATGCAAAATAGATCAATGGTTGAGAAGGGGAAATATAATAACAGACTAGGGCTATGGCAACTAAGGATAGAGTCATCATCGCATGACATGTATCTTAATCCTAAGGTTGTAAAGACATGGGCTAAGAGGACAGATTTTTAGAGTTTTTTCTGATAAGACTACCACCATGGTGAGTGAAGTAGAGGATGATAAAGACAATGGGACATTCTTTGTTGAGGCTAGTTTTTCTAATGCAAACGCTAATGGAGAGTCCCTCGATCTTGATGCTATAAGGAGAATACAGGATTTTGAAAAGGAAGGAATATTTAGGGGTTTTCTAGAACAAGGTCATGAAGAAGAATCAATGGACTACTTGATGGATCCTTATGAGGTCTCCATATTTGATTGTGGAAAAAAGTACAAAATATGAAAGTCTCATTTAAAAGAGTTCAAGAATGGGCCTGAGTTGGTGATGATTTTGTAGAAAGACACACAACTCTTGGACAAGAGTGATGATTGGGATATGTCCTCTTTAGAGCAAGTTCAAAATAGGCCATAACTCTCTAATGAGGCCTACGAGGGGTAACATAAGAATTTGGGAGAAAATCCAAAGAAGATTACCTTGGAAGCATGTAAAAAGGCAACCAAGTGCATTTGAAGGAGGAGTAATAGAACAAAATTATTCCTAGAAGAAGATGTGAAAATGGGGGAAGTCAAGAAAATGTTTATTAGGAGGTTCTATGGGCGTGCAATTTCTAAAAAATCCTTGGTAAATTGGATTGCCAGGGAATGGATGAAAGTTCTAGGGTATGTGCCTAGTTTTTTACTTCTAGTAAGAGGGTGGTTGTCATTTTAGTTCAATACTAAGGAAGATGTGGCAAATATTATGTTAGAGAAATGGTTTTGGGGGTCAACTTTGTTAATTCTCAAACTGTGGGATCCTTGTTTTGACCCTAAGACCACTTGAATACCTTCTCATAATGTATAGATAAATTTATCAGGGTTGTCATTAGAATTTTGGTTTAGAGATGTTTTTCAAGCCATAGGCAACTAGATTGGTTCTTTCTTGGAGGTGGACAAGAGGTATCGGTCCTCATGCATGAAGACAGTGGCCAGGAATCTTGTTGATGTGGACTGGAGAGATGGATTGGTGGGGCAAATTGTGTTAAAGTATAACAATGGATGCATGTACAAACCCTAGACTATATTGGTGTACCTTTTAGGTGTGTACACTATCATAATTATGGGCTTATTGCAAGGGATTGCTCTCTTGATTTTTCAAGGAAGGTTTGGCATCATAAGGAAGACAGAGGGATATTTAAGGGTGAGAATGAGATGCAATTTTTCCTTCAGACACATAACTTACAGATTGATTATATTATTGAATCAATTCATAAGGAATACAAGCTAGATAAATCAGGGGAAAAAATAGAAAATGTAGAGAAGACAATTAATTTTTTTGTGCCAAATCAAGTGATGGATTTAGAATCATCTCATATTAAAGGCTAGGATTCTCAAAGAAAAATTTGGATTTCATGCTCTTAGATACATATACAAGCTTTCAAAGAAAACCTATTGCCAAATATCATTTCTTATATGGTATTATAGGTAATTTTCTTTTGAGTCCCTCAACTAACCAATGGCCAAATTTATCAGACTATAAAATAAAGTCTCCACTAGAAGAAGGTAAGGGTGGCGTTGATGGATAAGGAGGACCCTTGGATTCCTCTTCCTTGAAGGAAGTAGCTATAGACCTTGGTTTAGACTTTGGTAAGTTTTTCAGTAATGCTTCACAAGTAAATCACTTTAAAATTGCTTCCCCACTTCATTTTTCTTATGGTCAAGAAGGTTCTATGTCCCCAAAAACCCATAGGTATCCCCTACAATCCCTAAAAGGTAGATTATAAAAAAGGAAAGAAGGATTTTTGGGAGGCCTCAATAATGTTGTGGGGGATAGAAGTCTTACTGGTAGGAGAGGCAAAAAAGTTTTTACTTCATTGGCTAAGAATAAAAGCCTTTTTGAAGTTCAACAAGATGAGTAACCATCCTTAAAGGGGTTCCTTAGAGTAGGGATGATTTTGGACACAATTAATCAATGTAAGTACTTTCCTTTCATATTTTATGAATGGGTGACTCTACTAAAAAAATTTCTCTATGTAGGTTGGTAGAAATTCATAATCCATAGATTTTGCTAATTCAAGAGACAAAAGGGTTAGCTATGAAAGTGATGGAATATCTTAGTAAATTGCTTAAAGGATGTGATTTTTTGGCCCTTAATGTTGTAGGAGTCTTAGGAGGAGTGGCCACAAGGTGGAAGGCAAATAAGTTTAGGCTAACCAAATTTGTATTGCTTGAATTAGGAGTAGGGATTGATTTTTTTCAATGGAGATCGAGGAAATAGTGATAGTGGTGAACATTTATGGCCCCTATAAATATAGGATGTAGTATTGGGATAATATTATGGATCATAAAATTTTAGAAGCTAATAATTTAATTTTAGGAGGTGATTTAAACTCAACTCTTTTAAGTGAATTATGGGGTATTGCTGCTAGAATTGATCCAATTACTTCATCCAAAAGTTTGAATCCAAGGGACTGGTAGACTTAGTGCTTACAAAATTTATTCCAAATTGGAGAAACATGAGGACATGAGTTGATAGAATTTCTAAGAGACTAGAAATATTCTTAGTAGCAGAGAGTTTGGAAAAATGTCCTTACAGATTGAAGTCAGAGGAGACTCGGATCACTCCTCTATCATGCTTCTTATAACAAAAGAGGAGAAAAAACCACATTGTCCTTATAAATTCATTTTTGAGTGGCTAAAATAGGATAGCTTTGTAACTCTAGTCAAATTAGAATGAATGAATTTTGATCCTAGTCTTAGAGAATTTGCTAGTATGCAATTTGTAGCAAATCTAAAAAGGGTTAAGGCAACAATGGTTCAATGGGCCCATAAAAAAATTGATGGATGATCAAAACCTAAGGGATATTGAGGAGAAGCTTGCAGTATTTCTAGCAAATGATTTTGAAAAAGAATTAGATGAGAAAATTAGGTGTAAGTATTAAAGTTTGGAACAAGAGAAGAGAAGATTGTTGGCAAGAGAGAGATGCATGATGGAGGCTAAAAAATAGAGCACTATGGATTACAAGAGGGGATGAGAACCTAAATTTTTTCATAGATTTGTAAATCATAAAATGTTAGAGTATATTACATTATTTAGGTACATGTAAATGTACCACCTTGGGTACATTGTTAGATTAGGAGTTTATCTTAGGTTACTTTAGGAAGAAGTAATAAATGCACAAGTTTCAATGTGCAATGATGTAAATGTACAAGGAGTCCACTTGTACATGAGTCATAGGAAAGGTAGTTAGGAAGAGTAAGGTCCAAGCAACTTATCTTCTTATAGAAAGGCCCCATAGAAAATAGTATGAAGCAAAAGTGAGATTTCTATAGAGTAGTGAGTAGGTAGAATGTAGTTTCCATTATAGTTTTGGAGTGTTCATTTCCTCCATTACATTGCATTGTATTATTTTTGTAACTTTCTATTAATAACATATTTTAGCATTCTTGCAGGATTCCATTATCTTACTTTTTTGCATATTTTACATCTTGTGATTGCTTTCTCCCATATCATACATTATCAAAAGCTAAATAGTGGTATTAGAGCCACAGTAGATCAGATAGGAATAGGGAGAGACATAAGAGATATTAAGAGGAGAGAAGCAAGTTCCAAAATTTTTGAGATTGTATTTTGCTAGACTCTTTCCACAAAGTTACAAAAAAACTTGTGAAGACTATGACTAAACATTCATTCCACTAGATTGACAAATCAACTTAGAATTTTTATTTTAATACTTTGTTGTAGGAAAAGGATATTTTAGGAACCTGAAGGAAGTTCTATCGTAGACTTGCACATTGCAGAAGATAATGCCATAGAAGCATTGTTGCATATTCGAGAAGAGACTCCAAAGAAGAGTCCACAGAAGATAGGAGATTAGTGATCTCCTTTGCAGATTGAAGACTTCTTCCAAAAGAAGCTAAAGAGACCCACAAAATGTCCCATTGAAGAACTTCCAGTCTTGGAAGAAATAGAGAAGGACTAGTAAGGTCTTGTTCCAAATTTTAGAGATCTAAGAGGAAGATCTCATTGCCAACACTTCCATAGCAGAAGGTTGAAGGAAAGGCCTGATTGGGAAGACCAGAGAAACTACGAGATTGAAGACCTTGGAGAGGTCTCAAGGATAAATAAGGACAATACTTGGAGAGCCTTATTGTAGAGTTTGGAGAAGCCATTAAAGGAGTTCCTAGAAAAAATCATTGGATAAATTCACTACAAAGGAGAAGATCCTCATAGTGAAGAAATTGGGACAATTATTGCCATTCAAAAATAAGCCCAAAGGAGAAGAATTTGACATGCAATTTATCAAATTTCGAATGATACTAGTGAAGATATTAAGACTTTCAAATTCTTGAGAAGAATACCCTATTTGAAGTTAGAATTCAACAAGGAGGTTGAAGGAAAACACAAACAGAAGAAGCCTACCAAATCCAAAATATTTAGAGATTGCCTTTCATAACTAAGAAGGTACATTTTGAAGATAAGGGTTTGTTAAATCTATAGAAAAATACTAAAGGGATTCTTGAAGGAAATCTCAACTACGATTTGGAGGAATTCCCTACCAAATTTTTGAGATTCAAGGATAACAATTCAGTTGATATATTGACTGCTAAAGGGCAACAATCATGATAGCTTTACTAGTTGCTAAACTTTATATTTCTAGGATACATCCTAAAGGAGAAGTTAAAATCATCTACTATATTTTCATGGCAGCAAGCTAGAAGGATTCATAGTTGTGATTTACTACCATTCCAGATAGAAACTTGGTGAATAAAATCATTAAGACATTCATCTTCAGAGGTCATTAAAGGTAAGCAACTTAGGTGCAAAGGGTTCATTAATTGAACACTTATATTCGATTCATTACTTAGCTTCATTAAGCACCTTATTAGAATTCAAAAGTTGCAAGGAAAGGTTGCATTTTAAAGTATTCAAGGGAAGTGCAGAAGATAGTTTTTGTTAAGGGTTATTACCTGCACATAAAAATAGGAGTTAGATATATTTTTTAAGAAATAAAAATATCTTCCCATTATATAGTTACATCAAAGAAGACTACATTAAGTTGTAGATATTACACTGACCTACATGATGAAGATGTACTCTTTTTCTCTCGAGTAATATATAGCTGCTTTTGTTGTTTTATTGTATGTGTAATATGTGTAATTTTTTTTAATGCATGTGTTTATGTGTTTCTATTTATGTGTTTTCATGTATGCAAACTATATTAATGCAAACTATATGAAAATATATGGATGCAAAAGGAAATAAATGAGAAGGAGAAGGGCGAAGGAGAAAAAAAAAGGAGAAGAAAGAATGAGAGAGAAAAAGAGGAAGAAGAAGAAGAGGAAGAGGAAGAAGAAGAGGAAAAAGAAGAAGAAGAAGAGGATCCAAAGGTCAACCATCTGAAAAGGAGAAGAACTAATGACCCATAGGTTTAGCACTTAGGAACCAGTGTAGTTAGATACCATATATCATTTCAGAAAGAGAGCTAGACCCGCCACAGGTTTAGCACTTGTAGTAGTGTAAAAATATGTGTGGAGTCTAACCCGTTATGGGTGGTTCCTCCCTTATATACTGCTATGAGGCGTTTACCCACTAGGATGTATATCGAGGTCTACTAAAACTGACCAAGGAGCTTATCCTGTAATGGGGTGTTAAGCCTACTGAGTCAAAAGAGAGTATGACCCGATAGAAGATCATAGATAATGTAATATCAGCTAGGATGTATAAGTATCCCATGTGAGGTGTAATATGTAGAAAAAATAGTATGCAAGTGTTATCCCAGATAGGAATCTTAAAAATACTTTGTGAATGAAAACATTATTATGAATCGAGAAAAGGGAGAAAAAGCAATCATAAAAATAAGGAAGGGAATATTCCCTAGGGGGGATCTTGCTAGGCATCAGAGTCCTAGTGAGAAGAGCAATGCATGTGAGCTATATACTAACTAGGTATCATCACATGTCATTATCGTAAAATCCCTAAAAATCTATATGAGCAAGCAGTCATGAACAATCAATCATGCAATTATGATAGGCAAACATGCAAGGTGTTATTTAGATGTCAAGCAATCATGCAAGGATGACAAGCAACAATGCAATATGAGCAAGCAAGTGGATGCAATGGAAATGCAAATGCAACTACATGAATTTTTTTTTATACAGAATTGAAATCAATGCAAAATATAAATATACCATTCATCTTATTAAAATGAATGGGCATGCCATGGGGTGTTAGATTGAATATATCCCCAAGGAGTACATTTTCTCGATGATAAAAATCACAGGAAATTTTCTATAGGGCTCTTCTTTCAACATCCATGGTACGATAATCACTACATTTTCTAACAACACCATTCTTTTTAGCAAAACAAATAAGTAATGTTATTTTTAGAAAAATTAGAAGTAATGTTGTTTTTAGAAAAATTAGAATCAACCATGTTACAAGACATTAGATTTGGAGGAGAAGCAAAATTAACACTTTTATTTTCATTTATTATCATCTTTTGATATTCTATATTTTTTTGTATAAGTCATAAGATGGTCATCATCCTCAAAAGGCAAAGGTTGATTTTTATTAGGTATAAAACCTATACCACATATCCTAGGCCAAATCTCAACATCCAAGGGTTCTTGGATACTTTTCTGTTGTGGTCCCAATCCTTTACCTGCATATCCCATACTAGATAGGATCTGCTTAGGAAGGGGATAATCATTAGTGAGATAATATTGAGCAAAAGAGCGCTCACTAGGAGATGGGTTGCTACCACGAATCTTTTCTTCGAAGGTAATCCCTCCAAATACAAAGGTACACATGCCAATGTATACAACATCACCCTTTTTATGGGCCACACCCATAGTTTGAGGTGATGGTGGTAGCTTAGCTAGATCTAGAAGAGGCTCTTAAAGAAACTGATTATCATGATCCAAGGATGAAGAATGGGGTTTATGTTCCTTACTCACTTTTAAAGTTTAAATATGCTCCGAAATTGTTGAAGAAATAGAAGGACAAGAGTAAGATTAAAATTGAGCTAACTCTATATCTGAATGGAATTCAAATGGTCGAGGATAGCCCAAAATGGTGACAACTTGAATCCTGAATTCAAATTTGAGACATTGATGAAAAGTAGAAGGGACGGCCTACATTTCATGAATCCAAGGTCACCCAAGAAGAAGATTAAAAGATATAGGACAATGAACCACATAAAACAAAGTATCCAATATTCTAGGCCCCACTTTTAATGGAAGAGATATGACACCACAGACCTCTTGGGACTCATTGTTGAAAGCTTTAATAATGATATCAGATTTTGTTAAATCTTCCTCTTTTAATCCAAATTTTTGAAAGAATTGATATGTACACAAGTTGAGGGATGAGCCATTATCAATCAAAACTCGCTTGATAAGGGTATCCCCAATAAGTGTAGTGATGTAAAGTGATGAATCTCCATGTAATTTTGAGGAAGGTTTATCATCATTTGAGAATGAGATATGATGTATTCCAAAATAACCTACGGTATCAATTATGGCATCAGGGGCAATGTTTGAAGGAATAGATTGTTATTTTAAAAATTCTATTAAAGCATTTCTATGATCAGGAGAAGTTTGTAAAAGTTTCAAAACTGATATTTTTTTGGAGTATTAGCTAACTGTTTTCGAAGATCAAATGGAATCTGCAACCGTGGTTTCAACAATATAGGTGGAATTCTTGTAGTTGAATCTTATTTTTTATTCTCCTTCAAAACTGAATTAGGCTATGGTGCTAAACTATGTCCTTACTGATTTTACTAATTTTGATTTTGTTTCCTTGTAGTTACCCACCATACTAACCACATTATTATGGCATGGGGAATCATCTTGATGAACCACCTATTTGGCTTCTTGTTGATTGTGCTTTGGTAACGGATCCTTGAATATTTTCATATCTTGATTTATTGTTGGAGCTTGCTGAGTAAGAGTCTGATTACTTGAAGTTTAGTAATTTCCTAAATCAATGCATCCTGCATCATTCAAATCTTGAACCACATGCTTCAACTTCTTACAAGAGTTTGTCCAATGTTCTTTTATTATGTGATATGTGCAATATTGACCTGCCTTATACCAATGAGTTGTAGTATTTGGTTGTCTTACAAGAGGTAGTTCAATTGCCTTACCTTCCAATAGTTGTTTCAAAACAACTTCCATAGGCATATTAAGTCTGGTAAAATTCCTTTGAGGAGGTTTCTGAAGTATAATCTTTTGTAGGTTATTAGTGACATTATTAATTGGCCTACTATCACTATCACCCCCTGTATGCTTATTTTTATGTTGAGAATTAGTAAGCTTTTCTTATTTAGTTTTAAGCTAACCTCTTATAATGAGAGCTTGTTCCACTTTTCTTGCTAACTCAATTGCTTGGTCAAGGGATGTGACAATAGTAGTTTCTAGTGCATATGCTATATGTTCTCGTAAATTACCAATGAATATATCAAACATATATTTCTAAGACACAGGCTTTCTTAATCAACCAACTAAAATTCTCCAACGAGCTAGAAATTTTGAAAAACTTTCTTCCTTACTTTGCTTTAGATCTTATAGATCTCTCATTGTCACTTCCTTTTAAATATATGCACTAAATTTATGAACAAACATTTATGTAGTTTTCTCAAAACTCTTCAAAGAATAATTGGGCAATCGATAATACCATTCTAATGCAACTCCAGCAAGACTCTCTGGAAATGTTTTCAATAGGAGTGTATCATCATGGCAAGCTATCCTAAATCCCCTTAGATGCTCTATTAGATCTTATGTTCCTGTATAGATTGGTAAAACTAGCATAGGAAAATGTTTGGGATAAGGTCTAGAAGAAACAATAGGATCCAATGGTTGACTACATATTTCCTTATAACTGTATGTAAACCCTGAAGGCTAAATCATATCCATCCTTGAAACTAACTGATTCACCATATTTGCCAAGTTATGCATTTCTGGATTGTTATTGTGTATGTTTCCCAGACTTCCCAAAGGAGAACTACATGTATGTTGAAGTCTTGGTGTTTGATTCAAGTGTTGGATACTTTAGTTATATGTGGTACTTTATGAAAATGGGCAACTAATATTTGGTGGAACAAAAACAATAGTGTTGACATTAGAAGATGAAGGAAGAAATTGAAAGCAATTTTGCGTGTCACTACTAGTTTGAGGGACTTGCAGATTCCTTCCAACATTGGTGGTATTAGTAGTAGCACAAGTCACTTGGTTCTTAAAATTTTTGAGATGCATGATTTGAGATGTAGGATTATCATGATTACGCACAGGAGACCTAATGGGAGAAGAAGGAGTAGCATCCTCTTTTTCAAGATGGGCTTCTTGTTCTACATATTCCAATAGCTTCTCCTTATGAGATTTCATGAATTCCTAAATATGATCAAATGATAAAAATACAAAGCTACCATTGGGTCCAACATAAGGATCAAGATTGGTTTCAATTTCCATATCTACTTCTTCTTGCTCTTCTAGACCTACATTAGGGTCTTCCCTATCAATATGATCATATTTCGAAGGAACATAATCAGAAGCTAATTGTTTTCTCTAACTTCTAAGGAAGGGATCCATTAGAAGTAGTGAAAAACAGCTAGGGAAAACACTAACACATAGATTTTAATCTATTTAAGATTTTTCAAATAGAATTAATGATCTTGCTTAGAGTTTTCAAAAGAAAGGAGGTGTTCACATCGGGTTCACCAAATATGTAGAGGGGAAAACTACCCTACCACGTACAATTCTTGGCTGGATTCGTAAGAGAGAGATAAGGTGACTGCGGGGGTATGTTGTTCTCTACACTTGGTGCTAGGGGAATGGGTTCACTAGAAATTGTTTAAGGACTCACTCTAAGTCCTCAGGATTTTTAGGATGTTTGATGTGTTTAGTTTCAAGCAATCACCTAAGTTTGGCCTTTCTAGATATATGCTATGAAATATAAAGGACAATGTAGAAAATAGAATGCAAGAATACAAGAGCTAGCCTAGTATGATTCTTTCTTTGAATGCTTGCTAACCTAGGGTTTTATCCAAAAAACCTTTAAAGCAAGGGCACAAGATAAATGCACAATATTAACCCTAGATGCACACTATATGCATTTCACTTTTTAGATGCCTATAATGGATATTCAAATCAAGTTTATAACCAGTAGAACAAACAGAACACTTATCTTGACCGGTGGTTTATCCTAGCCTTTTCTGCCTCTTGTTCCAATGATCTCAAAAATGCCTATTTTCTACAAGATAACTTATGAAACACTAAAAAAATTATGATTAGCATTAGGGGGCTTGCTTAGGCCACTGTACAGTAATACTTGGAGGCACATCAGTCAAGCCCCCTAGGTCCTTTAGATGAACTTTGAAAATAAAAGTGAAAAGTGACCTTTAAAGAATTAATCATAAAATAGTAATGCAACAATAGAGAAACATAAAATAGATTATGTTAACATACCCTAGACGCAATTTAGAAAATACTCATGCAATCAAAAATTGACAAATACCCATAGTTCAATCCTGGGCAAAATCATGCATCGCAGATAGTGGGTGTGATAACACTACAGGAAAAATTATTTTTCATCAGAACGAGGTGTGATTTCGCTTCTGTGAGAAAAAACCCTGAATTAGGATTAGCGAAGTCACACCTCACTGGGACCAAGCACGATTTCACTTTAGACACACAAAAAATACAATATAGATGCAGGACATAAATAAATGTAAAAAACAAAGTGTACAAAACCTTATGGATGATGCAGAAGCAGATAGAATAAATTGAGGTAACTGAACGTGCACTCTCTTTCCCTCCAAACCACAACACGAATCCACCAGACCACACAGTAATTCAATCAATGCAGCATAAGATAAAATCCGAAATTCACACTTCGAGGTTAGCTTGCAGAAGAAACAAGAAACATAATGAAAGAAAAATATGAGCATAAATCAATCATAAGAATTTTGAGCTTGATAATCGTGTGTTAGAAAAATCATCGTGTTCTTAAAGAGTAAGATTAACCCGTCCTTTATAGACAAAAATCGTGACAAAAATAGTAGGAAGACAACACAAGCCGACGCAAAACTTGCTAGAAAAGGTTTAAACCTGGGTTTTAATAATTAAAACTCTAAAATAGCAAAATCGTATCTCGTGTCGATGTGGCACGATATCGCTTTCGCAAAATCGCACCCCATCGCAACCGAGCGTGATTTCGCTAAAAAGGCTAAGGGAGGCAAGGTAGGGTAAAAGAGGCCCTCCCTTGCCTTGGGCAGGGGTTAGGGACCTCTTAGGGGCTCTAAGAAAGATTACCCACTAAAAGTGGATCAATTGTTCATGTCTACAGTGTTAGTTTCTTCTTTTGCACCCTTTTGCAGGTTTATAGATTATTATTTTTTAAATAGCTTGTCCTTTTATTGATCCTCAAGTTTGGATCATGCAAATGATAGGATGAGTAGGAAAAACCGTTCACTTTATGGCAAGGCTTATGCAAGGTGTTGTCCTTCAATTTTTTTGAAAGGCATAGGACACTAAAAATTGTGCAGCTTTTGATATATTAATTTTCTCTTATCTTTTTAAAATATAATAATAATAATTTTTTGATGAATTTTATTATATTATTATTACATAATAATATTATAATAGTTTGGTAATTATGTATGTATTTTAGGTAAGATTGTAACTTAAATTTATTTTTTAAAAGTTTAACAATTTAATCAATTGAACTAAATACCTTTTAAAAAATATATCCAAACTAACCCAATCTATCCAAAAATAAAATTAATAAATACAAATCAAAATAATAATTAATAATATATATATTTAATATTTATTATAATTATTTATAAAACATGTGATATATTGGTGCATATGGCAACGTATAAATAGTAATTTTTTTTAATAAATTATTTTACAACTTTTTTTTTAACCAGATTACATAGGTTTTTATGAGGGGTCTTGGTCTCCTCATACTAAGTTGGATTTGAACCTTGAACCTCTAAAAAAAAGACCAAAACCCTTACCATTTTGTAGTAAGCTAAAGGAGGATCATTTGAAATTAAAATAGCATATGTTTTTTTTCGGTTACATAGGAGAGTTGATCACAATCACAATCGCACTCTTTTTAGTAACTGACAAGCGTAGGGCTCAACCCACATGGGCTACTTCCACCAAACCTATTCCACTTTGTTATTGTTAACCCGACGTGATTGCTTGGGATTCATACCGTCATTGTCAGTATGATGCGCACTCAGAGGATTCAGATTAGACTACTACCTTTGTAAATAGGCTACCTCCGAGGTTTGAACTTGGGTGTCTTCTTGGTAAGTGTTTGGCCAGACAAGCACTTACCAATCTACTTAGCCTTGAAGGGCTCAAAACCTTAATTTAAGGAAAATCATTCCCCGTATCCCATGGGGGTTAGGACTTTTCGTTCCATTGATCCTGTCTCATCTGGGTATACCCCTCAAGCAAACCGCCAGGCTTTAACCCCATACCTGCTTCCGAGGATTAAGAGAACTTGTCAGTAAGGTACTTGATGCGGATTAAAACTTTAATTAAGGAAAATTGTTCCCTGTATCCCCTAGGGCTACTAGGACTTTCCATTCCACAGGGCCTGTCCATCCGGGTATACCCCTCAGGCTAGTCGGAGGGTTTTATTGTATCCGACGCCGTTAGGCTTGAACCTTGGACCTCCTTCTAAGGATTGAAAGAACTTGTCAGTAAGGTATCTGTTGCGGATAAAACCTTATGTTAAGGAAAATCGTTCCACGTATCCATGGGGCCACTACTTTCCACCTAATGCACGGATAAAACCTTATGTTAAGGAAAACCATTCCTCGTATTCCATGGGGTCTGGACTGGACATGTCCCATCTAGGTATACCCTTAGGCTAACTGGGGGGTTTTGTGTATCCGGCGTAGGCCGCCAAACTTGAACCCTACTACTCTTTCCTAGGATAACGGTAACTTGCCAATAAACTACCAGTTGCGGATAATAGCATATGTTTTTAATTCAAATACCAAAATAGGTTAAAGCTTAAATTCTTTTAGGTGTTACCATCCCCTATGAAAAAAAACTGAAATTCTTTGTCTAGCTGCTATTGAGTTTAACGCCAACGCACTCGGCAAGTGGGTGGATATTTAAGTCAAACTGAAAGTTCAAATATTTTCCAGAATGTGGACAAAGCCAACCTTGTTTGAATAAAAGAATATTTTCCATAAGATGTAAGAAAATTAATCTATAATATTGCCGACTTAGAATACCCCATCAAGCGGGTAATGCTTAAAACATGGGTGGGAATAATATTAATTATCTACCACCGACAACCTCGAACACTGATTTAAAACATGGGGTGGGAATAGTATTAATTACCTACAAGGACGCCAGCCAGCCACTGACATAACACATGGGGCGGTAATAGTATTAATTACCTGCCACGTACTAGCTCGCCAGCAAGCCACTGATTTGAGTGAAGGAGAACATCAATCATTTTAATACAGTTTATAAAAAAAGACAGAAAAGCACTAGTTATTTCATATAAATGCAAGCTGCAAGCTTCACCCTACCCTCATGTCTAAACTTTCGGAGTGGGTGTTCAGCACTCGGTAGATTGATGAGGGGAACGTCTGTTGTGAAAAATAAGAAATTCAAATTCTTTCCACAACACCCTTAAGTTTCTCACATGCTGTTATCAAGTACCAAAAAAATTTTGTTTCGGTCCTATCCCTTGTGTTTTTCCTTCCAAATTTTTAATGGGGAATAGTCATGGTCGCCTTTTCGTGATTGCCCTTGAAAGTGGATGTAAGATAAGGCAAACACCTTAAACAAAAGATAAGGCCATACATGAAACATTCTTTTCAAACAATCGTTAAAGCAAAGGAATGCAATAAGAAAGAAGAGATAGGAGCGAGTTCAAGTCAAGAGGGAGTGTAAGTCAAGAGCAAGTTTGAGGCGAGAAAAAGTGTAAGCCATGAGTGAGCGCAAGGGGGAGGGAGTATGAGCCAAGAGGGAGTGCGAGCTAGGAGTGAGCTCCACTAGCTAGTATGGAAGGAATTTCATATTTGAAAGCCTTAGTAGGAAGCTAGGATGCCCTAGCTGGAAGTATGGAGGCCCAAGATGGAGATAAGTGGAAGAGCGAATACATGGCAAGTTCGATCTAGGCAGCAGAGGTTACACCATAAGTGATTATCAAGGATAAGATGACTAAGCAGGGTTAATATGTATGTTCCTTAGGGTTACACCATAAGTGAGTATCAAGGATGAGATGACTAAGCAGGGTTTACTTTGGCTTTTCTTCCTAAAGGTTTTTTCCTCATCATCTTTTTCAATTCAAAAATTAGGGATAAAATAATGGATGGTGGCCCATGGTTTAAGGGGAGAGATGCTCTTTATTTGAGACCATGGAATGAATGTTTTTTTTTTAGACATTAATTATTAAGAAGTTTTCGATGTGGGTTAGACTTTTTGGACTTCCATATCAACTTATCAATAAGGTTATTTTGAAGAATATTGAAAATACCCTAGGAGAATTCATCAAGGAAGGACTAACTATTAAGGAGCGAAAGCATGCTATATATACCTGAATATGTGTTGCTATGGATATTTCAAAACCTTTGCCACAATCTATTAAGATTAAATTTGAATCAAGAGAATGGGATCAACAAGTGGATTATGAAAATATCACATTTCAATGCCATAATTGTTATGAGATTGGACACATGGAAAGAGTTTGCAAAGTAAAAACTATGAAGAAAGAGACATAAAATTATGGTCATGAGATACACTTCAAGACAAAGCAGAGAAATCATACAATAATAGAAGCTAGATCATATCAAGGATATTCCACTCTAAAAGAAGAGGAAAAGAAATTGGACAATAAATATTTTAGCCATTCGTGGTGTTGAATTTCATCTTTGACAAGATTTAAATTTTAAAAGACGTCTAATATAAAGGAGTTGATTGTACAAACTTATGAGTTTGAGGAGGAGAATATTTTTGATAGAAAGGCAAATAAAGAATATCTTTGATAGATAAGAAAGTTGGATATGGTTTAATTAACTTGTTCAAAATATAATTAAAACAATGTAAAATTTTATTTTTTAATGGAAGTGGTTCCAAGAAAAGCCACACATAGCTTATAAAAAAGAAAATTATACTCCAATTTTTATAAACAAGATGTATACTTAAATAATTAATATTTTTAATATAGTCTCGGTGGAGATAGCACAACGGTTTGATGTTTGGCTCTTCTTTGGGAGGTTTAAGGTTCAAACCAGGGCATTAGGCTGTGTTAATTCCCTATTGATAAGTGTAGCTCTCGACTTTACGATGGATCATGGCTAGAAAGAGACTGTTCAACCCTATGCATCGGTCGTAGGGTTTTATCACACTACCCATTTAATTTTAAGCCCCCAACGATTAGGTGGTGTTGTGGTTGATCCACAACACACCCCAAAATTGGGGACCCACCTTTTTGCAGGCTTGCAGAGAAGAATCTCGGTGACCCAGATGCTAAAATTGAAGAAAAGAGAAAAAAAAAATGCTTGTGTTGAAAGTGTCGCGAAATCGCGACTTGTCGTGCCATCGATGCCGAAAACAGGAAAGTTGTCGCGAAATCGCGACATGTAGCTCCATCGCTGCCGAAGAGGAGATAAAAGAAAAATTGAAAGTTGTCGCGAAATCGTGACATGTCCCTGAGAAGAAAAGAAATGGTGTCGCGAAATCGTGACATGCCGCTGAGAAGAAAAGAAATGGTGTCGCGAAATCGCGACATGCCGTTGAGAAGAAAAGAAATGGTGTCGCGAAATCGCAACATGCCATTGGAAAAGAATGAAAATGGTCGCGATTTCGTGACGTGTTTTGCCGAAGTGTACGGATGGTGAAAAGTGTCACGATTTCGCGACCGATTGCAGCAAAGGTGTACGGAACAGGAAATGGTAGCGAAATCGCGACATGTTTCGGAGAGATGGCCCAAAGGAGAAGGTGGTCGCGATTTCGCGACGTGTTTTAGCAAATTGTACGGCACAAGGGAGATGTCGCGAAATCGCGACAGAAATGAAGGCCATGCCCGAAGCAGAGAAACGATAGCGAAATCGCGACAAGTTTTGCCAAGGCATACGAAACAAAAAAATGGTCGCGATTTCGTGACGTGTTTTGGGGAGGCGTACGAAAATAGAAAGCGATAGCGATATCGCGACAGTTTGCGGCAAGCAGGTTCGGGGGCAAAAGCGGTAGTGATATCGCGACGATTTGTTGAAAGAAGGCAAGAGAGTGATAATGGTCGCGATTTCGCGACGTAAAGTTGCCAAAGAGGTCCGAAAGAAAATGGTAGCGATTTCGCTACAGCTTTGTGAGAAGGAAGCCCGACGGAGAGATGGTAGCGATTTCGCTACAGTTTTGTGAGAAAGAGGTCCGAAAGAAAATGGTAGCGATTTCGCTACAGCTTTGTGAGAAGGAAGCCCGACGGAGAGATGGTAGCAATTTCGCTATAGTTTTGTGAGAAAGAGGTCCGAAGAAAATGGTAGCGATTTCGCTACAGTTTGTGGAAAGGAGGCTTAAAATAGAAGTCGATAGCGATATCGCGACAGAAGGCGACATGAAGTTTCGAAGGTGAAAAATGTCGCGATATCGTGACAAAAAGTGACCGAAGGCATACAAACGAGGAGGGCGTCACGATATCGCGACATGTCACGATTTCGTGACATGTCACATTTTCGCGGCTAGGAAGGTGAACAGGCTGCATGCAGTTTTGTCGTGATTTGCACAGGAAAACGTTACAAAAGGCACATAAAACGTAGGACACGTGGCGTACAAATGTCAGAGTGGCAGAAGCGTTACATGCAACGAAGGATTTCAAAGGTCTCGGCATCGACTGAGTCAAAAGCAACGAAAAGAAAGTGAAGTTGAAGGGTCACATGCAGGAAGATGAAACAAAGCGACACAGGGAGAATCGAAGAGCCGTTTCGTTAGTATAAAGCCGAAGTGCAGATTGAAAGAAGGGTTGGAAATTGCCGATTGCTGAGTTGCAGAGACAAGAGCTTCATGCTATTTAGGGCCTGCACTTGGGCAATTTCCTTCTTTTGTTCTGGAATATTTATGCCTGGAACATTCTTTGAATGTAATTGACATATCATTTAATATAAAATACAGAGAGTTGGCATCTAATTGATGAGAAAGAAGGAGTCATTTTTTGTATGCATGATTTAATGTTATATCATTCATTTTAGATTTATAAGGCTTTTAGGTGAAGTTTAATGCAAGTGCTCTTGGTTGCTTCATGTGAATGCTTGAATCTGGAATTACAGTAGAAACCTTAGAAGCCCGCACCTAGCTTATTTGGATTGTGCGAGTTTGCAGGTTCATTAGGTTAGGTTGCATGAAGAAAACCTCATTATCTTCGGTTTCATCGAATTGATGGCAGCATTCTGACTGTAGTTTAGTTTCTTTTCCATTTACTTTTCTTTATTGTTCAAACCCTTGCTTTATTTTCTACAGTTTAATTACTGTATCCAAATTAATAACTGAAAATCCATCAAAATCCAAGATTAAAGTACAATTATTCATTTTGAGTCCACTGTAAATTCAAATTATATAAACCATCAGTGCCCCTTGTTAACATCCACTTGCAAACCCTAAGATATTCCTGGCATTTCATTTGAACAACATTATTTAAGCATAACAAGAACCTTGGAGAAGTTACCTTCTTTGCAAGCAGAGGATTTTAGGACTCAGATCCTACCGGAGAGTGTGCTTTCACAATTGGGTGAAAACACCACTCAACAGGTGGATTGGTAAGTGCTTGTCTGTCCAGGGACTTGCCAAGAAGACACCCATGTTCAAACCTTGAGGGCAGCTTGTTTGCAAAGGTAGTAGTTTGATATAAATCCTTTGAGTGCGCACTAGATCGACAATGACGATACGAATCTTGAGCGATCGGTGGTCCCCTTCATGTCAGGTCAACAATAACAAAGCAAAATAGATTTGGTGGAAGTGAAATAGGTTTGGTGGGAGCAGCCCCTATGGTTTGAACCCTACACTTATCAATTACTAAAA
This sequence comes from Wollemia nobilis, assembly GCA_028583015.1. Classification (NCBI taxonomy): domain Eukaryota; kingdom Viridiplantae; phylum Streptophyta; class Pinopsida; order Araucariales; family Araucariaceae; genus Wollemia; species Wollemia nobilis. The sequence goes on from JAQPPZ010015100.1 coordinate 14,573,167, forward strand.
ATAATATAGTTGTAACGAACTCTCCTATATAACCAAATAATAATAATATTTTTAATATAATCAAACAATATGCAAAGCAAAATAAATAATGTATTTAGAATAACAAAATAAAAACACAAAAGTTTTTTAAAAAACCATAGAGCAAGGATCTACTTTATATTATGAGTGTCAAAATGAATCAGTAGAACTTCTTGTACAAAAAGCAAAATTTATAAAAATAAATATTTAAACAAATAAAATAACGCATGTAGGTTATAAGATCTATATGTTATTTAAAAATTATACTTTAAATATATAGTTGTATTTTGAAATCATAATGATTATTATATATATAGTAAAGGTTTTATTAAGATTTTGAAATCCTAGATAGATGGTTTAAGGTATAAATATAATGATTTGGGGTTATATACCATGTTTCATTAGTAAAAGTATAGTTAAATAACTATATATTGTAAACAACATTTTCAATGAGGATCTTCCTATATGGTCTATGGTCTCTTAACTTTTACTTATATATATTTGAAAAAAATCAATAATATTTTTTTCAGAGTTTGAAAAAAAATACAATAAGATGGATATTTAATACCCTCATATAGACCTTACTAAACAACCAAATTAAAAGCTACCCTAAAATATCCCAACAATGACTTAAATTTCTCTAAAAAGTTTATCAAACTTAATACAATAAAAACTATGAACAACCTAGTACAATCCTTCAGTTATTTATAGAGTGTTATTTTGGCACTTTAACCCTGTAGTCATTAGTCATCTTACTAATATGATATTAATTATCAAAAGATAAAAAGAACACAAAGTGTCCTAAACCACGACTTCTATCAAAAGAAAACAAGTATCAAAAGGGAGCAAATAGTGGTGGAATCACAGTCCCATACACCACTCCTTTTAACCAAGTACCAATTGGAATATCCAAGGCAACTTTTGATAGACCATCCACTTCCTCATTTAGTTCTTTGTAGATATGTTTATAAGAGATCTCTACAAATGATGCTTCTAGAAATTTCACCTACTCATAATAAGGCTTAAGCATTAAATTTTATTTTCTCACTAATCTTGCAGCCCAATCCACCACGAATTTTGACTCACCAAAAAATTGAAGTTTTGTTATTTCGTGTTTTGCTACCATTCTTAACAAAAAGATCAATGCCTTCCCACTCTACCACATTATTTGTGCCTTCACCAGGACCCACTTTAAAAGTGAATTTATGTTTTTCATCTTGATATAACACTCCTCGTGCCCCGCATCTACATGGATTATCTTGATAAGCTCCATAAAAAAACCATGACTTCATAATATTCAGTATTAAACTACCATCCTACCTTACAACCTTTAATTTTAGGGCTTGTTTTATGCCTTCATAAGTATATTTGATCTAAGCTTGAACTTTTATAGGTGGAATTTCCTTGCTCTCAAATAACATAGAATTTCTTACCAACCACAGACCCCATGCCACTCTTAATGGAATCCACCTGTAATCCTTTAAGCCTTTGTCTTTGAACCATTTTTGCATATTCTCTAATATATTCCTTGTTGGGCATTGCTCCTTCCCCTTAGTCATAGGTAGAATAGACCTCCACACTTCTCTTGAGAAATTGTAATGAAGTAGTTTGTGATCCATTACTTCTTTTTCCCTTTTACACAGGTTGCATTGAATTGGACCCTACCGGGACCTCTTTTGCAAAACATCCCATGTCAATGCCTTCTTAGCTAATGCTAACCAAGAAAATTTTAGATTTTCAAGGGCACTTTTACCTTCCAAATCCTACTCAACCACCAAAGAACCTCCTCATTATTATCTTCAAACATTGTCTTATATCTTTAGTTATATATAGTCCACTAGTTGGGTTCTTTGAACATACTAAATAGTCTTATTCTGATCTCAGTATTATAAAATCCCTTGTTAGACCCCTTGTATAATTTCTCCATTGCTTAGCTTCATTTCCTTTCGAAAGTAATTTTTTTTTTTAAAGCCACACCTGATTCCACAAACTAGTTCTATACATAGAGGTTGCATCCACCAATAGCTTGAGCCCTTGTCTATTTAGATGTTCTATTAAATTTTGATATGGATGGTAAACTTCTCCACTCCCCAGCTAGGGATCTTTTCCTAGTCTTACTTTCTTCTCTTTTCTTATTCTCCAAACCAAAAAAAAATCAACAAATGGAAAAACCTTCACTAATGCTTTCCAAATGATAAGCATTGGTCATAAATTTGATAGGAATTCTAATCCATTCTTCAAAGTACATGGAACCCAAATATTTCACCTTGATAACCTCATTCTATAATCTTTTACCAATTATCGATCTTCAAATATGCATGGAAGCTAGTGCTTTCTCGAATTTATGTATATTCTTAAGCCCCCATCCTCTTGTTGATTTAGATTTGAAAGTCTTAATCTATTTAACCACAACTATTGCATCTTTCTCTTTCTTCCTATCCAAATAAAATAGAAGCATTTTCCCACTATTTTAACAAGAATATAGAGAGCCAATATATTGGAATGGCCTCTAAAATCAATTTCACCAATGTTAAACGACCTCTCAATGATAACCATCTATTGCATTAGGAAGTTGCCCCCTTTTCACTTTATTGTACAACCAAATCCAATCATAGTATTGTTGGTCACAAATCTGCCACAGGAAAGGATTTTATACATATATGCGCCCTAGACTTGGCCAACATTGAAAGGTTGAGAGAAAGAGAAGTCTCCCGGGCCAATCTCCAGAGAGGGCTAGCTCCCAAACTACTCTAAACTGGTTTTGGAGATAAAGATGCAAAAAAGAAATGGACAAATGCTGAAAGAGAGGGAAATAATAGAAAGGAATAGAAATATGGCCGAAGCCGATAGTTAATGGGGAATAACCTTAGATAGCAAATATTCTTAAACCATATCCTGAAACTCAAGCAACAACAGATTCTTAAGCGTATACAAAAATCAGATCGTAATTAGCCGTAGATTCGTCTTCAATTATACTTCAAACATTCAAAAAAAATACAGCTAAATTCAAGACAGCAGAATTCAACTTATATTAACACTGAACGAAACAAAAGTAGATTGGACAGAAAACAAAACATAAACAATAGTATGGATTTCAAACTCAAAAGACGCTAAGAATAGAGCGAGACTGCATCTAGGATTTCTGCTTCAATTTTTGCAAAAAGGTCTTTCTCCTTTGCTTGAGATTTTACATTGGTATTTATAGAGGTGCCTGCCTCTTTCTTTCGTATTACAGCATTTAAAACATGAAACAGGTTTTAAAGAAACGATCCCCTTAATATGCCTCGGAGAAATGATAGTCCCTGTCTTAAATGAATTACAACTGGAGATAAACAGAAACAAGGGACCATATTTCTACATTTAATGACCATTATTGGAGCAAGCCGGGAGTTGTTAAAAGATCACAAACAGAAGCCTTGAATTCTGGAGGCATCTTTAATTTTGGCGGCTTCGAAAACTGCTTCAGGTTCTTCCATCTAGCGCACATCGGTAATCAACAACATTTAATCCTTGAGCTTCTTTGACCACGATCTCAAAAATTCGTTGGAGAACTATTAAAACATTATTGCGTTTGATCTTATCTTCTTCGCACGTTCTACTATGCAATTTTGAAGGAAAATGCAAACAGAACTGTATTGAGCCTTTGTTATTGCCTCTACCACGAAAATGAGACAAGTCGCAAAAATGTGATATGTCGCGAAATTGCGACACTTTTACCATACTACCTTCTTTTTTGCCACCAGGTCATGAAAATGCGACATGTCGCGATATCGTGACATCTTTCTCTTCCTTGGCCTTCATCTTTCTGCAAGTAGCAAAAATGGGACATGTCGCGAAATCGCGACAGTTCGTACCATTTTATTCTTCTCGTGCTTTCACATCGCGAAAACAAGACATGTCACGAAATCACGACATGTTTCTGTCTTCTTGCTTCTACCTACTTTATCATCGCGAAAGTGTGACAAGTCGTGAAATCGCGACATGTCGTAAAATCACGACAATTCCCTTTGCCTTGTACGGTTCAACTTTCATTCCACGAAAACGCGACAGGTCGCGAAAACATGACATGTTGCGATATCGCGACGTTTTTTCATTTCATGCCTCCATTGACTGTGTTGACCGCAAAAACGCGACATGTCACGATATCGCGACAATTCTTCGCACTTGGTCCTTCTTTCCCAATATGTCACGAAATCGTGACAATTTCTTGCCTTCTCTGTCATTACCGCTTCCTGTCACGATATCGCGACAAGTTTCTCTTCCTGGCTTCGTCTTCAAAAATGTCACGATATCGTGACGTTTTTCTCTCGCCTTGTGTTTATCTTTCGCTCCTCCGCGATAACGCGACACGTCGCGATATCGCGACAATTCTTACCATCTACTCCTTGCTTGCTTTTCTGTCGCGATATCGCGACATCTTTTCATTGACATTGCCCTTGGATGATTTATGTTGCGATATCGCGGCATTTTCTATCATTCTGCTCTATGGCCATTGCAAGTCGTAAAAACGTGACATGTCGCGATATCGTGACAATTTTTCCTTGACTGCTCTCTTTGACTGCGTTGACCACGAAAATGCGACAGGTCACGATTTGGCGACATGTCGCGATATCGCGACAACTTTTCAGTTAGTTCTCCCTTACCGCAACAAGTCGTGAAACTCCAACATGTCGCGATATCACGACAGTTTTACCCCCTTGCTGTCGTTGACTGTTTTGACCGCAAAAATGCGACATGTCACGAAATCGTGACATTTTCTATACTTAGCTCTAACACAAAAAGTTGCAGAGATTTTTTACATTTTCCCTTCCAAATCAGAGGAGTTAGTATCTCTACAACTTATGCATTCTTTTATTTAACAGTAACAAGAAAAACAATGTGGCAAAAATGCCAACATTCTTGGCGACTCTCGGGGTATACATTTCTACTGTATGCACGATCCTCAGGCCTTTATCCATTGGGCAACAGAGTCAAGCAACTGGAGGAGCATAAAGAAATGGTGCTGGTTGATGCTGGATGTCTCTGCAGGCTGCTGCAACGAGCTCTTGCTGGTACTCGGCTCTGAAAAATAGGACCTTCAACAAAAATTTGTGGAAGAACAGAACTTCCTTTATTTCTTGAGAACTACTGCACTGGGCCTAGCTCGGTTGAGCTGGGTAATCACCAGGTGCTATGCAAGGATCTCCATGGCAGTAGTGAGAAGCACCTGAACTACAAAAATGGAAATGAATGGAATGAGGCCCTACGGATGCGCAGGCCGTGGAACGGGGATGGGGAATGATGGAATGGTGGAAGATGGCAGAACAAAAGTGGTAAATACAACAACAGAGTGCGACTGTGCTACCAATACTGGGATTTGATAAAAATAGAGAATGAAATTGAAGGAGATGGGATGGAGGAAGCGGTGGTGAAATATGAAAAAAGTGTTTTAAAAGCAAAGAATGAGAAGAATGGGGAAAGAAGAAATGAGAATATTAGAGAGGGGAGTAGAAACAATAGTAGTGGCTTGAGTAATTGCAGAAGAAGAAGGAATAGGAGGGGAAGGGAATGAATTAAGGAAGTGGAAGGAAGAAGTAGAGGAAAAGCCACTAGCTACTGGGAAGGAAGAGAAAAAAGAAATAAACATACCTGCGGGCTTGCATGCAAAAGGAGCCGAAGTTCACAAGATTTTTTTTTTTTGATCTTTTTTGTCTTCCATCAAGAAATGTAGGCTTTCAAATGAAATTCGTTCACTGAAATGGGAAGTGAATTACCATCCAAGTCATCCAGATAAAATGAATTTGTTGATCCTGCATGGACAATCTGGAATGGGCCCTCCCACAGAGCATCAAATTTTTGGTGCATCCCTGGCTTGGCCTTCCTCTCGTTCCACTTTAAGACTAAGTCACCTATTTTGAATGTGCGGTCAATAGAACCTTTATGAAACCATTTGGATACTGCTTGTGAATGCTTAGCAAACTCATCATAGTCCAAGGAACGTTGCTCTTCCAGCTGCAACAACTGAGCCAATCGTATGCTCATGGGATCCATATTTTCCTCATCGTCCAAGAATTCCTTCAATTGTTGCAATGCAGGTAATTCTAAATGAACGGGCAATCTTGCCTCTTTCCCATATACCAAGACGTATGGTGAAGTCTTGATAGACTTTTTGATTGAAATTCTATCTGCCCACAATGCCTGGTTCAAAAGTAAGTGCCAGGACTTCTTATTATCACCCAGTGACCTCTTTAAAATCTTCAACAAGTTCTTGTTTGTGGACTCTGCCAAGCCATTACCCTGAGGGTAATAATTGGAGGATGTCTTCAAAAAAATACCATATTTGTTTGCAAATTCACCTAACTTGGCTCCGATGAATGGAGTTCCATTGTCTGTGATAATGGCATCAGGAACGCCAAAATGCGTAATCAGTCCTTCAATGAAAGTAATTACCACTTCCTGATTTGCAGCCTTGGTTGGAATAGCCTCAGACCATCTTGTAAAGTAATCAGTAGCTGTCAGGATATACCTGTGTCCTGCTGAAGAGTTAGGATCAATGATCCCAATAAAGTCCAACCCCCATTGCTGGAAAGGTGCTTCAACTTGAATTGGATGTAGGGGCAATGATGCATTTCTGATCCATCTCATATACCTTTGGCATTTATCGCAAGCTTGAGCAATCTTGAAGGTATCCGCAAACAAAGTTGGCCAATAGTAACCAACCCGAATAATCTTTAAGGCCATGGTCCTACCAGCGTAATGTCCTCCCGACATGCCGAATGAAATTCCTCCAGGAGTCTAACCTTCTTGGTTCCTTCACACACCTTAGGAGAACTCTATCAATATTTTTGAAGAACAATCCCTCGGCAACAATACATACCTAAGAGCTTGTAAGCGAAACCTTCTCCTTTGTGAAGCACTTAACTGTGGGGGAAATCTACCGGTTGAAAAGTAATCCACAAGGTCTTCTACCCAACCTTGGCCTTGTGAAAAGGTATTCCTTAGATTTCTTTCTTCAATAGGATTGCTCACTTGATAATCAACTATCTCAGAGGCCATAGTTTTTGCTAATTGCTGACATAAGGCTCTACCCCACACCAACTTGGTTGGATGGATCTCATAGTCGAACTCTTGAATCTTAGTGACCCAACCAGCACGCTTATCACCCATCTTGCCCTGAATGATAAAATTCCTTACATCGGGGTGAACGACATAGATGATCTTCTTGCTCTGGGATACAAAATGCTTGAATTTTTTTAGAGACTTCATGACAACATAGACCTGCTTCTCAATGAAATTGTATCTCCCTTCATAGGGTAAGATAACCTGGCTGAGGAAAGCAATGGGTCCTTCATCCCCATCGTCTCCTTCCTATGTAAGTATTGCTGCATAACTTTCATCCTCCCCAACTGCATATAGAATGAAGTCCTTAGAATAATTCGGATTGATCAACACAGGGGCTTTTACAATTCTATCTTTAATCTCCTGAAATGCATTCTTCCTCTGAGTTGTCCACTTGAACTCCGCATCTTTCTTTAATAGCTCAGTCATAGGCTTAACTACTTGGGCAAAGTCAAAAACAAATTTTTTGACAAAATTGATTTGCCCAAAGAAAGATTGCAACTCTTTCTTATTAGCAGGGAGTGATAGTTTCTTCAAAGCTTTAGCTCTCGATGGATCAATTGCCAAACCGTTCTCTGAGATAACATGTCCCAATAGCTTACCTTCCTTTACTGCAAAGATGGATTTCTTCGGGTTGATAGAAACGCCAAACTCTCGACATTTCTCAAATATCTGCCTCAAATGAAAACAATGTTCTTCTTGTTTGTGCAAAAAGACAGTCATATCATCGAGATAGATGACAATATTCTTGTTTAAGAGCTCCCCAAACGCGATGTCCATGGCCCTTTGAAACGTAGCCCCAACATTGGACAATCCGAAGGGCATACACTGATAGGCAAAGGTACCCCACTTAGTTGTGAATGCAGTTTTGTGTTGATCCTCATCCCTGACCCAAATTTGATTATACCCAGAGAATCCATCTAGCAATGAAAAACATTGGGCTCCAACAACAACATGAAGGATCTGATCAATGCGAGGCAATGGGTAGTGATCTTTCAAGGATGCTTGGTTCAAGTTTTGAAAATCTACACACAGCCGTATATCTCCGTTCTTCTTACGAACTGGAACCAAATTAGCAACCCAAGTGGAGTGCTTGATCGGATATATAATCTGGGCCTGCAACATCTTTGCAAGTTCCGCCTTCATGAGGGCTTCAATATTTGGATTCATCGGTCTTTGCTTTTGCCTGAAAGGTTTAACTCCATCCTCCAGCTCGATAGTGTGTTGAATGATCTCTTTATCGTATCCCCTCAGATCTTCATAGCTCCAGGCCACAATGTCAGAAAAATCCTGACACAATTGTCTGATCTCTTGCAATTTAGTAGGAGTGGAATCAGTTCCAATCTTAATGACCTTATCAGCCTCCAACTGAAGCTCCACGTATTTTTTTTATCAACTTCAATCTGATGCTTCTTGGACCGATCATTCTGATCAAACAAGCTTTCTAGAGTAATGAGACCTCTGGGAATGTGGTTATTTCGCAACTGAATCAACCCTTTAGTTTCTTCATGCTCCAAGGTCCTTTCCTTGATGGTAGCAGCTTCTCGAACCAAAAAATTAACAATTTGCTCATCGCTATCAAAGACTTGCCAAAAGGTGTCCTTATCTGGAACAGAGGGCCTATACACCATTCTCACTATTTTTGGCCTCTAACCACCTGCTCAGTTGGTGAAAAATTCGCTCCCATGGAAGCCAGCAGGTCAGCATATTTATTTTGTTCTCGTGGAATGAAACATATACTGAGAGTAGAAAATGATTCAAACAAGTCCCAGAACTTGTTGCAATAGTTCTTGAGATAATGGTGCTTGGACACACACTTATTGGTCACTTGATTGACAATTAACTCGGAGTCACCAAGAATTTGCAACTGTTTCCCTCCAAGTTTTTCAGCCTTCTTGAGACCTAGGCATAAAGCCTCGTATTCTGTTGCATTATTTGTGCAGCTCCAAGTCAAACGATATGAATAGGATCGTTGAAGCCCAGAAGGTAATATTAACACAATCCCAGCTCCAGCACCATTTCTGCATCGTGCTCCATCAAAATAGAGTTTCCAAAGCTGATCTTGACTTCCATCATTCTTCTCTTGAGCCTTTTCTAGCTTAAGAATGGAATAACATCCCAAGTCAGTTTCCATCATGGCGTTGAAATTGGCCATAGAAAATTCATTTTCTGGGTGGAGCTCTTCCAAAGCTTCTTCCATTAAGTCAAGCTCGCCAAATTCTTCAAACATCATGTGCACTGAATTTGTTAATTTGTCCACTTCATCTATTCTCTCCACATGAAATGTGGAAGGCTTTTCATTGAAAATCTTCACCTTTTTCCCTTTATGGAGTACCTCCAAATGAGTAAAATCCAAAGAAAGGTAACCCCCGAGTTTAGCCATGAATTCTAGGGAGAGACACATACCAAAGCATGGCTCCAGGTCCACCACTATGATCTCCTGGATCACAGTAATCTGGGGCATGGCGTGCAAGGAGATAGGAACATCTTTAATCACGCCCACTATTTTTACCGAGGTACCATCTAACTACAAAACTCCCATGCTAGTTCTTGTATATTCCATGCCTATGACATCACATACTGCCTTTGGCATGACAGTAGTAGCTTCTCCTGATTCAATAAGACAATTATGCACCACATGTCCCTCCATTCTCAATGAAAGATAAAAATGTGGTGGCCTATTTTTCCCTGAAACTGAAGAAGTCAGAGTTTGAGATAGAACTACCTGGGCTGGAGCCTTTCCCTTACTTTGTGTGCTCTTCAGGGATTCTTGTAAGATATTTACCTGTCCAGGCAGCTGCAAAGTGTCATACAGACTTACCTTAGCTGGTATCCTTTTGAGTTCCTCAATGATGTTGTACTCCGATGAGATCAGCTCTCTCCCTCCACTGGCAGATTCAAATCTGCTTCTATACTACTGGGTGGCCTCCACTCGTTGTCGTTTAGTCAATGATGGATACCGCAACATCGCTCTAGCTTGTTCTTTTTTTTTTTTTTGCAGCTAAGAGACAGAAGCTTGTTCCTTCTCTTTTACTTGTGGTGGAAGTGGATCCTTCGGTAAAATAGGTGATTGTTGTGGAGCTGGAAAATCATGAGTCTTTATCGATATTTGCTGCTTTGTTGCTTGCAAAGGACTTTCAATGGCTTCATCTTAGCTAGATCTACCAACATTGGTTTCTTGTCGCTGCATGTCAAAACCGCCATGCATTCCTCAGGGCACTCCACGAAACTCTGATCCATCTCTCGAATCATGTTTACACGGCTTCCTGCAAGAACTTGCAAATAATTTTGGTGAACCATGCAAGTGGACTCGTCATGTGGGTCATTGCATGAAGAACACCAGTATGATAACTCATGTGTAACTTCAGAAGGGCCAGCCTCTTCACTTACCAAGATCGTTGAGTTCCTCTCAGGTACCCTCTCTATAGCCTTGCCAGGAGTAACTTGCTCTCTGGTTACCACCGAAACAAATCTTCGTGGCTGATAGTTCCTTTTTGCATCTCTCCGCTCCATAGATGTCATCTTGTTGGTGAGAGCTCTCATGGCCGACTGCATTTCTTGCAAAACAACCAATTGAGGATCTGAGCTTGTGGACACAGGCGGGGCAGGTAAAGGTAATGGAACTGGTGGAGAAGGTAATGCAGGAGTTGGAAGTGGAGAGGTTATTTGTGGAATGGGAATCATAGGTACTGAAGGTATGGGAGGATTCTAGGAAGATGAAGGATATATGGATGGAGCAGTGTAAGATGTAGGAACTGCACCTGTATGCTGGTATTGTGGAAGCTCGAGAAAAATAGGCATAGTTATTTTTGGAGGCAACTTCCCAACGGAAATCAGATTAGCCTCAACCTTTTGTGCCTAAGCATATAGTGCAAGAAAGGTTTGAACACCAGACATCCTGATATTCATACCTATATTGGAATGAAAAGCCCTAAGAAAGTATAATGCTGCTTGTTCATGAGTAGGGCGAAGACCCTCAAGAACTCTTTGCCAAGTTCGAGCAAACCTAACATTGAAATCCACTATCTCCTCTTGAGGATGCCTCTTGATATTATTAAATTGATGCACTAAAGAAAATGGATCGACTTGCTCATTGAACCCTTGGATTAACATCTCAACTAATTGATCCCATGAAGTGATGGAGTTGGGAGGCAAGGATCTATACCAGCATAAAAACTTACCTCGGAGTGACAGGACGAGCAATTTGATCATGACATCTTCGTCTGTGATGTTATGAATTGAAACCAAGGTTGCCACATCTGACACATGCTCGTACATTGTCTTTCCAGTCCCATCGTATGTAGGCAAGGCTTTTATTGCTGCAATAGGAATTAGATTCTGAAAAGGTAGATCCAACGCTCCCGAATAGTTCCAAGCAGGAACTCGTTGTGGAGGAGGTTGTTGCCTAGCCATTTGAACCGTAGGATTTGGATCTATTCGCAGGCTCGTAGCAGTACTAGGAGGAGTCGAAGATGGCACAAATTGACCTGCTACCTGCGAAGAAACAACAAACAACGGGTTCACAGGTCTTACCACTCTTGAGCGCTCCCTCTAGTTTTGAACATCAATCTCAAAGAATTCGACTAGATCTTTTGATTCTTTGGCACTTGATCTCATGATCATGAAGCGAAGATTCTCACCAGCTTCAGGATTAGTATTTTTGGGTACTTAAGAATCGCTTTCAGCAGAGTCACTAGATGAACTTATAATCGTCGCTTTTGAGGTCAAGATAGTTCATCAATATCTTGATTCCTCCGGGTGTTAAACAATGGAACAGTCAGTCTTACCGATTATGGGTCTTTGGGAGACAGAAACAGTCTGTCCCACCGGACGTGCCAAAAACTATTGGTCACAAATCTGCCACAGGAAAGGATTTTATACATATATGTGCCCTAGACTTGGCCAACATTGAAAGACCAAGAGAAAGAGAAGTCTCCCGGGCCAATCTCCAGAGAGGGCTGGCTCCCAAACTATTGCATCTTTCTATTTCTTCCTATCCAAATAAAATAGAAGCATTTTCCCACTATTTTAACAAGAATATGGAGAGCCAATATATTGGAATGGCCTCTAAAATCAATTTCACCAATGTTAAACGACCTCTCAATGATAACCATCTATTGCATTAGGAAGTTGCCCCCTTTTCACTTTATTGTACAACCAAATCCAATCATAGTATTGTTGGTCACAAATCTGCCACAGGAAAGGATTTTATACATATATGCGCCCTAGACTTGGCCAACATTGAAAGGCCGAGAAAAAGAGAAGTCTCCCGGGCCAATCTCCAGAGAGGGCTGGCTCCCAAACTACTCTAAATTGGTTTTGGAGATAAAGATGCAAGAAAGAAATGGACAAATGCTAAAAGAGAGGGAAATAACATAAAGGAATAGAAATATGGCCGAAGTCGATAGTTAATGGGGAATAACCTTAGATAGCAAATATTCTTAAACCAGATCCTGAAACTCAAGCAGCAATAGATTCTTAAGCGTATACAGAAATCAGATCGCAACTAGCCATAGATTCGTCTTCAATTATACTTCAAACATTCTAAAAAAATACAACTAATTTCAAGACAGCAGAATTCAACTTATATTAACACTGAACGAAACAGAAGTAGATCAGACAGAAAACAAAACATAAACAATAGTATCGATCTCAAACTCAAAAGACGCTAATAATAGAGTGAGACTGCATCTAGGATTTCTGCTTAAATTTATGCAAAAAGGTCTTCCTCCTTTGCTTGAGATTTTACATTGGTATTTATAGAGGTGCCTGCCTCTTTCTTTCGTATTATAGCATTTAAAACATGAAACAGGTTTTAAAGAAACGATCCCCTTAATCTGCCTTGGAGAAATGACAGTCCCTGTCTTAAATGAATTACAACTGGAGATAAATAGAAACAAGGGACCATATTTCTTCATTTAATGACCGTTATTGGAGCAAGCCAGGAGTTGTTAAAAGATCACGAATAGGAGCCTTGAATGCTGGAGGCGTCTTTAATTCTGGAGGCTTTGAAAACTGCTTTAGGTTCTTCTATCTAGCGCACATCGGTAATCAGCAACATTTAATCCTTGAGCTTCTTTGACCACAATCTCAAAAATCCATTGGAGAACTATTAAAATATTACTACGTTTGATCTTATCTTCTTCGCACGTTCTACTATGCAATTCTGAAGGAAAATGCAAACAGAACTGTATCGGGCTTTTGTTATTGCCTCTGCCACAAAAATGAGACAAGTCGCGAAAATGCGACATGTCGCGAAATCGTGACACTTTTACCATACTGCCTTCTTTTCTGCCACCAGGCCGCAAAAATGCGACATGTCACGATATCGCGACATCTTTCTCTTCCTTGGCCTTCATCTTTCTACAAGTAGCGAAAATGGGACATGTCACGAAATCGCGATAGTCCGTACCATTTTATTCTTCCCGTGATTTCACATCGTGAAAACAAGACATGTCGTGAAATCGTGACATGTTTCTATCTTCTTGCTTCTACCTGCTTTATCATCATGAAAGTGTGACAAGTCGCGAAATCGCGACATGTCACGAAATCATGACAATTCCCTTTGCCTTGTACGGTTCAACTTTCATTCCGCAAAAACGCGACAGGTCGCAAAAACGTGACATGTCACGATATCGCAACATTTTTCTCTTGCCTTGTGTTTATCTTCCACTCCTCCGCGATAACGCGACATGTCGCGATATCGCGGCAATTCTTACCATCTGCTCCTTGCTTGCTTTTCTGTCGCGATATCGCGACATATTTTCATTGACATTGCCCTTGGCTGATTTATGTCGCGATATCGTGACATTTTCTATCATTCTGCTCTGTGGCCATCGCAAGTCGCAAAAATGCGACATGTCGCGATATCGTGACAACTTTTCCTTGACTTCTCTCTTTGACTGCGTTGATCGCGAAAATGCGACAGGTCGTGATTTGGCGACATGTCGCAATATCGCGACAACTTTTCAGTTAGTTCTCCCTTACCACAACAAGTCGCGAAACTCCAACATGTCATGATATCGCCACAGTTTTACCCCCTTGCTGTCGTTGACTGTTTTGACCGCGAAAATGCGACATGTCGTGAAATCGTGACATTTTCTGTACTTAGCTCTAACACAAAAAGTTGCAGAGATTTTTTACATTTTCCCTTCCAAATCAGAGGAGTTAGTATCTCTACAACTTATGCATTCTTTTATTTAACAGTAACAAGAAAAACAATGTGGCAAAAATGCCAACAAGTATCCATAATAATTTGGCTTTAGCCTAAACCCCACATATTTTAACCCTTTTTCAAACTCATTTAAATTGAAGCCAAAAATCCTTATCATTGCTTCTTCTTGTCATGGCTATAGTTTTTTAAAATAACTATCAATCTTCTAGAGGTTTATTTCCATTTCTATAGCAACATAATATAGATCTAACAACTTTTTATATTTCAATGCTTCTCTTAAGGTGCCATTCCCAAATATGAGTATATCATTTGCAAATAGTAAGTGAATCACAACCATAGAGTTTTCCATTTTAATGCCTTTGATCATGCAAAGTCTTTTTTGTTCCTTAATCATTTTGCTTAGCCTTCAACCACAAGCAAGAATAATAGGGGTGATAGGGGCATCCTTGTATCATCCCTCTAGAAGGCTTGAAGAAGCTAGAAGCTAAACCATTAATTAAGACAACAAAGGAAGTAGAATTAATACATCCCATTACCCAATTTACAAAGGGTACACTAAAACCAATATAGTCTAATGTACAACCAACTTACCCTATAAAAAGTTTTTTCCAAATCAATATTATTTATTATTGCTTCTTGCTTTCTTGATTTGACTAGATGAAGTGCTTCCTAAGCAACATCAATAACTTCATGGATTAATATTTTACTCAAGAAATAAAATTGTTTTTTTGAGAGGGGTCTAAAAAAACCCATTTTAACCTCTAAACAATAATCTTGGAGATGATTTTATGGAGTATTCCACAAGAAAATAGGCCTATACTCCCTAAAGGATTTTGGGTTATCCTTATTAGGAATCAAGGCTAGGAAAGTTGTATTGATAGACCCGAGTACTTGCCCAGAAGTCCTTGATTCCTCAACCATATTCAAAAGGTCTTCTTCCAATAGCTCATACTGACATAAAAGTCAATGGACCAACCATCCAATCTCAGACTCTTTCCTTTCTAAAAATATTTAACTATTATTTGTAGCTCCTTAGTAACTTTTGTCATCAAAGCCTCTTTAACTTCATCACTAACCATCTTAAGTAGATAAAGTGCTAGCTTAATGATTTCTTCTATATTTCCTCCATTGGGTTCTTGATACAATTTTTGAAAGTAGGATACTCCTAATCCAACTATTTCTTGAAACCTTCTCACATTTCTTCCATCCTCCCCTTTCATCTCCCAAGTTGTATTCATCATCTTCCTTTGTTTTATATACTTTTGAAAGAATTTTGTATTCTCACCCCCCTACTCTAACCAAAGTGTTATAAATTTCATCATCCACTTTGCATATTTCCACTCTAGAAATTCCCTCTTTTTTCCCAACTCCTTGACCGACAAATTCTCCTTAGAAAAATCTCATTTCCTTTTTGACTATACAATTGATTCGATTTAGATTCTATGCCAACTATCTTTATCTTTTCACCCAATATTTACCTTTGGCCCATGTGATTGTAGCAATTTTGATTCTCCCCATATTTTAGAAAATTGAAACATAGTTTTCTCTTTTATTGTTGGGTCAATATGTCCCCCCTCATCTTTACTAAATTTATAAATTCCTCATCTTCCAACCAAATAACATTGAACTTGAAAGGTCTTGCTAGTTTATATTGATATTTTTCTAGCTGAAAGAAAATCAATGCATGATCAAACCCCACCTTGATCTACCCAAGACCTCAGTATTTTTTCTTTAGTATGAGGTTTCTAGACACTAAAAACCTGTCCAATCTTTTAGAAATACTATCTTCTAGTTTTTTATTCCTCCAGGTGGGAACAAATTTAATTGGTTCTAAATCACACATCCTTGCATTCCGAATTGTTTGTACAAAAAAAATAGTGAGGGTATCCATTTTGGCCTCCTATCCACATATTTCTACTCTTTTAGTTAAAATTCAAGTCTCTTCCCACTACTACATTTGTTTTTAAATTCTTGCATAAAGAATTCTTCCCAAAACTTCCTTCTACCACCATAAGGACCATACAAAATGACTATAGTAATCAACTTTTCTAGCTTCATAGAGTATAAATTTGTAACCATATCTACCTTAATATATACCTTGTAAACTAGCTAGAAGGAGGAATTACATCCCATTACATTCGCTTCTGATATTTTTTTTAGTCTATCATTTCAGAGTTCTAATTTGATAGGAGAGAGGCAAGGATGACTATTGCTTTTTTGCATCTAGCATAGTCTCGTAGAATAAAATTATATTTGGCTTATGAAATTTGAACAAATGCTTTAAGGATATTTTTTTTATGAGGAACCCTGAGCTCTTTGAAATTTAAAGAGAAGGTGATCATTGATTCCCCTTCCCCTGAGGTTGTCCTCCTCTAAGAACTCCAACTATATTTTTTTGTTTACTAGATAAAATTTCCTTCTCAAAATTTTTTTTGCAATTTTTAAGTAGGATTTCCTTCCTATTGTAAACTCTTGAGATTGACTTGTCTCAAGACCTAATCCCTTTGAAACTTAACCATACCTAGTATCTCCTTTAACATTTTTCAGAGCTATTAGGGCACATATGTCAAAAAATGTGCTTATATTATGGTGATTTGAAGGACTTGGTGGGTAAGAGAACCTACTTGGGTCGTTTAAGCCCTACTTGCTTCCTTGGCCTAAAATATCTCTCTCTAAAGAGGGTAAGAACTTAGTAAGTTTTACACCCATATCCACTACTTGTTCTAATTCCTCGATAGAAAGAGGCTATAGAGTCCCCTCTTGGTTTTAAATCCCTTCCCCTTTCCTCCTTCTAACCATGAGATTATTCCTCCTTGCCTTCCCAAAATGAAGGAATAACACCACCCTCTTACACTATCCTATCAGAACTATGGCATGTCA
Source organism: Wollemia nobilis (assembly GCA_028583015.1). Lineage (NCBI taxonomy): Eukaryota > Viridiplantae > Streptophyta > Pinopsida > Araucariales > Araucariaceae > Wollemia > Wollemia nobilis. Next base: position 14,590,337 of record JAQPPZ010015100.1, read on the forward strand.
ATACCTCCATATAGGGGTTCGACCCAGGACAAGATGATACAAGTTTATCATGATTAGAATTCAATCCCCCATCCCAAAAAAGGGAAATATTAGGTTTAAGCTTTGATGGATACCTAATAAAATACCTCCATACACTATCAATCGTAGGTATGGTTTCCCTCATATGAAACTTCCCTATTACAATCACTTGGAGCCAACTCTTTCTCCTTCGTTTGGACATTGATGATAGAAAACCTTTCTTTAAGCAATTTAGAAGTCTTGATTGGATCCTCCTCTATATATGCTTCAATCATTTCCACAACCTCTAAATTTTTTAGACCAAGATAACCTCCAACTTCCTTATGTATAATTCCTTGCACTCTGCTCTCTTCCATTTCACAATCCACCTTGAGATGACTATAATGATGACACTTACTACATTGAAATGACACCTCGATGTAGTCAAGCTTCTATAAATACATCCAATTTCCTGATATTAACGTTATGTTTTTGGCAACCCTAAACTGAGATCAAGATCCACTAAGATACAAGCTACCATTTTTTGAATATCCTTTAAGTTTTTTGTATCTACCCCAAGGAAAAATCCCAGGGAGTTTGCAATCTCACGTGGCATTTTTTCATTCTAGAATTCAAGAGGTAAAGAGGGTAGCTTGACTCAGATAGGCTAGGTATTAGTCCCCTTAGAACACGGATCAAACCTAGGGGTCTAATATTTTAGATTTAAAACGTTGACCCCCCAACTCCATCTTTCATTTTTTATGTGTATATTATCTTTTGTCTTTTGGAAAACAAAAACCATCATACCCTTCGTCATCACATGATATGTAGGAGTGTAGGCCAAAACCTCCAACTAGGTAACCTTGATCCATTCTCATAGAGTTTTCGGTTTCATGGAGTGGCTTATAAATCTTCCTAGGAAAGCCTTGTCCTTCAATGATAAAACTTGCTTTAGCATAAGATCCTCACTTACAACCATTCAAACCAGCTCCTTCTACAATTTTATATAGTATTTTCACTTTCATTTCTCCCTTTTCTTCTTGGTTTGTTTCTCTTCCAAATTGGCTAGACTATCCTTTAGTGTTTCCTATTGTTATTTAGTGTCACTTCCTCTTTTCCAATGCCCCTTTGTATGCCTTAGGGTTAAGTTTTGAAATTTATTAAGCCTTCGGGCATAAGTTTGAGTCGAGTCCTCCACGTTTCTTGTCCCCCTTATGCTAGATGTCAAAAGATTATTCCTTAGAGAAAATAATTGAGGCCTTCGTATATTCCTCGGGCTCTTCACTATAGCCCACTTCATCCTCTTCATACATTGTTGACTTAGTTGTCTTGCCATTGTCAGTTATCAGTGGGTCAAGTCTACACTGGCTTAGAGTTCTCATCAAATTATTTTTAAAAATTTATGTCCTCTCCTCTCCTTCTTGGCCCTGTCGACCAAAACCCGGCAACGAGAGCCTCATTTGCTCGAGTGCAAGCAATCACTATTTTCTATTGGATCTCAACCAATACCCTCTATTGCACTTTTGCGATGACAACGACCCCATTTTTTGATAAAACTACTATCTAGTGGCACTGATTTACTAAAACATAAAGGTTGGTCACTTAACCTTTATCTAAAGGTAAATCATAACTGAGTATCAAATTAAACCTTTAAGCCAATTCTACCATGACCTGTTGTTTCTTCTTAGATTTGCTATTTGTTCTTAGATTTGTAAACCTTCAAGCTAGCTCCATTGTGACCTGCCATTTCTTCTTAGATTTGTAAACCATCAAGCCAGCTCTACCATAACTTTTTGTTTAGTTTTAGATTTGCTAACCTTCAAGCTAGCTTTGTCATAACTTGTTATTTCTTCCTTTGAAGAGATAGAGATGCAAACCTTCAAGCTAGCTTCGTCGTGACCTACTATTTCTTCTTAGATTTGTAAACCTTCAAGCCAACTCTGCCATAACTTTTTATTTCAGTTTATATCTGCAAACCTTCAATCTAGCTTTATCATAACTTGTTATTTCTTCCTTTGAAGTGGTAGAGATGCAAACCTTCAAGCTAGCTTCGTCGTGACCTATTATTTCTTCCTTTGAAGTGATAGAGATGCAAACCTTCAAACCGACTCCATTATGACCTACTTTTTCTTCTTAGATCTATAAATATTTAAGCCAACTCCATTACAACTTACTATTTATTCTTAGATCTGTAAACCTTCAAACTAACTCTACTATAACTAAAAACCCAAATTTAAACTACAACAAAAATATATAAATAAATTTTAAAAAAAGAAAAACTTTATTTTATCCTACAAATCAAACTTCTTGCCATTTTACCCTCTAAACCTTTTCTTACGACATTTTTTTTTTTTGTTATATAGGAAAGTTGGTAACAACCACTATTTTTAGTAACTAGCCAGCGTAGGGTTCAAACCACAGGGACTGCAACCACCAAACCTATATGTCTTGTTAATTGTTGACCTGGCGTGAGATGGGGATCGTCGGTCACTCAGGGTGCGCACCATCATCATCAGTATGACACGCACTCAGAGGATTCATAAGAGACTACTACCTTTGAAAATTGGCACCACCAAATTGTGTCATATTTCCTATGACATTCTTTATTGAGCCCACAAAAGATTTGCTTCGCTCTCACTTCTAAACTGTAAAACCTGAAGAACCAATAAGCATAACACTTTACAGAAGTGAATTGCAACTAAAATACCTATATCCCATTTAAGTATGGGTGGATGCCAAAAAGAATTCAAGTAGCCAGTGGGTATTATTTTATTAAAAGATTAAAAACTTAGGCTTCTTATATACATATTTATTCATAGTAAAAAAACACTGGACCTATGGACCTACCTACTAGCGCTATATTTTCAGGGGATAAGAATGTGTGGAGCACGTATTAAACTATAGTCAAAATGTGTAGAGTGAAAAGGTAGGGAATAAGGTCTAAATCTCTCCTAGCTTTTGTCACGTTTATTTGGGGTGGCCCAATAATTCGAAGTGGTGAATAAAAAATACTTAGGGCGCTTTTTGTTAATTCGAGGAAGATCCGCATATAATATATTTGAGTGTCACCAAATGAAGCTGATCGGAGTTATTTTTAATTGAGCAACGGTTACACGATTAATGAGATGTTCTTCACTCTGATTTTTATATTATGCAGATGAAGAGTCAGTCTGGTTGGATTATTATTTAAATTATCTAAACTTAAATTATAAGAAAGAGGTTCTAGTTATGTATTGAGGATCTAAAAATGTATTAGACTGCTTCTAAAGTTATATAGTCTAAGCTGACACATGTCTCAAAGTCGATGGAAAAAGACTAAGAAAAAGAAAAAGTTGGAAACTGTCAACAATGAGATTCTTGGTACTCAACAGATTCATACTCCAATAGCTGCAACTGTGAGTGCTTCACAATCTGCCCAATCGACCAGTCCTCTAGTATATTTCGTCTGACGCAAGGGGCTCTTATAGTCGGAGAAGGGGATGATGAAGATGTCACTCTCATAGCCATAGAAGGGGATGAACAGACGAAGATGTTGCTCTAGAGAAGCAGTTTCATATGACCAGTTTTTAAGTGAGCAATTATGTTCGTGATTTCTTCAAACTACAATGTGTTGGAGTATCTTAGAGGGGAGGATATGTCACTGAATTACCTTATCAAATGAACTTTCTCTCTTGGAATGTTTCGGGGTCTAGCGAACTTCAAACACAAATTTGCAGTTAAAAAATCCACCAAAACTTTTCAAATTTGAGAATCTTGTGTTTATAGAAAGTGAAGATTCCAAAATACTCCACGAGTTTTTACGAGAGGTTCTTGTCTTCTCGTATATATTTTATCAGTTGTGTAGGAAACCTCTATAATTTTTAGCCCATATAAACAAAATCAATAAAACCTCAACCCTTAAAAAATCAAACCAAAACAATTTATCAAATGTTACCAACCCCTTTATATTAGAATCTTAAATATTTAGCATAAAATGATCATGACTTTTTTAAAGTGTTGTAGTTTTTTTTTTTTTAAATTGAAAAAAACTTGTATTAAAACAAAGATCAGTTACAATTGGGAGTAGACACATCCCAGCCGAAAACAATGAAAGCACATGATTACAAGAGAAGAGGAAGATTTGTAATGGAGCCAAATCTCTTGAACCAATACCAAGCTAGCTGAGGGAGCTGATTGGTCGCATTACAACAACTGGTCGCGAAATCGCGCAGCAAACACCAACTTCACCTTTGGCCGCGAAAAAGCTGCAAGTCGCGAAATTGCGACACAAGACTCCTCTGGCCACAAAAAGTCAACCATGTCGCGAAATCGCAACAACAATCCTCCCTTAGTCGCAAAAAGTCAACCTGTCACGAAATCGCGACAACAATCCTCCCTTGGCCGTGACGGAGCAACAGGTCGCGAAATCGCGACACCTTTCCACCTTTGGCCGCGACGGAGCAACATGTCACGAAATCGCGACAACTTTCCTCTCTTGGCCGCGACGAAGCAACATGTCGCGATATCGCGACAACTTTCCTCCAGCGGCCGCGACGGCGCAACACGTCGCGAAATCGCGACAACTTTCCTCCAGCGGCCGCGACGGTGCAACATGTCGCAATATCGCGACAACTTTCCTCCCTTGGCCGCGACGGCGCAACATGTCGCGATATCGCGACCAAATCCTCCAGCGGCCGCGACGACGCAACATGTCGCGATATCGCGACAACTTTCCTCCCTTGGCCGCGATGGCGCAACATGTCGCGATATCGCGACAACTTTTCCACAGCGGCCGCGACGGCATAACATGTCGCGATATCGCGACAACTTTTCTCCAGCAGCCGCGACGGCACAACATGTCGCGATATCGCAACAACTTTCCTCCAACGACCGCGACAGCGCAACATGTTAAAATTTAAAAAAAAAAATAAACACAAAAGCTTAAGTAATGAATGAATAGATGTATATATATTTTTTAATTGCCACTCGTGGACAAGTAAAAATGCATTTTTATAAGGAGGGTCATTTAAAATTAAAATAGCATATGTTTTTTATTCAACTACCAAAATAGGTTTTTGCTTAAATTCTTCTAGGTGTTACCATTGCCAATGAAAAAAAACTTTAAAATTCCTTTTCTAGCTGTTAGTGAGTTTAACGCCAACGCACTCGGCAAGTGGGTGGATATTTAAGTCAGACGGAAACTTCCAATAATTCCCAAAATGTGGACAAAGCCAACCTTGTTTGATTTTGAACAGACACGAATATTTCCCAGAGATGTAAGAATATTAATGTATAAAATTTCCAACTTAAATAAACACAAAAGCAGGTAATATTTAAAACATGAGTGGGAAAAATATTAATTACCTAACAAATCCATGGTCGCCAGCTAAGCAAGCTGCAAGCGTCACCCTAATGTCAAAACTTCGAAGTGGGTATTGAGCACTGGTCGATTAATGAGCGGAACGTCTGTTGTTATACTTAACCAAAAAAAATTAAAATATTAAAAAAAACCAAAAAAAATTAAAATATTAAAAAATTGATTCGGTCCTATCCTTGTGTTTTTCCTTCCAAATTTATAATGGGGAATACTCATGGGAGCCTTTTAGTGATTACCCTTTAAAGTGGATGTAAGATAAGGCAACACCTTGAACAAAAGATCAATTGAAACACTTTTTTTTAATTGCATGAAAGATAAGGCAACACCTTGAACAAAAGATCAATTGAAGCAAGTGAGTTGATTTTATTAAAAAAATAAGAGTATATAATTAAAAAAATAATAATATGGAAGTACAGTTCAAAAGTTTATGTAGAGCATCAACATAAAATCAGAAAAAAGGTTCGAGACAATTATAAAATAATTAATATAACAACAAAAAAAGAAAGGGCAAAAGATTCATTAGTATTCAAGTTGTCATAGGAGTAGCATTATCATAGGGAGAGAGGTCCTTATCCGAAGGATTTCCCCAACCAATAGGAGGATCTGGGTCAGTGGGAACTAGGTCCCACCCAAAACCATCACACTGCAACTCCGTAATGTTGCATGTGGTCTAAGGTAAAGTGGTAGCCCAGTTGGATGATGAGCCTCAATCGTAATACTATGGCACAAAGCGAAGTCCTTCCCTGGCATGTCGGTCTTGTGGATGTGGGCTACGAGGAGTCAGAGTCCTTCCATAGGACCTCTTGCGACATCGAGCTTGTTACTGAGAAGAAGAATGTCTTTGGTGAGGTGGAGAGGGTGAAACCCAAGCCATAGTGCAAAGAGCATTCACCCATTGGTCCAACAGAGTCAGGAGATGTTAAACCTCAAGGGCAACCTTGTTCGCCTGCACTTGAATCTAAAGTAAAACATTAGAGCATATTAGAGCTTTTAAATGCATGGAAAACTTTGGAGATGTATGATGAGCAAGAAAAAAATTTCAGTACAACTTTTTCATATGTTAAATAAAATCTCAGCACTAAATATATGTCAAATCTGCTCCATATGTATTGGCATTTGGGTTGTATCCCCAAGAAGAACCATAGGCCAGGAAAAGGGTTGTGGCATAAAAGGTTTAAAAAAATCATGAATCCATTTCTAGGCCGCTTGTGCCCTAAGACAATACCAAAACAAATGTTTAATGGATTCCCTGCAATGACAAAAATTTGAGAATGTGCAACCCTAAATGATAGAGGCGTGTTCCTATAGGAAGCCCTTAAAAAAGGAGACACCAAAGAAAGTGAGCCACTTTAGGCTCCAAAACAACATCCCATAAAGTGTGAAATTTGTTTTGCCAATCTCTGCTAGTTGTTTAGATTCTCCATCGCTCATTTAACTTGGGGACCATGGGCCAATGTGGCAAGAATCAAACGTACCCTTTACTCGACTTATAGCTCTTAACAAGAGTGTCGGGATACCATTTCTAGTCCTTTCACTAAGGACACAAGGTTCAAACCCTAATTTTATGAAGCATTTTAGGTGGGGTTGTGGCTTGAATTGCCTAAAATATTTCTTTGTTAGCCTTAGAGAGGTGAAACTGTGTTCCCATGAAAGCCAGCTCTTGGTACTCTTGGAAAAGAGGTCAAAGATGACTTGGATGCCCTTATGGAAAAATAAAAGGGCACAGATTTTGGCCAACGGTTGTTGTTGATAGGTGAGAATGAGAGACCATCACAGTGTTTGTTGATTGATAGAGTCTAGTGCTGAAATATTTACCATTTTAGAGCAACCAAGGTTGGAGAGCTTCCCAAGCTTTCCAAATACTCTTAACAACCATTGAATTTGAATTGGCACCTTCATCACCAAAATGGATTATAAACCAAACCCTCTCCAAGCTTTTCTCCCATGGGGATATTAAAGGCTATGCAGTATCAAAGCAAATGTTTCCAGGCTTCATTATCGTGCATAGCATGAATCACCCATTTGATGCACAAGGCAGTGCCCTGGTGAAAGGTATCAAGGAGTCCTAATCCTCCTGAATCTCATGGAAGACAACAGTAATCCCACACAATTATGTGGAAACCCTATTTTTTATCAAAGACATCCAAAGGAAATCTCGAAGAATCTTCTCTAATTTGTGATAGAAAGCTTTCGAGGGCACCCAACAAGAAGAATAATAGACATGCATGGTAGCAAGTATCTTGGAGCAAACTTGAAATTTTCCTACTAAAGAAAGTGGCTTGGGAAGCCACTTCTAAAGTTTCTTTTCTACCCTGTCCAAAACATATTGCTAGAGGTCAATGGATGAAGCCTGAAAGGCAAAAGGGATTTCAAGAAAGTGAAACATCTCACCATGTTGGATCCACTTCCACCTATAACTGTTGAGCCAAACGGATGTGGGCAAAAAAGACTACCTGTAGCACTTGATTTTCTGCCATTAAATGCTCAAACCAAAGTTCAAACAAAAGATATCTAAGCAATGGAGGGCCTGTGCCACATTGTCCTCTTCCTCAATTAGGGTGAGAAAAGAGTCATTGGCAAAATGCCCACTGACCAATTGCTGGGAAGTGTAAGGAAGTGTGATCCCTCTCACAGGACCCTTGGTAACAACATCAACAAGGAGGTATCTAAATCCCTCAATAACTAGGATTTAAAAAAAAAAACCCTCACTTTCTACCAATTTATAAGTCCATTTAAAAAAAAATATGTAGCTCTTTTTCTCATGAATACGTATATTTTCATTTACAACTTTAAAACAGCACATAAAAACCATCAGTGGTTTTTAAATATAAAAAATTGTTTTAGCCCTTTTTTTAAATTGAAAATTTTAAAAGTTAACTATTGCCAAGCATCAAGCGTTGATTTGTAATTCTTTAGGATTTTATATAAAAAGTTTTCTATTACATGACATATTGAGCTCATCTTGTTTTGATAATGACATATTTTGGTGGTATACATTTGCATGTTTTTACTTAGAGGTTAATAGACTTCTAAGAAAGTAAAAAAAATGCATTATTATAATTTTGTTGATTTTAAATTTTTTATATGTTACAATTTTTATAATTTAAATTAAATGATAACTAACACTCAAGCTTATAATAAGAATAACATGTTAAGTTGTAAGCGAGTGTAAACTCTTATTAGCTTTTAGTAGATAAAAGTACCTTCTTAGCTTTTTTCTTGGGTGCAATTTTTAAGTAGGATTTTCTTCCTACTGTAAACTCTTGAGATTGAATTGTCTCAAGACCTAAGCCCTTTAAAACCTCACAATACGTAGTATCTCCTTTACCATTTTTTAGGGTTTTTAGGGCATATCTACCAAAATATGTGCTTGTATTATGTTTATTTGAAGGAATTAGAGGAGAAGAGAACCTACTAGGGTTATTTAAGCCTTGCATGCTCCCTTGGTATAAAATATCTCTATCTAAATAGGGTAGGAACTTAGTAAGTTTTATACCCTTCTCATCAACTTGTTCTAAGCCCTTAATATAAAGAGGCTATGGAGTACTCCCTGGTTTTAAATCCCTTCCCCCTTCCTCCTAACCATGCAATTTCTCCTCTTTGTCTTACCAAAATGAAGGAATATCACTATCCTCTTACAATATCCTATAATAACTATGGCATGTTAAGACCTCAACATAGGGGCTCATCCTAGAACAAGATGATACAACATAAATAATACAATCATAGATCTCATCTCTCAGGCTACTATCGAGCTTTCTAAGCTCTGATACCATGATAACAAAAGCAATAGAATTGTATTGATAACGAGACTATTAAATAATACAATCATAGGCTATAGTTAGACTGAATAAAGTGGAACTCATTTAACAACAACGAGCCCAACTAAGAAAAACTAACTAGATGCTAACATATATTGTTAGCATATAATAAGTAGCCTAATAATGTAATAGTAAATAGATACGTAATCTATGATACACTAACATCCCCCCTTATTACATTATTTGGGTAATAATATAACTACTAGCTAACATCACCCCTTACAACAATATTTGGGTAAAGTATATAACTGCCCCAATACAGTGAAGAAGAAGAAGAGAAATGAAAGAATGGTGGTTTGTGCTTTGTCTTCGGCTCTAGCTCTGGATCTAAGCATACGTCTGGATTTGTACCTCTGGGTCTATCTCGGGATATGCCGGTGAATCTACCTCTAGATTAGTACCTCTGGATCTGCCTGTAGATCTGCCTCTAGAACTTTGTCATTGGGTTTTTCTTTAGGTTTGTCTCTGTGTTATTATCTCTGGGACTGCCACTCGATCTGTCACTGGATTTGCCTTGGGGTCTACCATAGGTTTTACCTTTTCGGTAGAAGCCATACAACATTTCTTTCATCATGGTCCATTGTGTGAGATTTGTCCATCCATAATCAATATGAACATTGTTGGTCATTTTCACTTTGTACCAACAACTGGAAGAAGAGTGATTCATACATCCACATGAATCACAAGGATGTAATCTCCAACACTTAGTTGCAACATGTCCTGTCTTTCCATAATGACTGCAACAATGCTTTTTAGAATATGGAAGAGATTTAGGTTTTACAAATATGGAATTACTGGTACTTACATGTCCAGTATAGCCAAGGCCTTCATTCTTTGCCTTGACATTTAGCATTATAGGAGTTTTAATGCCTTGTTCCTGTTTACCTAATCTCTCACCATTGAATCCCATTTTCTTCATCATTTTAGAACCAAATCCTTTGGTGTGTTTTTCAAAACACCCAATTTCATCATCTTCATCAATGCTTTTAACAATATTGCATTTATCACTATTGATGAGATTATGGAGTTCATTTTTAGGAGGTTCAATTTTTAAGTCACTAGTGTCACAAGCAAAATCTGCTACTATGATGAGATCACCTGTGCTACAACTGATATCTACCATAGAAGGTAGGAGGTCGCCTGTATCACAACAAGCATTGGCCATCATGGGCTCAAGGTCACATGTGTCACAACAAGCATTCACCATCATGGGTTGAAGGTCACTTGTGTCACTACAAGCATCGACCATTACGGGTTTGACCTTTGTTTCCTCACTAAAGTCCCTGTACACTTTATGTTGGGAAATATCAAGAGAAATCAATGATATGTAGACTTCCCTTATGACGCCTATAGGGATTTGAACACCATTCTTTTGAAGGTCTTTAGAATCTTCAGAATCTTTAGAATCTTTGAGAATGGATTTTACAACACTGCGTAGTGTAGAATATTTTTCATCCTCATAAAAATTCATTCCTTCCATATCTGGTGGAAAGTAAGGATCTTTAACTGATATTTCAACAACATCAGTTTGTTTAGGGGCTTGCTTTTTCTTTGATTTGCCAATTTTTAAGGTGTTGGTCTCTGCCAAAAATGCACCTTTTACAATGACTTTTTCAAAAAATAATCTGACTAAGATGACAGTCACTGCCGAAAATGCACCCTTATAAGTCCTCCCCCCTTGTTTTTGCAAACTTATATCTCCCTTGTTTGCAAGATAGGAGATGGTGGAGAGATAATTTTTTTATCCCCCCATTTTAGTGCAAAAAAATATGCAACTAGGAAGCCTCAAAATGCTCTTACAAAGCTTGCCTCGTAGGCAGATGAGCACAATATGTCACGCAAAAAAATCCCCCCTGTGTGAAGTACTTCAAGCAAAAAAATTGCTATTTATGAAGCCTAAAAAAAATAGGTGTGGAGTTTTGATGAGTTTAAGCCTTATTGATAGCTGTTGAAGAATCGCTCAATGAGGAAAAAAATCCCCCCTGGTTCTTCAATTTTGCAAAATAAGCTTGGAGGAAGAAAATGAGTATCCCTCCTTGTTGCAAAAATTATATCTCCCTTTGTTGGAGAAAAAAATGTTCTTCCCCCCTTAGTGCACAATATATGGCTTTTACAAAAAAAATGCTTCTTAGACAATGTGCAAGGCTAGATCAAAGGTATTAAAATTTGGTTTATAATAGTAAAGAAATAATTTTAATGTAAAAGTTGTTTCAAAAAAATATTAAAATTCTTAATTATTAAAAATAATAATAATTAAAAAAATTAAATATTTAAATGAAAACAAAAAATAAACATTAAAAAAATTTAAATGCAAATTATACCAAATATTTAAATGCAAATTATACCTTTTAGTTTTTGGGGGTCAAGGGGAGTTGAACACCTGACGTCTCGATTGGTAGCATGTCAGCTATCGGCTACTAACCACCCCGGCTACCACTACCGGATGATTACAATAGAAGAGGAACTTCTATTTCAAGGTGTTGCCTCTCCAAACGTGCACCACGGTCAAAGCGACGCTCCTTGGTGGTGCACGTAGTAGACGTCTGCAACTATGAGTAGGTGTAAATCGCTCGACACACGACTTAACCTAGCATCAAAGTGATCATCACCGTAAACACACACTACAAGTTGTCGATTATCTCCAATTGTTTTCTCCGACGACTGACCTACGAGGCTTTTGCTATGACCAGTTCTAGCCAACGTTTGATCTATCAATTGATCGTAGACATTCAATTGATCAGGAAACGAACCACCTGTTCTTGCAATGTATAGCTTGTAACTGTTTAGTTTTAACAGCTTGACAAATATGTGTCTGCAAATCGAGGTGGCAGTGTCGTCTTATAGGTAAAAGAATAGCTTCCTCAAACACTAGCAACCAGGCGATGTGCTCCTGTAATTCAGTAAAATTTTGATTGCCTCTAAACTACAATCAGGTTCTATCCTTAGGTTGTGCTTGCAGGTCTGCCCTTGCTAGTCCTGAATCGATGATCGAACCCAATAATTATGATTCATGGGGCGCTTAGCATCTTAGGACCAGTTCGGTCTCAGATTGCTTTGCTTCAACGTTAGTCGCAATGAATCACGATGGTAAGTGTCAACACGAAACCTTCGAAACGTGCTCTTGCCTGTGTCTTGAATATTGTAATTATCTGAAACATGCAAATCATGTTAACAAAAATCGTCCATAGATCTGAACAACCATTTTGGGCAATCATGATCACGAATCCCAATAAAAAATCAATAACTCCGACAAATAGAACTGTGGCTCAAGGCACCCATTTGTGCTTTGGATGTCACTGTGCATCCATGGCTGGATCTAGTTCCCTGAGGTATTCTTCATATCAGCTTCACCACGGTTACGATCTATGCCCGCTCGTTTACTAATGGTGCGATGTCGCCTAAGCTATCGAACACTGCTGAGATGTCACTGGAATGCATATAAGATCACCGCAGGAACTAGCAAAACAATGAAATTTATCTGTTGTGCTGCACTATCTTGGTGCCAGTAAACGATCTTCCAACATGTTAAGTGAACAACAATTCATAGCTAAAATCCCACATTCGAGACAATATGGGATGAGAGACGCTATAAAATGAATAGTGTGCTCTAAGGCATATGTATGCCTTCGGGTAGGCTATGCCCAACCCGCCAGTAGTCAATTCCTTTCGTCTTGTGCACACACGTGGTATTGCTCAACAAATTTTGTTGGCTTAGTCTTCTGCTTTGGTCCAGTTAGCCACCGTGCAGGTTTTTGTGTCTGGCAGTGTCTTGTCCACCCAACGTCTTATCAATAATATGCCCTTTAGGTGTCGCCAACTCACGTCCTAGGTAGATGTCCATGTAGGCCTTATGATATGTGTTGGATGGTCATTGTTGATCCACGTTGAGCTCCTCTGTCCCGTATCATGCGTCGTCCCATCAGATCATCCGGTCTAATTCACCTGAAGCTGACCCTCTTATCAACGTCCCACAGTTGCAGGGTATCGTGTCTTCTCTGCCATGCACCGTTAACGTCCACGATACCCAAGGTTGCATACATAAATATGTCGCACAGACCTCCTAACCTCCACAGGATTAGGATGAATTTATCTATGCAGTAGACCTCCACCCGACGTCGAGTTTGCCTAGTCTTAGATCTCATACCTCAGGCTACTATCGAGATTTCGAAGCTTTGATACCATGATAACAAAAGCAATAGAATTGTATTGATAACGAGACTGTTAAATAATACAATCATAGGCTACAATTAGCCTAAACAAGTGGAACTCGTTTAACAACAACGAGTCCAACTAAGAAGTACTAACTAGATGCTAACATATATTGTTAGCATAGAATAACTAACCTAATAATGTAATAGTAAATATATATGTAATCTATGATACACTAACAAATGTAGTCGAGCTTCTATAAATATGTCCAATTTACTGATATGAACTTTATGTTTTATGGCAACCCTAAACTAAGATCAGGGACCACTAAGATACAAGTTTCCATTTTTTGGATACCATTTTTTTTGTATCTACTCTAAGAAAAACTCCAAGGGAGTTCGCAATCTCACGTAACATTCTTTCATTCTAAAATTCAAGAGGTAAAAAGGGTAGCTTAACCTAGATAGGCTAGGTATTAGTCCCCTTAGAGCACAAATTGAACCTAGGAGTCCAAAATTTTAGATTTAAAATATTGATCCCCCAACCCGATCTCCTATTTTTTATGATTATACCATCTCCTGCCTTTTGGAAGACAAAAACCATCCAACCCTTTATCATCACATGATATGTAGGAGTGTATCACAAAACTTCCAACTAGGTAATCTTGATCCATTCTCGTAGAGTTTTTAATTTCATGGAGTGGCTACCAAAGCCTTGTCCTTCAGTAACAAAACTTGCTCTAGCATGAGATCCTTACTTACAACCATTCAAACCGACTACTAAAATTTTATACAATGTTGTCACTTTATTTTCCTTCTTTTTCTGCTCAATTTGTTTATCTCCCAATTTGGCTGAACTACCCTTCAATGTTTCCTCTTGTTCATTTAGCATCACTTTCCCTTATCCAATGCCCCTTTGTATGTCCTAAGGTTAAGGTTTGAAACTTATTAGGCCTATGAGCATGGCTCTGAGTTGAGTCCTCCACATACCTTGTCCCCCTTATGCCAGATGTCAAAATATTCTTCCTCAGAGAATAATTGAGGTCTTTGTATATTTCTTAGGCTCTTCATTATAGTTCACTACATCCTCCTCATACATTGTGGACTTAGTTATCCTATCATTGTTAGTGATCAGTAGGAGAAGTCTACTCTGGCTTAGAGTTCTCGTCAAATTGTTTTTTTTTGTCCTTCCCTTTCTTCTTGGTCTTGGTGCAAGCAATTGTTATTTTCTACCAAATTCTGACAACTGCCCTGTATCATACTTCGACGATGATGACAACCCCTTCTTTTGATAAGACTACTATCTAGTGGCACCGATTTACTAAAACATAAAGATTGGTTACTTAGCCTTTATCTAAAAGTAAATCATAATTGAGTACCAAATTAAACCTTCATGCCAATTCTGCCATGACTTATTGTTTCTTCTTAGATTTGCTATGTTTTCTTAGATTTGCAAACTTTTAGGTCAACATTGTTGTGACTTGCTATTTCTTCTTAGATTTGCAAACCTTCAACCTAGCTTTGCCATAACCTTATGTTTCTTTTTAGATTTTTAAACCTTCAAGCTAGCTTTGTTGTGACCTACTATTTCTTCTTTTGAAGTGGTAGAGATGAAAACATTCAAGCCAACTTCGTCATGACTTACTATTTCTTCCTTTGAAGTGATAGAAACACAAACCTTCAGACCAGCTCCATCATGACTTACTATTTCTTCTTAGATTTGCAAACCTTCACGCAAACTTCGTTATGACCTATTGTTTCTTCTTAAATTTACAAATCTTTAAGCCAATTCCATTGTGATTTACTATTTCTTTTTAAATATATAAACTTTCAAACCAACTCTACCGTAACTTAAAAAATCCAAATTTAAATTAAATATAAAAATATATATAATTCTCCAAATCAAAATTCTTCCTTCAATTATAAGCTATTTTACCCGACAACGAGTCAAGGTTTACAAGTACAATTAAATAATCATTGTGACCTTTTTCTTATATGATGACCAGGCCTACCACGTATTAATGTTTAGATTTTTAAATAGAGGCTTAAAACATAATTTCATTCAAGTTGATCGACCTCAGGTTTTTCATTCCTAAAGATAGTAAACAGACTTAACTATGTGCCATTTACGTGCACTTGCATTTTTTATTAGTAAATTCTCTCTTTTTCCATGGATGTAATCAACCGTAATATTGTTAAATATTTGTTGTGTCAAATATAATTTAAACTTATACTTGGTCGTGTTGAGATATATTATATGTGATAGTAGGTTTAGGTTTCACTTATTTTTATAATTATAATATTTTTATAATTATTTTTCTAGCTGTTATTGACTTTAACAGGGCAACGCACTCCACAAGTGGAACTTACAATATTTTCTAGAAATGTAAGAACATGTTTTTATCAATTTGAGTGTTTTCTGACTTAAAATACCCATCAAGCCAGTAATGTTTAAAACATGGGGTAGGAATAATATTTACCAACCCACCAACTGACTTAACACATGGGGCAGTAATAATATTAATTACCTGCCACGTACTAGCTCGCCAGCCAGCCAGTGATTTAGGTGAAGGAGAACATCAATCATCAATCACTTTATTACAGTTAATAAAACAGTGAAGCACCAAAGTGGTCGTTGTTATGGTAATAACCGTTTTTTTAGTAATGAATAAGTATAGAGTTAAAATTATAGGATAGTGAGTGATTGACGAAAGGAAGTTTGTTGTGAAAAGATAAATATTTTAGAAAATTAATACAATAATTTAAATCTAAGTCCCTTTCAAAAAGACCCAAAAACTTTTAATTTAAAACTTAAATTTTTTAAAAACTTAAAACCCTACCATTGTAACTAAAAAAATATGACATTCATTCTTCATCGAGCCCACAACAGATTTGCTTCGCTCTCACTTTTGAAACTGTAAAACATGAAGAACCAATAAGCATAACACTTTACAGAAGTGCATTGTAATTAAAATACCCATATATGATATAAGTATGGGTGGATGCCCAAAAGAATTCAAGTAGCCAGTGCGTATTATTTTATTAAAAGATTAAAAAATTAGGCTACCTTATATACATATTTATTCATAATAAAAAAATCTGGACCTACCTACTCGCGCTATATTTATAAGGGGCTAAGAATGTGTGGAGCGCGTATTAAACTATAGTCAAAATGTGTAGAGTGAAAAGGTAGGGGATAAGTTCTAAATCTCTCCTAGCTTTTGTCATGTTTATTTGCGGTGGCCCAATCATTCAAAGTGGTGAATAAAAAATACTTAGGGCGCTTTTTGTTAATTCGAGGAAAATCCGCATATAATATATTTGAGTCTCACCAAACGAAGCTGATCGGAGTTATTTTTAATTGAGCAACGGTTACACGATTGGTGAGATGTTCTCATATTATATGAAGAGTTAGATTATTATTTAAATTATCCAAAACTACTAGTTTAGATATAAACGATATATACCAAAAACATAGAGAGTTATTAATCTCGAGGCACCTATCTTATTTTTTGGGGTGTGATCTTCAAGATAGCGCCTCGGTATTGATAACTCTCGATGTTTTTAGATATATATCCTTTATATCTAAACTAGTCTAATTACGCCGACGTTCCTACAATGGCAGACAGTGGATGGGAGGCAAAGAGGTCATATATGACGGCGTGACATGTATGACCTCTTTGCCTCCCACCCCTTGTCTGCCATTGTATGGACGCCTCTCGCATAATTAAATTAGCTTAAACATAAAGGATATATCTAAAAACGCAGAGAGTTATCAATCCCGAGGCGCCTATCATTTAGTTAGTCGACTGTTTTAGTTTAAATATTTTAAATTTTTTTTATTCGAGTTTTAATAAAAAAAATTGTTTACGATATAACATTACCTCCACCCAACTGTCTGCCATTGTAGGAACGCCTCTCGGCGTAATCAGAGAAAAAAGATTTCAGTTATGCATTGGGAATGTGGTTAATTATGCTACCCATTATAAATGATGTTGAATGAGGCTTCTGACAAAATTTAAAAATTTAACGTTTAAAAACCAAAAAACAAAAATATAGGCAGTTTCGAGTCTAAGTTATTAGAAACCAGCTATTACTTACGGTAACATCTAAAAATTTTAAATATTAAATAAATATTTATTTTTATATTTATATAAATTAAGATAATAATTTATTATTAATTAAAATTAAATAAAGGTTTGAGGTGTAGATCGATTGGTTCTCCAAATCGTGTAATCATGTAAGGGGGCGGGCCTCACCGGATTGAACACTTGTCCCTTTTCTAGTGCTTTCAGCAACGTAAAAGCTTTAAAATGATCATGACATGGTAGTTATAGGGATGGATTGCGCGAAGATCTGTGTGACAACTTTCGGAACGGATCTACTGTGACGGCCATAAAAAGTTGGACAACTTGCCCGTATTCATTGCGGCTACGAATTCAACACGTAAAATAAAATAAAATAAGTTAAAATTATATAAAATTTATAATTATAATGAGCTACAAGTTAAAATAAATTAAAATTATATAAAATTTATAATTATAATGAGCTACAAGTTTATTGTAGTGGCAAGTGTTTTGATTTTTCTTTGAGAGCTTTACCCCACTTAATATAAGGAGACTAGGATCCCTTATAAAAATTTGTGTAAACTTCTTGAAAGAAATATTATAATTATAATAATGAATGATAATTAAAAATAAATATAATATTAAAATTTATAAAATTTAATTAAAATTTAATTACTAAATTAATTTTAAAATTGTTTATTTGATTAAGTAGTGAATGGAGTGTTGACAAGACCAAGGGTTCAATCCTCGTAGTTTTGTTTGTCTTGTGGGACAACGTAATGGTTTGGCCTTTGACTTTTTTTTCAGGAGGTCCAAAGTTCAAACCACTACGTGTGTATGCCTGTGCTAAATTCTCTATTGATAAGCTCAACGCTTCCCATTATGAGAGGCCATGGTGGGATGAGGATGCCCAACCCTAAGCATCTGTGTAAGGGTTTCTCACATTAACCAAATCTAAAAAAATAATAATCAAAGTTTAATTGATTAAAAAAGATAGATTTAAATCTTAAAAAGAATAATTATAAATCTATTGTAATACCATCACATAATAATTCTTAAAGATCAAAGGTCAAGTTTGCTAAAACTATATCCTATGGAGGAGCGGATCCAGTAAACACCTTTTTGCATCTACACTTCCAAATGTGCTTGAGAAGGATGAGTCTACAAACATCCCAGAGTTTGGGGTATTGATCCAACTGAGAAAAACCAAGTAGAGAAAGCTTCCAAGATCTAGTGAAAGAGGGAAAAAGAAAAGAGTAGAAGGCATCTCAAAATTTTTTAGCAATGCCACAAAACCAAAACAAGTGAATACGAGTTTCTAAAGCATTACAAAAATTGCACTGAGGGGGAATGTGTAAAATCACAGCCAAATTTTCAACCGTTGGCAGTTTTTGATGCAAAATATGCCAACCAAGAAGTTGAGTTTTGATTCAACATGAGCTTTCCAAATTTGAGTAGCAAGAAACTGCCATTGGGCATTGGTAAAATTCACTTGCCACTCGACATTTATCTTAGAGTCTAAAGAAGGGGGACATAAAAGATTTTTGTATAACCAACTAGAAGTAATGGAAGAGATTCTATGACCATTAAGCCATCTCCAGTCATTCCAAATATTATGGGCAATTGTTCCTAACTTCATAAGGACCTCACAAGGGATGGAAGCCACAACTAAACCATAAGACTCTTTGAACCTAGAGGGAAGGGAGAAATTATTGCAAATATGGTTCCAAGTAAGAATTGAGCAGCTATTCAAATCCCAAATATCTCCAATTCTATTAATTCCTTTCTTCAAAAAAGCTACCCCATGAATAGTATTGCATAAAGTTAAAGGTTTATCATTATGGAGTATATTTTTATTCCACCAAAGATTGTTTAGACCGATGCTCAGACCATGTCTCAAGGAGTTAGATTTCCAAGCCAATAAATGAGAAACTAATTGCCAAGCTTTCTAGTTTTGGGTAACTGGAATAGAACCTTTAACTGTAAAATAAGGCAAATTAAGGACCTTATCCTCCCAAGGGGTTTCTTTCCATTTATCTTTGTGAGTAGCTAGAGAGATTTTGTAACGAAATAGGTGTTTCTAATTTTTATCATCAATAATGTCTCTAGCAACCCATTTTGTAGCCAAAAATTTGCTCTGGGTAAGAGGATCAATGATGCCTAGACCTCCTAAAGCCTTAGGTTGAGTACAAAGTTTCCAAGAGATGGGTGTTATACCCACCTCTCCATCCAATTTAGTCCATAAAAATTTACGAATGGCCTGAGTTAATTTATTATATGCTACCTTGGGGGCCATCCAAAAAGAGGAGTAATAAACATGAGAGGTTGCCATAATTTTATTCGCAACTTGAATTCTTCTTGCTAAGGAAAAAAACCGAGCTATCCAAGCATTAATTTTTTTGAAGTCTTTCCATAACCCAGTTCCACATATCCTTAGGAGATATATTTTTCCCAAAGATAATTTTCAAATAACGCAGAATCATACCATGAGGGATGATCTTCCACTCAATTAAGGAGTTGCATCCACGAGGAGAGGAAGAGGTATAGAAGACTTCGGTTTTAGAGTCTTTAATACAAGAACCAGAGACATCACAAAACAATTGAACAATCTCTTTAGCCGTTTCCACCTCTTGTTGGGTATTTTGAAGAAAAAGAAGGGAATCATAAACAAAATTAGAGTTAAGATCATGCTTATCCCCAGGAAGCTTAATACCCAAAAGGAGTCCATCAGAATGAGCCTTATGAAGAAGATAACCAAGAGCATCGACAGAAAAAACATACAAAAAAAGAGCAAGTGGGCAACCTTGTCTGATAGACCGTTGAATAGAGAAGGAGGGGGACAGAGCTCCATTAACCTGAACACAATCTGAAGCATCACCAAAGAGCATACCAATTTGATTACAAAATTTTGGACCAAAACCAAGCCAAGAAAGCATACACAAAATAAAATCCCATTTGATTCTATCATAAGATTTATCAAAATCTAACTTAACCAAGAGGGCATCTTGATTAGAATAAATAGCCTATTGCGAAGTTTCCCAGACCATCATAAGATTATCTAAAATATAATGACCTTTAAAGAAAGCATATTGTTTAGGGTGAACAATCGCTTGAACAATAATTTTGTTTTTTAAAGCTATAGCTTTAGCTATAATCTTGTAAGAAACATTGAGGAGGGTAATAGATTTCCAATTGGAGATTTGGTTATGAGTCGTACCTTTAGAAATAAACTTGATAAGCCCTGCATTGATATAAGCTTCAAGGGAACTATTATGAAGAGCTTCCAGTTAAACGTGATGAAGATCAGAGGAAAGAATATGCTAATGTTTTTTATATAACTCTACGGGAAGCCCATCCAAGCCAGGAACTTTGTCATGCTTCATAGAAAAAAGAGCAGTTTGCATATCATTCACACAAAGAGGATATTCAAATTGATCTCGAATAATGGGATCTAATAGGGTAGGAATATGTTAACATTGTTGTTTAGTTCATATCTATGTTATTTAAAGAACAAAAAGAAACGGTTGTTCATGTCTATCCCGTTTGGGTATGTCGTGGCTTGAACTTTGGGAAGGAACCTTATACTTTCTAAAAAAAGCTAATTAAACCTTGAACTTTTTAAAGAAAATCCAAAACCCTAACCCCTTTATCTAATATCAAAATCTTATCATTAAATTGTTTATGATTAAGATATGGCACACATTGCTAATAAGGTCAAAGCAAAAAAACAAAAAAACATAGAAAAATAAAACATGGGCACTATGTTTACAAAGAATCACCTTGTCTATACTTATCCCTAGATGAAGGAAATATATAAACATACATTATATAATTTTATATTAAAATAAAATAATATATTAATAAAAAATATATATATATATATATATTTTTTGATTTGATTAGTGTGAGAAATTCCTACAACCCTACGACCAACACACAAGGCAGCTGAGCAGTCTCCTCCCAACCATGACCTCTCATAAAGTCTAGAGCTATACTTATCAATAGGGAATTTAAAAACCACCACACACCCACCCATCACACACTCGCCCACGACGCGGTATAAAGATATTTATTTTACTGTTTTGAACTTACAATGAAATTTAAGATGATCAAGTTTAATACTTTGAATAAGGTCATCAAATTGAGTTGTTATATATGTTTTTATCGGTACTTCTTATACACATCAGTTGTGGGGTTGAACTCGGGTCTTATCACCAATAATGTAAGTGGCATGCATGTTGATAGACCACACACACGCAGATCCACCCTTACATATTGTACATATATGACCATTTAAGAAGAGTTGCTTTTACGTATATTATACATCGGTCTAAATGGGATGGGGAGGTGAGAATGACAACCATCTTGTGGAAACTTTGTACTTAACCAAAGGCTTTAGAAGGTCTAGGTACTATTGATCCTCTTACCCAAAGCAAAATTTTAGCTACAAATTGAGTTGCTACAGCCATCATTGGAAATAAAAATTAGAAACACTTGTTTCGTTATAGAATATCTCAAGCTACTCACAAAGGTAAATGGAAAAAAAACCCATGGAAGGATAAGGCCTTTAATAAGTTATACTTTACGAATAAAGGATCTATTCCTCTTACCGTATCTCGAAAGGTTGACAATTAGTTTTTTATTTATTGGCTTAGAAGTTTGACTCCTTAAAACATGGTCTAAGCATCGTACTAAACAATATTTGGTGAAATAGACTTATACTCCATAATGGTAAACCTTTAGCTTTGTACAATACTTTTGGAGGACTAGCATTTCTAATAAAGGTATTAATAGAATAAGAGATATTTGGGATCTAGGTAGCTGCTCGGTTCTTACTTGAAACTAGATTCACAATTGTTGCTCCTTTCCCTCTTGGATCAAATTGTCTTATGGCTTAGTTGTGGCTTCCATCCCTTGTGAGATGCTTATAAAGTTGGGAATAACTGCCCACAATAAATGGACTAGATTGATTAGAGATGGCTTAATGACCATAGAATCTCTTTCTTTAATTCTAGTCAGATATACAAAAATCTTGTGTCTTTCATCTTTGGACTCTAAGCTCAATGTCAAATGGTAAGTCAATTTTACCAATGTCCAATGACAGTCTCTTGCTACTCAAATTTGAAAAGTTCATGTTGAATCCAAAACTCATTTTCTTGAATGGCGGGTTTTGCATAAAAATTTCCAACTTCTAAAAGTTTGGCTCCAATTTTACATATTTTCCCTCAATGAAAAATTTGTAATTCTTTATAAACATTTATTCACTTGTTTTGGTTTTGTGACATGGCTAAATAGTCTTGGGATGTCTTCTAGACTCATCCTTCTCAAGCATATTTGGAAGTTCAGATGCAAAAAGGTGGGTTACCTATTCCGCTCCTCCATGGGATATAGTTTAAACAGACTTGATTTTGAACTTCTCTAACATGTGGGATGCATTCATTCTCATGTGAATGGGAGCTTCTAGCACACTAGGATATGTTATTGACAAACTTCATTAAATTTTTCACATGATACATGATCTTTAGAAGATCTAATAAGAAACTAAAAAAGAAGCATTAAATAGTGATGAGCAAGTTTAAGATTTGATTCCTTCTATTTCTTCCTTGAAGATTTCAGAAGATACAATAAAAGACATGCCTAGAACTTCACCATATGAAAAACTCTTCCACGGATGAGTGATGATATATGATATATTGCAGTAAAATACAATTATAGTCTTTTTGTTATTATTAGCTTTTTATTCGTACGTATATTAAATTATGAATGTTTTCTCCTTATCGACCTCATTTTTTTTTCTATCCACCTTAATTTTTTTAGGTGAACAATGATAGCACCAATATTGTACGTATATTAAATTATGAATGTTTTCTCGGTATCCACCTCATTTTTTTTTTCTATCTACCTTAATTTTTTTAGAAGAACAATGGTAGCACCAATATTGTGCGTATATTAAATTATGAATGTTTTCTCCTTATCCACCTCATTTTTTTTCTATCCACCTTAATTTTTTTAGGTGAACAATGGTAGCACCAATATTGTAGTGTTAGGGTTAGTAACATAATATAAACTAAGCTTTTACTCCAAAAATAAAAAATGAAAAAAATCTAAAATGATTATAAACTTATAAGAAAGCAAATTGGAATTGAAGAAAACCAAAATATATAATAATGTGGAAATGTATCATCTAAAGAAATGGTGTTTTCCCCTACTGGTAAGTTCCCTCAATCTTCGGAAAGAAGTTCGGGGTTCAAGTTTGGCGGTTTACTCTGGATACAAAAAAAAAAAAACTCCACTAGTCTAAGGGGTATATCCGGGTGGGACAGGCTCCGTGGAACAAAAAGTCCTTGTCCCAAGGGATAAGGGGAATGATTTCCCTTAATTAAGGTTTTGTCTTAGGGGGGGTAGTGCAACGTTTCGGGCTTTGACTCTTTTTCGGAAAGACCAAGGTTCAAATCGTGGCGTAGGCCAGTGTGTGAGGGGGTGGGTGTATGTTAAATTCTCTATTAATAAACATAGCTCTCGGCTTTAGGAGGGATCATAGTTGAAAGCTTCGTAATCAAATTTGTCAAATTTTTTAGATAAAGTTCGAAATTTGTCGAATTCAAAACTCTAACAAATAAATTCGACAAACCAACCCATGTCGAAAAAAAACTTAAAACGAAAAACGCCTTTAATTTTTATTAAATATTTTACCGTAGGGGATCGGGTAGTCTTTCCGCCGTAAGTCGCACATGGAATGACAAATCATCCTCCTCCTCATTAGACTGAAAAGATGGCACGACCTGTGCGAGGCGGTGGTTGGCCTTCGTAGCGTAATTCTAGCTTAATCCGATGTGGAAATGGGGATCACTGATGGCGACAACGGTGGTGGATATGTATTTATGCGCATGTTATTATAAAACAAATGTAATTTTATTTATATTGATTATATTATTTTTTATATAATATAAAATGATTTTCTTTAACAATAAATATGTTAAGTGATTTTAATATTTAATTAGATAGTAATAAGATGTAAAACTTAAAAAATAATGGGTAATATTTGCAATGTTAGAAAATGTGTGTAGGGGAAAAGCTATGATGAAATGAGAGTCGATGTAGAAAATAGTACTTTGAGTAGGTGTTTTTAATATAATTTTAACTAGTTTAAATATATAAAATATATATATTTATAAACGTGGAGAGTTATCAATCTTGAAGGTCAGTGAATAATTTTTTTAATGTCGATTTTTTTAATAAAATATTAATATTGTTTACGGCGTGGCTGACGTTCCTGGCAGTTGCCATTGTAGGACGTCAATCAGTATAAAAATATTTAATTATAAACGTTTAAATTATAATTTAAATAAATTAAAATAATAAATTTGTATTTTTATTAATTAAAAAATATTTAAAAAACGTAAAATTTATTATATGTTTAGTTAATTTTAAAATAGTATTAACAAAGAAGATTATGTTCATCTTACTATTTTGAATTGGAAGATTTTTCTTTTTCTAATCAAGAACAAATGGTGAGATGCGTTAATTAAATGTAAAATATATAACATTAAAAAAAGATATGTATATTTATAATATATCGAATTTTATTTCAAATTTTAAAAAATTCAAATTTTTTTCAAAGTGTAAGAGTGTTGAAGTCGAACACGATTCCAACTTGATAACTAAGGTTGGAGGGAGCTACCCAGCCCTATGCGTTGGTTGTAGGGGTTTCTCGCCTAATATATATATATATATATATATATATATATATAATTTTTTTTTATTGTTATTTATAAAATTTTAACTGTTAACAAAAGATTTAGAATTCAAACCTTGAACATCTTTATAATAAATGCCCTTTACTCACTATTTTTTAAGGATCTCATTATTATTGTTTTTAAATTAACTATGTGACATCCAAATGTCCCACCTTTGTAAAATTTGAACACAAGTTTCTCCATTAAGAGCCCACAGATCATTTATAATAAATATTATTATAATTTTTTTTTATTGTTATTTATAAAATTTTAACTGTTAACAAAAGATTTAGAATTCAAACCTTGAACATCTTTATAATAAATGCCCTTTACTCACTATTTTTTAAGGATCTCATTATTATTGTTTTTAAATTAACTATGTGACATCCAAATGTCCCACCTTTGTAAAATTTGAACACAAGTTTCTCCATTAAGAGCCCACATCTTGTTATCACTTGAAATCATGGTTATATATATATAGGCTGAGGCTTGAACTTAAATCATGGTTCTTGATATTATAATTTAATATTTTAAGTAAATAATACAAATCAATTTTTTCATGTTAAATAATTTTATTTCTTTTCAAAATAAAATTTAAATTTATAAAAATCATTTATCTTTAAATATGTAAATTATATTAATAACAAATATGAGTTGGTAATTCCTTTATGTGTCAAAATATATATATATATATATATATATATTATTAAACCTATATTTTATATTTAAATATTACATATTATAATCTTGATGAATTAAATACCTTAATTTTAAAGAAGAAAACTCAAATTTAAAACTTGACATGTAATATATTTATAATTACCAAAATATTTTATTTTATTTTTTTTAAGATTTGGTTACTGTGAGAAACCTCTATGACCAATGCACAGGGCTGAGCAGTCTCCTTCCAACCATGATTCCTTGTAAAGCCTAGAACTATGCTTATCAATAGGAAATTTAACACACACCCACGACATACCCACCCCTCACACACTCGCCCACACCGTGGTTTGAACCACCTTCGACCTCGCAAAAAAGAGCCAAAGCCCGAACCTTGCTCTGTCCCTCCTGGGATATAATTACCATATTATTAAAACATAGAAGACTTTCAAAGAGCAAAAATATGTTTAAATCTTATTAAATAATACATGCATAATTATCAAAATACTACAAAAAGATAAAAATCAATTCAATGGCAGAGAGGGTCTGAGCCTCACCATGGCAGAGAGGGCAGATTGTGCAGCATTTCTTCTGGGTTCGATAGTTTCATGTTTTTTTTGGCTTTCGAAGGAGAGGAAAGGGCCATCTATCGACCCAAACCCGTTGGGGTGAGCTTGGTATGATTTTTGACTGCAGAAATTTGATGGTGTTCCTTTGGATGGCTTCGACTCTAACGACTTGGCTTCTCTGGTTGGATGGTTCTTGGATGGCTCTGTTGCTAGGGTTCTCTACCAGTAGTGGGTTCGTTGCTGGTTTGTGCCACTTTCTTCTCGGTTCGATAATTTCTTGTTGTATATGGCTGTTCCAAGTAGACATGGCCAAATACCAACCCAAACCAGTTGGGTGAAAGTGGGTTATTATACTGCGAAGGTTTTCAGCTTTTGACCCCATATCTCTGGCGAGTTTCCTAGCTTCGGTGGTCTGCAGAGATCTCTTTCTCTAGTTCCAACAATGGTGGTGTGTTTGATCCCAAGGTTTTAAGGCTTATTTTTTTGGGATCTTACCCTTCTCCCTCTTAGGTGCGGTGCAAAATATTGCTATATCTTTTTTTTGGTACTTGATAGCAGTTGTTATTGAAACGTTTTTGGTTGGCTCCAACAAGATTTGCGGTTTCCATGGAATGGTTTTTATGTTGTGGATTTTGTTGGTCGATATTTTGTTGGCATTTTTGCCACATTGAATTTTTTATAAAATTTTACCTAAGTATGGAGCTTTAAAGTGGTAAAAAGCATAAAGAGGTGTTGGTATTTTTACGGGCCCTAAATGGATATGATAAAGTGGATGAAATGAGATTTGGGTATTTCATCATCGCATATATTTTCACAAGATTTCCAACGATATATTACAATAGACAATCGGGTGAACGGATCAAAAGTTATGGCTTCGGGAAGTTTTACCACCAAAAATCAATTTTGGGGCAAAAAATCAATTCGGGGAAGTTAGAGGTTGATTCGTTGGGGAGAAAGTGGGAAAATTTCAGAAAATGGCATTTTGCCCCAAAAAAAAAAAATTTCCGAAAAGGGAAAGTCTCTGAAAAAGGAAAACTTTTTAAAAAAGAAAATTTTCCAAAAATAGAAATTTTTCGAAAATGGAAAGTTTTCAAAAATGGAAAGTTTTTAAAAAAGGAAAATTTTTGAAAATGGAAAATTGCCCAAAATGGAAAAGTTTAGTAACGGAATTTAATGGTTGTGGCAAACCAGAAGATATTTCCTTTGATTTTTGTCATTTCCAAAGCGTTATCCTAACAGTTTCGCTCCCTCTCCAAGATAAATTTAACGTGGAGTAAATTGTTGGAGCAATGGTCAATTTTCAAAGCGCGAAGGTGGTTAGAATTCAATGCATTTGTACCAGATCATGGTTGCCAAAGGAATATTTCCAAGGAGTAATTAATTCATCATGTCCCTCATCAATGGGCATTTTGCCTCCACATGTATTAAATGAAAGAGGTGAAAACCTCTATAAATACTAATCAAATTTCCATTGTAAAGGGAGGAGAGACATTTTGCAAGAAAACTTATCAAGTTCTCTGCGTAAATAAGAGATATTTGGCTTCTGAAATTTACAAGTGACTTTATGTGTGATTTCCTTCTATTTTATGCATTTCTCTTTTATGTTCGTATTTCTTATCTGCTAGTTAAATTTAAATTTTGCATCTGAGTTTAAATATTGTTGGTGAGGAAGTGATTTTTGGAATGCAATCGTGGAGGTTATCTGTGCAAGGTTGTAAGTAATTTATGTTGCTCTCTTTTATTATATGCTATTCATGTGCTTGAGGTAAATTCCTGCTATTAATATTTCCCAAATATTACATTTTCGACCTATGGCCATATTTTCCATCTCTCTTGGTTATTTCTAATTTCTTTCTCGCCACTTTAGTCTTCAACAGTGTAGGATTTAGTAAGGGAACCAACCCTCTCTGGAGATTGGTCCGGAGGACATCTCTTTCCTTCGACCTTTCAATGTTGGCCGAGTCTAGGGCGAACAAGTGATAATATCTTGTACTTAAGAAGATTTGTGACCAACAGTTTTTGGCATGCCCGGTGGGACTTAAAAGAGTCCATTCTTAGTAGAATTTAGGTTTGATGTTCACCTTTTTTGTGCCAAATGATTAGAACATATGACGACTCGATCATATCCAAAAATCTTCGAATGTGGGGACGGTGAAAGATATACTTCATGATCACAAGATCGAAGGCTAAAATTTTTGAAAACCTCGTTGATTTTTTTGAACTTGACATCCAAAAATTAGGTGAAAGCCCTAGGTTGGTCACCTCATCATTTACATCATTCGCAACATCCTCACAAATAGTTGGTGTGTTTTCTATTTCTCCAAGTCCAGTTAGTACTGTCACCAGTGTTTCTCCACCCCCACCTCATATTCCAGTTCACATGGCACAACCGCATCAATAACAACAGCCACCAAGGCAGTTCCCTACATGGAATAGCTCAGGAGCCTTGAACTTGCAAGCATAGAACCTAGTTCCTCAAGCTGCATTAAAAGCTTTATCGACCTATGATGGTATTGGAAAAATTGCATATGAGCATATCCAAGATGTAGCTGCTTTAACGACGATTCATGACATTCTAGATGAAGATGTGATGATTAAGTTGTTGGTCTTGTCGCTTAGAGGAAAATTGCTCTATTGGTATCGATCATTGGAGCCTGGCACCATTACTTCATGGGATTAGTTGGTTGAGTTGCTGATCAAGAATTTCCATGAGCAAGCTGATCCATATTTTTTGCTACACCAATTTACCACCATTCAAAGGCATCCTCAAGAGGAGATTATAGAATTTAATATTCGATTTATGCAAAGTTGGCAAAGAGTTCCAAACGGTTTGAGGCCTATGCATGAACAAGCGGTATTCTATTACCTTCGAGCGCTCAACACCGATATTGGTATGGCATTACGTCAGACCAATGTGAATACGTTTTTGGATTTGTATACACAAGCTCAAAAGGCCGAAGTTGATTTGATTGTTGTAGGTAGGCTTCCTCTGAAGGTAACTATGCCCATTATTCTCGATCTCCCATAATATCTTCATTCTAGTACATTTTCACAGCCTATGCCGAAAATGTATCCGATCCCTTCATGGAATTCAGTACCCCCTTCGATCGCTCCTATCCCGGTATCACAACAGTCAGCTTCTAGTTTTCCATAATTACCTGCCCCGCCAGTTCCTCAATGACCTCCATCTATCCCATTTATTACATTACCTGCACCACCGACATCGCTACCTTTATTGGCACCTCCTGCCCCCTTAAATCCTGATCCTTACATGACACTTTTACAATAAGTGAAGTCTGCTAATTCAGCTATAAGAGCAATGTGCAATAAAATCACAGTTATCGAAAGAAAACAACCTGAGAGAGATTTCCAACCTAGGAGATTTCAACCTCCGCAAATCACCAGGGAACAAGTGGCTTCAACAAGCAAGGTATCTGAGAGGAACCCAACTGTATCAACAAATGAGGAAGCTAGCCCCATAGATAGAAAATATTGGTGCTCTACATGTAATGATCCACACAGCCAGGGGACTTGTATGGTTCGTTTGAACTATGTGCAAACACTAGATGCAAGATCTTCTGGAGGTCAGTTTAATATGATTATTGAAATGGATCACAATTTCATGGTTTCATCAGAACAAGTTTCAGTTCTCACAAGAGCTGGAAAGAAGCCAGTTACAGTAGATCTAGCTGAGATGGAACCATTAAGGATACCTGCTGACCCAAAGGTGCAAGATGAGAAGAAACAAGTTAAAGCTCCTGCTTCAACATCAAAGCCAAATTCACTTGTTTTATTGAAAGATCTTTTACCACCATAAGCAAACGAAATATTACAAGAAAAAGCATCAAATTTGCAAGCAAGAGCTGAAACAGAGGAACAAGCCATAGAAAAGCTCAAGTATCCATATTTGAATAAAAGATAGAGGGTAGAAACCACACAACAATACCGGAGCAAATATGAGGCCACTAACAAAAGGGAGTCTAGTACGTTTGCATACAACATTGTTGAAGAGTTGAAGAAGATTCCTGGTAAGGTTAGTCTTTATAATGCATTATAATTACCTGGGCAAGTTGATCTGTTACAAGAATTATTGAAGTTTGTGAAAGATAATAGAAAAATTCCTACCCAGATAATTTTTTCTCAAGCATTGACTACTTCAGCCACTGGAAATAATAGACCACCCCTTTCTATTTTTCACTCAGGATGGAGGGTTGGATAGTGCACAATTACATGATTGATTCTGGCATTGCGACAACTGTCATGCCAAAGGTAGTTTGTGAAGTCATGGGTATGGAGTATACAAGGAGTAGGCCTAGAGTCTTGCAGTTGGATGGGACACCTATGAAAATAGTAGGTGTGATCAAGGATATTCCCATTGTCCTCCATAGTATGCCATAAATCATAGTCATCCAGGAAGTGGTAGTAGTTGACCTGGAACCTTACTTTAGCATGTGCCTCTCGAGGGAGTTCACGACTAAGCTAGGAGGATACCTTTCCTTAGACTACTCGCATTTGGATATACCATTCAAGGGAAAGAATATCCGCTTTCATAATGAGAAGCCCTCGCATTTTCACATTAAGAAGTTGGAAGAAGAAAGTTTTGCAGGAGCGATTAATATGGTGATCGAGGAGTTATAAGAGGTTGATTTGATGGAAGAAGCATTGGGTGAGCTTCACCTCAAGGATGAGTTTTCACTCATGGAATTCAATGCGATGATTGGAACAAACATTGGTTGTTATACTATCACAAAGCCATAACAGATTGAAGAAAAGGTTCCTGATTCTCTCGATCCTATTGCAGATCAATTATGGAGAATATATTTTGATGGCACCAGATGCAAGAATGGTGTAGGAGCCGACGTTGTGTTGATCTCCCTTGAAGGATTGCAAAAGAATTATTCTTATAGGCTAACTTTGGATTGCACAAATAATGCAGCTGAATATGAGGCTTTATATCTTGGATTAAAGAAAGTTGAGAAGTTGGCTATTACATAGCTAAAGATTTTTGGTGACTCAAAACTTGTTACTAATCAGATCACTAACAGATGTGTGGCAAAGCAACACTACCCGAAGGTATAGCGCAATAGAGTCTAGGACTTGTTTAAAATTTTCACTACTTTAAAGGTTAAAAAAATTTCAAGAGAGTTAAATGAACATGCAGATTTTCTTGCCTCTCTTGGTGCTAACTACTCTCCTATAGAACAAGTAGTTAGAAAGCCTAAGACAGTTAGGGTAATTTACAGACCCTCAGTTCCTGACAAAAATCTCTATTGGCAAGTATTTGATAATGATGACCAGATAGTTAACTTCTTGCTTAAAGAAACTACAAGCGTTGATGATAGAGTCCTTGTTGAAGAAGAGAGAGAAGGGATGATTCAGCTAAAAAATAATCACATCCCTAGGGGAATGATTACACTTGAAATTCTGTTCGACCAGAGTGATCGGGTTGAGAAGCACAAGATTAGAATAGATGTGAAAGATTATAAAGAATTGAATTTAGAGCCTGAGAAATTCATCAAGGTTGGAATAGATGGCACCCCAAAAGAACTCGAAGATATCAAGAAATTATGTTTCGAGTATCCAGATATTGTCGCTTGGAGCTACCACGATTTTAGGGGTTACGATAAGAATGTGATTCAACATACTATAGAATTGCAGGAAGCGATAAAACCTTTTCATCAGAAACAACGGCCTGTCAATCCCAAGATTGAAGTCCTCATGAAAGCGAAGCTGTTGAAGATGCTAGAGACCAAGATAATCTATCCAATCAAGCACTCAACATGGGTGGCTAACCTGGTCCCAGTATGGAAAAAAAATGGAGACATTCGATTATGTGTTGACTTTCACAATCTCAACCAGACATCTTTAAAGGATCATTACCCTCTACCTCAGATCGATCAAATACTTCATGTAGTAGCTGGAGTCCAAAGATTCTCATTGCTTGATGGTTTCTCTGGGTATAAACAGATTTGGGTGAAAGACAAGGATCAATATAAAACAACATTCACCACCAAGTGGGGTACTTTCGCCTACCAGCGGATGCCATTTGGACTTTCAAATGTCGGTGCCACTTTTCAGAGGGTTATGGACATTAATTTCAGTGAGTTATTGAATAGAATTATTGTAATCTATCTTGATGATATGACTGTGTTTTTGCATCGCAGAGAAGACCACATTGCTCATTTGAGGCAGGTGTTTGAGAAGTGCCGTGAGTTTGGGATCTCAATTAATCCTAAGAAGTCCATATTTGCTGTCAAAGAAGGGAAGTTGTTGGGCCATGTAATCTCACAAGAAGGATTGGCAATCGATCTTGCAAGAGCTAAAGCCCTTTTGAGGCTACCATTGTCGACCAATAAAAAAGATTTGCAATCTTTCTTTGGCCAAATCAATTTCATTTGTAAGTTTATTGTTGATTTTGCTCAAGTGGTGAAACCCATGACTGAGATTTTGAAGAAAGGTGTTGAGTTTAAATGGACTGAGACAAGAAAATAGGATTTCAAGGAAATCAAGGAGAGGATTACTCAGGCTCTAGTATTGATTAATCTTGATTATTCTAAAGATTTCATTCTCTATGCGGTTGGCGAACAAGAGAGTTATGCTACTGTTTTGACAAAATCACAAGAGGATTGAGGTGAGAAGCCAATTGCTTTCATGAGTCAGGTTATTTCTCCTCATCAATATTGAGAAACAAGTATATGCAGTAATGAAAGCATTAAAGAAATTTCGACACTTCGTTTCTCAGAGCAAAATGGTTGTGCATGTCATACACCCTGATGTAAGAAATTTTATTCTCCAAGGAGAATTAAGAGACAAGAGAGCAAGTTGGGTATCAAAAATTCAAGAATATAATGTGGAGATCCATCCAACCAAGTTAGTTCGTGGGAGAGCTCTATGTTAGGAGCTAGCCAAAAGTGCAGCTTCTGAGTCATTAGATGTGTTGCATGAGGATAGTCTAGACGGAAAAATTTGTGCAAACCATACCGTCAACGATATTGATTGCACCGAGGAGCTAGTCAATTATTTTATTTTAGGCATATGTCCATCTCGCCTTGATGCTTCGCAACGTCGGAGATTCAGGTTGCAAGCTCTTAGGTATACTTTGTTGCGTGAAGGGCTATTCTACAAAAATATTGATGAAATTCTTCTCAAGTGTGTGAGGGACTCTGAAAAAAAAATATTTTAGAAGAATTTCATTCTAGACTATCAGGTGGTCATTATGCAGGAAGGTCCATGGCCTTAAAAATCATTCGAGCATGCTATTTTTGGCCTACTTTGTTTGCTGATGCTCACAAAGTAAGTACCCATTGCGACAGTTGTCATCAATATGTTGGTAGAATCAGAAAAGGGGCATTACATCTTCGCCCGATTCAAGTAGAAGCACCTTTTCAGCAGTGGGACCTTGACTTTCTGGGAGTTATTGAACCTAACTCATATGTCGGCCATAAGTATATCTTGACTGCGATTGATTACATCACCAAATGGACTGAAGCAATTCTAACCAAGAAAATGGATCAAACGACAGTCATCACTTTCCTTGAGGGGTTGATCACTCGCTTTGGTGTCCCAGATGCCATTATAACAGATAATGGAACTCCTTTCATAGGTGCTAGAATCAGTGAATTTGCGGGTACATATGGAATTTATTTGAAAATTTCATCTAATTACTATCCGCAAGGGAACGACCTGGTTGAGTCAACAAACAAGAACCTGCTCAAAATTTTGAAGAGGACCCTTGGCATTAACAAGCAAAGCTGGAACTTGCTTTTAAACCAAGCATTATGGGTTGATCGCATCTCAGTAAAAAAAATCCATCAAGACGTCCCCTTATTCCTTGGTGTACGGTAAAGAAGCTATTTTCCCTATTCATATTGAATTACCGGTCCTCCAAACTTGGCATTTGGTTAATGATGAAACTGATGAGTCTGATCCCATGAGCATGAGGTTGGCTCAACTTTTACAGTTGGAGGAAGAAAGGGAGAAATCGTACCAAGCCTTCATAAAGCATGTTGAAATGACGAAGAAATGGTTCGATAAAAAGGCTTCTGAAAGGACCTTTAAGGTTGGCGACCTTGTATTGAAGTGGAATGAAAAGAAGTCAAAGCCCGAAAAACATCACAAGTTTGAGGTAATATGGGAAGGTCCATTTCAGATCACAGGTGCCAATCAAATTAATTCTTTTTATTTGCAAGATATGGACGGTAATGCACTATCAATTCTAGTTAATGGTCTTCATTTGAAGGCCTATTATTAGTGAAAATAGAGATTATGGATGTAAATATGTACATATTTTCTTTTTCACATTATTTTCTTCAATTTTTTTTTGAATAAGTGGTCAAGGCCTGAGACTTCCCAGGAGGTCACCCATATGAGTGCTACTCTAGGAAGGTTATGCTTAACTGGGTAGTTCTTAGCAAAATTGAAACTAGAAGATCAAATGGGATGATGTGTTTAGAGGATCCAAAATTTTGAAGGTAAAAAAAAAAAGGCTTCATTTTTTTGCCCTTTTTCCCCATTCTATACCCTTACTTTGCCAACCCCCATTCCCTTCTCTCTTTGGCTGCTGTTTTTTTCCCTCAAAAAAAAAAATAAAGGCTCTATTTTTTTGCCATTTTTCCCCACTCTATACCCTTACCTTGCCAACCCCCGTTCCCTTCTTTTTTTGGCTGTTGTTTTTTTCCTAAAAAAAAAAAAAACAAAGGCTCCATTTTTTTGCTCTTTTTCCCCATTCTATACCCTTACCTTGCCAACCCTCGTTCCCTTCTTTTTTTGGCTGCTGTTTTTTCCCCTCTAAAAAAAAAAAAAACAAAGGCTCCACTTTTTTGCCATTTTTCCCCATTCTATACCCTTACCTTGCCAACCCCTGTTCCATTCTTTTTTTGGCTGTTATTTTTTTCCCTCCCCAAAAATATAAAATCTCCCTCCATATTTTTGAAATTCGAATTTTCGATTTTCCTGCAGAAAATTGAATTTTTGGATTTCCCCCTCTTTTGCTTCCCGCTTTTCCTCTCCCTTGAAAAACCGCCTTGAAAAATCTGCTTTCTTCTGTTTTTGTTTTTCCCATGCCCCGACACGTCTGTTTCGGAAATCCGAAATCACTATTTTGGTTTTTGCATTTCGTGTTCCGTGCTTCCTTTCCTTGCCCCTCACTTTCTCCTTCAAACAACGCAAAAGCGCCCAACAAAAACACAAAACCCAAAAACAAAAAATAGAACAAAAACTTTCCTTCCGCCCCACTTCCATAGCCCAAAATGCTTGTTTCGGGATTTCGATTTGACTGCTTCGGCCTTCGAAAACCCTATTTCGCTTCCCCTTCACAAAAAAAAAACGTCAACAAACCCCACCAATAAAAAAAAATAACTTTTTTTAAAAAATTTTCCCCCTCCTCGCCCCGCATTACCCTTTTCAGGTTCCACCATGCCCATTTCCACCTCTCGAAAATGCCATTTCGGGTTCCAAAAACAAAAAAAAACATTCAAACCCTTGCTCCCTCCTTTTCCGCCATGCCATTCCATTTTCATGCCTCCATTACCCGTCATCCCCGCATATTTTTCTTTTTCTTTTTTCACCCCACGTCATACACTCCGCCCACTCATCACGCTTTCTAAAAAAAATAAAAAAACAAACATTAGAATGCATGCGTTGCCCATAAAATTAGTACGATTTCCAATGGATACACAAGAAAAATTATAAAAGGAAAGCCATCGCTTTGGTTTTCAATCAAACCATTTGCAGAGTTATTGTTTTGCTCCAAGGTTTGTTGTTCTTTGCTACATATTCAAAGAAAGTTGAAGATGGGGAAGAAAGCTATGAAAGCCAAGAAGATAAAAGTGCAAAAAAGGCCTGAAATCGAGAAGAAGCAACGAAAAGCTCGAGCAGACGAGGATGAAGATGTGAAATTAAGACCCTATGAAGATTTCCTGGCATAGATTAATTGCAAAATCACCAACAAAGGAGCGGAAAAGCTGCGTTTAGATGCCAAATTTTTTGCACAAAAAATGTCTGCTGAGAGTCCCCATACTATAGCATTTCATTCTCATCTCTCCTGGTACCTGTGTACACCCGTGCACCCATGTCCTGAGCTGATTTGGGCAATTGTACAATGTTATAATGTTGATTCAAGAACTGTCCAAAATACCCACAAAGAAGATTTATTCAGTATTTTAGCTAATTCCATCCGGGATGCATTTGCTTGTGGTGTGCAACCTTCATCTTATGCCACACACAAAAATCTCAATTATAAAGAAGAGGAAGAGAGGTATCAATCCACCATTCCCATGCGATATTTTATGGAGAGCCAGTTAT
The DNA here is from genome assembly GCA_028583015.1 of Wollemia nobilis. Classification (NCBI taxonomy): domain Eukaryota; kingdom Viridiplantae; phylum Streptophyta; class Pinopsida; order Araucariales; family Araucariaceae; genus Wollemia; species Wollemia nobilis. Next base: position 14,626,993 of record JAQPPZ010015100.1, read on the forward strand.
TGAAGATGCCATGATTTGGAGAGTTGCCAAAACTACCAACGCCATTAAAGAATTTCAAGAGTTCATATTTGTATTCAATGATAGCATGGCTTATGGTACTATCTTTAGATTCCATAGTGCACAAGTGGCAAGCATCATTGATGCAACGCATTTCACAAGTAGGGTTTTATGCTCCGACTACCATGACAGCAACTCCAAACCCCATTTTATTTGATTGGGCAAGTGCCAAGATTACCGTGCGTAGTTTTTTCTCCAAGATGGAACTAGTTAAGGAAGCCCGTAAGCTGTAGGAAACATTCGAGCATGAGAGGCGCATTTCTTTGGTTCACTTTGAGACCATCGCAGCTAATGGTTTCCCTAGCTTTGTTGATGATCAGGGCAATATTCTAGCGAAGAAAGACCTGGACGCATTATGGACCATTTTCATGGATGATACCTCAGATATTGATAACTTGGAGGAGCCCATCACTGAAGAGCACGTACTACCGTTGATGCAAAGATTCATCCGCATTGAGTCAGGATTACTGGAGCTTAGCCAAAAAGCTAAATATCTTGATCTTGAAAAGATTGAGACCTTTCGATATCTTGTGAATACACTCAAAGTTCGTGAGGCAATTACTATAGATGCATGGGCTGATGCAGTTGCAGTGTATGAATCCATAGCGACACATCTCAAAAAGCAAGACGAAGTTGGTACCAGTAGCCGACCATCAGATGTAATTGATAGCGGGGACTCTGTGCCCAATGAATGAAGGCCTGGGATCGATTGAATTCAGGTGAGCTGAATACCCCGCGAGCTGCCAAAAATGTTGGCATTTTTGTCACATTGAAATTTTATTGTAAATTTGCCAGTAAAACTTACAAATGCTTCTTGAGTGTTTTCGCACATTGAACATTATTTTTTGAAGTTTTTTGATGGGTGTAATTTTGGGTGCAATCAAAGTAAAATACTTTTTCTCCGAAATGTTTTGGTCCGAAATGCCCTTTTCGCTCTCCGAAATACCCTTTTCGCTTTCCGAAATGCCTTTTTTGCTCCAAAATATAATAAATAGGTGTAATTTTGGGTGCAATCAAAGTAAAATACTTTTTCTCCAAAAAATTTTGGTTTGAAATGCCCTTTTCGCTCTTCGAAATACCCTTTTCGCTTTCTGAAATGCCTTTTTCGCTCCAAAATATAATAAATATTTCTCCTTTTAGGCATTTCATTGGTGCAACTATTCTACCGATAGTTTTTATTAATTTTCAAAGAAATGAAGTTTCCAAGATTGGTTCTACTTATGGCGGTAGAAGATCTTCCAAAGAAAAAGACAAATATTGGGGTAAAATTTCATTCACACAGGATAAAAGTATTAAGTGCACATTCCAAGCAAAAGCTCGTTTCAGGCGAATTGAAGATGAGGGCTCATTTTGGGTGAAGTTTCATGTTTCCAATAAAAATCTTCTTTGAAAAAGGATTAAGATTGATAAAATTAATTCCTGTGGCAATTTTATCACCAAAACTGCCAGGTGCTTTTGATTTCAGTGTAATATTATTCATTTTCGAGGCACCGACCACTTCGTGGGTATGCATTTCCAAGGTACCACCGTCGAGAATGAAATTAGATCGTTGATTCCTGTTGAAGCTTAATATACCATGTGATAAAATCAATAGATATTTCCTTTGGCATTTGTTCATTGGTTCATGGTTGTTACCGAGGTGAGAGTTGCTGCTATTAGCGTCTGAGTGGCCGACACCTTTGCTTCCATATGTATTTAATGAAAGAGGCTCTACAAATACTAATCAAAGTTCTATTTGTAAACAAGGTTGGATATTTTGCAAGAAAACTTCTTAATCTCTCTGCATCAATAGAAGAGACTTGGCTTCTGAAATTTGCAAGCATTATCATGTGTGTGATTTCCTTCTATTTTTAAAGCATTTCTTTTTATGCTTATGTTCCTGCTGTTAAGTTTCGAATTCTATTTTTGGATTTAAAACATTGTTGGTGAGTGAGTAAGTACTGAAATGCGATCTGAGGGTTGTCCCTACAAAGGTGTGAGTAAAATTCTGCTGCTTTCCTTTTATTATATGTTGTTATAAAACTTGGTGGAATTTTTGTTGTTAGTCTACCTCAATCTTACATTTTCGGCCTGTGGCCATATTTCCCATCTCTTTCCGTTATTTCTAATTTCTTTCCCGTAACTCTAGTCTTTAACAGTATAGGATTTAGTAAGGGAACCAACCCCCTCTGGAGATTGGTCCGGAGGACATATCTTTCCTTCGGCCTTTCAATGTTGGCCAATTTGTGACCAACATATTTCTAGTGTATTTTCTTAAACTAGTTATTCTCATGAGGGGTTCTCCTATTATGTGATTTTTTGGATAGATTTGTTGATTGTGATGACATGATTCTTCTGTTCTCCTTTCATGTTAGGCAATAAATGCTTCGGTTTTGGCAGTTTTTATTTGTAAATTTATTTTTAACCAGTAGCATTTTTATTATTTTACTTTTTTTTCGATTGCTTTAGATTCAGAGCACACGGTGGTTTGACCATGGGACAATCTCTTGTATTTGCTTGATAAAAATTTGCGGTTTATTTGCTAAGAGGTTGTTTCATTGGATTTTTGGGTTTGATTCGTAGAATCCAACTCAATCTTTCTTGATGTTTTATTGCTAGATCTAAGGTTTAGGGGTGCCTTTCAAAACCCTACCTATAATAGATTTGGAGACCCTTTTAAAACCCTTATACTATCAATAAAAAAATCAATTCAATTTTAGATAACCAATTAAAAAATATATATTTAAATATATAATTCTTTAATGTTCAAAGATTTTTTTTCTAAAGTTATAAGTTAGGCTTAACTTTATCTTTAGATATCACTAGCTTTCTCTAAAGAGATCACTAGCTTTCTCTTAAATAAGTATTGCCTTTATCAGTGATGAGACCCGAGTTTAACCCCACAACAGATGTGTATAAAAAGTCGTGATTAAAAATAAAAATATACCACCTTTATGTTTTGAATATTTTTTATAAAAATAATATCTTACAATTAAGAATGTATCTAGAAATTTAAAGAAATTATCATTTATCGTAATATAGTAAATATATAATTCACTTTTATCTTTAGCTATTATGTTGTTTATTATTAAATTGATGACTAAAGTTATTATTAATTATAATCCATATTTTATCATTTAAACTAGTTTTCTTTCTAAATTTTAGTTATGCATGTATCTTATGTACACCTTTCAATTCAATCGGATGTAATAATTCCATACTTTAAAATTGACTTGTTTTACAATTTGTTTTATCTTTTATATTTCACCTTAATTTATTACGTTAAATTTTATCTATCATTCTCTTGGATCTAACAATTTGTTATGTATTTTATAATTCACCTTAATTTATTGTATCAAATTTTATTTATCATCTTCTTGGATCAAGAAATCGTCCTGACTTTTATTTTAATGATGCATTCCAATTTTAGTTTGAACAAAGTTGAAAAGTAGGGCCAATAGATCCTCCCAATCTCCATATTGAAGCAACTACCTACTCTTCCAGTAGAAATACGCCTATGTTAACCTACATTAATTGCAAGAAAATTAAATTCTAAGCATAAAAGATTAAGGATAAGAGTGAATCAAATTAATACCAATTTAAATTGTAGGGAAGAAACGCATGTGATCAAACAACATTTGATAATTCAAATAACATTAATGTTATTCCATTCATTAAGTATAAAATTGATAAGTGAATGACAAGATGACAAAAGGGCAATGCCTCAATCACTATGCACTTAACAAACTAGGAATGTGGTGCCACTGATGGAATGCATAAGTCTTGCTAATTTTTTAAAATTTCATGAGGTTAATACACAATGTGGGTTTTAAAGAGTGTAGCTTTGAATTCTCATGGTCAAAATATGTTTTTAATAGATCCCATGGCTCGTATTTATAGTAGAATTTTTCACCTAAATTAAATAGTGTGAGAAGTTATTACTTCTAGTCAAAGTAAATATTTAACGACATTGCAAAAACATGATGTACCTCCATATGTTACATGCCTCTAAATATGCTCTAATAGGATTATAAGGTTTTTAAAATGAGTTAGTGCACCACTAAAAGACAAAATGTCACTTTTAAAGATTTTCCTTGGGATTTGCACTTCTCTTTTTACCCCTCGATAGGCCTGCAAGTGATCCACTCCAAAAAATGAGTGAATCACTCAAAATTTGCTAGTGATTCACTAGCATTTTCTAGTGAATATATCTAATAATCCAATTGGTCCACTTTGCAAGAGGATCACTTTGGAGTCAATTGACACTTATGAGCAAATTGACACTTGAGTGAATCGACACTTGAGCAAATCATCCCACCTTGGAGACTTGTCCAATTTTTTGTCATTTTCCAATGTTGTTCCTAGGTTTAAAAATATATTTTTCTATGGGCTACAAGCAATTTGCTCCAAAAAATGAGTGAATCACTTGAATTTGCTAGTGGTTCACTAGCATTTGCTAGCAAATATCTCCTATAATCTAATTAGTCCACTTTGCAAGAGGATCACTTTGGAGCCAATCAACCCTTATGAGTGAGTCGAAACTTGAGCGAATTGACACCTGAGAAAATTGGCCCACCTTAGAGACTTCAAATTTTATCAAATTTGCAATTTTTTGTTATTTTGCATTGTTGTTCAGGGTTTAAAAAATCTATTTTTTCTATTGCTAATTCCTTAGAAATAGAATGTAGTAGCCCATCTACTATATTTATGGCAACTTCTAAATGCACCAAGCTTTATTGGTGAGAGTTCCTAGTTATTGCCTTTAGACTTGGAAATGGAGTCTTCAAAAGTGGAATCCTTGATGTAAAATTATCAAATCGTGGGCCACCTTTATTTAGATCTAGAGTAACAAGTTCAAAGCTACTTCTCAATTATGCAACAGGGTACAACTCAAGCATTGAAATTTTGGCGTTCCACACCAAATCCTCATATTGATCCTATGAGAGGCTATTCCCTTGATCCCATTTATTTTTTTTACTTCTCTAATTAGATTTCTAGTTCAATGATCTCCTTTGAAGCACCAAAAAGCGTTACTTATGGACACCTCCACTTTAGCTTTCTCTTATTCAATGACATTGACAACATCTATGGAGTTGTCCTTTATAAGAGAGTACCTCAATTCCTACACTTTGGAGTTTCCCTTGCTTGTAGGATATGTCCTTCAACTATGTGTTTGTCTTCTTCTTACTATACTTAGCCATCTACTTCACTTATTCATCAAATATAAAGTTTTTTAATGTATTTTACCTTTGATGTTAGCTCTTCTTCCACTTGCTTAATTTCCTTTGAAGAGTAAGGTCTTGTACTTGTTGAGATATGTGGGATGCACTTTATCACAAAGGAACTTGACCTAAGAAATGTTGAGTGTACCTTAATGCATATGGTACCAAAGGGACATGACGTCCCACCACTAAGAACTTGACCTTTATATTTTTTAAAAAACGCTAAATTTTGCAAATATCACTTCCAGTCGGAGAGGGGAGCAGCAGTCTCCCATCAAATTTTCCACTGTAGCAGCCGACACTGTAGAAGCCTGCATACTGTAGCAGTCGCCACTTTAGCAGTTCGTGCACGGTAGCGGTCACAAAAATTTTGGCCCTAAAAAAAAAAAAAAAAAAAATGGCAGATTTTGGAGGCAACAAGTTGTGACGGATGGAGCAGCAAGGAGGAGGAGCGAGAGGTCTAGGGGCATCAAACCCTAGGTGTGGGACTTCAGAGGGCGGATCAGCGAGACGCGGCAGGTGGGGGCTCTGGCGAGATAGCAGGCCCCCAGGCGGAGGATGTGGACAAGGAAGTTCTATTGGAACCGGTCCAAGGGCGTTGGGCGGATGCGGTTGAAGATTTCTCTGAGGGGGACCAGGACTCTATGCGTCGGGATCAAAGGAAGACCCAAGAAGGAGACAAAGAGAAACTCGGCAACCGGAGACCTTCATATCTTAATGCTCTTCGCGGTAAGCAAAAATTATCCGACTCTTGTTTTAATCTAAAATCCGTCAATGGTAGGTTGCACGTCCCGATTCCTTAGCTCAGGCATGTGGCTATGGAGGGCAGAACATCTTTGGTGGCTAAATTTATGGGGGTGAGGCCGGACTTGGAAGTCATAAGGAGATGGGCCATCCAAAAATGGCAGCCAAGGGCCGGTATGATGATTAAGGCTTTACCCAAGAGTTTTCTTTTGGTGACATTTCAATGTGAACGGGACATGGAAAGGACTCTCCAAGGAGGTCCTTGGTTTTTTGGGAAAAGGGGCTTGTATCTGAAGCGTTGGTCCCCCGATTTCAACCCCCGGACTCGAGTGCTGGATTTGGCTCCTATTTGGGTTAAGATGCCAGGATTACCTCTGCTTTTCTGGAACGAACAAATATTGGCTGGGATAGCTACAGAGATTGGAGTACTAATATTTATTGATCCTGCAACCTTGAGCAAAACAAGACTCCTGTCTGCTCGCATGTGTGTGTTGGTGGACCCGAGTAAAGAGCTCCCTAAATCCATTATTTTGTCGTCTATGTTTGGCCTTCATACTCAGGTATTTGAATATGAAAATATGTCTTTTAAGTGTAGTGTTTGTGGGAAGGTAGGGCACCAGGGTATCCACCGCATTTCCAAGAACCAGCCCCCACTCCAAAATACCGATCCTCAAACCCGGAATAATATCCCTCCCCCGCAGATCTCCATTCCTACCCAACCTCGGGCCTCAAGGACGTGGAGCTCGAAATCCGACTATCAGAGACCCTGTTCGCCCTATTGTAAGCAAGAGGCAACGTTTTAACCCCTCCTCCCAAAAATTCCTATGCCCCAAAACCCTCTCACGGGGGAGCTGGTCCCTTTGATGGGAACCCTCAAGCTCAACCTGCTCCTAAGATGATACAGCAAGCCTCAGAGCCAAATCACAAAGGAAAGAACCCCATAGATCAACGCCCTAGGGCAAGTAAGTTTGATTGGGTGATACGGGAGGCCTATGGTGGCTCGGTGGAAGTGGTCCCATGTACTCGCAGAGGAATTTATGGGAAGAAATTCCAAGGAGATCAACATCCCGAGTGGAGAACAGCTTTGATGCATTAAATCATTTGAAGGGAGATCGGATGGACGACCAAGAAGTGGAATCCGAGGTAGAGGAGACTCAAGAGAAGGATTTAGAGGAGAAAAATCGAGAGGAAGGAGCAAGAAACTAATAATACAGGTAAGGATACTCGGGAGGAAGAGGTGAACCACCAAGATCGGTGTAACCCCAAAGCGAGGGAAAAAAGAATCTACTAATCAAGAAGCTAAGAGCACGGAATCATCTCCACCGTCAAAAAGACCGCTTAACCCGGAAAGCCGATTGTTACCCCAAAGACCAAGATTGACCTACCCAAGATGGTTACTAGAAGCCAAGTGAATCCCAAGGAACTTCAACCTAGAGCGGATGTATGGGGATATGGTTCAGTAGGAAGAGGGAAACCTAGCAATGTTGCCTTAAGGCAGAAAGAAGCAGAGCGAGGAGTGGTCGATGGCACTCAAGCAAGATTGCTCTTTGGGGTGAAGGCTCGAAGATCCAAAGCCCATAAATGAAGATTCTTTCATGGAATATTCGTGGGAGTAATCCCGCAAAAATAAGAGCTTTGTATGCTCTTAGACAAGAACACAAACCAGATATGATTTTACCGCAAGAAACTAAAATGGAGGAGAGTAGAGTTATTCCTTTTAAGAATAGGACTTTGCGAGAAGTTGAAGTAGTAGGCCAAGAGGCCACTGGAACAGCAGGAGGGTTACTTGTTATGTGGAACAAAAATGTGATTGATAGTAGAGTGATTCTCGATGTCTAGTTGGTTTATTTGTCTCTTATGTGTGGATAAAACCACGCAGAAAGAGTGGATCTTAACGAATGTATATGCTCCAGCTTAGACGAGGGACCGAGAAGGGTTCTTTGGAGTCGACTAGCTGAATTGAGGGAGACGGTCCCCAACTACCCTTGGATTGTGGCGGGGGATTTCAATTGCTACCTTAATCCTATAGATAAATTGGGGGGCTCTCAAAGAATAACTCGTCGATATCTACGAGTTTAGAGATTTTGTTGAGCAACATGAGTCGATGGATGTGGACCTGCGTAGATTCTCCTATACATGGTCTAACAAAAGATTGAAGGAAAACCAAATTCGGATCAGATTAGATAGGTTTCTTCTTTCTCAAGAATGCCCGGAGAGGTTTGGGGACTCTTCATTAACGAGCACTCCCAAGAATCGGGTCCGATCACAACCCAATTCTATGGGAAACAGGGGAGGACTCTAAGAAAAGATACATCGGACCCTTTCGATTCGAACTTATGTGGTTCCAACATCGGGATCTCAAGGATCTCGGTTGCCCAATGGTGGGACAAAAAGTATAATGGTTCGAAACCGGCCCAAGTGGCATGTAAACTAAGGAATGTGAAGGCTAACATTAGAGAGTGGAACAAAACTTCCTTTGGCAATATTTTTGTTAAAAAGGCGAAACTAAAAGACAAGATCAATGAACTACGGGAGAAGTTGAAGTCGGAGCAGACTTAGCGAGGATCCGAGAAACCGGGAGAGGGAGCTGTTAGCCGAATACCACACGATGCTAGGATTTGAAGAAACCTTTTGGAGGCAGAAATCTAGACTGCGTTGGTTAAAGGAGGGTGACAGAAATACAAAGTTCTTCCATGTCTCTACTCTTCGCCACAAGAGTACTAACAAAATTAAGGAGATCAGGATGGCCAATGGGTCTAACACCAAAGATATGGAAGACATAAGGAGGGAAGCGATTGAGTACTTTAAATCATTGCTAGAAGATGTAAATCCGACTATTGAAGAAGAGGACTCTCTGTTGGCAGCCATTCCACCCCTCGTAACTGATAATCTTAATGGATTCTTACTTAGTCCTTTCACAAAGGAGGAAATCAAGAAGGTCGTTTTTGACATGGATGGTAACAGCCTCCCCAGACCGGATGGCTTCCCCGCAGCTTTCTTCCGGAAGTTTTGGGATATCCTAGGCAATGATGTAGTGGAAGCTATAATTGAGGCTCAAAAGGACATGGAAATCCCGAGAAGGAGTTAATGCTACTTTTTTAGTCCTCATCCCTAAACTAGTGGGAGCAATGGAATTTTCCAGCTTTCGCCCTATCGGCTTATGTAACACTCGATGAAGATTCTCACAAAAATAATCGCCAATAGGCTGAAGGTTATCCTTCCTTTCATCATTGATATGAACCAAGGTGGCTTTGTGAAAGGGCGAAAAATATTGGATGGTATCATCACAATTCATGAGGTTATTCATTCAATGGTGACTAGTAAGGAAGTAGGTATGTTACTAAAGCTTGATATGAATAAAGCCTACGACCGGGTCTCATGGCGGTTCCTCACCAAGATTTTGGGTAAGTTTGGTTTCTATCCCCAGTGGATTAAGTTGATTTTTAGTTGTATCTCTACTACAAGATTTTCTCTCATGGTGAATGGGTCACCCTCCAGTTACTTTAAGAGTGAAAGGGGGTTGCGACAAGGAGATCCTTTGTCTCCATACTTGTTTATTATTTTAGCGGAAGCATTGGGTAGGAACATTTCAGCAGAGGTGGCAGATGGTCAATTGGAAGGTTTTAAACCAACCTCAACAAGCAGGCCGGTGTCTCACCAACGGTTTGTGGATGATACAATCATTGTGTCCAAAGCCTCGGTGCCTCAAGCTAGGAAGTTGAAGAGAATTCTAACCAAGTATGAGACAGAAGCGATGAAGTACATAAACTATAAGAAGAGTAGCATCTATTTCTTTAACACGCCTGGTGGGAGGGAGGAAAGAATAGCTAACCTCTTCGGTTGTGGAAAGGAGCTTCTACCAACGACTTATCTAGGCATGCCTATGTTCGAAGGAAGAATGAAGGCTACTTTGTGGAACTCGATCATTGATAGGATCTCCAAAAAGTTAGCGGGGTGGAAGGGCAGCCTTCTCGACCTCGCAGAAAATCCTTATTAGTTCAAACTACTTTACAGAGCATTCCAATTTATCGCATGTCTCTATTTATAATGCCTGCAAAGGTTCGAGCTACATTGGAGCTAATTCAACGCAACTTCTTGTGGTCAGGTTCAGAGGAGAGAAAGACAATTTCGTTGGTAGCATGGAATCGGGTGTGTGCAAGCAAGGATCGGGGGGGCCTGGGGTTAAAGAGAATGAAAGAATTGAATCAAGCTCCGATTGGCAAACAGGTATGGAGATTTATCAATAATGATCAATTGGGATGGGTAAAACTTCTTAAGGCAAAATATATCGAAATAATCGGGACTTCCCGAAAGGCGATAATCTTCCTAGAGGATCCTATTTTTGGAATTGTTTGCTCGAATGTCGGGAGGTAGTCAGGAAAGGCATCAGATGGAGAATTGGTAATGGAAGACAAGTGGACTTTTGGAAAGACCCGTGGTTGGAAGAGGCCCCTCTGAAAGATAACTTAGACCTTCAGGTCCTCCAACATAAAATTTCGAAGGAAATGGGAGGAAAAGTAGGGGATTTTATTGCTGTAACACAGGAAACTTCTTCTTGGAAGAAAATCACAGTTCATAATCTATCAGAGCAAGAGAAGGTGGCCCTAACCAAACTCAATGATGCTTTAAGGGTGTTCCCGATCATTCCCGGGGGGAGGAAGAGACAAGGCGATTTGGGGCAAAACTACAAGTGGGATCTATTCAATAAAAACCGCCTATAAGTTAATCCACTCGGGATTCAATGGTCGGACTCCGACTTCGTTATTTGGTTAAATAATTTAACCCCAAAAATAGCTTTCTTCTTTTGGTTGGCAGTTCAAAATAAGATCCCGACAACGAGATAATCCGCAAAGGAGAGGTTTCCAATTCATCAATCGATGTATCTTGTGTGAGAAAGCAATAGAATCTGTAAGTCATATATTTCTAACTTGTGATTTTTCTTGTACAGCTCTTCCAAATGATCCTGTCCAAATTTCATATAGATTGGGTCTGTCCAAATAGCATGTCCGACTTCGCATACGGTGGGCTTCCCCATTCCGGGAAAAGCTTTTGACTTGGCTCGGAAGCTCGACTTACCCCATTTTTTATGGGGGATATGGAATGAGAGAAATAAGAGAGTATTTAAAGGACGTAAGAAAGATCCCGGGTTATGTGGCAATAAAATAATAGAGCTTTGAAAGAAAACTGGAAAACTTTCTTCTTCAAAAATGAGACCATGTCTCTAAGGGAAAGGAGGATTTTGCGGAACTGGGGAGAGGAACTTCCAGACCTAGACATTACAACCAACCCACGGGATGGTGTCAAGTGGATACCCCCCACACAAAAGTGGGTTAAGTTTAATTTTGACGGGGCAGCTAAAGGAAATCCGGGGGCGGCAGGAGCAGGAGGAGTTTTGAGAAATGAGGAAGGAAAAGTGGTCCTTGCCTTTGCAGAGCCTTTGGGAACTCAAACAAATCATTTTGCGAAGCCCGAGCTCGCATGCAGGCAATGAGAATTGCCGGACTTGAGGGTTATAAGGAAGTTATCTTTGAAGGGGATTCGCTTAATATAATCAAGGCAATTAAGGAGGATAAAGACCCCAACTGGACCATATTGGAGCTTATCCTAGAAGCAAAGATTCATAAATCTCATTTGGTTAATGCCCGAATCCAACACACCTTCAGAGAAGGGAACCGGGCGGCGGATCTAATGGCAAATATTGCGCTTCGTTGGGGAGATGCAAATTTGGAAGGATAACTTCCCTCAAGAACTATTGGTGTTGGTTGCTAGAGAAGAGCTAAGATCAAACCCGTTAGAGCATCGGGGAGATCGAGAGGGGCTGATGATGAGTAATCCGACAGATGGAATTAGGCGGAAAAGGCATCCCATTTGTCGGGGCCCGGGAGGTGACAAGTGTACGAGACAGACAACCTAGTGTTAGTAAGTGCTAGGTGTTGTTTGGTTTTTGTTTTATCCTAAATAGTCAAGCGACAAGTATAGGACTCTGGACTCTAAGTATGGCTTAATGTGAGTCTTAGAAAGATCCATTTTGTATTTTGATTATACGGGCTTGATGCTAGAACCAGCCCATTTTGACTTTGTAAAAGGTTTGTGGACCTTATAACCACCTCTACCTTATACCAAAAAAATACCTCATTTTTTCCTTTCATCATCCAAAATAGGTGGATCACAAGTGTAGAAAATGTTGAAATTATTTTCACTAGCATTGTGTTGATTAATCTACTTTCTTGCCTTTTTCATGGTGCTTGATATTTCCTCTATCTTCTCTCAAGGGATCACTTTTACCAAATGAGGGAATAAATAATAGTCATCAAAGTTGAGGTGCTCCTTCATGGAGTGGATCACCTTGTATGGTTTTGATGCTATTGGGGAAGAGTACTTTGTGTACCTACATGACCAATGGAGCAATGAAAACAAGGATGTCAGTTTCACATAATGAAATGGATGACTGTGTAGACTAGATGATGATAATGATGAGAGAGATTGAAATTATGATATATGGCGTGACACAACAATGCTTATGGTGTAGGGGATCCAAAGTATGGGTGTTGGATTTATGGAATAGTTGGTGCTAAATTGAATTATAATAGGAAAAATTGGAGAGGAGACGACCCTACATTTTGAATAGGTAAATATACTAGTGACTCTAAGACTAGGGTTGTGCTTGTTTGAGTCGGGATAGGAGCAAAAAAATAAAATAAGTTAGGGATATTTAAGCAGTGATACTAGAAGAAATAATAAGGAAAAAGAAAATAAATATGGAGAATAGAAGAAAGGAAGGGTGGAAATGAAATTAATATGGTTGTGATAAAGACGATGGAAGAAATTTGTACTCCTAGACTAGTAACTTACATTCTTTCCCCTATTTTTCTTATATGTAATTTTTTTTCTCTTTTAGGACCCTCTCTTTAGGGTTATCTATCATTTTTCTCTATTCTTTTATCCTTCATTTCCTTGAGTTTTCAAAGTTCTCATGGATTGAGTCATTTTTACAAACCTTAATGTTGTTTGTCATTTTATGACTACATTATTAGCAAGGTCTATCTTATATTGCCTCATCCATTGGGCCATGGAGTTAAAAGGAAGAAAAATCCTTCCACTCTAGAAATGGTACGGATCTCAGACATTGACTTACTACATAATATTCCTAGGTTATTATTTCATATTACCTTTCTAAGAAAATAAACCATTGATCCTAGGGAAAATAAATGGAAACAAATGGGAACCCAATTGCCTCTTGCAAATTTTGACTTAGTTGAGATGGTGATCTCTATTTTTCTTTCTGTCTTCTTTTTCTTCTCTCTCTCCCTTGGAAATAAACTAAATAAGAGGAAATGAGAAGAGGGAATTTATAGAAACAAATAGCTATCTCCCTAAGCAAAATATAATCCCATTCATAGGCTTACGTAAATAGTTGCCCACATTTTAATGTCAATGTTCCAACTCATGATTCTCTGAAACCTATGTAAATATAGTAAGTTAGATAATATAAACAGTACATATAAAGGGACTTTTCCAAGGGGGCTTTCCCAATTTGGGGCTTCATGGATGCACCTTGGGAGATAATGTATTTCTTCACCCAAAAAAGCACAACCCTTAGTGAATATTTTGATATGGGTAGGAAGAACTACTTTATCTCTTATCATCCTCTTTTAATATCCCTCTTGATGTCAACTATCTTGGAGATGATACCTTCCTTTAACTCTAAAGTGGTGGGAAGTATGGGATGATATATTTTTACTACTATGATATATGCTCTATCTTTTTTCTTGTTCCATTATGGATTTGGTGTTGGGTACAAGTTTAAGCCTCTGCCTTTATGCAACTAAGAAACATAGTGTCATTAGCAATAATGGTTTCTTTTGTTATTATTCCTTAACCGAATCAATGTCATCCTTCAAAAAGTCAAATTATTGGAATATAAATTTTACCCTTACTCTATTCCCCAATATTGTAGGAAAATACCCAATTTTCAAATCATAGCTTCTCTATTACTCAATGTAGTCCACTTATCTAAAATCACTTAAGAAATCTCAAGAGTTGTAGGTAAAATTTTCTCCATCTACTATACAATATATACTTTTAGGTTTTTGTCCTAAAACTCTAGTATCAATGCTAGCTCTAATATAAGTGTCTCATGTTTTGGTTGAGCAAATATTTCATCTTCCTTTAATTATTTATAAGGACCACACATGATAAAATATTGGAAACAAAGATTATATTTGGTAACCTCAAGTACTTCAAGCATTGTAGTGACTTGAATATCACATGGAATTCTAGGAATTTGATATTTAAAAAAATAGAAATTTCCTCTTCAAAGAAGTAAAATACCTTCATGAAAGGGGATTCACATGTCAATTATTTAGACTTTAAAGTGTTTCCTTCTCCCTCATATTTTTTCCCAAATCCTATTGCTCTTGTATGCTCCAATTCATCATTTGAGGGAGGCATTAATACTTTATGATCTGATTTTTTATTTGTCTTTCTTATTCCCATGGCCAAGACATATTCAAAGGGGAACCAAAATCGCTTGTATTTTATCTCAATTTTTGCTCCCATCATGAAATATTTCCCTTTCATTGGAAAACTAAACACTTCACATTCTTCTATGGGCTTTGGCTCTTCATTTGAGAAAGAATCAAATGATCAACAATATTCTTCATCCTTTTATTTATTTACCTTTAGAATGTTTGTTTTCAATCTCATGACTTTCCTCAAACCATAGAAGGCATTCCCATTGATGGAAGGTTAAGGGTTCCTCCATAAGTATCATTGATCCATTGTTACCTAAAGTTTTCTTTGTCATCTTAGGTTTTTTTTCTATTTGAAGGGGGTATACTTCTTGGAGAAGGTCGAGGATACTTTGTAGAATTGTTCATCAATATGCTCTAGATAGGGAGGTAATAACCATTCATTTAAGGTTCTCTAAACATTACAAAGGATTGTGCCACATTGACTTGGGGTGCAATCACTTGATTTACCATGGATTGGTTCATCATAGGTTGACTAATTATTATAGGCCAACTCACGAGTAGGGGTTGACAGGACTTATTGTCAAGTCACTGATCATTGAGGCTCCTACTATTCTCAGGAACTTGTTGATACTATGGTGCCACCTATTATTTATGCATTTGGGTTCAATAAGTTAGAAATTTTTACTATGCAAACATCATAAAAACTTGTTGTTGAGGTGCTTACCCATACTACGTCTACATACAACACTTAATACATGGGTTGTTCTATTAGAGCGTATGTTGGTTGCTATAGAGGATATTAGATCCATTGTTGATTTTATACAATTTGGCTACATGAGTTGTTGTATTGGTTATTGGCTCTAATACACTTGTTCTGGCACAAGATTCTATATTATTTGTTTGGCTTGCTTATTTGGCTATAGGTTTTATAGAAATTGTTGTTGACTTTGAGGAACTTGCATGTAGTTGGGTATTTGAGTACTTTGATCCCATGAAATATTGTGTTCCATATAAGGATTCCCTTATAATTGAGTCACCATAACACTATCTAAAGCTTGAATATGTCAGGGATAGGAGCAAAAATATTTTTGGTATTTTTTTTAAGAATAAAAATTGAAGAGTAAAAATGTTCTAATACAAAATGATATTATTTAGTCAAATAAGGAAGTTAGAGATAGCCTTTGATGTGAAAATTTATTGCCACTGGCAGTGCAAAAATGAGATGCACTAAAATGTGTGAAGTATAATATAATAATATTCACAATGATGATGAAAAAATCAAATATCAATAGTATTATTAAACTAATATAAGCATTACAATGTATTGCAATAGCTTTTGAAGCATATAACTCATTGGAATTTGTTAAAGTCAGTAAAGTCACCAAATTGCATCAACCTGGATCCTCCTATGTATATGCACAAACAAAGTTTTAAGGTCAAAATTGCAAAATCCTAAAAATTAACCTATGGAGTGATTCACTTGCATATATGTTAGAAGGAATTAAACTTGATAACATTTTGCTTTTGAGGTGATTTTCTAGAAAAGTCAAGTTGTCATGACCCTCCCTTGGCAAGAATTTTCATATGATGGACTTATGAATTGGTATGTTTTTTTGAAGATAGACTAAATGGAATTATTTGTAATGTATGATTAGTTTATTTAAGAATATGGTACTACTGATAATTTGTAAGAGTTTGCATAGTTTTAGGAGCAGGTTACCTTCAGATAGAGTGGACGGGGGAGTCACCTCTAAGGATGAGAAAGAAGAAAATATGGATGAAGATCCATAATGGTTTTAATTATGATTTAATATTAATTACAAGTTTAAGTAATTAATTGTGATTAGCTTTAATTTTGTGATTTGATTATTTAGCCTATTTTTGTAAAATAGGAAATTGAGTTGGAAATTGGGTGACTAAGACCCCTTCCAAACCAAGGGAGGAGAAAGAGCATATTTCCCCTTGGATTAAAATAATAGTTTTCCAAATTGACCCCTCCAAATGAAGGGAGGAGAATTGGCATCATTGCTAATGGAAATTTAATATTGATTAAATTAAGACATCTTACTATTTCAATAGTAGTCCTTTTAAATTTAGCAAAGAGATCAAAATTAGGGGATGACTAAGTGATTTGGACACCCTCAAAATGAAGGGAGGAGGATTGGCATCTTTGCTAATGGTAATTTCAAATTGATTAATTTAAGGCATCCTACTATTTCAGTAGTAGCTTTTTTAAATATAGCAAAGAGGCCAAATTAGGATTGACTATTTGAAGGGATAAAGTGGCATATTTATAACATTAAATTAAGAGCCACTTGATGGCTCGTAAAAGGAGGAAAAAAATTTAAAAGAGGCTTAGATTTTAGAAAAAAAGTTAGGACCAGGAGATAGGTATATTTGAGGCAAGCCCTAGGAGGGAGACTAGAAGGAGGATTTGGAGACAAGCAAGAGGAGGAAGACTGGAGGAGATGATTTAGAGGTATAAGAAGTAGCTCAAGGAGCCCTACTTTGCTAGAAGAAGAGGTTGGAGGATCCCTTCTTTTGTCTTGCTTTGTTTGGAGACTAATGGTTTACAATTCTTAAATATTTATGCTTGAATTAAAGCTCTATATTTGCTTGCCATTCCCAAGTGTTCATGCTTGTGGGAAGTTCTAATTGCTTGCAAGTTTTATGAAGCTAGTATTTAATGTTTTAAGCCTTCTCTTCTTAGGATAATGTCTCTGTTGATTGTGTATACAACCTCTATTTTTAGCAGTCCATTATGTTGTCACAAAATCTTCTTTTCTTGCATGGTGGATTGCACTCCCTTAGCAATGAAACATTTCAAATTATACGTTACCTGTAGAGAAGGGTTAGTATCATTGGTTATAGACATTGAACGTTGTCTTAGATGATGTCTAGCTTGGCCTGTGTATTCAATCATCTACTTGTTGAAAGCACCCTAAAAATGTATGTTGAAATGTCTACTTGAGAATGTTATAGACCTAGTTCAAACTAAGAGATGCTTCACCCTTGAACCTGGATGTTAAATTCCTGATTCCACCTAATATGTTTTGTAATAGACACTCAAACCTCCTATGTTAATTTGGTTTATCAATTTGATCGATCTATAGAATCATCCATGGAGCTAAAACCACCTCATGACGACGTCTTCTGTATATTAGTGATCCTTGGAGGTATTCTTGTGAGGTTTAAAACCTATATGAGTGTCATGACCCGTTACCCTCCTACCTTATTTAAATAATATTAATTGATCTTGGGAGATCAATTAATGCCTAATAGAAGGGACATGACCATAAGTAATCCTACAAAAATTCTAATAAAATAATTTTATAAGGGATAAGAAATATTAGTTATTTAAAGGCTATTTATGGGGTCTAGTAAAAATATAAATTGGAAAGATTATCTTTTACAAAATTAAAACCATACAATAAATCATGTGTAGATTTAGTGGACCCTATGTGGATGGGCCTAAAAAGGACCAATGAATTTTTAATAACTCATGGGTCACCCCTATATTTTGGGGAGTACTCATGTGGATACCTGGTATTGGTGGAAGTATGAGAGGAATCTCATAACTTATCAAGAATAGTTCCACCCTTGTAACTATCTTATGCCTCAATAGTAGGAACTTTGACATTCATCTCATCCCTAGAGAACCCTTGAAGGACATGATGAAGTCACAATGGTCCTAGGAATCTATTTAATATTATTATAATGTGGTCACTATTTGGCCCATGAGTGGGAAATTTTCCTATAAATAGAAGGTATTTTGGAAAGAAATGACAGCTCGATTCTAGGAGTCTTAATGGTCTAGGGAGTATGCTCTTCATCCATGGGATGAATAAGAAACCAGAAGACTTGAAAGATCTCCTAATTAGAGCAAGAAAGATCTAGGAACTATGGGAGGAATAGGGAGTTGGAGGCGAGCAAGAAGGAGAAGACTATAGAATTCCAAGCCTATTGAGAAGTTGAGGTTAGGGGTTCTTTTCGAATACCATATCCTGAATGTTTTAATATATGGCTATGATTTCACAATGGACGTTTAGTAGTGGTGTTTTGAAATTGGAACACTCATTTCTTTTGTAGTACGTATAAATTGGAAATGCATTCATTTGATTCCTTCAATGCCCTGGGCATCCAACTAAAACATCCATTTCATCATGATATTTTAGTTTTATTTGACTCAGTCTACGCACATCAACATATGTTTTATTATATTTTAATAATATACCCGAGACTTCAACGATGTTTGGACTGATTCTATGTAAATCGTCTTATAATGATTGATTATAGCTTGGACTACATTCTAAGGTTTATGTAACTTGTTAACACCCAATATTGAGAATATCCGACCTAGATTGCATAGTTCTTCCTCTACAAGTCATTTAAACCCTCTTTCAAATTTACAATGGAGGTCAAGGATTGAATCATAGTAATGACCAATGCCGGTCCATCTTTGATGAATGTTTCATGGGGCTTGATCGTCTTTTAGCCTAAGTCTAATTTTGGTATTCATTATGCAAATCTAGCATCTATAAGATACGTTCCTGGGTACTAACCCCCCTGTTATCCCTTGTAATCGAAATCTAAAATCGAAGGATGACATAACCAGATTTGTGGTTTAGGAATTCTCATCATAATTTTACCAGTAAAACAAAAACCAAGTTTATTGAATTCGCTTTAATACCTAAATCGACCCCTTGTGATATCGATTTAATAGTCTACCTATTAGGGATGGTGATCTGCTTTATCTGCGTAGTAATCATCATGTTCCTTTTATCTCCTTTACCTGGTGGATGTTTCATATAGCAACGAGCACCTCATTATAACCGGTGCCTATATTGGAGATTCGAAACACTTGTTAAGGTTGTCATGCCAGGGGTGAAGACATTGTTTGAGCAGAAATTTCCCTATTTCAACCAATTTTAGCAGAGTTCTCGTGTGTCACATCAAATCGATGATTAAACCCTGAATCCACCCTAGCATAGCTTCTATTAGAGTATGATCAGGTTCTCAGCCTGTATAATACCAATAGACTTCATGCCTCTGAAAATTGTATCTCATGACCTAGAAATCACCTCGCTTGCTAAGCAATATCATAATTATCTAGCAATATCAAAAGCTTTTGTAAGTTTCCATCTGAACGATCGATATAAGCCATACCATGCCTTTAGACTCCTATTGGGCAAAATACCCTTTTTGCCTTTACAATCCTCCTCACGAAATGAAGCTCCAACCGTATTAACGACACGCAGGGAATTTCAAACCCCATCAAAGGCACTGATAATTTCATGGTTTATAGCAGTTAGCTGTGTGGAATCTGAGTGCTATGGTGGATGTTACCTAATACGGGTGTCATGTCACTCAAAATATCAGATATCTAACCCTGTTGTATCATTACTGATCCACAGTGACACATAGCAAGAGATAAAAACATGTGTCAAAGTCCTGCATGTGTAGATTTGATAAGGTACATATTACAAACCTCCTTTGTAATGAAGCCTAGATCAAATATCTCCTAGGGTAAATCGTATGGCGATAGCATCAAAATGCAAGGTAATAGTCATCATCACTGTGAGGTCTAAATATCGATACCCTGGTTAGAGTGGTCTTGGAATTGGTGAGATGAATAAAATCTATGAATGGCTAATATTTCCACTGCTCCACCAGTTAAGGAAGCTCATTTGGTTAGTCACCACTATGTATCGACCAAGCACACTCCCTTTTACTGAATCAAGCTAAATCCTGTGTAGAGGGATACGTTATTAGTATCTTATGATGGTTTAGGCTCAATTATGAAAACGAATCACATAGAAAGGGTTGTTTCCCTTCAAGATAATGGGCTTAGAAAGGTAAAATTAAATTATGATGATATTATCAAAAAAAGGTATATTGGTCTATAAGTTAAAACCACAGGGGACACATTTAATGAAGGTTAATGGGGGACATTTAATGAAGGTTAAATGGGGGTGGAATCTAAACATTTAGCAAGCGAATTGAAATTCTTCTTTAAGTTATAAAGTTAAAGAGTTATTTATTTATTGAAACTATAACAACATTATAGGATAGGGAATGGAATGCGTAAATGGAGGCCTAAAAGGGTTAATCCATATTTTGATTATAAATATTTCAAGTGAATAAAATGGTTAAATGAAAGCTTTAAAGTCTAAATCAATATTTGATCATAAGATGGATATTCAAATCAGGTTTATAACCAATAGAACAAATAGAACACTTATCTTGACCGGTGGTTAATCCTAGTCTTTTCTGCCTTTTGTTCAATGATCTCAGAAATGCCTATTTTCTGCAAGATAACTTATGAAACACTAAAAAAATTATGATCAGCATTAGGGGACTTGCTTAGGCCACTGTACAGTAATACTTGGAGGCACATCAGTGAAGCCCCCTAGGTCCTCTAGATGAACTTTGAAAATAAAAGTGAAAAGTGACCTTTAAAGAATTAATCATAAAATAGTAATGTAACAACAGAGAATCAGAAAATAGATTATGTTAACATACCCTAGACACAATTTAGAAAATACTCATGCAATAAAAAATTGACAAATACCCATAGTTCAGTCCTAGGTAAAATCATGCATCGCAGATAGTAGGTGCGATAACACTACAGGCAAAATTGTGTTTCGTCAGAACGGGGCGTGATTTCACTTCTGTGAGAAAAAACCCTGAATTAGGATTAGCGAAGTCACACCTCACTGGGACCAACAACGATTTCACTTCAGACACAAAAAAAATAAAAGATAGATGCAGGACATAAATAAATGTAAAAAACAAAGTGTACAAAACCTTATGGATGATGCAGAAGCAGATAGAATAAATTGAGGTATATGAACGTCAACTCTCTTTCCCTCCAAACCACAACACGAATCTACCGGACCACATAGTAATTCAATCAATGCAGCATAAGATCAAATCCGAAATTCACACTTCGAGATTAGCTTGCAGAAGAAACAAGAAACATAATGAAAGAAAAATGTGAGCATAAATCAATCATAAGAATTTTGAGCTTGATAATCGTGTGTTAAAAAAATCATCATGTTCTTAAAGAGTAAGATTAACCCCTCCTTTATAGACAAATCGTGACAAAAGAGTAGGAAGACAACACAAGCCGACGCAAAACATGCTAGAAAAGGTTTAAACCTGGGTTTGAATAATTAAAACTCTAAAATAGCAAAATTGTATCTCGTGCCGATGTGCCACGATATCGCTTTCACAAAATCGCACCCCATCGCAACCGAGTGTGATTTCGCTAAAAAGGCTAAGGGAGGTAAGATATTGTAAAAGAGACCCTCCCTTGCCTTGGGCAGGGGTTAGGGACCTCTTAGGGGCTCTAAGAAAGATTACCCACTAAAAGTGGGTCAATTGTTCATGTCTACAGTGTTAGTTTCTTATTTTGCACCCTTTTGCAGGTTTAGGGATTATTATTTTTTGAATAGCTTGTCCTTTTATTGATCCTCAAGTTTGGATCATGCAAATGATAGGATGAGCAGGAAAAACCATTCACTTTATGGCAAGGCTTATGCAAAGGTGTTGTCCTTCAATTTTTTTGAAAGACATAGGACACTAAAAATTGTGCATATATTAATTTTCTCTTATCTTTTTAAAGATAATAATATAAATTTTTTTGATGAATTTTATTATATTATTATTACATAATAATATTATAATAGTTTGGTAATTATGTATGTATTTTAGGTAAGATTGTAACTTAAATTTATTTTTTAAAAGTTTAACAATTTAATCAATTGAACTAAATACCATTTAAAAAATATATCCAAACTAACCCAACCTATCCAAAAATAAAATTAATAAAATCAAAATAATAATTATTAATATATATATTTAATATTTATTATAATTATTTATAAAACATGTTATATATTGGTGCATAGGGCAGCCTTTCAAAAAAATTAGAACGAATATAACGTATAAATAGTAATTTTTTTTAATAAAATATTTTATAACTTTTTTTTAACCAGATTACATAGGTTTTTACGAGGGGTCTTGGTCTCCTCGTACTAAGTGGGATTTGAATCTTGAACCTCTTAAAAAAAAAGACCAAAACCCTTGCCATTTTATAGTAAGCTAAAGGAAGATCATTTAAAATTAAAATAGCATATGTTTTTTTTTCGGTTACATAGGAAAGTTGATCACAATCACACTCTTTTTAGTAACTGACAAGCGTAGGGCTCAACCCACATGGGCTATTTCCACCAAACCTATTTCGCTTTGTTATTGTTAACCCGACGTGATCGCTTGGGATTCATATCATCATTGTCAGTCTGATGCGCACTCAGAGGATTCATATTAGACTACTACCTGTGCAAACAGGCTGCCTTCGAGGTTTGAACTTGGGTGTCTTCTTGGTAAGTGTTTGGCTAGACAAGCACTTACCAATCTACTTAGCCTTGAAGGGCTCAAAACCTTAATTTAAGGAAAATTGTTCCCTGTATCCCATGGGGGTTAGGACTTTTTGTTGCACGGATCCTGTCTCATCCGGGTATACCCCTCAAGCAAACCGCCAGGCTTGAACCCCATACCTGCTTCCGAGGATTGAGAGAACTTGCCAGTAAGGTACTTGATGCGGATTAAAACTTTAATTAAGGAAAATTGTTCCCCGTATCCCCTTGGGCTACTAGGACTTTCCATTCCACAGGGCCTGTCCCATCCGGGTATACCCCTCAGGCTAGTCGAAGGGTTTTTTTGTATTCGGCGCTATTAGGCTTGAACCCTGGACCTCCTTCTAAGGATTGAAAGAACTTGTCAGTAAGGTATTTGGTGCGTATAAAACCTTATGTTAAGGAAAACCGTTCCGCGTATCCATGGGGCCACGACTTTCCACCTAATAAAACCTTATGTTAAGGAAAACCGTTCCGCGTATCCATGGGGCCATGACTTTCCACCTAATGCGCGGATAAAAACTTATGTTAAGGAAAACCATTCCTCGTATTCCATGGGGTCAGAACTAGGCATGTCCCATCCAAGTATACCCTTAGGCTAACTGAAGGGTTTTGTGTATCCAGCGTAAGCCGCAGGCTTGAACCCTAGAACTCTTGCCAGTAAAATAGGTGCGGATAATAGCATATGTTTTTAATTCAAATACCAAAATAGGTTAAAGCTTAAATTCTTTTAGGTGTTCCATCCCCTATGAAAAAAAACTTAAATTCTTTGTCTAGCTGCTATTGAGTTTAACGCCAACGCACTCGGCAAGTAGGTGGCTATTTAAGTCAAACTGAAAGTTCAAATATTTATTAGAATGTGGACAAAGCCAACCTTGTTTGAATAAAAGAATATTTTCCATAGATGTAAGAAAATTAATCTATAATATTGCCGACTTAGAATACCCAATCAAACGGGTAATGCTTAAAACATGGGTGGGAATAATATTAATTATCTATCACCGACAACCTCGACCACTGATTTAAAACATGGGTGGGAATAATATTAATTATCTACCACCGACAACCTCGACCACTGATTTAAAACATGGGGTAGGAATAGTATTAATTACCTACAAGGACGCCAGCCAGCCACTGACATAACACATGGGGCGGTAATAGTATTAATTACCTGCCACGTACTAGCTCGCCAGCAAGCCACTGATTTGAGTGGAGGAGAACATCAATCATTTTAATACAGTTTATAAAAAAAGACAGAAAAGCACTAGTTATTTCATATAAATGCAAGCTGCAAGCTTCACCCTACCCTCATGTCTAAACTTTCGGAGTGGGTGTTCAGCACTTGGTAGATTGATGAGGGGAACGTCCGTTGTGAAAAATAAGAAATTCAAATTCTTTCCACAACACCCTTAAGCTTCTCACATGCCGTTATCAAGTACCAAAAAAAATTTGTGTCGGTCCTATCCCTTGTGTTTTTCCTTCCAAATTTTTAATGGGAAATAGTCATGGTCGCCTTTTCGTGATTGCCCTTCAAAGTGGATGTAAGATAAGGCAACACCTTAAACAAAAGATAAGGCCATACATGAAACATTTTTTCCAAACAATCGTTAAAGCAAAGGAATGCAATAAGAAAGAAGAGATAGGAACGAGTGTAAGTCAAGAGGGAGTGTAAGTCAAGAGCGAGTTTGAGGCGAGAAAGAGTGTAAGCCATGAGTGAGCGCAAGGGGGAGGGAGTATGAGCCAAGAGGGAGTGCGAGCTAGAAGTGAGCTCCACTAGCTAGTATGGAAGGAATTTCATATTTGAAAGCCTTAACAGGAAGCTAGGATGCCCTAGCTGGAAGTATGGAGGCCCAAGTTGGAGATAAGTGGAAGAGCGAATACATGGCAAGTTCGATCTAGGCAGCAGAAGTTACACCATAAGTGAGTATCAAGGATAATATGACTAAGCAGGGTTAATATGTATGTTCCATAGGGTTACACCATAAGTGAGTATCAAGGATGAGATGACTAAGCAGGGTTAATATGTACGCTAAATAGATTATGGTTAGGGTTTTTGGAGATTAAAAATTGGATCCAGTGGAAGGGGGGATTAAATTCAAATTACTTTGGCTTTTCTTCCTAAAGGTTTTTTCCTCATCATCCTTTTCAGTTCAAAAATTAGGGATAAAATAATGGATGGTGGCCCATGGTTTAAGGGGAGAGATGCTCTTTATTTGAGACCATGGAATGAATGTTTTTTGTTGAGACATAAATTATTAAGAAGTTTTCGATGTGGGTTAGACTTTTTGGACTTTAAGGTTATTTTGAAGAATATTGAAAATGCCCTAGGAGAATTCGTGAAGGAAGGACTAACTACTAAGGAGCGAAAGCATGCTATATATACTCGAATATGTGTTGCTATGGATATTTCAAAACCTTTGCCACAATCTATTAAGATTTAATTTGAATCAAGAGAATGGGATCAACAAGTGGATTATGAAAATATCACATTTCAATGCCATGATTGTTATGAGATTGGACACATGGAAAGAGTTTGCAAAGTAAAAACTATGAAGAAAGAGACATAAAATTATGGTCATGAGATACACTTCAAGACAAAGCATAAAAATCATACAATAATAGAAGCTAGATCATATCAAGGATATTCCACTCTAAAAGAAGAGGTAAATAAAGTCTATCTACAACATCATTTGGCAAGTTCAAAAGGAATTAAAGGTGCAAAGGAAGATGTGGAGGAAAATCCTAAAACAAATATGACATAAGAGATCAAGTTTATTCCAGGTAAATCGTCTTCATTTTCCTTAAGTAGTATAGAATCCTCTCTTGGTAATAAAAGTGAAAGTGGTGTAGATGTTATCCCTTTCACTTTAAGACTCTAAGGTATCAAGAGCTGCATAATAAATAAATGAGGATGGAGTAAATTTGTAACAATTTAGGGGTTTTGGTGCATAATAAGAAGGTAATTGATATAGAGGAGCATCCCTGCACTTTAGGGTTTTTAGAGTAACATAAAGAAGAATATGCTTTTGAGATTATTCCTTACACTTGAGATCCTTCATAACAAGATAAACCTAAATATGGTAAGTCTTACTATGAGTAGTGTGAAAAGATTGAAAATATTGATGAAGATGAAAATATTGTTGGAAATGATAAAAATAAAAAACAACCCAAAAAACAAAAATAAAGAGAAAAAGAATTCTATAGGATATTGTTATGGAAAAAACAAAAACAAATATCACAAGTGCTAATAAGAAGTGGGGCGAAACCCATAAATAAAAACAAAAAATGCTAATAAAAATAGTATCTTGGAATATTAGGGGCATGAATAAGAACCTAAAAAAGAGTATTAAAAAATTTTAGGTTGTTATAAACAAGATATTTATAGATATGGAAATTGGACAATAAATATTTTAGCCATTCGTGGTGTTGAATTTCATCTTTGACAAGATTTAAATTTTAAAAGACATCTAATGTAAAGGAGTTGATTGTACAAACTTATGAGTTTGAGGAGAAGAATATTTTTGCTAGAAAGGCAAATAAAGAATATCTTTGATAGATAAGAAATTTGGATATGGTTTAATTAACTTGTTCAAAATATAATGAAAACAATGTAAACTTTTATTTTTTAATGAAAGTGGTTCCAATAAAAGCCACACATAGCTTATAAAAAAGAAAATTATACTCCAATTTCTATAAACAAGATGTATACTTAAATAATTAATATTTTTAATATAGTCTCGATGGAGATAGCGCAACGGTTGGATGTTTGGCTCTTCTTTGGGAGGTTTAAGGTTCAAACCAAGGCATTTGGCTGTGTTAATTCCCTATTGATAAGTGTAGCTCTCGACTTTACGAGGGATCATGGCTAGGAAGAGACTGTTCAAATCTATGCATCGGTCGTAGGGTTTTATCACACTACCCATTTAATTTAAGCCCCCAACGATTAGGTGGATTGGTAAGTGCTTGTCTGCCCAGGCACTTGCCAAGACACCCAAGTTCAAACCTTGAGGGCAGCTTGTTTACAAAGGTAGTAGTTTGATATAAATCCTTATGCGCACTAGATCGACAATGACGATACGAATCTTGAGCGAATGGTGGTCCCCTTCATGTCAGGTCAACAATAACAAAGGTGAAATAGGTTTGGTGGGAGTAGCCCCTATGGTTTGAACCCTACACTTATCAGTTACTAAAAATAATATAGTTGTAACCAACTCTCCTATATAAACAAATAATAATAATATTTTTAATATAATCAAACAATATACAAAGCAAAAGAAATAATGTATTTAGAATAACAAAATAAAAACACAAAAGTTTTTAAAAAAAACCATAGAGCAAGGATCTACT
Organism: Wollemia nobilis; assembly: GCA_028583015.1. Lineage (NCBI taxonomy): Eukaryota > Viridiplantae > Streptophyta > Pinopsida > Araucariales > Araucariaceae > Wollemia > Wollemia nobilis. The sequence continues at coordinate 14,654,236 of JAQPPZ010015100.1, forward strand.
TTATATTATAAGTGTCAAAATGAATCAGTAGAACTTTTTGTACAAATAGCAAAATTTATAAAAATAAATATTTAAACAAATAAAACAACACATGTAGGTTATAAGATCTATATGTTATTTAAAAATTATACTTTAAATATATAGTTGTAGTTTGAAATCATAATGATTATTATATATATAGTAAAGGTTTTATTAAGATTTTGAAATCTTAGATAGGTGGTTTAAGGTCTAAATATAATGAGTTGGGGTTATATACCATGTTTCATTAGTAAAAGTATAGTTAAATAACTATATATTGTAAACAACATTTTCAATGAGGATCTTCCTATATGGTCTATGGTCTCTTAACTTTTACCTATATATATATATATATATATATATATATATATTATTATTATTTTTCAAAAAAATCAATAATATTTGTTTCAGAGTTTGAAAAAAATTACAATAAGATGGATATTTTATACCCTCGTATAGACCTTACTAAACAATCAAATTAAAAGCTACCCTAAAATATCCCAACAATGACTCAAATTTCTCTAAAAATTTTATCAAACCTAATACAGTAAAAACTATGAACAAACTGGTACAATTCTTCAGTTAAAGTGTTATTTTGGCACTTTAACCCTGTAGTCATTAGTCATCTTACTAATATGATCTTAATTATCAAAAGATAAAAAGAACACAAAGTGTCCTAAACCACGACTTATATCAAAAGAAAACAAGTATCAAAAGGGAGAAAATTGTGGTGGAATCACAGTCCCATACACTACTCCTTTTAACCAAGTACCAATTGGAATATCCAAGGCAACTTTTGATAGACCATCCACTTCCTCATTTAGTTCTTTGTAGATATGTTTATAAGAGATCTCTACAAATTATGCTTCTAGCAATTTCACCTTCTCATAATAAGGCTTAAGCATTAAATTTTATTTTCTCACTAATCTTGCAGCCCAATCCACCACGAATTTTGACTCACCAAAAACTTGAAGTTTTTTTATTTCGTGTTTTGCTACCATTCTTAACAAAAAGATCAATTCCTTCCCACTCTACCACATTATTTGTGCCTTCACTAGGACCCACTTTAAAAGTGAATTTATGTTTTTCATCTTGATATAACACTCCTCGTGCCCCGCATCTATGTGGATTGTCTTGATAAGCTCCATAAAAAAACCAAGACTTCATAATATTCAGTATTAAACTACCATCCTACCTTACAACCTCTAATTTTGGGCCTTGTTTTATGCCTTCATAAGCATATTTGGTCTTAGCTTGAACTTTTATAGGTGGAATTTCCTTGCTCTCAAATAACATAGAATTTCTTACCAACCACAGACCCCATGCCACTCTTAATAGAATCCACCTGTAATCCTTTAAGCCTTTGTCTTTGAACCATTTTTGCATATTCTCTAATATATTCCTCGTTGGGCATTGCTCCTTCCCCTTAGTCATAGGTAGAATAGACCTCCACACTTCTCTTGAGAAATTGTAATGAAGTAGTTTGTGATCCATTACTTCTTTTTCCCTTTTACATAGGTTGCATTGACTTGGACCCTAAGGGACCTCTTTTGCAAAAAATCCCATGTCAATGCCTTCTTAGCTAATGCTAACCAAGAAAAATTTAGATTTTCAAGGGCACTTTTACCTTCCAAATCCTACTCAACCACCAAAGAACCTCCTCATTATTATCTTCAAACATTGTCTTATATCTTTAGTTATAAATAGTCCACTAGTTGGGTTCTTTGAACATACTAAATAGTCTTATTCTTATCTCAGTATTATAAAATCCCTTATTAGACCCCTTGTATAATTTCTCCATTGTTTAGCTTCATTTCCTTCCAAAAGTATTTTTTTTTTTAAAGCCACACCTGATTCCACAAACTAGTTCTATACATAGAGGTTGCATCCACCAATAGCTTGAGCCCTTGTCTATTTAGATGTTCTATTAAATTTTGAGATGGATGGTAAACTCCTCCACTCCCAAGCTAGGGATCTTTTCCTAGTCTTCCTTTCTTATCTTTTCTTATTCTCCAAACCAAAAAAAAATCAACTAATGGAAAAGCCTTCACTAATGCTTTCCAAATGATAAGCATTGGTCATAAACTTGATAGGAATTCTAATCCATTATTCAAAGTACATGGAACCCAAATATTTCACCTTGATAACCTCATTCTATAATCTTTTACCAATTATCGATCTTCAAATATGAATGGAAGCTAGTGCTTTCTCAAAGTTATGTATATTATTAAGCTCTCATCCTCTTGTTGATTTAGATATGAAAGTCTTAATCTATTTAACCACAACTATTGCATCTTTCTCTTTCTTCCTATCCAAATAAAATAGAAGCATTTTCCCACTATTTTAACAAGAATATAGAGAGCCAATATATTGGAATGGCCTCTAAAATCAATTTCACCAATGTTAAACGACCTCTCAATGATAACCATCTATTGCATTAGGAAGTTGCCCCCTTTTCACTTTATTGTACAACCAAATCCAATCATAGTATCCATAATAATTTGGCTTTAGCCTAAAGCCCACATATTTTAACCCTTTTTCAAACTCATTTAAATTGAAGCCAAAAATCCTTATCATTGCTTCTTCTTGTCATGACTATAGTTTGTTAAAATATCTATCAATCTTCTAGAGGTTTATTTCCATTTCTATAGCAACATAATATAGATCTAACAACTTTTTATATTTCAATGCTTCTCTTAAGGTGGCATTTCCAAATATGAGTATATCATTTGCAAATAGTAAGTGAATCACAACCATAGAGTTTTCCATTTTAATGCCTTTGATCATGCCAAGTCTTTTTTGTTCCTTAATCATTTTTCTTAGCCTTCAACCACAAACAAGAATAATAGGGGTGATAGGGGGCATCCTTGTATCAGCCCTCTAGAAGGCTTGAAGAAGCTAGAAGCTAAACCTTTAATTAAGACAACAAAGGAAGTAGAATTAATACACCCCATTCCCCAATTTACAAAGTGTACACTAAAACCAATATAGTCTAATGTACAACCAACTTACCCTATAAAAAGTTTTTTCAAATCAAGATTATTTATTTATTGCTTGTTGCTTTCTTGATTTGAATGGATGAAGTGCTTCCTAAGCAACACCAATAACTTCATGGATTAATATTTTACTCAAGAAATAAAATTGTTTTTTTGAGAGGGGTCTCAAAAAACCCCTTTAACCTCTAAACAATAATCTTGGAGATGATTTTATGGAGTATTCCACAAGAAAATAGGCCTATACTCCCTAAAGGATTTTGGGTTATCCTTATTAGGAATCAAGGCCAGGAAAGTTGTATTGATAGACCCGATTACCTGCCTAGAAGTCCTTGATTCCTCAACCACCTTTAAAAGGTCTTCTTCCAATAGCTCATAAAAACCCACATAAAAGTCAATGGACCAACCATCCAATCTTGGACTCTTTCCTTTCTAAAAATATTTAACTATTATTTGTAGCTCCTTAGTAACTTTTGTCATCAAAGCCTCTTTGACTTCATCACTAACCATCTTAGGTAGATAAAGTGCTAGCTTAATGATTTCTTCTATATTTCCTCTATTGGGTTCTTGATACAATTTTTTAAAGTAGGATACTCCTAATCCAACTATTTCAAGAAACCTTCTCACATTTCTTCCATCCTCCCCTTTCATCTCCCAAGTGGTATTTATCATCTTCCTTTGTTTTATATACTTTTGAAAGAATTTTGTATTCTCACCCCTGTACTCTAACCAAAGTGTTATAATTTTCATCATCCACTTTGCATATTTCCATTCTATGAATTCCCTCTTTTTTCCCAAATCCTTGACCGAAAAATTCTCCTTAGAAAAATATCATTTCCTTTTTGACTATACAACTGATTCAATTTAGATTCTATGCCAACTATGTTTATATTTTCACCCAATATTTACCTTTGGCCCATGTGATTGTAGCAATTTTGATTCTCCCCATATTTTAGAAAATTGAAACATAGTTTTCTCTTTTATTGTTGGGTCAATATGTCCCCCCTCATCTTTACTAAATTTATAAATTCATATTCCAACCAAATAACATTGAACTTGAAAGGTCTTGCTAGTTTATATTGATATTTTTCTAGCTAAAAGAAAATCAATGCATGATCAAACCCCACCTTGATCTACCCAAGACCTCAGTATGAGGTTTTTAGACACTAAAAACCTGTCCAATATTTTAGAAAGACTATCTTCTAGTTTTTGATTCCTCTAGGTGGGAACAAATTTAATCGGTTCTAAATCACACATCCTTGCATTCCGAATTGTTTGTACAAAAAAATTAGTGAGGGTATCCATTTTGGCCTCCTCTCCACATATTTCTACTCTTTTAGTTAAAATTCAAGTCTCCTCCCACTACTACATTTATTTATTTTTTTAATTCTTGCATAAAGAATTCTTCCCAAAAGTTCCTTCTACCACCATAAGGACCATACAGATTGACTATAGCAATCAACTTTTCTAGCTTCATAGAGTATAAATTTGCAACCATATCTACCTTAATATATACCTTGTAAACTAGCTAGAAGGAGGAATTACATCCCATTACATTCGTTTTTGATCTTTTTTTTAGTCTATCATTTCAGAGTTCTAATTATGATAGGAGAGAGGCAAGGATGACTGTTGCTTTTTTACATCTAGCATAGTCTCGTAGAATAAAATTATATTTGGCTTATGAAGTTTGAACAAATGCTTTAAGGATATTTTTTTTATGAGGGACCCCGAGCTCTCTGAAATTTAAATAGAAGGTGATCATTGATTCCCCTTCCGCTAAGGTTGTCCTCCTCTAAGAACTCCAACTATATTTTTTTGTTTACTAGATAAAATTTCCTTCTTAAAATGTTTTTTGCAATCTTTAAGTAGGATTTCCTTCCTAATGTAAACTCTTGAGATTGACTTGTCTCAAGAGCTAATCCCTTTGAAACTTAACCATACATAGTATCTCCTTTAACATTTTTTAGGGCTATTAGGGCACATATGTAAAAAAATGTGCTTATATTATGGTGATTTGAAGGAATTGGTGGGTAAGAGAACCTACTTGGGTCGTTTAAGCCCTACTTGCTTCCTTGGCCTAAAATATATCTCTCTAAAGAGGGTAAGAACTTAGTAAGTTTTACACCCATCTCCACTACTTGTTCTAATTCCTTTATAGAAAGAGGCTATAGAGTCCCCTCTTGGTTTTAAATCCCTTCCTCTTTCCTCCTAACCATGAGATTATTCCTCCTCATCTTCCCAAAATGAAGGAATAACACCACCCTCTTGCACTATCCTATTAGAACTATGACATTTCAATACCTCCATATAGGGGTTCGACCCAGGACAATATGATACAACAAGTTTATCATTATTAGAATTCAATCCCCCATCCAAAAAAATGGAAATATTAGGTTTAGGCTTTGATGGATACCTAATAAAATACCTCCATACACTATCAATCGTAGGTATGGTTTCCCTCATATGAAACTTCCCTATTACAATCACTTGGATCCAACTCTTTCTCCTTCATTTGGACATTGATGATAGAAAACCTTTCTTTAAGCAATTTAGAAGTCTTGATTGGATCCTCCTCTATATATGCTTCAATAATTTCCACCACCTCTAAATTTTTTAGACCAGGATAACCTCCAACTTCCTTATGTATAATTCCTTGCACTCTGCTCTCTTCCATTTCACAATCCACCTTGAGATGACTATAATTATGACACTTACTACATTGAAATGACACCTTGATGTAGTCAAGCTTCTATAAATACATCCAATTTCTTGATATTAACGTTATATTTTTGGCAACCCTAAACTGAGATCAAGATCCACTAATATACAAGCTACCATTTTTTGAATATCCTTTAAGTTTTTTGTATCTACCCCAAGGAAAAATCCCAGGGAGTTTGCAATCTCACGTGGCATTTTTTCATTCTAGAATTCAAGAGGTAAAGAGGGTAGCTTGACTCAGATAGGCTAGGTATTAGTCCCCTTAGAACACGGATCAAACCTAGGGGTCTAATATTTTAGATTTAAAACGTTGACCCCCCAACTCCATCTTTCATTTTTTATGTGTATATTATCTTTTGTCTTTTGGAAAACAAAAACCATCATACCCTTCGTCATCACATGATATGTAGGAGTGTAGGCCAAAACCTCCAACTAGGTAACCTTGATCCATTCTCATAGAGTTTTCGGTTTCATGGAGTGGCTTATAAATCTTCCTAGGAAAGCCTTGTCCTTCAATGATAAAACTTGCTTTAGCATAAGATCCTCACTTACAACCATTCAAACCAGCTCCTTCTACAATTTTATATAGTATTTTCACTTTCATTTCTCCCTTTTCTTCTTGGTTTGTTTCTCTTCCAAATTGGCTAGACTATCCTTTAGTGTTTCCTATTGTTATTTAGTGTCACTTCCTCTTTTCCAATGCCCCTTTGTATGCCTTAGGGTTAAGTTTTGAAATTTATTAAGCCTTCGGGCATAAGTTTGAGTCGAGTCCTCCACGTTTCTTGTCCCCCTTATGCTAGATGTCAAAAGATTATTCCTTAGAGAAAATAATTGAGGCCTTCGTATATTCCTCGGGCTCTTCACTATAGCCCACTTCATCCTCTTCATACATTGTTGACTTAGTTGTCTTGCCATTGTCAGTTATCAGTGGGTCAAGTCTACACTGGCTTAGAGTTCTCATCAAATTATTTTTAAAAATTTATGTCCTCCCCTTTCCTTCTTGGTCCTGCTGACCAAAACCTGATAATGAGAGCCTCATTTGCTCGAGCGCAAGCAATCACTATTTTCTATTGGATCTCAACCAATACCCTCTATTGCACTTTTGCGATGACAATGACCCCATTTTTTGATAAAACTACTATCTAGTGGCACTGATTTACTAAAACATAAAGGTTGGTCACTTAACCTTTATCTAAAGGTAAATCATAACTGAGTATCAAATTAAACCTTTAAGCCAATTCTACCATGACCTGTTGTTTCTTCTTAGATTTGCTATTTGTTCTTAGATTTGTAAACCTTCAAGCTAGCTCCATTGTGACCTGCCATTTCTTCTTAGATTTGTAAACCATCAAGCCAGCTCTACCATAACTTTTTGTTTAGTTTTAGATTTTCTAACCTTCAAGCTAGCTTTGTCATAACTTGTTATTTCTTCCTTTGAAGAGATAGAGATGCAAACCTTCAAGCTAGCTTCGTCGTGACCTACTATTTCTTCTTAGATTTGTAAACCTTCAAGCCAACTCTGCCATAACTTTTTATTTCAGTTTATATCTGCAAACCTTCAATCTAGCTTTATCATAACTTGTTATTTCTTCCTTTGAAGTGGTAGAGATGCAAACCTTCAAGCTAGCTTCGTCGTGACCTATTATTTCTTCCTTTGAAGTGATAGAGATGCAAACCTTCAAACCGACTCCATTATGACCTACTTTTTCTTCTTAGATCTATAAATATTTAAGCCAACTCCATTACAAATTACTATTTATTCTTAGATCTGTAAACCTTCAAACTAACTCTACTATAACTAAAAACCCAAATTTAAACTACAACAAAAATATATAAATAAATTTTAAAAAAAGAAAAACTTTATTTTATCCTACAAATCAAACTTCTTGCCATTTTACCCTCTAAACCTTTTCTTACGAAATTTTTTTTTTTGTTATATAGGAGAGTTGGTAACAACCACTATTTTTAGTAACTAGCCAACGTAGGGTTCAAACCACAAGGACTGCAACCACCAAACCTATCTGTCTTGTTAATTTTTGACTCGGCGTGAGATGGGGATCGTCGGTCACTCGGGGTGCGCACCATCATCATCAGTATGACACGCACTCAGAGGATTCATAAGAGACTACTACCTTTGAAAATTGGCACCACCAAATTGTGTCATATTTCCTATGACATTCTTTATTGAGCCCACAAAAGATTTGCTTCGCTCTCACTTCTAAACTGTAAAACCTGAAGAACCAATAAGCATAACACTTTACAGAAGTGAATTGCAACTAAAATACCTATATCCCATTTAAGCAAACTCCAAATCCTCTCGATGAAGATCGTCTCCTGGAATGTCAGAGGCCTCAACGGGACTACAAAACAAAGAACTGTTAAAACAGTAAGAAAAAATCTAAAACCAAATATCATGTTCCTTAAAGAATCCAAATTAGATGAGATGTGCAACATTCAAGTCTAGAAGCTAATCTGGGAAAACAACAACTTTGCTTTTTGTCCCTCCACAGGGGCCTCCGAGGGTCTCCTCTGTTTATGGGATTCGACAACCATTGAAGGGAGAGTTCTTTCAGTCTCAGACAGAACCATCAACATCTTATTTACTAATAAAGTCACTCACCTCCAATGGATCGCCACCAATGTTTATGGACCCAATAGTCCCCTTAACAGAAGACTACTGTGGGATAACATTTTTGCAATGCGTAATAACTTTGAAGACTTCCCATGGATGTTTTGTGGCAATTTTAATTCTCCCCTCCATTTGTTTGACAAACAAGGAGGCAATCCGATCACCAGCAGCTGCATAGAAGATTTCAGTGATTTTGTCAACCACAACGAGCTAATGGACATGCCACTCCAAGGATCCAACTACACCTGGAGCAACAGATGATCGGGAATCCACCACATCCAAATTCGGCTTGATAGATTTCTCTTATCCAAAGAACTCATTCCTATTTTGGGTGATGTTAGGCTTCATAGCCACCCAAAAATCAGATCCGACCACAACCCCTTAATTCTGGATTGTACTCAACCCCAACAAATCTTCAAAACCCCTTTCAGGTTTGAAAATATGTGGCTCACTCATCCAGATATAGGTCGGTGTATTCGCCAATGGTGGCAACAGGATTTCTGTCCAAACCCTCTCTCAAATCTGTTCCTCAAACTGAAAGCAGTCAAACTCAAGCTGTAATGCTCGAATAGGGATGTCTTTGACAACCTCTTTAGCGAGAAAAAGCATTTGATGGACGAGCTGAAAAGGGTGGAAAATCTGATTCAGGGAGGAGATCTGAGGGCCAAAATTTTCCTTGAAGAAAAGAGCCTCCTCTCAAATTTTCACAATGCCCTGGCTAAGGAAGAGACATATTGGAGGTAAAAATCCAGAAAACTCTGGCTCAAAGAAGGAGACACCAAAACGAAGTTTTTCCATGCATCCACTATGCGGAATAGAGGCTCTACCAAAATCACTGAGCTAACCAAGGCTGATGGATCCATTGTCTCTGACATCCAAGCAATCAGACAGGAAGTTGTTTGCCACTTCCAGGAAATCGTAGGACCAAGCACTGGTTGCCATCCCCTCACCTCAAGTTCTCTTCTACAGAACATCCCAAAGATGGTGTCTAACAATGATAATGGAAAATTGCTCGAAAGCTTCACTGAAGATGAGATCAAAGAAGCTCTGTTCGCAATGGAACCTGACAAGGCCCCCGGACCCGATGGCTTCCCACCCCGGTTTTTTCAACACTTTTGGGAAGTCATGGGCCAAGATGTTGTTGCTGCAGTTAAATTCTTCCAGAGAGCCAAAAAGATGTCGAGAGAGGCCAATTCCACTTTCATTGTTTTAATCCCCAAGTCCAACGATTGCGCTTCCCTTTCTAATTTCAGGTCGATCAGCCTCTGTAGTGTCATTTACAAACTTATCACCAAAGTTATGGCAAATAGGTTGAAAGCCATCCTTCCCTCCATCATCGATCAGTGCCAAGGGAGCTCGGTCAAAGGTAAATTCATCTCAGATGGAGTGATTGTCGTCCACGAACTGGCCCACTTGACATCTAAAAATAAAAAACCCAGCATGTTCCTCAAGCTTGACATGAACAAGGCTTTTGACCGTGTTTCCTGGAAATTCCTGTTCGAAGTCCTATAAAAGTTTGGGTTTCACAAAGAATGGATTCAGATGGTTCGCGAATGTATCTCGACTGCTTGGTTCTCTGTTCTCATCAATGGCTCACCTGCAGGTTTCTTCCAAAGTTTCAAAGGCATACGTCAAGGGGACCCTCTGTCTCCCTTTCTCTTCATCATTTTGGTTGAAACCCTTGGAAGAACCCTTTCAGCTGCCTATAACAGGGGTCTTATTTTCAGGATCAAACCAGCCTCAACATCCAAAGCCATATCCCATCAATAGTTTGTTGATGATACTATTCTAACCTCTTATGCTTCCATTCCCGAAGAAAAAATCATTAAGAACATTCTTGATTCTTATGAAGAGGTGGCTGGTCAGAAAGTTAACTTCCGTAAAAGCAAGCTGTACTTTCTCAATACCCCCAATCACAGACAAAATAGGATTGCTGAGATCCTTGGGTGCATCATTGGGAGTCTTCCAACTACTTATCTTGGATTACCGCTTTTCCATGGTAGATCTATCTCGGCTATGTGGAACCCTGTTTTAGATCATCTCAACAGGAAACTAGCGGGGTGGAAAAGCTCAATGCTCAACTAGGCATCCAAAGACACTCTGGTCCAAGCCTGCCTTCAAAGTATCCCCGTATTTTTCTTATCTATCTTCAAAGCTCCAACTACCATCTGCCAAAAAATTGAACAAATTCAACGCAGATTCCTCTGGGTTGGAAATGAAAACAAGAATAAATTTTCGCTAGTCGTCTGGGACAGGGTCCGTTCCAAGAAAAATGACAGAGGGCTCAGATTCAGAGACATCAAACAGATGAACATGGCCCTCATTGCCAAGTAGGCCTGGAGACTTACCATCAATGAAAAAGTCACATGGATTGATATCATTAAAGCTAAGTACCTCCAACAGTTTTCATTTCTTGGAGAGCACAACCTCCCTATTGGATCCCATTTCTGGAATGGCGTAATCAAAACAAGGAAAATCATCATGGAAGGCTTAAGGTGGAGTCTAGGAACTAGAACGACCATTCATTTTTGGGAAGACCCGTGGATCCTCGATAAACCTCTCAGCCAAGATCCGCATCTTACAGTGCTCAAGGCGACTACAGAAGCCACCTTTGGAGATAAGGTGTGTCACTTCATTACCCAAGGTCCTACAAGACGTAAATGGAAACACCTGGCTCTTAACGGGCCCAGGCATTATCATCGAGGCTCTCAAGCGGTTACAAAACTTGTTGAGGACTTGCATCATTCCGAGCTCCCACAAAGATGATTCCATGGTCTGGAACCTTGAAGAATCTGGAAATTTTTCTGTCAAATCAGCTTACTACAGTCAAGAAACTCCAACTGATGGATGGGACTTATCAAATCATGTCTGGGTTCCCAAGATCATTCCTAAGGTCAAATTCTTTTGCTGGTTGGCCACCCAAAACAAAATCCTCACCATTGACAACTTGATAATCAGAGGGTTACTCATTCCCAATTTGTGTATCCTGTGCAAAAATGCCTGTGAGTCAATTTCGCATGTTTTTTGGAATGTCCATTCTCTTTAGCAGTTCTCAACCAGGTCCATAACACCTTTGGCATCTCCATAGCCCTCCCACCTTCCATTCCCCTGCTTATTAAGCAATGGCCTCGGCCTTTCAAGAGCAACCAACTAAAATTCATGTGGCAAGCTTGCCTTCACCTTTACCTGTGGCAGATATGGCTCGAGAGAAACGCCAAAATTTTCAAAAATCAAGCCATTGATAAGAAGATTATCATTGTCAAAATTTTAGCCCTATCGACGGAGAATGCCTCTCATGTTTCTTCTCCAAACCCCCCCTCTTGGCTTAGAATCTGATCTAGCCAAAATTTTCAATCTGTCTAACATCTCTGTTATGCTTCGTAATTCTGTTGACAGGTCTGTCATCAAGTGGGGTTTACCACCTCCTGGGTGGCACAAGCTCAATTTCGATGGTGCGGCTAGAGGCAACCCAGGAGCGGCTGGCGAAGGAGGAATTCTCAAAAACCATAGGGGAGAAATAATTTTTGCCTTCGCCCAGAACTTGGGAATTCAATCCAACAATATGGCAGAGGCCCGAGCTCTGTTCCAAAGTTTGATCCTCATGGAAGGGTTGACCATCAATAAACTTATCATCGAAGGAGACTTGTTGCAATGTATCAACTGCCTCAAAGGTACTGCTAAGCCTCCTTGGTCCCTTGCTTCGATTTTCCAAGAATGCAAGGCTTTAGTTCGCAATTACCCAAAATTAGTCATTAAGCATCAGTACCAGGAAGGAAACAAAGCTGCGGACTGGCTAGCTAACAGGGGAGTCGACGAATCTGACATTCAAGTGTGGCGAGAATCCTTCCCCATTGACCTAAGGAATTTTCCTACAAGTTTCAATGTTTGCACAATGTGAGCTGGTGTTAGGGGGATTGGCTGCTTGCCTGCACCTATTGAATCGCAAAAATGCAACATGTCGCGATATCGCGACACTTTTTCTCTCTCCTTTGGCCGCGAAAATGCAACATGTCGCGATATCGCGACACTTCTCTCTTTTTTGGCCGTGAAAATGCAACATGTCGCGATATCACGACACTTTTCTCCTTTGGCCGCAAAAATGCAACATGTCGTGATATCGCGACACTTCTCTCTTTTTTTTAGCCGCGAAAATGCAACATGTCGCGATTTTGTGACACTTCTCTCTTTTTGGCCGTGAAAATGCAACATGTCGCGATATCGCGACACTTCTCTCTTTTTGGCCACGAAAATGCAACATGTCGCGATTTCGCGACACTTCTCTCCTTTGGCTACGAAAATGCAACATGTCGCGATATCACGACACTTTTTCCTCGTTTGGCCGTGAAAATACATGTTGCGATATCGCGATACTTTTTCCTCCTTTGGCCACGAAAATGCAACATGTCGCGATATCGCGACACCTTTTCCTCCTTTGGCCGTGACGATGCAACATGTCGCAATTTCGCGACACCTTTTCCTCCTTTGGCCGCGACGATGCAACATGTCGCGATTTCGTGACACTTTACTCTTTCGATCGTGACGATGCAACTTGTCGCGATATCACGACACCTTTCCTCCTGTGGCCGCGACGATGCAGCATGTCACGATATTGCGACACCTTTCCTCCTGTGGCCGTGACGATGCAGCATGTCACGATATTGCGACACCTTCTTTCTTTGGCCGCGACGATGCAACATGTCGCGATATCGCGACTCTTTTTCTCCTTTGGCCGCGACGATGCAACATGTCGCGATATCGCGACTCTTTTTCTCCTTTGGCCGCGACGATGCAACATGTCGCGATATCGCGACACTTTTTCTCCTTTGGCCGTGACGATGCAACATGTCGCGATATCGCGACACTTTTTCTCCTTTGGCAGCGACGATGCAACATGCCACGATATCGCGACACTATTTCTCCTTTGGCAGCGACGATGCAACATGTCGCGATTTTGCGACACTTCCTATCTTTTGGCCGTGACGATGCAACAGGTCGTGATATCGCGACACTTTTCCTCCGTTGGCCGTGACGATGCAACAGGTCGTGATTTCGCTACACTCTTTCTCTTTTGGCCGTGACGATGCAACATGTCACGATTTCGCGACACTTTTTCTCCTTTGGCCTCGACGATGCAACATGTCGCGATATCACGACACTTTTTCTCCTTTGGCCGTGACGATGCAACATGTCGCGATATCGCGAAACTCTTTCTCTTTCGATTGCGATGATGCAACATGTCGCGATATCGCGACACCTCTTCCTCCTTTGGCCGCAACGATGCAACATGTCGCGATTTCGCGACACTTCTGCCTCCTTGCTTTCTCCCTTTGCTTTGGACCGCGAAAATGCAACATGTCGCGATATCACGACACTTCTTCCTCCTTGCTTTCTCCCTTTGCTTTGGACCGCGAAAATGCAACATGTCGCGATATCGCGACACTTTCCTCCTTGTGGTGGTTTGCTTTTTCTTTGATCTTTAGCAATTGGGCTTCTTCGGACTTCTTGGAAAACATGCAAAAAGGTGGGCTCCAAATTTGGGGTACGTTGTGGAGCAACAACAACACTTCCAAATGGTGAATTTTTTGTTTAAGTTTCGCTTCCCCTTTTCTGATCAACCTCTGGTCAGGTTTTTCCTTTAGTTAGTTCTTCTTGTTTGTTCCTCTGGGCGCCTTTACCTTAGGTGGCCCTTGTTGTTTTCAGGCTGTCTCGTTCCGCTGCCGCCTTTCTTCCCCTCTGCCTCCCTTTTTGGAGGCCCGCGGCTGTCTTGTACAAGGTTCAGGGACCTTTCAACACCCTTTCAACCAATAAAATATATATATATATATATATATATATATATATATATATATTCTTTTTAATCTGCCCATATTTTGGCATTTTTATAAGGAGGACCATTTAAAATTAAAATAGCATATGTTTTTTTTATACAAATACTAAAGTGGGTGTTCCCAAAATGTGAACAAAGCCAACCACCTTTGAATCTGAACAGATACGAATATTTCCCAGAAATGTTTTTGTGCTTTCTGACTTAAAATACCCATCAAGCCAGTAATGTTTAAAACATGGGGTGGGAATAATATTACCTACCCACCAACTACAAGCTCGCTAGCCAGCCACTGACTTAACACATGGAGCGGTAATAATATTAATTACCTGCCACGTACTAGCTCGCCAGCCAGCCAGTGATTTGAGTGAAGGAAATCATCAATCACTTTATTACAGAAGCACTAGTTATTTCATATTCATGTAACCTGAAATGTCTAACCTTTCAGAGTGGGTGGGTGTTGAGCATTTGGTTGATTGACAAGAGGCAAGTGGAAGATAAGAAATTTACGAAAATAATAACTAAATTTAAAAAAAATAGAATTGGAACAATTAAAACTTAAATATTAAATTGTTATTAATTGATTTATATAATAATTTAAACCCAAATTTTTTAATAAAAAACTTAAAATTCTTTTAAGTTTGAACCTAATTTTTTTAAAATAACCTAAAATCCTATACATTCTTTATCGAGTCCACAAAAGATTTGATTCGCTCTCACTTTTAAACTGTAAAACCTGAAGAACCAATAAGCATAACACTTTACAGAAGTGAATTGCAACTAAAATACCTATATCCCATTTAAGTATGGGTGGATGCCAAAAAGAATTCAAGTAGCCAGTGGGCATTATTTTATTAAAAGATGAAAAAATTAGGCTTCCTTATATACATATTTTTTCATAGTAAAAAAAACTGGACCTACCTACTAGCGCTATATTTTCAGGGTATAAGAATGTGTGGAGCACGTATTAAACTATAGTCAAAAAGTGTAGAGTGAAAAGGTAGGGGATAAGGTCTAAATCTCTCCTAGCTTTTGTCATGTTTATTTGGGGTAGCCCAATAATTCGAAGTGGTGAATAAAAAATACTTAGGGCGCTTTTTGTTAATTCGAGGAAGATCCGCATATAATATATTTGAGTGTCACCAAATGAAGCTGATCGGAGTTATTTTTAATTGAGCAACGGTTACAAGATTAGTGAGATGTTCTTCACTCTGATTTTTATATTATGCAGATGAAGAGTCAGTCTGGTTGGATTATTATTTAAATTATCTAAACTTAAATTATAAGAAAGAAGTTCTAGTTATGTATTGAGGATGTAAAAATGTATCTAAAAATGTATCTAAAAATGTATTAGACTGCTTCTAAAGTTATATAGTCTAAGCTGACACATGTCTCAAAGCCGATGGAAAAAAGTTAAGAAAAAGGAAAAGTTGGAAATTCTCAACAATGAGATTCCTCCTACTCAACAGATTCATACCTCAATAGTTACAACTGTGAGTGCTTCACAATCTGTCCAACCGGTCAGTCCTCTAGTACATTTCGTCCGACGCAAAGGGCCCTCATAGTCGGAGAAGGGGATGATGAAGATGTCACTCTCATAGCCATAGAAGGGGATGAACAAATAAAGATGTTGCTCTAAAGAAGGGGTTTCTTATGACCAGTTTTTAAGTGAGCAATTATGTTCCTGATTTCTTCAAACTACACTGTGTTGGGAGTATCTTAGATGAGAGGATATGTCACTGAATTCCCTTATCAAATGAACTTTCTCTCTTGGAATGTTTCAGGGTCTACCAAACTTCAAATTAAAAAATCCACCAAAACTTTTCAAAATTGAGAATCTAGTGTTTAAAGAAAGTGAAGATTCCAAAATACTCCACAAGTTTTTACGAGAGGTTCTTGTTTTCTCGAATATATTTTATCAGTTATGTAGGAAACCTCTATAATTTTTAGTCCATACAAACAAAATCAATAAAACCTCAACCCTTAAAAAATCAAACCAAAACAATTTATCAAATGTTACCAACCCCTTTATATTAGAATCTTAAATATTTAGCATAAAATGATCATGACTTTTTTTAAAGTGTTGTAGTTGAACCCATCGTTTGTTAAAATTAAAAAAAATAAATAAACACAAAAGCTTAAGTAATGAATGAATAGATGTATATATATTTTTTAATCTGCCCACTCCTGGGACAAGTAAAAATGCATCTTTATAAGGAGGGTCATTTAAAATTAAAATAACATACGTTTTTTATTCAACTACCAAAATAGGTTTTTGCTTAAATTCTTCTAGGTGTTACCATTGCCAATGAAAAAAAACCTTAAAATTCCTTTTCTAGCTGTTATTGAGTTTAACGCCAACGCACTCGGCAAGTGGGTGGATATTTAAGTCAGACTGAAACTTCCAATAATTCCCAAAATGTGGACAAAGCCAACCTTGTTTGATTTTGAACAGACACGAATATTTCCCAGAGATGTAAGAATATTAATGTATAAAATTTCCGACTTAAATAAACACAAAAGCACGTAATGTTTAAAACATGAGTGGGAAAAATATTAATTACCTAACTAATCCATGGTCGCCAGCTAAGCAAGCTGCAAGCGTCACCCTAATGTCAAAACTTCGAAGTGGGTATTGAGCACTGGTCGATTGATGAGCGGAACGTCTGTTGTTTTACTTACCCAAAAAAATAAATAAAATTTTAAAAAATTGATTCGGTCCTATCCTTGTGTTTTTCCTTCCAAATTTATAATGGGGAATACTCATGGGAGCCTTTTAGTGATTACCCTTTAAAGTGGATGTAAGATAAGGCAACACCTTGAACAAAAGATCAATTGAAACACTTTTTTTTAATTGCATGAAAGATAAGGCAACACCTTGAACAAAAGATCAATTGAAACACTTTTTTTTAATTGCATGAAAGATAAAGGCAACACCTTGAACAAAAGATCAATTGAGGCAAGTGAGTTGATTTTATTAAAAAAAATAAGAGTATATAATTAAAAAAATAATAATATGGAAGTACAGTTCAAAAGTTTATGTAGAGCATCAACATAAAATCAGAAAAATGTTCGAGACAATTATAAAATAATTAATATAACAAAAAAAAAGAAAGGGCAAAAAAATCATTAGTATTCAAGTTGTCATAGGAGTAGCATTAGCATAGGGAGAGAGGTCCTTATCCGAAGGATTTCCCCAACCAATAGGAGGATCTAGGTTTGTGGGAACTAAGTCCCACCCAAAACCATCACCCTGCAACTCCGTAATGTCGCCTGTGGTCTAAGGTAAAGTGGTAGCCCAGTTGGATGATGAGCCTCAATCGTAATACTATGGCACAAAGTGAAATCCTTCCCTGGCATGCCAGTCTTGTGGATGTGGGCTACGAGGAGTCAGAGTCCTTCCATAGGACCTCTTGCGACCTCGAGCTTGTTACTGAGAAGAAGAATGCCTTTGATGATGTGGAGAGGGTGAAACCCAAGCCATAGTGCAAAGAGCATTCACCTATTGGTCCAACAGAGTCAGGAGATGTTGAACCTCAAGGGCAACCTTGTTCGCCTGCACTTGAATCTAAAGTAAAACATTGGAGCATATTAGAGCTTTTGAATACATGGAAAACTTTGGAGATGTATGATGAGCAAGAAAAAAATTTTAGTACAACTTTTTCATATGTTAAATAAAATCTCAGCACTAAATATATGTCAAATCTGCTCCATATGTATTGGCATTTGGGTTGTATCCCCAAGAAGAACCATAGGCCAGGAAAAGGGTTGTGGCATAAAAGGTTTTAAAAAATCATGAATCCATTTCCAGGTCGCTTGGGCCCTAAGACAATACCAAAACAAATGTTTAATGGATTCCCTGCAATGACAAAAATTTGAGAATGTGCAACCCTAAATGATAGAGGCGTTTTCCTATAGGAAGCCCTTGAAAAAGGAGACCAAAGAAAGTGAGCCACTTTAGGCTCCAAAACAACATCCCATAAAGTGTGAAATTTGTTTTGCCAATCTCTGCTAGTTGTTTAGATTCTCCATCGCTCATTTAACTTGGGGACCATGGGCCAATGTGGCGAGAATCAAATGTACCCTTTACTCGACTTATAGCTCTTGACAAGAGTGTTGGTATACCATTTCTAGTCCTTTCACTAAGGACACAAGGTTCAAACCCTAATTTTATGAAGCATTTTAGGTGGGGTTGTGGTTTGAATTGCCTAAAATATTTCTTTGTTAGCCTTAGAGAGGTGAAACTGTGTTCCCATGAAAGCCAGCTCTTGGTCCTCTTGGAAAATAGGTCAAAGATGACTTGGATGCCCTTATGGAAAAATAAAAGGGCACAGATTTTGGCCAATGGTTGTTGTTGATAGGTGAGAATGGGGGACCATCACAGTGTTTGTTGATTGATAGAGTCTAGTGCTGAAATCTTTACCATTTTAGAGCAACCAATGTTGGAGAGCTTCCCAAGCTTTCCAAATACTCTTAACAACCATTGAATTTGAATTGGCACATTCATCACCAGAATGGATTATAGACCAAACCCCCTCCAAGCTTTTCTCCCATGGCGATATTAAAGGCTATGCAGTATTGAAGCAAATGTTTCCAGGCTTCATTATCATGCATATCATGAATCACCTATTTGATGCACAAGGCAGTGCCCTGGTGAAAGGTATCAAGGAGTCCTAATCCTCCTAAATCTCATGGAAGACAACAGTAATCCCACACAATTATGTGGAAACCCTATTTTTTTAACAAAGAAATCCAAAGGAAATCTCGAAGAATCTTCTCTAATTTGTGATAGAAAGCTTTTGAGTGCACCCAACGAGAAGAATAATAGACATGCATGGTAGCACGTATCTTGGAGCAAACTTAAAATTTTCCTACCAAAGAAAGTGGCTTGGGAAGCTACTTCTAAAGTTTCTTTTCTACCCTGTCTAAAACATAATGCTAGAGGTCAATGGATGAGGCCTGAAAGGCAAAAGGGATTTCAAGAAAGTGAAACATCTCACCATGTTGGATCCACTTCCACCTATAACTGTTAAGCCAAAGGGGTGTGGGTAGAAAAGACTACCTATAGCACTTGATTTTCTGCCATTAAATGCTCGAACCAAAGTTCAAACAAAAGATATCTAAGCAATGGAGGGCCTGTGCCACATTGTCCTCTTCCTCAATTAGGGTGAGAAAATAGTCATTGGCAAAATGCCCACTGACCAATTGCTGGGAAGTGTAAGGAAGTGTGATCCCTCTCACAGGACCCTTGGTAACAACATCAACAAGGAGGTATCTAAATCCCTCAATAACTAGGATTTTTTAAAAAAACCCTCACTTTCTACCAATTTAGAAGTCCATTTAAAAAAATATATGTAGCTCTTTTTCTCATGATTACGTATATTTTCATTTACAACTTTAAAACAGCACATAAAAACCATTAGTGGTTTTTAAATATAAAAAATTGTTTTAGCCCTTTTCTTTTAAATTAAAAATTTAAAAAGTTAACTATTGCCAAGCATCAAGCGTTGAGTTGTTATTGTTTAGGATTTTATATAAAATATTTTCTATTACATGACATATTGAGCTCATCTTGTTTTGATAATGACATATTTTGGTGGTATACATTTGCATGTTTTTACTTAGAGGTTAATAGACTTCTAAGGTTAGAATGTAAAAAAAAATGCATTATTATAATTTTGTTGATTTTAAATTTTTTATATGTTATAATTTTTATAAATTAAATTAAATGATAACTAACACTCAAGCTTATAACAAGAATAACATGTTAAGTTGTAAGCGAGTGTGAGGTAGTAGGGAGTGTAAGATAAGATTCAATCATGGAAAAAGAGCAACGAGTTCATCCAAAGTGCATTAATGCTTCAAACCCTTACCATAAATGAATGAAACATTATTTCCAAAAAATCACCAAAGCGAAGGAATGTCAGGAGAAAGAAGAGACATGAGCGAGTATGAGCTATGAGAGAGTGCAAGCTAGGAGTGCAAGGCGAGAGGGAGTGCAAGCCAAAAGTGAGTGCAAGGCGGAAGGGAGTATGTGCCAAGAGGGAGTCCAAGCTAGGAGCGAGCCCTGCTAGCTAGTATGGAAGGAAAGTCATGTTTGAAAGCCTTAATGAAAAGTTAGAATACCCTAGTTGGAAGTATGGAGGCCCAAGTTGGAGATAAGTGAAAGAGCGAATACATGGCAAGTTCGATCCAGGTAGATGATGTTACACCATAAGTGAGTATCAAGGATGAGATGATTGAGCAGGTTAATATGTAAGTTCCATAGATCATGGCCAAGGTTTTTAGAGATTAAAATTTGGTTCAAGTGGAAGTGGGGATTGAATTCAATTTACTCTATGACTTTACTTAAAGGTTTTTTCTTCATCATCTTTTTTGGTTCAAAAAGTAGGGATAAAATAATGGGTGGTGGCCCATGGTTTAAGGGGAGAGATGCACTTTATTTGAGACCATGGAATGATTTTTTTTTTATTGAGATATTAACTATTAGGAAGCTTTTGGTATGGGTCAGATTTTTTGGACTTCTATATCAACTTATCAATAAGGATGTTTTGAAGAATATTGAAAACTCCCTAGGATAATTCATCAAAGAAGGACTATCTATTGAGAAGCGAAAGCATGCTATATATACCTGAATATGTATTGTTATGGATATTTCAAACCCTTTGCCACAATTCATTAAAATTAAATTTAAATCAAGAGAATGGGATCAACAAGTGGAGTATGAAAATATCATATTTCAATGCCATAATTGTTATGAGATTGGACACATGGAAAGAGTTTACAAAGTGAAAACTATGAAGAAAGAGACATAAAATTTTGGTCATGAGATAAACTTCAAGGTGAAGCAAGGAAATCATACAATAATAGAAGCTAGATCAAATCAAGGACATTCCACTACAAAAGAAGAAGCAAACAAATCCTATCTACAACATCATTTGACAAGTTTGAAATGAATTAAAGGTGCAAAGGAAGATGTGGAGGAAAATCCTAAAACAAAGATGATAGAAGAGGTCAAGTTTATTCTAGGTAAATCATCTTTATTTTCCTCAAGTAGTATAGAATCCTCTCATGGTAATAAAAGTGAAAATTATGTAGATGTTATCCCTTGTACTTTAAGGTTTCAAGAGAAGCATAATAAATAAATGAGGATGAAGGATTACCGTAACAATTTAAGGTTTCTAGAGTAGAATAAAAAGGTAATTGCTACAAAAGAGCACCTTTGTACTTTAAGGTTTTCATGGCAACATAAAGAAGAATGTGCTTTTGAGGTTATTCCTTATACTTCAAATCCTTCAAAGTAATACAAACGTAAAGATGAGAAGTCTTACTATGAGCAATATGAGAAGATTGAAGAGATTGATGAAGATGAAAGTACTATTAGGAATGAAAAAAAAGAGAACAACCCAAGAAGCAAAAACAAAGAGAAAAATAAACCTAGAAGGATATTGATATGGAAAACAAAAACAAATATAACAAGTGCTAATAATAAGTTGGGCTAAACCCATAAATAAAAACAATTAATGACACTGAAAATAATATCTTGGAATATTAGGGGCATGAATAAGAACCCTAAAAAAAGTATTAAGAAATTGTTAGGTTGTTATAGACAATATATTTATAGATTTTGGAATTGGGCAGTAAATATTTTAACTATTCATGGTTTTGAATTTCATCTTTGACAAGATTTAAATTTCGGAAGGTATTCAATATAAAGAAGTTGATTGTAGAAACTTAGTAGTTGAAGGAAGAAAGAGAATATCTTTGATAGAAAATCAAGTTAGATATGGTTTAATTAATTTGTTAAAAAAATTAAGTTAGATACGACCCCAGTAAAAATCACCCATAACTTATTAAAAAATTATGTTCCAAATTCTATAAACAAGATGTATATTTAAATAAATAATATTTTTAATATAAAAAAAAAATTAGATAGGGGAGTTGGAGAGGAGTGGGTAGTTGAAACTCCCATGTTGGAGAGGCCCCAGGTTCAAATCTCTCCATCTCACATGTTTGCGGATATGCTATGTATATTTTACTAGGGACCCTGCTGGTGGTGTGTTTATCCACCCGCTTGATGTAATAATGAGCTTAATGAAAGATCAATCAACAAAAAAAATAATTTTTTTAATATAAAAAAAACATAAAGCAAGGGTCTACTTTATATTATACGTGTAAAAAATGAATCTCTAGAACTACACGTACAAAAAGCAAAAGCAAAATGTCTAAAAATAAATATAATATAAAATAAAAAATTTAAACAAATAAAAAAAAAAGTGTAAGAGTTTTTTTTTTTTTTAATATTAAGATATGGGGTTTTGACCGGGAATCTCCCAACGTGTTACAACAACTCCATCAGGGAGACACACCCACCCCCTCACACACTCACCCATGCCACAGTTTGAACCTTGAACTTTTCGAAGAAGAGCCAAAGCCCAAGTCGTTGTGCTGCACCCCTAGGTGTAAAATTTATCTAATATTAAGAAGTGGGGGTTTTGACCAGGAATCCCCCAACCTGTTACAACAACTCCACCAGGGAGTTTTCTTTGGGTTTTAATCCAATCGTATATCTCCCTTTGTAACATCGAGGTTCGAACCGTTCAACAGGGCCAAGTTCGCCTTCTCTTCACCACTTGCGTTACAAAGGCAGATTAAAAAAAAGTGTAAGTTACATGACCTAGATACTTTTTAAAAATTATACTTTAAATATATAGTTATATTTTTAAATCATAATAATTTTTATATATATAAGAAAAGTTTTATTAAGATTTTGGAATTTAAATAGAAGGTTTAAGGTCTAAAGTCTAAATATTATGAGTTAGGGTTATATACCATGCTTTGCTAGTAGAAGTATGGTTAGATAACCATATATATTGTGCAAACAATAGTTTCTATAAGGAACGTCCTATATGGCCTATGGCCTTTTAAATTTTAGATTTATAATTTATTTCCCTTGAAAAAAATCAATAACTATTGTTTTAGAGTTTGAAAAAAAATAATAATAAGATGGGTACTTTTTACCTTTATACAGGCTTTACTAAACAATCATATTAAAAACTACTTTAAAATATCCTAATAATGAATCAATTTTTTCTAAAAAGTTTATCAAACTTAATACAATAAAAACTATGAATAACTTGGTGTAATCCTGAAGTCATTTTATAGTGCTATTTTGGTACTTCAATCCTGTAGTCATTAGTCATCTTACAGATATGATCTTGATTATCAATAGACATTAAAAAACACAAATTTTCTTAATCCACAACTTCTATCAAAAGGAAACAAGTATCAAAAGGGAGCAAATTGTGGTGGAATCACAGTCCCATATACCACTCTTTTTGACCAAGTACCAATTGGAATATCCAAGACAACTTTTGATAGACCATCCATTTTCTCATTTAGTTTTCTATAGATATGTTTATAGGAGATTTGTGCAAATTATGCTTCTAGAAATTTCACTTGCTCATAATAAGGCCTAAGCATCAAATTTTGCATCCTCACTAATCTTGAAGCTCAATTCACCACCAATTTTGAGTCATCAAATACTTGAAGTTGTGTTATTCCTTGTTAAATTGTCGTTCTTAACAAAAATATCAAAGCCTTCCTCTCTACCATATTATTGGTGCCTTTACCAAAACCCACTTTGAAAGTGAATTTATTTTTTCCATCTTGAGATAACACTCCTGCCTCACATCTACCTAGATTGTTTTGATAAGCTCCATCGAAAAAGGCCCAAGACTTTGTAATATTCACTATTAAACTACCAACCTACCTTGCAACCTTTAATTTTGGGGCTTGTTTTATGCCCTCATAAGTATATTTGATTCGAGTTTGAAATTTTATAGGTGGAATACCTTGCTCTCAAACAACATAGAATTTCTTGCCAACCATAGACCCCATGCCACAATTAATGGATTGCACCTCTATTCCTTAAAGTCTTTATCTTTGAACCATTATTGCATATTCTCCAATAGATTCCTTGTTGGCAATTGTCCCTTCCCCTTAGTCATGGGTAGAATAGACCTCCACACTTCTCTCCATAAATCATATTGAAGCAATAAGTTATTCATTATTTCTTCTTCCCTTTTACATAGGCTGCATTGACTTAGACCCTATCAAGACCTCTTTTGTGAAACATCCCATGTCAATGCTTTTTTAGGTAATGCTAACCAAGAATTTTTTTTTATTTTCAATGGTGCTTTCACCTTCCAAATCCTACTCCACCACCAAAGGACCTCCTCATTATTATCTTCAAACATTGTCTTGTATTCTTAGTTGTAAATTTTCCACTAACTGGGTTATTTGATCATACTAAAGAATCTTATTCTTGTCTTAGTCTTATAAAATCCATTGACAAACCCCTTGTATAATTGCTCCATTGCTTAGCTTCATTTCTTTTCAAAAGTAATTATTATGTTGAAAGCCACCCTTGATTCCACAAACTAGTTATGTCCATAGAGGTTGCATATACCAATAACTTAAGCCCTTGTCTATTTAGATGTTCTATTAAATTTTGAGATAACTGGTAAACTCCCCTCCCTAGCTATGGGTCTTTTCCTAGTCTTACTTTCTTCTCATTTCTTATTCTCCAAACCAAAAAATTACCCACTAATGAAAAAGCCTTCACTAATGCTTTTCAAATGATAGTATCATTGGTCACAAACTTGATAGAAATTCTTATCCACTCTTCAAAGGACATGGAACCCAAATATTTCTCCTTGATAACCACATGCCATAATCCTTTACCAATTATCAACCTTCAAAATCTTTTTTGTATAACCAAATCATGTCCTCATAACCATTATCAATCATGCCCTCATAACCTCATGCCCTATTTGGTTTCTTGATAACCTCATGCCCTTTTTTCACTTTGTTGTATAACCAAATTCAATCTTAGTATCCATAATCATTTGGTTTGGCCTAAACCCTACATATTTTAGCCCTTTGCCAACCTCAATTAGATTGATGCCAAAAATCCTGATCACTGCTTCTTCTTGTCTTGGCTATAGCTTGTTAAAAGCTCTATCAGTATTTTGGAGGTTTATTTTCATGTTTATAGAAACTCAATATAGATCTAAAAAATGTTTATATTTTAATGTTTCTTTTAAAGTGCCATTTCCAAATAGGAGTATATCATCTGCAAATAGTGAGTCCCAACCACAAAGTTTTCCATTTTAATACCTTTGATCATGCCAAGTTTTTTTATTCCTAAATTATTCTGCTCAACCCTTCATTCACAATTAAGAATAATAGGAGTGATAGGGGGCATCCCTATCTTAGCCCTCTAGAAGGCTTGTAGAATCTAGAAGCTGAACTATTAATTAAGACAACAAAGGAAGTAGAATTAATACATCTCATTACCCAATTTAGAAAGGGTACACTACAACCAATATGAACTAATATTAGCCTGATGTACAACCAACTTACCCTATCAATTTTTTTTACCAAATCAAGCTTAATTATCATTGCTTGTTGCTTCCTTGATTTGACTAAATGAAGTGCTTCCTAAGCAACACCAATAACTTCATGGATTTATCTTTTACTCAAGAAACCAAACTGTTCTTCTAAGAGGGGGTATAAAAAAACCCCTTTTAACCTCTTAGCAATAATCATGGAGATGATTTTGTAGAGAGTATTACACAAGAAAATAGGCCTATACTCCCTAAAGAATTTTGAATTATGCTTCTTAGGAATAAAGGTCAGGAAAGTTGTATTGATAGACCCAAGTACCTGCCTAGAAGTCCTTGATTCCTCAACCACTTTTAAAAATTCTTCTTCCAATAGCAAATAAAAACCCACATAAAAGTCAATGGACCAACCATATGGTCTCAAAATCTTACCTTTTTGAAAATATTTAACTGCTAATTGTAGCTCCTTAGTAAATTTTGTCATCAAAGCGTCTTTGACTTCATCACTGACCATATTAAGTAGATAAAGTGCTAGCTTAATAATTTCTTCTATTTTTGCTCTGATGGATTCTTGATACATTTTCTTAAAGTAGGATACTTCTAATCCAACTATTTCCTAAAACCTTCTCATATTTCTTCCATCCTCCCCTTTCATCTTCCAAATGGTATTTATCATCTTTCTTTTTTTTGCATATTTTTAAAATAATTTTGTATTCTTATCCCTCTACTCTAGCCAAAGTGCTCTACTTTTCATCCTCCACTTTGGATCTTCCCATTATAGCAATTCCCTCTTCGTTTTTTCCAACTCCTTGACCTACAAATTCTCTTTATCTAAAAAAATCCATTTCCTTTGTGATTATAAAACTGATTCAATTTAGATTCTATGTGAACTATCTTTGCCTTTGCTTCCCAATATTTACCTTTGGCCCATGTGATTGTAGAAAATTTGAATCTCCCTAGACTTTTATAAAATTGAAACATAGTTGTCTCTTTTATTGTTAGGTCAATATGTCCCCACTCATCTTTTACTAGATTTATAAATTCCTCATCTTTGAACCAAATAATGTTGAACTTGAAAAGTCTTGCTAGTCTCTATCAATTTTTTTTCTAATTGAAAGACAATTAGTGAATAATTAGATCCCTCACCTTGATCTATCCAAGGCCTTAGTATTTTTACTTCACTATGAGGTTTTTCTATTCTTCCAAGTGGGAACTAATTTAATGGGTTCTACATCACACATCTTTACATTCTGGATTTTATGTACAGAAAAATTTAGTGAGGATATCTATTTTGGCCTCCTTTCCCCATATTTCTACTCTTTTAGTTACAAAATTGAAGTCCCCCCCCACTACTACATTTTGTTTTTTTTAAGTCCTATATAAAAACTTCTTCCCAAAACTTTTCTTCTATCACTAGAAGGACCATACAAATTGACTACAACAATAAACTTTCATAGTTCTATAAAATGTAAGTCTATAACCACACCCGTCTTAATATATACCTTGTCAACTAGCTAGAAGGAGGAATTCCATCCCATTACATTCCCTTATGATATAACATTTAAAGAGAGGATGATCATTGATTCCCCTTCCCTTGAGGCTATCTTGCTCTAAGAACCCCAACTATGATTTTTTCAGTAGATAAAAGTACCTTCTTAGCTTTTTTCTTGGGTGTAATTTTTAAGTAGGATTTTCTTCCTACTGTAAACTCTTGAGATTGAATTGTCTCAGGACCTAAGCCCTTTAAAACCTCACCATACCTAGTATCTCCTTTACCATTTTTTAGGGTTGTTAGGGCATATCTACCAAAATATGTGCTTGTATTATGTTGATTTGAAGGAATTGTAGGGGAAGAGAACCTACTAGGGTTATTTAAGCCTTGCATGCTCCCTTGGTATAAAATATATCTATCTAAATAGGGTAGAAACTTAGTAAGTTTTATACCCTTCTCATCAACTTGTTCTAAGCCCTTAATATAAAGAGGCTATGGAGTACTCCCTGGTTTTAAATCCCTTCCCCCTTCCTCCTAACCATGCAATTTCTCCTCTTTGTCTTACCAAAATGAAGGAATATCACCATCCTCTTGCAATATCCTATAATAACTATGGCATGTTAAGACCTCCACATAGGGGCTCATCCTAGAACAAGATGATACAACATAAATAATACAATCATAGATCTCAGCTCTCAGGCTACTATCGAGCTTTCTAAGCTCTGATACCATGATAACAAAAGCAATCGAATTGTATTGAGAATGAGACTATTAAATAATACAATCATAGGTTATAGTTAGCCCGAATAAGGTGGAACTCGTTTAACAACAACGAGCCCAACTAAGAAAAACTAACTAGATGCTAACATATATTGTTAGCATATAATAAGTAGCCTAATAATGTAATAGTAAATAGATACGTAATCTATGACACACTAACATCCCCCCTGATTACATTATTTGGGTAATAATATAACTACTAGCCAACATCCCCCCTTACAACAATATTTGGGTAAAGTATAACTGCCCCAATACAGTGAAGAAGAAGAAGAGAAATGAAAGAATGGTGGTTCATGCTTTGTCTTCGACTCTAGCTCTAGATCTAAGCATATCTTTGGATTTGTACCTCTGGGTCTATCTCGGGATATGTCGATGAATCTACCTCTGGATTAGTGCCTCTGGATCTGCTTGTAGATCTGCCTCTAGAACTTTGTCATTGGGTCTGTCTTTAGGTCTGTCTTTGGGTCATTATCTCTGGGACTACCACTCGATCTGTCACTAGATTTGCCTCGGGGTCTACCATAGGTTTTACCTTTTGGTAGAATCCATACAACATTTCTTTCATCATGGTCAATTGTGTGAGATTTGTCCATCCATAATCAATATGAACCTTGTTGATCATTTTCACTTTGTACCAACAACTAGAAGAAGAGTGATTCGTACATCCACATGAATCACAAGAATGCAATCTCCAAAACTTAGTTGCAACATGTCCTGTCTTTCCACAATGACTGCAACAATGCTTTTTAGAAGATGGAAGAGATTTAGGTTTTACAAATATGGAATTACTGGTACTTACATGTCCAGTATAGCCAAGGCCTTCATTCTTTGCCTTGACATTTAGCATTATAGGCGTTTTAATGCCTTGTTCCTATTTACCTAATATCTCACCATTGAATCCCATTTTCTTCATCATTTTAGAACCAAATCCTTTGGTGTGGTTTTCAAAAAACCCAATTTCATCATCTTCATCAATGCTTTTAACAATATCGTATTTGTTGCCATTGATGAGATTATGGAGTTCATTTTTAGGAGGTTCAGTTTTTAAGTCACTAGTGTCACAAGCAAAATTTGCTACTGTGATGAGATCACATGTGCTACAACTGATATCTACCATAGAAGGTAGGAGGAAGCCTGTATCACAACAAGCATTGGACATCATGGGCTCAAGGTCACATGTGTCACAACAAACATTCACCATCATGGGCTGAAGGTCACTTGTGTCACTACAAGCATCGACCATTAGAGGTTTGACCTCTGTTTCCTCACTAAAGTCCTTGTACACTTTACATTGGGCAATATCAAGAGAAATCAATGATATGTAGATTTCCCTTATGACGCCTATAGGGATTTGAACACCATTCTTTTGAAGGTCTTCAAAATCTTTAGAATCTTTGAGAATGGATTTTACACCACTGCGTAGTGTAGAATATTTTTCATCCTCATAAAAATTCATTCCTTCCATATCTGGTGGAAAGTAAGGACCTTTAACTGATATTTCAACATCAGTTTTTTTAGGGGCTTGCTTTTTCTTTGATTTGCCAATTTTTAAGGTGTTGATCTCTGCCAAAAATGCACCTTTTACAATGAATTTTTCAAAAAATAATCTGACTAAGGTGACGGTCACTGCTAAAAATGCACCCTTATAAGTCCTCCCCCCTTGTTTTTGCAAAGTTATATCTCCCCTGTTTGCAAGATAGGAGATGGTGGAGAGATAATTTTTTTATCCCCCAATTTTAGTGCAAAAAAATATGCAACTAGGAAGCCTCAAAAGGCTCTTACAAATCTTGCCTCGTAGGCATATGAGCTTGAAAAAATAGGTGTGGAGTTTTGATGAATTTATGCCTTATTGATAGCTATTGAAGAATCGCTCAATGAGGAAAAAAATCCCCCCTGGTTCTTCAATTTTGCAAAATAAGCTTGGAGGAAAAAAATGAGTATCCCTCCTTGTTGCAAAAATTATATCTCCCTTTGTTGGAGAAAAAAATGTTCTTCCCCCCTTAGTGCACAATATATGGCTTTTACAAAAAATGCTTCTTAGACAATGTGCAAGGCTTGATCAAAGGTATTAAAATTTGGTTTTTAAGAGCAAAGAAATAATTTTAATGTAAAAGTTGTTTCAAAAAATATTAAAATTCTTAATTATTAAAAAAAATAATAATTAAAAAATTAAAATATTTAAATGAAAACAAAAAATAAACATTAAAAAAATTTAAAGGCAAATAATACCAAAAATTTAAATGCAAATCATACCTTTTAGCTTTTGGGGGTCAAGGGGAGTTGAACACCTGACCTGTCAATTGGCAGCATCTCAGCTATCGACTACTAACCACCCTGGCTACCACTACCGGATGATTACAATAGAAGATGAACTTCTATTTCAAGGTGTTGCCTCTCCAAATGTGCACCATGGCCAAAGCGATGTTCCCTGGTGGCACACGTGGTAGACGTCTGCAACTTTGAGTAGTTGTAAATCGCTCGACACATGGCTTAACCTAGCATCAAAGTGATCATCATCGAAAACACACACTGCAAGTTGTCGATTATCTCCAATTGTTTTCTCTGACGACTGACCTACGAGGCTTTTGTTGTGACCAGTTCTAGCCAACATCCGATCTATGAATTGATCGTAGACGTTCAATTGATCAGGAAACGAACCACCTGTTCTTGCAATGTATAGCCTATAATTTTTTAGTTTTAACAGCTTAACAAATATGTGTCTACAAATCGAGGTGGTAGTGTCGTCTTACGGGTAAAAGAATAGCTTCCTCCTCAAACACTGGCAACCAGGCGATGTGCTCCTGCAATTCAATAAAATTTTGATCGCCTCTAAATTACAATCAGGTTCTATCCTCAGGTTGCGCTTGCAGGTCTGCCCTTGTTGGTCCTGAATCGATGATCGAACCCAATAATTATGATTCACGGGGTGCTTAGCATCTTAGGACTAGTTCGGTCTTAGATTGCTTTGCTTCAACGCTAGTCGCAATGAATTGCGATGGTAAGTGTCAACACGAAACCTTCGAAACGTGCTCCTGCCTATCTTGAATGTTGTCATTATCTGCAACATGCAAATCATGTTATCAACAATCGTCCATAGATCTGAACAACCATTTTGGAGCAATCATGATCATGAATCCCAATAAAAAATCAATAACTTCGACAAATAGAACTGTGGCTCAAGGCACCCATTTATGCTCTAGATGTTGTTGTGCATCCATGGCTAGATCTGGTTCCTGGAGGTCTTCTTTGTATCACCTTCACCACGGTTACGATCTATGCCCGCTCGTTTACTAATGGTGCGATGTCGCCTAAGCTATCGAACACTGCTGCGCTGTCACTGGAATGCAGATAAGACCACCACAGGAACCAGCAAAACAATGAAATTTTTTTGTTGTGTAGCACTATCTTGGTGCCAGTAAACGGTCTTCCAATATGTCAAGCAAACAACAATTCATAGCTAAAATCCTACATTCGAGACAATATGGGATGAGAGACACTATAAAATGAATAGCATTCTCTAACGCATATGTATGCCTTTGGGTAGGCTATGCCCAACCCGCCAGCAGTTAATTCCTTTCATCTCGTGCACACACGTGGTATTGCTCAACAAAATTTGTTGGCTTAGTCTTCCGCTTTGGTCCAATTAGCCACCATGCAGGTTTTTGTGTCTGGTAGTGTCTTGTCCACCCAACGTCTTATCAGTAATATGCCCTTTAGGTGTCGCCAACTCACGTCCTAGGTAGATGTCCATGTAGGCCCTAGGATATGTGTTGGATGGTCATCATTGATCCGCGTTGAGCTCCTCTGTCCCGTATCGTGCGTCATCCCATCAGATCGTCCAATTTGATTCACTTGAATCTGACCCTCCTATCAACGTCCATAGTTACAGGGTGTCGTATCTTCTCTGCCACGCACCGTTAGCATCCAAATCTCCTAACCTCCATAGGATTAGGATGAATTTATCTACGTAGTAGACCTCCACCCGACGTCGAGTTTGCCTAATCTTAGATCTCATCTCTTAGGCTACTATCGAGATTTTGAAGCTTTGATACCATGATAACAAAAGCAATAGAATTGTATTGATAACGAGACTATTAAATAATACAATCATAGGCTATAGTTATCCTGAACAAGTGGAACTCGTTTAACAACAACAAGCCCAACTAAGAAGTACTAACTAGATGCTAACAGATATTGTTAGCATAGAATAACTAACCTAATAATGTAATAGTAAATATATACGTAATCTATGATACACTAACAAATGTAGTCGAGCTTCTAAAAATATGTCCAATTTACTGATATGAAATTTATGTTTTTTGGCAACCATAAACTAAGATTAGGCACCACTAAGATACAAGTTTCCATTTTTTGGATACCAATTTTTTTGTATCTACTCTAAGAAAAACTCAAAGGGAGTTCGCAATCTCATGTAACATTCTTTCATTCTAAAATTCAAGAGTTAAAGATGGTAGCTTAACCTAGACAGGCTAGGTATTAGTCCCCTTAGAGCACAAATTGAACCTAGGAGTCCAAAATTTTAGATTTAAAATATTGATCCCCCAACCCGATCTCGTATTTTTTATGATTATACCATCTCCTGCCTTTTGGAAGACAAAAACCATCCAACCCTTTATCATCACATGATATGTAGGAATGTATCACAAAACTTCCAACTAGGTAATCTTGATCCATTCTCGTAGAGTTTTTAATTTCATGGAGTGGCTACCAAAGCCTTGTCCTTCAGTAACAAAACTTGCTCTAGCATAGGATCCTCACTTACAACCATTCAGACCGATTCCTAAAATTTTATACAATGTTGTCACTTTCTTTTCCTTCTTTTTCTGCTCAATTTGTTTATCTCCCAATTTGGCTGAACTACCCTTCAATGTTTCCTCTTGTTCATTTAGCATCACTTTCCCTTATCCAATGCCCCCTTGTATGTCCTAAGGTTAAGGTTTGAAACTTATTAGGCCTATGAGCATGGCTCTAAGTTGAGTCCTCCACATACCTTGTCCCCCTTATGCCAGATGTCAAAATATTCTTCCTCAGAGAATAATTGAGGTCTTTGTATATTTCTTAGGCTCTTCATTATAGTCCACTACATCCTCCTCATACATTGTGGACTTAGTTATCCTGTCATTGTTAGTGATCAGTGGGAGAAGTCTACTCTGGCTTAGAGTTCTCGTCAAATTGTTTTTTTTAAGTTTTGTCCTTCCCTTTCTTCTTGGTCTTGGTGCACACAATTGTTATTTTCTACCAAATTCTGACAACTGCCCTGTATCATACTTCGACGATGATGACAACCCCTTCTTTTGATAAGACTACTATCTAGTGGCACTGAATTAAAAAAAAATTGGGTTGGTTACTTAGCCTTTATCTAAAAGTAAATCATAATTGAGTATCAAATTAAACCTTCATGCCAATTCTGCCATGACTTGTTGTTTCTTCTTAGATTTGCTATTTTTTCTTAGATTTGCAAACTTTTAGGTCAACATTGTTGTGACTTGCTATTTCTTCTTAGATTTGCAAACCTTCAATCTAGCTCTGCCATAACCTTATGTTTCCTTTTAGATTTTTAAACCTTCAAGCTAACTTTGTTGTGACCTACTATTTCTTCTTTTGAAGTGATAGAGATGAAAACCTTCAA
The DNA here is from genome assembly GCA_028583015.1 of Wollemia nobilis. Lineage (NCBI taxonomy): Eukaryota > Viridiplantae > Streptophyta > Pinopsida > Araucariales > Araucariaceae > Wollemia > Wollemia nobilis. Next base: position 14,687,748 of record JAQPPZ010015100.1, read on the forward strand.
GCCAACTTCGTCATGACACTATTTCTTCCTTTGAAGTGATAGAAACGCAAACCTTCAAACCAGCTCCATCATGACTTACTATTTCTTCTTAGATTTACAAACCTTCACGCAAACTTCGCTATGACCTATTGTTTCTTCTTAAATCTACAAATCTTTAAGCCAATTCCATTGTGATTTACTATTTCTTTTTAAATATATAAACTTTCAAACCAACTCTACCATAACTTAAAAAATCCAAATTTAAATTAAATATAAAAATATATATAATTCTCCAAATCAAAATTCTTCCTTCAATTATAAGCTATTTTACCCTTGACACTTAATATTATGTACTTTAACCCGTAAACCTTCTCTAATGAAAGGCCCATGTTTTAGGACACTTATTTTTATATGAAGCGTTCATAAAGACAACGAGTCAAGGTTTACAAGTACAATTAAATAATCATTGTGACCTTTTTCTTATATGATGACCAGGCCTACCACGTATTAATGTTTAGATTTTTAAGTAGAGGCTTAAAACAGAATTTCATTCAAGTTGTTACATGTCATCGACCTCAGGTTTTTCATTCCTAAAGATAGTAAACAGACTTAACAATGTGCCATTTACGTTAAATTTTATCTTTTTCCATGGATGTAATCAACCTTAATAACCGTAATATTGTTAAATATTTGTTGTGTCAAATATAATTTAAACTTATACTATACTTGGTCGTGTTGAGATATATTATATGTGATAATAGGTTTAGGTTTCACTTATTTTTATAATTATAATACTTTTATAATTATTTTTCTAGCTGTTATTGACTTTAACAGGGCAACGCACTCCACAAGTGGAACTTGCAATATTTCCGAGAAATGTAAGAACATGTTTTTATCAATTTGAGTGTTTTCTGACTTAAAATACCCATCAAGCCAGTAATGTTTAAAACATGGGGTAGGAATAATATCTACATACCCACCAACTGACTTAACACATGGGGCGGCAATAATATTAATTACCTGCCACGTACTAGCTCGCCAGCCAGCCAGTGATTTGGGTGAAGGAGAACATCAATCATCAATCACTTTATTACAGTTAATAAAACAGTGAAGCACTAGTTAAACAATGTCAAATATTTAGGAGTGGTCTTTGTTATGGTAATAACTGTTATTTTTTATTTAGTAATGAATAAGTGCAAGGTTAAAATTATAGGATAGTGATTGATTGACAAGAAGAAGTTTGTTGTGAAAAGATTAATGTTTTAGAAAATTAATACAATAATTTAAATCTAAGTCCCTTTCAAAAGGACCCAAAAACTTTTAATTTAAAACCTAATTTTTTAAAAAACTTAAAACCCTACCATTGTAACTTAAAAAAATATGACATTCATTCTTCATCGAGCCCACAACAGATTTGCTTCGCTCTCACTTTTGAAACTGTAAAACCTGAAGAACCAATAAGCATAACACTTTACAGAAGTGCATTGTAATTAAAATACCCACATATGATATAAGTATGGGTGGATGCCAAAAAGAATTCAAGTAGCCAGTGCGTATTATTTTATTAAATGATTAAAAAATTAGGCTACCTTATTTACATATTTATTCATAATAAAAAAACCTGGACCTACCTACTCGCGCTATATTTATAAGGGGCTAAGAATGTGTGGAGCGCGTATTAAACTATAGTCAAAATGTGTAGAGTGAAAAGGTATGGGATAAGGTCTAAATCTCTCCTAGCTTTTGTCATGTTTATTTGCAGTGGCCCAATCATTCAAAGTGGTGAATAAAAAATACTTAGGGCGCTTTTTGTTAATTCGAGGAAGATCCGCATATAATATATTTGAGTCTCACCAAACGAAGCTGATCGGAGTTATTTTTAATTGAGCAACGGTTACACGATTGGTGAGATGTTTCACTCTGATTTTTATATTATATGAAGAGTTAGATTATTATTTAAATTATCTAAAACTACTAGTTTAGATATAAATGATATATATCAAAAACGTCGAGAGCTATCAATTTCGAGGTACTTATCTTATTTTTTGGGATGTGATCTCCAAGATAGCGCTTCGGTATTGATAACTCTCGATGTTTTTAGATATATATCCTTTATATCTAAACTAGTCTAATTATGCCGAGAGGCGTTCCTACAATGGCAGACAGTGGGTGGGAGGCAAAGAGGTCATACATGACAGCGTGACATGTATGACCTCTTTGCCTCCCACCCCCTGTTTATAATTAAACTAGCTTAAATATAAAGGATATATCTAAAAACACCGAGAGTTATCAATCCCGAGACGCCTATCAATTGGTTAATCGAGTGTTTTAGTTTAAATATTTTAAATTTTTTTTTATTCGACTTTTAATAAAAAAAATTGTTTATGATATAACATGTGTGACCTCGTTGCCTCAGCCTCCACCGCCACCCTACTGTCTGCCATGCCTCTCGGCGTAATCAGAGAAAAAAGATTTCAGTTATTCATTGGGAATGTGGTTAATTATGCTACCCATTATAAATGATGTTGAATGAGGCTTATTGAGAAAATTAAAAATTTAACGTTTAAAAACAAAAAAAAAAAAAATATAGGCAGTTTCGAGTCTAAGTTATTAGAAACCAGCTTTTACTTAGGGTAACATCTAAAATTTTTAAATATAAATTAAACGTTTATTTTTATATTTATATAAATTAAGATAATAATTTATTATTAATTAAAATTAAATAAAGGTTTGAGGTGTAGATCAATTGGTTCTCCGAATCGTGTAAGGGGGTGGGCCTCGCCGGACTGAACACTTGTTCCTTTTATGATGCTTGTAGCGACGTAAAAGCCTTAAAATGATCATGACATGGTAGTTATAGGGATGGATTGCTCGAAGATCTGTGTGGCAACTTTCGGAACGGATCTACTATGACGGCCATAAAAAGTTGGACAACTTGCCCGTATTCATGGCGGATACGATTTCAACATTTAAAATAAAATAAAATAAATTAAAATTATATAAAATTTATAATTATAATGAGCTACAAGTTAAAATAAATTAAAATTATATAAAATTTATAATTATAATGAGCTACAAGTTTATTGTAGTGGTAAGTGTTTTGATTTTTCTTTGAGAGCTTTACCCCACTTAATATAAGGAGACTAAGATCCCTTATAAAAATTTGTGTAAACTTCTTGAAAAAAATATTATAATTATAATAATGAATGATAATTAAAAATAAATATAATATTAAAATTTATAAAATTTAATTAAAATTTAATTTTAAAATTGTTTATTTGATTAAGTAGTGAATGGAGTGTTGACAAGACCAAGGGTTCAATCCTCGTAGTTTTGTTTGTCTTGTGGGACAACGTAATGGTTTGGCCTTTGACTTTTTTTTCAGGAGGTCCAAAGTTCAAACCACTACGTGTGTATGCCTGTGTTAAATTCTTTATTGATAAGCTCAACTCTTCCCATTATGAGAGGCCATGGTGGGATGAGAATGCCCAACCCTAAGCATCTGGTGTAAGGGTTTCTCACATTAACCAAATCTAAAAAAATAATAATCAAAGTTTAATTGATTAAGAAAGATAGGTTTAAATCTTACAAAGAATAATTATAAATCTATTGTAATACCATCACATAATAATTCTTAAAGATCAAAGGTCAAGTTTGCTAAAACTATATCCTATGGAGGAGCAGATCCAGTAAATACCTTTTTGCATCTATACTTCCAAATGTGCTTGAGAAGGATGAGTCTACAAACATCCCAGAGTTTGGGGTATTGATACAGCTGAGAAAAACCAAACAGAGAAAGCTTCCAAGATCTAGTGAAAGAGGGAAAAAGAAAAGAGTAGAAGACATCCCAAAATTGTTTAGCCATGCCACAAAACCAAAACAAGTGAATACGAGTTTCTAAAGCATTACAAAAATTGCATTGAGGGGGAATGTGTAAAATCACAGCCAAATTTTCAACCGTTAGCAGTTTTTGATGCAAAATATGCCAACCAAGAAGTTGAGTTTTTGATTCAACATGAGCTTTCCAAATTTGAGTAGCAAGAAACTGCCATTGGGCATTGGTAAAATTCACTTGCCACTTGACATTGATCTTAGAGTCTAAAGAAGGGGGACACAAAAGATTTTTGTATAACCAACTAGAAGTAATGGAAGAGATTCTATGACCATTAAGCCATCTCCAGTCATTCCAAATATTATGGGCAATTGTTCCCAACTTCATAAGGACCTCACAAGGGATGGAAGCCACAACTAAACGATAAGACTCTTTGAACCTAGAGGGAAGGGAGAAATTATTGCAAATATGGTTCCAGGTAAGAATTGAGCAGCTACTCAAATCCCAAATATCTCTAATTCTATTAATTCCTTTCTTCAAAAAAGCTACCCCATGAATAGTATTGCATAAAGTTAAAGGTTTATCATTATGGAGTATATTTTTATTCCACCAAAGATTGTTTAGACCGATGCTCAGACCATGTCTCAAGGAGTTAGATTTCCAAGCCAATAAATGAGAAACTAATTGCCAAGCTTTCCAGTTTTGGGTAACTGGAATAGAACCTTTAACTGTAAAATAAGGCACATTAAGGACCTTATCCTCCCAAGGGGTTTCTTTCCATTTATCTTTGTGAGTAGCTAGAGAGATTTTGTAACGAAATAGGTGTTTCTAATTTTTATCATCAATAATGGCTCTAGCAACCCATTTTGTAGCCAAAATTTTGCTCTGGGTAAGAGGATCAATGATGCCTAGACCTCCTAAAGCCTTAGGTTGAGTACAAAGTTTCCAAGAGATGGGTGTCATACCCACCTCTCCATTCCATTTAGTCCATAAAAATTTACGAATGGCCTGAGTTAATTTATTATATGCTACCTTGGGGGCCATCCAAAAAGAGGAGTAATAAACATGAGAGGTTGCCATAATTTTATTCGCAACTTGAATTCTTCTTGCTAAGGAAAAAAACCGAGCTATCCAAGCATAAATTTTTTTTGAAGTCTTTCCATAACCCAATTCCACATATCCTTAGGAGATATATTATTCCCAAAGATAAATCCCAAATAACGCAGAATCATACCATGAGGGATGATCTTCCACTCAATTAAGGAGTTGCATCCACGATGAGAGGAAGAGGTATAGAAGACTTCGGTTTTAGAGTCTTTAATACAAGAACCAGAGACATCACAAAACAATTGAACAATCTCTTTAGCCGTTTCCACCTCTTGTTGGGTATTTTGAAGAAAAAGAAGGGAATCATCAACAAAATTAGAGTTAAGATCATGCTTATCCCCAGGAAGCTTAATACCCAAAAGGAGTCCATCAGAATGAGCCTTATGAAGAAGATAACCAAGAGCATCGACAAAAAAAACATACAAAAAATGAGCAAGGGGGCAACCTTGTCTGATAGACCGTTGAATAGAGAAGGAGGGGGACAAAGCTCCATTAACCTGAACACAATTTGAAGCATCACCAAAGAGCATACCAATTTGATTACAAAATTTTGGACCAAAACCAAGCCAAGAAAGCATACACAAAATAAAATCCCGTTTGATTCTATCATAAGATTTATCAAAATCTAACTTAACCAAGAGGGCATCTTGATTAGAATAAATAGCCTATTGTGAAGTTTCCCAGACCATCATAAGATTATCTAAAATATAATGACCTTTAAGGAAAGCATATTGTTTAGGGTGAACAATCGCCTGAACAACAATTTTGTTTTTTAAAGCTATAGCTTTAGCTATAATCTTATAAGAAACATTGAGGAAGGTAATAGATTTCCAATTGGAGATTTGGTTATGAGTCGTACCTTTAGAAATAAACTTGATAAGCCCTGCATTGATATAAGCTTCAAGGGAACTATTATGAAGAGCTTCCAGTTAAACGTGATGAAGATCAGAGGAAAGAATATGCTCATGTTTTTTATATAACTCTACTGGAAGCCCATCCATGCCAGGAACTTTGTCATGCTTCATAGAAAAAAGAGCAGTTTGCATATCATTCACACAAAGAGGATATTCAAATTGATCTCGAATAATGGGATCTAATAGGGTAGGAATATGTTAACATTGTTGTTTAGTTCATACCTATGTTATTTAAAGAACAAAAAGAAATGGTTGTTCATGTCTATCCCGTCTGGGTATGTCATGGCTTGAACTTTGGGAAGGAACCTTATACTTTCTAAAAAAATTAAACCTTAAAATTTTTAAAGAAAATCCAAAACCCTAACCCCTTTATCTAATATCAAAATCTTATCATTAAATTGTTTATGATTAAGATATGGCTTGTAGCACACATTGCTAATAAGGACAAAGCAAAAAAACAAAAAAACATAGAAAAAGAAAACATGGGCACTATGTTTACAAAGAATCACCTTGTCTATACTTATCCCTAGATGAAGGAAATATATAAACATACATTATATAATTTTATATTAAAATAAAATAATATATTAATTATATATATATATATATATATATATATATATATATATATATATATATATATAGATATATATTGATTTGATTAGTGTGAGAAATTCCTACAACCCTACGACCAACACACAGGGCAGCTGAGCTGACCTCTCATAAAGTCTAGAGCTATACTTATCAATAGGGAATTTAAAAACCACCACACACCCACCCATCACACACTCGCCCACGACGCGGTATAAAGATATTTATTTTACTGTTTTGAACTTACAATGAAATTTAAGATGATCAAGTTTAATACTTTGAATAAGGTCATCAAATTGAGTTCTTATATATGTTTTTATCGGTACTTCTTATACACATCAGTTGTGGGGTTGAACTCGGGTCTTATCACCAATAATGTAAGTGGCATGCATGTTGATAGACCACACACACGCAGATCCACCCTTACATATTGTACATATATGACCATTTAAGAAGAGTTGCTTTTACGTATATTATACATCGGTCTAAATGGGATGGGGAGGTGAGAATGACAACCATCTTGTGGAAACTTTGTACTTAACCAAAGGCTTTAGAAGGTCTAGGTACTATTGATCCTCTTACCCAAAGCAAAATTTTATCTACAAATTGAGTTGCTACAGCCATCATTGGAAATAAAAATTAGAAACACTTGTTTCGTTATAGAATATCTCAAGCTACTCACAAAGGTAAATGGAAAAAAAACCCTTGGAAGGATAAGGCCTTTAATAAGTTATACTTTACGAATAAAGGATCTATTCCTCTTACCGTATCTCGAAAGGTTGACAATTAGTTTTTTATTTATTGGCTTAGAAGTTTGACTCCTTAAAACATGGTCTAAGCATCGTACTAAACAATCTTTGGTGAAATAGACTTATACTCCATAATGGTAAACCTTTAGCTTTGTACAATACTTTTGGAGGACTAGCATTTCTAATAAAGGTATTAATAGAATAAGAGATATTTGGGATCTAGGTAGCTGCTTGGTTCTTACTTGAAACTAGATTCACAATTGTTGCTCCTTTCCCTCTTGGATCAAATTGTCTTATGGCTTAGTTGTGGCTTCCATCCCTTGTGAGATGCTTATAAAGTTGGGAATAACTGCCCACAATAAATGGACTAGATTGATTAGAGATGGCTTAATGACCATAGAATCTCTTTCTTTAATTCTAGTCAGATATACAAAAATCTTGTGTCTTTCATCTTTGGACTCTAAGCTCAATGTCAAATGGTAAGTCAATTTTACCAATGTCCAATGACAGTCTCTTGCTACTCAAATTTGAAAAGTTCATGTTGAATCCAAAACTCATTTTCTTGAATGGCGGGTTTTGCATAAAAATTTCCAACTTCTAAAAGTTTGGCTCCAATTTTACATATTTTCCCTCAATGAAAAATTTGTAATTCTTTATAAACATTTATTCACTTGTTTTGGTTTTGTGACATGGCTAAATAGTCTTGGGATGTCTTCTACACTTTTTTATTCCCCTCTTTTACAAGATCTTGGAAGCTTTCTCTGTTTGGTTTTTCCCAAAAGGATCATTACCCCAAACTCTAAGATTTTTATAGACTCATCCTTCTCAAGCATATTTGAAAGTTCAGATGCAAAAAGGTGGGTTACCTATTCCGCTCCTCCATGGGATATAGTTTAAACAGACTTGACTTTGATATTCTCTAACATGTGGGATGCATTCATTCTCATGTGAATGGGAGCTTCTAGCACACTAGGATATATTATTGACAAACTTCATTAGCTTTCTCACATGATACATGATCTTTAGAAGATCTAATAAGAAACTAAAAAAAAAGCATCAAATAGTGATGAGCAAGTTTAAGATTTGATTCCTTCTATTTCTTCCTTGAAGATTTCAGAAGATATAATAAAAGACATGCCTAGAACTTCACCACATGAAAATCTCTTCCACGGATGAGTGATGATATATGATATATTGCAGTAAAATACAATTATAGTCTTTTTGTTGTTATTAGCTTTTATTCTTACGTATATTAAATTATGAATGTTTTCTCCTTATCCACCTCATTTTTTTTTTTTTTATCCACCTTAATTTTTTTAGGTAAACAATGGCAGCACCAATATTGTACGTATATTAAATTATGAATGTTTTCTCCTTATCCACCTCATTTTTTTTTTCTATCCACCTTAATTTTTTTAGGTGAACAATGGTAGCACCAATATTGTAGTGTTAGGGTTAGTAACATAATATAAACTAAGCTTTTACTCCAAAAATAAAAAATGAAAAAAATCTAAAATGATTATAAACTTATAAGAAAGCAAATTGGAATTGAAGAAAACCAAATTATATAATAATGTGGAAATGTATCATCTAAAGAAATAGTGTTTTCCCCTACTGGTAAGTTTCCTCAATCTTCGGAAGGAAGTTCGGGGTTCAAGTTTGGCGGTTTACGCTGGATATAAAAAAAAACTCCGCTAGTCTGAGGGGTATATCCGGGTGGGACAGGCTCTATGAAACAGAAAGTCTTTGTCCCAGGGGATAAGGGGAATGATTTCCCTTAATTAAGGTTTTGTTTTAGGGGGGCAGCGCAACGTTTCGGGCTTTGATTCTTTTTCGGAAAGTCCAAGGTTCAAATCATGGCGTAGGCCAGTGTGTGAGGGGGTGGGTGTATGTTAAATTCTCTGTTAATAAACATAGCTCTCGGCTTTAGGAAGAATCATGGTTGGAGGCTTAGTAATCAAATTTGTCAAAATTTTTTAGATGAAGTTCGAAATTTGTCGAATTCAAAACTCTAACAAATAAATTCGACAAACCAACCCATGTCGAAAAAAACTTAACGAAAAAACGCCTTTAATTTTTATTAAATATTTTACCGTAGGGGATCGGGAAGTCTTTCCGCCGTCAGTCGCACATGGAATGACAAATCATCCTCCTCCTCATTAGACTGAAAAGATGCCATGACCTGTGCGAGGCGGTGGTGGCCTTCGTAGCGTAATTCTAGCTTAATCCGATGTGGAAATGGGGATCACTGATGGCGACAACGGTGGTGGATATGTATTTATGTGCATGTCATTATAAAATAAATGTAATTTTATTTATATTGATTATATTATTATTTTTTTAATATAAAATGATTTTCTTTAACAATAAATATGTTAAGTGATTTTAATATTTAATTAGATAGCAATAAGATGTAAAACTTAAAAAATAATGGGTAATATTTGCAATGTTAGAAAATGTGTGCAGGGAAAAGCTATGATGAAATGAGAGTCGATGTAGAAAATAGTACTTTGAGTAGGTGTTTTTAATACAATTTTAACTAGTTTAAATATATAAAATATATATTTATAAACGTGGAGAGTTATCAATCTCGAAGGTCGGTGAATAATTTTTTTAATGTGGACTTTCTTAATAAAATATTAATATTGTTTACGGCGTGGCTGACGTTCCTGGCAGCTGCCATTGTAGGACGTCTATAGGTGTAAAAATATTTAATTATAAACCTTTAAATTATAATCTAAATTAATTAAAATAATAAATTTATATTTTTATTAAATTAATAAATATTTTTAAAATGTAAAATTTATTACATGTTTAATTAATTTTAAAATAGTATTAACAAAGAAGATTATGTTCATCTTACTATTTTGAATTGGAAGAGTATTTCTTTCTAATCAAGAACAAATGGTGAAATGCATTAATTAAATGTAAAATATATAACATTTTTTATATTTATAATATATTCAAATTTTAAAAAAAGTCGAATTTCTTTCGAAGTGTAAGAGTGTTGAAGTTGAACACGATTCAAACTTGATAACTAAGGTTGGAGGGAGCTACCCAACCCTATTCGTTCGTAGGGGTTTCTCACCTAATAAATAAATAAATAAATAAATAAATAAATAAATATATATATATATATATATATATATATATATATATATATATATATATATAGATCATGTATAATAAATATTATTATAATTTTTTTTATTGTTATTTATAAAATTTTAATCGTTAACAAAAATTTAGAATTCAAACCTTGAACATCTTTATAATAAATGCCCTTTACTCACTATTTTTTAAGGATCTCATTATTATTGTTTTTAAATTAACTATGTGACATCCAAATGTCCCACCTTTGTAAAATTTGAACACAAGTTTCTCCATTAAGAGCCCACATCTTGTTATCACTTGAAATCATGGTTATATATATATATATATATATATATATATATATATATATATATATATATATATATATATATATATTTCCCTCACACACCCACTCCCTCGCACATTCACCCAGTTGGGGTTTGAACTTAAATCATGGTTCTTGATATTATAATTTAATATTCTAAGTAAATAATACAAATCAATTTTTTTTATGTTAATATAATTTTATTTCTTTTCAAAATAAAATTTAAATTTATAAAAATAATTTATCTTTAAATATGTAAATTATATTAATAACAAATATGAGTTGGTAATTCCTTTATGTATCAAAAAAAATATTATTAAACCTATATTTTATATTTAAATATTACATATTATAATCTATAATCTTGATGAATTAAATACCTTGATTTTAAAGAAGAAAACTCAAATTTAAAACTTGACATGTGATATATTTATAATTACCAAAATATTTTATTTTATTTTTTTAAAGATATGGTTACTATGAGAAACCCCTATGACCAATGCACAGGGCTAAGCAGTCTCCTTCCAACCATGATTCCTTGTAAAGCCTAGAACTATGCTTATCAATAGGAAATTTAACACACACCCACGACATACCCACCCCTCACACACTCGCCCACACCGTGGTTTGAACCACCTTGGACCTCGCAAAAAAGAGCCAAAGCCCGAACCATTGCTCTGTCCCTCCTGGGACATAATTACCATATTATTAAAACATAGACGACTTTCAAAGAACAAAAATATGTTTAAATCTTATTAAATAATACATGCATAATTATCAAAATACTACAAAAAGATAAAAATCAATTAGGGTCTGAGCCTCACCATGGCAGAGAGGGCGGATTGTGTAGCATTTCTTCTGGGTTCGGTAGTTTCATTTTTTTTTTGGCTTTCCAAGGAGAGGAAAGGGCCATCTACCGACCCAAAATCGTTGGGGTGAGCTTGGTATGATGTTTGACTGCAAAAAATTGATGGTGTTCCTTTGGATGGCTTCGACTCTAACGACTTGGCTTCTCTGGTTGGATGGTTCTTGGATGGCTCTGTTGCTAGGGTTCTCTACCAGTAGTGGGTTCGTTGTTGGTTTGTGCTACTTTCTTCTCAGTTCGATAATTTCTTGTTGTATCTAGATGTTCCAGGCAGACAAGGCCAAATATCAACCCATATCAACCCAAACCAGTTGGGGTGAAAGTGGGTTGTTATACTGCGGTGGTTTTCAGCTTTTGACCCCATGTCTCTGGCGGGTTTCCTAGCTTCAGTGGTCTGCAGAGATCTCTTTCTCTAGTTCCAACAATGGTGGTGTGTTTGATTCCAAGGCTCTAAGGCTTATTTTTTTGGGATCTTACCCTTCTCTCTCTTAGGTGCGGTGCGAAATATTGCTATATCTTTTTTTTGGTGCTTGAGAGCGGTTGTTCTTGAAACTTTTTTGGTTGGCTCCAACAAGATTTGCGGTTTCCATGGAATGGTTTTTATGTTGTGGATTTTGTTGGCCAATATTTTGTTGGCATTTTTGCCACATTGAATTTTTTATAAAATTTTACCTAAGTATGGAGCTTTAAAGTGGTAAAAAGCATAAAGAGGTGTTGGTATTTTTACGGGCCCTAAATGGATATGATAAAGTGGATGAAATGAGATTTGGGTATTTCATCATCGCAGATATTTTCACAAGCTTTCCAACGATATATTACAATAGACAATCGGGTGAATGGATCAAAAGTTATGGCTTCGAGAAGTTTTACCACAAAGAAAATCAATTTCGGGGCAAAAAATCAATTCGGGGAAGTCAAAGGTTGATTCGCTGGGGAGAAAGTGGGAAAATTTCCGAAAATGGCATTTCGCCCCAAAAATGAAAATTTTCCGAAAAGGGAAAGTCTCTGAAAAAGGAAAACTTTCTGAAAATGAATTTTTTCCAAAAATAGAAATTTTTCGAAAATGGAAAGATTTCAAAAATGGAAAGTATTTAAAAAATGAAAATTGCTGAAAATGGGTACTTAAAACTACATTCTCCCGGAGGATGGAGAGGGAAGAAAGTAGAGAGGGGAGGGCTCTGGTCCCTCCCCTGCTCCCCCTCCCATGGCTCCTGGTTCTTGCCCGATCCCCGGCTCAACCCAGGTCATCCCTCCGGGGAGTGGTTGTTTGCGGATGATCTCCGAGGGGAGATCCTTCTCCACTATCTGTGCCCCTCCCGGCCGGCTAGGGTTTCCTTGGTTGTTTTTTCGGATCGGTGCTTCCCAGGGATCCCTGTTTGGTTGGGGATCCCTTCCATTTTTCCCTCAGGCTTCCCCTTGGGGTTTTTTGCAGGTTATTCACGTGGATCTGGTCCCCTGCATTTCTCGATGCGGTGGAGGTGATGGTTTAGGGTTTGGATAGCTTTCTGGGGTCTCCCTTGAGGTCCTCACAGCTTTGGGGGTGGTCTGGGGGCCTCTTTCCCCCTTTTGCTTGTGAATCCTCGACGGGATCTTGGCTGTTGTTATTCCCACGTGGAGGCTTCTTCGTGCTGGCTCTGCTCCTTGGTGGACATCTTGGGCATCTGGTTTGGCCTTGGGGGGATTTTCCCTGTCTGGGTTGTTCCCATTCCCAGTCCCAGTTCCCTGAAGCTGCCTCTGTGCTTGGACGGGATTCTTGGTCCCTGCTGCTGGGACGGGATCCTCTTCTGTTTTCCCAGGGCGGGTTCCTCATGGTGCAGCTCTCTGGTTGCTTCCTGATGGGCTGGATCCTCTCTGTGCTGGCTGTCGGCTTCCTGCAGGATGGCTCTCGCTGAACGAAATGTTTCCCGATGGGCGGGATGGTTTCTCCACAGGGCGGGATCCGCCAAATCCGCCAGTTTTCCCATGAGGCGGGATCCTTTCTTTTTTGCTGGTTTCTTGGATGGCAGAATTTCCCTGTTGCTTCTCGCTAGGCGGGACTGTTTGTGATGGTTTTGACTGCTTCCCACGAGGCAGGATTTTATTGTAACGGTTTTTCTTTGCTTCCTGTTGGGCGGGATATTCTCGATGGTGGTTTTTGGCTACTCCCAGTTGGGCGGGATCTCCAAAACTACTTTCTTTCTTATTTGTTTGTTCCCACTGAGAGGGATTGTTTCATGCTTACTGTTACCGCTGGGCGGGATTTCTGTTTTGGTGTTCGGTTTCAAGGGATTGATGCCCTAGGCCCATTGCTTATGTAATCAGGTTTTGGGATCCTTGTTAAAACCCACTGTAAATACAAACACTACTTACCAAAAAAAAAAAAATTGCTGAAAATGGAAAATTGCCCAAAATGGAAAAGTTTAATAACGGAATTTAATGGTTGTGGCAAACCAGAAGATATTTCCTTTGATTTTTGTCATTTCCAAGGTGTTATCCTAACAGTTTCGCTCCCTCTCCAAGATAAATTTAATGTGGAGTAAATTGTTGGAGCAATGGTCAATTTTCAAAGCACGAAGGTGGTTAGAATTCAATGCATTTGTACCGGATCATGGTTGCCAAAGGAATATTTCCAAGGAGTAATTAATTCATCATGTCCCTCATCAATGGGCATTTTGCCTCCATATGTATTTAATGAAAGAGGCGAAAACCTCTATAAATACTAATCAAAGTTCTATTTGTAAACAAGGTTGGATATTTTGCAAGAAAACTTCTTAAGTTCTCTGCATCAATAGAAGAGACTTGGCTTCTAAAATTTGCAAGCATTATTATGTGTGTGATTTCCTTCTATTTTTAAAGCATTTATTTTTATGCTCATGTTCCTGCTGTTAAGTTTCAAATTCTATTTTTGGATTTAAAACATTGTTGATGAGTGAGTAAGTTTTGAAATGTGATCTGAGGGTTGTCCCTACAAAGGTGTGAGTAAAATTATGTTGCTTTCCTTTTGTTATATGTTGTTATAAAACTTGGTGGAATTTTTGCTGTTAGTCTACCCCAATCTTACATTTTCGGCCTGTGGCCATATTTCCCATCTCTTTTCGTTATTTCTAATTTCTTTCCCGCAACTCTAGTCTTCAACAGTGTAGGATTTAGTAAGGGAACCAACCCTCTCTGGAGATTGGTCCGGAGGACATCTCTTTCCTTCGGCCTTTCAATGTTGGCCGAGTCTAGGGCGCACAAGTGATCATATCTTGTACTTAGGCAGATTTGTGACCAACAGTTTTTGGCACGCCCGGTGGGACTTAAAAGAGTCCATTCTTAGTAGAATTTAGGTTTGATGTTCACCTTTTTTCTGTCAAATGATTAGAACATCTGACGACTCGATCGTATCTAGAAATATCTAAACGTGGGGACGGTGAAAGATATACTTCATGATCACAAGATCGAAGGCTGAAAAATCTGAAAACCCCGTTGAGTTTTTTGAACTCGACATCCAAAAATTAGGTGAAAGCCCTAGGTTGGTCACCCCGTCACTTACGTCATTCGCAACATCCTCACAAATAGCTGGTGTGTTTTCTATTTCTTCAAGTCCAGTTAGTACTACCACCAGTGTTCCTCCACCCCCACCTCATATTCCAGTTCACATGGCACAACCGCATCAACAACAACAGCCACCAAGGCAGTTCCCTGCATGGAACAGCTCGGGAGCCTTGAACTTGCAAGCACAGAACCCAGTTCCTCAAGCTGCATTAAAAGCTTTGTCGACCTATGATGGTACTGGAAAAATTGCATATGAGCATATCCAAGATGTAGCTGCTTTGGCGATGATTCATGACATTCTAGATGAAGATGTGATGGTTAAGTTGTTGGTCTTGTCGCTTAGAGGAAAATTGCTCTATTGGTACCGATCGTTGGAGCCTGGCACCATTACTTCATGGGATCAGTTGGCTGAGTTGCTGATCAAGAATTTTCATGAGCAAGCTGATCCATATTCTTTGTTGCACCAATTTACCACCATTCAGAGGCATCCTCAAGAGGAGATTGTAGATTTTAATGTTCGATTTGCGCGAAGTTGGCAAAGAGTTCCAGATGGTTTGAGGCCTACGCATGAACAAGCGGCGTTCTATTACCTTCGAGCGCTCAACACCGATATTGGTATGGCAGTACATCAGGCCAATGTGAACACGTTTCTGGATTTGTATACACAAGCTCAAAAGGCCGAAGTTGATTTGATTGTTGTAGGTAGGCTTCCTCCGAAGGTAACTATGCCCATTATTCTCGATCTCCCACAATATCTTCATTCTAGCGCATTTTCATAGCCTATGTCGATAATGTATCCGATCCCTTCATGGAATTCAGCACCCCCTCCGATCGCTCCTATCCCGGTATCACAATAGTCAGCTTCTAGTTTTCCATAATTACCTGCCCCGTCAACTCCTCAACGACCTCCATCTATCCCGTTTCCTGCATTACCTGCACCACCGACACCACTACCTTTATCGACACCTCCTGCCCCCTTAAATCCTGATCCTTACATGACACTTTTGCAAGAAGTGAAGTCTGCTAATTCAGCTATAAGAGCAATGGGCAACAAAATCACAGTTATCGAAAGAAAGCAAGCTGAGAGAGATTTCCAACCCAGGAGATTTCAACCTCCGCCAATCACCAGGGAACAAGCGGCTTCAACAAGCAAGGTATCTGAGAGGAACCCAACTGTATCAATGAATGAGGAAGTTGGCCCCATAGATAGAACATATTGGTGCTCTACATGTAATGATCCACACGGTGAGGAGACTTGTATGGTTCATTTGAACTATGTGCAAACACTAGTTGCAAGCTCTTCTGGAGGTCAGGTTAATATGATTACTGAAATGGATCACAATTTCATGGTTTCATCAGAAGAACAAGTTTCAGTTCTCACAAGAGCTGGAAAGAAGCCAGTTACAGTAGATCTAGCTGAGATGGAACCATTAAGGGTACCTGCTGACCCAAAGGTGCAAGATGAGAAGAAACAAGTAAAAGCTCCTGCTTCAACATCAAAGCCAGATTCACCTATTCTATTGAAAGATCTTTTACCACCACAAGCAAAGGAAATATTGCAAGAAAAAGCATCAACTTCGCAAGCAAGAGTTGAAACAGAGGAACAAGCCAGAGAAAAGCTCAAGTATCCATCTTTGACTAAAATACAGAGGGTAGAAGCCACACAACAATATCGGAGCAAATATGAGGCCACTAACAAAAGGGAGTCTGGTACGTCCGCATACAACATTGTTGAAGAGTTGAAGAAGATTCCTGCTAAGGTTAGTCTTTATGATGCATTACAATTACCTGGGCAAGTTGATCTGTTACAAGAATCATTGAAGTTTGTGAAAGATAATAGAAAAAGTCCTACCTAGATAATTTTTGGTCAAGCATTGACTACTTCAGCCACTGGAAAGAATAGACCACCCCCTTTCTATTTGTCACTCAGGATGGAGGGTTGGATAGTGCACAATTGCATGATTGATTCTGGTGATGCGACAACTGTCATGCCAAAGGTAGTTTGTGAAGTCATGGGTATGGAGTATACAAGGAGTAGCCCTGGAGTCTTGCAGTTGGATGGGACACCTATGAAAATAGTAGGTGTGATCAAGGATATTCCCATTGTCCTCCATAGTATGCCACAAATCATAGTCATCCAAGAAGTGGTAGTAGTTGACCTGGAACCTTACTTTAGCATGTGCCTCTCGAGGGAGTTCACGACTAAGCTAGGAGGATACCTTTCCTTAGACTACTCGCATTTGGAGATACCATTCAAGGGAAAGAAGATCCACATTCATAATGAGAAGCCCTCACCTTTTCACATTGAGAATTTGGAAGAAGAAAGTTCCCCAGGAGCGGTTAACATGGTGACCGAGGAGTTAGGAGAGGTTGATTTGATGGAAGAAGCATTGGGTGAGCTTCACCTCAAGGATGAGTTTTCGCTCATGGACTTCAATGCGATGATTGGAACAGACATTGGCTGTTATACTATCACAAAGCCAGAATAGATTGAAGAAAAGGTTCCTGATTCTCTCGATCCTGTTGCAGATCAATTATGGAGAATGTATTTTGATGGCGCCAGATGCAAGAATGGTGCAGGAGCCGACGTTGTGTTGATCTCCCCTGAAGGATTGCAAAAGACTTATTCTTATAGGCTAACTTGGGGTTGCACAAATAATGTAGCTGAATATGAGGCTTTATGCCTTGGATTGAAGAAAGCTGAGAAGTTGGGTATTACACAGCTGTAGATTTTTGGTGACTCGAAACTTGTTACTAATCAGATCACTAACAGGTGTGTGGCAAAGCAACACTACCTGAAGGCATACCGCAATAGAGTCTGGGACTTGTTTGAATCTTTCACTGCTTTAAATGTTCAGGCAATTTCAAGAGAGCTAAATAAACATGCAGATATTCTTGCCTCTCTCGGTGCTAACTACTCTCCTGTAGAACAAGTAGTTAGAAAGCCTAAGACAGTTAGGGTAATTTACAGACCCTCAGTTCCTGACAAAAGTCTCTATTGGCAAGTATTTGATAATGATGACCAGATAGTTAATTTCTTGCTTAAAGAAACTGCAAGCGCTGATGATAGAGTCCTTGCTGAAGAAGAGAGAGAAGGGATGATTCAGCTAAAAAATAATCACATCCCTAGGGGACTGATTACACTTGAAAGTTTGTTCGACCAGAGTGATCGGGTTGAGAAGCACAAGATTAGAATATATGCGAAGGATTATAAAGAATTGAATTTGGAGCCTGAGAAAGTCATCAAGGTTGGAATAGATGGCACCCCAGAAGAACTCGAAGATATCAAGAAATTGTGTTTTGAGTATCCAGATATTGTCGCTTGGAGCTACCACGATTTGAGGGGTTACGATAAGAATGTGATTCAGCATACTATAGAATTGCAGGAAGGGGTAAAACCTTTTCGTCAGAAACAACGACCTGTCAATCCCAAGATTGAAGTCCTCATGAAAGCGGAGCTGTTGAAGATGCTAGAGGCCAAGATAATCTATCCAATCAAGCACTCAACATGGGTGGCTAACTTGGTCCCAGTATGGAAAAAGAATGGAGACATTCGGTTGTGTGTTGACTTTCACAATCTCAACCAGGCATCTTTAAAGGATCATTACCCTCTACCTCAGATCGATCAAATACTTCATGTAGTAGCTGGCGCCCAGAGATTCTCATTGCTTGATGGTTTCTCTGGGTATAATCAGATTTGGGTGAAAGACGAGGATCAATATAAAACAACATTCACCACCAAGTGGGGTACTTTCGCCTACCAGTGGATGCCATTTGGACTTTCAAATGCTGGTGCCACTTTTCAGAGGGCTATGGACATTGCTTTCGGTGAGTTATTGAATAGAATTATTGTAATCTATCTTGACGATATGACTGTGTTTTCGCATCGTAGAGAAGACCACATTGCTCATTTGAGGTAGGTGTTTGAGAAGTGCCGTGAGTTTGGGATCTCAATTAATCCTAAGAAGTCCATATTTGCTATCAAAGAAGGGAAGTTGTTGGGCCATGTAATCTCACAAGAAGGATTGGCAATCGATCCTGCAAGAGCTGAAGCCCTTTTGAGGCTACCATTGTCGGCCAATAAAAAATATTTGCAATCTTTCTTTGGCCAAATCAATTTCATTCGTAAGTTTATTGTTGATTTCGCTCAAGTGGTGAAACCCATGACTGAGCTTTTGAAGAAAGGTGTTGAGTTTAAATGGACCGAGACAAGAAAATAGGCTTTCAAGGAAATCAAGGAGAGGATTACTTAGGCTCCAGTATTGATTAATCCTGATTATTCTAAAGATTTCATTCTCTATGCGGTTGGCGAACAAGAGAGTTATGTTGCTATTTTGACACAATCACAAGAGGATGGAGGTGAGAAGCCAATTGCTTTCTTGAGTCAGGTTATTTCTCCTCATCAAGAGAAATATAATTTTATTGAGAAACAAGTATATGCAGTAATGAAAGCATTAAAGAAATTTCGACACTTCGTTTCTCAGAGCAAAACAGTTGTGCATGTCATACACCCTGATGTAAGAAATTTTATTCTCCAAGGAGAATTAGGAGACAAGAGAGCAGGTTGGGTATCAAAAATTCAAGAATATGATGTGGAGATCCGTCCAACCAAGTTAGTTCGTGGGAGAGCTCTATGTCAGGAGCTAGCCAAAAGTGCAGCTTCTGAGTCATTAGATGTGTTGCATGAGGATAGTCTGGACGAAAAAATTTGTGCAAACCATACCGCCAACGATCTTGATTGGACCGAGGAGCTAATCAATTATTTTATTTCAGGCATATGTCCATCTCGCCTTGATGCTTCGCAACGTCGGAGATTCAGGTTGCAAGCTCTTAGGTATACTTTGTTGCCTGAAGGGCTATTCTACAAAAATATTGATGGAATTCTTCTCAGGTGTGTGAGGGACTCCGAAAAAGAAAATATTTTAGAAGAATTTCATTCTGGACTATCAGGTGGTCATTATGCAGGAAGGTCCATGGCCTTAAAAATCATTCGAGCAGGCTATTTTTGGCCTACTTTGTTTGTTGATGCTCACAAAGTAAGTACCCATTGCGACAATTGTCAGCGATATGTTGGTAGAGTCAGAAAAGGGGCATTACATCTTCGCCCGATTCAAGTAGAAGCACCTTTTCAGCAGTGGGGCCTTGACTTTGTGGGAGTTATTGAACCTAACTCATCTGTCGGCCACAAGTATATCTTGACTGCGATTGATTACTTCACCAGATGGACTGAAGCAATTCCAACCAAGAAAGTGGATCAAACCACAGTCATCACTTTCCTTGAGGGGTTGATCACTCGCTTTGGTGTCCCAGATGCCATTATAACAGATAATGGAACTCCTTTCATAGGTGCTAGAATCAGTGAATTTGCGGGTACGTATGGAATTTATTTGAAAACTTCATCTAATTACTATCCATAGGGGAACGACCTGGCTGAGTCAACAAACAAGAACCTGCTCAAAATTTTGAAGAGGACCCTTGGCGATAACAAGCGGAGCTGGCACTTGCTTTTAAACCAAGCATTATGGGCTGATCGCATCTCGGTAAAAAAATCCATCAAGACGTCCCCTTATTCCTTGGTGTACGGTAAAGAAGCTATTTTGCCTATTCATATTGAATTATTGGCCCTCCAAACTTGGCATTTGGTTGATGATGAAACTGATGAGTCCGATCCCATGAGCATGAGGTTGGCTCAACTTTTACAGTTGGAGGAAGAAAGGGAGAAATCGTACCAAGCCTTCATAAAGCATGCTGAAATGACGAAGAAATGGTTCGATAAAAAGGCTTCTGAAAGGACCTTTAAGGTTGGCGACCTTGTATTGAAGTGGAATGAAAAGAAGTCAAAGCCCGACAAACATCACAAGTTTGAGGTAATATGGGAAGGTCCATTTCAGATCACAGGTGCCAATCAAATTAATTCTTTTTATTTGCAAGATATGGACGGTAATGCACTATCAATTCCAGTTAATGGTCTTCATTTGAAGGCCTATTATCAGTGAAAATAGAGATTATGGATGTAAATATGTACATATTTTCCTTTTCACGTTATTTTCTTCTTCGTAGCAATAAAAAAAAAAAAAAATTTTTTTTTTTTGAAAAAGTGGTCAAGGCCCGGGACTTCCCAGGAGGTCACCCATCTGAGTGCTACTCTAGGAAGGTTATGCTTAACTGGGTAGTTCTTAGCAAAATTGAAACCAGAAGATCGAATGGGATGATGTGTTTAGAGGATCCAAAATTTTGGAGGTAAAAAAAAAAACAAAAAAAAAAAAAAAACAAAGGCTCCATTTTTTTGCCCTTTTTCCCCATTCTATACCCTTACCTTGCCAACCCCCGTTTTCTTCTTTTTTTGGCTGTTGTTTTTTCCTTCCCCTTTCCTTCCCCAAAAAATATAAAATTTCCCTCCATATTTTTGAAATTCGAATTTCTGATTTTCCCGTCGAAAATCGAATTTCTGGATTTCCCCCTCTTTTGCTTCCCGCTTTTCCTCTCCCTTGACAAACCTGCCTTGAAAAATCTGCTTTCTTCCGTTTTTGTTTTTCCCATGCCCCGACACGTCTGTTTCGGAAATCCGAAATCACTATTTTGGTTTTTGCATTTCGTGTTCCGTGCTTCCTTTCCTTGCCCCTCACTTTCTCCTTCAAACAACGCAAAAGCGCCCAACAAAAACACAAAACCCAAAAACAAAAAATAGAACAAAAACTTTCCTTCCACCCCACTTCCATAGCCTGAAATGCTTGTTTCAGGATTTCGATTTGACTGCTTCGGCCTCCGAAAACCCTGTTTCGCTTCCCCTTCACAAAAAAAAAAACGCCAAAAAAACCACCAAACAAAACAAAAAACTTTTTTTAAAAAATTTTCCCCCTCCTCGCCCCGCATTACCCTTTTCAGGTTCCACCATGCCCATTTCCACCTCTCGAAAATGCCATTTCGGGTTCCAAAAACAAAAAAAAACATTCAAACCCTTGCTCCCTCCTTTTCCGCCATGCCATTCCATTTTCATGCCTCCATTACCCGTCATCCCCGCATATTTTTTTTTTCTTTTTTTCACCCCACGTCATACACTCCGCCCACTCATCACGCTTTCTAAAAAAAACAAAAAAACAAACATTGGAATGCATGCATTGCCCATAAAATTAGTAAGATTTCCAATGGATACACAAGAAAAATTATAAAAGGAAGCCATCGCTTCGGTTTTCAATCAAACCATTTGCAGAGTTCTTGTTTTGCTCCAAGGTTTGTCATTCTTTGCTGCATATTCAAGGAAAGCTGAAGATGGGGAAGAAAGCTACGGAAGCCAAGAAGATAAAAGTGTAGAAAAGGCCTGAAATCGAGAAGAAGCAACGAAAAGCTCGAGCAGACGAGGATGAAGATGTGGAATTAAGACCCTATGAAGATCGCCTGGCACAGATTAATGATTGCAAAATCACCAACAAAGGAGCGGAAAAGCTGCGTTTGGATGCCGAATTTGCTGCACAAAAAATGTCTGCTGAGAGTCCCCGTACTATAGCATTTCATTCTCATCTCTCCTGGTACCTGTGTACACCCGTGCACCCATGTCCCGAGCTGATTTGGGCAATTGCACAATGTTATAATGCTGATTCAAGAACTGTCCAAAATGCCCACGGAGAAGATTTATTCAGTATTTCAGCTAATTCCATCCGGGATGCGTTTGCTTGTGGTGTGCAACCTCCGTATTATGCCACACACAAAAAGCTCAATTTTAAAGAAGAGGAAGAGAGGTATCAATCCACCATTCCCATGCGACAGTTCATGGAGAGCCAGTTATTGAAGATGCCATGATTTGGAGAGTTGCCGAAACTACCAACGCCATTAAAGAATTTCAAGAGTCCAAATTTGTATTCAATGATAGCATGGCTTACGAGACTATCTTCAGATTCCATAGTGCACAAGTGGCAAGCGTCATTGGTGCAACACATTTCACAAGTAGGGTTTTATGCTCCGACTGCCATGACAGCAACTCCAAACCCCATTTTCTTTGATTGGGCAAGTGCCAAGATTACCGTGTGTAGTTTGTTCTCCAAGATGGAACTAGTTAAGGAAGCCCATAAGCTACAGGAAATATTCGAGCATGAGAGGCGCATTTCTTTGGTTCACTTTGAGACCATCGCAGCTAATGGTTTCCCTAGCTTTGTTGATGATTAGGGCAATATTCTGGCGAAGAAAGACCTGGACGCATTATGGACCATTTTCATGGATGATACCTCAGATATTGATAACTTGGAGGAGCCCATCACTGAAGAGCACATACTGTCGTTGATGCAAATATTCATCCGCATTGAGTCAGGATTACTGGAGCTTAGCCAAAAAGCTAAATATCTTGATCTTGAAAATATTGATACATTTCAATATCTTGTGAATACACTCAAAGTTCGTGAGGCAATTACTATAGATGCATGGGCTGATGCAGTTGCAGTGTATGAATCCATAGCGACACATCTCAAAAAGCAAGATGAAGCTGGTACCAGTAGCAGACCATCAAATGCAATTGATAGCGGGGACTCTGTGCCCAATGAATGAAGGCCTGGGATCGATTGAATTCAGGTGAGTTGAATACCCTGCGAGCCGCTAGAAATGTTGGCATTTTTGCCACATTGAAATTTTGTTGTAAATTTGCCAGTAAAACTTACAAATGCTTCTTGAGTGTTTTCGCACATTGAACATTATTTTTTGAAGTTTTTTGATGGGTGTAATTTTGGGTGCAATCAAAGTAAAATACTTTTTCTTCGAAATGCCCTTTTTGCTCTCCGAAATACCCTTTTCGCTTTCCGAAATGCCTTTTTCGCTCCAAAATATAATAAATGGTTGTAATTTCGGGTGCAATCAAAGTAAAATACTTTTTCTCCAAAATGTTTTGGTCCGAAATGCCCTTTTCACTCTCTGAAATACCCTTTTCGCTTTTCGAAATGCCTTTTTCGCTCCAAAATATAATAAATATTTCTCCTTTTAGGCATTTCATTGGTGCAACTATTCTACTGACAGTTTTTATTAATTTTCAAAGAAATGAAGTTTCCAAGATTGGTTCTACTTATGGTGGTAGAAGATCTTCCAAAGAAAAAGACAAATATTGGGGTAAAATTTCATTCACATAGGATAAAAGTATTAAGTGCACATTCCAAGCAAAAGCCCGTTTCAGACGAATTGAAGACGAGGGCTGATTTTGGGTGAAGTTTCATGTTTCCAATAAAAATCTTCTTTGAAAAAGGATTAAGATTGATAAAATTAATTCCTGTGGCAATTTTATCACCAAAACTGCCAGGTGCTTTTGATTCCAGTGCAATATTGTTCATTTTCGAGGCACCGACCACTTCGTGGGTATGCATTTCCAAGGTACCACCATAGAGAATGAAATCAGATCATTGATTCCTCTTTGAAGCTTGATATGCCATGTGATAAAATCAGTAGATATTTCCTTTGGCATTTGTTCATTGGTTCATGGTTGTTACCGAGGTGAGAGTTGCTGCTATTGGTGTCTGAGTGGCCGACACCTTGCCTCCATATGTATTTAATGAAAGAGGCAAAAACCTCTATAAATACTAATCAAAGTTCTATTTGTAAACAAGGTTGGATATTTTGCAAGAAAACTTCTTAAGTTCTCTGCATCAATAGAAGAGACTTGGCTTCTAAAATTTACAAGCATTATTATGTGTGTGATTTCCTTCTATTTTTAAAGCATTTCTTTTTATGCTTATGTTCCTGCTGTTAAGTTTCGAATTCTATTTTTGGATTTAAAACATTGCTGTGAGTGAGTAAGTACTGAAATGCAATCTGAGGGTTGTCCCTACAAAGGTGTGAGTAAAATTCTGTTGCTTTCCTTTTATTATATGTTGTTATAAAACTTGGTGGAATTTTTGTTGTTAGTCTACCTCAATCTTACATTTTCGGCCTGTGGCCATATTTCCCATCTCTTTCCGTTATTTCTAATTTCTTTCTCGCAACTCTAGTCTTTAACAGTATAGGATTTAGTAAGGGAACCAACCCCCTCTGGAGATTGGTCCGGAGGACATCTTTCCTTCGGCATTTCAGTGTTGGCTGAGTTAGGGCGCACAAGTGATCATATCTTGTACTTAGGCAGATTTGTGACCAACATATTTCTAGTGTATTTTCTTAAACTAGTTATTCTCATGAGGGGTTCTCCTATTATGTGCTTTGTTGGATAGATTTGTTGATTGTGATGACAAGATTCCTCTGTTCTCCTTTCATGTTAGGCAACAAATGCTTCGGTTTGGGCAGTTTTTATTTGTAAATTTATTTTTAACCGATAGCATTTTTATTATTTTACTTTTTTTCAATTGCTTTAGATTCAAAGCACACGGTGGTTTGACCATGGGACAATCTATTTCTAGTGTATTTTCTTAAACTAGTTATTCTCATGAGGGGTTCTCCTATTATGTGATTTGTTGGATAGATTTGTTGATTGTGATGACAGGATTCTTCTGTTCTCCTTTCATGTTAGGCAACAAATGCTTCGGTTTGGGCGGTTTTTATTTGTAAATTTATTTTTAACCGGTAGCATTTTTATTATTTTACTTTTTTTTTCCATTGCTTTAGATTCAGAGCACACGGTGGTTTGACCATGGGACAATCTCTTGTATTTGCTTGATAAAAATCTGCGGCTTATTTGCTAGGAGGTTGTTTCATTAGATTTTTGGGTTTGATTCATGGAATCCAACTCAATCTTTCTTGATGTCTTATTGCTAGATCTAAGGTTTGGGGGTGCCTTTCAAAACCCTACCTATAATAGATTTTGGGACCCTTTTAAAACCCTTATACTATCAATAAAAAAATCAATTCAATTTTAGATAACCAATTAAAAAATATATATTTAAATATATAATTCTTTAGTGTTCAAATATTTTTTTTCTAAAGTTATAAGTTGGGCTTAATTTTATCTTTCAATATCACTAGCTTTCTCTTAAATAAGTATTGCATTTATCAGTGATGAGACCTGGGTTTAACCCCACGACGGATGTGTATAAAAAGTCATGATTAAAAATAAAAATATACCACTTTATGTTTTGAATATTTTTTATAAAAATAATATCTTACAATTAAGAATGTATCTAGAAATTTAAAGAAATTATTATTTATCGTAATATAGTAAATATATAATTCACTTTTATCTTTAGCTATTATGTTGTTTATTATTAAATTGATGACTAAAGTTATTATTAATTATAATCCATATTTTATCATGTAAACTAGTTTTCTTTCTAAATTTTAGTTATGCATGTATCTTATGTACACCTTTCAATTCAATCCGATGTAATAATTCCATACTTTAATATTGACTTGTTTTACAATTTGTTTTGTCTTTTATATTTCACCTTAATTTATTACGTTAAATTTTATCTATCATTCTCTTAGATCTTACAATTTGTTATGTATTTTATAATTCACCTTTATTTATTGTATCAAATTTTATTTATCATCTTCTTGGATCAAGAAATCGTCCTGACTTTTATTTTAATGATGCATTTCAATTTTAGTTTGAACAAAGTTGAAAAGTAGGGCCAATAGATCCTCCCAATCTCCATATTGAAGCAACTACCTACTTTTCCAATAGAAATTTGCCTATGTTAACCTACATTAATTGCAAGAAAAGTAAAGTCTAAGCGTAAAATATTAAGGATAAGAGTGAATCAAATTAATACCAATTTAAATTGTAGGGAAGAAATGCATGTGATCAAACAAAATTTGATAATTCAAATAACATTAATGTTATTCCATTCATTAAGTATAAAATTGATAAGTGAATGACAAGATGACAAAAGGGCAATGCCTCAATCACTATGCACTTAACAAACTAGGAATGTGGTGCCCCTGATGGAATGCATAAGTCTTGCTAATTATTCAAAATTTCATGAGGTTAATACACAATGTGGGTTTTAAAGAGTGTAGCTTTGAATTCTCATGGTCAAAAGATGTTTTTAATAGATCTCATGGCTCGTATTTATAGTAGAATTTTTCACCTGAATTAAATAGTGTGAGAAGTTATTACTTCTAGTCAAAGTAAATATTTAACGACATTGCAAAAACGTGATGTACCTCCATATGTTACATGCCTCTAAATATGCTCTAATAGGATTATAAGACTTTTAAAATGAGTTAGTGCACCACTAAAAGACAAAATGTCATTTTTTAAAGATTTTCCTTGGGATCTGCACTTCTCTTTTTACCCCTCGATAGGCCTGCAAGTGATCCACTCCAAAAAATGAGTGAATCACTCGAAATTTGCTAGTGATTCACTAACATTTTCTAGTGAATATATCTAATAATCCAATTGGTCCACTTTGCAAGAGGATCACTTTGGAGTCAATTGACACTTATGAGCAAATTGACACTTGAGCAAATCATCCCACCTTGGAGACTTGTCCAAATTTTTGTCATTTTCCAATGTTGTTCCTAGGTTTAAAAAAATATTTTTCTATGGGCTACAAGCAATATGCTCCAAAAAATGAGTGAATCACTTGAATAGTGGTTCACTAGCATTTGCTAGCAAATATCTCCTATAATCTAATTAGTCCACTTTGCAAGAGGATCACTTTGGAGCCAATCAACCCTTATGAGTGAGTCGAAACTTAAGCGAATTGACACTTGAGCAAATTGGCCCACCTTAGAGACTTCAAATTTTATCAAATTTACAATTTTTTGTTATTTTGCATTGTTGTTCAGGGTTTACAAAATCTATTTTTTCTATTGCTAATTCCTTAGAAATAGAAGGTAGTAGCCCATTTACTATATTTATGGCAACTTCTAAAGGCACCAAGCTTGATTGGTGAGAGTTCCTAGTTATTGCCTTTATAATTGGACATGGAGTATTCAAAAGTGGAATCCTTGATGTAAAATTATAAAATTGTGGGCCACCTTTATTTAGATCTAGAGTAACAAGTTCAAAGCTATTTCTGAATTATGCAACAGGGTACAACTCAAGCATTGAAATTTTGGCGTTCCACACCAAATCCTCATATTGATCCTATGAGAGGCTATTCCCTTGATCCCATTTATTTTTTTTACTTCTCTAATTAGATTTCTAGTTCAATGATATCCTTTGAAGCACCAAAAAGCATTACTTATGGACACCTCCACTTTAGCTTTCTCTTCTTCAGTGACATTGACAACATCTATGGAGTTGTCCTTTATAAGGGAGTACCTCAATTCCTACACTTTGGAGTTTCCCTTGCTTGTAGGATATGTCCTTCGACTATGTGTTTGTCTTCTTCTTACTAAACCTAGCCATCTACTTCACTTATTCATCAAATATGAAGTTTTTTAATGTATTTTACCTTTGATGTTAGCTCTTCTTCCACTTGCTTAATTTCCTTCGAATAGCAAGGTCCCGTACTTGTTGAGATATGTGGGATGCACCTTATCACAAAGGAACTTGACCTAAGAAATTTTGAGTGTACATTAATGCATCTGGTACCAAAGGGACATGACGTCCCACCACTGAGAACTTGACCTTTATATTTCATATCAAAAGTTCCCTAATGATCAATAGCTCATTTTTTCCTTTCATCATCCAAAATAGGTGGATCACAAGTGTAGAAAATGTTGAAATTATTTTCACTATCATTGTGTTGATTAATATACTTTCTTGCCTTTTTCATGGTGCTTGATATTTCCTCTATCTTCTCTCAAGGGATCACTTTTACCAAATGAGGGAATAAATAATAGTCATCAAAGTTGAGGTGCTCCTTCATGGAGTGGATTACCTTGGATGGTTTTGATGCTATTGGGGAAGAGTACTTTGTGTACCTACATGACCAATGGAGCAATAAAAACAAGGATGTCAGTTTCACATAATGAAATGGATGATTGTGTAGACTAGATGATGATAATGATGAGAGAGATCAAAATTATGATATATGGTGTGACACAACAATGCTTATGGTGTAGGGGATCCGAAGTATGGGTGTTGGGTTGATGGAATAGTTGGTGCTAAATTGAATTATAATAGGAAAAAATGGGGAGGAGACGACCCTACATTTTGAATAGGTAAATATACTAGTGACTCTAAGACTAGGGTTGTGTTGTTTGAGTTGGGATAGGTGCAAAAAAATAAAATAAGTTAGGGATATTTAAGCAGTGATACTAGAATAAATAATAAGGAAAAAGAAAATAAATATGGAGAATAGAAGAAATGAAGGGTGGAAATGAAATGAAGATGGTTGTGATAAAGACGATGGAAGAAATTTGTACTCCTAGAATAGTAACTTACATTCTTTCCCCTATTTTTCTTATAAGTATTTTTTTTCTCTTTTAGGACCCTCTCTTTAGGGTTATCTATCATTTTTCTCTATTCGTTTATCCTTCATTTCCTTGAGTTTTCAAAGTTCTCATGGATTGAGTCATTTTTACAAACCTTAATGTTGTTTGTCATTTTATGACTACATTATTAGCAAGGTCTATCTTATATTGCCTCATCCATTGGGCCATGGAGTTAAAAGGAAGAAAAATCCTTCCACTCTAGAAATGGTACGGATCTCAGACATTGACTTACTACATAATATTCCTAGGTTATTATTTCATCTTACCTTTCTAAGAAAATAAACCATTGATCCTAGGGAAAATAAATGGAAACAAATGGGAACCCAATTGCCTCTTGCAAATTTTGACTTAGTTGAGATGGGGATCTCTCTTTTTCTTTATTTCTTCTTTTTCTTCTCTCTCTCCCTTGGAAATAAACTAAATAAGAGGAAATGAGAAGAGGGAATTTATAGAAACAAATAGCTATCTCCCTAAGAAAAAGATAATCCCATTCATAGGCTTATGTAGATAGTTGCCTACCTTTTAATGTCAATGTTCCAACTCATGATTCTTCGAAACCTATTTAAAGATAGTAAGTTAGATAATATAAATGGTACATATAAATGGACTTTTCCAAGGGGGCTTTCCCAATTTGGAGCTTCATGGATGCACCTTGGGAGATAATGTATTTCTTCAGCCAAACAAGCACAACCCTTAGTGAATATTATGATATGGGTAGGAAGAACTACTTTATCTCTTATCATCATCTTTTAATATCCTTCTTGATGTCAACTATCTTGGAGATGATACTTTCTTTTAACTCTAAAGTGGTGGGAAGTATGGGATGATATATTTTTACTACTATGATATCTGCTCTATCTTTTTTCTTGTTCCATTATGGATTTGGTGTTGGGTACAAGTTTAAGCCTATGTCTTTATGCAACTAGGAAACATAGTGTCACTTATCAATAATGGTTTCTTTTGTTATTATTCCTTAACCGAATCAAATGTCATCCTTCAAAAAGTCAAATTATTGGAATATAAATTTTACCCTTACTCTATTCCCCAAGATTGTAGGAAAATACCCAATTTTAAAATCATAGCTTCTCTACTACTCAATGTAGTCCACTTATCTAAATTCACTTAAGAAATCTCAAGAGTTGTAGGTAAATTTTTCTCCATCTACTATACAATATATACTTTTAGGTTTTTGTCCTAAAACTCTAGTATCAATGCTAGCTCTAATAGAAGTGTCTCATGTTTTGGTTGAGAAAATATTTCATCTTCCTTTAATTATTTATAAGGACCACACATGATAAAATATTGGAAACAAAGATTATATTTGGTAACCTCAAGTCCTTCAAGCATTGTAGTGACTTGAATATCACATGGAATTCTAGGAATTTGATATTTAAAAAAATAGAAATTTCCTCTTCAAAGAAGTAAAATACCTTCATGAAAGGGGATTCACATGTCAATTATTTAGACTTTAAAGTGTTTCCTTCTCCCTCATATTTTTTCCCAAATCCTATTGCTCTTGTATGCTCCAATTCATCATTTGAGGGAGGCATTAATACTTTATGATCTGATTGTTTATTTGCCTTTCTTATTCCCATGGCCAAGACATATTCAAAGGGGAACCCAAATCGCTTGTATTTTATCTCAATTTTTGCTTCCATCATGGAATCTTTCCCTTTCATTGGAAAACTAAACACTTCACATTCTTCTATGGGCTCTGGCTCTTCATTTGAGAAAGAATCAAATGATCAACAATATTCTTCATCCTTATTTCTTTACCTTTAGAATATTTGTTTTCAATCTCATGACTTTCCTCAAACCATAGAAGGCATTCCCATTGATGGAAGGGTAAGGGTTCCTCCATAAGTATCATTGATCCATTGTTACCTAAAGTTTTCTTTGTCATCTTAGGTTTCTTTTCTATTTGAAGGGGGTATACTTCTTGGAGAAGGTCGAGGATACTTTGTAGAATTGTTCATCAATATGCTCTAGATAGGGAGGTAATAACCATTCATTTAAGGTTCTCTAAACATTACAAAGGATTGTGCCACATTGACTTGGGGTGCAATCACTTGATTTAACATGGATTGGTTCATCATAGGTTGACTAATTATTATAGTCCAACTCACGAGTAGGGGTCCAAATCACGAGTAGGGGTTGATAGGACTTGTTGTCAAGTCACTGATCATTGAGGCTCCTACTATTCTCAGGAACTTGTTGATACAATGGTGCCACCTATTATTTATGCATTTGGGTTCAATAAGTTAGAAATTTTTACTATGCAAACATCATAAAAACTTGTTGTTGAGGTGCTTACCCATACTACGTCTACATACAACACTTAATACATGGGTTGTTCTATTAGAGCGTATGTTGGTTGCTATAGAGGATATTAGATCCATTGTTGATTTTATACAATTTGGCTACATGAGTTGTTGTATTGGTTATTGGATCTAATACACTTGTTCTGGCACAAGATTCTATATTATTTGTTTGGCTTGCTTATTTGGCTATAGGTTTTATAGAAATTGTTGTTGACTTTGAGGAACTTGCATGTAGTAGAGTATTTGAGGACTTTGATCCAATGAAATATTATGTTCCATATAAGGATTTCCTTATAATTGAGTCACCATAACACTATCTAAAGCTTGAATATGTCAGGGACAGGAGAAAAAATATTTTTGGTATTTTTTTTAAGAATAAAAATTGAAGAGTAAAAATGTTCTAATACAAAATGATATTATTTAGTCAAATAAGGAAGTTAGAGATAGCCTTTGATGTGAAAATTTATTGCCACTGGCAGTGCAAAAATGAGATGCACTAAAATGTGTGAAGTATAATATAATAATATTCACAATGATGATGAAAAAATTAAATATAAATAGTATTATTAAACTAATATAAGCATTACAATGTATTGCAATAACTTTTGAAGCATATAACTCATTGGAATTTGTTAAAGTCAGTAAAGTCACCAAAATTGCATCAACCTGGATCCTCCTATGTATATGCACAAACAAAGTTTTAAGGTCAAAATTGCAAAATCCTAAAAATTAACCTATGGAGTGATTCACTTGCATTCTAGATAATTTGCTAGAAGGAATTAAACTTGATAACATTTTGCTTTTGAGGTGATTTTCTAGCAAAGTCAAGTTGTCATGACCCTCCCTTGGCAAGAATTTTCATATGATGGACTTATGAATTGTTATGTTTTTTTGAAGATAGACTAAATGGAATTATTTGTAATGTATGATTAGTTTATTTAAGAATATGGTACTACTGATAGTTTGTAAGAGTTTGCATAGTTTTAGGAGCAGGTTACCT
This sequence comes from Wollemia nobilis, assembly GCA_028583015.1. Taxonomy (NCBI): domain Eukaryota; kingdom Viridiplantae; phylum Streptophyta; class Pinopsida; order Araucariales; family Araucariaceae; genus Wollemia; species Wollemia nobilis. Next base: position 14,720,326 of record JAQPPZ010015100.1, read on the forward strand.
TCAGATAGAGTGGACGGGGGAGTCACCTCTAAGGATGAGAAAGAAGAAAATATGGATGAAGATCCATAATGGTCTTAATTATGATTTAATATTAATTACAAGTTTAAGTAATTAATTGTGATTAGCTTTAATTTGGTGATTTGATTATTTAGCCTATTTTTGTAAAATAGGAAATTGAGTTGGAAATTGGGTGACTAAGACCCCTTCCAAACCAAGGGAGGAGAAAGAGCATATTTCCCCTTGGAATAAAATAATAGTTTTCCAAATTGACCCCTCCTCCAAATGAAGGGAGGAGGATTGGCATCTTTGCTAATGGAAATTTAATATTGATTAAATTAAGACATCTTACTATTTCAATAGTAGTCCTTTTAAATTTAGCAAAGAGATCAAAATTAGGGGATGACTAAGTGATTTGGACACCCTCAAAATGAAGGGAGGAGGATTGGCATCTTTGCTAATGGAAATTTAAAATTGATTAATTTAAGGCATCTTACTATTTCAGTAGTAGCTTTTTTAAATTTAGCAAAGAGGCCAAATTAGGATTGACTATTTAAAGGGATAAAGTGGCATCTTTATAAAATTAAAGTAAGAGCCACTTGATGGATCGTAAAAGGAGGAAATTTTTTTAAAAGAGGCTTAGATTTTAGAAAAAAAGTTAGGACCAAGAGGTAGGTATATTTGAGGCAAGCCCTAGGAGGGAGACTAGAAGGAGGATTTGGAGACAAGCAAGAGGAGGAATACTGGAGGAGATGATTTAGAGGCATAAGAAGTAGCTCAAGGAGCCCTACTTTGCTAGAACAAGAGGTTGGAAGATCCCTTCTTTTGTCTTGCTTTGTTTGGAGACTAATGGTTTACAATTCTTAAATGTTTATGCTTGAATTAAAGCTCTATATTTGCTTGCCATTCCTAAGTGTTCATGCTTGTGGGAAGTTCTAATTGCTTGCAAGTTTTATGAAGCTAGGATTTAATGTTTTAAGCCTTCTCTTCTTAGGATAATGTCTCTGTTGATTGTGTATTCAACCTCTATTTTTAGAGTCCATTATGCTAACACAAAATCTTCTTTCCTTGCATGGTGGATTGCACTCCCTTAGCAATGAAACATTTCACATTATACGTTACCTATAGAGAAGGGTTAGTATCATTGGTTATAGAAATTGAATGTTGGTTTAGATGATGTCTGGCTTGGCCTATGTATTCAATCATCTACTTGTTGAAAGTGCCCTAAAAATGTATGTTGAAATGTCTACCTGAGAATGTTATAGACCTAGTTCAGATGAAGAGATGCTTCACCCTTGAACCTGGATGTTAAATTCCTGATTCCACCTAATATGTTTTGTAATAGACACTCAAACCTCCTATGTTAATTTGGTTTATCAATTTGATCGATCTATAGAATCATCCATGGAGCTAAAACCACCTCATGACGACGTCTTCTGTATATTAGTGATCCTTGGAGGTATTCTTGTGAGGTTTAAAACCTATATGAGTGTCATGACCCGTTACCCTCCTATTTTATTTAAAGAATATTAATTGATCTTGGGAGATCAATTAATGCCTAGTATAAGGGACATGACCATAAAGAATCCTACAAAAATTCTAATAAAATAATTTTATAAGGGATAAGAAATATTAGTTATTTAAAGGCTATTTATGGGGTCTAGTAAAAAGATAAATTGGAAAGATTATATTTTAAAAAATTAAAACCATACAATAAATATTGTGCAGATTTAGTGAACCCTATGTGGATGGGCCTAAAAAGGACCAATGAATTTTTAATAGCTCATGGGTCACCCTACCTTTTGGGGAGTACTCATGTGGATACCTGGTATTGGTGGAAGTATGAGAGGAATCTCATAACCTATCAAGAATAGTTCCACCATTGAAACTATCTTATGCCTCAACAGTAGGAACTTTGACATTCATCTCATCCCTAGAGAACCCTTGAAGGACATGATGAAGTCACAATGGTCCTAGGAATCTATTTAATATTATTATAATGTGGTCACTATTTGGCCCATGAGTGGGAAATTTTCCTATAAATAGAAGGTATTTTTGGAGAAGCTAGGTTCTAGGAGTCTTAATGGTCTAGGGAGTATGCTCTTCACCCATGGGGTGAATAAGAAACCAGAAGAATTGGAAGATCTCCTAATTAGAGCAAGGAATATCTAGGAACTATGGGAGGGCTGAATAAGAAACCAGAAGACTTGGAAGATCTCCTAGTTAGAGCAAGGAAGATCTAGGAAATATGGGAGGAATAGGGAGTTGGAGGCGAGCAAGAAGGAGAAGACTATAATTCCAAGCCTATTGAGAAGTTGAGGTTAGGGGTTCTTTTCCAATACCAGATCCTGAATGTTTTAATATATGGCTATGATTTCACAATGAATGTTTAGTAGTATTGTTTTGAAATTGGAACACTCATTTCTTTTGTAGTACATATAAATTGGAAATGCATTCATTTGATTCCTTCAATGCCCTGGGCATCCAACTAAATCATCCATTTCATCATTATATTTTAGTTTAACTTGACTTGGTCTATGTACATCAACATATGTTTTACTATATTTTAATGATATACCTGAGACTTCAATGATGTTTGGACTGATTCTATGTAAATCATCTTATAATGATTGATTATAGCTTGGACTACATTCTAAGGTTTATGTAACCTGTTAACACCCAATATTGAGAATATCTGACCTAGATTGCATAGTTCTTCCTCTACAAGTCATTTAAACCCTCTTTCAAATTTACAATGGAGGTCGAGGATCAAATCATAGTAATGACCAATGCTGGTCCATCTTTGATGAATGTTTCATGGGGCTTGATTGTCTTTTAACCTAAGACTGGTTTTGGTATTCATTATGCAGATCTAGCATCTGCAAGATACGTCCCTGGGTACTAATCCCCCTATTATCCCTTGTAATAGAAATCTAAAATCGAAGGATGACATAACCAGATTTGTGGTTTAGGAATTCTCATCATAATTTTTCCAGTAAAACAAAAACCAAGTTTATTGAATTCGCTTTAATACCTAAATCGACCCGTTATGATGTCGATTTAATAGTCTACCTATTAGGGATGGTGATCTGCTTTATCTGCGTAGTAATCATCATGTTGATTTTATCTCCTTTACCTGGTGGATGTTTCATATAGCAACGAGCACCTCATTATAACCGTTTCCCATATCGAAGATTTGAAACACCTTTTAAGGTTGTTATGCTAGGGGTGAAGACATTGTTTGAGCAGACATTTCCCTATTTCAACCAATTTTAGCAAAGTTCTCGTGTGTCACATCAAATCGATGACTGAAACCTTGGCATCGATGATTAAACCCTGAATCCACCCTAGTATAGCTTCTATTAGAGTATGATCAGGTTCTTAGCCTGTATAATACCAATAGAATTCATGCCTCTGAAAATTGTATCTCATGACCTAGAAATCACCTCGCTTTCTAAGCAATATCATAATTGTCCAGGAAGATCGAAGGCTTCTGTAAGTTTCCATCTGAATGATCGATTTCATAAGCCATACCATGCCTCTAGACTCCTATTGGGCAAAATCCCCTTTTTGCCTTTACAATCCTCCTCATGAAATGAAGCTCCAACCCTGTTAATGACATGCAGGGAATTTCAAACCCCATCGAAGATACTGATAATTTCACGGTTTATAGCAGTTAGCTGTGTCAAATCTGAGTGCTATGGTGGATGTTACCTAATAAGGGTGTCATGTCACTCAAAATATCAGATATCTAACCCTGTTGTATCATTACTGATCTACAGTGACACATAGCAAGAGATAAAAACATGTGTCAAGTCTTGCATGTGTAGATTTGATAAGGTACATATTACAAACCTCCTTTTTAACGAAGCCTAGATCAAATATCTCCTAGGGTAAATCATATGGCGATAGCATCAAACTGCAAGGTAATAGTCATCATCATCATGAGGTCTAAATATCGATACCCTGGTTAGAGTGGTCTTGGAATTGGTGAGATGAATAAAATCTATGAATGGCTAATATTTCCACTGCTCCACCAGTTAAGGAAGCTCATTTGGTTAGTCACCACTATGTCTCGACCAAGCACACCCTCTTTTACTGAATCAAGCTAAATCCTGTGTAGAGGGATACGTTATTAGTATCTTATGACGGTTTGGGCTCAATTATGAAAACGAATCACATAGAAAGAGTTGTTTCCCTTCAAGATAATGGGCTTAGAAAGGTAAAATTAAATTATGATGATATTATCAAAAAGGGTATATTGGTCTATAAGTTAAAACCACATATTGGGAGAAATAGGGGACACATTTAATGAAGGTTAATGGGGGGGGACATTTAATGAAGGTTAATGGGGGAATCTAAATTTTTAGCAAGCGAATTGAAATTATTCTTTAAGTTATAAAGTTAAAGAGTTCTTTACTTATTGAAACTATAACAACATTATAGGATAGGGAATGGAATGCGTAAATGGAGGCCTAAAAGGGTTAATCCATATTTTGATTATAAAAGATTTCAAGTGAATAAAATGGCTAAATGAAAGCTTTAAATTCTAAATCAATATTTTATCATAAGATAAATGAAAACCCTAAATACTAAATCAACATCTTGACTATAAAGACTTCAACTGATTGGAATGATTAAATACAAGGCCAAATCAATGTTTTGGTTATATAGGATATCAAGTGATTAGATTTGGTAATATTTAACCTAGTAAAGGGTTAAACTTTCTTATTCTAGAGACTATAACTATACCTTGCTACTAATAGATAGCATAGAGGAAATTGACTTAGAGAATATTACATATACTAAGGGTATGGGACCTTAATGTATGTAAGGGAAAAATTAAATGTATCAATCATGGATATTGACCATGAAATTAAAATTAAAGAGGGGATATGAGAATCCCTATCAAGGACGTTTCTCCAAAATATGATCCGATGAATATCATAATCTCATATGAGATGTTATGTTCATGGCGTAAATAAAGAGATCAATAGAGTTTATCACTTGTATCGTGAATTGAAGGATCAGTCGGATTTTCCTATGGGTACGAAAAGTACATTTATGTTATAAACGATGACTTAGAGAAAGGAATTGGGAGATTCCTTAATTGCATCGTGAACTTATAAAGGGATAACTACATTCCTTGATTTGTATTTTGATTTTAAGGGATACAAAGGTGCTCTTATTTATTTGTATTATTTAACAGCTCAAAATTATGAATATGAGGAAAATAAATATTTTGGAGGCTGGGTTTTTCCCGACAGGGTTTCCTAGGATAAATCTTGGTGTTACTTTAATTTTGTGGTTTGATTTATTATATCTTGTGAATGGTGCAATTATGTTCAAATGTAAATGATTTATGATGTTGTATTCGAACGATGTATATTAGATGTGGTGATTAACTTTATGCACTGTAATTAATGCTAAATTTTTAGTAGGATAAATATGTTTGGATGCTAGAAAAGTATGCTCAAATTCCATTATGTTGTTAATTTAATGTAATGCAAATGTCTCATTATTTTTGTAATAATGATTTATGTTAGTAGAACAATCTCATGTGATGGATGGATGTTATTTAAATATGTTAATGGTTCAATAGCATGTGTCTAATTTTTTTTTTTGAAAAAATTGAAAAAACTTGTATTAAAACAAAGATCAATTACAAAAGGGAGTAAACACATCCCAGCCGAGAGCAAAGAAGCAAGATTACAACAAGGCGCGAAAACGTGACATGTCGCGAAATCGCGACATGTCGCGATATCGCGACAACAACCCAACCGAGGCCGCGCCAGAGCAACAAGTCGCGAAATCGCGACATGTCACGAAATCGCGACGGCACAACCCCAAGGCGCCCAATCACCAAAAGTGTCACGAAATCGTGACGAGATTTCCAAATGGCGCCTGTTCACCAGAAGTGTCGCGATATCGCGACGAGTTTTCCCCTTGGCGCCAGTGCTTCAAAAGTGTCGCGATATCGCGACGAGTTTTCCCCATGGCGCCAATTCTCCAAAAGTGTCGCGAAATCGCGACGAGTTTTCCCCTTGGCGCCCAAACTGCAAAAGTGTCGCGATATCGCGACGAGTTCTCCCCTTGGCGCCCATTCATCAAAGGTGTCGCGATATCGCGACGATTTTTCCCCATGGCGCCTATTCCCCAAAACTGTCGCGAAATCGCGACGAGTTTTCCCCTTGGCGCCCATTCTTCAAAATTGTCGCGATATCGCGACGAGTTTTCTCCTTGGCGCCCAACCTTCAAAAGTGTCGCGATATCGCGACGATTTTTCCCCTTGGTGCCAGCTCTCCAAAAATGTCGCGATATCGCGACGATTTTTCCCCTTGGCGCCCAATCTGCAAAAGTGTCGCGATATCGCGACGAGTTTTCTCCTTGGCGCCCAACCTTCAAAAGTGTCGCGATATCGCGACGGTTTTTCCCCTTGGTGCCAGCTCTCCAAAAATGTCGCGATATCGCGACGATTTTTCCCCTTGGCGCCCATTCAGCAAAAGTGTCGCGATATCGCGACGACTTTTCCCCTTGGCGCCTATTCTCCAAAAGTGTCGCGATATCGCGATGATTTTCCCCCTTGGCGCCCATTCTCCAAAAGTGTCGCGAAATCGCTACAACTTCCAGCCACAGGCCCCGACGGCGCAACAGGTCACGAAATCGCGACAGCTTCCCTCCAAAGGCCGCGACGGTGCAACATGTCACGAAATCGCTACAACTTCTCTCCAAAGGCAGCGACGGTGCAACAGGTCACGAAATCGCTACAGCTTCTCTCCAACGGCCGCGACAGCGCAACATGTCACGAAATCGTGACAACTTGCCTCCAAAGGCCGCGACGGCGCAACAGGTCGCGATATCGCGACAAAAACCACCCTTAGCATTTTCTTTGTTCATTGTCTCAAGGATCGTTCCAGGCCCTGCCTAATCACTTCATCCTCCAAAGGCATGTCACTGTGCAGCTGCACCCCTACCTCTTTCTCAGCACCCATCTTCGCAAGGAAATCGGTCGCTTTATTTAGATTTCTACTCACATAAACAGGGATCACGTCATCTAATTCTCTCCATAGTTCCTTGATTTGAGAGACCAGAATCCTCAACCTCCATGCTTTCAAAGCAAAGTTCCTCATGCAGTCAAGAGCTCCAACCAGTATTTGAGAGTCAGATTCCAGAATTATCCTCCTATGGCCCTGATTAACTGCCCAAATAGAAGCAGCTTTGATAGCAATGGCTTCAGCTTCGTTATTTGTGGTTCTGCCCAATCCTTGCAGTTCCCAATAGAGCACGGTGCCCTCGTGATTTCGGCAGACCACACCAATGCCAGCACTGCCCGGATTGCCCTTAGCAGCTCCGTCAGTATTGATTTTAATCCAACCGTCGGGAGGAGGTTTCCAGCTAGCTCTGACCTGTTCCTCTTGCTTTTCAACTCCCTCATCCATTGGCCCCGAATCAACCTGAGTTTCCTCATTTGCGTGGATGGCAACTGTTTCAATGACTTTGCTCCAGATGACCTGCCAAACACCATCAAGCGTGGAAAACATTTCTCAAAAAATTCTAGCATTTCTCTCCAACCACACTTGCCACCAAATGAAGTTTAAGCCGAGCTCCCAACCGATTCGAAGAGCTTTAGATTTAAATCTACCCCTCTTCCATCTTTCCAGAATGTTAATCCGATTCAAATCACCATTAAGCTGGATTTTATAGTGAGAGAACCAGCGCTTCCAGATCTGGCGCGTGAAGGGGCATTCAAACATCAGGTGATCAGCTGTTTCCTCGTTCTTATGGCATAGAACACATTGAGATGGACCGATGATACCTCTACACCTGAGATTGTCGAAAGTGAGAATTCCATTGTGCATAACCTGCCAGGCAAAAAAGTTCACTTTCGGCCAGCCCTTGGATTGCCAAATCTGTCTCCAGTCCTCAATCGGATAAGCAAGGGGGGGAGGCTCAGGGAGGATGTTATCATATCCGTCTTTAACAGTATAAATGCCAAGGCTCCCATAGCCCCAAGCTAATTCATCCTCCTCGTCTCTCCCAGTGAGAAACCTTTCTTTCAAGATTTTGGTCAAGATGGGTGCCGGCTCCGGAGGGATTGAAATTGGCCACTCCTCCAACTTCTTAAACTTCTTAAACTTATACCCCCCCAGCTGAGTAGTATTGAAATAACTTTCAATTTGGACCCAACCCTTGGATTCTATGGCAGCTTTTATTGGGAGTAACTCGGGGAATTCAACCATGATGGGTGGAAACTGATCCCATGAATCTGTCCAAAAACGGGCCTTCTCCCCCCTCCCCACTTTCCAAAATAGCTGGTCTTTAATAACCTGAGATCCAAGCTTGAGAGCCTGCCATACTAAGGATCCAGCACCCTCCAAAGAGAAGCGACCCACCTCATTGGGGTTGACATGACCCAAGTATTTACTAGTGAGAATTCTACTGAATAAGGAAGTTGGCTGGGAAATCCACCTCCAGTACAACTTTCTAGCCAAGGCTTTATTATTTAACCTGGATCCTCTCAGTCCCAGCCCACCTTTTACCTTGGGCTGGGTAACTTTATCCCAGCTCACTAAGGCCCACTTTCTCTCTCCCTTTGGTCCTTCCCACAAAAACTTTCTAGCCATCCTGTCCAATTCTTTCCAGATTGTAAGCGGGGCAGCCAAGATAGAGAATTTGTAGATAGGCATGGCTTGAATGACTGACTGTAAGAAAGTTACTCTGCCACCATAGCTTAACCACTTGTGAGACCAGTGATTAATTCTTTCCTTGATACCCTCAAGCAAGTGCCTCCAAGTGTCAAGTTTCAGCTTCTTGAAGTGCAAGGGGATCCCCAAGTAAACCACAGGGAGAGCAGTCCTAGTAAATCCCAGGATTTCTAAAATTCTGTTATGAAGCCTGTGCTCCAGATTGAAAAAGACCACTTTGGATTTCTTGTCATTAATGACCTGTTGAGTAGCCCTGAGATATACATTAAGAGTATCCCTAATCGATCTTGCTTCCCCGAGGCTGGCAACTCCCATCAGACCAGTGTCATCCACAAAGCTGCAGATGCGATAAAACTTCGTCCCCCACCCTAACACCCAATAATCTGCCTTGTTGTCTTCTCCTCAAGAAAAGTCTGCCAAGACCTTCAGCCATAATCAAAAATAGATAAGGAGAACAAGGATCCCCCTGGCGGAGACCCCGAGAGGCTCCAAAAGGCTGCGAAGGAAGGCCCTTGATTAGAACAGAGTAGGTCGGGGGAAGAGACACGGCTCATGACCCACTCAATCCAGTCCTGAGAGAAACCAAAGGCAGCCATCATTTTGGCCAGGAAACTCCATTCAACCACTGTCATAAGCCTTGGACATGTCCGGTTTTATGAACATCCCTTTATTCCCGAAGTGTGCATTGAATGAATAGCTTCCTGAGCGAGAACCACCCCATCCGAGAATCTGTCGACCCTCAACAAAACCCCCTTGCTCGAGAGGAGATAATCCTTGTGAAGAAGGGGTTTTAGTCGCTCGGCCATTACCTTGGTGATTATTTTATACAACACATTACATAAGGCAATAGGCCTATAATCTGAAATATGGCTCCCCTCCTCCCCTTTTGGAATCAAGGTAATGAAAGTGTGGTTTAAAGCTTTAAGCATTCTCTTATTTTCTCTGGATTCTTCAACCACAGCTCTAACATCTTCCTCTAAGCAATCCCAGAAGGCCTGAAAAAACTCAATGGGGAAACCGTCAGGACCTGGAGTTTTACCAGTACTCATTCCAAAGACCACAGCTGTCAGTTCATCTCTATCAATGGGTTTGAGGAGGGCCTGATTTTCATCCTCAGAAATGAGAGCAGGAATGACAGAAATAACTTCATTTTGGGCCTCAGCATCTTGAACCGCACTTTCCTTAAAAAGCTTTGAGAAATAATCCATAGCATGGGAGTGTATAGCTGGAAGAGTGTCAAAGGAATGACCATTCTCATCTTGAAGGGCCTCCATCTTGTTCATCTGTCTTCGGGCACAAGCAGTCCGATGAAAGAATTTTGTATTTCGGTCCCCTTCCACTAACCAGGTAGTTCTTGCTCTCTGCCTCCAATAGGTCTCCTCCTGGTTGTCAATGTCCTCCACCGCTCTACGCAAGGCATCATCCTCATCCTTGAGCTGGTCTGTAATAACTCCTTCTCTGAACTGTTTCTGGACCTCATCCCAACGGGCCACCAACGGAGCTCTTTGGGCCTGGAAGTCAGATTTATTAGAACGCCTCCAATATTTCAACTGAGTTTTGACATATTGAAGTTGTTTGTGAATTCTGAACATTGCTCTTCCATAAGCTGGGCGGCCTTCTTCCCACCATTGTGGGATTTTCTCCCGAAGTTCTTCTTTCTGCAACCAAAAATTCTCAAATCTGAAAGGTTTGTGATGGTGTCCCCTCCCGCCCCACCTTCCAACAGAATAGGACAGTGATCAGAAACAGGGCCTGCTAAAATCTAAAAATTAATGTTCCATTTTACAAACGTCTCTTCTGAAAGCAGAAAGCGGTCTAGTTTCACCTTCCTACTATGTGGCTCCCTCCTTTTATTAGTCCAAGTGAAGTTATTGCCAGGACATTTGATGTCCACTAGGTGTAAAGCCTGGACTTGAGCAATCATGAAACGGTCCCCTGGATCCAAAAGAGGTGTTCCCCCTTCCTGGTCTCTAGAAGATAATTTAGCATTAAAGTCCCCCGCTACAATCCAGTCTAGATCTTCCCTAGATGCTCTCATATCATGCACAGCCTTCCACTGCCGCCTCTGGCCCTCAAGGGTTTGAGATCCATAAAAGTTAGTGATTAGAACGACTTCCGTCGAGACATTATTCCTAAAAAGAGAAGTGAGAACACCCCTCCAGGCAAGGTGATCTATTGCAGACCATTCCAGAGAGTTCCACAGAGTAACAATCCCCCCTGAGGCACCTTGGGCAGCCACATCCATGTGACCAGCACCCTTCCAGATTTTGTTGATTGTTTTAGACATAAGATCCAAAGACATCTTAGTCTCTTGTAAAAGCAAGAAATCAGTATTGCTATTTTCTAATAACCTTTGAACAACAGATTGATGGGTCTTGTTGTTTAAACCCCTCACATTCCAAGATTGTATAATCATGGGTTACCCTGGGAGCAATAAGAATCAATTGTCCTCATCGATCCTCCCATGATCAATTTGTCTCCTTGGGCTGCTAGCAGCTCCTTATTGGATCTTCGACCTGCTCCCTGAGAATTGCTATTTTTTGGTCTTTTTTCAAGCTGGGTTATCCCCAAAGATGGCCTTTCCCTATTCTTCTCTGCTATCCCCATGTGGACATCCTGAGATACTGACTGCTCCGGATTATGGACTACTAAGGCACCAGAAGACACTGGTTGTGATACTTCACAGGGATCAACTATCTGTTGTATGACAGGAGAAGGTGAGAGGGGGAGCTGCCCAGGAATATTAGAAGTTTCCTTGAAACCCTCCAAGCCCTCCATAGAGTGATCCTCTTCATCAACCAATGACTTAAAAATCTCATACCTATTGGCAGGCACGAGATTAGATTGCTCCTTTCCCTCCTTTTTCTTTGTCCGTCTTCTTCTTCTGGGTTGTTCAAAACCCTCTCTCGGAGCGTTCTGGCCCTGACCAGAGCTATTAGGATCTGTATTAGGAGTAGCCTTATCCTCCTTAGGCAGGTTTGGCATACCTGAAGGGGCCTCCATTTTGGCATTCATATTAATAGGACAGAAACGGGCTAGATGCCCATGCTTATGGCAAACCCGACATCTGAAGGGTAGGGCCTCATAGTCTAGCTGTTGGATCCAGGTAAGACCTGCCAGTTCAATATCCAACTCAGCCGACAGAGGCTGGCTGAGATCCATATCAACACAGATTCGAGCGTACACTGCCATGCTCCCTTCAATAGTGTCTCTGGCAACACCAATATGTCTACCAATCGTATTGCCAATCATGGCCAATACCTGCTCACCCCAGAACTCCATAGGAAGGGCGTATAATCTAATCCACACTGGTACAGTAGTAGGTTCAACACGAGGGTCGAAGCCCACCCGCCATGGTTGTACAAAAAGCCCTGTCGGGCCATGGTTCTTCTTTTTCGACTCGAAAGCCTTATTTCTATCGGCCAGAGCCGAAAAGCTGACAATAAAATAACCATTACTAATAAACCACAATGAGTACTCACCGTGGGGTTCCCAGTTTTGATGGATCCATGAATGCAGGAAGTTCAGGGAGGGGCGAATGCCCATGAACTTGCAGATTAGGTCATGGTTCGCTCTGTAGAGAACTGATTCTTCAACCATGCTGGGCTCAATGACGATTTTTGGCCTGGATTCGGCCTGCGGCAGACAACCATTCACCCGATGAGCTGACGGTCGATTCCCAGCAATCGTGAAGATCTTCTTGTATGCCATCTTTTGCGCTTCAGCAGTCTTCGGGGAAGAATCGCCTTTAAACAGATCAGCGTAAGAGCTGGTGTTTCCTGAGTAAGGAGCCGGAGAAGTCCCCATTGGACCCTCCTGGGGCACCGATCGGATCTTCAGATCCCCGTACCCTAAAGGCACTTCAGCAAGTCAGCAGAAACCAGAGAATATTCGAGGATGCAGAAACCCTGGTTCAGAGGAGAAAATCGCCAGAGCTCGTTTTCCCGCCTAAAAAATCCAACCATCTTCAGCATGTGTCTAATTTTCACTATAACATTAAAGGGTAATAAATGATATGCAACTCTGTTTATGCTATAGAAATTTGGATTTATGCATTATATCCTTATTCTTGAATGGAACACCAATCCGTCTAAAAATAAGATTTTGTATAATGCTTTAAACCTAAGGACATGATGTAATGAATTAAATGCTCTCAAGATGGTTTAGTTGAAAATATGTTGTGGAATAAACTCTCAAGAGGACGTTATGACCTTGATTCTCAAACCAAGATAGATCCTCCACTATACACTAAAGGATTAAATTTACAAGGGACTAGTATTGTCCATTTAAAAGGAATTCATTAGAGGAATTGCCTAATTAAAGGTGTAATAATATGCAAGGAGGATTAAAGATAGATGTTCCATGGATTTTTATCATAATAGTGATACAATAATCTTAGAACTCCTTTCTAGATAGACTAGATCGAAGCTAAGATTTATGGATAACCATAGGTGTGGTTATTCCATCCATGATGGGTTACCATCTTCAAGGCATTCACCTAGTCTGGGTGGACCATTTGGTGATTTCCTCCTTTTAAGAGGATGAAACCAGTATGCTAGACCAGCGTACTCACACCAACTAGGGTATGAAGGTTTCATAGAAGCTGATCACTTCTACTTATGAGACTCTGATCAAGTCTCTATAGCTCATGAAGCTATTTGCCTTGAAATCTATAATCCAAATGAAATATACCTATCTTGAATTATGTATTGGGTATTTGCTATATATATATATATGTGGATAAGGAGTAATGAAGGGGTTCGTTACAATGAGCACCTATAAATCAAGAATGAATCCCCTGTATTATAGTCTCTTTATCAGATGATATCTTCAGGTATTATCTGAGACCGACCAATCAAATCATCCAATATATGCCTAGGGTAGTGTTTAGATGCTTGGAAAAGAGCTTTGGGAGCCCTTTAATAAATTTTTAGGTCCTTGTGAACCGACCCCTTGAGAGATCAAAGTACCCTGGGTCATGCTCAGCCACCCAAGTGGAATCCTTTTTAAAGGCCTCCTCGAGCAATATCCCACATAGGATATGCTCAAGGCCTAAAGGCCTTTAAAGGGAGAAAACTCCCATATGTCTTCGACCACCAAATGGTGTTCAAGGATCGAAAAACCTTGTGGACGGGCTACCGCCAGTTGGTGATGCGCTTACCATGAAATTCATACCATTGAATGCTGACTAATGCTTGATTTAATACCACGTTCTTGCTTGTGGTTGTTTGTCAATTTTAAGGTGCACCAGGTGGCCTAGGGATAAATTAGTTGAAACATTTTTTTAAAAAGGGGAGCGGGATTTAGTCCCACATGCTCCTGGTGGAAGTATTGATGAGGTTTAAGTAGGGGAAGCCTCCCCTACTAAAGTGACCACGTGGTGGTGGTAAACCTAGCCAAGGAGGCTAGGGCACTATTTGCTATGTGCAGAGGTTTGACTTGCTAGGCGTTGGTGGAAGTTTGACTTACTTGCTAACAAAGGTTGACTTGTTTGACCTTCTAATAAATCCCATTTTTTGGAGAAACCCTTTTGGAGTAATCAAAGATTAAAAAGGACTAGTATCTTATTTTGATTAATTAGAGGTTAATATTGACTAAAATCTTCTTTTTGAAGTAATCAGAGATTAAAAAGGACTAGTCTCTTATTTTCATTAATTAGAGATTAAATTGACTAATCTCTTCTTGTTGGAATAATTAGAGATTAAATAGATTAATCTCTTCTTTTGAAAAACTAATTGAGATTTAATGGATTAATCTTCCCTCTTGGATTTTCTAAGAGATTAAGTGGATTAATCTCCCTTTTGGTATTATTGAATGCATGCTTAAAGTCAAATTATGAGGGAAAATTTGATAGCATTGTAGTACAATTTCGTGGAGAAATTGTATATGAACTATAGTACAATTTTATGGGGAAATTGTAGGGAACTATAGTATAATTTTGTAGAGAAATTGTAGGTTAACTATAGTACAATTTTATGGAGAAATTGTGTGTTAGCTAGGATAATTTTGTGGAAAAATTAAATAAACCCTTAGATCAAATTTTGTGAATTATTTTGATAGGATTTGTAAAACAAATCATGGCTTGATTGTAAAGATAATTTAGATAAAATAATTTGCTTATTGAATGGTTGTAGCCATTCATGGATAGAACTATGGAAGTTCTAAAATGATGATAGAACTGTGGAAGTTCTAAACTAGGATATGAACGTGGAGTTCATTCTAGAACTGTGGAATTTCTAGGTTTTTGATAAAACAGTCTTTGGAAAAGAATGAACATGGAGTTCATTCTTGAAGGGATTATAAGGTCCCTTCATGAAACCTAATTAATACAATATAATATGAATGTTGAAGGGATTATAGGGTCCCTTATTGAAACCTATTTTATACAATATGATATGAATGTAGAAGGGATTATAGGGTTCCTTCTTGATATTTATTTTATATTATATGATTGTTGAAAACATGATACTTTGTTTGGTGAAAAATAGGTTGTTACTGAATGTATTTGGAAAGAATGGTGTTTCTTTCGTAACATAAAGAATTGTGGAAATTCTTATGTAATATATGGATACTTTTGAAAAATAGAATTGCAGAATAACCTTAAATTGATTGTATTAGAGAAATTTATGATTATATAATAAAAGGATATTTTTGAGGCTGGGTTTTTACCTTCGGGTTTTCCAGGATAAATGTGGTGTTATCTTTGAATCTTGCATATTCTATTTTAGTTTAATGTATGTTTTTCAATAAAATATTATTTATGATGATACATGCCTAGTCTTTTGCTAATATGGAATATGAATGAAATAATGTATTGTTTATATGATGGAATATTTTATATTCACTTAAGAATGTTTTAGTTAATAAAATAGATTAAGATGGAATATGAATGAATTCATGTTTTGTTTATATGATGTAAATATTAATGCTTCTGAAAATTATGATGAATATATAATGTATGGATTTGGAATATTTACTTTGAGATATTTTTAAAAAGTGTAGTTATGTAATGGAATCAGTATATTCTTTATTTTGCTTACATGGAGAGCCTTTTGGGCTTGTGTATATCTACATGATGCGATATTATTATTACATGCACTAATTAAATTTATAAAATTGATAGACTTCTCATAAGTTATGTAATTTTCTATTCATAATTAAAGATGTTCCTTTAAGGTTCACATTTAAAAATAGAGACCATGGTTAGATCTCTTAGAGGTTAATAATGAGAGTAGAGGCTCTTAATTCATTATAAAACCTGAAACATGATACTTGAGGGAAGTTGCAGTAGGCAACACTCAAGTCTCCTTGCATACTCTAGGTGGTGTAGCCCAGAGGGTTCCCAAAAGTGGGTTGAATTTGAGAAGTTCCTAAGTGGAAAAGCTTGGACAAGTTATTCTACCATGGATGTATGGAGTAACATTGCAAGTTTTGTATTGACACCTTGAATGGGAAGGCTCGAGTGACCAAGCTATTTACCATGGGAAGTCATAAACACCTTAATTATCTAGTTTAGTAATTAAGCACTAAGCGCTAGATAGCTCACTATGGAGTTGTAAGTATCTAGGCTTCCAAACATTATACTTGGTTCCATAAGTTAATACAAGATGTGGCCACATCCTGACCACTTGAGTGTCATCTACAATGACTAGTCTCAGTTGTAGTATGCCTAGGAATGAAAAATAAAGTTAGAATACATCTAACGATACTTTGGGTGGTGTAGCCCAAGGTGGTTATTTTATACATCTATGTGAACTATATCTAATGAACTTAACATATGTTGTTAAGGATAAAAAAATTATTAGTCGATCAATGGGTTTAGTTAACATTGAGGTTGTTATAGTCGGTATCAGAACGTGGCTAGCAAATGGACTTTAGTATAAATTCTAGACTAGTAGAAAGATATTGGTAAAATAACCAAAGGTTGGTTCAAGATAAAAGGTTACTCAATTAGAGCTTTAACAACTAAAAACTCTAGTCATAGGATTAGAAGCTTCCATGAATAAGCTAATGATGGTTTAAAAATTAATCCTAGGAAAGGTACCTTAACTTTGGTTTGACATCTTGTGTGGGGTATGTATAACCATCATTATTAGGTGGGTGATAATGTATAAGCCTACTTAGGAATAGTGTCTTACATGGGGTAAGAATAATCATAATAATTGTAGAATAAATGATTTAGTGTAAAATTTTTGAGATGACACCTTATGGATAGTCAAGCATGATCTAGATCATTGTTAGCAGAGTGATAATGATCATAATTAAAATGGCACCCAAGATAAGGTGTATAAATGGATTTATACGGGATGAATTTATGGATGAGACATCAAATGGGTTAAATTGCCATAAAGGAGGGACACACATGAAGAAATAATAGAATTTCAATCATGTTAGGAAACGTTGTAGCTACGGGTGGCTTAGAGGAATGATGTGTCCCTACTTAATTAATACGAGAATGGTGATGGGCAACACAAGAGGAATAATATGATCGAGACATGATCCATGGAGGATGAATGTAGAGACTTGAGATGATCGAGATGTGAAAACTGAGAAGGTTGGTATAATGTATGAGATGTATTATGTGTTGGAAAAACTAACACATAGATAAGCTATGATGATGGTGCTTATATCAGGTATTATTTTACCTGATTCATATGGTGCATGATTTTCCTTGGATATGATAGGAGTAGTGTAGGACCTATTAGAGAGTTCAATAGTGTTTGCATGGGAACCAATTTTTTTGGCTTAGAATTAGTTATTCAAGGTTCGAATGATGAAGCGATCAGGGATGGGTTGTAGCATTTTAATACAAGTATGGGCCAGAGATACCTTATGCATTAAGATGAAAAATGAGGAAAGAGATGAAGGTTCACAGACCACATGAAGGCAATAAAGAGCGATATCACTCTATATGTGAAAATTTGAGATCTCAAGATGTGACCTAGCATCCATGGAGGAAAGGCCCAATGTGGATAGAGGGTCGAATACAAATAGCTCGAGTGCGACGAGCAAGGTGGTTGATTGGACAATCGATCATGATTTATGAGTATTTTCAATATACTCGAGTATTGTGATAGTTTGATATTAGATAAATAATACTAGATCCACCTATGATATATACAAGGAAGGGGAGGAATATAGTAGTACAACCATGGATGGAACCATTGACCATATAACCAAATGAGGATATATGAGTTCTAGATGAGGATGATACTGATATAACCCCAGAGTATGGTAGATGGTGGACCACTTAGGGATGGCAAAAAGAGGAAGATACAAAGGTAGATGTAGATATAGAGGGAACTGATGAAGTATCTAAAGAAATAGCGAAGGCTATTGGTAGTAAAGAGATCTTCCTAGATGACATGTACGTCATCGAGTAGAGACAAAAGCAAGTCCATAAAATTGTTAAGAAGATGATAATTGATATTTGATGATGGATGGAATGCGTGAGGTAAAATATTTAAGGAAGCAAGTCCAACAACTAGAATCATAAAATTTGGAGCAAGAAGGCTTGTGGGCACAAGAAAAGATGAGGCTTGAGACTGAGAGATGCCATCATAGCAGAACGAGATAGACTCCATATAGAGGTAGCATAAAGAGATAACTAGAGAGCAATAACAATGACAACCATACAAGTCAAGAATACATAACTACAACAAGCAAGGGAAGAATACATTACTGCATTCTTGGTCTTATATTTTGATGGATTGGTGAGCTATGGTTTGATCACTCCCTCATAGCCAACTATCAGAGCACAACAAGGGTATGTAAGGACAACACGAGCAAGTCAAGCAATATCACAAGGCAGATCTCAAGCGGTTTCTTAGATAGTTTCTTAGACAGTTCACAGGTAGCCTCCCAGACATGAGAATTAGGTCCAACATAGAGTGGTGAAAGGATCAAGAGGTAGATACTATGAAGTTTATTTATTTTTGGTGTGTATTCTAGTGGATTTTGTAAAAAAATATAACCAATAAACATGAATTAATATATATATATATATATATATATATATATATATATATATATATCATGCTTAATGAGAAAGAATATAAATGGAAAATTCTATTCTTAGTTAAGTTTTGACTATACTTAAATGGGATTCTCTCTTTAAGTTGATAAAGTGTGTACCAGAACATGAGGTTTATGAGCTATAGAAGGTATATAAGTCCATATTAGGAGTAATTCTTAATATTATAATGGGATAAACTTGTTCAATATTAAGTCCTTGAAAAAGGCTTATAACTATTTTGACCCATAGTCACATTGAATTAATGGGCTAAGTCAAGAGAATGCAATCTCAAGATGGTTATTGTAGTGAAATTTGGGCCAAAATGGAATAAATACTAAATAGGACAAGGATTTTGACATAAGGGATGGACTCTTATGTCTTAAATATTGGGTACTTATACCAATATTTGGAATCTAAGGATATTTGTTTAGGTGGGAAGCACATAGCTCCCTTATTTTACTCATCTTAGAGGGGTTAGGATGAGTGAGAACATGAAAAAGATATTTTAGAAAGTTATGAAGAAGAACGTCGTTGATTTTGTTGCTCAATAATTTGGAACGACACCTTATGCAAAGTAAGCATGACCATTGCTATTATTAGTGGATGATAATATTCTTGGAATAACACCTTACATGCAGTAAGCGTAGTCATAGATATTATCAATGGATGATAATATTCATGGAATGACACTTTACATAGAGGAAATGTGACCCTTGATACTTGTTGTTGCCATTGCACAACATACCCCAATTTGGGGACCCACTCGAAATTTTGGTATTTTTTGTTCTTTGTTTTATCCAATTTTGCTTGCATCAAGGTCTTTGAAAATTTGCTTACACCAAGATTTTTTAAATTTTGATTACATTGAGATTTTGAAATTGTTGACATCTTTGCATCTTGAAGGCTTGAATTTAGTTGCAATGATTCGAATTGAATATTTTTGAATATTTGCATCTTAATTGCATTATTTCAAATCAAATAATTTAGAAAATTATATTTTCAAATGTTTTCAAAGCTTTAAATAATTAAATTTCATTTTAGGGTTATTCAAGTTTTATCACTTTTGCCCTAAAATTTATGAAAAATTGAAATGGACATATCTTGAGTTAGACAACTCTGTTTGAGCTCATTCAAAACTTGGTAGAAAGATATTGATTTCCTCTTTCTGATGGTACCAAAATTATAGGATTTTAGATATCAATTTCACCCAAAAATAGTAGTTTACTATAGTATCTTATGAACTTTAAAATGTCATATCTCATGAACCATGATAAATTTTTGGATGATCTCAACAATTTTGAGTATCCATTTGGCCTATTTAGGTGCATGGAAATTTTCATTAAAATATGAGAACTTTAAATTTTAACTCAATTTTGGGCAAAAGGAAAGTTACAAAGGAGAATGAATAATAAATAAAATAAAGGTTGGCTTTATTTTAATATTATGATGATTATGTCATTACGCAGGTAATACAAGGGTTGAAAAGAATAGTTATGAAACTTATTTTAGAAATAGTTATAAAACTGAACAATGGAAGAG
Organism: Wollemia nobilis; assembly: GCA_028583015.1. NCBI lineage: Eukaryota > Viridiplantae > Streptophyta > Pinopsida > Araucariales > Araucariaceae > Wollemia > Wollemia nobilis. Next base: position 14,740,582 of record JAQPPZ010015100.1, read on the forward strand.
ATTATTATATTATAAATAACCATTGAGACCCAAGAAGAAGGGGTCAAAAGCATTTTGGAGAAAGATGAAATGGATATCAGGGTTTGTTGTTGAAGAGCAACTTCCTCCTAGGTTGTTGGATTGAAGGTTTTCATCATTGTAATTGCTAGATCAAGGTTTTCTGAAAAAGTATTTTATTGAATATATTTTATTTCAATATATTAAATTTGTTTTGAATAATGTATGTGCATGCGGATGGTGTCATTATTTAATAGTTTTAATATATTGTTCATTTCCATAGAATATTTCACCAAATTTAATGCAGGTTGTGTGAATACAAATTTGTTTAAATTTGGTTAAGTTTTAGATTACTTTTTGTCAATTCAGGGTGAAAGTTCATAAGTTTTAGTAGTCTGTTTTGTTCCATTCTTTTTATTTTATTTATTTTATTTCTCTTAACATTAAATTTTGCATTTTTTTAAATTTCATAAAATAAAAAAATCGAAACCCTAAAAAATACATAAATATGAAAATTCAAATTTCAAATTTTCATTAAGGTAAATGATTATTTCAATATGAAAATTTGAAGTCTCAACATTGCATAGTTTATAATAATCATTTTATTTTAATCAATTATTGTCCAAATAATAATATTAAACGTAAACTTTATAAATTTTGGATAATTTGATTAATATAAGTTTCAAAGGATAAAATCAAATATTTATTGAATTACAAGGTTATTATTCTGAAGTGAATATTTGATAATTTTTTGGGTAAATTAAAGGATTTCATTACGAAGCGGGTTTTAAGGATCCCGAAACCTTAGTACAAAAACAACACTGGTTGTTGCAAGAAGAAATGAAGACCAACAGGGGACACAACCCCAAGCCCCAACACAACAAAAAATAAAAACTAGAGGACGCAACCTTGAGTAAAAGTAGAGAAGCATAACAAGCTACAAATAAAACAGATAGGCTCCACGCAGGGTAGTCACAAGACAAAAAAGAGAAATTGCTAAGGAAATCATTCCTCAGTGTCTTCATAATCCTTATCCTTGGTCTTGTCCTTCGTAGGATCCTTAGGCTCCTCCTTGACAATAACCACGTCATCCATGTCAAAGTAGCATTCATCCTATTATCTCATCTACACGCCAAAGAAAAGCATATGGAGAGCTTCCATGAGGTCAATGATAGATTTTACCATAGCATTCATCATGCTAGTAATTGTGGAGATGATGAACTCTTTCAGCTGCCTAACTTTATCTTTCACTTCCTCATCATCTACTTTGATATCTATCAACTTTTTACCACCTTTCGCAAAATGACCCTAAAGGCGGGCTGATTTCCTAACAGGCCCTTCAAATTTTTCAAATTTAATAATTTTCCTAGCCTTCAACTCACGAACCACTTCAATAGCCTTTTTATTTTTCTCTACAAGGGACAAGCGGGAAGGAGGCCCAACAGGTTTCATGACTGGGCTGGGTTTGCTCGGTTGGGCCTAAGGACTATGGGCTAGGATGTGGGTGTGCATGATTTTGAACAAACCCTGATGATATGGGAGGTCCATTCCTTTATTTTTTCTATAGGAGATAATGGAATAATTCATGGAGTTTATGAGGAACTAGGGAATTTTGATAGGATTAACATCATAGAAATAATTGACAAAGGATAAATGGAAGCTGCAAAGGACTTTTTCAGGATCATCAACGATGATGAATTCCATTACGAACTTCATCACATCATTCCAAGGTGTGAAGAGGTACCTTATGTAGATCTCCTACTTCACTCCTTTGAAGATCCTATCATTGTCTTTAAACTATTTTAATTCGACCTCCCAATTATGCTTCTCTCGATGAATTGAGCACCCCTTTGTTGGTTGACTAGTTATGATTGATAAGAGGTTGGCATCAACATGAAAGATTCTCCCTCAGACTGTGATGCATATATTTTCCCAAGACTCTAGGAAAGCCATGGTAATGTCCAGTTCATTACTAGAAAACAAGTGGAGGAATGGGAAAAAATTCCTTTCAGATCAGATTCTCTTGGCCACAATGTCGCAATCGAATTTGCTAGGCTCAATGAAGCTCATGTTGGACAAAGGATTGGGGATGGGGAAGGGAGAAATAAAGGAAATGATAAAAACTGAGGATAGCACACCCCTTGTGAATATTTGATAATTAACTACACATTTTAACAAATTTTTATGAACAAAAAAGTTTTTACAAACTTGAACTTTTGCAAATCAGATTAATTAAACAGGCCCCTTGTTAACAGTCATGCATTTCTAAGGTATCGAACTAACTCTACATTTCACATATTGATAATCTTACAAGCAGATTGAATACATAAAAAAAAATCTTGGGAAATTAAAATATTTCTTTCAAGAGAGGATATATTGACAAAATCCTAACTATGGGTATGTTTTTGTAATTAGACAAAAATATCACTCAACAGAATTTGTGCTAGAAGGAGGGTCCGCTTGAAGGTAATTTATTTGATTTACAAATTTTTTTATCACATTTATTGTTGGAAATGATCTAATTTATGATGCATTAATTTTGACCTTTTTACAAATGTGATAATTTTCCTTATTGTTATGGTTTAATTGATGCACTATAATTGATGAACATTATGATTTATTCATTAAACATTTGAAAACTAAGGGTCTTTTCACACATCTCTTCAAGATATATTGCTTTCATTATCAAAACTGGAACCAAAGTTCAATGGTAGGAATTACACCCTGGTTAGGTGTTCATAGCAGTCCATTAAATATTTTTGGAGTAGCCCATGAGATTCTTGAAAATGTAGAGAGATATTTACCCCAGTATAGGCATGATGGAATGAGATCGACTGAAGAACATATTCAGACATACATAAATACTGTAATTCATTTACAAATAATGCTTTAAGATGTTGCCTGTATAATATTTCCATACACATTAGATGAGTTCACTTATGATTGGTATATCAACTTACCTACAGGTTCTCACTTCTTAGGCTCAACTAAAAGCAATATTTCTCAGCCATTTTAAACTTGTTGGCCCAGTTATGACATATCATCAGTTTACCTCTACCCGTAGAGAACCTAATGAATCCTTGAAACTATTCAGTGAAAGGTTTCATTAATTGTATACCAAACAGGTGCCACCTTACATCCTTGTAGAAGAAGTAGTCATCCAAATGTACAATGGAGCCTTAGACCCATTAACTTCCATGTTTCTAAGGAGAGTTCCTCAAATTACATCCTTACCCAAAGCCTATAGTGAGGCAATAAAATTTGAACAACAATTGATTTCTCAAGGTGTTGGTATGGGTCAATTACCATCATTTGGTCAACCTAGTGTTTACAATCAGATACCACAAATAAATTAGGCTTTTGCACAACACTTTCCCATGATGAACTATTTTTCAGGAGTTATGTATCCCAACTAGTACCAACCTTTCAATCATGCACCCTTGAATCAAATGATGTCTACTGTGAGTAATCAACATGGAAAAATGACGTGAAGGTTTTGGAATCAGTACCCACCAATGAAAGTTGTAGAAGTCAAACTAATCAGAATGTAAGGACAATAGAGGAAGATGCACCTTCAAAAATGGAGGAAGACGAATTTGAAGAATGTTATAACCTGAATGAAATTGAATTTGAAGAAGAATATGAATATGGCATGAAATAAGGGATGGAATATCACCAAGTGTTTCAAAAAAATAATGATTATATCATTCAAAATTAATAAGGGGAATCACTCAATTATTTCGCATTTCCTAGATAAACTTCTATCTCATTTGATGAGCAAGAAACTGAAAGCCTTGTCTCACCTAAGGATCCTACAATGCCTATGCAGCTAGAAATCAGTATGCCTTTACCTCATATAGAGGAAAATCTAGAACATAAAATATTTGTATATGATATTGTTGAAGACCCAAAGGAAAATGTTGCTTTATTTAAGAAAACTTAGGTGGTTGACAAATAAAATTTATTATTTAAAACATCCCCTGACCAGTTGGATTTATTGTTTAAATATGACAAACATATTTTCAATTTTGTGACTAATTTTGGTATTTTTAAAAATTAGGTAATTGATAAAGACAAAAGGATACAAGATGATGATGATAATGAAGACCATGAGGTAACCACGAAAATCAATGCAATTCCCAAAGGTATAGTTTCTATTGATTTTTTTTTACATTGATTACAAAATAAAAATATGTAAAGAGATCTCATTACATGCACTATTTAAATTTATAAAATTGATAGACTTCTCATAAGTTATGTAATTTCCTTCTTCATAATTAAAGATGTTCCTTGAAGGTTCATATTTAAGAATAGAGATTGTGGTTAGATATCTTAGAGGTTAATAATGAGATTAGAGGCTCTTAATTCATTATAAAACTTGAAACATGATACTTGAGGGGAGTTATGGTAGGCAACATTAAAGTCTCCTTGCGTACTCTAGGTGGTGTAGCCCTGAGGGTTCCCAAAAGTGGGTTGGCTTTGGAAATGTCCTAAGCGGGAAAGCTTGGACAAGTTATCCTACCGTGGAGGTATGGAGTAACATCACAAGTTTTATGTTGGCACCTTGAATGGGAAGGTTCGAGTAACCAAGCCATTTATCACATGAAGTGATAAACGCCTTAATTAACTAGTTTAGTAATTAAGCACTAAGCACTAGATAGCTCACTATGGAGTTGTAGGTATCTAGGCTTCCAAATATTATACTTGGTTCCATAAGTTAATACATGATGTAGCCACATCTTGATCACTTGAGTGTCATATACAATGACTAGTCTTAGTTGTGGTATGCCTAGGAATGAAAAATAAAGTTAGAAAACATCTAACGGTACTTTGGGTGGTGTAGCCCAAGGTGGTTATTTTATACATCTATGTGAACTATATCTAATGAACTTCACATATGTTGTTAAGGATTAAAAATAATTATTAGTCTATCAATGGGTTTAGTTAACATTGGGATTGTTACAAAACTGATTTGCTAGCAACTTCAAGTGATTTTCTTAGAATTTTGGGTGATTTGTTAGCAACAATTAAACATAATAAAAAATTTCTTATAGAGCAATTCACTTATGAAATGGAACAATTCACTAGCAAAGTGAAGCAAATCGCTTGCAATTCCAGGTGATTCACTACTAGGAATTAAACTTGATAAAAAATTTCTTACAAAATGGAATGATTCACTAATAAAGTCAAGCATTTTGCTTAAAATTTTAGGCAGTTTGCTAGCAGGTTTTGAACTTATTTTTTTTGAAATATTAGGGGGTCCAAGTAAATTGATCAAATAGGATTGCTTTGAAACTACAAAAACCTGCTATTGCTAGGGCTTGAAGGTCTCAAAAAATAACCTTTGACACTGTTTTCCCTCAACACAAATGAAACCCTCGCACAATCACTCGCTTTTTTGCTTTCTACCATAAATTAAACCTATAATCACAACAAAATTTTAAATAAATTTTGATCAAAGGCCCTCTATGTGTTATTAAATCTTAATTTGGTACCAATAACTTTGATTCCTTATATATATTGTTCCTGTTACGATGCTTAAAATGGATTTTGTTATAATATTTGAAATGTAGGACTTGTTTTCCTTCTATTTCATTGGAAAGTAGATATTAAAAGATTTTCAATGTTATTATAGGCCTTATTTCTTAGTGGGACCAATGGTCTATTTACTTAAAGGTCATAACATGTAATATTCATTCACAAGCACAAAATACCATTGTGTTGGTCCAAAGGTACATAGCATAGAGTTTGATGTGGGAACCATAACTTCTCATGATGATTAGTAGGATTATTTTGTACCTCTTTTTTAAACATACCTACTTTTGTTGTTAATGTCTTTGGTAATTTAAATGTTCTACAAGTTATCAAGCATGCTCTTGATGATGTCAATATATTTTCAATTTGTGTGCTATATTAAACTTCCTTCCTATTTTTTTATTTTATTTTAGATTTTTTATGGATACATCTTACTCTTATTTTTACATTGTCCTTGAATGATATATATATATAGAGGCTCATGAACCATTTATCCATAAAGTAATTTATTTTGAGAAGCTGAATTTTTTATTTGGCCTAAGAAAATGTTTTAAAGGATGTGATGGCATTGCAGGCTGGAGGTATTCTTCTAACAACACATGATGTTGTGAGGAATAATTGGAAAGCAATAGGTGGTGATTACCAAGGAAATGATGGATATGGAGATTCTGATAAATATGTTCATACATGGGATTATGTTATATTGGATGAGGTTAGTGGAATCATTGTTAATAATTCTGGTTTTATGAATATGACATGCCTTTACTATTATACACTTTAGTATAGAGAATGCCCAAGGGAGGGGGAAATATCATGTTAGGATGTCAAATTCTATAGCAATTGCATAAGCATGTTGTCTTCCTTTCCACATCTTGAACTATTATTGTTGGGAGAATAAATAGCCACCCCACCCACATGCACATAATATTCTCATTCATATCTACTATTTCATGTTAGGTAATTTGAAATAGTTCATGTAAGACAGTATGGAAGTAATGAATTAACTTGCAATTTTTTTTTATCATAAAGACTTGATGTATTTTTTAATTGTCATTCATGGGGTCACATCATAAATAATCTTAGCACACATAGGGCCAAGAGTCTTCGTGAGATACCTAGTAAACATCGCATCATTATTAGTGGTACACCTATTCAAAATAACATTAGGGTATGTTATATTTCAATTGCATCGAAGGTGCAACACAATATTTTGGGTTTTGGATCTTTTTCGAAAGGTTCAAGGTTCAAACCACGGCGTGGGCGAGTGTGTGAGGGGGTGGGTGTCTGGTGGCTTTGTGGTAAATTCCCTGTTGATAAGTATAACTATCAACTTTAGGAGGGGTAATGGTTGGAAGGAGACTGCTCAACTCTATACATTGGTCATAAAAGGTTTTTCACAATAACCAAATCCAAAAAAAAAACATATCTTTCAATTGATATGCAACTTTAAATTTTTGAATTGCATTATTGATATGCAACTTTAAATTTTTGAATTGTCTTATTGAGGTTTGTATTGTAGGTCGTTAAAAGACACTAATCTTAATTGTCTAAGTTAATGCCTTTTTTTTTTGAATTCTTGAATGTATGTTTTAGTTGCGGTTATTGTTTTTGTTTGATGTCCTCACTAAGAAGTCTTCTTATTTGAATGATAGGAAATGTGGGATCTATTTGACTTTTGTTGTCCAAGACTTTTGGGAGATAAAAAAGAGTAAGTTGTCAGTGTTTGATTTTGTTGTTGTGATCTTGTAAAGATATTTTAGTGAATATTTATGCTAATAATATCTTTCAAAATGTTTTTTATAGGTATGAGGATCTCATCTTGTGTGCAAATGATAAGAAAGCAAACTCAAAGACAAAAAAGGATCCAAAGATGCAGAGGTACAGTTAAAAATTTAATGGGTTATAAAATTACCTATTGTAGTTGAATGGCATTTATGGCCAACATTTGCATATTGCTTCTTTTTGTTCTGTGTTAATTATACTCGGTACATGTTACTTGTCTTAAAGTCCATTTTGCTGAATCAATTAACTGAAGGGTTGTATTTGGTGAAAAAGTTTATATTTTATTTGTGTTCAAAATGTATTTAAATACGAGTTCTAGGGAAAGGGTATTTATGTGATGATAGTGTTTATGAAGTTACCAAAAATATTTTTGTAGACGTTATATCCTTGTCTCAAATATTCTCAAATCGAGACAAAAGATCCAACATTAAAACCTCTTTAAATTTGGGAAAAGTTCTTAGTTCAATAGGTAAGGATAATAGAAGTAGATTTTGTTAATTACAAAAATTTACAAAATCAACCAAAAATTGAACAAAAATTTATAAAAGTGCTTTATATATTATCCAAAACATACTAGGGAGTCATAAGGTATTTTACAAAACTTGCTAATATCAAAATTTATCAAAATTATCAAGTTGCAATATTTTCTACAAAATCTAAAATCCTTAAGAGTATATACTCTCATTACTAGGGAGACATAAGGAAGCCTACAAAACCAAGGATTAATAAAGGTTTTATCAAATCAAGCTTATATACTTCTATCAGGGATCATAAGGTAGATTGCATAGAAGATCCTATCTCATTTCTTCTATTTTATTCAAATGGAAAAAAGAATATCATATAATGAATGTGGAATTTGTTTCAACAAAAACTAGTCTACAAAACACGAAAATATGTGGTACATTGAATTAGGAGCCAGTCATCATATGACAAAAAATATATAAAGGTTCGACTGTCTTGAAGATATAAAAGGCTACAAAATAAGAATTGTAGATAACCAAACTTATCCTATACATGGATATGGATGTGTAACACTTAGCAGATCATTTCCAAATCTTCTACTATAAAAAGTATTGTTTATTCCTAGATTAACATTCAATCTCATTTCTGTAAGCAAGTTGGTAGAAGATACCTATATGATCTACTTTGGATATATGGATGGAATCAATACATGTCTCATCATGAATCAAGATGAAATAGAAGAAATAAGATCAATCCATGGAAATACATACATCTTGTATTCAATGGAAATATCACAAGATATTGTGATGTTTTAGAATGATACTAACATATTTTCAAAGGAACAGGTTGATGAAAATGAATAACCAGTACATCACAGAGCCAAGCATAGAAGAATCAAAATCAAGAAGATGAGAGGACAAGTGCACCATGGTCTACTCAGCCATCAACATTCAGAACCAAATGAAGATACTTACACAGAGACCGATAAAGGTGGTTGGATAGAAGACACTGATGATGAACCTGAAGAAGGCAAATATCATTTTCAAGAGAAAGATCCACATTGAAGACTAAAGTCTTCACTACCCAAATATTGTAATATAGGGGGTGTTAGAAATAACGTAAATTACATTCTTTGGGTCTTGTAAATGTACCTTCCTTGGTACACACTTAGGACATTATATTACTTTAGGGGAAATTTATCTAGTTACTTCATGCAATGTAATAAATGCATAAGTGTCAATGTGCAAGGTGTCCACTTGTACAACTAGATAGAGTGTTGGCCAAGTACTTATTTTCCTATATAAAGGGCCATAGATATAAAAGAGATATAACAGTAGAGTAGGATTACATTAGTGTAGGATAGATAGTAGTGTAGTGTGTGTGAGATATAAGCTCAAAGCTTATTTATTGAGCAGTAGCTTGTATCATGGAGTGTTCATTTCCTCCATAGCTACTATTTTACTCATTTTCAATATTTCTATTTATAGCATATTTCAGTCATCTCGTAGGTTTACTTTAATTCTTATTATTCTACATCTTGTGAATGTTCTCCCATTATATGTTGTATCAAAAGCTAAAAAAGAGTGCCACCAGCCACTTGGAAGAGTCTTGAACCTCTTTTATTGAATTACTAAAAATAGAAGTGTGGTTTTTAGGAGTTACTATTTTTAGTAAGGAATCCAAAAAAGTGCTTGGGTGTGATATATCAAAATGATTAGCTCAGAAAGATGGTCACAATGAGATATATCCCATAACACGGATTTTGGGCACCCCAAGCTATTTTTAATCCTCTTTTTGATGAGTCTACTAGTGTGGTCAGTTTTTGATTTGGAGCTATAGTTCAAAAGTTGGGTATTATATCAACTATCTCTGACTTGTGCGCTTTGTCCACTAACCACCTTGCCACTATCCTGTCTCTATTCCTACCATCTGTGCTGTAGTGACTAACATTATTCACGTCACTAACCTAGGGATTTTCTATACTGTGTAGTTACTAACACTAACGGTTCTATTTTTGACCTTGACCACCTGTAATTTCTAACTATTACAGATAATTTTTACTGCCACTGTCGATCTGACTATTGCTATTACTGACTCGAATGTTATGTCATGGACCTGAATGGTACTATCACTGACATGACTACTACTGTCACTGACCTGACTATTACTACCACTGACCCCGATGATACTAGAATATTGTAGACTATTATAGGCACTTGTAGACTCTGTCCTGATTTTTGGTGCATACAAAGTTTGTTCTTTTGTGATAGGAAATTCCTTCGTATACTCACTTTTTAGGGTCATGAATGTAGGTTCAATAGAAGGAGATATTATTTTTGCAAGTTGAAGTTTTTGAAAAAACCAGGGTATGCTAGGCAGAGGAGTATGTAACACCCATAGGCCCTTTATTATATTGCAGTGATGAACAATAGTACTCAGACCAATATTTTAGACCACTACCCAAGGAGAATTCTACACATACCCTTGAGCACACGATCTATCTCTCTAATAGTATGATAAGGTAATCGTTTGGGATGCTGTGTCTCGTGGAATATGGATGATACAAGGTTGAAAAGCTTCCTACTAGATAAAATTTTATTTAACCCTAGACTGGTCTCCCGATACACCCGAAGATGTGTGGGAGCTCGATTCCATGTACGAGTGTTGTCTGAAACCTGGGTATTGGAGTTTGATCACCTTTACTTAACTAGACATTTTATGGGCTATCTATCTTAGTCAATAATGATATCTCCTTCGTGATATTTTAAAAACCTCGGCATAAGGTTTTTAACCTACTCAACTACTAAAAAAAAGATTGTATTTTTTTGGCTTTTTTGATTTTTTGTAGTTTTTTTTTGGTTTTTTTAAATAAGGAAAATAGAATAAAAAAACATAGGAAAATTATACCTAACAAGCAAAAGTGGTTGAGCAATAATTGTCGTATCATAGCATAAATTACCCTGGAAAGCGCTTTGATACCACTTGTTAGGAACCTACTATTAAAAATAAGCTCACTCACATAAAATACTAAAAAATAATTAAAATACATGAAATAACGGAATAGCACTATGCAAAAAGTAATTGCAGAATTGAAACAATCTCACAAATAACTCAGAATCATAGGCCTCTTCGAGGGGGAAACCTCCTTCAGTATTTCATTAACTTGCAAAAGATACATTCGTATATGGCTCCATATCTTTTAAAGAGAAAGTTTCATGCAACCCTACCTAAAGGCTCAAGAGTTGGTTTACATGGAAAATGCCACTCAAGCTAGAATCTTCTACCAAACATCGGTTACAATCTTGATAACGGTTACATGAGATGACACCACTTGGCTAGGTGCCTTGCCATATACATTACAAAGTATTACAAAATAACATTATAATGGGATCCCCACGTTGGAAGTGGGTCATTACATAAGCAAATGAGAATTACAAAATAATCTTAGGATGGGATCCTAACAACATGAATTCCCTCTGTTGTAGTCTCTTTATCAAATAATGTCTTCAGGCATTATCCGAGACATAGACCAAACAGATCCTCTAATATATGCATAGGGTGGTGTTTAGATGCTTGGAAAAGAGCTTTGGGAGCCCTTCAATGAGTTTTCAAGACCCTATGAGCCAGCCCCCTAAGCAGTCGAGGTACCCTGGCTCATGCTCGACCACCTAGATGGAATACTTTTAAATGCCTCTCCGAGCAATATCCTACATGTGATATGCTCGAGGCCTAAAGCCCTTTAAAGAGAGAAAATCTCCCATATATCTTCGACCACCAAGTGGTGGTCGAGGATTGAACCACCTAGTGGTCAAGCTAGTGCTAGTTGGTGGTGTGCTTATCGTGAAATTCAAATCATTCACTGTTGACCAATTCTTGATTTAATGTCATGTGTTTGCTTGGGGTTGATTGTCAATTTTGAGGTGCACTAGGTGGCTTAGGGGTAAATTAGTTGAAACTATTTTTAAAAAGAGGAGTGGGATTTAGTTCCACATGCTCTTCGTAGGAGCATTCGTGAGGTTTAAGTAGGGGAAGCCTCCCCTACTAAGGTGACCACGTGGTGGTGGTCATCCTAGCTAAGGATGCTAGGGCGCCAGTTGCTAGGGGCAAAGGTTTGACTTGCTAGGCATCGGCAAAAGTTTGACTTACTTGTTGACAGAGGTTGACTTGTTTGACCTTCTAATAAACCTTCCTTTTTGGAAAAACCCTTTTGGAGTAATCAAAGATTAAAAAGGACTAATCTCTTATTTTGATTAATTAGAGATTAAATTGACTAAACTTTTCTTTTTGGAGTAATTAAAGATTAAAAAGGATTGATCTCTTCTTTTGATTTATTAGATATTAAATTGACTAATCTCTTCTTTTTGGAGAAATAAGAGATTAAATAGATCAATCTCTTCTTTTGAAAAACTAATTGAGATTTAATGGATTAATCTTCCCTCTTGGATTTGCGAAAATATTAAGTGGATTAATCTCCCTTTTGGTATTTTTGAATGCACTCTTAAAGTCAAATTTTGAGGGAAAATTTGATAGCATTGTATTACAATTTCATGGAGAAATTGTAGATGAACTATAGTATAATTTTGTGGGAAAATTGTAGGGAACTATAGTATAATTTTGTGGAGAAATTGTATGTTAACTATAGTACAATTTTATGGAGAAATTGTGTGTTAGCTAGGACAATTTTGTGGAAAAATTGAATACACCCTTAGATCAAATTTTGGGAAAAATTTGATAGGATTTGTAAAACAAATCATGGCTTGATTGTAGAGATAATTTAGAGAAAATACTTTGCTTATTTAATGGTTGTAGCCATTCATGGATAGAACTGTGGAAGTTCTAAACTATGATATGAATGTAGAGTTCATTCTAGAACTGTGGAAGAACTAGGTTTTTGATAAAATAGTCTTTGAAAAATAATGAACGTGGAGTTCATTCTTGAAGGGATTATAAGGTCCCTTCGTGAAACCTATTTTATACAATATAATATAAATGTTGAAGGGATTCTAGGGTCCCTTATTGAAATGTATTTTATACAATATGATATGAACGTAGAAGGGATTATAGGATCCCTTCTTGATATTTATTTTATACTACATGATTGTTGAAAACATGGTACTTTGGTGAAAAATAAGATGTTACTGAATGTATTTGGAAAGAAGGGTGTTTCTTTTGTAACATAAAGAATTGTGGAAATTCTTATGTAATATATGGATACTTTTGGAAAATAGAATTGTGGAAATTCCTTAAATTGATTGTATTGGAGAAATTTATGATTATATAATGAAAGGATATTTTTGAGGTTGGGTTTTTACCTTCGGGTTTCCCAGGATAAATGTGGTGTTATCTTTGAATCTTACATCTTCTGCTTTAGTTTAATGTATGCTCTTCAATGAAATGTTATTCATGATGATATATGCATAGTCTTTTGCTAAGATGGAATATGAATGAAATCATGTCTTGTTTATATGATGAAATGTTTTATATTCACTTAAGAATGCTTTAGTTAATCAAATAGGTTAAGATGGAATATGAATAGATTCATGTTTTGTTTATATGATGTACATATTAATGCTTCTTAAAATGATGATGGATATCTAATGTATGGATTTGGAATATTTACTTTGAGATATTTTTAAAAAGTGTAGTTATGTAATGGAATCGGTATATTCTTTATATTGCTTAGATGGAGAGCCTTTTGGGCTTGTGTATATCTACATGATGCAATATTATTATTACATGCACTGATTAAATTTATAAAATTGATAGACTTCTCATAATGTGATTTCCTTGTTCATAATTAAATATTTTCCTTAAAGGTTCATATTTAAGAATAGAGATTGTGGTTAAATCTATTAAGTAAGCAACACTCAAGTCTCCTTGCGTACTCTAGGCAGTGTAGCCCTGAGGGTTCCCAAAAGCAAGTTAGCTTTGGGAAGGTCCTAAGCGGGAAAGCTTGGACAAGTTATCCTACCATGGAGGTATGGAGTAACATCGCAAGTTTTGTGTTGGCACCTTGAACGAGAAGGCTCGGATGGCCAACCTATTTATCACGGGAAGTGATAAATACCTTAATTAGCCAATTCAGTAATTAAGCACTAAGCACTAGATAGCTCACCATGGAGGTGTAGGTATCTAGGCTTCCAGGCATTATACTTGGTTTCATAAGTCACTATAGGATGTGGCCACATCCTAACCACTTGAGTGTCATCTGCAACGACTAGTCTCAGTTGTGATATGTCCAAGAATGAAAAAGAAAGTTAGAATACATCTAACGATACTCTGGGTGGTGTAGCCCAGGGTGGTTATTTTATACATCTATGTGAATTGTATCAAATGAACTTAAATTTTTTTGTTAAGGATAAAAATAATTATTAGTCTATCAATGGGTTTAGTTAACATTGGGGTTGTTACACAAGTGATTTTCTAGCAACATCAAATGATTTGGTTAGAATTTTGGGTGATTTGACAAAATTTTGCTCATAGAGCAATTCGCTTGTGAAATGGAACAATTCACTAGCAAAGTCAAGCAACTCGCTTGCAATTCTAGGTGATTCACTAGTAAGAATTAAAATTGATAAAATTTTGCTTACAAAGTTATTTTCTTACAAAATGAAATGATTCACTGATAAAGTCAAGCATTTTGCTTACAATTTTAGGCAATTTGCTAGCAGGTTTTGAACATAGAAAAGTTTAAAAGATTAGGGGGTCCAAGTGTATTGCTTGAAAAGGATTGCTTTGAAACTACAGTTAGGGCTTGAAGGCTTCGAAAAGCAACGTCTAGAGCCGCTTGCACTCAACACAGATGAAACATGAAACCCTCACACAGTTGCTCGCTTTTTTGCTTTCTACCGTAAATTAAACCTATAATCACAACAAGATTTTAAATAAATTTGGATCAAAGGCCCTCTATGTATTATTAAATCTTAATTTGGTATCAATCACTTTGATTCCTTATATATGTTGTTCGTGATGCCTAAAATAGATTTTGTTCTAATATTTGACATGTAAGACTGATTTTCCTTCTAGATATTAAAAGCTTTCCAAATGTTATAATAGGCCTTATTTCTTAGTGAAACCAATGGTCTATTTACTTAAAGGTCATAATATGTAATATTTATACACAAGCACAGAATACCATTGCGTTGATCCAAAGGTACATAGCTTAGAGTTTGATGTGGGAACCCTAGCTTCTCATGATGATTAGCAGGATTACTTTGTACCTCTTTTTTAAAGAAACCTACTTTTGCTGTTAATGTCTTTGGTAATTTAAATGTTCTACATGTTATCAAGCATGCTTTTGCAAGATTCAATGTATTTTCAATTTGTGTGCTACATTAAACTTCCTTCCTAGTTTTTTTTTTTAAGGATTTTTCATGGATACATCTTACTCTTATGTGCTTGACCTATTTGTTCTTTATATATATATATATATATATATATATATATATATATATATATAACTTTAGAGAGGCTCATGAACCATTTATCCAGAAAGTAATTTATTCTGAGAAGCTGAATTTTTTTATTTGACTTAAGAAAATGTTTTAAAGGATGTGATGGTATTGCAGGCTGGAGGCATTCTTTTAACAACTTATGATGTTGTATTTGTTTATGTGGGAGAGTTGGAGAGCAAGTGGGAAGTTAAAACCTCTCAAATTGAGATCCCAAGTTCAAATCTCTCCCCCTCACATGTTGTAGATATGCAAAAAAAGTCCAGTTGCTGGTTTCCAGCTGGCATGGATGAGGCCGGGTGCAACTCCTTAATAACGTTAAGGGAAGAGAACCCCTCAAACACGAAATCTAACTCCGTTGTTGCACGCCCTACAAGAGGCTTGTTTCCCCCAAAAAAAAAAAAAAAAAAAAAAAAAAAAAAAAAATAATGATGTTGTGAGGAATAATTGGAAAGCAATAGGTGGCGATTACCAAGGAAATGATGGATATGGGAATTCTGATGAAGATGTTCCTATATGGGATTATGTTATATTGGATGAGGTTAGTGGAATCATTGTTAATAACTCTGGTTTTATGAGTATGGCATGCCTTTACTATTACTAAAGAGAATGCCCAAGGGAGGGGGAAATATCACTTTAGGATGTCAAATTCTATAGCAATTGCATAAGCATGTTGTCTTCCTTTCCGCACCTTGAATTATTATTGTTGGGAGAACAAATAGCCACTCCCACCCACATGCACACAATGTTCTCATTCATATCTGCTGCTATTTCATGTTAGGTAATTTGAAATAGATCATGTAAGACCGTATGGAAGTAATGGATTAACTTTTCAATTATTATTTTTTATAAGCATAAGGACTTGATGTATTTTTTAATTGTCATTCATAAGGTCACATCATAAAGAATCCTAGCACACAGCGGACCAAGAGTCTTCGCAAGATACCTAGTAAACATCGTATCATTATTAGTGGTACGCCTTTTCAAAATAACCTTAGAGTAAGATATCTTTTAATTGATATGCAACTTTATATTTGTGAATTGTCTTCGTTAAAAGAACACTAATCTTGACTGTCTAAGTTAATGTTTTTTTTTTTCTAAATTCTTGAATGTATGTATTGGTTGTGGTTATCGTTTTTGTTTGATGTCCTTCTTGTAAAGATATTTCAGTGAACACTTATGCTAATAATATCTTTCAAAATGCTTTTTATACAAACAATCAATTAGGTTTAAGGCAAGGTACGAGGATCTCATCTTGCGTGCAAATGATAAGAAAGCAACTCAAAGACAAAAATGGATTGGATCCAAAGCTGCAGAGGTACAGTTAAAAATTTAATGGGTTATAAACTTACCTATTGTGGTTGAATGGCATTTATGGCTAACATTTTCATATTGCTTCTTTTCGTTGGGTTAATTATTTATTTATTTTTTAATATATAAGAGGTGGTAACAACCACTAATTTTAGTAACTAGTTAGCGTATGGTTCAAATTATAGGGACTGCTTTCAACAGGGTTCATATCGTCATCGTTGGTCTGGCGCACACACTCAGCAGCTTCGGAACTTATTACTACCTTTGGAAAGGGTTGACTTCCCCCAAGGGTTGAACCTAGGTCTCTTCTTGGTAAGTGTTCGACCACACCTGTTTTGTGTTAATTATACTTAGTACATGTTACTTGTTTTAAAGTCCATTTTGCTGAATCAATTAACTGAAGGCTGTATTGGGTGAAAAAGTTTATATTTTAATTGTGTTCAAAATGTATTTAAATACAAGTCCTAGGGAAAGGGCATCTATGTGATGATAGTGTTGTTGAAGTTACCAACAAATCTTTTGAGGTTCCATAAATCATATTTGAACTGTTTCATTTTATTTCAAAATGAGAGAATAATAATTAATTCTTTTAAAAAAAAAATAATGCGTGAGATAATTTTAGGTATTATATATATATATATATAATTAATCAAATAGTATTAGTTTAATTGGTTAAAATTTTCAATATTGTAAAGAGGAGACGTAGGTTCGAATACATAGATAATATCTCAACTTTGTTGTAATACCATATGTAATAATAATACAATACAAATGAGACTTGTTTCAATCCCGTATAACTCATAAAAAAAAAATTATTCAATATGCTTATTCACATACATTGTCTAAATAATTGGATTATAGAATGTCTATAAGAATGCATATAATGTATTTATTATTATTAAGTTAATTCAAGAGTTTAGATCAAGAGGTGATATATGAGATAATGAAAGAACCTGCTTCGTGTTAACATAAAAATATAGTTAATTTCAAGGATTTAAAGAAAACTGTTTTCATATTGATATTTATTTAGAAACATATTCTTATTTTTTAATCCATTACTTTATATTTGGTAGGTTGATGATTCTATACACAAATTAAATTATTGTATCAAACAAAATATAAATAAAATTTAAATATTAAAAAAAATTAAAATAAACAAAATTTTAACATAAAATATACTACATAAAAGATTAAAACTCATTATTAATATTTCCTTAATCAAATTTATAATTTTATATAAAAATTAAAAAACAAAAACAAATATCTTCATAAATTTTGTTGTAATTTGAAACCTATGCGGACCTTAATTCTACACAAAGGTATTATGTTAAAAATGAGCAATGAGTTTTGGGTTGATGGCTCTAATAATGTACAATTTAAAAAATGGTTTTTATTTTTTTTTAATATATAAATTTTTGGACTTCAATTTTATACCAAGGTTTGTGTTAGAGTTTTAGGTTGATGGTTTTAATAATATACAATCTTACAAACAATTTTTATTTATTTTTAATATATAAATGATTTGTTTTACTTTAGATAAATTATTATGATCTTATTAAACCAAAGTTACCAGGTGCGGCAGGAGCGGTGGGGTGTAGTCCCTGCCAAAAATAAGGTTCCCAATACAAGTACTACTATATATATATATATATATATATATATATATATATATATATATATATAATAATAATTAAATAAATGATAAATCATAAACATTATGAAATAAAATAAATCATTCATACACATTATAAAATGAGAGTATGTGAAGTCATAAAAAGTCAAGAGATAACAATATATTAGGCCCTCCTCATCATATTCCTCATCATCATCTTCTAGGCCCTTGTGTGGATTTAGTGGTGGTAGATCTGAAAAGCCATCACACCTATTGTCATCTCTGCTGTCATAAGAACTGCATCCCAACATGCAAAAGGCCCCTGCGACCTTTGTCTCTACGAGACATGAGTCGAAGAGTATTATAGACATACACAAGGTTCTCTACCCTGCTCGCCTTTAATCGACCTCTCCTTACTGAATGGATAAATCCATAAGTACTCCAATTCCTCTCACAAGCCGAGGAACTGGCCACTTGAGACAATAAACGACATGCTAATGTCCAAACTAGATTGGGTTTGGCTAGGTGAATCCTGATTGGCTGCAGGGTCTAACTTGAACGAACCTTAACTAATAAAGTTCAGTCTAAGCCGAACCATGTCAAGACAAGGTTCGAATAGGGTTCGCCCCAAACGTACCCGGTTGTGAACCCGAGGTTTACGCACCCAGCCAACCCAGAACCCGGTTACACTATATTAAACTTATAAAAAATAATAATTTATGTTAATAATCACCTTTAAATTTATATTAATATTTTTTATTAAAATATTATTTATTTTAACCTACTTCTTCATAATCTACTACTACCTTATAAGAATTGATATCGAGCAAGCCCAAACGACTCAAATGTTTCCAAGATCTAACCTTAAAGGTGCGTAAAGACGGGCTCAAATAAACATACGCTCCAGACTGGTCTTGTTTCTTTAATATTTTTCCTTATGTTTTGTTCTCCTATATCCATAGTTTGATTATGTTTTCTTAATGAAACCTATTAAATAAATGGCATAACCAATGAAAATGCACTAATTTTAAAGCACCTCTAATACTTAAAAAAATAGCTTTTAAAATTTAATAAAAATCAACCTATCTATATATATTCATGGACTGAAATACACTGCTTTAGTAAAGCAGAGTGCTATATGGACTCTATTTTGTAACATCCATCAATTTATTAAATGCTTCCACTCTTCTCACGGAACAAGTTCGAGCGATATATTCTGCTTTCTGTATTTGATATTTAACCCTATTTTTATGTCTTACAAATACACCCCCATAGCTTTTATGTTTCTACTGTCTTATCACAAGTATATCAGATACTCCACATTCATCAAGTCCTTGTATTAGTTGATACAGTAAATAATGCGTACAGAACAGTGATTTTTTTTATAACTGATTTCTTTTTGAGTTCTAAATTGAACTTATCATGACAAATACTTCAACTCATAATGTCTGTAAAGTGCATCATATGACGTTTTTCCACTTTTCAGTCCATTGTGAGGATCCACAATTATGCTTTGACATTTTACACTCGTGAACTCTTCAAATGGCAATGGCCTAGGAAAGCAAGTATGCAATCCAAACAAAAACTATGTTTTTTATCATCCAAAGTTTTATATAACCTACCTTTATGCTGCTTATTTTTGGAACTAAGGTTAAGTACAAGGATGGCATAGCTGGGTATGATAGGGCCTTCCTTTTCGTGATTTGAATTTGGGTAGCCTAGATAACAGTCCAATGATATACCATTAAGATGTTCCTACAAAACTTTTTACTTCACATTTATATACTAGGTATCTTACTAGCATAAATCTATCCAAGGTATGCAGCCTTCCTTAAAAGAAGGTAACCAGATATCATTTGTTTAATTTAAAGAGAAGCTTGTTATAGGCAATATACTTTGTTCAATTCAGTCACTAAAAGACCAAGCATTTATATAGGAAAGCAAACAAGCACTGAATGATTTGAAAAGAGTAACTTAGTTACCCACAATCACGCACTACAATCATGATCCGAGCTTGGACTTCGAGTGGACAAAGAATACAAAATCCTGTGTCTTGCAAAAGGTATGATGTGAAAACCATTGGCTTCAGAAGTAAAAAGTTTCAACCAAAATCATTTTGTATCATCAAAAGTTAGAAAATTGGTACACAAAAGAGTCCTTAATCATAGCATTTTAAATTATATAGCAAACATGGTAATGTGGACTTTTAGACAGCAATTCCAATGCTGGAAAAGTATTAGTATTCTGCCATTCAGAGGGCAAGTGGATAAAGTTGCAACTTGCACCCTAAAGATAACTGAGGAATGTAAGGAAAGTTCCAAAACCGATGAATGCTTTTTCACTTTCTCTACCCTTACCATGATGACAGAGTTATGAGTACAATTCTAAAAACGGAAAGGGAAATTGCATGAAATATGTGTGACAGCATACAAATCCTCTCATAAAGCCTCCATTATTCCATATACTTTACATGCTTTAATACCTGAATTAGGTGAAGCCAAAAAGCCAGAAGGACCCCTTCTCCATCAACTTTATTTTCTGTTTGCCATGCTCTTTATGTTTTCCTATTTGATGGAAAGACATTGTCACCTTCTGGGCTTTAAGTCGATTACTAGAGCCAAGAGTTAATTCGGCAGACACAAATCTTGTCTTGGTCCAAAATTCCAAACCCATTTAGAACGATGGAACCTGACAGAGCCTCCATAGGATATGATATTTGCATATGTATTTTCTTCAGCGTTTGCGTTGAGAAGTTTGTCTTGCAGGGGTGTCAATGACAATGCTTGTATTCCTGGAAATTTTCCCCTTTTCAGTTGTCTTGAAATTACAAGGATCAGCATCCAACAACATTTGTATGACTTCCCTCATGCTGGGCCTTATTGCTGGGAGTTTGTATGTGCAGTGCACTGCAATTTTCAGGACTTGGGACATTTCTTCCTCATAGGATTTAGAAATTCTTGAGTCAAGAACCTCAAAAGCATCTTGCCTTGTACATATCTTGCGTGAAATCCAGTAAACAATATCCTTGTTCTCCCCAAATTCTGGCTCAATAGGTTGTTTTCCAGTAACAAGCTCCAGCAAAACCACACCAAAACTGTAAATATCACTCTTCTCTGTGATCTTAAAAGAGAATGCATATTCTACACAGTTCAAATGGGTGTTAGTATCAAACCATTGGATGAATATTTGTTCAAAAAGTACATGGATGTAAAAGCTTAGAATTAAGTTCAAAACCTATTAAAGTTTTCACTATGAATAGAGATTCAGCTTCAAAACAAGGAATTGAATAGTACTATTAACCTAAACCTACCAGGAGCAATGTAACCATGGGTGCCTGCAAAAGCTGTGGTAGAATCCCTTCCTCCACCAGCTTGAAGAAATTTTGCAATGCCAAAATCTGCAATCTTTGCCTCATAAGAATCGCCCAGCAAAATATTGGTAGATTTGATATCTCTATGAACAATTGGAGGTGAGCAATCACGATGAAGATATGCCAATCCATGAGCTGCTCCTAACGCAATCTTGTACCTTGTTGGCCAATCCAAGCAGAAGCCGCTTCCACTTGATGTCTTGTCTTTATTCGTTTTATGCAAAGCATCAAACAAACTTCCATTCTGCATGTATTCATACACCAAAAGATTTGAATTGTCATTTGACAAACAACAATAAAGCTTCACAATATTTTTGTGCCGAATCAGCCCCAAAATATCCACTTCTGCCTCCATCAGTTTGGTTAGATCATTTTCCTTATTATTATTCACGTTCATTGGACACAGTTGCTTCACTGCCACAGTGGCATTGTTCTGCAAATCCACACGATAAACTTTGCCTGATCCACCAGTTCCAATAACATTCTCCTTGTCTAGCAAAGCTTCAGCAATCTCCTCCTTGCTGAAACTTAAATTATGAAAACATTTGAGTTTCCAAGATGAATTTCCCCTTTTATCCCTCAAGTCATCTTGATTTTGCTTCCATTTTTGGCGAAAAAGTATCAACCCAATCACCAGCATTAAAATTGCTGCTCCAATAATTAGCCCAGAGACATATACAGACTTTCTAGGGGCATTCCTAAGCTGAGAAGCTTTGCAAGTCTTAAGAGCATGATTATTACTGCTAGAGCTTTCAGCACAGAGACCTGGATTTCCTAAGAAGCTTTTGTTGTCAGCATTGCTGATAAGAGAATCTGGAACAGGGCCCCTTAAAAGGTTATTGGAGAAATCAACAAAGCTGAGCCTCAATGTGCCAAGACTACTTGGAATTTGTCCAGAGAGATTGTTATTTGAAACATTTAAAGAATTGAGACCTTCCACAGATGCCAAGGACTCTGGAATCAATCCTTCCAAATGATTTTCTGCGAGGTTGATAATAACCAATGAACTGCATGAACCAATTTCAGCTGGAATGGATCCCTCAAACATATTTTGCTGGAAACACAGAGCATTCAGATGTCTCAAATTGCCAATTTCCTTCGGTATTGAACCTGTAAACTGATTATTGTTGACTTCAAGTTTGACCAATTGCCATGCCATTCCAATCTCAGGCACCAAGATCCCTGAGAAATGATTATTGTTGATATACAATTCTGATAAACTCTTTGCATTGCTGATCTCTGGACCAAGTTCACCAGCAAAGTTATTGAAGCTTAGGTCAATAATGTTGGCGTTAGGCAAGCCCCATATCCCTTTGGGTATCTTACCAGTCAGATTGTTCATGTTGACTCTCAAACGCACCAAACTTTTGCAATCCCCATAAGATTCAGGTAGCTCTCCTGTAAAAAGGTTATCAAGAACAAGAAGTTTTTGCAGGTTGCCTCCTCTGCACATATCTTTTGGTAGAGGACCTGTGAACTGATTCTCCGAGACATCAATCAAGTTAAACTTGGATAAACTTCCAAGCTTCTGTGGTAGTGGACCTGTGAGATTGTTCTTATACAATGACAACCCTTCAAGATATGGAAGCTCGCCAAAGCTTTCAGGGAGTTGACCTGATAACCGGTTTGTGTAAAGCTGAAAGGAAACCATCTTTCTCAATTTACCAAACTCTTCTGGAATAGTTCCAGTGAAGTTGTTAGCTGATGCATCAAATTTTTCTAGTAATGTAAGATTCCCTAGTTCTGGGGGTAGATTTCCGGTAAGAATGTTGTCAAACACCTCCAGTTGGTAGAGGTTTGTGAGTTTGGAAATCTCCTCCGAAAGAGGTCCTTTCAAATAGTTTTTAGAGAGATCCAAAAGACCTAGATCAGTAAAATTAAACATAAAACTCGGGATTTCTCCTACCAAATTGCAGTTAGACAAGTAAAGCATTTTGAGGTTCTTCAAATTCATTAGTTCTTGGGGTATCTTCCTAGGAGTGAATGGATTTTCAGCAAGGTTGAGAGAAGTCAGAAGGGGTAGACTTGCCACAGAAACAGGAAAGCCACCTGTGAATTCATTGAATGTCAAGTCAAGAAGCTGCAAGGATTTCAATGGAGAAAAATCTGGCAAAGTTCCTGATAAAGAATTTAATGTAAGATTCAGGTACTGAAGCTTGCTGCAGTTCATAATATCTGGGGGTAAATTCCCATAAAGCTTATTTTGGCCCAAAAGAAGTTTCTCTAAATTTTGCAAACCACAAATACCAGAGTAAAGGGGGCCATTAAGAGACATGCCCTCAATTTGAATCTCAGTGACCATACCTGTAGTACTGTCACACCTAATCCCATTCCAATTGCAAGGTGCATGACTGGAGTCTTCCCAGCTTCTCAGTGCATTCAGAGGATCCTTCCAGCTTTTCTTCATTTGCAGTAAAATTTGAACCTCAGGAGTAAGAGCTTGAACCCCTCCAATCCATGGCAGGGTACAAAGAAGCAAACATGCAACCCAAAAAATAATTCTATCTTCCATCTTCCAAAACCCTATTCACATCCGCCTATCTTTCAATATTGAGCATTCTTCAGGCATAGCCGCATCAAGGGAAATGAAATTTTCTTTACAGAAGCAAATTTAACTTTCAGTCATGCAGTCTCCATGGTTTTGAATATCCAATTATCTTCAAAATCTTCAACATGGATATCCATATACCATGGCTTAGTGCAAAGCGAAGACATTTATCTTCAATATTTGTAAACGACTACCACATTTGTTTCAACTTATGTCAAGTTTTAGCTAACAGACGACTGAAGGGTGGTGTATCACAATTTGGGTGTCATGTTCAAAGTTTTGGATTGAAAACCAAGCATCCCATCATGACATGACCTTGTTCAGTGCCCTCAAATCGTTAGGGAAGAGGAATCCCAGTTGCCCACAAACACCTACAAAAATCATGACCCAATTCGGACTATGGGTAGACCCCAGAAAACCAAGTCCATAATCATGGACCGTCCTTGAATTGGAAGCCTCTCTACTCAAGCAAAAACCATTGGCTCCCAGGGCACAAATTTCAACTTGTTATCAAACCCCAATCGGCCTCACCATCAAAGTTTTGAGCTTCGGTGCATTCACAGAGACCATCATGGCCTATCAGGCCTGTCAAGTACTAATCAGCACAGTGGTGTGGTGTGGACCTTCCTTTGACTGGAATTCCAGACCCAATGTGGGTATTTGGAAAAGTATAATACCCTTTGAGGTTCACAGGGGAAGGTGCTAAAAGTGTCACTGTTAACAAAACAATACACAAGTCTCAGGAATCTTCCAACCTCCATCAATCCGATGCCCATGAATAGTCCTCCAAAACTTTTTGTGTGTCATGCTTGTCAACTTTACTTTGCTTGTTACATGTTTTCAATGTTTTTTGACAATATTTTCCTTAATGGGCTAATCTTAAAGGACTTTCCTCCTTGCAAAAGACAACGGAAATTACTGAAAAGCTTGACAAGACATAGCAGGCCGTGGAATCTCCATTAAATGCCATCTTAATCCTTACACTCTGGAAGCTTTCACACATGAATCGTGCTTAAACTATAGGACCAAATAGACCCCACTTTGCATCATATATTTAGCCACTTGTTTTGGACTTTTTCCCCTAGCTTTTATGCTTTACTGTGGCATGGACAGACCAGCTACAGAATGCATTGCCAAAGAAAACAGTTTGACAAGGTGGTATGCACAAAGGACATGCAGGCCTGGCGAAGAGTCGTTACATGACAAAGTAGTCAACAAGACTCCAAGTTATGACGTAAGTATTCTGTCATGTCCTTGACGGTGATAGGGCATCATTCGTCCAACGTGGACCCCTTGGGTATCGTACGGTTGTCAGGCTGTTGTATCATTTATACTTTATTTGATTATATGCAGTGCACAAAAAGCTAGGAGGGATAGGAGACGATCAGGTGATTTGGTCAATCCCCATGACCTTTTGATCCACATCCCCATGTGCCTCTTTTTTATGACAAGTTTTCAAAGAAATCTTTTCAGATGATGGTGGATATTTAGTGGCTTACAGCCCTGGTTCCCATACACATTTAAGTTTACATACTTCGTACTGAGTTTTTTTTAATATGAAAAAGTTATATTTATATTTATATATTTTTTAAGAATATGATATATTATTAATTTTATATTATCTTAAATTTATAATAATATTTAATAAAAATTATTAAAAGTAGATGAATATTTGTTTTTTAAGTATAATAATATATTTGTAAAAGAAAAAGTATTGTTGATTTTAATTTTAGATAAGAAAAGGTGCATATCTAATTTAAAGTCTTTTTCAACCTCTTCACAACAAAAATTTAAATTGTAATTTTAATTTTAGACAAGAAAAGGTGTATGTCAAATTTGAAATCTTTTTCAACCTCTTCACAACAAACACCCCTAGACTACAAGAATTATTGTCCATAAAGTTTTAACAATTGATGTTAAATTCTTTTTCAACCTCTTTACAACAAAAACCTAACTTATAATTTTAATTTTAAACAAGAAAAAATATATATCAATTTTGAAATTTTTTTAACCTCTTCACAACAAACACCCTTAAACTACGACAAACACCTCCCACTCTTAAGACCTTTGCATTTTATGTGAAAGGTTCTCCTACTACCATATGTTGGACTAGATGTAAATTTTGAGATACTTATGTGCCATTGGTTAGATAGAAATTTTTTTTGGGTTATTATAAATTATAATTATTATTAAATTATAAGATTAAAAAAATTAATATTTACTGAATAAATAATTAATATAATATAAAAATAATTAATTTTTTCTTATATTTAATATATTTGTGTAGAAAAGTTTATTTCTTATCATATTATTAATGGTATGTTTCATATTATAATAATATTTGATAGATGAAATGGTATAAGCTCAATTTGATGAAGAGACCTAGGTTCAAAGTTTATCACGCTCTATATGCATGGTTGTAAGTTGTTATAATACCACTATAAAATCATGGGCCAATTTCACTCCCATATAATCAATTGAAAATAAATAAAGATATTATAGGTTTAAGACACAATACATACACTAAATACTTAGTTTGAAAGTAAACATTGAGATAATTGTTTTAGATTGGTGCATTGTTAACATAACATCCTTTCTTACATGCATTTAACCTTGAAGACATGACTAATATTAACTTACTAATAATATGATGTGATGTTTTAATGTATAATTTTTTTAAAGCGAATAATATGATGTGATGCTCTAATGTATATATTTTTAAAGCGAAAAATCCCTTGCGGGGTCGCTTTGATCTGAGAGATCATGACCAGGGGGTTCTACACTGTCAAAGTCACCTGAGAGTTGCACACGACCCTATTCGCACCAACATTATCAATTGAATTTTAGATACCCAATTTAACTTTTTGGTAGGGTGAAGATTCAAATCTGGGACCTCCCTTGAAAGATTGCCCTTTCCTCTCCAATTCACCTACAACACATTGAAAGATTGCCCTTTCCTCTCCAATTCAAAACAACACATGGGTTGTTCTAATGTGTATAATAGGTGTAAAATAATACTGGACATTTTATGCACTATAATTTTTCAAATCTAAATCTTAATGTTTTAAATTAAAAATATTTTGCACATGGGGTGTAGCGCAATGGTTCGGGCTTTGGCTTTTCTTTAGGAGGTCTAAGTTCAAACCGCGGTGTGAACGAGTGTATGAAGAGGTGGTTGTGTGGCGGTGTGAGTGAGTGTATGAAGAGGTGGTTGTGTGGTGGCTTTGTGTTAAATTCTCTATTAATAAGTGTAATTCTCGACTTTTAAAAGAGTATTAATTTATTATCATTCATAAAAGTTTCTCATAATAACCAAATAAAAAAAAAATTAAAAATATCTTTAAAATATTAATATAATAAAAAGGTAATAAATTCTTTTAAAATTATAATAAAAAAAATTATTAAATGAAATTAAAAAAGCTTCACTTATATTAAGTCATGTTACCATAGTATTTCAGCCATGTTGTAATTACCATCCAATTTATAGATGTTGTGTAACTTAAGAAAATTGTTTGTGTGTTGTATACTTAAAGTAGAATAAAAGAGTTACATAAGACTTTGATTATCTCCCTAGAAAGTAGAAGTTAGATATAAGACTATTTAATTTTTTTCCTTTATATAATATTGGTTAGATTTGATTTCCAAATATCCAGGTGTTGTAGGTGAGTTGGAGAGGAGAGGGCAATCCTCCAAGGAAGGTCTCAGGTTCAAATCTCCACCCTACCAAAAAGTTGAATTGGGTATCTAAAATCCAATTAATAATGTTGGTGTGGGCAGGGTCGGGTGCGACCCTCGAGTGACTTTGACGGTGTAGAATCCCTATTCGTGGTCTCTTAAACCAAGGCGGTTCTGCAAGGGGTTTTTCGCTTTTAAAAAAAAAAAAATTGATTTTCAAATAATTTGAATTTATTATATATAAAAATTTATATTCTCTTATGGAAAGTTATGACCTCTCTAATGGAAGCAAATTGCATTATAAGGGAATTATAGAAATCTAATTGAAAATTATAACATATTTTCTCTTTGTTGTTGTCTATAGATGAAGTGTGGGGTATGGTGAACTCCTTTTAATGTAGCAAGAAAGGAGCCTCTTGTTTGTGTTGGAAGAGGGATACACATCTTATTATTAAAGAGATTGATTTCTATTCATACTTATTTTTTTTTCATTGTTCCTTTTCATTCTTTCCTGATGTGATAAGATCCGAAATGTTTTTGTTTGTATAACAAATATTTTTGGCATAGGCTTGTATGATATTAAATCAACAACTATATGAAAGATATGCACTTATACTAAATCATGTATCCCTCATTTTTAGCAACATTGCCGAGAATCCAAGACATTATTCATGGGAAATAATTTTATTAGCATGTTATGGATGGGTAGTGGGTGACAAAGGTGGAGCATGTAGTCTTCACTAATAGGAAGCTAATCATTAGAGATCAATACGTTTTTTAAGTTTCTATAATTTTTTACTTTTGTAATTTTAATTTCTACGAGCCTTTAGTGTGATTTTAATTTCTAAAATTTCCTTCATTAAGCGTATGAATTCTCCTTTCAACAAGTGTGTGAATTTCTTTTCTACCACATGTGTAAATTTCCTTCTCAACAAAAGTGTGAATTCTAAATTTCACAAGAATGAATTTCAATTTACATAAACAAATGGTTCGTTTAATTTAAAAAAAATAAAGATTT
Organism: Wollemia nobilis; assembly: GCA_028583015.1. Classification (NCBI taxonomy): domain Eukaryota; kingdom Viridiplantae; phylum Streptophyta; class Pinopsida; order Araucariales; family Araucariaceae; genus Wollemia; species Wollemia nobilis. Next base: position 14,769,343 of record JAQPPZ010015100.1, read on the forward strand.
TAAGTTTTGGGATCTAGTATGAAAACTTCTAGATCGGATTTGTATTATTGTAAATCTAATTTATAAAATTATAGATTTAGTTTACAAAATTATAGATTTGATTTGTAGAGATGCAAATCTAGTTTATGAAATTAAAAACCAGTTTCTAAATTGTAGATCTTGCTTCAAAAAAATGTATAATTAAACTTATAAAATTGTAGATATTATAAATGTGATCTATGAATTTAGCACCTGGGGGTACAACGCAACGATTTGGGCTTTGGCTCTTCTTCGGGAGGTCCAAGGTTCAAACCGTGGCGTGGATGAGTGTGTGAGGGGGTGGGTGTGTGTCTCCCTGGTGGAGTTGTTGTAACAGGTTGGGGGATTCCTGGTCAAAACCCCCATATCTTAATATTACCAAAAAAAAAAAAATGTGATCTATGAATTTATAAATATAATTTGCAAAATCATATATATAACTTACAAAATTTTAAATCTTAACTCATTGAACTATATATCTATTTTACAAAGTTACATAAGTAGTTTTACAAATTTGTAAATATGACTTGTATATTTGTAGATCCAATCTCTAAAATTGTAAATATCCTTTGCAAAATTATAACTTTGATTTGTTATTTGATATTTGATGTCTCATGTATATGTTGGAATTTTTTTGAGTGGAATTTTCATGATTAATCATGCCCAACACTTTCTACAATATTTTTGAGATGTTTAATTTGTTAAAAATTAGTTTATTTTTCTATATATTTGAATAACCAAATTGATTATTCTAAACAATATATTTATAGGGTATAGATATCTATGAATTTATATTTAGATCAAATTGTAATCACATAATGTTGATACTAGATGAGAGAGTCATGTCTAAAATAGTTACTATTGGTCAATGCTAAACAATGTCAAAAAATTGTAGATCAAGTTGTTTGTTAGTATATTTAGACTAGAAAATAAACATTCTTAAAATAATTAATAAAGAAAATAGAACCTTGATTCTATATTTTGAAATTTTTTATCTCATTTCGATACCATATGAGGGACATACAACAAAAATATCACCTACTAATCTAGGTTGTTTAATCCAAGAAAATGAATGTAGCAAGTTCTTACTTTATATATTTGAGGGCGCAACCTTTTGAACTAATATTTTTGTTTATACCATTTGTCTTCCTTTGAATTCACTTCAATATTCTTTTTGAATTGCTTCAATATACGAGAAAGTTAGCATCAAAATACCACTAGTTGGTGTCGGTTGACCTATCATAAGGAGTATGCTTGGATAATTTTCCATAGTATATTTGAATGGTCAAATGAAGGATCCAAAAAACTTTATTCATAAATGAGATTGATCTTTTATATATCTTTTAAATCAAACCATTTTGACATAATATGAACTTATCATTGATTTATGATTTTTTATTCAATTTAGATGTCAAATGGACCTCAAATATTGATATTGGTTTGAAATATAGATTCATAATCCTATTTTCATTTTAAAACTTTTACAATCAGTCCATTATCTATATAAATTAATAGTGGAAATTGATATAATTCCACAACACTTTGGAGCATCTTTTAGTAGTTATATGAATATTTTGTGACAGTTATAGGAATATCCCACAACATTATTTTGTTGAAAAATTTGATGAAATATTGTAAGTTGAACTTGCAACATCCTTGCAGGTTAAAAAAAACTACTATTAATTTATTGCATGTATGAAAGGTAAAGACATAAATAGTTTTCTAGAATTCCAGGTTTTAGTATAGGATAATTTCATGCACTTTTTAGTCAATCAAACATCTCATGGAAATAGATAGTTCATTGTAGAAATCAAACCAAAAATTTCAATGAACATTTAGTAAATTTATATTGAGTTATTTTTACATATCTCTTTAAGCATTTTTAAATCATTTCATTAACAAGAGAAGATATTTACACCTTTATTTCATAAATCTTATTTTATATTGGAAATTAAGTTCCAATTTTTTCAAGACAGAGAAGTCCATCCTCACTAAGAATCAATAATATCAAAATTTCAAGTATGAAAGCAACTTAATTTTGTCCTTTTCAATTATACAAGGTACATAAACATTGAATAGAAAGAAACTATAGCATGTATTTATTATTAGCAAAATATTACTATGATTCATAGGTTAAACAATTTATAAGATCATAAATACAATCAATAATCATGCATATAAAAATTCCCAATAATGAACAATGAAACACCCTGAATTTTTTATTGAAACTATTAAAGCAATGTATAAATGCTATGATTCCTTGAATTACATTTTACATGGCTTTGTATTCAATATATAGATACATGGAACTCTCCATATTACATGACTCTTGACCTTTGATCTCCTCAAACTCATGAGATAGATAACTCTTCATATTCCTCTCTTACATAGTAAATATCACATATTACATAAATATAAAGTATCTCATGATTGCACATAACTCCCTACTTCTAAACTTGATACATCACTCATATAACTCTCACTTGCTAACTAGACACCTCACACAATTACATGACACATATTCTCACTCAATAACTTGACACATACTATAGACACAAATAATAAACACACACCCTAATCTAAATATTTACAAAAGGGACCAAATAATATAATACCTCCAACACCCCCCCGTATTACATTATTTGGTATGAAGACCTTTTGCCTTCATGTAATTTTTAGTCTCCTTGAATCTTACCTTGGTCTTTTGATGTTAACTTTGATACTCCTTCAAGTTATGGCATTGAATATGCTCTTATGGGATGATACCTATCATTATTATGAGCAAGTTATCACAATAATATATTTCATTTGAATCCCATGACTCATTATTATCAACTTTTTTGTTGATGCTAACACATGTAGAATGTAACAATTTATCATCTTGTTCATCTTTTTTTTTATTATTTTTAGATCAACATTGTTTGTACCCAAATTTATTTCTTGAGGATTATTTGTTGTTATATATTGTAAGTCATTTATGTTGCAACTGATATCTTTCATCACAAGTTTGTTCTTCAAGCTTTTAATCAATTCTTCTTGCCTTTTGTTCTTGTCTTTATAAATTTCAAGAGTAAGTATCATATACATTATCATACCTATATCAATAGGTAGTATAATAACATCTTTAGAATCTTCATGTGCTTCAATAAGTTTTGAATTTAGATAATTACCAAATGTTGTAAAATTTTCATCTTTGGTTTCTCTAAAAATTGAGTGTAAGTCCTTTAATTTTATTGAAATATCTTTTTGTTCATCAATATTCTCTATCAAATGTTGTGTAATTTTAGATATTTTAACCTTTCTTTACTTTCTTCTATCAATGCATTATGAATTTTTTATTCCATGGTAATATGCCCTTTGTATAGTCTTGAATCTCTTCTGTAATTTTATAGAAATCCTTTTATCTCCAAAATTTTAATTCAATCAATTTTCTTCAATTTCAATTTGTTTCTTTCTTCTTTCAATTTTTTTCAATTTATCCTTCAATTTAGTCAATTTCTCAATATTCTTCTTTCAATTTTAAAATTTTCATTATCTTCTTCTCCCTTTAATTTAATTATTTTCTTCTTCTTATATCTCCTTTCAAAATTCTTCTTTCTTCAATTCAATCAATCTTTAATTTCTTTAATCTTTCATTCTTCAATTTTTTTATTTCAATTCAATTCTTCTTCAAATCTTCAATCTTTAATTCAATTTTCCTTTCTTCAAAAAACAATTTCAAATTTCCAATTCTTTATTCAATCAATTTCAAATTTCATAAACTTCTTATATCTCCTTTTAATTTAATTTCTCAATAAACCAAATTCACCAGTTCAATTTCTTCTTTCTTTCACTCTTTTTATTCTTCATTTTCAAAATTTCATTCAAATTTCAAATCTTCTTATATCTCCCTTCAACTTTGATCTTCTCCTAATTTAATTTCTTTTGAACAACTCCTTTCAAATTATTTTCCCTTAATCAATTTAATTTTTTCTTTCAATCCATTTCTCTTCTTATTTTCAAATAATTATTTTCTCCTTCTTATAACTCTCGTTCATATCATTATTCATTTCTTCAATTCAATTTTTCAATCATCTTCTTATATCTCCCAAAATCAACTTCAATAATCAAATATGCATATGAATATTTAAATGTTTTAAAGGTTAAAGTATACCTTTAAATGCAGCTCAAATATCTCTTCCTTTATAATGTCTTGGTTGTAAGAATCACCTTCTAACTTTATCTCCACTTTGTGTTGTGTTCTTCCAATATTCTACAATCAACTAAATCAAATTTTTTTGCCCTTATGATTTTCCAATTTTGAATCTTTAGCCTACACAAAGATAGATGTCAGTTAGACATTACAATGTATGCATTACAAACTTTGACCTGCACAATTGACAACTATCTTGTAGTCTATACATATTCCTCGAATGTAACGTTTCCCAAGTGTAGTCTCTTCTTAGTGCAATGTTCCTTCCCAAAGTATTTTGTTTCCAAAATTTTTTCTTTTGAAATTCTTCCTAAATGCCTTCTGTGTGCAATGATTCCATAACACATTCTCTTTCGAGTGTTGTGATTTTTTCCAAACATTTTTTGCATGTAGTGAATCTAGAATGTCTTCTCTCTCCATAGTAATTCTTGAGCACTTCTCTTTTGCACTTACTACAAGTCTTCACTAGACTTGGTTCTTCTCCTAATCGTCTTCCACATGTCTTGAATCCTATATCTCTTCTTCATCTTGTCTCCTCACCATAATGTAATCGTCATTTTGATAGCTTTGCCAATCGTTATCTTCCTCCTCCAATCTTGCACTCCTCCAATCTTACAATTATCTCTTCCTATATATTTTTAACTTAGTGTGGCTATCACAAAGTCCACTCAATGCAACTTTGATACCACTTTTAGCAAAATATTACTATGCTTTACAAGTTAAACAATTTTCAAGATCATAAATAACATCAATAATCATGTATATATCAAATTCCTAATAATGAACAATGAAACACACTGAAAGCTTTATTTAAACTACTAAAGAAATGCATAAATGCAATGTTTCTTTGAGTTACATTTTACATGGATTTGTCTTCAAAATATAGATACATGAGACTCTTTATATTACATGACCCTTGACCTTTGTTCTCCTCAAACTCATAGGAGAACTAACTCTTCATATTCCTCTCTTACATAATAAATATCAGATATTACATATGATTGCACATAACTCCATACTTCTAAACTTGACACATCACTCATATAACTCTCACTTGCTAACTAGACACCTCATACACTTAATTACATGATACATACTCTCACTCAATAACTTGACACATACTATAGACACAAATAATAAACACACACCCTAATCTAAATATTTACAAAAGGGATCAAATACTGTAATTCCTCCAACATTTATTGCATCATCTTAGGTACATCTACTAGAAACATGATAATTTGGTTGTAATGGTACACAAGATGATTAAAAAGAGATATAATATAACTATAAATTTTTGGTTATATTATAAGGTTTTTAACTAGATTACATTAAACTAGGTTTTTCATTACACTCTCTTATCTTAATTATTTTTCATGCTTTGACCCTTTCTCATTGCTATCTACATCATCACTTCAAACAATTTCAATCCATAAATTCACTCATTTTCATTCCACTTAGTTTCACCTTGTTTTCTTGTATGTCCCAAGTCACTTGTATCATACCTTGAAGATTTCATAACCATATTTTGCATAGTTTATTTTATTACTATAGTTATGAGAAATATTGTGTTTGATGGTATATAATTATTGATATTCTTGCAAGATCACCAAAGGAAAACCATGTTTAGCTCCATGATACCTACATGAGATACGAGCTAGTAGGAATCTTCTCCCAAAATATTTTAAAATATTCTGGGAGAGAGAGAGAGAAGGGGGGAGGGAAAATTAAATAGAGAGTTAAAATAATTATAGATAAATCAAATGGCATTAGTTCAACCAATTAAACCTCTCAAAATTTAAGGACACCTAGGTTTGAAACTTGCCATGTGATGCACACATAATAGGCAAGCTTTGATACCATTATGTGGTCATGATGTAATATGGTCGGGTCCATTTCAATCCCATATAACCAATTTAAAAAACTATTGGAGATAAGAGGTATTACTTAATATTTTTTAGTTCCACATCTATGTAGGCTAGTGTGGAATGCTTATCTACTTTGGCTACTATCAGTCCTATAACTTATAAAATATATTTTGGGGATCATCATACCCTCATGCAATATTTAAGTATAAATTGGTATTCACTCTATAAAAGTTATAACCATTAGCATTGCTACATCAAGAACATTTTTAGTGATTCAAGTGACCATGTTAGTGATCTGATTAAAATTATAACTTGAATTTCCTTCATAATGGTGTAGAAAGTTTTTGAAAGTATGTAATTTGACTTTATTGATTAAAATCAATATTGTATGATATAATCATGTATAAGCTTATGGAAATCATTGAATGATGTAATTAGTATTAGCTTATATTATTAGTTAATGGGCCATGGTTTAAGTTTATCACAAAACCTTTACTAACCCTTATGTGTAATGTGACTTGATAAGGGTTAAGTAACTTGTAATTAATTTTTAAGTATTTTGTATATATACCCCTCAATCACCTAATCCATTGTATTAATATGTTCTTATATTGATATTTTGTATTAATATGGGCATATTACTTTTCAAATATTTATAAGCACTTTCAACATTAGGAGATAGTTTCATAAATATTTAAGGTCATATTGTATAGAGAAGATCAAATAAATTTAAATTATATTTTGTGTTCAACGCTATCTTGCTTTATATATGGATTGATATATAAAATTCAACCAAAGCCAAATTGAAATGCTTTTTTAGGAGATAAGTGCATTACAAACACAAATTTTTATTGGTTTTTGGTATCAACTCATGGCACATTTATTTATTTTATTATGTAAGAATGAGAATATTGCAATAAGATCCAAGGACCCATGCATTCACCATATCTATCTTGATGCAATGACATGATGTTTGACAAGAGAATTGCTATTTCCTATGCCTTGGATTTGATCTACTTGTATAGTCTTTTAGTGATGTTTTATAAGGCTAAGGGGTTGTTTTCCTTATCCATCACAAACTCAATTTTTTTAAGGAGGGTCCTCATTGTGAAATACCATGACTAGGTAATCTATTGATTAGATAGCATGTACATCAATTTTACTTTTTCTAAGTTGTAAGTTCAAATTTTATACCCCTCATTCTATTAGAGTACATTATTATGTTATAGCATGGATAGAGACTTGGATTTTACTCAAATAAGAATTATCTAGTTTTTTCACCATTACTTGGGGTAGCATGTTGGTTAGTGTGATAGTGCATGAAGAAATTTGGTATGGTTGTGTGTTTGATTCATAGGATCAACATTTAGAAAAATTAAGAACACACTTTTATGTGTATAAAGGTTGGGTGCGATTTTCAAGAAGGGATATCACCTTTGCTTTCCAAGGCATAGGGTAGCATGTTGGCTAATATAGGGACATGTAAGACTTTCTATCAGGAGGTCAAAGTTTTGAGCCAAGGCTCTCTTAATTTTGCATAATATTGTCTTGTTTAGAGGTGGAAAGCCCTCTTTATTTAATATAACAAGAGTCCCTTTATTTTACATGATATTATATTTTTTTGAAGGTGGAAATGCTCCTTTGGTTCATATAGCATGAGGCCTCTTCCTATCCTTGAATGCAATGCTAGGTGCCTAGCTAGCATAGTTAGCTTGGGGTACTTGGTATGTAGGATACCAAAGTTTAATTACCTTGGCTTCCCTCTTTGGCTGCTCTGTATGATGTGGTAGTTGATTTGGTCAACATAACAGTCATTGTGGAGTCCAACCATGCAATTTCAAATACACACACACATAGATATAGATTTAGATATAAATATATATGTATATATGTATGTATAAGACCTTTCATCTAGTCAAATCAATCAATATAGCAAATATGACTAATGAGTTATGCACGTTGGTAGATATGTGGTAACGTAGTGGGAAACGTCCTCCTATCACTACGTGATAAATGAGATGTTATACTTCACCATACATTTCTTAAGGTTTGATGGATTTGGTTATTTTATTTTTATTTTAAGCACTAATAGGATGAATATTTTGGAGGCCATAACTTTATCATACATAAGTATTTTAATCTCTTTTTGAGATCATATGATTTTCAAGCTCTATGGATTGGTGGCATTAGTTTAAGGACATGTTATAGTGTTGAGGGAACATTTAGGAAGATGAATCTATTGGCCTATGTTACTTGTCTGAATGGAAAAAAATTATAGTACTTAAACCACCTAGATGATTATTCTATTAAGGATCAAGAAACTTTGGTACATATTTAATGAGGGAGAAACAAAAGACCTTGATGAAAAATATATTGCAATAGGTCTATTATTTTATTCATTGAACGTGACATACTTTTCCATATTAGATAGGAGAATGATCCAACTAAGGTATGGAAAATATTGAAAGAATTGTTTAGAAAATTTAATGATCCAAGTTAGAGTTGGAAATTTATTATCTCCAGATTTTAAATTTTAATAATATTTAGAACTATATTTTATGATTCAAGGATTTACATGCAGATATTGCATCTTCAAGAGGCAATTGGAAGGATGATGTAGAATGTGTTAAGATAGTATTTGTAAATATCTCTCTCCCTTTATAGATTATTGCACTAGTGATTCATACCCTTTCATTGTATATGAGAGAAGATACTTCTATAACCTTTGATGGTATCTTTTATCTTCTTATTCACTTCCAAGTGACTATGAGAAATTTTGATGGTTCTTCTCAAGTACAAGCTCAAATTGATGGAGGCTAAGGCTCAGGATCACAAGGGAAAGTCTAAGTCTTCAAAGAAGTTGAAACCTGCTTATGGATACTACAAATGGTAATGGTATTCTCCAAAGATTTTTTTATTGAGGTTACAAAATATTAAGGTAAAATTTTAAAAGGTAAGATATAGTCTTGCATATAATAAAGGAATTTAGATAATTTATTTGATTTTCAAAGTGAACTAACCCATTAGAGATTCCCTTAAATGGGAAGTATGTGATTATCATTAATGTCCTCTCTCCTTGTCCCTTAGTTTTTAATTGGGAGGGTTGAAAGTGTGTAATATGAATTTATTAGCCAAGTTCAACACTTTGTAATCTAGTCATTTTTTCTTATTTGTGGAAAACATCCCAAAAGAGATGCCACTTTTGGGTAAGACCCAAGGAGGCAGGGGTATCCATTCCATAAAAAATGCCCAGGACTCGAACTTGGCCTACCACCTTTAACATACTCAAGGAGCAAACAAACTCACAAAACCAATTTAAAAATAAGTAAATAACAACAAAAATAATAAAATAAAATAAAAACATGCTCCTTGAGTGTTTCAAAAACAAAAGTACAACCAAACACACACACAATAAAATAAAATAAACACAACATGAACCACATAGAAAAACACAAGAACCACATAATAAAACACAAACAAGACAAACAACAGAACACTTAAAAGACATAACCCAAAAAAAACATGAAAAATAAACACAATCAAAACCTAAAATATTAAAAAAATAAAATAAAAATAAAAATAAAAAACAACCAACAATAGACAATAAAAAAAACAAAGAACACAAAAAACACTCACAAAAAAACTTGAATTAACACAAATAAAGAGAAACACAAGAACAAGAACGTCAAAAAAACAAGAACAATAACAAAAAACATAAAAAAACACAAAACAACAAAAACACAAGAACAACAAAAAACAACACAAAGAACACAAAAACCAAAAAAAATGAAAGAACACACACCTTAAAAAACAAAAAAAAAAAAAAAAAATTGAACAAAACAATGACCTATCTAGACCAGAAGACTATTAAGGCAAGAAACAACAGAGGAAACAAAAGAAAGAAAGGGTTGAGCTAGGGAACTAAAAAAACCTGAATGAACCAAAGAGAAGCAAAAAAAAAACAAGAAGAAACAAAGTACCTTTAGAACTAGAGCCATCCAAATAAATTATAGAAAGAAGAGCTTGCATAATTTGTGAAGCCCACCATCTAGGAGGGTGGCCATAACAAGTAAAATCACCTTTGTCCAAAGCCCAATTAACTAAAGCATCAACACTCTTGTTTTGATATTTTACCACATGATTGTAATCAACTTTTAAAAATCCCATCTGGATTAGTTGAATCTTCTCAATAATTCTTTTTATTCTCCAATCAACCTTATGATTCTTAGGAGGAGTCTTCAAAATATTAATCATAATTTGAGAGTCAAACTCAACTAGCACCTTTTCCCATTCAACCTTAGTAGCCTCTTGAAGGCCTCTGAGGATACCATACCCCTAAAAAAGGTTATTGGAAAGAATACCCAAATTCTCAGCAAAAGTAAAAACTAGGGAGCCATCTGAAAGTCTACCAATTCCTCCCACACTGGATTTTCTAGGGTTCCGTATAGAGGCTCCATTAGTATTTAATTTTCCAAAATCCTTAAGAGGAGGGTGCCAATTTCTTGTCCTATCCATATTACTAATAGTCACATTCGCTTTAAGTTGGTTGCCCTTAGAAGATTTAATATTCAATCTTTGCATCACTTGATCCCATATTTGATGGGAGTTTTGGGGGTGACTAAGGAGTTGATGGACTGATTCAACTAAGTTGGCAATGGTATTTTTACAAATATAGTGAATATCCTTCCTATCTTGATAAAATATTTGACTGTTCCTTTCATTCCAAATATTCCAAAGAAGAATGGTAGAACCCATCCAAACTAACTGCCTAATAAAATGATCAACACCCTCTTGATTAGGCCAATCCCTCCAAAGCTGTTCAAAAGTAGAAAAAATGGACCACTGTAAGCCAAATAAAGTGGTCATTCTCCTCCATAGCTCAGAGGCTAAAGTACACTCAATAAAAATATGGTTGAGAGTTTCTACATTCTCTTCACACATATCACATCTAAAAGGGCCATGAAAACCATGCTTCATAAGTTGCTCACCAGTAAGCAACCTACGATGCAATAAAAGCCAATTAAAGAACCTTACCTTAGGCCAGAGCTTTTGAGCCCACAATTGAGAAAACATGTCAGAAGAATGGTTGGGATTATTATGGCATAAGGTCAAATAACCTTGAGTAACTGAATACTCACCCTTAGTAGTGTTGTTCCATCAAAAACAATATTTTTAATGGGACCAAGAGAGAGATCTCATATGAAGGATGCCTTGGATATCTTGTCTTTGCCTTTTTGGGATTTGAATAGGCCAGTCCTCAATAGGGATCCAATATCTACCAACCTTTGAATTACCAGTATGGTACCGATAGTAATTAGCCACATTTATCTAGTTAGCTCGGTGAAGCTCCTCCATCCAAGGCCTCCAATTGGGAAACTGAGTTATCAAAGGCTTGTGACCATCCCAAGAATCTGTCCAAAAATTTCCTTTTGACCATTATGAATGATCCAAAATAATTTTTTCTTTATCAAATCCTCACTAGTCTTAAGAACTGCTAAAATGGGAGAACCTTTGGTAGGAAGTTGATAGCGAACAAGGTCTTCAGGACTTTTGTTCTTAGCATATTTAGCACAGAGATTATTAGCCCAAAGAGCATTGGGGTTATGCAACATTCTCCAATATAATTTAGCAGCTAAAGATTTGTTGTTATTAATAGAAGACCGAAATCCTAACCCCCCTTCATTCTTAGAAAGACATAAAGTGTCCCATTTTACCAAGGCCCATTTTATTTTCTCCTTAGTACCACTCCAAAGGAAATGATGATTGATTTGATCTAGTTCTTGAAGAACAACCTTTGGGATATTCAACACGGAAGATACATAAATAGGAATAGCTTGAAGAATTGATTTTACCAAGGTGATTCTACCCCAGAAGAAAGCCACCTGTTGGTTCACTTTCCAATTTTCTTCTTGACTTTGTCCAACAACCAATTCCAATCTTTATTTTTTTGCCTTTGAATATTTATAGGAATACCTAAATAAGTGATTGGAAGGGAGGTCTTATTATATCTTAATTTATCCACGACCATGGATTCCTGTCTAGCAGAGCAGTGAAAGAAAATAACTTTAGATTTGTCTTCATTGATCAACTGCCCAATAGCCTTAGAAAAACAACCAACGATTTGCTTAATATTAGAAGCTTCCTTAATTGTAGCTTTACCTAAAAGAGTAGAGTCATCCACAAATTGAATATGAGAGATAGGTCTAGCTCCATGAGCAATGGTAACTCCCTCAAGGGTTTTGTTTTCCCTCTTTTTGGTTATAGTCCTACCCAAGCATTCAACAAGAATGATGAATAAATAAGAGGATAGCAGGTCACCTTACCTAATACCTCTGGAAGCTGGGAATGACTGAGAAGGTCTGCCATTGATAAGAACTAAGTAGGAAAATGAATAGATACATCCCATAATCCAATCCATCCAATCATTAGAGAAACCAAATTACCTCAAAACTTTGATAAGGAAGTGCCAATCCACTTTGTCATAAGTTTTGGATAAGTCTAACCGAATGAACATGGAAGGATATTTTTGTATATCCATGGAATGGATGGCTTCCTAAGTAAGAACTATCTCATCTACCATTTGATGCCCTTCCACATAACCCCCTTGCTCTGGGGAAATAATCTTATGCAAAAGAGGCTTTAACCTTTATGCCATGATTTTAGTAATGATTTTGAGAAGAACATTACATAAAGCAATAGGTCTAAAAGCTAAGATATGATCAACCTCTTGAGCTTTTGGAACAAGAGTAATATAAGTTTTATTGATAACCTTTAAAATTTCTTTAGATTTCCTTACTTCTTCCACCACCTCTAATAAATCAACATGAAGGATATCCTAGAACTCTTGGTAGAACTCAATGTGAAAACCATCAGGACTTGGGGTTTTCCCTTTTTGCATTTTAAAAACCACCAGTTGAAGCTCATTGATAGTAACAGAAGTAGTCAAAATAGAGTTCTCCTTAGAAGTGATAAGAGAAGGGATTGCTTGAAGAAAATTTTGTTGAGAAGCTGAGTCAATAGGAGTAGCATCAAAAAGATTGGAAAAGTAATCAACAACAATAGAGTTCATGCCATCCCAAGTATAAACAACATATCCAAAATTTAATTTCAGGGAAGAAATAAAGTTGTGATATCTTCGAGCTAGAAGATATTTGTGGAAGAAATTTGTGTTTCGATCTCCTTCTTTGAGCCATTGAATTCTAGATTTTTGCTTCCATAATATTTCTTCTCTTTTTTCCCATTCCTCTAACTGAGTTGTGAGTTTAATTTCATCTGCACTCCTCTTCTCTATGAGCCCATCTAAATGGATTTTCTTATTTAAATTTTCAAGATGAGCAATAACTTCATGTTTTTTTTTATGAACATCCCCAAACTCTTTCCAGTTCCAAGTCTTGGTTTTGGATTTAATGTATTGCAGTATTTTGGCAAAACAGAACATCTTAGTCCCATGCCTAGGTTTACCTTCCTTCCACCATTGTTGCACACGAGGTCTAAAGGAAATGTCTCTAAGCCACATTAATTGAAAATGAAAAGGAGATAAACTCATATTGGTTTTCCACATTTCCACCATGATTGGCCAATGATCCGAACCAACATTATTAAGAGTCTTCACTTTAGGAATGTGACCATGGATTAAGAAATTTTCAGAGAGCAAAAACCTATCCAATCTCTCCATTATACAAGCTAAGCCTTGCCTTCTGTTAGACCAAGTCATAAGGCCATTATTTGGTTGGATGTCCACAAGATGGAGGTTTGCAATATATTCGCTCATGAGGTCAGTGCTTTTGTCCAAATATATATTTCCTCCCCTTTTCTCATCTAGAGAGAGGATGGTATTGAAATATCCTCCAATCAAGATCCAAGCTTTAGGAAAATGAGATATAATATGAGTTATATCCTTCCACTGTCTTCTTTTTTCCTCCAAAGCAGTCAGCATAAACAGTAATGCAGAGCAACTTTGCAATCTAGTCATGTGTAAGCTTATGGGAAATCATTACATGATGTATTTCTTATTAATATATTTAATTAGCCAATGGGCCTATTGTTTAATATTATCATAATTAACCTTTGCTATCCCTTTGTGCCTAATGTGATGTTAGCAAGATTTAAGTAAATTGTAATTAATTATTAAATATTTGGTATTTATAACCTTTAACCACCCAATCCATTATCTATACGTGATCTTATATTGATCATATCTATGAGTTCCTAAATACATCATTCATCATTTGTGTACTGCTCTTTCTTTTTGCTAATTTAACAGTTTGGTTTATAATTTGATTTAATTTGTTTCTCCTATTCATTCCAATAAAATATTGTGAAACCCAACAAAAAATAAGTGTAGTGTTGATGGCTACTTTACAAAACTAGTGATTGCTTTTGATAACATCCATTTATTAAATTGTAACTCATTATTTATATGCATATCCATATTTGCTTATAGGTTTCTTTACATCCTTATCATTAACACCATACCCATCCACATCATATTTACTTATTCCATCTACCTATATAAATTTTATGATACAATATTCATAAAAGAATATTTATTGACCATTTTATTAATTTGTAGGAAGTTGTGAACCAACATGTATGCGTCTTTTCATTTCAAGATAAAATTGGCAAACAAAGAAAAAGGGGAAATCAATGATGAAAACCCTTGTGATATAATTCATTTTTAAAATATTGGTAGTTCCATATAGGTTCTCTTATTGGAGTACTTTTTTAGGAGATAAGTGCATTACAAACACAATTTTTTATTGGTTTTTGGGATCAACTCATGGCACATTTATTTATTTTATTATGTAAGAATGAGAATATTGCAATAAGATCCAAGGACCCATGCATTCGCCATATCTATCTTGATGCAATGGCATGATGTTTGACAGGAGAATTGTTCTTTCCTATGTCTTGGATTCGATCTACTTGCATAGTCATTTAGTGATGTTTTATAAGGCTAAGGGGTTGTTTTCGTTATTTATCACAAACTCAATTTTTTTAAGGAGGGTCCTGATTGTGAAATACAATGAGTAGGTAATCTATTGATTAGATAGCATGTACATCAATTTTACTTTTTCTAAGTTGTAAGTTCAAATTTGATCCCTCTCATTCTATTAGAGTACATTATTATGTTATAGCATGGATAGAGACTTGGATTTTACTTGAAGAAGAATTATCTAGTTTTTTCACCATTACTTGCGGTAGCATGTTGGTTAGTGTGATAGTGCATGAAAAATTTGGTATGGTTGTGTGTTTGATTCATTGGATCAACATTTAGAAAAATTAAGAACACACTTTTATGTGTATAAAGGTTGGGTGTGATTTTCAAGAAGGGATATCACCTTTGCTTTCCAAGGCATAGGGTAGCATGTTGGATAATATAGGGACATGTAAGGCTTTCTACTAGGAGGTCAAAGGTTTGAGCCAAGGCTCTCTTAATTTTGCATAATATTGTCTTGTTTAGAGGTGGAAAGCCCTCTTTATTTAATATAACAAGAGTCCCTTTGTTTTACATGATATTATATTATTTGAAGGTGGAAATACTCCTTTGGTTCATATAGCATGAGGATCCTTCCTATCCTTGACTGCAATGCTAGGTGCCTAGCTAGCATAGTTAGCTTGGGGTACTTGGTATGTAGGATACCAAAGTTTAATTACCTTGGCTTCCCTCTTTGGTTGCTCTGTATGATGTGGTAGTTAATTTGGTCAACATAGCAGTCATTGTGGAGTCCAACCATGCAATTTCAAATACACACATACACACACATAGATATAGATATAGATATAGATATGTATGCACGTATGTATGTATGTATGTATGTATAAGACCTTTCATCTAGTCAAATAAATCAATGTAGCAAATATGACTAATGAGTTATGCACGTTGGTAGATATGTGGTAACGTAGTGGGAAACTTCCTCCTATCACTACGTGATAAATGGGATGTTATACTTCACCATAAATTTCTTAAGGTTTGAAAATTTTGGTTATTTTATTTTTATTTTAAGCACTAATAGGATAAATATTTTGGAGGCCATAACTTTTCCATACATAAGTATTTTAATCTCTTTTTGAGATCATATGATTTTTCAAGCTCTATGGATTGGTGGCATTAGTTTAAGGACATGTTATAGTGTTGAGGGAATATTTAGGAAGATGAATCTATTGACCTATGTTACTTGTATGAATAGAAAAAATTATAGTACTTAAACCACCTAGATGATTATTCTATTAAGGATCAAGAAACTTTTGTACATATTTAATGAGGGAGCAACAAAAGACCTTGATGAAAAAAATATTGCAATAGGTATATTATTTTATTCATTGAACGTGACATACTTTTCCATATTAGATATGAAAATGATCCAACTAAGGTATGGAAAATATTGAAAGAATTGTTTAGAAAATTTAATGATCCAAGTTAGATTTGGAAATTTATTATCTCAAGATTTTAAATTTTAATAGCATTTAGAACTATATTTTATGATTCAAGGATTTACATGCAGATATTGCATCTTCAAGAGGCAATTGGAAGGATGATGTAGAATGTGTTAAGATAGTATTTGTAAATATCTCTCTCCCTTTCTAGATTATTGCACTAGTGATTCATACCCTTTCATTGTATATGAGAGAAGATACTTCTATAACCCTTGATGGTATATTTTATCTTCTTATTCACTTCCAAGTGACTATGAGAAATTTTGACGGTTCTTCTCAAGTACAAGCTCAAATTTATGGAGGCTAAGACTCAGGATCACAAGGAAAAGTCTAAGTCTTCAAAGAAGTTGAAACCTGCTTATGGATACTACAAATGGTAAGGGTATTCTCCAAAGAATTTTTTACTAAGGTTACAAAAGATTAAGACAAAATTTTAAAAGGTAAGATATAGTCTTCCATATAATAAAGGAATTTAGATAATTCCTTTGATTTTCAAAGTGAACTAACCCATTAGAGATTCCATTAAGTGGGAGTATGTGATTATCATTAATGTCCTCTCTCCTTATCCCTTAGTTTTTAATTGGGAGGGTTGAAAGTGTGTAATATGAATTTATTAGCCAAGTTCAACACTTTGCAATCTAGTCATGTGTAAACTTATGGGAAATAATTACATGATGTATTTATTATTAATATATGTAATTAGCCAATAGGCCTATTGTTTAATATTTATCATAATTAACCTTTGCTATCCCTTTGTGCCTAATGTGATGTTAGCAAGATTTAAGTAAATTGTAATTAATTATTAAATATTTGGTATTTATAACCTTTAACCACCCAATCCATTATCTATACATGATATTATCTTGATCATTTCTATGAGTTCCTAAAGACATCATTCATCATTTGTGTATTGCTCTTTCTTTTTGCTAATTTAATAGTTTGGTTTATAATTTGATTTAATTTGTTGCTCCTATTCATTACAATAAAATATTGTAAAACCCAACAAAAACTAAGTGTAGTGTTGATGGCTACTTTACAAAACTAATGATTGCCTTTGATAACATCCATTTATTAAATTGTAACTCATTCTTTATATGCATATCCATATTTGCTTATAGGTTTCTTTACATCCTTATCATTAACACCATACCCATCCACATCATATTTACTTATTCCATCTACCTGTATAAATTTTATGATACAATATTTATAAAAGAATATTTATTGACCATTTTATTAATTTGTAAGAAGTTGTGAACCGACATGTATATGTCTTTTCATTTCAAGATAAAATTGGAAAAAAAGAAAATCGATGATGAAAATCGTTCTGATTTAATTCCTTTTAAAAATATTGGTAGTTCCATATAGGTTCTCTCCTCTAGTTGAAAACCCAATTTTCTAGCGGGAAAAATCCTTAAAAACACATGGTTGTTTCATATAGGTCCTCTCCTATGATCAGATTTCTTGTGACTATGGGATCAATAACATCATTATGAGGGAGTGGATAATGCATGTTTATCATTCTTGTTTTCTTAATATCATGCATATATTTTAGTTCCTATGTTTTTTTTATCATAGAAAGGATTACAAAAGAATTTAAATTTGGCTTTAGGAATCCTATGTTTAATTAGTTATTTTAGATTCCCAAGCTTTGAGGCTTTCTTTGACATCATAATTGTATTTTTTATATGGTTTATAAGATGGAAGATGGTGAAATTTTTATAGCTACAATGTTGATAAATACAACATCAATGGATGAAATATTTTCTTATTTTCTTATGTCTTTGGTAATCCATGTTTCACACTTGGGCTTGGGATTTTAACTTTTAAAAATCATCTTGGGTTTTTTATAATAAAAAAATATGATACTTCTATTTCATCTAAATGCTAATGCAATTATACTAGCTTAGATATATTAAATATATATCTATAAATACTGGGAGTTATCAATATCGAGGCGTCTATCTATCACACCTCCAAGAAATGAGATAAGCAAATAATATTAGAAAGTTTGGGCACCATTTTAGTTTAAATATTTTTTAAATATTTTAAATCCATCGTAACCCTTAATGTCGACAGATAATTTTCTTAATGTCGGCTTTTTTAATAAAATATTAATATTGTTTATGGCGTGGCTGACCTTCCTGGCTGCCATTGACATTGTAGGATGCCTATCGGCGTAAAAACTAAAATTTCATAAGAGTTGAAATGATGACACATTTATATGTGAATGTCTCTTTGTGTGTTATAGAAATGTAAAAAGAAAATCAAAATACGAAATATTTTCAAGCACAGTGAAAATATTTTAAAAAGAGAAAAAGTATATTAGAATAAAAGTTAGAGATGGTGGTCTAATAAAACATCAAACTAAAAATATGTAAAGGGTGGCTTTGAGGTGCAAGTACAAGTCAATAATCAAGATGTTTGAAGGCCATATATTTTAAGAGCACTAAAACCATTATTGGTAGTTCTTGTAGTACTATTGGAGCTACTCATAACACTTCTCAAATAAATTCAATGTAGTAAGAGGTGCCATAATAGATAAGCAAGATGTTTGTGTTATTTATGGGACCAACAATGATTTTTAGGAGAGGAAAAATAACAATAAAATTGTCCATATTTGGCACTATTTTAAGGATAGAAAATATGTTTTATTCATGATAAATATGGAATATTATGTAATTATATAGATATAGAATTAGTTATAAAAAAAAGTGGAAAAAATGGAAACTAGGGGATCTCAAGTGGCTATGTGAGACCCCAACCATCTTTCAACTATAGTGGAAGTTAGATATTATCGAGGTTGGATTCTCTAGATTAGATTTTTTGGATTCTAACTAATTTGGATTTATTTTATCAGGAAATTTATATTCTCCTTTAGGAGAGTATGCAGTTTTGTTTATTGCCTTTATATAAAGATGAAGGCATACTAAATTAAAAGGGGACATTGGAAATTTGATTGAAAATCATAATATTTTTTCTACTTATTGTTGCTTTTGGATGAACTTCAAGGTATGGTGACCTACTTCTAATGTATTGTTGCATGCATTGAAGGGGATATTCACAACCTTTAAATGAAGAGATCAATTTCCACGAATATCCACATCATTCCTTTTACTATTATTAGTTCATTTATTTCATACATGGAGGGATCTAGAACTTTCTTATGAGTGGGTTTATATAGCACTAGCCTTATCATAGATTATGATAACCTTGAATTGGAATTTGTATAAAGGGTATGGATTCAAATTAATGATTTGATCATATTTTTGTTAGGTGGAATAGTTTAAACAAAGGAAACCCATATGAAAGTAGTCATCCTTACCAACCTTCATTATCACCAATCTTGTAAACAAGGTGTCTTAACCAAATTTATGTTAAAATTGATATAACTCTATTAGTAAACTTAAGATTAAACGTGTCCAAAAAAATCTATAATAACCCCTATTCACAAAGTAAAGGAAGAGAGAAAATATAATAATTTTTATTTTGAAATAGTGAAATTTTAGTGCAAGGATATTTTTACTATTAGAAAGGACTTTGTGGAATTTTCATTATGTCCATATTATTACAAATAACTAGTTCTTGACATCTATGACCTTTTAAAAATCATTTCATTTTTAGTAAAAAGCAAAGGGGGTCCATGGAACACACATGTACTTTAAGCTATGTTAGTATCAAATGGAACATGCTAATATATCAACCTAGGGACTCTCTCCTCAATGTTTGCTTTCATATTGACAAAGCTTTAGGTGGGATTATAAGGAATTATATATATTAAATTCTTTGCCAATATAAAAGCATGCAATGGGGTAAGAATCCCTAGTTCTATGTGTTAGCAATTTCCTTCTCTTCAATATCAACATACCTTAAGGTACTTGTGTGCTTTTATGTGCTTTATGGATTCTAATAAATAATACTAAAAATTAAATGAAATATAAATGGTCATAGATGTCATTGCCCAATGATTAAAGTTAGTAAGGAAATATTTAGATAATGAAAATTCCATAAAGCACTTTTGCGTATTCAAAATATCCTTGCATAAAAACCCCCTCCAATAATTTTCTCTAATGGGTTGCCCCACAATGATGTTTGTGAGATATTATGAACTTATAAGGTATTACATATATTAAAAAATTTACCAATATTAAAATAGACATTGGGGTTTGATCTCCTTGGGTTGATGTGATAGTATCTTCTCTTTGGTATTAACATAGTTAAAAGGTACTTCTACAATTTAAGTTTCCTTGTAAATAATTATTATTACTAAAATTGAATGATCATTTATTAAAAAATAATTTAGAGAATGACTAATAATATTGACATAATTAAAATCTCATGAAGGCCTTTCATACATTAGAATTTTTTATTTATCAACTCAATATCCATACATTTGTATAATTCCAACCTCTCTATATAGTAAATGATGTTGAAGTGGAACTAGAGGTGATAAACAATTATCCCTTAAAGTAAAAAAACAATTATTCAACAAACTAATTTTGGTGAATTGAAAGAAAAAGATACTACATGCAAAATAAATGGTTTTATTGAAATAGATAGATAATACACCTAAATAGTAATACATAAAAATATAAATAACTATTTCTAAAATATATTATACATGCAAATAACTAATAAGGATTGATTTTAGTTTAACAAGTACGATCTTGTTTACATAAATTCAAAAATATCTTAAGGAAATTATAGTAGTTTAACTACTACCATTTCACTCCAAAGGTGAAATCAATTATTTAGGAGGATGGAGCTGATATTAGATCAATTTGGGTTGTAGAACAATTAAGGTCAGTTGAAATATAGTGGAAAACCTAAATTGCTTATTTTGAAAGGCTGAACCTATAACTAGGATTTTAGAGGAAAACTGACTAAGTTTGAAAGGTGTCAATTCGCTAGATCAATTTGACAATGATTTTTCGATATGGTTAAGGGGGTGATTTACTAATTTTCCATAATGATGAATTGTTGACCAAAGGAAGTCAACTAAATATTGTAGTCAAAAGGGTGATTCATCAATTTAGGAGTTTTTGACACAAAATTTTAAGGCACAAAAACTAATTTAACAATTTATAGTGATATTCCCTTCCAACATGTGTTAATAGAGACTAAATTACATTTGAAAGAATTTTTAGTTCCAAATTTGATTGGTTGAGAATCCATTTTTAATTTAATTTTAAATATTTTGTTAAATCATATTTACTAAAATCAAAATTTACTTTACTATGGGCAAGAGTAGATTTAATATTATTTTTCTATATATATGAGCTCAAATCTCATTTATAAAAGTCTTTTTGGCTATTTCAAAAATTATTATACTAATCAAAATTTTAATTATAATTTCATATAGTAATCAATGGATAAATTGAGTGTGACTTTTGAAGATCAATTGTGTGCATACACCTTTTTATCTATGGAATTATTGTGTTTATGGATCTAGTTATTTATCTTCTATGGTAGGAACCTAGGGTTCCTAGCACATAAAATGATAAATAAATAATAACCTAATCTAAAAGAATCACTTTTGAATTTTCGGGAAGTCCCTTCAATGATTTAATAAATCATATATTATATATTTCATGGATGATTGAATGATAAGTTCTTACAATGTTTTATACCCCTCTAGGGTTATAGGTGAAAGGTTGCAATGCTTCCTAACCCTAATCTTATAATAATATAATAAATAATATAATTAATTATTATATTATTTTATTATTATGACCATAGGATATAATATATAATTATTATTAAGATTATTAATTAATGTTAGGATAGGATCCTAACATTCCACCCCTCTTGAAAAGAGCTTTGTCCTCAAAGCTGAAATTGACTTGGAAATCCATTTTGTAATTCTTCAAACGTCTTTCCGTGAAAGCTCCGGGGCAAGTAACTTGGTATATGCTTCAATAAGTGTTGTTTGCACTTTGTGCGAGCCCCTTTCGATCAGCCACTAGTGCATTTTATTAGTGATATATTGTATATCACTTACATAGTATATTGTAGTCTAGACTCTCATAAAACAAGATATAACCATGATCTATGTTGTTTGTATACTCTGTTGTCGAGCCAAAAAATGTTTGCACAACAGACTCGTCAATAATTTCTACATTCTCGTCATCAAAAAAGAGCCAGTGATTATGGCTTTTTACAAGGCTAACATAGTGCCCATTATTTGGACCACTACAACATGAACCACAACTGCAAAAAGTGAATATTCCACATCTGAACTGGGAGCATTATCAGTTGTGTTCCATAGCTTGAGCTCCATAGGAAATACAACACAGTAAGAAATATTTTTATATCACTCGAGCTATTCGATAAATTTAAAACATTTCAAGTGGATAACAAGAATTTGAGGTGGAATATTGATTTTAATTCGCGTTTGTGCTTCTTGCCAACTGCAATACTTGTCACAGAAGAACTTGTCCTCAACATTGAGAGTCTCAGTTGAGGTGAAGTTACAGAGATAGCTTGCAATAGAATTGTTTTTTCTATATAAAAACTGATATCCAAAAAGGTTTTGTCTCTTGGAGTTATAGTTTCACATCGCAAACACCTAGTTTTATTTTCTTCTTTGGTTGTGTTAAATTGCCTGATAATTTTTTTGATGGCACTAGCTTCCTTCAAAATTTCAACAATCTCATTTAACAGGAAATTCAAGAATTCATGTGCATTGCAGAATAGCAACAACAACACCAAGTATCACTACCTGGCCACAAGTTCGTTACTTAGGCATCATTGACTGAGCTGGATTAGAGGTAACATTCACAAAGGCCGACTTTGTGGCATCGGTTAAATTGATTATGGAAGGGTTGAAAGCATTGAATATATGCTAGATATCATTGGATGACATGATACATCTGCCTTTGTGTAGAGAAGACCGACCTGAATGCATCTGGAGGCTTGCTCTTGTTGGTAACTTTAAACCATCGAAACCATTCAATGACCTCATAACAGATCTCAAAGAGCTGAAATTTTGCTGAGTTCATCTGCTATTGTTATGATGGTGAACACAGTTCTCATGAATATAACTAAAGGCACCTTCTCCCTTTGTAACTGCTGGAAAAATGGTGTTGTCATTTTGGCTGAACAAGACTTTTTCCAGTCTATGATAAACTAACTGAGCTATTTCAAAATTTATGCGTAGATGTCAGATTGAGAACTTTTAATGTTAAGATACAAAGCTCTATCAGTTTCGGTTTCTATCGATTAAATATGGGATGAGGAATTCCTTCTACAAAAAAAATTAATAATAATATCGAGTACATCCATCGGTTTCTGTCAAGCAGAGATGGGATTAGAAAGTTCTATTTTTACCGATGTTAGGGTTTGGATAGCTATGTTTGTGTTAAATATTTGTGGTGGTCATGGAATTCATAGAACAAGCTCCCCCCCTGGATTTATCTTTGGCACCGCTTCTTTAGCATACCAGGTAATAACAAAATTTAGTTGATCAAAATGTATTTTGTTGTTTTAGTTTAAATTATTGTCAAAATGATTTATAGCAGTAAAATCCGCAGTTCGAAGGGGCGGTATTCGAGGATGGGCGATGAACCTGTATATGGGACACCTTCACACGTTTTCCAGGTCTTTTTAGTTTCACATTACATCCAATAATTATTATTGAATGAATTCTACAACACACCATACACCATTGCTTATGATCATGGGTATGGTTGAATTAGTGATAAATTCAAAGAGATGATATGTTGTAGGAATGATTTTGTAGACTATGCAGAGAAATATTTTGAGCTATTCGGTGACCGTTTCAAGCATTGGATAACTATAAATGAGCCAAATACACAGGGTATTTGAGGATATGATATGGGCATCCATGCTCCTTGAATATGCTCCATTCCTTTTGGAAATTGCACAACAGGAAACTCGTCCATGGAACCTTTACATTGCTATCCACAACATTCTACTTTCTCATGGTGCGGGTGTTCAAAAGTTTAGGAAACACAAGGCAATTTCGTAATCAACACAATCCCTTCTATTATCATTCATAAAATAGAAAGTGATAACTATTAAAGTAATTCTAATAGGTAACTCAAAATATAAATTCCTCCATTGGTATTGCATTGGGTGCCAATTGGTATGAATCACTTACAAATAGTACTCAAGACTTGGAGGCCGCTACTGGTAAGATTTTTTCCTTCTTTACACGTTTTCATCAAATTTGATACCAAGTATAATGGATGGAAAGTATAATTGATGCCATCTTTACCTTTTGTAGTGCAGTGTCAAATTTTCATCTCGATAGTTTTTGCTTAATGATAAAAGGGTAATAGATCTATCACAGTCGGGTGAGAGAGGCTGATCAATTTCACATTTTACAAAAATATCACTGCCCCATGTTTTAATGAATGGCTAGTTGTTGCTGTAAAATTTCAATGTAATATATGGAATTTTATAGAATGGAGGCTTTGTCACTCTTGGCCATTGCATTTGGCAACAAAGAACGTAATGGTTCAAATAAGTAAATCATATCGCTGGGTCGCAACCTCTCTATTGCTCTTGATAAAGTTGGCATTGGAATGCTGAGTCTGCGAGAGACTATAATGTTCATCACCACTAGCTGGAAATATTCAGGCATGGAAATTTCATATCCGTACGGATTCATGAAAGCATTGATATTGCATTTTTGAGGTACTGTTGTTAAATATTTAGGCTGAGCGGGTACCAATGGTAGGATCCTATATAGTCTAAATGTATGCAGATGATGCAGAAAATAGCAACAACTCTGACATTGGCTTCCATTATTTTCAAGCCAGATTATATGTGTCATTTTTTTTATCATAGGAGGAGGCCAAGGCGGAGGGCGGATGCAAGAGTACCCATTCATGCTATGGGCTTCATTAATAGCTGAGGATTCCTCTAGTATTAATTTCAATTTTTTAATTTTTCTGATCACTCGTGGAAACCTTAATTTTTGTGCATTGTTGCTGGTAATTTTTTCACCATGGGAGCTATCCTTATCTTCCTAATACACTTCTTTTAAAATACATTTTTATTTTTTAGGGTTTATTATATTTTCTCCTTCCAAAATTGCATTATATACCATTTGAAAATCTTTGCCTTCTACCTTTTCGAAAGAAATTTTTTTTCTAGGGTTTTGATTTATTTCTTTCATCCCGAAAGATGAAATGGATACCACCTGAGATTCAATGACTATGGGCTCCTCCTCTACCTGGGATTCCATGGCTATGGTTTCTTCCTCCTCTACTTGAGATTCCATGGCTAGGGTCTCCTCTTGCGTTTCCATTAAATATTGTATAATACGATCAGAATGTTCCATTTGTTTTTTTTGTTTTTGTTCAATCATTCTTCTAATTTCTGCAATGCCATTTTTCATTTCCTTGACCAATATGGTTGGATCCATAAGGCTATGATACCAGATGGTAGGAACCTAGGGTTCCTAGCACATAAAATGATAAATAAATAATAACCTAATCTAAAAGAATCGCTTTTGAATTGTCGGGAAGTCCCTTCAATGATTTAATAAATCATATATTATATATTTCATGGATGATTGAATGATAAGTTCTTACAATGTTTTATACCCCTCTAGGGTTATAGGTGAAAGGTTGCAATGCTTCCTAACCCTAATATTATAATAATATAATAAATAATATAATTAATTATTATATTATTTATTATTATATTATTTTATTATTATGACCATAGGATATAATATATTATTATTATTAAGATTATTAATTAATGTTATGATAGGATCCTAACATTCTATTAGTCCTTTTTATAAATTGTACTATAGGTTTATTCAAGGGTTGAAACACTGAAGCTAACCATTATTCTGAGTATTCTAATTGGATCATGCTAATCTGACTATAGTCACTCAAATGTATTTTATTATCATGTATTTTACATTGTTGCTCTTCTATTTTTCCTCAAAATACTTAGTTTATAATTTTAGAGGAGTTGTCCTACTCTAGATATCGAGAGTATTAAAACCCTCTCTTTGAATGTTGACTATGTTATGTGGGTGTAATTGGAAGAATAGTCTCTCATGGATCAACAATTTTTGGCTGCCTCGTAGGACTATCGAGCTAATTTCCTTTTGAAATCACCTCAATGGAGATATTTATATCTAAAATAACCTATATTTATAGTGATTAAGTTTTAAATCTACACAAATCCACACATTATCTCATTAGACCCTAAAGAGAGGTTCATAGAAGACTCTAGATTTAATAAAACCCAAAAGTTATTTTTTTAATCTCGGTCAAATTAGCTTTAGATATAGTATTTTTGCATAAGTACTTAGGGGTTTATTTGCATTATCCTTTAAGTTTTCTAGTATCCATTCAATATTTATACATTGATCACTCAATTTTTTCAAGAACCTAACATTTTTTCTTACATAACCAACCAAATTTGGCACTTTTAATAGACCTAACTTATATGTAGTGTTGATGGCTACTTTATAGAACTAGTGATATTTTACAAACTTAAAATACTCCTTCATGTCTCTAAAAGAGAAATTTACTAAGCAAATTAGTGATTTGTTGAAAGAGTGCCAAATTTTTACTATCTATTGACTAGTGATTCACTAGATATTACAATGATTCATCAACATTTGAATACATTTAAAAGGTTATGAAGTCTATAAATTATTGATTAATCCACATTCAATGAATCATCCATAAAAGTATAAAGTTACCTCAAAACTCTTTAATTCCCCAAGATGGTGGTTCATTGACAATCATAGTGACTTGTCAAATCAATTGAAAAATATTTAGTTCACTAAGTCATAAATGTAACAAATCACCCTATATATAATGAATCATACAATTGTAAACAAATTACCCTAAAAAATAAACCTTCAAAATTGTACTGTCTCATGGGTGGAGATTTGTTGATTGAAAGATCACAAATATTTTTTGACTAAGTTAAAATGACGATTCATTTAAAAGAGTTCCAATAAACAACCTAGATCTATATCTAGTCAAATCGACACATATTTTATAGTACTTTTACTGAGAGCAATTCCATGAGTTTATGCTTACTAGGTCCAAATGCTAAGGGCATAAGGTGGCCTCTAAGTTTGTTGAATTGCTTTCATACTAGAGTAAATATTCCAAAGGAAAAATACCTATTATCATTGTTTGGATACAAGAGAAGGAGAAACACTTAAAAAACTTAAAACACTTAAAATTATAATAGCCCAAAATAGTGAAAAAGAAAGTAAAATTATTCCATTTTGACTATTTTCAACTACAAATATGGCTAGATGTTATCCACCTAGACATGTTTCACAATTTAAAACATTAGTTAACCCAAATTATGTATCCAATAATTCAACAAATCCAACTATATGCTCAAATAGAATAACCAAATATGCACCAATCTATGTAACCCAATCCTTAACAAGTATCACAAGGGATGCAACAAGAACACACTATACAACTACATGGTGAGAAATAAGCCATGCAATAACAATAAATTACATAATAGGAGCAACAAGCAATGCAAAATAAAAAAGTTGACCAAAATTCGCGTGTTACTAAAAACCAACAATAGGATACTCAAAATGTTTTGATAGGCTAATCCATCCCTCAACAACAAGTTTTTCTATCTTCAATAGGGAAACCTATTCAATAGATGTAGTATGTACAAGGAAAACCAGTATTTTAGATGCAAGTGTAAATGTCACCTCAAAAATAACTTCCCTAATTGAAGTAATTAGGGTCCATTAAATCTACCTAAATATTTACTTATTCTGATAGCAATGTTAAATGTTTTACCAGTGTTTAATATAAAAGATAAAAATTAACATTAGAACATCTTAATGAGTTGTCAATATTGGAGTCCATTCACCTCATCTAGGAATAATATGTGATGGTACACTTAATCATATTCTCACTAAGAGGTAAGATGATATTAGGGTACACAAACCTACAAGATGGACAAATAACCAATTGGGCTACTATCATAAATCATTTAATGAACTAATTCAATAGTCCAATACATTTATGTTTAGTGTCATTTTAGTTAAATGCATTAATGAGACATTACAATAAAAAACATTCATGACTTTAATAGCATATTCATACATACTTTATATTGAATCCTTACCAGTATTATACCATTTGATAAACAAGCAATGGTGTAATGTAAAATAGCTTTGAAATTTAGTTTAGAAATTATGGTTAGGGTAAAAAGTCATGTTAGATTACCAAGATCATTCAAAATATTTCCCTTGTAGAAGAGATATTGATTTAAGTAGCAAAATTCCATCTATGCTACCCGCAACTTATCCTATGAATGTGGCTTAAATGCCTACACAATAGTTCTAATTTCTTCCTTTATCACAAATTATCCCTTTACCAAATATATCTTTCCAAACTCTGTAGAACTAATCAACAATCATTACCATCCATGTTTTCACCTTATCAAATCATGTTGTTTCCCAATGTGCAATCATCACATTGGTTTGTGTACTAGTAATCATCTCCTTAAACTCCATATATAGTGATATTTCTAGGAAAATCAACATTGAGAAATACCATGTATCAACCCCAACAACCAACATTTTCTATTATATAATGACAATTAGCCTTACCCCTATAACATATTTGAATCAATTGATAGAAATCAAGAATGATGGACAAAGTGGAGCAACACATGGATGAGATGTTTCATTAATGAGGGATATGTATCACAAGTTAACACTAAATATAAAAGAAAATTACAATAAGGATTGTTGATAAAAGAGACCACATTATGTGTCTAAGGATCATGTTCCACACTAGGTAAATAGAAAAATATACAATGATAGCATGGTGAACCAATATCAAAGTAACATGGTGAATGTAGTGATAAATATTATATAGGACTAGATATGCTTTGGTATTTTTCATGCAATGAATATTATAGTTTGATTGAATGCACCATGGTTATACATATGACTCAAATAATAATATATGATTAGTAACATTAGGTATTCTAACAGTCCAAAATGATGATTTGACCAATGGTCAACCCAATAGTAGTGAATCAACTAATGGTTAATTTGTGTGTAAAGGCAGTCATGGACAGACTTGAGAGCATGGGGTTTGGCTCGATTTGGGACCTCTAGGATTTTGATAAAGGTTGGCTCCTTTACCAGATGTGATATTGGGTGCACAATTTCTAATCTAATAGCTATGGCGAGAAAAGGGTTTGAGAAAGAAAAAAAAAAGATAGCTGAAAGGAAAAAACTAAGATAATAAGAGGCGATGCACCAAAGAACAATTAAGATCTCCCTACATAGAAACTTTGACCATAATACATTGTCATGAACATTTTCTCTCCTCGATATATATAAACATAGATTGAATTACAAGCATATAAAAATAAAGGAGATGGGTTAGCGCATGAGAACCAAATAAATTAGAACTAAATAAATACAGGCTTCTAGAATATATATGCAAGTAAAGTATTACAAATATTATGCCATAAGTGGGGGTCTAGGTTGCCTGCAAGACTCCCCAAAGATGTGTGTACTACTATACAAAGGGAAATGAAGGGAATGCTATACAACTCATTGATCCTTTACAAAGCCTATACTACTATTATTTATAGATTACAAGGAGGAGGATTTACATATAAAACTTGTAGGATGAATTGACAACTTTAGTTGCTCCTTCTACAAATGTGAATGAGGGTACCCTCTGTAATTACTCTTTTTAGATGTAGGAATATAGCTATTATGTCTATTTTTTAATATTTTTCCTATAATGCTAAGCCGAGAAGACATTGGTAGGTGATGTTTAACTTTATTATTAATGGCATATCCATATATCTCACCTACTTTCTCTGGAATTCACATAACATTACTTATTTTATAAAACCAAACCTATTTTTTTGGGATTTGTTGGCTAGTCGTACCAAGCTTTAAATTCTGATACTATCTTAGTTATTTACAATTTTTTATGCAAGATATGAGCTATGTCAAAACTTTATCTTGTTAGTTTGCATCAAAATTCTTAAAAATTCTGAGATAGGACTAAATATCTTATCAAGAATAATTTGCTAGAAGTTCCTCTTTTTATTTTTCATTGGATATTTTTAGTAGTCTTTTCTTTAAGACTTTCCTTCTTCATAGACTCTGCATTTTTTAAACTTTTCCACTTTTGTTTTTCATATATTGTCAAAATATCTACTTATTGGATGATTCCCTTTATTTGTGTCAATCAATCCTTTTTTTGCCTCTTTCTCCTTAAGAGAAACCACAAATGGAAGCTAAAAACTTTTGCATTTCCATTGCACTCAAAACTTTCATAAAATCACGATCTCCTCTCATCAGAGTTGTTGTCTTTTGCCATCTTGCCTTCTCTTGATTGAGGTTAAAATATTATTGTAGTGAGAATTCACTATATAACCAACTAAAAATACCTCAATACAACATGATAATGAGCAATTATAAATCAATATTGACCAATTTTGTACTATGCAAAGAGGACAAGGGGTTTTATTTTTGAAGATAAGGCAATTTATCAATGATAAGGGGTAACAATATAACATAAAAGAAAAGTTATGTTAGAAAAATCTCAAACATGCATATCCTAACTAGCCCCACAAAAGAATTTTTAATCAAGAATAGGTACTAAGGTGTAGAGAAGACAATAATCACCAATACATTTCAACCAATAAGGGTTTAATAGTATATTATCAATGTAGACACCAAAACAACACCAATCCAATTATGTGACAACAAGCATTGATCACACTAACACACACAGCCCCCAAGGCAGCCCCTAGAGGTTAAACAGTGGTTCTAACCACTCACACAGCAGTTTTGCAAGTCAAAAATCAATTTGGCACCTTTTAGACACTTTATTGCTTATTCGTCCCACCCAAGGACGAGTGCGGGTTTTTACTCGTCCTACCCAGGGACGAGTGCGGACTGATACTCGTCTCACCCAGGGACGATTACCAGCGCTCGCTTCGGGGTGGGATGAATGTCAGGTTTGACCGACAAAAAGTCAGATCTCGGCATATAACAACTCATAACTGCCACTTAGCTTTTCCTGCATGACATAGGAGTGCGAGTGAGTTCTTTTGACAACTCATATCTGCCAATTGACTTTCCCTTCACTGCATGGGAATGAGAGTAAGCTTTTTAAGACAACTCAGATTTGCCACTTAGCTATCCCTTCATTGCATGGGAGTGCGAGTGAGCTTTTCTAAACATACAAAGACATGCACGAGAGGCGATTAAGAATCCCTTGATCAAGAAGAAGTCTTCTCTTCACACAAAAAGCATTCATGCAAAGAAACACTTTTGCATGTTAATTCAAAGAGACCCCTTGGGTCTATAAAATGGTGAGTTTCCTCACCCAAAAGGAGATACAGAGAAGGAGCATTTTGAGCGACAAAGTGCTGCTAATTCATTTACTTGTGATTTGTGTTTTCAACATCCATAATCTCTTAATCGAAAGAGAGGTTATTGGGTGACTTTTGAAGGCACGAATCAAGAACCAACACCGATTTTCTGACCACAATATTCTACCAATTTGTCGACAACACATCACATCAGGTTTCGGACCCATCCTACGCGGATTGGTGTCGAAGCAAAGTTTCACCCGCGGGTGGTTTTCCTTCGGGCACCCCCCCGCTTTATTTCTTTTGTAGTTTTCTAGCTAGTTTCATGTTTATGCTTTTATCAAGTTTTCAGTTCATTTAGATTCATTTTAGCTATAGTTAGATTTATCTTTTATTTTTCATACACAGGTGCTACTGATTCTTTGTTTGTTTCTTTGAACGTAGATTTGCAGCATTAGAGGAGCAGCGAGGAATCTACCTTTACCAACGCAAGGGACAACAACGTTTTGGTTCGCCCATCTTACATGTGGGCACGCGAAAGAAGGAATTCTAAAACAAGTTGTAAAATAGCAACATTTAACGCTCCTATCTCCTAAAAAGGAAGGAGACGCATTGTAACACGAATTTGAAAAGCATATCAATAAAAGGGCCGATTTTTATATTGCTTTAATATCTTGTGTTCATGTTCTTTCTTTTTATGCAATTTTCAATAACATAGGGTTTAAGTGTTATTTTAGTTTCATTTACATTGCAATTTTAGTTTATCCTTTTTGTTTTCGGAATCTCATGCTACTGATTCTTTGTTTGTTTCTTTGAACGTAGATTTGTAGCATTAGAGGAGCAGCGAGGAATCTACCTTTACCAATGCAAGCGGCGACAACGTTTTGGTTCGCCCATCTTACATGTGGGCACGCGGAAGAAGGAATTCTAAAACAAGTTGTAAAAGAGCAACATTTAACGCTCCTATCCCCTAAAAATGAAGGAGACGCATTGTAACACGAATTTGAAAAGCATATCAATAAAAGGGCCGATTTTTATATTGCTTTAATATCTTGTGTTCATGTTCTTTCTTTTTATGCAATTTTCAAAACAAAAAGGATAAACTAAAATTGCAATGTAAATGAAACTAAAATAACGCTTAAACCCTATGTTATTGAAAATTGCATAAAAAGAAAGAACATGAACACAAGATATTAAAGCAATATAAAAATCGGCCCTTTTATTGATAAGCTTTTCAAATTCGTGTTACAATGCGTCTCCTTCATTTTTAGGAGATAGGAGCGTTAAATGTTGCTCTTTTACAACTTGTTTCAGAATTCCTTCTTTCGCGTGCCCACATGTAAGATGGGCGAATCAAAACGTTGTCGTCGCTTGCGTTGGTAAAGGTAGATTCCTCGCTGCTCCTCTAATGCTGCAAATCTGCGTTCAAAGAAACAAACAAAGAATTAGTAGCACCTGTGTATGAAAAATAAAAGATAAATCTAACTATAGCTAAAATGAAACTAAATGAACTGAAAACTTGACAAAAGCATAAACATGAAACTAGCTAGAAAACTACAAAAGAAATAAAGCGGGGGGTGCCCGAAGGCAAACCACCCATGGGTGAAACTTTGCTTCGACACCAATCCACTTAGGATGGGTCCAAAACCTGATGTGATGTGTTGTCGACAAATTGGTAGAATATTGTGGTTAGAAAATCGATGTTGGTTCTTGATTTGTGCCTTCAAAAGTCACCCAATAACCTCTCTTTCGATTAAGAGATTATGGATGTTGAAAACACAAATCGCAAGTAAATGAATTAGCAGCACTTCGTCGCTCAAAATGCTCCTTCTATGTATCTCCTTTTGGGTGAGGAAACTCACCATTTTATAGACCCAAGGGGTCTCTTTGAATTAACATGCAAAAGTGTTTCTTTGCATGAATGCTTTTTGTGTGAAGAGAAGACTTCTTCTTGATCAAGGGCTTCTTAACTACCTCTGTGCATGTCTTTGTATGTTTAGAAAAGCTCACTCGCACTCCCATGCAATGAAGGGATAGCTAAGTGGCAAATCTGAGTTGTCTTAAAAAGCTTACTCTCATTCCCATGTAGTGAAGGGAAAGTCAATTGGCAGATATGAGTTGTCAAAAGAACTCACTCGCACTCCTATGTCATGTAGGAAAAGCTAAGTGGCAGTTCTGAGTTGTTATATGCCGAGATCTGACTTTTTGCCGGTCAAACCTGAAATTTGTCCCACCTCGAAGCGAGCGCTGGTAATCGTCCCTGGGTGAGACAAGTATCAGTCCACACTCGTCCTTGGGTAGGACGAGTAAAAACCCGCACTCGTCCCTGGGTGGGACAAATAAGCAATAAAGTGTCTAAAAGGTGCCAAATTGATTTTTGACTTACAAAACTGCTGTGTGAGTGGTTAGAAGCACTGTTTAACCTCTGGGGGCTACCCTGGGGGCTGTGTGTGTTAGTGTGATCAGTGCTTGTTGTCACATAATTGGATTGGTGCTGTTTTGGTGTCTACAGATGCCCCTTTTTTGGAAGCGCTATGCAAGGCACAGTGCTGAGCAAAAATAGATAACCAAAGCACTAATGATTAGGGTTTCTTGGTAACCTAACCAACTTTTGATGCCCCAAGTATGGAAAGGGCATGCATTCTTGAATCCTTGCTTCTGACGAGCTAAGGAACTTAAATCAAGTATTAACTTGTTTTGGTGAGGTGTGACTTGAGCTTGGACATTGATCAGTCATGAATAGGCAAAGGGCGCAACCTTTTATCCACGGGGGAACCTTGTGTTC
The DNA here is from genome assembly GCA_028583015.1 of Wollemia nobilis. Classification (NCBI taxonomy): domain Eukaryota; kingdom Viridiplantae; phylum Streptophyta; class Pinopsida; order Araucariales; family Araucariaceae; genus Wollemia; species Wollemia nobilis. The sequence goes on from JAQPPZ010015100.1 coordinate 14,803,985, forward strand.
ATGCTTCGGGAATGCCAAGTGATTAATCAGTTTGTGATAATTGCTTGTTTGCTGCCCCAAGCAGGAGCGTGATTATCTTTGTCAATGATTCTTTGAATGCATGCTATTGCCGTGATTGGGTGTATTGTTGTTGATTGGTGACTAAGTGTGACTACCCCCTCAAGCGACGAATCGATGAGGGAATGATCTACATGAGAAAAGCGACGAGTCGCTTGACCCAAGATGACTCAAGTGAGGGTGCCTTCAGATGTTTTCCATTTAATGCAAAAGTAGTTTCCAAACATTCTGACCTTTTTTTGGTGGGTGTGAACCCATTTTGGGATGCCATTTGGGGTTAACATTGGCGAAAATCCATCTTCCCGTGGAGTGGTCCGGCTATGGTAGCCTTCTTGGGGAGTAGGATAGCGACAAGGTAGACCCCAACATCAGTTTTCTTATGCCAGGAGGTTAAGTGCAAGAGCACTTTTGTCCGATAATTTTTAGTGGTTTTTGTTGGCATTTGTCATTTTTATTGTTTTTGTTGTGGTGCGTTTTTCTGTATGTGTTTGATGTATGCAAAGGCAATTATTAATGTGATGTTTCTAATTTGTATGATGTAAGCATAAGAAATAAATGAGATGAGTTGTTGATGATGTGTCGATGCACCATAGAATATACAAGATTGGACTGACTTGCGATACTAATGGGATGACTTTGCATGTGAAAACTTTGTTTTTGTATTTTGCATATATTTTGATGGTGATGTACGGAATAAAATGTGACAGTTGTTTTTAAAATGTAGTTAAGCTTTTCTGAGATGCAGATATTTTAACTAACTAGCCAAGGCTATACATTTATCTCGCAAGACTTTTGAACAAGGTCTAAATTTGACTTGAATTTAACCAAGTTATTTCACATCCCTGTGTGTGCAATTGAGTTCGTTTATGTGTTATTCATCAGGATACCGCCAGTGCCAGATGGGATTTCAACCGAACTCGTATCGAGGATCACCTAATTAGCTCCACTAACTCCTTTATTATATTTAGTCAGATTTGTCTGCGATGCTATCTAGGATACCATAAGCTAGCTCATCCACATGCAAACATTGATCTGCACACAAGTTAATGTGACAAATATATCGTCATGCGGGAGGTTTATCGCCAGTGACCGATAAGCTATCAACCAAACCGGTACTGAAGCTTGCCTCATGACCTGTCAAAATGCTGAGAGTTCCAAGGATTCAAGTTCGACTCCCTTCTTTTCTTCAATTGTATGGGGATACTTGCTCTTTATAGTGATAAAATCACTGTTTATTTTTGTGTTATTTTATTTTTTATTTTTATTTTTGGAGCAAGGGATTTGAATTTGGAGTGACGAGAATCACTGTTATTTGTGCCTTTTGATGTGTGCACTATAAGATGTCAAATTTTTAGTGTTTTGAGGTTTTGCAAATTTTTGATGTTTTTGCAACTTTTGGGATTCGTGGGGAATTGGGTAGGGAGGATGCTTGTCCTTTTGCCAACTCTCAGCATTCCTAGGGTCATTCGCACAGGGGGATAAGCAAGATAGCCGTTTCGCTTATGGGGACCTGGATTACTGTGCAGGTTTCATCTTTCGTTCACACAACTTAGGAATTATTAAATGTGTTTTAATTTGTGTTGGGGATGCTACGTAACAAGGCATGATCCAAGTAAAACTTTCCCATGTAAAATCTGTTTAACTATGTACAATTTTGGCTAGAAATTTAAAGACAGTTAAATGACAAAAACCCTATATACATTAGGAGACAACTGACTATGCTAAAATAGAAGGGTGATATGCTGGATGTATGCGTTTATGAAAATGGATTTGATGTGAAAATGATGGAATTGCCAAGTAATGACAGCCTATGGTGCTTTTGACTTGTATGACCTATCGAAGTATGCAATGTATGGATGTAATGCTTAATGTAACCTATATTTTTGTTTTTATTTTTATTTTTATGAGAATGCATGGAATTGGAATGCAATTGTTTTTGTAATTTTGATTTATTTATTTATTTATTTTAAGTATGCATGGAATTGAAATGCAATTGTTTTTGTGATTTTGATTTTTTTTATGAGTATGCATGGAATTGAAATGCAATTGTTTTTGTGATTTTGATTTTTTTTATGAGTATGCATGGAATTGAAATGCAATTGTTTTTGTGATTTTGATTTTTGTGTTGTTTTTGTTGATTTTTGAATATGTATTTTGACCAAGAAGTTATGGTAACGCTTGGAGCATTTGGTGTTGACCAAAGGGTTTATAAATACCTTTGGGGCATTTAGGGCTGACCAAGCGATTATGAGAATCCTTGGAGTTGTTGGGGTTGACCAAGAGATTGCGATAATCCTTGGAGCTGTTGGGGTTGACCAAGTGATTGCGATAATCCTTGGAGCTTTTTGGGATGACCAAGTGATTGCGATAATCCTTGGAGCTTTTGGGATGACCAAGCGATTGCGATAATCCTTAGAGCTTTTGGGATGACCAAGTGATTACGATAATCCTTGGAGCTTTTTGGGATGACCAAATGATTGTGATAATCCTTGGAGCTTTTGGGATGACCAAGTGATTACGATAATCCTTGGAGCTTTTGGTTTGACCAAAGGGTTTATGGACACCTTTGGAGCGTTTGGTGTAACCCATTGGCTCTTCAGGGAATATAGGTACCCCCAGCTTGATGATATGTGTGCACTGGATCTGGCTCTGTAGGAATTGGCACGAATGGATTGGCCTTATGCACAGATAGGAGGACAGGGTCTGCCTTCGGCACTGATGGTGTTATGATATCTATGGGTGGAAGTGGCTCGTGATCTTCCCAAAGGAGTGAAATCAACATGTGATGCCAGTGGGTCGGGTCTATGCGCCACTCATGCCCTAGTATTATGCCTAGTTGGGCCATTAGTTCATCATGGGTTACAGGGTGATTGTGCCGTCGTGCATGATTGAGATATTCCATCTCAGCTTCATTTTTGTAATCATTATCGATGATCCAAAGGCCCTCGTTGGCCTCAACAGCTATCTGTGACATGCTAGGATCTTCTTGTTCGAGCAGATTTATGTGGTCCTCATGGGGTTGTTCCGCTCGTTGCGGAGGGACCTGATTTTCCTACAATGGCACGGGCTCGATGGGAGCCTCCAAAGGGAATAAGGTTAAGAGACTTTTGTGATGATCACCCATGGAGACCGCCTGTGAAGTAATGCTGTCGGACTCGAACGAGTCCCATGGCGCTATTGCATATGCTGACTCATCTTTGGCGAGAGAGTCAGGCTCATCAGAATCTGGTGATTTTGAGATATGGAAGACCTCGTCATCAAGTAGCTCTACAACCAGGAGTTGATCCTCTGTGAGAGGAGTTTCATGTAAGTTGGGCTTTTGGGGCCACAAAATCTTGGTCTCTATCGATGCTAAGTGCTCTGGCAGTGCATTGCTTGTATCGGGGGATTTGAGCTCCTCCTCTTTGATTTGTTCTCGTTGCAGGTTGTGGGGAACTTGGGGCCTATGGAGGGGTGACAAGATAGCACCCCCCATGCCTTGGTATGGCATTTCATACCGCTCTTCTTCTCACTCAGGTTCCTTAGAGGCTTCTTGAAGAATTTTTGGGGGTGGCCCATGAACCTGGGTGGGTGCTTGAAGAAGGCACCCATCATTGGTCTTAGGATTGGCCTCCCACTCAAGTCTAGGAGGCATCGAAGGAACGTTTGATAAGGTCGTAGAGACCTGTCTTGCACCCAGTTGTGTCTCTCATAATGTTCTATCTTATGCGTGTGAGGGGTTGGAGTCTTCACCTGCATAGTTTGTTGTAACAAATCATCCTCCTGGTGCTGAAGGCACTCTTGATTTAAAAGATACTGTTGCTCTAACTGTTGTCGTTCTAGCTCAAGTAGTGTGAGTTGCATCCGACATGCAATATGCTTGGCAGATTCTAAGATAGTTGGTCCTACCATCTCATGTCTAAAAGGTCTAGATGCCTATCCTAGATATCTATCCCGGTCATGGTGATCCGAGATCTCTATAGGCCGCCTCCCTCTGTTGGGGGTAGCAGCACTCCCCCGAGGCTTTGTCCTCAGTAGGTGATCTTGATAGCTAGTAGTTGCGGAGGCATATTGCTACCTCGATGTATATTGCTCTTAAGGAAGGTAAGGATTTTCCTCGTGCTCTCTTGCGTAAGTGAAAAAGGAACGAGCGGAGTTGGCTCACCCCGCCTGAGGAGCCTTGTGCTCTGTATTTTTCCTTGTAGTCTTGAAAACTAGAGGGGGTGAAGGAGGGATAGTGTAATCATGTGGTTCCTCCCGTCTAACCCTATGTTGACCTAGCGCTTCATCGCACGATGACCACTCATAGCGAGCATCTAAGGGAGCTCTCCTACGGATGTACCCCTCATTGAAGGGTGTGTGCTGGGTGCTATGCTGAACATGAGTGCCCCTAGAAGAGGTGCCCCTATAGTCCCTTTTTGTTAACGTGTGGAGGGGACTGCCTTGTGTGTTAGGTCACCAAGGTGGTATGACCAAATCCTGGGGACTATAACGGAGGTGACTCGTGCCTCCTTGGACATTCTTCGTAGCATCCGCCCGTGATTGGGCTTGGCTGCGAGTGAACACCATGACAATGTCTCTCTAAAAAAAAACCCAAAAATTTGAAATGAGTCATATGGGGCCCAAAATTGGTGTGCGCATCCCTATTACAATAGATAAGCCATAAATAAAGTTTCAAGTCCTAACTCTAAATACATTAGGAGATATTAGCCTTCGAACAGCTCAAAAAGTGTAAAAAATTAGGTGAGCAATTTTAAAACCTAATTTCGGGGCCCTAGATGATGGAATTTGGCCCCAAAAATTGGTTTTTTGGGTAAATTCAACTCTACAAAGTTGTATTTGTTTAAAATTATCCCAACTAACTCCCTGTAAAATTTCATGTCAATCGGAGCTACGGTTGAGAAGTTATGGCCCCGACAAGATGCACTAAAATTTAGGAAAAAAAAATAAGATTTCCCATATTTTGTTGGATGCTCCTGCATCACTTATGGGCACCTTCAGGGTGCTTTTGGGTTGACCAAAGGGTTCATGGACACCTTTGGAGAATTTTGGGGTGACCAAGCGATTGCGGGAATCCTTGGAGCTTTTGGAGCAAGTGACAAAATGCGTAGATTTTTATCTTGTTTATGATTTTTTTTTTATTTTTGATTTTTTTTTTGTCTAAAAAAAAAATAGCATACACACACAAGCAATGATTATCTCTTTTAAAGATTAATAGTGTGCCCTAAATCTGGTTTAGTGTGTTTTTGTTGTTTGTTTTGTTTTTGAAAATTTTTGTGAAACATTTAAATGCAATTATGAAGGCTCTTATGACTCCCAAAATGGTCGCCCCTTCAATATACCATTGCCGAACCGATATACCAACCTCTCTATATACCCGCCCTTACGTGAGGGAGACTATAGGTACGTGAGAGCAGATGATACGTGGAACATAGGTGGTACAAAAGGGGAATCGCCCTGTTTATGACACCTACCATAGAAGACTTATCCTCGTGTGCTAGGAATCACCCCAAGCTACACTCGGTCAGCTTTCATCAAGATTTATGTCTAGCAACAGTCGCGATCGAGGTAATGGATGCAATATCTCAAGCCAAAGTGATAATGGAATCCACCTTTGGTCTTGCTCAAGGGTTGGGGTTTTACGACCAACGCGATCGAGGTAATGGATGCAATATCTCAAGCCAAAGTGATAATGGAATCCACCTTTGGTCTTGCTCAAGGGTTGGGGTTTTACGACCAACGCCTTGGTTTAAAATACCACGTGATGTGTGGGGTTCATTTTAATTTGCAAAAATTGAAACAGGCAAACAAAAAAGAAATCTTTCCCTAAGCCATACAAACTGAAAACCAGAAAACAAAAAAACAAAAATTTGACAGAAGCTTTAAAAAAAAACCCCTACCTCTTCTCTGCCTGATAGGATCTTTCTGATTTGTTCTGAAAATTGCACAGAAATATACTCATCCCTAGGTGAGGCGAATATCAGAACAGTAATTTTCCGAGGGTGAGACGAATAAAATATTCGTCCCAGGGTGAAACGAATAAAATTCTGTAATCATCACTTACAGAGACGAATAACAGTCCGATGTTGAAAAACAGGTACCTGTAAAAAAAACAAGCAATTTTAGATCAGTAATTTAACCTAAAAAAAATAGAGGACAGATGTCCCACCGTGATCGCCATTGAAAAAACGAGATTCCGAAAACAAAAAGGATAAACTAAAATTGCAATGTAAATGAAACTAAAATAACTCTTAAACCCTATGTTATTGAAAATTGCATAAAAAGAAAGAACATGAACACAAGATATTAAAGCAATATAAAAATCGGCCCTTTTATTGATATGCTTTTCAAATTCGTGTTACAATGCATCTCCTTCCTTTTTAGGATATAGGAGCGTTAAATGTTGCTCTTTTACAACTTGTTTCAGAATTCCTTCTTCCGCTTGCCCACATGTAAGATGGGCGAACCAAAATGTTGTCGTCACTTGCGTTGGTAAAGGTAGATTCCTCGCTGCTCCTCTAATGCTACAAATCTGCGTTCAAAGAAATAAACAAAGAATCAGTAGCACCTATGTATGAAAAATAAAAGATAAATCTAACTATAGCTAAAATGAATCTAAATGAACTGAAAACTTGACAAAAGCATAAACATGAAACTAGCTAGAAAAATACAAAATAAATAAAGCGGGGGGGGTGCCCGAAGGCAAACCACCCGCGGGTGAAACTTTTCTTTGACACCAATCCGCTTAGGATGGGTCCGAAACTTGATGTGATGTGTTGTCGACAAATTGGTAGAATATTGTGGTCAGAAAATCGATGTTGGTTCTTGATTCGTGCCTTCAAAAGTCACCCAATAACCTCTCTTTCGATTAAGAGATTATGGATGTTGAAAACACAAATCACAAGTAAATGAATTAGCAGCACTTCGTCGCTCAAAATGCTCCTTCTTTGTATCTCTTTTGGGTGAGGAAACTCACCATTTTATAGACCCAAGGGGTCTCTTTGAATTAACATGCAAAAGTGTTTCTTTGCATGAATGCTTTTTGTGTGAAGAGAAGACTTCTTCTTGATCAAGGGCTTCTTAACTGCCTCTGTGCATGTCTTTGTATGTTTAGAAAAGCTCACTCGCACTCCCATGCAATGAAGGGATAGCTAAGTGGCAAATCTGAGTTGTCTTAAAAAGCTTACTCTCATTCCCATGTAGTGAAGGGAAAGTCAATTGGAAGATATGAGTTGTCAAAAGAACTCACTCACACTCCTATGTCATGCAGGAAAAGCTAAGTGGCAGTTATGGTTGTTATATGTCGAGATCTGACTTTTTTCCAGTCAAACCTGACATTCGTCCCACCCCGAAGCGAGCGCTGGTAATCGTCCCTGGGTGAGACGAGTATCAGTCCGCACTCGTCCCTGGGTAGGACGAGTAAAAACCTACACTCGTCCCTGGGTGGGACGAATAAGCAATAAAGTGTCTAAAAGGTGCCAAATTGATTTTTGACTTGCAAAAATACTGTGTGAGTGGTTAGAACCACTGTTTAACCTCTGGGGGCTACCCTTGGGGGCTGTGTGTGTTAGTGTGATCAGTGCTTGTTGTCACATAATTGCATTGGTGCTGTTTTGGTGTCTACAATCAATAAATAATCCAAGCACAAATTTATAAACCTATGCCAATTCAAATATAGAATGAATAGCCCACAACAAAAGTAAAGTAACCCATAATGGTTGGAATAGGGTTTGAATAACTTAAAAGATGAAATAGTCACAATAAAGCATGGGAGGCTATCAAACATAACTTCAAATACCCATCACTTGCTAAAGAAGATTGAAAAACTGTTATAATATGGTTAAAAAGGTTTACATAATAAAATAAAGGGAATACCATTAAGCTAAGGTTCAATATAGTAGAGGAATTAAAGAAAACACCCAAACATATTGGAAGTAATATCATTATTGAGATAGCATGACCTATTGCAAGAAGTATTAAAGGAATAAGATCAACCTTATGATAAAGTTAAAATATCCAAATGAAAAGAATCTTCAAAGTAATCCAATCAGTTTGAACAACAAGATCATAAAAATAGTACAATACAGTATAATGGAGGGCATGAACACTCCATAAATTGTTTTAAAGAGGGCACATTGTACTCCTATAATTAATCTATACTATGTACTCCCTTTATTCTCTTTCTCCTAATTCCACTCACTATAAGGTCTATATATAGGAAGATAAGTTCCTTGGCCCTCACTCTACCTTTAACTCTATCCTATGACTCATGTACATGTGGACTACATGCACATTTACATCATTGCACATTCTAACACTTGTGCATTTATTACATTGCTTGAAGTAATGACTTAAATTTACTCTAAAGTAAACTCCTACTCTAGTAATGTTGTAGACACCAAATCCTAGCCACTTGTCGTCCATCCAGGTCTTCCCACCATTTTTACCCATTATTTACATATATTATATATATTTGTTTAATATATATTTAAATATTAATATTTTATATTATATTTTTATATATATTTAATAAATGTGTATATATATGTGTAAATTAATCTCAGCCATCCATCTTGGTCTAATCCTAGCCATTCATCCACCTTAATCCATGCCACCTACCCAGATTTAATCTCCACCCTCCGTCACATTTTAATCTTGACCGCACAAATTGTGTCATTGAAACCCTAACGTGCCCTAGGGAAGATTATAAATAGGAGTCATTTTGATGGCTCAACCCAACCCCCTAAGTTTTTTGAGTCCCTCACATCCTCACCTTTACTTTTGCTTGCCCTCGTCCCTACATCCATCATTGCATCCATCATCGTAGCCCTTGCCTGAAGCAGATCTGCTTCTGCAGACCTTGCTTCAATCCTCGAATGTCTCTTTGCTACTACTAAGTGCCCATACTTTACCATTGAACACCCGCTTGCTATTCTCGAGCACTGTTGGGCATTTTCCACCATCCTTGAGCGCCCATGGGTGTTCTCTGCTACCGTCGAGCGCCCGTGGGTGTTTCAGACCAGAGTTTTGTAGCCCTACTAACCCTCGAGTGTCACTAGGGCATCCATACACCATCTTCCTACAACAATGACTATAGATCAGAAAATAACAAGTTCACAAGGTAAATATTTTATTGTTATACTAATTTCATTATTTCCATATTTGTATGCAATTTTTATTTTGGCATTTAGGGTTTTTATTGATTTTTGAGGGTCTCACACAGTGGAGCCCTCACAATTACTACTAATCCTATTTTTTCATTCTTTGTGTGTAGGTTTAGAGATATACAGGCATTGAGTAGCTATTTAAGTTGGAGTGGTCCAATCAAAGGATATCTGAAGCCCACTCACTTCTGTTGGGATCGATCGAGCGTGAAGACACCACCCTGATTTGTTGGCTAGGGTTTTAGAGAACCCTAGCATATTGATATTATTGTATTGAGCAATAAAGCTTTGTAAAAACCCCAATCTGGGGCATATTTGGTTGTAATATCAGGAATCCACCCAACAATAAAAATCAAATTTATTTATGTGCAATCACATGTGTTTATCTTGCTTTAATTGTTCATTTATTTAAGTTTAGTTATTTGGTGTTGTTCGATTTGCATCTACAAATGGTGATCATGGTGGGACCCCCTAAGGGTTTCTCATTTTGATTTAATTTGTTGACTAACTTGTTATTTTTTGTCTTATCTTGCAAGGTTTTTAGAAGCATAGATCATGCAATTTTCATTGTATTAGGGTTTCTAAAGGTTCGTTGAAAGTTGTAGAAGGTGCACGAATGCCCTGCAATGCTCGAGGGACATCCAAAAATGCCCAAGGGTATTTTAGAAGTACCCAGAGGTATTTTACAGAGAGTTAAAACAAAAATGTAGGCTTCTTTGTAAGTTTACTGTCAAACCCTAACCTCTCTATTTTTACGTATTCTAGCATTTTACATTTTTTTTAAGATTTTTGGATTAAAAAGAACATCACTAATAAATATGGTAAAAACAATCATTTTAGTTTGCATTCTAGGCATTAGATTAGTCATTGCATTCATTCACACATTTCCATTTTCCATTTAAAGTTTTTGGTTTTCTGGTGTATTGCAATTGAAAAATCTTGCATTTTGGTTGCATGTGAATTATTAAATTGCATAAATTAGACTGCATTGTAGGGTTAGAAACTCCTCCTTTTGTTGATCTAAGTAGGAACATCATTAGTGTGTCAAAAGTATCCCCGCATTGGGTGATTCCAGGTCAGAGGAGTGGATGAACCCCCCACTATTTAGAGAGGGATTTAAGTGGTGTACTTCACATCCTTTGGAGAAATTGATACTCTTAATGTTGGCTTCTGATTTAGACTAGTGAAATCAGTTGTTTCTAATATTGTATGTGCACCATAAAAAATAGAACCTTTAAAAGGAATTTTGCACACACTTCATGTTTCATGTTAAATAATAGTGGTTGGATTTCATCACCAATCACTGCTTGAGATCTGGTGATGGTGGCTTTCATCTCCATCCACCAATCTCTGCCCTAGACACCTTAGATTACCCCCAAGCAAACTTGCTGGATTTCATCACCAACAAGAATCTCATTGCCCCAGCCTAGCCTTAGTCTTCACCCATTTCTAATTCAGATTAGCACATTGAAACACATAAAATCAAAATCTAAAAAAAATGAATTCACACTAAAATGAGATAATCAATGAATGAGGTAAGACACATGTGTTGAACAAACTTAGCATTGATTGTTTATTTTGATTCTTGTGAAGTTTCAATTTTGCATTTCATTTTATTGCATAATCTGTATCTTGGTTTAGTAGCTTATGGTCTTAACAAGAAATCAAAAGAAAGCATTAAACCAAAACAATACATCTATGGATTATTCATCTTCATTTCCTACCACTTTTATGGTAAATCCCATCAGTGTGGTTCAGATAGATTGCACAGATTTGTCTATGGGCCCATCACACACTATGTAGGCTAATGATGTCCCACATAGATACACCTCCACATCTCTTCCACAAATTGAATCATCCTCACCTACAATTGACCATAATATTACCCACATAGACATGGCCCAAGTAGAGGCTTTCTACAAATCGGCTAATTATGTCTTACAACCCATCCATAATATCTCGGATCAAGATCCTTCTTTACAATAGGAACTTATTCCTTCCCAACCATCCAACTTCACCCAGGTGTACACTAACCCTCTTTTTGAGGCATCAATTGCACCTTCATCCCATGTCTCCATTCCCCAACCATCATGTGCTCCTAGCACATCATATATATCCACCTATACCAACCCCTTGTATGAAGCACAAGTCAATGTTGCTTCACAAGTGCCCATTTCATCAAATCAAGTTGCAATTCCCATTGCCACTTGTCCCCCATCCACATCATCTATTCCATATTCATCCATGCCTTCCAATGATGATATGGAAATTAATGAAGCATGGGAACATTTGAACAAATTGCTTAAGAAGTGATAGACTACTCAACAACAAGTTCAAGTGAACCCTAGGCCTCAACCAATTTCCACTCAACCCACCTTCACCACACAAAGTCAATCATGGGCACCACAATATTTGGTGGTTTCCATCCCTATACCTCCATCCACCCATACCCATTCCATTCCCATAGGCCAACCCAACCATAGTCCTCATGCATTATCCCCTTTTCAACAATCACCATCATTTCTCAATCAATCTCATCAACCTCAATTCCAATCCACTCCACCTATCCATCATCATCTTGTCACTCCACAATATCTTTCCACCCCATCATAGAATCATCAAGTGATTTAGGGCTTTCACATTCCTAGGGAAGACCCTAGAATCAAGGCTATGCAACAACAAATTGATAATTTGATACAACATACTCCTGGTTACAATAACCAAAATCCAACCTTACATCAATTAATCAATCAACCAATTCACCCTTTGGTACCATCACCACCATATCCGATAGACTTCACAGTACCAAGGTTTGAAAAATTTAAAGGGACTGAGGACCCTAAAGAGCACGTGAGCACATTCGTGCACTCATGTTTCAGAATTCAAAATGATAATGCTCTCATGCTCCACATATTTCCTCAGACATTGGGGGGAGATGCCATAGAGTGGTATAACCAATTGCCCAGTCATAGTATTTATACTTTTGAACAATTGGTTGACCAATTCTTTGAATGATTTACCCTTAATGTAAGAAATAAAGTCTCATTGTCTGATATCTATGGTTTAAGACAACATGATGATGAGTCTATCTATGATTTTGGCAACCGTTGGAGGGCCATCATAACCAAAATGCCATTCACCCTACCAATGGAAGAGCTTATTAAGCTATTCACTAAGAGTTGCCTAAAACCTATTTCTTGGATGCTTCAATTGCAAACATATCACTCATTTGAGGAAGCTCTTGCCCAAGCTAGTGTCATCAAAGAGATAAAAATCCAAGAAGGCATACTTAAGCCAAGAAAAAAGGAATGGAAAAATAAGGGCCAATACAAAAGTAATTATTCTGGCCAAACCAAATCAACACAGGCCAATCCGACCAATCAAGCCAATCACGTCAATCAAGTGGTCATGAGCCAATCGATAATGGCTCAACAACAACCAATGCAACAACCACCACAACAAATTGCCTATCATGCGGTACCCTCAGTAACCCAATCTATGCAAAGCATAGTGCCAACTATGGAGAATCACCAACGTCAATAATCTATTCGACAAAATCATCAATACACCCCTCTATCTGAATCTTATGCTTCCATATTTCGAAGGTTGTATGACACCAATAGACTTGCTTTGCCTGAGGTCAAACCAGATGATCCCACCAGACATGGTAAAAACTATAGGGAATATTTATTTTGCCCTTATCATAGATAAAATGGGCATGACATAAATAACTGCCATGTGTTTAAGGATATAGTACAAGACCTCATTGACTTGGGGGCCATCAAGCTTGACAACCCCCTAGCTCAACAAAACCAAAATCTTGGTATCTTCCAAACACCACTTCCTCATCATGAGGAGGTGCAATCCACAATGGGAGGGTCTAACATCAAGACCCCTCCCAATCAAGTTAACCATGTTCAACAGTACCAAGGTTTTGTAGGTGCCATTCATGTGGTAACCCAAGGTCAACAATGACAAAATGCATAGTAGCAACCCATTCAACAACCCATGAATTCACAAGAAAGGGAGTCTCAACCTGTTCCATCACCACCCATCCAAATTTCCCCAAATCCTTCTCCACCAATCCACATTCCCAATCATTCTAATCCATCAAGTCATCCCATCAACCACCCCCAAAGGCCAATCATTTCTCTGAGTAGCTAGTTAACCACGAGTTTAAAAATAGCTTCATCAAAACTATCTATTTATGACCTAATTCAACAATCTCCCCAACATCGTGAGGCATTAATGGATATTCTAAAATCCATAAAACTCCAATCTCAAGATTCCAATGCCTTTAATAACTTTGTAGGGAGTATTCAAACATGCATGGAGCCTTCCATCACATTTTATGACTTTGAGATTAAACCAATCTCATCAGAATCGGTGGATCCTCCATTGCATATAATGGCTAAAATTGATAGGAAGCCATTCAAAAGAGTCTTAATTGATACTAGCTCCTCCATTAACATCATCACTACATCTGCCCTCCATCATCTCAATCTTCCTCCATCTCATATAACCAAATCAACCTTCACATTGAAAGCATTTAACGATGCTCTCTGCTCTATAGTTGGCACTGTTGTTTTGCCCATTGAAGTAGGGATAAAAATATTGCATACCTTGTTCCACATCTTAGAAGGATCCATGGCGTACAATGTACTCCTTGGAAGACCTTGGATGAGGGAAATGAGATGTGTCCCTTCCATATTACATCAATGTCTAAAATATGTACACGAAGGGCAAGTACATTGCATACCAATGGATGTTGAGCCATTTAAGTATTGCAACTTCATATCGAATCCTTATGAATCCATGCTTCCTTCTACCCACCTTTTCCTCACATCATCCACCACATCATCAATCACCCCATCCAATCCTTCATCAAAAGCTCCCATTCCTGAGGAGCTTCCCATCACCAATTCCAACCAAGCATCCACTTCTACACCTTCATCCTCATCATCATTGACTACATGTACATGTGGTCGAACTCAATCTATGCCATCCACATCATCATCCCCTTCATTGGCCACACCCATTCCTTCACAACCAAATCCACCTTCATCAACCATCGTTTCACAAGTTGAATTGTCGAACTGTGAGATGCCCACATCTTCCCCATCATTCGAGCCATTAGCCAACCATGAGCCTCCCATGTCCACTTCATCCTCATCATCCCAAGTTGAGGTCCACCTCACCAACCTTAGTATTGGTGAATATGTGGTCCAAGACATCACAATCACACCACTCAATATCTCAACTACTAAGGATTTTGATCACCCACGTGACCCACCTTTATCTATAGGAGTGGTATACAATATGGGTTCAATGCCTAACAACATAAATTTTGTGTATGGGGGGATAGAATATTTGTCTAATCCTACTCCTCTCGAAGAACCCAAACAACCACCACCTACCAATATCCAACAAATGATGGGTTTTCCATCCCGCTATTTTCATAGACATAATTGGCAAAGACATGGCTTAGGCCGATATGAACAGGGAGTGCCTCAACTTATTGATGTCCCATATCAAGAAGTGCATGACCATTCAGGTCTAGGTTATCACCCACTTCCCACCATCTCTTCTTTTGAACAAGCCTTCCAAAGGCTTAATATGAATTAAGAAGAAGAAGCCCTCCACCCCGATGACTTTGACGAGGAAATGTATGAAGAATTCGACCTCATGTCGATAGCTTCTGATGAATCTGATGAGGAATCAGAGCCCATCATTCCCCACACCGAACAAGATGAGTTTTATCTCAGAATGTTCCCCATCCATGAGCCCATATTTCACTTGCTTCTTCCACAAGAGCGAGCTGAACCTACCAGTGAACCACCACCTCCATCTCATTAATCCATCTCATCAACCAAAATTGTAACATATGTATATAATGCAAAAAAAAAGAGAAAAACATAAAACAAAAAAAAATATTTTCTTTTTCTGCATTGCATGTATATAGCATTTAGTTAAATGTATTTATTTGTGTTGCTTGTTGTTGTCCAGGTTTACCAAGGTCCTAGCATCGGTTCTTAGGCTCTATCCATCCCATCCATTTTGCCTCATCCATTTTCCCTATAAGTCAACATGAATCCTGCTGACTTATTCGTCCCCCTCCATAATCCATACGATTTGGCAAAGCCAATTCCTATTGACATGAGCCTTATTGATATGGATCAGATTTCCTCACCACCATCCTTTTCTGAGTTTGTCCTATCCGAGGAACTGTTAAGGGCTTCAGCCAACTACATTCCTCCATCCCCTCCACCTTCACCTTCACCTTCACCTTTGAACCCCGAGGTTTTCCAAGTAGACATAGATGAGGATAAGTCAGAAGAGTTTGATGACATCTTAGATGATATTCATCTAATCCCAAATCCCCATCAACTTGAGGAAGGTTCTCACATATCCATTGAAGATACCATCGATGTGAACCTTAGTTCAGACATCGACAATCCCCAAATTTTCAAGCTTGGCAAAAGCTTATCCAAATATGAACAAGAGCAATTAATTGCTCTCCTCAAGAGGAAGAAGGGAATTTTTGCATGGTCCTACAAAGACATGCCCGGTCTTGACCCTAAGTTGGTTGTCCATAATCTCACCTTACATCTTGATGCTAAGTCGATCAAACAAAAACTTAGAAGGATGCATCCTACCATTGCCCTCTTGGTCAAAGAAGAGCTCCAAAAGCTATTAGATGTGGGTTTCATTGTACCCATTGATTATCTTGAGTGGCTCTCAAACATGGTTCCCATTCGCAAGCCTAACGGAGTGATACGCATTTGCACTAATTTTTAAGATCTTAACAAAGTGTGTCCTAAGGATGATTTTCCTTTGTTAGGATCCTATCCTAACACCATGTTGTAATTCTCATTTACCTATGTAATAACCCACTTCCAACGTGGGGATCCCATTTTAATGTTATTATGCAATACTTAGTAATGTAGGTGGCAATAAAGGTACCTCGCCAAGTGGTACCATCTCATGTAACCATTTTTATCAATATTGTAACCGATGTAGTAAGATACCTCGCCAAGTGGTACCATTTCATGTAACCATTTTTATCAAGATTGTAACCGCCATTTGGTGGAAGATTCTAGCTCAAGTGGCATTTTGCATGTAAGCCACCTCTTGAGCATTTAGGTAGGGTTGCATGAAGTTTTCCTTTAAAAATATATGAAGCCATGTACGAGATTATCCTTTTGCAAGCTAATGAAATATTGAAGGAGGTTGCCCCCTCGAAGAGGCCCACGATTCAGTGTTACTGTGAGATTGTTTCATTTATGTAATTGATTTCTGCATAGTGATATTGAGTTATTTGATGTATGTGAGTTATTTTTCAGTATTTTGTGTGAGTGTGCTTTATTTTAATAGTAGGTTCCTAACAAGTGGTATCAGAGCGCTTTCCAGGGCCAAGTTCTGCTGCAACTAAGATGATTCTTGCCAGTCATTCCACCTATTAGGTATAATTTTCCTGTGTTTTTTATTTCTGTTTTTCCTTTATAAAAAAAAATCCAAAAAATACAGTCATTTTTTTCGCAAAAAATCAAAAAATACCAAAAAAATACAGTAGTTGTGTAGGTTAGAAACCCTATGCCGAGGGTTTTAAAATATCGTGAAGGAGCTATCATTATTGGCTAAGCTAGATAGCCCATAAAGCATCTAGTGAAGTGAGGGGCGATCAGGCTCCAATACCCAGGCCTCAGACAACACTCACGCATGAAATTGAGCTCCCACGTATCTTTGGGTATATCGAGAGACAATCTAGGTTTAAACAAGATTTTATCCATTAGGAAGCTTTTCAGCCTTGTATTATCCATAGTCCATGGGACACAACATCCCGAACGATTACCCTCCCATACTATTAGAGAGGCAGATAGTGTGCTCAAGGGTATGTGTGGAATCCTCCTTGAGTAGTGGCCTAAAATATTGGTCCGAGCACTATTGTTCATCACTACGGTATAACAGAGGGCCTATGGGTATTACATACTCCCTTACTTAGCATACCTAGTTCACGAAAACAAAACAAAAACAAAGTATCATCCCCTTGCAAATCAACCCATCCCTATTCTGCTAACCTGCATTCACCATCCCCAAAAGTGAGCATACGAAGAAGGCTTTCCCTATCACAGAAAACAACTTGCATGCACCAACAGTCAAGACAAATTTTTGCAAGTGTTTGAAACAGCCTATGGTCAGAATCTGAATAGTCGGGACAACGACAGTAATAGTCCTCTATACCAGTCCAGAATTGTAGACTTTTAGTGTCAGAAATAGAGTTGTCAGTGTCAAAAAATTCCCTAAGGTCAGAAGAACTATGTCAGTAACCCTAGTACAGGTGACAAGAACAGAGAATAGTGAGTGACATGGTGGTCAGGGTACAAACTACACAAGTCAAGTGATAGTTGATTCCAGAGGGCAACTTTTGAACCGTAACTCCAAATAAAAAATAGAGAACACCAACAACACAAAAAAAATTAAATTTTATTAAAATAGGGATATCTCTTCACACAGAGCTCAGATTGACTCAAAAATTTAGCAAAAAATTCTACACTCTATTCCAGACAAAATTGTCCTTGGCAGCTCCTGGTCAAATTTTGCACCAAATTTCTAAAAATAGCAAATTTTGATTTTTCTTGCTAAGGCCATAACTTTTCATCGGTCCATCAAATTGATCCAAATTTTTGGGAATAGAATCTACTTGTTATTCTGCACAAAAGACCCTCAAGGACTCATTGGTGAAATTTTAAGTACAAGTGGAAGAAATTACCTTGACATCGACTTGCAACCAACAGGAGATCACAAAAAGTCAAGAAATTCAGTATATCTCCTCATTGAGCGCTCAGATCAAACAACCACCGGAGTGGACCCTATCCTAAAATCAGTGTTGCAACTCATTTCCCAAATTGAATTTTGGACCCTTACTAAAAATAGTAACTCCTAAAAATCCGAGGTCTATTTTTAGTAAATCAGCACAAGAGGGACCGCAATGGCAAGCGACACTCGAGGACAACAACAAAAGGATTTAGACTTGGGCACATTATTGGCCGACCTACAAAAATCCATTGTTGACTTGACCTCTACAAACAAGAACATAGGCACAGAGATTCGAGAGCTTCGACTGGATCAAGATAACACTAGAATCCGTTTAGAAGAACAACTCACAGAGATGGAGACCAAATTGCATGGTAGTACCAAAACTGAACACCATGCTGAAAACTCTGAACGAGGTCGATGAACACCAGATGACAATCACTCTGATCGGGATCCAACCTTCAGAATGCCTAAATTAGACTTCCCTAAGTTCAGTGGAAAGGATGTCGATGGGTGGTTATGTCGGGTTGATCAGTTCTTTCGACTCCATAATGTCCCTATCTATCATCGGGTTCAGATGGCTTCCTTCAACCTAGAATCTGAGGCCTTACACTGGTTCCAATGGCTACGGGTTGCTAACCCTGATCTATCCTGGGAGGACTTTGAGTCCCAACTACTCACCCGATTTGGCCCTAATGATTATGATGACTTTACAGGTGCACTGACAAAGCTGAAACAAACCACCTCAGTTCATGATTACCAGACCCAATTTGAGAAATTGGCCAATAAAACTAAGGGTTTGAATGAGGGATTTTTTATGAGTTGTTTTGTTAGTGGGTTACGAGATGATCTCCAGGCTGAAGTCAAGATGTTCAAACCCCACACCATGATGGAGGCTATCAGTTTAGCCCGATTGGCCGAATCTAAACTCTCAGCTCAAAGGCGGACACCATGATTTTTGCATAACCGACCTTCTTTCCCTCCTCGGGTCCAAAACCATACTGATAATAAACCTCCTGCTCCCAAGCGGCTGACTACAGAGGAAATGGATGCGCGTCGCGCCCAAGGGTTATGTTATAATTGTGATGAAAAGTTTACGAAGGGGCATAGATGTGCAAATAAGAGATTGTTTTTAATAGATGTGGAGGAACCAGAAAATAGTGACCATAGTGATGAGGAGAGTGATACAACTGAGGCACCAACTCCACAGGAAGAGGAACCATCAGAAACACCAGCAAAAATTTTAGTCCATGCTCTTGTCGGGATTACCACCCCACAAACCATGAAAGTTGTGGGTTATTTCAAAGGCCAACGTCTCACAATTCTTATTGATTCAGGCAGTACGCACAACTTTATTGATCCTCAGGTGGCCAAACGGACCAACTGCTATATACACTCATGCAATTCTTTTGAAGTCATGGTGGCCAATGGAGGCACCTTACCTTGTAAAGGTAAATGTCGAAATGTCAAAATTCAGATAGGGGATTATGAACTCAAGCAAGATATGTTCACCCTCCAATTGGGAGGATGTGACGTTGTGTTAGGATCCCAATGGATGAGCACCTTGGGCACTTTCTCCTGCAACCTTGTAGAACTATGGCTGCAATTTTCACAAAATGGACAAACATATACCCTCAAGGGTATCAAGGCTGGCCCTACACAAATTATTAGTTCCAATCGCATGGAGAAGTTGTTGAAAAAGTCCTCCCGTGGGGTCATTGCACAAATATTTTCAATTCAGCCACCCACTTCTACAGCAGATCCACTTCCAGCAGATTTGCAACTTGTTCTAACCAAGCACAATGGCGTCTTTTCAGAACCAACTACACTGCCACCTCGTCGCTCTCATGACCATGCTATTCCACTACTTTCGAGTAGTGCACCACCGAACATCAGACCGTACCGGTATCCTCATGCTCTCAAGTCAGAAATCGAGAAGATGGTACAAGAATTGCTCAAGGCAGGTGTCATTCGACCCAGTACCAGTCCCTATTCTTCTCCAGTTTTGCTAGTTCGCAAGAAATATGGCTCGTGGTGATTGTGCATAGACTACCGTGAGCTCAATAAGATCACCATCAAGGATAAATTTCCCATTTCGGTAGTGGATGAATTGTTGGATGAATTACATGGAGCTATGTACTTCTCCAAGTTGGACCTTCATTCGGGGTACCATCAAATCAGGCTCAAGGATGAGGATATTCCAAAAACTGCTTTTCGTACTCATGAAGGTCACTATGAGTTCTTGGTAATGCCATTTGGTTTGACAAATGCACCATCCACATTTCAAAGCCTTATGAACAACATCTTCCATCCCTTCATGCGGAAGTTCATCCTAGTTTTCTTTGATGATATATTGGTTTATAGCCGCTCGTGGGAAGAACACCTTACCCATGTGGATCAGACATTACAGTTATTGGCCCAACATCAACTTTTTGCTAAGCGGTCTAAGTGCTCCTTTGGTCTGACTGAAGTGGAGTATTTAGGACACATTGTTTCCAAAGATGGTGTCAAGGTCGACCCTAAGAAGATTCAGGCAGTTCAAGACTGGGCAAAACCCCGCACTCTCAAAGGACTTCGGGGATTCTTAGGACTTACAGGTTATTACAAGAAATTTATTCGTAATTATGGGAAAATAGTAGCTCCCCTCACATCTATGTTAAAGAAGGACTCTTTCACTTGGACAGGACCCACTGATCAAGCCTTTCTTGAATTAAAGCATGCCATGACCACCACACCTATTCTAGCCATGCCAGATTTCTCTAAACCATTCATCATTGAAAGTGACGCTTCCGGTCGTGGCATTGGGGCAGTATTGATGCAAGAAGGGAGACCCTTGGCCTTCACCAGTAAGGCACTCTCTGAGCATAATTTGGGAAAATCTACATATGCCAAGGAGATGTTGGCCATCTTACATGTTGTCACCCATTGGAGACCATATCTCATTGGGTGCCATTTCTCCATTAAAATAGACCATCAGAGTCTCAAATATTTCTTAGAACAATGGGTTGCTACCCCAGAACAACAAAAATGGGTTTCTAAACTCATGGGCTATGATTATGATATCACCTATAAGAAGGGCAAAGAAAATCTTGTGGTTGATGCTCTCTCTCACCAATTTGAGGCCCTCAGTATGATATGTGCTATCTCCACACCTGTCCCCCAATGGATAGATTCCTTACGATAGGAGGTACTTCAAGATGCAGACCTACAAGCTTTGATGGCTTCACTTCAAGCTGATCCGACTTCATCCCTAGGCTACAATTGGGATGGCCAAGATTTGTGTTATCACCAATGCCTTGTTATTCCCCGTGCCTCGCCACTCCATGACCTCTTCATGAAGGAACTACACACTGCTCCCTCTGTAGGTCATTCTAGATTTCTCAAAATGTATGAATGCCTCAAGCGCACATTCTTCTAGAAAGGGATGAAATAGGACATCCATGACTTCGTGGCAGCTTGTGATACCTGCCAATGGATGAAAGGTGAAACAGTTCATTCTTCGGGTACTCTTCAACCCTTGCCCATTCCAGATCAGGTTTGGACTGATATTTCTATGGATTTTATCGAAGGGTTACCTAAATCGGGTGGTAAGTCTATTATTCTCATGGTAGTGGATCACCTTTCGAAGTATGCTCATTTTTGTCCCCTTGCCCATCCTTACACAACCTCCACCATTGCCCAAATCTTCCTCGATTCCATTTTTTGCCTTCATGGTATGCCCACCTCCATTGTGTCCGATCGAGACCCAACCTTCACTAGTCATTTTTGGCAAGAGTTGTTTAAGTTGTAGGGAACGAAGCTCAAAATGAGTTCAGCCTATCATCCACAAACGGATGGTCAAATTGAGATTGTCAACAAATGTTTGGAGACCTATCTTCATTGCTTTGCATCAGATCATCCTTCTCAATGGGTGAAGTGGCTTCCTTTGGCCGAATGGTGGTACAACACGTCCTATCATACAACTACCAAACTCACTCCTTTTGAGGTTGTTTATGGGTGCCCTCCACCCACGCCTTCTTCATACATTCCAGGCAGCTCCAGGGTCCAAGCAGTCGACATTACTCTTCGCCAGCAGACCGATGTCCTTCACCAGCTGAAGCATAATTTGGACATGGCCCAGAACCGGATGCGACAACAGGCCGACCAACATCGATCCGAGCATAGCTTTGATGTGGGTGATATGGTTTTCCTTCACTTGCAGCCATACAAACAGTCATCCCTCCAACTCCGTCGGTGCCAAAAACTTGCTACAAAATTCTATGGGCCTTACCAAGTCCTACAACGGATTGGTTCCACTGCTTACAAATTGGCTCTTCCGCCCACCTCCAAGCTCCATCCTATTTTCCATGTTTCATCTCTCAAGAAAGTTGTGGGCACACAGGTACAGGTTCAATCAACATTACCAAAATTGGATGAGGAAGGGTCCATCTTACTCGAACCAGAATAGTTGTTGGATCGCCGCACCCGCACTCTCCGCAATCGTACCATCACAGAAGTCCTTGTCCAGTGGCGTGGGCTCCAGCCAGAAGATGCTACATGGGAGTCTCTCCATCAACTCCAACACCAGTTTCCTCAATTTCAGCTTTGAGGACAAAGCTTTTCGAAGGGGAAGGACATGTTAGGATCCTATCCTAACACCATGTTGTAATTCTCATTTACCTATGTAATAACCCACTTCCAACGTGGGGATCCCATTTTAATGTTATTATGCAATACTTAGTAATGTAGGTGGCAATAAAGGTACCTCGCCAAGTGGTACCATCTCATGTAACCATTTTTATCAATATTGTAACCGATGTAGTAAGATACCTCGCCAAGTGGTACCATTTCATGTAACCATTTTTATCAAGATTGTAACCGCCATTTGGTGGAAGATTCTAGCTCAAGTGGCATTTTGCATGTAAGCCACCTCTTGAGCATTTAGGTAGGGTTGCATGAAGTTTTCCTTTAAAAATATATGAAGCCATGTACGAGATTATCCTTTTGCAAGCTAATGAAATATTGAAGGAGGTTGCCCCCTCGAAGAGGCCCGTGATTCAGTGTTACTGTGAGATTGTTTCATTTCTGTAATTGATTTCTGCATAGTGATATTGAGTTATTTGATGTATGTGAGTTATTTTTTAGTATTTTGTGTGAGTGTGCTTTATTTTAATAGTAGGTTCCTAACATCCTCTCCCAAACATTGATACTCTTTTCGAAACTTGCGCTGGCCATGAAATGCTTTCTCTCATGGACGGTTTTTTTGGATACAACCAAATTCGATTAAATCTTGATGACCAACACAAAACAACATTCACTACACCTTGGGGAAATTTTGTTACAAGGTGATGCCCTTTGGCCTCAAAAATGTAGGTTCCACTTATCAACATTCCATGACATACATCGTCCATGACTATATGCATAAGATCATCGAAGACTATGTGGATGATCTCTTGGAAAAATCCAAAACTCGACAAGAGCACATTGGTGCATTGGAGAAAGTTTTTGACTGACTTTTGGAGCATAATGTAAGGTTGAACCCCAAGAAACGTGTCTTTGGTGTTACCTCTAGAAAACTACTAGGGTTTATTATCTCCAAAACAAGCATTGAGGTGGACCCAAACAAGGTCAAGGCCATCATGGAGATGCCTCCCCTAAAAAAATTAAAGGAATTACATAGTTTACAAGGAAATATCCAATCACTTCGTCGTTTCATTTCACAAATTTTTGACAAATGCAAACCATTCAATCACCTACTACCAAAGGGGGTGCCATTCTCTTGGATAGATGAGTGCTAGAAAGCCTTTGATGATATTAAGAAATATCTAGCTTCTTCGCCAGTCTTAGCTCCTCCTCGTCTAGGGTCCCCTTGTATCGCTCCAAATTTTTCACACCCTTACCTTCAGGCTATAGGATCCATGCCCGGAAGGGGGATGTGAAAAGGATGGGACAATACCTCGGACTGAGAGGCCCTTTGAAGGTCCCGCCTCTCGGGGGAGGGGTATTAAGGTGATTTTTCGACGGATGGTGGGGTTCACTAGGAAACGTTTAGTGGCGCTTCCACGCCTAGGTTGGGAATGTGTTTAATGTGTTCAGTTTTATCTTTAAACATCCAAGTCCTAGGTTTGGCCAGATGAATCTAAGTGTTCTATTATGAAAATGCAGATTAAATAAATACAAAAAATAGATTTGGATAGAAAATAGAAAGAATAAGCTAGATTAAAGAACCATACCTGATCCGGATGTCTGATGAAGGTTCTGATTTTTGAAGCAGTCCAGATCATCTGGAATTTGACAGGATCGTCTGAGATCTGACGGGATCGTTCGAGATCTGACGAATTCATTAGACGAATTCGTCAGAGACCTGCAAACAGAGAGATAGATACAAAATACCGGAAATGCAACTATTCTAACAGAGAAAAATAGTGTAAAATGGCAACATAGATGCTAAGGTGATAATCACAAATAAAAATTCAAGTAGATTATGATGTTCTAATGACAAATTATGACTTCATTGTGCACTTAAGCTATATGGGTGAACTCCAGGATGCAGGACAATAAGGAAGAATAACAAATTTAACTAAATGCAGAACAAATCAACAAACAAAGTGAGAAAATGCAAACTCTGGGCACTGATTGCCCCCAATGTTGACTGCAGTCAAAATCGTCTCTGATTGGTATGAAATCGTCTCGAATTGAACAGGTTCGTCTGCGATGATCTGAGCTTGCTCCGGCTGAAAAACAATGAAGTTCCTGCAAACAAATTTGGAAAAATACAAATGCAAAATGGTGGTTTAAGATAGTCTAATGCATGTAGAATTCATGTTACAGGGAATTTCAGCCAGGGGGAATGCCAAGAGGGGGTCCTAAGGTTAAATAGGCTTAGGAGGGAGGTTAGGAGGTTGGAGATCATCCTAATTTGGAAGATCTCCAATGGGGGAGGTCTCTAACAGCGCATACACGCTTCTGCCCGGATTAGAGACGCCGTTGAAACAGAAGCTAACTATGCACAAATCAGTTTGGGACGAGATCGTCTGGACGTTCTTCTCCAAACGAAATCGTCCGATCTGAGGCGATATCATCTGATCGGCGATGATATCGTCCAACGGTCACAACAAATCCTAAAAATGGCACGAGAAACGAGGAAACGGGTTAAACGACGGTTTGGGAGCGGTTTTGAGGGTTGAATTTGAATTTGAATTATTACTAATGTAATTTTGATTATTGCTAAGTTTTACTGTGCCAATTTTAGGGTGCTACATTTTGCCCCCTCTTTAGCAAATTTTTCGAGGAAAATGCGTTAAAGATGAGTTCTTCTCGATCTACGAGAAAGCAAAAATTTATTCCCATTTTTAGGCGATGATTCTTGGTCGAATCGTACGACAGCTTACTATGATGCCCCCTCCGTGTTTTTACCCAAATCGAACGTTTGAGGTAAAAATGCGGAAAAGCCAAAATTAAATTTGTTGTTAATTTGTTTTTGAATAAAATTAAGAAAAATAGGGAAAAACCCTAATTCATTTTTACTGTTCATTTTTTATTTTTTGGTTTCTAGAGCTCTGCAAACAAGATGGTCGAGACAACGCACAGATCGACAGAGGTCCGGCGCGGGCTACGGGTAAGGGTCTAAACTTAGTTTAGAAGGCTTGAATTTTGAATTTCATGCTTTTTAGATTAAATTTTGATAATTTTTTAGCATCGCGGCCATTTTTGGGCCGTCGACGTCGTCGAGACGAAATCGTCTCGATTTCGTCGAAATCGTCTCTATATCGTCGATTTCGTCTAGGGGCGAAATCGGTGAAATGGGGACGATTTCATCAAAAAGGGGACGATTTCGGCTGGCAAAATCGGAGACGAATTTGCTCAAATTTGGGACGATATCATCCAATAGTGGACGATATCATCATTTATGAAATTGAACTTGTTGTACTTGCATTATTAATGATTGTTTTATTAATGATTTTTATTGTTTTGTTGTTTATGTTGTAGAGAGGATTACTAAAGAGCAGAGAATGGAAATACGATGGGTTGAGGGATGACTTGGCCGCTCTATCTCAGGCAGAGCGAGATCAGCTGGCTCAGGTTGGCTTGTAGCATGTGGTAGAGATGCCACAAGTGTCTATAGATATGGGGCTATTGACAGCCCTAGCAGAGAGGTGGTATCCGGGTTCTTCCTATTTTTGGTTATCGACAGGGGAGATGACTCCCACACTAGAGGATGTATGGAGGATTTTGAGGATCCCCATACAAGGATGGCTGATCACTCCCACGGCCAATCAGGGCCACGCGATGATGCGACTATGCGGAGATCCGAGCTTCACCCTGGAGAAGGGCGGAGTGAACATCGAATCTCTACGGCAGATGCCTGGGGCATCTAGACTGACACAGGTTTTGGCTGGGGTTGTAGGTGGTCTGTTGCTATGCCATCAGAGTGGATGTAGAGTACCATGGCTACTGATAGATGTGGTCTACGACATGAGAGACCATGGATACAGGTTTGCTTGGGGGAGCTTTGTACTATGCCGTTTGTATAGGATCCTGCATGGGGTCGTATACAAGGGCGGTCGATGTCTGGTTATGACATCACTACTCGTAGGTTTGGTGCTGGGAGCACATCATGGTGCAGAGGCCGGTAGGGCTCCCACCGATAGGGATTGATGGGGAGAGGCCCCGAGCTTTCTACTGGTGGCTTCGAAGAGGGTCACAACGGCGGATAGATCTCGCCAATGTCCCGGAGACTACTTGATGACCTTGTCTCCGACCAGATCACCTGGAGGCCTTGGAGAGATCATCCAGGGTGGGCCGAGGATGGACAGGAGCTGGCTCACATCAGGCGAGTCTACTGGCTGAGGATGGAGAGGGGAGAGGTGGAGCTCCATCGCTATGACCGAGTTTTGAGGCAGTTCGGTCTATAGCAGGGGATCCCATCCCTTAGAGACTATGAGTTTTCTTGGACTGTTCGAGATAACACTACAGTTAGCGAGGCTCTAGATATGTAGTGCTTCTGGGGTCCGAACACAGATGATGCCCCCATTCAACCGATGGATGGGGACGATGCAGGGGTAGCTGACGGCTATGATGCTTGGTACACAGGCATCCACCCTCCTCGGATGACGAGGGCTCAGGGTCCGATTCACATAGTTGTGCATCGGATGGGGAGGCGGTGCCAGGTGGCCATTGAGGTGGCACAGGGTCACGGCGGGAGAGAGCAGAGGAGACCATAGGCTCAGTAGAGGCCACGGTAGCGGGAGAGGAGGGAGGAGAGACCCCCTTCTCCATGGAGAGAGAGACCACCATCGCCCGATAAGGGCAAGGGTGTGGACACAGGAGAGAGTAGTGAGATGGCTACTCTCCGGGTGAAGACTATCCATCTCCAGGCAGAGGTGCAGACTCTATAGGATGAGGCTGCACGACATCGAGAGGAGGCCACATAGCTCAGAGATGAGGTAGCACGCCTCAGAGCACGGAGCGAAGGGGCGAGCACTCGGGATCTAGCATGGGCTATTGCCCAGGTCACATTCTATCAGACACTATACCACCATATGGTGCCAGAGGGGCAGAGGTTACCGCTGTCGGCCCATATTATGGAGCCTATCGAGATGAGGTCATCGAGGACATCATCACGATCAGAGTCCAGGACTCATAGCACCACACGGACTATGATGGGGCCACCTCGTCCACCTCAGGGCGGGGGAGGAGATGAGGCTGAGAGCTCGAGGGGTTCTCAAGGCTAGCTGCTATAGATTGCACTGCATAGATTGATTATAGTGCTTATTATTATTTTTGATAGGGGATTGAGTATGCCGAGGTACAGATTGTGGCATACCAATCTAGTTTTGAGATGATGTACATATATGGTTGAGATATATATAGATGATATTTTTGATCATATGACTTGTCTTATGTATTTGTATGATGCTTTAATGTTTGGATTGATTGATTCGATGATTCATGTAATTATGCCACTTGGAAATATGATGGTTTGAATGTCATGCTTTTTAAAATTTAAATGAAATAATCTAATGTAAACAAGTTGGTTGTTGGTGATGTGATAATTTGATAAAAATAAAAGGGACTTTTAACAATAATTTCAAAGGACATTGTCGCTATTATAGACCATTTCATGGAGTCGCCGCTCACTCGGTCGTCAAGCTAATCCTAGTGTAGAAATATTGCTAAAAGTAAAAGAGTGCTTAAGAGACTGTCTTAAGACTTTGTTGTGATGATGCAAATGATGATGATGATGATGATGATTTGTTTTTCAGATTTCCATGAAAATATTATGCATGAAATATTTTAAAATGACTTTTGCTAGGCATAAATTCCTAAGTGTGATAAATTTTTTGGATAATTCCCTAGGAATTATACCATCATTGCAAAATTGAAGTTTGACATAATGACATGAAATAGAATAAGTGTTTGTTTGTTTTAAAGCATAATTGTGTAACATAATGATTTAAGTCATATGTTTTTATGATTTTAAATAAATGGGAAAATAAAATTGGTACAATGGTTTGCGCTAGGCATAGAATATTTAGGTATAGACTTATACCATCATCGCGAAATCCAAAGAAGAAAATAATAGTTTTATTGCATGGTTGATTTTTAATTTTTGAAAATAGTTAGAAAATATGAAGATGAGGACTTGCGCTAGGCATAAAATTCCAATTATGGTTTTGGAACTATACCATCATCGCGAAAGTCGATAATATATATAAATGTAACTTTATTGCATGTTTTGGAAAATGATTTTGATTTTTTTGAGAATGCATATAGTTGTCTTTATACTAAACAACTGTTCTTTCAAAGAAGAAAATGAATTTATTCCAAACAATTTGCAAAAATATTTCAAAGTATCTTAAAGACAAAAGTTAGATTTATAAGGAATCCCATGTGCGTATGTGAGTTCATTACCAATCTTGATTTATCATAATGATACACAAAATCTCTCCAATACAAATGTGTGTGCAATTGCATTGTTCATTTACCAAGTTTTGAGCAAGATAATTTGATACAAGTGATTTGAATGAACCAAATAAGTGTTCATTAACCATGATTTAGATGCATATAACCATACCAGACTACTATGTAGGTCGGGTTATCAAGAGCTAGCTAATCCATAAGCAGACATAGGTCTATACAAAAGAAGGTCGCTAATGTGACAGACATATCACCATGCTAGGAGTTACCCAAGGCCAAGCGGGTTGGGCACAAACCACCTGTTATGGGGCTTACCTCACAGTTTTCGAATAATTGAGAATTCCAGGGATTCAAGCTCATCAACCCTTCTTTTCTTTTCAAGGGGTAGGGAAAGGGATTTTATTGCTTTTGCTTTTGCTTTTTTTTTTTTTTTTGTACTTTTGTATTTTTGCTTGATATTTGCAATGATGCTGAAATAACTTGTTTCTTTTTCTCTTTTCTTGAACTTTTCTTTTCTTCCTATGCTAGGGATACTTGCTCGGATTAGCTGTAGAGCAAGGGATTTTTATTCCGGGTAGGGGTGAGCTTGTCCTTTTGCCAATTCTCAAAGAGTCTAGACCATGTGCATGATAGGATAGCAGGGGAAACTTTTCGCTCAAGAACCACTTCTACTATGTAACATAGCATGGAAATTACAAATGTAATCATTTTATTGTGAAAGGATATGTTTGGTTTAAGTAAATAACAAGATCAATTCTCTATGCTCAAACTGTATTTAATTGAATTTTGTGTACTTTGATATAAGAGAGATTAGTAATCATGCCAGATAAAATCAAGATATTTATTTTTTTGTGTTTGTGAAATGTGGGGGATTCCAAATAAATGCTAATTTATCCAAAATAATTTGAAAATATAACTGCAATACTTGAAAAAGAAATATATACAACAAATATTTTTGAAGAGTTTGATAATTTTGACTCTCTCTTTCTTCTTTATTTTTTTTTGGTTTCGAAAGAGTCAATAAAATTGTTGTTTTGACTTTTATTTTGTTTTTGTGTTTTTGTGTAAACAGTTTTATATATATTTTGAAAATGAGACAACATGCAAAATATGTACAAATGATGAAATGACCAAATTTTATGCGTAATATCGCTTAAGATGCATAATATTCATAGGTTCTTTTAAATCTTTACCATCTAAGGTAGCTAATTTGTATGCTCCCGATTCAAATTTAGCAGTGATAATATATGGTCCAAGCCGGTTGGGCTCAAATTTACCTTTAAGGTCTTTAGTTGCATTAGTATTTTTTTTATTTTCTTTTAAAACAAGGTCGCCGACCTCAAAGGATCGATGACGAACTTTCTTGGCATATGATCTTTTAAGCTTGTTTTGGTAGGCACGAAGGTGCTCTAAAGCATTGATGCACTTTTCATCTAGAAGTTCCAGCTGACTGAGTCTGCCAGCTCGATATTCATCTCCTACTTCGGTATCTTGAAGTAGTAGAGCCAAAGAAGGAACTTCTAATTCAAAGGGAAAAACGGCTTCAGCGCCATAAACCAAGACAAAAGGTGAAGTTCCAATGGGAGTTCGAACACTAGTTCGATAGGCCCACAAAGCTGGATATAATTGAATGTGCCAATCGCGGCCAGTTTTATTGACCATTCTTTTGAGAATTTTGATTAAGGTTTTGTTAGATGCTTCTGCTTGACCATTACCCTGAGGATAATAGGGAGTGGACCAACGATGTTGAATCTTATATTTTTGGCATAATTTTTTAACATCTTTATTTTTGAAACAAGTTCCATTGTCTGAGATGAGATTTGCAGGAATTCCGAACCTACAAATGATTTGATTAAAAATAAATTTAGAGACTTGAGTTCCAGTGCAGGAAGCTAAAGGCATAGCTTCAACCCACTTCATGAAATACTCAGTGGCGGTTATGATGAATTTGTGTCCATCAGATGACACAGGATTAATTTTGCCAATAATGTCTAAGCCCCATTTTGAAAAGGGCCAAGGAGATGAAATAGCCTCGCAGCTCTTGTGCAGGCGCATGGACAAGGTCAGCATGTTTCTGGCACTTGTCGCAATGGCGCACATAATCATGTGCATCCTTTTCCATGGTAGGCCAAAAGTAGCCTATCCTAAGGAGCTTTTTAGCAATGACACTACCACTGAAGTGTCCTCCACAAGATCCATCGTGGACTTCACTTAAAGCTGATTTGGATTCTTCTAGATTCAAACATCTCAATAGGATACCTTCAAAAGATCTCCTATATAAAGTATTGCCAATTATTACAAATTGACTTGCTCGTCGACGTAATAACCGACGCTGGTTTCTATTAGAATTGGCAGGGAAAGTCCCATTTTGGAGAAAATCAATTATATCCGTATACCAAGGTTCAGGAGTAGTTTCATTGATTAGAAACACATCCAAAGGTTCTAAACATGACTTATTTGAAGCGGGTTCCTAGAGTCGATGAATAATGATGGTGGCATATTCGTCATCTAACTCCAAGGGCAGAAGAGATGCAGTTGCGGCCATAGCATCAGCTGCACGATTGCTAGTTCATGGAATAGCTTCCAAAGTAACTTTATCAAACAAGGATAACAATTGCAAAACATATGCTTTATATGGGCGCAATTTATCATCTCTGGTCTGATAAACTTCATTAATTTGATTTATGACAAGTTGAGAATCACCAAAAACTAGCAGATGTTTGATTTTTAATGCCAAGGCAGCTCGTAATCCAAGGATTAGAGCCTCATATTCGACAGTATTATTAGTGCAAGCAAATGTTAATTTAAAGGACAAAGGTATAAGATGTTTTTGCGGGGATATTAAAATAATACCCGCACCAGCCCCACTCATGCATCGGGCTCCATCAAAGTATAAGGACCATTGTTCAATATGGTCTACCTCTAATTGAAGGCATTCATCAAGAAACTCAATGATGAGGGGATGGGTAGATTCTAAGGGTGCAGCAGCTAATTGATCTGCTATGATTTGACCCTTAATAGACTTCTGTCCTATGAACGTGAGTTCAAACTCGCTTAGAGCAAGAACCCACTTGGCTGTGTGACCCGATAAATAAGGTCGACTCATGAGATACCGCAAGGGATCATATTTAGCAATGACATAAGTTTTTTGACTGAGCATATAATGACGTAATTTTTGCGTAGAAAATATGACTGCTAGACATAATTTTTCTAATGTTGTATAACGGGTTTCATAACTGATGAGGGTTTGGCTAATGTAATAATTAGCACGTTCTTTCTTCTCATCATCAAGCTGAGCTAACATAGCTCCTAAAGCAAAATCTGAAGCTGAAATATACAGGAGAAATGGGCGATTAGGTCTAGGCGGTGAAAGCACAGGTGGATTAAGGAGGTATTGTTTGAGAAGTTCAAAAGCTTCTGTACATTCGTCGTCCCTAGTTAAAGGGAACATCCTTCTTAAGGAGCTTAAGAAAGGGAGTGGTTTTGTCCGCCAACTTATCGATGAAGCGACGGATGGCTTGAAGCTTACCTTGTAAACTTCGTAACTCGATATATTGGTAGGTGCGGGCATATCAGTGATAGCCACAATTTTGAGAGGGTCGATTTCGATACCACGTAAAGAAACTAAAACCCCTAATAGCTTACCGGACTTAACTCCGAATATGCATTTGGTTGGATTTAATCGAATAAGGTATTCTCTTAACCGATTAAACACTTTTCTCAAATCAGCTAAATGATCATCTTCTTTAATAGAGCGAGCTATAATATCATCTACATAATCATGTAGGATATCATGCATCATATCATGAAAGATATAAGTCATAGCTCGTTGATATGTTGCATCGACATTCTTTAAACCAAATGGCATCACTTTCCAACAAAAGGTACCCCAAGGGGTAATAAAGGTTGTTTTAGCCTGATCTTCAGGAGCTATCCTGATCTGATTGTAGCCGAAGAATCCATCCATTAGGGACATCATTCCACTCCCGACAGTAAAGTCAATGATTTGATCCATGTTTGGAAGAGGAAAATCATCTTTAGGGCATGCAGACGTTAATATCTCTAAAGTCCGTGCAAACCCTAACTTTGGTAGCTTCTTTCTTGGTGACTGGAACTACATTCGAGATCCATTCAGCATAATCAATAGCTTGTATGAAAATAACATTCAAGAGTTTTTCTAACTCCCCTTTGACTAGCAGGGCCACTTTGGGATGCATTTTTCTAAGTTTTTGTTTAACAGGTTTAGCATCCGGATGGACTACTAGATGATGCATGACTACAGAAGGGTCCAGACTTGGCATATCTTCATATGTCCAAGCGAAGACATCTTCATATTCTTTAAGGAATGCAATGTATTCATCTTGTTTTTCTTGACTTAATGCTGATCCAATATTGATTATGTGAGGATTATCCTCAGTTCCAATGTTAACTTTAATGACGTTTTCTACTTCCATGTGTAGATCTCTTTCAAAATTAGGTGGGGCGGGTGAAACGCCCAATTCTTGTAATTCTTTTAAGGTTAAGTTGGATAATTTGTCTTGATGAGTGGTGGCCTCAAGTTGGGCTATAGTTGGTATAGAACCATCAAAATAAAAACCATTGTGTAACAACTCTTCAACGGAGACATCATGGAAAATATCTCCTTCCAACTCCTCATCGGATTCAGCAATCAATTCAGGGTAAGCTATGGATAGCATATTACATGTAAATGGCTTATTCTTTGAACACAAAGAATCTTGTTTATCTAGATAATCTTGATAACATATGAGTTGGTCATCATCTTCAAAAGGGAAGGGTTGACCCTTACTAGGAAATAGGCCCACACCACATCGGGCGGGCCATGGCTCTACCTCAATAGGTTCTTTCATACCATTTTGGAAAGGTCCCAAGCCTTTCCCTTTATATCCCATTTTAAGCATTATGGGTTTAGCTTTAATATATTCATTAGTAAAATAACATCGTGCATATCCCTCATGATGAGTTTTGATATTTCGAGGTATTCTTCCCCAATCATATCCTTTATAAATAAAAGCACAACTCCCGACTTGGTAAGTACTTCCCATAGGTTGTGGGAGGCCCAAAGTACGAGGAGATGGTGGCAAGTTATTTAAAAGAATTGAATCTTGCATAAAAGCATTTGTTTTTTTTTTATATTAAGATTGTGGATAAATCCGGTAAAAGTTCATCAGAAAGAGCATAAGATGTAGAAGGATTATTCCCTATATCTTTAGATGTGGAAGGTATGATAGATGTTGATAATGTGGAAGTGTCAATAAATGGGTCTATAGGTTTTGAAATTATAGGGATGGAACATGAAGAATTGGTTGTGGATTTAAGATCCTTTTGAGGTTCTAGTGTGGTTTGTTCAGAAGATGGTTGAGTTAAATGTATAGGTGTAGTTGATGGAGTAGATGATGTTATGTGTGTGTTTTTCACACGTTTAGATGAAAAATAAGAATTAGGATGTGTGGATGACAGAGCGGGGCAAAATTGCACTCCAACAGGTTCTGCCAAAGCACACATATCAAAGGGTCTAGGGTCACCATGGATAGTGACCAACTGATTTTTAAATTCAAATTTAACACATTGGTGTAAAGTGGAGGGAACCGCTCGCATCGCATTGATCCAAGGGTGACCCAAAAGTATATTGTACGATGCAGGGCAATGTACAATAAACACGGTTGTATCTAGAGTTCTAGGACCAACTTGCAAGGGTATAGTAATGACTCCACACGTTTCTTGTGTCTCGTCATTGAAAGCTTTGATAATCATGTCAATTTTCTTCATTTCATCACTTCTAAAGCCAAAACGTTGGTAGAAGTCAAAAGTACAAATGTTTAGAGATGAACCATTATCAATCAGGACTCTTTTAACAACTACATCTCCAATTAGAGCAGTAATATATAAGGGATTATCCTTATGTAAGTTGTGTTGTGGGATATCTTTATCTCGAAAGTCAATACAATCGACTTCTCGAGTGATGATAGTATTGGACATGGCTTCGGGTTGAATATTTTGAGGTACCATCATTTGGCTTAATGTAAGCATTAACTCATCCCTATGGGTGGGAGAAGATCTTAACAAATCCAACAGGGAAATTCTGGCTGTAGTGTTGGATAATTGTTCATTAATATTGTAAGGAGGCTTAAGTTGAACATTAGACATATGATTCCCTTTATTGGGATTTTTCAAAATAAATGGAGCTGATCCATCATTCTGAGTTTGATCTTGTTGAGATTTTTGAGCCTGTTGTCTGGTAACGGCTCCGATGGTACCTACAATGTTATATTGAAGACGCTGAACTGGTCTCGGTTGAGCGTTTATGGCTTGTTCATTAGGAAGGAATTGATTAGAAGAGGGTCGAGTAGTAACTCTTCTAGGAAATGGTTCTTCTGGAACCATAGCATCTATGATAGGTTGAATAGGATCTGATTCATTTTCAGAACTATTCGATTGGTTTGAGGTGATGTCTACTTCACTTTCAGATATCCGATTCTACATCACTAGGATCGGGAGTTTGAATATTATGTAGGGGCCTGGTCGTGACCAGGGATAAAGTTGTGTCAAATATTTGAGGATCCTGAATAGGTAATTGTCCGCTAATAGTCCCTACATATCGGGTAGGAGGAGGGGGAACATTATGATGTTCGATTTGATTGGCCACTTCTTTACCATGGTTTGGTAAAGGATGTTGAAATATATCCAATGATTGATTAGCATTCTGATTTTGATTTTGGGGAATGGTCTTTTGAGCGTTATTAGGAGCATTTTGTTTAGGTTGGAAAGCTTGCACCTCCATTTCATTATTATCAATCAAGTCTTGTATTTTATGTTTCAATATTTTGCAAGAATTTGTAGCATGTCCAGGTCCTCTATGAAAGTCACAGTGTAGATCGGCTCTGTATCCGGGTATAGTTGGATCAGGTTCCCGGATAGCTGGTAATTGAATCAAGCCTCATGCTAATAATTGAGGTAGAATGGTTGATAAAGGTTGATTTAATCTAGTAAATTCTCGAGGAGGTTTATCAGGGGGTTTTAATATAAATTTTTTTGTTGTCTTCGTTGTATTGATATTAGCAATGTTTCTACTATCAGTGACTCCGTCACCTACAACTTGTTTGTTTTTATACTGATTTCTAGATGTTTTCTCATCATCTTTCTTTTTGAGCTGACCTCTTCTAATGAGAGCGTCTTCTACCCTTCGAGCTAAGTCTATAGCTTGATCGAAGGTGGTTAAGGTAGCGGTTGATAACTCATAAGAGATTTTTTCTTGTAAATTATTAATAAAAATGTCCAACATTTCCCTATAAGGTAGCACAAAGTGCAGTTTTCCTGTCAACTGCCTCCATCTAGCTAAGAAATCAGCAAAACATTCATCCTTGTCTTGTTTTAAGTTGTACAAATCTTTAATGGTGACATGCCTCTCGATGTAGGCACTAAATTGATGAACAAACGATTCAAATGTTTCTTCAAAATTTCTCAAAGAATGAGTGGGCAATTGATAGTACCACTCTAATGCCATTCCTCCTAAACTTTTTGGGAACATTTTTAGTAATAGCAAGTCATCATGTGATATATCATGACATGCTATCCTAAACATGCGAAGATGCTCTATGGGATCTTCAGTTCCTTTATATATAGGCAGGACGGGCATGGGAAAGTGTTTAGGGTATGGTTGTGCTACAACTATGGGATCCAAAGGTTGACTACATATCTCTCGATAATTATACGAGGGACGGTAGGGATCTATCTCGGTCCATACGCGAAGCTAACTATTTCACCATGGCTTCCAGATTACTAGTTTGCCCACCATATTGGTTCGGTAGGGCATTAATATGAGATTTGTGAACATATGATGGAGGGACATGAAGATTAGATGCTATGTTGCTATTGTGTAAATTGTTGGTAGGAAAGGTGTTATGAAGAAATCTTGAAGTTGTATTATGTTGTATCCCAGATTGTTGAAAATTGGTGTTTGGCTTCATTTTAGGTTTTTGTCTACTTGAAGCATATTGATCAATAGTTTGGCGAAGTAAAGCAGTGAAGGAAGTTTTCTTTTGTGTGGGAATGATTTTAGGCTCAATAACAGGTTCCTTAGGGGGTTGGGTAACCTGTTGTTTTGGCATGTTCTGAATCATAGTGACCATATCTCTATTGGATGGTCCAGCTTTATCACTTTCTTGATCAACAAAGGACAAGGGATTAGTGTGCACATCAAACATATGTTCCATGGCTGCTTGAGTGTCACTAATTTGTCCTTTATCAATATGAACTGCCATATTAAGAGCACCAATGTTATTATTGAAAAATTTCCAGAAATGATCTAAGTTATCAAAAGCAATAGTTCCATCTGGAGCTATTCTAGGGGACGAGGATCCTTCCTCTTTAAGATTGTCTTCTTGTTCATTGTCTTCACCCAGGTCATCTTCTGGCTGTTCTAGAGTTTCTCCTTCCGGAATTGGATCCTCAGGAAGGACATTTGGGTTTGTAGTTTTGCCTCCCAACCAATCTTCTTCTTCTTGTTCAGCTTTGTTTACCATTTCTAAGTTTAGGCATTGTGCTTAAATTTAAATTTCAGAAATATATATATACTTGTATATATAATATATATATATGCAACAAGGTATATATTTTAATTATATACCTACTATAGTATTTAAAATAAAATGTTTTGGGTTTTTGTTATGTTTTCTATTTTTCTTGTTTTTGTTTTTGTAACAATATTATAAAGATAACAAACAACACAATAAATGCAAGAAATAATAATGAAAGCAATGATCTAGTTTTCTATAAATAATTTATAAATGTCATTAATGGGCTCAAGTTCTTTAGGAGTCATGAAGTGTTCTTCTTCAAATTGGAAATTTTCTTTCAAGAATTTAACAAAAAGTGCTATAGTGATATTATCTGTCTCGGACTCGGTTGGTAGAAATAGAGTTCGTGGCAATACTCTCGATATAACACAACTCGAGGAACTCTCCTCCATATTTCCCTATCCGTAAGAATGACCTCTTGATCTTCTACACGACCTAGGAATTGGTGTATAACAGCTGCATTCTCGAGGTATTCCTCGAAGGTGAACAATTCTGAAGACACAAGAGCTCTCCTATAAGCTAACCACCTATGGCAAGCTCTCTCGAAGTTCATGATAAACAATGAGTTGATGAGGATCCAGGATCCTATCTAGGGCAAACCTCTTGATTTGTCTAAGTTCGGTTGATCTAGATGAAATGACACCTAGCCTCCTATCAAGTTCTTTCCACAGAAGTTGGTTTCTATCTATTTCAGGCACACTAAGCACAGAATTAACTTCTATGGCTGCTAATTGGTTTTCAACATTTATAGTAACTGCTAATATTTTCTTAGGAGCTACCATCTAGACATGATATGCAACTTAGTATTTTCTAATGATTTTAAATGCATCTATGTTTTTGTTTTTTTTTTTTGTTTTCAAAAGGTTTTAGTTTCACGTCGGGTTCACCAAAATGTATCGCTCCAAATTTTTCACACCCTTACCTTCAGGCTATAGGATCCGTGCCCGAAAGGGGGATGTGAAAAGGATGGGACAATACCTCGGACTGAGAGGCCCTTTGAAGGTCCCGCCTCTCGGGGGAGGGGTATTAAGGTGATTTTTTGACGGATGGTGGGGTTCACCAGGAAACGTTTAGTGGCAGTTTCCATGCCTAGGTTGGGAATGTGTTTAATGTGTTCAGTTTTATCTTTAAACATCCAAGTCCTAGGTTTGGCCAGATGAATCTAAGTGTTCTATTATGAAAATGCAGATTAAATAAATACAGAAAACAGATTTGGATAGAAAATAGAAAGAATAAGCTAGATTAAAGAACCATACCTGATCCGGATGTCTGATGAAGGTTCTAATTTTTGAAGCAGTCCAGATCGTCTGGAATTTGACAGGATCATCTGAGATCTGACGGGATCGTCTGAGATCTGACGAATTCGTCAGAGACCTGCAAACAGAGAGATAGATACAAAATACCAAAAATGCAACTATTCTAACAGAGAAAAATAGTGTAAAATGGCAACATAGATGCTAAGGTGATAATCACAAATAAAAATTCAAGTAGATTATGACATTCTAATGACAAATTATGACTTCATTGTGCACTTAAGCTATATGGGTGAACTCCAAGATGCAGAACAATAAGGAAGAATAACAAATTTAACTAAATGCAGAACAAATCAACAAACAAAGTGAGAAAATGCAAACTCTGGGCACTGATTGCCCCCAATGTTGATTGTAGTCGAAATCGTCTCCGATTGGTATGAAATCATCTCGAATTGAACAGGTTCGTCTGTGACGATCTGAGCTTGCTCCGGCTGAAAAACAATGAAGTTCCTGCAAACAAATTTGGAAAAATACAAATGCAAAATGGTGGTTTAGGATAGTCTAATGCATGTAGAATTCATGTTACAGGGAATTTCAGCCGGGGGGAATGCCAAGAGGGGGTCCTAAGGTTAAATAGGCTTAGGAGGGAGGTTAGGAGGTTGGAGATCATCCTAATTTGGAAGATCTCCAATGGGGGAGGTCTCTAACGACGTAGACACGCTTTTGCCCAGATTAGAGACGTCGTTGAAACAAAAGCTAACTATGCACAAATCAGTTTGGGACGAGATCGTCTGGACGTTCTTCTCTAGACGAAATCATCCGATCTGAGGTGATATCGTCTGATCGGTGACGATATCATCCAACGGTCACAACAAATCCTAAAAATGGCACGAGAAACGAGGAAACGGGTTAAACGGTGATTTGGGAGCGGTTTTGAGGGTTGAATTTGAATTTGAATTATTACTAATGTAATTTTGATTATTGCTAAGTTTTACTGCGCCAATTTTAGGGTGCTACAACCCTTCTATATTTATGTTTAAACAACAAACTTTGCATTAGGGATAATGCTTGCATAAAAGAATGAAGAAAATCGAGAGCAACCTATCTATTATATTAGTCGAACATTGGTAAGTTATGAAACCAGATATGCTTATGTAGAAAAATTGTTCTTTGAAGTGTTTTTTACCACTAAGAAAATTTGACATTTGTAGAGCTAAAAACATGATACCAAACAATGCTAAATAAAACAAAATTCAAATAAGCCAGATATTGCACAAAAAATGAGATTTATATTAAATTGGGGGAGCCTAAAAACTTCATTGTTACAATAGTGGATTTAAGAATCCTCTTTGATACAATTTTACAAATATTGCTAGGGTTCCTCGAAACCCTAGCTACAAAAAATGGTTGTGTATTCAGTTGTGTTTCTACTCCCAAAAGGTGTGAGTGGGCTTCTGCATAACCGATGTTGAGCCACTCTAGCTTAATCAGTTGTCCAATACTTTTGATATACTGTCCAATCTGCACACAAAGAAACACAAAAGAATTAATAATAATGAGGGCTCCACTATGTGAGCCCTCAGAAATCACAACTAAAACCCTAGCTATAATAATATGAATGCAAATAGAATATAACAATATGAAAATATAACAAAATAAAATAGATTTATCCTGGTCCTTGTTTGTTGTCTCTTGATGGTTAGATTTATTGTAAGTCGATGGTGAGGGTGTGCCCTAGAAACACCCGAGGATCTCGCTTGTTATTATAATACAATTTTGAAATGTAGTTGGGTGCTTGAGAATGTAACAAAGACCAGCAGGGCATTTGGGACTATGGCGAAGAGCAGCAGGGTGCTCGAGACTGTGGCAAAGAGCAACAGGGCTCTTGAGACTATGGCAGAGAGCAGTAGGGTGCTTGAGACTATCATGGAAAGTAGCAAGGTGCTCGGGACTATGGAAAAGAGTAGCAGGGTGCTCGAGGAGTCAGATTAGATATGTAGAAGTAGATCTAATGAAGGAAAGGGATGTGAGGGATGGAGTGGGTTTAGGTCACAAAGGCTGGGTTAGAACTCTAAGGCACTTCGAAAGCTTGGGGAACCTCAAGGGACTCAGGGAATTCAATCACTTAGGAAAAGAATTAGGGATTGAACCATCAAAATGGCTCCTATTTATAATCCAACCTAGGGCATGCTAGGGTTTCAACGACACTAATCATGTGGTTGAGATTAAAGCATATCTAAGGGTGGATATTAAATTTAGGGTGTGGCATGGATTAAGGTAAATGGATGGATGAGATTAAATGAAATTGGAAGGCTAGGATTAATTTGTTTAAATAAATATCTATTTATTAAATATATATAAAATATAATATATAAAATTTTATTTTTTAGATATATATATATATATATATATATATATATATATATATATATATATATATATATATATATATATATATATATATATATATATAATAAATATATATAAATATATATAAATAATGGGCAAAAATGGTAGGAAAGCTAGGATGGAGGACAAGTGACTATGTTTTGGTGGTGGAAATGGTGGGAAAGCATGGATGGAGGACAAGTGGCTAGATTTTGGTGTCTACAGATGCCCATTTTTGTACCATGTTGCGTGAAACACAATATGGTGTAAAATTACAAGATACCTAATCGGGCTAGGCACAAAAGCAGCTTCTCTCTCTTGTTGGAATTTGGAGATATAATTTGGAGTTATTGCGTAGCTTCCCCCCTAAATTGGTGAATGATTTGCAGATGAATATCATGAGCCAATTGGAAAAGAATGAGTGGAAGAAAATATTGTGCAAATAAGGAAATGAGAATGATGGAATGTGCGATCATTTTTTATCCCAATGATTGAAGGGTGTTGGTGGAATGGGAAATATGAATGCGTCTATTTTTACCCCAACATATGAAGGGTTTTGGGAGAAATGATGATGATGATTACGTATATTTTCACCCCAATAGATGAAGGTTTTTGTGCCAAATGAAGATGTCATGATCATGTAAGATGTATTCCATTGTGGGAAAATCAAAATTAAATTTAGTTGCCCCAAATTTTGGGGTGATTATATGATGCTGAATAAATATTTTCGTATGGCCTCATTAATATGCAATATGAAGATGCAAAAATAAAAAAGGAGTCAAATTTGGATGGTCTACTAGTGACTATAGGATAATTCCTTTCACATGAAACCAATAACCCTAGATAGAGCCAGTCACTATGATGACTGTCAAGGAAATAGGGAATGATGTGATGTAATTTTGTTCATGTTTTAAGCCCCATGAACTAGGCCATCAATGATAGCTTGTTAGAAAGATTAATCTTGTCAAAGGTTTACTTGAAATGTGAGGAACCGAATTTTATTTTTCTTTCGAACTAGGAGATATGGAATGATGATGATGACCAAGTGTTCTTATGGTGATTCATTCATCTTACCGAATTGCATGGACGTAGATCACTGCAATCGCCATGTATATAGAACAAACCACTATATACAAGATTCACTTGAAATTTGGTACATGTGGAAAGAAATGGATGATGGAGTATGATTTTGGCAAAATTTTAATATTTTTATGAGGAAATGTGATGATTTTGTGAAGAATAGAACTGATTGGTGAACGATGAGTAACATATTGGTCAATTTTACACCTTTTTGGACACAAAATTCAATTTATTAGGCCAAATAAACTCATATTTTTATAAAAATTTATGGAATGATGGGAATTACGATGCAAATAATAATAATGGTTGTTTTGTGAAAATTTGGACTAGTTTGATATGTTTTGTAAGTGGAATTATGCTTTTTATGACTTTTGGTCACAAATGAAAATTATGAATCCAAACTGATTTCTGTTTTCACAAAACTTGATTTTATGATGGAATTGATGTGTGAGTGAAATTTGATGATATTTTGAGGAGGGAAGCTATCAATTTTATTGATTTTACCTTTCTTGATTTATGCGTAAAATGCATGCATGCGCTTCTAAGGTGCAGAAAATACCCAAGTGCGCTTCAGGGTCCCAAGAAATGCCCTTGCATGCTTCAACATTCTTACAAGTTCCCATGCATGATTAAGCATATCTAAAGCACCCCAAGGCACTTCAATGCGCCTGCAAATTCTATAAATGGCCTACAAGTTGAAAATGGAGCTCATTTATGCATTTGCAAGTTTGAGAAGCTACGTCTAAGGAGTGGATTGGAGTGAGGAGTGAAGTGAGGTAGTAAAATTTTAGTGTAGAAGCTATGGCGATGGAAGGAACAAGTGTTGTGGCTAGAGTAGAGGCAATATTTGCAAAGGTAATCATTTTGAAGAACTTTTTGTGTTGTAAAAAATTTTTGTTGTTTGTTTTGCTTTTTTTAAAATTAATACTCATGAAATGTGTTTA
Source organism: Wollemia nobilis (assembly GCA_028583015.1). NCBI lineage: Eukaryota > Viridiplantae > Streptophyta > Pinopsida > Araucariales > Araucariaceae > Wollemia > Wollemia nobilis. The sequence continues at coordinate 14,847,157 of JAQPPZ010015100.1, forward strand.
TTGTTGTAGTTGCGAATTTGGAGCCATGACATCGATTTTATCCTCTTGTTCCTAGGATGAGGAAATTATTGTCGAAGGTAGATTGGGATGTGCTAAAGGTGGTGGGGATAGAGGGTGCAGCCTGACTGGACGTTGTGAGGGAAGATGAGGAGTATCTTTCAACTTTGGCTAAAATATGGGATGTGGATAGGGGGACCTTCTAGCTCCCAACTGAGGAGGTGACGATTACCCTTAAGGATGTGTATCACATTCTCAAGGTTCCAGTGGAGGGGCTGAAGGTGGAGGTAAAATATGATAAGAAGGTGCAGGTGAGTAGGATGTTTGGAGATAGGTGGGAGGATGTGAAGGTGGAGTATGGGGGGATTTCAAACTTGACCATATATGTGGCCAAGAATTTGAAGCCCCTCCTAGCATTTGTGATGTTCGTGTTGGCAAACATAGTGATCCCCAATAGTACTAGTTGTAGGTTCCCATGGAACCTATTGGGATTGGTGAATTATTTACTCACTACACCTTAGTAATATGCTTGGGCTCCTACTTTGTTGGTGCAGGTTTACAGGAGTTATATGAGGTGACACAGTGGAAGAGGAAGGGCTTGGGATGCAACTTTCTTATTCAGTGTTGAGGATGGGAGCATTTTAGTGTGGCACAATTAGAGGGCCTACCCTATGATGAGTTGGATGGGTTGCAACCCTATGCTAGGAGATGGGCAGTGGTAGAGGAGGTACAACCGAGTCATCCGATGTGATCGAGCTAGTGATATCGAGATATGTGGGTTGGATTAACATCCACCCAAGTTATGTGGAGCCCTTGATGAGGGACCACGTGGACTAGGGATAGGGAGCAATTGTAGTGAGTGAGGAAACCAAGGTGGATACTTGGGATGAGGTAGAGCGAGGTGAAGTATTTTTAGTTCTCGTAGGTGTTGTGATAGTTTGGCTTATAGCAGGAAGTACCAGATGAGTCTATTCTTTATAGGAGGTACCAAGAGGAGGTGGGGATTCCATGTGCAAAGCCATGGAGGGAGGTGATTGAGGATGACGAGGAGCTAGAGGTCTCTAATGTGGACAATGTAGGGATGGCCCCGAGTATGCTACATGGTTTGGTGCCCAACCAGTATGGGTACCTAAGATGGTGGTTGATGGTGAGGATGATGTTGAAGAGTCTGATGAGACTCTAAAATGATCAAGACACCTCCAAGCTAGCAGTCAAAGGAAGAAGTTGAGAGGTGTAGGGAAATAGACTCATGTGGCTGGAAAAGAGGAGGATGAGGAGGAGGATGATGATATGGGGGAGATATCAGATGTAGAGAGACTATGGGCCAATATGGAGAAGCTACGAGTAGAGCAGGAGAATTTTGTGTAGTATCATGATGAGGTTGTAGCACAGCTATGGATGGAGCTTAGTGCATGAAATGTGACTATAGATTAGATGTAGGAAAAATGGGTGATGGGAAGAGCTAGTGGAGATGATCGAGAGATTATCGTGAGGCTCTAGGTAGATCTTCTAGGCCAAAAACATCGATATGGGCTAGACCTACAATGACTTCAGGAAAGTGAGACATATGTCCAGTCCTTGGAGGATTTATGTATGGGTAACCACATCATGTTGCCACATACTCCATCTTTTTCTATAATGTAGTCGACTAGGCCAGTTGAGTCTAGGTAGAGTTCTAGGTCTAGGGATCCTAGTAGATCAAAGGGGTCCACTCATAGCCATTAGCTAGTGTGTAGATGCACTTTTTGTATATGAGCCTTGGTGCTCTATTGTATGTATCTTTTGGGAACTCATTGCACATGCGATATTTATATATATACATGGATTTTACCTTTTGTGTTATATATTTAATGAATGCTTTGTGTGGAATGATTTTATGGAATGCATGTTTTCTATTGATGATGAATGTATATGCTATATTATGCATGATTAATTCAAGGTGGCATGTATGGATGATTAATTTAAGTGAAATGCTAATGATCATTTATGGTTTAGATCTTTGCTTTGGCCATGTTTAGCATTGTTGTGTCATCAGGGGCACCAAACTTAGTGGAATTTGGTGAATAACTCATGAAGAAGACATGAAAGTTGACATGGAAGAAGATATGGATGTTGATATGGAAAACTGACTATTTTGTAGAGACTCAGACATACTAGTGGTATCAAACAAACTCACTAACACTGCCTAATACCTCTAGGACCAAATGTGTGTGTGTTGTGGATTCATTTACCAAATCAAGAGCATGGTAATGACTCAAGGTAATCAAGAACCAATGTGTGCAAGTGAATTGATTAACTCATATTGAGTAAATTGGGTAAACCTATTATGGATGAAACCAAGAAGCTAGTTTGTATGTATGAGGGATCAGAGGTCTCTTTAAAAGAGATGTGTTGCCATGCATGAGCGTACTCCACTGCCAGTCAAGCATCTATAGCTCTAGTGGAGGCTAAATACATAGTCCATAATTTATGTTTGTGATCTCTTGAATTTTGGAGATGACTACCTAACCATCTTACTGGAAATATATTGTGATCCTTAACAATCCAATGATCAGTGGTGTATGATATAAAATATTTAGAGTTTTTGTCAGGGATTTTCCCCTACTCTTTCTTTTATTTTTGGAATTGTGATAGTGGTAATAACCACTATTTTGTGGACTATGTTTCATTATGGGACTAGCAAGGATATGCCCTTTTCACTTCGAGGTTCATACCAAGTATGGTGTTATCCCTCTTTGACACTATGTTTTTAAGATGTGAAATTATGCTTGGTTCAAGAATGTTTTGGTGTCAATTCCCAAAACTCAAGATTTTATTAGTGTATATGTGCAATGGTACTAAAAAGAACTCAACATGTATTTTTGAGGTAGCCTAAAACACTAGGAGTGGCTGAGTGACCGAAAAAACCTAGGATTTTTTATGAAACTGTGGTTGTGTGAATGTCAATATGACTTGATGGAATTGTGTAGAAGACTTTGTGCGGGTGCCCTTGATTAATGAAACATGATTTTATTTGACCAAAGAAGACCCTGAACTGGGTAAATGATTCCTAATATGAAATATGAAATGTGGATGTGAATGTAATGTACGACATGCAATTTTGTAAAATGCAATATGAAATGTTTGTGGATGCAATTTTTTGTGAAATGCAATGTTATGAATGAAGTGTATGCAAATGTTTTTGTGTATTAGCCATGTATATACATACATATATAGTAATCAAATCATGCATAAAATTATCTCAAGTGTATAACATTAAGTGGTTTGGGTTCTTCCTCTCCCTCTAGACTAGCAAAACTATAAGTACCATTACCCATTCTTTGTGTAATAATGTATGGATCTAATCAATTAGCCACAAATTTATCATGAAGATGCGGTAATGCATTGTTGTTTTACTGGTTCTCTTCAAGAAAAATATCTCCTACTTGGAATTCACGTAGATGGACTTTGGCATTGTAAGCATGCTTTAGGTGGTCTTGATACACTCGTAGGTTCTCTAAAGCATTGAATCACCTCTCATCAAGAAGTGTGAGTTGGTCAAAATGTTCTTGTCTAGCGGTGTCATCATATATGAATTCCTACAAAGAAATTCACAAGGAAAGGATATCAAGCTCAAGAGGCATGATTGCTTTAGCTCCACAGACCAATGAAAATGGTGTTGTCCTTGTAGGTGTGTAGATGCTTGTTTGATAAGCCCATAATGCCAATGAAATTTGTGTGTGCCAATCTCTATGATTTTCTTTGACAAGTTTCTTGAGAATATTAGAAGCTTTAGCTTGTCCATTTTCTTATGGGTGATAAGGAGTTAAGAAACTATGTTTAATGTTGTATTTCTTGTAAAGTGCTCAAACATAATTGTTATTGAAAGACTTGCCATTGTCTAAAATTATTTTTTAGGGGATACCAAAATGAAAAATGATACGATGACATAAAAAATCCTTGATTCTAGGTCCTGTCGTGCTGGTTAGAGGAATTTTCTTAACCCAATTTGTGAAGTATTCAGTGGCTGTGATAATGAATATATGTTGTCCTGAAGAAGAAGGTGATATTTTGCATATTATATCTATATACCATTCTAAAAATATCCAAAGGGTTTGAAGGGGCTACAAATCTTGTGATGGTACATGAGTTAAATTAGCATGTTCTTGGCACTTTTTACAATGTTTGACATAGGTGCAACAATCACATTCCATTATGGGCCAATAATAACCCATGCATAAAATATACTTTACAATGGCCATTCCACTAAAATTACCACCACAAGTACCATCATGGGCTTCAACCATGGATATTTGAGCCTTAATAACCTCAAAACAATGAAGGAGCACTCCATCATAACCACGTTTATACAACACATCCTCCAAAAGAATGAAATGAGCTACCTTTTGCTTGAAAGTTTGTTTGGCAGTTTGAGACATGTTATATGGGAGTGTTCCAAACTTGAGGAAGGGTACTATTTGGCTTGACCAAGGCACATATGAATTCTATTGGATAAAGCAAACATCCTTTTCATATTTTGACTCAACACGGGTAATTGCAGATTTAGAGACTGTTGAAATGATAAGGGGTTGTACCTCTCCAAATGAGTCTTTTGGAATCAATAATCCAAGAGAGGCCATTGCATCTACAAATATATTAGTCAAACATGGCAAGATATTGATTTTAGACCAATCAAACTTAGAGAGCAATTTCATTGCTACTTCATAATAAAGCTTAATGGTAGGTTATTTGCATTGGTATTCTTCGTTGATTTGCTTTACAACAAGTTGAGAATCACCAAATATCCTAATACACTTAATACTCATATATATAGTTGATTGAAGACCTAAGATTAAGGTCTCATACTCCGCAGCGTTTTTTGTGCATTGTAAGTCGAGTTTGAATGACAAGGGGATAGGTACCCCCTATGGTGTGTGAAATACGACTTTGGCACCTTGGAATTTTGCGCACTTAGATCCATCAAAGAATAGTGTGGTATCGATATCTTCCTATATAATGACATCTTATTGTTCAATGACAATGAATACCGAATCATATGAGAGCTCAATAATCAAAGGATGATCACTAGGTAGTGGAGCTTTCGCAAGTTGATCGACTATTACTTGACCTTTAATGGATTTTTGGCTAGTAAATTCTAGGTCGAATTTAGTTAGGAGAATTATCCATTTAGCGTTGTGGGTGTTGTTGTAAGTGCGAGACATCATGTAATGTAGAGGATTTTCTCTAGCTATGATGTATGTTGTGTGGCTAAGCATGTAATGTCAAAGTTTCTTAGTGGCAAAAACCATTACTAAGCATAGTTTTTCTACATAAGCATATTTAGTTTCATAGCTTATGAATGTTCAAATAATATAGTAGACAACTTGATCTCAATTTTTTTTATTCTTTTGTGCAAGCATTGTCCCTAATGCAAATTCTGTTGTTGAGATATAAAGATAAAATGGGACCCCAAACGTGGAGGAGCTAATACTAGAGGAGAATCTAGGTATTGCTTAATGTCATCGAAGGATTTTTTAAATTCATCTATCCAAAAGAATGGCACCCCCTTTTGTAGTAGGTGATTCAATGGACTACATTTTTCAAAAAGTTACGCAATGAAACAATGGATCTATTGGATCTTTCCTTGTAAACTACACAATTCCTTTAAGTTAGTTTGGGGAGGTATCTTGAAGATAGCCTTGACCTTGTTAGGGTCCATCACAATGCATCTTTTGGAGACAATGAATCCTAGAATTTTTCCTAAGGTAACACCAAAGACACATTTCTTGGGATTCAACCTTACATTATGCTCTAGGAGCCAGTAAAAAACTTTCTCCAATACACCAATATGTTATTATTGAGTTTTGGATTTAGCCAAGAGATCATCCACATAGTCTTTGATAATATTATACATGTAGTTATGGAAAATGTATGTCATGGTGCATGATTACCCTTGAGGATGTGTATCACAATCTCAAGGTGCTAGTGGAGGGGTTGAAGGTGGAGGCAGGCTATGATAAGAAGGTGCAGCTGAGCAAGATGTTTAGGGATAGGTGGGAGGAGGTGAAGGTGGAGTGTGGGGGTATTTCATACTTGACCATGTATGTGGCCAAGAAGTTAGAGCCCCTCTCGACTTTGGTTATGTTCATGTTGGCAGACATAGTGATCCCAAAAAATATTGGTTGTAGGTTCCCATGGAACCTATTGGGATTAGTGAGTGATTTGCTCACTACACCTTAGTAATATGCATGGGATCTTGGTTTGTTGATGGAGATATACCAAAATTTATATGAGGTGACACAATAGAAGAGGAAGGGCTTGGGATGCAGCTTTATTTTTTAGTGTTGGAGATGGAAGCATTTTAGTGTGGTGCGATCGGAGGGCCTACATTGTGAGGAGTGGGATGGGGTGCAACCCTATGCTAGGAGATGGGCAGTGGCAGAGGAGGTACATTCAAGTCATCCGGTGTGATTGAACCAGTGGTATCAGGATATGTGGGCTAGCCTAACATCTACCCAAGTGATGTGGAGGCCTTGATGGGGGACCACATGGACTGGGGAGAGTGGCACCTACATTTTTTAGACCAAAGAGTATCACCTTGTTACAAAAGGTTCCCCAAGGTGTAGTGAATGTTGTTTTGTGTTGGTCATTAGGATTTATTCAAATTTGGTTGTATCCTAAAAAAGTATCCTTGAGTGAAAGCATTACATGGCCAGCACAGGTATCAACAAGATTATCAATGTTTGGGAGAGGGAAGTAATCCTTAGGACATGCTTTATTAATATCTTGAAAGTTAGTGCACACGTGTATCACCCCATAAGGATTGTGGATGGGTACCATGTTTAAGAGCCATTCATGATAGTCAATAGGAACTATGAAGTTCATGTCTAGGAGTTTTTAAAGCTCTCTATTTACCATGAGGGCCACAGTAGGATGCATTCTTATTTTTTTTGACCAGAATCGCATAAGGATGTAAGGTGATATTATGGACAACCAAACTAGGGTCTATACCAGGTATGTACTTATAGGACCATACAAATATGTCCTTATTTCTCTTGAGGAGAGCAATTAATTGCTCTTGTTCATCGGGTGCTAAAATTTTACCAAGCTTAACAATTTGGGGATTGTATTTGTCTGAACTAAGGTCCACATTGATGGTATCTTCAATGGACATATGGGAACCTTCCTCAAGATGATGGGGTGTAGGGATCAAATGAATATCATCTAAGATATCATCAAACTCTTCTGGCTTATCCTCATCTATTTATGCCTGTAAAACCTCCAAAGGTGAAGGTGAAGGCGAAGGTGGAGGGGATGGAGGAATGTAGTTGGTGGAAGATCTTAACAATTCCTTAGACAAGAAAAATTTGGTAAAGGTTGGAGTGAGGAAATCCGATACATATCGATAGGTCTTATGTCAATTAGAATTGGCTTAGATGTATCGTATGGATTACAGAGTGGGGTAAATAAATCAATAGGATTCATGTTGACTTATGGGCAAGGTGAGTAAGGCCGGATGGAATGGAAGAAATTTTAAGAATTGATGCTAGGGGTTTGGTTAACTTGAATAGAAACAAGCAACACAAGTAAATAAATTTTTCTAAATGATATGTACATATGCAATGTTAGTAAACAAATTTTTTTTGTTGATTTTTTTTTGTAGTGGTGAAAACCACAATTTTTGTGTTATGTACATATGTTACAAGTTTGGCTTTGGAATGACTTAATGGAATGGAGGTGGTGGTTCACTGGTAGGGGCGGATCACTCTTGTGGAAGAAGAAAATGAAATATGGGCTCATGGATGGGGAACATGTTGAGATAAAACTAATCTTGTTTGATATGAGGAATGATGGGCTCTGATTCTTCTTCAGATTCATTCGAAATTATCGACATAAGTTTGAATTCTTTGTAGATTTCACCATCAAAATTATTGGGACAAAGGGCTTCTTCTCATGAATTAATATTAAGCATTTGGAAGTCTTGTTCAAAAGAAGAGGTGGTTGAAAGTGAGTGGTAACCTAGACCTAAATGGTCATGCACCTCTTGATATAGAACATTGATAGGTTGATACACTCCCTGTTCATGCAATCCTAGTCCATGGCCTTGCCAATTGACAATATCGAAATATTAATATGGGAATCTCGAAATATTTTTAATGTTGTCAAGGACTAGTTCTTTGGGTTCTTCTATGGGAGATAGACTTGATGAATATTCAAGCCCTCCCATATACAAAATTTATGCTATTTAGAGCTGAAACCATGTTATAGACTGCTCCTATTGTTAAAGGTGGGTCACGTGGGTGATCGAAATCCTTAGCACTAGGGATGGTGAGGGGCGTGATGGTGATGTCTTGGACCATTTATTCACCAATACCAAAACTAGTGAGGTGGACCTCAACTTGGGATGACATGGTAGGACTATGATCAAATGATGACTCAAGGAATGGTGAAGATCAAGATATCTCACAATCCGTCAATTTGACTTGTGAAACATTAGGTGATGGTGATGGATTGGATTGGGAAGGCTACTGAGTGGATGATGATGATGTGAATGGTAGTGATGTTGATGATGTGGACTAACTATGACCACATGTACATGTAGTCAATGATGATGATGATGGAGGTATGTAAGTTTGATGAGGGTTGGTGATAGGGAGCTCCTCAAGAATGGGATCCTTTGATGAAGATATTGGTGAAATGGTGGATGGATTGGATGATGGTGGTAGGAAAATATGAGTGGAAGAGAGCATGGACTCGTAAGGATTTGAAATTAAATTGCAATACTTAAACGGCTCGACGTCCACTAGTATGCAATGTACCTGTCCCTCATGAACATATTTCAAATATTGATGTAGTATTGAAGGGACACATCTCATTTCCCTCATCCAAGGTCTTCCAAGGAGTACATTGTACACCATGGATCCTTCCAAGATGTGGAACATTGTATGTAATGTTTTAACCCCTACTTCAATGGGCAAAAAAACAATGCCAACTATGGAACACAAATCATCATTAAATTCTTTGAGGGTGAAGGATGACTTGGTGATATGCAATGGAGGAAGGTTCAAATGATGAAGAGTAGATGTGGTGATGATGTTGATAGAGGAAATGGTGTCAATTAAAACTCTTTTAAAGGGCTTCTTGTCAATTAGAGCCATGATATGCAACATAGGGTCTACTGATTCCAATGAGATTGGCTTAATTTAAAGTCATAGAATATGATGAAAGACTCCATGCATGTTTGGATGTTCCCCACAAAGTTTTTAAAGGCAATGGGATATTGCGATTGCAATTCTATGGATTTAAAAATATCCATTAATACCTCATGATTTTGAGGAGATTGTTGGATCAACTCATAAATTAACAATTTGGCGTAAGCTATTTTCAAAATTGTAGTTAACCAGTTACTGAAGGAGATGACTGGTCGGGGTGGATGATTGATGGGTAGAATTGAAGTATTTGATTGGCTAGGGATATGGATGGGAGATGAAGGATTGGGGGAAAATTGGATGGGTGGTGATGTAGAAGGTTGTGACACACTTACTTGAGGTGGTTGCCTTTTTTGGTTGTTCCTTTGACCTCTAGTGACCACATGGATGGCCCCTACAAAACCCTTGGTATTTTTGTACATGATTGACTTGATTAGGAGGAGTTTTTATGTTATCCCCCTACATTTGGTTGCACCTCCTCGTGATGAGGAAGTGGTGTTTGAAATATACCAAGGTTTTGGTTTTGTTGAGCGAGGGGATTATCAAGCTTGATCACCCCCAAGTCAATGAGGTCTTGAACTATGTCTTTAAACACATGGAAATTTTTAATGTCATGCCTATTTTGTCTATGATAAGAAAAAAATAGATGTTCCTAATAATGTTTCCCACATTTGGCGGGATCATCTGGTTTAATGTCAGGAAAAGCAAGTTTATTTGTCTCATACAACCTTTAGAAAAATGGAAGCATATGACCTGACTAAAGGGGTGTATTGGTGATTTTATCAGATAGAATATCATCAGGGATGGTTTTCCATAGTTGGCATTGTGTTATGTATTGTTGGAGCTCGCATTATTGATGGGATCACATGATAGGTAATTTGTTGTGGTGTTTATTGCACAGGTTTTTGTTGAGCCATTATCGGCTGGCTCATGACCACTTGATTGACCTGATTAGATTGAGTTGCTGGGTAGCTTGGGTTGATTTTTGTTGGCCAGAATAGTTGCTTTTGTATTGATCCTTATATTACCATTCTTTATTTTTAGGCTTAAGTATGCCTTCTTGGATTTTGATATCCTCAATGACACTAGCCTGAGCTAAATATTCTTCAAATAATTGATAAATTTGTAGTTGAAGCATCCAAGAGATAGGTTTCAAGCAACTCTTGGTGAATAACTTAATTAGCTCATCCATTGGTAGTGTGAATGGAAATTTAGTGATGATGACCCTCCAACGGTTACCAAAATCGTAGATAGATTCACCATCCTATTGTCTTAAAGCATAGACATTAGACAATGAGATCTTCTTTTTAATATTCAGGATGAAACGGTCAAAGAATTGATCAATAAATTACTCAAAAGTATAGATACTATGGCTTGGCAATTTATTATACCATTATATGGCATCCCATCCTAACATTTGAGGAAAATTTTGAAGCATGAGAGCATTGTCATTTTGAATTCTAAAGCAGGCATGCACAAAAGTGATCACTTGTTCTTTGGGATCTTTAGTTCCCTTAAATTTATCAAACTAAGGTACCATAAAGTCTTCCAGACATTGCGGTGATGGTACCAAAGAATCAATTAGTTGATTGATCAATTGATGTAAGGTTGGTTTTTGGTTTAGAAAATCAGGATTATATTACATCAATTGATCTATTTGTTTCTGCATGGCCTCAATTTGAGGGTCTTCCTTAGGAATGTGGAAGCCCTAAACTACCTGATGAGTTTGTGGTGGCATGGAAAAATGTTATGGGGTGACTAGGTGATGAGGAGATTGGTAATGATAGCTAGGTGAATGAGATGGACATTGATGAATAGGAGATTGTTTATGAAAATATGGAGAATTATGGAATGAGGTTGATGGATGGGGGTTATGGCTAGGTTGGCCAATAATAACAACATGGGTGATGGTATGGCTTGGTGGAATAATAGGGATAGCAACCATAAAAGATTGTGGTGTCCATGATGGACCCTGGTTAACAAGGATAGTCTAAGTAGAGTTATGTAAAGGCTTAGGGTTCTCTTGTACTTGCTATTGAGCGTTTTGATGTTGTCTAAGCAATTTTTTTAGGTGTTCCCATGCCTCACTAATCTCTATATCAGAGGATAAGGGTATGGAGGTAGATGGTATGGAGGTTGTTGTTGAAAATATGAGCAAGTTTTGTTGTCATTGATTTCAAGGAAGATAAGGACCAAATTTAATGTCATCCAGGTGTCTATGTCTGAGATTTGATAGGCAAGGTTGATGTTCGAGTTTAATTAATATCCTCTGGTGGTTTTTACCAAAAATGCAAAGAAGAAGGTTTAATACTATAATATTTAAGTATCTGGGGTTGGTTCATGAAAAATAAATGCAAGGAGTTGTCACATTATAAAGCATATAAAAAACCCATATGGCAGATTGAATGGTTAAAGGTTTAATTATTTAATTTTAAATAATTTAACCTTAAGGTTAAAATTTTAAATAATTTAACCTTAAGGTTAAAATTTTAAATTAAATAATAAGTGAAAGGGCCTAAGGTTGTAAATTATCAAATTTTATAAATTCTAATGTCTTCACCGACGTTGGAGAAAGCACATGAAAATGCATATAAATAATGCCACAAAACCTTGGCATTAATCATCGTTGTGAATTCAATCCTATGCAAAGAGTTCATGCACCAATAGAGGATTCACATGTGTTTTAAATTATTGAGTGCAGAGGAGAGGACAAGTAACAGTGGACAAAAAAATTTATTTCGAAGCAGCCTATAGGTCAGTTGGTAGCCAGGGGCTACCATAAAGCGTTCGGGGAATGCTAGACCTGAGTTCGAATTGCGGGTGCTCCATTTTGCTGAAGAGGGAAGTAGTTTTTGTTTGTTCTTCATGGAAGGGAAGAAGATAAAGGCTTTGGGGCATTCCTTTTAGCCCACGTGAAGGCACATAGCCTAAGTGGTGCAAGCTTGAAGCACTAAGGCGCTTGGCGGAGGAAAGGTGGGAGTTCGAAACCCGTTGAAGACATTTTTGCCAAGCAAAAAGTGGAATTTGCAAAATGTGTGCTAGAGGGTTTTGTTAAGTGCTAAGGTGGTTGGTAATTAATTAAAGAGAGAGATATAAGGTTTTGGTTAAGTCAAAAATTAAATTATCCTTTTAGGAGTAATAAGGGGATAAGTGGAGTTAAATTTTATTTTAAATATAAAGGTGTTAATTCTTTTATAAGGAGTAATAAGGTGATTATTGAAATATTATTTGTGAAGTGGTTTACTTGATTTTTTTTGATCTTTTAAAGTGTGGATTTTATAAGGTGTAATTGGAATATTATGCTATGTATGGTGAATTTTTGAGTGAAGATCTTGCTACATAAACTTTGAAATTGGCAAAGAGTTGATTGTGATTGAGACAGGTATTTGAGGTTAAATATTATTCAAACAAAAGGTAAGGGCACATTATCCTTGAGAGTGATTTTTGGATGTTGTGAATGCTGGACATTTTGAGTTTCTAAGCCAAAATTGTCATTGATGTCAAGAAATGCAGTTAACATTAATATCAAGGTTTTTGTCAAGGAACAAAGTTGTCAAAGTTGCTATTTGATATCCAGGAAGAAGGCCAAAGGTCAAGAGTTTCAATGCAAAGTAAAATAAGGGTTTAAAAATTAAACCTTACAATTATAATTTATAAAATTTAAATTCTTTTGAATTTAAAATATTTATAAATTATAATGTTGACGTCATCAAATTTAATTTAAGCACTTTGCATATATTATAAAGTGTTTAAAGGTGCCGACGTAATTAAAACAAAGAAGCATCGACGTTTGAAAAAAAACATGGTTGTGTATAAAAGGTGGCCTCAAAGACATTGCAAAGTTTATCCCTCGATCGAAGAATATTTGCGCCAAGGTAAAAGAGCTTCGTTTGCATTTTCAAAAGGATTCATTGAGGAAGAAGACAAAAAATATTTTCGTCTTTAGTGCCAAGGATAAAGTGGAAAGGTTGGAGTCTTCGAAGCACATTGGACACGATGGTCCAAGTGGCAAAGCACAAACATTTGGAGGAAGTAAGTGTTGTGTTCGAAACTCATGGTGGTGAGCCCAAAGGAAAACATTTTTCATACGTTTTCATTGAGCACAAAAGCTAAGGAGGAGAAAGAGCCTTTTGGCTCTTAAATGTGCTCATAGAGCATGTGGTCATGGAGCCCATGGTAGGTTGCTTGTGGAGGTAGAGGTAATGGGGTCGAAACCCATCGGTGGCCAAGGTAAAATATTTTTAATTAATTTTATTGCCTAAGGTTTCAATACAAGGTGTTTGGAGGTATAAGGTTTGCTTGTGAAATTGTTTAAAGAGTGTTTGGTGAATAACGTTGGTAGTTGAAGGTATTACTTGGAGTAATAAGGAAGCTTTGGTATTTAATATTTTTAATAAAGTCTTAAATTATTATATTGCAAATATTGAAGGGTTAAGACTTTTTGAGTGTTGTTTGATCTTTAAAGGGTTTGTGTTAAAAGAAGATTATTGTGAGGGTATTTGAATATTATTTGAGTTGGAGTGATAAGGTGTTATTTTGGTATTATTTTGCATTGTATTTTGTTGAAGAAATTATTACCCTCTAACCCTTGTTGAGATTGGCAAAGAAGAAATTGTGAGTGTGGCAGATCTGTGAGATCAACTCCTTGTCAAGCAAAAAGGTATGAGCAAATTCTTCTTTGGTTGTGTTGGTTGATTGGATTTCTTGAAAATTAAGTTTGGAGTGAAAAGGATTTGATTAGGGTTTCCTTTTCAAAAGTGTTGAGTTAATGCTTCAAGGTTTTTATAGAATTAAGTGTTGTGATTAAAACCTTGTTTTATTAGCATTGTTGTTGAAGCCATTGGATTGTGCAAAGAACTTGAACTTGAGTTAGAAAAGATCATGAGTATCATTGTTATGTGAGATTTGTTGTTAAGCATTATTGGAAACATTTTGAGTTGGATGTTACATGCTTGGACTAGGGTTTGTGAGTGAGAGTTGGTTCTTGAGTGATTGGTTGAGTAGAGTTGATTGGGCCTAGTCAAGTGGATGAATGAAGTGATTGTTCAAGTTCCATAAAAAAACTATTATATATTCTGATTTGATTTTTGAAAGAGATTGAGTTGCGTAAATAGAACATATTGAGTCTCTAACAATTCTCTTTATGATTCTATGAAGTTGAGTTGAGAAAGTGATTGAGTTTTGAGAATAGAACATATTGAGTCTCTAACAATTCTCTTTATGCTTCTATGAGATTGAGTTGAGAAAGTTATTGAGTTTTGAGTATAGAACATATTGAGTCTCTAACAATTCTCTTTATTCTTCTATGAGATTTATTTGAGTTGAGAAAGTGATTGAGCATTGAGTATAGAACATATTGAGTCTCTAACAATTCTCTCTATGTTTCTATGAGATTGGACAAGTTCTGTGTGGACTTGTTAAGCTGATTTGAGGCAAGTCTTTGAGAAGACTTGTGGACTAATTTTGTGTGAGCTTTCATGGAAGCTTGCAATACAAATTTGGTTAAGTCCTAGAGAGGACTTATTGAAAAGATTTGGACAAGTTTTGTGTGAGCTTGTTGAGCAGATTAGAGCAGGTTATGAGTGGACATATTGAGCAGATTTGAGCAAGTTCTGAGTGTATCTATTGAGAATATTTGAGTAGGTTTTGAGTAGGCCTATTGAGTAGATTTGAGCAGGTTATGAGTAGACCTATTGAGCAGATTTGAGCAAGTTCTAAGTGGACTTGTTGAGAATATTCAAACAGGTTCTGAGTGGAATCATTGATCAGATTTGAGCAGGTTCTAAGTGGACCTATTGAGCAGATTTTAGCAGGTTCTAAGTGGACCTGTTGAGCAAATTTGAGCAGGTTATGAGTGGACCTATTGAGTAGATTTGAGCAGGTTTTGAGTGGACCTATTGAGTAGATTTGTGCTAGACCGACTGGACTATGTTTAGTGTAGATTTGAGTGGACTTGTGCTATACCGACTGGACTGTGTTTAGTACAAGAGTTGAGCAGAGTTGTGCTAGATCGATTGGACTATGTTTAGTATAGAATTGAGACATATATTTGGAGGTGATAGAGTAGAGAGTACATTAGTCTCTAGTGTATAGAGATCCATCAGCCAGAGCAGTGAGGACACGTCTTCTAAGTGGGGACAAGAGTCTTCAGTCGAGAGAGATCCACAAGCCAGTGTAGTGGAGGTAGTAGTCTTCTAGAGGATAACCAACCAGAGTAGAGGAGAATGAGTTATCTTGTGGATATAGATCCACAAACCAAATTTAGGGGATCAACATATCCTTTGGACAGAGGTCCATAAAAATTGTAATAGGAAAAGGATTCCCAAGAGATTAACTAAGAAAGTTTTAGTAAAATATTTTCTTTATGGAGTAGCCTGCATTGGGTGAACCACGTAAATTGTGGTGTATCTATTGTGTGGTTTTGTGTACATTGCTTTGATTACTACTGTTGATATTTCTATATTTACATTGCATATATTGGTTTAATAGAAAAAGCAAAAAGTGGTCTTGTACTGTTCATCCCCCCTCTCAGTATAATATTGTGTTACTTAGTGAATGCTAAGTTGGAGTGAAAAGGATTGTTTGATAAGTATTGTTGAGTATAATTTTGAGATATCAAATGTTGATTGATGTGGATTTTTTGGAATGAAATTTGATACTAAAAACCTTGTTTGATAAGCATTATTGGAAACATTGAGTAAGACTTCATATGCTTGATTAGAGTTTGTGAAATATCATGAGTATCATGAGTATCATTGTTATGTGAGGTTTGTTTGATAACCATTGTTGACTAAGATTTCATTGAGTGATTGGTTGAGTGGAGTTGATTGAGATTAGTTTATTGGAAGTGTTGGAGTGATAGTTCAAGTTTTGTGAAACAAATTGTTCCATATTCTAATTTTATTTGGAAGAGAGATTGAAAGTGATTGAGTTTTGTGCAAGAGTGAAACATATTGAGTCTCTAACCATTCTCTATATATTTTCATGGTTAAGCAAGATATTTTGAAAGTGATTGAGTATTGTTGTGAATGATTAAAATATTGAGTCTCTAACCATTGTCTATATGTTTCTGTGAGTCAACCAAGATTTTGTGTGAATATTGTGTGTGATAGAAGAAGTTTTCTATGATAGATTGAGTTGAGTTGAGTAAGATTTTGTGGAAGCTTGAAATGTAGAGTTAAGGCAAGTCTTGGTGAAGACTTGTTGAGCATATTGGACAAGTTCTAATAAGGAATTGTTGAGCAAATTTGAGACAAGTCTTGGTGAAGACTTGTTGAGTAGATTGGATAAGTTCTAGTGAGGGATTGTTGATCAGGTTTGAGGTAAGTATTTGTGAAGACTTGTTGAGCAGATTGGACAAGTTCTAGTGAGGACTTGTAGAGTAGATTTGAGACAAGTCTTTGAGGAGACTTGAAGAGTTGAATTGATTGGTTGATTTGTTCAAACCTTGAGTTATGATTTAGGGTAGATCTGGTAGAGGTGATTTATGATTGATCAGGATTTGTGGTAAATCTTGAAGATAGATTGAGGATAGAGATTTGTGTGGATATGAGGATAGATTTGTACCAAACTAGAGACAAATAGTAAGCAAGTTTTGTACTATATTGAAGGACTGTGTTTAGTGCAGATTTGAAATAGAGATTGAGCAAATTTATGCTAGACCAAAGGACTATTTTTAGTACATATCAGACTTAGATATTGAGAAGATTTTTTCTCGACAGAAGGATTATGTTTAATATAGATCAGAGACAAATATTGAGTAGATTTGTGCTAGATCTAAGGATTGTGTTTAGTGCAAATTTGAGATAGAGCTGAGAGCAAGATTTGGAGGTGACAGAGCAGAGGACAGTAGTCTCTAGTGGATAAATATCCATTACCAAGGGTAGTGAGGGTAGAGGTATTATGAGTGAGGACACGAGTCTTTAGTGGAGAGATATCCACAAGCTAGTGCAGTGGAGGTAGTAGTCTTATAGAGGTTCACCAGCCAGAGCAAAGGAGGAGTTCTCTTATAGATAGAGATCCATAAACCAGCTAAGGGGATTGGTGTCTCCTATGGATAGATATCCATGAACTTGATTAGGGGATTGGTATCTCCTTTGGACAAAGGTCCATAAACATTGTAATAGAGAAAGGTTTCCCAAGATATTTGTTGAGAAAATTTTAGTGAAATATTTTCTCCGTGGAGTAGCCCACATTGGGTGAACCACATTAAATTGGTGTCTCTATTGTGTGTGGTGATTTGTGCATTGCTTTGATTACTATTGTTGACATTGCATTGATATATTGGATATTATTGTTTGAGTAAAGAAAAGTAAAAATTGGTCTTATATTGTTTACCCCCCTCTTAGTATAAGCTTGTGTTCTTCAATTGATATTAGAGTGGGTTCCTTCGGAAGAGTTTAACAACTTGAAGGAAAATATCACAAGAACACAGATGGATTCTAAGAGTGGATCCTAAAATAATTTAGCACCATTTTTTGATGGGAGAGATTATGTATTTTGAAGTATGAGAATAAATATTCACCTGATGGCAATTGGAAATGAAATATGAGAAGTAGTTAAAAATGGATACACACCACCAGCTACTCCACCTACAGATAAATATGGTAAGATTCTACATAATTACAATTCAAAAGCAATGAATGTAATTTTTAGAGGTTTGTAAAAAATAAATTTTATAAAGGTTATGCACTGCATATCAACAAAGAAAATTTGGGATAAGGTCAAAAAGGTAAAGTTGCAAAATCTCAAGGGAATATTTGAAGACCTAAAAATGAAGGATGAGGAAAATATCAATGCTTATATACTTCATGTAGATGATGTTGTCAAATCCATGCAAGGACTTGCAATTGAAGTTCAAGAATCTTATATTTGTGATAATATTTTAAGGTCACTCCCAAAAAGGTTTAGTGAAAATATTTCAGCTATAGAAGAATCAAAAGATATTTTTATTTTGAAAAAGGATGAATTACATGGCATTTTCATAGATTTTGAGATGAGAACAAAAGAGGAATCTAATATCCAGAAAGAAGCAGCATTCAAAGCTACTAAGAAGACAAAGGAAAAGAATTCAGATTCAATCAATGAGTTATCTAGTGATGAAGAAGTAAATTATGGCAGAAGGAACAAAGATCTGATAAAGTACAAAGGTATGAAATCAATTAGATGTTTCAATTGTGGAAAGTATGGTCACTATGCATATGATTGTCAAGAAGCTGGAAATAGCAATGATTATAAGAATAGGGAAACAAAAAAATATAGGTACCAAAAGAAAAGTAGGGATGGACAAGGCAAGCAAGGAAAAAAGTTCTTCCAAAGACATAAGAAGAGTTTCTATGTAGATAAGGAAAGTAAGTATTCAAGTGATAGTGATGAAAGCTCCTCAAGTAATGAATATGAAATACTATTTCTAATAGAAGAAAAATAAATGGTTAGGAAAATATTACCAATAATTCTCAAGTGTTTTAGATGTGGTAACTTTGGTCATCTTTAATATAGTTGTACAAGGAATGGTTTTAGTTTTAGTATGATGAATATAAATATACACATGAAGGACCAAAATAAAATCTTGAAGAACACAAGCTCATACTAAGAGGGAGGGTGAACAGTATAAGACCACTTTTTACCTATATTTCCCAATCAATATTATGCAATGTATAGATAGCAATATCAATAGCAGTAATCAAAGCAATTCATAAATCACCACACACAATTAAGAAACCAGAATTTATGTGGTTCACCCAATGTGGGCTGCTCCAGGAGAAAATATTTCACTAAAATTTTCTCAATCAATATCTTGGGAATTATTTCCCTATTACAATGTTTATGAACCTCTGTCCAAAAGAGACACCAATCCCATAATCAAGTTTATGGATCTCTATTCATAAGAGATACCAATATCCTAATCTTTGATCTGGCTGGTGATGCTCTAGAAGACCTCTGCCTCCACTACCCTAGCTAATGGATCTCTATCCACTAAATACGTGTACTCACTTAGAAGACGTATCCTCACTACTCTAGCTTAATGGATCTCTATCCAATGGAGACTATCATCCTCTATTATCTATCACCTCTAAAGCTCTATCTCAAATCTTACTAAAAAAAGTCCTTCGGTCTAGCACAAATCTATCCTCAATATTTGTCTTTGGTCTGACACAAACCTATCCTCAAATATGCACCAAAATATATCCTCAAATCTATACTAAACACAGTCCTTCGGTCTAGCACAAATCTATCCTAAATATTTTTCCTCAAGCCTTAACTCAAAGCTTGGCTCAATCTCAAATAAAATATGCTAAATATGCCCCAAACCTTAACTCAGGGTCTAAAAAAATCAATCAATCAACTCTGTTCTCAAGTCTTCTCAAAAAATTATCTCAAATATGCCTTGCAAGATTCCATAAAAACTCACACCAATATGTCCTCAAGTCCTCTCTAGAACTTGTCCAATCTACTCAATAAGTCCTCTCAAGAACTTATCCAAATTTGCTCTCAATCTATATTGTAAGCTTCCATAAAAGCTTACCCAAATATGTCCACAAGTCTTCTCAAATACTTACCTTAAATATGCTCAACAAGTCCACACTAGAGCTTGTCCAATCTCAGAGAAACATAAACAAAATTTTAGAGACTCAGTATGCTCTATACTCATTACAATGCTCAATCACTTTCAACCACTCTTTCAAAAACATACAGAGAATTATTAGAGACTCAATATGCTTCAATTCAATATTCAATCACTTTCTCAAATCAATTTAGAATATATAATAGTTTGTTTTATGGAACTTGAACAATCACTCCACACATCCAATTGACTAGGCTCAACCAAATCTACTCAACCAATTACTCAATGAAACAATCCTTGCTTACAAACCCTAGTCCAAGCATATGAACACTCACTCAAAATGTTCTTCCAACAATGCTCAACAACCAATCTCACATTAAAATGATACTCATGTTCTTTTCAAACCCTAGTTCTATTTCATCACACAACCAATGGTTTCAACAATAATGCTTATAAAAAAATCTTCACATAACAATGATACTCATGTTCTTTTCAAATCCTAGTTCAAGTTCTTCACACAACCAATGGCTTCAATAACAATGCTTATAAAATAGGGTTTTAACAACAACTCTTTATTCTAGAAAACCTTGAAGCATTAACTTAACACACTCAAAAGGAAACCCTAATCAAGTCCTTTTCACTCCAAGCTTGTTTTCTAGAAAACCAACCAATCAAATCAACTATGGACGAAAGTGCCCATACCTTTTTCTTGATGATAAAGGAATCTCATAAATTTGCCACAACCACAAACACTTTTTTGCCAAGCTCATAGAAGTTATAAGATGATAAAATCCCTGAAAAATTCAATGTAAATATCAAAACACACATACACTTTATCACTCCATATCTAAGAAAACATTCATCAACATATAAAATAATTGGCCAAATACACCTTATAATCTCCCAATTAAAATAATATTCAATACCAAGAATAATATCAATACACTCTCCTTTTCAAAATAACTCAATGTAAGAAGTCCTCTCAACACTTTAAATCTCCAATAGACCAATGTGACACAAATTATTTATTCAAAAATAAAGCTAACTCCTTATTACTCCAATTTACCAAAAATAATGATTAATTAAAAACCTTTTCAACTAACCCTTTTAACTCCCTAAGACCTCATGTCAAACCTTAGGCATCATAAAAAATATATTCAAAATTTATTACCATTGTCTTAGTGGGACTCGAACTCATAACGCATGCTCAACCAGCTCCCTAGCCGTAGCTCCAACCGCCGCATGTGCTAGGTGCTTTCTTTGGGAGTAAAGAGCACCACGTTCTCTATAATTCTCCTCTAGTGCACCTAAGCAAAAATGTATGTTTCTTCCTTCGACGTTTCCAACACTACCAAAAAAACACTACTGCTGCCACGGTTCGTTCACATGTCACTCCATGCCAAACACTCTAGCCTCTGTCCACTTGCTACTAGGCCACACTGCCTATATGGCTCTTGAATTTTTGTGCTCGTCGATTTTATCCTTATTCGCTGGCACTTAAAACAATACACTTGTCTCTTTCTTCGCACGAGTTCTTACACACACGATTGCATGCTTTTTCATTCAAGCAAAAGGATGATTAAATGCCTCTAAGGCATATTGTTTTTATATCAATTTTCTCCTTCAAACATAAACGTCAATGCTTTGATTTTCCTTCAAACTTAAACATCGACACTTCGATTTTACTTCAAACTTATTAATTTATAAATTATTTAAATTCTTTAGAATTTAAATTTTATAAATTAATTTTTTAAATACCTTTGGATTTATTAAAGCCTTTTTGACTTTACCACTTTGTACAAATAATATTTATTTATAAAATTTAAATTCAATTTGAACTTAAATATTTTATAAAAAATATTAAAACTCCCTTGGGTTTATATGAAAAACCTTTTAATTTTGCTTTACCATGGTTTTAATAAAAACCCTTATGACTTATGCTTCCACATAATATTAAAAATATTATGAATATTTTTGCCTTTAACCTGTGCATTGTTCCTCTCGACATTTTGACATCAACGGTAGCTTATTCCTTGACATCAATGACAACTTCGTTCCTTGACATCAATGATAAATTTGACTCAAAATGTCCAACAATATCCCCCTTTGTCATTGATGGAAACCCAAATTATTTTTACCAGAAACTTAACCTTTTCTTTTTTCTACTCCCCTTGGGATATTGCTCCCCCTAGCTCAATACTCTTTTCAAATTTCTCCTCTTTACTCAAATACCAAATCTCTCTCCCTTACTCAAATATCTCCCCCTTTAAAATCAATGACAAAGGGTCACCTTTAGGGATCGGGGCTAAGAATGAGCCTCTTAGCTTAGCCCCTCCTCCACCTCCTACTGAGGTGGTAAATTCTAGGGTGGGAGTATTTCTACTCCTAGTAGGCACTGATCTTTACCTTTATCCTTTTTTCTTCTTATTTGATCCTTCTGATTCCTCTAACCGTTCCTTTCCATGTCCATGGTCCTGTCCATGTCCATATTCTTGTTGTTTTTCCTATTCATGTTCTTGTTCATATCTATGTTCCTATTCCTATTAATATCCATATCCCTTTTCCTATTCCTATTCTTGTTCATACTTGATTCTGGAATGTATGCTCCACACCACTTTGCTGTGTGACCATTATTATTGCACTTATAACACTTAATGTTATTATTCCTTGGAGGTGCAAATATCTTAGGATTTCTTCTAGTGAAGCCATATCCTCTTCTGTCATGAACCCTGTAATTCATTACCTTGTGACCAAACTGATTACATGAGTAGCAATACCCATTGAAAAGTTATCTGTTATCATATACCTGTCTTTCATGTGTCCTGCAATGTGAAGCCATGTGTCCAAACCTGTGACATGAAAAAAATCTTCCATTGAAGCCTCCTTGTCTTGACCTCATTGGTCTCT
Source organism: Wollemia nobilis (assembly GCA_028583015.1). Lineage (NCBI taxonomy): Eukaryota > Viridiplantae > Streptophyta > Pinopsida > Araucariales > Araucariaceae > Wollemia > Wollemia nobilis. Next base: position 14,869,813 of record JAQPPZ010015100.1, read on the forward strand.
TAGTCTCTCTTGACCTGTTCTGATTGTTGTTCCATCTATTTCCTTTTTATGCATTGTTCCCATCCTTATTGAACTTTTTGTTGTCCAACTCATCCTCAGATGACTCACTTTATCTTACATTGTCTTCTTCTGAAGTGTCTTCATCTAAAATTTCTTCTCCTTCAAAACTTGAGGTTGACTTTCTTTACCATTTCTTTTGTTCTTGTTCAAATCGAAGACCTATTTTGCTTGAAGTAGGCTTTTGTATCTTGATGAACTTATCTAAGTTATTTGACCTATTTTCGAACCCTTGTAGCTTGAATTTGGAGTTTTCTAATAGGGCTACTTCTTGTACTAACCTTTCACATTCTAAGAATTTTGCTTCTAGCTTATCCTTGAACTTCTTTGTCTTAGCCTTTGATTTTTCTAGATCCTCTATAAGCATTCTTCTCTCTTCATCACATTCTTGAAACTGAAATTCAAGTTTAGAGTTTTTATTTCTTACCTTCTTTACCTTTTCAAGAGCATAAATGAGTTCTCCCTTGAGATCATATCCTTATTTATCTGATTCTTCCTCTATTTGTTTGCCTTTGTCCATATCTTCATTTTATTTTGACTTGTATTCTATAGGATCACTTTCTTATTTTTCTAGAGCCATTAGGATATTCTCTTCTGGTCCTTCAAGTGCATCCTCATATTCATCATCACTGAAACTATAACCATTCCTTGTACAACTATCTTCAAGATGTCCAAAGTTACCACATCTAAAAAACTTGAGAATTATTGGTGCCCTTTTCTGGAATTATTTTTCTTCAATCATAAATAGGACTTCATCTCTATCATTATCTAAAAAACTAGCATCACTATCACTTGAGTACTTACTTGCCTTATTTGCATAGTAGCTCCTCTTTTGACTTTCAAAGAACTTATTTCCTTAATTACTTTTTCCATCATTGCTTTTATTTTGGTGCCAATATATTTCTGATTCCCTATTTCTGTGATCCTATTTTTCTTCATCATTGTTATTTTTTGCTTCTTGACAATCAGTTGCATAGTAACCATACTTTCCATAATTGAAATATTTAACGGATTTTATATCTCTAGATCTTCTTGAATCCTTATTTCTTATGCTATAATTATCTTCTTCATCATTGGATGACTCATTGCTTGATTCTAACTTCTTACCCTTTGTCTTTGTAATTCCTTTGAAGGCTACTTTCTTTTGGGGATTAGGTTATTTTGTTCTCATTTCAAAAGCTATAAGAATATGAAGCAACATATCTCTTGTCAAAGAATCACCATCCTTTTATTCTTCTATATCTAAAATATTTTCACTAAACCTTGTTGGAAGAAACCTTAAGATCTTATCACAAACATCTGATTCATCCACATTAAGTCCAAGTCCTTGCATAGCATTAAAAACCTCATCGATTTGAAGTAGATAAGTACTAATGTGTTCCTTATCCTTCATTATTAACTCTTCAAATTATCCTTTGATATTTCATATCTTTGCTTTCTTGACACCTTTATCTCCTTCATATATATTCTGTAACTTATTCCATATTTCTTTTGCATTTTGACAATGCATAACTTTTATGGACTATGTTCTATGCAAACCTCTCAAAAGTGCATTCATTGCTTTTGAATTATAATGTTGTAGAAGATTACCTTCCTTATCTATAGATGGGTCAACTGAGGGGTCATATCCATTTTCAACTACTTCCCAAATTTCATTGCCAAGTGCCTTCAGATAAATCTTCATTCTCAAATTCCAATATATAATCACTTCCATCAAATACTAGTGTTGTATTATCTGATGATCCATTCCTAGAATCCATTGTGTTCTTGTAAGATTTTCTTTCAAGTTGTTAAACACTCTTCTGAAGGAACCTGCTCTGATACCAATTGAAGAACACAAGCTTATACTGAGAGAGAGGGTGAACAGTATAAAACCACTTTTTACTTATCTTTCCAAATCAATATTATACAATGTATAAATTACAATATCAATAGCAATAATAAAAGAAATGCACAAATCGCCACACACAATTGAGACACCAAAATTTACTTGGTTCACCTAATGTGGGCTACCCCACGAAGAAAATATTTCACTAAAATTTTCTCAATAAATCTCTTGGGAATTCTTTACCTATTATAATATTTTTGAACCTCTGTCCAATGGAGACACCAATCCCTTAATTAGGTTTATGGATATCTATCCATAGGAGATACCAATCTCCTAATCTATGATATGACTAGTGATGCTCTAGAAGACCTCTACCTCCATTGCTCTGGCTAATGGATCTCTATCGACTAAATACCTATCCTCACTATTATGGCTTAATGGATATCTATCCACTGGATACTTTCATTCTCTATTATCTGTCACCTCCAAAGCTCTATCTCAAATCTACACTAAACATAGTCCTTTGATCTAGCACAAATCTATCCTCAATCTCTGTCTTTGGTCTATCACAAACCTATCCTCAAATCTACACCAAAATTTTTCCTTAAATCTGTACTAAACACAGTCCTTCGATATAGCACAAATTTATCCTTAATCTCTATCCTCAAGCCTTAACTCAAAGCTTGAACTAATCTTAAATCAACTATGCTAGATCTACCCCAAATCTTAACTCAATGTTTGAACAAATCAATCAATCAACTCTATTCTCAAATCTTCTCAAAGACTTGCCTCAAATATTCCTTGCAAGCTTCCACAAAATCTCACACCAATTTGTCCTCAAGTCCTCTCTAGAACTTGTCCAATCTGCTAAATAAGTCCTCTCAAGAACGTATCCAAATCTGCTCTCAATCTGTATTGTAAGCTTCCATAAAAGCTTACCCAAATCTATCTACAAGTCTTCTCAAAGACTTGTCTTAAATCTTCTCAACAAGCCCACACTAGAACTTGTCCAATATCATAGAAACATAAAGAGAATTTTTAGAGACTCAATATGCTATATACTCATCACAATGCTCAATCACTTTAAATCACTCTTTCAGAAACATACAAATAATTTTTAGAGACTCAATATGCTTCAAATCAATGCTCAATCACTTTCTCAAATCAATTCAGAATATAGAATAGTTTGTTTTATGGAACTTGAACAATCACTTCACACATCCACTTGAATAGGCTCAACCAAATCTACTCAACCAATCACTCAATGAAACAATCCTTTCTTACAAACCCTAGTCCAAGCATATGAACACTCACTCAAAATGTTCTTTCAATAATGCTCAACAACCAATATCACATAACAATGATACCATGTTCTTTTCAAACCCTAGTTCAACTTCATCAGACAACTAATGGTTTCAATAATAATGCTTATAAAATAATCTTCACATAACAATGATACTCATGTTATTTTCAAACCTGAGTTCAAGTTCTTCACACAACCAATGGCTTCAACAACAATGCTTATAAACAAAGTTTTCATAACAACTCTTTATTCCAGAAAACTTTGAAGCATTAACTTAATACACTCAAAAGGAAACCCTAATCAAGTCCTTTTCACTCCAAGCTTATTTTTCAAAAAACCAACCAATCAACTCAACTATGGAAGAATGCACCCATACATTTTTCTTTATGATGAAGGAATCTCATAAATCTGCTACAACCACAAACACTTATTTTCCAAGATAAAAGAAGTTATAATATGATAAACTCCCTCAAATGTACAATGTAAATATCAAAACACACATACACCTTATCACTCCATATTTAAGAAAACATTCATAAACATATAAAATAATTGGCCAAATACACCTTATAATCTCCCAATTAAAATAATATTCAATACCAAGAATAATATCAATACACTCTCCTTTTCAAAATAACTCAATGCAAGAAGTCCTCTCAACACTTTAAATCTCCAATAGACCAATGTGACACAAATCCTTTATTCAAAAATAAAGCTAACTCCTTATTCCTCCAATTTACCAAAAATAATGATTAATTAAAAACCTTTTCAACTAACCCTTTTAACTCCCTAAGACCTCATGTCAAAACTTAGGCATCTTAAAAATTATATTCAAAATTTATTACCTTTTCCTTGGTGGGACTCGAACTCATGACGCAACCTCAACCAGCACCCTAGCCACGACTCTAATCACCGCATGAGCTAGGCGCTCTCTTGGGGAGTAAAAAGCACCACGTGCTCTATAATGCTCCTCTAGTGTGCCTAACCAAAAACGTACGCCACTTTCTTCGATTTTTCCAACACTACCAACAAAACACTATTGCTACTGTGATTTGATCATAGGTCACTCCGTGCCCAACACTCTAGCCTCTGTCCACTTTCCACTAGGCCACGCTGCCTGGATGGCTCTTGAATTTTGGTGCTCGTCAATTTTATCCTTATTCATTGGCACTTAAAACAATACACTTGTCTCTTTCTTCGCATGAGTTCTTACACACACGATTGCACACTTTTTTCATTTGAGCAAAAGGATGATTAAATGCCTCTAAGGCATATTGTTCTATATCGATTTCCTCCTTCAAACATAAACATTGGTGCTTTGATTTTCCTTCAAACTTAAATGTCCACACTTCAATTTTCCTTCAAACTTATTAATTTATAAATTATTTAAATTCTTTAGAATTTAAATTTTATAAATTAATTTTTTAAATTCCTTTGGCTGTATTAAAGCATCTTTGACTTTACCACTTTGTATAAATAATATTTATTTATAAAATTTAAATTCAATTTGAATTTAAATATTTTATAAAAAATATTAAAACTCCCTTGGGCTTTTATGAAAAACCTTTTAATTTCACTCACCCATGGTTTTAATAAAAACCCTTCTAACTTATGCTTCCACATAATATTAAAAATATTATGAAAATTTCTACCTATAACCTGTGCATTGTTACTCTTGACCTTTTGACATCAATAGTAGCTTATTCCTTGACATCAATGACAACTTCGTTCCTTGACATCAATGACAACTTTGACTCAAAATGTCCAACAAATCTGCTCATGGCAATAGAATAAGAAGTGATCCTAGAGAAGATAAATCATAAGGGAATGAAGATGATCCCAAAATCAAAGATATAGAGGAAGAATATGAAAGAGGAGAAGTTGATATTTAAGGTGAACTTATTTCTACCCTTAATGCACTAAGGGAGGTAAGAAATCAAAATTCAAAACTCAAGCTTAAATTTCAAGAATGTGATGAAGAGAAAGGAAATATTATAGAGGATATAACTAAGTCAATAGCTAAGACAAGGAGATTCAAAGAGAAGTTAGAAGCTAAGGTTTTAGAATGTGAAAAACTAGAGCATGAAGTAGCTTCACTAAGGAAGGAAGTAAAAGAGTATAGAGATAAGCTACATAGGTTTGGGAAGAGCTCAAAAACCATAGAAAAGATTATCAAGGGATAAAGATGGTCAAAAAATAAAACATGATTTGTATTTGACCAGGAACAAAGAAAACAAGGAGAGGAGTCAATGTCAAGTTCTAAAAAATAAGAATATTTAGAAGCGGGGAGTATAAGAGAGAGTGATACTTATGAGGATGAGTTGGAAAATAGAAAGTTCAACAGGAAGAGGAACAATGCACAAATGAGGAATAGATGGAATAGGAAGCAACACAGGGTAGAAGAGACTAAGAGACCAATGAGGTCAAGGCAAGGTAATTTCAATGGATGATGCTTCTCATATCACAGGTTTGGACGTAAGGCTTCACAGTGTAGGACACATGAAATACAATAATATGGGAACTTCAGAAACATGCATCTTTTTCAAGGGTATTGCTACTCTTGTAATCATTTTGGTCACAAGTGATGCACCTTGTCGGAGCCATAACTAGTGAACCGTACGCCCGTTTACCTTGAAATTTAACTGGTGGTTCCACATGCGTGTTCTGCATTAGGCTCATCTATGATGAGACTAGCCCTCCAAAAAACATACTTTCAGGACCTAACTCCTCCATCTAGTGTCTCAAAATTAGCTTTTAGAATAGGTTCTCAGATTTTTTGGGTTATTTTGAATGTTAAAAGTTTATTATCTTTTGCTATAACTTAAGTTGAGACCTAATATTTTAAAGTAAGGTTCATTATTGTAATAGGGATGTGTGCACCGATTTTGGGTGCAATCTAACTCATTTATATTTTTAGCAGTTTTTAGAAAAAATGTTTTTATGGTTTTTTTTGTTTTTGGTGGCTATATGATGGATTGTATTATTTTGAAGAAGGGGTGTGAATTTAGGAATGAGAAGAATATCAATTTGCATGTTTCTTCCATTATATTGTATTTGTGTTACGTGATTGGAGTCCATTTTTTTGGTCTCTTGTAGCTGAGTTTACACCGTCAAGGAACTAAAAAATTAAGTGTTATAAGTGCAATAATAATGGGCATACAACAATATGGTGTAGCACAAAAATTCCAGAGACAAGCAGGAATAGGCATAGTCAGAGGAATCAAAAGGATCAGTCAAAGAAGCAAGTGGAAAAAGATAAATATCAATGCATGATGGGAGTAGAAATACTCCCACCCCAAAATTAACCACCTGAAAAGGATGTGGGGGAGGGGCTAAGCTAAGATTCTCATTCTTAGCCTCAAGCCCCAAAGGTGACCCTTTGCCATTGATATCAAATGGGGAGATATTTGAGTGAGGGGGAGAGCATTCAGTCAGGTGGAGCAGTTTCTTAGGGGGAGAAAAAAAGAAAGAGGTAAAAGAAATGGTAAAAGGAAAATGGGTTACAATCAATGACAAAGGGGGATATTATTGGAAATATGAGCAAGTTTGATTGTCATTGATGTTAAGGAAGATAAGGATCAATTTTATTGTCATCCAAGTGTCTATGTCTGAGATTTGATACACAAGGTTGATGTTCGAGTTTCATTAATATCCTTCAATGGTTTTTACCAAAAAGACAAAGAAGAAGGTTTAATTTTATAATAATTAATTATCCAGGGTTGATTCATGAAAAATAAATGCAAGGAGTTGTCACATTATAAAGCATCTAAAAAACCCATATGGCATATTGAATGGTTAAAGGTTTAATTATTTAATTTTAAATAATTTAACCTTAAGGTTAAAATTTAAAATTAAATAATAATAAGTTAAAGGGCCTAAGGTTATAAATTATAAATTCAAATTTTATATATTTGAATGTCTTCACCGACGTTGGAGAAAGCACATGAAAATGCATATAAATAATACCACAAAACCTTGGCATTAATCATCCTTGTGAATTGAAGCCTATGCAAAGAGTTCGTGCGCCAATAGAGGATTCACATGTATTTTAAATTTTTGAGCACAAAGGAGAGGACAAGTAATAGTAGACAAAAAAATTCTCTTCGAAGTAGCCTGTAGCTCAGTTGGTAGTCAGGGGTTGCGATAAAACATTTGGGGAATGCTATACCTGAGTTCAAATCACAGGCGCTCTATTTTGTTGAAGAGGGAAGTAGTTTTTGTTTATGATTTGTAGAAGGAAAGAATATAAAGGCATTGGGGTGTGCCTTTTAACCCATGTGAGGGCAAGTAGCCCAAGCGATGCAAGCTTGAAGTGCTAAGGCGTTTGGAGGAGGAAAGGTGGGAGTTCGAAACCAGTCGAAGATATTTTTCCAAGAAAAAGGTATGCAAATAAAATTTTAATTTTTATTAAGGCTTGGTCTAGGCAAAATTTGCGGAACGTGCGCTAGAGGGTTTTGTTAAGTGCTAATGTGGTTGGTAATTAATTAAAGAGGGAGATATAAGGTTTTGGTTAAGTCAAAAATTAAATTATCCTTTTAGTATTAATAAGGGGATAAGTGGAGTTAAATTTTATTTTAAATATAAAGGTGTTAATTCTTTTAAACGGAGAAATAAGGTGATTATTGAAATATTATTAGTGAAGTGATTTACTTGATTTTTGTTAATATTTTAAAGTGTGGAGTTTATAAGGTGTAATTGAGATCTTGTGCTATGTATGGTGAAATATTTTGCGAAATCATTTAAGTGAATTTTTGAGCGAAGATCTTGCTACCTAACCTTTGAAACTGGAAAAGAGTTGATTGTGATTGAGATAGGTGTTTGAGGTCAAATCTTCTTCAAACAAAAGGTAAGGGCACATTATCCTTGAGAGTGATTGTTGGATGTTGTGAATGCTAATTTGGAGTGAAAAGGATTGTTTGATAAGCATTATTGAGTTTGGTTTTGAGATATCCAATGTTGATTGATGTGGGTTTTTTGGAATGAAAGTTGATACTAGAAACCTTGTTTGATAAGCATTACTGAAAATATTGAGTAAGCTTTCATATGCTTGATTAGAGTTTGTGAAAGATCATGAGTATCATTGTTATGTGAATTTGTGAACTATCTTGAACTAGGGTTTGTGAAAGATCATGATTATCATTGTTATGTGAGACTTATTTGATAAGCATTGTTGACTAATATTTCATTGAGTGATTGGTTGAGTGGAGTTGATTGATATTAATTGACTGGAAGTGTTGGAGTGATAGTTCAAGTTTTGTAAAACAAATTGTTCCATATTTTTTTTTGATTTGGAAGAAATATTGAAAGTGATTGGGTGTTGTGCAAGAGTGAAACATATTGAGTCTCTAACCATTATCTATATGTTTTCATGGTTAAGCAAGAGAGTTTGAAAGTGATTGAGTATTTTTGTGAGTAACATATATTGAGTCTCTAACCATTGTATATATGTTTCTGTGAGTCAAACAAGATTCTATGTGAAGATTGTTTGTGTGATTGAAGAAGTTTTCTATGATAGATTGAGTTGAGTTGAGTAATTTTTTGTGGAAGCTTACAATACAGAGTTAAGGTAAGTGTTGGTGAAGACTTGTTGAGCAGATTGGACAAGTTCTAGTAAGGACTTGTTGAGCATATTTGAGATAAGTCTTGGTGAAGAATTGTTGAGAAGATTGGACAAGTTCTAGTGAGGACTTGTTGAGCAGATTTGAGGCAAGTCTTGGTGAAGACTTGTTGAGTAGATTGGACAAGTTCTAGTGAGGACTTGTAGAGCAGATTTGAGACAAGTTTTTGAGAAGAATTGAAGAGCTAAATTGATTGATTGATTTGTTCAAACCTTGAGTTAAGGTTTGGGATAGATCTGGCAGAGGTGATTTGTGATTGATAAAGATTTGTGGTATATATTGAAGATAGATTGAGGACAAATTTTGGTGTGGATCTGAAGATATCTTTGTACCAAACTAGAGACAAATATTGAGCAAGTTTTGTACTAGATCGAAGGACTCTATTTAGTGCAGATTTGAGACAAATTGAGCAAATTTATGCTAGACCGAAGGACTATATTTAGTACAGATCAGAGATAGAGATTGAGAAGATTTGTGCTAGAATGAAGGACTATTTTTAGTATAGATCAAAGACAAATATTAAGAAAATGTATGCTATACCAAAGGATAATGTTTAGTATAGATTTAAGATAGAGCTGAGAGTAAGATTTGGAGGTGATAGAGTAGAGGATAATAGTCTCTAGTGGATAGAGATCCATTAGCCAGGGTAGTGAGGACAAAGGTATTTTGAGTGAGGACATGAGTCTTCAGTGGAGAGAGATCCACAAGCTAGTGTAGTGGAGGCAGTAGTCTTCTAGAGTTTCACTAGCCAGAGTAGAGGAGAAGGAGTTCTTCTATGGATAGAGATACACAAACCAACTAAGGGGATTGGTGTCTCCTATGGATATAGATCCATGATCTTGATTAGGGGATTGGTGTCTCCTTTGTATAGAGGTCCATAAATATCGTAATAGGTAAATGTTTTCCAAGAGATTTATTGAGAAAATTTTAGTGAAATATTTTCTCTATGGAGTAGCCCACATTGGGTTAACCACATTAAATTGGTGTCTTTATTGTGTGTGGTTATTTGTCCATTGCTTTGATTACTGCTATTGACATTGCATTGATATATTAAAATAATATTGTTTGAGTAAAGAAAAGTAAAAAGTGGTCTTATACAGTTCACACCCCCTCTCAGTATAAGCTTGTGTTCTTCAGTTGTGGCTTGGGAATAAGTTACACTGCGTATGGCAACTTGTGAGGCTGAAACTTGTGAAGAAGTATTTACATGTTCTTCATACAAGGGGTTGGTATAAGTGGAGGTGTATGAAGTTCTAAGAGCACATGAAGGCTGGGGAATGGATACATGGGATGAAGGTGCAATTGATGCCTCAAAAAGAGGGTTGGTATACACCTGGGTAAATCTAGATGGTGGCTGGGAGTAGATAGGCTCTTGCTATAAATTAGACTCTTGTCTAGGTGAATTTGGGATTAGAATCTAAGACATAATTAGAATACTTCATGAGAGCTTCTACTTTATCCATGTATATATGGGTAATGTGGTTGTCTATGGTAGGGGATGTTGACTCCTCTTAGTGTATGGTCATATGAAAGGTTATGGATGGTAAAGAATGTGAGGGACCTACAAAAAAATATGCATGTATCACATTCAAGGAATATACCATAGAAGTGGTGGGGAATGCGGATGAATGTTCCATTAAGTTATCTTGAATTATAAATTTATTTTGGTTTCTAGTTAATACCATAAGAAAATAAATCAAAATATAGATTAAACTATCAAATGTAACACAAAACTAAAATATTTAAGGAGCAAAAAGGAAACAAACAACCAATGCTAAGTTTCAAATAGTGTGGCTTACCTTGTTCATTTATTATCTCATTTTTAATGTGTATTCATTTTATGTGTCAGTCCTATGTGTTTTGATGTTCTAATATTGCTTAATGAAACAAAGGTAAAAGCTATGGCAAAGATAGAGCAATGAGATTTTTGCTGGTGATGAAATCCAACAAGTTTTCTCGGGGGTATCCTATGGATTCTATAGGCAGAGATTGATGGATGGATATGAAACCCACCGTCACCAAATCTCAAGCAATGGTTGGTGATGAAATCCAACCACTACTATTTTGAGTGAAATGTGTTGTGTGTGAATTATTCCTTTTAAATTTTTTTTTTACTACTGTGGAAAAATTTTTAGGAGCAACTAATTTCATAGTTTTAAGTCAAAAGCCAACAAGAGAATGCCAATCTCTCCAAAGGGTGTGAAGTACACCACTTAAGAACCCCTATCAAAGACAACCAGAGGGATCGTACACCCCTCTACATGGAGTCATTCAATGGCAAGGATACTATTGGAACCCTAATGATTTTCCTACTTAGATAAACAAAAGAAGGTACTTATAACCCTAAAATGTAGTCCTAGTTGATGTAGATTCTCAATTCAGATGTAAACAGAATGCAACATTTTATTTTTGTGAATACATTAAAAATAGAAACCCTAATTGGAATATGTGAATGGATGCAAACCTAAAATTCAAACTAGAATGAATTATTTTTTAGATTACTTAATGATTGTTCATTTTATGCTTGGAATTTGAAAAATACATCAAAGAACCCAAAATACATAAAACTGGAAACTTAGATTATAGACAATAGACTTATCAAAAAACCTACTTATCTACTCTAGATCACTGTAAAACATAGCTGGGTGCTTTTGAGACACCCCAGGGCACTTATGGAATACCTCAAGCCATTTCTAAATGATCCTCAAGTATTTTAGTGTGCTCATGCACCACCTGTATTTTTTTGCAACTCCTCATAAACCCTAATAGGTGAAAAATGCTTGATTTATGCTTTTGAAAATCTGTAAATTAAGATAACAAACAACAAGTTAGAATTCAATATAAATTAGAACATGAAACCCTTAGGGGTTTCCACTATTATTGCCATTTTTAGAGCTAAATACACAACATCAAACAATGCTAAATAAAACAAAATTTAAATAAACCAGATATTACACAACAAATGAGATTTATATTAAACAAGGGGGAGCCTAAAAACTTCATTGTTACAATAGTGGATTTAAGAATCCTCTTTGATGCAATTTTTACAAATATTTCTAGAGTTATTCAAATCCTATATACAACAAATGGTGGTGTCTTTAGTTGCGTTTCTGCTCCCAATAGGTGTGAGTGAGATTCTGTGTATCCAATGCTGGGCCACTCCAGCTTAATTAGATGTCCAATGCTTCTGATATACTATACACACAAAGAAACATCAAAGAGTTAGTAATAATAATGAGGGATCCACTATGTGAGCCCTCAAAAATCATAACTAAAACCCTAGCTATAACAATATGAATATGAAAAAAATTAAACAATATGAAAATATGACAAAATAAAATATATTTACCTTGCTCCTTGCTTGTTGTCTATTGATGGTTGGATATGTTGTAGGTCGATGGTGAGGGTTCACCCTAGTGACACTTGAGGATCTCTCTTGTCATCATAATAGGGTTCTAAAACATAATTAGGTGCTCAAGAATGCAACGAAGAGTAGTAGGGCGCTTTGGACTATGACAGAGAGAAACAAGGTGCTTAGGACTATTGCAGAGAGCAGTAGGGTTCTTGGGACTATGGCAAAGAGTAGTAAGGTGCTCGAGACTATGGTGGAGAGGAGCAAGGTGCTCAAGACTCTGGTAGAGAGTAGCAAGGCTCTCAAGAGGTCATATTAGATTTGTAGAAGAATATCTGATGAAGATGATGGATGTGATGGTAGCGATGGTGAGTGATGGAACATGGAATATGATGGTTGAAGTGGGGTTAGGGCAAAAATGCTGGGTTAGAAATCTAAGGTACTTCAAAATCTCAAGGAAACTCAGAGGACTCAGGGAATTCAATCACTTAGGAAAAGACTTAGGGATTGAGCCATAAAAATGGATCCTATTTATAATCCAACCTAGGGCATGCTAGGGTTTCAACGACACTAATCATGTGGCTAAGATTAAAGCATATCTAAGGGTGGATATTAAATTTAGGGTCTCGCATGGATTAAGATAAATGGACGGATGTGAGTAAGTGAAATTGGAGGGCTAGGATTAATTTATTTATATAAATATATATTTATTAAATATATATAAAATATAATTATTTAAATAAATATATAAATAATGGGAGGAAATGGTGGGAAAGCATGAATGAAGGAAAAGTGGCTAGATTTTGGTTTCTTCAACATTACATGCTTAGCCACACAACATATGTAATAGCCAGAGAAAATCCTCTATGTTATATGATGTATAGCACTTAAAACAACATCCAAACCACTAAATGGATATTGCTTCTTATTGAATTTGACCTTGAGTTCATTAGCCAAAAATCCATTAAAATTTAGGTCATAGATGATCAACTTACGTTGGCTCCACTTCCTAGTGTTCATCCCTTGATTATTGAGCTCCTATATGATTCGATATTTTCTATCATCGAACAAGAAGAAGATGTCATTCTAAAAGACATCGATATCACACTATTATTTGATGGCTCTAAGTGTGAGAAAGGTCAAAGTTTTGAAGTCATGTTTCATACACCCCAAGGAGTGCCTATTCCCTTATCATTTAAACTTGACTTCCAATGCACAAACAACACTACAAAATACGAAGCCTTAATATTAGGTATTCAATAAGATATGGCTATGGGCATAAAGCATATCAAGGTATTTGGTGATTCTCAACTTGTTGTTAAGCAAATAAATGGAGAATACCAATTTAAAGAACCTACCAATAAAATTTATCTTGAAGTAGCAATGAAATTGCTCTCTACATTCAAATGGTATAAAATCAATAGTTTTCCATGCTTGACTAATATATTTCCAAATGTGATGGACTCTCTTGGATCATTGATTCCAAAGGATACCTTAGGAGAGGTGCAACCACTCATTATATCAACAATATCTAAATCTACAATTTTTTGTGCTAAATGCAATGATGAAAAGGATGTTTATTTTATCCAATAATATCCATATGAGTCTTGGTCAAGCCAAATAGTAGACTTTCTAAAGTTTGGAACACTCCCATATGACATGTATAGAACTTCCAAACACACTTTCAAGCAAAAAGCAACTCATTTTGTTCTCTTAGGGGATGTGGTGTATAAATGTGGTTATGATGAAATCCTCCTTCGATATCTCAAGGTTTTTGAGGCACAAAGAGCCATAGCTAAAGCTCATTATGGTACTTGTGGTGGTCATTTTAGTGGTATGGCTATCGCAAAGTGTATTCTACACATGGGTTATTATTGACCCATCGTGGAACAAGACTGTTGCACTTATGTAGAACATTGTAAGTAATATCAAGAGCAAGATAATTTAACTCATGTACCATCACAAGAATTACAGCCTATTCAAGGCCTTTGGCCTTTTTCATAATGGGGTCTTGATCTAATTTGCAAAATATCACCTACTTCCTCGGGACAACATACATTCATCATCACAACCATTGAATACTTCAAAAAGTAGGTTGATGCAATTCCTTTAACCAGTACAATAGGACCTAGAATTGTGGAGTTTATACTTCACCATATCATTTGTTATTTTGGTATTCCCTCAAAAATCATCTCCGATAATGATAAGTCTTTCAAGAACAAGGATGTTCAAGCACTTTACAAGAAATATAACATCCAACACAATTTCTTGACTCCTTATTACCCACAAGCAAATGGAAAAGATGAGGCTACCAACAAGATCTTAATTACTATTCTCAAGAAACTTGTTAACAAAAATCATAGAGATTGGCATACAAAAATTCCCTTGGCATTATGGGCTTATCAAACAAGCATATGCACATCTACTGGGGCAACACCATTTTCATTGGTCTATGGAGCAAAAGAAACTATACCTCTTGATCTTGAGATACCATCCTTGTAAATTTCTTTGCAGGAATTTATAGATAATGATATTGCTATACAAGCACGTCTTGACCAACTCATACTTCTTGATGAGAGGTGAGTTAATTATTTATAGAAATTAAGAGTTTATCAAGACCGCCTAAAGTGTGCTTACAGTTCCAAAGTTCATCTATGCAAATTCCAAGTACTAGATCTTGTCCTTTAAAAGAATCAACAAAACACCAATGCATTGTCGCATCTTCATGATAAATTCATGGCTAATTGGTTTGGTCCATTCATCATCACTCAAAAAGTGGGTAACAGTACTTATAGGCTTTCCAGTCTAGAGGGAGAGGAAGAACCTAAACCACTTAATGTTATATACTTGAGAGCATTTCATGCACAGTGTGATTTATATATATGTATATATACATGGCTAATACACAAAAATATTGCATTTTTATTAGCACACATTTTGCATTTCATTTGCACAGATTTCATTCAAAAATATTGTATTTCGTTTTGCACACATTTCATTTAAAAACAATTGCATGCATACACTCCATTTCACAAAATTGTATTTCATACATTCCATCCACATTTTACATCTCATATTAGGAATCATTTATTCAGTTCAACATATTAATTGGTCAAATAAAGTCATGTTGCCTTAAGCAGGGGCACCTTCCCAACATCATTTACAACATTCCACCAAGTCAAATTATCATTTACAAAAACCACATATCCATAATTCCTAGGTATTTTTGGTCACTCAGCCAGTTCTAGTATTTTAGAAAAACTCCAAATACATGTCAAGTTCTTTTTAGAACCATTACACATCTTCACTAAGAAAATCTCGAGTTTAGGGAATTTAATTCAAAACATTCTTCAACCAAACATAATTCCACATATTAAAACATATTGTGTTAAAAGGAGATAACACGATACTTGGTTTAAACCTCAAAGTGAAAAGGGCATTCCTTGCTAGTCCCATCATGCAACATAGTCCACAAAAATAGTGGTTTTCACTGTTATTACAGTTGCTTCTAAATTCAAAATATAGAGTAGTAAGGATAGGGTAAAATTCTCATCACACTTAGGTTGAAAATCCAATTCTCCAAAGATCTAAATCTTTCATCACACACCATTGATCATTGGGTTGTAAGGATCATACTGCATTTATACTCAGACTATTAGGTAGTCATCCCAAAAACTTAAGAGATCAAAATTCTTGGACTATGGAGCTAGTATCCATCAGATCTATAGATGCTTGATTGGTAGTGGAGTACACTCATGCATGGTGACATGTCTATTTTAAAGAGATCTCTGACCACACATACAAACAAGCTAGCTTCTTAGTTTTATCCATAACAGGTCACACCCAATTTACTCAATATGAGTTAATAAACTTACTTGCACATATATGAAGAACACAAGCTTATACTAAGAGGGGGGTGAACAGTATAAGATCAAATTTTACTTTTCTTTCGCAAATAATATTATCCAATGTTATAAATTGTAATATCAATAGCATTAATTAAAGCAATGCACAAATCATCACACACAAGAGAGACACAAATTTAACATGGTTCACCCAATGTGGGTTACGTCCACAGAGAAAATATTTCTTCTAAATTTTCTCAAAAAATCTCTTGGGAATAAATTCCCTATTACAATGTTTATGGACCTATGTCCAAAGGAGATCTCAATCCCCAATACTCTAGTTTGTGGATCTCTCTCCACAGGAGAACTCTATCCCCTTTGCTCTAGTTTGTGGATCTCTCTCCACAGGAGAACTCTATCCCCTTTGCTCTGGTTTATGGATCTCTCTCCATAGGATAACTCTATCCCCTCTAATCTAGTTTGTGGATCTCTCTCCATAGGAGAAATCTATCCCCTCTACTTTGGTTTGTGGATCTCTTTCCACAAGAGAACTCTATCCCATCTACTCTGTTTTTTGGATCTCTCTCCATAGGAGAGCTCTATCCCCTTTGCTCTGGTTTGTGGATCTCTCTCCACATGAGAACTTTATCCCCTATGATTTTGTTTGTGGATCTCTTTTCATAGGATAACTCTATCCCATATGCTCTGGTTTGTGGATCTCTCTCCATAGGATAACTCTATCCCATTTGCTCTAGTTTGTGGATCTCTCTCCATAGAAAAAATCTATCCCCTCTACTCTATTTTGTGGATATTTTTGCTCAAATATCTACTCCAATCTACCTCAAGCCTTCACACAAGGCTTACTAAAATTAGAAACCAAAATTGCTCTTAACTCTATCTTAAATCTACCTCAAGCCTTAAAACAAAGGCCTACTCAAATTTTCTCCAACTTTGCTCTCAAATATCTATCTCAAGTCTGCACCAAACCTCGTTAGAATACTTACACAAATCTACTCCAATTATGCTCACAAAACTATCTCAACTCTGCAAACATTACATGCATAAATCTACTTCAAACCTACTCTCTATTTCTACCCAAATATGCTTCAAGTATTCTCACAAGACTTGCTCAAATATACCTCAATGCTACTTCAAGTCTTCTCACAATACTTGCTCAAATATACCTTAAGTCTTCTCACAAGACTTTCTCAAATATTCCTCAATGCTGCTTCCTGAACCTACTCAAGTATTTCCAAATCTTGCATACAAACAATGCTTATATCTCTTTCAGAAATGCTTTCTTCAAATAGGTAAATCAAATATATTCTATTTAGTTTTCATTTAACCTCTAGAACATATAGAGAATGATATGCACTATAAAATACCCAATATGTTCTTCACATTAACAAACTTTACATTAATCTAATCTAATTTCTACCTCTTGCAAAATCCCCTTTCAAACCAAATCAAACTAGTGTATAACTTGTTTCACAAACTGGTCTATAATTCTTGTAAATTTTTTCATAAGGATCAACCAAACTAATGCAAAAATTTCCCTCACAAGATTTATCTTAAAAACTTTCACAATTGCTTTTAATATCTCTCAAAACCAATGCTCAAAATGTTTCACAATGATGTACAAACTTGATCTCAACCCTAGCACAAGTATTTTAGATTTCTTTCAACAATGAAGCACAATTTGTTTCACAAACCCTAACACAAGTGTTTTCAATTTCTTTCAACTAGGATGCATAATTTATTTTCAAAATATAACTCAAATATTTCCTACAATACACACTAATCAACCCTTTTATCTCCATCTTATAATTCTGAAATATTTGCTCAACCAACTACTCTAGAGAAGTACTAATGTCAACATACCTCTCACATGCTTTGATGAAAAGTGCCCTCAAAACCTGTTCCAAAATAATTTCCTTTTTGCCACTTTAAGAAGTTAGCCAATATTCTTTTCAAATCAAACACAATAACCTTTCCTCAAAAGTTTGCACATAATTATCCTCTTTTTATTTTCTCAAAACAAGGCTTTTAATTGAAGAATAAAAACCTTTTAATTTTCCTTCACCATGCAAAAATTACACACAATAATTTTACCATAAGACACCTTATAAATCCTACTTTAAAACACACACAATCATACAATAAAAATCCTTATCACACCTTATTTCTCCTTCTAAACATATTTTAAATTATAATATCAAAAATATTTTTTATACCTTATTTGTCCTTCCAAAAGATTTAAATTATAACACCAAAAATATTTTACACAACTTATTTCTCCTATATCAAATGTGAAAATATTAAATACCAACTTAACCTTATAACTCCACAAATCAAAATGCAAATTAAAAATTTAAATACCTCTTTATGTTCTACCCTCAACGTGACTCGAACCTCTTACATCGTGAGAGCAAAGTGCCCAACCAAGGGAGCCACTACCGACTGCACTAGTGCTACCCGTGAGACCTCAAAGGTGTCAATCGCCTTTTGTATCCTCCTACTGTGAACTCAGCCACACAAAACAAAATTTTTGCAATGGGTTTCAAATCCAAAACATACTCCTCACAACGCCTTCATGCCAGCTCAACCACCAACTGGTCTAGCTGGCTAGACGAGATGTGATATGCACCAAACCAACCTTAACTCTCCATTGTTCACTGTAGAAAAAATATGATGTCTCTTCCTTTCCTTTTATGCTACATGCAATGAATCATATATCGATTAATGCATGCATGAATTTCACACAACCCTTGCAAATGATTTTAGGCACGGGTATTTATATGTTTTAACTTGGTCTTCGATCAACATCGATGCCACCTTGTCCTTTTCACCCCATACGACATCAACCTCCTTAATTCAAATTTAATTCAAATTTACCTTCAAATAATTGGCGCTCAAATATTATAACAACTTGAAATATTTATATTATAATAAATATTATAATAAAGATATTATAATATTATAATAAAGATATTATAATATTAATCCTTTAAACTTTGCCTTCACATTTAATATTATTGCCTTCAATAATATTAATATCTTGCCTTCATTTTTAAACCATTGTCCCAACGAACTCTTTTGTCCTTCATTATAATATTCAAAAATAGATATTGTAATGCTTTTCTTCAACCAATATTATAATAATAAATATTATAATATTATCAATGACAACCATTGACATCTTCTATTTTGACATCAATGACAACACACTATACTCAAAATTTCCAACAATCTCCTCATTTTTCATTGATGGCAACCCTTTCTACAAATTCCTTTTCCAATCACTGGATTCCAAATTTTCTCCCCCCTAAGAAACTACTCCCCCTGACTGAATGCTCTTCCCCTTACTCAAATATCTCCCCCTTTTACATCAATGGCAAAGGGAATCCTTTAGGGCTAAAGATAAGACTCTTATCTTAGACCCCTCCCCACCTCCTCTCCTTGAGGTGATTAATTTTGGGGTGGGAGTATCTCTACTCCCAACATACAATGCTCTTTTTCTTTGTCATCCTTATTTTTTGACACCTTTGTAATCATACCCTTTTGATCCTTTTGAGTGTCCTTGTTCTTGCTTGACTCTGGTAGTTCTAGAAACTTTGTTCTACACCACTTGGCCTTATGCCCAAGATTATTGCAATTGTAACACCTAATGTTGTAGTTCTTGGAAGGTGTAAATATCTTGAAGTTCCTCTTGGTGAAGCCATAATCATTTATATCATGAACCCTATAGTGGATCACTTTATGACCAAAGCGATTACAAGAGTAGCAATACCCTTGAAAGAGATGTCCATATTTGAATGAGTTGAAGTTCCTCTTAGTGAAACCATACTCCTTTTTCCATGAACCCTGCAATGCATAGCCTTATGACCAAAATGATTACATGAAAAATAATGTCCTTTGAAGAAATATTGTTTTGAAATCTTTGGTCTCTTAGTCCTTTCTTTGCCTTCTCTATGATGATCCATGTTTCTTGTTTGTGCATTGTTTCCTTTCTTAGTGAAACTTCTATTTTTCAACTTATCTGCATAAGTCTTTATTTCTTCTTCACTCTCTTCCTCTAAAATTTTCTCTTCTTTTGAGTTTGAGCTTGACCCTTATTCTTGTGTCCCTTGTCCTTCTTAAAAACCAAGTCCTATTTTGATAGATGAAGATCTTTGTGCATTGATAATTTTATCCAAAGTTTTTGAACTTTTCCCAAACCTGTGTAGCTTGTCCTTAGAATTTTTCACCTCCATCCTTAGAGAAACTACTTCATGTTCTAATCTTTCACATTCTAACTCTTTTGCCTCTAAATTTTCAACCATGACCTATGCCTTAGCTTTTGAGTTTATCAAGTCTTGTAGAAGCTTTTATTTTTCTTCCTCATGTTCTTGAACTTGAGCCTTTAGTCTTGAATTCTGCTTTCTAACTCTTTTCAACTCTCTGAGAGCAATAATAAGTTCTTCTTCTAGATTAATTGTGCCTTCCTCTTCATTTTTTGAATATTTCTCTACTTCTTGGTCTCCAAGAGCATCTTCATACTTTTCGACTTTATCTTCAACAAGAGCATTTTCTTTTCTTCTATTGCCAAAAATAGAATCTCTTCTTCTCCACTATCAGATATTTATCATTATCACTAAAACTTCCCTTTTAAAAAATTTCTTTTTTCTTAACTTTTCCTGCTTTCCTTCACCATGCTTGTTTTTCTTTTCATGCCTGGATTTTCCTTCTTCCTTTTAATTATGATCCTATTTTTCTTCACTGCTACTACTTATGGCTTGTGGATAATTAGATGCATAGTGACAAAAATTACTGTAATTAAAACATTTTATAGTCTTCATACCTTTGTGCTTTCTTGAGTCTTTCTTGTTTCTTCTCACATAGCTTCTTCATCACTGCTTGACTCACCACTTGATTATGGTTTCTTATATTTTGTCTTCTTTGAAGCTTTGGAAGTTGCATCTTTCTTGGAGTTGGGATCCTTTACTATTATCATCTCATAAGCTATGAGAATTCCATTTAACTCATCCATAGTCAACTTATAAATATCTCTCATCTCTTCTATAGCTGAAACCTTTACATAATACGTTATAGGAGTGATCTTAATACTTTCTGAGCAACATTAGAGTCTTCAATTTTAAATCCAATTCCATGCATGGTATTAAAAAACTCATCCACACGAAGTAAGTATTTAGCAATATCTTCCTCATCTTCCATATTCAAATCTTCAAACCTTTTCTTGTGGTTTTGTAGTTTTTCCAACTTGACCTTTTTATCTCCTTCATATGTTTTCTTCAATTTGTCCCATATCTCTTTTGCTAATTTGTAGTGCATAAATTTCACAAATTTTGCTTCATGTAGTCCACTTATGATCCCATTCATAGCCTTGGCATTATTCACATGTAACAACTTACCATATTTATTTGTGAGACGAGTGGTTGTAGGTGTGAACCCATCCTCAACCGATTGCCATATCTCATATCCTTGTGTCATCAAGTAAATATTCATTATTATAATATAGAAGGTATAATTATTCCCATCAAGCAATGTATCCTTATTTGACGAAGATCAATTTTGAGATGCCATCTGTGTTCCTATAATATCTTCCTTCAAGTTGTTAGAATTTTTTGAAGGAACCCGCTCTGATACCAATTGAAGAACATAAGCTTATACTGAGAGGGGGGGTGAACAGTATAAGATCAAAATTTACTTTTCTTTCCCAAATATTATTATCTAGTAGTATCAGTTTCAATATCAATAGACGTAATTAAATCAATGCATAAATCATCACACACATGAGAGACACAAATTTAACATGGTTCACCCAATGTGGGTTACATCCACGGAGAAAATATTTCTTCTAAATTTTCTCAAAAAATATCTTGGGAATAAATTCCCTATTACAATGTTTATGGACCTCTATCCAAAGAAGATCTCAATCCCCAATACTCTGGTTTGTGGATCTCTCTCCATAGGAGAACTCTATCCCCTTTGCTTTAGTTTATGGATCTCTCTCCATAGGAGAACTCTATCTCCTCTGCTTTGGTTTGTGGATCTCTCTACATAGGAGAACTCTATCCCCTCTACTCTAGTTTTTAGATCTCTCTCCATAGGATAAATCTATCCCCTTTTCTCTAATTTTAGATCTTTATCCATAGAGGAACTCTATCTCCTTTGCTCTGTCTTGTGGATCTCTTTCCATAGGAGAACTCTATCCTCTCTGCTATAGTTTTTGGCTCTCTCTACATAGGAGAAATATATCCCCTTTACTCTGGTTTATAGATCTCTCTCCATAGGAGAACTCTATCCCCTCTACTATGGTTTGTGGATCTCTTTCCACAAGAGAACTCTATCCCCTCTACTCTAGTTTGTGGATCTATCTCCATAGGATAACTCTATCTCCTTTTCTCTGGTTTGTGGATATCTTTCCAAAAGATAACTCTATCCCCTTTGCTTTAGTTTAAGGATCTCTTTGCTCAAATATCTACTCCAATCTACCTCAAGCCTTCACACAAGGCTTGCTCAAATCAATAACAAAACCTACTCTCAACTCTATCTTAAATATAACTCAAGACTTAAAATAAAGGCCTTCTCAAATCTACTCGAACTCTTCTCTCAAATATCTACCTCAAGTTTGCACCAAATCTCGTTATAAGGCTAGCACAAATCTGTTCTAACTTTGCTCATAAAATTATCTCAACTCTAAACACATTACATGCATAAATCTGCTTCAAGCCTACTCTCTATTTCTACCCAAATCTACTTCAAGTCTTCTCACAAGACTTGCTAAAATATACCTTAAATATTCTCACAAGACTTGCTCAAATCTACCTCAATGCTGCTCCCTGAACTTGATCAAGTATTTCCAAATCTTTTATACAAACAATGCTTATATCTCATTAGAAATGCTTTCTTCAAATAGGTAAATCAAACATATTCTATTTAGAATTTGTTTAACCTCTAGGAAATATAGATAATTATATGCACTATCAAATACCCAATATGTTCTTCACATTCACAAATCTTACATTCATCTAATATAATTTATACCTCTTGCAAAATCCCCTTTCAAATCAAATCAAACTAGTGTATACCTTGTTTCACAAAATGGATCTATATTTCTTGTAAATTTTCTCACAAGGATCAACCAAAATAATGCACAAATTTCCCTCACAATATTGATCTCAAACACTTTCACAATTGCTTTCAATATCTCTCAAACCAATGCTCAAAATGTTTCACAATGATGTACAAAATTGATCTCAATCCTAGCACAAGTATTTCAGATTTCTTTCAACAATGAAGCACAATTTGTTTCACAAACCCTAACACAAGTGTTTCCAATTTCTTTCAACTAGGATGCACAATTTGTTTTCAAAACATAGCTCAAATATTTCCAACAATACACACTAATCAACCCTTTTATCTCCACCTTATAATTCTGAAATATTTGCTCAACCAACTACTCTAGAGAAGTAATAATGTCAACATACCTCTCACTTGCTTTGATGAAAAGTGACCTCAAAACCTATTCAAAAATAATTTTCTTTTTGCCACTTTAAGAAGTTAGGAAATCTTCTTTTCAAATCAAACACAATAACCTTTCCTCAAAAGTTTGCACAGAATTATCCTCTTTTTATTTTCCCAAAACAAGGCTTTTAATTAAAGAATAAAAACTTTTAATTTTCCTTCACCATGCAAAAATTACACACAATAATTTTACCATAAGACACCTTATAACTCCTACTTTAAAACACACACAATCATACAATAAAAAATACTTATCACACCTTATTTCTCCTTCTAAATAGATTTTAAATTATAATATCAAAAGCCTTTTTCACACCTTATTTCTTGTTCCAAAATATTTAAATTATAACACCAAAAATATTTTACACACTTATTTCTCCTATATCAAATGTGCATATATTAAATACCAAATTAACCTTATAACTCCACAAAAATCAAAATGCAAATTAAAAATTTAAATACCTCCTTATGTTTTGCCCTCAACATGACTTGAACCTCTCACCTCGTGAGAGCAAAGTTCTCAACCAATGGGGCCACTACTGGTTGCGCTAGCGCTGCCCGTGAGACCTCAAAGGCACCGATTACCTTTTGTATCCTCCTATTGTGAACTCAACCAAACAAAATAAAATGTCTACGATTGGTTTCAAACCCAAAACCTCCTCCTCACAATGCCTTCATACTGGCTCAACCACCAGCTAGTCTAGCTAGCTAGACGAGATGTGATATGCACCAAACCAACCTTAACTCTTTGCCATTCACTGTAGAAAAAATGTGTTGTCACTTCCTTTCCTTCTCTTCCACGTGCAACGAATCATATATCAATTAATGCATGCACAAATTTCACACAACCCTTGCAAATGATTTTAGGCATGGGTATTTATATGTTTTAACTTGGTCTTTGATCAACATCGATGCCACCTTGTCCTTTTCACCCCATACGACGTTGGCCTCCTTAATTCGAATTTAATTCGAAATTAATTTGAATTTAATTCAAAATTAATTTGAATTTACCTTCAAATAATTGGCGCTCAAATATTATAACAACTTGAAATCTTTATATTATAATAAAGATATTATAATATTAATCCTTTAAACTTTACCTTCACATTTAATATTATTACCTTCAATAATATTAATATCTTACCTTCATTTTTAAACCATTGTTCCAATAAACTCTTTTGTCCTTCATTATAATATTCAAAAATAGATATTATAATGCTTTTATTCAACCAATATTATAATAATAAATATATAATATTATCAATGAAAACCATTGACATATTCTCTTTTGACATATTCCTATGACATCAATCCTTTGACATCAATGAGAACACACTATTCTCAAAATTTCCAACAACACATTGGTTCTTTATTGTCTCGAGTCATTGCCATTATCTTGATTCGGTAAATGAATTCACTACACACACATTTGGTCCTAAAGGAATTAGGCAGTTTTAGTGAGTTTGTTTGATGCCACTAGTATGTCCAAGTCTTTGCAAAATAGTCAGTTTTTCATATCAACATTCATATCTTCTTCCATATCAACATCCATATCTTCTTCCATGTCAACATCCATGTCATTTCATGAGTCATCCACACCATACACCACAAATTTTGGTGCCCATGATTAAACAACAATGCTATAACATGGCCAAGAAAAATCTAAACTATAAATTATTATTAGAACATTTGCATTCCATAACTTGTATTAATCATCCATATACACAAATGCATCAACACAAAATCATTCACACAAAAATATAACATAAAAGTAAAAGCCTTGTATATATATATGTATAAATATCGCATATACAATGAGTGCCCAAAGTCTACATACAATGGAGCACCAAGGCTCATATACAAAATATGCATCTACGAACTAGCTAAGGCCTCCAAGAGGACCCTTGTGACCTAGAAGGAGCCCTAGACCTAGATCTATGCCTAGAATCACTATGCCTATAATCCTCAAATACATATGAGGTAGGAGGATCAGGAAGTGGAATATGATGATCCATCAACCTATCAACTAAAGACTCAATATACCTATGATGAGATCGAAGGTATGCTATGTCAACATTATGACAATGCTCCCTCTCTAGCATCTCTTCCTAGAGCCTCATGATCCTCTTATCTTAAGCCATAACCATCACATCCTAATCTGCCACCTACTACTCCAACATTATCCAATCCTCCTCACTTTGACTTAAAGGTCCATTTAGAGTCTCCTCCAAATCACCCCTATTTTTGTTGTCTCCTCCACTCCCTTGATCTTGTCTCATTGCACCATTAACCCTCCTTCTTCAACTATCAGATTGAAGGTGCCTCCACCGCTTAGGAGCCTCATAGGTCTCTTCAACCTTAGCCTTATCCCCATATCCACCAACTACTACTAGAGTCAGTGTCCATGGTGGCTATATAGAGAACTATGCATCATACTTCATAGTAGTTCCTACATTTTCTACATCAGGAAGGTCTATCTCCTCATCATCCTCATACATATCCCTCCATGCCTTAGCCCATGGTAACCTTGTATCATCTTGATACCTCCTATAGAGCACTTTATCATCAGGAATCCCCAGCCTCAAGTTGAACTATTGGAGCACTCGTGAGAACTGAATATATTCATCATCACTCTAATACCTACCAACCACCCACCTAGACTACATGAAATGTTGTAGCTACTCTCCATATCCTATCCATATGGTACCCCACCATAGCCTCCATATCACTTTGGTGGATGTCAATCCAACCCATAAATACTAGTACCACTGACTCATCCACATAGGATTACTCGAATGTACCTCCTTTGCCATTACTCATCTCCTAGCATAGGTTTGATCCCTATTCCAACCTATAGTTGGTAGACTCTTTGATAGAGTCATGCTAAAATGCTCCCATCTCCAATACTGCAGTAACAAACTGCATCCCAAACCCTTTCTCCCTCGCCTCCTCACATCATAAATCTCTCAGTACATCTATGCCAATAATCCAGGAGCCCATGAATACACTTGGGATATAGTGAGCCTATCGCTCACCAACCCTATTAGATTACAAGGGAACCTATAGCCAGTATTGTTCGAGACCACAATGTTGGCCAATATGAACATTACCAAATCTAGTAGGACATTCAATTACTTTTCAACATACATGGATAAGTATGGAATACCCCTACATATCATCACCACACTCTGCTAACTATCACTAAACATATTTCTCATATATTTCTCTTGATCGTGTCCAACCTCGACATGAATCCCCTCCATTGGTAGCTTGAGGATGCGATATACATCCTCAAGTGTGAGGGTAATCTCTCTAGTAGGGATCTAAAAGGTTCCCCTCTCTAGATACCACATTTATGCCAAGGTAGAGAGGTGCCCCCCATCCACCCTCACAACATCTATCCAGGCTACTTTCGCTAGCCCCACAACCTTCAATAAATACCAATCCTCACTCTGCAATACCTTTCTCATCCTTAGGATGAGAGGCAAGAACTGATGCTGAGCCTCCAAAATCCTAAGCTGCAACACAACACAAAACGTTTGTGGTTAATACATGTTCATAATTAAAAAAACATAATTGTTTTTCAAAAAATAATAAAATATTCAAATATGAAACTTACCACAATCGCTCGCACTCCCACTTCAATCGTACCTTCTGCTACCATAGCTTCCACACTCACCTCACTTCCATTCACTCCACCTCACTCTCCCAAATGCAACTTCGTAAATTTACAAATGCAACAATGAGCTCTATATTTGCCTTGAAATCTATTTATAGCTGCTTTAGGTACCTTGAAATGCCCATGGGCATTTCCTAGCACATTGAAGCACCTCGAGATGTTTTGCAAGTTCCAAAACACTGATGGGTATTTTTACATGCAATAAGCACCAATTGGCATTTGGCATCAAAAATGACAAGAAACACCAAATCAATGCAAAACGGTGGCTTACCCTCATCAAATCAATCCAAATTTCATACATGCATCCATTTCATCACATTATCAGGTTTTTTAAAAGTCCAAACCGATTTGGATGCATAATTTTAGTTTGAGCCCCAAAGGTGCAAAAGTCACTTATCAAATTCAAAAGCATTCCAAAATGGTCCAAATTTTCACAAAACAACCATAATAATCATTCTCATCATCAATATTTTAGTTTTACATCATTTACAATCATCAAATCATAACATTTGCATATTTGCCAAGTTCACATGCAATTTCAAGTGAACCTCATATCTAGTGGTCTATTCTATCCACTTGGTGATTGTAGCGATTTGCATCCATGCAATTCGGTAAGATGAATAAACTACCATAAGGACACTTAGCCTTTTTTCATCTTCTAATATTTCCTTTTTTGAAATCACAACAATATTTGGTACTTCATATTTTGAGTGAAACAACGCCAAGAACAATTTGCAAAAAATATTTCATTGATGGTCTAGTTCATGGGGCTTAAAACATGGACAAAATCGCATTTCATCATTCCTCATTTCCTTGACAGTCATCATGGTGATTGTATTTAGCTAGGATGATTGGTTTCGATCATAGGAATTACTTGACAGTCCCTAGCTGGCCCTCCGAAGTTGACTCTTGTTATTTTACATCTTCATATTTGCATATCAATGATGCCAGAAGGAACATTCTTCAACAACATCAAATCACCCCAAATTTGGGGCAATCACATTTGGTTTTGAGTTTCCCACAATGGGATACATCTTACATGATCATGGCATCTACACTTGGCAAAAATCCCTTTCTCTATTAGGGCAAAAATAGATTTCTTCAAATGCATCTTCCACCAACCTCCTTTCATTGTTGGGAGAAAATTGATATCACATTTACATCATTCATATCATCCATAATCACATCATTCTTTTACACAACCAATTACACTCAATTTTCAATTGGCTCATGAGATTCATCCACAAACTCATGTCCACATCTCAACAAAGCTGCTTCACCATCAAGCCAAAATAGGTGTCTCGTAATTTTGTACCACATTGTGTTTCACACAATGCGACACAAAAAGGGGCATCTATAGACACCCAATCCTAGCCACTTATCATCCATATAGGTCTTCCCACCATTTTTACTCATTATTTACATATATTATATATATTTGTTTAATATATATTTAAATATTAATATTTTATATTATATTTTTATATATATTTAATAAATGTGTAAATTAATCTCAGCCATCCATCTTGGTCTAATCCTAGCCATTCATCCACCTTAATCCATGCCACCTACCCAGATTTAATATCCACCCTCCATCACATTTTAATCTTGATCGCACAAATTATGTCATTGAAACCCTAATGTGCCCTAGGGAAGATTATAAATAGGAGTCATTTTGATGGCTCAACCCCTAATTTTTTGAAGTAAATCTGGAATCCTAAGTTTTCTTGAATCCCTTGCCTCCTCACCTTCACTTTTGCTATCCCTCATCCCTACATCCATCGTCGCATCTGTCACCGTAACTCTTACTTGAAGTAGATATGCTTCTACAGACCTTGCTTCAATCCTTGAATGCATCTCCACTACTCCTGAGCACCCATATGCTACTGTTGAATGTCCACCTACTATTTTTGAGTATCGCTCAACATTTTTCATCATCCTCGAGAATCCACTGGTGTTCTCTGCTACCACTGAGAGCTACCAGGTGTTTTATACCAGAGTTCTACAGTCCTACTAACCCTCGGGTGTCGCTAGGGCATCTGTGCACCATATTCCTTCAACAACGACTATAGATCAGAGAGTGACAAGTCAACAAGGTAAATATCTCATTGGTATTTTTATTTAAATATTCTCTTATCTGCTTATAGTATTTCTATTTCTATAACTAGGTTTTTTTGTTTCATGTCTAAGGGTCTCACATAGTGGAGCCCTCACAGTTGCTACTAACCCTTTGTTGTTATTTTTTGTGTGCAGGTTTAGGAATAATCTACATTCATTGGTCAGTTGCATAAGCTAGAGTGGTCTGATCTAGGATATTCAATCCCACTTAACTTTGTTGGGATTGATCGAGTATGAAGAAACCACCCTAATTTGTTGGCTAGGGTTTCGAAGACCCCTAGCATATTGATATTATTGTATTGAGTAATAAAGCTTTGTAAAAACCCCAATATAGGGTATATTTGGTTGTAATATCAAGAATCCATTCGACAATAAAATCCAATTTATTTCTATGTAATCACATGTATTTATTTTGCTTTAATTTTTCATTTATTTAAGTTATTTTGTGTTGTTTGATTTGCATCTACAGTACCAAAGGTGGTACATTGACATGTACCAAATAATGTAATATAATCTAACACCCTTAAGGGGGATCACTATTAAGGGTTTATATTTGTATCCCTTGTTCAACGTAAGGAGGAATGTTGAAATATATGGTGGTTAAGGTTCACTTGAGGCTATGACCAATTTTGTATTATATTGTATGTATAAGCCCTGTAGGTCCTTGTAAACCTTGTAGAGGTATTTTTGTAATATTTTATTATTTAATTTAATGGTAAATTATGATTTGGTTATGGAGAGCCAAACTTTCTCAAACCAATTCTCATTCAAAAACTTGGGAAGATTACCTCACAAACCCTCATTCTGTGGCTATATAGCCAAAAAACCCTAAAAACTGAAAATGAGTCGGATGGGGACCAAAATTGGGGTGTGTATCCCTATTACAATAGAAAATACAAAAATAAAGTTTCCAGTCCTGACTCTAAATACATTAGGAGATATTAACCTCAGAACATCTCAAAAAACATAAAAAACTAGGTAAGTAATTTTAAAACCTAATTTTGGGGCACTAGATGATGGAATTTGGCCCCAAAAATTGGATTGTTTTGGACAAATGGGACTATAGGGAGTCATATTTGTTTATAACTCTCCCAAATAGCTCCCTGTCAAATTTCACGTCAATCGAAGCTACGGTTGAGAAGTTATGGCCCCGACAAAATGCACTAAAATTTAGGAAAAAAAATAAAAATTTCCCAAATTTCGTTGGATGCTCCTGCATCATTGGGTATAAGTGCCACCTCAAACCAAATATTTTACTATAAATTAGAGTGTATTCTAATTCCTTTTTAATAAAATTATTTGGTGTTCGCATAAACCCCTATATATCGTATGCAATACTTTTTATATATTTATTTTTAAAAAATACTAGGTAATGTGTTGACTCCATTTGTTTTTGGAAACTACTCTAAAATCCAAAACTAACTTGATGAGGTTGGATGAGGTATTATTCTAGTTCATGTAGCAATATAGTTTATGATAAATACTTCTTCAAACATCAAGAATTAAATAAAAAAGAAATAACATGAAGATATGTTTATTGGGAAAACCACAAGAAAATTAGGATGTTTGTGAAAAAATAAGGAGATTTATTTATAAATGATATAAGTTTAAATTAACTATATAATACATATCACTAATGTTGTAGAATTATAGGTGATACCAAACTTAGGTTATAGGTTGTAGGCATTGGGTTGAAATGGGTATTTTATAATACTAAGATTATTGAAGTGTTGCCTCCTACTTAGCTTTACTAGTAACAACTACAAAACTTAATGCTACTCATTGGATAAATAAAGAGAACTATTGTTATTATTCACAATAGAGTCATCTATACTAAATGCATTAATATAGAAATGTAGAATACAATTACAAAACAATATACAAAACTAAAAGCAACTTAATTTCCAGTAGTTTCAAGAGGGTGGTTAAAATGGATCACACTAAGCATGTATTATTATATTCTCAAGTTAAATAATAGGATAATAAGTGTAATTATTTTACCAATAGATTACTAGATATACATTTAATCGATAAAGGTATTCAAAATTTAGCACTAGGTATTAGTACCTCATGATTGTTTGTGTGTTGGTGCCAACATAGAAATGATGTTGACACTAGTGATGGAAG
Source organism: Wollemia nobilis (assembly GCA_028583015.1). Classification (NCBI taxonomy): domain Eukaryota; kingdom Viridiplantae; phylum Streptophyta; class Pinopsida; order Araucariales; family Araucariaceae; genus Wollemia; species Wollemia nobilis. The sequence continues at coordinate 14,901,267 of JAQPPZ010015100.1, forward strand.
TTGACATTTAAATTTAGGTTTGGTACTAGACAATTATAGTTTTTGATGTTGTAAAGAGATATTATTATTGATTGGTACTTATATATGGAATTTAATTATAACAAAAGTTATTACTGCTTGCACTAATCTATGGCATTGAACCAAAAAGTGGTACCAAGATTCAAAGGTCTATCTTTTCATTGGCATCTACTGGATCTTAAAAACTATATGGATGGACATAATTACAGTCTACTCGACTCATATCAATAACCCTCTTGGAAGAGCAATGGTCCTCGTTGTGTTCAAATACAAATAAGAAAATTGATGTTAATTGATCTAATTATGTACCACTTAGCTTGAGTGGCAAATCAACTAATTTTTATGGTGCCTAAAAGGTTGAGTTTCTTTACAATTATGTTTTTTGATGAAATTAATTAAAACTTATCCTCTAAGTCTCAACTGTATTAATCTAGACACAAGTCCACTAGATGTTTCATTGTGATTGGTTTAAACAAGGGTAGAACATATGGTTTGAGAAACTCAACATTAAAAACTAAATGTATTCTTAGACATAGTGGAAGATCAACAACAAAGTTGTTCTCTCCTACTACACTCAAAATAGTATAGATATCATAGCAAAAGGGTTAACATTTTTACTCGGGTTAAAGAAGCATTTTTAAAAGATGGATCCAAACATTGTCTTCCATTTAAGAACTATGAATATTATTGTAGCACCCAAGTGTTGTAGGTGATTTGGAGAGGAGAGGGCAATCCTCCAAGGGAGGTCCCAGGTTCAAATCTCCACCCTACCAAAAATCTAAATTGGGTATCCAGAATCCAATTGATAATGTTGGTATGGGCAGGGTCGGGTGTGACTCTCGGTTGAATTTGACCATGTAGAACCCTTTGTTCATGGTATCTCAGACCAAGGCGGCCCCACAATGGGTTTTTCGCTTTAAAAAAAAAAATTGTATTGATATGGTACTTCTTGAGCTTTTATTACTAGATATAATGCATATGCTAAAATTATTGATGCACATGCTTGGTGCATTATAAAACATGGTTAAATTTATCCACTTCATCGGTATGGGTTGGTATCTATGTTGATTGTCACTTGAAAGGTAATTTTTAAAGGAGTGTTAGGATAGAATTTTGGATATTCTTAGAATAGATTGTAACATGTGGAGTTGTGCAAGGTCCAATTGTATGAATATTATATGTAGGGAAATATTATCATCCTAAGTATGTCAACGGTCATGTTTATACATTTGGAGAAAAGTACATTAGCTTGTTAACCATATTATATATCTATGTGTTTGAAAAAAAAATAAAAACAAGAGTTTTAGGTGACCATCAAGTAAATCCCACAAGTATTTCTAAAACAAACTAATAAACCTTGAGTCCCTATTTGATATGATGGATTCCAAAATATTGGAAATAACCCATGCATGATAGAAAAATATATAGGAAATCCATGATAAGTTTATGCCCTTCTTGAATGGTACTATTATTGTTATATTCAAAAGCATGTTGACCATGATAAATATGCAGTCATTTTATTACTTGGTTGAAGGAAGACCTAATAGATAATATTTTTTGATATATTTGTAAGTACTTGAAGGAACTAGTAGCAGTGAATGGAATCCAATATTCTTGTTAGTTGGATTGGAAATATCGCATGAAACATAGGAATTAATAGCTATTAGATTTTTTTTGATAAATTTATAAGTCTTGTTAACACCAAAATATTCAATTACTATGAAATAGTGTACAAGAAAAATTAGTTATTCTAAAGGTATGCCAACCTAAATGCAAAGAATACCAAGTATATAAGAAATATTATCCCTAAGGTAGTGATATGGAATTTTCTTTCCATATACCAACTTCTATATTAAAGCTACAATTTGTTGGTATAGAGTATAATCCAACCATTGAAGTCATGGCCACAAGCATCCATTACTATGATGAGTGTCTATAATAGTGGTTGGCTAATACAATCAACTATTTCATTTTCATTTCTTGTTTAATGCTTGATAATAAAATGAAACTCCTATAGGTAAACCATCTACTTCATGTGTCACACATTCTCTTACTTGCTTTGAGTGTACTATATTTTAAAAAGGATCATGATCAGAGTGGATGTTATCCTTCTTACCCATGATGTAATGATATAATTTGTGGTTTATTGCACAGTGACATGTAATTATTTCTCATAGGTGGAGTAGTCTTCCACAATATCATTGAATGTCTCTAAATAATTGGTTATAGAGTGCCTATGCTTAATGAGAATACCCACAAGAAAATAATCAAATACACCATTATCAATCTAAAAATATTGATTGATGTATGACATAGTTAGCATTGAACATATGCACACATTTAATTCTTCAAATACCTCCACTTGAAATATTTTAATGTTTTGCAGTATTTAGTTGAGTGGCTAAGAAACATATGAGAAAGGACAAAGTGATAATAAAAGTTGACTAAGCCCAAGAAACCATTGAGCTCAATCAAGTTTGATGTAACATGTCATTATTGTATGGGTCTATTCTTGTTTAGATATACATGTATGACAAGGTGAGCGATTATGCATCCCAACTATTGCGTTTCTAAGATGCAAAAAATATACTTTGCAAGGTTGAATTGCAACTTGTGCTAGCACAAGGTATCCAAGACTTTTCACATATGTTGAACATACTCCTCCCACATCTTACCATAGGTGGGAATGCCATCTAAGTGTAAAATGGCAAAGGACTTCATGAATGGTCTCAAAATATCATTCATTAGGTATATGAATGTGGTTAACACATGTTGAAATGTCTAATCTACACTTAAATATTTAATCTACATTTATTATCCACAACCAACATTATAAGATGTAATTACTTGTGTATATCTATGGGATATCATTATGTAAAGTTTAATAAGGATTTATATATTTAGTCCATCGTCCCTTAGTTTAACCTTGTATAGTTAATATTATTATACCATAACCTTATGTTAGTTTAGGGTTTAGTAATTATAGAGGGATTTACACATATTTTCTACTCAATCCATTGTATTGGTGTGTGATATTTATTTCAATAATTTAGTATTAGGTACATAAGGATATCCTATCATAATTATGTATAGTCACCCTTTCCTTTCACTCTCTATATTCTTGCTATGGGATTTAGAAAATATTTTGTTTATGTTCATTATGATATAAATATTATGAAATCCAATGTGGTATGAAAGCAACATGAAACAAAGCTACTTTGTCATGTAGAGGACTCTTCCTTAGAGTCTATACTTCTATTTCTCAACAAGGAAGAGTTACATGGTAGATCATCATTTGAATAAAATAAGATACATTAGAAATATTTTTATTCTTTCATATAGAGGTCGATTATGCAAGAGTTTTGTTTGAGGAAAAATTAGATTTTCAAAACTTTTAAAAAGATAATTTTATCTCTTTCTTTCTTCAAAATAAGCTACATCCATAAGTGAGTTTTACTTTGTATTTAAGAATTATATTTGTATGGAGGGTTTGTGTTAATTCTCCCCTCCAAATTTCCTCTTGATGTAGTGCTCAAGAGGATCTACAAATAAAAGCATGTGTTTTTTCTTATTATAGAGGTCTTAGGTTCTATATTAATTCTAGGTATATATTGTCCTTTTTCATGGTGGTTTTGAAGTTCTATGTTTCTAAGGATGCATGGATTATCCTAATAGATGCATGGGGCAAGTGTTACAATGATTAAAATTGTAGACACCAAAATCCAGCCACTTGTAAGTCATCTATACCTTCCTGTCAGCCACGCGTCAGTTATCCATCCTTCCCGTCATTATTTGGCCCAATTTCACCTTTTCCTGCCATTATTTGGCCCAATTTCACCTTTCCCGCAATTTTTCATTCCCAAATTTATTTAAATTAATATTTATATATATATTTTAATATATTGTAATATATATATATAAATATAGTTTAAGCGATTTAATCTAAGCCGTCCATATTTCATTTAATCTCATCCATCCATCCTTCTTAATCCGTTTCACAACCTAGATTTATTCTCTACCCTTGGATCCACTTTAATCTTAGCCACACGTTCAAAGTGTCGTTAAAACCCTAAAGTGTGCCCTAAGAGTAGATTATAAATAGAGCCACATTGATGGCTCAAACCCTACTTTGATCTTGGCTATCTTTGCTATCTTTGCTATCTTTTGGACCAATCTCTTCTATTTCATCTATCTCTTCAGCCATCCATCGCCGCCCCTTTTCATCGCATCCATCGTCGCATCCGTCGCCAACTTCGTTGCCATCTCTTCTGCATTACTCTGTAGAATTCCCCATTCTTGTCGCAAGTGCCCGCGGGCGTTTACCCGCAACCATAGACGTAGACCGGCGTCTGCAACCCCGATCCAGAAGCACACAGGCGTTCAGCGAGTGCACCAGGGTGCCTTCCGTAACCGATTTGATAGCCACATTATTTCCAGGTGTCGCCTGGTCTAGCCGCGTTAACAGAGAATAGGTATAAATCAGTTTAAAGCAAGTAACTTCTTTTCATTTATTAATCTGTTGTTGAACACTCGCATTCTATTTTTCTAGGGTTTTAAATTGTTTCTGAGGGTTCACACAGTGGAGCCCTCTTATTAATTTCTAACTCCTTGATAGTGTTAATGTGTGCAGGATTTTAATGGCAGATCCGGTGTGTTGATAGCAGCTGTTTAAGCTGGAGTGGTCCGAGCTACATGATACAACAAAGCCCACTCACTCTATTGGGATTAAGGATACGTCTTAGAAAAATGCCATCACTTTATGCCAGCTAGGGTTTCGGAGAACCCTAGTACAAACTGTAATTTGTGTATCACAAAAAGGGTTACAGGCCCTGTTGTACTCAAAAGGAGTTTTTAAACTCCACTGATTAATAAAAATTGTTTGTTTTGTGCAACTTTCCTGTATTCCATTATTGTGGTTTTATTTCTGTTTGGCGTTGTATTTTTAATCTAAAAATGGTGATCACGGTGGGACCCCCTAGGGTTTTCATGTTTTTAATACTTGCTTTACTGATCTATTCCTGTTTTTGTTTTATTTTGCAGGTTTCGAAAATCGTGAAATTCACTATTCCAACGAACTAGGGTTTCTGAGGAGTTTGCAGAAAACGCAACAGACGCAGAGCGGCATCTGGAAGTCCAATACGAAACACAGAGGTGCATTTCATCCTGTGCAGACTCCCGTGGGCGTTTGAAGGTAGTTTTATAGAAAAGCGTAGGCTTCCGAGTAAGTGCGTTTTTCTTTCTTTGTTAAACTGTACTTTTTATGTTTTTGGTTTTTCTGTCGTATTCTGTTTCTTTTTCAGATCATTGCTTTAAAATGAACAAAAACTAAGTAATCTGGAAAAGAACAGTTAAGCTGTATATACATTATTTTTGTTACATTTTAGTTACATTTTTCTGCATTGCATTATTGGTTGTTGCTTGCATAAAAAAAAAAAAATTGCATACCTAGCTGCTTATTAGAATAGCTATGAATTATCTGTTTTAGTTATCTAAGTAGGACTATTGATTGGATGTCAATAGTACTCCCGCCATTGGGTGATTCCAGGTAGAGAAGTGGACGAACCTTCCGATTGCTCCTTTGATATCTGATATCATTGGTAGGCAAGGGGTTTTAAACGGTGTACTCCACTTCTTTAGAGGAAATGGCATATTTTCAATGGCCTCTTGCTTAGATCATTAGAACTTTTGATTTATAGCTTTGTATGTATACATTAGACAACTAAAACATTTAAAATAAAATTCACTACATTTCATATTGCATTTAAAACAGTAATATCTGGATTTCATCACCAGGTATTGCTTGAAGTTTAGTGATGGTGGAATTCATCTCCATCCATTAAAATTCTGCCTCAGACACCATAGGTCACCCCCAAGCAAACTTGCTGGATTTCATCACCAGTAAGAATCTTGTTGTCCTTTCCTAGCCATAGTTTTTACCTTTTTTTTGTGAATAATTCAAGATTAGATCACATGCAAAACTCATAAACCGGACACTTAAAATTTACTACAGATTAAGATCAGAAAATAATTAATTAACCGTAGGTAAGACACATTGGTTGAAACCTAGGTTGTGACTGTTTTCTGATAATTTCTTTAGTGTAAATTTATCATTCCAGTTTTGCATTTTTCTTTTCTAAATTTGTTTAGATTTATTGCTCTATGGTCTTAACAAGGAATCAATCTAAAATGTTAAATCTAAATAATCAAATGGGTAATTCACAAAACATCCCCACCACCAACATGACCACTTATCCTAGTGAATTTTAGGCAGGTTCACCTGCAGGTCTTTCACGCTCTTCTACCGTCTATCACATGGCCATGCCCATGGAGGAAGACAATTCCTATCATATTACCCACATTGATATGGCCCAAGTGCAAACTCACTTAAGAGATGGCACTGGTTATATCCTTGAGCCAATCCAAGATTCCCCTATGCAAGATTCTATTTTTCAGTAGGATATTGCATCAACCATACCCGTTGGTTTCACTCAAGTCTACACTAACCCTTTTTTTGAGGCTAATGTTGTATCTGCTCAGCTGGCTTCATCTCCAACATCTTCCCAGATGCTCAATTGTCCTCCTTTGGAGACAAATGTAGTGTCTTCCCGACCACTTTCTCCTCCATTTACCCGGGTGTACACCAATTCTCTCTATGAGGCTGGTGGAACCTCCTCTAACCATGACCAATTTCAACCCTCTTCTTCCCAAACCATTTATGGTTTCACCCTACCTGGGGCACAGTCTACTATTTCTTCCCAGGTACCGCCTACTTCAGCCACCTTCATTGCCCCTGCTATGCAGTCTCTTGTGACTACCATGGCAGCCTGCCCTCCACCTTCATCCAATCATCCCACATCCCTTGGGTTAGAAATTAATAAGGTTAGGGAGTACCTCGACAAGTTGCTTCAGCAACAACAACAACAAAATGCTCAACCACCTGTCATAGTAAATCCTACACCTCAACCAATTTCTACCCAGCTAGCTTTTCTTAGCTCAGGCCCCACCTGGGTACCCCAATATTCGGTGGTGTCCATTCCTACCCCACCTTTCTCCCAACCCAGTCCAGTTCATCATTCACCCCAATCACCTTCTTTTCGGTATCATCCATACCAACAACCTGTCCATTCCACACCGCCTAATCCAGGCAATTTCATCCCATCTCATCATTTTTCCACTCCTCCATTGCATCATCATAATCATAAAACGAATCAAAATTTTCATGAAGATTCTTGAATCCATGCTATGCAACAATAGATTGACAACCTTATGCTCAACATGCCTGGCTCATCTAGTTAGAAACCTACGCTAAGGTCGTTGATCAATCAACCAATTCATCCTTCGGTACCTTCACCACCATATCCGACTGATTTCACATTACCGAAGTTTGAAAAATTTTGAGGAACTGAGGATCCTCATGAACATGTCAGCTCATTCATGCATGCCTCGCTTTAGAATCCAAAATAATGACGCTCTTATGCTCAGAACTTTTCCTCAGACATTAGGAGGAGATGTTGTACAATGGTACAATCATTTACCTCACCATAGCATTTATGCTTACGAGCAATTGATTAATCTGTTTTTAGAACGATTCTCCCTAAATGTTCAAAAGAGAGTCTCATTAGCTGACTTATACAAGCTCAAGCAACATGACGATGAGACTGTTTATGACTTTGGAAACCGTTGGAGGGCTATCATTAATAAATTGCCATTCTCCCTACCAATGGAGGAGTTAACCAAAATGTTCACCTAGAGTTGTCTAAAACCTATCTCTTGGTTACTCCAATTACAACAATACAGGACTTTTGAAGAGGCTTTGGCCCAAGCAAGTATCATAGAAGACATTAAAGTCCAAGAGGGTGTTTTAAAACCCCGTAGAAAAGAATGGCAACAAAACGACCAACAACGAAATAATAATTATGGCCAAAACAAACAAGCACAGGCTAGTATAGCCTCAAATGTTAACCAAGTTAATCAAGTGGTGGTGAGCCAGCCCGTAATGGCTCAACAACAACAAGTAATGCAAAGTCAACCGCAACCAATTGCTTATCATGCGGTACCCGCCCCTACTCAACTAGCTCCCATTCCTGAGGAGCTACCCATCATATCGCAACCATCTTCCTCTTCCGCTATTCCATCTCATTCATCACTTTCTTCATCTCCTAATATTCCTTCTTCTTCATCAGTGACCACATGCACATGTGGCCATGACCAATCATCTCTTTCCACGTCATTACCCCATTCTTCTACACCTTCTTCAACATCACCTATTATTCCTCCATCTTCCCAACCATCACCAGCTGATGTTTCACAAGTTAGTGAAGCATCAACCCAACCAAATCCTTCCAATTCTTCTATCCCACATTCTTCTATTCCATCATCTAGTCCATCTCTCTCCTAAGTCAAGGTCCATCTCACTGATGCAGGTATTGGTGAGTATGCCATCCAAGATGTCCACATCACACCGTTCAATGTGCAAATAGTTAAAGATTTTGGTCATCCACATGACCAACATTTATCCATTGGATCGGTTTATAACATGGGTTCTATGCCAAATTCCATTAATTTTGTATATGGGGGAATAGAGTCATCTTCTAGTCCTACCACCATACTAGAACCCAAGCATCTAGTCCCTGCCAATATCGAAAGGATGGAGGGTTTTCCCTCTCGCTATTTCCACAGACATAATTGGTAGCAATTTGGCCTAGGTCGCTACGAGCAAGGAGTAACTGAACGCATCGATATGCCATACCAGAGACCCACTGAGCGTTTTGGTTTGGGCTACCAACCACTTCCATCCCTTTCTTCTTTTGAATGAGCTTTTCAAAGCATTAATCTTAATTCAGAAGAAGAAATCCTCCACCCCGACGAATCCAAAGATGAAGCCTATGAAGAATTTGACGTCATGTCAAATGGTGATGAATCTAAAGAAGAGTCGGCGCCCATTGTTTCCCTCACTGAACAAGACGAGTTTTATCTCCAATTGTTCCCTCTCCAAGAAGCCATCTTTCACTTATTTCTTCCACAAGAACGAGGTGAACCACCCCCTCCGCCACATCCATAAGCCATAATCCAAACTTGTATTATATGTATATACTAAAATAGTGGTTTTCACCACTACAAAAAAAAAAAAAAAATTGAAAAACTATGTTGTTTTGCATCTCAGGTCTTCCGAGGTCTTCACCGATTTTCCCTTCCATTCCACCCATCCTTTCTTCCATAAGTCGATAATGAATTTCGAAGACTTATTCACCCCGCTCCATAATCCATATGATCCGGATAATCCTAAGAAATGTGTCTTTGGTGTTACCTCAGGCAAACTCCTAGGTTTTATTATCTCTAAACGAGGTATTGAGGTGGACCCAAACAAGGTCAAAGCCATTATGGAAATGTGTCCCCCAACTAATTTTAAGGAGTTGCGTAGTTTACAAGGAAATATTAATTCAATCCGTCGCTTTATTGCACAACTTTCTGATAAATGTAGGCCATTTTGCCACCTACTACAAAAGGGGGTACAATTTTCATGGACAGATGAGTGTCAGAAAGCCTTTGATGACATCAAGCAGTACTTAGCATCTCCTCCAGTCTTAGCTCCGCCTCGTCGAGATCCCTTCCTTGCGAATTTCTTTGCAGGAATTTATTGATGATGATACTGCTAGACAAGCACATCTTGATCAACTCACACTCATAGATGAAAAACGAATCAATGCTTTAGAGCATTTGCGAGTTTATCAAGACCGATTGAAACGTGCTTACAATGCCAAAGTTCATCTAAGAGAATTTCAAGTAGGAGATCTTGTCCTTAAAGAGAATAAAAAAAACACCAATGCATTGCCGCATCTTCGAGATAAATTCACGGCTAATTGGTTAGGTCCATATATGGTCACTGAAAGAGTGGGTAATGGAACTTATAGACTTGCCAGTTTAGAGGGAGAGGAAGAACCCGAACCACTTAATGTTATACACTTGAGGGCATTCTACGCATAGTTTGAATTTTATATGTACATATATACATGGCTTGTACAAAAAAAAAAAAAAAAAAAAAACAAATAAAATAAAAAGAATTTGCATTTCATTGTTAGTTGCATACATCTCATTCAAAAACATTGCATTTCATGTGCATACATCTCATTGAAAACCATAACATTTCATTTTTAGCCATAGTTGCATATCATGTTAGAGACCATTCTATCTTTTGGATATAAAATTTGGTCAAGCAAAAGTCATGTTGCCTTAATCGAGGGCACCTTCATAAAATCCATCAAATCGAATTGTCATTCGTACACCCATTTTCCATTTGCACATATTTACATTGCCAAAATGTTTTTAGTCACTCAGCCATTCCTAGTGTTTTAAGCAAATTTTTAAATGCATGTCAAAGTTCTCTAGGGCCATATCACAAATTACACTGTCTTAAGTTTTTGTGCTGCATTGTGTCTTCACACAAAGCAGCTCAAAAAGGGGCATCTGTAGACACCAAAATCCAGCCACTTGTAAGTCATCTATACCTTCCTGTCAGCCACACGTCAGTTATCCATCCTTCCCGCCATTATTTGGCCCAATTTCACCTTTTCCCACCATTATTTGGCCCAATTTCACCTTTCCCGTCATTTTTCATTCCCAAATTTATTTAAATTAATATTTATATATATATTTTAATATATTTTAATATATATATATATATATATATATATATATATATATATATATATATAAATATAGTTTAAGTGATTTAATCTAAGCCGTCCATATTTCATTTAATTTCATCCGTCCATCCATCTTAATCCATTTCACAACCTAGATTTATTCTCTACCCTTGGATCCACTTTAATCTTAGCCACACGTTCAAAGTGTCGTTAAAACCCTAAAGTGTGCCCTAAGAGTAGATTATAAATTGAGTCACCTTGATGGCTCAAGGCTGGATCTCTTTTACTATCTCTCTTTTGTTATCTATCGCTATCTATCTCTTCTTCAGCTAAACCTACCCATCCATCGTCGTCCCTTTTTCGTCGTATCTATCGCCGCATCCGTCGCCAACTTCACCACCATCCCTTCTGCAGCATTCTGCAGAATCCCCCATTCTTGTCGCAAGTGCCCACGGGCGTTTACCCGCAGCCACAGACGCAGATCGACATCTGCAACCCCGATCCAGAAGCACGCGGGCGTTCAGCGAGTGCACCAGGGTGCCTTCTGTAACCGATTTGACAGCCACATTATTTCCAGGTACCGCCTGGTCTAGCCACGTTAACAGAGAACAGGTATAAATCAGTTTAAAGCAAGTAACTTCTTTTCGTTTATTAATCTGTTGTTGAACTCCCGCATTCTATTTTTCTAGGGTTTTAAATTATTTCTGAGGGTTCACACAGTGGAGCCCTCTTATTAATTTCTAACTCCTTGATAGTGTTAATGTGTGCAGGATTTTAATGGCAGATCCGGTGTGTTGATAGCAGCTGTTTAAGCTGGAGTGGTCCGAGCTACAGGATACAACAAAGCCCACTCACTCTGTTGGGATTAAGGATATGTCTTCGAAAACGCCACCACTTTATGCCAGCTAGGGTTTCGGAGAACCCTAGCACAAACTGTAATTTGTGTATCACAAAAAGGGTTACGAGCCTCGTTGTACTCAAAAGGAGTTTTTAAACTCCACTGATTAATAAAAATTGTTTGTTTTGTGCAACTTTCCTGTATTCCATTATTGTGGTTTTATTTCTGTTTGGCATTGTATTTTTAATCTACAAAAATAAAGTCAACGCATTCTATTTTATGCATAATATTGGATTTCATGATACTTTTCATAAATGAAAGGAATCAACATATTAACTAGAAATAATAGTAACTCATAAAAATAACACATGCAATACTAAAAGTATTCATAGACACCAACATAATCTTCTAAAGGAAATAATAACACTCCATCTAAAGAATAAATGGTTGTTTTTAAGAGGTATAAATACCCAATTATAAATTAAATTTAGGTCAAGGTTAAATAATCAATATTTAGGGTTAATTAAATATTACAATAAAACCACCTATACAAGGTGTACAATGATCTAAACTGATGTAGAATAAATATAGAATAAAATTAAATCATAGCCTCAAGTTAATATTAATACCATATTTTAAATTTTTTCCCATAAATTGAACTGAGGATATGGATATAGATTCTTATCAAGTATACCCCTTTAAAGGACACTAGCAATCACATAAAAAGCACCTCAAGCATGACCTTAGCCATGATATATTTTGTATACTTTATTGGTAGCACATAGACTAGATCAAGCATCCTATATGCATAAAACCATCACATATAGTCCATCCAAACCTCAATTTACTTCAACTGTAGATGAAACATTAGATTGAAGACAAGCTTAATGGAACTTAAATTATCGCAATGAAGAGTGTTTGAAAACTAATAAGGAATACCCCTTGCTCCAAAAGCATAAGAATTAATTGAAGGTGTTTTGTGGCCTCATTAGTAAAACTATATTTAGCTTTCATAAATGACTAAGATATAGTGGACTATTGTCTATAACACCAAGATACTAGTCCATAGCTAAGATAGAAAACAAACCCAATAGTGGATCACCTTTAGTCCTAATAATTGGATCAATCTACATCATAAAATCTTATCAAACCTAAAGGTGCTTGAATTAAATAGTGAATACCCATATAGTATGTACCTTTTATGTACCAAAGTATCTACTTGTTTTTGTGCAGTGACTTTCATGGTGATGCATGCATATACCTAGAATAATAGCTGACATAAAATGCAATATCTAGTAGAGTGTGGGTAAGATAAAGAGACCCCTCAAATGTGAATAATACAAAATAGCATGTAGAAAAGGAGAAGTAAAATATAACCATAAATTCAAACCAAAAGCAAAGGGGGTCTCATCAAGTTTACAATATATCATCCTAAACCATTGTAAAATATCCAAGGCATACCTAGGTTGAGAAATGGTTATCTTGGAGGGTGATTAATAAAATTAAAAAAAAAAAAAAAATGCAAAATTATCAAATATATCATCTCAAAAGTGTCATAAATCTATGAATTCATCTCTTGAATAAAGGATGTTGAACTTCCCACGATGAAAAGATCATTAATATATGACATAATAACCAAATTCTAATCATCCTTATGATTGATGGTGATATAATGCTCTTTCTCATAGCACCTAAAATAATAATTGAGAAAGGAGAAATTTATCTTCTCATACCAAGCACAAGGAGCCTTAAACCCATATAAGAACCTCTTCAGCTGGTATACCAAGGGAGTAGGTCTATAAATATCAAAACCAAGTGGTTTTGCATATATATCTCTTGAAGCTCATCATGAAGAAATACACTTTTCACATTCATATGATAAACCTTACAACCATAAGAAGCAACCATAGACATGGTAATCTAAGTAGAATCCATCTTGGCAATCAAGAAAAAAGTCTCCAGGTAGACAATTTACTCCTTGTGAGAAAATCACTTAACAAAAGGTATTCTTACCTTCTAGACTATAAATAAGCTCCCATGTGTCATTTTTCATCAATGACTCATACTCGATAAGCATAACATCCTCACATTTCATACAGTCCTTGGCATAAGAATAGGTGAGGGGATATCTAAAAGTATTAACCCTTAAAATTAAGTCTCAAGAGGGATCCTTCTAATGATCCTTCTAAGAAATAATGAGATGTCAAGAGTCTAGAACCACTTGGGTTATGGATGAACCATGAAAAACTAAGCCACACCATGTCAAGAAGCAACACAAAAAAAAAAAATTATATTAAAGTATCCAATCCAAAATCACCATCCACTTAAACATCCATCATAATGTAAGATATATGGAGATCAATATCAGTTGCTCTAAGATCTAAAATTTTAGGTGTTGAAGAAAAATCTAAAGAGGATTCAAATTAGAGGATTTAACAAAAGAATCTAGAACAACTAGAATGGTGCCAATCAGAATCTCCAAGGGAGTAGTAAAATATATTATGGGAGCTATGAAAGAAGAGTCATTGGATAAAATAATAGGAAGAGGGATAGAATATATAGCTAGAAGTTCCTTCTCAAATATCACATCTCTTTGAATAAGAATATCTCAATGTCAAGATCATACAAATGATAAGCCTTAGAGTATCATAATATCCTATAAAAATGCATTGATGGGTCTTTGCATCCACATTTTCCCGTGTATCTTTAGGAGTATGAGCCCATGCAATGGATTAAAATATACAAAATTAAGACACATCAAGTTGGTTACATGTCAACCTATGCAAAGGATTCATACATTGAATGGATCAAGTCAAATTCATATTGAAAATATGAGTTGCATAAGCCATTACTTCATCTCAAAATTGGGGCTCCATCTACTAACATGCAACTACAATTGACCATCTCAACATTAAAATTATTCTTATATTTAGCCAATCCATTCTTATCTAGGGTATAATGGATGACCCTTTGAAATTAAATACCATGAAGAGTCAAAAAATTAGCAAAGGCATGATTCACATTCTTGCCTCCTCTATATATACACAACTAATTAATTTTCAAACTATTTCTCCATAAGTGCCTTGAAGCATTTGAACTTTACTAAAGCTTTATATTCATACAAATTGTGTATGAACAAAAATGACTAAAGAAATTATTAATAAATATAAAAAATAACTTATTCTTAGAAATAAATGATGCTCTCATGAGTCCATAAATATCATTGTGAATGAGCTCATGTAGCATATCTAGGAAACCATTTTGGAAAGGACTCTTGATGATACTTTATCAATTGATATATACTCATATGCCTCAAGGATCCATAGCCAAGGCATCCAAGCTTGTGATGATATCACTGATAAACTTCATATACCTTTGTCACCATAGCTTTAAATTTTATCTTCTCGAGGGAAGAAGAAGAATTTGAACTATCACAAAGCTTATATATTTTATCGAATTCATCATAAAATCTTGAGGAAATTGTCTTAAATCCATTATCAATATCCTTAGTCACCAATAAATCTAGCCAAAACTCAAACTTCTTATTTGTATTATTAATGTGATAGATAGATAAAATATTAGGGCCTACATTAGGTACATGAACGACTTCATCAAAGGAATATAAAACAACTATTACCTCACTACATCTAGACACCTATAAAGAGGAATTATTTCTAGTAACCATGTGCTCTCTAGAATATTGTATGTTATAATCATCCAAGAGATGATGATTTATAGTCATGTGTTGAGTTATCCCTATATTTTGAATTATTGTTTAGAAGAGGTCGATGTCACTGAATGAATAATTAATAGGATTCCGATTTTTTTCTAATTGGTCTACCATTAGGATAATATAGCAAATCAAATACCACCAAGTTTCATTGATTTATACAAGGGGGTGTCATTGTGAACTAAGGGACCAAGGAGAGAAAATATTAGAGATGATATATTTCTCTCTATAATGAAAGCTTGTATGGGCCAATGGATCCTAATATATTCTCTTTCCAAAGGTACATGAACTAGATCAACTTTTTCCAAAACATGAAATCATAACTCCATCTCCTAGATCAAGATGTTGATATTCCTATAAGAAGATATTCAACATACATAATGGTGACTACAATCTATGTCCTAATCTCAAGAGAAAGTAGTTAAAACATGAAGCAATAGGTAGGTCTTTGAATAATCCATCCTCACGGATATAAAGATCCCATAGGAACAATGTGTGGCTTGCACTGATCATCCAAATCCTACTACCCTTGCAACCCGAAAACATCCAATTACGACAATAATAGGTTTTTGGAGTTAGACCAAACATCCACTTTGAGAAAAGAGAAGGATAAACACCTGTATGAAATATCTCAAATATAGTATAACTAACCAACCACTACACTATCAAGCTCAATTGTAGTTATATGTTTGGAGCTTTGTGAAGATATCAAACCTGAGAGGAAAGTATTTTGAGCCTATGAACTTCTTGCAAAACAATGATCTTAAATCATAAATGAGCTGGATGCAAGAAAATTTGCCACATATCATGCCAATGGACTATTTGAGTTCAAATTGCACCAAAAATATGAATGTCAATTGGGACCATTTTACACAAAAATATCATATAAAAGTGTAATAAGTCCTTTAGTTGATATCACCAATATATAGTAGATCTCAAAAAACTAACAAATTTGAAAAAATGGCCCAAAATAATTACCTTTGCAAAGGTTGTAATTTTTAGTAGTTTGAGCTTGTTGGAGTTGAATAAAAGCAAAAATTAATTAACAGACCTTAGATAATATTCCATCTAACTAGAGAGTGTCACATGTCACTTCCATGTACGACCCGTAATAACATCATTAATTGATAGGAGAACACACTAGGATGGAGAACAATGAATCAAAATGCGATATTTTTTGGGGTTTGATTGGATGGCATATATATATATACATACATACATATATATAGATAGATAAATAAAAAAATACCCAAAAATTTTTTGGCTTGAACTTGGTTCTAGTGGGCTTGAACATATTGCAACCCCTCTTAGTAGATACAATGCCATCAACATGCATGAGAAAAAGACCACATTCAAAGATATGAATTAAGGGAAAACACCAAGAGAAGTTAAAAAGGATTAGCTGATATTTGAACCTGTATTTTCAAACATGAGAATCCCTTATATTTTTGTGTTATAGCAACACACCCTACATGGATAACTTGAAACATAAGTAATCCTTTGTTATCTTTTACCTCTTACAAGCTCAGTATTAAGAAATAATAAATGATATGTATCAAATCCAAGACCTTAGACAAGATGTCTAGTCACCCTACTACTATCTCGTAGGCATGGAAACACTCAAAATAGTAAGGAACTTCCATATTTTTCCAACATAAAGGTACTAATGAAGAGAAAAGAAAACTTGTCAAAACACATTGATGAGATTTGAACTTGTGATACAAAGAAATCAATGCACAGTAGTTACCATTGTGCCACATCACTTAATGCAACTATGAGACCAAATATCCTCATTGATTTTCTGAAAAATGTGTGATTCCTCCAAAACCAAGGAGTGTACCTCTAATACTTGAACCAAGGAAATTTGACTAGCTACAAAGCAGTACAACCATTGCTCTATCACCTGTCAAGTGCATATGAACAAGTCTCTGTGTGCTAGATAATTCACAAATATTTTTTCAAAAAAAATAATCACACACTGCCCTTTCCTCTTCTACCATGAAATATAATATTTCTTGGAATATTCCATTTCAAATTTTAAATTTTTGGAGGAAAAAGGGAAAAATATTTGGATGGAAAAAGGATACCTCATATGGTGAATCATAAAAAGTGTTGAACTAGGACCCCCTTAAAATTTTGCAAGAAATCTAATGAAACTTAAGGATCATCCATGTTTATCTTGGTTTGGCCTATACAACCTTTTTGTGTGATTGAGTGAAGTTGCTTTATTTTGGCTTAGATACAAAGTTGGATTTCATAATAATTTCTAGAAATACCATAAAAAAATAGATTCCGCCACAATCATATGCAAAAATGAAGAAGAGCAAAAAAGAACATATAAACAAAAAATAGAGAAGCATAAAAACAACATGAAAGAAAAGAAGGAATAAGGGATAGCTACTAATAGGCACCCTAATATCTCACATACCACAAATTGATACAATGTCTCAAACATTGGGGGGTATTTATAGTGATTCCAGAACCCCAATTATAAGTTAACCTCAAATCGATAGTCAATTGACTTTGAGGTTAAATTACAATAATATAATAACAAATTACACCCTTTAATAAAGGTTATCCATAAAGGTGGATTAATCAATATCACTAAGGGTGAAATGTGAATTGTGCCCTTAGGATTATATAAAAATACTTGTAGGTTTACATAAATTATGCCCAAAGGCTTCACATGAAGAAGGCCCATAGACTTACATATGCACTTGCTTGTAGGCTACATTAGAGAATGCTCAAACACTTACATAGCAATTACCCATAGTCTACATAAATATCACCCATAGGTAATTCATCACTATTAGCATTGGCCTAATAAGATCAAATTATAAATATTTCAACAATAATAACTCACAAAAAGAATACACATAGTGATAAGGGTGTTCATAGACACCAAAATAATCTCATTAAAGGAAAGAATCACACTCCAACCAATGAACAATTAATGGGTCTCAAGGGTTATAAATACCCAATTACAAGTGACCTTTAGGTTTAATAGTAAAATATTACAATAAACAAACACTATACAAGGTGCATAGAGGACTAAAGGGGTATATAATAAATATAACATAAAATTCTATCATGGCCTAAAGTAAAGCTTAACAAAACATATTCCAAGAATAATTTGAATCCTATCATCATTATTTTATTGGGAAAGATAAGCCCACATGCTCATGGAAAGTATCATCTTCGAGGAGAAGACTCTCCCCTACTAGCAATGGTTGAAAATGTGGCTAATGCATTTGTATGTAGGTTGTTGTTCAACATGGTCACAAGTTTAATTTGTATCTCTTTCATTTTGCAAGGGCTATAGTTTTTGGAATTATCATGGGGTTTGTGGCTTGGACCTTCTTCAAGAAATGTCTTCTCTCCTACCCAATGACAATGGCACATGTGATGGTAAGGGTAAGGGTGCTTTGGATGCTTTCTAGATTGTCATATGTTCAAATATGACTCCTTTTTTTACCTTAGAATACAAAGCATATGAATTTGTATCATTTCCTTACCTCGATGGCTGAGGGCACCTATTTTTTTCAAAGCATAGACATGCACAACTAGCTAGATTGGCTAGCCTTGGTCACTCCCCATCCATGATTCACAAGTCCAAACCTTATGATATTTATTCCTTAAAATCCCCATCCGGTGGAAATTGATATGATATTTTAATTGAAGATGAAAATCTATAATCATAACAAAAAAACTTGTGTTCCATCATTTGCTTAGTATGCACAATGATAGATTGGTAACAAATAATTTGTGTTAGACTCCATTTAGTTCTTATATGCTAAGTGGTGATTTTTTTTTACTATAATAGTTATAATATTTAAGGAGTTAATTATTTATTTTTTTCCTTTGAGGACTAATTATATGAGAATTTTGGAGGCTATAATTTTCACAAGCAAATTTGTTTTGACCTCATTTTTTCAGATTACATATTTTTGTAGCTCTTCGTATTAATGACATTATCTCAACTTATTATAGTGCAAGTGATAAAATTGGGAAAGATAAATCTTCTAGCATGTGTTGCTTGAATAGGATGAATTACACTATTGATCAACTCAAATAATATATCTATTGATAAATAAGAAACATTGGTGCATCTTCAAAGAAGAATTTGTAAATGTTCTTGATAAGAAAATCACTATAACGATGAGGCTCTTGGTTTATTTATGATGTTGTTTGATATAGACAAATTTTTCCATATTAAAGATTAATATTATCCTAGTAATATGTGGACCAAGTTGAAAGAATTGTCTAGAGAAGTAAATTCTATAGAAGTTAGTCCGTTGGAGATACAAATTTCCTCATAATGATATACTTTTAATAATGTTGAGGATAATATTACAAGGTTTAAGGATATAAGTGTAGATATTGCATATTGAGTAGGCAATAAGAAGGATGATGCAAAATGTGTCAATATTATCCTTTCTAATAGCTCCTCTTCCTTTCAAATCGTTAGCTTATTCGGTCATGTGGTTCATATCTTCTTAAATGGGCATAAAAAATCAACCCATAATGCTCTTTTCTTTCTTCTTGTTCACTTCCAAGTGGCTATGCAAACCTATTGTGATTCTTCTTAGATACATGGTTATGTAAAGGATATCAAACCTATTAAGTCTAAGGCTAAGCAACTCAATGGTAACTCAATGCCTTCAAAGAATTGAAACCCCCTTATGAATACTATAAAAGAGAAGACCATCTTAAAATTGTCTTGTGAGATTATATAAGATTAAATTAGACTTTGAGAATTCAAGAGATAGTCTTCGAAATAAAAAGGGAGATTTTGATGGGTCATTCTCATTTCACATTGGACTGTCCTATGAAATATTCAATTAAGGGGGAATATGTTATCATTAATGTCTTCTCTCCTTGACCCTTCAGTTCAAATTATGAAGGTGTTGAAATGTGTAGCATGATAATGTTGCCCAAGGCCAACATTATATGATGTAATAAATTATATATTCCTATAGACTAGCATTGTATCATGTTTAGTGAAGATTTATGTATTTAGCCTATAGATCCATGTTAACCTTATTATACCCTAAATTTATTAAGGCTACGTAATTATATATGTATTTATCCACCTCTACTAGTTGATCAATTGTATCATTGTCTGATTTTTATTTTAATAATTTAGTGTTAGATGCCTAATGAAATCCTCTCATTCTTGTGTGTAATTGCTCTTTCCTTTAAGTATATATTCCTCTTACTATGATATTTGAATAGTCTTTTGTTTTTTTCTATTTTTATGAATGACTATCAACTTCAAGAACACGTTTATTAGGTCAAAAAGCATAACCAACCAATTGAAAAACCCTTTCCTTGTTCATTAAAATTGTTTTCTATATATATTTAAAGATGATCAAAACCTAATGATAATAGACTTGAGGTTGATCTTGTTGAAGTAGCATGCTTCCTAGAGTTGGTTAAAAAATATCATCCATGTGGGGTATTGGATACCCTATTCTTCATAGAGATATGTTTTAGGGTACAATAGTCTATGCACATGATCCAAGTACCATATTTCTTTATCTAGGGTAGATCTCTTTTGTTTATCAACACCTCTATTTATTCTTCTAAAGAGAATATCACTAGAGAATGATGTTAGTCAAATGTGAACTTGGGAATTAGATCAATATGGTGTTTCATAATATAGTTAAGAGGGAATCCCTATAGTTATCGAATAACATCAAAATATGGATGAAAAATTATGTTACTTTGATAGGATTGTTTAGAAATCACCAAACTATGCACTACAAGGGAAATATTCTTTGCACAATATGTCTCAAGGTGGACCATAAGTAGCACAAATTATTGAGAATGAAAAATGAGTTTCTTACACTACTAAGTAGAGACAAGAGTTACCTTGCTCTAGGGTCGAAAATTTGAAATGTGATAAGTCATGTCCTTGATGTGCATAGACCATTACTAGGTATGGTTGCGTAGGTCACCTTGCATTCAAATAAGTATAACCTTTCAAGTAGGATGATATGTTAGAAATAAACTATTACATCATTTGGATTATGTAAATGTACCTTTCTTGGTACATACTTAGGATATTAAATTACTTTAGGGGGAAGTTATCTAGTTACTTCATGCAATGTAATAAATGCACAAGTGTCAAAGTGCAATATGTTCCTTGCACATCTAGGTAGAGTGTTGGTCAAGGAACCTATTTTCTATATAAAGTGCCATAGACATAGAGCAATATCTAGCAGTAGGAAGTAGTCTAGACTAGAGTGGCATTATGTAGCACTGTGATGTATTGTGATGGGATGTAATATGCTAAATGCCTATTCTTGAGATGTAGCTATATTCATGGAGTATTAATTTCCTCCACAACTACTTTAGTAAGCATATACATCATTTCTATTTATAGTATATTTTTAATCATCTCATAAATTTACTTCATTTCATATTATTCTACATCTTATGATTGTTATATCTCATTACATGCTACATCAGAAGCTAATAGTGGTATCAGAGCCATACTAGGTTAATAGGAAAACCACCATTATCATTGACCTTGAATTTTTGACAACCTAATGTGCCATTGGACCAGTCACTATCAAAAATTCTTAGAAGATTCTTGGTCATAGAATTAAAAAGAGCCATAAGGGAGGACTAAAATAAATCTTAAATTCTGGAATATTGAGATTGCATATGGTTAGAGTCTTTCCACAGAGTTTCAATGGCAAACTTGTGAAGACTAGGACTCAAAACTTGATACACTAGTTTGATCAATCAAGTAGTGAAGCTCATCTAAGAGATCTAGAGAAACTAACCTGAAGGTTATTCTATTACAGGTAATTATACCCAGATTATTGGGACTCCTCCTACAATAGAAAGCTAGGATATTTCAACTTTGTTGCTCAAAGGTCAGAGTGCCTTCATAGTGTAGAGATTAGTTGTTATAAGATAACACTACAGAAGAGACTTCTGGAGAAGAATTGCAGTGAAGTTTGGAGATATGAGATCTCCATTGCTAAATTGGAAACTTCACAAGAAGAAAAGGCCACATAAGCCTTGATATAGAAGAAAATACCACATAAGCCTGATCCAGAGGGAAATGCCACAAAAGACTTGGTACTATATAAAATGTCATAGAAACCTTGAAGAAAAGGCTACAGAAGCCTTGATCCTGAATAAGAATTTAGAAGAGAGTATCTAATTCAAAATTAGATTTCAGTGTTAATACTTTATTACAGGAATAGGAAGATTTAGTGAGTTGGGAAAGCTTCGTACAAATTTTTTAGGAAAAATATCTTCTTCATAATTAATCCAGCACCTAAAGCAAAAAATATTATGAGAAGATCTCATTGATGAAGAAGGACTAGGAGAATCCTGCTCGAATACAGAGGTAGAAAAATTAGAGATCTATGAGAATATCTCACCACCAAAACTTCTAGAAGAAGAAGGTTGAAGATAAGGTCTCAAAGAAGACCTAAAGAAGCTACAAGTCCTTACAAAGGCCTCTATGAGAATTTAGTAAAAGGCTTGGAGAACCTTACTGAAGAAATTATCAACGGAGTTCCAAGAACTCATTAAAGAAATTCACTATTGGAGATAGTGAAATATTTGGGATAATTATCGCCATACGACAACAAGTCGAAGAAGAAAAATTTGGCAAGGAGTGCCAAACTTAGAAGACCTCAAGATATTCAAAATCTTGAGAAGAAGATCCTGTTTGAATTCAAAATTTGACAAGAATATTGAAGGAATATGAAGAACATGTGCTGATACTAAGAGTAGGGGTTGAACAGTATAACATAATTTTTTTCTCCAAATAGTAACATCAACATTAATAAAATAGTGAATATCACACAAAGCATCACACACATGAGAGACATCATTTTTAACGTGGTTCACCCAATGTGGGCTACCTCCATAGAAAATATTTCTCAAATAATC
This sequence comes from Wollemia nobilis, assembly GCA_028583015.1. Taxonomy (NCBI): domain Eukaryota; kingdom Viridiplantae; phylum Streptophyta; class Pinopsida; order Araucariales; family Araucariaceae; genus Wollemia; species Wollemia nobilis. Next base: position 14,924,416 of record JAQPPZ010015100.1, read on the forward strand.
TTTTTGGAATCCTTCCCAAGTACAATATTTATAGACCTCTATCCAAAGGATATGTTGATTCCCTAATCTCAAGTTCGTGGATCTCTTCCATAGGAGAACTCTTTTCCATTCTATGCTGGCTAGTGATCTTCTAGAAGACTCCATCTCTCTGTTGCACTAACTGGTGGATCTCTCTCCACTTGAAGACTCCTCACTCAGATATATCTTCAATTGTCCTAGTTGTTGGATCTCTATCCAATAAGACTTTCTCCTCTATACTCTTTCACCTCCAAAGCTATGTCTCAATAGGTTCACTCGAAACCTTCTCAAATCTTCTCAAAAATCTCACTCAAAACTTGTACAAATCTGCTCAATAGGTCCACATAGAACCTTATCAAATATGCTCAATAGGTCCACATAGAACCTATCCAAATATGTTCAACAAGTTCACTTAGAACTTGTACAAATCTGCTCAACAGGTTCACATAGAACCTGCTCAAATCTGATCAACAGGTCCACACATAACCTATCTAAATCTGCTTAACAAGTCCACACAGAACTTGTCTAAATCTGCTCAATAGGTCCACATATAACCTACTCAAATATGCTCAACAGGTCCACATAGAACCTGTCCAAATATGCTCAACAAGCTCACTCAGAACTTGTCCAAATCTACTCAACAAGTCCACACAGAACCTGCTCAAATCTGCTCAATAGGTCCACACAGAACCTGTCCAAATCTGCTCAACAAGTCCACACAAAACTTGTCCAAATCTGCTCAACAAGTCCTCTCTAGGACTTGCTCAAATCTGCTCAATAAGTCCTCTCTAGGACTTGCTCAAATCTGCATAGCAAGCTTCCACAAAATCTTACTCAAAATCAGTCCACAAGCCTTCTCAAAGACTTGTCTCAAATATGCTTAACAAGCTCACACATAACTTATCCAATCTCATAGAATCATAAAGAGAATTTTTAGAGACTCGATATGTTCTATATTTAATGCTCAATAAATATCTCAACTCAATCTCATAGAAGCATAAAGAGAATTTTTAGAGACTCAATATGTTCTATACTCAAATCTTAATCTCAACTCAAATCAATCTCATAGAAGCATAAAGAGAATTGTTAGAGACTTTATATGTTCTATACTCAAATCCCAATCTCAACTCAAATCAATCTCATAGAATAGTTTGTTTTATGGAACTTGAACAACCACATGCATCCACTTGACTAGGATCAATCAACTCAACTCAACCAATCACCTCAATGAACAACCCTTTCTCACAAACCCTAGTCCAAGCATGTATCAACCAACTCAAAATATTTTCAATAATGCTCAAAAACAAATCTCATATGACAATGATACTCATGTTCTCTTCTAACTCAAGTTCAATTTATTTGCACAACCAATGGGCTCTAACAACAATGCTTATAAAAAAAGATTTAATCACAACTCTTAATCCAGAAAACCTTGAAGCACTACACCAATCACTTTAGAAAAGGAAACCACAATCAATCCTTTTCACTCCAAATATATTTTCAGAAATCAACCATCATAATCAGTCAATAGGAGAATGTGCCCATACATTTGATGAAGATGAAGAAGCCTCTTTGGAAATCTGCCACAATCACAATATTCTTTTGCCAATCCTCACAAGGGTTAGAAGATCACAAAATAATCAACATTACTCCACTTCACAATAATATTCACCAAGGATTTTAATTAGAAAACCTTATTAAGAATTAATGCACAACTTCCTTATCACTCCTAAAACCACTTGTACCATAAAATAAAAAAAATCAAATAATTGCATAACCTTGTCACTCCACAAACCACTTATACCATAAAATAAATCAAATATTTTATATCCTTCCTTTCAACACTTTTGCACTCAAAAAATAATCACAAAGCTTTCTTAGGCAATATCTCACATTAATCAAATATCAAACCTTATTAAAATATTAAAGCTTGCTCAACCTTATATCTCCCACAAAAATTATAATCAAACCTTAGCAAAATATTAAAGCTTGCTCAACCTTATATCTCCCACAAAAATCATAATCAAACCTTAGCAAGCAAATATTTTAATTAAAATATTTACCCCCACAAATATCGGAGTCGGAGTGCATACCTCAAAGGAGCCCTCGAAGGGCCTTGGCATTTCAAACCTTTGCCCACCATGCTGCTAAGCGACAGCTTAGCCGCATGAGCTAACATTGCCCACGTGAGTGCCTTGGCCACTCTATTCCTTAAACTGTGTGTGCTTTCCTCACAAGGTGCAAAAACTTTGATCATCCATGACTTGACTACCCATGTCACACTCCACGAAATTCGCTATGCAATATTTAGATGCAAAAATACTTTGGGTTTTCAAAAATCATGCGACACTCCTTAGGTTTATTAAATGGAAAACCTTTGGCTTATTTATATAATCCATCCTTCAATGCAAATACGTTGACCCTTTTAACATTGCCCTCATGACGTCGACGGTGCCAATAAGAAATGAGGGAAAAACCTTTTATTTAATTTTAAAATTTAAATTAAAATTTTAAATAAATTAAAATTTAAACTAAACCTTTAAAATTAAATTTCTCCATCACCGGGGCACCTTTTTCGATGAAACAAAAAGCCAACTTGGGTTTTAAGAAAAACCCATTTCAAATCTACCATCCATTGGTTTTAAATAAAACCTTTCCTTGCCTTCCTTGGTTTTCATAAAAACCTTTTGCTAAGCTTCCCTTGAAGCTCCTTTTGGAACCAAATGCCATGCATCCCTTCTAGAACCTTTGATCAAAACCTTTGCTTCTCATGAAGCTCTTTGTGGAGAAAAATCATAGTGCTTACTTACATAGGTCCTTTTGACATCAATGACAACTTTTAGCTTAGGGACTCAAAATGTCCAACAATCTCCCCCTTTGTCATTGATGGCAACCCATATTCATTTTAATGAAACCTAACCTTATTTTCTGCTCCCCTTGGGACTTTGCTCCCCCTAGATCAATGCTCTCTCAAATATCAAATCTCTCCCCAATACACAAATCTCTCCCCCTTTGACATCAATGGCAAAGGGTCACCTTTGGGGCTCGGGGCTAAGAATGATCCTCTTAGCTTAGCCCCTCCCCCACCTCAACATGAGGTTGTTAATTCTAGGGTGGAAGTATTTCTACTCCCCGAAAGCACATATCTGTACCTTTATCTTTCTCTCTTCTTCTATGAGTCTTCTAAATTCGCTCACTATTTCTTTCCAAGTCATCCTCCATGTTCCTATCGTCACTTTTGTTCTTCTTCCCATTCTTGTTCTCATCCATGTTACTATTATGATTCTCATCCTTGTTCTTGTTCTTATTATTTTTTGAGTATCTATTCTTTTATGAGTCTTTATTCCTGTTCATCTTCTTGTTTCTGTTTATATTCCTATTTCTATTCATATTCCTGTTCTTGTTCATATTCCTGTCCATGTTCATGATCCTGTTCTTGTTCATGGCTATTTTTGGAATATTTGCTCTACACCATCTTGCTATGTGACCATCATTATTGCACTTATAACACTTAATGTTATTATTTCTTGTATGTGTAATTTTCTTAGAATTTCTCCTAATGAAGCCATATCTTCTTCTATCATGAACCCTGCAATTCATTGCCTTGTGACCAAAACCATTGCATGAGTAGCAATAACCTTGGAAAAGTTGTTCTTTTCCATATAACTATCTTTCATGAGTCTTGCACTATGAATCCATGTGTCCAAACCTGTGACATGAAAAGCATCTTCCATTGAAGACTCATTGTCTTGACCTCATTGGTCTCCTATTCTGATTGTTGTTCCATATGTATCTACTTTGTGCATTGTTCCTCTCTTTGTTGAACTATTTGTTGTTCAATTCATCCTCTGATGTCCCACTTTCACTTCAACAATCTTCTTCTGATGTATCTTCTTCTGAAGTTTCTTCTTGATCAAGACTTGAAGTAGATTCTTTTTCCTATTTCTTTTTAACCTTTCCAAAGCCAAGACCTATTGAACATGATGTTCGTTGTTGTCCACAAATGAACTGATCCAAGTTCTTACAGCTATTTGTGAAACTCTTCATATTGATATTGAAGTCCTTTAAGTCTTCTTTTAGAGTAGCCACTTCTTGTGCTAACTTCTCACATTCCAAAACCTTTGCTTCTAACTTATCCTTGAACTTGTTTGCCTTAACCTTTGACTTCTCTAAATCCTCTATGAGCAATAACCTTTCTTCATCACATTCTTGAAACCGATTTTCAAGCTTGGAGTGTTGCTTTATAACCTTCTTTACTATGTCAAGGGCATATATAAGTTCTCCTTTGAGATCATAACCATTCTCTACTGAATAATCTTCTATTTGTTTACCTTTGTTCATATCATTACTTACTTTTGGCTTGTCTTCTATTGAACCACATTCTTTATATTCCAAAGCCATTAGAAGATTCTCCTTTGGTCCCAATATTGTATGTTGAAAACGAATCTCATTTTATTTGGATAAGAGACATTTTTCCTTTTTGATCTCATTGAGTACATAAATATTTATTTCTCTTATAGCACTAGCGACTAGTTTTCCAGATTCAGATTTCCTTACTTCACATCTATCTTGATGAAATATTACCATATGGCCTTGATCATAGAGTTGACTAATGCTCAAGATATTATGTTTCAGACCTTCCACATATAGAACATTTTTAGCTTTTGCTTTCCCATTGCCTATACTTAGAGTTCATTTTCCACAAATCTTTGCTAAACCATTATCCCCAAAGTTTACTAACCCTCTATTTCCTTCTTTCAAAACTATAAATTTATCTTTTTCTCCTGTCATGTGTTTAGAGTACCCGCTATCCGGAAATCATTTTTCTTCTTTATCCTGAGCATGCAATGCTATTTGAACTAGCAAGGATTTTAATTTTCCTTTCCTTTTTTCTTCTTTTCTAGTAGTTTGAGTTGTGGTCTTTCTACTATACTTAGATATTTCTAGTTTGCACCTTCTGGCTATATGCCCAAAACTATTGCATTTGTAACACTTAACATCATCATCCATATGTGGTACAAGAGAATATGTACTACTACTATCATTGTATCTGCTAGTACATTGCGTAGCTCTATGATCATATTTATTGCAAGAAAAACAGTGTCCATGAAAAGAATTTTGTAACCTATTTTGATGAGGACTTGATATGGTATTCTTCCTTTTGTGGTATTCTTCCCTTGATATATGGTAAGATACCTCCCTTTTGTTTGATTTTCCTACCTCTTGCTGACTTGGTGCAGTTCCTTGTAATCTCTTGTTTATTTCAGTTCTGCATTTTAGCATAACAATTTCTACTGCCACTTTCTCAAGTCCTGCTTCTTTGGATTCCAATGTGTCTCTCAAATGATGTTCAATATCTCTTATTTATTTTACTTCTATTTCGAGTTCTATTAACCTTTGTAGAATCTCAATTCTTACCAATTCATCATTTCATATTTTTTCCTTTAGTTGTGTACTCTCTTCTTGAATCCTTTCAAGATATTGGAGACATTTGAAGAGTGCTTCCTCAAAGTCTATACTTTCTTCACTCTCTGAGCACATGTGTGTTACTGAAGGATCCTCTTCCAGGCTATTAAACTCTTCATGAAGAGACCGACTCTTATACCAATTAAATAAGGGGGGTGAACAGTATAACATAAAACTTTTATCCAAATAGTAGCATCAACATTAATAAAACTGTGAACATCACACAAAGCATCACACACATGAGAGACATCATTTTTAATGTGGTTCACCCAATGTGGGATACCTCCACAAAAAATACTTCTTCTAAATATTTCTCAAATAATATTTCTAGAATCCTTCCCAAGTACAATTTTTATGGACCTCTGCCCAAAGGAGATTATGATCCCCTAATCTCAAGTTTGTGGATCTCTTCCACAGGAGAACTATTTCCCCTTTTTCTCTGGCTAGTGGTATTCTAGAAGACTCTATCTCTCTACTACACTAACTGGTGGATCTCTCTCCACTTGAAGACTCCTCACTTAGATTTATCTTCAATTGTCCTAGCTGTTGGATCTCTATCCACTAAGACTCTATCCTATATACTTTGTCACCTCCAAAGCTATGTATCAATAGGTTCACTCATAACCTTCTCAAATCTGCTTAAAAAGCTCACTCGAAACTTGTACAAATCTGCTCAATAGGTCCACACAGAACCTGCTCAAATTTGCTCAATAGGTCCACACATAACCTATCCAAATTTGCTCAACAAGCTCACTTAGAACTTGTCCAAATTTTCTCAATAGGTCCACACAGAACCTGCTCAAATATGTTAACAGGTCTACACATAACCTATCCAAAAATGCTCAACAAGTCCACACAGAACTTGTCCAAATATGCTCAATAGGTCCACATAGAACCTGCTCAAATCTGCTCAACATGTCCACATAGAACCTATCCAAATTTTCTCAACAAGCTCACTCATAACTTGTCCAAATCTGCTAAACAGGTACACACAGAACCTGCTCAAATTTTCTCAACAAGTCCACACAGAACTTGTCCAAATTTTCTCAAAAAGTCCACACAAAACTTGTCCAAATCTGCTCAACAACTCCTCTCTAGGACTTGCTCAAACATGATCAATAATTCCTCTCTAGGACTTGCTCAAATATGCATAGCAAGCTTCCATAAAAGCTTACTCAAAATCAGCCACAAGCTTTCTCAAAGACTTGTCTCAAATCTTCTTAAAAAACTCACAGAAAACTTGTCCAATCTCATAGAATCATAAAGAAAATTATTAGAGACTCAATATATTCTATACTTAATGCTCAATAAATATCTCAACTCCATAAAAATAATTTTTATGGACTGGATCAGAGGAGAAAAAAATGATACACCTTGTAGGATGGACCAAAGTGTGTAGACCCAGGGAAAATGGGGGCTTAGGTCTGAGGAGAATTGCTCATATAAATTTAGATTTACTAGTTAAGCAGGCGTGGCACCTCATTTCTGGTGAAGAAAATGAATGGACAGCTATCATAAAATGAAAGTATCTTCAAAATATGGAATTTCTAAGTGACTCAGTTCCAATTAGAGATTCTGCTTTTTGGAAAGCAATTCTCAATTGTAAGGAAATCATAAAAAAATATTTAAGATGGGTTTTAGGCAATGGTGAGAGGATAAATTGCTAGAATGATAGGTGGGCTAAGGATGAACCACTGACGCAATATCCTAACTTAGCCCGAATCAGATATATCATGGAAGAACTCATTGGCATAAAAGTCTCTTATTATATGGTTGAGGAAAGAGGCAAAATGAAGTGGAAACAAATAAGGATTCAAGAATTTCAAGTGGAATCAAATGATCTTTGTAACATTCTCAGGCAATAGTTTATCCCCATGAGACACAAGGAAGATCAAGTGACCTGGGCTCCTATGAAAAATGGGCAGTTCACTGTTAAATCAACTTACAAGATTCTACTTAATGATGAGGATTTTGTCCTCCAAAAGGACTTGGTTTGGATAAAAAATTTAAATCCAAAAATTGTAGTCTTTTCATGACTGGTTATCCAAGGAAGAATTCTAACCATTGATAATATGATGCGTAAAGGTATTTGTATCACTAATCAATGTTATCTGTGTAGGGCTAATTGGGAGACCATTTATCACATTTTTCTTGAATGCCCTTTTTCCTTAACTGTCCTAAGTGGGGTTTTTAGGCCTTCAATATTTCCTAGGTTAAACCAACCATCGTACTTGATTTGTTCGTCTAGTGGCCTTGCCCCTTTTCAAGCCAAAGACTTAGATACATGTGGAAAATTTGTCTCAATCACTATCTTTGGTAGGTGTGGTTAGAAAGGAACCATAGAGTCTTTAATGAGTCTATCCATGATCATCAAACTATCATTGCCAGGATCCTATCCTTTGCCAACGAGAATGTGAAGCTTATCCCTTTTGATAGCTATAAACCTTATCTGCAGGAGACCTGATATTCTCACAATGACACTGAGAGGGGGGGGTGAATCAGTGTAACTACTTAAAAACTTAAATCTGCAACTTTTAAAACTAATGATGCAAGCTTGAAACTAGATAATGCAAGTATCACACAAGAGCATCACACAACACAGGATTTTACGAGGTTCACCGATGTGGCTACTCCTCAAAGAATGACTGTTTGGACTTCAATCCAAATCCGGTCTTTGCAAGGATTCAATATTTACAATCTGTTTACCGGCACCCTTTGGAAGGAGCACCAACCCACGATTTATCTGCTGCCATGAGATAGGAGCACCAACCCCTTTTTCCAAGCACCAACTTGGATTTCTATTTTGCAAGATAAATGGACATAAAAATGCCTTCTCTTTTGCAAGACCCTTACTTGGTCTATAGCACATACAAAAATCTCACGGAAGCATAGAGAGAATTGTTAGAGACTCAATATCTTCGATCTAATCTAAAACCTTTCTCTTGAATATTCAATAGAATAGCGAGGTTTTTGATCCAAGGCTGTTTTCTTACAGCACCCTTACTAACTGAGACCTTTTAAAATGCACAATGAAAACACAGTCGCAGTAACCTTCTCACTATGCCAATTCGATCCTTTTATTCTTGATTTCTTCGAACGGCTCAATTTCAAACGGTTTAACTTTCCCTCCAACTTTTCATGCATTCTCGACTGTAATTGACGTGTCAAATCCTTCTCCGACCTGATCCGCCTTTTAGCCGCTTTCTTTACGACATTCGACGTTACGACGACCTTTTTCTCTGCACAGTCTACATATTCTGACAGTCCTTCTCTGCATATACTGACAACCCTTCTACGCGTTTCGATGCTCTATTATCTCTACTAAACTGCTCTTTAAAATTCTTTTGCACTTTATTCTAAACGGTGTCAATCCTTCTATTCTACCCATTACTTTCTTGTGATTCAAGCACAAGCATCGAAATCTTTATCACGGCCCTACAACGGCCGTTCTACATTCAATGCATAGTTCCGTAGCTACTCTTTGTAAGCGCCACCTTTCCCGACCATCTGCAACACGGCCCTGCAACAACCGTTCTTTTCTTAAATGCAATGCTTCATAACTTTCCTTTTAACTTCAGTTAACTAGCATGAATTTCTCCTATGCAATCTCACCACTGTCACTTGGAGCTGAGATCGACTCTAGTTAACTTTTCGTAACTGGCACCTTTTTGACACCTGTCACAATGCATGTATCTTTGACTTTTTCTCGCCAAAACATTACCTGTCGTGATATCGCGACGTTTTCCGCTTTGCTGACGTCATCCTCAACTTTGTCGTGATATCGCGACACTGTCGGCTTCCTGAGGCTTCTCTGGCAACTTGTCGCGATATCGCGACATTTTGGGTTTTGTTGACGTCATCCTCTAAGATGTCGCGAAATCGTGACGTTTCTGGCTTCATGAGGCTTCTCTGGAAACATGTCGTGATATCGTGACATTTTCTGTCTTGCTGACGTCATCCGCTAAGGTGTCGCGAAATCGTGACGCTTCAGGCTTGCAACGGCTTTTCCAGCAACTTGTCGCGATATCGCGACATTTTTAGACTTGCTGACGTCATCTTCAAAGATGTCACGAAATCGTGACGTTTTCGGCTTGCAATGGCTCTTCGTTCACCCTATCGCGAAATCGTGACACATTTTGGTTTTGCTGACGTCATCTTCATAGATGTCGCGAAATCATGACGTTTTCGGCTTGCAAAGGCTCTTCGTTCACCCTATCGTGAAATCGTGACACATTTTGGTTTTGCTGACGTCATCTTCATAGATGTCGTGAAATCACGACGTTTCCCTTCAGCTCTTCTTCACCCACATCCGTACAATTTTTACTCCATGCAACCGAAAAACCTTACATGTAGCGAAATCGCTACATCATTGTTGCCTTAGCATTTTTCTTTTCTGCTTGCTAGTGAAACTTCGACGTGCAGCGATATCGCTACACCTTTCCAACATGTGTTTCTAACCTGTAGCGAAATCGCTACACCTTCGCATTATGCACTTTCAACCTTGTAGCGAAATCGCTACACCTCTGCACTATTGCACTTTCAACTTGTAGCGAAATCGCTACACCTCTGCACTATGCACTTTCAACTTGTAGCGAAATCGCTACACCTTTCTGCCTTGCACTTTGACCATGTAGCGAAATCGCTACATCTTTGCCTTGCACTTTGACCATGTAGCGAAATCGCTACTACTTTTCACCTTGCAACTCGAAGCTGTATCTAAGTCGCTGCACTTTTGTCCTTAGTGTCTCAAGCTTGTAGCGAAATCGCTACGCTTTTCTTACTTGGTGCTTTTTCTTTGCTTATGTTGGCGAAACTCAGACATGTAGCGAAATCGCTACAACTTCTTCATCAACTTTCTCTCTCCTCCGATGTGTCGCGAAATCGTGACATTTTTCATCCTTGGTGCCTTTGCTTCAAACTTGTCGCGAAATCGTGACAGTTTCTCGATTTGGTTTCTTTCCTTCCAACATGTCGCGAAATCGCGACATTTTTCCTTGCACATTCTCTCTCCTCCGATATGTCGCGAAATCGTGACATTTTTCAATGCATTTTCTCTCTCCTCCGATATGTCGCGAAATCGTGACATTTTTCAATGCATTTTCTCTCTCCTCGGATATGTCGCGAAATCGCGACAGGAAACATGTCGCGATATCGCGACGGTTTTCTTCCTTGTCTTTTTTTGCAAATTTTTGGATCTGGGTCCCCTCTGTTTTTCTTGAGATTTTCTGCACTTGATCTGACTGACCTCTGAACTGCTTCAACTGCATCACTCTGTACGTGTTGACAACAATTACAATCCTTTTGCATTGCTTTTGCTGCACCTTGCTCAACAATCTCCCCCTTTGGAATTGTTGGCAACACTTTGTAGCCTTGCTCAAATTCTTCTCCCCCTTTGCCAATAATGCCAAAGGGCTGCTGCAGAACTCCCCCTGAGTCTATGCACAACATTCTCAGGCATAAATAACTTGAATGCTCCCCCTGAGAATGTATTTCCCATAGCTAGTCAGTGCTTGGGAAGTGTGACTACTCCCAACTTCTTTCGAAGGTATTCAAATACTTCCTTTGGTAAAGGTTTGGTGAATATGTCCGCTACTTGCTCTGTAGTGGGAACAAACTCCAATCTGACCTCTCCTTCTGCAACCTTATCCTTCAAGAAGTGATACCGGATTGCAATATGCTTGGTGCGGGAATGCATTACCGGATTCTTTGAAATGTTGATTGCACTAGTGTTGTCACATTTGACTGAAATGGGCTCATTGAAGTGAATGCCTAGATCTTTCAATGTTTGTCTCATCCATAGTATTTGTGTACAGCATGTAGTAGCTGCAATGTATTCGGCCTCGGCTGTGGATAAAGAGACTGATTCTTGCTTCTTACTGTGCCATGCAACCAATTTGTTTCCAAGAAAGAATGCTCCTCCACTTGTACTTTTTCTGTCATCAATGCATCCTGCCCAATCAGCATCAGAGTATGCAAAGAGAGTGAAGTCTTTTCCTTTTGGATACCACAGCCCATACTCCATAGTACCTTTGAGATACCTAAAAATCCTTTTCACTCATTGTCACATGAGTCTCTTTTGGGCTAGCCTGAAATCTTGCAACCATGCAAACGGCTTGTAAGATATCCGGTCTAGTGGTACATCAAATACGACGAGGCTCCCAATCATTGATCTGTACATTGTTTGATCAACATCCGGAGATTTATCATCCTTGCTCAACTTGCGGCTTGTTGTCATGGGGGTGCTCAATGGCTTACTATCTTCCATAGTGAACTTTTTCAGCATTTCTTTCACATATTTAATTTGAGAAATAAAGATCCCCTTTTCAGTTTGATTAACTTGTAATCCAAGGAAATATGAAAGTTCACCTATCATAGACATTTCAAACTCTTTATGCATTTTGTTTGCTATGTCTTTGCATGATTCATCATTGCTACTCCCAAAAATTATATCATCTACATAAACAACTAGAACAATGAAATTGCCATTTTCAGTTTTCACATATAAATTGCTATCCACCATACCTTTCTTGAATCCTTGCTTAGTGAGATAGTTGTCCAGTCTTGCATACCAAGCTCTAGGTGCTTGTTTCAAGCCATACAATGCTTTCTTCAGCTTGCAAACAAAGTCGGGATTATCACAAAGTTGAAAACCATCGGGCTGTTCAATATATACTTCTTCTTCAAGATTTCCATTCAGAAATGCTGATTTTACATCCATCTGATAAACCTTGAAGTTCTTATGAACAACTAAAGCCAAAAATAGTCTTATTGCTTCAAGTCTGGCCACGGGTGCAAAAGTTTCTTCAAAATCAATCCCCTCAACTTGGGCATATCCCTTACAGACTAATCTTGCTTTATTCCTTACCACCTGTCCATCTTCATTCAGTTTGTTTCTAAATATCCATTTAGTACCAATTATGTTTTTATTTTCAGGCCTTGGTACTAATTCCCAGGTTTTGTTTTTCTCAATTTGATCTAGTTCTTCATTTACTGCTTCCATCCGGCTTTCATCCGTGCTTGCTTCAATAATATTCTTGGGCTCAATCTTGGATAACGAGAGAATAGTTATTTACTACTCTTCTTCTTGTCTGAATGCCGATTGTAGGGTCCCCAATAATCTGCTCTTTGGGATGATTTTTACGCTAACTTGCACGTTTTGTATTTTCTATTTTCATCTCTTTCTAAGTCCTCTGAATCTGATTTCTGTCTCTCTTCTTTTTCTTGATCTTCATCTTCTTCAATAAATTCTTCATAGGTTGGGTAGTTTTCATTATTGCTGATTTCTTGTTTCCTGCCTTCATCAACCTTCACATCCGCACTCTCCACTATTTTCTTAAGTCTTTTGTTGTAGCATGTATAGGCTTTGCTTTTAGTTGAGTACCCAAGGAATATTCCTTCATCAACTCTGTCTTCAAACTTGCCAAGATTGCTTTCGGTTCTCTTAATGTAACACTTGCTTGCCAAACACTTTGAAGTATTTTGTTGTAGCCTTTTTGCCAAACCACGGTTCATATGGTGTTTTGCTTTCATGCGGCCTCAACATACACCTATTACTGAATATAGACTGCAGTATGGACTGCCTCTTTCCAGAACTTGTCAGCAATTTTGCTCTCTGTTAACATGGTCCTTGCCATTTCCTGTACAGTTCTGTTCTTTCTTTCAACTACTCCATTCTGCTGAGGTGTTCTTGCTGCTGAGAACTGTCTTCTTATTCCATGTTTTTCATAGAATTCAGCAAACTCATTTGAAATAAACTCTCCTCCTCTATCAGATCTCAAACATTTAATTCTTTTTCCAGATTGATTCTCAACCAGATTTTTGAAGGTTTTAAACATCTCAAAGGCTTCTGACTTCTGTTTCAAAAAGAGTACCCATGTCATTATGGAAAAATCATCAATGCACGACATAAAATATTTGTATCCATTTATGCTTTCTGTCCTCATGGGTCCGCACAAATCAGTGTGAATCAGTTCTAGTGGCTTGCTAGTGAAGTATTCTTTTGCTTTGAAGGTAGATCTGGTTTGCTTCCCCTTTTGGCATGACTCACAAATGCTTGTTTGATGGTTTGCCAATAGTGGGTATGTCTCTTCTTGCTCTTTTTGAGCTGATTTTTACCAGATTATCGAAGCTTATGTGGCCGAGTCTTTTATGCCACAGCCAGTTTTCTTCTTCCTGTCCAACCAAGCAAGCTCCCTCTGAAGTCTCCGAGAGAGTATACAAATTTCCAGAAGTTCTCAGTCCAGTGGCTATTAACTTTCCATTTGTTGTCTTTCTTACTTCATAGCCCTCCTTCTTGAAAATTACTTCATGACCTCTGTCACAAATCTGACTTACACTCAGTAGGTTATGTTTCAGTCCTACCACAAAAAGAACTTCCTTAGAGTTGATTTTACCGTCACTTAACTTAAGCGATCCTTTACCCACTATCTTTGCTCCATCATTGTTTTCGAATTTCACAGAACCACCTTCGTATGTCTGCAGCTTATCAAACTTTTGTTTGTCTCCTGTCATGTGACTGGAGCATCCATTGTCTAGAATCCAGGGAGCAGATTTATTCTGTGCTTTGAGAGTCTGTTTGAACGATCAGGGATTCTTTGTCTTTCTTCGGTTGTCCCTTTTCTTTCCACTGAGTTTTGACAACAGATCTGGTTACTTTCTTCACCTTCTCCCTTTCATTTGCTTGTGACAGTTTATTGGGAAATTTTCTGTCTTTGTTTTGATCCGATCGATTGATATTTTCTTCCCTGGTATTTATTTCCTGCAAAAGAGCTACGACAATTTCTTGCAATATGGCCGAAGTTATGGCAGTTATAACATTCTACGACATAATCTATCAAAGGTGAAAAATTATTTATGCTAGTGAAATTTCTTTGTTCTATATTATATCTACAACTAGAAATTTTATGACCATATGCATTGCACTTAAAACAATAACCGAGAAAAGGAACGAGTGTACACGGGAAATGGATGTTGCCATGTGGAGGTAGGAGCCATGGGTCTTCTTCTTCTTTGATGAGAGACTTTGGTGAATCCATCATTTGCCGCACTCCTTTCGAGCTTGAATTTGTTGTTTTCTTTTGCATGATACGGTTTATCTTGATCAACTCTAATCTTGTCTTTATTATTTCTTGGATCTACTTTATTCTGGCCTTTGAGTCCTTTGAGGTTTCTCCTTCATCAAAGCCCAAGCCAAATTTGATACCGGTGGGCCTTTGATTATTCAACATTTTGTTCAGTTTCTCGAAACTGTCTTCAAATTTTTGATGACGACTCGATTTTCGATTCATTTCTTCTAGCTGCAGCCTTAATCCAACTATTTCCTCTTCCAGTTTATTGCTCTCATTTATTTTCACGGTCAGCTGAGCTTCAACATCTTCGAGACCTTTTCTTGTATTCTTCGGTTTGTACTTTCAAACTTATTATTACATTCTTTGGCCTCCTCAAATTTTCTTGTAATCTTTTTATTTCTTTTCCTTTCTGCACTTAACTCTTCAAGAGCGAGCAACTAACTCACCTTCCGGATCTATCTCGGCCTCATCTTCTAATTTTTCTTCACACTCCTGTGTTTCCTCGATTGTTTGTTCTTCAAAAGCCATGAATAGGGCTTCACCGAGTTTCTTCTTCGATTCCTCACTTGGAGCTGTCTTCAGAAGAATCGATATTACGGGAAATGAAACTCTTCTTCTTGAAGTTTCTTTTTCTAAAGCTGCGGTTTCTTTTTCCGAGACATTTCTTTCTGGATATGTTCCTTCATCATTTTTATTTTTCTCCTTCATTGGGCATTTTGCTGCAAAGTGCCCGATGCCTCCACAGTTAAAACATTTGAACGGCAACTTACCTCTGTACTTTCCTTTTCCCTTTACTAATTTCCTAACAAAGTTTGCTTCATTTTCATCTGCAGATTCTTCTTCCTTTGACTCTTGTTTAGATTTTACATTTTTCTGTGCTTGGAAGGCTGCTTCTCTGTCAGAGGGCTTAGTTTGTCCAATCCTCATTTCATAAGCTGTTAGAGAACCATGCATTTCATCCATACTGAAAAAATTTAAATCTTTTGCTTCTTCTATGGCGAGAAACCTTTGCATCAAACCTTTTGTTGAGAGTTCTCGGTACCTTCTTCACAACAAGCTGCATCTTCCATTTCTTCCCCGAGTCCTCTTATTGCATTGATGATTCCGTTTACTCTCAGCATGTAAGCTTCTATGTTTTCATCATCGGTCATCTTTAATGCTTCGAACTGGGCACGATGTGTTTGCAGCTTAGCTTCCTTGATTTTGTTGTCTCCTTCATGAATGCTTTGCGGTTTGTCCCATATATCTTTAGCAGATTTGCAGTTCATGATGCGTATCAACTCACTTTCGACCAATCCACACATAATCGCATTCTTGGCTTTCGAGTTGTTCTCAAACTTTTTCTTTTCAGCAGCATCTGTTGGAGGAACGAGTGGGAGTGGTGTATCCATTTTCAACAGATTCCCAAATGTCATAACCCAATGCACGAGAGATAGGTCTGCATTACGAGCCTCCGGAAAGAATAGTTTGTTCCATCGAACGAGAGGAGCTTTGTTAGAAGAAAAACCTTCACCACCGGCCATTGTATATCTCCCAAGAACACCTTAGCTGATTAAGCTTGTGCAGGTGCCTGGCTACGATACCAATTGATATTCTCACAATGACACTTGAGAGGGGGGGTGAATCAGTGTAACTACTTAAAAACTTAAATCTGCAACTTTTAAAACTAATGATGCAAGCTTGAAACTAGATAATGCAAGTATCACACAAGAGCATCACACAACACAGAATTTTACGAGGTTCACCGATGTGGCTACTCCTCAAAGAATGACTGTTTGGACTTCAATCCAAATCCAGGTCTTTGCAAGGATTCAATATTTACAATCTGTTTACCAGCACCCACTGGAAGGAGCACCAACCCCTGATTTATCTGCTGCAATGAGATAGGAGCACCAACCCCTTTTTCCAAGCACCAACTTGGATTTCTATTTTGCAAGATAAATGGACATAAAAATGCCTTCTCTTTTGCAAGACCCTTACTGGTCTATAGCACATACAAAAATCTCACAGAAGCATAGAGAGAATTGTTAGAGACTCAATATCTTCTGATCTAATCTAAAACCTTTCTCTTGAATATTCAATAGAATTGCAGGTTTTGATCCAAGGCTGTTTTCTTACAGCACCCTTACTAACTGAGACCTTTTAAAATGCACAATGAAAACACGATCGCGAGTAACCTTCTCACTATGCCAATTCGATCCTTTTATTCTTGAGTTCTTCGAACGGCTCGAGTTTGAACGGTTTAACTTTTCCCTCCAACTTTTATTGCATTCTCGGTTGTAATTGACGTGTCAAATCCTTCTGACCTGATCCGCCTTTTAGCCGCTTTCTTTCTGACATTCGACGTTACGACGACCTTTTTCTCTGCACGATCTGCATATTTCGACAGTCCTTCTCTGCATATCTCGACAACCCTTCTGCGCGTTTCGATGCTCTGTTATCTCTACGAAACTGCTCTTTAAAATTCTTTTGCACTTTATTCTAAACGGTGTCAATCCTTCTATTCTACCGTTACTTTCTTGTGAGTCAAGCACAAGCATCGAGAATTCTGTATCACGGCCCTGCAACAACCGTTCTACATTCAATGCATAGTTCCGTGGCTACTCTTTGTAGAGCGCCACCTTTGCCGGCCATCTTTGCATCACGGCCCTGCAGCGGCCGTTCTTTTCTTAAATGCAATGCTTCGTAACTTTCCTTTTAACTTCAATTAAGCTGCGGCATGAATTTCTCCTATGCATTCTCACCACTGTCACTTGGAGCTGCAGATCGACTCTAGTTAACTTTTCGTAACTGGCGCCTTTTTGACACTTGTCACAATGCATGTATCTTTGATTTTTTCCTACCAAAACATTACCTGTCGTGATATCGCGACGTTTTCCGCTTTGTTGACGTCATCCTCAACTTTGTCGCGATATCGCGACACTTCGGCTTCATGAGGCTTCTCTGGCAACTTGTCGTGATATCGCGACATTTTGGTTTTGCTGACGTCATCCTCTAAGATGTCGCGAAATCGTGACGTTTCTGGCTTCATGAGGCTTCTCTGGAAACATGTCGCGAAATCGTGACATTTTTTGTCTTGCTGACGTCATCCGCTAAGGTGTCACGAAATCGTGACGCTTCCGGCTTGCAACGGCTTTTCCAGCAACTTGTCGCGATATCGCGACATTTTTAGACTTGCTGACGTCATCTTCAAAGATGTCGTGAAATCGTGACGTTTTCGGCTTGCAATGGCTCTTCGTTCACCCTGTCGCGAAATCGTGACACATTTTGGTTTTGCTGACGTCATCTTCATAGATGTCACGAAATCATGACGTTTTCGGCTTGCAAAGGCTCTTCGTTCACCCTGTCGTGAAATCGTGACACATTTTGGTTTTGCTGACGTCATCTTCATAGATGTCACGAAATCACGACGTTTCTGGCTTGCAATGGCTTTTCATTCACCCTGTCGCAAAATCGTGACACATTTTGGCCTCCGTACAATTTTTACTCCATGCAGCCGCGAAAAACCTTACATGTAGCGAAATCGCTACATCATTGTTGCCTTAGCATTTTTCTTTTTTGCTTGCTAGTGAAACTCCGACGTGTAGCGATATCGCTACACCTTTCCAACATGTGTTTCTAACCTGTAGCGAAATCGCTACACCTTCGCATTATGCACTTTCAGCCTGTAGCGAAATCGCTACACCTTTTACCTTGCACTTTCAACTTTGTAGCGAAATCGCTACACCTCTGCACTATGCACTTTCAACTTGTAGCGAAATCGCTACACCTTTTTACCTTGCACTTTCAACCTGTAGCGAAATCGCTACACCTTTTTACCTTGCACTTTGACCATGTAGCGAAATCGCTACTACTTTTCACCTTGCAACTCGAAGCTGTATCAAAATCGCTGCACTTTTGTCCTTAGTGTCTCAAGCTTGTAGCGAAATCGCTACGCTTTTCTTACTTGGTGCTTTTTCTTTGCTTATCCTGGCGAAACTCAGACATGTAGCGAAATCGCTACAACTTCTTCATCAACTTTCTCTCTCCTCCGATGTGTCGCGAAATCGTGACATTTTTCATCCTTGGTGCCTTTGCTTCAAACTTGTCGCGAAATCGTGACAGTTTCTCGATTTGGCTTCTTTCCTTCCAGCATGTCGCGAAATCGTGACATTTTTCCTTGCACATTCTCTCTCCTCCGATATGTCGCGAAATCGTGACATTTTTCAATGCATTTTCTCTCTCCTCGGATATGTCGCGAAATCGTGACATTTTGGCGTGCTTTTTCTCTCTCCTCGGATATGTCGCGAAATCGCGACAGGAAACATGTCGCGATATCGCGACAGTTTTCTTCCTTGTCTTTTTCTGCAAATTTCTGGATCTGGGTCCCCTCTGTTTTTCTTGAGATTTTTTGCACTTGATCTGACTGACCTCTGAACTGCTTCAACTGCATCACTCTGTCTGTGTTGACAACAATTACAATCCTTTTGCACTGCTTTTGCTGCACCTTGCTCAACAAGACCATGATTGCTCAATATTTAAGCTTAATCTTGTTAGATGAGTTTGTGCCTAGGGTAGTCAACCCCAGAGCTAATTTTAAGTGGTCCCCACCTCCTACGGGTTGGTTTAAGCTTAATTTTTATGGAGTGGCTAAGGATAATCTTGGTAGAGTAGGCACTGGCGACATTGTGTGAGATCATAATGGAAATATGATGCTTGCATTTTCTAAATATTTGGGAACAAGGACGAACAACGAAGCTGGAGCTAGAGCTATGTGAAGAGGCCTTCAAATGACTCAAGACTTAGAAGGTAATTTGATCATAGAAGGAGACTCTATGCATGTTATAAATCTCCTCAATAATTGGAAAAAACCTTGGAGGATTAAAACAATTGTTGAAGAGGCTAGGATCCTTTTCCAGGGAAGATAGGATAGAAAAGCCCAACATGTCTTTTGGAAAGCTAACAAAGTTGTTGATAAGCTGGCCAATTTGGGTGTCAATGGTGACATAATTTTCAAATGGGAACACGGTGTCCCGAGTGAAGTAGAGGAGCTTATTCAACAAGAATGCCAAGAATGATATTCAAATTTACCAACAGTGAGGGCACTGTAAGTTCGAAGGCTATGAGTATTCCCGTCTCTTTTTTGAAATAGACTCATAATAAAAATTATCCAAGCTGTCAGTCTTGGTGGATGTTGCTGGTAAATACCACAAAGACTAACGGGGACAGTCACATGTCAGATAACATGGCTCCTAGTCATCTTAGTAATTTGAGGTTGGTTGATAATCATAGGGCAGGAAAGAAACAACAATATAAGACTTCAAACCAGAGCCACGTGGACCACCAAATAGCCACCGCCATAAATCTAGCTAGCAGGTTCACTTCTCCAAGGCTGATTTTCCAAGACGGGATGTGGTCCCAAAGCATGTCATATATGAAAGAAAGCAATTACCAAAGAATTATTAAGAGTAACTATCAATACAAAGCTTGTGGGAGTTTTTTTTAGTACTTTGCTATGTGTGTCTACAATTTTTTTTTTCTCCACTATTTCAAGGAAGGAATCTGTGTTTGTTTCTATTTTTGTAATTATGATGTAGGTGTGTTTTCTCGGGGTATACCCAAAATGTTGTATGGGAAGTTTCTTTTTGATAATAGGGTATGTGCCTTACCGGATGTAATGGCTTTGGCGGCATGTAGATTTTACATATATAGGATCCTTAGTAAGGACATGTTCATCAACAAACCTAGGTTGATTTTTGTAAAATGTTTTGGGTCAACCTGTAAAACCTGGTATTAATACTATAGTATCTTATCTACCAAAAAAATAAATATCTCAACTCAATATCATAGAAGCATAAAGAGAATTGTTAGAGACTCAATATGTTCTATACTTAAATCCCAATCTCAACTCAAATCAATATCATAGAAGCATAAAGAGAATTGTTAGACTCTATATGTTCTATACTCAAATACCAATCTCAACTCAAATCAATCTCATATAATAGTTTGTTTTATGGAACTTGAACAACCACATGCATCCACTTGACTAGGCTCAATCAACTCAACTCAACCAATCACCTCAATGAACAACCCTTTCTCACAAACCCTAGTCCAAGAATGTATCAACCAACTCAAAATGTTTCCAACAATGCTCAAAAACAAATCTCACATAACAATGATACTCATGTTCTCTTCTAACTCAAGTTCAAGTTCTTTGCACAACCAATGGGCTCTAACAACAATGCTTATAAAACAAGGTTTAATCACAACTCTCAATCCAGAAGCACTAAACCAATCACTTTTGAAAAGGAAACCACAATCAATCATTTTTACTCCAAATATATTTTTAGAAATCAACCACCATAATCAATCAATAGGAGAATGTGCCCATACCTTTAATGAAGATGAAGAAGCCTCTTTGGAAATCTGCCACAATCACAATATTATTTTGCCAATCTTCACAAGGGTTAGAAGATCACAAAATAATCAACATTACTCCACTTTACAATAATATTCACCAAGGCTTTTAACTAGAAAACCTTCTTAAGAATTAATGCACAACTTCCTTATCACTCCTAAAACCACTTGTACCATAAAATAAAATAAATCAAATCATTGTATAACCTTGTCACTCCACAAACCACTTATACCGTAAAATAAATCAAATATTTTATATCCTTCCTTTCAACACTTCTGCACTCAAAAAATAATCACAAAGCTTTCTTAGGTAATATCTCATATTAATCAAATATCAAACCTTATTAAAATATTAAAGCTTGCTCAACCTTATATCTCCCACAAAAATTATAATCAAACCTTAAAAAAATATTAAAGCTTGCTCAACCTTATATCTCCCACAAAAATCATAATCAAACCTTAGCAAGCAAATATTTTAATTAAAATATTTACCCCCACAAATATCGAGTCAGAGTGCATACCTCAAAGGAGCCCTCGAAGGGCCTTGGCGTTTCGAACCTCTACTCATTGTGTTGCCAAGCGACAGCTAAGCTGCATGAGCTAACACTGCCCATGTGAGTGCCTTGGGCACTCTATTCCTTAAACTACGTGCGATTTCCTCACAAGATGCCAAAACTTTAACCGTCCACGACTTGACTACCCACGTCACACTCCACGAAATTCGCTGCGCAATAGTCAAATGCAAGAATACTTGGGGTTTTCTAAAATCATGCGACCCTCCTTAGGTTTATTAAATGGAAAACCTTTGGCTTATTTATATAAGCCATCCTTCAATGTGAATACATCGGACCTTTTAACATTGCCCTCATGACGTCGGCAACGCCAATAAGAAAGGAGGAAAAAATCTTTTATTTAATTTTAAAATTAAAATTAAAATTTTAAATAAATTAAAATTTAAACTAAACCTTTAAAATTAATTTTCTCCATCACCCAGGCACATTTTTCAATGAAACGAAAAGCCAACTTGGTTTTTAAGGAAAACCCATTTCAAATTTGCCATCCATTGGTTTTAAATAAAACATTTCCTTGCCTTCCTTGGTTTTCATAAAAACCTTTTGCTAAGCTTCCCTTGAAGCTCTTTTGGAACCAAATGCCATGCATCCCTTCTAGAACCTTTGATCAAAATCTTTGCTTCTCATGAAGCTCTTTGTGGAGAAAAATAATAGTGCTCACTTACATAGGTCCTTTTGACATCAATGATAACTTTTAGCTTAGGGACTCAAAATGTCCAACAAAAGATTCAGACAAAAGAAGCCTACCAAATCTAGGAGATTTGGATATTTCCTATCATATCAAAAAGGCACCACTTAAGAATAAAAAATCTCCTCTAATATATAGCAAAAAGAGACTACGAGAGGAGAACAAGCCACCAAAATCCTAGGCTCGTGAAAGAGAGTTGGAGACCATCCTTTGGTGAAGATGAAGTTGTTCAAGGCAGCCTACATAGAGCTGCAGGATCTTAATCAAGACAACAACTTGGTGACCTTAGACACCAAGGTAGCAAAAAAGGCTTTCAAAAAAAGGTAAGCAACTATTGGTGTAGGTAAATTCATTAAGTGGATTACTTATTAGGTTTGTTTAAGCACCTTTATTGGAGTAAAGTTTCAAAAAGGAGAGTTGAATTAAGAGTCTTCAAATGTGCAAAAATAAAGGATTCTTTAAGGTTCATTTGCACTTTAGGAGTTGATTAGATTTTAGAATCTCAAACTATATATCAACTACCTATCATCTACTTTGGAAAGAAAATGAAAACTAGCTCCTATTACCTTGCTTATACAAAATTTTTAGAATAATTCTTGAAGCTTTATTTCAGAATATTCTTGTTTAGTTGTAGTAAATTGATTAAGTGCATTATTTTTTAGAGTTTATTGGAGTGATAAGGTGAAATTATTAGTGCAGTAAAAGCAAAATATTATTAGATTCACTTGCACTATTATATTGCTCTCAAAGATTATTGTTTGTGTTCATTAGAAGGGCATAAAAATAGAATTTGTCAAAGTGTGTAAAGACACTATTAATGCACTGGAATATGCAACTTTTAAGTGGCCTAAGGAAGCCACAAAATTAACTCAATCCTCCAAACATTGGATAAGAAATTAACCACCATAAGAGCATCAAAAGAATCCCCGAACGAGACTTGGTGAGTCTTAAGTTCAAAGCACAAGAAAATAGTGCAGACAAATAGCTTCTATCATGTGGTTACAAGCTTGGATTCATTTATAAAATATCCAAGAAAATAGGAGAAGGTGTCTAATCAATAGACAACCTCAAAACCCCTATATTGCACTCAATATTATGCCTCAAAAACTAGAAATTTAGTCTTACAAAGAGGAGTGCCAAAGAAAGTGCAACAAGATCATCTTGTATAAAAGCTATTTTAAAATATAGTGCACTATTTCTAATATGGTTATCCAGGGAGAGAAGGCAGATTCAAAGGTGCCTCAAAGGCACTACACTTGCTGGAAAAACCATTTGAAAGCAGCCATATACTAGCACCCATCCAAGCCTAGCTCAAGAAGCCATACAAAGGGCTCATACTCCTCACATTCTAGATGGATGAACTTGCAAGATGCACGTACAAGAGCAATGGAGAAACAATGTTATTCAACGAGAAATAACATCTACATAAGGAGGATGAAAAATAAGTATAAAAGCAAAAGAAAGTTGAAGCACCATTTGGAGTGTTACTTACTCCATATATGCTCGTTGAAAGAGATGCTCAAGGTCTCCATACTGTTGCTCCATATCCCAACATAAGACTATGTAGGCGAATGAAAGCAAAGGAGGGGATTTGTAAAGCTAAAAAGATCTCAAAGAATTAATTCGAACCAACAATAGAGACTATGTCCATGCAGAGAAGAAAGTGACACTTATCACTAAATGAAAACCCTAACACTCGATTCAAGAGAGTGCTCATCTTCAAGGAAGAGTTACATGAAGAGGTTGATGTATTTGGTGCATTGAGTACACTTATCAAAGAGGAAGACCAAGCATTTTTTTAAAGAGCATAATGGTCTTACGTTACAAGAAGGTAGACAAACATTTCGTTGGCACCAAAATATCCTCAAGCGCTTGAAGAGAAATGATCGTGCCACTTGGCACATAAGAGATGAATCAGGACGTCAACGACCAAAGTCAGCAAGCATTATTCATTGTCAAAATTACTATCTCATCGTCTGTCTAAAAAGGGTCGAGTTACAACATGTCAAGAAGGTGTTAGAGCCTTTAATGATCAAGGTAACTGAAGTCAAGGGAAGAGACTAGAAGACGCCAAATTTAGAATGAATTAAACACAAAGCGCTTCCATTGGAGGATACGTCCACAACATCCATGACGTCTATGTAAATTTTGTATTCCAAGCTTCTCTGAAATCAGTGTCGAACATTGCTTGGAGAAAGGTAAAATTATTTTTGTTTATATGTGCTTTCTTTCCTTTATAAGGTTTAAATCAAAGGAATCTATTTACATTGAAAGCCATACATCAAGGGGAATATTTTATCAAATGAATCAAATATTTGCAATATAAAACCTAGGAGTAATAAGGTTTTCTACTTGGATAAAAATTGAATATTTGCAAATATTATTATGATCTAATTTATCCAAATATTAGGGAGTTATAAGGGCTACTACATAAAAATATTTATTTGGAAAATTAGATACATTTAACCTAATTCCCAAAGGGTTATTGATAAAAGAGTTTTTCATAGGTTGGATATTCAATATATTATTGTCTCAATCCTTTCAAAAGGAGACAAAATATCTAACATTATAACCTCTTTAAAATTTGGAAACAATGCTTAGCTCAATAGGAGCAATAAGGGATAACAAAAATTAATTTTGGCATTCTACAAAATCAATCAATATTGAACTATAATTCTACAAAAGCACTATATCTTATCCATAGCATACTAAGGATTCATAAGGCATTCTATAAAACTTGGTAATATCAACATCTATCATAGATTATCAAGTTACAAAATATAAGCTTTCCTAATAACCTAAAAATCCTTAGGAGTGTATACTCACATTACTTGGGAGACATAAGGTAGTCTACAAAACAAGGATTAATAAGGATTTTTATCAAATCAAACTTATATTTCTTCAATCAAGAATCATATATCCTAACATAGGGAGTCACAAGGTAAACTCCAAAGATTCTTGCTAAATATAGAAGGATCTATCATGGATAATATCTTAAGAAATGACTTCAGTAATGAAGAACTATTGCATGAAGTAGAATACTACTCCCAAAACTTAATAGATACTCTAGAAGGATATGAGTATCTATCCATTAGTGATAAAGAGAATTTTTTCTTGTTTCTTAAAAGAGCTAAAGAAGGTAACTTTACAACACTGATTGGTTATCTTCACGATATTCTCTTCACAGCATGATGGAATTCACAAAAATTGGTTATATTTTCACCAAAAGAATTTTTGATGGTGTATCTATCACTATTTGCGTTTGTACTTGCTCAATACAAGGAACAAGATAAAGAACAATATTATAGTGATGATAAACTAACTTGTCATGAAGAAAAATTCTACCAACACCGATGCAGAATCACAAGAGAAGAAGAAGAAGGAAAAAGAAGAAAAAACATGCTAAAAAGAAACTTGGCATCATGAAGACTGAACTAGTTGAACACATATAACATCCAGAAGAACCTCTAGCTATAACTTACTTTGCATCATATGAAGACACAAATTATCTACTGAACCTAATCATAGTAAGCAATGAAGGAGAATACAAATTCCATTATCCGATGGAAGAAGATCCACATTGAAGACTAAAGTCTTCAATATCCAAATAATGTAATACAGGGAGGTGTTAGAAATAGACTATTACATCATTTGGATTATGTAAATGTACCTTTCTTGGTACATACTTAGGACATTAGATTACTTTAGGGGGAAGTTATCTAGTTACTTCATGAAATGTAATAAATGCATAAGTGTCAAAGTGCAAGTTATCCCTTGCACATCTAGGTAGAGTGTTGGCCAAGGAACCTATTTCCTATATAAAGGGCCATAGACATAGAGCAATATATAGTAGTAGGAAGTAGTGTAGACCAGAGTGGCATGATGCAACATTGTGATGTGTTGTGATGGGGTGTAATATGCTTAATGCCCATTCTTGAGCTATAGCTATATTCATGGAGTGTTCATTTCCTCCACAACTACTTTTGTAAACATCTCCATCATTTCTATTTATAGTATATTTTTAGTCATATTGTAGATTTACTTTATTTTATATTATTTTGCATCTTGTGATTGCTATCTCCCATTACATGCTGCATCAAAAGCTAACATGATATACATCTCTAGTGAACAAATATCTTATTGATTCCTACTATGTTTTCTTGATCTTGATTCTAAAACCTGATGTTGTTCCTTGGCTTAATGAATAAAAAGATTGAGACGACTTAAGAGCCATCTATATTTAATACTACACTATATACAAAAATGAACAATATAATTTCAATAACCTTGCAAAAATAGAAATATCCAGTTTCTAGCAATTGCAAGAAAGTAGTTATAATGAACATGCTACATGTTGTTGCATGTCTTCTTATGACACTGGGCATAAGAGTTGGCTAATGATGTGATCTAACAACTAGTGCAAGTTTTTTGGTGTTAATTGCATTGAGATGCTTATGATAGAACATCAACATTTAGATCTAGTGCTAGGCATTGACACTTGGCACTTGTTTGTGTGTTGTTGTTGGTGTGTAGCATAGGAATGATGTCAATTGGCTATTAGTGATGACACTTAATGTCAGGTTTAGTCCTAGAATCGAGTCTAATATTTGATGCTAGAGAGAAATGTTAGCACCACTTTTTATTAGGCTATGGCATTGAATTGTAATGTGATACTAAGGCGCAAAGATCCATCACTTCGTTGGCATCTAGAGAATCCTGGTGTCGATGATCGTTTCAAGTGTTGATGTAGATGAGGATGTGCATGACCCCTAACATACCAATAATCTTGAAAAGTATTATGTAACATCCGTAGCAATCTTATTTGTAATCCTTTAATTTTATAATAATAATTGTTATCATCATTATTATTCATAATCTTTTTCTATTCAATTTAAAAGGATATTCAATCATTTGCAACTTTTAAAGCATTTAATTCATATTTGATAAGAATGAATGTTTATAATTACATTATTTTAATTTTATAATAATCATTATCATCATCATTTTAAAATTTATAAGGATATTTAGCCATTTACGACTTCTAAGACATTTCAATTAATATTGGGTAAGAATGGGTGTTTATCATTGAACTGATGCAATTTTTTAGTGGTAAGGCTTTATATCAAAATCATAATTCGTTTTTAGGTTTGCATGGGTTATCTCTATAAAAAGACTATGGTAGAAACCATTTGGTGTATTCGTGGACTATGAAAGTATTCATACTTTTGACGAATTTGTTGTATTATAGTGATGTTTCAATGCAACACATCTTTATACAAAATATGTATGCTAAGAACTGAATAGAAACCAATGGAAACTAAGACAGCTAAATTTTCAACAGCTGCAGAACTCGTCTCATGCTCGGCCGTAGTGCTGGAAGATTGAATGTACAACGCACTGCAATTTTCAAGACCTTCATCATTTCTTGCTCGAATGTTTTGGAAATCCTTGAATCAAGAAAGTCTGCAGCATCTTGCTTTGCATATATTTTGTGTGAAATCCAATAAACAATATCCTTGTTCTCACCATATTCTGGTTCAATAGGCTGTCTTCCAGTAACAAGCTCCAGCAAAACGACACCAAAACTGTAAATGTCAGTCTTCTCTGTGACATTTGGAGAGTATGCATGCTCTGCACCATGAAAATGGATGTAGATATGAAACCAATTGAATAAACATATTTGTCAAAATTTACATTGAATTAAAAAGATTAGATCAAGTTCAGAACAATAAACTTCCTATGAACATAGATTTTGCTACGGCTAAGTTTCAAAACAAGGCATCACAGGACTACTCTGGACTTACCAGGAGCAATGTAGCCATGGGTGCCTGCAAAAACTGTGGTACGGTCCCTTCCTCCACCAGCTTGAAGAACTTTTGCAATACCAAAATCTGCAATCTTTGCATCATAAAAGTCATCCAGCAAAATGTTGCTAGATTTGACATCTCTGTGAACAATTGCAGGTGAGCAATCATGATGAAGATATGCCAATCCCTGGGCTGCCCCTAATGCAATCTTATACCTTGTTGGCCAGTCCAAGTAGCAACCACTTACCATTGAATTATGCAAAGCATCAAACAAGTTTCCATTTTGCATATATTCGAATACCAAAAGATTTGAATTACCATTTGATAAACAACAATACAGCTTCACAATGTTTTTGTGCCGGATCATCCCCATAATATCAACTTCTGCATTCATCAATTTGTTTAGACTACTTTTTTTATGATTATTCATTTTCATTGGCCGAATTTCCTTTACTGCAACGACTATACTATTCTGCAAATGGACACGGAAAACCTTGCCTGATGCACCCCTTCCAATGACATTCTCTTCGTCTAACAAAGCTTTGGAAATCTCCTTCTCAGAGAAACTTAAATTATAAAATTTTTTAAGTTTCCAACATGAATTTCCCTCTCCATCCGTGAAGTCATCTTGATTGTGATGGTATTTTCTCCGAAGCAATATCAACCCAAACACCAATATTAATATTGCTGCTCCAACAATGAACCCAGAGATGAGTATCATTTTTCTGGACTCATTCTTAAGATTAGAACCTTTGCAAGTCGTAAGAACCCTTTTATTGATGCTAAAACTTTTAGCACAGAGCCCTGGATTTCCTAAGAAGCTTTCACTGTTTATGTTGCTGACAAGAGAATCTGGAACAGGGCCACTTAAATGGTTATTGGAGAAATCAACAAAGCTTAGCTTTAATGTGCCAAGACTACTTGGAATTGATCCAGAGAGCTTGTTATTTGAAACATTTAAAGTATTGAGACTTTCAATGAATGCCAAGGACTCTGGAATCAATCCTTCCAAATGATTTTCTGCAAGGTTGATGACATCCAAAGACACGCATGAACCAATTTCAGCTGGGATGGATCCCTCAAACATATTTTCCTGCAAACATAAGACATCCAGATGTTTTAAATTGCCAATTTCTTTTGGTATGGAACCTGTAAACTGATTACTGCTGGCTTCAATTTTGACCAGTAGCCCTGCCATTCCAATCTCAGGTGCCAAGGTCCCTGAGAAATGATTATTGTTAATATACAATTCTGATAAATTCTTTGCATTGCTGATCTCATGACCAAGTTCCCCAGCAAAGTTATTGAAACTGAGGTCAATAATGTTGACCTTTGGCAATCCCCAAATTCCTTTGGGTACCATACCAGTCAGATTGTTGATTCTGACTCTGAAACGTAACAAACTTTTGCAATCCCCATAAGATTCAGGCAGCTCTCCTGTAAAAAGGTTATCCTTAACAAGAAGTTTTTGCAGGTTGCCTCCTCTGCACATGTCTTTTGGTAGCGGACCTGTGAACTGGTTGTCCGACACATCAATCACGTTAAACTTGGATAAACTACCAAGCTTCTGTGGTAGTGGACCTGAGAGATTGTTCTTATACAGAGACAATGATTCAAGATATGGAAATTCCCCAAAGTGTTCAGGGAGTTGACCTGATAGCTGGTTCATGTGGAGCTCAAAAAAAACTAAATTTCTCAAATTGCCAACCTCTTCTGGAATATTTCCACTCAGCATGTTCGTAGATGCATCAAAGTCTGTTAGTAGTGTAAGATTGCCTAATCCATTGGGTATCTCTCCACTAAGATTGTTTTCATACAGTTCCAGTTTGTAGAGCTTCCTGAGTTTGGAAATCTCCTTTGGAATGGATCCATTCAAGTAGTTCATAGAGAGATCCAGAAGATCAAGATCTGTCAAATTAAAAATAAAACTTGGGATCTCTCCTACCAAATTGCACTTAGCCAAGTATAGCTCCTTGAGTTTTTTCAAATTGATGAATTGCTGGGGTATTTTTCCAGGACTGAATGGATTATGAGCAAGGTAGAGGGAGGTGAGCTCTGGTAAATTTCCAACCGAAGCAGGGAATTCACCCGTGAAGTTGTTGTGTATCATGTCAAGAAGCTGCAAGGATTTCAATGCAGAAAAATCTGGTAAAGTTCCTGATAAAGAATTTGTTGTAAGATTCAGGGACTGAAGCTTGCTGCAGTTCATGATATCTGAGGGTAGATTCCCATAAAGCTTATTGAAGCCCAGATGAATTTTCTTCAAATTTTGCAAACCACAAATATCAGAGTAAAGAGGACCCTTAAGAAATTTGCTCTCAATTATAATCTCAGTGACCGTACCTGTTGTATTTTCGCAGGTGATGCCATCCCAATTGCAAGGTGCATAAGTGGAGTCTTCCCAACTTCTCAGTGCATTGTAAGGATCCTCCAAGCTTTTCTTCATTTGCAGTAAAACTTGAACCTCATTTATAAGAGCATCGATTCCTCCGATCCATGGCAAGGCCCAGAGAAACAAGCATGCAATCCAGAAAAGAACTTTGTTCTCCATCACCCACAGTTCTATGCTCAATTCCCAATGCTTCAAATTTGTCTAATGATCATTTCACCGTCATAGTCCTGTCATTTTCAGTCATGCAGCCTCCATGGCATTGACAAAACCAAAAGTCTTTCAATTTTCAATGTGAGTGTCCAAAAACCATTGCTCAGTTAAAAAAACAACAGTTATCTTGCAATAGGACAATACCAACTACCCACAAACACCCACTGCAGTTATGAACCAGTTTGGACTTTGGGTAGACTTACAAGTCTCATATTCTCAACTCAAACGAAAAAGCCATTGGCTCCAACGGTCCAA
Organism: Wollemia nobilis; assembly: GCA_028583015.1. Taxonomy (NCBI): domain Eukaryota; kingdom Viridiplantae; phylum Streptophyta; class Pinopsida; order Araucariales; family Araucariaceae; genus Wollemia; species Wollemia nobilis. Next base: position 14,955,288 of record JAQPPZ010015100.1, read on the forward strand.
GTTTTTCAACTTTGCATGGACTCCGATCACCCTTATCATCAAAATTTGGAACTTTGTAGTCCACACAGAGGCACTTAATCAAGGCCTTTCAAGTCCTAACTAGCACTATGTACAGTAATGTGGGCATTTTTTCGACTGAAATTCGAACGTGTAAATTTGGAAAAGAGTGCTATAGCCTATTCTAAGATTCCAGAACAGAAAAAGGTTAAAAGTGGCTCTGTAAAAACAAACAGGGGAATGCTGGGAAACTTCCAAGCCCTTATCTTTTGTGTCATATAGCTGGTGATTTTATTTGCTCGATACATTTTTAATCTTGGTACAATCTAATTTTAGAGATCTAAAATTTTGAGATTTTTGAAACTCTAAGATTTGAATTTTGTTAGATAAGATTATAGAACATATTTTCCTAACTAAATTATACTTGAATAACTATTAATTAGCTAAAACAACATCTTCTATAAAATTTTTATGTAACTTATAACCTCACAGACATTGAAAACTGCTGCTGCATTATTTTCGGTGATTGAAGAGCTGTATGCTCAGTAAAAGACAAAGGAAAGTGCAGAAAAGTATGACAGGACTTGTAGAATACAGAATCTCCAGTGGAGGCTATCTGAATCCATCAGAATTTCCATGCTTTCCCAGATGATTCATTAAAAAAATAGGTAGTAACTAAATAGTAAAAGGAACTCATCTCCATCAATCTTATGGCCACTTTTCGTTGTTCCTTTTCAGCTTCTAATGGCTTCATGTGTGAAGCAAAGGCATTTAGACTTCAATCCGAATTTTTAAGTGCAGGGTTATCTGTCTTACTGCGTTGAATATAAATTTTAGTTTATTTTAGAAATACTATGTATATATATGAATAAATTTTAATTTATTTTAAAAATATTATAAATGTATATGAAAACTGAGACTATAAGGTACAATGTTTAATAGGTTTAGTTATCCTTCCGTCATCCCTCAGCTAAGACCTGGTAGTCTATATAAATAATTATAGCTTTTTTTTTTGTTTTTAATATATAGGACTGATATTGGTTTCTAGTTTGGTTTCTCATTTTAATATTATTTAAGTATAATTTAAATTAGTTTGATAATAAAAATGAAATTTAAAAAAAAAATTAAAATTAAAATTTAAGGGATAAAATTGTGTATTATATTTAAACAAATGAAGTTTGTGAAATTAGGTTATAAATAATTTTTTTTATTAAAATCAATTATTTTTAATTATATATAATAATGTGAATAACTTTTTAACTAAAATTAAAACATAGTAATAACTAATTTCTGTTATGATTTTCTTAAGGTATATTTGACAGTAATTTTCTTTTAGAAGCATGAGGATGGAAGAAAGTAAAGAGTAAAGGAAGTTTAGATAAAAAGTGTTTGATGTTAAAGAAAATTGAATCTAAATTAAAGATTGTATAGTTTTTTAATTTAATAATGAATTTAAAATAATATTTAATGTTAATGGTTTGATTAATATTTTATGATTTTAATTATAAGAGTTAATAACTTATTTTGATTTTTCAATAATAGTTAATATTTCTTGATGTTATGGTAATGATTTTTGGTTTTCATCTCTAACATTTATTTTATAAATATATATAAAAGTTGTATATATATATATATATATATATATATATATATATATATATATATATATATTTCTTAATTAATTAATTAAGTAAATATGAAATTACGTTCTTTAGATGTTTCTCTAACATTTCTTCAAAATTTATAATGATCTAAATGTTATATATATATATATATATAAAATATGAAATTACATTCTTTTAGATGTTTTTCTAACATTTTCTCAAAATTTATAATGATCTAAAGCTTAGGTAGCTTACTATATATATATATATATATCATCTTATCTCAACATTATAAAAACAATATATTTTTTTTTAGGTAGTTTATTATATATATATATATATATATATATATATATATATATATATATATCATCTTATCTCAATATTATTAAAACAATATATATTTTTTTAAACTAGTTTTTTCTGTTACATAGGAGTTGGTCACAACCACACTATTTTTAATAACTGACAAATACGAGGTTCAAACCATAGGGTTTACTCCCACCAAACTTATTCCACCTCATTATTGTTGACCCGACGTCACCGGTAGCTCGGGAATCATGTATATATATATATATATATATTTATTTCTTTCTTTATTAATTAATTAATTAAGTAAATATGAAATTACGTTCTTTAGATGTTTCTCTAACATTTCTTCAAAATTTATAATGATCTAAATGTTATATATATATATATATATATATATATATATATATATATATATCATCTTATCTCAACATTATAAAAACAATATATATTTTTTTAAATTAGTTTTTTTTGTTACATAGGAGTTGGTCACAACCACACTATTTTTAATAACCGACAAATACGAGGTTCAAACCATAGGGTTTGCTCCCGCCAAACTTATTCCACCTCATTATTGTTGACCCGACGTCACCAGTAGCTCGGGAATCGTACATGCATACTCAGAGGATTCAAATTAGACTAGATTCAAAGCCTCCTTACAAAGGTGGTAGTCTGATTTAAATCCTCTTAGTGTGCATGTACGATTCCCGAGCTATCGGTGACGTCGGGGCAACAATAATGAGGTGGAATAAGTTTGGGGGATCAACCCCTATGGTTTGAACCTCGTACTTGTCAATTACTAAAAATAGTATGGTTGTTACCAACTCTCCTATGTAACAAAAAAAAAAAAAACTAACTTTTAAAAAAACATTGTTTTAATAAAGTTGAGATAAGATGATATATATATATCTTAGTAAGGAGGCTTTGAATCTAGACTGATTTGAATCCTTTGAGTGCGCGTGTACAATTCCCGAGCTATCGGTGATGTCGGGTCAACAATAATGAGATGGAATAAGTTTGACGGGAATATATATATATATATATATATATATATATATATAAATAACGTTATTAAAACAATGTTTTTTTAAAAGTTAGTTTTTTTTTTTTATATATATATATAATAATAATAATAATAATAAGCTACCTAACCTTTAGATCATCATAAATTTTAAAAAAATGTTAGAGAAACATCTAAAAGAATGCAATTTCATATTTGCTTATATATATATATATATATATATATATATATATATATATAATTACAACTTTTATATATATTTATAAAAGAAATGTTAGAAATGAGAACCAAAAATCATTACGATAACATCCAATGGTTTGAACTTGGGTCTCCCAAATGAAAGCCTGAAGACATACCACTACAGTGTCCCTATAAGGATGTTGAAATCATTTGCAATAAAACATTAAAAAAATGTTTATAGACTTTTAAATTAACCCACAACTAAGGTTAATAGACTGTGGTTTTAAAATTACTTGAAAATCGATGATATAATTGAATTAAAAAGAGTTTGTGCAAGATAGGTTAAAAATAAAATAAAAGTATTTTTTTTAAAGCTTACATAAATCTTTATGATAAAATTACATTAAAAAGGGTCCAAGTTATGAGAAGGGATGAGCCCAAGGGATCAACATGATATTGAGCTCACCCTTTATTTATTTATATTCTCAAAGAAAGTGGAAAGCAAGGGAAAGTACCTATAAGCTAAAAACTAAGTTTTTCCACACTATCAAAGCTAGTGGCAAGTAAATTTATTCACATTTGTTGGTATTTATTAATACAAACTCAAACTCAAACAATAGCATCAAACAATAACATATTGACAAAAAAAAAGAAAAGAAATAAAAGTGTTGATTGTAGTAGAAGGGAGGGGAACAAAGGAGATAAAGGGTTGATTGTAGTAGAAGGGAAGGGAAAAAAAAGGAGGAATATTTAAGATTTACAATAGGAAGAAGTAAGCCAAAATCATTAAATGGAAGCCTCAACAACACCAAAGCAACAAAAAAAAAAGCAAAAGAAAAATTGTTAGGATCAAGTTTTAGAGCCCTAAGTTTAGCAAAGGCATAAGTGTATTACCTAATGGAGAAAGAGTACATGCATCCTCTTGTATTCATCTAAAACATTCAGAAAGAGGCAGTGTCTTACAACGTGTGTAGGAACATCTCTCCTATGAGTTGGAACTTGTATTTTGTTTGATTTGCATACATTCTTATTTTTGACAAAGTTACAAGCAATTTATCAAACGTTTGAGTTGGAGTATGAGCATTTTTTAGATTTAAAGTACGGTGACTAAAGAACCTGAGCAAGAGCAAGGGCATGTACAAGCTTTGGTTCCTAGGAGTGGAGATAAACTCCAACAAGCAAATTCTAAAATAGAATATATTAAATTCCAAGATACAATAAAAAACTCAGCCAAATTCTCTTCTTAGGGGCCTATGACATTCATATGATGGACGAAAAATGTAGATATATTTAGCACCATTATGAACATGTTGGATGACACAATATTCACTTTTATAAGAGGTATCCTACGCATTAGGAGCTATATTCCTAGGTTTGTTGAGTTGGATAATTTGATTCTAATATAAAAGCAAAGATTCCGAGTTCAAAACCCCAACAAGCTTGTAAAACTTCACACACACACACGTGTGTTATATGTACAAGGTTCTTTTAGGATTATGCATATGATGTCATTTTTGTGATCGCTCCAGCTCTATAGAAAGTGGACAACCATAACTTTAGCTTCTTGGAACATTCTTAAGGTACATGATGGAAATAATGAACATCAAAAGTTTTTGGTAGGATGAATGCCTAATGCCCCTAGTTTTCCAAGTGGACTTCTAGGCTTTAGAAAACATTTGAGGGCAGAAGGAGATGATATTTTTTGGGCCCAATAGAGTACTAAAATGCAAGGATGAAAAAAGTAGAGGTATATTTGTAGTAAAGGGTTTACAATTGCTTCTTCTTCATATCTAAACATAAAGAGGTCGAGATGTGACAAATCCCTTAAGAGGTCCTTCATGGTTCTCTTTCCCAATCCCACACGTTGGTGAATCCCAATATGAACACCATAGTGGATCCCATGATTCTTCTTGACCAAGCTAGACCTTAGTCACTAACTAAAATTTATCAAACTTTAATCAAGACCATTAATGTTGTTTGCTTGGTTAGATTGCATTAAATATAGATAACAAGAACATAAGCAATTGCCAATCCTACTAACACTCTTTATGATCCTTTGAGTAACTACCATACGAGCTACCTATATTGGATATATAGTGACCCTAGGCCACTAGTTTGCCCACATAGGGTCTCATGTGTACTTACGCCTAGTAAGGAGTATATTATAGTGGGCTAGTGGGACCCATAAGAAGGCGTACTATTCCCCCTCACATACCATCTTAGCCATGTATCTAGTAGGTCACTTCATGTATCATCAACATCACATCTATTGACTTTCTTTCACATACAAACAAGTATATCAAGAGGGGTCAAGTATATCAAGACCTTCAATATATAGGGAGGCTCCTAAGGTATATAGGTTGGATCAAGTATATCAAGGGAAGGAGATATACGGTTGCTAAAACATATTTTACTTTTATAATCAACTCTATAAATACTTAAAACCTAAATAATCCTCTCCCTTCTCCTAAATATATGGTTGAGAAATACTACCTAACATGTAGAACCATTCACAAGTTGACTATTAACCTTGATCCTTCTGACAATGGTCATGATGAACAACCTACCTTTGAGAACCCCACCTTCAATCAAGAAGATGGTGTTTCTACATATTAAGGTTCTCTAAGCTCTACCCATGAGGAAGAGGGAAGGGTGGTCTTCCAATGTTCAACTCAGCCTATTTCTTGTAGAATCATAGGGAAACCATAAATTATTTTCTTAGAGAAGGTCATGAAGCCCAAGGTTCCTCTACAAGGGATGATTCATAGGATCATTTCCAATAGCCTAATTTAAATACTTTAGCATTAAATCAATTGGACCCATCCTTTTGATCTGTAACTACAAAATTTAAAGCATCAACATATTATTTTATTGATTCAACACCTCCTGTCATCACCACATCAATGCATGTTAGGAGACAAACCCTTCAACCTCCATTAGAACATCACCCACCTTTACCTATCCTTGAGGAATTATTACAAGGTAATGTTAGTCTTCATGTAGCATAGTAGGCATGCACAAGTTATACTCCTAATTAAGATATACCATCAAGTACCCAAATATTTAATATTCATGTCAATTTATTCCATGGTTCACATTCTAATCCCATAAGCGTGAGTATGATATTTGGAAAAAACTTTAACCCCACAATTTTTCATCCTTCATCTTCTACTCCTTTCATCTCAAGTAGCCTAGGATCAAACTGTATGATGCCAACTTCAATATCATATGCCTATGTATATAAACCTCATTTTTATTTTAATCATCATCAAATCCCTTCCATATCTTAGCTTATACCTTTTGTTCCATTAAATCCTATTTCTCCTGAAATTCAAGTCTTAACTTCTTAATTAGAGCAACTGAAACAATAGATGGTCATTATCCAAGGGTATTTTTCTAGTCATAAGTACTCATATAATGACTTGTGCAACCAACCCCTAGATCACTTTGTAGCTAGTTGCCCTTTTCCTCCTAACTTTGAAACCTCTAAGTTTTAAATGTATAAACGGAAGGAGGATCCTACCAATCACCTTAGGTTGTTGAGCAAGGTGCAGCGACAGTATTGTCATTGTTGTCAACACAGTAAGATAGATCTGTTGATGTAGTGGATAGGAAGTTCAAAAGCTAGTCAGATGCAGAAGACAGGAGTTCAAAGGTTACTCAGAGTATGTACAGTGATTCTCCAAGAAGACCGAAGTGGACCACTTGCAAAAGATCAAAGAAAAAGACAAGTAAGAAAAGTGTCGCGATATCGCGACATATACAGCAGGCAAGAAAAACTGTCGTGATTTCGCGACATGTTGGAAGAGAGAGAAAAAGGAGGAAAAACTATCGTGATTTCGCGACATGTTGGAAGAGAGAGAAACAACAGGAAAAACTGTCGTGATTTCGTGACATGTTGGAAAGAAAAAACACAAGTGGAAAAACTGTCGCGATTTCGTGACATGTTGGAAGAGAGAGAAACAACAGGAAAAACTGTCACGATTTCGCGACATGTTGGAAAGAAAAAACACAAGTTGAAAAACTGTCGCGATTTCGCGACATGTTGGAAGGGAAAAAGACAAGTAGAAAAAGTGTCACGATTTCGTGACATATTGCAAGAGAGTTTGTACGAAAGAAAAAGTGTCACGATTTCGCGACATATTGCAGGAGAGAGAGTCGAAAGAAAAAGTGTCGCGATATCGCGACATGTCAGGTTTTGACCCGAAGGCAAGAAAAAGTGCTAAGGAGAAAAAGTGTCGCGATATCGTGACATGTCGGGTTTTCACGACCCGAAGGCAAGAAAAAGTGCTAAGGAGAAAAAGTGTCACGATATCGTGACATGTCACATTTTCACGACCCAAAGGCAAGAGAAAGCGTACGGATGAAAAAGTGTCGCGATATCGTGACATGTAGCATTTTCGCGGGCCAAAGCTAAGAGAAAGAGCAAGAAGAAAAAGTGTCATGATATCGTGACATGTTGTATTTTCATGGCCAGAAGCAAAGAAAAAGCACAAGGAGAAAAAGTGTCGCGATATCGTGACATGTTGTATTTTCATGGGCCAAAGCAAAGAAAAGAGCAAGGAGCAAAAAGTGTCGCGATATCGCGACATGTTGTATTCTCGCAGGCCAAAGCTAAGAGAAAGCGTACGGAGGTGAAAGTGTCACGATATCATGACATGTTATGTTTTCATGGCAACAACAACATAAGAGTTACAGGGGCAGTTGAAGCCGACGAAGACCGATGTAAGCCGACGAAGAGTAGGGTTTGCAGCCGACGAAGACTAGGGTTTGCAGCCGACTAAGATTAGGGTTACAACCGACTAAGATTAGAGTTTTTCATCATGAAAATGTTGTTATAAAAGCAGGGCTATTTTGGAGAAATTGAAGTGAATCGAAGTGTGCAAAATACGGTCGCTGAGCGTAGAAGAGCAAGTCGTGTCGAATCTTTCGAAGTGTGGAATTTTGCTAAGAAAGCAGAGTGCGCAACAAGGAGAAGATGACTGCGAGGTGCAGCAGAGTGTGCAAAGTGCTTGCACAGAGAAAGCAGAGTGTGCAACAAGGAGAAGACGACTGTGAGGTGCAGCAGAGTGTGCGAAGTGCTTGCACAGAAAAAGTAGAGAACGCAAAGGTGAAGTAGACCAGTCAGGGTCTTGTAAAAGCGAAGGTATCTTACTGTTAAACCCAAAGATTCAATTTGAAGTCCAGGTTGGTGCTTGGCATCAAGGGTTGGTGCTCCTTCCAGTTGGTGCTGGTAAATCAGGGGTTGGTGCTCCTTTCTATTGGTGTAGATAAATCAGGGGTTGGTGCTCCTTCCAATTGGTGCTGGTAAATTAATTGTAAAGTTGGTGCTTTGCAAAGGCTGGATTTGGATGGTAGTCCAAGCAGTCATTTTTGAGGAGTAGCCACATTGGTGAACCTCGTTAAATCTTGTGTTGTGTGTTGTTCTCTTGTTGTTCTTCTTGTATCTCTTTTTAAGTTTTAAACCCCCCTTTTTTTAAGAGCTGTTAATTCATAATTAAAGAGCTACACTGATTCACCCCCCTCCCCCGGGCCCTGGTAGTCTTACAAATGGGAATAGAGCTAAGTCCCTGTACAAGCTTACCGGCTAGGGTGATCTTGGAAATAACACAATGGCAGGTGGTGAAGGCTTCTCATCAAACAAAGCACCATTGTTTGACGGATCTAATTATGCATTCTGGAGAGTCAGGATGCAGACATATCTCTATGCTTTGGGATATGACATCTGGGATTCAGTAGTTAGTGGATACACAATTCCCACCACTCCTCCAAAAGAAGCGGATGAAAAGAAACTATTTGAGAATAATTCGAAAGCAACGAATGCCATCTTGTGTGGATTAGCAGATAGTGAACTAGTAAAGGTCATGAACTATAAATCGACAAAAGAAATTTGGGACAAATTGAAGAGTGTTCATGAAGGAGATGATAAGATCAAAGAAGCCAAGTTATAGACACATCGAGCTCAGTTCGAAGCATTGAAGATGAATGACGATGAAAACATTGAGGCATTCATGTTGAGAGTTAATGGAATCATCAATGCGATCAGAGGACTCGACGAGGATATCGATGACTCTGCTATCGTGAAAAAGGTATTAAGATCTCTTCCTCAGAGGTTTGATTCCAAAGTCTCAACGATAGAAGAAGCTAAAAATCTAAATTATTTTAGTATAGATGAAATGTATGGTTCTTTAACTGCATATGAGATGAGGATAGGAAGATCTAAACCCACTGACAGAGAAGCAACTTTCAAAGCCCTTAAAAATAAAAACACAAAACAAGAGTCCGAGGAAGAAGAGACATCAGATGAAATGGAAGCAAACTTTGTTAGAAAACTAAAAAAGGGGAAAGGAAAATACAGAGGGAAGCTTCCATTTAAATGTTTCAACTGTGGAGGCATTGGGCATTTTGCGACTAAATGTCCATTGAAAGAGAAGAACAAAAATGATGAAGGATCCCACCAAGAAAGAAGTGACTGGAAGATGAAAACAAATTTTAGAAAAGGCAACTTCAAAAAGAAAAGTTTCATCTCCAAGAATGTTAGTTCATCAAAAAATAGCTCCGGTGAAGAGTCTGAAGAAGAAAGAGATGAAGCTCTTTTTATGGCATTTGAAGAAGTTAAATCAGAAAAGGAAGGAGTGACCTCTCGAAGTTTGTGGTGAAAATCTCGAGGCTGAAGTAGACTTAGAAGGTGAGTTGATATCTGCACTTGAAGAGTGGGAGATAGAAAAGAAAAAGAACAAGAAACTATCAAGAAAGCTTGAGGATGCAAATGGAATCATAACCAGCTTAAAAGTACAGATAGAAGAATCTAAGAAAATCTTCGAAGATCTCGAAGTGCTATTAACAATGAAAATAGATCATTGCAGCAAGTTAGAAGAAGAGATTGTTGGTTTAAGAATGCAGCTAGAAGAGATGAATAAGAAAATCAGTTGTTATCACAAACGTGAAGAAAGTTCTATGAAGTTGGATAAGATCTTAAATGACCAAAGACCTGCAGGCATCAAATTTGGTCTAGGCTTCATCGAAGGAGAATCATCAAGTGGATCAAAGGCCAGAAATGCAGAATCCATAAAGAATGAAGCTAAGAAACAGGTTGATCAAGGAAAAACGTCTCATGAAAGAGAAAGCATTAATGCCAAGCACGATGGGAGAATTGACAATGATGGATTCACCAAAGTCACACATCAAAGAAGAAGAAGACCTATGGCTCCTACGGCAACATGGCAAAGACCATCACCCAGGTTCAATTATCCTTTCTCTGGTTTCTATTTTAAATGCAATGGCTATGGGCATAAAATCTCAGACTGCAAATATAATGTAAGACCAAGGAATTTCACCAAGTAGAAATGTTTTTTCTCCTCTCGATGAATTATACAGTGGAATGTTATAACTGTCATAAGTTTGGGCACATTGCAAGAAACTGTAGAAATACATTTACATCAAATCGGTTTCAGGGAAGAAAATTTCAACCATACAGGATGAGTCAAAATAAAAAACTTCTCGAAAAACCTACTCAAACTACTGATAATGGAAAGGCAAAACAAGAGCCCAAAACTACTATCAAAACAGTGTGGAAAGGAAAAGAGCAACTGAAGGAAGAAAAGGAATCCTTAATCGTTCAAACTCGCATTCAAAGCACAAAATAAATATGTACCATGGATACTAGATAGTGGATGCTCCAGTCATATGACAGGTGACAAACAAAAATTTGAAAAGTTACAGAAATATGAAGGAGGATCGGTAAAATTTGGAAATAATGATGGAGCCAAGATAGTCGGCAAAGGCTCAATCAAAATTAGTGATGGAAGGATTAAATCAGAAGAAGTCTTATTTGTGGATGGGTTGAAACATAATTTATTGAGTGTAAGTCAGATTTGTGATAAAGGTCATGAAGTAGTCTTTATGAAGCAGGGTTGTGAAGTCAGAAAAACAAACAGTGGAAAATTGATAGCAACAGGGGTCAAGAACATCTGGTAACTTGTACACGCTCTCAGAGACTTCAAAAGGAGCTTGCTTTATTGGACAAGAAGAAGAAAATTGGTTGTGGCACAAGAGACTTGGTCATATCAGTTTTGATAATCTAGTAAAAATCACCTCAAAAAGGGTAGTGAGAGATATTCCCACCATCAGCAAACCTGCAAACAACATTTGTGCTTCATGCCAAAAGGGGAAACAAACTAGAGTCACATTCAAAACAAAAGAATACTACACAAGCAAACCTTTGGAACTAATTCACACCGATTTATGTGGACCCATGAGAACACAAAGCATAAATGGTGACAAATATTTTATGTTGTGCATTGATGACTATTCCAGAATGACATGGATATTCTTCTTGAAGCATAAATCAGAAGCTCTTGATATGTTCAAGATTTTCAAAAACCAGAGTTGAGAATGAAATAGGAAAGAGGATCAAATGTTTAAGATCGGACGAGAGGAGGAGAATTCATTTCAGAGGAGTTTGCAGAATACTGTGAAAAATACGGTATCAGAAGACAGTTCTCAGCAGCCAAGACACCTCAACAAAATGGAGTGGTAGAAAGAAAGAACAGGACTGTGCAGGAAATGGCACGATCTATGTTGGCTGAAAGTAGAGTAGCAGATAGATTTTGGAAAGAAGCAGTCCATACTACGGTGTATATCCAAAATAGGTACATGCTGAGAACACATGAAAGCAAAACTCCTTATGAACTGTGGTTCGGTAAAAGGGCAACAACAAAATACCTCGAAGTGTTTGGCAGCAAGTGCTATATCAAAAGAACTCGAAGATAATCTTGGTAAGTTTGAAGATAGAGCAGATGAAGGTATTTTTGTTGGTTATTCACCTAGAAGCAAAGCTTACAAATGCTACAACAAAAGGCTAAAGAAAATTGTGGACAGTGCTGATGTTAAGTTTGATGAAGGTAAAGAACGAGTAATTAGTTATGAAACAAACTACCCAATCTATGAAGAGGTTATTGAAGGAGATGAGGAAAACAAAATTGAAAAGATACAAAAAATTGACTCAGATGATGATGCGAAAATGGAAGAAAATAAGAAATTCAAAACAGGTAGCTGGCAGAGAAATCATCCTAGAGAGCAAATCATCGGAGATCCCAAAGTTGGAGTTCAGACAAGAAGAAGAGCAGTAAGTAACTACTCTCTACTATCCAGCATTGAGCCTAAAAATATTGATGATGCAAGCAAAGATGAAAGCTGGATGAAGGCAATAAATGAAGAATTAGATCAGATAGAGAAAAACGACACTTGGGAACTAGTACCTAGACCTGCAAATAAAAATATCATCAGAACTAAATGGATTTTTTGAAACAAACTGAATGAAGACGGACAGGTAGTCATAAATAAAGCAAGATTAGTTTGCAAGGGTTATGCACAAGTTGAAGGCATTGATTTTGAGGAAACTTTTGCACCAGTAGCTGAGACTAGAGGCAATTAGAATGTTTTTGGCTTTAGCAGTCTACAAGAATTTCAAAGTTTATCAAATGGATGTGAAATCAGCGTTTTTGAATGGGAAACTTGAAGAAGAAGTTTACATCGAGCAACCAGATGGTTTCCAACTTGGTGATGATCCCAACCTTGTTTGTAGGTTGAAGAAAGCTTTATATGGCTTAAAACAGGCACCCCGAGCATGGTATGCAAGGCTAGACAACTATCTCACTCAACAAAGGTTCAAGAAAGGTATGGTGGATAGTAATCTGTATGTCAAAATAGAAAATGGGCATCTTATTGTTCTTGTTGTCTATGTAGATGATATCATATTTGGCAGTAGCAAAGATGAGTCATGCAAGGACTTAGCAGATAAGATGCAGAAAGAATTTGAAATGTCAATGATTGGAGAACTGTCATATTTCCTCGGATTGCAAGTTAATCAAAGTAAGAAGGGCATATTTATTTCTCAAGTTAAATATGTAAAAGAGATGCTAAAAAGGTTCACAATGGAGGATTGTAAGCCAGTTAGCACTCCCATGACGACAGGTTGCAAGTTGAGCAAGGATGACAAATCTCCACTCGTTGATCAAACCATGTACGAGATCCATGATTGGAAGTTTATTGTACCTGACGACTACCAGACCAGATATTTTACAGGAAGTATGCATGGTAGCACGATTTCAAGCTAATCCTAAGGAGACTCATGTAACAACGGTGAAAAGGATTCTTCGGTATCTCAAGGGTACTATGGAATATGGATTATGGTATCCGAAAGGTAAAGACTTCACCCTTATTTCGTATTCAGATGTCGATTGGGCAGGATGTGTAGATGACAGAAAGAGCACCAGTGGAGGTGCATTCTATCTTGGAGACAGATTAGTCGCGTGGCACAGTAAGAAACAAGAGTCAGTTTCTTTATCGACAGCAGAGGCAGAATACATTGCAGCGACAACATGTTGTACACAGGTATTATGGATGAAACAAACCTTAAAATATCTTGGTATTAGCTTCAGTGAGCCAATATCAGTTAAGTGTGATAACACCAGTGCCATTAACATCTCCAAGAATCCAGTTATGCATTCACGCACAAAGCACATTGCCATCAGGTATCACTTTTTGAAGGAGAAAGTTGCAGAAGGTGAGGTTAAATTGGACTTTGTTCCAACCACAGAACAAGTAGCAGATATCTTCACAAAACCATTGCCCAAGGAAGTGTTTGAGTACCTTCGAAACAAATTGGGAGTGGTCACACTTCCCATGAATTGACTAGCTACAGGGATCACATTCTCAGGGGGAGCATTTAAGTATTTGATTATTTTTTTGCTCATGTTCATAATTTGTGCTAAGTGTAACAAATTGTGCCTGAGAATGTTGTGCATGGACTCAGGGGGAGTCTGCAGTAGCCCTTTGGTATTATTGACAAAGGGGGAGAAGAGTTACAGGAAATTGCACATGTGTTGCCAACAATTCCAAAGGGGGAGATTGTTGAGCAAGGTGCAACGACAATATTGTCATTGTTGTCAACACAGATCAGATAGATCTGTTGATGTAGTGGACAGGAAGTTCAAAAGCTAGTCAGATGCAGAAGACAGGAGTTCAAAGGTTACTCAGAGTATGTACAGTGATTCTCCAAGAAGACCGAAGTAGACCACTTGCAAAAGATCAAAGAAAAAGACAAGTAAGAAAAGTGTCGTGATATCGCGACATATACAGCAGGCAAGAAAAACTGTCACGATTTCGTGACATGTTTGAAGAGAGAGAAAAAGGAGGAAAAACTGTCATGATTTCGTGACATGTTGGAAGAGAGAGAAACAGCAGGAAAAACTATCATGATTTCGCGACATGTTGGAAAGAAAAAACACAAGTGGAAAAACTGTCACGATTTCGCGACATGTTGGAAGAGAGAGAAACAACAAGAAAAACTGTCATGATTTCGCGACATGTTGGAAAGAAAAAACACAAGTTGAAAAACTATCACGATTTCGCGACATGTTGGAAGGGAAAAAGACAAGTAGAAAAAGTGTCACGATTTCGTGACATATTGCAAGAGAGTTTGTACGGAAGAAAAAGTGTCACGATTTCATGACATATTGCAGGAGAGAGAGTCCAAAAGAAAAAGTGTCACGATATCGCGACATGTCGGGTTTTCACGACCCAAAGGCAAGAAAAAGTGCTAAGGAGAAAAAGTGTCGCGATATCGCGACATGTCGGGTTTTCACGACCCAAAGGCAAGAAAAAGTGCTAAGGAGAAAAAGTGTCACGATATCGCGACATGTCGGGTTTTCGCGACCCGAAGGCAAGAAAAAGTGCTAAGGAGAAAAAGTGTCGTGATATCGCGACATGTCGGGTTTTCACGACCCGAAGGCAAGAAAAAGTGCTAAGGAGAAAAAGTGTCGCGATATCGCGACATGTCACATTTTCGTGACCCAAAGGCAAGAGAAAGCGTACGGACGAAAAAGTGTCGCGATATCGTGACATGTAGCATTTTCGCGGGCCAAAGCTAAGAGAAAGAGCAAGAAGAAAAAGTGTCACGATATCGCGACATGTTGTATTTTCGCGGCCAGAAGCAAAGAAAAAGCACAAGGAGAAAAAGTGTCGCGATATCGCGACATGTTGTATTTTCATGGGCCGAAGCAAAGAAAAAGTGCAAGGAGCAAAAGTGTCGTGATATCGCGACATGTTGTATTCTCACGGGCCAAAGCTAAGAGAAAGCGTACGGAGGCGAAAGTGTCGCGATATCGTGACATGTTATGTTTTCATGGCAACAACAATAGAAGAGTTACAGGGGCAGTTGAAGCCGATGAAGACCGATGTAAGCCGATGAAGAGTAGGGTTTGCAATCGATGAAGACTAGGGTTTGCATCCGACTAAGATTAGGGTTACAACCGACTAAGATTAGAGTTTTTCATCATGAAAATGTTGTTATAAAAGTAGGGTTATTTTGGAGAAATTGAAGTGTATCGAAGTGTGCGAAATACGATCGCTGAGCGCAGAGAGCAAGTCGTGTCGAATCTTTCGAAGTGTGGAATTTCGCTAAGAAAGCAGAGTGCGCAACAAGGAGAAGATGACTGTGAGGTGCAACAGAGTGTGCGAAGTGCTTGCATAGAGAAAGCAGAGTGCGCAACAAGGAGAAGACGACTGCGAGGTGTAGCAGAGTGTGCGAAGTGCTTGCGTAGAAAAAGCAGAGAACGCAAAGGTGAAGTAGACCAATCAGGGTCTTGTAAAAGCGAAGGTATCTTATTGTTAAACCCAAAGATTCAATTTGAAGTCCAGGTTGGTGCTTGGCATCAGGGGTTGGTGCTCCTTCCAGTTGGTGCTGGTAAATCAGGGGTTGGTGCTCCTTTCTGTTGGTGCAGATAAATCAGGGGTTGGTGCTCCTTCCAGTTGGTGCTGGTAAATTAATTGTAAAGTTGGTGCTTTGCAAAGGCTGGATTTGGATGGTAGTCCAAGCAGTCATTTTTGAGGAGTAGCCACATTGGTGAACCTCGTTAAATCTTGTGTTGTGTGTTGTTCTCTTGTTGTTCTTACTGTATCTGTTTATAAGTTTTAATTTAAGAGTTGTTAATTCATAATTAAAGAGCTACACTGATTCACCCCCCCTCTCAGTGCCATTGTAAGTCTAACATAGGTTGTTTCAAAGGACTTGTAGTGATATTTCTTATAATGAAACATTGCTACTTAAAATATTTTCTAAGAGCCTTAGTAAACTTAACTTTAAATGGTACTACTATTTACCAAGACATTCCATTAAGAGCCTTAGGGACCTTGTCAAGATGTTTGTTAAGCAATTCTCTATCTACATCGAGGAAAATATCATATTAGTGACCTATACCAACTCAAAAAATTCAAATATGAGAGTTTTACCAACTTCTTAACAAGATGGTGAGCCCTAGTAGGGAGACTACAATATGTCCCTCCACCCTGAGACCTACTAGACATCTTCATAAGAAATATGAATGAGCAATTTACCTTCTACATAGAGATGACTAATGTATATTCCTTTGAATACACAATTGACATGACCAAGAAAGTAGAAAACCCCCTTGTCAAAAGAGGGCAAATTAAGACTAAGTCCCATAAAGAGGAAGATAAACCTTCCTATAATCAGAAGGGATTGTATAAGAACAAACATGTTATACGCGATGGAGTCACAAACTCACACCATGCCAACAATGTTAGTGCTATTTTAAACCATAAAAGGCTTGTCTAAAGGAATCCTTAACAACAAAAATTCAAAAAGAGTTACTTCTAATTGGATGAACCTCTTTTAACCATTCTAGAGTAGCTCCTAAAGACTAAAATGATACAAATATAGCTTGTTAAACCTATTAAACCTAGAAGGAAAAATGCTTATGGTTTTGTGACAATGGATAATTTGCATTCCACTACATTAATAGTCATATAATTGTTAGATGCATAGGCCTTAGGAATGAGGTATAATACCTAATAAATAATGGCCAAGTTATCCTTAGTGGCTCTGCCTCTCAATATTCTTCCAATATAGAATCCACTACCTAATCATAATAAAAACTAAAATGCAATGAATAAAATTTACTAAAGGAGTGTGCCACCTCCAAACTAAGGGATAGTAGGGACACTCCATTATTCTAGTCATATCTCTCATATTTGCATTGTATCAAGATAATAACACAAAAATAAATCACTTGATCAACCTTTAAGACATCCCTTAGTTCTTCATACAAAAATAATTTCTCCACTTGAAGGAGTTCCTATAATCATTCAATCAAGAACCAAGGCTAAGGGTACTTTTTATTTACTTTGATAACTTGATAGCACCCCATCCAAGATATCTCTTCTTGAACTACTCAAGCATTCTATAGCTCACCAAAATATCTTAAAATTTTGAGCAAACAGGTCATTCTTCAAGAACTCAACCTGAATGACCTTACTTCCATAGTAGGATCCATTGGGATTAATTATACAATTATATCATTCCATGAGGATAATATTCATCAATACTTTATGGTTGAAGATCTAAAATTATACAACATAGGCCATATTGACAAGAAGTTTATCAGGTATATCCTTGTCGATAATGGTTCTAATATCAATGTCTACAGTGTAAATCTCATCAACTCTTTTGACCTAACAAAACAAGATTTGGAAAAATTTGATCTTGTTATAAGGGCTTTTGACAATGGAGACCGTGAGGCTTGTGGAACTATAGTCTTACCCCTCATAGTCAGATCCTACACTCTTAATATTATATTTTATGTTGTACCATATGATCTAACATATAACATTCTTCATGGGAGGACATGAATCCATGAGATGCACGTTATCCCTTCAACTATTCATCAATACCTCAAATATGAATATAAGGGCAAGACTTATCACATTCTAATTGACCTCAAAAGATTTGCTTGTTGTTAAGGACCAAGGTTGAAAATCCTAAAGCATGTCCATGCCCTTCTTTAAATTCATATCTTGAATCATCTCCTTCTTCCTAATTTTCTATTGTTGATGCATTCAAGTATCTCACTTTAAATAATCTATCCAATAATGAACTTAAAGTTAAAAGTGATAATCCAGTCATCATTAATAATAATAATATCAAATAATAATATATCATCATATTCTTGATAGCATTCTACTTAGATGTTTAGAATCGGTGAAAGCCTAAAAGTTCATCACATATTGAAAATATAAACCCCATGTCATATAATGGAAATAAATTTATCATCATGGATACTAAATACTTCACCAAATAAGTAAAAACTATACCTTTAGACTCAACCACTAGAGTCTAAGAATTCAATTCTATCCCCAATAATATCCTTAGCTATTATGTCATCTCTTTTATACTAATATCTAATAATGGAATACCCTTTAAGAAAGAGGATGTCCAAAAAATTTGTGCTAAGTACAATATTCAACACAAATGGTCCACTCCTTACTATCCTCAAGGTAATGGCCAAGCTAAAGCTTCTAACAAAACCCTTGTCAAAATCATCAAGAATCATATCAACAAAACTAGTAGATATTGGAATCTCTAATTGTCTCCTACCTTTGAGCATATGGCACTAGCATCAAAACTCCATTGGCATGATACTCTATGCTTTAACCTATGAAATTGAAATATTATTCTCCTTTAAGATTGAGGTTCCTTCCTCATGCATATTTCTACAAGATGCCTATGTTAGAGATGAATGCCATATCGCTTGTGCTAGCCAGTTGGAACTACTTGAAAAATGAAAATCCATGCTTTTGAGTACTTAAGGGTCTCCTAGAAAAGGCTTCGAATCTCTTGAATTTGGTGATCTCATACTCAAAGGGAATTAAAAAATATCAAAATGAAGCTCAAAGGCAAGTTTTATCTCAATTGGAGGTCCATACATCATAACTTCCAAGTATGGTTTAGGTGCTTATTGCCTCCTTATGCTTGATGAAAAGAACTTAAATAAATAATGAACATAATGCATCTTAAACGATATTGTATTTGAGTCTGTATTGGTTGCTTGTTTCCTTTCATCTACCTTTTAATGCTTACTTAGATCTACCTAACCTCATGCCTATCTACATGCATGTGCCTATATTTGCTTGGACTACCTATTACATATCAAGTTAGGAATTCATCATGACATGCAAATGATGATCCTAGTTAGGATAACTTATTTTCCTTTCCTAGGTGATTAACATGAGCAAATCCTCCTATTCTCATCTTGTAAAATAATCATGGTTTGCATGAAATAATTATCATTCTTATCTATCTCAAATTCTATAATATATTTATATTTTCATCTTCTATCAATCCCTTGTTGCATAATGAATATTGCAAGATTCGTAGTTGTTGATGGGAAGATCACTCATATCATATCTTGTCTCCCATATATCAGCATGCATGGGAGAAACATTTTTGTTTACTGTTCTGTTGTGGCTGATCCACAACACACCCCAAAATTGGGGACCCACCTTTTTTGCATGCTTTCAAGGAAAACTGCAGTAGCCTAGATGCTAAAAAAATCAAGAAAAAAGCAAAAAAAATTTCACTAAGGGGAAAAAGTGTCGCGATATCGCGACATGTCGCTCCGTCGCTGGCAAAAATGAAAAAGTGTCGCGATATCGCGACATGTCGCTCCGTCGCTGGCAAAAATGAAAAAGTGTCGCGATATCGCGACATGTTGCTCCGTCGCTGGAAAAAATGAAAAAGTGTCGCGATATCGCGACGTGTTGTGAAATCGCGGTCCAGAGAGGAGAGAGAAAGACAGAATGGAAACTGGTCGCGAAATCGCGACATGTCACAAAATCGCGGTCAAACAAGTCAAAGGGGCCCGAAGCGGAAAAGCGTCGCGATTTCGCGATAGGAAACAACAAAGGGGCCCGAAGTGGAAAAGCGTCGCGATTTCGCGACAGGAAGCAGCAAAGGGGCCCGAAGCGGAAAAGCGTAGCGATTTCATGACAGAAAGTCGGCAAAGTGTATGGAACAGAAAAGTGTCGTGATTTTGCGACATGTCACGATTTCACGACATGTCGCGTTTTCGTGGCTAAGTGCAGCAAAACCCAGCGATAGAGAAAAATGTCGTGATTTCGCGATAGAAAGCAGCGAGACAGCCAGAAACGAAAAAGTGTCGCGATTTCGTGACATAAACGGCTGGACAGTTCGAAACGAAAAAGCGTCGCGATTTCGCGACAGGTTGCAGCGAAAGGGTACGAAATGGAAAAGTGTCGCGATTTCACGACAGGTTGTGGCGAGATGGCCCGAAGCAGGAAATGGTCACGATTTCGTGACATGTCTTATTTTCGCTGTGCATGAGGAGAAACAAGGCTGTTGGCAGGAAAACGTTGCGATATCGTGACATGTCGCGTTTTCGTGGTGACAGTAAGGGAGCGAAGCTGCATGCTATTTTTGGTCACGATTTACATGGGGCCATTACAGAACATGCAAAAAAGTGCGGAACACGTGGCGTACATGTCAGGGTTGTAGAAGCGTTACATGTTAACAGAGAATATCGAACATTTCGGCATCGAACATAAAATCAAAAGCAGTGAAAAGGCGAGGAATACGAAACGATACGATCTGGGAGGTGAAACGAAGCATCACAGAACGAAGCAGAGAACCGTACCAGCAAGTATAAAATGCAGAGGCACAGATTGATACAGGGGTCGAAAACCGCTGCGAGCGGGTTGTAGAGTTGATGGTGATTAGCCGTTCTGAGCCTGCTATGGAGTGCTTTTCTTCCACTTTTGCTTGGTTCTGAGAAAAACCAGAGATTCTGCTGTTGTAACAGGACATATTTATTTAATGCGGAATTGTTCAAAAATTTGCATTTTATGGGCAAGAAAGGATGAGAAATTTTTTGCATGCTTCATTTTAAGCTGTTCTATGTTCCTCCTTTCAGATTTCAGATTTGTATATGAAATTTATGCCATTGTTTTGGATTATTTCATGTGAATGTCTGCAATCTGGAAATTACTTTAAACCTTAGAAGCCAACACCTAGTTTACTTTGATTGTGTTTGTTTTGCAGGTCAAATAGGCTAGGTTGCATGTACGAAACTCTCACGTATTCGGTTTTGTCGAAATAGGATAGCATCAGACTGAACGTGTTCTACTTTTAATTTTCTCGTATTTCTTTTTTGTTCATTTTATTTTATTTTTCCAGAAGGTTTAATGAACATTAAAAATTACAAAATCTAAAAAAAATAATAAAATGATGAACAATCACTAAATTTCAGGGTGAAATAAACCAACATTGCCCCTTGTTTATAGTTACTTGCAATCACTAAGGTGTTCCAAGCATTTAAATTGAATATCTTTATTTGAGATTACTAATACACAGTTGCAAATGCTAATACAACGGAGACCTTGGAGAAGTTGTTAATTTGACTTCTTTGCAAGAGGGGATTTGGAACCCAAATCCTAAGGGAGAGTGTACTTTCACAATTGGGTGAAAATACCACTCAACATTTTGGCGCTAGAAGGAGGGCTTGAACCGGTTTATTTCAGTGTGATTTAAATGCTATAGGGATTTAAATTTTGAATATTTCATGCCCTATTAATTATTATCTTTAGCCCTCTTTTAATATTACAACTTTGTACTGTTAAAAGGAGGACATGAATTGCTATGCATTGTTCTAACGCTTTGATTGTTCATACAGGAATAATGTGATTTAATTTAATTTAAAATAATAATAATAATAAATAAATAAATAAATAAATAAAAAAAAAAATTTTTTTTTTGGTATTAAAGTTATATTCTTTAAGATTCACTAATGGCTATGTTTTCACCGTGGATGACAGGTAGCCCATTGAACATACCAGGAGTTCAACATTATTTGCTCGTCGGTTTTGAGAGATGCCTTCCTCGATTTTTGTCTAACGGGACAAATACTGCAAGAGAACACATTCAAGCATTCAAATTTGTTGTGAATCACTTAACAATTTGGCATGATGATGTTGTTTGTAAAATGTTCCCTTACACCTTGGACAAAGTGGCATTTGATTGGTTTACAAGTCTGCCTTTAGGATCTATCACTTCTTGGGCTCAACTAGAGGCAGTATTTCTTAATCAATTCAACAAAAAGCAAGTTGACCCAATCCGCATGTATGAGCAGTTTGTCACTATTAAAAAAGGACCAGGTGAAAATGTGAAGTCATTTTCTGAAAAGTTCTTTGGATTATATGCTCAATTAGTGACATTTTATGCTCTTCAAGAAGAAATGGCTCTCCAAATATATGTAAATGCTCTTGACCCACTCATTTCCACATATTTGCGAGGGATGCCTCAAATCACATCTTTGACACAAGCCTATACTCAAGCAATGGCAATTGAGCAACAATTGAGTTGTCAAAATTATGGTGGGGGTTTTGGATCGTATAATCTTCAATCATTTAATACATCCTTTACCCATCCAATGATTTATCCACCTCAACCAAATTCAAGTGTAAATCAATTTCAGAATCAACAATCATTCCCAAGCTTCAATCAATTTCAAAATCCTCAACCTACTATGCAAGATCAACCATATTTCTTAAGTATGAATCAACTTCAAAATACTCATCTTGATTCAAAGGATAGTTCTAAAATCAATTTCAATGATTTTCACAAGAATATGATTTTAGGCAAGGGAGGAGTACTAGATCCAACTAGTATTGAAACATGTGACAAATTGGAAACCCTTGACTCACCAAAAGATAAATTCTATGAGGATGAATCTGTTTCGGATGACATTGTTGAAAATGATGACCAAGAGGATCCACACCTTCCAAATTGTGATAAAATTGAATCATGGGTTACACATGTGGATTATGATAGCCTTATCAATTTGAATACAAGCAATAACCCAATTTTGGAAGTAATTGAACCATCTAAGGAAGGTGAAGATAAATTTGATGAGAAACATGTTGATGAATTAAAAGATAAAGAAGAAATAAGTGAGCATCATAATTTGATTTTGAAAGATGATCATCATGATTCTTGGGAAGAGTATGCTCACTCCAAAACTGCTAATGAAATTTGTGTGCCTATTGATATGCAGGATGATACAATTGCCCTTTCACATGAGGATATTACAAGTCCTGTGCAATCTGAAAATGTTTTGGAAGAAGGATTGGAATCTCATCAAAGGTTTGAGAAGGATATGGATTTTACTACCATGGATGAAGAAGGAGAATCAATTGTTTTTGTTCCCCTTGAGGGGCAAGAAATCAAAAATCTTGATCCACCTATTGTTTCTACAATGTCTATGCCATCTCAAAATGGTGAAATTGCAAAGCCTAAGTGGTGTGGGTTTGATACTATTGATGATCCTAATGAAAATATGGATTTTGAGACAACTCAAGCCATTGATCATGGAAAGGTGTCATGTGACACATGTCTTGAAAAACTAAACTCTTGTTTTGAAAAATATGGACGCATGTTTGATTGGGTGCCTAACTTTGGTGTTTTTGAACAGGTGTTGGATGATGAAGAAGACAATGAAGAAAAAGAAAAAGCTACTAACACTCATCAAGTTGTGATAAATTCTAATCATGATGGGTTGAGTATGGGTGACAAAGTGAAATCTTTACCTTTGGTAGTAGCCACAAAAATTTTAAGTGATGGGTTACATGATATCCCTTTGGATGCTAATGTCATTAATGATGAAATGTCAAATCTTGGTGATGTTTGTCAAGTTTTGATTGATTTTGATTGTTTTAAAATCTTGAAAAATAATTTGAATTCAAGACTTTTAGAAATAGGCTCTTGTTTGCAATATCTCACATTTGAAAAAGAGAGCCTACTTCTAAATCATGAGTGGAATGATGAAACTTGCATTTTAGAGAATAGACATGATAAAATTGAAAATCAATCGTTGTCTAATCAATTTGAAAATTTGAATCTCACCTATGAGAATACTAATGGAACTAAATTTTATTGGTGGGGTGAGAGAAGAAAGTTGAAGTGGGTTGCATTGTTTGGTCTAGTCTTGTTTTTGTTGGATGCCCACAACATTTGGCAGGCATATCATGTTATATTTTTGTGGAAATGTTCTAATCATGTTTGGGATCCAGGAAAGTAATAGTCCAAGCTTGGCATCATCTTGTACTATATTGTATATAACTTTTGGTGTTGGTTTGGGTTTGTGTTTTCAAGTTTCATTTTGGGATTGCTATTTGGATTAGGATTTAAGTTGTGTGTTTGATTTTATTTGACATGTTTAGTTTGTTTTGATAAAAAAAAAAAAAGAGAAGAAAATTTGAGATGTTAACTTATGCCTAAAATCAGGAGAATATGAAACATTGGAATTGTGTTGTAGAAAGCTCCACAAGTAACACAAACATTTAAATAATATCGTTTGAATCTTGTGATGCATGAAGTTGTTAGTTTTGCACATTATGGTAAAATAGATGATATCTTCCAAAAGAAGCAGTGCATTCATATCTTATGTCATATTCCACATTGCATATACATGTCATCTTAGTTACATTTTCATTCCATGGGCAATTATTGAGAAGGTGTTGAATCCTCTTAGGATTATTACATAACATATATTAAAAGGATCCTAAGGTTGGGAACTGCTGCCCAAGCTATCTTGAACCAAGCACATTCCATGCACATTAAAGAGAGTCTTGAGCAAAATGGTTAAAACCATACTTGGATGAAAAGGTGAGGTGAAAAGAATATTTCATGTTTGTCCTATCATGCAACATAATCCTTAAAACAGTGGTTTTTACCATTTCCATCAAGCTTAAAGCCTAAAACCGGAGTAGTAAGGATAGGGTTAAATCCTCATCGAACTTAGGTTGAGGATCCAACTCCCCAAAGCTCTGATTTGACCTACATGGAGTAGTAAGGATAGGACTTAATTCTCATCTCGCTTAGGTTGAGAATCCGATTCCCCAAAGCTTCTATTTTTCCCATTTCATCATAAAGCTTGGATTGGAAGGATCGTACTACATGTCCTCTGCAAAGGATGGGTAGTCATCCCAAAGGTCCAAGCAATAAAAGTAAAACTATTTTTTTCCATTTCATCTCCATCTTGGATTGGAAGGATTGTACTACGTGTCCTCTGCAAAGGATGGGTAGTCATCCCAAAGATCCAAGTAATAAAAAATTAATATTTCCCATTTCATAAATCTTGGATTGGAAGGATCGTACTACATGTCCCTAGCAAGGATGGGTAGTCATCCCAAAGGTCCAAGAAATAAAAGAAAAAGAATGAATGAAGCCAAGTCATGGATTATGGGGTTAAGTATGCTCATGCGTGGCAACATGTCTTGTCTAAAAGCAAGACCACTGATTGCTCATATGGATAGACTAGCCAGACCATTTCATCCATAATAGGTTAAAGTATTTTGTTCAAGATGAGGTAATGAACTCCAAATCAGAATAGTAAGGATAGGGTTAAATTCCCATCTCGCTTAGGTTGGGAATCTTATTCCCCAAAGTTCTGATTTCACTCACACTTGCACATGGGTTCAAGATAGTAGTGACACATAACCAACTTTGGGATCTAGTAAATTAATTCAGTATACATATTTTTGGTCCTAAGAGGGTTTGACATTTTTAATATATTTGTCCATGATATAAGAAGGTTTGAGCATTTATAAAGTAGGTTGTTACATCTCTAGCATCTTCATCATGCATCAATTATTCATAGCCTTGCATACAAATCATAAGTGAAACTAACAATGGAATGTTGAACAAGTTCAAATGATAGGGAATGAAACACATTGCACACATCGAGTCGATACTTAATGATTCTGATGTTTCATGTATTTTTGATCTGTCGGTATTTGTTTATCTTCTATGTGCTGACGCCTGTATCTAAGCTTGTTTGTTTCAGGTTGGGTTCTCACCAAAATGCTCAAGAGCATTTGACAGCAGAGTCGCCATTTGTTGTGGCTGATCCACAACACACCCCAAAATTGGGGACCCACCTTTTTTGCATGCTTTCAAGGAAAATTGTAGTAGCCCAGATGCTAAAAAAATCAAGAAAAAAGCAAAAAAAAAAAAATCACTAAGGGGAAAAAGTGTCGCGATATCGCGACATGTCGCTCCATCACTGGCAAAAATAAAAAAGTGTCGCGATATCACGACATGTCGCTCCGTCATTGGCAAAAATGAAGGGTAAATTATGAAGTGTGTTTGGAAAAATGAAAAAGTGTCACGATATCGGACATGTCGCTCCGTCACTGGCAAAAATGAAAAAGTGTCACGATATCGCGACATGTCGCTCCGTCGCCGGCAAAAAATGAAAAAGTGTCGCGATATCGCGACATGTCGCTCCGTCGCTGGCAAAAATGAAAAAGTGTCGCGATATAAAAATGAAAAAGTGTCGCGATATCGCGACATGTAGCTCCGTCGCTGGCAAAAATGAAAAAGTGTCGCGATATCGCGACATGTTGCTCCGTCGCTGGCAAAAATGAAAAAGTGTCGCGATATCGCGACGTGTTGTGAAATCGCGGTCCAGAGAGGAGAGAGAAAGATAGAATGGAAACTGGTCGCGAAATCGCGACATGTCACAAAATCGCGGTCAAACAAGTCAAAGGGGCCCGAAGCGGAAAAGCGTCGCGATTTCGCGACAGGAAACAGCAAAGGGGCCCGAAGCGAAAAAGCGTAGCGATTTCACGATAAGAAACAGCAAAGGGGCCCGAAGCGAAAAAGCGTAGCGATTTCGCGATAGAAAGTCGGCAAAGTGTACGGAATAGAAAAGTGTCACGATTTCGCGACATGTCACGATTTCGCGACATGTCACGTTTTCGTGGCTAAGTGCAACAAAACCCAACGATAGAGAAAAACGTCGCGATTTCATGATAGAAAGCAGCGAGACAGCCAGAAACGAAAAAGTGTCGTGATTTCGTGACATAAACGGCTGGACAGTTCGAAACGAAAAAGCGTCGCGATTTCGCGATAGGTTGCAGCGAAAGGGTACGGAACGAAAAAGTGTCACGATTTCGCGACAAGTTGTGGCGAGATGGCCCGAAGCAGGAAATGGTCACGATTTCGTGACATGTCTTATTTTCATTGTGCATGAGGAGAAACAAGGCTGTTGGCAGGAAAACGTCACGATATCGCGACATGTCACGTTTTCGCGGTGACAGTAAGGGAGCGAAGCTGCATGCTATTTTTGGTCATGATTTACATGGGGCCATTACAGAACATGCAAAAAAGTGTGAAACACGTGGCGTACATGTCAGGGTTGCAGAAGCGTTACATGTTAACAGAGAATATCGAACGTTTCGGCATCGAACATAAAATCAAAAGCAGTGAAAAGGCGAGGAATACGAAACGATACGATCTAGGAGGTGAAACGAAGCATCACAGAACAAAGCAGAGAACCATACCAGCAAGTATAAAATGCAGAGGCATAGATTGATACGAGGGTCGAAAACCGCTGCGAGCGGGTTGCAGAGTTGATGGTGATTAGCCGTTCTGAGCCTGCTATGGAGTGCTTTTCTTCCACTTTTGCTGGTTTTGAGAAAAACCAGAGATTCTGCTATTGTAACAGGACATATTTTTAATGCAGAATTGTTCAAAAATTTGCATTTTATGGGCAAGAAAGGATGAGAAATTTTTTGCATGCTTCATTTTAACTGTTCTATGTTCCTCCTTTCAGATTTCAGATTTGTATATGAAATTTATGCCATTGTTTTGGATTATTTCATGTGAATGTCCGCAATCTGGAAATTACTTTAAACCTTAGAAGCCAGCACCTAGTTTACTTTGATTGTGTTTGTTTTGCAGGTCAAATAAGCTAGGTTGCATGTACGAAACTCTCACGTATTCGATTTTGTCGAAATAGGATAGCATCAGACTGAACGTGTTCTACTTTTAATTTTCTGTATTTCTTTTTTTGTTCATGTTATTTTATTTTTCCAGAAGGTTTAATGAACATTAAAAATTACAAAATCTAAAAAAAATAATAAAATAATGAACAATCACTAAATTTCAGGGTGAAATAAACCAACATTGCCCCTTGTTTACAGTTACTTGCAATCACTAAGGTGTTCCAAGCATTTAAATTGAATATCTTTATTTGAGATTACTAATACACAGTTGCAAATGCTAATACAGCGGAGACCTTGGAGAAGTTGTTAATTTGACTTCTTTGCAAGAGGGGATTTGGAACCCAAATCCTAAGGGAGAGTGTACTTTCACAATTGGGTGAAAATACCACTCAATAGGTTCTTCTTCACAATTTGGGGGTATAATCCATTACCACATCAATCATATCGATAAAAGTAATCTACAATATTTCTCTATGAGGTAAGTCAATTCAATCCAAAGTCCTCCCAGCAAAAAAAAAGTCCTTTATACATTTGTTTAAAGGTAGATATCTAATTAGAAATCCTCCAAGAAAAGAAAAAGTGCTTTAGTCATTTTTTCAAAGAAAAATATTTAATTAAAAGTGCTTTAGGCAAAGCAAAATTCCTTTAGAAATTCGTTTAAACGTAACTTTATCAATCAAAATTCCTCTAGGTAAAGTGAATGTCTTTAGACATTTTATTAAAAGGAAAATCTATCAAGTAAAAGTCCTCTTGTCAAAGAAATAGTCCTTTAGGAATTTATTTAAAAGAAAATATCTAATCATAAGTTCTCTAGGCAAATCAAAAGTCCTTCAGACATTTTTTTAGAGGTAAATATCCAATCAATAGTCATATGGACATGATAAATTTCCTCTAGACATTTGTTTAATGGCAAATTTATTTTACAATTTTTAGATAAGTCATAAATTGCTCCTTTGGCATTTGCTTGGGGGTACCATAAATACAATATTTATCTTTTAAATTCCCCTTGGGCTAATATTTTAGCTAAATAAACTTAGCTTGGGCAAATATTTATTTGTGTATAGTTGTATATAACTCTATATATCTTGTATCATAGTTGAAGTACCCCTTGGAAAATATTTTATCTAGATAAAGTCCCCATGAGAAAATATTTATTTGTATGCATATATACATAGTTGTACATGGTTTGTATAATAGAATTACCTCATGGAATTATCCAAAGGTCCCCTTGGACACATCAACTTCCTATTCTAATAATACATCTATCTATTCATCTAAGCCTATTAGCCACACATCTAAAATCAATTAACTTTAATCAAAAGTATTGTGTTAGGAACCTACTATTAAAAATAAACTCACTCACACAAATACTGTAAATAAAAAGATTCATGAAATAATAAAATATCACAATGTAGAAAGTAAATGTAAAATTAAACAATCTCACAACAACATAGAATCGTAGGCCTCTTCGAGGGGGCAACCTCCTTCAATACTTTCATTAATTTTCAAAAAGATACATTCATTCATGGATCCATGTCTTTTAAAGATACACTTCATGCAACCCTAACCCTAAGCTCAAGAGTTGGCTTACATGCAAAATATCACTCAAGCTAGAATCTTCTACCAAATAGCAGTTACATTCTTGATAATAGTTACATGAAATGGCCCCACTTGTCTAGGCATCTTACTTGCCACATACCACTACAAAATATTACAAAATAACATTATAAAGGGATCCCCCATGTTGGAAGTGGGTCATTACAATAATCAATTGAGAATTACAAAATGGTGTTAGGATGGGGTCCTAACATGCCCTTCCCCTTCAAAAAAGATTTGTCCTCAAAGTTGTAGATGAGGAAACTGGTGTTGTAGCTGTTGGAGGGATTCCCACATAGCATCTTCTAGTTGTAATCCTCACCACTGAACAAGAACCTCAGTGATGACATAGTTGCGAAGAGTGCACATCCTATGGTCCAAAATCTAGTCTGGCTCGAGCAAGATAGAACCCTCTTCATCCAATTCAGGTAAAGCAGATTGAACCTGTACATGATTTTCCAGTACCTTCTTGAGATAGGATACATGAAATATAGGATGAATCTTGGATGTAGATGGTAGGGCTAATTTGTAGGTAGTGGCACCAATCCACTATAAGACCTGGTAGGGACCATAATATTTGGCAGTGAGCTTTTGGCACCTACACAGCTGGAGGGATGACTATTTATACGGCTCTAAGCGGAGGAAGACCATATCATCGACTTCAAAACTATGCTCTATACGGTGTTGATCAACTTGTTGGTGCATCCGATTCTGGACCAATTCCAAATTCAACTTCAGTTGATGGAGGACTTTGACATGTTGGTGGAGTGTAGTGTCAACAACATGGACTTTGGAGCTACCTGGAATATAGGAGGAGGGTGTTGATGGAGGCCAACCATAAACTGCTTCAAAAGGGGTGACCTTGGTCATAGTGTGATAAGAAGTGTTATACCACCACTCAGCCAAGGGAAGCCACTTCACCCACTATGTAGGATGATCAGAGGTAAAAAAATGAAGATAGGTCTCCAAACATTTATTGACAATCTTTGTTTGACCATTCCATGAAGATGAACTTATTTTGAGGTGAGTTCCTTGCAACTTAAACAATTCTTGCCATAAATTACTAGTGAAGGTAGGGTCATGATCGGACACAATGGAGGTGGGCATGCCATGAAGATGAAAGATAGAATCAAGGAAAACTTGGGTGACTATAGAGATCATGTAAGGATGGGAGAGGGGATAAAAATGAGCATACTTCATGAGATGATCCACTACCATAAAAATAACTGATTTGCCTCCTAATTTAGGTAAACCTTCAATAAAGTCCATGGAAATATCTATCTAGGCTTGTTCTATAATAGGCAAGGGTTGAAGAGTTCTCGGGGAAGGCATTGTTTCTCCTTTCATCCATTGACAAATGTCACACTCGACCAAAAAATTCTGAATGTCCTTATTCATACCCTTCCAAAAAAAGTTTGCTTAATCCTTTCATATGTCTTGAGGAACCTTGAATGGCCTACAATGGGTGAAGCATGCATTTCCATCATAATGAAGTTCCAAATTGGAGATGTGCGAGGAACAACAAGGTGCTGGAGATAGCACAAATCTTGTCCATCCCAAGTGTACCCTAGACATGATGTAGGCTCTATTTGAAGTGAGGCAACCAAAGTTTGCAATTTTGAATCCTTAAGCACCTCATCTCGGAGAGGATTTATCCATTGTGGTATGGGTGCATAAATGGCACATAGCATACTTTGAGCCTCAAATTGGTGAGAGAGAGCATCTGCCACAATGTTCTCTTTGCCCTTTTTATAGGTAATATCATAATCATAGCCCATGAGCTTAGAGATCCACTTTTGTTGTTCGAGGGTGGCAACCCACTGCTCTAGGAAGTATTTAAGACTTTGGTGATCCATTTTAATGGAGAAATGTCACCCAATGAGATAAGGCCACTAGTGAGTAACCACATGCAAAATTGCAAGCATCTCCTTAGCATAAGTTGATTTGCCTAGATTTTTGCTTGAAAGCACTTTACTAGTGAAGGCCACAGGACACCCTTCCTGCATCAACATAGCTCTAATGCCATTGTTGAAAGCATCACTTTCAATTACAAAGGACTTGGAAAAATTAGGCATCACTAAGATGGGAGTGGTTGTCATAGCATGCTTCAAATCAAGGAAAGCCTTCTCAGCTAGACCTGTCCAAGTAAAAGAATTCTTCTTTAACATGGTTGTTAAAGGAGCAACAATTTTGCCATAGTTGCAAATGAATTTGTGATAATACCCTATGAGGCCCAAAAATCCATGAAGACCCTTTAGAGTGTGAGGTTTTAGCCATTCTTGAATGACTTGAATCTTCTTAGGATCAACTTTAACTCCATCCTTGGTGACAATGTGTCCCAAATACTCTACTTCAATCAACCCAAAAGAACACTTGGACCTCTTAGCATAAAGTTGATGTTGTGCCAAAAGTTGTAGAGTCTAGTCCACATGGATGAGGTGCTCTTCCCAAGAATGACTATAAACCAAGATATCATCAAAGAAAACTAAAATGAATTTACGAAGAAATGGGTAAAAATATTGTTCATGAGGCTTTGAAATGTGGAAGGTGCATTGGTCAAGCCAAATGGCATAACCAAGAATTCATAATGACCCTCATGAGTGTAGAATGTTGTTTTGGGGATATCTTCATCCTTGAGCCTGATCTGATGGTACCCTGAGTGAAGATCTAATTTGGAGAAAAACATAGCCCCATGCAACTCATCCAGTAATTCATCCACCATAGGGATAGGAAACTTATCCTTAATGGTGAGCTTATTGAGCTCACAAAAATCTATACATAATCGCTAAGACCCATATTTATTTCGAACCAATAAGACAAGAGAAGAGTAAGGGTTGTTACTAGGTCGAATGACTCCAGCTTTTAACAACTCCTATACTAACTTCTCTATTTTTGACTTAAGGGCATGAGGGTATCGGTACGACCTAATGTTAGGTGGTACACTTCTAGGTACCAATGGAATGGCATGGTCATGGGAGCGACGTGGTGGCAATTCTGATGGTTCGACAAAAACTGCATTGTGCTTTGTCAAAACAAGTTGCAAATCTTCTAGAATTTGGTCCACCTCTAAAGTAGTTGGTTGGATTGCAAATATCTAAGTGATGACCCCATGAGAAGATTTTTTCAACAACTTCTCCATACGATTTGAGCTGATAACCTGAGGAGGCCCTACTTGTGAACCATGAAGAGTGTAAGACCTTCCATTATATGAAAACTACATCCATAACTCTACAAAATTCCATGTGATGGTTCCCAATGTACCTAACCATTGAGCTCCCAACACAATATCACATCCCCCTAATTGAAGAGCAAACATATCGATTTTGAGCTCATAATCCCTTATTTTCAATTTAACATTATGACATTTGCCTTTGCAAGGCAAAGTCCCTCTATTTGCCACCATAACCTCAAAGGAATTACATGTGTGTATGTAACAATTGGCCTGCTTGGCAATTCGAGGATCAATAAAGTTATGTGTGCTTCTAAAATCGATAAGGATTGTAAGATGTTGGCCTTTGAAAAAACCCATAACTTTCATGGTTTGTGGAGTAGTAATCCCTGCAAGAGCATGGACAAAAATTTTTCTTGTGGTTCTTCATGTATTTCATCCTCATTTTGAGGTGGTTCTTCTACTAGTTTCTACTTCATCATCACTTTGTTCATTGTTGATTGGGTCTTCTACATCTATTAGAAATAACTTCTTTTGGGTGCACATATACCCTTGAACATATTTTTCATCACAATTGTAGCACAAACCTTGGGCGCATCGAGCATCCATTTATTTTGTAGTCAAGCATTTGTGGGGAACAATTTTATTTTCATTATTGGTTGGGAACTTGGGAGGAAAGGAGGGTTTAGTTTATGGAAATTTAGATGTCCTCCTTTGAGTTGAGAATTTTTCTTTGACCAACCATGCCAAGCTTATGGCCTGCATCATTGTTTGTGGTTTGAACATCTTGACCTCGACCTGGAGATCATCCTTCAAGCCACTAATGAAACAACTCATAAAAAACCCTTCATTCAACCCTTTGGTTTTGTTAGCCAATTTTTCAAATTGGGTCTGGTAGTCTCAAACTATAGAGGTTTGTCTCAACTTGGTTAGTGCTCCTTGAAAGTCATCATACTCACTAGGGCCAAAGCGAGTGAGTAATTGGGACTCAAAAACTTCCCAAGAGGGGTCAAGAACTATGTGTTGTAACCACTGGTACCACTATAATGCTTCAAATTCAAAGTTAAAAGAGGCCATAGTGATCCACAAATATTTAGGGATATTATGAAGTTTAAAAAAATGATCTACATGACATAACCACCCATCTGCATCCTTGTCGTTGAACTTAGGAAAGTCTAATTTGGGCATCTTAAAGGGAGTATCTTTGTCAAGGAAATTTTGAAGGTCTTCCTTGTCCTTATGGATACCTTTCCCATGACCAGAAGATTCAATGTCATGATGCTCAAATACCTTTGGGCCATCCTTAATTTTTGCCTCAAGATCTAAGAAGTGGCCTTCAAAGTTGGATTTGGAGTGGAGATAGTCACCTCTCAATTGTTGTACATCATCCTATACACCGTGCATCACATCGAGAAGTTGACTAAGTTGAGAGTTTATTTTCTCTAGGGAGTGGGCCTATTCAATCTCCTTTTGGTGTCCATGAGTGCCCCCAACCATTTTGGTGTGTTTTGAGCAACCTCGACTAACTTACTAAAAATAGAAGTGTGATTTTAGGAGTTACTATTTATAGTAAGGAGCCCAAAAAAGTGCTTGGGTGCTATATATCAAAATGATCAGCTCAAAAATATGGTCACAATGAGCTATGTACCCCAACACTAATTTTGGACACCCTAGACTTTTTTTTACTACTATTTTGATGAGTCTACTAGTGTGGTCGATTTTTCTCTAGAGGTTGGGTTCAAAAGTTAGGTTTTGTGTTGGCCAACTTTGCCCTATCTGTTCTAACTACTGACCACTCCTGACACTGTACTATCACATGTACTATGAATACTAACATTATTCTATGGTTCCTTATACTAACATTGTATGCTCTATAATGATTGACTATTACAGACACTATTACTACTACTACTAACAATATTAACTTTGTGGTTCTATATATTGACACTATCTATTCTATTTTGTCATGGATAACTCTATAATTACTAACTATTACAGACAACTGTTACTACCAACTAACAATCCTGACCTAACTGTTACTAAAATAAGATACTTGTAGACTCTACCTTGACTATTTTTATTTGGTTCCCCAATTCTTTCCTTTATGCATGTAGTTTATTTCATGATAGGGAAGTCTCCTCCATATGCTCAATTTTTGTGGGAAAATTTGTGGTTGCAGGGTTTACACAAACAAAAAAAATTATTTGCAAGTGGATAGAACTAGGTACTCTAAGCCAGGGAGTATGTAATACCCATAGGCCCTCTGTTATACCATAGTGATGAACGATAGTGCTCGGACCAATATTTTAGGCCACTACTCAAGGAGGATTCCACACATACCCTTGAGCACACTACTCGCCTCTCTAACAGTACGAGAGGGTAATATTTTTGGATGTTGTGTTTAGTGTACTATGGATAATACAAGGCCAAAAAACTTCCTAGGGCTAAAGGTTTGTTAAATCCTAGGTGGTCTCTCTAAATACCTAAAGATACATGGGAGCTCAATTTTATACATGGGTGTTGTTTGAGGCCTAGGTATTGGAGCCTGATCACCCCTCACTTCACTAGACACTTTATGGGCTATCTAGCTTAGCCAATAATGACAACTCCTCCATGATATTTTAAAACCCCCAAACATAGGGTTTCTAACCTACACAACTATTGCAAAAAAAGAAAGGACTATATTTTTTGTTGGTTTTTCTTTCTTTTTAAATAAAGGACAAATAAAAAATGGAAAATATAAGAAAATTATACCTAATAGTCAGAATGGATGGGCAAGAATTATCGCAGTCATAACAAAACTTGGCCCTAGAAAGTGCTCTGATACCACTTGTTAGGAACCTACTATTAAAAATAAACTCACTCACACAAATACTGTAAATAAAAGATTCATGAAATAACATAATATCACAATGTGAAAAGTAAATGTAGAATTAAACAATCTCACAACAACATAGAATTGCAGGCCTCTTCGAGGGGGCAACCTCCTTCAATACTTTCATTAATTTGCAAAAAGATACATTCATTCATGGATCCATGTCTTTTAAAGATACACTTCATGCAACCCTAACCCTAAGCTCAAGAGTTGGCTTACATGCAAAATGCCACTCGAGCTAGAATCTTCTACCAAATAGTGGTTACATTCTTGATAATGGTTACATGAAATGGCCCCACTTGTCTAGGCACCTTACTTGCCACATACCACTACAAAATATTACAAAATAACATTATAAAGGGATCCCCATGTTGGAAGTGGGTCATTACAATAATCAATTGAGAATTACAAAATGGTGTTAGGATGGGGTCCTAACACCATTGCCATATCTAGTCATCACATCTGATCCTATCTAACAAAAAATCAGCATACCATGATCATTAAATCATCATAACATTTGTTCTTATTCATTCATGTATTATTAGTTGATTAAATAATCTAAAATAATAATCATAACATTACCATTCATCATTAAACACATACTCATACATATCAAATCAAACATAATAGAAAGTAACAAAAAATAAATTATCACATAAAATATGACATGTAAAATTATGATTCCATAAACGTTGATGTATATGTATATAAAATATATATTTATACATTAAAATCATATGTTACAATGTTTGTTGTGTCTCCAAAACTATAATAATAGCTATAAAACTAATCCTCATAGGAATAGCTAGCTTTGGGACCCTATGTCCAATGCTCCTACTCCTCCTCGTCTTGGTAATGGTTGCATCCTTACTAACCACTATTATGTTAGTCTTACAATGACACTGAGAGGGGGGGTGAATCAGTGTAGCTCTTTAAACTTGAATTTACAGCTCTTAATACAGTAGCAATTAAAACTAATTACTAGATACAACAAGTATAACACAAGAGCATCACACAACACAAGATTTAACGAGGTTCGCCAATGTGGCTACTCCTCAAAAATGACTGCTTGGACTACCATCCAAATCTAGCCTTTGCAAAGCACCAACTTTACAATCAATTTACCAAGCACCTACTGGAAGGAGCACCAACCCCTTTATTTATCTCGTACCAACAGAAAGGAGCACCAACCCCTGATTTACCAGCACCTACTGGAAGGAGCACCAACCCTGATGCCAAGCTGCAACCTGGACTTCAAATTTGAATCTATAAGTTTGATAGAAAGATACCTTTGTTTTTGCAAGATCCTGACTGGTCTTTCTTCACCTTTGCGCTCTCTGCGCACTCGCTTTCTCTACACAATCACTTCGCACACTCTACTTCATTACGATCGACCTTCATGATCATCTTCTCCCTTTCGCACACTCTGCTCTCTTCGCACTGTGACCGAACTTTGCACACTTCGACAACACCTCAAATCTCCAAACAACCCTCCTTTTATAACAAAAATTTGGTGATGAAAACCCTAATCTTAGTCGGTTGTAAACCCTAATCTTAGTCGGCTTTCATGACAACTATAAACCCTAATTTTAGTCGGTTGTTCATCGATCTTTGTCGGCTTCAACTCAACCATGAAAATACAACATGTCGCGATATCGTGACACTTTTTCTTTCTCTCTCTTTCTCCTTGCTTTGGACCGCAAAAATACATGTCGCGATATCGTGACACTTTTGCCTCCTTGCTTCTTTTCTTGGCTTGTACCCGAAAACACATGTCACGATATCGCGACACTTTCGCCTCCTTGCTTCTTTTCTTGGCTTGTACCCATGAAAACACAACATGTCACGATATCGTGACACTTTTGCCTCCTTGCTTCTTTTCTTGGCTTGTACCCAAAAACACATGTCGCGATATCGTGACACTTTCACCTCCTTGCTTCTTTTCTTGGCTTGTACCCCGAAAACAACATGTCACGATATCGCGACACTTTCACCTTCGTACTCTTCCTTTTTACTTTTGTCACGATATCGCGACACTTCTGCCTTCTTACTTTCTCTCTCCTCCTTTAGTCGTGAAAATGCGACATGTCGCGATATCGTGACACTTTTTCTCCTTTGCTCTTTCTCTTGCCTTCGGGTCGTGAAAATGTGACATGTCGTGATATCACTTTTTCTTCCATACAATCTCTCTTGCAATATGTCACGAAATCATGACACTTTTTCTTCGTACTCTCTCTCTTGCAATATGTCACGAAATCGTGACACTTTTTCTTTCGTACAATCTTTCTTGCAATATGTCACGAAATCGTGACACTTTTTCTACTTGCCTTTTTCTCTTCCAACATGTCACGAAATCGTGACAGTTTTTCAACTTGCCTTTTTCTCTTCCAACATGTCGCGAAATCGCGATAGTTTTTCCACTTGTCTTTTTCTCTTCCAACATGTCGCGAAATCGCGACAGTTTTTCCACTTGCCTTTTTCTCTTCCAACATGTCGCGAAATCGTGACAGTTTTTCCACTTGCCTTTTTCTCTTCCAACATGTCACGAAATCGTGACAGTTTTTCCACTTGCCTTTTTCTCTTCCAACATGTCGCGAAATCGTGATAGTTTTTCCACTTGCCTTTTTCTCTTCCAACATGTCGCGAAATCGTGACAGTTTTTCCACTTGCCTTTTTCTCTTCCAACATGTCATGAAATCGCGATAGTTTTTCTTGCTTTTTCTCTCTCTTCCAATATGTCACGAAATCGTGACAGTTTCTCTTGCTTTTTCTCTCTCTTCCAACATGTCGTGAAATCGTGACAGTTTTTCTTGCCTGCTGTATATGTCGCGATATCGTGACACTTTTCTTACTTGTCTTTTTCTTTGATCTTTTGCATATGGGCCACTTTGGTCTTCTTGGAAAAACATTGTACATACTTTGAGTAACCTTTGAACTCCTATCTTCTGCATCTGAAAAGATTTTGAACTTCCTGTCGACTGCATCAACAGATCTATCTGACTGTGTTGACAACAATGACAATACTGTTGTTGCACCTTGCTCAACAATCTCCCCCTTTGGAATTGTTGGCAACACATGTGCACTTTCCTGTAACTCTTCTCCCCCTTTGACAATAATACCAAAGGGCTACTGTAGACTCCCCCTGAGTCCATGCACAACATTCTCAGGCATAATTTATTACACTTAGCAAAAATCATGACCACTCCCCCTGAGAATGTGATCCCTGTAGCTAGTCAATTCTTGGGAAGTGTGACCACTCCCAATTTATTGCGAAGGTACTCAAAAACTTCCTTGGGCAATGGTTTTGTGAAGATATCTGCTACTTGCTCTGTAGTTGGAACAAAATCCAACTTAACCTCACCTTCCGCAACTTTCTCCTTCAAAAAGTGATATCCGATAGCAATGTGTTTTGTGCGTGAATGCATAACCGGATTCTTGGAGATGTTAATGGCATTGGTGTTGTCACACTTAACTGATATTGGCTCACTGAAGCTAATACCAAGATCTTTCGGGGTTTGTTTCATCCATAATACCTACGTACAACATGTTGTCGCTGCAATATATTCTGCCTCTGCTGTCGATAAAGAAACTGACTCTTGTTTCTTACTGTGCCATGCGACCAATCTGTCTCCAAGATAGAATGCACCTCCACTTGTACTCTTTCTCGTCATCTACACATCCCGCCCAATCTGCATCTGAATACGAAATAAGGGTGAAGTCTTTACCTTTTGGATACCATAACCCATACTCCATAGTACCCTTGAGGTACCGAAGAATCCTCTTCACTCGCTATCACATGAGTCTCCTTGGGATTAGCCTGAAATCGTGCTACCATGCATACCGCCTATAAAATATCTGGTCTGGTAGTCGCTCGAGTACGATAAGCTTCCAATCATAGATCTGTACATGGTTTGATCAACAGGTGGAGATTTGTCATCCTTGCTCAACTTGCAACCTGTCGTCATGGGAGTGCTAATTGGCTTACAATCCTCCATTGTGAACTTTTTTAACATCTCTTTTACATATTTAACTTGAGAAATAAATATGCCCTTCTTACTTTGATTAACTTGCAACCCGAGGAAATACGACAGTTCACCAATCATTGACATTTCAAATTCTTTTTGCATCTTATTTGCTAAATCTTTGCATGACTCATCTTTGCTGCTGCCAAATATGATATCATCTACGTATACAACAAGAACAATAAGATGCCCATTTTCTATTTTGACATACAAATTACTATCCACCATACCTTTCTTAAACCTTTGTTGAGTGAGATAGTTGTCTAGCCTTGCATACCATGCTCGGGGTGCCTGTTTTAAGCCATATAATGCTTTCTTCAACTTGCAAACCAAGTTTGGATCATCACCAAGTTGGAAACCATCTCGGTTGCTCAATATAAACCTCTTCTTCAAGTTTCCCATTCAAAAATGCTGATTTCACATCCATTTGATAAACTTTGAAATTCTTGTAGACTGCTAAAGCCAGAAACATTCTAATTGCCTCTAGTCTAGCTACTGGTGCAAAAGTTTCCTCAAAGTCAATGCCTTCAACTTGTGCATAACCCTTACATACCAATCTTGCTTTATTTCTAACTACCTATCCGTCTTCATTCAATTTGTTTCAAAAAATCCATTTAGTCCCGATTATATTTTTATTTGCAGGTCTAGGTACTAACTCCCAAGTTTCGTTTTTCTCGATCTGATCTAATTCTTCATTTATTGCCTTCATCCAACTTTCATCTTTGCTTGCGTCAGTAACATTTTTGGGCTCAATGTTGGATAATAGAGAGTAGTTACTTACTACTCTTCTTCTTGTCTGAACACCAACTTTGGGGTCTCCAATTATTTGCTCTCTAGGATGATTTTTTCCACTTACTGCCTATTTTGAATTTCTTATTTTCTTCCACTTCTGAATCACAACTTGAGTCATCTGAGTCAATTTTTTGTATCTTTTCCATTTCGTTTTCCTCATCTCCTTCAATAACCTCTTCATAAATTGGGTAGTTCATTTCATAGCTAATTACTCGTTCTCTACCTTCATCAAATTTAACATCAACATTGTCCACAATTTTCTTTAGCCTCTTGTTGTAGCATTTGTAAGCTTTGCTTTTTGATGAATAACCAACAAAAATACCTTCATCTGCTCTATCTTCAAACTTACCAAGATTATCTTCAGTCCTTTTGATATAGCACTTGCTGCCAAAAACTTTGAGGTATTTTGTTGTTGCCCTTTTACCGAACCACAGTTCATAAGGAGTTTTGCTTTCATGTGTTCTCAGCATGTACCTATTTTGGATATACACCATAGTATGGACTGCTTCTTTCCAAAATCTGTTTGCTACTCTACTTTTAGCCAACATAGTCCGTGCCATTTCTTGCACTGTCCTGTTCTTTCTTTCTACCACTCCATTTTGCTTGAGGTGTCCTGGTCGCTGAGAACTCGTCTCCTAATACCGTATTTTTCATAGTACTCTGCAAACTCCTCTCGAAATGAATTCTCCTCCTCTATCTGATCTTAAGCATTTGATCCTCTTTCCTGTTTCATTCTCAACCTGGTTTTTGAAAATCTTGAACATATCAAAAGCTTCTGATTTATGCTTCAAGAAAAATATCCATGTCATTCTGGAATAGTCATCAATGCACAACATAAAATATTTGTCACCATTTATGCTTTGTGTTCTCATGGGTCCACATAAATCAGAAATCAGTGTGTATTAGTTCCAAAGGTTTGCTTGTGTAGTATTCTTTTGTTTTGAATGTGACTCTAGTTTGTTTCCCCTTTTAGCATGAAGCACAAATGTTGTTTGCGGGTTTGCTGATGGTGGGAATATCTCTCACTGCCCTTTTTGAGATGATTTTTACTAGATTATCAAAACTGATATGCCCGAGTCTCTTGTGCCACAACCAGTTTTCTTCTTCCTATCCAATAAAACAAGCTCCTTTTGAATTCTCTGAGAGCGTGTACAGGTTACCAGATGTCCTTGATCCAGTTGCGATCACTTTTCCACTGTTTTTTTTTCTGACTTCACAACCTTGCTTCATAAAAACTACTTCATGACCTTTATCACAAATCTGACTTACGCTCAACAAGTTATGTTTCAAACCATCCACAAACAAGACTTCTTTTGACTTAATTTTTTCGTCACTAATTTTGATCGAACCTTTGCCAACTATCTTAGCTCCATCATTATTTCTAAACTTTACTTGAACCTCCTTCATATTTTCGTAACTTCTCAAATTTTTGTTTGTCACCTGTCATATGACTGGAGCATCCACTATCAAGTATCCATGGTACATATTTATTCTGTGCTTTGAATGTTGTTTGTACAATTAAGGATTCCTTTTCTTCCTTAAGTCGCTCTTTTCCTTTCCACTCTGTTTTGATAGTAGTTTTGGGCTCTTGTTTTGCCTTTCCCTTATCAGTAGTTTGTGCATGTTTTTCGGGAAGCTTTCTATTTTGTCTCATCCTATTTGGTTGAAATTTTCTTCCCTAAAACTGATTTGATGTAATTGTACTTCTACAGTTTCTTGCAATGTGCCCAAAATTATGACAGTTATAACATTCTACTGTATAATTCATCGGAGGAGAAAAAACATTTCTATTGGTGAAATTCCTTGGTCTTACATTATATTTGCAGTCTGAGATTTTATGTCCATAGCCATTGCATTTAAAACAGAAACCAGAAAAGGGATAATTGAACCTGGGTGATGGTCTTTGCCATGTTGCCGTAGGAGCCATAGGTCTTCTTCTTCTTTGATGTGTGACATTGGTGAATCCATCATTGTCAATTCTCCTTTCATGCCTGGCATTATTGCTTTCTTTTGCATGAGACATTTTTCCTTGATCAACCTTGTTTCTTATCTTCATTCTTTATGGATTCTACATTTCTGGCCTTTGATCCACTTGATGATTCTCCTTCGATGAAACCCAAACCAAATTTGATGCCTACAAGCCTTTGGTCATTTATGATCTTATCCAACTTCATAGAACTTTCTTCACGTTTGTGATAACAACTAATTTTCTTATTCATCTCTTCTAGCTGCATTCTTAAACCAACAATCTCTTCTTCTAGCTTGTTGCAATAATCTATTTTCATGGTTATTTGCACTTCGAGATCTTCGGAGATTTTCTTGGATTCTTCTATCTCGTACTTTCAAACTGGTTATGATTTCATTTGCATCCTCAAGCTTTCTTGAAAGTTTCTTATTCTTTTTCTTTTCTATCTTCCACTCTTCAAGTGCAGAGATCAACTCACCTTCTAGATCTACTTCAGCTTCAGGGTTTTCACCACATACTTCAGAGTTCACTCCTCCTTTTTCTGATTTTACTTCTTCAAATGCCATGAAAAGAGCTTCACCTTTTTCCTCTTCAGACTCTTCATCGGAGCTGTCTTTTGATGAACTGACATTCTTGGAGATGAAACTTTTCTTCTTGAAGTTGCTTTTTCTGAAATTCGTTTTCTTCATCCAGTCACTTCTTTCTTGGTGCGATCCTTCATCATTTTTGTTCTTCTCTTTAAGTGGACATTTAGTCGCAAAATGCCCAACGCCTCCACAGTTGAAACATTTAAATGGTAGCTTCCCTCTGTATTTCCCTTTTCCCTTTTTTAGTTTTCTAACAAAGTTTGCTTCCATTTCATCTGATGTCTCTTCTTCCTCGGACTCTTGTTTTGTGTTTTTATTTTTAAGGGCTTTAAAAGCCGCTTCTCTGTCTGTGGGTTTAGATCTTCCTATCCTCATCTCATATGCAGTCAAAGAACCATACATCTCATCTATACTAAAATAATTTAGATTTTTTGCTTCTTCTATCGCTGAGACTTTGGAATCAAACCTTTGAGGAAGAGATCTTAGTACCTTTTTCACGACGACGTGAGTCTCCAATATCCTCGTCGAGCCCTCCCGATCGCATTAATGATTCCATTAACTCTCAGCATATATGCCTCAATGTTTTCATCGTCATTCATTTTCAATGCTTCGAACTGAGCTCGATGTGTCTGTAACTTGGCCTCCTTGATCTTATCGTCTCCTTCATGAATACTCCTCAGTTTGTCCCATATCTCTTTTGTCGTATTGCAGCTCATGATCTTTACTAGTTCACTGTCTGCTAATCCGCACATGATAGCATTCTTTGCTTTTGAGTTACTTTCAAACAGTTTCTTTTCGTCAGATTCTTTTGGAGGAGTGATGGGTATTGTGTATCCACTAACTACTGAATCCCAGATGTCGTATCCCAAAGCACAAAGATATGTCTGCATCCTGATTCTCTAGAATGCGTAATTAGATCCGTCAAACAATGGTGCTTTGTTTGATGAGAAACCTTCACCACCTGCCATTGTGTTACTTCCAAGATCACCCTAGCCGGTTAGGCTTGTACAAGAACTTAGCTCTGATACCAATTGTTAGTCTTACAATGACACTGAGAGGGGGGTGAATCAGTGTAGCTCTTTAAACTTGAATTTACAACTCTTAATATAGTAGCAATTAAAACTAATTACTAGATACAACAAGTATAACACAAGAGCATCACACAACACAAGATTTAACGAGGTTCACCAATGTGGCTACTCCTCAAAAATGACTCGCTTGGACTACCATCCAAATCCAGCCTTTGCAAAGCACCAACTTTACAATCAATTTACCAGCACCTACTGGAAGGAGCACCAACCCCTTATTTATCTGCACCAACAGAAAGGAGCACCAACCCCTGATTTACCAGCACCTACTGGAAGGAGCACCAACCCCTGATGCCAAGCTGCAACCTGGACTTCAAATTTGAATCTATAAGTTTGACAGAAAGATACCTTTGTTTTTGCAAGATCTTGACTGGTCTTTCTTCGCCTTTGCACTCTCTGCACACTCTGCTTTCTCTGCGCAATCACTTCGCACACTCTGCTTCATTACAGTCGACCTTCACGATCATCTTCTCTCTTTCGCACACTCTGCTCTCTTCGCACTACGACCGAACTTCGCACACTTCGACAACACCTCAAATCTCCAAACAGCCCTCCTTTTATAACAAAAATCTGGTGATGAAAACCCTAATCTTAGTCAGCTGTAAACCCTAATCTTAGTCGGCTTTCATGACAACTGTAAACCCTAATTTTAGTCGGTTGTTCATCGATCTTTGTCGGCTTCAACTCAACCGTGAAAATACAACATGTCACGATATCATGACACTTTTTCTTTCTCTCTCTTTCTCCTTGCTTTGGACCAAAAAATAACATGTCACGATATTGCGACACTTT
This sequence comes from Wollemia nobilis, assembly GCA_028583015.1. Lineage (NCBI taxonomy): Eukaryota > Viridiplantae > Streptophyta > Pinopsida > Araucariales > Araucariaceae > Wollemia > Wollemia nobilis. The sequence goes on from JAQPPZ010015100.1 coordinate 14,999,949, forward strand.
CACCTCCTTGCTTCTTTTCTTGGCTTGTACCCACGAACATGTCACGATATCGTGACACTTTTGCCTCCTTGCTTCTTTTCTTGGCTTGTACCCATGAAAACACATGTCGTGATATCGCGACACTTTTGCCTCCTTGCTTCTTTTCTTGGCTTGTACCCATGAAAACATAGCATGTCACGATATCGCGACACTTTCGCCTCCTTGCTTCTTTTCTTGGCTTGTACCCATGAAAACACATGTCATGATATCGTGACACTTTCACCTCCATACTCTTCCTTTTTACTTTTGTCATGATATTGCGACACTTCTGCCTTCTTACTTTCTCTCTCCTCCTTTAGTCGTGAAAATGTGACATGTCGCGATATCATGACACTTTTTCTCCTTTGCTCTTTCTCTTGCCTTCGGGTCACGAAAATGCGACATGTCACGAAATCGTGACACTTTTTCTTCCGTACAATCTCTCTTGCAATATGTCATGAAATCATGACACTTTTTCTCTCAGACTCTCTCTCTTGCAATATGTCACGAAATCATGACACTTTTTCTTTCATACTCTCTTTCTTGCAATATGTCACGAAATCGTGACACTTTTTCTACTTGACTATCTCTCTTCCAATATGTCGCGAAATCGTGACACTTTTTCAACTTGCCTTTTTCTCTTCCAACATGTCACGAAATCGTGATAGTTTTTCAACTTGCCTTTTTCTCTTCCAACATGTCACGAAATCGTGACAGTTTTTCCACTTGCCTTTTTCTCTTCCAACATGTCACGAAATCGTGACAGTTTTTCCACTTGCCTTTTTCTCTTCCAACATGTCACGAAATCGCGATAGTTTTTCCACTTGCCTTTTTCTCTTCCAACATGTCGTGAAATCGCGATAGTTTTTCCACTTGCCTTTTTCTCTTCCAACATGTCGTGAAATCGTGACAATTTTTCCACTTGCCTTTTTCTCTTCCAACATGTCACGAAATCGTGATAGTTTTTCCCTTGCTTTTTCTCTCTTCCAATATGTCGCGAAATCGTGACAGTTTCTCTTGCTTTTCTCTCTCTTCCAACATGTCGCGAAATCGTGACAGTTTTTCTTGCCTGTTGTATATGTCGCGATATCGCGACACTTTTCTTACTTGTCTTTTTCTTTGATCTTTTGCATATGGGCCACTTTGGTCTTCTTGGAAAAACACTGTACATACTCTGAGTAACCTTTGAACTCCTATCTTCTGCATCTAAAAAGCTTTTGAACTTCCTGTCGACTGCATCAACAGATCTATCTGACTGTGTTGACAACAATGACAATACTGTTGTTGCACCTTGCTCAACATATTAATTCCAAGTTATTAACCATAAGTGTGTCTATGTCTATGACCTAGTCAATGAAGGAAGGTGATGGTCCACTAGGATTGCTACATGATAAGAAACCTGATAATGGGTTGATCACTTGACCTCCACTATCAATTTTACATAAATGTAGACCAACTCCATTGCATGTTGTTGTTACATGATAGGAATATGGTCCAAAAGGGTATGCACCAGTTGAATAACTCCTACTACTATAGCATTTTTCATAATTGTGTCCCTTTTGATAGTCAAACTAAGTATCATTTGTTGCATCACCAAGGTCCATTGTACTAGCTAGACCCTCTCTACTATTCATATCACTACATTTAATTAGGACACTGCTAGCTTGGCTTAAATTCTAGCCACTTATTATGCCAGTACATCCCTCTATGTCTACATAATAGATTGAGGTGATATGCTAGGTCCCTCCTCACCTACCATGATTATTGACACTAATATTTCTCCTATTATCATTATTGTTTCTAATACTATTATTGCCTCCCTTTTCCTCCTTTGATGGTACTTTTGGTACTATTTTAATAGTGGTGGTGCTACCCACTATGTCCCATGAGATTGTCTCCTTGATCACATCCACCCACCTAATTGTAAGCTAAACACTATCACTCTAAGGAGTTATATGGTTTGGTACCACCTCTAGTAGCTAGTCTTATAGCCCTAGGTTCATTGCTGCCTTGATCTAAGATGATTGAGTCATCATGCTTACCTCAATATAAGAGTTTGGATCTATTTGAGGCCCAAACCCCTACTCTAATGTTGTACTCTTATACCATATTATCCCCATTATAATTATTTACCACATAATCAAAATGGAAGAGCTCTCGCTCTTCTAATGGTCCCATTATCCATATAACTCGCCTAAATCAAGATAGCTAGAAGCAATCCTCTCTCCATCCTAGGTTTTGTCTAAAGTGAAGCTAGGTGTTCTTCTCCTTGATGCAAGTCATCAATCAAACATCAAGACACTCCAAAAAATCCCATGTGGGATCTCCTATCTAGCCTCAAAATATCAAGCCTAGTGGTATGTTATTGGTGCCTATATATCTACCATTTGCCTTGGTATCCTCATCACTACTATATGCTCTAAGACCCATACCTATAGCAATGTGCAATAGAATAGGCTTTTGCCTCCTTTGTAGATGATCTAGTGTAGTGAATAGTATAACCAAGCTATGATCATAAGGCCCCAAGAAAAAATAGTCTTCTCCTTGATCATGTTAGTCACCACCTCACCCCATCCTAATGGAATACCCTTTTACTTATGTCATTGATGAAGGATATAAATAATAAGACATATAATAAAATCATCTATTAGTCTAGAAGACCTCCAACATATGTGGCATTGATGTTTGTGCTAGACCTTATGATTGGGAAGTATGAATTCATGGTCAATATCCTTAAGCTCTTCTACTAGTTTTGGCTCATATGAATAGGTGTATCTCTGATCAGTATGCTCAAGATCTACCATACATCCATTAGTATGATAATAATCTCATCATAACATAGCTAGAAAATATTCAATATTTCATACCAATTTTCAGCCAAAATAGTTAGCAATTCTCTATCAAAATCTACCTTGGAAATTAGGGTTACATGGTATAGCCCTACTTCCAATAGTAATGTGTATTTTGTGTAGTATAATAACTTATGTATGGTATCTAGGACATGGGGTTATATCTCCCTACAATCAAGTTTCTACAGTCTCTTCTACAACTAGTCAAACCTATCAACCTAGTAGCCTCAAAATTTGTAAAACCAACAAAATAATCAAGGTAAGAAAAGGTACCACCAAGTAATAAATGCATTGTTGAGATGATGAAATAATTGGTAGATGAAAAAGTGCCATTGATTTGTGCTAGTGTTAGTGCAAAAGCACTACCAACATGCAAAGTATTTCCCTCTCATTCAAGTACATTTTTTAAGATCAAAAAAAAAAAAAAGGGTAAGTCTTTTGGTCCCTACTTAAACATATGCTTCTCCTACCATTTATGGTTTCATCTTTTCTATCATGTGTAGTGGTATTGTGTATTGATACATCAAAATATTAGCTATAATTTGAGGTCCATACTTCATATTTCTTCTCATTCATAGTAAGGATGATCTAATTTTTACCCTCCAACCATTTTATTGTAGCCCATCCTAGACAATTTCCATTTTTTATACTCAATATTTTATCATGTCATCAATATGAATCATGGCCAAGTTATGTTTCCTTAGTCTAACTTTATTTTCCTTCTAAAAATTAAAGGGGTATACCCTCTATAAATTAAGGGGGCACCAAGGCATTTTAGCATTTAATGCTATCAAAAAGATAAAAATTATTATCATAACTAATCAACAAATCAAAAGCATCAATCATCTTACCTCACAAATTGATGCAGGAGCATCCGATGGTAGTCGAAGAATCATGCATCTTCCAAAAATGTTTCTAATTAAGTCCCTCGTAGTCGGTTCATTTTTGGTATTTTTTAAAGAAGGAAAGTTTAATGGGGCAAAGGGAGCAGAGGGAGTAAGTTTCTCAAAGCATGGGGGGAGGTCGCGAAATCGTGACCTCATAAGGCTTGTGCAAGGCTTGGGCCGGTTGCATCGTGATATCGCGACATCACGATATCGCGACGTCGCGATATCGCGACGATTGATAAGAGCAAAGGCGGAGGTCGCGATATTGCTACGTCACGATATCGCGACTTTAGTCGAAGCGAAGGCGGAAGGAGGAGTGGGGGTCACAAAATCGTGACATGTCACGATTTCACGACCCCAAAGGACTTTGGCTCAGAGGAGGCGCCGTTGGTCACGATATCGCGACATGTCGTGATTTCATGACCTGTCGTGATATCGTGACCAGTGCAAAACTACCACGTGGCATGGTTTTTAAGTAGCATTAAGATCCAAGATCAAAGCAAAGGACTTCGGAAAGTTGAAGACGAAGGTGGAGGGGTCGATCGGGACCAATTAAGGTCAAGGCCGAAGAAAATAGCGGAAGGCTATGTAAGGCCAAATTCGACACGTGGCTGCCACGTGTATCAAACAGTCATGGAGGGCAGCACGTGTATCGATTATTTTTTTTATCAAGAAGAAGGCATGGTCAGAATTACGAGTGGTCGGCCACGTTTAAGAAAACAAAGATGAGGAACGCGGAGGTTGGTAAGGGAGGTGACGGCCACGCATATGTTTTATTGCATCTGGCAACACAGCAGTGCAGAGTACGGCCTGAGCAAGGCGGCCAGCGTAGGGCATGGGACGCCATTAATGCAAGCTCCGGGTAGATCAGGCAGAGGGCCCATTTATATCAAAATTTTGAAAACCCGGGGGAGGGAAAATTTGGAATCCGGGGGGAACTCTTGTTTGGTGGAAGCATTGATTGCTGGGAGGATTGGGGGGCCTCGTGAAAAGGACCTGGAAATTTTTTTGTAGGGGGGAAACCGGAGAAGAGGAGGAAGTAGAACAGAGAAAGAACAGAGCCGAACTCGGCCATTGTAAGGCCTGCGGGCTGTTTCTTTGGATGCATGTAAATATTTTCCAATTATTAATGAAAATGTTCGGTTTTGCATTGTGGGTGTGAAGACCTTGGTTCCCGTGCCCCGTCAGTGGTATCAGAGCGGGAGTTCCTGAGTGTACAACAGACCACCGAAGGAGAGAGGCAGTTGTACCAGGACATGTGGGAGGGTTTGAGTTTGGGTGAAGATGCCTCCGAGAAGAAACCCGATGGGTGGAAGAGGCATGGCAGCGGAAGATTTTCGGGCATTGCAGCGGCAAGTCCAGGCCCTGCAAGAAGAGCTACGCAGAGGACGTGAGCCGAGAAGGGATGCAGACAGTGAGGATGAAGTGGAAGAGGAGAATGAGTTTGAAGAAGAGGAAGAAGATGTAGATCCGGCCCAGGCCAGATTGTACAAGGCCATATCCCAGATCGGGAAGAGGCCGAAGTTAGAAGTTCCTACGTATTCCGGGAACTTGAACCCAGAGGAGTTGATAGACTGGGTGAATGATTTAGAAGAATATTTTGAATACGAAGAGGTTGAAGACCCTAACCGGGTCAGATTTTCTAAGACCCGATCGAAGGGCCATGCTAGCATATGGTGGAAGGGAGTACAATTGGAGAGGAACCGAAGAGGAAAAGAGCGGATTACTAGGTGTGACGGAATGGTGGAGAAATTAAAAAGACAGCTTCATCCCCGTTGACTATGAGCTGGACTTGTTACGAAAAATGCAGAGTTTGAGGCAGATGAACAGGATAGTTCAAGAATATACGGAGGAATTTTACAAAATCTCCATTAGAAGCGGGCATTTGGAGGCAAATAAAGAAAAAGTTGCCCGTTACATTAATGGGTTGAGACCCAGTGTTCAGGAGGAGTTGAGCTTGGTTCGGGTAAGCACCATTGAAGATGCTTACCAATTTGCTTTGAGGGTGGAAGAAAAGCTGAACCGGAAGTTTGAAGGTAAGCAGAGAGTAAAAGGACCGGGAGGGAAGAACGGTGGAAAGAAAGAAGGAAAGGAAGAGAAGAAAGAAGAGGAGAGCAGCAACCGGGATCAGAAAGGAGAGGAAGACCCAACACCGCAAGTTCAGAATGATCACTACCCGAGAGGAAGAGGTAGATCTGGACGCGGGTATGGAAGGGGAGTGTTCCGAGGAACATGTTTCCACTGCGGAGAAGAAGGACATCGGGCATTTGAGTGCCCCCAACACCGAGAAAGAGTAAATAAGAAACAGGTGGGTCCTGCCAGAGCAGTTATAGCAGTTGAAGATGCTGACTCGGAGCATTCTGAAGAAGCTAAAAAGGGAGAGGCCATGATTGTGAGGAGGACCCAGCAGGTTGAGGAAGATAAACCAGAGCAGAGGAGAAGCCTGTTCCGCACCCGGTGCAAAAGTGCAGGCAAAGTCTGTAATGTGATTATAGACAATGGGAGTACAGACAACTTAGTTTTCGAGGAGATGGTTACTAAGTTGCAGTTGGAAAGGAGGAGGCACCCGCATCCATACCGGATTGCATGGTTGCGGAAGGACCACAGAGCTTGGGTCCGGGAATAGTGTTTAGTCACGTTCCAGATTGGAAGATACCGGGATGAAGTCCTGTGTGATGTATTCCCCATGGATGCATGCCATTTACTGTTGGGCAGGCCATGGCAGTTTGATCGGAGTGCAGTGCATGATGGCCGTGCAAATACTTATTCCTTGGTGAAAGATGGAATGCGGCACAAGTTAAAGCCATTGCAGACCGAAGATGAGAAAGTGTGTAGCAATGCCAGGATTTGTCTGGTAGAGGGCAAAAATTTTTGCCAAAAAATGGAACTAGGGCAGATTGCAAGGGTTGAGGAGTGTTCGGAAGTATTCCAAGGGACACAGACCGAACAACATAGAAGTGAAGGTCACTTCTCCTTTTTACCCAGGGTATCTGATGCAGGAGCATCCGATGGCAGTGGAAGAATCATGCATCTTCCAAAAATGTTTCTAATTAAGTCCCTCGCAGTTGGTTCATTTTTGGTATTTTTTAAAGAAGGAAAGTTTAATGGGGCAAAGGGAGCAGAGGGAGTAAGTTTCTCAAAGCATGGGGGGAGGTCGCGAAATCGCGACCTCATAAGGCTTGCGCAAGGCTTGGGCCGGTTGCGTCGCGATATCGCGACATCGCGATATCGCGACATCACGATATCGTGACGGCAGTTTGAAGAAGAGTTAAGGCTATGGCGGAGGTCACGATATCACGACGTCGCGATATCACGACGATTGATAAGAGTAAAGGCGGAGGGAAGTGTGACATCGCGATATCGTGACGTCGCGATATCGCGACTTTAGTCGAAGCGAATGCGAAAGGAGGAGTGGGGGTCACGAAATCGCGACATGTCATGATTTCGCGACCCCAAAGGACTTTGGCTCAGAGGAGGCGCCGTTGGTCGCGATATCGCGACATGTCGCGATTTCGTGACCTGTCGCGATATCGCGACCAGTGCAAAACTACCACGTGGCATGGTTTTTAAGTAGCATTAAGATCCAAGATCAAAGCAAAGGACTTCGGCAAGTTGAAGATGAAGGTGGAGGGGTCGATCGGGACCAATTAAGGTCAAGGCCGAAGAAAATAGCGAAAGGCTATGTAAGGCCAAATTCGACACGTGGCTGCCACATGTATCAAACAGTCATGGAGGGCAGCACGTGTATCGATTATTTTTTTTATCAAGAAGAAGGCATGGTCAGAATTACGAGTGGTCGGCCACGTTTAAGAAAACAAAGATGAGGAACGTGGAGGTTGGTAAGGGAGGTGACGGCCACGCATATGTTTTATTGCATCTGGCAACACAACAGTGCAGAGTACGGCCTAAGCAAGGCGGCCAGCGTAGGGCATGGGATGCCATTAATGCAAGCTCCGGGTAGATCAGGCAGAGGGCCCATTTATATCAAAATTTTGAAAACTCGGGGGAGGGAAAATTTGGAATCCGGGGGAACTCTTGTTTGGTGGAAGCATTGATTGCTGGGAGGATTGGGGGGCCTCGTGAAAAGGACCTGGAAATTTTTTTGTAGGGGGGAAACCGGAGAAGAGGAGGAAGTAGAACAGAGAAAGAACAGAGCCGAACTCGGCCATTGTAAGGCCTGCGGGCTGTTTCTTTGGATGCATGTAAATATTTTCCAATTATTAATGAAAATGTTCGGTTTTGCATTGTGGGTGTGAATACCTTGGTTCCCCCGTCACAAATCCTAGACAATAACAAATATATCTCAAAATTAGGGTATTAATGCTAATATTAATGCAATTTCATCTACTAAATGCATAAAAAGAGGAAAATGTAGACACCCAATTTTGTGTGCATCATCAAAACATCTAAATTTACCAACATCTTCATCAATTAACCAATTAAGCATTTGAACTAAACCAATTATGTCCAAGCTTAAATTAGGAATATTTATTGCTCAAAAAACAAAACACTAGGACCTAAGTGATAATGCTAGCACTGATTTTGCTCCTTGGTAATTCTTTTGTGCAACTTTAAAATTTTTATTATTTCTTGCCCAAATTGATTGATAGTGGTCATCTTGGCAATAGCAGTGGGATCATTAGCATCGTTAGCACTATCACTTATAACACTACTAACCATTAGATCCTAAAAAAGAAAATTTTGATAGTTAGTACCCTCCAAGCCACACACCAAAAATGGATTTGATCACATTAATCTCATTTATAGCCCTAGTAGAAACCCAAATCTTAGAATTCATCATTTCCTATCTTCTATCCATGCACATTGATTCTATTTTAAAATATTACCCTCAAACAATTCCATCATATTTAATGCAACCACCCACAAGGAGCTATGGCTTCCTATAAATCAAACACTTGGGGGAGCCCAATCCATGATATTTTGAGTATATAAAACTCTATCAAATTTCAAACATGATCTTCCAAGAATATCAAAACTCTATCAAAAATTTTATATCATGATATTTTAAAGGTGACAACACTCTTGACTATGCATCATATGCAATTATGAAGTTCTTAATCATCTCAAGTAACAAGCAAGATCATCTATTTCATCACCATAATGGGATATCAACCAAGGTATATTAAGGTTGCAAGCTTTCTTGGTTGTGCTCTCTCCCTTCTTGGATTTATCGCATCATTATCTTTGCTACTTTGTAATCATTTTGATTACTATACACTAACCTTGTTTTTTTATCACATTTTTATCTACTTGTCAATTGTTTTTTTTACAATGTTAGTTTACATATTTTATAATCAATTAGCTTGTCACGATGTCTATATTAATGCCCCTACACCTCCTGGTCAAGAATATTTATTGCTTCATTTGTAAAATCATAAATCTTATATTTAAGCACATTTTGTTATATCTATATATGAAATCATTGCGAGACTATAGGTTTGGTGGAATTATCACTCTTTATTTTTTATATAGTAGAAATTGAGTTCATAGCCACAAAATATGAGCACTAACAGTTGGAAAAAGTATTGATGACACTATTGCTTACCTAGTGGTGCATTGGTCATTGGTCACATAGTCACTATTTCATCATTCTATATCTATTTATTTTATCTTTTGAATAGTGGTTTGATTCTAGTCAAAGAAGACATACACTTGCCTCCAATATAAGTATGATTATTTGCTACTAACTCATCTAATTTCTATCAATTTTTTAGGTTAGAAAAAGTGCCACCATGAATTAATAGTGTTTCTATATAATTAACAATGCTTTTGTTAGAAACACTTCTACTAAGGCAAAAAACTAGGTTTCAAGTTCTAATGTTTTGTTATTAACATTTAAAATATACATATATTTGCTATTTTTTATATATCTACTTTTGTTTTACTATTTTGTATCCTTTAAAGGCAAAATAGAAAGGACTAGTTAGCATTGATATCATTAGCAGACCAACTTTAATCCTTTATATCATCAAAATAAAACTGTATATAGTTGTATTAGGGCTTGTTTGTTACATCATCCTCTTTAACTCTTGCTCTAAAAGGAAAATTATTTTTCATTTATCATTGAAGTCCAAAATTATTTAGTTTATGAGGATCTATATGTCACATTGTTTGATGCATTTAGGCTAAAATAGTACTAGACTAAGGTTAATATTGTCAAAGGAAAATCTAAGGAGAAACATAGGTTTTCTCTAACTAAATTCATAAAGCCTAGACTTAGGCTCACAAAATACCCCTATCCTCAAGGTGAGGGATCGGGTATATGGTAAATCCCTTAAGATATCCTCCATTATCATATTTCCCAATCCCAAAAATACCAATATAAAACTCTTAAAATCAAAATTTCCATTAAATTTATACTAACTCAAAATCAATAGAGAATCAACCTTAGCAACAAAAGAAATACTATTTTTAGTGATAAATTATATCACCTTAAAAAATCTGGTTTGATCCAAAAAATTAGATCTTTGGGTATATACATCAAGGTTTCTTCAAAATGTAGACCAAAAAAAGGATTTTAGAGCAAATATCAACGTAGACCAAAAAGGTCATATAAAAGAAAAATTCTAACTTGTGATGTCTTTACTTGTTCTTGCACTACACTATTAAAAATGATGGACTATGACACAAATAATTTCCTTCAATACCTATCCTCTTGTCTCCTCTCATGCAAGTGGGCGATAAGGAATCAAGAATGCTTATTTCATGGAGAGCTTCCTTAACTTATATGGGAGGTCAAACTATATATAGATGTGTGTCCCTTAGCTAGTTAGTTATTTTATCCCTTTCCAATGTAATGCATGGAACCATCCCATTTTATTATTTCACTCATAAGATATAAATAAGGGTTAATGGTTCCTCACCTTGACAATGAATGTGAAACAATCTCTATTAAAAAAGGTCAAAAGGATATAGTATTCTACTTAATTAGACATTCCATTGGAGAAGTTTAATACCAAAATAAAAATTAATTTAGTAAATCCCCAAGCTAAAATGAAAGCATGCATTACATAAGTTATTTCCAAATAGAGAATGTTCTATCTAAACATAAGAGTTCTATTAAATAGAAGCTAGGTTTATGACAAATAAAAAACATGTTCCTCTTCACAATAATATGTTAACAACTTGATAATAGTATGAATAAATTTAAAGAGAAAAGGGAAGGAAAATTAGACACTTCTTCAATGCCAAATTGAAATTGAAGTAACTTCCCTATTAAACTTAGGATTAATCTTACCTAGAAAACCTTCCACAATAACTCAAATTCATAAAATAAGAGATGTGAAAATATACCTTTTTCTAGTCACATTTGAATCTTCACAAAATTGTACAAATTCAGCCTATATATGTATTGATTCAAATAGTGGTGGAATTGACATGTTAAACAACTCTCTCAAAATAAAATATATTCCCTAGGCTAATATTAGTGAACTCAACTAAATATATAATATATGCAAATATAAATAGTTCTCACTTAAACTACAAAGATAATGCACTCAAATTGAAACAACTCTCTTAAAAAAAACACACAAATAACTAAGTAGGACTAAATCATATCTAATTAGTGACATGCATATTAAAGGAATTATCCACATTTATAATAATATTTACATAAATTAATAATCTTGAACATACAAAAACTAACCAATGCCTAAGTCTAACAGGAACGCATTAGCAATTGACAATTAAATTTGCAAAAATAACAAATGGTGGATATTTGAGTTAAGATATTGAGCATTCAAGATCATTTTCAAATTGAATGGCTATAAAGGTAGACAATCTCTAAGGAAATTATAAAGACAAGAGAAAAATCATAAACAAAGAGAAGACATGAAAATTCCTTGTACATGCCTACTTTCTAAATTTGAAAGGAGTGTCAAGTAGGGTAATAAGGATTTTTAAAAGGTGTTACACTATATTTCTTCCCCATTAAAAAAAAATTTAAAAATAGAAAGGTAAAAAGCTTTATAGAAATGAAAAAGGATAAGACGAATTCCTAAAATAGAAGCATAATTTACTTTAGCGATGTGACAATGATGTGAAAGTAATCACTAATTAAAGATACTTGATGATGATAAAATTTAAAGGAACATACATATTATAATGTGCATCATGGCAACTCAAGATGATGGTATGGATACCACTCACCAACTAACTACCAAAATATGTGGTGGTTATGCTTAACTTGAGGCCACATACAACTTTGTATTGCATTGGATGTATAATACTTTGGACCCTTGTTAACCTTATAAAGGTATATTTATAATATTTTGTTATTTAACCTAGAGGTTTGTTCCTTAACCTTGACCTAAAGGTAAATTAATTGCATATAAATAGCCACTCATATAAAATCTTTGATTATCGGTTGGAGTGTATTGTATCTTTTTAGAGATATTATTTAGTGTCCACAAACACCCTCTTATATCATGTGCATTGCTTCCTATCTAATGTTTTTCAACATTACTAGGTAATATGTTGATTCTAGTTGTTTTTAGAAACTACTCTTAAATACAACATGGTATCAAAGTAGGTGTGATTATCTATTACTTGATTAGTTATCCTTTGCAAATCAACTTCTATGTTTCTCATAAGGGCAATAGTGTTTGGAAAAACTATAAGTTTTCTTTGTTAGTCATTAATTGTTTGTAAAAAGGATTTTCTAATAAAAAAAACTAGGACTCAAATCATGAGGATCTCATTAGATTTAGTAGATTTACTCTAAGAGAGAAATTCACCAATAGGTTCTTTTGTTCCTCTATTGGAATTCAATGCGTTTTATTTATTTTTTAATTTCTAACAAAATAGATGCCCTAGTTTTAAGATTGAGATTTATAAGGTTTTTTAAAACCTCGTTTATCTTTGATGTTTTTTTCCAAAAAACATTTCTTTTTCTCTTTCAATTTTTTTGTGTCCAATAGAAATACATATGAGAGGACAATATACATGGCCAATATGAAATAAGAATAGAATAGGCTAAATATTTTTACAAATTCAACATGGCAATGGAGTCATAGGTAAACTTTGTGTATAATAAAGACATTTAAGCTACTTGAAAAAGTTGATGAAATGGCCTCACAATATTTTTGATGCATTGGCTGGAAAGAATGTACTGACTGCTTAGGTTTGAAAAAAAGGTTATGTTGGGCAAGCCATGATAGATATGAACAAACTATTAGTATTTTTGGATTCTTTGCAAAATTTTAGGGGGTCACAGTTTAACACTTTTATTTGTTTTGCTTCTAAGAAACTTTTTTTTTTTAAATTAAAAAGTTTACTCATCTCCCTATTTTCTTAAAAATTCAATTAAAAAAACGGAATATTTGTGAATATTTCACAAAATATACCCCTTTTTTAATTAATTGTTTTAATATTCACAAAATTTTCCCCATTTTTTAATTGATTTTTTTTAAGAAAAGAGGGAAATGAGTAAATATTTTAATTAAAAAAATTCTTGGAAGCAAGGCAAGGTATTGCATCAACATGATACAAAAGCACATCAAAAAATGGGTGAATGTATGTTAAGGTAATAAAGGAAGGTTAAAATGGGAAACATATTTATTTATGTCTCATGGATCATTTATATTCAAGAGTAGCCTAGAGCCTTAGCGGCTCGTGAATCCATTCTTAAGGCATTGGACCTAATAGATAACAAGTTTATATCTCCACCAACCCATTTTGTTCAAAACTTTGATAACATCAACACCCAAAATGATGATGTCAACATACCTAACTTGGCAACATGCAAAAATAACATGAAATTTAATGCTATGGAACTTTATCACTTGATGCATAATCACATGGCTTATGATGACACATTGAGTGATGATATGGAAACCGATGACATGGTGTAAGATGATGTAGTAAGTGATGATATGGTACTTGCTAATAAAATGTAGGATGATGTGGCAAGAAAGAGGCCATATGATGGGTATACAAAGGGGTTTGATTAGTCATATTTTTCCATCTCACCAAACCCAGTGACCATATAGTCACATAATCAATAAAAAATTTGATGATGCATGGTTTTAGAGTTAATTAGAAAGTGACAAATGGTGCAACATGGTTTACAAGTTGTAGATCAAATCAAAGTGTGAAAAGTGTAGTATATTTTATCAGTAAATTGCCTAATGAACTGCATAGTCAACACCAAGTTGTCATCCCCCTATTATAGATTGTGATAAAAAACATCACCTCATTCATCAATATGTTATCTAGTCAATCCAAAGTGAGAACCCCTCAACCACTAATACAATAACATGTGGTAGCCTCATTTGATGTAAGTACTATTTTTTTTCCAAATTTTTAAAGGTTTTGGAGGTGTTTTATGTGATTTTTGGGTCAAACCTCCAAGGGACATAACTTCTATATACAAAAGTGTTTTAAGCTTCCTTTTTTCAAATTGCTTGATTTTTTTATATTTGTGTATTAGTAGTATTATTTCTAGTCATAATTGCATACAAGGTTTTATATTTTGGCAAGAATGTTATATATTCGTGCCCTTGTTGAATGGTGTAGATTATGCAACTTGGAAAATAAAGACTAAAGCTTTACTTTATAGTATGGGATTTCTCAAATATGTGAATGAGGAACCTTGACATATTGATTTTCAAATGATGAAGTAGTTGTATAGTGATAAGAAGGATATGGATTTTAGTGTGATAGCCATATATGATAGCAATATTAATGACACTCATATTAGAAATAGTCAGGGTTATACATAAGGGGTTGGACTTGAAATGTACTTGTAAAAAAATGGCGAATCCTAATCAAAATCAAGGTGAATCATGGCAAATCCTATGAATATCAAATCAATAATATTCACACCAAAATTTGGGGCATTTGAAGCCCTAAAAAGTAAGGTTATATTTAAGGCATATGTTGACCTATTAAATCACCATATATCTTCATACAAATACCACCATTAGATCAGGCTCAAAAAGAGCTTTCCAACGAGTATAAATATGCCTATGTTTGGATATATATTATGGTGAATTGAGCCTAAGAAAAAATTGGTCCCAAAAATTTTAGGTGAATAGGCCGACATCGAGGGTCCTCATATTTGCCAATTTATAATTTTGGAAATCCTAATATTTGCCCAATTTGTGAATATTCGCCACTGTGCATAACCCTAGCAATAGTAAATAAACTAAGGAGTTACTTGGAAAACTTCAAGGATTTTTTGATTGCATTCCTCCTACACAAATTAGTTAATTCAAGATAGAGGTTACTACCTTGATGATGTACTCTTGTGATATCATTGATTAGTATATCAGTTGGTTCAAGAAGTTATAAGATGAAATTTATACTACTAAAGAAATTTTAATGGGGATAGGAGATGACCAATAGGCTATGGATAGGGAGAAAATATTGAACTTCTAGATTATGCCACTTGGAAAATAAAGACTAAATCTTTACTTTATAGCAAGGGGTTTCTCAAATATGTGAATGAAGAACCTTGACATATTGATTCTAAAATGACGAAGTAGTTGTATAGTGAGAAGAAGGATATGGATCTTGGTGTGATAGCTCTTCATGCTAGCAATATCAATGACACTCATATTAGCAATAGTAGAGAACCTAAGGATTTACTTGGAAAAATTCAAGGATTGTGTGATTGCATTCCTCCTACACAAATTAGTTGATTCATGGTAGAGCTTACTACCTTGATGATGTACTCTTTTGATTCATTGATGAGTATATCATTTGGTTCAAGAATTTATAATATGGCATCTATATCTCTAAAGGAATTCTAAAGGGACCAGTAGGGGACCAGTAGGCTATGGACAGGGAGAAAATATTAAAATTATCACTATTTTTTAAAGTAATATCTCAGAGAGATATGAGATATTTGTTTACTTTCAGATGCTTTATGTCTAGTTTACAACATCTCTTTTACTTTCAATTTATGAAATGTTCAAATACCTTCTTCACCATCAGTTCAAGAGTGAAGGAATTCACAATGCTTTTCAAAATTAAATAGAAGCAAGACATACACTTAAATATTATATAAAATGTGAAAGAGAGAAAAAGAACTAGAGTGTCTATGGGCATAATAAATAATCACCTTTCATATATAATATTATGTAACACTTTCATAAGAAATGAGGAGTGTGAGTGGGGTATTTATAGTAATACCAAATCCTCTAAATACATCATAAAGTTTAACCTAAGCCAACATAACAAGTGGACTTGAGATTCATTACAAATATTAAATGAGGTTTAACCATAGCAGGTTTAACCATAGCCCATTGGGATTACACAATAGAATATTACAAAATAATAAATACATTACACAATGAAATGCCCTTAGGCCTATCCAATATATCGCACCATGTCAACTCTTGGACATGAATCAAATTACAATTTCAACACCTCCCATAATCTAAATTTAGAGAACAAGAAGAGGATACATTATAATATCACTCCCCTATAATGGATGCTTTAGTGGGACTCCACATTTTAATGTAGACTCATCTAGATCCTCCCCATCATCTAAAATTTACCACTACAAAAATGTTTCTTGCACAAGAGTCTCTTTAGGCTTAATTGTAGTAATCACTATCACTATTAGACACCCCACACATATCCAAAAAACACTTTTTCTAAGACTCCAAATAAATATGAAAAGTCAAAATAACCATCTCTTTTAAAGACAAGCTATTTAAATCTTCAATTATCACATAAGGTATATCTTGAAGTACAAATTTCCTATTCATGATAGGTATTACCCTATTTTAAAAATTCCTCTTGCCTATGAGCTACCTAATTTTAGTCACCAAAAGAGGCTTTGTATAAACTTGTTTAAAAGAAGAACTATAACAAAATTCAAAGAGTGCATATATAAGTAATAGAAGGAAGAGATCATGAAGGATTAGATATTCATGAAGAAGTTGAAGGGATCGCCCAAATAAGCAAGAGGGATTGACTAAATCACATACTAAATCCTTTTATTGAAAACCTCCAAAAGACTCAAAATATGTTACAACTATCACAAATCCATCTATATATTTGAAAAAACTAGGCCAAAGATTTTGATTGCACTGAAAAGTGTAAATCTACCCTTATAAACTAGGGAAATAGGTCTTGAGGACTATTCTACACAATTTGATACCAAAACCTAGAACTAGTCCATAGGCTGATGTCACCAATGCGTAGAGATAAAAAATTGTGTGATTTAAAAAGTCTCAAAACACTTCCATATGTACAATTTATGGTCTCCAATTTTTTTTTCCTAATAGCCCTCAAAAAATAAAAAATAAAGCCTCTAACATTAAATAAGTAGGATTCAATCTTGACCTTCCACTTGGTGAGTCTTATTTTGACGGAGGTCTCCAGTCCACTTTTACCACCTTAGCTCTTTTGATTCACTAGATTTGCTACCACTGGCCTAATTTTTATTGATTTATGGTATACATATAAATTTCCATATACGATGGAAAAATACAATATTAGATGGAATTTAAAAATGCTCTATAGGTTCTAAAATTCTCCACCATGAGGTTTAAACCCAAGCCTCCATCCTCCTAAGGCCTTTGGTTGCCAAGGCATCTTTTTGGTTTTTGAAAATGTCACTTATTCTTCTTTAGTCCTAAGGAATTAATGGTAAAATATGAGATCCATGAGCTTTAAAACCATGACCTATCCAATCCAAGTGACATAGGTTGCTATATTACCAACTATTAATGTGTTACTACTAGGACAATTCCAACCACTATCCCATATATGTAGTGTACTGGATCATGATAAAAGAGAAAAGGATATCACCACCAAGGTTTGAACATATAATATCCACCCACCAAAGCTTTGAATTTTTTTTTGTTGGTCATAAAGCCATGCTGATGGTTGGAGATCAAATATTTTCATAGTTCTTTTGGTCACTGTCTTATCAAAAATATCACCTAAAATCATGTCATGCAAGGAATGGAACCTTGGTCTCCTTAAAATATTTATAAAATTTTGCATGGCTAGTGTTCTATTGGCATTAAACACCTATGAAATCACACATTTTTAATATGGATCAAATTCCAAGGATGAGGTGTCACCTTGCATGCACATGTGAGTTGGCAATCTTGTAGAAGATGTAATGTTGTATTTATTTGATATTGCTAATGGAAAAAAATGGAATGTTGAGACATACCCTAAGGAGGGTTTACCCTTGTAATTCTCTTTTTCTAAAATGGTTTTGTGTTTGCATCTTTATTTTGCTGCTCCTTGTTATGTTTAACTCTATCTCCCACTTGTATACTTTGTAGAAGAACTTCTTCAGGGTCCATCATTTTGGCATCTAATGGAAAACCATACCCATTGTAGTTTTGCACTAGTAGAACTTCTCAACAGTAACTGGCTTTATTAGTTCATATACAACATTCTTTTTTGTATCGATATTTTCTAGCATTACCTTTCTTGTTTCAATCATAGATTTTACAAAATGAAACTAAATTTAAATATGCTTTGATCTGGCATGATAAGTTGGTTTCTTTGCTAAGTAAATTGCACTCTAATTATCACACTCTATCTTTACCAATTTTTGTATGAAACCAATCTTTGAACCTAGTCTCTATAACCATACAACTTCCTTACAAGCCTAAGTAGCAACAACATATTTAACTTTAGTTGTCAAAAGAGCAACAATTGGTTACCTTTTACTCATCCAACTTATAGCACCTCCAAAGAGATTGAACACATATCCACTGGTAGATTTTTGCTTATCAATATCACTTATCCAATCAACATCAACATAACTATATAAACTATCTTCTTTATTACTATCTAGATTTCCTTGGTAACAGATGGCATAATCTGATGTTCCACGTAGATATTTGAATATCCTCTTTACAACCATCCAATGTTTCTTTCTAGGATTATATATGTACCTGTTAATGACTTCCACTACTTGTGTAATATCTGGCTTTGTTCAAACCATGGCATACATCAAACTCCCAATAACACTTGCACGTTGAATCTGAGATATTTTATTTACCTCTTCTTCTATCTTTGGAAATTATTCTATAGATAAATTTATACCAATAGGAAGTGGAGTACTAGTAGGCTTACTCTGTTGCATTCTAAATTTATGTAAAATTTTATCAGTATATAAATTTTGACTTAGCCATACTTTCCTATTAATTTTCCCTCCTAATATCCATACCCAAAATATGACTCACTACACCAAGATACTTCATCTCAAACTGAGAGGACAATTGAGACTTTACTTTGTTAATCATTTTCATATTATTTCCTACCATCAACATATCATCAACATACAATGATAGAATAACAAAGTTATCACCTTCTTGCTTGAAATAAATGCAATGGTCTGCTTTAGACCTTGTAAAACCAAGCCTCAACATGTAAGTATTAAAATTTTTATACCACATCCTTGGTGACTGCTTTAGCTCGTATAAAGACTTTTTTAGCTTGCATACCATGTCCTTTTTATTCATTACCTGATAACCTTCAAGTTGCATCATATAAATTTCTTCTTCATGGTCACCATGGAGAAAAGTAGTCTTAACATCTATTTGTTCAAGCTCCAAATTATAAGTAGCAACTAGAGCTAAAATAAATCTAATAGATGTTAACTTAACAATTGGAGAAAAAATTCACCATAATCAATACCTTCTACCTGAGATTATATTTTTGCAACAAGTCATGCTTTAAATTTTTTAATTTTACCTCGAGTATTCCATAACATTTTGATCACCCATTTGCATCCAACAGGTTTCCTTCCAGTTGGCATCTCCACCAATTCCCAAGTTTTGTTCTTATGTAATTTTGTTATTTCCTCATCCATTGTCCTTTTCCAAAACTTGTATTCTTTTTATGTACATACCTCTTAAAGAGTTCCTAGTTCTTCTTCATCAACTGATAAAGCAAAGGTTGAAAGAAACATGGATGGATTATACTTCTTGAATGCTCTACTCACATGCCTAGATCTTCTCAGGACTGGATTTTGAGGCTCATCTTCATCTTACTCAATACCCTCTTCTATTTCCAAATCAGAATTATGTTCCTCTATAAGCTCAAAAGGAACAACTTCAAGAATTTCCTATTTGGAAGGCTCTTCTTGTGTAGCCCTCATCATCTCTCTGAAAACATCTCAAATATACACAATCTTTTGAGAATTTGGATCCCATAGTTTATAGCCTTTTATTCCATTTCCATAGCCAAGAAAAATATATTTGTTTGACTTATAATCTAAATTTGATCTATTTTTCTTTGGGACATGCATAAATGCATCACAACCAAAAACTTTTAAGTGTTTTAGATGGACACTTTTACATGTCCAAACTTCTTCTAGAATCTTTCCATCCAGCATTGATGTAGGAGATCGATTTATCAGGTAATAAGCTATCATTATTACCTCTACCCAAAAGTTTTGCTCTAATACTGCACCACTGAACATACTCCTAGTCTGATCCATCAACATCCTATTTATCCATTCTGCAGCTCCATTATGTTGTGGTGTACTAGGAATAATATTTTGTCTATGAATTCCATGTTGCTTTAAAAACACAACAAAATAATTTAAGAGTATTCTCCATTATTATTATTGTAGAACCTTGAAGGTTCTAGCAAAATATTTAATAAATGAATAAATAAAATAACATATAAATTAAAATAATCACTATTGCACTGGTAAGGGGATCCCTCCAATGGTTTCAAATAAATATATGTTTTATGTTATTTCATCATTGATGATTGTTTACACAAAGTAAACGAATATATATACCTATGCTATAGTTGAGTGAAGGGACACAATGGTCCATATAAATTATGCATGATTAATTAGTGATAATAGTTAGGATTAATGAATCGTAACATGTCACCCTCCTTAAAAGGAGCTTTTTCCTCAAAGCTCAAAGTGAGGAGCATTGTCCCTTATTTTCCAAGAAGAATTTTCTCAAGTTCTTGTACTATTTTAATGTCACTTTTTCGGAGGTAGGGATATCTTGAGGGTCGAAGCGTTAGTGGGGGTTTTTCAGGAAGAATAGTAGAATCATGATGATGGTGGGATTCCACTTTAGCAGGTTCTCCCTATGTAGAATGAAGGGAAAATAAATGTGCATTCACTCTTTTGCCTCCTTTCTGAATCAGGTTGTGTATATGATGATAAGTCATTGGTGGTGAGAAACTTGTGTGTAGTTTTTGTAGAGTGTATGTCTAGCCTTCATTGGTCACTTTGGGTAGGTCTACCTCATCCTCTTTGGGTGTAGAGATCTATTCTTGCACATTGACCTCAATGTATTTATTGTTGTGAGTAGGTGCATCGGGCATTTTGGACACAATGACCTCATCATCTTCGGATGTATCGATCATTTATTGCACATCAAACTCATTGTATGCTTGGCTATGATCAGGTGTTTCAGTCATTTCTTACTCATCTTCCTCATCTTCCCCTATTATGGATTAACAAGGATCAACTTCCTTTATTATGGTAAATTCTTGTCTCGGTAAAAAATGTTTAGTAATTTGGTCCATCTATTGGCAAATCTCCAAGTAAAATTTTTTGAGAGTAATGTATTGCAATATCCTACCATAGGATATTTTAGGGATGGGTTATAAAATGTAAGTCTTCTTTAGTAAGTGGAATAAAGGTTTGAAATAATTTTGCAAAAACTTAGTTAAAATTTTTTGCAAAAAATTTATGTAATTTTTGTCAAAATTTGACAATATTTTGCCAAAAGTTGGTATATCAACTATTTGGACCTTAATGGTCAATAATTTTGAATTTTTAAATTTGAAATTACTTTCTTTGTATGGTCAATAATTTTGAATTTTTGACATTACTTTCTTGGTGGGAAGTGCATAGTCAACGGTGTGGAAGGGCGCGGGTCAACGAAAATCAACAATGTGGGATGTGGGTTTCAATGACAAGCAATGAAAAGGGGTGTGGGTTAGTGGTAAGGAGGAACACGATATAGTGATAAGTTATGTGAAGCATGATGTGGAGCGAGACAGTGAAAAGTGGCATGAATAATGAGGGGGAGAGGAATAGTGACAAGCAGTACAAAGCATGAAGGAGAGTGGGATAGTGATAAGTGGTACGAATCATGAGGGAGAGTAGAATAATGATAAGCAGTGTAGATCATGAGGGGGAATGGGGGTGGATTGAGGTTAAGCTATGGCAAGACAATGACAGGCAGACACTGAAAGCAAAGCCATATGGTAGGTGAGATGTTGACATCAAGGCAATAGGGTGGAGGGCTAAGCAGTGATGAAGGCATAAATGGAGAGGGCTAAGAAGTGATGAAGGCATAAATGGAGCATGGGGATCAAGATCAATGATAGTCAATAGGTGAGAATGAAGAGCAGAAGGTAGCGGTGAACAAGTGGTAAGGGTGAAAGTAGAGCAAGGACAATGACTAAGGGTGGTGGGCAAGGGCGCATGAGGAACAATGGAGAGCATGACCGAAGTCATGCTATTTACTAGGAGCACAAGATTATTTTAACTCCTATAATAGCTTACTCATAGTGAAAGTGGGATTATTATACCAAAAATATTTTTAGCTCCCTCAATATTTCGGCATCGAAGAACAAAATCAACAGCCAGATTTTTTTAAAACCTTAGTTTTAATTTAATTTATTTAAAATTTTAATGTAGTTTTTCTAGGTTTTCATCGAGAAATATGACGTCGTCTGCAAATAAGATTTTCTTCACCGTTTCGATTTCTTCATTTGATCTGGGAAGGATTTTGAAGTCCAACAGAGATATTTTGGAAGATTTTATTAAGGATTTTGAAATTTATTTTTTTTTGGAGATGATTAGTTGGTCTTCACACCTATAGTTGGTAAAAATAGATGGTGCTCGACTTTCGTAGGTGCAAATGAGCAAGTGATAACAAGTTGCATTGTTATTGTGCTTGCAAATATGGAAAGCTATAGTTAAATTTGGTTTAATTGGCAGTAATTCATAGGGGCTATTTTGAAAAATTATGGGGTTACGATTCTTGGCATGGGGAGGCATCTGAAAAATATCACATGGAAGAAGTGGTAATGCAGGCCGTGACGGTACCATTAATAGAGATATCTATGGAAGGCACCACTGGTATCATGTTTAATATTACCAATGGGAGGAACCTGATGTTGTGAGAGGTGCAAATGATTTTAGAGATCATGAAGGTGCCAAAATAAATTATAGGTGCAACTCATCTATGGTGGTCGTAGAAAATAGATTGCAGGCACAACTATGATGTTGATTGTAGAAGTAAAGAATCTCATCTACAATGATGAAGGATTGGATAGTGTTGTATTGAGTACCAAGTTCGCAAATTCCTTATAGGGAGCGACAAATTATATGTCTAGCATAGGATTTTAAGTTTTTTAGCGAAGATAACCCAATAGATATACAGATTCGAAGCTTTGATACCAAATGGTAGAACCCTAAAGGTTCTAAAAAATATATCTAATAAATGAACAAATAAAATAACATCTAAATTAAAAGAATCAATGTTGCACTGGTAAGGGGATACCTCCAATGGTTTCAAATAAATATATGTTTTATGTTATTTCATCATAGATGATTGTTTACACCCAAGTGAATGAATCTATATACCTATGCTATAGTTATGATTGAAGGGACACAATGGTCCATATAAAGTATGCATGATTAATTAGTGATAATAGTTAGGATTAAGGAATCCTAACATATTAGTTCTCAAAACTTTAATTGTCTTCCCAGTCTAGTTCTCCATAAGTGATTTGAACTCTTTAAACTTATAAAATACTTTAGACTTATGCTTCAAAAAATAGATCCATGTTTTCCATGAAAAATCATCAATAAAAGATACATAGTACATAGATCCATCCAATGGAGCTACAAGAGTAGGTCCAAAAACATCACTATGTACTAACTCTAACACTTATTTCACTCTTAAAGGACACATATGCATTTCTGCTTCACATAGATACAATGCTCATAAAAATTAAAAGAGCAATTAGATAAACCTTTAAGCATACATTTTTCATGAAGAGACTTCAAACCCTTCTCTCTAATATGTCCAAGCCTTTGATGCCATAGCACTACCATTCTATCAGCATTATCTTGATCAACAACAGAAGCATTCAACCCATGCACTATTGTTGTCACATGTAGCCAATATAAAGTGCCTATTCGTTCTGCTTTTACCAAGACCAAAGCCCCTTGAGTCATTTTGCAATCATCATTATTGAAAGTAACTTGTACACATGCTTCTGCCATTTTACTTATAGATAACATATTATTACTAAATCAAGGATGTGCACGACACCAAATATAAGCCTCCCGTCTCCAAAATTTACCCTTACTTTTCCATGACCTATGATATTGCATGATGCATTATCTCCCAAAAATACATCACCACCATTGTAGGGTTCATATTCATTGAACCATTCTCTATGAGATGTCATATGGAAATATGCACCTGAATATATTATCTAGGTATCTTGATTTATCTTGGTATTTGAAGAGACCAAATACACATCTCCATCTTCACTTTCTACATTTTTTGACTCAGAGGGAGTATAATTGTTTTCTTTTTCCTTATTCAAAAATCTGCAATCTTTCTTCATATGGCCAACTTTCCTACAATGCCAACATCTTAGTTTTTCTTGCTTGCTTGAGAATTTTTTGCCTCCTTGGGATTTTTTACCTCGTGACTTGGATTTAGATTTTGACCTAATCTCCTGATTTCTTTTGATAGAATACCCTTGAACAACTAGAGCATCATTTGATTATTTTTTATATGTTTTTCTTGTCATCTCCTTAGGAAACAAGGTTCCTATTATTTTCTTAAATTTTAACTCAGAAGAAGTGCTACTAATCACCATAACTAAATTATCCCAAGAGTCAGGAAGTGAGCATAACAAAGTAATACATTTTTCTTCCTCAAACATTTTAATGTCTATAAAGTCTATATGAATTGCCACAATGTTAAATGCATTTAAGTGATCTATCATATGCATCCCATCACTCATCCATAGTGAATATAGCTTCATCCACACAAATAATTTGTTTGTCAAGGATTTTGTTTGATACAAAGCAACTAATTTTTTCCACAGTCTTTCAACAGTTCCTTTATTTGAAATATTCAATAACATCAAGTATAAAAGACAAATCCGAATAGTACTTCTTGCCTTTTTTTCTAACTTTGTCCAATCCTCTATAGGCATGCTTGAAACCATTCCAAAAATCACTACCTACTGATATCTTTCTACTAGAAGGTCCTCCATTTTGAGTTTCCACAAATCAAAATTATGTCAAGTCAAGAGACATGAGAGGTTTATCATGTGTGTAATAGAAAATAGGCCTCTCTTCAGAGCATTCCAGTCTATTTCCTCTCCATTTTCAAAGCCCTTGTGAAGGTTTTCCAGAAAATTGAGAAACTCCAAAAATAATTTTTATGGACTGGATCAGAGGAGAAAAAAAGGATACACCTTGTAGGATGGACCAAAGTGTGCAGACCCAAGGAAAATGGGGGCTTAGGTCTGAGGAGAATTGCTCATATGAATTTAGCTTTACTAGCTAAGCAGGCATGGCACCTCATTTCTGGTGAAGAAAATGAATGGACAACTATCATCAAACGAAAGTATCTTCAAAATATGGAATTTCTAAGTGACTTAGTTCCAATCATAGGTTCTGCTTTTTGGAAAGTAATTCTCAATTGTAAGGAAATCATCAAAAAAGGTTTAAGATGGGTTTTAGGCAATGGTGAGAGGATAAATTGCTAGAATGACAGGTGGGCTAAGGACGAACCACTAACGCAATATCCTAACTTAGCCCGAATTAGAGATATCACGAAAGAACTCATTGGCAGAAAAGTCTTCGATTATATGGTTGAGGACAGAGGCAAAATGAAGTGGAAACAAATAAGGATTCAATGATTTCAAGTGGAATCAAATTATTTTTGTAACATTCTCGAACAATAGTTTATCCCCATGAGACCCAAGGAAGATCAAGTGAACTGGGCTCCTACGTAAAATGGGTAGTTCACTGTTAAATCTGCTTACAAGCTTCTGATTGATGACGAGGATTTTGTCCTCCAAAAGGACTTAGTTTGGATAAAAAATTTAACTCCAAAAATTGTAGTCTTTTCATGGTTGGTTATTCAAGGAAGAATTCTAACCATTGATAATATGATGCATAAAGGTATTTGTATCACTAATTGATGTTATCTGTGCAAGGCTAATTGGGAGACCATTTATCACATTTTCCTTGAGTGCCCTTTTTCCTTGACTATCCTAAGTGGGGTTTTTTAGGACTTCAATATTTCCTAGGTTAAACCAACCATCGTACTTGATTTGTTCGTCTAGTGGCCTTGCCCCTTTTCAAGCCAAATACTTAGATACATGTGGAAAATTTATCTCAATCACTATCTTTGGCAAGTGTGGTTAGAAAGGAACCATAAAGTCTTTAATGAGTCTATCCATGATCATCAAACTATCATTGCTAGGATCCTATACTTTGCCAATGAGAATGTGAACCTTATCCATTTTGATAGTCGTAAACCTCATCTATAGGAGACCATGATTGCTCAATATTTAAGCTTAACCTTGTTATATGAGTCTGTGCCTAGGGTAGTCAACCCCAGAGCCAATGTTAAGTGGTCCCCACCTCCTACGGGTTGGTTTAAGATTAATTTTGATGGAGCGGCTAAGAACAATCCTGGCAGAGTAGGCACTGGTGGCATTGTACAAGATCATAATGGGAATATGATGCTTGCATTTTTTGAATATTTGGGAACAAGGACGAACAACGAATCTGAAGCTAGAGCTATGTGGAGAGGCCTTCAAATGACTCAAGACTTAGAAGGCAATTTTATCATAGAAGGTGACTCTATGCATATTATAAATCTCCTTAATAATTGTAAAACACCTCCTTGGAGGATTAAAACAATTGTTGAAGAGGCTAGGATATTTTTCCAATGAAGATAGGACAGAAAATCCCAACATGTCTTTCGGGAAGCTAACAAAGTTGTTGATAAGTTGGCCAATTTGGGTGTTGATGGTGATGGACTTTTCAAATGGGAACACGGTGTCCCGAGTGAAGTAGAGGAGCTTATTCAACAAGAATGCTAAGAATGATAGTCAAATTTACCAATAGGGAAGGCATTGTAAGTTTGAAGGCTATGAGTATTCCCGTCTCTTTTTTGAAATGGAATCATAATAAAAATTATTCGAGCTATCAGTCTTGGTGGATGTTGCTTGGAAATACCACAAAGACTAATGGGGACAGTCACATGTCAGATAACATGGCTCCTAGTAATATTAGTAATTTGAGATTGGTTGATAATCACAGGGCAGAAAATAAATGACATTATAAGATTTCAAACCAGAGCCACGTGGACCACCAGATAGCCACCGCCATAAATATTTCCAGCAGGTTCACTTCTCCAATGCTGATTTGCCAAGACGGGATGTGGTACCAAAGCATGTCATATACGAAAGAAAGCAATTACCAAAGAATTATTAAGAGTAATTGTCAATACAGAGCTTGTGGGAGTTTTTTCAGTACTCTGCTATGTGTGTCTGTAGCTTTTTGTTTCTCCACTGTTTCAAGGAAGGGATCTATGTCTGTTTCTTTTTTTATAATTATGATGCAAGTGTGTTTTCTTGGGGTATACCCAAAATGTTGTATGGGAAGTTTCTTTTTGATAACAGGCTATGTGCCTTACCGGATGTAATGACTTTGGCGGCATGTAGATTTTACATAAATAAGATCCTTAGTAAGGACATGTTCATCAAAAGCCCTGGGCTGATTTTTGTAAAAGGTTTTGGGTGAACCTGTAAAACCTGGTATTGATGCTATAGTATCTTATGTACCAAAAAAAAATCATGTGTGGAATAGAAAAGGATGCATCTCCTAGATACATGAGGAGAGTAATATTCAAGTATTGAAGAGCCACATTATAAGGTTATATTATGGAGATAAAGCTCCATGTATCATATGGAAGAAATATCAGAGAACCAAAGAGCAATTATAACAAAATCTTGTATGTTTGATCAATAATATTATGATTATTATTATTAAAATATTGTTATTATTTTATGAACATGATTGATTCATACTAGTCATAGATTTGTATGTATTAATATTTTGATTTATTAACATCCTAGATATTGGGACCTATGATTTAATCTAGTTAAAACACATTAGTGGTATCGTAGCCATAATTCCTCACTTTGTGTAAGAAGAATTAGAAGGCCTAGATTTGTAGATTGAATAAGTTAGAATTAGAGTTGTACTTAGGTGTGAATTTAAAGAGTATTGGAGATAGAAGATATGGTTGATTTCACCCTAAAATTGATAAAAAAAAATGGGTTGATAATAGCACCCAAAAATTAAGAGAAGAAACCATGAGTCATACTAATTGAGAAGAGAAATATTGTTGGTGGAAGAATATTTGGTAAAAAATATACTCTAGTGAAGATAAAGCCACCTAAGTGAAGCAAATATTGGAATGAGAACCAACTTGAAGAAGACAAGCATCAAAGGAGAAGAATGTTGTTTTGAAGCCAAGCTAAAGTGTAGTAAAGAATCTATGAGGAAAAATCAACAAAAGAGAGGAAAAATCCCAACATTTAATGTTGTACATGTTTTGGAGAATAGAAGAATGTTGTTTCAAATTAGGATAGGAAGTACTCATATAGAGAACCGATGATCCAGAATAGAAGTCCTCATGAAGGAAAAATTGAATGAGAATATGGTGAAGACAATATCCACTAGACTTGACAAAAAGAGGTTGTATAGATAAAGCTAAGGTGACATATCTAAGTTGAAATGATAGACTCAAAGAGAAGAGGAGTGAATATGGAGACACCAATCTAAATTGTTTGCTATTTAAATTAGCTAATATAAAATACATTCGGGCAATACCTAAGGATAAAATATTCTATAAGGAATCCAAGCATGGAATAGAAATACCTATGAGTGACAAATAATTATCTGTGAGTGATGAATAACTACTTGTGAATACAAAAAAGATCACTTGAGAATGCAAGATGAACAAATTGAAAGTGAAGGAAAATTTACATTGAAAATAAGAATGTTTGGGCTGAATCAATTCTGGTTGATGACTAGAGAATCAAAAAGCAGGTAGAGGTATTATAAGAGTAATGCTTTACAAATTATAACATCCCATAATTCAATACATGGCACAAAAGAATTACAAAGTGGAAGAATGAATAAAGGTAAGGGAATTTCATACTTTAGCACTTGATTTATTGGAGATATAAGGTTAGATTGAAATATTCCTTTATAAGGGTTGTTTTTTATGATTTGGAGTCATAAGGACATAAAATATTTTTGAATTGAAAGAGAATTTAGAAAATTATAGGGATAAGTAATTGAATTGATCAAAGATAAATTATAAAATTTGAACTTATGAGTTATAAGAAGGAAAAATATATTGATTGCTTGATTAGAGTTTGAAATCGAAATTTAAAAAATTGAATATTATTAAGATTATTGAAGATAGATGAATGTAAGATTGTTTGATTAATTTTGCAAATTGAAATTTGAAAATTTGTAATTGATAATTTGGGAGTTATAAGAAGATTGAAATTGAAATTTCTTAATTAAAATTGGGGAGAAAAAAGGATTTAAACATCAAAGGAATTCATCATGAAATAAATTATTAGAAAGGTATTTTAAAAAACTTGTGAAGAAATGTTAAAAAAACTAGAATAATTTGATGGATAATTTCAATGAGAAAAGAGATATGCTAGATGACTTGAAGAAGAAATTGTTTTCAATTCTCAAAAATGACAAAGATGATAATTTCACAACATTCATCAAATATCTTGTATATTTGATCAATAATATTGTGAGTTTTATTATTGAAATATTGTTATTATTTCATGAATATGATTGATTCATATTGGTTAGAGATTTGTATGTTTAAATATTTTGATTGATTAAGATCCTAGATATTGGGACCTATGATTTAGTCTATCTAAAAAGCCATCAAGGAAAAGAGTGGCTAAAATGTGTGTGATCCCATAAGCATGTGCAAAAATTAGGCAATAAAATTTAAATTTAAACCGTATTTGGTACCATTTTCCCATTTAAAAACTATATCAAGGTTATGAAGGAGAAAATGAAAGGTAAGCCAAAAATGAATCCAATTTTTTTTAAGAAGGGGCTTCAATAACAATGAAATAAAAGAAAAAATTGACAAAAATCTTGTAGAGTTTTCAGAACTTCTAGTAAAAAAGAGATCTCATTTAGGGTCTTTATACAATCAATGCTTATGATGCTTGTAATTCTTCCTTGTGTCTAGAAGAAGAATTAGAGAAACTTTTTGTATGACCAAGTGATCCTTCTCCATACATGCTATAATACCATGATGGAATTCATAATTCTTTATGGAAAAAACATAAGCAATACATACACTCAAATATTATACAAAAAACATAAAGAGAAAAACAAAATTAGGGTTCTTGTAGGCACCATAAATAATTACTATCTATAGATAATATTGCAAAAAATTCTGATAAGAAATGAGGAGTGTGAGGGGGTATTTATAATAATACCAAAACCTATAATTACATCATAAAGCTTAACCTAATCCAACATAATAAGTAAACTTTAGTTTAAATATAAATATAAATATTTAACGATAACAAGGTTAACCATGGCCCATTGAGCTTATACAATAATATATAAAAATAATAATAAATAGATTGCATAATGAAATGCCATTAGGCCTATATAATACATTGTATAATATTAAAACTTGGCCATGAATCATAATATAATTTTAAAATAAATATATAGGTATAATGTTCATTCATTCATCAATAAAGCTCAAGCAAAAGAAATGGTCAAAGATCATACTAACAAGAATCCAAAGTAGAATGAGAGGAAACCTAATACACCCTTAAAAAATTTAACTTGTGAGTTTTGCAAAAATAAAGGACACAAAGTAGAGTTTTATCAAGTTTGGATTAAGAATCTTGAGGAAGTAGCTAAAAAGGGGGTGTTGAGCTACTCTCTCCAATGCATAGGGCAAGGATATTTTTCATGGTGAAAAATCATAATCTTATGTTGGTGGTCATTCATCATATTGGATATCCATCTCTTCTTATGAGTTGATTGTAGATTTAAAAGAAATAAGACACATGACAAAGTATAAATATTTTCTATAGGGTTACAACACATGAAATTTAGAAGAGCATGTTTTAATTGGAGATGAATCTTTCTTATAGGAGGTAGTATGTGGAGATGTTAGTATTGGACCTTATTCTTTTGATGTTTTTCTTCATGTTCTTAGTGTTGGCCCCCTGATATTTTTTCTATTTATTGCATCATCCATATAAACAAAAAAGTAGATACTTGGCTTGATCATTGGATGATCAAGTACCAATGAGGAATTCAAGATAGTTACCTCTATTTTATTGTGACGAGTCATATCAAATATACAAACTAAGGGACAAATAGACTCCTTTAATTTTTTTCTCTCAAAATAAATATATGGCCATGGTGGCACAAGTAGAAGACAAGATTCAACAATGATATGATAGACATGGAAATATTAGCTATGGGTCATTGAGATACATGAGTTATCATTAGATGACCATTGGACTTCCTCATATTTCCTTCAAGTGTTGCATGCAAGGTATTTATTTTGGAAAAACATCATAGAAGTCCTTTCTAGACACATGCTACATAATAACTGAAGCTCATACATAGTAATATATGTAGACCTATGAGTACACCTTCTATTTTTAGGAATAAGTATATTCTCCTTTTTCATTAATGATTTCTTTAGATGTTTAGTTATATACCATTTGTATAAAAGATGAGGCCTTGAAAAAAATCAAGGCTTTTAAAGCATTAGTAGAGGATCAACTAGATAAAAAGATCAAGTATCTTAGTTCAGATAGGGGAAGTGAGTACATGAGAAAATTCTTTCATTATTTTTAAATCTTCATGGTATAGCATTTTATAAGACTATTCACTATACCACAAATTAGAATGGGATATCTAAGCATAAAAATATGATAATCATGGATATGAAACATTATATGATTCATGCTAAGGGGATGGAGCACATATTTTGGGATGAGATCATCACTTATGTAGCATACATCATAAATAGGGTTACCACTTGAGAAACAAAGGGAATGAAACCCCTTAAGATATTAGTAGGTGATAAGCCTGATGTGTTTTGATTCGATATTTTTGTGTGTTTTTCATGTGATCACATACCTACAGAACTTTGAAAGGAGGCACAAAATAATATTAGACACATATTTATGGGGTATTCAAATACCTATAAAGCATATTGTCTATTTTATCCTCAAAGGCCTAATATTATAATTTAAAGAGATGTGATTCTTTATGAGGTTCTTTCAAGGGTTCCATCTAGCCTATCACAATAGCATTTGGCTAAAGATCCTCCTATTTATTTTATTGCTCTAGTGGATTATTCAAAGATTCTTGTAGGATATGTTACTATTGGGACTTCCTCTTCCTCTTCAAGTGAAGTCTATATTCCTATAGATTTGACCCCTCATCAAGTATAATAACCTTTAGTACTTTTAATCTTAGATTTAGCAAGTGATTATATTGACACATCAGTTCCTTCTCAAGTTGCTTTACCATAATATTGGATGATGATTTTTATCCATATGCTTCATTTTTGGCTTCTCATGTTGCTTTGCAATAGGATGTGCCTAGATTTTCCATAGTGGATCCAACACCCCATTGGGTTGAAACTCTTCTATAGGATTCTCATATTATTCTATCCGTAGGTTAATAGACCCTTCTCAATATTTTCTCTTGAAGGTTATTCATCCTAGAGATACTTACACATATTATCAAGATAAGGGTCAACACAAGTGAGAAAATTCCATGCTTTTAGACTATGAATATTTGATGAAAAATTGGACATGAAAGGTTGTTCCTATTCTAGAGAAGAAGAATTTCATTAGATGCAAGTGGATCTATAAGACCAAGTACACTTTAGATTATTAGTGGAGAAGCCTAAGACATTCCTTGTTGCTAAGGGGTTCCTTCAAAAGGATAAAATGACTACTTAGATACATTTAACCCATTTAATAGGATGAATTTTGTCAAAATAATTCTCTCTATAACTATGTTTTAAGGTACATCAAATTTCTGTAAAGAGTGTTTTTATTCATGATGATATTTAGGAGAAGATTTATATGTAGTAACCACCTAGTTTTGAGATTGAGGATCCCACTCCCTTGGTATGTTTATTGACTAATCCTTCATATGGACTTAAGTAGGAAATATGTGTTTGGTATGAAAATATCCACTCTTTCTATCTTGATTATGGGTTTTGACAATGTGAGATCAAACACAATGTCTACATCAAATATAAATATAGATATATTATTATTATTATGCTTTATATAGATGATCTTATCATTATGGGTAGCTCTTCTACCTTCATTCAAAACATGAACTCATAACTTTGTGATTGCTTTGAGATGATAGATTTTGGGATCCTACACTATTTATTGGCTTTTCATATTGATTAGACTTCTTTTGGCATCATCATTTCACATCCTAAATATGCATTAGATCTTCTATGCTTTAAGATAGAGGATTATAATTTTTATTGGACTCCTTTTGATTTAGGATTGAAGCTTTGAGTGGATTGCATGACTTTGTTGGTGGATGAAACTCTTTGTTGGTCTCTTATGGGATGTACCATCTACCTCACTCAAATGTGACCTAATATTACTTTTTTTTATCAACTATTTTCCAATACATATAGGAACCTCAAGAGAGTTATTAGACCATGACCAAGAGGACATTATATACATTAGAGGTAAATATCAAATGGATATTCATTATTCAATTAGTTCAACTATGATTTTGATAGAATTTTTAGATGCAAATTGAATAGTGATTTAGAGAGTGATTTTCCATCATAGTTTTGGTCTTCTATATGGGTTTGAGCTCTGTTTCTTGGTTCTCTAGATGATAATTTACTATTTCTCAATCATCAACAAAAGATAAATATTATGCTACTAATGAGGTAGAAAAGCACCTTTACTAGATGCTTATGATTTTAGATAAGGTGGGAATTTCTCAATCCTACCCAATCACTCTTTAGTATGACAATTAGAGAACCATCCAACTTGTCTACAATTTAGTGTTTTATCAATAAATTAAACCCATTGGATGCACTATGTGTGATGGAATTATGCTTGTGGGATGCTTGATCTAATTCTCACATCATCAACAAAGCAGGTAGTGGATATCCTCAAAAAGGTCTTACCTACAAGAAAATTAGGAAGTGTGTGAATATATAAGAAGTTTCATCTATAAGTAATATAAATTTAAATAAACTATAGAATACATAGATATAGTGTTGTAGAATTGGAAATGATACCAAATACAGGTTATAGGTTGTAGGCATTGGGTTGAAATGGCCATTCTATAATACTAAGATTATTGAAGTGTTGTTTCCTACTTAGCTTTCTAGTAATAACTACAAAACCTAATGTTATTCCTTTGATAAATATTGAGGAAGACTGGGATGATTTATGATAGATTCATTTATACTAAATACATCAACATATAGAAATGTATAATACAATTACAAAATTCATACAAAACTGAAATCAACTTAATTTCTAATAGTTATAAGAGGGTAGTTATAATGAATCACACTAAAAGCTTAAACATGTATTTTTATATTATCAAGTAAAATAATAGGATAATAAGTATGAGCCTTTTTGGACTATATGCCTAGATATTTATTTAATAGATAAAGATATTCAAAATTTTGCACTAGGCATTGGTACCTCATGATTGTTTGTGTGTATGTGCCAACATAAAAATAGTTTTGATACTAGTGAGTGATGTTGGTATTTAAATTTAGGTTTGGTACTATAAAAACCTAGTTATTGATGTTGTAAAGAGATACTATTATAATTTGGAAATAATCTGTCATTGAACTATAAAAAAAGTTATTATTAATTGCACTAATATGTGGCATTGAACCATAAGGTGGTGCCAAGATGCAAAGGTCTATCTTTTCATTGGCATCTACTAGATCTTAAAAAATATGTGGATGGGCTCAATAAATCCGTAATTCCTCATATCAATCATCCCATTGGAAGATAAATGGTCCTCATTGTGTTCAAATATGACTACGGAAATTGATATAAGTATCTACCACTTAACTTGAGTGGAAAATTGAATAATTTTTATAGCATTGGAAAGATTGAGTTCCTTCGTATCTATGTTTTCTAATGGAATTAATTAAAATTAATCCTCCATATCTCAACTATATTAATCTATATACAAATACACTAGATGTTGGAAGAAAGGTGAAACATATGGTCTGAGAAATTCAATGCTAAAGACTAAATTATTTCTTAGTTTAGGTTTAATACATTGTAGAGGTATTTACACATATTTTCTACTTGATCAATTTTATTGGTGTGTCAAACTCAAAGACGTAAATTTAGGTTTAGGTTTAATAACCTCATGGATGTCAAAATCAAAGATGCCAATTTTACCTAGATTAATAGAAGAGTGGAAAACCGACTCATTCAGGTTAAGTTGGGTAGAGTTTTTCTTTCCTAGGAGGCAATCCATTTGTTTTGTGATGAAAATATTTATTCTTTACCCAAATTTGGATCTGATCATTGTCCACTTTTACTAGAGGTAGAGAAAAATAATCCTTTTAGATTTGAAATAATGTGGATTCAGCATCTTGATTTTAGAAACGAAATCGCTCAGTGGTAGTGGCAGGATGAACAGGGATGTCCTTATTTCTGTCTCACTCAAAAATTGAGACAGGTAAAGGATAATATCAAAATATGGAATAAAGAGGTGTTTGGAAACCTCTTTGAAAGTAAAAAAACCATCATGTAAATACTAACCTCAATATAAAACAATATTTAGAATGGTCACTGTGATGAGTAAATCAGATTTGAAGAGCAGATAATCCTTGCTGAATATCATAATGTCCTTGCCCGTGAAGAAATATTTTGGAGATAAAGGTCCATAGCTTTATGGATCAAAGAAGGAAATTCAAACACAATATTTTTTCATACCTCTACTTTAAGAAACATAAGTAACAACAGGATCAAAGAATTGATGAGAAGTGATGGGTCCACTACTTCAAATATCCTAGAAATCGGAGATGAAGTTATCTCATATTTCACTTCTCTTCTTGGGGATTGTAATAATGGATCAGACCTTGCCAAGAATTCCATGCTCTGTCATATTCCTAGATCCATATCTGATGAGGCCAATGCTAAAATCATTAATCCTTTCTCTGATGAGGAGATTAAGCAAGCTTTATTTTCCATGGATCCAGGTAAAGTCCCTAGCCTTTATGGATTCCCTCCGCACTTCTAAAATTTTTTGGATACTGTTGGCTATGATGTGTACTCTGATGTTAAATAATTCCAATCATCCAAGTCTATCACTCAAATTTTCAATTCTAAATTCATTGCCTTAATACCTAAAAGTCCTAATGCCAAGCATATGACTAGCTTTAGACCTATTAGTATATGCAATGTAGTGTACAAGATCCTCACCAAAGCTATTGCCATCAGGATGAAGGGTGTTATGCCCACCCTCATAGACTCTTGCCAGGGAAGTTCATTTTAGGGTAGATCCATTTTGGATGGAGCCATAACTATTCATAAATCCTTGCACTCTGTATCTATAACCAAGAAACCCATATTTCTCCTCAAGCTAGATATGCATAAAGCTTTTGATAGAGTTAGTTGGGATTTCCTCATTGCCATCCTAATCAGATTTGGATTTCATGCTGAGTAGGTTGAGCTAATCAGAGGGTGTATTCCTAATTCCTAATAATATGTTCTTGTGAATGGATATGCATTTGGTTATTTCAAAAGTAATAAAGGTTTAAGGCAGGGACATCCTATCTCCCCCTTGTTATTCATAATTATTGCTGAAGCTCTAGGGTGAACTATAAAAGCTTCTTGGAGACATAACCTAATTTTAGGAATTAAAGCTGCATCCCAAACCAATCATGTTACCCATTAGAAATTCATGGATGACACAATCATTTCCACATCTACTTATGTTTTTGAGGCCAAGGTCATCATGTATATTTTGCTAG
Organism: Wollemia nobilis; assembly: GCA_028583015.1. Lineage (NCBI taxonomy): Eukaryota > Viridiplantae > Streptophyta > Pinopsida > Araucariales > Araucariaceae > Wollemia > Wollemia nobilis. The sequence continues at coordinate 15,036,786 of JAQPPZ010015100.1, forward strand.
TATATGAAGAAGTTTCCAGTGAAAAAAATAACTTCAATAAAATAAAAATATTTTTTTTTAATACTCCCATTTAGAGGTAAATCAAAATTTCCAAAATTCTTAAGTGATCTATTTCTTCCCTTCCTTCCACCTATCTAGGACTTCCTATTTTTTTTTTCAAACCTTTTGCTTCAATGTGGAACAATGTGATAGAAAGGTTTCAAAGAAATCTATCAGGGTAGAAAGGTAATCTGTTGTCACAAGCTGCTAAAGACACCCTTACATTGGCCACCCTTCAAAGCATCCTGATTTATTTTATGTCTATTTTCAAATTCCCTACAACCATTTGCTCCAGAATTGAACAAATCCAAAAAAAAATTATGTGGTTTGGGACTGATCCCAAACATCATTTTCATTAAGTGTCCTGGGAAAAAGTTTGCATGCCAAATATTAAGGGAGTACTAGGCCTCATAAGAGTCCATATTCTAAACCTTGCCCTCATGGCCAAACAAGCTTGGTGGTTAATTACTAATATGGAAAATTATTGGGTTCCCATTGTTTATATAAAATACCTACAGGAAACAAATTTTCTTAGTGACACGACTCCTTGCATAGGATCAATATTTTGTAAGTCAATTCTAAACACCAGAGCTCTTGTCAAAAATGTTTTACGATGGAGATTAGGTGATGGTCTCAGGTTTGATTTCTAGAATGACAAATGGATCAAAAATGGCTTTCTCATCAATGATCCTAAACTTGTTGGCCTAAAAGTGGTCACTGATAACACTTTTGGGTCAAAAGTGTTAGAATTTCTATGTTTCTTCAATGGCAGAAGATGATGGAAGGTTATCAATAGTATCATTAGTCTTGAAAAATCTAGAAAGATGCAATTCCTCTTGAATTCCACTACTATCCCTTTAGGCAATGCTAAAGATTAGGTCTTTTGGAAATACTCACAAAGAAGAGAGTTTTATGTCAAGTCCACTTACAGTTTGCTACTCCTTGTTGAGGATCCTCTTTTCCCTTGCCACCTTGTTTGGCCCAAGTCTCTCATTCCTAAAATTTCTTTTTTTACTTGGATAACCATTCAAGAGAAAATACTCACTACTGATAACCTGATTAAAAAATATTGTCTTTCCCAATAGATGCTACCTTTGCCTCATTGCTTGGGAATCCCCCCACCACATTTTACTTTCCTATCCTTTTTCCTCCACCATCCTTAATAAGATCCTCCAAACCTTCCATATTCTTTGGGCCAAACCATGCTCTATTCCAGAGCTCTTTATCCAATGGCTGAACTCTTTCCATAATCCCCACCTCAAATTCCCTTGGCAAGTTTATCTTCATCATTTCTTGTGGCAGATATGGCTTGAAATAAACTGTAGAATTTTTTTATGATAAATCCTCGAATCCTGACCATATTTCCCTCAAAATCCTTAGCTTTGCCATTGAAAATGTTGCTCTTATTCCTCTCTTAGATCGTCCTCCTTCCATTTTTGAATCCTCTCCAAGCAGATCATTGAATTTACCTATTGTGGAAAACCTACCCCAACCTACCCCTAACTTAAAATCCCAATCCTATTGGAAACCCCAACCTTAAAGTTGGCTCAAGCTAAACTTCGATGGGGCTTCCAAGGGCAACCTTAGCAAAACAAGCACTGGTGGTGTCATAAGAGACCATAGAGGAAGTGTAATACTTGGTTTTGCAGAACCCTTAGGAATCCAATCTAATCAAGTAGTGAAAGCCAAGGCCATGTGGAGAGGTCTACTTCTTGCTAAATCCTACCCTGGAAGGCTTATGGTGGAAGGATATTCTCTCAACACCATTAATTACATGAAGAACAATTGAAATCCTACTTGGAGGATCAAGGACTGCATAGAGGAAGCAATAATTCTAGGACAGTGCCATGAAAAGATCTTATTTCAACATGCTTTTGAGGAAAGCAACAAAATCACTAATAAACTAGCCAATTTTGGTGTCAATGTTTCAAGCTTACAGTTGTGGACAAGTGGCTTACCATAGGAAATTCTTGACATCATGGACGAAGATATTTTAACTTTCAATTAGTAATGCAGTCAAATTTTTTAAATTTTGTCTTACTTCCTCTTCAAAGAGTCCCCAATGGTTCTTGTGCCTTCTTGGTCTTGGGGACCTACAAAATCTATGAGATCCTTTTATTATCTATATTTTTCATCGCTTTGATCCCTGGGCCTTTTATATTGTGTTTCAAATACGTCATCCCTCGTGCCTCCCTCTAGTTTTGCACCATGTTCTCATTTTTCAAGTCACTATCCGTTGTCCATTTGGTTACCCTCTCTCATGCCCTTTGTCATTAAATCATTTACACCCATGCCCTTGCATAATTATTTGGTGTCTTCATTTTCATACCCTTGGTTCCTCGATTCCCTTCTTGTTTCATTCTCCCCCCCCTTTCCCTCCATATCCTTATCCTTTGGCCCAATGAGGTTGTCTTATCCTCTATTGTTGCCCATTTCTATGCTTCTTTTTCTTGCCAACCCAAGATTCAAATTTTCATAATTTGTAGTCCTTCCCAGATTCTTTGGCTTTGCATCCTAGGTAGGGCTTTCCCTCTTCCTATGAATAACCTCTATGAGTCTATTTTTTCTCCCATTCTAGACCTCTGTCATCTTCCCACCCTCTTGTTCGGTCCTTTCTCGTATTTCAGTAGGCTGTTCACCAAAAGTTTCATCAAGTCCCTTTTGGTCGATATAAACCCCATTGCCGAAGCCATGCTTTCTAAAAGAGGATTCATACCCTTCTTCAGGTGATTTTTTGGGGTTTATTATGAAATTAATTTGGCCTTCCTTGATTCCTGGGATAATGGCAAGGTACTTATTTAGGGCTTATATTTCAAAGTCGATGCCAAAGTGCTCACAAAATTAACTGACCAGTCGACAAGAGGAAGATCCATAAGGTGCAAAAAGCACATCTGGGAGGTTGAATTGAAAGATATCAAGGACAAGGAGCTATGCAAACATACCAAAATGGGGATGAAGAGATTTGAACTTCCCATTCCATGGAATAGCGTGATGAAACCCATTATGGAGTTCGTCACTGTTGACAACCCTGACAAGGTATTATGTAGTATTCATTTTGCTTTTTATAACCATTTTAGGGATGTCAACTTGGTTAATATTCCTTAGTTTATCCTGAATTCCATATCCTATTCCATTGATAATATTTGCAAGAAGAAATCTGATGATTTATCCTCTCACCAAGGATTTTTTAAGGTCCTGTACAATCATTGGCTCATCCATTGCCCTCAAGGCATCCTAATTCCCGTTGCTCATCCTAGAAAAGGTAATCCTAGCACCATCCCTATCAAGCCAATTCAGTCCCAAAATAGTCCCTCTGCATCCTATTCCTTGATAATATAGGCTAAAAATGGGTTGTTGTAGAGGCTGTTAAAAAATTGAGAAGCCATGACTCCAAGAAAATCAAATTGGAGTCTCCAAAAAAACCAGAGGGAGTCAGATCCTAACTTCGGTTAAAAAACCTTATGCATCAGAAGAAAACTCTGGTAATTTATTCTGAGGAAGACAATGATGATCTAAACCTTTATCTCAAATAGTACATCATCGATTCCATTACCAATTGTATCTCCCAGTTTACTGACATTCGTAACGCTTTAAATCTGTTATTCTTCTATAGCACCCTAAAATTGGCACAGTTAAACCTTAGTAAAAAGATAAAAATTCAAATTTTAACCTCAAACGCCCATTACCCACTTTCCTCATTTTTTGTGCCATTTTTAGGATTTGTTTTGATCGTTGGACGATATCATCACAGATTAGACGAAATCGTCCCAGATTTGACGAATTCGTCATGGACAGAACGTCCAGACGATTTTGTCCCAAAACCAAATTTTCATAATTAGCTTCTATTTCAATAGCCTCTCCAACTTGGGTAGAAGCACGTCTACGTAGTTGGAGATTCCCCCGTTGGAGATCTCCCAGATTGGGATGATCCCCAACCTCCTAACCTCTCCCTAATCCTATATAAATTGAGATTTTCTCAGTTTATCCTCCTGATTCCCCCTGAATTTCTTCCTGAAACTCTGCTTAAATTTCCCTGAACTTCCACGCACCTTAGAACATCCTCACACCATCATTTGCATTTGGTATTTCATGTTTTCTTGGAGGAACTTTACTATTTTTCAGTCGAAGATAGCTCGGATCGTCGCAAGCGATTTCAGATGATTTTGGACGATCTTGTCAAGGAGCGCAGACGATCTCGTACGATTGGGGGCGATCCCAACTGTAGTCCAGATTGGGGTTAATCAGAGTCTAGAGTTTGCATCTCTTTATAATTTTTTTGCATTTTTTTATATATTATCTTAGTTATTATGTTTATGCATCTTGGAGTTCACCTCATTTAGCATAACTGCATGATAAAGTTAAAATCAATCATTAAATCTACTGCATTTCTCTTGTTTGTTATTTGAATCCATAGGCACGTTTGCTGTTATTGCTATCATTCTCCTTTGCTGCTACAATTGTATATTTGGTATTTTGTGTCTTTTTTTGTGATTGCAGGTTTCTGACCAATTGACGAATTCGTCAGATCTCAAACAATTCCGTCTGATCTCAGATGAACGACTATGATTTGAGACGATTATGTGAAATATCAGATGATTACGTACAAGTTGGGACGATTTGGACTGCTACAAAACTCAGAACCTTCATCAAACATCTGAAATCAGGTATGTTCTCTCCCATTCGGCACATTTTTTGTGTTTTAGCGTTTATTCATATTTTTTGTATCCATAAAATTAGCATTGGCATATAGAATAGTTTAGATTCATCTTGGTCAAACCTAGGAGTTGAATGATTAAAGTACAAAATGAACACATCAAACTCACTATCAACCTAGGTGTGGAAACTACCACTCAAAAGTTTCTTGGTGAACCCACCATCCGTCGAAAATTCACCTTTATACCCCTCCCCCAAGAGGTGAGACCTTCAAAGGGCCTCTCAGTCCGAGGTATTGTCCCATCCTTCTCGCATCCCCATTTCGGGTGTGGATCCTATAGCTTGAGGGTAAGGATGCGAAAAATTTGGAGCGATACATTTTGGTGAACCCGACGTGAATGCTAAAAACCTTTTGAAAACAATCCAAAAAACAAAACATAAATGCATTTAGAACCAAATATTGCATATCATATTTAGATGGTAGATTATAATAAAAGACGAGTTGTCACCATTAATGTTGAGAATCAATTAGCAGCTATAGAGGTTACTTCTATGCTTAGAGTACCTCAAACAAATAGGGTTCAACCTTTGTGGGACGAACTTGATAGGAGATTGGGTATCATTAGATCTAGGGCAACAGAACTTAGGGAAATTAAGAGGTTTGTCCTAGATATAATCCTGAATCCTGATCAAGTGACCTTATATCATGAACTTCAGAGAGCTTGTCATAGGTGGTTAGCAGATAAAAGAGCCCATGTGTCTTCAGAGTTGTACACCTTTGAGGAATACTTTGAGAATGTAGTTGTAGTACATAAATTTCTATCTCATATAGAGGATCAAGAGGTTGTTTTTACGGATAGAAAATATGGAATAGAGTTCCTAGAGTTGTGTTATATCGAGAGTATTGCCATGAACTTTATTTCTACCAGTCATGGTATGAAACATATAATATCACTATAGCACATTTTATCAAGTTCTTGAAAAACCATTTCCAATTTGAAGAGGAGCATTTCATGACTCCTGATGAACTTGATCCTATCAATGACATCTATAAACTGTTTATAGAAAACTAAGCTATTCTTTTATTATTGTCATTTCTTGCATTCAGTGTGCTGTTTGTTGTCTTTGTGAACATAAAAACAAAAAATAAAAAATAAATAAATAAATAAAAATAAAAACAAAACAAAATCATAACAAAAATCAAAACATTTTCTTTTAAGCATTATAGTAGGTATATAGTTAAAATATATACCTCCCAAATTTGTTGCAAATATATTAATATATATTTGCTAAAATCTAAATTTAGACATAATGACTAGACTTAGGAATGGAAAACAAACGAAGTAAAAGAAGATTGGTAAAGAAAACAAAAAAATAACCCAGATGTCCTTCCTAAAGACCCAATTCGGGAAGAAGGAACCTTCGACCAACAAGAAGAAGAATTTATTGTAGGAAATGAACAAAAATAAAATGATAGAGAGGAAGGATCCTCATCCCCTAAAATATCTCCAGAAGGAGTTGTTACTTTTGAGAACATGAAACATTTTTGGAAGTTCCTCAGTACTAATATTGGCACTCTTAATAGAGCAGTCCATATGGACAAAGATCAAATTAGTGACACTCAAGAAACCCTAGAAGACATATATCACACACGCACTAATCCTTTGTCCTTCGTTGATCAAGAAAGTGATCAATCTGGACCATCCAATTTGGATATGGCCTCTATAATCCAAAACACGCAACAACAACAGGTTACCCAACCACCTAGAGTGCCTGTTATCAAGCCTAGGGTTATTCCCACACAAAAGAAACCTTCATTCACTACTCTATTTCGCCAAGCTATTGATCTATATACCTCAAATCAACAAAAGCCTAAAACAAAATCAAATACCAATTTCCAACAATCTAGGATACAACATAATGCTACAACAAATCTCCTTCATAATACTCTTTCTACCAACCATTTGCATAACAACAATATAGCATCTAATACTTATGTCACACCTTCCTACGCTAACAAATCCCATACTCATGTACCACCAAACAAATATGGTGGACAAAATGGTAATCTGGAAGCCATGGTGAAATAGTTAGTCTCCTGCATGGGCCAAATAGATCCCTACCATCCCTCATACAATTATCAAGAGATGTGTAGTCAACCTCTAGATCTTATAGTTGTAGTACAACCATATCCTAAACACTTTCCTATGCCTGTCCTACCTATATATAAAGGAACTGAAGATCCCATAGAACATCTTCGTATGTTTAGGATAGCATGTCATGATATATTACATGATGACTTGTTATTACTAAAAATGTTCCCAAAAAGTTTAGGAGGGATGGCATTGGAGTGGTATTATCAATTGCCCACTCATTCTTTGAGAAATTTCGAAGAGACCGCTGAGTCTTTTGAGCATAAATTTAGTGCCTATATTGAAAGGCATGTAACCATTAAAGATTTCTACAACCTAAAACAAGACAAAGATGAGTGTTTTGCTGACTTCTTAGCTCGATGGAGGTAGTTGATAGGAAAATTACACTTTGTGTTACCTTATCAAAAAATGTTGGATATTTTTATCAATAATTTACAAGAACAACTATCCTATGAATTATCAACTGCTACCTTGACCACCTTCGATCAAGCTATAGATTTAGCTCGAAGGGTGGAAGATGCTCTCATTAGAAGAGGTCAGATCAAAAAGAAAGATGATGAGAAAACATCCAAAAATCAATATAAAAATAAACAAGTTGTGGGTGATGGAGTCACTGATAGCAAAAACATTGCCAATGTTAATACTGCAAAAACAACGGATAAACCACCCCAAGAATTTACTAGGTTAAATCAACCTTTATCAACCATTCTCCCATAATTATTAGCACGAGGTTTGATTCAATTACCAAATATTCGAGAACCTAATCCAACTATACCCGGATATAGAGCTGATTTACATTGTGATTTCCATAGAGGACCTGGACACGCTACCAACTCTTGTAAAATATTAAAACATAAAATACAAGACCTGATTGATAACAATGAGATAGAGGTGCAAGCCTTTCAACCTAAACAAAATCCTTCTAATAATGCTCAAAATAACATCCCCCAAAATTAGAATCAGAATGCCAATCAAGCACTGGACATATTCCAACATCCTTTACCAAAGCATGGTAAAGATGTGGCTAATCAAATTGAGCATCATAATGTTCCCCCTCCTACACGATATGTAGGAACTATTAGTGGACATTCACCTACTCATGATGTGGAAGTATTTGACACAACTTTATCCATAGTTACGACCAGACCTCTATATAATACTCAGACACCTGATCTTAGTGATGAAGAATATGATACTGAAAGTGACATGGAAATCACCTCAAATCAATCCAATAGCTCTGAAGATGAATAAGATCCTATTCAACCTATCACAAGTTTTATGGTTCCAGAAGAACCATTTCCTAGAAGAGTCACTACTAGACCATCTTCTCACCAATTAATTTCTAATGAACAAGCCATAAACACTAGACCAAGGCCCATTCATCATCCTCAAAATAATATTGTAGGTACCATCGGAGCCGTTACCAGACAACAGGCTCAAAACTCTCAATAGGATCAAACTTAGAAAAATGGATTAGCTCCATTTGTTTTGAAAAATCCTAATAAAAGGAATCATGCACCTAATGTTCAACCTAAGCCTCCTTATAATATTAATGAACAATTATCACATACTATAGCCATAATTTCCCTTTTGGACCTTTTAAGATCTCCTACCCATATAGATGAATTAATGCTCACATTAAGCCAAATGATGGTACCACAAAATATTCAACCTGAAGCCATGTCCAATACTATCATAACTCGAGAAGTCAATTGTATTGACTTTCGGGATAGAGATATACCATAACATAGTTTACATAAGGATAACCCCTTATATATTACTGCCCTAATTGGGGATGTAGTCGTTAAATGAGTCTTGATTGATAATGGTTCATCTTTAAACATATGCACTTTTGACTTCTACCAAATATTTGGCTTTAGAAGTGACGAAATGAAAAGAACTGATATGATCATAAAATCATTCAATGACGAAACACAAGAAACGTGTGGAGTTATTACTATCCCCTTGCAAGTTGGTCCTAAAACCTTAGACACGATCGTGTTTATTGTACATTGCCCTGCATCATACAATATAATTTTGGGTCGCCCTTGGATCAACGCAATGCGAGCTATTCCCTCAACTTTACATCAGTGTGTTAAATTCGAATTTAAAAATCAGTTGGTTACCATTCATGGTGATCCTAGACCCTTTGATATGTGTGCTTTGGCAGAACCGGTTGAAGTTCAATTTTACCCTGCTCTGTCATCCACACATCCTAATTCTCATCAACCGTCTAAACGTGTGAAACACACACCCATAACATCATCTAATTTTTCCCCATCAACTACACCTCTACATATAGCTCAACCATATTCTGAACAAACCACATTAGGACCTCAAAAGGATCCTAAACCCACAACCAATGCTTCTTGTTTTACTCCTATAACTTCCATACCTATAGACTCACCCATCGATATATCTATAACATCTACATCCACTACATGCATCCTTTCCACATCCAACGATGTAGAAAATGTTCCTTCTACCTCTTATGCTCTTACTGATGAGCTCTTACCCAATTTATCTAAAATTCTTATATCAGAAGAAACCAACACTGCCATGCAAGATTCCCTTATTTTAAATAAACTCCCACCCTCTCCTCATACCTTGGGCCTCCCACAGCCTATGGGAAGTATCTACCAAGTTGGGATTTGTGCTTTTATTTATAAGGGATATGACTGGGGAAGAATACCTAGACACATCAAGACACATTGTGATGGATATGCCAGATGCTATTTTGCTAATGAGTATATTAAAGCTAAACCCATAATGCTTAAATTGGGATATAAAGGGAAAGGTTTGGGACCTTTCCATAATGGTATGAAAGAACCTATTGAGGTAGAACCATGGCCTGCATGATGTGGTGTGGGCCTATTTCCTAGTAAAGGTCAGCCCTTCCCATTTGAGGATGATGACCATCTTATATGTTACCAAGATTATTTGGATAAACGGGATGTCTTGCATTTAATGAATAAGCCTCTTACATGCAATATGCTATCCATAGCTTACCCTGAGATGATTGCCAAATTCGACGACGAGTTGGAGGGGGATATATTTCATGATGTCTCCATTGAGGAATTGTTACATAACGGATTTTATTTCGATGGCTCTATACCTAGTATAGCCCAGCTTGAGGCCACGACTCCTCAAGATGAATTATCCAAGCTAACCTTGGAAGAATTATAGGAATTAGGCATTTCACCCGCCCCACCTAATTTTTAGAGAGATCTACATATGGAAGTAGAAAACATCATAAAAAATAACATTGGAACCAAAGATAACCCTCACATAATCAACATTGGATCAGAATTGAGTCAAGAAAAACAAGATAAATACATTGCCTTCATTAAACAATATGAAGACATCTTTTCTTGGACATATGAAGATATGCCAGGATTAGACCCTTCTATAGTTATGCATCACCTAGTAGTCCATCCGGATGCTAAACCTGTTAAACAAAAACTTAGAAAAATGCATCCCAAAGTGGCCTTACTAGTCAAAGGAGAATTAGAAAAACTCTTAAATGTTATTTTTATACAAGCCATTGATTATGCTGAATGGATCTCAAATGTAGTTCCATTAACTAAGAAAGAAGCCACTAAAGTTAGGGTTTGCATAGACTTCAGAGATATTAATGTTGCATGCCCTAAAGATGATTTTCCTCTTCCCAACATGGATCATATCATTTATTTTACTGCTAGGAGTGGAATGATATCCCTAATGGATGGGTTTTTCGATTATAATCAGATTAGGATAGCTCCTGAAGATTAGGCTAAAATAGCCTTTATTACCCCTTGGGGGACTTTTTGTTGGAAAGTGATGCCATTTGGTTTAAAGAATGCAGGTGCAACATATCAACGAGCCATGACTTATATCTTTCATGATATGATGCATGATATTTTACATGATTATGTAGACGATATTATAGCTCGTTCCATCAAAGAAGACGATCATTTAGATGATTTGAGAAAAGGATTTGATCGGTTAAGGGAGTATCTCATCCGATTGAATCCAGCTAAATGTATATTCGAAGTTAAGTCCGATAAATTATTAGGGGTTATAGTTTCCTTACGTGGCATTGAAATTGACCCTCTCAAGATCGCGGCTATCATTGATATGCCCGCACCCACAAATATATCAGAATTACAAAGTCTACAAGGTAAGCTTCAAGCTATTCGCCGCTTTATTGATAAGTTGGCAAACAAAATCGAACCATTTCTTAAGCTTCTTAAGAAAGATGTCTCTTTTCATTGGGACGACGAATGCCAGGAAGCATTTGAACTCCTTAAGCAATATCTCCTTAAACCACTAGTGATTTCACCACCTATATCTGATCATCCATTTATCTTGTACATTTCTGCTTCAGATTTTTCCTTAGGAGCTATGTTAGTTCAGCTTGATGATGAGAAGAAAGAACATGCTAATTATTACATTAGCAGGACCTTAATCAGTTATGAAACTCGCTATACCATATTAGAGAAGTTATGTCTAGCAGTCGTATTTTCTACACAAAACTACGACATTATATGCTTAGTCAAAAAATGTATGTTATTGCCAAATTCGACCCTTTGCGATATCTCATGAGTCGACCGTACTTATCTGGTCGCACAGCCAAGTGGGTTCTTGCGCTAAGCCAGTTTGAACTCACGTTTATAGGACAGAAGTCTGTTAAGGGTCAAATCATAGCAGATCAATTAGTTGCTGCACCCTTAGAGTCTACCCATCCCCTCATCATTGAGTTTCCCGATGAATGCCTTAAACTAGAGGCAGACCATCCAGAGCAATGGTCCCTATACTTTGACGAAGCCCGATGTATAAGTGGGGCTGGTGCAGGTATTATTTTAATATCTCTGCAAAAAAATCTTATACCTCTATCCTTCAAATTAACATTTGCTTGTACTAATAACATTGCTGAATATGAAGCTCTTATCCTTGGATTACGAGCTGCTTTAGCACTAAAAATTAAAAATTTATTGGTTTTCGATGATTCTCAACTTGTCATAAATCAAATCAATGATGTTTATCAAACTCGAGATGACAAATTATGCCCATACAAAGCATATGTCTTACAATTATTATCTTTATTTAATCAAGTTACCTTGGAAGCTATTCCTCGAACTAGAAATCGTGCGGCTGACGCTATGGCTGCAGCTGCATCTCTTTTTCCCTTGGAGTTAGATGATGAATATGCTACCATCATTATTCGTCGACTCCAGGAACTCGCTTCAAGAAAATCATGCTTAGAACCTTTGGATGTGTTTCTAATCAACGAAACTACTCCTGAACCATGGTACACTGATATATTTAATTTTTTGCAAAATGGAACCTTCCCTGAAGGTTGTCATAGTAACAGACACGAGTTATTACGTAGACGAGCAAGTCGCTTCGTAATTATTGGTAATACCTTGTATAGGAGATATTTTGAAGGCATCGTACTGAGATGTTTGAATCTAGAAGAATCTAGATCAGCTTTGAGTGAAGCCCACAATTGATCTTGTGGGGGGCATTTTAGTGGTAGTGCCATTGCTAAAAAACTCCTTAGGATAGGATATTTTTGGCCTACCCTGGAGAATGATGCACATGCTTATGTGCGCCATTGTGAAAAGTTCCAGAAACATGCTGACCTTGTCCATGTGCCTACACAAGAGCTGCAGGCCATTTCATCTCCTTGGCCCTTTTCAAAATGGGGCTTAGACATCATTGGAAAAATCAACCCTGTGTCATCTGATGGACACAAATTTATCATAACCGCCACTGAGTATTTCACGAAGTGGGTTGAAGCTATGCCATTAGCTTCTTGTACTGGAACCCAAGTTTCCAAGTTTATTTTTAATCAAATTATTTGTAGGTTTGGAATCCTCGCAAATCTCATTTCGGATAATGGAACTTGTTTCAAAAATAAATATGTCAAAAAATTATGTCAAAAGTATAAAATTCAACATCGTTGGTCCACTCCCTATTATCCTCGGGGTAATGGCCAAGAGAAGCATCTAATAAAACATTAATAAAAATCCTCAAAATACTGGTCAATAAATCTGGTCGAGATTGGCACATCCAATTATATCCTACTTTGTGGGCTTATCGAACTAGCATTCGTACTCCCACAGGAACTTCCCCCTTTGTTTTGGTTTATGGTGCTAAAGTCGTTTTTCCCTTTGAATTAGAAGTTCCTTCTTTGGCTCTGCTACTTCAAGATACTGAAGTAGGAGATGAATATCATTCTGGCAGACTTAGTCAGCTGGAACTCCTAGATGAAAAGTGCATCAATGCTTTGGAGCATCTTCGTGCCTACCAAAACAAGCTTAAACAAGCATACCTCAAGAAAGTTCATCAGTGATCCTTTGAGATCGACGACCTTGTCTTAAAAGAAAATCAAAAAAATACTAATGCAACTAAAGATCTTAAAGGTAAATTTGAGCCCAATTGGCTCGGACCATATGTCATCACTACTAAATTTGGATCGGGAGCATAGCGATTAGCTACCTTAGATGGTAAAGATCTTAAAGAACCTATGAACATTATGCATCTTAAGCGTTATTATGCATAACATTGGGTCATTTCATCATTTGTATATATTGTATTTTACATATTGTTTCATTTTAGCCATTTCTATCCAAATATTTTTCAAGAACAGTAATAGTATTTTTTCCTGCAATGTGTCAATCAAAATCAAAATATAAAAACATCAAAATCGTCAAAATCTTCAAAAACATATTTTATTTTCATACCTATCAATTCTTGAAGTGTTGTAGTTATATTTTCAATTATTTTGGACAAATTAGCATTTATTTGGAAACCCGCACTTCCACATTCACATAAATAAATATCTTGATTTTATTTTTGATTAATAATCTCTCTTATATCAAAGTCCACAGTTAAATTAAATAAAGTTTTGAGGATAGAGAATTGATCTTGTTATTTACTTGAACCAAGTATATCTTTTCACATTAAAATGATTTCATTTCAAATTCGATATGATGCTACATAGTAGAAATGGTTTCTTGAGCGAAAAGTTTTCCCTGCTATCCTATCATGCACATGGTCTAGAATCTTTGAGAATTGACAAAAGGACAAGCTCACCCCTACCCAGAATAAAAATCCCTTGCTCTACAGCTAATCCGAGCAAGTATCCCTAGCATAGGAAGAAAAGAAAAGTTCAAGAAAAAGAGACAAAGAAAAATGTTATTTTGTATCATCACGACAATGTTTCAGCATTATCTCAAATATCAAGCAAAAATACAAAAAAAAAAAAAAAAGAGAAAAGAGAAAAAGCAAAAGCAAAATGCAATAAATCCTTCCCTACCCCTTGAAAAGAAAAGAAGGGTGAATGAGCTTGAATCCCTGGAATTCTTAATTATTCGAAAACTGTGAGGTAAGCCCCATAACAGGTGGTTTGTGCCCAACCCGCTTGGCCTTGGTTAATCCCTAGCGTGGTGATATTTCTGTCACATTAGCGACCTTATTTTGCATAGACCTATGTCGGCTTATGGATTAGCTAGCTCTTGATAACCTAACTTACACAGTAGTCTGGTATGGTTACATGCATAAAAATCATGGTTAACGAATATTCATTTGGTTAAAGTCAAATTACTTGTATCAAATTATCTTGCTCAAAATTGGTGAACGAACAATACAATTGCACACACATTTGTATTTGAGATATTCTCTATAATTATGATAAATCAAGATCTGCAATGAACTCACATATGCACATGAGGGTTCCTTAAAAATCTACATTTGTCTTTGAGATAATTTAAAATATTTCTGCAACTCTTTTGGAATAAATTTTATTCTTATTCCAGAACATCTGTTTAGTATAAAAACAATTACATACATTGTTTTCAAAAAATCCAAAATTCTTTTAAAACAACATCTTACAAAATCTAGTAAATAAATTCAAGTTATATATTATTATTTTCTGTTTATCTCCAAATCAAAAATCAATCATGCAATAAAACTAAAAATATCAATTTCTTCTTTGGATTTCGCGATGATGGTATAAGTCTATATCTATAATTCTATGCCTAGCGCAAACCATTGTTCTAATCTTATTTTCCATTTATTTTAAACAAATTCATCCAAACAGATGACTTACACCATTATGTTACACAATTGTGCTTTAAAAACGAATGAACACTTATTCTATTTCATGTCATTATGTCAACATTCAATTTGCAACCATGGTATAATTTCTAAAGAATTGTTCAAAATTTTATCACACTTAGGAATTTGTGCCTAGCAAAATCATATTTCTTTTAGTATCTCACGCATATTATTTTTATGAAAATCTAAAAATAAATCATTACCATCATCACTCCCATCATCACAACACAAAGTCTTAAGACAATCTCTTAAGCATTCTTTTACTTTTAGCAATATTTCTATACTGGGATTAGCTTGACGACCGAGCGAGCGGTGACTCCATGAAATGGTCTATAATAGCGACAATGTCCTTTGAAATTATTGTTAGAAGTCCTTTTTATTTTTCATCAAATCACACCAAAACAACCAATTGTTTACATCAGATTATTTCATTTAAATTTTACAACATGACATAAAATTATAATATTTCTAAAAATGACATAATCACATGAATCATCAATAATCAATCAAAATTCAACATTAAAGCATCATACAACAAATTCAACAAGTCATATCATCAAAAGACCATATATATATCAAAATATGTACATCATATCAAAACTGGACTGGTATGCCACAATCAATAGCCTGGCGTACTCCATCCTCTCAAAAACAAAAATATATAATAATAAATGCAATCTTTGTGCAATGAGTTTCTAGTCTTGCGGAGCCCTCGAGCTCTCAGCCTCGTATCCTCTCCTGCCCTGAGGTGGAGGAGGAGGCCACATCAAAGTTTGCCTTGTGTCATGGGTCCTCGATGACCCCATCTTGATCGACCCTGCAATGTCAGCTGGCAGTTGTAACCTCTGGCTCTATGGAACCATCTGGTAGTATGCTCCCCGATAGAATGTAGTCTGAGCCATAGATCGTGCCAACTCCTACATGCTCGTTCCTTCGCCCTGAGCTCTGAGCCATGTAGCCTCATCTTGCAGTGTCTACACCTAAGCCCAAAGGTGGGCAACCTCAGCCCAGAGAGCCGCTATCTCGTTGCTCTCCCCTACCTCGACACCCTTGTCCTTATCGGGTGATGGTGGTCTCTCCCCCTACTAAGAAGGAAGTCCCTCCTCCCTCCTCCCTGGCTACTGTGGTCTCTGGGGAGCTCGTGCCATCCTCTGGTGTCTCTCCTATGGAGACCGTCACTGCTCTCTCCTATCATGACCCCGCACTGCCTCAATAGCAACCTGGCACCACCTCCCCATCTGACGCACCACGATGTGCATTGGACCCTGCGCCCTCGTCATCCAAGGAGTGTGGTACATCCATCCATAACCCCAACATCATCACCATCCACTGGCTGTATGGGGCATCGTCTGTGTTCTGACTCCAGAACCGTTGCATGTTTGGAGCCCCGCTCAGCGTAGTACTATCCTGAACAGTCTAGGAGTACTCGTAATCCCTAAGAGAAGGTATCCCCTATTGTAGATCGAACTATCGTAGCACTCGATCATAGTGATGGAGCTCTACCTCTCCCTGATCCATCCTCAGCCAGCAGACTCGCCTGATGCTAGCCAGCTCCTGCCCATCCTCTGCCCACCCTGGGTGCTCTCGCCATGGCCTCCAGGTGATCTGGTCAGGGATGAGGTCGTCCAGCAACCTTCGAGACATTGGTAGATCTATCCGCCACTGTGACCCCCTCTGTAGCCACCAGTAGAAAACCTAGGGCCTCTCCCGGTCAACCCCTATCAATGGGAGCCCTACCGGCCTTCGCACCGTGATGTGCTCCCAGCACCAAACCTGTAGCAGCGATGTCAAGACCAAACATCGACCTCCCTTGTATACAACCCCATGCAGGATCCTATACAAGCGGCATAGTACAAAGCTACCCCATGAAAACCTATACCCGTGGTCTCTCATGTTGCAAACTATATCTGAGAGGAGCCATGGTAGCTTGCACCTACTCTGGTGGCACAGCAGTAAGCCACCTACCACCCCTGCCAAAACCCGAGTCAGCCTGGATGCCCCAGGCATCTGCCTTAGAGACTCGATGTTCACCCCACCCTTCTCTAGGGCAAAGCTCGGGTCTCTAGTCAATCTCATCATAGCCTGGCCCTGATTGGCCACAGGCGTCATCAGCCATCCTTGTATGGGGATCCTCATGATCCTCCATATGTCCTCTAGAGTGGGATCCATCTCCCCTATCGGTAGCTAGAAATAGGACGACCTCGGATACCACATATCTACTAGGGATGTTAGTAGCCCCATGTCCGTCAGTACTTGTGGCATCTCTGCCACATGCCCTAGCCCAACCTGTGCTAGTTGGTCACACTCTGCCTGGTCGAGAGAGGCCAAGTCATCTCTCAGCCCACCGTATTTCCATTCTTGGATATTTAGTAATCCTTTCTGCAAAACAAACAATAAAATTCATTAATCAACCAATAATTAAAATAAAATTAAATACATTTTAACCCTCAAGTAATGATATCGTCCACCATTGGATGATATCGTCCCAAATTGGGCAAAGTCGTCCTTTGTAGGATGAAATTGTCTTCGATTTTGCAACTTGGGGATCGCTCCTTGTTGAACGGGATTGCACCTAATTCACTGATTTCATCCTCCGATGAAATCAACGATATAGGGACGATTTCAACGAAATCAGGATGATTTCATCCCTATGGCGTTGACGGCCTAAAAACGGTCGTGATGCCCCAAACAATCAACATTTAAATAAAAAAATTGCACAAAGTAAAATCAAACCTAATCTACTAGGATTATATCCTTACCCATAGCCCGTGCCGGACCTCTGTCGCTCTGTGCGTTGTATCCACCATTGTTTCTCTTTGTAGAGCTCTGGAATAGTAAAAAATGAATTAGGGTTTTCCCTATTTTTCTTAATTTTATTCAAAAACAACATTTTTTTTAATTTTTTCTTTTTCGCATTTTTACCTCAAACGTTCGATTTGGGTAAAAACACGGAGGGGGCACCATAGTTAGCAGTCGTACGATTCGACCAAGAATCGTCATCTAAAAAATTGAGTACATTTTTGTTTTCTCGTAAAATGGGAAGAACTCATCTTTAACACATTTTCTTCAAAAAATTCGCTAAAGATGGGGCAAAATGTAGCACCCTAAAATTGGCACAGTTAAACCTTAATAAAAAGATAAAAATTCAAATTTTAACCTCAAACCGCCCGTTAACCACCCGTTATCTGCTTTCCTCGTTTTCTATGCCATTTTTAGGATTTGTTTTGACGGTTGGACGATATCATCGCAGATTAGACGAAATTGGCCCAGATCTAATGAATTCGTCATGGACAGAACGCCCAGACGATTTTTTCCCAAAACCGAATTTTCATAATTAGCTTCTATTTTAACAGCCTCTCCAACTTGGGCAAAAGCGTGTCTGCGCAGTTGGATATCTCCCAGATTGGGATGATCTCCAACCTCCTAACCTCTCCCTAATCCTATATAAACTAAGATTTTCTCAGTTTATCCCCCTGATTCCCCCTGACTTTCTGCCTGAAACTCTGCTTAAACTTCCCTGAACTTCCATGCACCTCAGAACATCCTCACACCATCATTTGCATTTGGTATTTCATGTTTTCTTGTAGGAACTGTACTTTTTTTCAGTCGAAGCTAGCTCGGATCGTCGCAAGCGATTCCAGATGATTTCGGATGATCTTGTTGAGGAGTGCAGACGATCTCGTAGGATTGGAGGCGATCCCGACTGTAGTCCAAATTGGGGTTAATCAGAGTCTAGAGTTTGCATCTCTTTATCATTTTTTTGCATTTCTTTATATATTATCTTAGTTATTATGTTTATGCATCTTGGTGTTCACCTCATTTAGCATAACTGCATAATAAAGTTAAAATCAATCATTAAATATATTACATTTCTCTTGTTTGTTATTTGAATCCATCATTTAGGCATGTTTGCTATTATTGCTATCATTCTCCTTTGCTTTTGCAGTTGCATATTTGATATTTTGTGTCTATTTTTGTGATTACAGGTTTTTGACCAATTGACAAATTCGTCAGATCTCAGACGATTCCATCTGATCTCAGATGACCAACTGTGATTTGAGACGATTATGTGAAATATCAGATGATTACATACAAGTTGGGACGATTTGGACTGCTACAAAACTCAGAACCTTCATCAAACATCCGAAATCAGGTATGTTCTCTCCCATTTGACACATTTTCTATGTTTTAGCATTTATTCATATTTTTTGTATCCATAAAATCAGCATTGGCATATAGAATAGTTTAGATTCATCTTGGCCAAACCTAGGAGTTGAATGATTAAAGTACAAAATGAACACATCAAACTCACTATCAACCTAGGTGTGGAAACTGCCACTCAAAAGTTTCCTGGTGAACCCACCATTCTTCAAAAATTCACCTTTATACCCCTCCCCCGAGAGGCGGGACCTTCAAAGGGCCTCTCAGTCCGAGGTATTGTCCCATACTTCTCGTATCCCCCTTCCGGGCGCGGATCCTATCGCCTGAGGGTAAAGATGCGAAAAATTTGGAGCGATACATCTTCAACAAGAAGTTTGCTGAAGATGGTGGTAAGGATACTGCCACGGATGAGGTTTAGGATGGTGGTGGTATTCTTGTTTCTTTGGGTAATGATGAGGATGACGAAAAGGATGACATGAAGAATGAACTCAAGGATTTAGATTCTAAAGATAGAGATAAGGCCTAATGGTCTCAGTGTTATTTTTTGTATGCTTAGGCTTCATCTCTTTTACCCTTTTTCCTCTTTATGTAAGGGCGTTTTGTTCTCTCAGTTGTGAGGCTGCATCCCCTTATTTTCTATTATTCGATGAGTAGGTGTGTTATGTTCTATTGTTGTTGTTATAATTAGTTCTGTTGTATTCAAGTTTTAGGATCCTATCAAAACCCATTTTCAATAAAAAATTTAACTTATCAATTTTTTTTTTATTGGTGTGTGATATTTATTTTGACAATTTAGTGTTGGGTACATAATGGTATCATATCATGCTTATGTATAGTCACTCTTTCCTTTTAACCTATATTGCTATTGCTATGATATTTGGGAAATATTTTGTTTATATTCATTATGATAAATTATTGTGAAATCCAACGTGTGATAAAGTAACATGAAATGGAGTTACTTGGTCATATAGATGACTCTTCCTTAGATCCTATACTTCTTTTTCTAACCAACAAGGGAAAATTATATCATAGATCATCATTCCAAATACATAATAGACATTAGATGAATATTTATTATTTCATATAGAGGTCAATTATGCAAGTGTTTTCTCTGAGGTAAAATTTAGATTTTAAATTTTTTTAAGAAGATAATGTTATCCCATTTTTTCTTTAAAATAAGCTACATCCATCCATGAGTTTTATAACTTTGTATTTGAGATATTTGTTTGTATGAAGGGTTTGTATTAATGTTTCCATTCAAATTTTTCTCTTGATGTAGTGCTCATGGGGATCTACAAGTATAAGCATACATGTTTTCTTATTATAGAAGTATTAGGTTCAATCTCAACTCTAGGCATATGTTGTCCTTTTATCAAGGTGGTTTTAAAGTTCTATATTTCTAAGTATGCATGACTTATCCCAATAGAGGTATGGAAGAAATGTTAAAATTATTAAAACAAAGGCAATGTATTCTATTTGGTGCATAGTATTGGATTTTGTAATACTTTTCAAAAATGAATGGAATAAAAACATTACCCAGAAATAATAGTAACTCATTGAAAGAACACATGTAATAATAAAAGTGTTCATAGAAACCAACATAATCTATCTAAAGGAAATAATAGCACTCCATCTAATAAATATATGGTTATTTTCAAGGGGTATAAATACCTAGTTATAAATTATATTTAGGTCAAGGTTAAATAATCAACCATCAAGGTTAATAAAATATTATAATAAACCCACCTATACAAGGTGTACAATGGCCCAGACTAATATAGAATAAAAATCATGGTATCAAGTTAGGATTAATACCATAGATTTTAGCATCACCCCTTAAAATGAATAGGGTATAATGATAGATATTCTTATCAAGTATCCACCTTTGAAGGACACTCTTCCCCTCTAAGACTATAATAATTACATAAAATGAACCTTAAGCATGACCTTGGTCATGATATATATTGTATGCTCTATTAATAGCACATAGACTAGATCAATCATCCCATGGGAATAAATTCATCACACATAGTCCATCCAAATCTCAATGTACTCCATTAAAATATGAAACATTGTATTGAAGATATACTTGATGGGATTTCAAATTTCATAATGAAGAGTATCTGAAAACTACTAAGGAATACCTCTTACTACAAAATCATAAGAATTCACTGAAGGTGTTTAGTGGTCTTATTGAAAATACAATATTTAAATTTCATAAGTCTGAGATATAGTGAACTGCTATAAATAACACCATGAGACTACTCCATTTCCAAGATAGAAAACAAACCTAGTAGTGGAGCACCACAAGTTCAAATTGTTGGAACAATCTGACCTATCCCAAAAAGCATGCACCTATCTAATAGATAAATTGAAATCAACATGAAAGCATGAAAAGAGATACAAGATTACATATGACAATGAAATGAATGCTTCTTTTATTAATATTGCAATGAATCCCGATTACAATCATGCCCCTCTTAGGGTCACCCAAATGTTGATACAATTAATACAATGCCAAAGCCCCCAACGGGGTAGGCGCAATATTATTGCTTTTCCAAATAGTCACAAACTGCTCTAGGGTGGAGTTAACCCTCTTCTTCACATTGAGGAAGGAATTTGGTGATTGAAGCTCCTTTGAACCTGTTCTCTGCAATAAAGAAACAACACAAGAAAGTTATACAAATAGGTAGCCTCTCGTGATGAGGCCCTTTAAAGCATGAAAACATAAAGATGCCATGAATAACATGAAATCAAGAAAGCTTGTAAAATGTATTTAAACTATGCTAAATCGATAAATATTCCTAGATATGCATAAAATAACAATACAACTAATTATCTAATGGCCTACTTATGTGAAATAAAGCATGAAAGCATGGAAAGAAGCCATTAGTGTCATAAATGCTATAATGAAGTAAATCTACTCAAATATGTAATTCGGTTAGTCAGAGTCTCTAAGCTACCAAATAAAGTGCTGAAACGATTAATCTAACCTAACTAAACATACTAGAAAAGAAACAGTAAGGAGATCTTACACCTACTGCAAACCATAGCTCTGATGAGTGGTCTGCATTATAAATTATGGCTGAAAGCCGCGATGAGCAACCAAGTAATTTTGCTCTCCAAATCAGGGGTATGGGATTAATAATCCTTGTCAAATTGATGATCAAGGGTCGCCTTAGTGTCCTATGACATATTTGGTGGTTGAATTGCTCGATAGGGCCTCCATTTGCCCAAATTAGCATTTCTTGGTGCTTTAGCTCCTTAGGGCATCCATGGCACGAATTGTCATGATGCTTGAGTTGGCAAAGTGATAGCAACAAATATCTCTCAATACTCTCAAGTGAGTGTACAATTTGATAGGGCTTCGTTGCTCTAATCTCCAATGCTTGCTTCATTCACTATTTTGATAGTGCTTCGTTATCAAAATACACTATATCATTGCCCTAATTCGAAGGGGTACTTATAGGACTACCCAAGGGCTAGGGGTGGCTTCATGGAGAAGCCAAGAACAAGAAGGGGTGGTTAGGATAGTTGGATTGGAATATTCCATCCTTTAACCACCTTCTTCTAGAAAAAATGGTCGTTCAAATCGATTTGGATCAGATGAAGGCCAACTGAACTTCAGTTAAGATCGTAGGTGACAGCTGTGGTCTAGACTGTAAACCACAAGTCTCAGTCGTGGTTCAATTTATAGACCATAGGTCTTAGCTGTGGTTCATACTGAATAGGCCAAGGAGCCCAAATTGAGTGGTTAGAACCACTGCTCTATCTTGGAGTCTATCCAAGATCTTCCATATGGTCTTGTAGCATGTCCATATGAGTAGTCGCCATTGACATGAAACATTTTAGGTGTCTACAGATGCCCCTTTTGAGATGCATTGTGAGATCAAACAATGCTGAGCATAAATAAACCTCCTAAAATGATGCCAAAGGTTATATGATGATCATTAGTAGGATTAATATTAGATGCCCTAGGTCATGCAAAAGGACGTGCATCCTAGAATCATTGCTTCCAACTGGGTGAAAGGTTTACATTTGAAAATGTTGTGCCCATCTCATCTCATTCGGTGCAAATGTGCATTCCATAGGTATTTTATGACCCATAGATTTGAAAGGCGGAGAACAACAAGCAAACTTCATATTTGCTATTTTACCCAAGCAAAGGGGTAATCTTATGATAGTTGTTGACAATGATTCGCAAGGACATGCAATTTTGACAAGATCAAGGGATCTACGATTTTAGGGATCTTCTACTGATTTTGATTATGATTTGATATTATGACTACCCCCTCAAGAAACAAGTCGATGAGGGTAATGACAATGTATGAAGCGACGAGGTTGCTTGACCACAATGAATGATCTAAACAAATTTAGAATTGAATATTTAATTACTTGGCTAAGCCTAGTTCAGCTTATGATTCCAACTGTTAATAGTAATTCCACATTCCTATCCCATAGATCAGTCAGGCTAAAATAGTCATCTTAGGGAATCGAAATGATGCAAATCCAATTAGTTTTGTGTTGAATCAATTCGTTGATGATTTGTTGAAAAGATGTCATAGGATAAATGACATGAAACACCTCGTTATCGTGGAGCAGTCCAACTTCAAAGGTCTTCTTCGGAATTGAAAATAAGCATATCAGATCAACGATGACAATTTTGTCCCAGATGTCCTTATGGTTATTTAATCATCTCATCATATTGCATGGAATGCAAGTCGTTGCAACCGCCCAGTGTATAGAGTAAATAACTAACTACGAGGTGCATTTGGATTTTGAATATTTATTTTTTTTTAAATGTTTTGAATGTGGAATTAAATTTATTTATTTGGCTGGGAGGTGCAACGCTCCATGAAAGTATTGTCATAGCGACGACCTCGGTTGAATGTACTTTATAATCTCAGCCAGATATTTTATTTTTAATTGAATCCTGGTGCTTGATCATCACCAAATTTTTAAATTTATTATTTTTATTGAAATTTGATCCATTAGGAGACATTAATTTATCATTTAAGACCCTCCCATGGTGGGATTTTGCTATTTTTGATACCATTTGCAAATCGCGGGTGCAGTCTACGATTAAAATTTTTAAATTTTGGGAACTATAGGTCAGACCCATGGGTGGAAAACCCTAATCTCGGGATCACGAGTGTCAAATGCAGTCCAACAGAAATAGGAAAAGGTTTTAAAATATGTCATTTTCAAAATTCCTCATTATCCCTTTGACAATGGCTGCAATTTGAAGAGCTTTGAGAGGTGTAAGAGTTTAACTTGACGCGACTAAAACCCTATTATCATTCACACATCAGAATGGCAGATCGCGAACAACCTTCTTCTAGCTAAAGGCCTCACTGTAGGAAAGGTAATTTGAAACCAAGTCTTTGCATTCATTACCAATAAAATGAACAAAATTAATAAATTGGTTAATTAATCACACTAAACTATTGGAAATGAACCACACCCTAGGTTAGGCTAGCTTAGATTAATTTTAATTAATTTTTTTTTGTTTTTTGGCTAGGAAAAGACCCGAAATGGGTCGTATCCTTAGATCGCAGCTGCCAGTTGTTGTTTCCACTTTGATGGATTGGGGACCACAGGTATCATCTATGGTTAGGGTTGAATTACAATGGTCAAAAATTTTACCGTTGGGCGGACCGCAGGTTTGACCTGTGGTTCCCTTTTTTATGAAATTTTTTCATGATTTTCAATTTTTTTGTGATTTTCTTAGTAGTTAATGCCATTTTATTGCACCTATGAGATTTATTTTTAAAATTTTTGATCATGCTTAGCATAATTTTGCATTGTTAGCTATTTTTTGATTGATCTATCTCTTTTTAGGTAATTTTTAGTTGTTTAATTAGCCTTTTAGTTATATTTTTTCTTATACTATATCTCTTTGTAGAGACTAACCTCTATAGCTAGGGAGCCAGAGCTCCTTAACACTCTTTGCCCACTATTGACTGATGGGGAGCAAGAGTGGTTTAGAACCATAGGCTTCGGCTATGTTTTGGATCTACCCACTATCAGGGTAGATCAAGCTTACATGACTGCGTTGGCCCAAAGCTGGAATGCTCGGACTAACACATTTCACCTATCGATGGGTGAAATGACTGTTACACTCGAGGACATATACAATATTTTTAGGATCCCTATTTATGGTGAGGTCATTACCTCCTCATCTAATTGGAGAAAGGAGGCAGTTTGTGCTGCTATCTTTGAAGATCGAAACAATGAGGCTCAACGCAAGATGGACCACGAAGGTGTTCACATCAAATACTAGTACAGGAAGCACATATTCTCTATCTGAGAGGCAGTGTTCATGCACCTAATTGTTTATATTGTCCTTCCAAACTCCTCGGGCATGAGGATCCCTTGGAACCTTCTAGCTTGTGCTAGGAGGGTCATTCGAAGCTCTACAACTGAGCCACTGCTCCTAACCTAGGGGAGCGCGTTACTATGCCAGCTCTACCAGGAGCTATTTTATATTACCAATAGGAGTCGAGTAGGCATTAGTTGTAGTCTACTCCTACAGATATGGGGTTGGTAGCACATCCAAATTG
This sequence comes from Wollemia nobilis, assembly GCA_028583015.1. NCBI lineage: Eukaryota > Viridiplantae > Streptophyta > Pinopsida > Araucariales > Araucariaceae > Wollemia > Wollemia nobilis. The sequence continues at coordinate 15,062,458 of JAQPPZ010015100.1, forward strand.
AGCGACCTATAGAGCTTCCTCTAGCTATTGCTTCTATTCATGTCGTACATTAGTGCTATGTGGTATGTTGACCTCGTGAGGAGGAGGGATTCTAGAGAAGGTCCTATTCTAGGGATATTGATCATTACATCAACCGGTTTGTAGCACTAAGCTTTGGGGACATTGAGTGGTGTCCATACATGGATTGCCCTACGTGGATGGAGGCTGGTGAGTGGCTGCACCAAGCTCGATGGGATAGATGGTTGCTCAACTACAATGTCGAGATACATGACTACTAGTTCTTCTCATGGGTCCTATGATAGTTTGGCCTGGTATAGTACATTCTAAATATGCCAATTATCTATAAGCAGCTATTTCTAGAGACTCATCTGTAGTGGGTGTTGCCTACAACTCTAGCTGATGCTACAGATGATTCCTAGGATTCTAGAGTTGTTGTTACTGGTACCATCCCAATGTATGATACTTGGTGGTCCCTACTTTGGTGGTAGGGATCTGGGCCTCTCAATCGGGTTGAGAAGGTGATGAAGGTTGATCTACAAAGGCGCAATGTGAGCCCGTGAATTAAGGGCGAATGGGGTGTAGAGGATACATCACTAGTGGAGGCCGAGGATGAGGGCCTAGATGAGGGTGAGGTACCTCCAAATAGTGAGGTAGGGTAGCTGCTAGCCTAGGTAGTAGATTTGCAGAGCCAGGTTGGGAGGCTATAGTATTAGAAGTTATAGCAAGATACATCTATCGCCATGTTAGAGGTAAAGTTAACTAACAGGGAGAGGTGACTCCAAGAGGCCCAAGATCATGCCAAAACTATGATAGAGCATGCTATAGCAGCAGAGGGATGAGTTCAGGAGCTATCCAGCTAGCAGAGGCATGACAAGTGATAGTTGTAGTAGATATGGACTTGGATCAGTCCCAAGCTTAGAGAGGTGATCCATCATCTTCTTGTGTTGTCATGGCACCACCTTCAGCACCAAAACTCAGACTGCCATGAGGTCGTGACCCTATGGCCGAGATTAGGTGAATTGCTTACCTTGTACAGGAGGGGAATTATTTATGCGATGCGAGGGTAGATCACATCTCTCAACTGGAGGGATGGATTAGACTAACATGTGGGTAGGTTCCAAAGGATCCACATGCTTTAGGGTCTCATCAAACCATATCCAGGACTACAGGATAGTCATCCACGAGCTCGAGTCACAGGACTCATAGGACTGAGAGGACACATAGGTCCTCTAGTACACATGGTGCTAGCTCGCATGGGAGGCACATGGATGACATGGGTGATACTGGTGACTCTTTAGCTAGGGGTGCAGGCCCTCCATATCATACACATGGGTTGCTATTTTTATGTACTATTTTGTGTGTAAGGTTGAAGACCTACACGGATGTAGCCTGTGGGCATTTTTGATATACTTTATGTACTCATTATGGATACACACACACACACACACACACACACACACACACACACATATATATATATATATATATATGATATTTGATCATTTTGGCTCATTATGTGTACTTGTATATGTTTTTAATTTTCTATTTATGTTATGCACATGGATGCAATGCTTATGTTAATTTGATGCTATATGATGTGATGTATGGATGACATGCACTAGATAGCTATTTAATTTATGATGATGATGATATACAATGATCTAGATGTTTATATGTGCTATATGATGGATGCATATGGATGCGATGTTTACTTAAATGTATATTTGATTTGGCTTTCTTGCATGTATTAATGTATGTAATGCTTTATTTACACGATGGTAATATAATGTAAATGAACCTGTATGCTTTAATCACTTAAAACATAAGGAATGAATGCAATATGTGTTTATTAATCTAATGGATGACACCACATAATGTATAAAAATCATGAATGCAATTGGAAATCCTAAAATAATAATTTGATCAATTAATCACCCATATATGAAATGCAATGATGTGTGATGTTATGATGCGAATGATGCAATATGTCATTCTATTTTATTTTTGCACTTTTGAATGATATGCACGATATAGTCAGTGGCCATCTAAATATCATTTATGATATCCATCCAGTATCTATCCTATATATTTATTGTGCTTACTGTTAATGATGTATCCCTTATTGGATACTTTGCAATTTGATGTTTTGAAATGACTTTTACTTTTGATGGTTTGTGATATTTGACCTTTGTTGCTATTAGAGAGATTTTTGAGGTTTTCCATGAGACTCAAACACCCTAATTAACTTATCAAAAGTTGCATACTAACCATACTAGACTTCTAAAATGTAAGGATTTTGCTAGGATAGTCCCTAACTGTTCATTATACCTGTGTGTGCACATGAATACTTTTAAGATAAGGCACAAGCATACCCCGATGTCAGGCGGGATTCTTTCAGTCCATTTCTAATATAGGGGATCCATAAGTGTTTATCCAATCTTATGTTTAGATTTTAGTTGGAATAAGCCACTAGGTGATACAGGACACCTGAAGCTAGCTCTTCCACATTCAAACATTTGTCTTGTTCATAAGTGAGATGCTAATGCATTAGACATATCGTCATGCATAAGATACAATAGTGCTGGAAATTCCAGGGATTCAAGTTTCATCCCTCTTTTCTTTCATTTTTTGAGACACTTGCTCCTATGTAGTGAAGCAATGGAGTTGATTCCATTTTGAATTTGACTTTCTTTGGATCTTCATTTGATATTCATTGGAACTTGCTTTCTGATCTTCATTTGATCTTGATGTGAACTTTTATTTCTGATCTTCATTTGATCTTCACTTGAGCTTTGATTTTTGATCTTCATTTGATCTTCACTTTCTGGAATTTACATTTGATAATTTTCTTCAAAAACCTTCCTTTGGGGGATTTTACTTTGGGGGAACTATTTATATAACATCAATTGAGTATATCGATCTATAATATCAATATAAGATATCAATCCGGGATGTCGATCTATGATATCGATCTAGGGTATCAACCTTGAGGATTGATGTGGGATATCACTCTGGGATATTGCTCTTTTTATTGTAAGGGATTTTGAGTAGGGAATATACTTGTCCTTTTGCCAACTGCCAACATTTCCCATACCGTCTACACAGAGGGATAAGCAAGAATAACTCTTTTCGTTTCAGGATACCTGGTCCTGCTTTGTGGCTTTCATATTCCCCTAGTCCTTATTAGGATTGTTTAATTTGTTGATTAGTTATAGGATTATGATATGCTAAGGGCCATACTAACTGGACCTTAGCTACAAAAGTAAAGCAGGCTTTCTATCAATTCTTGATAAGACCTCTAGGTATGGTTGAGTGACCAAAAAACCTGAGTATATCTCTCATAGCAACATTATAGGTTGTGTTGAAAAACACATTTAATCACATGACTGATGGATTATGATAAATGCAGAGGCACATGATTGAAACATAAACATGGTGTCATTTGTAAGAATGACAAACACAATTTCTTCTACTGCAAAATGCAATGGATGACGACTTCCTATATGCAATGCAGTGATGAAATGCGTGTGAAATATGAACTGCAATGATGCAATTGGAATGTAAATGTTTTTGGATTTCATGTTTTACCAATTTTTTTGGATTTTATTGATTTTATAATTTTTATGAGTTTTGAGCCTCATATCTGACCAAACGATGAGTACATGCCTTTGGAGCCTTTAAATTGACCAAGTGATTCTTAAGAAATCTTGGAGCTTTTAGGACTAACCAAATGGATTATGAACACCTTTGGGGTGTTTTGGGATGACCAAGTGATTTTTTAGAATCCTTGGAGCTTTTGGGTTGACCAAGCAGTTTTTCAAAAACTCTTGGTACCTTTTGATTAACCAAACTACTCATAGATGAGCTTGGAGCCTTTTAGGATGACCGAGTGGTGTTTAGCAGCCCTCGAGACCTTTGGGTTGACCAAGTGATTTCTCAAAAACCCTTGGTGCCTTTTTGGGATTGATCGAGCGATTTTAAGCAAACCCTCAGAGCCTTTGACTGACCTGACCAAGAGGTTTCAGGAACCCTTGGAGCCTTTTGGGATGATCGAGCGGTTATAAAAAAACCCTCGAAGCATTTTACTATGATCTTAAGCATAAAATGCCTTAATATGGATGATGTTGAGAGGTTCAAGCTCTTCAACACCCCTAGCGACTTTAGGTGATAGGTACCTGGACCAATATTTTCAGATATGATATAAGGTCCTAGCCAATTAGCTACAAATTTGTCTTGCATATCTGGCAGTAAATTAGAGTTTTTTTGGTTCTCTTTCAAGACAAGATCCCCAACCTCAAAGTCATTCTGGTGGACTTTGATATTGTAAGCTTGTTTTAGTCGCTCTTGATAAGTGTGAAGATGCTCTAGGGCATTCACATGACGTTCATCAAGCAACATTAGTTGATCCAATCGAGCTTGTCGCACGGTGTCATCATCGATGAACTCTTTCAATGCAATGCACAACATTGAAATTTCCAATTACAAGGGTATAATGGTCTCAGTTCCATATACTAGTGAGAACGACGTTGCCCCAGTGGGTGTTCGAATACTAGTCCTGTAAGCCCATAATGCAAGAGGTAGCTGAATATGCTAGTCTTTGTAGTTTTCTTGGACCATATTTTTCAATATGGCCACCACTGTCTTATTTGAAGCTTTAGCCTACCCATTTGCTTGCGGATAGTATGGAGTCACAAAACTATGTTTGATTCTGTATTTATATGTCAAAGCTCTCACAATTTTGTTCTTCAATGGCGTTCCATTATCCGATATTATTTTGGATGGAATCCCAAAATGACTTATGATATGCTCTAGTATAAACTCTGCTATACGGGACCTAGTGGTCGTTGTTAAGGGTATTGCTTCCATGTACTTTGTGAAATACTTAGTAGTCATGATAATAAATGTATGTCGACCCAATGACGAAGGAGAGATATTGCCTATAAGATCTAAACCCCACTGAGAAAATGGCCAAGCTGCTCTGATGGGCTATACGGCCTGAGATGGCAAGTGTGTAAGATTAGCATTATGCTGACATTTAACGCATTTCTTGACATACACATTGCAATCCTTCTCCATAGTGGGTCAATAGTAGCCCATTCAAAGGATGCACTTGACGATGGCCATGCCGTTGAAATGGCCACTGCATGTACCATCATGAGCTTGTGAAATTACCCAAGATGACTCTTGGGGCTCTAGACAATGAAGGAGAACTCCATCGTAACCTCTACGGTACAAGATGTATCATATTAAGACATATTTAGTTGATTTTTATTTAAATGTATGTTTTACGGCATGCGACAATCCCTCTTGAATTATACTAAGTTTTAAGCAGTCTTGAATTTGTGACATCCAGTTTTGATAAGCCTCAGCTTCGACTACTAAGAAAACTTGCTCCCCCTACGTATTTACTTTTACAAATGTAGACTGGGAAACAACCCTATGGTGAATGGTAGTACCCCTTCCCATCGTACTCTGAGAGGTTAATGACCCCCAGGGTGCCTTCTTCAAAAAGTCTTCAGCTCTGTAGAACCATTCAGCTTTTGGTTTTGTGCTAATCATGTTGACTGACATTATATTATCAAAGGTTTCTCGCTCCGTAGTAGGGTGTGAAAGAATTTTAAAATGAATGGTAGTGAAATCAGTAGATGGATTCTGAGGGATTAAGGATCCCAAAGATGCCATGGTGTCTACAAACCTTTTTGACGAATGAGGGATTGCCTCGATGTCATACCATTCTAATTTAGCTAAATATGCAATCACAAGATCTTTGTAATATTTCAATACAAGACATTGACACTAGAATAGCCCCTTAATTTACTATGATAAAGGAGTCACCAAAGATGTTTAATATTTTAATATTCATGGCGATGGTTGTGTGGAGACCCAGCAGTAGGGCTTCGTACTCAACATTGTTATTGGTGCATGGAAAATATAATTTAAACGACATAGTTTTTCCACATATGCATACCCAAACTCATATCTCACCAAGGTTCAACTAATATAATATATGGCCTGTTCTTTGCCTTGCATGTTATTTTGGGCTAACATGGTTCCTAATGCAAATTCAGTTGCCGATATATGTAGTAGAAAAGGTATCTCTAGCCTTGCTGGAGCTAGTACCGGTGACATCGCTAGGTATTGCTTTATTTTAGTGAAGGCTGATCGACAGTCCTCATCGCAGTTGAATGGTACCCCCTTATGTAGCAGTCGATTCATGGGTCAATATTTATCTAATAACTGAGCGATGAATTGTTTTATCGATGCTACTTTACCCTAAAGGCTTCTTAACTATTTAATATTGGAGGGAGGACGCATCTCTAAGATAGCCTTGACCTTCGCTAGGTCAACTTCGATGCCTCATTTAGAAACAATGAATCCTAGGAGTTTATCAGAAGTTACGCCAAATACGCACTTCTTAGGATTCAACCTGACATTGTACTCTATCAGGTGATTGAAGACCTTACTTAAGAATTTTGCATGCTCTTCTCGCAAAAATGACTTGGCCAATAATTCATCGATGTAATATTCCATAATGTTATGCATATAGTTATGAAAAATGTATTTCATGGCCCGCTGATATGTGTCACCGACGTTTTTGAGGCCAAATGACATAACTTTATAGCAAAACATCCCCATGGCATTATAAATGTGGTTTTATGCTAGTCTTCGGGTTTAATACGAATTTGATTGTAATAAGAGAAACCGTCCATTAAGAAGAGCATTTTGTGACCTACAATTGCATCCACAAGAGCATCGATATTAGGCAACATAAATGAATCTTTGGGTGTTGCCTTATTGAGGTCTCTAAAATCCATACAAATATAGATTCTTCCATCAGGTTTTCCCACAGGTACCATATTGGACACCCATTCTGGATAGCTGATGGAGATTACAAATTTTATGTCCAACAACTTTTGTAGCTCATATTTCACCATTAAGGCTATTGTTGGATGCATATTTCAAAGTTTTTTCTTGACCGACTTCTTCGTTAGATCTAGTGAAAGGTTATGAGTAACCAATTTTGGGTCTAGACCTGGCATATCCTTATACGTCCAAGAAAACAAATTTGGTCTCTCTTTCAGTAGAGGGATGAGGGTGGCCCACTAATCTAGATTGACTATCTCCAAATTTAACCTTCTTTGAATTGGTGGGATCGTTACTGATATCCACCTTGAAGGTTTCCTCTACTAACATATACCATCCCTCCTCAAGCTGATGAGGCATAGGAATAAAATGGATGTTATCCATGGGGTTCATAGGTTTTGATTTGTAAGCATCCTCAACATGATATACATCATAAGCACAACCTGGTGCAAAATGGAATGGTTGCAGCATTTTTTTGTTAGGAAAGAAATTTCAGGCTCAACGGGTGAGTCAGCATGATCCCAGTCGATAGCATATTTGTTGAGATACAACGGTTTAGATGTATCTACTGGATTGTAGAGTGGGGTGGTCAAATCAATGGATACCATGTTGATAGAATGGTATTGGTCTCCAAAACCACACAGACAAACTTCTACATAATCTATGTAGTCCTCATACCCACGATCTGGCTCTAATAACACAGGCACAAAGGGGTCTTCTCTATGTGAAGTATGGAAAACTGGATCCTCCCTATGCAATTATTGTAAAATAGGATCATTTGGCTCAAGGAGCTCCATGTAGGTCAGTGTAGGGGGATTAACCAACCGATGAATTTGATCTAGGTTTAGTTATCTCACTCTCAGATGAGGACCAACGCGTAACTGATGATAGACCTCATATATATCGATGGGTTGATGATGGTAATGTAAATAAGGAGGACCAAGGTAGGCCTTCTATAACTCATCTTCTTCATCACTGTCAGACAACTAGAATCCATAATTCACTCCTACTCCTATGGGGCACTCTAGAAAGTGCGGCCCTATGAATCTTACTTACTGATTGTTGTCATCACTATCCGAAAAAATTGAATAATTTTTTTTTTTTGGTAGATAAGATACTATAGCATTAATACCGGTTTTTACAGGTTGACCCAAAAACTTTTATAAAAATCAGCCCAGGGATGTTGATGAATATATCCTTACTAAGGATCCTATATATGTAAAATATACATGTCGCAAAATCCATTACATCAAGTAAGGCACATAGCCTGTTATCAAAAAGAAACTTCCCATACAACATTTTGGGTATACCCCAAGAAAAAACACATGCATCATAATTAAAAAAAGAAACAGACATGGATCCCTTCCTTGAGACAATGGAGAAACAAAAAGTTGTAGACACACATAGTAGAGTATTGAAAAAAACTCCCACAAGCTCTGTATTGACAGTTACTCTTAATAATTCTTTGGTAATTGTTTTTTTTCGTATATGACATGCTTTGGTACCACATACTATCTTGGCCAATCAGCCTTGGAGAAGTGAACCTGTTGGCTAGATTTATGACGGTGGCCATATGGTGGTCCATGTGGGTTTGGTTCGAAGTCTTATATTGCCATTTATTTCCTTCCCTGTGATTATCAACCAACCTCAAATTACTAAGATGACTAGGAGCCATGTTATCTGACATGTGACTGTCCCCATTAGTCTTTGTGGTATTTCCAAGCAGCATCCATGAATACTGACAGCTCAAATAATTTTTATTGTGAGTCAAATTCAAAAAAGAGATGGGAATACTCCTAGCCTTCGAACTTACAATGCCTTCCCTATTGGTAAATTCGATGATAATTCTTGGCATTCTTGTTGAATAAGCTCCTCTACTTTTCTCGGGACACCGTGTTCCCATTTGAAAAGTTCGTCACCATCGACACCCAAATTGTCCAGATTATCAACAATTTTTTTAGCTTCCCGAAAGACATGTTGGGCTTTTCTGTCATGTCTTCCCTGTAAAAGGATCCTATCCTCTTCAACAATTGTTTTAATCCTCAAAGGAGGTGTTTTCCAATTATTGAGGAGATTTATAACATGCATAGAGTCTCCTTCTATGATCAAATTGCCTTCTAAGTCTTGAGTCATTTGAAGGCCTCTCCACATAGCTCTAGCTTTAGCTTCGTTGTTCGTCCTTGTTCTCAAATATTCAAAAAATGCAAGCATTATATTCCCATTATGATCTCGCACAATGCCACCAGTGCCTACTCTACCAAGATTGTCCTTAGCTACTCCATCAAAATTAAGCTTAAACCAACCTGTAGGAGGTGGAGACTACTTAACCTTGGATCTGGGGTTGACTACCCTAGGCACATACTCATCTAACAAGTTTAAGCTTAAATATTGAGCAATCGTGGTCTCCTGCAGATGAGGTTTACGACTATCAAAAGGGATAAGGTTCACATTCTCATTGGCAAAGGATAGGATCCTGGCAATGATAGTTTGATTATCATGGATAGACTCATTAAAGACTTTATGGTTCCTTTCTAACCACACCTGCCAAAGATAGTGATTAAGATAAATTTTCCACATGTATCTAAGTCTTTGGCTTGAAAAGGAGCAAGGCAATTGGATGAACAAATCAAGTATGGTGGCTGGTTTAACCCATGAAATATTGAAGGCCTAAAAAACCCCACTTCGGATAGTCAAGGAAAAAATGCACTCAAGGAAAATGTGATAAATGGTATCCCAATTAGCCCTACATAGATAACAACGATTAGTGATACAAATACCTTTACGCATCATATTATCAATGGTTAGAATTCTTCCTTGGATAACCAACCATGAAAATACTACAATTTTTGGAATTAAATTTTTTATCCAAACTAAGTCCTTTTAGAGGACAAAATCCTCGTCATCAAGCAGAAGCTTGTAAGCCGATTTAACAGTGAACTGCCCATTTTTCGTAGGAGCCCAGGTCACTTGATATTCCTTGGGTCTCATGGGGATAAATTGTTGCCCGAGAATGTTACAAATATCATTTGATTCCACTTGAAATCCCTGAATTCTTATTTGTTTCCACTTCATTCTACCTCTATCCTCAACCATATAATCGAAGACTTTTCTGCCAATGAGTTCTTCTATGATATATCTGATTTGGGATAAGTTAGGATATTGCGTTAGTGGTTTGTCCTTAGCCCACCTGTCATTCCAACAATTTATCCTCTCACCATTGCCTAAAACCCATATTAAACCTTTTTTGATGATTTCCTTACAATTAAGAATTGCTTTCCAAAAAGCAGAACCTCTGATTGGAACTGAGTCACTTAGAAATTCCATATTTTGAAGATACTTTCATTTGATGATAGCTATCCATTCATTTTTTTCACTAGAAATGAGATACCACACCTACTTAGCTAGTAAAGCTAAATTTATATGAGCAATTCTCCTCAGACCTAAGCCCCCATTTTCCCTGGGTCTGCACACTTTGGTCCATCCTACAAGGTGTATCCTTTTTTTCTCCTCTGATCTAGTCCATAAAAATTATTTTTGGAGTTTCTAAAATTTTTGGAAAACCTCCACAAGGGCTTTGAAAATGGAGAGGAAATAGACTGGAATGCTCTGAATAGAGGCCTTAGTGAGGGTCAGCTTTCCTGATTGAGATAGAAGATGACCTTTCCATCCAGTAAGTTTTTTTTGAATTCATTCAATAACCCTATCCCACATTGACTCTCTTGGAGAACCAATGAAAAGAGGGAGACCAAGATACGAAGTGGGGAGGTTTGCTATATAACACCCTAAAATTTTTGCAATCCTTCCTTGCCTCTGAATGGGGGTGTTCAAGAAATATAACTTGCTTTTACTGAAATTAACTTTCTGACCAGCAGCGTCATCATAGAGTTGCAGGATGTATTTCATTATCAACCACTGATGCCTTAGTCAATATAAGGGTATCATCAATGAATTATTGGTGAGAAACAACCCTAGTGAGAGATGTTGCCTTGATTCCCAATATTAACCTTGAACTACAAGCATTTTTGATGGTTCTTCCTAAAGCTTCTACCAAAATGATGAATAACATGGGGCTGATAGGGTCCCCATATCGAATTCCTCTATGACTTTGAAAGTAACCAACAGTTGTTCCATTAACTAGAATCAAGAACCATGCTTTAGAAATACATTCTTTGATCAAATTAACCCATTGGTGGTGAAAACCAAACTTAAGGAGGACAACAATCAAAAAGTCCCAATTTAGCCTGTTAAATGCTTTGTTTATATCAAGCTTGAGGGCAAAAATAGACCTGTTAGTCTTATGAGCAAAGTGTAGAGCTTCATGAACTGTGATAACTCTATCCAAGATTGACCTACCCTGGATAGAGCTTCCCTATCATGGATCTATGATGCGGGGCAGAATATCTCTCATTCTATTTGCAATGGCTTTAGTTAGGATCTTGTAAGAAACATTGCATAAACTGATTGGCCTGAAGTTAGCCATAGATTCAGGGGTTTACTTCTTAGGAATTAGAGAAATAAAAGTAGAGTTGATACCTTTTGGGATATAATTGCTTGCTTGGAATTCTTTGACAACAAAAATTACATCCTCACTTACGATGTCCCAAAAAGCTTGATAGAAACAAGGGGGAAAGTCGTCGGGTCCCGGGGCTTTTTCTGGCTCCATGCTAAACAAGTATTCCTTAATTTCCTCATCAAAAAAGGGAGCTAGAAGCTTAAGGTTTATATCCTCATTTATTATGCTAGGAATGGATTGCAAGAGAATATATTTGGCCTCCTCATTGCACTGTGATTCCTGACCAAGGATGGAATTGAAATAAGTTACTACCTCCTTTCTGATTTCTGTTAAGTCTTGAGTAATAGAACCATCTATTTTTTTTTAATTTTATCTTGTTATTGATTCTATTTCTAAGCGTGGTGATGTGAAAAAATTTGGAATTTTAATCTCCATATTTTAACCAAAGAGCCCTTGATTTTTGCCTCCAATAAATTTCCTCACAGGCCAAAAGTTTATGAAACTCTGCTAGTTTTGTCCGTTCCTCCTTCCTAGTAGTTTCATCAGCATCACCATGTTGGATCCTCTGATAAATTATCTTCAAAATTTCAACAACCTATTTTTGACATTGCCAATAAATTTGGCCCTACTTCTCCCTCAAAATGATCAATGTTAGGAAGAGTCTCTTCGATAACATGTATCGACTTTGTAAGTAATAGGTGATGTGGATACAAAGGCCTTAAATACCCCCCCTCAGATTCCTCCTCATATTGATCATAGTTTGAGGATTTGTTGTCGACATCATAACTTGTTCCACTTATCTCAGAGGTGGACTCCTCTCCATAATCATTGTAGAGATCTCCTAACTCGAGATCACCTAAAACTATGGGGTTATGCCCCTGCACACCTGTGTCATGGGTTGTATTATGGATTTGATGACCCAAGTTGTCTCTATGGTTCCACTCTGTATCATTATGATCTAATAGCCCTTCATGATGCTCTTCAAGTGGCTCAGAAGTGACGACAGATACCATCGGGTGAGTCCTCCAAAAGCTGGAAATATTAGGATGATATGGGTTAAAGTCCACATCGTCCACCAGACTAAGGTACAAGTGATATAAGGATGCTATGAGAAAATTGTCTTGTCCTTGTATTTGTAACCTCAACCTAAACCTATCAGTTGCTAGCTAATAATGTGGCTCGAATGGAGTTCTATGCCCTTGTTCAAATAGACCAATTTCATACCCATGCTAGTGATACAACTCAAAAATATGCATGGAGTACTCCAGGTTGGATAAATAATGAACATTTACTATGAAAGGTTTGTCACCATCTTCATCCATAGGCGTTCACATTGGAAGCTGACCCAGCCCAATGTAAATGAAGTTAGTTTGATTAGGTGGTTCTCTCAATGGTACCATTGATCCAAATGGAAAATTATGGGCATGCGGTCAACCCATGTCTTGTGCAGTTTCTAAAATAGGTCCGAAGGTTAAATTTTGCATAATATACTTGCCTAACCCTATGTTGGCAATATGTACAGTCACCCACGGTGCAGATGACCCTGCTGACGATGTAGGTGAGGTAGCTTGAGGTACCTCCTCAGTTATGTCTTGGCCTTCCTCTAATTCCATGGGATGGGAGCCTCCTCGACAACTTTTTGGGAGATATGTCTCTTCTCTTTTTTGCCCAATTTTACCTTTAACTTCCTGTTGTCCTGAAGCATCACTGATGTAGTTAGTTTCAATGAAGTAGAAGTAGTGTTCTCAGATCTGTGTGACACAAATATATATGGTTGAGCACATACTCTTTGTTTTTCTTCTAGATGCTTAACTAGTGATGTTGGTCGGACGTCCAAGTGCATGGATAGGAGTATGAAACCCCCTGGTAGATCAGCCATGTTCATGAATTTAAATGGTTCTCCGTCTGATGGCACCATGTGAACCTATCCCTCGTGAATATACTTCACGCATTGATGTAATATCGAGGGAATGCAACGCATCTCCCGAATCCAAGGTCTACCCAGTAGGATGTTATACTGCATGGTGCCTTCTATCACATGACACATCACAGGGATGGTCTTTAGGCCTACCTGAATAGGTAGAACAATCATGCTAGTCGTTGAACATAACGCATCATTAAACGCTCTCAACATGAATGCAGTTGGTATAATGTGTGATTTAGGAAACTTTAAGGGACTCAATGCCTTGGTCCTTATGATTTTGATCAATGAACCAATTTAGATTAAGACCCTTTTGAATGACACATGGCTGATACATACAATAATATGCAATGGAGGGTTAGTCGTCTCAGTGGGAACCATCCTGATTTTGTGATCATAAAATTGGATCATCAGTTCCTAGAATTGTTGTACATGTCCCATAAATTTTTTGAATGCTTGAGCATCCTGGTATTATACTTTGATAGACCTCAAAATGTCCATGAGTCTCCCTATGCCTAGGGGACTGCTATATCAGTTCATATATAGACAGCTTCGCAGGAGCTATCTACAGGTCTTGGACTAGCCTGCTCCATATGATCACCACCAGTTTCATTGGTGGGCCTGGAATATTCTATGCTGGATGTTGATTTGACATGGCTTGTATTATTATGGGAGCATGCGGTTGATTTTACTGCTCATATATCTCATGCCTTTTAACAACATTAACCATACCTACGAACCCCTGGGTAGGTATTTCGACATGCACCTAGTTGATGTGACCAGCGTTGTTGCGTGATGCCTCATGGTTTGGAAGTGGATTTTTGTAAATCCCCATGTTCTAATTTTCGGGTGCTAGCGGGTTACTTGGTACTACAAGATTACCTTTTTCTATCATGTTTTACACAATATGCTTGAAGGACCAACATACTTCAATGTCATGACCCTTCGCTCGGTGAAAGATGCAAAATAGATCGTCCTAGTACCCCTTTGACTTGGGTTTATTTGGATCGACCATCTTAATTTTGGGTAATCTGATTGCCTTGGCCTTGCGCAATTGGTGCAATATCGACATCAGTGATTCCATCAAAGGTGTGAATTAACGAGGTGGTCGTTGCTCTTTGTTCTTTCCATTATAGTTATTATTGCTCTTTTCATACTGCACAGGAGGAGGTTGGGCCTGATAATTCTATTTTTATTGCCTTTTATCCTCTCTCGGGAGGTTCAGCACCACTTGGTTGATGTGGGCCTGCTTGCCCTTATGCTTCGTGGAGCTCTTCTTGGGCCCCTCTTTCCTATTCTTAAGTTTCAAGTTGCCTTCCTGCAACTTGATGTCCTCAATTACTTTGGCTTGCGCAAAATATTCCTCGAATGTTAGATAATGTTGCAGTTGCAATAGTAGCGAGATGTGCTTGGCACAACTCTTGGTAAACATTCAGGTCAATTCCATAGCAGGAATAAGGAATGGTAGCTTCACCATCAACCTCCTCTATCTATTTTTGTATCTATTTTTGTACTGTTCAATTGGCTTGTCATCACACTGAGATTACGTAGCTAAATTGAAAAGGTTTGCCTATTTCTTGATGCTAAAAAAAAAGCGTTCAAGGAAAGTGTCAGCCAATTGCTCAAAACTAGTAATGATGTGCCTATTTTGTTGTTTTAACCACTCCTAAGTTGGGCCTGAGAGGGTCATGGCAAATGTGTGTTAAATTAAGGCATTATTTCTCACGATTTGGAAACAGGCATCCAAAAATCCCATGACATGATCCTATGCATCTTTTTTACCTTTAAATTTGTCTAGCCTGGGCATACAAAAATGTTCAAGATAGGTAGGAGTAGGTATTGAGGGATCCAAAGGCTCATTGTGAATTTTTCTTAATGTCGGATTTTGAACAGCTGTGTCTTGTCTCTCAATCACTTTTAATTTAGTTGTTAAGGATTTATAAGCCTCTGAGGATAGAAATTATTCCTCCCTAAGCTACCATAGGGGCGGTCTTGGAGGTACATTCTTCCTCTATCGGGGTGGAGGACGTTGCTCTTCCTCCTCCTCAACTTGGGAGTCTTCAGGATACTCTTGATCATTTACTTCTCCCTCTTCTTCCTCATATTGTTTTTGCTTCTCATATTTGAATGATGGTGGCCGTTCTCTTGGTAGGGCACTAATATGAGTATGAGCATCCCTGCGCTCCTACTGCACATCGGCTTGTGAAAAAGCCTTTCTCTGAATGTGCTCTCTATTCTCCACATGAGTATATAGACCAGCCCTTACTAGCCTATATTCATGCTCTACGTACTCCTTTTGGGCAAGGATGCATTCCTCATGCATGCACTACTCATATAGTATTTGTCTGATGAGCCTCTATGATTGAATATTCTCTTCTTAAATGCGCTTTCTTTCTAGGTGAGCATCCTCCAATTGATCTTGGAGGAGTTGTTGTCGTTGCTCAAATACCAGTCTGTGTGATATATCAAGGTCATTGGTCATGATAGGCCTCTAGTATGCATGCTTTGTGCGAGCGAATTTATGGGTTATGTACCCATCTGACTGATTTGCGATGCTTTTGCCATTTTTTGTAAAGATGGCATTGGTGTCCTGCTGAGATCTATGCTCCGTGCCATCATGCAAGGATGGTGGATGTGTCACATGAGGGTGCTTAGAAGCCTCTCCATGTTCTCTAGAAGTCTTAATAGAACTTACACTATGCTCACTCGAGGCACGAGTGGTCAAAGCCGAAGGCTTATATCCTAGTTGCTCAAGGATGCTACCTAAGTATTCTAATTATTTGGATCTCCATCGCTCGTGCGGTGGTCTACCATTGGCTCCCACCTTAGCCATATCAATAGTGATATTTTGAATTTCACCACATTCAGGAGTCTGCACAGGCCTATGCTCAGCGGTGGCCCTATCTGCATACCCCTAAATTGGCGGATATCTATCCTGTATGTATTCCAAAGGTGGAGCCATGTATCCTCCTGTAGACCTATGACATAAGGGTACTAACTTAGACCCCTAGATAATGTACTCTTCGGTCGATCCCATGGATGCATGTAAAATGCAGTCTTGGTAATGGCTTTCGAGTAGAACACCTTCATGCTAAGAGGCTCCCTGCTTTATTATGTGCCTTGAAGAATGCACATAAACTCCTCTATTGGGGGTATGCTTAGTAAGTTCTCCTCTTGTTGAGTTGTCTCCTCTAATGCTTACCGAACGATGTTCGGGAAGCACATGTGGATGAGGATTCAACATGTGCTGATGTGAATCTATTGGGGCTTGGTCATGGGATTCAGGATTGTGCCTTTGTCGACCACCCCGTGTCTCCACCATGGTGCACCTAGTGTCTATATTTGTTCTTTATAAAGCAAACAAGGTATACAATGGTGTTTATCTTGTATTATTTTTTTTTAAAAGTGAGCCCTAAACTGTTTGATGTTTCAATGATTTTTGTATCAGTATAGAACTCCTTATCGTGTTTTGAAAATAATTGAATGATATTCTCAATTTAAATTGGCTTTCACCTGTATGCTTATAGCTCAAGAACTTGGATGTGACTTCCAGGCCACATAAATCCCTTGTGTATGGTAATGAAAGTCCACACCCAGACAAGGAGCGCAGATCCTGTCAGATCCTCACCCAATCTTACCCAGTAAAAATTATACCCTCTGAAGAGAAGTACATGCAATGTTTTTGGGTTATGAATGGTTCTTGGATACAGTATTGGTCTAGTATCCAAGGGTACATAATATTTGGGCAAACGGATGGAAATTACGCCCACCGTCGCTGAACCCTACTAGTGGTTGGATGTGACTCCCAACTCACTAGCGTTTAAGTGAAACGTGGTGTGTGTGGTTTGTTTTAATTTGCATAAAATAAAAATGTATAATACAACACAATGATTTTTTCCTACATGTAATGTAAAAATAAATATTTTATATTCAGATATGCATGCTATACTCTACATGAATTTTTGACAATGCAAACTAGTATGCAAATGGCCACTACTTGGGCCTCAAACATGCAAACCAAACACACAAGTTCTATCAAGCACGCTAGATTCTAGGGTGGATTAAAATTAGAGATCCACTATTCCTAGCAGTGCCTTTCTAATGACATGAAAAACAAATGCAAACCTAGGACCTAATTCATTTCTTATTTTCTTAATTTCCTAGTAAGATTTGCAAAATTGATCACTCTGGAAAAATACAGAGATAGAAAAATAACAGAGGGTGAAAAGTGGAATCTACCTCAGGTCCACATTCAATCTGTACTCTATTTTCTACTATCTACTCTACCAGCTATAAATCGTAGGTCTGGTCTGCAGTCTACACTGTAAACCGCGTATTGGAGCTATGGTTCAATTGTTGACTTGTAGCTGATAGTTGTGGTCTGTACCTGCAATTAAAAAAATAATAGAAATAGTAGTTAGATCACTGATTTTTTGGAGTCCCACCATGATCACCTTCTGACCTATCCCAAAAAGCATGCACCTATCTAATAGATCAATTGAAATCAACATGAAAGCATGAAAAGAGACACAAGATTACATATGACAATGAAATGAATGCTTATTTTATTAATATTGCAATGAATCCTGATTACAATAATGCCCCTCTTAGGTTCACCCAAATATTGATACAATTAATACAATGCCAAAGCCCCCAATGGGGTAGGTGTAATACTATTGCTTTTCCAAATAGTCATAAACTTCTCTAGGGTGGATTTAACCATATTCTTCGCATTGAGGAAGGAATTTGGTGATTGAAGCTCCTTTGAAATTGTTCCCTATGATCAAGAAACAACACAAGAAATTTATACAAATAGGCAACCTCTCGTGATGAGGCCCTTTAAAGCATGAAAACATAAAGATGCCATGAATAACATGAAATCAAGAAAGCTTGTAAAATGTATTTAAACTATGCTAAATCGATAAATATTCCTAGATATGCATAAAATAACAATACAACTAATTATCTAATGGCCTACTTATGTGAAATAAAGCATGAAAGCATGGAAAGAAGCCATTAGTGTCATAAATGCTATAATGAAGTAAATCTATTCAAATCTATAATCCGGTCAATCAGAGTCTCTAAGCTACCAAATAAAGTGTTGAAATGATTAATCTAACCTAACTAAACATACTGAAAAGAAATAGTAAGGAGATATTACACCTGATGCAAACCATAGCTCTGATGAGCGGTCTACACTGTAAACTACGGTTGAAAGCCACGATGAGAAACCAAGTAGTTTTGCTCTCCAAATCAGGGTTATGGGGTTTATTCTCCTTGTAAAATTGATGATAAAGGGTTGCCTCAATGTCCTCTGACATATTTGGTAGTTTAATTGCTCGATAGGGCCTCAAAATTAGCATTTCTTGGCACTTTAGCTCCTTAGGGAATTCATGACATGAATTGTCATTATGCTTGAGTTGGCAAAGTGATAGCAACAAACCTCTATCAATACTCTCAAGTGAGTGTACAATTTTATAGGGCTTCGCTGCTCTAATCTCTAATGCTTGTTTCATTCACTATTTCAACAGTGATTCGCTATCAAAATACACTATATCATTGCCCTAATTCGAAGGGGTACTTATAGTACTACCCAAGGGCTAGGGGTGGTTTCATGGAGAAGCCAAGAACAAGAAGGGGTGGTTAGGACAGCTGGATTGAAAGCTTCCATCCTTTAACCACCTTCTTCTAGAAAAAATGGTCGTTCAAACCGATTTGGCTCGGATGAAGGCCAACTGAACTTCAGTTAAGGCCGCGGGTGACAACTACGGTCCAGACTATAAACCATAGGTCTCATCCATAGTTCAATCTATAGACCGCATGTCTTAGTTGCGATTCAGACTGAATAGGCCAAGGATCCCAAATTGAGTGGTTAGAACCACTGCTCTATCTCAGAGTCTGTCCAAGATCTTCCATATGGTTTTGTAGCATGTCCATATGAGTAGTCACCATCGACATGATGCGTTTTAGGTGTCTACACAATCTACATCAAAAGTTACTATCAAAATTAAAAGTGCTTTAATTAAATTTTGAAAACCAATCTAATATGTGCCTTTGATATACCAAAGGATTTAATTTTTCATTGTCCAATGACTCTTATGGTGGTGCATGCATATCCTAGCATTATAGTTGACAATAAGTACAATAAATAACAGAGTGTTCGTAAGATAGAGAAGGCCCCCAAAAATTGACCAATACAAAGTAGCATCCACCAAAGGAGTATTACAATCTACTTATCACTTCAAGCAAAAAACAAAGGGTCTGGCCAAGTTTACAAACTATAAACCCAAACCATTATAAAAGATCCAAGGCATACTTGGATTAAGAAATTATTATCTTAGAGGGTGATTAACCAATTTAAATATCCAAAAAATAATGCAAAATGCTCAAATCTCTCATTTCAAAAGTGACATGAAGTTGTGACTTAATCTCTTGGACCAAGGAATTTGAACTTCTCATGATGATAAAATCATCAATATACAATACAATAACCAAAGTTTGATCACCGCTATGATTCATGAAGATATAATGATCTTCCTCAAAGCACCTAAATCCATAATTGAAAAGGGAGAAATGTATTCTCTCATACTGAGCACAAGGATCTTGCTTAATCCCATATAAGGACCTCTTTAGTTGACATACAAAGGGAGTAGGTCTGTTAAGCTCAGTATGAGAGAATACATTTCTCTGTCAAGTTTTTTCTTCATGTATATCTCTTGAATATCAACATGAAGAAACACACTTTTCATATCCATATGATAAACATCCCAACCATAAGAAATAACTATAGACATGATCATCCAAAAATAAACTATCTTAGCAATCAAGGTAAAAGTGTCACAATAGTCAATTTCCTCCTAAGAGAATATTTTATAAAAAACGCATACCTTATGCTTCTCTACCTAACCATTTAAAGTGTACTTGGTCTTCTAAACACTTTTTTTTCCCATAGTATTCTTCCCTTATAGAAAAGAAACAATCTCCCATTTATGATTCTTTATTAACGACTCATAATTAATAAGCATAGCATCCTCACACTTTGGATAATTCTTGGTCTAATAATAGGTGAAGGGATATCCAAAATAATCAACCCTTGAAATTAAGTCTCAAGAGAGATCCTTTTAATTAAAATCCTAAAAAATAATGGGATGAGGAGAGTCTAGAACTACTTGGATGATGCATGAACCATGAAAATTTGGGGTACACCATGTCAAGAAGCAACATCGAAAACATGTACAAAAGTATCCAATCAAAAATAACCATTCACTTAAATATCCATCACAATTTAAATTCATAGAGAGATCAAGCTTAGTTTCTCTACGATCCAAAATTTTAGGTGTTGAATAAAACTATAAATAAATAGGAGTCAAATTAGAGGGTTTAGCTAAATAAGCTAGAATATTTAGAATGGTGCCAATCATAATCTCTGAGAGAGTAACAAAAACTATTAGGAGAGCAATAAAGAAGAGTCCTTGGATAAAATAGGAGGAAGAGGGTTAGAAGAGAGTATGATCCCATGCATGATTTAAAGATAAAAAATCAAGATAAAATGCATTGATGGGTCTTCACATCCACATTCTTCTATGTTTCTTTAGAAGTATGAGCCTATGCATGATTCAAAGATACAAAACCATGATACATCAGACTTATTACATGTCAACCTATCTAAAGGATTCATATGTTGAGTGTCTCAAGTCATAGTGCTATTGATAATATGAGTAGCACAAGCCATTATTTCATCCTATAATTGGGGCTCCATATACTAGCATGCAACATACATTTGGCCATTTCCATAATAACCCTATTCTTATATTTAGCCACTCTAGTCTTCCCTAGGGTATAATAGATAATCCTCTGAAAATAAATACCATGAAGAGTTATAAAATTAGCAAATCCATAAATCATATTCTCATATACTCTATCTATCCACAAGTAATTAATATTCCTTTCAAACATTTTTCTGTAAGTGCATTAAAGTCTTTGAACTTTCCTAAATCTTCATCTTTGGTACATATGGTGTATGACCAAAAATGCCTAAATAAATTGTCAACAAATATGAGAAAGTACTTATTCTTGGAAATATATGGTGCCCTTATTAGTCCATAAATATCACTATGAATGAGCTCATGTAACACTCCTAGCAGTCTATTTTAATAAGGAATCTTCATAATATTTTACCAATTGATATCCACTTATATACCTCAAGGATCTATAGCTAAGGTGCCCAAGATTATGCTATCATTGATAAACTTCATCTACATTTTCCACTATAACAATAAATTTTATCTTCTCAAAGGAGGAAGAAGAATTTGGAATATCACCAAGCTTATATATTCTATCTAATTCATCATTAAATATTTAGAAAATTTTCTTAAAGTCGTTATCAATATCCTTAACCACTAATCGATCCAGCCAAAACCGAACCTTCTTATTTGCATAATTGATGTGATATATAGATAAAATACTAGGTTCTACAATAGGAACATGAAGGACTTCATTAAAATAAGAGAAACCAATTATTACTTCACTACATCTAGCCACCTATAAATAATAATTATTTCTAATAACCATGTGCTCTTTGAATGGTATGTGTTTTAATCATACAAGAGATTGTGATTGTTAGTCATACATTGAGCTGCCCTTGAATATATAATCATTTTTCATAAAAAGTGGATGTCCAATATACTAAATTATTAAGTACTTATGCTTATAATGTATCACCATCATAATCATCCCCAACATCGAGCATATAAAAGAACAACATCAACACCCTCCTTTTTGTTTACCTCTTCAATATTTTTAATCTACAACTAAAAAGACTCTCCCTTACATCCTTCTTTATAAAAATGCAAATCGACTTATTGAAGAGATTCTTGACTTTAATATATCCTTGCTTCAACTTCTTATCAATTTTTGTTTTAACCACTTCCTTTGCAATAGTCTAAATAGTGAGAATATAATTCTTATGCCTTTATCACCAAGATTGATGGTAAAAAAGGTACTTGAACACATAATCAAGGGAAGGGGATCTTTCTTATGAAATTACACTCAAAGAATATTGAACACAATGGGAATCATCTCATAGTTTTTAGAAATATTTTTGAACACAAAAAGAATAAGATCGATGGTTTTATTTCAATTGCCACCTCCTTTGGTAATGTAGATGTCTTCTTCTAACTTTAATTGATTGATGTAATCATTGACGGTCTCAAAGTTCTCCAAGTTCAAAGTAGATCTACCTTCAATCTCCTAACTTATGTAAATTCAATACAACCATATATTTTTTGGGACTTTTCCAATAGTGCCTTAGGGTTCAAGTAGTTATTGATATGGGTATCATAGATCTTGTCAACATGAAGAGGAATCATACTAAGAGCCTCCTTGTTATACTTGAATAATTTCTCTATCTCATCAAAAGTATTGGCTAGAGGGACCTCATTCATATATTTGAGTGGTGGGGATTTTTCTTGCATCTTTGGGATAAGTTGTCACGCTACATGAAAACCTACTACCAATGAGCAATTACAAGCTTTGGTCGACCTACCTCTTTAACCTGGGAATAGAGTTCTTCAATATTTTCTAAACAAACTAGGTATGGTAAGGATATCCTTGAGGTGAACTTAAAGTTTTTAACGTTTTATGTTCATGCTCTTCTAGATTTATGGTGGTGATTTAAATATTTTATAAATTTTGACCAATCTAAAATGATAACAGTTCAATTATACCTTATATATGACTAGTGCCTTAAACCTTTGGGCTATTGTAGCAATATTTAATGATAATTCTATGAAAATAGAGAGAACAGGGAAAGATACAATCAGTGCAATTACATTCATTCAAACATTGTAATAAACATAAAAATTGACCAACAAAAGAAACGTTCACTATGCGTTCAAATAATGCAAATCATAATGAATATACACACAAGACTGAAGATAAATAAGTAATAGAAAAGAAGCCTAGAATTATATTAATATTTGAAATATGATTACATGAAGAGTTGGATTGAAACAACCATTGAACTCTTGAAATATTAATACAATAAAGATCCTCACTTGAATATCATAACAAGGACCTTTCACTCTTCCGTTCGAATATTGCAACAGTTGAGTCTCTAGATGTCTGGATCAATAGTCTAGAAATAATCTTAGCTTATTTGGTGCTTTCCTATCAAAACCTGCACATAAATGGGAAGAATAAGGGATGGAAAATAAGAAAGACAAAGGGGATACAACAATAAAGAACTGGCACTCGAGTATACCTCTTAGAAAAAATATGCTATGTCAAAGCTCGATCCTTATTTTGGTTGTAGATGTCCTTCTTATAGCTACGGTGGCTCTGTAGCTGCCTAAACTATTTTCATCTGGACTGTCCACCTGGTTCCATCTCCTACCTTATCATCAGCTGGGTATTTGTGCAACCATGTTTATTTAACTGCCTCAAAAATAAAATATATTATCAAAATCAACTGAAGTCCTACCTAGTTGTCATCTATATTTTCTTTCGCTTTCTCTCCCATTGTGGATCTTGTGCTACTTGTTAACCCAAATGTTTTTTGACTTCTCTTGATTGCATTATTTTCTTCCTGGCTAGCACCGACCAAGTTTGCCATATCGATACAGATTTCCTTATAAATCATACTAAGTGTTTTAATTATGTACAATACTCTTATTCCCTTGATCTTGTCTTCTTTCAAGACTATTTTTTTTTATTTTGAAGAACCTGACTATTTCAAGGGTGGTGATCATAAAGGAGATGAGTTGATCAGAGAGTTTATCTCCATCATTTTACTCACATGGGTATTCTCTAATACCTTCAATTATCGACTAATTAAAACTTCCAATGTTGAGCAACTTATGGAGACTGACATAAAGCAATTTCAACCCGTTTAATGGTATCATTCTCCATAATCTCTAGCTTTTTAACTATGTTATTCCATGAGGGTCTATCAACCTTGAGACTAGTGATATTCTTGTATTCCACTTGGAAGTTGTGGCTTTTACCATCAATGGTAACCACTTGTTTTGATATGACTTGTTCATACTTGGTATTCCATTTCAAGTACACTGCGAAAATAGCCACCATATTTTTATCTACTTCTTCAATCAAGGGTTTTATTTTCCTGTTTTCTTCTATTATTTTCTTGAAATCCCTACAAAAACTATCAATCATTTCTGCTTCTGTTTCTATGATCTTAATATTTTCTTTGTACTTGGCCCTAAGTACTGTATTTTGTAATGGTTTATTTTTTGGAGGCACTTGCCTCTGATTCTTTTATAATTTAGCTTTCAGTTTTTTGTTCTCTACCTATAATAGTTGTACTTTAGATTTCCAAGTTGTCACTTCTTTCTCAATCACCAATGTAGATATTCTAATTTCCTTGTTGTTTACCATGAAAGCTACTGGTATTTCTTGAGGAGAGTCTGTGGATATCTATTGCAAATAACATGGGGCTATCAAAGTTATCGTCAATATTTCAATAATGAAATGGCCTAGGGTAGTAGAAGTGGGCACAATATATTTTCCTTGTTTGTACTAGGAGATTGAGAAGTGGAAGAAGCAACGACTACTTCTATTATTTGGGTTTTCACCTCAGCCATGATCTCAATATGTTTAGGTTCTAAACTCATAACCTCTACGATTGTAACTACAAAATTATTTGGTGGAGTTATAGCTAGTTGGGGTATTATTTTATCTATTGTGTCATGTCTTACCATATTGAGGTCAAAGGATTAATTTCCCACTTCTTCTAAATGAGTATGTGCTCATACCAGGTTTTTATTATTCCATATGTCTTCTAAATTCACTCTGTTGTTCTATGCACACAAAAGACTTCTCTCAAATTTTCTCTGTGTATCATTGGCTTAGACTCAATGACAATGTGTTTGTAATGACCCACAGGATCATACAACCTTAAAGTGATCTCCACGAAACAATAGGAATCCATTGTGGTTAGGTCCTTCATCATTCCAAGATATCCTCTATAAACATACTGCCCTATTTTTGACACTAGTTTATCGTAGTTGAACTATTTTTTGTAGAAAGTGGTACCAAGCATATGTTTGGCCTATATTGAGACTATTTTGATGTTGTAGATCTATTTGAGAATCTCTATCCCAAACACCTATTCAATATTCTCTGGCATGATCCTATATATGGGCTTATTTTGGCCATTAACTATGGCTCTGGTCCTTAGGTCATATAATATGGCTAGCCATGATAGTAGCTTAGGAGAGAAATGGACTCTTGGACATAAGAGCTTCACCAAATTGGTTCTCCACTTGTTCCTGTAGGGATTGCTCTTGTCTATGTCTTCATACACTTTCTTGAAGATATTCTTTAACAAGTAATGTGGACATAACCATTCTTCTATGCTCTATTGGATATAGAATTCAACGAGGTCTAACTCACTCCACACTTGTTCTTTAGTATTTCTGATGTTCATCTTCTTGAATGACACATTTTCATATAACGCCTTGAATCTTGTCTTGGGGATAGAGGAGGTTAGTACTTGAGTTTTAGTTACTGGGATATTCGACTCTATATAATTCAAGGGTATTGTAAGCACTATGAGTTGCTTGTCACTACTATCATGTATTTAAGTTGATTCCCATGAGAGGTGTAAAAAATGTTGCACCAACTACTACTCCATTGTTGCTATACTCAACTCACCATAAAATTTATCATAACGATTGGTTGATAATGAATCATCACCCCTTGGTTGATTTGTGTAACTGGTCGCCAGATCATATACGCATCAGATATTAGATCGTTCGATCAACACACGTTGTATTAAAGCTAGTGCTCGAATAGATCTAAGGCTAATATTTGTAGTTGGCTTGCGTACCTATAATTTCTAAATTGGTTCTTGGTCATTTTAGTGAAATCATTATTGATTATAGTGTCCCATCAACTTTCTCGAGTGTTGCTCCAATGGTGTGGTATGTCAACCAGTGTTTGTTATGGATTTTGAGGTATTTGTGCTTCGACTACCATCAATGGTTGATCGATCGGTCAATGGTTTAATTTGGTTGAGACTTTCTAGCTCATTGATTTGATGCCCTATTGGTTAACCCTTGGCCTTTATCAAATTTCTACCGGTGGCTCTCTTTGATCTTGCACAAGTGGTGATTTTGGACACTCGCCCTTATCGTTTGGTCGAGTGGTTTGGAGTATGCTGACATGTGCTATATTAAAAAGCTCATACTAAATTTTATCGAGGAGGTTAGTTTATAATAATAAAATTTTATGCATGTAAAATTAAATGTTGGTGTACCTTGATTTTCATTGAATTTACCTTTATCTGGCTTGGTCAATCTGCACCATTGATTTTATTTGGCCATAATATTTTGACGAACATGATATGTTTGGCTTGATCAATTTATACTATTCGTTCCTTTTTTTGTAGCGAATATTTAAACGACCTTGCTTTACCACATCAACACTTCGATCGACCAATCCACATAACTCTTCGACTGACCAATGTTATTATTTGTATGAATGACTTTCATAATCAGCTATGATTAGCGTAAATTCAGTCGAAGGGTTTCGTAATTTGATGAGTCGAACACTTTTGATTGCTGATCTTTATTGGGCTTTGATTAATTGATATTTGACCATTAATGGTCTTTTTGGCCAATGATATTTAGGTTATGTGTTCGATCGACTGTTTCTTCCTCTCGATCGAGCATATTTTTAATATTATTTTGACTTTTGACTTTCGACTTATCTACTACTCGCGTCGACTGATTGTTAGCGCATGTGAAATTTTTAATTGGATGAGTTGAATTTTCTTTCAGTTGCTCATATTTTTTAGCTAGTTAGCTTATGTGCTCAGCTGAGGGATTTAAAAATCCATTAATACCATTTCGATCGATTGATTAGTTGGTCGACCGGTGCTTCTTTTTAATCAATCGAATGTCTTTTTTATCGGTATTCATTATATTTATACGTTTGGCTACAATTTTACACTCGTCTGCTAAAAAAATTTGCATGTTGAATTTGGTCGACCAATATTTTCAGTCAAACTTACCTTTTATTATCGTTGATCAAATTTTTTTCGTCTTGTGAGTTTATCACCGATCGATTGATTGCTCTTTATCATTGATCGAATGTCTTTGACTTAGTTTTTAACAATTTTTATTTTCGATAGTAATTTTATCTTTGTCAACTGGTAGATGAATTGCATTGTTAGAACCTTCAATCAGATAAAATCAGAGACTCTAGTTTTAAAGCTAGGTGAACTTTCACTCCTAAAGGTTAATTGTCTAGTAATATCTTCAAATATGGTTTTAAACAAAAATAATAAAAAATTACTATCACATCAAGCCTGGGCTCAGAGTGTGTGCTTGTATATTCTTTTATTATTTTCTTAGATCAGATAGAATTTTTATTAGCTTGTAAGGAGTTAGGCTTGTTAATGATTTCACTCTTTTAAATATATCACCTTGTCATTTCTCCACAATCAATCAAGCGTTTATAGCTCCAGTGGATGTGACCTATATCCCTTTAGACCTACTCTATTGCCAGTCAGGTGTTTATAGCCCCAGTAGAGGTTATCTAGATAGCCCTAAGAACTTGCTCAATTTGCATTATTGAGATTTTTCTTCTTTAGGAAGAATTTTGATTAATTAAAAAATATTTCAGAGTGTGCTTTTTGGGTTGAGGATCTTGAAGGCTATAATATTGAGTGTATTTATTTTTAGTCTAATTGCTATAATAAGGTTGACTAGATTCTCTAATTCAAGAATTACTTTTGAGGTCATGATAATGTATGGCTTTGGCTTGATGTGTCAACACTTCCAACTTTCATATGTTATATTTCAAGCCTCACAAGATGCTTTCTAAACTCCTTGACTCCAGAGTTGTCAGATCTTATGTATTCAATTCCAGATCTCTTCTCTTAACTGACTAAGGGTAGATCTCATACACATAAAGCAAAAACATAACAGGGAGACTTAACGAACTTTTAATAGTCTAGAATTATTGAAAAAATAAGCAAATAAACAAAACAACAAGGAAGAAAAGCTAAACTCAGAGAACATGTACAAACATTTTTTTTAATTTTTTAATTTTTATTTGTATTCTTTTTTGGTTCCCCAACGAGGGTGGTATAACTTCATATGTTGGTCATTTATTGGGATTTTCGTAATACCACCCTCTAAGATTTGCAACCTGTAAGTATTTGGGTAAATGATCTTAATAATATGGTAAATACCTACCCACCTAGGTTCAAGCTTATCTTTTTCTCCACATTTTTCATTTTTGGGGTCCTAATATAGAATAGTCTCTATTGAGTGGAAATTTTGCCCAATTGCAAAATCACCATCACAATCAGGATTTTAAAATAAAAACCCTCTCTTGTAAAGAAATAGAAATTTCTCCAAGGTTACTTTTACTTAATATGTGCTTGTATATTTTGAAAATATGTCAAATATATACTCAGAATACCTTAGTGTTTTGCAAATAACTGTTAAAAAGGGGTCTGTATTGGTAATATTTTATTATGCTATGCTATTGATTGTTCATGAAACTTAATGAAATGATGAGTGAATTGAATTTTTATGTTGCTTTAAACATGAAAGAAAAATGATCCAAATGATTAACCTTAAAATGTAATAACCTTTGAAATACCTTATAAATTAATTCCCCTTTGATGAAATTATAATTTTCATAAAGGAAAGTTAATCTATAGCTTTGAATACAATGGTATTTTGAATGCCATATAAATTACCCCCTTTAATGAAATTAATTTTCATAAAGGTAAGTTAATTTATTGCTTGAAAATGAAATACAAAGCTTGAAATGTGAAATAAAGCTTGTGAAATTATAAAATTCCTTGAAAATATGAACTTTATAAATAATTTTATAATTTCCAATTTGCTTCAAACTAAAATCAAAATTGCTTTAAATAACAATTTAAAGCTTATTATTTGAATCCATGCTTCTTTCCTTTTGGATTTTTATTTTTTACATTTTTTATTTTATTTGGAAAACTTAAAAAAAAAAATGAAAAGGATAAGGTTAGGAAAATAAAATGGAATAAAACAAATGTTGCAGCTCTAAAACCATCCACAAATCCTGCAAATATTAGTATCGTGCAAAAAGAAACATTAATGTGACCCGTATTCACACAATTTAACATTTAATGCGGTGCAATATTCTAAGGAAAACGTGCAAAATATTGAAAAATGACAAATGAGTTAACCATCAACAAGCATAAAATTCATTTGTTTGCCAATATATTGACATAAAATATTTTCAAATAAATCAGCAGTTATGCAGAAAAACCAATCTTCAATGACATCCATGGCAAAGTGATGTAGTTCAACGTGGAAGGAGAGGCTTTAAAAATCAATCTTCTGCCAAAATTTTGCTTCCAACTATAATACTCTGGATCCCAATCTCTTACCCTTATTTATGTCCTATAATGGCATTTTTAATCTTTTATGTGTTCTTCGTTTGGTTAGTTTTCTCGTTGTTCATCTGTGTAACAATATTGAAAATCATTTTTGTTTCTGTTACCTTAACTCACATCATTTTCCCTTTTGTTTTATTTGTAACTAACAATTAATTACTATTACTTTAATTTTCTTTTCTTTGTACACATATCCGTGAAAATACCCATATATTTAACTTCATGCAACATGTGATATTCCACATATGCCCATAGACTATCTCCTCAATTAGATGTATATTTTAATTGTTCTTCACCCTATTTTTATCTAGTTATTGAAGCCATCAATCAGGGATTTCTGCATTGGTAGACACCTCCATATATCAAATTATGTATCCAAAATTTCATGCTATCCCAAATTCACCTCTTCACATCTAACCTCACAATGGTTTGTGGACTCTACCACAGAGACCCCACAGTATCCCATTGATTACTCATGGATTCATTATCAACTCTACGTCTGCGTCTAAAGAGTTCAATAATTTTACTCCTGCTTTCAACAACAGTGACATTCTTCTTCCATTTCTCATCGCATGACTGCCTGTGAATCTCATGTGGAGCAACAGATACTATGGGTTTTGGTTTTTAATATTATTTTTAGGTACTCTTTGCTTGCTTTTCTTAATCAATTATTTCAAATTTGATTGTCATCATGTTGCCATAGTGTACTTATGTATTCATTTAATAATGGCTAGACTTGATTTTCAATGAATATTGTTAACTCATTTACACCCTTCGACTATTGTCCAACGATATAACCTAGATTAAATCAATTTGAACATCATAACCCCTGCACATGCTTCGATGTAGAAGATAATATATTATAATCACCTTAAAATTCATAAGTTTGTATCGAGTAGAATGTAATTATCATATGATAAATGATATGAACATCCACTGATAGACGTCTATGATCTACTCATAATGAAGGTAAATCTCGGTGCAGTCATTGCATAAATTATTGTCTTGAAACCGTTTGCTATGATAGGTATACTGAAAAACTCATTTCATGCTATCAGTCCACCATGTTCACTACAAAATCAATGTCAAATCTAAAGCATATTTTCAACATTAAAATAACCTTCACCTCTGTGTCCACCATGAACCTTTGTTGTGATAGAAAACAATACCATGTCTTATGTGATTTTCCTTTATTTAAATCGACTTTCGCTGTCGCTACTGTGATTACATCTATATATGCATTCAGATCATTCAATAAATATGACACTAGAACTTAATTCAATATTTAAAAATACTAAAAAATTATTCAACCTACGAGACTCTTTTCAACGTCTATGAATTCTAAACAACAGTGTTGATACTTTCACACGGATGGGAAATGAAAGCACCATCCAAACTGATTGTTGAAATTTGCATTAAATCTATTTTCATTGCCTTGAATTCCACACCTTGGAAAAGATAATGAACACACACAATGCTTCCATGTTAGCTGCAGAGCAATGGATCTTCATCAGTACCCCACTTTTTACTTTTGCAAACAAAGAATGATGCCCTTTTCAACCTTGCTTGGTGTGCACATTTTCTTCAACTCCATTGGTTTATTTGACATTTTATCATCCTTGGTTCATAACACCATCCATGTGAAATGGTACCATATGTGTCAAATGAACTATATCTTGGATGAAAACAATACCCGAATGCTCACTCCTACTGTACGCCATTTTTCTTATGATGTCTCAAACTCCATATAACCTTCGTCACTACTCGTGTAGGAAACGTGTCATGCATCAGTCTGCCACCCTAGGTAATAATTATTGATACTATACTTTTGTGTTATCACTGCCATCCCACATTCATCTTGTGGTAGCCCACTACTGGTATATCAATGTGAAGTCCCATTACCTTTATTGAATCAGATAGGCCCCCGAAGGCACCTTGAACTGCATACACTTCATATGACCGCACTTCGATATTTTGAATTCTACACCGAGTATTGGACCCTAGAAATATAAAATAAACACCTTTTAAACATTATAAAACAAGGTCTGAGGTGTAGACCAATTATTTTGAACAAACCCCATAAGGGGGCGAAGGTCCAAGGTTCAAATAAAAAAAAAATTGATTTTAATCAAATAACCAAAATTATGAAAACCCAAAACATTAAAATTTCAAAATTTTCTCAATGGATCCCTAATTTTGGGGGAAGTTGTGAAATGGTCACAACAAATGGTGTATCTACTATGAAATTCTCCTAAGCATTTCGAACTAAGAACCTGATCTGAAACTAAAAAAACCAAAAAAAAAAATCAAAAAATAAGCATTAATAATATCCAAAGAATGTGAATAGACAATTTCAAAATGGAATGACTGAATCATTTGTCCCTTCTTGGTGTGTGAAACGTGATTCATTTTATATTCCTAAAACTATTCATATTTCCATTATTAGTTTTGCAGTTAGGCTATAGAAATTTTCTCTTTAGGTGCACCTCTAAATTGATCCATTGCCAGTCGAGTGTCCATAGCTCCGGTGGATATAACCTTGCTCTCTTTGAAACATTGCTCTACTGCTAGCCAGACATTTATAGCCTCATTAAAGGTTGTCTGAATCACCAAAATATTAGATGAATTTTGCTTTTTTGCTTTTTTTTCATTTTCATTCTAGACATAGCTCCACTACTAGTTAGGCGTCTATAGCCCCGGTGAATATTATCTAAGCTATGGTGACTAGTTTGACTTTACTTTCCATCATATTTGCTTTTTTTTTGTATCAAATTTTTATTTTCTTTGCAAAATTCACTTGCCTCCTGGCTTAGAGATCAAGTAAGGCTAAAAATTGAGTACATTATATTTTCACCTTAATATGCAAAACTAAATAACTTCATCCTTCAATATTTTAAAGAATATTCCTTTTAATGTGATGGATACATGTGGAGCTTTTGCAAGATAGGTTCATTTTTCTAAATTTTATTGTCTTGATTCAAAATCATAAGAATACATATTAAACCAACTCATTTCACTTTTCTTCAAGTTTTGTATGATTTCAAAACAGACAATTTATCCTACGTAACACAAGAACAAATACCAACAAATCAACCAGGAGTTTATTGCACTTACAAACAAAATCAAAACTTAAGTAACCACATGGAAACATGAACTGAAAATCAATTTTTGGCATAAGCCAGTTTCATTGAAAATAATAATGGAAATATACCAAAATTTCACAATGAAAAAAAACACACAAATGATGATTAACAAAATCACAAAACCACAAGTTATATACAAGCAAAACTAATAAGCAAGTAAGAACTTACTCCCTAAACTTGAAAACACTGATAAGAAAGAAAAAAAAAAAATCACGAAACAAAAGATTATGTACAAAAGCAAAATAAAACCCAAAAGGCTATACACAAAAATATACACTATGTACAAGATGATACCAAATTTATGCTATCACTTCCCTGGATCCCAAACACGATTAGAAAACTTTAGAAGACATATATCATTACATGTATGCCAAGTTTTACATAACTCCAACCAAAAGAAGATTAGGCCAAATAATATAACAAATTTTATTTTGCCTTTCTCATTAAATCGATTAGATTCAATGTTATTAGCCATCCCATGTTGAAACTTTGATTGATTAAATTTACAAGCAAATACATGATTTTTTACTATATTTTGCCTATTCAATGAGGTGTGAACTTCAAAACCTGATTTATCATTCTGACTTGAGCTCTCAATTTCGTAAGCATATAGGATTTCTTTCAAATAAGAGGCTACTTCTGAAATTTTTAAAGCAAAATCATCATCTATGTTTTTAGGCCAATCATACTCATGCAACAATTTGCAAGAATCTAGGATATCTACTAAATGAGGATCATTATAAGTTTGTATCCTAAATTCATTTATTAATTGTTGGTGAACTTGTTTTCTATTTGCATTCCCATATCTTGGAAAGAGTAGCTAAATTAAATTCTCAGTTAGGTGGAGGGAGTATGACTACTTTACCAATAGTTGAGACTCAGGCTGGAGATGTTTCAGCTTATATTTTTATTGATGTAATTTCCATTATCAATGGATAAATCTTCTTATTGGTTGATCTATTCAATGTCAAAATCAAACTTGTCATTAATATAGGTATTTTCGTATCCAGTATCCAGAGTAGGATCCATGGCTCAAATGAAAGCTATGAAACAATAAGATGGAAAATTAAAATTAGAGTTAGCCCAACTTGTAGAGTTGGAAGCCTTTGTGAAATTTTCTTCTGATCTTGATAAAGCTACTCAAGATAAATTGGCAAGAGGTTGAAAATTAAGCAAAGGATATAGTTTTATGATAGAGAGTGATATATTTAATAAAACCAAATTACATTGCAACCCCTACGATGTTATTACTATAAAAGATCAACAAAGATCAAGAAATATCATTAAGAAAAATATAGATCTGTCCAAAAAACATCAACAAAGATCGAGACTCATCTCTAAGAGAATCATTAAGAGAAAAAAAATTCTCTTTTTCCTATTTAAAAAGCAGGAAATGAGGCAGTATTCGCAAATTCATTTGACTCTTGATCCTTTTCGACATAAAGGAGTAGTAAATCGAATAATAGATATTACACGGATCAATTGAAAAGCTATAGAGGACTTAACTAGAGGAAAAGAAACTATAGGCAGGATAGAGAGAGTATTTAATGAGCTTGCAGGAATTAGTACTGGTAGGGCTAGAGTGAGTGGGGAGTTGGCCAAGGACCTAAATAAGGTCATGATTTATAAGTTTAACAACATAGGTGATGGCATTGTAGTAAAATTTTTTTGGGAATTCATTAATTTACACCAAGGATTAATGATAGTCTAAGCCTATCATAAAAATTTTATCTAATTATTGAAATATATGCTTGACTATGAGAGCATGGAGGATATGAAGGTGCAAAAGTTTATATTAGGACTGTATCCAAATATTAGGACTGTGGTGAATATGTTTAATCCTGAAAACCTTTCTCAAGTTGACACGACAAGAAGAAGCCAATATAGAAGCTAAAAGGACTTATTTAATTACCAAAAATTATCTAAAAAAGAAAAGGATGAGCTTAGAAAGTGTAAAAGCACAATATTTATGAAGTGGATTATATAGAAAAATAGAAAGCCTAAATGTGGTGACCAAAACAAGTAGAGAATTAAAAATAGAAGTAATTTTCAAGATAATAATTTCAAAAAATGTTGTAAAGGGTGCTCTAGAAGAAGCAACCAGAGACCATCAAATTAGGAAATAGCTAAGGATTCTATACCGCATGGTAGGAATCAGGGTAGCAATATGAGTAAGAGAGCTCATACAAATGGTTTTTATGTATTTAGAGGGCCCCAATTTGCCATCAAGTGCTCCCATAGAGTGGATCGTCACTAGAAAGCTCTAGAAGAGGGTACTTACAGGATCTTTACTGCGACAGGTAGTCCCATACTTGATGGGCAAGTTACTTTTTTTTGTTAAATGTTAAAATCTATGATAAGGATGTATATATTCTTATAGATAGTGGATCTAATAAAAAATTTATTTTCACTAGTTTAGTGAGAGATATATTTATAAGACCTGTGTCCTTGGCTAAGGGTTGGAAGGTTGAGTATGCGTTAGGGCAGACCTATCAATTTAACCAATGCTTATTTGACACTCACATCATTTTACCCCAAGGTAGAACAAACTGGTAGTTGTATGTGGCACCTTTGCGTGCCTTTTACATC
This sequence comes from Wollemia nobilis, assembly GCA_028583015.1. Classification (NCBI taxonomy): domain Eukaryota; kingdom Viridiplantae; phylum Streptophyta; class Pinopsida; order Araucariales; family Araucariaceae; genus Wollemia; species Wollemia nobilis. The sequence continues at coordinate 15,097,905 of JAQPPZ010015100.1, forward strand.
ATTCTTGGTGTTGATTTGTTGAAAGCCCATAAGGCTCTTTTGAATTTTAAATATAGATGGTTGGAGTTTATGGATGAATCTAACCAGAGGATTAATATTAATTGTGATCATGGTTCAATTAAACCATACCTTTTAACCATAATGCAAGTGAATAAAGTCATTAGGAATATAGGAATGATCTTTGTGGTCAAAACAAACAAGAAAGAAGATATTGAAGTTGATTGTAACCTCTTCCAAAAGCATCATGTCCTAGGAGATTATAAAGATGTGTTTTTGAAGGACCTTCCAGGGTTACCTCCTCAAAGAGAGTATGTTTTTTCTATAGATTTATTACCTAGAGATGTGCCCATTGCTAGGGCATCATATAGAATGAAACCTATAGAGTTACAAGAACTCAAGATGCAACTTCAAGAATTGCTAGAGAAAGGGTTAATTAAGCCCATTATGTCACCATGGGGAGCTTCTATTTTGTTTGTTAAAAGAAATATGAAACCTTGAGAATGTGCATAGACTATTGAATGTTAAATAAGGTTACCATCAAAAATAGGTACTCATTACCTAGAATAGATGATCTCTTTGATCAATAGAAAGGAGCAACCATCTTCTTGAAGATTGACCTAAGATCAGGTTACCACCAGTTAAGGATTCAAGAAGAAGACATGCACAAAACACCTTTTAGGACAAGGTATGGACACTAAGAATTTATAGTCCTATTTTTTAGTTAACAAATGCTCTAATTGCATTTATGAATCTCATGAATATCATTTTTAGAGAGCATTTGGACCGTTTTGTGCTTGTGTTCTTAGATAATATTGATCTAATTTTGAAATAAGGAAAAACATGATCAACATATGAGAATTGTGCTTGAGATTATTAGGAGGAATCAACTATATGGAAAGCTATCAAAGTGTGAATTTTACACTTCTTAGGTATAGTATTTGGGACACATAGTTTCTAGTAAGGGGATTGTTGTAATACCAAGAATATTGAAGCAATTATTTATTGGCCTACACCTACAAATGTAATGAAGGTGCATAGTTTTATAAGGCTATCAGGCTATTATAAATGGTTTAATAGAGGTTTTTTTGATATTACAACCTATCGCAAAACTTCAAAGAAAAGGAAAGTCTTTTAAATGGATAAAACAATGTGAAAAAGCCTTTCAAACTTTGAAAGAGAAGTTGATGACTACACAGATTCTATAGGTACCTGATATTTCTAAGAGGTTTACAATATGTATCGATGCATCAATTTAAGTATTGGGAGGGTTTTAGACCTAATATGAAGTAGTTATTGCCTTCAAATCTAGGAAAACTAAGATAGCCTCTTGGTACTTCCATAGCTTTGAATGCACTCATGATTATCAAACGAGAGGTAAGAAGGCATTATTAAAGGGTTGCAAAAGGCTTCACAATATGATAGGACTTCACTGCATTCAATTGACACTCCTGTATTTCTTCGTAATTTGGAGGGGGGTCTTATACCACTTCTAATACCTAATATTGGCTTGCTTGGGAAGCCAATATAAAGATCCAGGAGGTTGGATCATTTGGGAGGAAAACTCTCAAAGCTTACTTGCCCAAAATAATTTTAAGACCATTGTAACTAAATTTGGCTCGACCTAGGATTCAAAATAGTTTTAGGGCTAGCTGCGGCTCTGAGGCATAGCTAGCTTTGTTAGCCACGATTTTCAACCATGGCTAAGGCTGAGTAGGCCAACTCTGCCCAAATTGAGTGGTTAAAACCACTAATTTATCTTGGAATGGTCCAATATCATTCATATGGTCTGTTAGGATACCCATATGAGTAGTACCCTACACATGATACATTTTAGGTGTCTATAGATACCCCTTTTGGTATGCATTATGAGAACGAACAATGTTGACCAAAAATAGAACTCCTAAAACCATGTTGTAGGTCTAATGATGATCATTGATCTAATCAATATTAGATGCCCTAGTCCTGCAAAAGGATGTGCATCTTAGAATAATTAATTCTAACTAAGAGAAGGCTTAATTTACAAAGCATTTACAAGCTCTAAGGTGATCAGGTAGTGAGCACTACAATCATTTCGATAGGTGGAGGGCTACTAATTTAACTGTCATAGTTACTTTTTTCTCTAGAAAACTATAAGCTTATGATAGTCATTGGAAATGATTCGTAAGAGGTACACAATTTGAAAGATCGAGTGATCTCTTATTGAATTTGATTATGATTATTGATATTATGACTACCCCCTCAAACAATGAGTTGATGAGGATAGGGTTTTAAATGAAGCGATGAGTCGCTTGACCTATATGAATGATTTGGATGATTGAAGATTTTTGCACTATTAATATTATTTGGCAAGGCGTAGTTCAACTGTGATTTCAATCGTTAATAGTAATTGTACATATTTATCCCATGGAACAATCTAGTTGTAATGGCCTTCTTAGGAAATCAAGGTGATATCAATTCAAATTAAGCTTATGTTGAATCACTATGTTTGATGATGTGTTGAAAATATCATCGAAGAATTGAGACGAACACCTTGTTCTCGTAAAGCAGTCTGGCCGTTGTGGATTTCTTCAAGAGTGAAGTGATGCATTTCAATTCAACGATGGCTAATTTGCCCCAAATGACCTTATGGTAATCTAATCATCTCACCAAATTACATGGATCAGAATTTTTTGAAACTATCGAGTGTGTAGAATAAATGACTGAATACGAGGCACATTTAAATTTTGAATTATTTGAATGTTTTTGTTATTTTTGAAAATTTTTAAGTTTTTGGATGATTGAATATTTTTTATTTTGCATTTTGAAACCTCTCACAATGAAATTTTGAGAGTATTTTATATAGGATGCTAGTCGTGGGTGTCAAATTCAACTAATTTGGTCAAATTCCTTAGCCACAGATCTGATACATAGATGTCAAATGTGGTGACGGGTAAAATTGAAAATATAAAATAAAATTTAACATTTTCAAAATTCATTATTTCCATTGCCAACTGCTAAAACAGGGAGCTTTGAGAGGTGAGTTTGCAAACTTGACATAGAACGCTACCAAACTATACACAAAACTATCCGAATGGCTGACCAATCGAAGGTGTCCACCAGTGGAGGAGTTGATGCTACGAAGGTAGCATCACAAGCCTCGCTTATTGCAATACCAACTAAAAATGAATAAAAATAATTAATGAGCTAAATGAACTCACTAAACTATTGGTAATGAACCTCACCCTAGTTAGCTTTAGACTAGGTTATCTTAGATGGGGAGAGTTTAATTTTGTGGTTTTATGGACAGGAAATGACCTCAAACAAGGATTTTCCCATAGCCACAAGTGGCAGTCACGGCTCCCAATTGGCAAATTGGGGGCTGTGGCTGATTTTAAATTTCAACGATCAAAAAATTAACAGTTTCCACAAACCATGGGTCAAAGCCACGGTTGACCAACTTTAGCAAATATTTTCAATTATTTTTATTTTTTTGTTGTTTTATGGAATTAATTGATTTTTTTGAATTTTGTCAATTAAAATTTTTATTTTTTTGAACATTTTGACTACATTGATGATTGTTTTTCCCCTTTTGAAGATTTTTTGAATTTGTTTGTATTTTTAAGTGTATTTATGATTTCTTTTGTAATTTAAATAATTTATATTTATTATCTCTATTCAAACCCTAACTGCTAAAGTTAGGGAGTCATATCTCCTTCATGAGATCCATGACAGATTGACTAATCTTGAGAGAGATTGTTTTAGGGCCATAGGCTTTGGCTATGTGCTTCAACATTCATCCATCCAAGCCGATCAGGCCTATATGACTACCTTGTCCTGTTATTGGGATGCGTGGACCAACACCTTCCACCTTTTAATAGGTGAGATTATGGTTACCTTGGAGGATGTCTATCACATCTTTTGTATATCCATTAATGGTGAGGCCATCACATCTTCACCCACCATAGTGAAGGATGCAATATTCAAGAGGATATTCGACACTAGGAGCGATGAGGTGTAGCTAGAATCTGACCATGGTGGTGTGCATATTGAGTACTGGTACCATGAGAGGGTATTTTCATGGTGAATGGTCGTACTGATGTAATTGATCATGCAGATTGTACTACCTAATACTTCTAAAGTGAGGTTCCCCAAGAACCTCCTTGACAAGACATAGGATTTACTTATAAGCACTACCCAAGAGCCATTGATTCTATCTTGCAGGAGTGCTCTACTTGCACAACTCTACAACAAGATATACTAGATCACATAGCAGAGCCACATTAGAGTTGACTGTAGTCTACTACTATAGATATGGGTGTGGGAGCACATCACTATCGATCACCCTAGAATACTGTCACTATGAATTGGAGATATAGTAGAGGAGTACCAATGCTATGATGCATGCTGGCCTAGGGAGGCCGAGGGCTTAAGGAGTAGGTCTCGTGTAGGGGATCTCCGACACTACATGGATTAGATGATCAGACTATAGCTAGGATAGGTTCTATGGCACTCTTATATGGATTGTCTATCATGGGTATAGGTGGACTACTATTTGAGGTGGATAAATTCAAGAGATGGCTTCTCGAGTGCAAGCTCGAGATACATGAGTTCTTCCACTTTTCATGCATTGCTAGGAAGTTTGGGATCTGTTAGGACATCCCAAATGAGCCAATTATTTACCACCACCTTAAGGCAAAGAGATACTTGGCCTAGCCTATGGTGACTCCAATGGGGGATGAGGATGATTCCTACTAGGATTCAGGGCTTGCATATGTTGGGACCATAGTAGATTATGATGCTTGGTAGACTACTAGGTTATGGGAAGGTGGTGGCCCTCTAGGCAGATCTAGAGATGGAGCAGTAGCAGAGGTGGCAAATCCTCAGGGGCAATGAGTGTGCTAGAGGATAGAGGGTGGATGGGGATAGGCTCTAGTAGTAGAGGATGATCCCAAGGCTGAGGAGGAGACTAAGGAGGATCCATATGATGAGGTATCATAACTTTGAGCATAGGTTTCTAGCTTGTAATCATAGATCCAGACTACACAAACTCAGATCCTAGAGAGAGACACCTTTGTGGCTACCTTATAGGTATATTTGAAGGTAACACAGGCCTAACTAGTAGATCGATAGGTATACTGGTGGGGATACCATGAGGAGAGGAACACACATCTAGCACAGATTGAATCCACCATAGAAGCTATAGAGAATATCATGCTTGAGTGGGAGCTTCTCAAATCCCAACTTGATTTTAGGACTACAAAGAGGGATCTACTGAATATCATCAGAGGGGAGACCTCAGCTTCTCAGGTTGCTCTTATGGCTCCATATGTATAGGGACCAATAGTATTGGATATGCCTACAGAGATCTAGATGATATAGGCTTTAGTCCAAACCCATATCAGGCAACAAGCATCAGATGTAGCCCACATCACTCTCCTGGAGGGAGAGGTCACACTACGCAATGACGAGATACCATAGAGATCCAATACTATAGGGACTAAAAGTACCAGGACACACCAGACAGGGTAGTCATTAGCATAGCATAATCATAGGACTCACAGGTCAGAGAGGTCCACAAGCACCAGTTCTAGGCGGACTCACAGGGAGGGTGGATCTGGTGGGAGAGACTCCTAGATAGGGGGCATATGCCCTATGTAGTACAATATTTATCAGATGTATGTACCATTTTTTAGTGTAAGGTCTGAGGACCTACACATTTGTAGCCTACGAGTATTTTTGACACACTTATGTACTCTTTTTGACACACACACACACACACACATATATATATATATATATATATATATGATCTGACTTTGATTATCTCATTATATGTGTATATTTTCATTGTTATGTTTATGAGATGCACATGGATGCAATGATTATATGTTTGTTTAATCGATGCTATATTATGTGATGCATTGATGACATGCACTAGCTAGATGATGGATGTATGATTAGATGTTGTTATCTAGATGCATAGTTGGACTACTATGATGTGTGCATATGGATGGAATATTTATGTTAAATGCATATTTGATTTGATTTGCTTGTATGTATTTAATTTACAATATGATGAATTCAATGTATGTAATGCATTATTTACATGATGTAATATAATATAAATGAATCTGTATGCTTTAATCACTTAAAACATAAGGAATGAATGCAATATGAATTTAACAATCTAATGGATGATACCATAGAATGTATAACAATCATAAATGCAATTGATATATCTTATCATAATAATTTAATCAATTGGAAATCCATATGTGATATGAGATAATGATATTGTTTCTCTTCATAAACTTTTGTAAGTTAAAAGATATGCACAACATAGTGAGTGGTCATATAAATATCATTGCTGATATCTATACGATATCTAACTTGTTTTATGAACACCCCTTAACAAACAAACTCTCATAAAAATAAGTTGAGAATTGATTGATTGATGTGATTGTTTTGCTATTTGGGAATTTTTGAGGTTTTCCATGAAACTCAAACACCCTAGTTGACTTATCAAAAGTTGTATAATGACTATACTAGACTCCTGAAAGATAAAATTTTTACTATGAAATACCAAGCTATTCATTATCCCTGTGTGTGCAAATGAATATATTAGATGAGACATAAGGCTACCTCATTTCCAGGTGGGATTTATTCAGCCCATTGTTGTAATGAGGATCACCAAATGTCCACCTGGTCCTAGGTTTGGACTTAGTTGGACTAGACCACTAGGGAATACATGTCACCTAAAGCTAGCCCATTTGTAAATTGCTTAGACTTACCCCAATGTCAGGTGGGATTCATTCAACCCATTGCTGTATTGGGGATCACTCTATGACTTTCAAGTATTGACCATTCCAGGGATTCAAGCTCTTCACCCCCTTCTTTTATTTTGATTTATTGGGATACTTGCTCATGTATAGTGATAAAAATCACTATTTATTTTGTATTTGTTTTTTTTTTTGTTTTGAGTGAGGGATTTGAATTGATTTTGGGATTTTAATCCTTTTTTAGACAATGTATTTCTTTGTTAGAGGGGAGCTTGTCCTTTTACCAATGACCCATACTATAGACCATTGTGTATCACAAAATGAGTAAGTAACAAAACCTTTCGCTTAAGGTGACTAGGACCACTTCGTAGTGTTCATATTTCTTTGCCCTAATTAGGATTGTTAATGTGTTTGATTAGTGATGGGATTATGATATGCTAAGTGCTATCAAAACTAGACCTCATCTACAAAAGTAAATATAGCTTTCTATAAAATCTTAGAAGACCACTAGGTATGGCTAAATGACCGAAACCCTAGTTTATTCTTCATAGCAATGGGAGGGGTTGTGTTGAGAAACACAATTACTCACAAGGGTGATGGATGATGATGATGCATAGATGCATTATTGAAATACAAATTTGGTGTCATTTGTAATATTGCAAACAAAACCTATCCTAATTCATGGTGCTATGGATGGAAATGCCTAATGCAATGCAATAAAATAAATGCATGTGCAAAATGAAATGCATGATGCAATTTTTATATGAAATTTTGAGTATTTTGCAATATTTTTAAATTTTATTGTTGTTTGATTTTTATGGATTTTTAAAATTATCAATGTTTTGAATTTTTTAATGTTATGTATGGAATGCATTAAGGTGGAGAATATTGAGAGTTTCAGGCTCCTCAACACCTTCAAGTGATGTTAGGTAATACATTCTAGGTTCAATCTTCTCAAATATGATATAAGGACCTAACCAGTTGGCCGTAAATTTGTCTTGCAAGTGTAGTGGTAGGTTTGAGTTCTGTTGGTTCTCTTTCAGCACAAGATAACCAAATTCAAAGTCTCTCATATGGACCTTATTATTATAATCTCATTTTATGCGCTCTTGATAGCTCTTGATAAAAATGAAGATGCTCTAGGGTATTCACACGACGTTCATCAAGAAGCATCAGTTGGTCTAGGTGAGCTTGCCACACAGTGTCATCATCGATGAACTCTTTCAATGCGACGCATAGAGTTGGGATCTCCAAATCTAAGGGTATAATGGCCTTAATTCCATATACTAATAAAAATGGTGTTGTCATATTGTGTGTCCATATTCTAGTTCTGTGAGCCCATAATTCAAGGGGTAGCTAGATATGCCAATCTTTTTGGTTATATTGCACCATCTTTTTCAATATGGCTACCACTGTCTTGTTTGAAGCCTCAGCTTACCCTTTTACCTATAGATAGTATGGAGTCAGAAAGATGTATTGTATATTATACTTAGATGTTAAAGCCTTCATATTTTTGTTCATACAAAATTATTTTTGATGGTATTCCAAAATAACTAATGATATTGTGAAGTATAAATTTTGCAATACGTGGTCCAATTATCATTGTCAAAGGGATTGCTTCCACCCACTTAGTAAAATAATCAATAGCCGTTATAATGAATGTATGCCAACCTGATGATGAGGGATATATATTTTTGATTAGATCTAAACCACACTAAGAAAATGGCCAAGCTGCTTGAATGTGATGTAATACCTATGATGGCAAGTGTGTAAGATTAGCATGATGCTGATATTTGATGCATTTCTTGACATACGTGGTGCAATCCTTCTCCATAGTGGGCCAATAATAACCCATTCAAAGGATGCGCTTGATAATGGCCATGCCACTAAAATGGCCATTGCATGTACCATCATGAGCTTGCAAAATTTCCCAAGTTGATTCTTGGGGCTCAAGACAACGAAGGAGAATTCCATCATAGTTTTGATGGTACAAGATGTCACCTAACAAGATATATTATCACTTTCTATATAAATGTGCATTTTGTGGCATACGACAATCCATAGAGGATTCAACCAAGCTTGAGGAAGTCATGAAATTGAGACACCCAATCCTCATAAGCTTTTGCCTTGACTAACAAGACAACTTGTTCCCCTAGCAATTCACTATGTGTGAATGCAAACTGGGATACAACCTTGTGGTGAATGGTGATGCCATTCCTTGTAGGACCCTATGAGATCAAAGACCCCTAGGATGCCTTCTTTAGAAAGTATCTATATTTATAGAACCACTCATGGTTTGGTTCTATATGAATCATGTTGACTGATTCCTTGTTATCAAAAGCCACACGTTGCATCATGACATGTGATAGCATCTTTAAATGAATGGTAGTAAAATCAGTAGACAAATTCTAAGGGATTAAAGATCCCAAAGATGCCATAGTGTCTATGAATCTGTTCTACATACAAAGGATTGCCTCGATGTCATACCACTCTAGTTGGGCTAGATAAGTCTCAAGAAGATCCTTGTAAGCTTTTAGGATAGGACACCTACATTGAAAAAGTCCCTTCACTTGATTTACTATGATAAGGGAATCACCAAAGATGTTTAACCATTTAATATTCATGGTGATGGTTGTTTAGAGACCCAATATTAGGGCCTCATATTCAAAATTATTTTTGGTACAAGGAAAGTCTAGCTTAAATGACAAGGGTATTGGAGCACCTTGTGGCATGAAGAAGACAATTCCTACACCATCCCCTTGCTCACACTTTGAACCATCGAAGAAAAAATTCATGTCAGCTTTGTTATCTAGTTCTTTGGGTTTGGGTGCCTCTAATAATGCAAATACTACATCATCAAGAAGTTCTATGGTGAGGGGCCTACTATTATGGAGAGGCACCTCTACTAGTTGATCAGCTATGACCTATCCCTTGATGGAATTTTGGATGATGAATTCCAAATCAAATTTTATCAATAGCATGATCCACTTTGTAGTATGTGTATTATGATATGTCTTGCTCATCATATACTACAAAGGATTTTGTTTGGATATCACATACGTCGTATGACTTAACATATAATGATGCAACTTCTTCATTGCAAATACTACTGCTAAACATAACTTCTCCATGTATGCATACCCTAGCTCATAACTCACCAAGGTGTGAATGATATAATATATGGCTTGCTCTTTATCTTGTACATTCTTTTGGGCTAACATGGTTCCTAATGCAAATTCAATAGCCGATATATATAACAGAAAAGGCACATCCGGTCTTGGTGGAGCTAATACTAGTGATGTTTCCAGGTATTTCTTAATTTTAGTAAAGGTCTCTTAACAGTCCTCATCCCAGTTGAATGGGTCCCTCTTGTGTAGTAGCCGATTCATGGGTTAGTATTTATATAATAATTGTGTGATAAATCACTTTATGGATGCTACTTTACCTTGTAGGATTCTTAGCTCTTTGATATTTATGGGAGAATACATTTCAATAATGACCTTGACCTTCATTGGATCAACTTCAATGCCTCATTTTGAAACAATGGGTCCCAAGAGTTTTCTTGAAGTTACGCCAAAAACGCACTTCTTGGGATTCAACTTGACATTATGCTCTATCAAGCGATCGAAGACCTTTCTCAGGACCTCAACATGCTCTTCTCATAGTAATGACTTTGCCAATAAGTTATCCATATAATCCTCAAGGATCTTGTGCATGTAGTCATGAAAAATGTATGTCATGGCCCGTTGATATGTGGCACCAATATTTTTGAGGCTGAATGGCATAACTTTATAATAGAATGTTCCCCATGGTGTTGTAAACATGGTTTTGTATTGGCCTTTAGGTTTAATCTGAATTTGATTGTAACCAAAAAAACCATCCATTAAGGAGAGCATATCATGACCGACAGTTGCATCTACAAGAGCATCTATGTTGGGCAAGGAAAATTAATCCTTTGGTGTTTCCTTGTTGAGGTCTTTGAAATCCGTACAAATATGGATCCTTCCATCAGGTTTTCCTACACGTACCATGTTTGATACCCATTTTGGATAGTCGATGGAAATAATAAATTGTACATCCATTATTTTTTGCAACTCATATTTAACCATTAAAGCGATGATTGGATGCATCTTTTCGAGCTTCTGCTTGATAGGTATTTTAGAAGGATCTAGTGAAAGGTTATGAGTAACCATTTTTAGATCTAGTCCCGACATGTCCTTGTATGTCCAAGTAAAGAGATAAGGTCTCTCTTTCAGTAGAGGGATGAGGTTGGCACACTCATCAGGAGATAGACTCTCTCCAAAATTAACCTTCTTAGGATTAGTGGGATCATCACTGATATCCACATCAAAGGTTTCCTCTACTAACATATGTGATCCCTCCTCAAGCTGGTGAGGTGTAGGAATTAGGTGGATGTCATTAGCTGGGTTTAAAGGTCCTACATCAAAATTTCCCTCAACGTGATAAACATCATGTCCAAAAATTGGCACAAAATAAAAAGGTTGCAATATTTCTTCATTAGGGAAGAAATATTCAGGCTCTAGTGGTGAGTCAACATGATTCCAATCAATAAAATCTACATTAAGACACAATGGTTTGGCAGGATCAACTGAGTTGTGAAGTGGAGTGGTCAAATCGATGAAGATCATATTGATGGAATGGATTAGATCTCCAGGACCACGTGTGTGTGAATCTACCTTATTTGTGCTATTTTCATACCCAATATGTGGCTTTGGGGGTATGGGGATCTCTAGATCTGATCTATGAATAGATTATCAGATGGGATCACTAGGCTCAAGGTGTTGCATATATGTCGACAGATCAGGGAAGACTATATGATAAATCATATCTAAATTGGGTGATCTCATTTTGAGGTGCGGTCCAGGATAGACTCTCTAATACATTTCATCGATGTTGAACGATTCAATATGATGGTGTAAATAGTGAGTCCTAAGATAAGTCCTCTTGGTCTCATATTCATCATTTCTATCATATATAAGTCCTTCACTCTCCCTACTGAACTAGAGCGATTAGCAAGATGAGGCCCAAGGTAGGCCCATTATGTTTCATCCTCATAGTCGCTATCATTTATGAAGTATCTCTCATTATTTATCACTAGCTCCATGGGTAATAGATGATATAGATTTAGAAGGCCTAAGTAGGACAACTCAGTTTCATACTCATATCATTCATTGTTTGAGGATTGTTCATCATCATTACTCCCAGAATCATAATCTGGTCCATTGCTTTCAATGATAGACTCTGCTATATCTTCATCAAGAGCATCTCTTGATTCGATATTTATTATTAGATTAGAATTTTGGGTTTGCATGCCTATGTCATTGGTAGTTTCATGACTTTCAATGTCCAAGTTAGCGCTTGGTATGTTATCTGAACCAACTCCCATTGAGATGTCATCATGATAACTCGTAGGTGGATCGATAGAAACCATAGTCACTAGTTGGTTACCCATTTGTATATAGGAAAGGTTATGGTGATAAGGATTACAATACACATTATACCCTAAACTAAGGTTTAGATTATCGAGAGATGCTGCTAAAATTTTGTCATGTCCTCTAATATGGTAGCCCAACTTGAACCTATCAGTTGGCAACTCATATTGTGGTTCAATGAGATTTCAATACCCTTGCTCGAATAAGACTAACTCATAACCATGCCAATGGTAATATTCAAAATATCACAAGGTAAACTCGGGGTTGGAAAAATAATGAACATTCACCATGAATGATTCATCATCATCCTCATATGTGGGTGTGTGATTTACAGGTTGGTCAAACCCTCCATAGATGAAATTTGTTTGGTTGGGTGGCACCCCTAGTGGTACTACCATCCCTACAGGAAAGCGATGGGCTTGAGGTCAGCCCATGTCCTGTGTAGTCTTGATAAATGGTGTGAATGTCATGTTTTGCACGATATATTCCGCTAGTCTAGGATTAACCAAATGTATGGTCACCTATGGTGAATATGACCCTACTGAAGAAGTAGGTAAAGTAGGCTAAGGTACCTCCTTGACTTAATTTTGAGCATCCCCTTCGTCCATGGGACTAGGAACCTTGATAGTTGCTACTTTGGGTGCTTGCTTTAGCTCTTTTTCACCCAGATCTACCTTAAGCTTCATGTCATTCCTAAGCATCATGGATGTCGTAGGCTTTGTTGAAGCTGTTGTTGTATGCTATGATAGTTGTGGTGTTGTCGTGGAAGGTCCTGCACACACTTATTTTAGTTTACCTTCTAGATGTTTGATTGGAAATGTAGGTCGTATATCCAGGTGCATTGAAGGGAGAATGGAATCTCCAGGTAAATCTACTAGGTTCACATACTTAAATGGTTCTTCGTTAGAAGGTACCATGTGAACTTATCCCTCATGTATATATTTAATACATTGATGTAAAATTGAGGGAATGCAATGCATATCTCTTATCCAAGGCCTCCCAAAGAGGATGTTATATCGCATTGGACCTTCTATTATGTGACACATCACAAGGATGGTCTTTAGTCCAACCTAAATTGGAAGAACTATAGTATCTACCATTGAGCATAATAGCACATCGTTAAATGCTCTCAAGGTGAAGGTAGAAGGTACAATGTGTGATTTCGACAACTTCAGATACGCCAATGCCTTGGTAGTAATAATATTGATTGATGACCTTGTATCAATCAATACCCATTTAAATGGTGTGTGGTTAACACACACAATTATATGTAGTGGTGGGTCCATTGTAGCAGTAGAAACCATTTTAATCTCATGATCATGAAATTGAATCACTAGCTCACTACATTGTTGCACGTGTCCCATGAAATTTGTGAATGCCTTGGGGTCCTAGGACTGAACTTCAATAGACCTTAATATTTCCATGAGTGTCTCCATATGCTTAAGAGACTACTGTATTAGTTCATATATTGACAACTTTGTTGGAGTTGTCTAGAGGCTTTGAACTAGCCTACTCCTCATAGTCACCACCGGTCTTGTTGGTGGGCCTGGCATATTTTGTGTTGGCCTTTGAGGGTGCATATATTGAACTATAATTGGAGATGGATGCATATTTGGTTGCTCATACCTCCATTATCTTGTGACAACATTGACCATGTCGATGAATCCTTGAGTTGGTGGTTCAACCCGCACTTGGTTCACATGACCAACATTGTTCCCATGGCTTCTGATTCGGTAAGGGTCTAAATCCCCATATTTTGGTATCTAAGTAAGTCAAAGTTAGCCACCATTTCATCATTCGAACAAGTGAAACATACATCCTTCAATGTCATATCCTTTTATTCAATGGAATGAGCAATACTGATCGTATCTATACCCTTTTGGTTTGGGTTGGTTAGGGTCTTGCAACTTGATATCTAGTAATTTAATGGCCTTAGCCTTGCATAGTTTATGGAATATCGATGTCATCGAATCCAACAATGGTGTGAACTGGTGAGGAGGGCATTGCTCTTTATTCTTACCCTTCTTGTTATTGTTGCACTGGTCATATCGTGCATGAGGAGGTTGGGCTTGATAGTTTTATTATTGCCCCTTATCCCATTTTTGGAGGTTTAACACCACTTGATTCACATGGGCCGGCTTGGCCTGGTGATTCTGATTTTGGGTGTTCTTATTATTCCAATCCTTCTTGTTCTGGAGCTTCAAGTTACCCTCCTGTAACTTGATGTCCTCAATTACCATGGCTTGTACCAAGGCCTCCTCAAATGTTTGATATTGTTGTAACTGCAACAATAACGAGATGTTCTTAGCACAACTCTTAGTAAACATTCGAGTCAGTTCTATGGTTGGAATGGAAAATGGCAACTTTGCCATTAATGTTCTCCATATTTTCCCATAGTCAATAATCGGCTCATCATCATGTTGTATTAGAGCAGCTAGATCGGATAGGTTTATTTTCTTCTGAAGCCGAAGGAGAAGCATTCAAGAAAAGCATTAGCCAATTACTCAAAACTAGTTATGTTGTGCCTCTTAAGTTGGTTGAACCACTCTCGGGTAGGGCATGAAAGGGTTGTAATGAAGGTTCTTAGCAACAGAGCATCATTTATTTCTATCTGAAAGCACATATCCATAAATATCATGATATGTTCTTGAGCATCTTCCTCTCCTTCAAATTTCTCTAGCTTTGGCATCTCAAAGTGCTCGAGATATGCTAGAGTAGGTATTGAAGGGCATAGAGGTTCATTGTGTATTTTGCTCAAGGTTTGATTTTGATGAGTTGTCCCCTATTTCTCTATTGCTCTTACCTTGTTTGACAAGGCCTGGTAGGCCTTCAAAGATAGAATTTTCTCTTATTTGAGGTCTTTGAGGAGCCTTTAGAGGTAAATTCTTCTTCGGTCAAGGTGGAGGACTAGGCTCATCCTCCACATCGACTAAGGAGATTTTAGGATATTCATGTTCTTGCTCATCTCCTACTACTTCCTCGTACTATGTACACCCATGATGTTCAAGCACTTGGTGTTGCATCATGTTTTGGACCATGTGGTGAGTACGGGTTTCAATGTGTTCAAGGTGCAATTCAGGCTATGAAGTAGCTCATCTATGAGTGTGCTCTCTATATTCACTCTAAGAGGGAAAACTGGCATGATCCAATCACTTCTCTCTCTCAGCACACTCCTTTTGGTCAAGGATGCATTGCTCGTGCATGTGTTGCTCATAAAGATGTTGCCTTAGCAACCTCTATCTTTGAGTATCCTCATTTTTGACATGCTCACACTCTGCATGTACGTATTTCAATTGATCTTGGAAGATCCTCTACCTTTTTTTTGACACTAATTTTTATGATCGATCTAGCATATCGGCCGTGTGTGGTCTCTAGTGGGTTTGCTTAGTTTGGGCAGCTTTGTTGGTGTGACCCCAATAGACTTGTCTACCATGCTCTTACCTTTATCCATATAGATGGAATTTTTATTCTACTGTTGTCTGTGATCTATGCCTGCATGAGTTGATGGGGCATGTATACTACGAGAATTCTTAGAGCATTCTCCTAGTTATCTGATAGTCCTACGTGTGCTCTCACTACGTGCACTCTTAGAACAAGAATGTGCAGTCAAGGCTCTACATCCTAATTTCCCTAGGATTCTATCAAGACCATCAAGTTGTCTAGTGCACCATGGATCATGTGGTGGTGTACCATTGACTCTAACTTTAGACATGTCAATCATGAACTTGGAAAGTTCATTATTGTTTGGAGTCTATGTGGGCCTATGCTCTGAAGTATCCCTCTCTTCCTACCCCTGAATGGGTAGATTTTCTATTTTTCTATCTTGAACTAACGGGGGCATTGAGCCATCCTTAGCTCTAGTATTAATGGGAACCAACTTGGTTATAATTCCTTCCTCAATGATGTACTCTTCATCGGATCTAATATATCCACGAGGTGTATGATCGTGATATATGCTCCCATGTTTGAATACCCCATGTTGGATATCTTCCATGCTTGGATCTGTCTCACGAGGACCCCCATGTATAGAATTATCCCCTCTAATGCTCATTAAACGTCATTCGGGAGGATCTTGTGATTGAGGGTTTGATGCATTTTGTGTTGTACATTAGGTGGAGATTTAGCTTTGACCTCGATTCTACATCGATATCGACCTCTCCATGGAATAACCATGATATGGATTATCTCGTATGTAAATTTTAAAGTAAACAAAGCAAACAAGAATGATTATCTCTTTTAAAATTTCTTTGTGATCCCTAAACTGGTTTGAGTGTGTTTTAGATGTGTTGTGATCATAAACTAACTCTCATTATTTTTTTAGATTTGTTGATGATATACTTGTCATTAGTTTAATTGTATTTTCACCTATATGCTCGTAGCTCGACAATCAACAATGAAAGTCATGGTCATGTAAACCCCCCAAAATGTGGAGATGAAATCCACACCCGAGAAGGGAGCACAAGTCCTATCGATCCTCACCCATAGCATCCTATGTGTAGTGATACACCCCTAAGAAGAGGAATGCATGCTATTTTGCATGGTTAGGACAAATCTTGGAGTTGGTATTGGCCAAAAGAATAAGGTTCATGGGAGTTGAGCCAATGGATGGAAATGACTACCACCGTCATTGAACTCTACTAGTGGTTGGATATGACTTCCACTCACCAGTGTTTAAATGTTGTGTGGTGTGTGTGTTCATTTTAACTTTGCATGAAAAGGAAAATGCAACACCAAGCATACAATGCTCTTTCCTATATGCCTAATGATAAATATATTTTAATATTAAAAAATATGCATCTAATTATCTAAATTATTTTTAGAGAATGCAAATAAAATGATATAATTGACCTCTAATTGGGCCACAATAGGAAAACTCTAAAAATAGCTATGACCTATTATCCATGGGATAAAACTCTAGGTAACAATGCTCACTATGGGACAGAGCTGTAGGCCAAAAATTTAGCCATGGTTAGAGCACAAGCGATAGCTAACATTTGCTAGTTGTGGCTATTAGTTCTAACTATGGTTGATAGATGACATCATGACATTTTGATAAATTCTTTCTCCTTACTATTTTTCTAGGTGATCTGATTACCTATTAACAATAAAAATAGTGAAGAAAGAAAATTCATAGGATCAGAGTTACCTATATTCCTTTTCTGATGGAGAGATAATTTGCTATCTGTCTATTTTTCTACTATGTTGCTAATCATAGTTGTTATGCATGACAGAGACTATTCACCGCAATTGTTAATAGTGGCTGACACCTACAACAAAAAATAAAATAAATACATTAGTTATACAAAATTTGTAGGGTTTCCATCATGATCACCATCTGTATCATTGTGAAAAGCATATACCTAAGCTATCATACCAATTAAGTGCAAATTTAAAGCATTAAACCACAATAACATGAATTTGACAAGAAAGAGGAATTTCTTTGTATTAATGGAATGTAAATCGATTACAATTTCATCCCTCTTAGGGATACCAAATTCATGATACAATTAATAAAATCAATGATGCCCCACAATGGGGTTGGTATAATCCGTAGACTCTTCATGAATGTACATGAACTACTTAAGGCTAAATATAGCCTTCTTCTCCCTTGGTTGGAGGCATATGCTATCTAGAATGCCTTGAAATGCTTAGATCTTGTAAACCCTGCATTCAAGAAACAACATGAAAGGGGTTAATAACAAAGGAGGCCTCTCTTGATGAGGCTCTTGATAGACAATTGCATAAATTGATGATAAAGAAAGTAAGAAAGCATGTAAACCTATGAATATGTGCAAGAAATCATCAAATTACTGTAAATCTTATAAATAAAGCATGAAATCTAGCTATTATGCATCTAAATTAGCCATTAGAACTTGAAATGCATGAAATCTCAAGAAACTAATCTAAATTGATAAATGCAAGGAAATGGAAGCAAATCTACCTCTAAATCCTAAATTTAACCATGCAAATGCATAAAGGAAAGCTAATCTAAGTCAAATTCACCTAAACACATCTTGAAAAGGGAAATCTATGATTAAAACAAAGGGAATAAGATTCAAAACCCTTACTACGGGTCTAAGGAGTAGTTGGCATTATTAGCCATAGTTGACAACCATAGTTGAGGCAAAAGTATTCTTCCTCTTGTAATAAAGGTTTGGATCTCTGATTCCCTTCATGGAATTAATGATCAAGGGTTACTTTTGTCTTCTTGCATAGATTTGTGGTATATATTCTCTGGATTTGTGGTGGAAGTGGCTCGATTGTGGATTATTGTTCTTCTTAACCTCTTGGGACTTCCATAGCTTTGAATGCACTCATTATTGTCAATTAGGTAGCAATAAGGCACTCTTCAAGGGTTGAAAATGGCTTCACAATCTGATAGGGCTTCACTGCATTCAATTAATACTCCCTCTATATTTTATTCTCAATTTGGAAGGGGGTCTTATAGCACTTCAAATCCCTAATATTAGCTTAGTTGGGAAGCCAAGATCAAGATCCAAGAGGTTGGATCACTTGTGAGGTAAACTCTCAAAGCTTCCCCCCCCAAAACCATTTGAATACAATTGTAACCAAATTTAACTCAGCTTGGGATTCAAAATAATTTTAGGGCTAGTCACGGCTCTGAGGCACATCTAGCTCTATTACCCATGGGTTCTAGTCATGGCTAAGGTTGAGTAGGCCAACTCTACCCAAATTGAGTGGTTAAAACCACTACTTTATCTTGGAATAGTCCAAGATCATTCATATGGTCTATTAGGATGCCCATATGAGTAGTCCCCTACACATGATCCATTTTAGGTGTCTACACTTAGAGTGTTAGAAAGTGAAAACCGAATATTTACACTTGATAGACCATTTGTTGGTTCTTAAACTAAAAATTAGTTCATCCTATCACCCTGAGATAGATGGATAGAATAAGAGGGTGAATCAAGTTATAGAAGATATTTTGAAAATGTATTATATGGATCAACATACTAAATGGAAATATTATTTATACCTAGTTGGGTTCACATACAATAATAGTTATCATGCATCACTAGGTATGGCATCTTCCAAAGCCCTGTATGGAAGCAAATGCAAGACTCCCTTGTCACAGGATAATCCATAATATCAAGTAGTGATAAGATCAAAAATATAAAATAAATGGAAGATCAATTGAAAAGAATTCAGAAAAAGTTGAAAGAGATCGTAGATCACCAAAAGAGTTACGTGGGCTTCAAAAGAACACTGAGAGAATACTTTGTAGGTGACAGAGTTTTCTTAAGGGTGAAACCTAAAAATTTTCTATAAAATATTTCAAACTTGACTCTAGATATGTGGGTCTATTTGAAATTATGGGCAATAAAATCCCTATTGCATACAAACTTGCTCTATCGCTAAGCTTATATAAAATCCATAATGTCTTACATGTGTCCCTCCTAAGAAAGTACATTGTTAACACCAATCACATTTGGGATGTTTCCAATTCGTAGATGTCATACCCACAAATAATTGAAGTGCATCTTGTAAGAATACTTGGTTTTAGGACCAAGAACTTGACAAGAAGGAATATTGAGTAGTATCGGGTTCAATGGGACCACTACACAGATAAAAATGCCACATGGGAGAATGTGGTTGAGTAAACATGAACATTTTAAAAAAATTTATATATATTAATGATGCATATGTATATATGTGTGGATGTATAGCTGAAATATTGAGTAGAGTTACTTTTATGTATGTTTTGGTTTATGCATGAATATATTGTTGAATAAAACATCATGTGAATGGATTGTTCAAACAAGTTTGAATTTGATAGGTTTGTGAATGAATATGATTACATAATGTATGGTTTGTGAATGGATTTTTATTGATGGTTATATGAATGAATATGAAAAAGTATTTGTGTTAACTTATTCTTTAACCATGCACTAAACATAGGGACTGTGTTTATTTCTAGTTGGGGAGGATGTAATGATCTCCTCGCACGACCATTGAATAACATATGAGTTGATGGTTTATGCTTGCCTTTATTCCTAAAAAGTGGTACTATTGATGGATGTTGTGCTTGCAAGACCAAGTACATACCCTCGAAGAACAAAAAAAGATCGATGAAACAAGGTAAGTGGGGAAGTAATGATTCAATTTGTGAGTACGTGGAAGCTCACATGAATTGCATTTCATATAGGGCATCATGAATGAATTGCATTGGGCGATTGTTTTAATTTGTTGTATAAATGTTGTTTGTTGAAAAATAATGAACACCTTCGAAGGCAATGAAAGTGTTAAGACATAGGATTCAACTTCTTCTAGAAAATGAAGGTTGCGAGATGCTAGTGAAGGATATTTGGAGGCATAGTTTAGTGTAGTGAGTTATAAAATTGTTTACTCCTTGTTTTGAAGGTTATAAATAATATAGGAATTATTAAATGAAAATTAAAATGAAAGAGTTGTAAAATTAAATATATATATATATATATATATATAATTATTATTTTCTTTATTAAAATGGATGACTAGTTTAATGATGGGTTTTTTGATTTGCAACCATGTGTATAGTGTCATGATTGTTATTGAACCTCTTCCATAACTCCTTGAGCAAAAATAAAGGGAATGAGGGAGAGGAGGGTCATTATTATTTTCCACACATTATGTTTTATGGGCATGAAGAGGGGTGTATGATATTGTTGGTGGGAATTATTTTTTGCATGGTAGAACTATTTTTTCTTTGAAAAAGAACTAGTTTTGCTTAGTGTTCAGAAATAAGAAAGGAAGTGGATCACTGTGTTATTTGCTTGGAACTATGTTTATAGTCGGTAGCACACCAAAAATTAATACGGACACACCAGATGTCGAATTACCAAATCAAGTTATTTTGTTTTGGGTTGCTTGCAAACCTCTTGAATGTTAGGACAAATGTTTTCAATGTATTCGATTTGCTATGCATTAATATATATTATTTTAGCTCACTAGAAGAATTACTGTTAAATTGGGTTGACTGGTTGTGATCTATAAAGCTTTAGTTGAACATATTGTGCTAAGCAATTTTATTTTTGGATGATTTTCTATGTTTAATAAAAGGACTCATCTGTTAGATTAAATGTTATTCCCTAAAAATGATTATAGCCTTGTGACACCCATGGTTTAGCTATGGGGATATGAATGAAAAATTAGGATAAAAATGTATGAATATTTTACCTATGTACATGAGTGTTCGAGTTCGTATATTGAAATGTGTGCATGTTGGAAATAAATAATGAGAATTTTTATGAGCAAAAATAAGCTTTTGCAAAAAATATTCTATTAAAATTGAATGGTTTAGATGTTTAGTTATTTTTTTTATGGATTGGCTTGCTACAATTGTAAGTGCTTGTTAAGGCATGTGAAGATGCATATGCATGTTAGTTACACTTTAGATTGTACGATGGACAAAATCTGATCCCTATGGCTAGTACCTAAAAAATGCCTTATGAAGTACTTTGTGTGGTGCTCGTAATTTGGAGTGAATATGTTGTAGTTTGAAGGGTTCTCTCTTATCGGAGCTCGTGCAGAATTAATCCAAAAGTTAACCAAAATTGGTGAGAGGAGGATTATAGAAAAATATTCAATCCTAGATAAATAAATATTATCTATTCATCATTTGACTTGACAACAAAAACAATGTTTATCGATGTGTTTGATATGAGAAAGTGGAAACCAAATGAAAACATTCCTTTAAAATATTGCAGACATTCATTTATAGTTGTATCTATTTTTGAAATTGAAGGTTATTTTAAAATATGAAAAGTTCATTAATAAAAGTTGATAAAACTTCCCAAATATGCAAGCATGTTATGTTGCATAAAGGGATTTAAATTTGGTTCAATGAGGATTATTTAGATCGTGTTTGTTATTGAATAGTAAACTATTTATTTCAGAGGTAGTTATCCTTGACATTCAATGTTTTATATCAAGGGAAAATCATTCTTAATAAATTGCTCACCTTAACTATATATCCAACAATGTGAAAATGGATGATTTTTCTTTAATTATTAAAGGAATATCAATATAGTTGAATTCTATCTATTTCATTCGGACTGGAGTATTATAAAAGTTTAATTGAAGTTATGATCGACTGAAGTGTTACAAAAAATAAAATAAACTTATGATAGGATGAAAACCCAGGTAGGAAATTTAGATATTAAGTTTAAATCAAAGGTAAACTATACTCTTGGAGAGAGTTCTAGATAATTAACATGTTCATGTAGTAAATGGAAAAAATAAAATATTAATGCATTAAATTATCGCGTTAGCTAGGATGGGTAAGTTGAGATTCTTCCTGTCGGCCTTGCGTCAAGTGAAACAGTTTAATCATATATGGATGAAATATTTGTGTTATAAAAATTATTAAGTCTCTCGAGATAGCACGTGTTGATAACTGAAGAGGCTTGTAAACCAATGAAATAAGAAAAAAATATTAAATACCTTGCATATTCCTTTCGAGAGGAAAGTAAAGCATAGTTTATTTTGGAATTATTTAAGGTATTAATGTTGTCTTCTACAATACGATAGGAAATCTATAATAGAGGACTTGAGAATCTTAATAGCTAAACTTGATAGCATGATGTGTCTTGGAAATAAGGCCTTAATATAATATATATATAAAATATAACCTTTAGATAATTTAAAACCCTATCGAATTATAAGTGGTATATATAAAGCTGGTTCAGGATAAAGAACACAAGTTTATACTGATAGGGGGGGTGAACAGTATAATATCACTTTTTACTTTTTCTTCCAAATCAATATTATGTTGTGTAAAGATAACAATATCAATAGCAATAATCAAAGCAATGCACAAAAACCATACACAATAGAGACACCACAATTTACATGGTTCACCCAATGTGGGCTACTCCATGGAGAAAATATTTTACTAAAACTTTCTCAATCAATATCTTTGGGAATCACTCCCAATTACAATGTTTATGGACCTTTGTCCAAAGGATATTTTGATCCCCTAATATCAAGTTTGTGGATCTCTTCCACAGGAGAACTCTTTCCCCTTATGCTCTGGCTATGTGATCTTATAGAAGACTTTATCTCTCTACTACACTGACTGGTGGACCTCTCTCCACTTGAATACTCCTCACTCAGATCTATATTCAACTATGATGGTTGCTAGATCTCTATCCACTAATACTCTATCCTCTGTACTCTATCACATCCAAAGCTTTGTCAATAGGCTCACTAAGAACCTACTCAATAGGCTCACATAGAACATGGTTAACAAGCTTACATAGAACTTGTCTAATGCTGAATAACAAGCTCACACAGAACCTATCCAATGCTGAATAACAAGCTCACACAGAACTTATACAATGGTGAATAACAAGCTCACCAAGAACTTGCCCAAAGCTGCTCTAGCAAGCTCACCAAGAACTTGCCCAAATCTGCTCTAGCAAGATCACCAAGAACTTACCCAAATCTACTCTAGCAAGCTCACTAAAAACTTACCCAAATATACTCTTGCAAGCTCACCAAGAACTTGCCCAAATCTTCTCTACAACTTTGTCCCAACACTGTCCTCAAATCTATCCCAAAGGCATTCTCAAAGGCTCAATCAATCATGCTCAAGTAGTACTCAAAATGAACTCAACAATGAATGACAATATCAACTCAAATCCACTTCATAGAAGCATAAAGAGAATTTGTAGAACCCTAAAATTGGGGTAGTTAAACCCTTAGTAAAAGATAAAAATTTGAATTTTAACCTCCAAACCGCCCGTTACCCGCTCCCCTTGTTTTTCGTGCCATTTTTAGGATTTGTTTTGACCATTGGACGATATCGTCGTCGATCAGATGAAATTGTCCTAGATCTGACGAATTCATTTGGAACAGAACATCCAAACGATTTCCTCCCAAAACTGATTTTCATAAATAACTCCTATTTCAACAGCTTCTCTAACTTGGGCAGAAAGTGTGTCTACGCAGTTAGAGTCTCCCCCATTGGAGGTCTCCCAAATTGGGATGATCTCCAACATCCTAACCTCTCCCTAATCCTATATAAACTAGGATTTTCTCAATTTATCTACCTGACTGACTGATTTTTCCTACAACTTTAGTTTTCGTGCATTAGAACACCTTTGTACTTTCGTTTGCATTGTGTATTTCAAGTTTTCTTGTAGGAATTTTATTGTTTTTTAGCCGGAGCAAGCTCGGATTGTCGCTGATGATCTAGACAATTTTGGATGATCCTATCGAAGATCGATGATGATCTCATACAATTGGAGGTGATCTCGACTGCAGTATATATTGGGGGCAATTATAGCCTGGAGTTTGCATTTTCTTATCTTTTCTCTTCATTTCCTTATACATTAACTTAGTTTATTCTATTTCTGTATCCTGGAGTTCACCTCATTTAGCATAGATGCATGATAAAGTTAAAATAAATTATTAAATTAATGCATTTCCTTTAATCATTATCTAGATTTGTCATTTATGCAAGTTTATTGTCATTTCTATCATTTCCCCTTGCTTTTGCAGTTGCATTTTTGGTCTTTGGTATCTGTTTTTGTGATTGCAGGTTTTTGACGAATTTGTTTGATGAATTCGTTAGGTCGACGATGATCTCGTCTGATCTCAGATGACCGACTGTGATCTGAGATGATTCTATGAAATTTTAGATGATTATGTAATATTTGAGACGATCTAGACTGCTACAAACCCTAGAATCTTCATCAAACATCCGAAATTAGGTACATTCCATCTTATTTTGCACACTTTCTACGTTTAGCACTTATTCATGTTTTTTGTATTCATATAAATCAGCATTGGCATATAGAATAGCTTAGATTCATCTTGGCCAAACCTAGGAATTGAATGATTGAATATAAAAATGAACACATCAAACCCATTTTCAACCTAGGCATGGAAACTGCCACTCAAAATTTTCCTGGTGAACCCACCATCCGTCGAAAATTCACCCTTATACCCCTCCCCCAAGAGGCGTGACCTTCAAAGGGCCTCTCAGTTTGAGGTATTATCCCATACTTATCGCATACCCCTTACAGGCACGGATCCTATAGCCTGAAGGTAAGGATGCAAAAAATTTGGAGTGATACATTTTGGTGAACCCGATGTGAAGAATAAAAACCTTTTGAAAACAATCCAAAAAAAATAATAATAAATGCATTTAGAATCATCAGACAAACAAGCAAGATTGCATATCATATTTAGATGGTAGATTATAATAAAATATGAGTTGTCACCATTAATATTGAAAATCAATTAACGACCATAGAGATTACTTCTATGCTTAGAGTACCTCAAACAAATAGGGTTCAACCTTTATGGGACGAACTTGATAGGATATTGAGTATCATTGAATCTAGATCAACCGAACTTAGGCAAATCAAGAGGTTTGTCCTAGATAGAATCCTGGATCCTAATCAGGTGACATTATATCATGAACTTCAGAGAGCTTGCCATAGGTGGTTAGCAGATAAAAGAGCACTTGTGTCTTCTGAATTGTACACCTTTGAGGAATACCTCGACAATGCAGTTGTAGTACATAAATTTCTATCTCGTATAGAGGATCAGGAGGTCATTCTTACGGATAGAAAGAGATGGAATAGAGTTCCTAGAGCTGTGTTATATCGAGAGTATTGCCATGAACTTTATTTCTACAGGTCAAAATCTAAAACAGATAATATCACTATAGCGTCAAATTCCTTAAAAACCATTTCCAATTTGAAGAGGAGAATTTCATGACTCCTGATGAACTTGATCCCATCAATGACATCCATAAACTATTTATAGAAAACTAAGCCATTATTTTATTATTATTATTTCTTGCATTTAGTATGTTGTTTGTTGTCTTTATAATATTATCATAAAAACAAAACAAAAATATAACAAAAATTAAAACATTTTATTTTAAGTATTATAGTAGGTATATAATTAAAATATATACCTCCCAAACTTGTCACGGATATATATATATATATATATATATATATATATATATATATATTCTAAAATCTAAGTTTAAGCATAATGACTAGACTTAGGAATGGAAAACAGATCAAGTAGAAGAATATTGGTTAGGAAAACCAAAGAATAAACCGAGATGTCCTTCCCGAAGACCCATTTCGAGAAGAAGGAACTCTAGACCAACAAGAAGAAGAGTTTGCTTAAGGAAATGAACAAAGAGAAACTGTTAGAGAGGAAGGATCCTCATCCCCTAAAATGTCTCCAGGAGGAGCTATTACTTTTGAGAACATGGAACATTTCTGGAAGTTCCTCAATACTAATATTGACACTCTTAATAGAGCAATCCATATGGACAAGGATCAAATTAGTGACACTCAAGCAACCCTAGAAGAAATATATCACACACGCACTAATCCCTTGTCCTTCGTTGATCAAGAAAGTGATCAAGTTGGACCATCCAATTTGGATATGGTCGCTATAATCCAAAACATGCAACAACAACAGGTTACCCAACCACCTAGAGTGCCTGTTACCAAGCCTAGAATTATTCCCACACAAAATAAACCTTCATTCACTGCTCTATTTAGCCAAGTTATTGATCAGCATACCTCAAATCAACAAAAGCCCAAAATAAAAACAAACACCAATTTCCAACAATCTAGGATACAACATAATGCTACTACAAATCTTCTTCATAATAATCTCCCTACAAACCATTTGCATAAGAGAAATATAACATCTAATCCTTACATCATGCCATCATACGCTCACATACCACCGAACCAATATGGTAGACAAACTAGTAATCTGGAAACCATGGTGAAATAGTTAGTCTCCCGCATGGACCAGATAGATCCCTACCATCCCTCGTACAATTATCGAGAGATGTGTAGTCAGCCTTTAGATCCTATAGTTGTTGCGCAACCATATCCTAAACACTTTCCTATGCTTGTCCTACCTATATACAAAGGAACCGAAGATCCCATAGAGCATCTTCGTATGTTTAGGATAGCATGTCATGATATATCACATGATGACTTGTTATTACTAAAAATGTTCTCGAAAAGTTTAGGATGAATGGTATTAGAGTGGTATTATCAATTACCCACTCATTCTTTGAGGAATTTCGAAGTAACAACCGAGTCTTTTGTTCATCAATTTAGTGCCTACATCGAACGGCATGTAACCATTAAATATTTGTACAACTTAAAACAAGACAAAGATGAATGTTTTACTGATTTCCTAGCTCGGTGGAGACAGTTGATAGGAAAATTACACTTTGTGTTACCTTATCGAGAAATGTTGGATATCTTTATCAATAATTTACAAGAACAACTATCCTATGAGTTATCAACTGCTACCTTGACCACCTTCGATCAAGCTATAGACTTAGCCCAAAGAGTGGAAGACGCTCTCATTAGGAGAGGACAGCTTAAAAAGAAATATGATGAGAAAAAATCTAGAAATCAATATAAAAATAAACAAGTTGTGGGTGATGGAGTCACTGATAGTAGAAACATTGCTAATGTTAATACTGCAAAAACAATGGAGAAGTTTATACTGAAACCTCTTGATAAACCACCTCGAGATTTTACTAGGTTAAATCAACCTCTATCAACCATTCTACCGCAATTATTAGAATGAGGTTTGATCCAATTACCAAATATCCGGGAACCTGATCCAACTATACCCGGATACAGAGTTGATTTACACTGTAATTTCCATAGAGGACCTGGAAACGCTACCAACTCTTGTAAAATATTAAAACATAAAATACAAGACCTGATTGATAACAATGAGATGGAGGTACAAGCCTTCCAACCTAAAAAAATCCTCCTAATAATGCTCAAAAGAATATCCCCCAAAATCAGAATCGAATGCCAATCAATCATTGGACATATTTCAACATCCTTTACCAAAGCATGGTAAAGAGGTGGCTAATAAAATTGAGCATCATAATTTTCCCCCTCCTACCCGATATGTAGGGACTATTAGTGGACATTAACCTGCTCATGATCTGCAAATTTTTGACACAACTTTATCCATGGTTACGACCAGACCTCTATATAATATTCGGACACTTGATATTAGTGATATAGAATACGAGACTGAAAGTGACATGGAAATCACATCAAATTAATTGAATAGTTCTGAAGATGAATAAGATGCTATTAAACCTATCACAAATTCTATGGTTCCAAAAGAACCATTTCCAAGAAGTGACACTATTAGACCATCATCTCAACAATTACTTTCTAATGAACAAGCCATAAACACTAGACCAAGACCCATTCATCATCCACAAAATAATATTGTAGGTACCATCGGAGCTGTTACTCGACAACAGGCTCAAAATTCTCAACAAGATCAAACTTAGAATGATGGATCAACTCCATTTGTTTTGAAAGTTATTAATAAAGGGAATCATGCACCTAATGTTCAACCTAAACCTCCTTATAATATTAATGAACAATTATCAAATACTACAACTAGAATTTCCCTTTTGGACCTTTTAAGATCTTCTCCTACACATAAGGATGAATTAATGCTCACATTAAGCCAAATTATGGTACCACCAAATATTCAACCTGAAGCCATGGCAAATACTATCATAACTCGAGAAGTCAATTGTATTGACTCCCGAGATAGAGATATACCGCAACATAGTTTACATAAGGATAACCCATTATATATTACTGCCCTAATTGGAGATGTAGTAGTTAAACGAGTCTTGATTGATAATGGTTCATATTTAAACATTTGCACTTTTGACTTCTACCAAATATTTGGGTTTAGAAGTGACGAAATGAAAAGAACTGATATGATCATAAAAGCCTTCAATGACAAAACACAAGAAACGTGTTTGGTTATTACTATCCCATTGCAAGTTGGTCCAAGAACCTTAGACACGACAGTGTTTATTGTACATTTCCCTGCATCGTACAATATACTCTTGGGTCGCCCTTGGATCAACGCGATGCGAGTTTTTCCCTCAACTTTACATCAGTGTGTTAAATTTGAATTTGAAAATCAGTTGGTTACCATTCATGGTGATCCCAGACCCTTTGATATGTGTGCTTTGGTAGAACCTGTTGGAGTTCAATTTTGCCCTGCTTTGTCATCCACACATCCTAATTCTAATCATCCATGTAAACGTGTGAAACACACACCCATAACATCATCTAATTTTTCTCCATCAACTCCACATCTACATATAGTTCAACCATCCTTTGAACAAACCACATTAGGACCTCAAAAAGATCCTAAACCCACAACCAATGCTTCTTGTTTTACTCCTATAACTTCCTACCTATAGACCCGTCCATCAAAATCTCTACAACGTCTACACCTACCAAAGGCATATTTTCCGCATCCAAAGATGTAGGAAATTTTCCTTCTACCTCTTATGCTCTTACTGATGAGCTCTTACCCAATTTATCTAAAATTCTTATATCAGAAAAAACAAACGCTGCTATGCAATATTCCCTTATCTTAAATAATTTGTCGCCCTCTCCTCGTACCTTGGGCCTCCCACAACCTATGGGAAGTATTTACCAGGTCGGGAGCTGTGCTTTTATTTATAAGGGATATGACTGGGGAAGAATACCTAGTAACATTAAGACACACTATGATGGATATGCTCGATGTTATTTTACTAATGAGTATATTAAAGCTAAGCCTATAATGCTTAAATTGGGATATAAGGGGAAAGGTTTGGGACCTTTCCAGAATGGTATGAAAGAACCTTTTGAGGTAGAGTCATGGCCCGCCCAATGTGGTGTGGGTCTATTTCCTAGTAAGGGTCAGCCCTTCCCATTTGAGGAGGATGACCATCTCATGTGTTACCAAGATTATTTGGATAAACATGATGTCTTGCATTTAATGCATAAGCCATTTACATGTAATATGCTATCCATAGCTTACCTTTAGATGATCGCTGAATTCAATGACGAGTTGGAGGGAGATATCTTCCATGATGTCTCCATTGAGGAATTTTTACATAACGGATTTTATTTCGATGGCTCTATACCTAGTATAGCCCATATTGAGGCCACGACTCCTCAAGACGAATTATCCAAACTAACCTCGGAAGAATTACAAGAATTGGGTGATTCACCCACCCCACCTAATTTTGAGAGAGATCTACACATGGAAGTAGAGAATGTCATAAAAATTAACATTGGAACCAAAGATAACCCTCACATAATCAACATTGGATCAGAATTGAGTCAAGAAAAAAAAGATAAATACATTGCATTTCTTAAAGAATATGAAGATGTCTTTGCTTGGACATATGAAGATATGTCGGGAGTAGACCCTTCTGTAGTTATGCATCACCTAGTAGTCCATCCGGATGCTAAACCTGTTAAACGTAAACTTAGAAAAATGCATCCTAAAGTGGCCTTACTAGTCAAAGGGGAATTAGAAAACTCATGAAGGTTATTTTTATACAAGACATTGATTATGCTGAATGGATCTCGAATGTAGTTCCAGTAACTAAGAAAGAAGCTACTAAAGTTAGGGTTTGCACAGACTTTAGAGATATTAATGTTGCATGCCATAAAGACGTTTTTCTTCTTCCCAACATGGATCAGATCATTGATTTTATTGCTAGGAGTGGAATGATATCCTTGATGGATGGATTTTTTGGTTATAATCAGATCAAGATAGCTCCTGAAGATCAGGCTAAAACAACCTTTATTACCCCTTGGGGGACCTTTTGTTGGAAAGTGATGTCATTCGGTTTGAAGAATGCAAGTGCAACATATCAACGAGCCATGACTTATATCTTTCATGATATGATGCATGATATTCTACATGATTATGTAGATGATATTATAGCTCGTTCCATAAAAGAATATGATCATTTAGATGACTTGAGAAAAGTATTTGATCAATTAAGGGAATATCTTATCCTACTAAATCCAACTAAATGTATATTCGGAGTTAAGTCCGATGAATTATTGGGGGTTATAGTTTCTTTACATGCCATCAAAATTGACCCTCTCAAGATTGCGGCTATCACTCATATGCCCGCACCCACAAATATATCTGAATTACAGAGTCTACAAGGTAAGCTTCAAGCTATTCGTCGCTTCATCGATAAGTTGGCAGAAAAAACATGACCCTTTCTTAAGCTTCTTAAGAAATATGTCTCTTTTCATTGGGACGACGAATGTCAGGAAGCATTTGAACTCCTAAAAAAATATCTCCTTAACCCACCTATGCTTTCACCACCTAAACCTGATCGTCCATTTATCTTGTATATTTTTGCTTCAGATTTTGCCTTAGGAACTATGTTAGCTCAACTTGATGATGAGAAAAGAGAACGTGCTAATTATTATATCAGTAGAACCTTAATCAGTTATGAAACCCGCTACACAACATTAGAGAAATTATGTCTCACAGTCGTATTTTCTACACAGAAACTATGCCATTATATGCTCAGTCAGAAAATGTATGTTATTGCTAAATTCGATCCTTTGCGGTATCTCATGAGTCGACCGTACTTATATGGTTGCACAACAAAGCGAGTTCTTGTGCTAAGCGAGTTTGAACTCACATTTATAGGACATAATTCTATTAAGGGTCAAATCATAGCAGATCAATTAGTTGCTGCACCCTTAGAGTCTACCCATCCCCTCATCATTGAGTTTCCCGATGAATGCCTTAAATTAGAGGCAGACCATCCAGAGCAATGGTCCCTATACTTTGACGGAGCCCGATGCATGAGTGGGGCTGGTGCAGGTATTATTTTAATATCTCCATAGAAACATATTATACCTTTGTCCTTTAAATTAATGTTTGCTTGTACTAATAACACTGCTGAATATGAGGCTCTAATCCTTGGATTACGAGCTACCTTGGCACTGAAAATTAAAAATTTATTGGTTTTCGGTGATTCTCAACTTGTCATAAATCAAATCAATGATGTTTATCAGACCAGAGATGATAAATTACATCCATATAAAGCATGTCTTACAATTATTATCTTTATTTGATCAAGTTACCTTGGAAGCTATTCCTCGAACTAGCAACCGTGCGACTGATGCTATGGCTGCAGCTACATATCTTTTGCACTTGGAGTTAGATGACGAATATGCTACCATCATTATTCGTCAACTCCAAGAACCCACTTCAAATAAATCATGCTTAGAACCTTTGTATGTTTTTCTAATCAACAAAACTACTCTTGAACCTTGGTACACTAATATATTTAGTTTTCTTCAAAATGGGACCTTCCCTGACAGTTGTAATAGCAACCAACACCGGTTATTGCGTAGATGAGCAAGTCGCTTCGTAATTATTGGTAATACATTGTATAGGAGATATTTTGAAGGTATCCTATTAAGATGTTTGAATCTAGAAGAATCTAGATCAGCTTTGAGTGAAGCCCACGATGGATCTTGTGGGGGACATTTTAGTGGTAGCGCCATTGCTAAGAAGCTCCTTAGGATAGGATATTTTTTTCCTACCATGGAGAATGATGCACATGATTATGTGCGCCATTGTGAAAAGTGCCAGAAACATGCTGACCTTGTCCATGCGCCTGCACAAGAACTGCAGGTTATTTCATCTCCTTGGACCTTTTCAAAATGGGGCTTAGACATCATTGGAAAAATCAACCTTGTGTCATCTGATGGACACAAATTCATCATAACCGCTACCGAGTATTTCACGAAATGGGTTGAGGCTATGCCCTTAGCTTCTTGCATCGGAACCCAAGTTTCCAAATTTATTTTTAATCAAATTATTTGTAGGTTCGGAATTCCTGCAAATCTCATCTCAAATAATGGAACTTGTTTCAAAAATAAATATTTCAAGAAATTATGTCAAAAATATAAAATTCAACATCGTTGCTCCACTCCCTATTATCCTTAGGGTAATGGCCAAGCAAAAGCATCTAATAAAACATTAATTAAAATCCTCAAAAGACTGGTCAATAAATCTGGCCGAGATTGGCACATCCAATTATATCCTGCTTTGTGGGTTTATCGAACTAGCGTTTGCACTCCCACGGGCACTTCACCTTTTGTTTTGGTTTATGGCACTGAAGCTATTTTTCCCTTTAAATTATAAGTTCCTTTTTTGGCTCTACTACTTCAAGATACCGAAGTAGGAGATGAATATCATGCTGGCAGATTTAGTCAGCTGGAACTCCTAGATGAGAAGCGCATCAATGCTTTGGAACATCTTTGTGCCTACCAAAACAAGCTTAAACGAGCATACCTCAAGAAATTTTATCATCGATCCTTTGAGATCGATGACCTTGTCTTAAAAGAAAATAAAAAAAATACTAATGCAACTAAAGATCTTAAAGGTAAATTTGAACCTAACTAGCTTGGGCCATATATCATCACTGCTAAATTTGGATCGGGAGCATACCGATTAGCTACCTTAGATGGTAAATATCTTAAAGAACCTATGAACATTATGCATCTTAAGCGCTATTATGCATAAAATCTGGGCATTTCATCATTGTATATATTTTTATTTTGCATATTGTTTCATTTTAGTCATCCATATAAAATTTCAAAAGCAGTAATAGTATTTATTCTTTCCATTCATAAATTAAAATCAAAATATAAAAAAATCAAAATCATCAAAATCTTCAAAAACATCTTCTATTTTTGTACCTGTCAATTCTTGAAGTATTGCAGTTATATTTTCAATTATTTTGGATAACTTAGCATTTATTTGGAATCCCGCACTTTCACACTCACATGAATAAATATCTTGGTTTGATTTGATATGATTATTAATCTCTCTTATATCAAAGTCCACAGTTGAATTAAATAAATTTTTGAGCATAGAGAACTGATCTCGTTATTTACTTAAACCAAGTATATCTCTTCACATTAAAATGATTTCATTGTGAGTGGATGGTGAGGGAAGAAAGTAGAGAGGGGAGGGCTATGGTCCCTCCCCTGCTCCCCCTCCCATGGCTCCTAGTTCCTGCCCAGTCCCTGGCTCAAACCAGGTCATCCCTCCCGGGGAGTGGTTGTTTGCAGATGATCTCCTGGGGGGAGATCCTTCTCCACTATCTGTGCCCCTCCCGACCGGCTAGGGTTTCCTTGGTTGTTTTTTCGGACTGGTGCTTCTTAGGGATCCCTATTTTGTTGGGGATCCCTTCCATTTTTCCCTCAGGCTTCCCCTTGGGGTTTTTTGTAGGTTATTCGCGTGGATCTGGTCCCCTGCGTTTCTCGATGCGGTGGAGGTGATGGTTTAGGGTTTGGACAGCTTACCCATTTTTTCTTGTGAATCCTCGACAGGATTTGTGCTTGGACGGGATTCTTGGTCCCTGCTACTGGGATCCTCTTCTATTTTCCCGGGGCGGGTTCCTTGTGGTGCAACTCTCTGGTCACTTCCTGATGGGTTGGATCCTCTCTGTGCTGGCTGTCGGCTTCCTGCAGGATGGCTCTCGCTGAACGAAATGTTTTCCCGGTGGGCGGCTGGTTTCTCCACAGGGCGGGATCCACCAAATCCGTCGGTTTTCCCGTGAGGCGGGATCCTTTCTTTTCTGCTGGTTTCCCGGATGGTGGGATTTCCCTATTGCTTCCCGCTAGGCGGGACTGTTTGTGGTGGTTTTGACTGCTTCCCACGAGGCGGGATTTTATTGTAACAATTTTTCTTTGCTTCCTACTCGGCGGGATCTTCTCGATGGTGGTTTTTGGCTACTCCCCACTGGGCGGGATCTCCAAAACTACTTTCTTTCTTATTTGTTTGTTTCCCGCTGAGAGGGATTGTTTCATGCTTACTGTTACCGCTAGGCGGGATTTCTGTTTTGGTGTTCAGTTTCAAGGGATTGATGCCCTAGGCCCATTGCTTATGTAATCAGGTTTTGGGATCCTTGTTAAAACCCGTTGTAAATACAAACACTACTTACCAAAAAAAAAAATGATTTCATTGCAAATTCGATATGATGCTACATAGTAGAAATGATTTCTTGAGCGAAAAGTTTCCCCTGCTATCCTATCATGCACATGGTCTAGAATCTTTGAGAATTGACAAAAGGACAAGCTCACCCCTACCAATAATAAAAATCCCTTGCTCTACAGCCAATCCGAGCAAGTATCCCTAGCATAGGAAGAAAAAGAAAAGTCAAAGAAAATGAGAAAAATAAAAATATCATTTTGTACCATTGCAGCAATATTTCAGCATTATCTCAGTATCAAGCCAAAATACAAAAAAAAAAAAAAGAGAAAGAGAAAAGCAAAAGCAAAAAGCAATAAAATCCCTTTCCCTACCCCTTGAAATGAAAATAAGGGTGAATGAGCTTGAATCCCTGGAATTCTCAATTATTCGAAAACTATGAGGTAAGCCCCATAACAAGTGGTTTGTGCCCAACCCTCTTGGCCTTGGGTAATCCCTAGCGTGGTGATATGTATGTCACATTAGCGACCTTCTTTTGTACAGACCTATGTCGGCTTATGGATCAGCTAGCTCTTGATGACCTAACTTACATAGTAGTTTGGTACGGTTATATGCATATAAATCATGGTCAACAAACACTCATTTGGTTAATTCAAATTACTTGTATCAAATTATCTTGCTCAAAATTGGTGAATGAACAATACAATTGCACACACATTTGTATTTGAGAGATTTTGTATCATTATGATAAATCAAGATCAGTAATGAACTCACATTTGCACATGAGGGTTCCTTATAAATCTATATTTTGTCTTTAAGATAATTTAAAATATCTCTGCAATTCTTTTAGAACCATTTCATCTTCTTATTTAAGAACATTTGCTTAGCATCAAAACAGTTAAATATATTTCTTTCCAAAAATCCAAAAAATTTCTTTCACAACATCTTCAAAAACCTAGTAAATAAAGTCATGTTTATATATTATTCTTTTCTGTTTATCTCAAAATAAAAAATCAATCATGCAATAAAACTAAAATATCAATTTCCTTCTTTGGATTTCGCGATGATGGTATAAGTCTATACCCATAATTCTATGCCTAGCGCAAACCATTGTTCTAATTTTATTTTCCCATCCATTTTAAATTCATAAAAACATATTGCTTATATCATTATTTTACACAATTGTGCTTTAAAAAGAACGGACACATTTTTCTATTTCATTTCATTATATCAACATTCCATTTTGCAACCATGGTATAATTTCTAAGGAATTGTTCAAAATTTTATCACACTTAGGAATTTATGCCTAGCAAAAAATCTATTTCTTTTAATATCTCATGCATAATATTTTTATGAAAATCTGAAAACAAATCATCACCATCATCATTTTTCATCATCACAACACAAAGTCTTAAGATAGTCTCTTAAGCACCCTTTTAATTTTAGCAATATTTCTATACTAGGATTAGCTTGACAACCTAGCGAGCGGCGACTCCATGAAATGGTATATAACAATGATAATGTCCTTTGAAATTATTTTTAGAAGTCCCTTTTATTTTTTTGCATCACATCACACCACAAAACAACCAATTTGTTTACATCAGATTATTTCATTTAAATTTTATGGCATGGCATAAAATTATAATTTATTTTCAAATGACATAATTACATGAATAATCAATCAACAAATCCAAAATTAAAGCATCATACAACATATACACAAGTCATATCATCAAAAATACCATATATATATATCAACAAATTATGTACATCATCTGGATTGGTATGCCACAATCCATACCCTGGCATACTCAATCCTCTCAAAAAATAATAATAATATATACAATCTCTATCCAGTCTATAGCAGCTAGCCTCGAGAAGCCCTCGAGCTCTCAGCTTCATCTCCTCTCCCACCCTGAGGTGGAGGAGGTGGTCCCATAGAGGTCCGGGCTGTGTCTCGGGTCCTCACCGTCGATCATGAGGAAGTCCTCGATGATCCCACCCTGATCGGATTTGTAATTCCGGTTGGCAGCTGCAACCTCTAGCCCTCTGGAACCAACTGGAATTATACTCCTTGATATAATGCGGTCTGATCCATAGACCATTCCAACTCTTGCATGCTCACCCCTCCACTCTGAGCCCTTAGCCATGTAGCCTCATCTTATAGTGTCTGCACCTGAGCTCAGAGGCGAGCATTCTCAACCCAGAGAGCTACCATATCGCTACTCTCCCCTACCTTGACACCCTTGCCCTTATCGGGCGATGGTGGCCTCTCCCCTTGCTGATAAGGGAATCTCTCCTCCCTCCTTGTCTGTTGCAGCCTCTGTGGAGCCTGTGCCATCCTCTG
Source organism: Wollemia nobilis (assembly GCA_028583015.1). NCBI lineage: Eukaryota > Viridiplantae > Streptophyta > Pinopsida > Araucariales > Araucariaceae > Wollemia > Wollemia nobilis. Next base: position 15,135,290 of record JAQPPZ010015100.1, read on the forward strand.
GTGTCTCTCCTACAGAGACTGTCACTGCTCTCTCCCTCCATGACCTCGCACTACCTCAATGGTAGCCTGGCACCGCCTCCCCATCCGTCACACAACCACGTGCATCGGGCCCTATGTCCTTGTTATTAGATGAGGGCAGATTCCTGCATACCAAGCATCATATCCGTTAATGACCCTAGCATTGTCCCCATACACTGGCTGGATGGGGGCATCATCCGTGTCCTGGATCTAGAATCGCTGCATATCCGGATCCCCGCTTAGTGTGGTATTATCCCAGACAGTCTAGAAGTACTTGTAATCCCTAAGAGAAGAGATCCCCTTTTGTAGACCAAACTTTCACACAACTCGATCGTAGCGATGGAGCTCTACCTCTCCCTACTCCATCCTTAGCCAATAGACTCGCCTGATGCGAGCCAACTCCTGTCCATCCTCTCCCCACCCTGGATGCTCTCTCCATGGCCTCCAGGTGATCTGGTCTGGGATGAGGTCATCTAACAACCTCTGTGACATCGACAGATCTATCTGCCACTATGACCCTCTCTGTAGCCACCAATAGAAAACCCGAGATCTCTCCCGATCAACCCCTATCACTGGGAGTCCTACCGGCCTCCGCATCGTGATGTGCTCCTAGCACCATACCTATAGTAGCGATGTCAAAACCAGACATCGGCCTCCCTTGTATACTACCCCATGCAGGATCCTATACAAACGACATAGTACAAAGTTTCCCCATGCAAATTTGTACTTGTGGTCTCTCATGTCGTAGACCACATCTAAAATGAGCTAGGGTAATCTGCACCCACTCTGGTGGCATAGTAGTAGGCCACCCACTATCCCTGCCAAAACCCGAATCAACCTAGATGCCCCAAGCATCTGCCTTAGAGACTCAATGCTCACTCCGTCCTTCTCTAGGGTGAAGCTCGGGTCTCCACACAGCCTCATCATAGCTTGGCCTTGATTGGCCATAGGATTCATAAACCGTCCCTATATGGGGATCCTCAAGATCCTCCATACGTCCTCTAGTGTGGGAGCCATCTCCCCTATCGGTAACTAGAAGCAGGAGACCCCGGATACCATATCTCAGCTAGGGCTATCAGTAGCCCCATGTCTATCGGTATTTGTGGCATCTCTGCCACATGTTGTAGGCCGACCTGTGCTAGTCGGTCTCGCTCAGCCTGGTCAAGCACGGCCACATCATCCCTTAGCCCCCCGTATTTCTATTTTTGACTATTTAGTAATCCCCTCTACAAAATAAACAACAAAATTCATTAATAAAACAATTATTAAAGTCAAATAAATGCAATTCAAACAAGCTTAATTTCATAAAAATGATGATATCGTCCACCATTGGATGATATCGTCCTAAATTGGGTAAAATCATCCTTTGTAGGACGAAATCATCTCTGATTTCAGAACTTGGGGATCACCCCTTGTTGGACGAGATCGCCCCTATTCCACCGATTTTGCCCTCAGACAAAATCGACAATCTAGGGACAATTTTGTCCCGACGTCGTCGACGGCCTAAAACGGCCGCGATGCCCCAAAACAGTCAAAATTTCCAAAAATTACACAAATAAAATTAAAAACATAATTCAGTAGGTTCAGATCCTTACCTGTAGCCCACGCTGGACCTCTATCGATCTGTGTGCTGTTTCGACAATTTTTGTCTACAGAGCTCTAAAACAGTAAAAATGAACAAGAAAATGAATTAGGGTTTTACCCTATTTTTCTTAATTTTATTTAAAAACAACAACATTTTTAATTTTGCTTTTTCACGCTTTTACCTCAAACGTTCGATTTGGGTAAAAATATGGAGGGGGCACCATAGTAAGCAGTCGTACGATTCGTCCTAGAATCGTCGTCTAAAAAATTGAGTAAATTTTTGCTTTCTCGTAAAACGGGAAGAACTTGTCTTTAACGCATTTTCTTCGGAAAATTTGCTAAAGAGGAGGCAAAATGTAGCACCCTAAAATTGGCGTAGTTAAACCCTTAGTAAAAGATAAAAATTTGAATTTTAACCTCCAAACCGCTCATTACTCGCTCCCCTTGTTTTGCGCACCATTTTTAGGATTTTTTTTTACCGTTGGACGATATCTTCGTCGATCAGACAAAATTATCCCAGATCTGATGAATTCATCTAGAACTAAACGTCCATATGATTTCGTCCTAAAATTGATTTTCATAATTAGCTTTTGTTTCAACAGCTTCTCTAACTTGGGCAGAAAGCATGTCTATGCAGTTAGAGTCTCCCTCATTGGAGATCTCCCAAATTGGGATGATCTCCAACATCCTAACCTCTCCCTAATCCTATATAAACTAGGATTTTCTCAGTTTATCCGCCTGGCTAACTGATTTTTCCTAGAACTTTAGTTTTCGTGCATTACAACACCTTCGTACTTTCATTTGCATTGTGTATTTCAAGTTTTCTTGCAGGAATTTTACTGTTTTTCAGCCAGAGCAAGGTCGGATCATCGCTGACGATTCTAGACAATTTTGGACGATCCTGTCGAAGATCGACGATGATCTCATACAATTGGAGGTGATCTCGACTGCAGTATGATTGGGGGCAATTAGAGCCTGGAGTTTGCATTTTTTTATCTTTTCTCTTCATTTCCTTATACATTAACTTAGTTTATTCTATTTATGTATCCTGGAGTTCAACTTATTTAGCATAGATGCATGATAAAGTTAAAATAAATTATTAAATTAATGCATTTCCTTTAATCACTATCTGGATTTGTCATTTAGGCAATTTTACTATCATTTCCCCTTGCTTTTGCAGTTGCATTTTTGGTCTTTGGTATCTATTTTTGTGATTATAGGTTTCTGACGAATTCGTCAGGTCGACGATGATCTCGTATGATCTCATATGACCGACTGTGATCTGAGACGATTCTATGAAATTTACGATTATGTAAGATTTGAGACGATCTAGACTTCTACAAACCCCAAAATCTTCATCAGACATCCGAAATTAGGTACATTCTGTCTTATTTTGCACAATTTCTACTTTTAGCACTTATTCATGTTTTTTGTATCCATATAAATCAAAATTGGCATATAGAATAGGTTAGATTCATCTTGTCCAAACCTAGGAATTGAATGATTGAATATAAAAATGAACACATCAAACCCATTTTCAACCTAGGCATGGAAACTGCCACTCAAAAGTTTCCTAGTGAACCCACCATCCGTCAAAAATTCACCCTTATACCCCTCCCCCGAGAGGCGCGACCTTCAAAGGGCCTCTCAGTCCGAGGTATTGTCCCATCCTTCTCGCATCCCCCTTTCGGGCATGGATCATATAGCCTAAAGGTAAGGATGCAAAAAATTTGGAGCGATACAGAATTGTTAGAGACTCAATATGTTCTAATCTCACTCTTAACCCAAATCAATCTCAACTCAACTCATAAAAGCATAAAGAGAATTGTTAGAGACTCAATATGTTCTAAACTCACTCTCAACCCAAATCAATCTCATAGAAACATAAATAGAATTGTCAGAGACTCAATATGTTCTAATATCAATCTCAAATCAACTCATAGAAGTATAAAGAGAATTTTTAGAGACTTAGTATGTTCTAATCTCAATCTCAGCTCAATTGAACTCAAATCAATATCAACTTGTAGATGCAAAGACATGACACTAAAAATAAAATTACAAGTAAATACATAGAGATACAAATATTGCACAAAATGTTCCAATTTTAATATTGACAATGGGGGGAGCCAAGTGAACTCTTTGATATAATGCTACTCTCCAAGAGAATTTTGATACAATATTACAATGGGATAGGGTTATCTGAAATCCTAGCAATAAAATAAAATAGTGTCTTTCGAAGATTGTGCCTTTGATCCCAACAAGGTGAGTGGGCTTCTAAGATATCTGGTGTCAGGCCACTCTGACTGTAGTAGTCTTCCAATGCTTCTTTAGATCAATGTTACCAAATCATACACACACAATAAATAGTAAAATTGTTAGTAAACAAAAGGAAGGTTCCACCATGTGAACCCTATGAAATGAATACTAAAACCCTAGATCTGATGTAAGTTGTAAATGTAAAATGCAATAACAATGAATGATAACCAAATATCGATTTACCTTGCTTGTGAAGATTCTTTGCCCCGTTGTTGTAGATATGATGCCAGATAGCGTGGTGCAGCAGACTCAGATTTGCATTTATATGGTTGCAGTAGGCTCGAACGTGAGCTTCGCAGGCTTTGGAGTGCACTTTTTGTATACAACAGGCTTTGGTGGGTGCCTAGCAAGCTTCTACGGTAAGCTTGGCAAGCTCTGGTGTGCACCTGTAGATCTACAGGCTCTAGATAGCACTTTGTAAGCTTCTGCGATGAGCTTGCGAAGCTTAGAATGGCACCTGTGGGTGATGTTAAATATGTAGAAGCACATCAGGGGGGTACAAGAGATGTGGCAGATGGATGAGGGTTGTGGCGGCAATGGAGGATGAAATGGATATCTATCCTAGGGCATGCTAAAGGTGCTCAGGGTATTCTTCAGCAGAGAGGCCTCAAGATTCTTCAACGTTCCATTCTTTCAGTATTTCAACCTCCTTTTGGGTAATATGAGGGGCTTGTATTTATAACTTAGCTTTAGGGTTCTTAACTTTATACTTTTCATCGTGTGGCTAAGATTAATTCATATACTAGGGCTAATATTAAATGATGGAAGTGGCATGGATTGAGTGGGATGGATGGTAGGGATTTAATCTAATCGGACGGTGGAGGTTAAATGAACTTATAATTATATAATATAATATTAAATATATTATATAATATAAAATATTATATAAAATATTAAAATAATATAATATATTAAAATAAGTCCTATTTTGGTGAGAAAGGGGAAATGGGCCTTTTGAATACAGGAAAGGAGGATGGAGGACAAGTGGAAGGTGGGATGACTAGGAAGGTGGATGAATGGCTGCAATTTGGTGTCTACAGATGCCCCTTTTTGTACCATGTTGCGTGAAACACAATATGGTGCAAAAATATGAGACACCTGCATGGGCTATGGGCAACAGAAACCGCTTCTCTCATTGGAATTGCACATTGGCGTTGAAGACAAAAAGAATGAATAATTTTTAGATTCATTACGTAGCTTACCCCCTCAATTGGCAAATGAGAAATTCTCACGAGCCAATTGAAAAAACATGGATTTTGTATAAACGATGGATGAAGGATGAATGATGATGCGATGTGACATCATTTTTGCCCCAATGGTTGCAGAAAGGGGGTTGGTGTATAATACCATGATGCTTGAAGAATGATGATTGATTATTTGATATTGTTTTTGCCCCAATAGTTGAAGAAAATGGGGTTGGTGTGTGAACCATGATGCTTGAAGAATTATGACTGATGATTTGATACCATTTTTGCCCCAACGATTGAAGAAAAGGGGGTTGGTGTATGAACCATGATCATGTAAGATGTATCCCATTGTGGGAAATCAAAATCAACGTGGTTGTCCCAAATTTGGAGGTGATTCGATGTTGTTGAAAAAGATGCCTCACAGGTGTCATTGAGCATGCAAGATATAAAAATGCGAAATGACTGAGTCACCATAGGGCTGGCCATTGACTGTAGAATATTCTTCATCAATTCCATAATGGAACCAATCAAACCTAGCGAGCTTGTCTACTTTATGACTATAGTCAAATGAATGAGTGATTGATATTAGTTATCCATGATTTCACGTCCTATGGAAAAGAACGTCAATGATTCCTTTTTGGCGAATTCTTCTTGGCAGTGTTTCACTTAGAATTTGAGGTTACTGATATGATTATGATTCATGGCAATGAGATAATTGGTGATGATCATGATTAAGTGTACTTATTATAAACTATTCATGTTACCAAATTGCATGGATTACTATCACTGCAACCGCCAAGTTTATAGAATAATTTATTGGATACGAGGTTCACTTAAAGCTAACTGATGAGATACCATTTTTGCCCCAACGGTTGAAGAAAGGGGGTTGGTGTATAATACCATGATTTTTAAAGAATGATGATTGATGAGATACCGTTTTTGTCCCAACGGTTGAAGAAAGGGGGTTGGTGTATAATACCATGATTTTTGATAAATTATGATTGATGAGATACTATTTTTTCCCTAACGGTTGAAGAAAGGGGATTTTGATGATGTGAAAATGTGATGAAATAAAATGATTTGTATCTGTTCTTTGCCCTTAATAGATAAAGGGGGTTTTGATGATGTGAAAATGAAGTGATTATGTTTGTTCTTTGCCCTTAATATATAAAGGGGTTTTTTATGATGAAAGTTTTATTATGGTAGGCTATCCATCCTGTTGGATTGCATGGATAACCAGTCGCTGAAACTACCAGGTTTATAGGATAAACCACTAAATACAAGGTTCACTTGATAGGAATGCAAATGTGATATATTTTTGCCCCAATAAATGAAGGGATTTTTGATAAATGGATGAAAATAACATGATTTATATATGTTCATTGCCCTTAACAAATAAAGGGATTTTTGATGATGTAATATGAAAAAGTGTTTATTCATTGCCCTTAACAGATAAAGGGGTTTTTGATGATGTAATATGAAAAAGTGTCTGTTCATTGCCCTTAACAGATAAAGGGGTTTTTGATGATGAAAGATGAAAAAGTGTATGTTCATTGCCCTTAATAGATAAAGGGGTTTTTGATGATGGAAGATGAAAAGTGTCTGTTCATTACCCTTAACAGATAAAGGGGTTTTTGATGATGTAAGATGAAAAAGTGTCCGTTCATTACCCTTAACAGATAAAGGGATTTTTGATGATGAAAGATGAAAAAGTGTCTGTTCATTGCCCTTAACAGATAAAGGGGTTTTTGATGATGTAAGATGAAAAGTGTTTGTTCATTGCCCTTAACAGATAAAGGGGTTTTTGATGATGTAAGATGAAAAAGTGTCTATTCATTGCCCTTAACAGATAAAGGGGTTTTTGATGATGAAAGATGAAAAAGTGTTTGTTCATTGCCCTTAACAGATAAAGGGGTTTTTGATGATGAAAGTTTCCTTATGGTAGTCTATCCATCCTACCGTATTGCATGGATAACTAGTCGTTGCAACTTCCAGGTTTATAGGATAAACCAGAAAATACAAGGTTTACTTATGAATGGATAATGATAAAATAACATAAATGTGATTTATTTTTGTCCCAATAGATGAAGGAATTTTTACAATTTGGATGATGTGAACGCAAGGCAAAGGGTGCAACCTTTTACAAAATAATGCAGTCTTTTGAACCTAGCAATTGACTTGTTGATGATGTGATGTGATTGAATGATTGAATTGTTTATTGCAAGTGTGGGGAAGGTGTGAAACCTTGAATACCCTCAAGTTATAGCTATGATTTTGATTGATTAGGGGAAAGGTGTGAAACCTTGAGCACCCCCTAGTTGTGATGTTGTTTGCTTGATTGGGGGAAAGGTGTGAAACCTTGAACACCCCCAAGTTGTGATGATGTTTGAACTTTCTAGTGATCTTTGCATATGTGAGTTTGATATATATACATACATGGATTTTATGTTTGTGTTATGCTTTTGTGTTAATGTGTTAATGTGAATGCAATGCATGTTTAATGAAAATATTTTTATGGAATACCTTATGGATGATTAATGCAAGCTAAATGATGTATGTGCCTAATGCTTATATGGATGATTCATGCAAGCTAAATGATGTATTATTGATGCAATTCAATGTTTAATGAACCTAAGCTATATGATAGGGATGCATGGTGTTCGAATGATCTTTTTATAGTTAAAAAAATTTATTGGCCATGTTTGATGTCCACTATTTTGTAATTAGGATTACCCAATTTTAACGACTTTATGCAACTTGACGTATGACGCAGGCATGAATGTTGACATGGAAGAAGATATGGATGTTGATATGGAAGAATATATGGATGTTGATATGGAATGAGTATTGCAACATTTTAAAAAACTCAAACATAATAGTATTATCAATCAAACTCCCTTGGGTTGTCTAACTTTCTTTAGGACCAATGTGTGTGAAAATGAGGTTCAATTACCAAATATTGAGTGTGACAATGACCCTATCTAATCACGAGACAGTGTGTGTGCATGTGACATTCATTGACCCACTATGAGTAGATTGGGCATGACATGTTATGGATATGAATTGAAGCTAGCCTGTCCTTATGTGTGGTCAGAGGTCTTCCTGTTTGCTAAGGAGACATGTCGCCCCACATGAGCTTACTCCACTGCCAGCCAGGCATCTATAGCCCTGGTGAAGATTTACTCCATAGTCCAATGGGATTTGATATTTTAGGCCTTGGGGATGACTACCCATCCTTGTCAGGGGCATGTAGTATGAATCCTTAAGACTTTAGATATCAAGGGTGTTTGGCATTTTATTTGTTAATTTTGTATAGAGCTTTGGGGAATCATATTCTCAATCGAAGTGTGATGAGAATTTTGACCCTATCCTTACTACTCTATGTTTTAATGCTTATGTTTGAAGAGTAATTGAGGTAGTGGTGAAAACCACTATTTTTGCTTTGGACTATGTTGCATGATGGGAAAAGCGAGGATTATCCATTTTCACTTCAAGGTACTACCCAAGTATGGTACTAACCCTCTTTGGATCATAATGTTTTTAATATTTGATGGAATATGATTGGTTCAAGATTGTATTCAGAATAAATTGACGATACTCAAGATCTTCTTAATGTGTAAAGTGTATTTTTGGTCCCAATGAAAATCAGACATTCATTTGGAGGTTGCTTGCTACACTAGTAATGGTTGAGTGATTGAAAATATAGGCTTTATGATTTTTGACACGGGATGTGGTTTGACATATGGATTTTGCGAGGGTTGCATGATTTCTTCAAACTAGGTACCCCTAATTGTTATAACTTGACTTTTTGTTTATGACCATATCATCATTACTAAGTAAGATCATTCGAACATGGGATGGGATGAATGCAATTATGAATGAATATAGCGGAATGTATATGAAATGTGCAATTATGAATGTATGAATCTAGATGTATGAATGCAAGCAAAAATGAAATGCATGTGAAAAATGCTTATGAATGCGAATGTGGAAGTGTATATGCAAATGCCTATATGTATGCATGCTTATGAAAATGCAATTTGATTTTTTTGTTTTGATTTTTTTTTTAGCCATGTATGTACATATATAGTAATCACAATAAGCATGGAACACTTTCAAGTGTATGATATTCATCAGCTCGGGTTTGTCTACTCCCACTAACATTGTAAGCTTATGACCAAAGGAGTTGGGTACCTTTGGGGCCTTTTGAAAATTTGATGTGACCAAAGGGATTGATACCTTTGGAGACTTTTGAAATTGATGTGTGACCAAAGGGGTTAATACATTTGGAGACTTTTGAAATTGATGTGTGACCAAAGGGGTTAAGACCTTTGGAGCCTTTTTGAAATTGATGTGTGACCAAAGGGGTTGAGTACCTTTGGAGCCTTTTGAAATTTATGTGTGACCAAAGGGGTTAAGACCTTTGGAGCCTTTTGAAATTGATGTGTGACCAAAGGGGTTAAGACCTTTGGAGCCTTTTGAAATTGATGTGTGACCAAAGGGGTTAAGACCTTTGGAGCATTTTGAAATTGATGTGTGACCAAAGGGGTTAAGACCTTTGGAGCCTTTTGAAATTGATGTGTGACCAAAGGGGTTAAGACCTTTGGAACCTGAATTAGTTTATAAGGTTATCAATATTTTTATGAGGAAGAGAGGGCTCTGCTAGGGTTTGATGAGGAAAAACTACTCTGCTAGGGTTTGATGAAGAAAAACTGCTCTGCGGGGATGGCAGCAGCTTTCGGAGGAGGTCTAAAAAATTGGAGGAATGTCGTGATGGCATCGGGTCCGGCACAGAGAGTGCATGCTCGTGATGTTTTTTCATCTAAAAATGATTGGAAGGAACAGGATTTTCCAGTGCATGTCGGGAACCGCTTGTTAAAGAACAATGGATGTTTGGAACGATGTGAAGCCAGGCCAGTTCTAGTGGTTCAACCAGACTCGGTGGCGGAAGATGTGGAGTATCTAACCAAACATGCCCTTATTGGCAAATTTTTGGGCATCCGAATTTCTCTCCCCTTTGTGGAGGCTTGGGTCAGGAAGACTTGGAATCCTGAAGGCGATGTGGAGGTGATGTTGAGTGCGAACAACTATTTTATGGTGGTTTTCTCTTGTATTGCAGATCGTAACAAAGCATTTGAAGGGGGTCCTTATTTCTATAACCAAGTGGGACTCTTTCTTAAACCCTAGCATGTGGGTTTCAACCCATCAGAGGAGCGGCCATCATGGGTTCCAGTATGGGTGTGGCTTCCATGGCTCCCATTGGAATTCTAGAGAACTGATATCTTGCATAAGATTGCCCTTCTACTTGGGAAGTCGGTTGGACCATCACAACAGACAATGGATAAAAAGGTAATCTTTGTTGCTCGTATTTGTGTTGAAATTGACTTAAATAATCCTATTCTAGATTCTATTGAAATACAATTTGGATCAACTACATGGGTTCAAAAACTTGACTATGAAGCTCTTCCATTTCGTTGTCGGATTTACCGTGAATATGGCCACCTACAAAGAAAATGCCCTAAGTTTGTCCCACCTGTGGCTTCAAATCCTGGGCCCTCTCGGTCTGGACAAAGTTTGGATAAAGGAAAAGCCCCGATAAAGGAAGGGGAATGGGATAAGGAAGGTTTTGTTTCGGTAAAATCCCGAAATAGAGGACGAAGGGCAAACAAAGACCTTAAGGATAGCCAGCCAGATGCTCTACTCAACCATTTTGAAATATTAGATGATCTTGATCAGTGCATGGAGATACCTGAAATGTCGCTACCTGATGCAAATATAACAAGGCCGAATCAGATGTCTCTTCTTGAGGGGGAACTTAAGGAATCAGATCTAGGGGGTTTAAATGAAGAACAAAGGGCTTTGGATCTGAGTATAGGGGACATGGTTGGGTCTAGCCCTATAAGGGAAACTATTTTGGAAAGTGGTACAGATTTAGTTATGCCCTCTCCTACTCAAGCACTGATGCAGTCATCCTTGGACTGCAAAACTCCTACGGTGTTGGGATTGCAGCAGAAAATAATTAAAAAAAGTTTTTCGGATAAGAATATGAAGGTGGGTCGAAAGAAGGACCAGGATAAAATTAAGTTAATGGGGGAGACTTTGGTGGAGTCAGGCTTGGTGAGAACATTGGACTCCCATTTTTATAACCCCCAAAAATGATTATCCTCTCATGGAATGTAAGGGGGTTGAACAACATCCCCAGACAAAAAGTTGTTCATGATTTGGTTCGTGTGCATTCTTTGGATGTGGTGTTTATTCAGGAGACTAAATTGGCTATTGATAGTATGTTCAATATTGCTCCCAAGTTGTGGAGAAGGGGGCAATTCCAGTGTATTGGTGCATGTGGATATGTTGGTGGCATCGCTTGTTTATGGGATCCGATTAAGATATCCCCTCTTACTTGGATTTCCAGTAGATGGTCTATTTCGATGGTCGGGCATGATAATGAATCTGGTGAAACCATCCTACTTACAAATGTGTATGCTCCTATTGATTACAATGGTAAAGTGAATTTGTGGGAGCACATTTGCTTTGTGAGAAGTTTGGTTCCCTTGTACCCATGGATTTTGGTTGGAGACTTCAACTCTATCACTTGTCTGGAGGAGAAACGTGGTGGGGTGGACCGTCTCGAGCCTTTTTCTTCTATCTTCAGTGCTCATATCCAGGCCCTAAACTTGGTTGACATCAAGCCAGATAATGGGATCTTTACTTGGCACAATAGAAGGTGTGGGGAAGCTTCCATATCAGAGAGACTAGATAGGTTTTTGATATCCAGTTATTGGATGGGTAATAATAGAAGTGCTAGTTCTATGATTATGGAGGGTAGGGGATCTGATCATTGGCCTATCAAACTCTCTACTTTGGAGTTAGGGCTAAAAAATAATCCCTCCTTTAAGTTTCAACTTATGTGGCTTCGTGATCCTAAGCTTCATGATTTCATGCGAGGCTGGTGGACCACTAGCAAACCTCCTCATGGCACCACTATGTATTCCTTTATGAAGTGACTACAATTTGTAAAACATAAATTGAAGAGATGGAATAGACTAAATTTTGGGAACCTTTCCTTGGCTAAGTTGGTAGCTCTTAGGAGGATGGAAGAAGCTTCAAGGAATATTAGAGATCAGGGATTCACGAAGGAGCTTCTTGTTGAGGAATCTGAGGCTACGAAAGACCTTGTTGAATGGGAACTGAGGGAAGAAATTTTTTGGAAACAAAAAGCTCGAGTAGATTGGCTTCAGGAAGGGGATAGGAACACAACCTTATTTTATAACTCAGTTAAGGCTCATCGTAATGGTAACCTGATTACCTCTCTTGTGAATTCTCAGGGTGCCCTGCTCTCTTCTTTCAGGGATATTTCAGAAGAGACTAAGAGGTATTTTTCCTCTCTCTTCAAGGAGGACTCCCTATCAGATGATGAGAATGAAAAGCTTATTCTAAACTGTATTCCAATGATTGTTTCTAGAGAGATGAATGAGCACTTGATGGGTCCAATTTCCCTTGAGGAGTTGGAAAATGTTGTATTCAAGATGAAAAAAGGAAAAGCCCCAGGCCCAGATGGATTCCCGATTGAGTTTTATCAGGAGTTTTGGGATTTAATCAAATTTGATCTTTTGGAGGTGGTCCATGAGTCCCAAAAGAACAAACAGATGCTAAGGGCCCTAAATGCTACCTTTGTGGTGCTTATACCCAAAAAAGAGGGAGCAAATTCCTTGGATATGTTCAGGCCTATTGCTCTCTGCAATGTTGTGTATAAGATCATCACAAAAATTATTGTTGAGAGGTTGAAGATATGGTTGAGAAAAATCATCTCTAAGGAGCAAGGAGGGTTTGTTGTTGGCCGAAAAATCTTGGATGGGGTTGTTATTGCTATAGAAGCTATTCACTCGATGGAAACTTCTAAGGAGAAAACTATGTTCATTAAGTTGGACATGGCCAAAGCCTATGATCGGGTCAGATGGTCCTTTCTTCAGAAAGTTCTTGTTGCTTTTGGATTTGAGGAGGAATGGATTAGATGGGTGATGAGTTGTGTTTCTTCTTCCTCATTCTCTGTTCTTGTTAATAATGAGCCATCAGAGTTGTTTGAGGCCTCAAGGGGATTGAGGCAAGGAGATCCTTTATCTCCTTATTTGTTTATCATTATGGCGGAAGGGTTGGGAATATTGCTCAAGTCTCAAGTCATGCAGGGTCTCATTCAGGGGTGGAAGTGGGATAGTAGTTTGCCACCTCTTTCCCACCTTCAATTTGTTGATGATACTACTTTGTTGGGAGTTGCCACTATCAGGGAAGCTGGCAATATTAGACAGTCTCTTGACATATATCTTGGTGCTTCTGGATAGTTGATTAATGAGGACAAGTCTTCTATTTTCTTCTTCAATACCCCTCCTCTTATTCAAGCCAGGATTGCTCGCATTCTAAGATTCCAGGTTGGGACTCCCCCTTCATTTATCTTGGTATTCCAATTTCATCTCATCCTCTACCTAGATCTTCTTGGCAGTCTATGCTTGATAAGTTTAGAAGGAAGGTGAATCACTGGACTTTCAGATGGCTATCCACTACAGGTAGAGTGTTGCTTTTAAAATCTGTTGTTCAAGCTTTACCCATTTATAGATGTTTTGTACAAATAGCTCCCTCTCACTTCATCAAGGACATGGATGCTTTGTCAAGACAATTTTTATGGTCTGGAAAACTTGATCAATCTAAATGGAGTTTGGTTAGGTGGGATTCTATATGTAGGCCGATGCAAGAGGGAGGCCTTGGGTTGTGACAGACAACTCTTTTTGGGTAGGCTTTGGCTACAAAACTTTATTGGAGATGGTGTACCTCTCAAGATCATATTTGGGCTAAAATATTATCTTGTAAATACTTGAGAGGTATTTATGAGGCTGAGATCCCTAGAGTCAGCTTGGTTGGGAAAGGTTCAGTTATCTGGGACACTCTGAAAAGAGGAGCTAATTTAATCAAGTAGGGTTTGTTCTGGATTTGCAATCAGGGATCAAATGCTCTTTTTTGGGAGGATTCTTGGGATGGTCACCCTCCTATCTTGAATCAATATCCTAGGTTACATTCCCTAAGCATTTTTTTCTTGGAAGCAAGTTGGTCTCATGTGGAGGACTTTAAAAAAATCTAGTCTTTTGGAAATATGGAGATGTACAGGTGGAAAGATCCACAAGAATGGCCCTAGGGGGACTGGCCAAGGACAGAGAGGTGCTTGCTCTTATTATTATGGGGAGGCCTTGTTCTTCATTGAGGGGTAAAGATATTCTAGCTTGGAACCATGATCCTAAGGGAACCTACTCGGTAGCCTATGGTTATCAGGTTCTTGATAAGCAAAAGTATGGGAGTCTTCCTATCACTTGGTGGAAAAAGGTGTGGAACAAATTTTCCTGGCCAAAATGTAACTTCTTTCTCTGGTTGGTAGCTCGTAATAAATGCCTCACTTGGGATAATGTGAGGAAGAGGGGATTTTAGGGTCCCTCTTTTTGTGTCCTTTGTAGTAAGAATGAGGATGACTCTTCTCATTTATTTTTCCAATGCTCCTTTGCCAGAGACATTTGGCACCATTGGTGGAGCGCTTGGAACCATCCATGTTTTCATGTGCTGTCCCTGGTGGAGTTTTGGAGTAGTCTGGGCAGACCTCCGGCCAAGGCCCCCTTCCTTCGGGTGGCTTGGAATTTGGGCCCTTCTTGCATCATCTGGAAAATTTGGCTCGAACAAAACCGATGCATATTTTAGGGTAGTTATTTGGTTGTTCAACAGATCTGGCAAAGGATCCTGTATATGGTTCAGGAAACCATCCATAGCAAATGTGATGTGGACCCTCTTTTGGATTCTAGGGAGGAGAAGGTACAGCAAGCCCTTGGTCTCTTTGGGGATGGTGTGAACTCTTCTAGCCCTAGTAGGGTTCCTCAGCTCAACAAGAAGGTTAGGAGAGATGGTAGGTGGAGGCCACCCCCTAGAGGAGTTTTAAAAATTAATACTGATGGATCGTCCAGGGGTAATCCTGGACATGCTGGCATTGGCGGTGTTGGGAGAGATTCTACTGGTGGTGTCAGTTTTTTCTTTTCCATTTATAAAGGTGTTCACTCCAACAATTTTATGGAAGCTCTTGCAATTCTTGAGGCCTTGCGGAGGGGGTTTTCTCTTGGCTGGCATAGGATTATCTGTGAGTCTGACTCTCAAATTGTGGTTAATATTTTAAATAGTAAAAGGGTGGAGGAAGTTAATTGGCAGTTGGCCTCTGTAGCCGTTCAGATTCTCAGAATGAGTGAAGAGTTTGAATTTATATCCTTTGTGCACATTCCAAGGGAATGGAATGTGGTTGTTGATTACCTGGCCAAAAGGGCTTCTGAGCTATTGGATCCTTGGAGTATCGATAATTGGGAGAGTCTCCCATCTGGGGACTCTCAACGCCTGTGGGAGTTGATCCACAAGGATGTACAGACTTAATGTGGTTTGTTCTTGTTGTCTTTTTTGGGTGTCATTCTAGTCTAGTGGTTTTAGCCTGTTTGGCTATTTATTTGAGTCCTGGTTGGAAGCTCAGTTGTACTCTGTAATCCAGACTTTTTATCAATAAATTTTTACCCCTTTATTTAAAAAAAAAAAACCTTTGGTGCCTTTTGAAATTGATGTGACCAAAGGGGTTAAGACCTTTGGAGCCTTTTGAAATTTATGTGACCAAATGGGTTAAGACCTTTGGATACTTTTGAAATTGGTTGTGACTAAATGGGTTAAGACCTTTGGAGCACTTGCGGGTGAGGGTAAATATGTAGAAGTAGATCCGTGGGGTGCGAGATATGTGGCGGATGGATGGGTGCTGTGATGGCAATGGAGGATGAAATGGAGATCTATCCTAGGGTATGCTAAAGATGCTCAGGGTATTCTTCAGTAGAGAAGCCTCAAGATTCTTCAATATTCCATTATTTCAGTATTTCAGCCTCCTTTTGGGCAATATGAGGGGCTTGTATTTATAACTTAGCTTTAGGGTTTAACTTAGGGTTCTTAACTTTACAGTTTTGATCGTGTGGCTAATATTAAGTCATATCCTAGGGCTAATATTAAATGATGTAAGTGGCATGGATTGAGTGGGATGGATGGTAGGGATTTAATCTGATCGGACGATGGAGGTTAAATGAATTTATAATTATATAATATAATAATAAATAAATTAAATATAATATAAAATATTAAAATAATATAATATATATTAAAATTAGTCCTATTTTGGCGGGAAAGGGGAAAATAGGCCTTTTTGAAGGTGGGAAAGGGAAAATGGGCCTTTTAAAGGTGGGAAAGGGGGATGGAGGACAAGTGGAAGGTGGGATGACTAGGAAGGTGGATTAATGGATGAAATTTGGTGTCTACAAAACTCAACTCAAGTCAATCTCATAGAAGCATAAAGAGAATTTTTAGAGACTCAATATGTTCTAATCTTACTCTCAACTCAAATCAGAATAATGGAATAGTTTGTTTCATAGGACTTGAACAATCACTTCACACATCACTTGACTAGGCTCAATCAACTCAACTCAACCAATCACCACAAGGGACAACTCTCTCTCACACAACCCTAGTCCAAGTATGTATCAACCAACTCAAATGTTTCCAACAATGCTCAACCACAAATCTCACATAACAATGATACTCATGTTCTTTTCTAACTCAAGTTATTTCACAACCAATGGGCTTCAACAACTATGCTTATAAAACAAGGTTTAAACACAACTCTCAACTTATAAAACCTTGAAGCATTCAACCAACCACTTTCGAAAAGGAAACCACAAACAATCCTTTTCCCTCCAATGATATTTTAGAAATCAACCACCATAAACAATCAATAGGAGAATGTGCCCATACCTTTTATGAAGATGAAAAAACCTCTTTGTAAATCTGCCACAATCACAAAATTCTTTTTCCAATCTTCACAAGGGTTAGTAGATCACAAAATAATCAACATTACTCCACTTTTCAATAATCATCACCAAGGCCTTTAATTGCACAACTTCCTTATCTCTCCTAAAACCACTTGTACCATAAAATAAAATAAATCAAAACATTGCATAACCTTTTCACTCCCAAAACCACTTATACCATAAAATAAAATAAATCACAATATTGCATACCTTGTCACCTCATGAAAGAATTAATCCTCTTGAAAAAGAACAAGGCAAACTTCACTTTTGGAACCCCTTTGCAAAATCAGAAATATCTCTTTACACACACCTTATTTCTCCTTCTAAATAAGTTAGTCAAATAGCCCTCGAAATAAGCTTTTCGACGATATATAATATGCCCCCTTTCCGAAATAAATTGAAACCTTTACAATATTTTTTATATATATATATATATATATATATATATATATATATATATATGCCAACCTCCATTAATTGCACATAGGTCGGCCCTCCATTAATTTAAACTTAAACTTTAAACTTTAATATCTTCATCACCGGAGGTCCTTTTTCGATGAAACAAAATTCCACCTTGGCTTTTAAGAAAATCCCTTTCCACATAAGCCCACCATGGTTTTAAATAAAACCTTTTATTTTGCCTGCCTTGGTTTTCATAAAAACCCTGTAAATAGCCATGCTTTCCAAAATATCATAAATGCTTATTTATGAAATATTTTGGCCACCAAAACCAAATGTGATCCATGTGACATCAATGATCCATGTGACATCAATGACAACATAAAATACCTCAAATTACCTCAAATTTCCAACAATATCCCCCTTTGTCATTGATGGCAACACCTCTAATGCAAACACCACAATCACTGCAAAAACCATCTCTGAGAATCAAAGTTGCTCCCCTGACTCAATAATCTCTATGGAGGCTACTCCCCCTAACTCAATACTCTCTTTGGAGGCTTCTCCCCCTAACTCAATGCTCTATCCCTTACTCAAATATCTCCCCCTTTGACATCAATGGCAAAAGGGACACCTATGGGGCTAAAATATATGACTCTTAAGCATAGCCCCCTCACCACCTTCTCTCTTGAGGTGATTAATTTTGGGGTGGGAGTACCTTTACTCCCATATTACATTGATTCTTTCCTCTATCAACTTCCTTCCATATTTTTCTGATATCCTTCTCTTGATGAATTACTTGATCTTCTTGTCTTGAACCTGTTTGACCTTCTTGCCTTGAACCTGTTTGGAATTGAGTCCTACACCATCTTGCAATATGCCCAAAGTTATTGCAATTAAAACACTTGATATTGTAGCCTTTGGATGGTGCCCATGTCCTGAATTCTTTCTTGAAGTAATTTCCATATCCATTCCTTTCCTGAACCCTGTATTGTGAAGCTCTATTTTCATGACCATTATGACCATGACTTCTGAATTGTGTAGCTCTAAAACCAAAACCATGTTGCTCATTTCCTTTGCACTGAAAAGCTTTATGACCAATCATGTTACATGAGAAGCAATGTCCCTGAAAACCATACCTTCTTCCTTTGAAGTTTCTTCTAGCAAAATCAAACTTCTTTGATCCATGGATCCTTTCTTGACCATTATCCTTATGATCATCTTCAACTTGTGCATTGCATTCTTGAACCTTCTTTGTAGCATCTAAAACCTCTTCCTTGCCTTTCTCTTCAAGAATTTATTTTCCCTTTGAGCTTGATTCACCTATCTCAAAACAAGATCCAAACTGAATATTTGGAGCCATAGGAACTTTGGAGCTTTCCTTACAAATCTTAGGTGCTTCTTTGCTTTCATATTTTAGAACTTCCTTTCCTTTTGAGTGTGATTCCTCAAACCTAAAATATGGGACCTTTGGTGCTTTGAAACCTTTCCAAAACTTGTGCAACTTATCCTTGGAGTCTTTCACTTCCAACCTTAAGGAAACAACTTCATGTTCTAATCTTTCACATTCTTGCTTCCTTACCTTTAATTGTTCAAGCATATCTTCTTCAATTTTCTTTGCCTCTTCAACCATGATTTTTAGATCAATGAGATCTTGTAGGAGCTTTACCTTCATCTTCTCATCCTCTTGTGCTTGAGCCTTTAGTCTTGAGTTTTCTCTTTTTATTTCTTCAAAAGCTTGTTCTGACACTTTCTTTTCTTCATGATCATAATTGTGCCTATTTTCCTCTTCATGATAAATTCTTACTTGAGATTCCTGCTTTTGATCTTTAGTAGGAGCTTCTTATTTTTCACTGACTGAGAGACTTTCATTATTGCTGCTAGAAGCACTGATTGCTTCTTCCATATACAAGCTCTTCTTGTCATGCCTACCTTGTTCATACATGTTTTCCTTTTCTTTTTTATTCTTGCATTCATCTTCACTATTTTGATTGTGCCTGTCTTCCTTGAGTTCCATTTCATCTTCACTATCACTGAAGCCATTGCAGTAACCTGAGACATGATCGAGTTGACCACAAGTAGAATATTCTTCTTTTGAAACCTTGAATGCTACCTTTTGAGCAACAATATCTTTGAAAATCCAGTCAAGTTCCATTTCCTCTCTATTGTTGCTATACCCATTTTGTGGACAATAAAATGCCCTGTGACCAAGCTTACCACACTCAAGACATCTTACTGATTTTTCTTCTTCCCTTCTTAGAGCTTCAAGATCGGATTCATTTTTCTTCTTAGATCTCATGGTTCTTCTTTTGCCTTTCTTTGCCATGTGTGTTCTTGTAGAATCTTCCCTCAAGTTGTTAGCCTTTCTGAAGGAACCCACTCTGATACCAATTGAAGAACACAAGCTTATACTGAGAGGGGGGGTGAATAGTATAAGACCACTTTTTACTTTTTCTTCCAATTCAATATTATGTTGTGTAAAGATAGCAGTATCAATAGCAATAATCAAAGCAATGCACAAAAACCATACACAATAGAGACACCACAATTTATGTGGTTCACCCAATGTGGGCTACTCCACGGAGAAAATATTTTACTAAAAATTTCTCAATCAATCTCTTTGGGAATCACTCCCAATTACAATGTTTATGGATCTCTATCCAAAGGAGATGTTGATCCCCTAATCTCAAGTTCATGGATCTCTTCCATAGGAGAACTCTTTCCCCTTCTGCTCTGGCTATGTGATCTTCTAGAAGACTCTGTCTCTCTACTGCACTGATTGGTGGACCTCTCTCCACTTGAAGACTCCTCACTCAGATCTATCTTCAACTGTGTTGGTTGATGGATCTCTATCCACTGAGACTCTGTCCTCTGTACTCTGTCACCTCCAAAGCTCTATCAATAGGCTCACTAAGAACCTGCTCAATAGGCTCACACATAACCTGCTTAACAAGCTCACACAGAACTTGTCCAATGCTGAATAACAAGCTCACACAGAACCTATCCAATGCTAAATAACAAGCTCACATAGAACTTGTCCAATGCTGAATAACAAGCTCACACAAGAACTTGCCCAAATCTGCTCTAGCAAGCTCACCAAGAACTTGCCCAAATCTGCTCTAGCAAGCTCACCAAGAACTTGCCCAAATCTGCTCTAGCAAGCTCACCAAGAACTTGCCCAAATCTGCTCTAGCAAGCTCACCAAGAACTTGCCCAAAACTATCCACAAATCTGTCCCAACACTGTCCTCAAATCTGTCCCAAAGGCCTTCTCAAAGGCTCAATCAATCATGCTCAAGTAGTACTCAAAATGAACTCAACAATGAATGGCAATCTCAACTCAAATCCACTTCATAGAAGCATAAAGAGAATTTTTAGAGACTCAATATGTTCTAATCTCACTCTCAACCCAAATCAATCTCAACTCAACTCATAGAAGCATAAAGAGAATTGTTAGAGACTCAATATGTTCTAAACTCACTCTCAACCCAAATCAATCTCAACTCAACTCAAGTCAATCTCATAGAAGCATAAAGAGAATTGTTAGAGACTCAATATGTTCTAATATCAATCTCAACTCAACTCAACTCAAATAAACTCATAGAAGCATAAAGAGAATTGTTAGAGACTCAATATGTTCTAATCTCAATCTCAACTCAACTCAACTCAAATCAACCTCAACTCAACTCAAGTCAATCTCATAGAAGCATAAAGAGAATTGTTAGAGACTCAATATGTTCTAATCTTACTCTCAACTCAAATCAGAATAATGGAATAGTTTGTTTCATAGGACTTGAACAATCACTTCACACATCACTTGACTAGGCTCAATCAACTCAACTCAACCAATCACCACAAGGGACAACTCTCTCTCACACAACCCTAGTCCAAGTATGTATCAACCAACTCAAATGTTTCCAACAATGCTCAACCACAAATCTCACATAACAATGATACTCATGTTCTTTTCTAACTCAAGTTATTTCACAACCAATGGGCTTCAACAACTATGCTTATAAAACAAGGTTTAAACACAACTCTCAACTTATAAAACCTTGAAGCATTCAACCAACCACTTTCAAAAAGGAAACCACAAACAATCCTTTTCCCTCCAATGATATTTCAGAAATCAACCACCATAAACAATCAATAGGAGAATGTGCCCATACCTTTTATGAAGATGAAAAAACCTCTTTGTAAATCTGCCACAATCACAAAATTCTTTTGCCAATCTTCACAAGGGTTAGTAGATCACAAAATAATCAACATTACTCCACTTTTCAATAATCATCACCAAGGCCTTTAATTGCACAACTTCCTTATCTCTCCTAAAACCACTTGTACCATAAAATAAAATAAATCAAAACATTGCATAACCTTTTCACTCCCAAAACCACTTATACCATAAAATAAAATAAATCACAATATTGCATACCTTGTCACCTCATGAAAGAATTAATCCTCTTGAAAAAGAACAAGGCAAACTTCACTTTTGGAACCCCTTTGCAAAATCAGAAATATCTCTTTACACACACCTTATTTCTCCTTCTAAATAAGTTAGTCAAATAGCCCTCGAAATAAGCTTTTCGACGATATATAATATGCCCCCTTTCCGAAATAAATTGAAACCTATATATAAAAATATATATATATATATATATGCCAACCTCCATTAATTGCACATAGGTCGGCCCTCCATTAATTTAAACTTAAACTTTAAACTTTAATATCTTCATCACCGGAGGTCATTTTTCGATGAAACAAAATTCCACCTTGGCTTTTAAGAAAAGCCCTTTCCACATAAGCCCACCATGGTTTTAAATAAAACCTTTTATTTTGCCTACCTTGGTTTTCATAAAAACCCTGTAAATAGCCATGCTTTCCAAAATATCATAAATGCTTATTTATGAAATATTTTGGCCACCAAAACCAAATGTGATCCATGTGACATCAATGATCCATGTGACATCAATGACAACATAAAATACCTCAAATTACCTCAAATGTCCAACACAGGATAAAACTAATATGAAATAAGTAAAGACTATTTATAATGTGGTTGACATGTGAAACCATGTTGGATAAATTAAATATTTAAAGTAAAGCATGTACTATTGAAAAAATAGAAGGATAAGACTTGAATATTTACAAATAAACTCTTGAACGTGTAAAAGTGGGATGTAATCTTGTTTACAATTTAAATAAAAACCTCTATGATAGGCATATAAAATATTTACTTATGGATTATTTTAGTTATTAAACTTCAAGAAGACATTTAAAGAAAATATTCACCTAATTTGAGATACATTTGAGCTAAAATTACCATAGTAGAATTATAAACTGTATCTTTTTGTAAAACTAAAAATACTTGGATCACGAGGTAGCTGATTAACCGAAACACCCAATATTGTTGGAATGTGGATAAGAATTCAAATTGCTTCAAGAGTGATTGTGTCCTAAAAAAATAGGTCAGAATAAGTGACCATGTTAAATATCATGAGGGGTGGTATGGGACGCTTCCTCCAGGTTGTTTCCCAGGATGTTCAAGTGATAAGTCCTTTTAACATTTGACTAGTGGAGAGCTAGCAATATTATGGAAGCTAGATCTACCATGACATTTGGTATGGGATAAACTATCATGACTCAAAATGAGCAAATGAGACCAATATGAAGGTTAGGGTAATGACATGTCTCTAGATGATTCAAGTAAAGAGGACAACCATCTAAACACTAGTTATATGCATGCTAAACCCTTGTATAATAAATTATAACAAGTCAACCGATTAAGTCGAGTTTCAATATACTAAGATATGGGGAGAGTATGTGTCCACCCTCTAGGTGTTATGTTCCCTAGAGGATAACCCCAATCATGGTTTGACCCTCATGCCATAACAAGAGGAAGTTAAATGAGATAATTTGATTCCATAAAATGACATCTTTTATAGGATTTGGTCAATCTCGTCCACTTGGGTGACTGTCTACAGTAGTCCTAAAACCCAAAATTGGTATGATATACCTTGTATTGATTGAAATTTTATGTTAATGAATTATTGGGTGAATCATAATTATTGTGAACATGAAAATACTTCTTAGGTTAAACAATAAACTTAGAAAAAAAAATTACCTTAAAATTTGCTTGGCTTATTTATGTGGTACAACCAAGTGAGTAGACTTGGGTTGTTACATGTGATATCAGAGTAGAAGAGATCCTTAAGTTGTAGGACTCTAAATGAATATTTTGTTTGGACAAATGTAAAATAATAAATTAACTTGCTTCTTTTCCCTATAGGTCTAATTCTACACATGTTGTGAGGTGGATCTTCTTTTCCCTATTAGGACAGTGGTGAATATGCTTAATCCTAAAAACCTTCCTCAAGAATTTAATTTGGAATGGTAAGAAGAAGTCAATGTAGAAGCTAAAAAATTTTATTTCAATTACCTTTTAACTAAAAAGTAAAAGGATGAGCTTGGAAAACATAAAAGAACAGGATTTATAAAGTGGGTTATGGAGCAGAGTAAAAATCCTAAAGGTGGAGACCAAAACAATAAAAGAAATAAAAATAGAAGTAATTTCCAAGTTAATAAGTTCAAAAAATGTGGTAAAGGGTACTCTAGAAGGAGCAAATAGAGATCATCAGATCATGAAAAAGAGAAGGATGTTATACTACATAGCAGGAATGAGGACAACAACAGGAGTATGAGAGCTCTTGCAAATGGTTGCTATGTATGTAGAGAGCTCCACTTTGCCATAAAGTGCCCCCATAGAGTGGATCTCCGCTAGAAAGATCCAGAAGAGGCTAGTCATAGTATTTTTACTGCGATATGTAGTCCCATATTTGATGGATCTTTATCCTAATTTGGTTCAATGAGTATTATTTAGATCATGTTTATTATTGAATAGTATACCATTTATTTTAGAGGTAGTTATCCTTGACATTCAATATTTTATATCAAGAGGAAATCATTCTTAATAAATTGATCACCTTAATTATATAGCCAACAATGTGAAAATGGATGATATTGTTTTTTTTATTGATTGGAGGAATGGGTTTTGAAAGAGCCCAAAAAATTTTACAAAAATAGTTACAATATAATCCAGGGAGTCAGTCTCCAAAAGGTAAAGAACTCTATAAAGAGATTATCTGCACAAGAAGACACCAGAGTGACCATCTTTGAAACCATCAAAGAGAAGCGTGGGATCATCGTGTGTAGCAATAAAAACCCGCCCAAGAGGGGCACAAGAAGCAAAACAAACAAAAATAAATTTAAATGAAAATCCCACCCAAGAGGGGCCTAGGATAGCAAGTACAAGCGACAAAAAAATAAAACAAGGAATCTCACCCAAGAGGGGCTCAGGTCAACACGTATGATAAAAAAAAAAATCAAAATGTGGAATCTCTTCTAGGAGGGGCTCAAGAAAGCAGGATCAGACACTGAATCCCACCAGTAGGAAGAAAGGGAACATAGTTTTCCATTCAAGATAAACAACCAGGTTGGAAACCTATGCTCAAAAATAAAATCCTTCCAATAAAAGCACTTATAAAGTGGATCAACAACATGGAGAGATCACCATAGGCAATGATATCTCACTACAAAAGATACGTGATGTACAACCAAAGGATAGAAAATCCCACTAAAGTAACTATTAGGGTAAAATAAGGTAGTGTATTGCATTACACTACATAGGATTATTACATTTACTTTTCTACTAGTTACCATGAGATATTTTGTCTACTGGTTAATCTAGGTTAGTACCTAAAATATCCTAGGTTAGATATTTTAGGTTAGTGGTTGAGTTAGAACTCACTACCTAGGTTAGTAGTTAGTCTCACGCAACTCCCTATTCTATTGTTAGAGGGCAGTTAGCGTCAATTACGACTATGTTGTTATTATTCTATTTTATGCCCTATTTAATCCTAGACTCTCGAAAGTCTAAGGTAATGATCAATTATTATTTTATTCACATTTCATTTGTCTTGTGATTTATTTGACATTATTGGCATCAGAGCCATTTTTTTGGCTCGCCCGGAGGACGAGCTGGTGCCATTTGGCGACACTCAGCCCACCTCAACAGGCGAGCTCGCAGGCTGGAGCAGGCCCTGCATTACCTAGGGCCCATGAGACCCCAGCCCATGAAGGTGCGTGGATCGACCACACCAACCGCGTGATCTACCGACCACACGGTCGACCGGGCCGCGTGATCCCGCATGAACGACCTCAAGGGCCGCGCGATCGACCATCGTGGTCGACCGCCCCCTCGACGACCGAGGAGCGCACGAGCTGACGTCTCAGCTCCCGCTCACTCGGCCTAGGGCCAGGGAGACACATGGCCCCCCAAGGCTGGGAGAGCAGAGAGGGCAGGCGCGCCCTCCCCTCCTAGCTGGACCCCACATCGGGATCTACGAGGGTAGGAGGCCCTCCGATCCATGATCCGACAACAACCGCTCGCTTGGCGACACGTGGCATGATCTGGTGCCCTGGACCTCTAGACTGCATGCACCTCGAGGTGCCACCTGGACCAACCGCATGGTAGCGCCACCTCAGCGTTGACTAGGTGACACGTGGCACTCAGGCCACGTGCCACCTGGACCTGACTGGATCAAACACATGGCGGATAACCACTAGACGCTAACGTAGACGTAGAGGACACGTGGACCCCCCTTGCCGTGCCACATGGACGATGGCAAAAGGAGGGCCCGAACCCGATTTCTCGAAGGCAATCACGAGCAAGTTTGCTCGTTGAGGCCTTTAAAGGCCTTTTGCATCCACTTTCGGATGCATGTGGGATAATTCCCACTACATCCTCAAAGAAGCCAGATGACTTCTTCAATAGGCGGATCGTGCAAGTTCAAACCCAAAGCCACCACTTGGTTTGTTGGCTAGGGCGGGCGCCTTAGCACAGCGGAGATCCACGATCGAGTCCCCACGGCGCACGAAGGAAAGGATTTTTTTCTTCATTTTTTTTCGAGTGGATCGCCATGGAGGAGATAAGATTGAGTGGAGGTGGAGCTATTTCAAATAGCCCAGTAGCACGGTTGGCTCGGGTGGCCAACTAGCACAGCCGAGACCATGGATCGAACCCCCCGTGTGCCTCAAACAGGTTTTTGCGAATAAAAACTTTATTTTTTCAAATTTTCTATGGTTTAAAGCATATTTAAAATATATTTTTTGATTATTTTTATAATTTTTCTTTAAATTGGCCTAAAACGTTCAATTTTTAACCAAATTGGATGATTTTTTTCCCAATTGTTTCTAAAATTATAGAATTTTCATCCAAAACTAGTATTTTTTTGCTTTCTCAAACCTAGAAACCTGAAAATTCGCATATAATTTAGCCCTAAAAGTTCCTAAAACCATTGATGTCTTTTTCTCAAAACTGAAAACACAAGGCAAATAGGAACCTCTTTTTGGCAAATTTTAACACAAAACCTGCTTCAACAATTTTTTTGTTGCAATAAATTCATCAGAAGTTCTTCAGTTTTCTTAATTTTTTTTTGGAGATATAAGACATAGAACTCAAACTTTCTATTGCAAAATACATATCATGCCATGATTTAGGGAGCATCAAAAGTCATCTCATTTTTCTCAAAACAACAAATTATTGCTTTTGTTCTCTCCTTCAAGAAAGGGGACATAAAAACATAAAATAGCAACCTTCTTTTTGTTGTCAAAACTTGAGATCAAAACCATTTTTTTTGCTCCTTCATGATAAATTGTTGAAGACAAAACCAAAGTCGTGTGTCGACTGGTCTGGAAGCCTTTCAAACGCGGGTCGTGTGTCGACTTGTCTTGAAAGGAGTGCTCGAAATTTTTTTCAATTTTGTAAAACATTAAGGGGGGATAGAAATCATTTTGTTGATTCTATTATTTGCAAAATTGTAAAGAACAAGGGGGGATTTTCCAAAAGTATGAAAGGTGCAATCTCGATTGTACTCGACACCTTTCTCAAAAATTGACTTATACTAGGTGCATTTTCGGTTGAACCCGACACCTAGAGTGACAATAATGTGGGTTGCTCTCATGTTTTGATTATTTGCACTAACACTCATGTTTCTTATGTGCACTTAAACATTCAGATACAACATTGGCAGAAGCATTTCACAAAACCCATATTTCACTCCAAAACGTGCTACACTTTGCACAGGTTGAACAACAGTCAATTTTTTTACCCCCTCCAAAGGTCAAAATTCAAACACACCTTGATTACCTCTCTTTGTTTGGCTTAATTTCCTCCAACTTCTCATCCTTCTTGAAGGGTGTTAAGGCAGGTGCCATTAAATATCCTAGAGAGCACAATCAGAAGTTTGTCAACCAATTCCTTTTTTAATTTGCTCTATCTTGTTTGGCTTAATTTCCTCCAACTTTTTCATCCCTTGTTAAGGGTGTTAAGGCAGGTGCCATTAAATATCTTATAGAGGCAAATTGAAAACATCTTCCATATACTCTTTTGAGGGTATAGTGCAAGATACAACCATCTTAGTCCTATCAATTTGAAACCTTAACCATGGCCATGATACACAAGTATCTCACTGAGAGCCAACTGCTCAAAGGTTCAAATTATTCAGCTTGGAAGACTAAGATGAAAGCTATCTTAACTGTAGAGGATTTATGGTCAATAGTGGATGGAAGTGTAACTAGACCTCAATCAGCTGGAGCAGATCAAACAGAATTTGATAAGAAGAATAAGAAACTATCCTTAATGATCTTGCTAGCTATTACTGATGATATCCAACCTCATATCAGTGAAGCTAAGAATGGTAAGGAGGCATGGGATGCCTTAAAAACCATATTTGAGGGAAAGAATCAATCAACGATTCTTAATCTCCAAACACAGCTTCATACTCTTCATATGAAATCAGGAGAAACAGTAGAGCTATTCCTCTACAGAGTCGTAGAATTGAAAACAAAACTGCAATCCTTAGGAGAAAAAGTGGAAGACCAAGTCTTGACCTCTATCATTTTGAGGGCTCTTCCAGACTCCTACAGAATGTTGATCACTTCACTACAAGTCTCTGGAAGGGTAGTGACTTTTGTCGAGTTGGTAAATTTGCTTCAAACAGAAGAAGCTAATCAACTCCAACGAGATGAGGCATCCAACAATGCACTTTTCTCACACAGACAAGGTGGTAAGAAAAAGTGGAATCAACAGAAAGGTTCTTCTTCGAATAAAGACAAGGGTAAAGCCAAAGAGGTTCCAAAGAAGAAGCAGTATTGTAAGATTTGTGACAAAGACACTCATGAAACCAAAAGATGTTGGTTTAAGAACAAACCACCCAATGAACAAGGAAACAAGAAGGGCCAAGGCAAACCAAAGAACAAGAAAAAATAGCAACAGGGACACATTGCAGCTGAAGATTCTAGTTCGGATTCTGAGAGAGCACACAAGGTGCTCATGACACATACAGATTCCCCTCACAAGGACTCTGTGTGGTACATAGACTCAGGCGCTAGTAAGCATATGACTGGCGATAAATCCTGGTTTGCAACATTTGAGGCTCGAGAAGGTAGACCGGTCACCATTGCTGATGATCAAACCTATCGAGTTCAGGGAGAAGGAAGTGTTTCAGTCTCCCTTCCAGATGGAGAATGTAATATTCAAAAAGTTCTTTATGTACCAAGATTGAAAAATAATCTCTTGTCAGTTCCACAAATCCTGGACAATAACATGAATGTCAATTTCAAAGTGGACAAAGAAAAGAAACGTTGCTTTATCACTAAGAAGGGAAAACAGATAGCAACAGGTTCATACAAACATGGTTTGTTTGTCTTAGATGCAATTACCTCAACACATACTGCATTGGCAGTCACCACAAAGGAGGCCACTTCTCTTTGGCATAAGAGATTTGGGCATTTAAGTTCAGGATATTTACTAGAGTTGAGTAAATATCAAATGGTGAAAGGGCTGCCTACTCTTTCATCTACTTTGCCAGTGTGCTCTGATTGCTTGTCAGGAAAGCAACATAGAGTACCCTTTGAACCTAGCTCCTTTCGAGCTAAGGTACCTTTGGAGTTGGTACACACAGATTTGTGTGGTCCCATGTCTACAAGTTGTGGAGGAAAAAGGTATTTTCAATTGTTTGTCGATGATCACTCATGAAAGATGTGGGTCTTCTTCTTACAGTTGAAGTCTGAAGCATTTTCCTATTTTCAATAGTTCAAAAAGCTTGTTGAGAAAGAATCAGGATGCTTTATTAAGACCCTCCATTCAGATCGAGGGGGAATACACATCAAAGGAATTTTCCTCATTTTTACAGACACATGGGATAAAGAGACAATTAACAACAACCTATTCTCCTCAGTCAAATGGGGTTGCTGAGAGAAGAAATCGGTCCATTATGGAAATGGTTCGATGTATGCTTAAGGGGGCCAACCTTGAGCAAAATTACTAGGCTGAAGTTGTTCAAACTGTAGTATATCTTCTGAATAGGGCACCCACAAGGGCTCTTGAAGGTATGACTCCTCAGGAAGCATGGAGTGGTAGGAAACCCTCCATATCTCATCTACGAGTATTTGGGTGTAAGGCATTTATGCATATACCCAAGGAGAAAAGAAAGAAATTAGATGAGAAGTCCCTACCTTGTGTATTTCTTGGATATGATGAATTCTCAAAAGGCTATCGGTTGATAGACCCACTTACCAAGAAAATACATGTCAGCAGAGATGTAGTGTTTGATGAAGCTTTCACACCCAACACTACATCAGTATACCTAGATGATGAGGAGCAAC
This sequence comes from Wollemia nobilis, assembly GCA_028583015.1. Taxonomy (NCBI): domain Eukaryota; kingdom Viridiplantae; phylum Streptophyta; class Pinopsida; order Araucariales; family Araucariaceae; genus Wollemia; species Wollemia nobilis. The sequence goes on from JAQPPZ010015100.1 coordinate 15,165,428, forward strand.
AACCACTTCCTCCTCCACAACAGAAAAAGCCTCCCAAATGGTATACAAGCACAATGAAAGATTCCAAACTCACTTCCCCACCTGATCTTACTCTCAATCATCCAAAGACACGAAGCATGACTCAGAAAGAAAAGAATGAAGCATCCACTTCAGTTGATGATCTTTGTGCAGATTTTCAAGATCTTTCTATTGATAGAGAGTTACCAAGGGAAGATGATATGGAAATAGATGAGGAGAGGGTTTACTTGTCAGCATATGATGAGAATGAACCTTCTACAGTTGATGAAGCACTTAGACTGCCTCAGTGGAAGGCAGCTATGGATGCAGAACATAACTCCCTCATAAAGAATAAAACATGGAAGCTGGTGGATTTGCCTAAAGGAAAGAAACCCATAGGCTGCAAATGGGTTTACAAAGTAAAATATAAGGCAGATGGCACCATAGATAAGCATAAGGCCCATCTTGTGGTGAAGGGCTATGCTCAAAAGGAAGGGCTTGACTATGAGGAAACCTTTGCTCCTACAGCAAGGATGACCACCATTCGAGTGCTTTGTGCTATGGCAGCACAGTTCGGATGGAAATTACATCAGATGGATGTAAAGAGCGCCTTTCTAAATGGTGACTTAAAAGAAGAGGTGTACATGACTCAACCTCCTGGATTTGCAGAGGTAGGCCATGAGCAACAAGTTTGCAAGTTGGTCAAATCATTATACGGGCTAAAACAAGCCCCAAGAGCATGGTACATAAAAATGGATAGTCACCTACTGCAGCATGGATTTAAGAGAAGTCCATCTGACGCAAATCTCTATATCAAGAACACAGGTTCTGAGATAGTGATTCTTGTGTTATATGTAGATGATCTGATCATCACTGGCAATTCAGAGAACTTAATTAACGCCGTGAAAGATGACTTGAAAGAGTCATTTGATATGACAGATCTAGGACTTCTCCACTACTGTCTTGGCCTTGAGATAGAATAGAAGAAGAATCATCTTAGGGTGACTCAAAAAAAATATGCCAAGACTTTAGTAGAAAAATATCGTATGACTGATTGTAAGCCCAAAGCAACACCGATGGAATCAGGGCTACAGTTATCATGATATGATGACTCACCATAGGTAGATGGCACACTTTATAGACAGATGATTGGAAGCCTCATCTATCTGACTAATACTAGACCAGATATTACTTATGTTGTAAACTATCTATCACGGTTCATGCAAGAACCAAAGGTCTCTCATTGGAAAGCAGCTAAGAGGGTTCTTCACTACATTCAGGGTAGTGCAGATTATGGTCTAGAGTATAAGAAGAATAACTCATTCTTCTTACAGAGTTACACTGACTCTGATTACGTTGGATCCATAGATGACAGAAAATCAACATCAAGCTATGTTTTTCATCTTGGATCTGGTCCTGTCTCATGGCATAGTAAAAAGCAATAGGTGGTTGCTTTATCTTCAACTGAGGCAGAATATCGCGCTGCACGTGGAGTTGTGTGTGAAGCGATATGGCTAAGTCGCATCTTGGCTACCATGGGCCTACCAAAGAAACTTCCTATTCACATGTTTTGCGACAATTCAGGTGTTTTGAACTTGGTCAAGAATCCAGTGCATCATGAACGAACAAAGCATATTGACACAGATTGTCATTTTATTCGTGATGAAGTTCCTAAGCACAGAATCAAGCTCCAACACATTCCCACCGACGAACAGGTTGCAGATATTTTTACAAAGGCACTTGGACGTGTCAAATTTCAACTGTTTCGGAGCAAACTTTGTATATCAAAGTAATGTAATAAAGGGGGGATGTTAGGGTAAAATAAGGTAGTGTATTGCATTACACTACATAGGATTATTACATTTACTTTTCTACTAGTTACCATGAGATATTTTGTCTACTGGTTAATCTAGGTTAGTACCTAAAATATCCTAGGTTAGATATTTTAGGTTAGTGGTTGAGTTAGAACTCACTACCTAGGTTAGTAGTTAGTCTCACGCAACTCCCTATTCTATTGTTAGAGGGCAGTTAGCGTCAATTACGACTATGTTGTTATTATTCTATTTTATGCCCTATTTAATCCTAGACTCTCGAAAGTCTAAGGTAATGATCAATTATTATTTTATTCACATTTCATTTGTCTTGTGATTTATTTGACATTAGTAACTAACCACCACTACACCACATAATTGAATGGGAAAACCACATACAAGGATAACCATTAAGGATAAACTTCTATAGTAGATAGGAAAGCACAGGGCCCCCTTCAAAAGCCAAAGGGACTACAAAAAATTCCCATAAGAAAGTCACCCATACTAGAATACCACCAATCTCTCCAATAGTCTATATAGGAAAAACCATAATACACAATCAACTACAACTACATAAGAAAGTGCAGACCCACCCCGAAGATCAGAAAGGAACTGTAGGGAACGAATCTAGGGGTAATCCCTAAAATAGACAATGAATGGATCTTCTAAGAACACATTATCCCAAACCCATATAAAAAATAGTTGTAAGAGTCATCCAACTATAGATGATAAAATCGTAGCCCCATTTGAAGACCAAAAAATGTGCAGAAGGAGATCCTAGGCTATAAACAATATAAACAGACAAGAGGGGAGCAACCCTTTTGAAAGCCTAGCTATGAAGTAGAACATAGGAAAAATTCTCTACAGATGACAAATAAGCACATGAACCCTCTCAAAGACCATAAATTTCTACCAGGAAAGGCTTCGCATCTCCCACTCTTGAGCCAAACCTCCCAAAAACCAACCTCCACCAAATACCACTTGGGAAGAAACTTTGGGATAAACCAGCCAAGCCATAACAAAAACGTCAAGATGGGATAACACATCCTGGGAAGCACAGGAGGGTCCCATGGAGGTTCTGGAAATGTAACAGGGTGATCCCAGGGAGATCTACCCGGTAGAGATCAACAAGACTAGAGGAGGGAGAGGCAGGAAAATTGAAGCAGGGTCCTCCTGTCCAAAGCAGGGAACCTCCCTCTTCCTTATGATATTGCTTTAATTATTAAAGGAAGAGCAATATAATTGAATGTTATCTATTTTATTTGGGTTGGAGTATTTTAAAAGTTTAATTAAGTTAATGACCAGCCGAAGTATTTATAAAAAATAAATTAAACTTATGATGTGATGAAAACTCGAGTAGGAAATTTAGGTCTTAAGTTTAAAGCAAAGGTGAAATATACTCTCAGACAGAGTTCTAGATAATTAGCGTGTTCATGTAGTAAATGGGAAAAAAATATATATTAGCACATGAAGTTACTATATTAACCGAGATGGGTAAGTTGATATTCTTCCTGTTGCCCTCGTGTCAATTAAAACAATTTATTCAAATATGGATGCAAGATTTGTGTTATAAAAATTATTAAGTCTCTCAGGATAGGACGTGTAGATAACTGAAGAGGCTTGTAAACCAATGAAATAAGAAAAAAATATTAAATACCTTGCACATTCCTTTGAAGAGGAAATTAAAGCGTAGTTTATTTTGGAATAATTTAAGGTATTAATGTTATCTTCTATAGTGCAATAGGAAAGTTATAATGGAGGACATAAGAATCCTAGCAGCAAAACTTGCTGGCATGATGTGTCCTGAAAATAAGACCTTAATAGAAATATATATATATAATATAACCTTAGAAAATTTAAAATCCTATTGAATTATAAGTGGTATATATAAAGTTGGTTTGGGATAGAAATTATGTTGGGAATATGAACTTATAACCTGGTTGACATGTGAAACCATGTTGGATAAATTAAATATTTAAAGTAAAGTATGTACTATTGAAAAAGTAGAAGGATAAGGCTTTAAAATTTATAAATAAACTCTTGAACGTTAAAAGTGGGATGAGGTTATTCTCCCTATTGTGTAAGGTGGCTATATATATGCTTGTGTACAATTTAAATAAAAACCTTTATGATAGGCATATAAAATATTAAATTATAGTTATTTTAGTTATTAAACTTCAATGAGACATTTAAATAAAATATTCACCTAATAGAGATATTTTGAGCTAAAATTACCATAGTATAATTATAAACTCTATCTATTCTTGAAACTAAAAAGACTTGGATCATGAGATAGTTGATTAACCAAAACACCCAATATTGTTAGAATGCGGGTAAGCATTCAACTTGCCTCAAGAGTGACTATGTCCTAACAAAATAGGTTAGAATAAGTGACCATGTTAAATATAATAATGAGGGGTCGTATGGGATGCTTCCTCCAAGTCATTGCTCAAGATATACAAGTAATAAGTCCTTTTATCATTTGACTAGTAGAGAGCTAGCAAGATTATGGAAGCTAGATTTGCCATGACGTTTGGTATGGGATAAACTATTATGAGTCAAAATGAGAAAATGATACCAAGACCAAGTTCAAGGTAATGACATGGATCTAGCTGACTCCAAGAAAGAGCACAATTAGCTAGACACTAGGCATATGCATGTTAATCCCTTGCATAATAAAATTAGAACAAGTTGAGAAGTTAAGTCGAGGTTCAATATGGTAAGGGATGGGGAGAGTACACATTCACCATAGTATGCTAAGGCAAAGTATCCTCTGGAAAATATTGAATTCCAACATTGAGCTTCTTTTCAGTACTGATTTCAACTTATTTATAATTTTTTTTATTGACTTCCATGGCTCTAGTCCTTTTTTTGTCCTCATTGTCAAACAAGTTTTCTAAGGTGACCAAACCCCTAGGTATGTGATTGTTTATGAGTTGAATAACACCCTTTTGATCAATTTCCTCTAGATTTTCCTCTTGGACAGTGGAGATAAAGGCGTCTCTTACCATAAAATCAATTATTTGTTCATCATTTTCAAACAACCACCAGAAAATTTGCTTATCTGGCACTACAAGCCTAAAAATCATTTTGATTTCCTTGTCTTTCTTGACTCCAATGTCTACAGAAGGGTTGAAGTTAGATCCCCTTGCTTCTAAGGAGTCTACCAAAGTATTTTTTTCTCTAGGAACAAAGTTTATATTTAGGGCATCAAAGGATTCCATCAGATTCCATACCCTATTTCTGTATGTTTTTAGATAATGGTGCTTATTGTTGCACCTTTCTCTTACCTGATGGATGATTAACTCAGATTCACCATATATGTTTAGGACCTTAATACCCATGAATTTTGCTTGCATCAGTACGAGGCATAAAGTCTCATATTCTACAACATTATTGGTGCATGACCATGTTAATATGAAGGCAAAACTCTTTATCCCTTTTTATTGGGACTATAGTACCACACCATCACTAGCTCCATTTTTGCATCTACCCCCGTCAAAGTGCATAGTCCATACCTCTATCTCTCTTAGAAATTGACTAGATATAGCAATAATTTTCTTCTCTAATTTTGCATAAATACTATATGTGCCCAATTGTTGTCCCAAACTGGCTGTAATCCTCTATAAAATGTAATTCATCTTCCAGTTCTAGTTCCTCAAAATTATCCATAATTTCAAATTCTTCAAGATGAGTGAGGTTGCACGTCTTCTTCAATTTTTTTATGTGATATGACACAGACTTTTCAGGCGTTATCCTTATCCTCTTCCCTTTGAATGGAATGACCATGCTGAAATAATCCATGTACATGCATCCACCTAATTTTGCAGTGAACTCCCTTGAGGCATAAACTAAAGTAGGGCTCTAGGTCAACCACCACTATTTTTTGTACTATTGTCACCTCAGGGGCTCTATGTAACCTCATTAAAACATCCTTTACTCCCACTATTTTTATAGGCGTTCCATCCAGTTGCAGTACTCCAGGGCAAGATTGGATATATTCCATACCCATATCTTTATAGACTGCTTTAGGTATAATTGTAGTTGATGCTTCTGAATCTATCATACAATTTTGGACTACCCAACCTTCCATCCTCAAAGATATATAGAAATGAGGGGGTTTATTATTCAAAATAGTAGGGGACATTTATTTATTTTCTGAGGGTATACTAAGGATTGTGGTGGTCTACTTATCCTATGGATACTTGTTGAGAGAAGCCTTAAGCAAGTCTATCTTGCCAGGAATAAAAAGAGTATCGTATAAACTAGCTTTTGAGGTTATCCTCTTCATCTCTTCCACAATGTTGTATTCATACTTGGCCAAGCCTTCTTTTTGGCTCACCATATTTTCTTTTATATTTTTGAGTGGCTTCTATTATTTGTCTTTTGGTAATAGAAGGGAATCGAAGCCTCTCTTGAGCCTCATCCTTAGAATTCATTCTATCTCCCTCAGTTTACTTTTCCAATATTTTTGGGAGACTATTTATCCTTTATTTCCCTTTAGCCTGGGGAATAGGAAAAGTATAACTGCTTTGAGGTGGTGGGTCATTCTTTTTCTATTATGGAACCTGGAATTGTCCCATATTTTGTGGATCTGCTTGTAAGGTTTTCTTTCCTGATCTTGTCATAACAACAATTGGGCCATCCTCATCAAGATCTTTCCCAACCATGATTTTGTTAGGTTGCCATAACATATTTACTCTTCCCTTTTGATTCCTTTCTACTTGATCCATAGCTTTTTAAACATGGTGTTGGTACATGACACAAGACTATGAATCATGAGGATCATTACATACCAAACACTATATGTTAACCAGACTTGTCTCTGAAGAACACTCAGGCTCTTCATATGTTGCATTTACTCTGACTCCAGTACTGTTACTAGGACCAAGTCTTTGATATTTATTCACAAATGGAAATTTCCTCTATTGTGAACTCTCCTGATCAATATTTTCCATTGAATTCATTCTATTAATTAGAGTTTTCAAAGTATTTTGAATATCAATAATGATAGAAAACTCTTAAGGAATCTAATAAGGAAGGGGAGGGAAATGGACTGCAGTAGAAGGTGCTTTTGGCTGAGGAATAGGGTTCATTTGTAGATATGGGGATGATAAGGAAAGGAGGTCCATATAAGATGAGGTAGTAGCTTGGCTTTGGCCATTAGTGGTTTTTAAACTATAAGGTAGCACAACTTTGGGAGGTAATCTCCCCACATTAATTAGGATATTCTCAACATGAATTGCCACATTATAAACTTGTGGTAAGGTTCCCACTCTATATTTTGGGGTATGCAAGCCTAGATCTAATACAAGAGCTCTGATATAGTACATAAAATAAAGGCATGCAGTTGGTCTACCTGTAGGGGGAATTCTTTTCCATGTTTTGCTAAACCTCAAATTAAAATCTGATACAATCTCTTGCTGAGATTTTTGCATGGATGTAAACTAATTAAGCAATGAGAAAGGATCAACAGATTCATTAAAGTCTTCCACAAAAGGTTAATCCAATGCTTTCCATGAATATATGGTGTTATATTCCAATGTCCTAAACCAATGTAAAATATTTCCTCTTAAGGATAGGGCTAGGATCCTCACAATAACATCTTGGTGTAAACTCAGCTACAAAAGACCAACAAAATGGACTCCAATCACATAACACAAATGCAATAATGGAAGAAAATTGCAAATTGATATTCTTCTCATACCTAAATTCACACCCCTTCTAAAAAATATTACAATCCATCATATAGCAACCGAAAACCAAAGAAACCCTAAAAACATCTTTTTTCTAAAACTGCTAAAAATAGATCTTCTTTCTAAAAACTTCTAAAAATAGAAATGAGTCGGATTGCACCCAAATTTGGTGCACACATCCCTATTACAATAAAAAATCTTAATTTAAAATATTAGGTCTCAAATTAAGGTATAATAAAATATACTAAACTTCTAACAACCAAAAAAACCTGGGAACCTATTCTAAAAGCTAATTTTGGGACACTAGATGGAAGAGTTAGGTCCCAAAAATACTTTTTTTGGAGAGTCAAGATAATCGAAGATTCACCTAATGCAGAACACACACATAAAACCACTTGTTAAATTTCAAGGCCAACGAGCGTACAGTTCACAAGTTATGGCTCCGACAAGGTGCATCATTCTCCTCTAGTGAAAAAGAACTCAGCTCCTACGAGTTCAGCTAAATTTAAATCTTGTAGCTTCTGGTTATCAATTTTCTTTAGCTTTGAATTTGAAACCCAAGTGTTATCTGACTGTGGTAATCCTTCCCACTGAACCAAGAATTTATTGTAGCTCCCATGTCTGGTGGTGATCACCTTCTTATCGAGCACCTGTGCAACTCTGTCTTTTTTCTTCTTAGGAATCTGTCGTGCCCAATTTACTGTCTCATGTAATTCACCATCCTTGGTAGTACCAAGATACTGAAATAAATCATAAATATTAAAAATGAGTGAAACATCAAATTCATCAGGCAGCTCCACTTTATAGGCATTATCATTGATCTTCTTCAAAATCCTGCATGGCCCAATTTTCTTAAGTTTTAGTTTGTTATACATCCCCTTAGGAAATATTTCTTTCCTAATATGAACCATGACCATATCACCCTCTTAAAACACTTTCTTCCTTCTGTGTGCATCATCAGACTCTTTGTAGTGAGCATTACTACTCTGCAATTTTTCCTTCACTAACTCTTGTACTTTTTGGATATGCTCAAAAAATGATTCTACATCATCACTATCTTGTTATCCAATTGGTAACTCAACAAAATATAATACACCTCTAGGGTTTTGACCATAAATAATTTGAAAAGGAGATTTACCTATCGACCTGTTCACTGAACTGTTGTATGCAAATTCAGCTTGTGACAAGGCTAAATCCCATTGTTTTGTTTTTTCTCCAACTATGCATCATAAGAGGTTTCCCAAGCTTATGTTCACTAACTCTTTTTGCCCATCGGTCTATGGGTGGTAAGCACTACTGAACTACATCTTGGTGTTCAACTTTTCCCACAATGTCCTCCAAAAGTGACTCAAGAACTTAGTATCCCGATCAGAAGTAATAGTATTTGGAACACCATGCAACCGCACAATTTCATCAAAGAATAAGACTGCAGTCCTAGTTGCATCATTAGTTTTTTGGCAAGAAATGAAATGCACCATTTTTGAAAATTTGTCTACCACAACAAAAACTGAATCCTTACCCTATTATGTCTTGGGCAACCCCAACACATAATCCATACTCAGATCAGTCCATGGTCCTGTAGGAACTGGTAGTGGCATATACAACCTCGCATTTTGTGCATGACCCTTAGCCATTTGACATTCTCTGCATCTAGAGATAAACTTGATTATGTATCTCTTGATTTTTGGCCAATAGTACTTCTCCTCTACAAGAGTGGTAGTTTTGGCTACTCCAAAATGACTAGCCAAACCCCCACTATGTAATTCCCTCAAGATGTTCTCTCTCATAGAGCCATTGGGAATGCATAATCGATTACCCTTAAACAAGTAACCATTTTGAAAAAAAATACACTTCAAAAATAGTACAGGACTCACCCCCTACTGCACTTTTGCACTGTTGCACAATATTCCCAAAATTCGCATTAGATTCATACAGATCTTTAATTCCATGAAATCCTACCACTTCATTCTCCATAGTGGTCAACAACAAGACTCTCCTACTCAATGCATCAACAACCTTATTATGTTTTCCCTACTTGTGTTTCAGGACAAATTTATACTACTGCAAAAATGAAACCCATTTGGCATGCCTGCTATTTAACTTTTTCTGAGAATTTACATACCTCAATGCTTCATGATCGATAAAAAACACAAACTCCTTTGAGATTAATCAATGCCTCCAATGTTGCAATGCTTGCACAATTGCATAAAATTCCACATCATATGTAGAATAATTCTTCTTTGCATCATTCAGCTTCTCACTAAAAAATGCTATAGGTCGGCCCTATTGACTTAAGACACCACCAATCCCAACAAATGAGGCATCACAATCAACCTCAAACACCTTACTATAATTTGGTAACACTAGAACAGGGGCTTCCGACACTTTCTTCTTCAAGATTTCAAAACTCTCTGTTGCTATCGTAGTCCATACAAACTCTTTCCCCTTCGTGCACTCAGTTATAGGGGTAGCTATACTACTGAAGTTCCTGATAAACTTCCTGTAAAAGGTAGCTAGTCCATGAAAGCTCTTTACTTCTTTTATAGATTGTGGAAGAGGCCATTTCAGAATCGCCTTCACTTTCTCATCATCCATCCTCATGCCATCTCTCGAGATTACAAATTCCATGAAAATAAGAGTTAGAGTTATTCCTTTTGAAATACCTGGTATACATGAAATGACACTGGTCTACAGGGATAATTCTTTTATGGGTTAAAATACCAGGTATTCACCAATTGAATTTGCTATTCTTCACTTAGCAAGATCAAGATAATTCACCAAATATTGATTCCTTTAGGTGGAAATAATACAACAACTCATATGATGGATTTTTTTGTTCCATGTGAACTTGTCCCACTGGGCATGCCAAAAAATGTTAGGCATCGAATTGACATCAAGTTTTACTTAACACTGCAATTGTCTATCTTCCAATTTTCTGTTTAGACATGCACCCAATAGTAATAGCTTGACACTCAAGCATTGGATGGACCAAAGACAACTTCAATCCAACCTCTAGAGTAGACTGGTTGCTTGTCAACTTAGAAAGGTGTTGACTCAATTAAATCTCAAATAGGGTTTTGAGATAAGGGTTAGAAAAAATTTAGGGTTAAAAATATTATGAAAACAATGTCCGAATAAGCTAACAACATAGGTAACTATAGCAAAAGGCTCCCACAAGCTATTTCGAGTGTCCCATCACTCAAGACTAACATCATCCAAATTAATGAAACCTTCACACATTAAAGCATAAACATAGATATATTGCCAAAAATAATTTCAACGTCCAATATTGATAATCTAAATAGCAGAATAGACCAATAGTTAGATTTAACAAAAATAAACTTCCTAACAATACATATCTAATCAAGAACATATTTCAACTACTCTTACAACTAGTAATCTAAAAGCTGGAATGAACTAACCATTCAATTATTAACAAAAATGTAACTCAAGACTTCGAACCTCTTTCACAAGATGATGAAGATGAAAAATTTGAGTCAAAATATCATAGTAATGTTGCTTCCATTAGCTCACAAGAATATTTACAGTAGGGCAAGCAAATGCACTAGAGATGACCTCAAAAAATAAGGGTTCGACCTCTATTTGTAGTTTGTAAAATAACAAAAAAATAAGGAGATATTACAAATATTGTATATTTATAGCTCAGTAGAGAGTTTGTTGGCATTATCTTACTGGCTGGAGAGCTTCAGGAAATCTGTTGTGAGAAATCCATGGCAGCATACCTCTGTAACTTGCTGGTTTATTGGTGATAGTTGGAGTGTGAACAATTGGACACTGCATCTTATCCGTTGATCATTATTGGAAGCTTGACTCCACCATAGATTTGCAACTACATCTGGTTCTTGTTATTGGAAACCCTTGACGCTTTGCCTTCCTGCCCTCCAACTAACTATGCTTTGATTCGGCTAAAAATACTTTTAAATACCTTATCAATGTTAGCAAGTTCTCAACCGTTGATCTTCATTCTAGATGGTGCGATTTTGGTGGATGGTTGCAAATTGGAATCAAAAGCACCATTCCACACTTTTAAGTTGTTGACATCATCATTATAGCCTTGATCCTACAAAATCAGATTTTGGCATAAAATGAACTAAGAGGTGAGTAGGATGCAATCCGCTCATCACCCTTCCTTTTCTCTTCTTTGGATTTGAAACAACTAAAATTTGCATCGTAAAGCATACTGACGTCACCTTTGCTTCATAAATATGTGGAATCAGGAATCCGCACTCGAGTAGGTGTAACTCACCTTCTTGTCACCAATATGCACCCTTAGTAGTGTAAAATTGACTTTGTCACCGTTCTGCTCTAGAGTTAGTGTAAAATTATCCTTTGTCATCAATTTGCACTCTAAGTAGTGTTTCATGCATATTTGTTGTCAATCCGCACCAAAATAGTCATGAGACTCGGTGGATTTTAGCCTTACCAAAACTTAGCCACTCGGAGCATGCAAGAAATTACTCTCGATCGTCATTTCACACTAGTTGTAGTGTAAAAATATTTTATACTCATTTCTTATTGGAGCTAGTGTAAACTTACTCTTTGTCTCCAATTCGCAACAAAATACTCTTAAGGCTAGCGGAATTGACCTTATCAGCACTTAGCCATTTCAGAGTATGCAAAAATTACTCTCGGTTGCCATTTCACACTTTCTTTTGTGCTGACATCATCCTCACCAAAATGTTTTACGAAATCAGGACCCGTCACCAATCTGAACCAAAATACATTATAAACCAAGCAAAATTACTCAAGAAAAAAATTGTGCTAAGTGTTGGCAGATTAGAAAACTCATGTTGCAAATCCGCTAAAAAACACACTAGAAAATATGCGAAATGGGAACTTCATACCTTAGAATAAAATTCTCAATGTTTTCTAAGGATGTGGTCATTTTGGACCTACAACTCTTTTTTTACCACCCTACCTATTCTGATTTTTCTTTTTAGGTTTCTTATTTTGTTATTTTTTCCATTTCATAAACCCAACGCTCTTCCACTTCCTAAGCTCATATTTATCTTTTTTAGATAGCCTTTGATAATTAAAGTATATTTTTCTAGTCTCCTGATTCGCTTCTTTTTGTGACAAATCAAAAGTTGTTGGAAGATCCACAAGGTTGTGCATATTCACCACCGTCATTATTCTAGGGTGCAATCCCAAAATAAATTTATGAACCTTCATCTACTCGTTAATATTGAGATGCATGTTTAAGCAATTGAATACTTATTGTGGTAATCTCACATTGACAAATTTTCTTGTTGCAGATTAGAAAACTCCCCAAATTACTCCACATAATATTGCTTGGTCAGAAATTTATCCTTGAATTCTTTAATAAAATCCTCCCACTTAAGGTCTGCAACTTCATTATTATACCCTTTCTTATAATACTTCTATGAATATAGAGCTACCTCAATCATATTCATAACCACCAAAGCAATTTTAGATTCGGATGACATAACCACTAGGGAAAAGTATGATTCTAATTCACTTAATCAATTTTTTGTTGTGTCACCATCACCTTTCCCATTAAACTTAGATATTACAACCTTCTTTATGTTCTTATCCAACTCTTTACTCACCCTGTCCCTATCAGTATGGGATCCCACAAGTTCACTAGGTACCTCCTCTTCCTTGCCTCCAATTTCCCTTCCCTTAGCTAAGTCTTGTATAACTTTCTATTGTTGAACAATCAAATTCTATTGTTGGGCCATGTGATTTTTCTATTAGGTCATCTCTACCCTTTGTTATTCCATGTGTGTTTGTAATAATTACACAACTTTTGCAAGATTTTCTTCCTCCCTACCAAGCTCATTTGGTGGAGGTTCATTCAATCGTTTCATCCTTCTTTCACATTGAGGACCTTCTCATCTTATTCCTGACCTTGGTCCTCTCATAGATCTTTTAGTGGTTTCTTCCTCCCTACCTCCCATAGTATTTTCTAAATATCCACCTCATAGCATTTGCGCCATCAAACCTGTAGGTGAAAGAAGTAAGTTAATAATATCATATTAGTCTAAACATAAATTTCTTTATTGAGAGTCTAAATTAGTATAGGCATATCATACCACTTTTGGGTTCACGACTACTATAGACAACCACCTATGTAGACGAGATTGACCAAATCCTGTAACAATTGTCATTCAGTGGAATTGATTACCTCATTTACATCCTTTGTTTCCAGTATGAGGGTTGAACCATGACAGGGTTATCCTTTAGGGTCCATAACACCTAAAGGGTGAATGCTCATTTCCCCATTCCTTATCATACTAAATCTTTGATATTTATTCGACTTGTTATAAAATCCGTATAAAAGGTGTTAATGTACATATATCTAGTGTTTAGCTGATTATTCCCTGCCCAAAGTTAGCTAGAGATATGTCAATACTCTAACCTTGGACTTGGTCACATATGCTCATTATGACCCATGATCGCTTGTCTCATACCAAGCGATGTGACTTATCCAGCTAGGTCAAATGAACATAGGACTTATCATAGTACTACTCAAGTAGAAACCTAGAGATGGCATCCCATATCACCCTCATTAAAAGTTGTAACCTAATCTCATATTTTGATTGATTTCGTCATATTTAAGTTACTCTTGCATCATATTACATGCATACCCCCACCTCAACATTATTGGATGATAAAAGTTTGTTTATTCATAAGGGATACTCTCCTCTATCCCTCTTCCTTCATAATTTATGTAAGGTTTGAGATTCTATAGATTTTTTCTTGAGCAATAAAGGAATATTCATAACCTTTAACCCAACTAAATAACCCAAACCACTCTTTTATTCCCTTACTAAGGTAGCATCAACTATAAACACAATAGCAAGATCTAACTTGGTTATCAGTAAGTTTCCAAATGTTCTTATTTTATTCTGAAAGTACATAGATATTCATATCATAATTATAATTCTAGCTAGCACAACAACCAAAAGTTTAATAGAAGCAAATGAACTTTTTTTTTTTTTTAATTAAGCTAAGCCCCTTGTAACACTATACCAAATATAGTCCATTTGGTTTTGCCCTATGTTTTACACTTTCAAGAGGCTTAAACAAACTTATTGTTCAATTATAAGGATATATTAGGCAGTTACCCAATAGTTCACAAGGATTTCGACGTTGGAAACTTGTGGTCGTGGTTAAAGCATTTTCATAGGATATTCCCCTACCAAAATATTATAAATTTTCAATAAGGTATTGGCCTCATCACAACAACACAAGGGATTACCAAAGAATACGTCCACTAGATTTACCAGAGTTATATAGAATATTATAATCCTTCATGTTTCCTATATTTAACCAATTGGAGGAAAAAAGTAAAGTTTGGAGTTCATTTTCTATTTTTTGTTTTTTAAATATATATGGTCTACTTATTCTACTATTTTATTTTACTCCAAGTCGCCTAAAAATAGTCACAGTCAGTATTTACCAACTTAACTTCGCACAACACTCCTATCATGCTCTTTAGTATCATAGGAAAACTTTATTAAATTATTCTACTCAAGACCTTATTACTACTATATTCCATTGCTGAAATGAAAGTTCATCTTTTTTTTAAATAGCAAAGGAATTCACTTCTCTATAAATATTACAAACTTGCTCATGGTAAGCTTGAGTTACTTGCATGCAATCTAGCTTTACAAAATTAATAGAGCATTCTAGATTCTATATCATCATCTATTAAAAAAACATTCTCAGGTATTAAGAGTTTCAGTTACACTATTGTCTCGTTCTTTCATGTGAACATTCCAGAATTGCCGAAGCAGCAAGATTACATATATGACACAAGTTTTTGATGCCTTCTCTTCAAAGGCTGTACTAATGACATAGTTTGTATTTGATTTTGAAATGATAAATAAAAGGTAATCACATTTCTAAAACAAATAAATTATACTGCTACACAAACTCATACATCATCTCAAGTATTCAGCACATGCATGTCCTTTAAAGACTGTAATATGAACTATATTGATTCTAAATTCAATTGAGCTATAGTCACTCTAACATACCTGAATTGATGATAGTGAATACCTGATCTTGCATACACAATGGACATCACCGATCCACGTACTCACGAGCTGAATCATCATTTCCCTCTTACCTTTTCTGCTGACCAATCCTGAATTGATGAGAGTGAATACCTGATCTTGCATACACAATGGACATCACCGACGCTCTATACATAAAAGGCAATTGTAACCCAGGTGTTGTAGGTGAGTTGGAGAGGAGAGGGCAATCCTCCAAGGGAGGTCCCAGGTTCGAATCTCCACCCTACCAAAAAGCTGAATTGGGTATCCAAAATCCAATTGATAATGTTGGTGTGGGTAGGGTCGGGTGCGACTCCCGGGTGACTTTGACGGTGTAGAACCCCCTATTCGTGGTCTCTCAGACCAAGGCGGCCCCACAAGGGGTTTTTTGCTAAAAAATAAAAATTAAAAAATAAAAGGCAATTGTACTTCATCAATTAATCTATAAATAATGATCATAAGAGGGGGTTGTTACAAAAACGTTCTAACTTCACCTTCCTGCTATGTGGCTCCCTCCTGTTATAGTCCAAGTATAGTTGGTTCCAAGATATTTGATATCCACCAAGTGTAATGTATGGACCTGGAAAATCATAAGTCAATCCCTGTTATAGTCCAAGTATAGTTGGTTCCAGGATATTTGATATCCACCAAGTGTAATGTATGGACCTGAAAAATCATAAGTCAATCCCTTGGATTCAAAATTTTGGTTCCCCCTTCTTGATCTCTAGATGATAATTTAGCATTAAAATCCCCAGCAACAATCTAGTCTAACTCCTCCCCCTTCTTGATCTCTAGATGATAATTTAGCATTAAAATCTCCAGCAACAATCTAATCTAACTCCTCCCTCAAGACTCTCATATTATGCATCGCTTTCCATTGACGAATTAGACCATCTAGTTTTTGAAACTCATAAAAAATTGTGATTGACACATTATTCCTAAAGTGTGATGTAAAGACACCCTCCAAGCTATATGTTTTATTGCCATCCATTCAAGAAATTTCCAAAGGGTAACTATCCCCTTGAAGTTCTTTGGGCAGCCACTTCCCAACACCCCTCCAAAATTTATTTACTATTTTACACATAAGATTCAACGAGTCTCTTGAATAAGAAAAAAATCTATTTTTCTTTTTCTAAAAATCTTCAAACAACGTATTGATGGTTTTACTGTTTATTGTATAATCAAACCTTTATTAAAAAGTACTACTGCTTAATTATTTTCTATTTTAATGTTCGTGATTGAAGAGCTAAAAGCTCAGCAAAAGACCAGATATGGTGCAGAAAAGTATGACAGGACATGCAGGATGCAGAATCTCCAGTGGAGGTTGTCTGAATCCATTAACTTTCCGTGATGATTCATTAGAAAAATAGCTAGTAACTAAAAATACCTCATCTAAATAAATCTTGTGGCCCCTTCCGTTGTTCCTTTTCAGCTTCTAATGGCTTCATGTGCGAAGCAAAGGCATTTAGACATCAATCCAAATTTTTAAGCGCATGGTTATCCGTCTTGCTGAGTTGAATACAAATTTTCTTAGTTTATTTTAAGATATTATTTTTTGGTTACATAGGTGAATTGGTTGCAACCACGATTTTTTAGTGACTGTCAATGTAGGGTTTAAACTATCAATGATTGCTTCCAATAAATCTCGTTAATGTTAACTCTCCATGAGATGGAGATCCCCGGTTACATAGGGCCCGTACCATTGTCGTCGGTCTGACGCATCACTCAGAGGAATCAGATCAGACTACTGCTTATGCTAAGCTGGGTATGCCCGCAAGTTTTGAACCTAGGTCTCTTCTTGGTAAGCGTCCAAGCTTACCAATCCACCTAACCCCGCGAACTATTTTAAGATATTATGAATGTATACGAAAACTGAAACTATAAGACACTCTTTAGTAAGTCATCCTTCATTTAGCTAATTTTTTTTAAGGAAGATCGTTTCATATGATCTTACTTTTTATTTTTATTTTTATAATGATTAATAAATATTAATAATATTATTTTATTTTGAAAAAAAAATATTACTTTTTTAATTGAGAAAAAAGGGTTATACTTGGATCTTTATTTTTGATAAATCACAATTTTTTTTTTAAGAGCTTGAGAGTTTTAAAAAAAAGATTCAATTCTCATCTCAATTGAGTTGCTATAGTTAGATACCTATATAAGTTTGAATTCTTGATTTTTATTTTTTAAAAATTTTCAATTTTCTTTGTAAATATAAATATTTCAAAATTATGTCTCTTTCATTTTTTTGCAACAACTTTTACAATACTAAACATTTGCCTCTACTATCTATGCATTGCATCTAAGTAGAGTAATATTTCTAAAACTTTGTGTATCATAACCCACTTTACCAGATCTAAACTGTTAGTTTCCTTCTTGAAACATAAATGCAACCACCATAACTGTAATAAATAGTTTATATAAAAACACATTAATGTTATAAAATACAACAAATATTACCAATGAAAAATATTACAATAAATCTTAATCATTATTTAATTGAGACAACCAACATTTTCTTGTTAACTTCACCTAAACTTACTACTTCGTCTAACCATGGAAAACATAATTTAGCTTAAAAATTCTCTATTAAAACCCTTCTATTGGCTAACCTATCTACACATTTGTTCTCTTTCCTTAATGTATGGGTAAACCTGATTTCCTCAAACTCTGTTGCAAGGTATTGTATTTCCACAATGATTTCTTGTATGTTCCATAGAGCTTTGCTTTCCTCAAAATTGTATTTATTACTATTAGTTAATTGTCTTTCATCCATACTCTATTCCATTTTATTTGTGTGCATATTTTAACCCTTCCAAAGCCGCCCAAGCTTTAGCTTCATTGTTTGTCTTAAATCCACTATTAAAGGTATAATGTGATAGAACCTTAGCCCTATTATTTCTAATTATTTCTCCTCCTCCTGCTCATCCTAGATTTCCTTTAGATGCTCCATCAAAATTTAATTTGACCAACTCCACTTTTGATGGTTTTCACTTTATATTATTTGCCTTCCTTATATTCTTGTATCCAACATCATAATTCTATCTGATAACTTAACTCCATCTATCAAGGCTCTCTATCAAGTCTCTCTGCTTCAAGATTAGGGATTGAGTGAGTTGATAGGGTTGGTTTAGACTCCTCTATGGCTAAAAAAATATTCATTTTCATTACCTCTAATTTACTTTCCTCTTTATTAAATATTCGTATGTTTATTTCTAGCCATACAATCTAAAGTATTGTATCTTTTGATGTATCAAAGATTATCTATAATGAATCACTTCTAAAAGTACTCTACCATTGCTTTAACCATTCTTCAATTCTTCCATTCATCACCATGCATTTACCAAACATATTAAGAATCCATCTCCAAAGTTCCCTGACTATTGAACAGTGTCCCAAGAGATGGTCTATACTCTCTTCCTTTTTACATAGAACACATTGTGAGGGGCCATGAAAACCCATTTTCATTAGGTTATCCCAAGATAAAATTTTCCTATGACCTACTAGCCATACAAATATTTTGACTTTTGGAATGCTCGAGCTATCCCAAATATCTCTCCATATTCTTGCGTTAGTCCTATTTTGTTGGTGTTTTACATTATATCCACTTCTTGTTGTATATTATCTTAGCTATTCAAATCCTAAATTAGCTTATCCTTGGCTTTCCTTATAATAATCATTGTTGTTATCTTTATGCTCAATTGCCTCTTAGCAACAATGTCGAGTATACTTGTAAAAGAATATGCTTTCCATTTGCATATTCCTTCCTAATCCTTGTGCATAACATTTGAAACCCTATCATCATATTTGTCTTGAAGTGATCTCATCCATGAATTCAAAATTGAATCTAGATTGAATGGTTTTTTATCACACAAAGTATTCATCCAAATATATATTTTTTCTCTAGTTATCACCACCCATATTAGACCTTTAATCACTAGATCAATTGATTTTTTAAAACCGTTCCATAGTGTAGAACCATCTCATAGTGAGAATACAATTAATATTAATCTTGGGTCATTGAGCTCAACATACTTAGAAGAATTCTTTCCCATTGTCTTTCTCTCTTTGTACAATCTCCAAATTACTTTTCCCCTTAGAGCTAAGTTTGCATCCGTAAGAACTCTTAAACCAAGACTTCCCCTAGTTTTATCATCACACACATTGCTCCACTTCACCAAAGAAAATTTCCTTTCATCATGTAATCATGACCACAAAAATGATTGCATAATATAGATTACACTTTTTCTATCGATTTTAATATAAGGACACATAATGTGTTGGAATGACCTATAAGATTGATTTAATTAGTTGCATTCTTCCAGATAATGATAACCATCTACCTTTCCATGCTAGTAGATTTTTTAACTTTACTTGTAACTGGATTCTATAATTCTATCCTCATTTCCCCCTCAAACAAGGACATCCCTAGATATATTGTTAGCAAATTTACCTTCATTTAAAGTAACATGCATATCCCTATTTTGATTCTAGATGTAGCGTTTAAGAAGTAAATTTTGGATTTTATCCTATTAACTTTTTGCCCTAACGCTCTTTCATATTCCTTTAATAAGTTATTAAAAGCTCTAGCCTTGTTTTTCCCTAACCTCCCAAAAGGGTTGTATCATCTTCAAACTATTGATGGGCAATGTTGTCGATGTTATTACTAGCCTTAAGTCTGCTTATTATCCTATATTTGTATGCCTTCTTGAATTTCCTTCCCAATACCCCTACCATAATAATGAATAGCTATGGTGATAGAGGATCTTCCTATCTAAGACCCCTTTTAGATTTAAATTATTTTATTACTAGCCCATTGACCAACACTAAATATGATACTGTAGAGACACAAAATTTAATCCATCTAACCCATTTCTTCCCAAATCCAAACTTTTCTAAAAATGCAAAAATAAAATCTCATTTAACGCTATCATAGGCTTGGTTCATATCAAGTTTTAAGATCATTGCTCTTTTTTCTAGAATTTTTTGAATGCATTAATTCATGAGCTACTATGATCTTGTCTAGAATCTGTCTCCCTTTCACAAATATTCCTTGCTCTTCTAAAATAATTTTGTCTAATGGTGGTCTTAACCAATTTTTCATCACTTTGGAGATTATCTTACATGCCATATTACATAGGATTATGGGCCTAAATGAATCACACAATTCTGCATCATTCTTCAAAGGAATTAGGATAAGATATGTTGCATTTATTTTATAGGATATGTTTTGTTTTACCCTAGATTGTTCCACTACCACCAATAAAGAATCCTTTATTATTTCCCAGTTATGTTGATAGAATGTTGTAGAGAGTCCATCTAACCTAGTTTAAAGAGCTTAATGAGCTTCTTCCAACATAATAGGCTCCATTAGTTTGCTATTGTCTTCATATGTTATAACTGAAGGTACTTCTTACAATAGTTTATCATTAAGAACTTCAATATCCTCTGATCTTAGAATATTTTGGTAAGAAATTCTTGCCTCCTTTCTGATTTTTCTCTGGTCTTCAATCCAAACCCCTTCTATTGATTTGATTCTATTGATTCTAAATGTTGATCTCTGTAATATTTTCATCCTATGAAAATTTGTATTTTTATCTCCTTTTAACCAAGTCTATCTCAATTTTAATGTAATTATTTACTCAAATATTATGATATTCACTAATCAATTTTATTTCCTCCGATCTTGGATTATTATGCTCAACTTTTTGGAATTTTAAAATTTTTTCTAGTTCTTTCTTCTCAAAAATGTTCTTGTTTCATTCTTTTGATCTAGATGTCATTGATTTAATTTATTTTGGAAGTGTATACACCCCATCTTTTCCTAGATAACTTCATGTATATGCTATCATATAAACAAATTGAATATGGTCTTCCCACATATGTTATATTTAAAATACGATATTTTTTTAATTCACTTACCACCATTTTAACTATTATTGGTTAATGATCTAAGCCAATCCTTGTCAATGTATTAATTTTATCACAAGTGCCTTCATCTAGCCAATGATTTAAGAGTATGCATTTATTTATATTTTTGCTATTAGGTTTTCGACTATCCTATTGTTGGTCCATGTATAGTTGTCCTCTTAAAACTCAACCTCCCATAGATTATTATTTTGAATAAAAGTTGAGAAATATCTCATACTTTAGGTTATTTTCCTAATTCTCCCAAAATTTTCATCTAGATTGGTTATGGCATTAAAATATCCTATGATCATGAATCAGGTTTCTTGGTCTTTACTTCTCATAAAGGCTTCAATACCATCCCATACTTATGATTTGCTTGACTGAGTTGTAATTCCATAGACATTAATAAGGATGAAATGAATATTTGCAAAGTAGCATGTGACTAATGAGGCTATCAAATGCCTAGTTTTATGAATGGTTTCACAAGAGGTTCTAACTAGATTTCAACACATTAGAATTCCCCTTTGTCGGTCCTGAATCCACAACATCCCATTCAAATCTTGTCTATACTACTTGCATAGTTTTGAAAACTTATTTCTTTATCATTTTAGTTTTCTAGATACAAATAATACCAAGCTTATTACTTAAACAAAGGTCCTTAATACACCTCTACTTTGAGAGGACATTAGCACTCATTATATTCTATGAGATATTAATCATGTCTCATTAGGGGTTTTTGGCCTCGCTTGTGAATTGTCAATAGCAATTTGTTGTTTAGTAAAGAGAAGTTCAACCAACTTAGATTGTGTTCTTTCTCTATGTTTGTTCTTGCTTCCCTATCTCTTTCTTGATAATTTGATGGTTTTCCTCTTTTTACCTTTTTAGTAATGAAAGTAGGTCTTATTATTTTATTCCTCAATATTCTTTCACAACTTTTCTTTCATTAGATTTATCCTCTCCTAGCTCTTCTAAGGAAGCTTTTGACTTATCTTGCTTATTTTTTGATATGTCCTTGTTAATGGTAGAGGTATTGACATTTAAGACTATGTTTTGTCTACCACTTTCCTTCTCCTCCATGGTGCATGGAACTTCAAGAGAGTCTTCTAAATTTGATGAGGTATATTTCTTAGGTTTAGCAAGAATGTTCATCCCTAAATCAATATTATACTGAGTAGACAGTTCTTTGTTAATATCTTGATCTTGTTGTATCATGTCTTCTGAGATTTGGTCTACTTTTTCTTTATAGGCTAAAACCTGAAAAGAATTGGTATTTCTTCCAATATCCTTACTAGTCTCCATTGTTTATTACTTTTATTTGTCTAGACCATTTTTTTAGAAGTTGAAAGTCATCCTCATCTATATCCATATATAAATTTCTCTTGCGGTTTTCTACATATGTTTTTTTGGACTCTTCTTAGGGCATGATTTCTCAATATACTCTAGCTCATGACATCCACATCTGAAAGATATGTTTTCATAATCCATGGTTTGGGTCCACAACTTACCCCCATACTTAAGAATGATTGATTCTAGTAAAGGTTTATCGATATCAATCATGACCAATATCTAGTCATAAATAGCCAAAAAAATCATCTTTTGTAGTTTTTGAAATCTCAAGAAATTTGTCTAGATTGTTGCTTATTGCCTTGAAGGTATCTATTTTTTAAAATTCAATGGGCAACCCATACATCCTAACCTATATTGGTACTAGAGTTAGATTAATGTTTCCATGTGTAAAGCCTTCATACCAATGGGTAAGGAAGAGTCCTCTTTCTATAAACCAAGGGCCCCCTTTTAGGATTCTATCTCTTTCCTTCCTAGAATAGAAAATGGCTAATAAGAAACCTTTGGGAGGAAAAGATAGACTTATTTCTAGAGACTTCCAATTCCTATCAATCCATGTTCTCAAATTTGAAGCCCATGACTAAGACTCACTAAATCTACCAATGATTCTCTTATCTTTGAGCAATAAGGATTTCTGCTTTATGAGGTCCTCCCTAACCTCTACTACTAGGGATGACTTTAAGAATTTATCTATATATCGGTCCATGGGAAGAAAACCATAACTCAAAATCTACTGAAATTACCAATTTATCTTATAGCAATTATATTTTTTGAAAAAAATCTACAATAATATGAATGCAAAACTTCTAAGATAATGAAGGGATGAATAAAACTTAGCTGAAAATGTCCATGCCTAGATAAATTGTACCCCTTGTTTATACCCTAGCCCTTCATTGCTTCTCCCATCATCCGAACCCTAGTCGACAAATATTTGTAATTTTATTTCCCACGACTTGAAAAATCATTATTACCATTGTTCTAGATGGGTGAATTTATAAGGTTATATCTCCTTTAATATTGCCTAGATTGTTTCATATGAGCACTTATTTTAAAGCTCTTCAAATTCTAAACAATTTGATCTAAAAATTATTTAAATCAAATAACCCTTTACAAAGATGTAACTCTTCAAAAAAAAAAATTCTTCGAAAAAGTTTATCCTAATACTATTGTTTCAAACGACTAAGAGCGAAAAAAAATCATAATATAAATAAATTTCTTGACTTAAAAAACAAAATGGAAGATTACATTCGAATCATTTTTCATAATGAAGGAAACAAATTTATAAATGAAGTGTAGAAATGGCCTTTGTTAATAAAATAACAATAAAGTTTAAAATTAACTCTCAGATGATTTCAATGTTCTATTGAATGGATTTTAAAACCATTCAAATTTTATTTTTTTATTGAATGAAATTGTACGTTCTGTTTTAAGATTTTTTTTATACATAAAAAGAACCCACAACTATTTTCCTTTTTTAAATAACTGATTATAGGATTAACTCGCATTACCTTCAATCTTAACATTTTATGAAAACACCTTCTTTAAATAACTGATTATACCTTCTTTTTTAAATAACTGATTATGGGATTAACTCGCATTACCTTCAATCCTAACATTTTATGAAAACACCCTCTCACCACTCGACTAAGAATTGTATTTTTTGCTGCCACAATATTGAAGATCTTTGGTGTAATTTTGAATGAGACTGTAATTTTTTATATAAATAAGTTTTTACATTATTTAATAACAATTATATAACATTATTTTATTTTCATGCATTATAAGTTAAATGAAAGAATTGACGAATGTCAAAATGTTCATAAGGAATATATATATATATATATATATATATATATATATATATATATATATAATTTTATTTAAAAAAAAATAAAATAAATTAAGTTATATTTGATAGGTAATTTTTTTTATGACGATGAGGATGGGAGAAAGTAAAGAACATAACAATTTTAGATTAAAAAAAAGTAGTTGACCTTAAAGAAAATTGAATATGTTTTAATCTAAAATAATAAAATAATAGTGATTAATATTTTTATAATTTTATTTATAAAATGAATAGTTTATTTAAAAAAAATTATCATAATATGATTCGGGTTTAATTCTCATGGTAGATGTGTATAAAAAATATTTAAAATGTATGATTTTTTTGTGTTGATTATATTTTCTAATTATAGAACAATTATCGTTTTATTAATGTTGAAGACATGATGTCGAAATCATTTTCAATAAGATATTAGAAAAAGGAAAAAAACCTTTAATGACTTTTGATTTATATTTGTTAAAGAAATCTTAAAAAAACTTAATTTAGTTTTTTAAATTACTTGAAAATCTATGATAAAATTGCGTTGTGTAAGATATTTTAAAAATAACTTAAAAAACGAAAAACATTTATTGCTGAGATATTTTAAAAATAACTTAAAAAACGAAAAACATTTATTGTCGACATGTAGTTGCCCTAGTGGCTAAAGATAGTGGTTGTTTTTTAAGTGGTCTTGTGTTCAAACCCCTTGAGGGTGGTTGTTGATATAATTTGTAAATTTTCTACTGAAAAAAAAAAAAAAAAACATCTATTTTTTTAAGCTTATAGTAATGTTTACCATAAAATTGCATTAAAGAGAATGTAGGTTATGAGAAGGGATGAGACTCACAAATCAACTTGATAGTGAGCTTACCCTTTATTTCTTTATTTCCTCGAAAAAAATGGAAGGCAAGGGAAAGTACGTATAAGCTAAAAACTCCATTTTTTTCACAAAATCAAATCTTGTGGTTTGGGTTGGCTATTAGTTGGGGTCTTGGTTAGTTGACTCTGCATCTCTTTTGGTTTCGGTTTGTCACTGTATATTTGGTCGGGGTCCTTGTATATCTGGTTGGGGTCCTTGAGGGGGATAGGACCAAATGTTGATCCAAACCCGTTGGGGTGATTTCGGGGTGTTGTTGTTACAGTAGTTGTTGGCTGCTTTCCTTGGTTGACGTCGAGTTAGGGTTTCGGATGCTCGGGCGATTTGGTGGTGTTTGTGGATGTTGAGCATCTTTCTCCAGATCTTGCTTGGGTGGAGTTACCAACATGTGGGCTTGCAGTTTGATAGTCTGGGTGGTTCCTGAATAGTTACTGTGACCTTCTATGCTTTGAAGTGGTTTCACTGCAGGATCTTGGCTTCCAGTTTGCGCTGCAGAAGTTGGTTATAATTTATTGTTTGATCTGAGCGAGATTATTTATTTGAATTTTTTTGAAAATATGTTGCTCTTGTTTGTTTGGCTATTAGTTGTACCGACACAAGGGAATGTTATATCTTTAAGTACGGTTCTCGAATAGTTACTATGACCTTCTATGCTTTGAATTGGTTTCGTTGCAGGGCCTTGGCTTCTAGTTTGCGTTACGAAAGTTGATTATAATTTATTGTTTGGTCTGAGCGCGATTGTTTATTTGAATTTCTTTGAAAATATGTTGCTCTTGTTTGTTTGGCTATTAGTTGTACTGCCACAAGGGAATGTTATATCTTTAATTACGGCAATCGGGTTTCTTATTTATTAATGTTGGAGTGGTTGTATAAGGTTGAGGGATGCCTTTCAAAACTCTTGTTTCGCTGTCTTGAGTTGCGCTCTTGCTGGAGTTGTTGTACAAGTTTGTGGGATGCCTTTAAAAACCCTCTTTTAATTACCAAAAAAAATCTTGTGGTTGGTGAAATCTATTCGCATTTGTTGCTACTTAGTAAATACAAACTCAAACCCAAACAATAGCATGTTGTTGAAAAAGGAGTAAAGGTCTTCATTTCTTTATTTCCTCAAAAAAAAAGTGGAAGGCAAGGGAAAGTACCTATAAGCTAAAAACTTAGCTTCCTCACAAAATCAAATCTTGTGGTTGGTGAAATCTATTCACATTTGTTGCTACTTAGTAAATACAAACTCAACCCCAAACAATAGCATGTTTCTGAAAAAGGAGATAAAGGGGTTGAATGTAGTAGAAGAGGAGGGGAAAAAGGGAGAATAAAAGGAGGAAAATTGAAGATTGGCAATAGGAAGAGGTGGGTCAAAATCATTAAAATAAAACAAAAGATAAATTGTTAGAATCAGGTTTTGGATCCCTAAGTTTAGTAGAGGCATAAGTGTATTAAATAATGGACGAAGAGTTAATGCATCCTCTTGCATTCATCCAAAACATTTGGGGAGAGGTGGAGCCCTACGACATGTGTAGGAACATCTCTCCTACAATTTGAAACTCATATTTATGTTGGATTTGCATACATTCTCAATTTTGACAAAGTTGCAAGCAAATTATTAGAAACATCCAAGTTGGAGAATGGATGATTTTTAGTGTGTGGTGACCAAAGAGCAAGAGTAATGGCATGTACAAGCTTTGGTTCCTAGGAGTGGAACTCAACCCCTACAAGTAAAATTCTAAAATGAAATGTATCAAATTCCATAATACAATGAAAAACTTGGTCAAATTCTCTTCTTAGTGGCTTATGACATTGAGATGATGGAGGACATATATAGATATGTTTAGCACCATTATGGATGTGTTGGATTCCATAATATTTGATTTTATGAGGGGCATCCTAGAAATTAGGAGCTATATTCCTAGATTTGTTGAGATGGATAATTTAATTTTAATATAGAAGCAAATATTTTTAGTTCAAAAACCCAACAAGACTACGAAATTTAACACACACATATACACATATGTGTGTGTTATATGTACAATATCATATTTGTGAATTATGCATATAATGTCATTTCTTTGATCACTTATGTTATACAAAAAGTGGACAACTATAAATTTAGCTTCTCAAAATATTCTTAAAATACATGATAGAAGTAATGAATCTCGAAAGTTTCTGGCAGGATGAATGCCTAATGTACCTAGTTTTCTAAGTGGACTTCTAGTCTTGAGAAAATATTTTAGAGTACAATGCGATTATATTTTTGGGGCCCAATAGAGTACTAAAATACAAGGATAAAAAAGGTAGAGGTAGATTTGTAGAAAAGGGTTTATAATTGCTTCTTCTTTATATCTAAATAGAAATATTTAAGAAGAATACCAAGAGATAATTGTTAATCTCACAAAATACCCCTATCCTTAATATGAGAGAGGGGGTGACATGATATATCCCTTAAGAGACCCTTCATGATTATCTATCCCAATCCCACATTTTGGTGACCCTAACATGAACACCACAGTGGATCCCAAGATTCTTCTTGAGCAAGCTAAACCTTAATCAAAACTAAAATTTATCAAACTTTGATCAAGATAATTAATATTATTTACTCATTTAGATCACATTAAATCTAGATAACAAGAACATAACCAATTGTTATTCCTACTAATGCTCTTTACGATCCTTTGAGTAACTATCATACGAGCTACTAGACTATATTGGATATATAGTGATATTGGGCCACTAGCCACCCACATAGGGTCTCATGTGTACCTATGCCTAGTAAGAAGTATATTATAGTGGGCTAGTAGGATTCATAAGGATTCATATTGTTACCCCTCACATACCATTTTGGGCATGCATCTAGTAGGTCACTACACATATCATCCACATTCCATGTATTTACTTTCTCTCACACACTATATCGAGAGAGGTTAGGTATATCAATACCTTTGGTTTATAGGAAGGCCCATAAAATAATTAAAACTTAAATAATACTCCCCATTCTCCTAAACCTATGACTGAACAATGTTACCTAACACATAAAACTACTCACAAATTGGCCATTAACCTTAATCCTTCTACCAAGGGTCATGATGAGCAATTTACCTTTGAGAACCCCACCTTGAATCAAGAAGACAAGGCTTCTACACCTTAAGGTTCTCTAAACCCTACCCATGAGGAATATGAAAGGGTGATTTTCTAATGTGTAAATCATATGGCCTATTTCTTGTAGAAGCATAGGAAAACCATGAAGTGTTTCCTTAGAGAAGGTCATGAAACCCTAGGCACCTATACAAGAGATGATTCACAAGATCATTCTCAATAGCCTAACTCAAATCCTTTGTCATTAAATTAGTTGTACCCATCCTTTGGATCCATAAATGTAAACATTAAAGCATCATCCCATTTTATTGATTCAACACCTCTTGTTTTCCCTAGATAAATACATGTTAGAAGAGAAACCCTTCCATATCTATTGGAGCAACACCCATCTTTACCTATCCTTGAAGAATTATTATAGGGTAATATTAGTTGCCATGTATCATAATAGGTAGGTACAAGTTATACTCCTAATTAACATATGTCATCAAGTACCCAAATATTTAATCTTCATGTTAATTTATCTCGTGGTACTCATTCTAATCCCACAAGCGTGAGTATGGGGTTTGGACAAAAATCTAACCCCACAATATCTCATCCTTCATCTTCTAATCCTTTCATCTCAAGTACCCTAGGGTCAAATTGTATGATGCCAACTTCTATTTCATATGTCCAGGTATATCAACCTTCTTTTTATATTAATCATCAAAAAAATCCATTCTATCTCTTAGCTTATACCTTTTGTTCCATAAAATCCTATTTCTCCTAAACTTCAAGCTTTAACTTCTCAATTAGAGCAATTGAAACAACAAATGACCATTATCTAAGGATATTTGTACCCCACAATATCTCGTCCTTTATCTTCTAATCCTTTCATCTCAAGTGCCCTAGGATCAAATTGTATGATGCCAACTTCGATATCATATGCCCAGGTATATCAAGCTTATTTTTATATTAATCATCAAAAAATTCGTTCTATCTCTTAGCTTATACCTTTTATTCCATAAAATCCTATTTCTCCTAAACTTCAAGCTTTAATTTCTCAATTAGAGCAATTAAAACAACATATGACCATTATCCAAGGGTCTTTGTCTAGTCTCAAGTACTCATATAATGACTTGTACAACCAACCTCTAGATCCCTTTGTGGCTAGTTGCCCTTTTTATCCTAACTTTGAAACCCCTAAGTTTCAAATGTACAAAGGGAAGGAGGATCTTGTCAATAAAATTAGGTTGTTTCAAATGACTTGTAATAATATTTATTATGATGAAACATTGCTACTTAAAATATATCCTAAGAGCCTTGGTAGAATTGGCTTCAAATGGTACTACCAGTTACCAAGGCCTTTCCTAAAAATCCTTAAGGACCTTGTTAAGATGTTTATTAATCAATTCTCTATCTACATTGAGGAATCGGTCACATTATGACCTATACCAACTCAAACAATCAAAATATGATAATTTTACCAAATTCTTAGCAAGATGGCAAGCCCTAGTGGGGAGACTACAATAAGTCCCTCGACCATGAGACCTACTAGCCATCTTCATAGGAAACATTAATGACCAAATGACCTTTTACTTAGAGATTACTAATGTGTCTTCCTTTGAATAAATAATTTATATGGCCAATAGAGTAGAAAACTCCCTTGTCAAAAGATGACAATTCAAGACTAAGTCTCATAAATAGGAATATAAGCCTCCCTCTAACTTGAAGGGGATGTATAAGAAAAAACACATTGTAAGTGATGGAATCATAGACTCACACCATGAAAACAATGGTAGTACTACTACAAACCATTGTAAGCTTAAGGAATCCTCAACAAAAAAAATTAAAATGAGGGATTTCATACTAGATATACCTCTTTTAAAAATTCTAGAGTATCTCCTAAAGACTAAAATGATAGAACTATAGCTTGTTAAACCTATTGAACCTAGAAGGAAAAAAACTCTATGGTTTTGTACCAATGAACAATGTGCATTCCACTACATTAATAGTCATACATCTGACAAATGCATAGGCCTCAAGAATATTTTCTAAGACCTAATCAACAATGGTCAAGTTTTCCTTACTATATCTGACTCTCAATCTTCTTCCAATCAAGATTTGGGAATCTTTTATAATTCACTACCTAATCATAATCAAACTAGAATGCAATGAATAACATTTACTAATAGATCATGTCACCTTAAAATCAAAGGATAGTAGGGACACTCCATTCTTCTAATCATATCTCTCATATTTTTTGTGTAACCAAACAATAACACAAAAATTAATCATTTTATCAACCTTTAAGGCATTTCCTAGTCCTTCCTATAAAAATTACTTCTTCACCTGAAGGATATTGTCTAATAATCCAATTAGGAACTAAGACTAAGGATTATTTTGATTTACTTTGGTAGCTCGATAGCACCCCATCCAATATATTTCATCTTTAATAGCTCAAGCCTTCTCTAGCTCACCAAGATATCTTAAAATTTTGACCAAATAGTTTATTCGTCAAGACCTCAACCCAAATAAGCTCACTTCCATAGTAGGATCCATTGTCATTAAGCATACAACTATGTCATTCCATGAGGATGATATCCATCAATCCTCTATGGTTGAAGATCTTCCATTATACGTCACATGCCACATTGAAAACAAGTTCATCAAGTATATTCTAGTCAATAATTGTTCTAGTATCAATGTCTACAACCTAAAGTTCATTAACCATTTTAGGCTAACAAAACAAGATTTGAAGAAATCTAATCTTTCTATTAAGGCTTCTAATAATGGGTAACATAAGGTTGGTGGTACTATAGTCTTACCTCCCATAGTTGGATCTTGTACTCTTAATATTCTCTTATATGTTGTACCAAATGATCTAATCTACAACATTCTTCTTGGGATATCATGGGTCCATGAGATGTAAGTTTTCCCTTCAAATCTTCATTAGTGCATCAAATACGAATACAAGTGCAATAATTATCACATTCTAGTTGACATCAAATATTTTTCTTATTGTTAGGTGATCAAGATTGAAAATCCTAAAGCATGTTTATGTCATTCTTTAAATTCATCTCTTGAATAATCTTCTTCTTCTTAGTTTCCTATCACTGATGCATTTAGGTATCAAAATTTAAATAATCTATCTAGAAAAATTAAGGGTCAAAGTGCTAATACAATAATCATTAATAATAATAAGATCAAATAATAATCAATTTATCCTAATCCTCTAATAATGAGCTTGTAGACATGCCATCATTGGTGATATTTTATATGATCATACACTTGATAGCATTCTACTTAGA
Source organism: Wollemia nobilis (assembly GCA_028583015.1). Lineage (NCBI taxonomy): Eukaryota > Viridiplantae > Streptophyta > Pinopsida > Araucariales > Araucariaceae > Wollemia > Wollemia nobilis. Next base: position 15,197,304 of record JAQPPZ010015100.1, read on the forward strand.
TTTTTATAATTATTTGAAGCCTAAGATTTCCTTACAGAGGCCCATGATGGATAATATCATTGGAACTTTAGTGGTGTTTCCATTGCCATGAAACTCCTATAGATGGGCTATTTTGGTCCTCCATTAAAAAAATTCTATAACTATTTCAAGAGTATAATCATGAAAACCTTATCCAAACTATATCCCAAGCCCTTCAATCCTTGACCTCATCATGGTCTTTCTCCATTTGGAGATTACACATTATTGAAAAGATAAACCCTATGCCATCTAATGGAAATAAATTTATCATCACGGCTAATAAATACTTCACCAAATAGGTCAAATCTATGCCTTTAGACTCAACCACTAGAGTCCATGTATCTAATACCATCCTCAATTAGATCCTTAGCTATTATGGATTCTATTTTATGCTACTTTAAAATAATGGAACACCATTTAAGAACAAGGATGTCTAAAATAATTTTACTAAGTATAAGATTCGATACACTACTTATTGTCCTCAAGGCAATGCCCAAGCTAAAGCTTTTAATACAATCCTTGTCAAAATCCTCAAGAATATTTTCAAAAAAATTTAGTAGATATTATAACCTCTAATTGTATCCTACATTTGAACATATGGCACTAGTGTGATAACTCTATTAGTGTGATGTCCTATGCTTTGGTCTATAAAATTAAAGTAGTCTTACCCCTTAAGATTGAGGTTACTTTTGCATATTGTTGCAATATGCCTCTGTTGGATATGAATATCATATCACCTATCTTAGCTAACTAGAATTGCTTGACAAAAATAAAATCCATGCTTTTGAGCACCTAAGGGTCTACTAGCAAAGGCTTAAATGTGCCTATAGCAAAAAGGTATGATCCCAATCCTTTGAAGTTGGTGATCTTGTCCTAAAAGAGAATTAAAAAAACATCAAAACAAAGCTCCAAGGAAAATTTGAGCCCAAATGATTGCCCATACATCATAACCACCAAGTATGGTTTAGGTGCTTATCACCTCATCATACTTAATGAAAAGGAATGTAAAGAAGAAATGAACATAACACATCTTAAATGATATTGTATCTGAGTTTATATTTTTTGTTTGTTTACTTTCATCTACCTTTTAATGATTGCTTACATCTACCTAAAATCATGCCCATCTATATGCACATGTCTATCTATACTTGTACTTCCTATTGCATATCAAGTTGGAGATCCACAATGACATACAAATGATGATCCTAGCTAGGATCATTTATTTTTCTTTCCTAGGTAATTAACACAAGTGAATCCTCCTAGTACCATATTGTGAACTAATCATGGTTTGCATGACAAATTATCATTCTTACCTATTTGAAATTCTATAATTTCTCTATCTTTTCATCTTCTATAAATTTCTTGTCACATGATGATTAGTGTGAGATTCATAGGTGTTGATAGGAAGACCACTCCTATCATCCCTTGTCTCCTATATATCACCATGCATGGGGTAAACATTTTGATTGTGGTTTATTATTACTAATTTTAGGGAACAATCCATTGTCACATCAATCATATCAATAAAATTCCTCTATGGCATTTATCTACAAGGCAAGTCAATTCAATCAAAAGTCCTATGGGTAAATTAAAAGTTATTTAGACATTTGTTTAAAGGGAGATATCTAAGTAGAACTATTGAGCAAAGAAAAAATGCTTTAGGCATTTGTTTAAAGGAAAATATCTAATCAAAACTCCTTGGGGAAAATAAAAATTCCTTTAGACATTTTTTTAAAGGTAAATTTATCAATTGGAAGTCCTCCAAGCAAAGTAAAAGTCTGTATACATATGTTGAAAGGAAAATCTATCAAGTAGTCTTCTAGTCAAACCAAAAATTCTTTAGACATTTATTTAGAGAAGAATATATAATTATAAGACATATGGAAAAATCAAAAGTTCTTTATACTTTTTTTTAGAGTTAAATCTCTTATTAAAATTCCTCCCCCTTTGTCATTTATGGCAACCCTACAAAGAAACTATCCTCTACTGCAACAGGATCACAAACGATTCCCTCTTACTAAAATACATGATGCTTATCCTTACTGAAATTCTTCCCCTTTAACATCAATGGCAAAGGCTTGGCTAAATGATATGATATTTGACAATGCCCCCTTTCTAAATGCTCTAACTGAGACTTCAATGATGAGATGGATGGGAGTGAAATTACTCCCAACTTACTATGCTCATTTTCTTGTTCTATTTTATTTTTATAAACTTTGGAGGGCATATCCTTTTAAATAGTTTGACCAACCTCCTTCTTATTGGACTTCAGAAGTTCATAGAACACCATTCTACACCATTTAGTTGTATGCCTAAAATTATCACATTTGTAACAAATGATGTTGTAGTCCATGAGAGGTGCAAATGAATTGAAATTCCTCTTGGTGAAGCCAAAATCATTTTTAGCACGGATCCTGCAATGTACAACTTTATGACTAAATTGGTGACATGAAAAGCAATAACCTCGAAAGAAATATTGAAACCTATCTAAGTGCCTTAGAGGATATGGCCACATGGTTCTCTAATTGTTGTTTCTGTGATGGACCTTGTTCTTTGACGATGCTTTGTTTTCTTTCTTCTTGATGTTTCCACTTCTCAACACATCAACATAGGTCGTAGGCTCTTCTTTAATTATTTTCTTTTATGCCTCTATTATTTTTGAGCTTGAATCCTCCTTTTGTTTCTTTTGACTTTCCTCAAAACCAAGTCTAGTATTTATAACCAAAGATCTTTGTGCTTTGATAATATCATCCAATATTTTTGTGCTTTTCTCAAACCTGATATTTTGATGTAGCTTATAATTACATTCTTCCACTTCCTTCCTTAGAGATAAACCTCATGTTCTACTTTTTCACATTCCAACTCTTTTGTTTTAAACTTCTCAGCCATACCTTCTTCAATTCGCTTTGCCTCTTCAATTTTTACTTTTAAGTTGGTGAGATCTTGTGAAAGCTTTACTTTTGTCTTCTCATCCTCTTGTACTTGAGTCTTCAATCTTGAGTTCTTATTTCTACGCCTTTTCAATTCTTCAAGAGCAAAAACAAGTTCCTCTTCTATATCAATTATACTTCCTCTTCATCTTCTATATCTTTCTCCTCTTCTTGTTTTTCAACAACAGGAGCATCTTCTTTTACCTCCATGGCCAAAAATAGAATTTCTTCTCTTTCACTATTGGAGAGGCTTTCATCACTGTTGTTGGAATAATTTTTTTATTCTTCAACATAAATACTCTTCTTGTGCCTTTGAAAGATCTTCTTCCCATGCTTGCTTTGACCATGCCTCTTTTTATTTTCATGATAAAAATTTCTTCCCTTATTTTTCTTGTATTCCTCTTCTTCTTCATTGCTACTACTTTAAGCTTGTGGACACTGAGTTGCATAGTGATCAATATAACCACAATTAAAACATTTCACAATATGCTTACCTTTGTGTTTTCTTGGTTCCTTATTATTTATTTGCACAAAGTTAGCTTCTTCTCCGCTGCTCAATTTTTCACTTGACTCTGTTTCTTTATTCTTTGTCTTCTTTGAAGATTTAAAAGTAGCCTCCCATTTGGATGTTTGATATTTTTCAGTCCTCATATCATAGGCTATAAGAATTTTGTGTAGCTCATCCATACTTAAGGTTTTAAGATCCTTCATTTCTTAAATTGCTGATACCTTTGCATCAAACCTCATGGGAAGTGACCTTAAGATTTTTTGAACAATTTTTGGATTCATCAATACTTTCTCCAAGTCCATGAATGGTGTTGACAACTTCATCAACACGAAGCATATAATTTACAATATCTTCCTCATATTTCATCTTCAAGTCTTTGAACTTCCTCCTATGGGTTTGAAGTTTTGTCATTTTAAACATGTCATCTCCTTCATATGTTCTTTGTAACTTATCCCATAATTATTTTGCTGAGGTGCATTGCACGACTTTCACAAACTCTAATTTACATATCCCACTTAATATTGCATTCACTACCTTGGCATTATTTTCAAATAGTTGCTTGCCATCTTTATCCGTGGGAGGAATTGTAAGTGGTGTGAACCCATCCACGATGGATTGCCATATATCGTAGCCATGTGCCATCAAATAGGTTTACATCCTTACACTCCAGAAAGTATATTTAATCCCATCGAACAATGGAGCCCTACTTGATGAAAAAACTTCTTGGTAAGCCATGTGTGTTCTTATAAGATCTTCCTTCAAGTATTTAGGCTTTCACGAAGGAACTTGATCTAATACCAATTGAAGAAACACACACTTATACTAAGAGGGGGTGGAATAATATAAGATAAAACTTTTATTTCCACAATAATAATTGCAATAATAAAATACAATAATGAATCAATGCACAGAACACCATACAAATAAGAGATAAGTATTTTACGTGGAAACACCCTTTCGAGATAAAACCATGAAAAAATAGTGCTTATATTTCTTCAATAAAATTCGTAGGGACCAACCCACAGGAGACACCAATCCCCTTGTAAAATTTCATGGGAACCAACCCATAGGAAACACCAATCTCCTTATGCAAGTTCATGGGTACCAACCCACATGAGACACCAATCTCCTTGTTCAATTTTGTGGGCACCAGCCCATAAGAGACACCAATCTCCTTGTGCAATTTCATGGGCACCAACCCATAGGAGACACCAATCTCCTTGTTACAATAACATAGGCACCAACATATGGGACACACCAATCTCCTTTTACAATAACACAAGTACTAACCTGTGGGAGACATCAATCTCCTTGAGGCACTAACCTCAGGTCTAAATGCACCAACCTTCTGCTCACAAATCTGATTAAAAACTCTACTCAGGTCTACTCCAAAATCTGATCAATAATAGCATCAATTTCTACTCACAAATCTGATTAAAAACTCTGCTTAGGTCTGCTCCAAAATCTTATCAATAATGGCATCAATTTTTGCTCACAAATTTGATTGGATCTACACTCTAATCCCTGCTCCTGATGATATTATACTCTTGTTGTACCTTGCTTTAAATATTTAAATTCTTCCCTTTTCTTGAGTTTTCTTTCTTCAACTAAAGACAATTCAAACTTATTCTACCTAGAATTCTTTTAACTTCATGAACATATAGAGGATGATATGCACTAGTGTAGAAATCTTCAAATGGCCAATATGTTCTTTACATTCATTAAGTCTATTGCTTCCACATGCCTCACATTTATCATAATTTAAAGGTAGCCTTAGTCTAGCACTAGATAACTTACATGTGTGTTGAATTGGAGACGCTAATACCTTGCTTTCACTCTTTTATACTTCCACATTATGAAGCACTTATTAAGCTCTTCAAATTCTAAATTTCAACCTTCTATGCTTGTTGCTTTGTTCTAATGAAGATATTAGCTAGCATTTTGAATCAAATCTTCTGCGTAACTCCACAGTGTCTTCCTAGCAGTCAAGAAACCACCATATTTAATCTCGCCAATTGAGTTCAAATCTATTTTGACTATGGGTGAACCATCTGCTTCAACTCCTTTGTCCAATTTTATTTGAGTTCATTGTTGGTTTAGAGACTGACAATTTTTGGATCGAATCCATACCATGTACAAACGTAAGTCTCCAAATATCTTTAGTTTTTGCTATAGGAACATGATCATACACACCCTTTCCATGGTTTACAATAAATTTAGCTCAACTTCCTTTGCTTCAAAAATCAAACAAAACCACAACGATGTCAAATAAAGACTAACGATTGCTTCTCATCATTTTTTGAGTCTCTATCACAGTTTTTCCTTAGTGGGAATATGGAAAAATGTTGTTATCAACCTCTCTCTCTCATCACTTTGATGAATCCCTATTTCTTAGACCCAAAACCTGTTCAACAACTATTGCTCTAAAAAATTTCAGCAATCTAAAGGTTTTAACTAAAATATTAGTATATGGAATGAGGTTCTATTTAAAGTCTCCACAAATCCCCAGTGAACACTACATAGTGATACGGACTCTTAACGTCATAGTAACTAGCATTCCTCGCTTCATGTGCATGATGAAATCAAGTGTATAGATGGGAACAAAGTCGTTTTCTCTTCCACATGCGTTCTTTCTTATGGCGATTCCAAATGTAAAAACTTAGCTTTACTCATGGTTATTCTTTAGCTGATGCATCCATCAAACAATCACATTTCTCACTGTTAGTTTTGCATAACTTTCACACTATATGGTGTCTCCTTATTCTTTCAATGCAACCTATAGCTTCATGAATTACCACATCTCCAGTGAGCCCTTGTCGCTACTGCATGGTCGTACCACCACCACGGTGCTTAGTAACTACAAAATAATTTGTTGCTTAGTCCTTCGTCTATGATTACCAACCTTCAACAGTGCAAATCTACCCAAACTATCATCGTGTTTATCCCTGATCATCATAGCTTATCATTGATCATCATGTCTATCCATGTCTATCACTGATCGTCGTGTCTATCATTGACCATTGTGTCTATTCTAGATCATCATAGCTTATCATTGATCACCATGTCTATCGTTGATCACCGTGTATATCCCATCACGTGCATTAACATATTTTTACCATTACTTCACTGCTATGCTCCTTAATCAAAACTAACACATGAATGCTCTCTCTAAAATTGCGATTATGTGAACTCCTTTGCCTTCAATGGCTAGTTCGTCATTGTGCGTTGATATACTTGAATGCACATTTTTCTCAAGACTTATTTTGAAATGAACCTTGCCCTTGTATTTATATGCATACTTTCACTTTCTACTTTTTGCGCACAATTAGTTGGCCCATACTTATTTTAATTTTGAAACCTTGCTAACACCTTAAATATTATAGCGCTAACACTTTATATTATAATATTTTAATCTAATATTTAAATATTAAACCTTCACTTAATTTTATAATGTTTACCTTGAATAATTCGCCCAATAACGCCACTATTTTCCAGCAACCAAGTCGACCTTTGACATCAATGACAACTCAATAATTCTAACAATTTGGGCATAGCAAAAGTCCTTTAGACATTTGTTTAATGGTAAATCTATTTTACGATTTTTAGATAATTCATAAATTGCTCCTTTGGAAAATGCCTAGGGGTACCAGAAATAACATATTTTTAATTTGAATCCCCTTGGGAAGATCTCTTAAAATCCCCATAGGGAAATATTTTATCTTTATTTCTATATTTTTGTATACATTTGTGCATATTTTGTATAATATTAATGCCTTGAAACACTAGCAAAAGTCCCCCTAGGAAAACATTTATCTAACTAAAGTCCCCATGGGAAAATATTGTATCTAACTAAAATTCCCTTGGGAAAATATTTTTTTGCATCTAGTTGTTCATAACTATATGCATATTTTATCATAGCTAAAGTCCCCCTGGACAAATCTTTTATCTCTTTGATTCCCCTAGGTAAATATTTTAGCTAGATAAAATTCCCATGATCAAGTCCTTATCTATATACATTTATAGATAGTTGTACATGGTTTTCATCATATAAATATTTCATGGCATTATCCAAAGTCCCCTTGAGCACATCACTTTCCAATTCTAATCTTACATCCTTCTATTCATCCAAGCCTATCAGCCACATCTAAATTCAATTAAAAACTTTAATCAAAATCATTGTCATATTTAATCATCACATCCAATCCTATCCAATAACTAAATCATCATACCATGATAATAAAATCATCATCACATTTATTATTAATCATTTATTGATCATTTATTCAATTAAATCATATGAAATAATCATCATAACATAACCATTAATTATTAAACACAAATGATAAAATTATGCACATCAAATCAAATATAACATAAAGCAACAAAACATAAACTATCACATAAAATATGACATGTAAAATCATGAGTCCATAAACATTGATGTATATATATATAAAAATATATGTTTGTATCAAAATCATATGATACAATTCTTGTTATGTCTTTAAAATCATAACTGTAAAATTGACCCTCATAAGGGTAGCTAGCTTTGAGACCCTATATTCGATGCACCTACTCCTCCTCATCCTAGCAACGGAAACATCCTTGCTAACCATTATTAATACCAAGTCATTAACCATGAGTGTGTTTGTATCCATGATCTAGTTAATGAAGTAAGGTGATGGTCCACTAGGACTGTTGCATGATAAGTAGTTTGATAATGGGTTGATCGCTTGACCTCCTTTATCAAGTATGCCTAAATGTAAACTAGCTTCATTTCATGTTGTTGTTATGTGATAGCCATCTGGTATAAAAGGGTTTACACCAACTTTTACTACTATTGTAGCCTTTTTCATAATTGTATCCCTATCAATAATTAAACTAAGGATCACTTATTGCTTCAGTGATATCCATTGTACTAGCTAGACCCTCTCTATTATCGATGTCATTTACTTTTATTGGGCCACTACAAACACAACCTAAAGGATGACCACCTATTATTCTAGTGCATCTCTCTATGCCTCCATATTATATTGAGGTGATATAGTAGGTCCCACCTCACCTATTATGGTCATTGGTAATAAGATTTCTCCTAGTATCATTGTTGTTGTTTCTACTATTGTTATCTCTGTTATCTCACTTTACCTCATTTAATGGTACTTTTAGTATTGTTTCAATAGTGGTGGTGCTACCTACTATGCCCCTAAGGTTATCTCCCTCATCACATGAAATCACCTACTAAAATAATAACCACTATCACTCTAAGGAGATATATGGTTTGGTACCACCTCTAGTAGCTAGTTCTAGCCCCAGTTTCATTTCTACCTTGATCCAGGATGATCAAGTCATCATGTCTACCTCAGTATAGGATTATGGGTCTAGTTGAGACCCAAACCCCTACTCTTATATAATCTTCATATACCATACTAGACCCATTAAAATCCTCTACTATACACCAAACTAATAGGCCATGTGATAAAAATGGAAGAGCTCTCATTCTTCCCATGGTCCCACCAACTGTCTAACTTGTCTAACCCAAGCTAGCTATAAGGCATCTTATCTCCACCCTAGGTACTACCTAAATGGATGCTAGGTGTTTTGATCCTAGTACAAGTCATTAATTAAGCATCAAACCACTCCTAAAACTTCCCTACGGGGTACCCCCTATCCAACCTTAAAATGTCAGGCTCAATGGTGCACTATTGGTGCTTCTATATCTACCACTTACCTTGGTAGCCCTCGAAGCCTAATCACTACTATATGCTTTGAGGCCATTACCTAGAGCAATGTACAATAAGATAGTATGTTTCCTCTTCTTAGATGACCTAGTGCAATGAATAGTTCAACCAAGCTATGATCATAGGGCCCCAAGCAAAAGTAATTTGCTCCTCAAGCATTTCAGTCACCATCTCACCCCATCCTAGTGGAATTACTTTCTATTTATGCTATTCATGAGGACTCTAGACACTAAGGCACATAATAGAGTCATATTTCAATCTAAATGACCCCTAATGTAGGTGGAATTGATGTTAATGCTAGACCTTACAATTGGGAAGTATGCATACATGGTCAATCTCCTTATTCTTGTCTACTATTCTTGTCTCATATGAATATTTGCCTCTCTAATAAACACCCTTAGGATCTACCATACACCCTCTAGTGTGATAATTATCTCAGCATAACCTAGCTAGAAAGTATTCATATCTTTATACCAATGCTTTATTAAGGAAGTTAGCAATGCCTTTCAAAAATCTACCTTAGAAATTAGGGGTACATGTTATAGCCCTACTTCCAACTATAGTGCATATTCTATGTATATTTTGTGTAGTATAATAGCCCCTACATGGTCTTTAATACATAGTATTATCTCTTCCTATAGTAAAGTGTATGTAGTTTGTCCTACAATCAGTCAACCTTTTAACATATTAGCGTCAAAACTTGCAAAATAAAAAAAATAAAGACAAGCAAAGGCATCACTAGGAAACAAAATTGTTACCCAAATGAAAAAATTACTACTATATGGAAGAGTGCCATCAATGCATAAAAGTGCCATCAATTTAATTTTAAGTCCAAAATAAAAAATGTTGTAAATATTTGGATCCCTACCTAAATATGTGCTCCTCCTACCATTGGTGGTCTCACTCTTTCTACCCTATGTAGTGGTATTGTGTATTGAGCCATTGAAATTTCAACTATAATTTGATATCCATAGCTAATGTTTCTTCTCATTCATAGTAAAGATGATTTGTTTTTTTCCCCCCAACCATTTTACCCTAGTCTATCCTAGCCAATTTTCATTGTTCATCCTCAATCATTTATCATAACATCAATGTGATTCATGGTCAAGTCATGTTTCCTTGGTCTAAATTATTTTTTCCTCTCAAAATTAAGGGGACACATTGAGGCATTTTAGCATTTAATGTTTTCAAATAGAAAAAAATTAACATCATCACTAATCAACAAATCAAAATCATCAGTCATCTTACATCACAAATACTAGGCAATAACAAATCTATCTATCTTAAAATTAGGGCATTAATGTCAAATTTTTATGCATTCTTCATCCAATAAATGCATCAAAAGGGATAAATAGACACCCAATTTTGAGTGCATTGTCAGAGCCTCAAAACTTTCCAACATCTTCATAAATTAGCAAATCAAACATCTAAACCAAGAAAACTATCTCCAAGCTCAAATTGGGATCATTTATTGCTCCAAAAGCAAAGCACTAGGACCTAAGTGATAGTGTCAACAACACTTTTACTACCTGGTAATGCTTTTGTGTGACTTTAAAATTTTTATAATTTCTTACCCAAATCGACTAGCAATGGTCATTTTGGCATTAGCACTAAGATCATTAGCACCATTAGTGTTATTGCTTCTAGCAATACTGACTATTAAACCTCAAAAGAAAAAAGAATGATTGTTAGTATATTCCAAGCCACCCACCAAAAATGGATTTGATCACATCAATATCATCTATAACTCGAGTATAAATCCAAAGCCCAAAATTTACCATTTTCTATCTTCCATCCATTAACTGCACATTGATCCCATTCTAAAATATTACCCTCAAACAATCCCATCATGTTGAATGCAATCACCGCCAAGGAGTCATGGCTTCCTATAAAGCCATCACTTGGGAAGCCCAATACATAATTTTTTGAGGATAGAAAAATTGTATCAAATTTCATATATGATCTTTCAAACATATCAAAACTCTATCAAAATTTTGATATCATAATTTTTTAAAAAGTGATAACACTTTTTATTATGCATCACATGCAAGTATGAAGTACTTAATCATATCAAGTAACAAGCAAACTCATTTACTTCATCACCACAATGGGATATCAACCAAAGCATTTTAAGAGTACAAGCTTGCTTGGTTGTGCTCTCGCCCCTCTTGGATTTATCATTTTATTATATTTGTTGCTTGTAATCATTTTGATTAGTATATGCTAACCTTGTTTGTTTATCATATTTTTATCTACTTGTCATTTATTTTTCTTGCAACATTAGTTTACATATTTCATAGTCAATTATCTTGTCATAATTTTTGTATTTGGGTCCCTACACCTATTGGTCAATGATCCTTATTGCATCATTTTCATAATCATAAATATCCTAAGCATATTTTACTATACCTATATATAAAAGCACTACTAGATTGTAGGTTTGATAGCATTATGAATTTCTATTTTTGATATAGTAGAAAATGAGTTTACAATCATAGAAGGTATGAGTACTGCCAGCTGGCAAAAGCATAGACAACACTATTGCTTACCTAGTGGTACATTTTCCATTGGTCACTTAGTCATTATTTCATCATTCTGTAGATCTTTATTTTATCTTTTGAATAAGGGTCTAATGCTGGTCAAAGGAGCCATACACTCTCCTCTAGTTTAGATATACATGTGTGCTACTAACTCATCTAATTTCTATATATTTTGTAGGTTAGCAAAAGTGCCACCAGGAATCAATAGTGTTAGTAATGTTTATGTAGAATTAATAGTGCTTTTTCCAACAACACTTCTACTGCTAAGGCATAAATACTAGGTTTCAAGTTCTAATATTTTGTTATTAGCATCTAATATATACATATATTTACTATTTGTTTTGTATCTACTTTTATTTTACTATTTTATATTTGTATACATTAAAGTTAAAAGAGAAAGAAGGGATTAGTTAGCATTAATATCTTTAGTATATCAAATTTTATCCTTTACATTATCAAAATAAAATTTTATATAGTTGTATTAGGGCTTGTTTGTTGCATCATCCTCATGAACCCTTTCTCTAAAAAAAATTTATTTGTTTATTTATAATTTAAATCGAAAAGCATTTAGATTATTAGGATGTATATGTTGTATTGGTTGATCTATTTGTAGCTACAATAGGACTAGATTAAGGTTAAACTTGTCAAGGGATAATCTTAGGAGAAACATACGTGTTCTCTAACTAAATCCATAGAACCCTAGACTTAGGATCACAAACTTCCCCTATCCTTGAGGTGAGAGAGGGGGATTTGGTGAATCCCTTAATATGCCCTTCAGGATTATCTTTCCCAATCCACATATACCAATATAAAACTTTTAAAATAAAACTTTCCATTAAATCTACTCACTCAAAAGCAATAGAGAATCAACCTTAGCAACAAAAGAAAAGTGTTTATAGTAAAAAATTATATGTCCTTGCAAATTTTAATTTATTAAAAAAGTGTAGACTCTGGGATATATACATTAAGGTTACCTCAAAATGTAGACCAAAAAAATAATTTTAGCACAAATGTCAATTTAGACCAACAAGTTCATATAAAAGCAAAATTTCAACTTGCAATATTTTCCCTTGTTCTTGCACTACACTATTGAAAATGATAGACTATGAAACAAATTATTTTCTTTAAGACCTCTTCTCTTCTATCCTCTTAGCAAGTGAATGACAATGAATCAAGAATTGTTATTTCATGGATATATTCCTTAACTTCTATGCAAGGTCAAACTATAGATAGATGTGTTGCCCTTAGCTAGTTAATTCTTTAATCCCCTTTCTAATGTATTGTGTGGAACCATCTCTTTTTATTATTTCACTCATTAAATATAAATATGGCTTAATGGTTCCTCACCTCAAAAATGAATGTGAAACAATTTCTCTATTAACAAAAGCCAAATGGATATAGTATTCTACTTAATTAGGCCATCCCATTGGAGAAGTTTAATTCCAAAAGGAAAATAAATAAACTTTTAGTAAATCCCCAAGCTAAAATGAAAGCATGCATTACATCGATTCTTTCCAAATAGAAAATTCTCTCTAAACATAAAAGTTTCCTTACATAGAAGCTATATTGATGACAAATTAAGAACATGCTCCTCTATATAATAAAATGTTAACAACTTGACATCAATATGGATAAAAATCAAAAGACAAAAGAGAAGTTGGAAAATTAGACACTTCTTCAATGCCATATTGAAAATTAGGTAACTTCCTTCTTAAAATTAGGATTAATCTTACCTAAATATCTTCCACAATAATTCAAATTCTTAAAATAAGAGACATGAAAATCATACCATTTTTTAGTCATATTTGAATCTCCACAAAATTGTACAAATTTAACCACTATATGTATTGATTCAAATAGAGGTAGAATTGACGTGTTAAACAACTCTCTCAAAATATAAAATATTTATTAAGCTAATCTCAATGAACTCAACTATAGATAATATATGCAAATATAAAAAATTCTCATTTAAAATAGAGAGATAATGCATTCAAATAGAAACAACACTCTAAAAAAATACACAAAAAAAAAACTAGCTAGGATTAAATCATATCTAACTTGTGACATGCATATTTAAGAAATTATTCACATTTATAATATTATTTTCATAAATTTAATAATATTAAACATACAAAAACTAAGCAATGCCTAAGCCTATTGGGTACACATAAACACACACTAGAAAATGGCAACTAAATTTGTAAAAATAACAAATGATGGACATTTAGGTTAACATATTGAGCATTCAAGATGGTTTTCAAACTCAATGGTTACAAAGGTAGACAATCTCTAAGTAAATAGTAAAGGTGAGAGAAATAAATCATAAACAAAGAGAACTTTAGAAAAATTCTTCTACATGCTTACTTTCTATATCTGAAAGGAGTGTCAAGTAGAGTAATAAGAATTTTCAAGAGGTGTTGCACTATCTTTCTTCCCCATAAAAAGGTCAAAATGTTTTAAAATATAAAGGTTATAAACTTTATAAAAATTAAAAAAGATAATATTAATTCCTAAAATAGAATCACAATTTATCTTAGGGAAGTGACAATGATGTGAAAGTAATTGCTAATGAATTCTATTTGATGGTGAGAAAACAAATATATATATTCTGGTGTGTGTCATGGGGGCTCAAGATGATGGTATGGATACCACTTACCAACTAACTATTGAAACATATGATGGTTATTCTTAACTTGATGTCACAAATGAATTTGTATTGCATCATATGTATAAGCCTTTTGGACCCTTGTAAATCTTATAGAGGTGTTTTTGTAATATTTTACTATTTAACCTAAAGGTCTCTTCCTTAACCTTAAACTAAAGATAAATTAATTGGGTATAAATACCCACTCATACCAACTATATTATTATCTATTGGAGTGTATTGCAATTTTTCTAGTGATATTATTTGGTTTTCCATGGACACCCCCTTATATCATGTGCATTGCTTTCTATCTAATTCTTTTTCAACAATATTGGGTAAGGTGTTAATTCCAATTATTTTTGGAAACTACTCTTAAATCCAACATGGTATCAAAGCAAGTGTGAATCTCTATTAATTGATTACTTGTCTTTAAAAATTTAACTTATATGTTTCTTGTAAGTTAAATAGTGTTTGGAGCAACTAGAAGTCTTCTTTGTTAGCCATCAACTATTTGTAAAAAGGGTTTTCTAATAAAAACCTAGGAGGACTTAGATCATGAGGATCTCATTGGATTTGGTAGATTTACTCCAAGAGGTAAATTCACCAATAGATTTTTTTGTTCCTCTCTTGGCACTCAATCCATTCAATATTTTTTTAATTTCTAACCAAATAGATGCCTTAGTTTTAAGTTTTACTTTTATAGGGTTTTTGGAAAACCTCATTTGTCATTGATGGATTTTTTTTTTTTAAAGTCATTTCCTTTTCTCTTTCAACTTTTTTGTGTCCAACAACAATACATATGAGAGGAAAATTTTCATGACCACTATGAAAAAATAAAATAAGAGGCTGAATATCTTTTGATAGATTCAACAAGCCAATGAAGTCATGGGAAAACTTTGTGTATAACAAAGACATTTGAGCCCCTTGACAAAGTTGATGAAATGGACCGATAATATTTTTGCTACATTGATGTGAAAGAATGTATTGATTGGTTATTTTTGACAAAAAGGTTATGTTGGGCAAGCAATGCTAGATATGAACAAACTACTAGTATTTTTGGATTCTTTGCAAAGTTTTAGGGGGTCCTAGTTAAGGACTTTTTTGTTTTGCTTCCAAGTATCTATGTTTTATATTAAAATATTCACTCATTTCTCTCTTTTATTCAAATTTTGAATTTAAAAAGGGAGATATTTTGTGTGATTTTTGGGTTAAACCTCCAGGGCAATAACTTTTATATACATATATTTTTAGCCCCCTTTTTCTAAATTGTCTAACTTTTTGAGATTTGTGTATTAGTAGTGATATTTTAAGTCATAATTGCATACAATATTTTCTATTTTGGTAAGAAAATTATGGATCAACATGTGCCCTTGCTAAATGGTCCGAACTATGCAACTTAGAAAATAAAGAATGAAGCTTTACTTTAGAGCAAGGAGTTGCTCGAATATATGAATGAGGAACCTCAAGAGATTGATTTTGAAGTGAGGAAGTAGTTGTACAATGATAAGAAGGACACAAATATTGGTGTGATAGCTCTTCATATTGGCAAGATCAAATGTACTCATGTTAGAAACTGTAAATACCCTAAGGAGCTACTTGGAAAAGTTCAAGGATTATGTGATATCATTGATTCCACATAAATAAGCAGATTGGAGGTAGAGCTTACTACCTTGATGATGGACTCTTTTGATATTGTTGATGAGTATATTAGTTGGTTCAATAAGTTACAATATGTCACCTAGATTTCTATATAAGAGGAACAATAGGCTATGGATGGGCAAAACAATATTTTTCTTAAATTATTTTCAATATTGTCTTAGAGACATAAGATATTGTTGTTGTTGTGTTTGATATGCTTTGTGTTTACTTTCCTACATTTATTTCTCCTCCATTTGATGATATGTTCAAATACCTTCTTCACCATCCTACCTAGAGTGATGGAATTTACAATGCTCTTTATAAATAAATAGAACCAAGATTTACACTCAAATATTATATAGAAAGTGAAAGAGAGAAAAAGAGTTAGAGTGTCTATAGGCACCATAAATAATCACCTTTCATAGATAATATTGCACAACACTCTGATGAGAAATGAGAAGTGTGAGGGGGTATTTATAGTAATACCAGAACCTCTGCTTGCATCATAAAGTTTAACCAAATCCAACATAAAAAGTGGACTTTAGGTTCATTACAAATATTAAATGAGATTTAACCATATCAAGGTTAACCATGGCCTCTTAGGCTTACATAATAAAATATTACAAAATAATTAATACATTGCACAATTAAATGGCCTTACACATATCCAATAAATTTCACAATGTTGGCTCTTGGCCATGAATCATATTACAATATTAGCACCCTCATAATTTGAACTAATGGATTAAGGAGAGGAGATATTAGTAACAATAATATCACTCCCCCATAATGGATGCTCTAGTTAACCTCTATATTTTGAGGTAGACTCATCTAGATCCTCCTCATCATCTCAAATATATTACTATAAAAATATATCTTGCATAAGAGTCTCTTTAGACTTGACCATAGTCACCACTACCACTATTAGACACCCCATGGATATCAAAAAATATTTTTTTAGGACTCCAAATGAAGAAGGAAAGTCAAAATCACCATCTCTTTTAAAGATAAGCTCTTTCCATCTTATATTGTCATATAAGGTATGTCTTGAAAGTATATGTTTCTCATTCATGTATTACCCTATTTGAAGACTTCCTCTTGCCTATGGACTACCTAATTTTAGTCACCAAAAGAATATTTGTATGAACTTGATTGAAAAAAGAATTGAAAAATACTTCCAAGAGTACTTGGATAAATAATAGAAGAAGGAAGAGAACATGAAATATTAGATATTCATTAATAAGTTGAATCAATCACCTAAATGAGGAAGAGGTATTGACTAACTCACATCCTAAATTATTTTATTACAAACCTCTAAAAGATTCAAAATTTTCTACAACTATCACAAATCAATATAAATCTTCCAAAAATCTAGGTCAAATATTTTGATAGCATAGAAAAGTGTAAATCTACCCTTTCAAACTAGATCGATATGGCTTGACAACTATTGTACACAATTTGGTCCGAAACACAAGTATATTTCCATAGACTATTGCCACTAATGCGTAGAGCTCAAAAAATTGTACAATTTAAATAAATGTGCTCAAATCACTTCCATATGTAAAATTTATAGCCTCTAAAAGTTTTTCCCTAATAGCCCTCAAAATAAAATAAAAAAAACCTCTAACCTTAAAGAAGTAGGAGTCAATCTTGACCTACCACTTGGCAAGTCCTAATTCGTTGGAGTTCTCTAATCCTCTTTTTCCACCTTAGCTCTTTTGATTCATCATATTGGTACCACTTGCATAATTTTGATTTTTTTATGGTGTATATATATACAAATTGTCATATACAATGGAAAAATGCTATGTTGTATGGAATTTCAAAATGGTATACAAGTTCTAAAATTCTCCACCATGAGGTTTGAACCTAAGCCTCCATCCTCCTAAGGCTCTTGGTCTAGCCAATGTGCCTCTTTGGGATTTGATAAGGATGCCACTTATTATTCTTTAGTCCTAAGGCATTAATTATAAAATATGAGAGTCATAAGCCTTGAACCCATGACCTACCTACTCCAAGTGACTTATGGGTTGCTACATAACCAACTTTCCATGTGTCACTATTGGGATAATTTTAGCTACTATGTCATTGAAGCAATGCACTAGATCACGATAAAAGAGAAAAGTATGTTGCCACTAGGGTTCGAATATACAACCTTCACCCACCCAAGATCCAAAGTAAGTTGTTTTGGCTATCAATCCATATAGATGGTTGGAGATAAAACATTTCTATAGAAATATTGATCATCACCTTCTCAAAGATATCACCTAAAAATATGTCAGGCAAGTAATGGAACCTTGGTTCCCTCGATGTCTTGATAACCTTTCACATGATCAATATCCCATCTTGTTGGTGCTATAAAAAATAACATCCTTTACCTTGAGGAGGCTATCATACCCTATTGGAAAGATGTTAGCAAATCACTCTCTACTCATAGGATAATTTACATAGGATCGTATAATATTTATCACACAATGCACACATAAACACTAAAATATTATTATAAAATCTACTATAGCAATGTTACTTTTATACATGATACAAAACTTTGTATTCAATATATAATTACATGAGACTCTTTATATGCATGTCTCTTGACCTTTCCTCTTCTCTTACATATTACATAATGATAAAATATCTCATTATTACTTATAACTCCTACTTCTAAACATGATACCTAACCTACATAACTCACACTTACCTACTTGAAACCTCACACTCATGACTCTTCACTCACACAAATGACACCTACTATAGACCTAAATGTTAAACTCATTCCCTAAATGTTAAACATACCCTACTCTAATTTTTAGAAAGATGCCAACTAATGTAATACCTCCAACAAAAGGAAAGGGGTGGCTACAAAGTGTGCGAGCCCAAAAGCATGTGTAAGAGTTAGGCAACAAAATTTAAATTTAAACTAGATGTGGTACCATTTTCCTATTTCAAAACTATAACAAGCTTGTGAAGGAAAAATGGGTGATTCAAAAAAATGTATCCATTTTTTTTTGAAGGAGGGGATTTTATAACAACAAAGTAGAAGCAAAATTTAACAAAAAACTTCTAGAGTTTTCAAAATTTCTAGTAGAAAAGAGATCTCCTTTAGGATTTATATGTAATCAATTTTTATGATGCTTCAAGGAGTAATTTATCCTTGAATTTAGAAGAAGAATTAGAGGTGCCAAAGAAAATCTTTGCATGACCAAGTGATCTTTCTCCATACCCACTCTATTATCGTGATGGAATTCAAAATGCACTCAAATCTTATACAAAAAATAAAAAAAAAACAAAAAGAATTGGGGTGCCTATAGGAATAAAAAATAACCGCTATCCATATATAATATTGCACAACACTCCGATAAGAAATGAAAAGTGTGAGGGGTATTTATAGTAATATCAAAACCTCTAATTACATTATAAAGTTTTAACCTAAGCCAACATAGCAAGTGGACTTCAGGTTAATTACAAATATTAAATTTTAACCATAACAAGGTTAACCATGGACCATTGGGCTTACACAATAAAATATTACAAAATAATAAATACATAACATAGTAAAATACCCTTAGGTCTATCCAATACATTGTATAGTTCCAACTCTTGATCATGAATTGGATTACAATTTCAACATAAAGATATAGGCATAAGGTTAATTCTTTCATCAATCAAGCTCATGAAAAAGAAGTGGTTGTTAGAAAATAATCAAGATTATTTCATAGGATTCAATCACATGATCATAAATAATCCACAATATCAATATCAATCATAAATCAAATTAACATCAATCTCACATAAAATCACACTAAAATATGTATTGATAAAAACTCAAACAATGCATAAAACAAAGTTTATTTGAGTTATATTTTACATAGTTTTATCTTCAATATAAATATATATGACACTCTTCACATTCTTGACTCTTGACCTTTGCTCTCCTCAAACTCATGGGAGAACTTAACTCTTCATATTCCTCTCTTACATAATAATCCCCACATATTACATAAAGGGAAAGTATCTCATGATTGCACATAACTCTCTACTTATAAACTTGACACATCACACTCATAACTCTTCACTTGCTAACTAGACACCTCACACACTTAAATACATGACATATGCTCACATCTACTAACTTGACACATACTTTATACATAAAATCAAACTCACACCCTAGTCTAAATATTTACAATGGGACCAAATAATGTAACATCTCTAATACCACCCATGATTACATTATTTGGTATGAAGGATTCTTTCCTTCAATATCTAATACTTGTTTTCATTATTTTACTCTATATTTTATACTATTTGAGATTCTGGTGATATTCCATTAACCTATTCCCTGTAATGCTTGTTAGAATTTCTTTCTTCTCGTAAAAACATTTTATCATGTTCATGATTTTATTCCATTCTTATTTACTAATCCATCCATACTATATTTTTATTTTCTTTTTCTAACATGTATTTGGTTTGGTATTTTCATTGATCTTACAATTTTAAAGCATCCTTTATTTTGGATCATGCTTTTTATTTTTTATTTTATCCTTTTTTCAACAACTTCTACTTTGTTAGAAACATTAGTGTCATTATAAACTTTTGAATGGTTATATTATCATGTTTCTATTTCTTGAATTTCTTGAACCAAGTTTCCTTTTTGTTTTTATTTTTTTTATTGATGGGTATTGAGACTGATATTGTCTAGGCTGGAATTTAAAAAAAAAAGTATTCATTTGATTCCATTGGTTTATAGAATTGTATCTATAATAGCTTGTGACATGACCTTATTTATTGCATATATGATAATATATTTTCCACCATTTAGGTTGAGATTGACATGATGTAGAAATATTATTTGATACTTTTTTTTTTTAAATAAAGGGGTAAAAATTTATTGATAAAAATTCTAGATTATAGAGTACAACTGAGCTTCCAACTATGACTCAAATAAACAGCCAAACAGGATAAAACCACTAGACTAGAATGACACCTAGAAAATACAACAAGAACAAACCACATTAAGTCTATACATCCTTGTGGATCAACTCCCACAGGCATTGAGAGTCCCCATACGGGAGACTCTCCCAATTATCGATACTCCAAGGATCCAGTAGCTCAGAAGCCCTTTTGGCCAAGTAATCAGCAACCACATTCCATTCCCTTGGAATGTGCACAAAAGATATAAATTCAAACTCTGCACTCATTTTGAGAATATGAAAGGCTATAGAGGCCAACTGCTAATTAACTTCCTCCACCATTTTACTGTTAAAAATATTAACCACAATTTGAGAGTCAGACTCATAGATAATCCTAAGCCAGCCAAGAGAAAACCCCCTTCGCAAGGCCTCAATAATTTCAAGAGCTTCCATAAAATTGTTGGAGTGAACACATTTATAAATGGAAAATAAAAAACTGACACCACCAGTAGAATCTCTCCCAACACCACCAATGCCAACATGTCCAGGATTACCCCTGGACGATCCATCAGTATTAATTTTTAAAACTTCTATAGGGGGTGGCCTCCACCTACCATCTCTCCTAACCTTCTTGATGAGTTGAGGAACCCTACTAGGGCTAGAAGAGTTCACACCATCCCCAAAGATACCAAGGGCTTGTTGTACCTTCTCCTCACTAGAATCCAAAATAGGGTCCACATCACATTTGCTATGGATGGTTTCCTAAACCATATACAAGATCCTTTGCCAAATCTGTTGAATAGACAAATAACTTCCCTTAAATATACATCGGTTCCATTCAAGCCAAATTTTCCAGATGATGCAAGAAGGGCCCAAATTCCAAGCCACCCGAAGGAAGGGGGACTTAGCCGAAGGTCTACCCAGACTACTCCAAAACTCCACCAGGGATAGCATATGAAAACATGGATGGTTCCAGGTGCTCCACCAATGGTGCCAAATTTCTCTGGAAAAGGAGCATTAGAAAAATAAATGATAAGAGTTATCCTCATTCTTACTACAAAAGATACAAAAAGAGGGACCCTGAAATCCCCTCTTCCTCAAATTATCCCAAGTGAGGCATTTATTACGAGCTACCAACCAGAGAAAGAAGTTACATTTTAGCCAGGCAAATTTGTTCCACACATTTTTCCACCAAGTGACAGGAAGACTCCCATACTTTTGCTTATCAAGAACTTGATAACCATAGGCTACCGAGTAGGTTCCCTTAGGATCAGGGTTCCAAGCTAGAATATTTTTACCCCTCAATGAAGAACAAGGCCTCCCCGTAAGAATAAGAACAAGCACCTCTATGTCCTTGGCCAGTCCCTTCTGGGGCCATTCTTGTGAATAATTCCACCTATACATCTCTATATTTCCAAAAGACTATATTTTTTTAAAGTCCTCCACACGAGACCAGCCTTCTTCCAAGAAAAAAATGCTTAGGAAACATAACCTAGGATATTGATTCAAGATAGGAGGGTGGCCATCCCAAGAATCCTCCCAAAAAAGAGCATTTGATCCCTGATTGCAAATCCAGAACAAACCCTGCTGAATTAAATTAGCTCCTCTTTTCAGAGTGTCCTAGATAACCGAACCTTTCCCAACCAATATGACTCTAGGGATCTCAGCCTCAGAAATACCTCTCAAGTATTTACAAGATAATATTTTAGCCCAAATATAATCTTGAGAGGTACACCATATCCAATAAATTTTTGCAGACAAAGCCTGACCAAAAAGAGTTTTTTGTCGCAACCCAAGGCCTCCCTCTTGCATCGTCCTACATATATAATCCCACCTAACCAAACTCCATTTAGATTGATCAAGTTTTCCAGACATCAAAATTATCTTGACAAAGCATCTATGTCCTTGATGAAGTGAGAGGGAGCTATTTGTACAAAACATCTATAAATGGGTAAAGCTTGAACAACATATTTTAAAAGCAACACTCTACCTACAGTGGATAGCCATCTAAAATTCTAGTGATTCACCTTCCTTATAAACTTATCAAGCATAGACTGCCAAGAATATCTAGGTAGAGGATGAGATGAAATTGGAATACCAAGATAAATGAAGGGGGGAGTCCCAACCTAAAATCTTAGAATGCGAGAAATCATGGCTTGAATAAGAGGAGGGGTATTGAAGAAGAAAATAGAAGATTTGTCCTCATTAATCAATTGTCCAGAAGCACCAATATATATGTCAAGAGACTGTTTAATATTGCCATCTTCCCTGATAGTGGCAACTCCCAACAAAGCAGTATCATCAACAACTTGAAGGTGGGAAAGATGTGGCAAACTACTATCCCACTTCCACCCCTGAATGAGACCCTGTATGACTTGAGACTTGAGCAATCTTCCCAACACTTCCGCCATAATGATAAACAAATAAGGAGATAAAGGATCTCCTTGCCTCAATCTCCTTGAGGCCTCAAACAACTCTGATGGCTCATTATTAACAAGAACAAATAATGAGCAAGAAGAAACATAGCTCATCACCCATCTAATCCATTCCTCAAATCCAAAAGTAGTAAGAACTTTCTGAAGAAATGACCATCTGACTCGATCATAGGCTTTGGCCATGTCCAACTTAATGAACATAGTTTTCTCCTTAGAAGTTTCCCTCGAGTGAATATATTATGTAGCAATACAAATCCCATCCAATATTTTTCAACCAGCAACAAACCCTCCTTGCTCCTCAAAGATGATTTTTCTCAACCATATCTTCAGCCTCTCAACAATAATTTTTGTGAAGATCTTATACACAACATTGCAGAGAGCAATAGGCCTGAACATATCCAAGGAATTTGCTCCCTCTTTTTGGGTATAAGCACCACAAAGGTAGCATTTAGGTCCCTTAGCATATTTTTTTTCTTTTGGGACTCATGGACCACCTCCAAAAGATAAAATTTGATTAAATCCCAAAACTCCTAATAAAACTCAATCGAGAATCCATCCGGGCCTGGGGCTTTTCCTTTTTCATATTGAATACAATATTTTCCAACTCCTTAAGGGAAATTGGACCCATCAAGTGCTCATTCATATCTCTAGAAATAATCGCTAGAATATAGTTTAGAATCAGATTTTCATTCTCATCATATGATAGGGAGTCCTCCTTGAAGAGAGGAAAATATCTCTTAGTCTCTTTTGAAATATCCCTGAAATAAGAGAGCAGGGCACCCTGAGAATTCATAAGAGAGGTAATCAGGTTACCATTACGGTGAGCCTTAACTAAGTTATAAAATAAGGTTGTGTTCCTATCCCCTTCCTGAAGCCAATCTACTCAAGCTTTTTGTTTCCAAAAAATTTCTTCCCTTAGTTCCCATTCAACAAGGTCTTTCGTAGCCTCAGATTCCTCAACAAAAAGCTCCTTCGTGAATCCCTGATCTTTAATCTTCCTTGAAGCTTCTTCCATCCTCCTAAGATCTGCCAGCTTAGCCAAGGAAAGGTTCCCAAAATTTAGTCTATTCCATCTCTTCAATTTATGTTTTACAAATTGTAGTTGCTTCATAAAGGA
Source organism: Wollemia nobilis (assembly GCA_028583015.1). Classification (NCBI taxonomy): domain Eukaryota; kingdom Viridiplantae; phylum Streptophyta; class Pinopsida; order Araucariales; family Araucariaceae; genus Wollemia; species Wollemia nobilis. The sequence continues at coordinate 15,221,785 of JAQPPZ010015100.1, forward strand.
ATACATAGCGGTGCCATGAGGAGGTTTGCCAGTGGTCCACCAGCCTTGCATGAAATCATGAAGCTTAGGATCATGAAGCCACATAAGTTGAAACTTAAAGGAGGGATTCTTTTTTAGCCCTAACTCCAAAGCAAAGATTTTGATAGGCCAATGATCAGATCCCCTACCCTCCAGAATCACAGAACTAGCTCTTTTGTTATTACCCATCCAATAACTAGATATCAAAAACTTATCCAGTCTCTCTGATATGGAATATTTCCCACACCTTCTATTGTGCCAAGTAAATATCCCATTATCTATCTAGATGTCAACCAAGTTTAGGGCCTGGATATGAGCACTAAAGACAGAAGAAAAAGGCTTGAGACGGTCCACCCCACCACGTTTCTCCTCCAGACAAGTGATAGAGTTGAAGTCTCTAGCCAAAATCCATGGGTATAGGGGAACCAAACTTCTCACAAAGAAAATGTGCTCCCACAAATTCACTTTACCATTGTAATCAACAAGAGAATACACATTTTTAAGTAGGATGGTTTCACCAGATTCATTATCATGCTTGACCATCGAAATAGACCATCTGCTGGAAATCCAAGTAAGAGGGGATATCTTAATCGGATCCCATAAACAAACAACGCCACCAGCATATCCACATGCACCAATACACTGGAATTGCCCCCTTATCCACAAATTGGGAGAAATATTGAACATACTATCAATAGCCAATTTAGTCTCCTGAATAAACACCACATCCGGAGAATGCACACAAACCAAATCATGAACAACTTTTTGTCTGGGGATGTTGTTTAACCCCCTACATTCCATTAGAGGATAATCATTTTTGGGGGCTATAAAAATGGGAGTCCAATGTTCTCACCAAGCCTGACTCCACCGAAGCCTCACCCATTAACTTAATTTTATCGTAGTCCTTATTTCGACCCACCTTCATATTCTTATCCGAAAAACTTTTTTAATTATTTTCTGTTGCAATCCCAACACCATAGGATTTTTACAGTCCAAGGATGACTGCATCATTTCCTGAGTAGGAGAGGGCATAACTAAATCTGTACCACTTTCCAAAATAGTTTCCCTTATAGGGCTAGACCCATCCATGTCCCCTACACTCAGATCCAAAACCCTTTGTTCTTCACTTAAACCCCCTAGATCTGATTCCTTAAGTTCCACCTCAAGAAGAGACATATGATTCGGCCTTGTTATATTTGCATCAGGTTGCGACGTTTCAAGTATCTCCATGCACTGATCAAGATCATATAATATTTCAAAATAGTTGATTAGAGCATCTGGCTGGCTATCCTTAAGGTCTTTGTTTTCCCTTCGTCCTCTATTTCAGGATTTTATCGGAGCAAAACCTTCCTTATCCCATTCCCCTTCCTTTATCGGGGCTTTTCCTTTATCCAAACTTTGTCCAAACCGAGAGGGCCTAGGATTTGAAGCCACAGGCGGGACAAAATTAGGGCATTTTCTTTGTAGGTGGCCATATTCATGGTAAATTTGGCAATGAAATGGAAGAGCTTCATAGTCAAGTTTTTGAACCCATGTAGTTGATCCAAATTGTATTTCAATAGAATCTAGAATATGATTATTTAATTCAATTTCAACACAAATATGAGCAACAAAGATTACCTTTTTATCCATTTTCTGTTGTGACAGTCCAATCGACTTCCCAAGCAGAAGGGCAATCTTATGCAAGATATCAGTTCTCTAGGATTCCAACAGGAACCATGGAAGCCGCACCCATACTAGAACCCGTGACGGTCGCTCCTCTGATGCGTTGAAACCCACATGCCAGGGTTTAAGAAAGAGTCCCACTTGGTTATATAAATAAGGACCCCTTTCAAATGCTTTGTTACGATCTATAATACAAGAGAAAACCACCATAAAATAGTTGTTCGCACTCAGCATCACCTCCACATCGCCTTCAGGATTCCAAGTCTTCCTGACCCAAGCCTCCACAAAGGGGAGAGAAATTCGGATGCCCAAATATTTGTAAATAAGATCATGTTTGGTTAGATACTCCACATCTTCCGCCACCTAGTCTGGTTGAACCACTAGAACTGGCCTGGCTTCACATCGTTCCAAAAATCCATTGTTCTTTAACAAGCGGTTCCCGACATGCACTGGAAAATCTTGTTCCTTCCAGTCATTTTCATATGAAAAAACATTACGAGCATGCACTCTCTATGCTGAACCCGATGCAATCATGACATTCCTCCAATTTTTTAGACCTCCTCCGAAAGTTGCTACCATCCCTGCAAACCAGGTTTTCTTTATCAAACCCTAGCAGAGTAGATTTTCCTCATAAAACCCTGGCAGAGCTCCAAAGTCATCCCAAATATTATTTGATACTTGTTTCTTTGACATAATAGCATTATTTTTCATTTCATCTTAGGCTAAATTTTCTATTTTATACTCTTGGAGTATGTTGACTAATTAATCGAAGGATATTTTTTTTTTTACCACTTGAAGAGAAGTGACTAAGGTTTTGAATATATCTAGAAGTGCAATTAATGTTACTTGAACAATAAACTTTTATTCTACTTTTTCTCCCAGAGTCTATAGTTTAGCTTTTAATTTTGCTACTCTTTGAAGAAAATGTTCTACACTTTCTCCATCATGAACATTTAAAGAATACAATTGTGATTACAAGTGTAAAATGGTTGCTTCATTCCTTCCCTAAAATATTTTGCATAGTTTTTCCCATGTAATTTTTTAAGTTTTTGCTTCACTTATGTGTGTCTGAATTTTATCAGATATCCCAAACATAATTAACATAAGATATTTAACATCATCACCTTTAATTTTTTGGTTTCCAATTTCATATTTTGACATGTCTTTTTTTCCACTTACCACATCCCAAAGTTTTCCAACTATGAATATTGATCTCATTTTGTTTTTCCAAGGAGTAAAATTTGATTCTTTTAGAAGTTGTGATTCAAAAAGATTTTTTTTGTATTTTCCATAATTCTATATTCCAATCTTCAATTTCTCAAATTCCTTCTACTTCAAATTCAAATTCAATTTATTTTATTTCTTCTTTCAATTTCAAATCAATTTTTCATTCGACTTTCTCAATACATCGATTTCAAATTCTCTCAATAAATTTCAATTTTCAAATCTTCATAATATTCTTATATCTCTCTTTCATTCAATTTTCATAATAATTCAATTCTTCAAATCATTTCATTCATCAATTCAATTTCATTAAATCAATTTATCGAATAAATTTAATTGTCAAAGTAATTTATTTCTTTCAATTAAATAATTCGTTCATTCTACTTATAACTCTTAATTATTAAAATTTCAATTAATTTTTCTTATAACTCCACATTAATTAATGAATCCACTTCTTATAACTCCTAAAATAAATCACATTCACTTAAATATTCCCCAAAAAAAAATATGCACCCAAATTATTTGATAATCTAAAGGTTAAACTTACCTTTGGAACTCTCTCGTTTTCCTCTAACGTCAACAAAATATCATTCCTATTGGTCTAAAATTTGCCTAAGTGGATTAGATGCACCCTCAAGACCTTGACCAAGATTATAAGACCCATAATAGCTTCTAGATCAGCCTCTAGAGTAGACTGATTCCTATGACCATGTGATGATTTTAGCTTGTCAAAAATCTGGCCTCTGATTTGACACTTAGCCATTTTTTTGGTCTAGCTTGTTGTTGTGCCAAGCTTTTTATGCTTACCTTTGTGATGTCAGCACTTAAAAATTATAGCTTGCTCTTTGGACATAACCAAAATGTTAGACTCTCTTTACTTAGCTAATTTTGCGATACAAATACATCAGATGTTGAGCTTCTTTCATACCATTTGATGATAATTGCTTCAAAAAAGTCTGGTTTATTTCCCTATACTTAGCCAAATTTTTATTTCAACATTGTGGAAAATATTGACCTCCTCTAACTTAGTCATTTCTTAGACCCAATGACTATCTTATGATTCTGGTTGTGCTTTTGTCCTTCCATCCTGGTATCTATTATCTAATTAGCAAAAAATTTCTTGAAGAGATGCTATATATAGATGGGTTAGTCTTTTAACCCACATTATTGGCACCTACCAGGGGATTTTTTCTTGCAGAAATAGAGAACCAATATATCCTCATCTATTGTGCATGGAGTCAAAAAGGAAAAAATAAAATGAAAAAAATTAATATACAAGTGGAGACCTTTCTATATGCTTTCTATCTCCATGGTGCTAGTTTTTTTTGTATCAACAAATTCACCTTGCCCTTCCTACATTATCACTTTGGATGTTTCTCCCTATTGGTCTCCACTGGTTCTTTGGGTAGTCAAAGGAGCTCCCACAAGCTATAATACTCTACAAATATTGTCCAATGACTTTGGTTTGGGGACATATACTCCTTTGATTTTGTATAGTACATCCCTTAGCTCATTTTTTTGTAAGATGGGTTATTGTTCTTTTGAGCTAGCTCTTGTGCCTTTGAAAGTAATATAGAAAATTTATGTATAAGGGGATCAAACCATGAATAAAATTTTCTCTCATCATCAATTGTATAATATTTCTGACTAAACTGCTTCTTAGTGCAAAATTTACCATCTTCACCCTAATATCTCATAAAACCAAGGCCTATGAGTTCTTCAATTGGGACTATTATTTTGTCTATGCTTGCTTTTAATGCAGTTATCACATCAACTCCTTGTAGTATTAACTAATTACCATATATTACTTGATTTGAGATGAAAATTGATTCACCTAGATACCTCTCAGTATATGTTGCTAGATATAGGTGTTATTTTGTGTTCTTCATAATTTTGATCATTGCATCTGCTTCCTGCACCTTATTTTATAGATCCTTCCTTTTTTTGTTAAATTTTATTTTAACTTCCTAGATTATCTTTGTGATGTATGTTATCTTCTTTATCATTGGAAAATCCTTCATAACTATCTCCTTGATTTTATTCGAGTATTGCCTTGGGACCTTTTTTAGTGCCTCCTAGGAAAGGATAAGATAGGATTTTATGACTTATTTTTCTTTTGCTCTAGCTTCAATTGTACTGCTACCAATTTTCCTTTATGATCTTGGAGTGATAATCTAAGCTTCTGCAATTCCTTCTCCTGTGCTTGAATTTTTGTTTCCCCTTGTTGAAACTATTCTCCTAGAATTTGGATCTTCTCATCTCGTCACTAGAGTTGCTCTTTAGTTGGTTTCTACCTAGTTGCTCCATCAAGTATTTGACTTCTTATTTCAAGTCTTCTCTATTTCCTCCTTTTTCAATATTTGATCTAGGCTATCAGCTTTATTCTTTGTGGCTTTATATTTTACTTGCACCTAATTTCATTTGAGATACATGTTTGTCTCAGTGTAAATATCTCTAATTGTACCTTCCCTTAGGATCTTTGATATGTCATACCTTTGCACTTTGATGTCTTAGTATGTTGCTATAATTTCTAAAGTAGGCTTTTTGACCTTCGAGATAACAACTAATTTGACCCACTCCTTGGTAGTTGGATCTACAATATCATATGTCCAAGGAATTGACTTCTTCTTCTCCTTTTTGGGTGGTTGTTCTTATGCCCATTTCTAGGCATTTGCTTCAACTTTTTGTATCATAGAGAAGGCTTATGGTAATTTATGACTAGAAATAGAGGAAGCAACAATGATAGATTAGAAAAGAGATAATGATGCTTAAGGGAATTTTAAATATAAATAATTGAAATTTTTGGAGGTATGAGGGAGTGGGATTTTGGAAGTTTGTCAACTCTCTTGTAATAGAGGAGCAGATGATATACTTAACAATGGACTTTAAGGAAGTAATACCTCTCTTATATGGGAATATGATGGAGGTGGTTTTTGTAGAGGGGATTGCTAAGGTGATGGACGATTTTTAGATGTAAGAGTAGGGATAGAAGCCATACTTGATCCTTACAATTATGTGTGTTGCTTCTGAGTTGTGGTGTCAAACTCTTGAATTTTTACATTCATTCATTGAGCTTCCACAAATAGTTGGTAGGCTTTAGCTTTATTTATAGTCTCCTTCTATTGGCTACTTGGAAAACTTTTCCTTTTAGTCCTCTCATTGGATTACCTTTATTGGATATGTTGGATTATACTAGACTAAGACTTATCTTTACCAAGAAATATTGGAGCAACAACTTCTTCTACATGTTTTATTTCCTAGACTATTTTTGCTCCTAATATATGCTCTATTTTCTCTTCCAAACTTATCATCGATAGAATTTCTATTACCGGATGATGCTCATATGTGCTTGCTTGCCTTTTTAGTATTTCTCTTTTGCACATTGTATGCTATTATCTCTTTTGTGCATGAATATTCATCTAAATCTACATATGTGATTGGGGTTGATCTCAGGTGGGACTTTGTTTTATGGTGTCTTCTACCTCTTCAAAAAAAATATTGTTCTTCCTCATCATCATCATCTTTGATTAGGTTAGGATATCTCTCTCCTTTATGTTTTGCCAACATACTTCTTAAATTCTCTCTCAAACTCAGCATTTGAGGAGCTAGGGAAGGATTTTTTCTATTTGCCTCACTCACACCTTGAGATCGACCATTTCTAAAAAATTTCTTCGCTCCACTTCAACTCTTCCATGATTTTTTTTACAAGCTTATCACTTATCCATTGATCTTTGTTTCTAGCCAGATCATAAGGTTGTATGTAGGGATAATATTTTCTCCATGGAGGTCACCCTTGTAATTCATTGAATCAAGATGAAGATCTTGATATTCTAATTTATTTCTAAAGTATTATATATATGGATGGGGAAATGCTCAAATGCTAGAGCCTTGGTGTTTAAAGTTGATACTCTAGCTTTGAAATTTCCTTTTGAATCATAGTTCCACATCTATGGTACTAATGGAAATTGGATACCACTAAGCTTCTCATCTAAAATATTGGCTTGGTCTTGATTTATCATGGTTACATCACCAAAATTAAAGGAAAAGTGATAAATGTAAGCCTTTTTAATCCTGGCTCCAATGTTATCATCTGCTTCGTCAACTTATTAGCATAACTCTATGGCAAAAACTTGGTCATTCATGAAATAAGGAAGCATATATAGATTTCTAGGGAACCATGAATTCTGATTATAGTTCCACTCTACAAAAAATACCAATCTCCTAGCTCATGCTTATTATCGTGCAACTTATTCATAACTTTAGGGGTTAGCTAGGGAATCTAGCCATAAATGCAAGATAGTGTAGCCCAAGAAATGGTCAATTGAACTCTAGATATTAATTAGTTTCCATAAGCATAGGGGTCTAATAAACTATAGGGAGGTCTTATATTATTTACTCATGTTTGAACTTGAAAGCTTGGCATGTTACTTGCCATACAATATATAAACACCTAGGCTAAATGTGATGGGTAACGAAAGCTTTCCTTCTCTTTCAGCTTTAGGACAGTTAGTTGGATATAAATTTGGGAGCTTATAAATTGGTCCTAATAAAATAATAAAGGTGTATTTGAACTAGAACCATCGTAGTTACGCAATTTAGTAATTGCATAGGCCATAGATATTTGGTAGTCATAAACATATTGGTCAATATATAATATGAGGATGACTGCTAACATAGAAAGGATGTCTTGATGGATTTCACTGAATACTGTGAGCTTAATTGGTTGTTCTAGGAAGTCATTTGAGGGTTTTCCTATTTTTTTATTTAGCCAAATTTTGACATTCTCTTTTACAATGCTTACTTTGCTCCTCAATATCAATTATTTTAGGATTTGTACCTGAATGAGCTCCCACTACAAAATCCTTCATGATAGCATCAACTATGATATCAAATAACTTCTACCATGTTTTCGTGCATACTATTCCAAACTTAATGTCATAATTTTCTACAATTACTTTGACCAATTCTATGCAAGGGTGGACAAATCTAGGCATATAAGACAATACGAAAGAGTTCCATGTAGTTTCTTCAATCCTTTTTGGCAAGAATTTTCTACCTTTTTCTTTTTCTCCATCTTTGAAGCTTTTTATATTTGACTTGAATATGATTATGGGATCATGAAATTGGCTCAACTAGTCCTAGAGCTCCTTGGTAGTCATTTGCACCTTTTGGCCCTTCCTCTGGCCATGGCTACTGAATTAAGGATATTCAATGGTAATTAGAGTTGCTGACAAGAGTATATCTCTTTATACCCTTACACAAAATAACTTCTAATTTTTTGAAATGCTTCATACCTTGAATACTTAGTTGCTATACAATGCATAATACACTCACAACCCTATTTTTATAGTGTGAACCCGATGAAGAGCTTAATCGTTGATACATTTATGTTGAATATTTTGCATGCTTTTCTTTTCCTACGAAATATTTTAATAAAACTAATAATTTGTGTGAGCACTTGGGGCACATCTCACTTTAAAAATTAGCTCACTTCTTAGCCAATGAAATTGCTAAGATTTTAAAATTCAGTGACTACCATTTGGCTGCTCAAAACTATCATGACCACTACTATATTTACACATGCAGCTATTTACATATATACAACTTGGGGTACACATCTCTATGCATAATGTTTTAAATATTTGACCATTTAGCAGAATTGAAAAAAATTGGCCATCCATATCTATTAGCTCATATGCATTCAATTCGCACCTTATCAAGACTAGGTAAGGTCCAAACCATAGTGAATATAGTTTTTCATGGTTTCTTGGTTTAGCTCTATTTTCATCCCACTTTAGAAACACTTTACCAACTTTAAATAGCTTTGGGAAAGCTTTCTTATCAAGCCATATCTTTAATGTCTCTTGGTGTTGTTAGAAGCAATTATATGCTTTTTATCCTTTCTTTTCTAGTAGAAGCAACTCCAACATTCTTCTTTCATTTGGTTGTGCATTTTCTAATTATGTTTGATCTATAAGCTTCATAGCTAGCAATTCTAAATGTAGCGATAACACATATTCCCATATACCAAAGCTTATGGAGTAGTTTTTAAAGCCTTTTTTAATAGTGATTCTATATGCCCATAACGCTTCATTAAGCATTAAGTGCCAACTCCTCTGATTATACTCAATGTTTCTTTTGATTAATCTCATCAAGTTTTTATTGGTGGATTCAGCTAGCCTATTACCCTGTGGGTAATAATTGGAAGAAATTTTTCAATACATGTCATATTTGCTAGAAAAATCTATGGTCTTAGCACCTATGAAATTTGAACCATTATTTGAAACTATTGTTGCTAGATCCCAAACCTAGTGATTAATATTTTCAAAAATTTGATAATAGTCTCCTAATTTGCATGCTTAGTAGCTTCTGCTTCAGAACACTTGGTAAAATAGTCTATTGTAGTCAAGATGAATTTATGCCCAATGGATGAGTGCAAATTTATTATCTCGATAAAATTAAGTCCCTATTGTTGGAAATGCTCTTCTACAACAATTGGTTGAAGGGGCAATGTTAGTCTCTTTCTTTTTCCAAAAAATATTTGATACTTGTCACTTACCTTAGCAACTTTGAAAGCATCAACAAATCAAGTAAGCTAGTAATATTCATCTTGTAGGATTTTAGCTATTGTATTTTGACTAGAGAAATGCCCACCTGAGAAGCCTAAATGGAATTCATCCAATACCTCTTTTGCTTTGTTCAATTGTATACACCGTAGGATAACTTCATCAAAATTATTTCAATATATAATTCCATCAATCATGGTACAGTTCATGGTTTGTAGCCTATACCTTCATATTTGAGAAGCTGTAAACCTATCCAAATATTTTTTAGTCTAAATAAAATGGATTAACTAATCAATCTAGCTTCTTTTTTCCATCTGACTATCTATTGTTTGTAGTTCTTCATGTTCTTCAATAAGCTTATTTGTATCTAGTATTACAGAGTTAGCTAGATGCTCATTGAGAGTTCTCCCTCTAACCAACTTGGAGGGTCAAATTTCTATATCATATTCTTGACTTTTGATGATCCACCCAACTCTATTTTCACCTAGCTCTTCTTGTATTATAAAGTTTTGGATATCTAGTGTACAACATACACCATAGTCTTGCTTTGTGAAATATAATACCTTAGCTTTTTCAAGGATTTCATGAGAGTGAATACCTAATTTTGAATAAAATTGTAGTGGTCTTCACAATTATATAGTGTTTGAGTCATAAAGGCTATGGGTGACTCATTATGATCTTTGTCCTTTTGAGGAAGTACAATTGCATAACTTTTTTTAGCATCATATACATAGAGGATGAAATCCCTTTGATAATCTAGGTTGGCTAGTACTGGAGCTCTAGTTATGGCTTGGTTGATGTTTTTGAAATATTCCCTTCTTTATTTAGTCCATGTGAAAGCCATATATTTATTTAGAAACTCCATAATTGAATTTACTATTTGAGCAAAGTCATATACACATTTTTAGATAAAATTAATTTTCCCAAAGAAATATTGTGAACCTTCCTAATTTTGTGGAATTCGGAGATCTAATATTGCTTTAATCCCATCCAATTCAATTTCTAAGCATTCTTTCGACACTACATGTCGTAGGAACTTGCTCTTATGGAAAAAAAATATTGTTTTCTTTGGGTTCAATGACACCCCAAACTCTTTGTACTTTTGGAATATGAACTAGAGATGATCCAAGTATTTTTCCTTATGATGTGAGAAATTTGTCATATCATCCAAATAAATCAAAATAATTGTATTTATCATTTCTTCAAAAGCTAGATCTACAACTCTCTAAAATGTGGCTCTAGCATTAGATAGTCCAAATGGCATCCTCTAATAACCAAATATCCCCCACTTTGTGGTAAACATAATTTTATACTAATATTTATCTCTTATGTAAACTTGATTGAAATTGAAGAATCCATCAATTAAGGAAGACCTTTTTACTCCAACAACAAAATTTAGAATTTGGTCAATCTAAGGAAAAGGGTAATTATCCTTCAAGGATGCTTTGTTCAGATTTTTAAACTCCACATAGAGGCATATATCACCATTCTTTTTTATAATAGGTACCAAATTGTCTACCCATGTAGAGTGCTTGATTGGGTAAATAATATTTGCATTGAGCAACTTAAGAAACTCTTGTTTCATCAAGACTTCTATATTGGTATTGACTAGCCTTTGCTTTTGCCAAAATGGCTTAAAATTGGGAAATATTCTATAGTGTGTTGGATAGTGTCCATGTTGTGAAATTTTAAATCATCGTAGCTCCATGCTGTGATGTCATTGAATTCTTTACATAATGCAATAAGTTGTTGAACTTCTTTCTCAGAACATTGTATTTCAACTTTTAAGATTTTTTTAGGTTCAACTTGAATCTTTTTGAATTCTTGCTTGTCAATCTTTATTTTTTGGCCAGTTTGCCATTCACTGCTATCAAAGAGACTCTTAAAAGAGATCAATCCCTTTGTGATGTGATTAAATAGAAAGTGCACTATCTGCTTATTATCATCAAATACCTATCATAAGGTGTCCTTATTTGGCAAAAATGGCTTCAAAGTAAGCTTAATAGATTATGAATTCTTTCAAATGTCAAATGTTGGATAGGAGTTTACACCATAGGATTCCAATGCATCATCTTGTGCATTTTTTTCTCTAGGAATTGCTTTTATATTCAAGGCTTCAAAGTTTTCTAATAGATCCTAGACTCTATTTTGATAAGCCTTTAGATAGTGTTTCTTGTTGCTGCATTTTTCTATATCCTGGTTCTACCAGTTCAAAATATCCATAGAGCCTCTTCTAATCCTAGGTAGAGAGCTTCATATTTATCACATTATTAGTGCAGCTCCAAGTTAACCACTATGAAAACTACTTAACTCCTTTAGAAGGAGAAACCAACACTATTCCTACTCTAGCACCATTTTTGTATTTAGCTCCATCAAAATATAGCTTTCATATTTTTTTTTATCAAAGCTCCTTATTTGATAGATATGGAAGCCTTTTCTCTTTTTGTTTTGTGATGGAATAGGTTCCCATACCTATTTCAATCATAGAATTGAAATATTTGAGCAAAAACTCATCTTTAGTCTACAAATCATTAATGATTGCTTCAATGGGGTCAACTTCATCACTGATAATATTAACATAAACCTCCTCCTCTTTAATTATTTATATATGATATGAGGTGGTATTTTCTCATATATCTTCACCTTCCTATCCTTGTGAGGAATTTCCATATGTGAGTAGTCCACAGACAGGTATCCACCCAATTTAGCTATAAATTCTTGAGAAAGGCACATGCTAAAGTATGGTTTCAAATCTATAATAATAGCTTCTTGTATAAAAATTATTTGAGACGTCTTATGTAGGACCATGGGTATATCCTTTATTAATGTAACATTTTTTATCAGAGTGTCATCTAGCTATATTACTCCATGAATAGATCGAGTATATTCCATTCCCATTGCTTTGAATATTGCTTTATACATTACTATTGTTGTTGCTCCTAATTCCACCATGTATTTGTGCATGATCCACCCTTCCATGTGCAAGGACATGTAAAAAGAGGGCGGTCTATGTTTATCTTGAGCTAAATTTATATTTGGATGAGATTGACCTTTAGGATGAGTGGATTTTCAGTAATGCCTAGAAGAGGTATATTTGTCCTAGAATTATCAAGACATCATACATGCTTGCTTTAGATGGAGTTTTCTTTAATTCTTCTACAATATTGAAGGTTGAATATTTTGGTTGCTTCTTCTCTCTCTTTTTTATTCATCAAATCTCCTATAGTAGTCATGTGTTGCTTCAATCCTTTATCATTTGTTTATAAAAGGATACCAAAGTTTTCCCTAGCTTGCTCTTGAATTTCATATTTCCTTGGGATTCTTTACAAGAGGCTACTCATTTATTCGAGCAAGTTGGGGTGGTTCTTTTTTTGGATGCCTCATATACTGAGATAGGATATTGAGTGGGTTCAACTTCTTAGATCTACTTGTAAGGGCTTCTTGCCAAACCATGTCAAGATAAATATAAATTCTTCCTCTAGGAACTCTTACATCAACATATTTTTTTATGTTTCCCACAATATATTGACTCAACTTTTCTATCTATTTTACTTTTTTACTATCATTGTTTGCGCTTGGTGCTAGTAGACCATACAATTTTCTTCACTATGTGGGCCATCATAAGCTGAGCACCGATATTTTTCTTCTAATGATAAAGTATAAGGTCCCTCCTCTTGGTTATTGTATTCATTGTTGGGATTTCTATTGGAATTGCTTGAGGAGAGTCCTTAGTATTTTGTCATGTAGGGAAATGTCTCAGGATAAAACTTGCTTTTAACATCTCTTCTTTTCATGGTAGTTACCTCATTGGTTAGGTTCTTCAATGCTATTAGTACTTCTTGCATATTGTATGATTCTTTAGGTTCAAGAGTAGGTAATGTAGGTACAACATATGGTGTAGGTAATGTTGGTATTGTGGGGGTTGATGGTAATGCTAGAGTTTTTGCTAAAAGGGTTGAAGTTATAGTTGGAAAATATGTGATTTTGATCTATGGCTATGTATCATATATAGATTGAGTGATCTCCAAAAAATATGTCATAATAACTCTAGGAGGAATATTTCCTACAATAATTAAAGCATTTTCTATAGTTATAGCAACTTGATAAGTCTGTGGGAATGTTACCACATTGGATTAACATATTTACAAGCCTAAATCTGAATTGAAAGCATGGAGATAGTAGATAAGTTCTTGAGCATATGTTGGCTTTATTTCCTATGGAAATCTATTCTAGGTTCTACTAAATTTGATATTGAAATCCATGATTTCTTCTTGAGGATACCTTTGAATGGTAATGAATTACACCAACAATAAAAATGGATCTACTAGTTCATTGAATTCTTGGATAAATCTTCCAACAAGTTGAGCCCAGGAGTTAATGCTCTCATCTTAGAGGGTTTGATACTAGTATGATACCTTGCATTTGAATAAAAATGACAAAATTATTATCATGATATCTTCATATTGGATATTGTGGATGGAAACCAAGGAGGATACATCTTGGTAATGCTCATAAATTATTTTCCTAGTACCATCATAAGTTGGCAAATATTTTAGAGTTTCATGGGGAATTGAGTTATGATTTTTTTATTAGGTATAAAAAGGATTTTTTGAAAGGAAACCCAAACCTTTTACATAAAGTGGAACATAGGTAAACTAGGGTAGAATATAAAATTCCCCTGGAAAACCAACAAACCCCACAATCTCATCAAAAACCACTAGCTATCCAACAACCAAACCCATAGGAGATTCCAAGATATAGCAAAACTTGGATCGCTGAAACCAACTAGAACAAATCCACAAGTGAATCTAAGAAGATAGCACATTTAGGGAGAAAAACACCCACCAAAGCTCAGTTCTTAGGAGAAGCCTCTCCCACATTCTACTAGTCTAACTTAGAAGCCCTAGGATCACCCTAGCATCGATGTATCATCACTTGGATATCTTCCATGTAAAAAATAGCCATCTTTAGGGTCCCAACCATAGCCTTCTGGTTATCTTCCAATATTTTTAGGAATGGCTCTAGAAGGTTGTCCAATAATATAGAAGGAGATTTCCCTATACAATCAATCAACTCCATAAAAATTTTACCCTTTTTATCCATAGGAGTCTGCTCCTATGAATCTGACTTTACCATTAAAATAGGGGACTTCTTTACTTTGACTAACTTTTTAAATAGGTTCTTGGAACTCCTTGATTTTCCTCCTATGATCTCCCTAGGTGAAATTGAGACATACCCAAAATCCTTCAAATGCTTCTCCCTCAGGTTTCTAGAAATTATAGGACTTAACAGGTCATCTAACATCTTTGAATAATTGGATATTGAGTTCGTAGATCCTAGATAAAAATAGTAATTAGAGCCTCCTTCTAAAGTACAACTTGATTGAGAGCAGTCTCCCAAGATAATCCTTTGGACTTAACGATATGCTCAAATATTAAAAGAGCCAACCCTTGGTGAATGGGATTTGAGCATCTAACATAAATTTTTCCATAGAATTAAATAAGAATGATGGGACATTCATCAATATCTTCCAGCATAATTGATTTAAAAACATGACATGGTTTCTTTGAAGGACATATTTGTTTGTATCCAAAGTGAAATGATCCACTACCTCTAAAACTACCATGTTCCATGGGACCTTGAACACCTTAGTTTGGTATCCATTTTATATTTTTGATAAATATTCATCCTCATTAAAAAAGTACCCCAACTCTCTTATCACAGAACGTTTCCCTATTATAATAATATCCATCTAGAGGTAAGCCTGTCACCTCAACAATTAAGGCAATGAAGATTTCAAATTCTATTCCTCCCACTTTCACCATTCTATTTTTCCATGAGTGTGTCATTTTCTTCGATAGATATTTATTATACCCATGAAACTTTAGAATAAAGTCCAAGAGACCCCCTTTTCAAATAATATTCCTAATATCATTCTCAATCTCTAGTGTGGTTGGTTCCAACACAACTCCCTCCATGATCCAATACTCCATCCATAGAAAAACTATAGCAAAACAAAAAAACTCATACCATCGACCAACCTATTATAAAACTTATTTTTCTAAGATAAAAAACCTACCAAATAGCTTTAAAAAGCTACTAAACCATTGGAGCACACTCGAATCCTTGCTAGGAAATTTAGAAAAAAAATCCAGTCCTAGATGAGCTACAGATTTAGAAGCTCCAAGTGAATACCGATACTAGACATGTAGGTTACTCCACTATTTATAAACATCTAAAAATAGGGCTCAACTTCCAAGCCCAGAGAAAATATATAACTAGAGCACTTTTGTTTCACCACCTCAAAAGTTGGGTTGAATAATGAGGATAGAGGAGTTGATGAATATAAAGGGAAATCCAAAACCCAACTTTCAAATATCAAGCTTTACCAAATCAACACCCCAATTTAGGTATATTAGGATCGACAGAACACATCAACAAAGGTTAATTTGAGATGCAAGACATCCCATATCATGCATGTAAAGGGAAAATCTATCTCATGAATATCCATAATACTCCCTTCATCCAACACATGCCCAATGAGTGGAACATACACAAAACCAGGTATTCTCCCATGATCACACAGCCCCACCTAGCCCAATGATTATTGGGACCAAAAAACACTTGGAAATCAAGCTCCACAAAGAGAAACCAATAAAGGACAGGTTGACCATCCAAAACTAACCACATGGACCTCCAACATAGAAAAAATAGAATCCGAGGGTAAAAAAATGGTACTAAATACATTGAGGCATTGAGCATTCTAGTGTTATTCCAATTAGGACAATTTTATTGAGGTAGAGGTTGAGCCATTTATTTATATTTTGAGTTAAAATATCCTAGGAAGTTAGAATATGTAGAACCTACACTCTTTGTAGGGTTTTTGGAGGATATGGTGGAGATCCTTGTCTTCTAAACCTAAGTGGAGATAACTCAAAAAATTATGCAAGTTCTTCTAGTTTCTTAGATACTAATCTTGTGATCATAATCCTATAGATAATATTATGATTGGGTTATATATGAATGGTTCATTCTCAATGGATTTGTCAGGTGATTAGAAATTTGATCTATTAGAGCAAAAAGTCACTAATATTCTACTCAATCAAGGGGATGATATTTGGGTCTCATCAAGCATGCCAAAAAATCTTTGTCTAAAATCTGCCTAAGTGGATGAGATGTGCCCTCAAGACCTCGACCAAGATTAGAATAGCCATAATAGCTTCTAGATAAAACTCTGGTGTAGACCGGTTTCTAGATTGAATACTAAAGGGAGAAATGAGAAAGGATTAGAATCTAGAAGTGAAAACTAGCCAAGATTCAGCCACAACAAGAGACATGAGAGTATTGTTCCCACAACTAAATTAACTACCTAATAGACGAGTTATTATCTAGTATTAAAGAGCATTAATCAAATAGGCACATACACCACCAAACATTCTAGATACTAAACAAATAGTAATCCAAGGATTTATCAAAATAATATAATAACTTTCATAGAATACACTATTCATCTAACTTTAAAAGAAATGCTTAACAATGAGATCTACATACATACATGTTTTGCAACATCTTTAAAAATAGGCCAAACAACACTTTAGTCTTCATTGAGAGGTGTATAGCCTTCAATAATGCAACTTATACAATTGTTAAAGCTAGAGTTGACCCTTGAAATGTGTAACAACCCAAAAACTACCAACCCAAAAAAATTTAAGAGCACTTACAAAACAAAGGCTCTCAAGGGAGATACCCTTACTATAATTATTTTAGCATACAAGGCTTCACCACATAACTTCTAGGGTTCACCTTACTAAGCCTACACATTTAGAAGGATGCCATAAGTGGTCCCCTCACATATCCTACACCCTCCTTAGTATAGGATCATGTGACCATAGTGTAGAGGTTAACCTTTAAGGCCCATAACACGTAAAGTGGGATACCAATTCCCTAACCTAAATCTAGCTCCTTCTTGATAGGTTATTCACTATAGAACCTTTGTGCTTAATTACCATGCCTCCATGGGCTAACTAAGGTTATTGCCACTTTGATGATAAATAACATGATCTCCAGATCCTACACGATCAAGAGGTCAACACTGCTATCTTGTGAATAGATTTTCCCATGCACATGATCATACTCATTCAATTTGTGACTACTCACAAGTACCTTGGTTATTGTATACACACAACTCCTTCTAGGTTCATGAGATCCTAGCTATTGTATTCTCACAACTCCTTCAAGGACTCATGTCTACCTGGCTATTGCATTCATGCAACTCCTTCTAGGATTGGGTTTCATGGTTTACAAGAGGAAATTCTACCCACCCCAAGGATAGATAACATCAACATTTACCATAGCAGCTAAATAAAGCACTAAGCATCAAAACACATTGCATAAATCTCAAATAAAATTCACTTATCTCAAATAAATTCCTCTTAACCATAAACCAAACTATGCACTTATCAAATATTGAATCTCAAATGCTTTCCAACAACATTTATGTATTAATACGATAACCTATAACTCTATCAAAATCATGTATTTCAAATAGTCAATGGAACACATTAATAATTATCTCAAGAGATTACTCAGCAAGTGCAACTCCAAGTTAACATTAAACAATATAATATTTTAGTTGTACAGTTTTCAATATACAAGCTTAATGATTAATTGAAACATTACAAAATATTAAATTTCTACAACATCTAATCCTTCAATCTCTTTGAAGACATATCCAAAGTTTCTTGATCCAACTGCAAGTCACCAAGCCTCTTCGTGACATGAAAAACCACCATAGTCTTTATGAGGTATACTTAGGTATCAGAACAACTCTTCATGTAATACAACTTACAACATGTTATATTCAAGAATGCAAAGAAACCATGCATCATAACATAAACAAGCTACAATAAGAGAACCCTACTTCTCTTTACAATTATTTCTTTAACCATCACCAGTCCCAAGAATCAAAGTATTAGCTTTCCTATGATCACTTAAAGCATTTAAACAAAGAGAATCCTATACTTCTCTTAAAAATTTTCTTTTACTATCACAATCTTCAATAAGTAGTAGCTTTCCTATCATCACATAAAGCAAAAAAAACAAGTAATATCACAACAACAAATAAAAAACGTTGCTAGACTAAGCAAGGAAGTTCCATGGCACCGATAATAGAAGAAGGCATAAACCAACATCCAAGAATTTACCAACAATAGGCTCTACTACCTAGGGAAGGGGTAGACTACTCTAAGGAACATACACAAAAGATAATCCAATATATAGGCATGGTTCTACACACGCCTTATAGTCAGTGAAGAAAGGAGAAAACAAGCACAAAAAACACCCAAGAAAAGTAATAACCAAATCACAACAAAGCTTAACATATAGTAAAAACAAAGCCACCTGGTAATATATCTCTTCTAAGTTCTCTTTGGTCCTACGTAGTGCTTATTTTTGTCCACGCCTTGTTGTTCAAACAATCCTCCACTCCTTCCTTTGATCCACCAAAAAAAAACCACTTTGCCTCCCTAACTCACCATCTTATGTAGCAAGGTGAAACCAGCATGCCTCAATGCATGGAGCATTCAAAAGAAATGCTCAAGAACACGTTCTTCATAATAACCAAGAACCACCTTGATTCTCATTTAAGAGCCACACTCTTACGTAGCAAGGTGGATTAATAATTAAGCTTATTAAATAAAGAGCTATTTGTTATTTTAAAAATAAACCAGAAATTAGAATTCAACCCTTAATTCTAATATTCAAGGTCAACTTAGATTTATTTCCATAACTACAAGATTAATAACAAATACTTCCTAAATATAAAATAATTCAGCCCATAATTTAACATGGCACAAAAGTATTAATACATTCTTACCATGTTCTACACCATTATTTTATCCTTAAGTAAGCAACCTCTGTTAAGGTATATAAAGCTATCACTAACCTACTTTAAGGAGACTCACTGCAAGCAACTTCCCATTCCTATGGTGCAAAATATGGAATTAAGAAAACATGATATGCATCTACATGAAGAATAATTATTCATGTTACCTCGAGTTGTTAATGAACAAGTCATCATCATCATTTATCTAAGTATCTCTCTCTTATAAGTGGTTTACCCATATGGTCCCACCAAGGAGAGCACTTGGTCCTACATCCACAAATACATCAGCAGTACCATATTCAACATTTCCAAAAGAATGCATCATTCGAACATGTATATATAAAGGAGACTATGACATTAAACCTGCACATTAATACATAGTTCAATGCACATAAATAATTTAGTCCAAATAGGCGTGTTACATACTACCCCCCTTGGACTAAACATAATCCTTTGTATTTCTTGCAAAAGTAGAATACATGATTTCTTTAAAATGATATGAAAATTTTTGTCTCACAACATTAGCATTTTTCCATGTAGCACAATTCTCAGAATACTGGTCCCATTTTGTTTCCTCAACTTCTTGGAACCAAATACCAAAATCTTAATTGGCTACACCTCAATGGTTATGGAGTCTATAATTTGCAAGTTAGAAA
Organism: Wollemia nobilis; assembly: GCA_028583015.1. Taxonomy (NCBI): domain Eukaryota; kingdom Viridiplantae; phylum Streptophyta; class Pinopsida; order Araucariales; family Araucariaceae; genus Wollemia; species Wollemia nobilis. The sequence goes on from JAQPPZ010015100.1 coordinate 15,241,797, forward strand.
CATTACATATGTGATTAGGATCAACAACATACATCTCCTAAGCAGGGATATGTAGAAAATATCATGGATCTTTGATAGGTTAGGCAACAAAGTAAGCCTATAGGCTACTAGATGATATTACCAATGATCTCAAAGGGCCCAACATACTAAGGATCCAAATTAGTTGACTTGATAGCACTTTTCATGGGTTTTACTCTCAAGAATACTCTATCCCCCACAAAGAATTCTCTTGGTTATATTTTCATATCATCATAGCTCTTTTGGTGATCGATCACTTCCTTGATCCTAAACTAGTTTTCCTTAAGTTGTTCCTCCATCTCTTAGATAAGATTCAGTTTGATCATCACTCGATCCTCTAGATTGTCCCACAATAGAGGTGTTTTGCATATTTTATCATACAAGGCTTCAAATAGGGACATCCCTAATGATGTTTGGTACCCATTTTTGTATGTAAATTCAACAAGATACAAAATGTCTTCTCACTCAGACTTTTGTTCTATTCAATACATGCATAACATGTCTTCAAAAATCTGATTGACCCTCTCAATCTAACCATCTATTTTGGTATGATATACAGAACAAATATTTAACTTAGTACCTATTGGACGGTGAAGAGCTTGCCAAATTTTGGATGTGAACCTAGAGTCCCTATCTGATATGATCACCTTAGGAAATCCATGTAACCTAAAACTTTCTTTAGCAAAAAAATTTTCCACCATCGGTGTATCATCCTTGATGTTCCCCAGTATGAAGTGCAATCTTGGTCAACTTATCAACCACTACCAAGATAGCATCATGATGGAACCTATTCTTTGATAATCCCATAATAAAGTCTATAGAAATTACCTACCATTTTTTCATAGGTATAACTTTCTAGTTGGGCGATGATGTTCTTCCTTCACCTTTTGGCATTCAAAATATCTTGTAAAAACATTAGTGATATATCGCTTCATCCTGGACAGATAAATTTTTTTTTCTCTTATTTTATCTTATTTTTTACCCTCCCAAATGAGTAGAGTAGGGAGAATTATGTGCCTCTTGCATATTCATTCTCATTAAGTCACCTAATTTGGGTATAACTACTTGATCTTTAAAGCATAAAAGCTCATCTTTTAGGTTGAAACCCTTGCTATCTTTAGGATTTCCTTATGCTTTAGTCCCTATTTCTATGCAATGTGGTTCTTATAGTTGCATTTTCTTCTCTATCCATAAAATCAATTACTCTAGGTTAGGTTGGTTATATACCTTATCTTACTCAAGGTATCAACAACCTTATTTTCTTTCCCTTTGATATACTCAATACCAAAGTCATATTTTGCTAAGAATTCTACCCATATTCTTTGTCTTGCATTTAGCATAGGTTGGGTAAAAATATACCTCAAACTTTGATGGTATGTTCTTAGCTCAAATGGCCCACTCAATAGGTAATGTCGCCAATACTTCATGGCAAGCACAACCACTACCAATTCCAAGCCATTAGTGGCATAGTTTACCTTATGCTTCTTGAGTTTTCTAGACTCATTGATGACTATGGCTTCTTCCTAAGACAAAAATCCACCCAAATATTCTAAATAAGCATCTGTACATACAATAAATTTCCGAAGAGAATTTATAATCTTGAGGATTAATTTTGTTGTCAATTTATTTTTTAGAGCATCAAATGTGGTCTCACACCTATCCGTCCATTTGAACTCCTTTCCCTTCCTTTGAATATTTGTGATTGAATAGGTAATTTTAGAGTAATATCACACAAAACATCTATAATAGCCTATGAGTCCCATGAAAATCTTGAATTTAGTCACATTTGTAGGTGGAAACCAATTTAAAATAGCTTAAACTTCTGTGGGTCCACAACAATTTCTTCTGCAAGAGATGATTTTTCCTTAGAAATTCCACCCTATCCTAAGATGTTGGTCATGTTACTCTTTAGAATGAGAATAAATCAAAATATCATCCAAGAAAACTAAGACAAATCAATCCAGATATTTTTTGAATACGTTATTTATTATATTCATGAATGTTGGTGCATTTGTCAACCCAAATAGTAGCACTATGAAATTGTAGTACCTATTTTTGGTCTTAAAGGTTTTTTTTAGTGTATCATCTTCCTAAATCCTCAACTGGTGATACATTGACCTTAGATCTATTTTTGAAAATATGGTAGCTCCTCTCAGCTAATCAAATAGATCCTCTATTTGAGGTATAGGATACCTATTTTTAAAGGTCACATTGTTCAATTTTTTGTAATCTATACATAACCTCAAGGATCCATATTTCTTTTTCACAAATAATGTTGGAGCACCCTAAGGTGACACACTTGGTTTTATTAGACCTTTATCCAATAAGTCTTGTAGTTGTACCTCTAGCTCTTGCATCTTGATTGGAGTTATTCTATAAGGTGTCATAGAAATAGGTTTAGCTCTAGGTATTAACTCAATAGTGAAATCAAATTCCCTTTTAGGATTTAAACCCTAGAATACCTTCATGGAATGCATCCCAAAACTCGTGAAGAATTGGATGCTTCTTAAAAACTTCTTCACCCCATTTCTCTCCAGTCTTACCATTGATTTTCACTACATAGAGCATACTACCTTTTTTGATGGTTTTCTTTAACTACATAGCTAAAATCAAGTGGGGTAAAAAAAAAACTTATCTACTTTGAACTTTTACCCTCGTTTTATACTTATCAGTGAAATCCATCCACCTATCTTGGAAGTTATTTAAGTTTCCATGAGCCTTCAACCAATCCTTCCCTATGATGATGTCAAAAGCATGAAGAGACACCACATACAAGTTCCATATAGTGGACCCTTTAAGTAGAGTTATCTCAGCCATAGGTAAGCATTGATCCACTGAGTAGGTTTTCCTAGAACCATACTCAACTTTCCACCCTTTTTCCAAATATCTAGGTCTTTCTAGCATATCTCTGATAATACTAGTGGAAATAAAACTATCTATATATCCACTATCTATTAAATATTTTATGTTTTTATCAAAGAACTTACCATTTAGCAACATTGGTGTTGCTTGTCCAAGTCTTGATTTCTAGTAGCAACATAAATTCGGTGTGATGACTCCTTTGCTCAGTGCTTAGACTCTTATTTGTAAGGAAAATATTTAGCATAGTGAGGACCCCCATAGGTGTAACACCTTGTCTTAGAAAAATGGATTCTTGCCTTGCCCTTCTCATGGGATCCAGATCCATTGTATCCTTGTTCAATAATTATTTATAAAATCATCTAATGTTGACCCATTTGGTACTACAGTGACCTTACTACTAGCTCCAACCACTTCATTTCCCTCTATAGTTATTGGAGTAGATATGTCTTATTGATCATGCCCTTATCAAGGTCTTTTTTTAATTCCTTTGCCTTTCCAAAAGTTCTATGGATAGCTAAAACCTTACCCTTTTCCTAGTCAAAGTCCCTCTTAATCCTAGGTTCTTTTGGAAAGCTTACTTTAGTGTCCTTTTGAATGAGTAAACCTGCTTTCCTAGAGGACCTCGACACTAGTGCCATCTCTTATTCATAAAAAGGGGTTCGGTAAGTTATAATTTTCCATAATTGTACTTACATCATGTTAGCTGCATACTACTTTATGAACTAACACACATTATCATTACTTAGCTAATAAAATTTTAGGATCACTCTTTCCTTCATGCAAGGTGTCAAACCTAGAGTTGCACATCAAGTCAAGGCTCAACCTAAACACACTCCATGAAAGCTTCTAGCCCTATGACCTAGAGTTTTGATACCAACTATAATAACCCAAAAATACCAACCCAATTTTTTTTAAAAGCACTTGCAGAAAAAGGCTCTCAAGGGAGATACCCTTACCATAATTATTTTAGCATACAATACTTCACCATATTTGAGTTCCAAATCATGAATAATGACACTCAATGGACAAGAGAGGCCAGCTCCCGTAACTTTTGGGGTTCACCTTATTAAACCTACACATTTAGAAGGACATCATAATTGGTCCCCCCACCTTTCCTACACCCTCCTTGGTATAGTACCATGTGACCATGACATAGGTATTACCCTTTAAGGCCCATTACACTTAAAGGGAGACATTAATTCCCTAACTTGACTCTAGCTCCTCCTAGATAGGTTATTCGATGTAGAGCCTTGGTGCTTAGTTACCATACCTTTGTGGGCTAACTAAGGTTATTTCCACTTTGATGACAACTAATATGATCTCTAGATCCTACACGATCAAGGAGTCACCACTGCTATCTTGTGAATAGATTTTCCCACACACTTGATCCTACTCATTCAAGGTGTGACTACTCATAAGTACCCTAGCTATTGTATACACACAACTCCTTCTAGGTTCATGAGATCCTAGCTATTACATTCTCACAACTCCTTCAAGGACTCACATCTACCTAGCTATTGCATTCATACAACTCCTTCCAGGATTGGATTTCATGGTTTACAAGAGAAAATTCTACCCACCCAAGGATAGATAACATCAATAATTACCATAGCATCTAAACAAAGCACTAAGCATAAAAACATATTTCATAATTCATTTCAAATGAAATGCATAAAAATAAATTCCTCTTAACCATAAACCAAACTATGCACTTATCAAAACTTGAATCTCAAATACTTTCCAACAATATTTATGCATTAGCAAGATAACTTATATCTCTATTATAAACATGCATTTCAAATAGTTAATGGAACACATTAATAACTATCTCAAGAGATTACTCAAAAATTTCAACTCCAAGTTAACATTAAACAACATAATATTTCAATATACAAGCTTAATGATTAACTAAAATATTAGAAAATATTAAATTTCCACATCTAATCCTTCAATCTCTATCAAGCCATATCCAAAGTGCCTTGATCCAACTGCAAGTTAGCAAGCCTATTTGCAACAGGAAAAACCACCATAGACATTTTGAGGTATACTTAGGGATCATAACAACTCTTCATGCAATGCAACTGACAACATGCTATATTCAAGAATGCAAGCAACCATGAATCATAACATAAGAAAGCTACAAGAAGAGAACCCTACTTCTCTTTATAATGATTTCTTTAACCATCACTAGTTTCAAGAATCAAAATAGTAGCTTTCCTATCATCATTTAAAGCATTTATACAAAGATAATCCTATACTTCTCTTAAAATGATTCTCTTACTATCTCAAGAATCAAAGTAGTAGCTTTCCTATCATCACATAAAGTAAAAATAACAAGAAATATCACAACGACGAATAGATAATATTGCTAAACTGAGTAAAGAAGTTCCACAACACTAGCAATAGAAGAAGGTTTAAACCAACATCCAAGCATCTACCAGCAACAAGCTCCACTACCCAAGGAAGGTATAGACTACTCTAATTAACATACATAGAAGATAAAATAATAGAAAGGCATGGGTCTACACACACCTTACATTAAATTAAGAAGCAATAAAGCAAGCACAAAAAACACCCAAGCAAAGTAATAACTAGATCACAACAAAGCTTAACATAAATAAAAGCAAAGCCACCTAGTAAGATCTCCCTTCTACGTTATCTTTGGTATTGCATAGTGCTCGTTTCAATATACACCTCATTGTTTGAATAGTCCTCCTCTCCTTCCTTTGATCCATCCACCAACAACCACTTTGCCTCCTAACTCACCATCTTATGAAACAAGGATAAATCAATGTACCTTGGTGCATGGGGCATTCAAAAGAAATACTCAAGAACACATTCTTCACAAGATCCAAGCACCACCTTGATTCTCATTCAAGAGCCACTCTCTTACATAGCAAGGTGGATTATTAATTAAGCTTATTAAAGCAAGAGCTAGTTGTTATTTTAAAAATAAACCAAACATTAGAATTCAACCCTTAATTCTAATATTCAAGGCCAAACTTAGATTTATTTCCATAACTCCAAGATTAATAACAAATAATTCTTGAATCTAAAATAATTCAGCCCATAATTTAACATACCACAAAAAGCATTAATACATTCTTACCATGTTCCACACCATAATTTTATCCTTAAGTAAGAAACCTCTATTAAGGTAGACAAAGTTATCATTAACCTACTTTAAGGAGACTCATTGCAAGCAACTTCCCGATCCAATGGTGCAAGATATGGCATTAAGCAAACATGATATGCATCTACATGAAGGGTAATTATCCATGTTACCCCAAGTTGATGCTGAACTAGTCATCATCATCATTTCTCTAAGTATCTCTCTCTTGTAAGTGGTTTACCCATATGGTCCCACCAAGAAGAGTACCTAGTCTTGCATCCACAAATATATAAGTAGTACCATATTCCAAGTTTCTAAAAGAATGCATCATTCCAAAATGTATAGATAAAGTAGATTGCCATTAAACCTTCACATTAATATATAGTTCAATGTACATAAAGAGTTCTGTCCAAATAGGGGTGTTACAAAATTATCTATATTCAAGTATTTATAAATTTGCATTGCATTCTATTATCTTAGAATGATTATTCCAAAAATTATTATAGGTCTAGCAAGCTAGTATGGAGTATTTACTTCTCTTTCCAGCTCTTTTTGGTATAAATTTCATGAAGTGGTTGTGTTAATGTGGCTAATTATGATCCCTCCCATGATCATGGTATCCATGTGACTCAAGTTGATTTACATGGCTCTCTAACATATCTGACTTTTACCACACCACTTGATGACTACCCTAGTTGCATAATGACAAGTATATGATGGAGGAATATTCGATCATTGGGATTTTTTTATAGCGATGATTCTACCTAATGGGAAAAATTTAGACTCATTGATACCTTATCAAACCTATACATTAGCCATAATTAGGGATTGGTTCTTATTTTTTAAGTGTTAAGCTTTTTTACTTCTTGGAGTGAGTCCAGTGCTCTTTAGAGTCTGGTCTTTGGCTTCACACTTGGCTAATATTTGAAATGTGTGATATTGGTGTCAAAAGTAAATATCCAAGAATCTATATTTTTCTCATGTTGGACCTTATGCCTCAGAAATATTTTAATCTATCCTCTTTTGGTGCTAGATTTTCGTTACACTTTGTAATGATGTCAACTCGTAAAAAAATTACCTATGCTTTGAAACTTAGACAATTTTTTGGCATAGCCTGTTGTTATGCCAAAAATTTTATGCTTGCCTTGGTGATGTCAACACTAAAAAAAATTAGCTTACTCTTTGGACTTAACCAAAATGTGAGTCTAGTGTTATAACAAAATGTCAGACTCTCTTTCCTTTGTTGATATTAGGATTTAGCTACATTGAATGTTGGAATTTTTCATGCCCTCTGATGCTATCAGCTTCAAAAAAGTCTAGTTTATTTCTTTATACTTAGCCAAAGTTTTATTTCAACATTGTAGTAAAATGTTGAGCTCCTCTACCTTAGTCATTTTAGGAAACTTTTCCCTACAACCCCACTTCACTCCAAGCTAAACTAGTTAAAAGTAAGACAAGCAAAGGCTACATTGTTAGAAGGTGCTTCCTATCTTTAGTTAAAACAAAGGAGCTTTAAGGGAAAGGTAGACAAGCTATAAGTTGCATCATTAATTAGATCTTCCATGTATGGCCAATGCTTCACATTCACTCAAATCCATCCAAAGAAAGGGTACCAAGGCTAGTAGACTATTGATTTTCAATCCAATACACAATGTAGTCCTTTTAATAGAGAAAAGCACTAGTGAATAAGGGAAGCTCCAATCAAATCCAAATCAGGGTATGTGATGGCTATTTAGAAGCTCAAGAAATAAAATAACCAATGCTTTAAGAAGAAATCCTACCATTAGTAGAAGGAGGTTCCACCTCACCCAAGGACACATGGTAGTTGTGTACATAAATAGAAAAGCAGATAAAAAATATTAAAGAAGATATCTACCATCGACTACAAGACTTGACTTTTGTATCCAATCCTGTCAAAGACTGTCACATGTCAGTCACAACCACCATCCACCATACATGTGAGCCTACCCTATCCACTTGCACTAGTAAAGAAGGCCATATCCATCACATCAAAAAAATGATGTATCCCAAAAGAAGAAGAATAAAAGAGTTATGGTGTAGCCACCATGACATAGCAATAGAGAGCCCAATAAATTACACCAATCATTTGAAGACCCAAAATATTTTAGTATTTATGGTACCATATCTGGATATCTCAAAGATACTATCACACAAGTTGTAGAATTATTTCTTGGATATAGGGATAAAATATATCTATAGACCTTTTGCGTAGAACTTAGGATGGGAGGCACCCTCCTCTTAGCTTATAAGAAGCCTAATTTTATTTTTAAAGTTATTGGAAGTTGTTTGATCATGCCTCGTACCCAGTCTTGTAGGATTTTTCTTTCACCCTTATTTTCTACAATAAAAAGGGGATCCCAAGCCTTTTCTTATGCCTAGGGAGCATCAAACCCTCCGTGTCTCATTATCTTGTAAAATCTTAAGCATGTTAATAAAATTCATGACTGATTTTGCTCTATCCTCCTCTTAACTTATATTGATTCATGGTGATGTATTTTTCTTGATTGTATTCACTAGCCATATTTCATGTTCAATTACCACTTGTTGTAGTCAAAAATTGTGGGCCTTTTAATTCTTTGGTGCACCACCCCTGTAACTTAGGATTTACTTTCTTGCAAGCATTTGATTTATTCATATTTTACTTCCATTTTAATTCAATCTTTTTCCCCTAGACCTCAGTTCATGAATGTCATTGTACATCAAGGAGTTAAATTTGATAAGGAGTTGCCCTCATTTAAAAACCCTAAATGTCACTCTATAGGTGGGTCTCTAATGGCCTAGCCTTGATAGGTGCATTTAAAGAAGATAACATTTGGTCTAGCATGATGAACTTTTATGTTCACCCCACTAATATTGAAGAAGTATGATTGTGATTCTGATGAACTTCATAGTATTCTTTCTTGAAGAGAATCACCTAGATAATTCACCTGATGACTTGGATCGATGACTGAGATTCAAAAGATAGACTTTACAAAAGTTGTGTAACAAAATATAGACTAATATTCTAGTGGGGTATCTATCTCATCAACTCATTGAAGTAAAATATCCCCACCTGGAAACTCTATTCCAAAAGGTAAAACCTAAAGTTATATGAGTGAAAGACCTGTGACCAGAGCGTTCTCTAGAGATAATTAGCAAGAGTCGGTACCACCTCTAAATTGAGGTAAAGAAGGACCCAAGAACACAATAGAGAAGCCATGGTCCATCAGAATCCAAAAATATTTTTGATATAGAATGACAAAGGTCCCCTAATTTCTCCAATTCCCCCTGACACATGGGACTCAATTCTTACCTCAAAACTTAAATATTTACCCTACTTCTTTGGAAAAGATGCTATCACTATGAAAAAATATTTGTAGCACCTAGTAAGCTTATGTGTTGTGCATTTAATTTAAAAGTAATCTAAGATATAACCTTATAACTATTCACTTATTTTTTAGGGATATCTCATGAATGGAACCTCAGTACCATCCCACGACTAGTTAGAAGTTAGGACCAATTAGAATATCTCCTAGTAAAGTGGTTTGGAAAGAAGTAAGATAGAGCATCCCTCCTAGAACAAATCATAACTATCAAGAGGGTACCTAAAAATATGATGGATGATTTAAATGTTTGAATCCATAAGAATTGGTAGAGTATCCTTGAGGATAATTTGCCACCTTTGAGTATGGCATTCATTTACTTTCTAAAAAATTTAATTCTAATATTTCCATAATGGTCAAGTTTAAGGATGGTAATTTACTATCACAGGCCTATGGTATAATCATTCAAGCTAAGAAATACCTAACCCAAATAGTAAGGCTAGTTCCTAGACCACCTCTACCATTCATTACCCCTGCTATTACTTTCTAACCATACAACCTCCCACTAGTCCAACTCATCCTCCTACATACCAAGAACAAAATCAAGCTTCCTCTCCTCTATATGCTAAGATGGAAAAAAAATTCAAAATTACGAGGACCCTCACTAATAATGTCACAACCCTCAAAAGACAAACCAACATCCAAATATTTCCCTATTAGTGTTATCCAAATCCCTCCTAATAGGAAAACCTAGTTTTCGATCACCCCTAGCTAGATATCATAAGCCCCTATTCTAGCCAACAAGAATCCTAGTCATCCCTAGGCCTTGAATTAACAAATAGTACCCATATAATTTCTAGCCCTCTAAGTTTCTATAATATTAGCTAGGTATCTCACCGCCACCCTAAACAACTATATTGAAGATCCTAGTGGCTACTACTATCTTGTTCTAGACAATCCTCCCTTCGATTGTTATGTCAAAACAAAAACTCGGGGTATAAAAAATTCCCATTTTGATCACAATGAAACTCATCCTTCTTAGTCAAAATTATTGATGCTAATTTAGGAACCTATCACTCAGTATCTGACTGCACCATCAATTGCTAATTTGTCAAACTTGGAGTAGACCTTTGTTACCTAGGATGAAGTGAAAGTATATGCTATGTCGAATGAAATAGGCTCCTCAGATAAGAGGCCACAATTTTGATAGGGGTATAATACATGGTCCAAAATAAGGGACATTGAATAACAAGGAACACCTAGCCTAACTAAGGCTAGACCTCAAACGAGAGAATCTAACAATCAAAGGACCCTTGTAGCACAATTTGCACCAACGAATTGAGGTCAATTTGTCCCAACAATGATAATACCTACCCCTAAAACACTAAGGTAGTCCATTGCAACTCTTTGAAGGCCACCTCCAATGGTAAAAAGTACCAAACTCCTAATAATAACAACCATTCCAAGAGGCCCTTCTATCAAAACCATAAATGTGGTGGAGCACCTAAGGAAGTCTACTATAGCCATACATCTTTGGGAGGTACTTTATATTCCATAATAGATGAGTAACTTAGAAGAGACATTAACAAGGTAGACGAAGCTAAGAATATAAGAAATACCATTATGTTATATATTTTAGGTCCATATCCCAATATTCCCAAGCCCATGCCATTCTACCTGATCATAATCTATGGTGATAAACTGATACACAATTATATAGTTGACTTAGGGTCCAATACATTGTAATATCGAGAAAGGTGGTAGAAGTACTTGACTTATAACTAGAACACACCAACAACAAGGTGGTGTAGCTAGATGGACTCTAGTGCTAGTCTTTGGGATCATTTGAGACCTTACTTTAGTGCTCCAAGCATGCCTCAACTTGATGGTTCATCAAGATGTAGAAACGATTGATCTCTTGATCTCATTTGGAATATGCCTTTCAAGAGACTTCACCACTAAGATCGAAGGATACCTATCACTCAACTAGACCCACATGCTACTCCAAACCAGATATAGGACCAAATTTAAAATATTATCAAAATTCCTTCACACATATCATGTAGATAAAATACCTTTCAATAGGAGTAGAAAGGAGCAATATTACTTAGTAGAGGAAGAATTGTCAAACTCTAACTACTTTGTTAACAAGATGCACCCATGCATTCCCAAAAACTAATTGGAGTTATGGGCATATGAGACATGGAGACTGGATCCTGATGAATTATTCAAGCCAAGTGGCATGGGGTGATTATCACCAAGTATTTTTCTTTGTACATAGTATACATAAAAAGTATATATATATATATAGAATAAAACTTTGGGGAGAATTATCAAGGAGTTTTTGATGCCATGGGATTGAAATATTACAACAATAGAACTTCCAAACAATCCTGACTATAAATTTGATCTAAAGATAGTATATTCTAGGTAGGATTTAACGATAAATGATCAAAAGGAATTCCCTCTACCATTCAATTGCAACTCATCCAAAGGATGATGATGCACCACCCCAACATTGATGGTGGCACATGACCCAACCATAATTGGCATTTCCTCAATGCACATAAAGAAGAATACCTAAACTACTAGTCGAGAGGTACTTTTCCAAGGAATGTGATGATCTACACCTGGAAGGCACATGCTAGATCTAGCAATATGTGGCATAATTCCTTGCGATATGTATACAATCTAATGGTTGGTATTGAACGCAAACAACATGAAATAGAAACCTTCGCACAAAACCAAGTAACATCACAATGTTGCATAGAGAGCCTCAACATACCCAAAGATAGGATAGAATCCTGTATCACTCTAGTCTAGATATTAGGGATTCCAATGAAGGTACTACCTATGGTGTAATTAGATCATGAAGGGGCACCCAAATTTTGTATATCATAATAAAATACTAAGCATTTATGAATAAAGTTGGCAAATCCAAAGGTCATCCTAACATTAGTTGAGCCAAGCGATGACATATAAAGGGGGAATGGGTTAAGGCAAATGTGTGAAGTAAATGCTAAAAGGTATGCCAAGGGGTTCACAAGAGAAAGTTGTATATATTACAAAGCTTGTATCATTAACAAAAAAATTGAGAATGTTTGAAAACATATACCACCATTGATTCACTCATAGCAAAAAGTCATCATGTGAACTTACCAAGTGGGATTGGAACAGAAAATGATGATAAATTACCCAATTGGGTAGGTCTATATATATGGGAATGACCTTCTCCTAGCATGCCACAAGTCCCTAAATAAGTAACCTTTCCAGCAAATTTTGCCTCCTTCACAATCACTCCTTCATACAAAAAGGAAGGCACTCTAGGCAAATATAAGATGAGGAAATCAACAGCCTCTTTAGTTTTCCCACTAGCTGATGTCGATAAGATTCCCAAATTACGGATAGGGAAATGCTTCCAAAAAAAATCCTAAAGCTCCCCATGCCACAAGGGTAAGCTGATTTACTAGACCCAAATAAAGGAGGCTCATAGCCTTTTTAGTGTTAACTAAACATGTTCTCATCAAATAAAGAGTTCTCCTAGCTAACATTGAGAAGGCTTTGTAAAATGGCCCTCCTTAGTAGGACTTATTCTTAACATTGATTTATGTATTGATGTGTGGATATCTAATGCATAATCTCAATTTTTGATAATATTATGTGTTGGTAATTGCAATTTATGTATGGTTTAGAATATGGTACTAGTACTGGATATGTGGTTGCAGGACCAGGTACTCTCATCCATGAATTGGTAAGAACAACCACCTAGAGATGAGAGATAAAATTTTAAGAAATGATGGTTGATGACTTGTCCATCGATATCTCAAGGGTAAAGTATACCTATATTGTAGATGCATTACATTTGTTTATTGTTTGGATACATCATTCAACCATGAGATTTCTATAGAAAAGGAGTCATCCTTAGTAGGATTGGGGATAATGTGCTAGTTATCTTAAAAATCCACTTCTCAAGGATAAAGCAACATAATGTATCATGAATTCGATTAAGTCCTTGTTTTGCTTATTTTGGAAGCATAGTTTTGATTAATTAAAACCTTTAAAGTATTAATATGGTTAGTAATATTAGTACTCAAGATATTAGTATCAATGTTAATAATTAATATCAGCAATTGATATTAATTGGTGAGTGATTAATCCAATTACTTATAGTTAGAAATTAGCAATAAGAGGAAAAATGGGTGAATAGATTGAGTGTTTGGAGCTTGTATTTTGATTTATGCTCATAAAGAGGTTTTAAACTAAAATAAATACAAATTTAATCAACCTTAGCCTTTAAAAAATTATATTAGAATATTGGAAAATTATTTATTTAAAAATCAATATAAGGGCTTCTAAAAAATAATGTTTTAAAAATCTTGAGAAAGATGGTGCTCGAAGTGAGTTGGCCATCTTGGTAATGTAGAATATGTTACCCTCATGCACCATGGATGGATGTGCATGGGTGCCTTCATGAGAGCATGGGCAGATGAGCCTCAACTTATATGTATGGGATCCTTCCTTTGGATGAGGGTTTAAAGATAAGGATTGAGGTGGAGGAAACACATGGAAAGAAGAAAGCTTTGGAAAACACGGTAGAAGAGGTATTCTCCGTAGTAGGAGCTTGAAACAGATGCAATTTGGATAGATTGTTAGTAATTCTTTTTGTTGAGGAATATTTATTTGATTTAGTTGATTTGTTTGGTCTATTGTGTTGGGTTTTGCGACTATGTGTTTCCTAGTTATAAAGTTTCCTATTATTTTAATTTAGTTTTGATGCATGTGTTCCTTTATACTTCTAGTCTTCAACATATGCATCAATAGTGCTTATGTTTATATGTTTCCCTTGGATATGGTGGTCCCTTTGACTATTGAGCAATTTATCTGAGTGCCTCCAACATGTATGTAACCATGATCTTCATCTAGCACTTCATACTATTAGTGCTTGGTATTTTTACATTGGCTTAGCTTGCACTTTGGTTTTTACTTTATTAGACCCACTCATTTTTGTGTCGATGTTAACCAGACATTCCTTCTCCCTTAGTCCCTTTAAGCTTCCTTCTTATTAGCTTGGTATTTCTTGGTTGGCATATGTTCTGAATGAGAGATTTTGGTAGCTCGTTTCTTCCCTTTTTGCTATCTTCCTCTGCGTAGGAGATAGCACCTTCGATTTATTATGGTGAGGAGAAGTCTTAGAGTCTTTTACATACCTTTGAGCTATTTAGATTTCTTAACGAGTATGTTCTTACTTTTTATTGTTTTCTCATGGGAAATCTCTAATCTTGTTTTTTTAATATTTTAGTAGAATAATGCTTGGATTCTATTTAATAAAGAAAGGGAGATGGTTTGGTTTGGCTTTTATTTTAATAGACTAGCATTTTTTTTTAATATGAATATGAGTTTTATTTGAAATGGTCTGAATATTTTTTTAAGACCTTGGTCTATGTTTGTATATTATTTATTTTGTAAATAAAGTTAGAAATATCTTCTAGTATCTTTTGGCTAAATAATGTAAGTTGGGGTGTTACTTTGAAAAAACAAGAAAGAGTCATGATTTGGAAATAATTCTAATGATTTTTTGAGACTTGCATATGTAAGGAAATCATTAGAGAGAGAGAATTATGGGATTCTATCCTTGGTTTTTTAATTATTTAATTGCATGGTTGCTTCCATTATGCATAGAGCATTGTAGTTGCATTGCATTAAGAGTTGTCTTGATCCCTTAGTTTTTCTTAAGTTTGGGGAGATTTATTTCATGAAGAAGATCATGAGAAGAAGTTGGTGTAGAGGATGCTTGGATGGACTTGCTCTAGTATATTTGGGAAGAAAATGTTGTTATGTAAATTCTAAATTTGAAATGTAATGCTAAGTTATCTTTATTTCATTTAGGCTTGGATGCCTTTTTGTAAGTACAAGAAGATATTTTGATTTTGTGCAATAAATAAATGAAATAATGAATTAGTATTGATTTTCTTTAAATGATGTTTCCATGGAAGAAAGGAAAAATAAAATAATCTATATTCTAGCATAGATCTAATTAAGGTTGTTTGAAAATAAGTAGATGCTTTATGTTAGCATTACGACTTCTTTAATCTAATTTAGATCTAGCTAGAAGTTTCTTTTGTAAAAGCTTAATGTTGTTATGAATGAGCTATTTTATTTTAGATTCAGCATTATGTTATAACTATGCACCTGGTTTGCAATATAGCACTTTATTTGCTTAATTTTAGAGAGAGATATGTTAATGATTGTTTAATAGCATGATTCATGGAGAGGGTTCTTGGGCTTTGATCTAGACCTCTTTTTTAAAACCCTTGAGTCATAGAATGAACCTAATTCTAGGAGGAGTTATGGTGATGCAATAACAAAGTAAATGTGAGTCCTAGAAGGAGTTGTGATGATGCGATATCTAGGAACTCATGAATCTAGAAGGAGTTGCAGTGATGCAATAGTCAAATTCTTGTGATCGATGCACCTTGAACGAGTGTTCCACAACTACAAGTTAATGGGATCAATTACAAGATAGATATGGTGGTACTATAAAATAGTGAGGTTTAGGTAACCATGCTCATTACCAAGTGAGTGGTGATGACCTTAGTTAACCTGCATATGTGTGGTAACTAAGCACCAAGACTTTACACCAAAATAACCTACATAGATGGACTTATGGATAGGTTAGGGAATTGATATTCCCCTTTAAGTTTTTTAGGCCTTAAAGGATAATCCCTATGTCGTGGTAAAATTTTATTATACTAATAAGGGTATAGGAAATGTTGGGATACAAATTTGGCATCCTTCTAAAAGATGAGGTTTACTAATATGAACCCCAAAATAAACAGGATGTTAGCCACTCTTGTCCATTGAGTGTCATCTACAGTGACATTAAACTCAAATGTGGTGAAGCCTTGAGAATGCTAAAAATAATATTGGGTCTCCTTGTGAACCTACTTGTGTGATATAAAATATATATCTTGGGTTGGTTTTGGTGGGTTGTTACACTTTTAGACTCATATCCTTTGTAAGCCCCTTTCTCCAAAATTGGCCTAGAACTTGCCCATCATCTAGGTGTGTAAGTGTGGAAACTGAGCCTTCTTCCACGAATAACTAGCTTCATAGCCATTATATCATTGGTCACAAACACCTTGGGGCTATTGAATAAAGAAAATTAATAGAGGCCCCAAGAGTATAAATCTTAGGAACAATGGAGGAGAAAGAAGGGGTAAAAGGAAGAAGAATATCCAGAACTTTATATCCCACGCATATATCCAAGGTAAAGGTCTAGATATCCTTCCTCAAGGGTAGCAATAAGGTGTCAAAAATAAGGTAAGAGGTAAAACAATGGTAGGGGATGAATTTTCTAGAAATGGAATCTATCCAAGAGAATGTAGCTACTCCTTATACCCTTTAGAATTGGTCAAAAATTAGACCTTGATCATCATAAAAGAAAACCTAATTTTATAAGAAAATTAAAAATCCCAAGGAGGGACAACTTCTAAATTTTTACTCTATACCCAATGGATAAGGCAAAGAAAGTTTGGGTTCACTCCTTTAGCAAGCCGAGGATCCCTAGGATCTATCAAAGCTCTAGGGAACTTTTCCCTACAACCCCACTTCACTCCAAGAAAAACCAATTAATTGTGGGACAATCCAAGGTTATGCTATCAAAATGCACTTCCTACCTTTAGTCAGAATAAAGGAGCTTCAAGGGAAAGGTAGACAAGCTAGAAGTTACACTAGCTATTAGATCTTTTATATCTAGCCAACACATCATCTCTACCCAAATCCAATAATAGAAAGGGTGCCAAGGCCTGTAGACCATTGATTTTCAATACAATGGCTTGCATGGTCCTTCTAACAAAGGAAAATACCAACAAATAAGGGAATTTATGACTAAATCCAAAGTAGGGCACATGGTGACCTGTCAAGAGCCTAAGAAAGGAAAAGAACAAAACTTTAAGGAGAAGGCTTTCCATTGGTTGAAGGAGGTTCCACCCTTTTTGAGGATACATGGTAGCTACATATGCAAAGAGAATAGTAGGAAAAGAAATATTAAAGAAGACTTCTACCAAGGGCTACAAGACTTGGCTTTCATGGCCAAGCCTATCAAAGCCAATCACACGTTAGCCACCACCATTTCCCACCATACACATGAGCCTACCCTATCCACCTACACCAATTAAGGAGGCCATGTCTATCATGTTCGTAAAATGATGTATCCCAAAATAAGCATGGTGGAAGAGTTATGGTGTAGCCACCCTAATGTAGCAATAAAGAACCCAGTCAGCCACACTAATTATCTAAAGGTCCAAAAGCTTTAAGTATTTATGGTTCTAGAACTAGAGATCTCAAAGCTCTTATCACACAAGTTGCAAAAGTATTTCTTGGTTGTAGAAATAGAATTTATCCATAGGCATTATACACAAAACTTTAGAGAGAAGGCACCCTCCTCTCAACTTATAAATAGACCTAATTTTATTGTAAAATACATTGGAAGTTGTTTTCTTGTGCCTAGTACCTAGCCTTATGGGCTATTTCTTTCACCCTTATTTCCTATGATAACAATGGGAGCCCATGCTTTTTCTTATGCCTAGGGAGCATCAAACCCTCCAAGCCTCATTATCTTGTAATCACTTAAGCATGTTAATGGAATACATGACTAATTTTGCTTTGCTCTCCTCTTAAATTGTCTCAATTCTTGGTGATGTGTTTTACTTGGTTATGTTCACTAGCTATAGGTGACATTTTCATGTTCAATTTCCACTTGTAGTAAAAAATTGGGGGCGTTTTGATTCTTTGATGCATCATCCCCATAGCTTAGGATTTACTTTCCTACAAGCATTTAATTTAATCATTGTTTACTTTCATTGTAATTCATTCTTTTTCTACTTAGCCTTAGCTTACAAAGGTCATTGTGCATCAAGGATTTAAATTTGAAAAGGAGCTAATCTCGATAAAATAACCTTGGAACTTATTTTTTGGGTCGTTCTTCCCTTCTATCCATGGAACTTCTTGTTGTTTTGTTCTATGTGAGGTGTGGGTGCATTCATCCTGTTGGGTCTCCCTTAGTGAAGCCCTGGTGGGTTATTCAGAGATGACAACAATCATTTCTTAGACTCGATGGCTATCTTATGAGTTTGGTTGTGCTTTTGGCCCTCCAACCTAATATGTATTATCTCATTAACAAATTTTCTCTTGAAGAGATTTTGGATATAGGTGGGTTAGTCTTTTATCGATAGTTACCATAACACAAATTTTGTCAGACTTTCTATTCCAAGTTGAGCATTACAACTACAATAATAAAATGCATTAAACATTCTACCTTCAACACCATTTCACAAAAAAAATCTAATATTTTTTAGACATGTTCTCTTCTACCTAGTCTTCTATACACAACTTGATTCACCTAGTTAGAGACTCTTCACACTCATAGCTTGACTAGTTTCTCAAAATATTTAAAGCTCACAACTCATTTTATCTCTCAAATATTCATACTCTTATTGCATCTCTACTCTCGAACATACCCAAGACAGTATGTTCTCCCCAACTCTTCCTTTATATTATGTATCTTGTTCTTCATCATAGAACAACATATTATTTTATTCTTCAGCATCCTCCAAAGCTTCCACTCTAGTAGATGTCCACTCTTCCAATTTGTCTTCTAATCAAACATCCTCCTATTCTTTTACTCCAGTAAATATTCTCCACTCCAGAAATTGTCCAACACTCCAACAATCGTTTTCAACTCCAGTAGTCATCCACCACTCCAATAGTCGTTCTTCACTCTATAAATCGACATCCACTCTAGCAATATATTATCCAATGCTTCTATTATCCTCTAATGCCTTTACTTCAATAGTCAATATCTTCAATCCTACAAATTACATGTCCTTCACTATTGTTAAGTGGCTTTGATACCACTATTAGCAAATAATCAATATTATTTCACAAGATTCAATCATAGGATCATAAATCATTCACAATATCAATATCAATAATATATCAAATGAACATCAATCTCACATAAAATCACACTAAAATATTTATTGATAAAACCTCACGCAATGCATAAAGCAAGGCTTATTCAAGTTACATTTTGCATGGTTTTGTCTTTAGTACAAAGATACATGAGACTCTTCACATTCTATAATATTGACCTTTGCACTCCTTAAAATCATGGAAGAACTTAACTCTTCATATTCCTATCGTACATAATAAGTCCCACATATTATATAAATATAAAGTATCTCATGCTTGCATATAAGTCCCTACTTCTACACTTTTTTTTTTTTTTTTGGTAAGTAGTGTTTGTATTTACAGCGGGTTTTAACAAGGATCCCAAAACCTGATTACATAAGCAATGGGCCTAGGGCATCAATCCCTTGAAACCGAACACCAAAATGCAAATCCCGCCGACGGTAATAGTAAGCATGAAACAATCCCTCTCGACGGGAAACAAACAAATAATAAAGAAAGTAGTTTTGGAGATCCCACCCAACGGGGAGTAGCCAAAAACCACCATCGAGAAGATCCCACCCAGTAGGAAGCAAAGAAAAACCGTTACAATAAAATCTCGCCTCGCGGGAAGTAGTCAAAACCACCACAAACAGTCCCGCCTAGCGGGAAGTAACAGGGAAATCCCGCCATCCGGGAAACCAGTAGAAAAGAAAGGATCCCGCCTCATGGGAAAACCGACGGATTTGGCGGATCCCGCCCTATGGAGAAACCAGCCGCCCATCGGGAAAACATTTCGTTCAGCGAGAGCCATCCTGTAGGAAGCCGACAGCCAGCACAGAGAGGATCAGCCCATCAGGAAGTGACCAAAGATTTGTACCACAAGGAACCCGCCCCGGGAAAACAGAAGAGGATCCCAGCAGCAGGGACCAAGAATCCCGTCCAAGCACAGAGCCCACCGAGGATTCACAAGAAAAATGGGGAAGTTGTCCAAACCCTAAACCGTCACCTCCACCGCACCGAGAAACGTAGGGGACCAGATCCACACGAATAACCTGCAAAAAACCCCAAGGGGAAGCCTGAGGGAAAAAGGGAAGGGATCCCCAACCAAACAAGGATCCCTGGGAAGCACCAGTCCGAAAAAACAACCAAGGAAACCCTAGCCGGCCGGGAGGGGCGCATATAGTGGAGAAGGATCTCCCCCCAAGAGATCATCTGCAAACAACCACTCCCCGAGAGGGATGACCTGGGTTGAGCCAGGGACTGGGCAGGAACCAGGAACCATGGGAGGGGGAGCAGGGGAGGGACCAGAGCCCTCCCCTCTCTAACTTCTACACTTGACACATCACACTCATAACTTTTCACTTGTTAACTATACACCTCACACACTTAAATACATGACACATGCTCACACCTACTAACTTGACATTACTTTATACATAAAATTAAACTCACACCCTAGTTTAAATATTTACAATGGGATCAAATAATGTAATACCACCAATAGTGATCAAATATCAAATTGATAAGAAGCCAAAGTAAAATGAGAGGAAGTCCAATAAGCCCTTCAAAAACCCAACTTGTTTGCAATAATGAAGGACACAAAGAAGACTTCTATCATATTAATATTAAGAAGCTTGAGTAAGTAGCTAAAAAGGGGGTGTTGAGCTACTCTCTTCTATGCATAGGGTGAGGATTGTTTTTATGGTGAAAATTCACAAGCTTATATAGATGGCCATTCATCATATTGGACATCCACCTCTTGTTATGAGTTGATTGTAGATTTAGGAGAAATAATGCACATGATAAAGCGCAAATATATTCCATAGGATTACAACACATGGAATTCAAAAGAGAATGTTTTCATTGGAGAAGACTCTTCCTTACAGGTGGCAGGATGCAGGGAGGTTAGTATTGGATTTTCTTCTTCTGATGTTGTTCTTAATGTTCCTAGTGTTGACCCCAATAATTTATCTATTTATTATATCACCCATACAAACAAAAAAATAGAGACTTATCCTAATAATTGGGTGATCAAGAATGTCAATGAGGGATTCAAGAGTTACCTCTAGTTATTGTGACAAATCATTTCAAATATACAAACTAGGGGGTAAATAGACTTCTTTAATTTCTTCATCTCAAATTACATATTTTATTGCCATGGTGGCAGAAGTAGAAGATGAGAGTTAGCAATGGTATCATAGACTTGGGAATCCTAGCTATGGATCATTGATATAATTGAGTTGTCATTAGATGACCATTAGACTTCCTAATATTTTTCCTTCAAGTGGTGCATGCAAGGGATGTATTTTAGGGAAGTATCATAGAAGTATTTTCTAGTCACATGCTACATAACCCTTGAATCTCATACATAGTGATATATATGGACCTATATCTATAACTATTTTTTAGAACAAGTACCTCCTCCTTTTTCATTAATGAAGCCTTTAAACAATCATGAATTTTAAAGCACTAGTAGAGAATAAAATAGAGAAAAAGAACAAGTATCTTAGATTAGATAAGGGAGTTGATTACATGAGCAATACCTTTCATTATTTTTTGACTCTTCATGGTATAGAATTTTAGAGGACTATTCATTATACCATATAGTAGAATGGGATATATAAGAGGAATAATAGAGTAATCATAGATACGGTTCATTATATGATTCATGCTAATGGGATGGAGCACAAATTTTGAAATGAGATCATCACTTGTGTAGCACACATCGTCAATAGGGTTTCCACTTGAGAAATCTAGGGCATGAGACCCCTTAAGAGATTATTAGGTGATAAATCTAATGTTTCTTAATTCAATATCTTTGGGTCTTCGACATGTGTTCACATACCTATAGAAATTTGAAAGAAGAAGGTATAAAATAATATAGATGCATCTTTTTGGGGTATTCAAATACCTATAAGGAATATTGTCTTGATGATCCTTAAAGACCTGAGATTGTAATTTAGAGGTGATTTTTTATGAGGTTCTTCTAGGGGTTTTATCTAGTCTACCACTAGAGCTTTTGGCTAAAGATCCTCCTATTTATTTGATTGCTCTTGTAGATTCTTAAAATATGCTTATGAGATCTATTGTTATTGGTCCTTCCTCTTCATAATCTAGTGAAGGATCTATACCCATATATTTGAACCCTCCTCAAGTAGCATCACATTTAGTACCTTTAGTTTTGGATTTAGGGAATGATGAGCTTAACACACTAGTTTCGTGTGCTACAATATTGGATGATAAGTGTGATTAATATGCTTTAGGTTTGGCTTCTGATGTTTCTTTGCCATAGGATGTACCTAGATTTTCCATAATGGATCCAATAGCCTATTGGGTTTATACTCTTCTATAGGATGCTCATCTCATTCTATCTATGGAGTGACACCAAAAGTCCCCTTCTCATATTTTTCTCTTAAAGGTTGATCATCCTAGAGAGACTCACATATTCTCAAGCTAAGAGCTAGCCAAAATGAGAAAATTCCATGCTTGTTGAGTATGAATTTGTGATGAAGAAATGAATATGAGAGCTTGTTCTTTTTCTAAATTAAAAGAATATCTGTTGGGGGGTAAAAATGACTATTGTGCCTTTGGCACCATGACCCTCGTAGATGCAATATTTTTTTGTGTGAGTGCATCTAGTGCCCTATACCTCACTTAGGGTGTCATTCATGGAAGTCTAGTGAGTATGGAATGTGGTTCCTTCGAACAACCTTCAATATTTTTTACCAAGGTTGACTCCTTTTTTGGATGTAGTATTTGACACTCTTCATTCTAAGCTAGCCTACTATATTGGGTGATTTTTTAGGGAAAAGGAAAAGAAAAAAATGTAGTAAAATAACCTAAAGTAAATGGAAAAAAGCAGTAAAAAAGAATCTAGCCTAACTAGCCTAAGATACGGGTGGTAATGCACCAAAGACTACAATTCCCATTCTACATTCTAGTAGGATTAGTTTACGCATGAACCAACATGAGGATGAAATTGAAAACAGTCCCAACTATACAAGACTGCAAATTGGATAATATCCTATGAAGGCTAGGATAAAAAATGCACTAGTCACAACTGCCCATAGAGAGATACACAAACACTTAGACCAGGATAAAATGTGCTTAAGTAGTCATAACTCATATTTATGTTATAGCATATTACATTCTTATACAACTAGATGAGGATTTGTGGCTTGTACATACAATAGCCCAAGACTCAAGTCTAGACTAGAGTACAAAATAAAAAAGTGAGGGAGAACTACTCAAGGTCATATGCTAGATATGACAACAATTAAACCTTTTCTCAAGCTTCAAAATGGCTATTTACAATGCTTACATCCAAATTCAAAATTCAAAAATCTCTCCTCACTACTGAAGGAAATAAAACTAATACATTAATTAATTAACGATTATAGAAAAGTTACAATGTTGTAAAATACGAAGTGACCCATATTCATTAAGTTATAGATATTGACCAAAAGGTAGCTAGATTTTGAATGTGGCTTTAATGAGCTTCATCTTTGAAAAATGTGCTCAGAAACTTCACTTGTTATTTATTTGACTAATTGATCTTTGCTCTTGGTAACTAGATCTCGATGTTGCTTCTTGCTTGATCCCCTCCTTGGGAAGTCTGATTGATTTGGTAGTGATTTCTTTGCTTTAACCCCTTTCCTAGCTCTAGGTTTTTTGGCAGGGGTATGCCACAAAATTGGGTGTAGTAAATAATTTACTATAATTATGGCGGCTTCTAGAGTATCTTCGACTGGCTGGAGATGGAATTCCATATCCCAATAGCCTTTCCATAAATCACAGAGTCATGTAGTAAATAATTTAATGAATATTTATGTATTTAGCTTATAGATCAATGTTAACCTTATTATACCCTAACTTTATCAAGGCTATGTAATTATACATGTATTTATTCACCTCTACTAGTTGATCAATTTTATCAATATGTGATTTTTATTTAATCATTTATTGTTAGGTGCCTAAGGGCATCCTTTCATCCTTATGTGTAATTTTTCTTTCCTTTAAGTATCTATTATTATTACTATGATATTTGAGTAGTCTTTTGTTTTTGTCTATTATGATCCTCAAGAACATTTTTGTTAGGTCAAAAGTCATAACCAATTAGTTGAAAAACTCTTTCCTTGGTCACTAAAATTGTATTCTAGATATCTTAAATGTTGATGAAAATATAATGATAATAGACTTGAGGTTGATCTTGTTGAAGTAACATGCTTTATAGAGATGGTAAAAAAAGATCATCTATGTGGGCTATCAGATACCCTATTATTCATAGAGATATTTTTTAGAGTACAATAGTCTATGCACAGGATCCAAGTACTATCCTTTTTTAGCTAGGGTAGATCTCTTTTATTTTATGAACACCTCTATTTATTCTTCTAAAGAGAGTGTCACTAGATAATGATGTTATTCAAAGGTGAACTTAGGACTAGATCAATATGGTGTTTCATAATATGGTAAAGAGAGATTCCCTATGGTTCTTTAAAAACATCAAAATATAGATGAAGCTGTGTCAATTTGGTAGGATTATTTAGAAGTCGTCAAACTATGAACTACAAGGGAAAACTTCTTTGCACAAGATATCTCAAGGTGGACCATAAGTAACACAAGTTATTGAGAATGGGAAATGAGTTTCTTACACTTCTAAGCAAAGACAAGAGTTACCTTGCTTTGGGGTAGGAACTTTGAAATGTGATAATTCATGTCCTTGATGTGCATAAACTATTACTAGGTATGGATTTGTAGGTTACCTTTCATTCAAAGAGGTACAACATTTTAAGTACGATGATATACATCTCAGGTGGTGCCACATCACAACTGACTATGTTATATATGGGTTTCATCCTATACTCAAAAGTGAATTGAATATTATCGTTAAATAACCTTTCCTAAAGATAGTCATCTAAAAGAATATGTTTGAGGGTGTGCTTTAGTCTAAAAAGGCATACACTTGATAATTTTTTGGATGATAATGTTCTTTTGGCTTCTAGGATCAATGAGGATATAAAGCAACTTGTCATTGGACCAATAATAAATGTGGAATAGGTAATTATTTTCTTCAAAGGTATTTGAGATTGAAGCCTAGTATGTAAACCTTGAGAATTAACACTCAAATATGTAGTATCTAGCTTCTCTTTAAACCTAAATAAAATTAGAGGTAGTGGATTGTACCACTAAAGACCTATATTGGAATTTGCATTCAAATTTATTATATGTATGATTCTTGTGATGGTTATGCCACTTTCCTCCTACATTCTATTTTTCTTTATCTTGTATAATAGAGGAATTTGATTTTTGCTACATAAAGGGGCACTTTAATTGTGATGTAGATGAATTTTGGTTTGATGTTTTTCAGTCTTATGTGGGGATGGTATAGGATCCTTTTTATTTTCTTAAATATCCTCTTCCAACTTGGTCACAAACATGCAAGCTTACACCAAGTTATTCATAGAAAGCAACTCCATCTCAAAAAAAATGTGGTAACAAAGCCACTATTGTAATTGAGTACATGGAGCTTCTCACCATAATTGATGTATAGGAAAGCAAGCATCTCAATGAACTCAGTAGTGTATTTCTAAATGGATTGCTTATGACCTTGACATAGTTACTATAAACACATGTAATTATATTCATAGTTGCTCAAGTGTCAAAAGTTAGCAATGCTCAATTTGAATGAACTTTGTTGTAATGACCCTCATCACACCACTTTTGATAGCACATTAATGGATGATTTAAACTTGCATTTTTTCTTCGAAATATGGTACTGCTAATGGTTCTATGTATGCAGGACCAGGGATATTCTTTTGAATGGATAGAGAAGTCAACGGAAAAATGTAAGAGGGGAAGTCATGATTCAGCTTGTGAGTACATGGAAACTCACATTTGCATTCATATAGGAAGCATGAATGATGAATTTTTTGCTTGTGTGCTTCTTGTTTTGATGGCAATAAAAATGCCAAAGTGCATGGGAGCCATTATGCTAAATTGTTAAGTAAGGGTTCAACTTGTATTTGGAATGTGTGATTGTTGCTTGAAGTGAAATAAGGTTTGCAAATGAATTGTGGTGGCAATGTAAGTGTTATAAACATAGAAGCCACACCTTTTTTGAGTGAAGAATTAAATTAAGATACTTATATGATTATTATATTGTAAGGAAATGTGAAACAATTAATATAGCATATGGTTTGAGCATTGATAGAATAAGGAATAAGGTTTAAAGTTTTAAATTTAATAAAAATGTTAATTATGTTAGTTTGTGGACCTTGAGAATACCTACAATTTTGGAAATGAAGGAACCCAAATTTTGCATTATAATGATAATTTGGATGTGCGTGGTATGTTTGTTTCAACTTCGTGCTTACCTGGCATTATGCATGTTTTTTGCATTAAATGTGGTTCTAGGTATTGTGAATCATGGAATGGAAGTATGGCATTCTGTTTTGCAAAAAAAGGATCATTGGTTTTGGATTTTAGGGGAATACAGTATGGTATGCATGAGTTTGGAATGAATTGGAGGAAATTTAGAAGAACTGGAAGAAACTTTGCATTGTAGGAAACAAAAGATGCAGGTTGGAGTTTCCTTTTTCTTTAAAAAAAAAAAAATCTTATGTGATGTTTGGTTTACCTTGCTTTGTGTGTAAAAGAAAAAGAATTGTTTACATATTGTTATTTGATGACTCTAGCTATAATGCTATCGCTTTAGAGAAAAGACTTGTTTCTGGTTGTAGTGTTTTCTCATTTTTATGACTGAAAATAACATTTTATTGGATAAGAAAATGTTAAGGAAAATTAAAATTGGGATGGGAATATATTCTGTGTGAATATATTTAAATGAAAATTTGTGGTTTCATTAGGAAATTTCATAAGAAATGCATGGTTTGTGAGTTGAACAAAAGTTACATGAATGAAATTTTATGAAAGATGAAACCTGTGTCTGGAAATGAAGTGTTTACATCCTTGCGAGCATTTGTGATTTTTGGAATTTGTGTTGCTTGTGTATTCTCTTCGTTTGCTATAAAATCTAGGTTAATGTGTAAAATAGTATACATATCATTATGATACAAAGTCATATCTGATCCGTGTAACAATGACCACGACCACAAACAATGATTATGGTGGCGGGAGGTGTTGGTTCGAGTGCAGGATAAACAATAGTTCTTCTGCAGAGAGATATGTAATACAAATTTAAACTGTGAATGCATGTATCAGTAGGGTTATGCACAGTGGTGAATATTTGCAAATTGGGTGAATATTAGGATTTCCAAAATTGGAAATTGGTGAATATGAGGACCCTCGATGTCGGCCCATTCGCCTAAAATTTTTGGGACCAATTTTTTATTAGGGTCAATTTGCCACAATATATATCCAAACATAGGCATATTTGTACTTTTTGGAAAGCTCTTTTCAAGCCTGATCTAATGGTGGTGTTTGTATGAAGTTATAAGGTGATTTAATAGGTCAAAAGTTTCCGTAAAGATGACATTAATTTTTAGGGCTTCAAATACCCCAAATTTTTATGTGAAAATGATTGATTTGATTTGCTTAGGATTCACCTTGATTTTGATTAGGATTCACCATTTTTTTACAAGTATATTTTGAATCCAACCCCTTATTCATAACCCTACATGCATGCCAGAGCATTTAAAGCATACTAAAACTTTAGTTATGTAATTGCTTATAAGCTCATATCGTCATAGGGTTTGTGGTAGACAAACAACCAAGCCTATGAATGTGTTTATCAATCTTCACCAAACTTTGTAACAATCATTTGCTAACGCATGTGTGAGCTGTTGTGGTTGTGTTAATATTAAGTTTTTTGTGTATAAATTTTGAATGCATGACTATATATTTGTAAATCCGACTTACCAGCAGAAGGAGAAAAGAGCAAACTGGGTTATTCAATGAGTCAATGTAACTATTTGGGTATCACTCAACAATGTAATTTATTATTTTTATATACAATAATTCATTAGAATATCATATTCCATTGCATTCTTGTAGTATTGTTATGTATCTTGTGTTAGCTTTGGAAAAACAATTATGTTCTCAAGATAGGAGAGTAATGTTTAAAGAAAAGTATTGTTTACTCTGTTTCAACTATTAAGAGATTATAGGGTAAATTAATCTTTCATTCCTGTAGCCTATGGTAGAAAGAAAATAAAATTATTTGTTCTATCCAAACACTAGAAGAAAGTGTTGTCGGGTTTGTGTTAATGGTGTCCAATTGAAAGCCTAAATGTAGAAGTATTGGAAAACAACATTGGGTTGTAATGTAAAATATCAGCCGCTATATGTTAAGTCATATCCTTTCAAGGGCTTTATTACCAGAGTTTGTGTAATTCGTTATGTTTGAGAAAGTCATTAACTTTAAGAAATTGACTGCGGAGATATACCTTTGATTAGTAAATTACTAATGGTGGTTTGAAAGCTGAGGATGTCCTTGCAAAATTATTAGAAAGGAGAACCTTTGGAAGGGGACCTATTGCATGATAAACACTTTGTTTATGTGACCTTCAAAACCTCAATAATAAAACTAAACCATATATATATATGGTACCCTTGTTGGGTTAAATTTATGCTAAACATGTATGTAATCGGTCGCCATGAGGGTTGATCTTTGAGTTGAGTTTTAGCAAATTAAAATATATATATATATATATATATAACAGCTGATGTAACCCTGTTATGGAAATGTTTAATTGGGTTAAGTCCATGAGAATAAGGAATGGACCTGAATTAGGAAGCTTATGTGTTACTTAAAAGACTCTTTGAGATTATAAGAGTTTATAAGCTAGAAGTTGGGAGATAGAAACCCTAAGAGAAAGCTTGTGTGTTTTAAAGAATATAAGCTATAGTGACATAGAAATTAAATACTCTCTTTAGTTTTAATGAGGTAAATATGGGATTAAATGGTTAAAGTAGCTAGTTTGTGTTTTAGATTGAGGTGAACAGAAATTAGGGAATTTTTAGTGGACTTCCAAAGATTCTACCATAAACATTTTGAGGAAGATATTTAAATATTTAAACATTTAATTTATGTTTGTATCTTTGTTGACCAAAGAATTATGCACATTTGGATGTTTATAAATCAAATAGTTTTACTTGAAGTATAGAATGTTTGAAAATTATTTTTACATAAACTATTGATGCCTTGTTAAAATAAAGAAGCCCAATATGTTATTAGTGGACATATAAAACTATTGGTAATTTATACTAGAGTAGTAATATTTGATGTTCTTCTTGGAAGTAACTTAGGGGATAATCTTGGAACATCAATCAAAATCATGAGAACTAATGAGTAGATTCATTCTTCATGAAGTATGAATAAGATCTACAAACATGTATGTATATATGAGTGATAAATAGTAAACCTTAACAAGAGATAATCAAGGAGTGCTTGCTGATTGTTGGGGGGGTTCTAGAAATTTCTTTTTGGATGGAAAGAGTTTTCAAACTGAACTCCTGGCTAAGGAATAAAAGATAGAAATGTATGGGTTATGAAAAAGGACACCCAAGGGTATGGAATAAATTATGTGAATCCTTTTATTGGATCCTATCTAGAGTCTTAGTGATAATTTCTAGCTATAACTTCAACCAATCCTTTGGTATAATTCATCGGGAAGGATGAGCAAATAATGATAACCTAGTCATAAGAAAGCTTAGATATAAAGCTTTAAAAATCCAAATCAAACTTGTGATAAGGAGTGAAAGGAATATTTCATCGAGAAGGATAAAGGAACATATATATACACCCAATGTTGTTGAGGTGCAGGTATGCACACAAGTCCTAAAGTTAAATTGTAAATTTAACCTTACTTTGGTAAGAATACTAACCTTATTCATCGGGAAATATTATTAAGATATTGATACACCCAATGTTGTTGAGGTGTGGATATGCACGGAGTAAGTCTCGGAGCAACTGTAGTCTGATAGAATTGGTCTCGACAAGTGACTCGATCAGAACTTGTAACGAGGGGTGGTATGGGACGCCACCTCTAGGTTGCTACTCGGGTAGTATTGTGATAAGTCCCATGTTCATTTGACTTAGCTAGATTAGCCATGATGTTTGGTATGGGACAAACGATCATGAGTCATAATGGGCATGAGTGATCAAGTCTAAGGTCAGGGTATTGACATGGCTCTAGCTGACTCCTAGTAGGGGACAATCATCTAGACACGAGGTATATACACGTTGATCCCTTGCATATTAAAGTTTGAATAAGTTGACCAATTAGGTCGTGGATTCACAAATATTGAATAAGTCAACCAATTAGGTCGTGGATTCACAAATATTGAGTAAGTCGACCAATTAGGTTGTGGATTCACAAATGGCGAACAAATCAACCAGTTAGGTGGTGGGTTTAGAACAAGTCGACCAATTAGACCGTGGGTTCACAAATGCTAGGGGATGGGGATAGAAAGCGTCCCCCTCTAGGTATTATGGGCCCAAGAGGATAACTCCAATCGTGGATCGACCCTCAAGCTAGAACCAGAGATCAATAAATGAGACAAGTCGATTTCACAGAATGGCACCTCTACAGGATTTGGCCAATCTTGTCCACTTGGGTGGATTTCTGCAGTAGTCTTGAAACCCAAAAGTGGTTTGATATACCTGTACTGATTAAAAATTTATATTAATAATTCATTGGGTGAAACATAATTGTTGTGTTGTGAACCTGAAAGCACAATCATATTTTGTTGTGAACATGAAAGCACAAACATAATTGCTATGAACATGAGAGCACTCTTAGAGTTTAACAATGAACTTAAACAAAAAATACCCTGAGAAAATGCTTGACTTGTTTATTTTGTGTAACCAGATGAGTAGACTTGGGTTGTTACATTTGTCAAGGTGAAAAAAATATCACAATCTATCTTATGTTAAGCTTCGATTATTTTCCACGAGTACAAAACTAATTTAGACAACTTAAACATTAGATTTATTTTCAATGTTAGTGAATTTGTTAGCAAAACAATGACTTTAGCTAGTGGAATGAATTATCTTACTCATTGGCATTGGTCTAGCCTTGGAATATTGGGATGTCAATATTTGTCTACATCTTCAAAGAGTTGTCATTCTAGAATGAGTTAGAAGTGGTAGTAGCTAGTGTTACCTTCTAGATCATGAGATCGTGAAACATCACACGTAGAGAGTTTTCTTTATTCTTCTAGTCCATCCCAAATGAGCTTTTGGACATCTAGGATGATTTTGGAATGAATAGAAGATGAGTTTGCAACTTTGGCCATCTTTTAATGTGAAGAATGTTCACCTAGGTACTCAAACACAAAACTAGGTATGGTGTCTTCTTACTTATACTGCAGACTTGTTCGAGTGAACATTCAATGATGGAGCATACTAGAAGGCTTAAACTCATTGGGCAAATGGGTGACAAACAACAAGAATAACGAGTGGCAAATACAAAGATAAAAGTGGATGTATTTTATGCTTCAGTACCACTCTTACATAATATGGAAATGGTATGTGTTCTAATTTCATTAGCATAAAAGACCACTCCAAATTCAACTGGTAAGGTTGAATGAGTATTGCATTAGAGTTCTATAGGAAAACAAAGGACAACTACTTCCTCAAACATCAAGGAATTATATGGAAATCAAAGAGAAATAATGAGGAGAGATGTTCATCAAGAATAGTGCAAGACATCTAGAAAGTGTAGAAATAAATTAGAAGCTTTATTTACAAATAATGTAAATGTAAATAAACATCAAAATACAATTTACTAGCATAGTAGAATTGACAACAATACCAAATATATATATATATATATGATATGCAAACAACTTTTTAAGAGCTCTCCCCTCCTCTCCTCTCTAAAAAAGGAGCAAGCGGGGGCGAAGCGAAGTAAAATTCAATCACATTTTAAGGCAAAGACGTCATAATTTTAAATGAGTAGGAGAGGAAAGAGGGGTTTGGCTTGGAAATTAATCTAATCCATGAGAAATCTAAGGCTTTTCTAGGCTCCATTGAGACCTGTATCTGTCATTGAACCAATTTGTGTCCCCTTTATTTTAAAGGCAAATCCAATCGACTTAGCTTGAGCTCACTTATAAGAAGTAGAAATGAGAGCATGTATATATTTTACTTAGATAAATAAGTAAAATACATGAGACATGAAAGATGGATAAAGTATCATTAGATACCAAATATCTCATTAAATAAAATGAAAGAATAATTTCCAATTGATGATTATGAATGGTTGAATATGGTATATAAACACACCTTTGGTACAAAAAGTACAAACCCCAATAACAACTAAGAAGACATTATTGGTTAATACAATAACACAAGGATCACCTAAACATAGTGTCATATAGGCCCATGGGCCAATATAATGTACAAAGTTAGGTCATGGACAATAAGTGGATGTTACACAATCAAACAAAATTTAGGTGATAAGCATTGGGCTAAACTTAGTCATTCTATGATGGTAGAAGTGTTCAAGTGTTGATTCCTGATTTGCTTTTCTAATATTTATTCTAAGACCTGATGTTGTTACTTGGCTTAATGAATAGAAAGACTAGGATGACTTAAGAGCCACTTGTATTGAATATTACACTATAAACAAAAGTGAATAATATAATTCCAAGAACCTTGCAAAAATGGAAATAGACCAATTTCTAGCAATTGTAGGAAGGTAGTTATAATGAATCATCCTACATGTTGTTGCATGTCTTCTTGTGACACCAGGCGAAAGAGGTTGCTAATGATGTGATCTAACAAATAGTGCAAGTTTTTTGGTGTTAAATTGCATCGAGATGCTTATGATAGAACATCAACATTCAGACCTAGTGCTAGGCATTGATACTTGGCACTTGTTTGTGTGTTGTTATTGGTGCTTGGTGTAGGAATGATGACAATTAGCTACTAGTGATGGCACTTGATGTTAGGTTTGGTGCTAGAATTGAGTCTAACGTCTAATGCTAGAGAGAGATGTTAGAACCACTTGGTGTTAGACTATGGCATTGAATTGCAATGTGACACTAAGGTGCAAAGGTCCATCTCTGCATTGGCTTCGATGGATCCTGATGTCAATGTGGATGAGGATGTGAGTGACCCCTAACACCCCAAGAAAATTGAAAAGTATTGTGTGACATTGATACCAAACTTATTTGTAGTCCTTTTATTTTATAATAGAGTTTGTTATCATCATCATCAATTACAATTTTTTTCTTCGATTTATAAGGATATTGAGCCATTTGCAACTTCCAAGGCTTTTTAATTAATGTTCAGTAAAAATGGATGTTTATCATTGAAATTATATGAAATTATAATAATAAATGTTATCGTCATCACCATTCATAATTTTTTCTTTTCAATTTATCAGGATATTGAGCCATTTGTGATTTCTGGGGTATTTTAGTTAATGTTGGGTGTTTATCATTGAACTAATGTGATTTTTTTTAGTGGTAAGGCATTATATCAAAATCATAATTTTTTTTTAGGTTTGCACGGGTTATGTCTATAAAAAGCCTATGGTTGTAATTCTATACTATAGTTATTGTGAATATAAGACCAGATGGAGGAAGATGAGACAAGATGGAGACCTCAAAATGTTGATTTCAAATGTGTGAATCTTGTATAGATAATAATTCCAGAAACCATTTGTTGTCTTACTCGTGGGCTATGAAAGTATCCATACTTACAAGCAATCCCAATTACCCACTACAATCATGACCTACTCTGAAGATTGGTTAGAATTCAAAATACCATCTCTCAGTCTTGGGGCAGGTAATAATGTGGAAATTTTGGGCTCCAACAACACAAATTTTCAACTTTGAATGACTTTAATCTACTTTATCATTAGACCATAATGGTGGCCTTTTAAGCACTAACTAGCACTTAATGAGGACCACCTTTTGACAGCAATTCCAATGAAAGGATTCGGAAAAGCATCTGGCATTTTGACGAGATATTCACGAGACTGTTAAAAGTGCAAATGTAGAAACAACAGAGAAATCTAAGAAAACTTCCAAAATACCCATCAATCAGTTGGCCATGAAAGCTTGTTTTACTTTACTGTGCCTAGTTGGCAACCTCTTTTCATTGCATGTTTTCAGTTTTTTGTTCCACTCTTACCCTTAATGTACTGGATTGAAGAACTGTTACCTCTCTGAAATGAAAGGGACTTTGCATGAAATATGGATATAAAAGGCACGAGAGGATATAGAACCTCAAAAAAGGCTCATCTGAAGCTATGGACCTTCCATGCTTTCCTGCATAGAATTGGATGAAGCTAAAATTTTAAAAAGACCCATCTTTGTTTTTTCTTTTCCTTTTGCCTTTTCATGTGTTCCTATCTGATGGAAAGATGTTGTCCACTATCAGGTTTTAAGTCAGTTCTTATGCCAAGAATTACACTCCCAGAAAAACACAGGTTATGTCTTGATCCGAAACAATCTGAAAGCAAAGGCAAAGTCTCTATGGAGTCATGGACTACAATATTTCTAATGCAACTTTTCATCAATTCTTATGCTGAGAATGTTACCTTGCGTAAATGTCAATGATCCAGATTTCAGGGGCAGTCTGCTAAGCAACACATCAATTTGCTAAATGTAAAGCATGAACTCGGGCTAATATTTTTAAACAAGAAAGAGGATGCCCAATAAAGAATATGGATCTATTCATATACACGAAAAAGAAGAATATTAGGAAGAAGCATTGCATTAGAAAATTGATACACGAAAAAGAAGAATATTAGGAAGAAGCATTGCATTAGAAAATTGTCTTGTACAATAGTCCTGGGAAAGAGATGCAAAGTCATGAAAATTTGTTCAAAAATCAAGCAAAACATCTTATACAAACCATGTAGGATAAGAAATGAATACACAGATGGGATGTTTCAATGCAACACATATTTATACAAACTATGTATGCTAAGAAATGAATAGACACCAATGGAAACTCAGACAGTTTGTTTAAAATGTTGATAAACAATACTCAGACTGCTGGTGCCATGACAATTGGTGTCACACTGAAATGAAGTAAAATATTATTAATGTCCGCGGTGGGCCTAGACCCAAGGGACTATAAGAAGGAAAATAATGACTGCCAGCTAGCAGACTAAAAAGGCCAACAAAGAAAAGAATCAAGATAAATACAAGATGAAACCCGACAACCAGGCCAAAGAGAAAGGGAAAAGAAAAGGGAGAGCAGAGGGGGAGAGTACTGCAGTCCAAAAGTGAGGAGTGCACGCCAAGAAGAATGGAGAGAGAGGAGGGGAGGGAGCAACCCAGGAGGGGCAAGCTCCAAGCTACAGAGTTATTTCAGTGTAGAGGGTTCTTGTTGACTTTTGAAGTGGGTGGCATGCTTTGCACTGAATAGGAAAAAGTTTTCATATTCATGCAGAAATCTCTGGCTCTGATATTTCTTTCTTCTTGGAGAGGCCGAGTCCTGGGGATGCTGCCCTGACCCCTAGCAATGTATTGCCCCTCAATCCTGCAAGGGGCACCTGTCCTTGATCCTGCAAGGAGCATTACTCATCAATCCTGCAAGAGGGAGGGATCCTGCCCCATTACCTCACAAGGGGAAAGAAAAGAGATTCAGTTGAGCTCTCACATGGATCAGTATATAGAAATGCCAGTTTTTTTGGGACCTTTTCCTTTCTGTTGTGCCTCTAAATTATTACTACCAGAAGGATCAGCATCCAGCAACATCTGCAGAACTTCTCTCATGTTCAGCCGTAGTGCTGGAAGTTTGAATGTACAACGCACTGCAATTTTCAAGACCTTGATCATTTCTTGCTCGAATGATTTGGAAATCCTTGAATCAAGAACGTCGGCAGCATCTTGCTTTGCACATATTTTGTGTGAAATCCAATAAACAATATCCTTGTTCTCACCACATTCTGGTTCAAGGGGTTGTCTTCCAGTAACAAGCTCCAGCAAAACGACACCAAAACTGTAAATGTCACTCTTCTCTGTGACATTTAGAGAGTATGCATGCTCTGCACCATGAAATTGAAACCAATTGGATAAACATATTTGTCAAAATTTACATTGAAATAAAAAGATTAAATCAAGTCCAGAACAATAAACTTCCTTTGAACAAAGATTTTGCTACGGCTAAGTTTCAAAACAAGGCATCACAGTACCACTCTGGACCTACCAGGAGCAATGTAGCCATGGGTGCCTGCAAAAACTGTGGTAAGGTCCCTTCCTTCACCAGCTTGAAGAACTTTTGCAATACCAAAATCTGCAATCTTTGCCTCATAAAAGTCATCCAGCAAAATATTGGTAGATTTGACATCTCTGTGAACAATTGCCGGTGAGCAATCATGATGAAGATATGCCAATCCCTGAGCTGCCCCTAATGCAATCTTGTACCTTGTAGGCCAGTCCAAGTAGCGACCACTTCCCTTTGAATTATGCAAAGCATCAAACAAGTTTCCATTCTGCATATATTCGTATACCAAAAGATTTGAATTACCATTTGATAAACAACAATACAGCTTCACAATGTTTTTGTGCCGGATCATCCCCATAATATCAACTTCTGCATTCATCAATTTGTTTAGACTACTTTGTTTATGATTATTATTGTTCATTGGCCAAAGTTCCTTCACTGCAACGACTAAATTATTCTGCAAATGGACACGAAAAACCTTGCCTGATGCACCCCTTCCAATGACATTCTCTTCGTCTAACAAAGCTTTGGAAATCTCCTTCTCAGAGAAACTTAAATTATAAAAGAATTTAAGTTTCCAAGATGAATTTCCCTTTCCTTCCGTGGAGTCATCTTGATTGTGATGGTATTTTCTCCGAAGCAGTATCAACCCAAACACCAATATTAATATTGCTGTTCCAACAATGAACCCAGAGATGAGTATCATTTTTCTGGACTCATTCTTAAGATTAGAACCTTTGCAAGTCCTAAGAACACTTTTATTGATGCTAGAACTTTTAGCACAGAGCCCTGGATTTCCTAAGAAGCTTTCACTGTTTATGTTGATGACAAGAGAATCTGGAACAGGGCCACTTAAACGGTTATTGGAGAAATCAACAAAGCTTAGCTTCAATGTGCCAAGACTACCTGGAATTGATCCAGAGAGCTTGTTATTTGAAACATTTAAAGAATTGAGACTTTCAATGAATGCCAAGGACTCCGGAATCAATCCTTCCAAATGATTTTCTGCAAGGTTGATGACATCCAAAGACACGCATGAACCAATTTCAGCTGGGATGGATCCCTCAAACATATTTTCCTGAAAAAATAAGACATTCAGATGTTTTAAATTGCCAATTTCTTTTGGTATGGAACCTGTAAACTGATTGTTGTTGGCTTCAATTTTGACCAGTTGCCCTGCCATTCCAATCTCAGGAGCCAAGATCCCTGAGAAATGATTATTGTTAATACACAATTCTGATAAATTCTTTGCATTGCTGATCTCAGGACCAAGTTCCCCAACAAAGTTATTGGAACTAAGGTCAATAATGTTGACCTTTGGCAATCCCCAAATTCCTTTGGGTACCATTCCACTCAGATTGTTGATACTAACTCTGAAACGTAACAAACTTTTGCAATCCCCATAAGATTCAGGCAACTCTCCTGTAAAAAGGTTTTGTAGAACAAGAAGCTTTTGCAGGTTGCCTCCTCTACACATGTCTTTTGGTAGCGGACCTGTGAACTGGTTCTCCGACACATCAATCAAGTTAAACTTGGATAAACTGCCAAGCTTCTGTGGTAATGGGCCTGAGAGATTGTTCTGATACAGAGACAATGATTCAAGATATGGAAACTCCCCAAAGCTTTCAGGGAGTTTACCTGATAACTGGTTCGTGTAGAGCTGAAAGGAAACTAAATTTCTCAAATTGCCAACCTCTTCTGGAATATTTCCACTCAACATGTTCAAAGATGCATCAAAGTTCTTTAGTAGTGTAAGATTGCCTAATTCATGGGGTATCTCTCCACTAAGCCTGTTGTCATACAGCTCCAATTGGTAGAGCTTCCTGAGTTTGGAAATCTCCTTTGGAATGGATCCTTTCAAGTAGTTCATAGAGAGATCCAGAAGATCTAGATCTGTCAAATTAAAAATAAAACTTGGGATCTCTCCTACGAAATTGCACTTAGCCAAGTATAGCTCCTTGAGCTTTTTCAAATTGATGAATTGCTGGGGTATTTTTCCAGAACTGAATGGATTATGAGCAAGGTTGAGGAAGGTGAGCTCTGGTAAATTCCCAACAGAAGCAGGGAATTCACCTGTGAAGTTATTGTATGTCAAGTCAAGAAGCTGCAAGGATTTCAATGGAGAAAAATCTGGTAAAGTTCCTGATAAAGAATTTGTTGTAAGACTCAGGGACTGAAGCTTGCTGCAGTTCATGACAGCTGAGGGTATATTCCCATAAAGCTTATTATAGCCCAGATGAATTTTCTTCAAATTTTGCAAACCACAAATATCAGAGTAAAGAGGACCCTTAAGAAATTTGCTCTCAATTATAATCTCAGTGACCGTACCTGTTGTATTTTCGCAGGTGATGCCATCCCAATTGCAAGGTGCATAAGTGGAGTCTTCCCAACTTCTCAGTGCATTGTGAGGATCCTCCAAGCTTTTTTTCATTTGCAGTAAAACTTGAACCTCATGTGTAAGAGCATCAATTCCTCCAATCCATGGCAAGGCCCAGAGAAACAAGCATGAAATCCAGAAAATAACTCTGTTCTCCATCACCCAAAGCTCTATGCTCAATTCCAAATGCTTCAAATTTGTCTATTGATCATTTCACTGTAATATTCCTCTCAATTTGGGTTTTCAGTCATGCAGCGTCCATGGCATTGGCAAACCCAAAAGTCTTTCAAGTTTCAATGTGGGTATCCAAAAAATATTGCTCTGTTAAAAAACAGGAGTTATCTTGCAAAAGGACAATCCCAATTACCCACAAACACCCACTGCAGTCATGAACCAGTTTGGACTTTGGGTAGACTTAGAAATCTCAGATTCTCAACTCAAGCTAAAAAGCCATTGACTCCAACGGTCCAAGTCTTTCAACTTTGCATGAACTCCGATCACCCTTATCATAAAAATTTGGAACTCCAATTACCCACAAACACCCACTGCAGTTATGAACCAGTTTGGTCTTTGGGTAGACTTAGAAGTCTCAGATTCTCAACTCAAGCTATAAAGGCATTGGCTCCAACGGTCCATGTCTTTCAACTTTGCATGGACTCCAATCACCCTTATTATCAAGTTTGGAACTTTGTAGCCCCCACACACAGAGGCGTCTAATCAAGGCCTTTCAAGTCCTAACTAGCACTATGCACAGTAATGTGGGCCTTTTTCTTTTTCCTAAGATTCCAGAACAGATGAGGTTAAAAGTGGCACTGTAAAAACAAACAGGGGAACGCTGGGAAACTTCCAAGGCCCAGCAATGAGTGGGCTCGGAATGATTGCCCCTTTATCTTTTTTGTGTCATAGCTGGCGACTTCATTTGCTTGTTACATTTTTTATGTCCGTACAACCTCTTTAATTTTAAGATTTTGGATTTTTTTATAAAAATATTAATTTTATTAAGAGCAGGTTTGTATATTATATTTGAATAACGGAAGTTTGTATATATTAATTTTGAAAACCAAAATAATTTTAAACACCATACATAAAAATGATTTTATACAACGTACAATATCAATTATTGTTCTATATAACCTATAAAAATAGATTTGTATACCATAATGTAAGTTTTGAAAACCAAAGTAATATAAAACACCATACATATCTTCCATTAAAAAATGTCAACTATTGTCCTATATAACCTACAACGTCAACTATTACTGCTTAATTATTCCTTATTTTAATGTCGGCAATTGAAGAGTTGTAAGGTCGGCAAAAAAGCAGGTGCAGAAAAGTATAACAGGAGATGCAGGATGCAGAATCTCCAGTGGAGGCTATCTGAATCCATTAACTTTCCATGCTTTCCCAGATGATTCATTAAAAAAATAGCTAGTAACTAAATAGTAAAAGGAACTCATCTCCTTCAATCTTATGGCCACTTTTCGTTGTTCCTTTTCAGCTTCTAATGGCTTCATGTGCGAAGCAAAGGCATTTAGACTTTAATGAGTGTAGGTGTATCTGTCTTTCTGCATTGAATACAAATTTCCTTTGTTTACTTTAAAATACTATGAATGCATATGAAAATTTAAGACTATAAGACACTGTTTAGTAGGTCCAGTTATTCCTTACTTATCCCTCAGCTGATAAGATATAAGATTGATATTGGTATTATGTTTGGTTTTTACAAGATTTTAATTTTAATTTTTCATTAATTACGTTCAGAATTACGTTCAGAGGTGTTTCTACAATGGTAGACAGGCTGTGGAGACAAAGAGGTCATACATATTACCCGGTAAACAATTTTTTTTTATTAAAAAAACATTAACAAAAACATTTAAACTAGCTTAGCTTAGATATAAAAAGGATATATATCTAAAAATACCGAGAGTTATCAATCCCGAGGTGCCTATCTTGGAGATCACACCCCTAGGCACCTCCAGATTGATAACTCTCTTCATTTTTAGATATATTGTTAATATTATTTGTTACATTTGAGTGAATACAGAGGTAAGATTTCGAAACTTAAAATAAAAGGTTTAAAAAGTGAGAATTCAGAGATAAATTCATAAGTTCAGTTGAAGTTTTACAGATAAACATTAAAAACTATTTTATTTTAATATTTATTTTTATAAGAATAAAAATATTAATAATCAATTTTATTTATTTATTATTATTATTATTTTTTTATGAACACATTCACCCCTTACACATTTATCCAGGTCAGCGTTTGAATCTTGGACCTTTCGAAGAAAAGCCAAAATCCAAACCGTTACACTGTCCTTTTGGGAGAGGAGACTGCTCAATTCCCTTGGGAGGAAACTAAGTCGGCCATAAATTTTTTTTACAATAATCAAATAATAAAAAAAATTATTATTACCAAAAAAAAAATTAAAAAAAAATTAAAAATTCGTTAAAACAAAAAGTATATAATTTAAAAAAAAAACATACGGATGGAAGAAAGTAAAGAACATAAGAAGTTTAGATAGAAAAGTATTCAACCTTAAAGAAAATTGAATCCAAAGAGTATATAGTCCTTCAATTTAACAATGAAACTAAAATACTATTTAATATTAATGAGTTGACTAATATTTTTATGATCTTATTCATAGAAGTTATTAGTTCATTTT
Organism: Wollemia nobilis; assembly: GCA_028583015.1. Classification (NCBI taxonomy): domain Eukaryota; kingdom Viridiplantae; phylum Streptophyta; class Pinopsida; order Araucariales; family Araucariaceae; genus Wollemia; species Wollemia nobilis. The sequence goes on from JAQPPZ010015100.1 coordinate 15,283,258, forward strand.
TAAAGATAGTTTTACTTTTTTAACCAATGAGGTGTAGGATTTTTCGTTTTGACTATATTTTTTAATTGTAGAACAAGTATTAGTTTAATTCCTCTAAGGATTAGATGTTGAAATCATTTTTAATAAGACATTAAAAAAAAAATTTAAGTTATATTTGTTAAAAAAATCTTTAAAAAATTATTATTTAGTTTTTTAAATTACTTGAAAATCCATGAAAAAAATTGCATTAAAAAGAGTGTAAAATATATTTAAAATAAGTTAAAAAGCAAAAAAACATTTATTTTGTTTAGCTTATACAAATATTTACGATAAAATTACATTAAAAAAGGACGCATGTTATGAGAAGAGATCAAGGGATCAACATGACAGGGAGATCACCCTTTACTTCTTTATCTCCTCAAAGAAAGTGGAAGGCAAGGGAAAGTACCTATAAGCTAAAAACCAAGATTCCTCACAATATCGAAGCCAATGATTAGTAAATCTATTCACATTTGTTGGTACTTAGTAAACACAAACTCAAACCCAGACAATAGCATGTTGATGAAAAAGGAGCTAAAGGGCAGAGGAAGAAAAGAAGAACAAAAGGAGGAACATTGAAGATTGGCAATAGGAAGGGGTGGACCAAAGTCAATAAATGGAGGCCTCAATAGCACCAAAGCAACAAAGAAAGCAAAAGAAATTGTTAGGATCAGGTTTTGGAGCCCTAAGTTTAGCAGAGGCATACGTGTATTACCTAATGGAGGAAGAGTTCATGCATCCTCTTGCATTCATCCAAAACATTCGAGGAGAGGTGTAGGTCTACGATGTTGGTAGAAACATATCTCTTGTAAATTAAAACTCGTATTTATATTTATATCGGATTTGCATACATTCTCATTTTGACAAAGTTGAAAGCAATTTTTCAAAGATATTCAGTTAGAGTATGGGCAGTTTTTAGATTTAGAGTGCGGTGACTAAAGAGCAAGGGCATGTACAAGATTTAGTTCTTAGGAGTGGAGCTCAACTTCTACAAGCAAAATGCTAAAATGCAATATATCAAATTTCATAATACAATGAAAAACTCGGTCAAGTTCTCTTCTTAGTCGTCTATGACATCAAGATGATGGACAAAAAATATATGATGGTGAAGAAAATCAAATTTCATTGATGCATTGAAGCTTATTTAATACATACTTTGGTGATACAATCAATGATCATTACAAACGAGGTGATCAATACTCATGAGGAGATCGTTACAAAAAATAAAATTGATAAAACCAATGGATGATTAACATCATGTGAGAAAATAATGTAATAAGATATCTTATCCTAACATCCTCCCCTTAGTACATTTTTTGGTATACAAAGAGAATTGCAAAACAATTCAAACTTGACATGTGCAAGTGCCTTTGTAAAAATATTTGCAACTTGTTTATCAATGGAAATGTACTAGAGATGAATCTCACTATTCTGAGAATGGTCTAGAATTAAATGACATTGAGCTTCAATGTGCTTTTTTCTTTCATGAAACATTGGATTCTTAACCAATTCTAGAACCCCTTGATTGTTACATTTTAATAGTGATGTTTGATTTTTCTATACACTCATATCTAATAGAATGCAACGTAACTAGATTGTATCACACGTAGCTCGTCGTATAGTGTGATATTAGACCTCTATGGATGATAATGCTACTGCCTATTGTTTCTTGCTATGCCATGAGACAAGTTCAAATTCTAGATGAAACACATATCCAAACATTGATTTTGTGTCATCTAGTGATCTAACATAATCAGAGTCTATGTATCCTTGTAAGAAGAACTGATCATTCTTCTTATATTCTATTGTACCATAGACATAATACAATGCTCTCTTTGTTGTTTTTCAATGAATTTTATTTGGATCTTGCATAAATTTTAAAAGATAGCCTACAACAAAATAGATGTCAGACCTTGTGTTTGTTAGGTATATGAGACTCCCAATCAATCGACGATAAAGAGAGCTAGATACCAAAATTAACATATCAAATATCATCCTTAGGTTTGGTTGTAACCTTTGTCATGAGCACCTTGTATGCTTATTCATAATTTGAATTTGATTCTTTAATGAAAAGATGCCCTTTCTACTGCTTCTATTTGGAACATGGCTTGTATTGCTTCAACTTCTATTGATATTTACAGACTTTTTCACCTTGAGTGGTTGAATTATACCAATAATGTTTGGTATCATGTCATTCTCTTCCATATATATGATAGTACCTCATTTGCTTTTGAGATTTCTTCTATGATGATGATGAGGAGGATGAAGGATATTTACATGAAGAACCATTTTGTGGTTTTTTGTTCTCAATTTCTTACTAATGAGTGCATTGTTTAACAACTGGTCCCTCAATTTATTGGTTGCTTCTTATTGCAACAATTTGACCAACTCTTCAAAGGAAACCATCCTATTGGAGACTTGTAAGGAGGTTATAAGCACTCTAAAGGAACTTGGTAAAGCTTAGAATATGATTGGGACTAAGAGCTTATCTTCCACTTGTTCACCCATGGAATTCAGTTTGGACTACAGTTATGTGATTCTACAAAGAAACGCCTCTATAATTTCTACATATGCTACTCACAATATGTGGAGTTGTGATTGAATGGTAAAAATAGTGGATTGATTCTTCACTTTGGAGATGGTAGTAAGAGTGTCCCATGCTTTCTTGGAGGTCTTTGCTTCACAAATATGTGTTTGTATCACACTAGCTATAGCAATAGTGGTGAGCATTAATGCTCTTGCATTGGCATCATCATATTTCTTTGCTTCATCCAAGTCTTAAGATTGTATTTTTTTGCCAATCATAATATCCTATAGCTTCTCTAGTGTCAAAATGGTTCTCATATTTGTTTTCCATGGTCCAAACTTAGGACCTTTCAAGAGCTATGAATCTATGATAAACAAATTTGAGATGGACATGATGAAGGTTCCTTATTCCTCCAAAGGGTTTCCCTTTTAATATATAGCTAGTATGATATACCAAACCTTTTGATATACCCGGCCTTAATAGAAACCTGTCGGTACATGGAAGAAGATAGTCCTCTTGATATATGTGGTTGTATGTGAGAGATACCTTGAGGTACATGAAAGATCATGATAAGTGCACCTAGGAAGTATGAAAAGGGATTTGTCTTGTATTTGACACCTACTTAGAAAGACCTTTGAGGAGATTTAATTTCAAGGTTTATGTCGGGAAACAATGGCAAATAGGGTAATTGACAAAGTGAATAAAATAAATGGGATTTTCCTTACTACTCCTCGATGATTTATAGGGATAAACCCTCGATGATTGTTATTTTCTAAATTTATTTTTCCATCCAATACAATAAAGCATAAATTGCAAAATAGGAAAAAATGAAGATGTCAAACTCTACTGAAAGTGCACCTTTTACAATCATAGTCTTCATTGAATTTTGCCAAATATGGATTTGATCTTTGCAAAATGAATTTTACCACACTTTCAAGACAATAGAGGTCAAAAAACTGACTCTTACACCCTTATAATTCCTAATATTATTTTGATAAAGTGCATTATGTTGATAGGGTTTTAAAAAGAATTAATGTTCTATAATTATTATTATTTAACTATAGAACAATTTATAACAATGTCCTTTTTAATATTTTTTTGTGGAATTCATAAGGTCTTCCTTTTATTAAAAACAAATATTGCTTTCCCCCATCCTTTTCAAATAGAATGATTGTTTATAAGGAAAGAATCCTCTTTGCAATATAAAAAAATTAAGTATGTTCCGTAGGCCCCTTTGCAAATATCAAAATTTTATCATGTGTCAAAATATATCTTATGTATTCAATAAAAAAAACTTGGGTTGGTTCGCCACAACCAAATGCACTTAGCTTCCACATGCTAGTCGCCTTGGCACACCTTGGATTTATGTATTAGAACGATATGGACCCCCTATTTGACCTCTAAACGTATTGACTTGAAGAAAGGGGAACTTGTCTTACCATGTGTCCTCTTCACGCGACTCATGTTAAAACTTTTCTACATCTTTGACGCATAATAAACAACATTATTCTATTATCCAATCTGTGTTGATGTGGATGCCTTAGCACATAGAATTGAATCACTTTCTAGCTTATGCTACGCTCTCCTTTACTAGATGAAGGTAGCCTATGAAAATGCTTTGTCCTCTTTTATTTGCATCAACGTCTACAAAATTGTCCAATCCATCTAAGTCAACTCACTTCCTACTTTTCTCTGGTCGAATCACTCAATAACATCGACCTTATGTTTAGTTGGTGTCGACTTATAGATCCTTATCACCTCTTTATGCATAGTGATAGGTTTCTATTTACCACACTGAGTTTTTGAATCTCTCTTAAAAAGAAACATCATGACTTTGCATTCAATGTCTATGTCAATATCCTCATTGATGTTCGCAACAACAACTATGTGCCTCTAGGTCACCATGCTTTACTCTGATACCACTGATGACCAAGCAAATAAATATTTATTGATGCATTGAAGCTTATTTAATACATGCTTTGGTGATACGATCATTGATTATTACAAACAAGGTAATCAATACTCATGAGGATATTGTTATAAACAATGAAATTGATATAACCAATGGATGGCTAACCTCACGTGATAAAATATTGTAATAACTTATCTTATCCTAACTATATAGACATGTTTATCATCGTTATGGATGTGTTGGATGCCATGATATTTGATTTTATGAGGGCACATCCTAGGAATTAAGAGCTATATTCCTAGGTTTGTTGAGTTGGATAATTTTTTTCTAAGATAGAAGTAAAGATTTCAAGTTCAAAATCCTAACAAGCTTGTGAAAATTAACATATATGTGTGTGTGTGTTATCTATAATGTCATCTTTCTATATTATGCATATGATGTCATTTCTATGATTAAAACTGCTATGTAATAAGTGGACAACCATAACTTTAGCTTCTCAAAATATTCTTAAGGTACATGATCGAAATAATGCACGTCAAAAGTTTTTGGTAGGATGAATGCTTGATGTGCCTAGTTTTCCAAGGAGACTTCTAGGCTTGAGCAACATTTGAGAGCATAAGGGATTGAAATTTTTGGGGCCCAATAGGGTACTAAAATTCAAGGAACAAAAAAGGTGGAGGTAGATCTATAGCAAAGGGTTTACAATTGCTTATTCTTCATATCTAAACAAAAAAACTAAAGAAGAAGACCTGGAGATAATTGTTGGGACCTCCAAAAATGGTAAAGGCAATGTTTAGTCTCACCTATCTAGATTGTTTCTATTTTGTAGCCACTTATGCCAAATTTGGTAATTCTGTTAAACTTCCGATAACTTTCTCCAATGAGAGATGACCCTACTTCTCTACAACCTCTATCAACATGTAGGATTATGTTCTTTCCTTGTTCAATATTGCTCAATATAATGCAATTGGTTCAAATCCTCACATATCTATAATTTTTTTTTTTTTTTTTTCATCATAATCATTGCAAGTCACAACAAAAAATTGACAAAATATTAGTATGTTTTCTATTTATTGCATGACACTTGAACCTTGTAATGTCTCAAACCCTCATGTTTGAAACCTTATGGAGCATACCAAGTGGTCTAAGTATGCACATTCTTATCTTTAAAAAAATATTATTTCAATAATGCATAAATAACACCTAAATTTGTTTTGGAGCCTTAAGAGTTTCCTTTGTGGTTATTGTAAATGTTGATCAAAATATAGGAAAAAAGATAATACAAAAGAAATTGCCACATTTGACCATATATAATGTTACTTCCAATAATTAAATAAAGAAGTTCTTACTTAAATTCAAGTTTTAAGTTGAAGAATTCAAATTCAAGTGTACACTATTGGTTGCAACCATGTTATATCTTTATCTATTTCTACTCTTTTTGTAGAAAGATATATTACAATTTTATTTAAATTTTAAAATATGATTTGGTCTAATAGGTTCCAAATGATGCCTTGTAATTGGGTAACACTAACAAACAACTCAATGTACTAAAAATTAAAGTAGAGGTAAACAAAATAGTTTTGATTTTTCCTATATCTTAAAAAAATAGTGAGTATGTTCTAATTTTTTTACTTATAATTCTAATTTATATTACAAAAACAAGAAATAAAAAGTAAGCCTTTACATAATTAAAGTCAATGTTTAATATTTAAAGTGATGCCATAAAATTTATACATTTTTAAGAAAAACAATACAAACAAAATATTATTTAAAATTTATTAACAAAATAGTCTTTAACTAACTATTTAACAAATTCCAAAAACTTTTATACACTTATAAAATTCATCAACAAGATAAAATATTATTGATTAAATATAAAAACCATCTTGTACATTCTTAACCGTTGTAAGGAGTCCTGCTTGCACTACATTATAATGACTAAGTTGTGTTAAAAATAAAGGTATATAATTTTGAAGTTTACTTTAAAATTTGAGTTTATTTAAGTGTATGATAAAATATTTATATATTTTTAAAATATATACCTTAAATACATTGATAAATATAAATATGTTAAAATGAGTTAAAGTCTTCTGAAATTTTAGTTATAGTTGGCTTGTTCTTATAGTAATTATGAATTTCTTAAAAAAATTCTATGTGAAAAAATGTGGTTTTACTTAAAACTAAGCTCTAATAGAAAAAAAAAAAAAAAAAACTTAAAAAATAAATATAATTTAAAAATGATTAAAATATGGAAAAAAGCTTCCATGAAACACAGATAAAACTGTTTGAAAAGAAATTTATGGTACCCAATTACTAACTCAAAAAATTGAAGGCTACATTGACCCAAAAAAATGGATAATTAAAATAAGATGAAAAATTTAATCAAACTACTTCAAAGATTTTTTTTAAAACCGAGACAAAAATCTGAAAATTCAGATTGATCCTCATGGTCTATGCATGAGTTCGTAAAATCCTCACTTAAATCCCTTGGAAGACTATTAGAAATAAGATAAGAATCTACAAAATGAAAGCTGATGCCATTCAAGTCATGATAAGCACTATGGACAGTAATGTAGACCTTTTGACTGAAATTCTAACATGTGAATTTGGAAAAGCGTGCTATACTCTATCTCAGATTCCAGAACAGAAGAGCTTAAAAGTGGCACCCGGGAAAAAACCAGGGGAATGTATGGGAAACTTCCAAGGCCAAGGAATGAGTAGGCCATGGCCGCCATGAATGATTGCCTCCTCTTGTCTTTTGTGTTTCATAGCTTGCAACTTTATTCGCTTCTTACACATGTTTTTAATGTTTTCTTATCCTTATTATCCCCTATTTTCTTGTGGGTGATTGAAAAGCTGTAGGCTCGGCAAAAGACAAAGGAAAGTGCAGAAAAGTATGACAGGACTTGCAGAATGCAGAATCTCCAGTGGAGGCTATCTGAATCCATTAACTTTCCATGCTTTCCCACTAGATGCATTAGAAAAATAGCTAGAAACTGAAAAGAACAAATCTCCATCAATATTATGGTCCCATTTCGTTGTTCTTTTTTAAGCTTCTAATGCTCTTATGTGCCAAGCAGATGCAGTTAGACTTTAATTCTTTGACTGAAAACAATTTTTAATGTTCTTTAGAATTTACATATACATAGAAATGTGAGATTACCACGAGTATTATTAAATGTATTTTATTGATCGTGGTTTAAGTTAAATCTATAAATTATTATAAATTATTAGAAAATATTAGTAATTAAAGGAAAAAAATAAAATTATAATATGGAAAGATTCCTGATAAAAACTAAAAGAAAGATTACATTTTGCTCACGGGTCAGCATTGAGTAGGCCATGAATGATGGCCCCCCTGGCTGCCAACATTATTTGCTTGTTACAAGTTGTAATGCTGTAAGCTCAGTAATAGACAAAGGAAAGTGCAGAAAAGTATGACAGGACTTGCAGAATGCAGAATAGTGGAGGCTATCTGAATCCATCAAATTTCCATTCTTTTCCACATGATTAATAACCAAAGCAATAAACCAAAAAAGTACTTGTCTCTATCATTGTTTAAGTGCTTTACATTTTTTATATTAAGATGTTATCTCAAATTCTAACCTTTAATTTTTTTATTAAAAAGTCTTGCGCTCATCCCCATTGAATGCATTTTCCATATAAGAATGAGAATGTTAGTGATCATTTTAGTTTTGAAAAAGAATTAGATAGAGAAATTCTGGATTACAAACAAAACAAAAGAAAATACTACATTTTGATAATGGGTTATCATATATCGTCGTCTAAATGAATAGGAGAAAGACCTTTATAAATAAAGTATTGAAATGGGCCTGTCTATTCAATAATAATTAAAATTAAATTCGATCAGATACGTCAACATTTTTAAAAATAAAAATTGATTTTTATTCAATGGATCTTAGATGTTGGAATTATTATTATTATTATTTAAATTGGGATTCTTACGTTCTTTTATCACTTTGATCCATCATTGAACACCTTTTTCCTCTTGAATGGTGTAACAATTTAAATAAAATACTATTATTTTTAAAGTATATATAATATTAAAATAGTTTTTATTTATATATGATATAATAGTATAGTATTATAGTCCCTAAGGTTAGGTGGATTATTAATTGTTTCTTGTCATGCATTTACTAAGAAGAGACCTAGGTTCAAACTTTGGGGCATGCTTGTTGCAAAGGTAATAGTCTCATCTGAATTTTATGCTAGACTTACGAATCCCAAGTATCCATTGGTCCTCTTCAAGTCAGGTCATTAACAATGAGGTGGTATAAACTTGTTGAGAGCAGCCCTTATGGTTTGAACTTTGCACTTGGCATTTGGCACTTGGTAGTCTAGTAATAATAATGTGGATGTAACCAACTCCCTTATGTATTAAAAAAAATAGTATAAAAAAATAGTATAGTATTATAAATAATGTGACAATTATACATACATTTGCTTGATAGGATTTAAACTAATCAAAAAATATAACTAATTAAGATAATGTCATTCAATATAGAGTATAAACTTTTAAATTCATTTGTATGAAGATCTAAATAAAAAAAATTATTATTATTTTTGTATAAAATATATCTATATATTATTTAAACATTAAATAAATATAAAAATAAATTATCAAATATAAATAAGATTTTAAGCATTTATAATATATATAGTAGTTCACGTGGTCAAAACATGTGTTTTTGATCAAGAGCTTTAGTAATACAATGTCATTAAATCCATTTCAATTCTATTTAACCAGTTTTTGGTAACCATGACATTGCAGGAAAAATCATATCAACCATTTAGTAATTATGGATATATCTATCACATCTCCTCCTTGAAAATTGAATTGTTTAAATAGTTGAGCTCATTCTATTTGATATATAAATATAATATTTATTTTAATATAACAAATTTTAAAGTCTCTGCCAACACAAATTTATTTTTTTATAATTGGGTTAGTGTGAGAAACCCTTTTAAGGCTAAGCATTCTCATCCTAACCATGATCCTTTTGAAGGCCAAGAGCTAAACTTATCAACAGAATAGCATGGTTTGAACCTTGGACCTCCTAAACAAGAGCCAAACACCGAATCATTGCTCCGTTTCCATGGACATGTTTCCATGGACATGACACAATTATAAATCTTATATATCGTATATGCATATACTTATAAAATTAAACCATTTGATTTAATATCATGCAATAACCAAGTCAAAATTCATCTAAGCTTTTATGCTAGCATTACCAAACTTAAAATAGTTGTTTGAAATTAGAAGTGATGGTTAGATGTTAGGTTGTGCAAAGAAAATTAAATTTTGTAAATAAAAAATAATGCAATTAACATTTGAAACTTTTTGACAAGGTAATTGTTAACCCTCTAAAATAATTGACAATATGTAGGCTTATATTTAACTATTATATACTTTTTGTAATTTTTTTTAAAAGAAAATCTAATACATTTACATAAATTATTAAGAACTAAAATATTATTTAATATTATTAATTAAATATAAAAAACATATCTTAAATAAATAACTAATACGTTTTAAATATAATTATATTTTTCATAAATTATATAAATAAAATTTAAAATAAATTACTATTTATTATATATATCTTCATTTGGATATAAATTCCTTGACCTCGTTCGTTATAAAGAATCTAAAATCAACAACCATTATTTTTAAAAAGGCATTGTGTAAATCCTTTGAAATCTTGCCTCAAAGTTCCTTGACAAACCAGTATTCATGCAAAAGGACTTGATAACTATTAGACTTCTTCTGCCTGTTGGTGGAAACGTTCAAACACAGGCAAAGCTAAGTAAAAATATATGGCAATTGGTTAAATAAAAAATAATTTATTGAGGAGGAGGTGCACTATGTTCCTTTCTTATCCAAAACCATCAGATGCAAAATATATGGCTAGTTGGCCACCTCCAAAGCAAGAAACAAAATGCTCCACTTAGGTTCACATCAACTTATCAAAAGGAACGCATGGTAATGTCGGTTTGCTTTAAGCATTGACTGCTGACTGCTTTCTCTCATGGGCCTACTATAAGGACTCTCGGCCACCATATGACGTATGGTTTTGATCCACGTGATAAATCACATTATTGGATTGAAATTAAGGATATTTAGTCAGTCACCAAATATCTCAAGATATGGTTGTGATCCACGAGATAAATCACATTATTGGATTGAAATTAAGGGTGGGTGATTTAGTCGGTCACCAAATATCTCATGATAGCTTGGTATCATATTTAATTTACCTTTTACCGATGTGGTGTGACCTTTGAGTAGACTCTAATCGCATCCATTATAATTATAATTTTCTAGTGAAATAAAACTTTCAGATAAAAAGCATGCCATTCTGTTGATGTGTTACTTATATAAAAGACAAGTATACAAATGTTGGTTGTCTATATATAACTTGTTATGATTAGGAATACATGCATGTAATTTTGGTGGTATATATATATTTTTGGGTTGACAAGTAGACGGTGGGGGGAGATGTTATTGCATTGAGGATGGATAAAACAAAAGATGGGCCATGAGACGTCTCTTAGATCTTGAGATCTCCCATTGGGAGATTCCATAAGAGAGAATAATAAACTCCAACTAAACATGCCTCCACGTAATAGAACTTATTGCTTCTAGAAATATGCTATAAGAGAACACCACACTAAGATAAGAACAATTCTAATGGAATAATATCTTAAATTCTAGTATTATTAGATCTGAGATCTCAACGGATTAGTAAATAGAAAACATTTTAAAATTTTGAGTTTTCTTAGAATTTGATAATATCTCACTTAACATAAAGTTTAAGAATTTAAGTTTGTTTAGAATTTGAGAAAAGAAGTTATAGAGTTTTCCTCACTGCATTTTTTAAATAAAGGAACAACATTACTTTCTTGCAATGTCTTATCGAAACTATGATCTATTAAGACATTTATATAGGGGTTGGTTTTATGACAAGATGATATAGCAAGTTTATCATTATTATAATTCAAATCCCCATCTCTAGAAAATGGTAAGGTTAGGTTCAAGCTTTCATGAATATCTAATAAAATACCTTCATACACTTTGTTGATCGTAGGTATGGCCTTCCTTCCCTCATTTAAAACTTCCCTATTGCAATCACTTACAGCCAACTCTTTTTTCTTCTTATGGTTATTTATGATAGGAAACCTTTCTTTAAGCGATTCAAGAGTCTTAACTAGGTCCTCTTCTATCTATACTTCGACCACCTCTACCTTCTCTAAATTTTTTAGACCAGAAGAACCTCCAACTTCCTTCTATACAGTCCCTTACCCTCTACTCTCTTCAATTTTAAAGTTTGCATTGAGATGACCATAATGAAGACAATTACTACATCAAAACAATATCCTGATGTAGTCAATATTTCGTAAATACACCCAATTTTCTGACATAAACTCCATGTTTTATGGCAATCCTAAACTAAGGTCAAACTCCACTGAGATATGAGCTACCATTATTTGCATACCATTTAAGTTTTTCGTATTGACTGTAAGGAAAAGTTCCAAGGAGTTTCCAAATTCACACAACATGTTTTCATACCAAAATTCAAGGGACGAAGAGGGTAGCGTAACCTAGATAAGATAGGTATTAGTCCTCTCAAAGCATATATTGAACCCAAGAGTCCAAAATTTTAGATTTAAAATGTTGAGCCCCAACTCCATCTTCCATTTTTATGATTATAGCATCTTCTACCTTCTGGAAGACAAAAAACATTCAACGCTTCATCATCACATGATATGTAGGAGTATAGCCTAGAACATCCAACCAGGTAATATTAATTCATTCTCATAAAGTTTTCAGTTTCATGGAGCAACCCCTAAATCTACCTATCAAATCCTTGTCCTTTAGTAAAAAAATACTTGCTCTAGCATCAGATCCTCACCTACAACCATTCAAATCAACTCCTACAATTTTATATAGTGTTTTTGCTTTCGTTTCTCCTTTTTTTGCTTTGCTTTTTATCTTCCAATCTGGGTGAACTACTCTTCAGTGTTTCTTGTGGTTCATTTGGCAACACATCCCCTTCTCCATTGCCCTCTTGCATGCCCTAGGGTTAGGATTTAAATTTTATTGGGCCTACAAGCATGGGTCTGAATCAAGTCCTCCACATACCTTGTCCTCCTTATGCCATATGTCAAAAGATTCTTCCTTGGAGAAAAAAAAGAGGTCTTTGTATATTTCTTAGGCTCTTTACTATATTCCACTACATCCTCTTCATACATCATTGAATCAATTGTCTTGTCATTGTCAGTGATCAATGGGTCAAGTCTGCACTAGTTAAGAGTTCCCAGTACTTGGCATAATAAGATAAAAATTGTGTTGTTTCTATCATCGAAGTCATACATAAATACATTATTCATTAGATTATAAAGGTTACATATTTCATAGTCAATATGTGAAAAATAATATACTATAAAAGCATTGTCGTCTTAAGCCCATAATGTTCTCAAGATAATTAAACATGGATAGTCACTTGTTTGTATACTAATTTTTACAACTATGATGTAATAAAAGTGTAATCCAATTATGTGAATACACATATAACCAACCATACATTGCTATATTTATTACTTCATATACGATAACAGATCATGCATTAATTATGGTGAATAATAGCATGACAATATTTTAAATTTACAATTGATAAAATTCATAGATCAAACCTAAAAAATGATATTAGATCAACAAAAGATATAAGGCGTGTATGTATGTATAACTATGGAGTGATGTGAAGATAATTCACCAACACTTGATGAGAATGAGATGAGATATATTGTTCTTGTCATCCAATTCATACATAGATACATTCTTCATTAGATTAAAAGGGTTACATATTTCATAGTCAATCTATGGGAAATAATAAACTGTAAAAACATTGTAGTCTTAAGCCTATAATTTTCATATGATAATCTAATATGGATGGTCAATTCTTTGTATACTAAAAATTACAACCAAATGATATGTCTTTATTCTAACATCAAGACAACAGTACTACATCAACTCAACAAGATAACATATCAATTTAGAAACTATTCGACAAATTGAGTTTTGTACTACAATCATTAGCTTTACATGCATAATACTTGTAGTTATGTTGTGCTCTATAAGTACATTATTAGTTCATATTCATGAAGGACTCATCCAACAAGAAATTGTTTCTAACCAAATAGTGTAGTACAAAGAAAGTTATAGTCATGATAGAAGAAGTTACATGAAGAATCCAAGTTTCCAATCTATTTTGATTTGTGTTTGCTAACCATCAATCTTGATTTGACCACTCCTTAGTGATTCCAACCAATATCGATGGTCATCACATGCAAACCTCATAAGTAAGTTGTAATGAATCTGATTAGCTTTTACATGTGATTTGAAAGGAGAGATAGCATCATTAGAATTTACAACCCAACCATGGAATTCTCACCTAGAATTTTCCTTCGATTCTCTTCGCTACCCAAGAGAACCAACCCTTCATCAAGGAAACCATACACCAGAGCACCAAGATATAAGAAAATGAACTCTTCGATGTTTTAATCTATCTACATGATATCACTCATATTATGTAACTTAGCACATAGTGAATGTAACCCATCATAAGGAGTCCTGCTTGCACTACATAATGACTAATTTATGCTAAAAATAGATGTATATAATTTTGAAGTTTACTTTAAATTATGGGTTTATCTAAATATATTTTAAAAAGTATTTATATATTTTTAAAATATATATCTTAAATACATTAGATAAATATAAGTATGTTGAAATGCACATTATAAATATTTATATATTTATATATTAAAATATACCATAAAAGAGGTTGAGTTCAAGTCTTGCTTCTAAAATTCTAGTTAATGTTGGCTTGAGGCATGGTAATTATGATTTCCTTCAAAGAAGTTCTATGTGGGAAAAAAATGTAGTTTCACATAGAACTATCGAAGTCCTAATAGCAAAAAAGCTCTTGAAGGGCAATGATGATTTAAAAATGATAAAAAAAAAAAATAGAAAAAAATTCCATAATAAAAATAAAAAAAAACACTATTCGAAACGAAATTTATGTTCTCTCCATGTTAGCTCTTATATGTGGATTTACTAATTCATGGAAAACATTAAAGACTACATTAACCAAAATCAAAATCAAAATAAAAATAATAATAATAATAATAATAATAATAATAATAATAATAATAATAATAATAATAATATAAAGAAATTTATCAGGCAAAAGTTTCTTTTTTCATCTGCATTTTTTAAAAAGACAAAAATCTGAATTTCAGACTATACATGACGCCTTCTTCTTCCTTTCCTCCCCTTCATTTTTGAAAGAAAAAAACATAGAAAACTATTAGAAATGAGATAGGAATCCACGCAAAACAAAAATCCGAATTTCAGATTGATACAAAATTTATAAGTCCTTATGTTCTATACATGGCGCCTTCTTCTTCCTTTCCTTTCCTCCCCTTGCATTTTTCAAAGAAAAAAACATTGAAGACTATTAGAAATAAGATCGGAATCTACACAATGAAAGCGGTTGCCATTCAAGTCATCATAAGCACTATGATCAGTAATGTAGACCTTATTTTGACTGAAACTCTAACGTGTGAATTTGGAAAAGCGTGCTATACTCTATCTCAGATTCCAAAATAGAAGAGGCTAAAAGGGGCACCCTGGAAAAAACCAGGGGAATGTACGGGAAACTTCCAATGTCAAGCAATGAGTAGGCCATGGCCATGGCCATGAATGATTGCCTCCTTTGTCTTTTGCCTTTCATAGCTTGGAACTTTATTTGCTTCTTACACATGTTTTTAACGTTTTCTTATCCTTATTATTGTGGGTGATTTAAAAGTTGTAGGCTCGGCAAAAGACCAGGAACGGTGCAGAAAAGTATGACAGGACATGTAGGATGCAGAATCTCCAGTGGAGGCTATCTGAATCCATTAACTTTCCATGCTTTCCCACAAGAGCATTAGAAAAATAGCTAGAAACTAAAAAGAACATATCTCCATCAATATTATGGTCCCATTTCGTTGTTCTTTTTTAGCTTCTAATGCTCTCATGTGCCAAGCAAATGCATTTAGACTTCAATTCTTTTAATGCAGGGTTGTCTGTCTTACTATGCTGAATACATTTTTTAATGTTCTTTAGAATACCACGAGTATTATTAAATGTATTTTATATTTATAAATTAATAGAAAATGTTAGTAATTAAAGGAAAAAACATAAAAATTATAAAATGGAAAGATTCCTAATTAAAGCTAAAATGAAAGATTACATTTTGCTCGTGGGTCAGCATTGAGTTGGCCATGAATGATTGCCCCCCTTGTGGTTGCCAACATTATTTGCTTATTACATGTTTTAATGCTTTTCTAAGAGCTGTAAGCTCAGTAAAAGACAAAGGTAAGTGCAGAAAAGTATGACAGGACTTGGAGAATGCAGAATCTTCAGTGGAGGCTATCTGAATCCATCAAATTTCCATGCTTTTTCACATGATTAATAACCGAAGCAAGAAACCAGAAAAAGTACTTGGTCTCTCTATCATCATTTTAAGTCCTTTACATTTTTTATATTAAGATGTTAGAGATTCCCACTTTTAATTTTTTTTACAAAAAGTCTTCCGTTCATCCCTATTGAATGCATTTTTCATCCCATGTTTTCTTGTGTTTTTGGGTAACCTCTGAGTGGTTGCCCTTAAGCCCTCTTTTTTTTGGGTTTTTCTTTTTATTCCGGTTTTGGCTCTTCTTCAAGAGGTTCAAGGTTTAATCTGCGGAGTGGCAAGTGTGTAAGGGGTAGGTGTATGGTGGTTGTGTGTTAAATTCCCTCTATAAGCATAGCTTTCGGCAAGAGGGGTCATGGTTGGGGGAGTTGCATAGCTCTCTGCAAGAGGGTTCATGGTTTGGGAGTTGCTCACATCGTAGGAGTTTCTCACACTAACCAAATAAAAAAATATATTATAATATTATATCATGGTGATTTGTAATAATATAAAATTATAAATAATGTGACAATTATACATGTATTTGCTCTGACAAGGTTTATTTATTTTTTTATTTGTGGAAAACATCCCAAAAGGGATGCCACTTTCGGGTAAGACCCAAGGAGGCAGGGGTATCCATTCCGCCAAAAACGCCCAGGACTTGACCTGGCCTACCACCTTTGACATACTCAAGGAGCAAACAAACACACAAAACCAATTTAAAAATAAGTAAATAACAACAAAAATAATAAAATAAAATAAAAAACATGCTCCTTGAGTGTGTCAAAAACAAAAGCACAACCAAACACGCACAATAAGATAAAAGAAACCACAACACAAACCACATAGAAAAACACAAGAACCACATAACAAAACACAAACAAGACAAAAACAACAGAACACTACAAAGACATAACCCAAAAAAAACATGAAAAATAAACACAACCAAAACCTAAAAAATTAAAAAATAAAATAAAAATAAAAATAAAAAACAACCAACAACATACAATAAACAAAAACAAAAAACATAGAAAACACTCACACATAAAAACACGAAATAACACAAACAAAGAGAAACCCAAGAACAAGAACGAAAAAAACACAAGAACAATAACAAAAAACATAAAAAAAAAACAACAAAAACACAAGAACAACAAAAAACAACACAAAGAACACAAAAACAAAACAAAACAAAAAAACCCACCCACCTTAAAAAACTAAACAAAAAAAAAAAAGAAAAAAAAATGAACAAAACAATGACCTATCTAGACCAGAAGACTATTAAGGCAAGAATCAACAGAGGAAACAAAATAAAGAATAGAATGAGCTAGGGAACTAAAAAAACTGAATGAACCAAAGAGAAGCAAAAAAAAACAAGAAGAAACTAGGTACCTTCAGAACCGGAGCCATCCAAAGAAATGATAGAAAGAAGAGCTTCCCTAATTTGAGAAGCCCACCATATAGGAGGGTGGCCATAACAAGTAAGATCACCTTTGTCCAAAGCCCAATTAGCTAAAGCATCAACACTCTTGTTTTGATCTCTGACCACATGATTGTAATCAACTTTCAAAAATCCCATCTGGATTAACCGAATCTTCTCAATAATTCTTTTTATTCTCCAATCCACCTTATGATTCTTAGAAGGAGTCTTCAAGAGATTAATCATAAGTTGAGAGTCGACTCAACTAACACCTTTTCCCATCCAACCTTAGTAGCCTCCTGAAGGCCTCTCGAGGATACCATACCCCTCAAGAAGGTTATTGGAAAGAATACCCAAATTCTCAAGAAAAGTAAAAACCAGGGAGCCATCTGAAAGTCTACCAATTCCTCCCACACTGGCTTTTCCAGGGTTCCCTCTAGAGGCTCCATCAGGATTGACTTTTCCAAAATCCTTAGGAGGAGGTTGCCAATTTCTATTCCTATCCATCTTACTAATACTCACATTCCCTTTAAGTTGGTTGCCCTTAGAAGGTTTAATCTTCAATATTTGCATCACTTGATCCCATCTTTGGTGGGAGTTTTGGGGGTGATTAAGGAGATGATGGACTGATTCAACTAAGTTGGCTATGGTCTTTTGCCAAATATAGTGAATATCCTTCCTATCTTGATTAAAAATTTGGTTGTTCCTTTCATTCCAAATATTCCAAAGAAGAATGGTAGAACCCATCCAAACTAATCGCCTAATAAAATGATCAACACCCTCTTGATTAGGCCAATCCCTCCAAAGTCGTTCAAAAGTAAAAAAATTGGACCACTGTAAGCCAAGTAAAGTGGCCATTCTCCTCCATAGCTCAGAGGCTAAAGTACACTCAATAAAAATATGGTTGATATTTTCTACATTCTCTTCACACATTTCACATCTAAAAGGGCCATGAAAACCACGCTTCATAAGTTGCTCACCAAGAAGCACCCTACGATGCAATAAAAGTCAATTAAAGAACCTCACCTTAGGCCAGAGCTTTTGAGCCCACAATCGAGAAAATATGTCGAAGAATGGTTGGGATTATTATGGCATAAGGTCAAATAACCTTGAGCAACCGAATACTCACCCTTAGTAGTGTTGTTCCATCCAAAACAATCTTTTTCATGGGACCAAGAGAGGGATCTCATATGAAGGATGCCTTGGATATCTTGTCTTTGCCTTTCTGGGATTTGAATAGGCCAGTCCTCAATAGGGATCCAATATCTACCAACCTTTGAATTACCAAGATGGTACCGATAGTAATTAGCCACCTTTATCCAATTAGCTCGGTGAAGCTCCTCCATCCAAGGCCTCCAATCGGGAAACCGAGTTATCAAAGGCTTGTGACCATCCCAAGAATTTGTCCAAAAATTTGCATGTTGACCATTATGAATGATCCAAAATAATTTTTTCTTTATCAAATCCTCACCAGTCTTAAGAATCGCTAAAATGGGAGAACCTTTGGTAGGAAATTGATAGCGAACAAGGTCTTCAGGACTTTTGTTCTCAAGATATTTAGCACGGAGATTATTGGCCCAAAGAGCATTGGGGTTATGCAACATCCTCCAATATAATTTAGCAGCTAAAGCTTTGTTGTTATTAATTGAAGACCGTAATCCTAACCCCCTTCACTCTTAGGAAGACATAAAGTATCCCATTTCACCAAGGCCCATTTTCTTTTCTCCTTAGTACCACTCCAAAGGAAACGATGACTCATTTGATCCAATTCTCGAAGAACAGCCTTTGGGATATTCAAAATGGAAGAAACATAAATAGGAATAGCTTGAAGGACTGATTTTACCAAGGTGATTCTACCCCCATAAGAAAGCCACTTGTTGGTCCACTTTCCAATTTTCTTCTTGACTTTGTCCAACAACCAATTCCAATCTTTATTTTTCTGCCTTTGAATATTTATGGGAATACCTAAATAAGTGATTGGAAGAGAGGTCTTCTTATATCTTAATTTATCCAAGACCATGGATTCCCGTCTAGCAGAGCAGTGAAAGAAAATAACTTTAGATTTGTCTTCATTGATCAACTCGCCTAGTAGCCTTAGAAAAATAACTAATGATCTGCTTAATATTAGAAGCTTCCTTAATTGTAGCTTTACCTAAAAGAGTAGAGTCATCCACAAATTGAAGATGAGAGATAGGTCTAGCTCCATGAGCAATGGTAACTCCCTCAAGGGTTTTGTTTTCCCTCTTTTGGTTATAGTCCTACCCAAGCATTCAACAAGAATGATGAATAAATAAGGGGATAGCGGGTCACCTTGCCTAATACCTCTGGAAGTTGGGAAAGACCGAGAAGGCCTCGCCATTGATAAGAACTAAGTAGGAAACTGAAGAGATACATCCCATAATCCAATCCATCCAATCCTTAGAGAAACCAAATTGCCTCAAAACTTTGATAAGGAAGTGCCAATCCACTCGTCATAAGCTTTGGATAAGTCTAACCGAATGAACATGGAAGGAGAATTTTGCATATCCATGGAATGGATGGCTTCCTGAGCAAGAACTATCTCATCTACTATTTGACGTCCTTCCACATAACCCCCTTGCTCTGGGGAAATAATCTTATGCAAAAGAGGCTTCAACCTTTCTGCCATGATTTTAGTAATGATTTTGAGAAGAACATTACATAAAGCAATAGGTCTAAAAGCCGAGATATGATCAACCTCTTGAGCTTTTGGAACAAGAGTAATATAAGTTTTATTGATAACCTTCAAAATTTCTTTGGCTTTCCTGGCTTCTTCCACCACCTCTAATAAATCAACATGAAGGATATCCCATAACTCTTGGTAGAACTCAATAGGAAAACCATCAGACTCGGGGTTTTCCCTTTTGCATTTTAAAAACTACTTGTTGAAGCTCATTGATAGTAACAGGAGCAATCAAAATAGAGTTCTCCTCATAAGTGATAAGAGAAGGGATTGCTTGAAGAACATTATGTTGTGAAGTTGAGTCAAGGGGAGTAGCAAGAAAAATATTGGAAAAGTAATCAACAACAATAGAGTTCATGCCATCCCAAGTATAAACAACATCTCCATAATCTGATTTTAAGGAAGAAATAAAGTTGTGAGATCTTCGAGCTAGAAGAGATTTGTGGAAGAAATTTGTGTTTCGATCTCCTTCTTTGAGCCATTGAATTCTAGATTTTTGCTTCCATAAGATTTCTTCTTTTTTCCCATTCCTCTAACCGAGTTGTGAGTTTAATTTCATCTCGCACTTCTCTTCTCCGTGAGGCCATCTAAACGGATTTTCTTATTCAAATTTTCAAGATGAGCAATAACTTCATGTTTTTTTTATGAACATCCCCAAACTCTTTCCAGCTCCAAGTCTTGATTTTGGATTTAATGTATTGCAGTCTTTTGGCAAAACAGAACATCTTAGTCCCATGCCTAGGTTTACCTTCCTTCCACCATTGTTGCACATGAGGTCCGAAGGAAATGTCTCTAAGCCACATTAATTGAAAACGAAAAGGAGAGAAACTCACATTGGTTTTCCACATTTCCACCATGACCGGCCAATGATCCGAACCAACATTATTAAGAGTCTTCACTTTAGGAATGTGACCATGGATTAAGAAATTTTCAGAGAGCAAAAACCTATCCAATCTCTCCATTATACAAGCTAAGCCTTGCCTTCTGTTAGACCAAGTCATAAGGCCATTATCTCAGTTGGATATCCACAAGATGGAGGTTTGCAATATATTCGCTCATGAGGTCGTTGCTTTTGTCCAAATTTCTATTTCCCCCTTTTCTCATCCAGAGAGAGGATGGTATTGAAATCTCCTCCGATCAAGATCCAAGCTTTAGGAAAATGAGAGATAATATGAGTAATATCCTTCCACTGTCTTCTTTTTTCCTCCAAAGAAGTCGGAGCATAAAAAGAATGCAGAGCATAATCTGGTTGGAATGTCTACTTTGAATAGCTATAGCCAACAAACCCCAACCGCCAACCATATGGTGAATAACTACCTCTTTTGGGTCCCAAAGACAAGCAATGCCACCCGAAGTCCCTTGGGAACTGAGGGAAACCACTTTTCCAACTGGCCAAATTTTACTGGCAATTAAGTCCATATCCTCCATTGACATCTTTGTTTCTTGAAGGAAAACAAGATGTGGATGATTTACCTGAATCATTCTTCTAATTTCATTTTGTTTTGAAAGACTCCCTTTGAGTCCTCTAATATTCCAAGTGATGATCTTCATTAATACTGGGGCTAAAAAAGTTGGGAAGGGCATTAATCTTACCTTCCTCTACAAGCTTTTCACCTTCTTTTACCATATGATATTGATTGGTCTTGCGACCTACTTTTTGATTAGAATCCATCTTCAATTTTTTTTCCTAGTTTCTTGACTTATTCCAATTGAATCCGAGATGGCTTCTAACCTTGAAGAATGCTCGTACACAACCAAAATTTTACTAGATGGTTCAACGGAGTCTATATTGGGACCTCCATTATTTGAAGTTTTGACATTTGAAATATTGTTTTTCTTGTGTAAATTTTCTCCTTTTTTTTCGTTGAAAACCTTTGATTTGTTGGTTTGTCTCTGAGTTCTTCCCTTCATATTTAAATTGTGTTTCTAAGATTTCAGTTTCCATTATTTCCTCTTCCTCACTTGGGACATCATTTGTGGAAAGGATTTCAAACATATTAGCAGATGACTTTGATTGATCCTTCATAACCGGTTTTTTCGAGTGTTCTTCTTCTTAGGTATTTGGAAACCTCGCTGAGTTTATATCTTCTTTCTTTTGATCAAGAATTTTATTTGGGCAAGCACTGCCAAATGACCATATTCATGGCAAATTCTACAACGAAAAGGAATGTTCTCATAGTCCACTACTTGCTCCCAAGTGTCTTCCCCAAATTGTAATGTGATCTTTTTAGGTAGGGGTTTGTCAAAATCCATTAAAACACAAATCCGAGCATAAATAATATGTTCAAAATTTTGAGTACAATCAACAATCATCATAAAAGTTCCTAAAGAGTTTCCAATTGAAGAAAAAATAGTAGGATTCCAAAATTCAATAGGGAGGCCAAAGAGTCTAACCCACACGGGAGCTATAGAAGGCATCTCTTCTTCGGCTTTAAATTTAGTATGCCAGTGGCTTCATGAAAAGCCCCGCCCTTCCAAAAAACCAAGGACCCCCTTGAAAAGTTTTCTCTCTATCTTCATTATTAGCAAATAAAACAAGAAAATAACCATTTGGATAAATAGAGATTTGTAACTCACCTTTAGTTTTCCAGACTTTTTGCAGCTCTAGACTTTGAAAGCAGATAGACTCTGACTGAAAACCCACGAACCGACAAATTAGTCCTCTTTTTTCCAAATCTTCAATGCCATCCGAATGTTACCCATATCAAGCTTAACAATAGGAGTTCCATCACCGCTTTAAGACATCCCGACTCCATTTTCCTAGGATCAATCTTAGGCATTCTTAGAGGTTTATGGGAAGCCCTAATATTGATATTAGCATTGGGCCGAGGCTGTCCACCACGAAGGGCATCCCTAAAATTCATTTTTGGGACCGAGTCTTCGAAATTCTTACCCTTGATAGGGGTTTTCATAGTAGAATTATTTTGTGGGTGCACCTTAGCACCAGATTCACTTGAGATATGAGCCATTTTTTGATCAACTGCTTGAAACTTGTTTCGTGATCTCTTTAATCCTTGCCCTAGACGCCGTGGAAAGGTATGGTTTTCACTTTTCTTTTGTGCAGCAAATTGGAAGCCGTTGTCACTCAAGTTCACAGTATGATCCGTTGAAAGACAAATTTCTAACCCATATTGTATCCCCTGCAACATTTCCTGCTAAAATATTGAGCATAAACCACAAAAATATTGGCCGCTAGGGCCCGAAGGCCCTAAAACCAACCTCTGGAGCCGCTTGCACTCAACCCGGATGAAACCCTCGCATAGCCGCTTGCCAAATATGTCGTTCACACATAGGGATGCGCTAGGATCTGTGTTGCTCCAAATGATATGAAAATTGGTGGAGACGTTCTAGGGTTTTTCAGGCATCTACCCTCAAAATTTTAGCTCAATCCGAGTCCGGATGAGTGAGATATGGCCGAAACGAGTTCGGAAGTTTGGGCAGTCCTGCGAAAAACGTCTCATCTATCTTTTCTTCGAGTTCGCCAACTCCTTTGACAAGATTTAACTAATTAAAGAATTTAACTATTTGAGATAGTGTTATTCAATAAATAAGTATAAACTTTTAAATTCATTTGTATAAGGATCTAAATGATTTTTTTTTTATAAAATATATTTATATATTATTTAAACATTAAATAAAGATAAAATTAAATTATTAGATATAAATAAGATTTTAAAAATTTATAATATACATCAAATGGTAGTAGTTTAAGTGGTCAAAACATGACTTTTTGATCAAGAGGTTTAGCAATATAATGTCATTAAACTCGTTTCAATTTTACTTAAAGAGTCTTTGGTAACCATGATATTCTTAAAATAAAAAATAAAAAAATCATATCAACCATTTAGTAATTATGATATAACCTATCACAATATTCAATCTCCTCTTTGAAAACTGAATTTTTTAAATAGTTGAGTTCATGTTATTTGAAATATAAATATAATATTCACTTTAATATAATTAATTTTAAAGTCTCTAAAGGCACAATTTTATTATTATTATTATTAGGTTAGTGTGAGAAATTCCTTTAAAGCTGGGCATTTCCATTTTAACCACGACCCCTCGTAAAATCGAGAGCTAAACTTATCAATAAAAGCTTAACACACAACCCCACACATATGGTTTGAACCTTAAAACTCCCGAACAAAAACCAAACCTAAAGCATTTTCCTGTCCCTTAGGGACATGACACAATTATAAATCTTATATCATATTGTATATGTTTATATTTATAAAAGCAAACAATTTGGTTTAATACCATTACCTAGGTCAAAATTCATCTAAGCTTTTATGCTAGCATTGTCAAACTTAAAACAGTTGTTTAAAACTAAAAGTGATGGTTAAGTTGTGCAAAAAAAATTATGTTTTGTAAATAAAAAGTAATGCAATTATTATTTAATTTTTTTTGTAAAAATAATTTTTAACCCTATAAAACAATTGACAATGTAAGAGGCTTATATTTGACTATTATATACTTTTCTGTATGAGTTATTTGAGGAAAATCTTATACATTTATATAAATTATTAAAAAATAAAAATATTGTTTAGTATTATTAGTTATATATAAAAAAACATAGCTTAAATAACTAATTATCCATTATAATAATGTGTTCAAATATAATTATAAATCTATTAAATTATATAAATAAAATTAAAATAAATTATTATTTATTATATATATTCGATATAAATTAAAATTAATAATTTTTTAATAACAATGGATAAAACTGCACACACCTTGATCTAAAATCAACAACCATTATATTTAAAAAGGCAGTGTGTACATCCTTTGAAATATTGCCTCAAAATTCCTAGATAAACATCTATTCATGCAAAAGGACTTGATAACTATTAGACTTCTTCTGCCGTTGGTGGGGACGTTCAACCACCGGCCAATCTAAGTAAAAATATATGACAATTGGTTAAATAAAAAATAAATACACCGGCCAATCTAAGTAAAAATATATGACAATTGGTTAAATAAAAAATAAATACTGAAGAGGAGGTGCACTATGTTCCATCAGATAAATGTAAGGTGCAAAATCAAAATCAAAATCTCGAATATGGCAAGTTGGCCACCTCCAAAGCAAGAAATTAAAGACTTTCCACTTAGGTTCACATCAACTCATCCAAATGGACCACTGGTAATATCGGTTAGCTTTAAGCATTGGCTGCTTTCTCTCTATGTCTGTAAGGACTCCTGGCCACCATATCCCAGTATGACGTATGGTTTTGATCCACGTGATAAATCACATTATTGGATCTATTGAAATTAAGGTCAGATAATTTAGTCAATCACCAAATATCCATGATAGCTTGGTATCATATTTAGTGGTGTACAATCTATCATATTAGCTATGTGGTGTGACCTTTGAGTAGACCATAATTATAATTTTCTAGTGAAACAAAACTTTAAAAGACAAGATAAAAAGCATGCCATTCCGTGGATGTTTTCCTTATGTAAAAGACAAGTATACAAATGTTTGTGGTATATATAAAACTTGCTATGATTAGGAAGCTTGGGTAGATGCAAAATTATTATATGCTATATATAGGTTGACAAGTAGACGGTATGGTAGATGTTAATGCATTGAGGTTGGATAAAACAAAAGAAGGGCGATAGGACATCCCTGTCCGATGATCTCCAACCGAGAGATTCCATAAGAGAATAATAAACTCCAACGGAGCATACCTCCACCTAATAGAAGTTAATGCTTCTAGAAAGATGCCATAAGAGAGAACAATACACTAAGATAAGGACAATTCTAATGGAATAATGTCTTAAATTCGGGTATTACTAGATCTGAGATCTCTGAATGGATCAGTGGATAGAAGACATTTAGTTCAATGTTTAAAAATTTAAGTTTTCTTAGAACTTGCTAATACCTTACGAATTTAAGTTTGTTTATATATATATATATATATATATATATATATATTTTAATCATGAGATTTTTCTTTCTTAGATTTTTAAAATAAAGAATAATATTATTCTCGTACAATGTCTTATCGAAACTATGATCTATTCAGATCTTTATATAGGGGTTGGGTTTATGACAAGATGATATAGTAAGTTTATCATTATTAAAATTCAAACTCTCATCCTTAGAAAAAGATATAGTTTGATTCAAGCTTTCATGGAAACCTAATAAAATGCCTCCATACACGTTGTCGATCGTAGGTATGACCTTCCTTCCCTCACCTAATACTTCCCTATTGCAATCACTTGGAACCAACTCTTTCTTCTTCTTCTAATCATTTATGATAGGAAACATTTCTTTAAGCAATTCAAGAGTCTTAACTAGGCTCTGTTCTATTTATGCTTTGACCACTGCTACCTTCTCTAAAAATTTTAGACCAGAAGAACCTTCAACTTCCTTCTATACAGTCCTTTACCCTCTACTCTCTTCAATTTTAGAGTCTGTATTGAGATGACCATAATGAAGACAAGTACTACATCAAAACAATACCCCCATGTAGTCAAGCTTTTGTAAATATGTCCAATTTCCTAACATAAACTCCATGTTTTATGAAAATCCTAAACTGACTATTGAGATACGAGCTATCATTATTTGCATACCATTTAAGCTTTTTGTATCTATTGTAAGGAAAACCCCTTGGGAGTTTCCAAACCCACACAACATTATTTCATACCAAAATTCAAGGGGCAAAGAGGGTAGATTGACCTAGATAAGATGGGTATTAGTCCTCTCGAGAGTGTGCATTGAACCCAAGAGTCCAAAATTTTAAATTTTAAATCATTGAGCCCGCAACTCCATCTTCCATTTTTTATGATTATAATATCTTCTACCTTTTGGAAGACAAAAACCATCCAACCCTTCATCATCACATGATATGTAGGAGTATAGCCTAGAACTTCCAACTAGGTAATCTTAATCCATTCTCGTAATTTTTTTAGTTTCATGGAGCGACCCCTAAATCTACCTATCAAAGCCTTGTCCTTTAGTAACAAAACTTGCTCTAGCATCATATCCTCACCTACAACCATTCGGATAAACTCCTACACTTTTATATAGTGTTTTTGCTTTGCTTTGGTTATATCCCAATTTGGTCGAACTACCTTTCAATGTTTCTTGTGGTTCATTTGGTAACACATCCCCTTCTCCATTGCCCTCTTGTATGTCCTAGGGTTAGGATTTAAAGCTGATTGAGCCCAAAAGCATGGGTTTGAGTCAAGTCCTCCACATACCTTTTCCTCCTTATGCTAGATGTCAAAAGGTTCTTCCTTGGAGAAAAAAATGAGGTCTTTGTATATTTCTTAGGCTCTTTATTGTAGTCTACTACATCCTCTTCATACATTGTTGACTCAATCCTCTTATCATTGTCAGTGATCAGTGGGTTAAGTTTACACTAGTTAAGAGTTACCATTACTTGTTCATAATAAGATAAAAGTTGTGATGTTTCTATCATCAAAGTCATTCATAGATACATCATTCATTATATTATAAAGGTTACATATTTCATATACTGTCATATTAAGCCCATAATGTTCTCAAGATAATTAAACATGGATATTCACTTGTTTAAAACCATGATGTAATAAAAATGCAATCCAATCATGTGAATACACATATAACCAACCAGAAATTGCTATATTTATTACTTCATAGACAATAACAAATTAAGCATTAACTATGGTGAATAATAACATGACAATATTTTAAATTTACAATTGATAAAATTCATAGATCAAACCTAAAAAAATGATATTAGATCAACAAAAAATATAAGGCATGTATGTATGTATAACTATGTGAAGATAAGTCACCAACACTTGATGAGAATGAGATAAGAGATATATAGTTCCCGTCATCCAATTCATACATAGATACATTATTCATTAGATTAAAAAGGTTACATATTTCATAGTCAATCTATGGAAAATAATAAACTATAAAAGCATTGTAGTCTTAAGCCTATAATGTTCATATGATAATAAAATATGGATGGTCAATTGTTTGTATACTAAAAATTACAACCAAATGATATATCTTTATTCTAATATCAAGACAAAAATTTTATACTACAATCATTAGCTTTACATGCATAACACTGGTAGTTATGTTGTGCTCTATAAGTATATTATTAGTTCATCTTCATGACGGATTCATACAACAAGAAATTGTTTTCGACCAAATAGTATAGTACAAAGAAAGTCATAGTCATGATAGAAGAAGTTACATGACAAATCCAAGTTTCCAATCTATTTAGATTTGTGTTTGCTAACCATTAATATTGATTTGACCACTCCTTAGTGATTCCAACCAACATCGATGGTCATCACATGCAAACCTCATAAGTAAGATGTAATGAATCTCATTGGTTTTTACATATAATTTGAGAGGAGGGATAACATCATTAGAATTTACAACCCAACCATGGAATTCTCACCTAGAATTCTCCTTCGATTTTATTTGCTACCCAAGAGAACCAACCCTTCATCAAAGAAACCAAATACAGAGCACCAATATATAAGAAAATGAACTCTTGGATGTTTTAATCTATATACATGATATCACTCATACCATGTAACTTAACACATAATGAACGTAACCATCATAAGGAGTCCTGCTTGCATGACTAAGTTGTGCTAAAAATAGAGGTATATAATTTTGAAGTTTATTTTAAATTATGGGTTTATCTAAGTATATTTTAAAAAGTATTTATATATTTTTAAAATATATATCTTAGATACATTAGATAAGTATAAGTATGTTGAAATGCACATCATAAATATTTATATATTAAAATATACAATAAAACAGATTGAATTGAAGTCTTGCTTATGAAATTCTAGTTATTGTTGGTTTGAGGCATGGTAATTATGACTTCCTTAAGAGAAATTCTAGGGAAAAAAATGTAGTCTCACCTAGAACTATCAAAGTCTTAATAGTAAAAAAAGCTTTTAAAGGCCAATAATATTTAAAAATAATTAAAAGATGGAAAAAAGTTTCCATAATAAAAATAAAAAAGAAATTTATGATCTCTCCATATTAACTCATATATTGATTTACTGTTCATGGCCTTCAAAGAAAACATTGAAGACTACGTTGATCCAAAAAAAAATGGATAACCAAGGTAAAATGAAGAATCTAATCAAACAATATAAAAGTTTTTTTTTGTTTTTGTTTTTCCCTTGGAAGAGACATCTTTGTTAGATTAAATCACTATATAAAATATAGAAAAGCAATTATAGTGTTTCAAACTTTAACAACAGAATTAAAAAATAAGACAAACACACAGTAGAAGAGACAACGATTTTAACGTGGTTCACCCAATGTGGGTTACATCCACCGAGAATTTTCAGTCCTTTCTTTCTCAATCCAAGCAATAGAGGGTTACAACCTACGACAAACATCTGCTGTAATTTCCTCTCTATATTTACAAGGAATCAACACAGTAATTTTCATTTTTAACTCTATTTTTCATCACAACTATATATAAGAAAAAAACAAAAAAAAAACTGCTTTTCTTAATACATTCCAAGATTAACACTGAGTTCCCAACACCTAATTTTGGGATAAAAACAAAAAAACTTTCTCTGGCTGTCCTATTGTAAATCCAAAAACTTTCTCTGGTAGACTAACAAACTGTAAATCTGGAAACTTTCCCTGCCCATCATGTAGTAAATCTGGAAACTTTCCCTGCCCATCCTGTAGTAAATCTGGAAACTTTCTCTGTTTAGCCTCCTCATAATTAGGCTCCATTCCTAACAATCTCCCACTTGGAGACTAATTTCATTGCACCATACTGCAACCAAGGACTAAAAAATTCTCATCATGGCCTCTTATTCCTTAAGGCCAACTGAAGTTGAGCAAAAACTCAAATTTTTTCTTGACACCACTTTTGTAAGCATGTCAGCAGGATTTTGTGATGTGTGAACTTTCCCTAATTTCAAAGATCCATCTTCCACTACTGATCTAATGAAATGATACCTGAGTTTGATGTGTTTAGTTTTTGAATGGAATGCCAAATTCTTCGCAAGGTGTATAACATTTTGGCTATCACTCCACAACCTATTATCCTCTTGCTTCTTCCCCAGTTCTTCCATTAGTCTTTGCAACTAAACCATCTCTTTGCTTGCTTCTACAACAGCAACATATTCAGCTTCAATGGTTGAAAGGGCAACTACGTGTTGGAGTTTAGAAATCCAACTAACTGCTCCTCATCCTATAGTAAAGATGTAGCCAGTAGTGCTCCTTCCACCATCAAGATCACCTGCCATATCGAAATCTACAAAACCTTTCAAGCATATATTAGAGCCTCCAAAATTCAAAGGATAATTTGAAGTTCCTCTCAAGTACCTGAGTATCCATTTTATCGCTTGCCAATGTCCTTTTCCCAGATTACTCATAAATCTACTCACTACTTCCACTGCGTGGGAAATGTCTGGTCTTGTACAAACCATTGCATACATCAAGCTTCCAACCACTGATGCATAGGGAACCTTAGCCATATGCTCTTGTTCCTGTTGTGTCTTGGGACACAAATATTTGGTGAGTTTGAAATGCTTTGCCAATGGAGTAGCAACAGACTTTGCATTGTTCATGTTGAATCTCTTAAGCACTTTTTCAATGTATTTTTCTTGTGATAATTTCAGAGTGTGACTCTCCTTGTCTCTTGTTATCCTCATACCAAGGATTTGTTTGGCTTCTCCCAAATCCTTCATGGCAAAGGATTTAGCCAACTTCTTCTTGAGCATGTTTATATATTGCATATTTGTTCCTGCAACTAACATGTCATCCACATACAATAGCAAAATAACATAGTTACCATTTCCAGTTTACTTAAAATATACACAGTGATCACTTTGACATCTTTCAAACCTTTTATTAGCCATGAACTTATCAAATTTTAAATACCACTGTCTAGGATCTTGTTTTAACCCATACAAGCTCTTTTTCAGCTTTACATACCCAATCCTCTTTACCTTTCACCCGAAAGCCTTCCGGTTGGTGCATATAAATTTCCTCCTCCAAATCACCATGAAGAAATGTTGTCTTCACATCCAATTGCTCCGTATACAAATTTTATATAGCTATAAGACTCAAAATAGCTCTAATAGAGGTCATTTTTACAACTGGAGAAAAAATCTCATCAAAATCAATACCTTTTTTCTGAGAGAATCCCTTGACCACTAGTCTTGCTTTGTATCTCTTATGCCCTTCATTCTCCTCTTTAATCATGTACACCCATTTATTGGTCAAAGCTCTTTTACCTTTGGGTAGCTCAACCAAATCCC
This sequence comes from Wollemia nobilis, assembly GCA_028583015.1. Taxonomy (NCBI): domain Eukaryota; kingdom Viridiplantae; phylum Streptophyta; class Pinopsida; order Araucariales; family Araucariaceae; genus Wollemia; species Wollemia nobilis. Next base: position 15,314,617 of record JAQPPZ010015100.1, read on the forward strand.
AAGTTTGGTTGTGGAATAAAGAGTCCATTTCTTCATTCATTGCAAGCTCCCACTTATTCCTGGTATCCATCTGTAATGCTTCCTGAAAACATTCTGGCTCACTAGCATCAGTATACAAAACATAATTAGAGAAACGTTGAGGAATTTTACTTATCCTGGTAGATCGTCTAACAACACTTTTTGGAGATTGAGGTGCTTGTTGTCGTCATCGTACATTTTGATCTTCTACCACTTTTGGAGTTACCTTTTCTATGTGTCTATCAAGGTCTATGTATTCAGTAATTTTCTCTTTCTATTTTTTTCCCTACAACCAATCTTTATACAAGTTTTTTTCATTAAATATGACATCCCTACTTCTAATGACTTTCTGGTTATCACAATCCCATAATCTGTAACCCAAGCCATCAATACCGTAACCAATAAAATAACACTTTTGGGCGGCCTTAGCATTTAACTTATTTATGTTCTCTTTGTCTATATGCATAAAAGCCTCACATCCAAATACCTTAAGGAAAGAATAATTTACTGGTTTACCTGTCCAAAGCTCTTTCGGAATTCCTCCATCCAAGGCACTAGACGGTCCTCTATTAATCAGATATACTATAGTATCAACAACATGAGCCCATAAAAATAATGGTAAACCTGCATGTATTCTCATGCTCCTAGCACGCTCCATGATGGTTCTATTCATTCTTTCTACAACCCCATTTTCTTGAGATGTTCTTGGAACTACCTTGATTCTTCTAATTCCATTTTTAGAACAAAACACATCAAATTCTCTACTGCAATACTCTCCACCATTATTCGACTTTAGACACTTTAACCTTTTTCCAGTTTCATTTTCAACTAATGCTTTCCAATTCTTAAAGGTATTAAAAACATCACTTTCATTATTAATGCAATATATCCATGTTTTCCTTGTTGCATCATCAATAAAAAGTACATAGTAAGAGGAACCTCCAAGAGAAGTTACCTGAGTTGGGCCCCAAACATCTGAGTGCACAAACTCCAATTTCTCTTTCTTCCTTTCCTTGCCATATTTGAGAAATCTAACTCTCTTTGCTTTACCATAAACACAATCCTCACATAATTCCAAATCAATCTTTTTTAACTTAGGCAATAACTTTCTTGAATGTAAAATTTCCATACCTTTTCCACTCATATGGCCAAGTCTTTGGTGCCACAAAGATGCACTCTCACTTGTAGAAACTAAATTCATGGAGCAGTGAGAAAAATTAGTAAGTAAATAAAGAGTACCCACCAATTTACCTCTAGCTACTATCAATGAACCTTTAGTAACTTTCCAAGCATTTTCTCCGAATGCAACCGTGTATCCTTCACCATCAAGCTTACTTTTCGATATAAGATTTCTCTTTAAATCCGGTATGTGTCTCACCTCTTTAAGAGCCCATTGACATCCATTTGGGGATTTAATCAAAATCTTTCCAATACCCATGATTTTACATGGTTGGTCATTTCCCAATAGAACCTGTCCATAATCTCCAAAAACATAATCTATGAAGTATTCCTTATGTGAGGTAGCATGGAATGAAGCACCACTATCAATTACCCAATAATCACTAATTCTATCAAGAGATAAGATTAAAGCATCTTGTAGAATTTGTCCAGTAATATTGGCTTCTGAAGTGTTACCATTATTACCATTACCTTCATTTCCATCACCCTTTCTTTGCCAACAATCCTTCTTGAGATGACCCTTTTTGCCATAGTGCCAACACTGTAGCTTTCTTTTTCCACGTGATTTGGATTTGCCTTTGGATTTGCCACGATGTGAACTCTTGCCTCTTTCTCTTCCTCTTCCTCTATTCTCAACAGTTAAGGCGGTGCTAGATGATTCTCCTGTGGTTTTTCTTCTCATGTCCTCACTGAGTATCACACCAACCACATCATCAAATTCTAATTTATTTGAACTTGAAGCAGAGTTACTTACCGCCATTACCAAACTGTTCCAACTTTTCGAAAGAGAGCATAATATTAATAAGGCCCTAAGCTCATCATCAAAATCCAATCCTACTGAATGCAATTGATTAGTGACAGTATTAAATTCATTTAAATGATCATGTACAGATCCTCCTTCACCCATTTTCATGTTAAATAACCTTTTCACTAAGAATACCTTATTTGATGCGGATGGTTTCTCATACATCTTGGCCAACTTATCCATGACTCCCTTGGTAGTATTTTCATCAGAGATGTTGAAGGCTACGGTGGCTCCCAAGCACAGCATCACAGTACCCAATGCCTTTCTATCAAGGAGACTCCACTCCTCATCAGACATAGTTGAAGGTCTCTCTGTTTCCCCCTCAAGAGGTAAGTAAAGATCCTTCTGGTACAAGTAATCCTCCATCTGCATCTTCCAGAATTGAAAGTTCTGGCCATTGAATTTTTGAACTCTAAACCTCCCTTCTTCCGCAATTGCTCCCACTTGATCCAAAAATTCTCCTTCTATTAAGTGCACCCAACAAAAAAAACCACTCTGATACCACTTGTTAGATTAAATCACTATATAAAATATAGAAAAGCAATTATAGTGTTTCAAACTTTAACAGCAGAATTAACAAAATAAGACAAACACACAGTAGAAGAGACAACGATTTTAACGTGATTCACCCAATGTGGGTTACATCCACCGAGAATTTTCAGTCATTTTTTTCTCAATCCAAGCAATAAAGGGTTACAACCTACAACAAACATCTGCTGTAATTTCCTCTCTATATTTACAAGGAATCAACACAGTGATTTTCATTCTTTAACTCTGTTTTTCCTCACAACTATATATAAGAAAAAAACAGAAAAAAAAAAAAAAAAAAAAACTGCTTTTCTTAATACATTCCAAGATTAACACTGAGTTCCCAGCACCTAATTTTGGGATAAAAACAAAAAAACTTTCCCTAGCTGTCCTGTTGTAAATCCGGAAACTTTCTCTAGTAGACTAATAGACTGTAATTCTAAAAACTTTCCCTGCCCGTCCTGTAGTAAATCCAAAAACTTTCTCTGTTTAACCTCTTCATAATTAAACTCCATTCCTAACAACTTTCTTCTTCCTTTCCTTTCCTTTCCTTTCCTTTCCTCCCCTTGCATTTTTGAAAGAAAAAAAACATCGAACACTATTAGAAATATGATAGTAATCTACAAAATGAAAGCGGATGCCATTCAAGTCATCATAAGCACTATGCACAGTTCTGTGGACCTTCTTTTGACTGAAATTCTAACATGTGAATTTGGGAAAGCTTGATAGTTCTAGGTGAGACTACATTCCAGAACAGAAGAGGCTAAAAGTGACACCCTGGAAAAGACCAGGGGAATGTATGGGAAACTTCCAAGGCCAAGCAATGAGTAGGCCATGGCCATGAATGATTGCCTCCTTGTCTTTTGTGTTTCATAGCTTGCAACTTTATTTGCTTCTTGCACATGTTTTTAATGTTTTCTTATCCTTATTATCCCCTATTTTAATGTTTTCTTATCCTTATTATTGTGGGTGATTGAAGAGCTGTAGGCTCGGCAAAAGACCGGCCACGGTGCAGAAAAGTATGACAGGACATGCAGGATGCAGAAGCTCCAGTGGATGCTATCTGAATCCATTAACTTTCCATGCTTTCCCAGAAGATGCATTAGAAAAATAGCTATCTTAATCCATTAACTAAAAAGAACTTATCTCCATCAATATTAAGGTCCCATTTCGTTGTTCTCTTTTAGCTTCTAATGCTCTCATGTGCCAAGCAAATGCATGCATTTAGACTTCAATTCTTTTAATGCAGGGTTGTCTGTATTACTATGCTGAATACAATTTTTAATGTTCTTTAGAATTTAAATACCAGAAATGTGAGATTACCATGAGTATTATTAAATGTATAGTGATGGTTAAGTTGTTAAGTTGTGAAAAAAAAAATGTAAATAAAAAGTAATACAATTATCATTTGAATTTTTTTGTCAACGTAATTTAACCCTAAAGTAATTGACAATGTAAGGAGGCTTATATTTGACTAGTATATACTTTCTTGAATGAGTTGTTTAACAAAATTTTATACATTTATATAAATTATTAAGAAATAAAGATATTATTTAATATTATTAGTTATATATAAAAAAGCATATCTTAAATAACTAACTATCCATTATAATAATGTATTCAAATATAGGTCCGAGGTGTAGATCAATTGGTTCGATCAATTCCCTTAAGGGGGGCGGAGGTCCAAGGTTCAAATCTTGGGCATCGTCGGACTGAACACTTGTTCCTTTCTTGGTGCTTTCAATGGCGTAAAATGTTTAAAATGATTGTGACATGGTGGTTATAGGGGCAAATTGAGCGAAGATCTATGTGATAGCTTGCGGAGCAAACATCGCAGATACTGTGGCGGCCTTAAAATTCGGACAACCTGCTTGGATTCGTGTGAGCTACCAATTCCACCATGTAAATTCAAACTAATAATAATAATGTATTCAAATATAATAGGCCAAGAAAGGAGAGAACAAGCAATGATTATGGCATGGTGGTTATAGGGGTGGATTGCGCAAAGATCTGTGTGGCGACTTTCAAGGCGAATAGCGTAGAATAGTGTGACGACCTTTTTAGGGATGGATTGCACGAAGATCTGTGTGGTGACTTTCGAGGTGAACAACGTAGAATACTGTGACGACCTTAAAATTCGAACAACCTACCCAGATTTGCGGAGGCTACCAATTCCACCATGTAAATTCAATAATAATAATAATAATAATGTATTCAAATATAATAGGCTAAGAAAGAGAGAATAAGCCCTGGGAGGGAGTTAGGGTTTTAGAGGAGCCCAACCGGTGTAGATGAAGATAGCAAGATTTAGATTGCATTCTAGGTTGGGAAGATTTGACCCTTATGGATTTTGGGTGCAGAGTGGAATGGTAGAGGAGCCAATGGAAGGGGAGCTCATAGGGGCAGAACCATGTTTGGATCTCTTGGAGTCTTTGCAAAAGATATTTGTGTCTGTTGGTCCGATCATTGGTTAGATCATTACTGGTGGCGAAGCTTTTCTCGTGTCTGACGGGGACTTTGTGGTGGTCCCAAAGTTCTCTGTTCCAGTTTTTTCCAATCCACTATTGTGTAACTGGCTAGGCGGTGGTGAAATATTTTTTGTGCCTCGCGGTGACCTAATGTTAATACCAGAGTCCTCTGATCCAGCTTTTTTCAAAATGACATTGTTATTTTGGTTGAGCAGTGGATGGGAGCTTTTTCGATCTAGGGGCAGTGTTTGGCTACTTTTTTGTTGTTGGGTTCCTTCATTAGGGGGTCTTCTATTCTTCTGCATACCAGTAGGATTAGAACCCACAAGGGTGAGGGTTTTTTTCTCATCAGTTGTCTATGGGGTTTGAATCCACAGATCCCAAGGTTCTGGGTCCTTTCCAAAACCTTGCTCCATGGCCCCTATTTTTATTCTGAGTATGAGTTGTTCTCTAGAGTTCGGAGGATGGTTGGAATCCAATCGGATATGTAGGGTTTTAGTCTTCACAAATTTTTGAGATGGAGGGTTTTACTGTCACTAGGGCAATATATTGCAGATATCCATTTTTGGCAGTTGGTTTCTATTGAGTTGGTTGAGCGGGTGATCCAAAGTTCAAATCTTTCTTCTGTGCTCAGGTCCCAGTGGTGTTCTCAGGGAAGAAAATTTTGCGTTTCTATGGAAGTGTAGGGGTCCTAAGTTTTTGATGCCTCGCAGATGAATCGTTGATACCCTGAGTCTTAGTCGGCAGGGTTTGATGGCACTGTTGGTCGGTTAGTTGGTCCCCCGCTAGGAGGGATGAGGATAGTTTTTATTTTAATTTTGTGTTCAAATTATCGTGTTGCTATTGGACGAGAATATAAGTTTGATTATTTTTTCTTCCGACAGCTCTTTTGTTCAGCATACCTTTATCCTAGATTGAAGATTGTAAGTTTTGACAATAAATTGATTCCTTTTGGAACTTTATGTACAAGATTGTCGGATCTTTTTAAAACTCTCACCTTTTACCTGCCAAAAAAATGTATTTAAATATAATTACATTTCTTATAAAATATATAAATAAAATTAAAATAAATTATTATTTATTATATATCTTTAATTTCGTTATAAATTAAAATTAATATTTTTTTTTTAATAAAAATGGATAAAACTGTACACACCTTGACCTCCTTATAAAGTAGATCTAATATCAACAACCATTATATTTAAAAAGGCATTGTGTGCATCCTTTGAAATATTGCATCAAACTTCCTTCATAAACATCTATTCATGCAAAAGGACTTGATAATTATTAGAATCTAAAATCAACAACCACTATATTTAAAAGGTATTGTGTACATCCTTTGAAACATTGCCTCAAACTTTCTTGATACACATCTATTCATGTAAGAGTAGAATCTAAAATCAACAACCATTATATTTAAAAAGGCATTTTGTACATCCTTTGAAATATTGCCTCAAACTTCCTTGATAAACATCTATTCATGCAAAAAGCACTTGATAACTATTAGACTTCTTCTGCCGTTGGTCGGGACGTTCAACGACCGGCCAATCTAAATAAAAATATATGGCAATTGGTTAAATAAAAAATAAATTACTGAAGAGGAGGTGCACTATGTTCCATCAAATAAATGTAAGGTGCAAAATCAAAATCAAAATCTCGAATATGGCTAGTTGGCCACCTCCAAAGCATGAAATGAAATACTGTCCACTTAGGTTCACATCAAATCATCAAAAGGAACACGTGGTAATGTCGGTTTGCTTTAAGCATTGACTGCTTTCTCTCGTGGTAATGTCGGTAAGGACTCCCGCCCACCATATCCCTCAGTCAACCACGTGGTAATGTCGGTTTGCTCTAAGGTTAGATGATTCAGTCAACCACGTAATATCTCATGATGGCTTGGTATCATATTTAATGGTGTACAATCTATCATATTAGCTATGTGGTGTGACCTTTGAGTAGACTATAATTATAATTTTCTAGTGAAACAAAACTTTAAAAGATAAGGTAAAAAGAATGCCATTCCGTGGATGTTTTCCTTATGTAAAAGACAAGTATACAAATGTTGGTTGTATATATATAACTTGCTATGATTAGGAATGTTGGGTAGATGCAAAATTAGTAAATGCTATATATAGGTTGACAAGTAGACGGTATGGTAGATGTTAAATGCATTGAGGTTGGATAAAACAAAAGATGGGCGATGGGACATCTCTGTTAGATCTTGCGATCTCCCATCGAAAGATTCCATAAGAGAATAATAAACTCCAACGGTGCAATGCCTCCACGCAATAGAAGTTAATGCTTCTAGAAAGATGCCATAAGAGAGAACAATACAGCAGGATAAGGACAATTCTAATGGAATAATGATCTTAATGGATCAGGGAATAGAAGACATTTATTTCAATGTTTAAAAATTTAAGTTTTCGTGGAACTTGCTAATATCTTAAGAATTTTAGTTTGTTTAGAAATTGATAAAAAGAGGTTGTAGAGTTTTCTTTGATTTAATATTTTTTTTTAATTATAAATTTTTTTCATCCTAAATTTTTAAAATAAAGGAAAAATACCATTCTTTTATAATGTTTTTTCGAAACTATGATTTATTAAGATTTTTATATAAGAATTGGGCTTATGATAAGATGATATAGTAAGTTTATTATTATTAGAATTCAAACCTCCATCTTTAGAAAAGGATATAGTTAGGTTTAAGATTTCAGGGATACCTAATAAAATGCCTCCATACACTTTGTCGATCATAGGTATGGCCTTCCTTCCCTCATATAAAACTTCCCTATTACAATCACTTGGAACCAACTCTTTCTTCTTCTTCTAGTCATTTATGATAGGAAACATTTCTTTAAGCAATTCAAGAGTCTTAACTAGGCTTTGTTCTATCTATGTTTTGACCACTGCTACCTTCTCTAAAAGTTTTAGACCAGAAGAACCTCCAAATTCCTTCTATACAGTCCCTTACCCTCTACTCTCTTCAATTTTAGAGTCCGTATTGAGATGACCATAATGAAGACAATTACTAAATCAAAATAATATCCCGTTGTAGTCAAGCTTTTGTAAATATGTCCAATTTCTTGACATAAACTCCATGTTTTATGGAAATCCTAAACTGAGATCAAGCTCCATTGAGATACGATCCACCATTGTTTGCATACCGTTTAATTTTTTCGTATCTATTGTAAGGAAAACCCCGAGGGAGTTCCCAAACTCACATAACATTCTTTCATACCAAAATTCAAGGGGCAAAGAGGGTAGATTGACCTAGATAAGATGGGTATTAGTCCTTTGAGAGTGTGCATTGAACCCAAGAGTCTAAAATTTTAGATTTAAAATGTTGAACCCGCAACTCCATCTTCTATTTTTTATGATTTTAACACCTTCTACCTTCTAGAAGACAAAAACCATCCAACCCTCATCATCACATGATATGTAGGAGTATAGCCTAGAACTTCCAACCAAGTAATCTTAATCCATTCTCGTAAAGTTTTTAGTGTCATGGAGCGACCCCTAAATCTACCTATCAAAGCCTTGTCCTTTAGTAACAAAACTTGCTCTAGCATCATATCCTCACTTGCAACCATTGAAATCAACTCCTACACTTTTATATAGTGTTTTTGCTTTCTTTTCTCCCTTTTTTGCTTTGCTTTTTTTATCTCCCAATCTGGTCGAACTACCTTTCAGTGTTTCTTGTGGTTCATTTGGCAACACATCCCCTTCTCCATTGCCCTCTTGTATGCCCTAGGATTAGGGTTTAAATCTGATTGGGCCCACAAGCACGGGTTTGAGTCAAGTCCTCCACATGCCTTGTACTCCTTATGCTAAATGTCAAAAGGTTCTTCCTTGGAGAAAAAATGAGGTCTTTGTATATTTCTTAGGCTCTTTATTGTAGTCTACTACATCCTCTTCATACATTTTTGACTCAATTTTCTTATCATTGTCAATGATCAGTGGGTCAAGTTTACACTAATTAAGAGTTCTCAGTACTTGGTCATAATAAGATAAAAATTGTGTTGTTTCTATCATCGAATTCATACATAGATACATCATTCATTAGATTATAAATGTTACATATTCCATAGTTAGTATGTGCAAAATAATATACTATCGTCTTAAGACCATAATGTTCTCAAGATAATTAAACATGGATATTCACTTGTTTGTATACTAATGTTTAAAACCATGATGTAATAAAAATGTAATCCAATCATGTGAATACACATATAACCAACCATAAATTGCTATATTTATTACTTCATAAACAATAACAGCTCAAGCATTAATTATGTTTATTAATAGCATGACAATATTTTAAATTTAAAATTGATAAAATTCATAGATAAAACCTAAACAAATGATACTAGATCAATGAAAGATATAATACTTGCATACATGTATAACTATGGAGTGACGTGAAGATAAGTCACCAACTCTTGGTGAGAATGAGATAAGAGATATATTGTTCCTATCATCCAATTCATACATAAATACATTATTCATTAGATTAAAAATCCTACATATTCTATAGTTAATCTATGGAAAATAATAACTTGTAAAAACATTGTAGTCTTAAGCCCATAATGTTCATATGATAATCAAATATGGATGATCAATTGTTTGTATACTAACAATTACAACCAAATGATATGTCATTATTCTAATATCAAGACAACACTACTACATCAACTCAACAAGATAACATATCTATTTAGAAACTATTCCACAATTTGAGTTTTGCACTACAATCATTAGCTTTACATGCATAACACTAGTAGTTATGTTGTGCTCTATAAGCATATTATTAGTTCATCTTCATGAAGGACTCATCCAACAAGAAATTATTTATGACCAAATAGTGTAGTACAAAGAAATTAATAGTTATGATAGAAGAAGTTACATGATGAATCCAAGTTTCCAATCTTATTTGATTTGTGTTTGCTAACCATCAATATTGATTTGACCACTCCTTAGTGATTCCAACCAACATCGATGGTCATCACATGCAAACCTCATAACTAAGATGTAATGAATCTCATTGGTTTTTACATATGATTTGAGAGGAGGGATAACATCATTAGAATTTACAACCCAACCATGGAATTCTCACCTAGAATTCTCCTTCAATTCTATTCGCTACCCAAGAGAACCAACCCTTCAATAAGGAAATCAAATTCAGACCAATATATAAAAAAATGAACTCTTGGATGTTTTAATCTATCTACATGATATCACTCATAACATGTAACTTAACACAAAATGAATGCATTCTAAAAAGATAAAGTTTGGACACACATATTCATATCATCATCTTGATGTATCCTATCTAGACGAAGTAATTAACTTATCCATATTATTACTTCAATCATATTTTTTCAAAATTTATTTGTCAAAAAAATATTTGGAGTGTTACTTGGGGTATAGTTTATTATAAATTATTCAAGAACATGTCAACTCTTGTCCTATAGCATGCCATCCATAAGTTCATCCATAAAGGACCTATTTTGTAAGTATTATCTACAAAGCATCCATGTCCTCTTTTATTTGTATATATCTTGCCTTCCATGTCACCAAGTTAGAAATTATGTTTGCTTTTATAGTGACTTCATGAGATACCCTCCCATACAGACCATATAGAAAGCGTTTAATGCTCAAGTGGCCCCTCCTACTAGTATGACTTCATCTCAAAGCCCACCTAGATCTCGATTGTACAAGAAAACAAATATTTCATCCAGATAGTCTATGCCACCAAATACAAGTTATTTTGGATAAATTTGTATTCCTAACCAAAGGCAAAGTTTTTCTTAAAATTTACAAGTATCATTTGGTCAAAAAGGGACACAAATTATAAAAGGAAACCCTTGGATAAACACCACCTCCAACTAGTTAGATATTGCAAACCCTACAACAATGTTTACCTTTCTAAACTCAATACATCTCTCCATAATATTTGTAGTAGCTTTCGATGTTACAAAACATGCAAACTCCTCCAAATAAATAATGGGCTTATCCTAATCACACCCTCTCCTTTTTAAATGTTGAACCCTCCTTTCCTACCACCTTATTATGCTACATATCAATACCCTCAAATTCCTCTATATCCACTATATGTGACTCCACCTCAAGGTTACATTGTATAACCTTACCTAATTCAATATGGACAACCTCCACAAAATAATATAGCATCTCAACGTCCTTGGTCTCAAAATCAACTTCCTGATTTGACCTATCAAGGACCACTAAATTTAAGGGTATATACCCCTATCCCACCTATCAGTATGAAATAGTTACGTACCTTTTATGGAAGTGGGAATAAGACATCGTTGGATAATCTCAATGAGCTATCTACACTCATTTTAGTTCATTCCATTTAGGAGGAAGACATTATGGTATACTTATCTATTATTTGCATTATAAAGTTATTTTGTGGTATATAGGTTTACCTAATTATTCTATACCATTTGGATGTTAATTATAGAAACTTTCATGCATATATTTGGTAGTAGGGGTAATGGTGTTCTATTTTGTTTCAATTAAATGTTATGCAAAGGCATTCTCAAGAAAATAATCATGATTACAATACCAAATTTTTAAGGACATTCAATTTATTTCTACCAAATGTTAGGCCAAATGAAAAATATGTATTGTTGTATTACATCAAAGGCTTACAATCTAACTTGTCATTAAGGTTTGTAATGCTAACCATATCACTTTAGCTACAACCTTTGAATAAGTAGTTCATGAAAAATATATTTTTATTAGGGTAGGAAAGTTACTACCTATTCCACCCATGGCTTATGCTACCCATGTCACCCAAAATATATAAATCCTTGGATCTATGCCATCTATCTCACTTGTTCCTAATGTCCAATTGTCTACTGATTGAAACCTTTATCTATATATCATAACACATCTAGGATAAATCTCATTGTTGATTGTTTCCTTCCAACCATAATTACCAACCCTACCTACTCCATAAAATAATAGTGATGATAAAACTTTTCTAGACCAATACAAGCTCAACATGAAAGAAATATTAGATATGATAAAGACCTTGATAAATTAGTATGATTAGGACCCAGGTGGTGTAGGTGAGTTGGAGAGAAGAGGGAAATCCTCCAAGAGAGGTCTCAGGTTCAAATCTCCACCCTACCAAAAAGCTGAATTGGGTATCCAAAATCCAATTGATAATGTTGGTGCGGGCAGGGTCGGGTGCGACTCTCGGGTGACTTTGACGGTGTAGAACCCCCTGTTCATGGTCTCTCAGACCAAGGCGGCCCCGCAAGGGGTTTTTCACTTAAAAAATTGAGTATGATTAGAAATTCCAAGTTCAATAGGTAGCTACCTTGGAGAAAATGGCACTAGCAATAAATCAACTTACTTTACGCAACTTTTTAGAAATCATCTAGCATACCAAGTCCAAGCATGGTAGGTGGGTCCCTACCTTCCCAAACCCTAACAATACAATCTTTTCCAATTTTAGTGTTGTTGAAGGAGGCAAGGATTCTACTTGGGAAGATAATTCCATATGCACAAATCAATAAGAGGTCAAGACCAACAGTAAAACAAAAGCATTATAAGGTCACACAATAATATAAAAATAGACTAAGGTGAACAAATATGCTATGATACTTAATAGGGGAAGTCCATCATTGCACTTGAAATATAGGGGATTAGTAACAACTACACAACAAGAAAAGTAGAGTGAAAATGTTGGACAAAACATGATTGATGCATCCCAAGTAGATGTTCAATCCAATAAGGATAAATAAATGGATAAAGGAAAGGAGCCAAAATGAAATGAATCTACCTACAACAATAAAATAAATATAGAAATATGCACCAAAGAGGAAAATGAAGCACAAGTTTTATTAATTGCTTGAAATAATACACTATTGTAGGCCACTTTGAGGGGGATACCTCCTCTAGAACTCTTGATACAAAAATGTAAATTTTCCCTACCTCTTCTTTCATTACAATCCAATATATAATAAGGAACCATACAATGTCTTGCAAACCCTAACCCTAATCCTAAATATACTTTGGTTTGCACTAACTATTCACAACACTAACTACTACTAGTAACATGTTACATTAATTAAATAGTTAGGACATAAGGGTCCTAACATGACCTCCCCTTAAAAATATTTGTCCTCAAAGTTTAAAATATGAAAACTATTATTGAAGTTGGTGGAGTGGCTCCCATGTTGCATCTTCCAACTATAAATCCCACTAGTGCACCAACAACTCAGTGCGAGTGTCATTACAAAGTTGGTAAGATCAACAATCCAATATTATTGCTAGCTTGAGAAGAATTGACCCTTCTCTATCAAGATTATGCAAGGTTGCTTGCAATTGAACATGTTGACCAATGACCTTCTTCAAACAAGAGATATGAAAATTGGGTGGATCTTGAAAGTGGATGAAAGGTCCAATTTATAATCCACTGATCCATTGCATTGTAAAATGCGATAAGGCCCATAGAATTTGTGAGCTTACTTGTTACATATTTTTATCTTCATGGATGCTTTATTATAGGGATGCAAACATAAAAAAACCATATCACCTTCAATAAAGGAACGCTCAGAGCAGTGATGATCAACTTATTTCTTCATTAGATTTTGGGCCTCTATCAAGTTGTCCTTGAGAGATCAAATAATGCTCTTATGGTTGAAGAGAGAGGAATCCATAACTTTTACCTTAGGGATACTTGGAATGTAGGATAGGAGTGAGCATGGGGATTACCTATAACTACTTCATAAGGTGTTATATTTTTTGCCATATTATATGTGGTGTTGTACCACCATTCTACCAAGGGTAACCACTTGGTCCAATGAGTGTTTTGCTTGGAGGTAAAGCAACATAATTAAATATATCGACACTTATTGACAATTTATATTTAGCCATCAATTTGTGGATGATATGCCAAGCTCATGTTAAGGTGTGTTCCCTAGAGCTTAAAGAGTTCCTTTAAAAAGTTAAAAAGGTGCTCATGAATGTTGGATCTTGGTTATATACTATAGAAGTTGCATTCCATGGAGGCAAAATATTTGATCAAGGGAGGATTAGGTGATAGTGGAGGCTTTATTTGGGTGGAAAAGTGGATAAAATTTGGCATACTTGGATACATACACCACCACCACAAAAATGACTATTTTCCTCTAGACTTGGGCAATCCTTCAATAAAATCCATGGATATATTAGTCCAAACTCTTGTTGGAATTAGGACGGATTGAAATAACCTTGGTACCTTGATTGTTTCTCCCTTGTGATATTTATAGGTGTCACATTATTAAAAATGGTTCCTATAAGAGTTGACCATAGATAGTCAAACCATGAAGTGAGTGTAGGTACATACCCCTTGCACCAATCTCAACCTAGATTTTTCCACCTCCATGGATGCCTACACTCACTTTATGGTTTAATCTCCTTCTTATGACAATAATGATGGACTTAGATACTTGTCTTCTAGTGCAAACATATATTTTCTCAACATCTACACACTCACCCTACTTTTAGTGCCCACATGTGTCTAACATAGGTTTCAACAACCCACTTTGGTCACTAATATTGTGCAACAATGAACGATACAATAGGATCCCATAAGGTCCTAGTACTTTTTATTGAGGTTCAAATCATGATCTATATTTTATGATTGACCAACACCAATTGAATGATGGGATGTATCTATCTGACTCTTTTGTGGGTAATATCACCCCCACTACCTCAAATGATAAAGAAACTAGTGATATTCGTAACGAGAGCAATAATGGTAGAAAAAAAGAATTTCCAAGCATTAATCTCATGCTTCATTCATTCTTTGCATCTCATCTGTGTATGTTCAGATACCTCCTACATGTGCCTTTAGTGCATGGTCAACCACCTCATCTACTATAGTATCATAATGATGTGAAGAGTCACTAGTTTAGCCCCTATTTTTCCACCTAATACTAACAACATTGATCTTGATTCAATCTCAAATGTGTGCATAGAGGACTACAATGTGAGCAATTAGGATGACATCATAGCTATTACAAGCATCATTCATCACATCATAGGCACAACTCTAGGTTTTTTAGGATAGCCATTGACAACCCAACCTTCAATGTGATCTGACACATTCTCATTGAACATATTACCATTCAAAATTCGATGAAACTAGATATGGATTCCTTCCACTAAGGATTTTCTCTAGTTCTCATTCAAGTTCGAGTTCTAGCACAATTAATGCCTGTTTGCCTTTGCCCACTAGGAATCTATCCATGTGCTTGGTATCGATGTATCTCCATCCTAGGAGGGCCCTGTGAATATTCTAGTACCCATCCCATTTTTTGCCCATGACACCTTCCATAATACCCTTAGTTTTAGCCTTCTTTTGATAGCCTCGCCAAGTGTGAGATAGCATGCACATCCAACTATATAGGGACAACTGGTCAACAGCGCATGGAAGGGAGGACATATAGGAAAATGTAAAGAGCTCTAATAGTCATTCCTCATTTTAAAACATAACTATTCCACATGTATCATGCGAAGGGTACCTCAATACCTTACATTTTATTTTCTTTTCATATGTACATGTATGTGACAAACAAGGAGTTGGAGATCTTATTTTTCCATAAAGCATTGAAATATTCCATAAATATTTCTTAGATTTTTTTTGGAGGTAAAACATTTTGCCTCACTCTTCGCTACCTAGCAAGATCCTATTTTCTTGCACATTGAGGACCCTCTCAATTACAAGTATATGCATATTAGTACTCGTTGGAAAATATTTTTTATGACTAATCTAGTGGAAGCAAGATTTTTTGGTTTGTAAAGGTCTCATATGGCTAAAGATACATCAAATTTCTTGTTGTCTGCCTTCCAATTGTTGTGCTCCTCAGCTATCTCATACATTTTCTTCCTCCTATTTTGTAACACATTAGATTCCAATGTTTTTTGTTGTTGGTAGGAATGATACAGAGTTAATAATTAAATATTAGTCTTAGGTTTCAATTAAAAATAGGCTCTAAAAAAGCATTTGTCAGGCCTTCTAGCCTTATCTTGCAAAAGGGTATTAAATGTGATCTTATCTTATTTTTTTGGTTACACCTAGTTTTGGCCAATGGTTTTGTCACCAAATATGGTTTGTAAAGTCATATAATGCCTATAAATATGAATTGTTGATCAATGAAAAGACATTCTAGATTCAAGATTTTTCAATTCCATATCATATCCTAATCATAGGCCCATATTTAAAATGAAACAATACCCATACAATTCATCAAGAATTTCATCAATATTTGGAATTGGAAACTTATCCTTGATTGTGATCTTATTTATATCTCTAAAATCCACAAAAATATGCCATTAACCATCTTTATTTTTAACTAAGAAAACTGGTGAAGAATAGGGATTGATGTTTGGCCAAATAATCCTTGCTTGGAGTAATTCTTATACCATATTTTTAATCTTTGTTTTTGGCATATAAGGATAAAGGTAGGGATAAATATTAGGGGGCATACTTCTTGGAAAACACTAAATGGCTATTGGATTTTAAGTCAAACTATCTCAAGTTCCAGTAATTAAACCATAATATTTCAGGTCTAAATATAATTAATCAAGAGTATAATTAAATATAAGAGAAATCAAAGTATATATTGGCCAATATAATTATAATAACATTCACTATAATATCAAATATGAATGTAAATGGACAAAATCATTCATGTACAAGCATGAAATATACTTATAATAAAATTACTCAAATTTTGTATACAAGCTTCAATATTATAAATGCTTGCTATGGTGATCGTTTATAGACTGTTTTCCCAATACATTGTATGGAGCTTTGTCTCCATAATATATACATAGAAATGTGACTCTTCAATACTTGACTATTGCACTCCTCACATATTCGAGAGTTGCAACCTTTCCTATTTTTTACATAAGACAAGACTCTCATGTCCTTTGGCTTCTCATCTTGCCACTTGTATACAAGACTCTTCACTCTCTACTTACATGCACACTTAAATCTATGACACTTACTCTCCTACATGCACTCCTAATACATGATACTTGTGCACATCCTCACATTACATATTTACACACTTACATACATGACACTTGTGCACTTTCTCTCATTACACACTTGCTCACTAACATGCATGACACTTGTGCATATCCTGCACATTACACTCTTACATGACACTTGTGCATATCTTGCATATAGACACTTACATAAAGAGAAAATATAAATCACTCTCCTAAACTATAGAATCAAACCCTAATCTATCACATATTTACATTTTTACCATAAAGGTACCATGGGGGTATATCTAAATATACCAAATAATGTAATATTTTCCAACATCCCTTTATATTACATTATTTTATTATTGAATACTTTAGAATTCAATATTTTTCTTCATATTTGATCAGGTAACCTTACATTGTGCATGATCTTCTGCTACTCTGGATTCTTTTTCATCTTCAATCTTGATTCTTGCTCTTGTTCTCAAGCTCTTGCTCTAGAACTACTTTGAATCCTAGCATTCTTCTTTGACTATCTTCCTCTTAAAATTTTTGATCTTTTTATTTTGTTTCTTTATCCTATTCGTTTATGTCTTGGTATTAATATTGCCTTGTAGTATCTCTAAAAAATTTTCTCTTGTATCTTGTTTTCTATAACATTTGCAATAATAGTATCTTTAGAAATATTTGAATAATTTTCATGAATGTCTTCATTGAATAAGATTTTTACTGTAAGAGCTTTGAATTATTTTCCTTCTATTGATTCTTCTAAATCTTGAATTTATTGAACTAAGTTCCTTTCTATTTTCTTCTCTTAATTGTAACTGATGTTGTTGACTATATTGATACTAAGGTTGATATTGATGTTGATACTAAGGTTGATATTGATGTTGATATTGATATTGTCTTTGTTGAAGAGATTTATTCATTTGATTCCCTTGATTTATATTCATTTGATTCTATTGATTCTAATTTCCTTGATTCAAAGGATTATATTTACAAAAATTTGTACTATGACCATTTCTTTTACATATATGACAAAATCTTGATTTCCATTTAGATCGATACTTTGATGTTGTAGCAATATTACTTGGTATATTTTCTTTAGATACCAAGGCATTATTAGTCATTTCATCTTTGACTAGATTTTCAACTTCATATTCCTAAAGAATATTGACTAAATCATCAAATGTGGTTTCCTTACTTAGTACTTGTAAAGAAGTAACTAAATGTTTATAAATTTTTAGAAGTGCTCTCAATGTAACTTGAATAAGAAATTTATTTTTTACCTTTTTGCCCAAAGTAAAAAATTTTACCTTTATATCTGCTACTTTTAGAAGAAAGAGTTTTATACTTTCTCCACTATTAGCCTTTCAAGAATATAATTGGGATTGCAAATTCAAAAATATTGCTTTGTTTTTCCCTTCGAATATTTTACATAATGTTATCCATGCATATGTAGAAGTTTCTTCTCCACTTAAATATGGTCGTACTTCATCAATTATTCCAAACATAATTAACATGAGTGCCCTTGCATCGTTTTTTATCAAATTTTTGTATTTCTCTTTCATTTTCACTAGTTCTTTGTTCCATTTACTATTTCTCAAAGTTTTTGTATAGTAAGAATTGATTTCATTTTGTTTGACATAATGGAACTCATTCAATTTTGCAAAATTTAGAAATTTCAAAATATTTCAAATCCTTTGAAGTAGCAAACCTTTATCTCCCTACTAAATTAAATTTACAAAATTTCAAAAAAACCTTCAAATTTTAAAAATTTCAAATCTTCAAAAAATTATAAATCTTCAAATCTTCTAAAAAAAACAAATTTCAAAATTTTCTTCAATTCTTCTAAGTTCAAAACTACCAACTCTTCAAATTTCAAAAAATAAAATTCAAATTCAAAAATTTTAAATCCTATTTGAAGTAGAAAACCTTATCACTCCATAATTTAATAAATATTAAAAATTTCAAAAATCAAAAATTGAAATATTAATTTCAATATATAGTAGAAGTCCTTATAACTCCCTCCTTAATAATTAAAATGCTCAAGTATTGTAATTATTTAACTTGGAACTTTAATAATTATCAAATATCAATTAAGTTAACAACCTTTTAACTCCATCTTAATTATTAAAGTTCCTAAGGTTCAAAATGTTAGTCTCACAATGACATTGAGAGGGGGGGTGAATCAGTGTAGCTATTAAAAACTTAAATCTTCAACTATTAATGCCAAACAGAGAGAACTTAAAAACTCAATAAAGCATATATAACAAGAGAGCATTCCACAACACACAATGTAACGAGGTTCACCAATTTGGCTACTCCTCAAAAATGACTGCTTGGATTCCCGTCCAAATCCAGCCTTTGCAAAATACAATTTTACAATCACTTTACCAACACCCACTAGAAGGAGCACCAACCCCTGGTTTATCTGAACCAACAGAAAGGAGCACCAACCCCTAATTTTTTTGCACCTACAGAAAGGAGCACCAACCCCTGGTTTATCTGCACCAACAGAAAGGAGCACCAACCCCTAATTCAAGCACCAACTTGAACTGCACTTTTGAGACTTTCAAATTGACATAAGAATGCCTTTGCTTATACAAGACCCTGACTGGTCTATTCCTAACCCAACCTCTCTCACTCTTCAAACTCTGCTTACTGCACTTTTATGGCTTTCACTGCTCTGCTCAATACTCTTCTTGCAGCACCCTTTTTCCCAATTTCAGTAGCACTTAAACCTACGCGTAGACCACCTTTTATACCCATATTGTATTTTTGTAACTCCAGTTGTAACTCCTTTCATTTCTCATGCGCCACTTGTCAGTTGTAACGCCTTCTCACTGTAACTGCTTTTGTATATATATAGGGTAGGCTTTTAGTCAAACACGATGCATGTTATGAATTTACACATGTACCCCTAACATGACTGTTCGTCTTTCAATTCTGTGCATGCATGCATATTCGATTCTATTTATACGACTGTTAGATTTCTCCTTCTTCGACTGTTCTTTTATTAGCTGCATGATGATATTTTGAAACGGCCCTTGTAACTGTCGTATAACTTCAATTAACTGTTCTTAATTTAGCTGCATGATTTTTCTTTGTAACTGCCCCTGTAACTATTGTATACCTTCAGTTAACGATCACACATCTTATTTTGGCTAGGTTCTATTTTTAGCTCATGCCATGGCGACCTATCACAAAATCGTGACACTTTTGCCTCTTTGTCCTCTTCTCGGCTTTGCACCCGCGAAAACACAACATGTCGTGATATCATGACACTTTCGCCTCCTTGCTGCTTTACTTGGTTCATACCCGCGAAAACACTACATGTCGCGATATCGCGACACTTTCACCTCCGTACTCTTCCTTTTTACTTTTGTCGTGATATCGCGACACTTCTGCCTTCTTACTTTCTCTCTCCTCCTTAAGTCGTGAAAATGCGACATGTCGTGATATCGCGACACTTTCTCTCCTTTGCTCTTTCTCTTGCCTTCGGTTCGCGAAAACCCGACATGTCGCGATATCACGACACTTTTTCTCCTAGAATCTCTCTCCTGCCTTCGGGTCACGAAAACCGGACATGTCACGATATCGTGACACTTTTTCTCCTTAGCTCTTTCTCTTGCCTTCAAGTCGCGAAAACCCGACATGTCGCGATATCACGACACTTTTTCTCCTTAGCTCTTTCTCTTGCCTTCGGGTCACGAAAACCCGACATGTCACGATATCGCGACACTTTTTCTCTCGGACTCTCTCTCCTGCAACATGTCACGAAATCGTGACACTTTTTCTTTCGAACTCTCTCTCCTGCAACATGTTGCGAAATCGTGACACTTTTTATTTCGGACTCTCTTTCCTGCAACATGTCGCAAAATTGCGACACTTTTTCGTCCGTACAACCTTCCTTGCAATATGTCGTGAAATCGTGACACTTTTTCGTCCGTACAACCTTCCTTGCAATATGTCGTGAAATCACGACACTTTTTCTTTCTCTGCCTTGCTCTTCGCTTCGGACCGCGAAAATGAAACATGTCACGAAATCGCGACACTTTTTTCTCTCTCCTCTTTCTCTTTGCTTTGGACCGCGAAAATGAAACATGTCACGAAATCTTTTTCTCTCTCCTCTTTTCTTCGCTTTGGATCGTGAAAATGAAACATGTCGCAAAATCGCGACACCTTTTTCTCTCTCCTCTTTTCTTCGCTTTGGACCGCGAAAATGAAACATGTCGCGAAATCGCGACACCTTTTTCTCTCTCCTCTTTTCTTCGCTTTGGACCGCGAAAATGAAACATGTCACGAAATCGTGACACTTTTTCTACTTGTCTTTTTCTCTTCCAACATGTGAAATCACGACAATTTTTCTTTCTTGCTCTTTCTCTCCGAACATGTCGCGATATCGCGACAGTTTTGCCTTCTGGCTCTTTCTTTCCAAACATGTCGCGATATCGCGACAGTTTTTCTTTCTTGCTCAACATGTCACGATATCGCGACAGTTTTCTTCCTTGTGATTTTCTTTTGATTTTTCTCAAATGGGCCACTTCTGTCTTTTGGAAAATCACTGTACATGCTCTGAAGATCCTCTTAACTCCTATCCACTGCATCAACCGATCTGTCTGACTGTGTTGACAACAATGACAATACTGTTGCTGCACCTTGCTCATCACAAAACTTTAAATAATACCTTACTTAGGACTTTAATAAATCAATAAGGTAACTTTACTTACCTTTTCCACCTAGTAGAGTGCATAAGTAACACTCCCAAGTTGATAAACATTGCTAGAGATGAGTGTTATGGCTATATAGTAACGTTCCTAAATATGTTGTTGCGATGGAAGATATGTAAGGAATATTCTTTCCTATGCTCTATAATTATTCTCTTGCTCTTTAAAAAATGATACATCGCTTTTAACTTTGGAAATGATTCATATTCTAGCTCTAGATAGACACAATCTTTTATATTGAATTGCTTCTTGTTGGCTGTTGTTGTTACAACTCAGATTTGATGTTGATTATGTAGGTTCCTTTGGTAGGTGATAGATTTTCTGACTACAATGGTAAATAATGTCTATTCTAGGAGATGTTGGTGTTGCTTCCTCTAGTATACATTGGCATTGCTTAGAACATTGGCTTCAACTAGAACTTTGACTTTGGCTAGAATATTGGCTTTAGGTGGAACATTGGATTCAATTGGAACGTTGGCCTTCTAGATGTCTCTACGAGATGATTTTGCTCTTAGATGAGCTTCTCTATTGGTTGGTTGTCTTCGAAGAATATTTTAACTTTCCTTCATTCTCAAGTGTCTCTATGAGACTGTCCAACTTCTTGAGAATAGTTTATTTCTATTGATTTTTCTTTTTATTTGGTTGTCTTTGAGACAATCTAACTTCTATGGGGGTCTGGATCTTGCTTAAATTCTACTCTCTTTGCTTTCTTTTGCAGTCTAGCTCTTGACTTCAAATCTGCACTCTTTTTACTTTCTTTTGTAGATCGGCTCTTGACTTCAAATCTGCACTCTTTTTACTTTATTTTGCAGTCCACCTCTTGAATTTGCTTGAACGTTCACCTTAAATGTTTTCCTACTTTGAATAGAATAGTTGCAAAATAATATTTCAATATATATATATTTTGTATTTACATGATGGAATCGGTAGCGGCCACGAATCTGGACAGACTGTCTAGTTTTTATGGCCGCCACAGTATTCTGCGTTGTCTATCCCAGAAGTCCCCACACAGATCTTCACACAATCCGCCCCTATAACCACCATGCCACAATCATTTTAAACCTTTTACGTCGTTGAAAGCACCAAGAAAGGGATAAGCGTTCAGTCCGACGAGGCCCGAGATTTGAACCTTGGACCTCCGCCCCCTTATGGGTTTTGGATGAAACAATTGGTCTACACCTCGGACCTTATCTTTCAATATATCTTAGTAGAAAGTTTCAATATTTTTTCTTCCTTTCTACTATACTCTAGATTTTATCTTAGTTTTCTTTTATCCTTCTACACTCTTTATTTTTGAGATTCTAAAATGAGTGCATTCAATATTCTTTCTTCTTTTCTTCTCAATATCTAGCTTGAGTGCATTCAATATACTATCTTATTTTCTATCTATTTTCTCTTTCTCTCAGGTTCTAGCCTGAGTGCATTTAATATAATTCTCCTCTTTTCTAGAAAATCAAAATCAATATGAGGGTGGCTTTGAATGTTCTCCCATGTCCAACTTTATTTTGAGTTGGCTCTTAATATATTTTGGCTAAGTCGTGTATCTTCACTAGTTTTCCTTGAACCAAGTTGATAGACCCTAAAATCCAAATCAAGGTGATTTTTATTTGTCCCCTCAATATCTACTCTTTTAGATCTTTAAAAAATATAGTCCAAGTATTCACTACTTTTAAAGTGGATAGACTCCAATATAATGGTGGCTCTAGAATATGACTTTAAAAAATGGATAGAGTTAAGCAATAGCTTTGATACCACTATTGGCTTTTAAGCCAAACTATCTCAAGTCCTAGTATAATTAAACCATAATATCTCAGGTCTAAATATAATTAATCAAGAGTAGAATTAAATATAAGAGAAATCAAAGTATATACTAGCCAATATAATCATAACAACATTAACTATAATATCAAATATGAATGTAAATGAAATCATTCATGTACAAGCATGAAATATATGTACAATAAAATTGCTCAAAATTTGTATACAAGCTTCAATATTATAAATGCTTGCTATGGTGATCGTTTATAGATTGTTTTCCCAATACATTGTATGGAGCTTTATCTCCATAATATAGACATAGAAATGTGACTCTTCAATACTTGACTATTGCACTCCTCACATATCCAAGAGTTGCAACCTTTCCTATTATTTACATAAGATAAGACTCTCATGTCCTTTGGCTTCTCATCTTGCCACTTGTATACAAGACTCTTCACTCTCTACTTACATGTACACTTAAATCTATGATACTTGCACACTTCTACATGACACTTACTCTCCTACATGCACTCCTAATACATGACACTTGTGCACATCCTCACATTACATATTTGCACACTTACATACATGACACTTATGCACTTTCTCTCATTACACACTTGCTCACTAACATGCATGACACTTGTGCATATCCTGCATATTACACTCTTACATGATACTTGTGCATATCCTACACATAGGAACTTACATAAACAAGAAATATAAATCACTCTCTTAAACTATAGGTTCAAACCCTAATCTATTACATATTTACATTTACACCATAAAGGTACCATGGGGATACATTTGCATGTACCAAATAATGTAATATTCTCCAAAAATGGTATGGTTATGTAAATAGTGAGGGGTAATATCATGTGGTTCATCGAATACTAGGGCATGGTGATCTGAGAGTTCATTCAATTCAACAGATTGGCTCGAGCCAATAGACTTTGTAAGCTTTGTGATACAAATTTGAGCCATGGTGCCATGAGAACCCTTTTTAAAAGCTTCTCCATGTGGTGGGAGCTTATTTTGCTCGATGACCTTTATTGAAAGCCTCAAAGAGTATATTAATGGATATTATTTATAAATTGCATCCATATTTTGATAAAGTCTTTGAAGAAATGTCCTGATATGCATAACCATTGGGTATCCAAAACCACATCACAATCATTCAAGGGTAGAACAAACATATTCGATTGCAAGTTGTAGTCCCCTATTGAAAGCTAAACATTCCTATATTTTCTCTTGTAGGGTAGTTATCTCCTATTTACAATCAAGACTTCAAAGTTGGAGCTTGCATACACATAAAAATCTACATTTTTTGTAATTAACAGATCTAAAAAGTTATGAGTATTGCCACTACCTATGAGAATAGTAAAGGAACAATTCTTGAAGTACCCTTAAACCTTCATGGTTTGAGGTGTAGTAATCCTTGCTAAGGCGTGCATAAATATTTTTGATATTGGATCCTCTTGGATTTCCTACTCTTCCTCTATAACTTTTGGTTGCAAATATTCAGATGGATCAGAATATTTAGAAGGAATAGTTGACTCTACATCTAAGAGACATAATTTTCATCCCACACATTTATTTCTAGGGGAGTACTTTTCATCACAATTATAATATAGTATTTTGTCATGGTGATCCTTCTTCTCAGCCTTGTTTAGGCACTTGATACATGTCATACACGTATTCTAATTGGGTACATGAACAAGTGATAGATTTCTAAGTGACGGTTGTACGTAGGTATGTCATTGAGCAGTAAATTTATCTTCAACCAATTTAGCTAAGTTAATAATAGACATCATATTGTGAGGGTTAAAAATTTTCACTTCTGCCCTAATGTCCTCCTTCAACCCTCCAATAAAAAATATATGAAAGAAGGTGTTATCTAGGCCTTTTATCCTATTTGTAATTTTTTTAAATTAGGTTTGATAGTCATAGACTGACCCAATTTGTCAAAGTTTGGTTAATGTGCATGTAAAATCTTTATATACATTGGGTCCCAAATGAACAAGAATATTCATATAAAATTTCTTTCAAATAGGTATATCATAGGTCTTGTCAAAACATTGATACCATTGAATGACTTCATGCTCTAAATTAAAGGAATCAATGGATACCTTTTTCCAAAATGGGGCATGATTTAAGGAGAAATTGTTTGGTCTTGTAAATCCAACTAGTGAGTCATCTACATCAATGCAAGGGAATTACAACTTAGTTGTTGGTGGGATGGATAAAATGTAGGCATGCCAATCCCTAAATTTTATTCTTATCCTATCCTAAACGTGAAGCTAGTCCTTGTTTTAAACTTGAAGCTTGTCCATATCTTGAAGAGGATTGTCCTAATAGGGGCAGCTGTAAGAATACATCTTGTAATTGGTCTTGTTTAATTCTATGCCTAAGGATCCCAAACTGAATTTCCTTAATTCAATCTAATTCATTGAGTTTTCTTAGAGCTGAGAGGTTGTCCTTGATTTTATTAAGGTCTTCATTCACCTTTTCCAATGAGAGTTCCTTAGAATGGGTAGTAGGACCATATTGGACACAAAAACGATTCCAAAAAGTGTTGCTGAGGTAATATATCAAACAATTAGCTTGAAGAGATGATTGTAATGGGAAAGGGATCAAAATCACTAAAGTAAAATTTTAAAAATGCCTCCCAAAGGGGGTTTGTATTGATTATGAGAAATTGAGGATTCTGAGATATTTTTTGAATTTATGGAATGAGGGAAGGACAATATTTTTCTAAAGTGGAAAATGAATGAATTAAGAAGAATTTACAATTTTCTTTCTTTTTTTGAGGGGCATAGGATGCATTGTTTTAAAAATAATAGAATTGATTTCTAGCAAGGCTTAAAAATCTATTTGCATGATATTGTTTGGACCTAGGTTTTTGTAGGAATAAATTCATCACACATGATCTTGAAACCATAGCTTGCACAAAATATTTTTGGATTGGATTTGCACGACTAAAGAAGAGCAACCTAATGAATTTAATGCTCCGATATATTTGTAACCACTTAAATGTAAATACATCAATAACTAAGTAATAGACCTTAGACTATGGTTTCCTATATTTAAAGAAAAAATATCACTAACCAAAAATGTTATCTAAGTGAGTACTACTCTCTAGGTACCAAAACCTTACCTGATTTGGGTAGTTCTATTGATAATCTAGCCACGAATTCATATCCAAATGAAAAATCTTCATATAAACTCAAAAAGGAAAAAACTATAAATAGGGTAGGTGGTCGTTGATCCTTTTCATTGGTGACATGCTTAGATCTAGCTACTTGGGGTTCCTAGGGTACTCAAAATGATTTTTTGGGTAGATTTTGGCTCGAATACTTCTCCTTCCACTTGAGTGGTTGGGACTTACAACCAATCCTAAGAAAGGGAATTAACCTATTGTAGCCACTATTTAAGCATTGTAATGAGTTTATTTCTTAGATATGTAGTTATTGTTGCTACATAAATTGGAAATGTGATGCTCTAAAAAGTGGCCATGAAAAGCTTCTATGATACTAGATGAAATTAATCTACTTACAACAACAAAATTAACATAGAAAATATGCACCAAAATGGGAAGTGAAGTATGAAATTTAATGATTGCTTGGAAGATTACACTATCATAGGCCACTTCAAGGGGGCTACCTACTTTAGAACTCCTATTACAAAAATGTAATTTTCCCTACATTTTCTTTGATTACAATCTAATATACAATAAGGAATCATACAATGTCTTACAAGCCCTAACCGTGAACCTAAATAGACTTTGGGTCCCACCTAACTAGTCACAACACTAACTACATCGCTAATTACAATAATTAAATAGTTAGGACATAAGGGTCATAACACAAAAGCTAAAAGAGATTTTCAAAGGGGAAAGGCAAGTACAAAGAAATGAGGAATAAGAAATATGGAATAAACATCAAAATAAGGCAAAGTAACTCCTCAAATACCTATCTCTCACTAGTGAAGGACATGTAATGGATACTAACAATATATAAAATTTATACCACATAGTAAGATATCTTAGTTGAATTATGGTTAAATGTTGTACAAGAAATGAAGAAAAATCCTACAAAATTAAACATGATAGAGGCACTAACTATCCTAGGCCAATGAGATCTACTCTAAGAGGCTCTCAAAGAACAACAAATAAGTTATGCTAAAAATAGGTAGTCTAAGCCATTGAACATAGTCTAGTCGGATAATATAACCTATTAGCATAGGATTCATCTTATATTAAGGTAAACATAATGGATATATTTAATGATCAAAAGCCTAAAACTCTAAAATCATTACAATTCTATGTGACTAAATATTGAAAATTACTTGCTAAGGAGGTACATGATTGATTTAGGGCCAACCATAATAGTGATGCCAAAAGCTATCTATGAAGAAATCGGATTTTCCTATAATAAGAATGCTAGGCATTTTATTGAGATGGGTGGAACCAGGGTGAACGTCATAGGGATTTTGAAGGATCTAATCATAACCATAGCAACTCATCTAGATCTAGTTGTAGTACAAGAGGTAATAGTAGTCGATCTTACCCTGTATTTTTGCATGTTGTTATCTAGAGAATGGATACACAAGCTATCTAGGGACGAATAACTAGTAATGGACTATACCCACATGAAAGTACAATGGGATGGAAAGATGATCTAAATTGAGAATAAGCCTCCATGAAATTATTACTTGGACAAGGTGGATGAAGATGGTGTCATAAATTAGAATAAAATACCAAAATTTGTGTATAATAATATTTTAGAAGATGACCATGTTAGGGTAAATAGGTAAATGAAGATAATATATTATATTGTATAAGGGTTGGAATGTGCCACACATAACCAAGGTTGATTATATTATAATATAATCAGCCTTGGGTTATGTGTATCCCATGCCAACCCTTAATAATATAATATCATATCACCATATACACATTCCTAGGTGTCCTAATAGACCAAATATCTAAAATAGAAATAATTGTTGGTGTGCCTTAGGATGATTATTATTTGAAGGAAAATTTCAAGGAAACGAAGCTAGAAAATTACCTAATATTTATAGAATTGTCTAACATTCTAGTTGTGACCAACCAATAGACACAAGATTTTTATAAAGCATGGGTATTGCACTTCGATGATGTAAGAGCTAAAAATGGAGCAGACATGGGAATCCAAGTCATTAATCCATAAGAGGTAGGCTACTATTTAATTACATAAATAATATGGTTAAATACAAAGCATTGTGCATTAGTTTTAGGAAGGTTGAAAAGGAGGGAATACAAACCTAAAAGGATTTGATGACTCTAAATTGATCATAAATCAAGTCCATTCTCAATGCACCATGAATAACAAACACCTAACGTCATACAAGAATTGGGTCTAGGACTTAATAGAAAGCTTCAACACGTATGAAATCAAGGTATCTCCCAATGAGTTAAATGCCAAAGCAGATGAGCTAGCATCAATAGCAGTAAAACTTAACCCCACTATTGAAATTTAGAATAAAATAAAGGAGCTAGAGGTTGTATTAATTTACACCATCCATGCTTTATAATTTTGATTACTAATAGATCTTCAACAATGACAAGTAGATCAATGAGTTTATCATCAAAGAATCTCAATGTAATGAAGATTAAAATTAGTATGGGAATGACATAAAAGAAAGGGTGATTCAATAAAAAATAAATTAGTAACTAAAGGAGTTAATCACTCTATGATATCTATTAAATCTAGATGATAGTGCAAATAAATCTAACATCAAGGTGAAGGTATCTTTCTAACACCATATTCAGATTGTTGAAGGAAAAAACTTATTGCTTAGTAAAGAATACACTAATGAAGAAGTCATTCTATTCAAGGACATCCATGGAAAGTACAAAGACATCATTACCTATTCCTATGAAGATTTAAAGTTGTATGACAAGAATATCTTACAACATACCATTGAAATAGAACCTGGTGTAAAGCCTTTTAGGTGAAAATAGTGGTCCATCAATACCAAAATTAGGGTAATCATGAAAAAGGATATTTTGAAACACCTAAAAGCCTAAATTATCTTTTCTATTAAGCATTCTACTTGGGTAGCCAAATTGGTATCAGTCTAAAGAAGAATGGTGATATTAGGCAATGTGTTGTCTTCAATAATATCAACAAGGCATCATTAAAAGACTAATACCCCTTGCTTACTATAGACCAAATTTTGCAAAAGGTAGTAGGATTGCAAATGTTGTCACTCTTGGATGGTTTCTTAGGGTATAATTAAATTTAGGTTAAGGATGATGATCAATACAAAATTACCTTTACCACTAAATTAGGAACCCTTACCTACAAAATAATACCTTTTGCGATGTCCAATGTGGGAGCTACTTTTCAAAAAGCCATTGATACCACCTTCATAGGAATAATCAATGTAATCATTTCATATACCTTGATGATTTAATAGTATTTTCAAAAGAATGAAGTAAGCATATTGAGCACTTAGATTCTATCTTCTAAAGGTGTAGGGATTTTGGTATCCCAGGCAACCCTAAAAAGTCCACTTTCATTGCCTAAGAATACAATTTTTTAGGTCATGTGTTGTTGAAAAATAGCCTAGGCATAGATCCTAATAGGATAGAACCAATCCAAGACCTTCCTTACCTGCATTCATCAAGGGAATATGATTCTTCTTAGGTCAAGTCCATAACCAATTTTACATGAATGGTAAGTCCAATAACCAATATGCTGAAAAAGGATGCAACCCTAGCATAGAACAATGAAGGAAAAAGGGATTTCCAAGATACTAAAGCTGCCATCACCAAGGTCCCAATCCTAGTCAACCCTAATTTCTCCAAAGACTTTATGCGTTATGTATTTGGGATAGATAACAAAATTTTTGTAATAACACAAAATAATGATAAGGATGAAGAATACCTTATCTCCTCCTTGATCTAGGTTATTCATAATTATGAATTACACCATTGAAAGATAGTATTTGTCATCATGATATCAAATAGAATATTTAGGTACTACCTGTCCAAAAGGAAGACTACCATCTTCATAGTCCACCTCTATGTCTGATATGTGATACGTCAGGGCTAACTATGAAAATAGAGGGTTGATCAAATAAAAAATTTAGAAGTTTGATATAGAAATTAAGCCCATTAGGCTCATTAGGGATAAAGACTTAGTGAAAATACTACAATGTATACTCTAAAAGGTCAAATTGTCCTAGTAGAAGAAGCTAAACCTGATGATCAAATAGGATTAATGGGAGATATAAGCAAGTTTATGACAACTAGATATGTCCTAGAAGGATTAACACCTAAATATATGGCCCAATTTAGAAAGAAAGCAAGGCATTATTCATTGCTAGATGTTGTACTATTCAAAAAATGATATGATGGTGTCTTGTTGAGATGTGTCCGAGAAGAAAGGATAAAAACCATAATAAAAGAATATCATAATAAGGGAGGGTATTATTATGCATCTACCATGACACATAAAATCATAATAGAAAGATATTGTTAGTCCATCATCTTCTTTGATTGCTTCTAATGGGTTAAGAATTGTAAATCCTATTATATGTTCATGGGAAGAAGGAAAAAAATGCCAATACCCCTTAAAGTGGTTATCATCATAAAACCTTTTCAAAAATGGGGCCTAGATTTTATTAGTAAGATCAATCCCTTATCTAGCATTAGGTATGAATTATTCTGACGACTAGTAGCTATTTCATCAAATGGATGGAAGCAGTTCTAGTTAATTATCCAATCAGGAAGCGGTTTTCAAACTACTAGAAGATATTATTACTAGTTTTGTAGAAATTCACAATAATCACCAATGACATCTCATTCATGGGTTTCAAAGTAAACAAATTCACCCTAGAATACAATTTTGTTCTCAAAAAAAGTTAATCACTTATGTAATCTCTAGTTGAAAGCAAAGATGCCCCAATTAGAATGAAATTTTTCTTAATTGAAAGAAAAATAAGAACAAATTTATGTTAATCCTCAACTAAGCAATAGAGTAGTTCTTAAAATTTGAGAATTAATATGTGAGATTAATAGATACTAGCAAACTTGTTCAAATATTCAAAAGTGGATTTAATAATTGTGGGTTTTGAGTTCAAATTATTTGATAATTTCCTTTTGAGATGATTTTTGTCATCATCTTTTCTACTATAGAAGATATGATTAAAATAATGGATAACAGTTCATGGTTTAATCAAATGGTATGATCTCAACTAGTTAAATTTTTTAAATTTAGAGGATGATACCAAGGTTCAAATCTTGCCAAGTGATAGATGTATAACAACCAAGTTATTGTATTATCATTATGTGGTTATGATTTAAAATGAGTGGGATATGATGGATTTTTAGCCAAATTAAATCATAGGTCCCACTATCTAGGATCTTAATCAAATTCAAGATTAAAGCATTCAACTATATAGCCAATATAAATAAATATAACATTCATGAAATAACAATATTTTAATAATAAAATGCACAATATTATTGATCAAATATACAAGATCTCTATTACAATCTTGTTTGAATATAGTATTCTTTGTTCTTTGATACTCTGATGCTCTATATGGAGCTTTGTCTCCATAATATAACTTTAAAAGGTGACACTTAAATACTTCACTATTTCTCTCCTCACATATTCGGGAGATGCATCCTTTCCTATTCCTTAAAGCTCTCATGACTCTTGATTTTACATCTTGCCACATATTATGTGTCTCTCCACTTGTATACTTGACACCTACACATATAACTCTTGATTGACTTACATGACATATTGCACACTCTCATACTTTACACACTTGCATACTTTATTACATGACACTTAGACTCTTTTCACACATTGACACATACTTTAGGGAAAATATAAATCACACTCCATAATATAATAAATCACTCCCTAAAAAATTATTTAAAAAATAAATAAAAAATAAGTCACTCCCTAATATAATATTTATATATATACAAATGTACCATCGGGGTAATTTAACATCTACCAAATAATGTAATATCTCCAACATGACCCATTTCAATCCGATATAATCAATTAAAAAACTTTGTCAAAATCCACTATGATAACATTTGAATCAAGATAATGGGTTAAATAAGTGGACTACAAAACCATTGCATTTTTTATGTTATATATATTATGAGATTGGGCACATGGGAAAATATTGGAAAGTAAAAATGATTTAGAAAGAGATGACAAGTTTTGTTCATGGGTTAAACTCAAAGTTGAAGAAACAAGCTTAGATTATAGTAGAACACGTTTCACATTGAGGATTTTCTAGTTTTAAGAAAGTGTTGAAAAAAGTAGTTTCCAAATACAAAAAAAATGGCCATCATGGTTCATCAAAATAAATATTAGAAGAAACCAAGTACGATACATAGACTAAGAAATTACAATCAACATGAACATATAACTACATTAAAAATGTGTTTCCAAACTAAGTATCTTGCATGAGTACATATTTTTAACAAAGATTATCAAGACTAAATGCCTTGTGTTGTAAATATATTATTGTGGGAGTTGAGAATGAATATTCATTATGTGAATTTACCTAATTATTAGTAGATTATAATTTCTACTTAGATTCTATGTTTTTTATTGAAGATAAAGTTGAAAGGATCTGTATTCATCAATGTGATGGTTTGAGTCATTATTTTATGTAGTGTGAGGACCTAGCTAAATTTGGAGGAAATAGTCCCTCTAAATTCAATAGGATAGGAAATAATTAGAAAAAGAGGTTGGACTCCTTACCAAGACTCAATATCTCCATAATCTTGTTTCGATTTTCTCCAAAAAGTGTATGAGACTAGAGTTGGGTAGTGCATGACCATAGCGACTAGTCTAATCAATCCTAGAGAGATGGTGTTATAAGTATCTTTCCATTTATCCTTAGTATGTGACTACATCTTGGTTCCTTATAAGGTGTTGGATCCTAAGAAGTTGCTTCCTTAGGACGTGACTATACCTTGGGTCCTCATAGGATGTTGGGTCCTAACGAATTAGAGGTCTATGAGGGCCTCCCAAATTTTATGTTACAAAAACCCAAGAGCCCAAGACCATGAGCACACACATGTTAAGGATGGATTACACTTATGAATTTAGAAGTGAAGACCCTTGGGTGCACCAATTTTGAAGAAAAGAAGGATGGACATAGTTGGTTTGGTGGCCTCATATAGGAAGCATGAGGAAGGAGTGGGCTATGAACCAATTTCTAATTTGGGATTAGATCAACTACTTTAGAAGTACATTATTTATTTATAGGGTAATAGGATCTATTTTATGATATTTAGTGTGTTGAATTATAAATTTGTGTTAAAAATAATTTTTTTCCTCAATGTTAAAAAAATAATATGTTTGAATTTTTTTACTCATGCTTTTAGTTTATGTTTTTTTTATTAGGTAGAATTTTGAAAGAGTTCCTAACTTTTTATAATAAAGGACACAATAAAACGAAAAACAGTAAACGGATCAAGAGAGGAACAACCCTAAAGAATAATGGGATACAACAAAAACAGCCACATATAGTTTCAATCTATCTTAAACATTAAGAAATTGAAAAATAATTCTTTGCAAAATTAAAATCAATGCTTAAAGTGATGCCATAAAATTTATACTGCCAAAAATTATTAAAAGTTTATCAACAAAATAGTTTTAAACTATATCACATTCCAAAGACTTTTATGCACTAAACAAAATTCATCAAGAAGATAAAATATTCCTGATTATATATAAGACAAAGGAAAGTGCAAGTATGACAGGACATGCAGAATCTCGAGTGGAGGCTATCTGAATCCATCAACTTTCCATCTTTTCCACACAAAAAAAGTTCTTCGTCTCTATAATTTTTTAAGTAGCTTTACATTTTTTATTATTAAGATGTTATCTCAAAATTAAGAAATTCCAACCTTTTTATTTTTTTAATAACAAGTCTTCCCGTTCATCCATGTTGAATACATTTTTCATATAAAAATGAGAATATTAGTGATCATTTTAGTTTTGAAAAATAAATTATATGGAGAAAATTTCTGGATTGCAAACCACCAAAAAATACTTCATTTTGATGATGGGTCATAATGCATCCGCAGCTAAATGAATAGGAGAAACATCTTTATAAATAAAGTATTGAAATGAGCCTTTCTATCAAATAATAATTAAAATTAAATATGATATAGTACGTCAAAGATTATTAAAAAATACAAATTAATTTGACACTTTACAGGATTTATTTAATGAATCTAGATATTGAAAAATATAAATTAATCTTATTCAATGGATCTTAGATGGGGGAACAGTTTTTTTTTTTTAAAGTGAGATGGTTCATGTTCTTTTATACTCTTTGAACCTTTTCGATCACCTTTTTCTCTTTAAAATTACAAAATATTGATTTTTTTAAAATATATATGTATGAGATTAAAATGGTTTTTAATAAGGATATAATAATATTATAAATGATTAAATATATGTATTGTTTGATAAGATTTAAATTAATTTGCAGTCTTTTTTATGATGATGATGATGTATAAATTATATTTAAATATATATTTTTAATAGATTATAATTATATTTAAATATATTTTTTAATAGATTATATGAGATTAATTGATGATGATGATTTTTTATATTTTTTATAAATTACATCCATATAACATCATCACCAGGTATTACAACAAAGCTTGGATAATATCTCAGTATGGTTTGGCAAGGTTTGAATATGAGTCTCCTTGAAATGTCGAGGAATTTAACCGTTTGAACTAATGCCATTTAATCAAATTATATTTATATATTATTTAAACATTAAATAAAGATAAAAATAAATTATAAGATATAAACAAGATTTTAAACATTTATAATATATCATATAATTGTAGTTCACGCTGTCAAAACATGATAAAGATATCTAACAATATAATGCTATTAAACCATTTCAATTCCATTTAAGCCACTTTGGTAACCATGACATTCAAAAAAAAAAAAAACCATATCAACCATTTAATAATTATGCATATGTCCTATCCTAAGATTCAATCTCTCCTTTAAAAATTACTTTGCGCCCTTGGTAACCATGACATTCCAAAAAAATAAAAATTATATTAATCATTTAATAATTATGCATATATCCTATCATAACATTCAATATTTTCCTTAAAAATTGGGTTTCTAAAATAGTTGAGCTCATATTTGATAAATAAATATTCACTTTAATGTAACAAACTTTAAAATCTCCAATGACATAATTAAATATGTTTATGTTTATAAAAGCAAACCATTTAGTTTAGCACCATGCACTACTTAAGTAAAAAATTCATCTAAGTTTTTATGCTAGCATTGTCAATCTTAAAATAATTATTTGAAATTAGAACGAATGGTTAGCTTACAAAGATATTTATGTTTTGTAAATAAAAATAATATAATTATCATTTGAAACTTTTTGACAAGTATTTTTTTAGTAATACTTCTTGCACATTTACCATACAAAGATATTTATGTTTTGTAAATAAAAATAATATAATTATCATTTGAAACTTTTGAGTAATACTTCTTACACATTCACTCGGTCACATAATCGATAATGCAATGATGTAAACCACACTTACTTTACCGGTAAACCACACTCTCACTTACTTTACCTTTTATATACTTTTGTGTATGAGTTGTTTAAAGAAAACCTTATACATTTATATAAATTATTAAAAAATAAAAATATTATTAATTAGATATTAAAAATATATTTTAAATAATTATTTATTTTATATGTAAATGTTTTAGTCAATCCACATGCGTATACCCATCATCAAATATGTTCATGTCCACACTGTCTTGATAGACTCTAATCTCATGGTACCGTATTTAATGATGTGCAATGTACCTTTGAGCTATGTGGTGTGACCTTTGAGTAGACTCTAATCTCATCCATTCTAATTATAATTATAATTTTCTAAAGTGAAACAAAACCATAAAAGACAAGATAAAAAGCATATCATTCTCTTGATGTGTAAGACAAGTATACAAATGTTAGTTATACATGCTATGACTTGCTTGGTAAATGGTAGATGCAAAATTAGTACATGTAATTTTGGATAAGACAAAACATGTGCCATACGCAAGAGTGACGTCTGTGTTAGATCTTGTGATCTCCCATCGAGAGATGCCATAAGGGAGAATAATAAACTCCTGTAGAAAGATTACGTAATATAAGGACAATTATAATGGAATAATATCTGAAAATCTAGCATTGCGAAATATGAGATCTTAATGGAACGGTGAATAGAAGACATTTAGTGCATAGGTTAAGAATTTAAGTTTGTTTAGAACTCGATAATATGTTTTATGATTTTAAGTTTTATAGGTATATATAATATTTAAATAAATAGATTTGTATATAGTGTAAAGAACATGTGAAAAGGTCAAGAAGTAAATCTCTTCGCTATTAATAATATTCGTTGTGATTTTATATAACATTTAAATAAATAAATTTAAATAAATTTGTATATAAAAGAATGAGAATGTCAGTTTAGGTATAGTAAGCAACCATTAATAATAATATTTACAATAATTTATTTTAGAGTATAGATGGGTTTGATATCATTTTTCCTTTCAGAATATTGCAAGTAATATATAAGTATTTTAGTGTAGAGTTGTACAAATATTTAATATGAGTTATATAAATATTTGTCATGTAGTAATTACAAAAAGTTTGTCGTTATTAAGAGTTAATAATAAATATATTTTTTATTAAAAATATGAAGAGTTATCATTCTCATGGAGATTTAGACTCATTCACAAAGATTAAGAGCTTTGCCAATGCTAAGAGTCATATCCTTGATAAAGCATTGTAATGTGTGATTAAATAAGTTGTGTAATACATTGTATTTGTATTGCTTAAGTAAATATAGTTATCAATAGTATTTTGAAAGAGATATTATCATTGTTATTGTTGAATGTATATGTGTATTTAATTTTGATATACTATGAGAAATTTGTTTAATGTATATGTGTCTTCCGAGTACTTATAATGTTTGGTATATATATTTTTCAATGAGTTTACACAAGTTTTTACGAGGGGTTTGGGTCCCCTCATACTGAGTGGAGATTGAACCTTGGACCTCTCAAAGAGAGGCCAAAGCCCTTACGACTGCAGTAAGCTGCTTGCATCTTTGTCTAGTATATATTTGAAATTCCTTTGTTTTGAATTTTTTAGGGGAGTTCAAATATTTTTTCATTGTTTTGAACTTTTGAAGTGTTAGGTTGAACATCATCATGATAGGCTAATGATAGTTGTAAATGCATTAATATAATGAATCATATTTTT
The DNA here is from genome assembly GCA_028583015.1 of Wollemia nobilis. NCBI lineage: Eukaryota > Viridiplantae > Streptophyta > Pinopsida > Araucariales > Araucariaceae > Wollemia > Wollemia nobilis. Next base: position 15,352,461 of record JAQPPZ010015100.1, read on the forward strand.
AAATTTTATGAGACAAAATTTAAGTATGTAGTGTTATTTTGTATTTTTAGATTTTTTAGATGTTATATACATGCACTTGAGATTTTATTGGGACACTATCAAGTATTAAAGGGGTTTAAATTATTAACATCTTTAGAACGAGCACTCTTCACTCCATGACTTCTTTTTTTAGGTTGAAAAAATAATATTATTGTTTTTAAATATTAATTACATATTATTTTATTTTCATTATTGCCTTGTTATTTGGTTAAGTTTAGTCATTACACTAACATAAAAAAAATTATTAAAGAGGTTGATATAAATAATGGAAATAATGGACATCAACTAATAGTTCAACCATCAATCATCTTTAAGACTTGGATGCTAGCAAGTCAAGTTGTCATTTTAGCCTCTACATTGCAACTTTTTATTTGAAGACCATTCACTATCAAATCCATCTCAATTAGGGATTTCACTTCTCATAAAAGTGGAGTTGACATCTTTTACTCCTTGCCAACTTGAATTGATAATTTAAGAGATTACTTACTCGTAACTCTCGAAGAATTACTCTTGTGGAGTTTGGGTATCCTTCTTTGGTTGAAGCTAACCACCTCCTATTACCTTCTAATAAAGTGTTACTAGATGACTAAGCTATACAACTTATTACAATCTATTTTTAAGTACTGATAAGAAGGTATAGATGTGCTAATGCATAGTTTAGAAATATTTTATATCAATCATAACTGGTTTAGAATGGATAGATTCTTCTTATCTAGAGGATATGGTCACCTATCATCATTACAAGCACATATACTTTCTAGAGGTGAGAGTATCTCACATAAGACAAACATAACCATGATTTTCAAGAGAAATTACATCTCATACATAAAACTAATTGGCTGGTTCAATCGATGAACATAAAAAATGTAAAAGAACTACATCCACTACTCAGACATACAAGTCATTTAAAATATATATTCATTACACTAGCCTTTAAATAAATACAAGAATTGTGTTACATAAATGATAGTAGTCATCCACCCATGATATATAAAATTGTATTACAACCAATGATGTAATAAGAGTATAATCTAATCATTTCAATACACATAACACCAATCATACATATCTATATTTATTACTTCATTAAAAAAAATGAATCAAGCATTCAATATGCTAATTAATAATTTTATAATATTAATTTTTTTACAACTAATAAACTTCATAGATCAAACCTAAACACATAATATTATATTTCCATAAGAAGATATAAGATTTTGCACACACACACACACACACACACACACACACACACATATATATATTCCTAAAAAAATCAATAACTTCCATTTCAAAGTATGAAAAAAATTACAATGAGTTGGGTATTTTATACCCTCATATAGGCCTTACTAAATAACCCTAAGAGCTATTCTAAAATCTCACAACGATGACTCAAATTTATTTGTAAAGTCTATCAAACCTAAACAACCTAGTGCAAGCCTTCAACCATCTTATAGAGTGTCATTTTGGTACTTTAGCCTTATAACCATAATTCATCTTATGGATATGACCTTAATTATAAAAATATATCAAATAGAACATAAAAATATGTCTTAAACCATGATTTCTATAAAAAAGAAACAAGTATCAAAAGGAATCAAACTATGCTGAAATCACAATCCCACTCACTACTCCTTTTAACCAAGTACCAATTGAAATATCCAACACAAATTTTCATAGGGCATTTACTTCCTCATTTAGTTCTCTATAGATATGTTTATAAGAGATATTTGAAAGTGATACTTTTGACAATTTCACCTGCTCATAATAAGGCCTAAGTATCAAAATTTGCATCCCCACTAATCTTAAAGCCTAATCCACCACCAATTTCAAGTCATAAAAAACTTGAAGTTTTGTTATTCTGTATTCCACTTCTATTCTTATAAAAAATATCAAAGCGTTCCACTCTGCCACAATATTGGTGCCTTCACCAAGACTTGCTTTGAAAATGAACTTGTGATTTTCAACCTGATATAACACTCCTCCTACCCCACATATACCTATATTGTCTTGACAAGCTCTATTTCACAAAGCCCATGACTTTGTAATATCCACAATTAAATTATCAACTTGCCTTACAACCTTTAATTTTAGGACTTGTTTAATAGCTTCATAATTATATTATATTTGATCTTGAACTTGTATAGATGAAATTTACTTACTCTCAAACAACATAGAATTTATTGCCAACCACATACCCTGTGCCACTATTAATGGAATGCACATGTATTCCTTTAATATTGTCTCTAAATCACTAATTCATGTTCTCTAATATATTTCTTGTCAGCCATTGTCCCTTCCCCTTAGTCATAGGTAGAATAAATTTCCACACTTTCTCTTAAGAAATCATAATGAACCAGTAGGTGATCCATTGTTTCTTCTTCACTTTTACATATGCTACATTGAATTTGACCCTACCATGATCTTTTTTGTAGAACATACCATGTCAATGCCTTCATAGATAATGCTAACCAAGAAATAATCTAATTTTTGATGTTGCTTTAACCTTCCAAATCTTTCTCCACCACCAAAGGACCTCCTCATTATTATCTTCAAACATTTCCTTGTAACCTTCCTTAGATATAAATTGTCCACTAGCTAGTTTCATTAACCATACAAAAGAGTCTTCTTCTTCTCTTAGTTATTTAAAAGCCCTTGTCATACCAATTTTATAATTGCTCCATTTCTCAATTTTATTTCCTTCCAATAGTAATTATTTTGTTGAAATCCATCCTTGATTCCACAAACTGGTTTTGTCCAAAGAAGCTACATTTGCTAATACCTTGAGCACTTGTCTATTTAGATGTTCTATAAATTTTAATACAAGTAGAAATCTCCTCCACTTGCAAGCCAGGGGTCTTTTCCTAGTCTTACGTTTTTTTTCCATTTACAATTCTTCAAACAAAAAATACCCACTAATGGAAAATCCTTCAATAATGCTTCTAAAATTATAGTAATATTGTTTATTGACTTGATAGGAAGTCTAATTTACTCTTCAAAGGACGTGGAACCAAAAAAAATCTCCTTGACAACCAATACTTTACCAGTGATCAATCTCCAAAGACTCTTGGTAGCTAATGCTTTACTAAAGTTATGTATATACTTAAGTCCCCATCATCTTGTTAATTTAGGTTTCACAATCTTATTTTATTTAACCAAATTCATTGCATTCTTCTCCCTTCTTTTGGTCCAAAGAAAATGGATGCATTTCTTCCTCATTTTCCCACTATTTTAGCATGAATATAAGTCATGGAGTGCCAATATACTGGAATAACCTCCAAAACTAAGTTCACTAGTGTTAAATGACCTCCCAATGATAACCATTTATTTCTCCATGAATTACCATTTTTCCACTTTATTGAATAACCAAATCTAATCATGGTATCCATAATCATTCATATTTAGCCTAAACTCCAGTTATTTTAGCTCTTTTTCAAAATCAATTATATTGAAGCTAAAGATTTATCACTACTTATTCTTGTCCTAGTATCTTAAAATCTATATCAGTCTTCTGGAAGTTTATTTCCATTCTTATAGTAGCATAATATATATCTAACAACTATTTTTATTTTAGTGCTTATATTAAGTGTGATTCGCAAATAGGACTATATCATAGGCAAATAGTAAGTGAGTCCCAACCAAAGATTTTTTATTTTAATATCTTTGATCATGCCAAGTCTTTTATGTTTCTTAATCATTCTACTCAACCCTTTAGCTATAAGCAAGAATAATAGGGGTGATATAGGGCATCCCTATCTCAATCCTCTATAAGGCTTGAAGAAGCTAGAAGTTGAACCATTAATTAAGACAACAAAGGAAGTATAATTAATACATCATATTACCCAATTTACAAAGAACACAATTCAACGAATATAAATTAATTTTATCCTGGTGTACAACCAGCTTACCTAATCAAAAGCTTTTGCCAAATCAAGTTTAATAATAATTGCTTGTTGCTTCTTTGATCTAATTGAATGAAGTTCTTTTTAAGCAACACCAATAGCTCCATAGATTTATATTTTACTCAAGAAACCAAACAATTATTCTAAGAGGGTTTATGAAAAATCCCTTTTGATCTCCTAGCAATAATATTGGATATGATTTTATAGAAAGTATTACACAAGGATATAGGCTTATACTCCCTAAAGGATTTTGGGTTATCCTACGTAGGAATCAAGGCCAAGAAATTTTTGATAGAGCTGAGTACCTACCTAGAAGACCTTGATTTCTCAACCAACTTTAAAGGTCTTCTTTCAATAGCTCATAAAATACCATATGAAATTCAATGTACCAACCATCCAATCCCAAACTCTTCCTATTCTAAACTAGTTTAACTATTGTTTGCAGCTCTTCCTAACTAATTTCTATCATCAAAACCTCTTTAACTTCATCACTAGCCATATTAGGTAGATAATTTTCTAGATTAATGATTTATTTTATATTTTATCTATTAGGTTCTTGATACATTTTCTTGAATTAGGGTACTCCTACTCTAGCTATTTCTTAAAACCTTCTCATATTTCTTCCACCCGATATCGTCTCTCAAATGGTATTTATCATTTTTTTCTTTGCATACTTTTGTAAGAATTTTATATTTTGATCCCCCTGCTTTAGCCAAAGTACTCTACCTTTTATCCTCCACTTTGTATCTTCCCATTCTCGTATTCCTCTTTTTTTTTTTTTCAAATCATTGACTTACAAATTCTCCTTCTCTTAAAAACCTCATTACCTTCGTGTATATACAACTAATTCAATTTAGATTCTATGTCAACTATATTTGCTTTTGCTTCTCAAAACCTTTGGTCCATGTGATTGTTGTAGATTTAATTTTCCTCAGATTTTTAGAAAACTAAAACATAGTTGTCTCTTCTATTATTGGGTCAATACATCTCCACTCATTTTTTACTAAATTTATAAAATTCCTTATCTTCTAACAAAATAGCATTCAACTTGAAAGGTCCTAGTTTCTCTTGATATTTTTTAACTAAAAAAAATCGATGAATGATTAGATATTCCAGCTTAATCTATACAAGACCTTAGTATTTCCGTGAGGTTTTTAGAAACTAAAAATCTATCCAAATTTCTAGAAATACCTTGTTTTCTAGATCTTTGATTCCTCCAATTGGAAACTAATTTAATAGGTTTCTACATCACACAACCCTACATTATGGATCTTCTATAGGAAAATTTCAGTGAGGGGATCCATTCTAACCTCCTCTCCATATATTTCTACTCATTAAGTTACCAAAATTAAGTTCCCTCCCACCACTACATTTCTTTTTTAAAAACAAATTGTATAAATAACTCTTCCCAAATTACCCTTCTACCACCATAATGACCATACATGTTGACTATAGAAATCAATTTTCCTAGTTCCATTGAATGTGAGTCTATAACCACACCTGCCTCAACATATACCTTGTTGACTAGCTAGAAGGAGGAATTCCATATTAATACATTCACCCTCGATCTTTAATTTGAGTCTATCCCTTCAAAGTTCCAATTTGATAGGAGAGAGATGAGGATGGCTATTGTTTTTTTAATCTAGTATAGTCTCTTGGATTAAAGTTATATTTGGCTTATGAAGTTTAAACAAATACTTTAAGGCTATTTTTAATAAGATATCCCAATATCTCTAACATTTAAAGATATGATAATCATTGATTCTCTTTCCCTTGGGGTTGTCCTACTCTAAGAAGCCAAACTATGGATTTTTGTTTACGAGATAAAGTTTCCTTCTCAATATTTTTTGTGCAATTTTTAAGAAGGATTTCATTCCTAATATAAAATCTTGAGATTGACTTATCTCAAGACTCAATCCCCCTAATATCTATCCATACCTAGCATCTCCTTTAAAAAAATTCAAGGATCTTAGGGCATATCTACCATAAGATATACTTGTACGATGGTGATTTGGAGGACTTGATGGGAAAAAGAATCTAATAGGGTTGTCTAAGCTTTGCTTTTTTCCTTGGCCTAAAATATCTCTATCTAAATAGGGTAAGAACTTAGTAATTTTTACACCCTTCTCCTCTACTTGTTCTAAGCCCTTGATAGAAAGAGGTTGTAGAGTCCCCCTTGGATTTAAAACCCTTTCCCCTTCCTCCTTTTGACCATAATATTTCTCCTCCTTGCATTCCCAAAATGAAGAAACAACACCACCCTCTTGCAATGTCCTATCGAAACTATGGCCTATCAAGACCTCCATATAGGGGCTTAGCCCATGATAAAATGATATAGTAAGTTTATCATTATTAGAATTTAAATCCCCATCCCTATAAAAAGGTAATATTAGGTTCGGTCTATTAGCAATTTAGCAAGATTATCTCATAGGATTCAATCATAGAATCATATAATAACATCAATATTCAATCACATATCAAATAAACATGAATCTCACATAAATCACACTAAAAGCTTTATTGATAATAAAACTCAAGCAATGCATAAAGCAAAGCTTATTCGAGTTACAAATTACATTGTTTTATCTCAATATAAAGATACATGAGACCTTTCATATTACATAAATCTTGGATTTTGCTCTCCTCAAACTCATAGGAGAACTTGACTCTTTGTCTTATTTTCTTACATAAAAGTCCCACATATCACATAAGGAAAAAGTATCTCATGATTGAATGTAACTCCCTACTTCTAAAATAGACACATCACACTCATAAATCTTCACTTATTAACTAGATACATCACACACTTAAATACATAACACTTTTACACTCCTACTAACTTAATACATGCTTTATACATAAAATCAAACTCACATCCTAATTTAAATATTTATGATGGACCAAATAATGTAATACCTCCAACACCTCTTGTATTACATTATTTGGTATTAAGGGCTTTTGTCTTCAATATCTTAGTCTCTTCCTCTTGTATTCATTATTTGGTTCTAGATTTGATGCTACTTGTGGTTTTGGTGCCTCTAATTGCTTCTAGAATTGTTTTAAAGATAATTCTTTGAAGAAGCTTGTCAAGTGCCATCATTAATATTATTTTTCATTTATCATTATGATTATTTTATTTTTGTCAACAATATTCTTGAGGATGATTAATTCTTCTATAGAATTTACAAGGATGAATGTTCCAACATTTTATTCATTGTGTCCAAATCTATTGCAATGATTACATTTTTTCATGTGATGTATATTATTTTAATTTTTTGAATTATCATTGTTATTTTGAAGAACATTAGTGTCATAGTTTGTATTTTCCATTAACGATTTGTTCTTTGATTATTCTCTTTTTGTCTTGATATCATTTAGAATAATAATTTCCTTGTATGCATTTTTCCATGTACTGATAGATATTGCAATATGATGTTCACAATGACTACTAGTATTTTTCAGAAGATAATGTAGGTAATGTTGAAGTATCAAAGATTTTTTATCTTTAGTACTTTTGTAAATGAATTGTAGATGTTCGATCAATTATGTTGACTTGTTATTTACAACTTTAGTGGCCTTTTGAGAAATGTATTGCAGCTAATTTTTTGATGTCTTTGAATTATTTTTTGATGATATTCGTGGTGTCGATGAATTCACTTTTTGGGTGACAAATTCACTACTTGGAGAATTTTATCCAAGCCGAAAAATTAGTGAGGGGATAAAGAGGAAAAAATATAGATGATTATTTATAACAAAATACAACTTAGTATTTACTTTGTTTATGTATGTAGATGCTAGATGTTTTGTAGTATCGAGATTGATTCTCTTGTACCCTAAATTGACCATGATGTTGATGGAACTAGAAGTTTTGAAAATGATGGGGTTGGGATATTTGGTGATGATGCCTAGTATTGAGTAAAACCATGCATTATTGACAATTTTAGTTGAGGTGGCACTCAAAATATGCCACCTTCCTTTATCAACAAGGGAGATGTAGGTGAGACACTAGAGGATCCTTTGGGTTCCTATTTGAGATGCTCACACACAGATGAGCTAGGAAAAGACATGGTCCATTCAAATATTGAATCATGGCATACAATTCTAGCTAAGAAGGTATGGCATTGATATCAATGCCATATATCAAACCAAGTTAACTAATTGAATTACAACACTACTATGTGCTATAGTTTCAAGCTTGTTGATTGGGGACACCAACAAAAGATTTTTATATTGGGAGTGGGATGAGATCATTGTCTGGATGAGGTATGAATAAGTGTAATTTACCTAGGGTCCTTTTATTTTGCATATATTATACTAGATTCTTCACTTGGTTGCATACAAGGATTGGAAGAGTCTAGTTTGTTGCACTCTCCTACAAGTTTGGGTATGGTAGCACCTATCCATCAGATGACCCATTGGACTACCCAAGGATCTAGTTGATGCATAGGCTCTAGTTGGATTTAATTAGGATCATGCCCATGAGATTGGTAGGAGGACATTTAAAGGAGTGATGATGGAAACATAATGGGTCATTATGAAGAACACAAGCTTATACTGAGATGGGGGAGGGTGAATAGTACAACACTTTTTACGTTTCTTTCCAAATCAATATTATGTAGTGTATAAATAGTAGTATAAATAGCAGTAATCAAAGAAATGCATGAAACACCATACACAATAGAGACACCAATTTAATGTGGTTCACCCAAATATGGCTACTTCCACGAAGAAAATATTTCACTAAATTTTCTCAATCAATATCTTGGTAATCCTTACCAATTACAATGTTTATGGACCTAACGTAACCGTGGAGCGCGTGCCTAGCTAGGCGTACTGATCTATACCATCACAAAAGCACAAAGATCCACACAAATACATAAATTGAACAAAGAAAGCCAACGTATGCAAAGTTTCTTGTATTAATATTTAAAGGATCTCGGATTACAAAAATGCCCTCTTAGGGTCACTCGAAAGATGATACAGATGTTACAATTGCCAATGCCCTCAACAGGGTAGGCGCACTTATTGTGCTCCGGTGATTACTCACAAACTGCCTTGGGGTAGAGCTAACCCCCTTCTCCGCAATGTGGAAGGATTATGATATAGGCTCCTTTTTGCACCTGTCTCTCTACGAACAAGAAACAACAACACACGATTACAAATATTGATAGCCTCTCGTGATGAGGCCCTTTAAAGAAATATGCATGTAAATACCATTAAACTAGTAAAACAAGAAAGCATAAAGAAAGACTTTAAGCTATTCTAATTACATCAAGAATTATGCTAAAACATACAAGACATGAATAAGCAAATGATGCGTAGATCAAATATCGAATTAGAAGCAATAAAGCACATAAAATATCCAATGTACTCCTACTTAATGCAACGCATGAAATGTCTAATTCCTACGGTCAGAGTTTCCCTAAGATGCAATTAAACCTATAAAAAGACTAACATGACTAATCTATGCAATCAAAAGCAAAGTAAGTAAGGTGATCATTAACCTATTGCAAACCATAGCTGTGAGGGGCGGTCCGCACTATGAACCATGGCTGACAGCCATGGTTTGACCTCCGATGGGTTTACCCTCAGAATTAGGGGTAGTGGGCTTGACCTCCTTGTCCGAATTGATGTTCAAGGGTCACCTTTGTCATCCTCTGACATATTTGGTGGTCAAATCACTGTGAAGGGCCTTCGTTTGCCTGGATTTGCATTTCTTGATCCTCCTAAGCACCTAGGGCATCCATGGCTAATTGGTCTTTAGATGGATAGCAAAGGGGCTCTCAAATGCACAAAGTCGGTATGCAATTTGATAGGGCTTCGTTGCTCTCTTGATCAGTTAGCTCTCGCTCGATAATTCGCCAGCACTTCGCTATACAAATCATCTCTCCTTCTTCATCCCCTTGGAGGGGGTATTTATAGCATGCCCCTAGGGCTAGGGGTGGCTTCATGGAGAAGCCAAGACCAAGAAGGTTGGTTAGGATAGTTGGGATGGAAGCCTTTGGAATCTTCCATCCTCCAACTGCCTCCTTCTAGATCTCTTGGCCGTTCCAACCGATTTGGCTCGGATGGAAGGCCTAACTGAACTCCAGTTCAGACCACAGGTCATAGCTACGGTCCAGAATGCAGACCGTAGGTGTCAACCATGGTTCAGACTGGAGACCGTAGGTCTGGGCTGCGGTTCAGACTGCTTAGGCTAGAATGCCTAAATTGAGTGGTTAGAACCATTGCTCTATCTTGGAGTCTATCCAAGATCCTTCATATGGTTTTGTAGCATGTCCATATGAGTAGTCACCCTCGACATGACGTATTTTAGGTGTCTATAGATGCCCCTTTTGAGATGCATTGTGAGATCGAACAACGCTGAGCAAAATAGACCTCCTAAAATGATGTCGCAGGTTCTATGATGATCATTAGTCTGATCAACATTAGATGCCCCAAGTCCAGCAAAAGGATGCGCATCCTGGAATCATTGCTTCCAATGTGGGAAGGCTTACATTTGAAAAGTCTGCACTCATCATCAGACATTCGGGTAGCTTTGGTGCTACAATAGGAGTTAGGCCTATATAACCGAAGGATGAGAGCTACAAATGAAATTTCATATTTGCTATTTGCCCCAAGCAGAGGGGGAAGCTTATGATAGCTGTTAGCAATGATTCGCAAGGATGAACGCAATTTTGACAAGATCAAGGGATCTACGATCTTCGGGATCTTCTATTGATTTTGATTATGACATGAAATTATGACTACCCCCTCAAGCGACGAGTCGATGAGGGTAATGACAATGTCTGAAGTGACGAAATCGCTTGACCATAATGAATGATCCTGAACAACTTTAGATTTGAGACGTTTAATGCCTTGGCTAGGCCTAGTTCAGCTTATGATTACAACGCTTAGTAGTATTTGCACATCTCTCTCCCATGGAGCAGTCAGGCTATGATAGCCATCTTAGGGAGTCAAAATAATACAAATTCAAGAAGACTTGTGTTGAATCATATTGTCGATGATTTGCTAAAAAGATGTCATAAAAGAAATGATAATTTTACCCCAAATGTCCTTATTGTGATTTACTCATCTTGTCGGATTGCATGGAGCGCAAGTCGCTGCAACCGCCAATTTTATAGGATAAATCACTGAATACGAGGCGCATTTGGTTTTTCATTGTTTGATTTTTTTTTGTTTAATTTGGCATTTATTGGATTGATCCTGGTGCTTGTAACATCACCAAATTTGCAATTTTGATCATGTATTTTGATTTTTATCCACTGGGAGTCATTAATTTACCTTTTCAGACCTTCCCACGATGGGTTTTTAGTGCATTTATTGCTAGTTGCGGACCACAGGTACGGTCTACGGTTTACATTTCCAAATTTTGGGGACCGCAGGTCAGACCTGTGGGCAAAAAACCCTAGTTTTGGAACCATGGGTGTCAGCTACGGTCCGCAGAGACTAGGAGGACCTATAAATTGAAATCCCATTTGAAATTTTTCATTATTTTCTTGCAACCCTTAGCAAATTGAGAGCTCTGAGAGAGAGAAGACATTCCTTGATACGGAACACTGTCAAAACTCGACCACCATTATACTCGTCTTCCCTGATGGTGGATCCTGATCAACCATCGACTAGCCGGGGGTAGGGTGCGGGCAAGGTAACTCAAAACCGAGACCTCACACTCAATATCAATAAAATGAACCACACTTAAGAAATGCAGAAATTGAACCTCATTAAACTGCCAGTAATGAACCCCACTAGTCTAGGTTAGCTTAGGATTTAACTTTTATGCTTTAGTGGTCTAGGAGGGTACCCAAAATGGGTGCCACTCCTAAACCGTAGTTGGTAGCTACGGTTCCCAATTGGGAACCGTAGGTTTCAGCTACGGTCTCCAATTTCCCAAATTGGGGACCGCAAGTTGTAGTTGCGGTTCCCAATTTGCAAATTGGGGACCGCAAGTTGTAGTTGCAGGTTGCAATTGCTAGTTTTTTTTAGCTCTGCTTAGCTAGATTTAGCTTACATTATGTTTTTTGCTTTTTTAAAAGTTAACTTCTAGAGCGTAGGAGCCTGACTTGATGAAGACTCTCTACGAGGCCTTATCGGATGATGACCGAGCATGGTTCCGAGCCATCGAGTTCAGTTATGTCATGGATCTACCCACCATTAGGGTAGATCAAGCCTATATCACTACGTTGGCCCAACGCTGGAATGCGTGGACCAACACATTTCACCTTCCTCCCGATGAGATGACCATCACCCTAGAGGATGTCTACAGGATCTTTAGGATCCCCATCGATGGTGAGGCTATCATTTCCTCTACCTACATGGCAAAGGATGTTATTTTTGCTGCCATCTTCGGTGATCAGAGCATCGATGCACAGGATGATGTGGACCATGGAGGGGTGCACATCGGTGACTAGTATCGGGATGATGTCTTCTCTATTCGAGAGGCCCTCTTTATGCATCTCATCATTCAGATTGTCCTTCCAGACTCCTCGAGCATGAGGATTCCTTAGAACATGTTGGACCCTACTTGGAGGGTGCTTCAGAGCTCGATGGAGGAGCCACTACTATTGGCCTAGGGGAGCACCTTACTATGCCAGCTCTACAAGGAGCTATACCAGATTATAGAGCAGAGCCATAAGGGCATCAGCTGTAGCCTGTTGCTATAGATCTGGGGGTGGTAGCACATCCAGATCGAGCATCCTATTGATCTACCTCTATGCATCACTACCCTAGATGATGATCATCAATGTTACACCACATGCTAGCCTCGTGCTGAGGAGGGTATCCATAGTAGGGCTCATGCTAGGGACATAGAGCATTACATCATTAAGTTTGCATCACTTGGATCGAGGGACATCATCTAGTGCCCCTACATGGATTGCCCTACATGGCCAGAGGTGGACGAGTGGCTATGATGGGCCCACCAAGATAGATGGCTTATCTAGCATAAGCTAGAGGTCCAAGAGTATCAATTTTTCTCTCGTGTCCTATGATAGTTTAACCTGGTGTAGGACCTACCAGATATGCCCTTGAGGTACAGATGCCTAGCTCTAGAGAGGGATCTCCTATTGATAGTTCCTCCACCATTAGGAGATGCACCCGATGACTTCCAAGAGTTAGGGGTTGAGACAGCTGGGACCACGCCCGACTATGATGGGTGGTGGTCTCTATTTAGATGGCATGGGATAGGGCCTCTAGGTCGAGAGCCAACTGAGGCAGAGGTAGAGGCAGATCCTGATGGGCGTAGGGTGCACCAACATACTGAGGGTGGTTGGGGCACAGAGGCCATCGTTGAGGACCTACCAGAGATCGACCCTGAGGAGGATGCTCCAGAGGAGGGTGAGGTCCCTCCTAATAGCATAGAGGGATGTGCTAGCATAGGTTGTTGACTTGTAGAGTCATATTGGGTGCTTTCATACTTAGCAGTGCGAGAGAGATACCACCATCGCCACTCTAGAGGTGAAGGTGGCTGACAGGGAGTGATGCCTGACTAAGGTGCAAGGCCAGGTATAGGAGCTCATGACTCGAGCTACCGATGTAGAGGCCTAGGTGTAGAGACTATAGACTACCCTAGAGTTAGCACAGGCATAGTGGACTACAGTAGAGGTAGAGTGAGATCTCGCACGAGCAATGAGGGGGACTATGCTACCTCCTCAGGCTATCATGGGGCCTCCTATAATACCAATAGTAGGTACAATAGCTACATAGGATCCGATTGCTGAGGTGACATGACTATGCGGTATGGTCATGAGGACCAATGAGATGCATGCAGCCCGGCTTGCTCGTATTGATCAGCTAGTTGGCTACATAGAGATGCATGGGCTATAGGTTCTTGAGGATCCTTTTACATTAGAGTCTCAATGTACCAGGTCTAGGACCTTAGGGTAGTCGATAATGAGCTCGAGTCATAGGACTCATAGGACTGAGAGGATGCATAGGTCCTCTAGTACACACATGATGAGGTCGTAGGCCAGGACTAGAGATCTAGGGTAGACATTAGGGGCCTCCAGTCAGAGGACTAGCCTACTGTAGTTACCAGTTTCTCATGTGTTGGGTGCGTTAGGCTTTGGAGGTAGGCAAGATCCATAGCAGGATCCACCATAGGTGCCAGGTCAGCCAGGAGAGCAGGCTCCAGAGCATAGTGCAGAGGGAGGCGGTGAGAGCTCCAGTATAGGGGGAGCAGCCTAGATCTAGGTTATAGCAGCTATCGGCTATAGTTTGGATGTTCTTATTTTATGTGTAAGGTCGAGGACCTACATAGTTGTAGCCTATGGGCATTTTGTACTCCCTATGTACTCGTTTGGACACACATATATATGATATGATATTTCATGGCTCATTATGTGTACATGTTTATTTATTATTTTTGATTTTATGTTTATTTGATGCACATGGATGCAATGCTTATTTAAATGCTATGTTTATATGATGCGATGTATGGATGTCATGCACTAGATAGCTATTCTACTTTATGATGATGATATGCAGTGATCTAGATGAGTAGATGTGCGACATATGATGTATGTAGATGGATGCGATGTTTATTTTTAACGCATATTTATTTTTGCTTTGTGGGCATGCGTATATTTTATGCAGTTTATGATATGCTATGCAATGTATGGTAATGCATTATGTACAGAATCATAATCTAATGGAAATGAACCTGTATGCTTTAATCACTTAAAACATAAGGAATGAATGTAAACTGTGTATATCAATTTTTAAAATATGACACCACAGAATGTATAACAATCATGCAAAATAATTGATAATTCTCATTACAAGAACTTAATCAATTAATCACCCATATATGAAATGCAGTGAAATGGATTGGTATAATGCTAATGAATGAATATGTCATTCTGTATATTTCTTCTTTGCTGCACTATATAGTCAGTGGTCGTCTAAACATCATTTCTGATATTCATGCGGTATCTATCCTATATATTTGATTGTGCTTTGTAAAAATGCATTCTGATGAATGAATGACTCATATCTCTGAAGTCTAATGATATTTGGTATCTTGTTGCTATTGGAGCACTTTTTGGGGTTTTCCTTGAGACTCAAACACCCTAGTATACTTCTCCAAAAATCACATACTAACTGTACAAGGCTTATATTGGACAAGGCTTTTGCCGTGATAGACCCAACTATTCATTATCCCTGTGTGTGCATGTGAGTATTTTTAGATAGATCGTAAGCATACCCCGTATGTCAGTCGGGACTCTTTCAACCCATATGTGAGATAAGGTTCCTCATACGATCGTACCATCCTTGTTTTAGCTTTGATTAGACTTATACAGCTAGACAATCCTAGGTACCTAGAGCTAGCTCATCTTGCAAATTGATCAGGGCTACCCCTCCAAATGCAGGTGGGACTCTTTCAACCCATTGCTACGTTTGGGGATCACCCAATAGAACTACCCCTTCGATTGCAGGTGGGACTCTTCCAACCCATTGTTGCGATCGGGGATCACTCTATGGCTTTCGAAAGGTGGACAATCCAGGGATTCAAGTTCTCACCCTTCTTACTTGCTCAGATGTAGTGATAAAAATCACTGTTAGTCCACGTGTTACCATTTTCTTTGAGCAAGGGATTTTTATAGTGCTTTTGATTCACTATGTCACTTTACATTTTGAACTTGAAATTTGTACTTTTTGTTGCACTTTGTAACTTGGGATTTAACTTTTGTGACTTTGGGATTTATAGGGGAAATTCTTGTCCTTTTGCCAAAGTACACCTTTCTAGACCGACTATTTGCAAGATAAGCAGGTCGTGAAACCCATCTCTCTAGATACCTAAGATTGTTGTCGCAACTTTCATCCTCTCTCGTCTTAGCAGGATTTTATATTGTTTTGCTTAGTGACGGGATTCTGATATGTTGAAGCACTATCCCAACTAATGACCTTGTCTATAACAACAAAGCAAGCTTTCTACAATATCTGAAGAACTCACTAGGTATGGCTGAGTGACAGGAAAACTTTAACATACATATATGTTTCTCCACAACAGGTATCATGTATGAATGCAATGAATTATGATAAATGCAAGGGTGCATGATTGTCATACAAACGTGTGACTGTTTGTAAAATTTTGATAAACGCATTACACTCTACTATGGAATGCAACGGATGAAAAATGCCTAAATGCAATATGATGATGTGAATGCATGTGTGAATGCAAATGAAAATGCAAAATGTAAATGCAAATGTTTTTGGATTTTAAGCTTTATCAATTTTTTTTTGGACTTTTATACATTTTTCTTGATTTTTATAGATTTTTGAGCTTTCATATTTGACCAAATGATGAGTACATGTCCTTGGAGCTTTTTAGGGTTGACCAAGCGATTTTTAGAAATCCTTGGAGCCTTTTGAATTGACCAAAGGTTTTACAACCACCTTTGGAACCTTTTTAGTTGACCAAACTCTCAACAAGAGGGCGTGGAGCCTTTTGGGATGACCGAGAAGCTATAGGAACTCTCGAAGCCTTTGGGTTGACCAAACAATTTTTGGAAATCCTTGGTGCCTTTTCTTGACCAAGCTTCTTAATCAGAGAGCTTGGGGCCTTTTGGGATGACCGAGCGATTGAGACAAAACCCTTAGGGCTTTTGGGTTGACCAAAGGCTTACAGATGCCTTTGGTGCCTTTACTACACTCTCAAGCATAGAACGCCTTAATATGGATGATATTGAGAGGCTCAAACTCTTCTACACCCTCTAGCGACGTTAGGTGATAGGTTCCTAGACCAATATTTTTAGATATGATGTAAGGCCCTAGCCAGTTAGCCATGAATTTGTCTCGCATGTTAGGTGGCAAATTCGAGTTCTGTTGGTTCTCTTTCAGCACAAGATCCCCAACTTCAAAGTCTCTCTAGTGGACTTTGATATTGTAAGCTCATTTTAATCGCTCTTGATAAACGTGGAGATGCTCGAGGGCATTCACACGATGTTCATCAAGCAACGTCAATTGATCGAGGTGAGCTTGCCATGTGGTGTCATCATCGATGAACTCTTTCAATGTGACGTGCAACATTGGAATTTCCAACTCCAAGGGCATAATGGCCTCAGCGCCATATACTAGTGAAAATGGTGTTGCCCCAATAGGCATCCGAATGCTAGTCCTATAAGCCCATAATGCAAGGGGCAGTTGTATATGCCAATCCTTGTGGTGTTCTTGCACTATCTTTTTCAAGATGGCTACCATAGTCTTGTTTGAGGCCTCAACTTGCCCGTTTTCTTGCGGATAATATGGAGTTGCAAAACTATGTTTAATGTGGTATTTAGATGTTAAAGCCCACATAGTTTTGTTCTTAAAAGAAGTTCCATTATCCAAAATTATTTTGGATGGTATCCCAAAATGACATATGATATGCTCGAGAATAAATTCTATGATGCGAGCTCCAGTGGTCATTGTAAGGGGAATGGCTTCCACCCACTTTGTAAAATACTCAGTAGCCATGATAATGAATGTATGTCGGCCTGACGATGGAGGGGAAATCTTGCCAATCAGATCTAGTCCCCACTGAGCAAATGGCCAAGCCGCTTGAATGGGTTGTAAGGCCTACGATGGCAAGTGCATAAGATTAGCATGATGCTGACATTTAACGCATTTCTTGACATACACATTGCAATCCTTCTCCATAGTGGGCCAATAATAACCCATGCGAAGGATGCATTTGACAATAGCCATGCCGCTAAAATGGCCACCGCACGTACCATCGTGAGCCTCTAAAATTTCCCAAGATGACTCTTGGGGCTCAAGACATCGAAGGAGAACTCCTTCGTAGCCGCGTCGGTACAAAATGTCTCCTATCAAGACATACTTGGTCACTCTCTATTTAAATGTGCATCTTGTGGCATGTGACAATCCCTCTGGGATCATACCAAGCTTTAGGAAGTCTTGGATTTGCAACATCCAGCTTTGACAAGCCTCAACTTCGACTGCTAAGATGACCTGCTCCCCCTACGTATTTAACTTTGCAAATGCAGACTAGGAAACAACCTTGTGGTGAATGGTAGTACCACTCCCCGTAGGACTCTGAGAAGTCAATGACTCCTAGGGTGCCTGCTTAAGAAAGTCTTCCGCTCTATGGAACCAATCAGTTGTTGGTTCCACGACAATCATGTTGACTGACTCTTTGTTATCAAAGGTTGCACGCTCCACTGTTGGGTGCGAGAGCATTCTAACATGGATGGTAGTAAAATCGATAGATAGATTCTGAGGGATCAAGGACCCCAAATATGCCATGGTGTCTACGAACCTATTTGATGAACGAGGGATTGCCTCGATGTCATACCATTCAAGTTTAGCCAGATAAGTGGCAACAAGATCTTTGTAGGCTTTCAGTATGGGACATCGACACTGAAAGAGCCCCTTAACCTGGTTAACTATGAGCAGAGAATCACCAAAAATGTTCAATATTTTAATACCCATGGTGATGGTTGTGTGGAGGCCCAAAAGTAGGGCTTCGTACTCAGCATTATTGTTGGTGCACAAAAAGTCTAACTTGAATGACAAGGGCATTGGAGCTCCTTGTGGCATGAAAAACACTATTCCTGCACCACCCCCTTGCTCACACTTTGAACCATCAAAAAACAATGTAATATCAACATTATTCTCTGGTTCCTCGGGTTTGGGAGCTTCAGATATTATGAAGACCGCATCATTTGGAAGCTCAATGGTTAGAGGCCTACTGTTGGACAGTGGTGCCTCAGCCAGTTGATCAGCTATGACTTGTCCCTTGATGGAATTTTGGCTGATGAATTGCAAATCAAATTCTATCAATAGCATGATCCACTTTGTAGTACGTGTGTTATGATATGTCTTGCTCATCATGTACTGCAAAGGATTCTATTTTGATATAACATATGTTGTATGACTTAGCATGTAATGCCATAATTTCTTGGTAGTGAACACTACTGCTAAACAAAGTTTTTCAACATATGCATATCTTGACTCATAACTCACCAAGGTGCGACTGATGTAATATACGGCTTGCTCTTTGCCTTGCACGTTCTTTTGGGCTAACATGGTCCCTAATGCAAAGTCGGTTGCCGATATATATAGCAGAAAAGGCTCATCTGGCCTTGGTGGAGCTAGTACTGGTGGCGTTGCTAGGTATTGCTTAATCTCAGCAAAGGTTGCTTGGCAGTCCTTGTCCCAATCAAATGGGACCCCCTTGTGTAGCAATCGATTCATGGGTCGACACTTATCCGATAATTGAGTGATGAATCACTTTATGGATGCTACTTTGCCCTGAAGGCTTCTTAGTTCTTTGATATTAGTGGGAGGACGCATCTCTAAAATAGTCATGACCTTTGTTGGGTCTACTTCGATGCCTCATTTAGAAATGATGAATCCCAAGAGTTTACCTAAAGTTATGCCAAATACACACTTCTTAGGATTCAACCTGACATTGTGCTCTATCAGGCGATCGAAGACCTTCCTTAAGACCTCTGCATGCTCTGCTCACAGCAATGACTTAGCTAGTAAGTCATCGATATAATCTTCTAAGATTTTATGCATGTAGTCATGAAAGATATATGTCATAGCCCGCTGATATGTGGCACCAACATTTTTAAGACCGAATGGCATAACTTTGTAGCAAAATGTCCCCCATGGCGTTATGAACGTGGTTTTATGCTGATCTTCGGGTTTAATCCGAATCTGGTTGTATCCAAAAAAATCATCCATAAGGGAGAGCATTTCATGACCTGTAGTGGCATCTACCAGAGCATCGATATTTGGCAATGGAAATGAATCTTTGGGTGTTGCCTTGTTGAGATCTCTAAAATTCATACAAATACGGACCCTTCCATCTGGCTTTCCTACGGGCACCATATTGGACACCCATTCTGGATAGTCGATGGAGATGATGAACTCTACGTCCAACAACTTTTGTAACTCGTCTTTCACCATTAAGGCTACTGTTGGATGCATTTTTCTGAGTTTTTGCTTGACTGGCTTCTTCGATAGATCTAGCGATAGGTTATGAGTAACCAATTTTGGATCTAGACCCGACATGTCTTTGTAAGTCCAAGCAAAGAGATCAGGTCTCTCTTTCAGTAGAGGGATGATGCTATCACGCTCATCCAGAGTGAGACTCTCTCCAAATATAACCTTCTTTGGATTGGTGGGATCTTTACTGATATCCACATCGAAGGTTTTCTCTACTAACATATGTGATCCCTCCTCAAGCTGGTGAGGCATAGGAATCAGATGGATGTCATCAACCAAGTTCACATGTTCCTCTCGGGAAGCATTCTCGGTGTGACAAACATCATGAGCATAGCCTAGCACAAAATGAAATGGTTGCAGCATTTCTTCATTAGGGAAGAAATCTTCAGGCCGGACCGGTGAGTCAACGTGATCCCAATCGATAGCATCCATGTTCAGATGTAGCGGTTTGGATGGATCTATTGGATTGTGGAGTGGCATGGTCAAATCAATGGAGACCATATTGATGGAATGGAATTGATCTCCGAAACCACATGGACAAAACCCTATCCCTGAAGCGTAGCTTTCATACCCAAGATCTGGTTCGGATGGTATGGGCACAAACGGATCCTCTCTATGGGATGTCAGTATAACTGGATCCTCCTGGTGCACTAGCTACAAAATGGGATCTCTCGACTCAAGGAGCTCCACGTACGTAGGTGGATCGGGAAAGAGTTCCTGATACCTCTCTTCGAGCTCTCTTCTTTCCCTCAGGCTGCGATGGAGATTAATCTCCCGATGCAAACCTACAGTTGTAATAGGTGGGGGACCTCTAGGTGGAGGCCTATTACGTAAGTGGTGAGGTCCCAAATAGGCCATCTCCATCGAGTCCTCATCATCATTGTACAAATACAATCCATCACTTCCCCCTCTTCTAAGGAGCGATTTGGTAGATGTGGTCCCATGTATCTGATTCTACGATCGCTATCATCACTATCTAGATAAATCTGATAGAATGATCATATATATGATACTGTCATATAAACTGGCACTACTCTTTCCTTAGAGCGCTCAGTGTTGGGAGGGACTTCCTCCATAACATGCTCTGATTCCCTAGGCAATAGATATTGTGGATACACGAGCCTGGAATCGATCCTCTCATCTACATCATCATGGTCACTACCATGGATGGGCCACTCTATTGTGTCTATGCACAGTGGGAGATTAGTTGGGTGAGGCTTTAAGCAAGCCTCCTCTATTTCATCTTCATAATCACTATCGGCTATGAAGCGCTCGTTCATCTCTTCCACTTGTTCCATAGGTAGCAGATGGCGTATAAACGTCGGCCCTAAAAAATTCGGCTTGATTTCCTCCTCAGATTGATCATCATTTGAGGATTCATCATCTGCATAATAACTAGGTCCACTCATTTTGGAGGTGGACTCCTCTCCATCATCATCGCAAAGATCTCCTAACTTGAGATCGCCTACAGTAGTGGGGTTATGCCCCTGCATACCAGTGTCATTGGTAGCACCATGGATTTGGTTACCCAGGTTGTCTCTGGGGTTGTCCTCTAAGGGCCCATCATGGTATGAATCAGGTGGCCCTATGGTAACAAACGATACCATCTGGCGAGTCCTCCAATAGCTGGAAGGATTAGGGTGATATGGATTAAAATCCACATCGTCCCCTAGACTCAAGTACATGTGATCTAAGGATGCAACAAGCAGATCGTCATGACCCCATACTTGTAACCCTAACCCAAACCTATCAGTAGCTAACTGATAATGAGGTTCGAGTGGGGTTCTACGTCCCTATTCAAAAATACCAAGGTCATGCCCATGCCAATGATACGACTCAAAAATGTGCATGGCATATTTTGGGTTGGATAGATAGTGCACATTCATAGTGAATGGCTCATCATCATCTTCATCTATGGACATTCTGGTGGGTGCTTGATCTAGCCCTACATAGACGAAGTTTGTTTGGTTGGGTGGCTCACCCAATGACACTACAGATCCAATCAAAAATTGATGGGCATGCGGTCGGCCCATCTCTTGTGCAATTTTTAGGATAGGTCCGAAAGTAACATTTTGCACAAGATACTCACCCAACCCTGTGTTGGCCAGATGAACGGTCACCTGTGGTGCAGATGACCCTGCTGAAGATGCAGGTGAAGCAGGTTGAGGTGCCTCCTCGACTTTATCTTGAGGTTCTTCCACATCCATGGGAGTGGGAGTCTCATTGGCGACTGGTCCAGGCATATGATTTTCCACTTTCTCGCCCAATTTCACCTTTAGCTTCTCGACTTGTCGATGCATTGACGATGCAATCAGTTTTAGAGAAGTTGTAGTCGTATGCTCAGATCTGTGTGACACAGATGTCGATGATTGAGCATGGGCTACTGGTTTACCTCTTGGAATCTTAACCGATGAAATAGGTCGGATATCCAAGTGCATCGATGGGAGTACAAAACCCCCAGGCAAATCTGCTAGGTTCATGAACTTGAATGGTTCTTCATCCGAGGACACTACGTGAACTTGTCCCTCATGAATGTATTTCATGCATTGATGCAAGATAGAGGGGATGCAATGCATTTCATGAATCCAAGGCCTTTCGAGCAAAATGTTGTACTGCATGGTACCCTCTATCACGTGACACATCACAGAGATGGTCTTGAGTCCCACCTGAATAGGTAGAACAATTGTACCAACCATCGAGCATAGTGCATCATTAAATGCTCTCAACGTAAAGGTGGTAGGCACAATGTGTGATTTGGGTAGCTTGAGATGGCTCAGTGCCTTGGTCATAATTATATTGATCGAGGACCCAGTGTCGATCAAGACCCTTTTGAAAGGCATGTGGTTAACACACGTGATAATATGCAATGGTGGGTCAGCCGTAATAGTAGGAACCATCTTCACTTCATGATCATAAAATTGTATCATGGGTTCCTGACACTATTGTACATGTCCCACAAAATTTGTAAATGCATGGGCATCTTGGGACTATACCTCAATGGACCTCAGAATGTCCATAAGAGTCTCCCTATGTCTAGGGGACTACTGAATAAGCTCATATATTGACAACTTCGTAGGAGTTATCTGTAGGTTCTGAACTAACCTGCTCCTTATGGTCACCACCGGTCTAGCTGGTGGGCCTGGAATGTTTTGAGCTGGTCGTTGATCCGGCGTAGCTTGTATTCTAATGGGAGCATGAGGTTGATTCGGTTGATCATACCTCCCATGTCTAGTAACAACATTGACCATGCCTACGAACCCCTGGGTAGGTGGTTCGATTCTCACTTGATTGACCTGGTCGACATTGTTACGAGGTGCCTCATGATTAGGAAGTGGATTCTTGAAAATCCCCATGTTTCTATTGTCGGGTGCCTATGGGTTTCCTGGTACTACCAGCTCTCCTTTTTCTATCATGTTCTGCATGATGTGTTTGAAGGACCAACATGTCTCGATGTCATGGCCTTTCGCTCTATGGAATATGCAGAATAGATCGTCTTGATGCCACTTTGACTTTGGCACATTCGGATCTACTAATTTGACCTCAGGCAATCGTATGGCCTTGGCCTCGCACAGTTGATGGAAAATCGAAGTCATCGATTCCGTCAAGGGCGTGAACTGGCGAGGTGGGCGCTCTTCTTTGTTTTTGCCCTTATAGTTGTTTTTGCATGTCTCATAACGCGCAGGAGGAGGTTGGGCCTGATAATTAGGCTTTTGTTGTCCCTTGTCTTCTCCTCCGAGATTTAGTACTACTTGATTCACGTGGGCCTGCTTGCCCTATTGTTTCGTAGTACTCTTTTTAAACCCCTCTTTCCTGGTCTTGAGCTTCAAGCTGCCTTCTTGCAACTTGATGTCCTCGATCACCCTGGCTTGCACCATAGCTTCCTCGAATGTAGGGTACTACTGTAGCTACAATAGTAGCGAGATGTGTTTGGCACAACTCTTTGTAAACATTTGGGTCAGTTCGGTCGTAGGAATAGGGAATGGTAGCTTTGCCATTATTCTATGCCATCTCTTTTCGTATTGCTCGATGGGCTCATCGTCGCGTTGAGCTAGTGCCACCAAATCAGAAAGGTTGGCCTGTCTCTTGATGCCAAATGAATAGCATTCAAGAAATGCATCGGCCAACTACTCGAAACTAGTAATACTATGTTTCTTCAGTTGGTTGAACCACTCTCGGGCTGGGCCAGAAAGTGTCGTAATGAAAGTGCGCAACAACAAGGCATCCTGACTCTCTATCTAGAAACAAGCATCCAGAAAACTCGTAACATGCTCTTGTGCATCCTCATCACCCTTGAATTTTTCCAACCTGGGCATATCAAAATGCTCGGGATATGGAGGCGTAGGCACCGAGGGGTCTAGAGGTTCATTGTGTATCTTCCTCAGTGTCGGCTTTTGCATAGCCATGCCCTGCCTCTCTATTGCTTTGACCTTATCGGCCAAAACCTTGTACGCCTTAGAAGACAAAAAGTCCTCCTCCCTAAGCTGACATGGAGGTGGTCTAGGAGGTAATGTCTTCTTTGAGGGAGGTGGAGGACATGGCTCTTCCTCCTCCTCAACTTGGTAACTCTCAGGATACCCCTGATCGTATCTGTCTGCATCTATGTGCTCATGCTGCCTCTGTCTAAGATCATTGAGTGATGGTAGTCGCTCCCTCTATTGGGCACTGACATGAGTACGAGCATCTCTTCGCTCCTCATGCATATCGGCTAGGGACACAACCCTCCTATGCACATGCTCTCTATGCTCCTCGAGAGGGTATAGGCCAGCCCTGGCTAGCCGATCCTCCTACTCTATGCGCTCCTTCTGAGCTAGAATACGCTCCTCGTGCATGCGCTGCTCATATAATCTCTATCGTAGGAGCCTTTGCGCTTGAATATTTTCATCTTCAATATGTTGCCTCTCTAGGCGAGCATCATCCAATTGATCTTGGAGGAGTTGACATCTTTGCTCAGACACCAGTCTATGTGATCTATCGATCTGGTCGGCCGTAGGAGGCCTCCGATGTGTGTGCTCTATGCGAGCTACCTTATGGGTTCTATACCCATCAGAAAAATGTGTGGATGGTGGACGTGTGACATGAGGGCGCTTAGAAGCCTCTCCATGCTCTCTAGTGATCTTGATACAACTATCGCTATGCTCACTCGGAGCACGAGTGGGTGGAGCTGTAGGCTTGTAGCCTAGCTGCTCAAGAACACTACCTAGACCATCTAACTATCTAGACCTCCACCGCTCATGCGGTGGTGTTCCATTAGCTCCCACCTTTGATATATCAATGGTGATCTTGCATGGTGAGCCACGCATGGGAGTATGGGTGGACCTATGCTCGAAAGTGAGCCTATCCTCCTACCCCTGAATGGGTGGATCTCTGATCCATCTATACTCTGACGGTGGAGGGTTAGAACCTCCTATGGACTTAGTACGTATGGGAACCAACTTGGTCCCCTGCACAACATATTCCTCGGTCGATCCCATGGATGCGCGTGTAGTGCGGTCTCGATAATGGCTTTGGGGGAGAGCATCCTCATGCTGAGAAGCTCCATGCTCAGTCCTATGCCTAGAAGAGTGTACTGAAGCTCCTCTATCGAGGGTCCACTCAATGGGATCTCCCCATGTCGAGTTGTCACCTCTAATGCTTGTCGAACGTCATTCGGTTCGCTCATGTGTATGAGGACTCGACACATGCTATTGTGAACCAGTTGGGGGTTGATCATGGGCATCGATCCGAGACCTTTGTCGATCACCCCGTGTGTTCACCATTTGTGTACCTAACGTCTAGATGTGTTTTATTATGCAAACAAAGTATACAAATGATGATTATCTCCTTTTAAATTTTTATTGTGAGCCCTAAACTATTTGATGTTGTTTTCAGATGTGTTGTATCAGTGTTAGAAACTCTCACGTGTTTTGAAATATTGTTGGATTTTAAACTCAGTTAAATTGGCTTTCACCTATATACTCGCACAAGCCGAATATGGTAATGAAGTCCATACTCAACGAAGTAGCATAGGTACTACCAACCCTCACCCAACACACCGTGCGTAGTGATACACCCTTTCGAAGAAGAGTGCATGCTATTTTGCATGGATAGGACAGTTCTTGGGTCGGCCTTGGCAATGAGTGGGTCCCGATAATACAATTTCAAATGAGCCAACCAAGTGGTAATGACATCCACTGTTGGTCTCAATCAAGTGGGTTGGATGTGAGAGCCCAATGCCACTGATGTTTAAATGGAACGTGGTGTGTGTGGTTCCTTTTACTTTGTGAAAATGACAAATGCATCGAAGAGCATAATGATCATTCCTACATGATATGCATGAAAAGAAAGGAACATTTCAAATTTAGAAAGAATGCATGCTAATGTCCTATATGATATTTTGATGATGCAATTACAATGACATGGCCGCTGATTGGGCCTCAAGCATGCAAATGACACACAATCCTTATCAAGGTCATTGTATTTAGGGGCAGACTGCACTCAGAGGTCCGCTATTCCCAACAACGCCTTTCTATTGAACGAAAAATGAAAACAAACTAGGACTTGTTCATTGACCCCTTATATATATATATTTTTAGTTCCTAGTTTGCAATGGTTCGATGATTTCTGGAAAGATACAGAGCAGAAAATTCAACACAGAAGGTGAAATTGGGACCTACCTCAGCTCTTGCTCTACTGCCCACTGATTTTCCTGCTGTCTACCTTTTCCTCTGTGAACCGCAGGTCCGATCTACGGGCTGCAGTGGAGACCGTAGGTTACAACCATGGGCCAAAAAATAACCATAGCTGAAAGCTACGGTTAGCACCTATGAAAAGAAACAGCCAAGAACAGTCAAAATTTAGGGCTAAAATTATGGGGTTCCATCATGATCACCATCTGACGTAACCATGGAGCGCACGCCTAGCTAGGCGTACTGATCTATACCATCACAAAAGCACAAAGATCCACACAAATACATAAATTGAACAAAGAAAGCCAACGTATGCAAAGTTTCTTATATTAATATTTAAAGGATCTCAGATTACAAAAATGCCCTCTTAGGGTCACTCGAAAGATGATACAGATGTTACAATTGCCAATGCCCTCAACAGGGTAGGCGCACTTATTGTGCTCCGGTGATTACTCACAAACTGCCTTGGGGTAGAGCTAACCCCCTTCTCCGTGATGTGGAAGGATTATGATATAGGCTCCTTTTTGCACCTGTCTCTCTACGAACAAGAAACAACAACACATGATTACAAATATTGATAGCCTCTCATGATGAGGCCCTTTAAAGAAATATGCATGTAAATACCATTAAACTAGTAAAACAAGAAAGCATAAAGAAAGACTTTAAGCTATTCTAATTACATCAAGAATTATGCTAAAACATACAAGACATGAATAAGCAAATGATGCGTAGATCAAATATCGAATTAGAAGCAATAAAGCACATAAAATATCCAATGTACTCCTACTTAATGCAACACATGAAATGTCTAATTCCTACGGTCAGAGTTTCCCTAAGATGCAATTAAACCTATAAAAAGACTAACATGACTAATCTATGCAATCAAAAGCAAAGTAAGTAAGGTGATCATTAACCTATTGCAAACCATAGCTGTGAGGGGTGGTCTGCACTGTGAACCATGGCTGACAGCCATGGTTTGACCTCTGATGGGTTTACCCTCAGAATTAGGGGTAGTGGGCTTGACCTCCTTGTCCGAATTGATGTTCAAGGGTCGCCTTTGTCGTCCTCTGATAGATTTGGTGGTCAAATCATTGTGAAGGGCCTTCGTTTGCCCAGATTTGTGTTTCTTGATCCTCCTAAGCACCTAGGGCATCCATGGCTAATTGGTCTTTAGATGGATAGCAAAGGGGCTCTCAAATGCACAAAGTCGGTATGCAATTTGATAGGGCTTCGCTGCTCTCTTGATCAGTTAGCTCTCGCTCGATAATTCGCCAACACTTCGCTATACAAATCATCTCTCTTCTTCATCCCCTTGGAGGGGGTATTTATAGCATGCCCCTAGGGCTAGGGGTGGCTTCATGGAGAAGCCAAGACCAAGAAGGTTGGTTAGGATAGTTGGGATGGAAGCCTTTGGAATCTTTCATCCTCCAACTGCCTCCTTCTAGATCTCTTGGCCGTTCCAACCGATTTGGCTCGGATGGAAGGCCTAACTGAACTCCAGTTCAGACCGTAGGTCACAGCTATGGTCCAGACTACAGACCGTAGGTGTCAACCATGGTTCAGACTGGAGACCGCAGGTCTGGGCTACGGTTCAGACTGCTTAGGCCAGAATGCCTAAATTGAGTGGTTAGAACCACTGCTCTATCTTGGAGTCTATCCAAGATCCTTCATATGGTTTTGTAGCATGTCCATATGAGTAGTCGCCCTCGGCATGACGCGTTTTAGGTGTCTACATGACCTTTGTCCAAAGGAGATGCTAATCCCATAAATCTAGTTTGTGGATCTCTATCCATAGGAGAACTCCTTCTCCTTTGCTCTGGTTGGTGATATTCTAGAAGACTATTGCCTCCACTGCACTGGCTCTCCACTGAATACTCTTGTCCCCACTCAGAAGACATGTTTTCACTACCCTAGTTGATGGATATCTATCCACTAGAGACTACTGTCCTATCTACTCTATCACCTCCAAAGCTCTATCTCAATTCTGTACTAAACACAGTCCAGTCGGTCTAGCACAGCTTTGCTCAACTCTTGTACTAAACACAGTTTAGTCGGTCTAGCACAAGTTTTCTCAACAAGCTCACTCAAATTTGCACTAAAAATAGTTCATTCAGTCTAGCACAAATATACTCAACTCTTGTACTAAACATAGTCCAGTCGGTCTAGCACAAGTCCACTCAAATATGCACTAAACACAGTCTAGTCGGTCTAGTACAAATCTGCTCAATAGGTCCACTCAAAACCTACTCAAATATGCTCAACAGGTCCACTCAGAACTTGCTCAAATCTACTTAATATGTCCACTCAGAACCTGCTAAAATCTACTCAACAGGTCCACTCAGAACCTACTCAAATCTGCTCAACAAGCTCACATAGAACTTGTCCAAATCTGCTTAATAATTCCTCTCTAGGACTTAACCAAATATGTATTGTAAGATTCCACAAAAGCTCACACAAAATTAGTCCACAAGTATTCTCAAATACTTGCCTCAAATATTCTTAACAAGGCCACACAGAACTTGTCCAATCTCATAGAACCATAAAGAGAATTTTTAGAGACTCAATTTGTTCTACACTCAAAGCTCAATCACTTTCTCAACTCAAATCAATCTCATTGAAGCATAAAGAGAATTTTTAGAGACTCAATATGTTCTATACTCAAAACTCAATCACTTTCTCAACTCAATCTCATAGAAACATAAAGAGAATTTTTAGAGACTCAATATGTTCTATTCTCACAACTCAATCTCTTTCACAACTCAAATCAGAATATAGAATAGTTTATTTTATGGAAATTGAACAATCACTTCATACATCCACTTGACTAGGCTCAATCAACTTACTCAACCAATCACTCAAGAAACAACTCTTGCTCACAAACCCTAGTCCAAGCATGTATCATCCAACTCAAAATATTTCCAACAATGCTCAACAATAAATCTCACATAATAATGATACTCATGATCTTTTCAAACCCTAGTTCAATTTCTTTGTATAACAACTCACTTAAACAACCATGCTTATAAAATATTCTTCACATAACAATGATACTCATGATATTTTCAAACCCTAACTCAAGTTCTTCACACAACCAATGGTTTCAACAACAATTCTTATAAAACAAGGTTTTAATCACAACTCTTAATTTTAGAAAACCTTGAAGCATTAAATCAAAAACTTTCGAAAAGAAAAACCTAATCAAATCCTTTTCACTCCAAAATTTATTTTCTAGTAAGCCATTCAATCAACTCAACCAAAGAAGAATTTGCCCATACCTTTTTTCTTGACAAGTAGTTGATCTCACAAATTTGCCACACTCACAATTACTTCTTTGCCAATATCAATAAGGGTTAGAGGATAATTTTCTCAACAAAAAATAACACAAATAATATCAAATTTACACCTTATCACTCCAACTTGATTAATAATCAACACCCTCACAATAATAACAAAAACCCTTAATTCAAAATAACACAATACCCACAAAGTATTAATCCTCAAATATACTACTATAGCAATTTAAGACTTTATTAAAAGTTAAGAACATAAATCTCCTTATAAATCCTAATGATAATTCTCAACTACCATAACTTTATTACAAAGCAACCTTTCCAAACACAAACCACTAAATAACCTTATACCTCCAACTTAGGCATTTAATTAAAATTAAAACCAAAAAAATATTACCTCGTCTTTGGAGGGAATCAAACCCTCAACGTTACCCCCAATGTGTGCCTTAGCTATAGCCAAAGTCACCGCACGAGCCAAGTGCTTGTTTGAGATTAACAAAGCACCATGTGCTTCTTAATCTCCTCACACTTTCCACTTTGGGCAAAATAACGTGCACCTTGGGCACCTTAACCAACACAACTCACGATGCACCCATCGATATTCGAACGCAAACCCTCTTGCAAGCCAACGCTTTTGTGCTTCCCAAAATACCACTAGGCCACACTGTCCTATGCAACTTTGAGTATTAAAGCTTCCTCCCTTAAACGCTTCTCTGTCACGACTTTTGCAAAAACTCACGAGCTCTTTTCTTCGCATGCAATAATTTTAATTTTCAAGCAAGGATAATTAATTGAACTTTGGACGTTTGTATTTATATGCTTCCTCCATTGTTTTGAAGACGTCGACACTCTCCATGTTATTTTCCATGATTTTGATAAATATTATAAAGGTTTCAAATACCTTTTGTCTTAAACCCAACCTTTGGGTTTATAAAATATATTTAGACTTTATAAAACCCACTTTTGTATTATAAAATATTATAATAAGAATTACAAATATTTTATTTGGGTTTTTACCATATCACCTTTAATATTTTAATAACCATTATTATAATATTCTACCTTTGATAAAATATCTCATTCTCACTATATTCCATGTCGTAAATAATATTTATTTATAAAATTTAAATTTCCACTGAATTTAAATAATTTATAAAAATAAATATTATATCTCCTTTTGAACTCTTAACTTCTGCACTGATTCACTTGATCTTTGGCCTTCTTCCTAAATTTCAAATAACCATTTTTATCCCCTTTGTTTCCTGCTAAAATCCTTGATCATAAAATTATGACTTCATCCGGTGACATCAATGACAACTTTGACTTAGGGACTCAAAATTTCCAACAATCTCCTCCTTTGTCATTGATGGCAACCCATACTCTTCTTACCAAAACCTGACCTTTTTTTATTTTGCTCCCTCTGGGACATTGCTCCACCTAGCTCAATGCTTTCTCAAATATCAAATCTCTCCCCATTACACAAATCTCTCCCCCTTTGACATCAATGGAAAAGGGTCACCTTTGGGGCTCGGAGCTAAGAATGAACCTCTTAGCTTAGCCCCTCCCCCACCTCCTTCTGATGTGATTAATTCTAGGGTGGGAGTATTTCTACTCCCAAAATTCATTGTTCTTTGCCTTTATCCTCTTCCCTTATTTTTTGAGTTTTTTTTATTCCTTTGACTATTTCTATCCGTATCATCATCCCTATTCTTGTCATCATTCCTGTTTCTGTTCCTGTTCCTGTTCCTATTCACATCCAAGTTCCTATTCTTGTTCCTGTTCCTATTCTCATCCATGTTCCTGTTCCTATTCCCGTTCATATTCATGTTCCCATTCATGTTCCTGTTCATGTTCATACATGTTTTTGGAATGTCCGCTCTACACCATTTTGTTGTATGACCATCATTATTGCACTTATAACACTTAATTTTATTATTCCTTCGAGGTGCAAATGTCTTAGGATTTCTCCTAGTGAAGCCATATCCTCTTCTATCATGAACCCTTTAATTCATTGCCTTGTGACCAAATTGATTACATGAGTAGCAATACCCATGGAAAAGCTGTCTATTCTCATATTCATGTATTTCATGTGTCTTGCATTGTGAAGCCATGTGCCTAAACCTGTGACATGAAAAACATCTTCCATTGAAGATTCCTTGTCTTGACATCATTGGTATCCTATTCTGATTGTTGTTCCATATGTATCTTCTCTATGCATTGTTCCTGTATTTGTTGAATCCTTTATTATCTGACTCATCCTATGATGTGTCAATCCCTCTTACATTGTCTTCTTCTGATGTATCTTAATCTAAAGTTTCTTCTTCTTCAAGGCTTGAAGTTGACTCCTCTTCCCATTTATTTTGAACTTGTTTATGATGTGCAAGGTGCAACCAAAGTATTGTCATTGTTGTCAACACAGTCAGGTTGATCAGTTGATGCAATGGACAGGAATGGATAGGAGTTGATTGATGAGCAAGGTGATGGACAAGAGTTGATTGATGAGCAAGGTGCAGCCAAAGTATTGTCATTATTGTCAACATAGACAGAGGATCGGTTGATGCAATGGACGGGAGCACATAAGTCGTTAGATAGATCGGTTGATGAAGTGAACAAGAGTTCAAAGATCATACAGAGCATGTACAATGATTCTCCAAGAAGACCGAAGTGGCCCATAGGCAAAAGCTCAAAGAAAAAGACAAGTAAGAAAACTGTCGCGATATCGCGACATGTTGAGCAAGCATGAGAAACTGTTGCAATTTCGTGACATGTTGGAAGAGAGAAAGAGCAAAGAAAACTGTCACGATTTCGTGACATGTTCGGGGAGAAGGCGCAAGCAAGAAAAACTATCACGATTTCACGACATGTTGGAAGCAAAGAAGGCAAGTAAGAAAACTATCACGATTTCGTGACATGTTCGGAGAGAAGGCGCAAGCAAGAAAGATGTCACGATTTCGTGACATGTTTCTTGGTAAGGAAGAAAGAGGAGAGAGAAAAATATTCATGATTTCATGACATGTTTCGGTAGGAGAAAAGAGGAGAGAAAAAGCTGTCATGATTTCATGACATGTTTCATTTGGAAAGAGAAGAAAGAGGAGAGAGAAAAAGTGTCACGATTTCGCGACATGTTCATTTTCACGGTTCGAAGCGAAGAGGAAGGCAGAGAAAGAAAAGTGTCACGATTTCACGACAATTTGCAAGGACTGTACCGACGAAAAAGTGTCACGATTTCACGACAGGTTCGAGAGAAAGAGTTCGTAGAGAAAAAGTGTCACGATTTCATGACAGGTTCAAAGAGAAAGCGCCAAGGAGAAAAAGTGTCATGATTTCATGACATGTCGGGTTTTCATGACCCAAAGAAGAGATAGAGTGCAAGGTAGCGCATGTGTCATGATTTCATGACATGTGTTTTTGCGGGAAAAAGACAGAGAAAGGCACAAGGCAACGAATGTGTCACGATTTCGTGACATGTCAGGTTTTCGTTGGTGCTTGTGGAGAAGAGTGTACGGAAGAGAAAGATGTCACGATTTCGTGACATGTTCCGTTTTCACGGGCAAGAGACAGAGAAGAGGTCAAGTTAGCGAAAGTGTCACGATTTCGTGACATGTTTCGTTTTCGTTGGTTGAAGCCAAGAAGAGTAGCGAGGAGGCGAAAGTGTCGCGATTTCGCGATAGGTCATGTTTTCGCTGGTTGAAGCCGAGAAGAGTAACAAGGAGGCGAAAGATGTCACGATTTCGTGACAGGTCATGTTTTCGTGGGTTGAAGCCGAGAAGAGTAACAAGGAGGTGAAAGTGTCGCGATATCGCGACAGGTCATGTTTTCATGGGTTGAAGCCGAGAAGAGTAACAAGGAGGTGAAAGTGTCGCGATATCGCGATAGGTCATGTTTTCACGGGTAGAAGGCGAGAAGAGTGCAAAGAGACAGAAGTGTCACGATTTCGCGATGGGTCGCTACAGCACGCTTACTGACAGTTAACTGAAAGTAGAATGACGATTACGAGGGCAGTTGTAGAGGAAGATCATGCAGCCAAAATAAGTAGAGTTAACTGAAGTTAGTGCGGCAGTTATAGATAGAAATCATGCAGCTATTTTAAGAAAAGTCGAAGAAGGAGAAATCGATCAGTCGCATAAATAGAATCAAAAAATGCATGCATGCACAGAAAAGAATACGAACAGTTATGACCAAGAAGATGAACAGTCATGGTAGAGGTATATGTTGCATGTAACGTGTTCAATGAAATGCCCACTCTATATATACAAAAGGAGTTACATAAAGAAGCAGTTTCAGTTGACAAGTGGTAGAAGAGAATGTTAATAGACTGCATGCGTGATTACAGAAGTAACAGAAGACAAGGAGTCTCAATGAGAAATAGGGTTATAAAAGGGCAGTCGTGCAGAGAATTAAGTTGTTGCTCATAGTGAAAAAGTGCCACCGTATAGAGGAAAAGTGCTACGAAAAGAGGGTTGTAAGAGTGCAGTAAGCAGAGCAGTAAGAGTGAGCCGTAAGACAGGGTTGTTAGAGTGCGGTAAGCAGAACCGTTGGAGTGGGTGTGTTTCATGAATTGAAACAGAGATTGGATGAGCAATAGACCAGTGAGGGTCTTGTAAAAGCGAAGGCATATTTATGTCAAAATAGATTCAAAATAGAATTCTGAGTTGGTGCTTGGAATCAGGGGTTGGTGCTCCTTTCTATTGGTGCAGATAAATTAGGGGTTGGTGCTCCTTCTAGTCGGTGCTGGTAAATCAGGGGTTGGTGCTCCTTTCTGTTGGTGCAGATAAATTAGGGGTTGGTGCTCCTTCCAGTGGGTGTTGGTAAATTGATTGTAAAGTTGGTGCTTTGCAAAGGCTAGATTTGGATGGAAGTCCAAACAGTCTAGTTTTGAGGAGTAGCCAAAACTGGTGAACCTCGGTACATCCTGTGTTGTGTGTGATGCTCTCTTGTTGTATTTGCTTTATGTGGTGTTAAGCTTTCATTGTTTTTGCTTTAAGAGTTAAAGTTTTAAGTTATAAAGAGCCACACTGATTCACCCCCCCTCTCAGTGCCATTGTAAGTCTAACAATTGGTATCAGAGCCAAGTTCCTGAACTAGCTCAATCGGCTAAGGTGATCTGGGAAGTGACACAATGGCAGTTGGTGAAGGATTCTCATCAAACAAAGCTCCATTGTTTGATGGGACTAATTACGCGTTCTAGAAAATCAGGATGCAGACATATCTATGTGCGTTGGGATACGACATATGGGACTCAGTGGAAAGTGGATACACAATACCCACCACTCCTCCAACCGATGCTGCCGGTAAGAAACTGTTTGAGAATGACTCAAAGGCAAAGAATGCTATCATGTGCGGTGTAGCAAACAGTGAACTGGTAAAGATCATGAGCTGTAAGATGGCAAAAGAAATTTGGGACAAATTGGAGAGCATTCATGAAGGAGACGATAAGATCAAGGAGGCCAAGTTGCAAACTCATCGAACTTAGTATGAAGCGCTAAATATGAATGACGATGAGAACATAGCGACATATATGCTGAGAGTAAATGAAGTCATTAATGCCATTAGAGGACTCGACAAGAAAATCGAAGACTCTACAATCATAAAAAAGGTACTAAGAACTCTTCACAATAGATTTGATTCTAAAGTATCAGCTATAGAAGAAGCCAAAGATCTAAATACGTTTAGTATGGATGAGATGCATGGTTCGTTGACTGCATATGAGATGAGAATAGGAAAGTCTGATCCCACAGACAGAGAAGCTACTTTTAAAGCCCACAAAAATATGAAAGCAAAACAAGAATCCGGAGATGAAGAGACATCAGATGAGATGGAAGCAAACTTTGTCCAAAAACTAAAAAGGGGACAAGGAAAATACAGAGGAAAGCTACCATTTAAATGTTTCAGCTGTGGAGGCATTGGGCATGTTGCAGCTAGATGTCCGTTTAACAAGGAGAACGAAAGTGATGAAGAAACGCACCGAGAAAGAAGTGACTGGAAGAAAAAGACGAATTTTAGAAAGGACAACTTCAAGAAGAAAAGTTTCATATCCAAGAATGTCAGCTCCTCTGAAGACAGATCCGATGAGGATTCTGAAGAAGAAACAGGTGAAATTCTGTTCATGGCATTCGAAGAAGAAAAGACAGAAGAAAGGGAATCATGTCTCCTTGGACTGAAGGAGACTACTCCGCCTTTGCTCTAAGCAACTCCAGGTGGCACATCCTCAGGGGGAGTAATATTAAAGTTTTATTTTAATACTCCTATGTATTTGATTGGGTATCTGAGGATGAATGGCAGGCAGTCGGGTTATTGTTGTATAGTTGTCAAGTGTGTTTTTCAGTTTATGTAGTTGTGTGTGGAAGTGTTGTGAAGGGTGATGATTAAATTGAGAGCTGGCACCCTTGGTAGTTTTGATATTTGTCATTGTTGTACTATTGATGATTCTTCTGTCACTGTCAAAAGTTAAGGATTATAACAGTCCAGATGATTTCCAGCCTGGTGATGAATGGTTGAGTTGCTTTCATAGTGGTTGTGTTGATCAAGTTAATGCTTTACTTGATACATGTTTTGGGCTTACTCCATTGAGATTGAGTTGAGATTGAGATTGGGAGTTAAGTATAGAACATATTGAGTCTCTAACAATTCTCTTTATGCTTCTATGAGGTTGATGAATCACATTGGGTCTCTAACAATTCTCTTTGTGGGTTCATGCTATGCAAGTTTGTCTTAATGAACTTGTGAGCTGATTTGAGGAGCTTGCTTGATTGTACAAGAAGAAGAATATTGGTTGTGGCTGAGTAGATTGAGGTAGTCTGCTGGATTCTCAATGCAGAGAAAGACAAACAGCTGTCAGTAGGTTCAAGCTTGTTGAGAATATCAAGGATGTATATGCAGATGTTGCTTGCATTACAGAACAAAAAGTTGGATATATATACGATCAGTGTATGCCTTCACTAACAGTGGAAAAGTTTGAGATTGCAGAGCAACAGAGGGTTGATGCTCAAAAGACAGTGTGAAATGAAGTGGTCACATATTCCCAAGAATAGTCTAAGATTTGACTAGCCATCGGGATCAAATTCTCAGGGGGAGCATTTATGCATTTGTTTATCTTATTGCTCATATTTTTGCTTTTTGCTAACAGTAATAATTTTTGCCTGAGAATGTTGTGCATGAACTCAGGGGGAGTTTTGCAGCCGCCCTTTGGTATTATTGTCAAAGGGGAGAAGAGTTACAGGTAATTGCAAGCAATTACGTGTGTTGCCAACAATTCCAAAGGGGGAGATTGATGTGCAAGGTGCAACCAAAGTATTGTCATTGTTGTCAACACAGTCAGGTTGATCAGTTGATGCAATGGACAAGAATGGATAGGAGTTGATTGATGAGCAAGGTGATGGACAGGAGTTGATTGATGAGCAAGGTGCAGCCAAAGTATTGTCATTATTGTCAACACAGACAGAGGATCGGTTGATGCAATGGACAGGAGCACATAAGTCATTAGATAGATCGGTTGATGAAGTGAACAAGAGTTCAGAGATCATACAGAGCATGTACAATGATTCTCCAAGAAGACCGAAGTGGCCCATAGGCAAAAGCTCAAAGAAAAAGACAAGTAAGAAAACTGTCGCGATATCGCGACATGTTGAGCAAGCATGAGAAACTATCACGATTTCGCGACATGTTGGAAGAGAGAGAAAGAGCAAAGAAAACTATCGCGATTTCGTGACATGTTCGGGGAGAAGGTGCAAGTAAGAAAAACTGTCACGATTTCATGACATGTTGGAAGCAAAGAAGGCAAGTAAGAAAACTATCGCGATTTTGCAACATGTTCGGAGAGAAGGCGCAAGCAAGAAAGATGTCACGATTTCACATGTTTCATTTTCGTGGTCCAAAGCGAAGAAAAGAGGAGAGAGAAAAAGATGTCGCGATTTCGTGACATGTTTGGCAAAGGAAGAAAAGAGGAGAAAGAAAAGCTGTCGCGATTTCGCGACATGTTTCATTTTCGTGGGCAAAAGCGAAGAAAAGAGGAGAGAGAAAAAGATGTCATGATTTCATGACATGTTTCATTGCAAAAGGAAGAGGAAGGCGAGAGAAAGA
Source organism: Wollemia nobilis (assembly GCA_028583015.1). Classification (NCBI taxonomy): domain Eukaryota; kingdom Viridiplantae; phylum Streptophyta; class Pinopsida; order Araucariales; family Araucariaceae; genus Wollemia; species Wollemia nobilis. Next base: position 15,390,390 of record JAQPPZ010015100.1, read on the forward strand.
AAAGTGTCACGATTTCATGACAATTTGCAAGAAGGACTGTATGGAAAAAAAGTGTCGTGATTTCACGACAATTTGCAAGGAGGACTGTACAAAGGAGAAAAAGTGTCACGATTTCGCGACAGGTTCGAGAGAAAGAGCTCACAGAGAAAAAGTGTCACGATTTCGCGACAGGTTCAAAGAGAAAGCGCCAAGGAGAAAAAGTGTCACGATTTTGTGACATGTCGGGTTTTCGTGACCCAAAGAAGAGATAGAGTGCAAGGCAGCGCATGTGTCACGATTTCACGACATGTGTTTTCATGGGCGAAAGACAGAGAAAGGCACAAGGCAGCGAATGTGTCATGATTTCGTGACATGTCAGGTTTTCGCTGGTGCTTGCAGAGAAGAGTGTACGGAAGAGAAAGATGTCACGATTTCGTGACATGTTCCGTTTTCATGGGCAAGAGACAGAGAAGAGGTCAAGTTAGCAAAAGTGTCACGATTTTGTGACATGTTCCATTTTCGCTGGTTGAAGCCAAGAAGAGTAGTGAGGAGGTGAAAGTGTCATGATTTCGCGACATGTCATGTTTTCACTGGTTGAAGCCGAGAAGAGTAGCAAGGAGGCGAAAGATGTCACGATTTCGCGACAGGTCATGTTTTCGCGGGTTGAAGCCGAGAAGAGTAACAAGGAGGCGAAAGTGTCGCGATATCGCGACAGGTCATGTTTTCGTGGGTTGAAGCCGAGAAGAGTAACAAGGAGGCGAAAGTGTCACGATATCGCGACAGGTCATGTTTTCACGGGTAGAAGGTGAGAAGAGTGCAAAGAGACAGAAGTGTCACGATTTCACGACGGGTCGCTACAGCACGCTTACTAACAGTTAACTGAAAGTAGAATGACGGTTACAAGGGCAGTTGGAGAGGAATATCATGCAGCAAAAATAAGTAGAGTTAACTGAAGTTAGTGTGGCAGTTACAGATAGAAATCATGCAGCTATTTTAAGAAAAATCGAAGAAGGAGAAATCGAACAGTCGCATAAATAGAATAAAAAAATGCATGCATGCACAGAAAAGAATACAAATAGTTATGACCAAGAAGACGAACAATCATGGTAGAGGTATATGTTGCATGTAACGTGTTCAACGAAATGCCCACTCTATATATACAAAAGGAGTTACATAAAGAAGTAGTTACAGTTGACAAGTGGCAGAAGAGAATGTTAATAGACTGCATGCGTGATTATAGAAGTAACAGAAGACGAGGAGTCTCAATGAGAAATAGGGTTATAAAAGGGTAGTCGCATAGAGAATTAAGTTGCTGCTCATAGTGAAAAAGTGTCGTCGTATAGAGGAAAAGTGCTACGAAAAGAGGGCTATAAGAGTGCAGTAAGCAGAGCAGTAAGAGTGAGCCGTAAGATAGGGTTGTTAGAGTGCGATAAGTAGAACCATTGGAGTGGGTGTGTTTCATGAATTGAAACAGAGATTGGATGAGCAATAGACCAGTGAGGGTCTTGTAAAAGCGAAGGCATATTTATGTCAAAATAGATTCAAAATAGAATTCTGAGTTGGTGCTTGGAATCAGGGGTTGGTGCTCCTTTCTATTGGTGCAGATAAATTAGGGGTTGGTGCTCCTTCCAGTCGGTGCTTATAAATCAGGGGTTGGTGCTCCTTTCTGTTGGTGCAGATAAATTAGGGGTTGGTGCTCCTTCCAGTGGGTGCTGGTAAATTGATTGTAAAGTTGGTGCTTTGCAAAGGCTGGATTTGGATGGAAGTCCAAACAGTCTAGTTTTGAGGAGTAGCCAAAACTGGTGAACCTCGGTACATCCTGTGTTGTGTGTGATGCTCTCTTGTTGTATTTGCTTTATGTGGTGTTAAGCTTTCATTGTTTTTGCTTTAAGAGTTAAAGTTTTAAGTTATAAAGAGCCACACTGATTCACCCCCCCTCTTAGTGCCATTGTAAGTCTAACAGTTTAGAACCAAGACCTGTTTTGTTTGTTGCTCCTCTTTGTATATTGATTATTTTATCCACACTCTTTGCATTGTTTACATACTTGTATAGCTTATTATTGGAATCTTCTAAATATTCCTTTAGTAGTGCCACTTCTTGTGCTAACTTCTCACATTCCAAAATCTTTACTTCTAACTTGTATTTGAACTTCTTTGCCTTAGCCTTTGATTTTTCTAAATCCTCTATGAGCAATCTTCTTTCTTCATCACATTATTGAAACTAAATTTAAAGTTTAGAGTGTTTCTTCCTTACCTTCTTTACCGTGTCAAGGGCATAGATAAGTTCTCCCTTGAGATCATAACCATTCTCTACTGAATAATCCTCTATTTGTTTATCTTTATCCACATCATTACTTTCTTTTGGCTTGTCTTCTATAGGATCACTCATTTCTTCTTCTAATGCCATTAGAATATTTTCATCTTGTCTTTCAAATGCATCTTCATATTCATCATCACTGAAACTATAACCATCCCTTGTACAATAATATTAAAGAAATACAAAGTTACCACATCTAAAATACTTGAGAATAACTGAAGTCTTTTTCTTAACTGGTTCTTTTTCTTAAATCATAAATAAGACTTCATCTCTATCATTGTATGAAAAACTAAAATCACTATCATTTGAGTACTTACTTGCATTATCTGCATAGTAGCTCCTCTTTTGTCTTTGGAATAACTTATTTTTTTTATCTTCTTTGTCCATCCTTGATTTTATTTTGATGCCTATATCTTTCTGATTCCCTGTACCTGTGATCATATGTTTCTTCACCATTGTTGTTCTTTGTTTCTTTACAATATGTTGCAAAATATCCATAATTTCAACAATTGAAACACTTATCAGATCTTAGATCTATGTGTCTTCTGGAACCTTTATCTCTTCTACCATAATTAGCTTCTTCATCACTAGATGACTCATTGCTTGATTTTAACTTCTTACCCTTTGTTTCCTTGATTGCTTTGAATGTTGATTCCTTTTTAGAAGTAGGATCTTTTGTTCTTCTCTCAAAAGTTGTTAGCATACCAAGCAAATTATCTCTTGTCAAAGTGTCACCATCCAATGATATTTCTATAGCAAAAATCTATTCACTGAATCTATTTGGAAGATATCTTAAGACTTTATTACAAACATCTGATTCATCAATATTAATTCCAAGTCCTTGCTTATCATTAACAACCTCATCAATTCAAATTAGATAAGCAATGATATTTTCATCATCATTCATTCTCAATGCTTCAAATTGTCATTTGATATTTTGTATCTTTGATTTCTTGACACTTTTATCTCCCTCATATATACATTGTAATTTATCCCACAATTATTTTACGATTTTACAATGCATAACCTTCATAGATTCTGATCTACACAAACCTCTCACAAGTGCATTCATTGCTTTTGAATTGTAGTGTTGTAGTAGCTTACCTTCCTTATCTGTAGGAGGATTAACTGTTGGATCATATCCAAATTCCACTTCATCCCAAACTTCATTGCGAAGTGCCATCAAGTAGAACCTCATCATCATACTCCAATAAATGTAGTCACTTCCATCAAATATTGGTGCTAAATTACTTGAGGATGCATCCTTAGGATCCATTGTATTCTTGTTAGCTTTTCCTTCAAGCTGTTAAACTCTTCTAAAGGAACCCACTCTGATACCAATTGAAGAACACAAGATTATACTAAGATGGGGGGTGAACAACATAAGAACACTTTTTATTTTTCTTTCCAAATCAATATTATGCAATGTATAGATAGCAGTATCAATAGCAGTAATTAAAGAAATGCACAAAACACCATATACAATAGAGACACCAATTTAACATGGTTCACCCAAAGATGGCTACTTCCACAAAGAAAATCTTTCACTAAATTTTATCAATCAATATCTTGGGAATCCTTCCCAATTACAATGTTTATGGACCTCTATCCAAAGGGTATTTTGATCCTCTAAGTCTAGTTTGTGGATCTCTATCCATAGGAGAACTACTCCTCCTCTACTTTGGCTAGTGATCCTCTAGAAGAATATTGCCTCCACTGCACTAGCTTGTGGATCTATCTCCACTGAAGGCTCTTGTCCCCACTCAAAAGACCTATCCTCACTACCCTGGCTGATGGATCTCTATCCACTAGAGACTACTGTCCTCTCTGCTCTATCACCTCCAAAGCTCTGTCTCAATTCTATACTAAACATAGTCCAGTTAGTCTAGTAGAGCTCTGCTCAAATATTGTACTAAACATAGTCTAGTCAGTCTAGCACAAGTCTGCTCAATAGGCTCACTCAAATTTGCACTAAAAATAGTTCATTCAGTCTAGCATAAATTTGTTCAACTCTTATAATAAACACAATCCAGTCGGTCTAGCACAAGTCCACTCAAATCTACACTAAGTTGGTCTAGCACAAATCTGCTCAATAGGTCCCCTCAAACCTTCTCAAATCTGCTCAACAAGTCCACTTAGAACCTGCTCAAATATGCTCAAAAGGTCCACTCAGAACCTGCTCAAATCTGCTCAATAGGTCCACTCAGAACCTGCTCAAATCTGCTCAACAAGCTCACACAGAACTTGTCTCAATCTGCTCAATAAGTCCTCTCCAACACTTAACCTAATCTGTATTGTAAGCTTCCATAAAATCTCACACAAAATCAGACCACAAGTCTTATGAAATACTTACCTCAAATATTCTTAACAAGTCCACATAGAACTTGTCCAATCTCATAGAACCATAAAAAGAATTGTTAGAGAATCAATATGTTCTACAATCAAAGCTCAATCACTTTCTCAACTCAAATCAATATCATAGAAGCATAAAGAAAATTGGTAGAGACTCAATATGCTCTATACTAAAAACTCAATCACTTTCATGCTCTATACTCAAAACTCAATCACTTTCTCAACTCAATATCATAGAAGCATAAAGAGAATTGTTAGAGACTCAATATGTTCTATTCTCACAACTCAATCTCTTTCACAACTCAAATTAGAATATAGAATAGTTTGTTTTATGGAACTTGAACAAACACTTCATACATCCACTTGTCTAGGATCAATCAACTTACTCAACCAATCACTCAAGAAACAACTCTTGCTCACAAACCCTAGTCCAAGCATGTATCATCCAACTCAAAATATTTCCAACAATGTTAAAAAAAAATCTCACATAACAATGATACTCATGATCTTTTCAAACCCTAGTTCAATTTCTTTGCATAAAAAATCACTTCAAAAACCATGCTTATAAACCATTCTTCACATAACAATGATACTCATGATATTTTCAAACCCTAACTCAAGTTCTTCACACAACCAATGGTTTCAACAACAATCCTTATAAAACAAGGTTTTAATCACAACTCCTAATTTCAGAAAACCTTGAAGCATTAAATCAAACACTTTTGAAAAGAAACCCCTAATCAAATCCTTTTCACTCCAAACTTTACTTTCTAGTAAGCCATTCAATCAACTCAACCAAAGAATATTTTGCCCATACCTTTTTGCTTGACAAGTAGTTGATCTCACAAATCTACCACACTCATAATTACGTTTTTGCCAATATCAATAAGGGTTAGAGGATAATTTTCTCAACAAAACATAACACAAAAATAATATCAAATTTACACCTTATCACTCCAACTTGATTAATAATCAACACCCTCATAATAATAACAAAAACCCTTAATTCAAAATAACACAATACCCACAAAGTCTTAATCCTCCAATATACTACTATAGCAATTTAAGACTTTATTAAAAGTTAAGAACATAAATCTCCTTATAAATCCTAATGATAATTCTCAACTACCACAACTTTATTACAAATCAACCTTTCCAAACACAAACCACTAAACAACCTTATACCTCCAACTTAGGCATTTAATTAAAATTAAAACCAAAAAATATTACCTCATCTTCGGAGGGAATCGAACCCTCAATGTTGCCCCCAATGTGCACCTTAGCTGCAACCAAAGTCACCGCACAAGCCAAGCGCTCGTCTAAGATTAACGAAGCACCACGTGCTTCTTAATCTCCTCACTCCTTCCGCTTTGGGCAAAAGAACGTGCACCTTGGGCACCTTAACCAACATAACTCACGATGCACCCACCAAGATTCGAAAGCAAACCCTCTTACAAGCCAATGCTTTTGCGCTTCCCAAAATACCACTAGGCCATGCTATCTTTTGCAACTTTGAGGATTAAAGATTCCTCCATTAAACGCTTCTCTATCATGACTTTCACAAAAACTCATGAGCTCTTTTCTTCGCATGCAATCTTTTTAATTTTCGAGCAAGGATAATTAATTGAACTTTGGGCGTTTGTATTTATATGCTTCCTCCATTGTTTTGAATATGTCGACGCTCTCCATGTTATTTTCCATGATGTCAACGGAGATTATAAAGGCTTTGAATGCCTTTTGTCTTAAACCCAACATTTGGGTTTATAAAATATATTTAGACTTTATAAAACCCACTTTTGCATTATAAAATATTATAATAATAATTACAAATATTTTATTTGGGTTTTTACCATATCACCTTTAATATTTTAATAACCATTATTATAATATTATACCTTTGATAAAATATCTCCTTCTCACTATATTCCATGTCGTAAATAATATTTATTTATAAAATTTAAATTCTCACTGAATTTAAATAATTTATAAAAATAAACATTATATCTCCTTTTGAACTCTTAACTTCTACACTGATTCACTTGATATTTGGCCTTCTTCCTAGATATCAAATAACCATTTTTATCCCCTTTTTTTCCTACTAAAATCCTTGATTATTAATTATGACTTCATCTGGTGACATCAATGAAAAATTTGACTTAGGGACTCAAAATGTCCAACACATTAATGACATGTAGGAAAATTAGGTCGTATGATGCCTATGAAGAGGGCATTGAGGATGATTTAAGGATGGATTTTAACTATCCTAGGTGTAGAGGATCCGATGGCTACGAGGAGCTCATAGAGATTTCAAGATCTACCAATGAAATTATATTTTGATGTAGTTTGGTATTTTCCAAGGAAACCTTGCTATGGGAGAGTTCTAGTTTTAATAGGTGACTTATGATAGATAGATATGGTTTAGGGACCTTATAGATATTGAGAAATTTATGGAGGAAGATGTAGATGATCCTCCTATTTCTGAAATTGGGTTGGATGATAAAGGTGTCACTCCTAATTATCTATAATGGTACAAGTAGATTTGTCTATTGAGGGTGACTCCAACCATTATACAACCACAAATGGAGCCTAGATTGAGTAGGATGGCTCATCATAATGCTTGAGTGGAATATATCAAGGTGGGTATTAGTAGGACAATAGAGGAAGCATCTTAATAGGAGAGGAATACCATGAGAATAAAGATAGAGCTTCTCCAAGAACAACTAGATTAGGTAGTGGTAGCTTATGATGTTGCCATCTCAAAGAGGGACCAGGTTAGATATAAGAGAGACTATATTATTATTGAGAGAGATTAACTATGGACTAATATGGATGATCTTGTAGTTAGAGCAGTCATAGCAGGGACTAGGAGTAATGATAAACTATCGAAGGGTTGTTTTATCAGATAGCTTCTCTCTAGATCCAACATAACATAGAGGTAATGAAGAATACCCATTATAGAGCATTGTATCACACAATTGTTCCTCATAATCATAGGTAACCTTCACATATTACATCTTGATCGCAATCCCATTTTAGGATGAGATCAGTGATGAGGCCCTCCTAGTAGTCGGTTCAATTTCCTCCTCAACTAGTTGAGAATAAGTTAGAGATGTAGGGTGCATTTTGTACTTAGTGTAGATTTTGTATTATTGTGCATGGTGTGAGAGCACATGTTTTTTATGATGTGCCTTATCCATATGACATGATATGAGTGCACAATTTTTTATTGATTATGGTACACTAGGTAAATGTATGATTGGATGATGTGTATATATATCGATTATTTATTATGTTATAATATTTAAGTTGATGTGATGTTAAAATTTGTATTAATTGAATGGATGAATAGATAGATATTGTGGTGTGTTGATGATGTTGTATGATAGATATCCTAGAAATATGTGTGTAGATATTTGATTTTAAAGTTGATTTTAAATTTTTGGCAAATTATTTTGATTTGAAAAATTCTTAGTATAAAAAAGATTAATGAGAATTTGACATAATTTCAAAATGAATTTTTGTTAAGTAATGATGTGAAAGATAGGTATGATAAGGTGAATGTAGATTTAATAAATAATTGTGTAACTAATTTGAAATATGGAAGCAATGTTAAACATGATTTGAAAAATCTTGATTGGTTGCATTAATGCTAAGGTCAAATTTCAAAATAAATTGACTAAAATTTGAATGAATTTATTTTAATTTGGGGTGTTTGTTATATTAAGGGATGTTGATAGATACCCTTGGAATGGTTTGTCATGGGTTAGAAAGATAAGAAGCATTTTTCACAAAATTATTTTGTTCGTGGAAAAGAAGGGTTAGTGCCAACATCTAGATATGTTTTAAAGTTAATATTTCTTTTAAACAAGTTATTTACATTATGCTTATCGTCTCAAAAGACTAATTTAATAATGGTTTACAAACTAATGTTTTATTTATGTGTGTCATCAATAGACCCTAAGAAGTAGCATCTTAGCCTAATCAATAGATAAGTGCCTAGGAGACTATGACTGGTAGCATTTTTAGGTAGTCCATGTCATGGGATAATTTATGTCCTTAAAATGTTTTACTTACTCTTAAGAAATGGCTCTTCTAGCTTGATTAATAGACAAGTACTTAAGCAAGCTATTATTTTTATTGACAATTAATGCTTTTTGATGTTTTAAATAATTAATGTTTGTAAATGATACAATGCTAGGGACATTTAATATCCATATAATACAATGATCTTGTACAATCTATGTCCATATATTACAATTATTTTGAACAGTCTATGTTCATATAATACAATGATTTTGGATAATCTATGTCCATATAATGCAATGATTATGGGTAGTCTATATCCATATGATACAATTATCTCAAATAATTTATGCTCATTTTATTGAGTTTGGATAGTTGATGTCTATATAATACAATGTTTTTGGATAATCTATGTCCATTTTGTTGAATTTAGACAATTTATGTCTAATTTACTGAGTTTGAACATTTTATGTTTGTTTTTCTGAGTTTGGATAGTTTATATTTGTTTTTTTGAGTTTGGATAGTTTATGTTTGTTTTACTAATTTTTGACATATTATGTCTGTTTTGCTGAGTTTGGATAGTTTATATCCATTTTGCTGTTATTTAATGCCCCTAGTGATACTGATGTCATATGATGTTTATCATTTAGCATGTTAACAAAAATGAGGATGTTATGCAAATCCTTAAGAAAATGGAGCTACATTGTCCATATGCTTATGAGATGATAAAATAGATGAGATGAAATTATCTAATATTTCATTATTTGAGACCTTTATTAGATCCTGTAAGAAAATGAGGTATGTGTAACTTGTCAACTGGAAGGTGCTAATAAGAGGCCTCAAATAAAATATGAATGATGATTATAGATATCCATTCCTACTACTAAAAGGGGTTGACATAATTTAGATTTAGGTTTTTAATTGCATCTAAATGTATAATTTAGGTTTTTTATTGCATCTCAATGTCTATATACTTGATTCCCTCCCATTAGAGATTTTTGTGAGTATAGCAAGGTCATGTTGATTTAGCAAACATGCTAATATCAAAAAAAGAGTGTACAAGAAAATTGGGTAGAATTAGGATTATTTAAATCATTATTTTGTTCACCAACAACCTAAATAATAGCCAATCATTAGGATACATGCTAGTCTTTGTTAAAGTTTTTGCAAGGGACAAAGCTAGTAAAGCAAATCTATGTGTGTTGCTCAATTATGCTAAAGTGCAAACAAAAAAAAATGATATTGATAAAGCATTCATAATATGCATATGATCCTAATGACAGGGACCTACTAGCATTAGAGATCTAGTATGAATTAAATGCAAGTATATGTTATCCTAACTAGTGGTCATCATTACCTCATCGCAAAATCCCCTAGTTTATACATGTATAAATATTCATGTAATTATACAAGCATACAATTATGATAGCAATAACTATGGAAATATAATATACAATCAACAACTCAATGCTTGTGATTGAAGGGATATAGGAATGATTCCTTGTAAATGTTTTTAGAGTTGTGTGCTTCTATATGAAAACTATCTGAACAAGAAAAATTTCTCATTACCCAACCCTAAAAATATATGAGTTTAGGTCTTTTAAGGGAAGGAAGAAAACAATAATATTATTATTTGTCAATGTTGTGTATTGATGAGTGAAATTCATCAAGCAAGGAATATCCCTCATCATCCCCTCATCAAAAAGCTATGCTATGCAACATGAACAATCTAAAGAAAAACAAAGTTTGCTAGCACATGATTCATAGTATAATATAAAAATAATCATTGTATCTTGATAGAGCAATACAAATGGTGCATAAAAAATAAGCCAAACTCCTATAGGTAGGGATTTGCTTACAATCAAGGACCTAGTGTAAGTATATGCATATGAGCTAACCTAATTAGTTATCAACACTTCATTATCGAGTCCCCTAGCTAGTTGATGATTGGAAAGATTCAAAACATTTTATTTTTTATACATGTGATTTAAAATTTGATGATACATAGAGATATAAACAATTATGCTTCATCATATTGTCCTAATTTATTAGAAGAAGAAGATTGTATAATAATTTATATAATTATTATTCCAATATAGGATATATGACCTAATTATCTAATATTGTTAAGTGCTTTGAAAACTTGTAAGGTATTGTATAATCCTATCTCATTCATCCATTTTAGTTTTAATCATAAATTCAATAGTTCATGAAGTTGTGTTTGTTACTATTTTCAAATTTGTGGTAGACCATTACATCGGAGAAGAATGTTTGATAGAATAATTTATTACTTGTTGGATTTATAGATATGCTAATGCTTTCAAAGCATCGAATGATTCTACCCTACCTTCTATCTAGGTATAAGAATGAATAAAAAATTGATCAGATGTGTGGAAATTGATTTGATGAAAATATTGAAATATTGATGAAGTTCAAATTTTTGATAGATCCTTACAGAGGAAAAGTATTTGATAACATAGGTGCTTCAAGATTTTCAAGCACTTTCTAATCATTCAATGATTGTATCACATACTTTTCCTAGGCATTGATATGAATCACAAGATGTTATGATAAAAGATATTATGTGGAAGAATAGAAGATTTTTAGTTAGGAAGAAACTTGTTAGCTCAAAATATCATTTTATATACCACACTTATGTTGGCATTATAGTATCAAAATCATCATGGAGTGCTAACAAGTTGAAGGAGAATATGCAAATAAGATAATGGATATGTTAAAAAAAATGATGAGATGTGTACTTGAAAAGATTCAATAGAGAGATTCTCTATCTTAGGTACCTTAAATAATATGCAACTATACAATGTGATCTATCCTAACTAGGATCATCATGGCTCATGATAAATCATCTTGACTCTATATGCAAACAATAAGCATATGAACACAAGCAAGTTAATCAGTCATTTTGGTATGCAACAAGAAACACATGATGAATCAAATGATGTGTACAATCCTCTAGATATTTTAGAATCTATAAGGAGAAGCTAAGGCATCAAAATGTAGTCATGCTTATGACTAGTTACTAATTTATAGAACTATGCCATAAATACCTCAACTTCTTCCAAAGTCCAAAATATCAAGAGGGTGAGAAAGAATTTTGAGGATTCATCGAGAAGGTGTGCTAGCATAGTGACCTGCTGCAAATGCAATGCGAGTGTAGACACCAAATTTAGCCACTTTTCATCCATCCATAGTTTCCCACCATATTTATCCATTAATTATATATTTGTTTAATATTTATTTAAATAATAATATTTTACATATTATATTTATATATATATAATAAATATATGTATATATATATGAATCAATCCCAGATATCCATCATGTTTTAATCCTAACCACTCATCCACCTTAATCCATACCACATGCCCATATTTAATCTCCACCCTCCATCATGTTTAAATCTTGACCACACGAATTGTATCATTAAAATCCTAACATGCCCTAGGAGACATTATAAAGAGGAGCCATTTTGATGACTCAACCCCTTATTTTTTGGAACTCCTAGAAGATCCAAGAATTTTCACCATTCCTATCTTCCATCGCTTACCATCATTTTTACATTCATCACCGCCTATCTCGTTTGAACTAGATATGCTTCTATAGATTCTAATTCAATCCTCAAACACACCTTCGAGTTCCCTCAAGTACCTCTGGGAACCTGCCATCACCAAGCACTCATAGGAGTTCACAGCCCTAGTTCTATAGCCCTACTACCCCTCGGGTGTCGCTAGGAAATCTGCATGCAATTTTTGCAATAACAATGAAGATCATAAGATAACAAGTCAACATGAGACAAGGTAAATAATTATGTGTATTTATTTCATTCCTGTATTATTTCTTTCAATATTATTCTACAACATCTAGGGTTAGTAATCATATTTTTAGAGGGTCTCACACAATGGAGCCCTCACATGTATTATTTATTATTTGTATGTTGTATATTATTTGTGGGTGCAGGGATCATATAATTGGTAGCTGATAAAGCTGGAGTGGTCCTATATAGGATATCAAAAATTCCACTCACCTATGTTGGGATCAAATCGAATGTGAAGACACCACCACTATTTGTTTACTAGGGTTTTAGAGAACCCTAGTGTATTGTAATCATTGTATCAAGTATAATAAAATTTGTAACCCCATATTTGGGGCACATTTTAGTGTAACATTTAAGATCCACGAGCATCATAATAAAAGTTTATTTCATTGTGTAATTATGTGTGTTACACTACTTATTTAATTCTATAGTTCATATTTTGGTGTTGTTCAATTTGCATTCACAAATGGTGATCACAGTGGGACCCACAAAGGGTTATAAATTTTAAATTATCTTGTTAAATGACTTGTGGTTTTCTATTTTCATGTTGAAGGTTTTCAAAAAATAGATCGCACGAATTTTGCAGAATCAGGGTTTTTGAAAAATTGTAGGAGTTGAACAAAAGGTGTGCGGATGCCCTGCGATGCTCATGGGACGTTCAAGAAACTCCCAAGTGCATTTAATAGGTATCTAGAGGTATTTCATAGAGAGGAGTAATAATACATAGGCTTATCTGTAAGTTTACCTAAAAATCCTAACTCTCTATTTTATGTATTTTTATGTTTTTACAGATTTTGTGTTAAAAATAACATTATTAAAATTTTGTTAAAAACAAGCATGATTAATCTGCATTTTAGGCATTAGATTAGTTTTTGCATCCATATTTCATTCACACATTTCACACTTCCAATTGAAATTTCATTGTTTTCTGGTGCTGCACTTAAAAATCTTACATTCTGTTTGCATATGAATGGTTAATTGTATACAATAGTCTGTATTTTTAGGGTCAGGAATTTCTCCTTTTACTTGTCTAAGTAGGAACATGATTAGTATATTGAAAATACCCTCGAATTTGGTGATTTAAGGTGGAAAAGTAGACAAACCCTCCTCTATTTAGAGAGCAGTCTTAAGAAGTGTACTCTACTTCTTTTGGAGAAATTAATATTTCCGATGTTGGCTTCTAATTTAAACTCATGAAATCAGTTATTATTGAAATTTGTATGTACACCATAAAAAATTGGAAATATTAAGAGGAATCACACACAACATGCATCACTTTAAACAATAATGTGTTGGATTTCATCACCAACCATTGCTCGAGATATGGTGACGGTGGGTTCGATATCCATCCACCAATATTTGCCCTTAAATACTTTAGGATACCCCTGAGAAAACTTGCTAAATTCATCACCAATAAGAATATCATTGTCCATCCAAGCCATAGTTTTTACCTATTCATAAAAATACACAAAACCAAAAAATAAAATAAAAAACATTAAAATGAGACAAAAAAAGAACAAAGGTAAGACATATTTTGTTGCATAAACATAGGATTGGATTACCTATTTAATTTTGTTGGATTATCTATTTGATTTTGTGTGTTTTTCATTCCGTATTTTATCTTTCAACATATTTTATATTTGTTTAATTAGTTTATGGTATTAAAAATAGATCAAGCTAAAATAATGAATAAAATATCCACCAATCTAACCACTTTAGCAATGGAGTGTTCATTATCACCTTCCACCATCACTTCCATGATCAATCCCCCTAGTGTGATATAGGTAAGTCATTCATATTTTTCTATGGGTCCATCACACACTGTGTCATCCACATAGTCATTTCACATGGCTATTCCACAAATTGAGTCATCCTCACCTACCTTTGGTCACCACATCACCCATATAGATATGGCCCAAGTAGAAGCTTGTTGGTTTGACTTTTATACACACCCTATGAAAAATGAGCATAAAATCCTGATAACACTTATAAGGGATAAATCCCACTCACTTTAGGATCTTCTTTGGATATCCAAGGTGTGAGTTACAGAGTTGGGTCGAATGTCTATTCACTCTTTTCCGCTTCGGAATAGTTTCAAGTGGACTATCTGTTACCTTACAATGGGTTCTGAACTTGTTCAGTAATGTTTTTGGAATTGGTTATCTTTGTGGACACTCAGATTTACAATCAGTTCTTTGATCTAGATCTTTATGTGTTAGCAGATTTAAATAAAAGACAAATTAAAATAAAAATAAAAATGGATCATTCAATCGGTGGAACAGAGGGAGTAGGGTAGGGTAGAAAGAGAAATTTATCTAACTTAGCTGTAAAACCAAAACTACCAATTTTAGTTATACCGATTAGCTTCACAATAGAACAAATCAAAGAGGAAAGTGTCCAGCTTTCTAAGATCACCTTCCACTAAGAGCATAAGACAGAGACAACAACAGATCTGAAATAAAATCACAAACAAAAGGAAATTCAGTTGAAATTGGTATCTCTCACCAGCAGCTTAGCTCGCACAGTGAGGACAGAGTAATTAGAATAGGCCTGAACCTTAAATCTGTAACTTTCCCTAGCATACAATATAAAAGAATGAAGCCTAGCAGCATATCCAATCCTGGTAACACAGATCTACAACATAAATTTCAATAAAATTTAATGAAACGAAAATAAAAGAAGATGAACTTATCGCAATCTAAAAGAGATTAGGCTCCTGGCCATGCTATCACAGAAAACGAAACTACACCAACTCCAGGTCCAAAACAAAGCATTCAAACAAGATTTGCAAGAAATTGCTCCAATAGCTTTTATTTCTAAGTTTCTGCCCCCTGAATTTACATTCAGAAGAAGTATTTATAGACTCAGGACAGACCTTGATCTTTTTAGAAATATCTTCTTCTCAAACCCTAAATATTATCCTCTAAACCTTACTACCCGGGTTTTACAATATAAGGCCCTTTAAAAATAGAGTTTTTTATAAACCCTAACCACTCTGCAAATCTTAGTGCAGTTACTTGCCATAAATGGAGAAGGCATGATCTAATATTATTCTCATCCATCTGTAACTGCAAGTAAATATCTTTTTTTTTTCTAGTCGGCTGGTGCATCTGTCGGGAATGTCTCATTAATTCCCTAGAGAAATTCGGATGATTCACTGGTTTCTCTGACATTTTAACTTTGCAACTGCATACCATTACTTTCACCATAAATTCTCCTATTAAATGTGTCCATCGGCAAATTTCGATAACTGTGTGTAGATATTTTTATTTTTCGGTTAATTTCTGACATATTCCTTTAAATGAGGCAGCTGCCTAGTCACCGTAAAGTCTCTTTGCGGCCAGATCTGTAAAATCTGGATGGACCAGAAATTCCTGGCATCCCCCATTTCTATTTGACGGCCTTCGCTTGATCCGTGCTTATTTTGTCCTTTTCGTCATTACTTCTGCCAGTATGCAACTGCCAGCTCACTTTCTACAAAAGACAAACAAGGATTAGTATTTTAATATTATTAAATTAAAACCCTAATGTTCATCACACGTCGGTTTGATTTCTTTTGACACGTGTCACGATAACGCGACGCTTCCTCAAGCTGCTTTTCATTTTCAACTTCCTTGCCGTGAAACCGTGACATGTCGCGAAATCATGACATGTCACGAAATCACGACATTTTCTTTACTTTGCTAACATTGGCAACTTTTGTCGCGAAACCGCGACATGTCGCAATTTCGCGACATGTCATGAAATCGTGACATGTCACGAAATCGTGGCGTCCCCTCTTACTTAGCTTTCCTTAGCTTCTTCCTCGCAAAATCGTGACATGTCATGATTTCGTGACGTCGTGATTTCGTGACGTCCCCTTTTACTTTGCTCCTGTTTGCGACTTCATTGTGAAATCATGACACGTTGTGATTTCACGACATCATGATTTCATGACGTTCCCTTTTACTTTGCTCCTGTTGGCGACTTCATCACAAAATCGTGACATGTCACGATTTCACGATGTCGCGATTTTGCGATGTTCCCTTTTACTTTGCTCTTGTTGGTGATTTCATCGTGAAATCATGACATGTCATGATTTCGCGACGTTCCCTTTTGCTCCTATTGGTGACTTCATCACGAAATCATGACACGTCACTATTTCATGACGTTGCAATTTCACGACGTTCCCTTTTACTTTGCTCCTGTTGGCGACTTCATCGTGAAATCGCCACATGTCACGATTTCGTGATGTCCCCTTTTACTTTGCTCCTGTTGGTGATTTCATCGTGAAATCATGACACGTCACGATTTCATGACGTTCCCTTTTACTTTGCTCCTGTTGGCGACTTCGTCACAAAATCGTGACACGTTGCGATTTCACGACGTCACGATTTTGCGACGTCCCCTTTTACTTTCACTTAGCAAATTTTCCAAAAAAAGTAGGTTGGCTCTAATGAATTTATCTATCTGCATTCTGCATTTTACATATTTAGTGAAAGATTTTCTTTACTCATAAATGATTCTAACATTTGAAAAATGAATTCTAAAATAAATTAGAGCCAGATGCAAGCCTACTTGGATATCTTGATGTAAGAAAAACTTTGAAAAGGAGGCAAGCAGAATATGGAATTAAAACCAGGAAAACATCAAGAGGGTGCCTAAGCAGAATATGGAATTAAAACCAGAAAAACATCAAGAGGGTCCCTACGGCAAAATGAAAACTAAACATTTTCAAATGATGGAATTTCATTTTTTTAGTGGGGGTGTGTTGCTTCTCAAAAAATGGCGATATCTACGGGAAAAATAGTAGCACTATTTTAGAATCCAGGACTCTAGTTTCAAAACAATATAGACCATGTACCATGCTTTGCCACAAATATTCTTCAAAATAATTTAACTACTACCTGATAGTTGTTAAAATTTCCCAAGGACATACTAGGTTGAATCACTTAAGAAAGATTTTTGATGTGCAATTATAAGCATATAAAACTTTCTTCAAGAATGACTGGGCCTTCGAATGTTGTACTATGGATTGATCAGCTTTTCTAGATTGTGAAAAGGGGAAACCGAGTAGGGCTCTATTTACTAGTTTAGCCTTTTACAACCCGACAGAGTTACTCTTTAGATTTTCACGACCCTGATCCACAACTGTGAGGTGGTATCTACAACTTGGTAAAAGAAAACATCTTCTGGAGCCTTGGTTACCGCTTTCATTACATAACTTCTTCTCTATTTTTTTTTTATTTTGTGTGGGAAATAACAGAGTGCCAGTTTTATGTTGTCTTGCTCAACTTTCACCCTCTCTTTCTCCTTTGAAATATACCGAAATCTGAAAAGCCTTGCTAAAAAAACAATTTTTTTTTTTAATATTTCATCGATCTGGAACTGCTTCGACCTGGTGCTGATAGCCTCTATGGATACTCAAATAATTTTATGAATCAGAGTCCCCTCTTATGACCAAATTTTCTTGGATTCCCTAGGAGTTTCTCCAACCAAACAGTATAGCAGTTTCTTTATAATTAAAATAATTGTGGCAAGCAAGACACAAAATCCAATTATCTTTCTACATTTGTTCTGAATAACAAAATAGTTTCATTGTTCAGTTTAAGCAGACTATCTCTTAATTAGAATAAAATAAAATGAACACAGGATTTTGAACTCAGAATAAAAACAATTTTTAAAGGCTGATTCTTTCTTTACTGCCCAGGCAAAACTTAAAAAAAATAGAATTTTAAAAGCTAAAAGAAATTTGTATAGACCCCAAAGGATAAAACACAGAACTTTAAAATCAAACAAAATAAAATAAAATAAAAACAAACTACTTTGTACAGACCCCAAAGGATAAAACACAGAACTTTAAAATAAAATAAAAACAAAATAAAAACAAACTACTTCAAAGATTATTTACAATATATACACATGTTACAACGTCTTTGTGATTTATTTCAACGATGTATTTGATGGAACAGCTAAGAAATACTGCTTTAGGTATTGACCATTAATAGGAAGGTTCAAAAAATTACCCTCGAGGTCCTGTAGACGAAATGCATTATTACCTAGGATCTTGGCAATCTGGTATGGCCCTATCCATAGAGGTTGCAGCTCTGTGTGTTTACCTTTCTTTTCTTGGGCTTTGTCCCATAGAAGCACCAGGTCTGCACGATTGAAAGCACTCACCCTGGCATTTTCGTCAATCCAACGCTTGACTGTCTCTTGGTGTCGACTAAAATTCTCCACAGCTTGAATTCGTCCACCTGCAAATCAAACAAGTCCAACACACAAGCTTTCGTATATACATGATCAAAGTAATGTAAAGCAAATTTTAATCCTGGTACTAATGCTTCATATTCTGCCAAATTATTCATGCAGGGAAACTACAAGCGATATGACATAAAACCGGTTTTATTTTTTGGTCTTTTAAGAACAGCCCTTGTACCATAACCTCGCTCAGACTTAGTTGCATTGATATGAAGTATCCCAACTTCATTATCGTGATCAAGGTGAGCTTTAATCAGTTTCTCCTTTTGAGTAGTTGTCAAATTATAAACCTCGATATAACAACCCTCAACAAGATTAGCAGTCTCATTCTTGGCATTATACTCTGTAATCATGAGTTTATACCTTGGTTCTCTGTTGATTCTTAATTGATTTGCAAAACCATTCTAGGGTAACCACATATGCAAAAAATCAGTAGCCAGGTACCCATTCAAGGAATTTGACCAATCCCTACTCAGAAGCATTTCGTATCCTATAGGAATATCCACCACCTGAATGTCAATTCTGTGTTGTGCTCTCGGCTCAGATGCTTGCTGGATATGTATATTCTGAAGTTCACCTACCACTTTAACCTCAGACTTATCCAATTGGACGACTCTCATCTCGGAGTTCATGGGGGTCAAAACCAACTGCTGACAGATGCCCAGAGGCATGACATTGGCTAAAGCCCCAGAATCTACCAGACAGTTGTGTAAATTTTTCCCAAATATACGGACAGTCAATAGGAAAGGCAGAACTTTAGTCTTTTCTTTGTACATAGCCATATTCACATTAGCTATCTTCTTCCCTTTTTCCAGAGTTTTAGCAATAGGTTCAGAGTATGTTTTGATCAGGTTATTCCTTTGTTCAAAAATTTGGGCCAACTCATGAAGAGTGATGATGGTTTTGATCTTCTTCATGTCCTCCACTATATTATATCCCTTATTGAGTGGAGGGACAAATGCATCTGGTCCTCTCGGATTTCCTCCCTTGGGCGGAGGTGGATTATTGCTTGAATATGGATCTGGAGGAACATTGTGGGAGTTGTCCGGAGGGGTAGATGTAGTGTTGGGCTCCGGATTTCTATTTTTGAGGTTGTAGTTGTCCCTCTTGTATTGTTAAAAAGCCTGCACGTCATCCATGGGCAGCTCCACAACATTCTCTGATTCTTCTGGGAAAGTGAAAGAATCTAGCACCATAGCTGCACTATGTTTGGATGGACTTGGAGCATCCGTAGTTCTTTGATGTTCAGGAGAAACCAACTCACCAGAAAGAGCTTCAAAGGCATTATAGAATTCCAAACAATCCAACTCCCCGTGTTGAGATGTTCCATGAATCCTGCACCAGTTAGGCAAAGCTAAGTCACAAATATTTACATCATGCCCTTTACCTTTATAATCCTTATTGGGTTCGTATGGGGGCCAAGTGAATCTTTTCTGCTGATAAGAATACCTGTTTGAGTTCTCCCTAGTAGAAACCTGCCTTTTAAAACTTAAAAAGTCATTGGCCAACTTTTGGACTACCCTTGAAACCTCTTCAACTCTTGTGTTATCAGCTTCTTTACCTGGATTCTGTACATTTTCAACAGGTGCTACAACCAATGGATTTCCTAATGGTGGAGTTTGACATACTGGCAACATCATCTGATGTGGTATGGGATTGAAAACAGGGGTACCTTGTGTGACCAAAGGAATTTGATGAGCACTTAAAGGTTGAGGCCCCAACTGTCTTTCCAGAACCAAAGCTTCTTTGTAAGCCTCTGTTAGATTGGTAATAGAGGCATCTCTTTTCAAGAAAATAGAAGTCATTGGATCTAAAGAATTCCTAATAATTTCTAATGCCAGGTCTGCATTTGGCACATAATAACCGGTCGAGTCTACCATAAGCCTTCGAAATCGACATTGTAAGATCCGACAGATTCATTTATTTCTCTTTTAATACCAAAAAATTGCTGATATAATACACTAGGATCTATCACCTCACCAAACTGTGATACAAAAACCTTTTCCAAGTCATTCCAACTAGTAATAGAATCATTAGTGAGATTTAGAAACCAGTCGTAAGCTCCCTCCTGGAGAGTGAACAGGAACAATCTGCAAGCCACATCTTCATCTTTGTACATTTTAAATGTTGGTTCAACTTTTATACACACCCTGTGAAGAATGAACATAAAATCTCGATAACACTTATAAGGGATAAATCCCACTCACTTTAGGATCTTCTTTGGATATCCAAGGTGTGAGTTACAAAGTTGGGTCGAATGTCTATTCACTCTTTTTCGCTTCTGGAATAGTTTCAAGTGGATTGTATGTTACCTTACAACGGGTTCCGAACTTGTTTAGTAATGTTTTTGGAATTGGTTATCTTTGTGGACACTCAGATTTACAATCAGTTCTTTGATCTAGCTCTTTATGTGTTAGCAGATTTAAATAAAAGACAAATTTAAAAGAAAATAAAAATGGATCATTCAATCGATGGAACAGAGAGAGTAGGGTAGGGTAGAAAGAGAAATTTATCTAACTTAGTTGCAAAACCAAAACTACCAATTTTAGTTATACCGGTTAGCTTCACAATAGAACAAATCAAAGAGGAAAGTGTCCAGCTTTCTAAGATCACCTTCCACTAAGAGCATAAGACAGAGAAAACAACAGATATGAAAGAAAATCACAAACAGAAGGAAAGTCAGTTGAAATTGGTATCTCTCACCAACATCTTAGCTCGCACAGTGAGGACAAAGCAATTAGAACAGGCCTGAACCTTAAATCTGTAACTTTCCCTAACATACAATATAAAAGAATGAAGCCTAGCAGCATATCCAATCCTGGTAACATATATCTAGCCGCAAAGAGACTTTACGATGACTAAGCAGCTGCCTCATTTAAAGGAATATGTCAAAAATTAATCGGAAAATGAAAATATCTACACACAGTTATCGAAATTTGTCGATGGACACATTTAACAAGAGAATTTATGGTGAAAGTAATGGCATGCAGAGAATTTCAACTCAGAGGCGGCTTTGCAAAGATAAAATGTCAAAGAAACCAGTGACTCATCCAAATTTCTCTAGGGAATTAATGAGACGTTCCTGGCAGATGCACCCGTCGGCTAGAAAAAAAAAGATATTTAATTGCAGTTACAGATGGATGAGAATAATATCAGATCATGCCTTCTCCATTTATGGCAAGTAACTGCACTAAGATTTGCAGAGTGGTTAGGGTTTATAAAAAACTCTATTTTAAAGGGCCTTATATTGTAAAACCTGGGTAGTAAGGTTTAGAGGATAAGATTTAGGGTTTGAGAAGAAGATATTTCTAAAAAGATCAGGGTTTGTCCTAAGTCTATAAATACTTCTTCTGAATGTAAATTCCAGAGGCGAAAACTTAGAAATAAAAGCTATTGGAGCAATTTCTTGCAAATCTTGTTTGAATGCTTTGTTTTGGACCTGGAGTTGGTGTAGTTTTGTTTTTTGTGATAGCATGGCCAGGAGCCTAATCTCTTTCAGATTGCGATAAGTTCATCTTCTTTTGTTTTCGTTTCATTAAAGTTTATTGAAATTTATGTTGTAGATATGTGTTACTAGGATTGGATATGCTGCTAGGCTTCATTATTTTATATTGTATGCTAGGGAAAGTTACAGATTTAAGGTTCAGGCCTGTTCTAATTGCTCTGTCCTCACTGTGCGAGCTAAGCTGCTGGTGAGAGATACCAATTTCAACTGACTTTCCTTCTGTTTGTGATTTTATTTCAGATCTGTTGTTGTCTTTGTCTTATGCTCTTAGTGGAAGGTGATCTTAGAAAGTTGGACACTTTTCTCTTTGATTTGTTCTATTGTGAAGCTAACCGGTATAACTAAAATTGGTAGTTTTGGTTTTGCAGCTAAGTTAGATAAATTTCTCTTCCTACCCTACCCTACTCTCTCTGTTCCATCGATTGAATGATCCATTTTTATTTTCTTTTAAATTTGTCTTTTATTTAAATCTGCTAACACATAAAGAGCTAGATCAAAGAACTGATTGTAAATCTGAGTGTCTACCAAGATAACCAATTCCAAAAACATTATTGAACAAGTTCAGAACCCATTGTAAGGTAACAGACAGTCCACTTGAAACTATTCCAGAAGCGAAAAAGAGTGAATAGACATTCGACCCAACTCTGTAACTCACACCTTGGATATCCAAAAAGATCCTAAAGTGAGTGGGATTTATCCCTTATAAGTGTTATCGGGATTTTATGCTCATTCTTCACAGGGTGTGTATAAAAGTCGAACCAACAAAGCTCTTTAGAGATTTGATAACTATGTATTAGAGTCAGTCCCTAACTCATCTAGGTATGATTTTATTTTTTAGTAGGAAATTGTCTCCTTCTGGCCTTCAAGATTTACCCAAGTGTACATTAAACCTCTTTTTGAGGTATCAGATGCACCTTCCCAAAATTTTTCCATACCACAATTATCATGTGCCAAAAACACATCCATCCCATCCTCATACCTCTCAATCTATGGTAACCCCTTGTATGAAGCACATATTAATGTTGCTTCACAAGTACCCATGTTCATGCCATCTAGTGTCTCCCACCAAGTTGCAATTACCATTTCAACTTACCCTCCACCTACCGCATAAATCCCATCCACATCCACTCCATCAACCATTGATATGGAAATACATGAAACTTGGGAACATATCAACAAATTGCTTAAGAAGCAACATAATGATCAACACCAAGTTTAGGTGATCAATATTAAGCCTCAACCTATTTCCACTCAACCCATATTTGTTAGCCAAAGTCCATATTAGATACCAAAATATTCTATGGTTTCCATTCCAACACCATCGCCATCCCATACCCATTCTATTCCATTATCCAACCTATCAAAAGCCCTCATACATCATCTCCATATCTTCATTCACAATCATTCCTTCATCAACCCCATTATCATCAACATAAATCCACTCTACCAAGTCATCATCACCTCATTACACCTCAACATATTTCCACCTTGCCATCACAAAATCATCAAGTGATTCAAGGTTTCTACATTCTTGGGGAGGACCCTCAAATCCAAGTTATGCAACAACATATTGACATTTTGATGCAAAATACTCCTGGTATGATAAACTAGAAGCCTACCCTACATCAACTGATCAATCAACCAATTCATCTTTCGATGCCATCACCACAATATTCGACAGATTTCACAATATCAAAGTTTGATAAATTTAAAGGGACAAAGAACCCTAAAGAGCATGTGAGCTCATATTTTCACTCATGCTTTAGAATTTAAAGCAATGACACTCTAATTATTAGAAACTTCCCTCAAACATTAGGGAGAGATGTTGTAGAATGGTATAACCATTTTCCCAATCATAGTATTTATACTTTTGAGCAATTGGTTGACCAATTTATTAAAATATTCTCCCTCATTATAAGAAAGAAAGTCTCATTATCTGATATATATAATATAAAACAAGATTATGATAAGTCTATCTATGAATTTGGTAACCGTTGGAGGGTCGTTATCACAAAATTACTATTTTCCCTACCAACAGAGGAGCAAACCCAATTGTTCACTAAAAGTTGCTTAAAACCCATATCTTGGTTATTACAATTACAACATAGATAATTTGATGAAGCTCTTGCCTAGGCAAGAACTATTGAGGAGATAAAAATCCAAGAAGGAGTGCTTAAGCCTAAGAATAAATAATGGCAAAACAAGGGCCAATATAAAGGAAGTTATTTTGGCCAATAAAAATCCAATCCGACCAATTTATCCAATTAAGTAAATCAAGTGGTCATGAGCCAGCTAGTAATGGTTCAACAACAACCCATGCAATAAAAACCACAACAAATTGAATATCATGCAATTTCCTCAAATAATAAATAAAGTCAAAACACAGTGCCATCTATGGAAAAATGACCATGTCAACAATCTATTTGACAACCCCATCAATATACCCCATTCATTGAATCTTATACCTCATTTTTTGTAGGTTATATGGCATAAATCAACTTACCTTACCTGAGGTCAGACTTGATGATCTCACTAGATGTCGTAAACACTACAAGGAGCATTTTTTTTGTCCTTATCATAGACATAATGGGCATGATATCAATAACTGCCATCAATTCAAATATAGAATACAAGACCATATTGAGTTAGGAGCTATCAAGCTTGACAGTCCTCTAGCTCAACAAAATAAAAATCTTAGGATTTATCAAAAACCACTTCCTCATCATTGGGAAGCACAACCAACAATAGGAGGGTCAAATACCAAGATTCCTCCTAATTAGGTTAATCATGTTTAATAGTACCAAGGTTTTGTGGGTTCTATTCATGTAGTAATCCTAGGTCAACAACAATGTTCCAATCAACAAAATATTTAGCAACAGTCTATTCAACCGCCCATACCTCCACAGGTAAGTGTGTATCAACCCACCATATCATCATATTCCATCCAATTTTTTGCTAATTCCTCCCAACCAATCCATATTATGGCCCATCCATATCAACCCATTCATCATTCCAATCATCCATCTAGGCCAATCATCTCATTGAGAAGTTGGTTAACCATAAGTTTAAAAGTGGCTTTAGCCAAACTATCTATATATGAGCTAATCCAACAATCTCATCCACATTGTGAAGCATTAATGGGTATTCTAAAATCCATTGAACTTCAATATCAATACGCTAATGCATTTAAAAATATTGTGGGGAATATTCAAACATGTATGGAGCCTTCCATCACTTTCTATGATTTTGAGATTAAACCAATATTATCAGAATCGATGGAGCCTCCATTACATATCATGGATCAAATTGATAGGAATCCTTTAAAAATATTTTTAATTGATACTAGCTCCTCCATAAACATCATCACCATATCTGCCCTTCAACATATCAATCTTCCACCAGACCACATCACCAAATCCTCTTTTACCTTTAAAATATTCAATGATGCTCTCTGCTCCATAGTTGGCACTGTTGTTTTACCCATCGAAGTGGGGGTCAAAATATTGCATACTATGTTCCACATATTGGAAGGATCCATGGCGTATAATGTACTCCTTAGATTACATTGTAGAGGGAAATGAGATGCGTCCCTTCCATATTACATCAATGCTTGAAATACATACATGAGGGACAAGTACATAGCATACCAGTGAATGTTGAACCATTTAAGTATTGTAATTTTATCTCAAACCCCTATGAGTCCATTCTTCCTTCCACTCATCTATTTCTTACATAATCAACCACCCATCCATATCATCATCTAAAGCTCCTACTCCTGAGGAGCTTCCAATCACCAATTCTCATCAAGATTCCACTTCCATAATCCCATCTTCATCACCATTGACTACATGCACATGTGGTCAAACTCAATATACATTAGCCACATCATCAATATCCTCCACCACTCTTTCCACATCATTTCCAATTCAACAATCCACCCAGCCAAATCCATCTTCATCCACATCAAACAACGTCTCAAAAATCAAAATGATGGATTGTGAGATACCATTAGCCAACCATGAGTCAGTTCCATCCATATCCAATCCATACACATCATCCCAAGTTGAGTTCCACCTCACTAATCTTGGTATTGGTGAATATGTGGTCCAAGATATCACAATCACACCACTCAACATTCAAATTGCTAAGGACTACGGTTGCCCATGTGACCCACCCTTATCTATAGGAGTGGTATATAATATGGTTTTAGTACCTAATAGCATTAATTTTGTGTATGGGATACTTGATTCATCATCCAATCTAGCTACCCCAAATGAACCCAAATTCCAAACACTAACTAATATACAACATATGTTAGGTTTTCCATCCTGATATTTCCACATTGTTAATTGGAAAGGACATGGCCTAGGATGACATGAATAGGGAATGCATGAGATTATCGATGTTTCATATCGATAAACACATGACCGTTCATGTTTAGGTTACCATCTGCTTTCATCCACATCTTCTCTTGAATAAGCTTTTCAAAGCCTAAATTTAAATTCAAGAGAAGATATCCATCACATCGATGACTTTGAAGATGATATCTATGAATAATTTAACCTTATGTCAATAGCTTTTGATGAATTTGAAGAGGAATCAAGCTCCATCATTCCACACACTAAACAGGATAAGTTTTACCTCAAAAAATTTCCCATCCATCAGCCCATCTTTCACTTGCTTCTTCCACAAGGGTGAGCCGACCCAATCGATGAACCACCACCTCCATATCATTTATCCATCTCATTGGTCACTTTGTTTGCAATATATGTACATAGCTAAAGAAATCAAAAAAAAAAATTAAAATTAAAAAAAAAATAAAAACAAAAAAAATCATAAAAACAAAAATATTTTGCATGTACATTGCATTTATTTGTGTTGCTTGTTGTTATCCATGTTTAACAAAGCTCTAGAATTTATTTTACCAAGAAGGATCCACCTATCCATTCACCTTTGCCAACCATCCATTTTTCCTTTAAGTCAACATGAATCCTATTGACTTATTCACCCCACTTCGTAATCCATATGATTTGGCAAATCCAATTCCTATTGACATGAGTCTTATTGATATGGATTGGATTTCCTCACCACCATCCTTTTCCAAGTTTTTATTATCCAAGGAATGTTTAAGGGCTTCAGCCAACTACATTCCTCCGTAACCTCCACCTTCACCTTCACCTTTACCTTTAGATCCTGAGGTTTTCTAGGTAGACATAGACAAGGATAAGTTAGAAGAGTTTGATGACATCATAGATGGAATTCATCTAATTCCAACTCCCCATCAACTTGAGGAAGGTTCTCACATGTCTATTGAAGATACTATCGATGTGAACCTTATTTCAGATGTAGACCATACCCAAATTATCAAACTTGGAAAAATTTTATCCACTGATGAACAAGAGCAATTAATTGCACTTCTTAATAAGAAGAAGGGCATTTTCATGTGGTCTTACAAAGACATACCAATTTTTGACCCTAACTTGGTTGTCCACAATCTCACCTTACAACCTAATGCTAAGTCGGTCAAACAAAAACTTATAAGGATGCATCCTACCATTGCTCTATTGGTAAAAGAAGAGATTCAAAAGCTATTATATGTGGGTTTTATTGTACCCATTAATTATCCCAATTAGCTCTCAAACATGGTACTCATTCGCAAGCCTAATGGTGCGATACACATTTGCACTAATTTTCAATATCTTAACAAAGAGTGTACTAAGGATGATTTTCAACTTCCAAATATTGATACTCTTATCGACACTTGTGCTAGCCATGAAATGCTTTCTTTAATGGATGTTTTTTTAGGATACAACCAAATTCGAATAAATCATGATGGCCAACACAAAACAACATTGACTACACCTTGGGAGAAGTTTTGTTACATGGTGATGCCCTTTGGCCTTAAAAATGTAGGTTCCACTTATCAACGTGCCATGACATACATCTTTCATGATTACATGTATAAGATCATCAAATATTATGTGGATGATCTCTTGGAAAAATCTAAAACTCAACAAGAACACATTGGTGTATTGGAAAAAGTCTTTGATTGACTTCTAGAGCATAATGTAAGGTTGAACCCCAAGAAATGTGTCTTTGGTGTTACCTCTAGAAAACTACTAGAGTTCATTGTCTCCAAAAGAGGCATTGAGTTGGACTCAAACAAAGTCAAGGCCATCATGGATATGTCTCCCCCAATAAATTTGAAAGAATTGCATAGTTTACAAGGAAATATTCAATAAATTCGTCATTTCATTACACAAATTTTTGACAAATGCAAGTCATTCAATCACCTGCTACAAAAGGGGGTGCCATTTTCATGGATATATGAATGTCAAAAAGCTTTTGATGATATTAATAAATATCTGGCTTCTCCACCAGTCTTAGCTCCTCCTCGTCTGGGGGTCCCCTTTCATCTATATGTTTCAGCAATAGACTTTGCATTAGGGACAATGTTTAAACAAAATAATGAAAACAATCGAGAGAAAGTTGTATATTACATTAAGATATGAAACTAGATATGCTTACAAAGAAAAATTATGCTTAGCAATGGTATTTACCACTAAGAAACTCAGACATCATATGCTTAGTCACACAACATATGTCATAGCTAGATAAAATCCTCTATGTTATTACATGACATTCTATGCATAATGTGATTTAAATATATGTATATATACATGGTTATTACACAAAACAACATTGCATTTCATCTCACACATTGCATGGCATAAATTGCATTACTAACATTTCATTTGCATACATTAAATTAACACACATTTTATTTCACAACTCACATTTCATTCATTGCATTTGCACCAACATTTTCACACATTTCACATTTCATTTTAGGGATCATTTATTCATTTTAGACATTAATTGGTCTAATACAGTCATGTTGCCTTAATCAGGGGCACCTTTAAACCACCATCCATTTCATCACACCATTTTATAAAGCCAAATTATCATTAGCAAAGTCACATGTCTATAATTCCTAGGTTTTTTTGGTCACTCAGCCACTCCTAGTGTTTTAAGAAACCTCCAAATACATGTCAAGTTTTATTTAGGACCAAGACACAATTTTTACTAAGAAAATATTGAGTTCTTGTAATTGACTCCAAAATATTCTTAAACCAAACACAAATCACACATCTTAAAAAAATCTTTTTTCAAAGAGAGATAACACCATACTTGGTTTGAATCTCGAAGTAAAAAGAGTAGTCCATGATTGTCCCATAATGCAACATAGTCCACAAGAACAATGGTTTTCACCACTATCACAATTGCTTCCAAATACAAGAGATAAAGTAGTAAGGATAGGGTACAATTCTCATCACACTTAGGTTGAGAATCCGATTCTCCAAAGCTCTAAATATTTCATCACACACCACAGATCCTCAAGCTATAAGGATAGTACTATATTTCCAATCATATGGTTAGGTAGTCATCCCCAAAGCCTAAATATCAAACTCTTGGACTATGGAGCTAGTCTCCATCAAAGATATAGATGCTTGACTGGTAGTGGAGTACACTCATGCATGGCAACACGTCTCTTTTAAAGAGATTTCTAACTGCACATAAGGACAAGCTAGCTTTTTGGTCTCGTCCATAATAGTTTTAACCCCAATTTACCCAATATGAGTTAATAAAATCACTTGCACACACATTGGTTCTTGATTGCCTCGAGTCATTACCATGCTCATGATTAGGTAAATAAATTCACTGCACACACATTTGGTCTTAGAGAAATTAGACAATATTTAGTGAGTTTGTTTGATATCACTAGTATGTTTGAGTCTTTGTAAAACAATCAATTTTACATTTCAAAATCCATATCTTATTTCATGTCTTCTTCCATGTAAAAATCCAGATCATTACATGAGTCTTCCATTTCAAATGCCACCAATTTGGTGCCCCTGATTAAACAACAATGCTAAACATGGCCAAGAAAATTCTAAACTATGAATGATCATTAGAACATTTGCATTCATACACATTCCTTATGCGTTAATCATCCATATACATTTGTATTATCACTTACATTAATCATCCATATACACATGCATCCACACAAAAATATTCACACAAAAGCATAACAAAAAAGTAAAAGCCATGTATATATATAAATATCACATGTACAATGAAAACCTAAAACACTAAATATAATGGAGCACCAAGGCTCATATACAAAAAGTGCATCTAAGCACTAGCTAACACCTATAATAGGATCTCTATGACCCTGAATGAGCCCTTAACCTAGAGCTATGCCTAGAATCACTGGGTCTAGCAGACCCAGATATGGATGGGATGATGGATCTGGAAGTCCAATTTTGTGCTCCATCAACTGATCCTTTAGCAACTAGATATTCCAAAGGCATTGTACATTATGTCTATATCGATGACTCTTCTCTAGTAACCCTACCTAAAGCCTCACGATCTTGTCCTCACCTCCATATATAGTTAGTTGTGTCCCTAGCTCTTCCTGTAGTCATGCTATATCAACATCTCAAGCCCTATCCCCATCCCGCATCATGTCTATCATTACATCTTGAGTTGTTACCATAGAATCCCATTTTACCACCAACTACTCCAATATTGCCCAATCCTCCTCAATCAAACCATGAGGCCCATTCAAAATCTCATCCCTATCCTCCATGCTCCTGCCATTTCCCCCAAAATTTGGAGCCTACTCCATTGCCCTCCTAGTCTGCCTCTTCTAACTACTAGCTTGAAGGTGCCTCCAATGCTTAGGAGCCTCATCGACATCCTCAACCTCATCCCCATCCCCATTACCCCCATATACTATTGAACTTGATACACATGGTGATTGAGTTGAAAACCATGCATTATACTCCTCAGTAGTCCCTATATCATCCACATTAGGGAGATCCATCTCCTTGTCATCCTCATAAGTAGACCTCCATGCCTTGGAACAAGGGAGATTTGTCTTATCTCGATGATGCTTGTAGAACATGGGTGCCTCAAGAACCCCCTACATCAATCCAAACTACAATAGCACTTAGGAGAACTATATTAGCTCTACCTCCTTCATGTGCCTCCCAACCATCCATCTAGCCTACTACACCCATCATAGATGCTCCCCATTAGCTATCCACATGGCACCCCACCATGGCCTCCATACCACCTAAGCCATTGTCAATCTAGCCCACAAATACCTCTACCACTGACTCATATGAACAATATGACTCAGCTACACCTCCTTTTCCATAGGACACCTCATCATATAGGGTTACTCCCTATCACATAACCTATCCGGTAAACCCATAGGTTGAGCCACACTAAAGTGATCCCAACCCCAGCATTACAATAGCAAATTGCAACCTAGTCCCTAGTTCCTCTACCTCTTCTTCTCATATAGATCCTAATACAACTACACTAATAAGGTAGGGGCCAATGCATACACTTGAGGTGTAGCAATAATATCACACACCAACCTGATAAGGTTCCATAGGAACCAACAACTAGTACTATTCAGGGCCACTATGTTGGCCAACACAGACATCACCAATGTGGTTAGGGCATCCAGTTTCTTGTCCACATACATGGTAAAGTATGTTATACTTCCACCCATCACCTCCACATCCTCTCACCCATCTTCAAAAATGCATCTCAACTCATGCTTCTTGTCGTGTCCAACCTCGAAATGCAAGCCCTCCACTGGTAACTTAAGGATGTGGTATAAATCCTCAAGTGTCACAGTCACCTCTCCAATAGGAAGCTTAAATGTACCCCTATATGGATCTCATATCTATGCTAAGGAAGAGAGATACCCCTCATATGCCATCACAACATCAATCTTGGCTACCCCAGCTAGCCCAAAAACCTCCAACCAATCCTACTTGTCCTCCTGTAATGCCTTCCTTACCCCAGGGATGAGATGTGAGAACTGATGTCGAGCCTCCAAAATATTCAATTGTAACACAACAAAAAGCATTCATGTTAAATACATTACATTATTTCAAAAAATAAATAAAAAATTTTCACAAAAATAAAAAGAGCTTCAAAAACACTTACCTTGGCAAAGCGCAAACTTGCTTCCACACCACTCCATCCACCACCATATTTTTTGTAGCTTAATTCCACTCACTCCACTCCACTTTAATCCACTCTGCTCCCTCGAATGCAAATTTTGAATTTTTTTGATGCACAAATGAGCTTGATTTCCCCTTTGCATACCTGTTATAGATGTTTTAGGGGAATTGAAACACCCAGGGGCATTCCTAGGCGCACTAGAGCACCTCCCTGCATTTGGAAAATGCCAAACTCTAGTGGGCGTTTGCATGAGAAATAAGTGCCCACTGGTGTTTGGTGTCAATATTGAAAAAATAAAAAAATGATCCAAAAAGGTAGCTTACCTCCACCAAATAATTCTAAATTGCATCCATACATCAATTTTATCATAATTTCATGTTTTGTGAAAGCCAAAATCGTTTTGGATTCTAACCAAAAGTCGTAAAATCACATTACAAGTTACAAAATATTTCAAAATGGTCCAAATTTTCACAAAATGATCATTTTCATCATTAATTCCATCATTGCACTCATTTTTGTGAAGATATTAATTTATTTGGAGAACTAATTATTATTTGCGCCCACAAGGCACAAAATTATCCAAAATTGCTTCAAAATGCTCCAAATCAATGCAAAAGTTCACAAAACCATACAAACAAATCACCAATGCATTTCTCATCATCACATATTCATTCCAACATTATTTTCATCCATCAATATTTGCATTTGCACATTTTCCCAAGTCATACACAATTTCAAGTGAACCTTGTATCTAGTTTTTTATTCTATCTCCTTCGTTATTGCATCGATTTTCATCCATGAAATTAAATAAGATGATTTAATCACCATAAGGACACTTGGCTATATTCATCATCCAATATATCATTGTTTAAAAACAAAATCAATTATGGCACCTCATTTTATGAGTGAAATTATGCCAATACCAATTTGCTCAACAACTGTCATTGATGCCATTTTCCATGGTGTTCCAAACATGGATAAATTTCTTCACTTCATTTATAATTACACCACTCTCCAAGGACATAGGCTGGGTAAAGTGATTGAGCAACCTTTTAGATATTATGCATGGGAATTGATGCAATCATGAGTGGATCTAAGTGCAAGAATATTTTCCTTTTTTTTTTGCGTTTGCATACTTGCATGTCAATGATGTTGGAAGACACATTCTTCAATAGCATGGAATCACCCTAAACTTGAGGTAACTATATTTGACTTTAATTTTTCCACAACGGGATACATATTACATGATCATGGCATTTACACTTGGTACAAAATCCCTTTTTTTTCTGTTATGACAAAGACAGAATCAATCACTTACATTTTACAAAAATCTCCTTCAACCATTGAGGCAAAAATGACATCACATTTACATCATTCATCCACAATCACACCATACATTTCACATAATCATTTGCACAAATCTATCAATTGGATCGTGAGATGCATCTATCACTCAGTCGCCAATTGAGGAGGTAAGCTATACAATCAAAATTCTTTTGTGTCCAAATTCATATCTGCATTACAACAAGAAATTTGCTTCTGCATCAGGCCAAACCAAGTGTCTTGTATCTTTGCACTACATTGTGTTTCATGCAACATGGTACAAATAGAGGAATCTATAGACA
Organism: Wollemia nobilis; assembly: GCA_028583015.1. Classification (NCBI taxonomy): domain Eukaryota; kingdom Viridiplantae; phylum Streptophyta; class Pinopsida; order Araucariales; family Araucariaceae; genus Wollemia; species Wollemia nobilis. Next base: position 15,424,322 of record JAQPPZ010015100.1, read on the forward strand.
CAAAAACGTAGCCACTTTTCATCCATCCATAGTTTCCTGCCACATTTATCCATTATTTATATATATTTGTTTAATATATATTTAAATAATAATATTTTACATATTATATTTATATATATTTAATAAATATATGTATATATGTATGAATTAATCCCAGCCATATATTATAGTTTAATCCTATCCATTCATTCACCTTAATCTATGCCACATGCCTAGATCTAATATCCACCCTCCGTCATGTTTTAATATTGACCACACAAATTGTGTTGTTGAAACCCTAACATGCCCTAGGAGAGATTATAAAGAGGATTCATTTTGATGACTCAACCCCTAAGTTTTTAGAATTCCTAGAATATCCAAGCATTTTTGCCACTCCTATCTTCCATCACTCACTGTTGTCTTCACATCCACCGTTGCCTATCTCACATGAACCGGATCTGCTTCTGTAGCTTCTGGTTCAATTTTTGAACACCCATATATGTTTATTGAAGCACATTTGGGTGCTTTCTAAAATCACCAAGCACCTCTAGGTGCCTCCTACCATCACCGAGCACTTGTGGGCATTCACAACTCTAGTTCTGCAGCCCTACTACCCCTCGGATGTTGTTAGGGCATTTGCGTACCATTTTCTACAACAACAACGAAGATCAGAAGACAAGTTAACATGAGATAATGTAAATAGTTGTGTGTATTTATTTCATTCCTTTACTATTTCTTTCAATATTATTATGCAACATCTAGGGTTAGTAATCATATTTTTAGAGGATCTCATGTAGTGGAGCCCTCACAAGTATTATTGACTATTTGTATGTTGTCTATTGTTTGTAGGTGCAGGGATCATATCATTGGTAGTTGTTGAAGCTAGAGTGGTCCTATATAGGATATCAAAAAGCCCACTCACCTCTGTTGGGATCATATCGAACATGAAGACACCACCACTATTTTTTTACTAGGGTTTTAGAGAACCCTAGTGTATTGTAATCATTGTATCAAGAATAATAAGCTTTGTAATCTATATTTGAGGCACATTTTATCGTAACATTGAAGATCCACGGGCATCATAATAAAATTTTATTTCATTGTGCAATTATGTGTGTTACACTGCTTATCTAATTCTATAGCTCATATTTTGGTATCGTTCGATTTGCATTCATAGCAAGTGACACTATTTTCTAGCTAGGATCATCATTGCTTTATTGTGGTACACCCCCTTATGACTTTATGGGATAAATAGGGAGACAAAAATAAATATATAATCAGGTATATGAAAGAAAATAAAATATTTTATAGGTAATCATGCATACAATCAGTCATGCATTCAATCACATGAGTAGGAAAACATGCATATTCAAACATAGTATCTTTTTAAGTGTGTTGTATTTATAGGTTCTTTGTGTTTCTTACCATATAATATGGCCAAGCGATATGCACCTGAATCATAGTTGGCTATTACCTTGAATGAAACTAATCAATAAGGTTAGAATTTATCCTTAAGGTCCTCTTTAGAATTAGTGGTTTTCTAGGTCCCTTACTTTGAAGGAACAAGGTTGTACCTTCTTCCTATATGATTTCTTATACACTTGTAAGTGCTCTAGGGCATGGATCCACCTTTTCTAAGTAGTTCCAATTGGTTAAGGTGTACATGGTGATATTACACCTTTGTTTCCTTTCATAATCCATATAATATGGATCAACCTCAAACATCTATCGCTCAAGTCACCCATCCTACTAGTATTACTTCATCTCAAAGCCCACCTAGATCTAGTTTGTCCAACACAATAAATATTTAATCTAGATAGTTTATTCCACCAAATGTAGGTTATTTAGGATAAGTTTTTATTTGTAACCAAAGCTAAAGTTTTTCTTAAAATTTACAAGTATTAATTGATCAAATATGGGTACAAAGTACGTAAGGAGACTCTTGGATCAACACCACCAACCAGTTAGATATTGTAAAACCAACAACAATGTTTTTATTTCTAAAATCAATATTGGAAATATTGAGTATATTGGTTGTCATTGATGTCAAAGGATTCATGAGGTAAAAATAATGTGATGTCAAAGGATACATGAGGTAGAAATAACATGGTAGTCAAGCATATTCTACATGGGTTTGATAGCAAGCTATGGAAAAATTTCAAGGTAAGGTATATCTCCCAAGAAAGGAAATTATTAAAAGAAAAGGGTTTATAATATTTATTTTTTAAATATTATTACAAGGAGGACAAAAGTTTTAAGAGTGGGTTTAGAAGGTAAATTTTAAAAAAAGAGGGCCAAAGGTTTAAATAAAAGTCTCTTGGGCAAATAGTTTGAAGGCAAAGGTTCAAAAGGAAATATTATAATATTTATTAATATTATAATATAAGGTTATAAACCCTAGGCACCAAAATGCACATGGAGAAAATATATTTGAATTTCATATACATCGACGTATTGGAAGAAGGAATCCATATAAATATGGATTAAAAATCATTCACTTGGTAAGGTTTTCGATTAATGAAAAAATCAATTTCCCTCATGTGCAAGTGTGAGAAATAGAGATAAACGAAGAAGACAACTTTGAAAAGGCAGTGATAGAAAATTTGAAATATTTTTGGTTGCGAAGTTTGTTTTTAGCTGGATGGCTAACCCAAGTGGTAACCTAGCCTACGCTAGGGCATGGACAAACAAGAGGTTTTGAGGTCGATTCATAGTTGTGATCCTTTTCAATTGGAGACTAGGCAGAAATAAAATGAATAAAATGTGTTTTGTGCACCTTACTACCTGTACAGATGACTAGCCTAGTTGGTAGTCGTAGTCATGCTTAGGCATAGGCAGATAGGAGGTTTCGGGTTTGAGTCACAACAATAGTCATTTTAGATTAGCACATTGGGCAAAAGATAAAGGGATAAAACCCTTTTGGTGCGCCTTTGTTTCCATTGGGTGGGCCAACCCAACTGGCACTCTAGCTCATGCTAGAGCATGGGCTGCATGAGGTCTTGCATTTGATTCCCAGTGGCGGAAGAAATTGGTAAGGGCAAAATAAATTTTATTTTTAAAATTTAAAATTAAGATAGGGAGTCATAAGGTTTGTTGTGTGGATTGATATTTCTGGAAATTATAAGGTTGGAACATAAGGTAATATTTTTGAAATTAAAAGGGCAGAAATTATTTATTATAGTGAAAGAGAATTGAGAAAATATTGTTGTGTTTTAAAAGTATTATTTTGTAAGCAATAAGAAGGAGTAATAAGGTGTTTTGTTGTTTAATTATTGTGTGTATTTTTGCATGGTGAAAGAAATTTTGAAGGATGTTGTTCATTGATTAAAAGCCTTGTATTAGGAAATTAAAGTGAGTTGTAAAGAAATATTTTTGTGCATATTTTTTGAGGAAATGTTTTCATGTGGATGGTTGAAAAGGTGTTATGCTAACTAACCCTTGAAGTGGCATAAGATAGAAATAATATTTTGATATAGGTTTTGAGGGATCATATTCATCAAAGCAAGCTAAGAGTTATGGTGACAGTATTCCTTCTTTAAGGTGTTTAGTTGAGCAAATATTTCTGAAACTTAAGGTGGAGAAATAAGGATTGTATATGTGCATTGTTGGAATTATTTGAGCTAGGTTTTGTGAGAAAAATTGTGCATCCTTGATTGAAAGAAATTGGAAACACTTGTGCTAGGATTTTTAAGAACAAATTGTGCATTCTTATTGAAGGAATTTATGAAGAATTTGGGAATTTATGTGAGTGACATTGAATGTGAATGGGTAAGTATTAGAGATCAGTTTTGTGAAGCAATTTGTGCATTATTGTGTTCGATCTTTGAGAGTAAATTTGCAAGGAATATAAACCAGTTTTGTGAAGTAAAGTTATACACTAGTTTGATTTGAATTGAAAGGGATTTGAAAGAATTAGAGATCTTATTTGATGAATGAAAGATATGTGAATGTGAAGAACATATTGGGTATTTCATAGTACATACCATTCTCTATATGTTCAAGAGGTTAAACAAATTCTAGGTAGAATATGTCTGAACTGCCTAGTTAAAGAAAGTATTTTTGAAAAAGATATAAGCATTATTTTGAAAATAATTTGTGTGCAAGATTTGGGATTGGTTGAGCATGGTATATGAGGTTTTTTGAGCATGTATTAGAGCAGAGTAGTGCAGAATTATTTGTGGTAGATTTGAAGTTTTGTAAGAAGACTTGAAGCAGGTTTGAGGTAGATTTGAGCAATTCTTGTGAGAAGACTTGAAGCAGGTTTGAGGTAGATTTGAGCAATTCTTGTGAGAAGACTTGAAGTAGTTTTGAGGTAGATTTGAGCAAGTTTTGTGAGAATATTTGAATTGGGGTTAAGGTATATTTGAGCAAGTCTTGTGAGAAGACTTGAAGTAGATATGAAAATAGATTTATGCATGTAATGTGTGTAGATTTGGGACAATATTGAGAGTAAATTTATGAGAAGACTTGAAGTAGGTTTTCGATAGATTTGTAAGAAGACTTGAGTAAGTCTCTTAAGTAGGCTTGGAGTAGATTCAAAGCATAGGTGTGTACCATATTTGGAAGTAACCAGAACAAAGGAGATAAGTCTCTTGTGGATAGAGTTCCATGAACTAGACCAGCAAGGGGATAAATTTCTCTTGTGGATAGATTTCCATGAACCATAGCAAAGGAGAGGAGTCTCCTATAGATATATTTCCACAAACAAGACCATCAAAGGGATAGAGTTATCCTGTGGATAGAGATTCATGAACTAGAGCATAGAGGAGAGGTGTCTCCTATGGATAGATTTCCATGAACCAGACCAACAAGAGGATAGAGTTCTCTTGTGGATAGAGTTCCATGAACCAACACAAAGAGGATAGAGTTCTCCTATGGATAGATATCCACAAATTAGAGCAATGGGGATAGATGTCTCCTATGGATAGAGGTCCATGAACCTGAGCATTGGGGATTGAGATCTCCTTTGGATAGAGGTCCATAAATATTGTAATAGGGAATTGATTACCAAGAGATTTGTTGAGAAAATTTATAAGAAATATTTTCTTTGTGGACGTAACCCACATTGGGTGAACCACATTAAATCTGTGTCTCTCATGTGTGTGATGATTTGTGCATTGTTTTGTTACTTCTATTGATATTGCAATTGATAATATTGGATAATATTATTTGGGAAAGAAAAGTAAAATTTTACCTTATACTGTTCACCCACCCTCTTAGTATAATCTTGTGTTCTTCAATTGGTATCAGAGTGGGTTCCTTCAGAAAAAGTCTAACAACTTGAAGGAAGATATTACAGGAACACAGATGGCTTCTCAGAATGGATCTTCAATAAATAAGGCTCCATTGTTTTATGGGAACAATTATGCTTTTTGGAGTATGAGGATGAAGATCTATTTGATGGCACAAGGATATGAAACATGGCAATATGTTGAGAATGGGTTCACACCTACATCTACTCCTGCCATAGATAAGGATGTTAAGGAATTACATGTGAATAATGCCAAGGCTATCAATGGAATTTTAAATGGATCATGTGAATCAGTATGTGTGAATGTTATGCAATGCAAATCAAAAAAATATATATGGGACAAATAGAAGCAAACATATGAAGGAGATATCAAGGTCAAGTTGGCAAAACTACAAACTCAGAGGAGGAGGTTTGAAGAGTTGAAGATGGAATATGAGGAAGATATTGCTAGATACTTACTTCGTATTGATGAAGTTGTTAATACCATGTGTGGACTTGGATTCAAAATTGAGGATTCTAGTGTTGCTTAGAAAGTATTAAGATCATTCCCTATAAGGTATGATGCAAAGATTTCAGCTATAGTAGAGATGAAGGATATCGATAAGTTGACTAAGGATGAGTTACATGGAATTATCACAGATTATAAGATGAGAACATAAAAATATCACAAATCCAAGAAAGAGGCAACTTTCAAAGCTTCAAATAAGACAAAAGATAAGAAACCAGAATCAAGTGATGAGTCAAGCAGTAATGAAGAAGCTAACTATGTGAGAAGAAATAAGGACTCAAGAAAACACAACGATATAAATACTATAAAAATTTTTAATTATGGTGACTTTTGTCACTATGCATAAAATTGTCCACAAGCTAGAAAAAGTAGCAGTGAAGAGAAACAGGATTATAAGAAAAAGGAAGAAAGAAAATTTAGGAATGAAAAGAAAAATAGGTATGGTCAAGGTAAGCATGAAAAGAAGTTCTTTCAAAGGCATAAGAAGAGTTTCTATGTTAAAAGAGCAAGAAGTGCTTCAAGTGACAGTGATGAAAGACTCTCAAATAGTGAAGAAGAGATTCTATTTTTGGAAATAGAAGAGGAAGAAAACACTCCTATTGAAGACCAAGTAGAAGATGCTCCTATAATTGAAGACCTAGAGAAAGGTTTAGAAAGAGAAGAAGGCATATTTGATCTAGAAGAAGAACTTATTATTGATCTCATAGATTTGATAAGAGTTAGAAATTAGAATTAAATACTGAAGGCTCAAGTTCAAGAAGATGAGGAAATAAAAGAAAAGCTTCTACACGAACTCAAAAACTCAAAAGCTAAGACAAGGAGATTTAAAGAAGTCATGGTTGACATGTTAGATGTAAAGGAATTAGAATGTGAAGGGTTAGAACATGAAGTGGTTTCTCTAAGGATGGAAGCAAAATATTCTAAGGATAAGTTGCACATGTTTGGTAAAAGTTCAAAAGCTCTGGATAACATTATCAATGCACAAAGATCTTCATTTATCAAAACAAGACTTGGTTTTGAAGAAGGACAAGGGAAACAAGAAGAAGGGTCAAGCTCAAGCTCAAAATAAAAGGAAGTTTTAGAGGAAGATATTGAAGAAGAACCTAAGACTTATGTTGATAAGTTGAAGAGTGGAAGATTCACTAAGAAAGAAAACAATGCACAAAAAAGAAATAGGGACCATCACAGAGAAGGCAAATAAAGGACTAAGAGACTAGATATTTCAAGACAAGATGAATATTTCTTCCAAAGGTATTTTTTTTCATGTAATTATTTTGGTCACAAAGCTATGCATTGCAGGGTTCATGGAAAGGAGTATGGCTTCACTAAGAGGAACTTAAACTCATTCGAAGATGGATATTTCTTTCAATGCTATTGCTACTCATGTAATCACCTTGGTCATAAAGCTATCCACTATAGGGTTCATGACAAAAATTATTATGGCTTCACCAAGAGGAACTTCAAGTCATTTGCACCTTCCAAGAACTACAAAATCAGGTGTTACAATTGCAATAATCTTGGGCATAAGGCTAAGTGGTGTAGAACATAATTTTTGGAACTTCCAAAGTTAAGCAAGAATAGGGACACTTAAAAGGATCAAAATGGTATGATTACAAAGGTGTTGAAAAAGAAGGTTGAAAAGGAAAAAGAGCATTGTATGTTGGGATTAGATTTACTCCCACCCCAAAATTAATCACCTCGAGGAAAGGAGGTGGTGAGGGGGCTGAGCTAAGAGTATTTTTGTTTTAGCCCCAAAGGAGTTCCTTTTCCATTGATGTCAAAGGGAGAGATTTTTAGTAAGGGGAGAGAAATCAGTAAGGGGGAGCAGATTCTCAGGGGGGAGTAGATTTGGAATTCAGTGGTTGGAAAAGAAATTTTTAGAAAGGGTTACCATCAATGACAAAGGGGGATATTGTTGGAAATATTGAGTATATTGGTTTTCATTGATGTCAAAGGATTCATGAGGCAGAAATAATGTGATGTCAAAGGATACATGAGGTAGAAATAACATGGTAGTCAAGCATATTCTACATGGGTTTGATAGCAAGCTATGGATAAATTTCAAGGTAAGGTATATCTCCCAAGAAAGGAAATTATTAAAATAAAAGGGTTTATAATATTTATTTTTTAAATATTATTACAAGGAGGACAAAAGGTTTAAGAGTGGGTTTAGAAGGTAAAGTTTAAAAACAAGAGGGCCAAAGGTTTAAATAAAAGTCTCTTGGGAAAATAGTTTGAAGGCAAAGGTTCAAAAGGAAATATTATAATATTTATTAATATTATAATATAAGGTTATAAACCCTAGGTGCCAAAATGCACATGGAGAAAATATATTTGAATTTCATATACGTCGATGTCTTGGAAGAAGAAGGAATCCATATAAATATGGATTAAAAATAATTCACGTGTTAAGGCTTTTGATTAATGAAAAAATTGAATTCCCTCATGTACAAGTGTGAGAAATAGAGATAAAAGAAGAAGACAACTTTGAAAAGGCAAATATAGAAAATTTGAAATGTATTTGGTTACGAAGATTGTTCTTAGTTGGATGGCTAGCCCAAGTGGTAACCTAGTCTGAGCTACGACATGGGTGGATAAGAGGTTCTGACGTTGATTCGTAGTGGTGACCCTTTTGCATTGGAGACTGGGTAGAAAGGAAAGGAATATAACATGTTTTGTGTGCCTTACTACCCATGCAAATGGCTAGCCTAGTTGGTAATTGTAGCAGTTCTTAGAGGTGGGTAGAAATAAGGTTTTGGATTCGAGTCACAGTGGCAATCATTTTTGGTTAGCACATTGGACAGAATATAAAGGGATAAAACCCTTTTGGTGCACCTTTATTTCCATTGGGTGGACCAGCCCAGTTTGAACTCTAGTTCACGCTAGAGCGTAGTCTACGTGAGATATTGCGTTCGATTCCTATCGGAGGTAGAAATTGGTAAGGGCAAAATAAATTTTTTTTTAAATTTAAAATTAAGATAGGGAGTCATAAGGTTTGTTGTGTGGATTGATATTTTTAGAAATTATAAGGTTGGAACATAAGGTAATATTTTTGGAAATTAAAAGGGCAGAAAGTATTTATTTTAGTGAAAGAGAATTGAGGAAATATTGTTGTGTTTTCAAAGTATTATTTTGTAAGCAATAAGGAGTAATAAGGTGTTTTGTGGTTTAATTATTGTGTGTATTTTTGCATGGTGAAAGAAAGTTTGAAGGATGTTGTTCATTGATTAAAAGTCGTCTTAGGCAATTAAAAGCAGTTGTAATGCAATATTTTTGTGCACATTTTTTGAGGAAAGGTTTTCATGTGGATGGTTGAAAAAATGTTATGCTAACTAAACCTTGAAGTGGCATAATATAGAAATAATATTTTGAGACAGGTTTTGAGGGCTCATCTTCATCAAAGCAAGCTAAGAGGTATGGTGACATTATTCCTTATTTAAGGTGTTTAGTTGAGCAAATATTTTTGAATCTTAAGGTGGAGAAATAAGGATTGTATATGTGCATTGTTGGAATTATTTGAGCTAGGGTTTGTGAGACAAATTGTGCATCCTTGATTGAAAGAAATTGGAACCACTTGTGCTAGGGTTTTTAAGAACAAATTGTGCATTCTTGTTGAAGGAATTTGTGAAGCATTTGGATATTGACATGAGTCACATTAAATGTGAATGGGAAAGTATTAGAGATAATTTTTGTGAATCAATTTATGCATTATTGTGTTTGATCTTTGAGAGTAAATTTGCAAGGAATATAAACCATTTTTGTGAAGCAAAGTTATACACTAGTTTGATTTGAATTGAAATGGATTTGCAAGAAGTAGAGATATGATTTGATGAATGTAAGATATATGAATGTGAATAACATATTGGGTATTTGATAGTACATATAATTATCTATATGTTCAAGAGGTTAAATGAATTCTAGGTAGAATATGTCTGAACTTCCTAGTTAAAGAAAGCATTTTTGAAAGAGATATAAGCATTGTTTTGAACATCATTTGTGTGCAAGATTTGGGATTGGTTGAGCATGTGCTATGAGTTATTTTGAGCATGTATTAGAGCAGAGCAAAGTAGAATTATTTATGGCAAATTTGAGAAAGTCTTGTGAGAAGACTTGAAGTAGGTTTGAGGTAGATTTGAGCAAGTTTTGTGAGAAGACTTGAAGCAAGTTTGAGGTATATTTGAGCAAGTCTTGTGAGAAGACTTGAAGCAGGTTTGAGGTATATTTGAGCAAGTCATATAAGAATATTTGAAGCAGGGTTGAGGTAGATTTGAGCAATTATTGTGAGAAGACATGAAGAAAAATTTGAAGATAGATTTATGCAAGTAATGTGTACAGATTCAGGATGGTATTGAGAGCATATTTGTGAGAAGACTTGAAGTAGGTTTTGGATATATTTGTGAGTAGAAATTATTAAGCCTCTTGAGTAGGCTTAGAGAAGAGTCAAAATAGAGGTGTGTACCATCTTTAGAAGTTACCAGAATAAAGGAGAGGAGTATCCTGTGGATATATTTCCACAAACCATACCAGTAAGGGGATAGAGTTTTCCTATGGGTAGAGTTCCATGAACTAGAGAAAAGGAGAGGAGTCTCTTGTGGATAGATTTCCACAAACTAGACTAGTAAGGGGATAAAGTTCCACAAAACAGACCAGAAATGGGATAGAGTTCTCCTATGGATAGAGTTCCATGAACAAAAATAGAGAGGAGAGGTGTCTTCTATGGATAGAGTTCCACAAACCATACCAATTCCACAAACCAAACCTGAGAGGAGAGGTATCTCCTATGGATAGAGTTCCATGAACCAACACAAAGGGGATAGAGTTCTCTTATGGATAGATATCCACAAATCATAGTAGTGGGGATAGAGGTCTCTTATGGATAGAGGTCCATGAACCTGAGCATTGGGGATTGAGATCTCCTTTGGATAGAGATCCACGAACTTGAGCATTGATTCCCAAGAGATCTATTGAGAAAATTTATAAGAAATATTTTCTTCGTGGACGTAACCCACATTGGGTGAACCACGTTAAATCTGTGTCTCTCCTGTGTGTGATAATTTATGCATTGTTTTGTTACTGCTATTGATATTGCAATTGATAACATTGGATAATATTATTTAGGAAATAAAAGTAAAATTTTACCTTATATTGTTCACCCCCCTCTCAGTATAAGCTTATGTTCTTCACTCAACAAGTATCTCCAAAAATTTTGTAGTAGATTTCATTATGACAAAACATGTAAACTCCTCCAAATCAACAATGGTCTTTTCCTAATCACCTTTCCTACCACATTATTATACCTTCAAATACTTTTGTATCCACTATTTTTGGCTCCACCTCAAGGTTACATTGTCTAACATTACCCAATGCAATATGGACAACCTCTAAAAAATAATATAGTGTCTCAACATCCCTGGTCTCAAAATTGAATTCTTGATTTGACCTATCAAGGACCACTAAATCTAAGGGAATATTCATGTATCCCACCTATCATATGAAAAAGTTACCTAACTTTGATATAAGTGTGAATAAGAAATTGTTGGATCACCTCAATGAGCTATCTACACTCGTTTTAGTTCATTTTGTTTAGAAGAAAGACATTATGGTACACTTATTTATTCTTTGCATGATAAAGTTACTTTGTGGTATACAAGTTTATCTAATTATTCTATTGCTAGTTGGGTGTTAATTATAGAACCTTTTATGCATATATTTGTTAGTAAGGGTAATGGTATTCTATATTATTTAATTTAAATGCTATGCAAAGGCATTATTAAGAAAACATTCATGATTACAATACTAAATTTTTAAGGACCTTAAATTTAATTCTATAGACCAAATGAAGAATAGGCATTGTCGTATTAGATCAAAGACTTACAATCTAATTTAGCATTAATGTTTGTAAGTCTAACCATATAACTTTATAAAATATCTTTGAAGAAGTAGTCCATGAAAAATCTATTTTTATTAGGATAGGAAAGTTAATACATGTCCCACCCATGGATTATGCTACCCATGTCACCCACCTATAAATCCTTGGATCTATACCATCCATCTAATTCATTCCTAATGTCCAATTTTTTACTAAATAAACCCTTTATCTATACATCATTACATACATAGGATAAAACTCATTTTTGGTTTTTGCCTTCCAACCATAATTTCCAACCCTACCTAATCCATAAAATAATAGTGATGATAAAGACTTTATAGGCCAAGATAAGCTCATCATGAAGGAAATATTGGATATGATAAAGACCTTGATAAATTAGTATGATTAGCAATGCTACGCTCAATAGGAAGTTGCCTTGTTTCAAATGGCACTATCAATAAATCAACCTTATTATAAGAAAATTGTTCAAAATTATCTAACATACTAGTTTTTGTGTAGCAGGTGGGTCGCTACCTTTCCAAACCCTTACAATGCAATATTTACTAATTTTAGTGTTGTTTAATGGAATAAGGATTCTACTTTGGAAGATAATGCCATATGCTCAAATCAACAACAGGTTAAGACCAAGGGTAAAATAAAAGTAATAGAATATCACACAATAACACAAAAATAGACTAAGGTGAATAAAAATTCTATGATACTTAGGAAGTGAAAGTTATCATTGCACTTAAAATATAAGGGACTAGCAACAACTACACAACAAGAAAAAAGACTAAATTTTTTGGATAAAATATGATTAATGCATCCCAAGTAGATGCTCAAGAAAATAAGGATAAATATATATAAAGGAAAGGAACCAAAATTAAGTGAGTTTGCCTACAACAATAAAATTAATACAAAAAATATGCACCAAAATGGTAAATGAAGCACAAGGTTTATTAATTGCTCTAACGATTACACTACTATAGACCACTTTGAGGGGACCACCTTCTTCATAAATCCTGATACAAAAATGTAATTTTCCCTCCCTCTTATCTCATTACAATCCAATATATAATAAGGAACTATACAATGTCTTACAAACACTAATTCTATCCCTAAATAGACTTTGGATATCACTAACTAGTCACAACACTAACTACTACTAGTAACATGACTACTTACAGTAATTAAATAGTTAGGACATAAGGGTCCTAACATGCCCTCCATTTAAAACCTTTGTCCTCAAAGCTTAAAATATCAAAACTATTATTGAAGTTGGTGGAGTGGCTCCCATGTTGCACCTTCCAACTACAAACCCTGCTAGTGTACCAACAACACAGTGAGTGTGATTACAAAGTTGGTGAGATCAATAATCAAATATTATAGCTAGCTTGAGAAGAATTTATTAGAGTATATTACATCATTTGGGTCATGTAATTGTACCACCTTTGGTACATATCTAAATTAGGAGTTTACTTCAGGGTAAAATTAATTAGTTACTTCAACTATTATAGTAAATGCACCGGTGTCAATGTGCAAGTTGTAAATATGCATGTAGTCCACATGTACATGAGTCCTATGTATATTAAAGGCCAATCAATCTATCTTTCTATATAAAGGCCTCATATGTGTAGTAAGAGTGTGAGAGTGATATAGTAAGTATACAGTATGTAGTAGATATAGTATGGTACAATGTAGTTCTTTCATATACTTTCATGAAGTGTTCATGTTATCCATTATATAGCATTGTACTATTTTCATCATTCTTATTAATGGCATATTTATGAGTTATTTGCAGATGTTCATTTCTTTATTTTCTTACATATTATTATGCCATTATTTTTATAGTTATATTATATTAGTTATCCTTCATCTTGTGGTTGTACTATCTCCCATAAAAAGCTAACATTGGTATCAGAGCACATGGAAAATCAATAGGAATAGGGAGAGACACAAGGAAATCTACTACATCTTTGCAAATCGGATCCACCGCTATGCGCCACTGCATGCAAACACAACCACAACCACACAAGAGTTTGAGAGGAGAGAAGCAAATCTTAGTACCAAAAATTTTGAGGTTGCATTTGGATAGAATATTTCCATAGAGTTGCATAAAAACTTGTGAAGACTAGGAATAACCATTCATCCCACTAGATTGATAAATCAACTAGTGAAGATTCATCATCTCTAGATTTTATATTTTCCACCATTTCAGTTTCTAACATCCTCTTATAGGAAAAGGATATTAAAAAAAAAAGGTTGGGAAGCTTCCTACAAGAGAGCTAGGAAGAATATCTTCTTAGAATTATTCCATCACTTGCAAAAACAAGTAGAAGACTAAAGATTTTAGATATCTAAGGAGAGGTCTCATTACTAGAGATTGTAGACCTACAAGAGTGTAGAAGAAGAAAAGGCCATAGTAGCCTTATTGCTAATTCAAGAGACTCCAGAGAAGATTCAAGAAGAATATTGGAGGTTGGTGATCTTCATCAAAGACTACAAATAGTATATTGAAGAAATTAGCTAGATGAATATTAAGATACCCTTAGAAGGTCCAATTACAAAACTCCTAATTTTGGAAGATTAGAGGTTGGTGATCTCCATAAAATCTTACAGATTGCAGAAGTAAAGGACCAGCAAAGTTCTTATTCTAGATTCTAGATTTTATATATCCATGAGAAATATCTCATTACCAACACTTCCATAGAAGAAGGTGAAGAAAATGTATCATTCAAAAGACCAAAGAAGCTACAATACTGAAGACCTTGGAGAGGTCTCAAGGAGAAACAAGGAGAAGGCTTTGAGAGCCTTATTTTTAAAGTTTGGAGAAGACAATTAAGGGAGTTTATAGGAGAACTCATTGGAGAAATATACCAGCAATGAGGATTTACTAACACAGTAGAATTTGAGATAATTGTTGTCATTCAACAAAATCCCAAAAGGAGAAGAATTTGGAAAGGAGTGCCAAATTCTAGAGAATACTGAATATCTCAAGACATTCAGATTCTTGATAAGGAGACCAAGATCGAAGTGAGAATTTGACATAGAGAAATAATACATATATTACTACCAAACTTGAAAGGTTTGAAGATTACCTTTAGACACTAGAAGGCTCATCCGAAGATAGGGGTTTGCTAAATATACAACAAATTACTGAAAGGGTCCTTGAAGGAAAACTCAACCACGATTTGGAGAAGCTCCCTACCAAAAATATGAGTTTCAAGAACAAAATTTTAGTGTAGGAAATAACTGTAAAAGGGAAAAAATTACAACATTACTGTAGGCCCAAAAATGCCACTTGAAACATTTTGAAAATTCTAAAATTTTTGCTAAGTGTTTAAGCAATTTGTTGTGAGGCTGCATTTTTTTGGTGAGACCATAGTACCTTGCAAGGCCATAGTTCATGGCAAGGCCACAGTTCATGGCAAGGCCACATTTTAAATTAATGATTTTGCATGGATTTCAAAAGAAAGTATGGATTAGCCTACATTATCTCAAGGATGCAATCCGACTAGTAAAGTGCTAGGCCATAGTCAACCTTGTTTGACCAAGTTGAAGGTTTGGTGAAAGTGCAATCGAGGTTCACAAAGTAATGCTTTTGATGGCTAAATTAGCCAAGCAAAATAAGTATAGCCTATATCCAAGCACAATCCCCAAGAGAGCTTCATTGATGTCTTCAAGCCATGGTCAACATTCTTTGACCAACTAACCAAGCAAAGTGAAGTGCGGCCAGGATGTGACTCTTAGGCCAAAGTGAAGCGACATAGCATAAAGGAGAAAATGTAGCCCTGTATTTTCCAACTACCTCAAGCTGCAATCAATATGGTCAATGCTCAAGCAAAATATATTCTAGATGCAGTTTTACTACTATGCACTTTACTTTCAACTTGAGCCTATGTCAGGAAAAAAAATGCGATCATGCACAACGTAGCTATCTAAAGCCATAAATAAATTGAAGTCTTCTAAAAAAATTATCTAAGCTATCAAAAGGTATATCAAAAGATAGTGATGCCTTGAATCTTGATATGAATAAAAGGAAGGTTTGAGTGCAGCAAAGATATCATAACACAGGTAAATGATGAAAAAATAAGAAGCTAAAGTGTTCAAAAATCCTAGCAATATGCATAAGGTTACGACTGTAGATCAACATCATATGGAAGATTGCAAGAATTAGAGATGACTCATATGCATTCTTGGAAAATTGCTTAGTTGGAACCATGGTAGCTAGCATGTTGTAGAGGCAATTATAGAATATCAACGGAGCAGGATCGCCCTCTCTTCTTGAATGAAATATGAGGTCATCGCGTTAGCACCCTGTTGATAAATATGGTATCCTTGCAGTGATATATTCTTTATGAAACATATTTTAAATCTGTAAATAAAGATCTTGACCACCTTTCAAATGGTCGACTCTATAGTGTTTTCTTGCCCTATAGTTGTATATCCTCTAAGAATCAATAGAATGAGAATTACTTGGACGTTTGCCTCAAGCTTGTGTCTTCTTTACTTATGAAGATTTAATTTCTACTATTGCTATGGTTTATCCATTCAACTGATATTGGATTTCTAACTTAGAGCAGATTGAAATGCTTCATGTTTAAATGTATGTAGGGTTATGTGTAAGGGGTTGGCCCCTAAATGTATTTATAAAAATTTGGAGAATTAGTTTTGAAATCCAGGTGAATAGTGTCCAAATGCATGTAGAAGGTTCACTATTATTAGGGGTAATGTTGGAAATTTAAACTTAAAATGGTAAAATTATTATAAAATTGGGGCGAATCGACCCAAAAAAAATTGTACCCAAGAATTTTAGGCTAATGGGCATTGTCAAGGGTCCCAAATATTAGCCAATTCCAAATTTCAAAAATCCTAATTTTAGCCAATTTGGCGATTAATAGCTGTTATGCATAACCCTAAATGTATGCTTGAAAATATTTTTGTTTTTTCTATTAGTCTGAGTATTGATCTAATTCTGATATTTGGATTATTGGTACTCTAGATGTTTGAAATAGTCCTTGTGTAGACATGGAAAATTGACCCACTCGAGTGAGTCATTTTCCTTAGATCCTCAAGGAGACCCTCTAAGCTTACCCAAAGCAAGTTTAGGTCTCCCTCCCCTTTTTATTTTTATTTTTTCTCTCATTTGACAAAATTGTGATCGCCTCTAATGGGGTGCAATTTTTCCTAGTTAGGTTTTGTTTTATTTTTTCCTCCTTTGGAAAAATCATGATCGATCTTGATGGGGTGCAATTTCACCTAGCTAGGGTTTTTTCTCAAAGAAATATAAATTTTTAGGTTGGTATCTTATTGGCGTTGGCCCTACTCATTTTTCCACCAATTTTGATTTCAAATCCACTATAAAATGAGGGTTTGAAGTCTTCTTTTACCCCAAGAAAGTTGATCAACAAGTGATTTTCTCACAAGACCAAGTGATTTGATCACACCCTAATCTCTCAAGTGTTTTTGCATTCATCTCCTTCTGCAAGCAAGTTAAATTGCAAGTGTGAAGTGTGATTTTTTGAAGCTTTTATTTTCTACTGCATTGGATTGTGTATCATGGATCTTGGTGGACAAGTGTTGAAGCCCAAAAAGAGATCAACTATTTGGAGGTATTAACCCTTATACTTGCTTTTTCACTATCTACTAGGTTTTTTGCTCAAATGCATCTTCATTTTAAGTAGGTTTTTATTACACATCTGTTAATTCATAATTTTTGAGTTTTTCTCTTCGCTTTTGTGAAATCGTGCCAAATCATTTTAGGGTGTGATTTTGCTGATCTATGAAATTGTGATCGCTCTATGCAATGCATGATTTTGTACAAACCACATTTGGGGGCAAACTGCTACCCCCAAATCCTATATTCATGTTATATGCTACATTTAGACCATATTAGTGTATTTTGTGCTCTATTTTATAGCTTTTTTCTATTGCATTTCATTGTGCATGTTCATCTTCCAAAGGTCAACTTTTTCTTCTATTTTGAAAGTTCATCTAGAAGGACCTTGGGGGTTTCGTTGTTGCACCTCCAAGCATTGTTATACAATGGCCTAAGTAGACCCCTAATGCTAATCACATTTTCCAAGTGTTTGATATGTTATTTTTGCAAGAATAGAGATCATTGGATATCATTGGATAAAAGATAAAAGCTTGGATCAACCATCGAATAAGATAAGTGCCTTGGTTAATATTTAGGTTTTTTGTTGAGTTTTTGATATTTCTAATAAAAACCCTAGATCTGATATAAAAGTAAGATGTTTAATTGATTTCTAATCATTTGAAAAATAAACAGCATTTAATGTGCATTTAGGGTTTAATATTGTTTGTGCATATTCTCTTGAATCCTTGCTCAAAGGATTTCATTTTGCAACCCTAGGTTAGAAATAATTCAAACAAAGAATCATTCTAGGGTTAGCTCTTATTTTATTGCATTATGTATTTCTGCATTGTCATTTATCTTTCATAGCTTAGATCTAGAAAGACCAAATATAGGTGAGTATCTTAAACTAAATACATCAATACATCCCACCTCAGACTTGGAGCGAGTTCTTAAACTATTCCCAGTTAACCCTTCCCCCTTTATACATCGAGGTGTAGATAACAACATACCCTCGTGGTCATCTTGGCTTCCCTACGGATCCAACCGAGAATCCTATGTGATAGGGAAATTTTCCTCATCTACATTCTTTGGTGAACCTGATGTGAACACCTCATTTTCTTTTGAAAACTTTAAATAAGACCATTAATCTACTTGTTTGGTTCCACCAAGAAAAAAAAAAAAAAAAAAAAAAAAAAGTGGGAGGCTTGACTTGAAAGAGGTGAGACTCCTCCTCCTCCTCTAGTAGATTCTCCTAATCTTGTTCAAAATAACTCCCTTGTTTGAATCTTTGCATCTTGATAATCTGAGACACCAACCAACTTGTGCCACTACTATAACCACCAATGTTGAAAGAAATCCACAAGTCCTTTCAGCCATAGTATCACTCAAAATTATATTCAATTTCCTCCTTAATCTACTAGTCTCAACACTCTTACTTCTATTCCACCAAATGTTAGTTATCCTCTCTCATAGGGTATCACATATAACAATAATATCCATGCTTCCAACACAAGCCAAGCACTTGTTCATCGACCTCCTTTGGGAAATTCAAGAATATTGCATAACAATAATCCAGAGGTCCAAAATTTGATAAATATGGTAAAATAATTAGTTTCAAAAGTGGATATGATTCAACCTTCTAGTTTCACTTATAGTTATAAAGAGATGTGCAATCAACCATTGGATCCTATTGTGGTTGCTAGACCTTATCCTAAGCACTTTTCTATACCAAGTTTACCTATATATAAAGGGACAAAAGATCTAGTAGAGAATTTAAGAATATTTAGAAAAACATGCCATGATATCATATATGATGACATATTGTTACTAAAAACATTCCCTAAAAGTCTTGGTGGCATGGCATTGGAGTGGTACTATTGGTTACCTAATTATTCCTTACAAAATTTTGAAGAAACAGCAGAATTATTTGTTCAATAGTTTGGTGCTTATGTTGAAAAGGATGTGACAATGAAAGATGTCTATGATTTAAAACAAGGTAAAGAAGATATTTTTTTAGAATTTTTGTCTCGTTGGAGAAGTCTAGTTGGAAGTTTAAGATATACTTTACCTCCTCGAGACATGCTTGAAATATTTATTGAAAATTTGCAAGAACATTTATTTTATGCTATAGAGACAACAACTATCACATCTTTTGAGTAAGTAATAGAATTAGCAAGAAAGGTAGAATAGGCTATCATTAGAAAATGTCAACTCAAAATAAAAGAAGATAAAACTATCAAGTCATAGAACAATAATAAGCATACAGGAGGTGATGGTGAAATGGATAGTAGGCCTATTAATAATTTTATTAACAACCTACAAAATATGATACTTCAAAGACCTCCACAAAGGAATTTTATAAATCTTAACATGTCTATGGAAGCAGTTTTGAAATAACTTTTGGAAGCCAACATGATTGAGTTACCTCCTATAAGGTAACCAAATACTACAACTAACTGGTACACGGTAGGTCATCATTGTGCATATCATAGAGTAGGACACTGGATAAATTATTTTACCAAAATTGAAACATGTGGTACAGGATTTGATTTATGCAGGAAGTATCAAAATAGAGAATTCTTAATCATCAAATAATCAAGCTTCTACTCAACAGGTACCTACAACAAATCAACAACAAGTCAACTCGGTATTCTCAACAAGAAAAGAACTCTATATCATAGCCTACTTTTGTTTTGAGTAACAATCAAATATAAATACCAGAGATAGAAGCCCCACCTTTGATATTGAGACCCCAACCTAAAGTTTCCTTCGATATCCAACAACAGCTAGCTGGTACTCCAACTAAGATCTCTATCTTAGAACTTTTACAAACTTCTCCTACCCATCGAGAAGCTTTGTTGGAATTTCTAAAGCAACAATATGTTCCTCTAGATATTTCCCCTAGTGCTATAGTTAATACCATAGGATCTCTTGGGATACATCATATCTCATTCTTAGATGATGATAAGCCTTCCTTAGACTTACAAGAATATTCTTCTCTTTACATTATAGCATTTATTGGGGATACTTTTATCAAGTGAATCTTGATTGATAATGGTTCTTCCCTTAATTTGTGCACTTATCAATTTTTTCAAAAATTTGGGTTAAAAGAGGAAGACTTGACTAAATATGATATTATCATCAAAGCTTTCAACAATGAGTCCCAAGAAGCCTATGGTGTTATATCCCTTCCCCTTAAGGTTGGACCCAAGATCTTGGATACTTTGTTTTATGTGGTACATTGTCCTGCATCTTTTAATATTCTTCTTGGACATCCTTAGATTCATGTAATGAAGGTTTTCCCTTCTACCCTTCATCAATGTTTGAAGTTTGAGTTTAAGGAATAAGTTATCACCATTCCAAGAAACCCCCAACCATTCAAATATTTTTCAATGGTTGAGTGAGCTCAATATAATTTTGACCTTTGTCCTTTTGTTTCATTAATTGTTTCTCCACATTCCTCATCTCAAATATCATAGCAATTTGAAAATTTAAGAATGAGTGAGGAACCTTGAATCAATGTTTCATTAAGGGATCAATATAATCAATTTCTTCAAGATACTCTTCTGGATCTAGCCAAGCTACCACCTTCACAAAGGACTATGTGTTTTCCCTATAATAAAGGTGATGTTGTATACATTGGCACATGTACCTTTATCTTCACAAGAACTACCTTCAAAGAAAATATATATGGTAGCAACCCCTCTCCCATTGAGCATTATTTTTCTCATTCTTACCTTTCTAGTGACTACCCACTTCCTAAATAGATCCTATCTAGTATGGGATATGTAGGTAAATATCGGAGGCCACAACAAAGAGGTATTCAAGAGCCCTTGGATGTTGAGATCTGGCCTGGGATATGTGGTGTAGGATCATACTTAACAAAAACCAACCTTCACCATTTGAAAATGATGATCTTATGACTTATGCTAAATTTTTGGATCGTCAAACATAAAAAATGGGTGATAAGGATGATGGTCCCCCTTATTCTTCTAATATCCTATTTTATAATATGATTAGCTATGTGTGTTCAAAAGATAAGATTTATGTTTCTAGGGAGGACCCTACTTAGTTTTCATATAGAGATCTTGTAAAAGTAGGGATTGCTCCTCATTATATTAAGAATGATGGTTTTGTTTTAGAATGCATTGATTATCGTACTATGGTTGTCAAATCAAAAGCTATGAAGGAGTCCCTTCGTGATTCTAGTCATTGAGATGGCTTACCTTCTAGATGTTTCTTTGATAAAATAGCTCATGGTACACCTATTCTCTTTGTCAATATAGGAGGTACATTTAGAATAAGTGTTGACTATCACTCTATTTACTTAAATTAACCAACTAAAACTAATCATCCATTAGGCATGCATTTTGCATTTTCATTCCATTGCACCCATTTGCTTACTCATAATTGCACTGTTGCCTAATATATTCTACATGGTTTTCCTAACATTTAATTTAACTTGCACATTTGATTGGCATCTTTTGCATGGTTGCTTGTTCATGACTACTTGATCATATATTTTTAAGGATTTCATGACAATGGCATGTGATGATACCTAGTTAGGTCATAGCTCACATGCATTGCACTTTCACTAGGGTTCTGATGCCTAGCGAAATCCCCACCCTAGGAATTTTTTTTCATATTTCTTCCTCTTCTTCTTCTTCTTCTTCTTCTTCTTTTTTGTTTTTCTTGTCCTCCTTGGCCTTGAAAGTATTATTCATGCTCATCATTTTTCCTTAGGTCAAGGATGATAGCTTCTTGTGGATATGTCCTTGTCACCTTTTTCATGATCTTTTCTTTTATTTTTTATTTTGCCTAGACAAGGATATATGTCTTCTTACCTTCTTATGGTTGTTCTCTGCTTCTTCTAATGAATTGTACGGGGGGGGAAGAGGAGTTTGGGGCAGGTCTTAGCTAGTTTTGGATTTTTTGGGCAATATTATAATAATTTGACCATTTTAAATTTAAATTTCTAACATTGCCCCTAATAATAGTGAACCTTCTACATGCGTTTGGAAACTATTTTCTTGGATTTCAAAATTGATTCACCAAATTTTTATAAATATATTTTGGGGTTGATCCCTTATGCATAACCCTAACTTGCACACACACAAAAATATATATCCTGGTCTTTTTGCTCTCACATATTGCACACATCACACCCCTATAATGGGTAGTGCTCTTTCAATATTTTCATCTACATATATTACACCCCACACAAGATGGTATACATCCTAGAAGGTATCTTTCATCCATTGGAAAAATTTCCCTATAAGGTTATACTCCTCTTGACTTAGTGGGCTCAACACCCCATTACAAGATAAGATTTGTGGCCATTTTAGTAGGTCATGACATACATCCTAGTGGGTAATCACCCCATAGTATTCACTAGCAAGCAACCATCCATAGCGGGTCACACTCCAGAATTTAATCATCTTAAGTGAGTGCTACACCCATAGCGGATTCAACTCCATATTCATGTTCGATTCATGATGTTTGGTCACATTGGTCTGCCATGATCTACACTGATTCAAACACTATGCTTCGATCACCCCTTTTATTCTCGATTATTGATCTTTTTTTCTTATCGTTCTTATTCCCTTCTCTTCTTCCTTGTGCTTCTTCTTCTATCTTGCATCCGCCTCATTTTGCACTCATGTAGTCCATGCATTGCATAGTTAGTTTCATGCATAAAACATCACAATCATAAAAATCATAAAAAAATTAAATAATATGCATACACACAAAGCACACACAAATCAATGAATCATAATAAAAGCAACTTAGTATTACTCAAAAATAGAAAGATACATAGATTTTTGGTTCATGTACCATAATCTAGCCCTAGTACACTTGACCTATCCCTAGGGATGCATGCCACAATAAAAAATTGGTAAGTCATCCCAATCCCTAGCCCTAGCTCTAGGAGCCTATCTCCTTGGCTCTTCCCATTAGAAGTGGTCCTGATGGGGTTATATCCACAGACTGAGAGACCATCTGTGACTAAGATCATTTCCTGCTCATTGACTGTAGGTATGGAGGGAGTCTCTTCCATTGTACCTCTAGTACTTCCTGGAAGTACATGGTTACATAAAAGGTATCCCTTTCTATGATCACCTCCAACCTCTCTTTTTTCATTTATAGCTCTTCCTATAGCAAGTGGATCCCTTTGCTAGCCTAGCTGCTCTAAACTATAGCCATCCCCTAGCTCGAGCCCTCTCATGATTTGTATCTAGATGACTCACATCCCCTCAAAGATGATCAACCTTCTCTTGGGCTACATCCCTCTATATCTCT
Organism: Wollemia nobilis; assembly: GCA_028583015.1. NCBI lineage: Eukaryota > Viridiplantae > Streptophyta > Pinopsida > Araucariales > Araucariaceae > Wollemia > Wollemia nobilis. The sequence goes on from JAQPPZ010015100.1 coordinate 15,447,828, forward strand.
GCAGTACCTAAGGCACTCCATAGCCCCTCGATCTTCTTGGACCTATCCTATTAGATTAGGTCCATCCCCCTCTAAAGAGTCTACCTATGCTCGTAGTATCTCTGTCTCCCTCTTCAAATCCTCTTGACCTAAAGCCCCACCTAGGCTAGCTACTATTGATGTGGAGACCTATCCCACTTCTCTACTTTGTGGTATCCTGACCACTATGAGGGAAACTATAGCTATCCCTACCTCCCTAGTCCTTGCATTAGTGCTGGCCTCCATCACTACCTTGACTCGAACCTATGTCTGTAATTACCTCAAGGTTTCTTGATCATGTTACTCTCTCTTTGTGGATCTGTGAGATACCTCATAAAAAGCTTACTACATGCCTAAGCTCATCATCTAGCACCTCTATATCAATACTGGAGGAGAGACCCTTTGGGGCATGACTCCTTTATACCACCTTCGATACCCAAAGGTCACTCTTGCATAATCAACCCTAGGATCCACGTAAGGTGGATCAACCAGGTCCTCCTTTACCCACCTAGCTAGATCTAGGTCTACTTTGACTCCTGCTAGATCTTGGTAAACTCTCCTATACCAATAGTATCCTAATTCTGGTATTCCTTGCAAGATCTCAAACTACCTTTGGACTCTATCAAATTGATAGAGCTCTGGCTCCCCTCTCTCTGTATTTAACTACCTCATCTTCCTCTCCCTATCTAGATCCTCTTCATACTCAACCCATATTAGGTGTAGATGCTAGGGTCTCCAAATAATCTTGGCCTTTATCAACTCATCTATTATCCACCTCGCTAGTGGTAGGTTCTCGATGTAGGTCCTCTAGGTTCACTCAAGTGATTTGGACCATCTATATGCAATTAATAGTTCCAGTCTAGGTAGTGTTCCTAGCAGTGCATCCGGTATTTATGCCGCTATGTGATCCTAGCTCCACACTTAGAGCAACGTCGTACAGACTATCCTTATATACAACTTGTACACAATGTTATACAAGATCTTGTACATGTAGGCTAGCACATATAGGTCCCATGTGAACTACACACTTTGGTATTACATGTATTCTAATACACCCACCATCATCAATGGTAGATATCACCTACTGGTATGACACATTAGCAAGTCTGCCACCACCCTGTAGAGGATGGTCATTAAATAGTTAGCTCTAGATCATCTACTATCATCGTGCTCTCTCGCACTTGGTGGGTCCATCCCATTGATATTTGTTGCAATTTAGTTGACCACCATCAAGCTATGTAAATAGTCATTCCCTTGATAAGGATGCATAGGATGCACCACATGTCCTCCAATGTGACAACCATCTCTCCAATTGATAACTGAAAGGTCGACAACTCTGAATATGACCTCTCTACTAGTGCTATCAACAGCGCTCTGTATGCCTCCACTCGAGGCATCATCGTAGGTGGTCTAGCCCCATCACCCCTAATGTGTCTCTCTCTATCTACCCAAGTTCATGAAGCTCCATATTCAAGGAGCTCGATCACCACTCGTGGATATCAAGTACGCAAATCTACATCCATAAAAGTAACATAAAATATAATCAGTATAATCGCATAATTAATTTAAAAAAATAAAAAGAATGTTCGATTTCTTGATATCTCTCTCTTTTCTTCTTCTCTCTATTTTATTTTTCTTTCCTTTTTAATATTTTTTCTTCTCTACAACAAAATCACGCTCTATTTTTTGTGATTGCAATTTCGTGTTTTGTTTTCCCTAATTCGAAACTTCACCCCATCTTCATGAGACACGATTTCACGAAATCACACCCAATTTTTTGTCAGGTACAATTTCATCCACCGCTACAAACCAAGGTGAAATAACGGTTGGGTAAAGAAATAATGCTCGATTCGTATACGGTAAACCCATAAAATTTGATAGAAAACACTCAAAATTTAACAAAAAATTAAAAATTTTACTCAAACAAGATGGGTTTTTAGATCTTACCTCTACTCACTCCATCGTCGTGTCGGCTTTGCCCCTCACAATATTTGAACGATACCCTAGTAATGCCATCTCTAGTTTTTCTCTAGAGATCTTTTCTCCTCCTTGTATGGTGAAAATGAATTAGGGTTTTACCCCTTTCTCCTCCTTGTATGGTGAAAAGGAATTAGGGTTTTACCCCTTTTCCCTTTTATGCCTATTTTGCTTTTTCTCTTTCTCCTATTTTTCTTTATTTTTTGCATTTTTCTTCTTCTGAGTTTGTCATTTCAAGTTTCCTTAGGAATTTGGTATTCCTCATGAAACTCAAGGGGGAACCCTAGCCTAAGAGGTATTAATGTCCCTAATACCTCAATTTGCATGAAAAACATGAAAGTATTCGGATTGAAACCATTTTTGCATCACCCCTTTCTTCTAAACCAACCACTCCAATTTTGCTTACCATTTTTCGCCTGTAGGTGTCTACAATTTTCTTTGATGCATTTATTAGAACATAAATGCATCAAAAAGATGTAAAATATAGACATAAAAAATTGACCTGCTTGAGTGAGTCATTTTTATTAGATCCTCAGGGATACCCTCTAAGCTTGTCCAAAGCAATTTTAAGTCTCCCTCCCCCATTTATTTTAAATTTTTCCCTCTTTTGGTGAAATCATGGTCACCTTTGATGGGGTGCAATTTCACATAGACATGTTTTGTTTTATTTTTTCCTCCTTCGGTGAAATCGCGATCGATCTTGATGGGGCATGATTTTGCTTAGCTAGGGTTTTTTCTCAAATAACCCTAATTTTTTTGGGTTGGCATCTTATGGGCGTCGACCCTTCTCATTTTTCCCACCCATTTTGATTTCAAATATTCTATAAAAGGAGGGTTTAAAGTTTTCTTTTACCCCAAGCAAGTTGATCAACAAGTGATTTTCTCATAAGACCAAGTGATTTGATCACACCTAAGCTCTCGAGTATTTTTGCATTCATCTCTTTCTGCAAGTAAGCTAACTTGCAAGTGTGAAGTGTGATTTTTTGAAGCTTTTTTTTCTACCACATTGGATTGTGTATCATGGATCTTGGTGGACAAGTGTTGAAGCCCTAAGGAGAGATCAACTATTTGGAGGTCTTAACCCTTTTGCCTACTTTTTTGCTATATTTCTAGGTGTTTTTGCTTATCTACATTTGCATTTTAAGTAGGTTTTCATTATTCATCTATTAATTTATATTTTTTGAGATTTTCTCTTCACTTCTACGAAATTGTGCCCAATAATTTTGGGGTGGGATTTTTTCGATCTACTAAATTGCAATCGCTCTGTGTGGGGTGCAATTTTGCACAAACCATGTTTAGGGGCAACCTGCTACCCCCAAACCCTAGATCTATGTTATATGCTATATTTAGACCATATTAGTGTATTATGTGCTTTGTTTTATCAATCTATTTTGTTGCATTTCATTGTGCATGTTCATCTTCCAAAGGTCAACTTTCACTTTTGTTTTCAAAGGTCAACTAAAAGGACCTAGGGGACTTGACTGTTGCACCTCCAAGCATTGCTATACAATGGCCTAAGAAGACCCCCTAATGCTAATCACATTTTTCAAGTGTTTGCTAAGTTATTTTGTAGGAATAGAGATCATTGGATATTACTAGATAAAAGATAAAATCTTGGATCAACCACCGGATAAGATAAGTGTCCTAGTTAATCTTTAGGCTATTTGTTGAGTGTTTGTTATTTTTATTAAAACCCTAGATTTGATATAAAAGGAAGATATTTAATTGATTTCTAGGCATTTGAAAAATAAACAACATATAGTGTGCACTTAGGGTTTAATATTGTTTGTGCATCTTCTCTTGAACCCTTGCTCAAAGGATTTCATTTTGCAACCCTAGGTTAGAAATCATTCAAAAAAGAATTATTCTAAGGTTAGCTCTTGTTTTCTTGCATTCTATATTTCTACATCATCCTTTATCTATTATAGCTTAGACCTAGAAAGGCTAAATATAGGTGATTTTCTTGAACTAAATACATCAACACATCCCACCTTGAACTTGGAGCGAGTCCTTAAACCATTCCTGGTGAACTCTTTCCACATTTTTACACTGAGGTGTAGAGAAAAACATACCCCCGCGGTCACCTGGCTTCCTTGCAGATCCAGTCGATAATTGTACATGGGAGGGCAATTTTCCCCCTCTACACCTTGAAGTATATTATGTGTTTTAACAAGGAATATTACATGTTTCAAATGTTGTTAGTGTCAAGTGTAGAATACTAGAAATGTGTCTTATTAGAGGATGCCCTATAGTTGACTATGTTGTTAGCTTTATCTAGCCACCATTAAAACATTACTTTTCTAACCCTAATTTCATTTATATCCCTATCTTTACATATTTAACCCTAGATTAAGTGAGTCAACACCTAATTAGTTGACAAGGTATACCAACCTTCTCTGGATGTTGATTTAAAGCAATCTTTAACTCATCCAATATTAGGGTTTGAGCTATGATTAGCAAGTGCTTACCTTCCTTTCAGATTTTAATAGTCACAGTTTAAGGTTTCCTTGTCAATTCAGACCCCAATAGTTTTGGCACACCCGATGGGACACGTTCACATACTATATGTTTACCCACTAAATAGTACTCATTTCATATTTTCAAAGGAATCAAGATTTAGTGAATTGTCTTAACCTCATCAAGTGGTGTAAGTTCACTTGGTGACTCTATATGACTAGAAAAACCAAATTCCCTGCGCAACCATCCTATTTCTATGTCATGATCATGGTATTTTTTACTCTAATGCGTATTTTCATTATAATTCCATTGGAACTCCTACAAGATTCAGGGATGCAATAAATGCTCACCTTCTGTTAGATCCTCAACCTCACAAGTTTGGCTAGATGTCTCATCTAGATTACTCCTCTTGTTATGATATAGACCCCTTGAATATTTCAAACCATCACAAAATTTACCTAATAGCTTTGAAAAATTTACCTAATTATTAAGGGAAAGAAAAATTACAAAGGAATATTATCGAGACATAGCTTCCCTATCCTAGATTTATAATATAATGACCAAATATGTTATAGTTAGACTACTGATATTTTATTTCAAATGGAAGGTACTATTATGGTATAAGTCCTTGAAAGATAAGAGTATCTCTAGCTAGAAAGATCTAGCTAAATCCCTCATTGATGAGTTTGACGATCCCAACGATCCCTTTTTGTTGCTTACCCAATTTTTTTTTGTAAAGAGGGATACTCAAGAATATATTTTTGAATTTAATATTCATTTCAAGAGAATGTGGAAGAGAATCCCCTAAGAATTCCAGACTTCCCAATCCCAAGTGTATCTCTATTATATTCATGCTCTCCATACAAATTTGAGCCTCCTTATTCAGTAGTCTAAAGAAAAATATTCCCTCATATCTTTCGAGAAGCCATTCAAGCTAGAAATATGTTGATCATGGCATGTAAACTCCCCCTAGGAAATTCAATCCATATTTTGAACCTCCTATTGAGCCCCTTTATAAAGAAACCCCTGAGGAGGTTGAGTTGTGGTCTTGGCAAGAAATCAAGGATAAGTTTCTCCCAGAACACCAAACTATTTAGGAACATGTAGGGCAAGGACCAAGAATGGCAATGCAATATATCAATGGATATGATAATAGGAGAGAACTACACCTTTTAAACAACCAAATGAGGAAATTCAATAATATGGACATCTAGTACCTACAACCCTACTAGGATAGTGGTCAAGGGTTCATCAAAGCTAGTTCTAACAAATAAAAGGAGAGGAATGATAGTAGACTCTTTCCAGACCCAAATTTATTGCCTAGATAACTTTGGGTGGGAGATTCTAACCATAGTAATATAGATGATGAGAAGGTCTATAGCATAGAGGTAAATAATCTGGCACACCATTCTAGTGATTACTTCCCAGCACCACGGATCCTTAATAAAGAAAGAGGAAGTCAAATACAAACACAAGTAATAGTTCCAGCAAAAAAGTATCTGATCAAAAGAAGGTTTGAAGCATTGAGAAACCTATATTTCCTAGCTATATCCTTAAGAGAAAGGAGGAAAATGTGTATCAATTCTAATTTTTCATGAAAGACCCTCCCCAGCTTAAGCAAAGTTTGAGAGAAGATTTATTGGTAAGTGCAGAAGTCAATCTGGTTGATCTCTCTTTAGGAGACGTAACTAAAGAAAATGATACAAGATATAGTAGTCACTAATATACCCCCATTGTTTCACATATGTCTTTTTGAATCATTTCTCAAATAATCTAGGTTCATATTTGAGATGAAAATAAATAGGATAAAATTCTTTGGGGAAAATGACATAACCAAAATATCTAGCTAGAGCCTTTATCCTTACATTGTCAAAGACTATAAATAGCTGCACCACAATTTTTTGCAGATCATTCATGGCAGTGTCGGAGCAAAAGTAGAGAGCTTCCCATAAGAAAATCAGTCTAGACACTCTGGTTTGAACTAAAGATGGTAATCAATAGCTAGGGTAACACCTCCTCCTGGTCAAGAGACATGGAGGAACTATTTTTTTAGCTTATGCAAATTATGGTAAGAAGACAGTTTGATAAAGAGCAAAAATACTTCACAACCAAAATATGGATGTCTTCAATAATATTTGATGGTTGTAGTATTCTGTTCGAAAAAGCTTGTTCATATTTTGAGGTCTATAGAGTTGTTGTTGGATCTGCACACTGATCATCTAGAGAGATGTATGAGTTTGGAGCATTCCTCATCAAGGACATAAGAGTTATATAAAATGTTTTATTGAGGATATGAAGAAAGATATAAATTTGGGATTATACGGTCTGACCACTGCAGATTCATGGGATAGTTGCTCAAGTTAAGTTTGAAGCCTAACACGGGTCATCATGTCATATTTTTGTGTACATAGCCAACAAGTAAATAAAATGGTTGACTATAGTCATCATGAATAAGGAGAGGCATTTTCATGTGAAAGCACAAGCCTTGCATCATCTTGTACATACATTTCAAATAAATAAAGAAGAGCGTTGGAGAATCAGATCAAGCAAATCATACTCTAAAAATGGGGACTTTAAAATAAAGTAGTTTTAACTTTGTTGTCCAATGGATAAATCCAAAGTGACATCGAGGTGGTAGAGGGAACATTAGAAAATTTGAGAATCACATAGGTAGAATTGAGTGGAGAACATCATATCCTATGCAAAATGAGTTTAGTTGAAAGTAGAGCAACACGAGTAAATACTCAAATGATGCATGAATGCAGATCTGAATGAGCCAAATATTTCCATTTTTATGAGTCATGACTTCATAGTCATCAGCTGACGTGATGTTCACCCTCGGATTAGCCCTATATAAGGAAATGAATCACTCAAAAGTTGAAATATGAAAGGGTCAATAAGAGAGATTGCTCAAATGGTGCAAGCATATAATTATAGAGAGGTGTATAGTTGGTTGAATATAACGCAACTTTATTTCATGATAAAGAGGAGAAGATGTAGAAGAAGCGAGAAATCACCTAATGTTCTAGAAATTTTCTTGCCTTGGAAGTGGCCCTACGCCTCGATGGAATATGCATATGAGACTTGCACCCTGATGGAGTATGCATATGGAGGTATGATGTTGTTAGCAATTTTCTTATTTTAAGCACCTCCAATTCTCTTATTTGTTTTTCTTTTTTCTCTCATTCCTAGCACCTTAGTGTTGTTTCTCCTTGCTTGCTTATGAAAATACTACTTTTGGTTCCCTTTTTGGTACTTCTTTTGGTTTTTTATGGGTTTTCATGCTATGTTTTATCCCCATACAATTCCAATCACCAACATTTCATGTGTATTATGAAGATTTTTTACCTCACTCTGTCACATACCACTATAATATCACTTGCTTTGTCCTATTTTCTCCCCATTTTTGTTTCCATTTTCTTATGTAGTCTTCTATTCCTCCCTAGTGTCATTTGAAATTCCATTTACTTAAAGAAGAGTGAGCCCAAAGGATAAGTTAATCTGAGTTCTACAACTTTACAAGCAAAAGTTTCCCAGGAGGTGCGAGAATGTAGGCCCAAAAAGGCAACATGAAAGTTTTTGAAAAATTCTAAAATTTTTGCTAACTGTTTAAGCAGTTTGTTGCGAGGCTACATTTTTTTTGTGAGGTAACAGTTCATTGTGATATCATAGTTCATGGTAAGACCACATTTTGAATTAATGATTTTGCAAGGGGTTCAAAAGAAAGTGTGAATTAGCCTAACTATCTCTAGAATGCAATCCGACTAGTAAAGTGCTAGGCCGTAGTCAGACTTGTTCAACCTAGTTGAAGGTTTAGTGAAACTATGACCAAGGTTCATGAAGTAATACTTTTTATGGCTAAATCAACCAAGAAAAAAAAGTGTAGCCTATATCCAAGTGCAATCCCCAATCTACAATAATTCCAATCAAACACATTGGTTGTGTGATCCAAACTATGGCTCATATTTTAGGATACCCCAGTTTGCATTTGATGAATTTTTATAAGTAGCAAACTGCATCAATGTCTTTAGGCCATAGTCAACATTCTCTAACCAAACAACCGAGCAAAGTGAAGTGTGGCTTAGGCTAAAACTCTTAGGCCAAAGTGAAGAAACATAGCATAAAGGAGAAAATGCAGTCCCATGTTGTCTAGATATCTCAAGTCATAGTTAATATGGTCAACGCTCAAGCAAAATATATTCTAGATGTAGTTTTCCTACTCAACACTTTACTTTTTGCTTGAGCCTATATCAGGAAAAAGAAATGTGATTGCACACAATGTAGCTATCTGAAATTGTAAATAAATCTAAGTTTTATGAAAACTTGATCTCAGTTGTCAAAAGGTAGATCAATGGATAGTGATGACCTAAAGCTTGATTTGAATAAAAGGAAGGTTTGAGAGCAGTAAAGAGACCATAAAACAAGTAGATGATGCAAAACTGAGAAGCCAAAGCATCCAAAAATATTGATAAGATGTATAAGGTTATGGTTGTAGATCAACCTCATATAGAATACTGCAAGAATGAGAGATGGCTCAAATGATTTCTTGGAAAATCGCTTAGATGAAACCATGGTAGCTAGCAAGTTGTAGAGGCAATTACAGAAGATTGATAGAGTAGCATCACCCTCTCTTCTTGAACGAAATATGAGGTCACCATCTTAACACCTTGCTGATCGAGGTGTTATCCTTCCTTGTAGTGCTTTATTCTTTATGAAACATATTGTAAATCTATAAATAAAGGTCTCAACCACCTTTCAAATAGTTGACTCAATATTTTTTGCTTGCCCTATAGTTGTATATCCTCTAAGAATCAATAGAAGGATCGTTACTTGGATGTTTACCTCAAGATTGTGTCTTTTTTACTTATGAAGATTTGATTTGATCTATGATGTCATTTATTCTACTACTGCTATGGTTAGTCTATTATGCTAATATTGGATTGCTAACTTAGAGCACCTTTAAATGCTTCATGTTTAAATGTATGTTTGAAAATAATTTTTTTCTGTTAGTCTAAGTATTGATATAATTTTGTTATTTGTATTATTGGTACTCTAGATGTTTGAGATAGTCCTTGAAGTATATTTTGTGTTTTAACAAGGAATATTATTGGTTTCGAATGTTTTTTTCTCAAGTGTGGAATACTAGAAATTTGACTTATCAGAGGATACCTCGTAGTTGTCTATGTTGTTAGCTTTATATGGCCACCATTTGAACATTACTTTTCTAATCCTAATTTCATTTCTATCCCTATCTTTACACATTTAATCAAGCTTAAGTGAGTCAACACCTAATTAGTTAACAAGGTATACCAACCTTATTTGGAGGTTGAGTTAAAGAAATATTTAAATCATCTAATGTTAGGTTTTAAGCTGTGATTAGCAGATGCTCACCTTCCTTTCATATTTTAATAGTCACAATTCAAGTTTTTGTTGGAAATTTTGAGTGATAAGTTGTCATTGATATCAAAATTGAGTGATCTTTGATGTCGAACTTTTAGCACCAGCTAGTGGTAGTTTTAGTTGGCAGTTTCAGTTTCAAGTTCTCCAATAAATGCAAAAGGATAAACCGATTTTAGTTTCAAGACATGGTTCCAGGAAGTCATATTTGACCCAGAGTGCAAAAATAAGCCCAAGTAAATAATATTATCAAATTATTTTATAATATTATACAAAGGAAGTTTAAAATTAATTTTAAATTAATTTATTAGTTAATTTACTTAACCTATAAAGTTATTTAAATTAATTATTAATTAATTAAATTATTAATTTTAAATTAATTTAGGCTAAGGTTAAATAACCCTAAGGTGGGTTATTAAAATTAAAATTCGAAATTCAATTTTGAAATACAAAGCGCCAACGTGAGGAGAAATTTAAAAACATGTATATAAGGGGGGACTACCCACCTTACAAAATTTACCATACCTTCGAAAGTATTTGCGAGCCTTATGATTTACGCTGCATCCAAGGAAGATAAAGTATACAAATTTTATTGAAAATCAAATGACGGTGGAGGCATAAGAGGAAGGGACTCTTCCTTCCTTCACGTGGGCATTAGTAGCCCATGCGGTGGGCTCCCAAGTTCTAAGGTGCTTAGGCTTGAGGATACGGCGGATCAAATCTCACCGAATCCCTTTTTTGGGGAAGAAAGAGGTATGCTTTAATCTTGGGCACCAAAAATTTTGGGAATATAGTTTGAGCATTTAGAAATTTATTTTTGCATATTATAATTGGTTTCTAAGGTAGAAAGGGGAGTTATAAGGGATTTGCAAAATTAGATTTTTAATATTATTTTCTCAAGTGGTTGAAAGGATAGTAAGGTGTTTGGTTGATGTTTTATGGTGTTAAAACATTATTTTGAGTTGGATTTTATAAGGTGTATCCAAGTAATTATTTCATGTATGTTATGATGAGTGTTATTTTAAAGGGAGAAATAAGGTATAAATTGAGTTGTGATTATTTTGTGACTAAAGGAATATTTTAAGAAAGTGTTGAAGTGATATTGTTGTGTTTAACCATTGGAATTGGAAAGAAGGAAATTCTGATTGAGACAGGTCTTTCAAAGGCACTTTGACATCCAAAAAAAATATGGGCATATTCTTCCTAGTGAGTGATTGTTGAAATTTGTGTATGAAAAGTTGGAGTGAAAAGGATTGTTTGGTTAGCATTGTTGAGAGTGTTTTGATTTATTGCTTCAAATTTTTCTAGAATAAAAAGATTGATTGATAAAACCTTATTTTATAAGCATTCTTGTTGAAGTGAGTAATTGAGTGAATAACTTGAACTAGGGTTTGGAAAGAACATGAGTATCATTGTTATGTGAGATTGTTTTATAAGCATTGTTGTTGAAGTGAGTAATTGAGTGAAGAACTTTAACTAGGATTTTGGAAAGAACATGAGTATCATTGTTATGTGAGATTGGTTTATAAGCATTTTTGGAAACATTTGAGTGATTGTTCATGTTATTGGAATAGGGTTTGTGAGTAAGGATAATTTCATTGAGTGATTGGTTGAGTAGAGTTGGTTGAGGCTAGTCCAGTGAATGTGTTGAAGTGATTGTTCAAGTTCTGTGGAATAAATTATTCTATTCTAAATTGATTTGAGAAAGAAGTTGAGTACTAATGAGTGTGAAACATATTGAGTCTCTAACAATTATATATATATTTTCATGATAAAAGAGAGATTGGAAGTGATTGAGAGTTTGTGAATGTGAATCATATTGAGTCTCTAACAATTATCTATATGTTTTAAAAGAGTAATTGAAAGTGATTGAGTATTGAGGTGAATGTGAAGCATATTGAGTCTCTAAAAATTCTCCATATTTTTCTAAAAGAGTGATTGAAAGTAATTGAGTATTGAGGTGAATGTGAAGCATATTAAGTCTCTAACAATTCTCTTCATGTTTCTATAAGATTGGGCAAGTTCTAGTGTGGACTTGTTGAGCAGATTTGAGGTAAGTCTTTGAGAAGACTTATGGATAGATTTGTGTGAGATTTTGTGGAAGCTCACAATACAGATTGAGAGCAAATTTGGATAAGTCCTAATGAGGACTTATTGAGCAGATTTAAACAAGTTATAGTGAGGACTTGTAGAGCAAATTTGGACAAGTTCTAGAGAGGACTTATGGATAGATTAGTGTGAGCTTTTGTGGAAGCTTACAGGGTAGATTTGAGACAAGTCTTTGGAAAGACTTGTGAGCAGATTTGATTGATTTATTTGTTCAAACCTTGAGTTAAGGTTTGCAGCATATCTAACATAGTTGATTTGAGATTGATTCAATATTTGTGTTAAGGGTTGAGGATAGATATTGAGGATAAATTTGTGCTAGACATAAGGACTATGTTTAGTATAGATTTGAGGATAGATTTTGGTGCAGATTTGAGGACATATTTGTACCAGACCAAAGACAAATATTGAGCAAATTTGTGCTAGTTCGAAGTACTAAGTTTAGTACAAATTTGAGATAGTGCTTTGAAGGTGAAATAGTATAGAGGACGACATTCTCCAATGGATATAAATCCATTAGCCAGGGCAATGAGGACAGGTGTCTTCAATGGATAGAGATCCATTAGCCAGAGCAGTGGGGGTAACAATTCTTCTAGAAGATCACCAATTAGAGCTTAGGAGAAAGGAGTTCTCTTATGGATAGAGATCCACAAACTTGATTAGGATATTGGTGTCTCCTTTGTATAGAGATCCATAAACATTGTAATAGGGAAAGTATTCCCAAGAGATTGATTGAGAAAATTTTAGTGAAATATTTTCTCCGTGGAGTAGCCCACATTGGGTGAACCACATAAAATTAGTGTCTCTATTGTGTGTGGTGATTTATGCATTGCTTTGATTACTATTGTTGATATTGCTATCTATACATTGCATAATATTGATTGGAAAGAAAATTAAAAAGTGGTCTTATATTGTTCACCCCCCTCTCAGTATAAGCTTGTGTTATTCAATTTTCCTTGATGTCAATTCAAACCCCAACAATTACTAGCTGCAAAACTTCAAGAGTTGTAGAGTTCATCCTGAAGGCTAATAGGAGTCAACTACTACAAATTAAAGGGCAACAAGATAGAGGATTTACTAAGCTACAAAATTGGTCAGTTAAGGAGTTGTTTAGGACAACCAAGATTACCTACACATTCATCTAGTAAAAGGCAAGTAATATGGTGAATCAAATCACCTTGCAATCCTTCATATATAGATCATTAAGGTAAGCAACTTGGGTAAAAATAGGTTCATTAGTTGAACTATAATTTGGATTATTATTCAGTTCCATTAAAAAACCTTATTAAAATTTAGAAGATGCAAAGAGAAGGTTCCATTTTATAGTTTTCAAGAAGTGCAAAAGGAATTTACTTTTAAGGTTATTATTTGCACATTAAATAGAAGTTAGATATATTTTGACAGAAAGAAAAATATCATCTACCTATTTTCTATATAAGAATCAATAATACTACATCCTACAACATTTATTATAGTGCATATTATATATTACTTTTAAGGGTTATTTATAATTACTATTAAGAGAGTTACAATAATTATTAGTGCATTTGAGAGTTCTTTAAGAGTTTCTATTAGTGCATTAAAGGAGCAATAAGATGAGTCTACTATTGCACTATTCTAGATTTCCTAACTTATTTAATCTTAAATATTATTATGTTCATTGGTTGATTGAGTTAAGATAATAAACCAAAGTGCATGAAGCTCAAAATATCAAAGTGTTTAGAGACACTATTCAGTGCACAAAATATACATTTAATTTTGGCCTAGATATGCCACCAAAAATATTCATATTCCTCCAAGGAGTGGAGAAGAAAACCACCATTAAAATCATTGAAAGAAGCTACAAATCGAGACTTGGAGAGTCTCATATTTAAGGTGCACTAAGAGTTTCATTAAAGGTAAAATTTAGTGCAAAAATAACTCTTTCAAAAGCATATTATTTGCATGATTATTATCTTGGATTTATTGTTACTAACTATCCAAGTGAAGGAGTTAGTGTTGTTAGATTAGAAAGGTAACAATACATTACTCTCAAGGAATAGAGCTAGTAGCGACCGTATCCAAGAAGCAAGGAAAAATCTTCAATTCATATACATTTTTCCCCAAGCTATACAACGAGGAGCAGATCTATCTACACAACAAGAAGCCATCATATCAAAGAAAAAATAAGGACCATAAGGCATCAAGAAACTCTTGAAAATTTGGTGCAAATAAGAGCATCTTATTTACATTACATTGGTGCTCTATATCCCTCATAAAAGAGGAAGAAAATATAGTGTTTCAAGACACTACAAAAGGTATTCTACATCTACTATTGGTGAAGCAATGAAGGTAGAAGGAGAACCAATCCAGGGTTCACAAGAACTTGTTTTAGGTGTCTAGAAACACCATTCTAATTGCTAAATCAAGCATCTATAAACAACATCAACCTGCAGCTACAATGGAAGCCTTGCAACCATTACATTTCTATTGAAAGCAAAGGTATAATAGTGATAAAATTTGCGTAGAAGCAAAGTGAAGGATGGTTGAATTCAGATACATAAATGGAGTTAATATGTGTCTTATTACACATCATGAGATTGAAGCTACTCGATCAATCCATAGAAATATATATGAATTGGATTCTATCAAAACTTCATAAGATATTGTTATGTTTGAAAATAAACTAATGCAGTTTTTGAGGAACAAATTGAAGAGAATGAAGAACCTACATATCATAAAAATAAAAGAAGAAATGGAAGGTTCAAAATTAAAAGGATGAGGGGACAACTACAATATGCTTTACTTGGGCATCTTCTATCTAGAAAAGAAGAATAACCTGAACAGGATGAAGATACTCATTCAAATTCAGACAAAGAAGACAATGAAGGAACCTGGAGAAAAGAGCTCAAATTTCAGGACTAGATAAAATATCCATATTGAAGACTAAAGTCTTAAATACCCAAATAATGTAATACAGTGGGGTGTTAGAGTAAACTACATCATTTGGATCATGTAAATATACCACCTTTGGTACATATAGAGTAGGAGTTTACTTTAGAGTAAAGTTAGTTAGTTACTTCAAGTATTATAATAAATGCACATGTGTCAATGTGCAAGTTGTAAATGTGTATTTAGTCCACATGTACATGATCCTAGGTAGAGTAAATGCCAAGCAATCTATCTTTCTATATAAAGGTCTCATAGGTGTAGTGAGAGTGGGAGAGCGATATAGTAAGTATACAATGGGTAGTAGATGTAGTATGGTACAATGTAGTTCTTTCGTATACTTTCATGAAGTGTTCATATTCTCCATTATATAGCATTGTACTATTTTTGTCATTCTCATTAATGACATAATTTTGAGTTATTTGTAGATGTTCATTTATTTATTTTCTTGCATATTATTGTGCCATTAGTTTTATAGCTATCTCATATTAGTTATCCTTCATCTTATGGTTGTACTACCTCCCATCAAAAGCTAAAAACTTTGACCCTCTATTATCAAGCTTAGGCAAGGTTGTTTGTAACTCAAAATGTTGACTAATGATATTCAAATAGGAGACATAAAAATTAGGTAGACCTTGAAGGTGTATGGAAGGTCCAATTTATAATTCATTGATCCAATGCATTGAAAAATGCAATAAGGCACATAGAATTTGGGAGCTAACTTGTGATAATATTTTATATTCATGGATATTTGAATATAGGGATCCAAATATAAAAACACCATATCACCTTCAATAAAGGACTGCTTGGAGCAGTGTTGATCAACGTATTGCTTCATTAGATTTTAGGTCTCTATTATGTTGTCTTTAAGAGCTCAAATAATGCTCTTGTGATTAAATAGAGAGGAATCCATAACTTTTAGCTTAATTATACTTGGAATGCAGAGAAGGATTAAGCAGGGGGATTACCCATACACTACTTAATAAGGTGTTATCATTTTTGCCATATGATATGTGATGTTGTACCACCATTCTACCAGAGGCAACCACTTAGCCCAGTGAGTCTCTTTCTTGGAGCAAAAGAAATGTAAGTAGGTCACTTGACACTTGTTGAAAATTTCTATTTGCCCATCAATTTGTGGATGATATGCCAAGCTCATGTTAAGGTATGTTTCGTAGAGATTAAAGAGTTCATTTCAAAATGTGTTATTGAATGTTATATCTTGATCATATACTATAGAAGTTAGATTCCATGGAGGTAAAATATTTTATCAAGGAAGGTTTAGGTGTTAATGGAGGCTTTACATGGGTGGGAAAGTGGACAAAAATGGGTATATTTGGAGGCACACTCCGTCATCATAAAAATGATTAATTTCATCTAAAGTTGGGTAATACTTCAATAAAATTCATGGATATATTGGTCCAAACATGTTGGAATTAGTAGGGATTGAAATTACCCTAGGGTCTTGATTTTTTCTCCCTTGTGACATTGATAAGTGTCACAATATTCTAAAATATGTTTCTTCAAAAACACTTATGCAAGAGTCAAGCATAGAAAAACTGAACTAGAAATTAATATAATACGCCCTTTTTAGCATAAATAATTTCCATCCCAAAAATTATCAGGTTTATTTCTTGGATCATAAGTGATCTATTAAAGAAGTTGCTATACCAAAACATGTAGATGCCATTGCTATTGAATCTCCTACACCTAATCAGGTATTGGCAAGGATAAAGCACACAATGCAATGGAGCTTCAAATTTTTTGTAGAGAGCATCGACAACTATATTATCTTTATCCTACTTATACACAATCTCATAATCATAACCTAGTGGTTAAGATATCCACTTTTGTTGTTTTGAAGAGGACACACTCTGCTCCAAGAAGTATTTATGGTTATGATGATAGGTATTATTATTAAAGAGTCTACCATAAGATAAGGAAACTATTTAATCACCACATGAAGTATTACAAGCATCTCTTTTTCATAGGTTTATCTCACCAGATTATTCCCTACAAGAGCTTTGCTAGTTAAGGCCAATGATTATCCTTATTACATCAATACTACTCTGATGCCAATTCTAGAAGCATCATGCTTGATAGTAAAGGGTTTAGAGAAATTTGGCATGGCTAACATTGGTGTTGTGTACATAACATGCTTAAGAGAATCAAAATTATTTGCAATTGCCTTGGTCTATGCAAATGCATGTAATGTTACCATAGTCCTTCACAAACATATGATAATGCCCTGTAAGCATTAAAATTCCATGAATAATCTTGAGAGTTTTTGTAGTTGTCCAGGTTTGCATGTATTCAATCTTCTTATGGTCCACCTTTACCAATTGGATGATACTATATGTCCAATAGTTTCCAAATGAATACTTGGAATGCTTAGAAAACAATTGGTTGTCAACTAGAATTTGGACAGTTTTATCCAAGTGAACTAAGTGTTCATCCCATATTTTGTTATAGACCAAGATATCATCAAAGAAAACCAAAATAAATATCATGAGGAATGGATGAAATATCTTATTTGTAAAGGTTTGGAATATGATAGAACATTTGTAAGGTCAAAGAGCATGATAAAAAAATCATAGTGACCTTCATGGTGCAAAAAGTAGTCTTCAGGATATCTTCTTCTCAAAGGGAAATATGATGATATCCTAATAGGGAATTTATAATTAAATATTAGTTTTAGGTTTCAATTAAATAATAGGCTTTGAAAAACATCCATCAGGCCTTCTAGCCTTATCTTGTAAGAAGATAATTAAATATGATTTTATATTATCTTTTTGGCTTCACCTAGTTTTGGCCAATGGTTTTGTCACTAAATATGGTTTTTAAAGGCATATGATGCCTATAAATATGCATTTTTGACCAATGAAAAGGCAATGTGGATTCAAGCTCTTCTAGTTCTACATTAGTTTATATCATAGTACTTTATCTATTTGTGGATTGGGTTTGTTACATCTCTTGCACATGTTGAAATTGAGAGTTTTGCTCTCTGCTATGTTGTCTTCATCACATGGTGCTCGACTAAGAGGAACTCCAAAACCTCTTTGTGTAGGATCTAGCAAAAAAAATCTAGGAAATTTATGTCAAATTTATCTACATTAGGTCAAATATGTATGACACAAATTTATATGATGGCCTCATTGATGAGGACCCCATCTTTAGAATTGAATATAGTGGCTCCTTCCCCTTCGATGTTGAAGAACACAAGCTTATACTGAGAGAGGGGGTGAACTGTATAAGACCACTTTTTAATTTTCTTTCCCAATAAATATTATGCAATGTATAGATATCAATATCAATAGCAATAATTAAATTAATGCACAAATCACCACACACAATAGAGAAACCAAATTTACGTGGTTCACCCAATGTGGGCTACTCCACGGAGAAAATATTTTACTAAAACTTTCTCAATCAATATCTTGGGAATCCTTTACCTATTACAATTTTTATGAATATCTATACAAAGGAGACACCAATCCCCTTAATCAAGTTTGTGGATCTTTATCCAGAGGAGAACTCCTTTCTCCTCTTGCTCTAGCTGGTGATCTTCTAGAAGAACTATTTCCCCCACTGCTCTGGCTAATGGATCTCTATCCACTAAAGACACCTATCCTCACTGCCCTATTTTAATGGATATCTATCCACTGGATACTGTCGTCCTCTGTACTCTGTCACCTCCAAATCTTTGTCTCAAATTTGTACTAAAATTAGTCCTTCGATCTAGCATAAATCTGCTCAATATTTGTCTCTGGTCTAGCACAAAATTGTCCTTAAATCTGTACCAAACTTTTTTCTTGAATCTATACTAAACACAGTCCTTCAATCTAGCACAAATCTTCTCAATCTCTTTCCTCAAGCCTTAACTCAAAGCTTGACTCAATATCAAATCAACTCTATTGGATCTATCCCAAACCTTAACTCAATATTTGAACAAATCAATCAAATCTACTCTCAAGTCTTCTCAAAGACTTGTATCAAATCTGCCTTGCAAGCTTCTACAAAAGCTCACACTAATCTATCCATGAGTCCTCTCTAGAAATTGTCCAAATATGCTCAATAAGTTCTCACAAGAACTTATCCAAATCTGCTCTCAATATGTATTGTAAGCTTCCACAAAAGCTTACCCAAATCTGTCTAGAAGTCTTCTCTTTAGACTTATCTCAAATCTGCTCAACAAGTTCTCACAAGAACTTATCCAAATTTTCTATCAATATGTATTGTAAGATTCCATAAAAGGTTACCCAAATCTGTCCACAATTCTTCTTAAATACTTGTCTCAAATTTACTCAACAAGTCCACACCAGAATTTGTCCAATCTTATAGAAACATAAAGATGATTGTTAGAGACTCAATATGCTCTTTACTCATCACAATGATCAATCACTTGCAATCACTCTTTTAGAAACATACAAATATTTTTTTAGAGACTCAATATGCTTCACATTCACCTCAATGCTCAATCACTTTCAATCACTCTTTTAGAAACATACAGAGAATTGTTAAAGACTCAATATGCTTCACATTCACCTCAATGCTCAATAACTTTCTCAAATCAATTAAAAATATAGAATGGTTTATTTTATATAACTTGAACAATCACTTCACACATCCACTTGACTAGGCTCAACCAAATCTACTCAACCAATCACTAAAAGAAACAATCCTTACTTACAAACCCTGGTCCAAGCATATACTTACTCAAAATATTTCCAACAATGCTTATCAATCAATCTCACATAACAATGATACTCATGTTCCTTTCAAACCCTAGTTCAAGTTCTTAACTTAACCAATGGCTTCAATAACAATGATTATCAAACAATCTCACATAACAATGATACTCATGTTCTTTTTAAACCCTAGTTCAAGTTCTTCACTTAACCAATGGCTTCAACAACAATGCTTATCAAACAAGGTTTTAACAACTCTTTATTCTAGAAAACCTTGAAACATTAACTCAAACACTCAATAAGGAAACCTAATTAATTTATTTTCACTCCAAACTTTTTTTCCAGAAAACCAACCAATAAACTCAACTATGGAAGAATGTGCCCATACCTTTTTATTGATGATGAAGGAACCTAAAAAATTTTCCACAACCACAAACACTTATTTGCCAAGCTCAAGGAAGTTATAAGATGATAAACTCTCTCAAAAATACAATGTAAATATCAAAACATACATACACCTTATTACTCCATCTTGAATAAATCATCCATTAACAATAATTGACCAAACACACCTTACTCTTCTCAATATTGCAATAATTGATTAAGTCACTTTACCAAATATATGCAATAGATAAATTTTTAATTCCCTAAGGTAAAAAAAATATTATCCTAGTAAATTTCCATTTACCACTTAGGTAAATACCATAACCAATTTACCCCTTATCTCTCCCTAGCCTTAGCAAAGCAAAGAATATTTTTTATTTCTATTAACAACCCTTATATATCCACAACCTTAACAACTTAATTAAAAAATAAATCAAAAATATAAAAACCTTTTTATTTTCCCACTCTGCGTTTTGTGGGATTCAAACTTACACTCTCTCCCTTTCTAGTTGCCTTGGTCGTGGCTTCCTATCCGTGTGATCCAAGCACTCACATGTCCACTAAAAGCGTAGAAGGTGCTTTAATATTTTGCTAAATCCTTTAGAGCCCTTGGCTCCATTCTCCTCTTACCATGTAGCGCGTTTGATGCACTCCCTTCTTATTGAATGCACAAGCCTTTTTTGTTCGCTGCTCCTTGGCACTTTCTCCACGAACCTTAGCATGATTTTCGACACAAAATAATCAAAGGAAATTCGAATAATACTCTGTTTTGAGTTTTAGGCTAAGGTTTAAATACTTTTTGCCTTCTATATTTTGCACGTTAGTGGTTGAATTAAATTTGGACGTTGACAACTTTATAATTTAGATAATTAATTTATAAATGATTTAAATTCTATTTAGAATTTACATTTTATAAATTAACTTTGTAACCTTTGGCTTTATAAAAATTAAAGCCTCCTTGGTGGTTAAATGAAAGCCTTTTTGTTGCTCATCATGATTTGATAAAAATAATTTTGCCATCATGGTTTTAATAAAAACCCTTTATTTTTGCCTCACATAATATAAAAATAATATTATGACATCTTTTCAATCAACCTCTCACATTATTCCTTTTGACCTTTTGACATCAACTATAGCTTATTCCTTGACATCAATGACAACTTCGTTCCTTGACATAAATGATAACTTTGATTCAAAATTTCCAACAATCTCTCCTTTTTTCATTGATGGTAACCCATATTATTTTTACCAAAAACTTAACCTTTTCTTTGTTCTTCTTCTCCTGGGATATTGCTCCCCCCGGCTCAATGCTCTCTTCAAATCTATCATATTTACTCAAATACCAAATCTCTCCTCCTTACTCAAATATCTCCCCATTTGACATCAATGTAAAAGGGTCACCTTTGGGGCTCAATTCTAAGAATGAGTTTCTTAGCTTATCCCCTCCTCCACCTCCTCTTGAGGTGGTTAGTTCTGGGGTGGGAGTATTTCTACTCCCAACAAGCACTAGTCTTTACCTTTATCCTCTTTTCTTCTCATCTGATTCTTCTAATTCCTTTGACTATTTATTTCCATGTCCATGTTCATGTTCCTATTCTTGTTCATGTTCATGTCCACATCCATATTCCTGTTCCTGTTCCTATTCCTATTCATATCCATGTTCTTGTTCCTGTTCCTACTTGGTTTTGGAATGTCTGCTCTAAACCACTTTGTTGTATGTCCATCATTATTGCACTTGTAACACTTAATGTTATTATTACTTTGAGGTGCATATGTCTTAGGATTTCTCCTAGTGAAGTCATATCCTCTTCTATCATGAACCCTGCAATCTATCGTCTTGTGCCCAAACTGATTATATGAGCAGAAATACACATGGAAAAGTTACCTATTTCTGGAATTCCTATTTTTTTTTTTCATGTCTTGCACTGTGAAGCCATGTGTCCAAACCTGTGATATGAAAAACACTTTCCATTTAATTTCCTTTTCTTGACCTCATTGATATCATAGTCTCTCTTAACCTATTATGATTGTTGTTCCATCTATTTCTCCTTTGTGCATTGTTCCTTATTGAACTTTTTTTTTTCCAACTCATCCTCAGATGTCTCACTTTCTCTTACATTTTCTTCTTATGAAGTTTTTTCTTCTGAAGAACTTGATGTTGACTTCCCTTCCCATTTATTTTGTTCCTATTCAAATCCAAGACCTATCTTGCTTGATGTAGGCTTTTGTGTCTTGATGAACTTATCTAAGTTCTTTGAGCTATTTTTAACCCTTGTAGATTGACTTTGGATTTTTTGACTTCCATCTCTAATGAAGCTACCTCTTGTTCTAGTTTCTTACATTCTAGAAACTTAGCTTCTAACTTCTCCTTGAACTTCTTTGTATTAGCCTTTGAATTGTCCAAATCCTCTATAAGCCTTCTTCTTTCTTCATCATATTTTTGAAACTGAGATTCTGATTTAGAGTTTTGCTTTCTTACCCTTTATACTGTGTCAAGAGCATAAATAAGTTCTCCCTTGAGATCATATCCTTATTTATATGATTCCTTTTCTATTTGTTTGCCTTTTTTTGCAT
This sequence comes from Wollemia nobilis, assembly GCA_028583015.1. Taxonomy (NCBI): domain Eukaryota; kingdom Viridiplantae; phylum Streptophyta; class Pinopsida; order Araucariales; family Araucariaceae; genus Wollemia; species Wollemia nobilis. Next base: position 15,470,357 of record JAQPPZ010015100.1, read on the forward strand.
CTTTATTTTATTTTAACCTGTCTTCTATAGGATCACCTTCTTCCTCTTATAGTGCCATTAGAAGATTTTCTTCTGGTCCTTCAAGTGCATTCTCATATTCATCATCACTGAAACTATAACTATTCCTTGTACAACTATATTCAATATGTCTAAAGTTACCACATCTAAAACACTTGAGAATTATTGGTGACCTTTTCTTAACTTCTTCCTTTTCTTCAATCATAAATAGGACTTCATCTCTATAATTATCTGAAAATCTATTATCACTATCACTTGAGTACTTACTTGCCTTATACGCATAGTAGGTCCTCTTTTGACTTTGAAATAACTTATTTCCTTGTCTGCTTTGTTCATACTTGCTTTTATTTTAGTACCGGTATCTTTTTGATTCCCTGTTTTTGTGATGTTGTTTTTATTCATCATTGTTATTTTTAGCTTCTTGAAAATTAGTTGCATAGTGATCATACTTTCCACAATTGAAACATTAAATAAATTTTGTATCTTTGAATCTTCTTGAATACTTATTCCTTCTGCCATAATTTACTTCTTCATCATTGGATGACTCATTGCTTGACTCTGACTTCTTACCCTTTGTCTTATTGATTTCTTTGAAGGTTGCTTCCTTCTGGGGATTAGGTTATTTTGTTCTTAACTCAAAATTTTTTAGAATACCAAGCAACATATCTCTTGTCAAATAATCACCATCCTTTGAATCTTGTATGGTAGAAACCTTTTCAATAAATATTTTTGGAAGAGATCTTAAGATCTTATCACAAACATCCGATTCTTCAACCTTATGTCCAAGTCCTTGAATAGCATTAACAACCTCATAAAATTGAAGTAGATAAGTACTAATGTTTTCCTCATCCTTATTTCTTAACTCATCAAATTTTCCTTTGAGATTTCGTATCTTTTCTTTCTTGACACCTTTATATATTTCATATATACTTTGCAACTTATCCCACATTCCTTTTGAATATTGACAATGCATAACTTTTATGGACTCTATTCTATGAAAACCTATAAAAATTGTATTCATTTCTTTTGAATTGTAATGATGTAGAAGCTTACCTTCCTTATCTATAGGTGGATCAATTGGTGGTATATATCCATTTTCAACTGCTTCTCAAATTTTATTGCCAAGTGCCATCAAGTAAATCTTCATTATCATACTCCAATATATATAATCACTTTCATAAAATACTGGTGTTGAATTATCCGATGATCCATTCTTAGAATCCATTATGTTATTGTAGGTTTTTCCTTCAAGCTGTTAAACTCTTCCTAAGGAACCCGCTTTTATACCAATTTAAGAACACAAGCTTATATTGAGAGGGGGGTGAATAGTATAAGACCACTTTTTACTTTTCTTTCCCAATTAATATTATGCAATGTATAGATATAAATATCAATAGCAATAATCAAATCAATGCACAAATCACCACACACAATAGAGACACCAAATTTACATGGTTCACCCAATGTGGGCTACTCCATGGAGAAAATATTTTACTAAAACTTTCTCAATCAATCTCTTTGGAATAATTTCCCTATTACAATGTTATGGACCTCTTTCCAAAGGAGACACCAATACCCTTAATCAATTTCATGGATCTTTATCCACAAGAGAACTCCTTTCTCCTCTTACTTTGGCTGGTGATATTCTAGAAGAACTGTTGATCCCACTACTCTGGATAATGGATCTTTATCCACTGAAGATACCTGTCCTCAATGCCTTGGCTTAATGGATCTCTATGCACTGGAGACTATCATATTTTGTAATCTATCACCTCAAAATATATATCTCAAATTTATACTAAACTTAGTCCTTCGGTCTAGCACAAATCTGCTCAATATTTGTCTCTGGTCTAGCACAAACTTATCCTTAAATCTGCACCAAAATCTATCCTCGAATCTATACTAAACACAATCCTTCGGTCTAGCACAAATCTACTCAATCGCTTTCCTCAAGCCTTAACTCAAAGCTTGAATCAATCTCAAATCAACTCTGTTGGATCTATCCCAAACCTTAACTCAAGATTTGAACAAATCAATCAAATCTACTCTCAAGTCTTCTCAAAGACTTGTCTCAAATCTACCTTGCAAGCTTCCACAAAATCTCACACTAATTTGTCCACAAGTTCTCTCTAGAACTTGTCTAAATATGCTCAACAAGTTATCACAAGAACTTATCCAAAGCTGCTCTCAATCGGTATCATAAGCTTCCATAAAAGCTTACCCAAATCTGTCCACAAGTCTTCTCAAAGACTTGTCTCAAATATGATAAACATGTTCTCGCAATAACTTATCCAAATTTACTCTAAATCTGTATTGTAAGCTTCCACAAAAGCTTATCCAAATCTGTCCACAAGTCTTCTCAAAGACTTATCTCAAATTTACTCAACAAGTCCACACTAGAACTTGTCCAATATCATAGAAACATAAAGATAATTTTTAGAGACTCAATATGCTCTATACTCATCACAATGCTCAATCACTTGAATCACTCTTTTAGAAACATACAAAGAATTGTCAGAGACTCAATATGCTTCACATTCACCTCAATGCTCAATCACTTTCAATCACTCTTTTAGAAGCATACAAAGAATTGTTAAATACTCAATATGCTTCACATTCACCTAAATGCTCAATCACTTTATCAAATCAATTTAGAATATATAATAGTTTGTTTTATAGAACTTGAACAATCACTTCACGCATCTACTTGAGTGGGCTCAACCAACTCTACTCAACCAATCACTCAATGAAACAATCCTTTCTTAAAAACCCTAGTCCAAGCATATACTCACTCAAAATGTTTCCAACAATGCTTATCAATAAATCTCACATAACAATGATACTCATGTTCCTTTCAAACCCTGGTTCAAGTTCTTCACATAACCAATGGCCTCAACAATAATGCTTATCAAACAATCTCACATAACAATGATACTCATGTTCTTTTTAAACCCTAGTTCAATTTCTTCACTTAACCAATGGACTCAACAACAATGCTTATCAAACAAGGTTTTAACAACAACTCTTTATTATAGAAACCCTTGAAGCATTAACTCAACACACTCAATAAGGAAACCTAATTAATTTCTTTTCACTCCAAACTTGTTTTCTAGAAAACCAACCAATCAACTCAACTATGGAAGAATGTGCCCATACATTTTTCTTGATGATGAAGGAACCTCAAAAATCTGCCACAACCACAAACACTTCTTTGCCAAGCTCAAGGAAGTTATAAGATGATAAAATCTCTCAAAAATACAATGCAAATATCAAAACATACATACACCTTATTACTCCATCTTGAAGAAATCATCCATCAAAAATAATTGACCAAACACACCTTACCCTTCTCAATATTACAATAATCGATTAAATCACTTTACCAAATATATGCAATAAATAAATTTTTAATTCCCTAAGGTAAAAATAATATTATCCTAGTAAATTTCCATTTACCACTTAGGTAAATACCATAACCAATTTACCCCTTATCTCTCCCTAACCTTAGTAAATCAAAGAATAATTTTTATTTCTATTTACAACCCTTATCTCTCCATAACCTTAGAAACTTAATTAAAAATTAAATCAAAAATATAAAAACCTTTTTATTTTCCTGCTTCGTGTTTCACGGGATTCAAACTTACACCCTCTCCCTTTCTAGGTGCCTTGGTCACGGCTTCCTAGCCATGTGAGCCAAGCACTCACGTGCCCACTAAAAGCGTAGAAGGCACTTTAATATTTTGCTAAATCCTTTAGAGCCCTTGGCTCCCTTCTCCTCTTGCCACATAGCACGTTCGATGCGCTCCCTTATTACTGAATGCATGAGCCTTTTTTGTTTGCTGCTCCTTGGCACTTTCTCCATGAACCTTAGCACGATTTTTGGCTCATAAATAATCAGAGGAAATTCAAATTATACTCTGTTTTGAGTTTTAGGCTAAGGTTTAAATACCTTTTGCCTTCCATATTTTGCACGTTGGTGGTTGAATTAAATTTGGATGTTGGCGCCTTTATAATTTAGATAATTAATTTATAAATGATTTAAATTCTATTTAGAATTTAAATTTTATAAATTAACTTTGTAACCTTTGGCTTTATAAAAATTAAAGCCTCCTTGGGGGTTAAATGAAAACCTTTTTGTTGCTCATCATGATTTGATAAAAATCATTTTGCCACCATGGTTTTAATAAAAATCCTTTATTTTTGCCTCACATAATATAAAAATAATATTATGACATCTTTTCAATCATCCTCTCGCAACATTCATTTTGACCTTTTGTCATCAACTGTAGCATATTCCTTGACATCAATGACAACTTCATTCCTTGACATCAATGACAACTTTGACTCAAAATTTCCAACATATGTCGACTCTACCTATGACAAAACCAACCTTGATAATCTTAACCTTGTTTCAAATAGTGAGGGTGAGAAATATTAGAACAACTTTCATAGTCTCTGCATCATTAGATTAGAGCATGGAAGCAAGGGAAATGATCACCCCTCCCACGATCAAATAAGCATGACTCTTTCCAATACCATTCACTAGGATCTATAGTCTCCCATGGTGCAAACCCTATATATTTTATGTGTAGAGCACAACCTATATTATTGGAGAGTTCCAATAATCATAGAAGCTACATATTTGTTATGCTTAGTAGGAGAAAATGACAACTTCAAACAACTACTACAATTCCACTACCATCATGGCATGATCTTGAAGTACCTACTCCCTCATGTACTTTCTAAAGCACCATGACATCAACACCAACACTAGCCCTGCTTCCACATCTAGGCACTTATCCAACCATCTTCATGTGCAACCCCATATGTTATCCTATAAATACCCTTGACGTCTATCATGATTTGGATCCACCTACATCCATCAATACCTCATGGTTTAACCTCCTTCATATAATGACAATGATAGACCCAAATACATGTCTTCTAGAGCAAATATCTCTTTTCCTAGGTTTGGCATACTCGCTTGAATTATAGTGCCCACCTATTTCAAACATAGGTTCTAGTGACCCACCCCACTCATTGATGTTGTGCATAAGTGGTTGTTACAATAGGATACCATAAGTTCCTAGTCCTATTGATTAAGGTTTAAATCATGACCAATATTTTATGGTTGACCAACACCAATTAGATGATGGAATATCTCTCTTGGATTATTTCGTAGGAAATATCACCCCCACTAACTTGAATGATAATAATACTAGTGATAGTAATAATGAGAACAATAATGGTGGGAAGTAATAATCTCTAAGCATCATGCTCCTGCTTTTCTTGGCTCCTGTAATTCACTTGCCTATGTTTAGCCACATTCTACACGTACCTTTAGCATACAACCAACTGCCTTGTCTATTGCAAAACTAATTTTATGAGTCACCATTTTAGCACCTGTTTCTTTGCCTAATACTGATCCTAATTTAAGATCAAATATGTGCATAAAGGACTATAATGTGAGAAACATGGATAACATCGTAGTCATTACAAGCATTGTTAGTCATATCATGGGCATAGCTCCATTTTTTTTAGGATAGCCATCAAAAACCTAACCTTCAATGAGATCCAACAAATTCTCATTGAACATGCCACCATTTAGAAGTTGATGACACTGGATTTGGATTCCTTCCAACAAGAATTATGTCTAGTTCTTGTTCAAGTTCTAGTTCTAGCACCATTTATGCCCACTTTCCTTTATCTACTAGCCACCTAGACTCATGCTTGGCATTGATGTGTCTCCATCCCAAGAGGGCCTTTCTAATATTGTCAAATCCATCCCCTTTCTAGCCTATGACACCTTCTATAACACCCTATTTTTTGCCTTCTTTCGACAATCCCAACAAGTGTGTGATAGAATGCACATCCATATGTACAAGGACAATCGATAAATGATGCATGGAAGGGAGGATGTATAGAAAATTGTAAGAAATTCTAGTAGTTATTCCTCATTTTAACACATAATTATTCCACATGTATTATACAAAGGGTATCTCAATACCTTATACTTTATTTTCTTTTCATATATACATGTATGTGACAAACGAGGAGCTAGATATATTATTTTTCCATAAGTATTGGAATATTTCATAAATATTCCTTCTTAGATTTTCATTGGAGGTAAAACATTCCATATCACTCTTCGCTACCTGACAATACCTTATTTTATTACACATTGATGCCCCTCTCAATTATGAGTGATAGGTTTTGAATCCTTAATATTAATGTAAACTCACAAGATAATTTCCGCAAGATCAAATAAATGATAGCTACAATATAAGGTCAAATAATAATGTAGTAGAGATAATATGAGACAACTAATATGTATATATCAAGGCTAATAATATATCAAATAACATTCATTAATAAGCTGAAATATGAATGTAATAGCCTGAATCATACAATATAACAAGACTTACAATATTAGTTGCTCAAATGTATGCAAATTGTATTACTCCTCTTTCTGTTACAAATGTATCATAAAATCTTACAATAACAATGCTCACATTGTAGACAATATAGACTATGTAGGTGATGTAGGCTATGCTTGCGATGTAGGCTATATCTCTATGCCTCTCCATGGAGTAATATATAGACATTGTAGGATGACTCTTTGGTTACTTGATTCTTTTTTTTTCTTATGCCAAGTCTCGTGACTCTTGGATTCTCTACTTGACACTTAGATACACATGACTCTATCTTGTATGCACACTTGGACATGACTCTATCTTGTATGCACACTTGTACATGACTCTTTACATAACACTTTGTAATCTAATAACACATGTGCACACTTACATATGAGACAATTGTGCATATTTACACACATAACACTTGTACACTCATTTACATGACACTTGTGCATTTCTTGCACATTATTATATTACATAAAATATTTACTCACACTCTAATCTAGGACACAACCCTAATCTAATATTTACAAGGTTGTACCAAATAATGTAATATTCTCCAACACCTCCTCGTATTACATTATTTGGTTATTGAAGACTTTAGAAGAATCAACATCTTCATTTTTCAAATGATATTCAATAATTGAGTGTCCTTATGATCTTCTATTGTCCTCACATATTTTTCATCATTTTGAACTCTAGATTCACCCAATGTCTTTGATGGTAGAATGGTTCCTAATTATCATTTCCTGCACCTTGTCTTTCAGAGCTTTCAATAATTTTATCTTGAAATAAGATAAGTTTTTTAGAAAAAACAATTGAATATAAAGCATATATTCTATTCTTAATTGACCTTGTACCCTCTGCTATATTTTTATTCTTTATAATACATTTATTGTTCTCATTTATATATTTGAACTCAATTGATCTTCCACTTTCAACTATTTTAGTAACTAAAATAAGATTGGTTATCCATTCCAGTACATACATAACATCTATCAATACAAATTCTAATAATGATGCACTAGGTTTTACCCAACCACTTCCATGAACTAGGTACCTATTATCATCAACAATTTTCAAATAGAAAATATCTCTAACTTCTAAACAATCAAACCACTGGAGATTACAAGTCATATGATGACTAGCATCTGAATCTATATACCAAATATCTCTTTATGTTTGAATCACATGATTGGCTTTACTTGAAAGTGTTTTGCGTTGACAATTTTGAGTATAATGTTGCTCACTTGATGTACCTTGTTCTTGAAATTTTTCTTTTGAAGGATATGGTTTTATATTTTGATAATATCTTCTACGTTGAAAAGTTCCTCTTGGTAACTTATCCATTAAATTTGTAGACATCCTTGTGACTCCCTAGGTTTTTTTAAATGAATTCTAAGTTTCTAAATTAAAAAACTAAGTAGAAATCCTTATATCTCCTTTATATTTAGAAACTATGAAAGTAAGAATTTTATGAATTTGATTTTCTAAATTTGATGTTGAATACCTTATTTCTACCAACTTAAATAATTTACAAATATTCTATAGTACTTTGAATTCAAAAAAAAACTTAGAACTCCATAAATAAAATCAAACTTCAAGAATCTAATTCTTATCACTCCAAACTTTAATTAATAATCAATAACCTTATCTCCTAATTTATTTTATCTCAGTCCTACTTATCTCTCCAATAATAACTTATTTCCAATAATTCAATTATCTAATCCACATTTAAATCTAATAACCTCAAAACCTTATAACTCCAAATAATTAAATTAAATGAAAAGTTAGAAAATATTCAAATTTGAAAAATATACCTCTGTTTGCACCTATTTACTTCACATGTTGTCGCTCTAACTATTTTTTTGCCTTGTTCTCCATGCTGCCACTCTACCTTTGGTCTTTATACTTCCCCTTTGTCCTCAGTATTTGCATTGTCACTCTACCTTTAGTCATTTTTCTTTCACTCTACCTTTGGTCTCTACACTGCCACTCTACTTCTAGTCTTTGCATTACCACTCTATCTTCAGTTATTTCACTACCACTACTTCATGCTATCACTTTGCCTTAGTCTCTTCATGTTGCATTGAATGTTTTTAATTCACACACTTTGAACGCTATGTGGAAGGTGTTCTAACTTATGATGTTTGTTATTTGGCTTCCAAACATTCACTATTATCAACTCTCCAAAATATTACACTCTTGCAATTCAAATTTACTAACTACTCCAAGACGTTCCAAAATTCAAAAACCTTTAGATTTCTATTTTCTTCCTTAAGCAACTTTGCTAAGCATCATTTAGAATTCTCTATGCTCTCTTCTCTTAGTCTGGTCGATTGTTGCTTTCCCTAGAATATTGTTGATTTCTTCTTAGGCCAAATATTTATCTTACTTTAAACTCTTCTTTTTTTTTATGATCTCTTCTCAGTCATCTTGTCCTCAAATGTTGCTTACTTAGATTTTTTAGGCTATTCTTTTGCATGTATATTGCTTCTATATATGGTGATAGTCCTTGGCTTTTCTTCTTACTTAGTATTCTTTACTTGAACACCTCTTGCTACCTTGAAATACTTTATAGTGTATTCTTTAGGCACTCTATTAGTGCTTCTTTAAACTTATTATGAGTGATTTTCTAGTACCTTGGACAACTTCAGACTTCTACACTTTATAATTCATTGTTCTACTCATGTGTTGTTGGTATACTTCTACATTGGCCACTTAGTCTACTATTATACCCTTTGATCATTGTTCGGATGCTCAAATATTGGCCTATTCTTTGAATGGTTAAGCATTAGCCTTTACAAGTACCAATACCAAAATTTTCTTCAAACTTAATTGCATATTTTACTAAGCTTTGCTTTGCATATTTTACTTTATTTGCTATGGTAATTTTTTTCACTACAACAAATGTACTTCAATAAAAAATATATCTTCTCAAAAAACTCAGGCTTGCAAGTGCTTCCTCCTTAGCTCACATGCATTGTACTATAGATGCTTCTCAAGCGTGATTCATTCTTACACTTAACGTAGCTTTGCTTTGAATATTCTATTTCTCAAATTATTTAGACCTCCATTCTATTTTCTATAAGGGTCTTTTCCTTTTTTCAATGGGACCTATTTCAAATGGTCTCCTTTTAATATTAGTCTCTTTCTCTATTTCTATGAACCTTTCTTTTGTTGATTCTCTAGATCTAAAATTTTAAACCTTCTTTCACTTATCTGACCTTGAACCTTTCTTATAATGACTCTTTCTTATTATACAAACTTTATTGATTTATTTGAAGCCTACATATCTTCTCTCTGTATTAAGCCTCCTTTCTCTTTGGTAGTATAGGGCTTGTTTATATCAAATATGACCACTTCTATTTTTACTAATAAGGACCACAAATATTTACTATAGATCCCCTTCTCTAAAGGTTCTTTATCCTTTGGTTCTCTAAACTCAAATATACAATATTAGTTTCTTGAACCAATGTCAAGGTCAATATGACTTGAATTACTAAAATGTTTATCAATACCTTTATCTTCTTGTACCAATATCAAGGTCTATCTTCAAGGCCTGAAACTTTCTCTATAAAGGTCTACCTTCAAGACTTGAATCAATCTCATAGAATGCCTTCTATTCCAAATATAAATCTTATAATAGGTAAACTCAATCTATTTATCTATGTCAAGATATCTTCCTTAAGACCTAAATTAATCTATATCAAGGTCAATTTATTTATGACCTAAAACTATAATAACCTACAACTCAAATCAATCTCTGCCTTCTATTGTACTTGAAGATGAAATTCTTCTCTATTTTTTGTAGGAATATTCTCACTCTTCTAACAAAATTTGTTGCAACAATATCTTATATTGCTTTCTTGGGTGTGACCTAAGAATTCAATATGATTCTCCTCCTTAATAGATAACCCAATGTCAAAGTCAATATGACTATAAAATTCTCTAATACTTATAGATACTCCAAATAAGATAGCTTGATTGTACCAACTTCTTCAACTTTCTTATGAATGTTGATAGAAAATAGTTGCAAGGAATTTGTCTATGTCCTTGAAAATACTGTAACAATGTTAGGATGACTCTTTCCTGAATGACCAAATTTCTCATGAGTTAGTTCTACCTCAATCTTCGAACAATGTCAGGGTTGGCTATTTCCCTAAATAATCAATTGTCTTCATGTTGATTCACCTTCAATATGAATCCTAGTCTTCATTGTTTATTCTTCAACCTAGTGGAAATATTCTATAGATGAGTCCTAATCTTCACTGGTTATCCTTCAACCTAGTGAAAATACCCTAGCATTCTCTTACTTCAACTTTTCAAATTCTATAGTTGATTCCTAGTCTTCACTAGTTGTTCCTACAATTGTGGAAAGACTCTAGCCTTCTTGTCACACTTAACAAAACTCAATTTCTTATGCAGCTAATAAAAAATAACTTGTGCAAGAACCTTATTGCTTGTAGATGTAATACCATTGATGGATTTTGAACACTTAATATTAATGTAAACTCACAGGATAATTTCCACAAGATCAAATATATGATAGTCATAATATAATAAGATCAAATAATAATGTAACAGAGATAATATGAGACAACTAATATGTATATATCAAGGCTAATAATATATCAAATAAAATTCATTAATAAGTTAAGATATATATTTAATATCTTGAATCATACAATATAGCAAGACTTACAATACTATTTTCTCAAATGTATGCAAATTGTATTACTCCAATTTTTGTTACAAATTTATCATAAAGTCTTACAAAAACAATGCTCACAATGTAGACAATGTAGCCTATGTAGGTGATGTAGGATATGTCTATGATGTAGGTTGTATCTCTATGCCTCTCCATGGAGTAATATATAGCCATTGTAGGATGACTCTTTGGTTACTTGACTCTTCTTTTCCTTATGCCAAGTCTCATGACTCTTGGTTTCTCTACTTGATACTTGCATACACATGACTCTATCTTGTATGCACACTTGGACATGACTCTTCACATAACACTTCCTAATATAAGAACACATGTGCACACTTACATATGAGATACTTGTACACATTTACACACATAACACTTGCACACTCGTTTACATGACACGTGTATTTTTTGCACATTATTACATTACATAAAATATTTACTCACACTCTAATCTAAGACACAATCCTGATCTAATATTTACAAGGTTGTGTCAAGGAGGTACATTAGCATGTACCAATTAATGTAATATTCTCCAATAATAAGTATAGGTTTATATATACTCATTGAAAATGTTTTTCACGACCAATCTAGTGGAAGCAAGACTTTTTGGTTTTGTAAAGGCCTCGTATGGCTAAAGAGATATCAAATTTCTTGTTGTCTACCTTCCAACTGCCATGCTCCTTAGCTATCTTAGACTTTTTCTTCCTCCTATTTTGTAACACATTAGAGTCTAATGCTTATGTTGTTTGAAGGAATGATAGGAAATTGATAATTAATATTATAGTTAGGTTTCAATTAAATAATAGGATTTTAAAAGTATTTTTCAGGCTTCCAACCTTATCTTGCAAAAAGGGCATTAAATGTGATCTTATCTTATATTGTTGACTGCACTTGGTTTTGGCCAATGGTTTTATCATTGAATGTGGTTTGTAAAGGCATATAATGCTTCTAAATATGCGTTGTTGATAAATAAAAATACATTATGGATTCAAACCCTTCTAGTTCAACATCATATCCTAATTGTAGGTCCAAATTTGAAAAGAAACAAGTCCCATACAATTTATCAAAAAGTTCATCAATCTTTGGAATTGGAAACTTATCTAGGGACTGTGATATTATTTGTTTCTCTAAAATCCATACAAATATGCCATGAAATATATTTATTTTTAACTAAAAAACCTGGTGAAAAATAGGGATTTATTCTTGGCCAGATAATCCTTGCTTGAAGTAATTCTTATACCATCTTTCCAATCTTTTTCTTTGCATATAAGGATAGCGGTAGAGCTAAATATTAGGGAGCATACTTCTTGGAAATAACTAAATGGTATGGTCATGTGAATATTGAGTGAAAGCTCATGTGGTTTATTCAATACTAGGGTATAGTGGTCTAAGATTTCATTCAGTTCAATAGGTTGGCTCAAGCCTCTATAAGCTTCATAGAATAAATTTGAGACATGATGCCATGAGCACTTTTTTTTAAAAGTTTCTCCATGTGGTGGGAGCTTATTATGATTGATGAACTTTATTGAAGGTATTGAAGAGTATATTAATGATCATTTTCTATAAATTGCATCCACATTTTGGAAAATTCCAACAAGATAAGTTCTAAGGTACATAACCATTGGGAACCTAAAACCACATCACAGCCACCAAGGGGTGGAACAAACATATTTGACTTCAATTTGTAGTCCCCTATTAAGAGCCAAATATTCCTACATTTTCCTTTATAAGGCAATGTTCTTCCATTAGCAATCACAACTTCAAATTTAGAGCTTGGATACACATAGCAATCTAATTTTTTGGCAATTACAAGGATCTAAGAAGTTACGAGTACTACCACTATCTATGAGAATAGTGAAGGGATGCTTCTTGAAGTATCCTAAAACCTTCATAGTGTGAGGTGTAGTAATTATTGCTAAGGATTGCATAGAAATTTATGATCTTGGGTTATCTTGGATGTCCTACTCCTCCTCTATGCCCTCTAGTTGTCAATCTTCAAATGGATCAAAATCTTCATAGTGAAGAGTTGCTTCTACATCTAAGAGACATAATTTTTATTCCACACATGTATTCCTCGGGGAGTACTTTCCATCACAATTATAATAGTATTTTGTCACGAAAATTTTTCATCTTACCCTTGTTCAAATGATTAATATGTGTTATGCACATGTTCTAATTTGGTACATGAACAAGTGATAGATTTATAAGTGGTGGTGGTCTTTAGGTACATCGTTGAGCAACAAATTTATCTTCACCCAATTTAGCTAAGTCAATAGCAAACATAATATTGGGAGGGTTGAACATTTTAACTTTTACCCTGATGTCCTTCTTCAACTCTCTAATAAAATAACTATGAAATAAGGTGTTATCTAGACATTCTATATTATTTTCCAAATTTTCAAATTGGGGTTGATAGTCGTAAACTAACCCAATTTGTCAAATTTTGGTTAATGTGCCTATGAAATATTTATATGCATTGGGTTCAAAATGAAAAAATATATTCATACAAAATTCCTTTCAAGTAGGTGTGCCATAGGTCTTGTTAAACCGCTAATACCACTTAATATCTTCATGCTCCAAATCAAAGGAAGCAATGGATACATTTTTTCAAATCAGGGTGTGATTTAAGGAGAAATATTATTTTGCCTTGTAAATCCAACTAGTGAGGTATTTTCATCAAAGCATGGGAAGTCAAATTTAGTTGGTCATTGGTGGGGTGGCTAAAATATAGGCATACCAATCCCTAAAGTGTGTCCTTGTCCTAGAGCTAAAGTTTGTCCCTATCTTGAACCTGAATATAATCCATATTATAAAATTGAAGCTTATATCTATCCTAAAGATGACCATTCTAATAGGGGTAACTATGAGAATACATCTTGTGACTAATATTATTTAGTTTTAAGCCCAAGGATTCAAAACTTAATTTTTCTAATTCAGTCTATTTTATTAAGTTTGCTTAGATCTAAGAGGTTGACCTTAATTTTATTAAGGTCTTCATTCATATTTTCCAAGGAGAGTTTCTTAGATGCATGGTAGGACCATATTGGGTACCAAAATGGAGTCCACAAAGTGTTAACATGGTTATATATCAAAAAATATCTTGAAGAGAGGATCATAATGGGATACACACCAAAATTACTAAAATAAAATTTAAAATGCCTTAGAAAGGGGGTTTCTATTGATTAATGAAAATTGGAGATTTTGGGACACTTTTTGAATTTATGGAACGAGGGAAGGACAATATTTTTCTAAAGTGGAAAATGAATGAATTAGGTAGAATTTGTGATTTTATATTTTTAATATTAATTTTTCTTTTCTTTTTGGGTATGGGATGCGTTGTCCTAAAAAAATAGAATTTATTTTATAGCAAGGTTTGAAACTCTATTTGTACAATATTGTGCATTGGGTTGTTATATATTGAAAGAAATTCATTACACATAATATTGAAACCCTAGCCTATAGAAAAATATTTTGGATTGGGTCTGCATGGCTATAGAAGAGCAACATAATGAATTGGATGCTCTGAGATGTTTGTAACTGATTCAAGCCTAATATATCAAGAACTAAATAACATGCCCTAGACTATGGCTTCCTAGGTTGAAGGAAAAAATCTCACTAACCATAGATGCTATCTAAGCGAGTACTACTCTCTATATACCAACAACTTACTCGATTTGGGTAGTTCTATTGATAATCTAGTTATGGATTTATCTCTAAAAGATAACTCCCTATATACACTCAAAAATAAAAAATCTATAAAGAGGGTAGGTGGTCATTGATCCTTTTCACTGCAACACACTCATATTTAGCTACTTGTGTTCTTAGGGTACTCCTCAAAATAACTTTTTGGGTGGATTTGGCTCAAATACTTCCCCTAATTGAGTAGTTGGGACTTACAATAAATCTTACAATAGGGTATAAACCTATTGCAGGTAATATTTAAGCATTGTAATGACCTTATTTGTTAGATTTGTGGTTGTTATTGCATCAATTGGTGGCGTGATGCTATAAAAAGTGGTCACAAAAAGCTTCTCTGATACCATATGAAATTAATCTACCTACAATAGTAAAACTAACATAGAAAATATGCACCAAAATGGGAAGTAAAGGATAGGGTTTATTGATTGCTTGAAATATTACACTATCATAGGCCACTTCGAGGGGGCTACATCCTTTAGAAATCCTAATACAAATATGCAATTTTTTCTCCCTCTTCTCTTATTATAATTCAATATATAATAAGGAACTATACAATGTCTTACAAACCCTAAACCTAAACCTAAATGGACTTTGGGTCCCAACTAACTAGTCACAACACTAACTACTACTAATCACATGGCTAATTATAATAATTAAATATTTAGGACATAAGGGTCCTAACACAAAAGCTAAAAATAGATTTTCAAAGGGGAAAGGCAATTCTAAAGAAAGGAGGAATAATAAAGATAGGAAAAACATCAAAATGAGGCAAAATTTCTGCTCAAATACCTATCTCTCACCAGTGAAGGACATGCAATGGATACTAACAATATAGCAAATTTATATCACATAGTGAGAGTAGCTCGACTGAATTCTAATTTAATGTTGTAGAAGAAATGAAGAAAAATCTTGTAAAAGTAAGCATGTTAGAGGCACTAGCTATCCTAGGCCAATGTGATCTACTCTAAGATGCTCTTATAAAACAAGAAAGGAGTTTTGACAAAATATGTAGTTTAAGCCTATTCAACATGGTCCAATTGGATAATAGAATATATTAGCATAAGATTAATATTATATTAAAGTCAACACAATGGAAAAATTGAATGATCCAAAGCCTAAAAATCTAAAGTCATTACAATTCTATGTGACTCTAAAGATTGAAAATTTCTTGCTAAGGAGGTACATAGTGGATTTAGGGGAAACCATAATAGTGATGCCAAAATCCATTTATGAAGAAATGATATTATCCTATACTAATCATGCTAAAAATCTAATTGAGATGGATGGAACTAGGGTGAAAATATTAGGGGTTTTGAAGGATCTAATCATAACCATAGAAAATCGTAGTATAAGAGGCAATAATAGTTGATCTTTCCCTATATTTTGGAATGTTGATAGCTAGACAATGGATACATAAGCTATCTAGGGATGGATAAATAGTAATGAAATATACCCACGTGAAATTACAATGAGGTGGGAAAATGATCTAAATTGAGAATGAGCCTCCATGCAATTATTAGTTGCACAAGTTGGATGAAGATGGTGTGGTAAATTCAAACAAAATGCCAAATTTTATGGATAATAAAGTTTTAGAGGATGACCAAATGTCTAAAATAGACATAATTGTTGGTGTGCTTTAGGATGATGATTATTTGAAAGATAAATTCAAGAAAACAAAGTTGGGCAACTACTTAATATTAGAAGAATTATTGAACATCCTAGCTCTGACAAACCAATAGATACAAGGGTTTGATAAACCATGTGTATTACACTTTGATGGTGCAAGAACTAAAAATGTAGTAGAAACACACAATCAAGTGATTGACCCATAAGAAGAACAAACTAATTTTGCATGCACGATACTATTTAATTAGATAAATATTATGGCTAAATACAAAGCATTGTGCACTATTTTAGAACGGTTGAAAAGAAGGGAATCAAAACCCTAAAAGCATTTTGTGACTCAAAATTGATCACAAATCAAGTCAAATTTTTAATGTGCCAAATAGAAAAAATACCTAATATCATACAAGCAATGGGTCTATAACTTGCTAGAAAGATTCAACACCTATGATATCAAAGCATTTTCCAAGGAGTTAAATGCCAAAGCAGATGAGCTAGCATTAATGGCTAGTAAAATTTGACTCCACTATTGACATTTGGGATAAACTAAAGGAGTTAGAGATAGTATTTAGACCATTCATCATTTATAATTTTGATTACTAATAGGTCTTCAACAATGACAAGTACATCATCGACTTCCTCATCAAGGAATATCGACGTAATCAAGATAAGAATAAATATGGGAATGACATAAAATAATTGGTGATTCAATGAAAAATAAAATAGTTACTAAAGGTGTTAATCACTCTAGAATTTTAATTCAATCCATATTATAGTGAAAATAAATCTAGCATCAATGTGAAGACCTCTTCGTAACACCCTATTGACATTGTTGAAGGAAAAAAATTGCTTGGTAAAGAGTACATTGAGGAAGAAGTCATTCTATTCAAGGAGATCCATGGAAAGCACAAAGATATCATTACCTATTCTGATTTAAAATTGTATGACAAGAATATCATACAACATACCATTGAAATAGATCCTAGTGTAAAGCACTCCAGGTGGCAATAGTGGTCCATCAATACCAAAATTGGGGAAATTATGAAAAAGGGGTTTTAAAACTCTTATAGGCCTAAATAACATTTTCTATTAAGCATTCCACTATGGTATCCAACTTGGTAATAGTCTACAAGAAGAATATAAATATTAGACAATGTGGTGTCTTCAATAATCTCAATAATACATCATGAAAAGACTAATACCCCTTGCTTGCTATAGACCCAATTTTACAAAAGGTAGTAGGATCACAGATGTCACTATTGGATGGTTTCTTAGGGTATAATTAAATTTGTATTAAGTATGACGATCAATATAAAATTACTTTTAGCATTAAATTAGGAACCTACACCTACCAAGTAATACCTTTTGGGATGTCCAATGTAGGAGCCACTTTTCAACTAGCCATGGATACCACCTTCATAAGAATAATTTATGAAATCATTCTCATATAATTTGATGAAAAATAGTATTTTCAAAAGAATTAAGTAAGCATATTGAACACCTAGAGTCCATATTCCAAAAGTGTAGGGAGTTTGTTATCCCACTCAACCCTAAAAAGTTTACTTTTATGGTCCAAGAAGGAAAATTTTTAAGTTGTCTTGTTGAAAAATGTTCTAGCTATAGATCTTGATGGGATAGAACAAATTCAAGACCTCCCTTACCTACATCCATTAAGGGAATTTGGTTCTTCTTAGGTCAAATCTAGTTTGTTACTAATTTTATAACCAATTTTAAATTATTGATAAGTTTAGTAACCATAATGTTAAAAAAATCATGCAATTCTAGCATGGACCAATGAAGAAAAAAGGGATTTCCAAGACACTAAATATGCCATCACTAGGATGCTCAATCCTATCCAACCCTAATGTCTCCAAAGACTTTATGCATTAGGTATTTGGGGCAAATAAGAGCATTGTTTTACTAACACAAAAGAATGATAAGGATGAATAACACTTGATCTCCTTCATGAGCTAGGTTATACACAATAATGAAGAGGTGCACCTTCATTGAATAATAGTTATTTACCATCATGAAATCCCATACAAAATTTAGGTGCTACCTATCCCAAAGCAAGACTACCATCTTCATAGTCCACCTTTATGTAGTATTTGTGATTCTTCATGGAAAACTAGAAAAAAAAGAGTGTTGAGTGGATACAAAATTTAAGAGTTTGATATAGAAATTAAGTGCATCGAGCTAATCAAGGATAGAGCCTTATGTGAAAATATTACAATGTATAGTCTAAAATATGAAATTTTCCTAATGGATTAAGCTAAACCTAATGATCAAAGAGGGTGGATATGAGATATAAGCAAGTATATGACAACTAGATAGGTTCTAGAAGGATTAAAACCTAAATAAATGGCCTGATTTAGCAAGAAATCAAGGCATTATTCATGGCTAGATATTGTAGTATTTAAAAAATATATGATGACGTGTTACTGATATGTGTCCAAGAAGAAATGACAAAAACCATAATCAAGGAATATCACACTAAGGTAGGGCACTATTTTGCATCAATAGTTGGGAATAAAACTGATGAGATAATATTGATACAAGAAAGGTTACAATATATAGGCATAAGCCTATATGAAAAGTGTCAATGAAACTAACAAGTGTCAAAAGTAGGTATAGTGCACATTAAAAATATGCTAACATTCCCCGTTAATGTGAATTATCCTAATATATATAGAAAAACAAGTCACCATTAGGTAACATTCCCCCTTAATGTTGAATTATCTAAAATAAACTTATCATCCTCCTTTATTACATGATTTGGTCTAGTCTCGTGCTCTTTGTTCTTGGATCTCTAGCTGTGATTAATGCTAGATCAACGGTGTATAAATATCGATATGTTACCATAGGCTCAGCCACTTCCACAGGTATGTTGCCTTTGGGTTAGCCATCTAAGTGCCTCAGGGTCATCTTGTGTTCCTCAGGGTCAGCCACTTCTAGGCATGTTGCCTCTCATAGGTCATTGACTAGATTCACCATGAATATCATCCCCTCTCATGGTGAACTCAATCTAGAAGGTGTCGATCTCTACCAAAAATGCACCTTAATACAAATAGAAATACAAGCCATGAAATACAATAAAAAATGAACCATATATCCAAATGGAGGAGAAGAAGAAAGAAGAATAGAAGAGAATATTTTGAAGTGTCTTTGTCTATAGTCTTCAAAATTTGATCCGAAAAAGTCCTCGGATAGAGTCTAGGGTGTCTATGTCTGTAGTCCCTAGAGTAAGTGTCCTTATGGTAATCACCTCATCTTATCGGAATGCATGGGTAACGACCTACTACATTTTCAAATTATGATAGAGGAGAATACTGTATACTAGGATCACATATAAATTTACCTTGGGAGTTTTAGGTTCCATTGAGAGTTCACTCCATGATACAATAATTTTTTAGCCTAAAAACATCATAGAAAATAGTCTCAAAACTAAAAATGGACCCCACCATTAGGTCCAACTTAAAAAAAAAATTTCAACGACTATATAAGCTTATAGTCAAATCTGAATGAGCCCTCCATCTATGGTAAAAACAATTACATATTTTTTCTTAGAAATTACATCATCCATGTGGCCTTCCAATCCCACTTCCACTCTCTATGTGGAAAAAATCATTAGAAAATGAGTGCCCCTAAAAAAATACGCCATAGATGACAAATACTCATGGGCATTTCCTAATTAAATGTTCTGGTTCACACAACACACTGTAATATTTCTACATCCCTTTGCATTGATGTTGTCAAAAAAGAGAATGTTGGTGATGCCGTCGTCGATCGCCAAGAAAATAGCAATGCCAAAAAATTTCAACAATCGAATGGACCAAAAAAATACTGTGGGCTTGAATTATCATCGTCAAAGTCATCAAATGAAACCACACCACCATCATTCTGTACCCATGAAAATGCAGCTCTATTGTCCTTCAAATTGATCATGCAGTCAATATCATTTGCTACCAATACAACTAATAGTGGAAGAAACAAAGCCCGCAAAATGGCTGCAAATGACTTCCGCTTAGATGGCACACTGAAAAAAAATCCCATCAAGATCCGAGGTTTCTAGGCTATAAATGAGATCCGCACTTTTGGGAATCCAAAGAAAATTTGAAAATTTGCATGAATATTGCCCATTCTTAAAGTGTCTACACAGGCAACATGATCAATTTTGTTTTCCCAGTATGATCCCAATTCAAAAAACTATGTATGAAGACGGAGCCTTCTGCACTAGTTTTTGCACTTGTTTTTCTGGATTTGGGATTATATGGGGGATCTGGGATTAGTCTTCAGAAATCATATGGAGGTCAAAAGTCCATTTGGTGAAACTGGGCAGAAAACCTTCCTTCAGTGGATCTTTCGTAGGTTTTAAGCACTGCAACTACCATAAAAAATTATAGCAACCTATAACAACAACCTGTAGAATAGAAATACAACCTATAAAAAAATAACCCCTTTAAAAATTTTCAAAACCAGTTTCATGGCTCCAAGCTTGAATCTTCAAGGGCAGCCATGAAATCCTCTCCTTCTCCAACTGGTTTTCTGGTTTTTGATCTACAAATGTGGAGAGCATACTCCCTAAGCATTTTGGAGAATGCATGAATGGAGGAAAAAAAAAGGGGGGGAGAAAAATGAGGGGGGATTTCCATGAGGGAAATACCCCCCAAAATCACAAGGATAGGAGAGCGCTTGGAGCTCGGATACCAAATGTTGGGAATAAAACTAATGAGATAATATTGATACAAGAAATGTTCCAATATATATGCATAAGCCTATATGACAAGTGTCAATAAAACTTACAAGTGTAAAAAAGTAGGTATAATGCACATTAACAATATTCTAACATCAACCATGACACATAAAACCCTAAGACCAAGATATTATTGGCCCATCATCTTCTTTGATTACTTCTAATTGGTTAAGAATTGTAAATTCTATTATATGTTCATGAGAAGAAGAAGAAGAAGAATGACATTGCCCTTAAAATAGGTTATCATCATATAACCTTTTCAACAATGGGACGTATATTTTATTGGTAATATCAATCCCTTATCTAGCACTGGGAATGAATGTATTATGACCACTACCAACTATTTCACCAAATAGGTGGAAGTAGTGCTAGTCAAATTAGCCAATCAGGAAGCGATTAATACTAGCAAACTTGTTCAAATATTCAAAAGTTAATTTAACTAAAATGGGGTTTGAGTTCAAATTATTTAATAATTTTCCCTTTGAAACAGTTTTTTCATCATCGTTTCTAGCCTTGAAGAAAGGATTAAAATAATGGATTGTAGTCCATGATTTAATAAAATGGTATGATCTCAATTGGTTTAATTTCTTAGATTTAGAGGATGAGACCAAAGTTCAAATCTTGCCAAATAATAGATGCATAGCTACCAAGTTATTGTATTATATCTATGTCATTAAGATTTAATATAATGAGACCCATTTCAATCTCATATAATCAGTTTAAAAACTTTGTCCATATCTGTTAAGATCCCATCCTAACATTTTTTTGTAATTCTCATTTGATTATGTAATGACCTGCTTCCAACATCAGGACCCACTTTATAATGTTATATTGTAATACTTTGTAATGGTATGTAGTAAGGTGCCTAAACAAGTGGGGTCATTTCATGTAACCATTATCAAGAATGTAACTGATGTTTGGTAGAAGATTCTAGCTCGAGTGGCATTTTTCATGTAAGCCAATTCTTGAGCTTTAGGTTAGAGTTGCATGAATTTTTTCTTTAAAAGACATGGATCCATGTACGAATGTATCTTTTTGCCAATTAATGAAATATTGAAGGAGGTTGCCCCCTTAAAGAGGCTTGCGATTATGTGCTTATTGTGAGAGTGTTTAATTCAATATTTACTTTTCGTATTGTGATATTGTGTTATTGCATGAATCTCTATTTAATTTCAATATTTTATGTGAGTGAGTTTATAGTAGGTTACTAACAAGTGGCATTCCAAAAATCGCTAATGGTACTCATGGACATCAAAAAGAGGTAGATCAAGCCACTTCAATGTTTAAAAACTATAAAGCTCCCTTGATAGCCGTATTCATGACAATAACACCATAAATAGAAATATCCAATACTTTAGATGTGAATACCTTCACTCCAAAACCCACTTGGAAGAACAACTTGTTGATATTGAGTCCAAACTACAATGTGCCTCAAAATTTTTTGATTACCATACTAAACAATCAAGCTAGGAGAATGGAAAGAAAGGGGTATATTCTCACCCCTTCTTTGATCGTGATACTACCTTTAAGATGCCTAAATTGGACTTTCTTAAGTTCAATGGGAAGGATGCAGATGGGTGGTTATGTCGTGTTGATCAATTTTTTAAACTCCATAATGTTCCTAGATATTTATGGGTCCAGATGGCTTCCTTCAATTTGGAATCTGAAGCTTTACAGTGGTACCAGTGGTTTCAACACACCATTCATGATCCTTCTTGGGAATATTTTGAGTTCCAATTACTCACTTGATTTGGCCCTAGTGAATATGACGATTTTACAGGAGAATTGACAAAGTTGAGAAAAACCTCTATAGTTTAGGATTACCAAACCCAATTTGAGAAATTGGCTAACAAAACTAAGGGGTTGAATGAAGGTTTTTTATGAGTTGTTTCATTAGTGGCTTGAAGGATGATCTCCAGGATAAGGTCAAGATGTTCAAACCGTAAACAATGATGTAGGCTATAATCTTGGCCCAGTTGGCTAAATCCAAATTCTTAGCTCAAAGGAGGACATCTAAATTTCCATAAATTAAACTCTCCTTTCCTCCCAAGTTCCCAAATCATAATAAAAATAAAATTGTTCTCCACAAACGCTTAACTACAAAATAAATGGATACTCAATGTGCTCAAGGTTTGTGCTACAATTGTGAAGATAAATATGTTTGAGGGCATAGGTGCACCCAAAAGAAGTTGTTTCTCATAGATGTCAAAGATCCAATCAACAATGACCAAAGTGATGATGAAACAAAACTAGTAGAGGAACCACCCCAAAATGAGGAAGAAATACATGAAGAATCACAGATAAATTTTTTTATCCATGCTCTTGCCAAGACTACTACTCCACAAACCATGAAAGTTGTGGGTTTTTTCAAAGGCCAATGTCTTATAATCCTTATCGATTCTAGTAATACACACAACTTTATTGATCCCTGAATTTCCAAGTAGGCCAATTGTTACATACACATGTAATTTCCTTTGAGATTATGGTGACCAATGGAGGGAATTTGCCCTGCAAAGGTAAATATTACAATGCTAAAGTGAAAATAGGGGATTATGAGCGCAAAACTGATATTTTTACTCTACAATTAAGGGGATGTGATATTGTGTTGGAAGCTAAGTGATTAGGTGCATTGGGAACAATCTCATGGAATTTTACAGAGCTGTGAATATCATTTTCATAGAATGGAAGGTCTTACACTCTTTAGGGTTCACAAGAAGGACCTCCTCAGATTATTAGCTCAAACTGTATGGAGAAGTTGTTGAAAAAATCTTCTTGTGGGGTCATTGCTCAGATATTTGTAATCCAACCATGTACTTCAAATGTGGGACAAAGTATCAAAGATTTACAACCTTTTTTGATGAAGCACAATGTAATTTTTGCCAACCCATCAGACTTGCCATCATATCACTCCCATGGCCATGTCATTCCATTGGTACCTGGTAGTGTACAGCCTAAAATTAGGTTATACTAATATCCTCATGCCCTTAAGTCGTAGATAGATAAGTTAGTACAATAATTATTAAAAGCTAGAGTCATTTGATTGAGTAACAATCATTACTTTTCTCCTATTTTATTGGTGCAAAAGAAAGATGGATACTGGTAATTATGTATCAATTTTTGTGAGCTCAATAAGCTCACCATTAAAATACATTTCCTATTCCTATGGTGGATGATTATTGGATGAACTGAATGGGACTATGTTTTTCTCCAAATTAGATATTTGTTATGGGTACCATAAGATCAGTCTCAAGGATGAAGATATTTTCAAAAATGCATTATGTACTCATGAGGATCATTATGAGTTCTTGGTGATGCTATTTGGCTTGACCAATGCACCTTCCACATTTCAAAGCCTCATAAACAAAAAATTTTGTCCACTCCTTCATAAATTCATTCTAATTTTCATTGATGACATTTTGGTTTATGATCGCTCTTAGGAGGAGCACCTCTCCATGTGGATCAAGCTTTACAACTTTTGGCACAACATCAACTTTATTCTAAGTGGTCCAAGTGTTATTTTGGGTTAACATAAGTGGAGTATTTGGGACATATTATCACTAAATATGGAGTTAAAGTTGACCCTAGGAATATTCAGGCAGTTCAAGAGTAACCAAAACCTCACACTCTAAAATGTCTTCATGGATTTTTGGGGCTTACAGGCTATTATCGCAAATTTATCCATAATTATGGTAAAATTACCACTCCCTTAACATCCATGTTAAAAAATAATTCTTTTACTTGGATCGGTCCAGTTGAACATCCTTTCCTTTAATTGAAGAACGCTATGAAAACCACTTTGGTGTTAGCAATGCTTAATTTCTCCAAGCCTTTTATAATTGAAAGTGGTGCTTCAGGCAATGGTATTGGTGCAGTGTTGATGCAAGAAGGGCACCCATTGGCTTTCACTAGTAAAGATCTCTCTAGTCGTAATCTAGAAAAATCAACTTATGCTAATGAAATGCTTGTAATTTTACATGTAGTCACTCATTGTTGACCTTATCTCATTGGGTGTCATTCCTCCATTAAAATAAATCATCAAAGTCTCAAAAATTTCCTGAAGCAATGAGTTTCCACCCCTGAAAAAAAATGGGTCTCTAAGCTCATGGGCTATGATATGATATTACTTATAAAAAAGGTAAGGAGAACATCGTGGTGGATGCCCTCTCTCACCAATTTGAGGGTCATTGTATGTTGTGTTATTTCTTCACCCATTCCATAGTGGATAAATTCTCTTTGTGAGGAGGTGCTTAAGGATTCAGGCTTGCAAAATTTGGTTGCCTCCCTTCAAACATAGCCTACCTCATATCCCAGATACACTTGGGATGGACAAGATTTATGCTACCACCAGTGCATTAATTTATAGAACATAGGATCTATTTTATGATACTTAGTATGTTGAATTCTAAGTTTGAGTTAGAAATAATTTATTTTCCTCTTTGTTTACAATAATAGTATGTACTAGTTTTATAACTCATAGTTTCAATTTATGTTAAATAAAAAGAAAATGAAAAGTAAATATTTACAAAATTAAAATCAATAATTAAGGTAATACCATAAAAAAACAAGAAAAATATCATTCAAAATTTATCAACAAAATAGTCTTTAATTATTCAACATGTTCTATGTATAGACACCTAAAACGCGTCATGTCGATGGCGACTACTCATATGGGACATGCTACAAGACCATATGGAAGATCTTGGACAGACTCCAAGATAGAGCAGTGGTTTTAACCACTCAATTTGGGCTCCTTGGCCTAATCAGTCTGAACCACAGTTGAGACCTGCGGTCTACAGTCTGAACCACAGCTGACACCCATGGTTCACAGTCTAGGCCACAACTATCACCTACGGTCTAAACTGAAGTTTAGTTGGCCTTCATCCGAGCCAAATCGGTTTGAACGACCATTTGTTCTAGAAGAAGGTAGTTGAAGGATGGAATATTCCAGAGGCTTCCAATCCAATTATCCTAACCACCTCTTCTTGATCTTGGCTTCTCCATGAAGCCACCCCTAGCCCTTGGGTAGTCCTATAAGTACCCCTCAAAATTAGGGCAAACTATGAGAGAGTGCATTGGATATTAGAGCAGCGAAGCCCTATCGAATTGTGGACTCACTTGAGTGCATTGAGAGGGAGTTTGGTTGCTATCCACTTGTTAACTAATCAAGCATCATGTCAATTAGTGCCATGGATGCCCTAAGGAGCTAGAATGCCAAGAAATGTAAATTTAGGAAAATGGAGGCCCAACTATGCAATTCAACCGCCAATCCAATCAGAGGACACCAAGGTGACCCTTGATCATCAATTGGACAAGGAAGATCAAGCCCACAACCCTTGATTTGGAGGGTAAAGCTACTTGATTGCTTGTCATGGCTGATAGCCATGGTGTATAGTGCAGACCGCTCATTTGAGCTATGGTTTGCAATAGGTGATAGATCTCCTTACTGTTTCTTTTGCTTTGTACTTAATTAGGTTAGATTAAGCATTTTAATAATTTATTTCATGTTTTAGAGACACTGACCGATTTAATTAGGGATCCATGCAAGTTATTCTCATTATGGCAATTTAGGCAATTTTGTACTAATCTCTTGTTTCCATGCATTATTTCATGCAATTGATTCAATAGATAGATAGCAGTACTCTTCATTTCTATGTTTCAAGCAATATTTATGAATTTGGTATAAGTATAGCATGATTTGTTCATTTTCTTGATTTCATTAGTGTTATGGCATCTTCATGTTTACTATCCTTTAAAGGGCCTCATCATGAGAGGTTGCCTATGCTATTAATGCTTTTGTGTTGTTTCTTGACCGTAGGAAAGCAGATTCGAAGGAGATTCAATCATCTAATTCCTTCCTCAACATGAAGAAGAGGGTCAACTCCACCCTAGAGCAGTTCGTGTCACCCCAAATGGCTTAAAACTCACATTCACCCTTGAGAGGGATTTCATATGCTTTTCCTACTATAATAAGAGTATCAAAATGGGTATCCCTAAGAGGGACGTATTTGTAATCGGAATTGGCTTCTTTAATGGAATAAAAGTGTTCTCTTCTTTCACATTTGTTGTCAATTTTGCAATGCATTCTTTTGTATCTCTTATTTCGTTTACGCAGTAGGAAGCATAGGTGTGAGGCCATTTTGGTGGTCACAGAAGGTGATCATGGTGGAACTCCGTAATTCATGCCCCTGATTTTTGATATTTTTGTGTTTCCTTATATCAGGTGCAAACCGTAGCTTACAACTACGGTCTCATTGTTGGCCCATGGTTGCAAAACATGGTCTACAGTAGCAACCGTGCCATAGATCTATGGTTTACAATAGACACAACAGACAACAAGAGTTAAAAGCTAGATCAAATGAGGACCTGAGGTAGGCCCTTCTGACACTCTCTGTCTCTATCATTTGTTTCTGTGTTTTTCCAGAACAGAAAAATTGAAACCTAAATAGACTAAGGATAAAAGGAACATGAGAATGAATTAGGTCCTTAGGGTTTCTTTTTCTAAATTTTAGCTAGGTGCTTCTAGGAACAGTGGATCTCTGAGTGTAGTCCGCCCTAGAATCCAATATGCTAGAGTATTTCATGTGGTGGTTTTGCATGCTTGAGGCCTAATCAAAGGCCATTAGTCATCATAAACTTGCATTGTCAAAAGGTCATGTAGGATGTAGCATGCATGTTTCTTGAATATCAAACATTATTTTTATGCATATCATGTAGGAAATGATCATGTGAGTGCTATATTATGCATCTTTCCTTTTATGCAATTTAAAAAGAACCACACACACCACGTTCCAAAGTAAACGCTAGTGAGTTGGAAGTGACATCCAACCACTAGTAGGGTTTCAATGACGGTGGAGGTGACTTCCATCCATTGGCCCAAATCCTATGTACCCTTGGATACTAGACCAATACCGGATCTGAGAACCTTTTGTACCCTAGAAAATTTGCATGTATTCTCTTCGGAGGGTATAACGCTGACTGGGGGAAAATGGGTGAGGATCTGGGAGGACCTGTGCTCCCTGACCATGTGTGGGCTTCATTACCACACATTATAGGTTGGATTACGTGACTTGGAGTTCATAGCCAAGTTGTCGAGCTATGAGTATACAGGTGAAAGCCAATTAAACTGAGATTATCATCCAACAAGCTTTCAAACATGATAAGAGTTTCTAATACTGATACAACAAATCATAAAACAACATCAAACAATTTAGGGCTCACATTTAAAAGTTAATACGAGATAATCACCATTGTATACCTTGTTTGCATAATAAAAGATAAATCTAGACACTAGGTGCACCATGGTGGAGACACGGGGAGGTCGGAAGAGGCTTAATTTTGATGCCAATGACCAAGCCCCACCAAATTCACAACAAAATGTGTCGAACCCTCACCCACATGCACTTCCCGAACATCGTTCGATGAGCATCAGAGGAGACAATTTGACATGAGGGGACACCATTGAGCGTACCCTCGATAGAGGAGTTTCTATACACTCTTCTAGACATAGGATAGAGCATGGAGCCTCTCAGCATGAGGGTGTTCCACTTGGAAGCCATTACCGAGATCGTAGTGCACGTGCATCCATGGGATCGACCGATGAGTATGTCATACAGGGAGCCAAGTTGGTACCCCTACATACTAGGTCTATAGGAGGTTCCATGCCTCCAAATTTAGAGTATAGAAGAGATCGAGATCCACCCATTCAAGGGCATGCAGATAGGCCAACTTTCGAGCATAGGTCTGTTCACACTCCCACGCGTAGTGAACCTCGCAAGATCACTATCGACATATCGAAGGTGGGAGCCAATGGTACGCCACCGCATGAGCCATGGTGATCCAGATAGTTGGATGGTTTAGGTAGCATCCTCGAGCAGTTAGGCTACAAGCCTTCGGCTCCACCCACTCGTGCTCCGAGTGAGCATGGTGGGAGCATTATCAGGACTACCAGAGAACATGGGGAGGCTTCCAAGCGCCCTCATGGTTCGCATCCACCATCCGTGCATGGTGGCACACAACACAGGACTCAACATGATGCCAATGTCATCTTCATGGACAAAGGCAAAAGCATGGTGAATCCGCTAGATGGGTACAGAACCCATAAGGTCGCTCGCACGGAGCACACATACCAGAGGCCTCTTACGGTTGATCACATTGATAGATCACATAGACTAGTATCCGAGTAGAGATGACAACTCCTCCAAGATCAATTGGAGGATGCCCATGCAGAGAGGCAACACATTGAAGATGAGAATATTCAGTCATAAAGGCTCATTAGACAAAGATTATATGAGTAGTGTATGCATGAGGAATGCATCCTTACCCAAAAGGAGCATGTGGAACAAGAGGATAGGCTAGCCAGGGCTGGTTTATACACTCACGCTGAGCACAGAGAGCGCATTCATAGGAGGGCTTTTTCACAAGCCGATGTGCATCAGGAGCGTAGAGATGCTCACACTCATGTCAGTGCCCAACAGAGAGAATGACAACCACCATTCGAAGATCAGAGGCAAAGACAATATGAGGAAGAAGAGGGAGATGGAGCTGATCAAGGATATCCCGAAAGCTCCCAGGTTGAGGAGGAGGAAGAGCAATGTCCTCCACCTCGATAGAGGAAGAATGTGCCTCCAAGACCACCCTCACATCAGTTTAGGGAGGAGGACTTTCTATCCTCATAGGCCTATAAGGCCTTAGCAGAGAAAGTGAAAGCAATCGAGAGGCAAGGCATGACTTTTCAAAAGCTGACATTGAGCAAGATTCATAATGAGCCTTTGGACCCCTCGGTGCCTACTCCAGCATATCCTGAGCACTTTGTCATGCCCAGGCTAGATAAATTCAAAGGTGACGAAGATGCGCAAGAGCATGTCACAAGATTTTTGGATGTATGCTTCCATATTGCAAGCAACAATGCATTACTTTTGCATACATTCATCACAACCCTCTCAAGCCCAGCCTGAGAGTGGTTTAATCAGCTGAAGAAGCATAGTATCACCAATTTTGAGCAACTAGCTGATGCCTTTCTTGAACGCTTTTCTTTTGGCATCAAGAAGCAAGCTAACCTTTTTGATCTGGCTGCGCTAGCTCAATGTGATGATGAGCCAATATTAGAATACGAAAAGAGGTGGAGGAGATTAATGGTAAAGTTGCCATTCCCCATTCCTACTATAGAACTGACCTAGATGTTCATGAAGAGTTGTGCTAAGCACATCTCATTATTGTTGCAACTGCAGCAGTACCCGACATTCGAGGAAGCTTTGGCGCAAGCCAAAGTAATTGAGGATATCAAGTTGCAAGAAGGCAACTTGAAGCTCAAAAATAGGAAGGAGGGGCACAAGAAGAGCTCCATGAAACATCAGGGCAAGCAGGCCCATGTCAATCAAGTGAGGTTAAACCTCCAAAGAGAGGATAAGGGGTAACAAAAGTAGAATTATCAGGCCCAACCTCCTCCTGTGCAATACGAGCAGCACAAGAATAATTACAAGGGCAAAAATAAGGAGCAACGCCCACCTCACCAATTCACACCTTTGATGGAATCATTGACATCAATATTCCATCAATTATGTGAGGCTAAGGCAATCAGGTTGCCCGAGATTAAGTTGGTCGATCCTAATCAGCCCAAGTCAAAGGGGTATCAAGATGATCTATTTTGCATCTTCCATCGTATGAAGGGCCATGACATCGAAGTGTGTTGGTCCTTCAAACATATTGTGTAGAATATGATCGATAAAGGTGAGCTTATAGTGCCGAATAATCCGTTGGCGCCCGACAACCAAAACATGGGGATTTATAAAAATCCATTGCCAAACCATGAGGCACCGTGCAACAACGTTGGCCAGGTCAACCAAGTGCACGTCGAACCACCTACCCAGGGGTTCATAGGTATGGTTAATGTTGTTACCAGACATGGGAGGTATGAGCCACCAAATCAACCTCATGCTCCCATCAGGATACAAGCTACGCCGAATCAATGACCAGTTCAGAATATTCTAGGCCCACCAACTAGACCGGTGGTGACCATACGAAGCAGGTTGGTTCAAAGCTTGTAGACAACTCCTATGAAGTTGTCTATTTATGAGCTGATACAGTAGTCCCCTAAGCATAGGGAGACTCTCATGGACATTCTGAGGTCCATCGAGGTACAGTCCCAGGATGCTCAAGCATTCACCAATTTTGTGGGACACGTACAATAGTGCCAAGAACCTATGATCCAATTCTACGATCATGAAATCAGGATGGTTCCTGTAGATACGGTTGACCCGCCATTACATATCATCACATGTGTTAATCACATGCCATTCAAGAGGGTCTTGGTCGACACTGGTTCATCGATCAATATTATAATGACCAAGGTGTTAAGTCCTTTAAAGTTGCCCAAGTCACATATTGTGCCCACCGCATTTACATTGAGAGCGTTTAACGATGCGCTATGCTCGATGGTTGGCACAATCATCCTACCTATTTAGGTGGGCCTAAAGACCATCCCCATGATGTGTCACATGATCGAAGGCACCATGCAATATAACATCCTTCTTGGAAGGCCTTGGATTCGAGAAATGCATTGCGTTCCCTCTATACTACATCAATGTGTAAAGTACATTCATGAGGGATGGGTTCACGTGGTGTCGTCAGATGAAGAGCCCTTCAAATTCGTGAACCTAGATGATTTTCTAGGGGGTTTCATACTCCCATCAATGCACCTGGACGTCTGACCAGTGTCACCGGTTAAGAATCTAGGAGGTAAAAAAAAGTGTGTGCTCAACCATCGACATCTGTATCGCATAGATTCGAGCACACTACAACAACTTCTTTGAAACCGACTGCATCAGCAATGCTTCGGGATGAAAGGAAGCTAAAGGTAAAAATGGGCGAAAAGGAAAAGAAGCATGTGCCCAAACCAGTCACCAATGAGGCTCCCACTCCCATGGAAGTGGAAGAAGCCCAAGATAAAGTCGAGGAGGTACCTCAGCCTACCTCACCTGCATCGTCAGTAGGGTCATCCGCATCATGTGTGACCATTCATCTAGCCAACATAGGGTTAGGTGAATATATTGTGTAGAACGTCACCTTTGGACCAATCCTAGAGACTGCACAAGTGATGGGTCGACCACATGCTCATCATTTTTTGGTTGGATCAGTAGTGCCATTGGGAGAGCCACCCAATCAAATGAACTTCATCTATGCTGGGCTGGATCAGCTTCCTTCTCGAACACCCATGGATGAAGATGATGATGAACCATTCATAGTGAATGTTCATTACCTATCCAACCCTAAATATTCCATGCACATTTTTGAATTATATCATTGGCATGGGTATGGCCTTGGTATTTTTGAGCAAGGACGTAGGACTCCGCTTGAGCCACATTATCAGTTGGCAACTGATAGGTTCGAGCTAGGGTTGCAAATACGAGGATAGGATGATTTACTTATAGCATCTTTAGATCACCTGTACCTTAGTCTGGGGGACGATGTGGATTTCAACCCATATCACCCTAATCCTTCTACATTCCAGAGGGATAGTCGGATGGTGTCTTACATCACCATAGCACCACCCAAGACGTATCATGAGAATATCTTGGTGGATAGTGAGTCCTCACCCGACAATCAGTCAGGGGATGAGGCTGAGCCAGTTTATGAGGTAGTATCATATTTACGATGCTTATATCCAATTTTATCGAACAATGATGATAGTGATCAAGAAATAGCCTATATGGGGCCACATTTTCTAGAACATCCCATTCTAATGGGGGAAAATGAAGGATTGTATTATGATAGTGATGAAGAAGATGAGATAGAGAGAGCCTATCTAGGACCTCCCTACCTACGTCACCGTAATGCACCTTATACGGTTGAGGACATGCATAGAGAGATCAATCTCAATCCTCGCCTTAGGGGAAGACCACCAAACTTTGATGTGATCTATCACATGGTGTTTCTCGATCTGCCTATGTACATAGAGCTCATTGAGCTGAATGATCCAATATTGCAATCAGTGCATAGAGAGGACCCAATCATCCATAGCCCGTATAGAGAGGACCCATTTGTGCCCATGTCGATAGAGCCAGATCTTGGGTATGGGAGCTGCATCGATGATGTAGATGTTTGTCCATGTGGTCCTGGAGATCAATTCCATTCCATCAATATGGTCTCCATTGATTTGACCACTCCACTCCACAATCCAGTCGATCCATCCAAACCATTGCATTTAAATGTAGATGCTATCGACTGGGATCACGTTGACTCACCTATTGAGCCTGAATATTTCTTCCCTAACAAAGAAATGTTACAACCATTTCATTTTGTGCTAGGCTGTGCTTATGATGTCTATCATGTTGAGGATGCTTCCAATGTGGAACCTATAAACCCAGTCGATGACATCCATTTGATCCCTACGCCTCATCAGCTTGAGGAGGGATCACACATGTCAATAGAGGAAACCTTCGATGTGGATATCAGTAATGATCCCACCAATCCAAGGAAGGTTAAATTTGGAGAGAGTCTCACTCCAGATGAGCGTGCCACCCTCATTCCTCTACTGAAAGAGAGACCTAATATTTTTGCTTGGACTTACAAAGATATGCCAGGTCTAGATCCAAAATTGGTTACCCATAACCTTTCGCTAGATCTATCAAAGAAGCCAGTCAAGCAGAAGCTTAGAAAGATGCATCCAACAGTAGCCTTAATGGTGAAGGATGAATTGCAAAAGTTGTTGGATGTAGAGTTTGTAATCTCCATCGACTATCCAGAATGGGTATCCAATATGGTGCCCGTAGGAAAACCTGATGGAAGGATCCGTATTTGTATGGATTTCAGAGACCTGAATAAGGCAACACCAAAGGATTCATTTCTATTGTCGAATATTGATGCTCTTGTAGATGCAACTGTAGGTCATGAGATGCTCTCCTTGATGGACGATTTTTTAGATACAATCAAATTTGGATTAAGCCCGAAGACCAACATAAAACCATGTTTATAACGCCATGGGGAACATTTTGCTATAAATTTATGCCATTTGGCCTTAAAAATGTTGGTGCCACATACCAATGGGCCATGACATATATCTTTCATGACTACATGCATAAGATCCTAGAGGATTATATCGATGACTTGTTGGCTAAGTCATTACTGCGTTGTGAGCATGCTGAGGTCTTAAGGAAGGTCTTCGATCGCCTGATAGAGCACAATGTCAGGTTGAATCCTAAGAAGTGCATATTTGGTGTAACTTCAAGTAAAGCTCTTAGGGTTCATCATTTCAAAATGAGGCATCGAAGTCGACCCAACAAAGGTCAAGGCTATTCTAGAGATGCGTCCTCCCTCAAACATCAAAGAATTAAGAAGCCTACAGGGCAAAGTAGCATCCATAAAGTGATTTATCACTCAATTATCAGATAAATGTTGACCCATGAATCGATTACTACACAAGGGGGTCCCATTCAATTAGGATGAGGACTATCGAGCAACCTTTGCTAAAATTAAGCAATACCTAGTGACACCGCCAGTACTAGCTCCACCAAGGCCAGATGTGCCATTTTTGCTATATATATATATGGCAAATTTGCATTAGGGACCATGTTAGCCCAAAAGAATGTGCAAGGCAAAGAGCAAGCCATATATTATATTAGTCGAACCTTGGTAAGTTATGAGCTAGGATATGCATATGTGGAGAAGCTATGTTTAGCAGTAGTGTTCGCTACAAAGAAATTATGGTACTATATGCTAAGTCATACGACATATGTAATATCAAAACAAAATCCTTTGTAGTACATGATGAGCAAGACATATCATAATACACGTACTGCAAAGTGGATCATGCTACTGATAGAATTTGACTTGGAATTCATAAGCCAAAAGTCCATTAAGGGACAAGTCATAGCTGATCAGCTGGTTGAGGCACCACTATCAAACAGTAGGCCTCTGACCATTGAGCTTTCAGATGATGTGGTCTTCATCATATCCGAGGCTCCCAAACCTGAAGAACCAAAGAATAATGTTGATATGACCTTGTTCTTCGATGGTTCAAAGTGCGAGCAAGGAGGTGGTGTAGGAATAGTGTTTATCATGCCGCAAGGAGCTCCAATGCCCTTGTCATTCAAATTAGACTTTCCTTGCACCAACAACAATGTTGAATACGAGGCCCTACTATTGGGCCTCCATACAGTCATCGCCATGAACATTAAAATATTAAACATCTTTGGTGACTCCTTGCTCATAGTCAACCAAGTTAAGGGGCTCTTTCAATGTCGATGTCCCATGTTAAAAGCTTATAAAGATCTTGTTGTTACATATTTGGCTAAATTGGAATGGTATGACATCGAGGCAATCCCTCATTCATCAAATAGGTTCGTAGACACAATGGCATCTTTGGGATCCTTAATCCCTCAGAATCCATCTATTGATTTCACTACCATTCATGTTAAAATGCTCTCGCATCCTGCAATGGAGCGTGAAGCCTTTGATAATAAAATGTCAATCAACATGATTAGCATGGAACCAAAATCTGAATGGTTCTGCAGAGCTGAAGACTTTCTAAAGAAGGCACCCTAGGGGTCATTAACCTCTTAGAGTCCGATGGGGAGTGGTACCACCATTCTCCACAAGGTTGTTTCCCAGTCTACATTTGCACATGTAGATACGCAGGGGGAGCAAGTCATCTTGGAAGTCGAAGTTGAGGCTTACCAGAGCTGGATGTCATAAATCCAAGACTTCTTAAAACTTGGTCTGATCCCAGAGGGATTGTCGCATGCTACAAAATGCACATTCAAGCAGAAAGTGACTAAATATGTCTTGCTAGGAGATATTTTGTACCGACGAGGCTACGATGGAGTTCTCCTTCATTTTCTAGAGCCCCAAGAGGCATCTTGGGTGATTTCACAAGCTCATGATGGTACGTGCGATGGCCATTTCAGTGGCATGGCCATCATCAAGCGCATCCTTCGAATGGGTTACTATTGGCCCACTATGGAGAAGGAGTGCAATGTGTATGTCAAGAAATGCATCAAATGTCAGCATCATGCTAATCTTACGCACTTGCCATCATAGGCCTTACAACCCATTCAAGCGGCTTGGCCATTTGCTCAGTGGGGATTAGATCTTATCGGTAAGATCTCTCCTCCATCATCGAGCCGACATACTTTTATTATTATGGCTACTGAGTACTTTACCAAATGGGTGGAAGCAATACCCTTAACAATGATGACTAGAGCTCGCATAGCAGAGTTTATACTCGAGCATATCATATGTCATTTTGGGATTCCATCCAAGATAATTTTGGATAATGGAACATCATTTAAGAACAAAACTGTGAGAGCTTTGACGTCTAAGTATAGAATCAAACACAGTTTTGCAACTCCATATTATCCACAGGCAAACGGGCAAGTTGAGGCCTCAAACAAGACAGTGGTGGCTATCTTGAAAAATATGGTCCATGAAAACCACAAATATTGGCATATCCAGCTACCCCTTGCATTATGGGCTTACAAGACTAGCATTCGGATGCCCACTAGGGCAACATCCATTTTCACTAGTATATGGCACTGAGGCCATTATGCCCTTAGAGTTGGAAATTCCAATGTTGCGCATCACATTAAAAGAGTTCATTGATGATGACACCGCATGACAAGCTCGACTAGATCAATTGATGTTGCTTGATGAACATCGCGTGAATGCCCTTGAGCATCTCCACGTTTATCAAGAGTGATTAAAATGAGCTTATAATAACAAAGTCCATCAGAGAGACTTTGAAGTTGGGGATCTTGTCTTGAAAGAGAACCAACAGAACTCTAATTTATCACTTGATATGCGAGACAAATTCATGGCTAATTGGCTAGGACCCTATATCATATCTAAAAATATTGGTCTAGGTACTTATCACCTAACATCGCTAGG
Source organism: Wollemia nobilis (assembly GCA_028583015.1). NCBI lineage: Eukaryota > Viridiplantae > Streptophyta > Pinopsida > Araucariales > Araucariaceae > Wollemia > Wollemia nobilis. The sequence goes on from JAQPPZ010015100.1 coordinate 15,507,459, forward strand.
GGGTGTTGAAGAGCCTGAACCTCTCAACATCATCCATATTAAGGCATTCTATGCTTGAGAGCATAGCAAAAGGCACCAAGGGTTCCTAAAACCGCTTGGTCATGTCTTAAAGGCTCCAGGTTTCTTAAACCTATTTCTAACGTAAACCCACAAAAGCTCCAAAGGTGCTCATAATCCCTTTGGTCAACCTAAAAGCCCCAAGGATTTTTTAAAAAATCGCTTGGTCAATTTAAAGGCTCCAAAGGTGTCTGTTAGCTCTTTGGTCAATCCAAAAAGGCTCCAAGGGTTCTTAAAACCGCTTGGTCAAATCCAAAAGGCTCCAAAGGCATGTACTCATCATTTGGTCAAATATAAAATCAATAAAATCAAAAAAAATTGGTAAAGCATAAAATCCAAAAACATTTGCATTTGCATTATGCATTTTCATTTACACATGCATTCATTTCATCATTGCATTGCATATAGGCATTCCTCATCCATTGCATTCCATAGTAGAATGGATTGTGTTTGTCAGTCTTACAAATGATGCCATGTTTGTGTTTTAATCATGCACCTCTGCATTTATCATAATCCATCATTCATGTGAGTAAATGTGTTTGTCAACACAACACCTGTTGCTATAAAATATGTATGTATATATACCAAAGTTTTCTGGTCACTCAACCATACCTAGTGGGTCTCTCAGATGTCGTAGAAAGCTTCCTTTGCTTTTGTAGATGAGGTCACTAGTTGTGATAGTACTTGGCATATCAGGATCCCATCACTAATTGACAAATTTAAAATCCTGCTAAGATAAGGGAGGATGAAAGCTACGAAAGTGGTCCTGGGTATTTAGAGAGATGGGTTTTATTACCTGCTTATCTTGCAAATAGGTCGGTCTAGAGTGGTGAACCTTGGAAAAAGGACAATATTTCCCCTACCCATACATTCCCTTGCTTACAAATAAAGGAGCAATATCCCAGAGTAACATCCCAGATCAACATCAGAGGTTGATACCCCACATCGATATCCTAAAATCGATATCCCAAATTGACATCTCAAAAGTCAAAATCCCCAGTATTCAAATCAAAGATCAAATGAAGATCAAAATCAAGTTCAAATTCAAATCTAAAGTGACATAGTGAATCAAAAGCACTATATAAATCCCTTGCTCAAGAAAAATGAGAATAAACAATGATTTTTATCACTCAAAGTAAAACATGAAAAATAATGATTTTTATCACTACACATGAGCAAGTATCCCTATGAATAGAAAGAAAAGAAGGGTGAGAACTTGAATCCCTGAATTGTTCACCATTCAAATCCATAAAGTGAACCCCGATTGCAATAATGGGTTGAAAGAGTCCCACCTGCTTTAGTAGTAGTTCTATTGGGTGATCCCCAATCGCAGCAATGGGTTGAAAGAGTCCTGACTATTCTTGGAGGGGTAGTCCTGATCAATTTGCAAGATGAGCTAGCTTTGGGTGCCTGGGGTTGTCTAGCATTATAGTCCAATCAAGTCTAAAACAAGGATGATACGAACATAGGAGGAACCTGATCTCACATATGGGTTGGAAGAGTCCCGACTGACATCTGGGGTATGCCTATGGTCTATCTAAAAATACTCATGTGCACACATAGGGGTAATGAATAGTTGGGTCATTCATGATGAAAGCTTTGTCCAACAAAAGCCTTGTATAATTAGTATGTGACGTTTGAGAAGTCTACTAGGGTGTTTGAGTCTCATGGAAAACCTCAAAAATTTCTCTAATAGCAACAAAATATCAAATATCACAAACCATATAAAATAAAGTCATTTCAAATCATCAAATTGCAAAGTATCGAATCCATGATACATCATTACATTGAGCACAATCAAGATATAGGATAGATACCGGATGGATATCAAAAATGATATTTAGATGACCACTGACTATATTGTGCATATTTTTCAAATTGCAAAAGAAATATAGAGTGACATATCATATCATTCGCATCATACCACTGCATATCATTGCATTTCATATATGGGTGATTAATTGATTAAATTCTTGTAATGAGGATTTTCAATTACATTCATGATTTTTACACATTCTATGGTGTCATCCATTAGATTGTTAAACACATATCACATTCATTCCTTATGTTTTAAGTGATTAAAGCATACAGGTTCATTTACATTAGATTACCATCATGTAAATAATGCATTACATACATTGCACCAACATATTGTGACATCATCATAAATTAAATGCATACAATAAAGTAAAATTAAATATGTGTTTAAAAGTAAATATCACATCCATATGCATCCATCATAAGTAGCACATCTAAGCATCTAGATCACTGCATATCATCATCATCATAAATTAAAATAGCTATCTAGTGCATGTCATCCATACATCACATCATATAAACATAGCATCAATATGAACATCTGCATCCATGTGCATAAACATAAACATAAAACATATAAATATACAAGTACACATAATGAGCCAAAATGATCAATATCATATAAATATGTGTATCAATGAGTACATAGAGGTACATCAAAATGCCCATAGGCTACAACTGTGTAGGTCCTCGACCTTACACTCAAAAATAGTACAATAATATATCTAAAATTTGTACTAAGGGCCTGCACCCCCAGCCTATGAGTCACCGCCATCACCCCTGCCATCCCTATGGCTCCTGTGCGAGCTAGCTCCATGTGTGCTAGAGGACCTATGTGTCCTCTCGATCTGTGGGTCCTATGGCTCGAACTCGTAGAGGACTACCCTATCACCCTGGTCCTGGATTACCTCTATTAAGTACCAGAAGCATGTGGATCCTCTAGGACCTACCCACCAATCAACCTGATGTGGCCCTCTAGCTGGTCTATGTGGGCTACCCTACCTATATGCCTCTTATTACCCTCCTCCATGAGGGCCTGTAAGCATCGAATCTCTACCATAGGGTCACGACCACTTGGTAGCAATGAAGATGGTGTGGTTGGAGGTCCCATGATAGCCTAGGAGGATGAAGGATCCCCCTCTATACCCTGAGTAGATCTCTCTCTATAATAGCCACACTCAATCATACTTGTGCTAGATCATACTCACTAGTGAGATCATGGACCTATGTCTCCACCATTGTAGCCCATGTTGTGAGAGTTGTCCTCTCCTCTTAGGCCTATTGTAGCTACCTCTCACTATGAGACAGCTTCACCTCCAGTACGATGATAGAAGTGTCCCGCTGCAACTGTTGGGTCTGCAGCCTCCCAACCTGACTCTGAAGATCAACAACCTAAGCTAGTAGCTACCCCACCTCACTATCAAGAGGTGCCTCACCCTCCTCTAGTGCCTCCTCCTTAACCTCAACCTATGGAGCATCCTCTACGGTGGCCTCTACGCCCCATCCACCCTCGGTCCACTGGCGCACATTGCACCCCTCTAGATCAACCTCTACCCCATCATCTATCCGATCGAGGGGCCCCGATCCCTACCACTATAGTAGGGACCACCAAGTATCATACATTGGGGTGGTCCTAGCCCTAGCCACGCCCGACTCCTAGAAGTCATCGACCTCATCTCCAAGCGGTGTCGACTGAATCTAGGGCAAATCCCTCTCTAGTACCAGGCATCGATAGATGGTAGGCAACGCCAGAATATCTTGTACAAGCCCAAACTACCATAGGACCCATGAGTAGTACTGATACTCATGGATCTCGACCTTGTGGCCGAGTAACCACCTATCCCTCCTAGCCTAGCATAGTCACTCGCCAACCTCCTCCCATGCAGGACAATCCATGTACGGATGCCACTCTATGTCATCCGCCCAAAGCTATGCAAATATAGAAATATAATGGTCCATATCCCTAGCATGGGACCTACTCCAAAACCCCTCCTCCTCATGAGGCCAACATGCCATATAGCACTACGTGTCAAGAATAGTAGTGATGATGAGCGATAAGTCGATCGACCGCTCGATCCTGATATGCTGCCAACCCCAGATCTGAAGTAATAGGCTATAGTTGATACCAACCCGACTCCTACATATAGCCTGGTACAACTCCTAATACAGCTAACATAATAGAGTGCTCCCCCAAGCTAAGAGTAGTGGCTACCACATAGAGCTCTACGTAACTCTCCTAACAATGGCCAAGAGGTTCCAGGGGATCCTCACACCCGAGGAGTCTAGAAGCACAATCTGAACAACTAAATGCATAAATACCACCTCTCAAACTGAGAAGATACCCTTCTCCTACCAATAACCGATATGGATACCTCCATGGTCAATCCTACCCTAAGCATCCTCACTACGATCACCAAAGATGTCATCAAAGACATCCTCCTTGCTCCGGAAGGGATAGGAGGTGATGGGCTCACCATCAATCGGGATCCTGAAGATCCGGTAGATGTCCTCCAATGTCATAATCATTTCACCTATGGGTAGGTGAAATGTGTTGGTCCGCGCATCCCAGCATCGGGCCAACGTAGTCATGTACGTTGGATCTACCCTGATCGTAGGTAGATCAAGCACATAGCCAAAGCCAACCGCACCGAACCACTCCCGCTCCAGGTCAATGAGCTATCCATGGAGGGTGCAGAGGATATCTGGCTCCCTAGCTCTAGAGGTCAATTTTTGAATAGAAATAATGCATAAGGGAAAAGATAACTAAAAATAACTAAAAATAGATAAAAAATGACCTAAAAAAGACAAACAAATCTAAAAATTGCTAAAAATACAAAAACATGCAAAAAGTGATCAAAAATTCAAAAATGCATCTCAGAAGTGCAATAAATGGCATTAATTGCCAAGAAAAATAAAAAAATCATAAATTTGAATTTTTCAAATTGGGAACCGTAGGTCAAATTCGGTCCCATTCGATCAAATTTTGACCATTGGGATTTGAATCCCCCATAGTGACATGGTCCCCAATCTGACAATTGGGTGTCATGTCTACTAGCTGCGGTCTAGGAATGTGACCTTTTAAGGGTCACTTCCTAGCACCCAAAAAATTAAATCCTAATCTAGCCTAAACTAATGTGAGGTTCTTTACCAACAATTTAGTGAGGTTAATTGAACCCATTACTTAATGTGGTTCATTTTAAACTGGTAAGGAGTGCGAGGACTCGATTTTGAGTTACCTTTCCCACACCGATGCCTCGATTGGATGAAGGTTGTCCAGGGTCTACCATCGGGATGTGTAGGAGGTCGTAGGTAGTGGTTTTAGTAGTGCTTCACATCAAATATGCTTCCTCACCTCTCAGAGCTCTCCAGTTGCAATCACTTTCAAGGAATAATAATGAAATTTTCAAATGGGAAAATTTATATACTTTTCCTAATTTCATCAGACCATAGCTGACAATCATGGTCCCAAAATTAGGGTTTTTTGATCGCAGCTCTAAGCTATGATTCCCAAAATTTGAAATTTCTAACTGTAGCCCATGAGCACGGTTTGCAACTGGCATTAAATGCACTAAAATCCCATCATGGGAAGGTTTTAAATGATAAATTAATGATTCCTAATGGATCAGAATCTCAATAAGAGCAATCAATTTAACAAATTTGGTGATTTTCAAGCACCAAGATCAATTAAAAATTCAAAAAGTCAAAAAAATTATTAAACAAATCAAAAGCCAAATGCACCTCGTATTCAATTATTTACCCTAGACACTTGGTGGTTGCAGTGATTGACACTCCATGCAATCCGACGAGATGAGTAAATAACCATAAGGACATTTGGGGTAAAATTGTCATCATTGATTTGATATGCTTCTTTTCAATCCCGAAGAAGGCCTTCAAGGTTGGACCGCTCCACGGGAATGAGGTGTTTCATGTCATTTCTCCTATGACATATTTTCAGTAGATCATCGACAAATTGATTCAACATAAATCTAATTGGACATTGTATCATTTTGATTCCCTAAGAAGGCTATTGCAGCCCGACCACTCCATGGGATAGAAATGTGCAATTACTATTAACAGTTGCAATCATAAGCTGAACTAAGCCTAGCCAAGTAATTAAATGCTCAAATCTAAGTTTGTTCAGATCATTCATTATGGTCAAGTGACCTCGTCGCTTTATTCATTGTCATTACCCTCATCGACTCATCGCTTGAGGGGGTAGTCATAATATCATAATCATAATCAAAATCAATAGAAGATCCCTGAAATCGTAGATCCCTTGATCTTGTCAAAATTGTGTTCATCCTTACGAATCATTGTCAACAACTATCATAAGCTTACCCCTTTGCTTGGGGAAAATAGCAAATATGATAGTTTTAGCTTGTTGTTCTCCTCCTTTTGGATCTATAGGCATTCAATCCTATGGAATGCACAAAGCTGCACCGAATGATATGAGATGGGCACAAGCTCTTGCAAATTTAAGCCTTTCACCCAGTTGGAAGCAATGATTCTAGGATGCGCATCCTTTTGCAGGACCTGGGGCATCTAATGTTGATCAGATCAATGATCATCATGGAACCTTCGACATCATTTTAGGAGGTCTATTTTTGCTCAGCGTTGTTCGATCTCACAATGCATCTCAAAAGGGGCATCTGTAGACACCTAAAATGCGTCATGTCGATGGCGACTACTCATATGGGACATGCTACAAGACCATATGGAAGATCTTGGATAGACTCCAAGATAGAGAAGTGGTTTTAACCACTCAATTTGGGCTCCTTGGCCTAATCAGTCTGAACCATAGTTGAGACCTACGGTCTACAATCTGAACCATAGCTGACACCCGTGGTTCACAGTCTAGGCCGCAGCTGTCACCTACGGTCTAAACTGAAGTTCAGTTGGCCTTCATCCAAGCCAAATCGGTTTGAATGACCATTTGTTCTAGAAGAAGGTAGTTGAAGGATGGAATATTCTAGAGGCTTCCAATCCAACTATCCCAACCACCTCTTCTTGATCTTGGCTTCTCCATGAAGCCACCCCTAGCCCTTGGGTAGTCCTATAAGTACCCCTCAAAATTAGGGCAAACTATGAGAGAGAGCATTGGAGATTAGAGCAGCGAAGCCCTATCGAATTGTGGACTCACTTGAGTGCATTGAGAGGGAGTTTGGTTGCTATCCACTTGTCAACTAACCAAGCATCATGTCAATTTGTGCCATGGATGCCCTAAGGAGCTAGAATGCCAAGAAACGCAAATTCGGGCAAACGGAGGCCCAATTGTGCAATTCAACCGCCAATCCAATCAGAGGACACCAAGGTGACCCTTGATCATCAATTGGACAAGGAAGATCAAGCCCACAACCCTTGATTTGGAGGGCAAAGCTACTTGATTGCTCATCGTGGCTGACAACCATGGTGTACAGTGCAGACCACTCATTTGAGCTACGGTTTGCAACAGGTGATAGATCTCCTTACTGTTTCTTTTGCATTGTGCTTAATTAGGTCAGATTAGGCATTTCAGTGGTTTATTTCATGTTTTAGAGACACTGACCAGTTTAATTAGGGATCCATGCAAGTTATTCTCATTATGGCAATTTAGGCAATTTTGCACTAATCTCTTGTTTCCATGCATCATTTCATGCAATTAGTCTATTAGATAGATAGCAATACTCTTCATTTCTATGTTTCAAGCAATATTTATGAATTTGGTATAAGTATAGCATGTTTTGTTCATTTTCTTGATTTCATTAGTGTTATGGCATTTTCATGTTTATATCCTTTAAAGGGCCTCATCATGAGAGGTTGCCTATGCTATTAATGCTTTTGTGTTGTTTCTTGACCACAGGAAAGCAGATTCGAAGGAGATTCAACCATCTAATTCCTTCCTCAACGCGAAGAAGAGGGTCAACTCCACCCTAGAGCAGTTCGTGTCACCCCAAATGGCCTAAAACTCACATTCACCCTTGAGAGGGATTTCATATGCTTTTCCTACTGTAATAAGAGTATCAAAATGGTATCCCTAAGAGGGACGTATTTGTAATCGGAATTGGCTTCTTTAATGGAATAAAAGTGTTCTTCTTCTTTCCCATTTGTTGTCAATTTTGCAATGCATTCTTTTGTATCTCTTATTTCGTTTACGTAGTAGGAAGCATAGGTGTGAGGCCATTTTGGTGGTCACACTATGCACTTATAAAATTCATCAAAAACATAAAATATTATTGATTAAATATAAGAATCATAATGTATATTCTTAATCATCAACCATCATAAAGAGTCCCTACTACATAATGACTAAGTTGTGCTAAAAATAGAGGTATAAAATTTTAAATTTTATTTTAAATTATGGATAATATTTATATATTTTTTAAAATATTGTTTAAGCACATTAATTGAAAATGATTGTGTTTAAAATATATAAAATGACAAATATAAGTATATTAAAATGCACATTATAAATACTAATATATTAAGATATACGATCAAAGAAATTGAGTTGAAGTCTTTCGTCTTAAACTCTAGTTATTGCTTGCCTGCTCCTCATGGCAATTATAACTTCCTTCAAAGAAACCCTTTGTGGGAAAACAATGTAGTTCCACCTGAAACTATGGCAACCCTAATAACGGAAGTCAGGGTGCAAAAAATGTCCTATAGGTTAATGATAATTTGAAAATGGTGAAAAGAAGAAGCTCCCATAATAGAGATAACACATAAAGTCTTCCATAATAGAGATAACACATAAAGAAGAAATTTACGATCCTTTGATGTTCATTCTTACAAATTTATTTGCGAATTTATGGTCTTAAAAAACAATTAAAGGTTAAATTGACAAACAATAAAGAACTAAAATAAAATGGAAAATAGAAATCCAACTTTGTAAAAAGATTTTTTTAGACTTGATTTTCAAATTCATGGTTTATAAATCATGAATAAGAAATCCTCAGTTTAAATCGTTGGAAGAAACACCTTTCAAAATTCCAATATGAGTTCTTCTTTCTTTTCTTCCCTTACATTTTTTTTGAAGAAAGAAACATCAAAGGCTATATTACTCAACGTTGCTTCTTAGACACGTTTCTTTACTCATAGTTGCTTCTTGCACATGTTTTTAATGTTTTCTTCTCCTTATTATCCCCTATTTTATTGTGGGTGATTAAAGAGTTGTAGGGTCGGCAAAAGACCAGGGACAGTGCAGAAAAAGTATGACAGGACATGCTGGATGCAGATTCTTTCCAGTGGAGGCTATCTAAATCCATTAACTTTCCTTGCTTTCCCAGAAGATGCATTAGGAACAATAGCTAGAAACTAAAAATAACTTATCTCCATCAATATTATGGTCCCATTTCGTTGTTCCTTTTAGCTTCTAATGCCCTCATGTGCCAAGCAAATGCGTTTAGACTTCAATTCTTTTAGTGCAGGGTTGTCTGCCTTACTATGTTGAATACAAATATTATTGTTCTTTAGAATTACATATACATACCAGAAATGTGAGATTACGACGATGTATTTTATTCATTGTGGTTTAAGTTAAACGTATAAATTATTAGAAAATGTTAGCAATTTAAGGGGAAAAATAAAATTATAATATGGAAATATTCCTGATTAAAACTAAAATGAAATTATATACATTTTGCTGATGGGTCAGCATTGAGTAGGCCATGAATGATTGCCCCCCTTATGCTGCCAACATTATTTTCTTGTTACAAGTTGTAATGCTTTTCTATTAATGTTGGTGATTGAAGAGCTGTAAGCTCAGTAATAGACAAAGGAAAGTGCAAAAAAGTATGACAGAACTTGCAGAATGCAGAATCTCCAGTGGAGGCTATCTGAATCCATCAAATTTCCATGCTTTTCAACGTGATTAATAACCAAAGCAAGGAACCAAAAAAGTAGATGGTCATTGTATATTATTTTTTTTTGGTAAGTAACATTATATACATAGCGGGTTTTTTAAGAGGATCCCAAAACCTTATAACAATAGAAGGAGAGCACCTTTAGGGCTGCAAGGTTGAGACAGGAAACCACATCTCAGACCGAATTACAAAAAAAATTGACATAGCAGACGATCCCACCAAAGACAATTAAATAATAAAACAGAACCCGCCCAGCGGGGAGAAGCCGAAAACCACCAACGAGAAGATCCCGCCCAGCAGGAATCATAGAAAAATCATTACAATAAAATCTCGCCTCGCGGGAAGCAGTCAGAAACCACCAAAGAGAGAAACCCGCCTAGCGGGAAGCAGCTAAAACCCACCTCAGAGAAGATCTCACCCAGCGGAAAGCATCAAAAAAACTTCACCAGGAAAATCCCACCATCCAGGAAACCAGCAAAAAGGTGAAAATCCCGCCCAGCGGGAAAACCAGCGGATTTGGCGGATCCCGCCCAGCGGATTTGGAGGATCCCGCCCAACGGAAAACCAGCGGAAAAGGCGGATCCCGCCCAGAGGATCCCGCCCAGCGAGAAGCCATTCCGCCTAGCGACAGGGGGATCCCGCCCAGCAAGAAGCCGAGAGCCAAGATCCGGCCCAGCGGGAAGCACACAGACAACTTCACCACGAGGATCCCGCCCTGGGAAAACAGCAAGGAAAGCAGGTTAAGGAAATAGGGATCCAGGGGCTGGGAATCTCGAGCGGGAAGAGGAAAACAGTCACAGGGAAAGGATCCCAAGGAGCCATACAAGTGGGATCTAAGGTTTGCGTGCATAGATCAGACCCCCCAAGAAAGAAACATGGGGCAGAAACCATAGGAACCCAGCAGCAGGGACCAAGGATCCCATCCAAGCACAGAAGCAGCTTCAGGGAACTGGGACTGGAAATGGGAACAGCCCAGGCAGAGGAAAGCCCCCCCAAGGCCAAACCAAATGCCCAAGGTGTCCACCAAGGAGCAGAACCAGCACGAAGAAGCCTCCATGCGGGAAGAACAGCAGCCACAGGATCCCGCCGAGGATTCACAAGCAAAGGAGGAAAGAGGCCCCCCCAGACCACCCCCAAAGCTGTGAGGACCTCAAGGGAGACCCTAGGAAGCTGTCAAACCCTAAACCATCACCTCCACCGCTCAGAGAAACGCAGGGGACCAGATCCATGCGAATAACCTGCAAAAAAACCCCAGGGGGAAGCCTGAGGGAAAAAAGGGAAGGGATCCCCAAACAAACAGGGATCCCTGGGAAGCACCAGGCCACCAGAACAACCAAGGAAGCCCGAGCCCGCTGGGAGGGGCGCAGAAAATGGAGAAGGATCTCCCCCCAGGAGATCATCTACAAACAACCACTCCCAGGAAGGGATGACCTGGGTTGAGCCAGAGACTGGGCAGGATCCAAGATCCAGGGGAGGGGGAGCAAGGAAGGGACCAGAGCCCTCCCCTCTCTGCTTTCTTCCCTCACCCACATTAAGCCAGGAATTGTCACTCGTATATTTTTTAAGTCCTTTACATTTTTATATTAAGATGTTATCTCAAAATTAACAGATTCTAACCTTTATTTTTTTTTTTTAAGTCTTCCCTTCATCCCTGTTGAATGCATTTTCCATATAAAAATGAGAATATTAGTGATCATTTTAGTTTTGAAAAAGAAATTAGATGGAGAAAATTTCTGGATTACAAACAAAAAGAAAGACCACATTCTGATAATGGGTAATCATGCATAGTCGGCTAAATGAATAGGAGAAACACCTTTATAAATAAAATATTGAAATAAGTCTTTGTATCAAATAATAATTAAAATTAAAAAGCTTTGACACGTCATAGATTTTATTTAATGCATCTTAGATGTTGGAACAGATTTCTTTTAAATTGAGAGTGCTGATGTTCTTTAGACCTCTTTGACGTCCTTTGAACACCTTTTTCTTTTAAATTGAGATTGCTGATGTTCTTTTAGACCTCTTTGATCCCTTTTGAATACCTTTTTCCTGATGTGACAATTTAAACAAAATATAATGTTTTTATTTAATAATGTATATAAGATTGAAATAGTTTTTATATTATATTATGGCAATGTAATAGTATTATAAATTATGTGAAGATTATATATGTATTATTTTATAAGATTTAAATAAATTAGAAAATATAATTAATTGAGATAATGTCATTCAAGTTGTTTGTCAAGGAAAATGCAGTGGTTAGGGTTTTGACTTCTCTTTAAGGAGGCCCAAAGTTTGTTATTATTTTTTATAAAATATATTTATATTATATTATGGTAATTAATTATGGTTTTTATATTATTATTATATTATATTATATTGAGGTCCCATAGATCATATTTGGGTCTCGGAAGTAATTAAAATCTTTCATTTCATTTCATTATAATAGTACTATAATTTATGTGAAGATTATATATTGATTACTTTATAAGATTTAAATTAATTAGAAAATGTAATTAATTGAGATAATGTCATTCAATAAATAAGTATAAAGTTGTTTGCCAAGGGCAGTGGTTAGGGTTTTGGCTTCTCCTTAGGGAGGCCTAAAGTTTGTTATTATTTTTTATAAAATATATTTATATATTATTTAAAAATTAAATAAAAATAAAAATAAAGTATAAGATATAATATTTTGAACCTTTATAATATATATCAAATGATAGTAGTTCAAGTGGTTAAAACATAAGTTTTTTTGATCAAAATGTCTAACAATATATTGTCGTTAAACTTATTTTAAATTATAAGTAGGGAGGCTCTATTGTGCCCTCTTCATCCATTGTACTTTACCTTGATTAAAAAATAAAAACATATCAACCATTTAATAAGTATGTATATATCCTATCACAATATTTCATTTCATTGAAAATTGAATTGTTTAAGAGCTCATGCTATTTGATATATATAAGGTTAGTGTGAGAAACCCCTACTATCAACGCTTAAAACAGGGCATCCTCATCCCAACCATGACCTCTCATAAAAAAGAGAGCGGTCTCAAACCGGAGTTTGAACCTTGGACCTTCTGAAAAAGGACCGGAGGAACCAAACTCCCAACACTTGTTGTCCCATATCAAATATTAAAGTTTTTAGTGATAAAATTATATAAGAATTATATATGTTTATATTTATAAAAGCAAACCATTTAATTCAATATCATGCAATACCCAGGTCAAAATTCATCTAACCTTTTATGCGAGCATAGTTGTTTGAAATTAGAAGTGATGGTTAGGTTATGCAAAGAAAAATTATGTTTTGTAAATAAAAAGCAATGCAATTATCATTTGAAACTTTTTGACAAGATAATTTTTACTCCTCTAAAACAATTGACAATGTAAGAAGGCTTATATCTAACTACTATATACTTTTTTTGTATGAGTTTTAAAAAAAAAAATCCTATATATTTATTTAAATATTTATTTAAATTATTTAAAAATAAAATGTTGTTCAATATTATTAATTAGATATAAAAAAACCTATCTTAAATAAATAATTTTTCATTATAATAATATATTTAATTATAATAAATATAAAATGTAAACGGATTCAATCTTCATAATAAATATGTATAAAAAGTATTACTCAAAAAAAAATTATTAACATATATTCAAATATAATTACATTTCTTATAAATTATATAAATAAAATTAAAATAAATTATTATAAATTATATATATATATATATATATATATATAAATTAAATTTTTTTTTTTAAACCTACCCTCCATTGTAGAATCTAAAATCACATTGAATATTGCCTCAAACTTCTTTGATAAACCTCTGTTCATGCAAAAGGACTTGATAACTATTAGACTTTTCTGCCGTTGGTGGGGACGTTCAACAACCGGCTATTTAGCGGTGGGGACGTTCAACAACCGGCTAAGCTAAATAAAAATATATGGCAATTGGTTAAATAAACAAATAAATTGTTGAAGAGGAGGTGCACTATGTTCCTTTCTTATCCAAAAACATCATATAAATGTAAGGTTCAAAATCAAAATCTCGAATATGGCAAGTGGGCCACCTCCAAAGCAAGAAATGAAATACCGTCCACTTAGGTTCACATCAACTCATCCAAAGGCTCACGTGATAATGTCGGTTTGCTTTACTCATTGACTGTTTTCTCTCGTTGTAAGGACTCCCATGGTTTTGATCCACGTGAGAAAACACTGGATTTAATGGATTGAAATTAAGGGTAGATGATTTAGTTAATCACCAAATATCTCATATCATATTTGTATATCATATTTGTACAATGGACCTCTGAGCAGACTCTAATCTCATCCATTCTAATTATAATTATAATTTTCAAGTGAGACAAAACTTTAAAAGACAAGATAAAAAGCATGCCATTCTGTTGATGTGTTACTTACGTAAATGACAAGTACACAAATGTTGGTTGTATATATATAATTTTCCTATGATTAGGAAGCTGTGGTTGATGCAAAATTATTACGTACATGTAATTTTGGTGGTATATATTTATATATGGGTTAACAATTAGACGGTGGGGGAGATGTTATTGTATTGAGGGTGGATAAAACAAAAGATGGGCCATGAGACATCTGTGTCAGATCTAGTGATCAAGAATAATAAACTCCAACGGAGCATATGCCTCCACGTAATAGAAGTTAATGCTTTTAGAAATATGCCATAAGACAGAACAGTACACTAAGATAAGAACAATTCTAATGGAATAATATCTCAAATTCGATCTTAATGGATCACTGAATAGAAGACATTTATTTCAATGCTTAAAAATTTAAGTTTTCCTAGAAATTGATAATATCTTATTTATTGCAAAGGTTAAGAATATAAGTTTGTTTAAAATTTAATAAAAAGGGGTTGTAGAGTTTTGCTTGATTCCTTTTTTTATCACAAGATTTCTCCTACGTGCATTCCTAAAATGAAGGAACACCATTTTCTTGTAATGTCTTATCCAAACTATAAGGATTTGGGCCTATGACAAAATGATATAGTAAGTTTATTATTATTAGAATTTAAATTTTCATTCCTAGAAAAAGGTAAGATTAGGTTCGAGCTTTAATTGATACCTAATAAAATGCTTCCATACATTTTTTAGGTCATAGGTATGGTCTTCCTTCTCTCATCTAAAACTTCTCTATTGCAATAATTTGGAGGTAACTTTTTCTTCTTCTAGTTATTTATGACATGAAACCTTTCTTTAATCGATTTAGGAGTCTTAACTAGGTTCTCTTCTATCTATGCTTTGACCGTTGCTACCTTATCTAAATTTTTTAGACTAGAGGAACCTCCAACTTCCTTCTATACAGTCCCTTACCCTCTACTTTCTTAAATTTCAGAGTCCGCCTTGAGATGACCATAATGATAATAATTACTACATCAAAACAATACCCCGATGTAGTCACACTTTTGTAAATACATCCAATTTCCTGACATAAACTTCATGTTTATGGCAATACTAAACTAAGATCAAGCTCCACTGAGATACGAGCTACCATTTTTTGCATACCATTTAAGTTTTTCATATCTAGTGTAAGGAAAACTCCCAGGGAGTTCCTAGACTCACACAACATTCTTTCATACCAAAATTCAAGGGGTAAAGAGGGTAGCTTGACCTAGATAATATGGGTATTAGTTGACTTAGAGCGTGCATCGAACCCAAGAGTCCAAAATTTTAGATTTAAAATGTTGAGCCTAGAACTCCATCTTTTATTTTTTATGATTACAACACCTTCTACCTTTTGTAAGACAAAAACCATCCAACCCTTCGTCATCACATGATATGTAGGAGTATAACCCAAAAGTTCCAACGAGGTGACCTTAATCCATTCTCGTAAAGTTTTCAATTTCATGGAGTGGCCCCTAAATCTACCTATCAAAGCCTTGTCCTTTAGTGATAAAACTTGCTCTAGCATCAGATCCTCACCTACAATCATTCATACCAACTCTTGTATTATATAATGTTTTCACTTTCTTTTCTCCTTTTTTTGCTTTATTTGTTTATCTCCCAATCTGGCCAAACTATCCTTCAATGTTTCCTATGGTTTATTTGACAACACATCCCCTTATCCATTACCCTCTTGTATGCCCTAGGGTTAGGGTTTAAATATAATTGGACCTACAAGCATGGGTCTGAGTTGAGTCCTCCACCTACCTTGTCCTCCTTATACCATATGTCAAAATGTTCTTCCTTGGAGAAAAATGACGTCTTTGTATATTTCTTAGGCTATTTATTGTAGTCTACTACATCCTCTTCATACATTGTTGACTCAATCATCCTGTCATTATCAATGATTAATGGGTCAAGTCTGCACTAGTTAAGAGTTCTCGGTGCTTGGCCATAATAAGATAAAAGTTGTGTTGTTTCTATCATCGAAGTCATACATAGATACATCATTCATTAGATTAAAAAGGTTACATATTCTATAGTCAATCTGTGCAAAATAATATACTGTAAAAGCATTGTCATCTTAAAGCCCATAATGTTCTCAAGATAATTAAACATGGATAGTCACTTGTTTGTATACTAATATTTACAACCATTATGTAATAAAAGTGTAATCCAATCATGTGAATACACATATAATCAACCATAAATTGCTATATTTGTTACTTCATAAACAATAATGGATCAAGCATTCATTATGTTGATTAATAGCATGACAACCATTTTATATTTGTAATTGATAAAAATCATAGATCAAACCTAAACAAATGATATTAGATCAACAAAATATATAAGGCTTGTATGTATGTATAAATATTGAGTTACGTGAAGATAACTCACCAACACTTGGTGAGAATGAGATAAGAGATACATCATTCCTATCATCCAATGTAGAAAGGATCAATGTTATATGCCCAAGCTCAACCATATGAAACAAGAAAAAAGGAGGAGAAGATTTTTGACAATGGAGAGAATGAAAAATCATATTTCTCCCTTTGTGTTATGAAAACATATATTGAGAAAAATGAGATTAGGGTTAGGGTTCCCAAATCCATATTACATGAAATTCAGATGAGCATGAAATGATATTACACATTAAAATGACCTATTCTAAGGAGGTCTTATTAAAGTCTCATAAAAATTAAGTTAGAACCTAACTAATAAACATAATATTGTAGCATAAACATGTCTTCAATCCCACATTAATGGTAGAAAGCCATTTTATTTCAATAGATGAGTGGCTTAGGTGGCTCTTTGTGTAGTCGATTACCCAATTGTCCATGAAATATGGATCCAGTTCATTGGATCTCCATTTACTGTTTGGTCATTCCCCATGCCCTTTTGGATTTTCACAAGTTTCAATTTTCCAAAACTAGTACAACCCTTATCCTTTCACATCCACAAGGAATTTTCATGAATGGGATAGAGCAGAGATCAATCAATACTTTTTGCCCATAAAAAGGTGGTTTTATGAACAAGCATTAGCCCTACTGGTCTTATTGCATCTCCATTATCAATGGGAGATGGAGGTTCTTAAGCCTATCTATTGTTTGAACTGTTCAAACTTCACCCTATAGAGTGGATATGTCGGCAATCTGATCTATTGTTAGACAGTAGTGCATTTGTATTGTCCCATATTGAACAAGTTATTGGTTCCTGTGGACTTTTGTACTGATGTGTTTGGTTCTGTCATGAAACATAAGATTCTTTGCCATGTGGATTGCTAATTGATTGTCCACATGCAGTCTTGTAGGACCTTTTTGAGTGATATCAAGAGTGTGTAACAACTTTCTCAACCATACCACTTCTTTTCTTATCTCAATTTTTGTAATATATTCGGATTTTGCTGAATAATCTAATATAATATTTTATCGCTTTGATCTCCATGAAATTGGTTTTGAGCCAAGAAACATCAGTACCTAGATGTAGATCTCTTAGTGTATTTATCTCCTACAAAGTATGAGTGTGTGTATGTGATGAGTTTGAAATCTATATTCTTTTCATACAACAGGCCATAATTATAGGTTATCTTTAGGTACCTCAACACTCTTATTGTCACTTTCCAGTGACTCTCCTTTGGCTTGGTCATGTACCTTACCAGAATCCCCACTGTATAAGTGATGTCAGGTCTTGTGTTAGTAACATATATGAGACTACCAACTAGCCTTTTATAGAGTTTTGCATCTGCCTCTAGTGTGTCATTGTTCATGGTGAGTTTTAGATTTGATTCCATTAGTGTTGTCATAGAGTGTGCATATTTGAGTTGAAACTTCTCGAGAAAATCGTTGATGTATTTCTCTTTTCAAGAATATTTTACCATTTTCTTGAGTTACTTCTATACCCAAATAGAATTTCATTTATCCCAGATCAGATATATCAAAAGTCTTTGCAAGGTCATTTTTCATTGTGTTGATGATGTGTTCACTATTACCTATTAGAAGCATGTCATCCATAAATACTATGAGGTATCTGACTTTGTCTTTGTTGTGCTTGATGAGTAGTCTTGCATCAACATATTGGTAATCACACACTTCAAATTTATGTTGCTTCATCTAATATGACAACTTGTTAAACCAAGTGCGAGGGGTTTGCTTTAAGCCATAAAAATACTTTCTAAGTCTACATACATTGTGCTCCTATCCTGCAATCTCAAAACCTTCTATTTATTCCATGTATATTTATTCTTCTAATTCACCACTCAAGAAAGTAATATTTACATCTAACTGATGAATCTTCCAATCTTGTTGTGTAGCTAAGGCTACAAGAGTCTTGATTATGGGCCATTTTGTGGTAGGTGCAACCACCTTAGTGTAGTCAATGCCTTGCTTTTACGTGAAGCCTTTATACACTAATCTCACCTTATGTTTTTCAAGGGTGCCATATTATTTATACTTGTTTTTATATACCCATTTGTTTTAAACTACCTTTCTTCCAAGTGGTAGATCGACTAACTCCTAAGTACCATTTTTAATTAGAGATTCATACTCTGGGTTCATTGCATTGAAGAACATAAGCTTCTACTGAGAGGGTGTGTGAACAATGTAAGACCACATTTTACTTTTCTTTCCCAATCAATATTATGCAATGTAAAGATAGCAATATCAATAGCAATAATCAAATCAATGCACAAATCACCACACACAATAGAGACACCACAATTTACATGGTTCACCCAATGTGGGCTACTCCACGGAGAAAATATTTCACTAAAATTTTCTCAATCAATATCTTGGGAATCCTTTCCCTATTACAATATTTATGGACCTCTGTACAAAGGAGACACCAATACCCTAAATCAAGTTCATGGATCTCTATCTATAGGAGACACCAATCTCCTAATCTCTGCTCTGGTTGGTGATCCTTTAGAAGACCTCTACCTCCACTACCCTTAGAAAATGGAACTCTATCCACAGAAGACACATGTCTTCTTTGCTCTGGCTGGATATCTTTATCCTTAACTCTGTCACCTCCAAAGCTCTATCTAAAATCTGTACTAAACATAGTCTGTCGATCTAGCATAAATCTATCCTCAATCTCTATCTCTAGTCTGGTACAAACCTATCCTTTGATCTGTGCTAAACTCTGTCCTTGAATCTATACTAAACACAGTCCTTTGATCTAGCACAAACTTATCCTCAATATTTTCTCTCAAGCCTTAACTCAAATCTTGACTCAATATCAAATCAACTTTTTTGGATCTACCCCAAACCTTAACTCAAGGTTTGAAAAAATAAATCAATCAACTCTACTCTCAAGCCTTCTCAAAGACTTATCTCAAATATGCCTTGTAAGCTTCCACAAAATATCACACCAATCAATCCACAAGTCCTCTCTAGAAATTTGTACAATCTGCTTAATAAATCCTCTCAAGAACTTATCCAAATATGCTCAATAAGTCCTCACAAGAACTTATTCAAATCTGCTCTCAATTTGTATTGTAAGCTTCCACAAAAGCTTACTCAAATCTATCCACAAGTCTTCTCAAAGACTTACCTCAAATTTTCTCAACAAGTCCACTTTAGAACTTGTCCAATCTCATATAAACATAAGGAGAATTGTTAGAGACTCAATATGCTCTATACTCATCACAATGCTCAATCACTTTCAATCACTCTTTTAGAAACATACAGAGAATTGTTAGAGACTCAATATGCTTCACATTCACTTCAATTACTTTCTCAAATCAATTCAGAATATAGAATAGTTTATTTTATGGAACTTGAACAATAACTTTACACATCCACTTGACTAGTCTCAACAAAATCTACTCAACCAATCACTTGATTAAATAATCCTTTCTCACAAACCCTAGTCCAAGTATATTATCACTCACTCAAAATGTTTCCAACAATGCTCAACAACAAATGTCACATAACAATGATACTCATGTTCTTTTCAAACCCTAGTTCAAGTTCTTTACTCAACAACTCACTTCAACAACAATGCTTATAAAACAATCTTCACATAACAATGATACTCATGTTCCTTTCAAACCTTAGTTCAAGTTCTTCACATAATCAATGGTCTTCAACAACAATGCTTATAAGACAAGGTCTTAACAACAACTATTTATTCTAGAAAAACCTTGAAGCATTAACTCAACACTCTCAATAAGAAAACCCTAATCAATTCCTTTTCACTCCAAACTTATATTCCAGATAACCAACCAATCAACTCAACTATGGAAGAATGTGCTCATACATTTTTCTTGATTATGAAGGAATCTCAAATATCTCCCACAACCACAAATACTTCTTTGCCAAACTCAAGGAGTTAGAAGATACTAAACTCTCTCAAAGACACAATACAAAATATCAAAACACATATACACCTTATCACTCAATCTTAAAGAAAGCATCCATCAACATATACAAAAATTATTTGACCAAATACACCTTATGATCTCCCAATTAAAACAATATTCAATATCAAAAATATTATCAATACAATCTCCTTTTCAAACTAACTCAATGGCAAAAAGTCCTCTTAAATTTAATCACTCTTCAATTCACTTTTTGATAAATAAAAAACCATCACAATAACTTTATTTAAAAATAAATTTCAACACCTTATTCCTTCATTTAATCAAAAACTAACAATTAAAATAAGCACCTTTCAAAACCCCTTATAACTCCCTAAACCTTAT
Organism: Wollemia nobilis; assembly: GCA_028583015.1. Classification (NCBI taxonomy): domain Eukaryota; kingdom Viridiplantae; phylum Streptophyta; class Pinopsida; order Araucariales; family Araucariaceae; genus Wollemia; species Wollemia nobilis. Next base: position 15,528,308 of record JAQPPZ010015100.1, read on the forward strand.
GTTTATACATTAGGCAATTAAGAAATTAATGCAAAATTTATTACCTTCGCCTAGGTGAGAATCGAACCCTCGACGCAGCTTCTCGCCACGCCCTAGTCGTGGCTTCAACCACCACATGAGCTAGGCACTTGTTTGTATAACCAAAAGCACAACGTGCTCTATGTTCTTCCCAATGCACCGAAACCAAAAGATCAACGCGTTGCTCCTTCTGATGCCAAAGCACAACATGCCAAAATGTTCTTATCGAGAATCGAACGCGGACCACTTTACACTTGCACGACTTAACTCGCGATCGCTTGCCACTAGGCCATGTGCCTTGGTGGATATGAGGGTTTTGCCCTCAATGGTCTTTAACACTTTCACTGACGCCTTAAGATGAAGATTCGTCTTCTTCTCCACACGAGTATTCACACAACATATACCACTATCATTTCTTTCGAACAAAGGGTAAGTTCTATGTCATTTAGGCATATAGTTTTTATACATATTATCTCCAATAATTTCAAACGTCGACGCCTTCGAAATTCAAATAATTAATTTATAAATCCTTTTTGGCTTATTAAAGCCCTATTTGATTTTACCTCTTTGCATAGATAATATTTATTTATAATATTTAAATTCAAATTGAATTTAAATATTTTTTAAAATAAATATTAAAACCTTCTTTAACTTTTCAAAATGCTTCCTTGGGTTTTTATGAAAAACCTTTTATTTTTCGCATCTATGGTTTTAATAAAAACCCGCCTTCATAAGCTTCCACATAATATTAAAAATATTATGAAGCTCTTTTGCCATTAACCTTTGCATTGTTCCTTGATATATTCCTTGACATCAATGACAACTTTGACTCAAAATGTCCAATATGAATATCTCCAAGTTGTGTGTTTGATAGTTTCTTGGCATGTGAAGGGTTAATTATTTAGAGCAAGGTGCGGTTCTATAGGTTCTAGTTCACATTAATGATTTGTGCACTCCTGCTCTAAGGACACCTCTTGTGTTTGTTTTTCCTGCTTCATCTGGCTTGATGTCCTTTAAGAGATGGCAAGCTTCATGAATTCTTCGACTGTGGAGAAGTGTGGATGTCTCACCTACCTCAAATTTTTTATCATTAGGTATGATGAATTTTGATAAAGATTGATGTAAAACAATACTTTTACCACGATAAAAAATACTATGTGAAGGAGAAAAAGGTGCAAAATATATAGACATCTGCTCAATATCACAGTTTGGTTCCTCTGGACTTATGGGTTGATTTGTAGATTTCAAAATTTTGAGTAGCTTTTGAATGTCTCCTCTCCAAATGCTAGAATTAAAACATCATATATGTTAGCATATTTTGATCTAGGTTGAATATTGTATCCCCTGGTATCCGATGTAACCAGTTGTTCTTCAGTTTCTGCAAACACAACATCACATATCACTATCACTTTTTTATGTGAAGGAATGAATACCTTGTATCCCTTCTGATCCATAAGGTATTCAACAAAGATACCTTCAATAGCTCGAGCTTCAAGTTTATTTTTGTGCTCTACAAGAATATGAGCATAATAGATGAAGCCAAATATTCTAAAGTGGCTGATGGTGGGAGGGTGTCCAGTCCATTTTTCATGAGGTGATGGGTTGGGTTTTGAGGGACTCATTGTGTTGAGTATATGCATAGCAGTCTAGGTGGTTTCGGCACAAAGATATGGAGACACATTTTTGTAGACAAGAAGGGTATGAGCCATGTTAATAATTATCATGTTCATGCGCTCGGTAATATCATGTTTTTAGGTGTGCTTGGTATTGAAAATTGATGTTTGATCCCATGTGAGGACAAGTACTATGTGAATTCATTTGAGGTGTACTCACAGCCATTGTCACTCCTGAAGGTCTTGATTCTACAACCTGATTCTCATTTTTCATGAGCCTTGAATGCTTTGAAGAATTCAAAATCTTCAAACTTTTCCAAAAAGTCGATCCATAGCTTCTTTGAGAAGTCATCGATGAAGGTGGTGTAATACCTTTTACATTTTAATGAGGGAATAGGCATTGGCCCTCAAATGTCTGAGTGAACTAGCTCCAAGTTTAGTGTAGACTTTCATTAACTCTTTGGAACCGATCATGGCCAAGTTTTATGAGTTTTCCATCTAAGGAACCGGTCATGACTATTATTTTTGAGGGTGGATGAATGACTCGAATATTTTTATCTTTGGTAGTGACACTCAAATAAAATCCATCATAGACAAGTGTGGATAGTGACAATAGATTTTACTTCAGAGCAGGGATGTAGAGAACTGCAAGTAGCCAAAAATTAGGTAATCTAAGAATTTTTAATTAAGTAGTTCTAGCTCCTTCAACTGGTTGAGAGGATTTGTCAGCCATGTGAACTACACCAAGTACTTTTGAGTTGAATTCTTCAAAGTTCTTATTAGAAGTCATGTGTTGGGTTGCTCCAGAATCCATGATCCATGAACTACTGGTGGAGGCTACATTGTGGGCAACTCCAATGGGTTGCGATGTGGGATGAGAAATATCATACCCAACATATCTTTAATGTGTCTCAATGAATGTTTTGGGATGGTCAATAGATGGTGATATAGGTTCCCGTGTACTAATGATTTGGGTATGTACAAATTGAGCATTGTGGAAGATATCTAGATCATAGTCATCTTCGTTTACATTATGCACACTATACTTTTGAAACTACTTGATCTTGTGTGTGGAAATTCAACAATCAATGGCATAGTACCCTTTTTTGTTTAAATGTTTGCACACAAAATATGGGTTGCCAGATCCTTGAGAGGTACTAGGTTGTTTTATTTTTCCTTGACTATGTTGTCCTTGACTAGTTTGATATCATGAGTGTTCATGTTGACCATTGTTAGAACCTTGTCCTTGTCCTTTACCTTTGCCTCGACCACAACCTCGGCCATGGCTTCTGTTACCTTGATTGTTTGAAAATTTTGCATCTTCATCCACCTGAAAGGCTGAGTTACCATGATCAAAATTGGTGAAGTTTGTGTCAAAGTTTTTTTCAAGTTCAACAAATATTTTTGCTAAGGTTTCAAAGTTGAGAGTTTTTAAGGTCTCACTAGCTGATAAACTAACAAGCAAGTTCTTGTAGTCTGGAATGTGAATACATGACTAAATGAGGAAATCCCATGTGATACATTGATTTTTGAAGTTTTTATAAATGAATTGTTTAATAGGGTGAAGGATATTGATGGTGGAACTGGAGTGCCCTTTTTACATCTTTATTTGATTCATCTTGAGGACAAGATGAGCAAATTCTAGGTTAGATTTGGTGTCAAAGTTTTTCTTGGATACTTCAAGAACTAACCATGTTTGTCATGCTTGGATTCATCAATAAAATTATGAAGGTGATATTCTGTGACAAGTAGGATGTCAACTTGAATTTGTTCATCATCTATTTGCAATTTTTCCAGTGCAACAACATCTGTGGGTGGTGTGGGATTTGCATCTAGATGGTTACGCCATAGGTCCTTAATTTTTTTAGCTGTCCTAAAGCCTGTGAACTATTGATCCTAATTATCCTTACCTTTGAGGGTACATCCAACATTTTGTTTGAAATTGGAAGTCACTGTGACTTGTGATACTACAAAGACTTAAAAGAGGTGTGGCAAGGGGTGAACAAGGAACATATGACTAAGTGAGGCAAAATGTGACAATAAATAATGAGCCAAGTGATGACAATAAATGAATGTGATCCACTAGACCTTGCTCACCATCCAAGTGGAATCTCTTTTACAAATTATGAATTGTACAAGTAAGTGGCTATGAGTCTTGATGCAATAGGATGATGATGTGGCTAAATTTGAAGTATTCAAAAAAAGTGTATAGCAAGGATCAATGCTATGTGCCCAAGCTCAACCACATGAAACAAGAAAAAAAGAGTGTATCCCAAACTAAAATATTGTAGATGAATGTAAAATCTAATATCTCCAAAAAATGAATGTGCAGGCTAATATCTCCAACACTAGATTACACAACTAAATACCAAAGTGTGGGATGTGCAAAAATAGTAACCTCAATATTATGACTGTAAGAAGGTGAAGTGTTGAAAGTTAGAGAGGTATAATGAGCTTGTCTCAAATCAAGGCCTTCACCTGGATTTCCACATACAAAAGCTTGAATGATGAAATCCAAGCCATGATGGAGCCCAAGTCCTACCAGTCCTCACCCAGTTTACTATGGTCAGCTATATACTCTTGGAAGAGAAGTATGTGCTCTATTCCACAATTATGATGGATATAGGACCAGCAAAATTTTAATCTTGATTAAAAAAATTTAGTTTTTTTAGCACAGTTGAAAGGATGATCCCTTCCCAAAGGTTTATGAGTATGGTTGACCCTCTTAATTGTGTATTCTTGTTAAGTCATTCTAGCTTTGACTTACAAGGTCTTTAATGTAGATTTTTCCACCACCAAGGAAGTGGCACCCTGTCACGAGGCTATGCTATAGAATGAGTCATCATATGTGTTCCTTTTAGGGATGATTTAAAGATATGAATCAATTTGCAATGAAATAAAGCAAATGAAAACTAAAAATAGACTTGGAGTGCAGATGAAGTGCTACTATAGTGCTAATATGGCAGTATGTATATTAGGTGTGATCTGCTAGACCTTGCTCACCATCCAAGTGAATCACTTTTACAAATGAGGGCTATAAGTTAACCAAAATCAATGTGGAAAATTATGTAATCCACTTATACAAGTACAATAGAGAGGCTAGAAACCTGTTGTGTTGTAAAAAAAATCATGGTTAGTTTACACAGAGGCCAATCTGACTATATGGATGTGTAAAAACAAACACAATCAGTTTACACAAAGATCATAAAACTTGATTAGATCTGAATTTTAGATATTGTATGACTATGTAAAATTCAACACCATCAATTTACACAGAGGCCACCGAACTCAGTTAGATCTAGATTTTGGATATTGTACGGTTGTGTAAAAAAAAACATAATCAATTTACACAGAGACCGTCGAACTCGGTCAGATCTAGATTTTTTATATTGTATAGCTATGTAAAAATGAACATAGTCAGTTTACATAGAGGTCACCAAACTCGAAAACATCCAAATTTTGGATACTTGCAAATAGATATGCAAGCTAATATTTACAATAAAAATAAAATCTATGGAGATTTTATGAAACCTCATGCAACATCCTCATGCTCTCCTTCAACTCAAAACATAAATTTCTGGAGGAGGAGATGAAGGGAAAGCAATACTTCTCCAATATTAGTTGTGGGAGAGGAAAGCATTCAAAATCTGATACCACTTGTGGCAATGATCAATGCTATGTACCCAAGCTCAACCACAAGAAAAAATAAAAAAGGAGACAGTTTTCGACAATGGAGAGAATAAAAAATCACATCTCTCCCTTTGTGTTATGGTATTATATATTGAGAAAAATTATATTAGAGCTAGTTTTCCCAAATTCAAATTACATGAAATTCAAATGAACATGAAATGACATTACACATTAAGATAACCTATTGTAATGAGGTCTTATTAAAGCCTCATAACAATTCATTTGGAACCTAACTAATAAACATGATCCTGTAGCATTAACATGTCTTCATCCAAGTCATATATAGATACATTATTCATTTGATTAAAAAGGTTACATATTCCATAGTTAGTCTATGCAAAATAATAAATTGTAAAAATATTCTAGCCTTAATCCCATAATGCTCATTTGATAATCAAATTTAAATATCAATTGCTAACAATTACAACCAAATGATATGTAATTATTCTCATATCAAGACAACACTACTACATCAACTCAACAAGATAACATATCGATTTAGAAACTATTCCACAATTTGAGTTTTGTACTACAATCATTAGCTTTACATGCATAATATTAGTATTTATGTTGTTCTCTATAAGTACGTTATTAGTTCATCTTCATGAAGGACTCATCCAACAAGAAATTGTTTCCAACTAAATAGTGTAGTATAAATAAAGTAATAGTCATGATAGAAGAAGTTAAATGATGAATCCAAGATTCCAATCTATTTGGACTTGTGTATGCTAACCATCAACCTTGATTTGACCACTTTTTAGTGATTCCAACCAACATTGATGGTCATCACATGCAAACATCATAAGTAAGATGTAATGAATCCCATTGGCTTTTACATGTGAGTTGAGAGGAGGGATAGCATCATCATAATTTACAACACAACCATGGAATTATCACCTAGAATTCTCTTTCGGTTCATCAAGGAAACCAGATACAAAGGACCAATATATAAGAAAATGAACTCTTGGATATTTTAATCTATCTACATGATATCACTCATACCATGTCACTTAAAACATAATTAATGCATTCTAGAAGCATAAATTTTGGAAACACATATTCATATCATCATCTCAATGTATCCTATCTAGATGAAGTAATTAAATTGTGTATATTATTACTTCAATCATATTTTATCCAAACTTTTTTATCAAAATAAATCTATTTAAACTGTTACTTGGGGTATATTATATTATAAATTATTTAGGAACATGTCAACTCTTGTCCTTGAGTATGCCATTCATAAGTTCATCCACTAAGGATATATTTTGCAAGTATCATCTACAAACCGTCCATGTCCTCTTTTATTTGTATACCTCTTGCCTTCTATGTGACCAAGTTAGAAATTATGTTTACTTTTATAGTGACTTTGTGAGATACCCTCCCATATAGGCCATATAGCAAGCATAAAATAATGATCCACTCATAATGGTATATGACAAAATATAATTTTCTCCTAGCAAGGTACTAGAAGAGGACAATAGACCATCTATAATGATTCATAACCAAGTGTCCATTTATCTTGGCAAGGTATTAAATTTAGTACAATGACACACACCCGTTGAGTCCTCCTTAGGAAAGTACTAGAATAAATTATTGAACAAGGTGTCCTTCCCACTTGGTTCGGTTATCAAATACAATATTGATCTCATATATAGTGGTTGTTCATCAAGGTAATACTCCAACTAGTCTTGGTGTCAAGTGCATATCATGTAAGTTGTTCACAATAAATATTCTTCATGCAAGCACCCGATTAAATAGGTCATGCAAAAAGCTTATATATCAACATGATATTCCAATTTGTCAAAGCATTGACATACAAGCAAGACCTAAGTGAGGATTATTTGCAACTTGAACAAGTATAAAAAATGATATTTTTAATGTTAGTCAATGATTCTTCTAGTTTGTTCAAATGAAAAAATAAAACTATATTTTTTAACATTCAAGAATTCTTCTAGTTTGTTCGAATATAAAACATGATAGTTAATATTTGATAGTCAAGAAATACTATGGTATGTTCAAATACAAAAACAAAATATTTTAACCAAAATGTAAAATATAACCAAAATGTTACATTTTTTGTTAGGTCCATTAAAAATTTGGCAAAGAGCAGCAGCGTGCAAAAGCTAGGGCACATGAGCTAGGGTACAAGAGTTTTCCATTATACGCACATGAGTTAGGGCACATGAGCTTGAATGGAGCAGAAACACAAGAGTTTAAATCTATTAAAAAAAAAATTGGTATTTGTGTTTTTCATCGTATGCATAGGATCTATGGCACATGAGTTTGTGTTTTCCATTGTTACAATTATTATTTTATGTTTTCCAAAGTACACATAGGAGCTAGGGCACAATAATTTGAATGGAGAGTAGCAACATGTAAAAGCTAGGGCACAGGAGCTAGGGCACATTTTGATAGGATTTTTAATGGAGAGCAACAACGTGTAGATAGTAGCAACGCACAAAAGCTAGGGTACAAGAGCTAGGGCACAATATTTTTCTATTGTACGCACAAGAGCTAGGGTATAGGAGCTTGAATGGAGAGGAGCAACACGTAGAAGCACATGAGTTTGAATCTATTAAATTAATTTTTGGTATTTGTGTTTTCCATCGTATGCACAAGAGCAAGGACACAAGATTTTGAATGGAGAGTAGCAGCATGTAGAAGCTAGGACACAAGAGTTTGAATGGAGAGCAAAAGCACACAAAAGTTTGAATTTCATGAATAAGGGAAAAATTGTAGGATGTTTGGTGGCATTGCATGGGATGCTAAGAATTTCAAAATCGAAGGAGAGGATGCCAACGAGGATGAGTTAGAGAATGTTGACATTACGGTGCATACTGACACAATGGTTGAAGGTGCAGGTATCCTAGGTGCAGGGGGGCCCTCCACCAACTCAACCTCAAAAAACCCCTTTAGTTTCCTTCACGGATAAACTTCGTTATAGAATTAGGTTTACCATTCCTGCCTCACAAGACTCAAATTCTCTTACAGTATCTGGTAGGGAAGTTATTATTATTCCTAAAGTCATGGATCCCTCGATTTTTTAGGAATCCTATCGCTTGTATGGAAATTTGTGCGAGCATGACCTGATATCGAGTCTGTTTGAAAATGGGCCTTCACGAAATGGTGACCTATAGGCAACATGGAATTGGTTGCCTATCCTAGGGGATTTTTATGATTAGACTAAATAATCCCCAAGATACTAGTCGGATTCTCACTGGAGAACCCTATTTTTTTGGTCTAAGAAGCCTTTTACTACGTCATTGGGGGAAGACTTCGATCCTGAGATCCAGAGCATCAACATGGCACTGATCTGGGTTACATTACCAGGATTACTAGCTTAGTTCTGGAATGCAGGAATCCTTAAGGGTATATCCTAGACAATTGGAGAACTGGTTGCCATTGAGTTGGTGATGAAAACCATATCTCACCTTACATACACCGGCATTTGTGTAATAGTTAACCTTGATTCTAAGCTTCCCACATATGTAGACCTAATCACAGGATAATATTGTAAACATCAAGTTGTCAAGTATAAAAATAAACCAAATTTTTATATTGAGTGAAAAAAGCAAGGGCATATCAAAAATCAATATCCTAAGCTCAAGAAAGAGTTGAAAAAGGACGAGTTCCAAGGTAGGAATGGGCAAGGGAATAGACAACTTATGCACTATCTAGAAGAAGAACCAAGGTGACAAGGGTAAGCAACCAACTCCTCTCAAGAAATGACTCAAGCAACTCCCACTTAGGCACGTTTACTATTTGCAAATTCCAATCCCTTCTTACCTCTAAACAACCTTGATACCAACATAGATGCTAAAGATATCCATGAAGTTGAGGAAAATGGTTGTGAACCAAATACTTCTAAAGTCACTCCAAGAGCAAAGAATGAAGTCCCTACTAGTCCTATTCAAAAATGGATGCCATACCTAATAAAAATTAGTCCCCTACCAGATGGAGACCATCAGATCTTTTGTTGTCCAATAAGTCTTTGAAAATCATCAATGATTCCCCCCACTCCCCCATTATTTAAGAATTACTCTGTTCCCCCAAATAGGTGGCAAGGAGCCAAAAGAAACCAATTGTTGATGTAGGCAGTGATAAAAAGAAAAGAAGGCCAACTAGTCAAGAAATAAGGTGTAAGGAAACTAAGAATGATATCGCTAATGGTGTCCAACCTACTATCATATCATCTCTTACAAAATAGTCAAATACTGAAGTCCTGGTAGATGATGGAAAACGATCCAAACATCCTCCAACCTCTGGCAAGGGGGAACATATTTTTCAAGGAACCATAGATGAAGATCCTCTCATGAAATGTGAGAGGTATCAATGGGCAGTCCAAACAAATATTGGTCAGGTCCATGAGGAAAGAAAATAAACCTAGTATCATTTTACTACAAGAAAAAAAAACTGATATAGATAATAGTGATAAAATTTCTAAGTCTGTGGAAAGATAGTGCTTTCATTTATAGTCCATCCCATGGGTCATCTGATAACCTCATGTGTTTGTGGAACCCAGATATTGTAGAAGGTAGACTCATCTCCATTTCAGAAAGAATAATCAATATTCTATTTTATAACAAATATGCCCAAGCTAAATGGATCATGTCAATCATCTATGCTCCCAATGATCCGAGAGTTCACAAGGCCTTATGTGATACTTTAAGCCAAATAAGAAGCAATTTCCATAACCATCCTTGGATGCTCGTAGGCTATTTCAATAGCCCACTCTATCCTTCAAATAAGAAAGGAGGGAACCCCATCACATCCAGGTGTTTTGAAGAATTTGTAGAGTTTGTGGAACATAATGAACTCATGGACATTCAATTAAAAGGGGTAGAATATACTTGGAGCAACCGAAGAATAGGAAACCAACTCATCCAAATGAGTCTTGATAGATTCTTGGTATCCAAGGAAGCAATCCAAATATTTGGTGATGTCACCCTCCACTCTCTTCCAAAAATTGGATCAGATCATAGTCCTTTAGTCCTAGAAAAAAATAGGCAAGGCTCAACTTTCAAAACACCCTTCAGATTCAAATTAATATGGTTATAGCATGAGGGGCTTAGAAACTACATTTTAAAATGGTGGAGTAAGTCTTTTTCAGGAACACAACAAATGAAAACAACAGAAAAAATAATATTTTCTTATAAAAATAGCTTATATAGAATTCTTCGAAGATGGAAATAATATATATTTGAAAATAAGTTTCAGGCAGATATCTCTACGTAAGATAAATACTAAAACTTCTTTCAAAGAATGTTGTATTAAATCTAATGTATTATCACGCAATAGACTCCATTACACAATAAAATTAGATAACACACAAGTGGAAAGTCAACCTAGTACCGTAAAGGAAAAATAAATATGCAGAGGACCTTTGTTTTCTTTCCTACTCTCGTTCTTGACTTTTCTTCTTTCCAAACTCCAAAAACATACCTCCCCTAGGCTTCCCAACTAATTAATTTAAAGGTGGAAACGAGACAACTAAAGTGCATGCATTTGGCCATCTCGACATGGTCTTATTCTACCAGGTGGAAAGATAATTTTCTTTCCATGTTTCCTTTTCCCACGGGGAAGAGTGTTTTAAAAAAAGGCTTTTCAAATACATTAAAATTTCATATTTATAATTAAAAAATAACCCCCCATAAAATTAACTTATTTTAGTAATATCCATTTTTTTATAAATAAATTTTAAAACTAAGCAATTTGACAATAAAAAAATAAATAAACAAGTAAACATTCAAGTAAACCATCACACACGTCTATACCTCCAATTTAAGTTTTCTCATACAGGTAACCTAAAGATAGCAAAAAGCTATCATCTGCATGACAAACATAGCTCCCATGCTCATGAAACTTTTCTTGCCATTGGTGGTTTTTACAAGTAAGCATTTATTGATGATATAGAGCATGCATTCGTAATGTAACTAAATGAATGCATCAACTAGGGATTCAATGTACCCTTGAGCCATTGGTGAATATTTTACTGCTAGGGCTATTTCACCTTTTTCAAAGTGAATACCCCACCACGATGAGAATTTACACCACCATAATTTCCTATTTTATTTCTCAAGGACTTGTACCTACAAAACAAAGACCATCAACGATACCATATCCAAGAATGATATAACATAATAATAAAAAGAGATGCTCAATATATATACAAATAACAACATCATGAAATATGTTTTTAGGAGGGCCATGACATGTTGGGTATTAAGGAGTTTCTTCCTTAGGACATGACTATACCTTGGTTCCCCATAGGGTGTTGGGTCCTAATGAATTAGAGGTCTATGGAGGCCTCCCAAATTTTATGTTATAAAAACCCAAAGCCATGAGCATGCAAATGTTAAGGATAAGTTACACTTATGAATTTAGAAGTGAAGACCCTTGGGTACACAAGTAGGCAATGGATAAAATCTAGTTGTGATTATATCGGGTATTTTTCCTCGAGCAAGAGGCAACCAGAGTTTTGAATTTCACAAGGGCGGGAAGCAATGCGGGTCTGTAGGTGGGCCTCTTGGAAGAACAAATGATAACGAGGGGTAATCGAGCAAAAACAAGGATAACGATGATGGAGTTTCTAAAGAAGTGAAAAATCTAGACGAAAATGAAGAAAAAGGTGTTGGGGGGAACCCCGACATCCTCACCTTGGAACCCTATTTTTGATTCCTTTGCGGATAAAGTTCATGACAAGATGGTATCATCCTTTTCTACCATCCAAGACTCAATTTCTCTCACCAATTTAGGTAGAGAGGTCATCATTCCCCTTGAAGTCATGGCGCACCTGATTTTCAAGAATCTCTATCTCTGATTGGAAAATTTATTGGTGTGATACTTGAAATAAGTCTATTCGTAAATGGGTATTTGTGAAATGGTGCTCAATAGGAAACATGGAGTTGGCTGCCTACCCAAAAGGATTTTTCTTGATTAGATTAAATAATCCTCAGGATACATGTCAAATTCTTACCATTGGCCCTTGGTTTTCGGTAGAAGAAGTCTCTTTCTAATAAAATAGAGCAAATACTTTGATCCAAAGACTCAAAACATAAACATAACATCCATTTGGATCAGACTCCCTGGTCTCCCTTTGTAGTTCTGGCATTCTGTAATTCTTAAGGGCATAGCCCAAACTATCGATGAATTGGTTTGCTATCGATTCAGTAACCAAAGCAAGAACCCATCTCACTTACGCTCGCATTTGCGTCACTATAAACTTGGATTGCCAAATGCCCACTTATGTTGACCTCATCTCAAGATCCTATTGTAGGTGCTAAGTTGTTGAGTATGAGAATAAACCTGCTTTCTATATCAAATGCCAAAAAACAATGTCACCTCAAAACCTAATGCTCTTCTAAGGAAAGTTTCGACGAAGGAAGGATTTCAAGGAAGAAAGGGTATGCGTAGCAATCATCCGACTCAGGTCTTCTAGAAAAAGAGCCAAGTTGATAAGGGCAAGAAACCTGCCTCTCAAGCCCAAGCGCCTCTACAAATTGAGGATTCTATAAATAAGGTACGATATTTTTTTGCAAATCTTAACCCTTTCATGCCTTTAAATGGCCAAGACTCTACTATTAGAAATGTAGATAATTCTGAAGACATTGCAGTCCCAACTAATTTCACCGATCAACATGACCACCATTGTGATGTTCCCTAGTCCCCTTCTAGGTTTGGATCATCATGTCCACCACCATCAAATATTCCAAAGAATCCCATAGCCTCCCCTGACCCTATAGGTTCCCCAGGTCTTAAATCCAAGAGGTCTTGCAGCGATACATGGGCCAAAAGAAAAGTGGGAAGACCTAGGAAAAGGGATTTCAACTCTGAAGCAACCAATGGGGTCCATCCTGGTTTGGGTCTAAAAAAAAATATTGGGGATCAAGCACAACAGTAGATAACTCAAAATTTCCCTACTCAAGGATGAGTGAATTGAAGTCCTCAAAAAACTCCTCTTTGTAGGATTTCCATTTTTAATTCAAAGTATGATGGATTTTTGTTCCCTGTATCCAATTTCTAGTGTCCTAAGCCCCTTCTGGGCGGGTTTCGACTTTTCACAAGTGACTGGTTTCAATTTTCAGTTTCTTGCTTTCCAGGCCCTCATGGGTGGGATTGTGTAATTTGAGTTGTTTCCCGGACCCTTTTTGGGTGGGCTTGCGTGTTTTGAGTTGTTTCCCGAACCCTATTTGGGCGGGTTTGTGTTTTTCAAATTTGCTACTCCTGTGCCCTTCTTGGGCAGGTTTGTAACTTTTTTTTTTTGTTTCTTCGAGTTTGGTGTCGGTTTCTGTGTTTGTAAAATGTTTGGGGTCCCTTTCAAAACCCCCTTTCAACCAATCAAAAAACAAAAAAAAAGACCCTTGGGTACACCAATTTTGAAGAAAAGAAGGATGGACATAGTTGGTTTGGTGGCCTCATGTAGGAAGCATGAGGAAGGGGTGGGCTATGAACCAAATACGTAATTTGGAATTAGATTGCCTACTTTAGAAGTACATTGTTTGTTTATAGGATATAAAATCTATTTTATGATATTTGGAATTCTAAGTTTATGTTTTAAAAAAAAAAATTCTTCAATACTTAAAAAGAAAAATTTGTTCTAGTTTTTTTACTCATAGTTTTTAATTTATGTGAAACAAAAAGAAAATAAAAAATATTTTTTTGTAAAATTAAAATTAATACTTGAGGTGATGCCATAAAATTAATACTTTTATAAGAAAAAATACAAAAAAAATCATTCAAAATTTATCAACAAAATAATTTTTAATTATTCAACACATTCCAAAGACTTCCATGCACTTATAAAATTCATCAAGAAAATAAAATATTGCTAATTAAATATAATAACAATAGTGTACATTCTTAATCGTCAACCATGATAAGGGGTCCTGCTTGCACTACATGATGACTAGGTTTTGCTAAAAATAAAGATATATAATTTTGAAGCTTAAAGTATTTATATATTTTTTAATATATATTTTAAGTATATTAGTTTTGTAAATGTTTGAAATAAATATATAAAAAATTAAATATAATATATTAAAATATATAAAAAGAAGTTGAGTTGAAGTTTTGTATTTTAAACTCTAGTTATTGCTTGCCCACTTCCCATGGTAATTATGGCTTTCTTCAAGGAAGCCCTATGTGGAAAAAAAAGTGTAGTTCCACCTGGAACTAGTAGTCCGAATAGCAAAATTAGGGTGAAAAAGAGCCCATAAAGGTCAATGATGATAAAGAAATAACAGATGGAGAAGAATGGTGTCTTGATGTTGGTTCCTATATATTAATTTATAATTTTGAAAAAATTATTAAAAATTAGATTAATAAAAAATAAAAATTAAAAGAAAGAAAATTATTAAATTATATAAAAAGTTTTTTATTACCTTTATAAAAAACCCAAATCTAATTATCTGATTTTTAAATATAATTTATAATTTATAAATCTTTATAATCTATACATAAACATGTGAAATTTTTTATTATAGTCACTTTAACCCTTTAACAGAAACACCTAAAAGAATCGTCACTTTAACCCTCTCGAAGAAACACCTAAAGTTCCAAAGTTCCAGTATGAATTCTTCTTCCCTTCTTCTTATTGTATTTTTGAAAAAAAAATAATCTACAAAATGAAAGCGAGGCCTTTTAAGTCCTCACAGGCACTATGCACAGTAATGTGGACTTCCTTTGGACTGAAATTCTAACATGTGAATTTGGAAAAGCGTGCTATACTCTATCTCAAATTCCAGAACAGAAGAGGCTAAAAGTGGAACTGTGGAAACAAATCAGATGTTGGCACAGGTTTTTTCTTTTCTTTTAAATTGAGATTGCTGACTTTATTTTATACCTCTTTGACCCCTCTTTGAACACCTTTTTCTCTTGAATGGGGTCACAATTTAAACTATATATATAAGATTGAAATAGTTTTTTTTGTTTATATTATATTATGATGATGTAGTAATATTATAAATTATGTGATAATTTTATATGTATTGTTTAACAAAGATTTAAATTAATTAAAGAATTTAATTAATTGAGATAATGTCATTCAATAAACAAGTATAAAGTTGTTTGATAAGGATAATGTAGTGGTTAGGGCTGGTTTTTCTTTGGGGAGGTCTCAAGTTCAAACTAAGATGTATCTAGAAGGGGATAATGTAGTAGTTAGGACTTTGGCTTCTCTTTGAAGAGGTCCAAGGTTCAAACCACAATGTACCTAAAAAGGGATATGTTGGATACCAATATCTTAAAGGGTCAAGGGTTCCTTTGATTTTATTTCACTCAACAGGTTAAGGTTATAGTTGCAACATTTGAGCTTGAGCCTCATCAGGTATATGACAATGATAAATTCACGGATGTATCAAAAATAAATAAATATAAAGTTTTAATTTCATTTAAATAAAGATCTGAACAAATAGTTTGTTATTATTTTTTATAAAATATATTTATATATTATTTAAACATTAAATAAAGATATAAATAAGATTTTAAACATTTATAATATATATTAAATGGCATTTGAGCTTGAGCCTCATCAGGTATATAGCAATGACAAATTCACGGATGTATCAAAAATAAATAAATATAAAGTTTTAATTTCATTTAAATAAAGATCTAAACAAATAGTTTGTTATTATTTTTTATAAAATATATTTATATATTATTTAAACATTAAATAAAGATAAAAATAAATTATAAGATATAAATAGGATTTTAAAAATTTATAATTTATATTAAATGGTCCCATGGTTTAGTGGAATGGTAAGACATTGGGCACTTACCAAGAGGAGACCTAGGTTCAAACCTCGGGATATGTCCAATCGGGACAAAGGTAGTAGCTTGATGACGGTGCTACCAACCCCAAGCCACCAGGGTCTCCTTCACTTTGGGTCGTGTGTCTCAAGGTGAGATAGGGGTTATAATGATAGCACCATGATTTGACCACCCCCAAGCCACCAGGGTCTCCCTCACTTTGGGACCTTCACTTCGGGTTGTGTATATCGAGGTGAAATAGGGGTTATAGTGATAGCAACATGATTTGACACTACGATCGGACGCAATTTGATCTCCCTCACTTCGGGTCATGTTTACTGAAGTGACCATGATTTGACACAAGCCACCAAGGTCTCCCTCACTTTGGGTCATGTATATCGAGGTGAGATAGGGATTATAATGATAGCACTATGATTTGACCACCCCCAAGCCACCAAGGGTCTCCCTCACTTCGGGTCATGTATATCGAGGTGAGATAGGGGTTATAGTGATAGCACCATGATTTGACACTACGATCGAACACAATTTGATCTCCCTCACTTTGGGTTGTGTTTACCTAAGTGATCATGATTTGACACTGCGATGGAACGCAATGTGATCTCCCTCACTTTGAGTCATGTTTACCGAGGTGAGATAGGGGTTATAGTGGCAGCACCGTGATTTGACACTACGATCGGAAGCAATGCAACTTCCTATGACTCGTTGTTAATAAGAAAATGTAGTTATTATTTCCTCTATGTATCAAAAAAATATGTCAAATGATAGTAATTTAAGTGGTCAAAACATGAGTTTTTGGAAGAATTTTAGCAATATAATGCCATTAAATTATTTCAATTCTATTTAAGGAGTTACACCCTAGTGGTATGTCATTGGATTGTTATTAAGGCTACCTAAGTTCAAATCACACAGAAGGGCTACCCAAATTCAAATCACACGAAAGGAGAAAGGCTTCCGTTCTACCACCTGTTGTTACTTCTTTTTACTTTAAAAAACATATCAACCATTTAATAAATTGTAGATATCCTATCACAATATTTAATCTCTCTTTAAAAATTAAATTGTTTAAATAGTTGCATGCCATTTGATATATAAATATAATATTCACTTTAATATAACAAATTTTAAAATCTTTAATGACATATATCATATTATATATATTTATAAAAACAAACCATTTGATTTAATACCACGCAATACCTAGGTCAAAATTCTTCTATGCTTTTATGCTCACATTACCAAACTTAAAATAATTGTTTGATATTAGCAGTGGTTAGGTTGTGTAAATAAAATTATGTTTTGTAAATAAAAAAGTAATGTAATTATTATTTGAATTTTTTTTTGAAACTTGATAATATCTCATTTATTGTAGAGGTTAAGAATATAAGTTTGTTTAAAATGTGATCAAAATAAAATGTAGAGTTTTCCCTGAATTTAATATCTTTTTTTTTTTTACTATAAGATTTTTCCCCCTTGTATTCTTAAAATTAAAGACAAACACTATTTTTTAGCAATATCTTATTGAAACTAAGATGATGGCTAAGATGATGGTTGTTTCTTAAGCGGTCTTGTGTTCAAACCCTTTGAGGGTGGTTGTTGATGTAATTTGTAAACATTCTCTTTTATATATATATATATATATATATATATATATATATATATTATTGAAACTACGGTTTATCAAGACCATCTAGGGGCTAGGCCTACGACAAACTGATATAGTAAGTTTATCATTATTAGAATTCAAACCTCCATCCTTAGAAAAGGGTAAGATTAGGTTCAGGATTTCATGGATACCTAATAAAATACCTTCATACACTTTGTTGATCATAGGTATGGCCTTCCTTCTCTCATCTAAAACTTCCTTATTGCAATCACTTGGAGCCTTCTTCTTCTGGTCATTTATTATAGGAAACCTTTCTTTAAGCAATTCAAGAGTCTTAACTAGGTCCTCTTCTATCTATGCTTTGACCGCTGCTACGTTCTCTAAATTTTTTAGACTAGAAAAACCTCCAACTTCCTTCTATACAGTCCCTTACCCTCTAATATCTTCAATTTCAAAATTCGTCTTGAGATGACCATACTGATTATAATTACTACATCAAAATGATATCCTGATGTAGTCAAGCTATTGTAAAAATGTCGAATTTCATAACATAAAATCCATGTTTAATGGCAATCCTAAACAAATATCAAGCTCTAGTGAGATACGAGCTACCATTGTTTGCATACTATTTAAGTTTTTCATATCTATTATAAGGAAAACTCTCGGGGAGTTCTTAGACTCGCACAATATTCTTTTATACCATAAATCAAGGGGAAAAGAGGGTAGCTTTACCTAGATAAGATGGGTATTAGTCCTCTCAAAGTGTGCATCAAACTCGAGAGTCCAAAATTTTAGGTTTAAATGTTGGGCCAGCAGCTCCATCTTCCATTATTTTATGATTATAGTACCTTATACCTTTTGGAAGACAAAAACCATCCAACCCTTCATCATCACATGATATGTAAGAGTATAGCCTAGAAATTCCAACCAGGTAACCTTAATCCATTCTCACAACATTTTTAGTTTCATGGAACGACCCCTAAATCTACTTATCAAAGCCTTGTTCTTTAGTGACAAAACTTGCTCTAGCATCAAATCCTCACCTAAAACCATTCAGACCAACTCCTACAATTTTATATAGTATTTTTGCTTTCTTTTATCCTTGTTTTGCTTTGTTTATTTATCTCCCAATCTGACAAAACTAATCTTCATTATTTCTTTTACTTCATTTGGCAGCACATCCCCTTCTCCATTACCCTCTTATATGCCCTAGGGTTAGGGTTTAAAGTCAATTTGACCTACAAGTTTGGGTTTGAGTTGAGTCCTCCACGTACCTTTTCCTCCTTATGCTAGTTGTCAAAAGGTCATTCCTCAGAGAAAAATGAGGTCTTCGTATATTCTTAGGTTCTTTATTGTAGTCCACTACATCCTCTTCATACATCATTGACTCAATTGTCTTGTCATTGTCAGTGATCAGTGGGTCAAGTTTGCACTAGTTAAGAGTTCTCAGTACCTGGTCATAATAAGATAAAAGTTTTATAATTTCTATCATTAAATTCATAAATAGATACATCATTCATTGATTAAAAAGGTTACATATTCCAAATTCGATCTATGCAAAATAATATATTTTAAAAGCATTATCATCTTAAGCCCATAATGTCCTCAATATAAAAATATGGATAGTCACTTTTTTATATACTAATGTTTACAACCATGATGTAATAAAATTATAATTCTATCATGTGAATACACATATAACCAACCATACATTGATATATTCATTACTTCATAAACAATAATGGATCAAACATTCTTTATGTTGATTAATAGCATGATAATATTTTAAATCTACAATTGATAAAATTCATAGATCAAACCTAAACAAATAATATTAGATAGAAAAAAGATATAAGGCTTGTATGTATATGTAGAAATATGGAGTTACATGAAGATAAGTCACCAACACTTGGTGATAATGAGATAAAAGATATATTGTTCCAATCATCCAAGTCATACATAGATATATTATTCATTAGATTAAAAAGGTTACATATTCCATATTTAATCTATGCAAAATAATAAATAAAAGCATTGTAGTCTTAAGTCCATAATGTTCATATGATAATTAGATATGGATAGTTAATTGTTTGTATGCTAACAATCACAACCAAATGATATGTCATTATTCTAATATCAAAACAACACTACTACATCAACTCAACAAGATAACATATCGATTTAGAAACTATTCCACAATTTGAGTTTTGTACTATAATCATTAGCTTTACATGCATAACACCAGTAGTTATGTTGTGCTCTATAAGTACATTATTATTCATCTCCATGAAGGACTCATCCAACAAGAAACTGTTTCCAACCAAACAATGTAGTACACAAAATGTTATAGTCATGATAGAAGAAGTTACATGATGAATCCAAGTTTCCAATCTATTTGGATTTGTGTTTGCTAACCTTCAACCTTGATTTGACCACTCAGTGATTTCAACCAATATCGATGGTCATCACATGCAAACCTCAAAAATAAGATGTAATTAATCTCATTGGATTTTACATGTGAGTTGAGAGGAGGGATAGCATCATCAAAATTTACAACCCAACCATAAAATTCTCTCCTAGAATTCTTCTTCAGTTTAATTCACTACCCAAGAGAACTAACCCTTCATCAAGGAAACTAGATATAGAGCACCAATATATAAGAAAATAAACTCTTGGATGTTTTAATCTATCTAATCATACCATGTAACTTAACACATAATGAATGCATTCTAAAAACATAAATTTTGGACACACATATTCATATCATCATCTCAATGTATTCTATCTATACGAAGTGATTAACTTATGTATATTATTACTTCAGTCATATTTTATCCAAACATTTTTGTCAAAATTAATCTATTTGGAATGTTACTTGGGGTATAATTTATTATAAATTATTCAAGAACATGTCAACTCTTGTTCTCGAGCATGCCATACATAGGTTCATCCACAAAGGACCTATTTTGCAAGTATTATCTAAAACCATCCATGTCCTCTTTTATTTGTATACCTCTTCCATTCCAAGTGACCAAGTTAGAAATTATGTTTATTTTTATAGTGACTTCATAAGATACCCTTCCATATAGGCCAAATAGAAAGCATAAAATAATGATCCATACATAAAGGTGATATGGAAACAAATACTTTTATCTTGGCAAGGTACTAGTAGAGGAAAATAGACCATCTACAATGATTCATGACCAAGTGTCAATTTATCTTGGCAAGGTATTAAATTTAGTACAATGACACACACCTGTTGATTCCTCCTTGGAAAAGTACTAGTACAAACGATTAAAAAAGGTGTCCTTCCCACTCGGCTTGATAATCAAATAGAGCATTTATCTCATAAGAAGTGGTTGCTCATCAAGGTAACACTCCAATTGGTCTTGGTGTCAGGTGCATATCATGTAAGTTGTTCACGATAATTATTCATCATGGGAGTACCCAAGTAAATAGGTCATGCAAAAATATTATCTATCAATGTGAAATTCCATTTTGTCAAAGCATTGACATATAAGCAAGAAATAAGTAAGGATTATTTGCAATTTGGCCATGTATAGAACATGATATATATAATGTCAATCAATGATTATTCTAATTTGTTCAAATCAGTAAATAAAACTATATTTTTTAACATTCAAGAATTCTTCCAGTTTGTTCGAAGATAAAAACATGATAGTTATTATTTGATAGTCAAGATATATTTTGGTATGTTCAAATATAAAAACAAAACATTTTTTTTTTTTATATAGCCAAGAATTCATCATATTTATTCAAGTAAAAAAAGGGTATAAGATATATGCATAATTGCTAAGATGTTATGATACCATGTCAACACGATAATGATGCAATATAGTTGGGTTTTATTTAATCCCATATAGCTAATTAAAAAGTAAAAAAGTAAAAAAAAAAACAATATTTTATAAATATTAAAACTAAGAGTTTGTTACTAACAATAGATGGGAAGATTAGATTTAAAATAACATTAATTTTGATGTTCATCAACTATTATTAGAGATAGTATCTTGGAAATGTCAGCATATCTATCGAGATAAAAATAAGGTAGTATATAATTTAGCCAATCATAGGGTTTATGTCTTATAGAAATTAAAATTTTAGAATACAATTAGCAAAATGAAATTCTAACTCATAATGAAAATGATGTTAAAGGACTGAATATGAAAAAATAGTAGTTTGAGAAAGATAAATAATATCTTTGATAGAAAGGAAAAAGAAGAATATATTTGATTAGAAGGCAAAATGGATACAATTCAATTGTCATGACATCAATGTAATGTTTTTTCATTTTGGTAAGAGCAACTGTTTATAGAAGCCATGCATAGCTTATTAAAAAAGAAGAAGATAAATTCCAAGTCCTTGTGGAGCAATGATAAATGGAATGATATTATATAAATGATACCCCAACTTCAAATCCTCACATTGTGATGGACACTCACATAATAATGTGGACCACACTATTTACTATAACACCATGAAGTGGTTTATTGAAATTGTGTAATACCAGTAGACTCATTTTTAGTGTCATATGATCAATTTAGAAAAAAAAAAGATAAAACATAAATAACAAATATCAAATGTATATAATAAATACTAAAATAACATCAAAATCAAAGAAATAAATAATTAAAAATAAATACTAAAATTAAGTTTTGAACTAATAAAATAAAAAATATTAAAATTTACAATTTTTTTTTTTGAAAATAAATATAATAAAAAGAAAAAAATATTAAATTCCATGAGCTCAATCTATCAAATTCCTCAATTTTCAGGAGGAGATCTAGATTCAAATTTTTTTAAGCATTATATGCATAATTATCAAATTGTTGTAATGCTACTATGGTCATGACGTAATACAAATGAGGCTTGTTTCAATCCCATATAACCAATTAAAAAAAAAAACAACATTAAATTGATATCTCAAGAAGTGCAAATGAGTCTCACCTCATTATTTTTGCTCTAGGTATTTCAAGAAATTCAAAAAATAAATAATTTTCACAAAGAAAATTTGAGTAGCAAAGAAAAAAGTCATTTAGGGAAACTTTAGTAGAAGAAAGGATACCCTAGTTGGAGAATGTAATATTTGTCAATTAAGAAAAAATAAATTTATGGTAATTTCTATTTAGTTGATAAATGATTCATAAAATTAATTATGAAGAATGTAATTGTTGAGTATGATATAATATTTTTTAAAAGCTAAGGATTGATATGTAAATTCAACAAATATTGAACATGATGTTTAGGTATTTTAAAGTGGATCAAAAGGAAGTAATGTTTGAGTTTATAATATTCCTTTGAAAATGAATTTCTCATAATTTTCTCTAATTTAGAAATTAAGGAATAAAAAAAAAGGTGGTGTTCCATTGTTTATTAGGAGGGTTGGGTTGTATTTTGATACCATAGAATGAAATGTGTTTTATAAATATTAAACTCTTGAAATGCTTCCAATATGAATTAGGCTTTATGGAAATCTATATAAACTTATCAATAGGAAGGTTTTGAAAAAAATTGAGAAAACTTTAGGGGAGTTCATCTAAGAGGTATGCATTATATGGAGTAAATTAAGCAAGCTATGTATACATGAATATGTGTTGCCATGAGTATTTTAAAAACTTTGTCAAAATTGCTCGAGTTGTGGGCAAGTAGTGGGAAGTCAAGAGTTTCACGTTATAGACCAAAGTTCCAATCCCATGTGAAGAACACAAGCTTATACTGAGAGGGGGGTGACCAATATAAGATAAAAAATTTCTCTTTTCTTTCCAAAGCAATAACCTCAAATAATATCAATGCAATAATGAAACAATGCATAAGTCACCATCCACATAAGAGATAAATATTTTACGTGGAAAAACCCTCTCGAAAGAAAACCACGATAAAATATTGCTTATATTTTTCTTCAATAAATTTTTTGGGCACCTACCCATAGGAATAACCAATCCCCTATACAATTTTGTGGACACCAATCCATAGGAGACACCAATACCCTATACAAGTTTGTGGACACCAATCCATAGGAGACACCAATCCCCTATACAATTTTGTGGACACCAATCTATAGGAGACACCAATCCCCTTGCTAAATTTCATTGACACCAATCCACAAGAGACACCAATCCCCTTGCTCAAGTTCATGGACACCAATTCACAGGAGACACCAATACCCTTCCTCAAGTTTGTGGACACCAATCCATAGGAGACACCAATCCCCTTACTCAAGTTTGTGGACACCAATCCATAGGAGACACCAATCCCCTTGCTCAAGTTCGTGGGCACCAACCCATAGGAGACACCAATCCTCTTATGCTTAAAAATTTGGTCTAAAAATCTTCGCAGGTCTGTCCTTAAATATTTCTCATCAATACTACTAAAATTTGCTCAAAAACACTGCTTAAATCTGCTCCAAAATATACTCACAAACACTTGCTCAAATTTACTCCAAAATCTACTAACAAACACTACTCAAATCTACTCCAAAATCTACTCACAAACACTACTCAAATTTTCTCCAAAACCTGCTCACAAATACTGCTCAAATTTGCTTCAAAACCTGCTCACAGATACTGCTCAAATTTATGTGTTGAATTGGATATGCTAATACCTTGCTCTTCTTCCACTATCATGTGCACATTTTCTTCTTTTTGAAATAGTTGAATTGTCCTTGTTAATTGAATACTTGGATGAATATGTGACCTCAATACTCTTACTCTATTCTTTGAAGTCTTGATTTATTTCAAATATGTGCCCTCCAAATCTACCTCAATAATGATGTTCCTTTTGCATGTGCTTTCGAAATCTGCCTTGACAAAATAATTTTCCTCTTGTATATGCCTTTCAAATCTCCCTTAATAATAATGATCTTCTTTTTAAACTTATAAAATAAAACTTTATAACAACAACATGACTCATTATATCTCTTTTTTAAAACTTGTAAAATAAAACTTTATAATACCAACATGATGAAGAACACAAGCTTATACTGAGAGGGGGGTGAACAGTATAAGACCACTTTTTACTTTTCTTTCCAAATCAATATTATGCAATGTATAGATAGCAATATCAACAACAGTAATCAAAGCAATGCACAAATCACCACACACAATAGAGACACCACAATTTACGTGGTTCACCCAATGTGGGCTACTCCACGGAGAAAATATTTCACTAAAATTTTCTCAATCAATCTCTTGGGAATCCTTTCCCTATTACAATGTTTATGGACCTCTGTCCAAAGGAGACACCAATCCCCTAAATCAAGTTCATGGATCTCTATCCACCAGAGAACTCCTCCTCTGCTCTGGCTGGTGATCCTCTTGAAGACTACTGCCTCCACTACATCTGGCTTGTGGATCTCTCTCCACTGAAGACTCTTGTCCCCACTCAGAAGACCTGTCCTCACTACCCTAGCTGATGGATCTCTATCCACTGGAGACTACTATCCTCTCTGCTCTGTCACCTCCAAATCTCTGTCTCAAATCTGCACTAAACACAGTCCTTCGGTCTAGCACAAATCTGCTCAATCTCTATCTCTAGTCTAGCACAAATCTATCCTCAAATCTGCACCAAACTCTATCCTCAAATCTGCTCAACAAGTCCACATAGAACTTGCTTAAATATGCTCAACAAGTCCACATAGAACTTGCTCAAATCTGCTCAACAAGTCCACACAGAACTTGCTCAAATCTGCTCAACAAGTCCACACAGAACTTGCTCCAATCTGCTCAACAAGTCCACACAAAACTTGCTCAAATCTGCTCAACAAGTCCACACAGAACTTGTCCAATATGCTCAACAAGTCCACATAGAACTTGCTCAAATCTGCTCAACAAGTCCACATAGAACTTGCTCCAATATGCTCAACAAGTCCACACAGAACTTGCTCAAATATGCTCAACAAGTCCACACAGAACTTGCTCCAATCTGCTCAACAAGTCCACACAGAACTTGCTCAAATATGCTCAACAAGTCCACACAGAACTTGTCCAATCTGCTCAACAAGTCCACATAGAACTTGCTCAAATCTGCTCAATAAGTCCTCTCAAGAACTTGTCCAAATCTGTATTGTAAGCTTCCACAAAAGCTCACACAAAAATCAGTCCACAAGTCTCCTCAAAGACTTGCCTCAAATCTGCTCAATTACTTTCAATCACTCTCTTAGAAACATAAGGAGAATTGTTAGAGACTCAATATGCTTCAAATTCAACTCAATGCTCAATCACTTTCTCAACTCAATTCAGAATATAGAATAGTTTGTTTTATGGAACTTGAACAATCACTTCACACATCCACTTGACTAGGCTCAACCAACTCTACTCAACCAATCACTCAATGAAACACCCCTTTCTCACAAACCCTAGTCCAAGCATGTAAACACCAACTCAAAATATTTCCAACAATGCTCAACAACAAATCTCACATAACAATGATACTCATGATCTTTGCAAACCCTAGTTCAAGTTCTTCACTCAACAACTCACTTCAACAACAATGCTTATGAAACAACTCTCACATAACAATGATACTCATGTTCTTTTCAAACCCTAGTTCTTTGCTCAACAACTCACTTCAACAACAATGCTTATAAAACAATCTTCACATATCAATGATACTCAAACCCTAGTTCAAGTTCTTTACACAACCAATAGCTTCAACAACAATGCTTATAAAACAATCCTTTATTCAAAAAAACCTTGAAGCATTATCTCAACACTCTCAATAGGAAATCCTAATCAAGTCCTTTTCACTCCAAACTTATTTTCCAGAAAACCAATCAATCAACTCAACTATGGAAGAATGTGCTCATACCTTTTTCTTGATGATGAAGGGATCTCATAAATCTGCCACAACAACAAACACTCTTTTTCCAAGCTCAAGAAGTTATAAGATGATAAACTCCCTCAAAAATTACAATGTAAATATCAAAACACATACACCTTATCACTCCATATTTAAGAAAACATTCTTCAACCTTTACAAAAATTAATTCACCAAATACACCTTATAATCTCCCAATGATAATAATAATCAATGACAAGAATAATGTTAATGCAATCTTCTTTCTAAAAAATAACTCTATGCAAGAAATCCCTTTTATCCTTTAAATCCTCAACAAATCAATGTGACAAACACTTTATTCAAAATAAAGCTAACTCCTTATTCCTCCAATATACCAAAAATAATAATCAATATAAAAACTTTAAGCAACCCTTTTATCTCCCTAAGACCTCATGTCAAAACTTTAGGCACATAAAATATTACACACAAAAATTAATACCTTTGCCTTGGAAGGGATTCGAACTCATGGTGCTTCCTCAACCAACGCCCTAGTCGTGGCTCCAACCATCGCGCGAGCTAGGCGCTCGCTTGGGGAGAAGAGGGCACCACGTGCTCCAAAAACTCCCCACCTTGCTTAGCGCAAAACATGCACCTTTCCTTTGGCGCTCTCCAACACCAATGCAACCACCAAAATGTTGCCATCGCATTTCGAACGTAGGTCTCCTGGTGCCCAACACTCTAACGTTGTCCTCTTTGCCACTAGGCCACGTTGCCCAGTTGGTGCTTGGTCAATTCACGTTGTTCCTCTTAAATGTTATTCGCTGGTGCTAAACACATTAACCACTTCGCATATTCCACACGAGTCAACACAATTGCACGCATACATTAATCGAGCAAAAGGATAAGTTTTAATGCCTTTTAGGCATTGGTATTTATAATGGTTTCCCTCCTTTATGCAAAACATCGATGCTCGAATTTCCTCCAATGTATTAGACGTCGATGCTTGTTTATCCCTTTGACCTTATTAATTTATAAAATATTTAAATTCATTTGAATTTAAATTTTATAAATTACTTCTTTAAAACCCTTGGTTTTATTTAGGCCACCTTTCATTTTGCAACTTGGTATAAATAATATTTATTTATAAAATTTAAATTCATTTTGAATTTAAATATTTTATCAAATAAATATTAAACCTTCCTTTAGCTTTGCAATAAACTTTCTTGGGTTTTTATGAAAAACCTTTTAACTTATGCTTCCACATAATATTAAAAATATTATGGAGCCCTTTTGCCTTTAACCTTACCTTTAACCTCTGCATTGTATTATGGAGCCCTTTTGCCTTTAACCTTACCTTTAACCTCTGCATTGTTCCTCTTGACCTTTGACATCATTAGAAGCTTCTTCCTGGATATTAATGACAACTTTATTTCTTGAAAAATTCCTTGACATCAATGACAACTCATGACAACTCGACTTAATGACTCAAAATGTCCAACAATCTCCCCCTTTGTCATTGATGGCAACCCAAATTATTTTTACTGAAAACTTGACTTTTCTTTTGTTCTACTCCCCTTGTGACATTGCTCCCCCTGGCTCAATGCTCTTTCCTTTTTACTCAAATACCAAATCTCTCCCCCTTACTCAAATCTCTCCCCCTTTGACATCAATGGCAAAGGGTCACCTTTGGGGCTCAGGGCTAAGAATGAGCCTCTTAGCTTAGCCCCTCCCCCACCTTCTCTTGAGGTGGTTAATTCTGGGGTGGGAGTATTTCTACTCCCAGAAAGCATTGTTCTTTACCTTTATCCTCTTTTCTTCTTATCTGATCCTTATGATTCCTCTAACTATTTCTTTCCATGTCCATGTTCCATGTTCTTGTTCCTATTCATATCCATGTTCCTATTCCTGTTCCTACTTGATTCTAGAATGTCTACTCTACACCACTTTGTTGTGTGACCATCATTATTGCACTTATAACACTTAATGTTATTATTCCTTGGAGGTGCAAATATCTTAGGATTTCTCCTAGTGAAGCCATATCCTCTTCTATCATGAACCCTGCAATTCATTGCCTTGTGACCAAACTGATTACATGAGTAGCAATACCCATGGAAAAGTTATATGTTCCCATATTCTTATCTTTCATGTGTCCTACACTATGAAGCCATATGTCCAAACCTGTGACATGAAAAACATCTTCCATTGAAGTTTCCTTGTCTTGACCTCATTGGTCTCTTAGTCTCTCTTGACCTATTCTGATTGTTGTTCCATCTGTATCTTCTTTGTGCATTGTTCATATTCTTGTTGAACTCTCTATTGTCCAACTCATCCTCAGATGTCTCACTCTCTTTTACACTATCTTCTTCTGAAATATCTTCATCTGAAGTTTCTTCTCCTCCAAAACTTGAGGTTGACTCTCCTTCCCATTTCTTTTGAACCTGTTCAAATCCAAGACCTGTCTTGCTTGATGTAGGCTTTTGTACTTTGATGAACTTATCCAAGTTCTTTGAGTTATTTTTGAACCCTTTTAGCTTGACCTTGGAGTCTTCTAAATCTTCTCTTAGTAGTGCCACTTCTTGTGTTAACTTTTCACATTCTAAGATCTTTGCTTCTAACTTATCCTTGAACCTTTTTGCCTTAGCCTTTGATTTTTCTAAATCTTCTATAAGCAATCTTCTCTCTTCATCACATTCTTGAAACTGAATTTCAAGTTTAGAGTGTTGCTTCCTTACCTTATTTACCGTGTCAAGGGCATAAATAAGTTCTCCCTTGAGATCATATCCATATTTCTCTGAATATTCCTCTATTTGTTTACCTTTGTCCACATCTTTATTTTCTATTGGCTTGTCTTCTATAGGATCACCTACTTCTTCTTCTAATGCCATTAGAAGGTTTTCATCTAGTCCTTCAAGTGCATCCTCATATTCATCATCACTAAAACTATAGCCATCCCTTGTACAATCATCTTCAAGATGTCCAAAGTTACCACATCTAAAACACTTGAGAATTATTGGAGTCCTTTTCTTAACTTGTTCTTTTTCTTCAATCATAAATAGGACTTCATCTCTATCATTATCTGAAAAACTAGCATCACTATCACTTGAGTACTTACTTGCATTATCCGCATAGTAGCTCCTCTTTTGTCTTTGAAAGAACTTCTTTCCTTGTCTGCTTTGTCCATCCTTGCTTTTCTTTTGGTGCCTATATCTTTTTGATTCCCTGTTCTTATGATCCTATTTCTCTTCATCATTGTTATTCTTAGCTTCTTGACAATCATTTGCATAATGTCCATACCTTCCATAATTGAAACATTTAACAGATCTTGTATCTCTAGATCTTCTTGAATCCTTATCTCTTCTACCATAATTAGCTTCTTCATCACTGGATGACTCATTGCTTGATTCTGACTTCTTACCCTTTGTCTTCTTGATTGCTTTGAATGTTGCTTCCTTCTGGGGAATAGGATCTTTTGTTCTTATCTCATGTGTTGTAAGAATACCAAGCAACATATCTCTTGTCAAAGTATCACCATCCATTGACACTTCTATAGCAGAAACCTTTTCACTGAATCTTTTTGGAAGAGTTCTTAAGACTTTATCACAAACATCTGATTCATCAATCTTCATTCCAAGTCCTTGCATAGCATTAACAACCTCATCAATTCAAAGTAGATAAGTACTAATGTTTTCCTCATCCTTCATTCTCAATTCTTCAAATTTTCCTTTGAGATTTTGCATCTTTGCTTTCTTGACACATTTATCTCCTTCATATATAGTTTGCAATTTATCCCACATTTCTTTTGCAGTTTGACAATGCATAACTTTCATAGACTCTGTTCTATGCAAACCTCTCAAAAGTGCATTCATTGCTTTTGAATTGTAATGTTGTAGGAGCTTACCTTCCTTATATGTAGGAGGATTAATCAAGGGATCGTATCCAATTTCAACTGCTTCCCAAATTTCATTGCCAAGTGCCATCAAGTAGATCTTCATTCTCAAACTCCAATATATATAGTCACTTCCATAAAATACTGGTGCTGAATTATCTGAGGACACATTCTTAGAATCCATTGTGTTCTTGTTAGCTTTTCCTTCAAGTTGTTAAACTCTTTCGAAGGAACCCGCTCTGATACCAATTGAAGAACACAAGCTTATATTGAGAGGGGGGTGAACAGTATAAGACCACTTTTTACTTTTCTTTCCAAATCAATATTATGCAATGTATAGATAGCAATATCAACAACAATAATCAAAGCAATGCACAAATCACCACACACAATAGAGACACCACAATTTACATGGTTCACCCAATGTGGGCTACTCCACGGAGAAAATATTTCACTAAAATTTTCTCAATCAATCTCTTGGGAATCCTTTCCCTATTACAATGTTTATGGACCTCTATCCAAAGGAGACACCAATCCCCTAAATCAAGTTCATGGATCTCTATCCACTAGGAGAACTCCTTCTCCTCTACTCTGGATGGTGATCCTCTTGAAGACTACTGCCTCCACTGCACTGGCTTGTGGATCTCTCTCCACTGAAGACTCTTGTCCCCACTTAAAAGACCTATCCTCACTACCCTGGCTGATGGATCTCTATCCACTAGAGACTACTATCCTCTCTACTCTATCACCTCCAAAGCTCTATCTCAAATCTACACTAAACATAGTCCTTTAGTCTAGCACAAATCTGCTCAATATCTATCTCTAGTCTAGCACAAATCTATCCTCAAATCTGCACCAAAATCTATCCTCAAATCTGCTCAACAAGTCCACACAAAACTTGCTTAAATCTGCTCAACAAGTCCACACAAAACTTGCTCAAATATGCTCAACAAGTCCACATAGAACTTGCTCAAATATGCTCAACAAGTCCACATAGAACTTGTCCAATATTCTCAACAAGTCCACACAGAACTTGCTCAAATATGCTCAACAAGTCCACACAAAACTTGTCCAATCTGCTCAACAAGTCCACACAGAACTTGCTCAAATATTCTCAACAAGTCCACACAGAACTTGTCCAATCTGCTCAACAAGTCCACATAGAACTTGCTCAAATATGCTCAACAAGTCCACATAGAACTTGCTCCAATATGCTCAACAAGTCCACATAGAACTTGCTCAAATATGCTCAACAAGTCCACACAGAACTTGTCCAATATGCTCAACAAGTCCACACTAGAACTTGTTCAAATCTGCTCAATAAGTCCTCTCAAGAACTTATCCAAATATGTATTGTAAGCTTCCACAAAAGCTCACACAAAAATCAGTCCACAAGTCTCCTCAAAGACTTACCTCAAATCTGCTCAATTACTTTCAATCACTCTCTTAGAAACATAAGGAGAATTGTTAGAGACTCAATATGCTTCAAATTCAACTCAATGCTCAATCACTTTCTCAACTCAATTCAAAATATAGAATAGTTTGTTTTATGGAACTTGAACAATCACTTCACACATCCACTTGACTAGGCTCAACCAACTCTACTCAACCAATCACTCAATGAAACACCCCTTTCTCACAAACCCTAGTCCAAGCATGTAAACACCAACTCAAAATATTTCCAACAATTGCTCAACAACAAATCTCACATAACAATGATACTCATGATCTTTGCAAACCCTAGTTCAAGTTCTTCACTCAACAACTCACTTCAACAACAATGCTTATGAAACAACTCTCACATAACAATGATACTCATGTTCTTTTCAAACCCTAGTTCTTTGCTCAACAACTCACTTCAACAACAATGCTTATAAAACAATCTTCACATATCAATGATACTCAAACCCTAGTTCAAGTTCTTTACACAACCAATAGCTTCAACAACAATGCTTATAAAACAATCCTTTATTCTAGAAAAACTTGAAGCATTATCTCAACACTCTCAATAGGAAATCCTAATCAAGTCCTTTTCACTCCAAACTTATTTTCCAGAAAACCAATCAATCAACTCAACTATGGAAGAATGTGCTCATACCTTTTTCTTGATGATGAAGGGATCTCATAAATCTGCCACAACAACAAACACTCTTTTTCCAAGCTCAAGAAGTTATAAGATGATAAACTCCCTCAAAAATTACAATGTAAATATCAAAACACATACACCTTATCACTCCATATTTAAGAAAACATTCTTCAACCTTTACAAAAATTAATTCACCAAATACACCTTATAATCTCCCAATGATAATAATAATCAATGACAAGAATAATGTTAATGCAATATTCTTTCTCAAAAATAACTCTATGCAAGAAATCCCTTTTATCCTTTAAATCCTCAACAAATCAATGTGACAAACACTTTATTCAAAATAAAGCTAACTCCTTATTCCTCCAATATACCAAAAATAATAATCAATATAAAAAATTTAAGCAACCCTTTTATCTCCCTAAGACCTCATGTCAAAACTTTAGGCACATAAAATATTACACACAAAAATTAATACCTCTTGCCTTGGAAGGGATTCGAACTCATGGCGCTTCCTCAACCAATGCCCTAGCCATGGCTCCAACCATCGCACGAGCTAGGTGCTCGCTTGGGGAGAAGAGGGCACCACGTGCTCCAAAAACTCCCCACCTTGCTTAGCATAAAACGTGCGCCTTTCCTTTGGCGCTCTCCAACACCAATGCAACCACCAAAATGCTGCCATTGCATTTCGAACATAGGTCTCCTGGCACCCAACACTCTAACGTTGTCCTCTTTGCCACTAGGCCATGCTTCCCAATTGGCGCTTGGTCAATTCACGTTGTTCCTCTTAAACGTTATTCGTTGGCGCTAAACACATTAACCACTTCGCATATTCCGCATGAGTCAACACAATTGCACGCATACATTAATCGAGCAAAAGGATAAGTTTTAATGCCTTTTAGGCATTGGTATTTATAATGGTTTCCCTCCTTTATGCAAAACGTCGGTGCTCGAATTTCCTCCAATGTATTAGACGTCGACGCTTGTTTATCCCTTTGACCTTATTAATTTATAAAATATTTAAATTCATTTGAATTTAAATTTTATAAATTACTTCTTTAAAACCCTTGGTTTTATTTAGGCCACCTTTCATTTTGCAACTTGGTATAAATAATATTTATTTATAAAATTTAAATTCATTTTGAATTTAAATATTTTATCAAATAAATATTAAACCTTCCTTTAGCTTTGCAATAAACTTTCTTGGGTTTTTATGAAAAACCTTTTAACTTATGCTTCCACATAATATTAAAAATATTATGGAGCCCTTTTGCCTTTAACCTTACCTTTAACCTCTGCATTGTATTATGGAGCCCTTTTGCCTTTAACCTTACCTTTAACCTCTGCATTGTTCCTCTTGACCTTTGACATCATTAGAAGCTTCTTCCTGGATATTAATGACAACTTTGTTTCTTGAAAAATTCCTTGACATCAATGACAACTCATGACAACTCGACTTAATGACTCAAAATGTCCAACACATGACTCCTTATATCTCCCTTTTATAACTTGCAAAATAAAACTTTATAAATAACAAATTGACTCCTTATATCTTCTTTTAATAACTTGAAAAATAAAACTTTATAGTAATAACATGACACCTTATATCTCCCTTTTATCAAATTTAATTTAAAAAATTTACCCTTACCTTGCACAACAAAACTTAGCAATCGATGAACGAGATTCAACCTTATTACCTCTAGAAGAGTAGTGCCCTAATGTGGGCTTTGAAATTGTCTAGGCTAATCCAACAGATGAAACCAAAAGGGCACAATACAATACTTAACTCTTTCGTTGCGCTGTCTTGAACAACAAATGCTTTAGCAAAATAGGTGCCAAGGAGATTCGACCCATGAACCTTCCGCACCGTAGTTCCCTAACACGGGCTAGAAAATCGACTGGGCTAGTCTAATGGATGAAACCAAAGGGGCACAATAAAATACTTAATACCTTCGTTGCACTATCTTGAATAGCAAACACTTTAGCAAAATAGGCATCGAGGATATTTGACCCTCGAACCTTCTGCACCGCAGTGCCCTAACATGAGTTAGACAACCTACTTGGCTACCCCAATGGATGAAAACCAAAGGGGCACGATAAAATACTTAACTCTTGCTTTGGAAAACTGCTATGCCTCCAAACTTGCGCTCCTCTCCTCCCTTGTCTTCTACTCACTGCTCGCTCTCATCTAGAAGGATATTCAATTTTCTTACAACCTTGCAAAATGAATTATTGCCTCATATAAATATGCTTTTCCTTTGTCTTTCATGCCCAAGGAGGTCGGCCCATCATTTAAACATTTGGTTTTTTCATTTTTGTATGGTGTGCTCAAGGAGGTCGGCCCATGCATATTTAATTTTTGAATTTCAAACTCACTTCAAGTCGGTCCACTCTTTTTACCTTTATATTATAATATTAAATCTATGATTTAAATATTATAATATTTGAATATCTTTTTAAATATTTTGATTTAAATATTAAATCACCCTT
The DNA here is from genome assembly GCA_028583015.1 of Wollemia nobilis. NCBI lineage: Eukaryota > Viridiplantae > Streptophyta > Pinopsida > Araucariales > Araucariaceae > Wollemia > Wollemia nobilis. The sequence continues at coordinate 15,563,260 of JAQPPZ010015100.1, forward strand.
GAAGATATCTGTCTTGACATCAATGACAACTCATATGATTAAATCACCCTTGAAGATATCTGCCTTGACATCAATGACAACTCAATAATTCTAACACCATGAGTTAACTTTAACTTTTTAATCAAATGGCACAATCTCAACTAGATAAATTTATTGAATTTCAAGGTTGAGATCAAGGTTGAAATCTTTCCAAGATATAGATGTATGATTACAAAATCATTTTTATATCACTATTTGATTACAATTTAATATGAGTGGGACCCGTTTTAATCCCATATAATCAACTAATTTTTTTTATCAAAATCCATTATGATAAAATTTGAATCAATATAATGAGTTAAAGAAGGGTACTACAAAAATATTCCATTTGATGTTGTATATGTTAAGAGTTTGGGTGCATGGAAAAAGTTTGGAAAGTAAAAACAATCAAGAAACAGATGAAAAGTTTTGTTCAAGGGTAAAACCCAAAATTAAACCAACAAGAATATATTATAGTAGAACACATCTCAAATTGAGGATTTTCCAATTCCAAAAAAGTGCCTAAAAAAATATTTTTCAATTTTAAATAAATGACCTTCATGATTCATAGGGGTAAATATGAAAAGAAACCAAGTAATATTCATAGAATGAGAAATTAAAATCAACAAGGACAACTTTTAAAAGAATTACAATTGTAAAATAAGTGAAAGAGTTAATTTTCAAGGTGAGAAAATGAAAAAGTTAAGTTTTAGATAAGCAAATCATATTCATTTCTAAAACCTTATTCATTTTATCAAATAATCAAATAATATTTTATCTGCAATAAAAAATGAAAGTAGTATATGCATGCCATAAAGAATCTATAGCATAATACTTGATGTGAATAATCCTACAAATAATCTATCCTTTGTGTCCTTTCATAATCCAAATAATATGACTCAGCCTCAAGCATCTAATGCTCAAGTCACCCCTCCTACTAGTATGACTTCATCTCAAAGCCCACCTAGATCTCGCTTGTCTAAGACAACAAATATTTCATCTAGATAGTCTATACCACCAAATGCAAGTTATTTTGGATAATTTTTTATTCCTAACAAAAGGTAAAGTTTTTCTTAAAATTTACAAGTATAAATTGGTCAAATAGGGGCACAAAGTATAGAAGGAAACCCTTGGGTCAACACCACCTCCAACCAATTAGATATTCCAAAATCTACAACAATGTTTACCTTTCTAAATTTAGCAAGTTTATCCATAATATTTGTAGTATCTTTCATTGTTACAAAACATGCAAACTCCTCCAAATCAACAATAGGATTATCCTAATCACACCCTCTTCTTTTCAAATGCTAAACCCTTCTTTCTTGCCACCTTATTATACTACATATCAATACCCTAAAATACCTCTATATCCACTATATGTGGCTCTACCTCAAGGTTACCTTGTATAATATTACCCAATACAATATGGATAACTTCCACAAAATAATATAGCATCTCAACATCCTTGATCTCAAAATCAACTTCCCAATTTGACCTATAAAGGACCACTAAATCTAAGGGCATATAACCCTATCCCACCTATGAGTATGAAAGAGTTACCTACCTTTGATGGAAGTGGGAATAAGACATCGTTGAATCACCTCAATGAGCTATCTACACTCATTTTAGTTCATTCAATTTAGGATGAAGACATTATGGTACCCTTATCTATTATTTGCATGATAAAGTTATTTTTGGGTATATAGGTTTACCTACTTATTCTATGCCAGTTTGATTTCAATTATAGAACCTTTCATGCATATATTTGGTAGTAGGGATAATGGTATTGTATTTTATTTCAATTAAATGCTATGCAAAGGAATTCTAAAGAAAACATTCATGATTACAATACTAAATTTTTAAGGACATTCAATTTATTTCTACCAAACATTATGCCAAATGAAGAATATGCATTATTGTATTACATCAAAGGCTTACAATATGATTTATCATTAAGGTTTGTAATGCTAACCATATCACTTTAGTTATAACCTTTGAATAAATAGTCCATGAAAAATATGTTTTGATTAGGGTAGGAAAGTTACTATCTATTTCACCCATGGCTTATGCTACCCATGTCACCCAAAATATATAAAGCCTTGGATCTATGCCATCCATATCACTTGGTCCTAATGTCCAATTGTCTACCTATTGAACCCTTTATTTATACATCATAACACATCTAAGATAAAATTCATTGTTGATTGTTTTATTCCAACCATAATTTCCAACCCTACCTACTCCATAAAGCAATAGTGATGATAAAACCTTTATGGACCAATACAAGCTCAACATGAAAGAAATATTAGATACAATAAAGACCTTGAAATATAAGCATGACTAGAAATACTAAGCTGAATAGGTAGCTACCTTGGATCAAATGGCACTAGAAATAAATCAACTTACTTATAAGCAACTTGTCAAAAATCATCTAGCATACCGAGTTCAAGCGCAGTAGGTTGGTCCCTACCTTTCCAAATTCTAACAATGCAATATTTTCCAATTTTAGTGTTGTTAAAGGGGACAAGGATTCTACTTTGGAAGATAATACCATATACATAAATCAATAAGAGGTCTATACCAAGAGTAAAATAAAATTATTACAATAACATAAAAATAGACTGAGGTGAACAAAGACACTACGATACTTAGGAGAGGAAGGCCGCCATTGCACTTACAAGATAATATACTAGTAACAACTACACAACAAGAAAAGTAGAGTGAAAATGCCAGAGAAAACATGATTGACACATCCCAAGTAGATTTTCAAGCCAATAAGTATAAATAGACATATAAAGGAAAGGAGCCAAAATGAAATGAATCTACCTACAACAGTAAAAATAATATAGAAATATGCACCAAAGTGGAAAATGAAACACGAGGTTTATTAATTGCTTGAAATATTATACTATTGTAGGTAACTTTAAGGGGGCTACTTCCTCTAGACCTCCTAATACAAAAATGCAATTTTTCCTCCCTCTTCTCTCATTAAAATAAAATATATAATAAGGAACCATATAATGTCTTACAAACCCTAATCCTAACCCTAAATAGACTTTGGATCCCACTAACTAGTTACAATACTAACTACTACTAGTAACATGACTTATTATAATAATTAAATAGTTAGGACATAAGGGTCCTAACATGCCCTCCTCCTTCAAAAGCTTTGCAATCAAAGCTTAAAATGTGGAAACTATTGTTAAATCTGGTGGAGTGGATCCCATTTTGCATCTTCCAACTATAAACCCTGTAAGTGCACCAACAACTCAGTAAGAGTGTGAATACAAAGTTGGCAAGATTGACAATCTAATATTATTGCTAGCTTGAGAAGAATTAACCCTTCACTACCAAGCTTAGTCAAGGTTGTTTGCAACCAAACATGTTGACCAAAAAACTTCTTCAAACAAGAGACATGAAAACTAGGTGGATCTTGAAGGTGGATGGAAGGTCCAATTTATAAGCCACTGATCCAATGCATTGTAAAATGTGATAAGACCCATAGAATTTGGAAGCTAACTTTTGATAAATTATTTATCTTCAGGGATGCTTGCTTATAGGGATGCAAACATAAAAATACCATATCACCTTCAACAAAGAACTGCTCAAAGAGGTGTTGATCAACTTATTTCTTCATTAGATTTTGGGCCTCTATCAAGTTGTCCTTGAGAGCTCAAATGATTTTCTTCTTACTGGAGAGAGAGGAATACATAACTTCTACCTTAGAGATACTTGGAATGTAGGAAATGAGTGAGCATGGGGATTACCTTTAACTAGTTCATAAGGTGTTATATTTTTTCCATATGATATGTCATGTTGTACCACCATTCTACCAAGGAAAACCACTTTGCCTAGTGAGTTTGTTTCTTGGAGATAAAGCAATGTAAGTAGATATCTCGACACCTATTGAAAATTTCTATTTAGCCATCAATTTGTGGGTGATATACCAATATCATGATAAGGTGTGTTCCCTAGAGCTTAAAGAGTTCCTTTCAAAATATGCGAGTGAATATTGGATCTTGGTTATGTACTATAGAAGTTGCATTCCATGGAGGAAAACAATTTGATCAAGGAAGGTTTAGGTGATAGTGGAGGCTTTATATGGGTGGGACAGTGGACAAAAGTGGGCATACTTGGAGACACACTCCACCACCATAAAAGTGACTAATTTTTCTTTAACTTGGATAATCCTTCTATAAAATCCATGGATATATTAGTCCAAACTCTTGTTTGAATTAGTATGGGTTACAATAACCCTAGGGTATTGCTTGTTTCTCCCTTGTGACATTGATAGATTTTACATTCTTTAAAAAATATTTCTGCAAAATATTTTCTACAAGAGTCGAGTATAGATAGTTGAACTATAAATTAACATAATACACCCTTTGTAGCATAAATAATTTCCATCCCAAGAGTTATCAGGTTTGTTTCTTGGATTGTAAGTGATCTATTAAAGGAGTTATTGAACTGAAACATCTAGATGCCATTTCTGTTGAATCTTTTACACCCAATCGGGTATTGGTAAGTATAAAGCACACAATGATAACATAGCTTCAAACTTGTGGGAGAGAGCATCAACAATCATATTATCCTTACCCTTCTTATATACAATCTCTTAATCATAACCTAGAAGTTTAGAGACCCATTGTTGTTGTTTTAAAGAAGACACACACTACTCCAAGAATTATTTAAGGTTATGATACTAGGTATTAATATGAAATTTTTGGACCACAAGATAAGCACACCATTTAGTCATTGTATGAATTATGACAAGCATCTCTTACTCTAATTTGATCTCATCAAATTCTTCCTTGCAAGGGCTTTTCTGTTTAAGACCAAAGGTCATCCTTGTTTTACCAATACAATTTAGATATCAATTCTAGAGGCATCATTCTTAATAGTAAATGGTTTAGATAAATCTAGAATGGCTAAGATAGGTGGTATATACATAACTTACTTATGAGAATCAAAATTTGTTGAATTTCCTTGGTCCATGCAAATGCATTCTTTATTAGCAAGGTGGTTAGAGGGGATGCAATATTAACAAAGTCTTTCATAAACTTATGACAATGCCCTATGAGCCCTAAAAATCCATGAATATTCTTGAGAGTTTTTTAAGTTGGTCAAGTTTGCATATATTCAATCTTCTTATGGTCCACATTTACTCATTGGATGATATTATATGTTCAAGAGTTACCCAAAGGAACACTTGGAATACCTAGAAAACAATTGGTTGTCAACTTGAATTTGAAGTGTTTGATCCAAGTAAACTAAGTGTTCATCCCATATTTTGTTATAGACCAAGATAACATCAAAGAAATAAAAATGATTTTTTTGAGGAATGGATGAAATATCTCATTCATCAAGGTTTAGAATGTGGATGGGACATTTGTAAGGCCAAAGAGCATAATAGAAAATTCATAGTGACCTTCATGGGTGCAAATATTGGTGTTGGGGATATCTTCTTCTTAGAGGTAAATATAGTAATATCCTGATAGATAATTAATAATTAAATATTAGTTTTATATTTCAATAAAAAAATAGGCTCTAAAAAAGCATCTAGCAAGCCTTCTAGCCTTATCTTGCAAAAAGGACATTAAATGTGGTCTTATCTTTATGGATGCACCTAGTTTTGGCCAATGGTTTTATCATCAAATATGATTTTTAAAGGCATGTGATGCCTATAAATATGCATTATTGATCAACGAAAAGGTATTATAGACCCAATATCTTTTGTTTCCACATTAGTTGGTATCAGAGCACTCAATCTATTTATGGATTGGGTTTGTTATGCCTCTTACACATGTTGAAATTGAGAGCCTTGATATTTGCTATGTAGCCTTCATCACAACAAGGTGATCAACCAAAAACACCTCCAAAACATCTCTATGTAGGATATGGCATAACAGATCAAGGATATTTGCACTAAGGTTATCTTCATCATGTCAAATATGGACAACATAAACCTATATGAGGGCCTCAATGATATGACCCTAAGCTTGGAATTGAATATGGTGACTCTTACCCCTTCGATATCGTCTCCACCTATGATAAAATTAATCTTGATAATCTTAACCTTGTTTTGAACAATGAGATTGAGAAATTTTAGAAGAATATATTTGAAGGCCTCTACATCATGGAAGCAGGGGAAATGATAACCCCTCTCATGGCCAAATAAGCATGGCTCTTTCTATCACCATTCATTTATATCTATAGTTTCCCATTTTGCAAACCCTATCAAGTTCATTCCTAGAGCATGTTTTGCATCCTTACACCTTTTTTTGGAATCCTTACCTTTTCCATCAAAAGTTTTTTATTGCACAATAACTTTAAACAACTACTACAATGCCACCACCATGGTGATATAATCCTAAAATTCCTCCTCCCTTGTATACTTTTCAAGTGCCATAATGCCAACACCAACACCAACCTTGCTTCCACATATAGGTGCTTCTCTAGCTATCTTCACATGCAATCTCATGCTCTATCCTATAGATACCCCGTACATCAATCTCAACCAGAACTGCCTACCTCCATGGCCACCTACATGAATTTCTACACTCAGATCATGTTTTAATTTCCTTATTTCAACAACAATGGTGGACTTAGATACCTATATTCTAGTGCAAACATCTCTTTTCTCATCATCGACACACTCAACCAACTTTTAGTGCCTTATTATATCTAACATAAGTTCTAGTGATCCACTTTGCTCATTGATGTTGTGCAACAACAATCGTTACAATAGGATCCAAGATCCCAATCTTGTTGATTGAGGTTCAAATCATGACCTAGCTTATGTCATTAACCAACACCAATTGAGTCATGGGATATCTCTCTAACTCTTCCATGGGCAATATCATCCCCACTAACTCAATGATAATAAAACAATGATATTAGTAATGAGAGCAATAATTGTGGAAAACAAGAATTTCCAAGCATTAAGCTCATACTCCACTCAACCCTCGTAGCTCGTCACCTATGTTTGGATGTCTCTGATATGTGCCTTCAGTGTATGGTTGACCACCCTATCTATTGTAGTATTGTAGTGATGTGAAGATTCACCAATTTAACCCCTATTTCTTCACCTTATACTGATGATATTGATCTCGACTCAAGCTCAAATATGTATATAGAGGATTGTAATGTGAGCAATAGGGATGCCATCATATCTATTATAAGCATTGTCTATCACATCATAGGCACAACTCTAGGTTTTTAAGGATATCCATTGATAACCCAACCTTCAATGGGATCTAGCACATTCTCATAGAACACGTTAACATTCAAAACTCAGTGACACCATGTATGATTTCCTTCCACTAAGGATTTTGTCTAGTTCTCATACAAGTTCTAGTTCTAAAACTATTGATGCTTGTTTGACTTTATCCACTAGCCATCTGGCCACATGCTCGGCATCGACGTATCTCCATCGTGGGAGGTCCCTACAAAGATTTTTGTACACATCCACTTTTTGGCTTGTGACACATTTCATGATGCCTCTATTTTTAGCCTTCTTTCGATAGCCCCACCAAGTGTGAAATAGCATGCACATCCACATATACAAGGGTAAGAAATAAATAACACATGGAAGGGAGGATATATAGAAAAACATAATGAGCTATGATAATTATTCCTCATTTTAACACTTAATTATTCCATATGTATTATGTGAAGGGTACCTCAATGCCTTATATTTTATTTTCTTTCATATGTACAAGTATGTGATAAACAAGGAGTTGAAGATTTTATTTTTCCATAAAGCATTAGAATATTCCAAAAATATTCCTTCTTATATTTTTGTTGGAGGTAAAACATTCCACATCGCTCTTTGCTACCTGGTAAAATCTTATTTTCTCACACATTGAGGCCCCTCTTAGTTACGAGTATAGGCTTATATATACTCATTGGAAATCATTTTTCATGACCGGTCCTATGAAAGCAAGATTTTTTGGTTTTGTAAAATCTCATATGGCTAAAGATACATAAAATTTCTTGTTGCCTACCTTCCAATTGTTGCACTCCTTAGCTATATCATACATTTTCTTCCTCCTATTTTGTAACACATTACATTCCAATGCTTTTTTTGTTGAGAGGAATGATAGGGAATTAATAATTAAATATTAGTCTTAGGTTTCAATTAAAAATAGGCTCTAAAAAAGCATTTGTTAGGCCTTCTAGCCTTATCTTGCAAAAAGGGCATTAAATGTGATCTTATCTTATTTTATTGGTCACACCTGGTTTTGGCCAATGGTTTTGTTACCAAATGTGGTTTGTAAAGGCATATAATACCTATAAATATGAATTGTTGATCAATGAAAATATATTCTGGATTCAAGCTTTTTCAATTCCATACATACCCTAATATTAGGTCCAACTTTGAAAAGAAACAAGCCCCATGCAGTTCATCAAGAATTTCATCAATATTTTAGAATTAGAAACTTATACTTGAAAGTTATTTTATTTATTTCTCTAAAATCCACACAAAGATGCCATGAACCATATTTTTTTTTTTAATTAAGAAAATTGGTGAAGAATAGGGATTGATGCTTGGACAAATAATCCTTGCTTGGAGTAATTATTATACCATATTTTCAATTTTTATTTTTTGCATATAAGGATAGTGGTAGGGATAAATATTAGAGGGTGTACTTCCTGGAAATAACTAAAAGGTTGTTGGATTATAAGCTAAACTATCTTAAGTCCTAGTATAATTTATCCATAATATCTCAGGTCTAAATATAATTAATCAAGAATAGAACTAGATATAAGAGCAATCAAAGTATATACTAGACAATATAATTATAATAACATTCACCATAATATCAAATATGAATGTAAATAGCCAAAATCATTCATGTACAAGCATGAAATATACTTACAATAAAATTGCTCAAAATTTGTATACAATCTTCAATATTATAAATGCTTGCTATGGTGATCGTTTACATACCGTTTTCTCAATACATTGTATGGAGATTTATCTCCATAATATAGACATAGAAATGTGACTCTTCAATACTTGACTATTGCACTCCTCACATATCCTAGAGTTGCAACCTTTCATATTCTTTACATAATACAAGACTTTCATGTCCTTTGGCTTCTCATCTTACCACTTGTATACAAGACTCTTCACTCTCTACTTACATGCACACTTAACTCTATGACACTTGCACACTTATACATGATACTTACTCTCCTACATGAACTCTTAATACATGATACTTGTGCACATCCTCACATTACATATTTACACACTTACATACTTGACACTTGTGCACTTTCTTATTACACACTTGCTCACTAACATGCATGAAAATTGTGCATATCCTGCACATTACACTCTTACGTGACACTTGTGCATATCTTGCACATAGAAACTTACATAAAGAGGAAATATAAATCACACTCCTAAACTATAGACTCAAACCCTAATCTATTACATATTTACATTTGTACCATAAAGGTACCATGGGGGTATATTTGCATGTACCAAATAATGTAATATTCTCCAACACCCCCTATATTACATTATTTGGTTATTGAAGAATTTAGTATTCAATATTTGACTTCATCTTTGATCAAGTAACCTCACATTATACATGATCCACTACTACTTTAGATTCTTCTTCATCTTCAGTCTTAATTCTTACTCTTGTTATTAGGTTCTTACTCTAGAATTGCTTTGAATATTGGCATTATGCTTTGACTATCTTCCTCTTAACCTTTTTCATCTATTTCTTTAGTTTATTTATTCTATTATTTTCTATCTTGATCTTGATCTTGCCTTGTAGTATCTCTGAAATATTTTCTCTTGTATCTTGTTTTTCTATAACATTTGCAACATTAGTATCTTCAAAAATCTTTAGAGAATTTTCATGAATGTCTTCATTGATTAAGATTTTTACTATAAGAGCTTTGAATTCATTTCCTTCTAATGATTCTTCTAAATATTGAATTTCTTGAACTAAGTTCCCTTTTTTATTTTCTTCTCTTAATTGTAACTAATGTTGTTGACCACATCGATATTGAGGTTGATATTGATGTTGTTGTTGACTATATCGATAATGATGTTGATTTTGTCTTTTTTGAAGAGATTTATTCATATGATTTTGTTGATTTTGATTTCCTTGATTCAAAGGATTATATTTACAAAAATCTATACTATGATCCTTTCTTTTACATATATGATAGAATATTGATTTCCATTTAGATTTATACTTTGATGTAATATTTCTTGCTATATTTTCTTTAGATACCAAGGCATTATTAGTTGTTTCATCTTTGACTAAATTTTCAACTTCATATTTATGAAGAATATTGACTAAATAATCAAATATGGTTTCCTTACTTATTACTTGTAAATAAGTAACTAAATATTTATAACTGTCTTGAAGTGCTCTCAATGTAACTTGAGCAAGAAATTTATATTCTATCTTTTCTCCTAGAGTCAAACTTTTTACCTTTATATCTTCTAATTTTCAAAGAAAGAGTTCTATACTTTCTCCACTATTAACCTTTAAATAATACAATTGAGATTGTAAATTCAAAATTATTGCTTTAGTTTTTCCCTTCAAATATTTTACATAATGTATTCCATGCATCTATAGAAGTTTTTGCTCCACTTAAGTATGGTTGTATTTCATCAATTATTCCAAATGTAATTAACATGAGTTCCTTTGCATCACTTTAAATTTTTGTATTTCTCTTTCATCTTCAATAGGTTTTTTCTTTGTTCCATTTACTATTTTCCAAAGTTTTTCTATAGTAAGAATTGATTTCATTTTGTTTGACATAATGGAACTCATTCAAATTTGCAAAATTTAAAATTTTCAAAATCTTTAAAATACTTTGAAGTAGCAACCTTTTATCTCCCTACTAATTTAAATTTGTAAAATTTCAAAAGAACTTCAAATTTCAAAAATTTCTAATCTTCAAACTTTAAAAAAAAAAAAAAATCAAAATTTTATTCAAATATTTTAAATTCAAATCTACTAACTCTTCAAATTTCAAAAACCAAATTTTAAATTAAAAATTTTTAAATCCTATTTGAAGTAGAAAACCTTATCACTCAAAAATTTAATAAATATTAAAAAAATTCAAAAATCAAGAATTGAAATATTAATTTCAATATATAGTAGAAGTCCTTATAACTCCCTCCTTAATAATTAAAGTTCCTAAGTATTGTAATTATTTAACTTAGAACTTTAACAATTATCAAGTATTAACTAAGTTGGCAACCTTTGAACTTCCTCTTAATTATTAAAGTTTCTAAGGTTCAAAACTTTAAATAATACCATTCTTAGGACTTTAATAAATCAATAAAGGTAACTTTAATTACCTTTTCCACTTGATAGAATGCATAAGTAACACTCCGAGATTGATAAAAGTTATTGGATATGAGTGTTATGCTTGTGGAGTAATGCTCCCAAATCCATTGTTGTGATGGTAGATATTTAGGAAATATTCTTCCCTATGCTCTCATATTATTCTCCTGCTTTTTCAAAAATGAGGTGTTGCTTTTAACTGTGGAAAGCATTCATATTCTAGATTTGGAAAGATGTAATATTTTATATCAAATTGCTTCTTGTTCGTTGTTGTTACGACTCAGATTTGATATTGGTTCTGTAGGTTCCTTTGGTAGGTGATAGCTTTATTAGCTACAATGGCAAATAATGTCTATTCTAGGAAACATTGGTGTTGCTTACTTTGTTGGAGAATATTACATTATTTGGTACTTGCCAATGTACCACCTTGGTACATTATTATATTAGGTGTGTGTCTTATATTAGAGTGTGAGTTAATATTTTATGTAATGTAATAATGTGCAAGAAATGCACAAGTATCATGTAATTATGTGTGCAAGTGTTATGTATGTAAATGTGCACAAGTGTCCAATATGTAAGTGTGCACATGTGTCCTTAGATTAGGAAAAGTTATGTGAAGAGTCAAGTACAAGTGTGTGTTCAAGATAGAGTCATGTGTATGCAAGTGGTAAGTATAAGGAAGAGTCATGGTAACCAAGAGTCATTCTAGAATGGCTATATATTACTCCATAGAGGATGAGATTGTGTATATTGTCTATATGGTCCACATTGTCTATAGGATCTACAGAGTCTATAGAGCTTACATGACCTACATTGTATGAGAGTCTTGTAACACAAAGAGGAGTAATAAAAATTTACATACATTTGAGAAATTGGTATTATATGTGATCTTATTGTGCATATTTTACTCCTTATTTTTTGAATGTTATTACATATTAGTTGTTTCATATATTTTTGTTATATTATCTTATTGGATTATTACATTACAAATTTATTATATTTGATCTTGTGATTATATTCCTGTGAGTTTTATATTTGTTGTAAGGCTTCAAAAGCCATCAGTGGTATCCGAGCCACAAAAATATTGCTTGCATACAATTTGAAATTTGTAAAAGGCTAGAGTCTTCCCACAACTGTAGGAACAACTAGTGAAGACTAGGACTCAACAATAGAATTTGTAGAAGGCTAGAGTATTTCCACAAGGTTAAAAATAACTCGTGAAGACTAGGACTCAACAAGGATATTTCCACAAGGTTGAAGGATAACCTATGAATACTAGGATCCCTATTTGGGTGAATCAACTTGAAGACAATTGATTATTCAGGGCATAGCCAACCCTAACATTAATAGAAAGTTTTAGGGACAGAAATCCCTTGATATCAATACTAGATTCTTAAGTAATGCTAAAAAAGTTGTCTAAAATTTTATTGTAGTGAAAATTGATCTTCAAAAGTTGAGAAGCTTCCTACAACGAATAGAGAAGACTTTCATCTTCAATTTCCTGAAGACTGAAAGATTTTCTCATGTAGGAATTGATTTAAAGTTGTAGTAAAATAAGAGACATAGAAGGTACAAGGATACCTGCAAAAAGAGATTCCATAGAATATGGAAGAAAAAAAGAGGAGACCTAATAAAAATAGGTCCCATAGACAACAGATATAGGAGACCTACGGAAAAGTGGTCCCATATAAGTTAGAGTAAAAGAGGAGACCCAAGAGAATAGGTCCTAGAATTTGTAGAGATAGAAGACCCAAAAAAGAGGTCTCATATAAGCAAACTAAGTCAAAGGTAAAAGGAGTTTCAAGAAAGAAATTCCATTGATCATTAAAAAAATAAAGAGTGGCCATTAATCAAGTTTTGAAGAGAATAGAAAATAGAGAAAGAAGAGCTCCAAAAAAGTGTGTTTATATCAAGTTTGGGGCAATCGTTGTCATTCGATGACAAGCCCATAAGGTATAGAAGAAGTTCCATTGAAGAAAGGTAAAGCTTATTTAAGATAAGTTTAAGGTAGGAGACTCTAGAGAAGAGATAAATCATAGTGGCTTATCAGTAAAGAGACAAAGCCAATATTCAAGCTTCTTATTAAAAGATAAAAGGAGTTTATTTTATTATTATTTTTAAAATATTTTAAAATTTTAAGTGAATCACGTATAGAAGATTTTCCAGGATTTGTTGTAAAATAAAAGTGATTAAAAAGCATACATCTATTCAGCCAACAAATAGTTAATATCTAAGCATCAACATGAGCGTCATTTAAGCAATTGTTGTTGAGTATTTATTTGCCATGGAATGTATGCAGTAAGGTTAAATCTAAAATACATAAAGTGTGTTTGATTAGAAGCCAAAACAACAAGCATAGACACACCTAAGGAAGTGCTAGAATAGGCAGGTGAAGCACTCAAACAACAAGCAAAAGTGAAGGGTCATAATAGCACCTTAAAAGCAATATTCAAAGCAAGCAAGAAGACTTGACAAAGGTTGAAGCAAAATAAATATAGAGATAGAATATCTCTATAGATTCAAACAAGGAAAAGCGTCTGAAAATATTATTTTAAACCTTATGTGTTTGACAATAAGCTTAAGTTCACATAAGTTTCTTTCGACGTCAAAGGTTGCAACATGTGATAGTGGTGGAAGCATATTACCTAAACTTGCATAAAATCACAACAAAGAGATGTTAGGTATAAATCCAAACACAGAAAAAACGAGTGCAATATTTGGACTCCAAGCATAGAATAAAAGTCTAGCGTAGAACAAGGTCAAGAGGTGACATAAAAATAAGGTATAGAATGAAGGCTCTAAGGTAGATAAATGAGCAATGATAGAGTGTCACCCGAGAAGGAAATAGAGCATTAAGAGAGTAATAGAAGAGTGCCACCCAAGAGGGAACCTAAGCACCTAGAGAGCAACGAGAGATCACCACCTAAGAAGAAATTGAAGCATCAAGAGAGCAAAAAAAAAGTGTCAACCAAGAGGGAACCTAAGTGCCAAGATATCATTGAATCTTCACCAATCGAGAGAAGGAAACTCGAGCACCAGAAAGCAACATACCAAGGGAAGAAAAAGGATAAGTGAGAGCTACAAACCGAAAGGAAGTGCTAGAAAGTAACATATCAGGTGAAGTGAGAAGTCAAAACGCCATCCAAAATAAAGATATTCAAGCGCTATATTTGGAAAAAAATATAACATTTTTAAATACCATTAGTTTAAGTAGAAAATCAAAGAGCCAAGCATCAATCTAGAATTTTGAAGAAGCTAACCAACATATTCAAAGTGTAGGCAGAAGTGAAACATTACCTATTTGAGTATAGAATAAAATCACCACATTGGAGTATTCCAAATGATTCACTTGGTAGGGAAATGTTCTTTAAAAGGAGGAGTTATTCCATGAAGTTGGTACATGCTCCAAGACAATGAAACACCCAATAAGTTGGACAATGCATAAAATTGAATGCACAAAGGAAGAGTAAAAATGCCAAATCTAAGGTGAAGTAAGGTTGAACGTGTCAAAGAGGAGAGACAAATGTGCCAAAAGAATATCAACATGCCAGAGAAGAATTAGATGTACCAAAGCTAAGGTGAAGGAAGGTTGAACGCATTAGAGAGGAGAGACGAATATGCCAAAAGAATATCAATATGCCAAAGAAGAATTAGATGTACCAAAGCTAAGGTATAAAATATTTAATTCAAATTTTTAAATCTTTCTAAAGTCTAAAGGAGTAATAAGGTTAATTTTTATTATTCTAAGGTTTAAGTTAATTATAGGAGAAATAAGGTGTTTAATACTTTAATAGTAACCTTAGTCATTCTAAGTGCAATTGGAGAAATAAGTAGTTATAGTATTATTTGTTCAAATATTTTTAAAGTGATTTAAATTTGAAAGATTTGTTTTTTAAAATTGAAACTAAAATAATATCTGCAAATTATTAATTCTTAATAATTAAGGTATTCTACATCAAACATAGGAAAACTATATTTGCAAAATTCTTAATTTTATAGCTTCTATTTGACTAGGGAGCCATAAGGTATTCAACTACAAAAGGTTTTTGAAAATATAGAAATTTGAAATAACTATCATTCAAAAACTAGGGAGATACAAGGTAGTTTACATCAAAGGAAATTCATGGATGAAATAATTAAGAATGCATTGCATGCACTGAGATTTTACTCACAAAAATTAATAAATAATTTTTATGGAGAGAAACACATATTTAATGTTCTAAAAGATAAATTGACTTTATTTTTTAAAGAAGCAAAATAAGGAAAATTCACAACTCTTATAGGTTATCTTCATGAAAAAAATTTCAGGTCATGGTGGGATTCTCAAAACACCATTATATTTACTTCAAAAGAATGTTTAATGATGTATCTTTCATTAATTAGTTTTGAGTTTTTTCAAGGGAAGATACAAATAGAAAAAAATGATACATATGATAGTCTCAAATAAGAAACATTGAAATCAAAATCATATTATTGTGATGATTTACTAACTCAATGCTTAGAATATATACCATCAGATATATCACAAATGAAATTACAAAAAAATAAAAGAAGAAAGAGGAAGAGAAGGAATCACATAAAAACAATAGGAAACCTGAATCCAAATACAAGATCAAGCAAGGAGAAGATGAAGATTAGAAAGTTTAGAAAAAGGCAAAAAGAGAATAGAGGAAGCACAAGAACCAAGAGCACATGAAGGATCCAAACATTAATCTATTGGAGGTAAGGATAAAGATTGTATTGAAGACTAAATTCTTCAATAACCAAATAATGCTATACAGGGGGATGTTGGAGAATATTACATTATTTGGTACTTGTCAATGTACCACCTTGGTACATTATTAGATTAGGTGTGTGTCTTAGATTAGAGTGTGAGTTAATATTTTATGTAATGTAATAATGTGTAAGAAATGCACAAGTATCATGTAATTATGTGTGCAAGTGTTATGTATGTAAATGTGCACAAGTGTCCAATATGTAAGTGTGCACATGTGTCCTTAGATTAGGAAAATTATTATTAAGAGTCAAATACAAGTGTGTGTTCAAGATACAATTATGTGTATGCAAAAGGCAAGTATACGGAAGAGTCATGGTAACCAAGATTCATTCTAAAATGGCTATATATTACTCCATAGAGGATGAGGTTGGGTACATTGTCTATATGGTCCACATTTTCTATAGGATCTACAGAGTCTATAGAGCTTACATGACCTACATTGTATGAGAGTCTTGTAACACAAAGAGGAGTAATACAAGTTTACATACATTTGAGAAATTGGTATTATATGTGATCTTATTGTGCATATTTTACTCCTTATTTGTTGAATGTTATTACATATTAGTTGTTTCATATATCTTTGTTATATTATCTTATTGGATTATTACATTGCAACTTTATTATATTTGATCATGTGATTATATTCCTGTGAGTTTTATATTTGTTGTAAGGCTTCAAAAGCCATCATACTTTGGTAGACATTGGCATTGCATAGAAAATTTGATTCGTCTAGAACTTTGACTTTGGCTAGAATATTGGATTTACCTGGAACGTTGACCGTAGTTAGAATGTTAGCCTTCTAGATGTCTCTACTTGATGATTTATCTCTTAGATGAGCTTCTTTGATGGTTGGTTGTCTTTGAAGAATAGTTTGAATCTCCTTCATTCTCAAGTGTCTTTGTGAGACTATCCAACTTCTCAAGAATATTATGGTTCTCTTGGATTCTCTTTTTCTCTTGTTGTCTTTGAGACAATCTAACTTCTATGGTACTCTAGCTCTTGCTTCAACTTTGATCTGTGCTTTATTCTGTAGTTTGTCTCTTGACTTCAAATATACACTCATTTTAATTTCTTTTGCAGTCTGATTCTTGACTTCAACTCTGCACTCTTTTTACTTTCTTTTACAATATGGATCTTGAATTTGTTTGAATGTTCACCTTAATTTTTTTCATTATTTGAATAGAATAGCTACATAATAATATTTCAATATATCTTAGTAGAAATTTTAAATATTTTTTCTTCCTTTCTACTATACTCTAGATTTTATTCAAGTTTTGCTATTCTTCCACACTCTCTCTTTCTAATATTCTAATATGTGTGCATTCAATATTCTTTCTTCTCTTTTTCTTAGGTCTTAGCCTAAGTGCATTCAATATACTATCTTCTCTTCTATATATTTTCTCTTTCTCTTAGGTTCTATCCTGAGTGCATTCAATATGATTCTCCTCTTTTATAGAGAATCCAAATCAATATCAGGGTGACTCTTAATGTCCCCTCACATCTAAATTTCTTCTGAATTGGCTCTTAATATATTCTATTCGAGTCATGTATCTTCACTGGTTTTCCTTGAACCAAGTGGATAGACCCTAACATCCAAATCAGGGTGACTTTTATTTGTCCTCTTAATATCTACTCTTTCAGACCTTTAAAAAATAGTTCAATTTCTTCACTACCTTTAAAGTGGATAGACTCCAATATAATAATAGCTCTAGAATATGACTATAAAAATGGATAGAGTTAAACAGTAGCTTTGATACCACTGTTGGATTTTAAACCAAACTATCTCAAGTCCCAGGATAATTAATTAAGAGTAGAATTAAATATATGAAAAATCAAAGTATATACAAGCCAATATAATTATAACAACATTCACTATAATATCAAATATGAATGTAAATGATCAGAATCATTCATGTACAAGTATAAAATATACTTACAATAAAACTACTCAATATATATATACAAACTTCAATATTATAAATGTTTGCTATGGTGATTGTTTACAAAATGTTTTCCCAATACATTGTATGGAGTTTTATCTCCATAATATAGACATAGAAAGGTGACTCTTCAATACTTGACTATTGCACTCCTCACATATTTGAGAGTTGTAACCTTTCATATTATTTACATAAGACAAGACTCTCATATCTTTTGGCTTCTTATCTTGTCACTTGTATACAAGACTCTTCCCTCTCTGCTTACATGCACACTTAACTCTATGACACTTGCACACTTCTACATGACATTTGCTCTTCTACATGCACTACTAATACATGGTACTTGTGCACATCCTCACATTACATATTTATACACTTACAAGCATGACGCATGCACTTTCTCTCATTACACACTTGCTCACTAACATGCATGACACTTGTGCATATCCTGCACATTACACTCTTACATGATACTTGTGTATATCCTACACATACACACTTACATAAAGAGGACTTATAAGTCACTCTCATAAAATATAGACTCAATAATCTATTACATATTTACATTTTTACCATAAAGGTACCATGGGGATACATTTGCATGTACAAAATAATGTAATATTCTCCAACAATGGTATGGTCATGTGAATAGTGAGAGGTAAGCTCATGTATCTTATCGAATACTAGGGCATGGTGGTCTTAGATTTCATTCAATTCAATATATTAGCTCAAGCCAATAGACCCTATAAGATTCATGGTGTAAATTTGACCATGAAGCCATGAAAGCCATTTTTTAAAAGCTTCTTTATGTGGTGGGAGCTTATGATGATCAATGACCTTTCTTGAAAGCCTTGAAGAGTATACTAATGGATATTCTTTATAAATTGCATCCAAAGTTTGGCAAATTCCCACAAGATAGTTCCTAAGGTGCATAACCATTTGGTATCCAAAACCACATTGCAACCACCCAAGGATAGAACAAATATATCCAACTGCAAATTGTAGTCCTCTATTGAGAGTCAAACATTACTACATTTTCCCTTGCAAGGTAGTATTCTTCCATTGGCAATAAAGACTTGAAATCTGGAGCTTTGATACATATAGCAATTTACTTTTTTTGCAATTAGATATTTAATAATTTATGAGTATGACCACTATCTATGAGAATAGTAAATGGACACTTCTTGAAGTACCCTCAAAACTTCATGGTTTGTGGTGTAGTAATCCTTGATAAGGCATGCATAGAAAGTTTTGATATTGGATCCTCTTGGATGTCCTACTCCTCCTCTATGCCCTTTGGTTTTCAATCTTCAGGTGGATCAAAAAAATTATAAGAAATATTTGACTCTACATCTAAGAGAATTTTTGTCCTACACATTTATTCCTAGGGAGTACTTTTCATCACAATTATAACAATATTTTATCATGGTGATTCTTCATATCCTCTTTGTTTAAGAACCTAATACATGTCATGAACATGTTGTAATTGGGTCTATGAACAAGCGATATATTTTTAAGTGATGGTGGTATATAGGTACGTCGTTGAGCAACAAATGTATCTTCAACAAATTTAGCTAAGTCAATAATAGACATCATATTGTAAGGGTTGAATATTTTCGCTTCTTCCCTCATGTCCTCATTCAACCCTCTAATAAAAAAACTATGAAATAATGTGTTATCTAGGTCTTCTATCCTATTTACCAATTTTTCAAACTAGGTTTGATAGTCATAGACTAACCTAGTTTATCGAAGTTTGGTTAATATACCTATAAAATTTGTATATGCATTGGACCCAAAATAAATAAGCATATTCATTTAGAATTGCTTTCAAGTAGGTATGTCATAAGTCTTGTCAAACCATTGATACCACTAAACGGTTTCATGCTTCAAATTAAAGGAAGCAATGGATAATTTTTACCAAAATGGGGTGTGATTTAAGGAGAAATATTATTTAGCCTTGTAAATCCAACTAATGAGTCATCTCCATCAAAATAAGAGAATTCAAAATTGGTCATTGGTGGGGTGGATGAAATTTTGGCATGTCAATCCCTAAAGTGTGTCCTTATCCTAGACCTAAAGTTGGTCCCTATCCTAAACCTGAAGCTTATCCCTATCTTGAAGGGGATTGTCCTTATAGGGGTAGTTGTAAGAATACATCTTGTAATTGATCTTGTTTAGTGTTAATACCAAGGATCCTAGACGCAATTTCCTTAATTTGGTCTAATTCATCGAGTTTTCTTAGATTTGGGAGGTTTTCCTTGGTTTTATTAAGGTCTTCATTAAAGGAGCCAAACAAGTGTTATCGAGATTATATATTAAACAATTAGCTTAAAAAGAGGATTGTAATGGGATAGGTGCCAAAATCACTAAAAGAAAATTAAAAAAATACCTCAAAAAATGGGTTTCTATTGATTATGGGAAATTGAGGATTTTAGGATATTTTTTGAATTTATGGAATGAGGGAAGGAATTCTTTTTCTAAAGTGGAAAATGAATGAATTAGGTAGAATTTGCAATTTTTTGGGGGGCATGGGATGCATTTTCCTAAAAATAAAAGAATTTATTTTCTAGCAAGGCTTGAAACTCTATTTGCATGATATTGTTTGGCCCTGGGTTTTTGTAGAAAGATATTCATCACACATGATATTGAAACCCTAGCCTACACAAAGCTTTTTGGATTGGATTTGCATGACTAAAGAAGATTAACCTAAAAAATTGGTTGCTCTAAGATGTTTGTATTTGCTTCAAGGTAAAGATATCAAGAACTGAGTAACAAACCCTAGACTATGGCTTCTTAGCAGGGTTATGTATAAGGGGTTGGACTCAAAATGTACTTGTAAAAAAATGGTGAATCCTAATCAAAATCAAGGTGAATCATTACGAATCCAAAGCAAATCAAATCAATCATCTTCACACCAAAATATGGGGTATTTGAAGTCCTAAAAAGTAAGGTCATATTTAGGATAACTTTTGACCTATTAAATTACCTTATAACTTCATAAAAATACCACCAATATATCAAGATCGAAAAGCGCTTTCCAACAAGTACAAATATGCCTATGTTTGGATATATATTGTGGCGAATTGACCCTAATAAAAAACTTGGTCCTAAAAATTTTAGGCGAATGGGCCAATGTCGAGGATCCTCATATTCGCCAATTTTCAATTTTAAAAATCCTAATATTCGCCCAATTGGCGAATATTATCTCTGAAGTCAGACAACATCAATTCATATCAACGTCCACAACTGAGTCAGACAATATCATCTCTGAAGGGTTTGCATTCAGGTTTGATGTGTTCCAATCCAAATTTGAATTCATATCAAAATCCATAGCTGAGTCAAGAGGTGGCTCTAAAGGGTTTGAAGCTAGGTTTGAATCCATATCAAAATCCATAGTTGAGTCAGTCAGTGATATCTTTGAAGGGTTTGAAGCCAAGTTTTATTTGAATAAAAAATTATAATCCATATTTGAATCTATATCAACCTCCACAGTTGAGTCAAGTGACAGTAGCTTTGAATTTATAGAATGAGGGAAGGACAATATTTTTCTAAAGTGGAAAATGAATAAATTAGGTGGAATTTACATTTTTTTGGAGGGACATGGGATGCATTGTTTTGAAAATAAAATACTTGATTTTCTAGCAAGGCTTGAAACTCTTTTTGCATGATATTGTTTACACCTGGGGTTTTGAAGGAAGAAAATCATCACACATGATCTTGAAATCCTAGCCTATAAAAAATGTTTTTATATTGGATTTGCACGAGTAAAGAAGAGCAAAATAATAAATTATATGCTCAAAGATGTTTGTATCTACTTCAAGGTAAAGATATCAAGAACTGATTAGTAGACCCTATATTGTGGCTTCCTAGGTTTAAGGAAAAAACCTCACGAACCAAAAATGTTATGTAAATGAGTACTAATATTTGGTACCAACAACTTACCTGATTTGGGTAGTTCTATTGATAATCTAGCCATGGATTCATCTCCAAATGAAAAATCTTTGAATACACTCAAAAAGAAAAAATTGATTTGCCATAATACAATTCATGGTATTACTTCCAAAATTAACTTTATTATTAATTTTCCATCTTTACAGAAAGTATAATTAGTGAGCCAATAGTTAGGCAATGACATATTTGAAGGGTTTGAAGTTGGATTTGAATCCATATCAACATCCATAATTGATTCAGGCAGTAGTGACTTTGAAGGGTTTGACGCTAAGTTTGAATTCATATCAACATCCACAACTGAGTCAAGTGATGGCGGCTCTAAAGGGTTTGAAGTTGGGTTTAATTTGAATAAAAAATTTAAATCCTGATTTGAATTCATATCAAAATCCATAGCCGAGTCAGGTGGTGGCTCTGAAGTGTTTGAAGTTTGGCTTGAATCCATATCAAAATTCATAGCTAAGTTAGGCAGTGACAACTATGAAGGGTTTGAAGCCAAGTTTGATTTGAATAAAAAATTCTAATTCATATTTGAATATGTATCAACATTTGTAACTAAGTTAGGTGATATCTTTGAAGGGTTTGAAGCCATGTTTGAATTTATATCAACATCCATAGTTGAGTAAAGCGGATGATGACTCTGAAGGGTTTGAAATCGGATTTGAATCATCAACATCCATAGCTAAGTTAGGTGATGGTGGCTTTAAAGGGTTTAAATTCAGGTTTGATATGAAAAAAAATTCTAATATGAATTTGAATCTGTATGAACATCCACAATTGAGTTAAGTGACAACAAATCTAAAGGGTTTGAATTTGTATCAACATCCATATGAGTTAGAGGAAAATGAATCTAAAGGATTTGAAGTTGGGTTTGAATCCATATGAACATGCATAGTTGAGTCAGGCGATGATGACTCTAAAGGGTTTAAATATGGAGAACTCGAGTCAGGGAGGTGAGTGTGGTGTGCAGTGTTTAATTGGAAGTCAAGATGGAAATTAAGACACAACAATAAAAGTGGGCCAAGTGGAAGAAATAGAAAAGGGAGATCCTCACCCTTTTGACCCAAGAGCCCATTCCTTGGTCAATAATCTCAAAGAAAAATAAAAGCTACATGAGGGTGTTTCAATTTGTAACTAACAAATGGTGAATTAGTGATTCCATATGTCCTAGAAGATCTGGTGGTTGATTAGGGTAAAGATATATCTAGTTGAAAAAATAATTGGTGTGAGGCTAGACCTTGATGCCATCCAAAAATGGGTGTGGAATAAATGGAGGCACATTGGGCATATCAATATTATCACTTTATCAAAGAGCTTTTTCTAGGTTAAACATAGTTACTCGATGGATATTGAATGGATTCTATAGAGAGGGCCATGGTTATTTGGTTGTAGAGGCTTCTTCTTAAAGAAATGGAGCCAATATTTTGATCCTTACACTCAAGTTATCGATTTGGAACCCATTTGGATGCGCCTCCTAAGGCTCTCGATTCACTTTTGGCATAAATAAATCCTCTCTAGGATTGCTAGGAATGCAGGTCAGCTGGTGGTGGTGGACCCTGCTATGCTAAAATAGACTTATATGTTACATATATGCTTCTATGTGTATGCGAACTTAACTCAAGAGCTTTCCAAGTCGATGAAGCTAATATCCATGTATGGTTCCAGGACCAAAAGTTTTGAATATAAAAATATGGCTTTGAAATGTAGTCTTTGTAATAATATGGGACATCAAAGTTATCATTGTACTACTCAAAGGAATACCCCCCACAACAATCAAAGGTTGGTATGGCACTAGAATCATATAAACACTCAATTGAGGAAAGAAGGAAATATGGAACTTGCAGAATGGACTAGTAAGGGGCAAGAACCAATCCCATAGCCTACGGAAGAGCAAGAAAGAAAAATTCATCCCAAGCACAATGGAGGAAAATTCCCAAGGTTAAACCCTATTTTAAAAATGTGTAATTCACCTTTCAAATTATTTTTCTTATCTAAATTTGATCATATAAAATTTGGAGCATTAGCTCAATCTATCTTAATCTTCAAATTTTCCCTCAAAAAAAAACCTAGGGGAAGAGGGTCTTCTCATGGGGCTCTCTCATCTGGAGTCTTTAGATTTGGTAGAAGCCAACCCTATCTAGAAATAATATCTCATAGGGAAGGGTGTCAAGGTGCCAAAAAATCATCACTCATAGTCATTCAAAAACTTAAATAGGTGTTGGTTTGAGGGGTAAACCTGGCAAGAGACTACTAGGGAAGTCGCCAATTGGATAGAGGTTGTTATACATTTTGAGAAAAATATCTAGTGGACCAAACATAAAATATGAAAATTATCTCTCCAAAAATAAGGGGGCTTAACACCCCCCTCTAAGCATTGAGTAGTTTATGCTTTGATAAGGGACCATAACCTAGACATGCTTCTTCTTCAAGAAACTAAGGTTAACGATTATAAGGTAGAAAGAATTAAAGACTTCATTCGAAGAGATTGAAAAACAATTTTTAGTGTAGCAGAGGGTTCATCTAGGGACCCTCTTTGTCTTTGGAACAATAGCTCTATAGAGGAAATATTAGTCATTAGTTCTATATGGTTCATTACCCTATTTTGTAAAAATCAGTCCAAGGAAAATTGATTTCTAACAAATATTTATGCTCCTAACACATCAACTAGGAGAAGGTAACTTTAGGAGAACTTGAGCCAAATGATATCCATGTTCAAAGGAATTCCATGAATTTTAGCAAGGGATTTCAACACCCCTCTTAATACTTTTGATAAGAAAGGGAGATCTCCTATCCCTTCAAAAAGTATGCAAGACTTTTGATCATTTATTAGTTCCAATGATCTTATGGATATTAACCTAAGAATATTTCACTATACATGGAGTAATAGGCAGTTGGGAGACCAGTTGATCTAAATTCGACTTTATAAGTTTTTGGTCTCCTAAGAGAGCTTCACGATATTTGGTGATTCCTTGCTCACAATCATGTCCAAAATTAGCTTTGATCATAGTCTAATTAGTTGGAAGGTAGTTAAATATATATATAATAGCCCATTTAGGTTTGAACTGATGTGGCTCAAACATGAAGATTTATCTTCAAATATTGAAGAATGGTGGGCGAAATCCTTTGAAGGTCCCAAATTGAGCCAAATTGTTAGCAAATTGAGATATATAAAGCAAAACTTGAAGGCCTAGAATAGTACCACTTTTGGTAACCTATTAAAAAATAAAGAGGAAATACGAGCCAAGATTCATGACATTGAATACAAAATTACAGAAGAATCTATGACAGAAGAAATTATAATGAAAGAGAAGGAACTTATCTTAGAGTACCACAATACCCTAGATTGTGAGGAAATGTATTTGCATCAGAAATCTAGAATCAGATGGTTGGAGGGGTACTGAAATATTAAGTTCTTTCATATCTCTACCCTTTGTCATCAAAGTTGCAACAAGATAAAAAAAATGTTAAAAGAGATGGCTTCTCAATGGATAATCTTGATGAGATTAGAGAAGAATTTATGGAGTACTTTAAGGATCTTTTGGGAGAGTCAAATAATGAACACCTAGTTGAAGATGACTCTCTTATGAGAGTCATTCCTATCCTAATCATTTAAGATCTTAATTTGTACCTCCTCATCCCCTTCACAGAGGAGGAAATAAATAAGGTTGTGTTCGATTTAGGGGGGATAGCCAAACAACATATTTTAGGGCCTGATGTGGTAGCTTCAATTCAAGAAGCATAGGTAACCCACCATATCCACTCGGATGTTAATTCCATTTTTTGGCCCTTATTCCCAAATTAGCTAGTGCAAGAAACTTCAAGTAGTTTTTGCCCATCAACTTGTGTAATACTCTTATTAAAGTCCTAATAAAGTCCATCACTAACCAACTCAAGTTTGTAATTCCTTTCATAATTGATGTTAACCAAGGTGGTTTTGTAAGAGGACATATTTTAGATGGGATCATCACCATCCATGAGGTAATCCACTCGATGGATAGAAGTGAGGAGGTTGGTATGCTACTAAAGCTCAACATGAACAAGGCCTATGATTGGGTCTCTTGGGATTGTTTACTAAGATCCTGTATAAATTTAGGTTTAATAAAGAATGGGTTGCTCTAGTTACTAGGTGCATATCCATAGTCAATATCTTTGTTTTGGTTAATGGTGCAACAGTAGGCTACTTTGGAATCAAGAGGGGCTTGATAAAAGGTGACCCTTTGTCACCCTATTTGTTCAAGAAGCACTCATTCAGAACATCTCTTTAGTAGTGTCCAATGGTCAAATAGGGGGTTTTAAGCCAACCTCAACTGCTAACCTGGTGTCTCATCAATAGTTTGTTGATGGTAAAATAATTTTCTCCAAAGCTTCTATTCCCCAAGCATGAAATCAAAATCATTTTGAATAAATATGAAGAGGAAGTAGGGTAGAAAGTTAATTTTTGCAAGAGCACAATTTACTTTATCAACACTCCTAAGGTCAAGCAACAAAGCATCTCACAAATTTTTGGTTGTGCACTAGGGGACCTTTCAACTTCTTATCTAGGAATTTCACTTTTCAAGGGACGAATGAAGGTTGATATGTGAAACTCGGTTATTGATGGTTTGTCCAAGAAATTGATAGGTTGGAGGGATTTCCTCCTAAGTCAAACTAGGAAAGTCTAGTTGGTTTAGTCCACCCTTCAAAGTATTCCAATATACTTCATGTCAATTTTTAAACTCCTAGCCAAGATCAAGAATAGATTGGAACAAATCCAAAGGTCCTTCCTATGGTCTAGATCAGAGGAAAAGAAGAGACTGCCACTTGTGGCCTGGGACCAAGTCTATTCCAGAAAGGATTTTTGGGGTCTAGGCTTCAAGCATTTAAAAATGATGAATGAGGCTTTGATATGTAAAATAGGATGGAAGTTGCTAAAGAATTACTAGTTATGATAGGTTAAAATTCCTGAGGACAAGTATATGCATGGTATTCAATACTTTCTCAACTTATAGATCCACCCTAGAGGCTCTTCTTTCTAGAATAACTTTCTAATCTACAAATATCTACTAATAAAAGGGATCAAATGACATATAGGAAATGGTGAAAAAATAGATTTTTGGAAAGATGCTTGGTTGACTAATGAAGAACACAAGCTTATATTGAGAGGGGGTGAACAGTATAAGATCAAATTTTACTTTTATTTCCCAAACAATATTATCCAATATTATCAATGGTAATATCAATAGTAGTAATCAAAGAAATGCACAAATAATCACAAACATGAGAGACACAAATTTAACGTGGTTCACCCAATGTGGGTTACGTCCATGGAGAAAATATTTCTTCTAAATTTCTCAATAAATCTCTTGGGAATCAATTCCATATTACAATGTTTATGGACCTCTGTCCAAAGGAGACACCAATCCCCTATACTCTAATTTTTGGATCTCTCTCCACTGGATAACTCTATCCCCTTGCTCTAGTGTGGATCTCTCTCCATAGAACTATATCCCCTCTCTAGTTTGTGGATATCTCTTCGTAGGAGAACTCTATCCCCTCTTTGGTTCGTGGAACTTGATCCAGGAGAACTCTATCTCCTCAACTAGTTCGTGGATATCTCTCCACAAAAGAACTCTATATTCCCAACTGGTTCATGGATCTCTTTCTATAGGGAAACTATATTGCCTCTTTGATCTGGTTCGTGGATCTCTCTCCACAGGAGAACTCTATCCCCTCTATTCTGATTTATGTATCTCTCTCCATAGGAGAACTCCATCCCCTCTGCTCTGCTCAACTATGCTCCAATCTTCCCCAAGCCTTAACACAAATCTTGATCAAATCAGCAACCAAACCTGCTCTCAACTCTGTCTCAATTCTATAATACCTAGATTGTGTGCAACAATTCTATGTTTATGGTGTTTCTATATTTGGATTGTTTGTTTGTGTGGTAATGTTTTAATTTTAGTTGGTCGTTAGTGTGTTATCTTAGTTTTGTCTTGCAGAATCTTATGATTCAGCTGATGTTTTTTGTTTCCTTTTGAACAGGCTATTGGGTTTATTGAAAATATGTTTACAGCCTAATGTACAGGTTTGGGGACCCTAAAATCCCTTCTACCCTAATAAAAAGAAAAAAGAAAAAAACTACAAATAGGGTAGGCGTTTGTTGACCCTTTTTATTGGAGACACACTTAGATCTAGCTACTTGGGGTTCCTTAGGTACTCAAAATGATTTTTTGGTAGACTTTGGCCCAAATACTTCTCCCACTTGAGAGGTTGGGACTTACAATCAATCTTGCAAAAGGGAATTAACCTATTGCAAGCATTATTTAAGCATTATAATGAGTTCATTTCTTATATTTTTGGTTGTTGTTGCTACATAAACCGACACCGTGATGCTCTAAAAAGTGGCCATGAAAAGCTTCTCTAGATAAAATTAATAAATCTTACAACAATACAATTAACACAATATATGCACCAAAATGAGAAGTGAAGCATGAATTTTATTGATTGCTTGAAATATTACACTATCATAGGCCACTTCAAGAGGGCTACCTCCTTTAAAACTCTTATTATAAATATGTCATTTTTCCTCCCTCTTCTCTTATTACAATATAATATATAATAAGGAACCATACAATGTCTTACAAACCCTAACCCTAAACCTCAATCGACTTTGGGTCCCACCTAACTAGTCACGACACTAACTACATCGCTAATTACAATAATTAAATAATTAGTACAAAAGGGTCCTAACACAAAAACTAACAAAAAATTTCAAATGGGAAAGGCAAGTACAAAGAAAGGACGAATAAAAAATATAGGATAAAATTTAAAAGGAGGTAAAGTAAGTCAAATACCTATCTCTCACCAGTAAAGGACATGCAATGGATACTAACAATATATATTATTTATAGAACATAGTGAGAGTATCTTAGTTGAATTATGGTTCAATGTTGTAGAAAAATGAAAAAAATCCTAAAAAATTAAGCACGTTAGAGGCACTATCTATCCTATGCCAATGGGATCTACTCTAAGAGGCTCTCAAAGAACACCAAAGGATTTATGCTAAAAATGGACAGTCTAAGCCTATTGAACCGAGTCCACTCGAACAATAGAACCCCTTAGCATAAGATCCATATTATATTAAGCTCAACACAATGGATATATTAAATTATCAAAAGCCTAAAAATCTAAATTAATTACAATTTTATGTGACTAAAGATTGAAAATTACTTGCTAAGGAGGTACATAGTTGATTTAGGGACAACCATAATAGTGATGCCAAAAGCAATCTATGAAGAAATGAGATTGTCCTATACTAAGAATGTTAGGCATTTGATTGAGATGGATGGCACCAGGGTGAATATTATAGGGGTTTTGAAGGATATAATCATAACCATAGCAAAGCATCTAGATCTAGTGGTATTACAAGAATCGATCTTACCTTGTATTTTTGTATTTTTGCATGTTGTTATCTAGAGAATGAATACATTAGCTATCTAGGGATGAATAACTAGTAATGGACTGTACCCACATGAAGTACAATGGGATGGAAAGATAATCTAAATTGAGAATCATCCTCAATGCAATTATTAGTTGCACAAAGTGGATGAAGATGGTGTAGTAAATTAAAACAAAATACCAACATTTATAAATAATCCTTTAAAAAATGACCATGAAAATATAATATTATATTATATAAGAATTAGCATGGGACACAAACCAAAAATGATAATATTATAATCAACCTTGAGTGATGTGTGTCCTATCCTAACCTTGGTAAGTCCTATTTTATTGTGGGTGATTGAAGAGTTGTACGCTTGGCAAAATACTAGGGATGGTGTAGAAAAAGTGTGAGAGGACATGCAGGATGCGGAATCTCCAGTGGAGGCTATCTTAATCCATTAACTTTCTGATGGGGACCGCCAGATCACACCTTCAAAAATTTCATGCTTTTCATTAAAATCTTTTGAAAATTATACACACATCAAAATAAAACAGCCTGCAGGCTTTACAATGACCAAGCTCGACTTCGGTCTCACTAACTGTGCTATTTCTCCCCGTTCTCCAGTCCACCCTGTTCTCTAATCCGCCTCCCGCTATTACAAAAAAAAATTGAGTTTTATATCGAATTCCTCAGATTCAAAAATGAACGTCCGCTTCTCTCCAATTTTTGAATTTCCCTCCATCAATGGCCAACTGCCCCGATCCGCTATCCAAGCTCGCATTAAAGATCTTCCCCCTTTGACCTCCAATCGCCATTTTGGTCAGACTGTCCATCTGAACCGCCAACTCGCCCCATACTGTCCGTGGCCTACAACTGTCGCCTTGTCAGAATGTTTAACTGCAACAGCTGTCTCATTTCCCGCACGCGCGGCCGCCCACGTGTCCAAATTCTGTTTGTCTTCAACTGGCCACGAAATCGCGACATGTCGCGATATCACGACCAAACTGGCGCCTTCCCTTCGTCCGCCAGAAACGTAGCGAAATCGCTACCAAAATGCCCCTCCGCACTAAGCTTCAAAATCATCGCGATGAAAAACTCCTCCACGCCTCAGCTCTTAAAACCGTCGCGATATCGTGACAAAAACTGTCCCTACCTTGCCGTAGCCTTTGGGGTCACGATTTCGCGACATGTCACAAAATCACGACATGTCACGATTTCACGACCCCCGCCTACCAACCTTACCTTGGGTTCTTTGCCTTCCGCCTGCCTTTGCCTTCGGAGCCGCGATTCCGTGACATGTCGCGAAATCGTGACATGTCACGATTTCACGGCTCCCCTACACTCTGTCTTTGCCTTCGCCTTCGGAGCTGCGATTTCGTGACATGTCACGAAATCGCGACATGTCACGATTTCACGGCTCCCCTGCATTTTGTCTTCTACCTTCAAAAATCGTCGTGATATCGCGACATCGCGATATCGCGACGGAAACTCCACTCTGCTTTGTTGCTGCCTTTGGGGTCGTGATTTCACGACCCCCTTCCAACTTTGCCTTGGTAAATAAAACAAATTACTTAGAAAATTCGGTTGATGCCAGATTGTCCTGCTGTCGTCGGATGCTCCTGCATCAGACACCCGGGGTAAAAAGGAGAAGTGACCTTCACTTCTATGTTGTTTTGTCCGCGTCTTCTGTAACACCTCCAAACAGTCATCAACCTTTGCAACCTGCTCAAATCTCGGCTCCTGGCAAAAAAAAATTTTGCCTTCTACCAGACAAATTTTGGCATTGTTGCACACCTTCTCATCCACTGTCTGTAATGGCTTTAATTTGTGCCGCACTTCATCTTCTGCTTCCTGAGACGACTCTTCTGAAGTGGCTTTCCAGCAACTTGCTGCTTCTGCTGCTGGCGCTGCTGGATGCTCCTGCATCAGACACCCGGGGTTAGTGGAGAAGTGATCTTCACTTCTGGATGGTCTGATTGCTGCCTCCTGCAACACCTCCAAACATTTCTCTGCCTTCTCTGCAGACTGCTCCAAACCCTTCTCCGGGTCCACACAACTTCTGTCTTCTTCCAGACAGATTTCCCCACTGCTGCATACTTCTTCTGCAGCCTGCTTCAATTCCTCCTCTTGCACAGAAAAATTTGTGCCTTCTTTCGGACAGGTCCCGATACTGCTGCACTCTTCTACAGCCTTCTTCAACTTCTCTTTCTTTCTCTGTCTTTCTTCCCGCCTTCTTTGTCGCTCCTCTTGCTTCTGCAATTTCATTCGGAGCCACTCTTCTTGCAGGGCCTTCAACTGTTTCTGTAAAGCTATGAATTCTTCTTTTGTCACCATATCTTCCTTGTTGTCCCGTCTTCTTCGGGAATGCATTTTTTTTTTCTCTTGCTTTTCTTACAAAGCTTTACCGATCCGGTGTAGCTGCCTCACGTCCGATGATCTGCTAACACGCCCGGGATCTTAACTCACTCTCTCTCAGAACCCTCCACAGATCCTGGTGTAACTGCCTCACGTCCGACAATCTGTTACACACTCAGGACTACTTGCTCTGATAACACTGATGGGGACCGCCAGATCACACCTTCAAAAATTTCATGTTTTTCATTAAAATCTTTTGAAAATTATACACACATCAAAATAAAATAGCCTGCAGGCTTTACAATTACCAAGCTCGGCTTCGGTCTCACTAACTGTGCTACTTCTCCCCGTTCTCCAGTCCACCCTGTTCTCTAATCCGCCTCCCGCTATTACAAAAAAATTTTGAGTTTTATATCGAAGTCTCGGCTCCCTAGGCAATTAATGCCCCTCCCCAGCGCGAATTCCTCAGATTCAAAAATGAACGTCCGCTTCTCTCCAATTTTTGAATTTCCCTCCATCAATGGCCAACTGCCCCGATCCGCTATCCAAGCTCGCATTAAAGATCTTCCCCCTTTGACCTCCAATCGTCGTTTTGGTCAGACTGTCCATCTGAACCGCCAACTCGCCCCATACTGTCTGTGGCCTACAACTGTCGCCTTGTCAGAATGTTTAACTGCAACAGCTGTCTCATTTCCCGCACGCGCGGTCGTCCACGTGTCCAAATTCTGTTTGTCTTCAACTGGCCGCGAAATCGCGACCAAACTGGCGCCTTCCCTTCGTCCGCCAAAAACGTAGCGAAATCGCTACCAAAATGCCCCTCCGCACTAAGCTTCAAAATCATCAAGACATCGCGACGTCGCGATATCGCGACGAAAAACTCCTCCACACCTCAGCTCTTAAAACCGTCGCGATATCGCAACAAAAACTGTCCCTGCCTTGCCGCAGCCTTTGGGGTCATGATTTCGCAACCCCCGCCTACCAACCTTACCTTGGGTTCTTTGCCTTCCGCCTGCCTTCGCCTTCGGAGCCGCAATTTCGCGACATGTCGCGAAATCGCGACATGTCGCGATTTCGTGGCTCCCCTGCACTCTGTCTTTGCCTTCGCCTTCGGAGCCGCGATTTCGCGGCTCCCCTGCACTCTGTCTTCTGCCTTCGAAAATCGTCGCGATATCGCGACGAAAACTCCACTCTGCTTTGCTGCTGCCTTTGGGGTCGCGATTTCGCGACCCCCCCTTCCAACTTTGCCTTGGTAAGTAAAACAAATTACTTAGAAAATCCGGTTGATGCCCGATTGTCCTGCTGTCGCCGGATGCTCCTGCATCAGACACCCGGGGTTAAAAGGAGAAGTGACCTTCACTTCTATGTTGTTCTGTCCACGTCTTTTGTAACACCTCCAAACAGTCATCAACCTTTGCAACCTACTCAAATCCCGTCTCCTGGCAAAAAAAAATTTTGCCTTCTACCAGACAAATTCTGGCATTGTTGCACACCTTCTCATCCACTATCTATAATGGCTTTAATTTGTGCCGCACTTCATCTTCTGCTTCCTGAGCCGACTCTTCTGAAGTGGCTTTCCTGCAACTTGTTGCTTCTGCTGCTGATGCTCCTGGATGCTCCTGCATCACTTTCCATGCTTTCAATCAATATTATGGTGCCATTTCGTTGTTCCTTTTTTAGCTTCTAATGCTTTCATGTGCCAAGCAAACGCATTTAGACTTCAATTATTTTAATGCAAGGTTGTCTGCCTTATCATTTTGAATACAATTTTTATTATTCTTTAAAATTTCTGCACATACCAATACCAGATGCTATGTGAGATTACTAAAAGTATTGTTAAATGTATATTATTTATAATGGTTTAAATCACACGTATAAATGTTAATAATTAAAGAAAAAAATAAAATTATAATATGGAAAGATTTCTGATTAAACTAAAACGAAAGATTACATTTTGCTTATGGGTCAGCATTGAGTAGGGCATGAATGGTTGCCCCCATGCTTTAATGCTTTTCTATTAATGTTGGTTATTGAAGAGTTGTCAGCTCAATAAAAGACAAGAAAGTGCAGAAAACTGTGACATGACATGCAGAAAAGCAGAATCTTTTGTGGATATATGAATCTATCAACTTTCCATGCTTTTCCACATCATTAATAACCAAAGCAATGAACTAAAAAAAAGTTCTTCGTCTCTATAATTTTTAAAGTAGCTTTACATTTTTATTATTAAAATCTTATCTCAAAATTAAGAGATTCCAACCTTTAATTTTTTTTATAACAAGTCTTCCGTTAAGAGATTCCAACCTTCAATTTTTTTTTTTTATAACTAGTCTTCCCGTTCATCCCTATCGAATGCATTTCTCATATAAAAATGAGAATGCCAGTGATCATTCTCTTTCTTAATTATTTAAATAATTAAACTTACACTATTTGATAAATAAATAAATAAATACTAAGTAAAAATAGATGGCAATTGTTTAAATAAAAAACAAATTACTATGTTCCTTTCTCATCGAAAACCATCGGAAATGTAAGGTGCAAAATTAAAATCAAAATCTTGAACATGACAAGTTGGCCACCTCCAAAGCAAGAAATGAAATACTGTCCACTTAGGTTCACATCAACTCATCACAAGGGACACGTGGTAATGTCGGTTTGCTTTAAGTATTGATTGCTTTCTGTAGTGGGCCTACTATAAGGACTCCATGACACCATATCTAATTATGACGTAAGGTTTTGATCCATTCGTTTATCACATTATTGGATTGAAATGAACGGCAGTGGATGAATGTCTGTACCAATCACCAAATATGTTCATATAAGTACCAATACACCAAACATGTTCATGACGGTGTACAATGTACCTTTGAGCTATGTGGTGTGACCTTTGAGTAGACTCTAATCTCATCCGTTCTATAATTTTCTATAGTGAAACAAAAACCTTAAAAGACAAGATAAAAAGCATATCATTCTCTTGATGTGTAAGACAAGTATACAAATGTTAGTTGTACATGCTATAACTTGCTTGGTAGATGGTATATGCAAAATTATTACATGTAATTTTGGATAAGACAAAACATGGGACATGCGCAAGAGTGACATCTGTGTTAGATCTTCGGTTGTTTTCCTATCTTATCACATTCAAAAAGGAGGTATGGATTGAAGTTAAAGAGATTTTTTTTATTTTCAATGTCAATTGTTGGAAGTATTACATGCAGTAGTTGGCAAGAATATTCTAAGTATTAGCTAAATATTTTAGTTTAGAGTTATTTAAATATTTGAGTTTAAAGTTTTATAAATATTAAGTATTATAAAAATATTTAATATGTGTAGAGTTATATAAATAACTCTATACATATTAAATAATGGTCATTTAGTAATTAGTAAAAGTTTGTTATTATTTTTTAGTATTTTAAGAAAGAAATTTTGGTTTGAATCTTGTCAAACTATAATATCTTAGCTTTGTTGTAATACCACTATGTGGTGATGATGTAATATGGTAGGACCCGTTTCAATCCCATATAACCATTAAAAAAAGTTTGTTATTTTTAAGAATAGATAAAATATATTTTTGTTATAAGAAATACAAAAAGTTATATCTTCTTAAATATGAGGAGATGGAGTGTTAGTGAAGGTGGAAAGGAATGTGAAAAGTCTCATATCCAAAGTGTATATGTTGAAGACAATGGATTATAATGTGTGATCAAATAAGTTCTCCAATATATTGCATTTGCATTGCTTAAGTAGATATATACCAATGATATTTTTTGTGAGTTATTGTCATTGTTATTGTTGAATATATGTAGGATTTAATCTTGCTCTACTATGAGAAAATTGTTTAATTGCTAATAGTGGTATCAAAAAGATATAGAGTGTTTGAGAGAAGCTTGCAACAAGGGTTGAGATATACACATGAAGGCTAAGATATGTAAGCCGCCATTGTGAGTGAAGTTACGTTAATTGGATTAGTGATTGCATTCAAAAAATTGAAGGGAAGTTTTTAAAAGAAGTGAAATATTTGAAGAAATAAAACATTGTTTGGTGAAATTTATTATTGAAAAAGAGAAATTATTTGAAGAAAGAAATTAAATATTAAAAGGAGAATTATTTGAAGAAAATAAGGAAATTTAGAAAATAAATTTGTCAATAGAGACAGGGTAAATAAATTGAAGAAGATATTGTTTATTGAGAAAGTAAATTGGTGAGAGAAATTAATATTAAGAAGAAGAATATAAAATTAAAGATTGAAGAAAAGAAGAAAATAATTTTATTTGAAGTGTATAGAAGAATTATTCAAGGAAGAACATTTTTTTTTAAATATTGAACTTGGAAGTAAAAATGATTTCTACTACAAAGGGAATTAAGGATTTTTTTTTATTAAAGTTGAAGAAATATTTGAAGAAATGCGAATTAGTTATGAAAGTACCAAATTATTAAAATAATAAGTTTATTAATTATTAAAGTGAGCAGAATTCTAGAATTAATATGAGAGGAAATAATTATTCAAAAGTGAATTGAAAAAAATATTGATTTATCATTTTTTGAAGGGAAAATTATTTAAAGGTTAATTTGATTTGAGGGGAAAAATATTATTGAAAGAACAAGTTTAAAGCAAAGGCACAAACAAGAATATTGAAGATTGATCAAAGTATACAAAAACAAAGATGATCAAAGACAAATTGATTGAAGGCTACTTATCATAAGGTATGTAATTTATCCTCTCTAAAGTGAATTTAGAAAGATCATAAAATATTTCTTTAAATAAGGAAAGGAGATTATTAGAAAAATTATTAGGGAGATAAAAGGTCTTCTACTTTATAGACATCATCCAAAAAAAATGATAGTTATTTAAAGAACTATAAAACAATTATGAATGAATCAAAAAGGTCTTTTACAGAGTCACATATGATTAAAGAGGAAGACTTCATTAAGAAAGAATTTTGAAAGCAGAGAAAATATTGACACAAACATGTTTTGAGATATAGTGAATTACCACATTCAAATTAAATAGAACCAAACATTGGATATCCTACAGATATATGGTATAGTTAAGAATGTCCTATGTGCTGGTAGAGGCCGACAAGGCTCCATTCCTCCTATGCCCAAACTGTTGAAAGTGGCACCTCGAAAGGGGTGTTTTCCACTATAAATTAGTTTTAATCCGCCCATGTAGAGGAGTTGGAGAGCAAGTGGGTAGTTAAACCTCTCTAGTTGCTGAGAGGCCCAGGTTCAAATCTCTCGCCTCACATGTTGCGGATATGTTATGTAATGGTTCCCTCGTGGTCACAGTATGTTTACCCCTTGTGGCCACCACCAAAATAAAAAGAAAGATAATTTGTGGTATATTAATCTAGGAATCAACAATCACATGATAGGAAGATAGGAAGATAATTTATGTTCCAAATATAGCATATAACCTAATTTTAGTATCACAATTGTTGGATAAAGGAAGAAAAATGGAATTCAAAATCACCAATGGCAGTAAGAAATATCTTATCAAAATATTAAACAAGATTGAAGTCCTTGAGTCCTATAAAAATGGTATATTTGCTTTAGATGTGATATAACTTTCACAAAAAACATTTAGATCAACTTCTACCAAAATAACAATATTAGAAAACATATTTAACTGAACACAAAATTCTCATGGAAAAAGAACAAGACAAGGTATTAGCAAATATCACTCTACTTGAAAGGATGATAGAAATTTTCAAAAAATGTGTTCATTAGTATACTATCAAAGACATATACCCGATTTACATTAGATGATTGATATTCAATATGTTCTAAAATCTAAAATAGTAGATGAAAGTGAGTTAAAGGCTATGCATGCAAATGATAGTACTTGTATATATGGTAATTATTTGAGTAGTATTGATAAGACAGAAATAGTCTCTAGTAAAAATGGAAAACATACTATATGGAATATTGCTAAAATCAATTCAAATATTTATGATGATTCTAGCTTTAAATATATTAATATGGAAAACATTGATTGCAACACGGACAATAATGATATCAATGATGGGTTATATTATTGTGATGACTTGCTCAAAAGTATGACAGGTAAAAGTAATAACTACTACTAGTATTGAAAAAGAAAATGATGGGTACCTTTGTTGTACTTGTGCTTAGTAGGAGAAAATGATCACTTTAAAAAACTATTACAATACCACTTCCATGGTGACATGATCATAAATCACCTTATCCCTCGCATACTTTTTGAAATGCCACAATACCATCACTAACACCAACCTTGCTTCCACCTCTAGGTGCTTCTCTAGCTATATTTGAGTGCAACCCCATGTGTTATCCTACACATACCCCCTACATCAATCTTAACCCAGATTTGCCCACCTCCATGGATAGCTGCACTCACATCATGGTTCAATATCCTTCCTGGGACAACAACAATGGACTCATATACATGTCTTATGGCCACCTTCTTGGTATCAACGTGTCTCCATTCTGGGAGGGCCTTGAGAATATTGTCATACCCATCCTCTTTTTAGCCTATGATACCTTCCGTAGTGCCTCTATTTTTAACCTTCTTTTGATAACCCCACAAAGTGTGAGATAGCATGCACATCCACCTATATAGGGGCAAGCAGTAAACAACACATGAAAGGAAGGATATATAGAAAAATGTAAGCAGCTCTTATAGTCATTCCTCATTTTAACACATAATTATTCCACATGTATTATGCAAAGGGCACCTCAATATCTTATATTTTGTTTTCTTTTAATATGTACCTGTATGTGATAAACAAGGAGTTGATGATATTATGTTTCCATAAAGCATTAGAATATTTCATAAATATTCCTTCTTAGATTTTTGTTGGAGGCAAAACATTCCACTTCACTCTTCGCTACTTGGAAAGACCCTATTTTCTTGCACATTGAGGTCCCTCTTAGTTATGATTATAGGCTTATATATACTCGTCGAAAAACATGTTTCATGACCGATCCAATGGAAGCAAGATTTTTTTGTTTTGTAAAGGTCTCATATGGATAAAGATACATCAAGTTTCTTGTTGCTCGCCTTCCAATTGTTGGGCTCCTTGACTATCTCATACATTTTCTTCCTCCTATACTGTAACACATTATATTCTTGGGAGGAATGATAAGGAATTAAAAATTAAATACTAGTATTAGATTTCAATTAAATAATAGGCTCTAAAAAAACATCTATCAGGCCTTTTAGGCGTATCTTGAAAAAATGGCATTAAATGTGATCTTATCTTATTTTGTTAGTTGCACCTAGTTTTGGCCAATGGTTTTGCCACTAAAAGTGGTTTGTAAAGGCATATAATACCTATAAATATGCATTGTCGATCAATAAAAAGGTATTATGGATTCAAGCTTTTTCGATTCCATATCATATCCTAATTGTGGGTTCAACTTTGAAAAGAAACAAGCCTATGCAATTCATCAATATTTGGAAATGGAAATTTATCCTTGACTATGATCTTATTTATTTATCTAAAATACACACAAAGATGCCATGAACCATATTTTTTTTAACTAAGAAAACTAGTGAAGAATAGGGATTGATGTTTGGCCAAATAATCCTTGCTTGGAGTAATTTTTATACCATTTTTTTAATATTATTTTTTTGCATATAAGGATAGTGTTAGGGATAAATATTAGAGAGTATACTTCCTCGAAAAAACTAACTATTTGTTGGATTTTAAACCAAACTATCTCAAGTCCCAATATAATTAAGCCACAATATCTCAGGTCTAAATATAATTAATCAAGAGTAGAATTAAATATAAGAGCAATCAAAGTATATATTGGCCAATATAATTATAATAACATTCACTATAATATCAAATATGAATGTAAATGGCCAAAATCATTCATGTACAAGCATGAAATATACTTACAATAAAATTGCTCAAAATATGTATACAAGTTTCAATATTATAAATGCTTAGTATGGTGATAATTTATAGATCATTTTACTAATATATTGTATGGAGCTTTGTCTCCATAATATAGGCATATAAAGGTGACTCTTCAATACTTGACTATTACACTCCTCACATATTCAAGAGTTGCAACCTTTCCTATTCTTTACATAATACAAGACTCTCATGTCCTTTGGCTTCTCATCTTGCCACTTGTATACAAGACTCTTCACTCTCTACTTACATGCACACTTAACTACATGACACTCACACTTCTACATGATACTTACTCTCTTACATGCACTCCTAATGCATGACATGCACATATCCTCACATTACATATTTGCACACTTACATACATGACACTTGTGCACTTTCTCTCATTACACACTTGCTCACTAACATGCATGACACTTGTGCATATCCTACACATAGACACTTACATAAAGATAAAATATAAATCACTCTCCTAAACTATAGACTCAAACCCAAATCTGTTACATATTTACATTTGTACAATATAAGTACGATGGGGTACATTTGTATGTACCAAATATTCTCCAACACCCCCTTGTATTACATCATTTGGTTATTAAAAAATTTAGTCTTTAATATTTTTCCTCATCTTTGATTAGGTAACCTTGCATTGTACATGATCCTTTTCTACTCTAGATTTTTCCTCATATTTAATATTGATTATTGCTCTTGTTCTTAGGCTCTTGCTCTAGTACCGCTTTAAATCCTTACATTCTCCTTTAACTATCTTCCTCTTAACCTTTATAATATTTTTCTTTTGTTTCTTTGTTCTATTATTTTCTGCTTTGATCTTGATATTGCCTTGTAGTATCTCTAAAATATTTTCTCATGTATCTTGTTTTTCTATAACGTTAGCAACATTAGTATATTCAAAAATATTTGAAGAATTTTCATGAATGTCTTCATTGATTTGAATCCTTACATTCTCATTTAACTATCTTCCTTTTAACATTTATAACATTTTTCTTTTGTTTTTTTGTTCTATTATTTTCTATCTTGATCTTGATCTTGCCTTGTAGTATATCTAAAATATTTTCTCATGTATCTTGTTTTTCTATAACATTAGCAACATTAGTATCTTCAAAAATATTTGAAGAATTTTCATGAATGTCTTCATTGATTAAGATTTTTATTGTAAGAGCTTTGAATTCATTTCCTTCTATTGATTCTTCTAAATCTTAAATTTCTTGA
Source organism: Wollemia nobilis (assembly GCA_028583015.1). Lineage (NCBI taxonomy): Eukaryota > Viridiplantae > Streptophyta > Pinopsida > Araucariales > Araucariaceae > Wollemia > Wollemia nobilis. The sequence continues at coordinate 15,604,188 of JAQPPZ010015100.1, forward strand.
ACTAAGTTCCCTTTTTTATTTTCTTCTCTTAATTGTAACCGATGTTGTTGACCATATCAATACTAAGGCTGATATTGATGTTTTTGTCGTTGACTATATTGATATCGAGGTTGATGTTGTGTTTTACTCCACACTCTTTTTACATTTTTGTAGTCTGACTCTTGACTTCAACTTTGCACTCTTTTTACTTTATTTTATAGTTTGGTTCTTGACTATGCATGAACGTTCACCTTAAATATTTTTATGCTTTGAAAAGAATAGTTGCACAATAATATTTCAATATATCTTAGTAGAAAGTTTCAACATTTTTCATCCTTTCTACTATATTATGGATTTTTTTAGTTTTCTTTTATCCTTCTGCACACTCTCTTTATGAGATTCTAATATGAGTGCATCCAATAATCTTTCTTCTCTTCTTCTCAGGTCTTAGCATAAGTGCATTCAATATACTATCTTCTCTTTTATCTATTTTTTTCTATCAGGTTCTAGCCTGAATGCATTCAATATGATTATCCTATTTTCTAGAGAATCCAAATCAATATCGTAGTGACTTTGAATTTCCCCTCACGTCCAAACTTATTTTAAGTTGGTTCTTAATCTATTTTGGTTGAGTCTTGTGTTTTCATTGATTTTATTTGAACCAAGTGGATAGACCCTAGCATCCAAATCAGGGTGACTTTTATTTGTACCCTCAATATCTACTCTTTCAAACCTTTTAAAAATAGAGTCCAAATATTCACTACTTTTAAAATGGATAAACTCCAATATAATTATGGCTCTATAATATGAGTCTATAAAAAATGGATAGAGGTAAGCAATAGCTCTAATACCACTATTGGCTTTTAATCCAAACTATCTCAAGTCCCAATATAATTAAGCCACAATATCTTAGGTCTAAATATAATTAATCAAGAGTAGAATTAAATATAAGAGAAATCAAAGTATAGCCAATATAAATTATAATAACATTCACTATAATATCAAATATGAATGTAAATGGCCAAAATCATTCATGTATAAGCATGAAATATACTTACAATAAAATTGCTCAAAATCTGTATACAAGCTTCAATATTATAAATGCTTGCTATGGTGATCATTTATAGATCATTTTCCCAATACATTGTATAGAGCTTTATCTCCATAATATAGACATAGAAAGGTGACTCTTCAATACTTGACTATTGCACTCCTCACATATCCAAGAGTTGTAACCTTTCCTATTTTTTACATAAGACAAGACTCTCATGTCCTTTGGCTTCTCATATTTCCACTTGTATACAAGACTCTTCACTCTCTACTTACATGCACACTTAACTCTATGAAACTTGCATACTTCTACATGACACTTACTCTTCTACATGCACTCCTAATACATGATACTTGTGCACATCCTCACATTATATATTTACACACTTACATGACACTTGTGCACTTTATCTCATTACACACTTGCTCACTAGCATGCATGAAACTTGTGCATATCTTGCACAAACACTTATATAAAAAGGAAATATAAATCACTCTTCTCAACATCAAAATCAAACACTCATCTATTAAATATGTATATTTGTACAATAAAGGTACCATGTGGGTACATTTCCATGTACCAAATAATGTAATATTCTTCAACAATGACATGGTCATGTGAATAGTGAGGGAAAAGCTCTTGTAGCTCATAAAATACCAGGGTATGATTGCTTAAGAGTTTATTCAATTCAATAGATCAGATTTATCCAACAGACTCTGTAAGCTTCATGGAACAAATTTGAGCCATGGTGCCATGAAAACCATTTTTTAAAAGTTTATCTATGTGGTGGTGCTCGATGATCTTGCTTGAAAGCCTTGAAGAGTATATTAATGGATATTATTTAACAATTGCATCCATATTTTGGAAATGTCCTACAAGAAAGGTCCTAACGTGCATAATTATTGGGCACCCAAAACCACATCGCAACCACCCAAGGGTAGAACAAACATATATAATTGTAAGTTATAGTTCCCTATTGAGAACCAGACGTTCCTATATTTGGTCTTGCAAGGTAGTGTTCTCCCATTAGCAATCAAGACTTCAAATTTAGAGCTTGGATACACATAGTAATCTAATTTTATTGCAATTAGCGAATCTAAGAAGTTATGAGTATTACCACTATCTATGAGAATAGTAAAGGGGCACTTCTTGAAGTACCCTCAAACCTTTATGGTTTGAGGTGTAGAAATCCTTGCTATGGAATGCATAGAAATTTTTGATATTGGGTCCTCTTGGATGTCCTACTCCTCCTTTATACCCTTTGGTTTTCAATATTTAGATGGATCAAAATATTTAGAAGGAAGATTTGACTCTACATCTAAGAGATAATTTTTATCTCACATATTTATTCCTAGCAGAGTACTTTTCATCATAATTATAGCATAGTCTTTTGTCATGATGATCCTTCATCTCAACCTTATTCAAACACTTGATACATGTCATGAATGTGTTCTAATTGGGTACATGAACAAGTGTTATATTTCTAAGTGATGGTGGTTTTTAGGTATGTCGCTAGGTAGCAAATTTATTTTCAACCAATTTCGCTAAGTCAATAATAGATATCAAATTGTGAGAATTGAGCATTTTTACTTCTGCCCTGATGCTCTCCTTCAACCCTCTAATAAAACAACTATGAAAGAAGGTGTTATCTAGGCCTTCTATCCTATTTGCCAATTTTTCAAATTAGGTTTGATAGTCACATAATGACCTAGTTTGTCAAAGTTTGGTTAATGTGCTTGTAAAATATTTATATGTATTGGGACCAAAATGAACAAGCATATTCATATAGAATTTCTTTCAAGTAGTTATGATATAGGTCTTGTCAAACCACTAATACCATTGAATGACTTCATGCTCTAAATTAAAGGAAGCAATAGAGACCTTTTTCCAAAATGGGGTTTGATTTAAAAACAAATATTGTTTGGCCTTGTAAATCCAACTAGTGAGTCATATCCATCAAAACAAGGGAATTTGAACTTAGTTGGTCATTGGTGGGGTAGATGAAATGTAGGCATGTCAAGCCCTAAAGTGTGCACTTATCTTGGACCTAAAGCTAGTACCCATTTTAAACCTAAAGCTTATCCCTATTTTGAAGAGGATTGTCTTGATAGGGGCAGTTGTAAGAATACATCTTGTAACTGGTCCTTTTTAGTGCTAAGCCCAAGGATCCTAGACCCAATTTTCTTAATTCGGTTTAATTCATCGAGTTTTCTTAGAGTTGAGAGGTTATCCTTGATTTTATTAAGGTCTTCATTCACCATGCCCAAGGATAGTTCCTTAGAATAGGTAATAAGACTATATTGAGCACAAAAAGGAGTTCAAAAAGTGTTACCGAGGTTATATATCAAACAATTAGCTTGAAGAGATGATTGTAATGGGATAGGTGTCAAAATCAATATAAGAAAATTAAAAAAATGCCTCAAAAAGGGGGTTTCTATTGATTATGGGAATTTGAGAATTTTGGAATATTTTTTGAATTTATGGAATGAGGGAAAGACAATATTTTTCTAAAGTGGAAAATGAATGAATTAGACAGAATTTACAATTTTTTAATTTATTTTTCTTTTTTGGGGGGGGGCTTGGGGTGCATTGTTCTAAAAATAACAAAATTGATTTTCTAACAAGCCTTGAAACTCTATTTGCATGATATTTTTTGGCCCTAGGTTTTTGTAGGAAGAAATTCATCACACATGATCTTGAAACCCTAGCCTACACAAAAAAAAATTGGATTGGATTTGTGTGACTAGAGAAGCGTATCCTAATAAATTGGATGCTCTAAGATGTGTGTAAGTGCTTCAAGTTAAAAATATCAATAATTGAGTAATAGACCATTGACTATGACTTCCTAGGTTTAAGGAAAAAATCTCACTAACCATAGATGTTATCTAAGTGAGTACGACTCTCTAGGTACTAACAACTTACCTGATTTGGGTAGTTCTATTGATAATATAGCCATGTATTCATCTCCAAATGACAAATCTTTGTATACACTCAAAAATATAAAAAAATACAAATAGGGTAGGTGGTAGTTGACGCTTTTCATTGGTGACACACTTAGATCTAGCTACTTGGGGTTCTTAAGGTACTCAAAATAATATTTTAAGCAGATTTTGGCCCAAATACTTCTCCCATTTGAGTAGTTGGGACTTACAAATGATCCTTCCAAAGGGAATTAACCTATTGTAGGCACTATTTAAGAATTGCAATGAGTTTATTTCTTAGATCTATGGTTGTTGTTGCTATATAAATTGGCAATGTGATGCTCTAAAGAGTGGCCATAAAAAGCTTCTCTGATACTGGATCAAATTAATCTACTTACAACAATAGAATTAACACAAAATAGATGCAACAAAATGGAAAGTGAAGCATGAATTTTAGTGAATGCTTGAAAGATTACACTATCATAGGCCACTTCAAGAGGGCTACCTCCTTTAGAACTCCTAATACAAAAATATCATTTTTCCTCCCTCTTCTCTTATTACAATCTAAAATATAATAACGAACCATACAATATTTTACCTACCCTAACCCTAAACCTAAATAGACTATGAGTCCCACCTAAATAATCACAACACTAACTACAACACTAATTACAATAATTAAATAGTTAGGACATAAGTTTTCTAACACAAAAACTAAAAGATATTTTTAAAGGGAAAAGACAAATATGAAGAATGAAGGAATAAAAAATATAGGATAAACTTCAAAAGGAAGCAAAGTAACTACTCAAATACCTATCTCTCACCAGTGAAGGGCATGCAATGTTACTAACAATATATAAAATTTATAGCACATAGTGAGAGTGTCTTAATTAAATTATGGTTCAGTTGTAGGAGAAATGAAGAAAAATAGGCTTAAACTGTCTATTTTTAGAGTTTTAAGCTTTCGATCATTCAATTTGGGATTAGATCACCTACTTTAGAAGTACATTATTTATTTATAAGATAATAGGATATATTTTATGATATTTAGTGTGTTGAATTCTAAGTTTGTATTAAAAATAATTTTTTTCCTCGTGTTTAAAAAAATAGTATGTTCTAATTTTTTACTCATAGTTTTAATTTATGTTAAACAAAAAGGAAATGAAAAATAATTCTTTGTAGAATTAAAATTAGTGCTTAAAATGATACTATAGAATTTGTATTTTTATAAGATAAAATACAAGCAAAAAAATCACTCTAAAATTTATCAACAAAATAATTTTTAACTGTTCAACTCATTCCAAAAACTTCTATGCACTTATAAAATTCATAAAAAAAATAAAATATTACTTATTATATATAAGAACCATAACGTACATTCTTAATCCTCAGCCATCATAAGGAGTGCCGTTTGCACTACATACTACATAATGATTAGGTTGTGCTAAAAATAGAAGTATATAACTTTAAAGTTTACTTTAAATTATGGGTAATATCTAAATTTATGTTAAATTATTTATATTTTTAAATATATTTTGTGTAAAAGTGTTTATTTTAAAATATATAAAACAATAAATATAAATATTCTAAAATGCCCATCATAAATATTAATATATTTATATATTAAAATATATGATAAGAGAGTGTGAACTGAAGTCTTGTAACCATTGTTGTTCTATTAGCGAAAGCCAGCTCAAAAAAACCCTTAAAATTATTGGGAAAAAAATTTATTGTTTTATTGGTTTTTTAATGTCGAATGATTAGTTCATTGGTCTATTGAAGGCTAGATTAATAAAAAATAAGAACCAAGGTAAAAGAGAAATAAACATCAAACAAAGGTTTTTTATTCAGTCATTTCATCTTTGAAAAAAAAATCTAATTCTCAGATGTGGTCCATAGTTTATGGGTCCTAATTCTATGCATAGATATGTGAAATCCTCACTTTGACCCATAAAAGAAACACCTTTCAGATTTCAAAGTTCAGTATGGATTCTGCTTCTTTTGAAAGAGAAAAACATTAAAGGCTATTAAAATAAGATCGGAATTTCTCACACGCACTATGCACAGTAATGTGGACCTCCTTTTCACTGAAATTCTAGCATGGGTCAGCGTAGAGTAGGCCATGAATTGTTGCCCCCCTTATGGCTCCTGACATTTATTTGCTTGTTACATGCTTTAATGCTTTTCTATTAATGTTGGTTATTGAAGGGCTTTAAGCTCAGTAAAAGACAAAGGAAAGTGCAGAAAAGTATGACAGGACTTGAATCTTCCGTGGAGGCTATCTGAATCCATAAATTAATAACCAAGGCAAGGAACCAAAAAAGAGTTCTTCGTCTCTATAATTTTATAAGTAGCTTTACATATTTTTTACTAAGATGTTATCTCCAAATTAAGAGATTGCAACCTTTAATTTTTGTTTATAACAAGTCTTTAGTTCATATCTATTGAATGCTTTTTTCATATAAAAAGAGAATGTCGGTGATCATTTTAGTTTGTAGTTTGGAAAAAGAAATTATATGGAGAAAACTTCTGGATTGCAAACAAAATGAACTCCATTTTGATGATGGGTCATCATGCATGTAGGAGAAACATCTTTATAAATAAAGTATTGAAATGAGCTTTGTATTAAATAATAATTAAAATTAAATTTGATATAATATATTTTAAAAAAATTAATAATTAAAATTAAATTTAATATGATATATCAAAAAAATTTAAATAATAAAAATTAATTTAATATTTTAAAAGTCTTCGATATCCTTAGATTGAATTGAACAGTGAATGGTTTAGTCATCCACATGTCTGTACCAATCACCAAATATGTTCATTTTCACCCTCTCATGATAGCTTGGTACCATATTTAATGGTGTACAATGTACCTTTTATCTATGTATTATGTGACCTTTGAGTAGACTCTAATCTCATCCATTCGAATTCTAATTATAATTTTTTTTATAGTGAAACAAAACCTTAATAGACAAGATAAAAAGCGTATCATTCTCTTGATGTAAAAGACAAGTATACAAATGTTGGTTGTACATATATAAACTTCCATCCAAAATTATTACATGTAATGTTGGATAAGACAAAAAAAAAAAAAAAAAAAAGACATCCGTAAGAGTGACATCTGTGTTAGAACCTGTGATCTCCTGGTGTTTTCTATCTTATCACATTCAAAAAGGAGGTATGAACTGAAGTTAACTTGAGAATGTCACTATTAATTGTTGGAAGTATTACATTAAAAAAAGTATTGAATGAAGTTAACTTGAGAATGTCAGTAGAAGTATTATATTATATAGTATCGGTGAAATATTAATAGTGTAAGTACGAGTTAAATATTTTTAAAGTTACGTGAATATTTAAGTTTAAAGTCTTATATATATATTTTATAAAAGGTAAAAAAGGTTTTGAAAGGATTTTCGAATTTTTTACAAGACAAACCAAGGCTAAAAAGAGATTGATTGTGGGTAAAAAATACAACACAACCAAACTAGTAGCACACAAACAAGAAATCAATAGAGCTTTCAAGCCCTAGTTCCACAATCACTAGAGGAGAACAAAGTAAAGAAAACTAAAAAGGTCATCCACGTAGAGAAGTAGGACGACTAAGCAATAAACAAAAACAACAATTAACCATGCTCCAATTCCCTTCCATGGAAATTGTTGCTTCCAAAGAGCACAAGCCCTTAGGGCAGTCCTCCCACCAATACAGAGTCTAGGGTGGTCCACATCCAAGTTTTCCATGAAGTTTGCGGACTTAATACCTTTTCGAAAAGTATACTGAAATGTGACTTCCTGGCAAAGCAAGGCGACTCTTTTAGCTTCAAGAATCATATTTTTTGTTGACAGATTTCCTGGGGACCGTCCTTTCATGCAATTGATGGTAGTAAGGAAGTCTCCTTCTATGACAATGTTATGGAGTCACGAGCTAGCCACCTGGATGCCTTGGTAAAGGGCCCTGACTTCCGCAAACTGACTAGAGTTGACTCCAAACCCTTCAGCATAGGCCAACCGAATATCATCCCTGTGATCTCTAATAATGCCCCTGGTACCTGTTCTTCCTGAGTTACCTTTTGAAGCACCATCAAAATTTAACTTGAACCAATCAGGAGGTGAGGGAATCCAAATAGTGGATAAACTTTTATTAGCCGCAACAGATAAAGTTAGTTCCCTAGACGGTTTAAAACCCAACTGGTTTAAAGTCTTATAAATATTAAGTATCATGTAAATGTATAATATTTGTGAAGTTATATAAATAATTGTCATCTAGCAATAAATAAAAGTTTATTATTATTAATCAAGTGGCATTAGCACAATCGATTAGATTCCTCAATATTTCAAAGAAGAGACTTAGGTCTGAATCTTACCAAATGATACATGGATAATATTCAAGCTTTGTTGTAATTTCACTATGTGGTGATGATGGGTAGGGCTCGTTTCAATCCCATATAATCCATTAAAAAAAGTTTATTATTATTAAGAATCAATAAAATATATTAATATTTTTCTTATAAGAAATACAAAGAGTTATATCTCCTTAAGTTTGAGGAGATGGAGAGTTAGTGAAAGTAGAAAGGTCAAAATTCTTGTGAATATGAAAAGTCTCGTATCCAAAGTGTACATGTTGAAGAAAAAGAATTGTAATGTATGATTGAATAAGCTCTGCAATACATTGCATTTGTAGTGCTTAAGTAGATATATTTATCAATGATATTTTTGTGAGTTATTGTCATTGTTTTTTTTGGTAGGTAAAAGTAATTTTATTTACTTTATGGGTTGAAGGGTCCCGCCCCTTTTTACATAAGGTTCAGCTATGGTCGAACGGCCCATAGTCCCATATCAGAGTTATACCCAAAAAGGACCACAAACAACAAAAAAGTTTCAAGTGACACCCTCGAAGGTGCCCTTCCTAAAGCAATTGAAACCTTAGAGTCACACAACATGACAAAAATAGAAAAACAACAGCCTCTGGCTCCTGACCCATCAACTTGCTCACATCCCAGACTTCTGGGCTTTGCTTCTCCCCTCATGCTTGTCACTGTCCCCGCTGGGCAGGAGGGTCTTCAGGATGTCAGGTAGTCTCTTAAGCTCTTCGATGGCGCTTGTCATGAGATTGCTACCTTCACGAAGAACATTTACCACTGTCTAAAAATGCCCGACAACGTTATCGATGCGGCTGAGAGCAACTGTACGCAACATGTCCAGAGCCCTGCATTCTTCCTGGTGACCCTTCTGGCAATCCTTTTGGGTTTCTTCCTGGCGTTCCTCCTGGCTATCGTCCTTACTTTCTTCCTGGCAGTCTTCATCATCACTGGTGATTCAGGAAGCGCCCGGAGACGCCCCCGGCCCGGGGGGGGGGGGGGGGGGGGGGACGGCTTGGGGACTGAGGCGGAGACGAGTCAGCATTGAGGTCTTGAGCAGACAGATGGTCCAGGGAAGGAGTTTTGGAGGAGATGTTGCCTGGGACTCGGTGGGCAAGAGCATACTTGTAAAGAACCAGGAAAAGGCCTTGATGATGGGGGTGCTTGGGAGACTTGCTCGCTCTGAAATTGGTAATAGTAATGGAGATGGATCGAAAGAGAAACTTCGAGATATTTATGGGGTGGACATCGCGCAGGTGGTTTACAAAGGTGAGGTTGTAAGCAGTCAGGGGTTTATTGGGGTTATCCACAGAAATGTACTGGAGGATAGGGACAATCCCAATGTCCCAAGGGCGGGGAATGGAAGACCGTACAATGCCTTTATTCTCCCATCGTAACTCTTTCCCTTTGTTGGGGAATTGATCAGTCTCTTCTTTGAAGTTGTGTCCATCTCTACGGATAATTCTACCATCAAGCTTAAGACCAAAAACCTGGGCTATGGATTGAGCACTTACCACAAAGTGAAGACCGTGGACATGAACCTCGCCACCGTTCTAGGACTCAATGAAATATTTTGTTACCTCTTCCTCCGCCCCTTCGAACATCTTGAAGAAATTGATGAAATGTTTAGGATCAAGTAATGTCGTGGTGCCTGCGTCAATCTGTAGAGTTGCAGGTTCGATGGCGGCCATGGCAAAAATAGGGACCTGCTTGATGCTAGTATGACACTTAGACTTGTTACCAACACTATCACAGAAAATCGATGAGGTGCGTCCAGGACCAAGAGGGCCTAGATGGATAAGAATGAAACCCCAGAGCAGGAAGGTCATGGGGATGCTTATCCGATCGAACAACTTAGGGCCGAAAACCCAGGCGCAGACGTGGTTTGGGCTAGCAATGATGGGCTTGATGGGAGTGGGGAAGTGAGCGGGAAAAGCGATGATGGAAGCGATATGGTGAATGTTAGCCTTAGGCATGCGAAAGGATGGATAGGTGGAGGGAAAATCCAGAAGACATGAGTAAACGAGAGTTTGAATGGGAAAGCACGGGTTGATGGGGCGGATCAAGGAGTCTGTATTGCTCTTCGTATCTTCACCATTCCTAAAAATGATGCAGGCATCTCAAAAATGGTGGAACATGGTGTTGACAAACACCCTAGGGGAAGAAAACCCCTTGATGGGGTGGCTATAGCCACCTTTGAAGCTACGAAGGGTTTTTGATGTCAAGAAGACACCGTTGGGGCAGCTAAAGCCACCATTGTTGTTGAAGTGCGGGTGACTGAGCTCACCCCTTTGTGGTATTAAAAAAATATCATTACTCACATAGCCGAGGCTACTTGTTGGTAATATTTTTTGCATCGTGTTTGAATTTCTCGAGGATCTCACGCGGGAAGCTATCTTCCCAGACCATCAAAGTGGGTTGGAGAATGGCTATGTTGGCAAGCACATCGACCACTTGATTAGATTCTCTAAACACGTGATTGATCTGGTTTTGGCGATTGTTGTTGAGGGTTGTTTGGCACTCCTGGATGATGTTCTGGATATTTCTCCCCCCTATGCTATTATTATGGATGAGCCCCACGATAACTGTAGAATCACCTTAAAAAATGATAGGGTTGGCCATAGCTTTGCAGATGGCAATACTCCTCCAGAGAGCTCTAGCTTCTGCATAGTTATTGGTTTGGGTGCCTAGATTTTCAATAAATGCTCGAATAATATTTCCATTGTGGTCCCTAACAACTCCACCTACTCCTACTTTCTTTGGGTTGCATTTAGAGGCTCTGTCAAAGTTGGCCTTCAACCATCCCTGCAAGGGGGGAACCCACTTAGCTGTGGCTCTACCCTCATGGGGTTCCTTGGTCTTGCTGTAGTCTAGGAGAATCCTTAGGGAAGCAAACAAATACCCTTCTACCCCAGCCTTGGGAATTTTTGGACAAGGGATCAGACTGTTGTTCTCAATAGCAAAGGCAAGGGCTCTTGCCGTGATCGCTTCTTGGTCCCTGGGGTTATCACTAAAAATGTGGTTGTTGCGCTCCAACCATATCTGCCAGGAAGTATGGTGGACCAGGGATTTCTAGAGGAAGTTGAGTCTAGGGTTTTTGAAAGTGTTGGGCCATTGGATGAACATATCCTTGATAGTATTTGGCCGGACCAAGCAAACCTGAAACTTGTTGATCACTAGGGAAAAAATACTGTTGGTGAAGGGACAGTCCATAAGAATATGTTGGGTCAATTCCCAGGCTTGCCTGCATAGGTAGCATCTGTTGGGGACAATGATCCCTCTGTGCATAAGATTATCGGTGGTGAGAATCTTATTATGAACTGCAGTCCAACAGAAGTGGGTGATTTTTGGGATTAGGGCTTTGAGCCACACACTTCTGGCTAAGGTCTACCCACTGTTAGAGTTGTCTCCTCTGATGTTTTTTTTGATGAGCTGGGAGGCAGATTTGACTGAGAACTTCCCATCACTTGTGCCTTTCCAGCATCGTTCATCCTCTTTTGGGGTTTGAGGGATGAAATTTGCCCTCATGATCGCTTGGATATCTGACACCGCATCAGCGATTGCATCATTCTTGATTCTAAATTGAAACCTTTTCCACTCTTGGATTCCTTGGCTTGAGGAGATGAAATTTGCTACACAGGACCCATACTTGTTGTCAGACAGGTGCTTGACTGTAGTCAACTTGTGATCACAAATGAGCGGGTCATTTCTAGCCCAAGCATCCTTCCAGAAGTCGATCTTTTTGCCATCTCCCAACTACCACCAAGAGCCCTGGTGCATGAGTTTTTGGGTGAGGGAAATAGATTTCCAAAAATGAGAGTAGTTGTGGGGGGTATCCATCTACAAAAAGGATTGTTGCTGAAGATATTTTCTCTTGACAATGTTCACCCACTCGAGGTTAGCATTTGAGATGACCTTCCATGCTTGCTTAGCCAGGAGGGCTTGATTGGTGACATTGATGCACCACATTCCCAGACCTCCTTGATATTTGGGGGAGCATACCTTGTCCCATGCAACCAGGTGGAACTTTTTTGGTTGTCAGTTCCCGACCACAGAAACTGTTTCTTGGATTTTTCAATAGCTTCACCCACAACAGCCAAAATTTTGAAGACAAACAGGAAGAAGGTGGGAATGCTCTGTAAAACTGCTTTAACTAAGGTCGCCTTACCCGCGCTGGAGAGGAGGGCACCTTTCCATCCCAAAATTTTCCTATGAATCTTATTAGTGACATTACTCCACATGTCTTTGAGGGGTCTTCCTTTGAACATGGGAAGGCCCAAGTACGTGGTCGAGAAATCAGCAATGGAGCATCCAAGGATTCTAGCGATCTTGCGCTATCTCTTGGAGGGGGTGTTAATGAAGTACAACTTGCTTTTGATGTAATTGATTTTTTGACCTGTTGCCTCTTCATAGAGGTTGAGGATGGTTTTGATACCTTTGGCATCAGAGATAGAGGCTTTGGTTGCCAACAGGGTATCATCCATGAATTGTTGATGGGTGGAGGGTGAGAGACCAGAGGTAACTTTGATGCCCAAAATCAGATTATTGGAACAGGCAATCTTGATGGCTCTTCCCAGGCTCTCTACCAAAATGATGAAGAGAATGGGGGACAACGGGTCACCCTGTCTGAGACCCCTGGAACTTGGGAAGTAACCAGCAGTGGAACCGTTCACCAAGACCAAGAACCAGGAGGAAGAGATGCACTTATAAATCAGATTAACCCAAGATTCATGGAACCCAAACTTGAGGAGGATTTGGGTAAGGAAATCCCTATTGACCCTGTCAAAAGCTTTGTTCATGTCTAGTTTGAGGAAAAAAGTAGCAGACTTGGAGACATGGGCAGAGTGGATCAGCTCATGAATAGTGATGACACCATCAAGGATGTTGTGGCCTTTGACTATGCTCCCTTGATAGGGGTCGATAATGGAGGGGAGGATGCTAGATAGTCGGTTGGCCAAGGCTTTGGATAGGGTCTTATAGGTGACGTTGCATAGGCTAATGGGGCGGAAGTCCGAGAGGGATTGGGGATTATCACCTTTGGGGATCAAGGTCAGGAAGGTGGAATTGACATCTCTGGGGATGGTTTTGGAAGACTGCATTTCAATGATAGAGCGACACATGTCCGGACCCACAATGTCCCAGAAGGTTTGGAAAAATCTGGGGGGGAACCCATCTGGACCGGGAGCTTTGTCTCGATTCATGGAAAATAGAGCTTGATGGATTTCCTTGTGGGAGAGGGGGTTGAGGAGGAAGTCATTGGTATCCTGGGGGATGATGGTGGGGATATTAGCAATCAAAGCTTCCCTGGCTGAGAGGGACTGGGAGAGGGGGGACCTAGGAGATTTTTGAAGTGGCTGACCGCTTTCTACCTAATCTGGTGTATGTCCGAGGTAGAAGACCCATATTTCTTGACTGGGCTTTTGATCTTGTTGACACCCCTATGCCTAAGGGTGGAGATGTGGAAGAACTTGGAATTAGAATCCCCTTCCCTGAGCCACAACTACCTAGACTTTTGGTGCCAAAAGGTTTCCTCCTTGTTGAGGATGTTGTGGTAATCAGCCAGCAACCCTCTTTCTTCATCACAAAGATCGTCATTACCTACTCCCTTCTGAAAACTATCCTCAATCTGGTTAATTCTGGTCTTAACCTGGTTCTTGGCTTCGAAGATGTTCCCAAAGGTTTCCTTATTCCATATTTTCAAATTTTCTTTAATAAACCTGAGTTTCTGCATGAACTGGTTGGTGGTTGTTCCCGAGAATTTTCTCTTCCACCAAAATGAGATCTGATTTCTGAGATTGGGATGTTAGGTCCACATTGACTCGAACCTGAAGGGGGTCTTGAACTGGGATTTTGTATCAGTTTCTAGCAGGAGCGGGTTGTGATCAGACCCAATTTTAGGGAGGGCTAGCAGACTAGCATCCCCAAAGATCGGGAGGGCTTCCTGGGATAATAAGACTCGGTCAAGGCGCTCCTGAATAAGGTTGTTACCTTTTCTCTTGTTGCTCCAAGTGAATAGGGACCCCTGTAACTGGACATCCATGAGAGCATTGGAGTCTATGAAGTGTCTCAGGTCCTCTGTTTCCCTAAGGGTGATCGTGGTTCCTCCCTTCTTATCTAGAGCAATGCAGGGGTGAGTTGAAGTCCCCTGCTAGGATCCACGGGATATCTCCGAAAGCTTACCTCAACTGGGTTAACATGTTCCACAATGCCTTTCTACCCTGGGAAGAGTTAGGGGCGTACACATTGGTCAAAACCCATGAGACCTAGGAACTTAGGTCATGGAAAAGAATGTTACTTAACCTGTCCTGTCCAGAGATGATGTTGCCTTGCAGTTTAGTAGGGTTCCATAGGCACAAAAGACCGCCTGATGAACCGGAGGTCGGGATATGGACAAAATCATAGTTTCTCCAAATATTTTTAGCGACTTTGGAAGACAATTCATCATTAAGTTTAGTTTCTTGAATGAGGAAAATAGTTGGGTTATGTTCTCTCCTCATGGTTGCAGCCAATCTCTGCTTGGCTGCCCCATTCAATCCTCTCGCATTCCAGGAGAGGACTCTCATTTAGAAATTTTGGGGATTCTCTTGCCCCCTTTTCCTTGTTGTGCAGGGGGTTTGGGTCTTCGGGTTTCCTCCTTAATACTATTTCCAATCTCCTGGAATAAAGTTTTATGAGTCCCGTTGGCTATGTCTTCCGTTGTATCGCGGTTCCTTCTTTCAAGATCTGAAGGTCTACCTTTTCTCTTGTCTCCTCCAACATCCATCTAGGATTTTCTAAAACTACGAGTTTGCTTAGGGCTCCATTGATCAGGGGAAGGTTGGTCAAGGTCATCACTATCGAAATTGACTAGGTCATAGAAGGTTGGTGAGGTTTGGATCCCCATCTTAGGGGGGAGAAGACTGCGTAGGGGAGGACAATGAGGTGGGGGACTTCGGGGAGGGATTCGGGGGGACTAGGTGGGAGACGGATGAGGTGAATGCCTCGAGGGAGGGGCAGACATTGACACCTGATGGGTGGGGCTAGGCACAGGGCCCTGGTGAGGCTTAGGATTAGGCATCATATCAGATTTAATAGGGATCTCCCCTTCCTCCACTTCCTCAGTAAGACCAAAATATTTAAGAACATCAAATTTATTAGTGGTAGAGATAGAAGCACTTGCCTTTTGAGACTATGCATTTGGCTGCATCCGGGCTTGGAACCTGGTGGTCATCGTGCGGTTTCTTGTAGCTCGCCTAGGCATCTGCTTCGATCAGGCCATGGCTTGGTTGTCCATGTTAGGGTTTTGGAGCTTAGGGCACTAGGAATGCAGGTGACCTTGCATCTGGTATTCTGGGTAGTATGTTAGCTTGTTCTCATAAATCAGCGGTTGCCTCCACTTGAAATCCCCATATATGAGGTTTAGGTACTCCAGGAGTTGGCTTTCCAGATTCACATTGACACAGATGCGTGTCTGGGTTAAGCGTGTCCTTGCTCGAGTGGTTGGGTCGATAGCCACTAGGTCCCCGATGGCCCTGGCTAGGCCTTGAAGGGCGTCATCATAGAAAAAATGAGCTGGGAGGTTCAAAAGTCATACCCAGATCGGGGTATAGTTGATGGTCTGAGAATTTGGGTCAAAGTTCAGCTACCACTTCTTCAAGAACAGGCTTCATCTTCCGAAGAACCATGGTCCTCCGGATAGGATGCACTCGACATCTTCCTGAGTGTTGAGTTGTATCATAAAGAAGCCTCGAGTCATTGTCGATAGCTCCATGCTGCCCAAGGTCTTCCACTTAGACGTGGCCCATCTACGGATTGCATCCATGTCTGGGCACCTCCTAAAAATTTCCCCACCAGGGAATAAGTGTCATGAGATGCATATCCTTCCATGAGGATTTTGGGGCATAAAACATCACATCCTTGGGTAACAAACTCGCTTGCAACACTCGATTTTGTTCTTTTCTTATTCTGCAATAGATCTACGAATGAGGGTTTCCCCTGGGTGGCTTCCCCCTCAATGTCATCATTAGACCCGACAATCTGTCTGGCCGAGGCCAATATTTTTGCTCCATCTGGTTTCGCATGGGACCTGGGCATGGTAGTCATAGCGTCGGAGTGCACGACGTGGTTTGTGCCTCCCTTCTCGCAAGTTGTCATCATGGTCAAACCAAGCGACACTCATTCGGCTCACATGCAGAATTCGACCGCTCCAACAAGTTATTGTCATTGTTATTGTTGAATGTATGTAGGCTTTAATCTTGCTATACTATGAAGAAAATTGTTTAATTGCTAATAGTGGTATCAGAGCCATGTTAGAATTTTTGATAGAAGCTTGCAACAAGGGTTGAAATATATACATGAAAGTTGAGAGATGTAACCCATCGTTGTGAGTGAAGTCACATCAATTGAATTCGTGATAGCATTCAAAAAATTGAAGGGAAGTTTTTAAAAGAAGTTGAAATATTTGAAGAAAGAAAACATTGTTTGGTGAAATTTATTATTGAAGAAGAGAAATTATTTGAAGAAATAAATTAATTATTAAAAGGAGAATTATTTGAAGAAAAGAAGGAAATTGAGAAAAATAAATTGTTAATGGAGATAGGATAAATAAATTGAAGAAGATATTGTTTATTGAGAAAACAAATTATTGAGAGAATTTAATATTAAGAAGAATATTTAATTAAATATTGAAGAAAAGAAGAAAAAAAAATTATTTGAAGTATATAGAAGAATAAGGAATTTTTTTCTTAAATATTGAATTTGGAAGTAAAAAGGAATTCTACTAGAAAGGGAATTAAGGAATTTTTTTATTAAATTTGAAGAAAGGTGAAGTAATTATGAAACTACCAAATTATTAGAAGAATAAGTTTATTAATTATTAAAGTGAGCATAATTCCATAATTAATATTGAGAAGAATAATTATTCAAAAGTGAATTGAAGAAAATTGTTGATTTATCATTTTTTGAAGGGGAAATTATTTAAAGGATTATTTGATTTGAGGAGAAAAAATATTGTTGAAAGAACATGTTTAAAGCAAAGGCACAAACAAGAATATTGAAGATTGATCAAAGATAAATTATTTGAAGGCTATTTATCATAAGGTATGAAATTTATCCTCTCTAAAGTGAATTTGGAAAGATCATAAAATATTTCTTTAAAGAAGGAAAGGAGATTATTAGAAAAATTATTAGGGAGATAAAAGGTCTTCTACTTTATTGACATCATCCAAATAGATTGATAATTATTTGAAGAACTAAAAAACAATAATGAATGCATCAAAAAGGTCTTTCACAAAGTCACATATGATTAAAGAGGAAGACTTCATTAAGAAAGAATTCGAAAGCAGAGAAAATATTGACACAAACATGTTTTGAGATATTGTGAATCACCACAAGCAAACTAAGTAGAACAAAAAAATGGATATGAAAATTTGTGGTATATTAATCTAGGAACCAACAATCACATGATTGGAAACCAAAATTGGTTTGATTCTATTCAAGTACAAAAAATATACCAATTAAGATTGCTAATGATAAAATTTACGAAGTCCAAGAAACAAGCAAAGTTACACTTAGTCTACCTTTCTTAGAATGCACACTAGAGAATGTTCTTTATGTTCCAAGGATAGCAAATAACCTAATTTTAGTATCACAATTGTTGGATAGAGGAAGAATAGTAGAATTCAAAGTCATCAATGGTAGTAAGAAATGTCTTATCAAAATACTAAACAATATTGAAGCCCTTGGGTCCTACAAAAATGGTATATTTGCTTTAGATGTGATAGCACTTTCACAAAAATATTTAGATCAACTTCTACCAAAAGAACAATATTAAAAAAGATATTTAATTGAACATAAAATTCTCATGGCAAAAGAACAAGATAGGGTATTAACAAATATCATTCTACTTGAAAGGATGATAGAAATTTTGAAAAATGTGTTTATAGTATACTATAAAAGTCATACACATATGATCTACATCAGATGGCTGATATTCAATATGTTCTATAATCTAAAATGGTAAATGAAAGTGAGTTAAAGACTATAAGTTCATATGATAGTACTTGTATATATGGTAATTATTTGAGTGGTATTGATAAGACTAAAATAGTCTCTAGTAAGAATGGAAAACATACTAAAAGGAATATTGCTAAAATTGATTCAAACATTTATGATGATTCTAGCCTCAAAGATATTAATATGGAAAACATTGATTGCAACAAGGAAAATAATGATATCAGTGATGGGTTTTATTATTTTGATGACTTGCTCAAAAGTATGATAAGTACAAGTAATAACTACTATCAATATTGGGAAAAAAATAGGTATCTCTTAAATAAAGATAAAGATCCACAAATATTCAAGAAACACCACCATGAAGAAGGACAAAAATTGATCAAGAAGACCAAAGAAAATGAAGACAATGGATCTTATATCAAATAATGTAATACGGGAGGATGTTGAAAGTATCATATTATTTGGTACCTTGAAAAAATTTTGCAAGTACCATGTAACTATTTTAGTCTAGAGTCGTAAATATTTGAGTCTAAAGTCTTGTAAATATTGTCATGTAAATATTTAATGTGGAGTTACATAAATATCTGTCATTTAGTAATCATTAGAAGTTTGTCATTATTAGGAGTCAATAAAATATATTTCTCTTATGAGAAATATGAAGAGTCATATCTCTCGTGAGTTTGAGATGGAGAGTGAATTGCTACAGAGTTGACCCCTTATTCTAAGGTCTATCTCTCTATTCATAAGTTGCTCTTTGAATCTTGTAGTGAAAATTTTATATTATAGTTTCTAGTCTGTTAGACAAACAACCTATTAAAAAGCACTCTCACAAGCTTGTCATTTTTATGTTTTGTTGGTTTATTGATTATTTTTTTGGCTTAGGTTTCATATTGCATTTGAATTTCAAATGTATTATGCAATATGGTACATGGATCTTCAATTGTCTCTTACAAATGGCTAAGTTGGAGTAAGCATCTGTCAAAGATGTCACTTTTGATTTCAATTTTTTTTTCCTAGAAAGTTAGAAGGAACTGAGGTAGTTACAACTTTAAAAGAGACTTTCTAGAAGGGGATGTACCAAATCCATATCTTTGGGATGGTTTGATAGTGTCATTGATGGGTAAGTTTTGACTTTGTTCATCCCTAGCTAGTGTCTTGGATATTTTGGTTTTGTGCACCATTGGCTTCATTGATATCTTTGGGTAGGAAGCTCTAATGTTGTTTTGTTATATTGCTCCCTACACATTTTTAAAATTTGATGTAAGAGTGTTGATATCTTCACCTAAGAAAGTCTAATTTTGTTCCACCCTGTCTTTGTGTAGAGAGGTGTTCAACTTTGTTTGTTCTTGATGCATAGTTACGCATTTTTAGACTTTTATGATACCAAATTGATGTCATCTCCCAAAAAGATCTAGGATTATTAAATTTTTTCTTTGAGCTATGGAGTTGTTCTTTGAACTACATTAGGATCTTGCTACCTCATCTTGTACAAGTCTAACTTTGTTCATGATGTATGAGTCTGACTTCATTCCATTTTAGCATTTTTCATAACTTGGCTTTCGTGTAGATTTGGAACTTATGCAATCAAGGTCTAACTAGTTTTGGGCTTTATCTTCTTTTGGTTTATGTGAATCTTTTGTAGAGGTCCAAGATCGATCAATACCATCATTGTAAACTTTACGGGTTCTCAATTGATGTAGTTATGGCTTTGAACAATATTGAGCTCGTGCGTTATTGGGGCTTTTAAAGCCTTATCCAACTTTGCACTTGCATTGCTTCTAGCCCTAGCTTTTGTTGAAATACTTTGGGCACTTTTGGACATAATTTGACTTTGATTCTTTCAAGTCTTTGAGCTCTCTGCATATGTTGCTTAGATGATTTTGTGTTGACTACCTTGATAAGAATTTGGTAAAATTTTGAGTGAGCTTGATTCCTTGAAGTTTTACTTGAGGGGAATTTTTTTACCTACATTATTGGTGCCTCTTGGGGTTCTTTGCTCTGTAATAAAAGATGAACCTCGATGACCTTATTCATTGGATATAAATTTGTAATAAGGGAGAATATTGGAATATAGGCTGAAAAAAATGAAGGGTTTTGGGGGTGATTTATAGTATTGACGAGTAAGGGGGATGTAAATTCAGGAACTAGGGGAAAAATATCTCTAAAAGTGGAATGGGTAGGAGTGTGGAGAAAATTATGACTAGAGATTATGAAAAGATATCTATGTGATCAAAGAATAGATAAGTGGTACAAAGAGGATTACAAAAGAAAGAGAATAATAGAAGAAAAATGGAGATACCCCAAGGTTGGTATCCTTGATAAAAATGGTACTTACATGAGCATAGTATACCATAGCTAGAAGTTGCTTCAGGCCCAAGTAGTCTTCCTTAGATGAATATTCCAAGTGATTGTGAGCCAAAGCTTTTCATTTCCTTGTGCTTTCTTTTTCTTTATAGAGTTGCACAAAAATCTCTTCTCAATGTCGTAAACGTTCATACCACATTTCAAGGCTCTAAATATGTGCATGGATGCACTGCGGTAGGATATTTGATATTTCCTATTGTTTAAGCCTCATGTTGGCTTATACAGAGTTGAGGGGAGTGGTTGTGATTAGCATTGTAATAACTGTGGGAGCTTATCCTTTACACTGACACTTTTCTCAAAAATTTAGAACTCATGTGGGAAGTTCACCTGCATGCCCCTTCTAGTCATCTGATGACTTATCACCAGTTGGATTGTTATGATTCATTTGCATTGTGTCTACTTATGTAATAATGAAGGTGAAGTGCCATGTAGTATGTTTTATGTATCATCTATTATGCTAATGTGTGTGGTATTAGAGTACTTTTTATTGCTCGCCACCTCTAGCTATCTTATTTGTAGGGCTATAGAGTTAGGATGTAAGAAGGATAACAAAAAATGGAGGTGGGGTGTGAAGTATAATTAGGCAAATGTGACAAGACACATGGGAAAATAGAGTACTAATAAGTAGTACAATATGGAGATGAATCCTTGTGGAGCGTGTGAGGAATGATACCTAAGAATCATGGTCTTTATTTTTATTATTTTCTAGGTTCTCGTTTAGCTTCTAAGTTGCTACCTCGGATTACTATTATTTGTCCCTTGTCTCAATGTTTTTATTTACTATGACAAGGGCTCAAACAATAGGAAGGAAAGAGAAATAAGGATTTTTTCCTTCCATAGTTTTATAAGAACCTGGGTTTGATCAGCATAGAATATTATTCACAATTATGCATGCAAGAGGGTTTACCTTGGAGTATGTAATTGTGAAAAACCATAAGATTAGTCCAAACTAGATTTTCTCCCAATATATGGTCACTGCTTCTAACCAGCTCCATCGACTTCTTGCATTGTCTTCCTTTTCTATCCATACTACCCTTCATGACAGGCCAACAAAGCAAGGCTTCCTTTATATATGCTCTAGAGGGGGCCATCATTCTAACATCTAGTCCATCCTTTTCCATTCAGTTCTTTCGTACACATATTTTCAAGAAGAGGTACTATCAACCTAGCTGACTCAGGATTTTGTACCATACATTCTTGTTTTGAGCACTCATTCACACATGAGTCACCTAGTTTTCACCAAAAGCCTTATTTTAGCCATGTGGCTATGCCTCATTTGGAAAATTAACCTTATTCTTATTAGGATCTTCATGTTATAGAATTTATTTATATGTCAACTATTTACAAAAAATTATGGCATGCCTTCTCACAACGATGAGAGTCGATCTTACCTTTCTTCATCTAAATCTACAATGACTATACCACATAATTCCAAATTTAAGCTTCTCTCTGGTAGACTTATCAAAAATCATAGCTTACATCAAGTGGACCCTGACATTAATCTAACTTGGGATGATATTTACTTCCAAAATTTATTTGGCGTAGAATATCGAGAATCGGTGCGAGTAATTATTCTAGTAGAAATAAATCATGGGTCTTTGTCCATTTGTGCATTATTTTGTGTATTGGGTTGACAATTATTGCGTGTGAAGTCTCTAGGATCATACCCATTATGAGTTTATAGTTTGTAGTTTCACATTCTTCTCCTTATACTAGATCCCTATTTTCTTCCCATGGTTTTGTAACCACTTTTCTTGCAAACCATGATCCTTGAAACTTTGGAAAAGTTTGTAATTTGCCCTTGGTTTTCGCTATGCTTCTAGACTTATAAGCTTTATTCTAAAATTGAGATCACTCTAGAAAAATTGATACCATATAAAAAAAATTTCCTCCTTTGGCCAATCAATTACTTCCATATGTGTGTTCTTAGAGATTGCTTCTCTCGAACATATCCTTTGCTCTTCATATCTTTCAATGTGGTATGGTTTGAAATTTTGGTTATATATTCAAACTAATTTATTAGTTCAAGGTACAACCACATGGCTATGATCTAGAGCCAAATATCCTCCTAGTTGTCTTAAGGATTACTTCAACAAACATATTCCAAACAAAGGTAATATATCAACAATTGCCACATCTTGGATCATTGTAAGATTTGGAAATTCACGTAACAATATCAAGAATTTATTTATGAATCCAAATATCTTGATTTATACTCCATTAAAATATAGTGGTGTGTACTCTAGTTAGATATAATTCAAGCCCATGTCATTGCACAGCTTTTGGGACATAACAGTAATGTCATCTCTTGGATTTATAATGCAATTATGTAGTATCCAAACTTCCTGGAAAATAGGTAAGTAGAGAGGTTAGAGCCAATTTTCTTCTATGCTTAATGCTAATAGGATATTCACAAAATTCTAGGGACCATCCCTATCTTTTAAGATTTTCAATGCCAGTTCAATCAATTCTACTTGCTCATATATCAATAAATCTCCCCTTAGACCTTTTGCATTTTTTTTAGGGTCACCTCTAACTTTATCTAATGGTTCTATCTCTGATGTTGATGCTTTGAATATAATCTATTTTGTTTGGGTGTTTTTGTTCTTTGTGCCCATGTCACAATTCAAATATGCAACTTTTAGTAGGCTTCATCCCTTTGCCAACTTAACTGCCCTTTCTCCGGACTTGATGCATGTTATTTTGATTGATTCTTTTGCAATCCTGATGTCGACCTTAGCTCTCTTTCCTCATTTTATTCTATGTTTCCTAGGTCTTCAGTGATATGGTCATGAATAGGTTATAGATAATCATTAGACTCTTCACTCTTATTCATCAAACAAATTGCAAGAATTCCTTCCTCGAAGAAACATTGCTCTAAATTTCTTGTGAGATCAACCACCTCATTCATGTCCCCATAGATTATTTTGAATAGTGAAGGGTTGTTCAGGGCAAGATCATAAAAATCTTCTTGCCTTCACCAATTTTTGCTAACATCACTTTAATATACTTTACGGTTCTTTAGGGTATGTATGTCTTGAGTATTTATTTCTACTTCCACTTGAGTGTCTTGTCCTTCACCTCTATAAATTTCTTTAGTCAATTGTTAGATTAGGGCTTTTAACTCTTGTGCAGTCTAGGATTATGACATAGATATGGTAGGGACACATTCTATTATGGAAGAAAGAGGTGGACATGACCTGGGTGTCTTATCGTACGACAAATGAGATATACTAGGGGTTTGGACTTGTGGACCACTCAGATGATCTTGAAAAGGATCCTATATGGTGGTTTTGGGGGGAGATTTTTTCCTTTAATAAGCATATTTTCTATCGCCATAGCCTTCAAACAAATTTATGGGAATCTCTTTTCATTGGATTGTTGGATTAGGAGACTCGGGTTAAGGCTAACATGTATCTAGTGAACATATGCTTGGGATTGAGATGGTTGTATCTCTTGGGGAATTCTCTTCCAAGTTATTTTAAACTGAACATTAAAATCAATGATACTTTCATGATAATCCCTTTGAATAAAAGAAAATTGAGTGAGCAATGGGAATGGATTCTCGAGGTCATCGAACTATGATATAAAATATTTAGCTAGTTCAACCTAGGTCCTAATGCTTTTATCCTCTAGAGAATGATACCATAGTGACACTTTACCTCTAAAATATTGGACAAGTAATATGATCATCAAAATTTCAAAGATAATATTATAGGTTGTAGCTAAAGAGACTACCTCCTGATAGTGCTCATAAATCATTTTTTCAGTTTCATTATAGGTGGGTAGGGCTTTTAGAGTAGGTTTAGGGATCTCATGAAGGGTTGGACTGCCAAGGAAACTGAGATTATCCTAAGCTGGGAAGACTTGTCCAAACATAGTTATTTAGGTTATAACTTCTTAGGGATGACAACATTTGGAATTTTTCTTTGAGTGACTAGTGAGGCCATGATTTGTTTTGGTTCTTTTGACAGTGGAGTTTCTAGGTGAACATGTATTCTCCACTTAAGACGTCAAGACTCCACCAAATATTTAAGTCCTTTGGGTATATGAGATGAACAAATTAGATAGTCCTATCGAGCATGCCAAAAAATATTGACGTGAAATATGCCTAAGTATATTAAGAGCACCCTATACTTTACCCAATGTAGGATGACCAAGATTTCTCTCAAGTTCAACCTTCGAATAAGGTCAGTTCCTTGAAATGTTTGTAAAATTAAAATAGGGATTTGAGGTAAAGGTAAGAAATACAAGGGTTAGGAAAGAGTAAAAAAATAAATAAGAAGATTACGGGTGGATGGGGTATAGCATAAAAACATTGGGTATACACTACATCAAGTCTTAACACCATCAAGTCCTCTTGAAATATTAAAAGACCATCCATTATCAAATGCAAAATTGAGTTATTCAACTATGACTATATGCTTTAATCATTTAATAAAATTAAAGAAAAACAATCAAATAGTGATCCAAAGAGCATAATTCATTTAATTAAAATAAACTAATCACAAGTGTAATAAAAATAAATTAAAACATGAGCATTCATTCATAAAAGACTAGAATCACAATTGCAATGGAGGCCAAATAACTTTTAGTATCATTAATTGGCAAGTCATACAACATACACCCAAGAAAATTGTTATAGAGTCGAACCCTTATTCTAAGGTTTGTCTCTCTATTTATAAGCCGCTCTTTGAATCTTGCGATGTAATATTTACAATACAATTACAAGTTTGCTAGAAAAACAACCTGTCAAAAAGTTCTCTTAGGAGCTTGTCATTTTCATGTTGCATTGGTTTATTGTTGATATGGTTGGCTTTGGTTTCATATTGCATTTGAATTTCAATGTGTTTTTCAATCTCGTGCATGGATCTTCTACTGTCTCCTACAAATGGTTGATTTGGAGTAACCATCTATCAAAGATGTCACTTTTAATTTCAATGGTTTTATCCTAGACAACTGGAAGGCACTGTGATAATTTTAGCTTTGAAATAGACTTTATGGAAGGGGGTGTATCAAATTTAAATCTTTGAGATAATATAATGGCATCATTGATAGGTAAGTTTCCACTTTGTGCATCCCTATTTAGTGTCTTGGCTTTTTTAGTTTTATGCACCCTTGGTTTCATTGTTATATTTGGGTAGGAAGCTCCATTTTTGTTTTGCTATATTACTCCTTGCATATTTTTGGACTTTGATGTAAGAGTGTTGACATCATCATCCAAGAAAATTTGGTTTCGTTCCACTTTGTCTTTGTGTAAAGAGGAGTTCAGCTTTGTTCATTCCTAATGCATACATGTGGGTTTTGGACTTTCGTAACAAAATTTACATCATCTCCCAAAAACGTTTGAGATTATTCAATTCTATATTTGATATATGAAGTTGTTCTTTGATCGACATCGAGGTTTTACTACCTCATTTTTTACAAGTCTGGATTTATTCATGATGCGTGAGATTGACTTCATTCCATTTTGACTTTGTTCATAGCTTGTATTTTGGGTGGAGTTGGAACTTATGCAACTAAGGTTTTATTGATTTCAGGATTTATCCTCTTTTTACTGATGTCACTCTTTTGTAGAGGTCCAAAATAGATCAACTTTAGCTTTGTGCACTTTAGGGGTTCCCAACCAATGTTAGTTTTTAGCTTTGAACAATCTCAAGCTTGTATTTTGTTGAGGCTTTTCAAGA
Organism: Wollemia nobilis; assembly: GCA_028583015.1. Classification (NCBI taxonomy): domain Eukaryota; kingdom Viridiplantae; phylum Streptophyta; class Pinopsida; order Araucariales; family Araucariaceae; genus Wollemia; species Wollemia nobilis. The sequence continues at coordinate 15,630,544 of JAQPPZ010015100.1, forward strand.
CTTAGACAACTTTTCACTTTGCATTGCTTCTAGCCCTTGCTTTTATTGAAATTCTTGGGTACATTTATGCATAGCTTGATTTTGATGCATTCAAGTCTTCAAGCTCCCTACATATGCTGCTTAGACAATTTCATGTTGACTACCTTGATAAAGTTTTGGGAAAATGTCAAGCAAGCTTGACTCCTCAGAGTTTTACTTGAGAGGGCATTTTTTTATCTACATGTCTATATACATGGACTTGAGATTTTATTGGGACACTATCAAGTATTAAAGGAATTTAAATTATTAACTTGTTTACAACGAGCAATTTTTGCTCCACAATATTTCTTTTAGGTGGAAAAAATAATATTATTATTTTTAAACAAATTATATTATATCAACATTTGAAGATATAAGATTTTGCATATATATATATGCAAAAGCTTATATCTATATATAGATATAGATATTCCTTGAAAAAATCAATAACTTTTATTTTAGAGTTTGAAAAAAATTACAATGAGATAGGTATTTTATACCCTCATATAGGGCTTAACAAATAGCCCCATCAAGAGCTATTCTAAAATCTCCCAACAATGAGTCAAATTTCTCTAAAAAATCTATTAGACTCGATACAATAAAAACTATGAACAACCTAGTACAAACCTTCAATCATCTTATAGAGTGTCATTTTGGTACTTCAGCCCTATAACCATCAATCATCTTACAAATATGACCTTACTTATAAAAAGACATAAAGAACACAAAAAGTTTCCTAAAACATGACTTCTATCAAAAGGAAATAAGTATCAAAAGGGAGTAAACTATGGTAGAATCATAGTCCCATACACTACTTTTAACCAAGTACCAACTAGAATATCCAAGGCAGCATTTGATAGACCATCCACTTCCTCATTTAGTTATTTATAGATATGTTTATAAGAGATCTCTACAAATGATGCTTCTAGAAATTTCACCTACTCATAATAAGGCCTAAGTATCAAAATTTTCATCCCCACTAATCCTAAAGCCCAATCCACCACCAATTTTGAGTCACCAAAAACTTGAAATTTTGTTATTCCCTCTTATCTAAAAGATCAAAGCTTTCCACTCTGCGACATTATTGGTGCCTTCACCAAGACCTGCTTTGAAAGTGACTTATGATTTGCATCGTAATATAACAATTCTCCTACCCCACATCTACCTAGACTATCTTGAAAAGCTCCATAGAAAGAAGCCCAATACTTCATAATATCCACAATTAAACTATCAACCTACCTTATAGCCTTTAATTTTGGAGCTTTTTATATACCTTAATAAGTATATTTGATCTATATTGAACTTGTATGGGTGGAATTTCCTTGCTCTCACACACCATAGAATTTCTTGCCAATCACAGACTCTGTGCCACTATTAATGGAGTGCACTTGTATCCCTTTAAGACTTTGTCTTTGAAGCACTGTTGTATGTTATCCAATATATTCCTTGTTGGCCAACATACCTCTATCTTAGTCATGGGTAGTATAGACCACCACACTTCTCTCAAGAAATCACAATGAACTAGTAGGTGATCTATTTTTCTTCTTCCCTTTTACATAGGTTGCATTGGCTTAGACCCTACTGGGACCTCTTTTGTTGAACATCCCATGTCAATGCCTTATTATCTAAGCTAACTAAGAAAATTCATAATTTTCAAGGGTGCTTTCACCTCCCAAATCCTGCTCCACCACCATAGGACCTCCTCATTATTATCTTCAAACAATACCTTGTATCCTTAGATATAAATTATCCACTAGTTGGGTTATTTAACCATACTAAAGAGTATTTTTATTCTTATCTCAATTATATAAAATCCCTTGTCATACCCCTTATATAATTTCTCCACTTCTCAGCTTCATTTCCTTCCAATAGTAATTCTTCTACTGAAAGCCACCCTTGATTCCACAAACTAATTTTATAAAAAAAAACTACATTTACTAATACCCTGAGCCCTTGTCTATTTAGATGTTCTATTAAATTTTTATACATATAGAAATATCCTCCACTCCCTTGCCAAGGGTGTTTTTCTAGTTTTAGTTTCTTTCCATTTACTATTCTCCCAACCAAAAAATTATCCACTAATAGAAACGCCTCCACTAATGCTTTCCAAATGATAGTAGCATTGGTCATTGACTTCATAGGAAGTCTAATACACTAATCAAAGGACATGGAACCCAAATATTTCTCCTTGACAACCTCATGACATAATCCTTTACCAATTATCAATATCTAAAGACTCTTGGTAGATAGTTCTTCCCCGAAGATATGTATATATTGAAGCCCCCATCCTCTTGTTGATTTAGGTTTGGTAATCTTATTCTATTTAACTAAATCTATTGCATCCTTATTTTTCTTTATATCTAAAGAAAACATATGTATTTATTCCTCATTTTTCCCATTATTTTAATAGGAATATAATCCATGGAGTTCCAATAGACTGGAATAGCCCCCAAAACTAATTTCACCAGTGTTAAATGGCCTCCAAATGAAAACCATCCATTGCTTCATGAAGTTACCCTTTTTTCCACTTTATTGTATAACCAAATCCAATATTGGTATCTATAATCATTTAGTTTTAGCCTATACCCTAAATATTTTAGTTTTTTGCCAAACCCAATTATATTGAAGCCAAAAATTTATCATTGCTTTTTCTTGTCCTAGTTATAGTTTGTTAAAGCTATATCAATATTCTAGAGATCTATTTCCAATCCTATAGAAACATAATATAGATCTAAAAACTCTTTCTATTTTAGTGCTTCTCTTAAGGTGTGATTCTCAAGTAGGACTATATCATATGCAAATAGTAAGTGAATCCCAACCAAAGAATTTTCCATTTTAATATCTTTGATCATGTCAAGTATTTTTTGTTCCTTAATCATTTTGCTTAGCACTTTAGCCATAAGCAAGAATAATAATATTTATAGGGGGAATCTCTATCCCATCCCTCTATAAGTCTTGAAGAATCTAGAATTTGAACCATTAATTAAGACAACAAAGGAAGTAGAATTAATACGTCCCATTACCTAATTCACAAAGGGCACACTTCAGCCAATATAAATTAATTTGATCTTGATGTATAGTCAACTTTCCCTATGAAAATATTTTTCCAAATCAAGATTAATTATCATTGCTTGTTGCTTCATTTATTTGACTTTATTGAGTGTTTCCTAAGGACACCAATATCTCCATAGATTTATCTTTTATTCAAGAAACCAAACAGTTCTACTAAGAAGGTATCTGACAACACCCCCTTTAAACTCCTAGAAATAATCTTGACGATGATTTTATAGAGAGTATTATATAAGGATATAGGCCTATACTCCCCAAAGGATTTTGGGTTATCCTTATTAGGAATCAAGGCCAATAATTTTGTGTTTATAGACTCGAGTACCTACCTAGAAGTCCTTGATTCCTCAACCACTTTTAAAGATCGTCTTCTAACAACTCATAAAAACCCATGTAAAAATAAATGGACCAAACATTTGGTCCTAGACTCTTCCCATTATGAAATAATTGAATTGTCATTTGTAGCTATTCCTTAGTAACTTCTATCATCAAATCCTCTTTGACTTCATCATTGATAATCTTAGGTAGATAATGTGCTAGCTTAATAATTTCTTCTATATTTGTTCTATTAGGTTCTTGATACATCTTCTTAAAGTATGATACTCTTAATCTTGATATTTCCTAAAACCTTCTCATACTCCTTCCATCCTTCCCTTTCATATTCTAGATGGTATTTATCATATTTCTTTGTTTTGCATGATTTTGAAAGAATTTGGTATTCTCACCCCCTATTCCAACCAAATTTCTAGTTTTCATCCTCCATTTTGCATCTCCCCATTATTGCAAATTCCCTCTTCTTTTTTTCCAACTCCTTGACTTGCAAATTATCCTTATCTAAAAAACCTCATTGCCTTCGTGACTATACAACTAATTTAATTTAGATTATATGTGAATTATATTTGTCTTTGCTTCCCAATATTTACCTTTGGTCCATGCAATTATTGTAGATTTGATTCTTATATTTTTAGAAAACTGAAACATAGTTGTCTCTTCTACTATTCAGTCAATATGTCTCCACTCATCTTTTAATAAATTTATAAATTTCTCATCATACAACTAAATATCATTAACTTGAAAGGTCTTGCTAGTTTCTATTGATATTTTTTCTAACTAAAAGAAAATCAGTGAATGATCAAATCCCCCACCTTGATCTATCAAAGACCTTAGTCTTTATATGAGTTTTTTAGACACTAAAAATATGTCCAACCTTTTAGAAATACCCTATCTTCTAGTTATTTGATTCCTCCAAGTGGGAACTAATTTAATAGGTTCTACATCACACAACCCTACATTTTGGATTTTCTATAGGAAAATTTTAGTGGGGGGATCCATTCTAGCCCCCTCTCCTTATATTTATGCTCTTTAAGTTACAAAATTAAGTTTTCCCACCACTACTATTTTGGTTTAGTAAAACCATAACCATAACTGATAGGACTCACTATAGTCTAACTTAGAGTATAAAAGGGGTTTGATATGAACCAAAGATGAGTTAAGATTAAGAATTTTTGTTTTTGATACAAGTAGTTATTTTATATTTTGAGTATAACCCATAATGTAAGCACTTATCTAAAATTCCCTTATTTCATGACTTGACTGTAAGGTTAGGTAAGGAAGAAGATAATGGGAGTTTGAATAATTTATCGTTATTATGAACTTTTAAAGTGTTAAGTTGAACATCATTAGGAATAGGGTGATGATACTAGTAAATGCATTAAAGAATTAATTGAGAATGTTGCTTAATGATATCATATTGAAATTTATTTTTATTTTTTTAATCAAAATTTAAGTGCATATTATTTATTTTTTCTTTTGAGCATGCACATTGGGAACTAAGACCATGAGGCCACTATTAAATTCCAAGAGGACTCAAACCCTTGACCTCTTCACAATGAGCACCCCCACTTTATCATAACTTCTTTCCTTAGGTTGATAATTAACTCTAAGTTTTTAATATATTACATACACATCATTTCATTCTCATCATTGACTTGCCACTTGGTCAAGTCCAATCATCACACTTAAAAATATAGTTACCAAGGAGGTTAATACAAGCAATGGTAATAATGGACACCAGTAAGTAATTCAACCATAAACCATAGTTAAGACCTCGTTAGGCTATCACACTAGCCTCTACACTGCACCATATCTAACCAAAGACCATTCACTATCAATTCCACATGGTTTTGTAATTTCACTTCTCATCGAAGTAGTGTTGAACTTTTTTACTTATTTCCAACTCAATTTGATTACTTTAGAGAGTACCTACTTGTTCCTATTGAAAACACACTCTAGTGAAGTTTGAATTTCCTTTGGTTGAATGCAACCACCTCCTATTACATTGTAGGTAAGTGTTACAAATGTAATAATAGACAAAAATAAGTAATTCAACCATCAACTATATTTAGGATCTATATGGTAGCAATTTAGCATATCATACTAACATCTACACTTCACTGTATCCATATAAATATCATTCACTATCAATTTCACCTGATCTAGTAATTTTACTTCTCACCAAAGTAGAGTTGATATGTTTTACTTATTGCCAAATCCATTTGATTACTTCAGAGAGTACCTACCTATACCTATCGAAGACACACTATAGTGGGGTTTGAATGTACTTTAGTTGAAGCCAACCACCTCTTATTACCTTCTAAGAAAGTGTTACTAGATGACTAAGCTATAAAATTAATTCATTCTATTTTTAAACACTAAAATAAGGTACCAATGTGCTAATGCATAGTTTGAAAATATTTTTACTCAATCCTAATTAGTTTAGAATATATTGATTCTTTTTATCTAGAGGGGATGGCCTTCAATCATCCTTATAAGCATATAGACTCCCCAAAGACAAGAGTATCTCACATAAGATAGACATGTCCACGATTTTCAAGGGAAATTGCATCCATTACATAAAACCAAGTGAATAGATCAATTGGTGAACATGAAGCAAAATAATCCACCCACTACTCGACATACAAGCCATTTAAAACATATAATCATCACACTAGCCTTTAAATGAATACAAGAATTGTGTTACATTAATGATACTAATCAAAACAACCATAATGTATAAAAATGTAATCCAATCAATGATGTAATAGAAGTGTAATCCAATCATTCAATACACATATAACCGACCATAAATTTCCATATGACTTCATGAACAATAATGGACTAAGTATTCATCATGTTGATTAGTAACATGATAAAATTAAAATTTCACAACTAAAATAAATCATAGATTAAACCTAAACAAATAATATTAGATCGACATGAGAAGATATAAAGTTTTTTTGTACACACACATATGTATATATAAAAGATAAGTCACTAACACCCAAGTCATATATAAATACATTATTTATTAGATTAAAAAGGTTACATATTTCATAAAATCTATGCAAAATCATACATTGAAACACTAGTACAATCTTAAACTCATTATATGCTCAAGATAATCAAACCTTTATAGTCACTTCTTTGTATACTAATAGTTACAACCAAAGAACATGTCATTGTTGTAATATCATAACAACAATACTACAACTCAACAAGATGATATATCAATTTGGAAACTATCACACAATTCAAGTTTTTGTACAATAATCATTAGCTTTACATTTATAAGGATGGTAGTTATGTTGTACTCTATAAGTAAAACATTAAATTATATTTATGAAGGACTAAACCAAAAATAAATAATATCTAATAAAAAAGTGTAGTTCAATGATTAAAATCATGATAAAAAATTACATAAGGAAGCCAAGTTTCCAATCTATTTGAATTTACATACACTAATTATCAATCTTGATTTGACCACTCCTTAGTGATTCCAACCAACCTTGATGGTCATCACACATAAACCTTATAAGTAAGACACATGTGATCCATCCAATTTTCAATGAATATCATTGTCTTTCACCTATGATTTGAGAGTAGAGAGTGCATTATCATAGTAATTTTCTACCCATAAAAGTTTTCTCACCTAGCATTCTCTTTTAGTTCTATTCTTTACTCGATAGATCTAACCATTCAATGAGGAAATTAGATATAGAGCACTAAAATATAAAAAATAAACTCTTGGATGTGTTAATATATCTACATGACATCACTCATGTCATGCAACTTAACACATGGTTCATGCATTCTAAAAACATGAAGATCAAACACACATGGTCAAGTAATCATCTTAATGAATCCTATCTACGTGAAGTGAACTTAATGATTACTTTAAGCATAGTTTATCCTTTTTTGTTAGAAAAGTTCCAACTAATATGTACCTTGGGGCATAATTTATTATAAATCCAGGCACATGTTAACACTTATCCTCAAGCATGGTGTCCCTAGGTTCATCAACAAAGAACTTTTTTTGCAAGTGCAATTAAAAACCATCCATTTCCTCATGTATATATGTACTTCTCCCTTTCCATACGACCACGTTAGAAATTATTTTTGCTTTTATAATAACTTCATAGGATACCCTCCCATATATGCCAAATAGCAACCATGAAATATTAATCCATTCACAATGGTGACATGGAAAAATACAATCCCATTATAATATTGTACTAGTATATGACATTAGACCATCTATATCACCAAGTATCCATTCATCTTGGCAATGTATTAAGTTTAGTACAATGAATCACACCTATTGATTCCTCCTTGCCAAATGCACTAGTATAGATCATTGAAAAATATGTCCTTTCCACTTGGATTGGTAATAAAACATAACATTGATCTCATACTTAGTGACCATTCATGAAGTTAATACTCCAACTGGTCTTGGTTTCAAGTGCATGTCATGTGTAATTATATCCCTTGGGGAGCGGTAATGAGTGGCAATGGTGAAAGCAACGATGATGATAGCAATGAAAGTGGGAGCAATGAGGGTGGGAGTGATAATGCAAGTGTTGATAGGCTTCAAACAATATTAGTCATAGTTTTGAACTCAAAATTTGATTTGTGTGCTAATAATTTGTTTAAAAGGTTTGGACAAAATGCAAGGAATCCAAAAAATCTTTCTTTATTCTTGAGGGACCGTTTGTGGTCCTTCATGGTTAGTAGGAAGCAAAAATCTACGAAACCCAATTTTAACTTGAAATACGAATGGGGTAAACTCTTTATTCCAGATGAGCTGGTTGATATGGCTATAGATCAAGACATGCTTAATTTGGTGGGTCATTTCATGGCAGCCCATATAGATCTAGATGTAGTTAGAAAGTGGCTCTCCTTAGTCAAGCTGGGAAAACACTTTTGATGAAATCCTCCCTCTAGATTATCCCAATTTTTTCAATGCCCTTCTTTAATATGCTAACCAAATTTTGTGATAGAATAGAGAAGATTCAAAGGATTTTTAGTTGGTCTAGTTCTAAGGATAGAAGACATATTCTACTAGTTTCTTGGGAGCAAGTTTTTCGAAAGAGGGAGGAGGGTGGTGTAGGTCTTAGAAGACTAAGAAAAATGAATAAAGATCTCCTGGGAAAATTGGGTTGGAAACTAGCAAGGAATGAAGAGGTGGGATGGGTGAAGATTTTGTAAGCTAAGTACATGAGAGACAAGGTTTATTTCTTGGAGGAAAGGGATTTTCCTAAGGGTTTAAATTTTTGGAATAAACTCCAAGCTGTTAGACCTTTTCTATGTTGTGGTTTATAGTGGAAGATTGGAAATGGTAACAAGTTTCATTTTTGGAAAGACTCCTGGTTAAAGAATACACCCCTTAATGAGGACCTATAATTTGCTAACTTGGAACATGATGTTTCCTAGTAGTATGGACCCCTAGTATGAGATTATATTATATGAGAGGAGGACATATCTAGGTGGAAATAAATTTGGGCTGACGTATTGGACCAAATAAAAATCAAAGGTATCATAAAATTGAATAGGATGATTTAGGTTTATACACTAAATAATCAAAACACTAAGGACTCCAGGTGGTGGGAATATTTGAACAGGGTATCTATTATGTCAAATCAGGTTACTTTATGCTTGAAGGAGAAGGACCTGGTTGGATGCTGACTTTGAAAGTATGGTTAAAATATCTAACACCAAAAATTTCCTTCTTCTTTTGGCTCTCGTGTCAAAATAAGATCCTAACGGTGGATAACCTTGTGAAAAGAGGTTTTCAACTCCCTAATAGATGTAGTCTTTGTGAATTTATGGTGGAAGATGTCAACCATTTGAGCTTGAATTACCCCTTTGCTCAAGTCCTTTTAATCCTAAATAAATTCTAGGTTTCATGGGTCTTCCCAAATTGTCTTCCTAACCTTTGCCTTCAATGGAGCTCCCCGTTCAAAAGTAAAAGGCTTAACACCTTATGGGATTTTAGTCTCCCTCACTCTTTATGGGGTCTATGGAAAGAACGAAACAACCATATTTTCAAAGGCAAGAAGAGGGATTGTCTTGCAGTGGCCAATAAGATTACTTCTCAAAACGTGAAAAATGCTAAAATGGTAAATTGGAAAGATGTTTAGGAAACTGAGAAGGAGAGTGTTATTGCAGTTAGGTGGGGTCTTGATCCAGTGGAAGTAATGGACAATTCTTCTACAAATAACCTAAGGTAGCAAATAAAATGGACCCCCCTTTGATGGGTATGCTTAAATTGAACTTCGAAAAAGTGGCTAAAGGAAATCCAAGACCTATTAGGGCAGGATAGGTAATAAGAGACGATAATGATGAGATTATGATAGCTTATGCAGAAGCTCTTGGGGACCAGTCAAGCCACTTTGTTGAGGTCCATGCTTTATATTTCAGAATCAATTTGTTGGTTAATATTTAGGTTAAGAAAGTGATCATAGAGGGGGATTCCTTAAATCTGATCAAAACTATGAAGGAGAATATAGAAGTCAGCTGGAAATTAGCCACGATGATTGAATAAGCTCGACAAAATCTTAGGCTTTTGAAGGTGGTGGAATTCACTCATGTTTTTAGAGAAGGGAATTATGGGGCAGACTACATGACATATATTAGGGTAGTGGAGGAGGGGTTCAATGTTTGAGAGAGAGAGAATTCCCCCTCTAAATCATTGTAATCATCAATATAACAATATAACCATTCAATTCCATTTAACCAGTATTACATTGCGACTTTGGTAACGATGACATTAAAAAAAAAAAACATATCAACCATTTAGTAATTATGTATATATCCTATTATAAGAATCAATCTCTTCCTTAAAAATCACATTGCAACTTTGTTAAGCATGATATTCCCCAAAAAAAAAAAAACATATCAACTATTTAATAATTATACATATATCCTATCATAAGATTCAATCTCTTTCTTAAAAATTAAATTGTTTAAATAGTTGAAGTCATAATATTTAATAAATAAATAATTGCTAAGTAAAAATATATGGCAATTGTTTAAATAAAAAACAAATTGCTGGAGAGCAGGTGCACTATGTTCCTTTCTTATCCAAAACCATCAGAGATAAATGTAAGGTGCAAAATCAAAATCTCGAATGTGGCAAGTTGGCCACCTCCAAAGCAAGAATTGAAATACTGTCCACCTAGGTTCACATCAACTCATCAAAAGGGACACGTGGTAATGTCGGATTGAAATGAACGGCAGCCGATGATACCAATCACCAAATATGTTCATGACAGGGTGGACATTGCTTGGTACCATATTTAATGGTGTGCAATGCACCTTTTAGCTTTGTGGTGTGACCTTTGAGTAGACTCTAATTATAATTATAATTTTCTATAGTGAAACAAAACATTAAAAAACAAGATAAAAAGCATAACATTCTCTTGATGTGTAAGAGAAGTATGCAAATGTTAGCTGTACATGCTATGACTTGCTTGGTAGATGGTGGATGCAAAATTATTACATGTAATTTTGGATAAGACAAACATGGGACATACGCAAGAGTGACATCTGTGCTAGATCTTCGGTTGTTTCTATCTTATCACATTCAAAAAGGAGGTCCACAACAGCTTCCCCTTAATAGAAGTTAAGGATGCCAAAAGAGAGAATAATAATAGAGCATGCTTCCAACTAATACAAGCTAATGAGGCTTCTAGAAAGATGCCGTAAGAGGGAACAATACACTAAGGACAATTACAATGGAATAATATATTAAAATCTAGTATGAGATCTTAATGGAACGGTATGGAACGGTGAATATAGGACATTTATTGCCTAGATTGAGAATTTAAGTTTGCTTAGAACTTGATAGTATTATGGTTAACATATATAATTAACTAATCGTATTAATTAATTATATTGATTTATAAAATTAAGATATATAATTAATTAATGGTATTAATTAATTATATTGATTGATAAAATTAAAACATATAATTAATTAATGGTATTAATTAATTATTATTGTGATTTAAGTATTAATAAAATGTAACTTCAAAGGTTATTTAAAATTATAAGTTTTAGATTTATGGTGTCCTTTGATAGAGATAATGTCAAGGTTATATTGCAGGGTTCTTTATTTTAGTAAAGAAACATTTGTTTAGTAGGGAAAAGAAAAGAGTGAGGATTATTCTATTGGAAAAGAAAAGAGTGAGGATTATTCTATCTTGGTTGGAAGAAGAGGAAATGTAGAAGATGGAGAAATATAATTTTGGAAGAAAGTTTCAATAAATTGTAGGTAAGGTTTTAGAGTATTTTTTTTGTGTAGTTTAATTTATATAGTAATTTTTGGAATGGAAGGATAATGTTAAATTAGAAGTGTTTTTAAATTATGTATTTGTTTTTTTATGTTTAAGTATATGCATCTAATGAAAGAATGTAGTATTATTTTAGAGAAAGTATACTTAGTATTATGTGTATGTATATATTTTAATTTAAAGTATTATAGAAGATGCAAGGTAAATTGGGGGTAAGGGTTTTATAGATAAAAGATGTGTTTTCAGATTAAGTATCTTGCATGAGTACTTTAAGCAAAGTTTATGACTAAATGCTTTGTGTTGTAAATTTATTATTGTGGGAGTTGAGAATGGATATTCGTTGTGTGGAATTTTACCTAGTTGTTGGTAAATAATAATTTATAGTCAGATTCTATGCTTGTTATGTAAGATTCGGAACAAAACCTGTATTATTCAGCAATGATTTAAATACATGTTACAGTCGTCGGGAATAGCACACCGGCGGAACGAAACAGTTGCATGGTTGTAACAGTGCAACTGTATGCGTTATAACAATGCAACTATATGCCTAATACAGACAATAGAAAATAGTACGCTAACATCCCCCTTTATTACATTATTTGGGTAATGTAATAACTAATAGCTATACTAACATCCCCTTACATTATTTTGCAATACAAAGTGAGCTGCGAAACAATTCAAATTTGACACGTCCAAGTGCCTTAGTGAAAATGTACGCAACTTGAGCATCGGTGGGAATGTCTGAAGCTGAATTCGGTGCTTTGGAACTTCATCACGAATGAAATGACATTGTGTGTCAATGTGCTTTGTTCATTCATGATGGATGGATTCTTGACGAGGTTCAGAACACCACGATTGTCGTAAAACAAGTGTATTGGAGATTTTGATGGATGGCCCATACTTGTCAGAATGCGACGTAACCATATCACTTCGCACACAGCTTCACGTGCGGCGCGATATTCTGCCTCTGTTGATGAAATAGCAACCACTTGTTGCTTCTTGTTGTGCCAAGAGACAGGACCGGATCCCAGATGAAAAATGTATCCAAAAGTTGACTTGCGATCATCAAATGATCCGGCATAGTCGGAGTCCGTGTATCCTTGCAAGAAGAATTTGTTGTTCCTCTTGTATTCTAGGCCATATTCCATAGTACCACGGACATAGTGAAGAACACGTTTTGCTGCTTTCCAATGAGTGGTCTTAGGCTCCTGCATGAACCTCGAAAGATAGTTGACGGCAAATACGAGATCTGGCCTAGTATTGGTCAGATATATGAGACTCCCAATCAGCTGTCGATAGAGAGTACCATCTACCGAGGTGAGTCATCATATCGCGATAATCGAAGTCCATTCTCCATTGGAGTTGCCATTGGCTTGCGATCGATCATGCGATATTTATCGAGCAATGTCTTGGCATACTTTTTCTGAGACACTTTGATGGAGTGCTCCTTCTAGCTGAATTCCAGACCAAGACAGTAATGGAGAAGTCCGAGATCTGTCATCTCAAAAGATTTGCACAAGTTTCTTTTGACGAGTAGAGATCATAGTTTACGAACTCCCTGTAATGAGCGAGATCATCCACATAGAGTACAAGCAACACTATCTCGGAACCACTGTTTCTTGAAATAGAGGTTTGCATCCGACGGACATCTCTTAAATCCATGCTTGCATAAGGTGATTGTCCATTTTTATATACCAAGCTCGAGGAGCTTGTTTCGGACTCATATAAGGATTTGACCAATTTGCAAACTTTCTGCTGTTGGCCTTCCACTTCAAATCCTTCGAGCTGAGTCATATAGACTTCTTCTTGGAGATCACCATTTAGAAAGGCACTTTTGACATCCATCTGGTGAACTTTCCACCCATATTGTGCTGCCATAGCACACATAACCCGAATTGTGGTCATCCAAGCAGTAGGTGCAAAAGTTTCCTCATAGTCGATGCCTTCCTTTTGAGCATAGCCCTTTGCAACAAGACGGGCCTTATGCTTATCAATTGTTCCATCTGCCTTGTACTTGACTTTGTATACCCATTTGCAGCCAATGGGTTTCTTTCCATGCGGCAGATCAACAAGCTTCCAAGTTTTATTCTTCATCAGAGACTCATACTCTGTATCCATAGCGGCCTTCCACTGAGGCTCACTAAGAGCATCTTGCATCGATGCGAGTTCAAGACTATCTATGGTAGACATGAATGCCCTGTCATCATCAATATCCATATCCTCTACTTCGTACTTGGAGTCATAGAAAGTTCCTCAAAAGATTGACAAAGATCATCAACCTCACCAGTTTCTCTGGCTTCTCTTTCCTTTTGAGCCATCATTGCGTGTACGAGGTCTATCCAAATTCAAATTGGGAGGAGTGGATAAATTTGCATCTCGATTGTATTTGTACACCATTTAGGATTCTTCTTCGGTGGAGTTGAAGAAGATGTAGAAGGACCTCCTGTCTGTGTTGACGAAGGAATCTTCTCTTCCTTAGTTTCCACAATATCTTGGTGTACTTTAGATGTGCTCTGTGATGTGAAAGCTTCATCAAAGACAACATCTCTGCTGATATGAATTTTCTTGGTCAAAGGATCTATCAAACGATATCCTTTAGAGTGCTCAGAATAACCAAGAAAAATACATCTCAGTGTTTTCTCATCTAGCTTCTTCCTTTTCTCTTTCGGTATGTGCATGAAAGCTTGACATCCGAAAATACGTAGATGAGATATGGAGGGTTTTCGACCACTCCATGCTTCTTGTGGAGTCATTCCTTTTAGGGCCTTTGTGGGTGCCCTATTCAACAGATACACTGCAGTGGTGACAACTTCTGCCCAATATTGTTGCCCAAGAGTAGCTCCTGTGAGCATACAACGAACCATTTCCATGATAGAACGGTTCCTTCTCTCAGCAACTCCATTTCTTTGAGGAGTATAGGCGATTGTTAAGCTGTCTCTTGATCCCATGCTTATCTAGGAATGCAGAAAATTCATTAGAGGTAAACTCTCCCCCTCGATCTGAGCGAAGAGTTTTAATAGAAGCTCCTGACTCCTTCTCAACGGATTTCTTGAACTGCTGGAAGAATGCGAAAGCTTCAGATTTCAGTTGGAGAAAGAAAACCCACATCTTTCGTGAGTAGTCATCTACGAATAACTGAAAATACCTCTTCCCTCCACAACTGTTGGGTGTGAAAGGACCGCATAGATCGGTGTGAATTAACTCCAGAGGTTTTCTTGCTCTTGTAGAGCTCTTCTCAAATGGTACTCTATGCTGCTTTCATGCCAAGCAGTCAGAGCACACTGGCAATGTGGCGGAAAGGGAAGGAAGACCCTTTACCATCTCATACTTGCTGAGCTCAAGTAAGTAGCCGGAACTAAGATGCCCATATCTCTTGTGCCATAGGGAAGTTGCCTCCTTGGTAGAGACAGACATGGCAACATGTGGAGTAGAGATAGCATCTAGTGCAAATAAGCCATGCTTATATGAAGCTGTTGCAATCTGCTTACCCTTCATGGTAATGGTACAACACTTCTTTCCATTCTCAACACGAAAGTTGACAACCATATTTCTATCCAGGATTTGTGTCACTGACAACAAATTGTTGGCCAATCCCGGAACATAGAGGACTTTGTCAATCTGACACTTGCCATCAGGAAGAGTGACTGAAACTGTACCCTCTCCCTGAACCCTGTAGGTTTTATCATCAACAATGGTGACAGGTTTGCCCTCTTTGGCCACAAATGATTCAAACCACGATCTGTCGCCGGTCATATGTTTGCTAGCTCCAGAATCGACATACCAAACGGGATCCCTCTGTGTGGAATCTGTGGTAGTCATGAGCACCTTGTGTGCCCATTCAGAATCTGAGTCAGATTCTTCAACAACAACATTCACTGGGGTTGCTTGTTTTTATTTTGTGGTTTGTTTTGGCCTTTTTGCTTGTTCTTATGCCAACACTTGTTGGTGTCATGGTTGTCTTTCTCACAGATCTTGCACCACCTCTTCTTCTGTTGAGGTTGTTTGCCTTTTCCTTTCGTATCCTGTTGAGAATTTCCTCCTTTCTGAAAGTTGCCTCCTTTTTGCCCATTACCTTTCTTCCTAGAACCCTACTTGTTGGTGTATAGGGCTGTATTGGAAGAATCATCCTTGTGAAGTTGGCGTGCCTCCTGTTGTTGAAGCAGATTGACCAACTCGATGTAGGTAATTTGTCGTTGAGACACCTGGATGGAGGTTATCAACATATCAAATGAAGAAGGTAAAGCTCTCATCACAAGTGAAATGAGAAGCTTTTCGTCCACAATATCTCCCAGAGAACTCAATTTCTCTTTCAACTCAGACACTCTGCACAGAAAGAGTTCAACTATTTCACCCTGCCTCAAACTCAGGTTATGAAGTTGTTGTTGAAGATGAAGAATGGTGGATTCATTCTTCCCCTCATAGATGGTTCTAAGGGCATCCCATGCCTCTTTACCACTTGCTTTATCAGCTATATGAGGTTGCACTTCATCTGAAACGACAAACAAAATGAGCACCTTTGCTCTCCTGTCTTTCTTGTCAAAAGCTATCTGATCTGCTGAAGGACCTGTGGATCCTGCTTTTGGTGAAGGCCTAGTTGCTACTCCAGTAACAATATCCCACAAATCTTCCATTTGGAGAATTGCCTTCATCTTATGTTTCCATGGTGTATAATTTGGACCTTTCAATAACTGATGCGGATCAGTCATCAACTTTGCAACAACGGCCATAGTGAAGGTTCCTTATATCACCAATTGGTCCCCCTTTCGATATACCTTTTGCTAGGCCAATATACCGTACAAAATACCCGCCCTTACGTGAGGGAAACTATAGGTATTTAGAAAGATCAACAAAAATCACCCGCCCTTACGTGAGGGAGACTATAGGTGAGTTTTAGAGATCATACGATACGTGGAACATAAGCGGTACTGAAAGGGAATCGCCTTGTTGATGGCACCTACCATAGAAGATTCTTCTCATGCGTGGGGCGTAACTTCCCCTAAACACTATGAAGAATACTTCGTCGGGATTTACGCCTAAACACAAGTGCGATAAAGGGTAGTGGATGGAGTAAAAAAATGCAAAAATGGCGTACTTATTCCTCCCCGACGATTTATAGAGAACAAGCTCAGACGTCGTTATAGCGGCTATATTAGGCGGCGGATACAATAGCCAAATCACGACAGCTTTACCTGTAAGTGCTGGCCAGAGGTATCGCAAATACCGAACGCTGCAGTGCAAATAAATTGCACAGATGGGTTTTTATTTATTCCGGGGACTTAGGGAGTGTTTTGATTTTAATTTTAATGAAGTAGTGCATAGAAATGAAAATGCATCATACATCAAAAAAATGCCCTCAGAATGAAACCCTAAGGTGTCGGACACAGCCGAAAATGCACCTTTTACAATTTGCCAAATTGCTATTTTTCGAAAAATTACTCACTATCCCCCTTTGATTTTTGAAAAAATATCCCCCCTTAAAAGGCGTTCTTTAACAAAGCATTTTAATAATTATTATAAATTTAAAATTAAAATAAATAATTTTAATTTATATAGTTTTTAAACTTAAAAAAATAAATTAAAATTAAAATTTTAATTTATAAAGTTAAAAAACTATATTAAAAAATTAAAATTAAAAATTTTAATTAAACAAATAATAATTAAAAAATTAACTTTGCAAAAAACAATTATACCTTGGGGGGAGTCGGCGGGATTTGAACCCCCGACCTGCAGGCTCCCTGAGCCTTACCGCACGGCTCACGACCACGTGAGCCAGCGGGCTGATCCGAAGGGATCACCGGAGCTGCTCCTCTTTCAACCTCGGGATGCTCCTCCTCTGCAACTCGCGGGCGCCGCTCGATCGCACTGTGTTTTTTTTTTTATTAAAAAAAAATTCCGTCCCGGCCGCTTCCGCCTGCAACTCCGTCCTCCAACCCGGCCACTTCCTCCTGCAACTCCGTCCTCCAACCTTTTTTTTTTTTAAATTTCACGGGAGGGGGGGGGCGACGCGCGCGTTTCGCGCTGTGCGTCGGGGGGGGAGCCGTCTGACGCGCGCGTTTCGCGCTGTGCGTCGCGGCGGGGGGGGGTTAATACCCCCTCCAATTTCCCGCGCGGGCGGGAATTTAAATTCCCGCTCTGCGACGGGGGCGCGGACCTCTGTCCGCTTGCCGCGGGCGGAGGGGAGGGATTGCTCCCTCCTCTGTCGCGCTGTTGCGACAGTCGCACGCGCGGGGGGTCCCTCCCTCCTGGACGTGCACGTTCCAGCCGACCGCGCGCAACGGGGGTCTGGGCACTTCGTACGTGCTGCCTGCCTTCTCCTTGAAAGAGATTTTTTTTTTTTTTTTAAATTGCACGCCCGCCCAGATTTTTTGTTTTCTCCAGCCTCGGCTTCTCGTCACGCCTTCCTGCAAACAATTTTCGTGCCTGGCTCTGATGCCATGTAAGATTCGGAACAAAACCTGTATTATTCAGCAATGATTTAAATACATGTTACAGTCGCCGGGAATAGCACACCGGCGGAACGGAACAGTTGCATGGTTGTAACAGTGCAACTGTATGCGTTATAACAATGCAACTATATGCCTAATACAGACAATAGAAAATAGTACGCTAACATGTTATAGAAGATAAAGTTAAAATGATCTCAATAAAGGATAGTCATCAATGTGATGGTTTGAGTCATTATTTGATGTTGTGTGAGGACCTAGCTAAATGTGGAGGAAAGAGTCTCTTTGAATTCAATAGGATGGATCATAATCAGAAAAAGGAGTTGGATTCCTCAAGGTTCAATATCTTCATTATCTTGTTTTGATTTTCTCTAACAAGTGTATGAGACTAGGGTTGGGTAGTGCATGGCCTAGCAATTAGTCTAGTTAATCATAGAGAGATGGTGTTATAAGTCACATTTCATTTGTCCTTAAAATGTGACTCCACCTTAGTTCCTTGTAGGGTGTTAGGTCCTAAGGAGATTCCTCTTTAAGATGTGACTATACCTTGGTTCCCCATAAGGTGTTGGGTCCTAAAAAATTTTTACTTAAAAGATTTGTGTGAGCCTTTGAATTTTTATGTTATAAAAATATAAGCCCATGAACAAGACCATGAACATGCATATGTCAAGGATCCATTCTACTTTTAAATTTAAAAGTGAAGACTCTTAATATACCAATTTTGAAAAAAATGAAGATAGACATAATAAATTTGGTATTAAATTTTTTTTTATCTTTTTCTTTAAAAATAATAATAAATATACAATTTTCTTATTTATAATTTAAATTTATATTAAAAAAATTACAAAATTAAAATCAAGGATTAAAATAATACCATACAATTTATATTTTATAAGGTCAAATACAAACAAAATATCATTCAAAATTTATAACAAAATAGTCTCTAACTATTCAACACGTTTCAAAAAAAATTATCTACTTATAAAATTCGTCAAAAGATAAAATATTACTAATAATATATAAGATCCCTAATCAAGGCCTTTCAGGTCGTCACACGCACTATACACAGTAATGTGGACTTCCTTAGGACTGAAATTCTAACGTGTCAATTTGGAAAAGCGTGCTATACTCTATCTCAGATTCCAGAACAGAAGAGCCTAAAGGTGGCACTCCAGAAACAAACAGGGGAATGTTTGGAAAACTTCCAAGGCCAAGCAATGAGTAGGCCTTAGCCATGGCCATGAATGATTGCCTCCTTATCTTTTGTGTTTCATAGCTTGCAACTTTATTTGCTTCTTACACGTTAAAACCTTTATAATCTAAAGTTAATAGTTTCAAATCTTTAAGAATAAAAATTAACAGGTTTGTTTAAATAAATATTTGAATGTTATTAAGATTTATTTTTTTAAATATAAATTAAATTAAAATAACATATTAACAAATATTTAACGGTTAACAATTAACCTATTTTTTAATATATTTTTTTATTATAATAAAGTCCAAGAAAGAATGACCGGACACGCAGGATGCAGAATCTCCAGTGAAGGCTATCTGAATCCATTAAGTTTCCATGCTTTACAACAAGATGCATCAGGAAAATAGCTAGAAAATTAAAAGAACTAATCTCCATCAATATTATGGTCCATTTCGTTGTTCCTTTTTAGCTTCTAATGCCCTCATGTGGCAAGCAAATGCATTTAGACTTTTTAATGCAGGTTTGTTGGATATTTCTCAAGAAAAAATTTAGGTTTAAATTTTAGGACATATTTAATTTGGGTAAAAGAAGTAGTCTGATTTGAGTCTGCTCAATGTGCGTATTATTTACGGAGGAAAAGTAGGAGTTATAGAAGCAACTGTTAGAATATTTAGCATATTTTATATTACATTAACTATGTTAACAGCATTATAGGAGTGGTACGTAGTTTTCTTTATTCAGTTTATGAACCACCTAGCTTGGTTCAAACTGCCTCAACGGAGTTTATGTAACCTTATATATCTTCCAGGAATATCAAGAGCAAACTAATGATTCAGTTTCTAATATGGCATCAGAGCATTGAATGATTTTTGGGCAATGTGAATTTTTATGGGCAATGTGCTATTCAGGCACTCCATTACTAGATTCACTCCATTACCAGACGATGCATTCTTCGAGGAGCCATTGACGCTGAAGACTGCAATCCGAACCCTAGCGCATAGGAAAAAATATCGTTGTTCGATATTTGTAGAAGCGTGATTGGACCCGTGTTTATGTTCGTGCTCCCACTCCCGGATCAAAAGTCCCATCGCCAAATTCCACCTCAGGCCCGTCCATGTCCACGTCATTGTCGTCGTTCGTCCTTATTGCCCACACAAATATTGGTCCGCATTGCCTCGCGTGCCCACGTAGAAGCAGGCACTCGCGAGCAGGAGAAGCCGTGAACACAACCTTGACGCAATAAAATTTCATTGGTGCACAGCGCTCGCGCGTAGGAGAAGCCGTGAACACAGCCTTGACGCAATAAAATTTCATTGGTGCACAGCGCTCGCGAGCAAGAGAAGTCGTGAACACAGCCTTGACGCAATAAAATTTCATTGGTGCACAGCGCTTGCGAGCAGGAGAAGCCGTGAAGGACATTGGGTAATGCGGCCGCCCATTTGTGTCATAAAATTTCATTTAATTTTTTTTGCAAAAGTTCTTTGGTGCACGTTTTTTTTTTCATTGCAATTTTTGTGCTTGGAGGTCAAATAAAAATACGTCGTCGTGAACACACACGCACCATAGTGGCCGCGATGGTTCTGATCATGATTGCTTAAGTCTTTTGCCACGGGGTGGTTGGGGTTTCAAACCCCTTCGAGTTGCTAAAGTTGTTGCCAAGATGACGCCCGAGGAGGGCATTTTGACACCCAGTGGGTCTTGTTGACGCCTCGAGGGCCCTGTGACGCCCGAGGAGGGCATTTTGACGCCTCGAGGGTCCTGTTGACGCCCCAAGAAGGTTTGGTGACACATTTTAAGACATGTAAATTGCTTTTTTTTTTTCAAAAGCAATTGTTAAAAGGCATATTGGGAAAATTTCGAGATATACTCTATTTTGCACTCCCTTCTTACAAGATAGAGGGGGGAATTCAAATTTTCAAACCCTCAGAAAAAGGCATAGATAGCAACTCAAAGGTGCATTTTCGATTTTACTCGACACCTTCTTTTGTCAAATTTGGGTGCATTTTCGGTTGAACCCGACACCTATGTGAGAAGCACTTTGTGAGCATGCTTGTTTGATTATTGCATTTTTTTTTCTGCAATTAAAAATCATCTACATCAAAGCATCCACTACTTCTCTCAGCACATGTTGCACAAGTTCTCCAAAAGCAGTTATCTCTTTGCACAGGGATCTTCATTGATCATCTACTTGATGTTCTCTCACCAACACTAATTTTCTCCTAGTTTTGTTTTTTGACTTAATTACCTCCAACTGATTATTCTTCTTCCGAAGATTCTCAGGCAGGTGTCATTAACATCTCTTTGAGTGAATTTTTTACCCCCATTGCTATTGTGTTTAGGCATAAATCCTAACAAAAGTCCTAGACTCCAAAGTGTTTAGGGGAAGTTACGCCCCACGCATGCGGATTCCTGTCTTTCTAAGGTAGGTGCCATCAACAAAGCAATCCTTTTCAGTACTGCCTATGTTCCACATACCGTTCTGATCTTCATAATACCTATAGTCTCCCTCACGTAAGGGCGGGTATTGTTTTGATTTGGTTCAGGTATATCCGGCTCGGCAACGGTATATCGAAAAGGGGACCATTTGGCGCTATAAGGAACCCTAAACAATGGCTACAGTGCACAAGTATCTTTCAGATGCCCAATTGCTCAAAGACACCAATTTTGTGCCATGGAAGCATAAAATGAAAGCCATTCTTCAAGTCAAAAAATTATGGATGTCGTCAATGGCACTACTTCTCGTCCCACCACAGCAGGGACAAATCAAGATACATTTGATGATCAGGACAGGAAAGGCCTTATGTTTTTGTTACTTGCCATAACATATGAGGTCCAACCTCATATTTGTGATGCCATGACCAGTAAAGATGCTTGGGCAACATTGATTACTGTGTATGAAGGAAAGAATAATTCCACTATCCTTCACCTACAAACCCAGCTTCACAATCTCAATATGCATTCAGGGGAAACTGTTGAATTGTTTCTCTGCAAAGTGGCAGAATTGAAAGCTAAACTCAATACTATGGGAAAACCCATCGATGATGATCTTTTGACATCTGTTATTTTGAGGGCACTTCCACCATCTTACAAAAGTTTTATCACTTCACTCAATGTTTTTGGCAAAAAATTAACTTTTGTTGAATTGGTTAATTTGCTTCAAACTGAAGAAGCCAATCAAGTCCAGAAAGATGAGGAACCTGCCACTGCTCTTTCCACCCATCAAAAGGGTCACAAGCAAGGACAATTGCAGAAGGGAGGGTCTTCTTCCAAAGGCAAAGGCAAGCCCAATCTCTAGCGAGATAAATATTGCAAGATCTGTGATATGAACAATCATGATACCAATAGGTGTTGGTTCAAAAACAAACAACAGAATGATCCCTCACAAAATAAGAAAGGCAAGGGGAAGCAGAAATATCCCCAGCATCGCAAACAACAAAAGGGTCATGTTGCTTATGTAGATTCCCATTCAGATGATTCTAATTCATCTTTAGATAATGACTCCGAAAGAGCACACAAGGTGCTCATGACCCATACTGCCTCTTCCAAATCGGATGTTGTATGGTATATTGATTCTGGAGCAAGCAAACATATGGCTGGGAACAAGTCTTGGTTTCAAACCTTTCACGCAAGAGAAGGCAAACCTGTCACTATTGCAGACAATCAAGTCTATCAAGTACAAGGTGAAGGGGATGTTACAGTCACTCTCCCTGATGGTGACTATGCCATAGAGAAAGTTCTCTATGTTCCTGGCCTTGCCAACAATCTATTATCTGTTCCACAGATGCTAGATAGAAATATGGATGTTGTTTTTCAAGTTGAAAAAGGAAAAAAGAGATGTTTCATCAGTCACCAAGGTCAAAACATTGCCATTGGCTCCTACAAACATGGATTATTCATCTTGGATATAGTTTCTACATCCCATACTACCCTCATTGCCACTACAACAAAAGCTACTTCCTTATGGCATAAAATATACGGGAACCTTAGTTTCGGGTATTTACTCGAATTAAGCAAATATGACATGGTCAAAGGGCTTCCTTAGCTTTCATCCATTCTCCCAGTATGCTCAGATTGTCTAGCAGGGAAACAACATCGAGTTCCATTTGAGACAAGTTCTTCTCGCTCTAAGAAACCCTTGGAGTTAATCCACGTGAGATCCGTGCGGTCCTTTCCCAACCGATCATGGTGGAAAGAGGTATTTTCAGCTATTTGTTGATGACTACTCCCGCAAAATATGGGTCTCCTTCCTTGCACTCAAGTCGGAAGCTCTTCTCTACTTTCGTCAGTTCAAGAGACAAGTTGAGAAGGAAACAAGTTGTTCCATCAAAACCCTCCGCTCAGATCGAGGGGGGAATACACTTCCAAGGAATTTTCAGCATTTTTGGAAAAACATGGGATCAAGAGACAACTCACTACAACATATACACCGCAGCAAAATGGAGTTGCAGAAAGGAAAAATCGCTCCATAGTAGAAATGAGTCGGTGTATGTTAAAAGGAGCAAACTTAGAAAAACAATACTGGGCAGAAGTAGTAAACACAACATCTTACCTACTAAATAGAGCACCTACAAGGGCTCTACAAGGAAAAACTCCATAAGAAGCCTGGAGTGGTAAGAAACCCTCAATTTCTCATCTAAAATTTTTTGGATGCCAAGCTTTTATGCATATTCCTAAATAAAAAATAAGGAAACTAGATGAGAAAACTCAAAAAATGTATATTTCTTGGTTATGATGAGTATTCAAAAGGATATCGGTTGATTGATCCTATAACCAAGAAAACACATATCAGCAGAGATGTAGTATTTGATGAAACTTTCACATCAAATAACACACTTGTATACCTTAAGGAAAATGAATCTAAGAAAGAAGCAGCACCTCCTCAGAAGAAGGTTCCTAAATGGTATACTAGTACATTGCAAGATTCAAAATTGACATCACTTCCAGATCTAACTCTAGATCGACCCTCTACTCGTAGTATGACTCAACACAAAAGAGCAGATGATGCAACATCAGTAACAAATGTTGATGACCTTTGTCAACATTTTGATGATTTATCTGTGAATGTAGAAGAAGATGAGGATATAGAAATGGAAGATGATAAAGTCTATCTGACAATACTAGATGAAAAAGAAGCCACATCAGTCTCAGATGCACTCAATAAAGATCAATGGAAAACTGCTATGGATGCAGAACATACATCTCTAATGAAAAATCAAACTTGGAAGTTAGTGAATTTGCCTTCAGGAAAGAAACCCATTGGTTGCAAATGGGTATTCAAGATCAAATATAAGGCAAATGGTGCAATAGATAAATATAAATCCCGACTTGTTGCAAAGGGCTATGCACAAAGAGAAGGCATAGACTATGAAGAGACATTTGCTCCTACTACTAAAATTACCACTATTCGAGTTCTGTGTGCAATGGCAACTCAATTTGGTTGGCAGCTACATCAGATGGATGTAAAGAGTGCTTTCTTAAATGGTGATCTACAAGAAGAAGTCTATATGACTCAACTCTGAAGGTTTTGTAGTTAAAGGGCAAGAACATAAAGTCACGTAAGCTGATCAAATCTCTATATGGACTTAAACAAGCTCCTCGAGCTTGGTATATCAAAATTGATAGTCACCTAGTGCAACATGGGTTTAGAAGAAGTCTTGCAGATCCTAATCTATATATCAAGAACAATGGTTCTAACATAGTAATTCTAGTACTATATGTGGATGATCTGATCATAACGAGCGATTCGGAGAGTATGATCAAAACAGTAAAGAAATATCTCAATACCTCTTTTGAAATGACAGATCTTGGACTTCTCCACTATAATCTTGGTCTAGAAGTAACTCAATACAAGCATTGCATACAAGTTACTCAAAAGAAATATGCCAAGACTCTAATTGATAAGTATCGGATGACTGACTGCAAGCCCAAAGCCACACCAATGGAAGTAGGACTTAAGTTATCCCGATTTGATGAATCTCCTAAAATAGATAGTACTCTCTATTGTCAGCTGATTGGGAGTCTCATCTATCTCACAAACACCAGGCCAAATCTTAGTTTTGTTGTGGGTTATCTTTCACGATTCATGCAAGATCCTAAAGTTAGCCACTGGAAAGCAGCAAAGAGAGTTCTTCACTATGTCCGTGGTACGACATATATCGGCCTGGAATACAAAAATAACAAGTTCTATCTTTAAGGGTACACAGACTCTGATTATGCTAGATCCATAGACGACCGAAAATCAACTGCAGGTTACTTTTTTCACCTTGGATCTGGTCCTGTCTCTTGGCAAAGCAAGAAGAAACATGTTGTTGCTATCTCTTCTACTGAGGCAGAATATCGAGCAGCTAGTGGAGCAGTCTGCGAGATCATATGGTTACGTCGCATCCTCACAAATATGGGCCTTCCAAAGTGTTGTGGCTGATCCACAACACACCCCAAAATTGGGGACCCACCTTTTTGCATGCTTTCAAAGAAAACTGCAGTGGCCTAGATGCTAAAAAATCAAGGAAAAAGCAAAAAATTTCACTAAGTAGAAAAAGTGTCGCG
The DNA here is from genome assembly GCA_028583015.1 of Wollemia nobilis. Lineage (NCBI taxonomy): Eukaryota > Viridiplantae > Streptophyta > Pinopsida > Araucariales > Araucariaceae > Wollemia > Wollemia nobilis. The sequence goes on from JAQPPZ010015100.1 coordinate 15,656,442, forward strand.
ATATCGCGACATGTCGCTCTGTCGCGGCACGAAAATATGTCGCGATATCGCGACATGTCGCTCCGTCGCTGGCAAAAATGAAAAAGTGTCGCGATATCGCGACATGTTGCTCCGTCGCTGGCAAAAATGAAAAAGTGTCGCGATATCGCGACATGTCGCGTTTTCGCGGCCCAGGCAAGCAGGAAGAGGCATTGATCGAAAAGTGTCACGATTTCGCGACGTGTTGTGAAATCGCGGCCCAGAGAGGAGAGAGAAAGGTAGATGGTAAAATTATCACGAAATCGTGACATGTCACAAAATCGTGGGTCAAACAAGTCAAACAAGGCAAAGCAGAAAAATGTCGCGATTTCATGACAGGAAGCAGCAAAGGAGCCCGAGATAGAAAAGCGTCGTGATTTCATGACGGAAAGCTGGAAAAATGGTACGGAACGGAAAAGTGTAGCGATTTCGTGACATGTCGCGTTTTCATGGGTCAAACCAGGAAGAGCAGCCCGAAATTGAAAAGCGTCATGATTTCACGATAGAAAGCCGCAATGCATGCCAAAGAGAAAAGTGTCACGATTTCGCGACAGAAAAACAGCAAAGTGTACGAAATGAAAAGTTGTCGCGATATCGCGACATGTCACCATTTCACTATGCATGAAGGCAGGAAAGGCTGTTGGCAGGAAAACGTCGCGATATCGCGACATGTCGCGATTTTGCGACATGTCACATTTTCACGGTGCATGAAGGCGGACAAGGCTGCTAGCAGGAAAATGTCGCGATATCGCGACATGTCGCGTTTTCGCGGTGAAAGCAAAGGAGCAAAGCTGCATGCTATTTTTTGTCGCGATTTACATGGGGCCATTACAAAACATGCAGAAAAGTGCGGAACACGTGGCGTACATGCTGCAGAGGCGTTACAGTCAACAGAAAATATCGAACGTTTCGGCATCGAACAAAAATTCAAAAGCAATGAAAAGGCGGGGAATATGAAGCAAAGCGATCTGGAAGATGAAACGAAGCGTCACAGGGCAAAACAGAGAGCATTGCCAGAACTTTAAAAGCGGAGGCACAGATTGGTACAGGGGTCGAAAACCGCTACGAGCGGGTTGCAGAGTTGATGGTGATTAGCCGTTTTGAGCCTGCTGTGGAGTGCTTTTCTTCCACTTTTGCTGGTTTTGAGAAAAACCAGAGATTCTGCTATTGTAACAGGACACATTATTTTTAATGCAGAATTGTTCAAAAATTTGCATTTTATGGGCAAGAAAGGATGAGAAATTTTTTGCATGCTTCATTTTAATTGTTCTATTTTTCTCCTTTCAGATTTCAGATTTATAAATGAAATTCATGCCATTGTTTTGGATTATTTCATGTGAATGTCTGTAATCTGGAAATTATTTTAAACCCTAGGAGCCAACACCTAGTTTACTTTGATTGTGTTTGTTTTGCAGGTCAAATAGGCTAGGTTGCATGTACGAAACTCTCACGTATTCGGTTTTGTCGGAATAGGATAGCATCAGACTGAATGTGTTCTACTTTTAATTTTCTGTATTTCCTTTTGTTCATTTTATTTTATTTTATTTTCTAGGAGGTTTAAAATGAACATTTAAAAAATTATAAAATCTAAAAAAAATAAAATAATGAACAATCACTAAAGTTTCATGGTGAAATAAACCAACATTGCCCCTTGTTTACAGTTACTTGCAATCACTAAGGTGTTCCAAGCATTTTAATTGAATATCTTTATTTGAGATTACTAATACACAGTTGCAAATGCTAATACAACGGAGACCTTGGAGAAGTTGTTAGTTTGACTTCTTTGCAAGAGGGGATTTGGAACCCAAATCCTAAGGAAGAGTGTAATTTCACAAATGTGTGAAAATACCACTCAACATTTTGGCGCTAGAAGGAGGGCCTGAACCGGTTTATTTCAGATTGATTTAAATGCTATAGGGATTTAAATTTTGAATATTTCATGCCCTATTGATTATTATCTTTAGCCCTCTTTTAATATTACAACTTTGTACTGTTAAAAGGAGGACATGAATTGCTATGCATTGTTCTAACGCTTTGATTGTTCATACAGGAATAATGTGATTTAATTTAATTTAAAAAAAAATAAATAATATATATATATATATAAATAAATAAAAAATAATTTTTGGGTATTAAAGTTATATTCTTTAAAATTCACTAATGGCTATGTTTTCACCGTGGATGACAGGTAGCCCATTGAACATACCAGGAGTTCAACATTATTTGCCCGTTGGTTTTGAGAGATGTCTTCCTCGATTTTTGTCTAACGGGACAAATATTGCAGGAGAACACATTCAAGCATTCAAATTTGTTGTGAATCACTTAACAATTTGGCATGATGATGTTGTTTGTAAAATGTTCCCTTACACCTTGGACAAAGTGGCATTTGATTGGTTTACAAGTCTGCCTTTAGGATCTATCACTTCTTGGGCTCAACTAGAGGCAGCATTTCTTAATCAATTCAACAAAAAGCAAGTTGACCCAATCCGCATGTATGAGCAGTTTCTCACTATTAAAAAAGGACCAAGTGAAAATGTGAAGTCATTTTCTGAAAGATTCTTTGGATTATATGCTCAATTAGTGACATTTTATGCTCTTCAAGAAGAAATGGCTCTCCAAATATATGTAAATGCTCTTGACCCACTCATTTCCACATATTTGCGAGGGATGCCTCAAATCACATCTTTGTCACAAGCCTATACTCAAGCAATGGCAATTGAGCAACAATTGAGTTGTCAAAATTATGGTGGGGGTTTTGGATCGTATAATCTTCAATCATTTAATACATCCTTTACCCATCCAATGATTTATCCACCTCAACCAAATTCAAGTGTGAATCAATTTCAGAATCAACAATCATTCCCAAGCTTCAATCAATTTCAAAATCCTCAACCTACTATGCAAGATCAACCATCTTTCTTAAGTATGAATCAACTTCAAGATACTCATCTTGATTCAAAGGATGCTTCTAAAATCAATTTTAATGATTTTCATAAGAATATGATTTTAGGCAAGGGAGGAGTACTAGATCCAACTAGTATTGAAACATGTGACAAATTGGAAACCCTTGACTCACCAAAAGATGAATTCTATGAGGATGAATCTGTTTCGGATGACATTGTTGAAAATGATGGCCAAGAAAATCCACACCTTCCAAATTGTGATAAAATTGAATCATGGGTTACAAATTTGGATTATGATAGCCTTATCAATTTGAATACAAGCAATAACCCAATTTTGGAAGTAATTGAACCATCTAAGGAAGGTGAAGATAAATTTGATGAGAAACATGTTGATGAATTAAAAGATGAAGAAGAAATAGTTGAGCATCACAATTTGATTTTGAAAGATGATCATTATGATTCTTGGGAAGAGTATGCTCACTCCAAAACTGCTAATGAAATTTGTGTGCCTATTGATATGCGGGATAATACAATTGCCCTTTCATATGAGGATATTACAAGTCCTGTACAATCTGAGAATGTTTTGGAAGAAGGGTTGGAATCTCATCAAAGGTTGGAGAAGGATAATGATTTTACTACCATGGATGAAGAAGGAGAATCAATTGTTTTTGTTCCCCTTGAGGGGCAAGAAATCAAAAATCTTGATCCACCTATTGATTCTACAATGTCTATGCCATCTCAAAATGATGAAATTACAAAGCCTAAGTGGTGTGGGTTTGATACTATTGATGATCCTAATGAAAATATGGATTTTGAGGCAACTCAAGCCATTGATCATGAAAAGGTGTCACATGACACATATCTTGAAAAATTAGGCTCTTGTTTTGAAAAATATGGATGCATGTTTGATTGGGTGCCTAACTTTGGTGTTTTTGAACAGGTGTTGGATGATGAAGAAGACAATGAAGAAAAAGAAAAAGCTACTAACACTCATCAAGTTGTGATAAATTCTAATCATGATGGGTTGAGTATGGGTGACAAAGTGAAATCTTTACCTTTGGTAGTAGCCACAAAAATTTTAAGTGATGGGTTACATGATGTCCCTTTGGATGCTAATGTCATTGATGATGAAATGTCAAATCTTGGTGATGTTTGTCAAGTTTTGATTGATTTTGATTGCAAAATCTCGAAAAATAATTTGAATTCAAGACTTTTAGAAATAGGCTCTTGTTTGCAATATCTCACATTTGAAAAGGAGAGCCTACTTCTAAATCATGAGTGGAATGATGAAACTTGCATTTTAGAGAATAGACATGATAAAATTGAAAATCAATCGTTGTCTAATCAATTTGAAAATTTGAATCTCACCTATGAGAATACTAATGGAACTAAATTTTATTGGTGGGGTGAGAGAAGAAAGTTGAAGTGGGTTGCATTGTTTGGTCTAGTCTTGTTTTTGTTGGATGCCCACAACATTTGGCAGGCATATCATGTTATATTTTTGTTGAAATGTTCTAATCATGTTTGGGATCCAGGAAAGTAATAGTCCAAGCTTGGCATCATCTTGTACTATATTGTATATAAATTTTGATTTTGGTTTGAGTTTGTGTTTTCAAGTTTCATTTTGGGATTGCTATTTGGATTAGGATTTAAGTTGTGTGTTTGATTTCATTTGACATGTTTGGTTTGTTTTGATAAAAAAAAAAAAAAAAAAGAAAATTTGAGATGTCAACTTATGCCTAAAATCAGGAGAATATGAAACATTGGAATTATGTTGTAGAAAGCTCCACAAGTAACACAAACATTTAAATATTATCGTTTGGATCTTGTGATGCATGAAGTTGTCAGTTTTGCACATTATGGTAAAATAGATGATATATTCCAAAGGAAGCAGTGCATTCATATCTTATGTCATATTCCACATTGCATATACATGTCATCTGAGTTACATTTTCATTCCATGGGCAATTATTGAGAAGGTGTTGAATCCTCTTAGGATTATTACATAACATATATTAAAAGGATCCTAAGGTTGGGAACTTGCTGCCCAAGCTATCTTGAACCAAGCACATTCCATGCACATTAAAGGGAGTCTTGAGCAAAATGGTTAAAACCATACTTGGATGAAAGGGTGAGGTGAAAAGAATATTTCATGTTTGTCCTATCATGCAACATAATCCTTAAAACAGTGGTTTTTACCATTTCCATTAAGCTTAAAGCCTAAAACCAGAGTAGTAAGGATAGGGTTAAATCCTCATCGAACTTAGGTTGAGGATCCAACTCCCCAAAGCTCTGATTTGACCTACATGGAGTAGTAAGGATAGGACTTAATTCTCATCTCGCTTAGGTTGAGAATCCGATTCCCCAAAGCTTCCATTTTTCCCATTTCATCATAAAGCTTGGATTGGAAGGATCGTACTACATGTCCTCTACAAAGGATGGGTAGTCATCCCAAAGGTCCAAGCAATAAAAGTAAAACTAATTTTTTCCATTTCATCTCAATCTTGGATTGAAAGGATTGTACTACGTGTCCTCTGCAAAGGATGGGTAGTCATCCCCAAGGTCCAAGAGATAAAAGATAATATTTTCCATTTCATCTTAATATTGGATTGGAGGGATCGTACTACATGTCCCTAGCAAGGATGGGTAGTCATCCCAAAGGTCCAAAGAAAAAAAGAGAGAAAAGAATGAATGAAAGCCAAGTCATGGATTATGGGGTTAAGTATGCTCATGCGTGGCAACATGTCTTGTCTAAAAGCAAGACCACTGATTGCTCATATGGATAGACTAGCCTGACCATTTCATCCATAACGAGGTTAAATTATTTTGTTCAAGATGAGGTAATGAACTCCAAATCAGAATAGGAAGGATAGGGTTAAATTCCCATCTCGCTTAGGTTGGGAATCCTATTCCCCAAAGTTCTGATTTCACTCACACTTGCACATGGGTTCAAGATGGTAGTGACACATAACCAACTTTGGGATCTAAGGAATTAATTTAATAGACATATATTTGGTCCTAAGAGGGTTTGACATCTTTAATATGTTTGTCCATGATATAAGAAGGTTTGAGCATTTATAAAGCAGGTTGTTACATCTCTAGCATCTTCATCATGCATCAAATCCTGCACAAATCATTCATAGCCTTGCATACAAATCATAAGTGAAACTGACAATGGAATGTTGAACAAGTTCAAATGATAGGGAATGAAACACATTGCACACACCGAGCTGATACTTAATGATTCGGATGTTTCATGTATTTTTGATCTGTCGGTATTTGTTTATCTTCTATGTGTTGACGCCTGTATCTAAGCTTGTATGTTTCAGGTTGGGTTCTCACCAAAATGCTCAAGAGCATTTGACAGTAGAGTCGCCATTTGTTGTGGCTGATCCACAACACACCCCAAAATTGGGGACCCACCTTTTTGCATGCTTTCAAAGAAAACTGCAGTGGCCCAGATGCTAAAAAATCAAGAAAAAAGCAAAAATTTCACTAAGTAGAAAAAGTGTCACGATATCGCGACATGTCGCTCTGTCGCAGCCGAAAGTTGTCGCGATATCGCGACATGTCGCTCCATCGTTGGAAAAAATGAAAAAGTGTCGCGATATCGCGACATGTTGCTCCGTCACGCAAAATGAAAAAGTGTCGCGATATCGCGACATGTCGCGTTTTCACGGCCCAGGCAAGCAAGAAGAGGCATTGATCGAAAATTGTCACGATTTTGCGACGTGTTGTGAAATCGCGGTCCAGAGAGGAGAGAGAAAGGTAGATTATAAAAATGTCACGAAATCGTGACATGTCACAAAATCACGGGTCAAACCAGTCAAACAGGGAAAGAAAAAACGTCGCGATTTCATACAGAAAGGAGCCATAGAAAAGTCATGATTTTCAAAAAGTAAAATGGTACAAAATGGAAAAGCGTAGCGATTTCGCGACATGTCACGTTTTCGCAGGTCAAACTAGGAAGAGCAGCCCAAAATTGAAAAGCGTCACGATTTCCACGATAGAAATCCGCAATGCATGCAAAGAGAAAAGTGTCATGATTTCATGACAGAAAAACAACAAAGTGTACGGAATGAAAAGTTGTCGCGATATCGCGACATGTCGCCATTTCGTTGTGCATGAAGGCAAGAAAGGCTGTTGGCAAGAAAACGTCGCGATATCGCGACATGTCTGTTTTCACGATGCATGAAGGCGGACAAGGCTGCTAGCAGGAAAATGTCGCGATATCGCGACATGTCGCGTTTTCGTGGTGAAAGCAAGGGAGCAAAGCTGCATGCTATTTTTTGTCGCGATTTACATGGGGCCATTACAGAACATGCAAAAAAGTGCGGAACACGTGGCGTACATGCTGTAGAGGCGTTACTTTTCAACAAAAAATATCGAACGTTTCGACATCGAACAAAAATTCAAAAGCAACGAAAAGGCGGGGAATATGAAGCGAAGCGATCTGGAAGATGAAACGAAGCGTCACAGGGAAAGCAGAGAGCATTGCCAGAAGTATAAAATGCGAAGGCACAGATTGATACGGGGTCAAAAACCGCTATGAGCGGGTTGCAGAGTTGAGGGTGATTAGCCATTTTGAGCCTGTTGTGGAGTGCTTTTCTTCCACTTTTGCTAGTTTTGGAGAAAAACCAGAGATTCTGCTATTGTAACAGGACATATTATTTTTAATGCAGAATTGTTCAAAAATTTGCATTTTATGGGCAAGAAAGGATGAGAAATTTTTTGCATGCTTCATTTTAAGCTGTTCTATTTTTCTCCTTTCAGATTTCAGATTTATAAATGAAATTCATGCCATTGTTTTGGGTTATTTCATGTGAATGTCTGCAATCTAGAAATTATTTTAAACCCTAGGAGCCAGCACCTAGTTTACTTTGATTGTGTTTGTTTTGCAGGTCAAATAGGCTAGGTTGCATGTACGAAACTCTCACGTATTCGGTTTTGTCGAAATAGGATAGCATCAGACTGAACGTGTTCTATTTTTAATTTTTTGTATTTCCTTTTGTTCATTTTATTTTATTTTCCAGAAGGTTTAAAATGAACATTTAAAAAAATTATAAAATCTAAAAAAATAAAATAATGAACAATCACTAAAGTTTCATGGAAATAAACCAACATTGCCCCTTGTTTACAGTTACTTGCAATCACTAAGGTGTTCCAAGCATTTTAATTGAATATCTTTATTTGAGATTACTAATACACAGTTGCAAATGCTAATACAGTGGAGACCTTGGAGAAGTTGTTTGTTTGACTTCTTTGCAAGAGGGGATTTGGAACCCAAATCCTAAGGAAGAGTGTAATTTCACAAATGTGTGAAAATACCACTCAACACAAAGAAACTTCCTTTACATTTATTTTGCGACAATCAAGGTGTTATGAATCTTGTCAAGAATCCTATCTTTCATGATCGCACCAAACACATTGACACTAGGTGTCATTTCATTCGAGATGAGGTTCCAAAGCATCATATCCGGCTCCACTACATTCCCGAGAAATGAGCAAATAGCGGACATCTTCACCAAAGCGCTTGCTCGAGTCAAATTTGAATTGTTCCGCAATGCTATGTGTAGTCAACATTAATGTAATAAGGGGGGATGTTAGAATATTTAGCATATTTTATATTACATTAACTATGTTAACAGCATTATAGGAGTGGTACGTAGTTTTCTTTATTCAGTTTATGAACCACCCAGCTTGGTTCAAACTGCCTCAACGGAGTTTATGTAAACCTTATATATCTTCCAGGAATATCAAGAGCAAACTAATGATTCAGTTTCTAATAGCAACTTCAATGATTTGACCTGTATGTCAAGACAAAAAAAACTCGACAAAAAATATCTATTTAAGTAAGCAATTAATAAGGATGAAAGGATGTTATCATTCTCTTAATTATTAATAAATTAATTAATTATTATAGATGTGAGATTACCAAAAGTATTGTTAAATGTGTTTTAGTTACCTTAATTTAAATTAAACATATAAATTGTTAGAAAATATTAAAAATTAAAAGAAAATATAAAATTATAATATGGAAATTATGGAAAGTGATGGATTAAAACTAAAATTGAAATATTACATTTGGCTCATGGGTCATAACGAAGGGAAACAAATTATAAATGAAATGTAAAACTCAGATTATTATTAAAATAAAATAAAAATTAATTAATTAATCAATTATGGTGTTTTTTTGTTTAATGAAAAAGTAAATTTATATTAATTTAAGATAAAAATATTTACAATAAAAAACGTGGGTGGGTTAATACATCTCATGGGAAATCAAACTAATTTTCATTGACAAGGGTTAGTAAACAAAGCCATCAACAAAACACAAGTTTACCAATCATAATCATTGATGAACATTAAAAAAAATTATAGGAAGGTTTCCACTTAGTATTAGTTTTTAAATAATAAAATTATTGTCTTAATTTGTTTTAAAACATAGTTATTTTTTTATAAAGGAATAATCTTTTGTTCCACATTTTTAATTGTTTACATCGAATGAGGGGGACTGGAGGGGCTCGGGATTGGAATCGCAAACCCAAGTTGCAAACACTCAAGCGACCAATTGATCTTCTACTTTTGTCAAAGTTATTATGTTACGAGAGGATTAAACAAGTATCTAGTGTTTAGTTAATTTAAACAACATTGTAGGAATATGGTTTAAGAGATTTGGTTCCAATGCAGATATTGTTTTACTGGCTGTAAGCAGGTGGATAACTATTGTAGAAATATGGTTTAGGAGATTTGGTTTCAATGCAGATCTTCTTTTATTATTGTAAATAAGTATTTTAGTTAGTTAAGGTTGAGAGATTTCTCGTTCCAACTTGTAAATGGTTTTTGTTTTAATATAAAATTTTCAAATTATTTTTCAAAAAGAAAAAAAAATTATATATATATATATATATATATATATATATATATATATATATTAAAAATACTAAAAAAATAATATATATTTTTATCTTATAACAATTTGTTTTAAATTTAAAAACATAACCTTTAATTTTTTTAATTATTTAAGTTTTTATGATAAGATTTTATTAAAAAGTAATTTTGTCATATTCTTTAAAAATAAATATATTTATATATATAGAGAGAGAGAGATAGATTTAACTTGCATGAATTTATATGATAAAATTGAATTAAAAAGAGTGTATGTTATAGAAAAATATAAGCCCTAGGAATGAGCATAACTATAAGTTCATTCTTCATTTTTTTTTCATTCTCAAGAAAAGTGGAAGGCAAGAGGCAATACCTATAAGCTCGAAACCAAACTCACTTTGGCACTACATCATTTTTTCTCACACAATTCGAATGGTTGGTAAAATCTATTAGTGTTTGTAGATACTTAGTAAACACAAACTTTGACTCAAATAATAACTTCCTATTTACAAAAAAATAAAAAGATAAAGATTCAACGAACATAGGGGTTGAAGGTAGCAGAAGAAGAGAGGAAAGAAAGGAGAACAAAAGGAGGAACATTGAAGATTAGCAATAGGAAGAGGTAAACCAAAGTCAGTAAATGGAGGCCTTAAGAACAACAGAACAATAAAGAAAGCAAAAGCAAAATTGTTAGTTTTTGGAGCCCCAAGTTTACTAGAGTCACAAGTGGATTACTTGAAAAAGGAAGAGTTCAGGCATTCTCTTACGTTCATCTAAAACATCATTGGAGAGGTAGGTCCCTATAGGGTGTGCAAGACCATATATTTTGAGAGTTAGAACCCATTGTTTGCATTGGATTTGTAGATATTCTTATTTTGGACAAAGTTGTAGATGATTTATCAAAGATATTTGAGTTGGAGTATGGACAATTTTTGGAGTTGGAGTGCGACATGAAAAAAGTAAGATCAAGAGCAAGGGAATGTGCAGGCTTTAGTTCCTAGGAGTAGAGCTTGACCTCTACAAGAAAAATGCTAAAAAAGAAAGTATCAAATTCCATAATGTAATGGAAATCTAGGCCAAGTTCTCTTATCAATGGCATGTGGTATCGATATGAAGGACAATAAATATAGATGTGCATAGCACCATTCTGAATGCATTGGATGCAATGATATTCAATTTCATGAGGGACCTAAGAACTAAGAGATATATTTCCCACGTCTACTTAGTTGGATAATTTGATTCTAAGATAGAAGCAAAGACTCAAAGTTTAAAACCTTAACAAGTCTACAAAACTTAGCATATATGTGTATTATGTGTACTATGTTGCTTTCATGGATTATGCAAATAATGTTGTTATGTGATTGCTCGTGCTTTGCAAAAATTGGACAACCACAACTTTTGATTCTCAAAACCATCATTAAGGGGCATGATCAAAGTAATGAATGCTAATTTTTTGGCATGGCAAATGCCTAATGTGTCTCTTTCCCAAATATATCTTTATATTTGAGCAAACATTTGAGGGAAAAAAGATGGAAGCCTAATAGAGTACTAAAATGTAAGGATCGATAAATATGATAATAGATATATAGTAAAGGGTCTACAATTGCTTCTTCATAGCTAAGAAAAAATATCGAAGAAAAATATTTATAGACTATTATCAAGGCCTCCAAAAAATATAAAAGTAATGTTGAATCTTGTCTATCCAAATTGTTTCTATGTTGTAGTTATTTATGTTGAACTTGACAATTTTGCTAAACCCATGGTAACTTTCTCCAATAATTGAAGAACACAAGCTTATACTGAGAGGGGGGGTGAACAGTATAAGACCTCTTTTTACTTTTTACTTTTTCCTTTATACTTCAAAACAATAAAGCAATATACCCAAAGCAATATAAAAGCAATGCATATTATCATCCACAAAGTGACACCAATTTTAATGTGGTTCACCCAGAATGGCTGGACTACGTCCACAAAACTTTTCTCTAAAAGTTATCTCAAAGTTCTTTGGGAATCCTTCCCAATTACAATGTTTAGGAGCCTCGGACCAAAGGAGATACCTTCCCCCAATCAGAATTTATGAGCCTCTTCTCAAAGGAGATACCTTCCCCCAATCAGAATTTATGAGCCTTTGCTCAAAGGATATACCTTCCCCTCTGCTCTGGAAATGATCCCTCAGAAGATCAACCGCCTCTACCTCTTACCGACACGTGGAACTCCTTTCCACCGAAGACCTCGTGTCCTCAATGCTTAGCCTAAGAGACCTCTCGCCTTCTATGATCACATCCACAACAGCTCAGCAAACTGTACCAAACACAGTCAGTCGATCTAGTACAAGTCTTCCTCTATCTATCAGATCTGTCCAACTCTTGAACAAATCAATCCTCTGCATACAAGCCTTCTCAAAGACTTGCCAACTATCCTCGAGTTCTTCTCATAGAACCAATGCACCTCTGTCCTCAAGTTCTCCCGATAGAACTATCAAACTCAGCTCATAAGTCCTCTCGCTAGGACCTGTCCAAATCTGCTCACAAGTCCCCACCGAAACTCTGTCCAAAAGCTGCTCACAAGTCCCCACCGAAACTCTGTCCAAAAAATGCTTACAAGTCCCCATTGGAACTCGTCCAAAAACTCAAGCAAGCTCACCAAGAAAAACTTTCTTAGTAGGAAATCACAAAGTGAATTGTTAGAGACCCAATGTGATTTGTCAAACTCATAGAAGCATAAAGAGAATTGTTAGAGACTCAATATGTTCTATACTCAAATCCCAATCTCAAAACTCAACTCAAATCAACTCAGCTCAATCTCAATCTCAAATCTGAAAACTCAACTCAAAATTTGAAATGGATAGGATAGAATCTTTTCTTTCAAGAACATGAAACCCCAACAATTGCCAACTATGCAAAGAATCACATAACAATGATACTCATGTTCTTTTCACCATCAATTAGGGTTTCAACAACAATGCTCATCAAACAAGGTTTAGTCAACCAACACCATTCAACTCAACATCAACCTTGAAGCATTCAACCAATCATCACAAGAAAAGGAAACAAGAAGAAATCCTTTTCCCTCCAAAGATATTTGAACAAAATAGCCACCAACACAATATCACCAAATGCAAAGAATAACTTGCTCAAATCAACTCAATGGAGTAAGCCCAATATCATGAATCAAGTAAAGCAATAACTTGATCAAACAACCTCTATGGAAGCAACTCAACCATCAAACTCAAAACAACCAACCAAGGGTTCCACCAACTCAATGCAAGTAGCTAGACTCACAAATATAAACCCTAGTGCACAAAGCTTCCACTATCTTAAACCAGAAATTATGCATTCACCAAAAACTCCCTTTAAGGATAACAATGCATAAGTAGTCTTCAACAAACTAGAAAATAGGATTTACACCTAGCCAAAGGATACCTAGTAGAATACCTTTTCACTCCAACCTTATTTCAGAAAACATACACCAATCATACTCATAAGAAGAATGTGCCCATACCTTATTGGAGTAGAAGATAATTGAACCTTCAAGTCATTACCACACACAACTCTCAAACTTCCAACTAAGTTAGGGTTAGAATAAAAAGAAATGAGCAATAATATAAAATTCCTTTATTACACCTTTTAGCTCCACTTATTTAAACACAACCACCATAACATGCCAATAAATCAACAATCACAGACTCACACCTTATACCTCCATTTTTAATTTTAGCATAGCAAAGAATAATCTTAAAAATACATCCAAAGAAATATGCTCTTATTTCTCCTAAGCTTTTATTCAATGCTAATCACAAAAGCCAAAACTCATAAAATTTAATCACACCTTATAAATCGTTGTCCAAGAAACGTCGAATTTCGCGGCATAAAGACGTTTTAATAAAAATGTGTGTTACTCTAGCAAAGCACCCCCGCGAGACTCGAAACGGCGACCTCCGCCAATGCAGCGCCCAACAACAACCTTCGCTGCCACTAGCCCACGCGGGCTACGAAGTTCACAAGTGAACTTCCCTCCACTTCACCCTAAAAAAAAACTCCCGAAGACTTTTCAACCGCATGTGCTTCTAAGTCTTCCTTCGATCATAGCGAATACAGAGCACAAAAACCACAAATTGCATTCGGGGAATTTCGAATTCATTCGCCTTCCAATATTAGGAGTTGGAGAATAAATAGTCTCTTCGAAGACACCTTGATGTTGGCGAAAATAAAGACCATTTCGAAATTAATCAAAAGTCTTTTCAAAAAGGGTTTAAAAACCCTTAAATAATTTTAATAAATTAAGAATTAAAAAAGGTTTTAAAACCTTTAAGTATTTTTAATAAATTAAAAATAATTTCTCCCTTAATTAATTAAATAATTAATTAATTAAAACCTTGAAGGGTTTTAAATAATATTTAAATAAATAATAAAGAGAACCTCCATTGGTTTTAATAAAAACCATTGCCAATGGAATCTCTTCGGATTCTCTTAAAAATATTCTCTTGGAATCTTCCACCTTTGAAGCCAACACATCCTCTTAACATTAATGCCATTTCCTTTTGACATCAATGACAACTCATAGACAAGAAGCTAGGATCTCAAACCCAAAATTGCCAACAATAATATCACCCTGCTTCTCTATTAATTTTATTAGTAGATAAGATGATATTATTTTCTTGTTTAATTTTGTTCAATACAATGCAATGAGTTCAAATCCTCATGCCTCCATAAATGTTATGATTTTTTATCATATTTTTTGTATTTTACAATATAGGATTGAAAAATCTTAGTATTTTTACTATTTATTAGGTGACACTTGAACCTTATAATATCCCAAACCATCATGCTTAGAAACATATGGAGTAGAGCAAGTGGTCTAGGTATGTACATTTTTGTTTTTTTTTGTTTTTAAATCACATTTCAATAATGTATACATATCACTTATTTGTTGCACTCTAGCCTCAAGGGTTTTCTTTATGGCTATTGCAAATATTGAGCAAAATATAGGAAAAATAATGATATGAAAAGAAAGAATTTTCTACCTTTGATCATATATTATATTATTTCTAATGATCGAAAAAAATTTATTCAAATTCAAGTTTTAAGTTGAACAATTCAAATTTAGGTCCACATTGTTGGTTGCAACCATGCTATACCATTATCCAATTACTTCGGGATAAAAGTTGGAATTTTGTCCAAACTCGAAATATGACCTAGTTCAATAGGAATACCTCATGCTTGGGCAATGTTGGAAAATAATCACAATGTACAAAACATTGGAGTGTCAATACAAGATGGTATTGATTTACCTTTGGTTGTTGACTTCTATGTGACCTACACTTTTGGGATTTTCCAATCTCTTCCAACTTCAAGGTTTAAAAAATGCAATTTACCTAAGACAAAGGCTTTGATCAATTCATCTAGACCACTTTTTGATATGGAAGTCACAATTTTCAATAGGTTTATCATTGACGTATTTGATGACATTTTGAAATGTCTTCTCTATGCATTTCTTTATAAGTTTTATCCTCATGGGACCACCAATATCATGCCTTCTTATGGAAAAATGGCTCTCAAAGTCTATAGAAAGGTTGGCCAAGAAAATGCTCATCTCCCTTGTGATGTTCTTCTATTTAAGGTTAAATTTCACTAATCTTGTGACTTTTGGTTGAGCTAAAGTATAATGTAATAGTGGGTGAAATTACACTTATCATATTCTACAACTGCTACATAGATTTCAAGCAACTATTTTTAGAATCTAGGGATGATGATGGCAATTCTTCTTTTTATTTAAGTATCAATTTAATCAAAAAGTCAAAATAAGAATTTTTATTTGACACAAAAGCAAATTTAGTGTTATTTGATTTTTTTTCCTCTATAGAAGCTTTAATAAGATAAACACTTAGTCAAGATTCCAAACTTCCTTCATAAGAAAAAAAATTCACTAAAGTTAAATTGTCAAACTAGTTAAACAATTGTAATTTTTGAAATAGTACAATACAATGCACACAATATAAATTCTTGCCATTAAAAATTCAAAAGTATAAGAAGAAAAGTAAAAGAAAATATGCATAGAAGCTTATCATGTAATAAGGTCCTTTGTTTTCACTCCATAATTTTCTATCTGTGATAAAGTTCTCTTGGTCCCTAAGGGCTAGGTGGATTGGTAAGTGTTTGTTTGGCCAAACACTTACCAAGAAGACACCCAAATTAAAACCTTGGGGGAAGCCTATTTGCAAAGGTAGTAGTTTGATCTAAATTCTTTAAGTACGCGTCAGATCGACAATGATGGTATGAATCCCGAGCGATTGGTGGTCCTCTTCACATCAGGATAACAATAACAAAGTAGAATAGGTTTAGAGAGAGCAGTTTCCGTGGTTTGAACCCTACGCTTGTTGCTTGCCAATTACTAAAAATAATGTGATTGTGACCAACTCTCCTATGTAACAAAAAAAAAAGAAAAAATAAAATTCTCTTGAAATTTAACATCATTAACATTGATATTGATAATAAACACATAAAAACAAGTCATTTTGCAATAAACATTGGTGACAATAATAATAGACACATGTAAACTTTTTTAAGAACAAGTTAAAGTGAATTCAACACAAAACATGGGTTCTATAAAAATTACATATTTCTTTCTTAATTATTAAAATATATTAAAATTATTTGTGCGATAAAATTTAGTGAAAATGGTTCGTGGGTCTAGGTGGATTGGTAAGTTGGGGCGCTTATCGAGAGGAGACTTAGGTTCCAATCCCACGGGCGTGTCCATGCATAGTCAGTAGCCTGATCCAGCTCCTCAACATGTTGCACCTGTCTGAAGACGACAATATGTTTCCTGCTTGTCTGACGGTCCCTCTACCTTCATGCCACGTGTTTGAACCAGACTGACGAAGACGGTGCAAACCCTGTGCGTTCGACGGTCCCCATCTCACGTCGAATTACCATTAACGAGACGTTGGTTGTGTTGAAAGCCTTCACTAATAGTTTGAGCTGATAGTTTGAACCTTGCCGGCTACGCTACAGTTACTAAAAATTTATGATTGTAACCAAAAAAAAAAATTATGAAAATGTTTAATTCATAAAACTTCACAAAAATAAATCACTGTGTGGTCCTTTAAAACATAACATCGTCATGGTGGGACCTACATTTAATATCTATTTATATATTATTTTTTTAAATATTTATTAAATTATTTAATTATAAAAATGCAAATAGTTTTTTACATATTATCAAAATTTTATTTTTTTAATAAACTATGTAAATGTTTTAATATTTATGTTTAAGGTTGTCCATGATTAAAGTCAAGGTGGTGAAGATTTTTAGCTTACAAAAACTTATCAAAGTTCAATTGCATGACTTCTATACCAATACCCTTATAATAAGGGTGAAACTTGATTATATTTAAAATTTAACATGTTTTTTTAAAAATAATTCTCTCGCCAGAGAATTTTAGAGAATTTTAAATTAATAATAGATGAGCTCTAAATATGTTTTAAGAGTTTTATTTGATATATTTTTTAAGAAAGATGAGTTGGTTTGAAATATTTTGAAAGACGGTAGATATTTCAATTAAATTGGTATTCAAAGCTTTAGAGCCATTAAAACTTTCTATAGTCTCAAGAATTTTTCTTAAAAAAAGATTTGTTCACTTAAGGTCTAGGACCTCAAATTTTGGTTGGCAATCTGAAAATAAATCTTTACATGTCATAATTTAAAAACAAAAAATATATATCAAGTGGCATTAGCTCAACTAGTTAGATCCCTCAATATTTTGAAGAGGAGATCTATGTTTGAATATTTCCAAATGATACACAGATAATATTCTAGCTTTGTTTTAATACCACTATGTGGTGATTATGTAGACAAATGGTGCATGTTTCAATCCCATATAATCCATTGAAAAAAGAAAAACAAAATATATATATCTTGAATCTTCTAAGAGTGCCTTATGTAGGAAGTTAGAATTATTAAAATCATACTTTTTTTTTTGAGAAAAAACTTAGATTATATTAATTCATTAATTAGAACATTACAATATTATGGTGCTAACACTATCCACCAGCTAAAAACAAAATGAGGTGGATAAGGAGTAAAGCATCCATAATTGAATATACATAAGAATAGAAGCTTTTAGCAACAAAAAGACTATAGCTATATCTTGTTGCAATACACCAGATATCAACATTCATCTGTGGGAGAGTCTGTTATATGGAGAAATTTTGGGCGTGTCTTCCATGATATCTTCTGAAGTCTTCAAAGAAGAAATAGAAGTAATCAAAACCTGAACTTGCTCATCATTGTTAACTACCTTCTTTTTAGTTTCTTGTTGGACCTTTTGAAGATCCTGAACCATATGAGAAAGTTGATGAAGTCTATCAATAACATCTCGTGGTGTGTTGGAAGTTCCATAGACTTGGGAATGAATGCGTCCCACATGTAACAAAAGATCAAAGGTCAAGTCTGCTAAAACTATATCCCATGGAGGAGCAGATCTAGTAAACACCTTTTTGCATCTGCACTTCCAAATGTGCTTGAGAAGGATGAGTCTACAAACATCCCAAAGTTTGGGGCATCCAGTTGAGAAAAACCAAGCAGAGAGAGCTTCCAAGATCTAGTGAAAGAGGGAAAAAGAAAAGAGTAGAAGACATCCCAAAACTGTTTAGCCATGTCACAAAACCAAAACAAGTGAATAAGAGTTTCTAAAGCATTACAAAAATTGCATTGAGGGGGAATGTGTAAAATCGTAGCCAAACTTTCAGAAGTTGGAAGTTTTTGATGCAAAATCCGCCATCCAAGAAGTTGAGTTTTGGATTCAACAGGAACTTTCCAAATTTGAGTAGCAAGAAACTGCCATTGGGCATTGGTAAAATTCACTTGCCACTTGACATTGAGCTTAGAGTCTAAAGAAGGAGGACACAAAATATTTTTGTATATCCAACTAGAAGTAATGGAAGAGATTCTATGACCATTAAGCCATCTCTAATCATTCCATATATTATGGGTAGTTGTTCCCAACTTTATAAGGACCTCACAAGGGATGGAAGCCACAACTAAGCCATAAGACTCTTTGAACCTAGAGGGAAGGGAACAATAATTGCATATTTGGTTCCAAGTAAGAATTGAGCAACTACCCGGATCCTAGATATCTCTAATTCTATTAATACCTTTCTTCAAAAAAGCTAGACCTTGAATAGCATTGCATAAAGCTAAAGGTTTATCATTATGGAGGATAAGTTTATTCCACCAAAGACTATTTAGACCGATGCTCAGACCATGTCTCAAGGAGTCAGACTTCCAAGCCAATAAATGAGAAACTGATTGCCAAGCTTTCTAGTTTTGGGTAACTGGAATAGATCCTTTAACCATAAAGTAAGGTGCATTAAGGACCTTATCCTCCCATGGGGTTTCTTTCCATTTACCTTTGTGAGTAGCTAGCGAGATTCTGTAATGAAATAGGTGTTTCCAATTTTCATCACCAGTGATGGCTCTAGCAACCCATTTTGCAACTAAAATTTTGCTTTGGGTAAGAGGATCAATGATGCCTAGACCTCCTAAAGCCTTAGGTTGAGTACAAAGCTTCCATGAGATGGTAGTCATTCCCACCTCCCCATCCCATTTGGTCCATAAAAATTTATGAATGGCCTGAGTTAATTTGTTATAGGCTACCTTGGGGGCCATCCAACAAGAGGAGTAATAAACATGAGAGGCTGCCATAATTTTATTTGCAACTTGAATTCTTCCTGCTAAGGAAAGAAACCGAGTTGGCCAAGCATTAAATTTTTTGAAGTCTTTCCATAACCTAGTTCCACATATCCTTAGGAGAGATATTAATCCCAAAGGGAATTCCCAAATAATGCACAATCATACCATGAGGGATGATCTTCCACTCAGTTGAGGAGTTGCATCCACGAGGAGAGGAAGAGGTATAGAAGACTTCAGTTTTAGAGTCATTGATACGAGAGCCAGAGACGTCACAAAATAGTTGAACAATCTCTTTAGCTGTATCCACCTCTTGTTGGGTATTTTGAAGAAAAAGAAGGGAATCATCAACAAAATGTGAGTTAAGAGCATGCTTATCCCCAGGAAGCTTAATACCTTGAATGAGGCCATCAGAATGAGCCTTATGAAGAAGATAACCAAGAGCATCAATAGCCAAAACATACAAAAAAGGAGCAAGGGGAAAACCCTATCTGATAGACCGTTGAAGAGGGAAGGAGGGGGAAAGAGCTCCATTAACTTGAACACAAGCTGAAGCATCACCAAAGAGCATACCAATTTGATTACAAAATTTTGGACCAAAACCAAGCCAAGAAAGCATACTAAGAATAAAATCCCATCTGATTCTATCATAAGCTTTGTCAAAATCTAACTTAACCAAGAGGGCATCTTGATTGGAGTCGATAGCCCATTGCAAAGTTTCCCAGGCCATCATAAGATTATCTAAAATATAATGACCTTTAAGAAAAGCAGATTGTTCTAGGTGAACAATCGCTTGAGCAACAATTTTAATTTTTAAAGCTATAGCTTTAGCTATGATCTTGTACGAAACATTGAGGAGGGTAATAGGTCTCCAATTGGAGATTTGGTTATGAGTTGTACCTTTAGGAATCAACTTGATAAGCCCTGCATTGATATAAGCTCCAAGGGAACTATTATGGAGAGCTTCCAGGTAAACATGATGAAGATCAGAGGAAAGGATATGCCAATTTTTTTATAAAACTCCACTAGGAGACCATCCAAGCCAGGAGCTTTGTCATTCTTCATAGAAAAAAGGGTAGTTTGCAGATCATTCACAGAAAGAGGATATTCAAGTTGATCCCGAATAATGGGGTCTACTAGGGAGGGAATATGTTCCTGCACATATTCCATTAAGATACATTGGATGTCATCCCTTGGCTCCGCTATAAAAAGTTGAGAGAAATGAGCTACAAAAAGATTCATGATCTCTTTAGAGTCGGAAAGAGAATGACCTGAAGGGTCCTCCAACTCAATGATCCTTTCTAAAATATTCTTATGTCTGAGGTAGTTAAAAAAAATGTTCCCTTATCTCCTTGGGAGATCCAATTGAGGCGAGATCTAACATGCACCCCTCTAGCATGGTAAGACTCATAAACTCTAGCCTAATTTTCAACATTAGCTAGATCACATTGAACAACAGTGTTAGTAGGGTCTTTCATAAGCATGGAACGAAGATGAGAGATCTCCTTATGAAGGTGACTCTCTTGAATCTTCTTCCTCCTAGCAATAGAGCGCCCATACCATCTAAGGGATGAAACTATATTGGAAATAGTTGTTTCAAACCATTTGATCCAGCCAATATTACCAGTTGGTCTAGGAAATCTATTCTAGACATGCTCTACGAGGTGGCAATAGGCAATACTATCAAGGTGGGACACATTTAATTTGAAAGGAAGCGACATGGAATTAAGGGAGATAGAGGAATTTTGGATAGAAGATAATATAGGAAGGTGATCAGACAAAGTTGTGTGAGAAAGGACATGAACTTGCTCGTGGATGGAGAATTTATCTAGGAAATAATTACTGAAATAAAATCTGTCCAAACGAACAAGCTTCCTAGCAGAACCTTGATGATAGTTGGACCACGTAAACCAATTATCTCTATGAGAGGAGGCTTTACCAAAGAGAGGGTCATGCACACCTAAATGATTATGACAAAACAACCAACTACCAAATTCAACACTAGAAAGGGGTCTACTACCAGTCCAAATTTTATCACTAGGATTCTCAATCATATTAAAGTCACCTCCAAGGATCCATTCTGTAGGAGGGAGAGAAACAACTAACCATTCCTAGAGGGCTATACGACTAGGAGGGTCATTGGGAGCATAGATAGAACAAAATCCAATAACTTGAGAGTTGAGAGCCAATCTAACCCACACACAACGGTGAGTAGGGTCTTCACCATGGTCTAGAATAGCATAACAAAGAGACTTGGCTATGGAAAGGGCAACACCTCCTTTACCATTAATATGAGAAGTAGTAAAGGTAGATGCATATCCACCACCAATGATGTCCATACAATGGGTGAGAGAGTGACCAATGACTTTTAATTCTTGAAGGAAAAGAACAAAAATATGATTTTCAGCAACTACTTTTCGAACTTGAAACTTACGGTAAGGGAGGGAGAGCCCCCTAACATTCCAAGATAGAAGATTTAAATTCATGAGGGGTGATTTAGAGGTTGCTCGACCTCATGAATTAGAGACTGGAATATATTTTCACTGATTGGCAATAATTGTGTGTTGTCCAAATGGGTTTGTTGAGCAAGAACCTTATTTTGAGCAACTTGAGAGAAGGATCTAGCAAGATCTTTGACAGAGGGTTTTTTTCCTCTGTATGGATGGAGTGATTTTTGGGGGGTCAACGAACGTTGTCACTTGCCTACCATTCTCCACCCATTTATCATAAGACTATCTTTCAAGAGTTGTGGTGAAGGAACGAGAGCTAACTCAAGACTCATGGCTAAACTTGGTGGGGCTTGTGGATTAACAAGAGTATCTGAGGATTTAGTCATAAATTTTTACCATCCCTTTCTTTACACCATTTTAATTTTTTTTGCGGTTAAAAAAAAGAATATACTAAATGATTTCATTAATATTAGAATAGTTGATGAATTGTTGGATTAATTAGTTCAAAGTTAAAGCATTAAGTATATTCATGGAGCATTGGTCCCACCATTAGTTGTTACAATATAATATTAAAATATTTATGGAGTGTTGGTCGTAGGGATTTCTCACACTATCAATAAAATTGTCATGTCTTGTTTTTCCGCACTTGGGCCATGGATGCACATTCATGATCTTGAACTTACATATTAATTGGACCTTGATATGGTTATTTACATTCCTTGCTTCAAAAATATATTGATATTATAACATATGATCTTGAAGTTATTATGGATAATAATGTTACATGAGATATCTTGCATGTTTTAGTCTATCGTACAAATAAAATTAAATTGTATTTGAATTATGAAGAATATTAAAATCTATTAAAGGAACCATATTATAATTACTCTTTTTATTGATTGATGAGATTAATATGTATAACTAGTAATAATATTAATTAATTTTGACCATATTCAAAATAATAATAAAGTATTACTTGAAAAATATTTAAAATTAAAAGTTTTAGACTTATGGAGATGAAGATAAGTGAGCTCTCTCTCCCCTTCTTAAAGAGATATCAAAAGGGACACATGTCAAAACCTTCTTGGAGGGCTCTCTATTTTAATAATGAAACATTTGTATAAGAGGAAAAATAAAAGAGTGAAGGGCCCATTTTATGTTGGTTGGAAGGAGAGGAAGAGATGTAAGAGAAAAGGGAGAAATGTTGCATTGGAGGAAAGATTCAACAAGTCTATCATTATTACGATGATTGAAGGTATGGTTTTAGACCCATTTATTTTTTGTGCATGTTAATCCATATAGAAATTTCTAGAATGGAAAGAGAAAATTAAAGTGAGAGGCCTTTTAAAAATTTTACTTGTTTTTTATGCTTAAGTATTGATTCCATGATAACCTATATCCAATTAGAAAACGTTGTATAATTATAGATGGGGTATACTTAGCATTTAATGTTCGTATATACTCATATTATAGTATTATGGGGTGCAAAGTAAATTGGAGGAAGGGGTTTTATAGATAATATGTTCCCAAATCAAATATCTTGCATGAGTACATAATATTAACAAATTTTATTATGGCTTAAATACCTTGTGTTGTAAATATATTACCAAGGGAGTTTCAAATGGATATTCATTATGTGGAATTTACTTGGTTGTCGGTAAATAGTAATTTTTACTTGGACTATGTGTTTATTGTTGAAGATAGAGTTGAAAGGATCCCAATATGAGGGTATTCATTAATGTGATAGTTTGAGTCATTATTTGATGTTGTGTGAGGATCTAGGTAAATTTAGAAGAAAGAATCCCTCTTAATTTGGTATGATGGGCCATATATTGACAAAACTAGATGGAATCCTTACCAAGGTTCAATATCTTCATCATTTTATTTTGTTTTTTAATGGGTGTACAAGACTGGATTTGGGTAATGCACGACCATTGAGGCTAATCCAATCCATCCTAGAGAGATGTTGTTATGAGCCCTTCTCATTTATCCTTAGGATATGACTCTACCTTGGTTTTCTATAGGGTGTTGGGTCCTAATGTGTTTCTTCCTTAGGATGTAACTATACCTTAGTTCCCAATAGGGAGTTAGGTCCTAAGGAATTTCTATTTTAGATGTAAGTGGGGGACATCCCACAATTTATGTTAAATAACCCATGTCCATGGGCATGTACATGTTAAGGATGGATTTCACTTTTGAGTTTAGAAGTAAATAACTCAATATACACCAAGGTTAGAGAAAAGGAGGATGGATAAAGTGGTTCGGTGGCCTCATGCAAGAAGCATGAGGAAAAGGTAGGTTATAACCTAATAATTGGTTTGGGATAAGGTCACACATTTTAGAAGTCCATTATGTATTTATAGGATATAAAATTGCTCTATAATAGTTACTTTGTGTTGAATTCTAAGTTTATACTAGATATAATTTTTTCTTCTTAAGGAAAAAACAATAAATACTTAGTTTTTATTAAACAAAAGCAAAATGAAAACTAAATCTCTATAGAAATTAAAATCAATGTTTGAGATGATACCATAAATTTTATGTTTTATTAAAAAAATACAAACAAAATATCATTCAAAATTTATCAACAAAATCTTTAATTTTTAAACATGTGACAAATACTTCTATTCACTTGTAAAATTCATCAAGAAGATAAAACATTGCTAATCATATATATACACCATAATGTACTTGCTTAATCATCAACTATTATGTGGAGTCCCACTTTTATCACATATTGATTATATCATCGTAGCATTTAAGCAGATCACATTATATTATAACAAATTATATTATCAAAAGTCATTTCAATAAGGAAATATTTATCATAATATGAGGATTTTAACTTATTTTATGTTAGAACAAATTATATTATCAAAAGTCATTTCAATAAGGAAATATTTACCATAATATGAGGATTTCAACTTATTTTATGTTAGAACAAGGGCCCACAAGTATTTTTTCTTATTTGGATCATTTCTTGATTTGTGTCTGTCATCCATGCACAAGGGTCATGTTAATTTTCTCTTTATCGTTTCAATTTTATGGGATGTCTTCAGAAAAACATTATAAGTATTGTTGTTCTATAATATCTTAAGATTAATGTTAAAGTTCATCTATAAAATTCTGACCTCGATTTATGATGTGAAGCTTTTCATGCACAAGGGTCATGTTAATTTTCTCTTTATGGTTTCAATTTTATTAGATGTCTTCTAAAAAACATTATAAGTATTGTTGTTCTATAATATCTTAAGATTAATGTTAAAATTCATCTATAAAATTCTGATCTCTATTTATGATGTGAAGCTTTTCATTTGTTATCGTTCAACTCAAATTTAGAGTATTATAAATGTAAGTACATTGAAATGTGTAAAATAAAAACTAGAATATGGATTCATTGAGACATATTTTAGAGTATTGTTGAGTGGTATTTTCACCCGATTGTGAAAACACACTCTCCGATAGGATTTGTGCTCCAAATCCTCTCTTGCAAAGAAATTAAATAAATAATTTCTCCAAGGTCTCCGCTATATTAGCATTTACATATACGTATTAGTAATCTCAAATAAAGATATTCAATTTAAATGCTTGGAACACCTTAGTGATTGCAAGTAACTGTTAACAAGGGGCACTGTGGTTTATTTCACTCTGAAATTATAATGATTTTTATTTTGATGAATTTTCAAGTGTTTATCTTAATGACTGCAAATTAAAATAAAAGTTAAACTTTCTGGAAATAAAAGTGCAGGAAAGATAAAAAAAATAAAATGTAAAGAAAATGAATCTAGAGTACATTCAAGGGCTGCAATCCTATTTGACAAAACCGAAGATAATGAGGTTTTCTGCATACAACCTAACCTATTGAACCTGCAAACTCGCACAATCCAGGTAAGCTAGGTTCTGGTTTCAGGGGTTTTAACTATGGTTTTCAGATTTAGGCATTCGCATGAAGCAACCAAGAGAACTTGCATTAAACTTCATCTATAAACCTAAAAATCTGAAAGGGGAAAGATAAACATTCAATCTTGCATGCAGAAAATAACTCCTCCTTTCTTGCCAATGAGATGCAACTCTGAAATTCTGTATTAAAAATGATGTATCAGTTACAATGACAGAATGTTTCTAGTTTTGACAAAACCAGAACAAGTGGAGGAAAACGCTCCAAAGCAGGCCCAGAATGGCTTATCACCCTTGGCTCTGCAACTCTGCTCGCAGCGGATTCCGACCCCTGTATCAATATGTGCCTCTGCTTTTATACTTTACGGTGCGGTTCTCGCTTCGCTCCGTGATGCTTCGTTTCATTTCCCGCGTCGCATCGCTTCATCTTCCATGCCTCTTCATTGTCTTTGACTTTCTGTTCTATGTCGAAACATTTAATATTTTCTGTGAACTATAACGCCTCTGTAACCCTTACACCTTTATGCCACGTGTTCCACGCTTTTCTGCATGTTTCGTAACTGCCCCTTGTGAATCGCGACAAAAAAATAGCATGTCGCGATATCGCGACGTTTTTTGCATGCAGCTTTGCTTTTCTACCTGCACCGCGAAAACAAGACGTGTCGTGAAATCGTGACATTTTTCTTCTACGTTCATTTTGGTTGCTCTCGATCGTGAAAACGTGACATGTCGCGATATCACGACAGATTCTTTCATTTACTCCTTCCATTGCTTTGCAGCCGCGAAAACGTGACATGTCGCGATATCGCGACAACTTTAGTGCCTTGCCTTGTTTGACTAGTTTGACCATGATTTTGTGACATGTCGCGATATCACGACAATTTTGGCACCTCATCTTCTCTCTCCTCCATGAACCGTGATTTCGTGACATGTCGCGATATCACGATGATTTTCGATCAACACCTCTTCCTGCTTGCTTTGACCATGATTTTATGACATGTCGCGATATCACGACAATTTTTACTTCTTGTTGCTCTTAGCGCGTGAAAACGTGACATGTCATGAAATCGTGACACTTTTCATTTCACACAAACGTCGAAATCGGACAACTTTTGTTTTATAGAGCAACACGTCGTGAAATCGTGACAACTTTCATTTTAGGAGAGCAACATGTCGCAAATCATGACAACTTTCATTTCAGCGTAGAGCAACACGTCACGAAATCGTGACAACTTTCATTTCTGAGCAGCGACAGAGCAACACATCGTGAAATCGTGACAACTTTCATTTCTGAGCGCACGAGCAACACGTCGTGAAATCGTGACAACTTTCATTTCTGAGCGACAGAGCAACACGTCGTGAAATCATGACAACTTTCATTTCGAGCAGTGATAGAGCAACATGTCACGAAATCGTGACAACTTTCTTTTTCTTGCTGTATTTTGCTCTTCCTTTGATTTTTTTAGCATCCGGGCCACTGCAGTTTTCTTTGAAAGCATGCAAAAAAGGTGGGTCCCCAATTTTGGGGTGTGTTGTGGATCAGCCACAACAAATGGCGACTCTGCTGTCAAATGCTTCTGAGCATTTTGGTGAGAACCCAACCTGGAAGTATACAAACTCGGAAATAGGCATTAGCACATAAGAAATATAAACAAATGCCCATAGATCAAAAATACATGAATCATCAGAATCATTAAGTATCAGCTCGGTGTGTGCAATGTGTTTCATTCCCTATCGTTTGAAATTGATCAACATTCCATCGTCAATTTTATATGAATGCATATGTGGGATTGTGAATGATTTGTGTAACCTAATAAATATGCTTAGAGATTTTGCTTTTATCAAGGCATAGACCTTCTAATATCATACACAAACATTCAAGATTATCAAACCCTCTTAGGATCAACTATATGTAAAATGAATTGCTTTATTAGATCCCAAAGTTGGTTATGAGTCACTACTATCTTGAACCCATGTGCGAGTGAAAGTGAAATCGGAGCTTTGGGAAATCGGACTCCCAACCTAATCGAGATGAGAGTTTAACCCTATTCTTACTACTCTGATTTGGAATTCATTACCTCACTTTGAGCAAAATAATTTAACCAATTATGGAAGAAATGGTCATGCTAGCCTAACCCTTCGAACAGTCAATGGTCTTGTTTTTTAGACAAGACATGCTGCCATGCATGGGCATACTTAACCCCATAATCCATAATTTGGCCTCATTCATTCTTTTTCTTTTATTTCTTGGACCTTTGGGATGACTACCCATCCTTGCTAGGGACATGTAGTACGATCCTTCCAATCCAATATTGAGATGAAATGGGAAATATTAGTTTTTTTTACTTCTTAGACCTTGGGGATGACTACCCATCCTTGCTAGGGACATGTAGTACGATCCTTCCAATCCAAGATTTAGATGAAAATGGGAAATATTAATTTTATTTCTTGGACCTTGGGGATGACTACCCATCCTTTGCAGAGGACATGTAGTACGATCCTTCCAATCCAATATTTATGATGAAATGAGACATAGGAGTTTTGGGGAATCAGATTCTCAACCTAAGCGAGATGAGAATTATGCCCTATCCTTACTACTCCATGTAGGTCAAATCAGAGCTTTGGGGAGTTGGATCCTCAACCTAAGTTCGATGAGGATTTAACCCTATCCTTACTACTCGATTTTAGGCTTTAAGCTTTATGGAAGTGGTAAAAACCACTGTTTTAAGGATCATGTTGCATAATAGGATAGACATGAAATATTCTTTTCGCCTGACCTTTTCTTCCAAGCAAGGTTTTGATCATTTTACTCAAGATCCTTTTTAGTGTGTATAAAATGTGCTTGGTTCTAGATATCTTCGAGACTTAGTTCCCAACCTTAGGATTTTCTTCTTATTTATGTTATAGCATAACCCTAAGAGGATTTGACACACTTTAATGATTTGTATTTGAAATGCATATGCAACTAAGATGACATGTATATGCAAAGTGAGATGAAATATGAATGCATTGTCCTTTGAATTGCAGATGGAATATGGCCATATAAAACTGACTACTTCATGCATCACAAGATTCAAACGATATTACTTAAAATGTTTGTGTTACTTGTGGAGCTTCTACAACACAATTCCAATGTTTCATATTCTCCTGATCTTAGGCATAAGTTGACATCTCAATTTTTCTTTTTCTTTTTTTATTTTTTTTTTTTTATAAACAACCCAAACATGTCAAATGAAATCAAACACACAACTTAAATCCTAACTAGACTAGCAATTCTAAAACAAACAAAACCAAAATTTGAAAATCCATACCAAAACCGAAAAGTATAATATCAATCTCCCACGACTTAAGGGCTAAAATAGTGCTTTAAAACATGCCCATTAACTGGTAATGCCAGATCCTTCCCATCTAAAGTTCTTAATCTGAAGGTATTTTTCCCTAGGATTTCTGAAATCTGATAAGGGCCTAACCAAAGACAATCAAACTTTTGGTGATTTCCCTTCTCTTCATGTCTTTTATCCCACAGTAAAACCAAGTCTGCTATCCTGAAAGATTTAATTTTGGCCTTTCTATCAAACCATA
Source organism: Wollemia nobilis (assembly GCA_028583015.1). Lineage (NCBI taxonomy): Eukaryota > Viridiplantae > Streptophyta > Pinopsida > Araucariales > Araucariaceae > Wollemia > Wollemia nobilis. The sequence continues at coordinate 15,685,870 of JAQPPZ010015100.1, forward strand.
TTTTAATAACTTCTTGGTGTTTATTTATGTGAATCATGGCTTCCTCCCTTTTTTCATCAAGGTGCAGCAAATGACTTAATCTGGCTTCAACTTGATTATCTGTCCCCAAGTATTCTTGCATGAAATGCAAGGTTTGCAGCTTCAAGTTTGCAGGAAATATCGGGTCTTGCCCATAGACCAAATGATAGGGGGTATTCCCTATTGATTCTTTTACTCTGGTCCTATCTTCCCAAAGAGCAAACTTTAACTGGTTGTGCCAATCTCGAGGGTTCTTTTCTAGTAACTTCTTAATGATATTCAACAAATTTTTGTTTGAAGATTCGGCCAAACCATTTCCTTGAGGGTAATAATTAGATGCAAATTTTAAACTCACTTTATTGTCATATGCCCAATCTGCAAATTGCGTAGAAATAAAAGCTTTACCATTGTCACTGACAATAGAATCGGGCATTCCGAATCTTGTTATGATGTGGTCCTCAAGGAATCTTATTACAACGTCTGTAGTGGCATGTTTTGTAGGAACTGCTTCTGTCCACCTTGTACAATAATCTGTAGCTGTTAGTATGAATTTATGGGAATCAGAAGAATTTGGGTTAATAACCCCAATGAAATCTAATCCCCATTGTGCAAATGGTCTCATCTCAACTACAAGTTGTAATGGCATGGCTGCATTTCTTTCTCTGTTGGCAGCTACTTGACAAATGTGGCAAGATCGTACATGAGCATGTGCATCTTTGAAAATGTGGGGCCAATAGTATCCTGCTCTCAGGATTTGATGCGTTGTAGCATTTGCCGCACCATGGCCAGTTCCATATTTCCCATGAAATTCTTGCAGAACCTTGGCAACTTCTTCTTTATTCAGACATCTCAAGTAGATCCCTTCATGATTTTTCCTGTACAGACAACCAGATCTAATCAGATAATTAATAGATTTAAGTCTTAAAGCTCTTCTTTGAGTTGAATTCAAATTGGAGGGACACTTACCATTCAATAGAAAATGCACAATGTCAACATACCAGTCATCCTTAGCAATGTATTCTGTATTTGAATATTGGCATGTCATTTGCGGATTATTCTCAGCGATCGCCTTCACAAGTCCCTGTCCTCGAACTAGTTTCATAGGTTGGATTTCAAGATCAAACTCTTGGATGGTAGAAATCCATTTCCCTCTTTTCTCGCCTAGCTCGTTCTGTAAAAACATGGTCTTGACAACAGGGTCAGGCACAATGGCAAAAACTCTATTGTGCACAATGTAATGTCTAAATTTTTTTACCGTTTTAAAAAGTGCGTACATCTGCTTATCAAGGATGGAATACCTCAATTGAGCATCTTTTAAAGGGGCACTTAAAAATGCTATGGGATTTTCTGCGCTATCCTCTCCTTTCTGGGTCAAGACACTCGCAAAGGAGTGTTCCGATGCGAAAGCATAAATATAGAAAGGTTTGGCATAGTTTGGACTTATGAGGGCAGGGGCTCTGGAAATGGCATCTTTAATGTTCTGAAAGGCTACCCTACTTTCCTCGTTCCACTTGACATCTACATCCTTCTTGAGCATTTTGTTCAAAGGTTTGGCTATCTCAGCGAAGCTCGAAATGAACTTCCTCACAAAATTAATTTGCCCAAAGAAGGATCTCAACTCTTTTTTACTACCCGAGAGAGGTAAGTTTTGGATAGCTTCTATCCTTTCTGGGTCAATGGATATACCTTCTTTTGAAATGATGTGACCAAGTAGTCTTCCTTCTGTTACTCCAAAGATGCATTTTTTGGGGTTCAAAGAAATTCCATGCTCTCTGCATCTTTGAAGAACTTTTTTTAGATCCTTGACATGGTCCTCTCTCTTCTTTGAAAATACTGGAATATCATCCACATACACGATGATACACTTGCCTATGAGTCCCTTGAATGCATAGTCCATGGCACGTTGAAACGTTGCGCCTGCATTTAACAGTCCAAACGACATTCTTCTGTAGGCAAATGTCCCCCACTTGGTGGTGAAGGCTGTTTTCATCCTGTCATTGGGATGAATAAGAATTTGGTTATATCCAGAATATCCATCAAGAAAAGACATCATTTCAGATCCATTCACTGTTTGTAAAATTTCATCAATGGATGGCAATGGATAGTTATCCTTTTGTGAGGCCTTGTTAAGATTTCGAAAATCTATACATAGCCTAATCTCTCCGCTCTTCTTTCTTACTGGAACAAGGTTAGCAACCCAGGTTGAGTGCCTAACAGGAAAAATAATCTTCGCTTCCAATAATATTTTGACCTCCTTTTCTATTAGGGGCTCCAATAGCGGGTTAACAACTCGTTATCTTTGTCTGAAAGGCTTGGAGTCCGGCTTTAGAGGGATGGTATGTGTAATGACATTTTGGTTGTATGTTTTCAACTCGTTATAATTCCAAGCAATGCAATCCACGTAGTTCTTTAGTGCATGTATTATATTTTTTCTTTCTTCAGCTGTACATGCCTTTGCGATGTACACTTCCCGTGGATTGTCTGCACTCCCTAGATTAATTAGATCACATGCATCTTTGGGGAGTGGAACCTTTTTTTCTTTTCTGGCCTTGTATCCCACATCGAACATTTTCTCCAATGAAACTATGTCTTTAGGTATTTTGTTGGATTGACATGCAGTTTCACTTTCGATTTTTGCTCCTTCTTGCCATCTTTGCTCCTCATCAATCACCTGATTTTCAAAAATACCCGAGTTCGTGACAAATTTGAATATGTGTCTGTCATTTTCAAAAACTTGGAAATTCTTGACATTATCGGTTATTGATGGACAAGGAACTAATTCAATGGAGAACTTTTTACACCTTTTTATATCAACTGGATTTAACATGCCCGCGGTGATCGCAAGAGAATATGCTATGCGATTTCCCTTTCTAGAAATAAGGGCTATATTGAAAGCGTTGAATTCCTCAATGAGGTCCATGACCCTAGTTCTATAAAGGCTCAGTCTCTTATCGCGGCATGTATATTGTCCTTTAATCTGCTTGACTACCAGTTCAGAATCTCCCAATACTTTCAAGCATTTAACTTGCTTGCTCAATGCTAGTTGTAAACCAAAGATCAATGCTTCATATTCTGCCGTGTTGTTCATGCAAGGGAATTGCAATCTATAGGCAGCCAATAATGGTTTACTTCTCGAGCAAGTGAGCTCAACTCCGGCTCCTGCTCCCTGTCTAGATTTGGATCCATCAAACCTGAGCAACCATATGAACTCATTTTCTTCAAGAGAGCTACCGTGAAATGTTTCCCCTTTAGACTTTTTCGCAGCATCTTCAACCTCAAATGCATAAACCCCCAATTCTGGCTCAGAAAACTGAACTTCATTTGGCTTATTAAATTCTGTTATGATTTCTTTAAGCCTCGGTTCATTTTCTACTCTGATTTGATTTGCAATTCCTTTCCAGGGTAGCCACATATGTGAGCAATCTATTGAAAAATAGCCATTCAATGTTTTCATCCAATCCCTTGCAAGTAGCATTCCATATCTACTTGGGATATTAACAACCAGAATGTCGACAACCTTTTGGACCCTGGGTTCAAAATTTAATTGAATTTTGACATCATATAAGGTCCCTACCACATTTACCTCTGATCGGTCCAATTGCAAAACCTTGCATTTGGATGAAACAGCTGTAGACCTAGCATTTGACATATCTCCGAAGGCATGAGGTTGCTCGTGGCACCCGTGTCCACCAAACAATTATGCAAATTCTTACCTGCAATTCTCAGAGTTAATAAAAATGGCGGGACATCCCGTCTCTCCTTTCGTAAAATTAGATGGGACTCAACTTCCTTTCCCTTCCACACTTGATCAGGTGAGTTCAGAGCCTTTATCAACGCTTCCTTTTGGCCAGGCAATCTGGCCGCGTCTAAGAACGAAAGGCTTGATTTGGACTTCTTTAGATCCTCCACTATGTCATAGTTTGGTTTTTCGAATTTGACTATCTTCTGCGCGTCATTAGACATTTCTCTTCTAAGTGGAGGAGGAGGATTATTGTCTGCCTTAGTATCCGGAGGAAGGATAGAGTTATTTGGTGGTGTTGATGATGTTTTAGGGGCTTTAGATTTACTTCTCAAATGATATCCGTGATTCCCCTTTCTAAACTCTCGAAAAGCTTGCACCTCCTGTTCCAAAATTTCATCTTCTTCTTCCTCACTCTCACCTTCTTGACGGTATAAAGTTTCCACCACCATAATGTTATCATCTTGATGTTGGGATGGACCCTCATTTGACACCAGTTCCAAGTCATCTACTTGGGCTTGGAGACAATGAGTGTATCTAGCGATTTCAGGACAATTCCTCTCATTGTGCTCTTTTGTGTTGTGCAACCTACACCCCTTTTCCCATGCCAAATCGAAAAGATTCAAAAGGGAACTGGATTGACTAGGTCCTGTAGAAGTATCTAGTTGATTGGCAATAGGGGCAGGTACTCCTCCATTGTTTGGTTTTGTGTTCCAATGTCTCCCTCTATTGTTGAAATTTTGATTTGAGTGAGGGGCATGGGACTCATACTTCTATTTTTGAACCATGTCATTGCTCAGTTTATGAACTATCTTCTTGAGCTCTTCAACATCCGAATAAATCTCCTTCGGTGGAGCTACATTGTTGTTAGTTCCCGTTGGGTTGGCATAATTGGTGGGGTCTTGATTTAACATTTGATTCAGATTTTGAGGAATTTGATTCATGTATGGATTTACACTTTGGATCGGAGTTGGATTTGGGAAAGGAACTATAGCCTAAGAATTAACATGGCTGGTTCCTTGCACAGTCGATTGACTATTTTGCAAAAATGCGGGAATGGGTGGAATGGATGTGATTGGTTGGATTGGAATGGGTGCATAAGCAGGTGCTGGTGGATATGGTTGTTGATATGGGAAAGCATTCATGTTTGGCATTTGCGGTGCCATGATCTGATTTGCCATGGGAGCTTGACCATATGGAGCATATTGTCCCATCATAGGCATCTGGGGAAACCCATAGCCTTGTGGTGTCATTTGTTGCTCGATGGTCATAGCTTCGTTGTAAGCTAAGGCGAGCGTGGTGACTTGAGGATTTTGTCTTGCAAACATTGCTGTCATGGGATCCAATGCCCCAAAATATATTTGCAAGGCCACTACGGGATCAATGGCAAAATGCTGAACTGCTCTGTTATAGCATTTTTGGAATTTCTGATTAAAGGTTCTGATTGGCTCACCTTGGCCCCTTTTGCATGTAATAAATTGATTGTAGATGGTTGCGGGATCCAAAGGTGACCTAAACTGATTGACGAAGGCGTTCTCCATTTGCGTCCATGAAGTGATTGAACCAGTAGGCAAGCATATATACCATTCATAAGCTACTGGATCTAGGCTCATGGGAAAAAGTCTGCAAGCCACATCCTCATGTTGAACTTGCAACCTTATCAAAACATCCCTATAGGCCTGGATATGCTCCTCTACAGTCCTTGGGCCATCTGGTTTATATTTAGGCAAGAATATTTCTATGTTCTTAGGGATTTCATGGATATCCCCTACAATATTCAAAGGGATATTATTAGCTCCATACCAAGGAGCTGCTGGAGGTTGGGCCATTTGACTCAGAATTGATGAGGACAACCCTACAAGAGCGATGGAAATATTACTGACAATAGGTACACTAGTGGCAACTGAAACCACCGGTGTAGGTCCACTCGATGTTCCTGGAGCAAAAAGATCTTTTGTGACTGGTAGGCTTACAACTTGCTTGGTTTTATTCTTGGGAGTACCAGTGAGTGTAAGGTCATGGAATATGGTTTCCCCGGTTGTTTGGGACCTAGTTGCGATACGACGCGGTGGGTCCAGCCTGCCTGACGAAACTCCAAGAGAACCTGCAACACAAAAAGGAATGCTGCAGTTTAGCCGTTAATGAGATTTAAGAAATAATTTCAAAATCTAATCAAAACACATTACTTTTGTATGAAAATCAAAATAAAATAAACCAAGTCGACCCTCCTTCTAGCGCCAATCTGTTGAGTGGTATTTTCACCCGATTGTGAAAACACACTCTCCGATAGGATTTGTGCTCCAAATCCTCTCTTGCAAAGAAATTAAATAAATAATTTCTCCAAGGTCTCCGCTATATTAGCATTTACATATACGTATTAGTAATCTCAAATAAAGATATTCAATTTAAATGCTTGGAACACCTTAGTGATTGCAAGTAACTGTTAACAAGGGGCACTGTGGTTTATTTCACTCTGAAATTATAATGATTTTTATTTTGATGAATTTTCAAGTGTTTATCTTAATGACTGCAAATTAAAATAAAAGTTAAACTTTCTGGAAATAAAAGTGCAGGAAAGATAAAAAAAATAAAATGTAAAGAAAATGAATCTAGAGTACATTCAAGGGCTGCAATCCTATCTGACAAAATCGAAGATAATGAGGTTTTCTGCATACAACCTAACCTATTGAACCTGCAAACTCGCACAATCCAGGTAAGCTAGGTGCTGGTTTCTGGGGTTTTAACTATGGTTTTCAGATTTAGGCATTCGCATGAAGCAACCAAGAGAACTTGCATTAAACTTCATCTATAAACCTAAAAATCTGAAAGGGGAAAGATAAACATTCAATCTTGCATGCAGAAAATAACTCCTCCTTTCTTGCCAATGAGATGCAACTCTGAAATTCTGTATTAAAAATGATGTATCAGTTACAATGACAGAATGTTTCCAGTTTTGACAAAACCAGAACAAGTGGAGGAAAACGCTCCAAAGCAGGCCCAGAATGGCTTATCACCCTTGGCTCTGCAACTCTGCTCGCAGCGGATTCCGACCCCTATATCAATCTGTGCCTCTGCTTTTATACTTTCTGGTGCGGTTCTCTGCTTCGCTCCGTGACGCTTCGTTTCATTTCCCAGACTGCATCGCTTCGTCTTCCATGCCTCTTCGTTGTCTTTGACTTTCTGTTCTATGTCGAAACGTTTAATATTTTCTGTGAACTGTAACGCCTCTGTAACCCTTACACCTTTATGCCACGTGTTCCGCACTTTTTTGCATGTTTCGTAACTGCCCCCTGTGAATCGTGACAAAAAAAATAGCATGTCGCGATATCACGACGTTTTTCTGCATGCAGCTTTGCTTTTCTACCTGCATCGCGAAAACAAGACGTGTCGCGAAATCGTGACATTTTTCTTCTACGTTCATTTTGGTTGCTCTCGATCGCGAAAACGCGACATGTCGCGATATCGCGACAGACTCTTTCATTTACTCCTTCCATTGCTTTGCAGCTGCAAAAACACGACATGTCACGATATCGCGACAACTTTAGTGCCTTGCCCTATTTGACTGGTTTGACCGTGATTTTGTGACATGTCGCGATATCGCGACAATTCTGGCGCCTCATCTTCTCTCTCCTCCATGAACCGCGATTTCGTGACATGTCGTGATATCGCGACGGTTTTCGATCAACACCTCTTCCTGCTTGCTTTGACCATGATTTTATGACATGTCGCGATATCGCGACAATTTTTACTTTGTGTTGCATTCTGTTGCTCTTAGCCGCGAAAACGTGACATGTCGCGAAATCGTGACACTTTTCATTTCTGAGCAGCGACAGAGCAACACGTCACGAAATCGTGACAACTTTTCTTTTCTGAGCAGCGACAGAGCAACACGTCGTGAAATCGCGACAACTTTCATTTTTGAGCAATGACAGAGCAACACGTCGCGAAATCGCGACAACTTTCATTTCTGAGCAGCGACAGAGCAACACGTCGCGAAATCGTGACAACTTTCATTTCTGAGCAACGACAGAGCAACACGTCGCGAAATCGTGACAACTTTCATTTTTGAGCAGCGACAGAGCAACACGTCGCGAAATCGCGACAACTTTCATTTTTGAGCAGCGACAGAGCAACACGTCGCGAAATCGCGACAACTTTCTTTTTCTTGCTGTATTTTGCTCTTCCTTTGATTTTTTTAGCATCTAGGCCACTGCAGTTTTCTTTGAAAGCATGCAAAAAAGGTGGGTCCCCAATTTTGGGGTGTGTTGTGGATCAGCCACAACAAGTATTATAAATGTAAGTACATTGAAATGTGTAAAATAAAAACTAGAATATGGATTCATTGAGACATATTTTAGAGTATGTTAGAATAAAAACACCACAAGCATTGTTGATATATAATACCTTGAACTTAATGTTAAAGTCCATCTCCGTGAGTGTGGTCTACCGACAAGGACATCACTTGGACTTGGTTGGGATGCTTCCAGATACATGATTAGCGTGCTTGATCAAGGTTCTGGTGGGTCTGTAGCTTCTTAATGGCTCAATCAATTAATTCAATACTCCAGGGTGTGACGAGCTTTCTATTTAAAAGGTTTTGTCCCAATTTGTGCTTTATCAAGGTTCTGTTGGGTCTGTAGCTTCTTAATGGCTCAATCAATTAATTCAATACTCCAGGGTGTGACGAGCTTTCTATTTAAAAGGTTCCGTCCCGATTCACTCGATCCGAGGCCCGGGTCTCTCTCTCCGGTGCTGCAGGTTTCCGTTTGACCCATTAAAAAGCTACTGGCCATTCAACCACTGAAACGTCTGTCTAATAAGGAATCAATCTATTGAGGTTCCTTCTCCATTAATTACCGCAGTGGCGGACTCCCGCACCAGAGAGCTGAGGGGAGAGCCTCTATAAAGATAGTCTTTTGATTCCTTTCAAAATAGAGAGGACCCTTTTCTTCAGTCAACAAATGAGTGTTGGATGCATCATAAACCGCACTTCCTCTCGAATCGGATGGAGTTTCCCATCGCCCGCCCCCCGACGATAAGCACTCGACCTTTTAAAATGAAGTTGTTAATACGTATAAAATAGACTCAGTCGGGTAGAGGCGGTGCTAATCTTCAGGTCCTAGTCGAGTTCTCGGCTCGGCCTTTCACACTTAGCTACAAGTCATAATAAACCCCCCCTCCAGCATCTCAGGCAGTCTCTAGTGAGTGCCGCTATCCATCCGTATAAGCTCATCGAACAGCGACCTTTTAAAAATGTCCGAACCGCCCATTATATTCAAATTAAAGAGGGCCTCCCCTTAAAAAGCGGTTTAAAATAGAGAGCGGGGGCCGGGCCTTTTTAAAACAAAACAAAACGGCCCTTTTGGTTTGGGGGAGATCTTCTTTCTATTGGAATAAAATGAAATAGAATAACTTTTTGAGGGGTGATCTTTCCGGGATCATAGGTACCTTAGTGTGAACGAGAATCTGTCCGGGTAAGGCAGGATAGCTTTACCTTACTTCCCGATCGTTTGGAATCACCCCCATCGTCTGCTCACTGAAAGGCTGGATGAATCAGAGGCAAGGACGTCACTTGCATTATCAGTTATGTGACCCGGGCCCAATCCTCATGGTGGATGTGTATAAGAAGTATTATTAAAAAAAAAAATTCAGCTATAAAATTGTAACCTGACTTATGATGTGAAGCTTTTCCTTTTTCATTATTCAACTTAAATTCAGAGTATTATAAATGTAAGTACATTGAAATGTATGAAATAAAAACTAAAATATGAATTCGTTGGGATGTATATTAAAAACATATGATACATTTATTTTTTAATAAATTGATTTTTTCAAGTATATAATTGTAACCTGACTTATGATGTGAAGCTTTTCATTTTTCATTATTCAACTTAAATTCGGAGTATTATAAATGTAAGTACATTGAAATGTATGAAATAAAAACTAGAATATGAATTCATTGGGATGTATATTAAAAACATATGATACATTTATTTTTTAATAAATTGATTTTTCATTATTCAACTTAAATTCAGAATATTATAAATGTAAGTACATTGAAATGTATGAAATAAAAATTAGAATATGAATTCGTTGAGATGTATATTAAAAACATATGATACATATATTTTTAATAAATTAAAAAGTTGAGGGCATATGACAGCCACTTTCCTTATAAATTAAACTTAAATATTTTTTAAAAAACTCAATACTTTTTACCATTGTAATTTCATTATAAAATATTTTTTAAAAAACTCAATACTTTTTACCATTGTAATTTCATTATAAAAACTATTAATGTTTGTAGTTAATATTAGATATCCAATATATTTAAGTTAGTTTGTATTGGATGCATAGCAAGCTACACCAACTTTTCATTAAAATACAATAATGAACAAATGTTTAAGATGCAAATACAAAATAATGGAAAAGCAATGTATCTAAACAGCTGGAAGTGCTAACATTTCCTTTCGTGGGACCTTCATATACATGTTCAAACAAACTCCATAATTTTGATAAACCCAAAAATAATCTTTAACTATTGAAAACCATTGTGAAGGTTAAAAGAGCAATCCTAAATACCCACAAACAGCGATTGCACCATGAACGCCATTGGCTCCGATGGTCAAAGGCTTCAACTTTGCATGGACTTCAATCACCCCTATCACCAAATTTGAAACTTGGGTGCCCACACAGAGACACCTAATCAAGGCCTTTCAAGTCCTAACAAGCACAATGCACAGTATTGAGAACCTCCTCTTGACTCAAATGCCAACACGTGAATTTGGAAAAGCGTGATATTTGTTGGAAATATTAAACCCGTTTTTCACGAGTCGTCTAACTGCGCATCGAATTTGAGTGCAGCTGGACTTCGCTCGGGAAAAACAGCGAAGCTGGGCGTTCTATCAGATTGTCCGATGTGATGTCTCGTGACAGATGTGACACCTGAAAGATATGATCGCCGTAAATCAGATCATCGCACTTTACCAAGCATGCACAATTAATGCCAGTTCAACGATTGGATAGAAATCCTAACTCAAAGTCTATCAGAACCCATCAGAGGATAAGCCCTATCTTCTTCTCCTTGTGGCTATATAAGGCAGATCGAGTCTTCAGAGTAAAGTGTGGGGACTTTTGGAATAGCGGGCAAGAGGAAAGCGTAGGAGAAGAACATACGCAAAGCATTTCAAAGAGCAAAGTCGCTCATCTGGCTCAACTCCGAGCAGCAGTCTCGATAGTTTGTTTGTTGTCAGTTTATCCTACAGACATTTGTTTGCAAAAGTTTGTATTTCCTCGGTTGAGGAACTTTGTAACCCTCATCTCAGATAAATAAAATTTGTTGTAGTTTGAGGCATTTGTAGGGTTTGAGTTTATCTCTATCTGCATGTTGTGTGACATGATTCTCTGTTTACATAGTCACTATTTTGTTGCAGTCATTTTATAATAACTTGTTGTCTGCTGACCCCTACTAACAACACTCAATTTGTTGTCCTTTGTACAATCGCCTCAGAGCAATTTTGTGTTTCGTTAAAAGGTTGAGCTCAGATCCCAAAAATTACATTCAGATTTGGTGTCTCTCTCCTTCCCGCACAACTCTTGTCAAGCCAAGTGAGCCATCACTGTAGCCACGCGAGCCTCAGGACAACAAAGTTCGATAGGCAAAAATTTGCCTAAGTGTGGGATTGCCCTCTTCAAAATTTGGCTAAGTTAGGAAGCCGCCCGACTGCGCAACGCAGTCGGACTGCACACTATTTGACTTGCGCAGTCGGGCATTGACCAGCCAATTTGTTTTGCTAAGTGCCAGTGATGTCACCCAACTGTGCAGTGTAGTCGGACTCTGCATTGCTTGACCTACGTAGCTAGGCATTGACCGAATGCATCTGCCCACCTTCGCAATTTTTGATTGCGATGCCCAACTTCACAGAGTTTTTCTTATGCACTCGGGCGGATTTTAATTTACGCTCTCCGTATTTCCACCCTTCGTCGGGTTTAAAATTCAAACAAAACTTCAAATTGGTATCAGAGCTTTAGTGCCCTTGACGCGGAGACCGAAGCAGAATGGCTTTCGACAGCAACCATTCGTTGTAGTTGCAGATCCCGCGCTTCAACGATAAGAACTACGATTACTGGAGCATTCAGATGAAGATCCTGTTTGGATCTCAGGAGCTATGGGAGTTAGTCGAGAACGGCTACCCAGAACCGGTAGATGCAGCAGCACTGGCCGCCCTCTCCCAAGCAGACAAGGACCTGTTGAAGGAGAACACGAAGAAGGACCAAAAGGCCCTCTTCTACATCATGCAAGCGGTCGAGGAGACCATCTTCCCATGGATCGCATCGGCCACCAAGGCGAAGCAGGCCTGGGAGATTCTGGCCAGCTCGTACCAGGGCACCAACAAGGTGAAGTTGGTGAAGCTGCAGATGCTCAGGAGGGAGTTCGAAAATCTGCAGATGAGTGAGTCCGAGTCCATGAGCGACTTCTTCACCCGAACGATGGACATCATCAACCAGATGCGGTTGAATGGAGAAATTATGCAGAGCCAGAGAATCATGGAGAAGATTCTCAGAAGTTTGCCTACCAAATTTGACTCTGTTGTGATTGCGATAGAGGAGTCGAGGGATCTGACAACCCTCTCGATAGACGAGCTCATGGGTTCATTGCAGACACATGAGCAGAGGTTGAGCCATTCATCTCAGACCTCTCTGGAGCAAGCATTCAAGGCTCAAGTCTCATTCCGAGACAACGGTAGACAAGAATCCCACCAAGGCGCCTCTAGTTCTCAAGGAGGAAGAGGCAGAGGCAGGCATGGGAAAGGAAACAAGCAAGGAGGATGGTCAAACCCTAGTGAGGGAGAGACCAACTACAACTTCCATCAGCAAGGAGGAAGAGGTGGTGCAAAGAACCAGCAAGCCGGATCTGGTCAGAAAAAGGACATGTCAAAGGTCCAGTGCTACTATTGCAAGAAATTCGGCCATTACATCTCACAGTGTAGAAAGTGGATGGCCAAGGAGAACCAGTAGCAAGCCCATTACACAGATGAAGCCGAAAATGCGGTAGGAGGGAACGTGTTGCTGACTTGCAATATTGAGGAGGAGTGCCAGAAGAATGTCTGGTATTTGGACAATGGGTGCAACAACCACATGACGGGGAACAAGGAGATGTTCTCACAACTGGATGAAACAGTCCAGTCCGAGGTCAATATGGGGAACAACAACAAGGTTCCCATGATGGGGAAAGGAAAGATCCTCATCCGCACCAGGCACGACGAACGAAAGCAGATCTGTGACGTCTACTATGTGCCTGGTCTAAAGCACAACCTGCTGAGCATTGGACAACTCGTGCAGAAGGGGCATACGGTCCAGTTCAAAGATGGAGTATGCACCATCAGAGACAAGTCGCATGGGCAGATTGCAACTGGTGTCCATGACGAAGAACAAAATGTTTTCGCTGCAGATTCAGAATGAATCGTTGATGTCTCTAAGTGCAGTTGTGAAGGATGCTACCTGGTTGTGGCATCTCAGGTTTGGTCACTTGAGTTTCAGTGGCCTGAATCTGCTGCACAAGAAGCAGATGGTGAAGGGTTTACCCCTTATTGAGTAGCAAAATCAGATTTGCGAAGGTTGCTTAGTCGACAAACAACATAGGGATTCGTTCCCTTCCGGTCAGTCTTGGAGAGCATCACAGCCATTGGAGCTGGTGCACTCAGACATCTGTGGTCCGATGCAGACCAGCACGTTTGTCGACAACAAATACTTCTTGACATTCATTGATGACTTCAGTCGGAAGACCTGGATTTATCCCATCAAGCTGAAGTCAGAAGCATTTTCCAGATTCAAGGAGTTCAAGGCTCTGGTGGAGAAACAGAGCGGATATCAGATCAAGACTCTCAGGACGGATGGTGGAGGTGAATACATCTCCAATGAATTCCACAACTTTTACAAGCAACATGGAATTCGGAGGCAGCTCACTACCAGATACACGTCGTAGCAGAACGACGTAGCTGAGAGGAAGAATCGGACCATCATGGAGATGGCACGCAGCATGATGAAGGCGAAGGGATTGTCGCACGAGTTCTGGGCAGAGGTTGTAACTTGTGCAGTCTACCTGTTGAACAGATGTCCCACCAAAAGCGTGAAGGACAAAATCCCTCAAGAGGCCTGGAGCAGTGTGAAGCCAAGTGTGGCTCATTTGCGTGTGTTCGGGTGCATTGCATATGCACATGTTCCAGAAGAGAAGCGGTAGAAGCTGGATGATAGAGTTGAGAAGTGCATCTTCATAGGATACAGTGAGCAGGCAAAGGCATACAGGTTGTACAACCTTGTGACGAAGAAGCTCATCATCAGTCGTGATGTGAAGTTCTTGGAAGATGAAGCCTGGAACTAGAAATCAAAGACTGGCCAGCCTGAGCCAGCAGTAGTTGAGTCTGTTGACTTGGAGGAGGGCAGTGTGTAGCCACCTGTAGCCTCAAGCAACAGCAACGGTGCCAGCAGTAGCACAACCTCACCATCTCGATCGCCTCCACTTGCAAGCAGAATCCAGAACTTGAGGTCACTCTAGCGAAGATGAGGAGCTTGCAAGACATTTATGAGGCAACCCGAACTCATCAAGATGAGGAATACTCTGACTTTGCATTCTTCACTGAGGTTGATCCAATGGAGTTTGAAGACGCAAGTCAGAATCAGAAGTGGGTGAAGGCGATGGATGAGGAGATTGAAGCCATTGAGAAGAATGATACATGGCAGACTATAGATCTTCCAGCAAGGAAGAAGACCATTGGGGTCAAGTGGGTGTATAAGACGAAGTTCAACGCCCAAGGAGAAGTGGACAGGCATAAGGCCAGATTGGTGGCGAAGGGCTACAAGCAGAAGTCAGGCATTGATTACCATGAGGTATATGCGCCTGTAGCCCGACTTGACACAGTGAGGATGATCCTGGCATTGGCAGCTCAGAAGGGTTGGAGTGTTTACCAGATGGACGTCAAGTCAGCCTTCCTCAACGGAGTTCTGGAGGAAGAGGTCTACATAGACCAGCCACCGGGTTACGAGATTGAAGGCCAGGAGGGCAAAGTCCTGAAGCTAAAGAAGGCCCTATACGGTTTGAAGCAGGCACCTCGGGCTTGGTACAGTCGGATTGACAGCTATTTTTAGGAGAATGGGTTTGTCAAATGCCCATATGAGCACACCTTGTACATGAAGATAAATGAAGCAGGAGAGCTCATTATCGTCTGCCTATATGTGGACGATTTGATTTACACTGGCAACAACACAACATTGTTTGCCCAGTTTAGAACAACCATGAAGAAGGAGTTCGAGATGACGGACTTAGGGCTGATGAAGTATTTTCTTGGCATTGAAGTTGACCAATCGGCAGATGGCATCTTCATTTCTCAGGGCAAGTATGCGAAGGATGTCCTGAAGCGGTTCAAGATGGAGGACAACAAACCTGCCATCACACCTATTGCCACAGGTTTGAAGCTGAGCAAGTTGGACTCCAGGGAGGAATGTTGATCCAACTTTGTTCAAGCGGCTAGTTGGCAGTCTAATGTATCTGACTGCAACTCGACCAGATCTGATGTTCGGAGTCAGCTTGATCAGTCATTTTATGGAGACTTCGAAGGACACGCACTGGCAAGCAGGCAAGAGGATCTTGCGCTATGTCAACGGGACGTGGAACCATGGCCTATTTTACGCCAGATGAGACCAGTTAGAATTGGTGGGCTACACAGATAGTGATTGGGCTGGTAGCACCGATGATCGAAAGAGCACCTTCGGGTATGCTTTCCATCTCGGATCGAGGGCAGTCTCATGGGCATCCAAGAAGCAACCTATCGTTGCGTTGTCCACTATCGAAGCAGAGTATGTCATCGCCACGTCAGCCGCATGCTAGGCAGTTTGGCTGCGAAGAGTTCTGGGTGAACTGAACTATCCTCCGGAAGGCGCGACAACAGTTTTTTGTGATAACAATTCCGCCATTGCACTGTCGAAGGATCCAGTGTTCCATGGTCGGATGAAGCACATCGACATTCGTTATCACTTCATCAGAGAGCTGGTGAAGTTCGAGGAAATTCAGCTGTAGTTTTGCAGATCCAAGGAGCAGTTGGCAGACATTTTCACGAAGCCTTTGAAGGAGGAAGACTTCAGCAGATTGCGAGAGCAACTTGGAGTCAAAGCGCTCGTGAAATCAGGTTTAAAGGAGGGTGTTAGAAATATTAAACCCGATTTTGCACTCTTCGCCCAACTGCGCTACGAACCTGGGCGACGTCGGACTTCGCTCGCCAAAAATAGCGAAGTTGGGTGTCCCATCTATTTGTTCGATGTGATGTCTCCTGATGGATGTGACGCCTGACAGATCCGATCACCACAAATTAGATCGCCGCACTTTGCCAAGCATGCGCAGTTAATGCCAGTTCGACGATTGGTCAGAAACCCTAACTTAGAGTCTATTAGAACCTGTCAGAGGATAAGCCCTATCTTCTTCTCCTCGCGGCTATATAAGGCAGATCGAGTCTTTAGAGTAAAGTGTGGGGACTTTCGAAATAGCAGGTGAGAGGAAAGCGTAGGAGAAGAACAGACGCAGAGCAGTTCAGAGAGCAGAGTCGCTCATCTGGCTCAACTCCGAGCAACAATCTCGATAGTTTGTTTGTTGTCAGTTTATCCTGTAGATATTTGTCTGCAGAAGTTTGTATTTCCTCAGTTGAGGAATTTTGTAACCCTCGTCTCAGATAAATAAAATTTGTTGTAGTTTGACGCATTTGTAGGGTTTGAGTTTATCTTTGTCTGCATGCTATGTGACATTATTCTCTGTTTACACAATCGCTGTTTTGTTGCAGTCATTTTATAATAACTTGTTGTTTGCTGACCCCTATTAACAACACTCAGTTTGTTGTCCTTTGTACAATCGCCTTGGAGCAATTTCATGTTCTATTAAAAGGTTGAGCTCAGATCCCAAACATTGCATTCAGATTCGGTGTCTCTCTCCTACCCGCACAACTCTTGTCAAGCCAAGCAAGTCATCGTTGTAGCTGCACGAGCCTCAGGACAACAAAGTTCGATAGACAAAAATTTGCCTAAGCTTGAGACTGCCCTCTTCAAAATTTGGCTTAGTCAGAAAGCCACCCGACTACGCAGCGCAGTCCGACTGCGCACTGTTTGATTTGCGTAGCCGGGCGTTGACCAACCAATTTGTTTGGCTATGTGCCAGTGCTGCCGCCCGACTGCGCAGCGCAGTCGGACTGCGCATTGCTTGACCTGCGCAGCCGGGCGTTGACCGACTGCGTCTGCCCACCTTCGCAATTTTTGATTGCGCTGTCCGACTTCGCAGCGCACTCGGGCAGATTTTAATTTACGCTCTCCGTATTTCCACCCTTCGTCGGGTTTAAAATTCAAACGAAACTTCAATATTGTGTGAGATTCCCAGTAGGGAAGGGATTAAAAGTGGTACTGTAAAATCAAAGGAGAAAATGTTGGGAAACTTCAAAGGCCCAGCATTGAGTAGGCCATGAATGATTGCGCCCCTTATCTTTTCTGTAATGGCTGGCAACATTTTCTGCTTGTTTCTTGTTTTGATGTTTTTCTATTAATGTCGGTGATTGAAGAGCTGTAGGCTCAGTATAAGACAAAGGAAAGCGTAGAAAAGTATGACACGACAAGCAGAATGCAGAATCTCCGGAGGAGGCGGCTATCTGAATCCATCAACTTTCCATGCTATTACACATGATTAATAACTAAAGCAAGGAACAAAAAAGGACTTCGTCTCTATCAAATTTTTAAGTGCCTTCACTTTTTTTTTTTTTATAACAAGTCTACCCTGTTCATCCCTATTGAATGCATTTTACATATAAAAATGTGTATGTTAGCGATCAATTTAGTTTTGAAAAAAGAAATATATGGAGAAAATTTCTGGATTACAAACAAAAAGAACGACTACATTTTGATTATAGGTCACCATGCAGCGTCAGCTAAATGAATAGGATCAACACTTTATGTGATTTTTTTAATGTATAAGATTTTTTTTTTAAACCCATTTTAATAAGTATTAAATTGCAACTTTGGTAATCATCATATTTCAAAAAAATCATATCAACTATTTATTAATTATGTATATATTTTATCACAATATTTCATTTCTCCCTTGAAAATTGTATTGATTAAATAATTGACCTCATGCTATTTGATATATAAATATTCATTTTAATATTACAAATTTTAGAGTTATAATTCTATATCATATTATGTATGTTTATGCTTACAAAAGTAAATTATTTGGCTTAATATTGTGTAATACTTAGGTCAAAATTCATCTAAGCTTTTATGCTTTCATTGCTAAATTAGAAATGATGGTTAGGTTGTGCAAAGAAAGTTATGTTTTGTAAATAGAAAGTAATAGAATTATCATTTGAAACTTTTAACAAGGTAATTGTTAATCCTCTAAAACAATTAAAAATGTGAGAAGACTTATGTTTGACTCTCATGTATTTCCCCCTATAAATTGTTTACAGAAAATCTTATATATATATATATATATATATATATATATATATATATATAAATTATCATTTGAAACTTTTAACAAGGTAATTGTTAATCCTCTAAAACAATTAAAAATGTGAGAAGACTTATGTTTGACTCTCATGTATTTTCCCCTATGAATTGTTTACGAGAAAATCTTATATATATATATATATATATATATATATATATATATATATATATATAATTTAATATTATTAATTAAATAACCATTATAATAATATATTCAAATATAATAATGTTTATTATAAAAATAAAGTAAAAATAAATTATAATTTATTATTATATATTTGAATTTCATTTATATGTTAATAAATTTTATCTTTTAATATAAATATGAATTAAAATTGATATTTTTTTAATTACTAGCTGAGATAAAATTATACACATCTTGATATGATTATAAAATAGAATCTAAAATAAACAACCATTATATTTAAGAAAAGGCATTGTTTACATCATTTGAAAATTTTACTCAAATTTCTATGATAAACTTTTATTCATGTTAAAGGACTTGATAACTATTAGTCTTAATAAGGATGCCACTTACATTATCATCCTGAATTTAATTCTCATAATGAATGTATATAAGAAGTATTATGTAAAAAATAAAAAAAACAATGTTAGTCGTCATTGGCCTTGGTGGGACGTTCAACGACCGGGCCAAGCAAAGTAAAAATATATGTAATTTTTGACAAGACAAAAGATGGGCCATGCGCAACAGACATATGTGTTAGATCTTGTGATCTCCCGTTGTTTTTTATCTTATCACATTCAAAAAGGAGGTATGGACAACAATGTCCAGCACAACTATGACCATGCTTCTAGATAGATGCCATAAAGACAATAATAAACTCCTATAGAGCATGGTTTCACTTAATACAAGCACGGTTTCACCTAATACAAGTTAATGCTTCTAGAAATATGCCATAAGAAAGAACAATACACTAAGATAAAGGACAATTTTAATGGAATAATATCTTAAAATCTAGTAGTACTAGATCTGAGATCTTAATGGAACGGTGAATAGAAGACATTTATTGGAGACGATAATAATTTAAGTTTGCTTAGAACTTGATAGGACGTTTTATGATTTTAAGTTTTATAGGTATATATAATATTTAAATAAATATTATATATAACTAATTTATTTATGTAACCAAAAAAATATTTAAATAAATAAATTTGTATACATTATTAAAATGTCAAGAATTAAATCTATGTAATTTTAAATTATATATATATATATATATATATATATATATATATATATAACATTTAAATAAATAATATTTGTTTATAAAAAAAATAATAATCTCCGTTAATAATAGTTTAGGTTTAGGTGCAGTACAACCTCAACTGTTAATAATAGTATTCACAATAATTTAACTTAAAGTATAGATGGCGTTTGAAATGGACTAAAGTTACAATTATATAAATATTTTAATTAAAATTGGAGGTCCAAGGTTTAAACAGGGGCGAGTATGTGAGGAGGTGGGTGTGTGGTGGCTTTGTGTTAAATTCCATATTGATAAGTATAACTCTCAACTTTAGGAGGGGTCATGGTTGGAAGGAGACTGCTCAACCTATACTTTGGTTATAGGGGTTTCTCACAATAACCAAATCCAATATATATAACTAAAATTTTGTAAATATTAGGTGTTGTGTAAATATTTAATATATGTGGACTTAGATAAATATTTGTCATTTAGTAATCATTAGAACTTTGTCATTATTAAAATCCAATAAAATATATATATATTTTATGAGGAATATGAAGAGTTATATTAATTTGCAACTTTACTGTAGTGGTAAGGGCTTGCCTTCTCTTTGAGAGATCTAAGGTTTAAACCCCACACAAAACGCTGTGTAAACTCATTGAAAAAATATGAAGAGTTATATCTCCAATGAACTTAAGGAGATGGAGAGTTAGTGAAAGTAGAAAGGTCAAGAGTCTTGTGAATGCAGGGTTATGCATAGCGGCTATTTATAGCCAATTGGCTAAAATTAGGATTTTTGAAATTTGGAATTGGCTAATATTTGGGACCCTTGACTAAGGCCTATTAGCCAAAAAAATTTGGGTGCAATTTTTTTGGGGGGGTTGATTCGTCCCAATTTTATAATAATTTGACCAGTTTAAGTTTAAATTTTCAACATTACCCCTAATAGTAGTTAACCTTCTACATGAGTTTGGACACTATTCACCTAGATTTTGAAACTGATTCGCCAAATTTTTATAAATACATTTTTGGGTTGACCCCTTACGCATAACCCTGTGTGAATGTGAAGAGTCTCATATCCAAAATGTATATATTGGAGATAAAGCATTGTAATGTGTGATCGAATAAACTTTGCAATACATTGTATTTGCATTGCTTAAGTAGATATATCTATTAATACTATGTTCAGTGAGTTATTGTCATTATTTTCTTTTTTTTTGTTGCTTAAGAAAAATGAGTTGTACTCGGGTCCCCCACCCTTGGTAAATCTCAACTCTCTTTTGTATAGCTTGAGAGTTTACAGACATATTCAATTCTCATCTCAATTGAGATGTTATATCTAGATACCTACACCTTTTCCCACAAAAAAGCTAAATTTTTTATATTCATTTTTTGGATCTTTTAGCATCATTTTTCTTGATATTTTCCAATCTTGTTCATCCATCCATCCAAGTGAAATCTTGATTATTGATGGTCTTTGATGATGCCAAGATACCATTGTGCCACTTGAATATCCATAAATGCTTTGTTGACTCCATTCTTCTGCTACTCTGTTATGATATTTCGAATGGTTTATCCTATTGTTCCTTGATGTTGCTAAACACCTTTGAAATCTAGAAATATTATGTTTTTTCTGCCAAACACCTCCATACTTGATGTCTGCTTACTCCATGTAGATCTTAAATATTGATGCCTTAAGCCATACCTCTAAGATTGTTGTGGCTCAAGGTGGTGTGGGTATCGATATGCTACAACCTTAACCTAATATTTTGTTTCTTTTGATTCTTCAACAATTTTTTTTTTTTAATTTTTCTTCACAATCTTCTCTCTTATACCTTTCTTTTGGTGCATCCTTGTGCACTTATGACAAAGCTTCCTTGGACTTTGTTGTTGCTTCTTCCATGGATGATGTTGTTGTTGCTACTACAAATTCAACTTTTGAGTTTTTTAATGGTTCTTCAACTTGTTCCCTTACCATAACTTCTTGCTTCTCCTTGGACCCTTGCTTCTTAATATTTTCTTTTTGAATGTGACCTTGAACTTACAAGTTGTCATTTGTATTTTTTCCTTATATCATATCCTCTTTATTCATTTCTTTTAGTTCCCACGAAAGCCTTTTTATTTCCTCTTTATATCCTTTTATGGTGACCTTCAAACTAGTTATCCTTTTATATGGATTCTATTGACTCAAGAATGTATGCTCCATTTCATCTTAGGTCAGAATTCTTTCCTTAGCAATCCTTTCCTTAGTAATAATTTTCCACAAATCATGAGCTTTCTCTTTTAAAGTATAGAAAAGTTTGCAATTCCAAAAATGGTCACTAGAATATAGAGATCTAAACTTCATCCACCATTCTTGAGCATCAATGTCATCCTTTCCAATGAAAATTGGTAACTCCATGATCTCAACCCAAAAAAATCCCAAAAATAGCTAGGATTTTGGAAAGAAAAGAATTAAGGTTTTTCAAAATTTTCTTGCTCTTTTTTTTAACTCCTCTGATCCTTGTTACCACTGGCCATAAAAAAGGAATGCAATTGTCCATTACAACTTTGCTTCAATCCATTACCAAGATTCTACTCTAAAGGATTCAACATTATTACGTAGACTATTGTTGTTGTTGTGAAGAAGCATGGATGACTTCGATGGTGGTGCATTTTTCTTGATGGTGATAACGATAATGCTAGAAAATTATTGTACCAATAAACAAGATATTACATCTGAAATTCAAATCACTTCTCTTTGTCGATAATATTCAAATTGCTTCTCTTTGCTGGTAATCTTGTCGTTAATATTCTCATTCGGTAATCTCTTCTCCCACAAATCTCCTCTTGCCCTTAATATTTTCTTGTCAATAATCTTCTCTTCCACCTTCATGCCCTCTTGCCTAAGTTATTGTCATTGTTTTTGTTGAATGTATGTAAGATTTAATCTTGATATACCGTAAGAAAAATGTTTAATTATTAACAATGGTATACCAACCATGTTAGAGTGTTTGAGAGAAGCTTGTAGCAAGGGTTGAAATATACACTGGAAGGTTGAGAGATATAAGCCACCATTGTGACTGAAGTCACGTCAATTGAATTCGAGATAGTGTTTAAAAAACTAGAGGAATGTTTTTAAAAGTTGAAATATTTGAATAAAGGAAACATTGTTTGGTGAAATTTATTAATAAAGAAGATACATTAATTATTAAAAAGAGAATATTTTGAAGAAAAGAAGGAAATTAAGAAAAAAATTGTTAGTATAGACAAGATAAATAAATTGAAGAAGATAAACAAGTTGTTGTGAGAAATTAATATTAAGAAAAAAATATTAAATTGAAGATTGAAGAAAAGAAAAAATATATATTTGAAGAATATAGAAGAATTATTGAAGGAAGAAGAAATTTTAAATATTGAATTTGGGAGTAAAAAGGATTTCTACTACAAAAAAATTAATTATTTTGAAGGAAAAATAATTTATTAAAGTTGAAGACAAATTTTAAGAAAGTTGAATTAATTATGAAAGTGTCAAATTATTAAAAGAAGAATTTTATTAATTATTAAAGTGAGCAGAATTCTAGAATTAATATTGAAAGAGGAAATTATTATTCAAAAGTGAATTGAAAAGAATTGTTGATTTATCATTTTTTAAAGAAGGGAAAATTATTCAAAGGCTTATTTGATTTGAGGAAAAAAATATATTGTTGAAAGAACAATTTAAAGCAAAGGCACGAACAAAATATTGAATATTGATCAAAGACAAATTATTTGAAGATTATTTATTATAAGGTATACAATTTATCCTCTTTCATGTAAATTTGGAAACATCATAAAATATTTCTTTAAATAAGGAAAGGAAATTATTAGAAAAATTATTAGGGAGATAAAAAGTCTTCTTCTTTATTGACATCATCTAAACAAAGTGATATTATTTGAAGAATTAGAAAACAATTATGAATGCATCAAAATTATCTTTCACAAAGTCACATATGATTAAAGAGAAAAACTTCATTAAAAAATAATTTTAAAAGCAGAAATATATTGTCACAATCATGTTTTGAGATATAGTGAATCACCACAAGCAAATCAAACAAAACCAAAAATTGGATATGAAGATAATTCGTGGTATATTGATTCAAGATCTAGCAATCACATGACATACAACCTATATTGGTTTGATTCTATTCAAGTAGAAAAAAGTATACCAATTAAGATTGTTGATGTTAAAATTTACCAAGTCCAAGGAACAAGCAATGTTACACAATCTACTTTTTTTAGAATGCACAATAGAGAATGCTATTTATGTTTCAGAGATAGCAATTAACCTTATTTTGGTATCACAATTATTGGATAAAGGAAGAACAATAGAATTCAAATTCATTAATGGTAGTAATAAATGACTTATCAAAAGACTAAACAAGATTGAAGTCCTTGGTTCCTATAAAAATGGTATATTTACTAAAAATGTGATATTTGGGCATCCCATTTGGTAGAAGGGTTTCCCTTAAATCTATGTGGAATTGGTGTATGAGCATATTTGAGAAAAAAAAAATTTGAAGTAAGATGATCTCCTTTGCAGGAAAACTTATTGTGGTAAGTAAGATTCTTAATACGTGCCAAATGTACTATTCCTCTTGTTGGCTTTCAAACCCTACTCAATATAGAATACTAGAGACCTGTATCAAGAATTCTTTATGGGTAAATATGGGTGGTTTCGGGCGGGTTCCCCTAATTGCATGTAAGTATTGTATTGTTCATAAGAAGGAGGGTGGCCTTGGGTTGCTCAACATCCAGGTTGAAGGTAAGGTTCTTGCTTCTAAGTGGGTCATTAGGTGTTTGGAGGATGATTTTGGCTGGCAAAGGTTGTTGCATCACCAGATTAAAAACTGTGTGAATATTGACGGAGTCAAGGGAAATTTTAGTTTCGAAGATATTGTTGGTCACCCCGGGAAATTTAAAATTAGAGGTTGCATCCTAATTAAAAGAATATGGGAGGCTTGGAAATATGTAGTCAACTTGGTTAAATGGGACTTTTTGGATGATAGACAGGGTTGGACTCTTTGCTCCAAAGCAATTTGCCTTTGGAAAGGAAATGGGACATATGTAATTGATATGCCTACCTTGCAGTGCAAGAGACTTGGTAAGAAGGGATTTTTCAAGTGGGTGGATCTTTGGGATGGAAACACTGGTAATTGGACTTCGTGGCAATATTTGGTTGTTAAATTTAAACTGAAGCCCTCTAATAGGTATGCAGTGCAACAAATTCAAAGTCTTCTTTCGACAGAGCAACTGTACAAGCTTTCTAATGGTCTTGTAGGTCCTATCTGGAAGGATTGGAGGTGGAAATATGGAAAACCAATTTGGTGTTTTAAAGCCTCTAATATTTATCAGTTGATGGTTCCTGGAATCTCGTTTGTGACATTCTGAACATCAGATGGGGTTTGAGTTGTTCTTGCAAAAAATGGAAGAATCATCTCGCTGGGGTGTGGACGTTCTAGGTTTCTATGTAGTTGAAGGTGTTTGCCTGGTTAGTTATTATGCAGGTTCTTCATAGTAAGGCTCATCTAGCCAAATTGAAGCTTGCATTGGATGCTTGTTCCAGTTGTGGAAAAAGTGAAACAATTAAGCATATTTTTTGGGAATGTCTGAGAATAAGAAAGGTATGGAGAAAGGTAATTTGGTTATATGACAATGTTGTTCAGGGGCAGCTAAGGTGGAAGCCAGTGTTATTTAGAGACTCTATTGACTGTGTGAGCCACAGAAGGATATTTTGGCATATTATCAGACTCTCTCTCTTATTCAGTATTTGGAAAGATAGATGTAGTCTGATTTTTAAAAATGAGGAGGTGTTGGTTTTTGTTACTGTTAGCAAAGTTGTTGAGCTTTTTTCTATTCAACTTAAGGTGTTTATGTATGAGATTATTCAGGACTGTATTAGAATTGATAAAAGTGTTAGATCTAATTGTTTGTTGTTCATTCACAAACTGTTGTAATGTTGCTATGATGATGTATTCTTTGATTATTATTTAATATGAAGTATTTTTTCAATAGAAAAAAACATTTAAATCAACTACTAGAAGAACAATATTAGAAAATATATTTAATTGAACACAAAATTCTCATGGCAAAAGAACAAGATAGGGTATCAACAAATAACACTCTACTTGAAAGGATGATAGAAATTATAAAATTTATTCATTAGTATACTACAAAATAAAGGCACATGGTCTTCATCAGAGGACTTAGTATGTTCTAAAATCTAAAATGGTATATGGAAGTGAGTTAAAGGCTATGAATACATATGACAATACTTGTATACATAGTAATGATTTGAGTGGTATTGATGAGACCAAAATAGTCTCTAATAAAAATGAAAAACATACTATGAGGGATGTTGCTAAAATTGATTCAAATATTTATGATGATTCCAGCCTCAAATATGTTAAGATGGAAAAATTGATTGTAACAAGGACAATAATGATATTCGTGATGGGTTATATTATTGTGATGACTTGCTCAAAAGTATAATAGATACAAGTAATAGCTACTATTAGTATTGAGACAAAAAACATGTACCTCTTGAATAAAGACAAAGAAAATGATCCAAAAATGTTCAAGAAACAACATCACCATGAAGGACGACAAGAGGTGATCAAGAACATCAAAGCAAATCAAGACAATGGATCTTATACCAAATAATATAATATAAAGGATTTTGAAAGTGTCAAATTATTTGGTACCTTGCAATAATATTTCAAGTATCATGTACATATTTTAGTCTAGACTCATGTAAATATTTGAGTCTAAAGTCTTGTAAATATTAGGTGTCATTTAATATTTAATATGTGTGGAGTGATGTAAATATTTATCATTTAGTAATCATTAGAAGTTTGTCATTATTGGAGATCAATAAAATATATTTCACAAATAAGAAATATAAAGAGTCATATCTCCTCTAAGTTTGAGGAGATGGAGAGTTAGTGAAAGTAGAAAGGTCAAGATTCTTGTGAATGTGAAGAGTCTCATATCCAAAGTGTATATATTGAAGACAAAACATTGTAATGTGTGATCGAATAAGATCTATAATACATTGTATTTGCATTGCTTAAGTAGATTTATTTATCAATAATATTTTCAATGAATTATTGTCATTGTTATTATTGAATGTATGTGAGGATTTAGTCTTGATATGCTATGAGAAAATTATTTAATTGCTAACCCTAATATTGTTTTCGAAGTCTAACCTATAATGTCTAGTATATATTTGAAACTCTCTTTTTTTTAATTTTTATGGGAGTTTGAATATTTTGTCAATGTTTTGAACTTTTGAAGTGTTAGGTTGAACATCATCATGATAGGGTAATGATAGTGGTAAATGCATTAAATAATTAATCTAGAATGTTGTTTAGTGATATTATATTGAAGTGCATTTTTAATTATATTAGACAAAATTTAAGTATATAATATTTTGTATTTTAGATTTTTTAGATGTTATGTACATATACATGGCATTGATATTTTATGAGGACACTATCAAGTATTAAAGGGATTTAAATTATTAACTTCTTTACGAGCACTTTTCACTCCACAACCTTTTTTTTAGTTGAAAAAATATATTATTTAAAAAATTTAATTACATGTCATTTTATTCTCATCACTACCTTGTCATTTGGCTAAGTTTATGATATGGAACCGAGAAATATTTGGAGCACGATTGATTTTTTGATGAAGAATAAAACATATTTATAGAAATTTACAAACCATGGTTGGGCAAACCATTGGCCCAAAATCATGAGTGAAGCGACCAACAAGATAAGGCCCCTGATAGATATTTGTCATATAGTTTTTAGTAACCTATCGAATATTAAATAACAACTCAATTAGTTTAATTAAATCCTAATTAATTAAATCAAATGTTTAATTTATATTTAATCCCTATCATTCCTCCCAAAAACAAAAGCACTAGACTCGTATGCATACACAAATAAAAGAGAAAACCTTGAAGAATTATGCATAAAAATGATAGTCAAAGTAAAAGGTTGAAAATGCCAAAGTGAACAGTGCATAGAAGCTCAACTTTTGAATACAACGATTTGAGTTTGAATCTGGGTGGGACCTCTAGCAAGAAAATCCATGAAGGTTAGGAAAGACCATGAGTTTATTAGGGGCAGATGATCCCTCAAATATTTTGAGTACAATGAGCTCTCCTTTGGCATACTCAGGTTCTCCAGGTGGTAGATCTCTTGGGTCACAAGCGGGGTCCAAGAAGTGAGGCCAAAGGGGAGGTATGTATAAGTGAGCTAGATGGCCTTCGAGAGGTCTTTGGTTGATAACGTGTCTTGTTGCTTGGGGTCCTCCACATCTTTGAGTGAGGATGGAAGACCCATTAAAAATAATGAAACAATTTGGCCATCCAAAAATTGACAACAATGAGATTGGGGGTGAAGATCAAAAATTCCTCGATAAACGAAATCTAAAAAATAACAAATATAGAATCAAGGGAATAAAGAAGAAGAATATAATAGATACACACATAACATAGTATTTCACCTGGGAAACCCTTGCGTAAAAAAACCCAACACCATAATATCTCCTTATTGTATAAACTTAATCATCTCCAATACAATAATGTGCATCTCTTATATCTTTTAAACCGTGATGTAAGTATAATTAAATAATAACACAAAAATGAATTTTACAATACCATGGGCAAAAAAACATGGGTTCAAATATTTAACCCTAAACAACCCATATAGGTCTAAAAATAGCTTAAGAAACCATAAAACTTCTATCAGGGGCTGCCACCCTTGGACCCTTGCTTTTTGAGGATTGTCACCACCAAACCCCTACTTGGGGATCGACCTAGCCCCGAATCTCGATGAGGATACATAGAAAGTGTCCACTACCTTTTAGATTTAATCCCACCATAATAACATGGAAAATATTTAAGATAGGTTCCTATTGGACATTTTGAGTAGATAAGTTGTCATTGATGTCAAGAGTGAGTGGTCATTGATGTCAAGCTTTCAGCACCAGTCAGTGGTAGTTTCAGTGGGCAGCATCAGTTTAGGTTCTCCAGTTTCAGTTGATCAAGACCCGGTTTCAGGAAGTCAGATGTGGTCTAAAGTGCAAAAATCCCAAGTGAATAATATTATAATATTTTTATAATATTATAAAGGGAAGTTTTAA
This sequence comes from Wollemia nobilis, assembly GCA_028583015.1. NCBI lineage: Eukaryota > Viridiplantae > Streptophyta > Pinopsida > Araucariales > Araucariaceae > Wollemia > Wollemia nobilis. The sequence goes on from JAQPPZ010015100.1 coordinate 15,714,544, forward strand.
ATTAATTATAAATTAATTAATATAATTTTTATTATAAATTAATTTATAATTTAATTTACTTAACTTAAGTTATTTAAATTAATTATTAATTAATTTTAATATTAGTTATAAAGTTAATTTATATTAATTTTTAACTAACCCTAAGGAGGGTTATTAAATTATAATTCAAATTTTGAAATTCGAATTCTAAGCACCGATGTGGGAGAAAATTTCCAAATGTGTATAAAAGGGGGATCATCCCACCTTACCAAATTACCATGCCTTCGATTTTAATTAACTGCGAACTTTGCGAATCATGTTGCATCTAAGTGGAAAGCATTGTGGTTTTTATGGGAAGTCAACGGTGCACTAAGGCATAAGGTGAAGGAAGTCTTCCTTCCTTCACGTGGGCACCATTAGCCCATGCGGTGGGCTCCCAAGTGCTAAGGCGCTTAGGCTTGGGGAGACGGCGGATCGAATCATGCCGAAACCCATTTTGGGGGAAGCAAAAGGTATGCATTGAAATTGAGCGCCAAAAATTTTGGAAGGAGTTAGTTGAGGTATTAAAAATTAATTTTTGCATATTTTATTTGGTTTGTAAGGTTGTAAGGGGAGTTATAAGGGTTATGCAAAATTAAATTTTTGGTGTTATTTGCTTTAGTGTTTGGAAAGGGTAGTAAGGTGTTTTAGGAAGATTGTTTGAAGTATTGTGGTGTTGGATATTATTTTAAGTTGGAGTTTATAAGGTGTATCCAAGGAATTATTATTTTCATGTATGATTTGATGGTTTATTTTAAAAAGGGAGCAATAAGGCATAATTGAGTTTTGATTATTTTTGTGTCTAAGGAATATTTTGAGAAAGTGTTAAGAGTGATATTTTGTCATCTAACCATTGAAATTGGAAAGAAGGAAATTGTGATTGAGACAGGTTTTCTAAGGGTACTTCTACATCAAACAAAAGGTATGGGCATATTCTTCCTAGTGAGTGATTGTTGAATGTTGTGAATGCAAAGTTGGAGTGAAAAGGATTGTTTGGTAAGTATTGTTGAGTGTGTTTTGAATTAATGCTTCAAGGTTTTCTAGAATAAAGAGTTGTTGATAAAACCTTGTTTGATAAGCATTGTTGTTGAAGTGATTAAGTTGAGTGAACTTGAACTAGGGTTTGCAAAGATCATGAGTATCATTGTTATGTGAAGATTGTTTTATAAGCATTGTTGTTGAAGTGATTAAGTTGAGTGAACTTGAACTAGGGTTTGCAAAGAACATGAGTATCATTGTTATGTGAGATTGATTGATAAGCATTGTTGGAAATATTTGAGTGAGTGTTCATATGCTTGGACTAGGGTTTGTGAGCAAGGATTAATTCATTGAGTGATTGGTTGAGTAGAGTTGGTTGAGCCTAGTCAAGTGGATGTGTTGAAGTGATAGTTCAAGTTCTATGAAACAAATTGTTCTATATTATGAATTGATTTGAGAAAGAGGTTGAGTGTTGATGAGTGTGAAACATATTGAGTCTCTAACAATTCTCTATATGTTTCTAAAAGAGAGATTGAAAGTGATTGAGAGTTTGTGAATGTGAAGCATATTGAGTCTCTAACAATTCTCTATATGTTTCTAAAAGAGTGATTGAAAGTGATTGAGCATTGTGATGAATGTGAAGCATATTGAGTCTCTAACAATTCTCTTTATGTTTCTATGAGATTGGACAAGTTCTAGTGTGGACTTGTTGAGCAGATTTGAGGTAAGTCTTAGAGAAGACTTGTGAAAGATTATTAGGAAGAGATTAAGAGGGCAAGTTCTAGTGAGGACTTGTTGAGCAGATTTGACAAGTTCTAGAGAGGACTTGTGGATAGATTAGTGTGAGCTTTTGTGGAAGCTTACAAGGATATTTGAGATAAGTCTTTGAGAAGACTTGTGAGCAGAGTTGATTGATTTATTTGTTCAAACCTTGAGTTAAGGTTTGGGGTAGATCTAGCAGAGTTGATTTGTGATTGAATCAAGCTTTGTGTTAAGGCTTGAGGATAGATATTGAGGATAGATTTATACTAGACCAAGGACTATGTTTAGTATAAGGACATATTGAGGATAGATTTATGCTAGATCCAAGACTATGTTTAGTTAATAACAAAAATTGAGGATAGATTTGTGCTAGACCGAAGGACTATGTTTAGTACAGATTTGAGGATAGATTTTGGTGCATATTTGAGGATAGGTTTATGCCAGACCAGAGATAGATATTGAGTAGATTTGTGCTAGATCGAAGGACTATGTTTAGTGCAGATTTGAGATAGAGCTTTGAAGGTGACAGAGTATAGAGGATGATAGTCTCTAGTGGATAGAGATCCATTAGCTAGGGCAGTGAGGATAGGTGTCTTCAGTGGATAGAGATCCATTAGCCAGAGTAGTGGGGGTAATAGTTCTTCTAGAAGATCACCAATCAAAGCTAAGGAGAAAGGAGTTCTCCTATGGATAGAGATCCATAAACTTGATTAGGGGATTGGTGTCTCATTTGGATAGAGGTCCATAAACATTATAATAGGGAAAGGATTCCCAAGAGATTTATTGAGAAAATTTTAGTGAAATATTTTCTCCATGGAGTAGCCCACATTGGGTGAACCACGTTAAATTGGTGTCTCTATTATGTGTGATGATTTGTGCATTGCTTTGGTTATTGCTATTGATATTGCCATTGATTATATTGGATAATACTATTTGGGAAAGAAAAGTAAAAGTGGTCTTATACTGTTCACCCCCTCTCAGTATAAGCTTGTGTTCTTCAATTGGTATCAGAGTTGGTTCCTTCAAAAAAGGTTTAACAACTTGAAGGAAGATCTTACAAGAACACAAATGGCAAAGAAAGGCAAAAGTAGAACCATGAGACACAAGAAGAAAAGAACACACATGGTCATGAAAGAAAAGGAAGATGAATTCAATATTGTTGTTTTGGGAGGAAGAATGGAAATAGATTCAAGAGATGAATCAAGCAGTGGAGAAAAGATCAGATTGATAAAGTTTTGTACCAGATGTAGGAAGACAGGTCACCTTGCAGCTTATTGTTCACAAGAAGGTGAAGAATGTTTTGTTTGTGGTCAACTCGGTCATGATGCAGGTTATTGCAATGGGTTTAGTAGCGGTGAAGATGAAGATGATACTTTCAGAATTGAAGTCCTAGAGGATGGTTCAGAAAAGGATAACAGGGATAATCAAAATAGGTATGAAGAAGAAACTCTACTTTGGACAATAGAAGAAATTGAAGACCAAAGAAAAGAGAAAAATTTAGAAAGAGAAAAGGAGGAAGTCACTCTTAAGGAACTTGTTGAGTTGAAAAGGGAGAACTTAGAATTAAAGGCTCAAATACAAGAGGATGAGAAATGTAAGACAAAGCTTCTACAAGATCTCTCTGACTTGAAAGTTAAGGTTGAAAAGGTAAGGAGAGTTGAAAAAGATATGGTTGAACAATCAAAGGTAAAAGAGCTAGAATGTGAAAGACTTAGTGTTGATCTCAAAGAATTAAAAAGGGAGAACTCAGGATTAAGGGTTCAAGCTCAAGAAGATGAGAAAGCAAAAGCAAAGTTTCTACAAGAACTCACCAACTTCAAAATTAAGGTTGAAGAGGTAAGAAAAATTGAAGAAGGTATGGCTAAAAAATTAAAGATAAAATATCTAGAGTGTGAAAGATTAGAACATGAGATAGTTTCACTAAGGATGGAAGTAAAAGGCTCTAAGGACAAGCTACACAAGTTTGAGAAAAATTCAAAGACTTTGGACAAGATTATCAATGCACAAAGATCATCAGTCACCAAAACAGGACTTAGTTTTGAAGAAGAACAAGGGAAACAAGAAGCAGAAAAAGGAGAGTCAAGCTCAAGCACCAAAGAAGAAGAAGCTTCAAAAGAAGAGAGTAAAAGAGAGAGTGAGACTTCTAAGGATAAGTTGGACAATAGAAAGTTCAACAAGGAAAGGAACAATGCACAAATAAGGAACAAATGGAACAGGAAACAACATAGGGAAGAAGAGACTAAGAGACCAATGGGGTCAAGGCAAGGAAACTTCAATGGACGATGTTTCTCATGTCACAGATTTGGGCACAAGGCTTCACAATGTAGGACACATGAAAGACAAGAATATGGGAATTTCAGAAATAGATAACTTTTCCATGGGTATTGCTACTCATGTAATCAGTTTGGTCACAAGGCAATGAATTGCAAGGTTCATGATAGGAACAGATATGGCTTCACTAGAAGAAATCCCAAGATATTTGCACCTCCAAGGAATAATAACATTAAGTGTTATAAGTGCAATAATGATGGACATACAACAAAGTGGTGTAGAGCAGACATTCCAGAATCAAGCATGAACAGGAACAGGAAGAGGGAAAGAGAAATGGAAAGGAAGAAAGAGGGGGATATGAAAATAATATGGACATGATAGGAAGAACAAGAATAGTCAAAGGAATCAGAAGGATCAGATGAGAAGGAAAGAGGACAAAGGTAAAGAACAGTGCTTTTTGGGAGTAGAAATACTCCCACCCCAGAATTAACCACCTCAAGAGGAGGTGGGGGAGGGGCTAAGCTAAGAGACTCATTCTTAGCCCCGAGCCCCAAAGGTGACCCTTTGCCATTGATGTCAAAGGGGGAGAGATTTGAGTAAGGGGGAGAGATTTGGTTTAAGGAGAGAGCATTGAGTCAGGGGGAGCAATGTCCTAGGGGGAGCAGAACAGGAAAAAGGTCAAGTTTTTGGTAAAAATAATTTGGGTTGCCATCAATGACAAAGGGGGAGATTGTTGGACATTTTGAGTAGATAAGTTGTCATTGATGTCAAGAGTGAGTGGTCATTGATGTCAAGCTTTCAGCACCAGTCAGTGGTAGTTTTAGTGGGCAACATCAGTTTTAGGTTCTCCAGTTTCAGTTGATCAAGACCCGATTCCAGGAAGTCAGATGTGGTCCAAAGTGCAAAAAGCCCAAGTGAATAATATTATAATATTTTTTATAATATTATAAAGGGAAGTTTTAAATTAATTATAAATTAATTAATATAATTTTTATTATAAATTAATTTATAATTTAATTTACTTAAGTTATTTAAATTAATTATTAATTAATTTTAATATTAATTATAAAGTTAATTTATATTAATTTTTAACTAACCCTAAGGAGGGTTATTCAAATTATAATTCAAATTTTGAATTTGAATTCCAAGCGCCGACGTGGGAGAAAATTTCCAAATGTGTATAAAAGGGGGGATCATCCCACCTTAGCAAATTACCATGCCTTCGATTTTTAATTAATTGAACTTTATGAATCATGCTGCATCTAAGTGGAAAGCGTTGTGGTTTTCATGGGAAGTCAATGATGCACTAAGGTATAAGGTGAAGGAAGTCTTCCTTCCTTCACATGGGCACCAATAGCCCACGTGGTGGGCTCCCAAGCGCTAAGGCGCTTAGGCTTGGGGAGACGATGGATCGAATCACGTCGAAACCCCTTTTGGGGGAAGCAAAAGGTATGCATTGAAATTGAGCACCAAAATTTTGGAAGGGTTAGTTGAGTATTTAAAATTTAATTTTTGCATTTTTATTTGGTTTGTAAGGTTGTAAGGGGAGTTATAAGGGTTATGCAAAATTAAATTTTTGGTGTTATTTGCTTTATTGTTTGGAAAGGGTAGTAAGGTGTTTTAGGAAGATTGTTTGAAGTATTGTGGTGTTGGATATTATTTTAAGTTGGAGTTTATAAGGTGTATCCAAGGAATTATTATTTTCATGTATGATTTGATGGATGTTAATTTTAAAAAGGAGCAATAAGGTATAATTGAGCTTTGATTATTTTTGTGTCTAAGGAATATTTTGAGAAAGTGTTAAGAGTGATATTTTGTCATCTAACCATTGAAATTGGAAAGAAGGAAATTGTGATTTAGACAGGTTTTCCAAGGGCACTTCTACATCAAACAAAAGGTATGGGCATATTCTTCCTAGTGAGTGATTGTTGAATGTTGTGAATGCAAAGTTGGAGTGAAAAGGATGTTTGGTTAAGGTTTTCCTTGTTGAGTGTGTTTTGAATTAATGCTTCAAGGTTTTCTGGAATAAAGAGTTGTTGATAAAACCTTGTTTTATAAGCATTGTTGTTGAAGTGATTAAGTTGAGTGAACTTGAACTAGGGTTTGCAAATATCATGAGTATCATTGTTATGTGAAGATTATTTTATAAGCATTGTTGTTGAAGTGATTGGTTGAGTGAAGAACTTGAACTAGGGTTTGCAAAGATCATGAGTATCATTGTTATGTGAGATTGATTGATAAGCATTGTTGGAAATATTTGAGTGAGTGTTCATATGCTTGGACTAGGGTTTGTGAGCAAGGATTATTTCATTGAGTGATTGGTTGAGTAGAGTTGGTTGAGCCTAGTCAAGTGGATGTGTTGAAGTGATAGTTCAAGTTCTATGAAACAAATTGTTCTATATTATGAATTGATTTGAGAAAGAGGTTGAGTGTTGATGAGTGTGAAACATATTGAGTCTCTAACAATTATCTATATGTTTCTGTGATAAAAGAGAGATTGAAAGTGATTGAGAGTTTGTGAGTGTGAAGCATATTGAGTCTCTAACAATTCTCTATATGTTTCTAAAAGAGTGATTGAAAGTGATTGAGCATTGTGATGAATGTGAAGCATATTGAGTCTCTAACAATTCTCTTTATGTTTCTATGAGATTGGACAAGTTCTAGTGTGGACTTGTTGAGCAGATTTGAGGTAAGTCTTAGAGAAGACTTGTGGACAGATTTGTGTGAGATTTTGTGGAAGATTACATATATATTAGAGAAATGGAAAAGAGGGAGATTGACAAGTTCTAGTGAGGACTTGTTGAGTAGATTTGGACAAGTTCTAGAGAGGACTTGTGGATAGATTAGTGTGAGATTTTGTGGAAGCTTACAAGGTAGATTTGAGACAAGTCTTTGAGAAGACTTGAGAGTAGAGTTGATTGATTGATTTGTTCAAACCTTGAGTTAAGGTTTGGGGTAGATCTAGCAGAGTTGATTTGTGATTAAATCAAGCTTTGTGTTAAGTCTTGAGGATAGATATTGAGGATAGATTTGTGCTAGACCGAAGGACTATGTTTAGTGCAGATATAAAGATTGAGGATAGATTTGTGCTAGATCGAAAGACTATGTTTAGTGCAGATTAGAGGAAAATATTGAGGATAGATTTTGCTAGACCGAAGGACTATGTTTAGTACAAATTTGAGGATAGATTTTGGTGCAGATTTGAGGATAGGTTTGTGCTAGACCAGAGACAGATATTGAGAAGATTTGTGCTAGATCGAAGGACTATGTTTAGTGTAGATTTGAGATAGAGCTTTGAAGGTGATAGAGTATAGAGGATGATAGTCTCCAGTGGATAGAGATCCATTAGCTAGGGTAGTGAGGATAGGTGTCTTCAGTGGATAGAGATCCATTAGCTAGAGTAGTGGGGGCAATAGTTCTTCTAGAAGATCACCAACCAGAGCTAAGGAGAAAGGAGTTCTCCTATGGATAGAGATCCATAAACTTGATTAGGGGATTGGTGTCTCCTTTGGAAAGAGGTCCATAAACATTGTAATAGGGAAAGGATTCCCAAGAGATTGATTGAGAAAATATTAGTGAAATATTTTCTCCATGGAGTAGCCCACATTGGGTGAACCACGTTAAATTGGTGTCTCTATTGTGTGTGATGATTTGTGCATTGATTTAGTTATTGCTATTGATATTGCCATTGATTATATTGGATAATACTATTTGGGAAAGAAAAGTAAAAAGTGATCTTATACTGTTCACCCCCCTCTCAGTATAAGCTTGTGTTCTTCAATTGGTATTAGAGTTGGTTCCTTCGAAAAAGGTTTAAAATCTTGAAGGAAGATCTTACAAGAACACAAATGGCAAAGAAAGGCAAAAGTAGAACCATGAGACACAAGAAGAAAAGAACACACATGGTCATGAAAGAAAAGGAAGATGAATTCAATATTGTTGTTTTAGGAGGAAGAATAGAAATAGATTCAAGAGATGAATCAAGCAGTGGAGAAAAGGCCAGATTAATAAAATTTTGTACCAGATGTAGGAAGATAGGTCACCTTGCAGCTTATTGTAATCAAGAAGGTGAATAATGTTTTATTTGTGGTCAACTTGGTCATGATGCAGGTTATTACAATGGGTTTAGTAGTGGTGAAGATGAAGATGATACTTTTAGAATTGAAGTCCTAGAGGATGGTTCAAAAAAGGATAACAGGGACAATCAAAATAGGTATGAAGAAGAAACTCTACTTTGGAAAATAGAAGAAATTGAAGACCAAAGAAAAGAGAAAAATTTAGAAAGAGAAGAGGAGGAAGTCACTCTTAAGGAACTTGTTGAGTTGAAAAAGGAGAACTTAGAATTAAAGGCTCAAATACAAGAGGATGAGAAATGTAAGACAAAGCTTCTACAAGATCTCTCTGACTTGAAAGATAAGGTTGAAAAGGCAAGGAGAGTTGAAAAATATATGGTTGAACAATCAAAGGTAAAAGAGCAAGAATGTGAAAGACTTATTGTTGATCTCGAAGAATTAAAAATGGAGAACTCAGGATTAAGGGTTCAAGCTCAAGAATATGAGAAAGCAAAAGCAAAGTTTCTACAAGAGCTCACTAACTTCAAAATTAAGGTTGAAGAGGCAAGAAAAATGAAGAAGGTATGGCTGAAGAATTAAAGATAAAAGATCTAGAGTGTGAAAAATTAGAACATGAGATAGTTTCACTAAGGATGGAAGTAAAAGGCTCTAAGGACAAGCTACACAAGTTTGAGAAAAATTCAAAGACTTTGGATAGGATTATCAATGCACAAAGATCATCAGTCACCAAAACAAGACTTAGTTTTGAAGAAGAACAAGGGAAATAAGAAGCAGAAATAGGAGAGTCAAGCTCAAGTACCAAAGAAGAAGAAGCTTCAAAAGAAGAGAGTAAAAGAAAGAGTGAGACTTCTAAGGATAATTTGGACAATATAAAATTCAACAAGGAAAGGAAAAATGCACAAATAAGAAACAGATGGAACAAGAAACAACATAGGGAAGAAGAGACTAAGAGACCAATGGGGTCAAGGCAAGGTTTCTTCAATGGACGATGCTTCTCATGTCACAGATTTGGGTACAAGGCTTCATAGTGCAGGACACATGAAAGACAAGAATATAGGAATTTCAGAAATAGGCAGCTTTTCCATGGGTATTGCTACTCATGTAATCAATTTGGTCACAAGGCAATGAATTATAGGGTTCATGATAGGAATAGATATGGCTTCACCAGGAGAAATCCCAAGACATTTGCACCTCCAAGGAATAATAACATTAAGTGTTATAAGTGCAATAATGATGGACATACAGCAAAGTGGTGTAGAGCAGACATTCCAAAATCAAGCATGAACAGGAACAGGAACAAGAACATGAATATGGATATGAATAGGAACAGAATAGGAATATGGACATGAACAAGAACAAGAATATGGACATTAATAGGAATAGGAATATGGACATGAACAGGATATTGGAAATTTGAGGTATTTTATGTTGTCATTGATGTCACATGGATCATTGATGTCACATGGATCACATTGAGTTTTGGTGGCCAAAGTATTTCATAAATAAGCATTTATGATATTTTGGAAAGCATGAATATATACAGGGTTTTTGTGAAAACCAAGGCAGGCAAAATAAAAGGTTTTATTTAAAACCATGGATGGCATATTTGAAATGGGTTTTTCTTAAAACCCAGGTTGGCTTTTCGTTTCGTCGAAAAAGGTGCCCCGGTGATGGAGATATTTAATTTTAAATATTTAAGTCTAAATTTTAATTATTTAAAATTTAAATTTAAAATTAAAAGTTAATTTATAGTGCCGACGTCAAAAGAAAGGAGGAGGCACATAATATTAAAGTTTAATTTATAGCGCCGACGTCAAAATAAAGGAGGAAGGCATATATAAATATGCCACCAAATGCTTTGATTTATTCCCCATGTCCTCGATGATGGTGATGCGTTCGAATTGCTAAGGGAGTGAAAGGTGCCAGCATGTTAAAGAGTGTGCAAAGGGTGTTCGTTCGAAGAGGGAGCAAAGGCGTCGTAGCTCGTTCGAATCCAATGGATAAAGGAGGCAATAAAAGTAAGGGAGGTCCCTTACCAAGCACCGTAGGCGCTTGTGGCCTAGCGGCAAGAGGAAGGCGCGTAAGGTGTTGAAGCGCCAGCAGATCCAAAGTTCGAATCCCATCGGCGCTGGTTTTGCAAAGTGAAAGGGAGGACTCTTTTGGCGCACGTGGTGTTTGAGGACACGCTCGGAGCAAACAAATAGAAGGTTTGCGCTCACTATTCTATGTGAGCGGTTGGCTCACGTGGTTGTTGGCACCATGGTTAGAGTGGTGCAGGGGCAGTGACCGGGGATCGAATCCCACTGAGGACAAAGGCAAGTTAATAATTTTTCCTAATATTTTATTTTTCTAAGGTTGCCCTAGGAGAGATAAGGGTTGTGATGCATGTTGAGAAAAAGAGATATTTCTGGTGATTTTCCTTTTAGAAGTATATCATATTATATATCATTGGAAAGCTTATTTCGAGGGCTATTTGATTAACTTGCTTAGAGGGAGAAATAAGGTGTATGTAAAGAGATATTTCTATTTTTGTAAAGGGGTTCAAAAGTGAAGGTTGTTTTGTTCTTTTTCAAAAGTGATTAATTCTTTCATAAGGGGACATGATGCATTTTGTTGAGTAGGAGTGATAAGGTGTTATTTGGATATTGTTGTTATGATATTAATCATGATCTCTAACCCTTGTTGAAAGTTGAAAAAGAAGTTTGTTGAGTGTGGCAGATTTCCAAAGAGGTTTCTTCATCTTCATAAAAGGTATGGGCACATTCTCCTATTGATTGATTATGGTGGTTGATTTCTGAAATATCATTGGAGAGAAAAGGATTGATTGTGGTTTCCTTTTCGAAAGTGGTTGGTTGAATGCTTCAAGGTTTTCTGGTTTGAGAGTTGTGTTTAAACCTTGTTTTATAAGCATAGTTGTTGAAGCCCATTGGTTATGCAAAGAACTTGAAAAGAACATGAGTATCATTGTTATGTGAGATTTGTGGTTGAGCATTGTTGGAAACATTTGAGTTGGTTGATACATGCTTGGACTAGGGTTTTGTGAGAAAGAGATGTCTCTTGTGATGATTGGTTGAGTTGAGTTGATTGAGCCTAGTCAAGTGATGTGTGAAGTGATTGTTCAAGTTCCATGAAACAAACTATTCTATAATTCTGATTTGAGTTGATATTGAGCTTAGAACATATTGAGTCTCTAACAATTCTCTTTATGCTTCTATGAGTTGACTTGAGTTGAGTTGAGATTGATTTGAGTTGAGATCATTGTGGATCATTGTTGTCATCCATTGTAGAGTGCTTTGCCATTCATTGTTGAGTTCATCATTGAGCCTTGCCTTCATAGATTTGTGGATGAGATTTGAGTGCTACTTGAGCATGATTGGTTGAGCCTTTGAGAAGGTCTTTGGGATAGATTTTTGGATAGATTTGTGGACAAGTTTTGTGTGAGATTGTTGAGTATTTGAGCAAGTTCTTATGAGCTTGTTGAGCAGATTTGGACAAGTTCTATGTGAGCTTGTTGAGCAGATTTGGACAAGTTATGTGTGAGCTTGTTGAGCATATTTGGACAAGTTATGTGTGAGCTTGTTGAGCATATTTGGACAAGTTTTATGTGAGCTTGTTGAGAATATTTGGACAAGTTCTATGTGAGCTTGTTGAGCATATTTGGACAAGTTTTGTGTGAACTTGTTGAGCATATTTGGACAAGTTCTATGTGAGCTTGTTGAGCAGATCAGTGTGTTGCCTAGCTGAGTAGATCAGTGGATTGCCTACCTAAGCAGATCAATGTATTGCCTAGTTAAGATCATGGATTGCCTAGAGCAGATCAGTGGGTTGCCTAGCTGAGAGTCATGGATTGCCTACCGAGTGTATTGCCTAGCTTTGAGCAGATCAAAGTAATCATTGTATTGGATAAGGATCCTTATTTCTGTGTGAAATATTATAAGGAGATTATCTTGTGGAGTACCCCACATTGGGGGAACCACGTTAAATCTTGTGTCTCAATTGTGTGTGGTGACTTGTGCTCTTGCTTACTATTGCTATCTGAGTTATTAATGCACACTGCTATATTTGGTTATTGCAATTAAGGACATTAATTGATATTGGTTTGGAAAGAAAGTAAAAAGTGGGTGCTATATTGTTCACCCCCCTCTCAATATAAGCTTGTGTTCTTCAATTGGTATCAGAGCGGGTTCCTTCAGAAAGGCTAACAACTTGAGGGTAGATTCTACTGGGTTACAGGATGGACAAATGGTATATTGACAGTGGGTGCTCTAGTCATATGACTGGGTATAAGGATAAGTTCATTTCTTTAAAAGGGAACAACAACGGATCTGTGAGATTTGGTGATAATGCTTCAGCTAAAATCAAAGGGAGAGGAACTTTAAGTTTGGATGATGGAAAGACTACTACACAGGGTGTACTCTATGTTGAGGGTCTAAAACACAATCTACTGAGTGTAAGTCAGCTTTGTGATCGAGGGTACACAATTACTTTTTCCTCTACAGGATGCAAAATCAGGGAAACAAAAATAGGGAAGCTTGTTGCAAATGCAGAAAGAACCAATAACAATCTCTACATGCTCAATGAAATAAAAAAGGAAAAATGTCTTCTATCTCAAGAAGAAGAAAGTTGGTTATGGCATAAAAGGTTGTGTCACTTGAACTTCGATAACATAGTAAGGATAAGCAACAAACAAATTGTCAGAGATCTACCAAAGATAAAAAGACCTTCAAATACAATTTGTGCACAATGTCAGTATGGAAAGCAGACAAGATCAAGTTTCAAGGCAAAATAATATTCCTCTTCCAAGGTATTAGAATTGATTCATACTGATTTATGTGGTCCTATGAGAACCAAAAGTCTACAAGGTGAAAGTTACTTCATGTTGTTCATAGATGATTATTCTAGAATGACTTGGGTTGTTTTTCTGAAAGAGAAATTAGAGGCATTTGAGCATTTCAAAGTGTTCAAAGAAATGGTAGAAAATGAAACAGGAAAGAAGATCAAGTGTTTGTGATCAGATAGAGGAGGGGAATTCATCTCTACATAATTCATTGAGTTTTGTGCAGAACATGGAATCAAAAAAGAATATTCAGCAGCCAGGACTCCACAGCAAAATGGAGTAGTAGAAAGAAAGAATAGAACTCTTGAGAATATGGCCAGAGCAATGCTAAATGAATCAAGAATCTCATATGGGTTTTGGAAGGAAGCAATCAAGTACAACAGTCTATGTTATGAATAGAGCTCAAGTTAGAACAAAGCAACATAAGACTCCATATGAGTTTTGGAAAGGAAGATCTCCCACGGTAAACTACTTCAAAAATTTTTGGAAGTAAGTGTTATATCAGAAGAGAGGATAAGGACTTGGGCAAGTTTGATCCTAGATGCGATGAAGGTATTTTTCTTGGATACTCTACAAAGAGTAAGGCCTACAGATGCTACAATAAAAGAACACATACCATGGTGGAAAGTATAAATGTCAGAGTTGATGAAAGAACAAGAATAAATGAGCCATCTCAGGAAGATATTATTGAAGAAGAAGAAAGTTGTCAGGAAGAAATGGGTGAAGATTCAGATGAAGAAGATTTGCAGAATATACCTTCTAAAACTACATCAAGATATATTCAAAAAAATCATCCAGAGGACTTGATCATTGGCAGCCCTGATGTAAGACGAACAAGAAGAGGAATCATAGGCTCAATAGAACAAGCAAATGTTTCACTACTATCCAAGATAGAACCAAAGGATTTCAGAGAGGCAGAAAATGATGAATGTTGGATTAAAGCAATGAAGGAAGAACTAGATCAGATTGAAAAAAGTAAGACTTGGGAATTAGTTCCAAGACCAAAAGGAAAAAATGTAATTGGTACTAAATGGGTCTACAGGAACAAACTAAATGAAGATGGTCAAGTCATCAGAAACAAGGCAATATTGGTGTGTAAAGGATATGCACAAGTAGAAGGAATTGATTTTGATGAGACCTTTGCACCAGTTGCAAGATTGGAAGCTATACGGATGTTTTTGGCACTTTCAAGCTACAGGAATTTCAAAGTATATCAGATGGATGTCAAATCAGCTTTTCTGAATGGTCATTTAGAAGAAGAAGTTTACATTGAACAACCAGATGGGTTTAATCAAGCAGATAAGCCAGATTATGTGTGTAGATTGAAAAAGGCTCTTTATGGCTTAAAGCAAGCTCCTAGAGCATGGTATTCAAGACTGGATAAATATCTTCGAGAGCAAGGTTTTAGAAAGGGAACAGTTGATAGCAATCTGTATATTAAAAATAAGGGAAATGATTTGATGATTGTGGAAGTTTATGTGGATGATATTATTTTTGGGGGTAGCAATGACAGAATGTGTCAAGAATTTGCAAGAAACATGACTAATGAGTTTGAAATGTCTATGCTTGGTGAATTAACCTTTTTCCTCGGATTACAGATTTCACAATTAGAAAAAGGGATATTTCTTTCACAAACAAAGTATATAAAGGAGATGTTGAAGAAATTCAAAATGGAAGATAGTAAGCCAGTTAGTACTCCAATGGTTACAGGGTGTAAATTAAGCAAAGATGATGAATCTCCTGATGCAAATCAAACACTATACAGATCTATGATTGGTAGCTTGTTATATGTTATAGCTACAAGACCAGATATAATACAGGCAGTTGGTTTAGTGGGAAGATTTCAAGCAGCTCCAAAAGAATCACATGTGACAGCAGTGAAAAGAATACTTAGATATCTCAAAGGAACAATGGAGTATGGTCTATGGTATCCTAGAAGCAGTAAGTTTACTCTCACAACATACACAGATGCAGATTGGGCAGGAAACATTGATGATAGAAAAAGCACAAGTGGAGGAGCATTCTTTCTTGGTGATTGCTTAGTTTCTTGGCTAAGTAAGAAACAACCATCAGTGTCACTTTCCACAATAGAGGTAGAATATATTGCAACAACAACATGTTGTTCACAGGTATTATGGATGAAATAGACTCTCAAATATTTTAGCATAGAACATGATCATCCCATTCCTATTCTATGTGATAATACTAGTGCTATAAGTATCTCGAAGAATCTAGTAATGCATGCCAGAACAAAGCACATTCCAATCAAGTATCACTTTTTAAGAGAACAGGTTACAGAGCAACAAGTAAGATTGGAATATGTTCCTACAAAATATCATATTGCAGACATATTTACAAAACCATTACCAAGAGAAACATTTGAGCATTTGAGAGAACAGCTGGGAGTAAAAGTACTCCCAACCCAAAATTAATCACCTCAAGAGAGAAGGTGGTGAGGGGGCTAAGCTTAAGAGTCATATATTTTAGCCCCATAGGTGTCCCTTTTGCCATTGATGTCAAAGGGGGAGAGATTTGAGTAAGGGGAGAGATTTGAGTTAGGGGGAGCAGCCTCCAAAGAGAGCATTGAGTTAGGGGGAGCAGCCTCCAAAGAGAGATTTGAGTCAGGGGGAGCAGCTTTGATTCTCAGAAATGGTTTTTGCAGTGACTGTGGTGATTTGCATTAGAGGTGTTGCCATCAATGACAAAGGGGGAGATTGTTGGAAATTTGAGGTATTTTATGTTGTCATTGATGTCACATGGATCATTGATGTTACATGGATCACATTGAGTTTTGGTGGCCAAAGTATTTCATAAATAAGCATTTATGATATTTTGGAAAGCATGAATATATACAGGGTTTTTGTGAAAACCAAGGTAGGCAAAATAAAAGGTTTTATTTAAAACCATGGATGGCATATTTGAAATGGGTTTTTCTTAAAACCCAGGTTGGCTTTTCGTTTCATCAAAAAAGGTGCCCCGGTGATGGAGATATTTAATTTTAAATATTTAAGTTTAAATTTTAATTATTTAAAATTTAAATTTAAATTTAAAATTAAAAGTTAATTTATAGTGCCGACGTCAAAAGAAAGGAGGAGGCATATAATATTAAAGTTTAATTTATAGCGCCGATGTCAAAAGAAAGGAGGAAGGCATATATAAATATGCCACCAAATGTTTTGATTTATTCCCTATGTCCTCGATGATGGTGATGCATTCGAATTGCTAAGGAAGTGAAAGGTGCCAGCATGTTAAAGAGTGTGCAAAGGGTGTTCGTTCGAAGAGGGAGCAAAGGCATCGCAACTCATTCGAATCCAATGAAGAAAGGAGGCAATAAAAGTAAGGGAGGTCCCTTACCAAGCACCGTAGGTGCTTGTGGCCTAGCGGCAAGAGGAAGGCGCGTAAGGTGTTGAAGTGCCAGTAGATCCAAAGTTCGAATCCCATCGATGTTGGTTTTGCAAAGTGAAAGGGAGGACTCTTTTGGTGCACGTGGTGTTTGAGGACACGCTCGGAGCAAACAAATAGAAGGTTTGTGCTCACTGTTCTATGTGAGCGGTTGGCTCACGTGGTTGTTGGCACCATGGTTAGAGTGGTGCAGGGGCAGCGACCAGGGATCGAATCCCGCTGAGGACAAAGGCAAGTTAATAATTTTTCCTAATATTTTATTTTTCTAAGGTTGCCCTAGGAGAGATAAGGGTTGTGATGCATGTTGAGAAAAAGAGAGATTTTTGGTGATTTTCCTTTTAGAAGTATATCATATTATATATCGTTGGAAAGCTTATTTCGAGGGCTATTTGATTAACTTGCTTAGAGGGAGAAATAAGGTGTATGTAAAGAGATATTTCTATTTTTGTAAAGGGGTTCAAAAGTGAAGGTTGTTTTGTTCTTTTTCAAAAGTGATTAATTCTTTCATAAGGGGACATGATGCATTTTGTTGAGTAGGAGTGATAAGGTGTTATTTGGATATTGTTGTTATGATATTAATCATGATCTCTAACCCTTGTTGAAAGTTGAAAAAGAAGTTTGTTGAGTGTGGCAGATTTCCAAAGAGGTTTCTTCATCTTCATAAAAGGTATGGGCACATTCTCCTATTGATTGATTATGGTGGTTGATTTCTGAAATATCATTGGAGAGAAAAGGATTGATTGTGGTTTCCTTTTCGAAAGTGGTTGGTTGAATGCTTCAAGGTTTTCTGGTTTGAGAGTTGTGTTTAAACCTTGTTTTATAAGCATAGTTGTTGAAGCCCATTGGTTATGCAAAGAACTTGAAAAGAACATGAGTATCATTGTTATGTGAGATTTGTGGTTGAGCATTGTTGGAAACATTTGAGTTGGTTGATACATGCTTGGACTAGGGTTTTGTGAGAAAGAGATGTCTCTTGTGATGATTGGTTGAGTTGAGTTGATTGAGCCTAGTCAAGTGATTGTGTGAAGTGATTGTTCAAGTTCCATGAAACAAACTATTCTATAATTCTGATTTGAGTTGAGTTGGATTGAGCTTAGAACATATTGAGTCTCTAACAATTCTCTTTATGCTTCTAATGATTTGAGTTGAGATCATTGTGGATCATTGTTGTCATCCATTGTAGAGTGCTTTGCCATTCATTGTTGAGTTCATCATTGAGCCTTGCCTTTGTAGATTTGTGGATGAGATTTGAATGCTACTTGAGCATGATTGGTTGAGCCTTTGAGAAGGCTTTTGGGATAGATTTTGGACAAATTTGTGGCAGTTTTTGGGATAGATTTGGACAAGTTTTGTGTGAACTTGTTGAGAAGATTTGGAGCAAGTTCTGAGTGAGCTTGTTGAGCATATTTGGACAAGTTCTGTGTGAGCTTGTTGAGCAGATTTGGACAAGTTTTGTGTGAGCTTGTTGAGCAGATTTGGACAAGTTCTATGTGAGCTTGTTGAGAATATTTGGACAAGTTCTGTGTGAGCTTGTTGAGAAGATTTGGACAAGTTCTATGTGAGCTTGTTGAGCAGATTTGGACAAGTTCTATGTGAGCTTGTTGAGAGATTTGGACAAGTTCTATGTGATCTTGTTGAGCATATTGAAAGTTGGTATTAGATGCAAGATCAATGGATTACCTACCTGAGCAGATCAATGTGTTGCCTAGTTGAGCAGATCAGTGGATTGCCTACCTGAGAGATCAATGTATTGCCTAGCTTTGAGTAGATCAAAGTAATCATTGTATTGGATAAGGATCCTTATTTTTGTGTGAAATATTATAAGGAGATTATCTTGTGGAGTACCCCACATTGGGGGAACCACGTTAAATCTTGTGTCTCAATTGTGTGTGGTGACTTGTGCTCTTGCTTACTATTGCTATATGAGTTATTAATGCACACTACTATATTTGGTTATTGCAATTAAGGACATTAATTGATATTGGTTTGGAAAGAAAGTAAAAAGTGGGCGCTATACTGTTCACCCCCCTCTCAGTATAAGCTTGTGTTCTTCACGGGAATAGGAACAAGAACAGGAACAGGAATATGGACATGAACAAGAACAGGAACAAGAATACGGACATGAACAAGAACAAAAATATGGACATGAACAGGAACATGAATATGGACATGAACAGGAACATGAATATGGACATGGATAGGAATAGGAACAAGAATAGGAACAGGAATATGAATATGAACAGGAATAGGAATATGGACATGGACAGGGATAGGAATAAGAATAGTCAAAGAAATCAAAAAGATCATATGAGAAGGAAAGAGGATAAATATAAATACCAATGATTGCTGGGAGTAGAAATACTCCCACCCTAGAATTAACCACCTCAAGAGGAGGTGGGGGAGGGGCTAAGCTAAGAGACTCATTCTTAGCTCTAAGCCCCAAAGGTGACCCTTTTACATTGATTTCAAATGGGGAGAGATTTGGTTTAAGAAGAGATCATTGAGTCAAGGGGAGCAATTTCCCAGGGGAGCAAAACAAGAAAAAGGTCAAAGTTTTGGTAAAAAGAATTTGGGTTGCCATCAATGACAGGGGGATATTGTTGGACATTTTAAGTACATAAGTTGTCATTGATGTCAAGAGTGAGTGGTCATTAATGTCAAGCTTTTAGTACTAGTCAGTGGTAGTTCCAGTGGGCAACATTAGTTTTAGGTTCTCTAGTTTCAATTGATCAAGACCCAATTTCAGGAAGTCAGAAGTGGTCTAAAGTGCAAAACACCCAAGTGAATAATATTATAATATTTTTATAATATTATAAAGGAAAGTTTTAAATTAATTATAAATTTATTAATAAATTTTTATTATAAATTAATTTACTTAACTTAAGTCATTTAAATTAATTATTAATTAATTTTGATATTAGTTATAAAGATTAATTTATATTAATTTTTAACTAATCCTAAGAAGGGTTATCAAATTATAATTTGAATTTTTGAAATTCGAATTCTGAGCACCGACATAGGAGAAAATTTCCAAACATGTATAAAAGGGGATCATCCCACCTTAGCAAATTACCATGCCTTCTATTTTTAATTAACTGCAAACTTTGTGAATCATGTTGCATCTAAGTGGAAAGTGTTGTGGTTTTCGTGGGAAATCAACGACACACTAAGCATAAGGTGAAGGAAGTGTTTATTATTCACGTGGGCACCAATAGCCCACACGATGGACTCCCAAGCGCTAAGGTTCTTAGGCTTGGGGAGACAACAGATCGAATCATGCCAAAACCCCTTTTTGGGGAAGCAAAAGGTATGCATTGAAATTGAGCACCAAAAATTTTGAAAGGGTTAGTTGAGTATTCAAAATTTAATTTTTGCATTTTTATTTGGTTTGTAAGGTTGTAAGGGGAGTTATAAGGGTTGTGCAAAATTAAATTTTTGGTGTTATTTGCTTTGTTGTTTGGAAAAGGTAGTAAGGTGTTTTAGAAATATTGTTTGAAGTATTGTGGTGTTGGATATTATTTTAAGTTGGAGTTTATAAGGTGTATCCAAGGAATTATTATTTTCATGTATGATTTTATGGTTGGGAGCAATAAGGTATAGTTGAGCTTTGAGTATTTTTGTGTCTAAGGAATATTTGAGAAAGTGTTAAGAGTGATATTTTGTCATCTAACCATTGAAATTGGAAAGAAGGAAATTGTGATTTAGACAGGTTTTCCAAAGGCACTTCTACATCAAACAAAAGGTATGGTCATATTCTTCCTAGTGAGTGATTTTTGAATGTTGTGAATGGTAAGTTGGAGTGAAAAGGATTTGGTTTAGGTTTTCCTTGTTGAGTGTGTTTTGAATAAATGATTCAAGGTTTTCTGTAATAAAGAGTTTTTGATAAAACCTTGTTTGATAAGCATTGTTGTTGAAGTGAGTAATTGAGTGAAGAACTTGAACTAGGGTTTGTAAAGATCATGAGTATCATTGCTATGTGAAGATTATTTTATAAGCATTGTTTTTGAGGTGATTAAGTTGAGTGAACTTGAACTAGGGTTTGCAAATATCATGAGTATCATTGTAGTGAAGATTTTTTTATAAGCATTGTTTTTTAGGTGATTAAGTTGAATGAACTTGAACTAGGGTTTAAAATTATCATGAGTATCATTGTTATGTGAGATTGATTGATAAGCATTTTTAGAAACATTTGAGTGAGTGTTCATATGCTTGGACTAGGGTTTGTAAGAAAGGATTATTTTATTGAGTGATTGGTTGAGTAGAGTTGGTTGAGCCTAGTCAAGTGGATGTGTTAAAGTGATAGTTCAAGTTCTATGAAACAAATTGTTCTATATTCTGAATTGATTTGAGAAAGAGGTTGAGTGTGGATGAATGTGAAACATATTGAGTCTCTAAAAATTCTCTATATGTTTCTGTGATAAAAGAAATATTAAAAGTGATTGAGAGTTTATGAGTGTGAAGCATATTGAGTCTCTAATAATTATCTATATGTTTCTAAAAGAGTGATTGAAAGTAATTAAGCATTGTGATGAATGTGAAGCATATTGAGTCTCTAAAAATTATCTTTATGTTTCTATGATATTGGACAAGTTCTAGTGTAGAATTGTTGAGAAGATTTGAGGCAAGTCTTTGAGAAGACTTGTGGACAAATCTATGTGAGTTTTTGTGGATGCTTACAATACATATTGAGAGAAAATTTGAATAAGTTATAGTGAGGACTT
This sequence comes from Wollemia nobilis, assembly GCA_028583015.1. Classification (NCBI taxonomy): domain Eukaryota; kingdom Viridiplantae; phylum Streptophyta; class Pinopsida; order Araucariales; family Araucariaceae; genus Wollemia; species Wollemia nobilis. The sequence goes on from JAQPPZ010015100.1 coordinate 15,735,606, forward strand.
TTTGAGCAGATTTGGACAAGTTCTAGTGAGGACTTGTTGAGCAGATTTGGACAAGTTCTAGAGAGGACTTGTGGATAGATTAGTGTGAGCTTTTATGGAAGCTTACAAGGTATATTTAAGATAAGTCTTTGAGAAGACTTGAGAGCAGAGTTGATTGATTAATTTGTTCAAACCTTGAGTTAAGGTTTGGGGTAGATCTAGCAGAGTTGATTTGAGATTAAGTCAAGCTTTATGTTAAGGCTCGAGGAAAAATATTGAGGATAGATTTGTGCTAGATCGAAGAACTATGTTTAGTGCATATTAGAGGATAGATATTAAGGATAGATTTATGCTAGACCGAACGACTATGTTTAATGTAGATCAGAGGATAGAGATTTAGGAAAAAATTGTGCTATACCAAAGGACTATGTTTAGTACAAATTTTAGGATAGATTTTGGTGCATATTTGAGGACAGGTTTGTGCCAGACCAGATATAGAGATTGAGCAGATTTGTTTTAGACCAAAGGACTATTTTTAGTGCATATTTGAGATAGATTTTTGAAGGTGAAAAATTATAGAGGATGATAGTATCTAGTGGATAGAGATCTATTAGCTAGGGTAGTGAGGACAAATGTCTTTAGTGGATAGATATCCATTAGCCAGATCAGTGGGGGAAATAGTTATTTTGGAAGATCACTAGCTAGAGCTAATGAGAAATGAGTTATCTAATGGATAGATATCCATGAAATTGATTAGGGGATTGGTTTCTCCTTTGGATGGAGGTCCATAAGCATTGTAATAGAGAAAGGATTCCCAAGATATTGATTGAAAAATTTTAGTGAAGTATTTTCTCCATGAAGGAGTCGATATTGGGTGAATCACGTTAAATTGGTGTATCTATTTTGTCATGATTTGTGCATTGCTTTGGTTATTGCTATTAATATTTCCATTGATTATATTGGATAATACTTTTTGGGAAAAAAAGTAAAAAGTGGTCTTATATTGTTCACCCCCTCTCAGTATAAGCTTGTGTTCTTTATTTCCAACATCCTCCCATTTGTTGAATACTTTCCATAGGGGCTAAAAACTACCATTGTTAACTGTCAAGGACAACCATACCCATAGATATTCTACACCAAGAATTTTTTTGATTAGGTACAACCTTTGTTAATGAATCAATAGTATTATTCTTTGTATCAAATTTCTCCAACATCACTCGATTCCCTTTAACCATATCTCTCACAAAATGGTACTTGATATCAATATGTTTTGATCGATCATGAAAACCAGGATTGTTTACCATAAATATTAAACTTTGAATATCACTATAAATTCTCATAGCCTTTTTCTTAATATCAAATATTAAAAACAACCTCTATACCCACACTTCTTCTTTACAGGCATGAGTTGCTTTAATGTACTTTGCATCTATTGTGGATAAAGCAACCACTAATTGCTTTTTACTCATCCAACTTACTACCCCTTCAATATTTTGAACACATAATCACTCATAAATATTCTCTTCTCTAGATATCCAGCCTAGTCAACATCCATAAAACCACGTAGACTTATAATATTACTATCTCCAAATTTTCCTTGGTAATAGATAATATATTTTGAAGTTCCACGTAAGTATCTGAATATCCTCTTCACAACAATCCAATGTTCCTTTCTTGGATTGGACATATATTTGCTAACTAATCCTATTGCATGTGCAATATCAGGTCTAGTATAGACCATTGCATACATTAGACTACCAACAACACTAGCATAAGGAACATGACATATTTATTAAATTTCCTCATTTTTTTTAAGATATTGGTCATCAGATAACTTTTGACCAAAAGGATATGGAGTACATACTGGTTTACAATCATGCATCCTAAACCTCTATAGTATCAAATCAACATATTTCCTTTGATTTAATCACAACTTTATATTATTTCCATACCCAAAATAAATTTTGTAGTACCCAAATCCTTCATGTCAAATTCATAAGATAACTAAAATTTTAGTAACTTTATCATCTCCTTATTGTTACCAATTAACATGTCATCCACATACAAAACAATGATAACAAAATTTGTACCTTCTTGTTTAAGATACACTTAGATATAATTTAATTTTTCCAAGCCCAAGTATCAAAAAAATCTATCAAAACTTTGGTTCCACATTCTTGCATATTGCTTCAAGTCGTAAAGAGACTTTTCCAACTTGCATACCAAGTCCTCCTTACCTTTTACCCTAAAGCATTCTGGTTGTGACATATCTATGTCTTCATCAAGTTCACCATGCAAAAATATTGTCTTTACATCCATATATTCTATTTCAAGATTTAAAGTAGCAAAAATAGCCAACATAAATCTAATTTAAGTTAGTTTAGCCATAAGAGAAAAAATCTCACCAAAGTCAATTTCCTCAACTTGAGAAAATCCTTTTGCTATCAGGCAAGCCTTGTACTTCTCCAAGTTTCCTTATACATTGTACTTCTTCTTGAATACCTACTTACAACCAACTAATTTTCTTCTAGGGATTAATTTCACCAAGTCTTATGTATTATTTTTATCCAGGGACTCCATTTCTTCCTCCACAACCCTTTTCCAAGACTTATTTTCACTTTACTGAAGTTCCTCCTTTATAGTCTTGGTTTATTCATCAACAACTGATATATTAAATGTAAAACAAACATTTTAAGGGCTATACCTTTCTGAGAGTCTTCTCACTCGATATAATCTCCTCAAACTTAGAGTTCCAGGTTCTGCATCTTCAGCTTCCTCCTCACCTTCTTCCTCTAAATTTGTAGCACTAGGTTCTACCACAGGTTCTTCCTCTATAGGCCTCTCTCTGTAGTTTATCTTCTTTTGTAGCACTAGCTTCTACCACAGGTTCTTCCTCTTGTTACAATTTTACTTGAATTATTTAAGGTTATTTGTTTGGTTGCATTTCCTATTTTGGAACCACTTTAGTTTCTCTAAATATCACATTACGATTGTAAACAATTTTTTATGTTTCTGGGTTCCAAAACTTATATCCTTTAACACAAATACTATAACCTACAAATATGCATTTTTTATATTTATAGTCTAGCTTAGTCCTTTTCTATTTTGGGACATACATATAAGCATCACACCCAAAAAACCTTATATTATTGAGAGAGGGTATCTTACCAATCCATACTTCATGTGGAGTCTTGTCCACGAAAACTAAGGTGGGAGATCTATTGATGAGGTAACAAGTAGTTAACACGAGTTCTGATCAGAATTTCCTTTTTAACCCTACACTACTTAGCATGCTTCTAGCCTTATTCATCAATGTGTTGTTCATACATTATACAACTCCGTTCTATTATGGAGTAGATGGAGTTATTTTCTACCTTTCTATTCCATAATCCTTGCAAAACTAATCAAATTAATTATAGCAATACTCACAACAATTATCACTTCTCAAAACCTTTATCTCTTTCTCTATTTGATTTTCTACAAGAGCCTTAAACTCTTTAAATTTATTGAAAACATCATATTTGTTCTGTAAAAAATATACTTAGGTCTTTCTTGAAAAATTCATCTATAAATATAACAAAATAGATAGATTTACCTAATGATGGTACTTTTATAGGTCCAAATACATCATTGTGAACTAGATGCAAAATTCCTTTATATCTTGTAGCACTACTAGGAAACTTGACTCGAGTTTGCTTTCCAAAAACACAGTGCTCACAAAAATCAAAATTTAATGGGCAATCATAAATTCCTTCAGCTATACCTTTCATTTTTAATGTTCGAAGACCTTTCTCACCAATATGCCCCATGTGTTGATGCCACAACATTGTCTTCACTATAGGAATACTCGGAGCCACTTCTACCATATTATTCTCCTCTATAACTAAAGAGTTATTACAATCAATACTTATAGTGCTAGCCTCAAGTTTGAATAGAGTTCTTGTATGAACTTCCCTTTCCAACACTAAGACTCCATGAACCATCTTGTAGTTATCCTTATTTAATATCATAGGCATGCCTACATCATTCATCTTTCTCATAGATATTAGGTTCCTTGCCAAACCCAGAATATGCAACACACCAGGAAGGGTTTTAATTCTTCCATATTTTAACATCAACTTGAATCTTCCCCAACCTATTAGTTTATATGTTGAATTGTATCCCAAGAAAACTTCACCTCCATTTATCTTTTCATATTCACAGAATCCCTCCCTATGAGTATTCATGTGAAAAGAAGCACCGAGTCAATAAACCATGAGTCATAGCATTCACTTGAGCACGTTGTAGTTAGAATAATTCCCTTGAATCTTCATTTATGGTCTTCATTTCTACAAAAGTTCCTTCATCATATGATCAGCTATTACTAGCCTTTTTAGATTTGCAATCTCTTTTATAATGCCTTGTTTTACCACACTTCTAGTATTTTCTCTTTTTTGGAACAACATATTTACCCCTAGATCTCAATTTCCTTTCTCGGGATTTATTTTTGCTTCTTTTTCTTGAGAATGACCTCTCACAGCTAAGGCATCATTCTGATGATAATCCTCAGAATATTTTTTTCTCATTTCCTCAAATAGCAATATTTTTACTATATCCTCTACTTTCAATGTAGTAGTATTGTTGATAGCCATAACTAGGTTATCCCACGAATCAGGTAGTTAACAAAGTAAAGTAATACACTTTTCCTCTTCATCCATTTTTACTTCAGTGGAGTTTAATTGACTTACCACAATGTTAAAAGTATTCAAATGTTTAGCCACAGAGTCACCACCATTCATCTAAAGTAAATACTTCTTTTGTAGAAGGATTTTATTTACCAGTAACTTTATTTGATACAAAGTTCTCAAATTATCCCATAATGACTTTGTCGTGGTCTTTGTTGATACATTCAACAATACCAAATTAGATAAGAACAATCTGATAGAACTCCTTACCTTTCTATTGATCTTTAGCCAATCCTCATTTGTTGTTTATGTTGGTTTTATTTTGAAGACCACAATCCATTGATATCTATCAACCAGTAGATCCTCCATCTTAAGTTTTCATACCTCAAATTTTGTCCATTAAATTTTTCAATCTCTACCCATGTGCTTCCCATCATTTGTCTTCACCCAAATTCTTTCACGTATGGATCCCACTCAAGAATTAATTTATCATAGGGTTAAAACCCTTACTCCTTGAACAAAGCTAAAAAACCTAGCTTTGATACCAAATTAAGAACAAAAAGGCCCTAATAAACTAAATCTTGAAAAATAGTAAATACATAATCAAAGGAAATAAGAAGAAGATAATAAATACACATATAACATAGTATTTCACCTGGGAAATCCTTGCAGGAAAAAACCCAACACATTAATATCTCCTTATTGTATAAACTTAACCATCTTGAATACAATAATGTGTATCTCTCATATCTCTTCAAACCCCTATGCTAATGCAATTAAAGAACATCACAAAAACAAATTTTACAATACCATGGGTTCAAATATTTAACCCTAAACAATCCATATGGGTCTAAAAATAGCTTAAGAACCCCTAAAACTTCCATTGGGAGCTATCGCCCCCAAACCCTTGCTTGAGGCCCGACTTGACCTTGAACCTCAATGAGGTTACATGGAGAGTGTCCATTACTTTCTAGAGTTAACCTCACCAAAATAACATGGAGAATATTCAACATATTTCCAACAAGGGGCCTTGCCTAATGAAATTGGAAAGCCATCAGAGAGGTGGTGCTAATGGAAATTCATAGAGGTGGGTAGGGTCAGGGTTGCTTCCTATAACTAGTATGAGGAGGGGCTACATGGATGGCCACATTATTTAGAGATAATGATGGTGCCTCATAGTCTACCTCTTAGTACAACTTGTTCAAATCATCAAAAGAGGCCTTAGTGGCCTTAACATATTGGTGAAATATGTATGGGTCAACATCAAAGGTGGATTCAACAATGCTAGAAATCAACTCATCATGCTTAGGATCCTCAACACCGAGGATCTCATTTTTGCTATCCATGTTTGACACAATCATCATCATTTCAACACACAACTCCTTGGATTGTTGTACCAAATATTATAGAGAGATCCTTGAGAGGACCTTGATTAGAAAGCATGGTGCCTTTGATGTAAGCAATACATAGATGGATCAAGGTGCTCTAATACCAAACTGATATAGAACTAGGAAAGCTTGGAACCTAATAGATTTTTCCATTAAGCATCAAACGTACTTATAGAATTTTATAAACCACAATTGGGAAAAACCATTGGCCCAAAACCATTAATAGAGCAACCAACAAGATAAGGCCCCCAAAAAATATTTGTTAGATACTTTTTAGAAACCTTTCGAATATTAAATTGCAACCTAATTAATTTAATTAAAGCCTAATTAATTAAACCAAATGTTTAACTAATGTTTAATCCTTATCAATTTAATCATTATCTTTAAAACAATTATTAAGGAGATTGATACAAACAATGGAAAGAAAGGACATCAACCAATAATTCAACCATAAATCATCTTTAAGACTTGGATGCTAGCCAGTTAAATTGTCATTTTAGCCTCTACATTGCACCATATTTATTTGAAGACCATTCACTATCAAATCCACATGAATTAGTGATTTCACTTCTCATAAAAGTGGACTTGACCTCTTTTACTCCTTATCAATTTGAATTGACTATTTAGAGAGTGCATACTCGTACCTTTCAAAGACTCACTCTAGTGGAGTTTGAGTGTCCTCATTTTTTTGAAGCTAACCACATCCTATTATATTCTAGGAAATTTTTATTAGATGAATGAGATATACAACTTGTTAAATTGTATTTTTTAGTACCGATAAGAAGGTATAGATGTGCTAATGCATAGTGTAGAAATATTTTAACTCAATCCTAATTGGTTTAGAATGGATAGATTCTTCTTATCTAAAGGAGATGGTATCCTATCATCCTTACAATCATATACACTTCTTATCTCGCTTAAGACAAACATAACCATGATATTCAAGGGAAATTACATCCTATACATCAAACTAAATTGCTAGTTCAATTGATGAACATGAAATAAGTAAAAGAACTTCATCCAATACTCAAGCATACAATCCATTTAATACATATAGTCATTACACAAGCTTTTAAATAAATATAAGAATTATATTACATAAATGATAGTAATCATCCAACCAAGATATATAAAATTGTAGTACAACCAATGATGCAATAAGAGTATATTCTAGTCATGTCAATACACATATATACAGTCATACATTTCTATATTTATTATTTCATGAACAATAATGAATCAAGCATTCATTATGTTGATTAATAATTTGATAACATTTAAAATTTTATAATTGATAAAATTCAGAGATCAAACCTAAATAAACAATATTATATCAACACAAGAAGATATAAGCTTTTACATATATAAGTATATATTTATATATATTCCTCGAAAAAATCAATAACTTTCATTTCAAAGTTTGAAAAAAAATTACAATGAGATGGGTATTTTATACCCTCATATAGGCCTTACTAAATAGTCCCATTAATATCTATTCTAAAATATCCCAACAATGACTCAAATTTCTTTGAAAATTCTATCAAACCTAATACAATAAAAACTATAAAAAACCTAGTGCAAATTTTCAATCATCTTATAGAGTGCCATTTTTGGTACTTCAACCCTATAGCCATTATTAATATTATGAATATGACCTTAATTATCAAAAGACATAAAAAAGAACACAAAAAATATCCTAAACCATGAATTCTATCAAAAGGAAAAAAGTATAAAAAAAGGGCAAACTGTACTAGAATCACAGTCCCACACATGACTCCTTTTAACCAAGTACCAACTATAATATCGAGGAAAAATTTTGTTAGACCATTTGCTTCCTCATTTCGTTCTCTATAGATATTTTTATAAGAGATCTATAAATGATTCTTATAGCAATTTCACTTGCTCATAATAAGGCTGAAGTATCAAATTTTGCATCCCCACTAATCCTAAAACCCAATCCACCACCAATTTTGATTCACCATAAACTTAAAGTTATTTTATCCCTAATCCACTACCATTCTTATAATATCAAAGCCTTCCACTCTTACACATTTTTAGTGCCTTCTTCAAGACCTTATTTGAAGTGAACTTGTGATTTTCATCTTGATATAACACTCTTCTTGTCTCACATCTACCTAGACTAACTTGATAAGCTCCATTGAATAAAGCCCAAGACTTAATAATGTTCATAGTTAAACTACCAACCTAACTTATAGCCTTTAATTTTAGGGATTATTTTATGCCTTCATAAGTATATTTGATTTGAGATAAAACTTGTATAGGTACAATTTCCTTGCTCTCAAACAACATAGAATTTATTGCCAACCACAAACCACATGCCACTATTAATGGAACACACCTATATTCCTTTAATACTTTGCATTTGAACCACTACTGTATATTCTCCAATAGATTACTTTTTTGCCAATTTCCCTTCCTCTTATTCATGGGTAGAATAGACCTCCATGCTTCTTTCAAGAAATCACAATGAACCAATAGGTGATCCATTGTTTCTTCTTCCTTTTTACATAGGCTTCAATGAATTTGACCCTACCAAGACCTCTTTTGCATAACATCCCATGCCAATGCCTTCTTAGCTAATGTTAACTAAGAAATATGATTTTCAAGGGTGCTTTAACCTTCCAAATCCTTCTCCACCACCAAAGGACATCCTCATTATTATCTTCAAGCATTGCCTTGTATCCTTCCTTAATTATAAATTGTCCACTAATTGGGTTCTTTAACCATACTACAAAGTCTTCTTCTTGTCTCAATTTTAGAAAATACCTTGTCATATACCTTGTATCATTGCTCCATTCCTCAACTTCATTTCCTTCCAACAGTAATTGTTCTGTTGAAAGCCATCCCTGATTCCACAAAGTGGTTTTATCTAGAAAAAGATACATCTACTAATACCTTGAGCCCATATCTATTTAGATATTCTATTTAATTTTGAGAGTACTTGAAATCTCCTCCACTCCCTAGCCAAGGGTCTTTTACTAGTCTTACTTTCTTTCCATTTACTATTCTCCAAACTAAAAAAATACCCACTAATAGAAAACCATTCACTAATGCTTTCCAAATAATAGTAACATTTTTTAAATAAAGTTTTTATTTCAAAGAAATAAAGAATACATTCAACGTATATACTTGTAGCTAACACCCTTTGCTACATATTTCACATATATCTAATTTCTAATGCCACCAAAAAAATAAATTTAATTACTGAGGCAACAACTGCCTACGAACCCACAGAGGAGAGGGAATAAAGCCATGACTCTCCAAGATTCCAAGCATAGTTGCTCACTCCAATCGTAGATTCTCATACTGTAAAGGTTGCACCTACCGCAAAACCCCCTCTCGCAATGTTTCACAAGACAACTCAATTACCTTATAGAAACCCCTATTTTTGGTATGATATGCATTCCTAATTGCTCCACCAACAAAGCACGCTTCTACAATTATAAATGTTAACCAGGTTGCAAGGAATAAAACAATAGACCATGCACAAGATCCTCCTAGCCTGAAAGACTTTCCACAACATAGACATCTCGTGACATCCAATATCACCACCTGGCTGAGAAGGAGAAAGAGGAATGCTCCCACTCCATAGCCAGTTGCTATGTCAGAATCATACATAAGTGTAAACAATAATTTGGCTCATCTGTAGGATGCTTCAAATTCTGCTTGTTGTTGGCCCCTGTTCTGAGAGTTGCTTGATTGGCATATCTTTAAAACTCCCTCCCTTAGCTAGGTTCCTTTATTGGCCAATTGGTCTGCTCTCTTATTTAGACTCCTAGGGATGTGTTCAAATTGGATATGGTCAAATTTAAGGTTGATTTGCTTCACTTCTTGATACACCCTTTGGAGCCAAATGGATTTCGATTGGATTTTGTTGTTCAAAAGGTTAATAACCAATTGAGAATCCCCCCTCACTATAAGTTGTTTGATCTCCTTCTCAATTGCCAACTCCATTCCTATCTTAAGGGCATGAAATTCAACAAAATTGTTAGAATTAAAACTAGTTGATTGAAAATAAGATAAAACCTCCAAGCCTTCTTTGTTGAGGATAGATCCCCTTACTCCAAAACTACCTAGGTTGCCTTTGGAGGCACCATCAAACATTAAAAGATGATTTGTGGCTGCCTTCACTTGAGGAAGTAGAATAGAGGTTTTTTTTTATATTGCAAGGGTAAGCTTTGATGGAATCCCTAACTAGACAATGGATTTTGATCTTGGTTTTGTCTATGTTAGGAGCTTCCTCCTTGAATATTTTCCTATTTCTACTAATCCAAATTCCCTAGAGGAAGTATCTAGGAATAATTTTCCAAATTTAGAGCATGGATTTATCATTTCTAATTTCTACAGGAAGGGAGAGACTTCTAGGAGAAATAAACTCAGAAATAGAAGAAAGCATAGGGGCTTCACTCCAGCCAAGAAGACCTTCATGGAGCCTAGTCCATACTTCTCTAGAGAAATGGTATGACAACACTAAATGAGCTAAAATTTCTTCCTAGTTGTAGCATAAGGGACAAATAGATGGGCCAAAAAACCTCTTTTTTTCAGATTATCTTGAGTGAGTTGATGATTGTGACAAGTAGTCCAGAGAAAGAAGTTGACCTTTGGAATAGAAAAAGGAGTCCATATCAAATTCCAAGGGAGGTTACCTACAGAAGTAGAATCCATTTTGGATTGATATCCCTTGTTAATAGTATAAATACCATCTCCACTAGGAGATCCCCAAATGATTACATCTTTGTTTCTAGCATAAGATGGTAGTCTTCCACTCAATTGTAATTTAACCATCTACCAATGAGGTTGTAAATTAGTAGGAAGACCAAGTTGCTCTTCGCTTTTCAACTTCTGGTTGTGCATGATGGAGTTGAGAGTTTTGAAGTTATTGTCCTTTAGCCACTTCTGAAGAGGAGGCTCTATTTGAAGTCTGTAATTTCCTAGAATCTTGTGAGAGAGAGAAACTTCTCTTCCAGAGATGGGATTCCATGATAGTTCTTCAATAATGATGTCTTTGGCCTCTAGAATTCCTTTCCAGATTTTAGATGTCTTTAGAATTTTTGGATTGAAAAAGGTCTCTATTCCAGTTTTCCCATTGCAGTATTTGTGCACCAATGCTTGCACCCACCATTTTGAAGGTTGGGTGATCATTTCCCAAACCAGTTTTGCTTTTAAGGCCAGACTTTGCTTACTTATAGCTTTAATACCCAACCCTCCTTTACTCATTGGCTTAGTTATAATATCCCACTTGATAAGACTGTATTTTCTTTTACCATCTTGTTTACCCCCTACCCAAAGAAATCTTCTCATGATTTTCTCCATCTCATTTAGAAAGGACTTTGGAGCATGGATAATAGAGCATTGGTAGATGGGCAATGCACTGATGACAACCTTTATTAGGGTCATTCTACCATGGTGAGTGAGCCAGACATTAGACCATCCTTCAATTCTCTTCTTTATTTTTTTGATAATCTCATTCCATTGATTACTCTTAATTCTGTTGAAGCCGATAGGAACTCCTAGATACTTGAAAGTGGCATTAGTCTTACTTTGACAACCCAATATTCTCTCTATCTCTTTGACTTCTCTATTATTTTTGCTAGAAAAATGAATAGTAGACTTGCTGAAGTTTATCTTGTTTCCTGTTGCTTCTTGATAAGTTTTGAGAGCCTTTTTTATTCTTATTGCAGTTGCTTTAGTGGCTTTACTCAATAGGATCAGGTCATCTACAAACTAAGCATTATTAATGCTTTGAACCTTCTCATGGATGGGAAGTCCTAGAAGCTTTTTTATACCTCTTTGTTGTTCTAGAAGATGAGATAAACCTTCTGTAGCCAGAATGAATAAATACGGGGAGAGGGGACAACCTTGTCTAACTCCTCTAGAAGCCTGGAAGAAGGAGGTGGGTCTGCCATTAAGCAGGGGAGCAATCCAAGGCCTTGAAATACAAGCAACTATCCATTTTCTGAACTATTCATGGAATCCCATCTTGATAAGAGTTTTCAAGATCATGTCATGGTCTATTCGGTCAAAAGCACTTGTCATATCTACTTTGAGGGCCATATCATTAGATTTATCCTTCCTGCTAGAGTGCATAGCTTCTTGAACTAATATTATACCTTCATAAATCCTTCTCCCTTTCACGAACCCTGATTGGTTGGGAGAAATAATTGAATCTAGCAATGGAAGCATTATGTTTTTAATGATTTTGGAAATTATTTTGTATGAAGTATTACAAAGCGAAATTGGCCTGAATATTTGCAATGAATGGGCATGCTTTTCTTTAGGAATCAGGGCCAAAAAAGTGGAGTTGATTCCCCCATGTATTTGCTGTTTAGTTCTGCTTTCTTCAACCATCTCCAGAAGATCCTTCTTGATTATGTGCCAGAAATCCTAATAAAAATTTACATTAAATCCATCGGGCCCTGGGGCTTTATCACGTTGCATGGAAAAGACCACTCCTTTGAGCTCCTCCATGGTGACAGGTTGGATCAAATGTTCATTGTCCTCTTGCTTCAGAGAACCAGGAATGAGATCAATAAGAGCTTGTTGGTTGTTTGCTTTAATTTCTCCATCTTTGCTCAACAGATTTTTGAAGAAATCAAGAATATGTTCTTTCATTTGTTGTACATTGCTTGATATTGTCCCATCTTCCATTTGTAGCTTTGTTATTGTGTTGTACATATTTCTTTGTTGTACTTTCTTATGAAAGAATTTGGTGTTTTTGTCACCATATTTAAGCCAAATCATTCTAGATTTTATTCTCCAATTGTTTTCTTCTTCTCTTTCCATCTTCAAAATTTGGGTAGTGAGTTCTTTTTGTTCTTGAATGAGACTCTCCTCTCCTCCTCTAATTTCCATTGCAGTTTGAACCTCATTAAGTTTTGCTTTCAGTATGGAGTAAGGAGTATCCTTGGCTTTGTTTTTTATCCATTTTTTGATCTGTTACTTTAAATATTGTATCTTTTTTACCCACTTTTGGGCATAAGTGCCATTTTCCCAACTTTCCTCCCATACATGTTGAACTAACTCTTTAAAATCAGCCTCCATCAACCAAACATATTTATATTTGAAGGGGATGGGGCCCCAATTGGCTTGTTGTTCGAACCCCAAAAGCACTGGTCTATGGTCGGAATGACCATTAGACAAAATTTCTTGAGAAATTTTGATCCTATGATCTAATAGACTATCATCAACAAGGAATCGGTCCAATATTTCAGCAATAAAGTTGGAGCCAAATATTTTGTTAGTCCAGGTGAATTTACCCCTTGTCAGTTGTACATCCATAAGATTGTGTTGTTGCATGAGATCTTCTACAAGTTCTCTATTTGGGTCTCTTATGTAGACCCCCTTTTTTTCTATGGGTTTCAAAACTAGGTTGAAGTCTCCTCCAATTACCCAGTTTTCTTGCTTTGAGTTGGAATACACATTAAGCAGCGCCCTCCAACACCAACTTTTTTCAACTAGGTTGTTAGGAGCATAGATGTTGGTGATGGTGTAAACTTGACCAGAAGGGGTTTTAAGCACTATTTTAAGCCAATGTTAAGTGGCATCTACCAAAATTAAATCTTAATCTATTTTCTAGGCTATTAAAATTCCTCCCAATATCCCTTTAGTTGTTATGGCTAAATGTCTGCTTGAGGGCCAACAAAAACCCATTGTTCTATTGATTCTTTCTAGATCCAGTTTGGTTTCTTGGATCAACAACACATCTGGTTTTTCTTGAATGATCAAGTTTTTAACTCCTAATTTCTTGTTTTCATGTCCTAACCCTCTAATATTCCAGGTGATGAATTTCATCATTAACAAGGATAAAGGGTGGGACAAGAAATTACCTCTTCTTGGAAGTTTTCTTTGAAGTCATCTTTATTGAGTCCTCTATTGTGGTTTGCTTCCCTTTCGCTACACTTTTTGAGGCTTCTCTATCTCTGAGTTCTGCATTTGAAGTTCTTCCTACTCTTGATTTGGTTTTGGCCTTTGGAGAAGTGAAGTTGTTCTCATTTTCTAGGATATTTGCTTCCTGTTCTGGCAAAGGGATTTCTGAAGCTCTTTCTTCTCTTTCTTCCCCTTCTTCCAAACTTGAATGCATTGATTCCTCTTCTCCTTGTTCTTCTTCTGGGATTGCCATGTTTAGCAAGGGGTCCTATTGGAGGAGCTCATCGAGATGCTCAGAGGTGGCTATTGTTGTTTCCTCCAAATATTCATCCAAAAGACTGAACTTGTTCTGAACTTGCATTTTCTCCTTAGGGATTTGTTTTTTGGAACATAAACATTCTTCCCTCTTTTCCTTTGAACTTTAGTAAAGTCATCTTGTTGCTGGACTTGAGCCATAGGCTTTGCAAGGCAGTCCCTCTAGAAGTGCCCGTATTCATGACATTTAGAACACTTGAATGGAATCTGATCATAGTCTAACTTTTGTGTATGTTGCAGCCCTTTGTATGAAAGTGTAATGGCTTCTGGTAGCCCTTCTACCAGATCCACTTCGACACATATTCTGGCCATCGTGAAGTTTTGATATTTTGGCTCTGCTTTCATTCTATAGATGCCAATCTTATTTCCAATAGCCTTCAGTGTTTCTTCCTTCCAGAAATGCAGTGGGAGAAAAGGGAGACGAACCCATACTGGAACTTTGGAAGGAGTCTCTTCCAAGGGGTCAAAGAGAGGATTCCACATGTTCATGTAAAGCCCACAATGACCCATAAACCAGGGGCCAGATCTGAAAATCAAAATTTTCTCCTCCTTAGAGGTGAAAATGGCCATAAAGAAGCCTCTTCCACATAGTTTGATTTCTATTCCTCCTCTTACCAATGTTCTCCATTCTTTATCAATCCATCCTTCGATAGTTTTCCCTATAGGCCATGAACCAGTAAATCTGCAGATCAGAGCCAATGTCGATAGTCCATAAATTTCTTCTCCGATAGCTTCATCAGTTATCTCTAAGGTGGGAACTTCTTCCCACCTTTTCACCATTTTCAAATCGTCCCTAGTTTCTAAGGGTTTTTTTGCCCTAGCTTTTGCTAAAAGGGCGTCAATGGACCCAGATGGGACTGAACCATTTTTCCTGTGAGGGCTTCTTTGAAGGAAGCCATGGCTGTCGGGAGGAGCAACGAGCAGAGGGAAGGGATCCCTAGTGGTTGTCGGGAGGGGCAACGAGTAGAGAATTGTATACTCCAGATAGAATTAGCTAGTGCACACAAGTTTCCAAATGATATTAATTGGTCACTAAATTGATAGGAATTATAATACATGGAACCCAAATATTTCTCCTTAATGACCTCATTCCATAATCCTTTACCAGTTATCAATCTCCAAAGACCCTTAGTATCTAGTACTTTCCTGAAGTTATGTATATTATTAAGCCACCATCCTCATGTTGATTTAGATTTAGAAATATTATTCCATTTAACCAAATCCATTGCATCATTTTTCCTTCTTCACATCCAAAGGACATGAGGTTTATTATATCATATGCAAATAGTAAGTGGGTCCCAACCAGAGAGTTTTTCATTTTAATGCCTTTGATCATGCCAAGTATTTTTTGTTCCTTAATTTTTATGCTCAACCCTTTAGCCATAAGCAATAATAATGGTGGTGAGATGGGGCATCTCTATCTCTGAACCATTAATTAAGATAGTAAAGGAAGCACAATTAATACATCCCATTATCTAATTTACAAAGGGTACACTTCAACCAATATGAATTAATTGTAGCTTGTTGTACAACCAACTTACCCTATCAAAAGATTATGCCAAATAAAGATTAATTATAATTACTTGTTTCTCCCTTTATTTGACTAAATGAAGTGCTTATTGAGCAACACCAATAGCTCTATAGATTTATCTTTTACACAAGAAACCAAATTATTATTTTGAGAGGGTGTATGGAAAAATTCCTTTTAACCTCCTAGCAATAATCTTAGAGATGATTTTATAGAGAGTATTACACAAGGATATATGCCTATACTCCCTAAAATATTTTGGGTTATCCTTCTTAGGAATCAAGGCTAGGAAATTTATGTTGATAGACCTGAGTACCTACCCATAAGTCCTTGATTCCTCAACCACCTATACAAGTGTTCTTTCAATAACTCTTAAAAACCCATGTAAAATTCAATGGACCAACCATCCAGTCCCAAACTCTTCCCATTCTAAAATAATTTAATTGTTGATTGTAGCTCTTCCTTAGTAAATTCTATCATCAAAGCCTATTTGAATTTATCACTAACCATCTTAGTGTTAGCTTAATAATTTCCTCTATATTTGCTTTATTGGATTCTTGATACATTTTCTTAAAGTAGGATGCTCCTAATATAGCTATTTTTGGAAACCTTCTCATATATCTTCCATCCTCCCCTTTCATCTTCCATATGGTTTTTATCATATTTATTTATTTTGGATACTCTTGAAAGAATTTGTATTCCCCTCCTCCTGATCTACCTAAAGTGCTCTACTTTTCATCCTCCACTTTGCATCTTCCCATTCTAGCAATTCCATCTTATTTTTTTCCAACTTCTTGACTTCTAAATTATCCTTATCTAAAAAAACCTCATTGCCTTTTAATTATAGAACTAATTCATATTAGACTCTATGTCAACTATCTTTGCCTCTACTTCCTAATATTTACCTTTGGCTCATGTAATTGTTGTATATTTGGTTCTCCTTAGATTGTTAGAAGATTGAAATATTGTTCTCTCTTATATTATTGGATCAATTTGTCTCCACTCATATTTTACTAAATTTATAAATTTCTCATCTTCCAACCAAATAGCATTGAACTTGAAAGGTCATGCTAGATGCTCTTGATATTTTCTTAACTGAAATAAAATTGGTGAATGATCATATCTCCCAACTTGATATATACACGATCTCAATATTTTTATGAGGTATTCAGACACTAAAACTTTGTCCAATATTTTAGAAATACCATGTCTTCTAGATCTTTGATTCCTCCAAGTTGGAACTAATTTAATGGGTTCTATATCACACAACCCTACATTATAGATTTTCTATAAGGAATATTTAGTGAGGGGATCCATTTTGGCCTCCTCTCCCTATATTTTTGTTCTTTAAGTTACAAAAATTAAGTCCCATCCCACTACTATATTTTATTTTTTAAAACATCTTGTATAAAAAATCTTCCCAAAATATCCTTCTACCACCATAAGGACCATATAGATTGACTACAAAAATCAACATTTTTAACTCCATATAATGTAATTTTGTAGCCACACCTACCTTAATATATACTTTGTTAAATAGATAGAAGGAGAAATTCTATCCTATTATATTCCCCCTTGATATTTTCTTTGAGTCTATCCCTTCAAAGTTTGAATTTGATAGGAGAGATATGAGGATGGCTATTGCTTTTTTTGCATCTAGCATAGTCTCTTGGATTAAAGTTATATTTGGCTTATGAATTTTAAAAAAATAATCTAGGCCCAAAGCACTTTGACATTTAAAGAGAGGATGATCATTGATTCTCTTTCCCCTAGGGATATCCTACTCTAAGAACCCCAACTATGGATTTTTGTTTACCATATAAAATTTCCTTTTTAACTCTTTTTCTATAATTTTTAAGAAGGATTTCCTTCCTATTGTAAACTCTTAATATTGAATTTTCTCAATACCTAATCCCCCTAACACATATCCATACCCAATATCTCCTTTACCTTTTTTAATGCTTTTAGGTTATATTTGTAAGACGATATGCTTGAATGATGGTGATTTGGAGGACTTGATGGGGAAGAGAACCTACTATGCTTGCTTCCTTGGCCTGAAATATCTCTATCTAAAGAGGATAATAACTTACTATGTTTTACACCCTTCTCCTCTACTTATTCTAAGCCCTTGATATAAAGAGGTTGTAGAGTCCCCCTTGGATTTAAAACCCTTCCCCCTTCCTCCTTTTGACCATAATATTTCTCCTCCCCGTATTCCTGAAAGGAAGCAACAACGCCACTCTCTTTAAATGTCCTATTGAAACTATTACCTATTAAGACCTTCATATAGAGGCTCAATCCATGACAATATGATATAGTAAGTTTATCATATTAGAATTCAAACCCCCATCCCCAGAAAAGGGTAAGATTGGATTTTGTATTTTATGGATACCTAACAAAATGCCTCCGTACACTTTGTTGGTCATAGGTATGACCTCATTTCCATCATCTAAAACTTCCCTATTATAATCACTTGGATCCAACTCTTCTTATTTTGGTCATTTATGATATAAAATCTTTTTTTAAGTAATTTAGGAGTCTTTACTAGGTCATCCTCTATCTATGCTTTGATAATTGCTACCTCTAAAGTTTTTAGACCATAAAAACCTCCAATTTATTTTGTATAATCCCTTGTCCTCTACTCTCTTAAATTTCACAATATACCTTGACATGACCATAATGATGGCAATTACTACATCAAAATGATACCTCGATGTAGTCAAGCTTCTATAAATAAGACCAAATTTTTTATATGAACTCCATGTTTTTTTGAAACCCTAAACTGAGATCAAGATCCACTAAGATACGAGCTACCATTTTTTGGATACCATTTAAGTTTTTCATATCTATTCCAACGAAAACTCCCAGGGAGTTCTTAGTCTCACGTAACAATATTTCATTCTAGAATTCAAGGGTAAAAATGGTTTATTGACCTAGATAGGATGGTTATTAGTCCTATTAGAGTGCAGATCAAACCCGAGTCCAAAATTTTATATTTAAAATATTGAGCCTACAATTCTATCTTCTATTTTTTATGATTATAGCACCTTCTACCTTTTGGAAGACAAAAACCATCCAACCCTTTGTCAATATTGGATTTTATGGATACCTAACAAAATGCCTCAATAAAATTTATTGATCATAGGTATGACCTCCCTTCCCTCATCTAAAACTTACCTACTGCAATCACTTGGAGCCAACTCTTCTTCTTCTGGTCATTTATGATAGAAAACGTTTCTTTAATTATTTCAAGAGTCTTGACTAGGTCCTCCTCTATCTATGTTTTGATCATTGCTACCTCTAAAATTTTTAGACCATAAGAACCTCCAAATTTATTTTGTATAATCCCTTTCCCTATGGTCTCTTCAATTTCACAATCTACCTTGAGATTATCATAATTATGACAATTACTACATCAAAATGATACCTCAATGTAGTCAAGCTTCTATTAATATGTCCAATTTCTTGATGTGAACTCCATATTTTTTGGAAACCCTAAACTGAGATCAAGCTCCACTAAGATACAAGCTACCATGTTTTGGATACCATTTAAGTTTTTCATATCTATTCCAAGGAAAACTCCTAGGGATTTCTCAATCTTATGCAACATTATTTCATTCTAGAATTCAAGGGGTAAAAAGGGTAGATTGACCTAGATAGGATGCGTATTAGTCCTCTCAAAGTGCATATCAAACCCAAGAGTCCAAAATTTAGATTTTTAAAATATTGAGCCTGCAACTCCATCTTCCATTTTTTATGATTATAGCACCTTCTACCTTTTGGAGACAAAAATCATCCAACCCTTCGTCATCACATGATATGTAGAAGTATATCCCAAAACTTCCAACCAAGTAGCCTTAATCGTTTCTTGTAATTTTTTTAGTTTCATGGAGTAGTGCATAAATCTACCTATCAAAGCTCTATCCTTTAGTTAGAAAACTTTCTCTATCATAAGATCCTCACCTACAACTATTTGGACTAGCTTCTTTCGTAATTTTATACAACATTTTTTATTTTTTCTCCTTTTTTATTAGTTTTTTTATCTTCCAATCCGGCTAGACTACTAGCGGTCATCATATATTTCTTAGGCTCTTCATTGTGTTCCATTACATCCTCTTCATACATTGTTGATTCAATCATCCTACCATTGTCAGTGATCAGTGTTTGAAGTCTACATTGGTTGAGAGTTCTCAGTACTTGGTCATAATAATATAAAATATGTGTTGTTTATATCATCCAAGTCATACATAGATACAAAATTCATTATATTAAAAAGGTTACATATTCCATAGATAATCTATGCAAAATAATATACTGTAAAAACATTGTAGTCTTAAGTCCATAATATTCTCAAGATAATCAAATATGGATAGTCACTTGTTTGTATACTAGAGGTTACAACCATGTAACTTAATACATAATGCATGTATTCTAAAAACATAAAGTCTGGACACACATTCATAAAATCATATTAAATTTATCCTATCTAGATGAAGAAATTCTTATGTATATTATTACTTCAGTCATATTTTGTCCAAACTGTTTGTCAAAATAAATTCATCTGAAAAGTTACTTGGGGTATAGTTTATTATAAATTATTTAGGAACATGTCAACTCTCATCCTTGAGCATGCCATACCTAGGTTCATCCATAAAGGACCTATTTTGCAAGTATCGTCTATAAACCATCCCTGTCCTCTTTTATCTGTATACCTCTTGCCTTCCATGTGATCAAGTTAGAAATAATATTTTCTTTTATAGTGACTACACGAGAAACCCTCTCATATACGCCATATAACAAGCATAAAATAATGATCCATTCATAATGGTGACATAGAAAATATACTTTTATCATGGAAAGGTACTAGTATAGGACACAAAACCATATATAATGATTCATGACCAAGTGCCCATTTATCTTGGCAAGGTATTACATCTAGTACAATGACTCACATATGTTGAGTCCTTGACAAAGCACTAGTACAAATATTTCAACAAGGTGTCCTTACCACTTGGTTCAATAATAAAATAGAACATTTTTTTCATACTTAGTGGTTGTTCATCAAGGTAACACTCCAACTGGGCTTCGTATCAAGTGCATATTGTATAAGTTATTCACGATAATAGTTCATCATGGAAGCACCCAATTAAATAGGTCATGCACAAAGGTTATCTATCAATGCGATATTCTAGTTTGTCAAAGCATAGTTGACATACAAGAAAGACCTAAGTAGGGATTATTTGCAATTTGACCACGTATAGAACATGACAATATATCATATATATATATATATATATATATATATATATATATATATATATATATATATATATATATATATATATATAGAATGATAATCAACAATTCTTCTAGTTTGTTCAAATACAAAAATATGATTATATTTTTTAATAGTTAAGAATTATTCCATTTTTTAAAGATAAACATGATAGTTATCTATTTTATAGTCAAGAATTCATCCAATTTATTCAAGTAAAAAAAGAGGATAATATATATCTTTTGATAGTCAATAATTCTCCTAGTTTATTTAAATAAAAAATAAGGTGATTATTTTTTTGACAATCAAGAATTCTTCCAGTTTGTTCAAATACCAAAAATAAGACAAATGTTTTTTGGCTATTAAGAATCATAACTCAAGTTTAATGATAAATTCAATTTTACTAGTACATTATACATGTCAAAATAGATATGGGGTTTATATATACCCTATGTATTGAGCTCATCTGCTTCTAAGTTGACCTCACAAAATTTTAAATGGAAATACTAAGTGCAAACAATTCAAGAATAAAAACATAGTTTTAGTATCATAATTCCCTGTTTTGTCTCAACGACACACAACAAGTCTCCATCTCATGAGTTAAGTTGTAGCTCTTGGGTCAACTTCATGGAAAAGGTAACCAAAATAATTGTATCTAAATTTAGTCTCCATCCCATGAGTAGTACTTTGATATTAAACTAAAGGAAGTGTTGTTATAGGTATGGATAATTTTGATTTGAAAATTTTATATAGTATGAAGTATAAGAGAGGTGACTTAATAAATAATTTCTCTATTTAGGTTTAGTAAAACCATAACCATTACTGATAGTACTCACTATAGTCTACCTTACAATATAAAAGGGATTTTATATGAACTAAAGATGAGTTAGGATTAAGACTTTTTGTTTTGGATGCAATTAATTATTTTTTCTTATGAGTATAACCCATAATGTAAGCACTTATCTAAAATT
Organism: Wollemia nobilis; assembly: GCA_028583015.1. Classification (NCBI taxonomy): domain Eukaryota; kingdom Viridiplantae; phylum Streptophyta; class Pinopsida; order Araucariales; family Araucariaceae; genus Wollemia; species Wollemia nobilis. Next base: position 15,757,613 of record JAQPPZ010015100.1, read on the forward strand.
CCCTTATTTCATGACTTGACTTTCACAAGGTAAGGTAAGGTAAGGAAGAAGGAAATGGGAGTTTGAATAATTTATCATTATTATGAACTTTTAAAGTTTTAAGTTGAAAATCATCAAGGGTAGGATGATGATACTAGTAAATGCATTAAAGAATTAATTGAGAATATTGTTCATTGATATCATATTGACTTTTATTTTAAAAAAAAGATAAAATTTAAGTACACATTGTTGATTGTTTTATTTTGAGTATGCACATGGGGACCTAAGACCATGAGAGCACTATTAAGTTCCAAGAGGACTCAAATACTTGACCTTTTCACAATGAGCACCCCCACTTTATCATAACCTCTTTCATTAGGTTGAAAAATGACAATTTTTTTTAATATATTAATTAGAAATTGTTTTTTTCTCATCACTAACTTGCCACCTAGACAAGTCCATTCATCACACTTAATTAAAAATCTAGTTATGAAGAAGGTCAGTACAAGCAATGGTAATAATGGGCACCAATAAGTAATTCAACCATCAATCATATTTAAGTCCTGGTCAGGCTATTACACTAGCCTCTACACTACACCATATCCATCCAAATAGCATTCACTACCAATTCCACTCGATCTAATAATTTCACTTCTCACCAAAGTAGAGTTGAACTTTTTTACTTATTGCCAACTCAATTTGATTACTTTAGAGAGTACCTACTCATTCCTATTGAAGAAAAACTCTAGTAGAGTTTCAATGCCCTTATTTGGTTGAATCCAACCATCTCATATTACCTTTCAATTAAGTGTTACAATGGTAATAAAAGTCATCAATAAATAATTTTACCATCAATTGTATTTAAGACCTAGATGACAGCAATTTAGGCTATGATACTAGCCTCTACACTAAATCATATCCATCCAAATACCATTCACTATCAATTTCACTTGGTCTAGTAATTTCACTTCTCACAAAAGTAGATTTGTCCTCTTTCACTTATTGCTAACTTAGTTTGATAACTTTAGAGAGCACATAATCATATCTATCGAAGACACACTCTAGTGGAGTTTGAATGTCCTTATTGAGTTTAATCCAACCACCTCCTATTACCTTCTAAGGAAGTGTTATTAGATGACTAACCTATAAACTTAATCCATTCTAGTTTTAAGCATGAAAAGAAGGTAAAAATGTGCTAATGCATGGTTTAATAATATTTTAACTCAATCCTAATTGGTTTAGAATAGATGAATTTTTCTTACCTAGAGGATAGGACCTTCAATCATCCTTACAAGCATATAAACTCTCTAAATACAAGAGTATATCACATAAGATAGGCATATCCATAATTTTCAAGGAAAATTGCATCTCATACATCAAACCAAATGGCTAGTTCAATTGGTGAATATGAAGAAAAAAAATCCATCCACTACTCGACATACAAGTCATTTAAAACATATAATCATCACACTAGCCTTTAAATGAATACAAGAATTGTGTTACATCAATGATACTAATAATTCAAACATAATGTATAGAAGTGTAATCCAAATGATGTAATAAAAGTGTAATCCAATCATGTCAATACACATATAACCAACCATACATTTTTAAATTAATTCATGAACAATAATGGACCAAGTATTCATTATGATGATTAATAATATGATAACATTAAAATTTCTCAAATAAAAAATTTCATAGATTAAACCTAAACAAATGAAATTAGATGAACATGAGAAGATATAAGATTTTTTTATACATACACACACATATATAGAAGATAAGTCATCAACACATGGTCAAAATAAGATAAAAGATATGTTTTCCAAGTTATTTATAGATACATCAATTATTAGATTAGAAAGGTTACATATTCCATCATTTTTGTGCAAAATCATACATTGAAACAATAGTACAATCTTAAACCCATTATATGCTCAAGATAATAAAAAATTGATAGTCACTTGCTTGTATACTAATAGTTACAACCAAATAATATGTTATTGATCTAATATTAGGAAAACACTACTATAACAACTCGACAAGATGACATATCAATTTGGAAACTATTGTACAATATAAGCTTTCATACAATAGTCATTAGCTTTACATGTATAAGTATGGTAGTTATGTTGTACTCTATAAGTACTTTACTAGTTTATCTCCATGAAGTACTAAGCCAACAACAAATTATATCTAATCAAATAGTGTAGTTCAATGATTACAATCATGACAAAAAAATTTACATAAGAAAACCAAATTTCCAATCTATTTGAATTTGCGTCCACTAATTATCAATATTGATTCAACCATTCCTTAGTGATTACAACCAACCTTAATGGTCATCATACATAAATCTCATAAGTAATACACATGTGAGCCATTCAATTACCAATGAATCTCATTTTTTTTCACCTATGATTTTAGAGAAGGAAAAGCATTATCATAGCAATTTGCTATCCATTAAAGGATTTTTCACCTAGAATTCCCCTTTAATTCTATTCTCTACTTTATAGAACTAACCGTTCAATGAGGAAATCATATATAGAGCACTAACATACTAGAAATAAAATCTTAGATGTGTTAATATATCTACATGACATCACTCATGCCATGCAACTTAACACATAGTTCATGAATTCTAAAAACATGAAGATCAAACACAGTCATTTAATCATCTTAATGCATCCTATCTACATGAAGTGAACTTAATCATTACTTTAAGCATAGTTTGGCCAAATTTTATGTTGGAAAAGTTCCACCTAATGTGTACCTTGGAGAATAATTTATTTAAAATTTAGGCACATGTTTACACTTGTCCTCGAGCATGTCATCCCTAGGTTCAGCAAAGGACTTATTTTACAAGTGTAATTGAAAACTATCAATGTTCTCATGTATCTATATACTTCTCCCATTCAATACAACTATGTTAGAAATTATATTTGCTTTTATAGTGACTTCATAGGATACCCTTCGATATAGGCCAAATAACAACCATGAAACAACAATCCATTCACAATGGTGACATGGAAAAATACAATATTATTCTAATAAGGTACTAATATAGGCCATTAGACCATCTATATCACCAAGTGTCCATTCATCTTGGAAATTTATTAATTTAATACAATGAAACACATATGTTGAGTCCTCCTTACCAAAGTACTAGTATATATCATTGAGAAAAAAGTATCATTTCCACTTGGCATGGTAATAAAACATATCATTTATCTCACACTTAAGGATCATTCATAAAGTTAATACTCCAACTGGTCTTGGTGTCAAGTGCAAGTCATGTAAGTTGTTCATGATAATTGTTCATCATGAAAGCACCTAATTAGACAAGTCATACACAAAGGTTGCCTATCAATGCAATACTAATTTGTTAAAGCATAGTTATTATATAAATAAGATCTTAGTAAGGAATAACTTTTATTTTTTACCAAGTACACACACACATATAAATAAATATATATATATATATATATATATAAAGAGAGAGAGAGAGAGAGAGAAGAATTCTTCTCATTTGTTCGAAGGAAAAAATAGAACAATGATTTTTTTGGTATTCAATAGCTCTTCCATTTTGTTCAAGTACAAAAACATGATAATATATTTTTTCATAGTCAAGAATTTTTTTAGTTTATTCAAAGATAAAAATTGAAAAATAATTTTTTGACATCCAAGAATCTGTCTAGTTTATTCAAAGACAGAAACTAGACAAATATTTTTTGATAATAAAAATTATTAGAATAGAACAATAATTTTTTTAGATGGTCAAGAATAGTTACTCAAGCTTGACAAAAATATCAATATTCCTAATACAACAACCATTCATGTCACAATATATAGAGGAGTGTATATGACCTTAGGTATTAATTTTATTAGCTTTCAACCTAACTTCACACACATATAAAAGTAAATACTACTTACAAACAAGGAGAGAGTCAAATCATAGTTTTAGTATTATAATTCCTTGATTTATCTCAATAACATACAATAATGTTTCATCCAATGAGTTAAGTTGCATATCTTTAGTCAAATTCATATAAAGGTAACCATATTAAGGTGTACCCAAATATAGTCACTGCTTGGCTACTCTTTAGAGTGGAAAAGAAGACAACACATTCCTTTGAGCTTTAACTAGAGAAAGTGTTATTATAGACCTAGACAATTTTGATTTGAAAATCACTATCAATAAATCCTCAAATTGTTACAACCTTTAGAGAGGAATTTTACACGATTTCAATGGCAAAATACAAAGCTTATCATAGTTTAAAATAACACAAGTATAATCAATTTTTTTCTTTTTAATTGCATTCAAAGATGATGCTCAAAATTTAAAAGAACATTCAAACCTAGGTTCATGCTAATATTCTTATAGGCAAAGGTAAGCCAAAAAATAATAAAGTGTACTAAAATCCTCACTCTCTCAAGGATTGGAATGGGATATAAAATTGGGTACCTTGCAAGGTAAATTTCCCTAAATTTAAGAATGGATGGAAGTTGTAGATCAACTCTACTAGTTTTCGCTCCTCTCCACTTTGAAAATGATAGGTATTGATGTCTTCCCTTTTGCAAATTCTATTCTTAATGAAACTCTTCCTTGTTGTCCCCATTATGATAATAAAATAAAGTATGTATCTAAATACTAGTGATCACTTATCAATGTAACACTCCAAATGGTTTTGGTTTCAAGTGCAAGTCATGTAAGGTGTTCATCATTGAAGCACCCAATTAGACAAGTCATACTCCAAATTTGCTTATCAATACGATATATCAAATGCTCAAAGCATAGTTGTCACAAGAGAGACCTTAGTAAGGAATATATTATATTTTGACCAAGAAAAGAACACGACTATATATATATACATATAGTCAAGAGTTATTTTGGTTTTTTCAAAGACAAAACATGACAACCATTTTTTTGACAATCAAGAATTGTCTTAGTTTGTTCAAATACTAAAATAGGACTATATTTTTTGACAATTAAAAATTCTTCTAGTTTGTTCAAATAAAAAAATGTGACTATATATTTTTTGATAGTCAATAATTCTTCTAGTTTGTTCAATTATAAAAACTAGATAGTTATATTTTTAAGAACCACTTCCAACTTGTTTAAAGACAAAAACTATAGGGTTATTTTTGATAGTCAAGAATCATTCCAATTTGTTCAAATACCAAAAATAGGATTATTATTTTTTTGACATGCAAGAATAATAACTCAAGTTTGGCAATAAGGTCAATATTGCTAGCACAATAATCATTCATGTCAAAATAAATATGGGGTATATATTCACCCTAGGTATTGACTTCATCAATTTCTAAGCTAACCTCATACAAATTTAAAACTAAATACTATTTACAAATAAGTAGAGAGTCAAATCATTTTTTTAGTATCACAATTCCTTGCTTTACATAAACACAAGTAATTTTGTATCCCACGAGTTAAGTTGGAGGTCTTGGGTCTAAAGTAATGGGATTAAGGTGTACTTAAATTTAGTCACTATTCCTTTGATATTTAAGGGGGAAAAGTGCTAGTATAGACATGGACAAGTTTGAATTGAAAATGATAACATGCCCTTAAACTCTTACAACCTTCATAGTATGTTTTGCATAAATTAAATAGTAAAACACCAGTCTTATTATAATTTAAAATAAAAACAAGCACAACCAATTTTCTTTTCTTTTTTATTGCATTCAAATATGACACTTAATTTTCAAAAGAACATTCATACCCAGGTTCATGCTAACATTTTTACAAGCAGAAGCTAACCATAAAACAATAAAGCATATTATCACTCTCTCAATAATAAAATGAAAAATTAGATACATTACAAGGTGAATTTACATAAATTTTAGGACATATAGAATCTGTAAAACAACTCTTCTAGTTTGTGTTCCTTTTCTATTCAGAAACATTAGGTATCAAAGTCTTTCCTTTTACAAATTCTTGCCTTAATGCTTCTCTTCTAGGATGTACCTATTAAAGTTCATGAAAGGCTTATTTAAAGAAACTCCCTTTATCTAAATTTAATGTTCCCCCCAGATAAGCAACTACTTCATATAGAAAATTTCCATGGAGAGATCTCAAAATAGAGTATCCTTGATGGATTTTTAAGCCTTAATACTACCACAAATATCATAGGATCAGATATAATATAACCACAATATAATAAGGTCAAGATAATGAGATGATTAGAATAATATGAGCAAATTAATATATAAATAAGACTTATAATAAATCAAATATCATTCAATAATAAGCAACAATATGAATTTAAATAGCCTTAATCATACATGTACTAAGCATGTAGAATAACTTACAATATTAATTACTCAAAATGTATGTAATATTTATTTCTTCACTTTCTCTTACAATGATAGTTCTAATCGTGACTGTGATTGTATCTGTATATCTCTCTTTCATTATGGAGTATTGCCTCCATAATATAGCCATAGTAGTGTGACTCTTTGTATATTTGACTATTCCTTTCCATATGCCAAGTCTCATGACTCTTGGCTTATCTACTTGACACTTGCATACTTGATGAACACTTGACTCTATAATACTTGCACACCTAAACATGACTCTTACACTTCCATAACTTGCACACTCTAATCTAAGATACTTTTGCACATATTTACATTACATATTTGCAATCTTACATATAAGACACTTATGCACATAGACTCAACTTACACTTTCACACTAACTCACATGACACTTGTGCATTTATTTCACATTACAACTTTACATGACACGTGCATTTCCTGCATATTTGTACTTACATAAAAAGGATAATATAACTCACACTCTAAACTATGACTCAACCCTAATATATTATTTATAAATGTACCATGAAGGTACCATGGGGGTACATTAGCATGTACCAAATAATGTAATATACTCCAACACCCTCATGTATTACATTATTTGGTTATTGAAGACTTTAGTCTTCAATCATGGTCTTCATCTCCAAGTGATCCTACAATGTATTTGATATTTTGTGTTTCTCGCATTTGCTTGATTATTTTTAAATTTGGATTCACCTAATTCTTGTGTTTGTAGAAATGTTATTGAATCCAATTTTGTATTTTGTTTCAGAACACTCAGATAATTTATCAAGTTCATCTTGAGATAAAATAAGCTCTTAAGAAAAACCAATTGAATTTAAAGCATATATTCATTTTTGATTGATCATGTAGCCTCTGTTATATTTTAATTCTTGATAATGCATTTATTATTCTCATTTATACATTTGAATTCAATTGATCTTCCACTTTCAACCAATTTAGTAATTGAAATGATATTGGTTGATAATCCTGGAATATACATAACATCCTCTAGTACAAAATCTAAAAATGGTATACTAGGTGTTACTCTACCACTTCCATGAACTAGATATCTCTTATCATCTACAATATTTAAATAGAAATTATCCTTGACTTCTAGACACTCAAACCATTGCAAATTACCAGTCATATGATGACTAGCTCTTGAATCTATATACCAAATATCTTTTTCTATTTGAACTATTTGATTAGATTCACTTGATACTATCTTGCATCTTTGATAAGAGTTTTAAAAAGTATTCTTATGATATTGCCCATTAAATTTAGGAAATTGTCTTTGATCTAGATTTTGTTTTTGAACTTTTCCTTTTATGAAATATGGCTTTGCATTTTGAAAATTTCCTCTATGATAAGTTCCTCTTGACCATTTATTCATTTTTATATTTAAGTTAAAAAACACTTATATTTTCTAGATACAATTTGATTCCTTTGAAGTAGACAACCTTATAACTCCTAGGTTTAAAATAATTCAAATTTCCTAATTTAATTCCTATGGAGTACTAAACCTTATATCTCCCTAGTTTTAGAAACTAAAAATAAATTTTGCAAATTTATGTTTTCCTATGTTTTGAAGTTGAAATCCTTTTATCTTACAACTATATAATTTTGTAAATATTCATTAATTTCAAATATAAACCCAAAAATAAATAACTCTTTAAAAAATTCAAATACTTTTAGAACTTACAAAACATTTAAATATCCTAATTGAATTCCTTATCACTCCAAACTTAGAATCTTAATTAACCCTAATCACTTATCACTCCATAAATAAAATAAATCAACAATCTAAAATATATTATAATTTAATCGTATACCAACTAAATCAACTTTAATATAAATTATTTACTTTTATAGAAATCCTAGAATTAGACTACCTTTGAAATCTCTCTATTTTTGCACACACATATATTCTGTGAATACTTCACCAATGAATACTTGTGTAAACAACTCATAATAGACATTGGATAAACAAGGTGTGGCAATGTGCATGGTATAGTTGGTGAGATATTTCACTTTCCAAAGCATTGCACTCTAGGCTACAGTACAAATGATATGTTACACTCCAAATGCTAGGTGCACGTAGATGTTTATTTTCCCCTAGATGTTACAACCTACTTAGATCTCGTGCTCTTCAATGCTCAAGATTTTCCTTGGATGTTATAACCTTCTCATATCTTGTCCTATGGAACCCTTCAATGCTTAGGCTCTTCCTTGGATATTATGTTGTGTTATACTACATCTATTAGCACTCAAAATTTTTCTTAGATGTTAGAAAACTTCCCTTGGTGCTCAGATTGCCACTTAGATGTTTTGGTTTCTGCTTAGACATTCAATGTTCTTATTTTTGAGCTTAAATTATTGCTTAGATATTTTGGTTTGTTCTTATACATTCAAAATTCATCCTTTATGTTGGGGTCTAAATTGACATGAAGGAAAACTTGAATGATGAGTATGAATCTATGACTTTCTGGGAGGCGCACACTCGCTAATAATAGCTCAAAACCTAACATTGGATGGATCAAATCTTACATTAATCCAAAATCCAAAGTAGGTTGGTATACCTTATCAACTAATTTAGGTTTTGACTCAATTAAGCTCGAATAAAAGTGTAAGTTTAGGGATAGAAATGAGATAAGAGTTAGAAAATAGTTGAATGAATAATGGTCGGATAAAGCTAATAGTATTGACAAATATTGAGAATCCTCTGATCAATCACATTTCTAGTATGCCATACTTTAGACTAACAACATTCAAAACTATTCATCTTCATCATTAAAAATAATAAAACACTTAGAAAATATTTCAAACATCTGAAATGTTAATAATCCAAATAGCATAATTAGATCAACCTTTAGACTGACAGAAAAATAATCTCTCTATAACATTTTTTTAGGCATGAACAATTATAATTTGCTCCAAGTTAGCAAATCCAATATCAGCATAATTGACTAACCATGACAAAATTAGTAGAAATGCATTCACAAAATAAACTCACAATCAGTAAAAACAAAAATCTTGAGGTAAACATCCAAGTAATACTCCTATTAATTTCTCATCAAAATTATAGTAACATATTAGACAAATACTTCGGAGTGAATAGGATTTTGAGGTGGCAGCCTCTTATTTAACCTCAAGAACAAGAATGGAGTTGCACTCCATAAACTCTACAACACTAAGTTGTGCAGGTTGCTTGACCTTCAACATAATCCAGTGGTTGAACTAATTACAGGTTGATCTGGATCATCCCCTATTCTTGATCAACTTTTCATCCATAGATATGTAACTAAAAACATAGGTAAATATTAATTCCAATGATGTTTGGTCTTCCCTAGTTTTTTTTGTTGGCGCTCCTCAGGTTATGCTATTTTCTCCTCATATTTAATATATTTTGGGTCAAATTCCATCAGGTCAGGTTTCACCAGTTTGTCCTTGAAATGATAGCCTGGAAGCAACTTGCACCATCCTTCAAAATGCACTGCTTCATATTCCATCGGGTTGGGTTTGACCAATTTGATTGTAAAATGAGAACTCTACAATAATTAGCATCGGATTTCAAAATCCGCTACTGCAAATTCCATCGGGCTAGGTTTGACTAGTTTGACTATGGAATGAGAGCTTGGAAGCAATCAGTGTCGATTTCTAAAATTTGCTCTTTCAAATTTTTCTAGGTCAGGTTTGATCATGTTGACTACAAAATGAGAACCTGGAAATGCCCTACCTTATTTAAACTTAGGTGATATCCTTTATCTTGGGAACTCTTCATTGTTGGTTGTCTCTTCATCAAGATCTACTTTTCTAATTTCCACTAGATACAATTTGACTAAGTTGACCTTAGAATTTTGATATTGCATTGGGTCTCAACGGGTTTTAATGTTGCATTTCCTTTGAATCCAACATCCACTACTTCACATTCGACTAATTCCTATTTGACTATGTTGACTATGAAATTCACACTCTGGAATATTTTAGCATTTCCAATGCTTAGCAGATTTACCAAACTTGATTTGCATGCAACCTTCCACTATGGGCACTAATCTTGGTCTGAAGTTGCTCTTCTGAATACCGCTACTTTTATTTCCACTGGGCCCTATTTGAATGCACTGACTGAGGAACAAGATCCTAGAAGTAGCCCAATTATCTCTTTAAAATCCACTGGTTCACATCCCTCTAGGTTGGGTTTGATCGCTTTGATCGCATAATTTTACATTGCATCATGAATAGGCAAAAAATACCATAGATATCTTTTCATCCTCCTGTTGGGACGTATTCCTCTTCATCACTCCATTACTCTAAAGTCTGCTAGGTGAGCTGAGTTGACCATGGAATTTTGGACCTTAGTGGAATAATGCATACCCCTGAGGATCCTTCACCTCTTAACCAAAAATTCCAAAAAAATTCTAAGTATGTGGTCTTTTGGACCTACATTTTGGTGCCTCTCGGGGAACTTTGCACGCAAAGATAAGGAACTTAGAGCCTTATTCATTATAAATCTCAATAGAATTTGAGGTAAGAAAGGGTGTAACCAAGGAGGGGGAAAGGGCCATGCAAGGATGTAGGGAAAAGAGATGGTCTTGGAATCAAGAATAATAAGACACAACAAAAATTAAGTGGAGATGAAGTGGGATCATATCAATAGCTGGTAGAGTGAGGTAAAACAAACCTCATAATACTCATGAAATGGAGGTGGTTAGACCGAGCTAGGGATAAAACAAAGTACAAAAACCTCCTTGAAAAAAAAGGAAAACCTAAAAGAGGGAAAATATGGTATTTTTACAAGTGAATAAGAGGAATAAGCACTAGTGTGCTGGGAAAGCAAAGAAAATGAGACTTAAACAACGATAACTAGAGTTACAAAAAATAGGGAACCATACACCACAAATATTTGTGTATGCATACTCCATCATGGTGTAGGCTCCATATGCATAATCCACAAAGGTACAAGATCACTTCCAAGGAAGATAAATTGCTATGAATGACGATTGTTCTTTCATTTTGCATCGATTGCGACATCTAGTGGAAATGAACCATACCTCTTCAAACTGCTCAATATTTCTTCTACCACTTTCCATCCATAGATTTTGATCCATCCTGAATGTTAAATTATTCTCACATAGCCACTCCTCCTTTTATACTCTTCAAATAGGTGCAATGTGAGCTGATGATGTAGAGATCCTACCTTTATATCCTATAAAGTTCTTAATTCACTTCGTTTGGCATTCTTGCTCTCACTGTGTCCTTTACTTTGGTCAAGTCAGCCTATTTCACGCAGGGTATTGCCCATGACATTTTCATCAAGCCTTTGGTTTAACTGTCTAGTATCCATTGGGAACAAAGTTAGAAGACCTCATCATGAGTTAAACCATAAAAACACCAAAATATTGATGTTATACTGTTGGTCGTAGATGTTATCCTTTGAGCTCAATCCTGACTTCTCCATTTTCTTTGTAAAATAAACATAAAATGGCAAGGGCTAGTGATTTCATGTGGACTTGCCTTTGCTTTATTATGATAGTTGTAATCAACCATTTTATTTACTTATCAGTTATGTACACAAAATATGGTGTGTGTGCCCATGCCTAGCTTTAAATTTATCTCATGCATCTATCCTATGAATCTATAATGTTCAAACCAAATGGCTCTGAACTTGTACTTCTTAAAAATTTTACCATGTGATTCATATGTCTCTCTTGTTTGAATGTAATGATGATCTGATCCTTCACATCTAGTGTCATAGGGATAAAATCTCATCTCTATGAGCTCTGTCATTTGGAAGTATCCCTTCCATTGGTAGGTTGTGGCTATGGAATCCTTCTTAGGACACTTATACCTCTGATGTCATGGACCCTTTATTTCTCCATCTATCACCTCCCCATGGGTATGGTCATTGGGCCAAAAAAAACTAATTCTCGATATTTTTTGGGAACGAAAGGGTCTTCATAGCCCATATTTCATTAGAATGATAGCTTTGCAACTGGTCTCCCTGAAGGAGAGTCTCTTCTCTTGCAATATTATGCATAGTGGGTGGAAGACTGGTGTGTGATTGCTTATAATACTCGATTATAAAGGGGTGAAGGTCCTAATTGGCAACCTCAAAAATATTCCTTTTCCCAAATATTTTAATTTGGTTTGTCTCTTTCTCAAGACAAAACCCAAAAGGCTTAATCAAAGCTTTAGAAATGCAAATACCAAATAATGGTGGAACATCGACAACCAAGACATATTGTATCACAAATAGGTTAGGAAGTCCCCACAACATCATTACAAATTTTTTTATAATGCCAATAATCTTAACTGCTTTCCCTCTATACTACAAAAATTTGGGCTCCACCTTCTCAAAAATCAGCTCCAAGCCTTTACATATTTGAAAAGGTATTATAGGTACCTCATCTTCCAAATTTACCAGATAATTATGTACCATCCCCTTGTCAACAATAATTGATACATAACATGGATCTAACTACTTGCTATGGAACCCAAGAGAGTTTCTTTGAGGGATTTCTCTTTTTACTTTGACAAAACCCCTTAAAGAAAGGTCAACCAAATTTACTCCTGAGTGTACTAATAAATCTTCCCTCAAACTTTGCTCTGATTGAGATGACACTTCCAAAAGGTTATGGAATTGATGCACCCTTTCCATTCATTTTTTTGGTGTTATTGCAAGGAAATATAAGTCCCTCATAGATTCAGTCCTCCTCTCCTTTAGGGGTTTTCTCATTAATATATGTTCTTGCATTAGCACTTGAATTTCATCATTTTGATTAGGAACTTGCAGTGTTGTATGGGAATTATTGGTATAATTCATCTGGAAACCTGTTTTTATGTTGTAAACCCTTTCACTGCTTAAGTAACTATAGCCAGGATCTATTATCCACTCAGGACTGGATGAAGAAAATGGGCTTAGGAATGGACTAGCATTGTTAGTCACCTCTTCAAGTTCTGGATACTATTCTTCTTAACCTTCTTCTTTAGCCCAATCTTTAGTGCTCTATGGATTTAAATAGAGGTAGGGGTTGGAATCATGTGATATCGCCTTACCAAGGTGTAGTTCCTCCATTTTCTCATACTCTTGGGAGTACCGTACAATATTTCTTATCTCTTGCTTTGAAATCACTTGGCTAATCCATTGACCTGATAAAAACCCATCACTAGTCTTTTGCTCGACCCACAACTCTGCTTCCTTAACATTTTTGCTTAAGATGCGGATAAAGAAGGTAGGAGAAATCAGGATCAACTTTTTTAGGAGGGAATTTTCCTGCGGTGATTAACATATTTTTTGCCTTCATGGCTTCTTGAAAAACTTGTGGAAATCTCTTTACTTTGGACTATTGGATCATGAGGCTTAAATCAGAATGCAATGAATGGATGTAATACAAGTATGTCTAAGGGTGGGATGGTTGGTATTCTTATGGTATTCTAGTCCACATTATTTTAAAATGAACATTGAACTTGAAGAGGCTCTCATGGAGCGATTTCTTTATGAACGAAAACTAATTGAGGAGCATGAAGAGATCCCCAAGGTCGTCAAACTCATCTATAAGGGATTTGACTAGATTTTCCTACTTTTTGATACTCCCATCATCTAAGGAATTGTACCACAACAACACCTTACCTTTTAAATATAGGACCAACAACCTTAACATCACATCCTCGAACTCTATCTTGTAAACAAATGACAAGGAAGCTATATCTTGACAATGTTCTTTTACAATATTCTCTCTCCCTTGATAATTGGGAAATTTTTTAAGAGCAATTTTTAGAATCTCATATAAAGTCAAGATGTCTAGGGGGTCAGACTCATACCATGGGGGATAATGTTGATTAACCATCCGGCCTACAAACATATAGAATTTAAAATGGGAGTTATATATACTCAAAATAATATTTAAAGGCAACTGGTCATGAGATCTGACTTTACTCCCCAGCATAGTCGCCAAGTGAATTTACTTTCTTTGCTAAATAAGGTCAAGATAATTCACTAAATCTTGATTTTTCTGGGTATTATCAATAAAGAAATGGGTAGGGGAAAAGACAATGTGCCTTTGGTGTCCCACAAAGCGTACCAAAATTATTGGGGTCTGAATTGACATCAAGGAAAACTTGAACTCTGACTATGAAGCTATGACTTTCTAGGAGGTGCACACACGCTAATCATAGCTCAAACCCCAAAATTGTATAGATCAAATATTGCTTTAGTCCAACCTCCAGAGTAGGTTGGTATACCTTGTCAACTAATTTAGATGTTGACTCAATTAAGATCGAATAAAAGTGTAAGTTTAGAGATAGAAATAAGATAAGGGTTAGAAAATAGTTGAATGAATAATGGTCGGATAAAGCTAACAACATTGAAAAATATTAAGAATCCTTTGATCAATCACATTTCCAGTATGCCACACTTTAGACTAACAACATTCAAAACTATTCATCTTCATCATTAAAAATAATAAAACACTTAGAGAACTATTTCAAATATCTTAAAAGTTAATAATAAAAATAGTAGAATTAGATCAAACTTCAAACTAATAGAAAAATAAGGTCTCTACAATATTTTTCTAGGCATGAACCATTCCATTTTACTCCAAGTTAGCAATCCAATATCAATAGAATTGACTAACCATAACAATAATAGTAGAAATGCATTCTCAGAATAAACTCATAATCGATGAAATGAAAAGCTTGAGGTAAACATCCAAGTAATGCTCCTATTGATTTCTCAGCAAAATTATAGTAATATATCAAACACTTCAGAGCTAACCCCTAAAAATGAGGGTTTGACATCTTTATATATATTTAACAATAACAGTAAAAGAAGGAAATATTACAAGGATTTCCATGCCAGATCAGTAGGATTCTAAGGTGGTGGTCTCTTATTTACCCTCAAGAACAAGAATGGATCTACGCTCCATAAAATTTGTAACACTGAGTTGTGTAAGTTGCTTGACCTTCAACATAATTCGATGGCTGAACTGATTATAGGTTGATCTAGATCGTCCCTTGTTCTTGATCAGCTTTTCATCCATAGATTTGTAACTAAAAACATAGGCAAATCTTGATTTCGATGATGTTTGGTCTTCCCTAGTTCTTTATGCTGACACTCCTCAGATTCTACTATTTTCTCATCGTCTTTGAAATCCGTTGGATCAAATTCCACCAGGTCAAGTTTGACCGGTTTGACCATGGAATGAGAGCCTAGAAGCAACCTACACCATCCTTCAAAATATGCCGCTTCAAATTCTGTTAGGTTGGGTTTGACCAATTTGACCATGGAATGAGAACTCTGCAACAATCGGTGTTGAATTTTAAAATCTGCTACTTCAAATTCTATCAGGTCAAGTTTGACCAGTTTGACTATGAAATGAGAGATTGGAAGAAATCAACGTCGATTTCCAAAATCTACTCTTTTGAATTTTGTTGGGTTAGGTTTGACTGTGATGACTGCAAAATGAGAACTTGGAAATGCTTTACCTTCTTTAAAATCCAGCGATATCTTTTATCTTGGCAACTTCACTTTTGGTTGTCTCTTCATCAAGATCCACTTTTCTAATTTTTGTTGCACACCATTTGATTGAGTTGACCACAAAATTTTGATATCGTATTGGGTCTTAGTGGGTTTTAATGTTGCATTGTATTTTAATCCAACATCTGCTACTTCATATTCTGCTAATCCACATTTGACTGTGTTGACTACGGAATTCACACTCTAGTATATTTTAACATTTCCAATGCTTAGAAAATTTACCAAACTTGATTTGTGTGCAACCTTTCGCTATGAACACTAACCTTGGGCTGAAGTTGCTCTTCTGAATCTTGCTACTCCAGTTTACACTAGGCCCTATTTGAATGCACTGATTGAGGAATGAGAGCCTAGAAGTATCCCAATTTTCTCTCTAAAATCTACTGGTTCACATTTCGTTGGGTCGAGTTTGACTAATTTGACCGTGGAATTTTGTATTGCATCATGGATAGACAAAAAATACCATAGAGCTCTTTTCATCTATTGGGACGTCTTCATATTCATCACTCTACTATTCCAAATTTGTCTATGTGAGATGAGTTGATCATGGAATTTTGTACCTCAGTGGAATAATGCACACCCTTCAAGGTCCTTCACCTCTTAGCCAAAACTTTCAAAAAAATGCTAAGTATGTGGCCTTTTTGGGCCTACACTTTGGTGCTTAGATGTTTTGTGATTTGTTGTGTTACTTTTGTAGTGCAATAACTATTATATGCTCTCTCACATAATGAGATACGCTTTCACTTCCATTCTTCTATGGAGTATTATGCATATATTTTCTAGAATGGTGCTTTGACCCTTATCTGTTTACTTTTAGCTTGTTGACTCCATTGTAAATGTAATCTACCCTAATAGCTTTGCCTCTGTAAACATTAACCTGAAAGCCTTCTTGTTCACGTAAGCTAGCCAGATGGTCTTGTCCTTTGTGTTCATCCACTTAATAGTTTGTCTTTGCAAACTATATACCTTGGCCTCTGCACTATTTGATTGATGAGTAACAACAACAATGTAGCCTGAATGAATAACTATTATGCATTGTTTAGTTAGTTAGCTTTCTTTAATATTTTTTACTTGTTGTAGGTGGAGATCATCAAAGCTTAAACAAATGTTATTTTTTTTCTTCATTCCTTTTAGCATGGATTACCTTCTTTCATAACCTTTTTGCTTATCTTTTAATAATTTTTTTACCACTACATATCATGGGCTTCTTATTCTTTTTTATGAGCCATACATATGCTAGCCTCTTTTCTTTTCTATTCACTATACGGACCTCTTTAGCCAGTGCCAAGGTCTATGTGACCTCAAATTTTTCCTCTTTCAAAATATTTCTTGAATTAATGTCAATGTCTAGATGACCTGAATATCCTACAACGCTTTAATGAAAATAAATACTAATCCATTTCTTGAAGCAAACTTACTTTATATAGCTTCAAGAATGATATATCAAACTTATAATATCTTTTGTTCTTCCCTTTATCTTAGGAATATCTAAATTATTTTCAGTCCACTGCTATCTATTTCTATCTACAATTAGAAGCTAAAAAATCTTCTCAATTTATTGTAGGAAGCTTCTCACGCTTCTATTTCTAATCTCTTAATCTCTACTGCAACTCTAATCTAAAATATTTCCTCTATACTATCAAGGTGAATTTGGATTTCCTTGAATTATTTTATAATGTCAAGGTGGCATTGAATGTATATAAATATTCTATCAATATGAAGGGTTGGATATGGTCCTGAATGATAAATTATCTTAAATTTGATTCTACCTCAATCTTCAATGTCAAGGGTTAGCAGTATCCTTGAATGATCAACTATATTAAAGTTGATTAACCATTCAATCAATATAGTCGAGTCCTGGTATTCACTGATTATTCTTCAACCATGAAAATACCCTAGCCTATTCTACTCAATATGACCCTATAATAGAGTTTGAGTCTTACTACCTTCAAAGTAGACAGACTCCTAATCAACTTTATCAAACTCGATAAAATCAATTCACAAAAATGGATAAAATAAACTCTATCAACCTGGGTAGATTCTGGTGATAACTCTAATACCACTAATGTATTTTTAAAACTAGATACTACCATAAATATCATAGGTTAAATATAACATGATTGAATATAATATAGTCACAATATAATAAGGTCAAGATAATGATAAGAGTAGAATAATATGAGCAAATTAATATGTAAAATAAGACTTATAATAAATCAAATAAAATTCAATAATAAGAAGCAATATGAATGTAAATAGCCTTAATCATACATGTACTAAGCATGTAGAACAACTTACAATATTAATTGCTCAAAATATATGCAATCTTTATTTCTTCACTTTCTCTTACAATGATAGTTCTGATCGTGATTGTGATTGTATTTGTATGTCCCTATTTTGTTATGGAGTATTAACTCCATAATATAGCCATAGTAGTGTGACTCTTTGTATACTTGACTATTCCTTTCCATATGCCAAGTCTCATGACTCTTGGCTTATCTACTTGACACTTGCATACTTGATGAACACTTGACTCTATAATACTTGCACACCTAAACATGACTCTTACACTTCCATAACTTGCACACTCTAATATAAGATACTTGTGCACATCTTTACATTATATATTTACACTCTTACATATAAGACACTTGTGCACATAGATTCGACTTATACTTGCACACTAACTGACATGACACTTGTGCATTTCTTGCACATTACAAATTTACGTGACACTTGTACATTTTTTGTACATTTGCACTTACTAAAAAGGAAAATGTAACTCGCACTCTAAACTATGACTCAAATGTAATCTATTATTTAAAAATGTACCATGAAGGTACCATGGGGGTACATTAGCATGTACCAAGTAATATAATATACTCCAACAATCCCCACATGCAAGTAGTTATTTAGAGAAGTGTTAATTACTCATTGGTCCACTCCTTCATTCCCTTAATTAGGATTTTTCCAAGTCCCTAAGAAGAATAATACCCCTTTTCCCTCCTCTTGGAAAATTGTAAGATGACACACATTGTTTTATTGGCCTTATTTAATTAAAAGTAAAGTCTTATTTTAGAATGGATAAAACCTAGAATGCTCATACAATACAAGTAGTATTTTTTTTCTTTTAATAAAGCACATGAGTAAACTAAATATTAAGTGCAAATGCATTTTTTTTACTCAAGACCTGATATGCCTATCATGCAAGTGTATTATATGAACGGTGTGTACATGAGTTCCACTTTTTGTCCATATTATTTGTCAATATTTGATGACTTCTCCTTGATAATATTTTCCCTTCTATCTAGTCTAATGTATATCCTTATCAAACACAACAAATAGAAATGTAGTTAGATACATTTTAAAGTAATAAAATCACTCATATATCAAGTATGATTACCAAATCAACATTCCCAACATTAAATGTAAATTTTATCTCATGCAGAAATCCACATAACTTTCATGCTTTATGAACATAAATTTTAATTATTATTTAAATTTAAGCAAATATTTGGGTTGTAATATCCTCCTCTAGAAATATTTGTTATCGTGATGATAACATTTTATAAGTAATACATAAAAAAATCTATTAATAAGTCAAATTTTAAGTTTTGTAGCAATATCAAATTATATATATATATATATATATATATATATATATATATATAATTTATATATATACTATCAAAGAAATCAATATTTTCCTATATATATCAAACATAATAATCCCAGATCAATACAAGATCAAATAGGAACTCAATAAACCATAATATTACTATCATACAACTATTAAGATCTTAATTTGATACACAATCGTCAATATTAAAACTTTAGATTCAAGTGTTTATGCTATCAACAATAATATCTTAAATAAATCATATAGTTTTCTAGAAAACTATGGTCTCTAAGTCCTGTCAAATTTATTTATATTAAAATTAAATAAAATAATTAGTGTTCACTCAAACAAGTCTAGAAGAAGCCTCCAAATTTCTTCGACATATTCCCATGTAGCACTATATTTTTTCTATAGGTCCCATTGGACCTTGCACAAAGTTACCTCCCTTGCACAAATACAATTTACACATCTTCAAGATCCTCATTAGCTTAACTTAAACCATTCTTGGATGTTGTACCTATAATGATTAT
This sequence comes from Wollemia nobilis, assembly GCA_028583015.1. NCBI lineage: Eukaryota > Viridiplantae > Streptophyta > Pinopsida > Araucariales > Araucariaceae > Wollemia > Wollemia nobilis. The sequence continues at coordinate 15,777,612 of JAQPPZ010015100.1, forward strand.
TAATAAAGTATGTAAGATGCATCAACATGATATGACTTTAACAAGGAGACATGGAACACATCATGGATTTGGGAGAGATCTAAGGGTGGAGAAACTTCTTAAGAAATTAAATTTATTACTTTTATAACCTCAAAGGGTTCAACATATCTAGGATATAACTTGGTTAACTTGCCAAATTTGATGGAGCTTTTTTAAGGTGTAACATTGATAAACACATTGTATTCCATAAACATTTATCTTATAATTTTGTTTTGGTCGACATAAATCTTCTACTTGTTAATGGCTTTCCTTAGTCATTACTATATTTTAAGAACACAAGCTTATACTGAGAGGGGGTGAACAGTATAAGACCACTTTTTACTTTTCTTTTCAATTCAATATTATGCAGTGTATAGATAGCAGTATCAATAGCAGTAATCAAAGCAATGCACAGAACACCATACACAATAGAGACACAAATTTTAACGTGGTTCACCCAATGTGGGCTACCTCCATAGAGAAAATATTTCTTCTAAATATTTCTCAAATAATCTCTTTGGGAATCCTTCCCAATTACAATGTTTATGGACCTCTGTCCAAAGGAGATGTTGATCCCCTAATCTCAAGTTCGTGGATCTCTTCCACAGGAGAACTCTTTCCCCTTCTGCTCTGGCTAGTGATCTTCTAGAAGACTCTGTCTCTCTACTGCACTGATTGGTGGATCTCTCTCCACTTGAAGACTCCTCACTCAGAAGATCTGTCTTCAATTGTCCTAGCTGTTGGATCTCTATCCACTGAGACTCTATCCTCTATACTCTATCACCTCCAAAGCTCTATCAATAGGCTCACTCAGAACCTTCTCAAATATGCTCAATAGGTTCACTCAAAACCTACTCAAATATACTCAATAGGTCCACTCAGAACCTACTCAAATCTGCTCAATAGGTCCACACAGAACCTATCCAAATATGCTCAACAAGCTCACACAGAACTTGTCCAAATCTGCTCAACAAAATCTCAACTCAATCTCATAGAATCATAAAGAGAATTGTTAGAGACTCAATATGTTCTATACTCAAATCCAAATCTCAACTCAAATCAATCTCATAGAAGCATAAAGAGAATTGTTAGAGACTCAATATGTTCTATACTCAAATCTCAATCTCAACTCAAATCAATCTCATAGAAGCATAAAGAGAATTGTTAGAGACTCAATATGTTCTATTCTCAAATCTCAATCTCAACTCAAATCAGAATATAGAATAGTTTGTTTCATGGAACTTGAACAACCACTTCACACAATCACTTGACTAGGCTCAATCAACTCTACTCAACCAATCACCTCAAGGATCAATCCTTTCTCACAAACCCTAGTCCAAGCATGTATCAACCAACTCAAAATATTTCCAACAATGCTCAACAACAAATCTCACATAACAATGATACTCATGTTCTTTTCTAACTCAAGTTCAAGTTCTTTGCACAACCAATGGGCTTCAACAACAATGCTTATAAACAAGGTTTAATCACAACTCTCAATTCAGAAAACCTTGAAGCATTAAACCAAAAACTCTCAAAAAGGTTAACCACAATCAATCCTTTTCTCTCCAAAGATATTTTTAGAAATCAATCACCCACATAAGTCAATGAAGAATATTGCCCATACCTTTTTGATGCCTTATGAGTTGTCCACTAAATCTGCCACACTCAACACACTTTCTTTTTCCAATCTCAACAAGGGTTAGAGGTCATGAGTAATAACACAATAATCAAAATAATATCTCAATAACACCTTATTACTCCTACTCAATAAAAATGCACCAAACCCTCTTATGCAAGAAATAATCCCTCAAAAGAATGAATCAAACTTACTTTTGGAACTCCTTGAAAAAACTAGAAATATCTTCTTGCACACACCTTATTTCTCCCTCAAAGCAATCTAAACAAGTAGCTCTCAAAAATAGCTTTCCAATGATATATAATATGATATACTTCCACAAAGAAAATCAGCAGAAATCTTTATCTTTCCTAGGGCATACCATAACCTTATTTCTCCTTAGGCAACCTTGGCGAGAAAATAAAATATTAAACAAAAATTAAATTTACTTGCCTTGCCCTCGATGGGATTCGATCCCCCGACTATTTTCTTCCCAATGCCTTAGCCGCAGCCAAGCCGTCATTGGGCCATGCACCGTGACGTGTCTAAAAGGGCACGTCCACCATGCAATATCTTCGAACAATGAACCTCCAAAAAACAACAAGCGCGTAGAGCGCTTCTTCCTTGCAATCCAAAAAATAGACCTCACGCGAATCAAACTCAGAACCTCCTCCTTAGCACCGAGCCAACATACCACTAGGCCATGCTGGCCTTTGCGCTTAGGGCTTCCGAATCTTCACAACTTTAACCTTCACGAAAATCGTAAGGCTTTCAAAACAGAAATCTCTTTCGCATGCACTTCAAAAACAATAGCAAGGGATACTTGGTAAATGAATTTGTTTGGCATTTATATAATGCCTTTTGCCTTCCTTAGCATCACGTCGGTGCTTCGAATGAATTCGACGTCGGCGTGATTTAATTTATAATAAATTTAAATTTAATTTTAAATTTAAATATTATAAATTAAAATCAACCTTAGAACTTTGTCTTAAAGAGCCAACCTTAGGTTTAATAAAACCTTAGAACCTTGTCTTAATGCCCAACCTTGGTATTATTTATAAAATTTAAATTCCTTGTGAATTTAAATGATTTATAAATAATTATTAAACCTCCTTTTTAACTTTTGCAATAACCCATCTTGGGTTTTTATAAACCAATCATTTAACCTGTGCTCCCAATAATATTAAAATATTATGGAGCCTTTTTCCTTTCACTTTTGCACTGATGAAGCTTTTTCCTGGATGACTTGGGTGACTTTATTTCTTGCCGAATTCCTTGAGATGAGTGATAACTCTATCAGGTGACATCAATGACAACTCTGACTTAGAGGACTCAAAATGTCCAACAATCTCCCCCTTTGTCATTGATGGCAACCCTTATCCTTTTACTGAAACCTGACCTTCTTTTCTGCTCCCCTGGGACTTTGCTCCCCCTGGCTCAATGCTCTCTCAAATATCAAATCTCTCCACATAACAAATCTCTCCCCAATACACAAATCTCTCCCCCTTTGACATCAATGGCAAAGGGTCACCTTTGGGGCTCGGGGCTAAGAATGAGCCTCTTAGCTTAGCCCCTCCCCCACCTCCACATGAGGTGGTTAATTCTGGGGTGGGAGTATTTCTACTCCCCGAAAGCACTGCTCTTTATCTTTATATTTTTCTCTTCTTTTCTGAGTTTTTTGAATCCTCTCACTATTTCTTTCCAAGTCATCATCCATGTTCCTATCATCACTTCTGTTCCTATTCCTATTCTTGTTTTCATCCATGTTCTTATTCCTGTTCCTATTCTTGTTCTCATCCATGTTCATGTTCCTATTCTTGTTCTTCTCTATGTTCTTTTCTTGTTCATGCTTGATTCTGGAATATTTTCTCTACACCATCTTGCTATGTGACCATCATTATTGCACTTATAACACTTAATGTTATTATTCCTTGGATGTGCAATTGTCTTAGAATTTCTCCTAGTGAAGCCATATCCTCTTCTATCATGAACCCTACAATTTATTGCCTTGTGACCAAACTCATTGCATGAGTAGCAATATCCTTGGAAAAGTTGTCCTTTCCCATATACCTGTCTTTCATGTGTCCTGCACTGTGAAGCCATGTGCCCAAACCTGTGACATGAAAAACATCTTCCATTGAAGAAACCTTGCCTAGACCCCATTGGTCTTCTAGTTCCTCTTGACCTGTTCTGATTGTTGTTCCATCTGAATCTTCTTTGTTCATTGTTCCTGTTCCTGCTGGACTCACTGCAATCTGACTCATCCTTAGGAGTTTCACTTTCACTTCCACTCTCATCTGAGAAACCCTCTTCTGAAGTATCCTCTTCTGAAGTGTCTTCAGAACTGGTAGTTAACTTGTCTTCTTGAACCTGTTTGGAACCAAGACCTGTCTTGTTTGTTGCTCTTCTTTGTATCTTGACTATTTTATCCACACTCTTTGCACTATTTACATACTTGTATAGCTTATTCTTGGAATCCTCTAGATCTTCTTTTAATAGGGCCACTTCTTGTGTTAGCTTTTCACATTCCAAGATCTTTGCTTCTAACTTATCTTTGAACTTGCTTGCCTTAGCTTTTGACTTTTCTAGATCCTCTATGAGCAATAATCTTTCTTCATCACATTCTTGAAACTATCTTTCAAGCTTAGAGTGTTGCTTTCTTACCTTCTTTACTATGTCAAGGGCATAGATAAGTTCTCCCTTGAGATCATATCCATTCTCTACTGAATAATCCTCTATTTGTTTACCTTTGTCCATATCATTACTTCCTTTTGGCTTGTCTTCTATAGAATCACTCACTTCTTCTTCTAATGCCATTAGAAGATTTTCATCTGGTCTATCAAGTGCATCTTCAAAATCATCATCACTGAAACTATAACCATCCCTTGTGCAATCATCTTCAAGATGTCCAAATCTACCACATCTAAAACACTTGAGAATAACTGGAGTCTTTTTCTTAACTGGATCTTTTTCTTCAACCATAAATAAGACTTCATCTCTATCATTGTCTGAAAAACTAGTATCACTATCAACTGAGTACTTACTTGCATTATCCGCATAGTAGCTTCTCTTTTGTCTTTGGAAGAACTTCTTCCCTTGTCTATTTTGTCCATCCTTGCTCTTCTTCTGGTACCTGTGTCTTTTTGATTCCCTGTACCTGTGATCCTATTTTTCTTCTTCATTGTTGCTCTTGGGCTCTTTGCACTCTGTTGCATAATGTCCATACTTTCCACAATTGAAGCACTTAATAGATCTCATATCTATGGGTCTTCTGGAACCTTTATCTCTTCTGCCATAGTTAGCTTCTTCATCACTGGAAGATTCACTGCTTGATTCTGACTTCTTACCCTTTTTATTTTTGTCCACTTTGAATGCAACTTCTTTTGGAGGAATAGGATCTTTTGTTCTTATCTCAAACGTAGTAAGCATGCCAAGCAAAGAATTCCTTGTCAAATAATCACTATCAATTGATGTTTCTATAGCAGAAACCTTTTCACTGTACCTTTTTGGAAGAGTTCTCAATATCTTATCACAAGCATCTGATTCATCAACCTTCATTCCAAGACCTTTCATCTCATGTATGAGTTCATCAACCTTGATGAGATAGTCATGAATGTTCTCATCATCCCGCATTCTTAGGTTCTCAAATTCTCCTTTGAGATTTTTGATCTTAGCCTTCCTAACATTTTTATCTCCTTCATATATGGTATGCAATAGATCCCACATGTCTTTTGTTGTCTTACATTCCATAACCTTCATAGATTCTGATCTATGCAACCCTTTTATAATTGCATTCATAGCTCTTGAATTTGCATGCATTAGAAGCTTACCTTCCTTATCTATAGGAGGATTGGCTCCTGAATCATATCCAAATTCCACTGCATCCCAAACTTCATTGCCAAGTGCCATCAGGTGAAATCTCATCAGTACACACCAATACAAGAAGTCACTCCCATCAAATACTGGTACTGCATTATTGAAGAACCCATCCTTTTGATCCATTGTGTTCTTAGACCGCTTTTCCTTCAAGCTGTCAAACTCTTCTGAAGGAACCCGCTCTGATACCAATTGAAGAACACAAGCTTATACTGAGAGGGGGGTGAACAGTATAAGACCACTTTTTACTTTTCTTTTCAATTCAATATTATGTAGTGTATAGATAGCAGTATCAATAGCAGTAATCAAAGCAATGCATAGAACACCATACACAATAGAGACACATATTTTAACGTGGTTCACCCAATGTGGGCTACCTCCATAGAGAAAATATTTCTTCTAAATATTTCTCAAATAATATCTTTGGGAATCCTTCCCAATTACAATGTTTATGGATCTCTATCCAAAGGAGATGTTGATCCCCTAATCTCAAGTTCATGGATCTCTTCCATAGGAGAACTCTTTCCCCTTCTGCTCTGGCTAGTGATCTTCTAGAAGACTTTGTCTCTCTATTGCACTGACTGGTGGATCTCTCTCCACTTGAAGACTCCTCACTCAGAAGATCTATCTTCAATTGTCCTAGCTTTGGATCTCTATCCACTAAGACTCTATCCTCTATACTCTATCACCTCCAAAGCTCTATCAATAGGCTCACTCAGAACCTTCTCAAATATTCTCAATAGGTTCACTCAAAACCTACTCAAATCTGCTCAATAGGTCCACACAGAACCTACTCAAATCTGCTCAATAGGTCCACATAAAACCTATCCAAATATGCTCAACAAGCTCACATAGAACTTGTCCAAATCTGCTCAATAAAATATCTCAACTCAATCTCATAGAATCATAAAGAGAATTGTTAGAGACTCAATATGTTCTATACTCAAATCCCAATCTCAACTCAAATCAATCTCATAGAAGCATAAAGAGAATTGTTAGAGACTCAATATGTTCTATACTCAAATCTCAATATCAACTCAAATCAATCTCATAGAAGCATAAAGAGAATTGTTAGAGACTCAATATGTTCTATTCTCAAATCTCAATCTCAACTCAAATCAGAATATAGAATAGTTTGTTTCATGGAACTTGAACAACCACTTCACACAATCACTTGACTAGGCTCAATCAACTCTACTCAACCAATCACCTCAAGGATCAATCCTTTCTCACAAACCCTAGTCCAAGCATGTATCAACCAACTCAAAATGTTTCCAACAATGCTCAACAACAAATCTCACATAACAATGATACTCATGTTCTTTTCTAACTCAAGTTCAAGTTCTTTGCACAACCAATGGGCTTCAACAACAATGCTTATAAACAAGGTTTAATCACAACTCTCAATTCAGAAAACCTTGAAGCATTAAACCAACAACTCTCAAAAAGGTTAACCACAATCAATCCTTTTCTCTCCAAAGATATTTTCAGAAATCAATCACCCACATAAGTCAATGAAGAATATTGCCCATACCTTTTTGATGCCTTATGAGTTGTCCACTAAATCTGCCACACTCAACACACTTTATTTTTCCAATCTCAACAAGGGTTAGAGGTCATGAGTAATAACACAATAATCAAAATAATATCTCAATAACACCTTATTACTCCTACTCAATAAAAATGCACCAAACCCTCTTATGCAAGAAATAATCCCTCAAAAGAATGAATCAAACTTACTTTTGGAACTCCTTGACAAAACCAGAAATATCTTCTTGCACACACCTTATTTCTCCCTCAAAGCAATCTAAACAAGTAGCTCTCAAAAATAGCTTTCCAATGATATATAATATGATATACTTCCACAAAGAAAATCAGCAAAAATATTTATCTTTCCTAGGGCATACCATAACCTTATTTCTCCTTAGGCAACCTTGGCAGAAAATAAAATATTAAACAAAAATTAAATTTACTTGCCTTGCCCTCGACGGGATTCGATCCCCCGACTATTTTCTTCCCAACGCCTTAGCCGCAGCCAAGCCGTCGTTGGGCCATGCATCGTGACGTGTCTAAAAGGGCACGTCCACCATGCAATATCTTCGAACAACGAACCTCCGAAAAACAACAAGCGCGTAGAGCGCTTCTTCCTTGCAATCCAAAAAATAGACCTCACGTGAATCGAACTCAGAACCTCCTCCTTAGCACCGAGCCAACATACCACTAGGCCACGCTGGCCTTTGCGCTTAGGGCTTCCGAATCTTCACAGCTTTAACCTTCACGAAAATCGTAAGGCTTTCAAAACAAAAATCTCTTTCGCATGCACTTCAAAAACAATAGCAAGGGATACTTGGTAAATGAATTTGTTTGGCATTTATATAATGCCTTTTGCCTTCCTTAGCATCACGTCGGTGCTTCGAATGAATTCGACGTCGGCGTGATTTAATTTATAATAAATTTAAATTTAATTTTAAATTTAAATATTATAAATTAAAATCAACCTTAGAACTTTGTCTTAAAGAGCCAACCTTAGGTTTAATAAAACCTTAGAACCTTGTCTTAATGCCCAACCTTGGTATTATTTATAAAATTTAAATTCCTTGTGAATTTAAATGATTTATAAATAATTATTAAACCTCCTTTTTAACTTTTGCAATAACCCATCTTGGGTTTTTATAAACCAATCATTTAACTCTGTGCTCCCAATAATATTAAAATATTATGGAGCCTTTTTCCTTTCACTTTTGCACTGATGAAGCTTTTTCCTGGATGACTTGGGCGACTTTATTTCTTGCCGAATTCCTTGAGATGAGTGATAACTCTATCAGGTGACATCAATGACAACTCTGACTTAGAGGACTCAAAATGTCCAACAATATTAAGCTCACTTACTCATCCATTTCTTTTTTAATATCTAGATCTATGACTGATTAGTCCCCCACCACATCCCAAATTAGGTTATTTTGTACTTCCTACCATGGAGTGGTTCAAATGGTGCTATTGTTAGGCTAGGATAATAAGATTTATTATACATGGACTCCATAAAATGCTAGGTGTTCCTCCCACCTATACTATTGATCCATACAATACATACTCAATACGTCTTCTATGACTTGATTTACTTTCTTAGTTTGACCATTGGTCTCTGGGTGGTATGTTGAGCTTATGTTAAGTTTCATACTCAAAGAAATTTTCAAAGTTTACTAGAATCAAGAGGTGAGTCTACTATTTCTATCATATATAATCCTTTATAGTACACCATGTAACCTAAAGATATTTTACACAAACCTTTGTGCTAATACCAAAGCATCATCCTTAAGGTTTCTATTAATGAAATATTTTACCTTGCTTATTTTGTCAACCACCACGAGGATGACATCATTCTTATTATATGTTGGAAATCCTTGCTCAAAATTGATGTATATAACTTGTCATTCTCACTTTAACATGTCATGCAAATATAAAAATCTAGTTGGATGTGCACATTCAACCTTAACTTGTTGATACTTGAGGTATTTTGCTATATATCCTTTGTATCCTCCTTAAGTCCTAACCAAAAATACAATGGATTTGGATTTAATACAATATTTGTCACCTCTAGGTATCAAAAATATTGAGCACAATGTGCTTCCTCAAGGAATATGGTCCTTAGATTAGCAACATCTAGCACATATATATGGCCTTTGAATCTCAAAAGACCATTTATTTCTAATTGATAACTTTGTAGAATGGATTCTAGGTAACTACCTCAAGGTATTTTTCACTCGTTATTAACACTCATCCTCATTTAAATGTCTCAATATTCTCTCTTTAAATTTTGACCAAAGAGTAGTCATTATAGTAATATAACTCCTATGACTAAGTGCATAAACTACCCATTTTTTTCTTGATGCAGGTGATGTCAATTTCATACTCACATAAAAACTCCTACCATCACCATTGTTAGACATTCAAGTTTGGCTAAGTAAAGATATACCTAAGTCCCTGGTGATCAGTTTTCAACTCAAAGGGTTTTCCTAAGAGATAGTGCCTCCAAATTTGTACAACATGAACAATCATTGTTAGTTTTATATCATGTCATGAATAGTTCTACTCATGTAATTTTGAATGCTCTAGACTCATAGGCTATCGCTAAAACTTAATACATCAAGACTCCTAAACCTTATTTCAAGGAAATGGTAATTGGATCAGGTACCCTGATAATAGGTAATGTTGTCAACTTCTCTTTCAACAACCAAACTGCCTCCTTTCACTTCTCAAACTAGACATACTTCTTTTATTTCCATTGAAGTGAGGTTATGGGGTGTTCTATCATGGAGAAACACTTAACAAACCTTCTACAATAGCCAACTAGACCCATGAAGTTGTGGACTTCATGCATGTTCTAGGACGTTGGCCACTCCCTAATGGATTTCATCTTTGTTAGATCAATAGAGATACCTTTTGTAAAAATGATATGCCTCAAGTAATACACTATTTTGTGGAAAAGGAATATTTGTACAACTTTCTAAACAACTTTTTCTTCCTCAATTTTTACATTACCACTCATAGATATGACATGTATTATTCCTTATTGTGGGAGAATCAAAACATCATCCAAGAAAACCAACACAAATTTGTCCAAGTAATCCATGAACATGTTGTTCATCAGGTTCATGAAAATAGTTAGAGCATTTGTGAGTCCAAAAGGAACCACAATGAACTTGTAATGTGCATATAAATTATTGAAAATAATATTTGATATATTCTTTTTATTCTCTTCTTTGATCTTAGTTGATAATATCCTAACTGAAGATCAATATTTAAGAAGATAATTACCTCTTGCATTTGACCAAATAAATTTAATGATCATTGATAGGTCCAATTCGTAATATGGTTGTAAGGAATAGGTGGTTGAGGTGATATATTGTTGAGGATGTGGATGATAAAGTTGTTATGATGGATAAGGATATATTGCATTACCTTGGAATAGCTATGGAGGAATTTGATGTTATTGGTATTGAGCATAGCAAGGTGGAGGATAAGGAGGATTTAATATTTATAAAGAAGGGGGTTGTGGATTCTAATAAGCCCATTGATAATTTTAGAATATTACAAGCCTTATGGAGGAACCTATTGGTTTGGATGATAAGGGTATTGTTGCTTATTTTATTATATCTAACTAATTGGAGGTGGCATTTGTCCCTAGATATATCCTTGGGTACTTTGCATTCCTACGTGACCATCTAACACTTGCAAGTGTTGAGTAAATCCCTAGATCTAATTAAGAAATATTTATCCTTAAGATCCTATATTTTGAGATATAAATTATCTAGGAGGAATATTATATGTGTTGGAAAAGCTATATTTATGTGGACTTTGATATGAACTCATATTAGTATAAGGTGTGATTTGAGTACTTGATGTAGGATATTGGTTTGCAATAAGTGTGCTATGAAAAGCTATAAAATATGGATTATTCATGAGGTTGTTTACATCAAGGGTCATTCCATAAAGAGGGTTAGTATGAGTCAATGTCGAACCATTATTTACCTAGGTTTGGTTTGTGAGAGCAGATGAATAAATCATTTAGTAGCTAAGGAAACCAATTTCTTGGGATGTAGGATTTTGACTAACTAGATTAGTCATTGGAATTTTGTTTTAAGAAAGAGGAATTAGACATAGGAATCTCCTTAATCTCATCATCTTGATGCATCTGCATGACAACTTGCTCTTTTATTTTCCATTTTGCATTCTTTCAATGGTATACAATTAGCTCCAATAATTGATGTTCTTTACCTGATCTTTGTAATTTTAAGCGTGTACTCATAATCTTGTCCTTGTTTGTGTATGCACTTGCATTGAGATATTTTTAGGGTCAAAACCTAAAAATTTACAAAATTTAGTCTTTTGAGCAATTTACCTACAAATTGGAGCAAATCGTTCACAAACTTAGGTGATTCACTAATAAAATTTGAACTTGAAATTTTTTAAAAGTAGAGAACTAAGTGAATCACCTCAATTTTGGGGTGAATTGGTAACCTATGAGGAGTTAGTAATAGCTTTTATTTTTTAGCAAGTTGATTCATAGAGTTTGAGTGAATTACTCTTTGGATTCAACTTGAAGAAATTTCATTGTTCTAGAGTGAATCATTGCATGGATGGAGGCAATTGCTAGCTAGTCTGATCTTTAGTGTAATTTTCTCAAACTTTAGTCCAAATACTTCTTGCCTATAGAAAATTCAAAATTAGAGTCGAATCTAATTTCCCTTGTAATTTTGATGTTGTCGTGATTGCTTGCTTCTCAAAAAATTTAAGATTTTAAAGTTTGTAATGGAGTTGTTATTCATAAAACACTTACAAAAATAAATCATACTAACAAAAAGATATCAAATTTAAGGTAAAATTGGAACTGGGATTGATAAATCAAGACCCCAAACTCAATTCTTTATGGATTTGGAGTGAATATCTAGCAATATGGAGTGAATTACTAGTAATATGCTCCTAGAAATGGACATTGGATAATTTTAAAATGATTGATTCAACTTGAGTGAATCACTCCAAGTTTGGAGTAATTCACTACCTATTTTTAGAATTGGCAAAATTTCCTTCAATTTCAAACCAATTTCTTCACTCATGAGATGCAAATTTAGCACCAAAATCAATAAATTTAGCCAAATAATGATCTAAAGGGTTAGGTCCCACTAGGCATGCCAAAAAATCCATGTTGAATGGTACATAGTGGGGATTTCAATGAGTGTGTTTGTGTGGGGCGAATAATTGGGATGCCAAAAAATTATGTTGAATCAAGGAATAGTTTGAGTTCTAATTTGATCAGCAATGTGTCTCAATTCCAACGTTCTAACAAGTTATTGGATGGAAATGTTGATGGCCCCTTTCAACCTATATATTTAGGCCAACTCCCCATTATACTTGCTAATTTCTAATTTAATCTACTTTAATTGCATGAAATTAACATGCAAAAATTAATGGAAAATAAAACCATAACTACAACAAGGAATTGTATGAACAATCAACACATGAGAATCTAAATAAAAATAATGTTCCCATTCAATTAGTATGAAATGTTAGGGTGAATGACAAGATGGGTAAAATGGCTATGTCTCAATAACTATGTAGTCTATAATCTAGGAGGGAAATGCCATTGATGGAAAGAAAAATACTTTTTAAATTCCTCTCAATTTCATGAGTTACAAAATATAATTTAGGTTTCCCAAAGTGTAGCTCTAAATTATCATGGGTAAAAGATATTTACAATGGAGTTTATGGCTCCTAATTATAGCAGGAGTTTACCCCTAAATTAACTAGGGTGAGAAATTATTACATCTAGTAAAAGTAAAAACTTGGAGGTATTTATAATAAAATAATAAACCTTCAAATGTTACATACCTCTAAAATGCCTATAAGGGTACCCTACATGTAGAAAGGTTAAGAGTCTTGTGAATGTGAAGAGTCTCATATCTAAAGTGTATATATTGAAGACAAAGCATTGTAATGTATAATCAGATAAGCTTTGCAAAACATTGTATTTGCATTGCTTAAGTAAATATATTTATCAATTTAGTGAGTTATTATCATTGTTATTATTGAATGTATATGAAGATTTAATCTTACTGTGAGAAAATTATTTAATTGCTAATAGTGGTATCAAAGCCACGTTAGATTTTTTGAGAGAAGCTTGCAACGAGGGTTGAAATATACACCTGAAGGTTAAGAGATATAAGCCATCATTGTGAATGAAGTCACGCTATTGAATTTGTGATAACTTTCAAAAAAATGAAGGGATGTTTTTAAATAAGTTGAAATATTTAAAGAAATGAATGTTGTTTGGTGATAAATTACTTGAGGAAAGAAATTAATTATTAAAAGGAGAATTATTTGAAGAAAATAAAGAAATTAAGAAAATAAATCTATGAGTAGAGACAAGATAAATAAATTGAATAAGATATTATTTATTGAGAAAGCAAATTGGTGAGAGAAATTAATATTAAGAAGAATATCAAATTGAAGATTTGCAGAAAAGAAGAAAAGAATTTTATTTGAAGAATATAGAAGAATTATTGAAGGAAGAATTTTTTTTTAAATATTGAATTTGGGAGTAAAAAGTATTTCTACTACAAAGGAAATTAATTATTTTAAAGGAAAAATAATTTATTAAAGTTGAAGACATATTTGAAGAAAGTTGAATTAATTATGAAAGTGTCGAATTATTAAAAGAAGTTTATTAATTATTAAAGTGAGCAAAATTCCAAAATTAATATTGAAAGAGAAAATTATTATTCAAAAGTGAATTGAAAATAATTGTTGATTTATCATTTTTTGAAGAAAGGAAAATTATTCAAAGGCTTATTTTATTTGAAATATATATATATATATATATATATATATATATATATATATATATATATTATCAAAAGAATAGGTTTAAAGTAGAGGCACAAACAAGAATATTGAAGATTGATCAATGAAAAATTATTTGAAGGCTATTTATCATAAGGTATAGAATTTATCCTCTCTAAAATAAATTTGGAAAGATCGTAAAATATTTCTTTAAAGGAAATGATATTATTATTTGAAGAATTTTATGAATGCATAAAAAATTTCTTTCACAAAGTCACATATGATTAAAGAGGTAAACTTCATTAAGAATAAAATTTGAAAACAGAGAAAATATTGTCACAAACATGTTTTGAGATGTAGAGAATCAACACAAGGAAATCAAACAGAACCAAAAATTGAGTATGAATATAATTTATGGTATATTTATTCAAGAGCTAAAAATCACATATTAGTCAACCTATATTGGTTTTATACTATTCAAGTAGAAAAAAGTATATTAATTAAGATTGCTAATGACAAAATTTACCAAGTCCAAGAAACAGACAATATTACACTTAGTCTACTTTTTTTAGAATGCACACTAGAGAATGTTCTTTATGTTCTAGGGATAGCAAATAACCCAATTTCAGCATCATAATTATTGTATAGAAGAACAATAGAATTTAAAGTCATCAATGGTAGTAATAAATATCATATCAAAAGACTAAACAAGATAGAAGCCCTTGGGTCCTACAAAAATGATATATTTACTTTAGATGTGATAGAACTTTCACAAAAACATTTAGATCAACTTCTACTAGAAGAAAAATATTAGAAAAGATATTTAATTGAACACAAAATTCTCATGGCAAAAGAACAAGATAGGGTATCAGCAAATAACACTCTACTTGAAAGGATGATAGAAAAATTGAAAAACTTGTTCATTAGTATACTACAAAAGAAAGACACATATGATCTTCAGAGGTTTGATATTTAGTAATATTCTAAAATCTAAAATGGTAGATAGAAGTGAGTTAAAGGTCATGAACGCATATGATAATACTTGTATACATTGTAATTATTTGAGTGGTATTGATGAGATTGAAATAGTCTCTAGTAAAAATGGAAAGCATACTATGAGGAATGTTGCTAAATTGAGTCAAACATTTATGATTATTTTGACCTCAAAGATGTTAAGATGGAAAACATTGATTGCAACAAGGATAATAATGATATTAATGTTGGTTTATATTATTGTGATGACTTGTTCAAAAGTATGACAGGTACAGGTAACAGCTACTATGAGTATTGGGATAGAAACAAGTATCTTTTGAATAAAGACAAAGATAAAGATCCAAAAATATTCAAGAAACAACATCACCATGAAGAAGGATAAAAAGTGATCAAGAAGACCAAAGCAAATAAAGACAATGAATCTTATACCAAATAACGCATTATGGGAGGGGGGTATTGGAAGTATCATATTATTTGGAACTTGGCAAGAATATTGGAAGTACCATGTAAATATTTTAGTTTAGAGTCATGTAAATATTTGAGTCTAAAATCTCATAAATATTTGGTGTCATGTAAATATTTACTATGCATGGAGTTATGTAAATATTTATATTTTAGTAATCATTAGAAATTTATCATTATTATGAGTCAATAAAATATATTTCTTTTATGAGAAATATGAAGAGTCGCATCTTCTGTGAGTTTGAGGAGATGGAGAGTTAGTGAAAGTAGAAAGATGGATAATTTTGTGAATGTGATGAGTCTCATATCCAAAGTGTATATTGAAGACAAAGCATTGTAATGTGTGATCAAATAAGCTTTGCAATACATTGTATTTGCTTTGCTTAAGTATATTTATTTATCAATAATATTTTCGGTGAGTTATTATCATCATTATTATTGAATGTATGTGAGGATTTAATATTGATATGCTATGAGAAAATTGTTTAATTTCTAATGCTAGCATTGTATTTGGAGTCTAACCTATAATGTTTAGTATATATTTGAAACTCCCTTGTTTCGAATTTTTGACGATAGTTCAAAATATTTGTTCATTGTTTAGAAATTTTGAAATCTTAGGTTAAACATCATCATGGCAGGGTAATGATAGTGGTAAATTCATTAAAGAATCAATCAAGAACATTGTTTAATGATATTATATTGAATTGTATTTTTAATTTTTCCTAGACAAAATTTAAGTATATATTTTTATTTTGTATTTAAGATATTTTAGATGTGTACATATACATGGACTTGATATTTTATTAGGACACTATCAAGTATTAAAGGGATTTAAATTATTAACTTCTTTACAAAGAGCAATTTTCATTCCACAACCTTTTATTAGGTTGAAAAAATAGTATTATTATTTAAAAATATTATTTACATATCATTTTATTCTCGTAACTACTTATTTGGTTAGGTTTAGTCATTACACTTACATTAAAAATGAAATGAAATTATTAAGGAGGTTGATACAAACAATGGCAAAACAATGGCAATCATTGATTGCCATTGTTTGTATCAACCTCTTTAATAATTTCACCAATAATTCAACCATCAATCATATTTAAGACTTGGATGCTCGCAAGTCAAATTGCCATTTTAGCCTCTACATTGCACCATATTTATTTGAAGACCATTCACTATCAAATCCACCTAGACTAGTGGTTTCACTTCTCATCAAAGTGGACTTGACCTCCTTTTAATCCTTGTCAAATTAAATTGATCATTTAAGAGAGTACATATTCGTACCTCTCAAAAACTCACTCTAGTGGATTTTGGGTGTCCTCCTTTGGTTGAAGCTAACTACCTCCTATTACCTTCTAGGAAAGTGTTATTAGATGATTGAGCTATACGGTTGTATAGCTCAATCATCTAATAACACTAGGTGTTGTACGCGGCAGAAGTCGTTTAGAGAAAACATGTACGCGTGGTTGCAACGAATTGAAACATCAATAGTCGTTGAAGGAACAGGCATTGAAGGAATATTGACTACTGTAACAACAAATCCAATTTGTACAGACGTATACAGTAGTTTGAGGAGGTGCACCACGTCTACTAGCAGGTTGATGGAATTTGAGCATAATATTCGCAAGGAGAGGCATCGCCACTTGTAAGGGAGCTCAGCAAGCAAAAATATGGAATGAGCAATACGACCAGCTCTACAGTGACATGATCGTGCATTGAATGAGAGGAAGGTGTCAAACCAAGTGAATCCAGTGAGCATACAACGAAGACATAGGGAGATTGATAGCCATTTGAGGAAGCATGTCATCCATGCGTAGCCGTTTGAAGGTCATCTAGACACTAGCTGCATCACTCTAGCCGTTGGCGCCAATTACTAAGCATCGTTGGGGTCCACGTGGCCAAGGAGAACGCATTGTAGAGAGCCATTACCAAAGGAAAAATCATGAAGAAGATATCACGCGCATCAAAAAGATATATCCATTACTATTCTACATAAGAGATTCAGCAAATGGAATTTCTTGAGCTCACATGCGGATAGCAACAGAGCTAAAATGTTACAAAAATAGGAGGACAGATTTAGCATCAAAGAAAAATGTTGATTCAGCTATTGGTGCCCACGTGGCAAGTGTCTTAAGAGGAGGCCAATACCATAACAGGAGTGCTCATACAGGGGCAGAAAGTGGAGCTACATAAGGATTCACAGATCAAGGAGTTAATGCCTAGGAAGATTGCCACCCAGCATAGAGCATTGAATGCTCAAATTTCACACGCCAGAATAGAAGAGTGCATTGTAGACAGATATAGCACAAGGTGGGGTGAATCGAGGAGCAAAGTTAAAAGTCTCATTAATCAACTCATTGCAGCACTCAAAGGTAATTAACAAGGTATTTGCTTTCAATTAAATTGGAGATATAAGGTACATAATTCCAAGGTTCAATTATTGCATTAGAACAATTGCAATCTCAACCAAATAGAAAGCAAACTGAAGATAGAAAAATATACCATTGTCTGAGATTCAAATTTCACTATATTTTGTAAATAATTAAGTAGGAGATATAAGGGTTTCCACTTTAGAGAATTAATATTCATTTGCAAAATATTATTATCTAAATTTTCAAATTAGGGAGGTATAAGAAATAGTACATCAAACATGGCGACTTGGAATTTAGAAATTTGAATTATTGAATAGAGAACCAATATTATTGCTCATTTATAGAGTTGGAATTTATTATACCTATCTCATATTCACATTAGAGAGACAAAAGAAATCCAACCATAGAGAACTCCATTAAATTGAACATTATATCCACTAAGGAGACAAAAGGGATTCAACTCAAACCAAGAAAGCATATTGCACTCAAAATCATTTGGTAGACCAAAGTACTTTACAAAACTTGAGGAATTAAAAAGATCTAATAAAACTTGATCTTTTACTAAAATACTTGGAAGTTGAAGGGTATTCTACCAAGAGTATTACAAGTTTTGTAAACAAGATTTAATATTTGCAAATTTAACTGGAGAGATAAGGTCTACTACACCAAATTAGGATAGTGAATTTTGCAAATATAGTTTACAAAACTCTAATATTATGTCTAGGGAGCCATAAGGTAGCCTACATAAAAAAAAATATGGCAAAGAAAAAGTAGATGAAAAAGAAAACAAGTAATCTAAAACTAGAAACTCAAAAACTAGAACTCCATGAATTGGTAGAATCAACTGAAGAAGAAAACCCATGCCTATAAGAAGAACTAATTTTCATTGGAGAAGACTCGAACTTTTAGGAAGAAGAAATCTACATTCAAGATGAATCACTAGAAAATATTAAGAGATGATTGCAACTACTAAAATGGTGCACACAAAAGATGATAGAAAAAATTAAAAGTCAAAAGAATACATCTATAAGAGAAATAAGGTTCTACAATCAATCATGAGAGAGGCCAAAAAATAAAGTTTCTCAACACTTGGAGATTATTTAAATTCAGAAATTGAAGAAGCAATTGAAAACTCAAAAGATGTTTTCACCTTACCTAATGATATAGGAAAAGTAATGTATATGGCATTACTCTCTAATGATGTTCTCAAAATCAAGAATAGAAGACAAGAGGATGCAATAAAATATTTGAAGAACAGGTATATAGATGAAGAAAATGCTTTAAACAATATACTTGCAGATATTACTAGTGACACAGAAAAAGGAGATTATTCTACACTTCAAAATGCATACAAAGTGTTCTTAGTAATGCTACTGATTACTATGAAGATTTTGTTACTATACCTACCAATCTATGGAGAATAATCTACAAAGGAATCGTCACTCTTAATGTTTCTAATATGAGAGAACAAAAAAAGATGGAAGAAGTAAAGAACAAGATAGAAATGAAAGATGCTTCTAAAGATACAAAGGACTGAAAACCTATGATGGTAGATTCATTTTACAATACCATAGAATTAGAATCACTGATGATTGATTGATGTCATGATACTAGTGATCTTCAAATGAATAAAGATGTAAATCATAATTCTTGTCAAAATGAAAGGGAATATTGCAATGCAAGCATTGACACAAGTTATCTAGATGTAGTTCATGATTGCTCATAAAATTTCATGTTACTAGAATTGACGAAAGTATATATACATATGATGATAGATACAGTGATGCACAGGATCATACTGATGTTGACAAAGATTATTATAATGGTTGTATTGATCATACTAATAGTTTTTGTTTAAATATGATAAGATATGAGGATATAGGATCATGAAAACATGAACAGGGATTGAAAGAATCGATAGCATCAAAAATCAAATCAAAGCATGAAGATCTTGAATATACAGGTCAGACTAGCAACAATAATCAAGAAATAGAATCAATAACAAAGGGTGATAGAAACAGTTGTTGTGAAGGACAGAATGGTCAAAGATATTTGGCTACAGAAAATAGATGCAGTCATTGTAAAAAATATGGGCACGAGATAGAGAGATTCTGGAATCTCCATAGTTGTAAATTTTTTGGAGGAACTAATCATTCCCAAAGATATTGTTTGTATAAAGAAAATAATTTCTTTTACTGGGTATATACAATGACAAGAAACTTCATCAGTAAATTCTCTCAAGTACACTTCTCAAGGTGTAGAGATGGTATCAGGAAAGGTATGAACTACTTCTACAACATAATTGGGAGGAAAATAGTAATAGTACCAAAATCATAATACAGAGTCAAGCAAAATGGTGAAGCTCAAGCAGAGGATCAATTCAAAGACCACTTGAAGAATGAAGACAAATAAAAGATCCATCAATACCTATTTAATGTAATATAGGGGGTGTTAGAGTTAGAGTATATTACATTATTTAGGTACATGTCTATGTACCACCTTAGATACATTATTAGATTAGGAGTTACTTGGGGAAGAAGTAACATATGCACAAGTGTCAATGTGCAAGTTGTAAATGTGCAAGGTGTCCCCTTGTACAGCTAGGTAGAGTGTTGGCCAAGGAATCCTTCTTATATAAAGGACCTCATAGTTCCATTTGGATTATATCACTTCATTCTCAATAATATATGTTGATTTTCTCTTTTTCTCTCTTTCTTGATATGATGGGATGGTACTAAAACCATCAATTATTGTATTGTAATCATTTTAAGCATGTTAATGGAATTCATGACTAATTTTGATATTTCCTCCCCCTCCTGACTCGTCTCAATTCTTGATAGTGTATTTGCATGGTTTTGTTCACTAGCCATAGCTAACATTTTTTGTGTTCAATTGCTATTTGTTGCAGTCAAAACTTGGGGGCCCTAATTCTTTGGTGCGTCACCCCCATAGCTTAGGATATTATTTTCCTACAAAGCATTTAATTTTTTTATTTTTTAGTTTCATTGCAATTGTTTCCTCAGCCTTAGCTTGTGGAGGTTATAATATGTCAAGGATTTAGATCCAACAAGGATCCAACCTCTATTAAAAAGCCTAGAGGTTTCCTTATAGGTAGTCCCCCATTTACGATGCTTCCTATTGTTTTTCTCTACATAAGGCATGGGTGCAATCGTCTAGTCGAGTCCCCCAGCCTAGGTTTAGCAAGTGAATTTTGAGACAACAAAAATTCCTTTCCCATAGTCATGGATAAAATAGACCTCTACACTTCTCTTGGAAAATAACAATGAACCAATAGGTTACCATTGTTTCTTCTTCCTTTCTACATAGACCACATTGACTTGGACTCTACCATGACTTCTTTTGCAAAACATCCCATATTAATGCCTTCTTAGCTAAAGCTAACTAAGAAAAAAATTATTTTCAAGGGTACTTTCACCTTCCAAATCCTGCTTCACCACCAAAGGATGTCCTCATTATTATATTCAATCATTGCCTTGTAAATTGTCTACAAGTTAGTTTCTTTAACCATACTAAAGAGTCTTCTTCTTGTGTCAGTTTTATAAAATTCCTTGTCATACCCATTGTATAATTTCTCCATTACTCAACTTCGTTTTCTTCCAATTGTAATTGTTCTATTGAAAGCCACCTTTGATTCCACAAATTGGTTTATTCCATAGAAGATACATCTGCTAATATATTGAGCCCCTATCTATTTAGATATTCTATTATATTTTGAGACAACTGGAAATCTCCTCCACTCCCTAGCTAGGGATATTTTCCTAATATTACTTTCTTTCCATTTACTATTCTCTAAACCAAAAAATACCCACTAACGGAAAAAACTTTACTAATGCTTTCTAAATGATAGTGGCATTGGTCACTAACTTGATAAGAAGTCTAATCCATTGTTCAAAGGATATGGAACCCAAATATTTCTCCTTGATAACATCATGCCATAATCCTTTACCAACTATCAATATCCAAAGACTCTTAGCAGCTAGTGCTTTCTTGAAGTTATGTATATTCTTAAGCTCCCATCCTCCTATTGATTTAGGTTTAACAATATTATTCTATTTAATGAAATATAGTGCATCCTTCTCCCTTCTTCTTTTTCAAAGCAAATGGATGTATTTCTTCCCTATTTTTTCCACTATTTTAACATAAATTTAAGCAATGGAGTGCCAATATACTATAATGGCATCCAAAACCAATTTCACGAGTGTTAAATGGCCTCCCAATGATAAGCATCTATTGATTCATGAAGTTGTCCTTTTTTCCTCTTTATTGTATGACCAAATCCAATCCTAGTACCCATAATCGTTCAAATTCAGTCTAAACCCCAAATGTTTTAGCTCTTCATCAAACTCAATTACATTGAAGCCAAAAATTTAGCACTGCTTCTTCTTGTCCTAGATATAGTTTATTAAAAACCATATCATTCTTCTAGAGGTTTATTTCCATTCTTATAGTGGCATAATATAAATCTATAAACTCTTTTCATTTTAGTTCTTCTCTTAAGATGCCATTTTAAAGAGGACTATATATGTAAATAGTCAGTGATACCAACCAGAGAGTTTTCTATTTTAATGCCTTTGATTAGGATAAGTCTTTTTCATTCTTTAATCATTTTGCTCAACCTTCAACCATAAGCAAGAATAATAGGGATTATAGTTGGCATCCCTATCTTAGACCTCTACAAGGCTTGAAGAAGCTGAAAGTTGAACCATTAATTAAGAAAATAAAGGAAGTAGAATTAATACAGCCCATCACCCAATTTATAAAGGGCACACTTCAGCCAATATGAATTAATTTGAGCTTGATTACAATCAACTTACTCTATCGAAAGCTTTTTCCAAGTCAAGATTAATTATCATTGCTTGTTGCTTACTTGATTTGATTGAATTAAGTGTTTCCTAAGCAACACCAATAGCTCCATAGATTTATCTTTTACTTAAAAAACCAAATTGTTCTTTTGAGAGGGTGTTTGAGAAAACCCCTTTTAACCTCCTAGAAATAATCTTGGAGATGATTTTGTAGAGAGTATTACACAAGGATATAGTCTTGTACTCCCCAAAGGATTTTGGATTATCCTTATTAGGAATAAAGGCTAGGAAAGTTGTGTTGATAGACCCGAGTACCTACCTATAAGTCCTAAATTCCTCAACCACATTTAAAGGCCTTCCAACAACTTATAAAATCCCATGTAAAATTCAATGGACCAACCATCCGATACCAAACACTTCCCATTCTGAAATAATTTAATTACCGTTTGTAGCTCTTCCTTAGTAACTTCTATCATCAAAGCCTCTTTGACTTTATCAATGACCATCTTATATAGATAATGTGTTGGCTTAATGATTTCTTCTATATTTTCTCTATTGGGTTCTTGATACATTTCTTAAAGTAGGATACTCCTAATATAGCTATTTTTTGAAATATTCTCATATTTCTTCCATCCTCCCCTTTTATCTTCCAGATGGTATTTATCATCTTTCTTTGTTTTCCATACTTTTGAAATAATTTTGTATTCTCATCCTCTTGCTCTACTTTTCATTCGAGTAATTCCCTCTTCTTATTTTTCCAACTCCTTGACTTGCAAATTCTCCTTCTCTTTAAAAACCTCATTGCCTTCATGACTTATCAACTAATTCAATTTGGATTCTATGTCAACCATATTTGTCTTTGCTTCTCAATATTTATCTTTGGTCCATGAAATTATTGCAGATTTAATTCTCCTCATATTTTTAGAAAATTAAAACATAGTTGTCTCTTCTATTATTGGGTCAATATGTCTCCACTCATATTTTACTAAATTTATAAATTCCTCATCTTCCAACCAAATAGCATTGAACTTGAAAGGTCCTACTAGATTCTCTTGATATTTATGTAATAGAAATAAACTCAATGAATGATAAAACCTCCCAGCTTGATCTAAAAACCTATCCAATCTTTTATAAATACCTTGTCTTCTAGATCTTTGATTCCTCCAAGTGGGAACTAATTTAATGGGTTCTACATCACACAACCCTTCATTCTATATTTTCTATAGGAAAGATTTAATGAGGGGATCCATTCTGACCTCCTATCCCTATATTTTTGCTCTTTAAGTTGTAAAAATAAATTCCTATCCCACTTATACATTTTCTTTTTTAATTCTTGTATGAATAATTCTTTCCAAAATACCCTTCTACCACCATAAGAAGCATATATATTGACTACAAAAATTGACTTTCTTAGCTGCACAAAGTGTAAGTATATAACCATAAATTCCTTAATATATACCTTGTCAACTAGCTAGAAGGGAGAATTCTATCCCATCACATTTCTTCTTGATATTTCATTTGAGTCTATCCATTCAAAGTTCTAATTTTATAGGAGAGAGCCGGAGATGGCTCTTACTTCTTTTTTGCATCCAACATAGTCTCTTGGATTAAAGTTATATATGGCTTATAAAGATAAGATAAATGCTTTAAGGATATTTTTTTATGAGAGGCCCCAAAACCTATGACATTTAAAGATATGATGATCATTGATTCCCTTTACCTTGGGGCTATCCTGCTCTAAGAACCCCAACTATAAATTTTTGTTTACTAGATAAAATTTCCTTTTTAGATTTTTTTGTGCAATTTTTAAGAAGGATTTCCTTCCTATCGTAAACTCTTGAGATTGACTTGTCTTAAAATCAAGCCCTCTAATACCTATCCATACCTAGTATCTCCTTTACCTTTTATGAAGGCTCTTAGGGCATATCTACCAAAAGATATATTTGTATGGTGGTTATTTGGAGGACTTAATGGGGAAGAAAACCTACTAGGGTTGTTTAAGCCCTACTTTCTTCTTTAGCTTGAAATATCTCTATCTAAAGAGAGTATGAACTTAGTGAGTTTTTCATACTTCTCCTCTACTTGTTCTAATCCCTTGATAAAAAGAGGTTGTAGAGTCCTCCTTGGATTTAAAACCCTTCTCCCTTCCTCCTTTTGACCATAAGATTTATCCTCCCTGCCTTCCTAAAATGAAGGAACAACACCACTTTGACGAGGAATAAGATAGAATATTAAATATTAAATAATAAAATATTACATGTAATCGACCTTCTAGAAATATATGGTCAAAATATAGTAATATATCAATATGGATGTAGCTTCTATAAAGGTCTGGTTGGCATATGTTTCTAGAACTTTCCAGGTGATCTTCTAGAGTTGTCTCAAAGGGTCATTTATAATGCCTATAAATATGTAATATTGCTACCTAGAAATACATTTTGGATTCAATCTAGATTCAATAAATCCATATCAGTTGGTATCAGGACTCGAGTTTTAATCATGGGTTCGGGTTTGGGTTCATCATTCTAATCCTTTGTTAGGATTTAATCAGGTTTAATTTCCTTAAAGTCATGGATTGGGTTGATTATTTCCATCCTTGGCTTGGGTGTATTCCTAACAAAATCTCTTGGATATGTCATTGTTTTCAAGAGTAATAAATTGTATTGCAGGTTGTTTAATGAACCATGTTGCCTAGAAAATAGTTCCTTCATAATATCTCTATCAAGGAGCTGGCACATAATTGAGAGTACCTTTAGACTCTCTCTATTCAAGAAGTGGCATAGATGGGAAAAGAGTAGTGTGATCAGATGTTGGTGACCATGTCAAACATGAATAACACAGACTGGTAATAAATCCTCAGTGTTGAGGATCCCAAGCTTGTTTTCGATACAATGTTTCCTACCCTATCAATAATGATTTTACCTTCAGTGATGATCCAATGATATTCCATCAAGACAAAGAGTCTACAAAAGCAAACAAATCTACTTTGGTATGTGTAGGGAAGGAAACTCTTGCAGTGATGGAAGAATCTGTTGTGGCTATAAAATCTCTATAGGTTGAGGCTCCCACCAAAGAGAAAATTTGTAAAGAATATATGGGAAAGGAGGATTCAAGACTTATTGCACTAGTGGAAGCTTTGTAATGGAGGAATTACACCATTTTGATAAGGAACAATTTTTTGTTTTCTATCGTTGATAATCGCCTAAGCATTGTGTGTGGTATTTTTAATCCACGACACTCGTGAGAGATCATTACTCCCATGCATCCCTAATAGTTCAAATAAAGCATGTCATCCATATGTATTTTTGTGGCCATCTACAACAACAAAATTTGGGTGCTAGAAAAACACGTGGAAGATTATTCTAATTTTGAGTTTAATACCAAGCGATGGAGAAGAGTGGCCAAGCTAAGGCCATCACCACCTTTTACATTGGTTAAATACAATTGTTTTCCCTAGGCCACCACCACCTGCACACAAATCTCATCTACATGATTACCACCGTGGTTGCCTCCCTATTGTTACTTGTATACGGACCCCTCCCCTCCCATAAAAATATGTACTACAACAGCATCACCATTTTAGCCATCGCATGCCCCCAAACAGTTTAAAATTTCTTTAACAATTTAAATTTATTTTTAGCAAAAATCATAATTCTAATTAAGGTTTTATCTAGATTTCTATTTTTCTTAGGATTCTAACTATAGGAAAGCGGGAAAAATAAATTTTATATTAAAAGAGGTTTCTAGACATCATGACATTCTATCAATATAAAAAAAAGAGTCATGACAGGTCATCCCTTAGTTTTATCTACACCCAATAAGAATAAAATTCATATCCTTTCAATTTTTTTAAGGGACGAGGAGCTCGTCATGGATACCAATGGGTTGCAGCCACTAGGGATGCAACATTAGCATCAGTAGAATCAATAGATTAAGGTGCTAAGTAGTGGCGGAGAATGTATTTACGATGAGGTTCAAGCTCTTATTGCTTTTAGGTACAACATAAACAACTTGTAAAGACATCAAGCATAACACTTGTCAATGAGTCCATTCTACATATTTTGGAAAATTTCATAGCCATCTAGCTTCTATTCTTCCCTATGGTTCTATTGCTAGGAAATAATATTTGGGTCAGATATGGCTCCTATGCAATCTCATGTACTTACCTCGTGGACATCCTCACACTCTATATCTAGTAAATGGTCATTTTCATAGTTTTCAACTATCCCCATAACACTCTATTTTATTTTCCATATGGCTTTATTGGACTTTGTATTTGTGGACTCATATCCATCATTCCTTTCCTATTTTATAAAAGCATTGGAGTCCAATACTTATATGGTGGGAAGGAATGATGAGGAACAATAAAAAATATTAAATATTAAATATTAAATATTAAATTAGCTTCTAGAAAGGTCTAGTTGGCATATGTTTCTAGACCTTTCTAGGCGGCCTTCTAGAGTTGTCTCAAATGACAGTTTGTAATGCCTATAAATATGTAACAATGCTCTCTAGAAATGCAATCTGGATTCAATCATGATTTTGGATTCATAAAATCCATATCATACTCTTGCAATATCCTATCAAAACTATTGCCTATCAAGACCTCCATATAGGGGCTTGACCCACCACAAGATGACATAGTAAGTTTATCATTATTAGAATTCAAACCCCCATCCCTAGAAAATGGTAATTTGATTTGGGCTTAGATAAATACCTAATAAAATGCCTCCTTACACTTTGTTGGTCATAAGTATGGCCTTCCTTCCCTCATCTAAAACTTTTGTGTTGCAATCACTTGGAGCCAACTCTTTCTTCTTATTTTGGTCATTTATGATAGCAAATATTTCTTTAAGTAATTCAAGAGTCTTGAATGAGTCCTCATCTATCTATGCTTTGGTTTTTGCTACCTCCTCTAAATATTTTAGACTAGAAGAACCTCCAAATTCATTTTGTATAATTACATGCCCTCTACTCTCTTCAATTTTATAATCTACCTTGATATGACCATAATGATAAAAATTACTAAATCAAAATGATGCCCCAGTGTAGTCAATATTCTATAAATATGTCCAATTTCCTAACACAAACTCCATTTTCTGGTAATCCTAAACTAATTTCAAGGTCCACTAAGATACTAGCTACCATTTTTTTTATACCATTTAAGTTTTTTGTATCTAATCCAAGGAACTCCCAGGGAGTTCCCAATCTCATGTAACATTCTTTCATTCTAGAATTCAAGGGGTAAAGAGGGTAGCTTGACCTAGATAGTATGGGTATTAGTCCTCTTAAATTATGGATCGGACCCAAGAGTAAAATTTTAGATTTAAAATATTGAGCTTGCAACTCCATGTTCCATTTTTTATGATTATAGCATCTTCTTTTTTAAATACAAACCATACAACCCTTCATCATCATATGATATATAGGAGTATAGCCCAAAACTTCCAACCAAGTAATCTTAATTTATTCTCGTAAAGTTTTCAATTTTATGGAGTGACCAATAAATCTAGTTATCAAAGCCTTATCTTTTAATGAAAAAACTTGCCCTAGCATCAAATCCTCACCTACAACCATTCAAACCACTCCTTTTGTAAATATATATAATATTTTTGCTTCATTTTTTCCTTTTTTGCTTAGTTTTTTTATCTTCTAATCTTGTTGGACTACCCTTTAGTGTTTTCTTTGGTTCATTTGAAAGAATTTCCCCTTCTCTATTGCCCTCTTGTATGTCCTAGGGTTAGTATTTGAAGCTAATTAGGCCTTTGGGTGTGGATCTGAGTCGAGTACTTCATGTACCTCATCTCCTTTATGTTAGATGTCACAAGGTTCTTCCTTGGAGAAAAAATAAGGTCTTCATATATTCCTTAGGCTCTTCACTATAGTCCATTACATCCTCTTCATACATTATTGACTTAGCCATCCTACCACTTTCAATGATCAATGGGTCAAGTCTAAATTGGTTGAGAGTTCTTGGTACTTGGTCATAATACGATAAAACACATGTTGTTGCTATCATCCAAGTCATACATAGATACATCATTAATTAGATTAAAAGTTACATATTCTATAGTCGGTTTATGCAAAATAATACACTATAAAAACATTGTAGTCTTAAGCCCATATTATTCTCAAGATGACCAAACATGTATAGTCACTTTTTTGTATACTAATGGTTACAACCATTATGTAATAAAATTGTAATCTAATCATGTGGATACACATATAACCATCCATACATTGCTATAGTTATTACTTCATAAACAATAATGGATCAAGCATTCATTATGTTGATTAATAGCATGACAACATGCCAAATTTCACAATCAATAAAATTCATAAATCAAACCTAAATAAATGATATTAGATCAACAAAATATATAAGGCTCATATGTACATACATACATACATACATACATACATACATAAATATATATAAAGGGAGAGAGTTACATGAAGGTAAGTCACCTAAACTTGTTGAGAATGAGATAAGAGATATTGTTCCTATCATCCAAGTCATACATAGATACATTATTCATTAGATTAAAAATGTTACATATTCCATAGTCAATCTATATAAAATAATAAACTACAAAAACATTGTAATCTTAAGCCTATAATTCTCAACATAATAAAAAATAGATAGTCAATTGTTTGTATGCTAACAATTACAACCAAATGATATGTCATTATTATAATATCAAGACAACATTACTACATTGATTCATCAAGATAACATATCAATTTAGAAACTATTTCATAGTTCAAGTTTTGTACTACAATCGTTATCTTTACATGCATAACACTGGTAGTTATATTGTGCTCTATAAGTATGTTATTAGTTCATCTTCACGAAGGACTCATCCAACAAGAAATTATTTCCAACAAAATAGTGTAGTAGAAAGAAAGTTATAGTCATGATAGAAGAAGTTAAATGAGGAAGCAAAGTTTCTAATCTATTTATGTTTGTATTTGCTAACCATCAACCTTGATTTTACCACTCCTTAGTGATTCAGACCAACATTGATGGTCATCACATGCAAACCTCATAAGTAAGATGTATGTGACTCATCTAATCATAAATGTATCTCATTGGTTTTTACATTTGAGTTGAGAGGAGGGATAGCATCATCAAAATTTACCATCCAACCATGGAATTCTCACCTAGAATTCTCCTTTGGTTCTATTCACTACCCTAGAGAACCAACCCTTCATCGATGAAATCAAATACAAAGCAACAATATATAATAAAATGAACTCTTAATCTATCTACATGATGTCACTCATAGCATGTAACTTAACACATAATGTATGCATTCTAAAAACATAAAGTTTAGACACACATATTCATATAATTATCTTAATGTATCCTATCTAGACAAAGTAATTAACTTATGTATATTATTACTTCAATCATATTTTATCCAAACTTTATATTATAATAAATCCATTTTAAATATTACTTGGGGTATATTTTACTATAAATTATTCAAGAATATGTCAACTCTCATCCTCAAGCATGTCATCCCTAGGTTCATCCACAAATGACTTATTTTGCAAGTATTGTATACAAATCATCAATATCCTCTTTTATCTTTAAACCTCGTGCCTTCCATGTGACCAAGTTAGAAATTATGTTTACTTTTATAGTGACTTCACAAGATATCCTCCCATTTAGGTCACATAGCAAGCATAAAATAAGGATGCATTTACAATGGTGACATGGAAAAGTATACTTCTATCATGAAAAGGTACTAGTATAGGACAATAGACCATCTATAATGATTTATGACCAAGTATCAATTTATCTTGGTAAGCTATTAAATTCAGTACAATGACTCACACATGTTGAGTCCTCCTTGGCAAAGTACTAGTACAAATTATTGAACAAGGTGTCCTTACCACTTGGCTCCTTAATAAAATAGAACATTTATATCATACTTAGTGGTTGTTCATCAAGGTAACACTCCAACTGGTCTTTGTGTCAAGTGCATATCGTGTAATTTTTTCGTAATAATTGTTCATCATGGAAGCACCCAATTAAATAGGTCATACACAAAGGTTATCTACCAATGAGATATCCCAATTTATCAAAGTATAGTTGACATACAAGCAAGACCCAAGTGAGGATTATTTGCAATTTGACCAAGTATAGAACATGACAATCTATATATATATATACATATATATATATATATATATATATATATAATGATAGTCAATAATTCTTCTAGTTTGTTCAAATACAAAAATAAGACTATATTTTTTAACACTTAAGAATTCTTCCAGTTTTTTCGAACATAAAGCATAATAGTTATTTACTTGATAGTCAAGAATTATTTTGGTATGTTCAAATACAAAAAAAAATTATTATTATTTTGACAGTCAAGAATTCATCCAATTTTACTTTAATGTTTTCCATTGGTAATATCTACTTTATTTTGTAACAATAATGTATTTTCATTTAGACTATTTATTATAATTTTTGTGGTTGCACTTGTGTTTCAAGAAGGAAACTAGCAATCCAAATTTGGTAAAGCAAACTATGATAGTACGATGTTTTGAAAATATTACTCTACTAAGATGCAAGGCATAGATAGTAGAGGTGAAGTTTTGGTATTGTGAAGGTTGCTATACGAAAATATCAAGAAATATGCTAAATTCTAAATTAATTGTATTCAAAAAAAATAAAAAATGGACACAAGGGTTTTGAGGATTTTGCTCTGCAACTCATCTTGAGGAGCCGAGCCGACTTTGCATTCATCGTTTGCATGTGTGTTTTTTGGCCTCGTCACAGTGCTGCATGTGCCAGTGGATGGGATCTGTTACTTTGTCCTTCCATTATTGATCTGCCTTGGGTGGAGTTACTGTGTTTTTTTTTAATATGTCACATTTGGTTCCTCCTGGTTCATCGTCTGGTGAAGCCGATGGAGAAAAGGATGGCGGGCAAGCAACCTCGAAAGTTCATTCCCACGGTGTTCCACAAGGTAATGTGCCAGACATTTCTATTCCCCTTGATAGTTTCAATAAAGCTTGTACTTGGCAAGAGCAAAATACTGTCATAGGCTATTTCTTGGGTCGTATCCCCTCTGATGCAATTCTACGAAACTGGTTTCAAAGCTATTGGAATCCATATGGTATCTTTGTAGAGTCTGTGCAAAACCTGACCAAAGGTTTCTTTCATATTCGGTTCTCTGATCCAGAGTGTGTCAAAAAAGTCAGAGTGTGTCAAAAAAGTTCTCAGCAAGGGTCCTTGTTATGTTCATAGCACTTTGCTTATTTGTCAACCATGGCACAAGAATTTCCAGGTTTCCAATGGTGTCTCTCTTGTTGTCCCTATGTGGGTTGAATTCCTAGGTTTTCCAATGGCATTGGTCCCATTTATTCGTGATGTTGCCATGAAAGTTGGGGAATTTGTATGTGAAGATCCTCAGCGCTTCTATAATGCTCGGCCTACCCGTTGGCTCTGTGTGAAAATTGATTTGGCCACTTCCCTCAAGGAATTTATTGATATTAAGGTAGGTGATACTAATATCCACCAGAGAGTGGTGTATGTCAATTTGCCAAACACTTGCTACAGGTGCCAGTCTGTCACACACAAGATTAAAGATTGTCCCTTAATGGTAGATAAGTTTAAATCCAAGGGCCCAACCCCTGTTAATCAAGCTTCTAATGAGAAAAACCAGCCAACCAAAGATGGGTCTGACAGTGACTGGAAGGTGGTCTCCAAGAAAGGCAAGCATGTCCCTGGTAAAGGCCCTCAGGGAGGCCAGTCCTCTATCCATAATCCTTAGGAAGGCCAACCTGCTGGCTCCTATGCTCAAGCCACAGCGATCAAACCGACCTTGCATGTCCCAGTTCCATCCCAGAATGCTTCCCCAAGTACTCAAATCCTTTCCAATTCAGTAGTTGTGGCTGAAGATATGTCGATGGCTCTTAAAGATGATGGTATCCTCTCTATCTCCATGGTTGCTCACCAGCTGAAGCAAAAATAAGGCATGAATACCCGAAGACGAAGGTCTCGTAGTCCAGTGTAGGGTCTACATGCAGACAAAAACCGACATCTGGGAAGATTTTCTAGCAACTCGTTTCAGTCACTTGCTATTCTGGGTGACTCTGATGAGGTCATAGGAAGTTTGATCCTCGACAGGTCAGAATGATTTTTCTATCATGGAATGTTAGAGGACTGATGGACCCAGTTCGAAGATACATGGTTTGCGATGATATTACTTTCTATGCAACCAAGTATGGGGGCCCAAATATC
This sequence comes from Wollemia nobilis, assembly GCA_028583015.1. Taxonomy (NCBI): domain Eukaryota; kingdom Viridiplantae; phylum Streptophyta; class Pinopsida; order Araucariales; family Araucariaceae; genus Wollemia; species Wollemia nobilis. Next base: position 15,810,384 of record JAQPPZ010015100.1, read on the forward strand.
GTTTGCTTGCAAGAAGTTAAAATCATTGAGTTCTAATTGCAGTGTACCTGTGCGCTCATTTACCCTAATAGTCAACTTTTTTCCACCAAGCACCCTCCCGATCATGGTGGTGCTGTTATTCTCCTGGACAATAGATGGCATGGGAATTTTGTTGATTGGGGGGTTGACCCTTCTAACCAAGCTGTTTGGATTTTGCTTCAAGTTGATGGAATGTCCTTTGGAATTTTAAATGTATATGCCTCCAATAGTGCTCCGAAGCATTGTTTGCTTTGGAAATGGTGTGCCTTTTCTTTACCTCCTGCAGTTTGGATCATCTATGGATATTTTAATATGGTTGATCATGCTTCTGATAAAATTGGGGGTCTAAACCATAGGTGGGCCCTTGGTGAGCGTGAAGCCTGGTTTTTTATGAAAAAAAAAATATGTTTGTCTGACCCTAATTCCTGTCTTTCTCCTGCTTCTTTTGATGAGCACCTTTGGTTTACCTGGAATAACTTTCAAGTTGGGCGGGCAAGGATTCTCAAACGTTTAGATAGAGCTATGTTGTCGGACCATACCCAGTTTTATTTTCATCGAAAGCATGGAGATGCTCCAGTTGTGGAGGTTATTGTTGGTACTTGTTGGGTCCGATCATTCCCCAATTATGTTCACTGTTTTATCTTCTGTGGTACCTGTTCAGGGTATTAAGTCTCAGTTTTTTATTAACACATCCTTTCTTCAGCATTCTTCCATGATGTGTCATATTCAAAGAGTCTGGAATTTGGGGGACAGACCTGTTGGTGAAGAAAGATGGATTGAGTGGTGGAATGATGCTATATCCCGAACCACAGCCCTTCTTCACAATTTGGGCAAGAAAGTTGCTCAGTTTAGAAAATATTCTTTGCTTGCTTTACGCACTGAACTGACAAAAATCCTCTTGTAGGCTTGAAGCCAACCCTCTCGTCTCTGTTTTGCGGGGGCATGCTCGCTCGGGTTCATCATGAGCTCAAGGTGGCAGAGCTCTATGAAGCTAAAGGTGCTCAGATCAAGGCCCGCTTACATTGGCTTAAAATTGGGGACAAAGTTTCTAAGGAATTCTTCCAAAAGTTACGTCCTCCTCGCAATACCACTAAATTCAAAGCTATTGTGGATAATGGTATTTGCCATACCTCTCTACCCAGTATTGCTGACATTTTTGTTAAGCATTACACTCAAGTTTTTGCTGCTCAGTATTCTTCTCCAGAGAGGGATGAAGCTCTCAAGCTTTGCATGGATGTTGTCCCTAACAAACTCTCTATAGCTCAAAGAGAGGAGTGTGAAAAGTATTTGTCTATTGATGACCTTGCCTCAGCATTAACTCAAATGGCCAATGAGAAGGCCCCAGGCTTGGATGGATTTCCTTGTGAATTCTACAAGGCATGTTGGGACTTTGTTGGTTCTAATTTACACAAAGTCTACCTTGAAGCCATGCACAGTGGCTCTCTTGGAGCAATTTTGAACCAAGGTAATATCAAGTTCATTACAAAAAAAGGGGATCCTTAATGTATAACAAATTGGAGGCCAATTACCCTGCTCAATGTCAGCTATAATATTATTGCCAAAGCCCTGGCTCTGAAACTCTGGCCCCTATTGCCTCTTATTGTTAGGCCGGAGCAAACAGGATTTATTAAAGGCAGATATATCTTGGATAATGTCATTGTAGTTTGGGAAGGTATGGAATGGGCTAGGTGGTCTGGTCAGCAAGCCCTCTTCTTGAAAATTGATTTTGAAAAGGCCTATGATAGAATTGAATGGAACTTCATTCTTTCCATGTTACAATCTTTAGGGTTTGGGCCTGTGTTTGTTCAATCTATCAATATTCTTTTTTAGGATGCTTCGGTTGTTTTATCTTTGAATAATCATCAAACTAGGCCAATCGGTTTGTTCAGATCTGTTCGACAAGGTTGTCCCTTGGCTCCTTCTCTATATATCCTTGTTGTTGAAGCCTTTAGATATTTGCTTGCTAGGCATGCTTATTTGGACCAAATTAAGGGTATTTCTCTCCCTGATAACCAAGGTCAGCTCATTAATGGTCACTTTGTTGATGACTCTTTTCTCACTCTTTTAGAGGAGGAACACTCAGTGAAGGAAGCACTCTGATGTTTGCAAGTTTTTTGTCAGGCCTCTGGTTCTAGTATTTAGTGGAGAAAAACTTCTTGTTATCAGCAGTCCCCTACCCCGCTCCCTCCTTGGCTAGAACAGTTTCAATGGCATTGGATTTTGCCAGGAGAAGTGTTCAAATTTCTAGGGATCCCTTTTGCCTTTTATGGTTCCCCTATTCAGTTATGGAACTATGTTCGCGAAAGTTGAGAAAAAGCTTGAGTATTGGATTACTAAAAAGATGTCTCTGGCAGGAAAATTCTAGATTTGTTCTAAGGTCCTTGCCTCTACTCATGTGTATTACTCTTTTTGTTGGGTCCCTTCACAAGCATGCTACCTTAAGCTTGAAAGACTATTGAGGAATTTTTTGTGGGCAAAATCAGTTGAGAAAAAAGGTTTTCATCGGGTTGCTTGGGATATGTGTTGTTTACCTAAAGCTTCAGGAGGAATGGGCATGGTTGACTGTAAAAGACAAGGCACGGCTCTCTGTGCCAAATGGATCATACGAGCCCTTAAAGGCTCGGAGGCCGGAAAATCCTCATCAGACATTGTATTTCTTCAATGCTGCATTTGAACAAACAAGCCTAGAGAGGAATTGACCTCCCTTCCCTAATTGTAATGCCAGTCTTTGTGAAAATCTCAGGTTCTTTTATGATTAAAAGTATTTGGAAATCATGGCCGCAATTCACTCCTTGGCTTAAGTGGAAAGGGAATAGAGGCCATAAAGGACTGTCCATCAATTCTTTAAACATCTGGTGGTCTTCGGTGATTAACATTCAGGGAACTCCTCTTGCTCAGGTCCCGTGGATTCATGCCCAAAAGTTTTTTAAAAAAGGTATATCTACAGTTTTTGATTTTTATTCTCAAACCTCGAGGGATTGGATCCCTTGGCCACTTTTTAAACAACAATTTTAGTTGAGCACTGGTGACAAGCTCACTTATGACTCAGTAATTGACATTATCCCCTTTTCCATGTGGCACAAGTGTGGGCAGCACTCTCAGAGGCCATGGTGGAAAGATTGGTCCTGGTTTTCGGATATACCATTGTTGAATTACTCAGCTAAATTGGGTTACAAGTGGCTCTCCCCAATGTTGCCAATGGTCCCTAGACTTAATGATAAATGGGGATATCTAGTGGCGGTTTTTGGTTGGAAGGCTCGATTTCAGATAGTTTGGTCTTCTTTTCTTGAGCCAAAACAATCATTTTTTGCTTGGAGCCTTCTCTTTCAAAGTTTACCCTTAGGAGACAGACTCAGGCACTTGGGAGTTGCAAACCCTAAATGTGCATTCTGTAATGACTATGAATCTTCTCCTCATATTTTTTGGTTCTGCACAAAAGCAAGGAGTGCCTAGGAATGGGAATGGTCTTTTTTTTCCCAATTCCAGGATGAATCCCTTACATGGCAGCAAGCTCTGTTAGGGGATAAGATTAAATTTGTTCTTCCCTTGTCCAAAGTGTGGCACATATTTCGAATTAGTCTTCTTTTTCACATGTGGAAATCTAGAAACAAGATAGTTTTTCAGCATCAAAATCCTTTTGATGAATTTTCTCTAGCTGACAAAATAGAGGTGTTTCAAGATACATGGTTCCAGATTTGCAATCAGTAGGCTAAACTTGACATTGAGCAGGCGCACATGAAGGCACTTTTGGATGACTGGAAAAATGCACCATGCTCAGTTAGCAGGGTTTCTCCAAACAACGCACAACAGACGTCCTATTCCCACTCGAGGTCTTATCAACTGCCACATCTGGTGCATGCACAGGAAGGTTGGGGACATGACAATTTTACCTACAATGATGGATGGAATGCACAGCCAATTCAATTGAAGAGAATTACAGAAACATATTCTAGAAATAATGCAGAAATAATAACTAAGGAAATAATGACACCATTCAATGCACATATAACACACAAGATTTACCCTGGTTCACCCGATTTGGGCTAGTCCAGACAAACAAGAGTCTATCCTCCTTGATATATTATTCTCTCTCTTGTCCCTCAAATGGGGCATTACAATAATTATATAAGGAAACTCATACAACCCTAAACCACCAAGTGGTATTAGGGTACCGTGGATACAACACCGTGGGCTAAACCACCCACACCCACTAACCACCCACGTACTTTTATCGCTACTTTTCACCTACTTTTATCGCTACTTTTGGAGCGGCCCTCGGGATTCCCACGGTTGGTGGGTGGTTAGTGGGTGTGGGTGGTTTAGCCCACGGTGTTGTATCCACGGTACCCTAATACCACTTAGTGGTTTAGGGTTGTATGAGTTTCCTTATATAATTATTGTAATGCCCCATTTGAGGGACAAGAGATAGAATAATATATCAAGGAGGATAGACTCTTGTTTGTTGGACTAGCCCAAATCGGGTGAACCAAGGTAAATCTTGTGTGTTATATGTGCATTGAATGGTGTCATTATTTCCTTAGTTATTATTTTTGCATTATTTCTAGAATATGTTTCTGTAATTCTCTTCATTTGGTATCAGAGCCAAGTCATTAGCCATAGGGGGATGCCTTTATTGCTAGGGTTTAAATCCGTTTGAAGAAGATCTAGGGTTTCTAGGAGTGAGAGGAAACCTATTCTGGAGTGGGAGTTACGCAGGAGTTTGAAGGAAAAATGTTAGGAAATAATTCAAGGATAGAGATCGAGAAGTTTGACGACAAAAGTTTTGAGCTATGGAAGTTAAATATGGAAGATATGCTCGTGGACAGAGATCAGTGGGCTGCTATTTCATAAACAACACAACCTACGGGTATTTTCGATGAAGATTGGGAGAAGATGAATCGAAAAGCAAGGAGTCCGATTCGACCGTGTCTTGCGTATTCGGTGCTCATCAATGTTTCGGGAGAAGCTACAGCAAAGGATCTTTGGGAGAGGTTAGGGGCTTTGTATCAATCGAAGTCCCTAGTGAACAAATTATTCCTCGTAAAGAAACTGTACAATCTTAGGATGCATGACGGGGATTCGGTTGCAGATCATCTGAATGCATTCAATACAGTGGTGTCAACTAACATCTGTAGAAATTAAGTTGAGTGAGGAAGATAAATGCATTACTTTGTTATGCTCTTTACCGGATTCATGGGATAACTTAGTAGTAGCAATTGGTAGTACAACTTCATCCACATTGAAGTTTGAAGATATAGTGGCATCTCTATTATCCGAGGATATGAGGAGAAAAGCCATGGAGGGCACATCTAAGGAAGCCCTAACAGTGAGAGGGCGTGCCAAGGAGAAGGACAAATCTAGATATGGTGATAGGTCTAAGTCTAAAGGTAGATCCAAGTCTCGGGGGAAGTTTGAGAGAAAATGCTAGAATTATGGCAAGCCAGGTCATATGAAGAAGGATTGCAGATCAAAGAAAGCTGAGTCCTGGAAAAAGTCTGATGAATCGACTTCCACAGAGATGAATAAATCCATTGATGAAGCAGGGGATGTATATTTGGCATCCTGCTCATCATGCTCCACACGATCAGATAAAAATGATTGGTTGATTGATACTGGTGCCTCTTTTCATATGACTCCTCATAGAGGGTGGTTCAGTGAATATGAAAGATATGATGGAGGGGAGGTACTATTGGGAGATGATTCACCACTCAGAATCATGGGTCGTGGAAGAGTGAAAATTTTGTCTGCAGGATGGTAGGGTTAAGACCCTACCAGGTGTGATGCATATTTCGGGACTTGCTAGAAATTTGATTTCGGTAAGCAAAATGGCCGATGCAAGCAGGTGAATGTCGGCTTTGGCAAGGATTCATGCAAAATGGTTCGTGGATCAATGGTGTTGGCAAGGGGAGTTCGGATTGGAACATTGTATAAGCTATTAGGAAGCACTATGAGAATTGAGTGCAATAGCTCAACCTGTTCCTCGAGGTTGATTCTCGATAAAAGCTCAACACTCGGCATCAAAGGATGGGACATATTGGAGAAAAGGGATTGCGTACCCTGTACACAAAAGGTATGGTTCATGGTATCCCTAATTACTCAATGACTTCCGAGTTCTGTGAACATTGTATTTATGGTAAACGGAATCGGGTTAGTTTTCCATCTAATGCCACAAGATCTAGTGGGGTACTAGATTTGATCCACAGTGATATTTTTGGTCCTGTTCCTATGCCGTCTCTTGGAAAATCACGGTATTATGCTTCCTTTGTTGATGATTTTTCAAGATATGCATGGATTTACTTTCTTAAGAGCAAAGATGAAGTGTTTGAAAAATTTAAGGAATTTAAAGCACTTGTTGAGAATCAAACTGATAAAAGGATTAAGGTGTTGAGGTCTGATAATGGAGGGGAATATTGTTCTAATATATTTGAGAAATTTTGTAAGCAATGTGGTATTGCAATACAGAAGACTACTTCATATACACCTCAACAGAATGGAGTTGTAGAGAGGTTGAACAGATCACTGATGGAGAAGGCTAGAAGTATGCTCAGTGGTGCAGGTTTGGCACAGGAATTCTGGGCAGAAGCAGTGAGTGCAGCATGTTACTTGTGAAATCGGTCACCTACATCAGCATTGCCGGATCAAACTCCATTTGAAGCTCTATTTGGTAAGAAACCATCTATTTCACATCTCGAAGTTTTTGGCTGTGATGCATACATGCATATTCCAAAGGAGAAAAGAAGTAAGCTAGATAATAAGGCTGTTAAATGTATCTTTATTGGTTATAAAGATGGTGTTAAAGGATATAAGCTTTGGAATCCAAAAACTAAAAGTATAGTGTATAGTAGAGATGTGGTGTTTAGGGAGATGATCAGTGATTCTAGGAAGGTAGTTATAGAAGAGGAACCTGGAACGGTCCAATTTGATCTCATGGACAACTATCAGACAGTAGAGGATCTGGAAGAGGAGCATACAGATGAGGATATGGAAGAGGAGCATACAGGTGAGGATCTGGAAGAGGATGAAGAAGATGTTCATACACCTGTGGTAAGGAGATCAACACGGGAAAGGAGGCAACCTGAAAGGTACAGTCCATCTGCTTTTCCTACTTCTTTTGTACTATCTCATATCGATGAAGATCCTAGAACAGTTAGAGAAGCTGTTAATTCTGGAGAGGCAAACCATTGGGAAGAGGCCATGGATGAAGAAATGATGTCCCTGAAAAAAATAGAACATGGGATTTAGTGAAATTACCAAGTGGTAGGAAAGCAATAGGTTGCAAGTGGATCTTTAAAAAGAAGCAGAATGCTGAAGGTAAAGTGGAGAAATATAAAGCTCGCCTAGTTGCTAAAGGTTTTTCTCAGGTTGAAGGAATTGATTATGGTGAAGTTTTTTCTCCCGTTGCAAAGCTAACATCAATTAGATTTATGTTAGCTGTGGCTGCTGCATTCGATCTTGAAATAGAACAGATGGATGTGAAAACTGCATTCCTTCATGGAGATTTGGAGGAAGAAATCTATATGAGGCAGCTGAAGGTTTCACTCGTTGCGAGAAAGGAGGATCTCGGTATGTAAGTTAAAGAAATCATTGTATGGACTGAAACAATCACCTAGAATGTGGTACCAAAAATTTGATACTTATGTTTTAGGAATTGGTTTTGTTCGTAGCAATGCTGATCACTATGTGTATTCAAAGAAAATTGGTAATGTAATTGTCATTATAGTTCTTTATGTTGATGACATGTTACTAATTGGAAATAGCAAGAAACTGGTCAGGGAAGTAAAGTCTCAGTTGGCATCACAATTTGACATGAAGGATCTTGGCCCTGCAAATTTTATATTGGGTATGCAAATAAAAAGAGATCGCTCTAACAGAAGGTTGTGGCTGGATCAGAAAAATTATGTTGAGACAGTGTTGAAAAGGTTCAATATGCAGGATTGCAAATCGGTGAAGGTTCCTATTTCTTTAGGTGAAAAATTGTCTGCTGAACAATGTCCAAAAAAAGAAGAAGAGGTAGAGGAAATGTCACATATTCCTTATGCAAATGTCGTAGGTAGTTTAATGTATGCCATGGTTTGTACTAGAGCAGACATTGCCCATGCAAAGTGGGAGTCTTGAGTAGATATATGTCTAAACCTCGGTAAAGAGCATTGGACTCGTCGTGAAAAGGGTGTTTAGATATTTGCGTGGCACCTCTGATTTTACAATCTACTATGAGGGTACAGGTAAAGAAAATAGACAATTGGATATAGAAGGGTTTGTTGATGCAAATTGGGCTGGAGATCTGGACAGGAGAAGATCTACTAGTGCTTATGTATTCAATTTGTTAGGAGGGGCCATTAGTTGGATGAGCAAGAGGCAGACTGTTTTTGCTCTTTCAACTACTAAAGCTGAGTATATGGCTGCCACTGATGCAAGTAAGGAAGCTGTATGGCTGCAAAGACTATGTGCTAAAATTGGGTTCTTTCAAGGAGTCAGTAAAGATAAACTGTGACAATCAGAGTGCCATATTTTTGGCAAAGAACCCTGCTTACCATTCAAGAACGAAGCACATTGATACAAAATTCCATTTCTGTAGGGACATGCTTGAACAGAGGAAAGTGTTGTTGGAAAAGGTAGACACCAAGGAAAATGTTGCAGATGCTTTAACCAAGGCTGTAAGCACTAAAAAGTTTAGATTCTATTCAAATGAAATGGGTCTGGCAAAGTATTCAACAAGTGGGAGAATGTTGGATATGTCTCATTCTTTGCCGGAAAATAATTGTATGACAGGCACTACAGCGCAAAAGACGACGGGTAGGGGGGGTCCGGCACCCCCGGACCCCCCCTACCCGTCGTCTTTTGCGTTGTAGTACCTATCACACAATTATTTTCCGAAAAAGAATGAGACATATCGAACATCAATCACCATCATGTTCTCCACCCAAAGGTGCCTGGGATGAGTTGGTGGAAGTTAATGGTGGCACACAGGATCGTGCCTGGAATGCAGGGGATATAAGTGCACATAATCGCCAGCTTGGTAAATCTCGAGGACAGGGTTGGGGAGATTCAAATGTTCATGAGGATCAAGGACACACATATGGATTACCACATACCTTGGCCATTCCATGGGACTCCAACGTAGACGTGCAGCCACAAACTTTCTGATTGCATGCAAGTTTCACTGCCTGTTTGATTGATGTTGCCTAGTTTGTAGTGAGCTCTGGTTTGTGGTTTCCCAACCCATGGTTAGGGTTGGTTTGTTTCTTCCAGGGGTGTGATCATTGCCACCCACCACTTTTTTCATGTTAAACTTTATTATTAATATAATTTAGCTTTTCATCAAAAAAAAAATTAATTGTATTCATATAGAAAATTAAAAATATCCAAAAAATGAAAATCAAGAATTCAAACATTTTATGTAAAATGATGTAGGTTTCTATCTATAGCACCTCAATTGAGATGAGAAGTGTATATATTTAAAGTCTCAAGCTCTAAAGAGGAGAGATGTTATTTTTCAAGGCTAGGGGACCCGAGTACAACCTCTTATTATCCAGTAAAAAAAATATTCAAGTAAAAAAAGGGATAATATATATCTTTTGATGATCAAGAATTCTCCTAGTTTGTTTACAGAAAAAATAAGATAATTATTTTTTTGGCAGTAAAAAATTCTTCTTGTTTGTTCAAATACCAAAAATACGACAATAATTTTTTTGGCAATCAAGAATAATAACTCGAGTTTAATGACAAATACAATGTTACTAGTACAATAACCATTCTGAAACGGGTAAAAATCGACATTTGATCCATTAATACAAAACATGAATGTACTAAACGAAATGGTTGTATTTCATTAATATTGAAAAATATGTGTTACAATAGGGACATGATGCCCTTTTTCCATTTCTTCTTTTAATAATGTTACAACTAGTTCGATGTCATTTTCTATCGTCCCTCAGTGTAGGTGGGCTTCTTTGTATGTGGGCCACCACGGGGTTGTGTTTGTAGCTGCTTTCCCTCCTTGATTCTTGGTCAAACCTGCAAAAAGGGGTTAGTTCATTGGGGGGCTTGCCTTAGTCAGGCCCCATGTTTATAAAGACAAAACAGATGGTAAATATGCATTAAAAACTGAAATTAAAGGTGCAAAAGCTGATAAAATAGCAAAATAGAGCTTACCTACCAAATTTGAGCTGATTTGGGATCTGTAGAACCAATTCGCCACTCGGGGGGTGAACTGATGTCGGATTCACAGGGCAGGGGGCGAATCAGACCCTGAGAAGTGTTCTACAAAAATCCTTCGGTGGGAAGGTTCCTTGTCTATTGTAATGTTGTTGTTCAGGTGTGGATTCACTGTATCATGCATCGGTATCCATTTGGGCAGTGTTTTTGTGCTTTAAACATAATATGGAGAGAGAGGCTAAGTGAGGGTTTGGGCCCACTATATATAGAAAATGGCAAGGTGTAGGGGGGAGAGTTAAGGAAACTAACCCTAGGCTGAAGTCTAACCAAAGTTAGGTTAGGGTTTGTGATATGGAAGTCTCCTATTCCTCATAGAAAATATCCTATCCTCACACATGTGTGAGGAAGGATTAGGTCTAATCAAGATTAGGAGGTCCTAAGTCAAATTAGGGCTTGATTAGGGTTCTTAGGAAAATATCTTAGCTAACCCTAATTACACACATGTGGGAGGATGTAATTAGTGTTAATTAAGGATTAAGAGTTCAATTAATCAATTTTTCCCTAAAAAGGTGACTTAAGTGAAGTCAACATTAAATTAGATTTTAAGAATTGACTTGGTAATTGTTTTTGTCAACTAATACCCCGTGGGGGCCTCAATTGAGTGCAAATAGGTTGTTGAATGATATCCCAATGCTCGGTATGTGATTTTGAAGGCTTATTAGGGTTTTGGACCTAAAAGCTATATATGGAAGTCTACACACTGCTATGGCAAACTACGACAATCTACGCATGACTACAATAGCCTACAATAGCCTAGGGATATCTAGAATCACCTATGGATATGTAGAGATAGCAATGTGTGACTTTTGGGTGTCTACATTTTACCCCTTTTGTACTATATTATGTGGAACACAGTTTAATACAAAAATGTGAAGGGTTTGTGTAGAAGGAAAAGGGATAGAAGGGGAATGGAATCCAATCAAAGGTATGTAGCCGCTCGAAGCGTGACCATACAAATTAACTAGATATCCAAGGGAAAGAAGAGAAGAAGGAAAGAAGGAGAAGAGGAAAGAAATAAAAACAATGTTGGTGAATGGAAATGGATGATTGTGAATGCAATGATGTGATTTTGTTGAGTTCGTATGACATTTACGATGCCATACTAGTTTCTTGAGAATGGCAACTTTTGACTGCTTTGCTTTTGTGACCAGATCAGCATGGTCCAAAAGTATGAATAGGACAAAAGCCTATCTAAATATTTGTTGTTGATTGATTGATGAGAACATGGTGACAAGTGTCAAACCATTTGAGTTAGTTAACATTTGAATTATTCAAACGTGTCATTCATTGTGCTCCATGAATGGCAGAGTGAAGTCCTTCAAATGTTGTGCTTGGATTAGTCAACCATGTCATTCATTGTGCACCATGAATGCCAAAGTGACCTTTCCATTGTTACGCACAACTCTCTTGATTTAACAAATATCTAGTTGGGATTGAGATTATTTCATATGATAATCTTCAAAAAAAAAATTTGTAGACAAATGTGCTAATCACACTTTTGGATTTTCAGTTGTGTGGTTGCATGCAAAGCTGACTTTGGATATGAATACCCCCTCAAACGAGGAATCAACAATGAGGTGAATGAAATGTGATGATTTGATGATGCAATGATTGATAAGATACCAATGCATGATGAAATTGATTGAAAACTTAAAATAGAAGACAATTTTGGAGGGTTCCTAGGGTTTTAGAAGAAATTTGCTTGATTTCCTAGGGTTTTGGGAGCAGTTTGATTGATTTTGGAGGTTTTAGCTGAATTCACCACCCGAGGGTGATTTTGACCTAAATCGCCACCTAGGGGGTGAATTGGATCTAGATTCACCACTCAGGGGGTGAATGCGGGATTAAAGCCTATTTAAGCCCAAATTTGCTTGGCATTGGTTCATTTTGATGGTGGGAGAGGTTGGAAAGCGACTTGGGAGAGCTTTTGATGATGCGGGGAGAGCACGGTTGGCAATTTCAAGGGAGACGATGATGAGGGGATGCAGCGTAGTGGGCAGCAGGCATAGGGATCCATCGGTAAGTGTCCTTTCTCTTTGTTTTTGTTTTATTTTGTTTTTCTCGAGAAATGTGAATGAGGGGGGGAGGTTTTCATCCCATTTTTAAAAAAATTATAATTTTTAATTGAAATTCGAACACATAGTGTAAAACTAGCCAAATGGGTACCCAAAAACATGATTTGTTTCTGAGTATGACTTGTTTTAGCACCGATTTGACCGGGTGAAGGGTAGAGTAGGTGTGAAGTTTGACCGTCTATTTGTGAAGCAATGGAGTACTATTTTTGGAATGTTATTGCATTTTATCCATAAAAGTGGGAAATGGGTATCCCATTATGTGACTGTTATATTTTTCTGCCTTCGTTTGGCATGATTTCGGAATGTGTTGTTTTTGGGTGTAAGGTAGTGAACTTTGACTATTTTATTTGCCATTTTAGAGGTAATATTTGTGGAAACCGATGAAAATTTCACCTTAGAAGGGCAAAATGGGTATCCAAAAATATTGTTTGTTTTTGTAGATGATTTCATTTGGCCTACCTTTGATTTGCATGCCAAGGTGTGGGTAATGTGAAATTGAAAATGAGTTGTAGGGAGCCCGATTTATACTATTTTCCACATCTGTTTGAACTTTCACCATGAAGTGGGCAAATGGGTGTTCAAAAATGTGACTATTATTTTTGGATTGTGTGTTTTGATGTGTGTTCCATTTTGGTGTATGTATGGTAAAATTGACCTTGAAATCCGTGTTGATTTGTATGTTGTTTTTGAATTTTGTCGAAATTTTTACCATGAAGTGGGCAAATGGGTATTCAAAAATGTATTTTGTTTTTGTATGTTGAATGAATTGATCGTGTTTTGAATTGTGTGCCATAGTGGATGTGGGTGATTTTGTTTTTGGTTGTTGGAAGCCAAATATGTATTGTTTGTCACATCTGTTCAAACTTTTGCCATGAAATGACAAAATGGGTATCCAAATATGTGATTGTTTTGTTGATATGTTTTGCCATGTGACTTGTGCACTATTTTTGTCTCGAAGTGCATGTCAAATTAAATAGTTTTAATTTGTAAATTTTGATTCATGAAGTTTTATTTGATTGCATTGTTATGTGGATGACTAATGTGTGTCTCGTTGTGTTTTATTGTGGATGAATAGGTGAAAATGGTCGAACCCCATCATCGTGTACAAAAAATGAAGGAAGGTTTTGATAAGTTGATGAATACACCTGATGAGCTGAAGTGGTTGGATGACATATGGTTTCGAGGTGTGTGGGAGTGTAAGAGTATACATACCAACAGGGCATATGTGTCTGTATTATGCGAGTGATGGGATGCAGATAGGAACACATTTCATTTTCCCACTAGGGAAATGACCATTACTTTGGAAGATATATATCGGATTTATAGGTTGTCGATTGAGGGTGTTCCGGTGAGAGCGGCAGCTGATGAGAGTAAGGAGGTTATGTTGGAGTGGTTCTTTGGGGTAGAGTGGAGAGGCATAGATGCCTCTAAGATGGATTATGAGTGGTTGTGGTTGAAGGAGAAGATATCTTATCGATAGTGTGCAACCATGATGATGATCTCCACCTATGCATTACCTGATACTTCTAGGGTTTTGTTCACCTGGAATATGTTAGATGTGGTGAGTGATATGGTGGAGCGTAGGGTCGTGTTTGCATGGGCACCTGCACTATTGGCCCAAGTGTACCGGGAGTTGCACGATGTTGTGCGAGGTAGACACATGGGGTTGAGTTTGATTCCCTTGTTACAGGTATGGGCGTGGGAGCACATAGCTATTGAGAGGCCATCATTATTGCCTCACCCTATGCATGTGAGGGGCAAGGAGTATTTACCCTATGCTTTGAGGTGGAGTACAGAGGTGGAGAAGGGTATTAAGAGGCCACATGAGGGTGATCCATTATTATGGAGGGGTAAGTTTGGAGGCCTGACACCTGGTGACATTAGATGGAGGCCTTGGTTGGGTGGGGTAAGGTGGGATGAGGATGATGAGTAGTTATGCATCATTCGATAGGGGAGGTGGTTAGTGGGGTGATATACTCGATAGGCCAAGTATTTTTAGTTTGATCGGGTGAGGCGACAGTTTGGCTTACGATAGGATACTCCAGGGGCTCCTATCATTTATTTCAGGTGACGAGGTGATAGAGGAGAGCATCCTATGGTTTTACCTTGGGTTGGGGAGAGGGATCCACCTCTAGCTACCCTGGATGTGGAGGATGTCAGGATGACTCCAGAGTTTGAGGCTTGGTGGGCGATGCAGGGTTGGGAGCCTAGCAGAGGTGTGATCGATCGATGGGTGGCACCTGATGTTAGGGCACCTCCACCAGAGGGGAGAGCTGGTAGGGGTGCTCGAGCTAGGTCATAGGATGTAGCTGGTGGTGAGAGGGAGGTTCCTCTATGATGGTCATGATGATGCTTGGGTGGTGTAGCGAGCACCCAAGGAGTGGGGGTAGAGGAGGTACATGTGGATGTTGATGTGACTATGGGGCAGGATACTGGAGCACAAGAGGAGAGAGGTGGGGCTACTGATATGGGTGGTATAGATGATACCATTGATATTGGTATTTTTCTAGTATGGATGAGATTCCTATCGATTTCTAGGAGAGGTGAGGTATGGAGGAGGAGACACAGGTGCTACGGGATAGAGTTCAGTAGTTGGAGGCTGATGTGGAATAGTTGATGGTCGATATGATTAAGCAACAGCAGGTATAGGAGGAGGAGAGGTACAGGGTAGAGGTGGGGCAGCTAAGGACTGAGGTAGAGTAGCTAAGGGCTAGGATGATTAGCCAACAGTAGGCACAAGAGGAGGCTTCTCAGGTTGTTGATTGATTGATCAATGCATTGGTTGTGGAGTCCACAAAGAGGTTAGTGTGCAAGTCTTATCTGATAGTGCATGGGATCACACTCCCTAATTATAGTCAGGTGGTATCCTAGGATGGGACGAGATCATGGGTGTGGGCACCCTCTCATCATAGCCAGTGCAGTGCTACTTTGATAGGACAGATGGGTGCTAGGATTGAGGTGTGAGATCAACCTATCATGGATCCAGTTCCAGAGGTCAGGGTAGAGTCGAGCAGGGCTATAGAGATGCGGGTGAGCCATGAGGGATATGGGGAGACTCCTGGTGGTAGTTAGGATTATTATTTATTGTAGCCTATGGGTATTTTGGATGATAGATGATGGGCATGGTCCCAGTTTGTAGCCTATGAGCATTTTGGATGGATGATATATATACATACTTTGATTTCGGTTGTTATATATACATGTGTCATTGTTATGGTTTGAAATGTGTTCTCTTTATGTTTGCATAGATAGCATAACATAGTTTGTAGGTATGTATGATAAATAGATATACATGTGTGATATGGTTTAGATCTATTATCATTCTGTAGTATGAATGAACTATAGAGTAGTATGCATGATTGTATTTCGAATGCAGTATGATGTAATATCAGATGTGATTTTGTAGTGAATGCATGTAGGGTGAATGCAATAATGTGATTTGATATTGAAATGCATGTAGGATGAATGCATAGTTGTAATGTGCACTAAATGTATATGACATAGATGCATGGATGCATGTATGGACGTATTGAAATGCACCAAGGAAGCACTTGTATCATGGCATTTACCTGTATGGATGTGATCCATCCCATGATTTCAGGGATGTTGGATAATGTAAGGCATGTGTAATGGCTTTGACCAACATAGTTGTGATAATCAAATCTCAGACCCTTAGCTATACAAGTATTGTGGCAACTTATAACTAATCGGGCTGGTTCAAAATCTATCATGGACCTATGTGTGTGAATGTGTGAGGTTCATTTATCCATTTTGAGGGAGGTAGGATTAACCCATTGTAGACATAACTGGACTAGCTAGCTCATCCATCTGCAATAGTGATCTATACAAAAGTAGGATGCTAATGTTACAGATATGTTGCCACTTGTAAGACTATTCCACTAGTAGGCAGGCTCTTGGAGCCTATTGCTAGCGATGGAAATCATCCCATGGTGTTATGTTGAACCTAAGGACCAAAGGCGATAAGCATAACATGGGTGATATCAAGAGGTATTTCCTTTTTTTTTATGCCCCTCATCTAGTGTTGACCTATTTATTGTGGTGCTCTTTTTTTTTCTTTTCTTGCTTTCTCTTTTTATTTTTTCGTGGTGCTCTTTTTGTATGGGTGATGACTTTTGTTTTCTACCCAATCATCTTATTTTTTCTTATGCTTGATCCCTTTGTTTATCCCCAGGTCGTATGTTGACCATGCAAGCGATAGGGTGAGCAAGGGATACCGTTTACTAGATGGTGATATCTACTCAAGATGTCCTCTTTCCTAGACTCAAAATTGTTTAATGTGTAACCTATTGTGTATGGTCCATGAGAGAAGTTGAACCAACCTAAAGATCCATAAGAAGAATGTACAAGACTCGGTAGCTATGGGTGACACTGGATTGACTGAACTAAAGAGTAGTCAAAGTCGAACACGACACCTATGTATACCCTGATCCTAAAAAGGGGGAATGGACATCCAGGTGGTGATGCTAACAAGTGCATTTGTTACTCCTGCTAAAGGCACATTTTGGGGGAGAATGTACAAACATGAACTAAAATTTTAAATGAAAAACATATGGATATGTGCAATGGATGTAAATGTAAATGATGCAAGTGGGGGAATGCAATATCTACAAGAGGAAATTCATGACATATAGATGAAGGAGTTTGGAAAATTATTTACAGATGAGTAAAGTGCATTGTGATGACAAAAAGCACGATGCTATGATCATGGTTTCCCCAGTGTGTGGGTGTGTGTGTATAGTAGGTGTATAAGCTGTGAGCTGCAAAAGTGTATGTAATAGTCACCAAGAGAGGGAAGATGTAAGAGTAGGATGTACATATGGAAGAAGTGAGAAGAAATAGACTTTGGTAACCAACAAGATAAGGGGATTACCAAAAGCCAACAGATATGGAAGAGAAGAAGTGAGTCAGCATGGGTAAGAAGTAGAAGAAGCAAGAAAGAAGAAGGAAAGCAACTAGAACTACTATCGGGTGAAGTGGCATGGGTCCGGTCGGGAGTGGGATGGTGAAGTGATGATAGGTCGGGATTGTGGTTGTTACTATAGTTGGATATGTTATGGATGTAATGGGTTGGCGTTGTTAGGGTGTTGTGAGATGGTAAGGTTCTAGGGGTAATGCGATGTGGAGGACTCAGAAGTTGGCTAAATGGGATGGAACATTCTGGTGATGGGGTTCGCTCACCATGCAATATGTTGTGCACTAGGTTCTCGAATGATCGACATTCTTCAATGTCGTGACCTGGTTGGCGATGGTAGATGTAATATTGACTCTCATTATAGTTTCATGTTTGGATGCGAGGGATCTAGGGGTCAAATCTTTGGTAAGTCAAGGAGGCCCTGATGCATGAGATGGTAAAACATTTCTGACAATGGCATGAATGGAATCAGCATGGGGTAAATATAAGGCTCCACTGGAGGTGATGAAGGTAGGTCTACCTATGGGTGTGTGGGTCGAGGGTCTAATGTAGGTTGGATATGAGATCGAGGGGTGGATCTATGTGAAGGTGAGGGTGCACGGGTCATAGGAGACTGGCGTGGGTGCACATGGCAATGGTAGTGGCTCATCTGTAGCTCTAGAGCCTCGATACGGGAGAAAAGATGTTGTATCTCATGATGTTGTGGTGATAGTGTTGGTGAAGGTGGTGATCGGGGCCTTGATGTGTGTGGCATGGCTTGGTATGCATGGGAAAGTGGATGAGGTCTTGATGATGAAGGGGAGGAGTGGAAAGGCCTAGGGGATTGGAAAACTTGTCGAGAAGGCAAGCCTCGTAGGGGGAAGGTGGTGTCTAGAGTATGGGTGGCATGGGGGATGGCCCTAAATGATGGCACATGTGGGATGGAGGCATGCCCATGGAGGCGGCTTGGGCAGCTTGTGCAGCGTGAGCTTGCAAATCTTGGGAGTAGGTGGACTCACCATTGGGAAGTGGGGTGGGTAGGCATGAAGGGCGAGCTGGGTGAGGAGTGTATCCTCTATTAGGAGGGTGATAGGCTCCTAGGGGGTGATGGGGATGATCTATTGGTGAATAGGGGTTTCTGAGATCGTCAGGCGGGTGAGAGGGTGACCCCTATTCTTGGGGATGGGATGATTCCTCCTTTTCATCAAAAGAGGATAGGGAGACCTGGCTGTCTCTAGAGCGGGGTGAGTAGGAAGAGCCTCGATGGTGAGTTTCCATGTGGTGGGGTGGTGTGTGATGATCTAAGTGTGGTGAATGTGATGTCTACCTAGGGTGAATGACAAGTACTGGTTGGGCTAGGTCAGCCGATGTAATGGGTATAGACTATGGCTATGGAGTATCCTGCATGGTGTTGTCGTGTATCATTGTTGTTGGTGTGAATGTGGATAATGTAAATCCTGCAAAAAGAGAAACAAATACCAATAGTATATAAATGACAATCAAAGAGTAAATAAATGTGCATGTATAATGTAATTGTAAAATAACAGAAATGCATGTTTGGTGATGTGCGTAGTAGCTAGTGTGCTTGTGCCTAGCAGTGTATACTACTTGTGATGGTGAATGCCTATGTGTATTAGGCATTGAATGCATGGAGATGCAAGATGTTGATGGGTTCAAGCTCATTAAGGCCTTCAATATTGGCCAGATGATATGCTCCTGAACCATATTTGTGTGTAACAATGAATGGGCCCAACCAGTTTGGGGTAAACTTGTCGCACTGCTGGTGAGGCTGACTCATGATTTGTTGGTTTTCCTTGAGAACCAGGTCACCAATTTTAAACTTGCATTGATGTACCTTACTATTTTAGGCATGAAGAAGGTGATCTTGATAGACTCATGTGTGCTCGATTGCGTGAATGCGATGTTCATCGAGAAGTGTTAATTGATCTAAATGAGCTTGGCGAGCAGTGTCATCATCAATGAAATCCTTCATAGATATCCTTAAGGAGGGTATCTCAAGCTCAAGGGGCATGATAGCTTCTACCCCGTATACAAGTGAAAAAGGTGTTGCCCCAGTAGGAGTATGGATGCTCGTACGATACGCCCACAAGGCTAGGGGTATTTGGTTATGCCAGTCATGATGAGATTTTGCTATGGTTTTACGAAGGATGGAACAAATGGTTTTGTTTGTGGCTTCTGCCTGGCCATTACCCTGAGGGTAGTATGGGGTAGAAAAACTATGATGTATGTGGAATTTGTCACATAGGGCTTGGATAGTTTTGTTCTTAAAGGATTTCCCATTATCAAAAATGATTTGGGAGGGAATTCCAAAATGACATATGATGTGATCTATGATGAATGCTGCAATTTTAGCTCCTGTAGTTTGGACCAGTGGGATGGCTTTGACCCACTTGGTAAAATACTTTGTGGTAGTGATGATAAATTTGTGGTTGCTTGAGGAAGCTGGTGTAATCTATCCAATTAGATCCAGGCCCCATTGGGAGAAAGGCCACATGGACTGGATAGGTTGAAGTGCTTGAGATGGGAGATGTGTTAGGTTCACGTGTTGTTGGCATTTGATGCAATGCTTCACATACTCACAGCAGTCATGCTCCATTTTGGGCCAGTAATAGCCCATACGGAGGATGCATTTGGTGATTTCCATGCCACTAAAATGGCCACCACAAGTACCATCATGGGTTTCTTGTACAACCCATTGTGATTCTTGTGGTTCTAGGCAACGCAGGAGCATGTCGTCATAGCTGCGATGATAGAGGATGTCCCCCAGCAAGGTGTAGCGGATCACTCTTTGTTTGAAGGTTCGACATTGAGCATGGGGTAAATCACATGGTAGGAAACCTAGTTTGATGTACTCTTTAATTTGTGAGAACCATGGATCATGGGGTTCAGTGTTTACCACATACACACCACCATCATCTATAGGAGGTGTGGGTGATATGGCAGATCTAGTGAGTGTATGGATAGATATGGATGTTGTGTCAGATGTTGGATTTTGTGGAATGAGGGATCCTAAGGAGGCCATAGTATCTGCAAAATGGTTTGATGATCATGGAGTGGCTTCGAGGTCATACCACTCAAATTGGGATAAGAGTTGTGCAATTTTCTTATATTGTTGGAGGATTGGGCAATTGCATAGCCATATTTCCTGCACTTGATTGACTATTAGGAGTGAATCACCTATGATGTGGAGGCATTTGATATGCATGGAATGTGCTTGTTTCAGTCCTAGGATTAGGGCTTCATATTCTGCATTGTTTTTGGTATAGGGGAAGTCAAGTTTGAATGAAAATGGGAGTGGTTCTCCTTCAAGTGTGAAGAAGACAATGCCTGCACCCCCAACATGGAGACATCTGGAACCATCGAAGAACAGGGTGAGGTCGGCTACAACTTTGGGTTCAACATATTCTTCAGCTTCGATTATGTGGAAGATGGAATCATCTGGAAGCTGGATGAGGAGGGGTTGATTGTCAGTCAAAGGGGCTTTAGCCAGTTGGTCTACGATGACCTACCCTTTGATGGATTTTTGGGATATGAATTCTAGGTCAAATTCAGTTAAGAGCATGATCCACTTAGATGTGCATGAATTGTGGTAGCTCTTGTTCATCATGTACCGAAGGGGATTATCTCGGGTGATGACAAAAGTTGTGTGATTTAACATGTAGTGTCGTAATTTTTGAGTAGCGAATACTACTGCTAAGCATAGTTTTTCCATGTATCCATATCTTGTCTCATAACTGACTAGTGTGTGATTGATGTAATAGATAGCTTGCTCTTTGTCGAGCGCATTCTTTTGAGCTAGAAGTGTACCTAGCGCAAGTTCTATGGCTAAAATATACAGAGTCAATGGTAATTCTAGATGCGGTGGTGACATAACCGACGGTGATGTAAGGTAGGTTTTGATAGCATCAAATGCTTCTTGATAGTTATCATCCCATTTGAAGTTTACTCCTTTCTATAGGAGATGGTTGAATGGCTGACACTTGTCGGATAATTACGCTATGAATCTATGGATAGAAGTGATCTTGCCCTGGAGGCTATGCAATTGCTTTAATGTGGTAGGAGGGGGCATCTCGATGATGGCTTTCACCTTACTAGGATCAACCTCAATGCCTCACTGGGAGACAATGAATCCTAGTATTTTTCTCGAGGTAACACCAAACACGCACTTCTTTGGGTTCAAGCGCACGTTGTGTTCTAATAATCGATCAAAAATTTGACAGAGATCTTCGAGATGGTCTGCACGTTTCTTGGATTTGGTGATGAGATCATCTACATAGTCTTCAATATTTTTGTGCATCAAGTCATGGAAGATATAGGTCATGGCGCATTGGTAGGTTTCCCCAATGTTTTTGAGGCCAAAAGGCATGACTTTATAGCAAAAGGTCCCACCGAGCGTGCCAAAATGAAACGGGTAAAAATCGACATTTGATCCATTAATACAAAACATAAATGTACTAAATGAAATGGTTGTATTTCATTAATATTGAAAAATATGTGTTACAATAGGGACATGATGCCCTTTTTCCATTTCTTCTTTTACTAATGTTACAACTAGCTCGATGTCATTTTCTATCATCCCTTAGTGTATATGGGCTTCTTTGTATGTGGGCCACCACAGGGTCGTGTTTGTAGCTGCTTTCCCTCCTTGATTCTTGGTCAAACCTAAAAAAAGGGTTTAGTTCATTGGGGGGCTTGCCTTAGTTAGGCCCCATGTTTATAAAGATAAAATAGATGGTAAATATGCATTAAAACTAAAATTAAAGGTGCAAAAGCTGATAAAATAGCAAGATAGAGCTTACCTACAAAATCTAATCTGATTTGGGATCTGTAGAACTAATTCGCCACCTAGGGGCGAACTGATGCCAGATTTACGGGGTGGGGTGCAAACTAGACCCTGAGAAGTGTTCTGTAAAAATCCTTTGGTGGCAAGGTTCCTTTTCTACTGTATTGTTAATGTTTAAGTGCGAATTCACTGTATCATGTGTCAATATTCATTTGGGTAGTGTTTCTATGCTTTAAACATAAAATGGAGAGCTACTCTAAGTGAGGGTTTGGACCCACTATATATAGAAAATGGTAAGGTGTAGGGGAGATTTAAGGAAACTAACCCTAGGCTGAAGTCTAACCAAATTTAGGTTAGGTTTTGTGATATGGAAGTCTCATATTCCTCATAGAAAATATCATATCCTCACACATGTGTGAGGAAGGATTAGGTCTAATCAGGATTAGGAGGTCCTAAGTCAAATTAGGGCTTGATTAGGGTTCTTAGGAAAATATCTTAGCTAACCCTAATTACACACATGTGGGAGGATGTAATTAGTGTTAATTAAGGATTAAGAGTTCCATTAATCATTTTTGCCCTAAAAATGTGACTTAAGTGAAGTCAACATTAAATTAGATTTTAAGAATTGATTTGGTAATTGTTTTTATCAATGAATAGCCCATGGGGGCCTCAAATGAGTGCAAATTATCTGTTGAATGATATCCCAATGCTCAGGATGTGATTTTGAAGGCTTATTAGGGTTTTGGACCTAAAATTTATATATGGAAGTCTACACACTGTTATGGAAAACTACGGTAATTTACACATGACTACAATAGCCTAGGGATGTCTAGAATCGCCTATAAATACGTAGAGACAGTAATATATGACTTTTGGGTGTCTACACATTCATGTCACACTAAATACGGGGTTTGTATGTACCCTAGGTACTGAGTTCATCATCTTCTAAGTTGACCTCACATAAATTTAAATGTAAATACTAAGTGCAAACAAGTAGGGAGTCAAATCATAGTTTTAGTATCATAGTTCCTTGTTTTGGCTCAACAACACAATAATTCTCTATCTCATAAGTTAAGTTGTAGCTCTTGGGCCAACTTCATTGAAAAGGTAACCAAAATAAGTGTATCAATATTTAGTCACTACTTGGTTTCTCTTTATAGTTAGAAAGAAAACAATAAATTCCTTTGATATTTAACTGAATAAAGTGTAGTTATAGACATGGACAATTTTGGTTTGAAATTTTTATATAGTATGAAGTATATTAGAGATGACTTAATATATAATTACTCTATTTAGGTTTAGTAAAACCATAACCATTACTAATAGTACTCACTATAGTCTAACTTAGAGTATAAAAGGGCTTTGATATTAACCAAATATGGGTTAGGATTAAGACTTTTTGTTATGCAACTAGTTATTTTTTATTTTGAGCATAACCCATAATGCAAGAACTTATCTAATATTCCCTTATTTCATGACTTGAATTTCATAAGGTAAGGTTAGGTAAGGAAGAAGATAATGGGAGTTTGAATCATTTATCATTATTATAAACTTATAAATTGCTAAGTTGAACATCATCAAGGGTGGGGTGATGATACTAGTAAATGCATTAAAAAATTAATTGATAATTTTATTCAATGATATCTTATTAAATTTAATTTTTAATTTTTTTGAGACAAAATTAAAGTACATATTGTTAATAGTTTTCTTTTGAACATGCACATGGGGACCTAAGATCATGAGGGTACTATTAAGTGCCAAGACGACTCAAACCTTTGACCTCTTTATAATGAGCACCCCCACTCTATCATAACCTCTTTCCTTAGGTAAAAAATGATACTAAATTTTTAAATATATTAATTACACATCATTTAGTTCTCATCACTGACTTGTCACATGTCCAAGTCTAGTCATCATACTTACTTAAAAATATAGTTACAAAGGAAATTAATATAAGCAATGGTAATAATGGACAACGGTAATTAATTCAACCATAAACCATATTTAATACTTTCTTAGGCTATCACACTAGCCTCTACATTGCACCATATCCACTCAAAGACCATTCACTACCAATTCTACCTAGTCTGGTAATTTCACTTCTCATAGAAGTAGAGTTAAACTCTTTTACTTATTACCAATTCAATTTGATTACTTCATAGAGTACCTACTTAATCTTATTGAAGACACACTATAGAGGAGTTTCAATGTCCTTCTTTGTTTGAATCCAACCAGCTCCTATTACCTTGTAGGTAAGTGTTGTAATGGTAATAATAGACACCAATAAGTAATTCAACCATCAACTATATTTAAGACCTGGATGGTGGAAATTTAGTTTATGAAACTAGTATTTACACTACATCATATATATCTAAATACCATTCACTATCAAGTCCACCTGGTTTAGTAATTTCACTTCTCACCAAAGTGGATTTGACCTCTTATACTTATTGCCAAATTAATTTTATTACTTCAGAGAGTACCTACTCATATCTATCAAATACACACTCTAGTAGATTTTGAATGTCCTTCAGTTGAAGCCAACCACCTCCTATTACCTTCTAAGGAAGTATTATTAGATGACTAAGCTATAAACTTAATCCATTCTAGTTTTAAGCATGAAAATAAGGTACAAATGTGCTAATGCATAGTTTAATAATATTTTAACTCAATCCTAATTGGTTTATAATAGAAGGATTTTTCTTACCCATAGGAGATGACCTTCAATCACCCTTACAAGTATATAGACTCCTTAAAGGCGAGAGTATTTCACATAATACATGCATGTCCATGATTTTCAATGGAAATTGCATCCCATACATCAAACCAAATTACTATTTCAATTGGTGAACATGAAGCAAAAAAATGCATCCACTACTTGACATATAATCATCACACTAGCCTTTAAATGAATACAAGAATTGTGTTACATCAATGATACTAATCATCCAACCATGATGTATAAAAGTGTAATTCAATCAATTATGTAATAAAAGTGTAATCCAATCATGTCAATACACATATAACCAACCATACATTTCCATATTACTTCATGAACAATAATGGACTAAGTATTCATTATGTTGATTAATAACATGATAACATTAAAATTTCATAACTGAAAAAAAATTGTAGATTAAACATAAACAAATGATATTAGATCAACATGAGAAGATTAAGGTTTTTATGCATACACACACATATAAGTCACCAACACGTGGCATAAATAATATAAAATATATTTTGTCCAAGTCACATATAGATACATCATTTATTATATTATAAAGGTTACATATTCCATAATTTTTTTGTAAAATTATACATTGAAACAACAGTACAATCATAAACCCATTATATGCTCAAGATAATCAAACATTGATAGTCACTTGCTTGTATTCTAATAGATACAACCAAAGAACATGTTATTGCTCTAATATAAGGATAAAATTGCTACAACTAAACAAGATGGCATATCAATTTGGAAACTATCACACAATTCAAGTGTTTGTACAATAGTCATTAGCTTTACATGTATAAGGATAGTAGTTATGTTGTACCTTATAAGTACATTACTATTTTATCTTCAAAAAGGACTAAACCAACAACAAATTATATCTAATCAAATAGTTTAGTTCAATGATTACAATCATAACAAAAAAAGTTACATTAGAAAGCCAAGTTTCCAATCTATTTGAATTTACGTCCACTAATTATCAATTTTGATTTAATCATTCCTTAGTGATTCCAACCAACCTTGATGGTTATCACACATAAACCTCATAATTAAGATGTATGTAATCCATCTAGTTGCCAATGAATCTTATTGTCTTTCACCTATGATTTGCAACAAGGGAGAGCATTATCATATAAATTTGCTATCCATTAAAGGATTTATCACCTACAATTCCCCTTCAATTCTATTCTCTACCTAATAGAACTAATTTTTTAATGAGGAAATCAATTATAGAGCACTAACATATCAAAGATAAATTCTTAGATATGTTAATATATCTACATTACATCACGCATGCCATGCAACTTAACACATAGTTCATGCATTCTAAAAACATGAAGATCGAACATACATAGTCATGTAATCATTTTAATGCACCTATATACATGCATTAAACTTAATGATTACTTTAAGCATAGTTTGGCCAATTTTTTTGTTAGAAAAGTCCCACCTAATATGTACCTCGAGGCATAATTTATTAAAAACTCAAGCACATGTTAACACTTGTCCTCGAGCATGTAGCCCCTAGGTTCATCAACAAAGGATTTATTTTGCAAGTGCAATTGAAAACCATCCATGTTCTCATGTATCTATATAATTTTCCCATTTCATACAACCATATTAGAAATTCTATTTGCTTTTATAGTGACTTCATAGAATACCCTCCCATATAGGCCAAATAGCAACCATGAAACAATAATCCATTCATGATGGTGATATGTAAAAATGCAATCCCATTCTAATAAGGTACAAGTATAGGACATTAGACCATCTATATCACCAAGTGTCCATTCATCTTATCAATGTATTAAATTTAGTACAATGAATCACACTTATTGAGTCCTCCTTGCTAAAGTACTAGTATAGATCATTGAACAAAGTGTCCTTTCCACTTGGCTTGGTAATAAAACATAACATTTATCTCACACTTAGATATCATTCATGAAGTTAATACTCCAACTGGTCTTGGTGTCAAGTGTATGCCATGTAATTTGTTCATGATAATTGTTCATCATGAAAGCACCTAATTAGACAAGTCATACACAAGGGTTGCCTATCAATGCAATATTATAATTTGTTAAAGCATAGTTATTATATAAATAAGACCTTGGTAAGGAATAACTTTTAGTTTGACCAAGTAAAGAACATGACACACACACATAGAGAGAGGAATTTTTCTCATTTATTCAAAGTTTAAAATAGAACAATTATTTTCTGTTGTCAATAACTCTTCTAGTTTGTTCAAGTACAAAAACATGAAAATATATATTTTCATTGTCAATACTTATTTCAATTTATTCAAAGATAAAAATTGAACAATTATATTTTGACATCCAATACTTCTAGTTTATTCAAAGACAGAAACTAGACATTTTATTTTTTATAATAAAAAATCTTATAATAGGACAATTAATATTTTCTATGGTCAAGAATAATAACTCTAGCTTGACAACAAGTTTAATATTGCTAGTACAACAATTTTTCATGTTACAATAGATATAGGAGTTTATATGACCTTAAGGGTTAGGTATTGAGTTCATTAGCTTCCAACCTGACTTCACACATATTTAAAAGTAAAGACTACTTGCAAACAAGGAGAGAGTCAGATCACAGTAATAGTATTATAATTCCTTGCTTTACCTCAATAACATACAATGAGTTAAGCTACATCTCTTCAATCACCTTCATGGAACGGTAACCAGATTAAGGTGTACCCAAATATAGTCACTTCTTGGATACTCTTTAGAGTGAAAAAAAAGACAACAAATTCCTTTGATCTTTAACTAGGAAAAGTGTTATTAGAGACCTAGAAATTTTTTATTTGAATCACTATCAATAAGTCTTAAAATTCTTACAACCTTCAAATAGGTATTTTACACAATTTTAATAGTTAAACACAAAGATTATCATAGTTCAACAAAAAACAAGCATAATCAACATTTTTCTTTTTAATTGCATTCAAAGATGACACTTAACTTTTAGAAGAATATTCAGAACCAGGTTCATGCTAACTTTCTTATAGGAAAAATAAATCCAAAAAAATAATAGAGTGCATTAAAATCCTCACTCTCTCAAGGGTTGGAATAGAACAAAAATTGGGTACCTTGCAAGGTATATTTTCATAAATTTAAGAATTGATGGAAGTTGAAGATCAACTCTACTAGTTTTTGCTCGTCTCCACTTCGAAAATGATGGGTATTTATATCTTTCCTTTTTCTTATCCTATTCTTAATGCTACTATTCCTTGTTGTCCCCATTATGGTAATAAAATAGAGCATTTATCTCACTCTTAGTGATCATTCATCAAGGTGACACTCCAACTAGTTTTGGTGTCAAGTGCATTTCATGTAAGTTGTTCATGATAATTGTTCATCATTGAAACACCCAATTAGACAAGTCATGGTCAAAGGTTATTTATTTATGCAATATATCAATTTATCAAATCATATATGTCATACAATAAAGACCTTAGTAAGGAATATTTTTTTATTTTGACCAAGCAAAGAACAAGACTAGATATACATATAGTCAAGAATTCTTTCTTTACATCAACAACACAAGTAATTTTTCACCCCATGAGCTAAGTTAGAGATCCTAGATCTACTTCATGGAAAAAGTAATGGGATTAAGGTGTACTTAACTTTATTCACTATTTAGATCTCTTCATGGAAAAGTATAATAATTCCTTTGATCTTTAATGGGGAAAAGTGCTAGTATAGACTTGGACAATTTCAAATTGAAAATCATAACAAGTCCTCAAACTCTTACAACCTTCAGTGTGTTTTGCACAAATTCAATAGTAAAACACAAGTCTTATTATAATTTAAAATAAAAACAAGCACAACGATTTTGTTATTATGGTATTCAAAGATGATACTTAAGTTTTGGAAGAACTTTCATACCTAGGTTCATTCTAACATTATTACAATTAAAAGCTAGCTAGAAAATACTAAAAAAAATTAAAATTATCATTCTCTCCATAATAAAATGAAAAATTATATACCTTTCAAGGTGAATTTACATAAATTCAAGGATAGACGAAATCCGCAAGACAACTCTACTAGTTTTTTCTCCTTTCATCTTCAAAAATGTTAGGTATCAAAGTATTCCTTTCACAAATTCTAGTCTTAATGCTTCTCTTCCCCATTGTCCCTAGTATGGTTAGAGAAAGGCTTATTTAGATAAAATCTCTTGGTCTAAATTCAATGTTCCCCCCAAATAAGCAACTACTTCACATAGAAAATTTCCATGGAGAGATCTCAAAATAGATTATCCCCACATGCAACTATTTATTTAGGGAAGTTTTAACTACTTATTGGTCCACTCTTCCTTTGTTACCATAATAAAGATTAGTCCAAGGCCCTAAGAAGAAGAAGGCCCATTTTCTCCTTTTCTTGGATAATTAGAAGATGACACACATTGTTTTATTGGTATTATTTAATTAAAAGGAAAGACTTGTTTTAGAATGGGTAAAATCCTATAATGCTCATGCAAGACAAGTAGTTTTTTTTAATAATATACATGAATAACTAAATATTAAGTACAAATGTATTTTTTACTCAAGACCTATTATACCTATCATGCAAGTGTATTATATCAATAATGTGTGCATGAGTTCTATTTTTTATCCATATTATTTATCAATATTTGATGACTTCTCCCTGATAATACTCTTCCTTTTATCTACTTTGATGGATATATTTAGCAAACACAACAAATGGAAATGTAGTTAGATATGTTTTAAAGTAAAAAAATCACTCGTATATAAAGTATGATTACCAACTCAACATTACCAACATTAAATGTAACTAGGGCTAGTAACTAGCATCATTGATGCTAATTATGTGTGTGCTTTGTGTTATTATCCAAAACTATCCCTAAATGCTATCAGTTCGTGAGATCAACTTGATGAGCTTTTCGACTTTAAATACCACTACTTTTTGAGCCAATAGCTTTTTTACAAACCAAAAATATTATGTGCCACCTATTGCTTTTTTAAATGGTTGTGGACTTACATAATTATGCTTTTCTATGTATATTTATAACATGAATCAACATATTTTTTGTCTTATTCAAATTGTTTCAAATAGTGGTCAATTACCGATATGGGTAAATCTTGGTCATTGGCTATATTTAATTCAAACACATTGCATTCACACCTCCTAATACTTTTAAGGCTGAAACCCTATGTAATCAAATTTTTGATGCTTTCTTGGCCTAGCCCTTTTCTTGTTCCAATGTATCACAATGTTTTATTGTTGTCGGAAGCTATTATGGTCTTTTTCTTTCTACTTTCTAGAAACAATAGCTTGACCATCCTAGTTTCTCTAGGATTTTAATTTAAGTAGCCAATATTCTATCTTTTGATATAGTAATGCAATAAGTATTTGGTTCCATTTCCACTATTGCATTCAATTCCTTGAGGGAGAACTCATCCTCCATATGTAATTCCTCAGTCATATTATTATGGAAATCCAACTCATTTTCAACCTGGTTAACCCTATCTTCTTAAATTTGCTCAATGTGTAAGAGGTATTGCTTTACCACATATATTTTCACCTTCCTTCCTTTGTTGGGGATGACCATGTGTGAGTAGTCTAGGGATAAATATCCACCCAACCTGACAATGAATTCTCTTGACAAGCATAGGCCAATGTGTGGTGGAAGGTTGATCACTACCACCTTTTAAATTATTGTAACCTCTGGTACCTTATGTAGTACCATCGGTATGTCCTTGATTACCCCCACTATCCAGAATGAGGTACCATCCAACTATAGTACACCAAGGCTTGATCGAGTGTACTCCATTCCCATAGCCTAGTAGACTACCTTCATCATGATAGTGGTGGCTGCTCCAAATTCAACCATGCAATTGTGCACTATACACCCTTCTATGCATAGGGATATGTAATAAGGTGGTGTTCGATTCTTACCCATTATGGGTATTTACTGATCTTGATCTAAATTGAGCTCTAGGATTTCTAGTCCATGTGGATAAGCACTTTCCAATGCATCCCTGAGTAGGTCAATATAACCGAGGATTAACAATGCATCATACATGCTCACATAGGAAGGATTTTTGTTCAGTTCTTCAATAATCCTATATTCAAACACTTTCAACAATTTTTTTACCTTCTATTTAGGCTCCTCGAAGCTCCTTTTCTATTGCTCAATAGCTTCTAGTCTTTTTCTCTTAGTCAAAAATGGATATCTTAGCTTATTTAGAGCTTATTTTCTTAGGTTCTCTTGATTAACCTTAGCTTGTTTTGGATTTGGCTAATATTTAGCTTGATCCTTTTGTTCTTGAGAAAGCACCTTTAGAGGCTTCAATTGTAGAGGCTTCTTTCCAAACCGCGTCAACACTTGGATGAGCTCATTATCTGTAGGATCTTCAGCCAACATGACTTGATTTGGTTCCATCAATATAATGACCACTCCCTTTTGTATCTTCTCATCCTTATATGTTGCTATTAATTGGGCTTAGTGCTAATAAACCATACATGTGTCTATTTTACAAGGTTCATTACAAGATAAAAACCAATAACTTTCTTGAGATGAGGAGGTAGAAGGCCCATCCTCTTGATCTATATATAGAGTATTGCTCTTCTAGCCACATTATTGTTGGAAGCCCCTTGGTATTTTGAGACATTAGGAAATATTCTTGACTAATATCCTTCAAATATCCTACTATCATTCTACCTTTATACCATAGTGACTTTGTTGGTAAGATTTTTAACCAACACTCTTAGCTCTTGATTCTCTATGGATAATTCCTTAGTCTCTTGAGTAGGCAACAAAGGCAAGTTTAGTATAGGTGGTAGGGTCAAAGCTTTAGGAATATGGATAGGAGAAATTTGAGGAATGAGGTATCCAAAGTTGGTGTTTGTTGAGAAATTTGGGGTAACTCTAGAAAATAGGGCATAGTGACCTTAGGAGGCAACATGCTAACTAATATTAGAGCATTTTTTATAGCAATTACAACCTAAAAAACTTGTGGGAATCTCATCTTTTTGGCCAAAAATATTTGTAGACCTAGATATGAGACAAAGGATTGGATATAATAGATATAATATTGAGGCTAAGAAGGCCTTATATCCTTGGGGATCCACTTCCATGTTTTTCTAGATTTTATATTAAAATAAGTGATTTTCTTGGGGATTTCTTTGAATAGAAGTGAACTGAGTGAACAAAAAGAAAGGATATCCTACCTAATTAAATTCTAAGAAATAGATTAGCAATTTGATCCCATGAGCTAATACTAATCTCATCAAGAGCTTTGTACTAGGGCAGCCACATTTTGGCAATGCTCATAGGTAATATTTTTAGAACCATCATAGGTTGGTAGAGCTTTAAGAGCTAACTGAGAAATTTCATGTAAATTTACCATATCAAGTGGTTCGATGCTATTTCATCAAGGGTAAATTTTACCAATCATGTTTTTAGAGTAGGGATTATTAGGAGACTCTCTAGGAAAACCTTGCAAGGGGACAAGACTTTGAACAAAAGAAGCTCAAATTGGAGAGCATGATTTATTTGGTCTTATGTGAGCTTTATGAGTTAGTAGTTCAACAAATTGTATAGTTTTTTTGAGATCCTTGGCCTCCTATCTAGTTATCATATGATTTTGGACCTCATTATTTTAATGGATTCACTGATATTAGGTCTGTTCAACAGTGGAGTTGCTAGGTGAATGGATTTTTTAACTACTTATGAGATCAAGACATTCACCATAATCTTAATCATTTGTAAATGTGAGACAAATTTTGAATGGTCCATCCCATTTGGCATGCCAAGAACTCTTGGTCTATGATCCATCTAGTGGTGTGATTTGCACCCTATACAACAACCAAGATTGGATGACTTGGCATTGCTTATGAGTCAACCTTCTAAGAAGGTTGGTTCCTCATTTGTGCAAATAAAAACTAATGGTAAAATACTAAATAAAGATATGGAAGGGTTAGATAGAGGGAAATGGATAGAAATTAAGCAAACATTGGCTAAACTTTGGTTAATAATATTGTTGCACCCTATGCAAACGCCCTGTAACCTAACTAATATAGAGCCTAACAAGCCAACCACTAAGCAAAGAATTACATGATATGAAGTTAACTTATATCATTCATTTTACCACTCCAACTACTCTGTAAGAAAAATCAAAATAGCAATTCAATCCTAATAGAATACTTCCACACAAAGCATTAATATAAATGAATAGATTTGCAAAATTCAACAAGTTATGTGTTCCCTTACACTCCAATAACTTGCAGTGATAATCCAAACAATACAATTGTCTAACAAAATACATCATCCACAAAGTCGTAACATAAATTTCTAGATATATAGGACTTATGTACACGTTAAAATTTGTAACAGATTCACCAGTGGAGGCCAAACAACTAATTCATTAAACAACAGATCAAAATTGCATAGTTTACAGTAGATAAACACTCAAATTTCCAACCCTCCTACTGAGGAAATTTTTCCATTTATAATTTTACAATACTAGCCCAACTTAAGTAATATATGGATGGCCTATCATAGCCCTAACAATAATTAACCCAACCTAGACTAGTCTTGGGCTCATGCTTAACTAGTATGCTTGGGGTACTGGCTATTGCTTTCTTGCTCTGTCTCAACTAGTTATCACTATCCAAACCTAATCATATTGATCTGGATCATTGATGCAATTACTCATAATCTAGGTAGTCTTGTGCCTTCAACAAGCTTGAGCATATTTAGAATGCTCAACTTCTTACCACTACACCACCATGCCTTGTTGTATTGCTAGTTGTTAGAATTGTAGGTGCTTTCATCATAATTAGTACTATGATTGGTACCTTTTGCTAATTCTAGAATATTGGTTGTTATTATCTAGTGTTAGTGATTGTAGCCTTAGTATAACCACCTTAATTTGTATGGTTGATAAGTGTTTGGGTGGTCTTGACTCCTAGAATACATGATCTCTACTAAAAGATATATACTTGAGAGCCTTTTATCCTTTATCATCATTTGCAAAAGATTGTTGATTGTTGCCAAGGCCTTCGAGACATGTTCAAGACTCATTGAATTCTTCGATAACATCATCATCAAAAACTCTTGGCCACGCATACCTTTCAACCACTCTTAGCTCATCCAAGACTTTTGAACACCTTGGTTGTCATAATGCTTGCAAATATTTGACCACTAACGACTTTGAGTTCTAGACTAGATGGGTCTTCTAAAGACTTATGCTAACATCAAATTTGAAAATCCATGGCCACTATTATTCTTTGGACTTTGGACTCGTTAGGATTTTTGGGTCCTTTTGCTAACATAATCTCTACAAGTCCCTAACCACTTCTTGTGTTGGGCTCTTGATTGACTAGAACTTGGTAGGACTTCAACTAACATAATCATTTTAAACCCCTAGCAACTCTTGTTTTAGACTTTGAAGTGGCCAAAATTCCTTGCCTTAGAATAATTTTGAGCTCGACAAGACTCATTTGGATTTCCAGCTAGTCATGTGCAAAGAATTACCAAGAGCGGTAAGGTTTCCTATATCTAGGAAATAAAATTTTCAAAATGTATAGTCCATCAAAATTTTCTAGGACCTATCTATGTGGACAATTTGCATTGGCACAAAGTAGCCATAATTATTGTCAATCAAGGATGTTAGATTCATCAATGTGAAATGGCGTCAACAAGGAGATATGGAACACATCATGGATTTGGGAGAGAGCTAAGGGTGAAGAAACTTGGTAAGCAACTTACTTAACCACTTCTATAACCTTGAAGGGTCCAACACATCTAGGAGCTAACTTGGTTGACTTGCCAACTTTGATGGAGAATTTTAAGGTTTAACACTAATAAACACATTGTATTCCATTAAAAAATGCCTTGCAATTTTTTCCTGGTCGACATAACTCTTGTACTTTTTAGTGGCTTCCCTTATTCATTGTTTTATTAAGCTCACTTACTCCTCCATTTTATTTTGAATATATAGATATATGACTAATAAATACTCCACTACATCCTAATTTAGGGTGTTTTACACTTCCTACCATAGAGGGCTTCAAATGGGGCCATTCTTAGGCTAGGATAATAAGATTTATTATACATAAACTCCACCAAATGCTAGGTATTATTCTCACTTGTACTATTGATCCATATAATACATAATAAGTCTTTTATGACTCGACTTACCCTATTGTACCATCAGTATCTAGGTGGTATATTGAGCTTATGTTAAGTTTGATACTTAGATCAATAGTTAGTTTTCTAGAATCAAGAGGTGATTCTATTGTCTCTGTTTGATATGTTTCTTTTAGGTATGCAATGTAACCTAAATATCTCTTACACAAACCATTATGTTAAGACCAAAGCATCATCCTTAAGGTTACCATAAGTTAAATGTTCTACCTTGGTTAGTTTTTCAACTATCACAAGGATGATGCCATGATTATTCTTGGATGTTAGCAATCCTTGCACAAAATCCATGCATATCACTTGCCATTTTTATTCTAGAATGCCAGGAAAATATAACAATCTAGTTGGATGTGCACATTTAACCTTAAGTCATTGATACTCGAGGTATTTTGCCACATATCCTTGGCATCCTCCTTGAGTCCTTGCCAAAAATAAAGTGGCTTTAGATTTGTTACAAACTTTTCCACCTCTAGGTGTTCAAAATTTGGAGCACAATGTGCTTCCTCAAGGAATATGGTCCTTGGATTTTCAACATCTAGCGCATATATATGACATTTGAATCTCAAAAGACCATTTATTTCTAATTTATAGCCTTTGTAGCATGGATTCTAGGTAACTACCTCAAGGTAGTTTTCACTCTCTAATAATGCTCATCCTCATTTAAATGTCTCAAGATCCTCTCTTTGAAGGTTGACCAAAGAGTAGTTATAGTAATATACCTCATATGACTAAGTTTATCAACTACCCAATTTTCTTTTTCCTTATGTAAGTTATTTCAAAGTCATACTCACATAAGAACTCTTGTCATGATCATTGTCAAGCATTTAAGTTTAGCTAAACAAATATATACCTAAGTCCTTGGTGATTAGTCTTCAACTCAAAGGGTTTTCCTAAGAGATAGTTCCTCCAAGTCTGTAAAGCATGAACAATCATTTTCAATTCTAGATCATGTTGTGCATAGTTCTACTCATGTAATTATTAATTTTCTAGACTCATAGGCTACCACTCGGCGTTTATGCATCAAGAATTCCCCTAAGCCTTATTTCAATGAAATGGTAACCATAATGAATTTCCCATCTGGATTAGGTACCTTAAGAATAGGTGATGTTGCTAACTTCTCTTTCAACAACCAAATTGCCCCCTTGCACTTCTCAGACTATACATACTTCTTTTCTTTCCTTTGAAGTGAGGTGATGGGATGGTCTATCTTGGAGAAACATTTAACAAAATTTCTATAATAGCCAACTAGACCCATGAAATTGTGGACTTTATGCATATTCTTAGATGTTGGCCACTCCCTAATGGATATTATATTTGTTAGATCAATAGAGATACCTTTTGTAAAAATTAGATTTAAATCTAAGTTCCATTGTAATTTTAATTTTGTCTAGATTGCTTGCTTCTCAAAAAAATTAAGATTTTGAAGTTTGTAATAGCGTTGCTATTCATAAAGCACTTGCAAAAATCAATCATAATAACAAAAGGATGTCAAATTTAAGGTAAACTTGAGATTGGGATTGATAAATCAAGATACCAAACTCAATGCTTGATGGAGTTCGAGTTAATATATAGCTATATGGAACAAATTGCCATCAATATGCTCCTAGAAGTGGACTTAGGATAATTTTTAAATGACTGGTTCAACTTAAGTGAGTCACTCTAGGTTTGGAGTAATTCACTACCTATGTTTAGACTTGGAAAAAAATCCTTCAAATTTAAACCAATTGCTCCACTCATGAAATGCAAATGTTTTGCCAAAATCAATAAACTTGGCCAAATAATGAGCTAAAGGGTTAGGTCTCACTATGCATACCAAAAAAACCATGTTGAATGGTACATAGTGGAGATTTTAGTAAGTGTTTTTTGTGGGGCAAATAATAAGGATGCCAAAAAACTATGTTTAATCAGGGAATAATTTGACTTCTAATAGGATCAACAATGTGCCCCAATTCTAACCTTTCAACAAGTTATTGGATGGAAGGGTTTATGGCCTCTTCCAAATTTAGGCAAACTCCCTATTATACTTGATATTCCCAATTTAACCTACTCTAATTGCATGAAATTAATGTAAAGAAATTAAAATGCATAAAAGATCAATTTTAAAGTTTAAAGTGTGAGGGATTTAAAGGAAAATATGACCATAACTGTGATAAGAAACTATACAATCAATCGACACATGAGAATATAAATAACAACAATATTACCATTCAATTAATATAAAATGGTAAGGTGAATGACAAGATGGGAAAAATAGTTGTCTCAAACATTGTGCATTCTACAATCCAAGAGGTCAATGTCACTGTTGGAAAGAAAAATACTTATTAATTTCCTCTCAATTTCATGAGTTACAAAATAAAATGTAGGTTTCACAATGTTAAAATCTATATTATATCCTAAGTTGTTGCTAGGATAATTTGTGTGGCTGAGATCATTCAGTTAGTTATGATCCAATGGATCAGATTGTAAGCACTTGTTATTTAAGCAATGTACTTTCAATAGAATAATATCAAGTATCTCATTTTTACAACATGGTATCAGAGTAGGCCTTCCCTGCCCTATGAGCTTGAGGAGCTTTTCTTCATGGGGTATTTCCCTCATGGAAATCCCCCTCATTTTTTCTTCCCCATTATTTTTTTTCCAAAACTAAGGGAGTATGCTCTCCATCTTTTGATGGATAAACCAGATGGTTAGAAGAAAAAAAATCTACAGTTTTGGGAGGTCTTTTTTTTAGGTTATTTTTAGTTTTTAGTTTTTTGTGGATTTGCAGTCTTATACTATAAATTTGAGTTTCAATAATGGTGCCTTTTCGAAATTCCCGATGGGTGAGCATACTGCATGATTGTTATAAGGCTACTCTCTGTTAGTGAGGGATGTCATGTTGAGAATCCCTAGTCGCGGATACATGACTAAGTGCAGATCAACATTGTTGAGGAGCTTCTACATCATCCCTGCATCGGAGCGATCTTCGCTAAATCAAGATTTTTTTTCTCTCCGTGTGTCCTCCCTGGTGCACTGAAGACCATACTACCGTTTACTTTTTGGGGGGCAAAAATCGAAGGAGGTCATGATGATGATGAATATGGTGGGCAATGCGAGATTATGTGGAATGCAGAGTTCCAAAAAGAGGTGGGAACGGAGATGTCTGTTCTCTTGCTCAATTTGAGTGCTTCATCTAGGGCTTCGAATGAGACTTGTATGGTATCTATTACAGCTTCGACTCTACACTCTAGAAGAGGCGAAGAATAAAATTAAAATGACAATGTTGGCGGATATTTTTTGTATTTCTTGGACCTGGAGTTCGCATCACGGACAGTATTGGTTAAACTACCACCACCATCGTAGCCAAACAAAGGAGAGCAATATTATGTCAAGCGTGTTGAGAGACGCTGAATTCACTCGATCCTACACAGGCGTTTGCACTAGATGCTTAGCGAGGAGTTTTTTTAATTTTGTTTGTGTTGCACTGTTTTGATGAGCACAAACATAATCTCCTCCCCATGATGACTATTGCACCTTGTTCATGCTATCTGTAACGACACCATGTTTTATTCCATGGAGACTAAGCTTTGTGGATTTGTTTTTAATATTTAAACTACAATGGTGGTGTTCATGGTAATAATAATGGGGTCATTGGTAACGTCATCGACATCGATGATCATGGTGGTCATACGCATCATCGATGGAGAATGACATCTTTCCATATCTAAATATGTGTCGGCCACTCCCAGTGTGGCGCTATGAAGATTGCTTTGTACGTGAATCTCAATCTATAGTCTATTTAATAAATATACACTGCCTACTTCAGAGAAATGTCACCGCATTTGTATAATCCCTCTCATTATTTATGATGCGCAGCTCATTTTTTTACACCATAGACTGCAAAAAGTGCTCAAATTTTTTTTTGATGATGAAGATCGTGGCCCCTACCTTGTAGTCGAAGAACAGATATGTAGCAGTTACCAGATTTCTGGAAATATGATGGCCCTTCGTCTCCATTGGATGTGGGCCCAGTTTTGATTCTCTTTGAAGGAAGCTTGATCGTGGTGACTTCTAATTTTCAAAAAGGAGATTTTGACATCGTGATTCTCGTTCAATCAATGCCAATTGGAACCTTATAATCCTTTTTTGTACCTTTTTTTTCTCTACAAACGTGCACTGGATATAGTCGTTGATGGAGAGTTCGCGAGGTTCTAGGTTTATGACGAGCAAAGGCGATAATTGTTCTCCACTTGATGACAGAGAAGATTTTTTTCCTATTGGTGACTGATCTATTAGATGCACAGAGGTTTTTTGCTCTCATCGGT
The DNA here is from genome assembly GCA_028583015.1 of Wollemia nobilis. Lineage (NCBI taxonomy): Eukaryota > Viridiplantae > Streptophyta > Pinopsida > Araucariales > Araucariaceae > Wollemia > Wollemia nobilis. The sequence continues at coordinate 15,849,631 of JAQPPZ010015100.1, forward strand.
GTCAGTTTTTTTCAGTTTTTGTCTATCTATGGTTTTCACTTTTTTACAATATTACGGGATTTACATTGGGGCCTGCTAGAGTTACAAATTTGCTGAGGAGCGAGCTAGAGCTGGTTTGGCTTAAAATGAGTCATTGTTTCGATGTAGGTATGCGTTTGTTTGTTTCGATGGAGGTTGAATTCAGTTTTCTGAATATATCAAAGGGTGGACAAATATGGTGTTAGTATTGCAGCAAGACGATGAGCCAATAGATGGGTTGAGGGTAAGGATTTGAAGTGCAATATGCAACGCATGCTATAAAATTCAGAATCGAGACTTGTTGCATTAAAGGATGGTGTGGACATTGTGGATGAGTTTCCTAGAAAGCATGCCTCGGATGCTCGATATTTGCATTAGAGACCAGGAAGGGAGCAATTATGGGACAGAGGTGGAGCGACGATTGTGGTGGTGGCATTGTCGGTCTCGATAAAGTTTTGAAGGTATATTTTTTGCTCTCGTTGGTAGCAACGTGGCGAAATTTGCAAAGAAAACATTATGGACATGGAATTTTTAATGTCAATTGGTAGATGAAATGGCGCAACGAAAGCTAGGTTTGCACACGGTCATATGCCTAGCATCGATTGGCAGGCACTGTCATGGTATGATTACCTGCTGCTTACATTGGGTTTACGTATTTTCCTATACTCGTACCCCTTGTTTATCTATACAAAATACGTCGTGTATGGGACACATCAAAATTATAAGAATCCATTCATGACATTTTAAAATGTATTTTTTATCAAAACATTTTACCTTCATGATACTGGGTCATTTTTTATTTTAAATCATTAAAGGCTCTAAATTTTCTTTCCATGTAGGGGTGGAATGGGGGAATTTTATTAAAATTGTATTGGCCCATTATTTCCTCGTGCAAAGTGGAAGATAATGGCCCATGTGGACCATTTTTAAAAAGGGATCACTTCACTCTTTCCATTGTAAAATGAATTATACTTTCAATGAGAAGTGGAAGGCTATGTATTTTTCTCCTACAAAAGAATTTTTAAAAACCATGTTATATTTCGAAGATTCTAGAATATTCCCTTATGAGGGAAAGGAGAAGTTTTTTGTTTTTCTTGCAGATGAAGGCTTCATTGACACCCGATCATAGGGGTATTTATAGTCGTCGAAAAGGTTTTTCCGAGTTGGACACAATGGTGGTATCCACTTTCAGTTTTGGAACTATTTATCACACTTTTTTGTGGCTCGAAGATTGTTGTATCATGGAGTGCATTCTCGGTTGAACCCAAAACTCCCAAGACATTTGTTAGAGTGATCCTAGTATCTAGTCATCTCCTCTATATCACCTAGCAGTTGCAGTGGCTAGTTACCCATACATTCCGGTAGGATGAGGAGGTCACCATAAGAACACATTTGATAGCTATTGGTGCCCTTCATTTTTATTCCCTTGTTTTGCTATTTATACAAGTTTTGGACCTTGTTATCAACCCATTATGTTCATATAGGTGGAAACCACATACTTATGCTTGTGGAGTCATTTTGGACTACCCTTGCGATTTTTGTGGTTATTTCTCCATCCTATATTCTCACTCTCCTTTTGTGAGACACTTTGGTTTCAGGGGGTTTTCTTTAGTGACTCATTTTCATGGTCCATAACCTTGTTCATTGTCACAAGCACCAGTCTTGGAGTGAGATTTCATTTAGTTCGATGACGAGGCTTCTCTACTTTTTTTAGACATACGATGGATCCTTTGCACGCTTATTCATGGAAGTTGTCCTAAGGGGGGTTGAAGAGGACATCTTCCTCTCCATCCTCCTTGCACATCTTCTTCTTCTACTACTTTCTCTTCTAGCATTGATTTTTTCATCTCTCCAACAAATCTTATGATGGATGTTTTTTGTACATGAGTACCTTATCAGGCCTTGTTATCGGGACTCATATTTGTGGATATGCCACTAGTTTGGTTCTATTGTTTTTTCACTACCTCCTAGTATCACTTAAGGGGGGGTGTTAGTATATCCTAGTACCACTTAAGGGGGGTGTTAGAATATATATTATATCCTAAGTTGTTACTAAGATAATTTGTGTGGTTGATATCATTTAGTTAGTTATGATCCAATATGTCATATTGTAAGAACTTGTTATTTAAGCAAGGTACTTTCAATAGAATAATATCAAGTATTTCATTTTTACAACACACAAATTGTAGCTCTAAATTGGGATGGTCAAAAGATGTTTACAATGGAGCTTATGGCTCCTACTTATAGTAGGAGTTTACCCCTAAGTTAACTAGGGTGAGAAATTATTACATCTAGTAAAAGTAAAAATTTGGGGGTATTTCTAACAAAATAACGCAACTCCAAATGTTACATGCCTCTAAAAGGCCTAGAAGGCTTCTAAAATTAGTTATGGTGCCACAACATGAAAAAATATCACTTTTCAAAGACTCTCCTCAAGATTCGTGTCTTTATTTTTACCCCTCTACAAGTCAATTATTGATTTTTTGTAGGAAGTGATTCAATCATTCAACTTTGCTAGTGATTCACTAGCTAACTTTGAGTGCTTCACTCCTACAAGCCAATTGGATCATTTTTCTAATGGGTCGTTTCTAAACTAATTAGCACCTACAAATAAAATTAGTATTTTTCTTAAACTTAACCAAAATTAAGAGGTGTTGGAAGGCATCAACATACCAATTTCATTGTTTTGCATCCTTCCAAAATTGTGATTTCTAAGGTAATGGCATGTCACTACACTTAGTTAGGATCGGTAGATTATGGATGTAGCAGATGCTAACACTCTTTTCACTAATGTTGTCTTAATTAATCTACTTTCTTACCTCCTACTTGGTGCCTAATATTTCCTCTCTACTTTCCCTCTCAAGTGCCCATTTTTACCAAGTAAAGGTATAACTAATAAATATCAAGGGTTAGGTGCTCCTTCATAGTGTCAATTACCTTAGATATTTTTTATGCTATTAGAGGGAAAAGTATAGTTGTACCTATAGTGAATAATGGACCAATAAAGATAAAGATACCAATTTGACACAATGACATGGATGATGATGTGAATTGGATGGTGCCAAATGATGATAGGGGTTGAGATGATGCCACATGAGGCAACACAATGGCACTTGAAATGTGAAGAAAAATAAAATATGGATGTAAGGGGGTGGAATAGTTGGTGACAGTAACATGAATGATGATAGGGAAAACTATAGTGAATAAGGTGTGTGGGATGACCCTTCATTATGAATAGGAAAACTTGTTAGTGTCCCTAAGACTAGGGTTACACTTATTTGAGGTGGGATGGGCACAACAAAAGAATTTTGGGGGGATTAGAGAAGTGAGAGTCGAATAAATAAGAAGGAAATAAATAATTAAGATGTAAGGAAAGTGGAGATGGTGATGGGGAATATGGTAGAAGAATTGAGATGTAAACTTTCTTCTCTTTTAGATCCCTTCTCTTCAAGGTTATCCATCATTTCTCTCTAATGTTTATCTTTCATTTTCCTAATTCATCAAAGGTCCTATGCATTAAGCTACATTTACCAACCTTATGTATGTTGATAGTCATTTTTGTGACTATGTCATTAGTAAGGCCTATCTTAGACTCGACATTGTCCATTAGCTAGAGTCAAGAAGAAAGAAAACTCCTACCTATTGTAAAAATAAACTAGATCTTAGGTATTGCCTTGTTATTATCATATTCTTGGGTTGGCATCTCATCTTATCAACTTTAGGAAATAAACAACTGATTTTGTAGATATTTTCAACCCATCCTAGGAACTCAAGTGTCTCTTGCAAGGTATTTTCTTGTTCTTTCTTTCTTTATTTCTTTCATTCTCTTCTCCTCTTTTTTGAAATGAAGAAGGGGAAATAGGAAGAGGGGATTTATAGAAACAAGCAAATATTCACTAAGTGAAACACAATCCCTTTCATAGGCTCAGGAAAATAGCTTTCCACCCTTCTGATGTTGATGTTTTAGTCGATATTTTCTCACCTCTGTAAACATAGTAAGTCAAAAAATATTAATGGTACATATATATGGAGGATCTTTACCAGTGGATCTCCCCTAATTTGGAGCTTTATGGATGCATTTTGGGAGATAGTATATTTCTTCACCAAAATAATCAGAACCCTAAGTGGATGTCTCAATCTGTAAAGTTAGAGCAACTTTTTTTTATCATCCTCCTTTGAAACATCTCTTGATGCCAACTATCTTCAAAATTATACCTTTTTTTAACTTTGAAGTAGTAGGGACTATGGGTGGGTGATGGAATTTCTAGAGCAATGATACCCTCGCTACTATGTATCTCATTCCATGATGGATCTTGTTGTTCACTACCAATTTGGGATCCTGCCTTTATGCAACTAGGGAATATAGCATCATTCAACAATAAAAGCTTTTTGTAATTGTTCATCAACTAAGCCAATGTCATCCTTCAAAGTATTAGATTGTTGGAATACAAAATTTACCTTTGCTATACCCCCAAGATTGTAGGAAAATACCTCATTTCTAGAATTATGGTCTCTCTTTTACTCAATGTTACCCATTTATCTGGAATCACTTGGGCAATCTCAAGACTCATAAGTGAATCACTCTCTTTTTTTGGGGCTAAGTTTTTTTCTTCAAAGAGGAATACTTCTTCACAAAAGGACCCCCATGATATTTCTCCAACCCTTGAAAACTTAGTCTAATTAGAGATGAAGTATGTTTCATACTTTAACTTAGTTTCTTCTTCTATTTTGTCTTCATCCTCTAGTATAAACGCCAACTCTGGTAGAAATACCTTATGTTCTAGTTGTAAGCTCTTCTCTACTTCTTCTATAGGACCTTTTAATGAGAAATAAAAAATATTTAATTTGGGAGAGCAAATATTTCATCTTCCTTTGATGATTTGTGAAGATCACACATGGCAACATCTTGGTAGGAATGTGATATTTGGCAATCTCAGGTGGCTCAAGTGTTGAAGTGAATTTAATCTCAAGAACTTGATAATTTTCTTCTTAAATTTCCTCATCAAAGAAGTAAAATGCCTTCGTGAAATGGGATTCACATATCAATTATGTTGGAGGTATTGCAGTATTTGGTAACTTGCAAGGTTAATGCAAGTGCCATATAAATAATTTAGATTAGAGTATGTTTAATATTTAAGTATATAAGGGAAGTGTCATGTTTATAAGTGAGTTATGTGCAATCATGAGAGTCTTCATCTTTATGTAAATATGTGAGATTTAGTATTATGTATTGAAACATATTAAGAGTTAGATCTCCCGTGAGAATCATGAGATGAAATGTTTATGTAAGTGTAAAGGTGAAGAGTCTTGAGAATATGAAGAGTCTCATGTATGTATATATTGAAGACAAAGCAATGTAATCCATGAAGAAGTGAGATATTGAGTATTCATCAATATTTGTGATATTGAATGTAAGCATTTGTGTGTGAATGTTTTTTATCCTTTGGAAAATATAGTTGGATTGCTAACAGTGGTATTAGAGCCATGATGAGTTTGTGTGAGGAGCAACCAAGCTTGGAGATTTGTGTGAAGGGAAAATCATCACCATCCGAAGACATGCCTTGATTTGGTATGAAAAAAAAATATAAGATTATGGTAAGGAACTAAATAGTGTTATGTATTTATATGTAGAAAAAAGAAGGAAAAATCGCTTTTGTATTGAATCTCCTTTTGATTGTAAGGTAGAAACCCACAATAGATTTAATTTATATATTCATTCGATGCCTCAACTCTACCAAATGGAATGCCTATTTCTAGGAGTGTGAAGGTGTGATCAAAGGTCACAACCTTTGTGAAAGAGAGAGTGATTAAATAATTAACTAATAATGTGATTAGTATGGTGGTTAGGAGTAGAATCCTAACATGCCACCTTCCTTAAAAAGAGCTTTGTCCTCAAAGCTCAAAGGAAGGAGCTTCATTGCTTGTTTTCCCGGTTGAATTTGTGCAAGTTCTTGTACTATTTTAATGTCACTTTTTTGAAGGCAAGGATATATTGAAGGTCGAAGCATTAGTGGGGGGTTGCTAGAAAGAATAGTATAATCTTCCTTAGGAGAATTGTGATGACGGTAGGCTTTCGCTTTAGCCGATTCTTCCTGTGTAGAATGAAGGGAAAATAAAGGTGCACTCACTCTTTTGCCTCCTTTCTGAATCGAGTTGCCTATATGATGAGAACTCACTATTGGTGATGAACTTGTGTGTAGTTCTTTGAGAGTGTATGTCTCACTTTCATTGTTTACTGCATGGATGTCTACCTCATCTTTTCGTGGTGCATCGAGCACTTATTGCAAATCGACCTCATTTCCTTCATTATTATGGTCAGGTGCTTTGGTCATGTCGTGCACATCTTCCTCACCTTCTTCCTCTATGGAGTGACAGGGATCAACTATATTCAATAAATACAATGTTTGTGTAGCACAACAATGAAGGGGCCCAAATTGCTCATCACAAGTATAGTAGAGGTCTTTCGCTCGTTGCTCCTCCATTTCTTGTAGGCTAAGGTACTTAACTGGCAAGGGTTTGTGTTTTGGAATAGTGTGCGTGAATGTCGATTTATTAATGGGTTACTCCCCATGTTGACGTTGAACATTGAATGTATCGTCGGCTAACAAGGCTAATCCAATGGCTTCCTGTAGGGTGCGAGGAGTGTACATCATGATCTTCACTCTAACTTCTTCTTTCAATCCATTGATGAACCCACTTATGAGGACTGATTCATCCAACCCCGTGATGCGATTGGTGATATCCTGGAATTGAATTTTATATACACGCACTGATGTGATTTGACGTAGGTGGGCGAGATTAAGCAACAAAAGTAGGTTGGGGTCATGAGATATTCCGTCGTCGGTCATTTTTGTAATCGTCATTGGAAGTTGTTATTAAATTGCTAAAAATCGTCACAAAAACTTGTCGTCATAAATTGTCATCCAAAATTTTATCGTCAACAATTTTCGTCAAATGTTGCAGCAAAAATCGACAAAAATTGGTGTCAAATTTTTGTCGACGAGAATTGGGTGTTTTCAACTTTTTGGGCTGCGACCCAACGCGAGAGAGGCGGTGAGGGAGCAGCGACTGAGCGGGGGTAGCGAGACGATGAGGGAGCAGGTAGCGGAGTGGAAGAGGTTTCGAGCGAGCGGCGACAGCAGGTACTCGGGCAGAGCGAGGGTGGAGCGGCAACGACGAAGACTCGAGCAAAGCGGGGGTGGAGAGGCAGGACGGAAGGTCGGGTGTAGCACGCAGTACGAGGTGGAAGGGCGGCGATGGCGGAAGCTGGTGCTGGGCGACGAAGTTAGGCAGTGGTGGCAGACAAAAGTGACATGTCAGTTAACCACGAGAGAGAATCAGAGGTGGTCAACAGTTAAGGCAAAATGGGAGCGAATCGACGGAGGTGAAGGGTTAACCACGAGAGCGAATCAGAGGTGGTCAACAGTCAAGGCGAAATGGGAGCGAATCGACGAAGGTGAAGGATCGGGTCGAGTCAAGGCATGATTTTTGAGGCATAAATTTGTTGCCACGTGCCATGTGCTTCAACCAGTATTGCTCGCGTGCGGGCTTGTATGCCTAGCGCGCTAGGCAATTAACCTTTGGCGCCTTGATGATTATAAAGCACTTTATATTGTTTCCCGCATCGATGTGGGATAATTTTTGTAAATTGTTTCGTTGCCTTTGTCTTTCGACGTCGGACGTTTTGCTCTGATGGTCGGATATTTATGAACTTTAGCACCTAACCTTATAATTTTGCTTAATTTTTTGTCTGTCGTGAGCCTAGTTGCTAGAAAACGCTTGTTGTTGCTATGACTTGGAATTTTTCACCTGTTTTTGCAATGACTTGGGATTTTTATCCGATGGATGGCCCTTAAAACGTAGTGGGTAAAATTTTCGTTAATTCTTTGGTGGTTTTGGTCAGTGCGCGTTATGTCGACAACCGGGTATGATCGTTTGTTTTGCTGCAGGGGCATCCTCATCGGTGATGCAGGTATTTACACACCAAAATTTTATTACGTCGCTCGTAAAGGAGACGCCTCTTGTTGGTAATGGTGCCCTGGAGGTCCGAAATAAAACTACTGAGTGCCTTCGCAATCTTTGACACCGAAGAATTTGTCGTCCGACGGTCGGAATTTAATCAAAATTTAGTCCAAAATTTTTTTTTATTAAATCAAACTTTAGTCCAAATTTGATGTCGTTTTCCGTGATTTGGAACAATCTTTGGCGGCGAGGATTGCTGGGTGGATTTGGTGGCGACTAACGACAGGTGGTGGGGATTTTTATAGAAAAGGGGTGAGTATGGTAGCGGGGCTTATGACAGCGTGGCTGTTTTTGTGGATGTCCCGGGGGGAGAGAAAAGGAAAAAAAAAAAATTGGTATGGCTCTGATCCAAATGGTAAGGAACTAAATAGTGAAATGTATTTATATGCAAAAAAAGGAAGGAAGAATCGCTTTTGTATTGAATCGCCTTTGATTGTAAGGTAGAAACCCACAATAGATTTAATTTATATATTCATTCGATGCCTCAACTCTACCAAATGGAATGCCTATTTCTAAGAGTGTGAAGGTGTGATCAAAGGTCACAACCTTTGTGAAAGAGAGAGTGATTAAATAATTAACTAATAATGTGATTAGTATGGTGGTTAGGAGTAGAATCCTAACAGATTAATTCAAAATCTCTTAATATACTATTTCAATGGACAATATTTAAATAAAAAAAATCCATTATACCATTTTTTGAATGTTGAAATATTACTCTGAGTTGTATAACCTAGTTTTTATTATAATTTTTTCCTGTAAAAAAGTGAGAGAATGCATTTTTAAGCTAGAGTCCACACATTCTTATCTTTGCTTCCAATACCTTGTTCATAAAATGAACCTGTGAAGTTCTCCTTTTATCCATTTATTTTGGGCTCTCTATCTTCATCCTTGGAACCTTGTCAATGAAACATTTTTTATCCAAACATTTGTTGCGAAACATCTTTTTTGGTCTTGGTTTAAAATTTTGCCCAAATAAGGTTAACATTGTCTGAATGCAAAGGAGGAATGCAGGAATGCAGTTTCTACTGTGAATAAAATTTGTGAAATATCTAACGGTTGATTCTTGTGTTGCTCAGGTCAAAAGATGCTCAAAAAGCTTGAATTGGTTGATTTAGAGGATGCACCTGAATGGTTGAAGTGGTTTAAACGGACAATGGAATACACTGCAGTGTCCACTTCAATATGAGGTACTTGGTTGAAGAAATATTAAAATAGGATTGAGGATCAATTCTTTCGAGCATTAATTCTTTATTGATATTGTATAGTGAGGATTGGCTTTAGTATGGAAGATTTAAGAGTTTGCTTATAAAAGAGGGCACAAGATTTAATTAAAAATGAGAATAAGATTTAAAAGAAAATTTAAGAGTTAAAAGAATTTTTTTTATATATTTGAAGCTGAAGAAATTTATTGTGAAGTTTTTTTTTAAATGAGTAATTTTTTTTAAGCGAAAAATCCTTTGCGGGGGTCATTTTCAAGGGGCCGCCTTGGTTTGAGAGACCACAACCAGGGGTTTTACACCATTAAAGTTACCTAGGAGTCGCGCTCAGCTCTACCCGCACCAACATTATCAATTGGATTTTGGATACCCAATTCAACTTTTTGGTAGGGTGTTATCAATTGGATTTTGGGTACCCAATTCAACTTTTTGGTAGGGTGGAGATTCGAACCTAAGACCTCCCTAGCAGAATTGCCCTCACCTCTCCAACTCACCTGCAACACCTAGGTTTGAAAGGAGTAAATTAAGTTGAAATGCAATATGCAATGCATGCTATAAAATATAGAATCGAGACTTGCTGCATTAAAGGATGGTGTGGACGCTATGGATTTGCAACAGAGACCAGGAAGGGAGCAATTATGGGGCGGAGGTGGAGCGGCGGTCGTGGTGGTGGCACTGTCAGTCCTGACAAAGTTTTGAAGGTAGATTTTTTGCTTTCGTTGGTAGCAACGTGGCAAACTTTGTAAATAAATCATTATGGACATGGAATTTTTAATGTCGATTGGTAGATGAAACGGCGCAGCGGAAGCTAGGTTCGCACATGGTCATATGCCTAGCATCGATTGGCAGGCACTGTCATGGTATGATTTCCTGTTGTTTATATTGGGTTTACTCATTTTCCTATGCTCGTACCCCTTGTTTATCTATACAAAATACGTCGTGTATGGGACACACCGAAATTATAAGAAACCATTCATGACATTTTAAAATGTATTTTTTATCAAAACATTTTACCTTCATGATACTGGGTCATTTTTTATTTTAAATCATTGAAGGCTCTAAATTTTCTTTCCACATGGAGGTGGAATGCGGGAATTTTATTAAAATTGTATTAGCCCATTATTTAAAAGTTTTTTCCTCGTGCAAAGTGGAAGATAATGGCCTGCGTGGACTATTTTTAAAAAGGGACCACTTCACTCTTTCCATTGTAAAATGAATCTTTAGTGGGATATTATGCTTTCAATGAGAAGTGGAAGGCTATGTATTTTTCTCCTGCAAAAGAATTTTTAAAAATCATGTTATATTTCGAAGATTTTGGAATATTCCCTTGTGAGGGAAAGGAGAAGTTTTTTGTTTTTCCTGCAAATGAAAACCTTATTGACACCCGATCATAGGGGTATTTATAGTCGTCGGAGAAGTTTTTCTGAGTTGGACACAATGGTGGTATCCACTTTCAGTTTTAGAACTATTTTTCACACTTTTTTGTGGCTCGAAGATTGTTGTATCATGGAGTGCATTCTCGGTTGAACCCAACACTCCCAAGACATTTGTTGGAGTGATCATGGTATCTAGTCATCTCTTCTATATCACCTAGCAGTTGCAGTGGCTAGTTACCCATACATTCCGATAGGATGAGGAGGTCACCATAAGGACACATTTGATAGCTATTGGTGCCCTTCATTTTTATTCCCTTGTTTTGCTATTTATACAAGTTTTGGACCTTGTTATCAACCCATTATGTTCATATAGGTGGAAACCACATACTTATGCTTGTGGAGTCATTTTGGACTACCCTTGCGATTTTTGTGGTTATTTCTCCATCCTATATTCTCACTCTCCTTTTGTGAGACACTTTGGTTTCAGGGGGTTTTCTTTAGTGACTCATTTTCATGGTTCATAGCCTTGTTCATTGTCACAAGCACCAGTCTGGGAGTGAGATTTCATTCAGTTCGATGACGAGGCTTCTCTACTTTTTTGAGACATCTGATGGATCCTTTGCAGGCTTCTTCATGGAAGTTGTCCTAAGGGGGGTTGAAGAGGATATCTTCCTCTCCATCCTCTTTGCACATCTTCTTCTTCTACTACTTTCTCTTCTGGCATTGATTTTTTCATCATCTCTCCAACAAATCTTATGATGGATGTTTTTTGTACATGAGTACCTTATCAGGCCTTGTTGTCGGGACTCATATTTGTGGATATGCCACTAGTTTGGTTCTATTGTTTTTCACTACCTCCTATTATCACTTAAGGTGGGTTGTTAGTATATCCTAGTACCACTTAAGGGGGGTGTTATAATATATATTATATCCTAAGTTGTTACTAGGATAATTTGTGTGGTTGATATCATTTAGTTAGTTATGATCCAATAGATCATATTGTAAGCACTTGTTATTTAAGCAAGGTACTTTCAATAGAATAATATCAAGTATTTCATTTTTACAACACACAAATTGTAGCTCTAAATTGGGATGGTCAAAATATGTTTACAATGGAGCTTATGGCTCCTACTTGTAGTAGGAGTTTACCCCTACATTAACTGGGGTGAGAAATTATTACATCTAGTAAAAGTAAAAATTTGGGGGCATTTCTAACAAAATAATGCAACTCCAAATGTTGCATGCCTCTAAAAGGCCTAGAAGGCTTCTAAAATTAGTTATGGTGCCACAACATGACAAAATATCACTTTTCAAAGACTCTCCTCAAGATTCGTGCCTTTATTTTTACCCCTCTACAAGTCAATTATTGATTTTTTGTAGGAAGTGATTCAATCATTCAACTTTGCTAGTGATTCACTAGCTAACTTTGAGTGCTTCACTCCTACAAGCCAATTGGACCATTTTTCTAATGGGTCGTTTCTAAACTAATTAGCACCTACAAATAAAATTAGTATTTTTCTTAAACTTAACCAAAATTAAGAGGTGTTGGAAGGCATCAACATACCAATTTCATTGTTTTGCATCCTTCCAAAATTGTGATTTCTAAGGTAATGGCATGTCACTACACTTAGTTAGGATCGGTAGATTATGGATGTAGCAGATGCTAACACTCTTTTCACTAATGTTGTCTTAATTAATCTACTTTCTTACCTCCTACTTGGTGCCTAATATATCCTCTCTACTTTCCCTCTCAAGTGCCCCTTTTTACCAAGTAAAGGTATAACTAATAAATATCAAGGGTTAGGTGCTCCTTCATAGTGTCAATTACCTTAGATATTTTTTATGCTATTAGAGGGAAGAGTATAGTTGTACCTATAGTGAATAATGGACCAATAAAGATAAAGATACCAATTTGACACAATGACATGGATGATGATGTGAATTGGGTGGTGTCAAATGATGATAGGGGTTGAGATGATGCCACATGAGGCAACACAATGGTACTTGAAATGTGAAGAAAAATAAAATATGGATGTAGGGGGGTGGAATAGTTGGTGATAGTAACATGAATGATGATAGGGAAAACTATAGTGAATAATGTGTGTGGGATGACCCTTCATTATGAATAGGAAAACTTGTTAGTGTCCCTAAGACTAGGGTTACACTTATTTGAGGTGGGATGGGCACAACAAAAGAATTTTGGGGGGATTAGAGAAGTGAGAGTCAAATAAATAAGAAGGAAATAAAGAATTAAGATGTAAGGAAAGTAGGTCCGAGGTGTAGACCAATTGGTTCATCCAAACCCCATAAGGGGGGCGGAGGTCCAAGGTTCAAATCTCGGGCCTCGTCGGACTGAATGCTTGTCCCTTTCCTGGTGCTTTCAACGGCGTAAAAGGTTTAAAATGATTGTGGCATGGTGGTTATAGGGGTGGACTGCGCGAAGATCTGTGTGGCGGATTCTGGGGTGGACAACGCAAAATACTGTGGCGGCCATAAAAGCTGGACATCCTGCCCGGATTCGTGGCAGCTAGCGATTCCACCATGTAAATTCATAAAAAAAAAAAAACAAGATGTAAGGAAAGTGGAGATGGTGATGGGGAATATGGTAGACGAATTGAGATGTAAACTTTCTTCTCTTTTAGATCCCTTCTCTTCAAGGTTATCCATCATTTATCTCTAATGTTTATCTTTCATTTTCCTAATTCATCAAAGGTCCTATGCATTAAGCTACATTTACCAACCTTATGTATGTTGACAGTCATTTTTGTGACTATGTCATTAGTAAGGTCTATCTTAGACTCGACGTTGTCCATTAGCTAGAGTCAAGAAGAAAGATTACTCCTACCTACCCTAAAAATAAACTAGATCTTAGGTATTGCTTTGTTATTATCATATTCTTGGGTTGGCATCTCATCTTATCAACTTTAGGAAATAAACAACTGATTTTGTAGATATTTTCAACCCATCCTAGGAACTCAAGTGTCTCTTGCAAGGTATTTTCTTGTTCTTTCTTTCTTTATTTCTTTCATTCTCTTCTCCTCTTTTTTGAAATGAAGAAGGGGAAATAGGAAGAGGGGATTTATAGAAACAAGCAAATATTCACTAAGTGAAACACAATCCCTTTCATAGGCTCAGGAAAATAGCTTTCCACCCTTCTGATGTTGATGTTTTAGTCGATATTTTCTCACCTCTGTAAACATAGTAAGTCAAAAAATATTAATGGTACATATATATGGAGGATCTTTACCAGTGGATCTCCCCTAATTTGGAGCTTTATGGATGCATTTTGGGAGATAGTATATTTCTTCACCAAAATAATCAGAACCCTAAGTGGATGTCTCAATCTGTAAAGTTAGAGCAACTTTTTTTTATCATCCTCCTTTGAAACATCTCTTGATGCCAACTATCTTCAAAATTATACCTTTTTTTAACTTTGAAGTAGTAGGGACTATGGGTGGGTGATGGAATTTCTAGAGCAATGATACCCTCGCTACTATGTATCTCATTCCATGATGGATCTTGTTGTTCACTACCAATTTGGGATCCTGCCTTTATGCAACTAGGGAATATAGCATCATTCAACAATAAAAGCTTTTTGTAATTGTTCATCAACTAAGCCAATGTCATCCTTCAAAGTATTAGATTGTTGGAATACAAAATTTACCTTTGCTATACCCCCAAGATTGTAGGAAAATACCTCATTTCTAGAATTATGGTCTCTCTTTTACTCAATGTTACCCATTTATCTGGAATCACTTGGGCAATCTCAAGACTCATAAGTGAATCACTCTCTTTTTTTGGGGCTAAGTTTTTTTCTTCAAAGAGGAATACTTCTTCACAAAAGGACCCCCATGATATTTCTCCAACCCTTGAAAACTTAGTCTAATTAGAGATGAAGTATGTTTCATACTTTAACTTAGTTTCTTCTTCTATTTTGTCTTCATCCTCTAGTATAAACGCCAACTCTGGTGGAAATACCTTATGTTCTAGTTGTAAGCTCTTCTCTACTTCTTCTATAGGACCTTTTAATGAGAAATAAAAAATATTTAATTTGGGAGAGCAAATATTTCATCTTCCTTTGATGATTTGTGAAGATCACACATGGCAACATCTTGGTAGGAATGTGATATTTGGCAATCTCAGGTGGCTCAAGTGTTGAAGTGAATTTAATCTCAAGAACTTGATAATTTTCTTCTTAAATTTCCTCATCAAAGAAGTAAAATGCCTTCGTGAAATGGGATTCACATATCAATTATGTTGGAGGTATTGCAGTATTTGGTAACTTGCAAGGTTAATGCAAGTGCCATATAAATAATTTAGATTAGAGTATGTTTAATATTTAAGTATATAAGGGAAGTGTCATGTTTATAAGTGAGTTATGTGCAATCATGAGAGTCTTCATCTTTATGTAAATATGTGAGATTTAGTATTATGTATTGAAACATATTAAGAGTTAGATCTCCCGTGAGAATCATGAGATGAAATGTTTATGTAAGTGTAAAGGTGAAGAGTCTTGAGAATATGAAGAGTCTCATGTATGTATATATTGAAGACAAAACAATGTAATCCATGAAGAAGTGAGATATTGAGTATTCATCAATATTTGTGATATTGAATGTAAGCATTTGTGTGTGAATGTTTTTTATCCTTTGGAAAATATAGTTGGATTGCTAACAGTGGTATTAGAGCCATGATGAGTTTGTGTGAGGAGCAACCAAGCTTGGAGATTTGTGTGAAGGGAAAATCATCACCATCCGAAGACATGCCTTGATTTGGTATGAAAAAAAAATATAAGATTATGGTAAGGAACTAAATAGTGTTATGTATTTATATGTAGAAAAAAGAAGGAAAAATCGCTTTTGTATTGAATCTCCTTTTGATTGTAAGGTAGAAACCCACAATAGATTTAATTTATATATTCATTCGATGCCTCAACTCTACCAAATGGAATGCCTATTTCTAGGAGTGTGAAGGTGTGATCAAAGGTCACAACCTTTGTGAAAGAGAGAGTGATTAAATAATTAACTAATAATGTGATTAGTATGGTGGTTAGGAGTAGAATCCTAACATGCCACCTTCCTTAAAAAGAGCTTTGTCCTCAAAGCTCAAAGTAAGGAGCTTCATTGCTTGTTTTCCCAGTTGAATTTGTGCAAGTTCTTGTACTATTTTAATGTCACTTTTTTGAAGGCAAGGATATATTGAAGGTCGAAGCATTAGTGGGGGGTTGCTAGAAAGAATAGTATAATCTTCCTTAGGAGAATTGTGATGACGGTAGGCTTTCGCTTTAGCCGATTCTTCCCGTGTAGAATGAAGGGAAAATAAAGGTGCACTCACTCTTTTGCCTCCTTTCTGAATCAGGCTGCCTATATGATGAGAACTCACTGTTGGTGATGAACTTGTGTGTAGTTCTTTGAGAGTGTATGTCTCACTTTCATTGTTTACTGCATGGATGTCTACCTCATATTTTCGTGGTGCATCGAGCACTTATTGCAAATCGACCTCATTTCCTTCATTATTATGGTCAGGTGCTTTGGTCATGTCGTGCACATCTTCCTCACCTTCTTCCTCTATGGAGTGACAGGGATCAACTATATTCAATAAATACAATGTTTGTGTAGCACAACAATGAAGGGGCCCAAATTGCTCATCACAAGTATAGCAGAGGTCTTTCGCTCGTTGCTCCTCCATTTCTTGTAGGCTAAGGTACTTAACTGGCAAGGGTTTGTGTTTTGGAATAGTGTGCGTGAATGTCGATTTATTAATGGGTTACTCCCCATGTTGACGTTGAACATTGAATGTATCGTCGGCTAACAAGGCTAATCCAAAGGCTTCCTGTAGGGTGCGAGGAGTGTACATCATGATCTTCACTCTAACTTCTTCTTTCAATCCATTGATGAACCCACTTATGAGGACTGATTCATCCAACCCTGTGATGCGATTGGTGATATCCTGGAATTGAATTTTATATACACGCACTGATGTGATTTGACGTAGGTGGGCGAGATTAAGCAACAAAAGTAGGTTGGGGTCATGAGATATTCCGTCGTCGGTCATTTTTGTAATCGTCATTGGAAGTTGTTATTAAATTGCTAAAAATCGTCACAAAAACTTGTCGTCATAAATTGTCATCCAAAATTTTATCGTCAACAATTTTCGTCAAATGTTGCAGCAAAAATCGACAAAAATTGGTGTCAAATTTTTGTCAGCGAGAATTGGGTGTTTTCAACTTTTTGGGCTGCGACCCAACGCGAGAGAGGCGGTGAGGGAGCAACGACTGAGCGGGGGTAGCGAGACGATGAGGGAGCAGTAGCGGAGTGGAAGAGGTTTCGAGCGAGCGGCGACAAGCAGTACTCGGGCGGCAGCGAGGGTGGAGCGGCGACGACGAAGACTCGGGCAGAGCGGGGGTGGAGAGGCAGGACGGAAGGTCGGGTGTAGCACGCAGTACGAGGTGGAAGGGCGGCGATGGCGGAAGCTGGTGCTGGGCGACGAAGTTAGGCAGTGGTGGCAGACAAAAGTGACATGTCAGTTAACCACGAGAGAGAATCAGAGGTGGTCAACAGTTAAGGCAAAATGGGAGCGAATCGACGGAGGTGAAGGGTTAACCACGAGAGCGAATCAGAGGTGGTCAACAGTCAAGGCGAAATGGGAGCGAATCGACGGAGGTGAAGGATCGGGTCAGGTCAAGGCATGATTTTCGAGGCATAAATTTGTTGCCACGTGCCATGTGCTTCAACCAGTATTGCTCGCGTGCGGGCTTGTATGCCTAGCGCGCTAGGCAATTAACCTTTGGCGCCTTGATGATTATAAAGCACTTTATATTGTTTCCCGCATCGATGTGGGATAATTTTTGTAAATTGTTTCGTTGCCTTTGTCTTTCGACGTCGGACGTTTTGCTCTGATGGTCGGATATTTATGAACTTTAGCACCTAACCTTATAATTTTGCTTAATTTTTTGTCTGTCGTGAGCCTAGTTGCTAGAAAACGCTTGTTGTTGCTATGACTTGGAATTTTTCGCCTGTTTCTGCTATGACTTGGGATTTTTATCCGATGGATGGCCCTTAAAACGTAGTGGGTAAAATTTTCGTTAATTCTTTGGTGGTTTTGGTCAGTGCGCGTTATGTCGACAACCGGGTATGATCGTTTGTTTTGCTGCAGGGGCATCCTCATCGGTGATGCAGGTATTTACACACCAAAATTTTATTACGTCGCTCGTAAAGGAGACGCCTCTTGTTGGTAATGGTGCCCTGGAGGTCCGAAATAAAACTACTGAGTGCCTTCGCAATCTTTGACACCGAAGAATTTGTCGTCCGACGGTCGGAATTTAATCAAAATTTAGTCCAAAATTTTTTTTTATTAAATCAAACTTTAGTCCAAATTTGATGTCGTTTTCCGTGATTTGGAACAATCTTTGGCGGCGAGGATTGCTGGGTGGATTTGGTGGCGACTAACGACAGGTGGTGGGGATTTTTATAGAAAAGGGGTGAGTATAGTAGCGGGGCTTATGACAGCGTGGCTGTTTTTGTGGATGTCCCGGGGGAGAGAAAAGGAAAAAAAAAAAAATTGGTATGGCTCTGATCCAAATGGTAAGGAACTAAATAGTGAAATGTATTTATATGCAAAAAAAGGAAGGAAGAATCGCTTTTGTATTGAATCGCCTTTGATTGTAAGGTAGAAACCCACAATAGATTTAATTTATATATTCATTCGATGCCTCAACTCTACCAAATGGAATGCCTATTTCTAAGAGTGTGAAGGTGTGATCAAAGGTCACAACCTTTGTGAAAGAGAGAGTGATTAAATAATTAACTAATAATGTGATTAGTATGGTGGTTAGGAGTAGAATCCTAACAGATTAATTCAAAATCTCTTAATATACTATTTCAATGGACAATATTTAAATAAAAAAAATCCATTATACCATTTTTTGAATGTTGAAATATTACTCTGAGTTGTATAACCTAGTTTTTATTATAATTTTTTCCTGTAAAAAAGTGAGAGAATGCATTTTTAAGCTAGAGTCCACACATTCTTATCTTTGCTTCCAATACCTTGTTCATAAAATGAACCTGTGAAGTTCTCCTTTTATCCATTTATTTTGGGCTCTCTATCTTCATCCTTGGAACCTTGTCAATGAAACATTTTTTATCCAAACATTTGTTGCGAAACATCTTTTTTGGTCTTGGTTTAAAATTTTGCCCAAATAAGGTTAACATTGTCTGAATGCAAAGGAGGAATGCAGGAATGCAGTTTCTACTGTGAATAAAATTTGTGAAATATCTAACGGTTGATTCTTGTGTTGCTCAGGTCAAAAGATGCTCAAAAAGCTTGAATTGGTTGATTTAGAGGATGCACCTGAATGGTTGAAGTGGTTTAAACGGACAATGGAATACACTGCAGTGTCCACTTCAATATGAGGTACTTGGTTGAAGAAATATTAAAATAGGATTGAGGATCAATTCTTTCGAGCATTAATTCTTTATTGATATTGTATAGTGAGGATTGGCTTTAGTATGGAAGATTTAAGAGTTTGCTTATAAAAGAGGGCACAAGATTTAATTAAAAATGAGAATAAGATTTAAAAGAAAATTTAAGAGTTAAAAGAATTTTTTTTATATATTTGAAGCTGAAGAAATTTATTGTGAAGTTTTTTTTTAAATGAGTAATTTTTTTTAAGCGAAAAATCCTTTGCGGGGGTCATTTTCAAGGGGCCGCCTTGGTTTGAGAGACCACAACCAGGGGTTTTACACCATTAAAGTTACCTAGGAGTCGCGCTCAGCTCTACCCGCACCAACATTATCAATTGGATTTTGGATACCCAATTCAACTTTTTGGTAGGGTGTTATCAATTGGATTTTGGGTACCCAATTCAACTTTTTGGTAGGGTGGAGATTCGAACCTAGGACCTCCCTAGCAGAATTGCCCTCACCTCTCCAACTCACCTGCAACACCTAGGTTTGAAAGGAGTAAATTAAGTTGAAATGCAATATGCAATGCATGCTATAAAATATAGAATCGAGACTTGCTGCATTAAAGGATGGTGTGGACGCTATGGATTTGCAACAGAGACCAGGAAGGGAGCAATTATGGGGCGGAGGTGGAGCGGCGGTCGTGGTGGTGGCACTGTCAGTCCTGACAAAGTTTTGAAGGTAGATTTTTTGCTTTCGTTGGTAGCAACGTGGCAAACTTTGTAAATAAATCATTATGGACATGGAATTTTTAATGTCGATTGGTAGATGAAACGGCGCAGCGGAAGCTAGGTTCGCACATGGTCATATGCCTAGCATCGATTGGCAGGCACTGTCATGGTATGATTTCCTGTTGTTTATATTGGGTTTACTCATTTTCCTATGCTCGTACCCCTTGTTTATCTATACAAAATACGTCGTGTATGGGACACACCGAAATTATAAGAAACCATTCATGACATTTTAAAATGTATTTTTTATCAAAACATTTTACCTTCATGATACTGGGTCATTTTTTATTTTAAATCATTGAAGGCTCTAAATTTTCTTTCCACATGGAGGTGGAATGCGGGAATTTTATTAAAATTGTATTAGCCCATTATTTAAAAGTTTTTTCCTCGTGCAAAGTGGAAGATAATGGCCTGCGTGGACTATTTTTAAAAAGGGACCACTTCACTCTTTCCATTGTAAAATGAATCTTTAGTGGGATATTATGCTTTCAATGAGAAGTGGAAGGCTATGTATTTTTCTCCTGCAAAAGAATTTTTAAAAATCATGTTATATTTCGAAGATTTTGGAATATTCCCTTGTGAGGGAAAGGAGAAGTTTTTTGTTTTTCCTGCAAATGAAAACCTTATTGACACCCGATCATAGGGGTATTTATAGTCGTCGGAGAAGTTTTTCTGAGTTGGACACAATGGTGGTATCCACTTTCAGTTTTAGAACTATTTTTCACACTTTTTTGTGGCTCGAAGATTGTTGTATCATGAAGTGCATTCTCGGTTGAACCCAACACTCCCAAGACATTTGTTGGAGTGATCATGGTATCTAGTCATCTCTTCTATATCACCTAGCAGTTGCAGTGGCTAGTTACCCATACATTCCGATAGGATGAGGAGGTCACCATAAGGACACATTTGATAGCTATTGGTGCCCTTCATTTTTATTCCCTTGTTTTGCTATTTATGCAAGTTTGGGACCTTGTTATCGACCCATTATGTTCATATAGGTGGAAACCACATACTTATGCTTGTGGAGTCATTTTGGACTACCCTTGCGATTTTTGTGGTTATTTCTCCATCCTATATTCTCACTCTCCTTTTGTGAGACACTTTGGTTTCAGGGGGTTTTCTTTAGTGACTCATTTTCATGGTTCATAACCTTGTTCATTGTCACAAGCACCCAATCTGGGAGTGAGATTTCATTTAGTTCGATGACGAGGCTTCTCTACTTTTTTAAGACATATGATGGATCCTTTGCAGGCTTATTCATGGAAGTTGTCCTAAGGGGGGTTGAAGAGGATATCTTCCTCTCCATCCTCTTTGCACATCTTCTTCTTCTACTACTTTCTCTTCTGGCATTGATTTTTTCATCATCTCTCCAACAAATCTTATGATGGATGTTTTTTGTACATGAGTACCTTATCAGGCCTTGTTGTCGGGACTCATATTTGTGGATATGCCACTAGTTTGGTTCTATTGTTTTTCACTACCTCCTATTATCACTTAAGGTGGGTTGTTAGTATATCCTAGTACCACTTAAGGGGGGTGTTATAATATATATTATATCCTAAGTTGTTACTAGGATAATTTGTGTGGTTGATATCATTTAGTTAGTTATGATCCAATAGATCATATTGTAAGCACTTGTTATTTAAGCAAGGTACTTTCAATAGAATAATATCAAGTATTTCATTTTTACAACACACAAATTGTAGCTCTAAATTGGGATGGTCAAAATATGTTTACAATGGAGCTTATGGCTCCTACTTGTAGTAGGAGTTTACCCCTACATTAACTGGGGTGAGAAATTATTACATCTAGTAAAAGTAAAAATTTGGGGGCATTTCTAACAAAATAATGCAACTCCAAATGTTGCATGCCTCTAAAAGGCCTAGAAGGCTTCTAAAATTAGTTATGGTGCCACAACATGACAAAATATCACTTTTCAAAGACTCTCCTCAAGATTCGTGCCTTTATTTTTACCCCTCTACAAGTCAATTATTGATTTTTTGTAGGAAGTGATTCAATCATTCAACTTTGCTAGTGATTCACTAGCTAACTTTGAGTGCTTCACTCCTACAAGCCAATTGGACCATTTTTCTAATGGGTCGTTTCTAAACTAATTAGCACCTACAAATAAAATTAGTATTTTTCTTAAACTTAACCAAAATTAAGAGGTGTTG
Organism: Wollemia nobilis; assembly: GCA_028583015.1. Lineage (NCBI taxonomy): Eukaryota > Viridiplantae > Streptophyta > Pinopsida > Araucariales > Araucariaceae > Wollemia > Wollemia nobilis. The sequence goes on from JAQPPZ010015100.1 coordinate 15,871,634, forward strand.
GAAGGCATCAACATACCAATTTCATTGTTTTGCATCCTTCCAAAATTGTGATTTCTAAGGTAATGGCATGTCACTACACTTAGTTAGGATCGGTAGATTATGGATGTAGCAGATGCTAACACTCTTTTCACTAATGTTGTCTTAATTAATCTACTTTCTTACCTCCTACTTGGTGCCTAATATATCCTCTCTACTTTCCCTCTCAAGTGCCCCTTTTTACCAAGTAAAGGTATAACTAATAAATATCAAGGGTTAGGTGCTCCTTCATAGTGTCAATTACCTTAGATATTTTTTATGCTATTAGAGGGAAGAGTATAGTTGTACCTATAGTGAATAATGGACCAATAAAGATAAAGATACCAATTTGACACAATGACATGGATGATGATGTGAATTGGGTGGTGTCAAATGATGATAGGGGTTGAGATGATGCCACATGAGGCAACACAATGGTACTTGAAATGTGAAGAAAAATAAAATATGGATGTAGGGGGGTGGAATAGTTGGTGATAGTAACATGAATGATGATAGGGAAAACTATAGTGAATAATGTGTGTGGGATGACCCTTCATTATGAATAGGAAAACTTGTTAGTGTCCCTAAGACTAGGGTTACACTTATTTGAGGTGGGATGGGCACAACAAAAGAATTTTGGGGGGATTAGAGAAGTGAGAGTCAAATAAATAAGAAGGAAATAAAGAATTAAGATGTAAGGAAAGTAGGTCCGAGGTGTAGACCAATTGGTTCATCCAAACCCCATAAGGGGGCGGAGGTCCAAGGTTCAAATATCGGGCCTCGTCGGACTGAATGCTTGTCCCTTTCCTGGTGCTTTCAACGGCGTAAAAGGTTTAAAATGATTGTGGCATGGTGGTTATAGGGGTGGACTGCGCGAAGATCTGTGTGGCGGATTCTGGGGTGGACAACGCAAAATACTGTGGCGGCCATAAAAAGCTGGACATCCCGCCCGGATTCGTGGCGGCTAGCGATTCCACCATGTAAATTCATAAAAAAAAAAAAAACAAGATGTAAGGAAAGTGGAGATGGTGATGGGGAATATGGTAGACGAATTGAGATGTAAACTTTCTTCTCTTTTAGATCCCTTCTCTTCAAGGTTATCCATCATTTATCTCTAATGTTTATCTTTCATTTTCCTTATTCATCAAAGGTCCTATGCATTAAGCTACATTTACCAACCTTATGTATGTTGACAGTCATTTTTGTGACTATGTCATTAGTAAGGTCTATCTTAGACTCGACGTTGTCCATTAGCTAGAGTCAAGAAGAAAGAAAACTCCTACCTACCCTAAAAATAAACTAGATCTTAGGTATTGCTTTGTTATTATCATATTCTTGGGTTGGCATCTCATCTTATCAACTTTAGGAAATAAACCTCTTATTTTGTAGATATTTTCAACCCATCCTAGGAACTCAAGTGTCTCTTGCAAGGTATTTTCTTGTTCTTTCTTTCTTTATTTCTTTCATTCTCTTCTCCTCTTTTTTGAAATGAAGAAGGGGAAATAGGAAGAGGGGATTTATAGAAACAAGCAAATATTCACTAAGTGAAACACAATCCCTTTCATAGGCTCAGGAAAATAGCTTTCCACCCTTCTGATGTTGATGTTTTAGTCGATATTTTCTCACCTCTGTAAACATAGTAAGTCAAAAAATATTAATGGTACATATATATGGAGGATCTTTACCAGTGGATCTCCCCTAATTTGGAGCTTTATGGATGCATTTTGGGAGATAGTATATTTCTTCACCAAAATAATCAGAACCCTAAGTGGATGTCTCAATCTGTAAAGTTAGAGCAACTTTTTTTTATCATCCTCCTTTGAAACATCTCTTGATGCCAACTATCTTCAAAATTATAACTTTTTTTAACTTTGAAGTAGTAGGGACTATGGGTGGGTGATGGAATTTCTAGAGCAATGATACCCTCGCTACTATGTATCTCATTCCATGATGGATCTTGTTGTTCACTACCAATTTGGGATCCTGCCTTTATGCAACTAGGGAATATAGCATCATTCAACAATAAAAGCTTTTTGTAATTGTTCATCAACTAAGCCAATGTCATCCTTCAAAGTATTAGATTGTTGGAATACAAAATTTACCTTTGCTATACCCCCAAGATTGTAGGAAAATACCTCATTTCTAGAATTATGGTCTCTCTTTTACTCAATGTTACCCATTTATCTGGAATCACTTGGGCAATCTCAAGACTCATAAGTGAATCACTCTCTTTTTTTGGGGCTAGGTTTTTATCTTCAAAGAGGAATACTTCTTCACAAAAGGACCCCCATGAGATTTCTCCAACCCTTGAAAACTTAGTCTAATTAGAGATGAAGTATGTTTCATACTTTAACTTAGTTTCTTCTTCTATTTTGTCTTCATCCTCTAGTATCAACGCCAACTCTGGTAGAAATACCTTATGTTCTAGTTGTAAGCTCTTCTCTACTTCTTCTATAGGACCTTTTAATGAGAAATAAAAAATATTTAATTTGGGAGAGCAAATATTTCATCTTCATTTGATGATTTGTGAAGATCACACATGGCAACATCTTGGTAGGAATGTGATATTTGGCAATCTCAGGTGGCTCAAGTGTTGAAGTGAATTTAATCTCAAGAACTTGATAATTTTCTTCTTAAATTTCCTCATCAAAGAAGTAAAATGCCTTCATGAAATGGGATTCACATATCAATTATGTTGGAGGTATTGCAGTATTTGGTAACTTGCAAGGTTAATGCAAGTGCCATATAAATAATTTAGATTAGAGTATGTTTAATATTTAAGTATATAAGGGAAGTGTCATGTTTATAAGTGAGTTATGTGCAATCATGAGAGTCTTCGTCTTTATGTAAATATGTGAGATTTAGTATTATGTATTGAAACATATGAAGAGTTAGATCTCCCATGAGAATCAGGAGATGAAATGTTTATGTAAGTGTAAAGGTGAAGAGTCTTGAGAACGTGAAGAGTCTCATGTATGTATATATTGAAGACAAAGCAATGTAATCCATGAAGAAGTGAGATATTGAGTATTCATCAATATTTGTGATATTGAATGTAAGCATTTGTGTGTGAATGTTTTTTATCCTATGGAAAATATAGTTGGATTGCTAACAGTGGTATTAGAGTCATGATGAGTTTGTGTGAAGAGCAACCAAGCTTGGAGATTTGTGTGAAGGGAAAATCATCACCATCCGAAGACATGCCTTGATTTGGTATGAAAAAAAAATATAAAATTAATTCAAAATCCCTTAGTATACTATTTCAATGGACAATATTTAAATAAAAAAAATCCATTATACCATTTTTTGAATGTTGAAATATTACTCTGAGTTGTATAACCTAGTTTTTATTATAATTTTTTTCCCGTAAAAAAGTGAGAGAATGCATTTTTAAGCTAGAATCCACACATTCTTATCTTTGCTTCCAATACCTTGTTCATAAAATGAACCTGTGAAGTTCTCCTTTTATCCATTTATTTTGGGCTCTCTATCTTCATCCTTGGAACCTTGTCAGTGAAACATTTTGTATCCAAACATTTGTTGCGAAACATCTCTTTTGGTCTTAGTTTAAAATTTTGCCCAAATAAGGTTAACATTGTCTAGGAGGAATGCAGGAATGCAGTTTCGTGAAACATCTACTGTGAATAAAATTTGTGAAATATCTAACGGTTGATTCTTGTGTTGCTCAGGTCAAAAGATGCTCAAAAAGCTTGAATTGGTTGATTTAGAGGATGCACCTGAATGGTTGAAGTGGTTTAAACGGAAAATGGAATACACTGCAGTGTCCACTTCAATATGAGGTACTTGGTTGAAGAAATATTAAAATAGGATTGAGGATCAATTCTTTCGAGCATTAATTCTTTGAAAGAAATATTTATTGATATTGTATAGTGAGGCTTGGCTTTAGTATGGAAGACTTAAGAGTTTGCTTAAAAAAGAGGGCACAAGATTTAATTAAAAATGAGAATAAGATTAAAAAGAAAATTTAAGAGTTAAAAGAATTTTTTTTAAATATTTGAAGATGAAGAAATTTATTGTGAAGTTTTTTTTAAATGAGTAATTTTTTTATTTTAAGCGAAAAATTCCTTGCGGGGCCATTTTCAGGGGGCCGTCTTGGTTTGAGAGACCACAACCAGGGGTTTACACCATTAAAGTTACCTAGGAGTCGTGCTCGGCTCTACCCGCACCAACATTATCAATTGAATTTTGGGTACCCAATTCAACTTTTTGGTAGGGTGGAGATTCGAACCTAGGACCTCCCTTGGAGGATTGCCCTCACCTCTCCAACTCACCTACAACGCCTAGGTTTGAAAGGAGTAAATTAAGGTGAGCAATATTATAATTATTGAAGAAGATTATTGAAAAATTAAATTGAAGGAAATTTTTGAAATTTTAAGAAAGAATATAAAATTGAAAAAAGAAGAATTATTTGAAGAAAAGTAAGTTAAAGAAAGACAAATAAAATTGAAGATTGAATAAAGAAATTATTGATTAAAATATTAAAAGAGGAATATTGAAAGTGATTTAAATTGAAGAGGATAAATTTGGAATTTCTACAATAAAGGAAATTATTAGTATATTATGGCAAATACAAAGATCTTCCTTTCAAAATTTCAATTACAAAAATAACCTAATTCTACCCCATGGAAAAATAATATGAGATCAATATTTATTGTTGAGAAACTTTGGGAAGCAATAAATTGAGAGAAAACCATTCGAGAAGATAAAACTATATGTTATCATGTAATGAAGAATTCATAAAACTAAGATGTTGTTTGGAATCAATTATAAAGAAATCTAATGAAGGATACTTCAAAGAATGTGTGATAATATCTATTGATAATATAAGAAGCTCAAGACGACAAATAGTGACTTGAAACCTATGATAATAAATGCATGTTGTGACACTAAAAGAAAAGATATAGAGTGTAGCATAAAATATTTGAATACGATTTGTGATTGTACATACAGTGCTTGTAAAAGTTATATTGTCATAATTGATAATGGTTGCAATAGGGATTCAGATGATGATAAGGAAAGTTATGCTCTAAGCTGTGTTGATATTGATAGGGATCAATGTGATGATGAATTTGGTTATTTTGAAAGGCATACTAAAGGGATTGGTTCAAAATTATTAAATAAAATGGGATACAAATATATATGTTTGGGAAAACATGGGTAAGGTATGAAAGAGCCAATTGTACCATAAATAAGACCAAAATGTAAAGATCTTGGATAGATAAGATAGATAGACAATAATGAATATGTATCAAGGATTAATTTTATGATAAAAAATAGTGATATTAAATTTGTGATAAGGATTGATAAAACCAATATATTTTTTTGTTTGTAGAAAACACCCCAAATGGGATGCCACTTTTGGGTAATTCCCAAGGAGACAGGGGTATTTATTCTTTCAAAAACACCCATGGCTCGCACTTGTCCTGCCCCTTCGGAACACTCAACGAGCATACCTAAAACAACAAAAACAAGAACAAACAAACACACAAAAAAAACACAACATCAAAAAACAAAGACAAACAAAAAAATTCCCAAAGACAACACAAAACAAACAAAAACAACTTAAAAGCATAAAAACAACAAAACACAAAACACACAAAAAAAACCATAAAAACAACACACAAACACAACAACAAAAAAAACACAAAACATAAAAAACAACAGAAACAGCAAAAACATTACAAAAATAAAACAGTACAAAAAACACACACCTCGAAAAACTAAAAAAAGAAAAAAATAGAACACAACTATGACCTATCTGGGCCAAAAGACTTTTACGATAAGATTCAATAGAGGAAACATAATAAAGATAAGTTTGAGCTAAAGAACTAGAATACCTAATCGAACCAAAGAGAAACAAAAATAAAGCAAAAAGTAACTAGATACCTCTAGTCTTGGAGCCATATAAAGAAAGGATAGAAAGAAGAGCTTCCCTTATTTGTGAAGCCCACCATCTAGGAGGGTGGTCATAGCAAGTAAGATCGCCTTTGTTCTATTTATATTGCAATTACTCACATTCCCTTTAAGCCAGTTGTCCTTAGAAGAGTTAATCTTCAATCTTTGCATCATTTGATCCCATATTTGGTGGGAGTTTTGGGGGTGATTAAGGAGTTGTTGGACTGATTCAACTAAGTTGGCAATGGTCTTTTGCCAAATATAGTGAATATCCTTCCTTTATTGATTGAAAATTTGGTTGTTCCTTTCATTCTAGATATTCCAAGGTAGAACGGTACAACCCATCCAAACTAACTGCCTAATGAAATGAACACCCTCCTATTTAGGCCAATTCCTCCAAAGTTGTTCAAAAGTAAAAAAAAAAAAATTGGACCACTGTAATCCAAGTAAGATGGTGATTCTCCTTCATAGATTAAAGGCTAAGGTACACTCAATAAAAATATGGCTAAGAGTTTCCACATTCTCTCCACACATTTTACATCTAAAAGGGCCATGAAAATCACATTTCATAAGTTGCTCACTAGTTAGCACCCTGCGATGCAATAAAAGCCAAGTAAAGAACCTCACCTTAGGCCAGAGCTTCTGAGCCCACAACTGAGAAAAAATATCATATGATTGGTTGGGATTATTATGGCATAAGGCCAAATAACCTTGAGCAACTGAATACTCACCCTTAGTAGTGTTTTTCCATCCAAAACAATCTTTATCATGGGACCAAGAGAGAAATCTCATATGAAGGATAAACTAGATGTCTTGTCTTTGCCTTTTTGGAATTTGAATAGGTCAATCCTCAATAGGGATCCAATATCTACCAACCTCTGAATTACTAGTATGGTATCGATAGTAATTAGCCACCTTTATCTAGTTAGCTCGGTGAATCTCCTCCATCCAAGGCCTCCAATCAAGAAACTAAGTTATCAAAGGCTGGTGACCATCCCAAGAATCTATCCAAAAATTTACCTATTGACCATTATGAATGATCCAAAATAACTTTTTCTTTATCAAATCCTCACCAATATTAAGAACCGCTAAAATGGGAGAACCTTTGGTAGGTAATTGATAGCGAACAAGATCTTCAGGACTTTTATTCTTAGCATATTTATCACAAAGATTTTGGACCCAAAGAGCATTGGGGTTATGCAAAATCCTCCAATACAATTTAGCAGCTAAAGCTTTGTTGTTATTTATAGCAAACCAGAATCCTAACACCCCTTCATTCTTAGGAAGACATAAAGTGTCCCATTTCACCAAGGCCCATTTTCTTTTCTCCTTAGTACCACTCTAGAGGAACCGATGATTGATTTAATCCAAATATCGAAGAACAATCTTTGGGATATTCAACACGATAGAAACATAAATAGGTATAGCTTGAAGGACTGATTTTACAAAAGTAATTCTGCCCCCAAAAGAAAGCCATCTATTGGTCCACTTTCCAATTTTCTTCTTAACTCTGTCCAACAACCAATTCCAGTCTTTTTTTTGTCTTTGAATATTGATAGGAATATCTAAATAAGTGATCGAAAGGGAGGTCTTCTTATATCTTAATTTATCCAAGACCATGGATTCCTGTCTCGTTGAGTAGTAAAAGAAAATAACTTTAGATTTATCTTCATTGATCAATTTCTTGATAGCCTTATAAAAACAACTAATGATTTGTTTAATTTTAGAAGCTTCCTTAATTGTAGCTTTACCTAATAGAGTAGATTCATCAATAAAATTGAAGATGATAGATAGGCCTAGCTCCATGAGCAATGGTAACTCCCTCAAGGGTTTTTTTTTCTCTATTTTTGGTTATAGTCCTACCCAAGCATTCAGCAAGAATGATGAATAAATAAGGGGAGAGGGGGTCACCTTGCCTAATACCTCTACAAGCTGGGAATAGTTGTGAAGGCCTACCGTTGATAATAACTAAGTAGAACACTGAAGAGATACAGCCCATAATCTACTCCATCCAATCCTAAGAGAAACCAAATTGCCTCAAAACTTTGACAAGGAAGTGCCAATCCACTCTGTCATAAACTTTGGATAAGTCTAAACGAATGAACATAGAAGGATATTTTTGCATTTCCATGGAATGGATGGCTTCCTAAGCAAGAACTATCTCATCCATTATTTGATGCCCTTCCATATAACCATATTTTTTAGTGGAAATAATCTTATGAAAAAAGGACTTCAACCTTTCCACCATGATCTTAGTAATGATTTTGAGAAGAACATTACATAAAGCAATAGGTCTAAAAGTTGAGATATGTTCAACATCTTGAGCTTTTGGGATAAGAGTTATATAAGTTTTATTGATAACCTTTAAAATTTCTTTGGCTTTCTGGCTTCTTCCACCACCTCTAATAAATGAGCATGAAGGATATCCCAAAACTCTTGGTAGAACTCAATGGGAAAACCATCAGGACTTGGGGTTTTCTCTTTTTGCATTTTATGTAGCTCATTTATAGTAACAAGAGCAGTCAAAATAGAGTTCTCCTCAGAAGTGATAAGAGAAGGGATCGCTTGAAGAACATTTTGTTGAGAAGCCAAGTAAAGAGGAGTAGTAACAAAAATATAGGAAAAGTAATTGACAACAATAGAGTTCATGCCATCCCAAGTGTAGACAACGTCTCTAGAATCTTATTTTAGGGAAGAAATAAAGTTGTGAGATCTTCAAGCTAGAAGAGATTTTTGGAAGAAATTTGTGTTTCTATCTCCTTTTTTGAGCCATTAAATTCTATATTTTTACTTCCATAAGAGTTATTCTATTTTTTCCCATTCCTCTAAATAAGTTGTGAGTCTTATTTCATTTGTACTTCTACTCTTTGTGAGGCAATGTTGAGAAATAACTTCATGTTTTTTTTTTAACATCCCCTAACTCCTTCCAATTCTAAGTATTGATTTTGGTTTTAATGTATTGCAACCTTTTGGAAAAACAGTACATCTTAGTCCCATACCTTGGTTTACCTTTCTTTCACCCTTGTTGCATTTGAGTTCTGAAGGAACTATCTCTAAGCCACATTAAATAAAATCGAAAAAGGAGAGAAACTCACATTAGTTTTCCACATTTCCACCATGACTGGCCAGTGATCCAAACTAGCATTGTTAAGAGTCTTCACTTTAGGAATGTGACCATGGATTAAGAAATGGTCTGAGAGCAAGAACCTATCCAATCTCTCCATGATACAAGCTAATCCTTGTCTTCTGTTAGACCAAGTCAAAAGGCCATTATCTGCCTGGATGTCCACAAGATGAAGGTTTGCAATATATTCACTCATGAGGTCAATGCTCTTGTCCAAATTTCTATTTCTCCCCATTTTCTCATCCAGAGAGAGGATGGTATTGAAATCTCCTCCGATCAAGATCCCAGCTTCAAGAAAATGAGAGATAATATAAGTTATATCCTTCCATTGTCTTATCTTTTCCTCCAAAGTAGTCGGAGCATAAACAGTTATGTAGAGCATAAACTGGTTGGAATGTCTACTTTGAATAGCTATAGCCAAAATACCCCAACTTCCAACCATATGGTGAATAACTACCTCTTTTGGGTCCCAAAAGCAAGTAATGCCACCAGAAGTCCCTTAGGAACTGAGGGAAATAACTTTTCCAAATGGCCAAATTTTACTAGCAATTGATTACATTTCCTCTATTGGCATCTTCGTTTGTTGAAGGAAAACAGGATGTGGATGGTTTATCTGAATCATTCTTCTAATTTCATTTTGTTTTGAAAGACTCCCTTTGAGTCTTTTAATATTCCAAGTGATGGTCTTCATTTATAACAGGGCTAAAAAAACTTGTAAGGGCATTAATCTTACCTTCCTCTACAAGCTTTTCACCTTCTTTTACCATATAATGTTGATTGGTCTTGTGACTTGCCTTTTGATTAGAATTCTTCTTCAATTTTTTTCCTTATTTCTTGACTTACTCCAATTGAATTTGGGATGGGTTCTAACCTTGAAGAATGCATGTACAAAGCCAAAGTGTTATTGGAAGGTTCAATAGAGTCTATCTTGGAACCTGTATTATTTGAAGTCTCAAAATTTAAAATACTATTTTTCTTATGTATATTTTCTCCTTTTTTCTATTAAAAACCTTTGATTTGTTGGTTTGTCTTTGAGTTCTTTCCTTCATCTTTAAATTGTGTTCCTAAGATTTTTGTTTCCATTATTTCTTCTTCCTCACCTAGGACATAATTTGTGGAAAGAATTTCAAACATTTTAGCTAAGAACTTCAATTGATCCTTCATAACTAATTTTTTCAGAGTGTTCTTCTTAGGCATTTGGAAACCTGCTGAGTTTGTATATTTTTTCTTTTGATCTGAAATTTTATTTGGGAAAACACTAACCAAATGTCATATTCATGGTAAATTCTACAACGAAAAGGAATGTTCTCATAGTCCACTACTTGCGCCCAAGTGTCCTTCCCAAATTGTAATAGTATCTTTTTATGTAGGAATTTGTCAAAATCCATTAAAACACAAATCCAAGCATAAATAATAATTTCAAAGTTTTTAGTACAATCAACAATCATCATAAAAGTTCTCAAAGAGTCTCCAATTGAAGAAAAAACAACCAAATTCTAGAATTTAATTGGGATGCCAAAGAGTCTAACCCACACTAGACCTATAGAAGGCATCTCTTCTTCGATTTTAAATTTAGTATACCAAGGCTTCATAAAAAGTCCAGCCCTTCCAAAGAACCTGGGACTGCCTTGAAATATTTTCTCTCTATGTTCATTATTAGCAAATAAAACAAGAAAATAACCATTTGGATAAATAGATATTTGTAACTCACCTTTAGTTTTCCAGCTTTTTGTAGCCCAAACTTTGAAATAAAATAGGCTTGGACGAAAACCCAAGAAAAGACAAATTAGTCTTTTTTCTAGATCTTCAATGCTAGTCTAAATGTTGCCCATATCAAGCTTAACAATAGGAGTCCCATCAACTACCCTAAGACATCCTCACTTAGTTTTCCTAGGATCAATCTTAGGTATTCTTTAGAGGTTTATGGGAAGCCCTAAGATTAATGTTAGTAATAGGCTAAGATTGTCCACCACAGAGGGCATCCCTAAAATTTATTTTTGGGATTGAGTCTTGGAAATCCTTGCCCTTGAAAGGGGTTTCCATAGTGGATTTATTTTGGGGGTGCACCTTAGCACCATATTTGCTTGAGATCTGAACCATTTTTTTATCAGTTGCTTGAAACTTGTTTCGTGATCTCTTTAATCCATGCCCTGGACGTCGAGGAAAGGTATGATTTTCACTTTTGTTTTGTGCAGCAAATTGGAATTCGTTGTTAATCAAGTTCACAACATGAAGAGCTATCGAAAGATAGATTTTCAACCCATCTTGGGTCCCCTACAACATATCCTACTAAAATCTTGAGTAGAAACCATAAAAATATTGGTCGTTAGGGCCCGGAGGCCCTAAAAAACCACCTTTGGAGTTGCTTGCACTCAACCCAGATGAAACCCTCGCATAGTCGCTTACTTATTTGAAACCCTATCTATCATCTACAATTCTATCCATTGATAAAACTAGTATCAATGAAGGACAAATATGTCATAATGAATTAGAGAATGATAAAAGCAATTTTGTGATAGGAAAATTTGTGACAGATAACAATGAATGTATAATAAGGAATAGTTATAACTATTGTGGTAGATATGGACATAAGATAGAGAAATGTTGGGATCTCCATTATTGTGAAATTTGTGGAGGACATAATCATTCTCAAAAATCTTGTCAATATAAAGAAAAGAAAAATAACAAAATAAAAATGAATTGTGGATGGATAAGTATGTATGAATGGGATAAGATGAAAGGAATGTTGTATGGTTTCTATAGGAGGAAACCAAGTATGATAAAAAATCAAATTTTTTTGAGTGTAAATAATAATGTGTCTTTCCATGGAGAAGTATGAAATAAATGATTATGACCCAAGCACAGCTTGGAAGATGACCTACAATGATGATTTCTCAAAGGTGATGACCTTATGACTATTCTAGTGACTGACCGAGAGATATGATAGCCCAAGAGGTAAAATAATTTAGAGAACGTCCTAAGTAGGACAATCCAAATGCAATGATGATTCGTGGATGATCTAGAGGCAACCCAAAGGCAGAGACCTAGAGATGACCCTGAAGTATTCATGATCCTAAGATAGAGATCCAGATGTATTGACTTAGAGGTATACAAACAATTCATAGAGGTATATCTAGTGGAGGTTGCATAAATCCAACATAGCTAGAGCCAAATCCAAAGAATGAGGTTAATGCAAGTACCATGTAAATAATTTAGATTAAAGTATGATTAATATTTGAGTATATAAGTGAAGTGTCATGTTTATAAGTGAGGAGTTGTGTGCAATTATGAGAGTATGTCTTTATGTAAATATGTGATATGTGTTATTATGTATTGAGAAATATGAAGAGTTAGATCTCTCGTGAGTATGAGGAGATGAAAAGTTTATATAAGTGCAAAGATCAAGAGTCTTGAGAATATGAAGAGTCTCATGTATGTATATATTGAAGACAAAGCAATGTAATCTATGAAGAAGTGGGATATTGAATATTCATCAATAATATTTGTGATATTGAATGGTTGCATTTGTGTATGAATATTTTTATCTTGTGGAAAATATAGTTGGATCACTAACAAATTTTTCACACTTTGTAGTGTTTCCTTCTCCTTCATATTCTAGCTTAAATCATCTTCCCATTGCTCATGTATGTCCAATTCATCATTTGAAGGAGGCAACGATGCTTGGTGACTTGATTGTATCTCCATAGGTAGGATATCCTCAAAGGGGAACCCAAATCAGTTGTATTTTGACTCATTTTTTGCTTCTAGCATCGACTCTTTTCCTTGCAAGAGAAAAGTAAATGCTTCACGTTCTTCTATGGATCTTGACTCTTTATCTATTAAAGGATCAAATAATTCATAATATTCTTCATCCTTTGTTTCTTTGCCTTTAAATTTTTTTTCAATATCAAGGCTTCCTTTAGATCATAGGAGGCATGCCCCTTGATGGAAGGGTGGGGTTCCTTCATAAGAACTGTTGACCTGTCATTACCTGAAGCTTCCCTTATTATCTTAGGTTTCTTTTCTATCTTTAGAGAATTAGGTTTCTTTTCTATCTTAAGAGGATATATTTCTTAGGGAGTAGTCTGAGGGCACTTTGGAGGATTGTTCATTACTATGCTTTTGGTAGGGAGACAATAGCGACTTATTTTAGGAGCTTCATGCATTGCATAGAATTCTGTCATATTGACTTGGGGTGAAATCACCTGATTTGTTATTGTTTGGCTTATCATGGTTGATTAACCATTATGGGATTGATGGCAACAGGTTGATTTGCTACTTTAGGATGGTCTAACACTTGTTGAATCATCACCTAGGCATGGCAGATTGCCATAGCATAATTTGTTGGATCATGACCTAATTTACAATGAACCAAAAATTTGAATTCATATTACTCGTCTCAATGTGCGCTTGACTAATCATCAACATGTTCTTTGCTAGAGCACTCTAACTTGAAGGAACTCATTGTAGGCCAACACTTCCTCACGAGTAAGGCTCCTGCATGTTTTGTTGTTGAATTCTCCAATTCTCTTCTTCAAACTCATCATTGTGTTCCTTCATCCATTTAAGGATGATAAGCATGACCTTAAGTTGGTACAAGTCCTTTTGAAACTCTTGTAAGTCCTACTAATGATGGTGATCTTGTTCATATAGTGGAGCCACATGTTATTAATGGATTTGGGCCAAATAGGTTAGATAGTTTTGTTGCATAGACAATATTGGATTTTGTTGTTGAATCAATTGAGGTTGTTGAGGTACTTTTCCATACTACATCTAGTATATAGGTTGTTCTAATGGAGCATATGGTGGTTATTGTTGAGGATATTGGATCCATTGTTGGTTTTGTGCAACTTGGTAACTTGGTGCCATTGCCTGTTGTTAAATGAACTATTGTGTTGGTTGTTGGCTTGAATACACTTGTGACCCATAATTTTCATTGTTTGATGAGCCTACATGTTTGGGTATGGATTTTGTAAAATGTGTTGTTGACCTTGTAGAATCTACATGTATTAGGGTAATTGAGGATTTTGAGTCCATGACACATTTTATATCATCCAAGGATTCCCTTGAAGTTGAATTGCCATAGTGTTGTCTGAAGCTAGAATATGTCAAAGATTGTAGTAGAGCCCTTAGAAGGGTTTAGAACAATGCCCTAAATTTTGTTTTTGGTTTTTTGGAAAGTGAATCATTTATTTGATCTTTTATTTATGTTTTAAGTTCATAATAGATTTACCATTTTGCATAGCATCAACCTAGATCCTTGCACACATGTACCTATGCAAATAAAGTTTTAGAGTCAAAAACTTGAAATTTTGGACAAAGGAGTAAATTGCTTCCTAGTCAAAGCGAAATGTTATTTGGTTGAAGTAAGTTTCTAGCAAGTTGGAGCGAAACACTTTTAGAGGTGTAGGTTTTGCAAAATTTGGTCTATGTAGCACATTGCTAGCAAACTAGAATGAATCACTTTCTAAATTGAGCTTTGAAAAACTTTGACAAGTTGAAAGCCAAGCAAATCACTTTGATTCTAGAATAAATTGCTCTTCTTGGAGGAGTTTGGAAGAAACTTTTCTTTCAAACAAATCACTCCATAGAACTAGGGTGAATAGCCCCTTGAACTTGACTTGCACAAATTTTATTGTTTGGGAGCAAATTCCTTACTAGATGGATTGAATCGCTAGTTGATTGAAACTTTGACAAAAACAATTCAAATTTGTTCCAAATGCTCTCTGCCTATGGCAAATACAAAATTGGGGTCAAAATTGAGATATTTTGTAGATCTGATATTATCTTGGCAAATTACTTACTAGATGGATTGAATCGCTAGTTGAATGAAACTTTGACAAAAACAATTCAAATTTTGTTCCAAATGCTCTCTGCCTATGGCAAATACAAAATTGGGGTTAAAATTGAGAGATTTTGCAAATCTGATATTGTCTTGGTTGCTTGCTTCATAAAAACTTTACATTTCATAAGTTTGTAATGGAGTTTCCATTCGCAAAGCACTTGTAAAAATCGATTACAAATAACAAAAATGTGTAAATCTTAAGGTCAATTTGGTATGGGTTTGAAAAATCAAGTTCTTAATGATGAATTGCTTTGGATTCAAGTTGTGAAAGCTTGACAGATTCAAAGTGAATCGCTAGCAATATGGAGCAAATCGCTCTCAAAATGGGAGTTGGACTGTTTTCCAAATAATTGGATCAAATGGAGCAAATTGCTACCTGTTTCAAGACTTGGTAAAAATTGCTCAAATCTAAACCAATCGCTTCCACCTATGGCGAAATGCAAATTTGATGTCAAAATTAAGAAATTTAGCCAAACGATGAGCTAAATGCTTAATGTGGGATGAATAATGGAGGTTTGGCCCACCGAGCATGAAAAAAAACATGTTGAATGGTGTGCGATGGATATTTTAGTGAGTGTTTCTTTGTGGGGAAAATGGTTCGTTCTATCGGGCTTACCAAAAAAACTATGTTGAATTGGGGAATTGTATGATGTTTAATGTGCAGCATTTCCAGTTTTCAACATGTTTTGGATGAAAGGGTTTATGGCCTCTTTCAACCTTTGGATTTAGGCCGACTCCCCACTATCCTTGCTAATTCCTAACCTAAACTAACCTAATTGCATGAAATTAAAATGGGGAAAATAAGTGAATGAAAAGTAGATTTGTATGTTTAGGGTGTTAATATGAAAATATGACTGTAACCATAGAAAGGAAAGTGTAAGGTGAATATCAAGAATGACAACAACAATTCGAATAACAACAATGTTCCCATTTGATTTATATGAAAT
Organism: Wollemia nobilis; assembly: GCA_028583015.1. Lineage (NCBI taxonomy): Eukaryota > Viridiplantae > Streptophyta > Pinopsida > Araucariales > Araucariaceae > Wollemia > Wollemia nobilis. The sequence continues at coordinate 15,887,481 of JAQPPZ010015100.1, forward strand.
GGTAAGGCAAATGACAAGATGGACAAAAGGGCTATTTCTCAATCACTACACATTATGTAATCCAGGAGGGTAGTGCCAATTTCCTCCCAATTTTATGAGGTACAAAGCACAATGTAGGTTTCATAGAGTGTAGGTCTATGTTCTCATGGCCAAAAAAGATGTTTGCAATGGAACCCATGACTCCTATTTATAACAGGAGTTCAATCTTCAGTTACCTAGGGTAAGAAACTATTACTCCTTGTAAAAGTAAAAATTTGAGGCATCTCTAACAAAATGATGCACCTTCAAAAGTTACATACCTCTAAAAAGGCTTTCAAAATGAGTTATAGTAACACTACATGCCAAAATGTTGCTTTCCAAAGATTCTTCTCACAATCTACACTTGTATTTTTATCCCTCCACAAGCCTACGAGTGATTCACTCTATTTTGCTAGTAATTGACTAGCAAACTCCTAGTGACTTGCTCTAGCAAGCCAATCGGTCCACTTTGCTAACGGATTGCTCCTAAACCAAAAGACGCTTAAGGAATGAATCGGCTTACCTTTGACTTAGCCAAAACTTGAAAAGTTTTACAAGGCATTGATGGACATTGTTTTGTATCCTTCCAAAATTGTGAATTCCAAGGTAGTAACTAGTCATTATGCAAGTTGGCCTCTAAAACAAAATGCCTTTGTAAGTGCACACCTACCTTTCTACCTACCTACATGGGATAGGAAATTAGTGCATCTAACACAGCACACTAAATCATGAGCCTTGCAGGTATGGTATCGGAATAAAATATCTAGGATGCAGGACATTATAATAGAGCATCTAAGAAAGGCAAACCAATAAGAAAGAATCTGCTAATAGATAATTTTGAATGTTGGGTTAATTGTTCTAAGAATTCTCTGCCAAGCTACCCAACTTGCTTTTAACATTTATTAGGTTATTGATCAAAACTACCCTTACTATAAATTAGTATCTTAGAAGTATTGATTTTGCTTATATTATGGTCACTTTTAAAGCCTTTGGATAATCTTCAAAGAATGAGTTTAAACTTCACAGTGATAAATGCATTGACAAATGCCAATGTCCTCAATGAAACTCTGGTGAATATATATAATGTTGGATTTTTTTTCCCACCTATGACTTGAGTCTAATATGCATTTAGTTATAAAACTTGTTAATAGCTATAGACTATTCAAAGAGTTCCTTTAACATGCAGTAAACTACATGTCAAAGCCTCGTAAAACTGGAGGGTGTGTCACGTTAGTGCTAAAACTGGAGGGCGTGTCACGCTAGCACCGCCGGCTATGTAAAAAAGTTTACCCAGCGCAATTGGAGGTTATAGTGGCAGCAAGGAGCAGGATTCAAACCCACACGAAGAGCAATGGAAAATGTAACGAGTTACCTATTCTTCTAGTATATGCACAAAAAAATATGCATTAAACTACCCAGCAATTAAAAATTGAAATTTGAATAGAATTTCTAGATGCAAACGTTCTTATTCCTTGCACTGTTTATTCCTTGCACTGTTCATTTCCATGTTGTTCCAGTAACAACAAAATGTTTGACATATTGCTGTGACCATAAGAAAGGCCGCTGATTTAGCAAATGCAACACCCATAGTTCAAAACTGAATAATTTGCCTGTCAAAATTGTTTAAGCCAAATCTACCAATTTCAATGAATTTTGCAAATATTTTCTACCCATGGATAACCATGTTCCAAGAACAGAAAAGAAATCATATAGTCCATCTACATATTCAATAGATTCAAAATGTTGACCAAGGATGAATGTTGCAAATATTTTCTACCCATGGATAATTGCCATGTTAAAGCATTTGTATAAAGCCTCGCAGATGTAGAACTGCAGCACTGCCGACAATCTTCCACAAAATCTAGATTCCTCAAGATTTGAGAAACTGTAGCTCCTTCTGAATCCAGGGGACTCTCGGCTAGGTAGTAGACAGCAGAGTTGGTCTCATCATCAAGCTTGCCAATTAGTGACAGCATTGGCAAGACTGCACTGAAGAATGTCATAAAATGAAATAAGTACGTGACTGCAGTTCCTAAGGAGCATGAATCAAACTCGATAGGCTTAATTATATAAACCAGAATGAGATTATGAGGCCTATGGTCATATAGTTTTAATATTTAAAAAAAAACTGTGAATTACATACTGTGCATATGGAATTCCTTATGCATTCCAGAACTGGCATCATTTATTACATGCTCTTGGCATGTTCTACTTGACAAGTGCTCACTTCAACAGTGTTGCTTCTAATGCTCAATGGTCATTGTCTGCTGTCCTCTTTATTACATGCTCTTGGCATGTTCTACTTGACAAGTGCTCACTTCAACAGTGTTGCTTCTAATGCTCAATGGTCATTGTCTGCTGTCCTCTTCCACACACTAGTCGAAGGGGAAATACAATTTTTTCCAAAGAGCAGGAGATGATGCAGGGAATGTTCTTGTATATAGTTCTCAAGCTTGTAACAGTAGTCTTGGGGGTTTTAAGGTATTATCAGAATAGTCTGGTGAGAGTCCTCCTGAGATTCTACAGCATATCGTGGTGGTCTAACGTGAGTTCTTTTCAAGATTTTTCAAGCTTAGAACATTAGTCTAATGTGAGTTTTTTTCAATTTTTCTCAAGCTTAGAACATTAGTCTAGTGTACATCATCTGTTAAATGTGAAAGTTGACTAAAGATATTGTATGAATACAAATCAATGTTTGCCAACTTTATCATACAAGATATACTGGAGAGTTATTACATATTGTAGCAGCATCCAACTTTGAGATTAATAAGATGTTTGGAAGATATAGTAAATTTTATTTTTTTGGTAAATGAAGGGGTTTTGAAAGGGCCCCAAATCTTTTATATTTGTCAAAGAGAAAAATCACTTCCAACACCTACTGTTAGAATTAAAGTAATGTGCACTATGCCAGTTTGACACTTGTCAGTTTCATTGACAAGTGTCATGTTCATCATATAGGCTTATGCCTATATATTGTAACCTATTTTTATCAATAATTTATCCCATAAGTTTCCCTCCTAACATTTGGTATCAGAGCTCCAGGCTTTCTCTGCCTTGTGAGCTTGAGGGGGGATTTCCCTCATGGAAATCCTCCCTCCCCCCTCATCCTTCCCTTTTTCGATGCAAAATCTGAGTATGCTCTAAACTTGCCGGTGTAAACCGATCTGGTTTATCAGAAAGGATCCTTGCATTTTAATGAAGAATTTTTTTTATTTAGTTTTAGATTGGGTTCTTGGTGTAGTTTTGCTTTTTGAGAGGCATAAGTCTACTGAAATTACAGAGGAAGGCAAGAATCAGGTTTAATACCGAAGATCGGTACTCGTCAGAAAGTTTCAAATTGTTCGGAGAAGGATCGTTCGGAGAAGGAACGTTCGCAGAGACGAAGAGGAAGATGTTTGCAAAAGACGCGCTCTCGCGGTGAAAAGTCGGGCGTTTGAAGGTTCTGCTTGAAGGTTCTGTTTGAAAGTATTATTCCCTGGCGCAGGCTCCCTGTATTGTCACTCGTGGGAGCGGCGGCGCTGGTAGAGGGAGAGGTGGCGTTGCAGAGGTGATCGCGAGGTGCTGCAGCAGCAACAACTATGGGGAAGGAAAAGGGTAGTTTCGGGAAGAGGAGGAACAAGACGCACTCTTTGCGTCCGTTGTGGTCGCCGCAGTTTTCAGTTCCAGTTCAAGGAAGTCGAGTGCCTCTCCGAGCTTGTATCCACCGTCAATGGGAAGCTTTAGAACAATTTAACTTGCTGTGTTACTGTTGTCGTCGCCATGTTCTGCTATCGCAGCCTGATGTAAATTTTTTGTTTTGTGATGCAATGATGGTTATTTCACAGATCACATTTTTTTTGAAGGCGCTATTGCTGCTTCTTGCCCGCCTTCATCGTCTGCACCACTGTGCAGTTCCCCTCCTCCTAATCGGACGACAACGCCCACGATTCACGGATTTGACCCCAATTGAAAAATAAGGCACATTATTGAGGCCAGGAGGCTGTGTCTGAAATCTACCCCTCGAACCTCACCGCTGGCTAGAAGGTCTCTTGCACTAGCCTAAGCAATAGTCTCACGGGAGCCCTGATCGGTGTCTGTGACACAAACTCATCTGCAACCTGCAACCTTGGAATGAAAGAACGACGATCTCCAGGGCGGCGCGGGGCCATTTTCCAGCAGATCCATGTCTTTGATTTGGGATTTCACGGCCCAGTCAAAGAAAAACAGCAGCAGAGCTCAAACCCTACCTCCGGATGCGTGTAAGGCTGTTTCTTGTTTGCGTGGTCCCTAGAGGAATAGTACGAGGGTTTCCAGTAATCAATCAAATTCACGGGGTCAACAAAAGGCTGTAAAGCTTTTCTCTCCGCGAAGAACTCCGGCCGCAGCTCGAACCCCTGATTCGCCTCCGAATGCTCGAACTCCCCGTAACACCACCAGCTCTGTCCTCAAAATTATTAAGCTGTTCATCAAAGGACTCCGCGCAGAAATGACGAAGATTTTGATGACGTGTTTGCTCGAAGTTATTTTTCGTGACACAGGTCACGGCGGGGAAGATCTGGAGAAACGGCGATCTGCTTTAATTACGGCAGTTTTGCGCCTCTCCGTGTCAACAAGTGAGTGATAGCCATCAACAGACTGCTGCAGACATGGCAGCTGCCCAGATTCGAACCCTCACCGGTCGCCTTCAGTGCCAAAATTTCATCCTGGTAAATCTCAATTTATCATAAATAACAGTGGCATGCTACACTTGATGTGTGGTAATCCAATTGTAGCTGCCCAGTGCTTTCAAAGGGTTTGTTACAATCAGCCTCTGTTATGGATATGCCTTGCAGAGTGCTGTATTTCTGCCCAAAAAAAAAAAAAGACTATTAAAAACACCAATTCTGAATCAAATTTAAGGTGGATCGATTGAATGTAAAAGTTGTTGGTGATGGTCGATGGCGTCGATGTTATTTTTCCAGACGGAAGCTTCATACCTGTCGGCGAAGATAATTTGGCATTGGGTAATGTTGGTTACGAATCTGCCATGAGGAAAGGATTTGTCGTTATTGCGCCCTAGGACCCGCAAACCAACATTGAAAGGCCGGAAGGAAGGAATGCCTTCCGTGCCAATCTCCGGAGAAGGCCGGCTTCCTTTGGGGTTTTGAGGTTCAAGATAAGAGTGCAGGGAAAGAGATAAAAAGTACAGAAAGAAATCCAAATTAGATTGGAGTTGGGTGGGGGAACTAACAGTGCGGCAACGCATCAATCACCACTACTAACACCAATATAACCATAACACACCACTATGGATGTTGTCACTCGCCAGTAGGACAGAGCCAGGTATATGTTTTGTGTTAAGAGCCAGAAGCACAGCTACAATGGTTCCCTAACAGACATTCCCTCCAAGGAACTAACAGTACGGCAACGCATCAATCACCACTACTAACAACACTATAACACAAAACATAACCAGAAAACTGCCGCTAACGTTTGCCCTATATATCCTCCGATTTATGCACCTTAGGCATACCTGACCACCAAATGCTGAAATGAATCAACAAGCCATGACACAGGAAAACGTAAGGCAGAAATGCAAAGGAGAGGCAGCATACGAGAATAAAAACGAGTATAACAGCACCAAGTGTATGTATTATATTAAAAGGCAGAAGCACAGCTACAATGGTTCCCTAACAGACATTCCCCTTCCACCACTTTACAATGAAAATGTGGTGGGTATTTATAGCATGAGAAACCCCCCGATTACATTAATGGGCACAAAGTCCCAGTCAAACATTAGCTGACAAAAACAGCCGCGGAACTGCTGATGCTGACCTTTGTCTGGCAGGACTGTACTTGCAGCATGGTCTCCCTGAAGGCTGTACAGATACGTGGCAGCGCGTTAGGTAGAACTTCTCATCGGCAGGAATGCGGGTAGCTGAAGCAGGTAGAACCTCCAATCAGCTTTAAAGGCGGCAGCTGGCATAAGTAGTGCATCCCATGCTTGTCCTTGTGCTCGGCACGTCTCGGCTCGGATCCCAAAGTTGGACACTTGTCGGATGATAATGCTTGACACGTGTCTGCCTTGAAAGGCAGTTTATCCAACTTCGCCCAGGATCAGAGCGCTGTCGGGTTGCGCAGGTGAAAACAACGCAGTTGGGGAGGCCTTTCATGCCTTAGTCAAATTATGAGTTTGTCTCCCTACTCGCACCGGTCAAAGGGCGCACTCCGACTTCGCTGCGAAGTCGGGTTGCGCACCGGTGAAAGCTGATTTACACTGCCGTACGGACTTCGCCCTGGAAAGGGGGCGCACTCCGACTTCGCTGCGAAGTCGGGTTGCGCCCCAGCACTTAGTCATTTTTCCTGCCAGCCTGTTACCTAGTGCGCCCAGAAAGAAGGGCGCACTCCGACTTCGCTGCGAAGTCGGATTGCGCCCTGAACACTTGTTCTTTGGCTGATTCTGTCATACTGCGCACTTTGCATTCTGCTGCGCTCCAACTGGAGGGCGCACTCCGACTTTGCCCGAAGTCGGATTGCGCCCTGACACTTAGCCATTTTTCGGGGCAAGCTGCTGTCATTTTGAGATTTGGTGAGGGGCTCAAGAGAAAGAGGGAAGAATGAGAATGTAGGGAAGAGAGAGAAAGGGGAGAGAAGAGAAAGGGGAAAGAGAGGAAGAGGGAAAGGGAAGAGCAGCACTCTTACAAAAATTGAAAACATTGCACCCCGTGCAAAATGTGACAACATTCTTGGCGGCTCGCGGGGTGTCGAGCTCGCCTCGGCGCAAAGAATCCATGCCTTCATCCATTGGGTGCAGAGGAACTTACTTCCCCTGCCTTCTTCGCTGCTATGGCCGTTCTCCTCGCGGCAACTGTTCTTCAGATCCACTTCCGGCAGTTGCCTCCTCGGATTCGCCTTCCGAATGCTCTCCAGCGTCGGCTACGCCTCGCGAGATGCGCTTGTATGCGGCTCTGGGCTTGGCCCCAGGCTTCGCTTCGAAGGGTCGGCGGTCAGCAACTTCTTCTAACGCTGCGTGGAATGCAGCGACCGTGTGCAAGTCGATGGTGAGGTATCTCTTTCCCAGCTCCTGGAAGTAGGAGCTGATCTTGCAGCACTTGGACACCATCTGGGTGACCTGACTTTCTTGAATTGGCTCGGTCCAGCTATCGATTTCAGTTGTATCTGCCTCAAAGGACAGCCAATTCTTTTTCACCTGCTCATGGGTGAGAAACTCACCATTCTCAACATAGCTCGGGCACCCTAGTTCAGAGAGCGTGAAGGGGAGCCATACAAATGTCTCTTTCATGTTCGAATGCATCCGACATTCGTCTGGCAACTCTCACCTCTTCTGTTTTCTTAAAATATTTATGCAAGGTTACCCTTGCATCTGCCCATTCTGCAGCGAATGAGGACATGGGGGAGAATTGGAGGCCATTGCGCTCGTGTTCTTGAAGTTTTATCGCCAGGTCCAGCCATTGCTTCGCCTGGCGTTCGGCCTCCTCTACCACAGGCTTTCCACAGGCAGAAACTTCTTGGATCCTGGATGCGAAATCCAGGACAGACATGGCTTTATTCATGTGGGGCTTGCATCCCCGCAGCAGATCAGCCCGCATCTCCTTAACTTTGCTCTTTGAAAAGACCGTCGCTTGAGATGCTTTCTCTGCAGATTGCGACTGCGCCTGTTTCAAAGACTCCTGGAGCTGAGAAATCTGCTCCAGGGCTGCCTGCTTTTCCGTTGCGGCTTCTTGCTGAGAAGCGGCCAGCTGGGCTTTTAATTCATCTATTTCTCGCTGCGCCGATTCCAGCTGCTCAGTGGACCTAGACAGGTCCTCTTCAAGCTGTCTTGTTTTGTCCTGCAACCGGAAAAGCTCTTCCTGTTCCTCCAGATTTTTGACAAGGAGATTATCCGCTTTACGAAGGATTCCATGAATCTCGTATTGCGGGTGGATATCGTCAAAGCTCTTCTCCTTTCTCTGAAGCTCGTAGTCCGCCCTGGTCATTTCCCGGAGAGGCTTCTTCACTTTTGGAGTTATCTTTTCTGTCGTGAGCACTCTCCTCTCGAAGTCAAACTTGGTGCGCTTTACCGGGGCGGCAATCTCCTCAGGTCTCCTCCGCTTCAAGTTTTGGAGGAAAGAGATTGGATATTCTACGGCTCTTGCTGCCAGAGGCAAATCGTCCGTGTTTTGGAGATCGTCCATGAAGTCCGGTTCCCCCAGCCTAGGGTTCTGCTGTGACATCTCTCCTGCGAACAGGGAAGTAGGAAAAACCGGGAGGACTTTGGAAGGAACGGCCGCTTTTGAGGGCGACCGGGGAGCGGAGAGCGGAGCGGTTGATGCTGGAAGGGTTTCAAGCGGCTGAGGCGATGGATGCAACGGTGAACGCGCAGCTTCAGCACTAACCACGGGTGAAGGGTTTGGGGTTTGACTCAGGGATAGGGAGGCGTTGGGGTCCTGAGCAAACTGGTCGAAAGAATGGTGGCCGCTAGAAGGCTGTGGAGATGGGGAGGAAGATGCGGCCACGGCTTGCTCGGATTGAGCGGGAGATGGAGTCGGAGTAGGGCCAGATGGGATGCGAGGGAGCGGGGCAGCGGACGTACCTGCGGGCTCCGCCTGAGCCGATCTTTGGATGAATGTCTGCGGTTCTGGTTTCGGCGGCTGGCTCAGGACTATCCAGAGAAACAACCTCTGGAGCGGTTGGACGCGGCTGCGGCTCTGCGACTGACTGCTGCACCGTCAGGCTAGGTCGCCTAACCCTATCAACTCTCTTCCTCTTCTTCTCTTTTGGAGCAATGGCTGGTTTGGAAGAAGGAGATGAAGTAGGTGCAGCGAGCGCTGATGTTCCCACGGTAAACTTGTACCGGGGTTTGACTTGCAGAAGATCTGTCGCGGCCGGTCCGGTCGCTGGCGGTGCTGGCGTCTTTTGTGCCTGAGGAGTCACCTCGGGCGTTGACTTGGCTGATTTTCGCGCCTTTTCGGGCACCACCTTGGAAGCAACAGGCTGCATTGGGTCCACTTGGATATCTGCTGGGCCCTGGCAGCAGTTGTAAAAGTGTACAACTGTTGGGAGGAAGACCCCCCTTTATAACCCTCGAAGGGACCTCGGGGAACGTAATCTCGGAATGCGAAAGGCCGCCAGCTGCCAATGTGCTGGTCATATAGAGCTGAAAAATCATCATCAACGGCCAGATTCCTCCTGATGGATTTATCGTGCTGCGTGCGGCACCTCATCTTCCAGCATTCAACAACTTTTTCTTTTGGCCAGTTAAGGCCTGCCAGCTTGGTGATGAGTTTCTTAAATCCCGGAGAAGTGAACTTGTGGTCCGGGTTTCGCTCGGGGTCATATGCTACCTCCTCGCAGTAAAACTCCTGCCACGGAGGCCATGCTTCCATCGAGTCAATCTCCCAGTCGAGGTCAACATGGACCACATCGCATCTGTCTTCGATTATATCCGCCCGGGGGCAGATATGTGCAAACTTTCCCCTTATCCCGTGTGGGTCGTACTTCCAGCGCTGCGGCAGCAGAATCAGGCCAATGTCAAAGAGCTCCCGCTCGAGATAGACATGTTGTCCTATCTCTGATATTTCGACGTTCGCCCAGGAAAGAGGATATTGAAAGATATGGCCCTTTTTCTTTCCCTGGCCGAACTCCTCTTCAACGTAATCCATCTGCCGCGCAACCTCCATCCCAAGCGATGATCCGTGCACCGGTAGGGCAGCGAGATGAGGCTTGCCCTTGAATCCGTAGATTCTAACCACGATCCCCTGCGTCAGTCTAAAAACGTCCCCGAGCTTGTGATTCGGCAAATAGTTTGTCATTTCCTGCGGGGGGCGAGGGATCTCACCATCGTTGAAGACTGACATGACCAAGCCCAGAAAGTTGAAGTTGAACTTGTAATAAGACCCTTTCCGGTATAGGTCATCCGTCCATTCATAGACGGGCTGTGGCTCTCCCTTCTCATTTACCTTCTTCAGGTTAGGGATCGGCATACGGGAGTGCAAGTGATACAAACATAGCCAAGCCAAGAAGGAACTGAATCGAAATTCAGTTGATTGCTTTTTCTGTAGCTTCACCGGGCTGGAGTGAATGGCGTATGCAAGCCGATCCGCCCGATCGAAGAAGATCGGGCGCTTCCCACTTTCTGCGCTGTTGGTTCATAAGATTCTCCGCATAGGAGACATTCTGCCAGCGCTAGCTGGTACGGCCGTACCAGCTCGTCAGAGTCGCAGCCGAGGACCCACGCCAGGATGGTGTATATGTATTTGCTTTGAAACCTTTCCAGGGGTATGGGGCCGGTTGGCCATTGTCCAGCTGCGAGCGGGGCGTTCAGCTCTGAGTTGAGGAAATCCCTCATCTTTTTTGTATGCGTAAAGCGCCCCGCTTGCTCGCCAAGATTTATCCTTTTAACAATCGCGCTGGAGTCATATTGCAACCCGGGGCGAAGGCCGGCTGGACGGTCTCTCTACGGAGTGCGAACAAGGGTTTTCCGCTGCAGTTGCAAATTTGCCGGGTAGCTGGCACTGTAATGTCGACAATGATGTCGACCGGCTCCGGGCATTGGTGGACAGGGAGGCACAAGAACCGATGAAGGTTCGACTTGTACGCAGCCCCGAAATGGTGAGAGGGCGAAACTTTATCCGCCCAACTTTCCACATTTATCCGCAGTTTAGTAAGGCTCATGGAAAACGAGCCGTCCTTGTACCCAGACAGGTAATTAACCGGTGGTGGTGGGGCTTGCCCACGCTGTACTTTCTTTGTCCGGGATTTTGACTTTTGATCCCGCGGCGTCTCACTCCTGAAAGCATTTGACTGCGGGGAATCTCCACTTTCGCGCCCTTCGCTGGATTGAGCTTGCATTGGCAACTTTCCTTTGTCCATTCCTTCGAAAAAGCAATAATTATGACCTCTGGACGTCTGCAGAAGATTTCGCAGTCACAGGAATAATTTGCACGATTTGGCATGTCTGGGTGCACCAGACCTCCTTTTAATGATAATGACGGCGTCATTAATGGTGCGCAGGAGGGGGTAGGTCGGCCGGTTAGTGAAGAAGTTATGTTTTTAGGTGCCTGCGCAGGAGAATGTCTTGAAAGATGTACCCTGGTTACCGCGCCATGCCTCCTTGATTGCGTTTTCCTTGAAGGTTGCGCAATCATTAAATCTGACTTTGAACGTTGCGCCATGGCTGACGTCACTGCCACAATCCGGGCACACTGCTCAAGGCAAAACCCTTTTGGTTCGGAAACCCATCTTCACAGCCGTTATGCGCCCTGGGCCCACACTTGGAGTATTAATTTTTTATTTTTATTTTTTATAAACCATCCAAGTTGCGCCCAGGAAACAAGGCGCAATCGGACTTCGCCCCAAAATTGGGCGCAGTCCGATTCGCTCGCGATCGGACTTCGCCCCAAAATTGGGCGCAGTCCGAACCGACACTTGTTTATTTTCTTTGCTGCCTTCACTTCCCAGCTGCGCCCCTTGGATGGGCGCAGCTCGAACTTCGCCCGCAAACCGGGCGCAGTCCGAACTTACACCTAGCCCTTCTGCAGCCTTTACTCTTTTCTTTGGTGAACCACCCGAGCTGCGCCCGGAAAACGGGGCGCATCTCACACTTCGCGCGAAACCTGGGCTCGCCCAAACTTCGCGCGCGAAGTCAGACTTCGCCTTGAAAGTCAGCGCAGTCCGAACAATTAACTCCCTTTTGATGCTCTTTCTCCAACTGCGCCCTTTGGGTGGTGCGCAGCCCGACTTCGCTGCGAAGTCGGGTTGCGCACCCGGACTTAGCGGATTTTCACTGTTTTCTTGGGCAGTCTCCTTTTACGAACTTCGCTCTTTTTCAGGGGCGACACCTGACTTCGCCGCGAAGTCAGAGCTTTCTCCTTCTGTCCGACTTGGGCTTATTTAAACTGGAAAAACTGAAAGCTGAAAACTGTACATACTGAAATTTTAAAAAAGCATAAGGGAAATATGTTACAAGGAAGGGCCCGTTAGGACACCTTCAACAGCGATATATTTTCAAGTGGAACCCGTTAACGGGAATAGGCAGGAGCTGACCCTCCATATCCCGAAGTATGTAAGCGTTGAGCTGGTTCACCCGGGCAATCTGATAGGGGCCCTCCCAGAGGGCATCGAATTTTCCGTGGTTGCCCGGCTTCGCCTTTAATGAGTCCCACTTCAGCACCAGGTCCCCGATTTCAAAAACTCGGGCAGTGGTGCCTTTCGCAAACCAGCCTTGAGTGGATTCAACATGCTTGGTGAAGGCCTGGTATGCTTTTTCCCTGTCTTCCTCCAACTGCAGGAGTTGGCACAGTCTGTCATCCACCGGATCTCCGCTGCTTCTCTCTTCGTCCAACATCCAGAGAGCGGGGATTTCAATGTGAGATGGCATGACAGCCTCTTTGCCATAGACGAGCGCATAGGGGGACGTTTTAATGGACGTCTTGAACGAAACTCTGTCCGCCCACAGCGCCCGGTTCAGAAGTGAATGCCAAGTCCGCTTGTTCCTTTCAATGGTCCTTCTGATGATCTTCAGGAGGTTCTTGTTAGTAGACTCAGCAAGGCCATTCCCCTGCGGGTAGTAATTAGAAGACATTTTGTGATAAATGCCAAGTTTGCCAGTGTACTCCGTGAGTACAGCGCCTGCGAACCCCGGACCATTGTCCGTTACAATTGACTCTGGAACCCCGAAGCGGGTAATCAGGCTTTCAAGGAACCCGATGACCGTTTCTTGGTCCGCGTTTTTGGTTGGGATCGCCTCTGCCCACCGTGTGAAGTAATCGGTGGGCTGTAAGAATAAACTTGTGTCCGGCGAGAGGAATTAGGCGAAATCACCCCAATGAAGTCTAGACCCCATTCTTTGGAACGGAGTCTCGGCTCTGAATCGGTTGAAGGGGCGGGGGTGCTTTTCTGTTTACGCCGACAAACCTGCGGCATTGATCACACTTGGAACAGACCGCATAAGCGTCTGTAAATAGAGTGGGCCAATAGTACCCGGCTCTAATTATTTTCAAGGCCGTAGGCCTTGCAGAATGATGACCTCCAGGCATCCCGGAATGAAAATCTCCGAGGACCCTGGACTGGTCTGATTTCCTGATGCAACGCAACAGGATGCCGTCAATGTTTTTGAAGTAAAGCCCCTCGGGGCGAAGAGTGTACTTGAGTGCACCTAGCCGAAATCTCCTTCGTTGTGAGGCGTTCAGGTGATCCGGACATCTTCCGGTGCAGAAATATCTCACCAGTTCATCTGTCCAGTCACTCCCCTCCGATAAGGAGTTGGCCGAGTTGATGCTTGTTCTTTGTGTCCTCCCACTTACAGGCGGAGATGCCGGCTACAGCGCTTCGGGCCAGCTCCTGACACAAGGCTCGGCCTATGATAAGCTTGGTGGGCCGCACTTCGATGTCGAACTCCTGGATTTTTGCAATCCATCCTGCTCTCTTGTGACCCGGCTCCCCTTGTATGATGAAGCTTCGAACGTCGGGTGAATCACAAAGACAGTCGTTTTGCTCTGGGAGACAAAGTGCCTGAACTTCCGGAGCGATTTCATGACAGCGTGAACTTGCCGCTCTATAAAGTTGTACTTTTCTTCATGCGGCTGAATCACTTGGCTCAGGAACGCTATGGGGCGCTCCTCGCCATCGTCTCCTTTTTGAGTCAGGACTGCGGCGTAACTTTCCGGTTCTCCCACCGCGTACAGGATGAAGTCCTTGGAGTAGTCCGGGTTAATCAACACCGGAGCTTGCGCAATTCGAGCCTTGATTTCCTCGAAGGCTTGCTCTCTCTCATCAGTCCATTCGTAAATTGTATCTTTTTTCAGCAGTTCGGCCATAGGCTTGATCACTGTGCGAAGTCCGGGATGAACTTCCGCACGAAGTTAATCTGGCCGAAGAAGGACTGCAGCCCTTTTTTATCAATTGGGGCTGGCAAGCGAAGGAGGGCTTCTGCTCTGTCAGGGTCAATGGCGAGGCCTTTCTCGGAGATGACATGTCCCAGCAGCTTACCTTCTTTTACCGCGAAGACAGACTTCTTCGGGTTTATAGAAATGCCGAATTCTCGACACCTCTCAAATATTTGCCGCAAGTGGGAAACATGATCCCCTCTTTGGTGAGAGAAAACAGTCATGTCATCAAGGTAGATGACAATGATCTTATTGAGCGGCTCTCGGAAGGCCGAGGTCCATGGCCCTTTGGAATGTGGCACCGGCATTGGATAAGCCGAAAGGCATGCGGTGATAGGCGAACGTCCCCCATTTGGTGGTGAACGCCGTTTTATCCTTGGTCCTCATCCACGACCCAAATCTGGTTGTAGCTAAAAAATCCATCTAGAAGTGAGAATATGCGGGCTCCAACAATGATGTGGAGAATTTGATCAATTTGGGGAAGCGGATAATGGTCCTTGAGGGAGGCCTGATTCGGGTTTACGAAATCGACACGAGAGACGGATGTCGCCATTCTTCTTCCTCACGGGCACCAAATTCGCAACCCCGGGATGAATGTTTGATGGGGTAGATGATTTTGGCCTCGAGCATCTTCGGGAGCTCGGCTTTCATCATGGCCTCGATTTTCGGATTTACGGCCCTCTGCTCTGCAGGAACGGCTTGGCGCCATCCTCTAGCTCAATGGTATCTTTGGATTACATCTCTGTCATACCCCTTCAAATCCTCGTAGCACCGGGCCACGATGTCGGGGAACTCTTGGCACAGTGATCTGATCCACTCAAGTTCCTCCGAAGTGCAGTCTGTCCCGACCTTGATGGTTTTACCAGGTTCGAGTTCCAGGTCGGCATATTGCTTCTGGTCTACTTTGATCCTATGAGATATAGCTCTGTCATTACGATCAAATAGACTCTCCAATGTAATCGAGTCCTTTTGGGACATGATTATTCTTCAACTGTATCAACCCCTCATATTGCTCGTCATCAGGGTCTCTACTCTCGATTGAACATGCTTCATTTACCAAAAATGTGACGATTTCCTCGTCACAATCGAACACTGCCAGTGGGTGTCTTTATCGAGCACGGAAGGCACGTAAATAGTGCGAACCGGCTTCGGTTTATGGACAACGTCGTCAGCCGGAACGTACCTGGCTCCAACAGACGCGAGAATGTCGGCGTGTTTGTTTTTCTCACGCGATATCGCCTTGACATTCAACGAGTCAAACGACTCCATCAGGTCCCACACCCGGTTGCGGTACGCCTTGAGATAGTGCTTTTTGGAGGCGCACTTGTTCGTAACCTGGTGACACACCAGCTCTGAATCTCCAAAGATCTGCAGGTGTTTAATCCCCGACCTCTCCGCCTTTCGCAATCCCAAGCATAGGGCTTCATACTCCGCCGAGTTGTTAGTGCAGCTCCAGGCCAGCTCTGTAGGTATAGTCCTTACGGATCCCGGTTGGAGAAACCAGAAGCACCCCTGCACCGGCGCCATTTTTGCATCGCGCGCCGTCAAAGAAAAGCTTCCACAGCTTCTCGGGTGCAGGTCCCACTTCCTTTTCAGCTGACTTGTCAAGCCTCTCGGGATGTACAATGGTGTAACAGCCCTGCTGTGTCTCAATTACGGCATTGAAATCCCGCAAAGAGAACTCATCTTCGAGTTGTAGCACTTCGAGGGCTTGCTCCGTCAGCTCTACCGTCACCAGTTCTTCCTCAGACAGTTGGACCATGCAGTCCAACTCTTCTCCGGGTATCTTCTCTACTAGGAAGGTGGAAGGCTTCTCATTAAAGATTCTCACTCTTCTTCCTTTGAAGGGCACTTCCATGTGTGAGTAGTCTAGAGACAGGTACCCGCCCAGCTTCGCCGTGAACTCCCGGGAGAGACACATGCCGAAGTAGGGAGCCAGGTCAACAACCACGACCTCTTGGATGACCACGATGTCGAGAGCCTTATGCAGCCGAATAGGGATGTCCTTTATGACACCAAACCTGTCTTGACAGGGGTGCCGTCTAGTTGCAGCACGCCTTGGCTGCTCCTTGTGTACTCCATCCCGATCTCGTCACAGACGGCTTTCGGCATAACAGTCGTGGAAGCGCCAGAGTCCACCATGCAGTTGTGTACTATGTGCCCTTGCATCCGTAAAGACAGATAGAAGGGAGGCGGTCTGTTCTTCCCAGTGGTTGAGGCCGTCGGAGGTTGAACCGGGACAGCGGGTCGTATCTGCTTGCCGTTCTTCATGTTTTTCAGAGATTCTTGCAGCAGATCCACCTGGCCTGGGAGCAGAAGAGCATCGTACATGCTGATTCTAGCGGGTGTTCTTTTTAACTCGTCTACTATGTTGTAGCCCGAGGTGCTAGCTCCTTCTGCTTCTTTTGCCGGCTCATACTTCGTCCGTGCTTCGTTGGGTGGCCTCAACTCTCTGTCTCTTGGTCAGAGACGGGTACTTCAGCTTCTCCTGGGCTTGTTCTTTGGTTTCAGCTGGAGGCTGAGGTTGTGGAGTTTTAGCCGGAACTGGAACTTTTGCTATAGGAGGCTTGGCTGGAATAGGGGCTGCCTTTACCGGAGGAGGCTTGGCTGGAGCTTTGTCTTTGGATGCCTTCTCCTGGGCTGTGTAGGGCCACAGCCGCTTGTACGGTGGCAGCCCGCCAGGCTGCGGTTTTTCTCTTCGGGTGTATACTTTCGAGGGTTTTTCCGCGAGCATCTGCAGTTTTCTTTTCTTCCTTGGCGGGCGGCACTAGATTTTCCTGTGGGAGGGCAAAGTTGGCTTCGCCGTCCGGGATCATGTAGAGTTCATCGTCCTCTATGGCGCCGTCGGCCAAAGTCCGGATGTAGTCCTTGGTGCGGTGTGCGGTCTTCCTCCGAATGCGGGTCGTTGCACGTAGTGCACCGAGTTAACTCGATCGGAAGGACCGAGTTGGTCTTCTATAGCAGCATTTCTCGGAGGCGGACGCCTCTGCAGTTGTTGTTCTGGAGGCCTGTCTTTTGTTAGCGCCGGGGGCGGATATGGCCTCCTAGGAGCGAGGTCCATCTGGGCCTGCTTCTTCTTCAGAGCGGTCATGTCATTGGACATGGCATGATAACCTGAGGCCAAAGCCCGTACCTCCTGGAGGATTGTATTCTGAATGTTATTGTCAGGAGGCGGCAATTGTGCCGGTGGAGGCAATGCGGCTAATGGAGGAGGATTGGAATAAGGTGCGTATTGCGGGGGAGCAGGGAGTGCTGGAAAATGCGGAGCGGGGAGGAGGCGGGTGAGGATAATGCATTTGCGGCGGGCCGTAAGGGGTTACGACCGGCGCCGGATTCCATTGTTGCTGGGGTTGCTGCCCTGATGTGGACGGCGCATCACCAGAAGCTGATGGATATTGGGATCTGGGAAAGTCGGGACGAATGGGTTCCTGCACCCTGGACGGGAGTCTGCCGATGGAAATGATATCCGCTTCAGCTTGCTGGGCAGCATCGTACAGAGCAGGAAACGAGTCTATCCTGGCAATCTTCAACAGCAGGCATATGTAAGTTGAAGGATCTCAGGTAGTAGTGAGCAGCCATGCCAGATGAAGGCCGAAGTTCACGAGGTACCTGTTTCCAAGATCTCGCAAACCTGATGTTAAAGTCAGACACCTCCTCTTGGGGGTGTCTCTGGATACTTTGGGCCCGATGCGGCAAAGAAGTGGGGTCGGCGGACTCGTTGCATCCTTTCACGAGCCTTACGGCGAGTCGGGGCCACCCTGTGATAGATCCCTCCGCGGCGATCTCCACCGGTAGAGAAGCTTTCCCCTTAGGGAAAGGGCCGGCGAGACGGGTCTTCACACTTTCGTCGGTAATGGAGTGCAATGCGGCCGGGGCAAGGATGTCCTGGATGTGCTCGTACGCCGTCTTGCCGTAGCCGTCATATGTAGGGATGGATTTTAATGCGGCAGGGGGCACAGCTTGCTGTCCGACCGGGGCCAAGGGCCCCGTAGAGTCTACCGCCGGGAAGAGATCATCATCATCTTGCTGCTGGGCAGCCATGTCTTCTTCTTCTCCTCCGTCGGTTGTATACTCAGTGTCGGTACCTTCCGAGGATGTAGATTCCTCTTCTTCCTCGGCCTCTTCTATTTCGTTCTCGGCTCCTTCGACCTCGGCTTCGGCTTCTTCTTGGATTTCAGCCTCGGCTTCGTCGACACGAGCTTGTGGATCAGCCAGCCTGGCAATTTCGCCTCGAGCGTTGATGTCTAGTTCGTAAAAGGCAGGCGGGTTTCTCGGATCCCTTGCTCGCCACCTTCGTGTTTGCATGAAGGTGCTAGGACCGGTCTTTCGGACTCAGAGGATATGTTCGTGCAGAGTCGCCAGGTGTTACGATTTTGAACAGCAATGAAGCGAACACCGGTGCTTCGATCTCGTTTGGGGGTGGGAAACTTCCTTGTCCCACCGGGCGTGCCAGAAACTGTTGGTCACGAATCTGCCATGAGGAAAGGATTTGTCGTTATTGCGCCCTAGGACCCGCAAACCAACATTGAAAGGCCGGAAGGAAGGAATGCCTTCCGTGCCAATCTTCGGAGAAGGCCGGCTTCCTTTGGGGTTTTGAGGTTCAAGATAAGAGTGCAGGGGAAAGAGATAAAAAGTACAGAAAGAGATCCAAATTAGATTGGAGTTGGGTGGGGGGAACTAACGGTACGGCAACGCATCAATCACCACTACTAACACCAATATAACCATAACACACCACTATAGATGTTGTCACTCGCCAGTAGAACAGAGCCAGGTATATGTTTTGTGTTAAGGGCCAGAAGCACAGCTACAATGGTTCCCTAACAGACATTCCCTCCAAGGAACTAACAGTACGGCAACGCATCAATCACCACTACTAACAACACTATAACACAAAACATAACCAGAAAACTGCCGCTAACGTTTGCCCTATATATCCTCCGATTTATGCACCTTAGGCATACCTGACCACCAAATGCTGAAATGAATCAACAAGCCATGACACAGGAAAACGTAAGGCAGAAATGCAAAGGAGAGGCAGCATACAGAATAAAAACAGTATAATAGCACCAAGTGTATGTATTATATTAACTGGCAGAAGCACAGCTACAATGGTTCCCTAACAGACATTCCCCTTCCACCACTTTACAATGAAAATGTGGTGGGTATTTATAGCATGAGAACCCCCGATTACATTTATGGGCACAAAGTCCCAGTCAAACATTAGCTGACAAAAGCAGCCGCGGAGCTGACGATGCTGACCTTTGTGGGGCGGGACTGTACTTGCAGCATGGTCTCCCTGAAGGTTGTACAGATACGTGGCAGCGCGTTAGGTAGAACTTCTCATCGGCAGGAATGCGGGTAGTTGAAGCGGGTAGAACCTCCAATCAGCTTTAAAGGCGGCAGCTGGCATAAGTAGTGCATCCCATGCTTGTCCTTGTGCTTGGCACGTCTCGGCTCGGATCCCAAAGTTGGACACTTGTCGGATGATCCTTGCTTGACACGTGTCTGCCTTGAAAGGCAGTTTATCCAACTTCGCCCAGGATCAGAGCGTTGTCGGGTTGCGCAGGTAGAAAACAGCGCGGTTGGGGAGGCCTTTCATGCCTTAGTAAATTTATGAGTTTGTCTCCCTACTGCGCACCTGTCAAAGGGCGCACTCCGACTTCGCTGCGAAGTCGGGTTGCGCACAGGTGAAAGCTGATTCCTACTGCCGTACGGACTTCGCCCTGGAAAGGGGGCGCACTCCGACTTCGCTGCGAAGTCGGGTTGCGCCCCAGCACTTAGTCATTTTTCCCGCCAGCCTGTTACCTAGTGCGCCCAGAAAGAAGGGCGCACTCCGACTTCGCTGCGAAGTCGGATTGCGCCTGAACACTTAACAATTTTCTTGGCTGATTATGTCATACCTGCGCACTTTGCATTCCTGCTGCGCTCCAACTGGAGGGCGCACTCCGACTTCGCTGCGAAGTCGGATTGCGCCCGACACTAGCCATTTTTCGGGGCAAGCTGCTTGTCATTTTGAGATTTTGGTCGAGGGGCTCAAGAGAAAGAGGGAAGAATGAGAATGTAGGGAAGAGAGAGAAAGGGGAGAGAAGAGAAAGGGGAAAGAGAGGAAGAGGGAAAGGGAAGAGCAGCACTCTTACAAAAATTGAAAACATTGCACCCCGTGCAAAATGTGACAACAGGTAACTACCGCAGGGCATGTGATTGTGGGCATGGTGCTGTCTTCTTTTATGTATCTCCTTTGCGGCAGTGGAGACGAAGCGAGGCAGGGCAGTGGGCAGAGGATGCGAGATCGAGCCGCGGCAGCAAGTGAAGGAACCGCGGCATCAAGGCGGGCCCCACGTGGAGAGTGGGATCGAGGTGGCTCGACGAAGATATCGCACGTGCGATGGAATGATGAAGAGCAATGGTGGATTTTGTGATCGTCCAAGTGGATATCCCTATGCGCATTATGCTTAAAATTCAAATGATGCTGGCGGTGATAGCGGTCGTCGCCATCGTGGCCGTCGGGGGGTGTTTCAGTTCGCCCAAACCACGGAGTTAGTGCTAGTTCTGCCAACGATGACAACCAAACCACGGAGTTAGTGCTAGTTAGTGCTAGTTCTATTTTTTAGTGAGGGACATTGTTTTTTTTTTAAGTGTAGAGACCACTTTATGACAATTGGAGAATGCCCATTGGCCGATAATATGGCCCCTTTTGGCCATTTTTTTTATTTCCACAAGAGAGTGATGCCGCCATTGTGCAATGTTTGATTTTGCTGCCTTAGAGAGGCATGTTGTTTTTTTTTTCCATATTATGAAGATACCTTTGATGGTGGAATATAGGGGTATTTATAGTCGTTGGAAACGTTTTCCGCGACGGACACAATGGTGGTGTCATATTGTAATTTTGAGGCTATTTCAATTGAATTTTTTAGCCTCAAAGTTTTTCTACCTTGGAGTGCACTCTCGGTTGTACCCGACACTCCCAAGGTAATTTTATATGTGATCCTTGTACCTAGTGACCTTCTCTATACACTTGGTGAATGCAGTGGTTGGTTACCCATGCATTTCGGTGGGATGACATGGTCACCATAAGGACACTTATACTAGGGACTACAGACATAGACACCCTAGATTCTATCCGAGGTTTTTTCCGGATCTACTTCTGAAGACTACAGACGAAGACACTTCAGAAGATTCTCTTCTATTCTTCTTTCTTCTTCTCCTCCATATTTGGATCTATGCCTCAATTTATTGTAGTGAGTGCATTTTCGGCAGATACCGACACTCTTATATGGCTCGTTTTTTCTTATGTATTAAGGTGCATTTTCGGTAGAAACCAACACCTTCTAGATTGAGTTCACCATGAGGAGCGATTTGATATTCTTGGTGAATCTAGTCAGTGACCTACGAGAGGCAACATCCTCTGAGGATGACCTGCAGAGGCAACAGGACCCAGAAGCGGTTGACCTTGAGGCACCCATGATGACCCCCGAGGCACTTAGACGGCTGACCCAGTGGCAACAGACCCGTGGAAGTGGCTGACCCTGAGGCAACAGACCGAGATGTATACACAGTGAATCTAGCATTATTCATAGTTGGAGAGCCAAGCGCAAAGAGCACGAGCCTAGACCAAATCAGCAATAAAAGAGGATGATAGGTTATTTTTAGAGAAGTCAACATTAAGGGGGAATGTTACCTAATGTTGACTTATTTTTTTCTTTAGTTAGGATAGTGCACATTAAGGGGGAATGTTAGAATTAAAGTAATGTGCACTATGCCAGTTTGACACTTGTCAGTTTCATTGACAAGTGTCATGTTCATCATATAGGCTTATGCCTATATATTGTAACCTATCTTTATCAATAATTTATCCCATAAGTTTCCCTCCTAACACCTACATATTACAAAATTTGGACTAAAAAGGAGCATGTTGCATACTTAGATACAACTATTTTGACTTAACTCTATCCCATGGGGATTCAATATTTCTTAAATTCAATCCATCTGGTTTCTTTAGAATGTTTAGGAGCTTTAATCAATTCTCTATTAGCTTCAAATCAGATCTTCAATTCTGTCTTTCCTGAGAACTTCGAAAGCTTCTGCTTAGTCTTCATTCAATATGCAGCCTTTTTTAATCAGCTCATGAATTTCAGTTTAGTTTACTTGAAAACTAGCCCCATGCTAATAGATTTTTTGCAATGATCAATTACCCTAAGGCTTTGAAACTTCTAACTCAACAGCATCAGAAGCGTTTTTCTCTTTCAGAGTTATAATCATCAAAGCCTCCGAGAAAACATCATTCCATACCTTGGATCCATCCATCTGAACTCCCATGTTTGCATAACATCAGCCGCAACTTTACCTTCCTTGTAGATGTACTGGATCACAAATGACTCCATGCCTGATAGTATATGCGTTGCATCCTGAATAATACTTTCAATGCTCCATCTAGCGGTTTGCTTGGCATTCAAATTGTTAATGATATTCATAGAATCCACTTCCACTATAAGCTACTTCACATTCATCTTTTTTGCAAGCCTTACTCCTGTAATCATGACTCTTGCCTCTGCTACATGGTTTTATGTATGGCCAAAGTTCACCAGTAACAAGATATCACTACCCTTGAGCTAGATCTCAAAACCCCTCCCCTCCAACCTTCCTTGGATTGCTTTTAGAGGCTCCATTAAAATTCAGTTTTACCCACTCTGGGAGAGGAGTCCATCTCACCTTTCTCTTTGGCCAGCTAATCTGATTCCCTATAGCTCTCAGTAGTCCCTAGTCCGGTGCTATTTCTTTATCCAACTCATTTTCATAGATTTGATTGTCCATATTAACAACCGCAATTTCAACAATGGCAACTTGATACACCTAATAATGACCTCTACACTATTAGTCTTATTCTGGAACACTCGTTTATTCCTCTCCCTCCATATCTGCCAAATGAAATGAGGTAAGACAAAGATCCAAATTTTTTTCAATCGGAGGCTATGATAAGGGTTAACCCAGATTTCCCATAAGGCCTCCAAAGACTTTGTTGTCACCCATTGAATTTTAAGCAACTAAAGAAGAAGCGCATGCCAGACCTCCAAAGAGATAGCAATTCCTCAAGAAAATCAAAGTAGTGTTGTGTGAATCCTCTTAAAGATTGCATGTAGTACAATTGCAGAAGTTAAGAGTTGCACAAAGGCAATTCAAGAGTCTCCAAATTTTCAATATGAGATATACTGAAGAATTTTTATGGTTCATAGAAGCACCTAACATTGAAATGAGTGAGAACTTCTGGACAAGCTGCCAATTCCTCAAGCTTGTCATAGAAAACTAAAGTCAACATTCTTAAAAGAGTGTGTCCAATTGCAACAGTGATCAAAAGTCTCCAACTTTTTCATCCAATTGTAAAAGCCTTTATTATTTAATAAGATCTTCTGGAAGAGCATGTTTAAACCTCTGCATGAAGACTGATCATGGGTCTCCAAATTTATTATATGAGACATATTAGCAATATTGTTTAGCTTGTAGCAGATTCCAACATTTAGATTAATTAGACGTTCAGGAAGAGAAAACAATGCCTCAAGCTTCCCATAGTTGTCTAGCGCAATGTTCCTTAAGGATTGCATCAAGTTTAAGTGGAAGTTATGTATGACTTCTGCAGGTAGACATAAAAGAGTCTCCATATTTTTCATTCCCATTTGGTAGCAGCCTTTAACTTTGAAACTAATAAGATTTTTTTTGGGATAAATGGCAGTTCATCAAGTTCTTCATTCTCACTTGGCTCTAAATATCCTGAGGATCTTAATTGATTGAAATTTGCTAAAGTTGATAACAAGTTATTGCTGATGTCAAGAATTTTTACTTTATCAAGATTTGTAAAACTTTGAGTAACCTTACTTGAAATAACAATATTTAAATATGGTTCTTCCCAATAAAGAGCTTCTCCGACTTTATGGGGAAGATGAAGAAGTTTACAGTGACGGTAGTGCAGTTGGGCTATTGAGTTATGCAAACCAAAGGAAAGTTCATAATTGGAAAAACAAGGCGATTTATCACTAGTAAAAGTTTTCACACACAACTCTGATTTTTTTCTCATTAAATAATATATATTTAGATACAAATTATATGGGTTGTGACTCTAGTTAATAATAGTTAAATTTATTAAAATTAACTTTAACAACTTATAAACTGTTCTTCTCATTTGTCATCAACATTTTTAAAACTGATGGTTGAATAATGAATAACTTCTATTACATGAACTACATCTTATTTTATCTATGTTTTCTTGGAAATAACAAGAAATATTTGGCTATTCTTTATTTTTAAGATTATTCTTTGTTTCAAATGTATGCAGGAGAAAATATATAGCTTTTGATATCCATACTTGGAGAGGAAAAAACATTACAAGTTTAACCTTTGAATAAAGTTATATACTATGTAAAGATTTTCTAAGATTATTATATATGTTGTTTTACCAGAAACTACCCTCTTTTCCCAATTTTAATCCAAGTACTGATGCCAAAGAATATATTTGGTAAAGTTCCCAAGGGTTCAGGTCCACTTGGCATCTCCAGAGTATGATACACAAACTTTCCGGTTCATTACACATCCTTCTAACTTTCAATCTGATTAAATTGATACAAACCTAATAGAATATGAAACAGATGAATAGACTGCTGTTGTCCAGGCCATACACTAACTATATCCTGTTCACACCACAATTTACTATGTTTAAGTGGATTCTACCAGATTCCATACTGTTTCAGGATTCCTCTTCAACAATTCATCTTCTGAGATCCCCTAAATGATCATGCATCCATAAATAGCAAAAATACTGACCAGCTTGTTCATCTAGGTCCTCTTTGTCTGTCTCCTCTGTGTCTATCTGTCTGTTTGCATACATACACTATGCATTTGTGTGTGTCTAGCTATCATAAGTAGTCATCTCTCTGCGCATGCATGTATGTGCTACATGCATGCACTATATCTTTGTCTTTTCATTATTAGTAATCATATGCTCGTCTGTTACTTTTAGTTACTTTCTTCCAATATTTTTAAGCCTCATTTACAACTTTACATCCTAAAACTTCCTGAAACTTATATATCACAAGCCCTGTACAAATTTTTCTCCAACATTGCAAAAATGCATGTGATGTCTAAAAGAATTTGCTTTGATAATAAAAACAACAAAGTTTTCAAAAATTGGTATCACTATTTCACACCAAGCACTGCATTTTTGCCCAGGCATCACTCCAATATCTATATTGTTTTCAAAATATAAGATAGATGTTTACAAACACTTAAATTATTTTGATATATTCATAGCTTTCCTCTAGGGTGGCATCCTGAAAGGTGTACAAAGTAAATAACTCCACATCTTCATTTTGATTAAAAGTTTTTTACATGTTATGTCATATCAATTTTTCTATAATCCACTACCTGTATTATAAGTTGTACAAATGATTCTGTTAGCTGCTCCATGCCAATCACCGTCAAGATCATCTAGTTATTTTTATCATCAATATCATAGCTAAACATGGCAAATAATTTTTCATGTTTACAAACTCACAAGATAATATATAGCTCATTGAAATATTGTATTAATGCAATTATGATATAATAATACAAGTGGGGTCCATTTCAATCCTATATCCAATTTAAGAAAATTTCTAATACCTACATTTATCAAAACCTCTAGAATCTGTTTTTACAAATTAAAAAAATCCGCTGCCATGGCTTAAATATTGGACTGATACTTCAAACAACTATAGAGTGATTTTACCAATGCCTCCATCGTCCAAATGCTAACAGTCAGCTGGTTATCTATTTCCAAAAACTTGATGATGACCTCCTCAATCCAAACACCAAGAGTCAGACAATTGTCATTCCTGCAACTTTAGACATCCTCAACCCAAGCTTCAAGTCTTATAGTGCATTCGATGATAAATGTAAGTTGGTAAGGCTTAGCACCGTTCATACATGCACCATTGCCCCATAACGGATAAAATAAATATCACTTTATTTATATCCTTAATTCTACTAAAAAATTTCATAATATTACTACTGTAGAATTAACCAACTTAAAAGAAGCAAGAAATAAGAAAGATGATTTTATTTTCAACACCACTACCCCTATTGCTCTAAAACATAAAGTCCATAGGGAATATTCCATGTGAGAGGTTACTACTCCAACTTTGAATCCCCAAATGGTGGTTTAATGATAGGTGACAAGATCTCTCCTAAGATGATATTGAAGGGTTGGTTGAAGGTACAGAGAAGTGGCATAAGAATTTTTAAAGCAGAATTTTGATTACTGTTGCAGAAAAGATTTGTAGAAGAAAAAAGCTCAGATAATGCTACAGAAAACAATTCCAATATGAGTGATGCTTTGGTTCTCAAGACATCATCATCACCAATAATTTATCCAAGAGAATGTTTTAGTTTGGTTCATCAAGTTTCCACTCCAGATGTGGCCTGGCCTGCTCTGCCTCCATCTTAGAGAAAAAAAGAAGCCAAGTGCATGCCCCAGCCCCATTTGGCAGATTAATGAGAGTTGTAGCATGATGTAGTGCACAAAAGTAAGCATTTTAAGGAGTTGTCCACCCAAATAAAATACCCACAAATACCTCACAAGGACACAAAAGAAAATATAAGAGAGCAGCAGCATTTACCAAGCAGGCATTTCTGCAACAGAATAGCCACAGAAAGAAGAAACTTGATAGAAGGCATTCTTCTAAGCAGAAATGTTGTCGTGATTACTTATGCTTTTTTATAAAGTATCATAACCCCACATCAGAGAGAGTTCCTTGAGGCACCATGCTGAACTGGCATAATCAGTAGAAAATGAGTCTTTCAGGCACACAATGCTAAATTGGCATAATCATTACAAAACAAAGGGTATGTAGACTGTAGAGTTTTGAATGGCTTCTTTCAGACTTGTCCTGAAGAAGCCATAAAAACATGCTACAGATATGGACTGATAAAGGTGATCAACCAAACATTTTTGTTGCATACAGGTCTTATCTAAACAAGAAGTTGGCTGACAAAGATAATTTACAGAAGCATGGTTCTCTGGCCCTGTGTGTCAGGCCAGGGGTTTCAAAGCAATGTCTAAATCATTTCCAAAGTTCCATGGATCTTTTCACACCCATAATTTGGAATTTTACTAGATCATATCTCATTATTGATGGTTGTTATAATAAAGGTCTCTGGCTATAATTTCCATTATTTCATTCTATTAATTTGCCCAACCTATATTTGGCTTGTAGTAATAATTCTGTTAACTTCTACAAACCAATAATAAACCAGAATATCTAAGTCGATTATCTCTACATAATGTATTGTATTGGACCTTACATGTACTTCGGCAAATACATAAGAGTACTTTGCATACTTAAAGCCATACCCAAATCGCAAAGAGATACCCATCATTTAATCTCAAACTGCTCACAATAAAAACCTATTCTAGAGTATTCCTGTACCATTACCTAACAACATGCACTCATCATTTTATTTCACAGTTGATCCTTTACTATTTTTCACAACATTACTGCTGCAGAAGATGTACATTACTGGGAGGTTTGATGGGAAAAAATCTAGTGGGCCGACTGAGAGGGGTTTGCACTTTTTGTTGCAAATATTTGATTATTACTGTTGAAAAGCATGAGAGAGATCATTTATGCTTTGGATCTTAAAAAATATTGAAGATTTTGACATGATCCTGGTATAGATTATTTATAAGAAAAAAATACTGTTTTATTTAGGTTAGGATCAAGCACAAGTCTCTCCCGCCCAAGTGTTTTATCTAGGTTAGGATCAAGCACAAGTATCTCCCACTTAAGTAAATCCAACCATACATATTCCAACAAAATAAAATAACAAGTAGTTTCTCATATATAAGGCAAATATAAAAAAGCCAACACAATTCAAGATAAGATGTCAACTGGTATGTCTCATTACAATAGCTTAAGAAAGCCTGACATATGTTTATGGTCAAAGTATCTTAGATCCGAAATATTTTGATGCATGTATATGAGATCTTGCATTTTATTGGTCACATATATAGAAAAATGAAACATCAATACAGATATGGCATATGCTTGTCTCTTTGTATTTCAGGTCTAGTTTGGATTACATCAGAGTTCATCGAAGATCATATACCTAATAGATAATATTTATACAGCTATTTCAAACACCAATAAACTTCATCCATGCACCATCCAAACACCCACATAGTTCCTTCAAACACCATATAAGGTGGAACCGTAGAGAAAGGTGATTAAAAATGAACTACTAAAATTTTTCGACCTTGAATGTTAAGAGAGGTTTGACACTCTGTAATGCTTCCCTTCTTTCTTTGCAGTCGTTCGCATCGCTTTATTTCATCCATGGCCACTTCGCCTGGTTGCTTTGCTTTTGTCGAACGCACCTTGTACTATCACATGCCAAGAATCTTGTACTATGGTAAAGTAAACCCCAACTTTGTAGAGTTATTACATCACCTTCAATTCCGGTTGCACGACCTAGTGCTATCCACCTAAATCACACTCCGACCTCACCTTCTCAAACTCCACTCACATATTGACCTAACTTTTTTTTTTTAACATTTCCTTCTGCTCTTTTTTTTTATGGAGACATTGAATTGCTATGATTTTTAAGTTTATATATAAAAAAAATAGTTTATATATAAAAAAATTAAGTTCCCCTACAATCAGTGTAAAGCAAAAATGTGTAGTGTTTTCCAAACTTTCAAACTGTGTAAAGCAAAAACTTGCTAGGTTCAGTGAAGAGCAAAAATGTGTAGTGTTTTTAGGACTGTCAAACTTGCTAGGTTTTTTAGGATTAGTGTAAAGCAAAAATGGAAAGGTTCAAAGTTTCTGCTTCTTAAATGATACTTAATTTTTTTGTTATTTTTGAAGATGTTAATCCAAGTTTTTTTAGGGCTTAAAAGTCAGTAATTTGATTTGTTTAATCAATATATTTTTTTACTTTTTCAAAAAAAAAATATATATATATATATATATATATATCGACGGAATATTTTTTTATATTTTTTTAAATAGGGTTTTGAAAGGGTTTCTATTTTTATAAAATAGGGTTTTGAAAGGGTTACCCTTTAGTCACATTGACTTATTTGGTGCCACTGAGAAACCAAGGACCCGTTGGCAACTTTTTCTTTTCATGTAAAGGTCTAACTTTTAATTAATTAAAAAATACAAGAAAAATAGATGGATAGGCACACCCCAATAGGTAGTCACACTAATTTAGGTTGAGTTAAGAAGCGGTTACTCAAAACAACAAAAATAGGGTCCAACCACAACACCAAAAAGCATGCATTAAATCATGTCAATCATGGGGGTATGCTCACAAGGTGAATGTCCCTCACCCTCCATATACTGCCAACTGGTATTAGAAGGAATGAAAATGAGTCACTCATCCTCTCTAGACGTGCGAACATTATCACATGTACCAGAGCCATCAATGCCATAAGATACACCCCAGCCCACCACATTAGTTGGAGCGACTGGGCACGTGGGAATGAGATCTCCTCAACCAACAACTGGGTCTGGCTCCACCTAACGAACCTCCCAACCACTACCATGATGAGATGTACTATTGCCAATGTTACCTTGGGGTCGGCAAACATTATATTATCCACATAGAAGAGATTTGAGACCATGGAAAGGGGATTTGAGTTTTTTTTTTTTAAATGTTGGTTGATCTTTCATTAAGCTCATTATTACATCAAGCGGGTGGATAAACACACCACTAGTAGGGTCCCTAGTAAACTATTACATAGCATATCCGTAAACATGTGATATGGAGAGATTTGAACCTGGGGCCTCTCTAACATGAGAGTTTCAACTACCCACTCCTCTCCAACTCCCCCACATGGACGAATGGATTTGAGTTTTTGACCAGATAAAAAAATTAAATTGAATAAAAAAATCATAAAATATATTTAAAAATTAGATTTTAAAAAATAAAATATATTTTTAATAGAATCCAAAAAATTTAGTTTTTTTTTTTTCGAGAAGTTTAAAGTTCAAATTGTGACGTGTGTGTATTGTATATTAAATTTCCTATTAATAAGCTCAACTCTCCCCCTTATAAAAGGTCGTGAGAGGATGAGGACACTTCAAACATTAAAGTCAACCAACCCTTGGACACACCTACACCCATACCAACATATACTAGCCGAATAAACCCAGACACATAAGTCAAACAGAGATAAAAGTTGGGCACGCAAACTCGCATGAATAAACAAAGACAAAAAACTGGGCACGCAGGTTCGACCAAAACATTCAAAAAGCAACATCCAATGGGGAAGGTTCTAACCACCCACTCTAAGTATTATGACTTGAGTTTGACCTTTGCCTGAATTCATTGTCCAACAATCTAAGTAAAGATCTTATTGTGTAAGACCTTGATTAGCCAGGAAGTCCGCAGCTTTGTTACCTTCCATGAACTAGTACTTGAATTGGACGTCTTCTAAATTATGAATCATTCTCCTAGCTTCAATTATAAAATTTACAACATACGGTTTTGGTTGCCATTAATCGTGTTAATAACATTGAGTGAATCTCCTTTTATGATTAGTTTTCTACAATTCACCCAATTCAATTGGGAAACACCTTAAAAATAATGCTCAAGCTTTAACGAAATAAGTGGTTTGATGATCCAAGTTTTCAACAAAAACAAGAAGGATTTTACCCTCAGAGTTTCTAAACAAACTTTTAACTTATATATAAGAGTTATCTATATAGATTCTCTCCAACAAAGACTGGATTTATAACTTTTTCATTTTTTTTTCCTTTATGTTATGAAAATTGATCTATATTTAGAATTAAAAACATAGGATTACTTTTCTAAAAGTTTTCATATTATGAAATTCTTATTATTATGAGACTATTTTTTTTTTTTTATTAATTCTAACCATGTAAGAACTACTTTAAGATTAATAAAATAAATTTTAAAATATATATTTTATATAAAAATAAATGTATTTATTTTTTAATTGTAAGCTTATTGCAATATAAAGGTTTTAAATTTTTTATGAGAGGTTCAAAATTGAAATTACTATAACCTCTTATAAAAACTTATAATCTAAATACATAAAATTTTGATCCTACCAGCATCCTCTATTTTTTAGTAACTTTATTTTATCCTCGTAGCTCATCAATGTGACCCGAATATGTCTATCTCTGCCTCCTTCTCTCACCTACCAATTCTGCTTGCTTTTTTATCTGGCCTTTCCATTGTAATCAATCTGACAAGAAGTCCCCGGTTAAACGATTTGTGTCTTCCCTATCCCCATAATCTTTCAACCCTTTGATGGTTATATTTGATAACTTCTCATGTCTTTCTTTCTCTTCTGATATTTGAATTTTTACTTGCTTCTCTATCAACTCTTTTTGTTGATTGACTAGTTCTTTTACTACTTGAGACCATGTCTTTGTCTTTGCTAATTCATTTCGTAGCTCATTTTCTCTTGTTTCCATGTTTTGGAGTGTTTTTCGTACCTCTTTTATTTATTTGCATTTGTTTTTTTATATAAACTCATTGGAAAAAATATATTTATTTTTTATTTTAAAATGATTAAAAAAATTCATAACATAGAACATTTAACCTTTGATGACATAAGAAAATAAATTTTCTATATCATCATGGTATGGTATCAAATTTCCTATTTTTTTCTTTATAACTAACTTGCATGAATGTATAAGCAACTTGTTACAACCACAATTTATTAGAAAAATTTAAGAACATATTGATGCTATAGAATGTTAATAGACATGGTAAGTGTAAAATAGATGGATAAAAAATTAAACATTCCCTTAAGGAATTGGAAATATAAGTAACATTGATAGAGATTGTGAGGTTGGAGGACTAAAGAATAAAAGGAAAAAATAAAAAAATTAGGAGGATAAGTAATTAGTTTATAATTTGACTTTTTTAGTATTGAAGGTAATAGTATACAAGACTAATACAAGTTTATAATATAATGTGGGTGTGAGTAAGAGTATAGAATAGAGTATAGGTGTAAGTGTAAGGAGTGAGTTTCATTTTAAGAGTTTTTGCTTCATGTATTTTGAGAAATTTAAATATTAAAAGGTTTTCGTAAAGAAAAATTAGGTATAAAAAAGAAAAGTCATTTATTGAAGTCCTGATTAGAAGCAAAGAAGAATGAGGCAGATGAGTGTTGCAAAGAAGGTGGATGCCTAGCAAAGTTGTAAAGCGGATTTGTGAAGCACTGTGCTACTGTAGTTAGGTTATGAAGCAGATCGGTGCAATTTTTTAGGTTTCAGAGGAGCGTTGCAAAGGAGGCAGATGAGCGTTGCAGAGAAGGTGGATGTTTGGCCAAGTTGTAAAGCATATCTGTAAAGCAATGTGCTACAGTAGTTAGGTTGTGAAACAGATCATTATAGTTTTTTAGGTTTCATAGGAGCATTGCAGAGGAGGTAGATGAGCGTTGCAGAGAATATGGATGCTTGGCCAAGTTGTAAAGCGGATCTGTGAAGCATTGTGCTATAGTAGTTAGGTTGTGAAGCAGATCGATGTTATTTTTTAGGTTTCAGAGGAGCATTGCAGAGAAGGCAAATGAGCATTGTAGATAAGTTGGATGCCTGGCTAAGTTGTAAAGCGGATCAAGTAGATTGGTGTAGTTTTTTAGGTTTTAGAGGAGCATTGTAGAGGAGGTAGATGAGCGTTGTAGAGAAGGTGGATGCTCGATCGGGCAGCTTCGACCTCATTTCTTAAGAAGCTAAGTCTGTGAAGGCAGATGTTTTTTACTCTCGTGACCCCTCCTTTTCATTTGAATGGGAGGAGTGGGGTCCTGGTAAGCTCGAAGGTGGCACGAGTAGAACTTATGGGGAGTACCCCATCTCCCTAGTGCACCTTCGTATGCAAAAATGGTCGCTAGCATTAATGGAGGATCTGACACCCTCTTCGACATTTCTCCTATGTCGAACCAGATCCATATCCCCGATAGTTTGATTGATAATATACTAAAATATGGATTGTGAAATCTTGTGGAAAAATTCCAAGGTAGGAGGTCGAATATTGATACTCTGAGGAGATGGGCTTTGGCAAGATGGAGATCTATCGGTTCTCTTGAAATTGTGGCCATCCCAAGAAATTTCTTCCTTATCAAGCTCAATGTGAGGATTCCAAGTAAATCTTGGAAGGGGGTCCATGGTTTTTTGGCAAACAAGGTTTATTTTTGCATAAATGGGCCCCATATTTTAATCCCCTAATGTAGAGCATTAATATTGTCCCACTATGGGTCAAGCTACTAAACTTTCCACTTCATCTCTAGCATGAGATAATCTTCCAAGCTATTGCCAAAACAATTGGGGATTTTATTTCCTTCGATCAAACTACTAGTTCCAAATCTCGAATGCTCTATGTTAGAATGTGTGTGATGGCAAATATCGAGAAGGATCTGCCAAGCTCTATTGAGTTATTTTCTAACATTGGTACCTGGGTTCAAAACATTGAATATGAAAATAAACCCCAAGTTTGCTAGGAGTGTGGTAAGGGAGGGCACCATAAGAGCATATACCCCCTGCATCCTAAAGCTCTAAGTACTTCGGTAAGTCGTAAGGAAAATAGTAATAAGCTCAATGAAAAGTGGGTGCCTAAGCGAAACCCTAAAAAATTGAAAGGAAAAGATCCAATTTCTATTTCTCAAGTTGGGCTCAATGAGGAATTACAGAAGGAAGCCCTTATTCCATCAAACATTTTTTATGGAGAGCAGGAGTTGAATAGGGTTCCTACGAAGAGAAGGGAAGTGAGCCTAGTAGCGGGGGATATTGTTCAACTTCCTAACTTTGGGGAGAGTGGAGAAGAGGTAAGTCCCTTTGATTGTCTTGACATGGATGATTTGACTCTTCAACAGTTAATGGAAAGCTCTCTAGCCTCTTCAAAACCTATGTTTGAGAAAGGCTCTCCAGGTCCGAAGACCAAAAGTCATAGGAAAGCTCGTATTGATGTAGGGGTCGAAAGGAAAGTGGGGAGACCTAGCAATAGATCGCTCAGAAAAAGGGAGATTGACTCTGAAATTGCTAATGGAGTACAACCCCTTCTAACGGATAGTTTTGAGGCTCTGCATCCTGGAGAGAATTACGTTGTTCTAATCATAGATACTTGGAACAAGTGTGTTTAGGAGTGTGGTATGAAAAAAGTATTTCTTTCTTTAGGGGTCAAAAAAAAGGTTGGCAGGCCTCCCAAGACCTCGCTGAGATAGGCTTCCAGCAAGTGATTTTTGGTTGTTTTTGTTTTAGTTGTTTATCAGGCAAAATATTATTATTATAGATCTACTCCAATTTTAAATAGAATTATTGTCTCTCTGGTTCTTTGATCACCCCTAGGTTCCAATGGTGAGGTCTGGTTCCTAGATTTAAGGCCCTAGTGGTGGGTGGGATATTCAAATTTTGAACTTTGAATTTGAATGTAGCTTTGGGCAGGATTTTCAAATTCTAATTTTAAATATCAAATTTGAATGTTGTTTTGGGTGTGGGTTTCTCCTATGTTGGCCCATTTTGCCATTTGGATGTTTGATTGTGATAATATCTTGTATTTGGTTGATAAAAATATACAACTTATTTGCTAGGAGGTTGCTTCATTGGATTTTTAGGTTGAATTCATGGAATCCAACTCAATTTTTCTTGATATCTTATTGTTAGATCTAAGGTTTGGGGGTGCCTTTCAAAACCCTATTTGTAATAGGTTCGGGGACCCTTTAAAAACTCCTTCTACTACCAATCAAAAAAAAAAGCAAAGAAGAATGCCTTAGTTGAGAGAGAAGAATAAATTTATGTTAGTCTTTATCTGTATAATAGATGTTTCACCTGAATTGATTATCGAGGATGATATGATGGAGTATGATATAGCAATCCTTAAAATTAAAGGGTTCATATGTAAGTTCACCTCAGACAAAATTAGAGGGTTAAGGATAAGTGTTTTTTTTGTTAAAGAGTGAGGGTAGGGAATTAGTCTAATGAAATAAACTAGACTACTTTCCTAAAGGTAATATTATCAAGAATCAATGTAATTTTATAAATACAATGCAAACGTGAGTGTGAGAAGGAAATAAGGAACAAAAGTATGTGTAAGTACAAGCAAGGAGCGAGACTTGCCTTGAGATTTTTTGTTCCAAATATTTGGAGAAATTCAAAGAACAAAGGATTTTCATGAGGAAGAAGAAAGTATCAAAAAAGGAAAATCATTTATGGAATCCTTGGTCCGAAGCAAAGATGCCTAGTTAGAATCAAGGATTCCTTAATTGAAAGAAAAAGAACACATTTGTGTTAATCCTCAATTAGGCAATAGATTTTTCATTAAAAGTGATTATGAAGGATGAGATGATAGAATGTAATATAGTAGTTCCTAATATCAAAGGATTACTATGTGAGGTCAATAGATATTAGCAAACTTTTTCAAAGATTCAAAGTGGATTTAATGAAAGTAGAGTTTGACTTCACATTATTCGATGACTTTCCCTTTGAAAA
The DNA here is from genome assembly GCA_028583015.1 of Wollemia nobilis. Lineage (NCBI taxonomy): Eukaryota > Viridiplantae > Streptophyta > Pinopsida > Araucariales > Araucariaceae > Wollemia > Wollemia nobilis. The sequence goes on from JAQPPZ010015100.1 coordinate 15,922,828, forward strand.
TATTTTTCTTAACATTTTTTCTAGTGTAGAAAATAGGATTGAAATAATGCATTATGGTTTATGGTTTAATAAGGGTATGCATTGCATTTAAGACTTGGATGAGAACTTCTTATTGATATATAAACTCTTTAAAAACTTTTAGTATAGGTCAAGGTTTTGGGACTTTCATATCTACTTACTAGTTAGGAGCTTTTGAATAATATTGATAATACCTTAGGGATGTTCATTCAAAATATGGTAACTATTAAGGGGTGAAAGTATGTTATCTATACATGAATATGTAAAATCTATTAATATTAAATCTAAATTAAGACAATGGAGTCAACAAGTGGATTGTGAAAACATTGTATTTTGGTGTACCAAATGTTATGAGATTGAACATATGGAAATATATTTTAAAGTGAAAATACTTAAGAAAGAGATGATTTTTTTTGGTAATGAGATAGATTCAAAGGTCAAGTAAGAAGATCATAGATGATAGTGGAAAGAACTATTGTGAAAACCTCGAGGGCCTACAAAGTGATAGTTCCAATATGTACTTCATCTTTGGTAGGGTTTGACATTATTTCTTGAGAACCTTTATGGACCCTTGTTTGTCTATTGCTTCCTTTTGGTACACCTCTTCAACAACTTCCTTAGATTTTATACTCACTTTTATAATGGTTTTCTATATGATAGGTATATGAAGGGAGGGGACTTATAGCCAAATTTGTTTCCATTTCTAATTTTTTTCAACCTCCTATTGTGTTGCTCATCCTATAATTCCTCATTACACCTTCCCTTTAAACCTTCCATGGTCTTTCTTTTTTGTTTCATATCTTATTCTAGAGTACGCTATTACTTTTTAATAATCTAGACATATCTTGGTCTAGTGATTGAATTTATGGCTTGATGATTGGCATGTTTGTCTAGGTGATAGCTTTCATTTATTTTCTTCCCTTCCTATTCCAAAATTTCCCTACAAAAATCAAACCATGAGAAGTTGTTCTCTTTCAATACCTTGTATCTATCTTCCTAGTTTTGATCAAAATCTAATTTATTGGTGACTTCTTTCTTGCTTAGATTATTTCTTACTTTATGTTTAGTCAATGTTCATAGTTATCCATGGTTCAAATGTATTTGATCATAATTTCATTAAAAAACATTATGATCATAGGACTATTTATCCCTTATTGCTACTAGCATGAACCTCCTGAGTTTTCTCTCAATGTATTTTACACAACCCTTGCTCAATGGAATCATGATTAGCTAGCTTTTTTATTGGTAAAAAAAAATTGAAATTCTTTTGGCCTTTGCCAAATTATTTATCTACAAGATCCAACTATCTATCCACTTTAAGGTAAAAATATTATAGGGATAAATGTTGGTAATATATAAGTTTCTTTAGAAATTCCATATAGTCTGATAAAATAAGATGTCTACCTAGGTAAAAATCATCGATCACTTTCCATGGGATATTTTCAAGTGCTCTAGATAGTGAATAGAATCTAGGAATCTCATATTGCATCCTTTAAATGATCGATGCATATATGTTTATGTTGAACTCATAGCTATATATTTTGTGGTTGCTATATGGAATATTTCTATAATTAAAAAAAGTAGTGGTTGCCCATGATTCATCTTTTGGTTTAGTTCAATGTTGGTGCTCATTCTTTTCTTTAGTGCATAATCAACCACATTAATTATGAAAAAAAAATATCCTAGAGTCCTCAAAGTGTTGTAGCTATAGGTTCAATAATTTGGATGTATAAGTTTCATAGTCAAGAACCATTAATAACCATTCTATATCCTTAATTGCATATAATGTGTGTAGCTGCTCATCAAAACCAACCCTAGTGATAAAGGCAATGGTAGAAATCACCCACTATATTTCTTCTTTAAACATTCTAATCCTAAGTGGTAGTGTAAAGACCTTGGCATCTACAACATTTGTGAGCTAAGTGGTCAAAAATGCCTCCCAATATTACTCCCATTATTATAAAATTGGGTGTGTGCCTTCTAGGAGCAATTGATTATCCCAATTTGCTTGTCATCAATTTGTACTAACTCATAAAAATCTATGGGTGTTATTATGATGGGAAAAACATCCTACTACTTATGTATGATGGTCTGGTTTTGTTATATCTTATAGTGTAGGCAGGCACTAGCTCTAGGAAAACCTAGATGTGTGATACCAAAAACTAGACTTGCCCTAAACTTCAAAATTTGGCTATGATCCAAGTGTTGTTGGGGTTCAATTGATACATATTTTATGGATTCAACTTGAGATGAACTTAGAATATATTTGAAACTCCCTTCTTACACCAACTTATGGACTTTCTAAAAGGTTTGAACAAACCCCTTCTTCTTCTTTACCTTGGGCTAATAGGGAGCATTAGCCCACTTTTTAGTTTTATGAGATGCACCTTCCTACCTTATGAATAAAATTAGTTGTTCATTGGTATCCTTTAGAATATTTTTGGTATCTTTCTCAAACTCATCTTCTAACTTTGCATCGATGATTTCTTGGTTGGGATTTGTAGAAGTATTAACAGGATATTTTTTAATATTTTAGTTCTTTGTAGTATATTGGGAATTTTGCTATGGAAGTTGTATGATCAATTATGCTGACTAGCAAATCATTAGCTTGTTAACAATTCACTAGATAGAGGCTTAGTAATATATGAGATTAGGTGCAAATGGGTCACCACTATCAGGATTTAGCAAATCAAGAGCTATGTTAGCAAATTACATTTATATATATATATATATATATATATATATATATATATAAAGTTCTCCTTCTTTTGAGAGTTAACTATAGAGAAATTGTGGCTATGGATACCAAGAAAATCGATGTAGAGACAATGGATCATACATTTTCAAACTTCGATATTTTGTAGGATTGTTTATGCTTAACTAAGAATTTTTCTCAATCTATTGACTTTGTTAGGGTTTAGACCAACAAGACATGGTATTGTGATGATAATGAAGGCAACGAATGATAGCTTAGGGAAGCTTTTTGAATTATATGACATAATGATGACCATTGCTTATACTGTTAAGGAATTTGAAATAAAGAATCGATGTGATAACATGATATTATAGAAGCAAATATTTAGATCTTATGCTCTAATTGGGTTTAGAGGCAATGACCACAATACCCCATAATTCAACAAGGAGAGCTAGGATTTTAATGTTGCATGTGAATTGATGCCTATTCGTGCACTAATGGTGGTGCTTGGGTTTACAACAATAGCCGTTGACACGTGATAGTAGTCTCCTAAATAATAGTAGCAAGGCATGGTCATAGGGGTCAAGATCTGAATTTATAATAAGGAATAGCAAAATACATGAGATAAAATGTGTAAATGAGGGTTTGGGAAGAGTTTATATAGTTTGTATGCAACTACCCCCATGCATAAAAAAATAAATTTCTAGTGTGTATGTACACCATGTTGATAAATTGATGCTCTTTAAGATGACATTAATGTGACATCATCACTACCCTTTGTGCTATTTCTATATACAATGAATTAGACATTTTGTGTTGATATCATCATGACATAATCTCCTTCCCTGTGCTCTTTTTCTTTATCAATTAAATTACTACTTATGCCTTCATGACAACCTTAGTGTTAATGAAGTAAGTGCTTCTAAGTTGGCATCATTATGTTATCACTTATTACCTCAAGATTATATTACAAAAAAATTATGGATTAGAGGAATTTATGCTTACATGAATGCTACATCATCTTTCCTTCATGAATCCTACCTTTACACCAAGATCACAACTTATGTTGTAATGATATCATTAATATCATTGAATTGGGTACTTGCACACTTGCACAACATGGGATCAATTCATCGTTGTGCCTTGGCCTTGTCTCTTTGTTAATGGATCATGTCTAATGTTAGCAAATTGTTGACTTTAGGACTTGTTAAATTTTTATTAGTTTTATCATCAGTAACTTCTTACATCAGCACTACATCAACACCTTATGTTGGGAAATTGCAATTTTATCAATATATAACTAACATTACTAGAAAATAACTAACAATCACCCTTTAATGGAAAATTTTGTAAATTTTCTCAAGTTAGATTTGATATACTTTTTTTTTTGGTAGGTAAAAGTAACTTTATTTACTTTACGGGTTGGAGGGTCCCGCCCCTTTGTACATATGGATTATCCCTAACCGGGAAGACACTGCCCAATACCCAGGGGGTATGGATACGCCAACAAACAAAACCGTACCAAAAACTAACACAAAAAACAACAGAGGGGTCTTTTCGACCACATACAGTATCATCCACATAAACAAAAATCCAAAAAACTAGGACCACCGCACATCATGATCCAGACACCTTAGTTCCCAGTCTTCTGGGGTTTACCACTCTCTTTGTTTTTGGTACTGTCCCCGCCAGGCAAGAGAGTTTTAGAATAGCAGGGAGTCTTTTGAGCTCCTCTATGGCACTGGTCATGAGATTGTTCCCTTCACGTTGAACATTGGCCATCGTCTGGAAGTGGCCAATCACCTCGTTGATGCGGGTCAGGGCCATAGTACGCAGCATATCCTGGGTGGGTTTGCTCCTCCTTGGTATTGAGGAAATATCATTGCTCACATAGCCAGGGCTACGATCTAACATAATTCCCTACGTCATATTTGACTTTTCCAATGATCTCGCATGGGAAACTATTTTCCCAAACCATTAAGGAAGTTTGAAGGATGGCCTTATTGGCTAGAGCATCGGCTACCTGGTTAGCCTCTCTATATACATGATTGATGCAGTTCTGCTTCTTGTCGATGAAGTCTTTTTGACATTCCTGGACAATGTTCAGGATGTTTTTCCCACCCTTGGAGTTATTTTGAACCAGTCCCACAATAACTTCTGAATCACCTTCGAAGATGATGGGGTTATTCATGGATTTGCATATGGTGATGCATCTCCAGAGAGCTCTAGCTTCGGCATAGTTGTTGGTCTGGGTACCCAGGTTTTCGGTAAAAGCTCGAATGATGGTTTCGTTGTGATCCCTAACCACCCCTCCTGCTCTTGCCTTGCTTGGATTGCCTTTGGAGGCATCGTCGAAGTTAGCCTTCAGCCATCCTTGGGGGGAGGGATCCATTTGGCTGCATTTCTATCATTGTGGGGCTCTTTGACTTTGCAGCAGTCTTGGGGGATCTTGAGGACCCTGAACAGGTGGCCTTCTATTCCATCCTGGGGAATTTCTGGGCAAGGAATGAGGTTGTTGTTTTCTGTTGCAAAAATCAGGGCTCTTGACGCAACTGCTTCGTGATCCCTGTAGTCTTCACTGAAAATCCTCCTGTTGCATTCCAGCCAGATTTTCCAGGTAGTGTGATGGACCATAGACTTCCACAAAAATTTTAGTCTCGGGTTCTTGAAGATATCAGGCCATTGGACAAACATATCCTTAACCGTTCGTGGCCTAATCCAACAAACCTACAATTTGTTGACCACCAGGGAAAACACGTTGCTTGTGAAAGGACAATCCATGAGAATGTGTTGGGTAGACTCCCAAGCTTGCTCACATAGGTAACACCTATTAGGGACAATGACTCCCCTACGCATCATATTGTCCATAGTAAGGAGCTTGTTATGGGCAGCCAACCAGCAGAAGTGAGCGACCTTAGGGATTAGGGCTTTAAGCCATAAAATTCTTGCTAGAGTCTGACCGTTGTTAAGGTTGACTTCCCTGGTACTACTCTCAATGAACTGGGCTACAGATTTGATAGAAAAATTACCCTCAACCGTGCCTTTCTAGCAGTGCTGATCTTTGATCTGGGATTGGGGGACAAAATTTGCCCTCATGATCGCATGGATCTCTGTCACTACATTGATGATAGATTCGTTCCTGAGTCTGAACTGCACTTTCTTCCACAATTTGACACCCTGGTTAGAGGTGATGAAGTCTGCTACGTGAGTCCCATACTTGTTATCTATCAGGTGTTTAATTACAGCCAACCTCTGATATTTTATGAGGGGGTCTTTTCTAGCCCAGGCATCTTCCCAGAAGTTGATATCTTTGCCATCTCCCAGCTGCCACCAGGAACCCTGATGCAAGAGATTTTGGGTGAGGGTTATGGACTTCCAAAAGTGAGAATAGTTGTGAGGAATGTCCATCTGGAGGAAATATTGTTGCTGGAGATATTTTCTCTTGACTATGTCCACCCATTCGAGATTAGCATTGGTGACGACCTTCCAAGCTTGCTTAGCCAGAAGGGCTAAATTGGAGACATTGATGCACCTCATTCCTAGGCCGCCCTGGTCCTTGGGGGAGCAGACCTTGTCCCAGGCCACCAAATGGAACTTCTTCTGATTGTCACTCCCTGACCACAGAAACTGCTTCTAAATTTTTTCAATGGTTTCACCCACTACCATTGGGATTTTGAAGACAGACAAGAAAAAGGTGGGAATGCTCTATAGCACAACCTTGACCAGGGTTGCTTTCCCGACACTGGAAAGGAGAGCACCTTTCCACCCCAAAAGCTTTTTATGAATCCTCTCGGTGACATTCCTCCACATGTCTTTGAGGGGTCTTCCTTTAAACATGGGTAATCCCAAATAGGTGGTCGGGAAATCTATGATGGAACAACCCAGAATGCGAGCGATCTTGCATTGTCTCTTGGGGGGTATTGATGAAGAACAACTTGCTTTTTACATAGTTAACTTTCTGCCCAGCTGCCTCTTCATAGAGGTTGAGAATGGTTTTGATACCTTTGGTGTCAAAAACTGCTGCTTTGGTGGCCAACAGGGTATCATCCACAAATTGTTGGTGGGTAGAAGGCATGAGACCAGTGGCAGCCTTGATGCCTGATATTAAGTTGTCAGAGCATGCCTTCTTGATAGCTCTGCCTAAACTCTCTGCCAGAATGATGAAAAGAATGGGGGACAATGGATCACCCTGCCTGAGACCCTTGAGGCTGGGGAAGTATCCAGCAGCAGACCCATTCACCATCATCGAAAACCAAGAGGATGAAATGCACTTATAAATAAGATTTACCCAAGATTCATGGAAGCCAAACCTGAGAAGGATTTGGGTAAGAAATTCCCTGTTGACTCTATCAAAGGCTTTGTTCATGTCTAGCTTGAGGAAGAGGGCAACATATTTAGAGATGTGGGTGGAGTGAATCAGCTCGTGGATGGTAATTACTCCATCAAGGATATTGCGGCCTTTGACAGTGCTACCCTGGTAGGGGTCGATGATAGAGGGGAGAATGCTAGTCAACCGGTTAGCCAAGGCCTTAGAGAGGATTTTATAGGTGACATTACACAGGCTAATGGGATGGTAGTCTGAGAGGGAATGGGGATTCTCACCTTTAGGGATCAAAGCCAAGAAAGTGGAATTGACATCTCTGGGGATGGTTTTGGTGGCCTGCATTTCCTTGATAGAATTGCACAGATCAGAGCCAACAACGTCCCAGTAGGTTTGGAAAAATCTCGACGGGAAGCCGTCTGGCCCAGGGGCTTTATCTGGGTTCATGGAGAAGAGAGCTTGGTGGATTTCTTTATGGGACAGAGGGCTGAGGAGGAAAAGGTTGGTTTCCTGGGAGATGATGGAGGGAATGTTGTCTAGAAGGGCCTCCATGGCATTTTGGGACTGGGTCGGGGAGGAGGCAAGGAGGTTTCTGAAGTGACACACTACTTCTTCCCTGATCTGAAGGATGTCTGAGGTGACAGACCCATCTTGCCTGGCCAAATTTTTTATCCTGCTTGAACCCCTGTGCCTTAAAGTGGATATATGGAAGAACTTCGTATTGGAGTCCCCCTCCTTGAGCCACAGTTGGTAGGATTTTTGTCGCCAGAAAGTTTCCTCCTTGCTGAGGATGTTGTGATAGTCAGCCAACAGTTGTTGTTCTTCAAGACGGAGTTGGTCGTTGCCTGAACCTTTCTGGAAGTTGTCTTCAATCTGGCTGATTCTAGACTTGACCTTATTCTTTGCTTCAAAAATATTCCCAAAAGTTGTCTTGTTCCAGATCCTCAGATTACTTTTGATAAATCTGAGTTTCTGCATGAACTGATTGGTGGCTGACCCTGGGAATTTCCTCTTCCACCAAAGTGCAATCTGATCACGGAGGTCGGGATGTTGGGTCCACATGGACTCAAATATGAAGGGGGTTTTGAACTGGGATTTGGTGCCTGTTTCCATCAACAAAGGGTTGTGATCAGACCCAATATTGGGGAGACCTATCAAGTTAGCATCCCCAAAAATGGGGAGGGCTTCCTGGGATAAAAACACACGGTCAAGGCACTCTTGAATAAGACTACTTCCTTTCCTCCTATTGCTCCAAGTGAAAAGAGAGCCTTGAAGTTGAACGTCCATGAGGGCATTAGAATCTATGAAATGATTGAGATCATTTGTGTCCCTATGGGAAACCATGGTTCCTCCCCTTTTATCAGAACCGTACAAGGGAGAGTTGAAATCCCCTACTAAAACCCAGGGAATTCCATCAAAGGCTTGCCTCATCCGCGTGAGTAAGTTCCATAGAGCCACTCTGCCCTGAGGGGAATTTGGGGCATAGACATTAGTCATTACCCAGGAAACCTGGGAGCTGAGATCCTGAAAAAGAATATTACTCAGTATTTCCTACCCTGAAATGAAGTTGCCTTGCACTATAGTGGGGTTCCACATGCATAACAGGCCTCCAGTTGTATCGGACATCGGGGAATGAATACACTCATAGTTTTTCCAGATATTTTTTGCCACCCTGGGTGACCATTGATCGTTGAGTTTAGTTTCTTGGATGAAAAAAATAGTTGGGTTATGTTCTCTTCTCATGGCTGCAACCACTCTCTGCTTGGCTGCCCCATTTAGTCCTCTTGCATTCCAAGAGAGGACTCTCATTTAGAACTTTTGGGGATTTTTTTGCCCCCTTTTCCTTGCTGCATAGGGGGTTTGGTTCTCCGGGCTTCTTCCTTGGTGCTCGTTTCGGTCTCCTGGAAAAGGGTTTTCTGAGTTTCGTTAGCTATGTCTTCTGCAGTGTCCCTGGTTCTTCTATCTGCTTCTGATGGTCTACCTTTTTTCCTTTCCCCGCCAACATCCATCTGAGATTTTTTGAAGCTACGAGTTTGTTTGGGACTCCATTTCTCGGGGGAAGGTTGATCCAGGTCTTCGCTGTCAGAGTCCACAGGATCATAAAAAGTGGGCGAGGCTAGAGATCTGGACTCTGGGGGAGGAGAACCTTGAGGGGTGGGCACCTGGGTAGGGAATTTTAGGGGTGAGCTGCAGGGGGAGCGGGGGAGGGGGGAGCTGGGTGGTTGGATCGACTGGGAGACAGCCTTGTGGGTCTGGGAAGACCTGGGTCTAGGGCATTGGGCATGATCAGGATTAGGGTCTAGGTTTGAATCAACAGGGATTTCACCCTCCTCAACATCTTTAGAAATGCCAAAATATTTAAGCGCATCAAATTTATTAGCAACAGTAATAGAATGACTTGCCTTTGGAGGAGGAGAGTTCACCCACGATGTGGCTTGATGTTCGATGCTCGAAACATGCTTTTCTGGGTCTCGTCTGTAAATTTGCTTCGGGCGGTCCTCGGCCTGGATGTCCATGCTCTTAGTTCGGGTCTTGGGACACTGGGGTTGCAAATGTCCTTGGGTCTAGCATTCAGGGCAGAATGTCGGTTTGTTTTCGTAGATCAACGGTTGCCTCCATTTGAAGTCTCCATAGATGAGGTTCAGGTGCTCCGGGAGATGACTTTCCAAGTTTACATTGATGCAGATTCATGCCTGAGTTAACCACGTTCTCGCTCGGGTGGCTGGGTCGATGGCCATGAGATCCCCGATGGCTTTAGCTAACCCTCGCAAAGCGTCTTCATAGAAGAAATGGGTTGGGAGATTCGGGAGCTTCACCCAGAGCGGAGCGAAATTGATATTCTAGGAATTTGGGTCAAAATTTGGCTGCCATTTTTTTAAAATAGACTTCTTCTGCCGAAAAACCACGGTCCCCGGATAAAATGCGTTCTGCGTCCTCTGTTGTATTGAGTTGGATCATGAAAAATCCTCGGGTCATGGCCGACAGTTCCATATTTCCCCTTATTTTCCATTTGGTCGCTGCCCATCTACGAATCGAATCCATATCTGGCCGACCTCCTATGAACTTCCCTACCAGGGAGTAAGAATCACGTGATTCAAAATCTTCCATGAGGCTTTTGGGGCATATGACATCGCAGCCCTGAGTGACGAACTCGAAGACAGGGTTAGGTTTCGATTTTTGCTTGTTCTGGAGTAGCTGTGCAAACGATATTTTTCCCCCATGGCCTCCGCTTGAGGTTGAAACCCTGGTTCCATTGGTGCTCCCGAGATTATTGGTGATGTCATACAAAACGCCCAAATCCTCGATCAACAAAATAGGGCCCGTGCCCAAAGGAGGACCGCTCGCCTCTATGCCACGTGCAGACTTAGACCCGTCTGCCTCCTCGCCCCGTGTCATCATGGTTGTGCCCTTCGACACTCATCCGAATCGCACGGGAGATACGCCTCTACTGGCCCTCGGATTTTCGTTGTCGCCGCAACAAACCTTGCCTGGATGAAAATATTCGAAAGTCGCAGAGAAATTCGCCATCACTTCGAATCGCTTCGCATGCTCTACGCAAACCATGCATGATATTAATGAAAAAAAAAATCGTTCTAGATTTGATATACTTAACCTAACAACAAATATTATGTTTTAATATTTTGATGAAAGTGGCCCAAATAAATGCCACATATAACTCAAAAAAATAGCAATATAAAAAAGTACTTGAACTAATAATTGCTTACTAATATATAACAAAATTAAAAAAATTATAAAATTATACAATACTATACAAAATTTTAGTATTGTCAAATAAATAGTTCTTTAAAATTGTCATGTCTTGATTTTCTGCCCTTGGGCCATGGATGCACATTCCTAATCTTGGTCTTTCTTATTAATTGGACCTCCTATATTGATATATTGATATGTTATGATATCAATATATTATCTAAAGCAAGGAATATAATAATGTCACATGGAGAAGGCGAGCCTAGCCCTGTTGAATAGGAGGTCCATAGTTAGAACCTCTGTGATGCAAAGGGGCATACAAAGGTTGTGTGTTAAATTTTCTATTGATAAGCATAGCTCTCGGATTTACGAGGGGTCATGGTTGGGAGAAGACTGCTTAGCCCTGTGCATTGGTTATAGGGGTTTCTCACACTGAACCCCTTGTCGATTCCTCTATGTATAAAAAATAATAATAATATCACATGGTTTTATTTGAGATATTTTACATGCTTTAATCTATTATACAAATAAAATTAGATTGTATTTAAATTTTGAAGAATATTAAAATCTATTAAAGGAACAATATTATGGTTATGCTTACTCTTTTTATTTATTGATGAGATTAAGATGTATAACTAGTAATGATATTAATTAATTGTGACCATAGTCTAAGTAAGAATAAAGTATTCCTTAAAAAAAGAGACACATGTCAAAACCTTCTTGGAGGGATCTCTATTTAATAATGAAAAAATGAGTATAAGAGAAAAAAGAAAAGACTGAAGGGCCCATTTTATGTTGGTTGTAAGGAGAGGAAGAGAGAGAAAAGGAAGAATTGTTTCATTGGAGAAAAGCTTTAGAAAGTCCATCGTTATTAGGATGATTGAAGGTATGGTTTTAGACCCATTTATTTTAAGTATATGTTAATCCATATGGCAATTTCTAGAATAGAAAGATAAAATTAAATTGAAATGGTTTTAAAATCTTGCACTTGCTTTTTATGCTTAATTATTGGTTGCATAATAATCTGTCTAATTAGAAATTGTTGTATTATTATAGAGGGAGTATACTCATATTTGGGACACTTATCTCCATACTTCACTATTCCTCATGGGAGTTTTAAACTAATTCTTTTAATACTTATGTTGTAAATCTATTATCATGGGAGTTTTAAATGGGTATTCATTATGTGGAATTTACCTAGTTGTTGGTAAATAATAATTTTTTACTTGAATTTTGTGTTTGTTGTTTAAGATAGAGATGAAAGAAATCTGATATGAGGGTATTCATTAATGTGATAATTTGAGCCATTAGTTGATGTTGTATGAAGACCTAGCTAAATTTAGAGGAAAGAGTCCCTCCAAATTTGGTAGAATTAGCCATAGATTGAGAAAACTAGATGGACTCCTTACCAAGGTGCAATATCTTTCTTATTGTGTTTTGATTTTTTAATGGATGTATAAGACTTGAGTTTTGTTGTGCGCACCCATAATGACTAATCCAATCCATATTAGAGAGATGTTGATATGAGTCACTTCACCTTATCCCTAGGATGTTTTTGTATTATGAAGAAGAGTATTTGTGGGATTATGATGAAACTTTAATGCATTTTCCTTGAGATCAAAAGAAGGGTTCTAGAGTATATTTTCAGATTTCACTAAGCACATTTTGGAAGGAATATTTTGTGGATGTTTTGAAATAGATTGTTGCTATCTAACCCTTGAGTGGCACAAGGAGGATTGGTTGATTATAAGACAGGTTTTGAAGACATATCTCCATCAAAACAAAAGGTATGGGCACATCATATTTGGTTTGAAATGTTTGTAGGAATAAATGTTGTGAAATATAAGGTGGAGTGAAAAGGATTGTTTGATAAGCATTGTTGGAAATATTTGAGTGAGTTCTATATGCTTCATTGGTGAATGTTTTGAGAACATTTGAGATAGAGATTGAAAATTATTTGAGTTAGGGTTTGAGACCCACATTGTGCTCTTTGTTTGAAGAAGTATGAAAATACTTGTTTAGGGTTTGTGAGCAAGTGGTGTTGGTTGAATGATTGAGTGAAACTTTTGAATATTGGTTTGAGTATGTTTGTGAATTGAGCAAGTTCTTGAGAGGACTTGAAGGCAGATTTGAGCAAGTCTTGTGAAGACTTGAAACAACATTAAGAGTAGGATTGATTTGTTCAAGCTTTGTGTTAAGGCTTGGGGCAGATCTAAGCAGAGTTGATTGATTGATTTGTTCAAGCTTTGTGTTAAGGCTTGGGGCAGATCTAAGCAGAGTTTAGTACATATTTGAGATAGAGTTTGGTATAGATTTGAGATAGATTTTGGTACAAATTTGAGACAGATTTTGGTGTAGATTTGAGATAGAGTTGAGAATAGACTTTGGGGGTGATAGAGTAGAGGACAACAGTCTCCAGTGGATAGAGATCCATTAGCCATGGCAATGAGGACAAAGGTCTTCTATGGAGAGAGATCCACAAGCCAGAGTAGTGGGGGTAGAAGTCTTCTAGAAGATCATCAGCCAGAGCAGAGGGGATAGAGTTCTCCTATGGATAGATTTCCATGAACCAGAGGAAGGGGATTGGTGTCTCCTTTGGATAGAAGTCCATAAATATTGTAATAGGGAATTGGTTCCCAAAAGAATTCATTGAGAAAATTTATAAGGAATATTTTCTCCGTGGAGTAGCCCACATTGGGTGAACCACGTTAAATCATATCTCTCATGTGTGTGATGATTTATGCAATGTTTATTGCTTTGATATTGTTGATGTTATCATATGGATTGAAAAGTAAAATTTTTTATCTTATATTGTTCAACCCCCTCTCAGTATAAGCTTATGTTCTTCAAATGGTATCAGAGCGGGTTCCTTCGTGAAAAGCCTAACAACTTGGAGGAAGATCCCACAAGAACATACATGACCTCAAAAAATGGAGAAGAGGCTATGCTCGACATAAAAGAGGAATTCTTTGTTGCTCTTAGAAACTTGGAAAATGTTAGAAAGAAGAACTCAAGTTTGAAGGATCAAATTCAAGAGGATGAGGGAGCAAGGATGGAACTTCTACAAAATCTCACAAAACTCAAGATAAAAGTTGAAGAGGGAAAGAAAATTGAACAAGATATGATAGAACTATTAAAGGCAAGAGAGGTAGAATGTGAAATATTGGAATCGGAAATTGTCTCTCTAAGGAAGGAAGTTGAAAATACTAAGGGTAAATTACATCAAGACATAAGGTTAGGAAAACAGAAAGAGGAGTCAAGCTTCAAAGAAACGAAGACATCAAAAGGAGAAGAACCCATGACTTATGCTAATGCACTAAAAGGAAAAAGCATCAAGAAAGAAGAAGGCAAAGAAGATCCATGGAAAAAATTCAATTACAAGAATAGCAAAAGAAGAAGCACACAACCATATTATTCAAGGGACTCCAACAGGTTACAAAATATCTTCCATGGCTATTGTTTTTCATGTAACAAATATGGTCATAGAGCTGAACATTATGCTAGTTATATGAAAGTTGATGTTGATAGAAATTTTAATTCCTTTGCACCTCTTATGAATGAAAATATCATATGTTACAAATGCAATAATTTTGGGCACAAGGCAAAATGGTGTAAAATGGTATTTCTTGAACCAAGCAAAAAGAATACAACTTCAACAGTTAGGAGAGAAATAAAAGAGCAAGAGAAAGTTAAGTCAATGTTAGTACAAACAACCCTTCATGTACAAGATAAAGGAAAATAGTGGTTCCTTGATAGTGGTTGTTCTAGTCATATGACAGGTGACAAAAGTAAATTTCTTGTACTTAAAGAAATCAATGGAGGATCAATTAAATTTGGTGACAATGGTTCAACAAAAATCTATGGGAAAGGAACTTTAAGTTTAGATAATGGAAAAACAAGGACAGAGAATGTATTGTATGTTAAGGGATTGAGGCACAATTTACTAAGTGTAAGCCAACTCTATGATCAGGGACACACGATTACCTTTCATCCAAATAGATGTGAGATCAAAAAATCTAAAATTGGAAAGCTCATTGCAGATGCAAATAGAACTACAAACAATCTCTACATGCTAAGTGAGATTAAGGGAGAAAAGTATTTCTTATCACAAGAAGATGAGAGTTGGTTGTGGCATAGAAGAATGGGTCATTTGAACTTTGAAAACATAGTAAAAATAAGCAACAAGCAGGAAGTCAGAGATTTACCCAAGATAAAAAGGCCACAAAACACAATTTGTGCACAATGCCAACATGGGAAGCAAACT
The DNA here is from genome assembly GCA_028583015.1 of Wollemia nobilis. Classification (NCBI taxonomy): domain Eukaryota; kingdom Viridiplantae; phylum Streptophyta; class Pinopsida; order Araucariales; family Araucariaceae; genus Wollemia; species Wollemia nobilis. The sequence goes on from JAQPPZ010015100.1 coordinate 15,937,834, forward strand.
AGAACAAGTTTCAAGTCAAAAGGATTTATGTCATTCGAGCCATTGAAACTAGTGCACACTGACCTATGTGGTCCTACAAGGACAAAGAGTCTACAAGGTGAAAGTTACTTTATATTATTTATAGATGATTATTCCAGAATGATTTGGGTAGCCTTCTTGAAAGAAAAGTCGGAAGCTCTTGAGAAGTTTAAAGCTTTTAAAGAATTAGTAGAAAATAAAACAAGTAGAAGGATTAAGGGTTTAAGATCATATAGAGGAGGAGAATTTACTTCAAATGAATTTATAGACTTTTGTGAACAACATGGGATCAAAAGAGAATATTCAGTTGCTAGAACTCCTCAACAAAATGGGGTAGTTGAAAGGAAAAATAGGATTGTTGAAAATATGGCTAGAGCCATGTTAAATGAGTCTAATATTTCAAATTATTTTTGGAAAGAGGCAGTACATACAACAGTGTATATCATTAATAGAGCTCAAATGAGAGTAAATCACCACAAAACCCCATATGAGCTCTGGAAAGGGAGACCAGCCACAGTAAAATATTTCAAAATCTTTGGAAGCAAATGTTACATAAGATGAGAAGAGAAAATTTTGGGTAAGTTTGACTCAAGATGTGATGAAGGTATTTTCCTTGGGTATTCCACTAAGAGCAAAGCCTATAGATGCTATAACAAGAGGACACATACAATTATAGAAAGTATAAATGTGACAGTTGATGAGAAAACTGGATCAAAAGAACCAACTCAAGAAATTGTATATGAAGAAGAAGAAAGTTGCCAAGAAGAGTTAGGTGAAGAATCAGAAGAAGAAGAAACACAAATACTGCTACCTAAAACTCCATCCAGGTATGTGCAAAAAAATCATCCAAGAGATCTAATAATTGGAAATCCATATGAGAGATAGACAAGAAGGAAGATAATAGGAATGAGTGAGCATGCAAATTTTTCTTTGTTATCTAAAATTGAGCCCAAATATTTCAATGAGGCAAGAGAAGATAAGTTTTGGATCAAGGCAATGAATGAGGAACTAGATCAAATAGAAAAAAGTGAGACTTGGGAACTTGTCCCATGACCAAAAGGTAAGAATGTGATTAGCACTAAATGGGTTTTTAGAAACAAGTTAAATGAAGATGGTCAGGTAGTCATAAATAAAGCAAGATTAATATGCAAAGGTTATGCACAGGTTGAAGGGATTGACTTTGATGAGACATTTTCCCCAGTTGCACAACTTGAGGCCATAAGGATGTTTTTAGCTTTCTCAAGCTTCAAAAACTTCAAAGTATATCAAATGGATGTTAAATCAACCTTTCTCAATGGTGTCTTGGAAGAAGAGGTTTACATTGAGCAACCTGAGGGATTCAGCCTAACTGATAAACCATACTATGTATGTATATTAAAGAAGGCACTTTATGGACTAAAGTAAGCTCCTAGAGCCTGGTATTCAAGATTGGATAAGTATCTTTAGGAATAGGGTTTCAGGAAAGGAATAGTGGATAGTAACTTATACATCAAAAATGAAGGAAATGATTTACTAATTGTGGTTGTTTATGTGGATGATATCATTTTTGGAGGCAACAATGATAAGATGTGTCAAAAATTTGCAAAGAGCATGCAGAATGAATTTGAAATGTCAATGCTTGGTGAGTTGTCCTTCTTTCTTGGACTACAGATTTCACAATCAAAGAAAGGTGTATTTCTCTCACAAACCAAGTATATAAAAGAGATGCTAAAGAAATTCAAGTTAGAATATTGCAAACCAATAAGTACCCCCATGGTTACAGGATGCAAGTTAAGTAAAGATGATGAATCTCCTGAGGCAAATCAAAAATTGTATAGATCTATGATTGGCAACTTACTATATGTCACAACTACAAGACCAAATATAATGCAAGAAGTGGGACTAGTGGTAAGGTTTCAAGCATCACCAAAGGAAACACATGTAATGGCAGTAAAAAGGATTCTCAAGTATTTAAAAGGGACTATGGATTTTGGGCTCTGGTATCCCAAAAGTGAAAATTTCACTCTCATAGCATATACAAATGTAGATTGGGCTAGCAGCATTGATGACAGAAAAAGCACAAGTGGAGGAGCATTCTTTCTTGGAGATTATTTAGTCTCTTGGCTAAGCAAGAAATAGGTATCAATATCTTTATCCACAATAGAGGTAGAGTATATTGCAGTAGTTGCTTGTTGTACATAGGTGTTATGGATGAAGTGAACTTTAAAGGATTTCAAGATAGAGCATGATCACCCTATCTCCATACTGTGTGATAATACAAGTGCTATAAACATTTCAAAGAATCCAATGATGCACTCCAGGACCAAGCACATTCCAATAAAATATCATTTTTTGAGAGAGTAGGTGACAGATAAGCAAGTCAGGTTGGAATATGTTACTACAAAGGAGCATATTGTAGACATTTTCACTAAGCCACTTCCAAAAGAAACTTTTGAATATCTTAGAAGAAAATTGGGAGTAGTTTTACTCCCACCCTAAAATTAATCACCTCAAGGAGAGGAGGTGGGGAGGGGGCTAAGCTAAGAGTCTTATCTTTAGCCCCAAAGGTGGCCCTTTGCCATTGATGTCAAAGGGGAGAGATTTGAGTTAGGGGGAGAGCATTCAATCAGGGGGAGCAGTTTCTCAAGGGGAGCAAAATTGGAAAAAGGTAAAAGGAATGCTTAAGGATAAAGGGTTGCCATCAATGACAAAGGGGAATATTGTTGGAAATTTGAGCATGTTTTGTTGTCATTGATGTCAAGAGGTTTGATGTCCTAATTTGATGGAATTAATGTCAAGAGGTTTGATTAATATCAAAAGGTTTGATGTCCAAGTTGGTTGATATGGCACATGAGGCATAAGGCAGCAAGGAAAAAGATAACTCCTTTCCATGGTGTTTGGGAAAAATAATAAGGTTATTTGATGAATTTTTGCTAAGGTGATGGTGGCAAAAGTTTTCCCTTAAAAGGCCTAAAAGAGTTTTAAATATTTTAAATTAATGAAAGGCCCAAAAAGAATTTTGATATTTAAATTATAATATTTAAATTCATTGAATTTAAATAATTATAATTAAAATATAATATAAATCAAAAGCCAAAGTTTGATTTTTAAAATGCACCGACGTTGGAGGTGAATGCCTTAAAAGGCATATAAATAGTGCAAATACTAAGGTGGAAAAGGTGTTCCAATAATCGATATATCATTCGCCCTATTTGTCGATCGAATCGCAAAAGACAGAGAAGGGAAATTCGTTTGGTTCAATTTTCAAGGCAAAAAAGGGATAAGGACAAGCGGCATTGAATTTTGATTCCATCCGGGTGGATAGCCCAGACGGTGGTTCCCTTGGTGCTAGGTCATAGTAGCGAGGAGGTCTCGGGTTCAAGACGCGATGGCAGTCGAGAGTGAAGTTTTTATTTTAAAAGTTTTTGATGCTAGTGAAAGGGACAAAGAAGAGTGGGCGCAACATAGATCATCGTGTGAGTACGTAGCTCACACGATAATTAAGCCACGACTAAGGTTCGACGACGAAGGTAACGAGGGTTCAATTTTTATGGAAGGCAGCATGCAAAGGCATTAATTTTTATTTAATTAAATTGATGCCTAAGGTCCTAAGTTACAAGGTATGCGCCTAACTTGGGAGGTATAAGGTTATAAAATTTATTTTTATTTTTGCCATTAAAAGGGGTTTGAAATAAATTGATTTTTGATCTAGTGAAGTTGTTAAGTACCTTGGAATATTATTTTGAATGGTGGTTATATTTCTTTTGGAAATGCATTAATGACAAGTAGGAGATATAAGGTGTAAATGAAAAAAAATTTGTGAAATTTTTGATATTTTTGGGTTGATTTAATTGAAAATATTAGAGTTATAAGGTGTAAAATTGGTTTGAATTTTATTGTACCTTTTGCATTATGAAGAAGAGTATTTGTGGGATTATGATGAAACTTTAATGCATTTTCATTGAGATCAAAAGAAGGGTTCTAGAGTATATTTTCAGATTTCACTGAGCACATTTTGGAAGGAATATTTTGTGGATGTTTTTAAATATATTATTGCTATCTAACCCTTGAGTGGCACAAGGAGGATTGGTTGATTATAAGACAGGTTTTGAAGACATATCTCCATCAAAACATAGCAAGTTTAATATGTTGTTGTAACCACTTTCACGAGAATCAACAATAAGCAAATGTGTTTATTTTGATTTCCATGTGTTTTAATGAGATTATGTATCTGCCCTAAGAACAAATCACGGATTTGGTGAACTCTACTTTGAATTAGGTATGTTGTAGCATAGAACCTCATGCAACACCCAAATGTACACATAATAGAACTATGTTTCCAATGGGCAAGTGGCAACCTAAATGGAATCCGGTACAGTAAAATGGTATCCAAAGGGGGAAGACTCAAAATGCTATAATGAGTCAATATACTCTCATGAAGATAGGTTGCACTATCAATCTGCTGCTATCGACCAAGCTTGGCTTTTGCTTAAACCTCACATTTAAGTCATGCACAGTAACGATAAGCTGCACCCACTAATTATTTTGAAAAACCTTGTGGTAAAGGGGTTTTCTAAAAATACCCACTCTGAAGGTACCTTCTAGTGATTAAATATGGATAACCAACACTTGAAGTGGGAAGGACCGGTCAGGTATTAATGCAGGAATGATCCACCTAGGGGGCTACTATAGTGACAAAACGGGGGATGAGCCAGTGGAGGGTAGAACTCTGACCTCACTGAACTCTGGTGTTGAATTGGTGATGAAATCTAATTAAGACTGGAGATGAAAGCCAATCCTTATACCGTTAAAAATGGATCGTGAGTGTGTGGTGTTGTTGTGCAAGACTGTTTTAGAAGTAAATCTACCCTAAATGCCTTTTCAAAAGGAGATCTAATATAGGATGCTTTTTTGAAATAAGTCTAATTAATGACATCCTCACAAAAATAAATTTAGTCTATTGGTTTTCGGAATGAAAAACTAATTAGATGCCTTTGGAAGGGAAATAACAAGAAACGAATCTAGTTAAATGCTTTTGGAAGGGAAATGACAAGAAATGAATCTAGTTAAATGATTTTGGAAGGGAAATAACACGAAAGTAAATGACTGGAATTGAAGCTAGGCTAGAAAGCAAGTGTAAATTTACCTAAAACAAACAAGCAGATGTGATTTTATGGAATGCAAGACCAATAGGAAAGGTTAGCCTCAAAATGAAGGAAAAACATAAACTTCACACAATACCTACATCCAGGTGTATACAAAACCTTCTGATTCACCTTTTACTCTGAAGCTATGTTAATTATGAAGATTCACACCTCGAGGTGTGAACCTGTCTTCTGGTAAGTGGTTCGCATGGGGTCGTACGAATCTGGGTTTGAAGACTAGGCTGATTGGTTTGGGGGTCTTAATGATGATTTTGAAGTTCCTAGAGTGTTCTAGTACAGGTACCTACACAAAAAGTTCCAAAAGTTATTTTTTAGCATGGTAAGACAACATAAACCCTCAAGATATTTTGCACGTACTTGAAGAAATTAAATTATAGGAAAATAAGCTAACTATTACCGCACAAATATACAATGATACTTTAACCTTGCATACACCATGGAAAGATATGATTGGTGGTCTAGGTATGGGGGCACACAATCCTCGGGAACATGAGGCTATTAACCTCCCTTGAATTACCTTTTCTATGGTTGGGGGTGTCTAAAACCAATACCTGGGTGTCAGGTATCAAGTTTGAGGTAGATTGGGGAATTCACACACCCAAGTGTGTACTCTCTACTCTCTTTGGAGGCTCGTTAGTGCACCAATGAACCTTTTGCAGTTTGGCCTGAGATGGGTTTCAAGGCATTGTTGGTTTGGGGTTTCTTCAAAGATGACACTTATCTGCCATATAGAAACATGCCATAATTTTTGTTAAAAGATGATTAAGTTAGTGCTTGATGGGGGTTCCATTGGGTGTGCCAGAATGAAACCAATAAAAATGACACTATAACTCTCATTCAAAATTATAGAATCCACTGCATTTGTTATTGAAATTATAAAAGGGGTTACAAAGTGATATCCTTTTACAAATTTGCCCTGAAGGCTACAATGGGGTCTTCCCTAAGGAAACCCTTTTGGCTATGTACAAAGGTAGCAAGATCAGTATTCTTTATGTTCCTCAGTGCAGGTAGGCTTCTTGCTCATGTGCCATCGCTGGTTAGATGTGTTCTTTATACCTGTTGAATATTTTGAACATGTAAAATTTAGTTAGTACGTTGAGGGGTCTACCTCAGTCAAACCCCATAGTTATGAAGACAAAAAGACTCTAAAATAAGCTTAAAATATGAAAATAACTGCTAAAAACAACATAAAACACTAAATTAATCCATACTTACCTTGTCTAGTGATTTTGGTGTTTGTGGCATAGGTTCGCACGGGGTTGTGTGAATCTATTGTGAACTAAGAGGTTCACATGGGGTCGTGCAAACCTGTCTTTTTTGGATAGAATCTGCAATGTGACTTTTCTGGTTGTCCTGGAATATTTGCTTCTTTGATTTTTGCATGGGTCACCTTCAAAAAGTGCACCTTTTTTGGGGTTATTGATATGTATCAATCACAAGAAAACACCATGAAAGGGACAAATCAATTGCGATGTATTTACGATGGTTGTGTGATGGATGTAGGATGGATGTAATGGCTATAATGATTTTGGCAGAGTTTCGGTAAGCAAAAGTTAGTTGTTATCAAATGGTAAAAATGGCCTTTTATTTATAGAATTGGCCAAGGTGAGAGGGAGGGGATGAGGTGTCCCCTGTGAGGTGTCAATGGTGAGGTTTCCAGTTAAGAGGTATCCCCGAGGTGTCCTAGTTCATAAATGAGGTTGGGTGAGATATTCCCTCACCCATCCACAAATAATGATGACTTTGATAAAAATATCCATTTTGGCATTAATGAACACCTTTTTAGAAATATATGACCCAAGGGAGTGTGAGGTGGAGAAATATCTGGGTGAGATGTGGAAAGGCTAGGATAGGCTATAATAGGTGAGGTGGAAGGCTAGGCTAGTCAAGGTAGACTAGGTGAGGTGGCAGGCTTAGATTAAATCAAGATTAGATCTAATTAAGCATGTGTTTAGCCATAAAGCATACTTTGAAAAAAAATTATTAACTTTTTTATTGAGAAATACTTCTTATACACATCCATCATGGGGATTGAACCCGGGTCACATCATCAATAATGCAAGTGGTGTCCTTGTCGGTATACCATGACTTTTGATCATATAGTGCTTTTTGACCATGATGGAGAATTCAACCTTAGTTGAGTTGGGAATGAGGTCGCATGAGGACCTAGGTTAAGAGTAGGAAGGGGCTTAGCTAGCTCATAGGGGCTAAGGATGATGAATAATGAATTTGATGAATGAATAGTATTTTTAGTCAATTTATGCAATTTTTTTGGGGTTTTGAAAATTGATTGACCGCAAAGATGGGGAGAGGGACAATGTGCGACTTTTGGGTGTCTACAGTTTCTCTTTTGACTTCCAATTCTCATAACCTGACTATTATTTTCTCATCCAACCTTTGGATAATTTTTTCATGAAATCTTGCAGTATGACCTTGTAACGTTTCATACTCCTCTTGCAATTGTTGGATCTTACACCACATCCTCTATTGCAATAATCCTATCTGAGCTAATAGAGTAGGTTCGATGAGGTCTTCATCTATGGTTTCATTTGTGTTGCTCTCTGGAACTTCCATATCAAAGGTATTTGTCCTATCTTCATACTGTATCATTAATCGTGTCCTTCATCGACCTTCTATATGTTGAGGTAGTTCTCTATGCTCCAATTGTGGATACACACTTCCCTGCTCTAATTGGGTTGCTTCCTTGTGTCTCCCCAAATTAATTGCTAATGATACTATTTCTTGATTCCTTCTCTTATTTGGAGGAATATATTTTTTATCTTCTTCAATTCATTCAATCTCATTTTTAAACCTTACATGTACTCGCATCATTCTTCTCTCACCAAGTCAGGGTACCAATTCTTTTTGTTCAATGGTTGGCCTTGTCTCCTCCCCTTTTGTAAATAGGTGTGTAAGTCCCATGTCAAGGTCCTCCCATAATGGACCTTGAATTCTTCTTTGTGGTTCATTAGACTAAGCTTCCTCCCTTCATATTTTTTCTATTTCCTCTAAGAAAATAAATAGACACTACACTTTGTAAGGCTTCAACTTTGAGCCATTGATAGTGTCGATCACCTTGGTTCCATTAAAATTTTTTAGTTTGACTGCCCCATTATCCATCACTTCCACTACTCGAAAGGGACCAAGCCACAAGATCTTCAGCTTCCTTGATTTTTATATTCCATTTCCCATTAAATTTTAGAACTAAATCACCTTGTTGAAGATCTAATTTCCAAAGGTGCTTATAATGCCACAACTTCCTTCTCTTATAGGCCACTTCGATCGCCCACTATGCCATGACTCTTCTCTCATCCAACCTGATTAGTGTTGCCAGACTTTCTTCTAGACTTTCTTGGTCACTTAAGCGATGCTCCACTGCTACCCGTAAACTTGGTAACAAGAACTCTATTGGCACTATTACCTCCTAACCATAGATTAACTAAAACGATGTATGGTATGTTGTTGGTTTAAAGGTAGTCTAATATACCCAAAGAAGAGATGATAACATTTCCTCCCAATATGCTCCTTCTATCCTATAGGTTTTGTACAAAGTTGACCCTAGGAATTTTTTAGTTGCCTCCACCTACCCATTAGCTCTAGGGTAATACGAACTAAACAAGGAATGCAAAATCCTAAAATCAATCATTAACTTTTTAATAATACTGTTTACAAAATGTCATCCTCAATAACTTGTTATTTGTAGTGGAATATGAATCTTGTAATTACTTGTTCATACAAGAATCAAGTTGTACTCTTTGTCATATTATCTGGTAGAGCTCATGCTTCGACCCATTATGTTAGGTATTCAATAGCTACCACAATGTATCGACATTTCTACCTACAGGTAGTTTTTAATGGTCCAACAAAGTCCAACCTCCATCTTTCAAATAATTCCTAGGATTGCGATGGATGCAAGGGCATAAAGTCTCATAATACCAATTTTCTTGCTCTTTTGCAAGTATCACATGCTCGTACATATTATTTTGCATCATTGTACAACATGGGCCACCAAAATCCTACTAATAGTACTTTTTGATCAGTGACATCTGGCCCCATGTGTCCTCCTACCAAACCTTCATGAGCTTATTTCAATGTCACTTTAACTTCCTCATCCATCACACATCTTCGTAGGATACTATCAACACCCATTTTGTACAACAATACAACTATCAACTGAAAGGGTGCTAACTTCGTGATTACCTTCTTCTTTTATGTTGCCATTAGCTCTTATGGCAACTCACCTATGGATAAGTATTGACCAATCAACTTGTACCAATATGGAACAACATTAATTACAAATAATTATGCATTAGGGAATTCATTTGGAATCCTTGTCCCTACAGGTTCTCTTGATCGTATTCAAGATAATTGGTCTGCAATCACATGCTTCTTACCAAGTTGAACTACTACTCAAAATACGAATTATTGTAAAGTAATGAGCCACCTCCTAATCCATCCTTGTATAACTAGCTTATTTATCAGGTACAACCGAGTCTGATGATCTGTGTAGCTAGCAAAAGGGTTTACCAATACGTAATACCTAAATTTTTGTATGGCATATACCATACCTAAATATTCTCACTCTGTTGTACTATAATTCCTTTCCACCTATGATAATAGGTGACTTACAAAAAATATGGGTTGATCTAGCCTAAAATATCTTTCTTGAGCTAATACACATCCAATCACAAAGTTTGAGGTATCAATACAGACATGGAATTCCTTATCCCAATTAGGGAACACCAAAATGGGACTGCTGATAAGTTTAGCTTTTAATTCTTCAAAAGCTCCTTAGTGCTCCTCTATCCATCTAAAAGGAATATTATTCTTAGTCAAAGAATCTAATGGGTAGAACACATGTGCATAGTTCTTGATGAACCTTCGATAGTATCTCGTAGTCCAAGGAAGGTTTTTAATGAGCTCACATCATATGGCTCTTCGATGTGTAATATAACATGAATTTTATTAGGATCAGTCTTAAACCCTTCACTACACACTTTATGTCCTAAGAGTTTCCCATAATGTACCATTAGAAAATATTTTCCTAGATCTAGGAAGATTATTGCATTCCTACACCTGCTCATACATTCAAAGAGACTAGGTAGATGGTCCTTGATCTTATTATAAATGGACCAATCGTCCAAAAATACCTTGAAGTTCCTTGTTGCTAATTTATCAAAGATGCACATAATAATGCGCTAACATGTAGCTGGGGTGTTACATAGACAAAATGACATTCAGTTGTATGCATAGATGCCATTTTCTCCAATGAATAAGGTCTTTAGCTTATCTTCCTTGGCTATACTTATTCGATTGTATATGAAAAATCCATCTAGGAATTAATAAATTTCATGTCCTACGACCTCTTCTAGAATTGAGTCTGTGAAGGGAATTGGGAAGGGATATTTGATCATTACTACGTTCAAACTCCTCAAATTCACACATATTCAGATCTTATTCACTTCCTTCTTTAGGGTGGCTACAATAGAGGAAACCCAATCACTAGTAGTGACTCTAAAAATGATGTCTGCATCTAACATATTTTCTATTTCTACATTCACCAGTGTAGCATACTTGGTATTCATCCTATAAGGTCTTCTTACTGGTTGTGTCCTAGGCATTAGCATGATCTTGTGGAAATATAAATATTGTGGTATACCTTTTAGGTCATTATATGTCCAAGCAAAGATGTCCTTGTATTCCAAGAATATCTTGAAAGTTGTTGCTTTCAATACTGGGTCCCAATCATCGCCACAGTGGATCATTCTAGGTTCTTCCTCTGTTCCTAGATTTACATCCACTATCCAAGGTCCTTATTACTTAATGTTCCTAGGCTCTGTTATCACTTTTTCCACATTCATTGGATGTGCTGGTCTTGCATCAATTTCAACATCTTCTTTAGTATATTCTACAAAACTTTTAGGGAATATCAATTTTTCCTCTTCTTCTTTATTTGGTTTAGAACTGAACTTCATCTCATCTTGTTTTTTGTGGTATCCTCTATATTAATACAAAGTTATGTGGTTTGAAAAACCCCGTACTCCTCCATCTAACAATGAAGGAGTTCACTATTAGATCAAGCTTCATCTTTGCTACAATCATCTAGGTACAATGTCCCTTCTTCATCATGTTCATTATCCTATTTTCCAGAAGAACTGTCTGACTCATTGGTTGTGGCCATATCCTCACTAATCCTATGGTTTTTCAAGTTGATCATGTACTTGTGTTGTCCTTACTTGAAGGTGATTTTGTCCTTTCCCCAATTGTGATTAACTTTGACTATTTGTAGCCATCCTCTTCCTAATAAAGCATCATATACCAACTTTTGCATGGTAATCACAATGAAATCCAAGATGAATTCTTGGTTAGATATTATAACTTGGTGTGTTGTCAAGACACATTTTGTCTTAATATCGTACTAGTCAACACCATACAATCAAAAGCTAGGTGCCCATATCTCTTACCAAGTCTTCTAGGATAACACATTAATGTTGGATCTTCCATCCACAATGATGTGTGTTAAATTGTGTCCCAAGATCTCCATATGGACTAATGTGAGTTTCTTCCCAACATCAATCATCAATATGGTCACGCACGTGTTGTATGTGAGTTGGAGAGGGTAGGGCAATCCTCTAAGGGAGGTCCCTCATTCGAATCTCCACCCTACCAAACACACATCAGGTACCCAAAATCTAGTTGATACTTTTGGTGCAGTTAGGGCCAGGAGTGACTCCTAGGTGATTTTGATGGTGTAGAACCCCTTGGTCGTGGTTTCTCAGACCAAGGCAGCCCTGCAAGGGGTTTTTTTCTAGATTTTAAAAAAATCATCAATATGGTTGGATCCATAAATTAGTCCGTTTGTTTTGCTTTTTTGATCAACTGGCTCTAGAATTCCATAATCTTATGAGGTTGTATCTCTTCTGTCATCGCTTTATGTAATAATGGGATGGCTTCTAACAAACTAGCCACCTTAATCTAAATAGTTGTATCCAGGACTTGTGCTACCATATTTTGCACAACTACTTCATCTTTTGATGCACATGGCTTCTTTAACTCTTTTTCTTTTGCTAGTCTTAACTACTTTGCTTTTTGTGCTTCTTCCTCAAGTACCTTTTTCACCACTTGCCATCACTTATTTTATTGGAAAGCTTGGGATACTTATATTTCTTAGCTTTATTCCTTGTTACAACTAGTACTTCTTCGATTTCCTCTCTAACTAGAGGTACCTCAATTTCCAAAAATTTCACATTATTCAAGTAAATAGAACTCACTTGCTTTGGACAATTCATTTCTTTATGGTTCCCTGGACCACACCATCTACACATATGTGTAGCATTGGTCTATTGTGTTTCTTGTTTCTGGGATGAAGGACAATTCTTCATAAAATGCCCCTATTCTTGGAAATTATAGCACTATATGATTAACATTATATGATTGGTCTTCCTTCCCAATCATACTACAAGTGGATCTATCCTGCCTTTATGTTGCCTTGGTATTGTATTCCTCCTCTTCGATTATTCCTATAATCACCGCTGGTAGCTTGTTGGCCACTCCCTTGAGGTTTTGGTTTCTCCTCCTACTCTTGGATTGAGAGGACCTATATATGTACCTTTGTGTTGAATGGACATTGTACCACTTCACATCCAAGTATATTGTAAATTGACAATAGTTATTTCGAGGACAAGTCACGTTTGTGTGGCCTTCAGACTTACATTTTGTACACCAAATATCCTTTCTATCTTGCTTGATTTTACCTTTTGTCTCTTTTATTATCTTATCAAATTTATTTTGGAATGATTGTATTGTCTTTTGTATTGTATATCTTTGCCACTATCTGAATCGTCATGCTTGGAATGTGATATTATTCCTGCAATTGTTTGTTTTGCCTTGCTTTTAAAATTCTTCACATTCACCTAGGTGTTGTAGGTGAGTTGGAGAGTAGAGGGAAATCCTCCAAGGGAGGTCCCAGGTTCAAATCTCCACCCTACCAAAAAGCTGAATTAGGTATCTAAAATCCAATTGATAATGTTGGTGCGGGCAAGGGTCGGGTGCGACCCCCGGGTGAATTTGACGATGTAGCACCCCCCTGTTCGTGGTCTCCCAGACCAAGGCGGCTCCGCAAGGGGTTTTTCGCTTTAAAAAAAAAAAAAAATTCTTCACATTCTCCAAAGCTTCTTAATACATGGAAGATGGCATTGCCTTTATCTTATTCTTGTATTTGGGTAGAAACCCATCTACAAACCATCATTTCACCAATACATATGCTAGGGGAATTTGCATCTTATCTACCAACTACTTTAGTCGATGATTATATGACTTTACATCTTCATAAACTCTTTTCTTAGTGGTACAAATTTTAGTTACAATATCTCCATCATCCTTAAAATGGTGAAAATCCTTGATGAATTCATCTTTCATTGTGTTCTAGGCTTGAAAATTTGGTGTATTTACTCATTTCAAATACCAATCTATGGAGAGTCCTCATAACGTAGTAGGAAATAGTCATAACCATTCATCTGGGTGGTCCACATAATTTGCTTTCCAAATGGTTATGTATGTCTCGATGTGTCTCGTCGGGTCTTCCTTTCCTTCACTCGTAAAGGGTGGAAATCTTTGTTTCCTTGCTCAATTGACTAAGTTAGCCATTACTGGTGGTTCCTCTTCATTTGATAAAGTTTTTTCTTGAATCCTTGACTGATTCCTCCTTGTAGGTGACTCACTATGCTGGTCCTCATCGAAAGTGTCTATTTGAGGTATCTTGCACTCACCAAATAGTCATTTTTCAATCTCATATGCATCTTCACTCTATGACCTCCTTCACTGGTGTGTAGGTTGTGGTCCTGGTATTTTCTCTTGAGACCTCGCACGCTATTGCTCTAGTCCCTAACTCCTGTCCACCACACTCTTTTGCAACCTATCTACCACTTTCTCAGGTATCACTATCCACTCACATCGACCTTGCATAGTGTCCTAATTAAAATTTTCACTTACGTCAACGTTCTCCTCGACTCTAGGTGCTTCTAGCTCCCCTTCTTTTGTTTTGATCAATAATGTATCAAACCTCTCAATATATCCTTCGTCAAATGTCCATACTTGTTCTATTACTAGTTCATGTGTATTATATTCAGAACTGTTCATGTTCCCTCTTTGAGCAATTATCATGCTTCTCCTAACTGGGATATCTTCTCCTTGATCCTATCTCATATGCCTTTGTAGACTTGTGTTTGTCATTCACCTCCAATTTAGTACTACTCATAATTTATCACTTTGCAAGATCTTCTCAACTACAACAATTTTTAACAAAAATGTCAAAGTTCGACAAGGCAACAATACCAAATATAACACAAGGGTGTAGTATTCCTAAAGGGGGAGGTTATCTAGAATGTGTGGAATGATTCCCAAGGTTTTGTAATAATCCAACCCAAATTATATAGGATGTACGGTTTGCTGTGTACGACATGTCAATCTTACAAATTGCTTGTACAGTCACCAAATCCTATATTTGTATGATCCAAATCATACAAAACTATAGCTTGTATGATTTTCCACTTAGCCAATTCATTGGAATTGATTTTGCAACTCAAATTGATCAGTTTTGTAATAAATTTCTCTAAAACACCAAAATTTCCATAAATAGCAAGTTTTATCATGCAAATTTACTTCCAAATTAAGCAAATTATCATTTGTACGATCTAGGGATTAGGTTGTACGATGTGCATAAACCCTTTTTGAATTATTCGATCACTAATTTGGAAATTTACACCACAAATCTCTTCAAGACCAATTTTAGGATGATTTCCTATTGCAATTGTTAACTTTCCTTCCAACATGCAAACCCTAATTCAATATATTGGATTATTATCATCATCAACATTTCCAAAAATCATACAACTAACATATTATGTCTCTGTACAACCATAATTCATTATGCAAACATTTCTCACTCTCACATCAGGGTCATAGGAACATCAGAAGCCATTTCCATTGTACTTCCATCAATCTAACACAACCATTTAGTCATTCAACACATAATATGCAATATATAATAATAATAACACACAATGGAAATCACAAAAACCTGTAATCAAAGTGATTTTGTTGATATATTCACATTATAGATATTCTTGCACAATACATCCATCATTACTGATCACAATAGCCATAGCATCAATGCACTCAACAATGGACATCAATAATGAATACATTCAACAACATCAAACTCTTACCATGAACAACCAAGACTCCATAAAATTGAATAGGGGGCTATATAATGCATGCCCAAGCCATTCCAATTTTTGAGAGATTGCATTACTTACAACTACCATCCTAAATTATCTCAAAACAATTAATTGCAAGGTTTTACTAAATCTAATTCGATTTTAATCAAATTCATCTCAAATGTATATTTCACCTAATTTCATTGACATTTCAAAGTGTACATTTACAAACTTGTACAGTTACACCTACTTTGTACATTTTGACCACTTATACATTTTAATCAAAATTGCTAAAACTGAGCAAAATTGTGCAAATACAATAATCATTTCTTCTTCTTTTCGGAGGTGGATTTGCTGCCTACAGAACTTACATATTGACAATTTAATTTTAAGGATTATTGTATCATGCTCCATCATCTTATCCTTGATAATTATTTTAGGTGAAACATATATTATAAGAACAATAACTAGCATAAATTTGCTCTTCTCTCTCTCAACTAGGGCATTCTTATTTTCAACAAAGGCATCTTTTCTTCCAATAAGGACTTCAATAAATGACTTTTCTTTTTTTATACCTATTTTTTCTTCATGAGAACCTTTTACTCTCTAGATTTTTCAAAATATTTGAAACAAAAAACTCTGAAGGTGAGGCTCACTCCTTGATCACACTTACATTTAGACTATTCTAAATTCATATTCACCCTCACATTATATGTATAAACTTGTATTAATCTTCTATACTATTACCTTTAATACTAAAAATTCAAATTATATTTTATTAGACTAATTTCTACCCCACTACTTTTTTTTTATCCCTTCTTCCTATTCTTTTATCCTTTAACCTCACAACTTCTATCAAGGTTACTTGTATTTTGGAAGGAAAATAACTTTTTTTTTTCCTTCCTATTTCATACTTAACATGTTCTATTAGCGTTCTGTGACATCAATATGCTCTTAAAATTTTCTAATAAATGCTAGTTGGAACAAATTACTTGTATGTACATGCAATTACTTATAAAGAAAAGAGACACACCAAAAGCATGTTATTAGCTTCTTATCTTATACATAGTGAACACCATATCATGATGGTATAGGAAATATATTTCCTTATCTAGCATGTTATTGATGCTGCGTATCTTATATATAGTGAATGCCATATCATGATGGTATAGGAAATCTATTTCCTTATCTGGTCAAGGGTTAAACGTTTGATGTTATGAAAGAGATATTTTTGGTGCTTTAAAAATAAAAAACAAATACACTTTTTTTTTCAATTGGTTATATGGAATTTAAAGGGATCCCACTTGTATTAATCATCACCACATAGTGGTATTACAACAAAGCTTGGATATTATCTATGTATCGCTTGACAATATTTGAACCTTGATCTCCTCCTTAAATGTTGAGGAACCTAACCGGTTGAGCTAATTTCATTTGATAATACATTTATTTTTATATAAAAATTATATTTTAAAAATTATTTTAATAATTTTAAAGCAGGTCTTATATTGGATCCTTTTTATGGTTAGGTTTACATGATAAAAGGAAATTTCCTTTGGTGAAATGGAGCAAGTTGTGTGATGATAAAACTAGGGGAGGTCTTGGTTTAAGAGCACTTACATATGCAAACTTAGCTCTTAGAGGAAAAGTTATCTGGAGATTATACAAAGAGAGTCAAAGACAATGGGCAAGAATTCTTCTAAGTAAGTATGTTGATCCCATTGACCCAAGTTTACTATTTACTGCATTCTCTCTTCCAAATGGTTATGCTCTTTGAAATGGTTTAAAAAAAGCTATTGATCTTATGATGAAAGGTTTAAGATGGATGGTGGGAATTAAAGAAAAAACTTCTATTTGGATGGATACTTGGTGTGATAAAAACCACTCAATTTAGATCCAATTTTGAAACCTTGGATGAGATTGCTTCAAGAAAAATACGGTGATAGGGTTTCAAACATTTTGTACAAGGATCGAGAAGGAAGATACAAATGGAAAGAAGATTCTTTAAAAGTATACAAGACATTGATGCTAGGAGGCAATTGAGTAGAAAAATAACAATTGTGATTATTCGAGGGGTGCCAAGGATAAATTGATTTGGGAGTTGAATAGCTTAGGAGAATACACAACAAGAAGTGGATATAATGGTCAACACCAACATAATAATAATGTCACTAGAATATGGAGAGATATTTGTGATAGCCCAAGCATTCCTAAAGTTAGAATATTTGTTTGGCTAGTAGGTTATAGAAGAATTTTACCCTGGGATAACCTTGTGAAAAGGCGTTTTCATGGCCCCTCTCAATGTATTTTCTGTAATAAGGAGGAGGAGAGTATTGGCCATCTCTTGGAACATTGCTCAATTGTCTGGAATCTATGGCAATGGATTCTTAATATGTTTGGTAAATGCATGGTGATAAATAGAAGAATTGAAGATTGGTTAAAGCAATGGCAGAGCACTTATAAAAGTGAGGCTTTACAAACAATATGAGATATATCAAAAGATACAATACTTTGGACTATATGGCTAGAAATGAATAGAAGAATATTTAAAGGAAAGAAAAGCAGTTTAGAGGTAATGAAAAAGAAGATATGTTTAGCCATATAGGAGTCTAAACCAACCCTATCAACTCACCCAATCCCTAATTTGGAAGCAGAGAGTCTTGATAGATGGATTCAAGTCATTAAATGGAATTATGATGTTGGGTACAAGAGAAGAAAAAATAAGGTAAAGAATATAAAGTGGAAACTACCAGATGTGGAGTGGGTTAAATTTAATTTTGATGGAGCATCTAAAGGAAATCCAGGACTAGCAAGAGGAGGAATAATTAGAAATAATAGAGGAGAGATTTTGTCTCATTATGCTTTCAATAGTGGATTTAAGACAAATAATGAAGTTGAAGCTTGGGCAACTTTAGAAGGGTTAAAAATATGTAAACAAATGAAAGTGGAATAGAGTATGTATGGAAGGTGATTCTCTCATAGTAATAAATACAATTTTGAGGAAAGCAACGACTCCATGGAACATACAAGAGATAATTGTGGAATTCAAGATCTTGCTAAAAAGTTTGAAGAAATCATATTACACATATATTAAGGAAAGGAAACAAATGTGCAAATAAGCTAACCAATAGAGGGGTTTTAATAGAGGATCGTGAAGTTAAATTCTCCTTTTTGTGGTTAGAGGAAGTAGAAAATTTAGTTGAAGCAGACAAAAAAAGTTGATTGTCTAAATCAATTAATGATTAAGATTTACTTTAATGTTTTCTATTGGTAATATATGTTTTATTTTGTAACAATAATGTTTTTTCATTTAGACTATTTATTATAAATTTTATGGTTGCATTTGTGTTTCAGGAAGGAAACTAGCAATCTAGATTTGGTAAAGTGGACTATGATAGGGCAATGTTTTGGAAATATTACTCTACTAAGATGCAAGGCATATATAGTAGAGGTGAAGTTTTGGCATTGTGAAGGCTGCTATAAAAAAAATTCTAAATTCTAGAGTAATTGTATTCATATAAAGATTTGAAAACATCTAAAAATAAAAATCAAGAATTTATATAGTTTATGTAGGTTTCTAGCATCTCAATTGAGATGAGAAGTGTATTTATTTATAAATTCTCAAACTCTAAAGAAGAGAGATGTAATTTGTCAAGGGTTGGGGACTCGAGTACAACCCCTTATTATTAAGCAAAAAAAAAAAAAAAACAGATCTTACATGATCAAGACTATAAATAATATGAGAAAAGTGGTCTTAAACCTAATGCAACATAAATTTTATGATTATAAAAAATTTTAGGAAAATAGTTTTATGTTTTTAATTATAAATATAGATCAATCTTACCCTAACATAAATAAAAAAAAAATACAAAATTATGATTTTAATCTTTGTTACAAAGATATATAAATAGTACAAAAACATAAAAATTTATAATTTTAAATTTTATGAAAATAAATAATAATATTTCTAAATAAAAATATATGTTTTATTTATTTTTATATTTTATATTAAATTATTATTATTTTTATTATCGTACCAAGAACTCACTTATAAACCAACGGTTTAAGATTTAAATCCCCTTTCATTTCCAATGGTCTCAAATCTCCTTGTGGAAAACTTAATGAAAAGACATTTTCTTTGGAGGGAACCCCTACTGCTAAGATAATTTTTAGGGTAGAAATGTAGAAGGAAATTAAAAAAAAAGGTTAGGTCAAACTGTGGTGAGCTGAAAGGAGTTTGAAAACGTAAGGTTGGCGTCATCATTCAAAAAGTTGGACGGTGAATTGAATACGTCATTTATGCTTTTAGGTGGGAGGAGCCGTGGAATGCAAGGAGTTGAAATTATGCTTTTAGGTGGGTGGAACCGTGGAATCGAAGGTGAAGGTGTTGTAATAAGTCGACAGAGCAATGCGACGGCTGCAAATAACGGAGGGAAGCATTACAGAGTATCAAACCTCTGAAGCAATGCGAACGACAGAAAATAACGGATCGAATCATTACAGAGTGTCGAACCTCTCTCTTAACATTCAAGGTCGAAAAAGTTTAGTAGTTTATTTTTAATGATTTTTCTTTAAATTTCGGTTTTATATGGGTTTTTGGTTGGTAAGGGAGGAACAAATATAGGTCTTCAAAAGTTTACCTTCAGTTCTCATGGTGCTTGAATGAATTGTGCTGTGGTGCTTGAATGAATTGTGTTGGTGCATCTTGAGTTCTCAGGTGTTTGAAGGAACTATATTGTTCCTTCTATAGGTTTGGGGCTAAAATAACCTGTATTGGGTGAACTGTATTGGTGTTTGAATGAACTATGATGGTGCTTGAAAAAGCTGTATAAATTGGGGGATAGAATGACAGGTGCAGGAGGAAGTTTATTGGGGTTTGAAAGAGCTTTACTATACGATGCTTCCGTGAACTCTTTTGTACCCCAATTAAGATCTGAAGTACAAGGAGACAAGCATATGTCGTATTAGCTCTTGAAAATCTGTATTGATGTTTCATTTTTCTCTGTATGTAACCAATAAAGTACAAGATCTCATATACATAGATCAATATGTTTCAGATCTAAGATACTTTGACCATGAACATATACCAGGCTTTCTTAAGCTATTGTAATAAAACATACCAGTTGACATCTGATCTTAAATTGTGTTTTTTTTTTTATATTTGCCCTAAATATGGGAAACTACTTGTTTTTTTTTCTTGTTGGAATATGAATGGTGGGATTTACTTAAGTGACAGAGACTTGTGCTTGATCCTAACCTAGATAAGGCAGGATGTTGTCTTTTTAAAATTGTTATAAATAATCCATACCAGGATCATGTCAGAATCATCAATTTTTTTGAGACCCAAATCATAACTGATCTCTTACATGCTTTTCAACAGCAATAATCAAATATTTGCAACAAAATGTGCAAACATTAAACCAGCCACCCTCTCAGTGGAGCCACTAGATTTTTTCCCTTCAAACATAGCAGTAATGTAGATCTTATGCAGCAGTAATGTTGTGAAAAATAGTAAAGGATCAACTGTGAAAGAAAATAATGTGTGTATGTTATTAGGTAATGGTACAGGAATACTCTCGAATAGGTTTTTATTATGATGCAGTTTGAGAATAAATGATGGGTATGTCTTTGCGTTTTGGGTATGGCTTAAAATATGCAAAATAACTCTTATGTATTTGCCAAAGTACATGCAATGTCCAATACGATACATTATGTGGAAATCAATGACTTGGATATTCTGGTTTATTGTTGGTATGTAGAAGTTACAAGCCAGGTTTGGCAATTTTTTTTTTAATACATAAGGAAATTAGTAAGGTGTTACTATTATAAACCTTAAGCCAGGTTTGGCATTTTTTTTTTAATACATAGGGGAATCAGTAAGGTGTTACTATTATAAACCTTAGTTCAGCGGAACCCGCCCCTTTAGGGCATCGAACTGGGGCAGCTAACCAACAAACACCCAACCACTACCATCCAGCCTATCCCCTTTTGGATAAGCAGTGGATTGAACCTTGAACCTCCTCAAAGAGAGGCCATGGCCCTAACCACTGCGCTGTCCTTTTTGGATATAGGTTAGGTAAATTAATAGAATGAAATGATGGAAATTAGAAACAGACCTTTATTATAACAACCATCAATATTGAGATATGATCTAGTAAAACTTTGGAAATGATTTAGAAATTGCTTTGGAACCCCTCCGTGGCCTGACACAAAGGCCAGAGAACCATGTTACTGTAAATTTTCTTTGTCAGTCAATTTGTTGTTTAGATAAGACCTCTATGTGACAAAAATGTTTGGTTGATCACCTTTATCAGTCCATATCTGTAGCATGTTTTTATGGCTTCCTGAGGATGAGTCTGAAAGAAGCCATTCAAAACTGTACTGTCCACATACCCTTTGTTTTGTAATGATTATGCCAGTTTAGCATTGTGTGCCTCAAAAGCTCATTTTCTAGTGATTATGCCAGTTCAGCATGGTGCCTCAAGGAACTCTCTCTGATGTGGGGTTGTGATACATTATAAAAAAAAAGCATAAGCAATCATGACAACATTGTTGCCTAGAAGAATGCCTTCTATCAAGTTTCTTCTTTCCGTGGCTATTCTGTCACAGAAATGGCTGCTTGGTAAATGCTGCTGCTCTCTTATTTTTTCTTTTGTCTTTGTAAGGTATTTGTGGGTATTTTTATTTGGTTGGACAGCTCCGTAAAAAGCTTACTTTGTGGATTGCATTATGCTACAATTCTCATTAATCTGCCAAATGGGGCTGGCACATGTACTTAGCCTCTTTTCTTCTTTAAGATATTGATCTATATGGGGGAGGCAGGCCAGGCCACGTCTGGAGTGGAAACTTGATGAGCTGAACTACAACATTTTCTTGGATAAACTAATGATGATGACGATGTCTTGAGAACCAAAGCATCACTCATATTGGAATTGCTTTTTGTAGCATTATCCAAGCTTTTGTTCTTCCATGCAACAGTAATCAAAATTCTGCTTTAAAAACTCTTATGCCACTTCTCTGTACCTTCAACCAACCCTTCAATATCATCCTAGGAGATTTCCTATTTTGTATTTTTGGATCTCGTCACCTGTCATTAAACCACCATTTGGGGCTTCAAAGCTGGACTGGTAACTCTCATATGGAATATTCCTTATAGACTTCCATGTTTTAGAGCAATATAGTGGTAGTAGTGGTGTTGAAAGCAAAATCATCTTTTTTCTTTCTTGCTTCTTTTAAGTTGGTCAATTCTACAGTAGTAATCTTATGAAAAATTTTAGTAGCAATAAGTATATAAATAAAGTGATATTTATTTTATCTGTTATTGGGCAATGGTGCATGTATGAACAGATTCTAAAGTCTTACCATCATATCAAACTTTAACATTTATCATCGAATGCACTATAAGACTCGAAGCTTGGGCTGAGGATGTTCTAAAGTTGCAGGAATGGCAATTGTCTGACTCTTGGTGTTTGTATTGAGGAGGTCATCAAGTTTTTGGAAATAGATAACCAGCTGATTGGACCATGGAGCCGTTGATAAAATCACTCTGTGAGGTATCTCTCCAATATTTAAGCCATGGTAGGGGAATCGTTTTAGGGTTTCATAAATTTGTAAAAACAGATTGTCAAGGTTTTGGTAAATGTATGTATTAGAAGTTTTTCTAAAGTGGTTATATAGGATTGAAATGGATCCGACCTGTATTATTACATCATGACTACATTAATACAATATTTCAATGAGCTATATATTATCATGAGTTTATAAACATTAAAATTTTTATTTTGTTGTAGATTATCATATTGATGATAAAGACAACTTGATGATCTTGACAGTGATTGGCATAGAACAGCTAACAGAATTATTTGTAAAACTTATGCAGTGGATTATAGAAAAATTGATATGACATAACATATAAAAGACTTTTGATCAAATTGAAGATGTGGAGTTTTTTACTTTGTACACCTTTCAAGATGTGGAGTTATTTACTTTGTACGCCTTTCTTTTGATCAAATTGAAGATGTGGAGTTTTTTACTTTGTACACCTTTCTTTTGATCAAATTGAAGATGTGGAGTTTTTTACTTTGTACACCTTTCAAGATGTGGAGTTATTTACTTTGTACACCTTTCCGGAACGCTATGATTATATCAAAATAATTTAAGTGTTTGTAAGCAGCTATCTTGGGTTTTGAAAACAACATAGATATTGGAGTGATGCCTGGGCAAAAATGTAGTGTTTGGTGTGAAATATTGATACCAATTTCTGAAAACTTTGTTGTTTTTAATATCAAAGCAAATTCTTTTAGACATCACACCGGTTTTTGAAATGTTGGAGAAAAATTTGTACAGGGCATACAATATAAAGTTCATATTAATATCTAGGATGTTTTAGGATGTAAAGTTGTTTATGAGACTTAAAAATATTGGAAGAAAGTAACTAATTGTAACAAGCCAGCATATGGTTACTAATAATGAAAAAGACATAGTGGATGTATGTAGCACATACATGCATGCACAGAGATGATTACTAATGATAACTAGACACACACATGCATAGTGCATGCATGCAAACAGACAGACGAAGAGGATCTAGATGACCAAGCTGGTCAGTATTTTTGCTATTTATGGATGCATGATCATTTAGGGTATCTCAGAAGATGAATTGTTGAAGAGGAATCCTGAAACAGCATGGAATCTGGTAGAACCCACGTAAACATAGTAAATTGTGGTGTGAACAGCATATAGTTAGTGTATGGCCTGGATAGCAGCAGTCCATTCATCTGTTTAATTTTCTGTTAGGTTTGTATCAATTTTATCAAATTGAAAGTGAAGGACACACAGCAGATAAAAGAAACTTTTACACTATATATTGGACCTTTGTGATAATCGGAACTTCAGTATAAGACTAGGTACTGCTCAAACAAAAATACCTGACGAGATGCAAATGTAAATATTCACTATTATATTAAGCTGCTGCAACTTTACAATCAATCGGAATTTTTCACACAGGGGAAGTTTTTTGTAGAAAGTCACTTCTGATAAACAAAGCTTTCAATGGTCGGAACTTTTTACCCTAAGACACCTTCACAGCAATCAGAAGTATTTCTTCCAAACCATTTCTAATAAAGTCACTTTTCTTGATAATCAGAACTTCTACCAGAATGCTTCGTAACAAATGGAAACATACATTGGAGGTTTCCCTTCTTCACACAAAAGGATTTCTTATCCTTTGCAAGGCTGCAGCTTGCACTTCTCGGAGTGGCTCACTCCTCTTCCCACTAACACTTCTGCTTCTCCTCCATGCTATTGCTTCAACAACTCTCTACTCTTCTTCTCCAACAATTTGCTCCACTTCCATCAAAATTGAAATCATGCCTAGCACTTTTATATATATAGCTGAGGAAGGAGGGAAAAATTCACATAACGCATTAATTAAAAAATAGGTGGCACTATAATCACCAAGCAACTACAACTATCACGAGTAAATGCAAGCGCTTTTGGTGATGGATTCTATAATTCCCCGAAAATAAGATTTGTCAGATATCTGTCAGAGGTCGGTGAAATCTGGATTTATTTCCCAATTCCTTATGCCTTTTAAAATCTTCCTCCTTTAAAGGTTTTGTGAAGATGTCTGCAACCTACTCTTTGGACCTGCAAAACAACTATTCAATTTCATTAATTATTTTTCACCAGGTCTCTGATGAAATGATATTAGATATCAATGTGCTTGCTTTTGCCATGAAACACCGGATCCTTGGATAGTGCTATGGCAGAGTTATTATCACAAAATATTGTAGTTGCCCCTTCCTGTTGATGATTCAACTCGCCTAATATTCTTCTCATCCAAATTGCTTGACATGCGGCTGAAGTGGTGGCAACATACTTTGCTTCAGCAGTAGACAATGCAACAATGGGTTGTTTCTTGGATGACCATGAGATTGCACTTGATCCAAGATGGAATGTGTACCCAAAAGTGCTCTTTCGATCATCAATATTGCCAGCCCAATCACTATCTATGAAGCCAACAAGCTCAAGCTTATCTGATCTTGCATAAAATATCCCATGGTCTTTGGTCCCATTGACATACCACAATATTATTTTTCTTGCTTGCAAGTGAGTGTTCTTTGGTGCCTCCATGAATCTATTGATTAAACTCACTGCATACATAATGTCAAGTCTGGTGGTTGTCAAATACATGAGACTTTCAACTAATCTCTTGTAGAATGTTGAATCCACATTGTTGCTGTAATCCTTCTTGCTCAATTTCAGACCTGTTGCAACTAGAGTGATGGTTGGTTTACTATTCTCCATTCTAAACCTCTTCAAAACATCTTTGGCATATTTGCCTTGAGAAATGAAGATACCATCTGTTGATTGGGTAACTTCAATTCTGAGAAAATACTTCATTAAGCCTAGGTTTGTCATCTCAAACTCACGCTTCATGGCATTTCTAAACTGATCAAACAACATATTGTTGTTGCTAGTATAAATCAGATCATCTACATATAAGCAGACTATTATCATCTCTCCTTCAACATTGGTCTTAATGTAGAGAGTGTGCTCATATGGGCACTTGATGAAGCCATTCTCTTGAAAGTATGCATCAATGTGGCTATACCAAGCCCTAGGTGCTTGCTTTAACCCATACAAGGCTTTCTTTAGCTTATATACCTTGCCTTCTTGTCCTTCTAGCTCATAGCTGAGTGGTTGGTCTATGTAGACCTCTTCTTCCAACACACCATTTAGAAAGGTTGACTTGACATCCATCTAGTAAAATTTCCACCCCTTTTGAGTTGCCAATGCTAGAATCATTCTAACTATGTCAAGCCTTGCTATAGGTGCATACACTTCATGATAATCAATGCTTGATTTTTGTTTATATCCTTTTGCAACCAGCCTTGCTTTATGCCTTTCAACATCACCCTTGGCATTAAATTTGGTTTTATACACCCATTTTACACCAATGGTTTTCTTTCTTGTTGGAAGATCCATTAGCTCCCAAGTCTGGTTTTTCTCTATGGCTTCAATTTCATCATCCATGGATTTCACCCATTTGTTATCTTTAATTGCTTCTTCAAATGAAATAGGATCACATTCAAAAATAAAGCAAAATCAAAATGCTCTTCATCTTCTATTTCATTTCTTGTTACCTCATATATTTCTTGCAAGCTTCTTGTCTTTGTTGGCATCCTCATGTTGGATATCATTCTTGCAAGTGGTGGTGAGTTTTATGAAGAAGGGTTGCTACCCCCATTGGTATTGTTGCTTGAAACTGTAGGTTGATCCATGCTTTCTCCATTCAAGTCTTTTGACTCAATACTTGTTGGCCCTTGTTGACCAGTCTTGGAATTCCAATTCCAAGCTTCATCTTCCATGAACTTCACATCTCTACTTATGATCAACTTCTTTGTAACAGGGTTATACAATCTATAGGCCTTTGACTCTTCATTGTACCCAATGAAGATGCATTTTTCTGCCCTATCATCCAGTTTTCTTCTCTTCTCTTCTAGAATATGTGCATATGCTATGCACCCAAAGACTCTCAAGTGAGCAACACTTGGATTTTTGTTGCTTCATGCTTCTTGTGGGATCATGTCCTTCACACTCTTTGTGGGACACCTATTTAGCAGATAAATTGCACATGCTACAACTTTTGCCCAAAATTCATTTGGCAATGCTTTTGCCTTTAACATACTTCTTGCCATCTCCATTATGGTCTTGTTCTTTCTCTCTGCTACACCATTCTGTTGTGGTGTGTATCTGGCTATGAACTGCCTTCTTATCCCATTAGCTTTGCAAAAATTATGGAATTCATTTGAGATGTACTCACCTCCTCCATCTGTTCTTAGAGTCTTCACATAACAACCACTTTGTTTTTCAACTAAAGCTTTGAACTCCCTAAATTTGCCAAAAGCTTTTGACTTTTGTTTGAGGAGGTATACCCATGTCTTTCGGCTGAAATCATCTATAAAAGTAAAAAAGTATTTGTTGTTGGCAAATGAGCTGGTTTGCATAGGCCCACATATATCTGAATGCACTAACTCAAATGGTTGTGAAGCTCTCCATGATTGTCCTGTAGGGAATGCATCCCTATGCTGCTTGCCTACAAGACAACCTTCACATGCTTGATTGGGTTGCTCTATGAGAGACAATCCCCTCACCATCTACTTTTTGTGCAACAAATTTAGGCCATTGAAACTCAAATGACCAAATCTAAGATGCCACAACCATGTAGCATTCTTTACAATTGCACTAAATGAAAGCAACATTTCACTTTGAATTTTCAAAGGAAACATCTTGTTCTTTGTCATGGCTACATTTGCTATGAGCCTATCTTCTTTATCTCTAATAATGCAAGCTCCATTTTCAAAATACACGGTGTGCCCCTTTTGCACAAGCTGCCCAATGCTCAACAGATTATGTTTTAGCCCAGGCACATAATACACATCAAGGATGTGTTTTCTTTCTCCTTATTTTGTGTGGATTATAATCCTCCCTTTGCCCATGATAGGTACCTTGCTATTGTTTCCCATCTTCACTTTAGATTTGATGGTTTCATCTAGTTGTGAGAACATTTCTCTATTCCCATACATGTGGTTACTGCAACCACTATCAAGATACCAAACATTCTTTTGACTCTCTTCATCAACATTGCAAGTTAGCATCATAGACCCACATGCATATTTGTGTTCTTCATTCTCATTCTCATTGGTATAGTGGGCTTGTTGCTTGTTTTCCTTAGCCATATTCTTTCTACACTCATAACCATAATGCCCAAATTTCTTACAGTAATAACATTGGATTTTAGATTTATCATACCTTTGATTTGAGCCTCCTTGTTGATTTTTGTTGTTGCTCTTCCTTCTCCTTGGCCTTTACAGTTTTGTCTTCTTCCTCCTTGAGAACTTGAGGTTACTTGTTGGGATTCTCCCTTTTGACTATTGTCTCTAAATGAGACCTGTGTCTTAAATGCCTGCTCCAATGAGGATTGTGTTGTCCGATTCAACCTCTGCTCATGTGTTTGTAGAGAACCCATCAACTCATCCATTGAAAGGGTTGTTAAATCCCTTGATTCTTCAATAGCAATGACTATTGAGTCAAACCTTGCTAGTAGGCTTCTCAAGTATCTTTTCCACAATTCTTTGGTTCTCTATGTTTTCGTCATTCATCCTCATTTGGTTGATAATACCCATTGTTTGGGTAAAGAAGTCGCTCATGGACTCAACTTCATTCATCTATAGATTTTCAAACTCTCTTCTCAGCATCTACAATCTCACCAACTTCACTTTGTTGGTGCCTTGGAAGGAGTTGGCTAAGATTTCCCATGCCTGCTTTGACTTGGTTGCTACTGCAATTTTGGGAAAGATGGTCTCATCCATTGCCTACATAATGTACAATAGGGCTTTCTGGTCCTCCTGGTTCTCCTTCAACGGATATTTCTCAGCTTGAGAAAGTGCATTCAATGTTGTTACATTTATAGGTTCTACATACCCATTCTCCACAAGGTCCCATAGCTCCTAAGACCCAAAAAGTATTTTCATCTTATGCTCCAACAATCATAATTCTTGCCATTGAATCATGAGATATGCAATTACAAAGGATTGTTGGTAGAAACCATTGTTGCTATGGCTCTAAAAGTCCCCCTGATGGTCAGGCTTTGATACCAATTTGAAGGGGGGATACAACAGAAATATAAAATAGACTTTTACACTATTTATTGGACCTTTGCGATAATCAAAACTTTAGCATAAGATAAAGAACTGCTCAAACAAAAAAACCTGATGAGATACAAATGTAAATATTCACTATTTCTATTAAGCTACCACAACTTTACAATCAATCAAAACTTTGTGTAGTGGAAGTTTTTGTAGAAAGTCACTTCCGATAAATAGAACTTCTGATAGTCGAAAGTTTTTACCCTAAGACACTTTCACAACAATCGAAAGTATTTATTCCGAACTATTTCTAATAAAGTGACTTTTCCTGATAATTGAGACTTCTACCAAAATGCTTCTTAACAAATAGAAACATACATTGGAGGTTTCCCTTCTTCACATAGAAGGATTTCTTATCCTTTGCAAGGTTGCAACTTGCACTTCCTAGAGTGGCTCACTCCTCTTCCCACTAACACTTCTACTTCTCCTCCATGCTATTGCTTCAACAACTCTCTACTCTTCTTCTCCAACAACTTGTTGCACTTCCATAAAAAATGAAATCATGCCCAACACTCACATATATAGCTGATGAAGGAGAGAAAAATTCACCTAACTCATTAATTAATGGACATGTGGCACTCTAATCACCGAACAACTACAACTATGATGAGTAAATGCAAGCACTCTTGACGATGGATTCTATAATTCCCAAAAAAATAAGATTTGTTAGAGATCTGTCAAAGATAGGTGAAATCTGGATTAATTTCCAACATAAAGTTAGAAGGATGTGTAATGAACCAAAATGTTTGTTTATCATACTTTCGATATGCCAAGGGACCTAAACCTTTTGGAACTTTACCAAAAATATTCTTTGGCATGAGTACTTAGATTAAAACAACATATATAATAGTCTTTAAAAATCTCTACATATTTTAATCAAAGTTTGAACTTGTACTGTTTTTTCCCCCTCCAAATATGGATATTCAAAGCTATATATTTTCTCTTGCATACATTTGAAACAAAAAATAATGTTAAAAATAAGGGATAACCAAATTTCTCTTGTTATTGCCAACAAATGTAGTTTATGCAATGAAAGTTATCAATATGTAACCATCAATTTTAGAAAGTAGATGACAAATGAATAAAGCAGTTCATAAGTTGTTAAAGTTAATATTAGTAAATTTAATTATGATTAAATATTGGAAAATAATCCAGATTTCACCTACCTTTGACAGATCTTTGAGAAATCTTATTTTTGGGAATGATAGAATTCATTGCTAATAGCACTTGCATTTACTTGTGGTAGTTGTAGTTGTTCAACGATTAGAGTGTCACTTGTCCATTAATTAATGCGTTAGGTGAATTTTTCGCTCCTTCCTCAACTATATATATGAGTGTTGGGCATGGTTTCAATTTAGATGGAAGTGCAACAAATTGCTGGAGAAGAGCAAAGAGTTGTTGAAGCGATAGCGTGGAGAAGCAGAAGTGTTAGTGGGAAGAGCAGTGAGCCGCTCTAGGAAGTGTAAGTTGTAGCCTTGCAAAGGATAAGAAATCATTCCGTGTGAAGAACAAAAACCTCTGATGTATGTTGTCATTCGTTAAGAAGCATTTTGGTAGAAGTCTCGATTATCGAGAAAAGTCACTTTATTAGAAATGATTCGAAAGAAATACTTTCGATTGCTATGAAAGTGTCTTAGGGTAAAAACTTTCGCTGCATGAAATTTTTTGACTGATTGTAAAGTTGCGATAACTTAATATAATAGTAAATATTTACATTTGCATCTTGTCGGGTGTTTTTGTTTGAGCGGTACTTTTTCTTACGCTAAAATTTTGATTATCGCAAAGGTTCGATAAATAGTGTAATAGATTGTTTTATCTTTTTGTTGTGTCCTAATTGGTATCAGAGCCTGAGCCATCAATGGGAGTTATAGAGCCACAGTAGCAATGGCTTTTAGCAACAATCCTCTGCAATTGTATATCCCATGATTCAATGAAAATAATTATGGTTGTTGGAGCATACACATGAAAATATTGTTTGGGTCTCAGGAGCTATGGGACCTTGTGGAGAATGGTTATGTAGAACCCGCAAATGTAGCAACATAGAATGCACTTTCTCAAGTTGAGAAATATTTGTTGAAGGAGAATCGAAATAAGGACTAGAAATCCTTGTTCTACATTATGCAAGTAGTGGATGAGGCCATATTTCCCAGAATTGTAGTAGCAATCAAGTCAAAGCAGACATGGGAAATCTTAGCCAACTCTTTCCAAGGCATCGAAAAAGTGAAGTTGGTAAGATTGCAGATGCTGAAAAGAGAGTTTGAAAATTTGCAGATGAATGAAGCTGAGTCCATGAGTGACTTCTTTACCTGGATAATTGGTATTATCAACCAGATGAGGATGAATGGAGAAAACATAGAGAATTAGAGAATTATGGAAAAGATACTGATATGCCTACCAGCAAGGTTTGACTCAATAGTCATTGCTACTAAAGAATCAAGGGATTTAAAACCTTTTCAGTGGATGAATTGATGGGTTCTTTGCAAACACATGAGCAGAGGATGAACCAAACAACACAATCCTCATTGGAGCGGGCATTTAAGACATAGGTCTCATTTAGAGACCAATCAAAAGGGAGAATCCCATCAAGCGGCCTCAATTTCTTAAGGAGGAAGAGAACAAAACAACAAAGACAAGGGTCGTAGAGGGCAAGAAAGAGGAGGAAGAACAAACTACTGCAACAAAGAAGAAACTAACTACAATTTCCATCAAGCAAGAGGAAGAGGCAACAACATAAATCAATAAGGAGGCTTAAATCAAAGGTATGATAAATCTAAAGTCCAATGTTATTACTATAAGAAATTTGGGCATTACAATTATGAGTGTAGAAAGAAGATGTCTAAGGAAAACAAGCAATAAACCCACTATACGAATGATAATGAAGAACACAAATGCATGTGGGTTTATGATGCTAACTTGCATGCTGATGAAGAAAGTCAAAGAAATGTTTGGTATGTTGATAGTGGTTGCAGTAACCACATGTCTAGGAATAGAGAATTGTTATCACAACTAGATGAAACCATCAAATATGAATTGAAGATGGAAAACAAGGAACCTGTCATGGGCAAAGGGAGGATTATAATCCGCACAAAATAAGGAGAAAGAAAACACATCCCTGTTGTGTATTATATGCTTGGCCTAAAACATAATATGTTGAACATTGGAAAACTTGTGCAAAAGGAGCAAACTAGGTATTTTGAAAATGGAGCTTGCATTATTAGAGATAAAGAAGATATGCTCATAGCAAATGTAGCCATGACAAAGAACAAGATGTTTTCTCTGAAAATTTAGAGTGAAATGTTGCTTTCATTTAGTGCAATTGTAAAGAATGCTACATGGTTGTGGCATCTTAGATTTGGTCACTTGAGTTTCAATGGCTTGAATTTGCTGCACAAAAAGCAAATGGTGAGGGGATTGCCTCTCATAGAGCAACCCAATAAAGCATGTGCAGTTTGCCTTGTAGGCAAGCAACATAGGGATGCATTCCCTACAAGACAATCATGGAGTGCTTCATAACCATTGGAGCTTTTGCATTTAGATATATGTGGGCCTATGAAAACTAGCTCATTTACCAACAATAGAAACATTTTGACTTTTATAGATGATTTTAGCCAAAAGACATGGGTATACCTCCTCAAACAAATGTTAGAAGCTTTTGGCAAATTTATGGAGTTAAAATCTTTAGATGAAAAGTAAAGTGGTTGCTATGTGAAGACTCTAAGAACAAACGAAGGAGGTGAGTACATCTCAAACGAATTCCATAGTTTTTGCAAAGCTAATGGGATAAGAAGACTGTTCACAATCAGATACACACCACAACAAAATGGTGTAGCCGAGAGAAATAATGAGACCATAATGGAGATGGTAAGAGGTAAACTGAAGGTAAAAGCTACAACAAGTGCAATTTATCTATTAAATAGGTGTCCCAGAAAGAGTGTGAAGGACATGATCCCACAAGAAGCATGGAGTAACAAAATGCCAAGCGTTGCTCACTTGAGAGTTTTTGGATGATAGGGCAGAAAAATTCATCTTCATTGGGTACAATGAAGAGCCAAAGGCTTATAGATTGTATGACCCTATTACAAAGAAGTTGATCATGAGCAAAGATGTGAAGTTCAAGGAAGATGAAGCTTGGAATTCGAATTCCAAGACTAGTTAACAAGGGCCAACAAGTATTGCGTCTGAAGACTTGAATGGAGAAAGCATGGATTAGCCTATAGTTTAAAGAAATAATACCAGTGGGGGCAACAACCCTTCTTCATTAAACTCATCACCACTTGCAAGAATGATATCCAACATGAGGACGCCAACAAAGATAAGATGCTTGCAAAAAATATATGAGGTAACAAAAAATGAAATAGAAGATAATGAACATTTTGATTTTGCTTTGTTTTATGATATTATTTCATCTGAAGAAGCAATTAAAGATAGCAAATGGGTGAAAGCCATAAAAGATGAAATTGAAGCCATAGAGAAAAATTAGACTTGAGAGCTAATGGATCTTCTAGCAAGAAAGAAAACCATTGGTGTAAAAAGGGTGTATAAAACCAATTTTAATTCCAATCTTATGAGCCATGTGTGTTCTTGTAAGATCTTCCTTCAAGCTGTTAGGCTTTCACGAAGGAACCCACTCTGATACCAATTGAAGAACACAAGCTTATACTGAGAGGGGGGTGAACAATATAAGATAAAACTTTTTACTTTTATTTCCAAAATAATATTATCCAATATTATCAATTGCAATAATGAAACAATGCACATATCATCACACAAATAAGAGACAAATTTAACGTGGTTCACCCAATGTGGGATAAATCCACGGAGAAAATATTTCTTATAAATTTAATTAACAAATCTCTTAGGAACCAATTCCCTATTATAATGTTTATGGGCACCAACCCAAAGGATACACTAATCCCCTATGCTCAAGCTCGTGGACCTCTTTCTATAGGAGACACCAATACCTTTTGCTCTGTTCATGGATCTCTATCCACAGGAGACACCAATCCCCTTTGCTCTGGTTTGTGGACCTCTATCCATAGGAGACACCAATCCCATTTGCTTTGGTTCATGGACCTCTATCCACAGGAGACACCAATCCCCTTTGCTTTGGTTCGTGGACCTCTATCCATAGGAGACACCAATCCCCTTTGCTTTGATTTGCTCCAAGACCTGCTCTCAACTCTGCTCAAATCTGCTCCAAGCCTACACACAAAACTCTGCTCAAATATGCTCACAAAACTTGCTCATAATCCTGCTCAAATCTTCTCACTATCACTGTTCAAACCTGCTCAAATCTGCTTAAATGCTGCTCATAGAACTTGCTCAAATTTCCAAATATTTCATACAAACAATGTTAAAGTGCTTTCTTTGACTAAATTAATTTAGACATATTCTACTCATTATTATTTTTCTTCATGAACATATAAAGAATGATATGCATTATAAATACTCAATATGTTCTTTTTCACATTCATTAAATTTATCGCTTTCACATGTCTCACATTTATTGCACTCTAAAGGATATATCTAGTCTAGCATTTGATAATTGATTTTCTTATGTATTCCCAAAACCAATCAAGACCAATGTATAAATTTGCTTCACAAAACTGGTCTATAACCCTTGCAAATTTCTTCCCAATATCAATCAAAACCAATGCATAAATTTGCTTCACAAAATTGATCTATAACCCTTGCAAATTTCTTCCCAATTTCATTCATCAATTCATGTCCAATAATTCCTTATGTCTCCAACTATATAACAAAAATATTTCCTTAAAACAAAACCTCCTTAAGAAAGAATTAAATCACCATACCTCTAAAATTGCCTTGATGATGACGTGCCTTCAAAACTTATCTAAAAAATAATTTTCCTTTTTGTTCCTTTAAAATCTGGTTAGTAATATTTACTTTCTAGCACAAATTTAAAATCATCCACTTATGAACCCTTTTTATTATTCACAATATAATTTTAAAATCAATAACACTTACACCTTATAACTCCCTCTTTTTAAATATGCAAAAATAACTCTCTCACACTTTAGACAAATTTACAATTTTCGAATAATATAATAAACCATATAACTCCCACTTTGATATGAAAAATAATCCTCTTACACACTATACAAAATACACCATATAATTCCCACTTTGGATATGCAAAAAATAATTCTTTCATACAAAATACAATTTCCAAATAGATATGAAAAACCTTATGACTCCCACTCATTTAATTTAATCCAAAAATAAAGAAAATTAATACCTTTGCCTTGATATGGATCGAAACCATGATCTTCCATGATGCAACGTTCTCACAAGCGTTTGTGACCTTTGATGTTTGTTCTTTTTATGTCCTCATCTCATAGGCTATGAGAATTCCATGTAGCTCATCTATGCTTAAAGTTTTGAGATCCTTCATCTCTTCTATTGCTGAAACCTTTGCATCATACCTCATAGGGAGTGACCTCAATATTTTTTGAACAATAGTAGATTCTTCAATATTTTCTTGAAGTCCATGAATAGTGTTGACAACCTCATCAAAACAAAGTAGATACATAGCAATATATTCATCATATTTCATTTTCAAGTCTTCAAACTTCCTTCTCTGTGTTTGAAATTTTGCCATTTCGACCTTGTCGTCTCCTTCATATATTCTCTATAACTTATCCCACATTTATTTTGCTGAGGTACATTGCATGAATTTCACAAAATCTAATTCAGATAACCCACTCAAAATTACATTCATTGCCTTGGCATTATCTTGATATGGTTTCTTACCACTTACATTTGTAGGAGTTGTAGATGATGTGAATCCATTTTCAACGGATTGCCCTGTATCATATTTATGTATCATCAAATAAGTCTTCATCCTTACACTCGAAAAAGCATAGTTAGTCCTATCAAACAATGAAGCCTTATTTAATGAAAGCCCTTCCTTATGATCCATGTGTGTTCCTGTAAGATCTTCCTTCAAGTTGTTAGGCTTTCACGAAGGAACCCACTTTGATACCAATTGAAGAACACAAGCTTATAATGAAAGGGGGGGTGAACAGTATAAGATAAAACTTTTTACTTTTCTTTCCAAAGTAGTATTTTTCAACAATTGCAATATTAAAATAATGCACAAATCATCACACCCATAAGAGACACAAATTTAACGTGGTTCACCCAATGTGGGCTACATCCATGAAGAAAATATTTCTTATAATTTTTCTCAACAAATCTCTTGGGAACCAATTTTCTATTACAATTTTTATGGGCACCAACCCAAAGGAGACACCAATCCCCTATGCTTAAGTTCGTGGACCTCTATCCATAGGAGACACCAATCCTCTCTGCTTTGGTTCATGGATCTCTATCCATAGGAGACAACAATCTCCTTTGCTTTGGTTCATGGACCTTGTTGGAAAATTTGAGTAGTTTTGTTGTCATTGATATCAAGAGAGTATTGTTTCAGTTTCGTCATCATTAAGGACATCAAGTGGTTTTTCAAAAAGCAAGAAGGTTTTGAAAAGGAATAAGATATAATATTTATTTTTAATATTATATGCCTAAAAAGGCCTAAAAGGTTGAAGACCCAAGGAAGGAGAAGCAAGTTTAAATTAAATAATAATATTATATTATTTAATATTATCGGACAAATTGATGAGGTGAAGTAAACTGGGTCCAAGGAATTATTAAAATAATTTATTCTTGAAAAGACCCATGAAGCAACTTGCAAAAAATTTAATTTAATTTAATTTATTTAAATTAAAAAATTTAACCCATGGTTAATATCTTAATTTAAATAAATAATGGGTGGCAAAGGTTTTTAAATTTAATATTTAAATCTACATTCGATTTTCAAAATCGAATGGTGGGCCGACGAGTTATGTGCAAGTGAAAACGTGTATAAAAAGGGAAAACAAATTCTCATTTTATTCCCTTTGACCTATGTTATTAAGTGTTGTGCTATGCTTATGATAAATGATATAATTCATGCGATTCGTGTTTCGAGAGAAGAGGTTTTCGTGCTTTGAAAAAGGAAGACAAGGAGCAGGTTTTGAAAAATGTGGAAGTCAAAGGAGGTACCACCGACGGCGGTAGCACAGGTGGCAATTGAGGCCAAGCAAGAGCGTTGTGAGGGCAAGGATGTGGGTTCGATTCACATCGTTGTGCTTTGCAAGGGAAAAGGTTTTGGTTTTTGTGCTAAAGGGTAAAGGAACTAAGGGATAAAATGTAAGTCCTGCACTCTTGATTTTTGTATGGGCGTATAGCCCAACCAGTTGCCTAGCATTGACTAGGGTGTTGAGGAAGCAAGGTTGTGAGTTCAAATTTGGCTAGAGATATTTTTGGGCAGAGTGAAAATAAAAGGTATGCAATTTATGATTTGATTTTTCAAAGGATAGCTTGTGAGTTTTGTTAAGGGAGATATAAGGTGTAAGAAAATTAAAATATTTTATTTTAATATTGGTGGTTAGAATTTATTCAATAAGATAGGAGTTATAAGGTTTGCAAAGGAAATTATATTTTATTTTGAGATAAAACTATGATGTGTTAATTATTTTGAGAGGAGAAATAACGTGTCTAAAGAAGATTATTGTGGTTGTTTTTATTTAACAAAATTGTTGACTTATATTTTGAAAGTGTAGAGATTATGATATGTATTTAAGACTTGTTATTTTTGTGTGAAAAATAATTATTGGGGAAATATTTGCAAGGAGATTTTGAGAAAGATTGTTGTTACCTAACCTTAATATTGGCAAAGAAGATTTGATTGTGGTTAATATAGGTTTTGAAGACATATCTCCATAAAAACAAAAGGTATGGGCACATATTTCTATGATTGAAATATTGTTGGATTGAATGTTGTGAAATGGAAGGTTGGATTGAAAAGGATTGTTTGATAAGCATTGTTGGAAATATTTGAGTGAGTGTTCATTTGCATGATTAGGGTTTGTGAAAGATCATTAGTATCATTGTTATGTGAATTTGAGAACTATCTTGAACTAGGGTTTGTGAAAGATCATGAGTATCATTGTTATGTGAAGTTGAGAATAATCTTGAACTAGGGTTTGTGAAAGAATATGAGTATCATTGTTATGTGAAAATTGGAAATTATGCTGAGTCAAGGTTTATAGTGTGAATTGTTGGAAGTATAGTGAAATACTTGGTTAGGGTTTGGATGCAAGTTGTGTTTCATTGAGTGGATGGTTGAGTAAAGTTGATTGATAATTATTGATTGAGAGAATTGGTGTGATAGTTCAAGATTTGTGAAACAAATTATTCTTTATTTCTAAATTGATTTGAAAGTGAGTTTGAAAGTGATAGAGTGATTTGTGAGTGTAAAACATATTGAGTCTCTTATCATTATCTATATATTTCTATGGTTAAACAAGATTTAGAGTGAAACTTGTTTTGTGATTCAAGAGGTTTTCTAAAAGGATAAAGTTGAGTTGTGTATGCAAATATTGCAATTGATTTGAATAAGCTTTTGTGAAATCTAGTGGACTATTTTGAGTAAGTCCTAGAGGAAAATTAAGGACAAAGTTAAGCAAGCTTTTGTGAAAGCTTGTGAGAAGATTTGAGTAAGTCCTAGAGGGGATTTAAGGAAAAATTTGTGTGAGCTTTTGTGGAAGATTACAATCATATTTGAGGTCAGTTTTGGTGAAGACTTGTTGAGCAGATTGAGCAAGTTCTAGTGAGGACTTGTTGAGCAGACTTGAGGTAAGTCTTGGTGAAGACTTGTTGAGCAAATTGGACAAGTTCTAGTGAGGACTTGTTGAGAATATTTGAGGTAAGTATTGGTGAAGACTTGTTGAGCAGATTGGACAAGTTCTAGTGAGGACTTGTTGAGCATATTTGAGGTAAGTCTTGGTGAAGACTTGTTGAGAAGATTGGACAAGTTCTTGGAAGGACTTGTGAGCAGATTTGAGGTAATTCTTTGTGAAGACTTGAGAGTAGATTTGATTGATTTATTTGTTCAAGCTTTGAGTTAAGGCTTGGAGCAGATCCAATAGAGTTGATTTGTGATTGAGTCAAGCTTTGTGTTAAGGCTTGAAGATAGAGTTTGAGCAGATTTGTGCTAGACCAAAAGACTATGTTTAGTGCATATTTGAGACAGAGATTGAGCATATTTATGCTATACTGAAGGACTGTTTTTAGTGCATATTTGAGATAGATTTTGAGTAGATTTGTGCTAGATCGAAGGACTGCATTTAGTGTATATTTGAGATAGAGTTTGAGCAGATTTGTGCTAGATCGAAGGACTATGTTTAGTGCAGATTTGAGACAAAGATTGAGCAGATTTGTGCTAGACTGAAGGATTGAATTTAGTGTAGATTTGAGATAGAGATTGAGCAGATTTGTGCTAGATCGAAGGACTATGTTTAGTGCAAATTTGAAACAGAGATTGAGAAAATTTGTGCTAGACTGAAGGACAATGTTTAGTGTAGATTTGAGATAAAACTAAGAGCAAGATTTGG
Source organism: Wollemia nobilis (assembly GCA_028583015.1). NCBI lineage: Eukaryota > Viridiplantae > Streptophyta > Pinopsida > Araucariales > Araucariaceae > Wollemia > Wollemia nobilis. Next base: position 15,977,385 of record JAQPPZ010015100.1, read on the forward strand.
AGGTGATAGAGTAGAGGACAATAGTCTCTAGTGGATAGAGTTCCATTAGCTAGGGTGGTGAGGATAGGTCTTCTGAGTGAAGATAAAAGTATTTAGTGGATAGATATCCACAAGCCAATGTAGTGGAGGTAGTAGTCTTCTAGAGGATCACCAACTAGAGCAAAGAAGAAAGAGTTATCATGTGGATAGAGAACCATGAACTTGATTAGGGGATTGGAATCTCCTTTGGACATAGATCCATAAAAATTGTAATAGGGAAGGATTCCCAATATATTTGTTGAGAAAATTTAGTCAAATATTTTCTCTGTGGAGTAGCCCACATTGGGTGAACCACGTTAAACTGGTGTTTCTATTGTGTGTGGTGATTTATTCATTGATTTGATTACTACTGTTGATATTGCCATTGATATATTACATAATATTGTTTGGGAAAGAAAAGTAAAAAGTGGTATTATACTATTCACACTCCCTCTTAGTATAAGTTTGTGTTCTTCAGACCTATATCCATAGGAGACACCAATCCCATTTGCTCTAGTTCATGGACCTCTATCCACAGGAGACACCAATCCCCTTTGCTCTGGTTTATGGACCTCTATCCATAGGAGACACCAATATCCTTTGCTCTGATCTACTCCAAGACCTGCTCTCAAATCTGCTCAAATCTACACCAAGCCTACACACAAGGCTTGCTCAAATATGCTCACCAAAACCTGCTCAAATATGCTCAAAACTCTGCTCAAATATGCTCACAAAACCTGCTCATAAACCTGCTTATAAACATGATCAAATCTGCTCACTATCACTGTTCAAACCTACTCAAATATGCTTAAATGCCACTCACAGAACTTGCTCAAATATTCCCAAATATTGCATACAAAAAATGTTAAAGTGCTTTCTTTGACTAAAGTAATTCAGAAATATTCTACTCATAATTATTTTTCTTCATGAACATATAAAGAACAATATGCATTATAAATACTCAATATGTTCTTTTTCACATTTATTAAATTTGTTGCTTTCACATGTCTCACATTTATTGCACTCTAAAGGATAGATCTAGTCTAGCATTTGATAATTTATTTTCTTATGTACTCCCAAAATAAATCAAGACCAATGTATAAATTTACTTCACAAAACTGGTCTATAACCCTTGCAAATTTCTTCCCAATATCAATCAAAACCAATGCATAAATTTGCTTTACAAAATCAATCTATAACCCTTGCAAATTTCTTCCCAATTTCATTCATCAATTCATGTCTAATAATTCCTTATGTCTCCAACTATATGACAACAAAAACATTTCCTTAAAAATAAAACCTCCTTAAGAAAAAATAAAATCACCATACCTCTAAAACTGCCTTGATGATGATGTGCCTTCAAAACCTATCTCAAAAATAATTTTCCTTTTTGTTCCTTTAAAATATGGTTAGTAATATTTACTTTCTAGCACATATTTAAAATCATCCACTTATGAACCCTTTTTATTATTCACAATACAATTTTAAAATCAATCACACTTACACCTTATAACTCCCTCTTTTTAAATATGCAAAAATAACTCTCTCACACTTTAGAAAAAATTACAATTTTCGAATAACATAATACATCATATAACTCTCACTTTGATATGAAAAATTAATCCTCTTACACACTATACAAAATACACCATATAATTCCCACTTTGGTATGCAAAAAATATTCTTTCATACAAAATACAATTTTCAAATAGACATGAAAAACCTTATGACTCCCACTCTTTTAATTTAATCCAAAAATAAAAAAATTAATACCTTTGCCCTGCCATGGATTGAAACCATGATCTCCCATGATGCAACGTTCTCACAAGCGTTTGTGATCGACTACGCTACCACAACAACTAGAACAAAAAATGGTGTCATATAATGTTAACATTATCCTCAACATGCAAACCAAAGCTTTGTCCACATAGCAAAACGACGTCCAGGGGTTTTGACCTTGCAACCTTTCCCACAACAATGCTCACACAATCCAACCAACCGCTAGGCTACCCCAGTTGGGTGAGATGTAACAAACACACACACAAATTTGACTTTGTATAGCACTTGCACACCTTTGAAACTTTGTTGTCTTTCTTTTCTCTGCCATTTGTAATAATCACCATGAAAGATATATCAAATTGAATTCTTGCGTTAGTTGAAAGGTGGAATGAGATAATGTATTTATATGCTTTTATAAGGCCTTCAAATTTTCAAGACGTCAACTCAACCTTTAACTTGTATTTTGAATATCTCCCAAAACGTAGGCGCCTTGATTTTTTTTAAACCTTTGGTTATAATATTTAATTTAAATATTATAATATTTCCTTTTAAACGCATAAATATTTAAATCCTTTTGATTTAAATTAATGCATACTTAAGTCCCATCCTTTGTCCATATAAACCTTTGTCCTCAAGCCTTTAAACCTTTTTATTTAAACCCTTTGTCTCAAGCCTTTAAACCTCTTTGATTTAAACCTTTTTGTCCCAAACCTTCAAACCTTTATAATTTTAAATCCTTTGTCTCAATCCTTTAAACCTTTTTGTTTCAAGCTTTTAAACCTTTTGTCCCAAGCCTCTTAAACCTTTTTCTTTATAATATTTAAATATGATATTTAAATATTATAATATTTTTCTTAAAAATATTTGCCTTGCTTTGTAATAAACCTTACCTTGAATAACTTGTCCAACCTCATAAACTCAACAACCTTGAAGAATATTTCTGCCTTGAATATCATGCTCCCTTTGACATCAATGACAACTCAATATTTCCAACAAAAATGAAATAGAAGATGATGAGCATTTTGATTTTGCTTTGTTTTATGATCTTCTTTCATTTGAAGAAGCAATTAAATATAGCAAATGGGTGAAATCCATGGATGATGAAATTGAAGTCATAGAGAAAAATTAGACTTGAGAGCTAATGGATATTCTAGCAAGAAAGAAAACCATTGGTGTAAAATGGGTGTTTAAAACCAATTTTAATGCCAAGGGTGATGTTGAAAGGCATAAAGCAAGGCTGGTTACAAAAGAATATAAATAAAAATTAGGCATTGATTATCATGAAGTGTATGCACCTATGGTAAGGCTTGATATTGTTAGAATGATTTTGGCATTGGCAACTCAAAAGGTGTGGAAAGTTTACCAGATGGATGTCAAGTAAGCCTTTCTAAATGGTGTGTTTAAAGAAGAGGTCTACGTAGACCAACCACTCAACTATAAGCTAGGAGGACAAGAAGGTAAGGTATATAAGTTAAATAAAGCCTTGTATGGGTTAAATAAAGCACCCAGGGCTTGGTATAGCCACATTGATGCATACTTCCAGGATAATGGCTTCATAAAGTGCCCATATGAGCAAACTCTACATTAATATAGATGTTGAAGGAGAGATGATAATAGTCTACTTGTATGTAGATGATTTGATTTATACTAGCAACAACAATATGTTGTTTGATCAGTTTAGAAATTCCATCAAGCATGAGTTTGAGATGACAAACCTAGGCTTAATAAAGTATTTTATCGAAATTGAAGTTACCCAATTATTATATCTTATCTTCATTTCTCAAGGCAAATATGCCAAAGATATTTTGAGGAGGCTTAGAATGGATATTAGTAAACCAACCATCACTCTAGTTGCAACAAGTCTGAAATTGAGTAATAAGGATTGCAACAACAATGTGTATTCAACATTCTAAAAGAGCTTAGTTGGCAATCTCATGTATTTGATAACCACCAAACCTGACATTATGTATACAATGAGTTTAATCAGCAAATTCATGGAGGGAACAAAGAACACTCACTTGCAAGAAAGAAAAGGAATATTGTAGTGTGTCAATGGGACCAAAGACCATGGGATATTTTATGCAACATCAAATAAGCTTGAGCTTGTTGACTTCACAAATAGTGATTGGGTTGGCAATATTGATGATCAAAAGAGCATTTTTGGATACACATTCCATCTTGGATTAGGTGCAGTCCCATAATCATCCATGAAACAACCCATTGTTGCACTATCTACTACTGAAGCAAAGTATGTTACCATAACTTTAGTCACATGTCAAAGAGTTTGGCTGAGAAGAATATTAGGTGATTTGAATCATCAATAGAAAGGGTCAGCTATAATATTTTGTGATAATAACTGTCCAAGGATCCAGTATTTCATGGCAAGAGCAAGCACATTGATATACGATATCATTTCATTAGAGATTTGGTGAAAAATAATGAAATTGAATTATTGTTTTGTAGGTCCAAAGAGGAGGTTGCAAACATCTTCACAAAACCTTTAAAGGAGGATGATTTTAAAATTCTGAAGGAATTGTTAGGTTTCAAAGCTTTTGTAAAATCTAGCTTAAGGGAGGATGTTGAAAATTAATCTAGATTTCACCTACCTCTAACAGATCTCTAGTAAATATTATTTTTTGGGAATGATAGAATCCATCACCATGAGCATTTGCATTTACTTGTGGTAGTTATAGGTGTTCGGTGATAAGAGTACCGCCCGTCCATTAATTAATTTGTTAGATAATTTTTTTCCCTCCTTCCTCAACTATATATATGAGTGCCAGGCATGATTTCATTTTTCATGGAAGTGGAGAAAATTATTGGAGAAGAAGAGCAAAGAGTTGCTAAAGCAATAGCGTGGTGGAAAATCATAAGTGTTAGTGGGAAGAGGAGTGAGCCACTTAGGGAAGTGCAAACTATAGCCTTTCAAAGGATATGAAATCCTTCTATGTGAAGAATGGAAACCTTTGATGTATGTTTTTGTTTGTTAAGAAGCATTTTTGTAGAAGTCTCGATTATTGGGAAAAGTCACTTTATTAGAAATAGTTTGGAAGAAATAATTTCAATTGTTGTGAAAGTGTCTTAGGGTAAAAAATTTGCGGTAACTTAATTTTATAGTGAATATTTACATTTTCATCTCGTTGAGTGTTTTTATTTGAGTGGTACTTTATTTTATGCTAAAGTCTCGATTATTGCAAAAGTTTGCTAAATTGTGTAAAAGTTTGTTTTATCTTTCCACCGTGTGTCCTTCATTAACCAGAGTCACAACCCATCCATTTTGTATATATAAATATATTATTTAATGAGAAAGAATCAAAGTTGTGTGTGGAGACTTTTACAAGTGATCAATCGTCTTGTTTTTCCAATTATGAACTTTCATTTAGTTTTCCTAGCTCAATAGCCCAACTTACATTTATGCACTACCGTCATTTGAATCTCAATAAACTTCTTCAGCTTTCCCATGAAGTCAAAGAAGTTATTTATTGGGAAGAGCCATATTTAAATACTATTATTTCAAGTAAGGTTACCCAAAGGTTTACAAATCTTGATAAAGAAAAAATTCTTGACATCAACAATAACTTGTTATCAATTTTTTTAGCAAATTTCAATCAATTAAGATCCTCAATATATTTAGAACCAAGTGAGAATGAAGAACTTGATGAACTGCCTCTTTTTTTGAAAAATTATTATTTCAAAGTTAAAGGCTGCTACCAAATGGAAAAAATATTCACAATGTATCACAAGAAAAATATGGAGACTCTTTTATGTCTACCTACACAAGTCATACCTAACTTTTGCTTAAACTTGATGCACTCTTTAAGGTAACATTGTGCTAGACAACTATGGAAATATTGAGGTATTGTTTTATCTTCTTGAATGTCTAATGAATCTAAATGTTGGAATCTACTACAAGCTACAAAATGTTTCAAGTACGTGTCATATAATAAATTTGGAGACCCATGATTTGTCTTTATGAAGAGGTTTAAACATGCTCTTCCAAAAGATATTATTAAATATTAAAGGTTTTTAAAATTGGATAAACCCTCCATTGTGATTGATATGAAAAAGTTGGAGATATTTGATCCACTACTGGAATTAGACACACTCTTTTAATAATGTTGACTTTAGTTTTCCATGACAAGCTTGAGGAATTGGTAGCTTGTCCAGAAGTTCTCACTCATATCAATGTTAGGTGCTTCTATGAACCATAAAAATTCTTCAATATGTCTCATATTAAAAATTTGAAGACTCTTGAATTGTCTTTGTATAAGTCTTAACTTCTGCAATTGTACTACATTATGATTTTCTTGAGGAATTTCTCTCTTCCAAACTTCTTATTATTCTCAAATTTGGATGCTACTACAATATACAAAAAATCTCTAGTATATCTCATGTGATAAATTTGGTAAACCTTGATTTGTATTCATGCAAAATCATTACTCAAATTTCACATTTAACCTTCATGTAATATCTGATAGAACTCACACTTAAAGATTAAGAGGCTTGAGGAATTGCAATCTCTTTCAGAATGTGTTGTTAGTCTTAACATTAAATCTTGCTACAAGTTGTAATTTTTTAGGCATGTTTATTATTTGATATTTAAAAGTGATATCTCCTCAATTGTATTCCTTAAAATTTTTTTACTCAATTTTTGAATTGGATGACACAATATTCAAGAGGAAGTACACTAGACTAATGTCCTAAGCTTGATAAATTGTGAAAATAAATCACATTAGACTACTGGTATATGCTATAGAATCTCAAGAGGACTCTCACCAGAATATTGTGATAACACTAAAAAACTCCCAAGACTACTATTACAAGCTTGAGAAATCATTACATGAACATTTCCTGCATCATCTCTTGCTTTTTGGAAAAAATTGTATTTGCCCTTCTACTAGTGTGTTGAAGAGTATAGTAGATAATGACCATTAATCATTAGAAGCAATGCTGTTGAATAGAGCACTTGTATAGAACATGCCAAGAGCATGTAATAAATTGAACCAATTCTGGAATGCATTGGAATTCCATATGCAAAGTATGGAACTCACAATGTTTTTAAATACCTACAACTATGTGACCATAGGCCTCATAGTCTCATTCTGGTTTATATAATTAAAAGCCTATTGATTTTGATTCATGCTTCTTAGGAACTACAGTCACATTGTATATCCAAAATTTTTGCAACCCTTTCCTTCAGGCTAATGGATTCGTGCCTGAAAGGGGGAGGGAAAATGATGTGCCTACACCTCAGACGAGAAGCACTTGAGTTGTGCTCTCCTTGGTGTTTATCGATGAATTAGGTGGGGTTCACCAGGAAACACTTCAATGATGGTTTCCATGCCTAGGTAAGGTGGGTGTTTGATGGATTCATTGATTTACACACACCTAAGGTTTGGCCAAATGCAGCTATACCTAACTATATGCACTTCAAATTTCTATGAAAACAATGGTATACAAATTAACTAAAAAGCTTGTAAATTTAACTAAGATGCAATGATTTTGTAGATTTTGAAAGCAAAAGATGAAGTCTATGCTAACAAGTGTATATATATATATATATTTTCTTTTGTGTTTTCAAACTAGTGAAATTGATGCAAAAAGCAATAAGACTAAGTTTATGTTTTGTCTTTTTCTTTTGAGTTTTTCAACTAGTGTGATTGATGCAAAAGCAATATAACTAAGTCTGTTTTTTTTTGTCCTTTTTTTTGAGTTTTTCAACTAATGTGATTGATGCAAAGGCAATATAAATAAGTGTATTTTTAATCTATTCTTTCTTTTCTCTTTATGAAAATACTTTTGAAACAGAATAATACAAAATTAAAGCATGGAAAACTGAAAGGAATTCTGAATTAGACCCTTACCTAATATGGATGTTTGTCATTAGATGGATTTGGATTTGTCAGAGTGCATTTAGGTCTATCAAAGCAAATTTGAATTTGTCAGAGTGAATTCAGATTTGTCCAAAAACAAAATTGGAAACACAAAGCATTTATCTGAATATGTTTAGATCCTGTAATTTCATAATAGAACACTAAAGTTTGTGATTAGTGGTGAGGGATTTGCTTCAGCCACTGCATCAGTAGCATGATAGTCATATCCCCTCGATCCCTTCAAAAAATTGTAAGAAAAACAATTGATTTCTAGATCTAATACATAAAACATATGTATTTGATAAGAAAGTAATAAAGTAGTTTAAAGTTATAGTAAAGGGGATAAGGCTTATAATGACTAAAGGAAGTAAAGCATAAATCACTATGATAAAATCGAGGCTAAAATATTATCCCCATCAAGTGTCTATGCGAATTCGGATGCTCCTAGAAAATTTGGAAGGTTTCAAATTTGTTCAAACTTGCAATATCTAGATTTAGAAACTTGCAATGATCAGATTTAGTAAATTAAAGAGCAATTTTAAAAGCCTTTCAACAAATTTGAAAGGCTTCAAATTAGTTCAAAAACTTGCAACATGATAAATATTTGAAAATAATCAAAATACATGGGTTAAGGATACTCATTATCGTCTCGAATAACATCTGGAATGATGATGGGATGGCGATATCTCTTCAGAACCTATAATAACAAATAAAATGTTCTCCACTCTAAGCTCTTACAAAAATCATCATTAGATTCGTCTAGGGATAGCGTGCAACATTTAACATCTAAGGTCGATCATGGAAATAGGGAGAGAGAGGAAGATAGATCGGATCGGTTAGAAAAATTTAGAAATTTCCAATCTAGGCGAATTCGAATGGTTTCGAATTCGTTGAAAATCCAAGTTTGCCTAGATTGGAGCTAAAATCCAAATGATGCATAGATTTTAGGTGCACGTTTGATTTGATTAAATTCAAACGGTTCCAAATTTGTTAGAATCATCCAAATTTGCAAAAAAATATGGGAAGGATAAGATTTGGTTTTAACTAGCATGGAAACTAAGGCAAACATCTAAATGGGGGAAGACATATTGCTAAGGAGGGACAACATTTTTGCTAGGGAGTCTAGGAATTTTGAAAGTGTGTCAAAATTCCATGACTACATTTTACCCCCTCTTTGGCGCATTTATGAGAAATAAATGTGTTAAAGAAAGATGTAGCTGAAAGAGGAGTTACATTGTAAAGTAACAATTTTATACATATTTTCTTTTATTATTTATTATCTAGGGTACCCCCTTCGAGTTTTGTGAAAAATTCAAAATTTGTTACAAAACTCAAAATTTGAAGAAAAAAGGGAGGGGTATAAATAGAGAATTAGGGTAAAACCCTAATTCATTTTTACCCTTCCATTTATAGTTTTTTCTCTAGATAAAATGGTGGCTCCTCTTCATTGGGTGGACACAGTACAAGCCAGAAGCAACAGAGTGGGCGTAAGGATACGGGTAAGCCTTTCTATGGCCTCAAATTTAGGTGCATTTTTTGGCTTATTTTCTAGATTTTTAGCACGATCTACCATTGCATGGATGAAAACTACAAATTCATACTGTTTCAACAAATTTAGATGTCTGAATTCATCTAGATAGATATCCAAATTCATGAATTCAGGTGGCTTCCAATGATTTTTTTTATCCAAATTTGATTGGAAGGAGTCAGAATTCATAAATTTGGTTGTGCAAAAGGCAAATTTGGTCGTTCAAATCTATTTTTGCATGGCTTCAAATTTGCAAGTTGTTTTGAATTTGCAAATAAGGTCAAAATTTTCAAATTAAGTCCAAATTTGTAAAAAAGGACAAAAGTATATTTTGTAAATCATTGCTTTTGTGAATTTTGATGTTTTTTGATTTAAGATTATAATATTTTACTAATTATTGCTTTTATTTTTGGTTTTGCAGTGAGGTTCTCTTAAGAACCGTGAGTGGCGGTATAAGGGTTTTGATGAGCATGTCAAAGGCCTGAGTGGTAATGACAGATTAGTTCTAGAGGTGGTAGGGCTTCGACATGTGGCTGAGATGCCATGGATAGAGGTAGACTATTCTCTGCTTACTGCACTAGCGGAGAGATGGTATCCGAGATCCTCTACATTTTGGTTACCCATAAGGGAGATGACTCTGACTTTGGAGGACGTATGGAGGATCCTCTGGGTTCCTATCAAGGGTCAGTTTGTATATCAATCGATGACCTAGGCTCAGGTGATGCAGCGATTGATAGGGGATCCATATTTTTTGATTGAGTAGAGCAAGGTCAACATCGAGGGACTGATAGCTATAGAGGGAGTTTCCATACTGATAGAGGTGTTATCTAGGATAGTTGTAGGGTTACTGTCATGCCATCAGAGTGGATGACATATCCCATAGGCCTTGGCTGGTGTAGTGGTAGATATGTAATATTCTAGCCAATAGTTTGCATGGGGACCATACATACTCTATCACTTATACATGACATTATTTAATGTCATGTATAAGAAGGGTCATAGCCTAGTCCTCACAAATTTACTATAGGTATGGTGTTGGGAGCACATTGTAGTGAGGAGACCAGAGGGGCTTCCTCATCAGTAGATAGAGGAGGGACAACCTATTATATTCCATTGGGGCCTTGCAGGAGGTCGAGGGAGGAGGATGAGTGGCCTAGAGGAGGTCAGGCAAGAAATTGATGAGATGACTACGCCTCACATCTATTAGAGACCTTAGCGAGGACACCCTAGCTAGGATGAGGATAGGGAGGAGTTGGCTCACATGTGATGAGTGTGATGGCTATGGATGGAGAAGGGAGAGATAGAGTTACATCAGGCTGATAACATGCAATGCCAATTTAGGATAGTGCAAGGAATTCCCTCGATAGGGGATTTTCCATATCGATAAGTGACTCGTGATCCTACGATAGCTAGTGGGGTACATAATCTTATTCAGTTCATAGAGTCAGATGAGGATGATCCTGTAGTCGCACTTCTAGAGGTAGATGATGTGGGAGTAGGGGATGGGTACCATGAGTGGTATGCTACCATCCTCCCTGCTAGGATCACATGGGAGAGAGGCATGGTAGATCAAGTACAATGAGCCTATCAAGAGGTCTGCTAGACAGAGATCTACCAAACTACAATAGGGGGAGAGATAGAGGACATAGAGGAGAGAGGTCCTCAAATGAGAGGAGGTAGGTAGAGACAGAGGTCCTCTCGGTAGGAGAGGGTCCTTCAGATTGAGGGAGGGAGTGGTTAGCAGTAACAGGTTGGATCCCCACAATGGTAGGTACCCCCACTAGAGTAGGCTACACTATCTCCTTAGTAGGAGGCCCCTTCAACTCCTCGATAGGACTCACCTAAGAAGGGCATTGCTATGGAGGTTGGGGAGTCGAGCAACGCAGGAGAGGTGGTTGCTCTATGAGTAGAGAATTCTAGTTTGAGGAGTTAGATTGGTATTCAGGTGAGCTAGATTCAAGTATTAAAGGCATAGATTACACGGTCATAGGATCTACTAGGAAAAACCCAGACTTAGTTGTCCTAGTCTTAGGCATAACTGGCACAAGTACAGGGATAGGGACTATCACATCAAACAAGGAGTGGAGATTTAGGCTAGTCCTCAGAAGTAATTAATTATTGACAGAGGTGGTCACGACATCATAGCATGTGGTCTTCTACTAGACACTGTATTTTTAGTTAGTTCTTGAGGGTCAGAGGGTTCCATTACCTCTAGAGTTTACCCCTTTGAGTCATGCGAGATCATCTTCTAGGATAGTGTCTAGGGCTCCTCTGTTTTAGGCACCCAGACCACCACCTGATGATAGCCAAAGCTCTAGAGGGTCTAGGGGATGATATACTAAGGTTTTTTTTATGGTATACCCCCTAGTGACTGAGTATACCGATTTTTATTGTGGCATACCAGTCGATTACTTATATCTTATGAGAGAGAGTATATATATGACTATTGTTGTTTTCCTTTGGTATTTTGATTTTTTATGGTTGTGTGTAATGCAAAATATGATTTATTATTTTTGATGATTCTATATAATCATGCTTATGGTCATGTTTGATTGCTAATGTTTCTTTTATCATGCTTAATCAAGATATCATTGTAGGAAAGTGAAATGTGATTTGATGTAATTGGTAATGTAGTGTGATTAAATTTTTTGTAGAAGAAATATTGTTTGGAAAATGTACCCTTACGATTTTGATCAATCAACAATAGACCTCGAGGATGTGTGCTTGTATATGACCATTTATGGAGGCTACCCCTCATGTTGGTCATGAAGTAGATCCTGTATGAGGTTTTGTTGTATTGCTAACATCGAAGGGTTGTGGTCCAAAAAGTAGTTTGAGATTTGTTGATTGAAAGTGATATAGTTGATGATAAGTAATGTGTGATCTTAAATTTAATTTTGATTTAAATTTAAGAGAAGTACAATGTAATGAGGGTGATTAAGCATGAAAAATAGGATAGAGGACTTGCGCTAGGCATAATATTCCTAGTGTGAAGTAAATGAAGAGATTTTATTTAGGGTTATCTCATGCCATCATCGTGAAGTCTATATGCAACTACATGACTAAGCAATTATGTATGATCAATGTAAATTTTTATATATGGCAATCAATCATGCAATATGATGAAATGAATGCATTGTACTAGGTGGTAGATATGAGATGCAAGATTAATTGGTTTTAGGGCCAATTGCTTATGCTAATAGTCATACAAATCCATGAGGATATAGTGACTTTTGCTAATCAAAACTCAAGGAGAATATTGGTCATTTTAGAATGAAATCAAATTTATCAAGAACCAGTGTGTGATTTGTGTATTCATTTTCCATCTTGATCTTAATTATGATACAAAATCTCTCAAGGATCAAATGTGTGTGCTTATGAAGTTCATTTACCAATTTTGAGTAAGGTAATGATGCAAACCGACTTTAAGAACCAATGTGTGTGCAAATGATGAATTCATTTACTATGATTTTATGTATGCGGTTGGACTTAACTACTTTGTAATACAAGCCACCGAAATCTAGCTTATCCACAAGCGGACATTGGTCTGTACAAAATAAGGTCGCTAATGTGATAGACATGTCACCACGCGTAAGACTACCCCATTTCCAGGCGGGTTTCATTCAACCCATTGTTGTAATGGGGATCACCCCATGATTTTCAAATAACTGAGGAATTCCAAGGATTCAAGCTCATTACCCCCTTCTTTTCTTTTGATTTTTAGGTAGGGATTCTTGCTCATTTTTTGAACAAGGGGATTTATTTGCTTTGTAGTATTTTTTTTTATGGGATACTTGCTCAGATTAGTGTAAGAGCAAGGGATTTTATTTGGGTAGGGGGAGCTTGTCCTTTTGTCAATTCTCAACATTCTAGACCATGCGCATAATAGGATAGCAAGGGAAAACTTTTCACTTAAGGAGCTAGGACTACTATGTAGCATCATCTTTCCTAGTGCAAAATCATTTTTAAGATGTGTAAGTGTGTTTTGGTTCAAAAGTGGTAGAATCAGTTTCCAAAACTCAAAATTTTCTTAATGAAGAATAGTGATTTTGGTTCAAGAGAGATTTATAATCAATATCAAGAATCAAGATTTTATTAAAGTGTAAATCTTGTGAGTGGTTCAAGATAACCTCTAAATTCTTTCGAAAGAAATCAAGATTGACAATGAATTTTGACAACATCGGTCTAATATTTAAGTAGGATAGTAACTGGATGTGACCATATGCCATATGCAATTGGACCAAAAATTTATTTTAATAAATATAGGATAAAGGGAAGTAAATGAAAGATGATTTATATGAGATGGTTGTGATTATGATTAAAACTAAATGCAAGCAATGTATGTACAAGATATTGACAACTATGTACAATGGTGAAACTTGATTTTATGCATAGTATCTTTTAAGGTGCATTATATTCATTGGTTCCTTAAGGTATTTTCCATCTAAGGTAGCCAAATGATATGCACCTGATCCAAATTTAGTAGTGATGATAAATGGACCTAGCCAATTTGGTTGAAATTTTCCTTTAAGATCGGTTCGAGCATTGGTATTTTTCTTATTTTCTTTAAGAACTAAATCACCAACCTCAAAATATCGAGTATGAACTTTCTTTGAGTATGACCTTTTGAGTTTTTCTTGATAAGCGTAAATATGCTCTAAAGAATTTATACACTTTTCATATAAAAGTTCCAGCTAAATTAGTCGTCTAGCACGATATTCATCTCCTACTTCAGCGTCTTGAAGTAAAATACCTAAAGAAGGTACTTCAAGCTCAAAAGGAAATACAACTTCGATATCGTATACTAGGACAAAGGGAGAAGCACCTGTAGGGGTTCAAACACTGGTCCGATAAGCCCATAAGGCTGGATACAATTGAGTATGCCAATCCCATCTTGACTTATTAACCAATATTTTTAGGATCTTGATTAAAGTTTTATTGGATGCTTCAACTTGGTCATTTCCTTGTGGATAGTAAGGAGTAGACCATCTATGTTGGATTTTATATTTTGCACAAAGCTTTTGTATGTCTTTATTTTTGAAGCATGTTCCATTATCAGAAACAAGTGTAGAGGGAATCCCAAATCTATAGATGATTTGATTAAAAATAAATTTAGAGACTTGGGTTCATGTGCAAGAAGCCAATGGCATAGCTTCTACCCATTTTGTGAAGTATTCAATTGTTGTTATAATGAACTTATGACCATCAGATGAAATTGGATTAATCTTCCCAATAATATCTAGGCCCCATTTTGAAAAAGACCAAGGGGAAGAAATGGCTTGAAGTTCTTGAGCAGGAGCATGGACAAGATTTGCGTGTCACTAACATTTGTCACATCGATGCACATAATCATTAGCATCCTTTTCCATGGAGGGCCAAAAATATCCCATTCGTAGGAGTTTTTTGGCTATGGCACCACCACTAAAATGACCTCCGCAAGATCCATCATGCACTTCACTTAGTGCCTTCTTGGATTCAACTAGGTTGAGGCATCTCAGTAGGATACCTTCAAAATATATTTTATACAAGGTGCTTCCAATGATTATAAAATGAACAACTCATTTACGCAATAGTCTTCGTTGATTCCTATCTAGGCCATCTAGGAATAATCTATTTTGGAGAAAGTTGAAGATATCCCCATACCATGGTTTTGAAGATGTTTCTTCAATTACGAAGACATCCAAGGGTGCTAAGCAAGATTCTAATGATGTGGGTTCCCGGAGTTGGTAAATGATGATAGTAGCATGATCATCATCCAACTCTAAAGGAATAAGAGAAGGCAACTACTACCATAGCATCAGTAGAATGGTTACTAGTACGAGGGATAGCTTCTATAGTAACTTTATCAAATAAAGATATAAGTTTTAAAACATATTCTTTATAAGGATGGAGTTTCTCATCTCAGGTTTGATAAATATTATTAATTTGATTTACCATGAGTTGTGAGTCTCCAAAAATTGATAAGGTTTTTATATTCAAGGCCAAAGTTACTTGTAACCCAAGAATCAAGGCTTCATATTCTATTGTGTTATTTGTGTAGGAAAATTGGAGTTTGAAATATAATGGGATAAGTTATTTTTGTGGAGACACCAATATGATGCTTGCACCTACGCCACTCATACAATGGGCTCCATAAAAAAATAGAGACCAAGAATCTAAATGATCACCTTCTAAATTAAGGCATTCATCTGGAAATTCTATTGTTAAAGGATGAGTAGATTCAAGAGGGGCAGCAACAAGTTGATCTACTATGACTTACCCTTTAATGGACTTCTAACCAATAAAGGTTAGGTCAAACTCACTTAGAGAGAGAACCCATTTTGTTGCTCATCCTGATAAATAAGGTCTACTCATCAAGTATCATAATGGATCAAATTTTGCGATGACAAATATTTTTTAGCTAAGCATATAGTGGCACAGCTTCTACATAGAGAACACAATAGCTAGAAAATTTTTTTCTAAGGGTGTGTAATGAGTTTCATAGCTTACCAAAGTTTTGCTTATGTAATAAATGGCTCATTCTTTCTTATCCTCATCATGTTGCACTAGCATTGCTCCTAACGCAAGCTCTGAGGTAGAAATGTATAAGATAAAAGGATGTTCTAGCCTAGGTGGAACAAGCACTAGCGGTGTAAGAAGATATGTCTTAAGAGCTTCAAAGGCTTCTTGACATTCATCATCCCATTGAAAAGGGTATCTTTCTTAAGTAGCTTAAGAAAAGGTTGACATTTATCTACCAATTTGTCAATGAAATGATGGATGGATTGGAGCTTACCCTATAGACTTCTGAGTTTTGTTAAAGTTTTTGGTGGTGGCATATTGATAATAGCCTTGATTTTGATAGGATCTATCTCTATACCTCGCATAGATACAATAAATCCCAATAATTTACCATATTTCACTCCAAACACACATTTATTCAAGATTTAAACGAACTTTATATTCATGAAGCCTATTAAAGACTCATCATAAATCAAGAATGTGATCTTCCTCCTTAATAGACCGAGCTATGATGTCATCCACATAATCATGCAAAATATCATACATCATGTCATGGAATACATATGTCATAGCTCATTGATAAGTTGCCCCTGCATTATTTAAACCAAAAGGTATTACTTTCCAATAGAAAGTCCCCCATGGTGTAATGAAGGCAGTTTTGGGTTGATCTTCTGGTGCTATACGAATTTGGTTGTATCCTAAAAATCCATCCATAAGGGATAACATCCCACTTCCTACCGTGAAGTCAATAATTTGATCCATATTAGGAAGGGGAAAGTCATCTTTGGGACATGCAACATTGATGTCCCTAAAATCAGTACATACTCTGATTTTAGTAGCCTCTTTTTTGGATACTGGAACAACATTAGATATCCAATCAGAATAGTCGATAGCTTGAATGAAATTGACATCTAAAAGTTTTTGTAATTCTTCTTTAACCAACAAGGCTACTTTAGGATGCATTTTTCTAAGTTTTTGTTTTACAGGTTTAGCATCAGGATGAACCACTAAGTGGTGCATGACTACAGAAGGATCTAAGTCAGGCATATCTATGTATGTCCATGCAAAGATGTCAGGGTATTCTGTAAGAAGTTATGTGTATTTACTTTGTTCTTCTTTGCCCAAGGCAACTCCAATTTTAACCATGTGAGGATTAGTTTCTATTCCAATATTAATTTTCAAGATATCTTCTACCACAATGCTCAAATCCCTTTCAAAGTTAGGAGGGGTGGGTGAAACACCCATTTCCTGAAGTTCTTCTAGGGATAATTTGGCTAACTCATCTTGTGTGGTTGTTGTTTGAACATGAGCTATGCATGGGATAGACCCATCAAATAAGAAACTATTCCGCATAATTTCTTCATGAGAGATGTCATAAAATATGTCTCCTTCTACACACTCATCTGGAGTGGCAATTATTTCTGGATGTACTACCGATAGCATATTGCAAGAAAACAAATGAGATTTTCTTTTAATATTCCAAAAATATTTTTTATTTTCTAAATATTCCCCATATGTGATTAGGTGATCATCTTCATCGAAGGGGAAAGGTTGAGATTTTGTAGGGATATAGCCTATACCACATCAGGTAGGCCATTCCTCCACCTCAAAAGGTTCACGTATGCCATTTTCAAAATGACCTAAACCTTTACCCTTATACCCCATATCACACATAATTTGCTTAGATTTTATATATCTATTGGAGAAATAACATTGGGAAAAACTATTTTCATCAAATGTAAAGCTCATTTGCTTAATGTTGATTTTGTCTAGGGAACATCCCATAGAAATAAAGGTACAATTTCCAACATGATATATATTTCCCTGTTTGTGAGGTAAACCTATAGTACGCAGGGATGGTGGTAATTGAGACAAGACAATGGAGTCTTGTATAGCAAAATTAGCATGTTCTGTTGGAGCTAATATGGTGGATAAATCTGGTAAAGCCTCATCTATAAGAGGGTATGATGTAGAAGGATCATTATCACTAGAAGGTATAGGTATGTCAGAAGGAGATGATGATTCAGGTGTTGGTAGAGAAGACTTAGGGGAATTAGGTGCCAATGATGATAAGGTCAGAAAAAAAGGAACATTAATGGGTTCCACCATGGCACACATTTCAAAAGGTCTAGGATCTCCATGAATGGTGACCAATTGATTTTTAAATTCAAATTTTACACATTGATGCAAAGTAGAGGGGACTGCCCTCATTGCATTGATCCAAGGATATCCTAGAAGAATGTTGTATGATGTTGGACAAGATACAACAAAAATGGACGTGTCCAAAATCCTAGGACCGACTTGTAATGGAATGGATATCACACCACAAGATTCTTGGGTTTCATCATTAAAGGCTTTAATAATCATTTTAGTTCTTCTTAAATCTTCATTTCTGAATCCGAACCTTTTGAAAAAGTCATAAGTACATATGTTCAATGATGAGCCATTATCAATCAATACTCTTTTAACACACACATCCCCAATTAATGTTGTTATGTATAGAGGATTATCCCTATGCATACTCTGAGGAGGAATATCTTTGTCATGAAAATCAATGTAGTCAGTTCCATGAGAAACCACAATGTTGACTATGGCAGTTGGCTCTATGTCCTGAGGTACCATCATTTGACTTAAGGTATTCATTAATTCTTCCCTATGAACAGATGAAGTCCTAAGAAGATCAAGAAGAGAAATCCTAGTTGTTGTATTAGCTAGTTATTCATTGATATCAAAAGGAGTTTTTTGTTGAGGTCAAACTAAATTATTCCCTTTATGAGGTGGTTTTAGAACAAAAGGAGGTTGATCCATATCATTTGGTTGAGTTTGAGGTTGAGAATTTTGAGCTTGGGCCTATTGCCTAGTAATGGTCCCAATTGTACCCACAATATTGCTTGATTGATGTGATGATTATGGAATAATAAATAGATTGGAAGAATCAAACTAAATAGAGTGAGATCTAGCAGTTGAAGCTTATTCTATGGAAAGAAGTTATTGTGAAGAGGGACGAGTTGTTATCATTCTTGGAAATGGTTCTTCTAGAATTAGAAAATATGTGATGGGTAGGATTAGTTTTGATTCATCTTCTAAACTATTGGAGTGAAGAGAACTAATGTCTATCTTAGATTCTGAGTCACTTTCTATGTGTTTTGAGGATGAAGATTGTAATTCTCTTCCTTGAAATTTCTCAATTGTAATAATGGATTGAGTAGGCACAAATATAGTTTGTGAGAGTTGTGATGGTAAGTAATTACTAACCGTTCCCACATAACATGTTGGATGAGGCACAATCTTATAATCTAGTTGATTCACAACTTCCTTACCACGATTGGGTAATGGATTTTGGAAGATGTCTAGATTTTGATTAACATTTTGTGCCTATTGTTTTTGTGCGTTTGTTGGAGGATTAGCATTTGGTGGAGGACTTTCCACTTCCAACTTTCCATTGTCAATTAAATCTTGCACCAAGTGTTTTAGTCTTCTACAAGTGTTGGTTGGATGTCCATCAACTTGATGGAAATCACAATGTTGGTCTGGTCTATACCAAGGTTGAGAGGTGTCGGGTTGTCGTATCTCTAGCAATTTTATCAAACCTCTTTCTACCAATTGTGGTAAGACCATTGTCAAAGGTTGATTCAACCTTGTGAAATTCCATTGTGGAGGTTTTTGAGGTGCTTTTAATACAAACTTCTTTGTGGTTTCTATGGTATTAACATTTGGAGGAGGTCTATTATCTGTGACCCCATCACCTACCACATGCTTGTTCTTATATTGATTTTTAGATGACTTATCTTCATCCTTCCTTTTAAATTGTCCTCTTCTGATAAGGGCTTCTTCCACCCTTCTTGCTAAATCGATAGCTTGATCAAAAGAGGTTATAGTAGCAGTGGCTAACTCATAGGATAATTGTTCTTGTAGGTTTCCAATGAAGATTTCTAGCATTTCTCTTGGAGGTAGAGCAAAATGTAATTTGCCCAAGAGTTTTCTCCATCGAGCTAGAAATTCTATGAAACTTTCTTCTTTCCCTTGTTTTAAGTTGTACAAATCCTTAATTGTGACATGCCTTTCTATGTAGGCACCAAATTGATGCACAAATAACTCCGTAGTTTCTTCGAAGTTTCTTAAGGAGTGTGTTGGTAGTTGGTAATACCATTCCAAAGCCATACCTCCTAAGCTTTTTGAGAATATTTTTAGCAACAACATGTCATCATATGAAATATCATGACAAGTTATCCTAAACATACGAAGATGTTCAATTGGATCTTTGATCCCCTTATAAATCGGTAGAACCGGCATGGGGAAGTGTTTAGGATATGGTCTAGCGGCAACAAAAGGATCCAATGGTTGGTTACACATTTTCTTATAGTTGTATGTGGGGTGATAAGGGTCTATTTGATCTAATCATGAAGCTAATTGTTTGACTATAGCTTCAATATGGTGTGGTTGCCCATTGTGTCTATTTTGTGCCACTATGTTTGCATAGGGAGGGTAATATGTAGGTTGTGCTGCCACATAAGGAGTTGGAATGGTAATACTATTATGCATAGGGTTCGAAGTAGGAGGATTTGTGAGCTTATAAGGAGTTGTATTTTGTTGAGAGATTGGTTGAGAAGAAGTAGGGATTTGCACATTTTTATTTTTTTGAGATGTAGAAGTTTGAGCAAATCGATTATTAAAATATTGAGAAAGGAAGTTATTATTGATGGAGGAAGAAGGTTGTTTTTGGGTGGAGGTAGTTGTAGTGGCCACAAAAATAGGTTTGTGTTGTGGTGCCACAAATGTTTGAATTTGAGAATGGACCTCTTGAGAAGGTGTAATTTGGGTGGTACCTAAGGAATGATCATTATGAGTGGCATGTTGTAATGGGGTATCTCCCACATATATCTCTGGTTTTGGGTGAAGTTGAAAGGCTTCTTCTAAAGCTGCTTCCATTGAAAAATCACCTCTCTTGAGTTGATCTTCTATTTCAAAGGCATTAGCAATAGCAGATCGATTATGATTTAAAAATTCATAGAAGTGTTGCACAGATTCAAAATGGACATCCCCTTGAGGTCCCATTTTAGGGTCAAAAGGGTCAATTATTTCATCTTCTTCATTTTTTTCTATTTGTGCTACTTGTTCTTCTTGAACTTCTTCTATCTCAGTTTCGGTATTAGGGTTTTCAGTATCCGACTCCCCTTCGGAGTCGGTTGCCACTTATTTACCATTCCTTAAGGTTTTAGGCATATTTTTTTTTTCGATGCTACTCCTAAGTTTTTTTTATATTATATTATATTAAATTAAAAAAATTTTCTTACTAAATATTTACACAATCTTAAATGATGAAGCTAGGTGACTTAATCCTCTTGAAAGAGTTTATGAATGTCATTGATAGGCTCTAGATCTTCTGGATTCATAAAGTGCTCTTCTTCGAAAATAAAATCCTTTTGCAAAAGGTGAATGAAGTGAACAAGAGTAAGATTATTGATTCCAGAAGTAGGAGGTTGGAATTGGAGTTCATGGTAGAAATATCGAAAGAGAACTACTCTAGGTGCCTTATGGTATCTTCTATTTTGCTCAAAGGTTACTTCCTTATCTTCTAGGTGTGCTAGGAATTTGTGAACAGTTAACGATTCTTCAAAGTAACTTTCCCAAGGGTAAACTATGGAATGGACAATAGCCCTTTTGTTCGCTAACCAACATTCACAACTCCTTTTAATCTCGAAATAAGGGGAGTAATAATCTACACCTAAGGCTTTTGTAATATCAATCCTCTTAATTTATTTTAATTCCTCAGACCTAGTCTTGACCAAATCGAGGTTATGCCACAACTCACCCCAACATTCTCTATCGTATAGGGTGTTCACTTCTTGTTCTATAAATAGCCTCCTAAGATCAATAAGTGTGGAATCTCTAGCACTATTGTCCACCATTTAATTTTTATTTTTTTATTTATTTATAAAAATCATAGTAAAAACAAAAAGAAAAATGAAAAAACTTCAAATCAAAACAAGATTTTTCTCCTAACTAAGGGTTTATTTTCGAACCATTTTGAAAGTTGTAGGCCAAGTTGTCTCATTTTTCAATTAGGATTTTCACCTGGATGCCCACATACAAACGCTTGGTGATGAAGTCCAAGCCATGATGAAGCCCAAGTTCTACCAGTCCTCACCCAATTCACCATGGGCAGTGATACACCTCAAAAGAGATGTGTGCTATTTTCCATGGCTATGATGGTTGTTGGACCGATCAATTTTTAAAATCTTGATTAAAGTTTCAAGTTTTTTGGGTACAGGTGAAAGGATAATCCCTTTTGGAAGGTCCGTAAGCCTTCACTGTATATCCCATTATGTCCAGACCAGCCGAAGCTACAAAAAATACATCGTATGTGGTTCTTTTTAGGACAATGATGTGAAAAGAAAAAATAAAAGAATATGATTTGGTTCAATTGAAAACTTATCTATTTTATATGGCTTAATCTAAAACACACAAGTTTAAATGATATTTTTTAGTTTTTTTTTTAAAACAAAGAAAAAACAATAATTTCAAAATGATGGTGTTTTCACGTCGAGTTCACCAAAGAATGTAGACCCAAAATTTTTGCACCCCTTTCCTTCAAGCTAATGGATCCACACTTGAAAGGGGGAGGGAAAATGATGTGCCTACACCTCAGATGAGAAGCACTTGAGTTGTGCTCTCCTTGGTGTTTGTCGATGAATTAGGTGGGGTTCACTAGGAAACACTTCAATGGCAGTTTCCACGCCTAGGTAGGGTGGGTGTTTGATGGATTCTTTGATTTGCACACACCTAAAGTTTAGCCAAATGCAACTATACCTAACTATATGCACTTCAAATTTCTATGAAAGCAATGGTATACAAATTAACTAAAAAGCTTGTAAATTTAACTAAGATGCAATGATTTCTTGTAGATACTGAAAGCAAAAGGTGAAGTCTATGCTAACAAGTGTATATTTTTTCTTTTGTGTTTTCAAACTAGTGCAATTGATGCAAAAAGCAATAAGACTAAGTTTATGTTTTTGTCTTTTTCTTTTGGGTTTTTCAACTAGTGTAATTGATGCAAAAGAATATAACTAAGTCTATTTTTTTTGTCTTTTCTTTTGAGTTTTTCAACTAGTGTAATTGATGCAAAAGCAATATAACTAAGTCTATGTTTTTTGTCTTTTCTTTCTTTTCTTTTTATGAAAATACTGCTAAAACAGAATAATACAAAATTAAAGCATGGAAAACTGAAAGGAATTCAAGATTAGACCCTTACCTGATCCGGATGTTTGTCATCAGATGGATTTGGATTTGTTAGAGCACATTCATATCTGTCAAAGCAAATTCGGATCTATCAGAGTGAATTTAGATCTATCCAAAAATGAATTCGAAAACACAGAGCAGTTATCCGAATCTGTTCAGATCCTGCAATTTCACAATAGAACACTAAAATTTATGATTAGTGGTGAGGGATCTTCTTAAGCCAACACATAATTAGCATGGTAGTCAGATCCCCTCAATCCCTTCAAAAAATTATAAGAAAAATAGTTGATTTCTAGATCTAATGCATAAAATATATGTATTTGATAAAAATTAATAAAGCAATATAAAGTTGCAATAAATATAAGATGCAAAGTTAAATCACTGTAATAAAGCTGAGAGCAAAATTATTTCCCCATAAAGTCTATGTGAATTCAGACGCTCCTAGAGAATTTAAAAGGTTTTGAATCTGTTCAAACCTACAACATCTAGATTTAGAAACCTACAACAATTAGATTTAGTAAATTACAGAGCAATTTTGAAAGCCTTTTAGAAAATTTGAAAGGCTCCAAATTAGTTTAAAAACCTACAACATGATAAATATTTGAAAAGAATCAAAACACATGGATCAGTGATACTCATTATCATCTCAGCTAGCCTCTAGAATGATGATGGGATGGTGAGATCTCTTCAGAAAACCTACAATAACAAAATGAAAAGTTCTTCTCCACTCCAAGATCCTATAAAATCATCATTAGCTTTGTCTAGGGGTAGCCTATGACATTTAACATCCGAGTCCAGTCGAGGAAACAGGGAGGAAGATAAAGATAGATCGGATCGGTTAGGGAAATTTAGAAATTTCCCAATCTAGGCGAATTCGGATGGTTCTAAATTCACTAAAAATCTAGGATTACCTAGATTGGAGGTAAAATCCAAACAATGTGCCAATTTTAGGTGCACGTTTGATTTTCCTAAATTCAAACAGATTTTGAATTTGTTGAAATCATTCAAATTTGCAAAAAAAGGGGGGAAAGGATAAGATTCAATTTTAGCTAGCACAAAAACCGAGGAAAACAACTGAAGGGGGGAAGGTACGTTGCTAAGGAGGGACAAAATTTTTGCTAGGGAGTCTAGGAATTTTGAAAGTGTGTCAAAATTCCATGGCTACACACGTCCTTATTTTATTTTAGGACATTCTTGAGTGTAGTCTTGCCAATGCTATCAATAATTGGTAAGCTTGACAATGAGACCAACCCTACTGTCTACTACCTAGTTGAGAGCCCCCAAGATTCAGGAGGAGCTACAATTTCTCAAACTTTGAGGAATCTAGATTTTGTAGAATATTTTCGATAATGCTACAGTTCTACATATGCAAGGATTTATATGAAGACTTTAACATTGCAATTATCTTTTTCTTTCCATAAGATTATTTCCATTGTTCACTACCACTTCTTATGTGATATATGATTATTATCCAAAAGTTTCATCCTAGGTCAAAATTTTGATTCTATTGGATATGTAGATGGACCATATAATTTCTTGTATGTTCTCTAAACATAATTATCCATGGGTAGAAAATATTTGCAAAATTAATTGAAATTGGTAGTTTTGGTTTAAACTATTTGACAAGAAAATCATTCTTGTTTAACATAGTTTTGGACTATGGGTGTCACATTTGCTAAATTAGAATCCTTTGTTATGGTCTCAACAATATGTCAAACTTTATGGTGTCACACTATATGAAGGATCAATGCAAGGAAAGGAACCTTTGCATCTAGATATTCTCTTCCCAATTTTTAACCTTTTGGTAGTTTACTACATATTAGGAAAATTTTAAGTAGTCTATAACTATCAACAAGTTTATTTACTAAATGAACATTAGAATCTAGTTATAAAAGAGAAATAAAAAATAATAATTCAACATTATATATATTCACCAGAGTTTCAATGCATTTATCCCCACAAAGTTTGAACTCATTCTTTGAAGATTATCCAAAGGCTTATAAAGTGACCATAATATAAGCAAAATCAATACTTCTAAGATACTAATCTATGGTTTTTCAACTAATGTGATTGATGCAAAAGCAATATAAATAAGTCTATGTTTTTTGTCTTTTCTTTATTTTCTCTTTACGAAAATATTGCTGAAACAAAATAATACATAATTAAAGCATGGAAAACTAAAAGGAATTTAGAATTAGACCCTTACCTGATCCATATGTTTTTCATCAAATGGATTCAGATTTGTTAGAGCACATTCAGATCTTTCAGAGCAAATTCAAATCTATTAGAGTGAATTCATATTTTTCCAAAAATGAATTCAAAAACACAGAGCAGTTATCCTAATATGTTCAGATCCTGTAATTTCATAATAGAACACTAAAGTTTGTGATTAGTGGTGAGGGATCTACTTAAGCCACTACATCATTAGCATGGTAGTCATAGCCCCTCAATACCTTCAAAAAATTATAAGAAAAATAGTTGATTTCTAGATCTAATGCATAAAATATATATATTTGATAAAAAATAATAAAGCAATATAAAGTTGCAACAAAGAATAAGTCTTATGCAGACTAATATGCAAAGTTAAATCACTGTAATAAAACTGAGAGTAAAATTTTTTCCCCATCAAATGTAAACGAATTCGAAAGGTTTCGAATCTGTTCAAACCTGCAACATATAAATTTAGAAATGTACAACAATCAAATTTAGTAAATTACATATCAATTTTGAAAGCCTTTTAGCAAATTTGAAAGGCTTCAAATTAGTTTAAAAACTTGCAACATGACAAATATTTGAAAAGAATCAAAACAGATGGGTCAAGAATACTCATTATCGTCTCATCTATCCTCTGGAATGATGATGGGATGGCGAGATCTCTTCAAAAAACCTGCAATAATAGATAAAAATTTCTTCTCCACTCCAAGCTCCTACAAAAATCATCATTAGATTTGTTTAGGAGTAGCCTATGTTATTTAACATCTGATTCCAGTCGAGGAAATAGGGAGGGAGATGATGATAAATCATATCGGTTAAGGAAATTTAGAAATTTCCCAATCTAGGCAAATTTGGATGGTTTTGAATTCACTAAAAATCCAGGATTACCCAGATTGGATATAAAATCCAAATGATGTGCCAATTTTAGGTGCACATTTTATTTTCTTAAATTCAAACAGTTTCAAATTTTTTAGAATCATCCAAATTTATGAAAAAATAGGGGAAGGATAAAATTTAGTTTTAGCTAGTACAAAAATCGAGGTAAACAACTAAAGAGGGGAAGGTACGTTGCTAAGGAGGGACAACATTTTTGATAAGGAGTCTAGGAATTTTGAAAGTGTATCAAAATTCCATGGCTACAAACGTACTTACTTTCTTTTAGGACATTCTTGAGTGTAGTCTTGCCAATGCTATCAATAATTGGTAAGCTTGACAATGAGACCAACCCTACTGTCTACTACCTAGCCGAGATCCCCCAAGATTCAGGAGGAGCTACAATTTCTCAAACCTTGTCGAATATAGATTTTGTGGAATATTGTTGATAATGCTACAGTTCTACATGAAGGCTTTAACATTGCAATTATATTTTTCTTTCCATAAGATTATTTCCATTGTTCACTACCACTTCTTATGTGATATATGATTATTATCCAAAAGTTTCATCCTAGGTCAACATTTTGAGTCTATTGGATATGTAGATGGACCATATCATTTCTTGTATGTTCTCTAAACATAATTATCCATGGGTAGAAAATATTTGCAAAATTCATTGAAATTGGTAGTTGTGGTTTAAACTATTTGACAAGCAAATCATTCTTGTTTAATATAGTTTTGGACTATGGGTGTTGCATTTGCTAAATCAGCATCTTTTGTTATGGTCTCAACAATATGTCAAACTTTATGTTGTTACACTATATGAAGGAACAATGCAAGGAAAGGAACCTTTGCATCTAGATATTCTCTTCCTAATTTTTAACCTTTTGGTAGTTTACTACATGTTAGGAAAATTTTAAGTAGTCTATAACTATCAATAATTTTATGAACTAAATGAACGTTAGAATCTAGTTATAAGAGAGAAATAAAAAATAATAATTCAACATTATATATATTCACCAGAGTTTCAATGCATTTCTCCCCATGAAGTTTGAACTCATTCTTTGAAGATTATCCGAAGGCTTATAGGGTGACCATAATATAAGAAAAATCAATACTTCTAAGATAGTAATCTATAGTAAGGGTAGTTTGGATCAATAACCCGATAAATGTTAAAAGCAAGTTGGGTAGCTCGATAGAGAATTCTTAGAATAATCAACCCAACATTCAAAATCATCTATCAACAAATTCTTTCTTATTGGATCTACTTTCTTTTATGATCCATTATAATGACCTAGAGTCCCAACACCACCCTGGATATTCTATTCCAATAGCGTACTACAAGGCTTACAATTTAGTATGCTATGTTACATTGACCAATTTCCTATCCTATTTACGTAAGAAGAAAGGTCAACTTGTGATACTTATCAATAGAGTGAGTAGTAGAGTTTACTAACTGTTTGAATAAAATGAAAATCATTGGGAAAATTTGATTCCAAATTAGGTTGAAGATTTAGAAAAGCATTAAAAGAGGATTTTATACAAAATAGGCTTATTGTTTAGAGAGGGTGTAAGTAACTTATAAATACATTTTTTTAGAGGTTAGCTTGTGTAGTGACTAGTCACTACCTTGGAATTTACAATTTTGAAATTAGTCCATTTATGCCTATCAAAACTCCTCAAATTTTGGCTAATTTAAAGGTAAGTCGATTCTTTCCTTATATATCGATTGATTCAAGAGCGATCCATTAGCAAAGTGAATCAATTGTCTTGCAGGAGAAAGTCGCTAGGAGTTTACTAGCAAATATCTAGAAAAATAAAGCAAATTACTTGTAGGCCTAGGGAGGGGTAAATATACAAGTGTAAATCCTAAGAAGAATCTTTGGAAAGCAACATTTTTGCATGTAGTGGTACTATAACTCATTTTAGAAGTCTTTTTAGAGGCATGTAACTTTTGAAGGTGCATCATTTTGTTAGAGATACCCCAAAATTTTCCTTTTAATAGGAGTAATAGTTTATCACCCTAGGTAATTGAGGAGTGAAATACTATAAATAGAATTCATGGGATTAATTTTAAACATATTTTGCTCATGAGAACTTAGACCTACACTCTGTGAAACCTCCATTGTGCTTTATACCTCATAAAACTGGAAGGATATTGATAAGTCTTTTGCTTTCCATCAATGGCACTACCCTCTTGGATTGCAGAATTCACGATGATTGAGGCATAACCATTTTACCCATATTGTAATTTGCCTTACCAATTAGTATTAATAAAATGAGAACATTGTTGTTATTTATATTCCCATGTGTTGATTAACCTCACACTTTCCTTGCTATGGTTAATCCCTCACACCCTAAACTTACAAATTTACCTTTCATGCAGTTAAATTAGATTAGGTTATAAATTAGCAAGGATAGTGTGGAGTTGGCATAAATATAGAGGTTGGAAGAGGCCATAAACCCTTTCATCCAAAACATGTTAAAAACTGGAAATGGGACACATTAAAAATCACATTAGACATAAAAAAATTTCCCTATTCAACATGGTTTTTCTACAAATCTTGGTGGAACAAACCATTTGCCCCACAAAGAAATAGTCACTAAAATATCCATCGCACACCATTCAACATGGTTTTCTAGGAAACTCGATGGGATGAACCCCCATTATTCATCCCACATTAAGTGTTTAACTCATCATTTGGTTGAATTTATTGATTTTGACATCAAATTTCCATTCCACCATAGGTGGGAGAGATTGGTTTGGATTTGAGGATTTTTTTTCAAGTTTTGAAATAGGTAGCAATTCACTTCATTTGATCCAATCATTTGGAAAATAGTCTAACTCCCATTATGAGAGGAATTTATTCCATATTGCTAGCAATTCACTCTAAATGTGTTAAAATTTCACAACTTGAATCCAAACCTATCCCAAATTGACCTTAAAATTTACATATTTTTGTTATTTGTTATCGATTTTTGTAGGTGCTTTGTGAATGGCAACTCCATTAAAAACTCATGAAATGTAAAATTTTCATGAAGCAAGCAACCAAGATGATATCAAATCTCCAAAATATCTCAATTTTGACCTCTATTTTTTATTTGCCATAGGCAATGAGCATTTGGAATAAATTTTGAGAAAACTTGCCAAAGTTCCAATTAACTAGTGATTCACTTTGAAACAACAAAATTTATGCAAGACAAGTCAAGGAGAGATTCACCCTAGTTCTATGGAGCGATTTTCTTGGAAAGAAAAGTTTCTTATTAACTTCTCCAAAGAAACCAATTCACTTGGCTTTCAACTCATCAAAAATTTTAAAAGTTCAATTTAGCATGCAACTTGCTCATGTCTACTAGCAATTCATTCCAGTTTGTTGGCAAATTTCTACATAGACCAACTTTTACAAAACTTACACCTCAAAGTGATTTTCTCCAACTTTTTAGTGATTCACTCCGACCAAATAGCAATTCATTTCAAAAAGGGATCAATTCGCTCCTTTGTCCAAATTTTCAAGTTTTTGACTCTAAAACTCTATCTACATAGGTACCTATGTGGGATGATCTAGGTTTATGCTATGCGAAATGGCAAATCTATTATGAACTTGAAAAATAAAATAAAAAATGAAGTAAACAATTCATTTTCCAAAAAAAAATAAAAGCATAATTCAAGGAATTATCCGAAACCCCATTAATGACTATTCCTGTATTTGATATATTTAGGCTTCAGAAAATACTATGGTAGCTCAAATACAAGAGAATCCATAGATGACATAAAATGTGTCATGGATTCAAAATCCTTAATTACCCTAATACATGCAAATTTTGCAAGGTCAACAACAAATTTTACAAAACCCATAGCCAAACATGTAGGCTTATCAAATAATGCAAAATCCTTGGCCACAATAGTTTATTCAAACCAACATATAATGCAATATTTAATTTAACAATAGGTGGTGGCACCTAGTTATTAAGTAATGCTAAACCAACAACAATTTCAATATCCTCAACAATAACCACCATATGCTTCAATAGAACAATATTTATACTAGATGCAGTATGAAAAAGTACCTCAACAACCTCAATTGATTCAACAATAAAATCTAATGGTGTTTATGCAAAAAAAACATTCGGCTTATTTGGTCAAAATACATCAACAATAGGTTGCCCCACAGTATGAACAATATTTCCAACATTAGTAGAAATTACAAGAGTTTTAAAAGGACTTGTACTAGCTCAAGGACATGCTTATTATCCTTAAATGGTTTAAGGAGCATGATGATGGGTTTGAAGAGGAGAATTGGAGAATTCAACAATAAAATATGTAGGTGCCTCAATGGTAATGAATCAACAAGACCTATTGGCCCTTACTCATGAGGACATTTTGGCCTACGAGTCCCTTTGAGTTAGAGTGCTCTAGCAAAGAAGCATGTTGATGATTAATCAAGTGCACAATATCATGGGTAATACAAATTAAAATTTATAATGCCCTACTTATAAATTGGGTCATGATCCAACAAATTGTGTTGTGGTAATCCACCATGACTAGGCGATGAATAAAAAAGTGTTAGGCCATCCTATAGTTGTAAATCAACCTATTGCCATCAATACCATCATGGTTAATCATCCATGACAAGCCAATCAATAAAAATAACAAAGGAGAAAATACAATCAAGTCACCAAGCATCAATGCCTCCTTCAAATGATGAATTGGAGCATACACTAGCAATAAAAAAAGCAATTGAACTAGAATATGGAGTAGGAAACACTCCAAAGTTTGAAAATTGATATGTGAATCATTAATGGCATTTTACTTCTTTGACAAGGAATATTTATAAGAAAAATATTCAGCTCTTGAGATTCAATTCACTATGGCACCTAAACCACTTGAGATTGCCAAATGGCATACTATTAACAAGATGTTTTCACTTGTGATCCTCATGAATAATTAAAGGAAGATTAAATATTTACTCTCCCATAATAGATATTTTTTATTTCTCTTTAAAGTAAGGTCTTACATAAAGTAGAGGAGATATTGCAACTAGAACATGAGGCATTTCTATCAGAGGTGACATTGATACTAGAGAATAAAGATAAAATAAAGGAAGAAACTAAGTTAAAATATGAAACATACCTCATATTTAAGAAGCTAAGTTTGCACAGGTTGGAGAAATCTCATGGGGACCCATTTGTGAAGAAATATTCCTCTTTGAAGATAAAACCCTATCCCAAAAAATAGAGATTGATTCACTATGACTCTTATGATTGTCCAAGTGATTCTATATAAAAAAAATAGTAATAAAGAAACTATAATTGTAGAAATAAGGCAATTTCCTACAACCTTGGGTTGTATAACTAAGGCAAATTTTATATTCCAATAATCTATACTTTGAATTATGACATTGGTTCGGTTGAGGAACCACAACAAAAGGAGCCATTGTTGTTGAATGATGCTATGTTGCTTGGTTGCATAAATATGGGAACCCAAATTGGTAGTTGACAACTAAATATAACATGGAATGAGATATAAAGCCAAGAGGGTATCATTGTTGTAGAAATTCCATAACCCACCCATACTCCCACCAATTCAAAGTTAAAAAAGGTATGATTTTTAAGATAGTTGTCATTAAGAGGTGGATCATATGAGGATGATAAGTAAAAAGTTGCTCTAACTTCCTAGACTAAAACACACACTTAGGATTCTAATTTTTTTGGTGAAGAAATATACTTTCTTCCAAAATGCATATATGAAGTTCCAAATTGGGGAGGCCCACTAGAAAAGGCCCTCCATATGCACCATTAATGTTATATGAATAACTATATTTACGTAGGAGTTGAAAAATCCTAATTGTAACATGACACCAAAGGGGTGGGCAACTATTTTTCTAAGCCTGTGAAAGAGACCATGTTTTACTTAGTGAATAGTTGCTTGTTTTTTAAATTTCCTCTTACTATTTCCCCTTATTTGTTCCCAAAAGGAGAGAAGATAATGGAAGAAAGAAAGAAAAAGAGAAATACCTTGCAAGAGACACTCGAGTTCCTACCTCTTTCCATCATGGTATTATAGAATGGATTGAATATATCTCTACAACTAGAAGTCTCTTTACTAAAGTTGATAAGATGAAATGCCAACCTAGGAATATAATGATAGGAAGGTAGTGAGGATTTTTCTTCTTTCTTAACTCCATGGTCAATGAACAATGTATAATTTGAGATAGGCCTCATTGATGATGTAGTCACAAAAATTACTATCAACATAATGTTGGTAAATGTAGCTTAGTGCATAGGACCTTTGATGACTTAGAGAAATGAAGGATAAAAACTAGAGAGAAATTATGGATAATCCTAAAGAGAAGGGATCTAAAAGAGAAGAAAGTTTACATATAAGGGAAAGAGTGACAGAAGGAAGATCATTAATCTAGCAATGCAAATTCCTTCCAACATCTTTCCCACCACCATATCCACTTTCCTTCCATATATGTTCTATCTTTCTACTCATGCTTCTTTAATTCCCCATAAATTCTTTTGTTGTGCCCATCCCACCTTAAATAAGTGTAACCCTAGTCTTAGGGACACTAGCAGGTTTACCTATTCATAATGAAGGGTCATCCCACACACCATCACCACTCCAATTTTCTCTATCATCATTCATGTCACTGTCACCAACTATTCCATCCCCCTCCATCCATATTTTAGTTTTTCCATATTGAAAGTGTCATTATGTTACCTCATGTATCATCATATCAATCTCTATCATCATATAGCACCACCCAATTCACATTATTATCCATATCATTATGTCAAATTGGTATCCTCATATTTATTGGCCCACTATTAACTATAGGTACAATTACACTCTTCCCTCCAATAGCATAAAAAATATCCAAGTTCACTGACACTATGAAGGAGCACCTCACCCTTGATATCTACACTCATGCCCTCACTTGGTAAAAAGGACCCTTTGAGAGGGAAAGTAGAGAGGAAATATTAGGCACCACATAGGAGGTAAGAAAGGATATTGATCAAGATAACATTGGTGAAAAGAGCATTAGCATTTGCATTAAACATGATATATTGATCCTGACTAAGTATAGTGACATGCCACCACCTTAGGAATCATAACTTTGGAAGGGTGCAAAATAGTGAAATCAATTTGTCAATGCCTTATAAAACCTCTTAAATTTTTAGTTAATTTCAAAACAAGTTCCAATTTTCTTTGTAAGTGTTAATTGGTTCAAAAAAAACCCATTAGCATAACATTCCAATTGGCTTATAGGAGTGAAGTGCTCAAATTTAGCTAGTGAATCACTAGCAAAGTCAAATGATTCCCCCACTTTCAAGAGCAAATCACTCATTGACTTATTGAGGGGTAAAAATAAAGGCACAAATCTTAATTATAATCTTTGGAAAATGTTATTTTGGCATGTAGTGGTTTCATAAATCATTTTATAAGCATTCTAGGCCTTTGAGAGGCGTATAGTATTTGGAGGTGCATCATTTTGTTGAAAATGCCCCCAAATTTTTACTTTTACTAGGAGTAATATTTTATCACTCCAAATAACTTAGAGGTAAACTCCTACTATAAGTAGGAGCCATAAGAACCTTTGAAAACATATTTTAGCCATGAGAACTTAGAGTTACACTTTGTGAAACCTACATTATATTTTGTAACTCATGAAATTGAGAGGAAATTTGTTGTGGGAGAATCCGCATATGAAGACAAATACATACAAGATAGTTACCACTTGTTTGTAATTGCCTCCCATATATATGAAGGGAATCCTTTGTTACATGAGAAGAGAGGATGACATACATGGGGAAGAGAAGAGGAAAAATAAGAGAAGAGGAAGATAAATAGAAGAGGAGAGAAGAGGAAGAGGAATGAACATGAAGAAGATGGAAAACAATGCACATATAGAAATGAGAGAAAGCCCATAAGAAAGGGTGGGATGTATGTCTAAGGTAACAAGTACAAAGACATGTAAGCAGAGAGAGATAGCCATAAAAATGTGTATCTCCAACTGTGAACGAGTGTAGGATATTGCAAGAAGCCATTGTGGCACAATACATTGATTCTCATATTTTGTGTAGCCTGTGGGCATCTTGGCAATATAATAATATTTCATCCTTAATCCATTTATTTATATATCTAATTGATGAATACTTTATGATTGTTGGACATGTATATAGTAGACTAGAGTGCAAGTTTGTAGGTGAGGAGTGGTTATAGTCCAAGAAAAGACATCAAGGAGGATGATATTGGAGTCTAGTAATTGTTGAATTGTTGTCTCAAGTGTTGATAGTGCAAGAGTTGACCAATATTTTTTTATTTAAGAGATAAGTTATTGATTTTTCAAGTGAATGAAGTGCAAGTGATGTATTTTGGAGGATTCATTCAAGTATTATATGTGACACTGTCGTTCAATTGAAACACAACTATAGTGTAAGAAACCTTGTTGTTTAAGAGAGTTGTTGGGTGGTGATCATAGGACCATTCAATTCAAAGTTATTGAAGTGTTAAACAATACTATGTTCAAGGGGGAGTAATTGTATGTTTGGTTGAAGCACATGAATGTGTAAATGCTAATTCCAGAGAATATCATTCAAGTAAAGACTTAGAGTCGTGTTGTTTGAGCTAGTTGTCGATTGTTGTTTAAATTGGTGGTCATTCAATTTGAGTGCTTCACAATTGTTCACCATTCAACTAGAGTGTTGTTCAAATTAGTTTTGCTCAGGTTAATTATTGTTCAAGTTGTGCCAATTTTCATTCAAGTGGTCTATCTTTCAAACGCAAAATTCAAGTGTTGTTTGAATGAAAACTATCATATCATTCTAGTGAATAATAATTTACTGTATAAGTGAATGAAACCATGATTTATTTTAGGTTTGAGAGAAATTCAATAAATTCTATTTCATAAGGAGATAATTTTTCACTGAACCCCCTCCTTATGACTAGATCATTTGGTATTAGAACCAAGTTTTTTGTAAGTCTGAAATATGTGCTAAAGGAGATATGGCACAATGAGGAAGAGGAAGACCATGTGGTCTTGTACCTCAACTAATAAACATAGTTGAAATATTGTGAGGAATTACCACCATATTAGATGCAATTGAAATTGCTAAAAGAAGAGGTATTCATCTTGAGGAAGTTAGTGATAGTGAAGAGGAGACTAGTCAACTAGAGACTAAAGATGATTAGTAAGAACCAAAGCATGGGAAGTAAACCAAAGATGGATACTCCTAATTTTAATGGAAGTTTAAGCCCTAAAGTGTTGATAGACTATATAATAGACATGTGGAGATTATTTAATTATGAACCTATGGAGGATTTGATATGTCTCAAATTTGCATGTACAAGGTTGAAGGGACATGCTTCGATTTGGTGGGATCATGTCCAAATAAAGAGACAATGAAAGGGAAAGGATAAAATCTGAACATGGGACAAGTTTGTATCCAAGTTAAAATCTAAATTTTACCTATTGATTATTATATTGGGTTATTTAGAAGGCTCTAAAACCTTAAGCAAAAGGAGTTAGGAGTGAAAGACTATACTAAAGAATTCTATAAGTTGACCATAATAGTTGGTCATATTGAAGATGATGAAGAGAAAGTGGCAAGATACATAAATGGACTAAGGTTGTCCATACAAGATGAAATTGGTATGCTTCAAATTAGAACAATTGAAGAGGCATATCAATATGCACTCAAGGCAAAGAATTTTTTTTTTTGACTTGCAAGAAAAAAAATAATTCTAGAGGAAGAGAATAGTTCTCTAGAGAAAGAGAAAAATCAAATAGTGGTAGAGGGAAGCATATGCAAGAAGGAGAAGTTAGTACTTCTCAAGGCAATTTCAACCAAAGAACCAAAAAAAATAGAGATTTCCAAGAGGAAGAGGTGGTTATGGTAGAGGAAGGGGTAGAGGATTCCCTAGAATTTGTTTTTTATGTGGAGAAGTCAATCATCGAGCATTTGAATATCCAATAGTACAACAAGGCAATGGTAAACGAAAATAAAACAAACCATATTACATAAGAAAATGAAGAAAGTGTTGCCTCACCAAAGAACATGGAGGAATTCAAAAAAGGAGAATCTCTCATGATGAAGAATGTGTTTTTGAAACCTACTAAGGAGGAGTATGAATAGGTATAAACAAGTATTTTTAGAACCATATACAAATTTAATGACAAGTGTTAAAAAGTCATAATAAATAGGAGTATAGATAATATAGTGTCTATAGAGATGGTAGAAAATATTAGGTTGAAGAGGATTGAACACCCAAATATGTATAAGATCTCATGGTTGCAAAAGGGACATCAAATTTTGGTAAGTGAACAATGTATGGTAAACTTTCAAATTGGTTCTTACAAAGATGAGATACTATGTGATGTTATGCCTATGGATGCTTGTCATGTCTTGTTGGGAAGGCCATGGCAGTTTGATAAAAAGGTAGTGCATGATGGTAGGGTGAACACCTACACTATTAAGAAATATGGTAAGAGGTACACATTAAGTCCATTAAATCACAATGAAGAAAAAGTAGACAATAGTCCTACAATTGCTTGAATATGGAAAAATAGTTCTTGAAGGTTATGAAGAATAAATAAGCATGTTTGACTAAACTCATGGAAGATGGGATAGTGAAAAATATAGATGAAATTCAATGTGAAGTGAAGAATTTTTTAGAGAAATATTTAGATATTATTTCAAAATAATTTTTGTATAGGTTACCACCTATGAGGAGCATTGGTCCTCCTATATTTCAATCCAAAATCTAGCTTATCTAATAAGCCAACTTATATGAAGATAACCATGGAGAATGAGAAAAGGAAGGTATCAAAATGGCTGATATATGAAGAAGACATATTTAAATAAGAAAAAAGGAAAGAGAATGATACAAGAAAAGAAGATGAACATCATGATTATTGTCATATTCATGATATAGACCATATTGCTGGACATGGTGATGATGAAGAGGTTGGGTGCTTTAAAAGGTACACCAAAGGTATTGGCTCCAAGTTAATAAAAAGAATGGGATATAATGGCAAAGTATTGGGAAGATATGGACAAGGTGTAAAAATACCATAAATACTAGATATAAGGCCAAAGAATGAAGGCCTTGGATATACAAGTCAAGTAAGAGGTAGTGAGACTAAATTTGTGAGAAGAAAAATTAGTACAAGAGATGAAGGTCCTAAGATGGGTTATTGTAGTCAATGTGGAATATCTTTACATGTGGCAACTAGGTATTGGAACCTACATCCTTATGATATTTGTGGAGGACATAATCACTCCAAAAGAAAGTGTTGGCACCAAGAGAAAGTAACCAACAAAATACATGTTGATTGTGGTTGGATGGATGTGATGGAGTGGGACAAAGTAAAAACAAAATTGTTGAGTGGATTCTACAAGAGAAGGTTTTGTTCTCAAAGGAAGGCAAGGATAAGATAGAAAAGGTGGCCTTGTGAAGAAAGCCAAGCTCAAATGGTAATAACTTGGAAGAGCAATTCATGTTCATGAGTTAGAGATTATGAAGCATTTCTATTACCTGACGATTATGAAGCATATGAATATGAGGATGATTACAAGAAAGGTAGTTGCTACCTATTTGTATTTACCTCTCATATATATAAAGTGAAATATTTCTTGCATGAGAAGAGAGGACAACATACATGAGGAAGAGAAGAGATAGAGAAAGAGAAATAGGAATTTATAGGAGGAAGAAGAGGAAAATGATGCACATAGAGAAACAAAGAAACAAGAAGAAAAGGTTTGAAAGAGATGTATATTTGAGTTGAAAAGTACAAATACATGTAGGCACATAGAGAGATAGTCATAGCAATACATATATCTAGTTATGAGCGAGTGTAGGATATTGTGGAAAGCCATTGTGTCATAGTACATCGATTATCATGTTTTGTGTAGCCTACAAGCACATTGGAAATATATTAATATTCCATACTTAATCCATTTGTATATATCTAACTGATGAATACTTTAGGATTGTTGAATAGATGGAAGTGCATGTTTGCAGGTGAGGAGTGGTTGTAGTCCAATTGGAGACACCGAGGAGGAAACAACACACATAGAGAAATAAGAGGAAAAGGCTCGAAAGAGAGGTTGGGATGTATATCTAAGAAAAGTACAAATAAGTGTAGGAAAAGAGAGATAGTCATAACAAGATGTATGCCCAATTGTGAGTGAGTGCAGGATATTACAGGAAGCCATTGTGGCATAGTACATTGATTCTCATGTTATTTATAGACTATAAGCACATTGGAAATGTAATAATATTTCATCCTTGATCTATTTATGTATATATCTAATTGATGAATGTTTTTTTATTGTTGGAACTGTATACTATATATTAGAGTGTAGATTTGCAGGTGAGAAGTGGTTGTAGTCCAAGCAAATACATTGAGGAGGATGATGTTCGAGTCTAGTAATTGCTAAATTATTGTCTCGTGTGTTGATAGTGTGAGACTTGGTCAATATTATATCATTAGAGACAAATTATTAACCATTCAAGTGATGTTGTTTGAAGGAGGGGGTTGTTTAAATGTTAGATGTGAGATTGTTGTTCAAGATAAACACAAATGTAGTTTAAGAAACCTTTTCATCTGAGAGAGTTATTAGGTGGTGATCGTAGCATAATTCAATTCAAATTCATTGAAGTGTTGAACAAGGCTATGTTCAAAGGGGAGTAAGTATACATCCAGGTGAAGCACGTGAATATGTAAATGCTAATGCGAGAGAGCACTATTCAAGTAAATACAATGCCATGTTGTTCAACTTATTTTCCAATTGATGTTCATATTGGTGGCCAATCAATTTGAGTGCTTTACAATTATTCATAATTCAACTAGAGTGTTGTTCAAAATAGTTTCACTTAGGTTAATTGTCATTCAAGTTGTGCCAATTATTGTTCAAATGTAGAATTCAAGTTTCATCTAAATAAAAATTATCATGTTGTTCTAGTGAATGATAATCTTCTGTATAAGTTAATGAAATTGTGATTGATTTCATATTTGAGAGTGAGTCGAGAAATTATGCTGTGTAAGGAGATAATTTTTTACTAAACCCCCTTCTTACGATTGCATCAAAATTGATAAGCCTTTTTCTTTCCATCAGTGGCATTTTCATCCTATATTATAGAATACATGATAATTAAGACATAGTCCTTTTTCCCATCTCATGATCCAATTTACCATTTCATATTAATTGAATGGAAACATCATTATTATTTGGATTCTCATGTGTTTATTTATCACACATTTCCTTACTACTGTTACAACCATATTCTTCTTTAAATTCCTTGCACCTTAAACTTTAAAATTTACCTTTCATGCATTTTAATTTCACACTCTAATTTAGTGAAATTAGAGTAGGTTAGATTAGGAATTAGCAAGGATAGTGGTAAGTTGACCTAAATCCAGAGGTTGGAAGAGGCCATAAACCCTTCAATCCAATAACTTGTTGGAAGGTTGGAATTAAGGCACATTGTTAATAAAATTAGAAGTCAAATTATTCCTTTATTCAACATAGTTTTTTGGCATCCCTATAATTTGTTTCACACAAAAACACTCATTGAAATCCCCACTATATGCCATTCAACATGGTTTTTTTGCCATGCCTACTAGGACCTAACAATTTAGATCATTATTTGGCTAAATTTATTGATTTTGGCACTAAATTTAAATTTTATGAGTGGAGGATTAGTATGAAATTGAAGGAACTTATTGTTAGAAATAGATTATATTACATCATTTGGGTCATGTAAATGTACCTTCCTAGGTACATACTTAGGACATTAGATTACTTTAGGGGGAAGTTATCTAGTTACTTCATGCAATGTAATAAATGCACAAGTGTCAATGTGCAAGTTGTATATGTGCAAGGTGTCCCTTGCACAACTAGGTAGAGTGTTGGCCAAGGAACCTATCTTCCTATATAAAAAGGGCCTCATTGTAACAAGTAGGATATAGAGAAGCTTAGAGCATATTCATAGGTAGTAGCATAGTGTTGTGTAGATCACCATATATTGGTGATGGGTGCAATGTAGTCCAGTAGCTTTGTTCATGGAGTGTCCATTTCCTCCATAGCTACATTGTATTCATTTTCATCATTTCTATTTATAGCATATTTCAGTCATCTCATAGATTTACTTTCTTTCATATTATTCTGCATCTTGTGAATGCTATCTCCCATTGCATACTACATCAAAATCTAACAGTGGTATCAGAGCCACGGTAGATCTAGCCACAATAGATCAATAGGAAAACCACCATTATCATTGAGCCTGAGTTTTTTGTCAACCTGACATGCTGCTGGACCAGCCACTATCAAAAACTCTTAGAAGAGTCTAGGTGGTAAAATTAGGGAGAGCCACAAGTGAGGACTGAAAGAAATCTCAGTTCCAAAAATACTGAGATTACATTTGGCTAGAGTCTTTCCACAGAGTTGTAGGAAAAACTCGTGAAGACTAGGACTCAACATTCAATCCACTAGATTGACAAATCAACTAGTGAAGATCATTCGGATCTCTAGAATTTGATAAGTTCTTTCGCTCCAGTATCTAACAAGGTAGAAGACTAAATTTTCAAAGACCCTCGAGAAAGGTCTCATTACAAGAGCTGCAATCCTAAAAATTGTAGAAGTAAAGAAAAGATCATAGTAGCCCTATAGTAGACTCAAGGAAGAAGAGACTCTAGAAGTTGAGTCATAGGAGGAGATAGGAGATTGGTGATCTCCATTCAAGATTAATACCTTTAGATCCTAGAAGAAGAATAGGCCATAGAAGCCTTGATCCAGAAGAAAAGGCCATAGAAGCCTTGATCCTAGAAGAAAAGGCCACATAAGCCTTGATATTTAAGAAAAGGCCACAAAAGCCTTGATATTGAAGAAAAGGCCATATAAGCCTTGATATTGAAGAAAAGGCCATAGAAGCCTTGATACTAAAAAAGGCCACAAAAGCCTTGATCCTGAAGAAGACTCCAGAAGAGAGTATCTGATTCAGAAGCAGATTAAGATTTTAGTACTAATACTTTGTTGTAGGGAAAGGAGATTCAATGAGTTGGGAAACTTCCTACAAGAAATTTAGGAAGAGTATCTTCTTCAAAATCAATCCAGCACCTGAAGCAAAATTGAAGGTAAAGAGATCAAGAGAAGATCTCATTGAAGAACTTCTAGTCTTGGAAGAAGAAGGACTAGGAGAGTCTTGCTCGAATCCAAAAGAAAGAATCAGAGATCCAGAAGAAGATCTCACCACCAACACTTCCAGGAGAAGAAGGTTGAAGAAAAGGTCTCAAGGAAGACCAGAAGAAGTTGCAAGATCAAAGACCTTGGGGAGGTCTCAATGAGCATCCAGTAAAAGGCTTGGAGAGCCTTACTGAAGAAATCATCAAAGGAGAACTCATTGGAGAAATTCACTACAGAAGATAGTGAAAGATTTGGGACAATTATCACCATCCGACAACAAGCCCAAGAGAAGAAGAATTTGGCAAGGAGTACCAAATCTCAGAAGACCTCAAGACATTCAAAATCTTGAGAAGAAGATCCTGCTTGAAGTCAGAATTCAACAAGAAGACTTGAAGATAGGAGAAGCCTACCAAATCCAAGAAGATTTGAAGATTACCTCTCACAACAAGAAGGCATTATTTGCTGAGATAAATACTTCTAAAACAAAAAAGGAGGAGACTACAAGAGGAGAACAAGCCACCAAATCCTAAGCTCGTGAAAGAAAGTTTGAGATCATATTTTGGTGAAGAAGGAGTTATTTAGGATAGCCTACAAAGAGTTGCAAGATCTTACTCAAGGTAGCAACTTGGTGATCTTAGACACCAAGATCCTCTACAAGATCTACATCCTCTACAGAAGCTGCAAAAGAGCTACAAAATATTTCAGAAAAAGGT
This sequence comes from Wollemia nobilis, assembly GCA_028583015.1. Taxonomy (NCBI): domain Eukaryota; kingdom Viridiplantae; phylum Streptophyta; class Pinopsida; order Araucariales; family Araucariaceae; genus Wollemia; species Wollemia nobilis. Next base: position 16,019,315 of record JAQPPZ010015100.1, read on the forward strand.
AAGCAACTATTGGTGCAAGTAGATTCATTAATTGGATTACTTATCAGATTCATTGGAGCACCTTATTTGGATTAAAGTTGCAAGAAGGAAAATTGGATTACAGTCTTCAAAAGTGCAAAAAGAGAAAAGTTCCTTTTAAGGTTCATTTGCACATTAGTTAGGAGTTGATTAGATTTCAGAACTACATCTATCAACTACCTATCATCTACTTTGGAAAAGAAAAAGAAGACTAAGTCCTACAATATTAATTGTAGTGAAATTGCAGAATAATTATTGAAGGTTCATTTCAAATTATTCTTGATTAGTTGTAGTAAATTGATTAAGTGCATTATTTTGAGAGTTGATTGGAGTGATAAGGTGAAATTTTTAGTGCATTAAAAGTGAAATATTATTAGATTCATTTGCACTATTCTATTGCTCTCAAAAATATTATTGTTTGTGTTCTTGAAAAGGGCACAAAATCAGAATTTGACAAAGTGTCTAAAGACACTATTAATGCACAAAAATCTGCAACACATAGTGGCCAAGAGAAGCCACCAAAAATAGATTAGAATCCTCCAAAATTTGGAGAAGAAGACAACTAACCAAAATAAGAAATAGAAGCTTCAAATATTGAGACTTGGTAAGTCTCAAATCCAAAGCATTACAGGGTTAGTTGCAAGGAGAAAAGTGCAGAAAATTGCATCAAATAAGGAGCTTCTATCTACTTCTATCTAAGATTGGATTTGTCATCAAAGTATCCAAGAAAAAGGGGAAGGTGTCTAATCAAAGAGACAACCTCAAAACCCCTACATTGCATTCAAAAATTCTACCACAAAACCAGAAAATCAGACCTACAAAAAGGAGTGCAAGAAAGGGTGCAATAAAGGCATCTTATTTACAAATATTGTTACATTGTATTGCACTTCTCTAATTCATTCTATATAGGAAAGAGGGCATATTTGAAGGTGCCATAAAGGCACAACATTCTCAAGAAGAGCGCAGCCAAATACCAACATAAAGAAGCCTCTCAAAAGGGCTCACATCATGCATAGGTTGGACAGCCATAATAGGTAACCTACAAAGCACAAGAAAGGTGTCACATTGCTCACTAAAGGAGACAAATCCAGCAACACATAAGCAAGGGAAATCAAAGCAAGAAAATTGGAATCATACATCCAATCAAGGAGCATTCAATACTACCATTGGAGCATCAAGAAGTCTCCACCAAAGCACTACCATTCAAACTCCATTCAAGAGACATCAAAGCTCCACCAAATCTCCACCAAAGCTCCACCATAAGCATTGCTTGGTTGGAACCATCTCAACACCATAAAAATACAACAAGGAAGAAGGTGGAAAAGTACATTGAAAATCTTGCAAGAAGGTATTGATAAGACTAGGGCATGCAAGTGCCACTTGTCATTCTCCAAAAGAAACCCTAAATACCCTCAAAGGTACATTGGAATTTCACACATGTGAGGAAAAGTGTTACAACATCTCTTTGGTGCCCATAGTCCACGTGGAAGAGGAGTTACATTCAGCCATAGGCATTACAGAAGGAAGCCTTATGGACAACACACTATGAAGGAGTAAAAATGCTTTAGATGTTACACTTGTAATAGACATCCAAGAACATATTTGAAGTGTTGAATGTAACCATTGTGACACTTGTCACTCATAAAAATATTGATCACCTATTAAAGGTGCCTTGGACCAGGGAGAACGTAGCATTCAAAAGCATTTAGAAGCATTCACATTCAACATTTCATAGTCTTCATGCACAGGGCCGAGTTGCAGCATGGAAGCAAGGAGGAAGAGCCTTAAATGCTCTAGTCAAAAGAAGTCAAAGGTAGAAGGTGCCATAGTTGAAGCATTAAATCCAAGATTTCCATTGGAGGGAATGGTCAAGGCAAAGACACTCACATTGCAGCCATCTCACATCTGAAAACAATGCGTATTTGAATATTGCAAGGTGAGATTTATTCCCTACTTTAATGTGCTTTCATTTAAGGGAGTTATAAGGTTGATAAACCAAGGTTAAACTTAGAAGAAATTAACCATATTGAAAGCAAAGCATCAAAGGGAATAATTTATCAAATTAATATAATATTTGCAATATTAACCATAGGAGAAATAAGGATTTCTACTAGAAATTAATTTTTAAATATTTGCAAATATTATTGTGTTCTAATTTTCTATATTTGGGAGCTATAAGGGTTACAACACCAAATTAGGTTATTGAAAATTAGAAACACTAAAATCAAATCCTAAGGGATATTAAAAGAGGTTATTAAGGTTTTTTCTAAGGTTGGAAATTTATAATATTCTTGTCTCAAAATTTCTCAAAAGGGACAAAAGAAATCCAACATTAAAACCTCTTCAAAATTGGAAAAGTGCTTAGTTCAATAGGAGTAATAAGGGATAATAGAAGTTGATTTTGGGATTTACAAAAACTTTACAAAATCAACCAAAAATTGAACTACAATTTACAAAAGCACTATATACATATTATATCTTATCCAAAACATACTAGGGAGACATAAGGAAGTCCACAAAATTTAAGGATTGATATTAGGGAATTTAAATGGCATCAAACAAATTCTTCCTAGTAGAATCTCAACTACTCAAGGGTCCTAATTATTTCTCCTAGAAGAATAAAGTGAAAGCAATCTTGGTATATGAAAAACTTTGGGATATTGTCAAAGGGAAAACACAGAGACCTACCACAGGTGATACTGAAATCCTAAAGTTTGAGGAAAATGATTCAAAGGCTCTAATGATAATAACCTTTGCTATCACTGATGAGATACAACCCTATATCAGTTCAGCAAAAACATCTTCAGATGCATGGACAAGCCTAGAGAAAATATTTGAAGGAAAGAATAAGGCAACTATTCTTCATCTTCAAACTCAACTTCACTCATTAAAGATGAATAGTGGAGAAAGCATAGAACTATTCCTAAGGAAGGTAGCAAATATTAAAGGGAAATTATTGACCTTAGGAGAAATAGTTAAGGATGAACTTCTTACTCAAGTAACCATGAGAGCACTTCCAGACAACTATAAGCATTTGGTAACATCTTTACAAGTCCTAAGTAAAGATACCTCTTTTGATGACCTAGTCAATATTCTACAAGAATATGAGGTGGAAAATACAGTTAAAGATGAAATGACTAACACTGCATTGGCATCTAAAGATAATCCACAGGGAAATATTGCTTCTTCATCAAAAGGATGAAAACCATGGTACAATAGGTATTGTCAGATATGCAAGAGAAAAGGCCATAGTACCAACTATTGCAGATTCAATCCCAAAAATCAAAATCAAGGAAATCAGATGAACAATGGGAACCAATTTCAGCCATGACAATATCAAAATCCTCATCAACAACAATCTCAACATCCAACCAATTATCCCCAATTGGAGTATCAAAAAAGAAATAAAAAAGGACATCTAGCTTAGAGGATAGAAGAAATTGAAGAACTGGGAGAATCTACAGATGATTATGAAGTCAAAGCTCTTTCAGCAAGAATGACAGGTTATGAAGACACTAACTACTTGCTTGAACAAGTTACAAAAAATAGAGAAGAAGAATCTAAATCTCAAGATCAAGAAGGAGATCCACATTGAAGACTAAAGTCTTCAATACCCAAATAATGTAATACAGGGGGTGTTAGAAATAGATTATATTACATCATTTGGGTCATGTAAATGTACCTTCCTAGGTACATACTTAGGACATTAGATTACTTTAGGGGGAAGTTATCTAGTTACTTCATGCAATGTAATAAATGCACAAGTGTCAATGTGCAAGTTGTATATGTGCAAGGTGTCCCTTGCACAACTAGGTAGAGTGTTGGCCAAGGAACCTATCTTCCTATATAAAAAGGGCCTCATTGTAACAAGTAGGATATAGAGAAGCTTAGAGCATATTCATAGGTAGTAGCATAGTGTTGTGTAGATCACCATATATTGGTGATGGGTGCAATGTAGTCCAATAGCTTTGTTCATGGAGTGTCCATTTCCTCCATAGCTACATTGTATTCATTTTCATCATTTCTATTTATAGCATATTTCAGTCATCTCGCAGATTTACTTTCTTTCATATTATTCTGCATCTTGTGAATGCTATCTCCCATTGCATACTACATCAAAAGCTAACACTTATGCCAAGTCTAAACATAGGTAGCAAATTTTTCCAAAATTAGAGTGATTCACTCAAATTGAACCAATCATTTGAAAGTTATCCTAAGTCCACTTCTAGGAACCAATCATTCCATATTGCTAGAATTTCACTCCAAATTCATAAAGCATTGAGTTTGGGATCTTGATTTATCAATCTCAATCTCAAATTGACCTTAAATTTGACATCTTTTTGTTATTATGATTTAATTTTGCAACTGCTTTATGAATAACAACTCTATTACAAACTTCAAAAGCTTAAAATTTTCGAGAATCATGCAATTAGGAAAACATCAAATTTACAAAGGAGCTTAAATTTGACTCTAATTTTTTATTTTCCATAGGTAAGAAGCATTTGGACTAAATTATGAGAATATACCATCAAAGATCAGATTAGATAGCAATTCCCTTCACCCATATAGTGATTTTCTCTAGAACAATGAAATTTCTTAAAATTGAAACGAAAGGATGATTCAATTAAACTTCGTGACTTGATTTTTTAAAAAAGAGAAATTTTACCTAACTTCTCCTATGTGATCAATTCATCCTAGAATCAAGGTGATTCACTTGGTTCTCTACTTAAAAAAAATCAAGTTCAAATGTTTTTAGCGAATAACTTGATTTTGGTAACAATTCATTCTAATTTGATGGTAAAATTATCCATAGATCAAATTTTGATCTTGAAACTTTGTTTATGCAATTGCATACACATATAGGGACAAGCATATGAGTATACACCTAAAATCAAAAATATCAAGAAAGAACATCAATTATTTAAGTTAATTGCATACCATTGAAAGAATGTAAAAGAAAAAATAAAAGAGCAATTTTCCACGTGGGTTCATCAAGATGATGAGATTAAGGAGATTTATATATCTAATTACCCTTTCTAAAAGGTAAAATTCCAATGGTCAATCTAGTCAATCAATACCTTACATCCCAAGCTATGGGTTTCCTTAGATATCAAATGAGTTATTCATCTGTTGTCGCAAACCAAACCTAGGCAACTAATTATCCTACATTGAATCATACTAACCCTATTTATGGAATGAAATTTGATGTAAACAACCCTATGAATAACCCATATTTTGTAGCTTTTCATAACACAATGTAAACCAATCTCTTATGTCAAGTTCTCAAATCACACCTTATACTAGTATGACTTCATCTGAAAGTCCACCTAGATTTAGCTTTTCCAACACATCTAATATTCGTCTTAGATAATTTATATCTCTAAATGTAGGATCTTTAGTATAAAATTTTCTTAGTTATAACCAAGGATTTTCTCAAAACTTGTAAGTTTAAGATGGTTAGGCAAGAATGCAAAGTACCTAGGGAAATCCCCAAGGACGAATGCCACCTCCAAGTAGTTAGATATAGCAAAACAAGCAATAATTACCTTATCCTAGATCCAAATATTCAAAACAAAATGGATATCAAGTGAGCTTAATAAGGCAATGACTAAGGGAAGCCATCGATAAGCATAAGAGTTATGTTGACTAGAATAAAATTGCAAGGCAAATTTTTGTGGGATACAATGTATTTATCAGTGTTAGACCTTAAAAAATCTTCATTAAATATGGCAAGTTAACTAGTTTAGCTCCTAAATAGTTGGACCCTTTGAGGTTATAGAAGTGGTCAAGCTAGTAGCTTATCAAGTTTCTCCACCCTTAGCTCTCCCCCAAATCCATGGTGTATTCCATGCCTCCTTGTTGAAATATCATGTTGGTACATCTCACATCCTTGATTGACAATCATTATAAGTACAAGATCCAATAATGGTTCAAGTTGAGCTAATGAGGATATTGGAGATGTGTAAATTACATTTGCATAATAGGGAGGTAACTTGGTACAAGGTCCAATAGGATTGATAGACTAAGGATAGTGCTACATGGGAATATGTAAAAGAAACTTGGAGGCTTCTTCCACACTTGTTTCAATGAAGACTAATTATTTTATTTAATTTTGAATAAAAATAAGTTTGAAAAAACTTAGAGACCACAGTTTTATAGAAAACTATATGATTTGTTTAAGATATTATTGTTTGATAGCATAAACACTTGAATCTAAATTTTTGTATTGACAATTGTGTATCAAACTGATATCTTAATAGTTGTATGATAGTTGGAAACATTATGGCTGATTAAGTTCCTATTTGATCATCATATTGATATAACATTATTATGTTTGACAACTTTAGGAAAATATTAATTTCTTTGATAGTATATGATTTTTGTTTTCTAGATATTGTTGCAAATTAAAAGAGGACTTATTAATAGATTATGTTATGTATTACTTGTAAAATTTTATCAACAAGACAACTCTTTCTAGAGGTGAATGACATTACAAATCAAATCTTCATTTAAATTTAAATAGAAATTTAAATTTTATTTATATTTATAAAGCATAAAAATTGCATGGACTTGTGGATGACATGAAATTTACATTTAATGTTGTGAATGTTGAGTTGGTAATCATACTTGATATACTAGTGATTTTATTACTTTAAAGAATGTCTAATCCATTTGTTGTGTTTTATAAATATGTCCCTCAAACTAGATAGAAGGGAGAATATTATCAAGAAGAAGTCATCAAATGTTGACCAATAATATGGACAAAAAGTGGAACTCATGCACACATCATTGATAGAAAACACTTGCATGATAGACATAATAGGTCTCAAGTAAAAAACGCATTTGCAATTAATATTTAGTTTTCTCATGTGCATTAAAAAAAGACTTGTCTTGCATAATAATTATAGGATTTTACCCATTATAAAATAAGTCTTTCTTTTTAATTAAATAAAGCCAATAAAGTTGTCTTGCAGATTATGTATGTCCTCAAATTTATGTAAATTCACCTTGCAATGTATATAGTTTTTCATTTTATTATTAAGAGAGTGATGATTTTAATATGCGTTATTGCTTTTTAGCTAGCTTTTATCTGTAAGAACGTTAGCATGAACTTGGGAGTGGATGTTATTTTGAAAATTAATGGTCATCTTTGAATGCAATTAAAAAGAAAATAAATCAAATAGTACATTTTTTTCTTTTAAAATATGATAAGACATGTTTTACTATTGAATTTGTTCAAAACACACTATGAAGGTTGTAAGATTTTGAGGGCTTGTAAATAGTGGTTTTCAATTTTAAGTCCATGTCTATATTAGCACTTTTTCCCATTAAAAATCAAAAGAATTTATTATCTTCTTTCTCACTCTAAAGAGTAGCCAAATAGTGACTAAATTTAAGTACACCTTAATCCCATTAGTTTTTCCATAAAGTTGACCCAAGAACTGTGAACGTGGGTCAATCAAATGCAGCACAATTCAAACATTAATCGCAGCGGAAATATTAAAATTTATTTGCACCCCTTCAACCACATGAAACATTACAAAATATCATATATATATATATATGTTGAAGATATGGAGGAAGTCGGCAGAGGGATAAGGGCAAGGGAGTTGGAGGAATAAGGGGAAGGAAGGAATAACGGAGGGATAAGGAGGAAATGGAGGGATAAGGAGGAAATGGAGGGATACGGAGGAAATGGAGGAGGAGAATAGGAGAGAAAATAGGAGGGAGGTTAGGGAAACTTGCCGACAAAAAATTGCCGACAACCATAGGGAGTTTTCACACTTAGGGCTTAGAAAAGGTTTTTTCTAAGCCACTTTCGAAGCAACCCTATTCACACTTGCAACATTCTCCCCCTTAAAGTTGAGAGGACTGACTACACAGTCTCTCAGCTTTACAAATTGAGCTTTAGTCATCGCCTTGGTGAAGATGTCTGCGACGTTCTCCAAAGTGTGACAAGTATTGAAGCTCAACAATTTCATGTTCCACCATATCTCTCGATGAAGTGGTACTTCATATCAAAATGTTTCGTTCTCGCTATGGTGGACAGGATTATATGCCAACCGAATGGCACCGATGTTGTCGCAAGAGATTCTGGTCGGACCACTTTGTCTGTTCTCCAATCTCTTCTAGTACTTTCCTTAGCCACAAGGCTTGAGTACTTGCATAAGTAACCGCTATATACTCAGCTTCGTTGAAGATAGTGCTACTACCGTCTCGCTTTTTGGAACTCCAAGTTATTAGTCCCGATCCAAGACTAAAACAGCTTTCCTGATGTTGACTTCCCTTCATCAATATTGCTACCCCAATCACTATCACTAAAGCCTACAAGCTTGATAGTGTTACACTTATGGTACCGGATTCCATAATCCAATGTACCTTTCACATATCTCAAAATTCTTTTAGCTTCCTACAAATGCAGCTTCGGATGGGTTAGCCATAAATCTAGAAACAAGAGATACAACATACTCGAATATCCGGTCCGGTGTTGGCGAGAAACATCAAACTCCCAACCATGCTTCCGAAAGTGGTCACATCAACTTTTGGTGCTCCATCATCTTTGCTTAATTGGATCCCATGTCCAACTCGGAGTTGCAACTCGGTTTGCAATGCTCCATAGCAAACTTCTTGATCATATCCCGAGCATACTTATGTTGACAGATGAAGATCCCTTTATCTGACTGATGAACCTCCATTCCAAGGTAGTAGTGCATTAAGCCAAGATCCTTCATCTCAAATTGCGTCATCATGGAGTGTTTGAACTCCATATTCATTTTTTCATTACTACCCATAAAAATGAGATCATCCACATACAAACAAACTATGAGGATGTCTTTACCTTGCTTTAGGTAGTAGAGTGTGGGTTCATTTTTGCTCCTGGTGAACCCATATTCTTTGAAGTACCCATCAATGTGTGAGTACCAAGCTCTTGGTGCCTGTTTAAGACCATAGAGTGCCTTCTTCAATCTGTAAACAAGGTGTTCCTTACCTTGCACTTCAAATCCCTGTGGTTGCTCAACATACACTTCTTCCGTCAAGTAACCATTGAGAAATGCACTCTTGACATCCATGTGTTGGACTTTCCATCCTTTGTGTGCAGCTAAGGCAAGAACTGTTTCCGATTGTCTCCTCGTTTGGCTACAGGAGCAAAAGTCTCTTCATAATCTATTCCATATTTCTAAGTAAAACCCTTTGCCACTAATCTTGCCTTATGCTTCTCAATGCTTCCATCAGCATTAAACTTGGTCTTGAAGATCCATTTACAACCAACACATTTCTTTCCTTTAGGAAGCTTCACGAGCTCCCAAGTGTCGTTGTTTTTTATAGAGGTTATCTCCTCTTTCATGGCATCTTGCCAAATCTTCTGAGTACATGCCTTCTCATAACTAGAAGATTCAAGTTGTGCACTAGTTAACAAATCATAGTTAACTTGATCTCCCCTAGGTTCCTGCTGGGATTCATCATCACCATACAAGTGCATACTTTCTAATCTGTGTAAAACAGATTCCATTTCACTAGCTTGACTCCTAGTATATCTTCTTGAAAATTTTTATCCAACATCTGAGATGATGGATGATACTGTAAAGTTCTCTTACCTTTGGATGGAACATCAATGTCCATTGGTGAGGAACTTGCCGATCGTCGTGGAGAAGGACTTGGTGAAGAAGATGAACCAGAAGAGGACTTGGAGGATGTGAGGGCGGAGATTTCTTTCCTTTCTGTGGGAGTCTGCGGTTGCACTCGTCGAGCAACTATATCATGTGGCTTCAACATCATTGAATATTTGGGGCTTACCCCACTCTCCCCCTTCATCAAAAATCACATCCCTTGAAACCACTATCTTTCGAGTTGTAGGATTGTAGAGTCTATAACCCTTTGTGTTTTCACAATATCCTACAAAAATGCATGCTTGACTCTTTGGATCCAGACTTCTTTCTCAGCTCATCAGGAATGTGAGCATATGCCAATGAACCAAATACTCGGAAATACTTCACATTTGGTTTCTTACCATACCAGGCTTGGTAAGGTGTCTTCCCTTTCAAACTTGAAGTAGGACTTCTGTTCAAGATGTGAACACTAGTCCTTGTTGCATCTCCCCAATATGAATTACTCAAATGCTTTGTCTGAAGCATTGATCTTGCCATCTCCACAATGGTGCGATTTTTCCTTTCTGCTACACCATTCTGCTATGGAGTGTAGGCAGTTGTGAACTGCCTCTTGATGCCATGATGTTTACAAAAATTCAAAAACTGATTAGAGGAGTATTCTCCTCCTCTATCTGATCTAAGACATTTTATAGAATATCCACTCTCACTTTCAACTTTTGCTTTAAAATCAACAAAACATGCAAATGCTTCATCTTTATGCTTCAAAAAATATATCCAACACATTCTTGTGCAATCATCAATGAAAAGTAGGAAGTAGGAGTGGTTACCTAGACTCTTGGTCTGCATCGGACCACAGATGTCTGAATGTACCAACTGAAGAGGATAGCTGGCCCTCCATGCTTGTCCATGAGGAAATTTCGATCTGGCATGCTTGCCCAAGGCACACCCTTCATAGACTTCCTTACTATCTTGAATTTTGGGAAGTCCAGTTACCATTGCTTGTGAAGTTAGCATCTTCAAACTTGCTGAATTCAAGTGACCATATCTCAAGTGCCATAGGACACTTGGATTGGTAATTGCAACATTTGCTAACTTATTTCCTCCTCGCTGGCCAAACTTCAAAGGGAATAATCTATTCTTCGACATTGGCACTTGTGTAATGATTCTATTACTATTGTTCTTGTCAAAAATGGTGCATTTACCCTCATCAAAAATCAACTTATAATTCTTTTCTAGCATTTGACCAACACTTAGAAGATTGTGTTGAAGATGAGGTGTGTAATAGATATCACTTACTTGCTTTATGCCTTCTTTTGTTGGAACCTCCATGGCTCCAATGCCTTCAACTGCCAATGACTTGTCATCTCCCAACCGGATGCTGGATTTGTATGAGGAGTCTAACTTAGCAAAGAGTTCTTCTTTGCCACTCATGTGATTTGAACACCCAGTGTCCAAAATCCATGTATCATTCATATTTTGCTCTGTCTAGCCATAAGAAAGAAAGAGATTTGATGACTCTTCCTCTTCTCCAAAATTCCCAAACTGACTGCTCTGGTTGCTGCTGCTTCCTTGCGAAGTCTTTGACCAACAATCTCGAGCATAATGACCAGGTTTGCCACAATTGTAGCAAACTTGTTTTGATTTGTCTCCTCCTTTTCCTTTGCCAGATTGTTTCCCTCTATATTGCTGTTGTCCTCCTCTATTCTGATTTCCACCTCTGTTGGATGATCCTCCTCTCGTTAGGAGTTCCCCCTCTTTGATTATTCCTGCCTCTCGCCTCTTTGTTGACCTCTGCCACGGCCTCTACCTCTTCCTTCATGTGTGGCAAAAGCTTTGTCATCTCCTCCATAACTGGTGGTAGGAGTTTCCCGTAACCTCTCTTCATGTGAGAGAAGTGAACCAGTTAATGCATCAAAAGACAATGTGGTTAAGTCTTTGGATTCTTCAATAATTATTGCAACTGAATTCCATTTAGGAAGAAGTGTTCTCAACACTTTCTTCACCATCATCTCTGGCTTAATATCCTCCCCTAGTGTGACCATCTTGTCGACTACGACTTTCACTCGCACGCAGTAATCTCCGACTCTTTCATTCTCTTGCATCTTGAGATTCTCAAAATCTCGTTTCAAAGTTTGCAGTTTTACCTGCTTCACTTGGTCACTACCTCTATAGCTTTCTTTTAGGGCATTCCAGGCATCTTGTGCAATTACATAAGATGCAACCCTAGGGAAGATACTTTTATCTAAGGCAGCATGTATGTGATAAAGGGCGAAAGCATTGTTCTTTTGTGCTTCTTTTCTAGCCTTTTTATCAGCATTAGAGAAAGCTGCCCATTCAGCAGCAGTTGGTTCAGTATAGCCTTCTTCGACTACATCCCAAAGACCTTTTCCTATCAAAAGGGTTTTCATTTTAATAGACCAATATTCATAGTCTCCTCCATTAAACTCAGGAATCGGAAGACTAGTATTGGATGCCATTGCAGAATAAAAAACAAACTTTATTCGAAGCAAACAAGTACTTTAAAGCAATACAAAGAGATTAATTATTCAAATCAAATCTCGCCTTTTTAGTACATTCAAGTTGCGTTCTTCTTCTTGAGGATTGCTCCCTATGGGAGGAGCAATGTGGTCTGCTTCATCGTTCTTCGTCGATGACTATGATCTCTTCTTCGATCCTCTTCTTCTTGATCTTCTTCTTCTTCTTCCTCTGCTCTTCTCTTCTTCTTCTTCTTCTTCTTCGTTCGGAGTTCGGGAGAGCGTGGTGTATAGCTCTCACTCAATTCAGCTACCTGTACACCTGGTGTGTAACTGGCACTTGATCGTACATCCGAAACAAATTGCACAGTCTCGGACTCTTCAATCCTCTTTCCGAAGATATTGTCTTCAGAACCTCCCTCGTATCCTGAATCCGGCTTTCTTAGGTGAGCTATCACCTGATTCTCAAGCTGACAAAACATAGTATGAAGCCCTGATCGTTGAACCCTTGCATCAAAGGATTCTGGTGTCTCTCTCTTCAAAAGTGAGAGAAGTGCATGATAGCACCCCACAGATCGGATCATCTAACATTGCACAGGCACATTATTCCTCCTTCCACAAATTCACTTTAAAAGGTTTGCAAAAATTTTACAAAGGTTTTTTTTTAACAAAAAATTAATAACCTTTTTCTAATTACCTTTTAAAAATATATTTTAAAAGATAATATAATTTTAAAAATATAAAAGTTATTAAAATTTTTAAAAAACCTTTAATAAAAAAGCAAAACCCTTTTCTTTAAAAATTTTTACCTCTGTCAAGCTCGAACCCGCGACCTCCTTTATGCTAGGCGGGCGCCTTAGCCGCTCGACCACGCGGCGCTACTGTGAAGGCAAGGGAAAGGCCTTCGTATTATCTTCCTCCGACGGCAATGTTAAAAAAAAACTAAATTTTTTTTTGCCTCGGCGGGAATCAATCCTGCGATCTAATGCAAGCAAGTGGAGGGTCTCGTCCGTTGGGCCACGCCATTTGGACGTGAGGTAAGGAGGGCGGGCCCCTTTATAATCGCAGGCAGCGCAAATTAAAAAAAAAAAAAAAAAATTAGTGGGATTTATCCCACATGCGCCCGGAGATGGGCGCGATAAGGGTTTTTAACCCTTAACTCGCGCAATAGACTTCGACTGCCTGCGGGCAGTCGATCCTCAACCGCTCCCTTTTACCGCCGCTTCGACCAATCACAAACTGACACCTCGCTGCCACGTCGACCAATGCCGAATCGCCACGTGGCAAAATTTTGTCTAGTCACCCGCTGCCACGTGTCCACACCAGCTCAGCTGCCACGTTAGTCGCCTCGATCCACGTGCTACCCAATCAACACTTAGCCATTGCCACGTTTGCTCTGCTACAGCCATGTGTCTCGTCCTCGTGCCGCCATGTGTCACGTCCAGTCACCTCGAGATCTGAGCCGATCCTGCTCATGATCCTCGTCCTTTGTGCCTACCTCGAAAACTATGCTTGCCTCGAGAACCGTGCCCTGCAGGTCAGACCTCGATTGTCGCATGCCTCGGGATCCATGCCCGAACTGGCACAGCAATGGCTCTGATACCAGATGTGAACGTGGGTCAATCAAATGCAGCACAATTCAAACATTAATCGCAGCGAAAATATTAAAATTTATTTGCACCCCTTCAACAACATGAAACATTACAAAATATCATATATATATGTTGAAGATATGGAGGAAGTCGACAGAGGGATAAGGGCAAGGGAGTTGGAGGAATAAGGGGAAGGAAGGAATAACGGAGGGATAAGGAGGAAATGGAGGGATAAGGAGGGAATATAGGAGGAGAATAGGAGAGAAAATAGGAGGGAGGTTAGGGAAACTTGCCGACAAAAAATTGCCGACAACCATAGGGAGTTTTCACACTTAGGGCTTAGAAAAGGTTTTTTCTAAGCCACTTTCGAAGCAACCCTATTCACACTTGCAACAAGAACTTCAACTTAACTCATGGGATGAAAAATTACTTTGTGTTGTTGAGGTAAAGCAAGGGATTGTGCTACTGAAACTATGATTTGACTCGTTTGCAATTAGTACTTACTTTTAAATCTACATGTGAGGTTAGTTTAGAAGTTGATGAACTCAATACCTAGGGTGCATATATACCCCCTCTCTATTATGACTAAATGATTGTTTACTAGCAATATTGATCTTATTGTCAAACTTGAGTTATTATTCTTTTTTGGTAATTGAACAAACTAGAAGAATTATTGAATGTCAAAAATAACCCTCTAGTTTTATCTTTAAACAAATTGAAATAATATTTTACTACAAAAAAATATTTAGTCACATTTATGTATTTGAACAAACTAGAAGAATTATTGATTGTAAAAAACATAGTCCTATTTTTGTATTTCAAAAAATAAAATAATTCTTGAGTGTCAAAAAAATAGTTGTCTTGTTTTATTTTTTAACAAACAAAAATAATTCTTCATTGTATATATATGTATATATATTTATATTTTTTCTTTGCTTGATCAAACTAAAATATATTCCTTACTAAGGTCTTGCTTGTATGACAACTATGCTTTGAGATGTTGATATATTTCATCGATAGGCAATATTTGAGCATGACATGTCTAATTGGGTGTCAAAAACAATTTACATGACATGTACTTGACACCAAACATAGTTGAGGTGTTACCTTGATGAATGATCACTAAGAGTGAGATAATTGCTCTATTTTATTACCATAATGGTGAAAAGGAAGAGTAGCATTAAGAATAGAATTTGCAAAAGAGAAGACATCAATATCCATCATTTACAAAGTGTAGAGGAGTGTAAACTAGTAGAGTTGATCTATGACTTCAATTCATTCTTAAATTTATGGCAGTTTACCTTCCAATGTACCCAATATTCTATTCTATTTCAAACCTTTAGAGACTGAATATTTTAGTACACTTTATTATTTTTTGAATTATTTTTTCCCATAAGAAAATTTGCATGAACCTAGGTATGAACGTTCTTTTAAATGTTGAGTGTAAAATTTGAATGCAATTATAAAAAATATAGTTGATTATGCTTGTTTTATTTTGAACTATGATAAACATTGTGTTTTTCTATTGAAATTGTGTAAAATCCCTCTTTGAAGGTTGTAAGAATTTTAGGACTTATTGAGAGTATTTTTCAAATCAAAATTATTCAGGTCTATAATACATCATTTTACCATGAATGACTAAAGAAGTTTGTTACCTTATTTTTCACTCTAGAGAGTAGTCAAGTAGTAACTATATTTAGGTACACCTTAATCAAGTTACCTTTCCATGAAGTTGATCTAGGAGATGCAATTTAACTCACGATATGAAAATCGTTGCAAGGAATTATGATTTGACTCTACTTGTTTGCAAGTAGTATTTACTTTTAAATGTGTATGAAGTTGGGTTGGAAACTAATGAACTCAATTTCTAGGGTCATATACACTTCTCTCTCTGTTGTGACATGAATTATTGTTGTATTAGAAATATTGACCTTGTTTTCAAGCTTGAGTTGTCATTATTGACCACCTAAAAAAATAATTTTCCTATTCCAAGAAGTTTTATTATCAAAAAATAATTGTCTAGATTCTATCTTTGAATAAACTAGAAGAATTCTTGGATATCAAAAAATATTTGTTCTATTTTTGTCTTCAAACAAACCAAAATAAATCTCTCTCTCTCTTCTATATATATATATATATATATATATATATATATATATATATATATATATATATATATTTTCGTGTCTCATGTTATTTACTTGGTCAAACTGAAAAATGTTCCTTACTAAGGTCTTATTTGTATAACTATGCTCTAACAAATTATTATATTGCATTGGTAGGCAACCTTTATGTATGACTTGTCTAATTGGGTTATTCCATGATGAAATATTATCATGAACAACTTACATGACATGCACTTCACACTAAGACTAGTTGGAGTATTAATTTCATGAACAATCACTAAGTGTGAGATAAATGTTATGTTTATTACCACGCCAAGTGGAAATGACACTTTTTTCAATGATGTATACTAGTACTTTGGCAAGGAGGACTTGATAGATGTGATTCATTAATCTAAATTTAATACATTGCCAAGATATATGGACACTTGGAGATAAATAATTATAGATGGTCTAATGTCCTATACTAGTACCTTATTAGAATGGGATTGTATTTTTACATGTCACCATTATGAATGGATTATTGGTTCATAGCTGCTATTTGTCCTATATGGGAGGGTATCATATGAAATCATTATAAAAGAAAATAGAATTTCTAACCTGGTTGTATGGAATGGGATAAGTATATAGATACATGAGGACATAGATAGTTTTCAAATGCACTTATGAAATAGGTCCTTTGTTGGTGAACCTAGAGGCAGCATGCTTGATGACAAGTGATAACATGTGCTTGAATTTATAATATGCCCTAAGATACATATTAGGTGGAACTTTTACAACAAAAAAATTGGCCAAACATAGCTTAAAGTAATCATTAAGTTTACTTCATGTAGATAGGATGCATTGATTACATGACAATGTGTGTTCTATCTTCATATTTTTAGAATGCACAAACTATGTGTTAAGTTGCATGGTATGAGTGATGTCATATATATATATATATATATATATATTAATACGTCCAAGAGTTTTTATATGTTAGTGCTCTATATTTGATTTTCTTGTTGAATAGTTAGTTCTATCAAGTAGAGAATAGGACTAAAGGGGAATTATAGATGAGAAATCCTTATATGGATAGCTAAATGCTATGATAATTCTCTTCCTCCTATCAAACCATAGGTAAAATACAATTAGATTAATTGGAAATTGAATGGTTAATATGTGTCTTACTTATGAGACTTATGTGTGATTACCATCAAGGTTGGTTGGAATCACTAGGGAATGGTCAAATCAAGATTGATAATTAGTGGACATAAATCTAAATATATTGGAAACTTGTTTTCCTTATGCAAATTTTTTGTCATGATTGTAATCATTGAACTAGATTATTTTATTAGATATAATTGACTATTGGTTTAGTCCTTCATGAATATGAACTAGTAATGTACTTATACAATGCACCAATACTACAAT
Organism: Wollemia nobilis; assembly: GCA_028583015.1. NCBI lineage: Eukaryota > Viridiplantae > Streptophyta > Pinopsida > Araucariales > Araucariaceae > Wollemia > Wollemia nobilis. The sequence goes on from JAQPPZ010015100.1 coordinate 16,036,543, forward strand.
CCTTATACATGTAAGCTAATTACTATTGTACAAAAACTTGAATTGTGCGATGGTTTCCAAACTAATATGTCATCTCTTTGAGTTGTTGTAGTAGTGTTGTCCTGGTATTAAAGAAATAACATCCTTTTGTTGTAACTATTAGTATACAAGAAAGTGACTATCAATGTTTGATTATCTTGAGCATATAATGGGTTTAATAATATGCTATTGTTCCAATATATTATTTTGCATAGAATGATTATGAAATATGTAACCTTTTTAATCTAATAAATGATAAATCTATATATTATCTAGAAACCATATTTTTTTAGTTTGACCAAGTGTTGGTGATTTATGTTAATCTAAATCTAGATATATGTCCTATATAATATCATTTGTTTGGGTTTAATATACAAAAAAAAATAGTTGTAAAATTTTAATGTTATTATGTTAATCAACAAAATGAATACTTAGTCCATTATTGTTAATGAAGTAATTTGGAAATGTATGGTTGGTTGTGTGTATTGGCATAATTAGATTACACTTTTATTACATCATTGATTGGATTACACTTATATACATTATGGTTGAATGATTAGTATCATTGATGTAACATAATTCTTGTATTCATTTAAAGGATAGTATGATGATTATATGTTTTAAATGGCTTGTATTTTGAGTAGCGGATGGATTTTTTTGCTTCATGTTCATCAATTGAACTATCTATTTGGTTTGTTGTATGGGATGTAATTTCCCTTCGAAATCATGGATATGTCAATATTATGTGAGATACTCTCACCTTTAGGGAGTCTATATGCTTGTAAGGTTGATTGAAGGTCATCTTCTCTGGGTAAGAAGAATTCATCTATTCTAAATCAATTAGGATTATGTTAAAATAGTATTAAACTATGGGTTAACACATGTGTATCTTGTTATCAATACTTTAAACTAGAATGGATTAAGTTTATAGCTCATTCATCTAGTAACACTTCCCTAGAAGGTAAAAGGATGTGGTTGGATTCAAATGAAGGGCATTCAAACTCCACTAGAGTGTGTTTTTAATAGTTACAAGTAATTACTCTCTAAAGTAATCAAACTAATTTGGAAATAAGTAAAATAGGTCAACTCTAATTTGGTGAGAAGTGAAATTAATAAACCAGGTGGAATTGATAGGGAATGGTCTTTGAATGGATATGGTGTCATGTAGAGGCTATTATGATAGCCTAACTTGTTATCATCTTGGTCTTAAATATAGTTGATGATTAAATTACTTATTGGTATCCTGTTAGAGTATATTACATTATTTGGTACATTGACATGTACCAACTTGGATGCATTTCTAGATTAGGAGTTTATCTTAAGTTAAGGTTTGAGTAGATACTTCAAGCAAGTAATAAATGCACAAGTGTTAGGCGGGCTTGAAAATGAGACCAACCTTGCTATCGACTACCTAGCAGAGAGTCCCATGGATTCATAAGAAGCTATAGTTTCTCAAATCTTGAGGGAATCTAGATTTTGTGGAAGATTGTTGGCAATGTTGTTCTTGAGTGCAATATTGCCAATGCTATCACTAATTGGTAGGCTTGATAATGAGACCAGACCTGCTATATACTACCTAGTAGAGAGTCCCCTGGATTCTTAAGGAGCTATAATTTCTCAAATATTGAGGGAATCTATATTTTGTGGAAGATTGTTGGTAATGTTGCAGTTCTACATCTACGAGGATTTGTATGAAGGTTTTAACATTGCAATTATATTTTTCTTTCCATAAGATTATTTCCATTGTTCACTGCCACTTCTTATGTGATATATTATTATTATACAAAATTTTCATCCTTGGTCAATATTTTGAGTCTATTGGATATTTAGGTGGACTATATGATTTATTTTATGTTCTTGGAACATAATTATCCATGGTTAGAAAATATTTACAAAATTCATTAAAATTGGATGATTTGGCTTAAAATATTTGACAAGCAAATCATTCTTATTTAATAGAGCTTTGGACTATGGGTGTTGCATTTGCTAAATCAGTGGCCTTTGTTATGGTCACAATAATATGCCAGATGTGTTGAGTGGTATTTTCACCCAGTCGTGAAAGTACACTCTCCTTTAGGATTTGGGTTCCAAATCCCCTCTTGCAAAGAAGTTAAACAAACAACTTCTCCAAGGTCTCCATTGTATTAGCATTTACATATATGTATTAGTAATATCAAATAAAGATATTCAATTTAAATTCTTGGAACACCTTAGTGATTGCAAGTAACTGTAAACAAGGGGCAATGTTGATTTATTTCACCATGAAACTTTAGTGATTGTTCATTGTTTTTTTGGATTTTGATATTTTTTAGATGTTTATTTTAATGCCTTGAAAAGTTAAAATTTTTGGAAAAAAAATATAAAATGTAGAAAATGAAAAATGAAATGCAAAAACTAAAAATAAAATGCATTCAGTATGATGCTATCCTATTTTGACAAAATCGAAGATGTGAGGTTTCCATGCATGCAACCTAACCTATTGGACCTGCAAACAAGCACAATCCGGATAAGCTAAGTGTTGGTTCCTAGGGTACGAAATAAAATTCAGATTTCAAATATTTGCCTAATGTAACCCAAAGAAATGGCATCAACATTATCTATAAATTTGAAATCTGAAAATATGAAAGAATAAACATTAAATCCATAGCATGCAAAGAAAATCTCCTTTATTGCCCACAAGATGCAAATTTTTGAACACTTCTGCATTAAAAATGTGTCATTTTACAATAGCAAAATTTTTGGTTTTCTCAAACCAGTCCATGGAAGAAAAATGACTCAAACAAGTCCAGAATGGCATCATCGCATTCAAGTCTGCAACTTTGCTCACCGCAATTTCCAACCCATGTCCATGAAGAAGAAAAACCAGTCTACGAAAGAAAAACAGCCCAACTAGGTCCAGAATGGCCTTATCGCCTTCAAACCTGCAACGCTACTTGCAACAGTTTTCCACCCCTCTCTGGCCTCTTTGAATGGCATATTTAAACTCGTGAAAACCTTGTTTCCTTCCTTGACGGTTCGTTTCATTTGTCGATGGCTGTTCATTTCACCTTCCCTGACTGTTCATTTCACCTTCCCTGTATGTGTGTGCTTTGCTTTCCATTTTGTGGCCCTTCACTGCGATTTCTCCACATGGTTTTGCGTTCGTTTCCCTTCGTGTGTAACGACCATCTTAAATGATTTCAAATCATTAAAGATTCCTTATGTAACACTTTTGTCTTCTTCATTGGATTTTGTCCTTATGTCCTCGTCACTATGCAGGTCCGTTACCTTGGCAAAAATGGAACATGTCGCGATATCGCGAAACTTTTGCCTCCTTGCTCTCCTTTGTTTCTTTGAATCACGAAAATGGAACATGTCGCGATATCATGACACTTTTGGCCCCTTATGTCTCTTATTGCTTTTAATCATGAAAATGGAACATGTCGCGATATCATGACACTTTTGGCCCCTTATGTCTCTTATTGCTTTTAATCATGAAAATGGAACATGTCATGATATCGCGACACTTTTGGCCCCTTCCGTCTCTTGTTGCTTTTAGCCGCGAAAATGCAACATGTCGCGATATCATGACACTTTTTTTTTTTGGTAAGTAGTGTTTGTATTTACAGTGGGTTTTAACAAGGATCCCAAAACCTGATTACATAAGAAATGGGCCTAGGGCATCAATCCCTTGAAACTGAACACCAAAACAAAAATCCCGCCTAGCGGTAACAGTAAGCATGAAACAATCCCTCTCAGTGAGAAACAAACAAATAAGAAAGAAAGTAGTTTTGGAGATCCCGCCCAATGGGGAGTAGCCAAAAACCACCATCGAGAAGATCCCGCCCAGCAGGAAGCAAAGAAAAACCGTTACAATAAAATCCCGCCTCACGGGAAGCAGTCAAAACCACCACAAATAGTCCCGCCTAGCGGGAAGCAACAGGGAAATCCCACCATCCGGGAAACCAGCAGAAAAGAAAGGATCCCACCTCACGGGAAAACCGGCGGATTTGGTGGATCCCGCCCTATGGAGAAACCAACCCACCCATCGGGAAAACATTCCTTTCAGCGAGAGCCATCCTGCAGGAAGCCGACAGCCAGCACAGAGAGGATCCAGCCCATCAGGAAGTGACCAGAGAGTTGCACCACAAGGAACCCGCCTCGAAAAAATAGAAGAGGATCCCAGTAGCAAGGACCAAGAATCCCGTCCAAGCACAGAGCCCACCGAGGATTCACAAGAAAAATGGGGAAGCTGTCCAAACCCTAAACCGTCACCTCCACCACACCGAGAAACGCAGGGGACCAGATCCACGTGAATAACCTACAAAAAACCCCAGGGGGAAGCTTGAGGGAAAAAGGGAAGGGATCCCCAACCAAACAGGGATCCCTAGGAAGCACCAGTCCGAAAAAACAACCAAAGAAACCCTAGCTGGCCGGGAGGGGCGCAGATAGTGGAGAAGGATCTCCCCCCAGGAGATCATCTACAAACAACCACTCCCCGGGAGGGATGACCTGGGTTGAACCAGGGACTGGGCAGGAACCAGGAGCCATGGGAGGGGGAGCAGGGGAGGGACCAGAGCCCTCCCCTCTCTCGATATCACGACACTTTTTATTTCTCTGCTTGTTTGCCCATTTTGAATCACGAAAATGCAACATGTCGTGATATCGTGACAATTTTTCTTTCTTTTCTTGTCTGCCCATTTTGAATCATGAAAATGCAACATGTCGTGATATCTCGACACTTTTTCTTTCTCTGCTTGTTTGCCCATTTTGAATCGTGAAAATGCAACATGTCGCGATATCACGACACTTTTTCTTTCTCTGCTTGTCTGCCCATTTTGAATCACAAAAATGCAACATGTCGTGATATCGCGACACTTTTTATTTCTCTGCTTGTTTGCCCATTTTGAATCGTGAAAATACATGTCGCGATATCGTGACACTTTTCTTCCTTTGGCCACGACGGTGTAACATGTCGCAATATCATGACACCTTTTCTCTTTTGGCCGTGAAACTGCAACATGTCATGATATCATGACACTTTTTCATCCTTGGCCGCGATGATGCAACATGTCGCGATATCGCGACACTTTTTCTACTTTGGCCGCGATAGTGCAACATGTCGCGATATCACGACAATTTTTCTTTCTTCTCTCTTTCTTTGCTTTGAATCATGAAAATGCAACATGTCGTGATATCGCGAAACTTTTATTTCTTCTTCTTTCTTTCCTCGTTTGGTCACAAAAATGCAACATGTCGCGATATCGCGACACTTTTCTTTCTTCTCTTTTCCTTTGCTTTTGGGCCGCGATGGTGCGACATGTCACGATATCGTGACACTTTTTATTTTTTGGCCGTGATGGTGCAACATGTTGTGATATCATGACACTTTTTCTTTTTGGGCCGTGATGGTGCAAAATGTCGTTATATCGCGACACTTTTCTTTTTGGGCAGCGATGGTGCAACATGTCGCGATATCGCGACACTTTTTCTTTTTGGGCCGCGATGGTGCAACATGTCACGATATCGTGAAACTTTTTCTTTTTGGGCTGCGATGGTGCAACATGTCACGATATCGTGACACTTTTTCTTTTGGGCCACGATGGTGCAACATGTCGTGATATCGCGCCACTTTTTCTTTTTGGGCCGTAATGGTGCAACATGTCATGATATCGCGACACTTTTTCTCCTTGAGTTTTTTTTGCTTTTTTTTCTTTGAACTTTAGCCTATGGGCCACTTTGGTCTTCTTAGAACACATGCAAAAAAATGTGGGTCCCCAATTTTGGGGTACGTTGTGGAGCAGCCACAACAAATGGTGACTCTACTGGGAAATGCTCCTGAACATTTTGGTGAGAACTCAACCTAAAAACACACAGACTCAAAAACAAGTGTTAGCAAATATCCCAAGAATGAAACTAGATGAGAAATACATGAAACATTAGAATTATTAAGCATCAGCTCAGTGTGTGCAATGTACTTCATTCCCTATCATTTGAAATTCATTCATCTTTCCATTGTCAGCTTCACTTATGATTCGTATGCAAGGCTATGAATTATTTGTATAGGATTTGACGTATGACAACTATGTTAGAGATATAACAACCTGCTTTGCAAAGGTTTAGACCTTCTAGCATCATGAATAAACATATTAAAACTGTCAAATCCTCTTACGACCAAAAATATGGATACTAAATTAATTTACTAGATCCCAAAGTTGGTTGTGTCACTACCATATTGAACCCATGTGCAGGTGTAAGTGAAATTAGAGCTTTGGGGAATAAGATTCCCAACCTAAGCGAGATGGGAATTTAATCCTATCCTTACTACTATGATTCAGAATTCATTACCTCATCTTGAACAAAATGATTTAACCTGTTATGGATGAAATTGTCAGGCTAGCCTATCCGTTTGAGCAGTCAGTGGTCTTGCTTTTAGACAAGACGTGTTGCCACACATGAGCATACTCCACTCTGCCAGCTAGGCGTCTATAGCCCCGATGGAGATTAACCCCATAATCCATGATTTGGCTCTACTTTGATTTCTTGGACCTTGGGGATGACTACCCATCCTTGCAAGGGGCATGTAGTACGATCCTTCCAATCCAATATTAATAAAAAAATGAAAAATATTTTCTTTTGAATTTCAAGTTCTTGAGTGGGCAAAATAGAAGCTTTGGGGAATCGGATTCTCAACCTAACCGAGATGAGAATTAGACCCTATCCTTACTACTCCATGAAGGTCAAATCAGAGCTTTGGGGAGTTGGATCCTCAACCTAAGTTCGATGAGGATTTAACCCTATCCTTACTACTCTGATTTTAGGCTTTAAGCACTTTGGGAGTGGTAAAAACCACTGTTTTAAGGATTACGTTGCATGATAGGATAGACACGAAATACTCCTTTCGCCTCACATTTTATTCCAAGTACAATTTTGACCATTTTACTCAAGATTCTCTTTAATATGTGCAGAACGTGCTTGGTTCAAGATAGTTCGGGCATCAGTTCCCAACCTTAGGATCCTTTTAATATATGTTATGTAATAACCCTAAGAGGATTCGACACCTTTTCAATGATTGAACATGAAATGAAGATGCAACTGAGATGGAATGTATATGCAATGCAGAATGTACATGAGATATGAATGCATTGCTCCTTTTGAAATGCGGATGGAGTATATCGCCTACTTTGCCATAATTTATAAAACTGACAACTTCCTGCATCATAAGTTCCAAACGATATTCTTTAATGTGTTTGCAAAATTCGTGGAGCTTTCTGCAATACAATTCCGATGTTTCATATTCTCCTAGTATTAGTCAACATTCGTAAGGACCTAAATTAACAAACCAAAAATGTCCAAAGGACCAACACATAGAACTTAAAACCAAAATGAGATCTAATCCAAAACCAAAACACGAAAACCAAAAGTATATACAATATAATACAAGATGATGCAAAAATTTGGATTATCATTTTCTCGGATCCCAAACCTGATTAGAGCATTCCAAAAGACATATAATATGATACACATGCCGAATGTGGAAGGAATCAAACGAAAACAAGATTAGACCAAACAATGCAACCAACTTCCACTTTCCTCTCTCACCCCACCAATTAGATTTAGTTCCACTAGTATTCTCATAGGTGAGATTCAAATTACCAGATTGATTAGACAATGGTTGATTTTCAACTCTTTCTTTCTATTCTTTAAGGTACAAATTTCGTAATCCCATTCATGATTTAGAACTAGGCTTTCTTTATTCAAAATGAAATTTTTTAAGCAAGAGCCTATTTCTAAAAATTTCAAAGCTAATTCATTTTCCATGTTCTTAGGCCAGTCAAAATTGTGCAGCAATTTACAAGCATCTAGGATATTTACTAAATTGGGATCATTAAGAATTTTTATCCTAGATTCAAGAATTAATTGTTGATAAATTTGATTTAGCAATTTAAGTGCATCAAGATCCTTTTCATTCATCAAAGAAATGTCATCAAAGGTGTGGTTAGAAATTAATCCTTGTTCTTCATTCACATTCAATGGCATTTAATCATAAATATCATTTGAATTATACAAATATTCACCTAAATCTTGGGTGTTTGGATACAAAGGTTTAGAATTTACCTTTTTCACATTTTCATTTACCAAAACTTGGTGAAAATTTGCAATTTCCTCTTTTACCTCATGGTCTTCATATTCTTCATTGATTACTTGCTCATCAAATATACCAAAATTGGGCACCCAATTAAAAACATGCCCATCCTTTTCAACCCTCAAATATTCTTGGTTGAAGTGTATGTCAAGTAACTCATCTTCATGATCAATCACTTTTGTTGCTTCCAATAGATCAACCACTTTGTCATTTAATTCCAATTCTTTGTTCACTATCCCTGGTATCTCTTCCAAGACATCCTCAAATTGCACAGGAGTTGTAATATCTTCCTTTGAGTAGGAAATTATGTTGTCCTATATATCAATTGGCACACAAGTTTCATTAGTAGTTTTGGAGTGAGTGTAGTCTTCCCACTTCTTCCATGAATCATAGTAGTCATACTCCAAGTTCAAATTGTGACGTTCAACTACTTCTTCTTCATATTATGATTCATCAACATGTTTCTTATCCAATTCATATTCACCTTCCATAGATGGTCCAGTTATTTCCAAAAGTGGGTTATTTCTTGAATTCAAATTGGTAAAGCTATCATAATCCAAATTTGTAACCCATGATTCGATTTTATCACAATTTGGAAGGTGTGGATCCTCTTGGTCATCACTCTCTTGATGATATAGAGTTTCCACCACCAAAATGTTGTCCTCCCCTTGTTGATGTTGGGATGGACCCCTATTTGGCACTAGTTCCAGATCATCCACTTGAGCTTGGAGACAATGGGTATACATAGCAATTTCGGGACAATCCCTTTCATTATGCTCCTTTGTATTATGCAATCTACACCCCTTTTCCCACGCAAAATCAGAAAGATTAAGAATGGAACTAGATTGACTTGGTCCTGCAGAAATATCTACCTGATTAGCAATAAGGGAAGGCACACCCCCATTGTTTGGCTTCGTATTCCACTGTCTCCCTCTATCATTGAAGTTTCGATTTGGGTGAGGGGCATGGGATTCATACTTCTATTTTTGAACCAAATCATTACTCAATTTGTGAACCATCTTTTTGAGTTCTTCAACCTATGAATAAATCTCTTTTGGTTGAGCTATGTTATTGCTAGTTCCAATAGGATTTGCATAATTGGTGAGATCTTGACTTAACACTTGAGTTGGATTTTGAGCCACTTGATTTGCGTAGGGATTCACACTTTGAATCAGAATTGGATTGGGTGCATAAGCGGGTGTTGATGAATATGGTTGTTGATAAGGCAAAGCATTTATTCCTGATATTTGCGGTGCCATGATCTGATTCATCATAGGAGCTTGACCATATGGACCATATTGTCCTACCATAGGCATCTGGGAAAACCCATAACCATGTGGTGTCATTTGTTGTTCAATGGTCATAGCTTCATTGTAGGCTAGAGCAAGAGTGGTAACTTGAGGATTTCGCCTTGCAAACATTGCCATCATAGGATCCAATGCCCCAAAATATATTTGCAAAGCTATTACGGGATCAATGGCAACAGAATTTCTCTATTATAGCACTTCTAAAATCTCTAATTAAAAGTTCGGATTGGCTCACCCTGGCCTCTTTTACATGTAATTAACTGGTTATAGATGATAGTGGGATCTAATGGTGACCTGAATTGGTTGACAAAATCATTCTCCATTTGCATCCATGACGTAATGGAACTAGTAGGTAAGCAAATGTACCATTCGTAGGCCATTGGGTCTAGGCTCATGGGGAAGAGTCTACAAGCCACATCTTCATGTTGAACGTGCAATCTTATCAAAACATCCCTATAGGCTTGGATATGTTCTTCTGCGGTCCTTGGGCCATCCAGTTTGTATTTGGGCAAAAATCTCTCTATATTCCTAGGAATCTCGTGAATATCCTGTTAGAGTATATTACATTATTTGGTACATGTCAATGTACCAACTTGGATGCATTTCTAGATTAGGAGTTTATCTTAAGTTAAGGTTTGAGTAGATACTTAAAGCAAGTAATAAATGCACAAGTGTTAGGTGGGCTTGAAAATGAGACCAACCTTGCTATCTATTACCTAGCAGAGAGTCCCATGGATTCATAAGAAGCTATAGTTTCTCAAATCTTGAGGGAATCTAGATTTTGTGGAAGATTGTTGGCAATGTTGTTCTTGAGTGCAATCTTGCCAATGCTATCACTAATTGGTAGGCTTGATAATGAGACCAGACCTGCTATATACTACCTAGTAGAGAGTCCCTTGGATTCTTAAGGAGCTATAATTTCTCAAATATTGAGGGAATCTATATTTTGTGGAAGATTGTTGGTAATGTTGCAGTTCTACATCTACGAGGATTTGTATGGAGGTTTTAACATTGCAATTATATTTTTCTTTCCATAATATTATTTCCATTGTTCACTGCCACTTCTTATGTGATATATTATTATTATACAAATTTTTCATCCTTTGTCAATATTTTGAGTCTATTGGATATTTAGGTGGACTATATGATTTATTTTATGTTCTTGGAACATAATTATCCATGGTTAGAAAATATTTACAAAATTCATTAAAATTGGATGATTTGGCTTAAAATATTTGACAAGCAAATCATTCTTATTTAATAGAGCTTTGGACTATGGGTATTGCATTTGCTAAATCAGTGGCCTTTGTTATGGTCACAATAATATGCCAGATGTTTTTTTGTCACTAGAACAACATGATAATGAACAATGCAAGTAATAGGAACATTTGCATCTAGATATTCTCTTCAAATTCCAAATTTTAACCTTTTTGGTAGTTTACTACATGTTAAAGGAAATCTTTTAGTCTATAGCCATTCACAAGTTTCTTAACTAAATAAATATTAGAATCTAGTCGTAAGAGAAAAAAATCAACATTATATATATTCACTAGAGTTTCATTGAGGGCATTGGCATTTGTCAATGCATTTATCCCTATGAAGTTTGAACTCATTATTTGAATATTATAGAAAGGCTTCTAGAGTGTCCATAATATAAGAAAAATCAACACTTCTAAAATACTAATCTATAGAAAGGGTAGTTTTGATCAAAAGTCCAATAAATATTAAAAGCAATTTAGGTAGCTACATAGAGAATTATCAAAATAATTGATCCAATATTCAAAATAATTTGTCAACAAATTCTTTCTTATTGGTTCACCTTTCTCTTATTATCCATCATAATGACCTATAACACTTGCATCCTGGATATTATATTCCAATACCATGCCTACAAGGCTCATGATGTAGTGTGCTACGTTACACAGATCGATTTCCTATTTCCTGTAGGTAGGAATAAAGGTCAACAGGTGATACTTATCGATAGAGTGAGCCATAGAGTTTACTAATTGCTTGAACAAAACAAAAATCAATGGGAAAAGTCAATTCCAAAGTAGATTGAAGATTTAGAAAAACATTCAAAGAGGATTTTTTGCAAAAATAGACTTATTGTTTAGAGAGAGTGTAGGACACTTATAAAGGCATTTTTTTTTAGAGGTTAGCTTGTATAGTGACTAGTCACTAATTCCAAATTTTGGAAGGATACAAAACAATGTCCATCAATGCCTTCCAAAACTCCTTAAATTTTGGCTAAGTCAAAGGCAAGCCAATTCGTTCCTAAGTGTCTACTGGTTTAGGAGCAATCTATTAGCAAAGTGGACCAATTGACTTATAGGAGCAAGTTGCTAGGATTTTTATAGCCAATTGCTAGCAAATTAGAGTGAATTGCTTGCAGAGAGGTAAAAATACAAGTGCAAATCCTAACAAGAATCTTTGGAAAGCAACATTTTGGCATGTAGTGTTACTATAACTCATTTTAGAATCCTTTTTAGAGGTATGCAACTTTTGAAGGTGCATCATTTTGTTACAGATGCCCCAAATTTTTACTTTTACTAGCAATAATAGTTTTTCTCCCCAGGTAACTGAGGAGTGAAATCATAATATAAATAGAAGTCATGGGATCCATTGTAAACATAATTTGGCCATGAGAACTTAGAACTACACTGTGTGAACCTACATTGTGCTTTGTACCTCATAAAATTAGGAGGAAATTGATAAGTCTTGCTTTCCATCAACGATACTACCCTCCTGTATTACATAATGCATTATTATTGAGGCATAACCCTTTTGCCCATCTTGTCATTCCCATTACCATTTTATATTAATCAAATGGGAATGTTGTTATTTGGATTCTCATGTGTTGATTGACTGTACACTTTACTTGATACAGTCATAGTCATATTTTCATTTTAATACCTCACACCCTAAATTTATAAATTTACTTTGCATTCATTTATTTTTCACATTATAATTTTATTTAGACTAGATTAGGTTAGGAATTAGCAAGGATAGTGAGGAGTCAACCTAAATACAAAGGTTTGAAGAGGCCATAAACCCTTTCATCCAAAACATGTTGAAAATTGAAAACATGGCACATTAAAAAACACATTAGACATTAGATAATTCTTGATTCAACATAATTTTTTGGTAAGCCTGGTCGAACAAACAATTTATCCCACATAGAAACACTCACTAAAACATCCATCATGTACCATTCAACATGGTATTTGTCATGTCCAGTGAGCTAAACCTCCATTATTCATCCCACATTAATCCTTTAGCTCATCATTTGGATTATTTTCTTTATTTTGGCATCAAATTTGCATTTTGCCATAGGTGGGAGTGATTGGTTTGGATTTGAGAAACTTTTACCAAGTTTTGAAATAGGTAGCAATTTGCTCCATTTGAGCCAATCATCTAGGAAATAGTCCAACTCCCATTTCGATAGTGATTCTCTCCATATTGCTGGTGATCCACTTTAAATATGTCAAACTTTCACAACTTGAATCCATAACAATTCATCGTCAAGAACTTGATTTTTCAAACCTTACCCCAAATTGACCTTAAACTAGATTGACCTTAAAATTTACATATTTTTGTAATTTGTGATCAATTTTTACAAGTGCTTTGGGAATTGTGACTCTATTGCAAACTTATGAAATGTAATTTTTTTATGAAGCAAGCAGCCAAGACAATATCAGATCTGCAAAATCTCTCAATTTTGACTCCAATTTTGTATCTGCCATAGGCAGAGAGTATTTGGAAATTTTTTTGAATATTATGGTCAAAGTTTCAATCAACTAGCAATTCACTCCATCTAGTAAGTGATTTGTTCCCAAATAATAAAAATTTTGCAAGACAAGTTGAAGGGGAAATTCACCCTAGTTCTATTGAGCAATTTGCTCAAAAAAACAAGTTTCTTCCTAACTTATCCAAGAAGAGCAATTTTTCCTAAAATCAAAGAGATTTGCTTGACTTTCAACTTGTCAAAGTATTTCAAAGTAGTAAGTATTTGCTCGATTCTTCTAGTAATTTGTTCCAATTTGCTAGCAAAATGCTACATATACCAATTTTTGTAAAACCTACACCTCTAAAAATAATTTGCTCCAGATTTCTAGCAATTCACTCTGACCAACTATTGATTCACTCTGATGGGGAAGAAATTTACTCCTTTGTCCAAATTTTTAAAATTTTATTCTAAAACTTTGTCTATGTAGGTATGTGTGTGGGAGGATCTAGGTTGATGCTATGCAAAATGACAACTCTATTACAAAATTAAAAAATAAATAAAAAATCAAGTGAGTGATCGCTTTCTAAAAAAACAAAAACATGATTTGGGGTACTATCTTAAAACCCACTAAGGGCTCTACTCATATATTTAACATATTTAGGCTTTAAAAAACAATATGGTAGCTCAATTACAAGGGAATACTTAGATGATATAAAATGTGTCATGGACTCAAAATCCTCAATTACCATAATACATGTAGATTTTGCAATGTCAACAATTTTTTTATAAAACCCATACCCAGACATGTAGGCTCATCAAACAATGTAGAATTTTGGGCTACAACAAGTGTATTCAAGCCAAAAACCAATGCAACAGTTAATTTAACAACAATCCATATTTCTAGAGATTCAATTTAAATCCATCAAGAATTGAGTTTGGGATCTTGATTTATCATACCTAGTCTCAAATGTATCTTAAATATGACATATTTTTTTTATTATGATTGATTTTTGTGAGTGCTTTATGAATAAAAAATCTATTACAAACTTCAAAATCTCAATTTTTTTTAGAAGCAAGCAATCAATTCAACACAAAAATTACAAGGGAACTTAGATTGACTCTAATTTTACATTTGCATAGGCAAGAAGCATTTGGACTAAACTTTGAGGAAATACCACCAAAGATTAGACTAGCTAGTGTTTGCCTCCATCCATCCAATGATTTGCTCTAGAACTATTAGAGCATATTATACCATTTGGGTCATGTAAATGTACCACATTTGGTACATATCTAGAATAGGAGTTTACTTCAGAGTAAATTTATCTAGTTACTTCAAGTAATATAATAAATGCACAAGTGTCAATGTGCATGTAGTCCACATGTACATGAGTCCTAGGTAGAGTAAAGGCCAAACAATCTATCTTTATACATAAAGGAATCATAGGAGTAGTTGAGTGATATAAGGAGAGAGTGAGAGTGACATAATAAGTATACAATGTATGGTAGATAAAGTCTAGTACAATGTAGTTGTTTCATATACTTTCATGGAGTGTTCATGTCCTCCATTATATAACATTGTACTATTCTCATCATTCTCATTAATGGTATATTTTTGAGTTATTTGCAGATGTTCATCTATTCATTTTCTTGCATATTATTGTCCCATTAGATTTATAGTTATCTCAAATTAGTTATCCTACATCTTGTGGTTGTATTACCTCCCATAAAAAGCTAACAGTGGTATCATAGCACATGGTAGTCTAATAGGAATAGGGAGATCCACAAGGAATTCTACTACATCTTTGCAAACATCACCGCAAGAGATATTGAGAGAAAAAATAAATCTCAATGCCAAAAAATTCTAAGATTAGATTTGGCTAGAGTATTTCCATAGATTTGTAGAAAAACTCGTGAAGACTAGGACTTAACATTCATAACACTAGATTGACAAATCAACTAGTGAAGGTTATTATCTCCAAAATCATAGATTCTTCCATTCCAGTTTCTAACAACTTGTTATAGGAAAAAGAGATTCAAAAAAAGGTTGGGAAGCTTCCTACAAGAGAGCTAGGAGGAATATATTCTTAGAATTATTCCAGTACTTGTAGAAACAAGGAGAATACTAAATATTTTAAAGACCTAAAAAAAGATCCCATTACAAGAGTTGTAAACCTAAAGATTACAGAAGTGAAGAAAAGGCTACAATAGCCTCATAGAAGACTTAAGGAAGAAGATAATCTATAAGAGGAGTCAAGGAGGAGATAGGATATTGGTGATATCTATTCAAGATAAATACATGTAGAGTGCAAAATTAGAAAAGGCCATAGGAGCATTGTTAAAAACTTAAGGGATAGAAGAAGATTTCAGTGAAGTGTCCCAGTGATCTCTAGTGTAGAAAGAAGACTTCACCCCAAGAAAGATGAAGATACCCTTAGAAGGTCTAGTTACAACTTTTATTTTTGGAAGATTGGAGGTTGGTGATCTCTATTAAAGCCTGCAAATTGCAGAAGATAAGGACCAACAAGGTCCCATTCCATAATCTAGAAGCAGCAAATTTTAGAGATTTGAGGAGAAGATCTCAACACCAACACTTCCTTAGTAGAAGGTTGAAGGAAATGTTTCATTTGGAAGACCATAAGTGTTGCAAGATTGAAGAACTTGGTGAGGTATCAAGGAGAAATAAGGAGGAGGCTTGGTGAGCCTCATTAAAGATGTTCAAAAGAATGTCATCAAAGGAGTTCCTAGAAGAACTCATTGGAGAAATCCACCAGCAAGGAGGAGCTACTAACAAAGCAAAATTTGGGACAATTATCGCCATCCAAAAAAAAGCCTTAAAGGAGAATAATTTGGCAAGGAGTGCCAAATCTTGAAGAAGAATACTGAATACCTCAAGATATTCTGATTCTTGAGAAGGAGATCCAGATCAAAGTTAGAATTCGATAAGGAGGAGAACGTAGACAAAAGAAGCCCACCAAATCCAAGAGATTTGGAGATTACCTTTCATATTTAAGAAGACATATTTTAGAAGGGTAGTGTTGGAGCCAAATTTGACTCAACTTTGAAACCCCCAAATTTAAATTTTTGGTTTCAATCAAACTGCTTATACTGTTGGTCATTGCTTAAAGTTGTTGTGAGTAATTCAATTTTTCATTGGTTGGTTTGATAAAGTCTAACCTTAGCCTTTTTAATAATGTGGGCTTCATTGTATAAATCAAAGTACCTCAAATGGTTAGGGAAGAAAATTTCAAATTAAAAACCTCAAGCCAAAGTCCGACCTTCATAAATATTTCCTTGGGCCTAAAAATCGATTAATAAAGTCCTTAAATCATAAGTCGGTTAAACATTCACCATGGTCTCAAAGTCCGAAAAACCTAAGGTTAAAATAAATATTAATTGATTAAAAGCCTAAGGGTATGCACCCCGCTAAGCTAACTAGTGAGCACCTCAGATTTAATCCAAGGGTCGCGCACGATCCAAAGAAATCGGACGATAGCGCTTTAATAAAATCAAACCAAAGATAAGTCAAAAGTCAAGCATAGTCAAGAAGTAAAAAGGTTGCACCTTAGACTTAATCGGATGGAAGCACATCATCCTGAGAAAATCTGATGGATGCGCACTCCAAAATAATCCGAAAGATAAGTCAAAGGGTCAATAAACTTAACCTAAGATTTAAAAATCGAGCAAGTTGTCTTAAATCTTATGATAACGCTACATCAAAAATAAATCCAATGACGCACACTTCACAAAAAACTCCAAAGGTTAAACATAAACCAATAATAAATATTAAAATCCTTACACCTTTAACAATATCAACGACATCATCCAAGATCAAATCAATGGTCCACATCTTTCCAAAAAGTCAAAAGTTTAAATAAAGTCATCATAGGTCAAAGGTTCAATTAAACATGAGTAAGTCCGACAGATCGAATGATCATGCTAAACAAATCTTAGATCAACGATCGTGATTGCTTTGATTAAAGTAAACTTTAAAGTCAATATTAAAAAGGATGCGCCCCATTTGATTAATCATCGGGCTTGTTACCAAGATCGGACGATCGTGCTCGATCAATTTTTAATCTAATGGTGGCGCACTAATTGAAGATGCATTAAAGAGGGTTAAGGATCGAGAGAAATTAATTAAAGTTAATCATGATTAGAAAGGGTTTAATACATCGACTAATTTTCCCCTTTTGCCCTAATCATGATTAATATTATAAATGCTTGATTAAACTAACTTGCAGGTTGATTAGATCCAACGGTCACGCTTGTCTCCACTTGAGATCCGATGGCCCACCAAAATCGTAGAATGGAAGATAAAGGCTTAAGGTAAAAATAATATCATTAATCATGCTTAGTAAGGGTTTAATACATTGACTAATCTTCCCCCTTCACCTTAATCATGATTAATAGAAAAGCAAAGGTCTTTTACATTCATTATCTAGCATGCATCTTATTAGTAATCTAATGATAGCAGCACAAATTAATCAAAAATCGATGGTCTGAAGGCTTGTAGTGGTGACAAAGATCCAAAGGCTAAATAAAGACATTTTTATAACATACGAATCGAATGACGACAGAAATTTATCACCCAGATCCAACGGTGCACATATGGGAAGATAATCAAAGGTTAATCTAAGCATGATTAAGGTTGATTAATTTAATCAAGGTACGTATAAATTTTCCCCATTTATTAAAGAATACATGCATATGTATGATCCAACAGTCGTGCCTCACCACCATAAGATCCAACGATGATCACAAAAAAAATAGTGTACTCATATGATTACCATCGATTAATAAGAGTTATTAAGGTTTAAATATAAGGATTAACATTGGATAAATATGATTAATTGAAGACCCAATAAAACATGTTATTTCAAGTGTTTATATGAGAACTAGGTATACTAACTATCATGCAGGTCTTGGGATATCAATGATCGCTTATCTATCAATCGATCGGTTGTGATTAATCATGGTTGACTTAAGGAAAAAGGGGCATCATAGGTAAAACCTACACTCACACCAAGAATCGGATATCACAAAGACCTCAAGGAAGACATAATGGATCCCAAAGATGTAGTTATCACTCAGATCTGAGATGGCACGAGGTCCAAAACATACCATTCCACATCAGATTAAAATATCCCCATTGATGAATGAATAGAAAGCATGAATGATTGTAGGCACACATATCAAAGGGACCCAGGCTCACAAGTTAACAGATATCACCCATCATAAAGCACAAAACTCCAAAAAATACTGAGTTGGCATGATTCCATTGGCCAATTTTGAACAACGGTTGGTGGCATCGGGTCGATAACGAAACGTGCAAATTTATCAAGTTCACTCCACCACCCTATATATGAACTTACGAAACCAGTCAAGGCCACTCCACTGGTATACCAAGAATTAGAATTGATACATCAAAAGCACAGAAGGAAGAGAGTATTCATATTCTGAGAACTCGAAGAAGAACTTGACCAACAATCGTGAGAGCAATGGCATCATGGGGAGATGTGTTCATACCTATAGATACATGAGAAGCCATAAAGTTTATCATAGATAAATCACCCTATTCTATGATTTTTGGACCGCATTCTCTGGTACCACTATGTATGATTTTGCCCAAAAATGTGGGGCAGATAAAAAACCCAACTCAGCTCAACTGTACGAGATCGAAAATGCCTACATTAAGAGTTTCACCCGAGTAATGGAAGGTGATAACAGAACCCCATGGATAATGGTAGATTTGTTCCATAAAGCTCAAAGGTGGTAGTACAAGGGTTTCCCTAGAGACAACAGATGGAACAATAACCTTGGAAAGATGATATGCCCAAAAGTGCATTTCTCCTCAGATTTGATGGCTTGGTTAGTAGTGGCATATGACGAAAGAACAAGGACCTTTCGAGACCACAAGAATCGGAAGGTGTTCAACGCCAAAGTCGAAGATATCCAAGAAGTGTTCAATCTGATGAAGTATACCACATTTTTTGTGGACCAGGTAATCGAACACCAATCTCGCATGTTCACTGATATGGAAATTTTTAAAAATTTGTTTGATACATATGCAGAAATAGAGAAAAATTTCCCAATTAATAAAAATGCTTTTAAACCCTAGGTACAAGACTTATATGACATGATAAACATAGTATTGGGAGTACAAGATATGAGTAGAATAACGAAAAGGGTTTTGTATTTAGTTGCACAATGTAATAGAGGACATAACACCCCTATCTACGCCTGGGAACTGGAATTGAGCTCACAAATACATAGAGAAATGGTAGAACTAAAGAGAGCAATTTTTGAATAGAGGCAGGAGATGCCTCACTTTTCACAATATTCTTTTCTCACTCACTTAATAGTGGGCCAATTGGGGGAAGAAGCCCGTAAGATATTAAAAGCCATAGATAGCCCCTATGTACAGAATAGCTTCTGGAGACTTCATGAAGGACGAACTCACATGGGCTGGTTTTGTGATCGCTTCTTGGTAGAAATCCATTGGGCCTTAACTGGGCTAATTCCAGAAATATTAGGGCCAGGGGTAAGAGCATTCATTAAAGAAAAAGAGATAGGATATTTCTTCTTCATAGAGGGTTTTACTTACATCAGATTATATGGAGCTAAAATCCCTCCTAAGGTGTTACCCCAGTATTACCCATTGTCCATAGCAGCCCTAGAATTATGCAGACAAGTGGCAGAAGAGGCTAAAATGAGACTGGTTAAGAAGCATGGAAAAGTCCCCTGGCTTGATGTTCCTTGCCATTTTGGAGATTATGTATTTGTTGGATATCCTTCCCTACTCAAGGGAATGTTTGAATTGGACAATATGGGATTCGATGAAGTGTCATGGAGGTTTTATGACCCAAAAGGAACTTACAACAAGATGATGGAGAAGAGAGAGTATGCTCGAATCAAGCATCGAGAAGATGCTTTTGAAGAGAGCTTATTAGAAGCTATAGAGCAAAAATCAGATTTACAGACAGTATGGGATAATTTCCCTCCAGAAAAGAGAGGTAGCACACAGGTTTGTGAAGCCTATGACTACCCAACAGAACTAAGAAGGCTTCGAGAGATTTTAGTGGATACTACAACACCTGTTATGCCAAGGACAGACCCAACAATTAAAGAAGACCCTTTGCTAGAATTGATAGAGGAGCAGGACATAGACTTAATGGAGGTCACTGTTAGAACTATTGATATAGTAGAACAACAGGTTAAACTCCTAGTGAATGACCAACTCAGAATAGAGGCAGCACCAAAAGAAGCTCCTCAACAAACCTATACAGATAAGGGCAAATAAATAGTAACTTCATCCTCTCAAAAAGCACCATCAACAAAGCAAGTTGTAGTTCCTATACCTGATAATGTTTTAGCTATGACCAGTGTGAAGAAATTGGCACCCATGGCCATCCCGACTTCTATAAACATAAAGGGACAAGAGATAAAAATTCCAATAGTAATACAAGTAAAATGTGGACTGGGTGGCCTCTTTCAAAGCTACTCAATAAAAAGTCAAACAGAAATAGCTCCAGTAGAAGCTAAGAAACCCAGATTATCTCTACCTATTGCCAAGGTTATTTTGGAAAGAATAGATGAACAGGCGGCCTTTACTACTATAGATGAACAAGAGTTATAGTTAGTAGCAGGAATGGGAAATACAGAAGAACAATCTTCAGAAAAGGTAGAAATGGGGACAATTATGTCAGATATTGCTAAGGTTGATCTCCCTCCTCTACAAAACCCACTAGTTTTCAGTACCAATGAGGAAACAGGAGGATCATCACTACTGGGTAAAGAAGTTGATATGGCAAAACTTGCCAAAACTAGTGAATAATCAAGTCATAGACCAATTTGTTGAAAATTTTAAAACACTCAAAAAGCAATTGAGTCAAGAGGAAGAAGAAAAAGTAGAATTGAAAGTTGTGATAAGTAAGCAACAAGAAGAATTAAATAAGAAAAATGCTTCAATTGCCCAGCCACCTATAGTGACCAAAGTTCAAGATCATGTATATTATTTGAATGTAATGAAAAAAGACATGTACAAAAGAATAAAAGCTCAGGCCAAAGGTTTTACTGAAATGTTCAGGAAAATAAGGGTGATTCAAATAACTGCTCAAGAAATCATGACCTTGATGAAGGAAAGAGAAAAATATTTTAAATCATTCACCCAACCCTGGACTACATAGGGGATCATTTTGAAGAACTGCAAGGACAAGAAATAACAACACCTGAAGGCAATAAAATTCAAATCAATTTTGAATTTTTCAAAGCAGCCCTATTTGGATCAAACCAAGAAAAATGGACAAATTCTATGACTGAGATGAATGATCTGATAAAGGATGCTATAGATAAACTGATAGATATTGGCCTATCCTTAGATCAATGCCTGGAAGCATCAAAATAGAAAGAATATTCAAAGAAACCCTTGGGGTTTTTGTTTGGGAAGATGAGAGAGGAGATGATTAAACAAACTACACTCATGGTGAATGCTACAAAAGCCTTACTACTTCAGTATGACAGAAACATGCCTATTATTGTTATACAAAAAATAAAATTCTACAAGAAATGAATATGCTCAAGATTGCAACCACTTTTGACATAGAAATATGGAAGTTGATTGATGAGCATATTAAAGGGTTGCAAAGGAGTTTAAAGGGAAAAAGGGTCAATACCTACACTAAAAAAAGTAGATTATGCACCACAGACAACTGCAATAATAGGAGACATATCTAGGGTAGTTAAAGGGTCAAAGGATCAAGGAAAGACAACTCAAAAGAGGCCAGTTCAAAAAGCAGCAGCTAAACGCACCAAGAAGTAGCAGAATCAGATCAAAGTTCTCCTCATACTTAAATCACCAGTTTAGTGGGAATATGTTTGAACAAGTCAAAGAAAGGAGCACAGTCAAAACCAAAGCCAGCTAGATAGCATCAATTTTGGAGATTCAATTAGAAGATGCCAAGTGTACAATCAAAAGTAAACCAAGAATAACAGAATCAAGAACCAACAACTATAAAAGGAAGAAGGTCTGGATTCTGCATCAAGCAATTAGAGAATAGCATTTTTGCTAAGAGGTATACTTGAGTGCCCTATTAGTTGTGTTGTTGTATTTTCTTTGTGTCTATTTTATTTTATTCATTCTTTCTTCCTCCCCTTGCTATGCAGGATTGTATGATAGGAAAGCGTTCAAGAAGATGAGAATATTTCCAGTCTTATTGAGCCTAGGATTCAGAGATTCTTCTATTACCATATTGGAACAAGGAGAGTTGGAGAGACCTGTTACATTATTTGAATAGAGTCCTCTTCATTGTATTGATGTATTTCTTTAAGAAAAATAGAGTTAAAAGGCATCCCGCCCACTCTGCATGTAATATTTTATGAAATCAATACAATTATAGGTTTTATTCCTATCATTTCTTTGTCTTAGTATTGTGTGTATCTGTATAATGGGTTACATTATTTGAATGCATTATATACATTTCTTTCATTGGTTAACTCTTGATTTTATTACGATATTCGAATGAGATTAAGAACGCCAATTTTCTTCTCCCCTTCTCTCTGTTTCATATTAAAATTGTTGTTAAATTGCTATAACAACCCAATGAATCTAGGCATCGGTCTACATAAGGCATAACAGTTGGTTATTTTCATGCTTGGTCATTTTAATAAAAATACTTATAGTTTAATATAAATCTGGAGCGTGCAAATTAGAAGTTTAATTAAAGAATTGTCGTTGGGGTTTCCTTACCCATTCTGCCATCTTCTTTAGCAATATTCGGGTTTAGCAGAACATGAGGCAGGTCGACCAGAGCCTGTAATAGCTCATTGGTTTCAAATAGATTCTTGTAGCATGACAATTGATTTCCTACGGATGCAAGAATCGGTTCCAACAATTTTTTGGCACCGTTTTCGGGAGGACTTCTTAGAAAGATTCAATTATCTTCTTAAAAATTTTCTTCAACGATTATTTTTAATCAACGGATGACCAATTAAAGTAAAGAACCAACATTTTAATTTTCACTTTAGTTAGAAGTTCTTTATTTTTCCTATGTCCGTAGTTTATGTTTTGAAGTAAGTTTTTACGTTCTTGATTTTCTTGAAAATTTCTCTCTTTCTTGATTTTCTTGAAATTTTGGTTTCTTGATTTTCTTGATTTTCCCCAAGAACCCACTCCTGTGAGGATGAGAGATAATATCAAGCATTCTTGATAAGAGTATACACTATTATTTCTGCACCCTAATGCTAGCGACTCTATTGGATGAACCCAGAAGAAAAATATAAAAAAGGAGAGAACATAACGTGTTGGCGAACACCAGGAGAAGTGGTAAGGAGCTATTTCCAGAACTCGAGAATCCAGAGGTATTTATACATACCCAGAAAACTCCACTTTTTAAGAATACCATTTATAATAGTAGATTAAATTCTAGTGGTAAAAGGTACGTGAAGAAAATCTAGAATACTATTACTACTGATATTATTATAGATGAACGTTTAAAATCAGTAGTAGAAGATATATGTGATTATTCTCATTTAAAGGTAGATAATTCATCAATCTACATTCAAACTACCTAGACCCATACCACCGTAGGTACTACATCTATGAAATTAAATTCAATAGTAGCTATGGCTCAGGGTAATGTTCATTTGTGGAGAACTAACAGATATAGACCTTTTGTATTACTAGTAAATTTAAATGCCTTACCCAATAAAGCTCACAAATACCTCCCTAAGTTTTTAGGAAATAATGCAATAACTAGAGAGGATCATATCAAAAGTTTCTTATATGCAATGGATAGTCTGGAAGTTGAACATGAAGATGTAGTATTAAGACTATTTCTACAGACTTTAGAAAAATATGCTAGAGAATGGTTTAATTCCCTTCCTAACAATGATATCCTAGACTTCACCAAAATGGAAGAGGTGTTCCTAAAGAAGTATGGTGAAAGGAAAAATGAACAATCATTGTTAACTGAGCTAGCCACTATGAAGAAGAAAGAAAATGAGGTTGTTAGTGATTTTAATAGAAGATTTTCAAAAACAAGAAACAAAATCCCTGCCAACCTCCAGGCCTAGTGATATTCAGTCTATTTGTTTTTATAAGAATGCTTTTCAAGGAGAGTTTAACTATGAATTAAGGCAAGAACAAGCCACTACCATTGATGGTTGTATGGAAAAAGCAATGGATATAGAAAGAAATATGCTTGACAGTGGTAAGATGAAGCCTTATTCTTTAGAGGTTAACATGCCCGAGAGAAAACCTAAGAGAGTGGCTTTTGATATACAAAGAAGAACTGAAATTGATCCTGTGGAGAAGTTGACCAGTCAAATGATAGAAATGTTCAACAACATGAGTAACAGGTTAGCAAGAATTGAAAGAAATGGAAATAATGGTGAATCTTCATAGACAGAGTGACCACATGTTGATAACCGTCCCCATTTAAGAAAAATTACAACAAGAATTGGGGAAACAACAATGGTTTTGAAGAAGGGAATAGGAATAGGGGTAATGGGAATAACAACTAGAAAAATAGAGATTCTGATAGGGATCAGAACAATGTCCCTAACCCAATGCCATCTGCCAATGTAGCTGAAGGTTTTCCTTATTTTTGCTCTACTTGTGATGCACCCCATAACCCTGATGCATGTGGAATACACCTGAGTGATCAACGTAATGTAGATATGCATGCAGAATCAGAAGAGGATATAAGAATCAATGCATGTTGGTCCATTGAAGATGAATCCAGAGAAAGGTTGTTTGAAGAAGACATGGATAAATATGCTTCAAATCATCATCCTCAGATCTTAGTGACTGAAGGAACTAAAATCTTGCAGAAGTCACATGAGTCAAGATATGATAAGATGAAGCAAGGGAAATTGATTCCCACTGCTCAAGAGGTTGAAGAATTAGAGGCAACCCATGTTTTAAATTTAAGGAATAGAACAGTCCCTGAAAGAATAGAGAAATTATCTACAAATGAAACAAGAAGACAAACTTTCACCAATAAAAATATCAGTAAAGAGAAAACTGATAGGAACCCTAACAAAATTACTCCTGAGGTAATAGAATCAACAGAAGAAGTTCCCAAAGAAGAAAGTAATAAACCATTGGATATAAAGAAGATAGAATTTGATGTTGGGTCAGAACTCAGTAAGCAAAAAGTTAATATCACATTTGGTGAACTTATGAAAGTTCAAACATACAGAGAACAAGTATGCAGAGCTTTTGGATTAGTAGAGCAGAAAGAAGACCCTACTTGTCATGTTGCTAGACAAAATCAACATGATACAAGATCACCATCTTCTGTCGAGACCCTTCTACATGTCATTAAGATATAATTCAGATGAAGGGGAAAGATATGTGATTCATAATTGCATGCTTGACAGTGGAGCTTCACATAATATCATGCCTAAGTTAATAGTTGACCAAATGGGATTAATCTATACTAGAGATTCTACCCCTATTTCTATAATGGACAACAGACAAATTCCCTGTGTAGGGGTGATAACTGGATTATTAGTTTTCCTAGACCAACACCCCAAAAAGGGCATTGTCATGGATGTAGTAGTAGTTGATGTTGACCCATTCTTCTCACTATTACTCAGTAGGCATTGGGCAGAACAACTAGGGGGATCAATACAACTAGACTGGTCTTATGCTACCATCCCCATATCAGATAAGGAGAATATAATTTTAAGAAGGGAACCATTCAATAAACACTCCATAGAGTTAATTCAAATAGATGAAACCATGATTAACTTAGTTAACTCTATGGAAGAAAAAGGGATGGGAGTCTATTCAATATGGCACAACCCATTCCTCGTGGAAGTACCAGATGCAAAGAACATGGATCCAGAAGATATGAGAATAACTGATGCTGAATCAAATCGAGTATTAACCCAAGAAATGTGGACCATGTCATTTGATGGGGCTAAATCCCAATCTGGAGCAGGTGCAGGTGTAAATTTGACTGATATTAAAGGAAATTACCTTGGTATACCTTACAGATTGCAATTTCCTTGCACAAACAATGTAGCTGAGTACGAAGCTTTACTATTAGGGCTAAGGAAAGCAAAAGAGTTAGGTATTAACTACTTAACTATAACAGGGGATGCAGAACTTATTATACTACAAATAAAAGGCAAATATCAGACCAAGCATCCTAGACTTAAGCAATATAGAAATGCAGTACTGGAAGAAATTGATAAATTTTTGGCTTTCAATATTTCATATATTCCTAGAGAACAAAATCATGTTGCAGATCTCTTAGTTGTGAATGCCTCAGGTCTAGATCACCCAGAAATAACTATAGAGTACATGGACAGATTTCCAACTATCTCAGTCTATAAACCTTTTGTGCTAGATAACATAGTCTATCTTCAGGTCTTTCAAGATGATATAGATATTAAGGATTTTATGACTTTGCAAAATCAATATGCAGATGTCATCTATGATGAAAAATATGAAGAAAAGTTAAAAGATCAAATAGGAGAACCAGTAGAAGTAATCCAGTTGAAAACTAATAGAATACCCAAAGGATTGGTGTCTCTTGAAAGCCTATTTGATGATTTTGACAAAGCCTATAAACCTATACGCAGAGAAGTGATATCTGAGGATATTAATATTGGCTCAATGAAAGAACCCAGAATAGTGAAAGTAGACATGGCACTACCTGCTAAAGAAAAAGTTGGATATATCAGTTTCCTAAAAAAGAACAAAGAACATTTTGCTTGGACCTATGAAGATCTCAAAACTTTCAAAATGGATGTGATGACACATATAATACCCTTGAAAGAAGAGGCCAAGCCATTTAGACAAAAATAGAGAAAGTACAATCCAACTCTACACCCAGTAATGCAAAAAGAAGTTCAAAAATTGTTGGACTCCAAGATAATAAGAAAAGTCAGATTTTCCTCCTAGATATCCAACTTAGTACCAGTTAGGAAAAAGAATGGGGACATTAGACTATGCATGGATTTTAGAAATTTAAACAAGAGCTCACTAAAAGACAATTACCCATTGCCTAACATGGAACAACTACTGCAAGCAATAGTAGGTTCAACTAGATTGTCCCTGTTAGATGGATTTTTAGGGTACAATCAAATTCTGATAAATCCAGAAGATAGACACAAGGCAACATTCACCACACCCTAGGGCACATTTGAATATTTAAGAATACCTTTTGGATTGATGAATGCAGGTGCTACTTTCCAAAGAGCGATGGACTTTGCTTTCAAAGGACTAATGTTCAAAATTGTAGTAGTGTACTTAGATGATATTATAGTTTTTTCTAAAAATCTAGAAGATCATCTAGAACATTTGACTACAGTTTTTGCCCGATGCAAGGAATTTGGAATTTCTCTAAATCCAAAAAATGCATATTTGGAACTACACAAGGAAAATTGCTAGGTCATATAGTTTCAGAAAAGGGGATAAGCATTGATCCAGAAAGGATAGAAGCCATTTCTAAAATTCCCCCACCCAAGAATCTAAAAGGGGTAAGGTCATTCTTTGGAAAAATAAATTTTATCAGAATATTTGTCCCAAATTTTGCAGAAATGACCAAACCCATAAATGATATGGTGAAGAAAACTGGAGAAATAAAATGGACATTAGAAAATATGGAAACATTTAACAAGATCAAAGAAGCCATATCAACCACTCCAGCTTTAAGTTGCCCTGATTATGCAAAGGATTTTAATATCTATTCATATGCATCTGAACATTCTATTGTTGCAGTCCTTTCACAAAAAGATAATGAAAATAATGAAAGGCCAATAGCCTTTATGAGCTCAGGACTAAAAGGAGCAAATCTTAAATACACCCTGCTGGAAAAACATGCCTATGCGAGTCATCCAATATTTGGAACACTTTAAAGGTATATTTGGCTCAAACAAAGTTTACTCATTGTATTCCCTTTATAGCAATAAAAGATATCTTTTCTCAATCAGAGCCATTGGGAAGACCAACAAGATGGATGGTAAAACTTTTGCAATATGATGTTGAATTCAAAATAGTTAAAACAGTCAAAGGGCAGGGTTTAGCTAAACTGTTGGCTAACAAAGAAGAAGCAAGATCTGAAAATATTCTTACCATAGATCAGACATATGATGACAGAAGAATAAAAAATGAAGAATGTAAATGGTATGAAGAAATTTTGTCCTATCTACAAACTCTGTCATTCCCCAAAAACATGTCAATAAACAGAATGAGGTCAGTCAAACTTCAAGCTCAAAAGTATTATATACAAAATGGAGTATTATATTGGAAACATCCTGATGGAGTATTATTAGTCTGCTTATATGAAAGAGAAGTCCCAGAAATAATTAATGAATTTCATAATGGTTTCTGTGGGGGACATTTTGCTCCAAGAGCTACAACTAATAAAATCATGAGAGCAGGATATTATTGGCCATCCCTTTTTAAGGATGTATATAAATATGTAAGGAATTGTCATAACTGCCAAGTTTTTATAGGGAAAAAGCATCTACCAGCCATGCCCCTCAAGCCAGTAATCATTGAAGCACCTTTTGCTCAATGGGGTATTGACCTGATTGGAGAGATCAAGCCTAATTCATCTGGCCAACATAAGTGGATCATAACTGCAACAGATTACTTCACAAAGTGGGTGGAAGTTGCACCTTTGAGAACATCTACATCTACTGTAGTCATCAGATTCATAGAAGAAAATATCTTGACCAGGTATGGAGTTCCTAAAAATCTTGTAACTGATAATGCTCAATATTTTGTGTCATATGAAATGGTAGAATTTTGTGTTGAATATGGAATTGAATTATCTCATTCTGCTAATTATTATCCCCAAGGAAATGGTCTAGCTGAGTCATCAAATAAAAATGTAATAACAAGAATAAAAAGGTCATTAGGCAAAAACAAAAGGGGATGGGACAGTGAACTTAAATTTGCTTTATGGGCTGATAGGTTGTCTGTTAAAAGAAATACAGGAAGAACCCCCTATGAGATGGTTTATGGAGAAAAAGCCCTACTACCCCCAAAAATGGAAAAAATGGCACTTTCCCTTTTATTGCAAGATCATGAAAACCCTGATCCCATTCAGAGAAGGCTTGACCAAATTGTCTTGTTAGAAGAACAAAGAAGAGAGACCCTCAATAGAATGATGGAACAAACCCAGAAAACTATAAATTTGTTTAATAAGAAAGCCAAGGGTACTCCTTTTTCTCAAGGAGATATAGTCATCTATTGGGATCCTAAAAATGATAAGCATGGTGAAAAGGGTAAGTTTGAACCTAAATGGATTGGCCCATACCAAATTGCCCATGTTATCAATTAGAATACTTACAAGCTACAGATTTTGCAGGGAGAAATAATGGCTATCCCTATTAATGGCCAACACCTCAAAATGTACAATCCCTGTTGAAGGTGTACTTAAAAAAAAAAAAATAAAAACAAAAATCCAAAAACAGAGTGGTGTATTTTGTTTATTAGTTAAAGCTTCCCTTTTGTTCTTGAATAATTTTGAGTTTACTGTATACATGATATCTTAGTTTGATGAGTATATCTAACTGTTGATTCCACCAAAAACAATAAAAAGAAAAAAGGGAATTTATTTTAGATATTGATGAGCTTTACAATTCTGTCAAAAATGAGTGTTTATGCAATAGTTGTTTGATATGAGATAAAACAGACAGAAAACAAAGTTGATTGAAACATCATGTCAAGCCTCACATTACAAATGATACTTAAAGTGACTTCAAAGGTCCAAAGAACTGAGTTATCTTTGAGAGGGTAGTTGAGCCAAAAATTATTACACTCATCTTTTATAGCCAGAAACTAATCCTCAACTCAGGCATACTTATTGCACAATTTGCTTATATATCCAAACACTTCTCTCACGAGAAAGAAAAATAAAAAATAAAGTAAAATTGAGTCACTGCCTGAGATATCTTGGAAAACCTCTATCGGGGCTATAGACGCTTGATTGGCAGTAGGGTAAAACTAAGATGGGATTAGAAGCAACTCCACCGAGGCTATAGATGCCTGATTGGCAGTGGAGCCCTGCAGAATGGTGAAAATTTTTAAAGAGTGAAATCACATATTAGGCTTGGCTATTTTGCTCAGATATGATAAAGTTCTGAAAGATTTAGAAATCCAAAAAGAATGCACAAACACACACATGGGAAAAATTATGATGAGACAAATGGTTGTGACAAAATCTGTGTAATCATATCTTATGACTTAGCTAAAACAAGCATTACTATATTTCAAAATAAAACTCATTGATTTCTAAAATTTCTAAACCTTTGTTTCCAAATTGAATGAAAAGGGATCTACAGTTTTCCATACTCTACTTGCTTTGATATCATGTTTTCATATATATATATATATAAAAAAATAATGATGAAGAAAAGAAAGAAAAAGAGGAAGGAAGTTTTTTTTTTATGCATTTCAAGTTTTGTTTAGCAATCAAAATTTTGTTGTTTTTTGTTAAATTTTTGCAAAATAAAACCAGGAGATTCTGTGGTTCTCAAGTGCTTCATGTTTTCAACACATTGTCCCAGTCAGAGCCTATGTTGGAGCCAAATTTGACTCAACTTTGAAACCCCCAAATTTAAATTTTTGGTTTCAATCAAACTGCTTATACTGTTGGTCATTGCTTAAAGTTGTTGTGAGTAATTCAATTTTTCATTGGTTGGTTTGATAAAGTCTAACCTTAGCCTTTTTAATAATGTGGGCTTCATTGTATAAATCAAAGTACCTCAAATGGTTAGGGAAGAAAATTTCAAATTAAAAACCTAAAGCCAAAGTTCGACCTTCATAAATATTTTCCTTGGGCCTAAAAAGATTAATAAAGTCTTTTAATCATAAGTCGGTTAAATCATTTCACCATGGTCTCAAAATCCGAAAAACCTAAGGTTAAAATAAATATTAATTGATTAAAATCCTAAGGGTATGCACCCCACTAAGCTAACTAGTGAGCACCTCAGATTTAATCCAAGGGTCGCGCACGATCCAGAGAAATCGGATGATAGCGCTTTAATAAAATCAAACCAAAGATAAGTCAAAAGTCAAGCATAGTCAAGAAGTAAAAGGTTGCACCTTAGATTTAATCGACGGAGCGCATCATCATGAGAAAATCTGATGGATGCGCACTCCAAAATAGACCGAAGATAAGTCAAAGGGTCAATAAAACTTAACCTAAGATTTAAAAATCGAGCAAGTTGTCTTCAATCTAATCGATACTTATCAAAAATAAATCCAATGGATCGCTCACTAAAGACTCCAAAGGTTAAATCATAGAGGCTCTAATAAATGTTAAAATCCTTGCACCTTTAACAAGATCACACACACGCAAGATCAAATCAATTCGAACATTTCCAAAAGTCAAAATTTAAATAAAGCATCATAGGTCAAAGTTTCAAGTTAAACATCGAGTAAGTCCGACAGATCGGACGATCACTCCAAATAAAGTATAGATCAACAGTTGTGATTGCTTTGATTAAAGTGAACTTTAAAAGTCAATATTAAAAAGGATGCACCCCATTTGATTAATCATCGGGCTAGTTACCAAGATCGAACGACCGTGCTCAATCGATTTTTAATCTAACGATGGTGCACTAATTGAAGATGCATTAAAGAGTGTTAAGGATCGGGAGAAATTAATTAAAGTTAATCATGATTAGCAAGGGTTTAATACATCGACTAATTTTCCCCTTTTACCCTAATCATGATTAATATTATAAATGCTTGATTAAACTAACTTGCAGGTTGATTAGATCCAACGATTGCGCTTGTCTCCACTCAAATCCGATGGCACATGCCAAAATCTAGGATGGAAGGTAAAGGCATGGGAAGGTAAAAATTATATTCATTAATCATGTTTAGTAAGGGTTTAATACATTGACTAATCTTCCCCCTTTCACCTTAATCATGATTAATAGAAAAGCAAAGGTCTATAACATTCATTATCTAGCATGCATCTTATTAGTAATCCAATGGTAGCACTCAAACTAAATCGAAGAATCAATGGACTGAAGGCTTATAGTGGCACAAAGATCCAAAGGCTAAACAAAGACCTTTTTATAACACACAATCGAATCGACGCTTGTTATACACCCAGATCCAATGGTGCACATATGGAAAGATAATCAAAGGTTAATCTAAGCATTCAGGTTGATTAATTTAGTCAAGGTACGTATAAATTTTCCCATTTATTAAAGACCATACTGCATATGTATGATCCAACGGTTGTGCCTCACCACCATAAGATCAAACGATGATCACAAAAGAAAAGTAAGTTCATTATGATTACCATCAATTAACACAGTTGTTAAGGTTTAACAATATAAGGATTAACATCGGATAAATATAATTATTAAACCACATAAAACATGTTATTTCAAGTGTTTACATAAGAAAGGTACACTAACTATCATGAGTCTCGAGATAATCAATGGATCATTGCGATTAATCATGATTGACTTAGGGAAAAAGGGCATCATAGGTAAAGACCTACACTCACACCAAAAGTCGAATATCATGAAGACCCCTAGGGAGGCATAATGGATCCCAGAGATATAGTTATCACTTGGATCTAATATGGCACAAGGTCCAAAACATACCATTCCATGTCAGATTAAAATATCCCCATTGATGAATGAATAGAAAGCATGAATGATTGCAGGCACATATCAAAGGGACCCAGGTCTATGAAGTTAATAGATATCACCCATCATAAAGCACAAAACTCTAGAAAATACTGAGTTGGCATGATTCCATTGGCCAATTTTGAACAACGGTTGGTGGCATCGGGTCGATAACGAAACGTGCGAATTTATCAAGTTCACTCCACCACCCTGTATATGAACTTACGAAACCAGTCAAGGCCACTCCACTAGTATACCAAGAATTAGAATTGATACATCAGAAGCACAGAGGGAAGAGAGTATTCATATTCTGAGAACTCGAAGAAGAACTTGACCAGCAATCATGAGAGCAATGGCATCATGGGGAGATGTGTTCGTACCTATAGATACACGAGAAGCCATAAAGTTTATCATAGATAAATCACCCTATTCTATGATTTTTGGACCGCTTGTTCCTGGTACCACTATGTATGATTTTGCCCAGAAATGTGGGGCAGATAAAAAACCCAACTCAGCTCAATTGTACGAGATCGAAAATGCCTGCATTAAGAGTTTCGCCCGAGTGATGGAAGGTGATAACAGAACCCCATGGATAATGGCAGATTTGTTCCATAAAGCTCGAAGGTGGTAGTACAAGGGTTTCCCTAGAGAAAACAGATGGAACAGTAACCTTGGGAAGTTGATATGCCCAAAAGTGCATTTCTCCTCAGATTTGATGGCTTGGTTAGCAGTGGCATATGACGAAAGAACAAGGACCTTTCGAGACCACAAGAATCGAAAGGTGTTCAACACCAAAGTCGAAGATATCCAGGAAGTGTTCAATCTGATGAAGTATACCACATTTCTGGTGGACCAGGTAATCGAACACCAATCTCGCATGTTCACTGATATGGAAATTTTTAAAAATTGTTTGATACATATGCAAAAATAGAGAAAAATTTCCCAATTAATAAAAATGCTTTTAAACCCTGGGTACAAGACTTCTGTGACATGATAAACATAGTATTGGGAGTACAAGATATGAGTAGAATAACGAAAAGGGTTTTGTATTTAGTTGCACAATGTAATAGAGGACATAACACCCCTATCTATGCCTGGGAACTGGAATTGAGCTCACAAATACACAGAGAAATGGTAGAACTAAAGAGAGCAATATTCGAACAGAGGCAGGAGATGCCTCACTTTTCACAATATTCTTTTCTCACTCACTTAATAGTGGGCCAATTGGGGGAAGAAGCCCGTAAGAGATTAAAAGCCATAGATAGCCCCTATGTACAGAATAGCTTCTAGAGACTTCATGAAGGATGAACTCACATGGGCTGGTTTTGTGATCGCTTCCTGGTAGAAATCCATTGGGCCTTAACTGGGCTAATTCTAGAAATATTAGGGCCAGGGGTAAGGGCATTCATTAAAGAAAAAGAGATAGGAGATTTCTTCTTCACAGAGGGTTTTACTTACATCAGATTATATGGAGCTAAAATCCCTCCTAAGGTGTTACCCCAGTACTGCCCATTGTCCATAGCAGCCCTAGAATTATGTAGACAAGTGGTAGAAGAGGCTAAAATGAGACTGGTTAAGAAGCATGGGAAAGTCCCCTGGCTTGATGTTCCTTGCCATTTTGGAGATTATGTATTTGTTGGATATCCTTCCCTACTCAAGGGAATGTTTGAACTGGACAATATGGGATTCGATGAAGTGTCATGGAGGTTTTATGACCCAAAAGGAACTTACAGCAAGATGATGGAGAAGAGAGAGTATGCTCGAATCAAGCATCGAGAAGATGCTTTTGAAGAGAGCTTATTAGAAGCTATAGAGCAAAAATCAGATTTACAGACAGTATGGGATAATTTCCCTCCAGAAAAGAGAGGTAGCACACAGGTTTGTGAAGCCTATGACTACCCAACAGAACTAAGAAGGCTTCAAGAGATTTCAGTGGATACTACAACACCTGTTATGCCAAGGACAGACCCAACAATTAAAGAAGACCCTTTGCTGGAATTGATAGAGGAGCAGGACATAGACTTAATGGAGGTCACTGTTAGAACTGTTGATATAGTAGAACAACAGGTTAAACTCCCAGTGAATGACCAGCCCAGAATAGAGGCAACACCAAAAGAAGCTCCTCAACAAACCTGTACAGATAAGGGCAAAGAAATAGTAACTTCATCCTCTCAAAAAGCACCATCAACAAAGCAAGTTGTAGTTCCTATACTTGATAATGTTTTAGCTGTGACCAGTGTGAAGAAATTGGCACCCATGGCCATCCCGACTTCTATAAACATAAAGGGACAAGAGATAAAAATTCCAATAGTAATACAAGTAAAAGGTGGACTAGGTGGCCTCTTCCGAAGCTACTCAGTAAAAAGTCAAACAGAAATAGCTCCAGTAGAAGCTAAGAAACCCAGATTATCTCTACCTGTTGCCAAGGTTGTTTTGGAAAGAACAGATGAACATGTGGCCTTTACTACTACAGATGAACAAGAGTTACAGTTAGTAGCAGGAATGGGAAATACAGAAGAACAATCTTCAGAAAAGGCAGAAATGGGGACAATTGTGTCAGATATTGCTAAGGTTGATCTCCCTCCCCTACAAAACCCACTAGTCTTCAGTACCAATGAGGAAACAGGAGGATCATCACTACTGGGTAAAGAAGCTGATATGGCAAAACTTGCCAAAACTATGAGTAATCAAGTCATAGACCAATTTGTTGAAAATTTTGAAACACTCAAAAAGCAATTGAGTCAAGAGGAAGAAGAAAAAGTAGAATTGAAAGTTGTGATAAGTAAGCAACAAGAAGAATTAAATAAGAAAAATGCTTCAATTGCCCAACCCCTTGTAGTGACCAAGGTTCAAGATCATGTATATTATTTGAATGTAATGAGGAAAGACATGTACAAAAGAATAAAAGCTCAAGCCAAAGGTTTTACTGAAATGTTCAAGAAAATAAGGGTGATTCAAATAACTGCTCAAGAAATCATGACCTTGATGAAGGAAAGAGAAAAATATTTTAAATCATTCACCCAACCCTGGACTACATAGGGGATCATTTTGAAGAACTGCAAGGACAAGAAATAACAACACCTGAAGGCAATAAAATTCAAATCAATTTTGAATTTTTCAAAGCAGCCCTGTTTGGATCAAACCAAGAAAAATGGACAAATTCTGTGATTGAGATGAATGATCTGATAAAGGATGCTACAGATAAACTGACAGATATTGGCCTATCCTTAGATCAATGCCTGGAAGCATCAGACATAGAAGGAATATTCAAAGAAACCCTTGAGAGATTTGACTGTGAACAAGGTGATGAGGAGGAGATGATTAAACAAACTACACTCATGGTGAATGCTACAGAAGCCTTACTACTTCAATATGACAGAAACATGCCTGTTATTGTTATACAAAAAAATAGAATTCTGCAAGAAATGAATATGCTCAGGATTGCAGCCACTTTTGACACAGAAATATGGAGGTTGATTGATGAGCATATTAAAGGGTTGCAAAGGAGTTTAAAGGGAAAAAGGGTCAATACCTGCACTCAAAAAAAGTAGATTCTGCACCACAGATAACTGCAATAATAGGAGATATATCTGGGGTAGTTAAAGGGTCAAAGGATCAAGGAAAGGCAACTCAAAAGAGGCCAGTTCAGAAAGCAGCAGCTAAACGCACCAAGAAGTAGCTGAAATAAGATGAAAGTTCTCCTCATACTTAAATCACCAGTTGAGTAGGAATATGTTTGAAC
The DNA here is from genome assembly GCA_028583015.1 of Wollemia nobilis. NCBI lineage: Eukaryota > Viridiplantae > Streptophyta > Pinopsida > Araucariales > Araucariaceae > Wollemia > Wollemia nobilis. Next base: position 16,073,079 of record JAQPPZ010015100.1, read on the forward strand.
AAGTCAAAGAAAGGAGCACAGTCAAAACCTCAAAGCCAACTGGACAGCATCAATTTTGGAGATTCAATCAGAAGCTGCCAAGTGTACAGTCAGAAGTAAACCAAGAATAACAGAATCAAGAACCAACAACTATAAAAGGAAGCAGGCAGGTCTGGATTCTGCATCAAGCAATTAGAGAATAGCATTTTTGCTAAGAGGTATACTTGAGTGCCCTGTTAGTTGTGTTGTTGTATTTCTTTGTGTCTATTTTCTTTTATTCATTCTTTCTTCCTCCCCTTGCTGTGCAGGATTGTATGATAGGAAAGCGTTCAAGAAGCTGAGAATATTTCTAGCCTTATTGAGCCTAGGATTCAGAGATTCTTCTATTACCATATTGGAACAAGGAGAGTTGGAGAGACCTGTTACATTATTTGAACAGAGTCCTCTTCATTGTATTGATGTATTTCTTTAAGAAAAATAGAGTTAAAAGGCATCCCGCCCACTCTGCATGTAATATTTTATGAAATCAATACAATTCTGGGTTTTATTCCTGTCATTTCTTTGTCTCTGTATTGTGTGTATTTGTATAATGGGTTACATTATTTGAATGCATTATATACGTTTCTTTCATTGGTTAACTCTTGATTTTATTACGATATTCGAATGAGATTAAGAACGCCAATTTTCTTCTCCCCTTCTCTCTGTTTCATATTAAAATTGTTGTTAAATTGCTATAACAGCCCAATGAATCTAGGCACTCGTCTACATAAGGCATAACAGTTGGTTATTTTCATGCTTGGTCATTTTAATAAAAATACTTATAGTTTAATATAAATATGGAGCGTGCAAATTAGAAGTTTAATTAAAGAATTGCCATTGGGGTTTCCTTACCCATTCTGCCATCTTCTTTAGCAATATTCGGGTTTAGCAGAACATGAGGCAGGTCGACCAGAGCCTGTAATAGCTCGTTGGTTTCAAACGGATTCTTGTAGCGTGACAATTGATTTCCTACGGATGCAAGAATCGGTTCCAACAGGTAGATTGACTGCATAAGGGCAACAATCAAGACAACATTACAAGTTGTAAGACTTTAGGAGTTTCAAATTTCATCCTAAAGGTTAATAATAATCACCTACTACAGATCAAAGGGCAACAAGATAGAGGAGTTACTAAGCTACAAATTTGTGATTTAAGGAGCTATTTGGGATAGCCAAATATATCTACACATTTATTTTGTTTCAAAGGTAGCAATAAGGCGAATCAAATCACCTTGCAATCCTTCATCTAAAAATTAGTAAGGTAAGCAACTTCGGTGCAAATAGATTCATTAGTTGAACTATAATCTGGGTTATTATTCAGTTTCACTAAAAACACCTTATTAAGGATTCAAATTTTATAAATAGAAGGTTGTATTTTATAGTCTTCAAGGAGTGTAGAAGGAAGTTACTTTTAAGGTTATTACCTGCACAATTAAATAGGGATTGGATATATTTAAATAAAAAGATATATCATCTACCTATTTTCTATATAAGAATCAAGAAGACTATATCCTACAACATTGATTGTAGTGAATATTATAGATTACTTTAAAGAGTTATTTATAATTACTATTAAGAGATTTTTAGAAATTATTAGTACATGTGAGAGTTCTTTAAGAGTTTCTATTAGTGCATCAAAGGAGCAATAAGGTGAGTTTATTTTTGCACTATTCTATATTGATTAACTTATTTACTCTTAAAGATTATTATGTGCATTGGTTGATTGAGTTAAGGTAATAAACCAAAGAGCACAAAATATACAAATATCAAAGTATCTAAAGACACTAGTCAGTATTCACTACCTGCAAATTATTGGGGCCTATAGAAGCCACCAAGTAGATCAAAATTTCTCTAAGGAGTGGAGACAAAAAAGGTAGCCATCAAATCAGAGAAAGAAGCTACAATAAGAGACTTGAAATGTATTAGATTGAAGGTGCAAATGAAGGAATTTATAGAGTTGTATGAAAGCACATGATTTATCTCTATAAAAGGGAGACACAATTACAAGTGTCTTAAAGACACCCAATGTATCATATTACTATACAAGCAACCATATTACTGATATCAAAGAGCTAGTCAAAAGAAGCTCAACATTGGCCATCAAGCACTATCAAGAGTGCTTGAAGTGGAACCACACGAAAAGGGTTCAATGTTTGTAATTCACAAGAAGCAAGTACCAGGTAGAGAGCACATAGGAGATGAGCCAACAAAGGGCTCAAGAGCACTATACCAAATTCTAGAGCTCAACATCTATTGTATATTGTGGTGTTATAACATCCACAACATCAACATCTACAACAATGAACGTCTACAAGCATCGAACCTATGAGAGGACAATACATTAGTGTAGTCATTACAACATAATACAACAAGGATAAAAGAGATTAAATCTAATGAGAAAGGTGCATTATCAGAGATAATCACTAGTTGAAGAAAGCACCATAGAATGACCTCATCAAACTAGATCCAACGTGGTTAAGGGAAGCACATTTCTTCTACCTGAAGAAAGCCTTGAGAGCAAGAAAAATAGTTGGGTACTTGCTATAAAAGGAGGTTTTATAAATATTGATAGACATTGGTGGAGACCATACATACAATTCAAAATGCCACCACTTGTCACATACAACAAGAGCATTTGATAACACTAACAAAGGGAAATACTCAAGAAAATGTCTATATTTTGAATGTTGAAAGACATCAGTGCAATTATAGTCATCAGTGTCAGTTTGTTAAATAAGGAAGGATACCAAAGCGGTACAATAAAATCTCACAAGCTTGGAGTAACACGTGGGTGCAAGTCTAAGGAGGATAGAAGATACATAAGCACCCAAGTCCAAGCAGTTAAGGTGAACTCCAAGCAAGTGTAAGCAATTGTAAGCGAATTTTGAGGAGACGATATTGAAGTCAGTCACAAACAAATTGAAATTTCAAAGCCAAGGAGTCAAAGGATGTCCATTAAGAGCCTATCATAAATAAATTATTCCAATGCTCATCAGTTTTTAAATGCTTGGATAGAAAGGATACTACTAGTGTCTAGTATAATCTTACATCGTCACGATCAAAGTAAAGCCAAACCACCTACATTACTACAGTCAAGGGAGAGCAAAACTGCCTACATCATAGTTGTTAGAGGAGAGAAAAATTGATTACATTACCACCATCCAGTGAGAACATCCTAGCTCAGATTACTCACTGCCATCCAATACACCTACATTGAAGGAAGATAAGTATATTATTCAATTATTTTGCTTTCTAAAATTGGAGTTATAAGGTGTTAATTATAAGGTTGATTACTATTATAAAAATAACAACCTTAGAAAGCAAGGAAGGCATTCTAACAAGGTGGAAGAAATTATAGATATTTGCAAATCACCAAGTAGGAGATATAAGGTTGTCAACCTTAGTAAACCATAAATATTAAGTTTGCAAATACTATTATTATTAAATTATAATATTCCAAAGTAGGGAGTTATAAGGTATACTACATCAAATTAATTTATTAGAATATTAAATTATTGACATTAAGGGACATAAAAGGAAGTTCATTTATTTAAGGAAGTTGGAATTATTACCTACACTTGTCTCATATTCATACTAAAGAGACAAAAGAAATCCAACCATAAAGTACTTCAAATTAAGTGCATAGTTCATTAGGAGATATAAGGTGAAATAAAATTTGATGATTGTTATTTATAAAACATTACAAAATCAACTCAAAAGTGAATTATTATTTACTAAAGCACTTTATTAAGCTTATATCTTTCTAGGGAGACATAAGGAATTCTATGAAACCTAAGTTTTAAAATTTCCCCATCAAAAATTATACATGAGGGAGACATAAGGTAGTCTACTACACAGGATTCATCAGAAGTATTCCTAAAACATAAAGGAGCTAAAACTAAGAAAGATGTCTACCTCAAGGAATATAGTAAACAATGATATGAACAACACTATTAGAAAGGAAAGAACAAGTGTCATAAAAAGTGAAATCAAGAATCTACTTATAAAGTTAGAAGGAAACTTAGACCTTACTTCAAAAAGGATTCATAAAGAAGATTTAAAGGACAACTTAAAAACCATGGAACATTATTTACTGTTGACAATTTTGTCACATTTCTTAAGGGGTAGAAAAGAAACAAGTTTTGTATAGTGTTGTGTAAAGTTTTTTTGCTTTGTTATTTTTATTTTGAAAAGTTGCAGCAATTTTGGCTTTCAAAGCCACCCCTTTGTATAAGAAGTAGAAAGAGAAAAAGCTTCGCTACCGAACAAGCTAGAGAAAAGAGCTTCGCCCAAAAGGAAAACGAAACTGCTTTGCACCCGAAGTACTTCCAGCATTGCCTCGGGTGAAAATTTTGCGAAGTAGTTTTGCCAAAGAAAGAGCTTCGCACCCGAAGCACTTCCAGCATTGCTTCGGGTAGGATTTGTTGCGAAGTAGTTTTGCCAAAGAAAAATGCAAGAGGACCAATATAAAGGGCTTCGGGCCCGAAACATTTCCAACAACTACTTCGGCTAAGGCACCAATGAAGCAAAATCCAAGGGAACATCGAAGATTACTTCGCCAGAAAGTTGTCGAAGCATCTACTTCGGGCCTCCTCACACCCGAACCATTTCTACTTCGATGGAAAACCTAGTGAAGCATTCACTTTGGCTAGTTTTCGCCCGAAGCATTTTCAACCGAAGTTCTGGCAGCCAAGAGAAACGAAGCATTTTGAAGGCAGGAATGTGTTTCGGCCGAAATCTCTCCGAACCACAATTTTGAGAAGGATCGCAACGAAGTATTTCTCCGAAGCATCAGTGAAGCAGTTTTGCGAAGCTCAGTTTTGTGAAGTATCATCCAAGGAAGAGTTTTCGCTTCAGCCCAAAACCATTGCGAAGAAAGACCTAGCGAAGCACTTTGCGGGCACACGTTCCAAGCCGGGTATCTTCTCGAGGTGATCAAGTGCCTCATAAATGCAATTTTTCATGCCCAACAAGCCCGCTGCTCATTTTTGGCAATCAAAAGCGAAGTATCAAGCCATGATGGAGAACTCGACGAGCATGGCGGCCACTCGAGCACTGCACCCGAAGACCAAGGACGTCCAGACGGCTCATCAATGCACCTTTCCATGGTTGACCTGATCACAGTTGCCAATTTTGGTAACAGATTTGAAAGCTCAGTCACGAGAGCCGAGGAGGGCCAAATTCTTAGAGCTCGAGGGCATACTCTTCTTTGCTATGTAATTATGATTCAGAGGCCCGGGTCCTCTATAAAAACCTAGGGATTGTAATGGAAAAGGGGGGGGAACTATCTGCTAGAAAGTTGCTGTAACTTGATGTCCTACGATTAATACTAAGAGACTTTGAGCTCAATTCTTCTCTTTTATGCTGCCTTCTATGCTTGATTCTTCTATCTCTCCTCGTTTGTATGCTGGATGCTGAACTCTACGTCCGGTGTGCGATTGGGGATAGTGTCCTGAAACTCGTTCGAAAGGATACATAGGAGTAGAAAAGTGTTGTATTGGCTTTCTTTTATGCTGCCTGCCTTGCTTGATTCTTTTATCTCTCCTCGCTTGTAGACTGAGATGCTGAACTCTGCATCCGGTGTGCGATCGAGGACAGTGTCCTGAAACTCGTTCGGGAGGATACATAGGAAGGTTGATACTACATTTCTTTCATTTTACTCTCGGTGTTCTTTGCTTTTATTCAAGTGTCGATTAGTGATCGTGCTTCCTATTCTCTCCCACCTTAAATCAACAATCTCTCTTCCCTTACCCCTTTTTATTTATTCTTCTAACCCTTATCCCTTTTATCTCTTTCCTGCACTCTTATCTTCAAACCCCAAAGTAGTTTAGCATAGGAGCCGGACCTTTCTCCGGAGATTGGCACGAGGGGCATCTCTTCCCCTCGGCCTTTCAATGTTGGTCCAGGTCTAGGGCGCGTACACTTACACAAAATCCTTACCTAGGCGGATCTGATGACCAACAGTTTTTGGCACGCCCGGTGGGACCGACTGTGTATGTCTCAGTAAGATCTATAACCAGTCAAGGCCCCATATTTTAAATCTCAATCCCATTTCACCGGGGCCACTAGTTCTAACCAGTTCTCGGTGTGACCCGATCAGTCTCACCTGACTAGTGGTAGTGAGATCTGATGCTCTCATTACCGAAAGACTCTTAGCATCTGGCGACTCTGTTTACCCAAGAATATTTAAGTCGTAAAGACCAGTACCAAAAGTTTGTGCCTTCATGCAAACGAGATGGAGAGTTAAGAATAGAGGAGAGGAAACCGAGTTCTTTGAGCTAGATATTGACGCCTTCGGGGAACAATCAAGGTTGGTCACCCCCGAGTCACTGTTACAAGGAACATCCTCTGTTGGCAGACAAGGTTCAACTTTTGATAGTACAACATCCAGTTTTCCTCCCAATCCTCCCAACTCTCCAAAGCATCCTAGTCCCTCCATTCCTATTAGTTGTCCTATTAGCAATCAAGGGGGAGCTTTGAGAATTCCTATTTCTCAAAATCCAGGAGCAAGTATGGCATAGCAGCAACAACAACAACAACAATAGCAAATGCAAGCAGCCCACAACCGCCCAGGTTGTGCCCAAGCATGGGATTCCTTGTCACCACTGAATCTAGCGAGGCAAGGACAAGTGTCACCTGCTGCCATAAAGAAGATCCCAATGTTCGATGGAACTGGGAAAACCGCTCTGGAGCATATCCAGGATATAATATCTCTGGTGGCGATCCATGACATTACCGAAGAGCCGATTATGGTAAAGCTTCTGGTCCTTTCCCTTAGAGGGAAACTCCTCTATTGGTATAGATCTCTACCACCCGGTAGTATTACGAGATGGGATCAGTTAGCTGATCAGCTGATGGGAAACTTCAATGAATCCTGTGATCCTACCTCTCTACTGCACCAGTTCACTTCAATCAAGAGACATCCACAAGAGGAGATCACAGATTTCAATGTGAGGTTCGCTCGAACCTGGCAGAGAGTGCCAGTTGGACTTCGGCCAACCGACGAAGCTGCAACGCTCTATTTCCTTTGGGCTTTCAACCCCGATATCGGTCTCATGGTAAGATATTCTAACGTTAATACTTTTCCTGAGTTGTATGAGTTAGCTAAGAGAGCGGAGATGGATTTAATAGCTATGGGTAAGCTCCCCCAAAGGATGTCGACACCCATACTTCCCAAATTCTTACAACTCCAATATGCAAGCGCAACCGCTTCGCAAATCTCCACCACCCCCGCACTCTCGATTTCATCTTGGAATCCGAATCCTGTCGTGTCTCAAATCACTGCTCCATCCATTTCCCTACATTTGCAACTCCACAGCCCATGGTCACTTTGGCTTTTCCTGTGCTGCCAGCACCACCTCAACTCCCCGCCTTGCCTCCAATACCGACGATGGCTTCCCTGCCAATCGTTTCGAAAGTCGATGATATACAGACAAAAATTTTGCAAGAGATGCAATCCCTGAACTCTACGGTTCAGATGTTGTCAAATGACATGACCATTGTAAAGAAGAAGCAAGCATAGCAGGAATTCCTACCAAGAAGACCTTATCCTACGCCTGCACTTACCAAGGACCAAGCAGTCCAACAAGGGAAGGCTTCGACGAGAAATGCTGCAATTGATGAAGCCCCGAGCACTTTCGATTATGTATATTGGTGCTCTACGTGCAATGATCCGCATGAAGAGACTACCTGCACCCTGCACCAACACTATGTACAAACGCTGGCAAATAGTAGTCACAACGGTCAAGTGAACGTCATTAGGCAGATGAATCGAAACCTGGCAATTGGCGAGGAGGAGCCCATTGCAGTACTTACCCGAGGAGGAAGGAAGACGATAGAGACGGACGCTACTCAGCTGGCTCCTACAAAAGAGCAGACTCAACCCAAGAAAGGACAATCATCTACTTCGGCCCCGAGCGAAGCTCTTCCGTCGGCACCAGTCAAAGAAAAGGCTCAAAAGGCCTCTGTCGAACCACCTCAGGTAGAAACTAAGGAGTAGGCTAAGGAAAAGCTCAAGTTTCCTTCCCTCACAAAGCGGCAAAGGGTTGAAGCTATAGAGAAATATCGTACCCGATACGAACCCAGAAAGGAACCCGAAGTGCTCAAATCTCTGGCATACAACATCGTAGAGGAATTAAAGAAGATCCCAGCCAAGATCAGCTTGTACGATGCACTGCAACTACCTGGACAGGTGGACTTGCTACAAGAATCATTGAAGACAATTAAAACAAAAAAGGCAGCACCGCTTGCTCTTGTGCAGACCCTATCCACATCTATCACGGGGAAGAACAGACCACCTCCGTTCTACCTAACCCTACAAATGGAAGGGTATATTGTACATAACTGCATGATCGACTCTAGGGCCGCTACAACAGTCATGCCAAGGGAAGTTTGCGAAGAAATAGGAATGGAGTATACGCGAAGCAGCTAGGGTGTACTCCAATTGGATGGTACTCCAGTGAAGACCGTGGGAGTGATCAAGGACATTCCTATCCGGCTACATAAGATGCCTCAGATTACAGTCATACAAGAGGTAGTTGTAGTCGACTTGGAGCCATATTTCAGTATGTGCTTATCAAGGGAATTCATGGCTAAACTGGGTGGGTATCTATCTATGGATTACTCTCACCTAGAGGTTCCATTCAAAGGAAAGAAGGTGAAGATTTACAATGAAAAGCCTTCTTCCTTTCTTGTGCAGAAGATGTCCGAAGAAGAAAGTAGCGAACCAGTGAATGCACTAGTGGAGGGGATAGAGCAGGTGGACCTGATCGAAGAGTCTCTTGCACAATTGAGCTATGAAGATGAGTTCTCATTGGCAGACTTCAATGCCATGGTGGAGACCGAAATAGGGTGTTATGCGATCGTCAAGCCTAATAATCACTCCCAACCAGGGAATAGAACAAGTGCCCAAGAAGAACTATGGAAGTTGTTCTTCGACGGCGCCCGATGTAAAAACGGCGCTGGGGTAGGGATTCTTCTAGTTTCACCATCCGACGAGCAAAAAGAGTATTGCTACCGGTTGACATGGAGCTGCACTAACAATGCAACGGAATACGAAGCATTATGCCTAGGACTTAAGAAAGCTGATAAGTTAGGCATAAAACATCTCCAAATATTCGGAGATTCCGAACTGGTTTGCAACCAGGTCACAAATAAGTGTACTTCAAAGAAGCATTATCTAAAATCATACCGCAACAGGGTATGGGACCTGTTCGATCAGTTCGAATCTCTCAATCTATGGTCAATCCCACGAGAAATGAACCGACATGCCGATGTTCTGGCATCCATCGCAGCCAGATACTCTCCAACAGAAGACATGGTGCACAAGCCTAGAGCTGTGAGGATGATCTATAGGCCCTCTGTCCTAGACAAAGAACTGCATTGGCAAGTGTTTGATAATGACGAGTAGATTGTAAATTTCATGATCCAAGAAGCCGCCACAGTCGAAGACCGAAGCCCTGATGAAGGGGAGTATGAAGGGTTGATTCAATTGAAGAATAACCATGTTCCTAAGGGACTAATCACCCTTGAAAGTCTCTTTGATCAGAACGACCGAGCTTTCTCTCACATGATCAAAGTCCATGAGAAACAGTATCAGGATTTGGAGCTCGAACCTGGGAAAACAATAAAGGTGGGAACCGACTGCACTGCAAAGGAGATAGAACAGATACAGAATCTGTGCAGAAAGTTTTCTGACATAATTGCTTGGTCTTATCAAGATCTCAGGGGATACAATCGATAGTTGGTTCAACACACAATTGAATTGCAGGAGGGGGTCAAACCTTTTCGACAAAAGCAGAGGCCGGTCAATCCTAAGATCGAGGTCCTGATGAAAGCCGAACTCCTGAAGATGCTCGAGGCAAAGATCATATACCCCATCAAGCACTCTTCATGGGTAGCGAACCTGGTCCCAGTCAGAAAGAAAAATGGAGATATACGGCTATGCATGGACTTTCGCAACTTGAACCAGGCTTCTCTCAAAGACCACTACCCTCTTCCGCAAATCGATCAGATTTTGCACTCGATGGTCGGAGCTCAACGCTTCTCCCTGCTTGATGGTTTCTCTGGATACAATCAGATCTAGGTTAGGGATGAAGACCAACATAAAACAACGTTCACTACCAAGTGGGGGACATTTGCTTACCAGCAGAATGCCATTTGGCCTTTCGAACGCTGGTGCCACTTTCCAAAGGGCGATGGACCTAGCTTTCGATGAGCTTTTGAATAAGGTTATCATCATCTATCTAGATGACATGACCATATTTTCCCCAAAAAAGGGAAGATCATCCACTACATATGCAGCAAGTTTTCAAAAAATGCCGAGAGTTCGACATCTCAATTAATCCAAAGAAGTCCATATTTGCAGTCAGCGAAGGAAAGTTGTTGGGACACGTGATATCAAAAAAGTGCCTCATTGTAGATCCTGACAGAGCCGAGGCTCTAATGAAGCTCCCACTTCCCGTAGACAAGAAAGGACTTCAATATTTCTTCGGCTAGATTAACTTCGTGAGGAAGTTCGTCCCCGACTTCGCCCAAGTCATCAAGCCGATGTCCCAACTCCTGAAGAAGGGTGCCGAATTTAACTGGACCGAAGAAAGAAAAGAAGCTTTTGAAGAGATTAAGACTCGAATTGCTCAGGCGCCGGTCTTGATCAATCCAGACTACAATCAGGATTTCATCATGTATGTCATAGGAGAGCCCGAGAGCTACGTTGCTGTCCTGACGCAAAAGGGAGAAGATGGCGAGGAGCATCCCATCGCGTTCCTGAGTCAGGTGATCAATTCCCATGAAGAAAGGTATAATTTCATTGAGCGTCAGGTGCATGCAGTAATGAAATCACTAAGGAAGTTCAAGCAGTTCATCTCCCAGAGCCGAGTTACAGTTTATGTCATTCACCTCGATGTGCGTAATTTCATTATCCAAGGAGAATTGGGAAGTAAAAGAGCTGGTTGGGTGAACAAAATATAGGAGTTTGACATTGAGATCAAGCCCACAAAATTGGTTCATGGTCGTGCATTGTGTCAAGAGTTGGCAAAAAGCGCGGCGATCGAAGTGACAGAATCTCAGAGGGATGACTTACCAGCCGAAGGATGCTTCGCTAACCATGAAGAAGATGAGAAGGATTGGGTCAGTGAGATAATCTGCTATTTCAACACCGATGAGTGTCCTTCACATCTAAATGCATCACAACGAAGACATTTTAGGATGTGGTCCTCCAGATACACTCTGCGCCCCGAAGGCCTATTTTTCAGGAACATTGATGGTGTCCTTCTTAAGTGCATAAAGGATGATGATAAAAGAAAAGTCCTAGGAGAGTTCCATTCGGGGCTATCTGGAGGCCACTTCGTAGGAAGGATGACGACATTAAATATTATCAAAGCAGGATACTATTGGCCTACACTCTTTGCCGATGCCTTCGTAGTTTGCCATAAATGCGAGCAGTGTTAGAGGTTCGCCGACCGAAACAAAAATGTTGCATTGCCCCTTCGTCCGATACAAGTAGAGACACCCTTTCAACAATGGGGGTTGGATTTTATAGGAGTCGTATCACCAAATTCCTTCGTGGGACATAGGTTCATCCTGACAGCAATAGACTACTTCACCAGGTGGGCCGAAGCGATTCCTACCAAACATGCAGATCAAGAGACTGTAGTCACCTTCTTGGAAGGATTGATCACCAGGTTCGGCATCCCCAAAGCAATCATCACAGACAATGGCCCTGGCTTCACAGGTGCTAAAATCAATGATTTCCTCTATAGGTATGGGATATATCATAAAGTATCCTCCAATTATTATCCTCAGGGCAACGGCTTGGCAGAATCCACCAACAAGACTCTGTTGAGAATGCTAAGGAAGCTCATCGAGATGAACAAAAGGACTTGGCATCTCCTTCTAGATCGGGCTTTGTGGGCCGATCGGATTTCTATCAAAAGGTCAATCAAAACTTCGCCTTATGCTCTGGTCTATGGCAAGGAGGCCATCTTACCCATCCATGTTGAGATCCCTGCACTGTAGCTGTTAGAAGCAGAAGATGAAGTTAGTCCGATGGAGAACAGGTTAGCTCAGTTGCTGCGACTGGAGGAGGATCGTGAAGAAGCATACCAAGACTTTGCTAAGCATACTCAGGTTATCCGAGACTGGTTCAAGAAAAAGTCATCCGATCGCACATTCAATGTGGGAGACCTGGTATTGAAGTGGGATTCTTGGAAAGCCAAGCCTGGGAACCACGACAAGATGGACGCCTTTTGGGATGGGCCATTTGAAATTGTAAAGGTAAACTTGGCCAATTCATTCATCCTCAAAGATGCAGATGGACAAGTTCTACCGATCTCTATCAATGGTCTTCACCTGAAGACTTTTCATCGCTAAAGACAATTTCTCTTTACAAAAAAAAAAGTGTATATATACTTCTGTATATAATTTGCATATACATCCTCTTCCAAGATCACAAAGCCAAGTACCACTTCCAAGTCTTCTTCGGAGACTTCTGATGTGAAGTAGCAAATACAAAAGTTGGAATGTACAGCTGAGAATAGAGAGCAAAGGCAGATCGAGAGTGATCTGAGAGCCAAGGAGCTTGAAAGGAAAATCTTGCAGATGCAAAATCAGCTGAACGAAAAGGAAGGGTTAGGGCGAAGAAGAAGAGGGAGCCGAAGAAGAAGAAGAAGGAGAACCAGCTGCTGAGGCACTCCCGAAAGAAAAAGAAGGTGCAGAAGGAGGAAGAGAAGGATCGGGAAAGGACTCCGGCCCAATGGATCAAGACTAAGGGTCCTCCCACCGAGACGAGCTCGTTGCCCCGTGAGCCGCCAAGAATGTTGACAATTTTGTCACATTTCTCAAGGGGTAGAAAAGAAACAAGTTTTGTATAGTGTTGTGTAAAGTTTTTTTGCTTTGTTATTTTTATTTTGAAAAGTTGCAGCAATTTTGGCTTTCAAAGCCACCCCTTTGTATAAGAAGTAGAAAGAGAAAAAGCTTCACTACCGAACAAGCTAGAGAAAAGAGCTTCACCCAAAAGGAAAATGAAACTGCTTCGCACCCGAAGTACTTCCAGCATTGCCTCGGGTGAAAATTTTGTGAAGTAGTTTTGCCAAAGAAAGAGCTTCGCACCCGAAGCACTTCCAGCATTGCTTCGGGTAGGATTTGTTGCGAAGTAGTTTTGTCAAAGAAAAATGCAAGAGGACCAATATAAAGGACTTCGGGCCCAAAACATTTCCAACAACTACTTCGGCTAAGGCACCAGCGAAGCAGAATCCAAGGGAACATCGAAGATTACTTCGCTAGAAAGTTGTCGAAGCATCTACTTCGGGCCTCCTCACACCCAAACCATTTCTACTTCGGCGAAAAACCTAGTGAAGCATTCACTTCGGCTAGTTTTCGCCCGAAGCATTTTCAACCAAAGTTCTGGCAACCAAGAGAAACGAAGCATTTTGAAGGCAGGAATGTGTTTCGACCGAAATCTCTTCGAACCACAATTTTGAGAAGGATCACAACGAAGTATTTCTCCGAAGCGTCAGCGAAGCAGTTTTGCGAAGCTTAGTTTTGCGAAGTATCATCCAAGGAAGAGTTTTCGCTTCGGCCCAAAACCATTGCGAAGCAAGACCTAGAGAAGCGCTTTGCGGGCACACGTTCCAAGCCGGGTATCTTCTCGAGGTGATCAAGTGCCTCATAAATGCAATTTTTCATGCCCAGCAAGCCTGCTGCTCATTTTTGGCAATCAAAAGCGAAGTATCAAGCCATGATGGAGAACTCGACGAGCATGGCGGCCACTCGAGAACCGCACCCAGAGACCAAGGACGTCCAGACGGCTCATCAATGCACCTTTCCATGGTTGACCTGGTCACGCTTGCGCTTTGGTAATAGATTTGAAAGCTCAGTCACGAGAGCCGAGGAGGGCCAAATTCTCAAAGCTTGAGGGCGTACTCTTCTTTGCTATGTAATTATGATTCAAAGGCCCGGGTCCTCTATAAAAACCCAAGGATTGTAATGGAAAAGGGGGGGAACTATCTGCTAGAAAGTTGCTGTAACTTGATGTCCTACGATTAATACTAAGAGACTTTGAGCTCAATTCTTCTCTTTTATGCTACCTTCTGTGCTTGATTCTTCTATCTCTCCTTGTTTGTATGCTGGATGCTGAACTCTGCGTCCGGTGTGCGATTGGGGACAGTGTCCTGAAACTCATTCGGAAGGATACATAGGAGTAGAAAAGTGTTGTATTGGCTTTCTTTTATGCTGTCTGCCTTGCTTGATTCTTTTATCTCTCCTCGCTTGTAGACTGAGATGCTGAACTCGTGTCCGGTGTGCGATCGGGGACAGTGTCCTGAAACTCGTTCGGGAGGATACATAGGAAGGTTGATACTACATTTCTTTCGTTTTACTCTCGGTGTTCTTTGCTTTTATTCAAGTGTCAGTTAGTGATCGTGCTTCCTGTTCTCTCCCACCTTAAATCAACAATCTCTCTTCCCTTACCCTTTTTTTATTTTATTCTTCTAACCCTTATCCCTTTATCTCTTTCCTGCACTCTTATCTTCAAACCCCAAAGTAGTTTAGCATAGGAGCCGACCTTTCTCTAGAGATTGGCATGAGGGGCATCTCTTCCCCTTGGCCTTTCAATGTTGGTCCAGGTCTAGGGCGCGTACACTTACACAAAATCCTTACCTAGGCGGATCTGATGACCAAAAGTTACATGCCCAACTCATTGAAGAAATTGATAATGAAAAGAGTGATATTCAAATTCCTCTAGAATACAAAAGCATATTATATATGGCACTACTTACATTCAAATGCTATAAGGATGAAAATATAGAGTAAAGAGGATTTATAGAATTACTTAAACTATAAATAGAAATGGATGAATCATCCCTAGAAAAGATATTCCAATCCTCATGTGGTATTGGTACTTCAAGTTATACTAACACAAAATCTTATCATGATGCTCTAAGTGTATGTTTAAAAAATTCTATACAGGACCTAGAAAATGATAAAGGCAAAGAGAAGAGACTCTTGCAAGAATCATGTGATAGTACACCCACTTATGAAAGTATTGACTCCAAAGACGAGAAAAAATAATAAGAATAATAAGAAGAGGAACCAAATCAAGGAGGAATACAGTGCAATATGAGTTAAAGATAATACAAAGGACCAGATCAATCTAAGGAACATCTAATTACAAATATCCATATTGAAGACTAAAGTATTCAATACCCAAATAATGTAATACAAGGGGATGTTAGAGTATATTACATAATTTGGGTCATGTAAATGTACCACCTTTGGTACATATCTAGAATAGGAGTTTAATTCAGAGTAAAGTTATTTAGTTACTTCAAGTAATATAATAAATGCACAAGTGTCAATGTGCATGTTGTAAATGTGCATGTAGTCCACATGAACATGAGTCCTAGGTAGAGTAAATGCAAAGAAATATTTCTATATAAAAGGCTCATAGGAGTAGTTGAGTGATATAAGGAGAGATTTAGAGTGACATAGTAAGTATATAGTGTGTGGTAGCTAGATTCTGATACAATGTAGTTCTTTCATATACTTTTATGGAATTTTCATGTCCTCTATTATGTAACATTGTACTATTCTTGTCATTCTCATTAATGGTATATTTTTGAATTATTTGTAGATGTTCATTTATTTATTTTTCTACATATTATTGTGCCATTAGATTCATATTTATCTCAGATTAGTTATCCTACATCCGGTGGTTGTACTACCTCCCATAAAAATCTAACAAGAACAATGAAATTTATTCAAGTTGAATAAAAATGAAGGAACTGGTTTCTAGAACAATGAAATTTCTTCAAGTTGAACAATAGAGTTACCTTTTGTAAAAATAATATGCCTCAAGAATATGAATAAGTTCCACAACTTCATGGATCTAATTAGCTATTGTAGAATGTTTGTTAAATGTTTCTCCAAGATAGACCAACCCATCACCTCACTTCAAAGAAAAGGAAATAAGTATGTATAGTGTAAGAAGTGTAAGGAGGAAGTTTGGTTGTTGAAAGGGAAGTTGGAAACATCACCTATTCTTAAGGTGCCTGATATAAATGGTAAATTAACCATGGTTACCATTTCATTGAATGAAATATTAGGGTAATATTGATAAATAAAGGTTGAGTGGTAGCGTATGTGTCTAAAAAATTGACAATTTTATGAATAAAACTATGCATGACAAGATCTAGAATTGAAAATGATTGTTCACGCTTTACAATCCTAGAGGCACTGTCTCTTAGGAAAACCCTTTGATTTGAAAACTTATCACAAAGAACATAGGTATATATTTAAGTATCCAAACTTGAATGCCTAATAACGATAATGGTAGGAGTTCTTATATGAGTATAACTTCAACATCACCTAGAAAATTGGGTAGTTGATGCACTTAGTCATGGAAGGTATATTACTATAATGACTACTCTTTGGTAAAAATTCAAAGAGATAATCTTGAGACATTTAAATGAGGATGAGCATTATTATAGAGTGAAAACTACCTTGATGCAGTTACATGGGATATGTGATACAAAGGCTATAAACTAGGAATAAATAGTCTTTTGAGATTCGAAGGCCATATATATGTGCTAGATGTTGATAATATAAGGACCATATTCTTTGAGGAAGCATATTGTGCCCTATATTTCAAATGCCTAGAGGTAAAAAAGCTTGTATTAAATCTAAATACCTTATATTTTTGGCCAAGACTCAAAGAGGATGCAAAGGATATGTGGTAAAATACCTCAAGTGTCAATTAGTTAAGGTTGAGTGTGCACATACAAATAGATTGTTATATCTACTTGACATGCTAGAATGAAAATGACAAATGATATGCATGGATTTTATGCAAGGCTTTCCAACATCCAAGAATAAGCATGTCATCATCCTTATGGTGGTTGACAAACTAACCAACGTAGAGCATATCTTTCATGACAACCTTAAGGATGATGCTTTAACACAAAGGTTTTTGTAAGAGATATTTAGGCTACATGGTGTACTTGAAAGTATCATATATAACAGAGACAATAGAATTACCTCTTGATTCTAGAAAACTTTGACTATTGCTCTAAGTATAAAACTTAACATAAGCTCAACATACCACCTAGAGATTGATGGTCAAACTAAGAGGATAAATCGAGTCATAAAAGACATTGAATACGTATTGTATGGATCAATAGTATAGGTGGGAGGAATACCTAGCATTTCATGGAGTTCATGTATAATAACTCTTACTATCCCAACCTAAAAATAATCCATTTGAAGCACTCTATGGTAGTAAGTGCTGAAAACCCTTAGTTGGGATGTGGTGGAGGATTGATTGGTCATAGATCCAGACATTCAAAAGGAAATTGAGGAGTAATTAAACTTAATAAACTAATGACCAAGGGAAGACACTAACAATTAGAAGAGTTACATCAACCAGAACAAAATTGCAAGGCAATGCTTTATGGAATATAATGTGTTTATCAGTTTTAAACCTTATAAAAGCTCCATCAAATTAGGCAAGTCAACCAGGTTAGCTCCTAGATATGTTAGCAATGTGTTTATATCTTTAATAGTCATTAGTAGATGCTTTGTAAAGTAATCAAACCGAGTTATTAATAATTAAAAGAGGCCAACTTTAATTTGGTGAGAAGTGAAATTACTAGACCTGATGGAATTGATAGTGACTGGTATTTGGATGGATACGATGTAGTGTATAGGCTAGTATGATAGCCTAAATTTCTGCCATATAGATCTTAAATATAGTTGATGGTTGAATTACGTAGTGGTATCCATTATTATAATTGTAACACTTTCCTACAAGGTAATAGGAGGTGGTTGGATTCGATCAAAGAAGGACATTCAAACTCCACTAGAGTGTGCCTTCAGTAGGAACGAGTAGGTACTCTATGAAATAATCAAACTAAGTTGGCAATAAGTAAAATAATTAAATTCTA
Organism: Wollemia nobilis; assembly: GCA_028583015.1. NCBI lineage: Eukaryota > Viridiplantae > Streptophyta > Pinopsida > Araucariales > Araucariaceae > Wollemia > Wollemia nobilis. Next base: position 16,091,032 of record JAQPPZ010015100.1, read on the forward strand.
CTTCGATGAGAAGTGAAAGTACTAGACCAGGTGGAATTGGTACTGAATGGTCTTTGGATGGATATGGATACATTTCAAGTGTGATAACCTAACCAGGTTTTAAATATGGTTAATGGTTGAATTACGTATTGATGTCCATTATTACTACTTCTTGTATTAACATCCTTGGTAACTATATTTTTAAGTAAGTGTTATGACTGGACTTGGCTAGGTGGCAAGTTAGTGATGAGAACAAAATGATTTTTTATTAATATATTAAAAAAATTAGTATTATTTTTCAACCTAACAAAAGAGGTTATGATAGTGTAAGGGTGCTCATTGTGAAGAGGTCAAGGTTTTGAGTCCTCTTGGCACTTAATAGTGCCATCATGGTCTTAGGTCCCCATGTGCATGCTCAAAGGAAAATAATTAACAATATGTACTTAAATTTTGTCTAAAAAAATTAAAAATAAAATTCAATATGATATCACTAAACAACATACTCAATTAATTCCTTAATGCATTTACTAGTATCATCACCCTACCCTTTATAATATTCAAATTAACACTTTAAAAGTTCATAGTAATGATAAATTATTTAAACTCTCATTATCTTCTTCCTTACCTAACCTTACCTTGTGAAAGTCAAGTTATAAAATAAACGAATTTATAGATTTTGGGTGACATCGGAAACATAAGCCATGGGTGGGATAGGCTATAACTTTCCTACCTTACGTAGAACATCTTTTGCATGGACTACTTCTTCAAAGGTTGTAGCTAAAGCAATATAGTTAACATTATTAAACATTAATGCTAATCATATTATAAGCTTTTGATGTATTATGACAATGTTTATTCTTCATTTGGCCTAAAGTTTGGGAGAAATAAATTGAAGGTCCTAAAACATTTAGTATTGTAATAATGAATATTTTATTGAGAATGCCTTTGCATAGCATTTAATTGAAACAAAATATAATACCCATTACCCATACTACCAAACATATGCGTGAAAGATTTTATAATTGACATTCAACTAGTAATAAAATAATCAAGTAAACATATACACCACAAAGTAGATTTATAATGCAAAGAATAGATAATAATAGCATGATTTCTTCCTCTTAGATGGAATGAATTGACTTCAGTGTAGATATATCATTAAGGTAATCCAATGATATCTTGTTCCCACTTCCATCAAAGGTACTTTTATACCAAATGGTGGGATAGGGGAATATACCCTTATATTTAGTGGTCCTTGATAGGTCAAATTGAGAAGTTTATTTTGATACCAAGGAGGTTGAGGTGTTGGATTATTTTGTGGAGATTTTCCATCTACATTGGGTATTGTTATACAATGTAACCTTGAGGTAAAGCCATATATGGTGGATATAGAGGGATTTAAGTGTATTGATATGCAACATAATAAGGTAGTAAGAAAGGAGGGTTTGACATTTGAAAAGGAGAGGGTGGCGATTAGGACAATTCCATTATTGATTTGGAGGAGTTTGCATGTTTTGTAACAAAAAAGGATCCTACAAAAACTATTGAGAGACGTGTTGAGTTTAGAAATGTAAATATTGTTGTATATTTTGCAATATCTAACTAGTTAGAGATGGTGTTGACCTAGGTGTGTCCTTTTGTACTTTGTGCCCCTACTTGACCAACTAATACTTGGAAATTTTAAGCAAAACTTTGGCTTTGGTTAGAAATAAAAATTTATCCTAAAGAACCTGCATTTTGTGGCATAGACTATCTAGATAAAATATTTGTTGTGTTGGACAAGCTAGATCCTAGTAGACTTTGAAATGAAGTCATACTAGTACAAGGGGTGATTTGAGCATTAGATGTTGGAGATTTAATCATATTATTTATATTATGAAAGGACACAAAGGATGGATATTTGTAGTATTATTTACATCAAACATCATGTCACAAAGGGAATTAGTGTGATTTAAAATAGGACCTATACTTGTCCAAGTTTGATTTGCAAGAATGGATGAATAACTACACTAGAAGCTAGGGAAGAAAATTTCGTGGGATGTAGGATTTTGGCTTGATTGATCGTTCATTAGAATTTTTTATTTTGATAGAGCAGGTTTAGATAAGGGAATATAATTGATATCATCATTTTTATGCACCCACACAGTGATTTGCTCTTTTGTTTTTCTTTCATGTTCCTCTATTGATTTGGAACTAATTTTACTGATTGAACTTCTTTGCTTAATTGTTGCATTTTTTAGTATGTATGAATAAGTTTGGTATCTTGCACCTATATACCTACATAGATAGAGTTTTAGGGTCAAGTTCTAAATTTTGTAAAAAATTGGTCTATGGAACGAATTGTCTACTAATTGGAGTGAATTGCTAGTAAACTTGAGCAAATTGCCTACAAAACTAAATTTGGAAAAAATTGACAAGTATAGGATCAAGTGAGTCACTCAAAGTTAATCACTTCAATTATAGGGTAAATATATCTCCTTTGAGGAGTTAGGAATATTTATTGACCTTCCAAGAAAATTGCTCCATAGAACCCAAATGGACTACTCATTAAATTCCAATTGGAGAATTTTACTATTCTAGAGCAAATCACTAGCTGGATTGAAATTTCATGAAAATAATCAAAATTTATCCAAAAATACCTTTGCCTATGGCAAAAGCAAAATTGAATTTAAAAGTGATATTTTTTTTTTTGTTTTTATGATGCCTCGCTTTTCTACTTCACAAAATAAATATGATTTGAAGTTTGTAGTGAAGTCGTCATTCATACAACACCTACAAAAATTGAACACAAATAAAGAATAGATGTAAAATTCAAGGTCAATTTTGGATTGGGCTTGATAAATCAAGTCCCTAGCCCCAATGAATTGCTCTAGTTTCAACTTATTTTTTTTTGTGGCTTCAAAAGTATAGCTATGAATTTTAAAAGGCCAAAAGATGTTTAGAATGGAGCCTTTGGATCCTAACTAAAGGAAAAATGCACCCCTAAGTTACTTAGTGTGAGAAATTTTTGCTTCCAGTAAAAGTAAGTATTTAAGGGTATTTCTAATAAAATGATACTCCTAAAAATGTTACATGTTTCTACTAATACCCCTAAAGGGATTAAAGGACTTCCAAAATGAGCTATGGTATCACTACATGTGAAATTGTCACTTTCCAAAGATTATCCTGGGGTTCTAAGCTTATCTTTATATGCCTCTACTAGTTCATGAGTGATTTTCTCTAGGAGGTGATTAAATCACTCCACTCTACTAGTGCTTGGCTAGTGTTTCAGTTAATGCTTTGTTCCTACAAGCAAGTTACTCCATACTACTAGTGGATCATTTCTAGATCAAAACAACCCTTCTCTTGGATTAGCAATTGATGAAGAGTTTTGGAAGGTTCTAATTGATAGATTCCATTGCTTTATAACCTTCAAAAATTGTAAATTTCCCAAGGTAGTTATTTGTCACTACAAATATCTATGGAGATTACATATTAACCCTTTGATTTTAAAAAATATTTTATCATGTTTAATCTCATCTTTGATGACCACTTCTAGTGAAACATTTGCTACTTGGATAAAGATTACTATATAATTGCTCTTCCTCTTGTTCCTAGTTAGGGTAACTTTAATTTGAGTTAGGGATTTCATAAATGACTTTCCTTCCTTTCTACCTAGATTTTCCTCATAAGAATCCTTTATTTTTAAACAAATTTTTAAATATTTAGAAATAAAAATATGTGAGGCTAAATCCTTGCTTACACTCATTGTGTATTTGTACTTCCTCATTGCTTGTACATACAATAATTGTATTACTTCTTTATGACATACATATACTAATTTTTTTTTTTTTTTTTAGAGAAATAATAATTTTATTATTCAATAAATTGAATATGATTCACTTATCTACAACTTAACTTTTTCACTTTCTCATATTGAATATTGACTCTTTATCTTCTTTTACATTTTTTTTTTAATTTGTCCTTGTTGATTGTAATTTCTGATTCTATGCATCTTACTTGGTTTCTTCTAATATTTAATCCAATGAATCATGATGGTACTTTGTTTGGAATTGGAAAATACTTTTTGGAAACTTTCTTAGAATAGGAAAATCCCTGATTTGAGATATATTCTACTATAATCTAGTCATGTTGCTTCAATGTTGGGTTTAACCCATGAATTATTATTATTTTTTTGCTAGAGAACAAGGGGTTGTACTCGGTCCCCCATCCTTGACAAGCCATAACTCTCTCCTTTAGATTTTGAGATTTTACAAATAGATTCAATTCTCATCTCAATTGAGATGCTATAACTAGATACCTATATCATTTTTCATAAAATGTTTGAATTCTTGATTTTCATTTTTTGGATCTCCTTCAATTTACTATGTGAATACAAATATTCCAGAATTTAGCATCCTTTTTTATATTTTCCTACAAAAACCTTCACGATACCAAAATTCCACTTCTACTATCTATGAATTACATCTTAGTAGAGTAATATTTCCAAAATATCACACTATCATATTCCACTTTACTAGATATAGATTGCTAGTTTCCTTCCTTAAGCATAGTGCAACCAAAACAATTGTAATAAATAGTGAAGTAGGGAAAAATGGTGCACCTAATTGTGATGAAAAATATATGTACTTATCTCCTATTGCGTATGAGCGTCAAACAAAAACATGCAAGTAAGAATGAAAGAGATACCAAATAGCAAGAAGTGAAGCAAAGTAAGTCTAATTCTTATTAATATAGTGGATCCAATCCAAGGTTACATATATGTCCCATTTAGGGGTCAAATATGATACAATTATTACAAATCGGGTGCCCAAGGATCAAAATACTTCAAGTAACTCGGGTGCACATCTAGTGTCTTTCCTCGTACCCACAATCGAAGTGGGCAGTCCAAGGTTTTTTCCGATTGTATTTTTTATATTTGTGTCCTAATATGCTTCCTAATATGTTCTCTGACCTGAACCTGTGCATAAGGAAACAAGAAATGTCAAGTAGCAAGTGTGTATGATCTAAAACATGCAATCCCCATAGGCAAGAAAAGAGCATATATAGCATGCCTATACCAAATGAACTCCAAATGCTATGAAATTGTAGAGGGATGTAAATTAAGTGGTTTTGGGAAGATATCACCTGAAATTGCATCAAAAGTGTATCCGTTGATGCTTCGTAATCATAGTGTGCTTCCTCAACCTGCAAAACCCAAAGTATGCAATTTCCCAACCTAAACGTATCCAAAACACATGAAAATTGGATAGTAATCATAAATAGAAATTTTAAGATGACCCATGTCATTATATTTAAGAAATAATTCTCATATCTTGGTGCATTCTCCAGTGGGTCCCGTAAGCCTACAAAACCTTAAAATCGCAATATCTCGGCCAATATAACTCGGAATGACATAAAATTTGGACTGCAGCATAATATGAACATGTAGAAAATAAATAATTATAAAAAGTTGGAAAATTTTCCACATATTTCTATTCATTTTGGGGTGGGACGAATAGGACTGTCACAAATTGGGGGGTGCCCGAGGGTGGGACACCCACCACTTTTGCATAAATTTTTCCATCAATTCCACTTGTGATTGATGCAAAACACTATGGAAAGTATTGTCATAAAATTTGGGGTTGGTATTCACTCAATTGATCAGTTTTTGGGAACAAATTGCACCTCCTTGGACCACCCAATAACCTCCTTGCTAAGAAGAGATTATGGATGAAGGAAACACAAAAGGGTGAGGGGAAATCTTAGCAGCACTATGTTGCAAATCCTTGAAATCTTATCCTATCTCTTTGGGTGTAAATGGAATCCACTTTATAGGCCAATGAGGCCCATGTGCAAAATGGCATGCATGGCAAGAGGTGACACTTGGCCACCAGGGTGACCTGAACTGGAGGGGGAAGAGAATATCCCAAATTGGCCTCCATTATGGAACTAGGCATAAAGATACTCTGTGCTCTGACTTGCAGGAAATAATAGGTAGGAATCTAACTGTTACTAGGTGCCATTTATCCAGATTTGAATTTTTATCGATCAAACCTACTATTCGCTCCCCCCGGGATGAATGTTGCTATTTGTTCCAGGGTGTGATAAATAGGTTATGTATTCGTACTAGGGTGGTATGAATAGAAAAAGGGTGCCCAAAAGGTCCCAAAATGTATTGAAACCTTCCAAAAAATTACACAAAGTGGTTAGAACCACTGTACACCTTCTAAGGGCTGCCCTTGGGGCCTTGGTATGTCAATTTTGTCATTGCTTTTGGTAGCACAATCAGATTGTTCAGATTTTAGTTTCTACAGATACCCCTTTTTGAGATGTGTTGTGTGCAACACAACACTGAGCAAAAATAGATAACTAAATGTTCAATAATTAAGGTTACTCGATAACCTAACCAACATTAGATGCCCCAATCATGGAAATATTATGCGTTCTTGAATCCTTGCTTTTGACGAGCTAAGGAAATTTCTTTATCTTGGATGTCATTCGGTCATGATGCGGGGGTTCCTAATGTTACACATGATTACTATATGCCAAGAATTTTAATCTGATATTTTGTGCTTGTTTGCTACCCCAAGTAGGAGTGTGATTGTCTTTGTCAAATATTCGTTGAACGAACACAATTTGCATGATTGAGTGTGTGCTTGTTGATTTGGACTTGAGTATGACTACCCCCTTAGGCGATGAGTCAATGAGGGAATGACCAGTGAGAAAAGAAACAAGTTGCTTGACCCATATGAATTTTGTTAAGGTTACCTTCAATTGTACTCATTAAAATTGGAGCAGTTTTTGAAGGAATGATTGACGATGTTATTGATACCTCATGGAAGAAAAGAGTTGAAAACTTCATTCCCATGGAGTGGTCCAGCCATCATGGCCTTATTAGGGATTAAAGTAGTAGCTCTTCAGTGTATCCATGGTGAATTTGAGTTCCATCATCAATCTTGAATGAATTCCATCCATTTGACATGTTTTTGGTGGGTTTTTGGACCCTTTTTGATGCATTTTAAGGTGTTTTGGCCTACAAATCATGTATTCATCCTAGGGTGGGATGAAATTTGGTATTCATCCTAGGGTATTATGAATAGCAAAAAGTACATTCATCCCACCCCAGGATGAATAGGACTATTGTAGGCCTATATAAACATAAAATATGAGTTTTGGGCTCATTATTGCATGTTTTCTTTAGTGATTTGAGAGGTGAGGAGGAGGAGAGTGATTTATCGTGGCGAAGCGCTATAGAAATCATCCCACAATATTCATGAGTCAGAAAGTAGAGGCATCCAATGGAGGAGTCGGTGCTAGGTAGGCATGTATTGACTCAATTACCTCATTATTTGACTTGAAAAAAGTGTAATGCTTATTTTGTTTTTTTTGAGGTATATCACAGTAAATAGGTAATTAAACATAATTTAGATGAAATACATCATAGTTTATATTTTTTTTATGTTTTTGTACAATTAGATTGCTTTTGTAGATTAGTTTTGCATTGTTGTTTTTTTGTTTTTTAGGCCTTTTGGAGGCCATTTTGAAGCATGGTGAATGCCTACTTATTTCTTGTTTATTTTTACGAGGTGGTGAAGATTCGGTACTGCAAACTAAATCTCTTCAAGACCACCTAGGATGCCTTGATAGAAGTAGACTGGGAGTCACTTGACACCCTGGGGCTCAAGCAGGTTACATGGTTGGAGCTTGTGATAGGTGACCGGCTCTACTTGATTGTCCTTATTAGCTTATGGGACCCACGCACCAACACCTTCCACCTATTGATATAAGTTAAGGGTGATGCTTGAGGATGTCTACTAGATTTTATGTATTCTGAGAGGGATGAGTGATCAAAAATACTCACCATGACCTAAGAGTTGTAGTGCTAAGAAGATGCTTCAGTGAGGGGGTAAAGGCGATGGAGATGGACTGTTTGAACAGAAGGATACTGATGGGATTATGGTATGAGGAGAGGGTATTGGGGGTGAGGCATGCATTACTGATGGTGCACCAAGGAGGAGCCTCTGGTGATGGCTTGGGGGATGACTCTACTGGTACAACTCTATGAAGAGTTGTATGAGATCTGCTATCATAAGCAAAAGGGCTTGGGGTGCAGCTACTTGTTACAGTGTTGGGGATGGCAGCACATAGTTGTGGGGTGACCACATGGACTACCATGGATGACCCAGGGGTGTTTGGAAGATAGTAAGATAGGATATGCTATCTTATGGTAGAGGACTCAGGAGCGAGGTCAGAGTTAGTGGCACATAGGTGATATGGAGCATTATGTAGATGCTCTATCACGAATGGCACTAGGGTATGTGATATGGTGACCATATAGAGACTATCCAAATTAGACTGATTTTGGAGAGTAGCTTCATAGGGTGAGGTAGGGTAGATGGCTGATCATGAGGCATGACACTAAGTGGTAGTACTTACCTTTTGATTGGGTCATGCGATAGTTTAGGCTTCGACAAGGACTACCTGGGGATCCAATGGTATATCAATACCATGGGGATGAGAGGACACTGAGCTAGCCTATAGTGGAGGAGGTGGGGGAGGAGTTAGATCCCATAGTAGATGTTCCTAACATGGATGACATTGGGACTATAGAGGAGTATGACTCGTGGTGGGTGATGTGGCAATGGTGAGGCGTAGTGGTTTTAGGTAGAGAGGTGGCTAAGGCAATATATGAGGTGATGGAGGATACCCATGAGGAGTATTCAAAAAATGTGGGCAAGGCCCCTAGGCCTCACCATCAGGTAGATGAGCAATTAAACCTCCTAGAATTGGGATGTCAGGGCAATTATGTGGATGTAAAGGATCATGGGGCACATGCATCGAGGCTCTAGGGGGAGAGGTGACTGAGGTAGTAGATGAGGTTATGGAGGATGCCCCTAAGGAGGATCTAATAGAGGTGGGTGAGGCCCCTAGGCCTCACCATCAGGTATATGAGTAGGTAGACCTCCTAGACTTAGGAGATCAGGGTTACTATGGGGATGTAGAGGATTAAGGGGCATAGACACCACAAGATACACAGGGTGACCGATATCTAGAGCTATATGTAGAGTTGTGTAGGGTCTGACAGGAGAGAGATATCCTACGGGTATAGGTATAGGAGGACCAGACCAAGATATCATCACTACGGGTACATTTGAGGACATAGGGTTCTAGTCATGAGTTATATAGTAGTGATGAAGCTGAGAGGCTATGGGTGAAGGTGCTACAACTATAGTCAGTAGTGGAGAATTATCAAGCACGGGGACAACAGAGGTAGGATTATATGGATAGGTTGGAGATGGAGGTGGTGCGTCTTGGAGGGAATATTCCTAATGATGGGGAGACTAGTGGATGTCACTGTACTCGATAGAGTGAGACAATGTAGTCATCCTCTAGGTAGAGGACTAATAGGGCTAGGGGCAGCAGGCATGGGGGATCATAGTGGACCCAGATGACAGGTGGTAGTGCGAGTCGTAGCACTGGTCCTGCATGACTATGATGATAGAGACTCTTGAGACTCATTTTGGATTTTTGGTATTGGTAATGTCTAAGGACCAACTTTATTGTAGCCCAAAAGTATTTTTGGAAACTATGATGTATATTTTTAGCCCATATATATTATGTGAGATTTTTTTATGGTCATCATGTTTCTATGTTATTTGCTTTATGATATGGATGCAATGTATGTATTTGCTTTCTAATGATATGTTAGATGCTTATTGTGTATGCATATGGATGCTTTTGTGAGATGATGTAATGTTGATGGATGTTTATGATATATGCAGATGTTATTGTAATGTGATTTGATGCTATCTATATGCATGGATGCATAGTGAGATGGGTGGATTGATTTCTTTGATATGATGGACTATGACTAATGATTTGACACACTATGTTAGCACCATAGACTGTATAAAATTCATTAATGACTTTTTTTTTTAGAAATTGTATGAAAATGTGCTATTGTAGAAAGTGGAATGGATGAAATGACATGTTATAGAATGTAGATGAGGTTTTCATAAGACTCAAATACTCTAGCTAACTGATCAAAAGTTGTATACCAACCATGCAAGATTTTTTGACAAGGTATGAATCTTCTAGGATGACCAAGATATGCCATATCCCTGCGTGTGCAATTGAGTTCATTCCTATGATATGCATAAAGATACTTCCATTTCCATATAGGCTATCCACCAAACCTGTAATGAGGATCACCCTATGAATGTCACAATACTAGTTTTGTACTTAGTTGGATTAGACCACTAGGTAGTACAGGCTATCAAAAGTAGCTCATACACATGCAAAGATCAGTTTGTACACATGTAAAATCTAATGAGAAAGACATATAATCATGTGTAAGGATACTACCATTGACAGATAGGCTATCCACCAAACCTATAATGAGGATCACCTTATGGTTTTTTGAATGCTGAGAATTCCAGGGATTCAAGTTCAAAACTCCCTTCTTTTCTTCAATTTTATTGGGATACTTGCTCATATGTAGTGATGAAAATCACTATTTATTTTGTATTTTATTTTATTTGAGCAAGGGATTTTGGAAGTGGTGATAACCACTGTTTATGTTGCTTTTGATTTTTTCTTTTTGGGATTTTGATTGGAATTTTTGCTTGAATATTTTGATTTTTTTCGATTTTTCTTGTTGGGATTTTGATTTTTGGGATTTCTGGATAGTAGTGAAAACCACTGTTTATTTTGGGGAATTGGGTAGGGAAGAGCTTGTACTTTTGCCAATTCTCAACATTCTTGAACCATTCACATAGGGGGATGAGCAAGATAACCTTTTTGCTCAAGGCAACCTAGACCACTTCGTAATTTCATCTTTCCTTGTGCCAAACTTGGATTTATGAATGTTTAAATGTGTTGGAGTTTGATGTATACAAGGTACAATCTAGGCAAGACCCTACCTCCTAAAAATTAGGATAGCTTTCTACAAAATTTGAAAATAAAACTAAAGATGGCTCAGTGACTGAAAACTCTAATAACATTCTAGAACCAATGGCTAGGTGAAGGGGATGGACACAAATATGAAAAAACAAGAATATAGGTGGAAATTATAAGTGAAATATTGAATTATATAGAATATGACTTGAAACACATTGATTTCTAATGATGACTAGTGTAGCACCCTAAAATTGGCACGGTTAAACCTTAGTAAAAAGATAAAAATTCAAATTTTAACCTCAAACCGCCCGTTAACCGCTTTCCTTGTTTTCCGTGCCATTTTTAGTATTTGTTTTGACCGTTGGATGATATTGTCATAGATTAGACAAAATTGTCCCAGATCTGACGAATTCATCTGGAACAGAACGTCTAGACGATTTCGTCCCAAAATTGAATTTCCATACTTAGCTTATGTTCTAATAGCTCCTCTAACCTGGGCAGAAAGTGTGTATGCGCAGTTAGAGTCTTCCCCGTTGGAGATATCCCAAATTGGGATGATCTCCAACCTCCTAACCTCTCCCTAATCCTATATAAATTGATATTTTCTCAGTTTATTGCCTTGAATCTCTGCTTGAAACTCTACTTAAACCCCCTGAACTTCCACACACCTTAGAGCATCCTCACACCATCATTTGCATTCTGTATTTCATGTTTTATTGTAGGAACTTTACTATTTTTCAGTCGAAGCAAGCTCGGATCGTCGCAAGCAATTCTAGGCAATTTTGGATGATCCTATTGAGGAGCACAGATGATCTCATACGATTGGAGGCGATATCGACTATAGTCCAGATTGGGGGCAATCAGAGCCCAGATTTTGCATCTCTTTATTGTTTTCTACATTTCTCTATACATTATCTTAGTTATTATATTTATGCATCTTGGAGTTCAACTCATTTAGCATAACTGCATGATAAAGTTAAAATCAATCATTAAATATACCACATTTCTCTTATTTGTTATTTGAATCTATTATTTAGGCATGTTTGCTGTTATTTCTATCATTCTCCTTTGCTTTTGCAGTTGCATATTTGGTATTTTGTATCAATTCCTATGATTATAGGTTTATGATGAATTCGTCTGATGAATTCATCAGATTGACGATGATATCGTCTGATATCAGATGATATTCCGAGATTTGAGATGATTCGATGTAATTTTAGATGATTACGTATGAGTTGAGACGATCTGGACTACTACAAAACTTAGAATCTTCATCAGACATCCAAAATCAGGTATGTTCTGTCCCATTCGACACATTCTCTGTGTTTAGCATTTATTCATATTTTTTGTATCCATAAAAATAAGCATTGGCATATAGAATAGTTTAGATTCATCTTGGCCAAACCTAGGAATTGAATGGTTAAAGTACAAAATGAACACATCAAACCCACTATCAACCTAGGCATGGAAACTGCCACTCAAAATTTTCCTGGTGAACCCACCATCCATCAAAAATTCACCCTTATACCCCTCCCCCAAGAGGCGGGACCTTCAAAGGGCCTCTCAGTCCGAGGTATTGTCCCATCCTTCTCGCATCCCCATTTTGGGCACGGATCCTATAGCCTGAAGGTAAGGATGCAAAAAATTTGGAGCGATACATTTTGGTGAACCCGACATGAAAAACTAAAAACCTTTTGAAAACAATCCAAAAAAAACAAAACATAAATGCATTTAGAATCAAAGATTGCATATCATATTTAGATGGTAGATTATAATAAAAGACGAGTTGTCACCATTAATGTTGAGAATCAATTAGCAGCTATAGAGATTACTTTTGTGCTTAGAGTACCTCAAACAAATAGGGTTCAACCTTTGTTGGATGAACTTGATAGGAGATTGGGTATCATTGGATCTAGGGCAATAGAACTTAGGTAAATTAAGAGGTTTGTCCTAGATAGAATCCTGGATCCTGATCAAGTGACATAATATCATGAACTTCAGAGAGCTTGCCATAGGTGGTTAGCAGATAAAAGAGCCCTTGTGTCTTCAGAGTTGTACACCTTTGAGGAATACCTTGAGAATGCAGTTGTAGTACATAAATTTCTATCTCATATAGAGGATCAAGAGGTTGTTCTTACAGATAGAAAAATATGGAATAGAGTTCCTAGAGCTGTGTTATATCGAGAGTATTGCCATGAACTTTATTTTTACCAGTCAGAGTCTGAAATAAATAATATCACTATAGCACACTTTATCAAGTTCTTGAAAAACCATTTCCAATTTGAAGAGGAGCATTTCATGACTCCTGATGAACTTGATCCTATCAATGACATCTATAAACTATTTATAGAAAACTAAGCTATTCTTTTATTATTGTTATTTCTTGCATTCAATGTGTTGTTTGTTGTCTTTATAAGCATAAAACAAAAAACAAAAAACAAAAATAAATAAATAAAATAAAATAAAAACAAAACAAAATCATAACAAAAATCAAAACATTTTCTTTTAAGTATTATAGTAGGTATATAATTAAAATATATCTACCTCCTAAATTTGTTGCAAATATATTAATATATATTTGTTAAAATCTAAATTTAGACATAATGACTAGAATCAGGAATGGAAAAAAGACTGAAGTAGAAGAAGATTGGTTAAGAAAACCAGGAAATAACCCATATGTCCTTCCTGAAGACCCAATTCAGGAAGAAGGAACCTTTGACCAACAAGAAGAAGAATTTGCTGTAGGAAATGAACAAAAAGAAAATTATAGAGAGGAAGGATCCTCATCCCCTAAAATATCTCCAGAAGGAGTTGTTACTTTTGAGAACATGGAACATTTCTGGAAGTTTCTCAATGCTAATATTGGCACTCTTAATAGAGCAGTCCATATGGACAAAGATCAAATTAGTGACACTCAAGCAACCCTAGAAGACATATCACACACACACTAATCCATTGTCCTTCGTTGATCAAGAAAGTGATCAAGCTGGACCATCCAATTTGGATATGGCCACTATAATCCAGAACACGCAACAACAACAGGTTACCCAACCACCTAGAGTGCCTATTATCAAGCCTAGGGTTATTCCCACACAAAATAAATATTCATTCACTTCTCTATTTTTCCAAGCTATTGATCAATATACCTCAAATCAACAAAATACTAAAACAAAACCAAATACCAATTTCCAAAAATCTGGGATGCAACATAATGCTACAACAAATCTTCTTCATAATACTCTTCCTACCAACCATTTGCATAACAACAATATAGCATCTAATCCTTATGTCACGCCTTCCTACACTCACAAATCCCATACTCATGTACCACCAAACCAATATGGTGGACAAACTGGTAATATGGAAGATTCGTCTCCCGCATGGACCAGATAGATCCCTACCGTCCCTTGTACAATTATCGAGAGATGTGTAGTCAGCCTCTAGATCCTATAGTTGTAGCACAACCATATCCTAAACACTTTCCTATGCCTGTCCTACCTATATATAAAGGAACTGAAGATCCCATAGAGCATCTTCACATGTTTACGATAGCGTGCCATGATATATCCCATGATGATTTGTTATTACTAAAAATGTTCCCAAAAAGTTTAGGAGGGATGGCATTGGAGTGGTATTATCAATTACCCACTCATTCTTTGAGAAATTTTGAAGAGACCGCCAAATATTTTGTGCATCAATTTAGTGCCTATATTGAAAGGCATGTAACCATTAAAGATTTGTACAACCTAAAACAAGACAAATATGAGTGTTTTGCTGACTTCTTAGCTCGATGGAGGTAGTTGATAGGAAAATTACACTTTGTGTTACCTTATCGAGAAATGTTGGATATCTTTATCAATAATTTACAAGAACAGTTATCCTATGAGTTATCAACTGCTACCTTGACCACCTTTGATCAAGCTATAGATTTAGCTCGAAGAGTGGAATATGCTCTTGTTAGGAGAGGTCAACTTAAAAAGAAAATGATGAGAAAACATCCAGAAATCAATATAAAAATAAACAAGTTGTGGGCGATGGAGTCACTGATAGTAGAAATATCGCTACTATTAATGTTGCAAAAACAACAGAGAAATTTATACTAAAACCTATTGATAAACCACCCCGATAATTTACTAGGTTAAATCAACCCTTATCAACCATTCTCCCATAATTACTAGTGCGAGGAATGATCCAATTACCAAATATCTGAGAACCTGATCCAACTAAACCCGGATACAGGGCTGATTTACACTATGATTTCCATAGAGGACCTGGACACGCTACCAATTCTTGTAAAAGATTAAAACATAAAATACAAGACCTGATTGATAACAATGAGATGGAGGTGCAAGCCTTTCAACCTAAACAAAATCCTTCTAATAATGCTCAAAAGAACATCCCCCAAAATCAGAATCAGAATGCCAATAAATCATTGGACATATTTCAACATCCTTTACCAAAGCATGGTAAAGAGGTGGCTAATAAAATTGAGCATCATAATGTTCCCCCTCCTACCCGATATGTAGGAAATATTAGTGGACATTCACCTACTCATGATCCGCAAATCTTTGACACAAATTTATCCATGGTTATGACCAGACCTCTATATAATACTCAGACACCTGATCTTAGTGATGTAGAATATGAGACTGAAAGTGACATGGAAATCACCTCAAATCAATTGAATAGCTCTGAAGATGAATCAGATCCTATTCAACCTATCACAAGTTCTATGGTTCCAGAAGAACCATTTCCAAGAAGAGTCACTACTAGACCATCTTCTCACCAATTACATTCTAATGAACAAGCCATAAACGCTAGACCAATACCTATTCATCATCCTCAAAATAATATTGTAGGTACCATCAGACTTGTTACTCGACAACAGGCTCAAAATTCTCAACAAGATCAAACTCAGAACGATGGATCAGCTCCATTTTTTTTGAAAATTCCTAATAAAGGGAATCATGTGCCTCATGTTCAACCTAAGCCTCCTTACAATATTAATGAATAATTATCAAATACTACAGCTAGAATTTCCCTTTTGGACCTTTTAAGATCTTCTCCTACCCATAGGGATGAATTAATGCTCACATTAAGCCAAATGATGGTACCACAAAATATTCAACCTAAAGCCATGTCCAATACTATCATAACTCGAGAAGTTGATTGTATTGACTTTCGAGATAGAGATATACCACAACATAGTTTACATAAGGATAAACCCTTATATATTACTACCCTAATTGGGGATGTAGCAGTTAAACGAGTCTTGATTGATAATGGTTCATCTTTAAACATATGCACTTTTGACTTCTACCAAAGATTTGGGTTTAGAAGTGACGAAATGAAAAGAACTAATATGATCATAAAAGCCTTCAATGACGAAACACAAGAAACATGTGGAGTTATTACTATCCCATTGCAAGTTGGTCCGAGAACCTTAGACACGATCGTGTTTATTGTACATTGCCCTGCATCATACAATATACTTTTGGGTCACCCTTGGATCAACGCGATGCGAGCTATTCCCTCAACTTTACATCAGTGTGTTAAATTCAAATTTAAAAATCAGTTGGTTACCATTCATGGTGATCCTAGACCCTTTGATATGTGTGCTTTGGCAAAACTTGTTGGAGTTCAATTTTTCCTTGCTCTGTCATCCACACATCCTAATTCTCATCAACCGTCTAAACGTGTGAAACACACACCCATAACATCATATACTCTTTCCCCATAAACTACACCTCTACATATAGCTCAACCATATTCCAAAAAAACCACATTAGGACCTCGAAAAGATCCTAAAACTACAACCAATGCTTCTTATTTTACTCCTATAACTTCCATACCTGTAGACTCATCCATCGATATCTCTATAACATCTACATCCACTACAGGCATAATTTCCACATCCGACGATGTAGGAAATGTTCCTTCTACCTCTTATGCTCTTACTGATGAGCTCTTACCCAATTTATCTAAAATTCTTATATAAAAAAAAACAAACACTGCCATGCAAGATTCCCTTATTTTAAATAAACTCCCACCCTCTCCTCGTACCTTGGGCCTCCCACAGCCTATGGGAAGTATTTACCAAATCGGGAGTTGTGCTTTTATTTATAAGGGATATGACTGGGGAAGAATACCTAGAAACATGTAGACACATTGTGATGGACATGCTAGATGCTATTTTGCTAATGAGTATATTAAATCTAAGCCCATAATGCTTAAATTGGGATATAAATGGAAAGGTTTGGGACCTTTATAGAATGGTATGAAAGAACCTTTTGAGGTAGAACCGTAGTCTGTCCGATGTGGTGTGGGCCTATTTCCTAGTAAAGGTCAGCCCTTCCCATTTGAGGATGATGACCACCTCATATGTTACCAAGATTATCTGGATAAACGGGATGTCTTACATTTAATGAATAAGCCTCTTACATGTAATATGTTATCCATAGCTTACCCTAAGATGATTGTCGAATCCGACGATGAGTTGGAGGGGGATATCTTTCATGATGTCTCCATTGAGGAATTGTTACATAATGGATTTTATTTTGATGGCTCTATACCTAGTATAGCCCAGCTTGAGGCCACGACTCCCCAAGACGAATTATCCAAGCTAACCTTGGAAGAATTACAAGAATTAGGCGTTTCACCCGCCCCACCTAATTTTGAGAGAGATCTACACATGGAAGTAGAAAACATCATAAAAATTAACATTGGAACCAAAGATAACCCTCACATAATCAACATTGGGTTAGAATTGAGTCAAGAAAAACAAGATAAATACATTGTATTCCTTAAACAATATGAAGACATATTTTCTTGGACATATGAAGATATGCTAGGATTAGACCCTTCTGTAGTTATGCATCACCTAGTAGTCCATCCGGATGCTAAACCTGTTAAACAAAAACTTAGAAAAATGCATCCGAAAGTGGCCTTACTAGTCAAAGGAGAATTAGAAAAGATCTTGAAGGTTATTTTTATACAAGCCATTGATTATGCTGAATGGATCTCGAATGTAGTTCCGATAACTAAGAAAGAAGCTACCAAAGTTAAGGTTTGCACAGACTTTAGAGATATTAATGTTGCATGCCCTAAAGATGATTTTCCTCTTCCCAACATGGATCAGATCATTGATTTTACTACTGGGAGTGGAATGATATCCCTAATGGATGGATTCTCTGGTTATAATCAGATCAGGATAGCTCTTGAATATCAGGCTAAAATAGCCTTTATTACCCCTTGGGGGACCTTTTGTTGGAAAGTGATGCCATTCAATTTAAAGAATGTAGGTGCAACTTATCAACGCGCTATGACTTATATATTTCATGATATGATGCATAATATTCTACATGATTATGTAGATGATATTATAGCTCGTTCCATCAAAGAAGATGATCATTTAAATGACTTGAGAAAAGTATTTGATCGGTTAAGGGAGTATCTTATCCGATTGAATCCAGCTAAATGTATATTCATAGTTAAGTCCGATAAATTATTATGGGTTATAGTTTCTTTACGTGGCATTGAAATTGACTCCCTCAAGATCGCGGCTATCACTGATATGCCCACACCCACAAATATATCGGAATTACGAAGTCTACAAGGTAAGCTTCAAGTTATTCGCCACTTTATTGATAAGTTGGCAGACAAAATCGGACCTTTTCTTAATCTTCTTAAGAAATATGTCTCTTTTCATTGGGATGACGAATGTCAGGAAGCATTCGAACTCCTCAAACAATATCTCCTTAAACCACCAGTGCTTTCACCACCTAGATCTGATCATCCATTTATTTTGTATATTTATGCTTTTGATTTTGCCTTAGGAGCTATGTTAGCTCAACTTGACGATGAGAAGAAAGAACGTGCTAATTATTACATTAGCAGAACCTTAATCAGTTGTGAAACTCGCTATACTGTATTAGAGAAGTTATGTCTAGCAATCGTATTTTCTACACAAAAACTATGACATTATATGCTTAGCCAGAAAACGTATGTTATTGCTAAATTCGACCCTTTGCGATATCTCACGAGTCGACTGTACTTATCTGGTCGCACAACAAAGTGGGTTCTTGCGCTAAGCGAGTTTGATCTCACGTTTATAGGACAAAAGTCTATTAAAGGTCAAATCATAGCCAATCAATTAGCCGCTGCACCCTTAGAGTCCACCCATCCCCTCATCATTGAGTTTCTTGATGAATGCCTTAAACTAGAGGCAGACCATCCAGAGCAATGGTCCCTATACTTTGACGGAGCCCGATGTATGAGTGGGGTTGGTGCAGGTATTATTTTAATATCTCTACAGAAACATCTTATACCTCTGTCCTTCAAACTAACATTTGCTTGTACTAATAACACTGCTGAATATGAAGCTCTTATCCTTGGATTATGAGCTGCTTTAGCGTTACAAATTAAAAATCTATTGCTTTTTGGTGACTCTCAACTTGTCATAAATCAAATCAATGATGTTTATCAAACCCGAGATGATAAATTGCGTCCATACAAAGCATATGTCTTACAATTATTATGTTTTTTTGATCAAGTTACCTTGGAAGCTATTCCTCGAACTAACAACCGTGCGGCTGACGCTATGGCTGCAGCTGCATCTCTTTTGCCCTTGGAGTTAGATGACAAATATTATACCATCATTATTCATAGAATCTAGGAACCCACTTCAAGAAACTCATGCTTAGAACCTTTGGATGTGTTTCTAATCAACGAAACTACTCCTGAACATTGGTACACTGATCTATTTAATTTTCTTCAAAATGGGACCTTTCCTAAAGGTTGTAATAGCAATCAGTGTAGGTTATTATGTAGACGAGCAAGTCGCTTCATGATTATTGGTAATACCTTGTATAGGATATCTTTTGAAGGCATCTTACTGAGATGTTTGAATCTAGCAGAATCTAGATCAGCTTTGAGTGAAGCCCACAATGGATCTTGTGGGGGGCATTTTAGTGGTAGCGCCATTGCTAAAAAGCTCCTTAGGATAGGATATTTTTGGCCTACCATGGAGAATGATGCACATGCTTATGTGCGTCATTGCGACAAGTTCCAAAAACACGCTGACCTTGTCCATGCGCCTGCACAAGAGCTACAGGCTATTTCATCTCCTTGGCCCTTTTCAAAATGGGGCTTAGACATCATTGGAAAAATAAACCCTGTGTCATATGATGGACACAAATTTATCATAACCGCCACTGAGTATTTCATGAAATGGGTTGAAGCTATGCCATTAGCTTCTTGCACTGGAACCCAAGTTTCCAAGTTTATTTTTAATCAAATTATTTGTAGGTTCGGAATCCTTGCAAATCTCATTTCAGATAATGGAACTTGTTTTAAAAATAAATATGTTAAGAAATTATGTCAAAAGTATAAAATTCAACATCGTTGGTCCACTCCCTATTATCCTCAGGGTAATGGCCAAGCAAAAGCATCTAATAAAACATTAATCAAAATCCTTAAAAGACTGGTCAACAAATCTAGCCGATATTGGCATATTCAATTATATCCTACTTTGTGGGCCTATCGAACTAGCGTTCGTACTCCCACAGGCACTTCCCCCTTTGTTTTGGTCTATGGTGCTAAAGTAGTTTTTCCCTTTGAATTAGAAGTTCCTTCTTTGGCTCTGCTACTTCACGATACTGAAGTAGGAGATGAATATCGTGCTGGCAGACTTAGTCAGCAGGAACTCCTAGATGAAAAGTGCATCAATTCTTTGGAGCATCTTCGTGCCTACCAAAAAAAGCTTAAACGAGCATACCTTAAGAAATTTCATCAGCAATCCTTTGATATCGGTGACCTTGTCTTAAAAGAAAATAAAAAAAATACTAATGCAACTAAAGACCTTAAAGGTAAATTTGAGCCCAACTGGCTCGGACCATATGTCATCACTGCTAAATTTGGATCGGGAGCATATCAATTAGCTACCTTAGATGGTAAAAATCTTAAAGAACCTATGAACATTATGCATCTTAAGCGTTATTATGCATAACATTTGGTCCTTTTTCATCATTTATATATATTGTGTATTTTGCATCTTGTTTCATTTTAGTAAAATTTCAAAAAAACAGTAATAGTATTTCTTCTTGCAATTCATCAATCAAAAATCAAAATATAAAAACATCAAAATGATCAGAATCTTCAAAAACATATTTTATTTTCATACCTGTCAATTCTAGAAGTATTGCAGTTATATTCTCAATTATTTTGGATAAATTAGCATTTATTCAGAATCCCGCACTTTCACATTCATATGAATAAATATCTTGATTTTATTTTGTATGATTATTAATATCTCTTATATCAAAGTCCATAGTTGAATTAAATAAAGTTTTGAGCATAGAGAACTGATCTTGTTATTTACTTGAACCAAATATATCTTTTCACATTAAAATGATTTCATTGCAAATTCAATATGATGCTACATAGTAAAAGTGGTTTCTTGAGCGAAAAGTTTCCCTTGCTATCCTATCATGCACATGGTCTAGAATATTTGAGAATTAACAAAAGGACAAGCTCACCCCTACCCAGAATAAAAATACCTTGCTCTACAGCTAATCCGAGCAAGTATCCCTAACATAGGAAGAAAAAGAAAATTCAAAGAAAATGAGAAAAAGAAAAATATCATTTTGTACCATCGCAACAATATTTCAACATTATCTCAAGTTCCAAGCAAAATACAAAAAAAAAAAGAGCAAAAGAGAAAAGAAAAAGCAAAAAGCAATAAAATCCCTTTCCCTACCCCTTGAAAAGAAAAGAATGGTGAATGAGCTTGAATCCCTAGAATTCTCAATTATTTGAAAACTGTGAGGTAAGCCCCATAACAGGTGGTTTGTGCCCAACCCGCTTGGCCTTGGGTAATTCCTAGCGTGGTGATATGTCTGTAACATTAGCAACCTTCTTTTGTACAGACCTATGTCGGCTTATGGATTAGCTAACTCTTGATAACCTAACTTACACAGTAGTCTAGTACGGTTACATGCATATAAATCATGGTCAAGGAACACTTATTTTGTTAATTAAAATTACTTGTATCAAATTATCTTGCTCAAAATTGGTGAACGAAAAATACAATTGCACACACATTTGTATTTGAGAGATTCTCTATCATTATGATAAATCAATATCGGTAATGAACTCACATATGCACATGAGGGTTCCTTACAAATATACATTTGTCTTTGAGATAATTTAAAATATTTCTACAACTCTTGGAATAAATTTTATTCTTATTTCAGAACATCTGATTAGTATAAAAATAATTACATACATTGTTTTCAAAAATCCAAAATTCTTTTAAACAACCTATTACAAAATCTAGCAAATAAAGTCAAGTTTGTATATTATTATTTTCTGTTTATCAAAAATCAAAAATCAATCATGCAATAAAACTAAAATATCAATTTCTTCTTTGGATTTCGTGATGATGGTATAAGTCTATACCTATAATTCTATGCCTAGTGCAAACCATTGTCCTAATTTTATTTTCCCATTCATTTAAAAAAAAACAAACATATGGCTTACATCATTATGTTACACAATTGTGCTTTAAAACGAATGAACACTTATTCTATTTCATGTCATTATGTCAACATTCAATTTTGCAACCATGGTATAATTTCTAAGGAATTGTTCAAAATTTTATCACACTTAGGAATTTATGCCTAGCAAAATCATATTTCTTTTAGTATCTCATGCATAATATTTTTTATGAAAATCTGAAAACAAATCATCCCTATCACAACACAAATTCTTAAGACAGTCTCTTAAGCATTCTTTTACTTTTAGCGATATTTCTATACTGGGATTAGCTTGACGATCAAGCGAGCGGCGACTCCATGAAATGGTCTATAACGTGACAATTTCCTTTGAAATTATTGTTAGAAGTCCCTTTTATTTTTCATCAAATCACACCAAAACAACCAATTGTTTATATCAGATTATTTCATTTAAATTTTACAACATGACATAAAATTATAATATTTCTAAAACGACATAATCACATGAATCATCAATAATCAATTGCAAAATTCAACATTAAAGCATCATACAACATATACACAAGTCATATCATCAAAAAGACCATATATATATATCAACAAATTGATATTCTTACAATGACACTGAGAGGGGGGGGGGTGAATCAGTGTAACTATTTAAAAACTTAAATCTGCAACTTTTAAAACTAATAGTGCAAGCTTAAAAATAGATAATGCAAGTATCACACAAGAGCATCACACAACACAGGATTTTACGAGGTTCACCGATGTGGCTACTCCTCAAGTAATGACTGTTTGGACTTCAATCCAAATCCAGTCTTTGCAAGGATTCTCTCTTTACAAATAATTCTCCAGCACCCACTGGAAGGAGCACCAACCCCTGATTTTTCTGCTGCAACAGAAAGGAGCACCAACCCCTTTTTCCAGGCACCCACTTGGATTTCAAATTTTTTTTTAACAAAATAATGACATAAAAATGCCTTCTCTTTTACAAGACCCTCACTGGTCTAAGGCTCAAACAATCTATCTTACAGAAGCATAAAGAGACTTGTTAGAGACTCAATATCTTCTGATCAATTCAAAAACCTCTCTGTTATTTTTACAATAAATATGCAGGTTTTTTTGTTCTCTTGTTGTTGTTAATCCAGCACTATTTACCACACTACGCCCTTTTTATGTATTCAATAATGCACAGTGCAGCTTCCCTCTTCTGCACTCATTCGAGTCCATTTATTTGTTTTTCTCGAACGGATCAATTTCAAACGGCTCAAAGTTTCCCTCCAATTTCTCATGCATTCTTGGCTGTAAACAACGTGTCGATCCTTTCTGACAAGTTCTGCCTTTTAGCCGCTTTCTTTTCGACTCACTCGACATTCGACGACCTTTTTCTCTGCACATTCGAGTGGTATCCCGACGGTCTTTCTGCGTATCTCGGATCATTGATGTTCTTCTTTACGATCTGTTGAAAACTGTGTATCCTTTATCTTCTTCGATCAACTACGCAATAGCACAACGCTTCTGCAATCAGTTCTCGATACAACCGTCCAGTTGTTCTATTCTGTCTTTAATGCTATGTTTCGTATCTTCCTTGTGAAGCTGTCACCTTTTCTAGTCAAGCTGTGTTACGGCCCTGCAACAGCCGTTTTTCTCTTAAATGCATTGCTTCGAAACTAACATTTGAAACTCCAGTCGACTCTTGCAGTGTATTCTCTAATCTTATGCTAACACCTGTCACTTGGAACTGCAGATCTGACCCAAGTTAACTTTACTGTAACTGACTGCATGCTTATTCGACACTTGTCACTTTGCATGTATTTTTGACTTTTTCTCGCCAAAACCATTACCTGTCGCGATATCGCGACGTTTTCTGCTTTCCTGCACTTTCCTTTGCTTACCTCCATGAAATTGATACATGTCACGAAATCGTGACACATTCCGCTTTTGCTGACGTCATCCTCCATGTTGTCATGAAATCGTGACATTTTTGGCTTGTTGAGGCTTCTCTGGAAACTTGTCGCGATATCGCGACATTTTTAGACTTGCTGACGTCATCTTCAAAGATGTCGCGAAATCGTGACGCTTCCGACTTGCAACGGCTTTTCTGGTAACTTGTCGCGATATCGCGACATTTTTAGACTTGTTGACGTCATCTTCAAAGATGTCACGAAATCGCGAGCTTCCGACTTGCAACGGCTTTTCTGGTGACTTGTCGCGATATCGCGACATTTTTAAACTTATATCAAAAAAATAAAAACTCGACGTCATCTTCAAGGTTGTCGCGAAATCGTGACACTTCGGCATCCTGCGGCTTTTCTTTGAACTTGTCGCGAAATCGTGACGCTTCTGGCCTCCGTACAATTCTTTCTTCATGCAGCCGTGAAAACCTTACCTGTAGCGAAATCGCTACACCTTTCTGACTTAACATTTTTCTTTGTTGCATCTTCCGAAAATCTAACTTTGTTGGCTTGGTGTTTCCTCTTGCTTCGACTTGCTGATCTCAAGACTTGTAGCGCAATCGCTACCCCATTGTGTTTTGAGTTTTGCACTTGTAGCGAAATCGCTACACCTATGCCCCTTGCTTTTCAAACTTGTGTCAAAGTCGCTACCCCTTTGCACCTTTTATTTCAAACCTGTAGCGAAATCGCTACACTCTTGCATTTTGTATTTTGGACTTGTAGCGAAATCGCTACACCTTCTTGACTTATCACTTTTTCTTTGCTTTAGCCAGCGAAATTGCAACATGTAGCGAAATCGCTACGCTTTCTTCACTTTGCTGCTTTGCCTCCAACATGTCGCGAAATCGCGACAGTTTTTATGAACTTTCTCTCTCCTCCTTTTTGTCGCGATGTCGCGACACTTTGCGCCCTTAGTGCTTTTCTTCCAAAACTGTCGCGATATCGTGACACTTTCTCATGCACTTTCTCTCTCATCCTTTTTGTCGTGAAATCACGACAATTTTGCTTGCGCCTTCTCTCTCCTCAGCCATGTCGCGAAATCGCGACAGAAAACATGTCGCGATATCGCGACAGTTTTCTTCCTTGTATTTTTTTGCAAATTTTTGGATCTGGGTCCCCTCTGTTTTTCTTGAAATTTTCTGCACTTGATCTGACTGACCTCTGAACTGCATCAACTGCATCAATCTATCTGTGTTGACAACAATTACAATACTTTTGCACTGCTTTCTCTGCACCTTGCTCAACAATCTCCCCCTTTGGAATTGTTGGCAACACTTTGTAGCCTTGCTCAAATTCTTCTCCCCCTTTGCCAATAATGCCAAAGGGCTGCTGTAGACTCCCCACGAGTCTATGCACAACATTCTCAGGCATAAATAACTTGAATGCTCCCCACGAGAATGTATTTCCCATAGCTAGTCAGTGCTTGGGAAGTGTGACTACTCCCAACTTCTTTCGAAGGTATTCAAATACTTCCTTTGGTAAAGGTTTGGTGAATATGTCTGCTACTTGCTCTGTAGTGGGAACAAACTCCAATATGACCTCTCCTTATGCAACCTTATCCTTCAAGAAGTGATACCGGATTGCAATATGTTTGGTGCGGGAATGCATTACCGGATTCTTTGAAATGTTGATTGCACTAGTGTTGTCACATTTGGCTGAAATGGGCTCATTGAAGTGAATTCCTAGATCTTTCAATGTTTGTCTCATCCATAGTATTTGTGTGCGGCATGTTGTTGCTTGCAATGTATTCTACCTCAGTTGTGGATAGAGAGGCCGATTCTTGCTTCTTCTTGTGCCATGCTACCAATTTATCTCCAAGGAAAAATGCTCCTCCACTTGTACTTTTTCTGTCATCAATGCATCCGGCCCAATCTGCATCAGAATATGCAAAGAGAGTGAAGTCTTTTCCTTTTGGATACCACAACCCATACTCCATAGTACCCTTGAGGTACCTAAAGATCCTTTTCATAGTTGTTACATGAGTCTCTTTTGGACTAGCCTGAAATCTTGCAACCATGCAAACAGCTTGTAAGATATCCGGTCTGGTTGCTGTCAAATACGACAAGCTCCCAATCATTGATCTGTACATTGTTTGATCAACATCCGGAGATTTATCATCCTTGCTCAACTTGCGACTTGTTGTCATAGGGGTGCTCAACTGGCTTACTATCTTCCATAGTGAACTTTTTCAGCATTTCTTTCACATATTTAATTTGAGAAATAAAGATCCCCTTTTCAGTTTGATTAACTTGTAATCCAAGGAAATAAGAAAGTTCACCTATCATAGACATTTCAAACTCTTTATGCATTTTGTTTGCTATGTCTTTGCATGATTCATCATTGCTACTCCCAAAAATTATATCATCTACATAAACAACTAGAACAATGAAATTGCCATTTTTAGTTTTCACATATAAATTGCTATCCACCATACCTTTCTTGAATCCTTGCTTAGTGAGATAGCTGTCCAGTCTTGCATACCAAGCTCTAGGTGCTTGTTTCAAGCCATACAATGCTTTCTTCAGCTTGCAAACAAAGTTAGGATTATCACAAAGTTGAAAACCATCAGGCTGTTCAATATATACTTCTTCTTCAAGATTTCCATTCAGAAATGCTGATTTTACATCCATCTGATAAACCTTGAAATTCTTATGAACAACTAAAGCCAAAAATAGTCTTATTGCTTCAAGTCTGGCCACGGGTGCAAAAGTCTCTTCAAAATCAATCCCCTCAACTTGGGCATATCCCTTACAGACTAATCTTGCTTTATTCCTTACAACCTGTCCATCTTCATTCAATTTGTTTCTAAATATCCATTTAGTACCAATTATGTTTTTATTTTCAGGCCTTGGTACTAATTCCCAGGTTTTGTTTTTCTCAATTTGATCTAGTTCTTCATTTACTGCTTCCATCCAGCTTTCATCCGTGCTTGCTTCAATAATATTCTTGGGCTCAATCCTTGGATAACGAGAGAATAGTTATTTACTACTCTTCTTCTTGTCTGAATGCCAAGCTGTAGGGTCCCCAATAATCTGCTCTTTGGGATGATTTTTACGCAGTTGCTTGTTCCGAATTTCCTGTTTTCTTCTCTTTCCAAATCATCTGAATCTGATTTCTGTCTCTCTTCCTTTTCTTGATCTTCATCTTCTTCAATAAATTCTTCATAGGTTGGGTAGTTTTCATTATTGCTGATTTCTTGTTTCCTGCCTTCATCAACCTTCACATCCGCACTCTCCACAATTTTCTTTAGTCTTTTGTTGTAGCATGTGTAAGCTTTACTTTTTGTTGAGTAACCAAGAAAGATACCTTCATCCGATCTATCTTCAAATTTGCCAATATTGGCTTCAGTCCGTTTAATGTAACACTTGCTGTCGAACACTTTGAAGTATTTTGTTGTAGCCCTTTTGCCAAACCACAGTTCATAAGGTGTTTTGCTTTCATGCGGCCTTAACATACACCTATTCTGAATATAGACTGCAGTATGGACTGCCTCTTTCCAGAACCTGTCAGCAATTTTGCTCTCTGTTAACATGGTCCTTGCCATTTCCTGTACAGTTCTGTTCTTTCTTTCAACTACTCCATTCTGTTGAGGTGTTCTTGCTGCTGAGAACTGTCTTCTTATTCCATGTTTTTCACAGAATTCAGCAAACTCATTTGAAATAAACTCTCCTCCTCTATCTGATCTCAAACATTTAATTCTTTTTCCAGATTGATTCTCAACAAGATTTTTGAAAGTTTTAAACATCTCAAAGGCTTCAGATTTCTGTTTCAGAAAGAGTACCCATGTCATTCTGGAAAAATCATCTATACACAGCATAAAATATTTGTATCCATTTATGCTTTCTGTCCTCATGGGTCCACACAAATCAGTGTGAATTAGTTCTAATGGCTTGCTAGAGAAATATTCTTTTGCTTTGAAAGTAGATCTGGTTTGCTTCCCTTTTTGGCATGACTCACATATACTATTTGATGGTTTACCAATAGTGGGTATGTCTCTTACAACTCTTTTCGAGCTGATTTTTACCAGATTATCAAAGCTTATGTGACCGAGTCTTTTGTGCCACAGCCAGTTTTCTTCTTCTTGACCAACCAAGCAGGCTCCTTCAGAAGTCTCAGAGAGAGTGTACAAATTTCCAGAAGTTCTCAGTCCAGTGGCTATTAACTTTCCATTTCTTGTCTTTCTTACTTCATAGCCCTCCTTCTTGAAAATTACTTCATGACCTCTGTCACAAATCTGACTTACACTCAGTAAGTTGTGCTTCAGTCCTACCACAAAAAGAACTTCTTTAGAGTTGATTTTACTGTCACTTAACTTAACAGATCCTTTACCCACTATTTTTGCTCCATCATTGTTTTCGAATTTTACAGAACCACCTTCGTATGTATGTAGCTTGTCAAACTTCTGTTTGTCTCCTGTCATGTGACTGGAGCATCCACTGTCCAGAATCCAAGGAGCAGATTTATTCTGTGCTTTGAGAGCTGTTTGAACAATCAGAGATTCCTTGTCTTTCATTGGTTGTTCCTTTTCTTTCCACTGAGATTTAATAGCAGATCTGGTCACTTGTTTTACTTTCTCCCTTTCATTGGCTTGTGACAGTTTTTCGGGAAATTTTCTGTACTGTTTTGATCCAGTTGAGTGATATTTTCTTTCCTGGTATTTATTTCCTGCAAAAGAGCTACGACAATTCCTTGCAATATGACCGAAGTTATGGCAGTTATAACATTCTACAGCATAATCTATCAAGGGAGAAAAAATATTTCTACTAGTAAAATTTCTTTGTTCTACATTATATCTACAGCTTGAAATTTTATGACCATATGCATTGCACTTAAAACAATAACCAAGAAAAGGAGCGAGTGTACACGGGAAGTGGTTGTTGCCAGGTGGAGGTAGGAGCCCTGGGTCTTCTTCTTCTTTGATGAGTGACTTTGATGAATCTATCATTTGCAGCACTCCTTTCAAGCTTGGACTTGTTGTTTTCTTTTGCATGATACGGCTTATCTTGGTCAACTTTAATCTTGTCTTTAATCTTTATTGGTTCTACAATTCTGACCTTTGAGTTCTTTGAGGTTTCTCCTTCATCAAAGCCCAAACCAAACTTGATACCTGTGGGCCTTTGATTATTCAACATTTTATTCAGTTTCTCAGAACTGTCTTCAAATTTTTGATGACAACTCAGTTTTCGATTCATCCCTTCTAGCTGCAACCTTAATCCAACTATATCTTCTTCTAGCTTGTTGCACTCATTTATTTTCACGATTAGCTGTGCTTCAAAATCTTTAGACTTTTTCTTATGCTCTTCAGTTTGTACTTTCAAACTGATTATTAAATTGCTGGCCTCCTCAAATTTTCTTGTAATCTTTTTATTTCTTTTCCTTTCTGCACTTAACTCTTCAAGAGCAGCCACCAACTCACCTTCCAGATCTACCTCGGCCTCATCGTCTAATTTTTCTTCACACTCCTGGGTTTCTTCAGTTCTTTGTTCTTCGAAGGCCATGAACAAGGCTTCACCAGTTTCTTCTTCAGAGTCCTCATTGGAACTGTCTTCAGAAGAATCAATGTTATGAGAAATGAAACTTTTCTTCTTGAAGTTCCTTTTTCTAAAATGTGGTTTCTTTTTCCAGACATTTCTTTACTGGATGTGTTCCTTCATCATTTTTATTTTTCTCCTTCATTGGGCATTTTGTTGCAAAGTGCCCGATGCCTCCACAGTTAAAACATTTGAACGACAACTTACCTCTGTACTTTCCTTTTCCCTTTACTAACTTCCTAACAAAGTTTGCTTCAGTCTCATCTGCAGATTCTTCTTCCTCAGATTCCTGTTTAGATTTTATAATTTTCTGTGCTTGGAAAGCTGCTTCTCTATCTGAGGGCTTAGTTTGACCAATCCTCATTTCATATGCTGTTAGAGAACCATGCATTTCATCCATACTAAAAAAATTTAAATCTTTTGCTTCTTCTATGGCAGAAACCTTTGCATCAAACCTTTTATTGAGGGTTCTTAGTACCTTCTTTACAACAGCTGCATCTTCCATTTCTTCCCCGAGTCCTCTTATTGCATTGATGATTCCATTTACTCTCAGTAGATAGGCTTCAATGTTCTCATCATCGGTCATCTTTAATGCTTCGAGCTGGGCACGATGTGTTTGCGGCTTAGCTTCCTTGATTTTGTTATCTCCTTCATGAATGCTTTGCAGTTTGTCCCATATGTCTTTAGCAGATTTGCAGTTCATGATTCGTATCAACTCACTGTCGACCAATCCACACATAATAGCATTCTTGGCTTTCGAGTTGTTCTCAAACTTTTTCTTCTCAGCCGCATCTGTTGGAGGAACAGTGGGAGTGGTGTATCCATTTTCAACAGATTCCCAAATGTCATAACCCAATGCACATAGATAGGTCTGCATCCTGAGCCTCCAGAAAGAATAGTTTGTTCCATCGAACAGAGGAGCTTTGTTAGAAGAAAAACCTTCACCATCGGCCATTGTATATCTCCCAAGAACACCTTAGCTGATTAAGCTTGTGCAGGTGCCTTGCTCTGATACCAATTGATATTCTTACAATGACACTGAGAGGGGGGGTGAATCAGTGTAACTATTTAAAAACTTAAATCTGCAACTTTTAAAACTAATAGTGCAAGCTTAAAAATAGATAATGCAAGTATCACACAAGAGCATCACACAACACAAGATTTTACGAGGTTCATCGATGTGGCTACTCCTCAAGTAATGATTGTTTGGACTTCAATCCAAATCCGAGTCTTTGCAAGGATTCTCTCTTTACAAATAATTCTCCGAGCACCCTTTGGAAGGAGCACCAACCCACGATTTTTTCTGTTGCAACAGAAAGGAGCACCAACCCCTTTTTCCAGGCACCCACTTGGATTTCAATTTTTTTTTTTAACAAAATAATGACATAAAAATGCCTTCTCTTTTACAAGACCCTCACTGGTCTAAGGCTCAAACAATCTATCTTACAGAAGCATAAAGAGACTTGTTAGAGACTCAATATCTTCTCATCAATTCAAAAACCTCTCTGTTATTTTTACAATAAATATGCAGGTTTTTTGTTCTCTTGTTGTTGTTAATCCAGCACTATTTACCACACTACGCCCTTTTTATGTATTCAATAATGCACAGTGCAGTTACCCTCTTCTGCACTCATTCGAGTCCATTTATTTGTTTTTCTCGAACGGATCAATTTCAAACGGCTCAAAGTTTCCCTCCAATTTCTCATGCATTCTTGGTTGTAAACAACGTGTCGATCCTTTTTGACAAGTTCTGCCTTTTAGCCGCTTTCTTTCTGACTCACTCTGACATTCTGACAGCCTTTTTCTCTGCACATTCTGACTGGTATCCTGACAGTCTTTCTGCGTATCTCGGATCATTGATGTTCTTCTTTCTGATCTTTTGAAAACTGTGTATCCTTTATCTTCTACGATCAACTATGACTTTTGATATACGCAACAGAACAATGCTTCTGCAATCAGTTCTCGATACAACCGTCCAGCTGTTCTATTCTGTCTTTAATGCTATGTTTCGTATCTTCCTTGTGAAGCTGTCACCTTTTCCAGTCAAGCTGTGTTACGGCCCTGCAACAGCCGTTTTTCTCTTAAATGCATTGCTTCGAAACTAACATTTGAAACTCCAGTCGACTCTTGCAGTGTATTCTCTAATCTTATGCTAACACCTGTCACTTGGAGCTGCAGATTCGACCCAAGTTAACTTTATCATAGTCTGCATGCTTATTCGACACTTGTCACTTTGCATGTATTTTTGACTTTTTCTCGCCAAAACCATTACCTGTCGCGATATCGCGACGTTTTTTGCTTTCCTGCACTTTCCTTTGCTTACCTCCACGAAATTGATACATGTCATGAAATCGTGACACATTTCGCTTTTGCTGACGTCATCCTCCATGTTGTCGTGAAATCGTGACATTTCTGGCTTGCTGAGGCTTCTCTGGAAACTTGTCGCGATATCACGACATTTTTAGACTTGCTGACGTCATCTTCAAAGATGTCGCGAAATCGCGACGCTTCCGACTTACAACGGCTTTTCTGGTAACTTGTCGCGATATCACGACATTTTTAGACTTGCTGACGTCATCTTCAAAGATGTCACGAAATCGTGACCTTCCGACTTGCAACGGCTTTTAGTAACTTTCGGATATCCGACATTTTAGACTCGCGTCATCTTCAAAATGAAATTGACGCTTTCGACTTGCAACGGCTTTTCTGGTGACTTGTCGCGATATCGTGACATTTTTAAACTTGCTGACGTCATCTTCAAGGTTGTCGCGAAATCGTGACACTTTCGGCATCCTGCGGCTTTTCTTTGAACTTGTCGCGAAATCGCGACGCTTCTGGCCTCCGTACAATTCTTTCTTCATACAGCCGTGAAAACCTTACCTGTAGCGAAATCGCTACACCTTTCTGACTTAACATTTTTCTTTGTTGCATCTTCCGAAAATCTAACTTTGTTGGCTTGGTGTTTCCTCTTGCTTCGACTTGCTTGATCTCAAGACTTGTAGCGCAATCGCTACCCCATTGTGTTTTGAGTTTTGCACTTGTAGCGAAATCGCTACACCTATGCCCCTTGCTTTTCAAACTTGTGTCAAAGTCGCTGCCCCTTTGCACCTTTTATTTCAAACCTGTAGCGAAATCGCTACACTTTTTGCCTTGCATTTCGAACCTGTAGCGAAATCGCTACACTCTTGCATTTTGTATTTTGGACTTGTAGCGAAATCGCTACACCTTCTTGACTTATCACTTTTTCTTTGCTTTAGCCAGTGAAATTGCAACATGTAGCGAAATCGCTACGCTTTCTTCACTTTGTTGCTTTGCCTCCAACATGTCGCGAAATCGCGACAGTTTTTATGAACTTTCTCTCTCCTCCTTTTTGTCGCGATGTCGCGACACTTTGCGCCCTTAGTGCTTTTCTTCCGAAACTGTCGCGATATCGTGACACTTTCTCATGCACTTTCTCTCTCATCCTTTTTGTCGTGAAATCGCGACAATTTTGCTTGCGCCTTCTCTCTCCTCAGCCATGTCGCGAAATCGCGACAGAAAACATGTCGCGATATCGCGACAGTTTTCTTCCTTGTATTTTTCTGCAAATTTCTGGATCTGGGTCCCCTCTGTTTTTCTTGAAATTTTTTGCACTTGATCTGACTGACCTCTGAACTGCATCAACTGCATCAATCTATCTGTGTTGACAACAATTACAATACTTTTGCACTGCTTTCTCTGCACCTTGCTCAACACAAATTATGTACATCACATCAAAATTGGACTGGTATGCCACAATTAATAGCCTGGCATACTCAATCCTCTAAAATAATATATAATAATAAATACAATCTCTATGCAGTGAGCAGCTAGCCTCGCTCAATCATACCATAAACAGTAAAAATGAATTAGGGTTTTACCCTATTTTTCTTAATTTTATTTAAAAACAACTTTCTTTTTATTTATTTTTTCTTTTCCGTGCTTTTACCTCAAACGTTCGATTTGGGTAAAAACATGGAGGGGGCACCATAGTCAGCAGTCGTACGATTCGACCAAGAATTGTCGTCTAAAAAATTGAGTACATTTTTGCTTTCTCGTAAAACGGGAAGAACTCATATTTAACTCATTTTCTTTGAAAAATTCGCTAAAGAGGGGGTAAAATGTAGCACCCTAAAATTGGCACAGTTAAACCTTAGTAAAAATATAAAAATTCAAATTTTAACCTCAAACCTCCCGTTACCTGCTTTCCTTGTTTTTTGTGCCATTTTTAGGATTTGTTTTGACCGTTGGACGATATCGTCATAGATTAGACGAAACCATCCCAGATCTGACGAATTCGTCTGGAACAGAACGTCTAGATGATTTCGTCCCAAAATCAAATTTTCATACTTAGCTTCTATTCCAATAGCTCCTCTAACCTAGGCAGAAAGCATGTCTGTGTAGTTAGAGTCTCCCCCGTTGGAGATCTCCCAAATTGGGATGATCTCCAACCTCCTAACCTCTCCCTAATCCTATATAAACTGATATTTTCTCAGTTTATTGCCCTGAATCTCTGCCTAAAACTCTGCTTAAACCCCTTGAACTTCCATGCACCTTAGAGCATTCTCACACCATCATTTGCATTCTATATTTCATGTTTTCTTGTAGGAACTTTACTATTTTTTAGTCGAAGCAAGCTCGAATCATCGCAAGCGATTCCAGGCAATTTTGGATGATCCTATCGAGGAGCGCAGACGATCTCGTACGATTGGAGGCGATCCCGACTGTAGTCCAGATTGGGGGCAATCAGAGCCCAGAGTTTGCATCTCTTTATTGTTTTTTGCATTTCTCTATACATTATCTTAGTTATTATATTTATGCATCTTGGAGTTCACCTCATTTAGCATAACCGCATGATAAAGTTAAAATAAATCATTAAATCTACTGCATTTCTCTTATTTGTTATTTGAATCTATTATTTAGGCATGTTTGCTATTATTTCTATCATTATCCTTTGCTTTTACAGTTGCATCTTTGGTATTTTGTATCAATTCCTGTGATTATAGGTTTCTGACGAATTCATCAGATTGACAATGATCTCGTCTGATCTTAGACGATCGTCTGAGATTTGAGATGATTCGATGTAATTTTAGATGATTACGTATGAGTTGAGACGATCTAGACTGCTACAAAACTCAGAATCTTCATCAGACATCCAGAATTAGGTATGTTATGTCCCGTTCGGCACATTCTTCGTGTTTAGCATTTATTCATATTTTTTGTATCCATAAAAATTAGCATTGGCATATAGAATAGTTTAGATTCATCTTGGCCAAACCTAGGAATTGAATGGTTAAAGTACAAAATGAACACATCAAACCCACTATCAACCTAGACGTGGAAACTACCACTCAAAAGTTTCCTGGTGAACCCACCATCCGTCAAAAATTCACCCTTATACCCCTCCCCCGAGAGGCAGGACCTTCAAAGGGCATCTCAGTCTGAGGTATTGTCCCATCCTTCTCGCATCCCCCTTCCGGGTGTGGATCCTATAGCCTGAAGGTAAGGATGCAAAAAAATTGGAGCGATACAACTAGTGTACAATCTTAGTGCTAGACATGTGTGAGCAACTCTAAAATGCAAAGTGCAATGATGAGCATACCTAAAGAAAGTGATGATAAAATGCAATGGGATGCAATGTGGTGTAATGCAATATTTTTGTATTTTTGATATTTGGATGATGCTTTTGAAATGCAATGTGATGTAATATTTTTGTATTTTGGATGATGTTTTTTTGAAATACAATATGAAGCACTATTTTTGATATTTTGATGATGTTATTTTTTTATTTTTATTTGTATTTATATATATTCATGTGGCCAACGGGCTTATTGGGTATCTATTGGGGTGACCTAGACAGTCATAGACTGCCTAGGGGTGTTTTTGGGTGACCAAACGGTATATAAATACCCTTGGAGCATTTTAGGGTTACCTAGATAGTCATAGACTGCCTAGGGATGTTTTTGGGTGACCAAATGGTATATAAATATCCTTGGAGCATTTTAAGGTGACCTAGATGGTCATAGACCACCTAAGGGTATTGTTGGTTGACAAAATGGTATATAAATACCCTTGGATCATTTTAATGTGACCTATATAGTCATAGACCACCTAGGGGTATTGCTCGTTGACCAAACGGTATATAAATACCCTTGGAGTATTTTGGGGGTACCTAGGGGTGTTGTTGGTTGACCAAATGGTATATAAATACCCTTGGAGAATTTTGGGGGACTTGACCAAATGGTTTGGTCAATCACATCCTTGGACTCCTACCTGAAGTCCCTGCTCTTCGAGCAGGTGTTGAACTATCTCTCTAATGATGTAGCATATCTGGATATCATTACCTATTTATCGATGGTAGACACAATTTGTGTTCTCCCTATGATGTAGCTTTGGTCTATTCTTATTAGGGTTAAAAGGGCAGATCAAAGGAAGCGTAATTAATTATGCTTCATACAATCAATTGAAAACTGAAGCTAAGGGCTTTGATAATCAAGAATACACTCTCTGTGAGTGGTTACCTGGGTATCATGGCCTCAGGTTATGCTGAGGGTTTACCGTAGTTGGACGGTTTTGATTTTGAGGATCGAAAGGTTACTTCCTCAGATGGTGCAACCATGATTCAATGCCCAAGAACTTATCTAGGATTTCCAATAAAGCATAATGATGTTGCCTCCTGTGCGACTCCATGTTCTCTAGCCTATCCTCGATATACTACGTGAGTCAGTTGGACGATGATGAGGTGATGACACATGTGACCCCTCCCCCAACTAATGTGGAGAGGGGTTTAGAGGTGTGACTGGATGTGGGTCTAGTCCTTGCATGTCTTAGTGAGGCCATGCGAAAGCTACTTTCTTCTCCTTGATAAGGGCCATATAATTTCCATGCTCTTTGGGGGACAAGCTTCCCCTGAGTTTAATAAGCTACGAATTCTTAGGATCTAAGCTGATATCAACGTCAATCATTGACTCGATTGACACATGAGACATTTTTGCAAGCTATAGGACAAGAGACAATAGCTACGATATCTCATCGCACGACCAATACTCATAAGGCAATGGGGTAGGGTTCCCCTAATCATCATTAATTACCCCCAAGTCAGGGTGTAATGGATTTGATAGACTATTTAGATTTGGTGAGGGGTCGATGGGGTTTATAGAAATCATATTGATCACTAGGTGATTCCCCCCATACGGCCCAAGGTACCTATTGATATCTGGGTGTATCATGATCTGTGAAGGAGCTTGCTCTTCTATAGGGAGGAGCTGACACCAGATAGGGTTCAAAAAAGGAAACATACAGAGGAAGTCCTATTATGTTTCCTCGAGTGAGACAACCTATAAATGATCACTAACAGACTCAAAGGGTCAAAAGGTACTACTTCATAATCTAACTCATCCTCCAAGGTCCAATCATATGAGGTTCCCTAATCTTCTTCCTCACTATCATGGGGAAGCGTGTGTAAACCTTTGCCTCTCTTAGAAGATCAAATATCATTGTAAGGTGGTTCATCATCTCCTAAGAGCATAGGAAAGTAGTCCCCCAAAAAGTAGATGCAATTGTGGTTTGCAGACAAATCTCGCACCAGCTCATCCCAAAATTTGAGTGTCATGCACTCCAAGTTATCTGCAAGGACATCCAGGGGCAAAGGCGTGTTGTGCCCCAAACCAGGCATTTTATACTAGGACTAGTAAGGGATTCTGGTGCCTTGCTCATACAAGCCTAACCCATAACTGTACCAATTGCATAGGTCAAGGTACTTCAAGGTGAAGTTAGGGTTAGACAAGTAGTTAATGTCTTCTTCGAAGGGCTCTTCATATTCCTCCTACTGTTGATAAGGTTCGATGCCATAGTCAAGGCCCCCATATATGAAATTCATTTGATTAGGGGGGAGGCAAAAAGGCACGATAGTGCCTATGGGAAGAAGAGGTCAACCCATGTCCTACACCAACTCTATAGTAGGGGTAGTTACATTCCTAACCATGTACTCCCCTAATCCAGTGGAAGCCATGTGCATTATGACCTGAGGCTACGGATATAAAAGGGATGAGAGCGAGACCTAATTTGATTCATCATTTGCCTCATGTGGTAGCTCCTCATCATCTTGGCTATGGATCTCCTATTTGGAGATGGTGGATATGGTTGGTTGGACCTCATCAACATGCTACTTCCTCAGGTTCCTAGGCAAAGTAGCCATAGGTGCAATGGGTATCTAAGGGGGTGTCATCGATGACGATGACACGATATGTGATGGTGATGGATTTAAACCTTGGCTAGATTAATTTGGTTGGAAATCTATATGGGTTGATGGCAAGGTTGACTTAGGGAGCTACTGCACCATGTTGCAATACTTGAGAGGCTCTAAGTCCGTAGGGACGACATGAACTTGCCCTTCATGAGTATACTTGAGACGTTGGTGAGTGATAGAAGGGACACACTTCATGTCCCTGATCCATGGTCTGCCTAATAGGATATTGTATGCCATATCACCCTCCAAGATGTGGCATAGCATCGATATGGTATTTTGCCCTACCTAAATAGGTAGGATGATTGTACCAACCATTGAGCATATGACATCATTGAATGCTCAGAGGGTGTAGGTAGATGCTACAATATGGGATGTTGGGAGCTTCAAATGCTTGAGATCTATTGTAGTGATGATGTTGCTATAAGACCCAGTGTATATCAACACTCTCTTGTATGGTGTTCCATTTACACATGCTATGATGTACAAGGGAGGATCCACCATATAATTTGAAACCAGTTTAAGTTCATCTTATCGAAAGGTAATCATCGATTTCATACATTGTCTCACATACCCCACAAAGTTTTTAAAGGAGTTAGACTCCTAGGGCTAAGGCTTGATTGACTTAAATATCTCCATCAAGGCCTCCCTATGAGGTGGATATTTCTAAATGAGCTCATAGATGGATAGCCGAGTAGACATTGTTCTTAAGCTCTGAGCGAGCTTGCTCTTAATGGTGACCACATGCCTAGGTGGGAGGCTTGACATGGGAGGTGATAAAGGTTGTGATGTTGAAGGAACATCACTATGAGTCGCATGTGGTGTGGCTGGACTTAGGTACTACCTATTTCTAATTACAATATTGATCATACTGACATACCCTTGCTTAGGGGGGGCATGGTGAACCTCATTCACCTGGGGTATTGGCTTGGCCTGCTTTGCATGGGCAGGCAAGGGGACTTTGAAAACCTCCATATGTTGGTTGTTTGGTGTGATAGGGTTTTCTACCTGAAGGGCATTCCTATCGATCATGTATTATACCAAGTGTTTAAACTTGTAGCACATTTGCACATCATTGCCATTTTGCCTATGAAATTTGCAATATAGGTCTTCTCTGTATCCTTTGGGACTGGGTGCATTTGGGTCAATAGGTTGACTCTTAGGCAGATTAATCAAATTAGCTGCTAGGAGGTGCTCAAACAATGAGTCCATAGACTCTACAATAGGTTTGAACTATCGCTTGGGATGATGCTATTGATTTTGACCTTGATTATTTTGGTTGTCCTTGGTATAGTTCCCATGTGTGGCATGATAATTAGGATTTTGAGGTGGTGCTACTTGCACTGGCCCTGGGACACTAATGGCAACCTGATTCACTGTTGTTGGTTTAGGCTGCACTGGGGTGTTCTTAGAATTCTTGTTCCACTCCTTGCAAGGCTTCACAATTTCCCCCTCTTGAATATTTATGTCCTCAATGGTCCTAGCCTACGCTAGGGAATCCTCAAGAGTAGGATATTGTTGCAACTGCAACAATAAGGAGATGGGCTTTAGGCAACTCTTGGCAAAAATTTGAGTCAACTCCGACATGGGGAGTAGATAAGGCATCTTGGCGAGCAAGGCTCACCACCTATTGCCATAATTTGATATTGACTCATTGTCATACTATTTCAACCCAGCAAGATCAGCCAACATCACCTTCCTCTTGGTATTGAAGGTGAAGCATTCTAGGAATGCATCTACAAGTTGGTCCAAGGTGTGGATGCTATGCTTAGGGAGTTGGATAAACCACTCCAAGGTAGGGCTAGAGAGGGTAGTCATGAATTTTTGCAAAAGCAAAGCATCATTATCTTGAATGCCAAAGCATTGGCCCAAGAATTTGGTGACATGTTCCTATGCATCTTCCTCTACTTTAAAGGTAGCCAACTAAGGTAGCTTAAATTGTTCTAGATAAGGAGGGGCAAGACCCGAAGGATGAAGGAGATGACTATGCATCTGGTACAAAGTGGGATTTTGAGACCCAGACCTGGAGGTCTTGTTCTCTACTGACTCCATGTGCTCTAGCATCGCTCGATATGCATATGAAAATTTAATATCCTCATCCTTGCTTCTATCCTATGATGGAGGTCTAGGATCCTCCAACCTATTATAGGGTGATGGCCTGTCACCCCCCTACCTTGGTAAGGCATCTCCAAATACTCTATCTCTGGCTCATGCTCAGTGTAGGCCCCATAATATGTCTCTTGAGTCAATCTATAAATAGGGGTATCTACCTACTATGGGCACCCTCTGTCTGGCCTAGGAGGTAGGTCCTGATATGGCCTAGGTGGTCATAGAGGCAACATTATATAAGGTCTTAGAGACTCTCGAATGAGCGTGGGTTGCCTTGGGTGGACTTTTTTCCTATGCATCATAGGGGTGGGAACTCTCTCTCACATAGTCTTCTGGAATAGCTCATTGGTCTATCATTTGATCCTTTCTTTCTCAAGCTGATACAAGTGGTCTAGTTGTTCTTTGTCTCACTGAAGCTACTTAAACTAAGCTTGGTGTTCCACATATCTCATAACTACTTGATTGATATGCTCCACTATGTAGGGCCTAGGAGGCCTAGGAGTTTCTCCCTAAGGCTGACCTTGTTCAATATAATTTGTGATATCCATTACATACTTACCTCGATTGATATCCACTACATTAACTTGAGGTTTAGGTTGGAGCATATGTTAATTGTACTCAATGAGTGTAGAGGCACATCATGCATGCATGGAATATTGCTCCTAAGGAAAATCTAGGATTTCCTTGTGCCTTCCTTCATGGAAAAGGAAGGGGAGGGCAGAGTTGGCTTACCCCAAGCAACGAGTATCATACTCATCAAGTTTCCTAAGCTACAGTACCCTATCAAGGTGATGTATAGGCAAGGTTGTATCAACCTACTCTACCCAGTGTATGAAGTCATACTTTGGCCTATGAATAGGTGTGTTAGCCCTAATAGGTATATGGATGCATGGCATCACTCTATATAATAGCACCTCAGTGCACTATTACCTTTCATTAAATAAGGCATGTGATGTGTCTAGATACCAGGAGTATCCTCCCAGGTAATGTCCATCACCCCTCGGGGTGTCCTACATATGGCTTCCTCGTAGGTGTGGCTCGTGCCCTACTGTCTTGGGGCTAGGTTGAGTAGCGGCTTGCCAGGGCAGTATGACCAGGTACCTAGGGCTAAAGTACATATGAATCATGTCTCCTAGTCCACTATTCATAGCTTACACCCGTTATTGGGATTGGCTATGGGTGTGTGACCACCAAAATGGCTTAGATTTTTTTGATGTTTTTAGATTGATTTTTAGTTGTTTTTAGATTACCTTTTTCCCTTATACATTTTTGCTCTTCATAAATGGACTTCTAGAGCTAAGGAGCCAGATCTCCTTCACACCCTCCATAGACAGCTCACTGACTAGAAGCGACAATGTTTCAGTGCGGTTGGCTTTGGCTATGTGCTTGATCTACCCACGATCAAAGTAGACCTGACATACATGACTGCATTGGCTCGACACTGGGATGCATGGACCAACACATTTCACCTACCCATAGGTGAAATTACAGTGATATTGGAGGATATTTACCAGATATTTAGGATCTCAATCAATGGGGAGCCCATCACCTCCACTCCCTTCATTAGCAAGGAAGATATTTTTGATGCCATCTTTGGTGACCACAACGAGGATGCCCATACCAAGATTGACCATAGAGGCATCCATGTTAGATATTGGTAGGGGGAGAGTGTCTTCTCAGTCTGAGAGGTCGTCTTCATTCACTCTATCATTCAGATTGTGCTACCAAACTCCTCAAGCATGAGGATCCAATAGAACCTCCTGGCCACTATCTGGAGAGTTACTCAGAGTTCTATGTGATAGCCACTGCTCTTAGCCTTGGGGAGCACACTATTGGCTCAGCTATATCATGAGTTATATCAAGTTACCCACAGGAGTTGGTTGGCATCAACTACAGCCTACTACTTCAGATCTGGGGTTGGTAGCACATTCAGATTGAGTGACCTACATACTTACCACTCTACATTACTACTATTCTTATTGCATGCCAGTGCTATGCGACATGCTGGCCCCATGAGGAGGAGGGATTTCAGGTCAAGTCTCACATTGGGAACCTAGACCACTATATTTCTTGATTCGCACAGCTCCAGTTCGATGACATAGAGTGGTGCTCATACATAGATTTCCCTGCATGGCTGAAGGCTGATGAGCGGCTACAACAATCAAGGAGGGATAGGTGGCTACTTGGCTACAAGGTCGAGATTCATGAGCACTAGTACTACTCATGTTTGGGCTTGTACAAGATATTCTGACTCTCCCTATAATCTACATGCAACTATTTCTAGAGAGAGATCTACAGTGGGTCCAACCGACACCGTTAGGGGATGAGGCTAATGACTTTTAGGAGTCGAACATGGATCAGACTGGAACCACCGAAGAGTTTGAAACTTGGTGGTCACTCCTACAATGGTAGGGATAGGGGCCCATCATCCAGATAGATGACCATGCAGAGGCTGATCTAGATGGGTGTAATATGTGCCAATGTGCCAAGTGCAGATGGGACGTAGAGGCCCTCACAAGGGAGGCTCTGTAGGTTGAGGCAAAGGAGGGCAAGGTGCCTCTTGATAGTGAGGTTGGGTAGCTACTGGCTCAAGTGGTGAGCTTACAGACCCAAATTTGTACTTTGAGGAGATAGCTATGCTAGAGGGATACAACGATTGCTACACTATAGGTATGGCTTGCAGCAGCTTAGACACAAGGAGGAATTTTAGTTGTGAGGGTAGGGTACTTATCTACACATACTACCATGGTATCTCCCATGACACCATCTACTCTACTACCAGCAGTTTGGGATCCCATGGCTAATTTTAGGAGGCTTCGTTCCCTCATGGAGGAGGGTAATGAGTGTTAGGATGGGCATGTAGCTCACATATCCCAGCTGTAGGGATACATTCGAATGAGTGGTTTGGAGGTACCAAAGGACACTCGTACCACAGGGACCCATAGGAGTGGATCTAGGACTAGGACCAAGGAGATGCACATGAGCAATAGGACTCACGGGTCTTCGAGTACTGAAGATGCTAGCTCACAGAGGACTCACAAGGATGGTGGATGCAATGAAGGTTCCTCACATATTAGGGGTGTAGGCTAT
The DNA here is from genome assembly GCA_028583015.1 of Wollemia nobilis. Classification (NCBI taxonomy): domain Eukaryota; kingdom Viridiplantae; phylum Streptophyta; class Pinopsida; order Araucariales; family Araucariaceae; genus Wollemia; species Wollemia nobilis. The sequence continues at coordinate 16,134,353 of JAQPPZ010015100.1, forward strand.
GTTTAGTACAGATCTCAAAGATATTTTGTTGTACTATTTTTGAGTGTAAGGTCGAGGACCTACATAGTTGTAGCCTACGGGTATTTTTGATCTACTTCTGATGTACTTCTTTTTGTACACACACACACACACACATATATATATATATATATATGATTGATCATTTTGGCTCATTATGTGTACTTGTTTATTTTTTATTTTATGTTCATTTTATGCATATGGATGCAGATTTTTATATTAATGCTATGCCTATGTGATGTGATGAATGGATGGCATGCACTAGATAGCTATTTTAATTTATGATGATGATGGTATTCAGTGATCTAGATGCTTAGATGTGCTATTTATGATGGATGCATATGGATGCGATGTTTACTTTTAAATGCATATTTAATTTTGCTTTATTGTATGCATTTAATTTATGATAATGTCACGATATGCTAGTGCAATGTATGTAATGCATTATTTACATGATGGTAATATAATGTAAATGAACCTTTATTATTTAATAACTTAAAACATAAGGAATGAATGTGATATGTGTTTAACAATCTAATGGACGACACCGCAGAATGTGTAAAAATCATGAATGTGATTGAAAATCCTCATTACAAGAATTTAATCAATATTACACCCATATATGAAATGCAATGATATGAAGCGATGTAATGCGAATGATATAATATGTCACTCTATATTCCTTTTGCAATTTGAAATATATGCACAATATAGTCAGTGGTTGTCTAAATATCATTTTTGATATCCATCCGATATCTATCCTATATCTTGATTGTTCTCAATGTAATAATGTATCACGAATTCGATACTTTGCAATTTGATGATTGAATGAATTTTATTTTTGATGGTTTGTGATATTGGATATTTTTTTGCTATTAGATAATTTTTTGAGGTTTTCCATGAGACTCAAACACCCTAGTAGACTTATCAAAAGTCACATACTAACTATACAAGGCTTTTATTGGACAAATATTTTGCCATGAATGACCCAACTATTCATTACCCCTATGTGTACATGTGAGTATTTTTATATAGACCATAGGTATATCCCAGATGTCATTCGGGACTCTTTCAACCCATATGTGAGATCATGTTCCTCCAATGTTCGTATCATCCTTGTTTCAAACTTGATTGGACTATAATTCTATACAACCCCAGGCACCTAGAGCTAGCTCATCTTGTAAGTTGATCAGGACCACCCCTCCAAAAATAGTTGGGACTCTTTCAACCCATTACTGCATTTAGGGATCACCCAATAGAACTATGCCTCCAGATGTAGGCGAGACTCTTTCAACCCATTGCTACATTTTGGGATCACTCTATGGCTTTGAATAGTGAAAAATATAGGGATTCAAGTTCTCACCTTTATTTTCTTTCTATTCATAGGGATACTTGCTCATATGTAGTGATAAAAATCACTGTTTATTCACGTTTTACTTTGAGTGATAAAATCACTATTTATTCCCATATTCTTTGAGAAAGGGATTTATATAGTTCTTTTGATTCACTATGTCACTTTAGATTTGACTTTGAACTTTGGGTTTGAGATTTGAACTTTGTATCTTGGGATTTTGCTCATTTGGTTAAGCAAGGGAATGTACGGGTAAGGGAAATTCTTGTCCTTTTGCTAAAGTTCACCACTCTAGACCGAACTATTTTCAAGATAAGTAGGTAATCAACCCATATTTCTAGATACCCATGACCACTTTCGTAGCTTTCATCCTCCCTCATCTTAGTAGGATTTTAAATGTTTTGATTAGTGACGGGATCCTTATGTGCTAAGTACTATCACAACTAGTGACCTCATCTACAAAAGCAAAGTAAGCTTTCTACAACATCTAAGAGACCCACTAGGTATGGCTTAGTGATCACAAAACTTTGGTATACATCCATATTTCATAGGTGTTGTGTTGAGAAACACAATTACTCACATGAGTGGTGGATTATGATAAATGCAGAGGTGCATGATTGAAACACATACATGGTGTCGTTTGGAAAAATGACAAAAATAATTCATTCTAATACGGAATGCAACGAATGAAGAATACCTACATGAAATGTGATGAAGTGAATGCATGTGTAAATATAAATGAAAATGCATATGCAAATGCAAATGTTTTTGGATTATATGCTTTACCAATTTTTTTTTGGATTTTATTGCTTTTTTAATTTTTATGGATTTTGAGCCTTTAAATTGACCCAGTAATTTTTCAGAAAACCCTTAGAGATTTTAGGTTGACCAAAGGTATTATGAGCATCTTTGGAGCTTTTAGGGATGACCAAGTGGTTCTTAGGGACCCTTGGAGCCTTTTTGGATGACCGAGCAGTTTTAAGCAAACCCTCAGGGCCTTTTGGGATTGACCAAAGGTTTGGAAGTACCTTTGGAGCCTTTTTGATTGACCAAACTAATCACGAGAGCTTGGAGCATTTTAGGATGACCAAGCAATTTTTTGGCAAACCCTCAAGGATTTTAACTGACATGATCAAGCAGTTTTTAGAAACCCTTGGTGTATTTTTCTATGCTCTGAAGCATAGAATGCCTTAATACGGATGATGTTGAGAGGTTTAGTCTCTTCAACACCCCCTAGCGACGTTAGGTGATAGGTACCTGGACCAATATTTTTAGATATGATATAGGGTCCTAGCCAATTAACCACGAATTTGTCTCACATATCAGGCGACAAATTAGAGTTCTGTTGGTTCTCTTTCAACACAAGATCCCCAACTTCAAAGTCTCTCTGATGGACTTTTATATTGTAAGATTGTTTTATTCACTTCTGATAAATGTGGAGATTCTCAAGGGCATTCACGTGATGTTCATCCAATAGCATCAATTAATATAGGTGAGATTACCATGTGGTGTCATCATTGATGAACTCTTTCAATATAATGCATAGCGTTGGAATTTCCAAATCTAAGGGCATAATGGCCTTAGTGTCATATACTAGTGAAAATGGTGTTGCCCTAGTGGGCATCTGAATGCTAGTACTATAAGCCCATAATGTAAGGGGAAGCTGGATATGCTAATATTTGTGGTGTTCTTGTACCATCTTTTTCAAGATGGAAATCACTGTCTTGTTTGAAGCCTCAACTTGGTCGTTTGCTTGCGAATAATATGGGGTCACAAAATTGTGCTTGATTCTATATTTAGATGTCAAAGGCCTCACAATTTTGTTCTTAAATGATGTTACATTATCTAAAATTATCTTGGATGGAATCCCAAAATGACATATGATATGCTCAAGTATAAACTTTGCTATGCAAGCTCCAATTGTCATTGTTAAGGGTATTGCTTCCACCCACTTTGTGAAGTACTCAGTAGCCATGATAATAAATGTATATCAGTATAATGATGGGGGAGAGATATTCTTGATGAGATCCAATCCCTATTGAGAAAATGGCCAAGCCACTTGGATGGGTTGTAAGGCCTGCGATGGCAAGTGCATAAGATTAGCATGATGTTGACATTTTATGCATTTCTTGACATACACATTGCAATCCTCTCCATAGTGGGCCAATAGTAACCCATTCGAAGGATGCGCTTAACAATGGCCATGTCACTAAAATGGCCACCACACGTACCATCACCAGCTTGTGAAATCACTCAAAATGACTCTTGGGGATCTAGACAACAAAGGTGAACTCCATCATAACCTCATTGGTACAAATATCTCCTAGCAAGACATATTTAGTCATTTTATGCTTGAATGTGTGTTTTACGGCATGTGACAATCCCTCTGGGATCAAACCAAGTTTTAATAAGTCTTGGATTTATGACATCCATCTTTGGTAAGCCTTGTTGGTCCGGCTTTCATGCACACCCCGGGAAAGGATGAAGGCAAGGAAAGCTCCGGAGACACCCACGGGACGGATCCCACTCATCTTTAGGATCTAGCTGGTTATCCAAGGTGCGAGTTACAGAGTTGGGTCGAATGGCAATTCACTCTTTTCCACTTCTGGAATAGATTTCAATATGGACTGCTCTGTTACCTTACAGGGGGTTCCTGAACTTGTTCAGTAGTTGCAAAAGTTGTTGACAATCAGATTTAACTTGAATTCTTGATCTAGCTCTCATGGGTCAGCAGATTTAAATAAAAGGCAAATAAAGAAAATAAAAATGGATCATTAACGGTAAGCAAAGAGAGGGTAGGGTAGGGCAGAAAAGAGAAGTTTATCAAACATCAATTGTAAACCCAAACTGTCAATCTTATCTATGCTATCAGCTTCACAACAGAACAAATCCCAGAAGAAAGTGTCCAGTCAGTCTAAGATCACTTTCAACTAAGAGCACAAGGCAGAGTGAAACAGATCTAGCAAAAAATCATAAATCCAAGGGCAACTGGTTAAAATCGGTATCTTTCACCGACAGCCTAGCTCGCACAGTGAAGACAAAGCAATTAGAACAAACTTAACCTCAAATCTGTAATTTCCCCTAGCAGACAATAGAACAACTGAAGCCTAACAGCATATTTAATCTTGACAATGGTAGATTTATAGCATATATCTAACAAACTTTAAATGGAACGGATAACAAAAGAAAATACACTTATCACACTCGGCAAAAGATTAGGCTCCTGGCCATGCTATCACAGAAAAGCTAAAGCACATCAACTCCAAGTCCATAAACAAAGAATTTCACAAAATTTGCAAGAAATTGCTTATAAGCCTTTATTTCTAAGTCTCCGCCTCTTGCGATTACATTTAGAATCTATATTTATAGACTCAGGACAGACCCTGATCTTTTCAAAATATCTTGCTCAAACCCTAAATCTTATCGCACTTAAACCCTAGGACCCGGGTTTTACAATAAAAATCCATTTAAAAATCAAAGTCCAGATAGAACTTAACCCTTCGGAAAATCTGTGCAGTCAACTACCATAAATGGAGAAGATAAAATCAAATGCAACTTGCATTCATTCGCAGCTGCAAATAAATGCTTTCATTAATTCTGCTGGTGAGCCGGATGAGTCACCACTTCTCCATCAATTCGATCTCCGCAAATCCATCCCGAAGTTGAAATGGTCTTCATGCTATCAAGTCTGCAATAAATTTGTCATTGAATGCTCTCACCGGCTTCTTCTCTCCTAGCATGGCGGTCCTTGACTAAATCCGCACTTTATCTTTGCCTTTATGGTCTTTCCCGGTTGTCCCATAAGTGCCGGTGGAATCCCTGCATGAAAGACAAAAAGATGCATTAGATTAGCATTTTAATTAAATCAGAAGCTTAAAACATTAAAAACATATTAAAAACCGCAAAATAAGCTTGCATTTCGGCTTCTGTTTGTCCCATTCACGCTTTGACACGTGTCGCTACCCCAGGAAGCCTTCTGTTTCAGCTGAAATGCACTTTCGGGCCCTCTAAAGACTTTCTCTCTCCTACCGCGATTCTGCGACATGTCGCGATTTCGCGACATGTCGCGAAATCGCGACCCTGCCAGCGCATCGGCAACTTCTTCCCTCGTCGGCCGCGAAAACGTGACATGTCGCGATTTCGCGACGTGTCGCGAAATCGCGACCCTCCTGGCCTCCGTACAGCCATCCCGATTTTCAGCCGCTATTCTAGAACACGTCACGATATCGCGACAGTTCTGTACCAGCATGCGTTGACCGCGTTGACCACGATTTTGGAACATGTTTGCGACTTAGCCGATTTTTCATCCTGCAGCCCACTTTCTCTCTCCTCGCCGTGAAAATGCGACATGTCGCGATTTCGCGACATGTCGCAAAATCGCGCCTCCGTACAGCTTGCTTCTCTCTCCAAAAATCTGTCACGATTTCGTGACATGTCGCGAAATCGTGACCTTTCTGGCACTTAGCCGCATTTTGACTTACCTGTCGCGATATCGCGACATTTTCAAAAATGGAAGTGTCGCGATATCGCGACACTACCAAAAATGGAAAGTTTGATTTTTCAGTGAATTATGCAACTGTTTTCTAGATTTTCTCGGTACCGGTGCAAGATTTTGCTTGTGCATGAATGATTCTAGCATGTAAAAAGTGAATTCTTGGATAACACAGCTAGAATGCAAGAAAAAGCACAACTTTAAAAAGGAGGCAAGCAAATTTGGATTTAAAACTCGAAAAGATCAAGAGGGTCCCTGCTGCAAAAAATGAAAGTTCATAATTTTCTAAGGATGGAATCTCATTTTTCAGTGGGGGTGTGTTGCTTATCAACAAATGGCGATATCTATGGGTAAAATAGTAGCACTATTTTAGAACCCAAGACTCTGGTTTCAAAACAAAAAGACCATGCATCATGCCTTGCCACAGACATTCTTCACAATAAATTGACTGTTAACTGCAAGCTGTTAAAATTTTCCAAGGACATACTAGGCTGGATTACTTCAAGGAAGATTTCTGATGTGCAATTTCAAAGGGTATAAAACTTTCTTCAAGGATGACTGAATTGAATGATAAACTTGGATTAATCAACTTTTCTAGATTGTAAAAGGGGAAACCGAGTAGAGCTCTGTTTACTAGTTTAGCCTTTTACGACCTTAGACAGAGTTACCCTTTAGATTTACACGACCCAATTTACAACTGTAGGCGTAATCTAATATTGGCTGCCTCTTTTAATTGTAACTCTTTTTTTTCTTCTCTTTTTTTTTTTTTCTTCTTCTTTCCCTCTGAAATATATCAATATCTGAGATGCTTTTAGGGAAATCACAATCTTCTTTTATTTTTTGATCAATCTGGAACTGCTTCAGTCTAGGCACTGATAGCCTCTGTGGATACCCAAATAATTGCATGAACCATAGTCCCCTCTTATAACCAGCTTTTCTTGGATTCCCTAGGAGTTCCTCCAACTAAACAGCATAACATTTTTTCTATCATTAAAACAACTGTGGCAAGTAAGACACAAGATCCAATCATCTCTCTACCTTCATCCTGGATAACAAAATAGTTCCACAGTTCAGTGCAAGCAGACTATCTCAATTAGAATAATGAGCAGAATGGGGAGGCACTGGATTGAGGATTTATCAGCTAGGAATAAAACAATTTTCAGCAGGCTGACTTTTCATTGATTGCTCAGGCAGAGGTTAAAAAATAGAATTTTAGAAGCCAAAGGACTTTGTACAGGCTTCCAAGGACAGGCACAGGCTTTAAAGCAAAACAGAATCAAAACTGCATAGACTGCAAATAAAATAAACTAAACACTGAAAACTACACAGCTGTATAGACAAAGGAATAAAACAAACCGCAAGGCTATTTACAAAGGATGCAAAGCACAACTGTACAGGCAGCAAAATTAAGCTAAAATAAATAAACTAAGAACTGAAGCAAATAAATTAAAACTGCACAGACAACAAACAAAACTGCACAAGCAACAAAATAAAACTAAAACAAAAGACTGTACAGACAACAAAGAAAAGGAAAAGCAGGGAAGAAAATAAAAACTGTACAGGCAATAAAAGAAATAAACTAAAAGAACTGAAGCAAATAAAAATGCTGAACTGCAGCAAAGCTAAATTGCAACAACACTGAAATAAACTAAAGCAACTGAAATAAATTAAACTGCAACTATACAGACAGCAAAGAAAAAGAACTGCAAGGAAGAAAAGACTGTACAGACTAAAATAAAAGCAAGCTAAAATAAAAAGACAAAGAAAGGAAATAAAAAGCACTGACAAAAGAAATAAACTGCACAAGCTAAAACTGAAAAACAACTAAAGAAAACTGAAAAACGCAATCGTACGGACATTTAAAAATAAAACTGCACTGACAAAGAAATAAAATGAAAAACAAATAAATTAAAACGCGAGCATTAAAATTAAACTGAAACAGATTAAAACTGCACAGACATTGAAATAAAAACTGCACTGACAAAGAAATAAAATTGAAAAACTTCAAAGCTTATTTACAATGCATACATATGTTACAACTTCCCTTCATACTCAAAAAATGCAGCAGTTGGGAAAGCAGAGAAATGGTGCTTTAAAAAAATTTTGACCATGCAAGTAATTTAAAAAAAATTACCTTTCAGGTCCTGTTGACGAAATGCACTCCAGACTGTGCTTCAAAAATTTGCTATCCTATCCGGGAAAGACTTGGGTTTATCGTCTTCCCTGTTCCATTTGAAAAACAAATCTGCAACTCCTTCAAATTAAACAAATCATATAATAACAAATCATATGATAACATGTTTATGCTTCTAATTGAAGGGTTTGCAGAGTTCTTTCAAAAGGACTGGATGTAAAAAACCCCCAGGATCAAATACCTTAAAATCTTGATAGACCCAGACCACCACATTTTCAAAATGATGTGACAACTGAAAGAAATCATGTTTTATCTGTATGCCCTGGTTCTTAACAACTTGAACATTTTGTGGTTGCTGCACTGCTTCAATATCCAAGACTTCAATTTTTATCCCTCTAGAAGAATGCTTACAATTTTTCTTTTCACTTAAGCCTTGCTTAGATTTAACCTCATCAATGTGTAATGTCCAAACATCATTGTTGTGATTGATTAGGGCTGTAACTGTTCCCACTTCCTCAGTTGCCAAATTATAAACTCCAATATCTGCATCAACACAGCTTTATAGCCTTATCTTTGATATTATGTTCGAAGTTGCGAGCTTATGTTGAGACAGTTCATCAATTCCAAGTTGGCTGACCATATTCATATTTACTGCCTTTTCCTCCTTTTCTTGAAATTCAACAGGTGGTCCAGAGTAAGCCTCAATCGAGTTAACCTTTTGTTCAACAATCTGAGGCAATTCATAGAGGGTGATGTCAGCTTTAAGTTCCCTCATATCCTCAATGATGTTATCCTCCTCAGTTACTTCGGCATAGTGATATTGAATCTCACTTTCATCATCCTCTGATGAGGAAGGATCATCATTAAGTTCTGGACTCTCACATCTCAAATCATAACTGTCCATTTTGAACTGTTGAAAATCTTGCCTTTCATCCACAGGAGTCTCTACAAGACTTTCTGTCTCTTCAGGAAAAGTGAAAGAATCCGAAACCCTGGTTGTACTATTTTTGGGTGAACTAGAAATATCAATATTTCTTTGATCTCCAGGAAAATTTAACTCACCAGAAAAACTTCAGATTTGGGTGGTGCCAGATCACAACTGTTTACCTCAAGCTCTTCCACTTTGAACTTGTCAAAACTTTTCTCTATATTTTGCACATGCTGAGTGGATGTGACAGTTAACGGAGTTTCCTTGGGTAGAGCATGACATGTTGGCACTAACTCATGATGTGGAATGGGGTCTGGAACAGGCATGTTCTATGTCACATAGGATATCAAAGGGCTGCTCAGAATTTGAGGCCCTAACTGTTTTTCAAGAATTAAGGCTTCTTTATAAGCCCCTGCCAGGGTTGTAATATTGATGTCTCTCTTGAGGAAAATAGAGGTCACTGAATCCAATGCATTCTTGTAGATTTCTAATGCCAGATTTGCATTTGGGATGTAATGGCCATTCATTCTACCGTAAGCTCTTTGGAACCTCATATTGAAAGACCTGGACGTTTCTCCCGACTCTTTCTTGATGCTGGAAAATTGCTGATATAAAATGCTGGGATCTATCACTTCACCGAACTATGATATAAAAGCTTTCTCTAGATCATCCCAGCTAGTAATGGAATTGCTGGTGAGGTTTAAAAACTAGTCATAAGCTCCCTCTTGGAGAGTGAACGGGAACAATCTGCAGGCAACATCTTCATGCTGTATATTTAACAATTTTAAAGCATTTTTAAAAGCTAGCAGGTGTTCTTCTCAGCTTCTTGTCCCATCATGTTTGTACCCGGGGAGATATCTTTCTCGGACTTCGGGCGGGTCATGGGCTATACCCGAATGTTCAAAGCTGTGGAGCCCAACCAATTTGCCATTATTACTTGTCTGACAGTGATGTTCTGATTTGTAATTGAATAACTGCAAGTGATGATAGAACTGTTCTTAACAAACCACTGAACTTAAGGCCTTCTCTGGCAATTTTAAAAACTGTACTGACAAATTTCAAAAACTGTACTGACAATTTAAAAACTGCACTGACAATTTAGAAAACTGTACTGACAATTTACAAAATTGTCCGGAGTTCACTGTGGGTCCTTCAAATGTTGTTGTTAGGTCCTTACAATACTTGAACTGAGTTCAACAGCCCTCCTTCTAGCGCCAATTAGGTGTTGGTCCGGCTTTCATGCACACCCCGGGAAAGGATGAAGGCAAGGAAAGCTCCGGAGACACCCACGGGACGGATCCCACTCATCTTTAGGATCTAGCTGGTTATCCAAGGTGCGAGTTACAGAGTTGGGTCGAATGGCAATTCACTCTTTTCCACTTCTGGAATAGATTTCAATATGGACTGCTCTGTTACCTTACAGGGGGTTCCTGAACTTGTTCAGTAGTTGCAAAAGTTGTTGACAATCAGATTTAACTTGAATTCTTGATCTAGCTCTCATGGGTCAGCAGATTTAAATAAAAGGCAAATAAAGAAAATAAAAATGGATCATTAACGGTAAGCAAAGAGAGGGTAGGGTAGGGCAAAAAGAGAAGTTTATCAAACATCAATTGTAAACCCAAACTGTCAATCTTATCTATGCTATCAGCTTCACAACAGAACAAATCCCAGAAGAAAGTGTCCAGTCAGTCTAAGATCACTTTCAACTAAGAGCACAAGGCAGAGTGAAACAGATCTAGCAGAAAATCATAAATCCAAGGGCAGCTGGTTAAAACTGGTATCTTTCACCGGCAGCCTAGCTCGCACAGTGAAGATAGAGCAATTAGAACAAACTTAACCTCAAATCTATAATTTCCCCTAGCAGACAATAGAACAATTGAAGCCTAACAGCATATTTAATCTTGACAATGGCAGATTTACAGCATATATCTAACAAAATTTAAATGGAACGGATAACAAAAGAAAATACACTTATCACACTCGGCAAAAGATTAGGCTCCTGGCCATGCTATCACGTAAAAGCTAAAGCACATCAACTCCAAGTCCAGAAACAAAGGATTTCACAAAATTTGCAAGAAATTGCTTATAAGCCTTTATTTCTAAGTCTCCGCCTCCTCGCGATTACATTTAGAATCTGTATTTATAGACTCATGATAGACCCTGATCTTTTCAAAATATCTTGCTCAAACCCTAAATCTTATCGCACTTAAACCCTAGGACCCGGGTTTTACAATAAAATCCATTTAAAAATCAAAGTCCGGATAGAACTTAACCCTTCGGCAAATCTGTGCAGTCAGCTGCCATAAATGGAGAAGATAAAATAAAATGCAACTTGCATTCATTCGTAGCTGCAAATAAATGCTTTCATTAATTCTGCTGGTGAGCCGGATGAGTCACCACTTCTCCATCAATTCGATCTCCGCAAATCCATCTCTGAGTTGAAATGGTCTTCATGCTATCAATTCTGCAATAAATTTGTCGTTGAATGCTCTCATCGGCAGCTTCTCTCCTAGCATGGCGGTCCTTGACTAAATCCGCACTTTATCTTTGCCTTTATGGTCTTTCCCGGTTGTCCCGTAAGTGCCAGGTGGAATCCTGCATGAAAGACAAAAAGATGCATTAGATTAGAATTTTAATTAAATTAGAAGCTTAAAACATTAAAAACATATTAAAAACCACAAAATAAGCTTGCATGTCGGCTTCTGTTTGTCCCATTCACGCTTTGACACGTGTCGCTACCCCAGGAAGCCTTCTGTTTCAGCTGAAATGCACTTTCGGTCCCTCTGAAGACTTTCTCTCTCCTGTCGCGATTCTGCGACATGTCGCGATTTCGCGACATGTCGCGAAATCGCGACCCTGCCAGCGCATCGACAACTTCTTCCCTCGTCGACCGCGAAAATGCGACATGTCACGATTTCGCGATGTGTCGCGAAATCGCGACCCTCCTGGCCTCCGTACAGCCATCCCGATTTTCAGCCGCGATTCTAGAACACGTCGCGATATCGCGACAGTTCGTACCTGCATGCGTTGACCACGTTGACCACGATTTTGGAACATGTTTGCGACTTAGCCGATTTTTCATCCTGCAGCCCACTTTCTCTCTCCTACCGCGAAAATGCGACATGTCGCAAAATCGCGCCCTCCGTACAGCTTGCTTCTCTCTCCAAAAAACTGTCGCGATTTCGCGACATGTCGCGAAATCGCGACCTTTCTGGCACTTAGCCGCATTTTGACTTACCTATCGCGATATCGCGACATTTCCGAAAATGGAAGTGTCGCGATATCGCGACACTACCAAAAATGGAAAGTTTGATTTTTCGATGAATTATGCAACTGTTTTCTGGATTTTCTCGGTACCGGTGCAAGATTTTGCTTGTGCATGAATGATTCTAGCATGTAAAAAGTGAATTCTTGGATAACACAACTAGAATGCAAGAAAAAGCACAACTTTAAAAAGGAGGCAAGCAAATTTGGATTTAAAACCTGAAAAGATCAAGAGGGTCCCTGCTGCAAAAAATGAAAGTTCAAAATTTTCTAAGGATGGAATCTCATTTTTCAGTGGGGGTGTGTTGCTTATCAACAAGCCTCAAATTTGATTTCCAAGATGAATTTCTCCCCCTGCGTATCTACATGTGCAAATGCAGACTAGGGGAATAACATTATGGTGAATGGTGGTGCCACTTCACGTAGGACTCTGAGAGGTTAATGAAACCCAACGTGCCTTCTTAAGAAAGTCTTTGGATCCGTAGAACCATTCAACTTTTGGTTTCACACTAATCATGTTGATTGATTATTTATTATCAAAGGCTTCTCACTCTACTACAGGATGCGAGAGAATTTTAAAATGAATGGTAGTAAAATTAGCAAACAGATTCTAAGGGATTAAATATCCCAAATATGCCATAGTGTCTATGAACCTATTTAATGAACGAGGGATTGCATCGATGTCATACCATTCCATATTAGTCAAATATGTAACAACAAGATCTTTATAAGCTTTCAACATGGGACATCGACACTGAAAGAGCCCCTTAACTTGGTTGACTATGAGCAAGGATTCACCGAAGATGTTTAATCTTTTAATGTTCATGGCGATGGATGTATGGAGGTCCAGTAGTAGGGATTCATACTCAGTATTTTTGTTGGTGTAAGAAAAGTCTAATTTGAATGACAAGGGCATTGGAGCTCCTTGTGATATGCCAAACACTATTCTTGCACCACCCCCTTGCTCGCACTTCAAACCATTGAAGAACAAGGTCATATCAGCATTATTTTTTGGTTCTTCAAGTTTGGGAGATTCGAATACGACGAATACCGCATCATACAGAATCTCAATGGTAAGAGACCTACTATTTGATAGCAGTGCCTCATCCAGTTGATTAGCTATGACTTATCCCTTAATGGAATTTTGGCTTATGAATTCTAGATCAAATTATGTCAGTAGCATGATCCACTTTGTAGTACGTGTGTTATGATATGTCTTGCTCATCATGTACTGCAAAGGATTTTGTTTTGATATTACATATGTCATATGAATTAGCATATAGTGCCACAATTTCTTTGTAGCAAACACTACTGCTAAACACAGCTTCTCCACATGCATTTCTTAGCTCATAACTCACCAAAGTTTGGCTAATATAGTATATGGCTTGCTCTTTGCCTTGCACATTCTTTTGGGCTAACATGGTCCCTAATGCAAAGTCGATTGCTGATATATATAGTAGAAATGGAACTTCTGGCCTTGGTGGAGATAGTACTAGCGGCATCGCTAGGTATTGCTTGATTTTAGAAAAGGATGTTTAGCAGTTCTTATCCTAGTTGAATGGGACCCCCTTATGTAGCAGTCGATTTATAGGTCGACATGTATTTGATAATTGATCAATAAATCACTTTATGGATGCTACTTTGCCTTGAAGGATTCTTAATTTCTTGATGTTGGAGGGAGGATGCATCTATAAGATAGCCTTGACCTTTGTTGGATCAACTTCGATAACTCATTTGGAAATGATGAATCCTAAGAGTTTTCCTAAAGTGACACCAAATACGCACTTCTTAGGATTCAACCTGACATTATTCTCTATCAGGAAATCGAAGACCTTTCTCAGGACCTCAACATGCTCTTCATGTAGCAATGAATTGGCAAATAATTCATTGATGTAATCCTCTAGGATCTTATACATGTAGTCATGAAAGATATATGTCATGGCCCGCTGATACGTAGCACCAAAATTTTTAAGGCTGAATGGCATAACTTTATACCAAAATGTCCCCCATGGAATTATAAATGTGATTTTATGATGTTCTTTAGGTTTAATACAAATTTTATTGTATCCAGAAAAACTGTCCATCGGGGAGAGCATCTCATGACCTACGATTGCATCTACAAGAGCATCAATATTCGACAATGGAAATGAATCCTTTGGTGTTGCCTTATTCAGGTCTCTAAAATCCATACAAATATGGATCCTTCCATCAGGTTTTCCTAAGGCACCATATTGGATACCCATTCTGGACATTCAATAGAAATGAAAAACTCGACGTCCAACAACTTTTGCAACTCATATTTCACCATTAATGCTACTATTGAATACATCTTTCTAAGCTTCTACTTGACTGGCTTCTTTGATAGATCTAGCGAAATGTTATGGGTAACCAATTTTGGGTCTAGAACTAGCATATCTTTTTAAGTCCAAGAAAAAATATTAGGTCTCTCTTTCATTAGAGGAATGACAGTGGTATGCTTATGAAAGCATGTCTACGGAAGCACAGGCGCACCAGGTGCAATGCAAACAAAAGCAGTTGTATTAACGAAACACTAAGTGCATGAAAAAGGGAAAGCAAATAATGAATGAAAAGAGATGTAAAGAAAAAAAAAAGGTGCAACCTATTTTATTAATTTTTCTTATTATCAGGTTACAATACGTCTCCCCCCCCTTTTCAGGGGCTCGGAGCATTCGATACAATTTTGTTACACCAACGGATGGTGCGCTTCCCTTCGATATCTTCCGCGTGCCCACATTCAAAATGGGCGGGCCAAATGTCACCACAACTTGCGTGAATACATTATTAGTTCCTTGATGCCCCTCCAGGGTCGAGATCCTACACACTGAGAAACAAAAAACGATTCCTAGCACATGTGGATGGAGGGAAACATGCAATCCCCAAGGCCTTCGGTTAATGCATACATGAAATAACTAAAACAGTGATCAAAACTTATCAGAACGGAATGAAATTTAAATAGAATCATGTAAAAACCATCAGGGACATATTGTAAAATAATAGTCAAGAAATCCACTGTAGATTTCTAATCGCTCCGGGGTGGGACGATTAGGACTGTCATAAAATGTCTGAAAGTGACCTCCCAAATGTCCCATCCAGAGGCCTCCAAAACACTGGAAAACTTGGGTTTAGATAAAATTGGGAATTTTGAGATGACCCAGAAGGTCAGATTTTGCATATTCTACCTTGATCACCTTGTATCCGAAGGCACTCCTTGTATGTTAGTAAAAGCGTAAAACAATAAAAACACAATAAAAAAAAGTTAGAATGCATTCAAAATTGAACAGTATCATATGTGAGTCACCTAAAACAAGATGCAAAAGAAATAGTGAATAAATCTATTGTATATTTCTAATCGCTCTGGGGTGGAGTGATTAGGACTACAACAATGCGGGGGGCACCCGGGGACAGGATGCTCGTCATTTGGTGCTTGGTTTTGAAACCAATCCACTTGGGATGGGTCCAAAACCTCCTAGGGGATTGTGTCGACAAATTGGGTGTGGGATTATGGCCAATTGTTCAGGTTTTGGGTCTGAGTTGTGCTCCTAATGTTCACCTAATAACCTCCCTTCCAAAAGAGAGATCAAGAATGTAGGAAGCACAATGAGGGTGAGGGTATAATTCGGCAACACTCCGTTGCTCCAAATACTCCTATTCCATTTTTTTTGGGAGTGAGAAGACACAAATTTATAGACCTGAGGGTCTCCTTTGAATGTGCATGCAGGGGCACCACTTGGCCATCATGCCTTCCCAAGGGAGAGAAGATTCCTCCCTGATTAAGGGCTCCATGACTGCCTCTATGATTTCCTCTTTGAGCTTTGAAATGCTCACTCGCACTCCCATGCATTGAATGTGGATTTGAGTGGTGGATCTAGGCTACCATTTGTCAAGGTTTAACTTTTTGTCCATCAAACTTGTTATTTGCCCCACCTTGGAGCGATTGCTGCTAATCATTTTGGGGTGGGGCTAATAGCATTCTAATCATCCTAGGGTGGAACGAATAAGGAGTAGGGTGCTTGAAAGGTGCCAAATTGACATCTGACCTTCCAAAACTACTTTGGGAGTGGTTAGGCCCACTGTTTAACCTCTGGGAGCTACCCTAGGGGTTGTGTATGCCAATTCGATCAATGCTTATAGCCACATAATCATATTGGTGCTATTTTGGTATTTATAGCTTATCTGGAGTGAGACTCTCTCCAAATTTAACCTTCTTTGGATTGGTGGGATTATTACTGATATCCACATCGAAGGCTTCCTCTACTAACTTGTGCGATCCCTCATCAAGCTAATGAGGCATAGGGATCATGTGGATGTCAACTACTGGGTTTATAGGTTCCACATCGAAAGCATCCTCAACATGATAGACATCATAAGCACAACCTAACACAAAATGAAATGGTTGTAGCGTTTCTTCATTAGGGAATAAATATTCAGGTTCAACAGGCTAGTCAACATGATCCCAATCGATATCATCTACATTCAGATACAATGGTCTGGATGGATCGGCTAGATTATGGAGTGGAGTGGTCAAATCAATGGAGACCATATTTATGGAATGAAATTGATCTCCAGGACCACACGGAAAAACATTTACATCATCGATGCAAATACCATACCTAAGATCTGGATCTATCGTCATGAGTACAAATGTATCCTCTCTATGCGATCTACGAATGACTGGGTCCTCTCTATGCATTTATTACAATATTGGATCATTCAAATCAATGAGCTCCATGTACATAGGCAGGTTAGAAAATAACATGTGATAGATCACATTGAAGTTTTGTGGTATTCCCCTAAGGTGAGGGTTGAGATTGATATCTCTTCACATTTCCTCAGTTGTATAAGGTGCATTACGATGATGTAGGTAGGGAGGTCCTAGATAGGCTCTCTCCAATTCATCCTCATCATAATTGTCATAATACGATCCTTCACCACTACCCATGGGAGTCATAAAATGCTCTGGATGAGGCCCCGTGTAGGATATCTCTTGATAGTCATAATCATCATCAAGGGGCTCTTCACTCGTGTTCATAGATTCCATAGGTAATAAATGATGCAAGTTGAGAGGACCTAGATAGGCCAACTCAGCTCCATCATCATAACTACTATTGTACATGGATCTCTCTATCCTACCCATAGGAATCAGGATATCAACGATATGAGGCCTTAGGTAGGCCTGCTCTATCTCATATTCATAATCACTTTCAACTATGAAGATCTCTTAAACCTCATCCAATCACTCTATGGGTAGCATATGATGCAAGAGTGTAGGGCCCAAGTAGGCCAAATCAGTTTCATCCTCACATGATTCATTGTTTGAGGATAGCTCATTGTCATCTGCTCGAGATTCGTAGTCTGGTCCATCACTTTCGGTGATGGATATTGCATGCACGTTTTTAGAAGCAACTTTTGATTCGATGTCCACAACTGTATTTAGACTCTAAAAAGGCATACCAATGTCATCAATAGCAGTACAAATTTGGTGACCTAGGTTGCCTCTAGGGGTCTGCTCTGCTTCGATCTACTTTAGGAGCCCTTCATGATATACTTTAGGTGGCTCAGAGGTGATGACAGACACCATCGGGTTACTCCTCTAGAAGCTAGAAGGATTAGGATGATATGGGTTGAAATCCACATCGTCCTCTAGACTAAGGTACAGGTGGTCTTGTTGAGTGGTATTTTCACTCGATTGTGAAAACACACTCTCCGATAGGATTTGGGTTCTAAATCCTCTGCTTGCAAAGAAATAATTTCTCCAAGGTTCCTGTTATGTTAGCATTCTGCATCTGTGTATTAATAATCTTAAATGAAGATATTCATTTTAAATGCTTGGAACACCTTAGTGGTTGCAAGTAACTGAAAACAAGGGGCACTGTGGTTTATTTTACTATGAAATTTAATGACTGTTCATTGAACCCTGATAAAGTAAATGTGATTTGATCCTCAAATGACCATGCTGTAACTTCAAAATGTAAATTGATGAAATGCAATAGCATGAAGGAATTATTTATGGATTTTGAAGTTTTTTAATTTTTTAATTTTATTTTAAAGCCTGTAAATAAAATTAGAACTTCTGAAAATAAAATGCAGCAAGAAGAAAAATAAAATGCAAAAGAAAAGAAATTTAAAATTGCATTCAGTTTGATGCCATCCCGTCCTGGAAAAATCGAAGATGTGAGGTTTCCATGCATGCAACCTAACCTATTGAACCTGCAAACACGCACAATCTAGATAAGTTAAGTGCTGGTCTCTGGGGTTTACTATTATTTTTCAGATTTAGACATTCGCATGAAGCAACCAAGAGAACTTGCATTAAACTTCATCTATAAGCCTAGAAATCTGAAAAAGGGAAAGATAAACATTAAAACATGCATGCAGAAAATAACTCCTTCTTTCTTGCCAACAAGATGCAAATTTTTGAACACTCTGCATTAATAATATGTCAAGTTACAATGGCAGCATCTCTGGTTTTCTCAAAACCAGAAAAAAGGAAGGAAAATAGCCTTAAAGCAGGCCCAGAATGACCCTCTAGCCTCTAGCACTGCAACTCTGCTCCAGCGGTTTCCCCCCCACTGTGCCAATCTGTGCATCTGCATTTATACTTGCTGTTGAATTGATTCCCCTTCCACGACGGTTCGTTTCATCTTCCAGTGGCTGCTCGTTTCACCTTTCTTTGACTGCGTGTGTTTTGGCTTTATGCTTGACATTAAGATGTTTGATATTCTCTGTAACGCTTCTGCAGCCTGTACGCCACGTGTCCCACACTTTTCTGCACGTTCTGTAACGGTTCCATGAAAATCGCGTCCAAAAAATAGCATGCAGCCTTGTCCGCCTTCCTGGCCGCGAAAACGCGACATGTCACGAAATCACGACGTTTTCCTGCCAGAAGCCTTTCTCGCCATCGCGCCCAGTGAAAATGTGACATGTCATGATTTCGTGACATGTCACGAAATCGTGATGCTTTTCTCCTCCGTATGCCCTCGCTGCTTTCCTATCACGAAATCGTGACGTTTTCTCACTTCGGGCACCTTTGCTGCATGTTGTCGCGATATCGTGACGATTTTCACTTCGTGCCTCTTTCGCTACAACCTGTCACGATTTCATGACACTTTTTCACTTGAAGCTGTCTTGCGGCAACCTGTCGTGAAATCGCGACGTTTTTCATCTCCGTGTGCTTCGGCCGCAACCTGTCGCGAAATCGTGACGCCTTTTCGTTTCTTTCACTCGGGCAGCTTTCTATCGTGAAATCATGACACTTTTTTGTTTCGTACTGCTCTTGCTGTTTTGGCCGTGAAAATGCTACATGTCGCGATTTCGTGACATATTTTGCTTTCCGTACAACTCGGCTCGTTTCTGTCGTGATTTCATGACATTTTTTGTTTCATGTCTTTTCGCTGCTTTCCTGTCGTGAAATCGCGACGCATTTTCGTTCCGTACACCTTCGCTACTTTCCTGTCGTGAAATCGTGACGCATTTTTGCTCCGTACACCTTCGCTGCTTGGAGCCGCGAAAACGCGACATGTCGTGATTTCGCGACATATTTCCTCTTCATGCTCCTTTGCCGTTTCTTGTCACGATTTCGCGACGCTTTTCTGCTTTGCCCTGTTTGACTGGTTTGACCCACGATTTTGCGACATGTCACGATATCGCGACACTTTTCTGCTTCGTATTTCTCTCTCCTCTCTGGGCCATGAAAATCAAACACGTCGCGATTTCGCTACGCTTTTCTCCCACCTACTGTTGTTGACTGCGTTGACCACGATTTTGCGACATGTCATGATTTCATGACACCTTTCTGCCTCCTGCCCCGTTTGACCAGTTTGACCGCGATTTTGCGACATGTCACGATTTTGTGACACTTTTCATTTTCTGGCAGCGACGGAGCAACCTGTCGCGATTTCGCGACACTTTTCTGGTTTCGGCCGCGATAGCGCAACACATCGCGATTTCGCGACAGTTTCTACACTTGTGCATTTTTGCCCCTTTTCTTCATTTTTAGCATCTGGGTCACTGAGATATTCTTTGAAAGCATGCAAAAAATATGGGTCCCCAATTTTGGGGTGTGTTGTGGATCAGCCACAACAGGTCTAAAGATGCTGCAACCAAATTGTCTTATCCTCATATTTGTAACCCTAGCCTGAACCTATCAGTTGCCAACTGATAATGCGGCTCAAGCGAAGTCCTATGTACTTGTTCAAAAATACTAAGGCCATACCCATGCCAATGATATAATTCAAAAATGTGCATGGAATATTTAGAGTTGGATAGGTAATGAACATTCACTATGAATGGTTTTTCATCATCTTCCTCCATGGGCGTTTGAGTAGGAAGTTGATCCAGCCTAGCGTAGATGAATTTTTTTTGATTGGGTGGCTCTCCAAATGGTACTACTAACCCAATCAAAAAATTATGAGCATGCAGTCAGTCCATCTCTTGTGCAATCTCTAGAATTGGTCCAAAGGTGAAATTTTGCATAATATACTCACCTAACCCTATGTTGGCCAAATGAACAGTCACCCAGGGTGCAGATAACCCTGCTAACGATGCAGGCGAGGTAGGTTGTGGTACCTCCTCGACTTTGTCCTAGGATTCCTCCACTTACATAGGATTGGAATCCTCATTGGCGACTGGTTTGGGCACATGCTTCTTTTCCTTTTTGCCCATTTTCACCTTTAGCTTAGTTTCATCTTGAAGCATTACTGATGCAGTTGGTTTCAAAGAAGTTGTTGTAGTGTGCTCAGATTTGTGTGATAGAGATATCGATGGTTGAGCACACACTTTTTGTTTGCCTTCTATATTCTTAACTGATGATGTTGGTTGGACGTCTAGGTGCATTTATGGGAGTGTGAAACCCCCAGGAAAATTGGCTAGGTTCACAAATTTAAAGGGCTCTTCATCTGATGACACCATGTGAAACCATCCCTCATGAATATATTTTACACATTGATGTAATATGGATAGAACACAATGCATTTCTTGAATCCAAGGCCTCCAAAGTAGGATGTTATATTGCATGGTGCCTTCCATCATGTGACACATCATGGGGATGGTATTTAGGTACAGGTAGGACGATTGTGCCAACCGTTGAGCATAGCACATCATTAAATGCTCTTAATGTAAATATGGTGGGCACAATATGTAACTTGGGTAGCTTTAAATAACTTAATGCCTTAGTCATTATAATATTTATCAATGAACCAGTGTCAATAAAGACCCTCTTGAATGGCATGTTATTAACACACGTGATAATATGTAACAGTGGGTCAGCCATATCTGTGGGAACCGTCTTGATTTCATGATCGTAGAATTGGATCATAGGCTCCTAGCACTATTTTACATGTCCCAAAAAAATGGTGAATGCTTTATCATCCTAGGATTGCACCTCGATGGACCTCAAAATGTACATGAGAGTCTCCCTATGCCTAGGGGACTATTGTATCAGCTCATAAATAGACAACTTCATAGGAGTTATCTGTAGGTTTTGAACCAACCTACTTCGTATGGTCACCACTAGTCTAGTTGATGGGCCTAGAATATTCTAAGCTGGCCACTGATTCGATATAGCTTATATCTTTATGGGAGCACGAGGTTGATTTGGATGTTCATAACTCCCATGTCTGGTAACAACATTAACCATACCTATGAACCCCTGGATAGGTGGTTCGATGTGCACTTGGTTGACCTGGCCAGCATTGTTGCACAGTGCCTCATTTTTTGGCAATGGATTTATATAAATACCCATGTTTTGGTTATCGAATGCTAATGGATTATTCAATACTATAATATCACCTTTATCAATCATGTTTTGCACTATATGTTTGAAGGACCAACACACTTCGATATCATGGCTCTTTGCACGATGGAAGATGTAAAATAGATCATCTTGATACCCCTTTGAATTGGGTTGGTTAGGATTGACTAGCTTAACCTCAGGAAACCTGATTGCCTTAGCCTCACATAATTGATAGAATATCAATGTCAACGATTCCATCAAAGGTGTGAATTGACAAGGTGGGCATTGTTCCTTATTTTTGCCCTTGTAATTGTTCTTGAACTGCTTATACTGCGTAGGAGGAGGTTGGGCTTGATAGTTGTGCTTTTATTACCCCTTATCCTCTCTCTGGAGGTTTAGCACCACCTAATTGACATGGGCCTTCTTGCCTTGTTGTTTTGTGGAGCTCTTCTTGTATCCCTTCTTCATGTTCTTGAGCCTCAAGTTGCCCTCTTGCAACTTGATATCCTCAATTACTTTGGCTTACACCAAAGCTGCCTCGAATGTTGCATATTGCTACAGTTGCAACAACAATGAGATGTACTTAGCACAGATATTTGTGAATATTCGGGTCAATTATATAGTAGGAATGGATAATGGAAACTTTAATATCCTCCATCTCTTTTCATACTCTAGTATTGGCTCATCATCATGCTGAGCTAGTGTAGCCAAATCGGAAAGGTTAGCTTGCTTCTTGATGCCAAAAGAAAAGCATTCAAGAAAAGTGTCAGCCATTTGCTCAAAACTGGTGATACTATGCTTCTTCAGCTAATCAAACCACTCCCAATATGGGCCTGAGAGGGTTGTGATGAATGTTCACAAAAGCAAGGCATCGTTGCTTGCAATTTGGAAGCACATGTCCAAAAATATTATGACATGCTCTTGCACATATTCATCACCTTTGAATTTATCTAACCTAGGCATGTCAAAATGCTTAGGGTATTCTGGAGTAGCTACCAATGTGTCCAAAGGCTCATTATGAATCTTACTCAATGTTTGCTTTTAAAACATTGTGCCTTGCTTCTTGATTGCTTTCACTTTCTCTGCTAAGGCCTTATAGGCCTATGAGGATAGAAATTCCTCCTCCCTAAGCTGGCATGAGGGTGGTCTTAGAGGTACATTCTTCCTATATCAAGGTGGAGGACATTGCTCTTCCTCCTCCTCAACTTGGGAGCTTTCAAGATCCTCTTGATCGGCTCCATCTCCCTCTTCTTATTCATATTGTCTTTAGCTCTGATATTCGAATGGTGGTGGTCGTTCTATTTGTTTGCCACTAACATGAGTGTGAGCGCCTCTACACTCTTGATGCATGTCAGCTTGTAAAAAAGCCTTCCTAATGCACTCTCTGTGCTCAGTGTGAGTGTATAAACCAGCCCTGGCTAGCCTATCATCTTGTTCTACACACTCTTTTTGGGCAAGGATGCATTACTCATGCATACACTGCTTATATAATCTTTGTCTAATGAGCCTTTGCACTTGAATATTTTTGTCTTCAATGCACTATCTCTCTAGGCAAGCATCCTCCAATTGATCTTAGAGGAGTTGTCATATCTTCTTGGATACCAGTCTATGTGATCTATTCATGTGATCAGCCATAACAGGCCTCTGGTATGTATGCTCCGTGAGAGTGACCTTATGGGTTCTATACCCTTCTGATGAATTAGCTACACTTTTGCATTTGTTTGTGAAGATGGCATTGTCGTCATGCTGAGTCCTATGTTGTGTGCCACCATGCGTGGATGGTGGATGTGTAACATGAGGGTTCTTGGAAGCCTCCCTGTGTTCTCTGGTAGTCCTAATAGTGCTCCCACTACGCTCACTCGGGGCATGAGATGGCGGATCCTAAGGCTTATAGCCTAACTACTCGAGGATGCTACCTAAACCATCCAATTATCTAGATCACCAACACTCATGTAGTGGTGTACCATTAGCTCCCATCTTGGACATGCCGATAGTGATATTGCAAGGTTCACTATGTGTGGGAGTGCGAACAGGCCTATGCTTAGAAGTGTGCTTGTCTACATACCCATAAATGGGTGGATATCACTCTTGTATATGCTCTAAATGTGAAGCCATGGATCCTCCTATAGACCTAGTACGTAGGGGTACCAACTTGGCCCCCTATATGACATACTCATTAGCTGATCCTGTGGATGCACGTGCACTACGATCCTAGTAATGGGCTCTGAGTGGAGCACCCTCATGCTAAGAGGCTTTATGCTCTATCCTATGTCTAGAAGAGTGTATAGAAGCTCCTCTATCGGGGGTATGCTCAATGGTTTCACCTCGTGTCGAATTGTCTCCTCTGATGCTCGTTGAACAATGTTTAGGAAGCGCATGTGGATGAGGGTTCGACACATTTTGTTGTGAATATTTTGGGGCTTGGTCAATGGCATCAGGCTTAAGCCTTTTTTGACCATCTTGTGTCTCCACCATGGTGCACCTAATGTCTAGATTTATCTTTTATTATGCAAACAAGGTATACAATGGTGATTATCTTTGAATTAGATTTTAAAAGTGAGCCCTAAACTGTTTGATTTTATTTCAATGATTTATTGTATCAATAAAGAACTCTTATAATGTTTGAAAAATTATTGAATGATAATATTATTTTAATTGGTTTTCATTTGTATACTCGTATCTCGACAGTTTGGCTATGAACTCTAGATCACATAATATAACCTATAATGTGTGGTAATGAAGCCCACACACGGTCAGGGAGCACAGGTCCTCCCAGATCCTCACCTGTTTTCCCCCAATCAGCGTTATACCCTCCAAAGAGAATACATGCAAATTTTCTAGGGTACAAAAGGTTCTTAGATCTAGTATTGGTCTAGAACAATAGGTACGTGGGATTTGGGCCAATGGATGGAAATCACCTCCATCGTCGTTGAAAACATACTAGTGGCTGGATGTCACTCACAACTCACAAGAATTTAATTGAAATGTGGTGTGTGTGGTTCATTTTAATTGTTACATGAAAAGGAAAATGCATCATACAACATGAATGCTCATTTTCTATGTGCTATGCAGCGAAAGAAATTTTCAAATTCAAAAAATGTATGCTACATACTACATGATCTATTTAACAATGCACTCTATAATATAAATGGCCATTGATTGGGCCTAATACATGCAAACCAACACACAAATTAATTTAGCATGCTGGATTCTAGGGTGGACTACACTCGTAGGTTCGCTGTTCCTAGCAGTGCCTAGCTAAAACATAGAAAAAGAAACCCTAAGGACCTAATCGAATTTTATGTTATTTTTATCCTTAATCAGTTTAAGTATCAATTTCTCTATTTTGGAAAAACATAGAGGTAAAATGCAGAGACAAAGAGTGTCAAAAGGACCTACCTCAGGTCCTCATATGATTTAGCTTTGAACTCCTATTGTATGTTGTGTCTGCTATGAACCACAGATCTAATGTGCAGTTGCTATTGTAGACCGCATCTTGAAGCCGCGGGCCAACAATGAGACCGCACCTACCAACCGTGGTTTGCACTCGATATCAAAAACACAAAAATATTAGAAATAAAATGCTAAAAATATGGAGTTCCACTGTGATCACCATCTATGACCACCAAAACAGCCTCACACCTATGCTTCCTACTGCGTAAGAGGAAATAAAAGAGACAAAGTAGATGCATGCAAAATTGACAACAAATGGGAAGAAGAACACTTTATTCCATTATAAAGAAAGTCAATTCTGGTTACAATTACGTCCCTCTTAGGGACACCATTTTGATACTCTTATTACAGTAGGAAAAAGCAATGTGCCCTATCAAGGGTAAATGTGAGTTTCAAGCCATTTGGGGTGACACAAACTGCTCTAGGGTGTAGTAGACCCCTTCTTCGCATTAAGGAAGGAATTGAATGGTTGAATCTCCTTTGAATCTACTTCCTATGGTTAAGAAACAACATAAAAGCATTAAAATCATAGGCATCCTTTCATGATGAGGCCCTTTAAATAATGTGCACATGAAGATGCCATAACACTAATGAAATCAAGAAAGTAAATAAAGCATGTTAAACCTATGCAATACTTGAAAATATTTATGGGAACATATAACTAGAAAGCATAGCTATCTATCTAATGGATTAATTGCATGAAATGAAGCAAAATAACATAGAAATGAGCTAATTATATCCTACTTGCCATAATGAAGTAAACTTAATGAAAACCCTAATTCTATCAGTTAGAGTCTCTACAAATGCTAAGTAAACCACTAAAATGCTAAATCTAACCTATTTAAATGCAATGCAGAAAGAACAATAAGGGGATCTCTCACCGATTGTAAACCATAGCTCAGATGAGCGGTCTGCATTGTACACCACGACTGTCAACAATGGTGGGCAACAAAGTAGCTTTGCCCTCCAAATCTAAGGATGTGGGTGTGATCCTCATCAAATTGATGATCAAGGGTCACATTGGTGTCCTATGACTAGTTTGGCGGTTGAATTGCACAATTGGGCCTTCGTTTTCCCGAATTCGTGTTTCTTGTCATTCTAGCTCCTTAGGGAATCCATGGCATGAATTGACATGATGCTAGATGAATTGGTAAGTGAATGGCAACAAGGCTCTCTTAGTGTACTCAAATGAGTCTACAATCTAATAGGGCTTCGCGTCTCTAATATCCAATGCACTCTCTCCTTTTTCCCTAATTCTAAGGGGTACTTATAGGATTACCCAAGGGCTAGGGGTGGCTTCATGGAGAAGCCAAGATCAAGAAGAGGTGGTTAGGACAGTTGGATTGGAAGCCTCTGGAATCTTTCATCCTTCAACCACCTTCTTCTAGAACAAATGGCCATTCCAACTGATTTGGCTTGGATGAAGGCCAACTAAACTTCAGTTTAGACCATAGGTCACATTTACGGTCTAGCCTGTGAATCGTAGGTGTCAACAGTGGTTCAGATTGTAGACCATAGGTCTCAACTATGGTTCAAATTGTAGACCGTAGGTGTCAGCAGCAGTTCAGACTATAGATCGTAGGTCCCAACTATAGTTTAGACTAATTAGGCCAAGGAGCCCAAATTGAGTGGTTAAAACCACCGCTCCATCTTGGAATTTGTCCAAGATCTTCCATATGGTCTTGTAGCATGTCCCATATGAGTAGTTGCCATCAACATGACGTATTTTAGGTGTCTACAGGGTGCACACCATCGTAACTCTCTACCAAACCTGCAATGATTATCTTCTTTTCAAATTCTTAATGAAACAACAAACAAGAAATGAAACACTCAATAAAACAAATGGTTCTCTTTTAAGTTTTAGATGTGAATCCCTAAATTGTTTTGTGTTTTAGATGTGTTTTTTGTAAATAATAACCTTGTGTCACATGTTTGAAATATTTTTGAATGATAATATTGTGTTTGATTGGATTTCACCTGTATACTCGTAGCTCAAAAACCTGGCTATGAACTCCAGGTTGTGGTATCCTGCCTATAATGTGTGGTAATGAAGTTCACACATGGCCAGGGAGCATAGGTCCTAAAACTTCCTCACCTAGTTCACCTAGAGTCTACGATATACCTCTCTAAAGAGAGATACGTTCTATAACCCACAAGCTATGACGGATCTTGGAACCGGCCTTGGAAAAGAACAAGGTTCATGGGATTTGAGACAATGAGTGGATATGAAAGCCACCTCGCTGAAATTTACCAGTGGATGGTGATGAAATCCACCTCACTAGCATTTATGTGAATTGTGGTGTGTGTGGTTCTTTTTAATCCATAGAAAGTAAACAAAGAAGCATTTGATGATCATTCATTAAATGCATGCTAAAAGTGCATTTTAATTTCAAAAAATAGTGCAAAAAAGAACTCACAAATGTATCTAAGAATGCAAAAACCCTAAATGTTAGCCTACCCATTGCGTAGGCTACAAGCAAGCAAACCACAAAGATGCATTCCTACTTTGATTTATTTCTCGTTTTATATTTTTTTGTTATTTTGTGTTTAATAAAAAGGAAACTAACTTTTAACCTTATTAAACAAGCACAAGATGTAGAAAAAAACCAAATAAAATAGTTTCTGAAAGTGCAAAACAAAGATGAGAGATCCAAATGCCTACCTCATCACTACCAAAACTTGCTATCTCTGGAATTATACTATGAAAGCTCTTTGGTTTCTATTCACTCTAGGGTGGGATGAATAGCAGGTTTGCATTCGTCCTGGAGTGGGATGGATTTGCATCCATCCCAAGGGAGCACGAATAGCAGGCCAGGGTTCATTTCGGTCTAGAGTAACTAGTACCTACAATAAAAAAAGGATGAAAATGAGGTTAGAAATTCACCCAAAACAAAAAGGGACTAGGTCCGCCATGATCTCCACTAAAGTAGGGAAAATGGTGCACCTAATTGTGATGAACAATATATGTGCCTATCTCCTATTGTGTATGAGCGGCAAATAGAAGCATGCAAGTAAGAATGGAAGAGATACCAAATAGCAATAAGTGAAGCAAAGTAAATCTAATTCTTATTAATATGGTGTATCTGATCCAAGGTTAAATATATGTCCCCTTGAGGGCTCAAATATGATACAATTGTTACAAATCGAGTGCCCAAGGATCAAAATCCTTCAAGTAACTCGGGTGCACATCCAATGTCTTTCCTCGTACCCACAATTGAAGTGGGTGGGCCAAGGTTTATGATGCCTATATTATTGATATTTGTGTACTACGCTACTTCCCAATGTGTTATTTAACCTGAACCTGCACATAAGGAAACAAGAAACATCAAGTAGCAAGTGTGTATGATCTAAAACATGCAATCCCCATAGGAAAGAAAATAACATATATAGCATGTCTATGCCAAATGATATCCAAATGCTATTCAATTGCATAGGAATGTAAATAAAGTTTTTTTTGAAATATATCACCTAAAATTGTATCAAAATTGTGTCTGTTGATGCTTCATAATCACAGTGCGCTTATTCAACTTGCAAAACCCAAAGTATGCAATTTATTGACCTAAACATGTTCAAAACACATGAATATTGGATAGTAAGCATAAATAGACATTTTAAGACAACCCATATCATTATATTTTATAAATAAATCTCATATCATGGTGCATGCTCCAGTGGGTCCCGCAAGCCTACAAAACCTTAAAATCATAATATCTCGACCAATATAACTTAGAATGACATGAAATTTGAACTGCAAAATAATATGAACATGTAGAAAATAAATAATTAAAAATAGTTAGAAAATTATCCATAGATTTCTATTAATTTTTGGGTGGGATGAATAGGACTATCACAAATTGGGGGGCACCCAGGGTGGGACGCCCACCAATTCCACCTACATTTTACTACCAATTACACTAGGGATTGATGCAAAACACTATGGGGGGTATTATAATCAAATTTGGGGTTGGGATTCACTTTGTTTTTGGGAATAAATTGTGCCTCCTTGGACCACCCGATAACCTCCTTGCTAAGAAGATATTATGGATGAAGGAAACACAAAAGGGTGAGGGGAAATCTCGGTAGCACTACGTTGCAAATTCTTGAAATATTCTCCTCTCTCTTTGGGTGGAAATGGGATCCACTTTATAGGCCAAGTGTAGCATAGGGGTGGAATATTCCGATTGGGGAGGTGTATTCTAAGGTTTAGGATGATCAAAATACCAATCCCAACTTGGTTGCCAAATCGTACAATTGTACAGTCCTAAAACCATCAGTTGACGCTTAATGATCAGCTTGTATGGTCCTCAATTACACGCACTGTATGATCTAAAATCATACAGTGATATTGATTGTACAATATTACAATAAGAAAAATTGATAGACTCAATTTTGGAGGTTTTCGTACACAGTTTGTAATCGTACAAGTCGATTCCCCAAAACTGCCAATTCGGGTAAATTTCCTCTAATCGCATATTTTACCAAATTGGGTAAGTTTTCTCTGTATGATTTTTACGGTCTAGGATGTATGATATGCATGAAATAAAGGTACAACCAAGGGTAAAATTAGTTGCTCTAACCTCTCAATCTCTTTCTTCTCGATTTGGTAATGGTTTACTATACCAATCAATCCTTTCTCCATCACTTGCAATTCATCTTTAATCAGACTTGGGAGGGATTCAAAACACTAATTACGCAAAGAAATAATACAACACTATCCAAGACGTCTTCCAGGATGCAACCATGCTTCCAAATCCTTCCTCAGGCTTCACCAATATTATCCTCTATTTAGGAGTTGCAACAATGTATAAAACTAAGTTAAACAATAATCAGAAAACACACATACATCAAGATTCCAATACATATCATCAATCATCATTGCCAAGATCATACACAATGTGTAATAATGTAGTTCTATTCCATTATAGCATAACTGTCATTACAACAAGGTTATTTTGTCCATCTATTGCAATAACTCATATATAAGTTAGCTATTACAACCAATAAGTACTCTATTCTACCTTCTAGCAACCAGACTTACAAATTTGAAAATGGGGCCTTATATAACATTGCCTATGTTGTTCCAAAGTGGTTCATGAGGCAATTAGTTATTTACAATTGCCCATGTACAACTGAATACATTAATTTGACCTTTTACTAAGTTTAACACCTTAGCAAATCTATGCGCCATTTCACTATGAAATTATATTTCTCATGCATTTGGATGAATATTCAATGTGTCATGTACGATTTGATGCTGCATTGTACAGTTTGTTCATCCATTTGTATAGTTTGCCCATCTAGTTGTACAATTTTCTCCTACCTGTACGGTTTAAAAAACCTGGGTAAACTATCACTTATGCCAAAACTATCAAAATTGAGCAAATCCCTTTTGATCACTTCTTCTTCTAGGAGGTGGATTTGCTACCTACATCTGCCCTCCCCTTTACTTTGGTTTGTGTCCTCACCGACTCATTCTGCTTCTTCCACTGTACTTCATATTATACCACTTGTAACCACCATAAAGGCTCACACCCGATCAAAATCCTACTGTAATGATTAAAAATAATACAAAATGCATGAAATAACAAGAAATTAACAAGTTGATCAAGAAAATATGCTTTATTCCATTATGAAGTCAAAATTAGGTTACAAGTAAATCCCTCTTAGGGATAGTCATTTTGATACAATATTACAATAGGAGTGTGTAATTGTTTCCCTCTCAAGGGTAGGTGTGATATTCCAAATGCCTTTGTAGGGTGACACGAACTACTCTAGGGTGGAGTTGACCCTCTTCTTCACGTTGAGGAAGGATTCGAATATAAACTCCTTTGAATGTAGATCCCTGTGGTCAAGAAACAATAGAAGATAGTCAAAAACATAGGCAGCCTCTCATGATGAGGCCCTTAAAAGGAAATATGCATAAAGATGCCATTGAAAGCATGTAATCAAGAAAGCATGGAAATCATGTCTAAACTATGCTAATTTGATCAAGATTAATGAAAATGCATAAAAGAAGATAGCAGCTAAGTATTGAATGGTCTAATTAAGTGAAATAAAGCATAAAAGCACATAAATAATCCATTAATGCCTATTTCTTTCTAATGTAATGAAATTACCCTAACCCTAATTCTATTGGTTAGAAATGTCTAAAATTGTAACTAATCCATGCAAATGATTAATCTAATCTAGTTAAACCAATGGAAATAAAATAGTAAGGAGATTATACCTCTATTGCAAACTATAGCTCTGGTGAGCGATCTGCATTGTAAATCATGGCTGAAAGCCGTGGTGAGCACTCAAATAGGTTTTCCCTCCAATTCAAAGATAGTGGGCTTGACTTCCTTGTCCAATTGATGTTCAAGGGTCGTCTTCAGTGTCCTTTGATAGATTTAGCGGTTTAATTACTTTGAGGGGCCTTTGTTTGCCCAAATGTGCACTTTTTGGCTCTCCTAGCTCCTTAGGGCATCCATAGCTAATTAGTATTTCAGAGAATAGCAAAGTGGCCTTCTAAAATGCACATATTCAATATGTAATTCGATAGGGCTTCACTGCTCTCTTGATCAATTAACTCTCTATTGATAATTTGATAGTGCTTCGCTATGCAAATCATCTATATTCATCCCTATTTTGTATGGGGTATTTATAGCATGTCCCTAGGGCTAGGGATGGCTTCTTGGAGAATCCAAGATCAATAAGGGGTGGTTAGGATAGTTGGAATGGAAGCCTCTGGAATCTTCTATCCATTAACTACCTTCTTCTATATTCAATGGTCATTCAAATCGATTTGGCTCGAATGAAGGTCAACTGAACTTCAGTTCAAATCATAGGTCTCAGCCATAATTTAGATTGTAAACTGTAGATGTCATCTGTATTTTAGAATTTAGATCATAGGTCTAAGTTGTGGTTCATACTGATTAGGCCAAGGATCCCAAATTGAGTGGTTAGAACCATTGCTCTATCTTGGAGTCTATCCAAGATATTTCATATGGTCTTGTAGCATGTCCATATGAGTAGCCGCCCTTGAAATGAGGTATTTTAGGTGTCTATAGATGACCCTTTTGAGATGTGTTGTGATATCAAACAACGCTGAGCAAAAATATACCTTCTAAAATGATGTTGAAGGCTCTATGATGATCATTATTTGGATCAACATTATATGCCCCAGGTCCTGCAAAAGGATGCACATCCTAGAATCATTGCTTCCAACTCGGTGAAAGGCTTACAATTAAAAAAGTTTGCACTCACCATCAGATGTTCGGATAGCATCAATGCCAAGTAGAATTTTGCGCCTATAAATCCAAAAGGATGAGAGTTACACACAAATTATCATGTTTTCTATTTGCCCCAAGCAAAGGGGTAAGCTTATGATAGTTGTTAGCAATGATTCACAAGAACGAACGTAATTTTGACAAAATCAAAGGATCTACGATTTTAGTGATCTTCTACTTATTTTGATTATGATATGATATTATGACTACCCCCTCAAGCGACGATTCAATGAGGGTAATGACAGTGATTGAAGCAACGAAGTTGCTTGACCATAATGAATGATCTGAAAAAAATAGATTTGAGCATTTTAATGCCTTGGCTAGGCCTAGTTTAGCTTATGATTGCAACTATTAATAGTAATTACACATTTCTATCCCATGGAGCAGTCAGGATGCAATAGCCTTCTTAGGGAATCAAAATCATACAAATCCAATTATATTTATGTTGAATCAATTTTGTTGATGATTTGCTAAAAAGGTGTCATAAGAGAAATGACATGAAATGCCCCATTCCCGTGGAGTAGTCCAGCCTTGAAGGCCTTCTTAGGGATTGAGAAGAAGCATATCAGATCCATGATTACAATTTTTTCTCCAAATGTCCTTATGGTAATTTACTCATCTTGTCGGATTGCATGGATCACAAATCGCTGCAACCACCAAGTTGATAGGGTAAATAACTGAATACAAGGTGCATTTGGCTTTTAATTATTTAATTTTTTTGTTATTTTTGTATTATTTGACTGATCCTGGTACTTTGAACGTCACCAAATTTGCAACATTGATTGCTCTTTTTGAAATTTGATCTATTAGGACTCATTAATTTATCATTTTAGACCTTCCCATGGTGGGGTTTGAGTACATTTAATGCTGGTTGCAAACCACGATTATGATCTGTGATTGAAAATTACCAATTTGGGAACCACAAGTCAGGGCTACGATCCGTTGAAATTAGGGAAAACTATAAATAGTTTTCCTACTTTGAAAATTTCATTATTTTCATTCAAGCAATTGCATTTTAGATAGCTCTGAGAGGTGAGAGACATTCCTTGATTCAGAAAATTGCCAAACTTGACCTCAAATTGCACTCTTACCCCAATGGCAGACCTGAGACAACCATCCACTAGCACAGGTCGTGGTGCGGGTAAGGTAACTTGAAACGGATTCCTCGCACTCATTACCAACTAAAAATAAATAAACCGCATTAAGTAATGGGTTAATGAACTTCACTAAATTGTTGGCAACGAACCTCACCGTAGACTAGGCTAGGTTAGATTTTTTTTTTTTAGCTAGCTAGGCTAGGAAGGAACCCAAAATGGGTCTCATTCCTAGACCACAGCTGGCACCTGCGGCTCCCAATTTTCAGTTTGGGAACCACAACTATCAGCTACGGTTAGAATTTAAATTTCCAACGGTCAAATTTGATAGCAGTCGGACCGCAAGGTTGACCCGTGGTTCGATGACTTTGGAAATTTTTTCTATTTTTTCTAAGGTATTCTAGCAATTAATGCCAGTTATTGCATGTTTGAGATGCCTTTTAAATTTTCTTGATGTTTTTGACATTTTTAGCATCATTTTTTATCTGTTTTTGCTTGTTTTTAGTTAGATTTTTCTCTTATGCATTGTTTATTTTCCAACATTAACTTTTAGAGCCCAAGAAATAGACCTACTTCACACCCTCTATGGATAGCTTACTATAGGAGAGCGAATGTGGTTCTAAGTTGTCAACTTTGGCTACGTATTGGATCTACCCACTATCAGGGTAGATAAAGCCTACATGACTGCATTGGCCCGACATTGGAATACGCATACCAATACATTTCACCTTTTGATAGGTGAAATGACTGTTACACTAGATGACATATATCGTATCTTTAGGATCCCTATTGATGGTGAGGTCATCACCTCTTCCTCTTCCTAGGCCAAAGGGCCCATTTTTAATATGATCTTCGACGATCGGAGCAAGGAGGATCAAGGGTAGATCGATCACGGAGGAGTCCACATTGGATACTGGTAGGGCCAGTGCATCTTATCTATAAGAGAGGCTATCTTCATGCACCTGGTGGTTCAAATTGTTCTTCTAGACTCCTCGGGCATGAGGATTCTTTGGAACCTCCTAGCAAGTGTTAGGAGAGTTATTCAGAGCTTCACTTCTCGGCCACTACTCCTAGCTTTGGGGAGCAAATTGCTATGTTAGCTCTACTAGGAGTTATACCAAATTAATATTCAGAGCCATAATAGGATTAGCAATAGCCTGCTACTACATATTTGGGGCTAGCAGCACATCCAGATAGAGCATCCCACAGAGCTGCCACTTCACATTACTGCCATTGATGATGCCCATCAGTGCTACGCTATGTGCTGGCCTTGGGAGGAGGGGTTCCATAGAAGGACCCATGCTGGAGATACTAATCACTACATTTCATGGTTTGCAGTGCTCGAGTTGAACTATAATGAGTGGTATCCCTATAGGGATTGCTCAGACTAGACTGAGGCAGGTGAGCGACTACAACAGGCTTGCTAGTATAGGTGGTTACTTGGACTTAAGGTCAAGGTTAGAGAGTACTAGTTTTATTCTCACATCCTACAATAGTTTAGCCCGGTGTAGGACATCCCAAAGATTCCATTCACTTATAGGCATATAGTCTTGGAGATGCATCTACCATGGATTAAACCTGCAGCTGTAGGATATGAGGTTGACAATTTCTAGGAGTTTGGAGATGACACACCTAGGACCACCCCAGTGTACGACACATTGTGGTCCCTCCTACAATGGTAGGGATGAGAACCTCTAGGTAGAGTAGATGACCATATAGAGGCAAAGGTCGATCTACAAGGGCACAATGTTCACCCGCATACTAAGGGCAGATGGGGCTTAGAGGCCATAGTAGAGGAGGCTCTGCAGGAAGAGGTAGAGGATGAGGAGGCATCAAAAGAGGGTGAGGTGCCTCTTGACAATGATGTAGGCCAACTGGTAGCCCAGGTAGCAGATATATAGAGCCAGTTTGGTAGGTTCCACACTTAGATGTTATAGAGGGACACTAGCATCACCATGGTAGAGGTGAAGCTAGCTCATAACAAGAGACAGTAGTAGCAGATCTAGGAGGAGCTCACAGGTGCCATGGCTTATGTCATAGTAGTAG
This sequence comes from Wollemia nobilis, assembly GCA_028583015.1. Lineage (NCBI taxonomy): Eukaryota > Viridiplantae > Streptophyta > Pinopsida > Araucariales > Araucariaceae > Wollemia > Wollemia nobilis. The sequence continues at coordinate 16,170,152 of JAQPPZ010015100.1, forward strand.
AGGATCAAATTTAGGAGTTGACTAACTCACTACAGATATCATAGGTACAATGAGTTGTTACTATAGCAAAGAGGGACTTGGCTCAGTCCCAAGCTCATAGAGGAGACCCCTCCTCATCTCAGGCTATCATGGCACCACCAGTAGCACCATCAGCTATACTTCCAAGATATGGTGATCTCATGGAAAATATTAGGCAGTTCAATTCCCTTGTAGAGAAGGGAAATAACCTTTGTGATGTGAGGATAGATCGCATCTCCCAGCTAGAGGGATTTATCATATTTCAAGACTTGCAGGAGCCAGAGGAGAGACATGCTTCCAGTTCTCAGCAGACCCAAACCAGGACTATAGGGCAGTCCTCTGCGAGCTCGAGTCATAGGACTCATTAGATTGAGAGGATGCATAGGTCCTCTAGAAATCATGGATCTAGCTCTCATAGGGTTCATAGGGACCGTAGAGGTGGCAATGGAGACTCATAGACAGGGGGTGCAGGCCCTTAGTACCGATCTCAGAGAGATGCTTTTTTATACCATTTTTGAGTGTAAGGTCAGGGACCTACATAGTTGTAGCCTGCAAGAATTTTTGATATACCTCTAATGTACTCGTTTGGACACACACACACACACTGACTATATTATTTTTATGTTTTATGTTTATGGTATGCACATGGATGAAGTTGATTATATTGATGCTATGTTATATGATGTGATGTATGGATGACATGCACTAGATAGCTATTTTATTTGATACTGATGATGAGATGCAGTGATCTAGATGCTTAGATGTGCTATTTATGATGGATGCATATGGATGTGATGCTTGTTTTTAACACATATTTGATTTTACTTTATTGTATGCATTAATTTATGACTATGTCACCATATGTTGATGCAATGTATATACTGCATTATTTACATGATGGTAATCTAATGTAAATGAATCTGTATGCTTTAATCACTTAAAACATAGGGAATGAATGAGATATGTTTTTATCAATCTAATGGACGACACCATAGAATGTATAACAATCATGAATGTAATTGTAAATCCTCATTATAAGAATTTAATCAATTAACCACCCATATATGAAATGCAATGGTATGAAATGGTATGATGCGGGTGATATCATATATCACTTGGTATTTCTTTTGTAATTTTGAGATATGCATGATATAGTCAGTGGTCATCTAAATATCATTTCTGATATCCATCCGATATCTATCCTATATCCTCGAAACTTCGTGTTTACTTGTAATGATGTATCCTAATTTGATACTTTTCAATTTCATGATTGACCTAATTTATTTTGTAATTTCATGATTGACATGATTTATTTTTGGATGGTTTGTGATATTTGATATGTTTTTGCTATTAGAGAACTTTTTGAGGTTTTCCATGAGACTCAAACACCCTAGTAGACTTCTCAAAAGTTGCCTACTAACTATACTAGACTTTTAAAATGCAAGGCTTTTGCAAGGATAGACCCTAACTGTTCATTATCCCTGTGTGTGCACATGAGTTTATTAAGATAAGGCATAAGCATACCCCAATGTCAGGTGGGATTCTTTCAACCCATTGCTAATATTGGGGATCCATGAATGTTTATCCAATCCTAGGTTTAAATTTTAGTTGGACTAAGGCCACTAGGCGATGCAGGACACCTGAAGCTAGCTCTTCCAAATTCAAACATTTGTCTGTACATAAGCAAGGTGCTAATGTATCAGACATATCATCATGCGTAAGGTACAATAGTGTTGATAATTCTAGGGATTCAAGCTCACTCCCTCCCCTTCTTTCAATTTTTTGGGATACTTGCTCATATATAGTTGTGCAAGGGATTTGATTCCATTTTTACTTTGAACTTTCTTTGGATCTTCATTTGATCTTCGTTTAAACTGGATTTTTGATCTTCATTTGAACCTTGATTTTTGATCTTCATTTGATCTTTACTTTGAATTTTGATTTTTGATCTTCATCTGATCTTCACTTTTCAGAGTCTACATTTGATAATCTTCTTTAGAAACTTCCCTTTGGGGTTTGAACTTTGGGGAGATAGTTTCTAGTATATCGATTGAGTGTACCGATCTATGATATCAATATCTGATATCAATATAGGATTCGATCTATAATATTGATCTAGGGTATCAAACTTGAGGATTGATATGGGATATCACTCTGGGATATTGCTCATTTTATCGTAAGCAAGGGATTTTTGGATAAGGAATAAACTTGTCCTTTTGTTAATCACCAATATTTCCCATACCATCTACACTGGGGGATAAACAAGAATAACTCTTTTCACCTCAGGATACTCGGTCCTGCTTCGTGGTCTTGATCTTCCCCTAGTCCTTATTAGGATTGCTTAATTTGTTGATTAGTGATATAATTTTGATATACTAAGGGTTATACTAACTGAACCTCAACTACAAAAGCAAAGCAAGCTTACTATCAACTCTTGAGAAGACCTCTAGGTATGGTTGAATGACCGAAAAACCTTAGTATATTATCCATAGAAACAAAATGGGTTGTGGTGAAAAACATAATTACTCATATGAATGACGGATTATGATAAATGCAGAGATGCATAATTTAGACACAAACGTGGTTTCATTTGTAATATTGACAAACACGATCCATTCTATTATGAAATGTAGGGGATGAAGAAAGCCTATATGCAATGTAATGCAGTGAATGTATGTGTGAATGCAAATGATAATGCAAAATGCAAATGCAAATGTTTTTGGATTTTATGCTTTACCATTTTTTTTGGATTTTATTGATTTTTCACTTTTTATGGATTTTTGAGCCTTAATATTTGACCAAACGATGAGTACATGCCTTTAAAGCCTTTAGGAATGACCAAATGGCGAGGACATGCCTTTGGAGCCTTTAATTGACCAAGCAATTTTTAAGAATCCTTGGAGATTTTTAGGATGAACGAGTGGTTTTAAAAAAACCCTTGAAACCTTTTGGGGTTGACCAAAGGGCTTATAAATGCCTTTGGAGATTTTTAGGATGACTGAGTGGTTTTAAGCAAACCATCAGAGCCTTTGGGTTGACCAAGCAATTTTTCAAAAATCCTTGGTGTCTTTTTGGGATTGACCGAGCGGTTTTAAGTAACCCTCGGAGCTTTTGACTGACATGACCAAGCGATTTCAGGAACCCTTGGAGCCTTTTGGGGTTGACCAAAGGGCTTATAAATGCCTTTGGAGCTTTTTAGGATGACCGAGAAATTTTAAGCAAACCCTCGAAGCCTTTGGGTTGACCAAGCAATTTTTTAGAAATCCTTGGTGCCTTTTTGGGATTGACCAAGTGGTTTTAAGTAACCCTCAGATCTTTTGACTAACATGACCAATCAATTTTAGGAACCCTTGGAGCCTTTTAGGGAGGGCATGTTGCCCTATGTACCCCCAATGAGTGTACCATTCGATGATGGTGAGGGAGGTGTGATACCTCTTGATCCCTCATTTTGCCTTATCAAATATTGTGTGGCTGGTGGGGAAGGTATGCTACCTTGAAGATCCCCAACGTGCATGCTATCCATTGAAATGTAATCAACTTGCTTAGGAAGAGTGATAGAAATCAACTCTCCCAACTGTGGAATGGACATTAGTGGAGTGCCTATGTCCTGGCTAGGGTGAACGAGAGAACCATCCTCGCGAATCATGTCTCGTTCTACCAGGTCTTGGACGACCCTCTTAAAGGATTGAAAAAATTGAATGTCATGCCCATGTGCTCTATGATACACACAAAAGGAACCCCTATTAGGTGCCCCAGTCTTGGGAACTCTTTGTTAGACTTCGGGCAGTGCAAACGCATTTGCCTCGTATAACTTTTGGAATAAAGTCAGATTAGTCATCTAAAATGAAATTACTTTTTGCACTGGTTGGTTGGACCTACGAGGTGACTATCAACTGTGGGGTCGCACTTGGGGAGGTGTGACCTCCACTTTAGCATGTTGGGGTTCTATAATAGAACCATATGCATGGTAAATGCCATTATCTATAATATTTTGCACCACACTCTTAAATTCACGATAATCTTGGATGACATGACCTTCTATTCTATGATAGAGACAATAGTGATGCTCCCTATAAACCATAGGTTTCATTCTATTCGATTTTAGAGGTATGATATTAGGTAAGGTGATGACCTTAGCCTCTTGCAACTTCTAAAATATGTTAGACATAGACTCTTTTAACAAAGTCCCAATGTTCTGTGACTGTTTTGGGCTCTTGACTCGTATTGGTTTGCTTTGAGAATCCAATGGTTGGATTGGCTACATGGGCTCTTGCTTTAGCTGAGGTTTTTCTTGCATTTGCACAAGAAGTTATTTGGCCTCAGGCAAGGGTTGCTTTTGTGATCCTAGGTTTCCAAACTGGTCCATGATAAAATGCAACGTCTTGTCTTGCTCATCCATACAATGTTCCATTTGTTCTAGTCGGCCTAGAATGGCTTGCAAGACTACCAAAGAGCTCATGTGTATTTCCAACGATTGATTTGAAATACCTTTGTCATTTGAAGGAAATAGAAAATTGGATGCTAGACATCCATTAGGTAATTGCAAATCACCTATTTCCTTCACTTGGGTTGTAGTGGATGCTTTTTGACAACACACTTCATTTGCGTCATCCACATGTTCATGCTTATGACTCGATTCAAGTTGTTGTTCCACTTGAAATAATTGAACTATGTCAGATTTAATACCCCCAATCTGAAATTAGATATACCTCTGATCCTACCCAGGAGAAGGTGGTACAATAAATGAGTCAGGAGTGACTAATTTCAAAGGTTCTGACTCCTTTGATATGGAAACAATGTTTGATTGTCCCATATCTTGCTTCACTTGCTCTATAATCACTCGATACTCTAACATAAGTTTGACCATTCCCACAAACTCGTGAGAAAATAACTCCACAATTTTGTGACTCGTTAGCATACTGATGATGTCCTATTTCAATCGTGATAACTGAACATTCCTCATGCTCACTTGATACATCCAGGATAGGATCCATAAGTGGAGACTTGATAAAAATATGACTTAAATTCTCCCTAGATCTCATGGGGGGCAGCATTGTAATGCTTACCTCTATAAGCTCTTCATACTCAACATCGCCCTCATGAGGACTGCCTTGTGAAATGATGGATGATGATGGTGTGATACATTCGGGTTCATCCATATTCACTATAGACTCTTCTTATTTAGTAAGAGTGAAAGGCTCCTCTAAAGACACCTCAGAGATAGTTGTGAGCATCTCCCTAACTACATCCATAAATACCTCCCTGCTAAGAGGTATCGATGATGTAGGTGTGATAGGCAAAGTCGTAGAAGACAATGGTGGTGAAAGTAATTTCTCCACACTCTGTGAGGTTGCACTTGAGCTATGAATAGACTCCTCAGGTTTAATGTTCAAATGCAGATACATAGGCACCCCACTAGGTTCCTAATCCTCGGGTTTATAATACTTGAAGGGATCTGGGTCCATATCAAATATATGGACTTCACTTCCATGGGTGTACTTAATGCACTGATTCACTATAGATGGTACGCACTCCATGGCTCTTATCCACGGTCTTCCAAGTAGCAGATTATACTATTTGGATCCCTCTAAAATGTAGCACAACGTAGGAATAATCTTTTATCCCACCTCGATGGTGAGGAATATTGTACCTGCTTTAGGGTATTTCACATCATTAAAAGCTTACAACATCAAAGTTGTTTCCTTGATGTGGGACAATGGAATTTTGAAATGTTTGAATGTTGAGGTGGTGATGATATTAATCGATGATCCTGTATCCACCAAAAATTGCTTATAAGCAATCTGATTGATCATCGCTATGATATGCAATGGAGGATCAAATTCCTTGATAGGGATAGGTTTGACTTCCTATTTATAGAAAGTAATCATAGGTTCCTTATGCATGAGAATAGACTGTATATCCCCAAGGATTATGACAACTTTTGAGCATTGAAATTGCTCACATGTCGGACTTGACTACTCTCAACCTCATGCTTGTGCATGGGGTCCTTAAGCCTATATTTTTGTTGCTCACTAATAGCCAATAGTATGTTTGTATGTTCAATAGAATGGCTATCTACTTGTTTAATAGGCAACTCTTGACGATGCATAGGGCGCATCGCATGTACTTGTTGCCTAAGCACTCTAGGTATGAGCTTCTTTTTGAGAGTTACCTTACATGTTTGTTCCTTGCATAATTTTTGTTGGTAAATCCTCTCTTATCATTTTTGGAGCTCATCCAACCTTTGTTTATGGGATCTCTTCTTCTATACGCACTTGCGCTCTAGATGCTTACACTCAATGCACGCCTCCTCCAATTGGTCTTGGAGTAGTCACCTTTTATGGGCTGCATGCGACTCAGATTCCCTATATGACCGACTCATGGAGTACAATCCACAATTCTTTGTCTCACTAAGGGGAGACCTAATAACGTGGGTTCTCATTGTGTGTGAGGAAACCCCATGGTCTATATGGGTGGACCCCCTGCACGATGAAGTGGGTTTGAGACTGTGAGAAGTGAAACTACAATTCAATTATTTGATGAAGTATAAATAATACATTAGGGCCAAATTAGTCTAGAGGTTGTGGAACCACTCGAGACCAATATAGGCACAGTTGTAACAAAATAACAACTAGCCTAAATTAATCAATTCTAACAATATAAGATCATTAGGATTGAATTAACTAATGAAAGAAATATTGAAATATATTCTAACATCCCCCCATATTACAATATTTTAGGAAACATATAACTACTAGCTATACTATCATCCCCCCATTATTTTTAAATACATAGAGAGTTATGAAATAATTCAAATTTGACACGTGCAAGTGCCTTAGTGAATATGTTTGCAACTTGAGCATTGGTGGAGATGTACTGAAGTTGGATTCGGTGCTTTGGTACTTCATCTTGGATGAAGTGGCATTGTGTATTAATGTCCTTCATTTTCTCATGATGCACTGGATTCTTAGCAAGATTCAAAACACCCATGTTGTCACAGAACAAGTGTATTGGATATTTTTATGGAAGACCCATACTTGTCAAGATGTGATGCAACCATATCACTTCGCACACAGCTTCATGTGCAGCGTGATATTTTGCCTCTGTTGATGAGATAGAAACCACCTTTTGCTTCTTGTTGTGCCAAGAGACAAGACCAGATCCAAGATGAAACAAATATCCTAAAGTTTATTTATGATCATCATATTATCTGGAATAGTCGGAGTCCGTGTATCCCTATAAGAAGAATTTGTTGTTCTTCTTGTATTCTAGGCCATATTCGATTGCGCCACGGACATAGTGAAGAACTCACTTTGCTACTTTCCAGTGTGTAGTCTTAGGATCCTGCATGAATATCAAAAGATATTTGAAAACAAATACGATATCTAGCCTAGTTTTGGTCATATATATGAGACTCCAAATCAGTTGATGATAGAGAGTAGCATCTACCTGAGGTGATTTGTCATATCGTGATAATTGAAGTCCTGTTTCCATTTGTGTTGCCATCGGCTTGCAGTAAGTCATGCGATATTTTTCTAGTAGTGTCTTGGCATATTTTTTTTGGGACACTTTGATGTAGTGCTCCTTCTGGTTCACTTCCAGACCAAGATAGTAATGGAGAATTCCAAGATCTATCATTTCAAAATATTTGCTCAAATCTTGTTTGATAGAAGAGATCATTGTTTCTGAACTCCCTATTATGAGAAGATAATCAACAGAGTACAAGCAACACTATTTTAGAGCCTTGCTTCTTGAAATAGAGGTTTGCATCCGATGAACATCTCTTAAATCCATGTTGCAGTAGGTGATTATCCATTTTTATGTACCAAGATCGAGGGGCCTGTTTCAAACCATATAAGGATTTGACTAATTTGCTAACTTTCTGTTGTTGGCCTTCCACTTCAAATCCTTTTGGTTGAGTCATGTAGACTTCCTCTTGGAGATCACCATTTAGAAATGCACTCTTGACATCCATTTGGTGCACTTTCCACCCATACTGTGTTGCCATAGCACAAAGAACTCGAATGGTTGTCATTCGAGTAGTAGGTGCAAAAGTTTCCTCGTAGTCAGTGCCTTCTCTTTGAGCATAGGCCTTTGCCACAAGTCAGGCCTTATGCTTATCTATTGTCCCATCTACCTTGTACTTTAATTTATACACCCATTTGTAGCCTATGGGCTTCTTTTCGTATGGCAGATCGACAAGCTTCCAAGTTTTATTTTTCATTAGAGACTTATACTCTGCATCCATAGCGGCGTTCCACTGAGGCTCACCAAGAGCATATTACACTGTTGCAAGTTCAATTTTTTCTATTGAGGAAATAAACACACTATCATCATCAATATCCATATCTTCTGTATCTCTCTCTGGATCTACAGAAAGTTCCTCAAAATATTGACATAAATTATCAACCCCAGTAATCTCTGTTGTAGATTTCTCCTATCGAGCCATGATGTGAGTACGAGGCCTATCCAATGTCAAGTCTAGTGGATTGGATAACTCAGAGTCTCTAATTGTACTTGTATACCACTTTGGATTCTTCTTCTATGGTGATGAAGAAGATGAAGAAAGACCTCCAACCTTGGATGAAGGAGAATTCTCAACCTTAGTTTCCACAAGGTCTAAGTATACATCTGATGTGTTTTCTGATGTGAAAGCCTCATCAAAAACTACATCTCTACTGATGTGTATCTTCTTGGTTAAAGGATAAATCAATCGATAACCCTTGGAGTGCTCATCATACCCAAGAAGAATGCACTTCAATGTTTTATCATCTAGATTCTTCCTCTTTTTTTTGGTATGTGCATGAATGCTTTACAACCAAAAATACGTAAATGAGATATGGAGGGTTTCTTGCCACTCCATGCTTCCTGTGGAGTCATTCTTTGTAGGGCCTTAGTGGGTGCCCTATTCAACAGATATACTATTGTGGTGACAACTTCTACCCAATATTGTTGCCCAATTCTAGCTCCTGTGAGCATGCAACAAACCATTTCCATGATGGAACGGTTTCTCCTTTCAGCAATTCCATTTTGCTGAGGAGTATAAGCAGTAGTCAATTTTTGTGTGATCCCATTTTCATTTAAGAACTCAGAAAATTATTTAGATGTGAACTCCCCCCCTCAATCTGAGTGGAGGGTCTTTATAGAATTCCCTGGCTTCTTTTCAACAAATTTCTTGAATTGTTGAAAGAAGCCAAATGCTTTAGATTTTAGTTGAAGAAAGAATACCCACATATTTCATGAGTAATCATCCATGAATAAATGAAAATACCTCTTACCCCCACAACTATTGGGAGTTAAAGGACCACATAGATCAGTGTGAACCAACTCCAGAGGTTTATTTGCTCTTGTAGAGCTCCTTTCAAAAGGCACTTTATGCTGCTTTCCTGCCAATTAGTCAGAGCAAATTGGCAATGTGGTAGAAAGGGAAGGAAGACCCTTTACCATTTCATACTTACTTAACTCAAGTAAGTAACCAGAACTCATATGTCCATATCTCTTGTGCCATAGGGAAGTTGCCTCTTTGTAGAGACAATCATGGCTACATCTAGAGAAGAGATAGTATCTAGGGCAAATAAGCCATGCTTATATGAAGCGGTTGTAATGTTATTACCCCTCTTGGTGATAGAACAACACTTCTTGCCCCCCTCAACACTAAAGTTTACAACCATATTTTTATCCAGAATTTGTGTGACTGACAACAAGTTGTTTGCAAATCCTGGAACATAGAGAACCTTCTCAATCTGGAACTTGCCATTAGGAAGAGTAACAAAAACTATTCCTTCTCCCTGAACCTTGTAGGTTTTATCATCAGCAATAGTGATAGGTTTACCCTCTTTGGCCTCAAAAGACTCAAACCATGATTTGTCACCAGTCATGTGGTTACTAGTTCCAGAATTGACATACCAAATAGGATCCATCTACTTGGATACTATGGTAGTCATGAGCACTTTGTGTGATCTTTTAGAATCCATGTCATATTCCTCAACAACAACATTCACTTGTTGTTGTTTGTTCTTTTGTGGTTTGTTCTGGCCTTTTTGTTTTGATTGTTTATTCTTATGCCAACATCTGTTTGTATCATGACCTTCTTTGTCACAAATCTTGTAATATCTCTTTTTATATTGAGGTTGAGTTTGTTTCCCTTTTGAATCCTTTTGATAACTACCTCCCTTCGAAAAATTACCCTTCTTATTTTGCCCCTTCCTCTTGGTGTATAGGGCAGTGTTAGAAGAATCATCTCGCTGTAGTTGGCATGCCTCCTCTTATTGAAGCATATTTACAAAATCAACATAGGTAACTTGTCTCACATGAAGTGAGGTAATAAACACTCTAAAATAATCCATAAGAGATCTCATTGCCATTGAGGTAAGGAGCTTATCATCAACTAGTGCTGCTAAGGAATTCAATTTTCCTTTCAACTCAAACACTCTGCAAAGAAATTTTTCAATCGTCTCTCCTTGTTTCATGCTTAGACTGTGTAATTGAGACTAAATAAATAGAATGGTGGAGTCATTCTTCCCTTCATATATAGTTTTAAGGGCATCCCATACCGCTTTACTATTTGGATAGTCAACAATATGAGGTTGAACTTCATCAGAAACAACAAGCAAAATGAGCACATTTGCTTTGCTATCTTTCTTGTCAAAGTCTTTCTGATCAACAGATGGAGTTATGGCTCCAGTTGAAGATGAAAGTCTTACTATTGTTCCAGACACAATTTCCCAAAGATCATCCATCTCTAGGATTGCCTTCATTTTGTTTTTCCATGGTGTATAATTTAGACCTTTCAATAACTGATGAGCATCAGTCATTAGTTTTGCAGACATTGTGAAGGTTCCTTATAACACCAAATGGTCGCCCCTTCAATATACCTTAATGTCAGGTTGTTATACCGTATAAAATACCTGCACTTACATGAGGGAGACTATAGGTATTTTAAAAAATCATAAAAATTACTTGCCCTTACGTGAGGGAGACTGTATGTAATTTTAATGATTATATGATACGTGGTACTTAGGCAGTACTGAAATGGAATCACCTCGTTGATGGAACTGACCTTAAAAAGCCTTTAATCCTCATGTGTGGGGCGTAACTTCCCCTAAACACTTTGGATATCTGAACTTTCATATGGATTTAAGCCTAAACACGAGAGTGATTGGGGTAGTGGATGGAGTAAAAAATAGCAAAATGGCAAACTTATCTCTCCCCGATGATTAATAGAGAACAAGCTCAGATGTCATTGTGGTAGCTATATTAGGTTATGGATACAGTAGCGCAATCATGACAGCTTTACCTGTAAGTGTTAGCCAGAGGTATCATAAATATCAAACGCTGGAGTGCAATAAATTGCACAGATGGGTTTTAATTATTCCAAGGACTTAGGGAGTGTTTGATTTTAACTTAAATGATGTAGTGCAAAATAAGGAAAAAATGCAACATACAACATAAAAGTGCCCACAAAAATAACCCACTAGGTGTCGGGCACAGCCGAAAATGTACCTTTACAATAATGCCAAACTTTGCTTTTTCAAAAAATTACTCTCAATCCCCCCTTTATTTTAAAAAAAAAATCACTCCCCCCTTAAAAATTTTACTTTATAAAGCATTTTAAAACATTATTTTATAATCAAAGTTATAAAAAAAAAAACTTTATTCTACATAGTAAAAAAAAATTATTTAAAAAAAAATAACCTTTAAACTATGATAAAATAAATTAAAATTATATTTAATTTAACTTTTATTAGAGAATATTAAAAAAAAACTTTAATAAATAAAAAAAAATTATACCTTTGAGTGGGGGGGGGCGGTCGACGGGACTCGAACCCATGACCTGAGGGCTCCCAAAGCCCTTACCACTCGGCTCACAACCTGTGAGCCAGTGGGCTGATCCAAGAACTATTCTCAGTGCCTTCCTCCTTAAACAGCTTCGACGCACCTTTTTAAGAACGTGTGAATGCTCTACCACCTCGAGCAGAGCTCGGGCGATGAAGAGGAGCGACAACCGGTGTAGCTCAGGAGTGGAGCACTAGTGGCAGCAGGGTGGCGCTCGGGTGGCGAGCGAACAAAATCCTTTTTTTCAACCAAAAACTTGCCATAGATGTATCAAAATGATGCACAGAGATCACAGAGGAAGAATAGAACAATTTGCAACCAAACCAAGTGGAGAAAACTGCTCAAAAACATCTGTCTAATTTTTCCATTGACATCGTTAAGGAGGAAAAAAATACTTTGAGGAAAGATCAGAGAGCTAAAATAAAATTTCAATCCAGCGAAATGACTCGGATTTTACCTCATTCTCCAAGAAAATTTGCAGATGTTTGATCTACCGACCTCAAAAGTAAGGAAAAATACGTCTTGGTTTATGCAGTTGATGCAGGTGATGACATATTCACAAATTCGAGCATTTGTATTTTAGGACTCAATGTCCCACATCGAGGGCACAGTGACTTCGTTAGGAGTTTAAGAGGGTTTCTCCTCCATAGAGGAGTATCTCCTCTCGGGGATTCCCACCCGATAGGTTGTGAGCTCTCCTCTTGCGCTTGGCTAAGCGGCCTTGGTGTTGGTCGTCGAGCTTCTTCATGAGCCTTCGAACTCTGCTTTGATCTTCAACCCTTCTTTGCCTCGTTTGACCTTCAACCGTGCTTCTTTGATCTGTTGACCGTGCTTCTTTGAATTCCAACAATTGAAATAATTGCCTCGAAAAATAATTGTGATCTCGCTACCAAAAAGCTCAGCCTTGAAAAATAACCTACAATAAAAAAAACTCTTCCTCAACTGCTTCTTTCTCACGCTACTACAAGATCATTTAAAAAATGAGAGTGGTGGAGAGAGAGTGGTGGTAAGCTTTGATACCATGTGGGGAAGCGGAACTACAATTCAATTATTTGATGAAGTATAAATAATACATTAGGGCCAGGATTAGTCCGAAGGTTGTGGAACCACCCGAGACCAATATAGGCATAGTTGTAAAAAAATAACAACTAGCCTAAATTAACAATTCTAACAATATAAGATCGTTAGGATTGAATTAAATAAAGAAAAAAATATTGAAATATATTCTAACAGATACGACTATCAGAATGTCTCGCTAGGAGGATTGGATCCTTATGTGCATGATGCATGCAACGCTTAGCAAAGAAGCGTGCGAGGTTGGAAAGATCCTTAGGAGAACATCGGAGGTGTTCAGAGCCTCTCCATGAATTATCTGAACCATTAGCTCATGATTGAGCTCTATCATGCCTAGTCATCATGACTAAGCAATATTCGAGAGAAAGCCTCTCTTACTAAGAATTTTGGCCTTACAGAAGACTTAATCTTGATGAATTAAGCAAACAAAGTAAACAATGTGATTATCTTCTTTACATTTTAAAAGTGAGCCCTAAACTATTTGATGTGTTTCAAGGATTTGTTGTGTCAATATAGAAACTCTTATCATGTTTTACAAAACTTGTTGGATTTTATTCTTAGTTTAATGGCTTTCACCTGTATGCTCGTAGCTCAACAATATGGATGTCACTTCTAGACCACGTAAATCCCCCATGTGTGTCAATGAAACTCCACACCCGAACAAGGAGCACAGGTTCTCCCAGATCCTCACTCATTTTCCCCCAGTCAGCGTTATACCCTCCGAAGAGAATACATGCAAATTTTTTGGGGTACGAAAGGTTCTTGGATTTGGTATTGGTCTAGTATCCAAGGGTTCATAGGATTTGGGCCAACGAATGGAAATAACCTCCACCATTGTTGAACCCTACTAATGGCTAGATATGAAGCCCAACTCACTAGTGTTTCAGTGCCAAGTGGTGTATGTGGTTCGTTTTATTGCACATAAAAGAAATGCATCATATAGCACACATTCTCAATTTCTATATGCTATGCAAAATGAAAGAACTTTTTACATTCAGAAAATGCAAACTAATCTAGATGCTCTTTGAGACAATGCACATTATGATGATAATGGCCACTAATTGGGCCTCACACATGCAAACCAAACAGACACTTTTATCAAGCACGATGTAGCCTAGGGCAGACTGCAATCATAGGTTTGTTGTTCCTTGCAGCGCCTTTGTACAAATGTAAATGCTAAATGAACTAGGACATGATTAATTTCCCTATTTTAATTGGTTTATCCTAATTTCATTCACTTTTATGAATTCTATAAAAACACAGAGAATAAAAAAAGAACAAAGGGTGGAAAATTGGGCCTACCTCAGATCCTGAGTTGGTCTGCACTCTACTTTTTATTTTTTGTATTGTCATATGGAAACCATAGGTATGGTCTGTGGTTCAAACTGTAAACCATATTTTGAACCTACGGTTTAATTGTTGGCCCGTAGCTGATAGTTGTGGTCTATTCCTAAAATTCACAATAATAAAAAAGCATAGTAAGATTATTATTTATGCGGAGTTCCACTGTGATCAACTTCTGTAACCACCAGAAAGGCTCACACCCGATCGAAATCCTACTATAATGATTAAAAATAATACAAAAAGCATGTAATCAAGAAAGCATAGAAATCATGTCTAAACTATGCTAATTTGATCAAGATTAATGAAAATGCATAGAAGAAGATAGCAGCTAAGTATTGAATGGTCTAATTAAGTGAAATAAAGCATAAAAGCACATAAAGAATCCATTAATGTCTATTTCATGCTAATGTAATGAAATTACTCTAACCCTAATTCTACTGGTCAAAAAGGTCTAAAAATATAACTAATCCATGCAAATTATTAATCTAATCTAGTTAAACCAATGGAAATGAAAACAGTAAGGAGATTATACCTTTGTTGTAAACCGTAACTCTGGTGAGCGGTCTGCACTGTAAATCATGGTTGAAAGCTACGATGATCACTCAAATAGGTTTGCCCTCCAATTCAAGGGTAGTGGGCTTGACCTTCTTGTCCAATTGATGTTCAAGGGTCACCTTCGGTGTCCTCTGATAGATTTGGTGATTGAATTACTTTGAGGGGCCTTCGCTTACCCAAATGTGAACTTCTTGGCTCTCCTAGCTCCTTAGGGCATCCATAGCTAATTGGTCTTTGGGATAATAGCAAAGTGGCCTTCTCAAATGCATGTATTCAGTATGTAATTCGACAGGGCTTCGTTGCTCTCTTGATCAATTAACTCTCTATTGATAATTCGACAGTGCTTCGCTATGCGAATCATCTATATTCATTCCTATTTTGGAGGGGGTATTTATAGCATGTCCCTATGGCTAGGGGTGGCTTATTGGAGAAGCCAAGATCAAGAAGGGGTGGTTAGGATAGTTGGAATGGAAGCCTCTAGAATATTTCGTCCATTAACCACCTTCTTATAGATTCAATGGTCGTTTAAACTGATTTGGCTTGGATGAAGGCCAACTGAACTTTAGTTCAAACCATAGGTCTCAGTCATGGTTCAGACTGTAAACTGTAGATGTCATCTATGGTTCAAAATTTAGACTGTAGGTCTGAGCTGTGGTTCAGACTAATTAGGCCAATGAGCCCAAATTGAGTGGTTAGAACCACTATTCTATCTTGGAGTCTATCCAAGATATTTCATATGATCTTGTAGCATATCCATATGAGTAGCCACCCTTGACATGATGTGTTTTAGGTGTCTACGCCACTATAACCTCTAAGTCCTTGACTTGTGACTTATACATTTCTCGTTCATTCTTCAACTTGGCTGCGTAGCTTCCCATATCTACTACTTTTGCTCCATGGAAGTTAGCCTTTTCTTCAGCAGTCTTTAGGAACTCCATCATCTGCTTTTCATGGTCTGAGGCACTCTTCTTCAACTTCTCCTTCCAATGAGCTTCTGCTCGAGCTACTGCCTGCAGTTCTTCATTATTTTTAGTAATGGTCTGTAGGTGATGATTGATATCAGCCTCCAGAGCTCGAACACTATCTTCCTTAATTTTCAATTGAGCTTGCTTTTCCAGGACCATTTCATTCAACCTTTTACTATCCCTCATCAGCTCCTCTATCTTTTTGGCTTGTGTTGCCATTTGCTCACTCTTTTTAACCAACTGAGCTGTCATCAGCTCCTCCTTTGCTTTGAGTTGTGCCTCCAACTCCTTAATCCTATCCTCTATCGTCTGTGAGATCTGTCACTTTTCCTCTTCAAGCGTGTTAATTCTGGCTTCAGACTCAGTTCTGAGGCCTGACAGATCTTCCTCTACTTTCTTTATTTTCTCTTCTCATGCAGCTCTACTTTTCTGCAGTTCTTCTTCCATTGTGGCCAATTCCTTTTGAGTGGCTGTAGTTTCCTCCTTCTGAGCCTCCTTGAGCTGATGGATTTGTTCCAATCCAATGCTCAGCCACTCTATCCAGTGTGTTAGGAAGTTAAACTTCCTCAGGGTGATAGCCAATCCCATAGCAACCCTCTTGTACTCCAACTCTACCGTATTTGTGGGATAGGTCGGATGATTGACTCTATCCAAGTACATCCTTGGATCTTTCCTATAATTTGTTACCACCCCTTCTAGTAAGTCTTCTCTTCCCAAAATTGTTGTTACCTCTTCCCTGGGTAACCTCCATGGATGTTGTGCATGAATATCTGCTATCTTCCTCGTACGCTCCGCACTGCTCACCCATTCTATTATCTTTTCCAATTCGAGAGACACTTGTTCTTCCCACAACTTCAATTCTCCCACATGGCCGATGCAAAATTCTAGTCTGGCACTATTCATGACATGGCCCAATTGAGAAAAGAAGTGTTCCACCTTATCATCTATTCCACGTGCCTCCTCTTTAGTTGTAATTCTCCTGAACCGTGGTATTTCCAGAAGATAACTGGATTGCATTCCTCATCGTTCTTCCTCTGTAGGAGTTCGTACATCTTCTTCCTCCATATGGTGGCTAGAGCTTCCCCCAAGCTCCTGAAGTGCTCTCACTGTATCTATCTTCTCCCGAGGTGGAGACTATTTTACAATTTTCTCCTCCTCACTATCTTCTATATTTACAATCTCCTCTTGAGATTGTTGTTGCTCCCCTTGTTCTTGAACCTTTTATGGTTCAGCAGAGCCCACCTGTTGCTCTTCTTTATTTTCCTGGGCCACTTCTTGTTCTGTCTTGCCCACTTGTTGTTCTTCCGTCACTTCTTCCTCCCGATCCTGTCGAGTGTTCATTGTGGTGACCTGTTCAACAACAAGTTCTTCTTTATCCTGTGATGCCTCCGTATTCTCTGGTGCATCTCTCTTACTTGAGCCTCCCATCACAAACTTGTAATGAGGCTTCTTCTTGGGCTCTTCCTCCTGAGTAGTGGTTATTCCTTCTTGCCCTATCTCAAATCCTTTAAAAAATTTAGAAGCATCCATCTTCTCAAACTATTGGAAGATTTGTAGAGATTGCACTATTCTTTCCACCTCCGTCCAATACAACTCATCCAGTTCCATCACTTTCGAGTTTGACTATTCTTTTTCTTGTACTTCTGGAATTGGTTTGCTTGCCATTCTTTCACATTGCTGCCTTCTTGTCATTATTTGAATTGGGCTTCCTTGCCTCTTCTCCCTTTCTTGAATGGATGGCTGCTCCTACTATCGTTGCCTAGGTGCTTGCTATTCTAGCTCTGGTTCCAACCGTCTAGGCCTTTTTCTCCTATGGTGTACATCAACATCTTCCTCTAGAGTAGTATCTTCTTGAGCTCCACTGATCTATCGCTCACTCCTCGTTCGAGGTCTCTCCAGGGTCACTTTTGATATTGGCACTGACTTCACCCACCTCAATATCATCGGTTGTCCTCCCCTGATTTCTCGAGGTGGCATCAATCCTAGAAATTGGATTTCTGCTTCTGTGACTACATTTAATAACAATCCAATAGCATGGAAAGTCATTCCAAAGTTCTTTGACCTCTTTGTTAGTGCCTCGTGCATTCTTCTTTCTAGAAAGGTACCCCAATCATACAAAATTCCTTTGGTGATACCCTCTGCATATTGTGCCATCCACATTGGTATTTTTATGGCCCTTATATCTCCTATCAGTCGAGCCATAACTGTATTCATAGCACATGGCCAATGTTCTCCTTTCAACTGGCTCTGTTTGATTCCATGTGTTCCTGCACCTGAGATCTTCGCCTCAGTCAGTGATGTGATAGTGGTAAGGGTAGTGATGAGGTGGTATGCCTCTATTGGATCTACCAATATTTTTACTACCTCCATGCCCCTTTTAGACAAGCCAAATGTCTTTCAAAATGCCTCTGCCGAAATGTCCACCTTCACTGACCTCTTGCCCACATTGACATAGGCAGTTTGGGTTGTAGGGTTATACGCTTGAACTATCTGTAATAGATAGTTATGGAAGAAGGATTTGTGGAATGATGGGATTTGTGCAATCACTGCTACATGAGCATCCTCGAACATCTTCCTCCAAGGATGATTCTTATTTTTCTCATCACTCCACCACTTCCTACAGGTATCTACCCCATGCTGTACAAATGTGATATTGGCGACCTCCACCTATCCCTCTTCCTATCCACTACTCAGATTCTCCTCTTGATCTGGAAAGTGTACCTCACTCCTCAATTCCCTCCTTGAGGTCCTTTCTTGTGCCATTCTTCCCTCTCGGTGTCTGGGTGGCATCCTTCTCGGATTAGCCCACCAATGTCTCTGTCCCCTCCATGGCCTATATCCTCCTCTCCTCCAAGGATGATTACCATGCCAATCATGGGACTAAAACTGCTGCCCTTGGTGTTGCCATGGGTATGCTTCTCTTTCGTGCAATGGACCTGGTGATCTCTCCACCCTATTGGCTGCAATCCACCTTAACCGACATCCAAACTCTTCCGTTGAGATCATTCCTCCAACATCTCGTCGATTAGCTTAACCTCCACTCCTATACTATTTTTGCAATCGAAAGCATACCAAAAACCATACAATATGCTATAAATCGTACAATATGCCCTTCTACACCCTCTTGTATGATTTCACCTTCATCGACTGCTCCTAGATCGTACACTTCTCTCCTTTCCCTATAGTTCGATTTCCAATCCGTCAGTCTTCAAACTGTCATATCTTCACCAAATCATACATTTGCAACCTAAAATCATAATGCTTGATAGTACTCTATACGATGTCTCTTTTTGACTACCTTCCCCTTTGGAATTCGTACAATTCTATATAATTCCGTATGATTACTTGAAAACTACCAAAAATGGCCTGAAAATCCTCCCAACTGCACTATTTTTCCTGGAAATCGTACAGGCTGCCCCCAAAATTGTACAGTACGACTTTTCAACTCCTAGGTTATGAAAAATTTGAAATTTTGGTCTCCTTTATCAAATCCTTCACCGACCCATTTGTCGGATTGCCCCGATCTACCTTTTTCATGCTTTTCGGGAGCAATTCCTCCACTCTTCTAACCTTGGCATAATTTATTTCAAACTGAAAAATTTTTGGCTGTATTTTTATGGTTGTATAGACTTCTCCTACCTCCTCACACATTTCTCAACTCACTTTTTTCTAGATTTCAACAATTTTAGGGTTTAAATCTTCAATATCTTGCAATTTCCATCATTCGGCTTCAATATTTCACTTCCCCAGACTCCCAACAACAATTTTTCACTTCTACATCCATACTTTGATGTATTCTATTGTACTTTGTTGCTATTCTTAGCTGAATTTTGAATTTCCCCTTTTCGTGGAGTAAAACCCTAGTTTTCTTCTTCCCAGGTTGAATCTTTGAAAATGAAAAGAACTCCCTGGTGCTAATTAAAAATGGGTCCTTAAAAATTCAAAGTGTTGGTGAATATTTGCTGCCCATATGGTCTTCTTCATTCAATTGCATGCTTTCCACCTTCGTCCTCTAGAGAAATTCGAATTCACTTGTACGATTTACTGAAATTGCAAGTCTGCCTTCTTATTTATAGCATTTCAAAACCCTAACTAAACCCTAATTCAATTAACCCTAAATTGTGCCACTTTGCACATTTTCCCTCCATCTTGCATGGATGATTGACAACTCAATAAAGATTTTTAAATTTCATATTTTTCCCTCACTTTTTCCTCCAACCGTTGCTTTCTCCTGCGCATGCCGCATTAAATGGGTAGTTGAAAATCATACAACATGCTTGAAATCATACAGTGTATGATCCAAATCATACAACATGTCATTTTGTATGATTTCCCATGCTTCTATGTCGATTTTGCTTTGTACGATCCATAATTTGTATGATTCCATCCTCACTTTTGTTTTGTATGATCTTTATACTTAGAGAATTTTTCAAATTTTCTCTCTCTGAAGAGGCCATTGTTTTCGGTTTTCAACCACTTCCTTCTTAATTGCGTCCTAAGGAATTTTCACAATTAAGGCACATTTTTTTTTCAATTTTTCTTTTTCTTTTTCTTTTTTTTTCAATCCTAATCTATTTATACTTACCTTCTTGGCAATCGTACAGTGACATTCACTTGTACGATCCCATCAAATTCTTCTCTTGGGGCTTCAACTACAATGTTCAGAGTGGTTGTGTCACCTATCGGTATTTGTTCCCTAGGCCGATTCCTCTCCACTTGTGATGTTACCGAATCCTCTGGCCTTCTTCTTCCATGTGTACAATTTGGAATTGTACAATTGCAAGTTGGAGTATCTTCACCTGGTGTCCCTTCTCTTTATTGTACAGGTGATTGATCCCTTGGTAGCGGTGTCCTTACCACTCTACTATCATTCGAGTGACTTCTTCGCCTATCCCCTCGAATCAATTCTAGCTCCAGACTTGGTGATCGGATTCTTAGTTGTCCTTAGTTTCTTTCATCTACAAACTATACTCTTCCCCTACCAGCAAGGCCTCTTTCACGCGAGTGTCTCCCCCATCCTATTCCTCTTGGCATTGGGTTTCTCTGCACGAATGGTGATTCCTCCCTTCTCTAGAGTAATCCTCTACCACCCCTCCCTCGTTGAGATGGTTGTCCCCATGTATGTTGCCTTATGGGATTTGGTAGGATTCCCCTCAATCTTGGTAATCCTTGCAGATTCCTTGTCCAGTTTATACAAGCTAAGGGTGTATCTCCTGGCCATCTAGGAGTAGGGGGTCAGAATATTCCTTGCCCTCTTCCTCCTCTAATTGTAACATCACCTCATATTTGTTTATTTTGTAGTTGAATACCTCTCCCCCTTCCTGGCTGAAGTCTTAGGGGTCTTTCTCTATTTCTTCCTCCCATTTTTTGGGTATCAGGAGTTATCTCTACCAACTCGATGTTGGCTAGTGGACTTCTACTTCTTCTTGCACTTGGTGATAGTTGTCGCAGTGCTCTGATTCTATGATCCGCATGAGCTAGGTGACGTCTCCATATTATTTCTTCAAAGTTTCTTTGTGGTGATGATGTTGCCAAAACTTCTCTATAAGCGTCAAAAAGTTCGTCTTAGAACTTGAATGAATCTGATTCTCTTCTCTCTGTTTCACCCAATTGGTTGGAAAATTCATCCTTCTCTCCAATCTTCGTACTTCTCTTCATTGTCTTCGCAACTGTCGATAGGCTATTATATAATCTTGTGGTCCAAGGTTGGTTTGAAGTCCCTGTGTTCTCCCCACTTGTCATTGTGTCCTTGTAACTGCTGGAGAATCACGATTACCTTGAGGGTTCTGAGGGTTCTCTGGGTGATTATCTTCATCACTACTTCATGTACTAGATTCCATTACAAGCCAAGGCATACCTTCGCTACTGGAGTCTATCAAATCCAACCGTGTGTTGCCTTGTGGTTTGGGTGATGTAGTTGCCTCTTCAATATCTCGCCATAGTATCTCCACATATTTGTTTGTCATAGGTGGATCACTTGGTGGTACTTGTGAGCTTGTGTTGGCGCCCTCATTTCCTCCACCACTTCTTGGAGTTAATCCTTCCACCTCTTCCAGTTACCTTTCATCCTCTTGTAGCCTAGCTACCCTTTGTTCTTCCAACCTTCGCATCGTGCCATCCAACTCCTAGATGATTTGCTCTCTCAACATTGCATTATGACCTCTCAACATTTGATATTCTTCTTGCAATTGTTGAGTCTGGACCCGCATTATTTGTTGTAATAGCCCTATCTGAGCCAATGGAGTAAGTCCTACCAATTCTTGATCAATAGTCTCATTCCCTTCCTCTTCTGGGACTTCCATTTCAAATGTGTCCACTCTATCTTCATATCGTACTATTAGCCGTATCCTTCTTCGACCATCCCTTTGTTGTGGTAGTTCTCTCCGTTCTACCTGAGGATACATTCTATTTCTATTTACTAGGGTTGCTTCGTCCAGCCTTCCCCTATTTCTAGGTAACAATACTATCTCTTGATGTTCTCTTTCATTTGGAGGAATCCATTCCTCGTCTTCTTCTTCAATTCGCTCGGTCCCATCAACAAATCTGACATGTACTCATAATCTTCTTCTTTCTCCGAGTCGAGGTACCAACTCCTATTATTCTATGGTTGGTCGTAATTCCTCCCCTTCTGCAAATAAGTGTGCGAGACCTATGTCAGGCTCCTCTTGTGATGGACCTGGCTCACTGTGAGCTTCATCTTGAGCTTTCGCTCATCTTCGTCGTTCAATATCTTCTGAAGCAATGAATAAACAATGTACCTTGTAAGGCTTCAACTTTGAGCCATTTACAGTATCGGGCACCTCTATCCCATTCAAGTTTTGTAACTTGACTGCTCCATTATCCATTACTTCAACTACTTTATAAGGACCAAGCCATAACATCTTCAACTTACCCGACTTGATTTTCCTCTTTCCATTAAACTTTAGAACTAAGTCACCCGGACTAAGTTCCAACTTCCTCAAATGTTTGTCATGCCACGCCTTCCATATTTTTTGAGCTATCTCAATTGCCCATTGTGCCATGACTCTTCATTCATATAACTTAATCAGTGTTGTCATCATTCTTCCAAACTTTCTTGATCACCCAAGCGATGCTCTACCGTGACTCTCAAACTTGGTATCAAGAATTTGATTGGTACCACTGCTTCCTGCCCATACATTAGTTGGAAAGGTGTGTGTTCCGTTGTAGGTTTAAAAGTTGTTCTATATACCCACAAAATGGATGGTAGCCTTTCCTCCCAGTCTGCTCCCTCTATTCCACAGGTTTTATATAGAGTAGATACTAAGACTTTATTTGTTGCCTCCACCTGCCCATTCGCTCTAGGGTAGTATGAACTAGACAATGAGTGTAAAATATTGAACTCTGTTGTCAGCATCTTGATAATATCATTAACAAAGTGTCCTCCTCGATCACTTGTTATCCTTAGCGGAATACCAAACCTTGTGATTACCTGTTCATACAAAAATCTCACTGTGCTTTTAGCCGAGTTATCAGGTAATGCTCTTGCTTCCACCCATTTTGTTAGGTATTCTGTTGCTACTACGATGTATCTACACTTCTATCTCTAAGATGTCTTCAATGGTCCTACGAAGTCCAATCCCCACCATTCAAATAACTCTTGTGGTTGCGATGGGTGTAAGGGCATAAAGTCCCTCTTGATCAGCTTTCCTGCTCTTTGGCAAGTGTCGCATGCTTTCACATGCTCCTTTGCATCATTATACAGTGTGGGCCACCATAGTCCTACTAGCAATACTTTTCTAGCAGTTGCATCTGGTCCCATATGTCCTCCTGCTAAGCCTACGTGAGCTTCTTTCAATGCCACTTTGACTTCTTCATCCATCACACATCTTCATAAGATACCATCATTTCCCATTTTATACAACAATCCTACTATTATCTGGAAGGGTGTTGACTTCATTATTACTTTCTTCTTCTTGGTTGTCGTCATTTCTTGTGGTAACTCTCATGTGGATAGATATTGGCCAACCAACTTGTACCATGATGGAACAACGTTGATGGCAAATAATTGTGCATCTAGAAATTCATCAAGAACTCCTGTTCCTATAGGTTCTCCTGATCATATCCGAGACAACTGGTCTACAATCACATGCTTCTTACCAGGTCTCACCACTACTCAGAATACGAACTCCTGGAGGGTGACAAGCCACCTGCTGACTCATCCTTGTATCACCGACTTATTTATCAAGTACAACAAGGCTTGGTGATCCACATAGAAGGCAAAGGGATTCACCAATAGGTAATGCCTAAAATTCTGAACTACATATACCATTCCCAAAGCTTCTCTCTTTGTTGTACTATAATTCCTCTCTAGCCTTGACAAAAGGTGACTAGCAAAGAAAATAGGCTGATCTAGCCTAAATTGTCCTTCTTGTGCTAAA
This sequence comes from Wollemia nobilis, assembly GCA_028583015.1. NCBI lineage: Eukaryota > Viridiplantae > Streptophyta > Pinopsida > Araucariales > Araucariaceae > Wollemia > Wollemia nobilis. The sequence continues at coordinate 16,194,342 of JAQPPZ010015100.1, forward strand.
GCACATCCAATTGTGAAATTTGAAGCATCAACATGGACATGGAATTCCTTATCCCAATTAGGGAAAACCAAAATCGAACTACTCACAAGCTTAGCCTTTAGCTCCTCGAAGGCTCCTTGGTGCTCTTCTATCCATCTGAAAGGAACATTCTTTTTCGTCAAAGAATCTAGTGGATAGGATACATGTGCATAGTTCCTGATAAACCTTCGATAGTACCCCATCGATCCAAGGAAGGTTTTTAGTGAACTCACATCAAATGGTTCTTCCATGTATAATATCACACGGATCTTATCAGGATCTGTCTTCAATCCTTCACTGCACACAATGTGTCCTAACAATTTCCCATACAGTACCATCAAAAAACATTTCCCTGGGTTTAATGATATTTGTGCATTTTTGCACCTACTCATGCATTCACTGAGGGTAGGAAGATGCTCCTTGATCTTCCCATAAATGGACCAATCATCCAAAAATGCTTTAAAGTTCCCCATTGCTAACTGATCAAATATATATAGTATGATACGTTGGAATGTTGTTGGGGCATTACAGAGCCCGAATGGCATTCGATTGTATGCATAGATGCCATTCTCCACAATGAATGTGGTCTTCAACTTATCCTCCTCGGCTATGCTAATTTGATTGTATCCGAAGAACCCATCCAAAAATGAATAAATCTCATGCCCTGTAACTTCTTCCAAGATAGAATCTATGAAGGGAATGGGAAAGGGATCCTTAATAGTTACAATGTTTAGACTCCTAAAGTCCACGCATATTCTGATCTTGTCTACTTCCTTCTTCAAGGTGATCACTATGGGTGAAACCCATTCACTATTTGTCACTCTGAAGATAATTCTTGCTTCCAACATCTTTTCTATCTCTGCATTCACTAATGCAACATACTTTGGGTTCATTCTATATGGTCTCCTTATTATCGGTTGAGCTCCAGGCATTAGTGTAATCTTGTGGACACATAATTCTGGTGGTACTCCTTTCAGGTCCTTATATGTCCAGGTGAAGACATCCTTATATTCCAAGAATATCTTAAAAGTTGTCGCCTTCAATACAGGATTCCAATCATCGCCGCAATGGATCATCCTAGGTTCTTCCTTTGTTCCTAGATTGATGTCCACTATCCGAGGTCCTTCATATTTGATATTTTCTGGCTCACTCGTAGCTTTTGCTACATTCTCGGGGTGTGCCAACCTTGTATCAATCTCTGCATCTCCTATTGTATACTCTGCAAAGCTTTTCGGAAATGTCCATTTCTCTTCTGCTTCTTTCTTAGGTTCCTGGCTAACCTTCGATTTGTCTTGTTTTTCCTTGATCTCCTCTGACTCAATATAGAGGCAGTTGGGCTGAAACATTTCGTACTCCTCCATTTTCCAATGAAGGAGTCCGCTATCAGATCTAGCTTCATCTTCGCTACATTCATCTAGGTACAACATTCCTTCTCCATCGGGTTCATGCCCTTCATCCCCTGAGGAATTTTTTGATTCATCTGTCGTAGCTACATCCTCGCTAACTCTTTGATTAGCTAGATTAATCATATATTTATGCTGTCCCTTCCTAAAAGTGATCTGATTCTTTCCCCAGTTGTGATTGACTTTGGCTACTCGTAGCCAGCCTCTCCCTAAAAGAGCATCGTATGCAGGTTTCTGCATTGTAATCACAATGAAATCCAAGACAAATTCTTGGTCAGCTATCACCACTTGTTGTGCGGTCAAGACTCCCTTTATCTTGATGCCATTCTGATCAGCACCATATAATCGAAAGCTTGGTGCCCATAGAGATGGAGCACCTAGTTCTAGCCATGTTCTTTCAGGTAGCACATTGACACTGGATCCTCCATCCATAATAACTTGTGTCAATTTGTGCCCTAAGATCTCCATATGAACTAATGCAGGTTTCTTCCCCACATCGATCATTAATACCATTGGATCCATAAATTGATCCTTCCACTCCTTCTCCTGAATCGGTTGGCTCTGCACTTCCATCACCTTCTACGGTTGTATTTCTTCCACCATTACCTTCTGTAATGCAGGAATAGCTTCCAATAGGTTTGATACCTTAACTTCTACTATGGTATCCAAAACCTGTGCTGCCAGATTTTGCACAACTATCTCCTAGTCTGATGGTTTCCTAAGTTCCTTATCAACTGTTGACTCTTCTCGCTTAGTCTTCTCAGCTTCCTCTTGCAATATTTTCTTTGCTACTTGCCAGCGTTGCTTTTCCTTTGTTGGCTCTAGATACTTATCCTTCTTAGCCTGATTCCTCATCATGGCTAAAACTTCTTGGGTATCCTCCTTAACTTGAGGAACCTCTATGTCCAAATAACTAACGTTCTGCGGGTTACTCGAACTCACCTACTTTGGACAATTCTCTTCTTTGTGGTTCCTCGGACCACACCATCTACACATATGTGTAGTGCTTGCTTGCGGTGTTTCTTGCCTCTGAGGTGCAGGATAATTTTTCACAAAATGCCCCCATTCCTAGCAATTGTGACATTGTATGATCGGTCTTCCTTCCGAGTCATACTGCAAACGACTTTGTCCTCCTTGTCGATTACCTTGATTCGGCCTTCCACCTCGTCTGCTGTTTCTATAACCGCCACTCGTTGCTTGTTGCATGCTTCCTTGGGCCTTCGGTTTCTCTTCCTACTCTTGGATTGACAATACTTGTGGTCATACTCTTGCATTATATGGGCATAACATTACTTCATGTCCCATCACATTACAAATGTGGCAATAGTCGTTCCTCAGACACTTCACATTTGTATGGCCTTCCATTTTGCATTATGTGCACCACATGTCATTTTGGTCCGGTTTGATCTTTTATTCTTTTATTAGTTTATCAAACTCCTTGCAAAATGATGCCATTGTTCGTTGTATGGTGTCATCTTCACCACTATCTGAATCATTCAACTTGGGATGAGACAAAATTCCTGTATACGTTTGTTTTGATTCACTCTCAAAATTCTTTGCATGCTTCAGTGCTTCTTCATATGTTTTTGATGGTACTGCCTTCATATTTTTCTTATACTTTGGGAGTAATCCATCTACAAACCACCACTTTACTAGAACATCTACCAGAGGCATCTGCATCTTATCGACTAATTGCTTTAGTCTACGGTTATAGGACTTCACATCTTCATCAAATTTTTGCTTTATCACATAAGTTTTTATCACAATGTCTCCATCATCCTTTAAAGGTCAAAATTCTTCAATGAATTTCTCCTTTATCTGATTCCAAGTCTGAAAATCAATGGTATTTTCTCTCTTCAAATACCAATCAATTGCCAATCCTCTCAAAGTAGCAAGAAATAGAATTACCCAATATTCTGGTCTATCTACTTCATTTGCTCTCCAAATGGTTATGCAAGTTCCTATATGCCATGTGGGGTCTTCCTTACCCTCACCTAAAAATGGTGGACATCTCTATTTGGCTACCCTATTAGCCATCTTAGGAGAGTCATCACTCTCACTTGAGGTGTCTCATGGAATCTCTGACTGATTCCTCCTTGGGGGTGTCTTACTCCCATTGTCATCAAAAGTGTCAATTTGAGGTATCTTATTTTGTCTCGCCACTCGGTGACCAAACTCTCGTGCATCTTCACTTAGCGACCTCCTTCACTGATGTGAGGGAGATGGTCTTGGTCTTTCCTCCTGAGACCTCGCATCCTGTTGCTCTGGTGCTTGACTCCCATCCTCTGCACTCTCCTGCAACCCTTCTACCACTTTCTCAGGTGTCACCATCCACTCTCCATCATCTTACACTTTTCCTGTGTCAACCCTTGCCTCCACGCTTGGCGGTTCTACTTCCTCGTCTTTCGTCTCTATCAACAATGCCTCAAAGTCTCCTTCCTCAGATGTCCAAACTTGCTCTATCTCTGGTTCTTGAGTACTATGGTCTGAGTTACTTGTGTTTTCCCTTTGAGAAATCCTTGTGCTCCTTCTTACTAGAATGTTCTCTCTTAGTTCCTGTCTCCCACGGTTTCATGCACTGGTGTCCATCATTCACCTCCAGCTTTGTAGTATTCACACTTCATCAATTTGACCCGTTTTAACAAAATTGCCAGATTCGATAAGGCAACGATACCAAATGTAGCACAGGGGTGGAGTATTCCCATTAGGGAGGTGTATTCTAAGGCTGAGGATGATCAAAATACCAATCCCAACTTGGTTGCCAAATCGTACAACCGTACAGTCCTTCAAAACTATCAGTTGACGCTCAATGATCAACTTGTACGATCATCAATTACATGCACTGTACGATCTAAAATCATACAATGACCTAGATTGTATGATATTACAATCAGCAAAACTAATAGACTCAATTTTGGAGGCTTTTGTACACAATTTTGTAATCGTACAAGTCGATTCCCCAAAACTGCCAAATCGGGTAAGTTTCTTCTAATCACCTATTTTACCAAATCGGGTAAGTTTTCTCTGTACGATTTGTATGGTCTAGGATGTATGATATGCATGAACTAAAGGTACAACCAAGGGTAAAATTAGTTGCTCTAACCTCTCAATATCTCTCTGCTCAATTTGGTAATGATTTGATATACCAATCAATCCTTTCTCCATCACATGCAATTCATCTTTAATCAGACTTGGGAGGGATTCACAACACTAATTACGCAAAGAAATCATACAACACTATCCAAGACATCTTCTAGGATGCAACCATGCTTTCAGATCCTTCCTTAGGCTTCACCAGTATTATCCTATGTTTAGGAGTTGCAACAATGCATAAAACTAAGTTAAACAATAATAAAAAAACACACATACATCAAGATTCCAATACATATCATCATCATTGCTAGGATCGTACATTATGTGTAATGATGTAGTTCTATTCCATTATAGCATAAATGTCATTACAACAAGGTTATTCTATCAATCTCTTGCAATAACTCAGATATATGTCAGCTATTACAACCAACAAGTACTCTATTCTACCTCCTAGCAACCAGACTTACAAATTTGAAAATGGGGCCTTATATAACGTTGCCTAGACTATTCCAAAGTGGTTCCTAAGGCAATTAGTTATTTACAACTACCCATGTACAACTGAATACATTAATTTGGCCTTTTACTAAGTTTAACACCTTAGTTAGCAAATCTATGCGCCATTTCACTATGAAATTACATTTCTCATGCATTTGGATGAATTTCGGTGCGCCTTGTACGATTTGCTACTGCCTTGTATGGTTTTTCCATCTAGGTTTACAGTTTTTCCATCCAATTGTACGGTTTGCTCCTACCTGTACGATTTACAAAACTTGGGCAAACTGTCACTTATGCCAAAACTATCAAAATTGAGCAAATCCCTTTTGATCACTTCTTCTTCTGGGAGGTGGATTTGCTTCCTACACCAAGAAGGCTCATGTACAAAAGGGCATGCAATGGCATGCATGGAAAGAGGTGCCACTTGGCCACCAGGGTGGCATGCACTGGAGGGGGAAGAGAATCTCCCAAATTGGCCTCCATTATGGAATCGGGTATAAAGATACTATGTGCTCTAACTTACGAGTAATAATAGGCAGGAATCTAACCGTTACTGGGCACCATTTACCCAGATTTGAATTTTTTTCTGTCAAACCTGCTATTCGTTCCACCCCAAGATGAATGCTACTATTCGCTCCATGGTGGGATAAATAGGTTTTGTATTCATCCCAGGGTGGGACGAATAAAAATAGGGTTCCCAATAGGTCCCAAAATGGCCTAAAACCTTCCAAAACCCTACACAAAGTGGTTAGAACCACTGTACACCTTATGAGAGCTGCCCTAGGGGCCTTGGTATGTCAATTCTTTCATTGCTTGTGGTAGCACAATCGAATTGACCAGATTTTAGTGTCTACAAATAGTTTATATGAAAACACATTAATGCTATAAAATAAAGCAAATATTACTAATGAAAATAATTAAAGTAAATGTTAATCATTATTCCATTTACCATTGTTCCACATAGGCTTTGGACTTCTTTTTTATTTTTAAGCTATGTATGGCTTCCTTTTAACCAAAGTTTTTTTTTTTCCTTTCTATCAAAGATAATATTTATCTTTCTCAAACTACTATATTTCTAGATTGATGCTAAATTGAAAAAATACTAGATTTATTTTTTCAATGAGTTTACACAGGTTTTAATTGGCTAAATTGTTTGTTACTCGATTTTCATATCTATAGATATGTTGGCATTTCCAAGATACTATATCCAATAATAGTCGATAGAAATCAAAAGTTAAGTTATTTTAAATCCAATTTTCACATCTATTTCTCTTAATATAATCTTATTTAATTTATATATATAATTTTAATTGGTTATATGGGATTAAACAAGCCCCGTCTATATTGCATCATGATTGCGTTACCATAGTATCATAGTATCTTGGAAATTATACACATGTTGTTTTGGAAAAAATTGAACTTTTATCTCCATCTTGAAAGTTGATGCATTTAACCAATTGACATCCTACCATTTGATATATTTATTTTACTATTTTTAGTCATGGTTTCCACTCATATTATATCATGGCAATATTACAATGGCATTTTAACAAACTATGTAGTGGTAATACAATACCAATCTAGCAATTATGCATATATTGCCTTATAAGATTTTAACTTTTATTTCCTCCTCCAAAGTCAATGTATTTAACTATATAAGCTCAGAGGAGCTTGTGATCACCTTAACTTTAAAATTAAGAATTATACAAAGTAGTTCGCTTACTATGGTTGTAGGAAGTATGGAGGACGTGGATGGAAACAAGGTCAATTACAAGGAGGGAAGTCATTCACATATTAGTGAAATACATTCTAATACAAATCAAAACATTATCACTAATATGTAAATGAAGTCAAGAATGAGGACTATCAATATCCTAATAAATAATAAATAATAATTAATTAATTAAATTGACTGATTAATATTAATTAAAGAATTATTAGAGAGTTGCAAGCTTATTGTAGTGGTAAGGGCTTTGGCCTCTCTTTGAGAGGTCCAAGGTTCAAACCCCACTCAATATAAGGGGACCAAGACCCCTCATAAAAACCTGTGTAAACTTATTGAAAAAAATTAAAGAATTATTCGTAATGATCATAAAATAATGTATAATTATTATTTTAAAATATGAATGCTAGATTTATGCTAGTTTGTATTAAAACATTCTAACCAATGCCACCTTAGTGCTAAAATAACACCATATTTAAAGATTTAGAACTTCTTTTAAGGAAATAGATCAACTTCAACACTGTGATGATGTTATAGGTGACATTGTGTAACAGTTTCATTACAGCCATGTCATCTATATTTATTTTTATTAAGTTGGGCCCTAGGTTAGATATTAGCCCTTGAGCATTAGGGTTAGGATTATTGTTGATTTAATCTATAAATAGGAAGAGTTGTGTGGTAGTTATAATTATCTTCTATATTTTAATTTGAGTTGTGCCTATTGCGCATATGAAACTTTGCCTTCTCTAAGTGGCTAAGGATTTGCATTGATTTGAATCTAGTATTTGATTATTGCATATTTGCTTTTATGACAATTGGATATGAATTATTATCATCATTTGAGTATTGTTATTTGGAAGATTATTGGATTGTTACTAGTATTGCTATTATTTTTAAAGTTTTTCCTTAACAAATGGTATCAAAGTCTCAATCCCTAATTTAAAGAACCAGTCAAAAATATTGTGTAAAATATTTCAACATCTTGGTTTTGTTTGAGCTACATGGAAATTCTATGTAAGCTTTGGAACTCAATAGGAAGCAAGAAAAAACAAGAAAATAAACTTAATTTTTAGCACTATGAAAAATTAGCCACACAACACCGTTGCAAGATTCGACATCGCAACATCACCACCTTGGCACTACAGCATCCTAAGTGATTCTTGGTCATGGTAAAATTACCTACTGATTTATGCTTTGAATGGAGAAATCTCGAGTGTTGATTTGCAATACTAAACTCCACAACACCAACAACCAAGGCTACAAAGATCTAAATTTCCTCCCAATGACAGATATTTACATAATACATATCCCACCTCCCTTCATCGCTCTATAGCAAAATATATTTTATGTAACCTAGATATTTTTTTTTTTGAAGAAAGTGAAAAGCTTATATTAATACAAAGAGTATATACAAGAGGGATCGAAAACATCCCAACCAAGAACCAGGAAGCAAGAAGCCAGCACAAAGGGCAAGAGGGCAGCACTTCCCAACACAAAGCACAAGAAGAAAACCAGGCGCGAAATCGCGACATGTCGCGAAATCGCGACATGTCAGCGAAATCGTGACATGTCGCGAAATCGCGACATGTCGCGAAATCGCGACAGCCAAAGCCAACAACTCCTGACCACCAACATTGTCGCGATATCGCGACGGGTTCTCCTCAGAGCAGTCATCCCTCAAAAAGGTCGCGATATCGCGACACATTTTCCGTTTGCCCCCTTTACGCCAAAAGTGTCACGAAATCGCGACAAGATTATCAATCTGCAACCAGTCCTCCCAAGTGTCGCGAAATCGCGACGAATTATCCTCATGATGCACAAGCTCCAAAATGGTCACGAAATCGCGACGTCTTTTCCAGAAGTCTTCAGTGCGCCAAATGTGTCGCGAAATCGCGACAGTTCTTCGATCCGGCTCCCAGGCATCAAAAACGTCGCGATATCGCGACGGATTTTCCCCTTGTCTCCGAAACACAAAAACCGTCGCGATATCGCGACTATTTTCCTCCTTGTTGCCCCTGCTCTCAAAGCGTCGCGAAATCACGACGGGAACCTTCCAAAGGCCGTGGCAACAACAATTGTCGCGATATCGCGACGGTTTTTCCCCTTGTCTCCAAAAAACAAAAACCGTCGCGATATCGCGACTGTTTTTCTCCTTGATGCCCCTGCGCTCAACGCGTCGCGAAATCGCGACAGAAACCATCCAAAGGCCGTGGCGACAAAACTTGTCGCGATATCGCGACGGTTTTTCCCCTTGTCTCCGAAACACAAAAACCGTCGCGATATCGCGACTGTTTTCCTTCTTGATGCCCCTGCGCTCAAAGCGTCGCGAAATCGCGACGAAAACCTTCCAAAGGCCGTGGCGACAAAACTTGTCGCGATATCGCGACGGTTTTTCCCCTTGTCTCCGAAACACAAAAACCGTCGCGATATCGCGACTGTTTTCCTCCTTGTTGCCCCTGCGCTCAAACTTGTCGCGATATCGCGACAGTTTTTCCTTTTGTCTCCGAAACACAAAAACCGTCGCGATATCGCGACTGTTTTCCTCCTTATTGCCCCTACGCTCAAAGCGTCGCGAAATCGCGACAGAAACCTTCCCAAGGCCGTGGCGACAAAACCTGTCGCGATATCGCGACAGTTCCTGCCAAGGGCCGCGACAGCAAAGCAGGTCGCGAAAACGCGACAAAAATCATCCTTAGTACAAAAATTTCTCATTGATTCAAGAATTTTGCAAGTCCCTGTCGAATCTCAAGGATTTTCCACTGTGCATGTCACTGTGTAGCTGAACTCCAACCTCCTTTTCCGCACCCATCTTTGCAAGGAAATCAGCCGCCGAATTTAAGTCACGACTCACATGGATAGGGATCACATCTTCTAATTCCTTCCAAAGGTCCTTGATTTGAGAGACTAAAATCTGTATCTTCCAAGCTTTCAAAGCAAAGTTCCTCAAACAATCAAGAGCGCCAACCAGAATTTGAGAATCTGTCTCAAGGAGTATCTTTCTGTATCCCTGCTTGACAGCCCAGATGGAAGCAATTTTGATAGCATAGGCTTCGGCTTCATTATTGGTGGCTCTTCCTAGACCCTGTAGTTCCCAGTAAAGCACAGTTCCAGCATGATCACGGCACACAACACCAATTCCAACATTGCCCGGATTGCCCTTTGCAGCTCCGTCTGTGTTAATTTTAACCCAGCCTGCTGGGGGGGCTTCCAACTGGCTATGTTCTTTCTAACCTGTGCAATAGCTCTCTCTTCCTGAGGACCCAGCTCAGCCGTAATTTCCTCATCAGCATATATGGCAACCGTCTCTGTGACTTTGCTCCAGATAACCTGCCATATTCCATCAAGCGAGGAGAAGGTCTCTCTAAAGATTCGAGCGTTTCTTTCCAGCCACACTTGCCACCAGATGAAGGAAAGACCAAGATCCCACCCCAGACGGAGGGCTTTAGATTTAAATCTGCCTTTCTTCCATCTTTGCCAGATATTGTTCCGAGTCAGAGCACCATTACTCTGGAGTTTAAAAAAGGAAAACCACCGATTCCAAATCTGACCCGTGAAAGAGCACTCAAACATCAAATGATCGACAGTCTCCTCATTCTTATGACATAAAATACACCGAGAAGGGCCAATGATTCCTCTGTTTCTGAGGAAATCGAAGGTGAGTATGCCATTGTGCATAAACTGCCAAGCAAAGAAGTTCACTTTCGGCCAACACTTGGAATGCCAAATCTTCTTCCAATATTGAACCGAAAATGAATGCGGGGGAGGCTCTGGGAGGATCTGATCATATCCAACCTTCACAGTATAAACCCCGAGGTTCCCATGGCCCCAAGCTAACTCATCCTCTTCATCTCTGCCCGTGAGAAACCGTGCTGTCAAGATGTTGGTCAAAATGGTTGCTAGCGCCGGAGGGATTGTGACCGGCCACTCCTCCAACCGCTTAAACTTCTTGAATTTATACTCACCCAACTGGCTAGTGTTGAAATAATTCTCAATAGTGACCCATCCCTGGGATTCTATGGCAGTTTTAATTGGAAGCAATTCAGGATATTCCGCAATGATGGGTGGAAACTGGTCCCAAGAGTCAACCCGTAAACGTGCCTTCTCCCCTCTTCCCACTTTCCGTAACAATTGGTCTTTAATAACTTGAGAACCCAACTTGAGAGCTTGCCAGACTAGGGATCCATTACCATCCAAAGGGAAGCGGCTTATTTCAGAGGGGTGAACTTGGCCCAGATATTTGCTGGTTAAGATTCTACTGAATAAAGAAGATGGCTGGGAAATCCATCTCCAATACAATTTACCAGCTAAGGCTATGTTGTTGAGTTTAGAGCTTCTCAATCCCAACCCTCCTTTTTCTTTGGGCTGCGTAACTTTATCCCAGCCAACCAAGGCCCATTTCCTCTCACCCTTTGCTCCTTCCCATAAGAATCTTCTGGCCAATTTATCCAACTCTTTCCAAATAGAAGGTGGGGCAGCCAGGATAGAGAATTTATAAATTGGCATGGCTTGGATAACTGACTGTAAGAAGGTTAATCGGCCGCCATAGCTTAACCATTTAAGAGACCAATGGTTCATTCTGTCTTTGAAGCCATCCAAAAGATCTTTCCAAATGTCAATTTTCAATTTCTTGAAGTGCAAAGGAACCCCCAAGTAGACTATAGGAAGAGAGGTTCTAGTGAAGCCCAAAATCTCCATAATTCTGTCCTGAAGCCTTTGATCAAGATTGAAAAAGACCACTTTGGATTTTTTGTCATTGATAACCTGATTGGAGGCCCTAAGGTAAACATTGAGAGAGTCTCTGATTCCCCTGGCTTCCCTGAGACTGGCCACTCCAACCAGGCCTGTATCATCCACAAATTGCAAATGAGTCAGAATTTCTGAACCAACCTTAATACCTGTTAACAGGCCTTGAAGTCTTCTTCTGAAGAAGAGTCTACCTAATCCTTCAGCCAAAATAAGGAATAGATAGGGAGAGCAGGGGTCCCCTTGTCGGAGACCGCGAGAAGCTCCAAAAGGAGGCGAGGGAAGCCCCTTAATTAGAACAGAATAAGAAGGCGTGGAAACACAGCTCATAACCCAGTCTATCCAGTCCTGGGAAAAACCAAAGGCGGCCAACATTTTTGACAGGAAGCCCCACTCCACTCTATCATAAGCCTTGGACATATCCAGTTTGATGAACATTCCTTTGTTGCCGGAGTTTTGCATTGAATGAATAGCCTCCTGGGCAAGAACCACTCCATCCAAAATCTGTCTACCCTCAACAAATCCCCCTTGTTCTGAGGAGATGAGGTTATGAAGGAGAGGTTTAAGACGTTCAACTATTATCTTTGTGATAATTTTGTAAATCACATTACATAAGGCAATAGGCCTAAAATCAGAGATATGAACCCCTTCCTCCCCCTTAGGAATTAAAGTGATGAAGGTGTGATTTAGAGCCTTAAGCATTCTCTTATTGATTCTGGACTCCTCTGTAACAGCCAAAACATCTTCCTCCAAGGTATCCCAAAAGGCCTGGAAAAACTCAATAGGGAAACCGTCTGGACCGGGAGATTTGCCTGTGCTCATTCCAAAGACCACAGACCTCAATTCATCTCTATCAATGGGTCTAAGGAGAGCCAGGTTTTCTTCTTGAGTGACAATAGGGGGAATAACATCAAGAACTTCATTTTGAGCCCCCACATCTTGCTCCCTATTTTCTGCAAAAAGCTTAGAGAAATAATCCACAGAGTGGGAGTGCATACCAGGAAGAGTATCAAAGGAGTATCCATTCTCATCATGTAGAGCTGCCATGTTATTCATCTGTCTTCTAGCACAGGCTGATCGATGGAAAAATTTTGTATTTCTATCTCCTTCCAATAACCAAGAATTTCTAGCCCGCTGTTTCCAGTAAATTTCCTCTTGGTTATCAATGTCCTCAACAGCTTTGCGCAGGGTATCATCTTCAGTTTTAAGTCGTTCAGGAATTATTCCTTCCCCGAATTGTTTCTCGTACCTCCTCCCAACGGACCATCAAGGGGGCTCTTTGGCAAGCTGGAAATCCGACTTATTGGCGTGCCTCCACTGTTTCAGTTTACTTTTGACAAAATGAAGTTGTTTGTGGAATTTAAACATAGCTGTCCCAAAAGGTGGACGACCTTCATCCCACCATTGCGGAATTTTCTCATGAAGATCCTCCTTTTGTAGCCAAAAATTTTCAAATCTAAACGGTTTGTGGTACTGCCCTGTCTGAGTCCCACCCTCCAGCAGGATGGGGGAATGATCAGAAACAGGGCCATCCAAAATCTGGAATTTAACATTCCACTTAACAAATGCCTCCTCTGAGACCAGAAAGCGATCTAACTTTACCCTCCTACAGTGTGGCTCCCTCCTCTTGTTAGTCCAAGTGAAAAAAATTCCAGGACCTTGGATATCCACTAAGTGAAAAGCCTGGACCTGGGCAATCAGAAGCCTGTCCCCCGGGTCCAAAACAGGGGTTCCACCTTCCTGATCCCGAGTAGATAATTTGGCATTAAAATCTCCAACAATGATCCAGTCACAAACTTGTCTAGAGGACCTCATGTTGTGAACAACTTTCCATTGGAGCCTCTGGCCATCAAGGCTTTGAGCCCCATAGAAATTTGTAATTAAAACATGCTCACCTGTGACAATATTCCTGAAGTGAGAAGTGAGAACACCCCTCCAGGCAATATGTTCTAGAGCAGTCCATTCCAGGGGGTTCCAAAGAGTGACAATCCCCCCTGAGGCACCTTGGGCAGCCACATCCATATACCCAGCGCCCCTCCAAATCCTACTAACAGTTTTACTCATAAGATCCAACGACATTTTTGTCTCTTGGATAAGCAAAAAGTCTGTTTTATACTTCCCTAAGAGTCTTTGAACAGCAGATTGATGGGTTCTACTGTTTAAACCCCTAACGTTCCAAGATTGAATAATCATTGAAAACCTTGGGAGCAGTAAGAATCAATTGACCTCACCGATCCTCCATTGATCAGCTTATCTCCTTGTGCTGTGAGCAGTTCCTTATTGGATTTTCTTCCCGCTCCTTGAGAGTTATTGTTTTTAGATCTCTTCTCCACCTGAGTGATCCCTAAAGCCGACCTTTCTTTGTTTTTATCTGCATTTCCCATAGTAACATCTTTAATAGCCGACTGTGGCCGGGGAGTGTATCACCAATGCCCCAGGGTTCTCCGGCTGCATACTCTCAGAGGGTGCAACCACCTGATCGGCAACAGGAGTGGATGAAGGAGAATCTTGAGAGTGAGTGTTGTTAATCTCACCATTCCCATCCACTCCCTCCATGACTTGGTCTTCCAGATCCAAAAATGACTTAAAAATCTCATACCGGTTGTTTGGCTTGAGATGCATCTGCTCCTTACCATTTTTCTTTTCAAAGCCATCCTTCTGAGCATCAGGACTTGGAGAAGTGTTGGAAGGTTCATTGACAGGGGTGGGCTTACCCTCTCTAGGGCGGCTTGGCATTCCAGTCGAAGCCTCCGCCTTTGTGCTCGAGGTGTTAGGACAGAACCTTGCCAAATGTCCATGCTTATGGCAAACTCTGCACCTGAAAGGTAGGGCCTCATAGTCTAACTGCTGGATCCAGGGAACTCCTGCCAACTCAAGCTCCACCTCAGCCGATAAAGGCTGGCTAATGTCCATTTCAACACATATTCTGGCAAAAACAGCTGTATTTCCCTCTATGGTGTCTCTAGAGACTCCAATATATCTGCCTAGGGAATTACCTATTATTTCTAGAACCTGCTCACCCCAAAACTCCATCGGGAGAGCGTACAGTCGGATCCAGACAGGAACAACCGTGGGTTCAATGCGAGGATCAAAGCCCACTCTCCAGGGTTGAACAAATAACCCTGCTGGTCCGTGGTTTCTCTTTTCTGATTCAAATGCTCTGTTTCTATCTGCTAAAGAAGAGAAACTAATAATAAAATACCCATTGCTTATTGGCCATAAAGAGTACTCACCTTGTGGCTCCCAGTTCTGTCGAACCCAGGTATGCAAAAAATTCAGAGAAGGTCGGATGCCCATGAATTTGCAGATCAAGTCATGGTTAGCTCGGTAGACAATTGTTTCCTCGACCAGCTTGGGTTCGATAACAATCTTAGGTCTGGAAGCGGATTGCGGGAGGCATCCATTAACGCGGTGAGCATTTGGGCTATTGCCAGCATTCTTGAGTAGCGTTTGAAAAGTAGTCCTCTGAGCTTCACCAGTGGAAGACGAGGGGTTTTCTTTCAACATCTCAACATATGAACTCTTTCTCCCCGCAAGAGGGACTGGAGGAGACCCCATCGGGCCCTCCCGGAGCAACGAACAAACCTTCAGAGTAATTTAAAACCACAACGCCAAAGTCTCTGGTAAGATCTAACGGGCCAGAAACCCTCGAGCATCGCCCGACGCTAGTTCAGAGGTTTTTCAATGTAACCTAGATATTTAGGGTTAACCTATATATAATAAAATAATAAAAAAATCTTATTTTTGTATTTTTAAATATTACATCTCTTTTGTCAAGATATGAAAACATTCACACAGTTGCTACAATAGGTACCTCATTTTTCCTAAGTCTGTCATATCGTATAGTGGTGGCCAATCCTCTTTCTTAACCAAATTTTTGAAGAGTGTAATGCTGAAACAAAAAAAATGTGAGCTAGCACCTGAGTTCTTCAATTGCCTATAGTACATGAATAAGCTTGCTACCCCTACTAGTTGTGTATAAGTCAATGATTGATTACAATATACTATTTATTCAAAGGATGTATGTATGAGTAGAAAAAATGCCAACCTAGAAATCCTAGTAAGCATCACAACATTTCCCTTAATATCAATAGTTTTTGACCAATGTCTTCTTTCTTCCTTAAATACCATAGCTTTGCCCCCACCCAACACCTCAATGTTTTATCCATTTATACCATGTTTTTGAATTAGGTCATGCCACACTAGCAATATAACTTGGGTACCCAAGCTTATCAATGGTTGTTATGGAAGCTCCACCAATATGTTGATCCTCTTTTGTGGCTTAACTTCAAAGAACAATTTCCCCAAAGATTTGATAATGGATATTCCACATCATATGTGGTTTATCCTATGCAAATAAAGTAAACAGGAACAATGGAGGAGTATTGGTATGAGTTCACAAGTCTTCTCATCAATACCTACTAATTGAATCCAGTGGTGGTGGTCTTAGTCTTTAGATTCTTAAGGATAAATTTTGGAAGGAAGTCGACATGCACAATTATTATACTCTTTATGATGCTCAATGTGTATCTTTGGCATCATAACAAAAACTCCAAGATTTTTATCCCTCATATAGACACAACTTCAACTTGCATCATCCTTATTACAATATTGAGCATTCCTATGTATTTTTCTATTTCAAATGGTGTTCTCACCATCCCCAAGATTAGGCACGTGAAGAACATTGTAACTTTCAATTGGAATGTGAATGCACAATAATGTGTAAAGATGAAGATTCATTACAACAGAAGCAACCAACATAAATAAGACAATAAGAGCAACCAACAAAAGTAGATGAAGCAAAATAGGAGGATGATACCAAGGTTCTATTTGCTCATGATCGTATGGGGTTCCAATATCATCACACTATCAAGGTACAAGGATTTATTAAATGACAATGTGTTAATGTGCTGATTGATTTAGGTAGCATACACAAATTTATAGATATTAAGATGACAAAGTCTTTGGCTTGTATATCAATACTTCAATTCAGGATAAATTTCAAGTTTTAATTGCGTATGAGGGTACTACCTAGTGTGTGGGTCGAACAACATAGTTAACATCCAAATGGAGGTTATACTTGGATGGGAAATATCTTTACCATAAACCTAGGTATTTTAGATATCATCTTGGGAGCACAATGACTATCTCAACTTGGTGATGTTACTATTCATCTACAAAAATTATATGAAAACTAGACAAAGAATTGAAGGGTCATTATCTTCAAGGAATCTAACCCCATCCCTCCAAGGTGAGTAGTTCACATAGCATGTAAAATATATTAAATAAATATGTTTGGGGTTTCTCTGCCAAAGCCAATTGCATGGAGGTTCTCTCCTTAGATCTACCTCTTATAGATCTTCCTTCAAATTTATAGAAGATTGTGGACCACTACAAGGAGGTCTTTAGTGTACCCATGGATCTCCCCTCTAAGTGCACACATGATCATACCATCCATCTTGTTCCAAGAATTCAACCTTCTAATGTGTGACCTTATTGCTACCCCCAATCCAATTGAGAAGTTGGTTTAGGAAATGTTGGAACAAGAAATCATCCATCCAAGCACTAGTCTATATTCCTCTTTGATGGTGATGGTACAACATAAGGAATACTCATGGCACATGTGTCCTAATTTTTTTCTCTCAACAAGATCACTATTAAAGACATATTTTTTATCCCTATTATTGTGATTTATTGGATGAATTACATGGTGCTAGATACTTTATAAAACTAGACTTGCATTATGGGTTTCATCAAATTAGGATTAGAGAAGAGAATATCCCTAAGACTATTTTTTGTACACATGAGGGTCATTATGAGTTCCTAGTCATGCCTTTGGGTATCACTAATGGTCCTTCCACTTTACAAAGTCTCATGAACTTTGTCTTCCATCCTTTTCTTTTCAAGTTTACCCGGTTTTCTTTGATGATATTTTAATTTATAGAAAATCTTTAGAGGATCATTTAGTTCATATTGAAAAAGTTCATCTATTACAAAGGGAAATTGTTTTTTTTAAAGATCCAAATGTTCCTTTAGGTCCATGAGGTAGAATACTTGGGACATATAGTAACTCAAGAAGTAGTCAAGGTATATCCTAACAAGATCAAAGCTATGCAAGATTGGCCCTTTCCCAAATACCTTAGCTAAATCCATGGATTTTTAGGACTCATAGGCTACTACAAAAAAAAATATCCACAACTATGACAAGATTCTTGCACCTCTCACTCCTCTCACCAAAAAAAGTACTTTGTTTGGTTTGAAGCCACTTCCTAAGCCTTCCATGTCCTCAAAGAAGTTATGCATACCACTCCTATTTGAGGCCACTCTTGACTTTAGCAAACATTTTCTCATTAAGTTTGATGCTTTCAACATAGGTATTGAAGCTATTTTGATGCAAGATGGTCACCCTTTAGCCTATGAAAGTAAGCAAATTTTAGGTAAGAATCTAGGATGGTCCACTTATGAGAAGGAAATGTTAGTTATTTTTCATGGCATACAAAAATAGAGGCCTTATTTGTTGGGGAATCATTTTATCATCAAGACTGACCATAATAGCCTTAAGCATTTCTTAGGGAAACGTTTCTCATGCCTTGAAAAAATAAATGGATGACCAAGCTCTTGGGTTATGATTTTATCATTGAATACAAGAAAGGAAAGGATAATGTGGTAATTGATGCCTTGTCTCACCAATATGAGGATGTTGTTGTGAATGCCATCTCTAGTCCTCTTCCACAATGAATTTTTCAACTTTGGCAAGATTGACTTTCTAATATAGAAAATATTCAAATCATCTAGAAAATGAAGGTATGGTCATCAATACATTCTTATTTCTCATATATTGATGGAGTGTTTCTTAAAAAATATAATGTTTATCTTCCTTAGTATTCGGCTATTAAGTAAAATGTTCTCCAAGAATTACATGCATCTCCTTTGGCTAGAAATTCAAGATTCTTGAGAACATACCAACAGGTGAGGCAATCATTTTCTTGAAAAGGATTAAAAATAGATGTTAGGATACTTCTGAAATAATGTGAGGTATGTCAGCATAACTAAGGGAAAAAAAATTAAATATCCTAGAATGTTGCAACTCTTGCCTATCTCTAACTGGTAATGGGAGCACATATCCATGGATTTCATTGAGGGTCTTCCTAAATCAAAGGGAAAAATAATGACCTTTGTGATAGTATATCACCTTTGAAAGTACGTTCATTTTTTTGCATTACAACATTCCTATTTAGCAAGTAAGGTGGGCAAGGCATTTCTTGATTATGTTTTTAAATTACACGGTATGTCCAAAACCATTGTGATAGATTGTGATCCTGTCTTCACTAGCAAATTTTGAAAGGAATTATTTCCTCTTAGTGGTACCAAGTTGAGTATGTTCTCTTTGTATCACTCTTAGTTAGATGGTTAAATTGATGAGGAATCAAAAACAAAATCTAGAGTTTTCATTGAGAAATATGTTTAAATAATAATTTGTACAACCATAGTCCTCTTAAAATGGAAGATGCTAATAAATTACTAGCCATAAACTATGATGAAACTAAAAATTATAAACCAATAACTATGTCATCATTGCCCTTTGCTATCATTTATAATTTGAGGATATTTCTTATTTGAATAAAATGTAACTTTAGACTTCAAAAAAATTATACATAAACTAAACCGAAAAATATAAAAATAATCATATACCTAAATGATGTCCTCATCATACCTCCCCACAATAGAAGCATTGAACTCCAATACTTTTATAATAGAAGTAGGAGTGTGAGACACCAAATGCTGAAAACATATCCCATTGGTAGGATGAAGTGGAAGCTGAGATGCCACATTATCACAAGACTGAATAAGGTCAATGATGCTAAGAGATACCTATGCTAGGATACAATATTTGGTCACAACTCTATTTCCAATTTGTGAAGAAAATTGATGAGGACCAAAGGCTTGTTGTTGAGGTTGTGGAGTCTGTTGTAAAATAGGAACTTGTTTGGCTAAAGGAGGTTGCAAAGAAGATGGATGCTCAATACTTGGAGAAACAAGAAGAGCAATTGGAGTAGTAGGAATAAGAATTGATTAAGGAGGGATCCCTCCTTGCAAGGAGAAGGTGGTGTAGTCAGTGTTGGTATGTCATGTGGCCTACTAAAGAATAAAGCAATATTGTGTGGCTAACTGGAGTGAAGCAAAAGTGTGGTATTCTTAAGGCCACAAATAAAATTTATTTTATTTATGTGATGCAAAGTGTAGGTATTGTTAAAAACATCGTATTAATCCTTCTTATCATACATACAAGGCTTGCCAAGAATTAAACCATAACAATCCATTGGAATCACATCACAGGTGACTCGATCCACAAAATACAGGTCAAATACAAAGTACACCATGCAAGTTTTTATGATGTAGAAAGTGGAACCATTATCCTTCCATCCAAGTGAGTATGGACGAGGATGTGGTTCAAAAGGTAGTTGCAACCTATCAATAATGGATTTCACAATCAAGTTCTTTTGCAAGCCATTGTCAATAATAAAATCCACAAAATAATTGTGAGTTAGGTGGCCTTTCATAACAAACAAATTTTCAGGGCCACCTTCACACAAAATATGAGTTATAAGGATAACATTGTTTAGTTTACTTTTCAACTCATCATACTCTCTATCTTCTCCTATGATCTCAATAGGACCATCTTGTGGTTCCTCCTTTTGAGATTGTACAATAAGGTTCTTCCTCTTCCTAAAATAATTAGATTCCACAAAACCTTTTCTTTTACAGTAATTACAAAATTTGTTATTAAAAAAAGAAGGAGAATATGAAGAAGAAGAAGAAAGGGAAGAATAAGTCTTCTTCAATAGTAGTAGTTGTTGTTGATTGAGCACCTTGGAAGTGCCTGAAAATCAAGATCCACTCAATTGGCTAGCAAATTTCTCCTCTGCCAATTGTGTTTGATTAAAAAATGTATCCAAAGTGGCGATAGCGGTATATTTCAACTTCCTAAATATTGATTTTTGCAGACCACTTTTAAACTTGATGATGAGTCCATTAGTAGAATCCTCTACACCAGTTAAGATTCTCAACTTGTTGAACTAAAAAATGTAGCCTTGGACACTCATGTTATATCCTTGTTATAAGTGAAGCCATTTGTAGATGAGGTCTTTACCATAATTTGAGGGATAAAATGTATCCTTCAAAGCTTTTACAAGTCCATCCCAATTTATGATGGGATTTTGATTGCATTGGTGATCAGTTATCAAGACCTTGGCTATACCTAAAAGCTTCAATTTGGCAAAGAGGACTTTATCATCTTCAGTGATTTTTTTGTAAGCAAACCAAGTATCTAAGTCTAGGATCCAATTGTTTAAGACTTTAGGATCATGTGAACCATCATAAATCTTGACTTCGCATTTTGTGCTTGCACAAATGTCATTGATTTTGATGTCACTAGGACCACTTGGAGCTGCTATATCATTAACTTTGTTAGCCAAAAGACTAACTACAACAACTAAAGTGGTCACTTGCTCTAGTAAATTAGAAGTCATTTGTGACTGAGTATAAGTCAAATGTGCCTACTAAGCTATTACAAGGAGTTACAAAAGTTTAACCTTTTTTAAGCAATTACAATAATGAACTTTTACAAAAATAGTGCTAATTTCAAGCACTTACAAAAAGCTTTTCTTAAGCTCATACATCAACAACAAAAAAGCCTTTGTTTGCCAAAAAAAATTCTTCCTTAAAAACCGAAAAAAAAATCACAAAAGAGGGTAAAACAACTTCTGCTTTTCACAAAAAGATCTTGTTTCATACCATTGTACAAATATTGGAAAAAAATTGGGCCAATTGAAAAAAATAATTGCACAAAACAATATTTTACGTGCAAAAAAAAGAAAAAAAAAAATCTTATCACTGTAAATTATTTAAACCTTCAAAAGGTTTGGTAGGCCACCAAACTTGGCGCCTTCAATAGGTTTGGTAGGCCACCAGACTTGGTGGTCCAATCAACTGGATTTATGGTAGCAAAGTCAATCTACCTTAGATGCCTTCTGTTCCATGCATGTGGGATTAAGTGCTCCAAAGACTTCTCCACTGACAACACGCTGCCATGTGGCACCGTCTAAGTAGATGTTTTCTAGAATGCATTATTTTCCTCCTTCCAATGGTGAAGCAAACATGTCGAACGACTTGTGGGTTCTCGCGGCATAAGTCAGGCACAATTTTTTTTGGTCCCTTCAATCAACAGGGGTGCTCTATTCTGTCTTCTCCTCTGTCGAACAGGGTTACGAAAAACAGGTTTCGACCATTAAATCACGTCCAGGCGGTGGTCGTGTAAGACTCCTATCGAAACTAGAGTACTCCATGAGATTTCATTGTGGTGCCAAGCCACACAAGGTTCGACGGACGATGATCACTTCAAATGGACGTCAATCACTTGCTTGCGCAATTTGTTCCTGCGTGTCAATAGAACCAGCGTACTATGTCACAGTGCAAAATAGGAAGTTCTCATCAAAAAAGAGGGTCGCTTGTCTTCAAAAAATCAAAGGCCTCGAATGGTGTACCATGTGGACGATGGTCGCTTTTCCTATGCTTTGGAACTGTAATAGATCTTCAGCCTTCGAGGAACTAAAACCAATGGGTCGATCTTATAATTCGACGTCAAAGGGGGGTTCGATGGCTTCGGCCTGACTTTGTCCAGATAGAATATTAAAATAACAAAATAACCTTCTTAAACATGAAAATCTACATAAACTTTAGCTCAATTAAGGGACCCAATCTTAGCATTTAACAACTAAGGCTTGAAAATAAGGCAAACACATAGAAATGATAAATTGTCCTTATTTCAAACTTACTTTCTTATGCAAACTACGAGCTATCAAAAGCTTCTAAAAGGTGTCTATATAATAATATCGCAACATAATCAATATCTAAAACTAAGTAGATTTAATCCAACCTAAAACTGATCTCTAGTTTTGATATGAATAATGAGAAATCAAAAATAGAAGCTAGAGTTTTCATTGTGAAACATGTTTTAAAAAGCATTTGTACAACCATAGTCCTCCTAAAGTGGGAGATGTTAACAAATTGCTAACCATAAACTATGACTAAGCTAACAATTACAAACCAATGACTGTGGTCATTGCCTTTTGTTGTCATTTCTAATTTGTTGATTTTTCTTATTTGAATAAAATCTAAATTTAGACTTTATAATTGATTAAACATAAACTAAGAGTAAAAACATAAAAATAATCCTATGCCTAAATGATGTCCTCATCACAAATAGAGGTTGTTAATAAATACTTGGGTACTTACCTTTGTTGTTTTTCTCAAGAAAAACAATATCATTGGGTTGAGTGGCTCTCATGATTCAAATGGTGGTACAAAACTTTTTACCATTCATCCCTCAAGATGTTCCCATTTGAAGCATTGTATGGTCAGAAACCTCCATCAATAGAAAAATATGTTCCAAGTTCCTCCAAGGTGGCATAGGTAGATGATTTGTTACAACAAAAATGACTTGTGCTTTAGCTTCTTAAAGATAATTTGACCCAGGCCTAGAACTACATGAATCAACAAAAAAATTTACACCATTTTGAATGACAACTAAATGTAGGAGATATGGTCTTTTGTGCCTACAACCCTACAAGCAATTTTCCTTGAAGACTAAGTCTAGTCAAAATTTGACTCCTCAATTTTATGGGCCCTATAAGGTGGTTCATTGCTAATATGAAACCAAACAAGCCTAAAATCTTATTGATTTTCTATTATTACCAAAACAATTTTATAGAAATTTATAAATCACTCACAATGGTAAAACCATTGGACAAAAACCATGAGCGACCAACAAGATAAAGTTACATATGATAGATGCCCTTTTTTTGTAGGATAAGGCTAGAAGGCTTGACAAAAAAATTTTAGAACATATTAAAGCCTAATGAATTTTAATTAAAACCTATTAACTAATCCTAAAGCTTAATAAATATAATATCTCTATCATTCTTCCCAACAACAAAAGCATTCGACTCCAATAAGTACAAAAAGGGAGAAAAGCTTGAAGAGCACAGGATTCCACTAGATTGACCTAAACACAGGAAGACGGGTCACCTAAACTTTGATGCTTTATTAGCCTAAGCAAGTCTTCACAAAACTTAAAAATATTGATTCCACTAGATTGAACTCAAAAAATGATTTCCAATGAGTATATATAAGTCTATATTCGGGACTAGATGGAGCCCTCGATTTGTGAAAACAAAGAGTGTCTCACTAGTAGCAAAAAAACAGATGAGTATTTTCCCCTCCAAGCATATTTTAAGGGAATATTCCACTATTCTAAAATTTTATATGGTTCATGTCTTGTTCAATTTGCATTTAATTATATGCGAAAAAGAATATAGAAGGCTTTAAAGAACCTTCCCACTCTTCAGGTGCGATAATGGACATTGACCACTATGCACATGTAAATTTTGGAGGTTGTCAAGGCTAGAACTACCTAGAATGACTAAAGGTAAATATTGACGAACTCAAGGAACCTATCATTAACATGAGCTATCTACATGTCATTTTAAAAGGAGGTGTTACAAGAAAATTATCCAATTATTGATGAGAAGAAAACTTTGATAGTCAGCAAGGAGTGAGCACTATGCTCTATGGTGACATCCAATTGTAGATGCTGGAGGAGGTGCCTACTCTCACCATGAAAATATCCAGTAGGAGTGCTTTGTTGGTAGGAGTTCACATGTAGGAGGAATCCATGTTTCTCCATAGAAAGACGATACCATGCCAAGGGATACAAAGTCGATCAATGCCCAAAAATTTGAACAAGTTTTGCATAATCAAACTTGTAAATGTCTTTTAGGTGTAGATTCATTTGGAGTAAAGTCAAATAAGAGACAAACTTATTTATTCAAGTATGGGAGTAGAAGCCCACAAGTGTGTGTAGTCATAGTAACAAGGAGAAGAGAAGCACACTTCACATTTATGGCCAAAAGTGCAGTAGTTGTAGATCCACAAAAGTCGATTGAACCAATCTCAGAGATAAGAATGACTATGTACATAGCAGTAGTTGTGGGCTTGTCAATTTTCTTGATATTGCATAGGTCCCCTTGAGAGGACCAAGGATGGAGGAATGCTTCAATCAATGACTCTGCCCAAAATTAACGTGTAGTTGGGAGTGCGTTGGGTATGGGGCTTTATCGAGGTTTGAACTGGGATATCCTAGATGAAAACCCAAGGACTTACCATTACAGTATCCCTCACGGGTACTTTTCTTATTATTTTTTCAATGAGTTTACATAGGTTTTTATGCGGGATCCTGGTCCCCTCATACTAAGTGGGGTTTGAACCTTAGACCTCTCAAAGAGAGGCCAAAGCTCTTACCACTGCAATTAGTTGTTTAACACATTGCATTCTTAAAATATAATAGTAATTGTAATATAATTTCAAAATTTATGAGGTGTATTGGCTTCGTTTTGCTTGCACCCTTTGTTAGGTAATGGAGCCAAATTGATAAGAAAGGAATTAATTGCCAAGGAGTATTGTTGATGGGCAATGATCAACAATAGGCCCTTGAACGGGGTTCCAAGGGGCAACATTAAATATTTAATTACCATTAAATATTGTTGATGGAGAAATTTTTTATTGAAAATTTATGGTTGGCAATTTAACTGTATTTTCTTGGTGAAAAACACTTGTCATAAGAATGTGATAAGCGTATGGGTGGTTATCAGCCCATGTTTTTGGCTCATTGTATTCCGACACCACTATGTGGTTTCGGGTAGAGGAAAAGCCATGAATCTCTATATATTTTGTACTGTAAAGATTGCCTCTATGGCGGAATGCTCTTTTCTGGTTTGGAGGAAGAGAGGGGAGGAGACATTGTACAAGAGGAGAAGATTGTTGTATTGTTAATAATACAAAGGACTGATTGTTTCTCCATGGATGTAGGGTACACTGCCCGAACCATGTATATCTTGTGTCTCTTACATTTGTGTGATTGCTTATTGTTTATTGCACTACTTAACTAGGGTTTGAACTATTTTTCCATTGTCGCTATTATTATTTGTTTTTCTGCATAGGTTGTGTATTGTTTGTACATGGTGAATTCCTAACAACTGGTATCAGAGTTGTCTTGTTGGGAAAGGGCACTCACAAGAGAGTTTTCTGTTCGAGTGGGAGAAATGGGAGAAAGTTCGAAGTTTAAACTAGAGAAGTTTACTGGACAAAATTTTGGTATGTGGAAAACCAAAGTGGAGGATTATCTATATTAGAAGGATGATCTGTACTTGGCTCTGAAAGGGAAGACTGATGGTAAACCTAGGATGATGGATGATGATGAATGGGATCTGATAGACAGGAGGGCACTGGGGGTGATCCGGTTGAGCCTGGATGATTCTATTGCATACAACATCGGGAAGGAAAAGACCACCAAAGGAGCCATGGATACACTAGCTAAGTTGTATGAAAAACCCTCAGCTTCAAATAAAATTTTCTTGATTAGAAAGCTATTTACTATGAAGTTGCAAGAGGGTGGATCTATCCAAGAACACCTTAACGAGTTTTATGCTGTTATGGGTTCTTTAAAATCTGTAGGGCTTGATTTTGATGATGAGGTTATGGCTTTAGGGTTTCTTTGTTCACTACCAGACTCGTGGGGTAGCGTTGTAATGGTAATGAGTAATTTTGTGCCTGGATCTGGAAAGCTGGTGTTTGATGATGTGATTAGCACAATCCTCAGTGAGGATATGAGGAGAAAATCCTCAGGGGAGGCTTCATCATCTGGAGTAGCACTATCTACAGAAAGTAGAGGTAGAAATAGAGAAAGAGGAAAAGGCCAAGCTAGAGGAAAAATCTAGAACAGAGGAAAATCGAAGGGTAGATCTAAAAGTAGAGACAAAAGCAAGATTGATTGTTGGCATTGTGGGAAGAGTGGACACTTCAAGAGGGAGTGCAAATACAGAAAGAAGAATGAGGACAATAGTGGAAATGATGCTCAAGAGGTAAACATTGTAGGTGCAATTTATCAGGATGCCCTGATTCTTGCAACAAATTGCACGAGTGAGTATTGGGTTATGGACTTTGGAGCTTCTTATCATGTCACTTCTCATAGGGAGTACTTTGTTGATTATACTCTAGGTCATTATGGAGAGGTTTTGTTGGGCAATAACTATCCATGTGAGATTGTGGGTATTGGCACGATGAATGTAAAATTGCCAAATGGAAATATTTGGGTGCTTAAAAATGTTAGGCACATTCCTGATCTGAAGAGGAACCTGATTTCAGCCAGTGCACTTGATTTGGAGGGATGCAACACTACTTTAAGAAACCAGCAATGGAGAGTGACAAAGGGTTCAATGGTGATTGCAAAAGGTGAGTTGACTGGAACTTTGTATTTATTGCAGAACTCATCTTATTGTACATTGAACTATGTTGCTCAGGATGATGCGAAAGCATGGCATTTGCGGTTGGGTCATATGAGTGAGAAAGGGATGAAAATCCTTCACTCCAAAAAACTGTTGCCAAAACTCAAGGAGGTTGATTTGGGTTTCTGTGAAGGTTGTGTATACGGAAAACAGAAAAGGGTAAGATTTCTGAAGGTTGGTCCAGAAAGGAAGAAAGAGAAATTAGAGTTAGTTCACTCGGATGTGTGGGGTCCCTCACCGATACTTTCTCTTGAGGGCTACTCTTATTATGTTACCTTCATTGACGATTTCAGCAGGAAGACATGGATCTTCACAATCAAGCATAAATCTGATGTTTTTGATATTTTTCGGAAGTGGAGAGCATTAGTGGAGATTGAGGTAGGTAAGAAAGTAAAATGCCTTAAATCTGACAATGGTGGTGAATATTGCAGCAAGGATTTTGAGGACTATTGCGCAAAGGAAGGAATTAGGAGAGTCAAGACTACTCCTAGGACACCATAGGAGAATGGAGTCTCGGAGAGGATGAACATAACTATAATGGAGCATGCCAGAGCCATGAGATTGCATGCAGGGTTGCCATTGTTCTGTTGGGCTAGTGCAGTTGATACAATAATTTATTTGATAAACAGAGGACCTTGTACTGCATTGGATGGAGGCATTCCAGAGGAGACTTGGAAAGGTAAGCCTGTAAACTACTCTTTCCTTAGAGTATTTGGTTGTGAGGCTTTTGCCCATATAGATAAAGAAAATAGGAGTAAGCTTGATGCAAAGTCTAGAAAGTGCTATTTTCTTGGTTATGGTGTGGATGAGATGGGATATAGGCTATGGGATAACATTGGCCAAAAAGTTATCAGGAGTAGAGATGTGATTTTCAATGAGGATAGGTTGTACAAGGATAGGCACATAAAGGTTGAAGAGGATGCACCTGAGTTTGTTGACTTGGATGCAATCCCAGAGCATGGTGTAAAAAGACAACCTCTTGTTCAGATTGATGAACATGGTGCTCATGTTGAAGAGCATGGTGACCAAACGAATGAGCAAGTTGAGAATGAAACACCTCAAACACCCCCACCACCACTAATACCGAAAGGTTGGAGATCTACTCGGGTAAGAAGAGCACCAAATAAGTATTCTCCTTCTTTGCATTACATTCTATACACTGATGCAGGTGAGCTCGAATGTCTTCATGAGGCTTTGCAATTGGAAACTAGGAGCAAGTGGGAGCATGCTATGAAGGATGAGATGGACTCATTGACTCAAAACCAAACTTGGGATTTGGTTGAGCTTCCCAAGGGCAAAAGGGCATTGCATTGCAAATGGGTGTACAGAGTGAAGGACGAAGTTGATGGCAACAAGAGGTACAAAGCAAGACTTGTTGTGAAAGGATTTGCATAGAGAAAAGGTATTGACTATGATGACATTTTCTCACCTGTAGTAAAAATGACTTCAATTCGGACTATTTTGAGTATAGTTGCAGTAGAAGATCTTCATCTTGAGCAGTTAGATGTGAAGACAACATTCCTTCATGGGGATTTGGAGGAGGAGATCTACATGCACCAACCGGAGGGGTTTGAGGTCAAAGGCAAGAAGAGTCTTGTGTGTAAACTAAAAAAGAGCTTGTACGGTTTGAAGCAAGCTCCAAGGCAATGGTATCTCAAGTTTGATAGTTTCATGATTGAGCATGATTTTACTAGGAGCCAGAGTGACCATTGTGTTTATTTTTGGGCTACAAGAAATGGTAACTTCCTTATTCTCTTATTGTATGTTGATGATATGCTTGTGGCGGTGATCCAATATGCAGGATATTAAGAAATTGAAAAGGGAGTTGGCAAGTAAATTTGCCATGAAGGATTTGGGGGAGGCCAAACAAATCCTTGGCATGAGAATCACTAGAGATAGGAAGGAGAAAACACTGAAGTTGTCTCAGGAGGATTATGTGGAAAAGGTGCTTAAGAGGTTCAGTATGCATGATGCAAAACCGGTAGCCCAACCTCTTGCAAAGCACTTTAAGCTCTCAAAGAAGCTATGTCCCAAGACAAAGGAGGAGGAAGAGTACATGAGGAAGGTACCCTATGCTTCAGTAGTTGGGAGCTTGATGTATGCTATGGTGTGTACAAGACCGGATATTGCCCAAGCAATGGGAGTTGTGAGCCGGTATATGAGTAATCTAGGTAAATCTCACTGGCAAGCAGTGAAATGGATACTCAGGTATTTGAAAGGGACTTCAAAATTTTGTTTGAATTTTGGAGGTTCCAAAGTTGAGTTATAGGGCTATGTGGATTCAGATATGGTAGGTGATTTGGATGGTGGGAGGAGCACTACTGGGTATGTATTCACAGTTGGAGGTACAACAGTGAGTTGGATATCCAAGCTACAACGTGTTGTAGCTCTTTCTACTATGGAGGCTGAGTATGTGGCCGTCACGGAAGGTGCCAAAGAGTTCATATGGCTTCAGAGGTTGATTGAGGAGCTGGGTCAAGAGCAAGGAGATGGGACACTTTGGAGTGACAACCAAAGTGCCATTCATTTAGCGAAGAACTCTGCTTTTCACTCACGGACAAAGCACATTCAGTTGAGGTATCACTTCATTCGATCAACAATGGAGGATGGTTTGGTAAAGTTGGGTAAGATTCACACTTCCCAAAATTTTGCTGATATGCTTACTAAAATTGTAACCAGGGAGAAGTTGAGCTTTTGCTCTACTTCGGTTGGCCTTAAGGAGTAAGGTCATGTTATGAGAAACTTTCAGTCCTAGGGTGCAGGGATGTTGCATCAATCTTGTCTCCAAGTGGGAGATTGTTAGGTAATGGAGCCAAATTGATAAGAAAGGAATTAATTGCCAAGGAGTATTGTTGATGGGCAATGATCAACAATAGGCCCTTGAACGGGGTTCCAAGGGGCAGCATTAAATATTTAATTAACATTAAATATTTAATTACCATTAAATATTGTTGATGGAGAAATTTTTTATTGAAAATTTATGGCTGGCAATTTAACTGTATTTTCTTGGTGAAAAACACTTGTCATAAGAACGTGATAAGCGTATGGGTGGTTATCAGCCCATGTTTTTGGCTCATTGTATTCTGACACCACTATGTGGTTTCGGGTAGAGGAAAAGCCACGAATCTCTATATATTTTGTACTGTAAAGACTGCCTCTATGGCGGAATGCTCTTTTCTAGTTTGGAGGAAGAGAGGGGAGGAGACATTGTACAAGAGGAGAAGATTGTTGTATTGTTAATAATACAAAGGACTGATTATTTCTCCATGGACGTAGGGTACACTGCCCGAACCACGTATATCTTGTGTCTCTTACATTTGTGTGATTGCTTATTGTTTATTGCACTGCTTAACTAGGGTTTGAACTGTTTTTCCATTGTCGCTATTATTATTTGTTTTTCTACATAGGTTGTGTATTGTTTGTACATGGTGAATTCCTAACATCCTTTTTATTTTCTTTATATTGTTATTCTTTTAATAAATTATATGTGGCTTCTATTGGGGATTGCTCATGAAAATATAAAAAAATCACATTGCTATTAGGTCAATTAGACCATATCTTGCTTAGCATTGTATTTGACAAAGGAAACTAAATCTTTCATTGATTTATACCATATTTGAATGTCATTCTTTTTTTAAAAAGATATAATTGTGTTGAAGTCCTTTCAAAATCTATCATATAGAATAAACATATTTGAAGCATACATATATACACGATTCGAATTTTCATAAATTTACTTTCCAATAAAAAGGACCAACCTAATTATTTTTTGTTTCTAGCATTTGTCCATCCCATTTATGATTGTCCCTTATTGCAATACCTTTTAAATTTTCTATAGTTAAATCATTACACAATCCCCCATCTTCCAAATAATTTTAAATTGACGCTTACATCTTCACTATTTATTATTGTTCCTTGCATCGAATAAACTTAAAACTATAACTTGAGAAATAATTTTTTGGACTTAATTCATGTATTGAATATTTCAAAATACCATCATCATCATCATTTTTTATTCTTATTTGTGGGCTTATCCCAACTCTTTTTAACATTTGTGACATTTGCTTCTTACTTTCTAAATCAATATTTGTCTAGGTTCCTTTTCTTTGTGTCTTCTTTAAGGTTCTTCCTCTCCTTTTTTCATTATCACCACTACTTTCGTCATCATCAATCTCTTTCATATTTTCAGAATATTCATAATTTAACATAGGGAAAAGAGCCCAATACCTAAATATCGTATTGATACCTATGATGGTACTTGATGCATTTAAGGTTGGGTTTTGAACTTTTTTTAATCAATAGTTGAACATAAAAGTCCAACATCTTAAACAAGGAAGATTATCCATATATATTAGTATGAAATATTAAATTTTAAAAATAATTATATTATATAGTATATATTTTAAAAAGTAAAAAAAAAAAAGCTATAATAAGGTTATATTGTACTCTTTCTTCAAGTGATTTTTGTAGTGCTAACATTGCATTTACACAAAATTATTTAATTTTTAACCAAAAGCCCATAGCATTAGGGGATTTGCTTATCAAATTTGGGTTCTTCTATTTGTTACATGTAAACAAAATTCTTCAAAAAGAAAATCAATGTAAAATTATATCTAACATAATCCAATAGAGATGAAATATCGCATGACATTAGCTCAATTTGTTAAATTTCTCAACTTTCAAGGAAGAGAACCAGGTTCAAAACTTATCAAGTTATATGTGTATAGTTTCCCATCTATTGTATACCATTGTGTTCATGATATAGTATGAGGGGACCCATTTCAATCCCACATAACCCTTAAAAAAATTCAATGAAGACAAAATGAAATATATAACATGGTATCATGATAGACATGCTTTCTATAAATTTTGAGGATCTGATGTGGGACCATATGCTCTCAGTATACATGTAAGCATAAGGTGCACACCTATAAGATCCTCTCCCCTATCATCTACATATTTATGATGCCTTGGAGAATTTGAAGTGTAAGAGAAAAACGTGAAAGAATTTCCTTTTTTATGTTGTGCTAAAAATGCTGAAGTGCAAGGGGCATCCTCCATAGTACTTAATTTCTCATGCTACCATAGAAACTATGAATTACAATGGATATTCTTCATACAACTTTCTTTATTGTATTTCCCTATAAATACCATTGTGCAAGGGGCCAAATCTATACTGCTTTCATTTCTGTTGCAAGGAGATGATTTTTTATTACCTAAAGAAATTGGAGATGATTTACCTAGATCAAATTTAAACTCCTCCATGTCCTTTGATTTAAATAGTCTTATATATATCTAGATCTTTATTCTTCCTAATTGCACATGATAAGTCCTCATTCTAAGCATCTTCCTTAATTTTTTCTAAAGTTTACTTAGAATGAATCATGAAAAACCTTACCATCTAATAAGGTAGAGAGGTTTTCTTTACCACTTTTTTGGGAGTGAAAAACTTGTGATATAGGGCAACTTCTACTACAATATGATCTTCTTACTTGACCTTTGAATCTTATCTCATGATCAATCTTTTTTATCTCTTGCCCTAATTTTTCACTTTAAAATATCTTTCCATGCGTTCAATCTCATAACATTTACGACACCAAAATACAATATTTTCACAATTTACTTGTTGGTTCCATTGTATTAATTTAGATTTAATCTTAATAGATTTTGAAAAAAAGTATTGAAATATCCATGGCAAACTTATCCATGTAAAGACAACATACTTTCACTCAGTAGTTTCCCCATTTTGAATCAACTTCCCTAAGGTATTATCAATATTCTTCAAAAGCTCCTTATTAGTAAGTTGATATGGAAGTCCTAAAAACCTAACCCATACTTGCAGTTTTTTTTTAATTTTCTATATCCACATAAATTTCTCATTGTTCTCGTTCACGTCTCAAATGCAAGACATCTCCCTATTAATCCATGGACCATCACCCATTATTTGAATCCTATCCTGTACACTAGAAAAGATGTCGAGAAAAATATTTTCAAAGGAAAGTCATAGAATAACATGAAGTCAAACCTTACTTCCATTAAATACACCTTTGAATCTTTGAACAAAGTTGCTAATACTTATTGATCTCACATAATAATCCTCTAATTTTAAGAACTACTATACTGAACTCTATCATCTCATCCTTGATAATCACTTTTAATGAAACATCTATTGCCTAGTTGAGGATTAACAAAAAATATTCTTTTTCTTTAAATTAAGGAATCCTTAATTCTAATTGGGACATCTTTGCTTCTAACTAAGGATTCCACAAGCAAATTTCCTTTTTTGATACCAACTTTTTCCTCAAGAGAATTATTTGTTCTTTGTATTTTTCCAAAGATTTGGAACACAAATTCTCAAGGCAAGGCTCACTCGTTGCTTGTACTTTTAAGTACTTTTTCTCCTTATTCCCTTCTCACACTCACATTTGCATTGTATTTATAAAATAACATTGATTTTTGATAATATTATTTTTAAGAAAGTAGTTTACTTATATTTCATTAGACTATACCTCCAAGGGCTAGGTGGATTGGTAAGTGCTAGTCTAGCTGGGCACTTACCAAGAAGAGACCCAGATTCAAACCTTGGGAGAAGCATATTGCAAAGGTAGTACTCTGATCTGAATCCTCTGAGTGCATGCCAAACTGATGACGACGATACAAATCCCGAGCACCTGGTGGTCACGCTAGGCTATAAAAAAACGAGGTGAAATAAGTTTGGTGGATGCAACCCCTATAGTTTGAATCCTGCACTTACCAACTACTAAAAATAGTGTGGTTGTAACCAACTCTCCTATCAAACAAAAAAATATATATTTCATTAGACTATTCCCTACCCCCACTTTTGAAAAAAAGAAAGAGCACTTATCCTTAACCCTCTAATTTTACTTAAGTGAACTTGCATATTAACCCTTTAATTTTAAGGATTACTACATCATGCTCCATCATCTCATCTTTATAATCACTTTAGGTGAAACATCTATTATATGGATAAGAACTAACATAAATTTGTTCTTATTTTCAAGAAAGACATCTTTGCTTCCAACAAAAACTTAAATACATAAATTTTTTTATACCTAATCTTTCTTTAAAAAAACCCTTACTCTTTAAGTTTTTCAAATAAACAAAAACTCTTTAAAATGAGACTCACTTCTTGATTATACTTGCACTATAGACTCACTTCTTGATTATACTTACACTATACTCTTTATTCTATGCTCATAATCACACCCATTATATTTATAAACTTGTATTAATGTTCTATACTATTATTTTTAATATTAAAAATATAAAATTATATTTCATTAAATTAATTGTCTACCCCTATGTTATTTATTTTCTTTCCCATGCTCTTTTATCCTTTACCCTCACAATCTTACTTGTATTTTGAATGAAAAACTTATATATAGATTTCCATTTCCTTAAGGGGACGCTTAGGGGTTTTACCCTCTATTTCACATTTACCCTCTATTTCACACTCGTCATGTTCTATTAACATTTTATCCATCAATATGCTCTTAAATTTTTTAAATAAGTACTCTGTTAAAACAAGTTACTTATACATAGTTAAGAAAAAATACATGCCAGGATCATGTTATTGATGCTTCCTATGTATAAGTTACTTATAAAGAAAAAGAACATGTTAAAAGCATGTTATTGATGCGCCATACCACGATGATATAAAAAATCCATTTCTTTATCCATTGCATGGTAAAGTTAAAAAAAATTGTATTACTTTTATATAAAAATATTTTTTATTAATTTTAAGGGAAATGTTATAGGGTCGAAATTATAAAAATGCAAGAAAAGTGGTCTTCTGAAGAAGAATTACAGAAATTTAAGATTATGAAAACTTTTAGGAATATGTTTCAATCTTGTTAAAGGATAAAAATTATGAATTCAAATTTTTGTTAAAAAATATATAGATAGATAATTTTATAGGTAGTTTAAGATTTTTTATTAGAAATATGTGTTTTTAAGAGAAAATTATATTTTTTATGTAATATATATATATATATATATATATTTTTTTTTTTTTTGAGAAGTGGGAATTTTTATGATCTTTAATTTGGGTAAAAATAAAATTAAAGAACTACTTGAATATATATATATATATATATATATATATATATATATTAGTAATACTTTTATACACATTTACTAGGGGTTTGAACCCGGGTCCCGATAATGCAATAATGCAAGTGACATTCTTGCCGGTAAACCACATTCACGGGGATTACTTGAATAAATTTTTGTCCCAAGGACAACAACATTTCGGGTTTTGTTTTTTCTTGGAGAGGTTTAAGGTTCAAACTGCCAGGGGGAGTGTGAGGGGGTGGGTGTGTGTATGATTGTGTGTTTAGCCCCTTTGAATAATCTTAGATCTCAGCCTTACGAGGAATCATGGCTGAAATGAGAATGCCCTACCCTAAGCGTTACCGGTAGGGGTTTCTCACACTACCCTAACCCAAAAAAATAAAATAAAATTAGCTTAGATATAAAGGATATATATATCTAAAAACACCAAGAGTTATAATCTCGAGGCGCAATATTTTATTAAACATTTGCAACGGTTGGTTAGTCGGTTGTTTTAGTTTAAATATTTTAAATGTTTGCAACGGTTGGTTAGTCGGCTGTTTTAGTTTAAATATTTTAAATGTTTGCAACGGTTGGTTAGTCGGCTGTTTTAGTTTAAATATTTTAAATGTTTTTGTTAATGTCGACTTTTTTTAATTAAAAAAAAAAAAAATTGTTTACGGCATGACATGTATGACCTCTTTGCCTCCCTCTACCATTGTAGAACGCCTCTAATTAAAGAGACCATTTAAAGTGAAAATGCCCAACTGTAAGGGTCGTAAAAATTTCTCACACTACCTTAATTTAAAAAATAATATAAATCTTAAAAAATTTCTCACATTACTTTAACTTAAAAAAATAAAATAAAATAAAATTAAAAAAGACCACCAACATTTTTACCATTAAACAGCAAGTATCAAATAAATTTTTATAACAAAACACAATATCACTTTTTTTTTTTTAATCCCACCAAAAAATTCAGTGATCAAGATTCAAATCCTTTCATAATATTTTTAATAATTAAAATAATATAAAAACACATAAAAAATATTAAAAAAATCATAATATTTTTAATAATTAAAATAATATAAAAACACATAAAAATATTAAAAAAATTATAAATGTAATCAGCTTTTAAAGTTACTTAAACTGTGGTGAATGAAGTTAGTTAAGCTGTCGTGAATGAGTTCTCTATAAAAAAAATTAAAAGTAGTTGGGTAAAACTGTGGTGAATGAACTTCCTTGTGAAAAAATTTAAAAGAAGTTAGGTCAAACTGTGGTGAATGAACTTCCTATAAAAAAAAATTAAAAAAAGTTAGGTCAAACTGTGGTGAATGAACTTCTTATAAAAAAAAATTAAAAGAAGTTACGTCAACTGTGGTGAATGAACATGAGTTTGAGAACGGAAGGTCATTCCAAAAGTTCAACGTTTTGGTAAATTGAGTACATCATTCATGCTTTTAGGTCGGTGGAACCATGGAATTGAAGATGTTGTTATAAAACTGAAAACTTGGGGTTTACAT
This sequence comes from Wollemia nobilis, assembly GCA_028583015.1. Lineage (NCBI taxonomy): Eukaryota > Viridiplantae > Streptophyta > Pinopsida > Araucariales > Araucariaceae > Wollemia > Wollemia nobilis. The sequence goes on from JAQPPZ010015100.1 coordinate 16,230,814, forward strand.
TTACTATTGTAAAAGATACTTAACATTGTAATGTTTTCTGGAAGAGTCCCTATTTAACTCTGAAGGCGCGTTGGGCAAAAGCAAAGCAACCAGGCGTAGCAGCCATGGAAGAAAGAATGCAATACGAACCACTGCAACTAACGGAGGGAAGCAGAGTGTCAAACCTCTCTCTTAACATTCACGGTCGAATATTTCCTGGAGTTTACTGTTAACAACCTTTCTTTACCAATCAATTGAATATGTGATTTTGGATAGTGAGAAAGGAATAAATATAGGTAGTCAAAATTTTACCCTAAGTTCTCATGGTGCTTGAATGAACTGTGCTGGTGTTTGAAGGAACTATATTCTCAACAGTTCAACTGCATATGAGTTTCTGGATGAGGAAGACATACAGGTGATCAAAACCTTACCTTGAGTTCAATAAACTATCTTGGTGTTTTGGTGTTTGAATGAACTATAATGGTGTTTGAAAAAACTTTATAACTTTTGTGTTGAGTTATTCTGGGCCTAGAATGACCTTGGTGTTTGAAACAACAAATGTAAGGTGCTTGAACGAGCTCTATTATATGATGCTTCCATGAACTCTGTTGTAACCTAAACAAGATCTGAAATACAATGAGGACAATCATATGTCATATTTGTACTTGAAAATATGTATCGATATTTCATTTCTCTATTTGTAACCAATAAAATAAAGATCTCATATACATAGATCAACATATTTCAGATCTAAGATACTTTGACCATAAACATATATCAGGTTTTCTTAAGTTATTGTAATAAGACATACCAGTTGACATCTTATCTTGAATTGTCTTGGCGTTTTTATTTGCCTTAAATATGGGAAGCTACTTGTTATTTTATTTTGCTGGAATATGTATGGTTGGATTTACTTAAGTGGCATAGACTTGTGCTTGATCCTAACCTAGATAAATCAGGATGTTGTTTTTTAAATTGTTCTTATAAATAACATATACCAGGATCATGTCAGAATCTTCAATTTTTTTTAGACCCAAAGCATAACTGATCTCTTTCATGCTTTTCAACAGCAATAATAAAATATTTGCAACAAAATGTGCACACCTTAAACTAGCTACCCTCTCAATGGGTCCACTAGATTTTTTCCCTTCAAACATAACAGTAATGTTGTGAACAATAGTAAAGGATCAACTGTGAAATAAAATGATGTGTGTATGTTAGTAGGTAATGGTACAGGAATACTCTCAAATAGGTTTTTATTGTGATGCAGTTTGAGATTAAATGATGTGTATCCCTTTGCGTTTTGGGTATGGCTTAAAATATGCAAAAGTTCTCTTATGTATTTGCCAAAGCATACGTAAGGTCCAATACGATACATTATGTGGAAATCAATGACTCAGATATTCTGGTTTTTTATTGGTATGTAAAAGTTAACAGAATCATTACTAGCAGCCAAATATAGGTTGGGCAAATTAATAGAATGAAATGATGAAAGTTATAACCAGAGACCTTTATTATAACAACTGTCAATATTGAGATATGATCTAGTAAAATTCTAAATTATGGGTGTGAAAAAATTGTTTGGAACTTTGGAAATGATTTAGACATTGCTTTGAAACCCCTGGCCTGACACACAGGGCCAGAGAACCATGTTTCTGTAAATTATTTTTGTCAGCCAACTTCTTGTTTGAATAAGACCTCTATGCAACATAAATGTTTGGTTGATCACATTTATCAATCCATATCTGTAGCATGTTTTTATGGCTTCTTCAGGATGAGTCTGAAAGAAGCCATTCAAAAATCTACAGTCCACATATCCTTTGTTTTGTAATGATTATGCCAATTTAGCGTTGTGTGCCTCCAAGACTCATTTTCTGCTGATTATGCCAGTTGAGCATGGTGCCTCAAGGAACTCTGTTGTGGGGTTATGATACATTATAAAAAAAGCAATAGCAATCACGACAACATTGCTGCCTAGAAGAATGCCTTATATCAAGTTTCTTCTTTCTGTGGCTATTCTGTTGTAGAAATGGCTAAATGCTGCTGCTCTCTTATATTTTCTTTTGTGTCCTTGTGAGGTATTTGTGGGTAATTTTATTTGCTTGGACAGCTCCTTAAAATCCTTACTTTGTGCACTGCATAATGCTACAATTCTCATTAATCTGCCAAATGGGGCTGGGACATGCACTTAGCCTCTTTTTTTTCTTTAAGATGCTGATCTATATGGGGAGGCAGAGCAGGCCAGGCCACATCTGGAGTGGAAACTTGATGAGCCGAACTAAAACATTTTCTTGGATAAATTATTGGTGATGACGATGTCGTGAGAACCAAAACATCACTCATATTGGAATTACTTCTTGTGGCATTATCTAAGCTTTGTTCTTCCATAAATTTTTTCTGCAACAGTAATCAAAATTCTGCTTCAAAAACTCTTATACCACTTCTTTATACCTTCAACCAACCCTTCAATATCATCTTAGGAGATTTCCTATTTTGTATTTTTGGAACTTGTCACTTATCATTTAGACCACCATTTGGGCCTTCAAAGTTGGAGTGGTAACTCTGACATGGAATATTCCCAATAGAATTCATGGTTTAGAGCAATAGTGGTAGTGGTGTTGACAATAAAATCATCTTTCTTCTTACTTCTTTTAAGTTGGTCAATTCTACAGTAGTAATCTTATGGAAATTTTGAGTAGCAATAACGATATAAATAAAGTGATATTTATTTTATCTGTTTTGGGGCAATGGTGTATGAACAGATTCTAGTTAACTACGGTGCTAAACCTTACCAACATATTAAAATTTAACATTTACCATCGAATGCACTACAAGATTCGAAGTTTGGGTTGAGGATGTTCTGAAGTTGCAGGAATGACAATTGTCTGACTCTTGGTGTTTGGATTGAGGAGGTCATCAATTTTTTGGAAATAGATAACCAGCTGACTGTTAGCATTTGGACCATGGAGCGCTGGTAAAATCACTCTATAGTGGTTTGAAGTATCTGTCCAATATTTAAGCCATGGCAGGGGAATCTTTATAGGGCTTCATAAATTTTTAAAAACAAATTGTCAAGGTTTTGATAAATGTAGGTATTAGAAGTTTTTCTAGAGTGGTTATATAGGATTGAAATGGACCCCATCTGTATTATTATGTAACTGCATTAATATGATATTTCAATGAGCTATATATTATCATGGGTTGTCTCATGGGTCTGTAAACATTAAAAATTATTGCCATGTATAAAAGTTATTTTATTTTATTGTAGACTATGATATTGATGATAAAGACAACTAGATGATGTTGACGGTGATTGGCATGGAGCAGCTAACAGAATCATTTGTACAACTTATAGGACAGGTAGTGGATTATAGAAAAATTGATATGATATAACATATAAAAGAATTTTGATCAAAATGAAGATGTGGAGTTATTTACTTAGTAGACCTTTCAGGATGCCACCCTAGAAGAACGCTATGAATATATCAAAATAATGTAATATCTTGTGTTTTGGAAACAACACAGATATTGGAGTGATGCCTAGGAAAAAATGCAGTGCTTGGTGTGAAATAGTGATACCAATTTGTTTTTATTATCAAAGAAAATTCTTTTAGATGTCACATGCATTTTTGCAGTGTTGGAGAAAACTTTGTACAGGGCATACAATATAAAGTTTATATTAAGTTCCAGGAAATTTTAGGATGTGAAGTTGTGTACGAGGCTTAAAATTATTGGAAGAAAGTAACTAATAGTAACAGACGAGCATATGATTACTTATAATGAAAAGACAAAGATATAGTGCATGCATGTAGCACATACATGCATGCGCAGAAAGATGATTACTTATGATAACTAGACACACACATGCATAGTGCATGCATGCAAACAGACAGACAGAGAAGATCTAGATGAACAAGCTGGTCAGTATTTTTGCTATTTATGGATACATGATCATTTAGGGGATCTCAGAAGATGAATTGTTGAAGAGGAATCCTGAAACAACATGGAATCCGGTAGAACCCACATAAACATAGTAAATTGTGGTGTGAACAGGATATAGTTAGTGTATGGCCTGGACAGCAGCAGTCTATTCATCTGTTTCATATTCTGTTAGGTTTGTATCAATTTAATCAGATTGAAAGTTAGAAGGATGTGTAATAAACCGAAAAGTTTGTTTATTATACTCTGGAGAAGCCAAGGGGACCTGAACCCTCGGGAACTTTACCAAATATATTTTTTGGCATTAGTACTTGGATTAAAATTGGGAAAAGAGGGTAGTTTATGGTAAAACAACAAATATAATAGTCTTTAAAAATATCTACTTATTTTATTCAAAGGTTGAACTTGTAATGTGTTTTCACCGTCCAACTATGGATATTCCAAGTTATATATTTTCTTTTGCATACATTTGAAACAAAGAATAATGCCAAATATCTCTTGTTATTTCCAAGAGACTCTTTTATGTCTACCTGCAAAAATCATACCTAACTTCCACTTAAACTTGATGCAATCTTTAAGGAACATTGCGCTAGACAACTATGGAAAGCTTGAGGCATTGTTTTCTCTTCTTGAATGTCTAATTAATCTAAATGTTGGAATCTGCTACAAGTTGCAATTTTTTTCAAGTATGTCTTGTATAATAAATTTGGAGACCCATGATCAGTCTTCATGCAGAGGTTTAAACATGCTCTTCCAAAAGATCTTATTAAATATTTAAGGCTTTTACAATTGGATAAGCTTTCCATTATGATTGATATGAAGAATTTGGAGACATTTGATCCACCGTTGCAATTGGATGCACTCTTTTAAGAATGTTGACTGGCAGCTTGTCGAGAAGTTCACTCATCTCAATGTTAGGTGCTTCTATGAACCATAAAAATTCTTCAGTATGTCATATTAAAATTTTGGAGACACTTGAATTGTCGTTCTACAAGTCTCAACTTCTGCAATTGTACTACATGGAATCTTTAAGAGGATTCACACAACACTACTGTGATTTGCTTGAGGAATTGCTATCTCTTTCCAACATCTTATTAATCTCAAAGTTGGATGCTGCTACAATCTGCAAAAACTCTCCAGTATATCTCATGTGATAAAATTGGAAAATCTTGATTTGTATTCAAGCAAAATCTTTACTCAACTTTCATGTTTAACCTTCATGTAATCTCTGATAGAACTCACACTTGAAGATTGAGAAGCTCAAGGAATTGCCATCTCTTCCAGAATGTGTTGTTAGCCTTAACATTAAATCCTGCTACAAGTTGCAAAAGTTTTAGGCATGTTTCATATTTAATATTCAAAAGTGATATCTCCTCAATTGTGTTCCTGCAAAAAGTTTTACTCAATTTTTGAAATTGGATGACACAATCTTCAAGAGGATGTACACAGACTAATGTTTTAAGCTTGAGAAATCTTGAAAAGAACTCACATTAGACTACCACGATATTCTGAAGAATCTCAAGAGGACTCTCACCAGACTATTGTGATAATACTTTGAAAACCCCAAGACCACTGTTACAAGCTTGAGAAATACTCACATGAACATTTCCTGCATCATCTCCTCCCCTTTGGAAAAAGTTGTATTTGCCCTTCTACTAGTGTGTGGAAGAGGATAGCAGACAATGACCATTAAGCATTAGATGCAATATTGTTGAACAGAGCTCTTGTTAAGTAGAACAAGCCAAGAGCATGTAATAAATGGTGCCAGTTCTTGAATGCATATGGAGTTCCATATGCACAGTATGGAATTCACAGTTTTTAAATACTATAACTATGTGACCATAGGCCTTGTAATCTCATTCTGGTTTATATAAGTAAGCCTATTGAGTTTGCATTCTTCTTAGGAACTGCAATCACATAGCTATTTCCTTTTATGACATTCTTGAGTACATTCTTGCCAATGCTCTCACTAATTGGCAAGCTTGACAATGAGACCAACCCTGCTGTCTACTACATAGCTGTGATTCCCCTGGATTCAAAAGGAGCTACAATTTCTCAAACCTTGAGGGAATCTAGATTTTGTGGAATATTATAGGCAATGCTGCAGTTCTACATCTGTGAGGATTTATACGAAAGCTTTAACATTGCAATTATTTTTTTCTTTCCAAAAGATTATTTTCATTGTTCACTACCACTTCTTATGTAATATATGATTATTATACAAAATTTTCATCCTTAAACATTTTGAGTCTATTGGATATGTAGATGGACTATATGATTTCTTTTATGTTCTTGGAACATAATTAACCATGGGTAGAAAATATTTGCAAAATTCATTGAAATTGTTTGATTTGGCTTAAAGTATTTGACAAGCATATCATTCTTGTTTAACAGAGTTTTGGACTATGGGTGTTGCATTTGCTAAATCAGCAGCCTTTGTTATGGTCACAGCAATATGTCAAACATTTTGTTGTCAATGGAACACCATGGGAATGAACAGTCCAAGGAATAGGAATATTTGCAACTAGATATTCTCTCTGAATTCCAATTTATAACCTTTTGGTATTTTACTGCAAATTAAAGGAACTCTTTGATAGTCTGTAGCTATTAACAAATTTCTGAACTAAATGAATATTAGACTTTAGTCATAAGAGGGAAAAAAATATATATTCAACATTATATATATTCACTAGAGTTTCATTGAGGACATTGGCATTTGTCAATGCTTTTCTCCCCATGAAGTTTGAACTCATTCTTTGAAGATTATCCAAAGGCTTCTAGGGTGACCATAATATAAGCATAATCAATACTTTTAAGATACTAATCTATGGTAAGTAGTTTTGATCAACAACTCGATAAATGTTAAAAGAAAGTTGGGTAGCTTAGCAGAGAATTCTCAAAACGATTGACCCAACATTCAAAATCGTCTGTCAACAGATTCTTTCTTATTGGCTCACCTTTCTTTGATGCTCCATTATAATGACCTATAGCCCCTACACCCTGGATATTCTATTCCAATACAATGTGTACGAGGCTCACGATGTAGTGTGCTATGTTACATAGACCAATTTCCTATCCCATGTAGGCAGGTAGAAAGGTCAGCAGGTGATCCTTATCAACATAGTGAGCAGTAGAGTTTACTAATTGCTTGAACAAAATGAAAATCATTGGGAAAAATCAATTCCAAAGCATGTTGAAGATATAGAAAAGTATTTTGAGAGGATTTTTTTGTAAAATAGGCTTATTGTTTAGAGAGGGTGTAGGGCACTTATAAGGGCATTTTGTTTTAGAGGTCAGCTTGTGTAGAGACAAGTCACTACCTTGAAGTTCACAATTTTGGAAGGATACAAAATGATGAAATCAGTCCATCAATGCCTTCGAAAACTCTTCAAATTTTGGCTAAGTCAAAGACAAGCCGATTCGTTCCTTAAGTGTTGATTGGTTTAGGAGTGATTCATTAGCAAAGTGGACCAATTGGCTTGCAGGAGCAAGTCATTAGGAGTTTGCTAGCAGATTACTAACAAAATGAAGCAAATTGCTCACAAGCTTGCGAAGGGGTAAAAACACAAGTGCAAATTCTAAGAAGAATTTTTGGAAAACAATATTTTTGGCATGTGGTGGTGTACTATAACTCATTTTAGAAGCCTTTTTAGGGGCATGTAACTTTTGAAGGTGCATCATTGTTAGAGATGCCCAAATTTTTACTTTTACTAGGAGTAATAATTTCTCACCTAGGTAACTAAGTAGTGAACTTCTACTATAAATTGGAGTCTTGGGCTCCATTGTAAACATCTTTTGCCCATGAGAACTCAGATCTACACTATGTGAAACCTACATTGTGCTTTGTACCTCATAAAAATAGGAGGAAATTGATAAGTCTTTTGATTTCCATCAGTGACACTACTCTCATGGATTGCAAAATGCATGGTGTTTGAGGCATAGTCCTTTTTCCCATCTTGTCATTCACCTTACCATTTTATATTAATTTAATATGAACATTGTTGTTATTTGGATTTTCATATGTTGATTGACCACACACTTGCTACAATTACAATTGTATTTTCATTTAAACCCGTCACACCCTAAACTTACAAATTTACTTTTCATGCATTTATTTTCCTTGTTTCATGCAATTTGATTAGACTAGGTTAGGAATAAACTAGGATAGTTGGGATTTGGCCTAAATCTAGAGGTTGGAAGAGGCCATAAACCCTTTCATCCAAAACATGTTGAAAACTAGAAATGAGGCACATTAAAAATCACATTAGACATTAAACAATTCCTCGATTCAACATAGTTTTTCTACCAAGCTGGATGGAACAAAGCATTTGCCCCACAAAGAAACACTCACTAAAATATCCATTGCGCACCATTGAACATGGTTTTATGGCATGCCTGAGGAGACAAGCGTCCATTATGCATCCCACATTAAGCGTTTAACCCATCAATTGGCTAATTTTTTTTATTTTGGCATAAAATTTGCATTCCACAGTAGGTGGGAGCAATTGGTTTGGATCTAAGAGTTTTTTGCTAATTTTTGGAACAAGTAGTGATTCTCTCCATTTAAGCCAATCTTATGGAAAATAGTCTAACTCCCATTTTGAGGGCGATTCACTTTGAATCTGTCAAAATTTCATAACTTGAATCTAAAGCGATTTATCACTAGGGACTTGATTTTTCAAATCCAATCCCAATTTGACCTTAAAAATTACATGTATTCAACAAGAATACATGTAGGAGCCTCAATGGTAATGACTCAACAATAAGACCTACTGACCCTTACTCATGAGGAAGTTTTGGCCTACAAGAGTCCCTTCGAGTTAGTGTGCTTTAGCAAAGAAACATATTGATGATTAATCAAGGGCACAATGACATGAGTAATATGAACTTTGGTGCCTTGTAAACTGGGTAATGATCCAATAAATTATGCTATGGCAATCCACCATACCTAGGCCATGAATCAACAAGTGTTAGACCATCCTACAATAGTAAATCAACCTATTGCCATCAATTCCATAATGGATAATTAACCGAAGATAAGCTAATCAATGATAAATTAGGTGATTGCATCCTAAGTCAATATGGCACAAATCTATGCAATGCTTGAAGCACCTAAAATAAATCACTATTGCCTCCCTATCCAAAGCACAATAGTGAACAATCCTCCAAAGTGTCCTTAGCCTACTCCTTAAGAAATATACTCCCTTTAAACAAAAAAGAAACCTAAGATAATAAAAGAATCTTTAGGTAATGTCAACAATTCTTATGGAGGAACCCCCACTCTTCCATCAAGGGGCATGCCTCCTATGGTCTAAAGGAAGCCTTTATATTGAAAATAATATTTTAGAAGGCAACGAAACAAAGGAAGAAGAAGATTGTGAATCATTTGATCCTTTCATAGATGAAGAGTTAGAATCCATAGAAGAACGTGAGGTGTTTACTTTTTATTTCAAGGAGAAGAATCTATGTTGGAAGCAAGAATTGAGTCAAAGACAAGGTATTTGGGTTCCCCTTTGAGGATGTCCTACTTGTGGAGTTAACAAAGGAGAAAATACAATCAGGTCACCAACCATTAGTGCCTCCTTCAAATGATGAATTGGAGCATACATGAGTGATGAAGAGAGAAATTGAGCTAGAATATGAAGGAGAAGACTGCAAAGTCTAAAGAATTGATATGTGAATCCCAATTCATGAAGGCATTTTACTTCTTTGATGAAATTTTAGAAGAAAATAATCAAGTTCTTGAGATTCAATTCACTATGACACCTGAGGCACATGAGATTGTTAAATGTCATATTCCTATGAATATGTTGTCATATGTGATCCTCATGAATCGTCAAAGGAAGATGAAATATTTGCTCTACCAGAATAGAGATTTTTTATTTCTCTTTAAAGGAAGGTCATATAGAAGAAGTAGAGGAGAGCTTGCAACTAGAGCATGGTGCATTTTTATCAGAGTTGATGTTGATAATAGAGAATGAAGACAAAATAGAAGAATAAAACAAGTTAAAATATGAAACATACTTTATATTTAAGAAAGATAAGTTTGTAGGGGTTGGAGAAATCTCATGGGAGCTCTTTTGTGAAGAAGTATTCCTTTTTGAAGATAAAATACTGGCCCAAAAAATACAGAGTGATTCATCTATGACTCCTGAGATTGCCCAAGTGATTCTAGATAAATTGGCAATGTTGAGTAATAGAGAGACCATAATTCTAGAAAAGAGGTGTTTTCCTACAACCTTTTGGGGGTATAGCCAAGGTAAAGTTTATCTTCCAACAATATAATTCTTTGAAGGATGACATTGGGTTAATTAGGGAACAACAACAAAAGGATCAATTATTGTTGAATGATGCTATGTTGTCTAGTTGTGTAAAGGCGAGAACCCAAATTGGTATTCAACAACAAAAACCATCATGAAATGGAATACAAAGCAGAGAGGGTATCATTGATATAGAAATTCCATCACCCACCTACACTTCCCACCACTTCAAAGTTAAAAAATGTATTATTTCTAAGATAGTTGTTTTTAGGAGGTCGATAGAGGAGAATGATAAGAAAAAAGTTGCACAAACTTCCTAGACTAAGACATCCACTTAGGGTTTTGATTATTTTGGTGAAGAAATATACTCTCTCTCAAAATGCATTGATGAAGCTTCAAATTGGGGGATACCCATTAGCAAAGGCCCTCCATATGTACCATTAATTCTATCTGACTTACTATGTTTACATAGGTGTTGGAAACTATTGATAAGAACATCAACATTAGAAAGGCGGGCAACTATTTTCCTAAGCCTATGAAAGGGGTTGTGTTTCACTTAGTGAATAGTTGCTTCTTTTTGTAAGTCCCCTCATCTTGTTTTCCCTTATTCATTTCCAAAAAAGAGAGTAGAATAAAAAAAAGAAAGAAAGAGAAAGAGAAAATCTCTTGCAAGAGACTCGAGTTCTTACTTATTTTCATCCCGTTCTTCTAGGATGGGTTGAAGATATCTCTAAAATTAGAGGTTTTTTCCTAAATTTGATAAGATGAGATGCCAACCTAGGAACACAATGATAACAAGGCAATGCCTAAGATTTAAATTATTTCTTCGTTCTTGACACTATAGCTAATAAACAATGTAGAGTTTGAGATAGGCCTTATTGACAATGTAGTCACAAAAATGATGATCAACATAAGGTTGGTAAATGTAGCTCAGTGAATAGGACCTTTGATGACTTAGGAAATGAAGGATAAAAAATTTAGAGAAATTATGGATAGAGAAGGGATCTAAAAGAGAAGAAAGTTTACATATAAGGGAAAGAGTGGTAGAAGAAAGACCGCTAGTCTAGCAATACAAATTTCTTCCATCATATTCCCCACCATTGTCTCCACTTTCCTTCTATATTTATGCTCTCTTTCCTTCTTATTTCTTCTACTCTCGCTTCTCTAATCCCCCCTAAATTTTTTGTTGTGCCCATCTCACTTCAGATAAGCGTAACCCTAGTCTTTGGGACACTAGTAGGTTTTGCCTATTCATAATGAAGGGTCATCCCACATACCATCTCCACTCTAGTTTACCCTATCATCATTTGTGTCATTGTCACCAACTATTCCATCCCCCTACACCTATCTTTTAGTTTTCCCCACATTTCAAGTGTCATTGTGTTGCATCATGTGTCATCATCTTAATCCATGTCATCATCTAACACCACCCAATTCACATCATCATCCATATCATTGTGTCAAATTGGTATCCTCATATTTATTGGTCCACTATTCATTATAGGTGCAATTATACTCTTCCCTCCAATAACATAAAAAATATCTAAGGTAATTGACACTATAAAGGAGCACCTCACCCTTGATATCTATCAGTCATGCCCTCACTTGGTAAAAAGAGGCCCTTGAGAGGGAAAGTAGAGAGGAAATATCAAACATCATGTAGGAGGCAAGAAATATATTTTTTGATTAGTTGGGAGAAGGGATTTTGAAAGGGATCCTGAACCTTTTACAACACAAGGGTTTTGAAGGTCCCCAAACCTTTAACAGAAGATGGTCTCAAAAGGATGACCAAAAGCACAACTGAGAGGAAAGGTAGAACTAATACTAATGGAATTCAACAACAAAGCCCTAAAAAAGATTCAAAATAAAGATCCAAATCTTCAAAGAATCAAAAAAATTGTCCGAAGAGAAAAGATAGGGCAAGAATCTTGAGATTACTCGAGATCCACCCTACCAGACAAGTTGGAATCACCTAAACTTTGAAAATTTCAAAAAGCCCTCTCAAAATTCGAACTCTAGATGTCCCACCACAAGACATCTTGCTCAAAATTTGAAAATAATCCTACCAAGATCCCACAGAATTGAACTACTAAACCCGTTGGGTGAAAAACCAACCAAGGACATCCAAAATCCGTAAAAAAGAGAGAGCAACCACCTTCAGAACTGAGATGGACTAGGAGATAAAAAAATAAGGGAATCCAAATCAAGACATTTTTCTACTCTTGCCACCCTCAGCCTTGGAATCAAAGATCTTATCAGGTGACTCCAATGGATCATATGCATGATACACTACATCACTGGCATGATCTTCAACAATGTCCAAAGATATAGGATTAATGGGAGGTATTCCCGCTTTCTTATGACCTCTAGTGTTTAAATATACTTTTACTTAGCATCTTATAACCGATCCAAGAGAAACTAAAGTTTCTTACTCTCAACGTCTAAATTGGAGCTCAACTGCTAATTAGCTTTGATTTTTGCCAATTTTGAGGTAGTCTCTAAAGTATTTTTCCCAAGGGTTTCTTCCCTTGAATATAGACATTCAAAGGGTTACCTTTAATAGATTCCAATCTAGGGGCTTCAGATGATGGCTCTACGGAGCACTTTTGCACGACAATAAAAGCATTATAACCATTTTCCTTAGTGGTTGGACCATAAAAAGATAATCCAAAAAGATATTTCAAGGGACCTTCTGTTGTGGGTGGGATAGTTCCCATACTGGATGTGTTCTCAAATGTTTTGTGAGCAGGGCAACGAGCTAACTCATGCCCATAAATTTTACATTCAGAGCAAAAATAAGGTCAATTTTTAGATGCAATGGTTTGAACCTTGGATTCGACATCCAAGAGCAACTCAATGGAATCAATAAGGTCAACATCCAAATCAACAATCATACACATCCCAACATAAATCATTCTAGATTTGGCTCTTATTGCTGTGTTGATCATAACGATATCTCCCAACATTTTAGTAATACCCCTTAGGACAACCTTGTGCCAGAAATGGAAAGGAAGACCCAAAAGTTTAACCTAAATAGGAGCAACATTGATCTTTTGAGAATCTAGATCAAAATTTGTTCCCCACCTATGATGGAAGAGGCTTCCAAATAACCAAGGCCTCCCCCAAGAATATACTTTAGATCAGCCTCCACAGATAACTTTATAAGAAAAAATTCTTTAGAAAAGACTACAAGCTCCATTTGATCCTTTGAAGACCATTTCAAAAGAGCCCATATCCTAATTGTGTCCATATTAGGTTTGAAATTCTCCAAAAATTTCCCAACCAGAGTAAGTTTGCCCTCATCCATGGTGAGCTTCAACAAATCAGCTGGGATGGATAATGACCTCTGCACTAGTTCTAGGTCAAACTAGAACTCTGAAGAAGATTCTTTCTTTGGCAATTGAGAGATATGCAAGAAATAAAATTGATCAAAGACAACATTGGTGAAAAAGCATCAACATATGCTACATCCATGATCTATTGATTCTAACTAAATGTAGTGACATGCCACTACCTTAGGAATCACAACTTTGGAAGGATACAAAATAGAGAAATTGGTTTGTCGATGCCTTCCAAAACCTCTTAAATTTTGGTTAAGTTCATGAAAAATGCTAGTTTTCTTTGTAGGTGCTAATTGGTTCAAGAGCAACCCATCAAAAAAATTGTCCAATTGGCTTGTAGAAGTGAAGCACTCAGAACCAGGGGCCTCCCCCAAGAATGTACTTTAGATTAGCCTCCACATACAACTTGATCAAAATACATTCCCAACCTATGAAGGAAGAGGCTTCTCCTTCCAAAGTACCAGGGGCCTCCCCCAAGAATGTACTTTAGATCAGCCTCCACAAATAACTTGATAAGAAAAAATTCTTTAGAATTGGCTACAAGCTCCATTTGAGCCTTTGGAGACCATTTCAAAAGAGCCCATCTCTTGATTGTGTCCATATTAGGTCTAAAATTCTCCAAAAATTTCCCAACCAGAGTAAGTTTACCCTCATCCATGGTGAGCTTCAACAGATCAATTGGGATGGATAATGACCTCTGCACTGGTTCTAGGTCAAATTAGCACTCTAAGGAAGATCCTTTATTTAGAAACTGAGAGACATGCAAGAAATAAAATTGATCAAAGACAAAATTGGTGAAAAAAGCATCAACATATGCTATATCCATGATCTACTGATCCTGACTAAATGTAGTGACATGCCACTACCTTAGGAATCACAACTTTGGAAGGATGCAATACAAAGAAATTGGTTTGTTGATGCCTTTCAAAACCTCTTAAATTTTGGTCAAGTTCATGAAAAGTGCCGATTTACTTTGTAGGTGCTAATTGGTTCAAGAGCAACCCATTAGCAGAATGGTCCAATTGGCTTGTAGAAGAAAAACACTCAGAGTTAGCTAGTAAATTGATAGCAAAGTCAAATGATTCACTCATTTCCTAGATCAAATTGGCTATTGACCTACAGACGGGTAAAAATAAAGGCACAAATCTTGAGGAGAATATTTGGAAAGTAATATTTTGGCATGCAGTGGCACCATAACTCATTTTAAAAGCCTTTCAGACCTTTTAGAGGCATGTAACATTTGAAGGTGCATCATTTTGTTAGAAATGTCCCTAAATTTCAACTTTTACAAGGAGTAGTAATTTCTCACCCTAGTTAACTTAGGGGTAAACTTCTATAAGTGGAAGCATAAGCTCCATTGTAAAAATATTTTGACCATGATAATTCAAAGCTACACTTTGTGAAATCTACATTATATTTTATAACTCATGAAATTGAGAGGAAAATGATAAGTCTTTTGCTTTCTATCAGTGGCACTGCCCTCCTGGATTGTAGAATGCATGATGATTTAGACATTCCCTTTTCTATATTGTCATTTACCTTACAATTTTATATTAATCGAATGGGAACATTGTTGTTATTTGGCTTCTTATGTGTTGATTGGTCGCACAGTTCCTTGTTGTGGTTACGATAATATTTTCCTTTAAATCCCTTGCACCTTAAAGTTCAAAATTTACCTTGCATGCATTTTAATTTTTACACTTTATTTTCATGCAATTAGAGTAGGTTAGATTGGGAATTAGCAAAGATAGTGGGAATTTGGTCTGAATCCAAAGATTAGAAGAGGCCATAAACCCTTCCATCCAATAACTTGTTGGAAGGTTGGAATTGGGGCACATTGTAGATCAAATTAGAAGTCAAACTATTACCTAATTTAACATAATTTTTTGGCATCCTTATTATTTTCCCCATAGAAAAACACCCACTAAAATCCACACTATGATCCACTCAACATGTTTTTTTTGGCATGCTTAGTGGGACCCTAACCCTTTACCTCATTATTTGGATACATTTATTGATTTTGGCACTAAATTTACATTTCATGAGTGGAGAAATTGGTTTAAAATTGAAGGAAATTTTGCTAAGTTTGACCATAAATAGTGAATCGCTCCATACTACTAGCAATTCAGTCTAAATCTACCAAGCATTAAGTTTGGGGTCTTGATTTATCAAGCCCAATCTCAAATTGACCTTAAATTTGATATTTTTTTTGTTATTATGATTGATTTTTGCAAGTGTTTTATGAATAACAATTATATCACAAACTTCAAAATCTTAAAATTTTTAAGCAAGCAATCAAGACAACATCAAAATTACAAGAGAACTTATATTTGAATCTAATTTTGTATTTGGCATAGGCAAGAAGCATTTGGACAAAAATTTGAGGAAATATCACCAAAGATTAGACTAGTTAGTGATTCCCTTCATCTATCTAGTGATTTTCTTTAGAATAGTAAAATTTATTCAAGTTGGATCTAAAGAGTGATTCACTCAAACTCTGTGAATAGATTCTCTAAAAAAGAAAAGTTCTTCCTAAATCCTCCTAGGAGAGAAATTCATCCTAGAATCGAGGTGATTCACTTGGTTTTCTACTTTAAAAAAATTTCAAGTTCAAATTTTGTTAGCGAATCACCTTATTTTGCTAATGATTCTCTCCAATTTGTTGGCAAATTGCTCCAAAGACCAAATTTTGTAAAATTTTAAAATTTGACCTGGAAACTCTATATATACAAGTGCGTACACACATAGGGACAAAATTATAAGTACACACTTAAACTCATAAGGATCAAGTAATGAACATCAAACATTGGAGCTAATTGCATACCATCGAAAGAATGTAAAAGGGAAAATAAAAGAGCAAGTTGCCACATGGGTGCATCAAGACAATGAGATTAAGGAGATTCCTATGTCTAAGTCCCCTTTCTCAAAAGGAAAATTTCCAATGGTCAATCTATTTAGTCAACACCCTACATCTTAAGAAATTGGTTTCCTTAGATATCAAATGAGTTATTCATTTGCTCTCGCAAACCAAACCTAGTGGCCCTACATTAACTGAAACCAACCCTCTTTATGAAATGACCTTTGATGTAAACAACCTCATGAATAATCCATATTTTAAATCTTTTCATAACACACAATGAAAACCATGCTCATGCATCAAGTGTTCAAATCATACATTCTACTAGTATGAATTCATCTTGAAGTCCACCTCGATCTAGATTTTCCAATATATCTAATATTCCTCCTACATAATTTGTATCTCCAAATGTAGGACCTTTAGGAAAAATATTTCTTAATTAGAACCAAGGATTTGCTCAAGTGCCACATGGTCATGTAGGAATGCAAAGTACCTAGGGAAATCTCTAGGGACAAATGCCACCTCCAATTAGTTAGATATAGCAAAACAAGAAACAATGTCCTTCTTATCCAAACCAATAGGTTCCTCCACAAGGCTTGCAATATCCTCCATTACTAAACATGCAAGCTCCTTCAAATCAACAATGAGCTTATTAGAATCCACAACCCCCTCCTTTCAAAATATTGAATCCTCCTTATTCTTCACCTTACTACACTCCTTACCAATATCCTCAAATACCTCCATATCCACCCTAAGGTTATGCGGTATATCCTTATCCATTGCTACAACAACTCTATTGTCCACTTTCTCAAAACAATCCAACATCTCAACCATCGATTCCTCAAAACCAACTTTTCAATTGGACCTATCAAATATATTTGGCCAAATGCAAGAGGTAATTATCTTCTCAAAGTTTTATCTTCAATTAGGATATCATCAACTAAGAATCAAAGAAGAGAATATATCAAAAATACTTTTCAAGACTTTAAATGGGTATTACAAGTTCATTGTGGCTCCTTTTAGACTTACAAATGCTCCAACTACTTTTATTAACTTGATGAACAACATGTTCAAGGATTACTTGGAAAAATTAGTGTTGATTTTCTTGGATGATATTTTGATTCTCCCACAATAAGTAATAATACATGGAACATCTATGAGTGGTAATGCAAAAATTGAGGAAGAAAATATTGAAAGTTGTACAAAGGTGTATTTTTACAAAAAATAAGTGTATTACTTGAGGCATATCATTTTTACAAAATGTATCTCTATTGATCTAACAAAGATTAAATCCATTTGGGAGAGGCTAGTATCCAAAAATATGCATGAAGTCCACAACTTCATGGGTCTAGTTGGCTTTTGTAGAAGGTTTGTTAAATGTTTCTCCAAGATAGACCACCCTATCACCTCACTTCAAAGGAAAGAAAAAAGTATGTCTAATCCGAGAAGTGCAAGGAGGTAGTTTGGTTGTTGAAAGAGAAGTTGATAACATCACCTATTCTCAAGGAACCTGACCTAAGTGGAAAATTCATTATGGTTACCAATTCCTTGAAAGAAGGCTTAGGAAGAGACTTGATGCATAAATATTGAGTAATGGCCTATGAGTCTAGAAAATTAATAATTACATGAGTGGAACTATACACAACATGGTCTAGAGTTGACAATGATTGTTCATGCTTTACAGATGTGGAGGTACTATCTCTTAAGAAAATACTTTGAGTTGAAGATTGATCACTAGGGGCTTAGGTATACCTTTACTTAGCCAAAATTGAATGCCTGACAATGGTGATAGTAGTTCTTATATGAGTCTGACTTTGACATCATCTATATCAAAGAAAAATAAAATTGGGTAGTTGATACACTTAGTCATAGGAGGCATATGCCTATCATGACTACTCTCTGGTCAACCTTCAAAGAGAGAATCTTGAGACATTTATATGGAGATGAGCATTATTAGAGAATGAAAACTACCTTGAATGAAAACTACCTTGAGGCATTTACCTAGGATCCATGCTACAAAGGATATCAACTAGAAATAAATGATATTTTGAAATTCAAAGGCCATATATATGTGCTTGATGTTGATAATCTAAGGATCATATTTCTTGAGGAAGCACATTGTGCTCCATATTTTGAACACCTAGAGGTGATAAATCTTGTATCAAATCTAAATACATTGTATTTTGGCCAAGTTTCAAGGAGGATGCAAATGATATCTGGTAAAATACCTTGAGTGTCAATGAATTAAGGTTGCATGTGGACATCCAACTAGATTGTTATATCTACCCGACAATAACTCTTTCTAGAGGTGAAGGACATTACAAACCAAATATTTGTTTAAATATAAATAGCAATTTAATAATTATTTATGCCTATAAAGCATGAAAAATATGTGGACTTGTGGATGACATAAAATTTACATTTAATATTGTGAATGTTGAGTTGGTAATCATACTTTATATACAAGTGATTTTATTATTTTAAAATGTGTCTAGCTATATTTCCATTTATTGTGTTTGATAAGGATATCCCTCAAACTATACCGAAGGGAGAGTATTATCAAGGAGAAGTCATAAAATTATGACCAATAATATGGATTAAAATAAAAACTCATGCACACACCATTGATAGAATACACTTGCATGATAGGCATAACATGTCTCGAGTAAAAAATGCATTTACACTTAATATTTAGTTTTCTCATGTGCGTTAAAATAAAATAAAGACTAATTGTCTTGCATGAGCATTCTAGGATTTTACCCATTATAAAATAAGTCTATTATTTTAATTAATTAAGGCTAGTAAAGCAATGTGTGTCATTTTTCAATTTCCAAGAAAAGGGGAAAATGGGTCTTCTTATTCTTAGGGACTTAGACCACTTTTGATTAAGGGAACCAAGGAGGAGTGGGCCAAGTGTTTAATACTTCTATTAAATATATATGTGTGTGTATAGTATTGATTTTTATTATTATTATTTACGTGTAGGCAGTTGCTCTCTAAATAACTAGTTGCATGTGGGGATACTCTATTTTGAGATCTCTCCATGGAGATTTTCTATATGAAGTAGTTTTTTAATTTGGGGAGAACATTGAATTTATACCAAGGGAGATTTTTTAAATAAGCCTTACCCTAACCATATTGGGGACAGCAAGGAAGAGCAACATTAAGACTAAAATTTGTAAAAGGAAAAACTTTGATACCTATCATTTTTGAAAAGAAAGGAGCAAAAACTAGTAGAGTTGTCTTGCATATTCTATTTATCCTTGAATTTATGTAAATTTACCTTGCAAGATATCCAATTTTTCATTTTATTGTATAGAGAGTGACGATTTTAGTATTGTTTATTGTTTTTTGGCTAGCTTTTTCCTATAAGAATGTTAGCATGAACATGGGTATGAATGTTCTTTTGAAAATTAAGTGTCATCTTTGAATGCAATCAAAAAGAAAAGAAAATCGATTGTGCTTGTTTTTCTTTTAAATTATGATAATACTTGTGTTGTACTATTGAATTTGTGTAAAAAACACTATGAAGGTTGTAAGAGTTTGAGGGCTTGTTTATAGTGGTTTTGAATTCAAAATTATCAATGTCTATACTAACACTTTTCTTCATTTTATATCAAAGGAATTTATTATCTTATTTATCACTCTAAAGAGCATCCAAATAGTGACTAAATACACCTTAATCCTATTACTTTTTCCATGAAGTTGACCCAAGAGCTCCAACTTAATTGATGAGATAAAAAATTACTGTGTTGTTGAGGTAAAGCAAGGAATTATGATATTGAAACTATGATTTGAATCTCTACTTGTTTTTAAGTAGTATTTACTTTTAAATCTACATGTTAGATTAGCTTGGAAGTTGATGAACTCAATACCTATGGTGCGTATATACCCCCTCTTTATTCTAACGTGAATGATTGTTGTACTAGCAATATTGACCTTATTATCAAATTTGAGTTATTATTCTTGTCTGTCAAAAAGATAATTGTCTTGTTTTTGGTATTTCAACAAACTAGAAGAATTATTGATTGTAAAAAATAACCCTTTGTTTTTTTCTTTAAACAAACTAGGAAAAATTTGGTTGTAAAAAACATGATTGTCTAGTTTTTTTCTTTAAACAGACTAGAAAAATTCTTATCTATCAAAAAAATAATATTCACGTTTTTGTATTTGAACAAACTAGAAGAATTACTGATTGTAAAAAAATATAGTCCTATTATTGTGTTTGAACAAAATGAAACAATTCTTAATTTTCAAAAAATAGTCATCCTATTTTGTCTTTGAACAAACCAAAAGAATTCTTGATTGTATGTATATATATAGTCTTTTCTTTGCTTGTTCAAACTAAAAAATATTCCTTACTAAGGCCTTGCTTGTATGACTCTGTGCTTTACAAAATTTATATATTGCATCGATAGGCAACCTTTGAGAATGACTTGTCTAATTAGGTGTTTTAATGGTGAACAATTATCATGAACAACTTACATGACATGCACATGACACCAAAACCAATTGGAGTGTTACCTTGATGAATGATCACAAAGAGAGATAAATGCTCTATTTTATTATGATAATGGGGACAACAAGGAAGAGTATCATTAATAATAGAATTTGTAAAGAGTAAGATTATAATACCAATTGTTTTTGAAGTGGAGAGGAGCAAAAATTAGTAGATTTGATCTATGGCTTCATCCATTCTTAAATTAATGGAAATTTACCTTGCTAGGTACCCAATTTTCTATTCTATTTAAACGCTTGAGAGAGTGAGGATTTTAGTACACTTTATTATTTTTTGGCTTGCTTTTGCCTATAATTAAATTAGCATGAACAGCTTTTTTTAAAAAGTTGAGTGTCATATTTGAATGCAATTAAAAAAAGTTGATTATGCTTGTTTATTTTGAACTATGATAAGCTTTATGTTTTGCTATTGAAATTGTGTAAAATGCCTCTCTAAAGGTTGTAAGAATTCGAGGACTTATTGATAGTGGTTTTCAAATCAAAATTGTCTAGGTCTATAATAACACTTTCTAGTTAAAGATCAAAGGAATTTGTTATCTTATTTTTTCATTCTAAGGAGTAACCAAGTAATGACTATATTTGGGTACATCTTAATCTAGTTACCTTTCTATGAAGTTGATTGAGGAGATGCAACTTAACTCATGGGATGAAAACTTGTTGTATATTATTGACGTAAATCAGGGAATTATGATACTAAAACTATGATTTGATTTTATCCTTGTTGGCAACTAGTATTTACTTTTAAATGTGTGTGAAGTCAAGTTGGAAGCTAATGAACTCAATACCTAGGGTCATATACACCCCTATATGCTGTGACATGAATGGTTATTATATTAGAAATACTGACCTTGTTGTCAATATTGAGTTATTATCCTTAACCATCTAAAAAAATAATAGTCCTACTCTAAGAATTTTTATTATTATTTATTTTTTATCTAGATTTTATCTTTGAATAAACTAGAAGAATTCTTGGATGTGGAAAATAATTGTTCAATTTTTGTCTTTGAATAAAATGAAAGAATTTTTGACTAGGAAATAATACATATTATCATGTTTTTGTACTTAAAAAATTTGGAAGAATTCATGAATACCAAAAAAAATTGATCTATTTTTATCTTCGGACAAACCAGAAGAATTATTCTCTCTATGTGTGTGTGTGTGTGTGTGTCATGTTCTTTACTTGGTCAAAACAAGGATATCCCTTACTAAGCTCTTGTTTGTATAACAACTATGCTTTAACAAATTATAATATTATATTTAGAGGTAACATTTGTATGTGACTTGTCTAATTGGATGTTTCCATGATGAACAATTATCATGAACAACTTACATGGCATGCACTTGACACCAAGACCAGTTGGAGCGTTAACTTCATGAATAATCACTAAGTGGGGGATAAATGTTATGTTTTACTACCAAGCCAAGTTGAAAGGACACTTTTTTCAATGATCTATACTAGTAATTTGGTAAGGAGGACTCAATAGGTATGATTCATTATCCTAAATTTAATATATTGCCAAGATGAATGGACACTTAGTGATAAATAATTGTAGATGGTCCAATGTCATATACTAGTACCTTATTATAATGGGATTGTATTTTTTCATATCATTATTGTGAATGGATTATTGTTTCATGGTTTCTATTTGGCCTATATAGAAGGGTATCTGGTGAAGCCACTATAAAAACAAACACAATTTCAAACCTGGTTGTATGGAATGGGAGAAGTATATAGATACATGAGGACATGGATGATTTTCAATTGCAATTATGAAATATATTTTTTATTGGTGAACCTAAGGAAAATAAGCTTGAGAAAAAGTGTTAACACATTCCTAACTTTATAATAATATATGTGCCTAACTTAATATTCTTAATGCATCCTATCTATATGAAGTGAACTTAATGATTACTTCAAACATAGTTTGGCCAATTTTTGTTGTTGTTAACACTCTGCATCAGGCCATAGGCACCAAATTATACATTAGCTTTGCATATCATCTAAATAATAATGGGCAGATGAAAATGGTGAACCAAGTGTTATAGGACATGCTTCTCATGTATTGTATGGATTAAAAAACTCAATGAGAAGACTATCTACATATGGTAGAATTTTCCTATAATAACGGTCTAGGCATGGCTCCATTCGAAGCTTTATATTATAGGAGGTGTACGACACCATTTTTATGGGATAACCCAAAGGACTAGGTTGTGCTTGGGTTGGACATGGTTAGCAAAATGGAGAAACAATTAAATATGATCAAAGAGAGGCTTAAGAAAGCCACAGATCGTCAAAAAAGTTATGTTGACTTGAAGAGGATACCAAGAGAGTTTTCTATGGGCAATAGAGTTTTCCTTAGGGTAAGACCAAAGAAGAGTACCATAGAGTCCACAAAACTAGATTCTCATTTTGTTAGACCTTTCAAAATCACATTAAATATTAGTCTAGTGGCATACAAACTCGCCTTACCACCCAATTTGTCGAAGACTCATGAAATCTTTCATATATTTTTGCTTAGAAGATACACTGCTAATATTGATCATGTGTGGAGTTTCTCTAAATTGCAAATGGCAGATCCAAAGTCCATTGAGGTATGTAAAATGAATATCCTAGAGTTCCATTCTAAATCAATGAGGAAGAGGACTCTGGAGCAATATAAGGTCTAGTGGGATTGCTATTTCAGATAAATGCTACTTGGAAGAAAGTGGTAAATATGTAGTGATATTTTACGTTTCTATTTGAAAATGAAATGTAATATTGTTATAATATTTGAAATTTGATGAAACATAGAGGACTGTGTTAAGCCTAAGGGGGTAGGATATCATGATCCTCCCTTGGCAGACTTTTCTTTGGATAAATTTATGGTTGACTATGTTTATCTTGATAGAATGACTGACTATTTCATACTTAGTTTCCGCAGATATATATTTTATGAAAGAATATAATGCATCTTGTTGTTGGAATACCTTGTTATTTTATGTTTAGATTCTGCAAAATAAATATTGTATAGAAGAATATGATGCTACGAATAGAATTGTACTTTTGCAAGAGCAGGCTTTTTCATGGTAGGGAGAAAGAATTAATCACCAAGAATGAGATGCCAAAAAAAAGGGAAATGAAGATTGCTCTTAAAGGTAATAACTCCAAGAAAGATAAAATTTCCTCTCATATAGTTGCATATTGTGTCTTGCATGTGAAAATAAATCATCGACAGGGAGGTTGTTTTTGAAGAAAATAATGGAGTCGATTGAATGGTAGATTGAAAAGAAATCTTCCTTATTTTTGCTTAACATATGCTTGCTTGAAAAAATTTTGTTCGACGGATGAATTGTTTCTTTGCTCATGTTATTTATATGCTTTCTCATTCGGCTTAAAGAAAAGATATGATAACCTTTCATTTGCAATGAGATTTATTGTCCTTAAGAAAGAAATGTTTCAAGTACATTGGTTTATTTTATAAGAGAGAATTTAAAAGGTGGATTCCTTTAATTGGGTATGTATATCAAAGACCCATGATAACATGGTTAAGAATCTTAGCTATTAAGCAATAATAGCTTGAGTTATTAACCATGGACCACGTAATAATTTTTATCATTGAATTATTAGTGGTATGCTCTTCATGAAATATTGCTTGCGAATTTGATTAATACCTATTTGTGCAGATGATATGGGGATGATTAGTTACTGACTTGGAAGATGGTCTCTAGAGTGCACTCAAAGGAATCGAGTGATAGGTATAAGGTAGCTCGGAGGCCGTTGGAAAAAAAATGAGAAGTAAATACAAATAAGAGGAGAGGAAGGACAACAAAAGAGATGAAGAATGAATAAATTTGCTTTGCATCATTTGTATTGTAGCTGAGATTTGGTAGAAGGTTCAGGTAGACTACGTTCATCTCAATTTGAATGATGTTATTTCAAAATTTAGCTAGTCTATGTGTTGGTTAAGTTTACATGTTGGAAACCTATGCAAGACGGCTAGCTAAAAATATATATATCATTCAATAAAATATCTTTCCTCATCTGAGTACCTGCCAATAGCAAATAGTTGGTCATGGTTCTTTTCCACGTACGTTGGAGATGTAGAATTGCTGAAATGAATATCCTTGTAAAACCTTTGTTGGGAAATGCCTGAGGAATGAATTTTGTATCTCTAAAACTTAGGCAAAATGTATATTAATTGTCTCTTCATTAAATATACCACTATGAAGAGCATTGAAACTCCAGGTATGTCTTTCAGAACATAGGAGAAATTAAGGAAGGTAAAACTATGTTCTTTCATGTGATATTTTGTAAGAAATAATGAAATATTATTTGATTTTGGACTACATATATGTCTACAAAATGTGTAAGGGAACACTTGCTTTCGGGTAACTATACTAATATAAGTCCATGATTATTATTTGATGCATACTGAATATGTAGAACATTGATTAGCCTTTTGAACAGGAGAGAACTCCAAGCTTAAATTTGGGTTGAATATATTGACCTTTCCTTCCTGATAGCTATTATTTTTCTAGGTTCACTATGAATGGAGATGTAACCGGGGCTGGGTTATTATTCTTTGCAAAATTGGTAGACTAAAGAGTCTATGTAATTTATATCACTGACTCTAAGGGACTGAAGTAAGGTCCTAAACCTTATGTATACCATAATAATTGATATTCTATATGCGTTTGTTCGATACCTATTAATGGATGATTTGATTGACGTCCACTAACACCTCAAGTAGATTTGTGAATGAGGGCGGTTTTGTTTGAAAACATTAGTGTTGTGCGATAATATTTTAGTAATGGCCCTATCATATTAGAGTGGAACCTCTTGGCTGTATATTAGTGATGGTTTAATGGATGAATGGAGTAGAGTATGGATATGATTTGCATGCTTTCGTGATAGGAAAACAATTGTATAATTTGATTAAAAAAAGTTTCGAAGTATGTTGTTGTCAAAAAAAGTGCTTTGAAAAAGAAATTTATAGTTTAGGTATTGATTTTTTTAATGAAGCTAATTTAATTTTGAAGATCTGTGTACCTTGTGGAATACCTTTAACTATTTTTAAAGATAGAAGTAGTGGGTTTAAATTTTAATAGAATTTAAACCAAAGGATGAAAATAGGAAAGCAAGTTTTAGTCTTATTTAAGTAATTATGGGGATACTTAAGAGATATTCCTTTCTTGTTTTATAAAGAAATATTTATGATTCTCAACTTATAGAAAGTAAAACTTGAAAGACTAAGTTTTGGTTGTATTGGTTTTTTTGTGTAATGAAAGCTCACTTTCATGTAAGAATGCATTTTCATCGATATTCATTCTGCTTGACAGCCAAAAAGGAACTTGATTGAACAAGTTTATTGGTTGATTGAATATATTGCTTTATCATGCATTTAGAATCACATTATCATAGGGAGCTATCCTGATCCCTTTAAACACATCTCCAACTTGGTGGTTAAAGAAAAATATGAAGAAGATTGGAATAAAAGTGTGTAAGAGCATAGATTAGTGGAAAAATATTTCAGCCACTTTTCTCATGGATTTTTCTGAAAAGGATTTTGTAAAAAATATATGTTGTAATTTCAGTTCACTAAAGGACATTGGAATGTATGTATATAGTAATTATTTTTGCTAGTATTCTCTTGGGTAAATATAAAACCTTGAAGAACTATGTAATATGAAAAATTATATACTAAAAAGAAAAGGAAAGTTAAATAGATTTGCACTAGCAAGTTATGTATTGGTCCACTGAATTGTGTTTTAAAGAATATCATTATTTTTATTTCTAGAAATAAAATGGAAGAGATGTTGATGATTTTATTAGGTATAAATATGTGTATGGGTGTTTTGTTAAGCTAGAAATATTAGACCTTGAGGAAGCAAGTAGATTTCAGAAAATGAGATAAGAACTTAGTGAAACCTTCGTATTAAGCATGTTGATAGAATAATTCTTGAAAATATCATTAAGAATCTTGATGGCTTTATCCAATCTGTGCTTGGAAATAAATATGGAATAAAGTATTGGTAACTAGGATTGATGATATCTCTTTTTATGTTCCCTATGGAAGGACAATTGTTGGGATAGGATGAAATCTAGTTTATCAAACGTTAGATAGCCTATAGAATATAAAATTTCCTGTAGGGGTTCTGAAATAGATAAATTTTAAAAAGTATTACAACAAGAATGTCTTGATGATTGGCTATCAAGAAGCTATAAATATGTTTGATCTTTTATTAAGAAGTTGGTAGTGAATATAGAAAACTCCTTCCATTTGTGAAGGATTGACTACCAATATAACTTAGAATCTTTTCATGATGGATCTTAACAATGAAAGAGGGAGATGGGTTTTAACAACTTTATATCCTTAGGATAAAATTGGAAAATACCTAGAGACGGGAAGGTTAGCTCATCACGAACATGAGATAAATAGTCTGAACCCTACATGCTTAAAAAATTTACATAGAAGGATTTATGTGAATGTGATATTGAGAATGCCTCCTTTTGACATAATGAAAAGAGATAATCTATGTCATTGGAGGAAAAGATAATGATAGCTTGAATATGATTATACACCTAGTGCACTTACATAGATAGGCCTATGTAAGTTGTAGGGATGGGTGTACTCTATGAAGGATCTAAGTGGTTTGAAACTTACCCAACTTTGTGATGGGAAATTAACTTAGTTAGGGGACCTTAAGGCCTTTAGTTGTAATTTAGGAGAGGTTACTTATTAAAATAAATGGTCTAATCCTTAACAAGTGAAGGTATTGGTAAAAAAATTGCTCACAATTGGAATGCAAATTTCGGGTTATGACATTGCAAAGCATGAGGTCAACATAGTAGTACAGTGAGCATGAGTAAATACTAAAAAAAATCCTCTAGACTAGGCTAGATTAAGTTTTTAACACTTTCAAGAAATTTTATATCTTTTTAGAGGAAATCGTCGTGCATGACCCATCGCGAATTTGAGGATCGACTATGAATTTGATTGGTTCGTTATGGCGATTGAATTTGTACCCCATACTTATAGGGTATGAATTTGTGAATTCACACCCTACAAGGATGGGACACAAGTTCAATAGAGAAGCGAAAGGGATGAAATTATGACTTGAAAAGAGTGGGGCATGATTTTGACAAGGAGAGAAAAAACAAGGAAAATGAAAACCAGGAAAATAAAAGTGAGAAGAAGAGAAAGAAATATGAGACAAGCTAGTTTAGATGTCGATGATTTTAACTTGATTTTATTTTTACATACATTTATTATATGAAATTGATTAATATTTGTTTGTTGTTATTTTTGGTTACAACATGATGTACTGGAGATTCAGGAGTGGTGATCAAGCTTCTTGGAGGAGGAGCTATGAGAGCTCACACCAACAAATAGGGACACCCTAGAAGTGGTGGGGCTATTGCATCTGGTAGAGATACCTTGGGTTGAGGTAGAAAGAGTGCTACTAACATAGAGGTGGTACATAGAGTCATATATATTATGGTTACCAATGGGGAGATAACGATCACACTAGAGGATATGTGGTTCATCCTATGCATCCCCATTAGGGGGAGGGTAATTTAAAGAATATGAGCATAGTAGTCCATGCTTTAAATATTATTAGAGTACTATATCCACAAGGTCTGAGAGAGTCATATCCATACTGACGAGTTGGTGGGGCACCATGAGGTCGATACTCTAATGATCATGTTATGTGGGGTGGTGATAGGATTCATGGTGTGCCATACTAGTAGGTGACACTTGCAATGAGCACTACCAAGAGTAGTGGCAAACATGTAAGATCAACAGGTATGATTTGCATGATCCTTATGTGCTGACATATTTGTATAGGATATTATACAATGTCATGTATAAATGATATATAATGTTAGTGTGTACGACCTTGCTCCAGGTATGGTTCTAGGAGAACATAGCAGTTAGGAGACCGTATGCACTTCTAGGGACATTGCCCAACCTAGAGTGGCCAACAATATATAGGTGGTCCAAAAATTTTGAGCAGGTGTAGAGGACATATGTTAGGATCCTACAACTAGGGAGACAAGTGATAGACAAGATATGGGACCATATGATCATATGGTAGTCATGGTATCTACACCCTAGCCAGATAGAGGATGCATAGGATATGGTGAAGGCTAGGAGTATCAGGTGGGTCTCTATGAAGAAGGGGGAGCTAGAGCTCATCCAATTCAATTAAGTCTAGTGGCTTTTCGATATCTTTGCAAATACCAAACTAGGGAGAGTACTAGTTTAGGTGGATGTAGAGGGACCCATCAAGGGTTGAAGGATACCCTAATGTGGGTAGATGAATATATGAGGACCTAGATGATACACTATACATGGACCCAAGGGTGGACAACATCGAGGTAGCTCTCAGGTACAAGAGATGGTACAAAAGCACTATGTCCTCAAGTATCTTCCCACCTATACGAGTGTAGAGGAACCAAGTTATAGGCCAATGCATGCAACTAGAACTTTGAGAGGTGACTTGATGTACCACATAGTGGCAATAATAGGGCCAAGAGACCCCATGGTTGACACAGGTACAAGTTTAGGTAAATATGATGGTAGCGACCACCATCACCTCTAGGACCAAGGAGGGGGGAGCAGTAGTAGATACCCCATGATGACTAGATTTGGACCAGGTAGGATGATCATAGAGGCCTCCACACCAATAGGAGTAGGACCAAGCAAGACCACGAGTTAGGGGGAGCTAGTGAGGGAGATAGAGGTATTTTAGTTTTGCATAGCGGTCATGTAGAGGGAGATGGACCTACTTTGAGAGAATATATCTAAGAGGATAGAGGGGCTACAAAGTGACTTGATCATGACACTCATAGAGTGATATGTGTTAAGGGTTGAGGTAAATCACCTCAAGGGAGAGATGAGTCGACTAGAGCTAGATCGACATCATGCTTGGGCTGAGGGTATGGCTATCATGATTAGTAGCCAACAGGATGAGGGGATCTACCTGCTACAAGTATATCTGTAGAGGAAAAGGAAGAGGTTGGAGGTGGCTGTAGAGAGGGAGACCTTCTACCAGACTTTGTAATTCCAAGCAGTTATAACAAATCAGATGGTGCATTCACCATCCTCTCTTAAGATACAGGGTTAGTCACAGTTTAGCTCATGGACTATTTCATGGTCCATGAAAATTCCCCCACAAGGACCACCTGTGACAGATGGAGCAAAGGAGATGGGCTTATAGATCTAGGGATAGGATTGGGGTGACATGCCAATTTTTATTATGGTATGCATCCTTGGGAGGGTCAAGTGTGTTGGTCTTAGATAGTGGTACACTAACCAAATTGACATGTGTACTCTCTCTTTCTTGAGAAATATCATGATTTTTTATATATATAAATGTGTTTATTTATGTGTTCTGTGACTTTTATGTGTTTTTATGTTTGATTATGCATGAAATGAGTGAAAAAAACTTAACTATGGATGCATGAATGTATTAGACTAATGCAATGCATAATGGATGAAACTAATGAATGAAATGCATGAATGTAGGAAGATATGGAAGAAAATGATGATGGAAGAAATAAGAGAAGAAAATAATAGGAAAAATACGGTTCTAGCCAAAATCAAGCCTCATAAAAATAGATCATAAATTTGGCGTAGAGTGAATTCGTACCCCATATGGAAAGGACGCGAATTTGAAAAAGATGAAGAAAAAGAAGAAAAAAAGGAAGAGGAGAAGAAGAAGAAGATGGGGAAGGTCAACAAAGGAAAAGAAGACAAAGGGTGCTTGGAATATGATGTTTGAATCAGCGTAGACCATGAAATATTAGTGTGATGAAATGAACATAGACCAAGAAAAAAGGAAAAGAATGAAGTAGAATCTTGTAGAGATGTATGCTTGCAAATGATTGAATGGAGGCTGCCCCTTGCTAGTGGCCATAAAGCTATCCTATAAGGGTGTAATGATCACAAAAAATAATCAAGTATGGAGTGATACATGCTATGGGTATAGTGCTCACTAATGATCATGAATGAAGAGAAAACCTACTAGGATGTATGCTTGAAAATGGTCGAATGGAGGTTGCCCCTCGCTCATGACCATGAAGTTATCCTATATGGGGTGAAATATTATGATTGATTTGCTGAAGTGAGTACAACCCGATAGGAGTGTAGTGTGTGCCAAATATAAGCGATCAAAAAAACACAACAAAACAAGATGTGTGTGTGCTAGATAAGAAGATAGAATAATGAGAGAAGCAAGAAGTAAATTATGTTGTGTGTGTGCCTTGTTTAAAATTTCAATTGTGAAGAGATGTGTGTAAGATAGTCAGTGATCGTATGAATACCATAAATGATATGCATACGATATCTACCTTATCCCATGAGGATCCTCTAACAATTGAAAGATCAAAAGGTAAGAAGTATGAGCAAAATAAAATGAGAAAATAGAAGGAAGAACTCATATCATTTGTCTTGGAGGAAAGAAGAAAATGTTGAAAACTTTTAAAGGGCAAAGGATATACAAGATATGAAGAACTATATCCCTTGAATTGGAGAAATTAGAAATTATTGAAACTTTCAAGGTCAAGGAATATATGAGAAGATAATGGAAGAGAAGGAATGAGCAAATGCAATTATGAAAAATACATTTAGATGGGTCCTAGGTTGGGAATTTGCTAGTCATCAAAGTCCTAGTATTGAAATGCATGTGAGCTAGAACCTAACTAGATTTCATCACTTGCCATTCTCATGAAGTCCCCAAAAACATATATGATCAAACAATCATGCAAGTATGATAAAAAACAATGCAACTAGATGACAAACAAAAATGCAAGTGGAATAGAATGGTAGGCAAACCATGCAAAATATGATAGACAATCATGCAGTATGAAAAAGCAGACCAAAATGTAGGATGAAGAATGAAAATGCAGAATCATGCATAATATTTTTTTAGGTGTATTATGTTCATTGGTTATTTTAAATATTTACCATCTAACATCACCAAACAATAGGCTCCTAAGCTAAACTTGGCCATTATGACAAAGGGGCCTACCCAATTGGACTAAAAATTACCTTTTAGATATAAATGAGGATTGGTGTTATTTTGGTTCTTTTTTAGGATAAGGTCTCCAATTTCAAAAGAATGGTTGTGAACTCTCTTGAAATAAGTTTGCTTGAGCTTATTTTGATAGGCTCACAGTTGCTCAAAGTTATGAATGAGCTTTTCATCTAGCATCTCCAATTGGTTTAAATGATCTAAACGATACTCGACACATATTTTTATTGTGCCTTCTATATTGAAAATAAGGATGATAGTGCAAGGAACTAACCCATAAAAGAAAAACTATTATGGATGATATTTTTGTGACACATATCACAAAGAGGATCATCCATAGAATATTATTTAGGAGTTGCTAAATAAAAATTATTGCAAACTCTGACTGTGCCATCCTTCTTAATGAAAGGGGAGAAGACTCCTAGTTGCTCAAGGTCTTTAGGAGACATAGGAACAAAATCCTCTTGAGAACTAGAAGAATCAATATGCATAACACAAGGGACTGAACCATCAAATAAGAAGCTATTTTGAAGAACTTCCTCATGATCCATGTCACAAAGAGTATTCTTATCAGAATACTCCCCTAAGGTAACAACTAGCTTAGGATGCACCAAAGTTACCACATTGTAAAATAAAATGTTAGTGGGATAAGATGGCCCCTCATCCTCATCACTCCACTCCAAGCCTTGATGATCTAAATATTCAGCATAAGTAATGAGGTGATCATCATCATCAAATGACAAAGGTTGGTTTTTATTGAGTATGTAGCCTATGCCACATATCCTAGGCCAAAGCTCAAATTCTAAAGTCTCTTGAATACCTTTCTATTGTGGCCCCAAAATTTTACCTAGATATCCCTTACTATATAGGATTTACTTGGGAAGTAGGTAATCATTAGATAGGTAACAATGGGCAAACAATTGCTCTACATAAAGAGGGTTGCTACCATAGATATTTTCTTTCAAGGTTTTACCTACGTAGATAAAGGTACACATGCCGATGTGTACTACTTCACCCTTCTTATGATGCAAACCCATAGTTCGAGGTGAAGGTTGTAGCTTGGCTAAATCCAGAAGAAGTTCTTGAAGAAAAGGATTAACTTAATCTTGTGATGAAACATTGATTAGTGGTTTCTCACTTATTTTTAAATTTTCAAGTTGTTTGGTGATGTGAGATGAAGAAACTGATGGACATATATTGAGACTAGATTGAGATTTCTCAACCATTGTACAATATTGAAATGGATGAGGATCATGCAGAATGATGATAAGTTGATATTTAAATTCAAAATTCACACATTGATGAAGAGTATAAGGGATAACACCCATCACATGAATCCAAGGGCATCTAAGAAGGAGATTAAATATGCAAGGCAATGCACCACATAAAACATAGTATCTAAGATCTTAGGTTTGACCCTAATAGGGAGGGATATAATACCACATGCCTCTTGGGAATTGTTGAAATTTTTGATGATAACATCAAATTTAATTAAATCTTCCTCTTTTAATCCAAAATTTTGGAAAATTTGATAAGTGCATAGATTAAGGGAGGAACCATTATCTATAAAAATTTTCTTGATAAATGTTTCCCCAATATATGTAGTGATGTAGAGGGAAGAATCCCCTTGCAAGTCTGAGGAAGGAATATTATCATCCAAAAATGTGATATGATGTATCCTAAGGAAACCTACAACATTAGCTATAGCGCTAGGGGAAATGTCTTGAGGAATAGTTTGTTGACTTGGAAGCTTTAACAAGGATTCCCTATGAATATAAGTTTGCAAAAGATCTAAGAGGGAAATATTGGTTGGGGTACTAGCTAACTGTTGTTGAATTTTAAAGGATACTTTTGGTTGTGGCTTCAACACTAAGGGTGGGTTTTCTACTCTTGTGCTTCTTTTTTGGGTACTCTTAAAAAGTAAGGGTGGTTTAGAAGGTTGATTGGATGTAGAACTCGTCTCTTACTGAGATTGTTGAGTTAGTTGTGCCTAAGCTTGTTGCCTTGTAGTTGTTGCTATCATACCAACCATGTTGTTGTAGGGAGGTGGCACATTATGATATGATAATTGATTAGATTCCTGTTGCCCATGATTAGGTAGGAGATTTTGGAAAATATCCATAACTTGATTAGTTGTGGGTGCTTGTTGATTAGGAGGTTGATTATTTGTCGAAGGATTGTAGTTAGGAATAGGTTGAGAATCCTATATAACAAGATGACATACATTTATTAAGTCCTAAACCATAGGTTTCAACCTCTTACATGAATTTTTCATGTGCACCTCCACTATATGATACTCATAATATTGACCATGCTTATACCAATCAACCATAGTATCGGGTTGCCTTATGGAAGGTAACTCAATCATGTTAGCTTCCAAGAGTTGCTTTAGGACTGCTGAAATAAGTTGGTTGAGTCTTGTAAAATTCCTTGGTGGGATTTTTTGAGGTTTGCTAAGTACCATATTTTGCAAGGTATTAACAACACTGTTGAAAGGTCTACTATTAGTTACCCCATCACCAACTACATGCTTGTTCTTATACTAGGATTTCATGGTCCTATCTTATTTCTTTGGTTTCAGTTGACCTCTTCGAATAAGGGCTTGCTCTACTCTTCTTTCCAAATCTATTGCTTGTTTAAAAGAGGTAATAGTTGATGTTTCCAATGCATATGATATTTGCTCTTGTAAATTTCCAATAAAAATTTCTAGCATATCTTGAGGAGGTAAGGTGTACTTTAGTCATCCAACTAAACTCCTCCAACAAGACATTTTTTTTGAAAAACTTTCATCTTTACCTTGTTTCAATAAATAAACATATTTTATAGTCACATTTTTCTTAACGTAAGCTCCAAATTATTGAACAAACAACTCTTTCATCTCTTCAAAACTCCTCAAAGAACGATGAGGTTGTTGATAATACCATTCTAATGCTATACCATCAAGGCTATTAGGGAACGTCTTTAGTAACAACATGTCATCATATATAATATCATGGCATAATATCCTAAACATCCTTAAATGTTTAAGTGGATCTATTCCCTTATAAATGGGTAAAATCGACATTGAAAAATGCTTAAGATAAGGCCTAGAGTTAATGATAGGGTCTAAGGGTTGATTGCACATTTTCTTATAGTTGTAGGTGAAACTTGGAGGTTGAATCATATCCACTCTTGAAACTAGTTGCTTCACCACACTTGTCAAACTTTGCACATTAGGATTGTTGTTGTGCAATACCCCTAGGTTCCCTAAGGGAGGGTTATAGGTAGGCTGTTGAAAGAGAACTTGGCCAATATTGGAGGTATTAACACTATTATGGTATGGGTTATGATATGTGGTATCTTGTTATGGAGGATAATTGACATTTTGTGGAACATAAGCATGAATGTTGAGATGAGTAGAATGAGGAGAAAATTGAGCATAATCTTGAGATGCACTACTATATCGTTCCAAATTTTTCACACCCTTACCTTCAGGCTATAGGATTCGCACCTGGAAGGGGGATGTGAAAAGGATGGTACAATACCTCGGACTGAGAGGCCTTTTGAAGGTCTCGCCTCTCGAGGGAGGTGTATAAAGGTGATGTTTCGACGGATGGTGGGGTTCACCAGGAAACGTTTAGTGGCAATTTCCATGCCTAGGTTGGGAATGTGTTTTATGTGTTCAATTTTATCTTTAAAAATTCAAATCCTAGGTTTGGCCAAATGAATCTAAGTTATTCTATATGAAATGCAGATTTAAATACATAAAAGCAGTTTAACGAAAACACAGAGAACAAACTAAGTGAAGAAATCCATACCTAGTTTCGGATGTCTGATGGAGGTTCTGATTTTTGAAGCAGTCCAGATCGTCTGGAATTTGACAGGATCATCTCCTATATAACAGGATCATCTAAGATCTGATGAATTCTTTTGAAAAATTTGTCAGATACCTGCAAACAGAGAAATAGATACAAAATACCAAAATTGCAACTATTATGATAAAGGAAAATGATATGAAACAATAATAAGGATGTTAATAAGATAATCCTGAATGGAAATACAAATAAATTACAATACTTTAATAGCTAATCATGATCTTATTATGCAATTAAACTACATGGGTGAACTCCAAGATGCAAGATAACAAGAAATAATAATAATAAAACTGACTAAATGCAGAATAAAATAATAGCAAAGTATAGAAAAAGCGCAAACTTTGGGCACTGATTGCCCTAATGCAGACTGCAGTCGAAATCATCTTGGATTGATACAAAATCGTCTTGAATTGGACAGAATCGTTTGTGATGATCTGAGCTTGCTCTGACTGAAGAATGACAAGGTTCCTACAACAAAATTTGGAAAGTACAAATGCAGATGGTAATCCTGGGTATTCTAATGCGTGTAAAGGTTAAGTTATAGGAAATTTCAGCCAGGGGAAAGTCAAGGGGGGTCCTAAGGTTTAAATAGGCTTAGGAGGGAATTTGGGAGGTTGGAGATCATCCTAATTTGGAATATATCCAATAGGGGAGGTCTTTAGTGGTGCAGACACACTTCTGCCCAACTTAGAGACGCCGTTGAAACAAAGGCTAATTATGAAAAATTAATTTTGGGACAAGATCGTCTGGACGTCCTAGTCCAGACGAAATCGTCCAATCTGAGGCGATATCGTCTGATCGGCGACGATATCGTCAAACGATCAAAACAAACTCTAAAAATGGCACGGGAAATGAGGAAATGGGTTAAACGGCGGTTTTGGAGCGATTTTGGGGTTGAATTTGAATTTGAATTATTACTAAGGTAATTTTAATTATTGCTAAGGTTTTACTGCGCCAATTTTAGGGTGCTACATTTTGCCCCCTCTTTAGCGAATTTTTCAAAGAAAATGCGTTAAATATGAGTTCTTATCGATCTATGAGAAAGCAAAAATTATTCCCATTTTTAGGCGACGATTCTAGGTCGAATTGTATGACAGCTTACTATGGTGCCCCCTCCGTGTTTTTACCCAAATCGACGTTTGAGGTAAAAACACGAAAAAGCAAAATTTTAAAAAAGTTGTTAAGTGTTTTTGAATAAAATTAAGAAAAATAGGGAAAAACCCTAATTCATTGTTACTATTCATTTTTACTATTTTCTAGAGCTCTACAGACAAGATGGTCGAAACAGCGCACAGATCAACAGAGGTCCGGCGCGGGCTATGGGTAAGGGTCTAAACTGAATTTAGAGTGCTTTAATTTAGAATTTCATGCTTTTTAGATTATATTTGATTGATTTTTGAGCATTGCGGCTGATTTTGGGCTGTTGACATCGTTGGGATGAAATCGTCTCGATATCGCCGATTTCGTCCAAGGGCAAAATCGATGATATGGGGACGATTTCGTCCAATAAGGGACGATTCCCTCATGCAAAATTGGAGACGAATTTGCTCAAATTTGGGACGATATCACCCAATGGTGGACGATATCATCATTTGTGAAAGTGAACTTATTTTACTTGCATTTTGATTAATGATTTAATGATTTTTATTATTGATTTTTTATTGTTTATGTTGTTTATGTTGTAGAGAGGATTACTAAAGATCCGAGAATGGAAATACAATGGACTAAGGGATGACTTGGCTGCTCTATCTCAGGCAGAGTGAGATCAGCTGGCTCAAGTCAGCTTGCAGCATGTGGCAAAGATGCCACAGATTTCTACAGATATGGGGCTATTGACAGCCCTAGCAGAGAGGTGGTATCCGGGTTCTTCTTGTTTCT
This sequence comes from Wollemia nobilis, assembly GCA_028583015.1. Lineage (NCBI taxonomy): Eukaryota > Viridiplantae > Streptophyta > Pinopsida > Araucariales > Araucariaceae > Wollemia > Wollemia nobilis. Next base: position 16,268,459 of record JAQPPZ010015100.1, read on the forward strand.
GGTTACCGATAGGGGAGATGACTCTCACACTGGAGGATGTATGGAGGATATTGAGGATCCCCATACAAGGATGGCTGATCACTCCTATGGCCAATCAAGGCCACGTTATGATGAGACTATGCAGAGATTCGAGCTTCGCCCTGGAGAAGGGCGGAGTGAACATCGAGTCTCTATGCCAGATGCTTAGGGCATCTAAGCTGACACAAGTTTTGGCTGGGGTGGTAGGTGGTCTACTGCTATGCCATCAGATTGGATGCAAGCTGCCATGGCTACTGACAGATGTGGTCTACAACATGAGAGACCACGAATACAGGTTTGCTTGGGGGATCTTTGTACTATGTCGATTGTATAGGATCCTGTATGGGGTCGTATACAAGGGCGATCGATGTTTGGTCATGACATCACTACTATAGGTTTGGTGCTGGGAGCACATCACGGTGCAGAGGCCGGTAGGGCTTCCACTAATAGGGATTGACGGGGAGAGGCCCCGAGTTTTCTACTGGTGGCTCCAAAGAGGGTCACAGTGGTGAGTAGATCTGCCAGTGTCTCAGAGACTACTTGACGACCTTGTCTTCAACTAGATCACCTGGAGGCCTTGGAGAGATCATCCAAGGTGGGCCAAGGACGGATAGGAGCTAGCTCGTGTTAGGTGAGTCTGCTGGCTGAGGATGGAGAGGGGAGAGGTGGAGCTCCATCGGTATGATCGAGTTTTGAGGCAGTTCGGTCTACAACAACGGATCCCATATCTCAGAGACTACGATTTTTCTCAGACCGTCCAGGATAACACTACAGTTAGTGGGGCTCTAGATATGCAACGATTCTGGATTCAGGACACTGATGATGCCCCCATCCAGCCAGTGGATGGGGACAATGCATGGGTAGCCAACGACTACAATGCCTAGTACGTAGGCATCCGCCCTCCTCGAATGACGAGGGCTCAGGGTTCGATTCATGCAGTTGTGCATCAGATAGGGAGGTGGCACCAGGCAACCATTGAGGTGACACATGGTTGCAATGAGAGAGAGTAGAGGAGGCCACAGGCTCAGTAGAGGCCATGACAATGGGAAAGGAGGGAGGAGAGACCCCCTTCTCCATAGAGAGAGAGACCACCATCGCCCGATAAGGGCAAGGGTGTCGAGGTAGGAGAGAGTAGCGAGATGGCTACTCTCCGGGCGGAGACTATTCGTCTCTAGGCATAGGTGCAGACTTTACAGGATGAGGCTACACGTCACCGAGCGGAGGCTACACAGCTCAAAGATGAGGTTGCACGCCTTAGAGCATGGAGTGGAGGAGTGAGCACTCAGGAGCTAGTGCGATCGATTGCTCAGATCGTGTTCTACCAAGGTATCTACTTCTTACTGATGCTAGAGGGCCAGAGCGTACAACTACCAGCTGACATTACAGATTTGATTAGGGTTGGGTCATCGAGGACTTCATCCCGATCGACAACTAGGACTCACAATACCACACATACTATGATGGGGCTACCTCGTCCACCTCAGGGCGAGGGAGGAGATGAGGCTGAGAGCTCGAGGGGTTCTCGAGGCTAGGCTACTACACTGCACAGATTGGATATATGATTGAGAGGATTGAGTATGCCAAGATGTAGATTATGGCATACCAATCTAGCTTTGATATGATGTACATACATTGTTGAATTAAAAAAAAAAAAAAAAATAATATATATATATATATATATATATATGATATTTTTGATCATATGACTTGTCTTATGTATGGTGCTTTAATGTTTTTGATGTGATTGATTTGATGATTCATGTAATTATGTTGTTTGAAAATATTATAGTTTGAATGTCATGCTTTAAAATTTAAATGAAATAATATGATGTAAACAAATTGGTTGTTGAGATGATAATTTGATAAAAATAAAAGGGACTGTTAACAATAATTTCAAAGGACATTGTCGCTATTATAGACCATTTCATGGAGTCGTTGCTCACTCGATCATCAAGCTAATCCCAGTATAGAAATATTGTTAAAAGTAAAAAGAGTGCTTAAGATACTGTCTTAAGACTTTGTTGTGATGATAGAAATGATGATGGTTTGATGGTAATTTGTTTTTAGATTTTCATAAAAATGATATGCATGAAATATTTTAAAATGATTTTTGCTAGGTATAAATTCCTAAGTGTGATAAAATTTTGAATAATTCCTTAGAAATTATACCATGGTTGCAAAATTGAATTTGAACATAATGACATGAAAAATAGAATAAGTTGCATTCTATTTGAAAGCATAATTGTGGAACATAATGATTTAAGTCATATGTTGGAATAAATGGGAAATAAAATTAGTTCGATGGTTTACACTAGGCATAGAATATTTAGGTATAGACTTATACCATCATCGCGAAATCCAAAAGAAGAAAATAAATAGTTTTATTGCATGGTTGGTTTTTAATTTTTGAAAATAAACAGAAAATATGAAGATGAGGACTTGTGCTAGGCATAAAATTCCAATTTTGGTTTTGGAACTATACCATCGTCGCGAAAGTCAAAAAATATATGTAACTTTATTGCATGTTTTTGAAAATGATTTTGATTTGTTGGTAATGCATGTAGTTGTCTTTATACTAAAAAACTGTTCTCAGAGAAGAAAATGAAATTATTTCAGACAAATTGCAAAAATATTTCAAAGTATCTTAAAGACAAAAGTTAGATTTATAAGGAATCCCATGTGCATATGTGAGTTCATTTCCAATCTTGATTTATCATAATGATACACAAAATCTCTCAAATACAAATGTGTGTGCGATTGTATTGTTCATTCACCAGGTTTGAGCAAGATACTATGATACAAGTGATTTAAATTAACCAAATAAGTGTTCATTAACCATGATTTAGATGCATAAAACCATACCGAGACTACTATGTAAGTCGGATTATCAAGAGCTAGCTGATCCATAAGCGGACATAGGTCTAGTACAAAATAAGGTCGCTAATGTGACAGACATATCACCACGCTAGGAGTTACCCAAGGCCAAGCGGGTTGGGCACAAACCACTTGTTATGGGGCTTACCTCACAGTTTTCGAATAATTGAGAATTCTAGGGATTCAAGCTCATCAACCCTTCTTTTATTTTTAAGGGGTAGGGAAAGGATTTTATTGCTTTTACTTTTGCTCATTTTGTTGTCTTTCTTTCTTTGCTTTCTCTCTTCTTTTTTTTGTATCTTTTGCTTTGATATTTGAGATAATGCTGAAATAGTGGTAAATGATTTTGCTTGATTTTTCCTTTTCTTTTGCTTTCTATTCTAGGGATACTTGCTCGGATTAGCTGTAGAGCAAGGGATTTTTATTCTGGGTAGGGGTGAGCTTGTCCTTTTGCCAATTCTCAAATATTCTAGACCATGTACATGATAGGATAGCAGGGTAAACTTTTCGCTCAAGAAACCACTTCTACTATGTAGGATAGCATGGACATTACAAATATAATCATTTTATTATGAAAGGATATTTTTGGCTTAAGTAAATAATAAGATAAATTCTCTATGCTCAAAACTTTATTTAATTGAATTTTGTGGACTTTGATATAAGAGAGATTAGTAATCATACCAAATAAATCAAGATATTTATTCATGTGAGTGTGAAAGTGCGAGATTCCAAATAAATGCTAATTTATCCAAAATAATTTGAAAATATAACTACAATGCGTCACAATGTGAGAAGTACAAAAATAAAAGATGTTTTTGATGATTTTGAATGTTTTTTAGATTTTTAAGTTTATAAATTGAAAGAAATACAAGATAGTGATTTTTTTGAAATATTTTAAACAAATATATACAATGATGAAATGACCAATTTTGTTATGCATAGTAACGTTTAAGATGTAAAATGTTCATGGGTTCTTTAAGTTCTTTACCATCTAAGGTAGATAATTTGTATGCTCCTGATTCAAATTTAGCAGTGATAATATATGGTCCAAGCCAGTTGGGCTCAAATTTACCTTTAAGGTCTTTAGTTGCATTAGTATTTTTTGATTTTCTTTTAAAACAAGGTCGTCGACCACAAAGGATCGATGACGAACTTTCTTAGCATATGATATTTTAAGCTTGTTTTGGTAGGCACAAAGATGCTCCAAAGCATTGATGCGCTTTTCATCTAGGAGCTCCAGCTGACTGAGTCTTCTAGCTCGATATTCATCTCCTAATTCGGTATCTTGAAGTAGTAGAGCCAAAGAAGGAACTTCTAATTCAAAGGTAAAAATGGCTTCAGCACCATAAACCAAAACAAAAGGTGAAGTTCCAGTGGGGGTTCGAACACTAGTTCAATAAGCCCACAAAGTTGGATATAATTGAATGTGCCAGTCACGACCAAATTTATTGACCAATATTTTGAGAATTTTGATTAAGGTTTTGTTTGAAGCTTCTGCTTGGCCATTACCCTGAGGATAATAGGGAGTGGACCAGTGATGTTGAATCTTATATTTTTGGCATAATTTTTTAACATCTTTATTTTTGAAACAAGTTCCATTGTCTGAGATGAAATTTGCAGGAATTTCGAACCTACAAATAATTTGATTAAAAATAAATTTAGAGACTTGTGTTCTAGTGCAGGAAGATAAAGGCATAGCTTCAACCCACTTCGTGAAATACTCAGTGGCAATTATGATGAATTTGTGTCCATCAGATGACACAAGATTAATTTTGCCAATAATGTCTAAGCCCCATTTTGAAAAGGGCCAAGGAGATGAAATAGCTTGCAATTCTTGTGTAGGGGCATGGACAAGGTCAGCATGTTTTTGGCACTTTTCGCAATGGCGCACATAATCATGTGCATCATTCTCCATGGTAGGCCAAAAGTATCCTATCCTAAGGAGATTTTTAGCAATGAAACTACCACTGAAGTGTCCTCCACAAGATCCATCGTGGGCTTCACTCAAAGCTGATTTGGATTCTTCTAAATTCAAACATATCAATAGGATACCTTAAAAATATCTCTTATATAAATTATTGCCAATTATTACAAATCAACTTGCTCGTCTACGTAATAATCGATGCTGGTTTCTATTAGATTTGGCAGGGAAAGTCCCATTGTGAAGAAAATCAAATATATCCATATACCAGGGTTCAGTAGTAGTTTCATTGATTAGAAACACATCCAAAGGTTCTAAGCATGACTTATTTGAAGCAAGTTCCTGGAGTCGACAAATAATGATGGTGGCATATTCGTCATCTAACTCCAAGGGCAAAAGAGATGCAGCTACGACCATAGCGTCAGCCGCACGGTTGCTAGTTCGAGTAATAGCTTCCAAGGTAACTTGATCAAATAGAGACATTAATTGTAAAACATATGCTTTATATGGACACAATTTATCATCTCTGGTCTGATAAACTTCATTAATTTGGTTTATAACAAGTTGATAATCACCAAAAACTAACAAATTTTTAATTTTTAGCACCAAGGCAGCTCGTAATCCAAGGATTAGAGCTTCATACTCAGCAGTATTATTAGTGCAAGCAAATGTTAATTTAAAGGACAAAGGTATAATGTGCTTTTGTGGAGATATTAAAATAATACCTGCACCAGCCCCACTCATTTATCGGGCTCCATCAAAGTATAAGGACCATTTTTCAACATGGTCTGCCTCTAATTGAAGGCATTCATTAGGAAACTCAATGATGAGGGGATGGGTAGACTCTAAGGGTGCAATAGCTAATTGATCTGCTATGATTTGACCCTTAATAGACTTCTATCCTATAAATGTGAGTTCAAACTCGCTTAGAGCAAGAACCCACTTGGTTGTACGACCCGATAAATAAGGTCGACTCATGAGATACCGTAAAGGATCATATTTAGCAATGACATACATTTTTTGACTAAGCATATAATGGCGTAATTTTTGCGTAGAAAATACGACTGCTAGACATATTTTTTCTAATGTTGTGTAGCGAGTTTCATAACTAATTAAAGTTTGGCTAATATAATAATTAGCACATTCTCTTTTCTCATCATCAAATTGAGCTAACATAGCTCCTAAAGCAAAATCTGAAGCTGAAATATATAGGATAAATGGGCGGTCAGGTCTAGGCGGTGAAAGCACAGGTGGGTTAAGGAGGTATTGTTTAAGAAGTTCAAAAGCTTCCTTACATTCATCGTCCCAATTAAAAGGGATATCCTTCTTAAGGAGCTTAAGAAAGGGACCGATTTTGTCCGCCAGCTTATCGATGAAGCGACGGATGGCTTGAAGTTTACCTTGTAAACTTCGTAACTCAGATATATTGGTAGGTGTAGGCATATCAGTGATAGCCGCAATCTTAAGAGGGTCAATTTTGATGCCACGTAAAGAAACTATAACCCCTAATAGTTTACCGGACTTAACTCCAAATATGCATTTAGTAGGATTTAATCGAATAAGATATTCTCTTAACCAATTAAAAACTTTTCTCAAATCATCTAAATGATCATCTTCATTAATAGAGCGAGCTATAATATCATCTACATAATAATGTAGGATATCATGCATCATGTCATGAAAAATATAAGTCATAGCTCATTGATAGGTTGCACCTGCGTTCTTTAAGCCGAATGGCATCACTTTCCAGCAAAAGGTACCCTAGGGGGTAATAAAGGTTATTTTTGCCTGATCTTCAGGAGCTATCCTGATCTGATTATAGCCGGAGAATCCATCCATTAGGGACATCATCCCACTCCCAGCAGTAAAATCAATGATTTGATCCATGTTTGGAAGAGGAAAATCATCTTTAGGGCATGCAGCGTTAATATCTCTAAAATATGTGCAAACCCTAACTTTGGTAGCTTCTTTCTTGGTGACTGGAACTACATTCGAGATCCATTCAACATAATCAATAGCTTGTATAAAAACAACATTCAGGAGTTTTTCTAACTCCCCTTTGACTAGCAAATCCACTTTAGGATGCATTTTTCTAAGTTTTTGTTTAACAAGTTTAGCATGCGGATGGACTACTAGGTGATGCATGACTACAGAAGGGTCTAAACCTGGCATATCTTCATATGTCCAAGCAAAGACATCTTCATATCCTTTAAGGAATGCAATGTATTACTCTTGTTTTTCTTGACTTAATTCTGACCCAATATTGATTATGTGAGGATTATCCTCAGTTCCCATGTTAACTTTAATGACATTTTCTACTTCCATGTGTAGATCTCTTTCAAAATGAGGTGGGACAGGTGAGACGCCCAATTCTTGTAATTCATTTAAGATTAACTTAGATAAGTCATTTTGAGGAGTAGTGGCCTCAAGCTAAGCTATAGTTGGTATAGAACCATCAAAATAAAACCCATTGTGTAACATCTCTTCAATGGAGACATCATGGAAAATATCACCTTCCAACTCATCATCGGATCCAAAAATCATTTCAGGATAAGCTATGGATAGCATATTGCATGTAAATAGCTGATTTTGTAGAGGCAAATCATCACGCCTATCCAAATAATCTTGATAACATATGAGTTGATCATCATGTTCAAAATGGAAGGGTTGACCCTTACTAGGAAATAGGCCCACACCACATCGGGCGGGCCATGGTTCTACCTTGAAAGGTTCTTTCATACATTTTGGAAAGGTCCCAAGCCTTTCCCTTTATATCCCATTTTAAGCATTATAGGTTTAGCTTTAATATACTCATTAGTAAAATAACATCAAGCATATCCCTCATGATGAGTTTTGATGTTCCTGGGTATTCTTCCCCAGTCATATCCCTTATAAATGAAGGCACAACTCCCAACTTGGTAAGTACTTCCCATAGGTTGTGGGAGGCCCAAAGTACGAGGAGATGGTGGCAAATTACTTAAGATAATGGAATTTTGCATAGAAGCATTTGTTTTTTTGATATAATAATTTTAGATAAATCAGGTAAGAGTTCATCAAAAAGAGCATAAGATGTAGAAGGATCATTCCCTATATGTTTATATGTGGAAGGTATGATACATGTAGATAATGTAGAGGTGTTAATAGATGGGTCTATAGGTTTTGAAATTATAGGGACAGAACATGAAGGATTGGTTGTGGATTTAAGATCTTTTTGAGGTTCTAGAGTGGTTTGTTTAGAAGATTGTTGAGATATATATGAGGGTGAAATTAATGGAGGAGAAATAGGTGAAGCTATGGGTGTGCGTTTCACAGTTTTAGATGAAAAATAAGAATTAGGATGTGTGGATGACAGAGCAGGGCAAAATTGAACTCCAACAGGTTTTGCCAAAGCACACATATCAAAAGGTCTAGGATCACCATGGATAGTGACCAACTGATTTTTAAATTTGAATTTAACACATTGGTGTAAAGTTGATGGGACAGCCCGCATTGCATTGATCCAAGGACGACCCAAGAGTATATTGTACAATGTGGGGCAATGTACAATAAACACGATCATATCTAGGGTTCTAGGACCAACTTGCAAGGGTATAGTAATGACTCCACATGTTTCTTGTGTCTCGTCATTGAAAGCTTTGATAATCATGTCAGTTTTTTCATTTCATCACTTCTAAAGCCAAATCTTTGGTAGAAGTCAAAAGTGCAAATGTTTAGAGATGAACCATTATCGATCAAGACTCTTTTAACAACTACATCTCCAACTAGAGCAGTAATATATAAGGGATTATCCTTATGAAAACTATGTTGTGGTATATCTTTATCTCGAAAGTTGATACAATCAACTTCTCTAGTGATGATAGTATTGGCCATGGCTTTGGGTTGAATATTTTGAGGTACCATCATTTGGCATAATGTAAGCATCAATTCATCCCTATGGGTAGGAGAAGATCTTAACAAGTCCAAAAGGGAAATTTTGACTGTAGTATTGGATAATTGTTCATTAATATTGTAAGGAGGCTTAGGTTGAACATTAGACATATGATTCCCTTTATTGGGATTTTTCAAAATAAATGGAGCTGATCCATCATTCTGATTTGGTTCTTGTTGAGAATTTTGAGCCTGTTGTTTGGTAACGACTTCGATGGTACCTACAATGTTATATTGAAGATGCTGAACTGGTCTCGGTCTAGCATTTATGGCTTGTTCATTAGGAAGGAATTGATTAGAAGAGGGTCGAGTAGTAACTCTTCTAGGAAATGGTTCTTCTGGAACCATAGCATATGTGATGGGTTGAATAGGATCTGATTCATTTTCAGAACTATTCGATTGATTTGAGGTGATGTCTCCTTCACTTTCAGTATCCGATTCTACATCACTAGGATCGGGAGTTTGAATATTATGTAGGGGCCTAGTCGTGACCATGGATAAAGTTGTGCCAAATATTTGAGGATCCTGAACAGATAATTGTCTGCTAATAGTCCCTACATATCGGGTAGGAGGGGGAACATTATGATGTTCGATTTGATTGGCCACCTCTTTACCATGTCTTGGTAAAGGATGTTGAAATATGTCTAATGATTGATTACCATTTTGATTTTGATTTTGGGGAATGTTCTTTTGAGCATTATTAAGAGCATTTTGTTTAGGCTGGAAAGCTTGCACCTCCATCTCATTATTATCAATCAGATCTTGTATTTTATGTTTTAACCTTTTACAAGAGTTGGTAGAGTGTCCAGGCCCTCTATGGAAATCATAGTGTAAGTCGGCTCTATATCCGGGTATGGTTGGATTAGGTTCTCGGATAGCTGGTAATTGAATCAAACCTCTTTTGAGTAATTGGGGTAGAATAGTTGATAATGGTTGATTGAGTCTAGTAAACTCTCGAGGAGGTTTATCAGGAGGTTTCAATACAAAATTTTTTGTTGTCTTCGTTGTATTGATATGAGCAATGTTTCTACTATCAGTGACACCGTCACCTACAGCTTATTTATTTTTGTACTGATTTCTGGATGTTTTCTCATCATCTTTATTTTTGAGCTGACCTCTCCTAATGAGAGCATCATCCACCCTTCGAGCTAAGTCTATAGCTTGATCGAAGGTGGTCAAGGTAGCAGTTGATAACTCATAGGATATTTGTTCTTGCAAATTATTAATAAAAATGTCCAACATTTCCCTATAAGGTAGCACAAAGTGCAGTTTTCTTGTCATCTGCTTCCATCTAGCTAGGAAATCAGCAAAACATTCATCTTTGTCTTGTTTTAAGTTGTATAAATATTTAATGGTGACATGCCTCTCGATATAGGCACTAAATTGATGAACAAAAGATTAAGTTGTTTCTTCAAAATTTCTCAAAGAATGAGTGGGCAATTGATAGTACCACTCTAATGCCATTCCTCCTAAGCTTTTCGGGAACATTTTTAGTAATAGCAAGTCATCATGTGATATATCATGACATTCTATCCTAAACATGCGAAGATGCTCTATGGGATCTTCAGTTCCTTTATATATAGGCAGGACGAGCATGGGAAAGTGTTTAGGGTATGGCTGTGCTACAACTATGGGATCCAAAGGTTGACTACATATCTCTCGATAATTGTATGAGGGATGGTAGGGATCTATCTAGTCCGTGCGGGAAGCTAACTGTTTCACCATGGCTTCCAGATTACTGGTTTGCCCACCATATTGGTTCGGTAGGACATTAATATGAGATTTGTGAACATATGATGGAGGGACATGAATATTAGATGCTATATTGCTATTGTGTAAATTGTTGGTAGGAAGGGTGTTATGAAGAAGTTTTGAAGTTGTATTATGTTGTATCCCAGATTGTTGAAAATTGATGTTTGGCTTCATTTTAGGTTTTTGTTGATTTGAAGCATATTGATTAATAGTTTGGCAAAATAAAGCAGTGAATGAAGGTCTCTTTTGTGTGGGAATGATTTTAGGCTCAATAACAGGTTCCTTAGGAGGTTGGGTAACCTGTTGTTTTTGCATGTTCTGAATCATAGTGACCATATCTCTATTGGATGGTCTAGCTTTATCACTTTCTTGATCAATGAAAGACAAGGGATTAGTGTGTATGTCAAACATATGTTCCATGGCTGCTTGAGTGTCACTAATTTGTCCTCTATCAATATGAACTGCCATATTAAGAGCACCAATGTTATTATTGAAGAATTTCCAGAAATGATCTAAGTTATCAAAAGCAATAGTTCCATCTGAAGCCATTCTAGGGGATGAGGATCCTTCCTCTCTAAGATTTTTTTGTTGTTCATTTTCTTCAGCCAGCTCATCTTCTGGCTATTCTATAGTTTCTCCTTCCGAAATTGATTCCTCAGGAAGGAAATTTGGGTTTTTTGTTTTGTCTCCTAACCAATCTTCTCCTTCTTCTTCAGTTTGTTTACCATTCCTAAGTCTAGGCATTGTGCTTAAATTTAGATTTCAGCAAATATATATATATATATATATGCAACAAGCTTAAGAGGTATATATTTTAATTATATACCTACTATAGTATTTGAAATAAAATGTTTTTGGTTTTGTTATGTTTTTTGGTTTTTCTTACTTTTTTATAACAATATTATAAAGATAACAAACAACACTCAATACGCAAGAAATAATAATAATGAAAGCAATGATCTAGTTTTCTATAAAAAATTTATAAATATCATTAATGGGCTCGAGTTCTTCAGGAGTCATGAAGTGTTCTTCTTCAAATTGAAAATTTTCTTTCAAGAATTTGACAAAAAGTGCTATAGTGATATTATCTGTCTCAGATTATGGTTGGTAGAAATAAATTTCATGGCAATACTCTCGATATAACATAGCCCTAGGAACTCTATTCCATATTTCCCTATCCGTAAGAACAACCTCTTGATCTTCTACACAACCTAGGGATTGGTGTATAACAACTGCGTTCTCAAGGTATTCCTCGAAGGTGAACAATTCTGAAGACACAAGAGCTCTCCTATAAGCTAACCACCTATGGCAAGCTCTCTGAAGTTCATGATAAAAAATTAGTTGATGAGGATCCAGGATTCTATCTAGGACAAGCCTCTTGATTTGTTTAAGTTCTGTTGACCTAGATGAAATGACACCTAGTCTTCTATCAAGTTTGTCCCACAAAAGTTGGTTTCTATCTGTTTCAGGCACACTAAGCACAAAATTAATTTCTAAGGCTGCTAATTGGTTTTCAACATTTATAATAACTGCTAGTCTTTTCTTAGGAGCTACCATCTAAACATGATATGCAACTTAGTAATTTTCTAATGATTTTAAATGCATCTATTTTTTTGTTTTGTTTTTTTTTTTTCGTTTTCAAAAGGTTTTAGTTTCATGTCGGGTTCACCAAAATGTATTGCTCCAAAATTTTCACACCCTTACCTTCAGGCTATAGGATCCATGCCCGGAAGGGGGATGTGAAAAGGATGGGACAATACCTCGGACTGAGAGGCCTTTTGAAGGTCCCACATCTCGGGGGAGGTGTATAAAGGTGATTTTTTGACGGATGGTGGGGTTCACCAAGAAACGTTTAGTGGCAGTTTCCACGCCTAGGTTGGGAATGTGTTTTATGTGTTCAATTTTATCTTTAAACATTCAAATCCTAGGTTTGGACAAATGAATCTAAGTTATTTTATATGAAATGCAGATTTAAATACAGAAAACAGATTTAACATAAAATACAGAGAACAAACTAAGTGAAGAAATCCATACCTAGTTTCGGATGTCTGATGGAGTTTTTGATTTTTGAAGAAGTCCAGATCATCTGGAATTTGACAAGATCGTCTCCTATCTAACAAGACCTTCTGAGATCTGACTTATTCGTCAAAGACCTGCAAATAGAGAAATAGATACAAAATACCAAAATTGCAACTATTCTGATAAAGGAAAATGATATGAAACAATAATAAGGATGTTAATAAGATAATCCTGAATGGAAATGCAAATAAATTACAATACTTTAATAGCTAATCATGATCTTATTATGCAATTAAACTACATGGGTGAACTCCAAGATGCAAGATAATAGGAAATAATAATAAAACTGACTAAATGTAGAATAAAATAACAGCAAAGTATAGAAAAAGCGCAAAATCTGGGCACTGATTGCCCCAATGCAGACTGCAGTCAAAATCGTCTCAGATTGATACAAAATTGTCTCGAATTGGACAGGATCGTCTACAAAAATCTGAGCTTGCTCTGACTGAAGAATGACAAGGTTCCTACAACAAAATTTGGAAAGTACAAATGCAGATGGTAATCCTGGGTATTCTAATGCGTGTAAAGGTTAAGTTATAGAAAATTTTAGCTAGGGGAAATTCAAGGGGGGTCCTAAGGTTTAAATAGGCTTAGGAGGGAAGTTGGGAGGTTGGAGATCATCCTAATTTGGAAGATCTCCAACAGGGGAGGTCTCTAGCGACGCAGACACGCTTCTGCCCAACTTAGAGACGTCGTTGAAACAGAGGCTAATTATGAAAAATAAATTTTGGGACAAGATCGTCTGGACGTCCTAGTCCAGATGAAATCGTCCAATCTGAGGCGATATCATCTGATCGGTGGCGATATCATCAAACGGTCAAAACAAACTCTAAAAATGGCATGGGAAACGAGAAAATAGGTTAAACAATGGTTTTGGAGCAGTTTTGGGGTTGAATTTGAATTTGAATTATTACTAAGGTAATTTTAATTATTGCTAAGGTTTTACTGCGCCAATTTTAGGGTGCTACAACTACTAGTTGAAGGAACTTGTGGAATTCTTCCAACATTGGTGGTTACAGTAGTAACATATGTTGGTTTATGAAAAATATTAACATGATGTGAAGATTAAAAAAAATGATTAGAGTGAATGTTTCAAGGAGAAATGCTTTGATGGTGAGAAGTCCTAACCTCTTCTCTTTGGGCTTCTTCATCCATAGCCTTATTAAAGGTATCTCTGTGATGCTTGAAGAAATTCCAGATATGATCAAATGATTTAAAGGTAAGGTGTCCATTAGATCCCTTAGTAGGACCAAGGTTATTATTGTCTTCATTTTCTTCCTCTTCTGAATTAGGATTCTCCATATCAATATGTTTATATTCTTGAATAATATCACCAGAATTTAGAAGCCTTTGCTTACTTCTAAGGACAAGAGCCATAGTATAAAGAGAAAGGATAGAGGATAAAAGGAGGAAACTAAAAGTTTTTTTAATGTTTTTTGATTCTAAGTAGATAAATTTAATGGTCTTGCATAAGGTTTTAAAAAATAAAAACAAAAGGAAGAGGCTTCCTAATTTGACCACTAAAGATTCATGTTCATGTTGGGTTCACGAAATATGTAAAGGGGAAAAATTACCCTGTCGTGTGCGATTTTTAACTAGATCAACTGGGAGCCAAAGTGACTATGGGGGTGTGTTATATTCTCTACACTAAGGGGCTTGGGGGATCAAAGGGCTCACTAGGAATGGTTTAAGGACTCACTCAAAGTTTGAGGATGAAATTTTTGATGTATATATTGAGCAAACACCTATGTTTGGCTTCTCTAAAATCTCAACTATAAAAATGAAAGAACAATGCAAGACAAATGATGATGCAGGAAGAAAAAAAGCTAACACTAGGATGATTCTTGATTTTTAATGAAGACTAAACCCTAAATTGCAATTAAATAGATTATCTTTTCAATAAGGGTTCATGAGAATGCACAAAATAAATTTAACCTAGGATGCAAACTACATGTCTTTTCTCTTTCAAGTACCTAGAAAGGAGATCAATATATTTTTCTTTTGTTTATGATCTAGATCTAGGATAGAAATGGATAGAAAATAAAAAACAATCAATCTAAGAAGTTTATCTGGGGTACTTACTTGATCTGGTGGTTGTTCCTAGCTTTTAACTTACATCCAAATGTATCCAACAACTTCACAACCTATAAAACAACTTAAAAAAACCCTAGAAAATTGATCAATGTTTGGGGTCCTGATTATACCGCTATGTGATTGAGCTTGGAGGTAAATTAGTTAATCCCCCTTGGTCCTTTTAGCTGACCATTCCAAAACAAAATTGATTTTTGACCTTTTTAGAAATGAACAAGGTGAAATGCAATAAAATGCAATAGTGTAAAAAACTGAGTGTAAACAATGATATTATGATCCAAATGAAGCATGCAAACACAGACTAAGGATTTGGGAGTGAAAAGTTGCCTCCAAAATTAAGAGAGCCAAAATTGCACCCCATAAGGGGTGATCATGAATTCGAATCTGTCAAAATTGCATCCTATATGGATGGGGTGTGAATTTACAATAAAAGTGCAAGAACGATCTATTAATACAAAATAAGACAAAAATGCACAGTTAATGATCTAGGTATATTAAAATGCAAGAAAAAACTTGATAGAAGAGAAAGAACAATAAAAAGGATGAAGAAATCCACAAAATGATAGAATCCACCTTAAGCCTCTAACACTTGTCCACCAAGAATAGCAAATCAAAAGCAAAGCAACAAAATAACACCAGAAGAGACTTTATCTTGTTGGGAGAATTCATCAAAAGATGCTTGAGCAAAATCAGAAAATACTTCTTCCAAAAAAGTTTCTTAGGGGAAAAGAGGATCCAAGCCCTCTATTTATAAGATATTTGGAGGGGAAAAGGGTAGGAAAACAAAAAGCAAACCTAGGGGAGGGCTGAAATCCTGGAGGTCACCTCAAAAGTTGGGTTTTCTAAGAGAAAACCCTAACTTATCGAATTCGTTCCATGTACTAGGCAACCATGATTTTGAAAAAAATAGGGGAAAAGGTAAAATGAGGGGAAGAGAAGCCCAAAATTATGTTTTGACAAGTTTGAGGGACTTCTCAGGGGTTCTAGGAAAAATAACTCACCGAGATGGGTCAATTTTCCATGTCTACAACTAGGAACATTGACTTTGTCATTAAACTTGAGTTATTATTCTTGAGTGTCAAAAAATAATTATCCTCTTTTTAGTATTTGAACAAACTAGAAGAATTCTTTATTGTCAAAAAAATAATTGTCTTATTTTTTCTTTATATAAAGTGGGAGAATTCTTGATTGTCAAAAGATATATATTATCCCATTTTTTTTATTTGAATAAATTGGATGAATTCTTGACTATATAAAAAAATTGTTTTATTTTTGCACTTAAACATACTAGAATAATTCTTGACCATAAAAAAAATAACTATCTTGTTTTATCTTCGAATGAAATGTATAATTCTTGAATTTTAAAAAATATAGTTTTATTTATGTTATTATTTTTTCAAAAAGATTTTTTTTTTTTGTATTTAAAAGAACAGGAAGAATTTTTGATTGCCATTATATATATATCGTTATGTTCTATACTTGATCAAGTTGAAAATAATCCTTTCTTAGGTCTTGCCTGTACATCAACTATGCTTTGACAAATTGGAATATCACAATAATAGATAACCTTTGTGCATAACCTATCTAATTGGATGCTCCCATGATAAACAATTGTTATGAACAAATTATATGATACACACTTGACACTAAGACCAGTTGGAGTGTGACCATGATGAACAATCATTAAGTGTGAGATAAATATTTTATTTTTATTGAGCCAAGTGGGAAGGAAACTTTGTTTAATTATTTGTACTAGTACTTTGCCAAGGAGGACTCAAAAAGTGTGAGTCAATATACTAAAGTTAATACCTTGCTAGATAAATGGACAATTTGTCATGAATCATTATAGATGGTCTAATGCCCTATACTAGTACCTTGCCAAGACATGAGTATATTTTGCCATGTCAACATTGTGAATGGATCATTGTTTTATGCTTGCTATGTGGTCTATATGGGACGATATCTTGTGAAGTCACTATAAAAGCAATGCAATTTATAACTTGGTCAAATGAAAGACAAGAGTTATACAAATAAAATAGGACATGATTAGTTTTTAGAGGATACTTGCAAAATAGGTTCTTTGTGGATGAACCTATGGATGGCATGCTCAAGGATGAGAGTTGACATGTGCCTGAATAATTTATAATAAATTATACCCTAAGTAATATTTCAAATGGATTTATTCAAACAAAAATTTTGGACAAAATATGATAAAAGTAATTATTATGCTTATATTATACATAAGTTATTTACTTTGTTGAGATAGAATACATTTAGATGATTATATAAATACGTGTGTCCAAAATTTATGTTTTTAAAATACATCCATTATGTGTTAAATTACATGGTATGAGTGAAATCATGTAGATATATTAATACATCCAAGAGTTCATTTTCTTATATATTGGTGCCCTGTATTTGATTTTCTCGATGAAGGGTTGGTTCTCTTGGGTGGGGAATAGAACTGAAGGATAATTCTAGGTGACAATTCCATGGTTGTGGTAAATTCTAATGATGCTATTCCTTCTATCAACTCATATGTAAAATCCAATGATATTAATTGGCAATTGGATGACTCACATACATATTAATTATGAGGTTTGTGTGTGATGACCATCAATGTTGGTTGTAATCACTAGGGAGTGGTCAAATCAATATTGATGGCTAGAAAAATGTCACGACCCACATTGGAGGAAATATATTAGTATGCTATTTGTATTATGATAGCTGATTGTTAATGCTTAATATATTTGCATTATATTGGTTTTAGTCAAAAGAAAATGATGTTGTGTGCATTGACTGTTTGTAGGAACAGGTATTCTCATAGGTGGAATATTTATCACCAAGAGATGAAAAAGGGAATTGATGACAAAGACAACTCATCGGGTAAAGCTCTTGTTTCTATCATCATTAATTACCTCCTTGATGGTGGTGTTACCTGAGGAAGCACTCCCAAACTCCTGCCACTCAAAGGAAAAATGGTGATGAGAAACGATGAGCAATGGCATCGAGTGTTTGCATGTTATTTATGTGAAATAAGTTGATTGCATAATTAATTTGCATGAAGAAAGTCTACCTTGAAAATGCACATTTATTAATGTTTGGCATTTTAATATTTTAAAATATATGCCTTTAAGTACATTTAAGCATTCTTTAGAGTAGATATTAATTTTTTGAGCATGCTTGTTTAAAGTAATGGATATCATTTTTGAAAGGAAGTTAGATGGCTTGTCTTTTATGGACCTGTCTAAATCTCATTGGACCAAAAAATAAAAATACCTCCTTATAAATAAAAGTATTATATCTTTCCTACACATGGCAAATTTTGGAAGGATTGTAGTAAGGGGTGGGATTCCTCTCTTATCTTTAACAACTCCAAAACTGAACACCCATACTCTCAATAGTATTAGTGCTCTTAGGTTGGGGGACAAAGGACATGTAGCCAACCTTTACCTTATCTTAAGGAAATCCTCCCATACATTAAAATAATATATTTGTGAAGAAGCTTGCATGTGAAGGAAAATATAAAAATGAGATAAAATAATGAAGAACATCTCCCCTATCTAGAAGAAAAGGGTCTATAAATTGCCTTAGGGATTGGGAAAAGGGGGGGCATGCTACGTCTAGATAGTTTAGAGGAGGGTTAACATAGAGCGAAAGGAAGACCTTCGAGCTCATTTGTCTTGTGGCTTTGTGAATCTCCCAGGTGTGAAAGTCTCCTTTCTTCTCAATTTGTTTGTGATGAAATCATTTGTTTTATGAATTTTACTCTACGCAAAACCTTATGATCGCCTTAGTTGAGATAATTTTTGGATTAAATTAAGATTTTCTTTATATTCGGGTCTTAATACTTTGTTATATATATTAAAGTATATATAATCAAAATTGGTGCTTGAGGTACACATTTATCATCGACTTCTAGACTTTTATGTCTTGTTTTAATCCAAAGAGAATTTGCTTGTTACCTTTAAAATCCTTTAGAGTTTGATGAATGTTGTCTCGTCAGCCACCAACCCAATTTTTTTCTCTATTGTGATGTGTTTAGAAATTTTTATTCTTTGCATATCCATATAACACCCTTGACTTGTAGGTAATGCTGCTTAGATCAACCTTAATTATATTTCTATTGAAGAGTATAGCTTCTATCATCAACGTATGGTGTGGGAAGATCCATCATGTAGATGATTGGATCCAATTCGTATTCTGTATGGGGGAAGATAAGGCCCTGAGTATACCATGAAGAACACCTTCTTAGCTGGGTGAAACTGAGCTTGCTCCTAATCTTGGGTCGATAGCAACCTCATAGTGTGTGGGTACATCCAACTCTAAATCTGTAGATAAGGAGGCACTGTAATCCCTACGATGAGTCGACCTCTAATGGGGCATCGGCCAGACCATAATAATCATCCTTATTAAACCTCAATTTAGTTTTCCATCAGTGGGAAACAATCGTTGAAGGGCTTTTAGGGTACCCACGACTGGGCTACATCGATTGATTATCTTCGTCTTAGAGTGAAATTCATCAATATTGATAGTGTTCCCACTACTAGCACATAAAATACATCGTTTCTAATGAGTTTCCATATTACAATACTCTATGGTATCTTGTGTTGCTTTGGTATGGAATCAACTCCATTCGGGCATACTTTGGTAGTAACCATCACCCAACTATAACAAAATTAATGTCGTCGGCGTGCGTGAGGATAGAACCAAGAAGATGCCAAAGCATAAACCCCCTCCATCTTGAATTTTGCCAAATTTTCGCAAAATTTTTGATTATTTAAATCATAGTTGAGACAACTACCCTATGCCACTCTACCTCCCATACACGAAGGAAGTGGCGGTATGTTAAGAAACACTCACTTTTATGGTTACTATAAATGTGGGTAGTGGTTTCGGGTGTGATAAAATCCCTTAGGAACTTAATGTTGACATAAGTTAGAACTAAAATTAATGAACAAATATATCGATTCGGTATTAGACCCTAGAGACTACCGTTTATATAAATTTGGTATTAAGTACATTCAAGTTAAATGGTATGCCTAAATTGTTTTCCTATGATTGTCATATAAAAAATAAAATATATAAGAAATGAATTTTAAAGGTGGTGGAAAAGAATCTAAGATTGCCTACTTTCTATAAATTACAAATTTCTTTGTTTATTAGAAATGTCAATGTTATTAAAATATGATGTTCAAAGGAAATTAGATAAGGAAATTGTAAGTACAATAGATGTTTTAGGATTTACAAGTTAATTCCTTATATTGGAAAGTAATGGTATATAGTAGTCTAGCTATGTTCTATGTTGAAGTTATTTTACATTTGTAAAACATTCAAAGAAATTTTATGAATCTATCATGAGTAATGAGGAAGGATTGGTGTCCATTCCTTGGGATGGGGTATGGGACCCTTCCCTAAGTTTGGAATTAAGTTAAACGAATGTTGATTTGGTTTGAGTGATGAGATCTTTGCCAAGATGATATTGAAAAATTGAATTTTGTATACAACAAATGTAGGATGCATGTATGCATTTAGATATGAAGAAGCATGGTTTGCTTGTGTTTGCATTGGCATATTCTGCATTAGAGTTGTCCTGATCCCTTACAAACTCATCTCTCTCACCTCATGAAGATGCAAGGAAACCAGAGAAGATTCAAGAAGCCATTATTGAAGACTCTTTGATATATATTTGATTATGTTCATTATTTATGTAATTTTAAATGGCTGAAAAGATAAAGCCAAGTGATGTAATATTGGATGTACTTTTATTACTGCTTTGTAAATTAGAAAGGAAGTCTTTTATTGATGTAAGCATCTCCATTAGATAGCAAATGATGTATAGCAAGGAAGCATTGTAAATTATGTCATCATATCAATAGGTGAAGATGATGTATAGTTTTGGAAGGAATATTCAATGGAAAGTATGTTGTATTAGAATTGTTTCTCTATTCTACTTGTATATTTACTTCTTTAAGGTTATAGAAATGTAAGCATGAGAACCAAACATTCGAAACATAGTTAGATGGAGGATAATTCATGAATAACATATACACAGAAGAAGCATTCCCAAGACTTGAAACTCATGGGCTAAGTACCACCACCACCAAACTTGACAACACCTTGAAGATAAGTGAATCTTATAATAATGCTTAAGACATTTAACCCATGTTATATGTAAGTAACCACAAGCTGCAATAGAATGATGATTCTCCTAAAACACTAGCCTTCATTGGTAGTGTGGAGAATTGGAGAAGGGTTATCCTTTGGTGAGGATCCCTATCCTAAGTGGTTGATACAACCATATGATGTCCCTTGCTACATAGCAATTACATAAAGGGAGTAAAGCCTTTGTATGATATTATCCATCTACCAGTATGGGATGGTGAGATGGTAATGTAGGAGTTGGTGCTCCTACTTGCAATTGGCTTAAAATAAATTATAGAAGTTGGTGCTTCTATATACCTAATCTATTGCAAATCAGATTACTTACTTTTAATGGGAAAATCTTGTCTTGGAACCTTATTATAACTCTGACTTATCAATGGGTGAACAATGAGCCTATAAAAAAAAAAATTAGTGGACATGTAGTGTCAATTAATGGTTGTTACAGTTGGTATCAGAGCTTAGGCTAACTGATAGGTTTTAGATAAATCTAGGTTAGTGAAAATATTTGGGGCATGGTTCATAACATGAGCTCCCTAACTCTTGAAGATGCATATTTGTTAAGGATTAAGTCAGTTATTGAGATCACTGGTGCACGAGCTCCTTTCTCCCACGAGTAGATCCACAGTCATTCGAAAAGTGGAAGAGCTAGGTGAACCCCCCTGTATGGGTTTTGAGCGGTGTACCCTAGAATATTTTGGGAAACTACTTGACATATGTGTCTCATGGCTTACTTATTACTTACCTCAAGTATGTATGATTTTCAACTAGAGTTAGAGGAAGAAAACTAGGATTCAACCTAGCAACAATAAACTATTTGGAAACTATTCTAGTTAATTAGAATTTTGAACCTTAGAAATGAGCAAGTATTAATACAACTCTTTATCCTAGGTTAACATGGCAACAAGAGGGAGAGGCAAGAGGATAATGACCTCACAACAAGCTAGTCCCAATACTCCTGAAGCCAGACAGTTAGGGGAAAGTTCTAGAAACTCGAATAAAGAAGTAGAGAACCTTGCTGCTACCATGTCTGTTATGCAAGATCAAATCCAATAGATTTTGCAAGCCATAAGTTCTCAACATAACCCCAACAACAATCAGGAGATGGACATTTTAGATGATGAGGCTAGAGAGAATGAAGATCCTGAAGAATGTGCAAATAGGATCTGCACAAAGAAGGAAATTGGCAATGATCTGAAATATATCAAAGTGACTAAGTTCATTGGAAAGGGGGTGAGACTGTGGTGGAAGCATGGATAGAAGAACTAGAACTTCATTTCACCATAAGACATTATTCCTCTACCACTAAAATGGCATTCACTCTTTCTCATCTAGGAGAAAGAGGAGTTGACTGGTGGAATGCCTATAGTAAGGACCTTGACGTCTCCCCTAATAAGTTGAAGTGGGAAGTCTTTGTGGAAGCCTTTAAGGATAGGTTCCTTACCAAGCAATTTTATCTGAATAGGTATAAGGAGTTTTTCACATTTCAACAAGGCTCACTCTCTATGGAGGAATACTATGAGCAATTTGTAAAACTCCTTAAGTATGTACCATCTCAAAATCTAAACAATGAAATGAAGATAGAGAAGTTTGTCCAAGGACTGAGGCCTGCAATTAGAGATAGTGTAAACATGCATGTTCAGAAAACTATGCAAAAAGCCTATGATAGGGCTCGAAGAGCAGAGGCTAATCAGGCTGCTAAGGAAGCCCAAAATAATTCCTCAAAGTGGACACACAAAGGACAAAAATTTTAGAAGAAGAGAAAATGGGATAATGGGCAAAATTTAGAAAAATAAAGGAAATTCAAAATTTGGGAAGCATGGTAATGGTGGCAAGAAATATTTCAAGAAAGAATTCCGCTACAAGAATAATAATAGGGACTTCCAGACTCCTCAACAGCCAGCTCCACTACGAGCAGTAGACACCAGGAAGCAGGTTCAAGAGGGAAACTCAAATCCAAAGATAAGATGCTTTGATTGTGGAGGCCCACATTATGCTATCAACTACCCAAAGCATGCCAATACCAACATAGATAGGCCGAATCACAAGATCTATGCAACGACAATAACGCAAGACTTGGATGGTCAGGCTATTCCTCTACTTCTGAATGGTAAATTTTTTGATAAAAATGTTAAAATCCTAATAGATAGTGGAGCTACAGATAGTTTTATTTCTAGTAATCTATCAAGGGATATACCCGAAAAGCTAGGATCTTTGGCACAAGGGTGGAGAGTTGAGTATGGGTCAGGATAGACTTACCAAGTTAACCAATGTTTTCCCTCAACTCAAATTACCTTACCTAATGGCTTTACTAGGTGGCCTCTATTTGTAGCACCCTTACATGCATTTGATATCATCTTGGGGATAGATTGGTTGAAGGCTCATGAAGCCTTGGTAAACTTCCATGAAAGATGGATTGAGTTCACTAATGAAAGCAAGGAAAGGCAAAGAATGTATAGTGAAGTGAGGGAGTTCCAACCCAAGTTAATTTTAGCTATGCAATTGAAGAAGACCATTAAGAAAGGAGGAATGGTTTATGCAGTAAAAATCAAAGAAATAGATGAGATTTCAAGGGAAGAAATTTTTAACAAATTTCCACTATTGCAAGAATATCAGGATGTTTTTGTTGATGAAATACCTGGTTTGCCACCCAAACGTGAGTTTGATTTCACCATAGAACTATTTCCAGGAACAGAGCCTATCCATAGAGCTCCTTATAGAATGAATCCCATCGAGATGCAAGAATTGAAGGTGCAGCTTCAAGAATTGCTTGATAAAGGATTAATAAAACCGAGTGTATCACCTTGGGGAGCACCCATATTATTTGTTAAGAAGAAGGATGGATCATTGAGGCTTTGCATAGATTATAGAATGTTGAACAAGGCAACAATCAAAAATAGATATCCATTACCAAGGATTGAAGATTTATTTGATCAACTGAAGGGTGCATCAGTTTTTACCAAAATTGATTTAAAATTAGGGTATCATCAACTAAGAATCCGAGATGAAGACACACATAAAACCGCATTCAAGACTAGATATGGCCATTATGAATTCATAGTCTTACCATTCGGTTTGACCAATGCACCAACAACTTTCATGAATTTGATGAATAGTGTGTTCAAAAATCAGCTGGATCGGTTTGTGTTGATTTTATTGGATGATATTTTGGTTTATTCTCGTAACCAAGAAGAGCATGATAAGCATTTAAGGATAGTTTTAGAATTGTTAAGGAAAAATCAGCTTTATGGGAACTTGTCTAAGTGTGAGTTTTATGTTTCCCAAGTGCATTATTTGGGACACATAATATCAGCAGATGGTATTGTTGTAGACCCAAAGAAAATAGAAGCTATTTTGAGTTGGCCACCTCCAACTAATGTGACAGAAGTTAGAAGCTTCATGGGATTATCAGGTTATTATAGGAGGTTTGTGAAATATTACTCCAAAACTGCTTATCCTATAACCAACCTTCAAAGAAAAGGGAAGGAGTTCAAGTGGACTGAAAAATGCAAAGCAACATTTAATTTGCTTAAATAGAAGCTTACCATAACTCCTATTTTGAAAATACTGGATCCATCTAGAAATTTTTTAGTTTGCACTAATGCTTCATTAGAAGGACTTGGAGGAGTCTTATCCCAAGACAACTCCGTGGTAGCATATGAGTCTAGGAAACTCAAAAAGCATGAAGTCAATTATGCTACTCATGACCTAGAGCTTGCTATAGTTGTACATGCTTTGAATATTTGGTGACATTATCTGGTGGGTAAACCATTTGAGTTAAGAATTGATCACCAGAGCTTAAGATATATTTTCACTCAACCATTGTTAAATGCTAGGCAAAGAAGATGGATAGAATTTTTAGCCGAGTATGACTTTGGTATTGAGTATATCAAAGGGAAAGAGAACAAGGTTGCCGATGCTTTAAGTAGAAGAAGACATATAGCAGCATTGACTCGTAGTCATGTAGATCTTATGGATCGAGTCAGAAAAATGCAGTGCCAGGATCCAGGGTGTAGAGAAATTTGGATTAAAATAGAACAAAATTTGAATGAGAATCCGGATTATAGCATAAAGGATGGACTTTTATGCTTTAAGGAGTGTGTGATCATTCCTAAAAAGGGTGATCTAAGAAGATTGATTATGTGAGAAGCTCATAACTCGCCTTATTCCGCTCATCCTGGAGGAGCTAAGATGAGAGAAAATATGAAAAAGACCTTCTATTGGTCTGGCATGAAGAAAGACATCACCGATTTTGTGGCACGATGTCTACAGTGTCAAAAGGTGAAATCCGAACACCAGCATCCAATAGGAAAGTTGTTTTCTCATCACATCCCTACTCAAAAATGGCAGGTGATTTCAATGGACTTTATTGTCGGGTTGCCTAAAACAAAATATCAGCATGATGCAATTTTTGTGATAGTAGATAAACTCACTAAGGTTGCACACTTCATAGCAGGTAGTACTACAGATGATGTTGTAGTTGTTGCCAATAGATTTGCTAAGGAAATTTTTAGGTTATATGGATTTCTTGAGATGATAATCTCAGATAGGGACTCTAGGTTTACTTTTGAGTTCTGGCAAGCCCTCCATCATGTAGTTGGCACCACTTTGAATATCAGTTCTGTGTATCATCCAGAAATGGATGGATAAAGAAAAGGGTAAACCAAGTTCTAGAAGATATGCTACGCATGTATTGCATGGACCAGAAGTCCCGTTGGGAGGACTATTTGTATCTGGTTGAGTTTGCTTATAATAATAGCTATCATTCTTCTTTGAAAATGGCCCCTTTCGAGGCCTTGTATGGTCGATGATGCAGGACACCATTATCATGGGACAATCTCGAGGATCGGGTTGTCATTGGACCAAAAATGGTTAAAATCATGGAGGAGCAGCTAGCACTGATCCGACAAAGGCTCAAGGAAGCCTCGGATAGACAGAAGAGTTATGCAGATTTGAAAAGAACTCCTAGAGAATTCTCTGTGGGTGACAGGGTGTTTTTGAGAGTGAAACCTAAAAAGAGTGCAATTAAATCAACCAAATTGGACCCTAGGTTTGTGGGACCATTTGAGATTGTGGAAAAGATAAGTCCTGTAGCCTACCGACTTGACTTACCACCTAACCTATCAAAGATCCATAACACTTTTCATGTATCCCTACTTAGGAGATATATTGCTGATCCTAATCATGTGTTAGATGTTTCTAACTTGCAGATGGTAGATCCGACAACCTTTGAGGTGAAACCGATGAAGATCTTGGAATTTCATTCCAAGGCTATGAGGAAAAGAAACATTGAGCAATGCAGGGTCCAGTGGGACCAATATTCTGAGAAGAATTCCACTTGGGAAAAAGTGGAGGACATAAAAAGACATTTTCCTTATTTATTTGATGATGTTATTTGATGATGCTATGTAATAATACAGGTTGAGACATTTACCACTTATGAAAGTGGAAAACTAAGCAAACCTTATGTTTTATTGATTAATATGTAATATTGCAGGAAACACAAAGGACTGTGTTTATTCTAAGGGGGGAGTATGTCACGACCCACCTTGGAGGAACTCTATTAGTATGCTATTTGTATTATGATAGCTGATTTGTAATGCTTAATATATTTGCATTATATTCGTTTTAGTCAAGAGAAAATGATGTTGCATGCATTGACTATTTGCAGGAACAGGTATTCTCATAGGTGGAAGATTTACCACCGAGAGATGAAAAAGGGAAATGATGACAAAGACAACTCATCAGGTAAAGCTCTTGTTTCTATCATCACTAGTTACCTCCCTGATGGCGGTGTTACCTGAGGAATCACTCCCAAACTCCCGCCACTCAAAGGAAAAATGGTGATGGGAAACGATGAGCAAATGCATCGAGTGCTTGCATATTATTTATGTGAAATAAGTTGGTTGCATCATTAATTTGCATGAAGAAAGTCTACCTTGAAAATGCATATTTATTAATGTTTGGCATTTTAATATTTTAAAATATATACCTTTATGCATACAATTTAAGCATTCTCTAGAGTAGAGATTAATTGTTTGAGCATGCTTGTTTAAATTGATTGACCCCATTTTTGAAAGGAAGTTAGGTGGCTTGTCTTTTATGGACCTGTCCAAATTTCATTGGACCAAAAAATGAAAAGACTACCTTATAAATAAAATATTACATCTTTCCTACACATGGCAAATTTTGGAAGGATTGTAGTAAGGGGTGAGATTCCTCTCTTATCTTTAACAGTTCCAAATCTGAGCACCCATGCTCTCAATAGTATTAGTGCTCTTAGGTTGGGGGACAAAGGACATGTAGCCAACCTTTACCTTATCTCTAGGGAATCCCTCCCTGCATTAAAATAATATATTTTTGAAGAAGCTTGCATGTGAAGGAAAAGATAGAAAAGAAATAAAATATTGAAGAACATCTTGGCTATCTAGAAGAAATTGGCCTATAAATTGCCTTAGGGATTGAGAAAAGGGGGGTCATGCTACGTTTGGAGAGTTTAGAGGAGGGTTAGCACAGAGCAGAAGGAAGACATTTGAGCTCATTTGTCTTATGGCTTTGCGAATCTCCCAAGTGTGAAAGTCTCCCTTCTTATCAATTTTTTTGTGATGAAATAATTTGTTTTATGAATTTTACTCTGTGCGAAACCTTATGACCACCTTAGTTGAAATAATTTTTAGATTAAATTAAGTTTTGCTTTATAGTCAAGTCTTAAGACTTTTTTATATATATTAAAGTCTATATAAATAAAATTTGTGGTTGAGGTACACATTTATCATCGACTTCTAGAATTTTATGTCTTGTTTTAATCCAAAGAGAATTTTGGTCTCTACTATGATGTGTTTATAAAGTTTCATTCTCTGCATATCCATATAGCACCCTCAGATTGCAGGTAATTCCGCTTAGATAAAACTTAATTATATTTCAATTGTAGAGTATAGCTTCTATCATCAACGCGTGGTGTGGGAAGATCCACCATGTACACGATTGGATCCAGTTGGAATTCTGTATGGGGGGAATATAAGGTCCTGAGTATACCATGAAGAACACCTTCTTAGCTAGGTGAAATTGAGCCTGCTCCTAATCATGGGTTGATAGCAACCTCGTGGTGTGTGGGTACATACCAACTCAAAAATGTCTATGTTAGAACACTCCAATAGTATATCATTGGAGTTTCATCAAGGTGATCCCAGTTTAAATCACCTTAATTTGAATCATGGGAAAGGAGGACCCTTGTTACTATACCCTAAAAAATGTAGCTTCATTTATACCACCCATTATATTTTGCATTACTTAAAAAAAAACTTAAAACTGAGAACAATGACAAAATATTATTAAAACGTTCATTATTCATCGAACCTTTGCAAAAATCAAGTGATGAAACAAGGCAATTTCAAATATGTACTAGACATTGGTTATTTGAATCCCATATAATTTTTTTGTCTCTGCTAGGGTTTATTATGGAGTCTTTGCTTAGGGTTTCGATCACATGTTGTTGTTGCTTGTTTGCTATTTCTTCGATCATCATATGTTTAGGTATCTAAGTGATCTTACTACATAATTTTGTGTGCTAACTCCACCTAGGATGAGGGACTTCTCCCCTTATTTTGACTGCCTCTCAAGTTGTTGCTTTATTGTTTAGTGAAGTTGCATCAATAGAGATCCATGGAACTAGTCAATAAACCCAAGAAGTTTGTCTTGAGGGTTTTCCAAAAGGTAAATCCTCTGTGTCAAACATAGTCTTGCCCATGCAAAATTTTAATAAAGCCTACAATGTGCTTGAGAGTCACAACCTCATTAGGTATTTTCTAGGAAGGATTCCTAGTAACTTGCTAATTCATCAATGTATTCAGCAAGTCTAGAAGCCATATGACATAAAAGTTGACCACATTCAAAATATTACTAAAGGTTTCTTTCGTTTCTAGTTTGTCGAACCACAACATGTCATTGCGGCTATGAGAAAATATCTTTGGTATATTAGAAATGCCCTTTTAATTATTTAGCCTTGACACTGTAATTTTACAATCTCTATTGATGTTTCCCTGCACGTCCTCATTTGGATGGAATTCTCAGGTTTCCCATTAACCCTTTGACCATTCTTACCATAACTTGTCACACCCATTGACAAGTATGTGTGCATAAAGCCACAAAATATTTACATTATGCAGCCTTACAAACACATCTACATTGAAATTAATCTCTCAAAGGACCTCAAGGACTCTATTGATATTCAGGTTTGTGAGATTCATGTTCAATAATGGGTGGTCTATATAAATCTTCCCAAAAGTTGCTATCATTATTATTTCATATCTCACAAGATAAAATATTGTCCTATTATGGAGGACCGGTTCAAAAATTAAGCTCTAGTAGAAATGTCAATGCCTTTGGATGCAGTTCAATCTACCTTTCCCGCTAATGGATGGGAGGAATGGATGTTTGTCACTAGGAAAAATGGTAAATGCAACTAACCACAACATTTTTTAGGAGTTGGTAAAAAGGAGTCTCAACTGGGCTCTCAGCTAGGAAGCTCTAATGTAATTACTACAAAAGTAACTTGTTTCTCCTCTTGTAGGTACTTGTAATGGTAGTACCCAACAAGTCTTCCTGACTCCTTAAGGCTCTTAGAAAACTTAGTTGTTGGCTATGATGGATTCCATCCCCTCAAATAAACACCCTATATCTCCTCCTAGTCCATATAGAGAAGTTCCTTCATGGAACCCTCATTACTATTACAGTCTAGCTAGGGAGTCCTTAGGTATCCCTCTAGAAAAGCAAAGATAGATTATTTTTGGGAAAATTATAATAGGTTTCTCACAAATGCCTTTGAATATTTGATAGATTTCAAGTACTTTGAGGTCATCAAAGTAAATATTCTCCTCGATCATGTCTCATGAAGTGCATGTTCTAGAATGTCATGGGTTTGATAGATCTTGTGTACAAGTACATTGTATGTCAGGGTCTAGATGACTTCAAGAAGAGAGTTGATAGTATTGATATTTTATGCCTTTAGGAAGTCAAAGTTACTAGCTTTATTCTATCAAGTACTTGCTCCTTTCTTTGTTCTTAGGGCCACACCTTTCATACTATGCATGACACAGGTAAAGGAGGGGCAGTCATTTACCTTTCAAAAATCTACCATTACAAGTTGATTTCTTGGGGATGTGACCCTTCCGATCATGTTATCTATGCTGTGATGAAGATTGATGGTCATCTCCTCGGTATGCTCAACATCTATGCACCTAATTATGCTAATGACCATCATGTACTTTGGGAATGGATGGTACTCTCTCTCCCCCTATTATTTGGTTGCTCTATGAGGACTTTTTTATGATTGAATTCCTACATGACAAGGTGGGTCTTTTTCCCATACGGCGGGTCATCAAGGAAAGAGAAGTGTAGCTTTTCATGAAAGAAAAATTAGGGCTTTATAACCCTAATAGCTTCTTCTTATCCTCTTTATTACCTACTAATGTTTGGTTCATGTGGTCTAACAACCAACAAGGCAAGAGTCATGTGCTAAAAATATTGGACAAAGCCATACTCTTAAATTTTGATATTTTCTCCTTCGAGTGGCCCTCGTCCTCTTACCCCTTTGTATTTGTCTACATTGAGCTCTATTTATTTGACCACTATCCCATTTTATTTTCCATCTTGGTTTATTCCATCCCCTCCTCTTACCTAGTCATAATTCTACCTTAATACTTTTATTATGCACCACCCCATGTTGAGAGCCTATGTCATCAGAATTTGGAACATAGTCCCATGACTAAAATGGGCCTCTAGTTGGATTTATTGGTAAATCACTATTGTCCAATGCACTACCAACTTCATAAAATCGCTAGGGTGTAAGATTACCAAGCTTCATCATCACTCCAACACTACTCTCAAGCAGGAGTTGGAGGTGGCCTCAACTTAGCTACAATCCAATCCTTTCAATAAGGAGCTTCAGAGGCACCTCACAATTTTTAAACATCAAATTTTGATGGTAAAGCACTCTGATGCTAGAGGGGTGCAAATCAAGGTGATGTTGCACTAGCTTAAAATTTGTGACAGATTTACCAAGGAGTTCTTCTAGTGCTTGCACTCTCATAATAAATTTTTGAGCATCAAAACCCTTAACATTAATGGAGACCATGTTTATGAGCTTCGTCATATTCTCTTCACTTTTGAAAAATATTACTAGACTATGTTTATGACTCAATACCACTCCCATCAATGTGACTAGGCTCCTAACTCCTACCTCTTTGTTATTTCAATGTATATTTTTGAGTCTCAAAGAGCTACCTATGAAAATACCCTCTCTTTGAAGGATCTGGAGGAAGCTCTTTCTCAGATGGTTGATAATAAATCCCCTGGTCTTAATGGATTCTAATATGAATTCTACAAGTCCCTTTGGGACACTATTGGACTTGATCTTCTCAAATTTTATCAAGAGACCTTCTTCAGGGGTTCTTTGGTCCCTATTATTAATGAAGTGATTATTAAAATACCCCCATGATTGGTGATCTAGAAGTCATCAACAATTGGAGGCATATTAATATCCTTAATTTTTCTTATAATATCATTTCCAAAGCCCTGGATTTGTGCATCTTCCATCTCCTTCCCATAATTGTGCACCTGGAGTAAACTGGCTTTATTTGAGATAGGTTCATCCTTGATAACATTATTGTTGTCTAGGAAGTCATGGAGTGGGTTCAAAATTCCAACAAATGATCCCTGTTCATCAAGATTGACTTTGAGAAATCCTATGATAGGATCAATTCATTGTTCATTCTAGCCATGCTTAAATCTCTTGGTTTTAGCCCCTCCTTAATTAGCTTTGTGGAGATGTTTTGCTAAGGTTTCGACTATTTTATCCATTAACAGGTATAAGTCCACATTAGGCTTTTTAATTCTATTCGATAGAGTTTCTTATTTGCATTATCCTTGTATGTATTTACCACTAACGAGTTTGGCTATTTATTAGCTCACCATGTTGCTCAGGTTTCTATTCAAGAAATTTCTCTCCCCAATGAGTTAGTTGATCAACAATCATATTGCTAATGATTTTTTACTCATACTTATTGAGGATGAAGGTGTTATTCAGTAGGTTCTTACCTACCTGGAAACTTTTTGTTTGGATTTTGGATCCTCCATTCAATGGAGAAAGACTCAATTTTATAGGAAATCTCTTGACTTGATGCCCTAATGGCTTAGTAAATATTAGTGGAGGATCATATAGGAGGGGAAATCTTTTGATTTTTAGGTATTCCTTTTACCTTTAAAAATTTAGTATCAGAGATGTGTAAGTATATCATTAGTAGACTGGAAAAAAAACCTACCTACTAGTCCACCAAGAAGCTCTTCTTTGCTGGTAGATTCCAAATTTGCTCAAAATTCCTGACGACCACCCATATTTATTATTCTTCTTGCTAAGTCCCATCCAAAAATTGTTGTAAGAAGTTTGATAATATTCTATGAGAATTTTTATGGTCCTCTTCCAATAACGGTTTGGGATTCCATTATGTTTCCTAGGATTATTGTTGTCTTCCCAAAAGCCATGTTAGGCTTGACATTCTCAATACCCAACATCAATTTTGGGCCCTCTATGTTAAAATGATCATCATATCTCTTTAGGTAATGAGGCCTAGAATATTCTCATTCGTCATTATATCTGTGAAGGTTTCCCTTTCAGTTGTAAGAGTTGGAGGGGCATGGGTTTCCATTTCCTCCTTGTTGCTCTTGTATCTATCAAAGTGACAGGATTATTTATCATAAGGAGCATTTGGAAATCTTAGGAGAGTGTTAAGCCTTGGTTGATATGAAATGGTTAGAGCTTTTGGCACACCCTCTCCATAAATCAAATGAATATTTGGTGGTCATCTATCATAACCTACCACGGTTCTCTACTTGTACAAGTTCCTTGGATTCATGTGCTTAGATTTTTTGCAAATGTGTGCAGTGTATCACCAATTTCTTTTTTCATCCTACCACTGATTGGATCCCTTAGGATGACTTTAGAGTCAAATTTAGGCTTAGGCACTCTGATAAGAAGACATTTGAGGCTGTCAAGACTACTCTCCCTAAATTCATGTTTCACAAAATTTTTATGTTTTCACAACCACCTTGGTGGAAATTCTAGAAGTGGTATTCAAACACTACTCTACAAAATTACAAGGCTCATTTAGGGTATGGATGGATATATCCTTGCCTTCCTATGATTAATAAGCTTAATCAATGGTGGAATGTCTCTTCCCCTCAACCTATTTGGATGCATAGGTTTCGGACCACTTGGGCTCCTTTCATTGAGCCCAGTATTTATTGTTTTGCCTGGAGTCTTCTTCACTAAGGGCTTAGTTGGGAAATATATGATATTTAGGCATCCCTATCCCTTCTTACCCTTTTTATCTTCAGTTTTAGGACTTTGTCCATATTTTTTGGATATGTGCTCATGCTCATTTCCTTTGGGAGTTTTTTTCCCTCCTTTTGACTCTATTCCTATGCCATGATTGAGTGGAAGCATATCATTATGGAATACACCTTGCCCTTACTAACTATTTTCTTTGAAGTGTGGCACTTGTTTTGTATTATGATCTTGTAAAGCATATGGAAAGGTTGAAATAATTGTATCTTTGGTAAGTGTTCTTCCTCTATTTACATATCTACTTTTGAGAAATCTAATATTATTGCATTTGTGTATTTTTAGATTGTGGTTTAGGCTGTTAAGATTACTATGGAGCTCTCTCATCTTCAAGATCTTATTGATCATTGGGGGAATGCTCTATGCATAGTCAACCGAGTTCCTCCTTAGCAAGATTATCCTTGTAGTCAGTCTAGGTCTAGATAACATCATTACTCAGCTCCAAATCATACTCTTGCCTAAGCTTAAGTACCCCCTCCTTATAGAGCTAGCCTTGGTAACTTGATTGCTCCTCTATCTCACTTAGCTCGATGCTTGGATCAAGTCAGGTGCTTCAGTGTTTTCTACTAATGAGGATCTATTTGTTCACAAATAGGAAGATATTCTTGAAACTTATTTTGTATAGGGATGGAGTTCATATTATGATGATAATATTGGGTGGGATTCAGTCCCTATGGTGGCTAA
The DNA here is from genome assembly GCA_028583015.1 of Wollemia nobilis. Taxonomy (NCBI): domain Eukaryota; kingdom Viridiplantae; phylum Streptophyta; class Pinopsida; order Araucariales; family Araucariaceae; genus Wollemia; species Wollemia nobilis. Next base: position 16,302,364 of record JAQPPZ010015100.1, read on the forward strand.
ACCTAGGTAATGATTCTTCACCATTGCAGGTATTCCTATTTTTTGCTTTTTCTCTTGTGGCATGGGCTCAACCATCATTTTCAATATGTAATCATTATGTTATCTAGTTGATAATATTTATCAGTTAGTTTTTTAAGGTGGTTTTGATTAGTTTTTAGTTGATTTCTTGGTTTCCCGTGTCATTATAATTTTGGTAGTTTTTTTGTTGATGACGTTGATCACATGATGTTTTTATCCGCCTCTTTTTTTTGTTTGTATAAATATATTCTATTACTTATTTAATATAATGCCTTTTCACATCAAAATATGTACTAGACATTATATGTTAGAATCAAAGATAATATTAATAGTGGCATCAAAAGGGAAAAATCTCAAAGCCTATCTTCGATCCATATCAAATCCCATCTATATTCTAAGTTAGATTATTATGAATTCTATCATTAATAGTTATTATTTTATTACATTGAAGTGACATTTGTTTTTTCTTGATAATAAGATGTTGTACTTAGGTCCCCCACCCTTGAAAAATTACATCTCTCTTATTTAGATCTTGATATTTTACAAATAGATACACTTCTCATCTCAATTGAGATGCTATAGCTAGAAACCTACATTGTTTTACATAAAATGTTTGAATTCTTGATTTACATTTTTTGGATCTTTTCAGATCTCTATTTGAATACAATTACTCCAAAATTTAGCATCTTTATTGACATTTTCCTATAGCAACCTTCATAATGCCAAAACTTCACCTCTACTATCTATGCCTTGCATCATAGTACATTAATATTTCCAAAACATTGCACTATCATAGTCTGTTTTACCAAATCTAGATTGCTAGTTTCCTTCCTGAAATACAAGTGCAACCACAAAAATTATAATAAATAGTCTAAATTAAAAAACATTATTATTACAAAATAAAACAAATATTACCAATGGAAAACATTAAAGTAAAACTTAATCATTAATTGATTTAGGCAATCAAAATTTTTTGTCAGCTTCAACTAAACTTTCTACTTATTCTAACCATGGAAAGGAGAATTTAACTTCATGATCGTCAATCAAAACCCCTCTATTGGCTATCTTATCTACACATTTGTTTCCTTCCATTAATATATGTGTAAACCCAATTTCTTCAAACTCTTTAACAAGATCTTGAATTTCCATAATTATCTCTTGTATGTTCCATGGAGCCTTTGCTTTCCTCAAAATTGCATTTATCCCATTTCATCTGTTTACATATTGTTAACCCTTTTAAAGCTTCCCAAGCTTCAACTTAATTATTTATCTTAATTCCACTATTGAAAGCATAATGAGATAAAATATCTCCTCTATTATTTTTAATTATTTCTCCTCCTCCTGCTGGTCTTGGATTTCCTTTAGAAACTCCATCAAAATTCAATCTAACCCACTTCATATCTGGTGGTTTCCACTTTATATTATTTACCTTATTTTGTTTCTCTTGTACCCAACATCTTAATTCCATTTAATGACTTGACTCCATCTATCAAGACTCTTTGCTTCCAAATTAGGAATTGGGTAAGTTGATAGAGTTGGTTTAGACTCCTCTATCACTAAACATATCTTATTTTTCATTACCTCTAAATTGTTTTCCTTTCCTTTAAATATTATTCTATTCTTTTCTAGCCATATAGTCCAAAGTATTATATCTTTTGATATATCCCATATTGTCTATAAAGCCTCACTTTTATAAGTGCTCTGCTATTTCTTTAACCAATCTTCAATTATGTTATTTATCACCATGTATTTACCAAACATATTAAGAATCCATTTCCATATATTCCAAACTATTAAGAAATGGCCCAAGAGATGGTCAATACTCTCCTCCTCCTTATTACAGAAAATATGTTGATAGGGGCCATGAAAACCCCTTTTAATAATATTATCCTAGGATAAAATTCTTCTATGACCTAATATTCAAACAAACATTTTGACTTTAGGAATTCTTGGGCTATCCCAAATATCTCTCCATATTATAGTGACATTATTATTACTTTTGTGTTGAAAATTATATCCACTTATTGTTGTGTATTCTCTTGAGTTATTCAACTCCCAAATCAATTTATCCTTGGCACCCCTTGAAATAATGACAATTTTTATATTTCTACTCAATTGCATCCTAGCATCACTATCTTGTATACTTATAAAAAAAGCTTCTTTCTATTTGTATCTTCCTTCTCGATCCTTGTATAAAATATTTGAAACCCTATAACTATATTTGTCTTGAAGCAATCTCATCCAAGGTTTCAAAACTATATCTAAATTAAGTGGTTTTTTATCACACCAAGTAACCATCCAAATAGATTTTTTTTTCCAGTTCCCACCACCCATATTAAACCTTTAATCATAAGATCAATAGAGTTTTTTAAACCATTCCAAAGAGTAGAACCATTTGGTGGAGAGAATGTAGTAAGTATTAAACTTGGGTCATTGGGATAAACATACTTAGAAAAATTCTTGCCCATTATCTTTGACTCTCTTTGTACAATCTCCAGATAACTTTTCTCCTAAGAGCTAAGTTTGCATCTATAAGACCTCCTAAACCAAGACCTCCCTTAGGTTTGTCATCACACAACTTGCTTCGTTTTACCAAAGGATATTTTATTTTATCATGTAAATGACCATAAAAATGATCGCATAATAAAGATTAAACTTTTTCAACTGATTTTGCCATAGAAAAAAATGACATATAATATGTTGGAATGGCCTGTAAGACTGACTTAATAAACTACACTTTTCCTACTAACGATAACCATCTACCTTTACAAGCTAGAAGTTTATTTCTTTACTAATAACTGAATTCCATAAATCTATCCTTATTCTCCTCTAAAATAAAGGCATACCTATATAATTTGTTGGTAAATTTACCTCCTCCATTTGAAGAAACCTACAATTTATTGCTTTGATGTTAGGAGTGTTAAGGAAGTAAATTTTGAATTTAGTCCTATTAATTTTTTTACCCTGAAGCTCTTTCGTACTCTTTTAAAAAGTAATTCAAAATATCTAACCTCATTTATCCTTGCCCTTACAAAAAGGGTTGTATCATCTAAAAAATGTTTATGGTTGATGTTATCGATGTTATTACTAACCTTAAGTCCATTAATAAACTTATATTTATAAGCCTTTTTTAAGTTCCTACTCAAAACTTCTACCATAATAATGAACAAATAAGGAGATAGAGGATCTCCTTGTCTAAGGCCTCTCTTGGCTTTAAAATATTCTATCACTAACCCATTGACAAACACTGAATAAAAAAATGTAGAGACACAAGATTTAATCCATCTAACCCATTTTTTCCCAAAACCAAAATTATCTAAAATTGTAAAAAGAAAATCGTATTTAACCCTATCATAGGCTTTAGTCATATCAAGTTTTAATATCATAGCTTTCTCTTTTATTGAAGCTTCTAAATATATAACTTCATGAGCTACTATGATCCCATATAGAATTTGTCTCCCTTTCACAAATCCTCCTTGCTCTTCTAAAATGAATTTATCTAAAAATGGCCTTAATATATTTGCCACCACTTTGGAAATAATATTATATTCCATATTACATAGGCTTATGGATCTAAAAGAATAAAATTTTTCAGCATCCTTCTTTTTAGAATTAGGGTAATATAAATTGCATTTATTTTAAAAGGAATGTATTGTTTTACCCTTGACTATTCCACAACCACCAATAAAGAATCCTTCACTACTATATCCCAATCATGTTGGTAAAAAGTTGTAGAGAGCCCATATGGACCTGGGGATTTATCCTTATTAAAAGATAAAATAGCTAAATGAACTTCTTCTAGAGTAATAGGCTCCATTAGTTTCCTATTGTCTTCATTTGTTATAACTAAAGGAACATCTTGAAGAAGTTTATCATTAAGAACTTCGGTATCCTCTTAACCTAGAATATTTTGATAAAATGACTTTGCCTCTTTTCTAATTTCACTCTGATCTTCAATTCAAACCCCTTCTATTGATTTAATTCTATTAATTCTAGAAGATGATCTTTGTACTATAGCCATCCTATGAAAAAAATTGTATTCTTATCTCCTTATTTTAACCAAGTCTGTCTTGATTTTAATCTCCAGAATTTCTCTTCCTTACTCAAAATATTAGGATATTCACTAAGCAAATCCCTTTATTCTGAGCTTGTATTATTTTCATCACCTTTTTGGAATTTTGAAATTTTATCTTTTAGTTCTTATATCTTCTCAAAAATATTTCCAAAGGTGTTCTTGTTCCATTATTTTAATCTAGATATCATAGCTTTAATTTTGTTTGGAAAAGCGTACAACCCACCATTAATTAAATAATTCTATGTTTGAGCTATCATATCAACAAATTGAGGATGGTATTCCCACATATGCTCATATTTAAAATATGATATTTTTTTTAATTCACTTACCACCATTTTAACTCTTATTGGCCAATGATCTAAACCAATCCTTGTTAAGGTATTAATTTTAGCACAAGTTCCTTCATCAAGCCAATGATCTGAGAGAATGCATCTATCTACTTTTTCTGCTATTAGGTTCTCGCCTCTCCTATTGTTGGTCCAAGTAAAGTTGTTTTCTTCAAACTCAACTTCCCATAGATTGTTGTTTTGAAAAAAACTGAGAAATTTTTCATACTTTGGTTCAATTTCCTAATTCTCCCAAATTTTTCATTTAGCTTGGTTATGGCATTAAAATCTCCAATGATAATGATTTGGGTTACTTGGTCTTTAATTCTCATAAAGTATTCAATCCCACTCCAAACTTCTAATCTACCTAACTGAGTTATAGGTCCATAGACATTGATAAGGATAAAGCGAATATCTACAAAGTAGCAAGTGACTAAAGAGGCTATCCAATGCCTAGTTTTATGAATAATTACAAAAGAGGTTCTAGAAGGATTCCAACAAATTAGAATTCCCACTACTACTTCAGAATTCATAAGCATCCCATTCACATCTTACCCAAACTACTTTCATAGTTTTTGAAACTTCTTCTTTTGTCATTTTAGTTTCCTCGATATAGAGAATATCAACTTTATTACTTAAACATAGGTCACTAATACACCTATGCTTTGAGGGGGCATTAGCACCCCTTATATTCCATGATATGATAATCATGTATCATTAGGGGAATTTGGCTCCTCTTGTATATTACCAATATAATTTTGTTGTTTGGTAAATAGAAGTTCAACCAACTTAGTTTGTGTTCCTTTCTCTATATTAGCTCTTGCTTCCATGGATCTTGCTTGATAATTTGAGTGTTTTCCTCTTTTTGCATTGCCTATATAAGGAGTAGGTCTTATTATTCTATTTCTCAATATTCTTTCACAATTTTCTTTTTCAACATATTTATCCTCTCATGGATCTATTATAGAAGCTTTTGACTTGTTCTACTCATTTTCTGGTATTTCCTTATTAATGGCAAAGGTATTAACTTCTAAAACTGCATTTTATTTACCAATTATTTTCTCTTGAATGGTGCATGGTACTTCAAGAGATTCTTAAAAATATGATGAGACACATTTCTTAGGTTCATCGAGAATGTTCTTCCTTAAATTATAATCATATTGAATATATGATTCCTTTCTAATATGTTGAAATTGTTGTACTATGTCCTCTAAGTTTTGATATTCATTTTCTTCAACGACTAAAGTCTCAAAATAATGGGAATTTCTTCCAGTATCCTTCCTTATTGGTCTCCATTTTTTATTTTCTTTATTTTTATAGATCTATTTTTTGGAAGTTGAAAACCATCTTTATCCATAACCATTTGTAAATTTCTCTTACGATTTTTTACAAATCATTATGTTGGGCTCTTCTTAGCGCATGATCTCTCAATATGCCCTACCTTATGCCATATTCTACATCTAAAAGATATGTTTTCATAATCTATTGTTTGGTTCCACATATTATCCCTATACTTAAGAATGATTGATTTTGATAAAGCTTTATTTATATCAATCATAACTAGTATTCGAGCATAAATAGCCAAAAATCCATCTTTTGTTGTATTTGAAATCTCAAAGAATTCTCGTAGAGTGTTTCATATTGCCTTGAATGTATATATTTCCCAAAATTAAATGGGTAACCCAAACATTCTAACCCAAATTGGTACTAGGGATAGATTAATATTTTCAGGTGAAAAACCTTCATACCAGTGGGTAAGGAAGAGCCATGCTCTTCCCATAAACCAAGGACCCCATTTTAGGATTCTTTATATTTATTCCCTAGAACAAAACAAATCTAGGAAGAAACCTTTGGGAAGAAATGATAGAAAATCTCCTAGAGACTTCCAACTCTTATCAATCCATTTTATCAAGGTTGAAGCCCCTGGCCAATACCCATTAAATTTACCAAAAACTACCCTATCTTGGAGCAATGAGGACCAATATGAGGTGCGCTCACTATACTTTACCACTAGGGATGATTCTAAGGATTTAACTATAAATTGATCCATGGAAAGGACACTCAAAATATAATTAAATTTATATGAAAGTCCTATAGCAAATAAAATATTTGATAAAAAATTTATAAATTTTTCATGCACAATTTTTAAGATATCGAAAGGGAAAAAAGAACTTAGCTAAAAATTTCTTTGTCCAAATAAAATATCTTGCCTCACTAAAGTCCAGCCCTTCATTTTTCTTCCCATCATTTGAATCCTAGTTGGCAAATATTTACAATTTAATTTTTTGTGACTTAAAAAATCATTGCTACCCTTATTCCAAATGGTTGACTTCATAGGGTCGTATCTCCCTAAAAATTGCTTGGATTTTTACATATGACCATTCATTTTAAATCTATTTAAATTCTGCACAAGTTGGTCCAAGAATCAGCTGAATTGGATAACTCTTTGCGAAGATATGGCTCTTAAAAGATGAGATGTTTTTTCAGGAAAAACCCTAATCCTTCGCACTTTGCAAATTTGTTTTTCTCGACTTGAAAAATCGTCACTGCCCTTGTTCCAAATGGTTGACTTCACAAGGTCATATCTCCCTCAATATTGCTCACCTTGAAGTGACATTGTATTTTATATATAAATTTATTTATTTAAATGCTATATGTATACAAAATTTAAAAAATATTATCCAATATGAAAATATTTAATTTTTATATTATATAATTTTATTTATTTAAATATTATTTAAAAATTAAAATTACAAATTTCTAAGTTCTTAACCTCTACAGTAAACGTCCTCTATTCACCATTTCATTAAAACCTCGTAGTACTACATACATTGTTTTTACAAGAAAAAATCATAATTTTATTTCAAGAAAGAAAGAAAATTACACTTCTCAGGTGCCTTGGCACAAACAAAAACCCAGATAAAACTAAATTACTGGGATTCAAAATATAATTACAGTCGAGCAGATCAAAGAGGTAAACCCATATTAAAAATAGTATGGGATAATAAGGATAAATATGCTTATACATCGATACTTAGTCATCAAAATAACTTCTATGTTTAAAACCTGGATAGAAATTAGTGAAAAAGAAACTCGCAGAAGGAAAAGAAACAGTTAAAAACTGCCATAAATCTCTGATCAAATGAATAGACCCATAGTAAAAACCCAGAGCTATCATAGAAACTAGGGGTATGCTATGTGGGTGAAATAAGAAACTCCATCCTTATTCTCTTCCATTTGCAAGAAACCTTCAAGAACTTATTGACTTTCTTTTGATAACCTTTCTACTTTTTGATTTAATTCTCTATAAATATGAGTAAAAGAGATATTTTAAAAAATATAAATTGCTTCTAGTAGTTCATATTCCATTGTTCTAAGCATATTAATTTTTATTGAGTAGATGTATTCATCCAGTTGATGACTAGAGTAGAATCTTCAAAAATTTATATTTTTTCACATTTCTCTTCGAAGCACACTTCATTAGCAATATCAACGCCTAAAACTCAATAAAATTATTGAAACCTATCCCAAGATCTACTTAAAATTTATATAGTGGGTATCTGAGAAGTATATAATGCCTCTCGTGCTACAAAAATTTTATTGTCTTTGACTGGCCCCATCAAAAAAACCTCATGGTTGAGACTTTTCAATGAACAAATTGTCTATTTGTCGAGGTTTCTTATGTTTGTCAGGCCCTTTATTGATTGAGACCAAAGTCCTCACCTAAAATATGACTTGAAATGGAGTTATTAACTTCCCTTCAAAAATATTTGTATTTCATGCCAACCATATACCCCAACATATAAGACATGGTAAAAAAAGAAACTGTTTCAGCTCTTTTTTCAAAAAAATTGCCTTAAGCATTCCTCCACTGTTTCTCCTTCCCAAATATTTTGTACTCTAGTTATTTGTTCAACTTCTAACCAATTTTTTTGAGAAAAAGAGTATTTGATTAACAAATGTGTAATTTTTTCCTCCTTTGATTGACATAACATACAAATACTTGGACCTTGCCTACTTCTCCTCTATAAAATTTCCCAAGTCAAAGCCTTATTTCTCAAAGCCAACCACATGAAAATAATTGTATTTTTTACGGTAGATAATATCTAAATCTACTTCCACCACAAAGTAGGCCTTTGAGTATGAGGATCAAAACATACTTTGTAGCCAATTCTAGTCGTATAGTGACCCCCAAATTTGTTGTATGCCCAAGCAATAGTATATGGTTCAGCTCTCAGCTTGATATGACTCTTATTAAGGCTATTAGTGTAAGCCTTCCACAAAACAATTTGCTCATCGAGAAGACCCAAGATCTGAACTTGCTTCCAACCTTGGGTCCAAAGACTAGAAGAATATGATTGCCCCACCTGATGAAGTCAGTAAAAACCCTTGTCTTGTAAAGAACTTATCATAGCTTTCAGAAACAAAATTTTTTATCCACAACCCAAAATAAAACCAGCCCCTATTCTAACTTATTCACCATTGCCCACTTTCCAAGCCAAATATTTTCCAATCATAGGAAAGGTTTGTACTAGTGTCTTCCATTGAATGGAAATATTTTTAATGTTTTTGGTGGACTTTTGATCTAATCCATAAAAGTCCCTAGACGAATATACTTCTGTTCAATAATATTCTTCCACAATCCTTGTTTGGTCAAATCCTCCATAAATATTTTTCTACCAAATAAGAACAACAAATATGGATAAATTTAAATCCCCAACCACCTTCCTTCTTTGGCCTAGAATTTCTTTGCCATTTAACTAAAGAAATGCCTTCATGTTCGTTGCGTCTAGTCCAAAGAAATTTGAATTAAAGTTTTCTTATTTTCTCTAGAACTCATTTGGAAATGAAGGTAAAGGAGTGCCAAAAAATAGGAATTGCCTCATGAACCAACTTTACAAGTGTTAGTATCCACCCAGGTGTTGTAGGTGAGTTGGAGAGGAGAGGGCAATCCTCCAAGGGAGGTCCCAGGTTCAAATCTCCACCCTACCAAAAAGCTGAATTGGGTATTCAAAATCCAATTGATAATGTTGGTGCGGGTAGGGTCGGGTGCGACTTCCGAGTGACTTTGATGGTGTAGAACCCCCTATTCGTGGTCTCTCAGACCAGGGTAACCCCGCAAGGGGGTTTTCGCTTAAAAAAAAAAAGTGTTAGTATCCCACCAATAGACAACCATATATTATACCAATGGTTAATCCTAACTTCAATCTTCTTTAAAAGAAAAATCCCAAATACTTAAATCCTTCCTAGAAATCTAAGAGATTAAAAGGAAAAGTTATGACCAGACCTTGTTTAGTCTCCTACTCTAGACCATTAAAGCAAATAGAGTATTTTTGAAAATTTATCTCCATGATGGTAGCAAATTTTGTAAATGCCCAAGATTTCCTTCAAATTTGTAGCTTCCCTTAAACTGCCATTTGTGAACAAAAATACATCATAAAAAAATAATAAATGAGATAAATAAAGGACCCCCACTTTAATCCTAGACAAGGATCCTACCCTCTTTGCATCCAAAATAGCTCTACTCAATCCTTCAACAACCAAAAAAAAAGTAAAGGAGATAAAGGACATCTCTATCTCAGTCCTCTCGAGGGTCTAAAAGATTAGGAAGCTGATCTATTGATAAGAACAACAAAATATACATAAGAGATGCATCCCATAATCCACTTTACAACTGGATAACCAAAACCCATATGTAAGATCATCAATCTGATATACAATCAACTAGTTTTATCATAAAATTAAGATAGATCTAGTTTAAGGACCATTGTAGGAAGATTTTTAGTTTTAATAGAGATAATGCCCTCTTATGCAACTCCTATGGCTTCAAAAATCTATCTACCTGCTATAAACCCAAATTACTCCTGGGAAATAAATTTAGATAAAATCTTCTTCAATCTAATAGCCAAAATATTTACAATGATTTTATAGATACGGTTACACAACAAAATAGGTCTAAATTCATCAAAGGTTTTAGGTTGCTCCTTTTTGAGAATAAAAGCTAAAAAAGTGGAGTTAAAATACCTGACCACTCAACCTAACTTCATCCATTAATTTGAGAAGATCCTCTTCAACAAGATCATAAAAAACTAGGAAAAGCTCCACAAGCCATCCATCAGGCCTTGGACATTTATCCTTTTTGAAAGAAGTCAGGATAGCTTTCAGTTCTTCCTTTGTGACCTCATTCATAAGTAACTGATTGTACTTCTCTATCATAAAGTTTGGGAAGAAAGTAGTTAACTTTAAAATTTCCTCAATATTGACTCTATTATATTATTTATAGATAGATTGAAAATATTCTACTCCTATCTACTAATTCAGAAAAACTCCTAATGAGGACCCCTTCTTCATTCTACATCTCCCAAATAGTGTTAACCTTCTTCCTATGATTAGAAAAATTATGAAAAAAATTAGTATTTTCATCCCCTTTTTTAACCATACAACTCTACTTTTCATTCTCCATTCAACTTCCCTACACTCCAAGAATTTTTTTTTAAATTATAGTTTAACTAGTCTTGTTTTCTCCTCCTCTTTAAACAAACCAGCCTCGTTATTTTTATGAATTTCTGAAATTTCCTTCTCCACTAACTTGAGATCTCTATCCATACTCTTATTTTTAATTGCAATCCACGATGACACAACTCGTTTTAATTTTTTAAAGCAACAAAACGTTGAGAACTTGTCGATAACCTAGAACTTTGGTCATAACCAATCCATTTTTTATAATCATTTGTTGAAAATCTTCTTCATCCAACCAAATTGGATTGAGCTTAAAGGACTACAGGTTTTGCCTCTTGACTTTCTAATTGAAGAAGTATGGGAGAATGATTTGAGCCACCTCGAGTCTCAATCCATGACTATTTTCTATCTATTTCGTTGTATAATGACATTGAGATCAAAAATCTATCCAACCTCTTTGAGATCCCAACTTCCCTAGCTCTATTATTTCTCCACATAGACATTAATTTTATTGGTTCCAAATCAATTAAACCAAATTCTTCAATATTATGTCTAAATTAATCTGCAAGTCTATCAAGTCTTGTAGATTATCCCCATACCTCACTTTTATTCATAGTAAAATTTAAATCCCCACCAATGATAACTCTTTCATCCCTAACACGCGTGGACTTAGCCAGATGGAAAAGCAGTGATGAGAATAAAATGATATATAATGTATATATTAAAAATTATAATATTATTTTTTCAACATGAAAAAATATTATTAGAATGAAAGGTGCCCATTGTGAAAAAATTAATGGTTTGAATAAATTTTAACATTGAATAGTACCCCAATAAAGTTTCAAGTCCTTATGCATATATGCATAACATTAAAAATCTAAAATACTAAAATAACACTATATATTAAAGTTTTTTTGATAGAATTTTAGAAATGCAATTTAATATAATATCATTAAATGTTCAAGATTAATTATTTAATGCATTTACCGCTATCATCACCCTATCATGATGACGTTCAAACTAACACTTCAAAAATGTCTATGTTAGAAAACTCCAATAGTATATCATTGGATTTTCATCAAGGTGATCTCAGTTTAAATCACCTTAATTTGAATCATGGGAAAGGAGGACCCTTGTTACTATACCCTAAAAAATGTAGCTTCATTTATACCACCCATTATATTTTGCATTACTTAAAAAAAAAACTTAAAACTGAGAACAATGACAAAATATTATTAAAACGTTCATTACTCATCGAACCTTTGCAAAAATCAAGTGATGAAACAAGGCAATTTCAAATATGTACTAGAACCTTTCCATACTTAGGTATTCCCTAAGTACCATTCTGATCTTCAAACTTCTCTTTTTAACCACTTCATGTACGTTATGAACTTTAGTAATCAGAGTTATAGTCTATGCTGATTGAAATTTTGGACCCACTTCACATAGGTCTTCTCAATCAAAAATTTTATCAATAAAATCAGAACCAAACAAAGGAAACTTTGTCAGACAAATTGAGTTTGAGTTGTTTGTAGCCTACTCAATTTTTTCTTCCCCATAATAAAATTCTTGCTCATTCATTATACCTGTCACTTGAGTAGAGTGTTCTAAGACACTTGAGAGTGAGCAATCAATAGGATAATCAACATGATCTAAACTTTTTAACATAGACTCCCCTTAGGTCCGAGGTGTAGACCAATTGGTTCATCCAAATACCATAAGGGGGTGGAGGTCCAAGGTTAAAATCTTGGGCCTCGTTGTACTGAATTCTTATCTCTTTCCTGGTGCTTTTAGCGGCATAAAAGGTTTAAAATGATTGTGGCATGATAGTTATAGGGGCAGACTGCTCAAAGATCTATGTGGTAGCTTCTGGGGTGAACAGTGTAGAATACTATGGTGGCCATAAAAGCTAGACAGCCTGCTCGGATTCATGGCGGCTATCGATTCCACCATGTAAATACAAAAAAAAAAAACATAGACTCCCATCTATTTACTAAAGTTTGATAACTTGCAGTATTATTCTAGCCTCTATAAAAACCCAAGGATCTCTAGTTCTCAACTTCTAAGTCTTTTCTATAAATGGGACCCTTGGTCCTTGGAGTTGAAAATATGTGTTACCCCTCAAAGGGGTCCTCCAAGAAGTCCAAACGTTCCTCTTCATTCTCCATAAAAATAAGAAATAAAATTCCCAAACTATACTTTCATTTTAAAAAACCAAATAAAAACAAAAGTTCATATTTTATTTTTGCAAACCCTAGATTTACTGCTTGAACTTCATGATTCCAACTGAAAAAATTCTTCAAACAACCATTTACATGCACAAAAAAATTCCTTCCCATCAAAGTAACTCCTTTCACCTTTTGTATGCTTCGAACCTAGAAAGTAAGTTGTCCAACCTTCATTTTCTTCACATGAATAGATCTGAGTGCACTTTGGTTTTAAAAAAATGTTGATGCTTCTTGTGTCATTTTTTAAATATATCAGTCAAGAACTGGACCCACCTTCATTTTATTCACATGAATAGATCTGAGCACATTCTAGTTTTAGGAAAAATAAAATACTATCACTTGTATTTTTTTACTTTTCTTTGTGCTTCACTTGTAAACCCTAGCTTTACTATATGCACTCCACAATTCTAGCCAAAATTCTTCAAACTATTGTTCACATGCATAAGACTATTCCTATTTGGAAAAATTAAACCATTTACCCCTTTGATTTAATTCCTCTATGTTTCACTTTGCAAACCCTAGCTTCATTGCATGCACTTCATGGTTGCATCCAACAAACTTATTCTAAAGAAAATTTAAATATCAAAAAGAGGAATGCTTACCTCCTTCACAATATAAGCTTTCTTCAAAATTACAGATGTATCTTCAGCTGTCACCAGATGACGATGATGATGGATCAACTACAACCTATTGCAGTAGTGGTGAAAACCTCCACCAAACCCTCTCTTCTTCTCTTCTCCTAGTTCATTTATTCATTGACCAATTAATTATAATCATCGTACTACATATATTTTAAGTTGCATATTATTCCATTATAATTATCCTTATCTTAGTTTACTATTTTATCATATGGCATATTTCTAGAAGCATTAACTTCTATTAGGTGGAAGAATGCCCTATTGAAGTTTATTATTCTCTTATGACATCTCTTTAGAAGTATTAAGAGGAGATTTTTTTATTTAATTTGGGTAGTGTTGTAAACCCTTACAACCAATGCATAGGACTGAGCAATCCCTTCCCATTCATGATCCCTTGTAAGGTTGGTCAAGAGCTATGCTTATCAATAGGGGATTAACACATTACCACACACATCATGGTTTAAACCTTGGACCTTTCAAATAAGAGCCAAACCCCAAACCATTGTGTTGTCTCCTAGGACTATTAAGAGGAGTTTGTTACCCATAATATATTTTTGAATGTGATAATATAGAAAATAATTATAATTTATTATAATTTTATTTATATAATTTATGATAAATTTATTTATATTTGAATACATTATTATAGTGGTTGATATATACCATTTAAATTATGTTTTGTATATCTAATTAATAAGGGTGTCCCTTGTATCTTGGGATAGGGTATTCTCTTCTAACAAAGAAGGTAGTCTTGGGATTAGAAATTTGTTGTTGTTCAATAAGGCATTGATTGTAAAAATAGCCTAGAGATTATGTGTTGAGGAGGATCAAATGTGGAAAGATATTATGAGAGGTAAGTACTAGAAAATCATGTTTCTTTTTTTCGAAGCATTACTCCTCCTAGGGGCTCTACGACAAGACAAGAATGACAGTGGCAAATTGGGAATGACAAGAATACTTGGATTCTTCCTTAACCCCTATTTCTTAGTCTCGAGTTTTATGAGTTGAAGTCTCCTTTGTCACTAAAATATGGGGAAAAAGTACTTGATTATATAATCGCCACTAATGGCAAGAGGGTTTGGAAACATTTGAATTTACATATAATTTATGTTCAGATTCTTTAGAGTTTAGAAAATTTGGACATGTTGTTGCAATAGTACTTTCTTCCTCAACATAATGATAGGGACTTCCTTCTATAGACTCATTCTCCTAAAGGTTATTTTTTGTCACAACTGCATATGAGGCCCAAAAATTGTCCAGGGGAGGATATTTTATGGTGGAAAGAGTTTGGTATCCTCATTTTATCCCCAATATTACATTTTTGTTGTTGTTGTGTTTGCAAAACATAATTTTGACTGTTGATAATTAATGCAAGAAAGGCTTCCATATTCCCAATATTTATCTCTTGTGTTCTAAGGATGCTAAATATATGAATAATCTTTTCATACATTTTGATTTATCAAATAAGGTGCTCAATGTTTTATTGAATTATTTTTCTATCAAGTGGATGTTACCTCGAACTTTCAAGAAAATTTTCACTTAGTGGAAATCCCCCTTCATCATTCACAACCTTACTAGGGTGTGGGATCTAGTTATTTCTTATTTTTTATGGGGTACTGTTGGTCACGAATCTGCCATAGGAAAGGATTTTAAAATAAATGCACCCTAGACCCGGCCAACATTGAAAGGCTATGAGAAAGAAATGTCCCCCAGACCAATCTCCAGAGAGGGCTAGTTCCCTTACTAAACCCAAGTTTGATTTTAGACTAAAGTTGCAGGAAAGGAATTGGAAATGTGCAAAAAGAAATGGGAAATATAGCCACAGGACAAATTCATCAGATCAGGAAATATTAGCAGCATATAACTTTAAGCACACTAACAGCATATAACAGAAGACAGTGATGTAATTCACTTATAATCTTGCGCAGATAACCTCCAAAATCACATTCCAGAACTCACTTCCTCACTAGCAATGTTTAAACTCAGATGCAGAATTCAAATGAAGCAGCAGATAAGGAATACGAGTGTAAATGAGGAATGCATAAGATAGAAGGAAAAACATACAGAAAATTGCTTGCAAAACCAGAGGCCAAATATCTTTCATTCATGCAAAGAACTTGAAAAGCTTCTCCACAAAAGTCTCTCTCTCGATGTCTCTTTCTGAGATATACATTGATATTTATAAAGGTCTTGCATCTTTGTAGCATTTAAAACATGAAACGGACCTCCTCAAGATCTAAAAAATGTGCAACAGCAATAAGGAAATGATCCCCTTAAACCAGCCTCGGAGAAACCAAAAATTAAATGAAACAAGGAACCGATCGTCTTCATTAAATGGTCATCCTCGGAGCATGCTAGAACCGTTAGAAAATCACAAACAAAAGCTTTGAATAATGGAGGCGTCTTCAATTCTGGTGGCTTCAAAAACTATAGGCCTTAGCACGTTGTTCTACCTTGCATGCATTGGAAAGCAGCAAAACATTCAATTCTGGAGTGCTTTTAATCCTTGGAAATCGTAATGCTACATCGGGCCGTTTGAACTGCTTTCTGGTGCGAAACTGTAACAAGTCACGAAAACATGACATGTCACAAAATCGTGACATATTTCTCTTTCGTACGCTTTTGCCATTTTGGATCACAAAAACCAACCATGTCACAAAATCGTGACGTATTCGGCTCTTTGTTCTCTTTTTTCACCTGAGGTCGCGAAAACGTGACGCGTCGTGAAATTGCGACGTTCCTTACTATTCTGCTCCTTTTTTGCCTTGTTCTCGTGAAACTATGACCTATCATTAAATCGCAATGTTCTTTCCCCATATTGTCCCTTCGCTGTGTCAAACCACAAAAACACGACAAGTCACGATTTTGCTACATCTTTCTCACTTCTGGCTTCATCACTGCTTCCTGATACGTCGTGAAATCGTGACATTCTCCTTTGTTGGGACTTATTTCCTTAACATGTAGCGAAATCACAACATGTTCTTTCATCTACCTTCTTCACTCCTCCAAGTCGCGAAAACGTCACCATGTCGTGAAATCGCGACAATTCTGCTGCTTCTGTGTCCTTCTGTCCACCTGCGAAACTGCACCATGTCGCGAAATCGCGACAGTTTTCTCTTCCTTGGACTTCACCCTCTTGCAGGTAGCGAAAATGGAACATGTTGTGAAATTGTGATGTTCTGTACCATTTTGTTCTTTTTGAGCTTTCACATCGCGAAAACAAGACATGTCGCGAAATCGTGACATTTCTTGTCTATTTAGCTTTTCTCCACAATATGTTGCGAAATCGTGACGTTTCCTTGCTTAGTCTCATTTTTCAAAAGTGTCACAAAATCGCGATGCCTTTCATGCCTTAAGCTTTTCTGTCCACCTTGACCGCGATAATGCGACATGTCGCGATATCGCGACGTTTTTTACATTTTGGCCCTTGTTCATTTTTCTATCGCGAAATCGCGACGTGATTCATTGTCATTGCCCTTTGCTCAATTATGTCATGATTTCATGACAATTTCTAACATTCTGCTCCATGGCCATCGCAAGTCGTGAAAACGCGACATGTCGCGATTTCGTGACAGTTTCACTACTCTGCCTTCGTTGACCACTTTGATCGCGATTTTGGAACACATCGCGATATCTCGACATTTTTTGACTTTAGCTTCTCTCTCCTCAAAAGACCTGCGATAATGCGACATGTCGCGATATCGCGACAATTTTTAAACCCATGCTCTCTATGTTGTTTTTTATCGCGATATCGCGACAGTATTCAGACTTAGCTGTTTTGGCACCAAAACTCGTAGAGAAACATAGAGGAATGAGAACTTTAACAGTTTATGCATGAATAATCACAAATCAAAACAATGTGGCAAAAATGCCAACATTCTTGGTGGCTCACGGGGTATATAGTTCTGCTGTATGCACGAATCCCAGGCCTGAATCCATTGGGCAACAGAGTCAAGAAAACATAAGAAGCAAGAAAGTAAGTGTTGACTGATAGGAAACATCTCTGTAGACTACTGCAACAACTCTTGCTAACCTACTGAAAACTCAAATAAATTTGTATTTGGCTTAGCTCACCAGGTGTTGGAAAAGGAACTCCATGACAATGATGAAAGCACCGAGGTTGCAAAATGGAAATGAACGAAATGAGCGGAGTGAGGACTATGGAATGGAAATAGTAAATGATGGAATGGTGGGAATGGAAGGAGTGAAGCGGTAGATACAGCAGCTGAAGAGGAGCTACTATGTTATTGACTGCAGTAATGAAACAAAAATGGATAATGAAATGAAGGTAAATGAGAGTGAAAAATGTGGTATGAACTGTAGATAAATGCAAAAAAGAAAACAAGGATTAGAAGAAAAGGGAAATAAAGAAGTGGGAATGTCAGAGGGGGAAAAGAAACAACAGTAGTGGCTTAATTGCAGATGGCAGAAGAAGAAATGAGTGAAGAAGGGAATGAAAGAAAGGGAGGGGAAGGAAGAAATTAACAAAAGCCACTATCTGTTGGGAAGGAAGAGAGAAAAAAGAAAGAAATAAACGTACCTGTGGGCTCTCATGCAAAAAGAGTTTAAGTTGACAAAGGAAATTCAACAAATCTTTTTTTTTCTGTTTTTTTTTATTTCTTTTTTTTTTTTTACAAAAGCAAAATAACTGTACACTAGACCCATACTTCATGGAGTGTAGGCTTTCAGATGAAAGTCGTTCACTAAAATATGAAGTGGGCTACCATCCAACTCTTCCAGATGAAACGAATTTGCTACACCAGCACTGACAATGCAAAATGGTCCCTCCCATAGAGCATCAAACTTCTTGTGCATTCCTGGATTGGCTTTCTTTTCATTCCATTTCAGGACCAAATCACCTACCTTAAGTGGTCGATCAACAGAATTTTTATGGAACCATTTTGAAATAACCTGTGTATGCTTAGCAAATTCCTCATAGGCCAAAGAACGTTGCTCTTTCAACTGCAACAACTGAGCCAACTGCATATCCATGGGATCTATATCTGCTTCATCATCCTAAAATCCCTACAACTATTACAAAACTGGTAATTCTAGATGAACAGGAAACCTTGCCTCTTTTCCATATACCAGGGCATATGGTGAAGTCTTGATAGACTTCTTGATCGAAATCCTATCTACCCATAAGGCTTGATTTAGCAGAAGGTGCCATGATCTCTTGTTATCTCCTAGGGATCTCTTCAAAATCCGTAGCAAGTTCTTTTTTGTAGAATCTGCCAAGCCATTCCCCTGAGGGTAATAGTTAGAGGATGTCTTCAAGAAAACACCATATTTGTTTGCAAATTCTGCTAGCTCATCTCCAATGAATGGAGTTCCATTATCTGTGATAATAGCATCAGGAATGCCAAAACGTGTGATCAGTCCTTCGATGAAAGAGATCACCACATCTTGATTTGCAACCTTGGTTGGAATAGCCTCAGACCATATCATGAAATAATCTATAGTTGTCAAGATATACTTGTGTCCAGCTGAAGAATTTAGATCAATGATCCCAATAAAGTCCAATCCCCACTGTTAGAAAGGTGCTTCAACCTGAATTGGATGCATGGGCAATGATGCATTTCTAACCCTTCCTATATACCTCTGACATCTGTCGCATGCTAGAGCAATCTTTAAAGCATCTGTGAACAAAGTTGGCCAATAGTAACCAACCCAAATAATTTTCAAAGCCATTTGTCTACCTGCATAGTGTCCTCCTTATATGCTAGAATGAAACTCCTCCAAGAGTCTAGCCTTCTCTGATTCCTTGACACACCTTAAGAGAACGCCATCAATATTCTTGAAAAATAACCCCTCGGGCAGCAACACATACCTGAGAGCTTGCAAGCGAAACCTTCTCCGTTGTGAGGCATCTAACTGTGAAGGGCATCTGCCAATTGTGAAATAGTTAATCAAGTCCTCAGCCCAATCTTGTCCTTGTACTAAGAGGTTCACCAGATTCCTATCTTCAGCAAGATCATTTGCTTGATAATCAATTATCCCAGAAGCTACAGTCTTTGCTAAGTGCTGGTATAAGGCCTTACCCCGCACCATCTTGGTCGGATGAATCTCAACATCAAATTCTTGAATTTTGGTGACCCAACTAGTGCGTTTATCACCCATCTCACCCTGAATGATGAAATTCCTTACATCTGGATGTATAACATAGATGACTGTCTTACTCTGAGATATAAAATGCTTGAATTTCTTAAGAGACTTCATGACAGCATATACTTGTTTTTCAATGAAATTATATTTTGCCTCATGAGGTAAGATAACCTGACTAAGGAAAGCAATGGGCCTTTCATTCCCATCATCTCCTTTCTGTGTGAGTATTGTGGCATAGCTCTCATCTTCTCCAACTGCATACAAAATGAAATCTTTTGAATAATCAAGATTAATTAATACAGGATCCTACGCTATTCTATCCTTAATATACTGGAATGCCTCCTTCCTCTGAGTCGTCCACTTAAATTTTGCGTCCTTCAACAACTCAGTCATGGGCTTTACGACCTGGGCAAAGTCAGAAATGAACTTCCTGATAAAATTAATCTGCCCGAAGAAATACTGTAGCTCTTTCTTATTGGTAGGGAGCGACAGTTTCTTCAATGCTTCGACTTGAGATGGATCAATTGCCAAACCATATTCTGAAATAACATGCCCCAAGAGTTTACCTTCACTGCAAAAACTGACTTCTTTGGATTAATGGAAATACCAAACTCTCTACATTTTCCAAATATTTGCCTCAAATGAGAATAGTGATCCTCCTATTTATGTGAAAAGAAAGTCATATCATCGAGATACATGACAATAATATTGTTCAAAATCTCCTCGAATGCAATGTCCATGGCTCTTTGGAATGTGGCCCCAGCATTGGACAATCCGAAAGGCATGCGCTGATAAGCAAAAGTTCCCCACTTGGTTGTGAATGCAGTTTTGTATTGGTCCTCATCTCTAACCCAAATATGGTTATATCCAGAGAAACCATCTAGCAGTGAGAAACGCTAAGCCCCAGCAACAACATGAAGTATCTAATCAATGCGAGGAAAGGGATAGTGATCTTTCAGAGATGCACGGTTCAAGTTCTAAAAATCTACACATAGTCGTATGTCTCCATTTTTCTTTCGAACCAAAACTAGATTAGCGACCCAAGTCGAGTGCTTAACCAGATATATAATCTTGGCCTGCAACATTTTCACAAGTTCGGCCCTCATGAGAGTCTCAATCTTTGGATTCACTGGTTGCTACTTTTGCCTGAAGGGTTTAACTCCTTCCTCCAACTCAATAGTATGTTGAATAATCTGTTTGTCATATCCCCTCAAATCCTTGTAAGTCTAGGCCACAATATCAAAAAATTCTTGACACAGTTGCCTAATCTCTTGCAATTCACCAGGAGTAGAATTAGTCCCAATCTTAATGACCTTGTTGGGTTCCAACTGCAGCTCCATATACTCCTTCTTATCGATCTCAATTCGATGTTTCTTGGACCAATCATGCTGATCAAACAAACTTTCTAGAGTGATAAGACCTTTTGGAATATGATTATTCCGTAACTGAATCAGACTATCAATTTCTTCATGCTCCAAGGTTCTTCCTTTGATAGTGGCAGCTTCTTGAATCAAAAAGTTAACAATTTTCTCATCACTCTCGAAGACTTGCCAGAAAGTATCTTTGTCTGGGACACTAGGCCTGTACACCATTCTTACAGTCTTTGGTTTCTTTACTACCTGCTCAATGGGAGAAAATTTTGCTCCAAGAGATGCTATAAGATCAGCATGCTTATTCAGCTCTCGTGAAATGGCTTGAATGCTCAGAGCTGTGAAATACTCAAACAGGTCCCAAACTTGATTGTGATATGCTTTGAGATAATGCTGCTTGGACACACACCTGTTTGTTACTTGGTTTACAATCAACTTAGAATCACCAAAAATCTGCAACTATTCAATTCCTAATTTTCTTGCCTTTTTCAAGCCTAGGCATAATGCTTCGTACTCGGTAGCATTGTTAGTACAATTCCAAGTGAGACGATATGAATATGTTCTTTGTAAACCAGAGGGAGAAATTAGAACAATACTTTCTCTTACACCGTTCTTGCATCTTGCCCCATCAAAATACAACTTTCATAATTGATCGGGGACAGAGCTTTGATCATCTTGGTTAAGGAGTACCTACATTGCTTCATCCTCGGGCCTTGTGATAGAATAACAACCTATTTCAATCTCTAGCATAGCATTGAAATCAAGCATGGAAAACCTGTCTTCCAACTGAAGCTCATCCAAAACCTCATTCATCAAATCAGAACCTTCTAACTCATCAGTAAGCATGTTGACAGACTGCATGGTCTTTCTTGCTTCATCCAACCTTTCAATATGAAAAGAGGAAGGTTTTTCATTATGAATTTGGATTCTCTTTCCTTTAAAAGGGATCTCCAAGTGAGAATAATCCAGTGAAAGATAGCCCCCCAAATTTGCAATAAATTCTCTTTATAAGCACATACTGAATTACGGTTCTAGATCAACCACAACTATCTCCTGAATGACTGTAATCTGAGGCATATTGTGTAAAATAATTGGGACATCCTTGATTACCCCTACTATTTTCATAGGAGTACCATCTAACTGTAAGACTCCAGGGCTACTTCGTGTGTATTCCATACCCATAACTTCGCAAACTGCCTTTGGCATGACAGTTGTAGCGGCATCAGAATCAATCATGCAGTTATGCATGATCCAACCCTCCATTCGAAGTGACAAATAAAATGGGGGTGGTCTATTCTTACCAATGATTGAGGTGGTTAAAGCTTGAGCATAAATTGTCTGGGTAGGGCTCTTCTCACTATCCTTCACAAATTTCAAATATTCTTGCAATAAATCTACCTGTCTAGGCAATTGTAATGCATCATAAAGACTAACCTTTGCTGGGATCTTCTTCAATTATTTAACAATGTTGTATGCAACTATAGCAGATTCATTATTTTCAACGGGGGGATCATATCTGCTCCGATACTGTTGAGTGGCTTCTACTCTCAACCTTTTGGTCAATGATGGGTACTTCAGCTTTTCTCTTGCTTACTCCTCTGCTTCCAATCTTGCTTGTGTAGCTACGGCTCTTTCTTGTACTCTGTGTGGAATAGGATCTTTTGGTAAAATAGGTGCATCTAGCTTTGATACTGGCACAAGAGTTTTTACTTATTTTCTCAAATCATCTAGTACTTTTAATGGCTCTAGCTCAACAGGATCTACTGTGACAGGCTTCTTTCCAGTCCTTGTGAGAACTGAAACTTGTTCTTCGTATGGAACCATTAAGCTATGACCTATCTCAGAGATCATGTTGACTTGCCCTCCTGAAGAACTAGCGGCCAAGGTCTGCACATAATTCAAATGAACCATGCAAGTATCTTCACCATGTGGATCATTACATGTTGAACACCAATATGTTCTTTCTGCAAGGACTGCATCTTCATTTGCCAAAACAGTTAGGTTCTTCTCGAGTGCTTTGCTTGTTGAAGCAGCTTGTTCTCTAGTAATTGACAGAGGCTGAAATCTCCTAGGCTAGAAATCTCGCTTAGCTTGCTTCCTTTCAATCAGTGTGATCTTATTGCCCATTGTTCTTATTGCAGAATTAGCAGATTTTACCTCTTGCAAGAGTGTTGTATAAGGATCAAGATTTATAGGTGCAGGAGGTGCTGGTAAGGGCAAAGGTGCTGGCGATGCTGGTAATGCTGGGAATGAAGTGGAAGTAGGGAATGGTAGAATACTGGGTGCAGGAAACTAGGGATTTGCTGAAGTAGGGAGTTGAGGAACTGGGATGGGTGCAATCTGAGGTGCATTAGAGCTCCATGATGGAATAGGATACATAGAAGACATAGATTGTGAAAAGGAACTAGGATATAAATGTTGTGGAATATCAGGTAAAATGGACATTGCTACCTTTGGAGGAAGCCTACTGATTGCAATCAAGTCTGCCTCTGCCTTTTGTGCTTGTTCGAACAGTTTCGGTAAGGTCATCACATTGGACTGCCTGATCGCCAAACCAATGTTTGTGTTGAACTCTCGAAGATAGTAGAAGGTAGCTTGCTTAGGGGTAGGGCAAAGACCTTCAGGCACTCGTTGCCATCTTTTGGTAAATCGAACATTGAAATCTGCTATCGCCTCCTGTGGGTGCCTCTGAATTATGTTAAACTGATGTAGTAAAGAAAATGGATCAGCCTGTTCATGAAAATTCTTAACTAACAGTTCTCCTAGTTGATCCCATGATGCAATAGTTCCTGGTTGCAGAGATCGGTACCAGTACAACAATTTTCCTCTCAAGGATAGTACTAATAACTTCACCATCACATCTTCATCTGTTATATCATGAATGGCTGCCAAAGAAGCTATATCATGAATATGTTCATATGCAGTCTTACCAGTACCATCATAAGTTGGTAAGGCTTTCAGAGCAGCCTGAGGAACAGGATTTTGAGCCTACAAGTTCAAGGCTCCTAAACCATTCCATGCTGAAAACTACCTGGGTTGAGGATACTGGGCCATTGGGACTAGTGGATGTGTCTAAGAAGATGGAAAACTAGCAACAATACCAGGGATGTTTGTGGATATGGCAGATGATGTGAGCGATGGGGAAACCAACCTAGAGTGTTCACCTCTTTTTGTGCTATCAAGTTCAAAAAACTCAATAATATTTTCAACTTTTTTGGACTTCAATCTCGTGATCATGAAGTACAACTTTCACTATATCCACGTTTAGAGATTTTTGGTTACTATAGAGTCACCAAATGTTCTAACTATATGACATGAAGGCAAACATTAAACCCTCAATACTATTGGATCTCTCTGAGACAGAAATAGTCTGTCCCACCGGGCGTGCCAAAAACTGTTGGTCACGAATCTGCCATAGGAAAGGATTTTAAAATAAATGCACCCTAGACCCGGCCAACATTGAAAGGCTGGGAGAAAGAAATGTCCCCCAGACCAATCTCCAGAGAGGGCTGGTTCCCTTACTAAACCTAAGCTTGATTTTAGACTAAAGTTGCAGGAAAGGAATTGGAAATGTGTAGAAAGAAATGGGAAATATAGCCACAAGCCAAATTCGTCAGATCGAGAAATATTAGCAGTAGATAACTTTAAGCACACTAACAACATATAACAGAAGACAACGACGTAATTCACTTACAACCTTGCGTAGATAACCTCCAAATTCACATTCCAGAACTCACTTCCTCACTAGCAATGTTTAAACTCAGATGCAAAATTCAAATGAAGCAGCAGATAAGGAATACGAGCATAAATGAGGAATGCATAAGATAGAAGGGAAAACACACAAAAAATTGCTTGCAAAACCAGAGGCCAAATATCTTTCATTCATGCAAAGAACTTGAAAAGCTTCTCAGCAAAAGTCTCTCTCTCGATGTCTCTTTTTGAGATATACATTGATATTTATAGAGGTCTTGCCTCTTTGTAGCATTTAAAACATGAAACGGACCTCCTCAAGATCTACAAAATGTGCAGCAACAATAAGGAAATGATCCCCTTAAACCAGCCTCGGAGAAACCAAAAATTAAATGAAATAAGGAACCGATCATCTTCATTAAATGGTCATCCTCGGAGCATGCTAGAACCGTTAGAAAATCATGAACAAAAGCTTTGAATAATGGAGGCGTCTTCAATTATGGTGGCTTCGAAAACTATAGGCCTGAGCATATTTTTCTACCTTGCATGCATTGGAAAGCAGCAAAACATTCAATTTTGGAGTGCTTTTAATCCTTGGAAATCGTAATGCTGCATCGGGCCGTTTGAACTACTTTTTGGCGCGAAACTATAACAGGTCGTGAAAACGTGACATGTCACGAAATCGTGACATATTTCTCTTTCGTACGCTTTTGCCATTTTGGATCGCGAAAACCAACCATGTCACGAAATCGTGACGTATTTGGCTCTTTGTTCTCTTTTTTCACCTAAGGTCGCAAAAACATGGCGTGTCACGAAATCGTGATGTTCCTTACTATTCTGCTCCTTTTCTGCATTGTTCTCGCAAAACTATGACCTATCGCAAAATTACGACATTCTTTCCCCATATTGTCCCTTCACTATGTCAAACCGCAAAAACGCGACAAGTCATGATTTCGCTACATCTTTCTCACTTCTGGCTTCATCACTGCTTCCTGATACGTCGCGAAATCGTGACATTCTCCTTTGTTGGGACTTCTTTCCTCAACATGTAGCGAAATCGCAACATGTTCTTTCATTTGCCTTCTTCACTCCTCCAAGTCATGAAAACGTCACCATGTCACGAAATCGCGATAATTCTCCTGCTTCTGTGTCCTTCTGTCCACCTACGAAACTGCACCATGTCACGAAATCATGATAGTTTTCTCTTCCTTGGCCTTCACCCTCTTGTAGGTAGCAAAAATGGAACATGTCACGAAATCACGACGTTCGTACCATTTTGTTCTTTCTGAGCTTTCACATCGTGAAAACAAGACATGTCACGAAATCATGACATTTCTTGTCTATTTAGCTTTTCTCCACAATATGTTGCGAAATCGTGATGTTTCCTTGCTTAGTCTCATTTTTCAAAAGTGTCGCGAAATCGTGACGCCTTTCATGCCTTAAGATTTTCTGTGCACCTTGACCGCGATAACGCGACATGTCACGATAACGCGACATGTCGCGATATCATGACGTTTTTTACATTCTGGCCCTTGTTTATTTTTCTATCATGAAATCGCGATGTGATTCATTTTCATTGCCCATTGCTCAATTATGTCACGATTTCGCGATAATTTCTAACATTCTACTCCATGACCATCGCAAGTTGCAAAAACATGACATGTCACGATTTCGCGACAGTTTCACTGCTCTGCCTCCGTTGACCACTTTGATCGCGATTTTGGAACACGTCGCGATATCGCGACATTTTTTGACTTTAGCTTCTCTCTCCTCAAAAGACCCGCGATAACGTGACATGTCGTGATATCGCGACAATTTTTTAACTCGTGCTCTCCATGCTATTTTCGGTCGCGATATCGCGACAGTCTTCGGACTTAGCTATTTTGGCACCAAAACTCGTAGAGAAACATAGAGGAATGAGAAATTTAACAGTTTATGCATGAATAATCACAAATCAAAATATTGCTAGGGATGAATCCTTTATCTTTAGAAGGATTAAAATTGCTACTGAGAATAACCTAGTTATCTTTGTTGTTGGAAATGGTAGGGAGAAAGTTATGGAGAAAGAGACTATTGTTAGTTGGAAATTGAATCTAGGATCCTTTGCTTCTGTATCCATGGTTCAAAAACAATTGGCTACTAGATGACATAAACTAGATAAAGAGTGGGTCATTCTGAACTTTGATGGGGCTGCCAAAGGTAACCTTGGGAGAGTTGGTGGACGGGTGTTGTCAAAAATGATAATGGTGAGGTCATTTGGGTCTACCATGAAGATTATGGTATTCAGATAAACCACCTAGATAAAGTTAAGGTGCTTTTATCAGGTGTTCATCAGGTGACTCTTTGAATATCATTCAGGATTTGTAGGCTGGAAAGACTAACAATTTTTTAATATTGAATATTATTAAGGACACCTTAAAATTATTAAAGGTATTTAGAAGTTAAAATTGATTATGTTTATGGGGAAGGCAACTAGGGTACTGATGTTATGGCCAATTTGGTGGTGGATAATGATCAATTCAAAATTTAGGAAGATAATTTTCCTCCGTGGTTAATGACAATTCTTGCTTTGGAAGTATTGGGCCTACCTATCTAGTAGGTGTTTTTATTATATTTTTTCTTGGATGAGGTCTCCTTTGTGTTGTAGTGATCCTCTCTCTAGGGGTTGGTGGTTTCCATTCTTAGGGAATATGCTTGGTGTTTTTCCCTCACCATTGCTCTCTGGGACTGGGGTTTTGTTATTTACATCTTAATGTGTTTTATGCCCTTCTAGTCTTATGCAAAAATAGAGTAAAATCATTGGTTCCTCTAAAAGAAAGTTGAATAAAAAATTCTCCTTTATGCCTTGTTGGGTGGTGGGCTGGTCTATGCTCTTGGGTGGTTATTGGGTTTAATTTTTGTTCTTTTGGCCTTGGAAGTTGACCTATGCTTAATTGGACTTCTCTTCCTCTGCCTCCTCTATTGTAAAAGGTTATGAGACCTTTCAAAACCTTACTTTTTCATCATTAATAAAAAATAATATTAAATAATATTTTTATATCTTAATAATGTATAAGGTTTTCTTTAAAAAATCATACATGAGAGTAAATAGAGTCAAACATAAACCTCCTTACATTGATAATTATTTGTTAGGGTTAAAAATTACCTTGTTAAAAAGTTCCAAATGATAATTGCATGACTTTTTCTTTACCATACATAACATTTTTTGCACAACCTACCCATCACTTTTAATTTCAAACAATTATTTTAAGTTTGATCATACAAGCATTAAAGGTTAAGTGAGTTTTGACCAAGTATTGAATAGTATTGAATCAAATAGTTTATTTTTATAAGCATAAACATACACAATGTGATATGAATTTATAATCGTGTTGTTAGAGACTTTTATATTAAAGAGTATCTATTTATCAAATAGTATGAGTTCAACTATTTATACAAATCATTTTTTAAGGTATAAGATATATGCATAGTTAATAAATGGTTGTTACTGTTTTTTTTAATTTGGTTGGTGTGAGAATCCCCTATGATCAACATATCCCTATCTCACCATGACCTCTCATAAGGGGAGATTTGAGCTTATCAATAGGGAATTTAACACATAGATACACACACTGCAGTTTGAATTTTGGATCTCTTGAGGAAGAGCCAAAGCTCGAACCATTGTGTTGTCCCCCAGTACAAATGGTTGTTATTGGTTACATTCATAACATAATATTTTTTAAATGGAATTGATATGGGTTTAATGACATTATATTAGTGGACCTCTCCATCAAAAAATTATGTTTTGACCGCTTGAACTATTATCATTTGATATATTATTATAAATGTTTAAAGTCTTATTTATATCTCATAATTTATTTTATGTTTAAATAATATTTAACTATAATTTATAAAAAATAATAACAAATCATTAATTTAAATTTTTATACAAATGAACTTAAAACTTTGTACTCATTTATCTAATCACATTAGGTCAACTGATTATATTCCTTAGTTGGTCTGAATCTTGTCGAGCAATACATGCATAATTATCAAGTTATTTGGAATACTTTTATATGATCATGCTATAATATGGGTGAGTCATTTCAATCCCCTCTCTCTCTATATATATGCTCATTTAAATATTTTAATGTTTCATAAAAAATACAAAAAAATTGATTTTACTTTTAATAAGTGAGGGTCATACAAATTAATATTAATTAAATAATTATATATAAATAAGGGTTAAAAAGACATACAATCGGGTTTTTTGAAAGCGAGCGACTATGCAAGGGTTTCATATGTGTTGAGTGCAAGTGGCTCTAGAGGTTGTTTTTTGGGACCTTTGGGCCCTAGAAACCAATATTTTTGTGGTTTCTACTCAAGATTTTAGTGGGATAAGTTGTAGGGGACCCAAGATGGGTTAGAAATATGTCTTTCAACAAATATTCATGTTGTGAAATTTATTGACAATGGTTTTCAATTTTCTACACAAAAATAAAGAGAAAATCATACTTTTTCACGACATCCAAGGCATGGATTAAAGAGATCTCAAAACAAGTTTCAAGCAATTGATCAAAAAATGGTTCAGATTTCAAGTGAATTCGGTGCTAAGGAGCATCCCCAAAATAAATCCACTATGGAAAATTTTTTCAAGGGCAAGGATTTCAAATACTTGGTCCCAAAAATGAATTTTAGGGATGCCCTCCATGATGGGCAACCTCAACCTAATGCTAATATTAATCTTAGGGTTCCTTGTAAACCTTTGAGAATGCCTAAGATTGATCCTAAGAAAGCTGATTCGGGATGTCCTAGAAAATCCAATGGAACTTTGATTGTTAAGCTAGATATGGGAATCATTCAGACTAGCATAGAAGATCTAGAAAAAAGAGGTCTAATTTGCAATTTCTTAGGTTTTTTTTTGAGCATATCTGCTTTCAAAGTTTGGGCTGCAAAAAACTAGAAAACAAAAGGTGAGTTACAAATCTCTATTTATCCAAATGGTCATTTTCTTGTTTTATTTGATAATAATGAAGATAGAGAGAAAATATTCGATAATAATAGGGATTTTCATGAACCCTTTGCATACTAAATTTAAAGTCGAAGAAGATATGCCTTCTACAAGTCCCATGTGGGTTAGACTCTTTGGCCTCCCAATTAAATTTTAGAATTTGACTATTTTTTCTTCAATTAAAAAATCTTTGGGAACTTTTATGATGATTGCTAATTTAACTAAAAAAATTGAACATATTATTTATGCTCGAATTTGTGTTTTAATGGATTTTGACAAACCCCTACATGAGAATATTTCATTACAATTTGGGGAATACACTTGGGAGCAAGTGGTGGACTATGAGAACATTATTTTTTGTTGCCAAATTTACCATGAATATGGTCATTTGGCTAGTGTCTACCCAAATAAAATTCTAGATCAAAAGAAAGAGGATACAAACTTAGCAAGTTTCTAAATGTCTAAGAAGAAGAACACTTAGAAAAAACCCAATTATGAAGGATCAATCAAAGTTATTAGCTAATATGTTTGAAATTCTTTCAACAAATGATGTCCCAGGTGTGGAAGAGGAAATAATGGAGATAAAATTCTTAGAAATGTAATTTAAATATGCAGGGAAGGACTCAGACATAAACCAAAAAATTAAATATTTTCAACAAGAAAAAAGGAGGAAATATACACAAGAAAACAATCTTTTAAATGTTGAGACTTCAGATAATACAAGTCCCAAGATAGACTATGTTGAGCCTTCCAGTAAAACTTTGGCTTTACACATGCAATCTTCAAGGTTAGAAGCCATCCCATATTCAATTGGGCTAAGTCAAGAAACAAGGAAAAAGAAACTAAATATGGATTCCAACTAAAAGGCAGGTCACAAGATCAATCAAAATCATATGGTAAAATAAGGTGAAAAGCTTGTAGAGGAAGGTAAGATTACTGCTCTTACCTATTTTTTTAGCCTTGGTATTGATGAATATTATCACTTGGAATATTCGAAGACTCAAAGGGATTATTTCAAAACAAAATGAAATTAGAAGAATGATTTATAAAAACCATCCACATCTTATTTTCCTTTAGGAAATAAATATTTCAATAGAGGAAATGAATTCAATTGCTAATAAAATTTTTCCAGCTATAAAAGTTGCTTCCCTTAGTTCCCAAGGGACTTCTAGTGGCATTGTTTACATTTGGGACCCAAAATAGGTTGTTATTCACCATATGGTTGGCAAATGGGGTCTTTTGGCTATAATTATTCAAAGTAGACATTCTAACCAAATTATGATTTGCATAACTATTTATGCTCTGACTACTTTGGAGGAAAAGAGAATACAATTGAAGGATATAACTTATATTATCTCTCATTTTCCTAAATATTGGATCTTAATTAGAAGAGATTTCAATACCATCCTCTCTTTGGATGATAAAATATGAGGAAATAGAAATTTGGACAAAAGCACTGATCTCATGAGTGAATATATTGCAAACCTTCATCTTATGGACATCCAACCAGATAATGGCCTTATGACTTGGTCTAATAGAAGACAAGGCTTAGCTTGTATTATGGAGAAATTGGATAGGTTCCTATTCTTTGATAATTTCTTAATCCATGGTCATATTCCTAAGGTGAAGAATCTTAACAATGTGGGTTCAGATCACTGGCCAGTCATGGTGGAAATTCGAAAAACCAATGTGAGTTTCTCGTCTTTTTTATTTTAGTTAATGTGGCTTCAAGACAATTCCTTAGACCTTGAGTGCAACAATGGTGGAAGGAAGGTAAAACAAGGTATAAGACTAATATGTTTTGTTTTACCAAAAGGTTGCAATACATTAAATCCAAAATCAATATTTGGAACTGGAAGAAGTTTGGATATGTTCGACTAAAAAAATATGAAGTTATTGCTCAACTTGAAAATTTGAATAAGAAAATCTATTTATATGGCCTCACAAAGAGTAGAAGTATAGATGGAATTAGACTCACTACTTAGTTAGAGGAATGGGAAAAAAGAGAAGAATTCTTATGGAAGCAAAAATCTAGATCCAATGGCTTAAAGGAGGAGATCAAAACATAGATTTCTTCCACAAATCTCTTCTAGCTCAAAGATCTCACAACTTTATTTCTTCCCTGAAATCTTATTCTGGAGATGTTTTCTACACTTGGGATGACATGAGCTTTGTTGTTGTCAATTACTTTTCCAATCTATTTTTTGTTGCACCTCTTGACTTGGCTTCTCAACAAATTTTTGAAGACATCCCTACTCTTACCACTTCTGAGGAAAACTCTATTTTGGCTACTGTCTAGCTGTAAACTCAACAATTTAAAGGGTAGAAATCCAATATAGATTATACCAAATGATTAATCGTCAGACTTAATTCTGTTTCTCTTAGTTTTAGGTTTGTAGAAAATAATAATAGTTACATGAAAATAAATTATGCTAAATTGAAATAAAATGCAACGTATGATTTTATAAAAATTAAATGTTTTTTTATATTTGTTGATGTGGATCCTCATGTAGATGATATTAACTATCTATTTTTACTTTATAAACTATGATGGTGCAATTTATTTTAATTGATAAACTAAAGTTAATCTACGTACTAAATATTCCTATTCTATTTTAGGGGGTAAGAGAATAGGGGTTGGATGTAGAAGTGGTCCTTGCCTCCTAGAGGACAGTGTAAATATTTCTCCCCTAAACTATTTTACTTCAATAACTAGTGTACATTAATACTACTAACATTATTCTATTTTATGAATACAAAAAATATAGTAAAGACTACATACGCAAGTAAATCATAATAAAGTAAATGACACAGTTACCAAAGACATGATGAAAAGTGTTGCTTCTTTATTACTGTAAATTCAAATGTACAATATCCTCGAGCATCAAATATTCAAAAATTATATACAGAATATTTTAACATTATACATTTCAGCATTTCTTCGGTATTCTAGCACTAGTTCAACATTTCTCCATTCTGACATTAGACCATTTCAAAGGTCTCTCCTGTAATATATAATGTTGCTTGGAAATTCTTAATAAAATTCTTCCACATATTTTCCATGTGGCTCTGGTGGCTCAATGATTTAGATATTATATTTCCAATAATAAAAAGCTAAACTTATACTAATTTGTAACCATCTTGGACTTTGTCACAATCCCTATGGTCCAAGTGGTAACTAACGAACTAACATAATCATAAGTTCTTAATTTAAATAATTCATTAACACAACAATACAACTATATGCCCCTTTATTCTAGGAGGAGACAAATTAGCTTGCGTTCGAATCAAAACAACTTAACAATATAATAATTTTACAACTTTGCAACAACGGATTTAAAACAAATTTAATAAACATAAAATTATCGTGCAAAATGCCAACATAACAGTCAACTATGCTAACTGGATATGCCTTGTAATACTGCTACATTGTCACTGGAGGTGGCATATTGATGCATTGGAAAGTTTGACCTAGTCAACATCCTTTCTGTAACATCTTTCAGTAGATGCTTTCTGTAACAACTTTCTATAGTTGTATTCCATAGCGTCTTTTTGTAGCATCCATGCATGCAACTCCTTGACACGTCATTCTCATGGCTGATCTGTCCATGCCTATTTTCAGGTCCGTGCCTTGCCTCATCCTACTATGATGCTCTTGCAATGTTCTCCTAACAAAACACATAAAACTTGCACACTTTTGCATAAAATATATGCATAAATCACTTTTATCATCAAAGATCAAATTCATTCGTAAATCACATAAATAAGATAAGAATGATAATAAAACTACATTTAATTTCATGAATATATAAACAGAAAATGAATCAAATTGCATAAAATATATGTTTTTTTAGCACTCATCGTTCCCCCAAACTGAAGGATATGAATGTCCTCATGCATACAATTTTGAAATTATAGTATGTCTAAAATATTACAACAACTATTCAATCACCGATTTTTGTAGATATAAAACAGAACAGTGTAGTGTTTACATAATAATTCACAGATATAAAGCAAGATATTACAATAAATTTAGAATTCATTTTAACAAGGAACTGTAATCTTCCATAAATTACTTGCATTCAATTTACAAAAACAAATCGGTTGAAATATATAAAACAACATACTGTAAATATTTATTTTTAGATATGCAATGGAAAAGCATTTGCAAATATAAATATGAAATAATAAAAATAATTTTATTTGCAAATAATTAAGATCATCAGCATGATTAATATAAACAAAGTCTCTAAAATTATGCAAATTTTATCAAATGTTTGTTATGGATTGTTCAACTCTAGATCTAAGTCTAGAGGAAATCCATGTAGGTTGTGGTTGCTTTACTAGTAAATTATTTTCCTTCTTCACCTTCTTGCACCTATTTTTTAGCCACTGTGGAGTCAAGTGGCAATTCATTAGAGATGGTTTTGATGTGCTCAACTTCTATGAATCCTCCATCCTCTAACTCAAGTTGTGCATTCTACTTTTTTGGAGAAGGAGGGTCAGCTGATTCAATGATGTGGTTTATGATTGCATCTATGTCGCTAGGCATCTCAACGTTAAGGACTAATCCTATTGGAGGTATCCCTACTTCAACGGATGGTTCTGACCTTTGATGACAATTTTGTTGGAATACTTCAGCAAAGGGAATAGAGTTGTCCTCCTCAAGTACTCGAGTGAAGTCAATGACTTTACTAAAGTTTATCGATTTCTCCAGTTTCCTACCAGACGTGGAGATATTTTTGGGATAGGTATCAATAATTATCAATTTTATGATTGGGTCAACTGATCTCACCACCCTATCCATGAGGAGTTGTTTGAGGAGATCAAGCTAGAGAGTGAGGGCACATTTTACTAAGGTGATGTGTTCGATAAACTCATTTTTGAGTCTATCTAGCTTGATATGCAACATAGTCTGCTAGGTTCAGATGTGCTCAAGGACTTTTGAAAAAGGATTTGATGGAGGTGGGTCTATATTTGGGCTAGATGCTTCTCCTATCTCCTAAATTTCTAGAATTCTTGGAACATATTTCTCACGTCTGGTTTTTCTAACAGGCTGGTAATACTTGGAGTTTTTTGAATGGCTAGGGAATTTACGTACAAGGAGTTCTTCCTCCTCTAAACTCTTAGATTTGAAATTAACCTCAAACACACTATCTTCCATAGACTCTGACATATTGGGCTCAGAATGGATGGAAAGGTTAGCCTCTTCTACTATAATGTCCCAAGGTATCCTAATTTCATTTGCTTTATATAGAACTATAAGTTTTATTAGCTCGTGATGGGAAATTAGGTAAAATTTAGGATTGTCCTTGGATATTTTAGGTTGAACTTGGGTAACTGTAGCTTTAATAAATCGATAAAAAAAATATGAGAGATTTATGATGCAATATTCATGCTTTAGGTACTTAAGATCCAACATCATTTTAAGGTGGTTACCCCCACAATTAGATAGTCTCCCCTCTAGTGTAAATAACTTCATGATAATTATGGTAACCTCTTGCCATTTTATAGGAAGTGAGGAGGTTACTACCCCTTTGATCCATCCCTCTCTGTCTCTAGTCATAGTGCACCTCTCTCTGAACCTCTCGACATCTAGTTACTCCCTTATAGGTTGATTTATAGTATTTTTGACTAATCTTTAGAAAGTCTTAACACTTCAGATATCAAATTGGTAGTAATTTTAATTTACATTTCTCCTACATGGGTCACCATGGTTGTGGAATAATAGTTCATAATGAACTACTTTTCCACACCTTGGTCGTGCCCTTGGAACTTAGTTAGGGCATCCCATCAATGTGCCTATTGGAACACGTTCTTCACGACATCACTAGGGTTCTGTGTGTGAATTCATGCAAGTTGGCTCCACTTATGGAAGGTTGCTCTTGGTATGGTTATGATTTTAACATATAGGGTATGGTTTTAGGTGAAGGAGAGGTAGGATAATTTAGAATATGCGTCAGCTTCTATTTTAAAAAAATTTCATGAAGTTGTTTGGTTGGCAATAAAACCTATAGAAAACATCGATAAATAATCCATGCATAAACAAACATATTTCTCCATAACTTGACTCTTCAGGTTATAAAATATAATTAATATTTACCATGCAAATGTAGTGTCGAGATTATCATGCATATTTACCTAATTTTTACATATTTTCATTTATTCTAATAATGAATGAAAAAAAGAAGGGTTTTTTCTTCTTCTAATATATATTCTACATTTTCTTATTAATTTAAGCAAATAGGATAAAATTTGACACAAAATCTAAGTGTGCCTCCTTTCTTGGGATAAGAAACAAGTGTACCATGAACTACTTCATAAAATAAATCCTCAAAACTTAAGTCATCTCGGTGATGAAAATCATGGTGAAGCTCCTTTGTAGCTCTTTCTTTGACAACATGGCACGATAATAAATATATTTGCAAACAAAACCATTCTTTTTAATATAAAGATCATTATAAGACAACCAAGCAAGATCTACTTTTAAAACATAAAGCTTATTTTTGGAACATACAAAATAAATCATATTGCAAAACAAGATCTCAAAAGAATAAGGGGGACCATCATCCTCATTACCCACTCTTGACTTTTGATAATCCATATATTTAGCATAATTCATAAGATGATCATCATTGTCAAATGGTAAAGGTTGGTCTTTACTAGGTATACAACCTATGCCACATCTCCCAGGCCAAATATTGACATCCAAAGGCTCTTGAATGCCCTTCTATTGTGGCCCTAAACCTTTACCTACATATCTCATACTAGATGGGATCTATTTAGGAAGTGGGTAGTCATTCAAAAGGTAACAATGAGCAAAATAATTCTCAATGGGAGAGGGGTTACTACCATGTATCTTTTCTTCGAGGGTAGTTCCTACAAAGATAAAGGTACACATGCTAATGTGTACAAAATCACATTTCTTATGAGGTAAACCCATGGTTCTTGATGATAGTGGTAGCTTGGCTAGATCCATAAGAGGTTATTAGAGAAATTGATTATCATGATCCTGAGATGAGAAATTTAAAACATGTTCCTCACTCATTTTTAAAAATTGAAATTGTTATGATATATGAGATGAGGAACATAGGGAAACCAGTGAAGAAATAGGACATAGGTTGAACTCAGATTGAGCTCACTCTATATTTGAGCATATATCAAATGATCGAGGATCGTACAGGATGGTGACAACATGATTTTTAAATTCAAATTGAGGCATTGATGAAGAGTAGAAGGGATGTCCTTCCTTGCATGGATCCAAGGTCATCCAAGAAGAAGATTAAAAGATGCAATAAAATGCACCACATACAACAAAGTATCTAATATTTTAGGCCCAACTTTGAGGGGAAGAGATATGACGTCACAAGCTTATTGGGACTCATTGTTGAAAGATTTTATAATGATATAGGATTTTGTTAAATATCCCTCTTTTAATCCAAATTTTTGAAAGAATTGATATGTACACAAATTGAGGGAAGAACCATTATCAATAAAAATTTGCTTAATAAAAGTATCCCCAATAAGTGCAATGATGTAAAGTGAAAAATCTTCTTTCAAGTTTGAGGAAATTTTATCATCATCCGAGAATGAGGTGTGATGTATCCCAAAAGAACCTACGATATAGACTATAGCATTAGGATAAATGTTTGAGGGAATTGATTGCTGCTTTAGAAATTCCATAAAAGCATCTCTATGGTTGGAAGAAGTTTGCAAGAGCTCTAAAAATGATATCTTTGCTGGAATACTGGCTAATTGCTTTTGGATATCAAATGAAACCTTAGGTTGTGGTCTCAATACAATAGGTGGAGTCCCTATTTATAAAAAAAAATTCTAAATATATTTTTTAAATTGAATCAGGTTGTAATATAGAATTTTATCCTTGCTAAGGATGCTGAGTTTGAGATTGCCTTCTTATAGTTACCCAACCATGCCAACCATATTACCATAGTGAGGACTCTCATTCTGATGAGCCACCTGATTTGCTACTTGTTGATTATTTTTTGGCAATGGATATTTAAATATTCCCATATCTTGATTGTTGGGTAGGTACTTGATTACTCACTACCTGAGAATTGCCTAAGTCAATACGTCCTGCATCAATCAAATTTTGAACCACATGTTTCAACTTCTTACAAGATTTTTTCCAATATCCTTCCATTCTATGATATGCACAATGTTGTCATACCTTATACCAATGAGTTTTAGTATCTGTTTGTTGTATGGGAGGTAACTCAATTGTATTAGATTCTATTTTTTTTTAAGTTGCTTCCATAGACATATTAAGCCTTGTAAAATACCTTTGTGGAGGTTTATTGAAGTACTATCTTTTGTAGGTTGTTAGTAACATTGTTAACATGCCTACTATCCATTCCATTATCACCTCCTATGTGTTTATTATTATGTTGAGACTTAGTAGGTTTCTCTTCTTTGAATTTGAGTTGGCCTCTTCTGATAAGGTCATGTTCTACTTTTCTTGCTAAATCAATTGCTTGATCAAAATATGTAATAGTAGTAGTCTCTAATGCATAAGATAACTATTCTTGTAAATTACCAATAAATATCTCAAGCATATCCTTTGGAGGTAAAGTATACCTCAAACGTCCAACTAAACTTCTCCAATGAGCCAAGAATTCTAAAAAAATTCTTATTTACTTTGTTTTAAATTGTAAACATATTTCATTTTCACTTCCTTTTCAATATAAGCACCAAATTTTTGAACAAATAATTCCTTTGTTTCTTCAAAGCTCTTCAAGAAATAATTGGGTAACCGATAATACCACTCTAATTCCATGCCACCAATACTCTTAGGAAATATTTTAAGTAACAACATGTCTTCATAAATGATATCATGGCAAGCTATTCTAAATCTTCTTAAATGCTCAATTGGATCTTCTATCTCCTTATAAATAGGTAAAACTAGCTTAGGAAAATTCTTAGGATAAGGCCTAGAAGCAACAATAGGATCCAATGGCTGATTACAAATTTCCTTATAATTGTAAGTAAAACTTGAGGGCTGAATCATCTCAAATTTTGAAACCAATTGCTTTACCATATTTGTTAAATTCTAAACTTCTGGATTACTATTATGCATTGGTCCAAAATTCCCTAAAGGAGGAACATATGTATGTTGAGGAACCAATGCTTGACTCAAGTTGGATGCATGAACATTATTTTTATATGTGGCACCTTGTGAAAATGGATAGCTAACATTTTATGGAACAGAAGCAAAAGTGTAGATATTGGAGGATTGAGAAAAAAATTGAAAACACTTTTAAGTGACACTACTAATTGGAGGGTCTTGAAGATTCCTTCCAATGTTGGTGGTTGTAGTAGTATCAATAGTTTGGTTCAAATTATCAGGATACATTGATTCAAGCAAGGGCTTATTTTTATCAAGCATAGTGGAGCTTATTGGAAGAGGAGGTGGAGTTTCACCTCTTTCAAGATGAACTTCTCGCTCCATACCTCCCAATATCTTATCCCTATTATCTTTCATAAAGTCCCAAATATGATCAAATTATGAAAAAATGGACCCACCATTAGGTCCCTCATAAGTATCATAATTCATTTTAGTTTCCATATTATCTTGTTCTTTTGAATCTATGTTAGGATCCTCTTTATCAATATGATCATCTTCAGGAGGAACATAATCAGATTCAAGGTGCTTTCGCTGAATTCTAAGAAAAGGAGCCATTAGAAAAGCGAAAGGACAACGAAAAAAAAAAAAAAAAAAAAATTTAAAGATGTTATTAAGATTTTTCATCCACACAAACAAAATTAGTAATCTCGCTTAAGATGTTTAAAAATAAAGGAGGTGTTCATGTTGGGTTCACCAAATATGTAGAGGGGGAAAACTTCCCTATCGTGTACAATTCTCAAAGGCTAGATCTGCAAGAGAGAGCCTTAAGGTGAACCACAGGGGTATGTTTTTCTCTACACTCGGTGCTAGGGAGAAAGGGTTCACTAGGAACAATTTAAGGACTCACTCCAAGTCCTCTAGTTTTTAAGAATGTTTGATGTATTCGGTTCAAGGTAAACACCTAGATTTGGCCTTTCTAGATATATGCTATAAAATATAAAGAATAATATAGAAATACATAATGCAAGAAGACAAGAGCTAACCCTATAATGATTATTTCTTTGAATTATTTTCTAACCCTAGGTTTTCAAGACAAAAACTTTCAAGCAAGGGCTCAAGAAGAGCACAAACAAAATTAACCCTAAGTGCACACTATATGTTGTTTATATTTCAAATACTTAGAAATTAATTAGATGTAATTTCTTATAAATAAAATATAGGATTTCAAAACAAAAATATAAGGCACTCAACAAACAACCTAAATACTAATCAGAATACTTAGCTTATCTAGTGATTTATCCTTACCTTTATCCCTTTATCCAATGTTATCAACAATTCATGTTCTTGCAGGATAACTTGATAAACACTTGAAAAATATGATTAGCATTAGGGGGCCTACTTAGGCCACTGTACAACAGTGCTTGGAAGTGCAACAGTCAAGCCCCATAGGTCCTTTTAGCTGACATTTGATAAATAGAAGAAAAAATTGACCTTCGAAAGAGAACAAGCATATCACAATACAATAGAATAAAATGATAAAACCATAGAACAGAAGTTAGTACTATACTCTAGGTGTAGTCTAAAATGTAATTATGAAATCTGGAATAGCAGTTTGCCCCCATATATGACTCAGGTGAAATCACACCCGTAATAGGATACCGTGATAATTCAATGATGTAATCGTGCCCCATGGAGACCTAGGCACAATTTTCTAGAAGTGAGATGAAACATCTTGGATCAAAGAGAGATAAGAAATTCTAAGTACAATGAACAAAAAAAACATGCAACAAAGTGCTTTAACTTAACAGAGAGTGAGGAAGCAGGTAGAAGGGTTGATACCTCCTAGATATTTTTCTCTCCTTAGGGCTTCAAAAAAATCCACCAAGAGCGAGCAATAACAATAAAAAATCCAATGTAGTAGAAAACCATTCAGACTTCACACTCCAAAGTTAACTTGCTTATGAAATAAGAAGAAGGATGCAAATCAGATACTAAGAACTTTGCAAGAAATAATAATCTTTAGCATTAATTATTAAATTTTGTTGTGCATCATTTCCTTGTGTGGGAAGTGAATTCAAACCCTCCTTATATAGCATATTTGAAGAGGATATGGGCAGGAAAACCAAGAAGGGCCAACGTAAAACATGCCAAACTTGAAGAATTAGGGTTTTCTTAAAAAAAAACCTTAAAAATGTAAAATTGCACCCCATCAAGGTCGACACGATTTAACCTATGTGAAGTCATGCCTTGTCAAGGACGAGCATGATTTCACATAGAGAGGGAGAGAGAAAAAAAAAGACAAAAGAGGTGGAAGAAACCTTACCCTTGCCCTAGACAAGTCTAAGGGGTCTCCCAAAGGGCTCAGGAAATATTTCCCACTAAAGTGGGTTAAATTTTCTGTGTCTACACATCTTCTTGAGGTAAATCTCTTCCTATTTCTATCCTTCTAGGTCCCTATCTATGCATGGGTGGTCACCCATGTGGGTACCTTTCAGTGAGATTTGATACTTTTCCCCCATGCACATAAATATCATGTGCATTCCTAGTCCAATTTAAACATGCAAGTGGTTTATCCATAGGCCATATTGGAGCAGGAGATTAGA
Source organism: Wollemia nobilis (assembly GCA_028583015.1). Lineage (NCBI taxonomy): Eukaryota > Viridiplantae > Streptophyta > Pinopsida > Araucariales > Araucariaceae > Wollemia > Wollemia nobilis. The sequence goes on from JAQPPZ010015100.1 coordinate 16,343,948, forward strand.
TCCTTTCCCTTATACCTCTAGGTGATTGTAATCCTCCTCTCTAAAATTTTTGTTGTCTTATGGTATTTGGGGTTATTTGTGGTCGATCCTATTGTCGATTGTAAATCCCTCTTTCCCAAGTGCTCAAAGTTACCTCCACCAACTCTATATTGGCTAGATGCCCATCATTTCTTGGCACTTATGGAACAAATAATTGTAATGATATTATCCAATGATGTACATACATTAGTCATTTCATCCATCATCTTTCTTCAAAGAGATATTATGGGGAACAACTTACCAAAGTCTCCCTATACTCTTTTAAAAAATTAGACTCTATACTCGAGCCATTATGACTATCAATTCTTTTTGCTGACCACCTCATTGGTAATTCCCTTATTCATTGAAGTCTTGTAACTTCTCTTATTTTCCTTCCCAATTTCTAATAGGCTATCTCATAGGCATCTAGATCTGGTTGAGTGTGGAGTACTTTCGGTTGTGCTAAGAGGTCATCATTGCCACTCTCATGGTTGCTATATCTCACTAGATAGGGTATTCACCCAATACTAGAATCACTTGATTCATAATGTAGGTTTCCTTGGAGCTTAGGATACGTGAGGTCTTGCTCAATATTTTACCATACTACCTCAACTACTTAACCTGTGACTAGTGGCTTGTGCGTGGGATATCTTGTTTCAACTTGCAATATTTTCTCTCCCTAAGAACTTGTACCTTCATTTTGACTTTTCCTTGCTTGAGGTACTTCCTTACTACTCTCACTGCTTGCACTAAATTACCTTTATTATGCAACCTATTGCTCCTCAAGTTGTTGCAGAGTATCTTTATGATCTTGTCAAATTCCTTTTGGAATTACTGAGTGGTCTGATGTATTGTGTCTTTGTCGCTATTTGAATATTTATTCCTAGTATGTGTTGTAATTCCTACTATCATATGCTTTGCCTCACTCTCAAAATTATTTTATTTTTCCAATGCTTCTTTGTATGGTGAGGATGGGTACTACATTCTTCTTTTTGCATCTTGGTAGTAGCCCATCAATAAATCATCATTTCACAAGTGCATCTACTGGTGGTATTTGCATCTTATTGGCCAATTGCTTTAGTCAATTATTATGTCTTTATATATTTATCAACACCTTTATTTATGGTGTATATCTCAATGAAAATGTCATCATCATCTCTTAAGGGTTTGAATTCTTTGATGAAGGTATTATTCATCGCATTCCATGCTTGGAATGGTGTTGTATTCCCTCACTTTAGATACCAATTCATTGTGAGTCCTTGTAGTGTAGCAGGAAATAATTGTAACCATTCATTTGGTTGATTTACACCATTTTCTTTCCAAATGGTTATGCATGTATCGATGTGTCTTTTCGGTTCTTCTTCCCTTTCCCATGAAGGATGGGCATCTCTGTTTCCTTGCTTTCATAGCTACACTAGCCATTGTTGGATTTCCTTCATCATCATTTGAGGAGGTATCTTATAGAACCCTCAACTGATTTCTTCTAGGTCACTTTGTTGGAAGTTGTTTTGAAGTGCAAAATCAATAATTTTGAAATCGATTTCTCCAAAACCTTAGTTTTCCTTAATTGGTAAGTGCTAACTATGCAATTGCACTACCAAATTGGGTAAATTATTAGTTGTATAGTTTGGTGGTCTGGATGTATGGTTTCACCAAATTCTTACTAAATTCTTCACTTACATATTTACCAATTTGTACACAAACTCTTCTTTAGGAAATATTTGGATTATCTTTCTAGTGCAATTACCAACATAGTTTCACAACATGCAAACCCTAATTCATTGTATTGGAATTAATATCATCAATAATATTTCTAGAAATAGTACAATAGTAGAATGACATTATGGTACAACAATAATAATGCACAAAGTTAATTCCACAACATTATCTAGGGTTATGGGTTCAATAACAATGCAATTCCATTGTAACATCCATCTTCCATATCATTCTAGCCATACTTGCATAGAACACACAATATGGAATTACCATCCACAAGCACAAGAGAATTCATAATAACTCATAATTGCAATGTTGCTTTCATTATTATGGTTGAATATGTACAATTATCAATGAACAATCACCACATTCTCCATGAACAACTATATGATTGAACTATCAATGAACCATCAATGATTACTTATGATCAATAACAACCATATCATACTATGAACTATCTAAAACATTTAATATCAACAACAACCACATAAAAATTGAATGGTTTCCTTATAATGCTTTCCCAGGCCATTCCAAAGTGATTCCTGAGACAACCACCATTTACAACTACCATCCTCATAAACAACCAACTTGCATTAAGGTCTTCCTAAGTCTAATTTGATTATTATCAAATTCACCTTAAATGTAAATTTCATCTAATTTTACTTAATTTCTAATTGAACATTTACAACTTCATACAATTACATCCAATTGTACATTTTATTACTTCTCATTTGTACAATTAGATAAAACCATACATGTGTACATTTTGATAAACCGTACAACTAGCAAAATTTATAAACGAACAAAATTGTGTAAATCCAGTTTTCACTTCCTCTTATAGGAGGTGTATTTGCTACCTACACCATTAGCAAGGGAAAGCACAATCCAAAGTGCTAAGGGGTAAATATAACCAAAGGGTTCAATACCCATTTCATAAAGATGTTAAAGGACACCATTGTTCTTTACCATAGTCACACAGGAGAAAAACTATAATGAAAGATACCTATCATGGTGGAAAACCTACAATAAAAGAAGGACAAGGAGGTAAACTATAGTGCAAGTTGAAATATATCTCACTCCAGTTGGAAAAGACAAGGCGTAGAATAAAACATCATTATTAGTTGGTAAAGAGGTATAGAGGAAAATATTTATCATTATCCAAGCACCACAAAGAGCCATTGCATGTCCTACTATCACATAGAAACCATCCACATAGGAGAAGATCCATTCATATACGCTAAAAAAATTCATATCACATTTTTCTATCACAAAGGAGCCAAGCAAACCTGGAAATAGTTGGTAAAGATAAGCATTAATAAAGAAGCAAGCAAATAGGTACATTGGAAGTGATTTTGCATGCAAAGGAAGATGTATACACTTGCCAATCTATGTAAGGCATCTTGTTCCACTTGGTACAAAGTGAGATAGAATATTTCCTCATCAAAATAACACCTGCATCAAGAGATATAACGCATTGCCATAGTCACATAACGCCTGCACTAAAGAAGTAGGCTTTCATTCAAAATAATGGATGATCTAAGAGGGGAGAGCACCAACGAGTGAAGTAATGCTACAAAGGAATATTATGAATCATTTCTCAAGGTTGACACCACTTATATCAATGTTTTCATACACTATAATACCTAGATTCAAGTAACTTATGATCCCATCCAGGATATTTACCACTTGGAATACACTATAAATAAGACAAGGAGTATTAAAGTGTCTACATAGGAGAACATAGGGTGAAGCACAAAGAAGTCAAGGCACATTAAAGAATGGAGTAAGACTACCATAGAGAACATCCATTAACTAGCAATTTCATTTTCATATACCACAGTCAAGGAGATACAACACCCACCTTGGAGATAGAAATCAAAGCACAACACCATTTACCTCACACATTCAACCTTACAAAGGTATAGTTTCACTTAGATTAATATTTTCTTTCATTAAGGAGTGATAAGGAGTAGTATATAAGGTTGAAATTATTATTATTTGCATTGAAGACATAAGAAAAATCAACCTTAGTAAACTTGAAAGCAAATCAAAATGATTTTATATCCTTAAGTAGTATTTCAAAAATATATTAGTTGAAATACAAGTACCTTAATATTTACAAGTAATATCATAGGATATATATGGCTCTCTATTTGGACAATCAAATTATTATTACTGTAAATATTATCAACTTCTAAAATTCCAATATAGGAAGATATAAGGAGTGCTACATCAAAATTTAGTTCATTGGAATTTAGAAAATTGAACCATTGAAATTAAGGACAGATGATGAACACAAAAAATGCTCATTTTTTGTATACTTTAATAACATAATTGTGCGGTATATTATATTAGAAATGCATCTTTTATGATAATTTTGTATAATATTTAATGAAAATTATGTATTATGTCTATTGTGTGTTTTGAGTGAAAATTATGTGTAGATCCAGTACATTTCATCTTTTTTGCACCTTTTAATTCAAGGTCCCATGTGGACCTAGCATTTGATATTTTTGTAAACTGATTAAGGAAGAATTGGTAAGTAAATAGTGATAGTAGCAAAGGAGCAAGGCACTCTGAAATACGCTAAGGTACGGTGCCTATCTTCTAGCCATAAGGTGCCTATATCCCAGCGAAAAGGAAGAAATTGTCTACCGATACAAAGGATAACATCTATCTCCTGACTACAAATTGGAAGGCACCTATCTCCCATACACAAGACGACACCTATATCCAAACCATAGGATGGATGATACCTATAATGACAGGATAAAAGTATGTACTATTTGCCACCCAAAAACAAGCGATGATCTTCAGCGAACAGAAGCATGTTAAATACGATATTTGTATCCCGACGATAGGCCAAAAAGGTGTCTGTTTTCCAGTAACGGATCAAACAACACGTGCACTGGATAGAATAAAAACATGCACGTTGGCTGTGAAAATTGAAGACCATTTATAATTAGATGTATTTTGTTAAACATAGGAAATGTTGTAGTTATTCCTAGAAGTTAATTTTTGCATTCTATTTTTAGATGTCTAATCAATTTATGCGTGCCCACCATAGCAAATTGTACAATTTCTAAAATTGTAAATAGGGGATAGTTGCGTTCTATATAAAACGTAGAACATCCCTAAATAAATCATCCAAACTTGCTTTATAAAAATAAATATTGCATAATAAAAATATTTAAGTGTTTGATTAGTTTCTTGAGTTTGAATAGTGATTGCATAGTTTAACTGGGCAAATGTTTGCAGAGCCTAGGCCCACTCCAGGTAGTATTACTCCCCTATTTTCTTTTGCTTTCATTAATTAGTTTCTATTATTTATTTCTTGCAATGTGTCGAATTCTATATTTCCTTGTTTTATTTAATTCTAGGAGTGTTTGTTTTTGTTTTTGCACATCTCCATTCAGTCACATGTTTGACATTTTAATTGTCTTTCTGCAAGTTCTTATAGAATTTACTTTCCTGTAATTTAATTCTTTTGGTTTGGCTGAACTTCAACTATACCAATAACCACGCCCCCAAAAAAAATGACATAGAGGACTTATCTTTAGATCACTACAGGAATATACTTTACACTGGTACTCACAGGTCTACAAACTACCAGATTGATAATTAATGGATAGGAAATGATTGTTTTCAAAAAATAATTTCTACTCACCATTTTTGCACCGTTTCTAGGGAGTGCCAATTGTAGTAGTCAAATCTATAGGACAATCAACCCTAAAATTATAGTTTATATTAATTTACCCATAGATTTTCTACTTGATATTGTATGAGTCCATCAATATTAAGAGGATTGGATGGTCGTTTTCTAAAAAGCAAATATTTTACTTCACAAATACCTAAAAAAACCTTCTAAATTCCTTCTGAATATTTTGAAAAAAATCCTAAAATTGAATTTCCATCTCCTCCAACAGTACATTTGCATAGTCATCCAATATTTGAACAAAGCCCTTCTCAACCATTAAGAAAAAACATCTTTTGATGAAGGTCTAGTTTCAATTTTTGGTTTAGGACATCTATTTGAGAGAACCTAATCTGAGGAAGATCTCCTGAACATTCAATTGTGGAAAGCATTTTAAGATTAAATCATTTCAATCGTTGACTTAGGAATACTTTTGGAAGACAAACAAAACGAGTGTGAAGCCTTGAAATCTACCCTGGAAGCAGGAGATTTAGAATCTACATTACCTAAAAATATGGTTGAAATTGAAGAAAATTCAACCAGATTTGACTTCCCAATTGAGGAGGCAAGGGGAGAAACAAAGATGAAAAATATATCTCCCTCTCGTCGTCCTATATTTAGGGTATTTACAACTTAAGACCCTGACCTATTCCTTTTTAAATTTGATGTATTATGTAGGTCAGTGGATTACAAATCAGATTCTCAAAAACTAAAATATTTCCCTCCACTTTAGATGATTTAATGTTATGTTGGTTCATCAGTTTGGGAAATAAACACATTGCAACCTGGGAAGAGATGAAAAGGATCTTACTAGACCAATACCAAAACTTTGGGAGAGCACAAGATATTAGGGAAGAAGTCTTAGATATGAATCAAAAAGAGGAAGAATCATTGGAAGACTATTGGGATAGATTTAGCTTTAATTTGTAAATATCACCCCATGCAAGGTTGGATGAGAAGACCTTAAGAAGTATTTTCTTGAGGGGTATCACAAACGAGTCTATATAAGCTTTAAATATGATATTGAGAGGGGATATTTACCAACATCAGATATCAGATATCAAAATATTATGTCATAATTATTTTTGTAGGAGATGTAAACCAACCACCCAAATCACAAGAACTATAGCCTCAATAACTAAGGTTGAAATAGACAACATGCTAGATGATATGAAGAGTGATATGCTCTAATATCTTGCACTTAAATTAGATACACTATTGCTTCAAAAAAATAAGTAGGAAATCGAAGCAGTATTAGCCTACTTTTGCCTAAAATGTAGGATAAAACATCCAAAAAATGAGTGTCCAAAAAATAAGGTTAGAGTGTGTGTAATCTATCAAAGAGATCATACAACTAGGTTGTGTCCATGAATAGAAAATGCCAAAGAGGAACTTGAAGTAGCGAAAACCTATTTCATGGGTAATAGGAGAAACTGACAATAGTTTCCTATGGGAAATAATATGCTAGGAGGGATGTCACCTTATGGGGGAAGTAATTATATGAACCAAGGTCAGACTCAACCACCTAACATGGGATGATGGAGTCAACCTCCTTGGATAAATGCCACCTGAGGGTCTACTTCTTACAACCTGTATCTATGGATGCCTTATCAACAAACTGGATAGTAGTGGAGGAACCACAATGCATGGACTTCACCTCCACAAAATACAACTCAAACTCCATCGTAGCCTAGCTTGCTTACACCTACTTCAATATTAATTCAGCTACCTACACAACCAACTCTAAATCCCAATAATAGGTCAAATCAGCCCACCTATTAGGTATACATAGAGGTGTTTCCAATGTATAATATTAGAGTATATTGTAGCCTAGTACAACTTAGGTCAAGTAGACAATTAGGAGTAGAACCAACTACTCCTATAGTGGAGGAAGAGGATGTAGAGTTAGAAGTAGAAAATCCACGAAGAGGTGGCAAAAAAAGAAATTGCTGAGAAAAATATAAATGAAGGGGTTCCACCTTTTCAAAAATATTATAGGAACCTAGGAAGCCAACACAACCAGAATTTGACATTATGGAAGGCTTAAAAAACCTGTCTGTCACAATTCCCCTCTTTCAGGCCATTAGAGATGTTCCCATTTATACGAAGGCCATATGAGAATTATTTTTGAAAAAATAAAGAAGAAAACCATCAGAAGCAATAAATATGGTAGGATAATTGACTGATATCATGTTAGTCAATACCTACCATCCTAAATACTTTGATCTAGGAAGCCCAATGCTAACTATTAAAATTACAGGCCTCCCATTACCCAATACATTAGTAGATCTAGGGGCTGCCATAAACGTCATGCCCCAAGAAACCATGCAAAAACTACAACTCATAGATATGAGGCCAACTAAAATTATCCTTCAATTAGCTGACCGATCCATAGTACTCCCTTATGGAATATTGAAAGATGATATTGTCATAGTATATGCATGGCAGTATCTGGTAGATTTTCTAGTGTTGCAATCTAGATCTAGATTAGGTGGCTATCCATTTATATTATGTAGACCTTGGCTGGCCACAACTGATATTTATATAAGTTGTAGGATAGGATAGATGATGATATTAGATGGGAAAAATACCAAAAACTTGATCATTTATCCACCTGCACAATCCACTAATTTTTTGGGAGAACCAAATTATGAAGCCTTAAATGATGATGCATTATCAATGCTTCAACCTATAATGGCTCTAGGTGAGATTGAGGATGACTCCAATGAAGAACATGTCATAACACACTTTTTCCAAGAAGAATCTTCTCATCCTCCTCTAGAATCCTTGCTTGTAGGTAGCAAATATAACCATGTCAAACAAATAAAAGTAGCACCTGACAGAGTATTAAATATTGATAATGAGTTGTCAATTATTCAGGAGTACAAATTAAAGAAAATATTCATTAAATACCAAACTACTTTGGTGTGGGATTATACAGACATGTGGGGGATTGCACTTGAAGTCTATACTTATAGGATATAATTGGAATATGATATGAGATCGGTAAGACAACCCCAAAGGAGAATGAATCCAGCCATGAAAGAAATTGTCAAAGTTGAACTACTAAAACTTTTGTCAGTTGGGTTTATTTATCCAATATCGGATAGTCAATGGGTATCATATTTAGTGGTGGTGCTTAAGAAAAATGGCAAGTGGCATATTTGTGTTGATTACTGGATGCTCAATAAAGCCACTAGAAAATGCCATTTCCCCTTACCCTTTATTGACCAAGTCCTTGATACCTTGACAGGGAGAAAATATTTTTTATTTCTATATGGGTTTAGTGGATAATATCAAATACAAATAGGGGAAGAAGACCAGGACAAATCCATGTTTACTTGTCCATGAGAGACTTTTACTTACTGTATCTTATCATTTGGGTTGTGTAACACATCTGCCACCTTTCAAAGGATAGTGCTTAGTATATTTTTAGACATGGTTGTAGAAACTGTAGAGGTATGCATGGATGATTTCATCATTTACAGTGAGAATTTTGAGGAAGCTACAACCAATCTTGGGAAAGTACTCCAGTGGCATCAAGAGACAAACCTGACCCTTAGAAATAGAAAATGTTTTAAGCTAATGCAAAAAGGGATAGTGGTAGGATATCATATATTTGTGGAGGATATTAAAGTAGATAAACAAAAAATGAAGTAATTAAAAATCTACCCACTCCCCAAACACATAGAGATATTAGTATTTTTCTAAGTTTCGCTGGATACTATAGGTGGTTTATCCAATATTTTAGCAATATTGCTAAACCTTTGCACACATTATTATCTAAAAATGTTGAGTTTGTTTGGAATAGTGAGTGTGAACAAGCATTTCAGATTTTAAAAGAGAGATTGACCACAACTCTTGTGTTGAGAGGTCCAAATTGGATCCTTCCCTTTCACATTTACATTGATGCATCTAACAATGCTATAGGGGCTTCATTAGGACAAAAATATGAAGATGATTTTTATGCCATTTACTATGTCAGTAAAAATATTACAGATGCTGAGTTCAACTATACTGTCACAGAAAAATAATTCCTAGAAGTAATGCCACTATTAATAAGTTTCACCATTACATTATAGGTTATAAGATTTTTATGCATACAAATCATGCAACCATCAAGTACCTAATGAATAAACCTATAGTGAGTGGTAGAATTATTAGGTGGCTTTTACTATTGTAGGAATTTGATGTAACCATTATTGACAAACCTGGCAGGGATAATGTTGTTACAGATTTTCTCTCCAAGTTAATTTCTTAGGACCATATAGACACTAAGGATCAATTTCTAGATGAGCATATTTTTTTTTCTGGATGAAAATATTCCATGGTATAAAGATATGGCTAATTACTTAGCCATAGGTAAAGTATCTCTTGCACTCTCACCCTGAGAATCTCAAACATTAATAGAAAAGAATACAACTTTCTCATGGATTGATGGATACCTATTTAAAATCGGGCCTAATAAAATCATGAGAAGGTGTGTTGTAGAAAATGAAACCACAAAAATCCTCAAGGCTTGCCATGATGAACCATGTGGTGGTCATTTTGTAGGAAAAAGGACTACATTTAAAGTTTTGCAAGATGGATATTTTTGGCCTTCTTTATTTAAATATGTAGTCAAATATGTGAACCAGTGTGATCAATACCAATGAATGGGCAGGCCAAATCTCTGATATGAGATGTCATCTGAACCCCATGTGCACATTGAACCTTTTTATAAATGGAGGATGGACTTTCTGGGTCCCATTAATCCACAGTTAGGAAAAAAAAGATATATTCTTATTTTTACTGACTATGTGATGAAATGAGTTGAGGTGCAGGCACTATAAATTCAAAGGAAAATACTGTAGCCAATTTCCTGTATGAATCTATTTTCACCAGATTTGGGATTCTCTAAGAAATAACCACTAATGAAGGACCTTAATAAAAATTGATTTAGGATTTGATGCAACAATATCGAATATGGCACAATAAAACTACCCCCTATCATCCACAAGCAAACAGGCAAGTGGAAGTCACAAATCAGGAGCTGGAAAATATTCTTACCAAGATGGTACAAAAACATCAAAAATATTAGGTAATTCAATTATCGGAGGTAATGTGGGTATATCACACTACTTGGAAGACTACCACTGGATTTACACCATTCCAATTGGTGTACAATAAAAATGCCATGATGCCCATTGAATTTGAAATCAAAACCCTATGGACTGTTGTAGAATTAAATTTAAATTTAGATGTTGCACAAAAATACCAAATTCAATAGCTTAACCAGATGGATGAATACTATCAGGATGCTTTCCAATGAGTGAAAATCATGTATAAGGAGAGGGCCTGGTGGTTTGACCACCACATATGACCAAAATAGTTCAAAGTGGGAGAATGGGTATTGTTGTACAATTCCCAGTTCTAGGAGTGAAAGGGAAATCTTATGCAACATTGGATATGATTGTATGAGGTGGTTGAGATTATCAAAAATATTGTTGTGCATGTTTGAACCATAGATGAAAGTGACATTGTACTGACACTCGATGACCATCGATTGCGGTCGTATCATACACCATCAGTCCACGCAGTTGAATCTGAAGCAGAAATGGGGTAAAAACCACGATGATGAAAAACTATCTCAAGCAGATGATGGATGAGTGTGCATTCTTAGAAAAAAATATTTTGAATTTAAAAAATTATTTTCAGTTTTGTTTTATTTACTACTTTGCAAGAATTCATGCCCTGAATGCAATCTGTAGGCATCCTAGGAAACCTAGGCCTATTAGGCATAGAATCCATTGTTCTTGTTTTATATTTTATGTGTGCATTTATTTTGTAGGAAACCATACCCTGAATGCAATCTGTAGGTATCCTGGGAAACCTAGGTCTATCAGGCACATAATCCATGGTGCCTTACAATTTTTCAAATTTTAGGAGGATAAAGGAAAGAACAAAGTGCCAACACCTACAAAGAAGGGGGTATTTATAGCTAGATATATATAGATGTCTACTTTATCCAAAAAGCAAGTACTTGTATACGGTCAAGGTGGTGGATGCTGATTTTGTTACCAAGGAAAAGCTGTTGTATTCTAATCAATAAAAGACACCTGATTGCGAGTCAAATCAATGGACATCGAATGTCTAGCCAAGAGAAGGTGTCTATCTCCCATATATAGAAAAAATGCCTATATCCATAACATTTTGAAGGCACCTATATTCACAAAAGTGCCTATCTCCCATATACAACAGGTGATCGAATATATATATATATATATATATATATATATATATATGTATGTATGTATATATCTGTGTGTGTGTTTGTTTGTATTTTGTAGGTACCAGTATGTTCAATAAAGGCACATGTATTCATAATAACAGACAAAGAAAATAGGTGCCTATCTCTACACTTCAATGAAAGGCACCTATCTCCCAGCAAATAGGTGCCTATCTCCATACTTCAGCGGAAGGTACATATCTCCCAATAAACTGGGTGCCTATCTTTGCACTTCAATGAAGGGTGCCTATATCCCATACAAATAAAGGTGCATGTATTCCAATACAGTGATGACTTCTATATTCAACATAGAAGAAAGCAGTTGGTGCCACGTTGGCATCGAAATCCACACAATCAAAGTTAAACTTTTCACAGATAAAAGTATGTTTTTTTGTCTATACCGACGGAATACTTTTACTTCTCAATTTTTAACTAAAAAAGTTAATAATTTTTCTGTCGATAATTCATGCATTCTCCCAAGGTAAAACAAACAACTTCCAAGGAGGGGACGTGTGTCATCCCATGATAGAATAAAAATTCCATGTTTTATTTAGTTTTTTGCACAAAACCTTGAGATTAATAAAATTGCAGTACCCAATGAAGATGCAAGTTGATGCAATTTTTGCTCGAGAGAAAAACCACACTGATTGTTTATACCTAAGAAATTTTTGTCATGCATTGGCCAATCACATTACACCACTAGCATTCGCATATGATAGATCATGAAACACCATTCAGGTACGTACCAAACTTTTTATTATGCGTATCCATGATTTTATAAAGAAACATTTATGTATAATGTGCTGGCACATGTCCCACATAACGTGTATCCAATCATATAAGCCCCAAAAATGTACTATGCCAGGTGGTGCCAATTAGATGTAAGGAAGTGATTGTATCAATACCCATCCAAAATATTGCACATAACTTTAAATTAAATTATGTAGATTACCCATAATAACTATTGATCATAGGAGATAGGTGACCTGTATGCATGGATACAGTCACATAACTTGGCATGTTATAAATAAAAAATAGTGCATGTATTTGCAAAACATAATGAAATCCAGATAATAGAGTCAATACCACCATGGGAAAAGCTACTAACCATGCGTTGAAGAAAAATAAACCCCAATATATTTTGCACATAACGGGTGAAGTCAAAATCTAGTTTGAGGTTGTGGGATGGATGCAATATTACCGTCTAGTTAGCAAGGATCAAGACCTTAAGAAAGCATGGAAATTTGTAGGTGCAATGCATTATGACAATGTACAAATGTGTAAACTATTCATACCAATCACAAAAGCATATATTGCAAAGGTTATTGGTCTTCCATGTACATGGGAGATAGTATAGCATAATGCACACAACGATTTTTTGGGTAACCAACAACGTAGATAACACTCCAAGGGTTGCCAAAATATTATATGCCAGACCTTTGAAGAGAGGTGTTTGAGCAAGTAGCTCAATTTTTAACCTACACTGTTAAGTATATCTAGTTGAACACCAACCATTTTAGATTCCTTAATCATTTGTTGCATGGGGATAACATCAAAATTCCCTACTACCTAATGTGTGCCCTAAAGGATGAAGCCAACTGATATCATAAAGGAACAATATCAACCCTAGTTCGACATGATAAAGTGCATAGGGATGAATTAGAAGCTGGCGACATGTCAAGCCACATAAAGGATGAAAGAGAAGTTGTTTCAGATGAAGCCAAAGAGCAGTAGGAGGAAGAGGAGGTGCCTGACTCGCCAAATCACCAAGCTATAAAAACAATAGAACAGGAAAAAGTAGGTCCTTCTTCCCCAACACCATCACCTACCTTCCAACAAATTTATTCTACAAGGGAGGCAGGACAAGCTAAACATAGCCTATCATAGGTAATATTATCGCTTGTCTCCCAACATTCAAATTGGGAGGTAGATCAATCTGTTCCAAGTCCAATTTGGGCTTCGTAACCATCGACAACCAAAAGTAGAACACATAAGGAGCATCTGGTTTATTATAGTTCATTCGAAGAGGAAAATTATGAGGATGAACTAGCAGCTCAAGTATTGCATGACATGGCTAGTGGTGCAAAATTCTGCCAGAACGATCAAGAAGAAGACTTGCAAAGCCAACTATAGAATATGAGAGAACAAGCCTCTAATTGGAAGGAAAATTTAATAAATAGTAGGTCAAATTTCAAGTCTTGATGGGTTGTTGTAGCAAGATAAAAATAAGTGAATGATGCCCTACAACAGTTACAAGCAAAGGTGCAACAATTAGAAAATAGGGTCTAGTAGTTGTAGGCCACCAATGTTGTCGTTCAGACAGATTGGGATTGGGCTATGGACACAACATTTTATTCTATAGATTTAGAGGAGAAAATTATGTTCATAGGGGTGTTTCACTCCAATTCCAAGAGGGCATTAGACATCCAAAAGGTCAAAATAGGGGACCAATTCGAGGCCCCTATAAAGACTACTTCCTGGGAATAGAGAAACCCTATTGTGTAATAGGAACCCCCTATAATATAAATTGATGATAGTGAGGCTAAGGAGTCAACTGGAGTACTTGATACTGCCTAGTTAGATGATCAACCACTAGATAACCAATCAGGATAGGTAAATCCAAACGTGGAGTTTGAGGTACAACTGGGTGCCACTCAACCGATTGATGACATGTAGATATTTGGCCTTACTATCTAGACAAAAGTAGGGTAAAGGTAATAACTTGAGGTGGATCACACAAAAAAGTCAACTGATCTCACGGAGGCTATATAGTCAGCTAGTCAGCCATCGGTTTACCAAACCATGACTGGTCAATTTAACAAATAGACCATGGTTAGACCAATTGGGAACACATCATGGGATCAATATAAACAAGATATAGAGTCCTCTGAGATCCAATAAATACCACCTCCATGGAAGGCAAATGAGGTTGGTCCTTTGGAATCTATAGCTGATGCAGTAGCACCTCGATCATCTAATATATTATGGCCCAAAAGAAAAGTAGAGAGAGCACTACAGAAAAGGTGAAAGACAAGGGCCAGAATAGCAAAACAGGGAAAACATAAAGCACCCCAACAAAAACTAAAGGTATAGCCAGACCCAAACTCAAATGAAGAGTGGGATGCATCCATGAAAGCCTTCACCAACTAGAAAGAGTAGTTCTAAGAGCTCTAGAAGAACCTAAAGAAGACCAAGAAGGAGCGAAAAACTTAAAAAAGAATGGCTAGAGATCTAGGTTTTTTTGTTAACCCTACCCAACTAAAATAATACTAGAACCTATATGGTTCAATTGATGACAATCCCTCAAGGATGAGGGAATATCTAGATAATATGGGCATATTTAGCAAGGAACCAATGATGCCATCACCGGTTGGAGCATTCGAGTCTATGCCACCTAAATATGTAGAGGAAAATGATATAGAAAATACAACATTCAACCCGAAGGAGGCATAATTACCAAAGGCCAAGGTACATGATACATTCTAGTATCCACCATGGGACAAGCCTAATTTTCCATTGGAAGATCAACTTCCACCAAATCATCAATACTGGAAGCAAGTTGAGTGTGCATTCCAGAAGGATGCAACTACATTTATAGGATTATACATGGAGGAAGTTACAGGTAAGAAGAGGTGCAGTAGAATAAAATTGAATACAACAGCATGGCTTAGCCAACCCTTATGGTATAGTGAACTCTAGAAGGCACCAGAGGCAGAAGCAGGTCCCAATCAGTCGAAATAGGGTGGCAAACAAAAACGTAACAAGGAACGAGATAGAGCCACAACCAGGAAAATAAAACATAGAAACAAAGCATATTGGTAGGTTGTTGACAAAACAAGGGATTACTAGAGGTGCCATTAGGGTGTGGCAATAGTTAGGCATGGGAGGATGATGAGCACCAAAATTGCTCATTTTTTTATACTTTAATAGCATAATTATTGCATATTATATTAGAAATGCATCTTTTATGAGAATTTTGTATATATTTAAAGGAAAATAACGTATTATGTGTTTTTTGAGTGAAAATTGTGTGTAGATGTTGTACATTTCATATTTTTTGCATCTTTTGAGTCAAGGTCCCATGCAAACCTAGCATTTGATATTTGCGTAAAGCGATTAAGTAAATATTGGTGAATAAACAATGATAGTATCAAAGGAGTAAGGTGCTCTAAAATATACTAAGGTGCGATGCCTGTCTTCTGTCCATAAGCCAGGATGTACCTATCTCCCAGCAAAAAGGAAGCGCATGTTAGAAATTTGAGCAAGTTTTATTGTCATTGATGTCAAGA
The DNA here is from genome assembly GCA_028583015.1 of Wollemia nobilis. NCBI lineage: Eukaryota > Viridiplantae > Streptophyta > Pinopsida > Araucariales > Araucariaceae > Wollemia > Wollemia nobilis. The sequence goes on from JAQPPZ010015100.1 coordinate 16,359,933, forward strand.
GGCTTAATGACCAGTTTTGTTTTCATTAAGGTCAAAAGGTTGATTTCTCCAAAAGGCAAGGAAGTTGTTAAAAGTAAAAGGGTATAATATTTATTTTAAATATTATATGCCTAAAGAGGCTAAAAAGGTGGAAGACCCAAGAAAAGAGAAGCAAGTTTGAAAATAAATAATAATATTATAATATTTGGGCAAAAGGAAGAGGTGAAGAATAACAAGGTCCAAGAAATCATTAAAAAATATATATCCCTGACAAGGCCCATTGAGTAGGTTATAAAGGTTAACAAAGGTTTTAATTTATTTAAATTAAAATATTTTAACCTAAGGTTAAAATTTTAATTTAAATAATTAATGGTGCCAAAGTTTCAAATTTTAATTCGAACTCAACATTCAAAAGCAAAGAGGGTCGACGTATTTTTTTTTTTAGAAAAAAACCCCTTATGGGGCCGCCTTGGTTTGAGAGACCATGAACAGGGAGTTCTATACCATCAAAGTCACCCGGGAGTCGCACCCAGCCCTGCCCGCACCAACATTATCAATTGGATTTTGGGTACCCAATTCAGCTTTTTTGGTAGGGTGGAGATTCAAACCTAGGACTTCCCTTGGAGGATTGCCCTCTCCTCTCCAACTCACCTACAACACCTGGGTAAGGGTCGACGTATTTCAATGCAAAGAAAAGAGTATTAAAAAGAAATGATTTTCATTTCCAAAGGTCTATGCTATTCGAATGCCCATGTGACAATTGAATTTGTGCGCTGCATTTTCGAAAGAGAAGATATTTGTGAGCACTTTTAAAATAAGGAGGCAGACTTGTATTGAAATTCGATTGGCACAATAGAAATATTCCAAAGCATCAAGTAGCATAGATGACGATCAAAGTTGTGGCTAAGACGCTTGTGAAGAGAATATCGTCATTTCGAATCTCACGTCGTTCGTTTTGATGAAGGAAGAAGTTTTTGTTTTTGACAAACTTTGGAAGAAGCAGATATTGTATAGGCACGAGGGCACTTTCATTCACGTGAGGGCATGTAGCCCAAGTGGTAGCCTAGCCTTTGGCTAAGGCTTTGCAGTGGCTTAGGTTGTGGGTTTGAGTTTGGACGTTGGTCATTGAGGCACGCGCAATATTTTTGGTGACGTGGTTCAACAATAAGGTATGTAATTTTTAAATTAATATTGCCAAAGGTTTTATAATTCAGAAAGTATTTTAAGGCCACGTGATATTAAAAATGGCATGTGTTGAATGTTTAGGGATTCATAAGGGTTGTTGAATAAATATTTTATTTTTGGTGCTTAGAAAATAAATAAAGGATTGGAGATTATAAGGTGAAAACAAAGGAACTTTATTTTTATGTGTTGAATATTATTTTGAGAATATTGGAGATTATAAGGTGTAAACAAAGGAACTTTATTTTTGTGTTGAATATTATTTTGAGAATATTGGAGATTATAAGGTGTAAACAAGGAACTTTATGTGTATTGAATATTATTTTGAAAGTGAAAGAGTGACAAGGTGTATTTGTGACTTGACATCTTATTGTATATCTTGTATGGTGAAATAATTGTTGAGATAAATATTCTTGTGGAGATTTTGAGATAGATTGTTGCTATCTAACCTAGAATTGGCAAAAGGATTTGGTTGTGAGTAAAATAGGTTTTTAAGACATATCTCCATAAAATAAAAAGGTATGGGCACGTCATCCTTTGTTTGAAGTGTTTGTTGGATTGAATATTGTGAAACATAAGGTGGAGTGAAAAGGATTGTTTGATAAGCATTGTTGGAAATGTTTGAGTGAGTGCTATATGCTTCATAGTTGAATGTTTCAAGAACATTTGAGATAGAGATTGAGAATTATATGAGTTAGGGTTTGAGACCCATATTGTGCTCTTTGTTGAAGAAGTTTGAAAACACTTGTTTAGGGTTAGTGAGCAAGTTGTGTTTCATTGATTGGATGATTGAATGAAATTCTTGAGCATTGGATTTGAGTGATATTGAAAGTGAATGTGCAAAAATTAAAAAATAGATTTGTGAAAGTGACAAACGTAATGATTGAGTAGATTAGTTTTTTATAGAGTACATCATTCTCTATATGTTCTAGAGGTTAAACGAATTCTAAATAGAATATGTCTAAACTGCTTCAAGTTAAAGGAATCATTTTGAAGGTTAGACAAAGCATTTGATAGCATTGTGCGTGATGATTTGTGCATTGCTTTATTACTACTATTGATATTGCCATTGATAATATTGGATTATATTGTTTGGGAAAGAAAAGTAAAAATTGGTCTTATATTGTTCACCCCCCTCTTAGTATAATTTTGTGTTATTTAGCGTCTATCTCCTAGTACAAAGAACAGTGCATGTCTTTCGACTGTAGTTTGGAAGGTGCCTGTCTCCTATACACAAGATGATGCATGTCTCCTAACCACAGGATGGATGATGCTTGTCTCCTGATGACAAAATAAAAGTATACACTATTTGATGACCAAAAATTAGCAAACAGAATCGGGTTAAATACGATGCTTATATCCTGGTAATAGGTTGAAAATGCACCTATTTTCCAGTATCAAGTTGAACAACACGTGCAATGGATAAAAAAAACATACGTGTTGACCGTAAAAATTGAAAACCATGTATAATTAGACGCATTTTGTTAAACATAGGAAATGCTATAACTATTCTGAAAAGGTTAATTTTAGCGTGATTTCTCTATTTTTAGATGTCTAATCAATTTATGCACACCCGTTGTAGCAAATTGCTCAATATCTAGAATTGTAAATAGGGGACGACTACATTCTATATAAAACGTAGGCCATCCCTAAAGAAATCATCCGAACTTGCTCAATAAAAATTAGTACTTCATGATAAAAATCTTGAAGTCTTTGATCAGTTTCTTGAGTTCGAATAGTGATTGCGTAGTTTAACTAGAAAAATATCTACAGAGCCTGGGCCCACTTCAGGTAGTATTCCTTCCCTATTTTCTTTTTCTATTATTTATTTCTTACAGTGTGTCTAATTCTTGCAAGTGTTTGTTTTTTCTGTACATCTCCTTTCAGTCACATGTTTGAAATTTTAATTTAGTATTTCTACAACTTGTAGAATTTAATTTTTTTTAATTTAATTCTACTAGTTTGGATGAATTTCAATTATACCAACAACCACCCCTAAACCAAAGTGACATAGAGGACTCATCTTTAGACCACTATAGGCATATACTTTGCATTGGTACTCATAAGTATATGAACTACCGGATTGATAATTAATGGATAGAAAATGATTGTTTTCAAGACATAATTTTTGCTCACCAACAAAGAAGTAAAATTATTGGTTGCTTATAAGAGTTGGCATTTATTGCTTATAATTGTCTCATAGTCACATTAAAGGGATAAAATAAATCCAACCATAAAGAACTTCATCAAGTTCAAAATGCATAGTTTAATAGGAGAAATAAGGTGAAATAGGAGTTGATTATTATATTACCATCTTCTTCAAAACATTAGAAAATCAACTCAAAAGGTGAACTAATAGTTTCTAAGTACTTTATCAAGAATAGAGCATACTCTAACCACTTGGGAGACATAAGGGATTCTACAAAAACTACATTTGTAAAGGTTTTATCTAATTAGTTCACAAACTCAAACTAGGGAGTCATAAGGTAAACTACTTCAAAGGTTCTATCAAAAGTATTCTCAAAGATACTAAAGAGCTAAAATAATTCTATTAAAACTAAGGAGAAAGAAAGATGTCAACCTCAAAGAATATAGTGAATAATGATATGAACAACACTATTAGAAAGGAAAGGGTAAGTATCATAAAAATTGGAATAAAAAATTTACTTATAAATTTTGAAGGAGACTTAGACCTTACTTCAAAAGTGATTCATAGTGAAGCTTTAAAAGATAACTTTAAAACCCTAGAACATTATCTACATGCTTGACTCATTGAAGCAATTGATAATGGAAAGAGTGATATTCAAATTTCTTTAATTTTTAGTAGCATATTATATATGGCATTACTTACATTCAAGTGTTACAAGTATGAGAATGTAGAACACAAAGGATTGATAAAATCATTTAAAAATAAAATTAAAATGGATGAATCATACCTAGAGAAGATATTTCAATCCTCATGCAATATTAATACTTCAAGTTCTACTAACTCAAGATATTATCATGATGCCTTCAATGTTTATATAGAATCTTCTATACATAACCAGAATAATGATAAGAAGGTCAAAGACAAAGAGCAAATAATTTTACAGAAATTAGGTGATAGTACGACCACTTATGAAAGCACAAAAACTAGCTTCAAAGACAACGATAAATAAGAATAAGAGGAACCAGATCAAGAAGGCATACAATGAAAATTGAATATGAAGATTCATATTGAAGACTAAAGTCTTCAATAACCAAATAATATAAAGCAAGGAGTTTTAGAGTATATTACATTATTTGGTACATGTCAATGTACCACCTTGGGTACTTAACTAGAGTAGGAGTTTACTTTAGAGTAAAGTTAAGTAGTTATTTCAAGAAATGTAATAAATGCACAAGTATCAATGTGCAATGATGTAAATATACAAGGAGTCCAGTTGTACATGAGTCATAGGAAAGGTAGATGAAGAGTCATAGGTAGAGTAAGGGCCAAGGAACATATATTCCTATATAGGCCTCATGTGAGTAGTAGTATGAAGTAGTAGAGAATATAGAGAGTGCATATGTGAGTAGTAGTATGAAGTAGTAGATAATATAGAGAGTTCATAGTATATATTGGTAGTGGAGTACAATGTAGCTCTTCAAAATAGTTTATAGAGTGTTCATATCCTCTATTATATTTCATTCTACTATTTTCATGAGCTTTCATTAATGGCATATATTTGAGTTATTGCAAAAATTTATCTTATAGTTTTCCTACATATTATAGTCATTATCATATAGTTATCATATATTGATTATTTTACATCTTTTGGTTGCATTTCCTTTATTATATAACCATCAAAAGCTAACACTTTGACCTTTGACAACAACTCAAAAGTACTCTGGCAAAAATCTCTCTTAATCTTCTAAAATCTTCTTTGACTTATCATGAAATCCTTTTTAAACTTTTAAGCGAACATATTTTTCCTTAATATATAAACCCCAATGACCTTACAAATGTCATAGGGTCCCTTAGAATAAATCATACCACAATATTTTTCTATGATAATGATCTTCTTTCTATACCCATAGACAAAGAACCCTCTTTATACATCACAACTTACATTGGAAAATTGTTCATCAAACACATTCTTATGTAAAATGGCTTTTTCCTTAATGTATGTAGCTTGAAATTTATAATTAATTTTAGGTTGACTAAACACAATCTAGATGAATTGAATCTCATTATTAAACCCTTTGAAAATGAAGAACGTAAGGCTAGTGGTATTGTAGTTTTACCTTTAAAAATTTGTCTCAAATAATAAACACCCTCTTTCATGTTATGTCATTTGACTTATCATATAATATTCTCCTTGGTAGGACTTATATCCATGTGATTATGGCTATGTCATCCACTTACCAGCAATAACTTAAGTATCAATATCAAGGCAAGATCTATAGTATTCTTTCTAATCCTAAACCTTTTACCTATATCAAGAAGTAGAAATTAAAAATTCTAAATTTTGGCTTTGCTCTTACTTTGATTTTGCTTCATCCTTACAACCCCTCATAAATTATATGGTGGGATCACTTACCCTTGATTCATATCCTAAAGAGACTAAGGATCAATTTGATGGTCCAAACCCTAATAAAAATAATGTATATGATAATATTTAAATAAACATGCAAAATTAATCTAAATCTCCAGATAATCAAATTGAAACTCAAAAAATTAATCAAATCATTCAAGAAAGCAACTTAATAGCCTTAGACCTATCCAAACTCCCTCATTCCCATTGAACCATAGGATTTCCATCCAAAAAAGTAAAAATGACATAGATTGGGGTATGTTCCTTTGTTTGTGTTGGTATTACCAACAAGGAACATGTTCAAGGTGGTCATCCCTATCCAATGACATGATAGTATGATTCATTTTACCTCTCATACTTATACCCTATACCTAAATAGATATTGTATAACATGGGATACCAAGGAAAGGGACTAGGGCTCTATGAGAAAGGTATAAAGAAGCCCCTAGAAATTGAGCCCTCATCGGGTCATTAAGGGTTAGGATTTATCCCCAATTAAAATGAATCTCTTCCAACATCATCCTTCTTTTATAGTGACATTGAATTTAATTCCTTCCCTTAAAAGTCTAGTGATGCAACTATTTCCTTAAATGGATTAGACTAGAACAATAAAGACAATAAGGACCCTTGGATCTTTCAAGGTCTTAAATGCTCTCAATTTATAAGTGTTAACACTCTCACTATAAAATATCCTAAACTTGGCATAGATAGTAGTAATTGTAAGATAAAGACGAATCCTAAACTCCTCTTAATGATGGTTCCCTTGGTCATCTTTTTCAAAATGCTCTAAATGATGGATGACCTCTTTCTTAGTTAAATATTATCATCGTCTCAAAGCAAGTTGAGAATATAGAGTTGATTCTTAACCAAAACATATCTAAGTTAGATGATACTCCTCATAACCCTCCCCAAGATGGCCCCCTTGACCACTCACTTCATAATAACTCCCCTAACAATGAATCTCCTTTATCAATAGGTAATATTGATATTTTATAGCCCCTTAAACAAGAGCAATCACTTTTAGATCAATTTGATCTTCAAAGCATGGGGGTATTACCTACCCCCTAAACTAAGGGATGAATCACACATTCTCATTGAATAAAATATCAACATTAACATTGGAACTTAGGATAATTTAAAAAAATCAATCTTAAAATAACATGAACAATATATACAACTTCTCATTGAATACAATGATATCTTTTCTTGGTTCTATGCAAATATTTTAGGACTTGATCCCTACCTTATCATTCATGATTTATTCACTAGGATAGATGCAAACCCTATCAAGCATAAGCTACAAAATATGCATCCTAAAGTTGATATCTTCATTAAGGAAGAACTATAGAAATTCTTAGAAGTCAAATTCATTAGAGCCATAGATTATTTTGACTAGTCTTTAATATTGTACTAGTGGCTAAAAAGTAAGGTATTATTAGGGCTTATACTAATTTTAGGGTTTATCAAATTCATGTCCCAAATATGACTTTCCACTTCCAAACATTGACATGATTATTACTTTCATCGTACTATGTGGAATGTTTTCGTTAATGGATGGATTTTGGGGGTGTAAGCAAATTTGAATTACACCCAAAGATCAACCTACAACTACCTTTACAATCTCTTGGGAGACTTTCTACTCCCAGGTTATGCTCTTTGGCCTCAAAAATATAGGATCAACTTATAAAAGAGCAATGACATACATTTTCCACAACAAGATGCATGACATAGTGGAAGATTATGTTGATGGTATTCACAGTTAGCATCTAAACTAGGAAGATAATTTATGAGACCTAAGACATCTTTGAGTGTCTGTGGTAACATGAAGTTTTTTTTAATAAGTAAAATTTTATTATTTAATTTTCAATGAGTTTACATAGGTTTTTATGAGGGGTCCTAGTCCCCTCATACTAAAATTTTTAAGTTTACATGGGTTTTTATGAGGGTTCCTAGTCCCTTCGTATCAGGGTTTGAACTCAATTCTCCTAGATGAAAACCTAAGTTCTTGCCACTATAATATCCCTCATGGATTCTGTGGTAACATAAATTTTATCTTAATCCTTCCAGATGTATTTTTGGAGTGACATCTAACAATCTATTGAGTTTCAATGTATCTTGCTATGGAATTGAGGTGGATCCTGATAAGATATCCACCATTACCTATATGCCATCCACTAAGATATTAACTAAACTTTAGAGCCTCTAATGCAAGCTCCAAGACATACGAAGGTTCATCTACCAGATTGTTGATAAATCTCAACCCTTTTATAAACTTTTAAGAAAGAATGTAGACTTTAGGTGGGATGATGAGTGTTAGGAAGCATTTTATGCTCTAAAAATCTCTCTTTTCTCTTCTCTTATCCTTATACCTCCTAACCCACTTAAACCACTCTTACTTTATATAGTGGCAGCCATCCAAAATTTAGGTGATATGTTGGTCCAATACAATGACCAAGAGAAAAAAGAATGATTTATTACACTAGTAGAACCTTAGTTAGTTATGAGGTCGACAACATCAGAAACTTTGACTCATGATCATCTTTACCTCCCAAAAACTGAGACATTACATACTCAACCATAAAAAAAATTGTAATGACCAAGGTAGATCCCCTACAATACCTCATATTCAAACCTTATATTTTAGAACAAACCACAAAAATGGGTCATTGTCCTTAACAAATTTGACTTAGAATTCATCATTCAAAATTCCCTAAAGGCCCAAGTAAACTCACCATTTATCAATCTCCCTTGCCTACTAGTCATCCTATAGTCATAAAATTTCCTAATTATTTTATTCTTAGCCTAAAAACTAACCACTCTAGAGTTGTCCTAGTTTTTCCCTAAAGAAATAGTATTCCATTATCATTCAAAATTTAATTTTCATGTACAAATAATACAGTAGAGTACAAGACTTGTATCCTTGGATTCCACGTTGCATTCGCTTTAAATGTTAAGACACTTTCTATTTTTGGGGATTCTCAACATGTGATTAACCAAGTCAATGGAATCTACCAAACCAAAGATGATAAATCTAGGCCATATAAATCCATCATTGATAACCTAATGGCCACCTTCAACAAGATTACTATTGATACTATCCTATGATATAGCAACTACCATGTCAATGTTATGGCTATAGCTACATCCTTTATTCCTCTAGAGCTAGGAGATAAGCAAGAAACAATCATCATTCAATAGATTAAGGAGCATGTAACTCTAACATCAAGACAAGACCATTTAGAAATATTTGCTATTGAAATAACATTCCCTTTAGATCCTTGATATAAGGTTATCTTTACCTTTCTAAAATATGGTACCTTGTCAAAAGGCCTAAATTAGATTAAGCATGAGAACTTAAGAAAATGTGCTTGTTGACTTATTGTCATAGCTGATATCATTTATGGATAATATTTTGATTGCATCCTCTTAAGGTGTCTAAAATATGATGAAGCCAAGATGATCATTCAATATGCCCATTAGGGAACATACATTGGCCACTTTAGTGGAAATTCCATCACTAAGAAACTTCTCTAGTTAGATTATTACTAGCCCTCTATGGAGAAGTACTCTTGCAACTGTGTTCAAAAGTGTGATAAATGTCAAAATCATGACAACCTCATATATGCTCCACCTAAGGAGCTCCTATTAATAGTTTCTCCTTGGTATTTTTCTACTTGGGGTCTCAAAATTATTGGTAAGATAAACCCACCATCATCAAATAGACACAAATTCATTATCACTACAACTGAGTACTTTATGAAATGGGTTGAGGCAATGCCTCTATACCCTATAATAGTATTCAAGTCTCTAAATTTATCCTCAATTAGATTCTATCTATGTATGGAATTCTCAACATGATAATCTCTCATAATGGTATATCTTTTAAAAATAAAAACGTATATAACCTTTGTGTCCAATACAAATTCTAGCAAAAGTTATCAATGCCTTATTATCCATAAGGTAATGGCTAGGTTGAAGCATCTAATAAAAATTTAATCAAAATATTAAAGAAACTTGTTAATAAAATAGGTCAATATTGGCACCTTCAACTATACCCCATATTATAGGCCTATCATTCTAACTCCAATTGGTGCCATGCCCTATTCTTTGATCTATGGAGAAACCATCCTTGCAAATTCTATAAAAGGAATCCTCTATTGGCGATGATTATCATCATGCTCATCATAGTCAACTAGGGTTGCTTGATTAAAAGTGGATTCATGCCTTAGAACACCTATAGGTTTACCATCAAAGGCTCAAGAGGGCCTATAGAAAAAGGGTATGACCTTGTTTCTTTGAATTTGGTGACTTAGTCCTCAAGAAAAAATAAGAAAACACCAACATGAAAGATGAACTCAAAGAAAAAGTTGAGCCAAACTAGCTAGGTCCATTTATAGTAACTACCAAGTATGTGTTATGTGCTTACCACTTGGATACACTTGATAGAAAGTGTAGAGGGGAAAAACTACCCTACCGTACATGATTCTTAGTTGGATTCATTAGGAGTCGAGGTAAACCATGGGGTGTGTTATAACTCTACATGTAATGGACAAGGAAAAATGTTTCACTAGGAATGGTTTTAGGACTTGATCCAAGTTTGAGGTGGAAATTTTTAATGTGTTCAATTTAAAAAATCACCTATGTTTGGCCTCTATGAACTAAACTATGAAAATGAAAGAACAATGCAAAACACACAAGATGCAAGAAGATAATAACTATCTCTAATATGATTCTTTGATTCGATGATCTCTAACCTTAGATTGCAAGAAATAAAATTCCTTTTCTTTTGAGCAAGGGCACAAGTAAATGTATAGACAAGGCTAAACCCTAGATGCACACTTTATGCTTTTATTTTTTCAAATACCTAAAATATGATAAAATGCTTTTCATTTTATTTGTATTCTAGGTCTTGAATAGAAATGAACAACAAAAATTTAAAAATAACCTAAATATCTACTAGGGCACTTACTTGAACCGATGTTTAATCCAAGCTTTGTCTTGTGTCCAAAAATATTCCATAACTTCAACTTGCATAAATGGCTTCACAAAACCATAGAAAATATGATCAGTGTTAGGGGGATTGCTTAGATTGTTGTGTAGCAAAGCTTGGGAGCACAACAATCAAGCCCCTTAGGTACTTTTAGTTGACCTTTAGAAATCAAGAGTGAATGTTGACCCTTTTTTAAAATGGATAAATAGAATGCAATGAAATAGAACAATGCAAAAAATAGAATGTAAACAATAGTACTATGTCCTAAATGCAATATGAAATGCAAATCTAGGGTCTGGGAGCAAATATTACCCTAGTTTTGATGCAGTCAAAATTGTGCCTTGAGGGCATCCACAATCTCGACTCTACTAAAATTACATACTATAAATATGGGGTGAAATTTTACAATAGATCAAATAGAACAACAAATCAATGTGAAATGAGCAAAAACAAGAATGTAATTAATAATATATGAATGATAAAATGCATGAAAAAACATGGTGGTAGTGAAAGAAGTAGGCAAAGGATGAATACCTCCACTAGATTGTTGAATCCTCCTTAAGGCTCCAACACTTGTCCACCAAGGGCAAAAAATCAACAATGCAACAGAATAACACCAAAATAAACTTGCCAAAGAGCTTGTGATTTAACTTGCTTTAGATAGAATGCTTGTTATTACTTACCTCTTGATATCCTTAAATATCTCTTCTAGGTGAAAAGGAGATACAAAATCCTCTATTTATAAGGGATTTGAAACACAAATGGATGGTAAAACCCTAATGGATGACCAAGTTTATAGAAGTTAGCTCAAAATTTGGATTTTCTAAGAGAAAACCCTAACTTGTTGAAATCACACCCCATAAGTTGATTGCAATTTCATAAAAATTAGGAAAAAAAGAGAAAATAGGGGAGAAGAAAGGTCCAAACTTACCTTTGGGTAAGTTGGAGGGTCTCTTTGAGGTTCTAGGTAAAATGACTCACTTGGGTGGGTCAATTTTCCATGTCTACATTTTGCCCCCTCTTTGATGCATTTATGGCCTGATAAATGCATCAAATAAAGATGTAGATACCTACAGGTGAAGAACAATAAGCAAAATAGGGGTAGTTGGTTTAGAAGAAAGGGGTGGTGCAAAAAAATGGTGTCATTCTAGACACTTTTGTATTTTACATGTAAATCAAGGCATTAGGGATGTTAATGCCTCTTAGGCCAGGGTATCCCCTCGAGTTTTAGAAATAATGTAAAATTCCTAATGAAAATCAAAATGGCAGACGCAGAAGAAGAGAGCAAAAAATGATGAAAAAGAAAGAAGAGAGAAAAAAGTAGAAAGAGAAGAATAAAAGAGCAAAAGGGGTGAAAACCCTAATTCATTTTCACCACACAAAAAAGAAGAAAATGGCTCTAGAGAAAAGGAGAAAATGGTGCTATATGTACATTGTTTAGCTATTGCAAGGTGTAAGGCCAATATAACAGAGGAGTGAGCACGGGTAAGGGCTAAAATCCTCCCTCTAGATTAGTATAGGTTAGATTTTAGGTCATTTTTGAGCAATTTTTTCTATTTTCTTGAGATTTTTATGCATGACCTTAGCATGATTTTGGGGTTTGACCATGATTTTGGTTGGTTTGTCATGGTCACAAAAATTGTGCATTGAAACTATGGGGTGTGATTTCATGAAATCATGCCTTGAGAGTAAGGAGTACGATTTTGGAAAAAGGAGAAGGATGAAATCATGCTTGAAACCAAAGGGGCACGATTTCGTAGAAAGAGAAAAAATAAAAAACAAACCAAGAAGAAAAATTGAGGAAAATGAGAGAGAGAAGAGAGGAAACCAACTAGACTAAACAAAGACAAATTTAAATTTTGCAAGCTTTGACTGATTATGCATGTTGAACTAATTTTAAAAAATTTATTTCTATTTTTGGATGCAACATGATGTATTCAAGAGTTGCAAGTGGTGATCGAGTTCCTTGGAGGTTGAGCTAGAGGGCCTATCACAGGTAGAGCAGAGCACCCTAGAGGTAGTGGGGCTCCATCACCTAGTGGAGATATCCTGGGTTGAGGTAGACCATGTGCTACTTATAGTGTTGGTGAAGAGATGGTATCCAAAATTTTCAACCTTTTGGTTATCAACAAGAGAAATGATGATCACACTGGAGGATGTGTGGTGCATCTTATGCATCCCCATTAGGGAGAAATTAGTTTATAGGGTACAAGGGTAGTAGGCCATGTTGTAGATATTGTTTAGAGGTTGGATCCACTAGGTCTAATAGAGTGAGATCTCAATGGATGAGTTGGTGGGGCACTACGGGGTTGATGCTTTGAGCACTATGCTCTATGGGATGGTGGCAAGGTTGCTGGTATGGCACATTAGTTAGTGATACCTTCCATGGACATGGGTTAGAATAGTGGCATACATGCAATATCAACAAGTGTGGTTCACATGGGGTCCATATATGTTGGCCTAGTTGTATAGGACATTATATAATGTTATGTAAAAAAAACATACAAGGATGGTTTGTACAAACTTATTGTAGGTGTGGTGTTGGGAGCACATAGCAGTGTGAAGACCATATGCACTTCCAAGGTCGTTACCCAACCTAGAGTGATCGATAGCATATATATGGGCTAGGAGTTACAAATGAGTCCAAAGAATATATGTTGGTAACCTATCACTAGGGAGGTAGGTGATAGACAAATTGTGGAAGCACAAGATCATATGATAACCATGGCATCCACACCTTGGGTGGATAGAGGATGTAAAGGAGTTGGCTAGGGTAAGGAGGATCAAGTATCTCTCTATGGAGGAGTTTACTAGTACAGGAAGGTTCATAGGGACCCATCAAGAGTCATAGGAGATCTTAATGTGGGGAGATGGGATAAGGAGTACTTATATGATCTAATCTATGTGGATCCAAGTGTGGACGACATTGGGGTGGCCCTCGAGTACTAAATATGGTACAAGGGTATCATACCCCTAAGGATATCCCCACCAATTTTAGTGTAGAGGCACTAGGTTATGGGATGATAGATGTAGTTGGCATTATGAGAGGCCACTCGATAGTCCATAGAGTGTTACGGGTAGGAGCAAGGGGTCCCATAATAGAGGTAGAAATAGATATGAGTAGAGATAGTGGTAGTAGCCACCACCATTGCTAGGATTAGGTGGGTGAAGGCAGTAGGAGTTTCTCCCATGATGACCAAAGCAAGACCAAGCAAAGTGATCAAAGGTACCTTTTCATTAGTAGTAGTCATCTTGAACGGGACCGTGGATTAGGAGGACTCGAGGAGATGGACAAAGTCTTTGTAGGCTCATATAGTGATCCTGTAAAGGGAGATGGACCTATTTTGATAGGATAGGGCCAAGAGGATCAAGGGTCTATGGAGCATCTTGGGTATAGTAGAGACTGAGTGAGATGCAACATGGGTGGAGGTAGATTGCCTCAGGGAATAGGCGAGTCGGTTGGACCAAGAGTGACAATGAGCTCAGGCAGATGGGATGGTTGTTATGACCATTAGCCAATAGTAGAAGGGGATCTGCCTACTACAAGTGGAGCTACAAAGTATGGGAGAGAAATTGGAGGTGACCATGTAAAGGGTAACCTTCTACCAAATGATGTACTTTTAGGCAGTTCCAATGGAGCAATAAGTACCACCACCTTCATCCCTATAGACACCAAGATGATATCGATCTAGATCACAGATGGTATCATGGTCCATGAACATACCTCCACCAAGACCACATTTTATGGGTGGAGCAGAGGAGACATGATCCTAAAGCTAGGGATAGGATCAAATTGGCATGCTAGTTTTGAGTGTGGTATGCATCCCTAAGGATGGTCGAGTGTGTTGGGTTTGAACTATGGCACATCAACCAGGTAGACCTATGTACGTTACTACTATGACTTTGAGTAATATCATGTTGCTTTGTGAAATGTATGTGCTTATATTTTTATATTTTTGTGTGTTTATTTTTATGCATGAATTAACATAAAATCATTTAACGATGAAATGAACTAACCTAAAATGCAAATGTATGGATGCAATGAAGCGAACGGACTACATGAAATGCATAAATGGAAGAAATAAAGAAGAAAAGAGGGAAAGAAAAAAGAAAATATAGGAAAACACCTCTCTAGATAAAATCATGCCCCATAAAAATGGATCACGATATTAGCAAAGAATAAAATCATGACACGTAAGGAGGAGGTATGATATCGAAAACAAAGAGAAGGAAGAAAATAATACAAAAGAAGAAAAGAAGAAGGAAGAAGGAAGAAAGAAGAAATAAAATGAATAAGTTCAACAAAAGAGTAGGAGGCTTAAAGTATGATGTTTGAGTCAGTGTAGATCGAACTTAGATTAGTGTGACCAAACAACATAGATCAAGCAAAAAGAAAAAGAGTGGAGTGAAACCCTATAGGTATGTATGCTCACAAATGATAGAGATGAAGGCTACCCCTTACATGTGGCCATGAAGCTATCTCATAATGGTTTTATGCTCATAAAATATGGTCAAGAATGGATCGATACCCACTATGGGTGTAGTGTTCACTAAGATGGTCAAAGAGAAAGAGATACCCACTAGGATGTATGCTCACAAATGACTAAGATGGAGGTTGACCCTCATGTATGGTCATGAAGTTATCTTGTATGGGGTGTGTCATATGTGAATGATGTATCAAAGTGAGTACTACCTGATAGAGATGTGGTGTGTGCAAGAAGGTGTATGGATGATAGCAAAATAGGAGGTGAGTGTGTGCATTTACCTGGAAGTTTCAATGGTAAGCAGTGTGCTTAAGATAGTCAGTGGCTGTGTGAACACCATATATGATATTCATGCAATATCTATCCCATACCATGAGGATTTTTGAGTCATCAAAAAAGCAAGGAGTAAAAGCGAAGAAAGATCAGATAGAATAATAACATATATCCTTGTCTTGATGAAAGGAAGAAAGGAAAACATGCAAAGGATAAGGATATACAAAAGAAGAACTATATCCCTTGACTTGGAAAAAAAATGATGATAATTTAAAACTTGCAATGTCAACAGATATAATATAATAATAGATAAGAAGAAGAGATGGATGGGTGAATGCAATGATGAAGATACACATATATGGGCCCTAGGTTAGGGATTCACTAGGCATCAGATCCCTAGTGTAAATTCAATGCACGTGAGCTATGACCTAACTAAATGTCACCACTTGCCATTATCATGAAATATCCAAGAATCTATATGATCAAGCAATCATGCAAATATGAGCAAGCAATATTACAATTATGATAGACAAAAGTGCAAACAGAATTTCAGGAAAACCATGCACGATATGATAGGCAGTCATGCAGTATGAATCAAGAAAACCGGATGCAATATGTAAACTACACTAGATGAAAGTGCAAATTCATGCATAGTATTATATATATTTTTGTATTAGTGTTTTAAGCTCTTAAAGTTAGCACAAATTTGGATTGTGTCGCCTATCTTACAAACAAGAATATAGTGCTAGGAACTGATCCACCAAAGAAAGTGCTATGATATAGGATACTTTCATGAATCTTATCACGAAGAGGATCAACTATAGCATGTTATTTGAGAGTTATTGCATGAAAACCATTGTAAACTTTGATTGTGCCATCCTTTTTAATGAAAGGGTGAGATACCCCACCTTCACAAGGTCTCTATGAGATAGAGGAACAAGGTCCTCCTAAGAACAAGAGGACTTGACATGCACAACACAAGAGACAAACCCATAAAAGGAGGATATTATCTAGCGGATATCCTCATGATTCACATCACAATGGGTATCCCCTTTAACATAGTCCTTTGGGGTCATACCTAGCTCAAGATGCACCAAAGTTACCATGTTGTAAAACAATATGTCTGAGGGATAAGGTAGACCCTTGTCTCATCACTCTACTCCAAGCCTTGACTATCTAAATATTTAGTATAAGTAATAAGATGATCATCATTATCAAATGGTAAAGGCTAGTTTTTTTTGGGTATGTAGCCTAGGCCACATCTCCCTATACAAATATTGACATCCAAAGGCTCTTGAATACCTTTTGTCGTGTCCCCAAACCTTTACCTACATATCCCATGCTAGATAGGATCTGTTTGGGAAGTGGGTAATCATTGGATAAGTAACAATGGGTAAAAGAACGCTCTATAAGACAAGGGTTTCTACCATATATATTTTCTTTGAAGGTTGTACCTACAAAGATAAAGGTACACATTCCAATGTGTACAAATTCATCTTTCTTACGAGGTAAACCCATAGTCCTTGATGAAGGTGGTACCTTGGCAAGATCCAAAATAGGTTCTTGAAGAAATGGATTAACTTGATCTCGTAATGAAACATTGATTATTAGTTCCTCATTCACTTTAATATTTTCAAGTTATTTATTTATGTGAGATGATAAAACTCATGGATATAAATTGAGATCAGATTGAGCTTGCTCAACCATCAAATAATATTAGAATATATGAGGATCACCTAGAATGGTGACAAGTTGACCTTTGAGTTCAAACTTCATATATTTATGAAGAGTGGAAGGGATAACCCTCATTGCATGAATCCAATGACATCCAATAAGAATATAAAACTATGCAAGGCAAGACACCACATACAATAGGGTATTTAAGATCTAATATGTAACCCTAATGGGGAGAGATATGATGCCACAAGCTTCGTGGGATGTGTTTTTGAAAGCTTTGATGATGATGTCAAATTTAGTTAAGTTTTTCTCTTTTAATCTAAACTTTTGGAAGAATTGATAAGTGCATAAATTAAGGGAAGAACCATTGTCAATCAATATTCTCTTGATGAATATTTTCCCCAATAAATGTAGTGATGTAGAGGGAGCAATCCCCTCGTAAGTTAGATGAAGGCATACCATCATCTAAAAATATGATGTGATGTATCCCAAGAGACCCTATAACATCATCTATAGCACTAGGGAAAATATCTTGAGGAACAGATTTTTGTCTTAGAAGCTCCAACAAGGCTTTCCTATTAATAGGAGAAGTTTGAAAAAGCTCTAAGAGAGATATCTTAGCTAGGGTACTAGCTAACTGTTGTTGAATGTCGAAGAAGACTTTAGGTTGTGGCTTCAACACTAAATGTAGGTTTTCTAATCTTGTGCTTATTTTTTGGGTATTCTTAAAAACTAAGGTGATTTCAAAGGTAGGTTGGAGGAAGAACTCATCTCCTATTCAAAATGTTGAGTTGGTTGAATCTATGCTTGTTGCCTTCTAGTTATTATTATCATACCAACCATATTATCATAGGGATGGGGCACATTACTATTTGACACTTGATTAAATACCTATTGACCATTCTTAGGGAGGGGATCTTGGAATATCCCCATGTATTTATTCATTGTGGCTACTTGTTGAGTAGGAGGTTGATTTTTTGTGGGAGGATTGGGTTGAGAACCTTCTATAACAAGGCATCCTTCATCAATAAAGGCTTGGACTACATGTTTAAACCTCTTACATAAATTGGTCATGTGTCCCTTCACTCGATGATACTCATAATGTTTACCATATTTATACCAATCAGTTGTAGTATTATGTTATCGTATGGGAGGTAAATCAATCATATCAGTTTTCAAAAGTTGTTGTAGAACCACATTCATAGGCATGTTGAGTCTTGTGAAATTTTTTGGTGGGGGTTTTGAGGTTGGTGAAGCACCATTTTTTGTAGGTTGTTAACGATACTGTTCACAGGCCTACTATCCATTACCCCATCACCAACTACATGCTTGTTGTTATACTACATTTTTGTGGTCCTATCTTCTTTTATCTTAAGTTGACCTCTTTTGATAAGGATTTACTATATCCTTATTGCTAGATGTATTGCTTGATCAAAATATGTGATAGTTGTCATTTCCAATACATAAGATATTTTTTCTTGTAATTTTCCAATGAATATCTCAAGCATGTC
Organism: Wollemia nobilis; assembly: GCA_028583015.1. Classification (NCBI taxonomy): domain Eukaryota; kingdom Viridiplantae; phylum Streptophyta; class Pinopsida; order Araucariales; family Araucariaceae; genus Wollemia; species Wollemia nobilis. Next base: position 16,378,585 of record JAQPPZ010015100.1, read on the forward strand.
TCAAGAAGGTAAGGTATATCTCAAGCGTCCAACCAGACTCCTCCAACGAGACAAAAATTTTGAAAAAATATATCCTTACATTGTTTTAACATATAAACATACTTTATAGTCATATTCTTTTCAACATAAGTCCCAAACCTATACACTAAGGCTCTTACGAAACGTATTTAGCAACAACGTGTCATCATACATGACATCATGACATGTTGTTCTAAACATTCTTAAATGTTCAATTGGATCTTTTGTTCCCTTATAGATAGGCAAAACGGACATTGAAAAATGCTTTGGGTTGGACCTAGAAGCAACAATAGGATCTAAGGGTTGTTTGCACATTTCTATGAAGTTGTAGGTGAAACTAGGAGGTTGAATGATATCCACTCTTGAGACCAATTGTTTCACCACATTAGTTAAACTTTGCATTTTAGGATTATTGTTGTGCAATGCCCCTAGGTTCCCTAGGGGAGGGTTATAGGTAAGCTATTGAGAAGGAACTTATCCAATATTTAAGGCTTTGACACTATTGTGGTATGGGTTATGATATGTGGTATCTTACAATGTAGGATAACTATAAGTTGGTGGAACAAAAGTAGGAATGTTGAGATGAGTAAAATGAGGAGGAAATTGAACATAATCTTGATATGCACTATTAGTTGGGGGGACTTATGGAACCCTTCAAATGTTGGTGGTTATAGTAGTGACATATGTTGGTTGAGGGTAAGGATTATCATGATGTAAAGATTCAAAAAATGAATTGTTATGAACATTCCTAGGAGATATGGTAGGAGGAGGAGGTACCTCACCTGTTTTGATTTGGGCTTCCCCATCCACAACTCTAATCAAAGTCTCCTTATGGTGTTTTGTGAAACCCCGTAAATGATCAATTATTATGAACGTGAAGCCTCCATTAGGCCCCTCATAGGGATCATAATTAGTATCAGTTTCAACATGTTCTTGCTCTTTTGCATCAAGGTTAGAATTCTCTCTATCAACCTAATCATCTTCTTGAGGAATTTGATCAGATTTCAAATGCCTTCACTGAATCCTAAGGAATGGAGCCATTAAGAGAAACAAAAGGATAGAGGAGAAAACTAAGAAAATATACACAAGAATATTTTTTATTTTTTTTTAATATTTTATAATTCTAAGCAAAAAAAAATAGTGGTCTTATTTAAATTTTTCAAAAGAAATCAAAGGAAGAGGCTTCCTAAGTTGGCCACTAATATGTGTGTCTTCACATTGGGATCACCAAATTTATAGAGGAAAAAATTACCCTACCATGTATAATTCTCGACTAGATCTTCTAGGAGCCAAGGTGAACTGTGGAGGTGTGTTATAACTCCACACTCGATGGACAAGAGAAAAGGGTTCACCAAGAACAATTTTAAGACTCACTCTAAGTTCAGGGTGGAAGTGTTTAATGTGTTCAATTTAAACAATCACCTATGTTTGGCCTCTATAAAATAAACTATGAAAATGAAAGAACAATGCAAAACACACATGATGCAGGAAGACAATAACTATCCCTAATATGATTCTTTGATTTGATGATCTCTAATATTAGATGCACACTATATGCTCTTATTCTTTTAAATACCTAAAATATGATCAAATGCTTTTCCTTTTATTTGTATTATAGGTCTTGAATAGAAATGAACAACAACAATCAAAAAACAACCTTAAGATCTACTAGGGTACTTACTTGAACTGATGTTTTATCTAAGCTTTGTCTTATGTCTAGAAATATTCCACAACTTCAACCTACAAAAATGACTTCATAAAACCCTAGAAAATATGATCAACGTTAGGGGCTCTTCTTAGGTCGTTGTGTAATAGAGCTTGGGAGCATAGTAGTCAAGCCCCCTAGGTCCTTTTAGTTGACCTTTAAAAATCAAGAGTCAATGTTGACTCTTTTTAGAAATAGACAAATAGAATGCAATAAAATAACATAGTGAAAAAACAAAATATAAACAGTAGTAGTATATCCTAAATGCAACATGAAATACAAATCTAGGGTTTGAGAGTAAATCTTGCCCCCAGGTTTGACACAACCAAAATCGTGCCCTGTATAGGGCATCCATGGTCTCGACTTTGCCAAAATCATGCCCTCTAAATATGGAGCGAGAACATATTTTTATGTTCTTGTTGACGTGTTGTGGATGAAATGGTGGGATGTCCCATACCAATCCATTGTTGGGATAACACGTAGGATTTTAATGCATAATGCCTTAGTGATTAGTTGATTTCATGCCTCATGGAATAATTCTCTAACTATGATGAAAAAAACTATAATCATTACCACAAATCCCTAGTAATGATCATGGTCATCCTCACCAAAATTGTAAATAATATGGTGGATCATCCCATACCAACCCACCATGGAATCCACCATAGAGTATTTTTATTCCTCTCACCAGGATTCACTATTCACAATCTTGTACAAGAAGCCACCACTGTACTTCTTATTCAATGGCCTGGTGGAATATCACAAACCATCCCACTTTACCTTCCATTCTAGCCTCTCTGCCAAGAGCAACCATTCCTGAATCAGAGTTGATTGTCCTCTTACAACACAACCAGTATTGGGTATATTTTTATAGTTTGGTTGTTCATCCTCCTGTAAATCAACCATTTTGGGTAAGTATTGGCTTATAATATCTAGGTCATCTTTCTCTAGGTATGGCTTCTAACCCTTTCTAACCAAGATCATTTAACCATCCCTCGGAGAAATAAAAGAATCTAAATAAAATTTGTTTTTAAGATTATTATCTAATTATGTAAAATATATTTTAATGAGTTTTTAATAATAACTTCTTCCTTTTTATAAAAGAAAATACTACTTCTTTTATATTTATGATAATAAATGAAAGGAAAAATACTTCTCCCTTATGATATAATTAACTCCCAAGAAATTCTTCTGAGTCTAAGTGCAGTTGTTACTGCCCACCCCAAATAAATCAAAAAAAAGTTTGCAATAATAAATTCAACACTATTCTATATAAAACAAAAGAAACTAAAATTAAAGTTAATTCTTATTAAACAACTCGAATATGCAGATTTTCTAAGTTTTCTTTTTCTTTTCATTTAAAAGATGTTCTTTCCTCCTTTCCTTTAGAATTATATATAGTTTATATATTTCTTTCCTCCTTTCCTTTAGAATTATATATAGTTTATATATTTCTTGCCAATATTTACAAAACTATGGCAATTTTTTTTAGCATCCACCAAATATTTGTAATGAATTTATATGAGGGCTTTATTTGCCCTTGAGTCATTGGTGAGGATTTTTACCAAGGGTGAAAATTTTCACCACCATCATTTCTCTTTTGTTTTGATCTTTACGAAGACCTATACTTGCAAACACAAAGTACATAAAATTTTATAAACTTAAAATACTATAAATAAACAACTATTAACTTGAACAAACAAGAATTATTAAAGAATTACAATAAATGAACAAAAGGTCCTTCCAAGGAGGGTGGTTACAAGTTGGTGCATGCATTGCACTTGCATTAGGTGACTAATTCTAGTGGATCTCTCTCCATTTTTTAATTGATTATTGCATCGGTTGCTATCTTGCATTCTTATTTTTGTTATTTGTTTTTTGAATCATTTTCTTGTGGTTATTTATATATATGGTTGCTTTCCTACATAACTGTGTTATTTCATGTACTTGGTTGTGTGGTGCATATTGAGTTATAAGATCCATTGGGATGCATGTGATGATCTCCATTATCATAGTTTTCACATGCATTGCACTTCCACTAGGTGACTAATGTCAACAAATCTCTCCCTGTCCATAGTTCTCTAATTTGATTATTTCATATCACTTCTATCTTGCATTCCTTCCCCTCATCATGTATTTCCTATGCAACTATTTCATGATGGCCACATGATGTCAACCCTCACAAGTCACAAGAATGGATGGCATAATTCTTTCATTTTTTTCACATCATTATAACCTTATCCATTTTAATGTCTTTATAAACTCACCAAGCAATGGATCAATATATCCCTCATAGGTTTATAAAGTGCCAAGAATGATCAACCTTCAATTTTTATCTCTCTCTTCATCAATTGCCACATCACAAATCCTACGATATTTACAAACATTGATGGTAAAACCTCATAAAAGTACTTTTTATATTCTATTTCATCAATAGGCTACATGATGACAACCACAATAGTCCATGGTGTTGACAACCTAATTTACTTATCCTCCTTAGTGCACTTGGGGGTAAATAATCAAACTTAAATTTCAACCTGAAGTTGAAGGTATCAAACTCTAAATAGAAAACTAATCAAGAAAAAGCAATTAAGTCTTATAGACATAAATTGTCTTAGCAATCAAGCAAAAAGCAATAAACTCCTATAAACATAAACTATCTAGGCTATCCAAAAAAATTAATAAAGTCCTACAAACATAAATTGTCTAGGCCATCAAGCAAAAGCAGTAAAGTTCTATAAACATAAATTGTCTAAGCAATCAAGCAAAAAGTAATTAAGTCCTACAAATAAATTCTCTAGGCCATCAAGAAAAAGCAATAAGGTCCTATAGACATAAACTATTTAAGCAATAAAAAATAAAGCATTAAAGTCACATGTACAATATGTCTAGGCAATATTTAAATTTACTTAAGCACTTGTCCATTATTCAAGCTTTGAGGCCACTGCCTAGGAGTGAAGCAAAAACAAATCAAACAAAGCATTAAAGTAATGTAGACAACGTTTCTAGGAAATATTTAAAGCCATATAAGCACTTGTCCATTATTCAAGCTTAAAGGTCACTGCTTAGGGATGAAGCAAAACATTAAAGTTCTACAAACATAATATGTCTAGGCAAACAAATTGGAATGAACATATAACAAAATATAAAATAAAAAACCATGTTAAGCACCTCACTTACGATGCAATTCAATAAAATATATTATACATTATCAAATTAAATGGTCATTATAGTAGCATCAAAGCAAGTATTGAATCAAAAATAATAATAAAAGTTGATATATTTCAAGTGTTTTGAGTATAATATCATAGCCAAAAAATGGTACAGTATCAAAAATTGATGCCTAGCATCTACAACTCATCTATGACTAAGACTCGCTATTAAGCATTGTAGGCAACAAATCCACCTCTTAGAAGAAGAAACGACAAGAGGATTTTCCCAGATTGACAATTTTGATGAGTTTTGTAAACCGTATAGGTAGGAGTAAACCATACAAGCAAGAGGTAAACCATACAACCTGAAGGGCAAATCATATAATGTGTAATGAAATGAAATAAAATGCATGAGAAATGCAATTTAAGTTGTAATTGTGCATGAATTTGATAAATAAGATGTTTAGACTTAGTAAAAGTCATAATTATGCATTTTGTTATGCATGGGCAGCTATAAGTAATTAATTACCTCAGAAACCACTTTGGAACAGCCTAGGAAATGTTATATAAGGCCCCCTTTTCATTTTTGATAGTTTGGTTAGTTTGGGAATGTTAGGAGTTTTGGCTATGTTCAGATGTGAAGTGTTGTTGCATATCTATGATTGTTGAATACCTTTATTGATTGTATGACATTGTTGAGCACTAATGAATAATAATCATAATTCATAGTTTCTATCACATACAATATGATCCTAAAATGATAGAATAGTATTTTACAGTTTATCTCTCTTTCATGTACTACTTTTTTGTTGTTATTGTTACTTAATGCATTGCTATGGAGGAATTGGATTAAACCAGCACTGGTGTGAACCTAAGGAGTGATATGTGATGATGATGATATCAAGAAATATGTATTGAGGGCTGTTGTACAATTTTTGGATTTGCCATTGGATATAGAGCTCTCTCAAACCCTGAAAAAGTAACTTGCATGTTGGTAGAAATATGATTGATTGCCATATTAAATCCTTATAAAAATTATCTGATAGAGATTAGGAGAATACCCAATTTGGTACTTTTATGTACTTTTTTTTGGTACAAATCGTATGCCAAAGCTCTTACAAATAGTATAGAAGAAACTTACCCGATTTGGCAGTTTATGCGATTGATGAAAACTTACCCAATTTGGCAGCATTGGAAAATAGAATAGTTTAGTTACAAAACTGTGTACGGTAGCTTGCAAAATTGAATTTGAAATATTGGTTGAGTGTAAAATTGTATAAGATCTATCATTGTATGATTTGAAATCGTACAGTGGTACGATTTGGGTTCCGTACAAGTTATGTTGTTGTAAATTGATAGTTGTAAAGACTATATGATTGTACGATTTGGTCCATCGATTCCGAATAGCAAATTGATCATTATAAGCCCTTGAGAACCACCTACCTATTGAGAATACTGCACCCCTATATTACATTTGGTATCGTTGCCTTATCGAATTTGGCATTTTTATTAAAACGAGTCAAATTGACAAGTAAGAATACTACAAAATTAGAGGTGAATGATAGACACCAGTGTGCAAAGGTGTAGGAGATGGGAAGTATCAGAGAACATTCCAATAAGGAGCACAAGAATTTCTTGAAGAGATAATGCAAGTAACTCATACCATAGTACACATGAACCATAAATAGAGCAATTTTGGACATCCGAAGAAGGAGATTTTGAGGTGTTGTTGATAGAGACAGAAGAGGAGGTACTAGAACCACCTAGCATAGAGGAGCGATTCGATAGATAAATAGTGCACATTGAAGAAGAGTGGATGGTGACACCTAAGAAAGTGATGGAAGGGTTTCAAGGGAGTGTAGAGGACAGGAGTCAGGTTCCAAGGCAATAGGGCGCAAGGTCTTAGGAGGAAGGACCAAAACCATCTCCCTCACATAAATGAAGGAAGTCATGGAGTGAAGACACATGTGAGTTTTTTCAATGATTTATGAGATAGAATAAGATACCTCGGATAGAAAATTTTGATGATGATTGTAGTAAAACACCCCCAAGGAGGAATCAAATAGAGATTCCATGGGATACCTCAATGACGAGGACGATTCTTCAAAGATGGCTAATAAGGCAGCTAAGCAGAGATGTCCATATTTTATAGGTGATGGTAAGGAATATCCCACAAGACATATTGGAACCTGTATAACCATTTGGAGGGCAAATGGTATAGACTAACCAAATGACTGGGTAACTTTATTTCCTGCTACCTTGAGAGGATTGGTGATGGATTGGTATCTAAAGAGGAAAAATAGAGTATATTTTTGGACTTGGAATCAAGTGAAGGAGAAATTCATTGAGGAATTTTGTCCTTTGAAGGATGATGGAGAAATTGTTACAAAAATTTGTATGACAAAGCAAAATCCTGACGAAAATGTAAAATCATACAACCGTAGACTAAAATAGTTAGTAGAAAATATGTAGATGCCTTTGGCATATGTATTGGTAAAGCGATGGTTTGTAGATGGATTTCTATCGAAAATAAGAAAAATATGAAGGAAATACCATTAGAAATGTATGAGGAAGTTGTAAAGTATACACAGAATTTTGAAAGTGAATCAAAACAAACATACACAAGAATTTTCTCATCCCAAGTCCAATGATTCAAATAGTGGAAATATGACACTATACAAAGTACAGTAGCATCATTTCTTCAGGAGTTCGACAAGATCATGGAAGAAAAAAGAAGCAAGCCTAACAGAAATGATATTTGGTGCACAGAATGCAAAACTGAGGGTCATACAAATGTACAATATCCATAGAATTATTATTTTCATATCTGTAACATGATAGGACATGAGGTGATGCTATGTTTGTATAATGCAAGAGTACATCCACAGGTCCTGACAATCCAAGAGCAGGAAGAGAAATTGAAGACCCTAGGAAGTGGGCAACAAGCAATAAGTGGTGGTTATATAAATAGCTAGCAAGGTGGAAAGCTAAACCAGGGCAATCGACAAGGAGGACAAATCCATTTGCAATATGATTCAAAAGGGATACCAATCATATAGTGTCACAATTGCCAAGAATGGGGGTATTTCATGATAAATTATCCTTCACCTTAGATATAGAAAATGTAGCAAACAAACACTACACACATGTGTAGGTGGTGTAGTTTGGGTAACCACAAGGAAGCAAATTACCCCAAGTAGACGAGTTCAAGTAACCTGTAGAATGTAATTTTTTTAGATATTGATGTTCCTAAAGTTAAGGAGGAAACCCAAGAAGTTTTAGTTGTGATAAGGAATCAAGCTAAAAAGATAAGTATCCAGAGCTAGCAAAATAAAAGCAATGCTGGAAATTAGCAAAGAAAATACTACAAGATGAAGCACAAAAGGCTAAACAAGTAAAGTTAGCAGAAGAAAAGAAACTGAAAAATCCACTAGAATAGAAGGTGATTGTGCAAAGTCTAGCAGCACAGGTTTTGGACACCATAGTAGAGATCAAAGTGGCTAACCTATTGGAAGTTGGTCCATCATTATAGAAAGTGATGGTGGAAGAGATACAATTGCATAAGGTGATGGAAGTGCAGAGTCAACTGATTCAAAAAAAAGAACAAAAAGACCAATTCGTAGATCCTACTATATTAATGATTGATGTGGGAAAATATGGAGATCCTAGGGCACAAATTGACACAAGTTATTGTGAACAGAGGATCCAACGTCAATATTCTACCTGAAAACACTTGGTTATATTTGGGTACTCCATCACTATGGGCACTGAGCTTTTTATTATATGGTGCTGACCAATATGGTATCGATACAAAGGGAGTCTTGACATCACAACAAGTGGTGATAGTTGACCAAGAGTTCATCTTGGATTTCATTGTGATTACTATGCAAAAGCCTACATACAATGCTCTATTGGGAAGAGGATGGCTACGTGTACCCAAAGTTAATCACAACTGGAGAAAGAATCAGATCACTTTCAAGAAGGGATAGCACAAATACATGATTACTATATCTATTCAAAAGTTCAGTGAGGATATAGCCACGACCTATGAATCAAAAATTTCCTCAAGAGATGAAGGATATGAACTAGATGGAGAAGGAATGTTGTACCTGGATGAATGTAGTGAATATCAAGCTAGATATGATAACAAACTTATTCATTGGTAAATAGATGAGTACAAAAATTTTCAGCCCAACTACCTCTGTATTGACTCAGAGAAGATCAAGGAAAAGCAAGACAAAACCAAATTCAGCTAGGAACCTAAGAAGGAGGCGAAAGAGAAATAGACATTTCCAAACAAATTTGTAGAGTATACAGTAGGAGATGTGGAAATTGATGCAAGATCGATACACCCAAAGAATGTGGAGAAAACAGCAAGTGAGCTTAATAATATCAAATATGAAGGACCTCGGATAGTGGACATCAATCTAGGGATGGAGGATGAACCTAGGATGATTCACTATGGTGATGATTGGAACCCTATATTGAAAGCGATAGCTTTTAAGATATTCTTGGAATATAAGGATGTCTTTGCATGGACATACAAGGACTTGAAGGGAGTGCCACCTGAGTTATGTGTCCACAAGATTACACTAATACCTGGAGCACAACCCATAAGGAGGATACCATATAGAATGAACCCAAAATATGCTACATTAGTAAACGTAGAGATAGAGAAGATGTTGGAGGCAAGAATCATCTTCAGGGTTACGACTAGTGAGTGGGTATCACCTATAGTGGTTACCTTGAAGAAGAAAGTGGATAAAATCATAATATGTGTGGACTTTAGGAGCCTAAACATAGTAACTATAAAGGACCCCTTCCCTATTCCCTTCATAGATTCCATCTTGGAGGAAGTCGCAGGACACGAGATCTATTCATTTTTGGATGGATTTTTGGGTTACAATAAAATAAGTATAGTCAAGGAGGACAAGCTAAATACCATAATTATTGTGGATAATGGCATCTATTCATACAATTGGATGCCATTCGGGCTCTGTAATAGCCCGACTACATTTCAAAGCATCATACTGTATATTGGATCAGTTGGAAACAGGGAACTTCAAAGCATTTTTGGATGACTGGTCCATTTATGGGAAGATCAAGGAGCATCTTCTTGCCCTCAGTGAATGTATGAGTAGGTGCAAAAATCCATAGATCTCATTAAACCCTAGGAAGTGTTACCTGATGGTACCATATGGAAAATTGTTAGGACACATAGTGTGCAGTGAAAGATTAAAAATAGATCTTGATAAGATCCATGTAATATTGCACATGGAAGAACCATTTGATGTGAGTTGACTTAAAACCTTCCTTGGATCGACAAGGTATTATCAAAGGTTTATAAGGAATTATGCACATGTATCCTATCCATTGGATTCATTGACAAAGAAGAATATTCCTTTCAGATGGACAAAGGAGCACCAAGGAGCCTTTATGGAGTTGAAGGTCAATCTTGTCAGTAGCATGATTTTGGTGTTTCCAAATAGGGATAAGGAATTCCATGTTCATATTGATGCTTAAAATTTTATAATTGGATGTGCTTTGGCACAAGAAGGACAGTTTAGGCTGGATCACCCTATTGTATTTTCTAGTCACCTATTGTTAAGGGAAGAGAGAAATTATAGTACAACAAAAAAGGAAGCTTTGGGAATGGTATATGCAATCTAGAAGTTTAGGCATTACCTACTGATGGATCTCTTTAATTTTTATGTAGATCACAAAGCCCTATTATACTTGATAAACAAACCTATGATACAAGGATGAGCCAACAGGTGGCTCGTCACCCTACAAAAGTTTGTATTCCAAGCAGTAGTGAGACCTAGTAAGAAGCATGTAATTGCAGACAAACTATCTTGAATACAATCAAGAGAGCCTGCAATAACAAGGGTTACGAATGAATTCCTTGATGCACAATTATTTGCCATCAATGTTGTTCCATCATGGTACAAGTTGATTGGTTAGTACCTTTCCATAGGAGAGTTGCCAAAAGAAATGATAGCAACCGAGAAAAATAAAGTGACTATGAAGTCAACACCTTTACAATTAATAGCAAGATTGTTGTATAAAATGGGAAGTGATGGTATATTGCAAATATGTGTGATGGAGGAAAATTTCAAAGAGGTATTGAAAGAAGCTTATGACAACTTAGCAGGAGGGCACATGGGACCAGATGCAACTACTAGAAAAATATTACTAGTAGGATTATGGTGGCCTACACTGTATAACAATGCAAAAGAGTATGTAAAAGCATGTGATACTTGTCAAAGAGTAGGAAATCCAGTAAAGAGGGACTTTATGCCTTTGCATATGTCACAACCCCAGGAACTATTCAAAATATGGGGATTGGACTTTGTCAAACCTTTGAAAACTTCTCGAATAAGGAAGTGTAGGTACATTGTAGTAGCAATGGAATACTTGATAAAATGGTTCGAAGTGAGAGAATTATTTGATAACTCAACAAAAAGTATAGTAAGATTATTGTACGAGTAGGTAGTTACAAGATTTGGTATTCTGCTACATATCATGAGTGACTGAGGAGGACACTTCGTCAATGAAATCATCAAGATGCTGACAATAGAATTCATGATTTTGCACTCATTGTCTAGTCCATACTATCCCAGAGCAAATGGGTAGGTAGAAGCAACAAACAAAGTCATGGTATCTACTTTGTATAAAACCTATGGAATAGAAGGAGTAGATTGGGAGGAAAGGTTACCATCTATTTTATGGGTATACAAAACAACTTTTAAACCAACAACAAATCATACACCTTTCCAGTTAATGTATGGACAAGAGGTAGTGGTGCTAGTCGAATTCTTGATATCGAGTTTGAGAGTCACGGTGGAGCATCACTTGGGTAATTAATAAAGTTTGGAAGAACGACTAACAACACTGATCAAGTTAGATGAAAGAAGAGTCGTGGCACAATGGGTGATTAAGGTAGCTCAGAAAAGAAGAAAGTTGTGGCATGACAAACATTTGAGAAAGTTAGAACTTAGTCCGGGTGACTTGGTTCTAAAGTTTAATGGGAAGTGGGAAATCAAGCTCGATAAGTTGAAGACATTATGGCTTGGTCCCTACAAAGTGGTTGAAGTAATGAATAATGGAGTAGTAAAGTTACAAAACTTGAATGGGATAGAGGTACTCGACACTGTAAATGGATCAAAGTTGAAGTCTTACAAAGTACAATTCTTATTCATTTCTTCAAAAGAGATTGAAATAAGAAGATGAGTAGAATATCAATAGAGGACTCAAGATGAGCAAGGTCCATCACAAGAGGAGCCTAACACAAGATTTGTATGCTTATATTTAGAAGGAGAGGAGACAAGACCAACCATAGAACAGTAGGAGTTGTCACCTTGACCCAGAGAAAGAAGAAGATTGCGGGTGCACATCATATTTGCATATGGGACCGAACATGTAACAGAGGAAGATGAAGATTGGATTCCTTCAAATAAGAGGGGATATCAGGAGATAGTACTATTACCTAGAAATAAGGAAATGCAAGAAGAAGTACCCCAAGTAAATAGGAATATGATGTATGCTTGCGTGGAGCATAGAGAACTACCCCAACAAGCTAAAGGACAAAGAAGGATACAGTTAACAGTATGATATGAGGATAGAGTGGACACTTTTGAAATGGAAGTTCCAAAAGAGAATAGGAATGAGACCATAGATGAAGAATTGGTTGGACAAACCCCATTAGCTCATATAGGGCTATTACAATAGAGAATGCGATTGTAGACTTAGCAACAACAAGAGGAATATCATATGTTGTGAGGTCATAATGCAAGGGTGAGAGAATAAACCATCCAAAAATTGGATAGCACAATACAAAGGTTGGATGAACAAAGAATACCTAGGCTATAGGAACCAGAAGGGGAAGTAGAGGATAATGAGGGTATAACTCCAAGGAGTGGTATAATAAATGATGGTGCAAGCACAAGTTCACAAGTACCACCAAGTGATCCACCAATGACGAATGAAGATGCATAGATGCTTTGGTGAGACATTGAGGAAGCAACCACATCACCTGAATCACAAGGTAATGCACGACTGGATTTGAGTGACTCCAGTGACAAAGGAATACCTTGGCTAGTAAGGGAACCTAGCACAGAAAGTAGTAATGATGATAATTGCCCAAGGAATCCTCAGAATACTCAGGATAACCATGATCCCCCAGCATGTACAACAACACAATGACAACTAGGAAGATCAAAAGAGTGTCAAACCAACCTTGATATGCAAGCATATATAATAGCCCATCAATAGTTAAGAAGACAAAGGAGAGAAGTATGGATATTGGAGAGACTAATGAATTTACCAACAGATTGGGTAGAATAGAAAGAAGATAATCGAAATGACTCAAGTTCTGAGATAGATTTTTTTGATGCATATAGAAAGATCTTGGCAATCTCATCTCCACAAATATGCTTTAAATAAATAACATAGAGACGTTGCTTAGTACATGCATATCACAGAATCAAAGCACTATGATAATTATCACAAAGTGTAAGATAAAGTAGAAGTCCATTAGCCAACATTGAGTTGGTAGAGATAACTCCTAATAACCAAGCAATGGAAGGAAGGAATAGACAAGGACCCCTAAGGCTTCAACCAGAAATAGGATGAGGTATTCGATAATGGAATGGATGAAGTAAAGGTGATGTTATAGCTAGAGGAGGAAGAGGATGAGGAAGGTTTCAACCCCCTACTCCTATATGGTCGGGAGATGCACCCTTAGCATGTTTAAACTGGATAAGGAATTTGTAGGGTATACCACAAATGAGAGGGATCTTACCAAATTCCACAAGGTAGTACCCATTGGGACAACTACCCCTAATACAATGAGGATCTGAGAGAGTGATAGGTGGCAAAGGATTACTCCAAGAAATGGAGGAATCACCATTGACACAAAGAATCTCGATGTCAATAGGAATAGGACATGGAAGACACTCACATGGTAGAGGCTTTTCTAATAGAGGAAGAGTGCATTTTATAGATGAAAGAAACCAAGGAAAACAAAGGATCTGATTACCAAGTTTGGAGACAAAATTTATTGGAGGAGATAGGTGAAGAAGTCATTCAAATGATAATAGAGTAGTAAGGACACCGCTACCAAGGGATTAATCACCTACACAATAAGAGGAAGGGACACCAGATGAAGATACTCCAGCTTGCAATTGTACAATCCCAAATTGTGCACATGGTACTAGAAGGTCAATGAACTTAGTAACATCACAAGTGGAGATAAATTGCCCTAGAGAGCAAGTGGCACCAGATGACACAATCAATCGAAATGTTACGATCTAACCTCGAAGAGAAGAATCATATGGGATCATACAAGTGAATGTCACTGTGCGATTTCCACGATGGTAAATGTAAATAGTTAGTAAAATGAAAATAAAATAAAATAAAATAAAATGCCTTAGTTGTGAAAATTCCTCAGGATGCAATTAAGAAGGAAGTAGGTTGAAAACCAGAAATGACGACCTCTTTAAGAGAGAAAATAGAAAAATTTCTCTAAGTGATAGATCGTACAAGTCAAATTTAAAGCTAGCATAAGTGGGAGATTGTACAAGAAAAAAAAATGGAAAAAGTACATGCATAATCGTACAAGAAAGTATGTTGTACGATTTAGATCGTACAGTGTACGATTCTAGGTGCATTTGTACAATTTTCAACCATCGCATTTAATGTTCACATTTGTGGAACGATGTGTTGTCGAAAAAGTATAGGAAAAAGTTAAAATCACATAGGAAGGCGATGAGTTGTCAATCATCTGAGCAAGGAAGATGAAAAGACATGCAAAGTGGTGCAATTTCAAATTTGGAGTGGTTAGGGTTTGAGAACAATTTAAATACAGGGTAACCTTAGCAATTTTACAAAGCGTACAAGGAGGAATTTGAAATTTTTAGGAGAACAAAGGTGAAAAGCGTGCAACTAAACAAAATTGACTGTATGGACGTTAAAATTCATCAGTTAACTACAAATATTTCAAGACCCATTTTTAAATTCACACCAGGGAGACTTTTCACATTCAAGAAAATCGAACCAGAGAAGAAAAGCAAAGGGTCTGACTCCATTAAAAGCATATTTCTATTAAAATATATATCCTAAGTTATTACTAGGATAAGTTTGAGTGGCTCAGATTAACTCAGTTAGTTATGATCCAATGGATCATATTGTACATCTTTGCTATTTAAGCAAGGTCTCTTTCATTTAATACTACGAAGTATTTTATTTTTCCAACATGGTATCAGAGCAAGCTTTCCCTACCCTGTGAGTCCAAGGATCTGATGCTCTAAACTTGTCGGTTTAAACTAATCTGGTTTATCATAAATGATCTTTGCATTTTTAATAGAAAAAATATATTTTTTGTTTTATTTTGCACTCAGGCTAGGGGTCTAGTTGCAGATTGTGTTGTTGTTTCTATCAGGTGATTGTGCTTTGTTTTTGTTGTAGATCTATTTCGATGCTACAACCTTTGTTTCTAGACTTTCAATGTCAGTCTGATGTTGTGTACCAACAGTTATGGGAGAGGACATGTTTTGGGCTATTCATGGCTTTTGCAGGTCTGATTGGGTGTGCCTATTCTACCTTCTTCCCTTGAAGTGGCATCCTCCTATCTCCACTTTCTAACTAGATTAGAAGCTCGTTGTGGAGCTCTTAGCAAGGAGATTTCTTCAGAGTTGTAGAAGGGCATTCGATGAATTTTTATAGTATTGACTAAAAATTTTATTGAAGAGAATATCCTTTATTTTGGATATAATTATGCATTTTTTGATGAAGCACTCAAATACTCTGTATGTGCAGATTAAAGCAAAAGGCCATGAATACTGTTGCAGACGTTGAAGGAATTGATTCCGTTCAAATTGATAGCAAGGAGAATAAAAAATTGCGGATCCGGTTTACCTTGCTAAAAAATTGCTTTTCAAGAATATTTTATTTTTTCAACATGCTATTTCAGTTTTTATGGTAACATGAAATGTTGCAGATTACAGCCATTTCTTAGATATGATGGTTGATTTACTCCTTCATGCAATGAGGAAGTAGTTTTATGAGGCTACAATGGTGGTTCTATCTACTTCTGTGATGCCGAGTGATGCCTTAGTGTGGCATGATACCCTACGTGATTTATGTCCCTCCCCATTATATTTTTTGGCACGATTACAACTGTAACTACTAGACTACGACGACAAAATCAGTTTTTTCTCTTCAATTTTTGAGAGATCACTAGTGGTTTGTTCAAGAGCCATTGGATGAGGTCATTGTTGATTTGTGCAAGTGATGAAGGCACAATGATTTTAACATGGATGACGATAGTGGTTAACAAATCCTATGGTGGACATGTACAACATTCTCAGTATAACCGCCAGACAGTCCAAGATGGGAGAACACGCAGTCAGATCAGTGAGGATGGAGAGGAATATGGCGTTCATTTTTCAGAGAAATGGAGGAGGTTATGTGGAGCTTTGCTACGAGCATATTGCAAACTTTTTTTTTAATTTGAGGGTGATTCATCTCATTATTTTTTCTCAGTTGTTTGTAAGATCTGTGGGTCTCCATATACTTCACCGTCTAAAGTGTAACAGGATATTTTTTTCTACTGATCGAATGATCTATCTACATTATTTTTGGTATGCACCTTGTGATCAGTCCATTTGGTACAATCAATGCATGTAGCTGTAATAGGGATTACCAAAAATATACGATGCTTCGAGCTCCGAGACAAGATCCAGATATTTTATTTGTGTTGTATGGTGTATAGTGGGTGACTATTAAAGGTATAAGCTACACCAACAAAATTTGTCAAAATACAGTTTGAATTGGAGAAAAATCTTGGAAATGAAATGTATAGCTCGAGTACATGGCCAGAGTGGAGAACATAATCATCATTTGAAAGAATATAGTTTGAGATGATAGTTAAGGTTGAGGATGACAAGATATTACCTCTAAATGTCAAGCAGATTGAACTGGTTCTTCCTATTGAATCTTCTGCAGTGAGGTCTATAACAGGTAATATCACAATGTCAAAGGCTCCTATTATATATCCTCCTCCTAATAATTTTACTCCATAGTTGGATATATTGGTCTTCACAATAGCTTATATTTTATATGCACTATATGTGAGCATCAAAATTACACTCTTCAATCAAGGCTTTAAAGGAGATTGTATTTTACCATTTGGTCACTTTGAAATTAAAAAATATATGGGCCTTGCGGTTGAGTCCCAAACAGAAGCTTGAATTCTTATGAGTTATTTTTTAATATAATCTATGGTGGAAGAAGTTCGATGTGGGCACCGTAGGACTACACGCAGAGCTGGGCGGGTTTGATAAAAGGTTGGCATCACTTGCTCCTCACATTTCTCTTGCACATTATTTTTTGACAATTATTTTTGCTAGAGTGTTTTGTTGTTCAGGACATTGATCATTTGCTCAAGCATTGATCATAGTTTCAGGCGAAGTGGATGCAAATTTTTCAATGAGATTTTCAACCGCTTGGTTGATGGGCTAGAAACTACAGTTACGTAGAGGAAAGATAAACATCTCATGAAACCTCGAATTTAGAAATCTACAACTACAAGTGCTACAATATATTTTTAGGATTGATGGAATAATGTTGGCTCATATTCATTATGGAATAGTGCAACTAGATATTGGACATGTGCATGGTGATTCTTATTGGCTCTCTTATATTTGCTCAATGAGCAAAAATTAAAGTTAAATCTAAGGTGGATATCTAGGAGTAGACAAGGCCCGCATGTGATCCTACTGCAGCACATTCACTCTTAAAAATCAGCCTTCCTTGATAGATTTGGCGGTGAGCGGCTTGGGGCAGGTTCCTCACTAACTATTATGCCACTATTTATGGCCTTTTTTACACCAAATTTATCTCAGCATTGAAGTTGCTCGCTGCAATAGCCCTGCCAGCTGTTCTATTGATTAATTACTATTTTTCAGCGCCCTTCATCATATTCTGCATATATCAAAATATTTTTTTCCCAGGCACTACTAAATACGCGTAAGACAATAAAACCAACAAAAATAGTTGTAATATCGTGAATGGGTATTGTAATCATGTCATGCAACTTGCACATTGACATCACTACAAAGTACGAGAGTGTGAAGGCAATATTTTTCTCATGACCATGTTTTGCACCATAGAATATCGAAAATAATGGGACTGACAAGTGGTGGTTCCTTGCAGGATAGGAGGGATGATGGCTGGTCTGGTTGTGGTCCTAGTGCCTTAGAGGAGACTACCATTAGCACAGAGAAGCCATCCCAAGAGTGCACATTCATATCAAAATTTCTCTTCTGTGTTCTTAGATCTAGATTTGCATAAATATGGTGATATGCCTCTAATTTCTAGAAAGAAGTTATCAGCGTGGTGGTTCTCATTCAGCTTAAATATGCCTACGAAGGATGAAATTCCAGGTTTCTTGTAGCAACAATAACTCCTAATCGTCTATTTTATGCTCAAATCATGATATGATCTTCTCTTGTGCCTCTCTCATAGGAAGATTAGTGGTTAGAGATTTGGAAATAATTATTTTTGGGTGTGGTTATGACTTCTTCAGCAATTTATGAGGATTTTGTGCCCGAGAGGAGGCTGGTGGTCAATGTAGTTGAAAAACCTATGTAAAATTTATTCAAAAGATCTTGGCTTCTATGGTTGGGGTGCCTGACAGTGAGCAGTTCCTTTTTGTGGGGAGACGAAGTTAGAATCACAACAATATCTATGCTCTTTGAAGTTAGGGCAAAAATTATGGTTGAGAAGCAATCACTGTGACAAGTGATCAAATACGAATCTAAAGACTTGGTGACCACAAACTTTTCAATGATGATTAACGAAATTCCAATGAAAGAAAAGAATGCATTGAGATCATCTACTTTGGTTGGTCCATTTGACAGAGGTGGTAGCAGTAGTTATGGAGATATTATTATTATTGTTTCTACTATTGTTGTTCATTCTGATATTTGGTGTGCTAGCATTGGTGGCAGGAGTTACTCCTACAAGCTATGTAATATCGTAAGAGAAAATACCTCCATCATTGGAAATGCTCCTTTCTCACAAAATTCTTGGGATAACTTCTCTATATTAGGGTAGAAAGTGATGTCCAGTTGCTTAAGCCTCGAAAGTTTGTGTAGGTCAGTAGTACTTCTTTCAATGCCTCACAACTAGTCAAACGAAGAAAGCCCAGTTGTTGAAATCCACAAAAAGAATTAGTGGTATTTAAAGAGTGTGGAAAAGGTAAGAGTATACGATTGTTTAATGGTTCTCATGCAAGTGGAGCTTTACACTTATATTTGCCATCCATCCATGTCAGAGACCCGAAGGTCATAGAACCAAGCTAGTAAAAACAACATTGGATGATTGCTTCTCTCCAAATTTGGTCAAGTGGAGCATTGCGGGTTTTATCTCCACCCTCACCACAGGGGTTGCAAAAGAGACATTGTAGGTGAAACCCGTGATCCCCACGTTAGTCACTGTCCACTTCAGGTTGACGACATGAGAGTAGAGAGTGAAAAGTTACAGCGTTACCTACCTCTTTCCCATGTGGACCTCCTCAAAAATACTAATTTGAATTTTTTACAAAAACTACATGACATAAAGGGGAAATATTATTTTGCACTGTAATGTGAAGTGCTATAGTGGGGATATTATGCTTTAAAAGCATGGTGGTGCTTTTTTTTTTAATATTTTTTACTTAAATAGTAATGTTTTTTTACTTAAAGAGTAAGAGGGTCCTCTAATTTCTCCTACAATAAATTTTTTAAAACCATGTTATATTTCAAACATTTTGAAATATTCCCTTGTGAGGGAAAGGAGAAGTTTTTTGTTTTTTCTGTAGATAAAGACCAAATTGATACCCGATCATAGGGGTTTTTATAGTCATCGAAAAGGTTTTTCCGAGACGGACACATTGGTGGTGTCCAATTTCCATTTTGAGGTAGTTTAACCTATGTTTTTTGGCCTCAAATATGTTGTATCATGGAGTGCAATCTCGGTTGAACCCGACACTCCCAAGACATTTGTATGTGATCCTAGTATCTAGTCACCTTCTCTATAGCACCTGGCGGATGCAGCGGCTGGTTACCCATGCATTATGGTAGGATGAGGAGGTCACCATAAGGACACATTAAACAACTATATTGGTGCCCCTTCATTTTTTGATCCCTTTGTTTTGTTGTTTTTCCATAATTTTTGGACCTTGTTATCAACCCATTGTGTTCATATAGGTGGAAACCACATATTTATGCTTGTGGAGTCATTTTGGACATACCTTGCGATTCTTGTGGTTATTTCTCCATCCTATCTTCTCACTCTCCTTTTGTGGGATACTTTGGTTTCAATGGGTTTTCTTTAGTGACCTTTTTTCATGGTTCATAGCCTTGTTCATTGTCACAAGCACCAGTCTGGGAGTAAAATTTCATTCAACTTGGTGATAAGGATTCTCTATTTTTTTGAGATATCTGATGGATCCTTTGCAGGTTTCTTGATAGAAGTTATCCTAGGGGGGTTTAAGAGGACATATTCCTTCCTCTCCATCCTCCTTTCTCATCTTACTTCTTCTTCTATTCTTGCAGGTGGTTTTCTCCATTGTGGTTTTTCATCATCTTTTAGCACAGTTTTCTTATGCTAATATTGTACATGAGTACCTTATCAAGCCTTGTTGTAGAGACTCATACTTGTGGATATACCACTTGTTTGGTTTTTGATATTTTTCACTACCTCCTGGTACCACTTAAGGGGGGATGTTAGAGTATATATCCTAAGTTGTTACTAGGATAAGTTTGAGTGGCTGAGATTAACTCAGTTAGTTATGATCCAATGGATCATATTGTACACATTTGCTATTTAAGCAAGGTCTCTTTCATTGAATAATATGAAGTATTTTATTTTTCCAAAAATTTCAAGTTTATTTGAAGTAAAATGAGGGTTTGTATCAAAAGGCATCCAAGCATGAACCAGATTGGGGAAAAACATACATCAGGGTTCGAGGAAGCTACGGAATGGAGTCGAAGTAGAGAAATTACAGGAGAAAGAAGATTACAAGCCCTAATATGATACAAGTGGTCAAAAAAAAACTAGAGAATATAGAGAGAAGGAAGTAGAAGACCTTACAACCCTGTAAAACAACCAAGAAATTTCATTTTTGGAGGAAAATTGCACCAAGTGGTGAAAATTTGAGGAATTGCTCCAGAATGGCACTAAAAAGATAGATCGGGATATTTTGGTAACTGGGTCCATGAGAATCATAGAGGAGAATTTAAAAATGTGAGTTTCAAGTTAATAAGGGTTTCAAAGGATGTATTGTACAATTTTGAGGGTAGATTGCACAATCTCAGGAAAATATTGTGCAATTTTAGGCAATTTTAGGGTTTTTTTGAGCTTTTTGAGAAAATTGTATAAAAGTGTACATATTTGGTGAGGAGGAGTGGCTAGACAAGGATATTATATGGAGTGGTACAATCCCTATATTTTTTTGTGTAGCAGATGTACGATTTGCGAAAGATTGAATAGTTTGAAGTAGTTACAGAGATTATACAATTTGGAGGTGGCTGTTGACATGGAAACCATATAGGAGGAAGTTGAAGAGCATACTGTATGATTTATAATAGAATGTATGATTTATAGAATACTTCTAATTGTAAAATAGGTGATGTCCAAGTAGCAAGCTAACCTGAGGAATAGCAAGAAAATAATTTCAGTCGAAGAGTTCAGATATCAATTAAGAATAATTGTAGCCAACAGAGTGGAACGGTCACAGAAACCTTGCACGAAAGAGAGTTACATCCATGATAATACCAAGGGTGATAGTTTTAGTCTCACTATTGGCATGACACTCATCCTTGTAGGAGAGGAGGATACAGGTCATGGAGAGGGCAAAGGTATTGGAGGGATGATCAAATAAGGACACCACCAAGATTTCAAGAAGAGGAAATGACAGGAGAGGATTCTGAAGAGGGAGTTGAGAAGTGAAGTCTATTACCTATATCCTAATGATAATCTGAGTAGCAAACCCAAGGATATCCAGGTTGAGATAACAAGTATATCATTCATACAACATGGAGGAGAGACATGCAGGAAGTGGTGGAGTAATGAAGAAAACAAGAACCACCCATGGAGGACATAGTTTGAGAAGGTTGGTGTAGATATAATAGCACAAGTGCCACCACACTAGAAGACCTTCTACAATCATCTATTATAGATGGTTCAAGTGTATGATACTACAACTAGAATTACCTATGTCAATATGGGTAAGAGATCGATGAAAATAGAAGTCACAACAGAGGCATTCAAGAAAATATTTGGATTTCTAGCATATGGCATGGAGGTAGTTAAGAAGATGGTTTATCCAATTGAAAAACATCGCATCATCACTTCACTTACCAATGTGAAATCATCGACCGATATGAAGATCTTTGGTGTAAGGACTTAAGGAATTAAATAGAGCTAGTTGAAAGGGAAATATTGGCCATGCACCATGAATATTGTGATGGCTCAACTATCATGGGATACATGAGACACGAAGATGCCAATATGAATGGATAAGTATGTGGAGGGTATCACCAAAGGAATTAGGTACGATTGGGATACCTATCTGGAGAAGAAGATGCATGAAATATCGACAAAGGCCTAAGAATTTTTGGATGACTTTACATGCCATTAGATTGTTATTAAATGTTATTACAGAGATGAAAATCCACTTTCCAGGTTTGATAGAACCTAGGAATATTAAGGCAGGACAACCAGCCATTTTGAGGTGGGTAAAGTTAGCACCAATTCATAAGGAGACTCCAAAGAAGTCTTGAACAAAGAAAGAATAGCAAGTCATTGAATACAAGAGGATACTTCCTCGGATGAAGAGGTAAACCATCGAATAAAAACACCTAGACAACTGAAAAATGAACTGGAGCAACAAACACTTCAACAATGACAACAAGAGCAGTCGTCAGTTCAGGAAAGGGAGAAGATTGTGGTGAGGCAATCTAGCCTAGTATGAGTAATAACAAGGAGACAATAGGAAATAATGATAAATAATCCCATTCTAGAAAAATAAGTCGAGCCTATATAGAAGAATAAGCAAGAAGAAGAACAATCAGACTCGGAGAAGCTGGATTTGCATGATTGGAATTGGATAGGAGCATAAGATATGGTGGAATCCCCATAGATTTTATAGCATGATGAATTTGAAATTTGTGACTCTTCAAATATTGGAGGATATAGAAAGGAGGCAGATAGCACAGGAAGTAGCAGCCACTGCATAGGAGGAAAAAGAGAAATTCAAGGTGAGAGTAGAAGTCTCAAAGGAAGAGTCTAGAGAAAATAAGAAGCCTCACTTCAAATTCGTGATGGGAGGATGTTTGAATCAAAATAATCAAAATAATCAAAATTATGCACAAGAAGAGACGAATTCATCACAAGAACAAGAAGAAGTTGTTGTTCAAAAAGTCACAATGATGGAAACCCAGCAAAATCTAGAAGAAGAGAAGGTGACTAAAGAACAATAGGTGGGCTTGACTAAAAAAAAGAAGCCCAAGAATTGACAGAACAACAAGAATCTCATTAGAATATTGTGAATGTGTAAGAATATGTTGAGGTGGAGAGGACTGTGGAATAGACTCCACCACAATAAAATATAAATACAGAAAGAGCACTACTAGAGCTTGGGGGAAGCTCTAGCCACTACATGAAAGAAGAGGAAGAATGAACTCCTACATATGAAGAACTACAAAGAATACAAACAATCTACCTCTTGGAGGTACTACAATTTGAAAAAATTGAAACTAAGGAGGGTGCGAAGAGGATAGAAGACTAGGTGGAACACTTCTTCTCTCAGATAGGAAATGTTGTGGCTAGTGCCAAATTACAGTTTTGTAATGGACGTGTGGGAGAGTTGAATTTGTGGAAAGAAAAAGTGTTTATCGAGTTCGATAAGATCACGAAATGGGTGAGTAGTGAGGAGTATACAAGGAAGATTGCAAATATTCATGTACATCACCCATGGAAGTTACCTAGGGAAGAGGTAACAATGATGTTGGGAAGAGATGACTTGCCAAATGAAGTGGGAACCAATTATAGGCAACATTCGAGGTTGTACTTGGATAGAGTCAATTATCCAACTTATCCCATGAATACATCAAAATTAGAATATAAGAGGGTCACTATAGGATTGGCTATCACTCTGAGTAAGTTGAACTTCCAAAAACATTGGATAGAGTGGTTGAGCATAGGATTGGAGCAGATCTATCAGCTTAAGGAAGCTCAAAAAGAGAAGACTGAGGCCACTCAAAAAGAAATGGTTGTAATGAAGGAATAATTGTAGAAGAGTAAGGCTATAGCAGAGGATAAATTTAAGAAATTGGAAGAAGAAATGCTAAGTAACAGGGCTAACTTTGAGACCAAAATTAGTTCACTTGAAGAGGAGAAGCGATAGGTCTCACAAACGGTAGAAGATAAGATTAAGGAGTTGGAAGCTCAACTCAAAGCAAAGTATGAGCAACTAAAAACATAGTTGGCCAAGAAATATGAGCAACTGGTATGTAGGCTAAGAAGATAGAAGAGCTCACATAGGATAATAAAAGGTATAATGATATAGTTCTGGATAAGCAAGTGCAGTTGAGTGCTAAGAAAGATACTGTTCACACTTTGGAGGTATATATTAATCATCATCTGCAGACCATTATAGATAAGAATGAAGAATTACAAGAAACATCTTGAATAGAAGCATATTTGTAGGAGAAGCTAAATAAGAGTGCCATTGAGCATGAAAAACAATTGAGGGAACTCCTGAATACTACTGAAGAGAAAGCCAACTAGCATGGGATGAAAATAGTAGAAATGGGTAACTACACAGCCAAGTTGAATAATCAACGCATAATTCTTCATACACATGTGGAAACCTAAAAAAATTAGTCATGGATTACAAGGTATAGATGAAATAGAAAGACGAGTCAGCTAGGACACTGACCAAAGTAAAGGGGAGGGCAGATATAGGTAGCAAATCCACCTCACAAAATAAGAAGTGACAAGAGGATTTGCTCAGTTTGACAATTTTGACAAGTTTTGTAAACCGTACAGGTAGGAGTAAACCATACAAGTAGGAGTAAAAATGTACAACCTGAAGGGAAAACCGTACAATGTGCAATGAAATGAAATGAAATGCACAATAAATGTAATTTAAGTTGTAATTGCACATGAATTTGATAAAAAATATGTTTAGACTTAGTAAAAGTCCTAATTATGCATTACATTATGCGTGGGCAGTTGTGAGTAATGAATTGCCTTAGGAACCACTTTGGAAAGGCCTGGGCAATGTTATATAAGGCTCCCTTTTGATTTTTTGATAGTCTTGTTAGTCTAGGAATGTTAGGAGATTTGGCTATGTTTTGATGTGAAGTGTTGTTGCATATCTATGATTGTTGAATACCTTTATTGATTGTATGACATTGTTGAGCAGTAATTAAAAATAATCACAATTCATAATTTCTCTTATGTACTTTACGATCCTATAATGGTAGAATAGTATTTTACAGTTTATCTCTCTTGCATGTACTTTGTTTTGGTTGTTATTGTTACTTAATGCATTACTATGGAGGAATTGGATTAAACCAGCACTAGTGTGACCCTGAGGAATGATCTATGATTATGATGATATCAAGGAAGATGTATTGAGGGCTGTTGTATAATTTTTGTATGTGCCATTGGATATAGAGCTCTCTCAAATCCTGATAAAGTAACTTCCATGTTGGTAGAAATAGGATTGATTGCCATATAAAATCCTTATAAAACTTATCTAACAGAGATTATTTTAGGAGAATACCCAATTTTTCACTTGGTTGTACTTTTATTTTGTACAAATCGTATGCCAGAGCTCTTACAAATTGTACAGAAGAAACTTACCTGATTTGGCAGTTTATACAATTGAGGAAAACTTGCCCGATTTGGCGGCATTAGGAAATCGAACAATTTAGTTACAAAATTGTGTACGACAGCTTGCAAAACCAAATCGAAAATATTTAATGAATGTGAAATTGTACAAGCTCTATCACTGTACGATTTGGGATCATACAGTGGTACGATTTGGATTCCGTACAAGTTGTTCTATTGTCGCAAATTGATAGTTGTAAAGACTGTATGAGTGTACGATTTGGTCCATCGATTGGGAATAGCGAATTGCCCAACTAGGAATACTGCACCCCTGTGCTACAAGCATCGTATTGAAAAGTGGTGGTACTTTCAATAATCATTGAGAATATTGAGTCACCAATATCAAGTGCATCCAAGATTGTGTCCTAGTTGGTGATAAACATTATCAATCTATAGGAACCACCACATGGTATATGGATCTGTAATGAATCACTCACTCTATCTTGACATGAATGGCTCACTTAATTATTTGTATCTCCTCTTGAGTCACTATCTTATTTCTTTATGGTTTGCCCATATTCTCCTACACCTAAGCCATCTCTCTTTCTCCTAGTGACTCACATTTCCCTATGATCGACCTAACTCACTCTAAACTTGTCATAGCTAGTTTTGTAGCTATGATAAATTATCTAATAACACTTATGTTATATCTCCTCCTCCACCTACTCCTATAGTAGTCTACATTATAGTTGTATCCTGCTCAATAATCATGCTCTTAACAGCTTGATACATCATGGTGCTCTCTCCTGGTAACCAATATTTCTCTTGCCATATTTACTATCTATTTTTCTTGCTTGTTTAAATACCTCTTCAAACCTACCATCTATATAGATTTTATCTAGATCCATCCATCAGATCAAATCTCATCCATCACTCTATCATGCTCCTCCTCCTCTAGTCATCATGTAGTCTTTGAACTTGTCAACTAACCTACCAAATAATATTTTTAATTCCACCTTGTCTATCCATCATAGTTTATCCTCTCTCCCATCCTTGAATCTAATAAGTTATTACCTACTACCCTCGATTTCAAAACCAACAAGTGATGGCCTACTACCCCTAGCCTCAAAACCAAAAAGTGGTGATCTATTGTACCTTACCTCCTCCACTGTGTACTCTGGTGGTGGAAACATTTAAAGAGGTCTTACCATAATCAACAAACATCTTACCTCTACCTCCTAAAGAACTCTTTAATGTGTCTCTATAGATATGAATTCACCTATATTCGCTACCTATGTGCCTACTCTCATAATAAGGTGACCTACTAAGGATGAACTACCTCATACCAATGCTCATACCCCTCAACCATACTAGCATCATCCTAACTAGGATTTGGAATAATGGGAGCATACACATCTACCTCTACATAGCTGTCAAGATCTGGTAACATACCAACTCCTCTCTCTCTCAATGATCCCTTTTGTACCAAATTGGGTCCTCAAGAATTTTCTATATCATACCAAACTATCTATTAACTTGATCAACAAAGTATAACTCTCACTCTGATATTGGGCTGCATAACCATATTTTTAGCTTTTGATAATGAAATCTATGGTAGAATTCAATCACGGGATACAAAGTATGGAGGAATGGACACTCCAAAATCGATGCTTAAATAACTACATTATACTCCATCATCAATCTATATGGTGATCTATCCACTATATCTACTACTACCTACAACGATATATAATCACTCACTATGAGGTCTTTTATATAGGAAGATGGATTTCTTGGTCAACACTCTACCTAGTTATACAAGGGGGACACCTTGCACATTTACAACTTGCATATTGACACTTGTGTATTTATTACATCGTTTGAAGTAACTAGCTAACTATCCACTAAGATAATATTCTATTTTACATATGTACCAAATGTGGTACATTTACATGACCCAAGTGATGTAATATACTCTAGAAGCCCCTGTATTGCATTATTTGGGTATTGAAGACTTTTGTCTTCAATATGGATCTTCTTCTCCTTTTCCTGTAACTTGTTCAAGTAAGTAGTTAGTGTCTTAATAATATGTTACTCTTGTTGTAAGATATTTGACTTCTTGATCATTTATAGTATCTTTAGTTTCTTCAATTCTCTAAGCTAGATGTCCTTTTCTATTCCCTTCTCGATATTCCAATTGTGGATAATTGTTTTGATGCTAAAATTGTTATTATCGAGGATTATTTTGATATTACCTTGGTTGGAATTCTCTATTTGGTTTTCTCCTCAACTAATAACCAATGCATATAAAAATATTTAAGATTAAACGAGTTAACCAATCTAGAATAGTGCAATAGTAGTCTCACCTTATTACTCCTTTAATGCACTAATAACTCTTAAAGAATGCACTTAATAATCTCTGCAACTTCTAATTAAGAATTATTTCTTTAAAAGCAATCTTAACCTAGCACTACAATCAATATTGTAGGATGTAGTCTTTTATTATATAAACAATAGGTAGATGATATTTTTCTTTCTATCAAAATATATCCAACTCCTATTTTATTATGCAGGTAATAACCTTAAAAGTAATTTCCTTCTCCACACCTTGAAGACTATATAATGCAACATTATTTTTGCAACTTATGAATTCTAATAGTGGTGCTTAATGGAACTTGATAACAAACTAGATTAATGTTCAACTAATGAACCTAATTGCACCCAAGTTGCTTACCTTTAATGGATTCTTAATATGTTGTTGATCTTGGTGTTTTGATTCACCAAGTTGTTGCCTTGAGATGGATGAAATTTGTAGCTTCTAGTTGGTTGTCCACAATAGCTTCTTGCTTCACCAAAATGTATTTTCGAATATTTCTTCCTTGAAACTAGATTTTTATGGCTTGGATCTTCTAAAATGGCCTTTGTTTTTCTACTATAGATTCAAAAAACCCTTGTCTCTGAAATGTGCCTTCTAGCTAGGAAAGGAAATCTCCAAATATCTTGGATTTGGTAGGTTTCTTCTGTCTGAATCCTCCTTCAACGTTCTTGTTAAATTATGACTTCAAATAGGGTCTTCTTCTCAATATTTTGAATGTCTTGAGATCTTCATTGATCTCTTTTGAAAGTTGTAAAACTAGTTGCCAAATTCTTCTCCCTTGGGCTTGTTTTCGGATGATGATAATTGTCCCAAGTTCTTCACTATTAGGAGCTTCTCCTTGGTAGTGGATTTATTCAATAACTTCTACTAGGAACTCCTTTTATGATTCTTCAACAAGCTCTACAACAAGGCTCTCCAAGACTTCTCATTATTTCTCCTTGAAACCTCTTCAAGGTATTATGTCTTGTAGCTTATATGGTCTTCTCAATGAGACCTTTCCTTCAAACTTATTTTGTAGAAGTGTTGGCAATGAGATATCTCTCAAGGATATCTAAAATTTATTACTTTTAAAATTAGGTATAGGACCTTGTTAGTCCATATTCAATATTCCAAGATTGGAAGTTCTTCAATTAGACCTTCTGTGGATCTTCTTTAGCTTCTTCTAGAAGAAGTCTTAAATCTTTTTTTTGCAATATTTGATGGAGATCACCAATATCCTATCTTATTTTAGACTCTATTCTTGAGTCTCTTTAATCTATAGTAAGGTTACTTTGGTCTTTTTCTTGTCTTCTAAAATCTACTAGTCTTCAATATCTATGGATATCACCAACCTTAAATATTCTAGGACTCTTCTTTGGAGTCTCTTCCTTGAACCTAGAACAAGGATTCTATGGCCTTTTCTTCTTCTACAATGTGCAGGTCTACAAAAAGACTCCTTCAGGTTCCTGAAATCTCCTCTTCTTTTGTTTGTTGCTTCTGGTGTTGGATTGATTTTAAGAAGTTATTCTTCCTAACTCTCTGTAGGAAGCTTCCCAAATTTCTTGAATCTCTTTTTCCTACAACAAAGTATTAGTATGATGAATCTAAATATGTCAATGAAAAATCTTCACTAGTTGATTTATCAATATAGTGGAATGAATGTTGAGTCATTGTGTTCACGAGTTTTCTATAACTCTATGGAAAGACTCTAGCCAAATGCAATCTCAAAAATTTTGGAACTAATATTTGCTTCTTCTCTCTATCGATGTTTGCATTCAGTGATGCACAATGGCAAATCTGGTTTGTAAAGATGCAATAGAGTTTTGTATTATAGTAGCTATAATGATATCTTGTGGATCTCCCTAATCCTATCGATCTACCATGGCTCTAATACCACTATTAGCTTTTTATAATGAAAACTATGGGAGAATTCAATTACAAGATGCAAGATATGCAAAAATGTAAGATAATGGAATTCTGTAATAACACTGAAATATACTATTAATGGAAAGTTATGAAAATGTTACGATATAATATGGAGGAATGGACACTCCAATACTTATGCTTAAATAACTACATTGTACTCCATCACCAATATATATGGTGATCTACCCACAATATCTACTACTACCTACAATGATATCTAATCACTCACTATGAGGCCCTTTATATAGGAAGATGGATTCCTTGGCCAAAACTCTACCTAGTTGTACAAGGGGGACACCTTGCACATTTATAACTTGCATATTAACACTTGTGTATTTATTACATTGCTTGAAGTAACTAGCTAACTATCCACTAAGATAATCTTATATTCTAGTATGTACCAAAGGCGGTACATTTACATGACCCAAATGATATAATATACTCTAACACATATAACACATCACACTCAAGCCAAGTAGTACCCATCTAGGATGAAGTTTGTAATATTTTCATATGACCTTAATCTAGGTGGAGTGCATATATTGCCCTCCTTGCATCTAAAAGGTGTATCTTATAAAACATTCTCCCTTCAATCTCAAAATACCATGTGCAATAAAAATCCATAGGTACCTACAAGTCATCTACTCCTCTTGCTAATCCCTGTTGAAATATATTACATCATTTGGTTCTTTACTAACGTACCTTCATGGGTACATATTTAGATTAGGATTATATTAGGATATAAATAGTTTATTAGAGTAAATTAATAAATGCACAAGTGTTAGAATGTGCAATGATGTAAATGTGCATGTAGTCCACATGTACATGAGTCTTAGGGTTGAGTGAGAGGTAAGGAATCTATATTTTTATATAAAGGTCTCATTGTGAGTGATTGAAGTAGAAATAAGGAGTTGTGGAGTGCACATATTAGTGTAGTAGTATTAGTCACAATGTAGCTCCATTTTGATATCATGGAGGAGTTGTAAACTCCACGAGAGGAACATTATAATTTTTGTGAGTTTTATTATATGAGCATTTCTAGAGTACTGTATCAAGTTTTCTATCATATTTCATGCATGTTAAGTTAATATTATTATAGTTATAACATTGCATGCTTATTTCTATACTTGTGATCACATTTCATTTAAGTTTAAGGCTCCAAAAGCTAACAATCCCAATTGTCATAGAATCAAGATATATTCCTATGCCCAAAACTAAAGCAAAGTATAATATAATAGACTATTTCCACCTCTATACACTATCAAGTATAATATCTTATATAAGTATGACAACACCATTGTCCCCTAAGCAAACATGGCCTGGTCATCCTCCAAATTGCAAACCACATCATCCAACCCTAGTGCATTAGTCTCTTGTTAGTATCTACCACCAGGATACCTAATACTAATGCACATAGCAGATTTCCCTATCTATCTAAATATCCTTCCATAAAGGTGGTATTAATGTCAATGTTGGACCGCACAACAAGAAAATCCTCATACCTTGTCAACCTTCACAAGCACTATGTTTGACCTTACCCCATATCAACCCTAGCATATTTGATAGAAATCCAAAGGATTTTCCATACGTCTTCTAATGTAACTATCATATCCCCTATTAGGATATTAAAAGTAATCATCTTTGAGTACCATCACTCTGTTAATACCTTTAATAATTCCTAATCAAATCTAACTTTTGGTATACAAACTATATGATCTAGGCCCATAACCAATAAAAATCTATAGTCAACGTCATCCAACAAACATAAGATAGTTTGTAGTGCATGATACCTCCTCTCTCAACACTCTAAAACAAATGAAAAGTCCTAACAAAAAAGGATAAATATAAACTCCTAGAAAAATAAATAAAAGCATCAAGAATTGAACCAATATTTAAGGCTTACAAAACAACCTCTAATAATCATAAAGTCTTACAAAAACTATACCATTGAAAATATCACAAAAATAACTTTCCAATGAGTATAAACACACTTATACTTACCATCAAATGGGTGCCCCAAAATTCTCAGAAACAACAACACTCAAAACATAGTACCACTGGGGAAAGAAAATACTCTAAACTTTGAATATTACAAAACTACCTCGATTATTTAAAATTTTAAAAATTTAAAATGGTACCATTAGAAATAGATTTAAAAGAGCTTTCCAATAAGTATAAATTTGATTGTGTTCTTTGCAAAATTGTCCTTCCAAAACAACCATGAATAAAAGTGTGGAATGAAAAATGTGTCATACAACAATAATAGCATCATATGATGAAAGATTCATATGGAAACAAAAGCACCATATGGCCACAATAATGTTGTATGGAAATAGGAGTGTTGTACAAATGAAAACTTCACCATACAAATGTGTTTTATAGCTAAAACATTTGCCTAGGGCATGCAAATCGATGATACATTCACCCCAAAATAGGCATAGCATTAAATGAATAAACTAAAAATAGAAAAAATATAAGGTTGGCATCACTTATCTCTACTGCTATAACCTCTCCCCACTCTATGCACCACACAATTTTAGTTTATTATCTCGATTACCCTTCTCATCCATCTCTATAACTCACGCTCTCATCCTTCTCTCCTTATCCTTTGCATTGAAAAAATTAACCCCTCTTCCCACCCATCCCCTTATATCACCTCTCCTCATTTTCCCTCTTAAATGTTTCCCTATCTTTTTCTAATTTATTTTTTAAAACCCTTTTCCCCTCCAACTTTGATAAATTCAATCAAACCTTTATAACCTTAGCTTTAATTTTTCTTCCATTTCATACATCGACAAAGGCATTTTTTAGTTTCCTAAGTTTTATCTTCCCTCCAAAACTCAAGGGGACATATCAAGGCATCAAAATTCCATCTATCATGGGCTTGAACTTAGGAATGTAGGTACCCCTATGTTGTAAAATTGGGGTATTTATGATAGTTTTGACACATTTATTATACAATAAATGCATCAAAAAGAGGTAAATGTAGACACCCAATTTTACACACCTCTTAGAAACCAATTGCATCCTTAAATAGTCCCCTTTATGAATTAAGTGAAATCAACCCCTATTGTACTCAAATTTGAGTCACAAAGCAACATTGCATTTGATGATTACAAAACTTTATCAAATAGCCACAAAATTTCATAAAAGTGGTACCGTTGGAAAACTCTTTCCAATAAGTATAAACCTACCTATGTTTGCTTGAGGTTTGGTACCTCAAAAACCCTAGAATGATATCACCATAATTGTGATAGTGTCATATGGCTCGTGTGATGCTTCTCTCACTAATTATAGCATCCTACGAATGTACAATGCTTCTACCTAGTGCTACTGTCATATGGTATTTTTATCCAATCACCACTAGAACTAAAGTTTTAGTTGTTCAACTATGTATCACTACTTGTTCTTCATGATTCTCATTTATTATCCTGATCAAACTAACAAATGAACTATTTGATTATCAATTAAGACAATTAACCTACCAATCAATAAAATTAACTACCCAATCTCATCATGCAATAGCCAATCAACCCTATTAACTTTTAATCAAGGGCATGCAATTGAGCTTAGTCTCTCTTAAAAAAAAATTTTCTAGATACCTCACCCTACAAGTTTATGACTCACCTTTCCACACATACACATGTAATGGATCCTCTAAAGGGATTAGGTGTTCTATAAAATCACCCTTAGGGGAAATCATGATTTTTCCATTGGTAACTACATGTTGTTATGATTTTAAGACCACCCGTCTTGCACACTTGAGAATATCTTTTGTAGGTACATGTTGATGTTGGTTGTTGAGGATTGAAGCCATTTCCAATCAACTAAAAATCAGTATTTAGACAAGAACTTGGTAGATCTATTCAAATAAGTATTGCAAGAGGTATCAAATAACCTTTCATTCATTATGGATCCACCATAAATCAATGCATATCTATAAATATTGGTTGATATTTTCATTTATCCCTTTCAGCTTCTTTAATACTTTTACTCAATTAATATGTTTTGATAAATTTGCATGATTTCATCTCTTTATGCTTCTAGCATTTATTTTGTGTATCCATTTACCTTAAAAGGGAAATAGAGTTTGATCCTTTTTTCAAAAAAGTTAATTTTTTTGGAGATCTCAAGACAACCCACTTTGTGTTAATTGTTGTTTCTATTTATTTTTTGTCGTAGTTTTTTATTTACAAGTGCAAAATTAAAGCATTGCAATATTTATAGGGTACTATGGTTCTCTAGTGCTACTATCATTTGGCACTATCATCCTCTATTGCTTTTTTCAACTAGTGCTATTATCCTCTAGCATGACCATCCGTGGGTGCTACTATCCTCTAATAGAACTACCATCGTATGGTTATTTTCTCAAATTATAGAAAATTAGGTACTTTATTCTCTATTTTTGTCTATAGTAGATCAGGTTAGCAGTTTTAGACTTTTGATCTATTTTTATCATCAATTTGAACAGTTTTGTGAAGTTTTGAAAAGGGTATATTCTTACATTTCATGATTACAAAACCATAATAAGAATAAGTATAAGATAACAATTACTATACCATTTTAGAATTAAGGTAGGAATTGTCAAGTTTGTTTAGTAATCTCAATAAATTTAAGGTTTCATAATTCTTTATCAAATTTGTAATCAATTTTGTGAAATAATTTAAGTGGATTAGACACTTTTGCAAAGTCAATATAGAGGGTAAATTATATTTCTCTCGCATTTAGGCACAAAATCAAACATGTACATAGGTGCATTATAGGTTAGGGTAATCTTGTTAATTTAGCCTCTACTTTGTTCTATGATAAATAGGGTAAAAGAAATCATTGAATCAAAGACATTTAGTGAAAAATATTCCTTAAATTTTTAGGCATCAAAATTCACAAGCATTTAGCAGCATTTTTTGTAAATTATGTTTGTTCTTGTATGCTCCCTTTACTCTTGCTCAAAATAAAATAAAATCTTTCATTTTTCTATAAGCATTGAAGCAAAAGAGCACATCAACCTAAGGTTTGTATTTTTGCATCTTTTGTTTGCACTTATATTAAATTTATCATCATTTGCATTTTAGGATAGGAACAAGGAATTTAAGACCCAAGGTGTATTCCAACCAACTTACAAAAATCTAGACTGGTAGGGTGCACATTCAAAGACTCCCAAGATCACAAGTGTAGGAATGCATGATTTTATGGCATCCATAGGATCAATATCTCTTCTCCATGAGTAGCTTTCTCAAATAATCTTGGTAATGTGATGTGATTCACTTCCTTACTGATTATCACTAGATCATATTACAAAGCTCTAATATAGTAAACTAGTGCTTGTTCATTTTATGAGCAAATATTGATGAAATTTTTGTGTAAGGTATGTGTAAGTCTAACATTGAAATCATGGGTATTTTCATTGTGATGTCTTATTATGATATTTAATTGGAATAAAATTTAATATGAAAAAGTTAATTTATTTAATTGTTTCTTTTATACCTCTATGATCATAGCCTGATTAGTGACCAATCCATCCCCTAAAATTCTATACCAAAACTCAACCTTATCTCTTAGTGAAGATATGAGCAATTGCATCATCATATATTCCTCTTGAATTGAATGGATAGGTTTTTATATAGGAAACTCATTAATATTCTCTAGGGTTGTTTTTCCATCATTTCTACTGAATATTTGTAAATCCTTTAACAATGTTATTTGAATCCGTGAATATTGGGAGATTCTTTGGACTTTGATGACTTCAATCAAGGAATTTATTTTGAGCTCCAATTTGCACTTACATATAAAATAATACTTGCCCTTGTATATATTACATCTAGTGAATAGATTACCCTATTCAAATAAATAGGATTTATGTTGGGTAATATGGAGATTTTACGTAGCTTTTTACTTGTTTTGCATCATTTGTCGATTTTGCATAGGTTGTTAATTTTATGCAACTTGTTGTTGCTATTATGCAACATCTTGTTGTTGTACAACCTATAGTCCTTGTTTTTATTGTTGTGACATCTCTACTAACACTTATTAAGGGTTCATATTGGCTATGAGGGATAAGTTTCTAGAAAAATTATTGAATTGTAGGCTATTGTATAAATTGGTCAAGTTTATTAGATTATAACATATTAATGATATGATTGTAGGATAGTGAGATTGTCCTTCAATGTTTCTTCTTCTCACTTGGTAGGGGTTTTGTTGTTCTTATAAGCTCTTCTTTTATATAAAAATCCCTATAAACTTGATTTAATTAACACTTTTCTGATTTACATAGGGTTTAGATCTCGTATTCATAAACTTGTAAAATCCTCCCTTTTACCAAAATTACTATAACATGTATGTACTAGTTTACTTGAAGGTAGATCTAGATCTTTGTTTACTAGTTCTATGAGAAATAACTAAAAGAGTCAATGTTGATATCCTAAATTTGAAGAAAGTATATTTTATCTCTTTTTGATGAATTGTCATTTTGGCTCAATCAACAAATCATTTTAGCCATTAATCTATGAATTACCATTTTGGTAGCTCAGTAAAATTTCACTTAGGGAAATTTAATTAACCTACAATAAATCACTATCTTTTAGATTTTAGTGAAGTTTTTTCATTATCTATTTTATCAACAAATCATGGAGTTTTGATGAGTTGATGGATTGAGCACTTGAAAGATTTTGGAGCATTTTTTTTACTTTTTTGGTGAATTGCTAATTAATAAATAAAGTGAAAATTTAGAGTAGTTTTTTGGTGAATCGTTGAGGCTTATGATGAATCACTTATTCATACACAAAATAATTTTTTAAATTTTAGTTTTTTTAGAAGCAAATCAGAAAATCCTACAAACCTAATGAATCTAAATTCTCTTAGAAAATGCACCTTGCATGCAAAGTACCAAATCTAAGTAAAAATTGAATTCATTAAAAATAGAGTCTCCAAGTATAGATATTCAATAAATATTAGTAAATCTAAAAGATAATATAAGGAACCCTTGAATACTCACGTTAAAATGATGGACCTAGTCAATTTTAGAAGTGCATATAAAAATTATTTCTAGATTTTGTTAGATCTTAGAGTTTTATTAAATTTATTTTATGGATTTGATGATATATTGTGTGGATCTCTCTAGGCTTGAAATTTTAGGCCCTAAAAATATAGCTCCTTATGATTCCAAATGGTCCTACCTAGTCAATGTATGGATTAATAAACAAGTGTGCCATAAATTGTTCAATTTTAAAACATATCTTCTTATAATGGCATCCAAGTAACATAGCCAACATTGGAAGAGAGGGTTTTACTTCTTTCAACCTCTATAGATGGTCAACTTGTTAATCCAATAAACTAGTCTCGGTATTTTTGGTGAAAAGGAAAATAGATAAAGTAAAATACAATCGAGTGATAAGGTTGCTTCAACATGTAAATCCTCCATTGAAATATTTTAAGGATAGGTTGCTTCAGCATGTAAATCCTTGAACAATCCTATAATAAATCTTGATAAGGTTGTTTTGTTATGGTTAAACAATTTAGCATAATGGGATCTAAATATTATCCTAAATTTACTTTCTACTTTTGCCAATGGTTATTAATGATGTATATTTTTTGTTCTATATTTCATGTGTGAGATCCTAATAGAAGCCCCTTTGGATTAACCCAAAAAAGGAATCATTTTTCCTTAGAAGAACATCATTTAATATGAATTCTATACATAACTATTAACCAATAGCTCAATCAAAGTTATTACCAAATGTTTTAAGTCATATCTAAGAATTACAAAGACATCAAATAAGTAAATAGATAGAATAGGCTTACACAGTCAAACATTGATTTAATGCTCTTCACAACTCATTTGATTTACATATTTATTTTATCTGAATTAATCTTGCTACAAGATTTGGTTATTGAAAAATTTAAACATTCAAATTTAAATTGCCAACATTGGAAAAGCATTTTTCAATAAATTCAAATAAGTTATTAATTTAATATCATAACTTAGATATGCATATAAATCAAATGATGTAACAACCCACTCACCTGGTTGCCTGATAAAAGAACAATCAGAAACCAATTTTTTTTTAAATGTTTTATTTCTCTGCCTAGAAAAGTATTTATACCAAAATAAGTTTGATATTATATTTTCACATCAGTAGTCATCCCTTGATTTTTTTTTACATTATCAACAATATACCATAGGCACAAAAAGCCACTTTTGGGTTCAATACTGTTGCGGCCAATCACCCAAATGGACGAGATTAGTTAAATCTCGTAAACTTACTATTTAGTGGTAACCGTTTTCTCATTTATCGTTTGCTTTTTCCAGCATGAGGATCGAACCGTGACTAGATTTATCCTCTAGGGCCCATAACACCTAGAGGGGAATGCTTATATTACCTTACCTTCACACAATGTACATTCGACATTCTAGTTGAATCATCTAAACTCGGTGTGGAAATGACTAGCGTAATTATGCCTTAGTGATTGACTAGAGTATCCCTATATCCTGGAAGTAGTCAGTGCCATGTCAATTCTCTGATATTGGACTTCATCACACTATACCATCGTAACTCATAGGGATATGTCCCATACCAAACCCTATGGCCAAACTTGATAAAGTTTGACGATAAAGGTATTTATCTTAGTGCATTCTTGGAAGCAACCCAAAAAAGTGTCTCATATCACCTTATCATTCTGATATGACCTAGTCATTCAATGACCAATTTTTCCAGTCGATAGTTGCCCCAAGTCAGTGGTGTGCCTTCCTGCACCCCAATAATCAATAATCGCAGATGAATGTTTGAGTCAATTTTAAGTCAAGTTCCTATGGATATTAATATTTCATTTAGTATACATTTTCCCATCAATCATTTAGGATATCTTAAGTTGGTACTTCTTCTAGAAGTAATTTTATTTTAAAAATAATATGGTGAACAACTCTCTTGCAAAGGTTTTCTATTTATCTAATTACAATAAGGAACTATTATTTATCTAAACTGTAGATTATTGCCCAAAAATAGATTATAATAAATCATTTTAGAGACCTATGGTCACACTTGTTCCTCATGGATAGTAAACTTTCCTCACCTAGTGAGTTGACTTCTAACAAAGTCTATTCTCTTATTAAAATGGTGTGTTCATTTAACTACCATAAAATGTTTCTCCTTCTTTTATTTCATACGCAAAAGCTTCTCCTATTACCTAAGAGCAAGCATAATAATCTCAATCGAACATCTATTTACAACGTCGATAACCAATTCCTGAAAATAAAACTAAAACTTTGGCAACTCTCTTAGGTATCATTTGCCTACAAGATAATATGGAATAACATAATATTATATCCCAATATTTACCAAAGCTTTCTCATTATTATATTGAATTATATCTTAGATATGCATGAAGAAACGACTTTAAAAAGTAATACTTGGAAATCATTCAGATAACAAAGTATATTCAACTCATTCTTAAACACATCTTCAGATCATTGATACATATACAATTCTGTCATAATATAAAATAACTCAATTCAAAGAAGGTTTCTTAAATTCTATAATACAAAATGGCTCTAACCTTGGGTTTCCCTTTCCACATTTATAGGAGAGATATTCTTAAATGATATTCATTTACAACTAGCTCTACTCGCCATAAAGAGCACTATCACTGCAACACGCTGGTCAACTGTACAAACTCTATCAATTGGACCTTCATTCATAAATAGTTTATAAATACTTTTCAGATAAGAGTTTCGCAAACATGTTGAGGTTTGATGCTACCACAACATAGGTTCAAACTGATAATCTATGTTCAAAATGTTCTCATGATGCCCAATACTTTCTCACAGAATTAATATCGCACCAGAACTCAAACAGAGCCGTCAAGGATCAGATACGGCTCATGATATGCTCATGCAACTAACATGCACATAAATTTATTTAATTCTCACATAATGCATTGGAACTTCTCTAATCCTCTTACTCGAGATCTGCACAAGATTTTTTTGCTTCATTTATAAAACAACAACAAATTACGTTTCCAATTTAAAATAGATAAAGGTTTCATTTTACGCTTCTACCAACAATAGAATTATGCTCACAACATCAATGCAGAATCAATAACAATTTTCAAAATACAAATTGTATTACACTGCAACAAATAATTATTCAACTACAACAAATCTTTAAATAAGAAAAATAGAGTACCATTGCCATCGTTTTCCAGTAATCATGACAGAGTTTTTCCAAACAAACTCATGTCACACATTCAACTATCACATATATAGTTTTATAGACCATGCCTTCATTTTCCACCAATCATGACAATGTTTTTCCAACAAACTCATGTCACACAATCATTTGTCACATATATTTTTTTATAAACCAAACAAAGTTATACCAGTAATTACACCATCACAAACCAATGACTTCGTTATCACACGCCAGCGAACTCATCATCACATATCAAGAAAATATTGAAAACATTTTTATTGTAACAGAGTTAAGAGTAGTCAACATGTTTACTTGCTTTCCCATAATGGCAGCAAACCCCTTCATTGTTCTTTTGTGACGTCTCGGTTGCCAAGATCTTCTTTATGGATTTTCCTTCTTTTCTTCTCGTCTCCTCATTTCGTTTTCTCTATTCACCTTTCACCAGATTTTATCCCCCTATCTCCCTTCAACCGAATTCTTTAATGATCTATGATGGGTTACCTCCATTATCGGCTTACCATGACCACTACTAACAACAAGAGGATAGTTTCCACTAGCACCACAAATAATTATCTTATGGATTTCAAGTAATATTATATATATATATATATATATATATATATACTCAACAAAACATAAAGCTATAAATTATTTGGCGCCTTCAACAAATGTAGTAAGGTTGAGAATGCACTCTACTCTACATGGAGGTAATTTTAGCCAAACTTCCACGCATGCTGCCCACCATCAAACTATGCATGGAGGGCTAACTCCACTTTAACCTTTAATCATTATGACTTTTATTTAAAATACAAAAATGCAAAACTGTGTAACAACCATAATACATTTGCATAACGTTCTCTTTTTTCAAAAGCAAGATATAAAAATAATTGTCTTTCTCTAAATTTTCTCTACCTTTATAAAAATCACTTTTTCCTAAGATAATAAAAATATAAAGGTAAGCATTTTCAAAGCTATATTCAAACCATCCAAAGGTGACTCTCAATATTATAACATCTTCTCTACCACCCTTAACCACACAAGCCAATAATGGAACATTTCAAAACAATAGGCATACACACACTCATGTCTCAACAAACAAACAACCACATGCCTTATCAAACTTGTGGCTCCCATCATCATTGCCACCATCAAATATTTCTCATTCATTGCCAACATGCAATATTCAAACCAATTCAAATCTCACAAAGATGCAATTTATAATGCACCTAAATCATATGCAAATATGATTTTCCATGTGCTCGCAAGCCAAATCATCACTTCCCCATTTCCGCTGACTTACCTCCTCTCATTGTCATCTGGTAACTGACCTGCACTCACAGAGGCTATTAGGATTACCTTGTTTCACAAGAAAAGATAAATATATACATATTTAATTCATTTTCATTAGCCGTGCAAGGAGGGTCGTTACAAATAAAATGTTGAAAGTGCAATCTAACTTATGGTAAATGCTAGCATTGTATGATGCAATCTTGTATAGGCCTAAGGGAAATCATTGTACAAATGTATTTAGTCTATTACATTATTTTATCATGTAAGCCCTATGGGACAATTAACCTAAATATGGTTAAACCCACCTTATAACTTGTAATTAGCCTAAAAATCTCTTATTAAATAAAGTTAGGTCAACTTAACTTATGTAATTGGGGTTTTTGGTATTGGTATAAATATCTCCCACCACTCCATCTATTGCATCAAAGTATTGTGATCCTTAATCACAGATAATGCAATATTTATTTATGGTGATTATGGGCACCACAATTTGTGTCTCTCACTTTTCTTTTTTGTTCTTTTGTGATTTTTGTATAATATTTAAGTGAATGGATTGCTTTTGTTCATTTTTGATATAGGTGTGAATTCTCACATGGTATTAGAGTAGGTATGGAGTTGTGTTACTTGGTTACATAGAAATACCATTTATAGCCTCCAATCTTTCTTTCGAATTCTAGGATAATTTCCTCCTTGAAGCTTCATAAGTCATTTCTACATAAGGGACAAAATTAAAATTTTAACCTATTTTTATCATTCATTCTTCTAAGAGTATTGAAGAAAATTGTATTGTTTATTCCAAAATAAGGCTTCAGAATTCAAAACTAGAAGGATTACAATCTTTTTTTGCTGAAGAATGTTAAATACATATGCTCAAGAATGCTAAAATTCAAAATCCAATTAAGGTTGTTTTGCATATGCAATTTTTAAATTTGATTAAGGGTTGCTTTGTGCCCTTAATCCTTGGCTTGGTGACCTCGTAAATTTAAGCATACAACACCCTTATTCAAGGAGAAGGGACATGCTCTTATGTAGTAGACAGGGTAGCCATTGTGATAAGAAGAGCACTCCATAATTTATTGGCTCACCAAGATCTCAATTTCAAATCCCTATGTGTGTTGATTTCATTCAAAAGGGATATGATTGTTTGGATATAAGATAAATAGGATTAGTGCAAGTTCTAAATCCATTAATTCCATCCCAACTATTGGTGTCATGTGGTGGTTTATGTTGGGAATGGAAAATAGAAGGGCCTAGGAATGAATCACTTTAGCCTTCCCTTTTTGCAATAGTTAGGCAAGGTTATTTCTTTCCATGGAGGTACAAACACTCACGACATCACCACACATAATGGTAGAATGGTTAGGAGGAAGCTCTATGGAAGAGGAGGATGCATGTTTGAACCACACATTGGTTGATTATTTTATTGTTGATGGAGAGTAATTTGTATGGAGAGGATTTGCATTCCCTTCCCAAAGGTATGCTTGAAGAGTTGGCTAGCACAATGTACATAGTGCCTAAGAGATCATAATTTGAGCCTCTCTTATGATTCACACTTATTTTACAAAGAAAAATTGTTTTTGACTGATGTGGCAATCAACATAGCTAATTTTAGCACCACATACAATCAATTTTTACATATATATATCTCTTCAACCAATAACAAAGCAACATGTATCACAATCATAGTCAATACAATAGCATAAT
The DNA here is from genome assembly GCA_028583015.1 of Wollemia nobilis. NCBI lineage: Eukaryota > Viridiplantae > Streptophyta > Pinopsida > Araucariales > Araucariaceae > Wollemia > Wollemia nobilis. The sequence goes on from JAQPPZ010015100.1 coordinate 16,421,806, forward strand.
GGTTCTCACATGGTGAAAAATAGATTACCAACACTTACAAATTCATGTATGATAAGTGACGAGTTACAATTGGACATTATTTTTCTAAGGTTTATGAGGTTATTTTTCAATTTTTGACGGATATTATGACAAAACTTTTAAAGGCCATAAATTTTGCATATAGAAGCATTTTGAGCCTATTTTTTTTTAAATCACATAATTTTTTGAGTACTTTGCATTGGTGACATCAATTTAAGGACCTAGTATAGCATTAGGTACCAATTTTTTTAAGATAGTCCTCAAATCCTATCACCCTATTTTTAAAGGGTAAATTTACCATAAGTTATGTGATCAAAATATTTGGTCTTCATTTATAGAAGATACATTTGGATTTATGATAATTGCAACAGTTTTTTAGTCTTTTGGAGGCATACAAGAACAAGATTCAAAATATGCTTTAGTCAATCCCTCTTCTTCCTTTGGGTTATTGATTTAGCTTATTCATGAAAATCTAATCTTTCATGATCTTTCCTTTCTTCTATCCTTTGTCTAGATGCTCTTAGAATTTTGTAATGGCATTTCTCATAAATAGGTTCATAAAAAGCCTTTTTTGGTGACAAAAATTAGGTGGCCCAAGGGCAAGTTGAAGTTTCCAAACAAGGTGATGTATGTTGTAAAAGGGAAAGCTATGATCATAATCCTTACATTATGCAACTATGAAATGTTGGAGCAACTAATTAGAGAGAGTGCTCTTTGATTATCTTTCCTCACATGAAGTCTTCACAGAAGTGTTCTTTGGATAGATGCAAGAGTGTCTAATATTGGTAGTGATAACTACAATCTAGACTAAGGAGATTCTTGTGCAGAAATATTTTTGCATCAACATATTTCTAGCTAATGACATGGATCCAAATAAGTCTTCCTCAAGGACTAAGACCCATTAGAGCATCCATTATAGGGGGAGGGGGAAGGGGAAAGATATTATTGTCACTAATATCTTCTCTCTATTTTGTTATGTAGGACCTATAAGTTGTGGTTAACCTAGTTATGGTTAAACCCACAATATAACATGTAATTAACCTAAATCCCTCTTATTATGTTATCATAGGTTAACTTATGTAATTGGGGTTTTGGTATTGGTATAAATACCCCCACCACTGCATCCATTGCATATAAGTGTTATGATCCTTATCCAAAATTAACATAGTGATTATTTATGGTGCTCAAGGACACCCATAATGTTTGTCTCTCACTTTTTTTTTTGTTCTTTTAAGCTTTCTATATAAGATTTGAGTGAATGAATTGATTTTATTCATTTCTAGAAATAGATGTGAATTCTAACATTAAAAGAGTAAGGATTAAGTATAAGTATGTTCTTTTAAGGTCCATAATGTTTTCACGTGGACCAAAATGTATTTACACAATGAAAGTTCTACGTTTAATGTTTGTTGTAGAAACAAAGTTTTATGTTTAGAACTTGTACAAATACATGATGGAATAATAATAAGACAACCATAAAATTGGGTATATAACTTTTTCCATATTGATTTAAGGAGTTAGCCATGATAAACACAATACTACAATAAAGTTAATATGAAGGGTCGAATTAGACCTCTTTTTGGCTAAAATTTGATGTCAGTTTTAGGAGTCAAAAACCATAGGTTTACTATATATAGATGGGGAGGTATGTCATCATGCTAGGTTGTCAACTCTATTCTCCACCAAATTTGAACCTATACCTCTTATCTAGAGTCCACAATCATTCATGGTCCATTCATTGGACAAAACAACTTTTCAAGTCATTGACACAGTACTTGTTCATCTCCAACCTTTCAAACAAGCAACACTAAAACAAATAAATTAAAAAATAAAATAAATTAGAACTTCAACCAAAATTTACAACCCATATCAACATAGATCTAACATAGATAAATTAGCTTATGCTTAAGATGGAGTTAACTTATGCTTTAAGGTAAAAATACCTAGTGTGTTTTATGTTCCATATTTCGAAAGCACTTTGGACTTAATGTATTCATATAACAAAATTACCTATCAATATTGTATTTTATAGGTCAAATCAATGCATCTTAGTCTCATATATCCATCCATGGATTATTGCCCCATCAACTAGGAAAGTGGATAAATTATAAATAACATTATAAATTCAACCTAAAAAATAAAAAATAAAAATAAAATATAAATATAAATATAAAATTATTTTTTAATTTTATAAAACAATTAATTTTAAAAAAATAAAATTAAATGATTTTGTTATGGACATTTATTAAAAATAAATACAAATATAAAATAATTTTTTGATCTTATAAAAAAATTAAGTTTTAAAAATAAAATTAAATGATTTTGTTATGGATATGTATTAAAAGAGGGTCTTGAACGAGGGATATACTGTGCATAAAGCAAAAATATAAATAAATGTGGGGGACAACACAATGGTTTGGGCTTTGACTCTTGTTCGAAAGGTCCAAGGTTCAAACTATGGCGTGGGTGAGTGTGTGAGGGGGTGGGTGTGTGTTCATCAAAAAAATAAAATAAATAAATAAACAAAAAATATAATAGGCCTGATATGCCACCTAGTTAATGTAAAGTAGTATTTACTATTCACATGCCAATGACGACTATATGGGAAGATCCTCCTAGAGGATGTTGTTTAGTTAATACATGTTTATCTAACCATAATTTGGCTAGTTGTGCATGGTGTATAACTCTATCCCTTTTGGATTTGAATCTTGGACCTTCTTTCTAAAGTTCTAAAGTTTTTGCAGTTAACAAATACTCTTAGAGGATGTTGTTTACTTAATACATGTTTATTTAACCATAATTTGGTTAGTTGAGCATGGTGTATAACTCCATCCCTTTTGGATTTGAATCTTGGACTTTTTTTTTTTTAAGTTTTAAAGCTTTCACAGTTAACAAACTCAATTAAGGTTACTCAATAAAAGTATGGATATATCTTAATCAAAGATCATTTTAAGATTTTTTGTTGTTAAACAGAGAAAAGTAAACCCCACTCGTATATTGCATCTTGAACGCATACATTTATTATCATAGGCTACCTTATTAATAAAAACTTCATACAATAATTTTGACTTAAATTATAAAATAAAATTCAATTTACTTTCACTTATAAGGATATCTCATTTACATAACACTGCACAAATCTTATTATCATCTCGGGAATATCTAGCAAGTTATTTTTGGTTTTGTGGATCCGAGGAAGATCTCGTAGATTTTCACTAGGATCTTGGATCTAGAAAAGGTCTTGTCTTGTTTATATGAAAGCTTGGATCTAAGAGGGTCCGACTTCAATTTTTAGATTTAAGTTTGAGGGAAATTTTGTTTGACTTCAAGAAAATCTCTTCTCCCTTGGAAATTTTTTTCCTAGTTAAAGCGGGAAATATCAAAAAATTTATTTATTTTTGACTAAATTCAAAAAAAAATTGACTTTAAAAGAAGCAGGTGTTTCCTGGTTCAGTAGGAATGTAAAATTTTGAATTTTGGATTTAAAGTGGAGTGGATGACTCCTTGTTCGGGCAAGAATATTTAAATTTTAAATTTTGGTTTATTTTGAAGTGGGTGTTCCCTTGTTTAGGCGGGAATCTTTAATTCTCTTGTTTTGATTTTAAAAGGTTCAGGTTTTCGTTTGCCAATGCGGTTCTCGAGTCTCTCTTCGTGATTACTGCCCTCGCTTGACTTTTTGTTGCTACTATTCGATTTGGATCCTGAGGATCTGAATGTTTCTTCTTGGATCTTGCTTTGGTTGTCGGATCCTATAGTATTTTTCTCTATTTTATTTTTGTGTTTCTCCTGCAGCTTCTTTTTAAAGCTCTATTGTTAAAGGTTCAAGGAACATTTCAAAACCCCTTCTTTGGTTTGTAAAAAGTTTGAGGACCTTTTCAAAACCTTTTCTTTCACTTACATAACACATTACTTGAATTTTTACCTAATTTTTTGCTTTTCCTAAGAATATTGCCAATAAAACAAAAATATTAAACATCTAAGATCAATAAATTAAATAATAAAACCAAATTTCTTTATTTTTAAAATTTTAATAATTACTTCTAGCCATTTTTTCCTCAACAATATTTTGCTTATTATTCTTATGTTATATTGGTGTCTTCTCCATTAATACTATTAGCAAAGTAAACAGCATAATATGGAACTAAATTTTCATGTTAACAACTGAATAAAAAGTATCATATGATCTTAAGTTGTCATCTCAATACAAATAAAAAATCAATTAAAAAATATATAACAACCAAATAATTTTTTATCAATATTTCCTATTCACAGATATTGAACATCTATGATCAATGAACTAAATAATAAAATCAAATTTCTTTATTTTTAAACTTTTAGTAATCACTTCCTATTCACAGATATTGAACATCTATGATCAATGAACTAAATAATAGAATCAAATTTCTTTATTTTTAAACTTTTAGTAATCACTTGTCGCCATTTTTTTCTCAACAATATTTAGCTTATTGTTTTTATGTTATGTTGGTGTCTTCTCCATTAATGCTATTAGCAAAGTAAACAACATAATATGGAACTAAATTTGCATGTTGGACGGCTGAATAAAAAGTATCATATGGTTTTATGCTGTATTTAAAAAATTAATAATTATATATATATATATATATATATATATATATATATATATATATATATTTTTTTTTTTATATATAAATCTGGATCAAGGCCGTGAGGTTAAACCTAGATCAAATGGCGTCTTTAGTGGTAGACCTCACACACATGATCGCCAAGTAATTTAACCGCTTTTCTGGCCTTTAAAGCAAAATGCTCCAAACCCTATCTAGACAAAAAGTTTATTTTCAGATAAATAGATAGGTATTAAACCTTGTTTGGAATTTGACTTTTTCCTATGATTTCCTTTCGGGGAAAAAGTTTATTTTGCATACAATCCCATGTGAAATCTTAATCCTGCTTTGAAACTGATTTTTCCCAGAAATTTTCCTTTTGGAAAAAGCAGTTGATAAACTCTGCTGATACACTATCAATAAGCATCATCTGCTGACTTTTCTGCATGCCTACATGATATGGAAAATGGAAAATTGGCCCATCCATGGCCTGTTACATCAGGAGCCATGGAGTCGTTGTATTGGACTAGAACATACAAGGGTGGAGGTCGTCATAGTGGAGTGCCAGAGACAGGCCAGTCAACAAGCAAGATTGTGCTACCAGACCATTTTGAAGGTTGGGTAACTTCTTTCAAGAAACCTCTGCCAAACTCCTAATTTGATTCCAACTCTGTTTTGGACATTTTTCAGGCTGTTGATCGAAAGTACACTTCCTATAGATAAGTATCTTACCAATATTGATTCCTTTCCCCCAAGAACTAATACTCTTGTCACTCTAGAAGCCTCCAGATGCTCTGTAAAAAAATCAGTTTAAAATTTACAGAGAGATACGCCTTGACGAAGGCCAATGTCCTTATTGAACTCAGCATAGATAATGCTGAATAGTATTTTTGTTCTCTTATGACTAGAGTCTAACATCCAATTAGTTCTGGAAACTGATAGAAGCCATATATTGCTTGAGGAGCTTACTGTAAACTACTAAAAGGTTTAAAATTGTAATTTAAAGAGAACATCCAGATGCAAATGTTTTTATTTTTTATATTTTTCATTCCTATGATTCTACTGTTGGGTCTTTGGAAAGCAAACGAAGAATGAAATACACTGCAATGAAAAGATTAACCAGACACAGAAAACACCAACAGCAGTAACAATAAGATAAAAGAATTCACAAACAAGATGACACAACAAATACCGTGGTTAGGCAATTGTGTCTACGTCCACAAAAAGATCAGATCCTTTCTTGAGAAGACAAATCAGCGATTACAGATTACAACTCTCTATCAAAACAGAGTCTCATCTCTTGTCATCACTCTTGTATATAATGCATACAGATTACACTTTTTTATAGACCTCTTTGCCCAGCATTTTAATCTTCACCAACGGTGGTAAAAGCAGAAACACTAAACAAAAGCGGTAACATATAAAAAAGAAACAAGAAATAAAGCAGAGTAACCGCTGGAGAGTATCTTCTCGAACACTTTCCTCTTATCCGCTAAATGGATAAGGAAGTCACATCCTCATCATGGGTTGGACCCATGGATTACGGCAACAATCTCCCCCTCCAGACCCATGAGGAGGGCTCCCCCATACTGGAGGCTTACACGACATTCATGCCTGCCAAAGATTTACACAATTTATGCTTTTCTTTTGGCACTGTCTTTGTCATCATGTCTGACGGATTCCGATTAGTATGAATTTTGTTAATCTTTACCAAACCATTTTCAAGGACATCTCTAATCCAATGATACCGCACATCAATGTGCTTGGTTATGTAGTGGAATGTAGCATTCTTGCTCAGATCAATGGCGCTTTGACTGTCACACTTAATCACGTACTCCTTTTGTTGCAAACCCAACTCCATAAGAAAATGTTTCAACCATAGCATCTCCTTACAGGCTTGTGTGGTAGCAATGTATTCTGCCTCTGTAGTCGAAAGTGCAACACATTTTTGCAACCTTGATTGCTAAGAGATGGCTTCTCCTGCAAAAGTAAACAAGTAACCAGAAGTAGACTTTCTGCTATCAAGATCTCCTGCCATATCTGCATTTGTATAGCCTTCCACCACAGGTGGTGAGTTTCCAAAACATAGGCAAACTTTAGAGGTGCCTCTTAGATACCTTAGGATCCATTTTACAGCTTCCCAATGTTGCTTGCCTGGATTTGCAAGATATCTGCTAACTACACTAGTAGCATGTGCTATGTCGGGCCTTGTGCACACTGTAGCATACATTAAGCTCCCTATAGCTGATGCATAGGGGATCTTTTCCATTTCTTTCTTTTCCTCATTGCTGGTTGGAGATGACTTGACACTAAACTTGAAGTGACTAGCTAATGGCGTACTCACAGGTTTGGCATTTTGCATTTTAAATCTTTCAAGTACCATCTCAACGTACTTTTTTTGTGATAGTCATATCTTCTTGTTCCTTCTATCATGCTTGATTGTCATGCCCAAAATTTGGTTTGCAGCCCCTAGGTCCTTCATTTCAAAGACCTTGTTCAACTCCTTCAACTTGTCAATCAGATTAGCATCTTGACCAACGATAAGCATATCATCAACATACAACAAAAGAATAATGAAGGAAGACTTTGCATATTTTTTGAATTAAACACAGTGGTCTGCAGTGGTTCTAATGAAGCCTTGATTCATTATAAAAGAGTCAAACTTTTTATACCATTGTCTTGGTGCTTGTTTTAACCGATATAAGCTCTTCTTCAACTTGCATACCATGTGCTCCTTGCCCTTTACTAGGAAACCTTCCGACTGCTCCATATATAGTTCTTCTTTTAGATCTCCATGTAAGAAAGTTGTTTTGACATCCAGCTACTCAATCTCTAAGTCTAGACTAGCAGCTAGGCCTAGGACAGTACGAATAGAAGACATCTTCACAACAGGAGAAAAAATTTCGTCAAAATCAACACCCTTTTTTTGCTCGAAACCTTTCACTACCAACCTTGCCTTATACCTCATATCATTTTTCAGCCTAAACACCCATTTGTTCTTTAAGTCTTTTCGCCCTTTCGGTAGCTCAACTAAATCATAAGTTTTGTTCTTATGCAAGGACTTAAGTTCTTCTTGCATAGCTTTATTCCATTTTTCTTTCTGCTCATGCATCATAGCTTCTTTAAAGCATTCTGGTTCACCACTTTTAGTGAGTGTGATATCCTCTGATGAAGGATATTTTATTGATGTTGTCCTGTCCCTTTGTGACCTTCTCAGCATAGGTGGTTCTTCTTGAGGAGGTTGCTCCCCCTGCTCAACATCACCATGCACATCATCATTACCATGTGCATCATCATCATCTGCTTGCTGATCCTCATCACCCAAACTTGATCTTCTTCATTTTGATCTTGGTGCCCTTCATTTTCATGGATGGGTAAAGGAGCTTGTGTTTTTGGTAGCTCATCTACAACTCTCTTTGGTTGTTCTTCTTTGTCAAAATCAGAATATGTTTGGTTTTCACGAAAAACCACATCTCGGCTTCTATGCAACTTCTTGGCCTTGGGATCCCATAACCTGTACCCAAACTCATCACCTCCATAACCCAGAAATATACATTGGATTGCTTTGTCATCTAGCTTGCTTTGCTGCTTCTTAGGTACATGTATGAAAGCCTTGCATCCAAAGACTTTCAAATGTGAATAAGATACCTCCTTGCTGGTCCACACTCTTTCTAGCACATCGCCTTCCAATGGAGCTTAAGGAGATAAATTTATCAAATAGCAAGCTGTACTCATGGCTTTACCCCAAAACTCCTTTGATAACTTAGCTGAAGAAAGCATGCTTCTAATCTTTTCAACTATGGTGCGGTTCATCATTTCTGCAACACCATTGTGTTGTGGCGTGTAAGGGACAGTCTTCACATGTCTTATCCTATGCCCTACACAATATTCCTCGAATCTCTTTGAGGTGTACTCTCCACCATTATCTGTACGAAGTAATTTCAAGGACTTGGAGGTCTGCCTTTCAACCATAACATGAAACCTTTGTAAAATTTCGAACACTTGATCTTTGCTCTGCATGATAAAGATCCAAACTTTCCTGGATGCATCATCAATAAAAGCAACAAAGTACAAAGCACCACCAAGAGTTTTCATGCTCATAGGGCCACATACATCAAAATAAACTAGATCAAGAATCTCAGTTTTTCGTTTGGCCTTAGCATGTGAAAAAGAAACTCTATGATGTTTTCCTACTAAACAATGATCACACGGAGCCAATGACGTACCTTTGAGATTTGGAAGAGAATTCCTCTTCACCAAAGTCTCCAAACCTTTTTCACTCATGTGACCGAGTCGTCGATGCCACAGATCAGATAGAGATTCATCAGAAATAGTGTTCACCTCGCCTTTGGATAACTGGGCTTCGGTCCTATGGAGAGAGCAACACTTCTTTCCTCTTGCCACAACGAGAGAGCCCTTTTTCAGCTTCCACAATCCATTGCCAAACTGTGTCTCATACCCTTCGTCATCAAGCTTTCCAGTTGAGATGAGATTCAACCTGAGATCTGGAACATGCCTCACATCCTTGAGGACCAGCTTATAACCAACATTGGTTGTGATGCAAACATCACCCATTCCAACAATTTTTGACACTCCATTATTTCCCATTCTTACTGAACCAAAGTCTCCTGACTTGTACGTGATAAAGAAATCGTTATTTGAAGTGGTATGGAAGGACGCTCATGAGTCAACCACCTAGTATGAATCTTCACACGCTACACTAATACAGTCTTCACCACACATCGAGAATATTAGGACATCACTGGATGCAACTGCAGTGGTTTCTTGATGTTCTTTATTTTCATCACCAGATTTCCCTTCCTTTTGATCTCTTTTAAGCTTCCTGCACTCCCTCTTCATGTGCCCGGGCTTCTTGCAGTAGTAGCAGGTTATTCCTTTTCTTGATTTGGATCTCCCTTTTGATTTGCCTCGATTGTTATCTCCTCGATTCTTTGGTCTTCCCCATTCTTCAGCAACCAATGCATGTGAGGGGGAGGAATTTGAGGATTTTCTCCTCACTTCTTTATTCAACAAACTGCCTGTAACTTGACTCATGGTAACAACTCCATTGGGTGCCGAGTTACTTAGGGATACAACAAGAGTCTCCGAGCTATCAGGCAGTGAGCTTAGCAACAACAGTGCTTGCAGCTCATCATCCAGTACTATCTTCATAGCTGCTAGCTGATTTACAATGCTCTGCATCTCATTTAAGTGCTCTGCAACCGACCCATTTTATTTAAACTTCAAGTTTACCATCTTTCTGATCTGAAACGCCTTGTTTTCAACTGTCTCTCTCTCATACAGGTCATGCAATTTCTTCCATAAAGGGTTTGCACTGGTTTCTGTCTCCATATGGTGGAACACAATATCATCCAACCATTGACGGATGCAAGCAGTTGCTTTCCGGTCCATCTTCATCCAATCCTCAGCGGATATGGCGTCTGGCTTCTGATCTACTTCAATCGGCAGGTTGAGGTCCCTCGAATAAAGAATATCTTCCATCTTGGCTTTCCATATTAACCAGTTGTTGCCATCTAAGCTAACCATCCGAGTGGAGGTGTTTGCCTCCATCTTTGATCCACACACAAGTGAACCAGGCTGGCTCTGATACCAGTTGTGGGGTCTTTGGAAAGCAAATGAAGAATGAAATACTCTGCAATGAAAAGATTAACCAGACACAGAAAACACCAACAGCAGCAACAATAAGATAAGAGAATTCACAAACAAGATGACACAACAAATACCGTGGTTCGGCAATTGTGCCTACGTCCACAAAAAGATCAGATCCTTTCTTGAGAAGACAAATCAGCAATCACAGATTACAACTCTTTGTCAAAACAGAGTCTCATCTCTTGTCATCACTCTTGTCTACAATGCATACAGATTACACTTTTTTTATAGACCTCTCTGCCCAGCGTTTTAATCTTCACCAGCGGTGGTAAAAGCAAAAACACTAAACAAAAGCGGCAACATAAAAAAAAAAAACAGAAAATAAAGCATAGTAACCGCTGGAGAGTATCTTCTCGAACACTTTCCTCTTATCCGCTAAATGGATAAGGAAGTCACATCCTCATCATGGGCTGGACCCATGGATTACGGCAACATCTACAATGGGGAAAGAAATGTTTGTTAAACTGCTGTGACCATGACAAAGGCTGCTGATTTATAAAATGCAGCACCAATAGTCCTAAACTGTTTTAGACAAGAATGAGTTGGCCATCATTAACCAATTGCGGTAGTGGCAATGGTCAATGGAAATAAGCCTGTGGAATGAAAAATATTTTTATGATATTAACAGATGTAGAATTGCACTGGTGTCAACAATTTTCAACAGCATTAAATTCCCTCAAGGTTTGAGGAATTGTAGCTCCTGAATCTATGGGACATTTGGCTAGGTTGTAGGGAGCAGTATAGGTTGTAGGGAGCAGCATTGGTCTCATCATCAAGCTTACTGATTGGTGATGGCAATGGCAAGAGTGCACTCAAGAATGCCATAAAAGTAAACAAGAATGTGATTGCAGTTCCAAAGAAGTACGACCCAAATTCAATAGGCTAACTTATGTAAATTAGAAAGAAGTGGGGCCTATGCTTACATAGTTGTAGCATCAAAAATTGTGAATTCCACACCATGCACATGGAATTCCATGTCCATCCCAGAACTAGCACCATTTATTACATGCTCTTCGCATATTCTACTTACCAAGTGTGCTGTGTTCAATATTGGTGCTTTTAATCCTTGATGGTCATTTTTTACCATCTTCCCATATACACAAGTAGAAGAACAAATTTAATTCTCTCCAAAGAGTAGCAGATGATGCCGGTACTGTTCACTCAAAGATTTTAAAGCTTACAACAGTAGATTTGGATATCTTATAGTAGTATCACAATAGTATGCTGTGAGTTCCGTTGAAATTCTTCACAGTGGTTTGGTGTGAGTTCTCTTCAAGATTTCTCAAGCTTAAAACAGTATTCTATTGTACATTCTCTTGAAGATTTTATCAACTAATTTCTGAAATTAAGTCAGAAGTTTGTAGGAAGACAATTGAGGGCTCTCCAAATTTTTAATAACAGATCTGATACATGATTAACAACATTTCAGCTTGTAGCAAGAATTAGTGTTGAGATTAATAACACCTTCTGGAAGAGGTGAGAATTCCTCAAAATTCTCAGTCAGTCATCAGGTGCGAGCTCTCTCAGAGTTGAGCAAGACCTTTGCCTGAATACAGCTTAAGGTTCACCAACTTTATCACATGAGATATTGGAGAGTTTCTGCAGATTGTAGAAGCATCTAACTTTCAGATTTGTAAGACTTCTGGAAAAAAAGACAGTTCCTCAAGTAGGTCACAATAGTGCAGTTTGAGTCCTCTTAAGGATTACATGTAGTATAATTGCAGTAATTGAGTAATTCTTGCAGGAAGTCGATTAAAGTGTCTCCAATTTTCTTATATGGAACATACTTCAAACGGTTTGAAGTTTGTTGCAGCTCTAAACATTTAGATTAATTGGACGTGCTGGAAGAGCAAGCAGTGCCGCAGGCTACTCACGGTAGCCTAGAGCAGTTTTTCTGAATGACTGGATCACATCTACTTGCGGAGTTGGGTAAGACAGACTTCTGCAGGAAGACAAAAAGAGCGAATTTTTTATATGATACATTGTCGAGATTTTTTCCATTTTGTAGCAGCCTGATAAAAGCTTTTCGGAAGGAGGCTGTTCCTCAAGTTCTACATTCTTATTTGCCTCTAAATTTACCAAGGATTTTAGTTGACTGAAATTTGCCGGAAAACTCAATAACAAATTATTGCTGATGTGAAAATTTTCACGTTGACAAGATTTGCAAAACTTTAAGGAAGCCTACTTAAATAGTAGCTATTAAATGACTCCTCTAGGTAACGTTCTCCAACTTCATTAGGAAGATCTGTAAGTTTAGTGCCATTCATATGAAAATAATAGTGAGTCTGTCTGTTGATTTAGACGTTAAAAGAAACTTCAAAATTTAAAAAGCAAGATGATTCATCATTTCTTTGTTTCAACTATATGGAAGACAAAACATAGCTTTGGGTACCTATATATGGAAGAAAAAGCGTTACTATGTTCTACTCTGATTAAAAACCATGCATTGATTTTTACAAGGCAAAAATTATATCTGTCGATTTGCAAACAATTTTTTTTCCTTCTTTTATTACAAGTAAATAAAACTACCTTTAAAAATAATTTGAACTCCAATTCACATTCAAACAAAAGGATATATCTTACACTTGTGAGTTATATTTATTTTAAGATGTAGACCCCAAACAAAAAAAATCGAAAGTATGGATCGATGCCCAAGAATCTACTTGGTAAAGCTTCCAAGATTCAAGTTCCCTTTTCACGTTCGTCCTTAGACACTCGGCATTTTCCTGATTATAAGAAAGAAACTTATTTGTAAATTATACATTCTTTTATGTTAAATTTCCTTTCAATCTAATTAAATAAATAAATACCTAAATAAATAAAATCCTAAAAGCTATGGGAGAAAGGTGAATAGACTGCCTTTGCCAAAGTTATTAGACTAATTATATGCTCAACACCACAGCTTACCATGCTTACCAGGGTTCTGCCAGCATTGAATGATTTTTCAGGATGATTCTTTTATGTTAAATTTCCTTTAAATCTGATTAAATAAATAAAAACCTAAAAGCCTATGAGAGAGGTGGATAGACTGCCTTTGCCAAAGTTATTAGACTAATTATATGCTCTTGACACCACAGCTTACCATGCTTACCTGGCTTCTGCCGGGATTGAAAGGTTTTTCAGGATGATTCTACTTCCAAGATCCCCTAAATGTTCATGCATCCAAAAATAGCAAAATACTGATCGGCTTTGTCATCTCGATATTCATTCTTTGTAACCTGCGTATTCACCCCTCCCCCCAACTTCCAATCCCAAACTGCATATATGTATAGGTAATTACATACTCGTTTTGTCTAATAAGTTTAAGATAAGTAGTGGGAAGCAAAGAAGTTTTTCAATCTTTTGAATAAATATGTTATAGAGCCATGAAAACACCTGAAAATAGAGGTCAACCTTATAACAATTTATCAACCTATGTGAAGTAGCCATAAACCTAAGGTCAGAATATAACCATATTATTGTTTCAAGCCCACCCTTATGTTTTCTTTGGGTTTTCATACCCAACTCTCTGGATTTTTGTCAGGGCATCCCTCTAATATCTGTGGTCCTTTTTTTTCCAAGATAGGTGTTCATAAGCATTTACATTACTCTGTCATATATTCATAGACGACTTCTAGGTTGGCCTCATTAAAGACATTCCTGGTAAATAACTCCACTCATTTATTTTGATTAAATAGTTCCATATGATAGGTATATCAGTTTGTCTACACTCCACTAGCTGCATTTGCTAAGTTGTATACATGATTCAGTGAGCTGCTTCATAGCAATCATCATGAAGAGCATCTAGCTGCTTTTCTCTTCAATACCAATGTAAAATAAACAATGCTGTTATACATGCCAAATAATTTTTATTGTTAAAACTTTACATTGGTGGATACCTTGACAATCTTTATTTGTAAATTTCTAAAGCCTTTAAAACCTTCCCCCGTCAGGGCTCAAACAATGAATAGATACTTAAAACAACGATGAATGGTCTTAACTCTTACCAACACCCCATAACCCAAATGCCAACAATCAGACAGCTGTCATCTATTTCCAGAAACGTGTTTGCCTCCTCAATTTAACATTTGGAGACCTATAGGGCATTTGACAATAAACACTAACAATTCAATATGCTGATAAGATCTGTAACACTGCAGTTGGTAATCATTTATTCATACCTGCACTATAGCACAATAACAGGTAAAATAAATATAATTATATTTATGATCTCCTTGCAATTGAGAATTTTTATAACATCGGTACTCTATGAGTCTATATAATCTACTGACTTAAAAGAAGCAAAAGAGAAGAAAGATGATATTGTTTTCTACACCACTTAGAAGGTAAAGTCTATAGAGAAGGGTCCATGGACGAGAGTTACCACTTCAATTTTGAAGTCTCAAATGGTGGCCTGATGAAAGGTGACAAGAAAGAGAGAACACAAAATACGATATCTCCCAAAAAGACATGGGAAAACTGATTAAAGGTATGCCGTAACAATGTACCATTTTTTAATTTAAACATTTGACTACGGCTGCCGAAAACAGTAATAAATAGACCGAAGTAGAGATAATGATCCTAAAAGCAATTCCACTGTGTAACGATTTAGGCCTCAATTATAACTAATCTAAGAAAAGCCTTCACTTCCACTCATTAACATTCCACTCCAGCAGCCAGGCCTCCTCTATCTCTCCAGATAGATTAGCATATAAATTAAAAAAAAGGTGAGGCTCACTGCAAGTCCTGAAGAAATTTCAACTGCGGGTCGCTCACTAACTTCAGCGAGACCCGAGATCCGAGATCGCTCGCTAGCCGGGCGACTCCGGGAGTCGCTCGCTGGCTGGAGCGAGATCCGGGCTCGTTCGCTGGCAGGGCGACTCTGGGAGTCACACGCTGGCTGGAGCGATCCCTGAGATCGCTCGCTGGCCAAGCGACTCTCGAAGTAGCTCGTTGGCCGAAAGACTTACAGAGTCGCTCGTTGGCTAGAGCGACTCTCTGAATCGCTCGTTGGCTGACTGAGCGATCCACGAGATCGCTCGTAGTCCGGGCGACTCTTTAGTTCGCTTGCTGGCGGGAGCGAGATCTTGGATCAAATGCTGAGCGAATCTGATCTTCGCTCGCTCACCGAAACCAGCGAGAAAGAGAAAGACACGGCAAAAGATTATAAGGAGGAAGCTTGCAACTTAAAAAACGTGACCAGAGATTCGCTAATTCACATATCAACTCAAACGATGAAGATTTCAATTAAAACATGCCCTGAGTGGAATTTCAACACAGAAAAACAAACGCAGATTTTATTAACAAAAGGCAGTCAAATTACATAATTTCCTCCACATAGGGGTTTACAGTCATCTGCATAGAAATGCAGGATAAAAACAAAATAAAGGGATCCCGAAACTGCTGTTCGGTCTTGCATACTCTCTGCTACTGCTCACTCTTCTCCCTTGTTGTTGTACTGCCCCTCTGCACACAATGTTCTCCCCGCTCTTCTGCTCTCTCTCTTCTACTGATCAAAATGCCAAATGAAACAATATATATATGGTTGGGCTTAGAAGACAAAGGCGGTAAACCACTCAACAACCCGCACGCGGGAAAATAACTGCGACGTCAAATAAGGTTTGGTTGGTGGGAAACCTCTTTATCGCTGCTCTTGGCGTGCGATTCCTGGAATTGTTCCTTTTTTGAGCGCAGTGAGCGAGCGATTCCAAGAATCGCTCGTCTTTGGAGCGACTTTCGACGGTCTGCGAAATCAGGTTTATATTTCTAACACCCTCATTTAAACTTGTTTTCTCAAAGACTTTGACGCCCAACCTTTCACGTAGTTTGCTGAAATCCTCCTCCTTCAAAGGTTTTGTGAATATGTCAGCTACCTGCTCCTTGGACCTGCAAAACAGTAGCTGAACTTCGCCCAACTTCACCAGCTCTCTGATGAAGTTATACCTGATGGATGTGCTTCATATGGCCATGAAACACTGGATCATTTGACAGTGCTATGGCAGAATTGTTGTCACAAAAAATTATTTTTGCCCCTTTCGGTGGATAATTCAGCTCACTCAAGACTCTTTGTAGCCATACTGCTTGGCATGCGGTTGACGTGGCGGTAACATATTCGGCCTCAGCAAAGGGTATGCGCAATTTGAAGGTATTGACTTCGAGGAAACCTTTGCACCTATGGCCAGACTAGAGGCAATTAGAATGTTTCTTGTTTTAGCAGTTTACAAGAATTTCAAAGTTTATCAAATAGATGTGAAATCCACATTTTTGAATGGGAAACTTGAAGAAGGGGTTTATATTGAGCAGCCAGACGATTTTTAGCTTGGTGATGATACCAACTTGGTTTGCAAGTTGAAGAAAGCTTTATATGGCTTAAAACAGGTACCCCGGGCATGGTATGCAAGGCTAGACAGTTATCTTACTCAACAAGGGTTCAAGAAAAGTATGGTGGATAGTAATTTGTATGACAAAACAAAAAATGGTCATCATATTGTTGTTGTTATATATATTTGGCAGCAACAAAGATGAGTTGTGTAAAGATTTAGCAAATAAGATGCAAAAAGAGTTTGAAATGTCAATTATTGGTGAACTTTCGTATTTTCTCGGATTGCAAGTTAATCAAAAGGAGAAGGGCATATTTATTTCTCAAATTAAATATGTGAAAGATATGCTGAAAAAATTCAAAATGGAGGATTGCAAGCCAATTAGCACTCCCATGACGACAGGTTGCAAGTTGAGCAAGGATGACAAATCTCCTTCTGTTAATCAAACTATGTACAGATCCATGATTGGGAGCTTACTGTACTCGATAGCTACTAGAACGAATATTTTGCAGGCAGTATGCATGGTAGCACAATTTCAGGCTAGTCCCAAGGAGACTCATGTGACAGTAGTGAAGAGGATTTTTCAGTACCTCAAGGGTACTATGGAGTATGGGTTATGGTATCCAAAAGGTAAGGACTTCACCCTTATTGCGTATTCAGATGCATATTGGGTAGGATGTGTAAATAACAGGAAGAGTACCAATGGAGGTGCATTCTATCTTAGTGATAATATTGTTGTGTGGCATAGCAAAAAGCAGGAGTCGGTCTCATTATCCACAACAGAGGTAGAGTATATTGCAGCGACATCATGTTGTACTCAGGTACTTTGGATGAAACAAACTTTGAAGGATCTTAGAATAAATTTTAGTGAGCCCATATTGATCATGTGTGACAATACAAGTGCAATCAATATCTCAAAGAATCCGATTATGCATTCTCACACAAAACATATTGCTATCCGATACTATTTTTTGAAGGAGAAAGTTGCAAAAGGTGAGGTTAAGTTGGATTTTGTTCCAAAAACAGAGCAAGTAGCGGATAAATTCACCAAACCATTGCCCAAGGAAGTCTTTGAGTACCTTCGCAAGAAATTGGAAGTGGTCACACTTCCCAAGCATTGACTAGCTATCGAGGCCACATTCTCAAGGGAGCATTTGTGTCTATCTTTTTGCTCATGTTTGTGATTCTTGCTAAGTGTAATAATTTTTGCCTGAGAATGTTGTGCATGGACTCAAGGGGAGTTTGTAGTAGCCCTTTGGTCTTGTTGTCAAAGGGGGAGAAGATTTACAAGAAATTGTGTGTGTGTTGCCAACAATTCCAAAGGGAAGATTGTTGAGCAAGGTGCAACGATAGTATTGTCATTGTTGTCAACACACTCAGATGGACAAGTTGATGCAATGGACAGTTGTTCGAAGGTTGTTCGGAGTATATACAGTGGTGTTCAATGCTTATGAGGATTTTTTTGATGTTCAGTGAAGTTTTTACAGGTTGTTCGTGCAAATTTACAAAAGTTGCAAAAATCGTCAAGAAGTTGTCAAAGGAGCAAAATCGTCAAAGTTGCAAAAATTGTCAAAATTGCAACAACATCAATGGAATGTGTTGGACAGCCCAAGATACTATTTGGAGGTTTGTTGATCATTAGCAAGTGTGGTTGCAGTGTTGGAACGGTCGGTTGCTTCACTGGTGCATTGTTGGTCAGTTTCATGCTTTGTGACAGGTGTAAAATCTATGTCGGAGGTCACTTTATGGGAGGAATATTATGCAATCCGTGAGGGATTGGATCTCAAATATTTTACTGTATATACTGAGAGCTTAAGTTTTAAATTTCAGCCCAAACAGAGTCCAGAAGAAGAAGCAGTGAGCGTTGCAAAATGGCTCTAGATTAAATTTCGTAGTTGGATTAAATTTTTAATACACACTGATTCACCCCCCCCTCTTAGTGTCACACTTAGTTCAACATTGTCCTCCATCTTAAACCGCTTCAAGACATCCTTCGCATACTTGCACTATGAAATGAAGATGCCATCTACTGATTGGTCAACTTCGATGCTGAGAAAATACTTCATCAACCCTAAATCGGTCATCTCAAACTCCTTCATGGTTGTTCAAAATTGGTCAAACAGTGCAGTGTTGTTGCCAGTGTAAATCAAATCGTCCACATACAGGCAGATGATTATCATCTCCTGCTTCATTTACCTTCAAGTGTAGGGTGTGCTCATATGGGTATTTAGCAAACCCATTCTCCTGAAAATAACCATCAATCAGGCTATACCATGCCCTGGGTGCCTGCTTCAACCCATACAGGATCTTCAATTTTAGGACTTTGCCTTCATTTCCTTCCAGTTCATAACATGGTCGTTGGTGTATGTAGACCTCTTCTTCCAACACATCATTGAGGAAGGCTGACTTGATGTCCATCTGGTAAACACTCCAGCCCTTCTGAGCTGCCAGTGCTAGGATCATCCTGACTGTGTCAAGTTGGGCTACAGGCACATACACTTCATGGTAGTCAATCCCTGACTTCTTCTTGTAGCCTTTCACCACCAGTTTGGCCTTATGTTGATCGATTTCTCCTTGGGCATTAAACTTTGTTTTGTATACCCATTTGACCCCAATGGTCTTCTTCCCTGCTGGGAGGTTCGCCAGCTGCCATGTCTCATTCTTCTCAATGGCTTTTATCTCCTCATCCATCGCCTTCACCCAATTTTGATTCTGACTTGCCTCTTCAAATGAAATTGGATCACACTCAGTAAATAAAGCAAAGTCAGAATGTTCTTCATCTTCATGATTTTGGGTTACCTCGTAGACGTCTTGCAAGCTCCTCATCTTCGTAGGTGGCCTCAAGTTAGGAATCCTACTTGCAAGCGGAGGTGACCGAGATGGTGAGGCAATGCTGTTGCTGGCACTAGTGCTACTGCATGAGGCTACAGTTGGCTGTAAAATATTTTCCTCCAAGTCCACAAATTCAATAACTGCTGGCTTTGGTTGGCCAGTCTTTGATTTCCAGTTCCAGGCTTCATCTTCTAGGAACTTCACATCTCTGTTGATGACAAGTTTTTTTGTCACAGGATTATACAATTGATACGCCTTCACCTGCTCACTGTACTCTGTGAAGATACACTACACTCAGAGACATCAGAGATTCATTTTGAATTTGCAACAAAAACATTTTGTTCTTCGTCATGGACACCGTTGCAATATACCCATGCTCTCTGTCTCTGATGGTGCAAACTCCATCTTTGAACTGAACAGTGTGCCCCTTCTACACAAGTTGTCTAACACTCAACAAGTTGTGTTTCAACCCAGGCACATAATACACATCACAGATATGCTTTCTTTCACCATGCCTTATGCGGATAAGGTTTTTTCCTTTACCCTTGACAGGGACCTTGCTGTTGTTCCCCATCTTCACTTTGTATTGGACTATTTCATCCAATTGTGAGAACATCTCCTTATTCCCAATCATGTGGTCGATGCAGCCACTATCGAGATACCAGACATTCTTCAGGCTCTCCTCCTCAATACTGCATGTCAATAGCATGTTCCCACATGCATCTCTACACTCGCCAGTTCCAACATCATTTGTGTAGTGGGCTTGTTGTTGGTTGTCCTTGGCCATTTTCTTTTTGCACTCAGAGATATAGTGGCCAAACTTTTTGCAGTAGTAGCATTGGATATTCGATTTGTCCTTCTTCTGACTAGATCCAACTTGCTGATTTTTCCCACTGCCTCTTCCTCCTGCCTGATGGAAGTTGCAGTTTGTCACTCCATCGTTGGGGTTTGACCTTCATCCTTGCTTATTTCCTTTCTCACGCTTGCCTCTACCTCTTCCTCCTTGATAACTAGAGGCGCCTTGGTGGGATTCTCCTCTGCTAGTGTCTCAAAATGAGACTTACGCCTTGAATGCCTACTCCAACAAGGATTGAGATGAACGACTCAATCTCTGCTCATGTGTCTACAAGAAACCCATGAGCTCATCCACCGAGAGGGTTTGTCAAATCCCTCGACTCTTCAATCACTATCATGACTGAGTCAAACTTAGCAGGCAGGCTTCTCAAAATCTTCTCCATAATTCTCTGGTTCTACATGATCTCTCCATTCAACTGTATCTGGTTGATGATGTCCATTGTTCGGGTGAAGAAGTCGCTCATCGACTCCAACTCATTCATCTACAGGTTCTCAAACTCCCTCCTTAGCATCTGCAGCTTCACCAACTTCACCTTGTTGGTGCCCTGATACAAATTAGCTAGGATTTCCCAGGCTTGCTTTGCCTTGGTTGCTGCTGCAATCCACGAGAAAATAGTCTCCTCGACTACCTGCATAATGTAGAACAGAGCCTTCTGATCCTTCTTTGTGTTTTCTTTTAACAGGTCCTTATCGGCTTGGGAGAGTGCAGCTAGTGCTGCTGCATCTACCGGTTCTCGGTAACCATTCTTGACCAAGTCCCAAAACTCCTACGACCCAAACAGGATCTTCATCTGGATGCTCCAGTAGTCGTTGAACCATAGGATCTGCAACTGCAGGGAGTGGTTTTCAGAAGCAATGCTTCAATCTCCATGGAACGACATAGTGGCTCTGATACCAATTTGAAGAAATTTCAACTATGGGTCACTCACTAACTTTAGCGAGACCCGAGATCGCTCACTAGCCAGGCGACTCTAGGAGTCGCTCGCTGGCTGGAGCGAGATACGAGTTCGTTCGTTGGTCGGGCGACTTTAGGAGTCGCACACTGGTTGGAGCGATCCCTAAGATCGCTCGTTGGCCAAGTGACTCTCGAAGTTGCTCGTTGGCCGAGCGACTTACGAAGTCACTCACTGGCTAGAGTGACTCTCTAAGTCGCTCACTGGCTGACTAAGCGATCTACGAGATCGCTCATAGCCCGGATGACTCTTTAGTTTGCTTGCTGGCGGGAGCGAGATCCTGGATCTCGCTCAAATGTTGAGCAAATCTGATCTTCGCTCATCGAAACCAGGAAGAAAGAGAAAGACACGACAAAATATTATAAGGAGGAAGCTTGCGATTTAAAAAACATGACCAGAGATTCGCCAATTCACATTTCAACTCAAACGGTGAATATTTCAATTAAAACATGCCCTGAGTAGAATTTTTGTTAGAAATATTAACCCAGATTTCACGCCTCAGTCGAATTACACTCACGTAGTTAGGGATCCAGGCAAAAGTTTGACATGACGTCGCACCTACCCTCTGACAGATGTGACATCTGACAGATCCGATCGTCGTAGAAGTTAATGCCAGTTCGACGATTTAATGCTAGTTCAACGATTGGTCAGAAACCCTAGTTGAGGGTCTGTCAGAATCTGTCAAAGGACAACCCCTATCTTCCTCTCCCTGCAGCTATATAAGGTAGTTCGGGTCTTTAGACATGTGTGTGGAGAAAGTGTGGAAAAAGAGCGGAGAAAGAGAGGAGAGCGGGAGGAAATTTGGAGAAACAATAGAGTAGGAGATGAAATCGTTTTAGTGAGCAGTGTGGCTCATCTGTTTAATGTCCGAGCAGCAGACTCGACATTTGTTTTTTGTCTCAGTTTATCCTGTAGCTTTAGCCTGTAGATGTTAGTTTTCCTCAGTTGAGGACTTTTGTAACCCTCGTCTTATATGAATAAAATTTCCTATTGTTTAAGGCATCTGTAGGGTTTACAGTTATCTCTGTGTGCTAAAATCTGTTGTTGTTCTCTGTACAAATCGCCTCAGAGTGATTTCGTTTGGGTTCTATAAGTTTGAGCCCAAATCTGAAACATTGCACTCAGATTCAGTGTTTCTCTCCTCTCGTACAGTTCTTGCCAAGCTCAAACTTGAAGAATATTGTGAATGTGAAAGAATATGTGGAGGTGGAGAGGACTGTGGAATAGACTCCACCACAATAAAATATAAATACAGAAAGAGCACTACTAGAGCTTGGGGGAAGCTCTAGCCACCACATGAAAGAAGAGGAAGAATGAACTCCTACATATGAAGAACTACAAAGAATACAAACAAGCTACCTCTTGGAGGTACTACAATTTGAAAAAATTGAAACTAAGGAGGATGCAAAGAGGATAGAAGACTAGGTGGAACACTTCTTCTCTCAGATAGGAAATGTTGTGGCTAGTGCCAAATTACAGTTTTGTAATGGACGTGTGGGAGAGTTGAATTTGTGGAAAGAACAAGTGTTTATCGTTGGATAAGATCACGAAATGGGTGAGTAGTGAGGAGTATACAAGGAAGATTGCAAATATTCATGTACATCACCCATGGAAGTTACCTAGGGAAGAGGTAACAATGATGTTGGGAAGAGACGACTTGCCAAATGAAGTGGGAACCAATTATAGGCAACATTCGAGGTTGTACTTGGATAGAGTCAATTATCCAACTTATCCCATGAATACATAAAAGTTGGAATATAAGAGGGTCACTATAGGATTGGCTATCACTCTGAGTAAGTTGAACTTCCTAAAACATTGGATAGAGTGGTTGAGCATAGGATTGGAGCAGATCTATCAGCTTAAGGAAGCTCAAAAAGAGAAGACTAAGGCCACTCGAAAAGAAATGGTTGTAATGAAGGAATAATTGTAGAAGAGTAAGGCTATAGCAGAGGATAAATTTAAGAAATTGGAAGAACTGCTAAGTAACAGGGCTAACTTTGAGACCAAAATTAGTTCACTTGAAGAGGAGAAGTGATAGGTCTCACAAACAGTAGAAGATAAGATTAAGGAGTTGGAAGCTCAACTCAGAGCAAAGTATGAGCAACTAAAAACATAGTTGGCCAAGAAATATGAGCAACTGGTATGTAGGCTAAGAAGATAGAAGAGCTCACATAGGATAATAAAAGGTATAATGATATAGTTATGGATAAGCAAGTGCAGTTGAGTGCTAAGAAAGATACTGTTCACACTTTGGAGGTATATATTAATCATCATCTGCAGACCATTATAGATAAGAATGAAGAATTACAAGCAAAATCTTGAATAGAAGCATATTTGTAGGAGAAGCTAAATAAGAGTGCCATTGAGCATGAAAAACAATTGAGGGAACTCCTGAATACTACTGAAGAGAAAGCCAACTAGCATGGGATGAAAACAGTAGAAATGGGTAACTACACAACCAAGTTGAATAATCAACGCGTAATTCTTCATACACATGTGGAAACCTAAAAAAAATAGTCATGGATTACAAGGTATAGCTGAAATAGAAAGACGAGTCAGCTAGGACACTGACCAAAGTAAAGGGGAGGGCAGATATAGGTAGCAAATCCACCTCACAAAATAAGAAGTGACAAGAGGATTTGCTCAGTTTGACAATTTTGACAAGTTTTGTAAACCGTACAGGTAGGAGTAAACATACAAGTAGGAGTAAAAATGTACAACCTGAAGGGCAAACCGTACAATGTGCAATGAAATGAAATGAAATGCACAATAAATGTAATTTAAGCTGTAATTGCACATGAATTTGATAAATAAGATGTTTAGACTTAGTAAAAGTCCTAATTATGCATTACATTATGCATGGGTAGTTGTGAGTAATGAATTTCCTTAGGAACCACTTTGGAATGGCCTGGGCAATGTTATATAAGGCTCCCTTTTAATTTTTTGATAGTCTTGTTAGTCTAGGAATGTTAGGAGTTTTGGCTATGTTTTTATGTGAAGTGTTGTTGCATATCTATGATTGTTGAATACCTTTATTGATTGTATGACATTGTTGAGCAGTAATTAAAAATAATCACAATTCATAATTTCTCATGTACTTTACGATCCTATAATGGTAGAATAGTATTTTACAGTTTATCTCTCTTGCATGTACTTTGTTTTGGTTGTTATTGTTACTTAATGCATTACTATGGAGGAATTGGATTAAACCAACACTAGTGTGAACCTGAGGAATGATCTATGATGATGATGATATCAAGGAAGATGTATTGAGGGCTGTTGTATAATTTTTGTATGTGCTATTGGATATAGAGCTCTCTCAAACCCTGATAAAGTAACTTCCATGTTGGTAGAAATAGGATTGATTGCCATATAGAATCCTTATAAACTTATCTAAAAGAGATTATTTTAGGAGAATACCCAATTTTTCACTTGGTTGTACTTTTATTTTGTATAAATCGTATGCCAGAGCTCTTACAAATTGTACAGAAGAAACTTACCTGATTTGGCAATTTATACAATTGAGGAAAACTTACCCGATTTGGTGGCATTAGGAAATCGAACAATTTATTTATAAAATTGTGTACGACAGCTTGCAAAACCAAATATAAAATATTTAATGAATGTGAAATTGTACAAGCTCTATCACTGTACGATTTGGGATCATATAGTGGTACGATTTGGATTCCGTACAAGTTGTTCTATTGTCGTAAATTGATAGTTGTAAAGACTGTATGAGTGTACGATTTTGTCCATCGATTGGGAATAGCAAATTGCCCAACTAGGAATACTGCACCCCTGTGCTACAAGCATTGTATTGGAAAGTGGTGGTACTCTCAATAATCATTGAGAATATTGAGTCACCAATATCAAGTGCATCCAAGATTGTGTCCTAGTTGGTGATAAACATTATCAATCTATAGGAACCACCACAAGGTATATGGATCTGTAATGAATCACTCACTCTATCTTGACATGAATGGCTCACTTAATTATTTGTATCTCCTCTTGAGTCACTATCAAATTTCTTTATGGTTTGCCCATCTTCTCCTACACCTAAACCATCTCTCTTTCTCCTAGTGACTCACATTTCCCTATGATCGACCTAACTCACTCTATACTTGTCATAGCTAGTTTTGTAGCTATGATAAATTATCTAATAACACTTATGTTATATATCCTCCTCCACCTACTCCTATAGTAGTCTACAATATAGTTGTATCATGCTCAATAATCATGCTCTTAATAGCTTGATACATCATGGTGCTCTCTCCTGGTAACCAATATTTCTCTTGCCATATTTACTATCTATTTTTCTTGCTTGTTTAAATACCTCTTCAAACCTACCATCTATATAGATTTTATCTAGATCCATCCATAGCTGATATCTCTCAGAACAAAGCTCATCCATCACTCTATCATGCTCCTCCTCCTCTAGTCATCATGTAGTCTTTGAACTTGTCAACTAACCTACCAAATAATATCTTTAACGTCACCTTGTCTATCCATCATAGTTTATCCTCTCTCCCATCCTTGAATCTAATAAGTTATGACCTACTACCCACGATTTCAAAACCAACAAGTGATGGCCTACTACCCCTAGCCTCAAAACCAACAAGTGGTGATCTAATGTACCTTACCTCCTCCACTGTGTACTCTGGTGGTGGAAACATTTAAAGAGGTCTTACCATAATCAACAAACATCTTACCTCTACCTCCTAAAGAACTCTTTAATGTGTCTCTATAGATATGAATTCACCTATATTCGCTACCTAGGTGCCTACTCTCATAATAAGGTGGCCTACTAAGGATGAACTACCTCATACCAATGCTCATACCCCTCAACCATACTAGCATCATCCTAACTAGGATTTGGAATAATGGGAGCATACACATCTACCTCTACATAGCTATCAAGATCTGGTAACCTACCAACTCCTCTCTCTCAATGATCCCTTTTGTACCAAATTGGGTCCTCAAGAATTTTCTATATCATACCAAACTATCTATTAACTTGATCAACCAGGTATAACTCTCACTATGATATTGGGCTACATAACCATATTGTTAGCTTTTGATAATGAAATCTATGGTAGAATTCAATCACGGGATACAAAGTATGGAGGAATGGACACTCCAAAATTGATGCTTAAATAACTACATTATACTCTGTCATTAATCTATATGGTGATCTATCCACTATATCTACTACTACCTACAATGATATCTAATCACTCACTATGAGGTCTTTTATATAGGAAGATGGATTTCTTGGTCAATACTCTACCTAGTTATACAAGGGGGACACCTTGCACATTTATAACTTGCATATTGACACTTGTGTATTTATTACATTGCTTGAAGTAACTAGCTAACTATCCACTAAGATAATATTCTACTCTACATATGTACCAAATGTGGTACATTTACATGACCCAAATGATGTAATATACTCTAGCACCCCCTGTATTGCATTATTTGGGTATTGAAGACTTTTGTCTTCAATATGGATCTTCTTCTCCTTTTCCTGTAACTTGTTCAAGTAAGTAGTTAGTGTCTTAATAATATGTTACTCTTGTTGTAAGATATTTGACTTCTTGATCATTTGTAGTATCTTTAATTTCTTCAATTCTCTAAGCTAGATGTCCTTTTCTATTCCCTTCTCGATATTCCAATTGTGGATAATTGTTTTGATGCTGAAATTGTTATTATCGAGGATTATTCTGATATTACCTTGGTTGGAATTCTCTATTTGGTTTTCTCCTCAAAATAATAATCAATGCATATAATAATATTTAAGATTAAATGAGTTAACCAATCTAGAATAGTGCAATAGTAGTCTTACCTTATTGCTCCTTTAATGCACTAATAACTCTTAAAGAATGCACTTAATAATCTCTACAACTTCTAATTAAGAATAATGTCTTCTAAATAATTATTTCTTTAAAAGCAATCTAAACCTTGCACTACAATCAATATTGTAGGATGTAGTCTTTTCTTAGATAGACAATAGGTAGATGATATTTTTCTTTCTATCAAAATATATCCAACTCCTATTTTATTGTGCAGGTAATAACCTTAAAAGTAATTTACTTCTCCACACCTTGAAGACTATATAATGCAACATTATTTTTGCAACTTATGAATTCTAATAATGGTGCTTAATGGAACTTGATAACAAACTAGATTAATGTTCAACTAATGAACCTAATTGCACCCAAGTTGCTTACCTTTAATTGATTCTTAATATGTTGTTGATCTTGGTGTTTTGATTCACCAAGTTGTTGCCTTGAGATGGATGAAATCTGTAGCTTCTAGTTGGTTGTCCACAATAGCTTCTTGCTTCACCAAAATGTAGTTTCGAATATTTCTTCCTTGAAACTAGATTTTGATGGCTTGGATCTTCTAAAATGGCCTTTGGTTTTCTACTATAGATTCAAAAAACCCTTGTCTCTGAAATGTGCCTTCTAGCTAGGAAAGGAAATCTCCAAATATCTTGGATTTGGTAGGTTTCTTCTGTCTGAATCCTCCTTCAACCTTCTTGTTAAATTATGACTTCAAATAGGGTCTTCTTCTCAATATTTTGAATGTCTTGAGATCTTTATTGATCTCTTCTAAAAGTTGTAAAACTGGTTGCCAAATTCTTCTCCCTTGGGCTTGTTTTCGGATGATGATAATTGTCCCAAGTTCTTCACTATCAGGAGCTTCTCCTTGGTAGTGGATTTATTCTATAACTTCTACTAGGAACTCCTTTTATGATTCTTCAACAAGCTCTACAACAAGGCTCTCCAAGACTTCTCATTATTTCTCCTTGAAACCTCTTCAAGGTCTTATGTCTTGTAGCTTATCTGGTCTTCTCAATGAGACCTTTCCTTCAACCTTATTTTGTAGAAGTGTTGGCAATGAGATATCTCTCAAGGATATCTAAAATTTATTACTTTTAAAATTAGGTATAGGACCTTGTTAGTCCATATTCAATATTCCAAGATTGGAAGTTCTTCAATTAGACCTTTTGTGGATCTTCTTTAGCTTCTTCTGGAAGAAGTCTTAAATATTTTTTTTGCAATATTTGATGGAGATCACCAATATCCTATCTTATTTTAGACTCTATTCTTGAGTCTCTTTAATCTATAGTAAGGTTACTTTGGTCTTTTTCTTGTCTTCTACAATCTACTGGTCTTCTGTATTCTATGGATATCACCAACCTACAATATTCTAGGACTCTTCTTTGGAGTCTCTTCCTCGAACCTAGAACAAGGATTCTATGGCCTTTTCTTCTTCTACAATGTGTAGGTCTACAAAAAGACTCCTTCAGGTTCCTGAAATCTCCTCATCTTCTGTTTGTTGCTTCTGGTGTTGGATTGATTTTAAGAATTTATTCTTCCTAGCTCTCTGTAGGAAGATTCCCAACTTTCTTGAATCTCTTTTTCCTACAACAAAGTATTAGTATGATGAATCTAAATATGTCAATGACAAATCTTCACTAGTTGATTTATCAATATAGTGGAATGAATATTGATTCATTGTCTTCACGAGTTTTCTATAACTCTATGGAACGACTCTAGCCAAATGCAATCTCAAAATTTTTGGAACTAATATTTGCTTCTTCTCTCTATCGATGTTTGCATTCAGTGATGCACAATGGCAAATCTAGTTTGTAAATATGCAATAGAATTTTGTATTATAGTAGCTATAATGATATCTTGTGGATCTCCCTAATCCTATCGATCTACCATGGCTCTAATACCACTATTATCTTTTGATAATGAAAGCTATGGGAGAATGCAATCACAGGATGCAAGATATGCAAAAATGTAAGATAATGGAATTCTGCAATAACACTGAAATATACTATTAATGGAAAGTGATGAAAATGTTACAATGTAGTATGGAGGAATGGACACTCCAATACTGATGCTTAAATAACTACATTGTACTCCATCACCAATATATATGGTGATCTACCCACTATATCTACTACTACCTACAATGATATCTAATCACTCACTATGAGGCCCTTTATATAGGAAGATGGATTCCTTGGCCAACACTCTACCTAGTTGTACAAGGGGGACACCTTGCACATTTACAACTTGCACATTGACACTTGTGTATTTATTACATTGCTTGAAGTAACTAGCTAACTATCCACTAAGATAATCTTCTACTCTAGCTATGTACCAAAGGTGGTACATTTACATGACCCAAATGATATAATATACTCTAACACATATAACACATCACACTCAGGCCAAGTAGTACCCATCTAGGATGAAGTTTGTAATATTTTCATATGAACTTAATCTAGGTGGAGTGCATATATTGCCCTCCTTGCATCTAAAAGGTGTATTTTATAAAACATTCTCCCTTCAATCTCAAAATACCATGTGCAATAAAAATCCATAGGTACCTATAAGTCATCTACTCCTCTTGCTAATCCCTGTTGGAATATATTACATCATTTGGTTCTTTACTAACGTACCTTCATGGGTACATATTTAGATTAGGATTATATTAGGATATAAATAGTTTATTAGAGTAAATTAATAAATGCACAAGTGTTAGAATGTGCAATGATGTAAATGTGCATGTAGTCCACATGTACATGAGTCTTAGGGTTGAGTGAGAGGTAAGGAATCTATATTTTTATATAAAGGTCTCATTGTGAGTGATTGAAGTAGAAATAAGGAGTTGTGGAGTGCACATATTAGTGTAGTAGTATTAGTCACAATGTAGCTCCATTTTGATATCATGGAGGAGTTGTAAACTCCACGAGAGGAACATTGTAATTTTCGTGAGTTTTATTATATGAGCATTTCTAGAGCACCGTATCAAGTTTTCTATCATATTTCATGCATGTTAAGTTAATATTATTATAGTTATAACATTGCATGCTTATTTCTATACTTGTGATCACATTCATTTAAGTTTAAGGCTCCAAAAGCTAACAATCCCAATTGTTATAGAATCAAGATATATTCCTAGGCCCAAAACTAAAGCAAAGTGTAATATAATAGACTATTTCCACCTCTATACACCATCAAGTATAATATCTGATATAAGTATGACAACACCATTGTCCCCCAAGCAAACATGACCTGGTCATCCCCCATATTGCAAACCACATCATCCAACCCTAGTGCATTAGTCTCCTGTTAGTATCTACCACCAGGATACCTAATACTAATGCACATAGCAGATTTCCCTATCTATCTAAATATCCTTCCATAAAGGTGGTATTAATGTCAATGTTGGACCGCACAACAAGAAAATCTTCATACCTTGTCAACCTTCACAAGCACTATGTTTGACCTTACCCCATATCAACCCTAGCATATTTGATAGAAATCCAAAGGATTTTCCATACGTCTTCTAATGTAACTATCATATCCCCTATTAGGATATTAAAAGTAATCATATTTGAGTACCATCACTCTGTTAATACCTTTAATAATTCCTAATCAAATCTAACTTTTGGTATACAAACTATATGATCTAGGCCCATAACCAATAAAAATCTATAGTCAACGTCATCCAACAAACATAAGATTGTTTGTAGTGCATGATACCTCCTCTCTCAACACTCTAAAACAAATGAAAAGTCCTAACAAAAAAGGATAAATATAAACTCCTAGAAAAATAAATAAAAGCATCAAGAATTGAACCAATATTTAAGGCTTAGAAAACAACCTCTAATAATCATAAATTCTTACAAAAACTATACCATTGAAAATATCACAAAAATAACTTTCCAATGAGTATAAACACACTTATACTTACTATCAAATGGGTGCCCCAAAATTCTTAGAAACAACAACACTCAAAACATAGTACCACTGGGGAAAGAAAATACTCTAAACTTTGAATATTACAAAACTACCTCGATTATTTAAAAATTTAAAAATTAAAAATGGTACCATTAGAAATAGATTTAAAAGAGCTTTCCAACAAGTATAAATTTGATTGTGTTCTTTGCAAAATTGTCCTTCCAAAACAACCATGAATAAAAGTGTGGAATGAAAAATGTGTCATACAACAATAATAGCATCATATGATGAAAGATTCATATGGAAACAAAAGCACCATATGGCCACAATAATGTTGTATGGAAATAGAAGTGTTGTACAAATGAAAACTTCACCATACAAATGTGTTTTATAGCTAAAACATTTGCCTAGGGCATGCAAATCGATGATACATTCACCCCAAAATAGGCATAGCATTAAATGAATAAACTAAAAATAGAAAAAATATAAGGTTGGCATCACTTATATCTACTGCTATAACCTCTCCCCACTCTATGCACCACACAATTTTAGTTTATTATATCGGTTACCCTTCTCATCCATCTCTATAACTCACGCTCTCATCCTTCTCTCCTTATCCTTTGCATTGAAAAAATGAACCCCCCTTCCCACCCATCCCCTTATATCACCTCTCCTCATTTTCCCTCTAAATTGTTTCCCTCTCTTTTTCTAATTTATTTTTTAAAACCCTTTTCCCCTCCAAATTTGATAAATTCAATCAAACCTTTATAACCTTAGCTTTAATTTTTCTTCCATTTCATACATCAACAAAGGCATTTTTTAGTTTCCTAAGTTTTATCTTCCCTCCAAAACTCAAAGGGACATATCAAGGCATCAAAATTCCATCTATCATGGGCTTGAACTTAGGAATGTAGGTACCCCTATGTTGTAAAATTGGGGTATTTATGATAGTTTTGACACATTTATTATACAATAAATGCATCAAAAAGAGGTAAATGTAGACACCCAATTTTACACACCTCTTAGAAACCAATTGCATCCTTAAATAGTCCCCTTTATGAATTAAGTGAAATCAACCCCTATTGTACTCAAATTTGAGTCACAAAGCAACATTGCATTTGATGATTACAAAACTTTATCAAATAGCCATAAAATTTCATAAAAGTGGTACTGTTGGAAAGCTCTTTCCAATAAGTATAAACCTACCTATGTTTGCTTGAGGTTTGGTACCTCAAAAACCCTAGAATGATATCACCATAATTGTGATAGTGTCATATGGCTTGTGTGATGCTTCTATCACTAATGATAGCATCCTACGAATGTACAATGCTTCTACCCAGTGCTACTGTCATATGGTATTTTTATCCAATCACCACTAGAACTAAAGTTTTAGTTGTTGAACTATGTATCACTACTTGTTCTTCATGATTCTCATTTATTATCCTGATCAAACTAACAAATGAACTATTTGATTGTCAATTAAGACAATTAACCTACCAATCAATAAAATTAACTACCCAATCTCATCATGCAATAGCCAATCAACCCTATTAACTTTTAATCAAGGGCATGCAATTGAGCTTAGTCTCTCTTACAACTTGTTTTTCTAGATACCTCACCCTACAAGTTTATGACTCACCTTTCCACACATACACATGTAATGGATCCTCTAAAGGGATTAGGTGTTCTATAAAATCACCCTTAGGGGAAAAAAAAAGGATCATGATTTTTCCATTGGTAACTACATGTTGTTATGATTTTAAGACCACCCGTCTTGCACACTTGAGAATATCTTTTGTAGGTACATGTTGATGTTGGTTGTTGAGGATTGAAGCCATTTCTAATCAACTAAAAATCAGTATTTAGACAAGAACCTAGTATATCTATTCAAAGAAGTATTGCAAGAGGTATCAAATAACATTTCATTCATTATGGATCCACCATAAATCAATGCATATCTATAAATATTGGTTGATATTTTCATTTATCCCTTTTAGCTTCTTTAATACTTTTACTCAATTAATATGTTTTGATAAATTTGCATGATTTCATCTCTTTATGCTTCTAGCATTTATTTTGTGTATCCATTTACCTTAAAAGAGAACTAGAGTTTGATCCTTTTTTCAAAAAAGTTAATTTTTTTGGAGATCTTAGGACAACCCACTTTGTGCTAATTGTTGTTTCTATTTATTTTTTGTCGTAGTTTTTTATTTACAAGTGCAAAATTAAAGCATTGCAATATTTATAGGGTACTATGGTTCTCTAGTGCTACTATCATCCTCTATTGCTTTTTTCAACTAGTGCTATTATCCTCTAGCATGACCATCTGTGGGTGCTACTATCCTCTAGCGCTATCATCATCTAGAACTACCATCGTATGGTTATTTTCTCAAATTATAGAAAATTAGGTACTCTATTCTCTATTTTTGTCTATAGTAGATCAGGTTAGCAGTTTTAGACTTTTGATCTATTTTTATCATCAATTTGAACAGTTTTGTGAAGTTTTGAAAAGGGTATATTCTTACATTTCATGATTACAAAACCATAATAAGAATAAGTATAAGATAACAATTACTATACCATTTTAGAATTAAGGTAGGAATTGTCAAGTTTGTATAGTTATCTCAATAAATTTAAGGTTTCATAATTCTTTATCAAATTTGTAATCAATTTTGTGAAATAATTTAAGTGGATTAGACACTTTTGCAAAGTCAATATAGAGGGTAAATTAAATTTCTCTTGCATTTAGGCACAAAATCAAACATGTACATAGGTGCATTATAGGTTAGGGTAATCTTGTTAATTTAGCCTCTACTTTGTTCTATGATAAAGAGGGTAAAATAAATCATTGAATCAAAGACATTTAGTGAAAAATATTCCTTAAATTTTTAGGCATCAAAATTTATAAGCATTTAGCAGCATTTTTTGTAAATTATGTTTGTTCTTGTATGCTCCCTTTACTCTTGCTCAAAATAAAATAAAATCTTTCATTTTTCTATAAGCATTGAAGAAAAAGAGCACATCAACCAAAGGTTTATATTTTTGCATCTTTTGTTTGCACTTATATTAAATTTATCATCATTTGCATTCTAGGATAGGAACAAGGAATTTAAGACCCAAGGTGTATTCCAACCAACTTACAAAAATCTAGACTGGTAGGGTGCACATTCAAAGACTCCCAAGATCACAAGTGTAGGAATGCATGATTTTATGGCATCCATAGGATCAATATCTCTTCTCCATGAGTAGCTTTCTCAAATATCCTTGGTAATGTGATGTGATTCACTTCCTTACTGATTATCACTAGATCATATTACAAAGCTCTAATATAGTAAACTAGTGCTTGTTCATTTTATGAGCAAATATTGATGAAATTTTTGTGTAAGGTATGTGTAAGTCTAACATTGAAATCATGGGTATTCTCATTGTGATGTCTTATTATGATATTTAACTGGAATAAAATTTAATATGAAAAAGTTAATTTATTTAATTGTTTCTTTTATACCTCTATGATCGTAGCCTGATTAGTGACCAATCCATCCCCTAAAATTCTATACCAAAACTCAACCTTATCTTTTAGTGAAGATATGAGCAATTGCACCATCATATATTCCTCTTGAATCGAATGGATATATTTTTATATAGGAAACTCATTAAGATTCTCTAGGGTTGTTTTTCCATCATTTCTACTAAATATTTGTAAAGCCTTTAACAATGTTATTTGAATCCGTGAATATTGGGAGATTCTTTGGACTTTGATGACTTCAATCAAGGAATTTATTTTGAGCTCCAATTTGCACTTACATATAAAATAATACTTGCCCTTGTGTATATTACATCTAGTGAATAGATTACCCTATTCAAATAAATAGGATTTATGTTGGGTAATATGGAGATTTTACGTAGCTTTTTACTTGTTTTGCATCATTTGTCGATTTTGCATAGGTTGTTAATTTTATGCAACTTGTTGTTGCTATTATGCAACATGTTGTTGTTGTACAACCTATAGTCCTTGTTTTTATTGTTGTGACATCTCTACTAACACTTATTAAGGGTTCATATTGGCTATGAGGGATAAGTTTCTAGAAAAATCCATGAATTGTAGGCTATTGTATAAATTGGTCAAGTTTATCAGATTATAACCTATTAATGATATGATTGTAGGATAGTGAGATTGTCCTTCAATGTTTCTTCTTCTCACTTGGTAGGGGTTTTGTTGTTCTTATAAGCTCTTCTTTTATATAGAAATCCCCATAAACTTGATTTAATTAACACTTTTCTGATTTACATAGGGTTTAGATCTCGTATTCATAAACTTGTAAAATCCTCCCTTTTACCAAAATTACTATAACATGTATGTACTAGTTTACTTGAAGGTAGATCTAGATCTTTGTTTACTAGTTCTATGAGAAATAACTAAAAGAGTCAATGTTGATATCCTAAATTTGAAGAAAGTATATTTTATCTCTTTTTGATGAATTGTCATTTTGGCTCAATCAACAAATCATTTTAGCCATTAATCTATGAATTACCATTTTGGTAGCTCAGTAAAATTTCACTTAGGGAAATTTAATTAACCTACAATAAATCACTATCTTTTAGATTTTAGTGAAGTTTTTTCATTATCTATTTTATCAACAAATCATGGAATTTTGATGAGTTGATGGATTGAGCACTTGAAATATTTTGGAGCATTGTTTTTACTTTTTTGGTGAATTGCTAATTAATAAATATAGTGAAAATTTAGAGTAGGTTTTTGGTGAATCGTTGAGGCTTATGATGAATCACTTATTCATACACAAAATACTTTTTTAAATTTTAGTTTCTTGAGAAGCAAATCAGAAAATCCTACAAATCTAAATTCTCTTAGAAAATGCACCTTGCATGCAAAGTACCAAATCTAAGTAAAAATTGAATTCATTAAACATAGAGTCTCCAAGTATAGATATTCAATAAATATTAGTAAATCTAAAAGATAATATAAGGAACCCTTGAATACTCACGTAAAAATGATGGACCTAGTCAATTTTAGAAGTGCATATAAAAAAATATTTCTAGATTTTGTTAGATCTTAGAGTTTTATTAAATTTATTTTATGGATTTGATGATATATTGTGTGGATCTCTCTAGGCTTGAAATTTTAGGCCCTAAAAATATAGCTCCTTATGATTCCAAATGGTCCTACCTAGTCAATGTATGGATTAATAAACAAGTGTGCCATAAATTGTTCAATTTTAAAACATATCTTCTTATAATTGCATCCAAGTAACATAGTCAACATTGGAAGAGAGGGTTTTACTTCATTCAACCTCTATAGATGGTCAACTTGTTAATCCAATAAACTAGTCTCGGTATTTTTGGTGAAAAGGAAAATAGATAAAGTAAAATACAATCGAGTGATAATGTTGCTTCAACATGTAAATCCTCCATTGAAATATTTTAAGGATAGGTTGCTTCAGCATGTAAATCCTTGAACAATCCTATAATAAATCTTGATAAGGTTGTTTTGTTATGGTTAAACAATTTAGCATAATGGGATCTAAATATTATCCTAAATTTACTTTCTACTTTTGCCAATGGTTATTAATGATGTATATTTTTTGTTCTATATTTCATGTGTGAGATCCTAATAGAAGCCCCTTTGGATTAACCTAAAAAAGGAATCATTTTTCCTTAGAAGAACATCATTTAATATGAATTCTATACATACCTATTAACCAATAGGTCAATCAAAGTTATTACCAAATGTTTTAAGTCATATCTAAGAATTACAAAGACATCAAATAAGTAAATAGATAGAATAGGCTTACACAGTCAAACATTGATTTAATGCTCTTCACAACTCATTTGATTTACATATTTATTTTATATGAATTAATCTTGCTACAAGATTTGGTTATTGAAAAATTTAAACATTCAAATTTAAATTGCCAACAT
Source organism: Wollemia nobilis (assembly GCA_028583015.1). Classification (NCBI taxonomy): domain Eukaryota; kingdom Viridiplantae; phylum Streptophyta; class Pinopsida; order Araucariales; family Araucariaceae; genus Wollemia; species Wollemia nobilis. The sequence goes on from JAQPPZ010015100.1 coordinate 16,458,720, forward strand.
TGCAAAAGCATTTTTCAATAAATTCAAATAAGTTATTAATTTAATATCATAACTTAGGTTTGCATATAAATCAAATGATGTAACAACCCACTCACCTGGTTGCCTGATAAAAGAACAATCAAAAACCAATTTTTTTTTAAATGTTTTATTTCTCTGCCTAGAAAAGTATTTATACCAAAATAAGTTTGATATTATATTTTCACATTAGTAGTCATCCCTTGATTTTTTTTTGCATTATCAACAATATACCACAGGCACAAAAAAATCATTTTTGGGTTCAATACTGTTGCGGCCAATCACCCAAATGGACGAGATTAGTTAAATCTTGTAAACTTACTATTTAGTGGTAACCATTTTCTCATTTATTGTTTGCTTTTTCCAGCATGAGGATCGAACTGCGACTAGGGTTATCCTCTAGGGCCCATAACACCTAGAGGGGAATGCTTATATTACCTTACCTTCACACAATGTACATTCGACATTCTAGTTGAATCATATAAACTCGGTGTGGAAATGACTAGCGTAATCATGCCTCAGTGATTGACTGGAGTATCCCTATATCCTGGAAGTAGTCAGTGCCATGTCAATTCTCTAATATTGGACTTCATCACACTATACCATCGTAACTCATAGGGATATGTCCCATACCAAACCCTATGGCCAAACTTGATAAAGTTTGACGATAAAGGTATTTATCTTAGTGCATTCTTGGAAGCAACCCAAAAAAGTGTCTCATAGCACCTTATCGTTCTGATATGACCTAGTCATTCAATGACCAATTTTTCCAGTCGATAGTTGCCCCAAGTCAGTGGTGTGCCTTCCTGCACCCCAATAATCAATAATCGCAGATGAATGTTTGAGTCAATTTTAAGTCAAGTTCCTATGGATATTAATATTTCATTTAGTATACATTTTCCCATCAATCATTTAGGATATCTTAAGTTGGTACTTCTTCTAAAAGTAATTTTATTTTAAAAAGAATATGGTGAACAACTCTCTTGCAGAGGTTTTCTATTTATCTAATTACAATAAGGAACTATTATTTATCTAAACTGTAGATTATTGCCCAAAAATAGATTATAATAAATCATTCCAAAGACCTATGGTCACACTTGTTCCTCAAGGATAGTAAAATTTCCTCACCTAAGTGAGTTGACTTCTAACAAAGTCTATTCTCTTATTAAAATGATGTGTTCATTTAACTACAATACAATATTTCTCCTTCTTTTATTTTATACGCAAAAGCTTCTCCTATTACCTAAGAACAAGCATAATAATCTCAATCGAACACCTATTTACAATGTCGATAACCAATTCCTGAAAATAAAACTTTGGCAACTCTCTTAGGTGTCATTTGCCTACAAGATAATATGGAATAACATAATATTATATCCCAATATTTACCAAAGCTTTCTCATTATTATATTGAATGATATCTTAGATATGCATGAAGAAACAACTTTAAAAAGTAATACTTGGAAATCATTCAGATAACAAAGTATATTCAACTCATTCTTAAACACATCTTCAGATCATTGATACATATACAATTCTGTCATAATATAAAATAACTCAATTCACAGAAGGTTTCTTAAATTTTGTAATACAAAAGGGCTCTAACCTTGGGTTTCCCTTTCCACATTTATAGGTGAGATATTCTTAAATGATATTCATTTACAACTAGCTCTACTCGCCATAAAGAGCACTATCATTGCAACATGCTGGCCAACTATACAAACTCTATCAATTGGACCTTCATTCATAAATAGTTTATAAATATTTTTTCAAAGAAGAGTTTCGCAAACATGTTGAGGTTTGATGCTACCACAACATAGGTTCAAACTGATAATCTACGTTCAAGATGTTCTCACGACGCCCAATACTCTCTCACATAATTAATATCACACCAGAACTCAAACAGAGCCATCAGGGATCAGATACGGCTCATGATATGCTCATGCAACTAACATGCACATAAATTTATTTAATTCTCACATAATGCATTGGAACTTCTCTAATCCTCTTACTCGAGATCTGCACAAGATTTTCCATTTTGCTTCATTTATAAAACAACAACAAATTACGTTTCCAATTTAAAATAGATAAAGGTTTCATTTTACGCTTCTACCAACAATAGAATTACGCTCACAACATCAATGCATAATCAATAACAATTTTCAAAATACAAATTGTATTACATTGCAACAAATAATTATTCAACTACAACAAATCTTTAAATAAGAAAAATAGAGTACCATTGCCATCGTTTTCCAGTAATCATGATAGAGTTTTTCCAAACAAACTCATGTCACACATTCAACTATCACATATATAGTTTTATAGACCATGCCTTCATTTTCCACCAATCATGACAATGTTTTTCCAACAAACTCATGTCACACAATCATTTGTCACATATATTTTTTTATAAACCAAACAAAGTTATACCAGTAATTACAGCATCACAAACCAATGACTTCGTTATCACACGCCAGCGAACTCATCGTCACATATCAAGAAAATATTGAAAACATTTTTATTGTAACAGAGTTAAGAGTAGTCAACATGTTTACTTGCTTTTCCATAATGGCAGCAAACCCCTTCATTGTTCTTTTGTGACGTCTCGGTTGCCAAGATCTTCTTTATGGATTTTCCTTCTTTTCTTCTCGTCTCCTCATTTCGTTTTCTCTATTCACCTTTCACCAGATTTTATCCCCCTATCTCCCTTCAACAGAATGCTTTAATGATCTATGATGGGTTACCTCCATTATCGGCTTACCATGACCACTACTAACAACAAGAGGATAGTTTCCACTAGCACCACAAATAATTATCTTATGGATTTCAAGTAATATTATATATATATATATACTCAAAAAAACATCAAGCTATAAATTATTTTGCGCCTTCAACAAATGTAGTAAGGTTGAGAATGCACTCTGCTCTACATGGAGGTAATTTTAGCCAAACTTCCACGCCGCTGCCCACCATCAAACTATGCATGGAGGGCTAACTCCACTTTAACATTTAATCATTATGACTTTTATTTAAAATACAAAAATGCAAAACTGTGTAACAACCATAATACATTTGCATAACATTCTCTTTTTTCAAAAGCAAGATATAAAAATAATTGTCTTTCTCGAAATTTTCTCTACCTTTATAAAATCACTTTTTCCTAAGATAATAAAAATATAAAGGTAAGCATTTTCAAAGCTATATTCAAACCATCCAAAGGTGACTCTCAATATTATAACATCTTCTCTACCACCTTTAACCACACAAGCCAATAATGGAACATTTCAAAACAATAGGCATACACACACATGTCTCAACAAACAAACAACCACATGCCTTATCAAACTTGTGGCTCCCATCATCATTGCCACCATCAAATATTTCTCATTCATTGCCAACATGCAATATTCAAACCAATTTAACTCACACAAAGATGCAATTTATAATGCACCTAAATGATATGCAAATGTGATTTTCCATGTGCTCGCAAGCCAAATCATCACTTCCCCATTTCCGCTGACTTACCTTCTCTCATTGTCATCTGGTAACTAACCTGCACTCACAGAGGCTATCAGGAGTACCTTGTTTCACAAGAAAAGATAATTATATACATATTTAATTCTTTTTCATTAGCCATGCAAGGACGGTCGTTACAAATGAAATGTTGAAAGTGTAATCTAACTTATGGTAAATGCTAGCATTGTATGATGCAATCTTGTATAGGCCTAAGGGAAATCATTGTACAAATGTATTTAGTCTATTACATTATTTTATCATGTAAGCCCTATGGGACAATTAACCTAAATATGGTTAAACCCACCTTATAACTTGTAATTAGCCTAAAACTCTCTTATTAAATAAAGTTAGGTCAACTTAACTTATGTAATTGGGGTTTTTGGTATTGGTATAAATATCTCCCACCACTCCATATATTGCATCAAAGTATTGTGATCCTTATTCACAGATAATACAATATTTATTTATGGTGCTTATGGGCACCACAATTTGTGTCTCACTTTTCTTTTTTGTTCTTTTGTGATTTTTGTATAATATTTAAGTGAATGGATTGCTTTTGTTCATTTTTGATATAGGTGTGAATTCCCACATGGTATTAGAGTAGGTATGGAGTTGTGTTACTTGGTTACATAGAAATACCATTTATAGCCTCCAATATTTCTTTCGAATTCTAGGATAATTTCCTCCTTGAAGCTTCATAAGTCATTTCTACATAAGGGACAAAATTAAAATTTTAACCTATTTTTATCATTCATTCTTCTAAGAGTATTGAAGAAAATTGTATTGTTTATTCCAAAATAAGGCTTCAGAATTCAAAACTAGAAGGATTACAATCTTTTTTTGCTGAAGAATATTAAATACATATGCTCAAGAATGCTAAAATTCAAAATCCAATTAAGGTTGTTTTGCATATGCAATTTTTAAATTTGATTAAGGGTTGCTTTGTGCCCTTAATCCTTGGCTTGGTGACCTCGTAAATTTAAGCATACAACACCCTTATTCAAGGAGAAGGGACATGCTCTTATGTAGTAGACAGGGTAGCCATTGTGACTAGAAGAGCACTCCATAATTTATTGGCTCACCAAGATCTCAATTTCAAATCCCTATGTGTGTTGATTTCATTCAAAAGGGATATGATTGTTTGGATATAAGATAAATAGGATTAGTGCAAGTTCTAAATCCATTAATTCCATCCCAACTATTGGTGTCATGTGGTGGTTTATGTTGGGAATGGAAAATAGAAGGGCCTAGGAATGAATCACTTTAGCCTTCCCTTTTTGCAATAGTTGGGAAAGGTTATTTCTTTCCATGGAGGTACAAACACTCACGACATCACCACACATAATGGTAGAATGGTTAGGAGGAAGCTCTATGGAAGAGAAGGATGCATGTTTGAACCACACATTGGTTGATTATTTTATTGTTGATGGAGAGTAATTTGTATGGAGAGGAGTTGCATTCCCTTCCCAAAGGTATGCTTGAAGAGTTGGCTAGAACAATGTACTTAGTGCCTAAGAGATCATAATTTGAGCCTCTCTTATGATTCACACTTATTTTACAAAGAAAAATTGTTTTTTGACTGATGTGGCAATCGACATAGCTAATTTTAGCACCACATACAATCAATTTTTACATATATATATATATATCTCTTCAACCAATAGCAAAGCAACATGCATCACAATCATAGTCAATACAATAGCATAATGGTGCTCACATGGTGAAAAATAAATTACCAACACTTACAAATTCATGTATGATAACTGGCGAGTTACAATTGGACATTATTTTTCTAAGGTTTATGAGGTTATTTTTCAATTTTTGAGGGATATTATGACAAAACTTTTAAAGGCCATAAATTTTGCATATAGAAGCATTTTGAGCCTATTTTTTTTTAAATCACATAATGTTTTGAGTACTTTGCATTGGTGACATCAGTTCAAGGACCTAGTATAGCATTAGGTACCAATTTTTTTAAGATAGTCCTCAAATCCTATCACCCTATTTTTAAAGGGTAAATTTACCATAAGTTATGTGATCAAAATATTTGGTCTTCATTTATAGAAGATATAGTTGGATTTATGATAATTGCAACAATTTTTTAGTCTTTTGGAGGCATACAGGAACAAGATTCAAAATATGCTTTAGTCAATCCCTCTTCTTCCTTTGGGTTATTGATTTAGCTTATTCATGAAAATCTAATCTTTCATGATCTTTCCTTTCTTCTATCCTTTGTCTAGATGCTCTTAGAATTTTGTAATGGCATTTCTCATAAATAGGTTCATAAAAAGCCTTTTTTGGTGACAAAAATTAGGTGGCCCAAGGGCAAGTTGAAGTTTCCAAACAAGGTGATGTATGTTGTAAAAGGGAAAGCTATGATCATTATCCTTACATTATGCAACTATGGAATGTTGGAGCAACTAATTAGAGAGAGTGCTCTTTGATTCTCTTTCCTCACATGAAGTCTTCACATAAGTGTTCTTTGGATAGATGCAAGAGTGTCTAATATTGGTAGTGATAACCACAATCTAGACTAAGGAGATTCTTGTGCAAAAATATTTTTGCATCAACATATTTCTAGCTAATGACATGGATCCAAATAAGTCTTCCTCAAGGACTAAGACCCATTAGAGCATCCATTATAGGGGGAGGGGGAAGGGGAAAGATATTATTGTCACTAATATCTTCTCTCTATTTTGTTATGTAGGACCTGTAAGTTGTGGTTAACCTAGTTATGGTTAAACCCACAATATAACATGTAATTAACCTAAATCCCTCTTATTATGTTATCATAGGTTAACTTATGTAATTGGGGTTTTGGTATTGGTATAAATACCCCCACCACTGCATCCATTGCATATAAGTGTTATGATCCTTATCCAAAATTAACATAGTGATTATTTATGGTGCTCAAGGACACCCATAATGTTTGTCTCTCACTTTTTTTTTTCGTTCTTTTAAGCTTTCTATATAAGATTTGAGTGAATGAATTGATTTTATTCATTTCTAGAAATAGATGTGAATTCTAACATTAAAAGAGTAAGGATTAAGTATAAGTATGTTCTTTTAAGGTCCATAATGTTTTCACGTGGACCAAAATGTATTTACACAATGAAAGTTCTACGTTTAATGTTTGTTGTAGAAACAAAGCTTTATGTTTAGAACTTGTACAAATACATGATGGAATAATAATAAGACAACCATAAAATTGGGTATATAGCTTTGTCCATGTTGATTTAAGGAGTTAGCCATGATAAACACAATACTACAATAAAGTTAATATGAAGGGTCAAGTTAGACCTCTTCTTGGCTAAAATTTGATGTCATTTTTAGGAGTCAAAAACCATAGGTTTACTATATATAGATGGGGAGGTATGTCATCATGCTAGGTTGTCAACTCTATTCTCCACCAAATTTGAACCTATACCTCTTATCTAGAGTCCACAATCATTCATGGTCCCTTCATTGGACAAAACAACTTTTCAAGTCATTGACACAGTACTTGTTCATCTCCAACCTTTCAAACAAGCAACACTAAAACAAATAAATTAAAAAATAAAATAAATTAGAACTTCAACCAAAATTTACAACCCATATCAACATAGAGCTAACATAGATAAATCAGCTTATGCTTAAGATGGAGTTAACTTATGCTTTAGGGTAAAAATTCCTAGTGTGTTTTATGTTCCATATTTCGAAAGCACTTTGGACTTAATGTATTCATATAACAAAATTACCTATCAATATTGTATTTTATAGGTCAAATCAATGCATCTTAGTCTCATATATCCATCCATGGATTATTGCCCCATCAACTAGGAAAGTGGATAAATTATAAATAACATTATAAATTCAACCTAAAAAAATAAAAAATAAAAATAAAATATAAATATAAATATAAAATTATTTTTTAATTTTATAAAAAAATTAATTTAAAAAAAATAAAATTAAATGATTTTGTTATGGACATTTATTAAAAATAAATACAAATATAAAATAATTTTTTGATCTTATAAAAAAATTAAGTTTTAAAAATAAAATTAAATTATTTTGTTATGGACATGTATTAAAAGAGGGTCTTGAACGAGGGATATACTGTGCATAAAGTAAAAAGATAAATAAATGTCGAGGGGGGACAACACAATTGTTTGGGCTTTGACTCTTGTTCGAAAGGTCCAAGGTTCAAACTGTGGCGTGGGTGAGTGTGTGAGGGGGTGGGTGTGTGTTCATCAAAAAAATAAAATAAATAAATAAACAAAAAATATAATAGGCCTGATATGCCACCTAGTTAATGTAAAGTAGTATTTACTATTCACATGCCAATGACTATAAGGGAAGATCCTCCTAGAGGATGTTGTTTACTTAATACATGTTTATCTAACCATAATTTGGCTAGTTGTGTATGGTGCATAACTCTATCCCTTTTGGATTTGAATCTTGGACCTTCTTTCTAAAGTTCTAAAGTTTTTGCAGTTAACAAATACTCCTAGAGGATGTTGTTTACTTAATACATGTTTATTTAACCATAATTTGGTTAGTTGAGCATGGTGTATAACTCCATCCATTCTGGATTTGAATCTTGGACTTCCTTTTTGAAGTTTTAAAGCTTTCACAGTTAACAAACTCAATTAAGGTTACTCAATAAAAGTATGGATATATCTTAATCAAAGATCATTTTAAGAATTTTTGTTGTTAAACAGAGAAAAGTAAACCTCACTCGTATATTGCATCTTGAACCCATACATTTATTATCATAGGCTACTTCATTAAATAAAAACTTCATACAATAATTTTGACCTAAATTATAAAATAACATTCAATTTACTTTCACTTATAAGGATATCTCATTTACATAACACTGCACAAATCTTATTATCATCTCGGGAATATCTAGCAAGTTATTTTTGGGTTTGTGGATCTGAGGAAGATCTCATAGATTTTCACTAGGATCTTGGATCTAGAAAAGGTCTTGTCTTGTTTCTATGAAAGCTTGGATCTAAGAGGTCTGGCTTCAATTTTTAGATTTAAGTTTGAGCGGAATTTTGTTTGACTTCGAGAAAATCTCTTCTCCCTTGGAAATGTTTTTCCTAGTTAAAGTGGGAAATATTAAAATTTTTATTCTTTTTTTGACTAAATTCAAAAAAAAAATTGACTTTAAAAGGAGCAGGTGTTTCTGGTTCTATGGGAATGTAAAATTTTGAATTTTGGATTTAAAGTGGAGTGGATGACTCCTTGTTCGGGCAAGAATATTTAAATTTTAAATTTTGGTTTATTTTGAAGTGGGTGTTCCCTTGTTTAGGGAGGAATCTTTAATTCTCTTGTTTTGATTTTAAAAGGTTCAGGTTTTCGTTTGCCAATGCGGTTCTCGAGTCTCTCTTCGTGATTACTGCTATCGCTTAACTTTTTGTTGCTACTATTCGATTTGGATCCTGAGGGTCTGAATATTTCTTCTTGGATCTTGCTTTGGTTGTCGGATCCTATAGTATTTTTCTCTATTTTCCTTTTGTGTTTCTCGTGCAGCTTCTTTTTAAAGCTCTATTGTTAAAGGTTCAAGGAACCTTTCAAAACCCCTTCTTTGGTTTGTAAAAAGTTTGAGGACCTTTTCAAAACCTTTTCTTCCACTTACATAACACATTATCTGAATTTTTACCTAATTTTTTGCTTTTCCTAAGAATATTGCCAATAAAACGAAAATATTAAACATCTACGATCAATAAATTAAATAATAAAACCAATTTTTTTTATTTTTAAAATTTTAATAATTACTTCTAGCCATTTTTTCCACAACAATATTTTGCTTATTATTCTTATGTTATATTGGTGTCTTCTCCATTAATACTATTAGTAAAGTAAACAACATAATATGGAACTAAATTTTCATGTTAACAACTGAATAAAAAGTATCATATGGTCTTAGGTTGTCATCTCAATACAAATAAAAAATCAATTTAAAAATATATAACAACCAAATAATTTTTTATCAATATTTCCTATTCAGAGATATTGAACATCTAAATATTGAACATCTATGATCAATGAACTAAATAATAGAATCAAATTTCTTTATTTTTAAACTTTTAGTAATCACTTCCGAATCACCATATAAGCCTCTACAGACCTCATTATACGCATTTCTATCTATTCCATCAATTCCATCAGCGTGGGTTAAAAGAGGGCATTTCGAATTCCTTCAATCCCAAGAGAGAAGAACGAGACCCTTACTCCGATTTCAACTGACGAAAGGGAGCGGGCTCATTTTCAAAAGACCACGCTCAAGGAACCCTCCCATCCCAAAATGGTAAGTGCCCCTCTCAAACTGACCTTTAACCAGCGATTACAGATAGAGAGGACCGCTCTATTTTAAAGCTCTTCTATAGGTGGTATCACGCCCTTCTCAGAGAATCAAATTTCTTTATTTTTAAACTTTTAGTAATCACTTGTCGCCATTTTTTTCTCAACAATATTTAGCTTATTGTTTTTATGTTATGTTGGTGTCTTCTCCATTAATGCTATTAGCAAAGTAAACAACATAATATGGAACTAAATTTGCATGTTGGACGGCTGAATAAAAAGTATCATATGGTTTTATGGTGTATTAAAAAAATTAATAATTATTATATATATATATATATATATATATATATATATATATATATTTTAAAATCTGGATCAAGGCCGTGAGGTTAAACCTAGATCAAATGGCGTCTTTAGTGGTAGACCTCACACACATGATCGCCAAGTAATTTAACCGCTTTTCTGGCCTTTAAAGCAAAATGCTCCAAACCCTATCTAGACAAAAAGTTTATTTTCAGATAAATAGATAGGTATTAAACCTTGTTTGGAATTTGACTTTTTCCTATGATTTCCTTTCGGGGAAAAAGTTTATTTTGCATACAATCCCATGTGAAATCTTAATCCTGCTTTGAAACTGATTTTTCCCAGAAATTTTCCTTTTGGGAAAAGCAGTTGATAAACTCTGCTGATACACTCTATCAATAAGCATCATCTGCTGACTTTTCTGCATGCCTACATGATATGGAAAATGGAAAAGTGGCCCATCCATGGCCTGTTACATCAGGAGCCTTGGAGTCGTTGTATTGGACTAGAACATACAAGGGTGGAGGTCGTCATAGTGGAGTGCCAGAGACAGGCCAGTCAACTAGCAAGATTCTGCTACCAGACCATTTTGAAGGTTGGGTAACTTCTTTCAAGAAACCTCTGCCAAACTCCTAATTTGATTCCAACTCTGTTTTTGAGAGTTTTCAGGCTGTTGATCGAAAGTACACTTCCTATAGATAAGTATCTTACCAATATTGATTCCTTTCCCCAAGAACTAATACTCTTGTCACTCTAGAAGCCTCCAGATGCTCTGTAAAAAAATCAGTTTAAAATTTACAGAGAGATACGCCTTGACGAAGGCCAATGTCCTTATTGAACTCAGCATAGATAATGCTGAATAGTATTTTTGTTCTCTTATGACTAGAGTCTAACATCCAATTAGTTCTGGAAACTGATAGAAGCCATATATTGCTTGAGGAGCTTACTGTAAACTACTAAAAGGTTTAAAATTGTATTTTAAAGAGAACATCCAGATGCAAATGTTTTTATTTTTTATATTTTTCATTCCTATGATTCTACTGTTGGGTATTTGGAAAGCAAATGAAGAATGAAATACTCTGCAATGAAAAGATTAACCAGACAGAGAAAACACCAACAGCAGTAACAATAAGATAAGAGAATTCCCAAACAAGATGACACAACAAATACCGTGGTTAGGCAATTGTGTCTACGTCCACAAAAAGATCAGATCCTTTCTTGAGAAGACAAATCAGCGATTACAGATTACAACTCTCTGTCAAAACAGAGTCTCATATCTTGTCATCACTCTTGTATACAATGCATACAGATTACACTTTTTTATAGACCTCTCTGCCTAGCATTTTAATCTTCACCAACGGTGGTAAAAGCAGAAACACTAAAAAAAAGCGGCAACATAAAAAAAAGAAACAAGAAATAAAGCAGAGTAACCACTGGAGAGTATCTTCTCGAACACTTTCCTCTTATCCGCTAAATGGATAAGGAAGTCACATCCTCATCATGGGTTGGACCCATGGATTACGGCAACAATCTCCCCCTCCAGACCCATGAGGAGGGCTCCCCCATACTGGAGGCTTACACGACATTCATGCCTGCCAAAGATTTACACAATTTATGCTTTTCTTTTGGCACTGTCTTTGTCATCATGTCTGACGGATTCCGATCAGTATGAATTTTGTTAATCTTTACCAAACCATTTTCAAGGACATCTCTAATCCAATGATACCGCACATCAATGTGCTTGGTTATGTAGTGGAATGTAGCATTCTTGCTCAGATCAATGGCGCTTTGACTGTCACACTTAATCACGTACTCCTTTTGTTGCAAAACCCAATTCCATAAGAAAACGTTTCAACCATAACATCTCCTTACAGGTTTCTGTGGCAGCAATGTATTCTGCCTCTGTAGTCGAAAGTGCAACACATTTTTGCAACCTTGATTGCCAAGAGATGGCTCCTCCTGCAAAAGTAAACAAGTAACCAGAAGTAGACTTTCTGCTATCAAGATCTCCTGCCATATCTGCATTTGTATAGCCTTCCACCACTGGTGATGAATTTCCAAAGCATAGGCAAACTTTAAAGGTGCCTCTTAGATACCTTAGGATCCATTTTACAGCTTCCCAATGTTGCTTGCCTGGATTTGCAAGATATCTGCTAACTACACTAGTAGCATGTGCTATGTCGGGCCTTGTGCACACTGTAGCATACATTAAGCTCCCTACAGCTGATGCATAGGGGATCTTTTCCATTTCTTTCTTTTCCTCATTGCTGGTTGGAGATGACTTGACACTCAACTTGAAGTGACTAGCTAATGGCGTACTCACAGGTTTGGCATTTTGCATTTTAAATCTTTCAAGTACCTTCTCAACGTACTTTTCTTGTGATAGTCATATCTTCTTGTTCCTTCTATCATGCTTGATTGTCATGCCCAAAATTTGGTTTGCAGCCCCTAGGTCCTTCATTTCAAAGACCTTGTTCAACTCCTTCTTCAACCTGTCAATCAGATTAGCATCTTGACCAACGATAAGCATATCATCAACATACAACAAAAGAATAATTAAGGACGCTCATGAGTCAACCACCTAGTATGAATCTTCACACGCTACACTAATACAGTCTTCACCACACATCGAGAATATTAGGACATCACTGGATGCAACTGCAGTGGTTTCTTGATGTTCTTTATTTTCATCACCAGATTTCCCTTCCTTTTGATCTCTTTTAAGCTTCCTGCACTCCCTCTTCATGTGCCCGAGCTTCTTGCAGTAGTAGCAGGTTATTCCTTTTCTTGATTTGGATCTCCCTTTTGATTTGCCTCGATTGTTATCGACTCGATTCTTTGGTCTTCCCCATTCTTCAGCAACCAATGCATGTGAGGGGGAGGAATTTGAGGATTTTCTCCTCACTTCTTCATTCAACAAACTGCCTGTAACTTGACTCATGGTAACAACTCCATTGGGTGCCGAGTTGCTTAGGGATACAACAAGAGTCTCCCAGCTATCAAGCAGTGAGCTTAGCAAGAACAGTGCTTGCAGCTCATCATCCAGTACTATCTTCATAGCTGCTAGCTGATTTACAATGCTTTGCATCTCATTTAAGTGCTCTGCAACCGACCCATTTTCTTTAAACTTCAAGTTTACCATCTTTTTGATGTAAACGCCTTGTTTTCGGCTGTCTTTCTCTCATACAGGTCATACAGTTTCTTCCATAAAGGGTTTGCACTGGTTTCTGTCTCCACATGGTGGAACACAATATCATCCAACCATTGACGGATGCAAGCAGTTGCTTTCCGGTCCATCTTCATCCAATCCTCAGCGGATATGGCGTCTGGCTTCTGATCTACTTCAACCGGCAGGTTGAGGTCCCTCGAATAAAGAATATCTTCCATATTGGCTTTCCAGATTAACCAGTTGTTGCCATCTAAGCTAACCATCCGAGTGGAGGTGTTTGCCTCCATCTTTGATCCACACACAAGTGAACCAGGTTGGCTCTGATACCAGTTGTTAGGTCTTTGGAAAGCAAATGAAGAATGAAATACTCTGCAATGAAAACATTAACCAGACACAAAAAACACCAACAGCAGCAACAATAAGATAAGAAAATTCACAAACAAGATGACATAACAAATACCATGGTTCGGCAATTGTGCCGACGTCCACAAAAAGATCAGATCCTTTCTTGAGAAGACAAATCAGCAATCACAGATTACAACTCTTTGTCAAAAGAGAGTCTCATCTCTTGTCATCACTCTTGTATACAATGCATACAGATTACACTTTTTTTATAGACCTCTCTGCCCAGCGTTTTAATCTTCACCAGCGGTGGTAAAAGCAAAAACACTAAACAAAAGCGGCAACATAAAATAAAAAAACAGGAAATAAAGCATAGTAACCGCTGGAGAGTATCTTCTCGAACACTTTCCTCTTATCCGCTAAATGAATAAGGAAGTCACATCCTCATCATGGGCTGGACCCATGGATTACGGCAACATCTACAATGGGGAAAGAAATGTTTGTTAAACTGCTGCGACCATGACAAAGGCTGCTGATTTATAAAATGCAGCACCAATAGTCCTAAACTGTTTTAGACAAGAATGAGTTGGCCATCATTAACCAATTGTGGTAGTGGCAATGGACAATGGAAATAAGCCTGTGGAATGAAAAATATTTTTATGATATTAACAGATGTAGAATTGCACTGGTGTCAACAATTTTCAACAGCATTAAATTCCCTCAAGGTTTGAGGAATTGTAGCTCCTGAATCTATGGGACATTTGGCTAGGTTGTAGGGAGCAGCATAGGTTGTAGGAAGCAGCATTGGTCTCATCATCAAGCTTACTGATTGATGATGGCAATGGCAAGAGTGCACTCAAGAATGCCATAAAAGTAAACAAGAATGTGATTGCAGTTCCAAAGAAGTACGACCCAAATTCAATAGGCTAACTTATGTAAATTAGAAAGAAGTGGGGCCTATGCTTACATAGTTGTAGCATCAAAAATTGGTATGGATTGTGAATTCCATACCATGCACATGGAATTCCATGTCCATCCCAGAACTGCACCATTTATTACATGCTCTTCGCATATTCTACTTACCAAGTGTGCTGTGTTCAATATTGGTGCTTTTAATCCGTGATGGTCATTTTTTACCATCTTCCCATATACACAAGTAGAAGAACAAATTTAATTCTCTCCAAAGAGTAGCAGATGATGCCGGTACTGTTCACTCAAAGATTTTAAAGCTTACAACAGTAGATTTGGATATCTTATAGTAGTATCACAATAGTATGCTGTGAGTTCCGTTGAAATTCTTCACAGTGGTTTGGTGTGAGTTCTCTTCAAGATTTCTCAAGCTTAAAACAGTATTCTATTGTACATTCTCTTGAAGATTTTATCAACTAATTTCTGAAATTAAGTCAGAAGTTTGTAGGAAGACAATTGAGGGCTCTCCAAATTTTTAATAACAGATCTGATACATGATTAACAACATTTCAGCTTGTAGCAAGAATTAGTGTTGAGATTAATAACACCTTCTGGAAGAGGTGAGAATTCCTCAAAATTCTCAGTCAGTCATCAGGTGCGAGCTCTCTCAGAGTTGAGCAAGACCTTTGCCTGAATACAGCTTAAGGTTCACCAACTTTATCACATGAGATATTGGAGAGTTTCTGCAGATTGTAGAAGCATCTAACTTTCAGATTTGTAAGACTTCTGGAAAAAAAGACAGTTCCTCTAGTAGGTCACAATAGTGCAGTTTGAGTCCTCTTAAGGATTACATGTAGTATAATTGCAGTAATTGAGTAATTCTTGCAGGAAGTCGATTAAAGTGTCTCCAATTTTCTTATATGGAAGATACTTCAAACGGTTTGAAGTTTGTTGCAGCTCTAAACATTTAGATTAATTGGACGTGCTGGAAGAGCAAGCAGTGCCGCAGGCTACTCACGGTAGCCTAGAGCAGTTTTTCTGAATGACTGGATCACATCTACTTGCGGAGTTGGGTAAGACAGACTTCTGCAGGAAGACAAAAAGAGCGAATTTTTTATATGATACATTGTCGAGATTTTTTCCATTTTGTAGCAGCCTGATAAAAGCTTTTCGGAAGGAGGCTGTTCCTCAAGTTCTACATTCTTATTTGCCTCTAAATTTACCAAGGATTTTAGTTGACTGAAATTTGCCGGAAAACTCAATAACAAATTATTGCTGATGTGAAAATTTTCACGTTGACAAGATTTGCAAAACTTTAAGGAAGCCTACTTAAATAGTAGCTATTAAATGACTCCTCTAGGTAACGTTCTCCAACTTCATTAGGAAGATATGTAAGTTTAGTGCCATTCATATGAAAATAATAGTGAGTCTGTCTGTTGATTTAGACGTTAAAAGAAACTTCAAAATTTAAAAAGCAAGATGATTCATCATTTCTTTGTTTCAACTATATGGAAGACAAAACATAGCTTTGGGTACCTATATATGGAAGAAAAAGCGTTACTATGTTCTACTCTGATTAAAAACCATGCATTGATTTTTACAAGGCAAAAATTATATCTGTCGATTTGCAAACAATTTTTTTTCCTTCTTTTATTACAAGTAAATAAAACTACCTTTAAAAATAATTTGAACTCCAATTCACATTCAAACAAAAGGATATATCTTACACTTGTGAGTTATATTTCTTTTAAGATGTAGACCCCAAACAAAAAAAATCGAAAGTATGGATCGATGCCCAAGAATCTACTTGGTAAAGCTTCCAAGATTCAAGTTCCCTTTTCACGTTCGTCCTTAGACACTCGGCATTTTCCTGATTATAAGAAAGAAACTTATTTGTAAATTATACATTCTTTTATGTTAAATTTCCTTTCAATCTAATTAAATAAATAAATACCTAAATAAATAAAATCCTAAAAGCTATGGGAGAAAGGTGAATAGACTGCCTTTGCCAAAGTTATTAGACTAATTATATGCTCAACACCACAGCTTACCATGCTTACCAGGGTTCTGCCAGCATTGAATGATTTTTCAGGATGATTCTTTTATGTTAAATTTCCTTTAAATCTGATTAAATAAATAAAAACCTAAAAGCCTATGAGAGAGGTGGATAGACTGCCTTTGCCAAAGTTATTAGACTAATTATATGCTCTTGACACCACAGCTTACCATGCTTACCTGGCTTCTGCCGGGATTGAAAGGTTTTTCAGGATGATTCTACTTCCAAGATCCCCTAAATGTTCATGCATCCAAAAATAGCAAAATACTGATCGGCTTTGTCATCTCGATATTCATTCTTTGTAACCTGCGTATTCACCCCGCCCCCCAACTTCCAATCCCAAACTGCATATATGTATAGGTAATTACATACTCGTTTTGTCTAATAAGTTTAAGATAAGTAGTGGGAAGCAAAGAAGTTTTTCAATCTTTTGAATAAATATGTTATAGAGCCATGAAAACACCTGAAAATAGAGGTCAACCTTATAACAATTTATCAACCTATGTGAAGTAGCCATAAACCTAAGGTCAGAATATAACCATATTATTGTTTCAAGCCCACCCTTATGTTTTCTTTGGGTTTTCATACCCAACTCTCTGGATTTTTGTCAGGGCATCCCTCTAATATCTGTGGTCCTTTTTTTTCCAAGATAGGTGTTCATAAGCATTTACATTACTCTGTCATATATTCATAGACGACTTCTAGGTTGGCCTCATTAAAGACATTCCTGGTAAATAACTCCACTCATTTATTTTGATTAAATAGTTCCATATGATAGGTATATCAGTTTGTCTACACTCCACTAGCTGCATTTGCTAAGTTGTATACATGATTCAGTGAGCTGCTTCATAGCAATCATCATGAAGAGCATCTAGCTGCTTTTCTCTTCAATACCAATGTAAAATAAACAATGCTGTTATACATGCCAAATAATTTTTATTGTTAAAACTTTACATTGGTGGATACCTTGACAATCTTTATTTGTAAATTTCTAAAGCCTTTAAAACCTTCCCCCGTCAGGGCTCAAACAATGAATAGATACTTAAAACAACGATGAATGGTCTTAACTCTTACCAACACCCCATAACCCAAATGCCAACAATCAGACAGCTGTCATCTATTTTCAGAAACGTGTTTGCCTCCTCAATTTAACATTTTGAGACCTATAGGGCATTTGACAATAAACACTAACAATTCAATATGCTGATAAGATCTGTAACACTGCAGTTGGTAATCATTTATTCATACCTGCACTATAGCACAATAACAGGTAAAATAAATATAATTATATTTATGATCTCCTTGCAATTGAGAATTTTTATAACATCGGTACTCTATGAGTCTATATAATCTACTGACTTAAAAGAAGCAAAAGAGAAGAAAGATGATATTGTTTTCTACACCACTTAGAAGGTAAAGTCTATAGAGAAGGGTCCATGGACGAGAGTTACCACTTCAATTTTGAAGTCTCAAATGGTGGCCTGATGAAAGGTGACAAGAAAGAGAGAACACAAAATACGATATCTCCCAAAAAGACATGGGAAAACTGATTAAAGGTATGCCGTAACAATGTACCATTTTTTAATTTAAACATTTGACTACGGCTGCCGAAAACAGTAATAAATTGAACGAAGTAGAGATAATGATCGTAAAAGCAATTCCACTGTGTAACCATTTAGGCCTCAATTATAACTAATCTAAGAAAAGCATTCACTTCCACTCATTAACATTCCACTCCAGCAGCCAGGCCTCCTCTATCTCTCCAGATAGATTAGCATATAAATTAAAAAAAAGGTGAGGCTCACTGCAAGTCCTGAAGAAATTTCAACTGCGGGTCGCTCACTAACTTCAGCGAGACCCGAGATCCGAGATCGCTCGCTAGCCGGGCGACTCGGGAGTCGCTCGCTGGTTGGAGCGAGATCCGGGCTCGTTCGTCGGCCGGGCGACTCGGGAGTCACACGTCGGTCGGAGCGATCCCCGAGATCGCTCGCTGGCCAAGCGACTCTCGGAGTCGCTCGCTGGCTGAGCGATGAGCAAAGTTGCTCGCTGGCTAGAGCGACTCTCAGAGTCGCTCGCTGGCTGATCGAGCGATCCACGAGATCGCTCGTAGTCCGGGCGACTCTTTAGTTCGCTTACTGGCGGGAGCGAGATCTTTGATCAAATGCTGAGCGAATTTGATCTTCGCTCGCTCACCGAAACCAGCGAGAAAGAGAAAGACACGGCAAAAGATTATAAAGAGGAAGCTTGCAATTTAAAAAACGTGACCAGAGATTCGCTAATTCACATATCAACTCAAACGATGAAGATTTCAATTAAAACATGCCCTGAGTGGAATTTCAACACAGAAAAACAAACGCAGATTTTATTAACAAAAGGCAGTCAAATTACATAATTTCCTCCACATAGGGGTTTACAGTCATCTGCATAGAAATGCAGGATAAAAACAAAATAAAAGGGATCCCGAAACTGCTGTTCGGTCTTGCATACTCTCTGCTACTGCTCACTCTTCTCCCTTGTTGTTGTACTGCCCCTCTGCACACACTGTTCTCCCCGCTCTTCTGCTCTCTCACTTCTGCTGATCAAAATGCCAAATGAAACAATATATATATGGTTGGGCTTAGAAGACAAAGGCGAAAAACCACTCAACAAGCACGACGTCAAATCAAGTTCAGTTGGCGGGAAACCTCTTTATCGCTGCTCTTGGCGTGCGATTCCTGGAATTGTTCCTTTCCTGAGCGATTCCCAGGATCAATGTAGTGAGCGAGCGATTCCAAGAATCGCTCGTCTTTGGAGCGACTTTCGGCAGTCTGCGAAATCAGGTTTATATTTCTAACACCCTCCTTTAAACTTGTTTTCTCAAAGACTTTGACGCCCAACCTTTCACGTAGTCTGCTGAAATCCTCCTCCTTCAAAGGTTTTGTGAATATGTTAGCTACTTGCTCCTTGGACCAGCAAAACAGTAGCTGAACTTCGCCCAACTTCACCAGCTCTTTGATGAAGTTATACCTGATGTCGATGTGCTTCGTTTGGCCATGAAACACTGGATCATTCGACAGTGCTATGGCAGAATTGTTGTCACAGAAAATTGTTGTCGACCCTTTCAGTGGATAATTCAGCTCACTCAAGACTTTTCATAGCCATATTGCTTGGCATGCGGCTGACGTGGCGGTAACATATTCGACCAAGACAATGCAACAATCGATTGCTTCTTGGACGACCATGACACTACTCCCGATCCGAGATGGAAAGCATACCCAGAAGTGTTCTTCCATCATCAGTGCTGCCAGCCCAATCATTGTGTGTGTAGCCCACCAGTTCCTGTTGGTCTCGTTTGGCATAGAAAATTCCATGGTTCCGCGTCCCGTTGACATAGCACAAAATCCGTTTACTTGCTTGCCATTGTGTGTCCTTCAGAGTCTCCATAAATATGTTGATCAAGCTGACTCCAAACATCAGATCTGGTCGAGTTGCAGTCAAATACATGAGACTGCCAACTAGCCGTTTAAACAGAGTTGGATCAACATTCCTACTGGAATCCAATTTGCTCAGCTTCAGTCCTGTGGAAACAGGTGTGATGGTAGGTTTGTTGTCTATTGAGCAAGGTGCAACGACAATATTGTCATTGTTGTCAACACACTCAGATGGAGAAGTTGATGTAGTGGACAGTTGTTCGGAGGTTGTTCGGAGTATGTAGAGTGGTGTTCAATGCTTATGAGGATGTTTTTGATGTTCGGGTGAAGTTGTTACAGAGTTGTTCGTGCAAATTTGCAAAAGTTGCAAAAATCGTCAAGAAGTTGTCAAAGTAGCAAAATTGTCAAAGTTGCAAAAATCGTCAAAGTTGCAACAACGTCAATGGAATGTGTTGGACAACCCAAGATACTATTTGGAGGTTTGTTGATCATTAGCAAGTGTGGTTGCAGTGTTGGAACGGCCGGTTGCTTCGCCGGTGCATTGTTGGTCAGTTTCATGCTTTATGTGACAGGTGTAAAATCTGCGTCGGAGGTCACTTTACGGGAGGAATATTAAGCAATCCATGAGGAATTGGACCTCAAATTTTTTACTGGAGGTAGCTGGATATACTGAGAGCTTAAGTTTTAAATTTCAGCCCAAACGGAGTCCGGAAGAAGAAACGGTGAGCGTTGCAAAATGGCTCTGGAGCACTTTTTCCAGTTTATGTGACAGGTGTAAAATCAGCGTCAGAGGCCACTTTGTCGGAGGTACTGCGAATAATCCGTGAAGAGTTAAAATCTGAAATTTAAACTGAAGGTAGTCGGTTTATCCAAGAATATATGTTTCAATTTTTAGCCCGTTTGGAAATTTGAGGAGGAAGTTATGACTGTTACAAAAAGCCCTGTCAGCTCTTTTTGGCAATTTTGGCAGTTTCTAAGAATATAACGGTTGAGTGGTACTTTTGTGTAACTGAAAAAAAAGAGCTGCGTTTTTTAATGTGAAGCATATATATGTTTTAAAAGAAAAGGGAGAAGAGGGTTTTTTTGGAGAAAGGACTGTCGATGCATGTTGTGAAGAATTTTTTTCTTTGGCATTTTGATTGAAAAAATGTGCAAGGTGTGAGATAATCAATGTGCAGAGTTGAGAAGATTGAAAAGGTTAGACAAAATATTTTAGAGGAGAAGATTTGTGAGCTAGACCACTCAGGGTCTTTTGATGAGATTTAAAACTTTTATCAGAGCTTTTTAAATTTGTCGGGTCGGTGCTTGGCAACAGGGGTCGGTGCTCCTTGCAGTTGGTGCTGCTAAAGTCCGGGTTGGTTGGTGCCATTCCTTGTAGTTGGTGCTGCAAAAATATTGTAAAGACCAAACATTTTCGAGGTTGGATTTGGATGGGAGTCCAAACAATCCATTGGCACAGTGGTTTTCCCACATCGGGTTTCCACTATAAATTTGGTGTTATGTGATGCATGTTTGTGTGATTGCTTGTTTTGATTTGATTTCGTAGTTGGATTAAATTTTTAATACACACTGATTCACCCCCTCTCAGTGTCACGCTTAGTTCAACAATTGGTATCAGAGCCAAGTTCCTGAACAGGCTTAACCGGCTAGGGTGATCTTGGAAGTGACACAATGGCAGGTGGTGAAGGCTTCTCATCAAACAAAGCACCATTGTTTGACGAAACTAATTACGCATTTTGGAGACTCAGGATGCAGACATATCTTTGTGCTTTGGGATACGATATTTGGGATTCAATAAACAGTGGATACACAATACCCACCACTTCTCCAACCGATGTTGCTGGTAAGAAACTGTTTGAGAATGACTCAAAAGCAAAGAATGCTATCATGTGTGGATTAGTGGACAACGAACTGGTAAATATTATGGGTTGTAAAACGGCAAAGGAAATATGGGACAAACTGAAGAGCATTCATGAAGGAGACGTTAAGATCAAGGAGGCCAAGTTACAAACACATCGAGCTCAGTTCGAAGGATTAAAGATGAATGAGGATGAGAATATAGAGGCATATATGCTGAGAGTTAATGAAGTCATTAATGCGATTAGAGGACTCGACGAGGAAATCGAAGATTCTATCATCGTGAAAAAGGTATTAAGGTCCCTTCCCCAAAGATTTGATTCTAAAGTTTCAGCTATAGAAGAAGCTAAAGATCTGAATTCTTTTAGTATGGATGAGATGCATGGTTCTTTGACTGCATATGAGATGAGAATAGGAAAATCTAAACCCACAGACAGAGAAGCTGCTTTTAAAGCCCAAAAAATATGAAAGCAAAACAAGAATCCGAGGAAGAAGAGACATCAGATGAAATGGAAGCAAACTTTGTTCGAAAACTAAAAAGGGGAAAAGGAAAATACAGAGGAAAGTTACCGTTTAAATGTTTCAACTGTGGAGGCGTTGGGCATTTCGCAGCTAAATGTCCACTTAATGAGAAGAACAGAAGTGATGAAGGATCGCACGGAGAAAGAAGTGATTGGAAGAAAAAATCAAATTTCAGAAAAGGTAACTTCAAGAAGAAAAGTTTCATCTCCAAGAAGGTCAGTTCATCAGAAGACAGCTCCAGTGAGGATTCTGAAAAAGAAATAGGTGAAGCTCTTTTCATGGCATTCGAAGAAGAAAAACCAGAAAAAGAACAGGAATGTGATGAAGAAGAAATTGATGCAGAAGTGAATTTGGAAGAGGAACTAATTGCAGCTCTGGATGAATTGAAGACAAAAAGAAAAAGGAATAAGAAAATTTCAAGAAAGCTTGAGGATGCAAATGAAATCATAACAAGTTTGAAAGTGCGAATAGAAGAATCCAAGAAGATCTCCGAAGATCTCGAAGTGCAAATAACCATGAAAATAGATTATTGCAGCAAGTTAGAAGAAGAGATTGTTGGTTTAAGGATGCAGCTAGAAGAGATGAATCAGAAAATTAGCTTTTATCACAAACGTGAAGAGAGTTCTATGAAGCTGGATAAGATCATAAAGAACCAGAAGACTACAAGCATCAAATTTGGTTTGGGTTTTGATGAAGGAGAATCATCAAATGGATCAAAGGCCACAAATGAAGAATCCACAAAGAATGAAGAAAAGAAATAGGTTAATCAAGCAAAAATGAATCATGCAAAGGAAAGCAATAATGCAAGGCACGAAAGGAGAATTGACAATGATGGTTTCACCAATGTCACACATCAAAGAAGAAGAAGATTTATGGCTCCTACAACAACATGGCAAAGACCACCACCCAGGTTCAATCATCCCTTTTCTGGTTACTATTTTAAATGCAATGGTTATGGACATAAGATTTCAGATTGCAAGTATAATGTAGGACCAAGGAATTTTGCCAGTAGAAATGCTTTTTCACCTTTGATGGATTATGCAGTAGAATGTTATAACTGTCATAACTTTGGGCATATTGCAAGAAATTGTAGAAGTACATTTGCATCAAATCAATTTTAGGGAAGAAAATTTCAGCCAAATGGAATAAGACAAAATAGAAAATTTCTCAAAAAACATGCACAAGCTACTGAAAAAGAAAAGCCAAAACAAGAGCCCAAAACTGTAATCAAACCGGAGTGGAAAGAAAAAGAGCAACCTAAGGAAGAAAAGGAATCCTTGATCGTACAGACGACATTTAAAGCGTAGAATAAATCCGCACCATGGATACTTGATAGTGGATGCTCCAATCATATGACAGGTGACAAACAAAAATTTGAGAAGTTGCAACAATATGAAGGTGGTTCAGTGAAATTCAAAAACAATGATGGAGCTAAGATAGTTGGCAGAGGTTTAGTTAAGATCAATGACGAAAAAATCAGGTCATAAGAAGTCTTGTTTGTGGTTGGTCTGAAGCATAACTTGTTGAGCGTAAGTCAGATTTGTGACAGAGGTCATGATGTGATCTTTAAGAAGCAGGGTTGTGAAATCGAGAAAGGCAAACAATGGGAAGTTGATAGCAAGTGGATCAAGGACATCTGGCAACCTGTACACTCTCTCGAAGACTTCAGAAGGAGCTTGCTTGATTGGACAGGAAGAAGAGAATTGGTTGTGGCACAAGAGGCTCGGTCATATCAGTTTTGACAACCTAGTAAAAATCAGTTCAAAGAAAGCAGTGAGAGATATTCCCACCATTGGCAAACCATCAAATAGCATTTGTGCTTCATGTCAAAAAGGGAAGCAAACTAGAGTCTCATTTAAAACAAAAGAGTACTACACGAGCAAACCTTTGGAACTAGTACATACCGATTTATGTGGACCCATGAGAACGCAAAGCATAAACGGTGACAAATATTTCATGTTGTGTATAGATGACTATTCCAGGATGACATGGGTATTGTTTTTGAAGCATAAATCAGAAGCTTTTGAGATGTTCAAGGTTTTCAAAAACCAAGTTGAGAATCAAACAGGAAAAATGATTAAATGTTTAAGGTCAGACAGAGGAGGAGAGTTCATTTCAGAGGATTTCACAGAGTATTGTGAAAAATATGGCATCAGGAGACAGTTTTCAGCAGCCAGGACACCTCAGCAGAATGGTGTGGTAGAAAGAAAGAATAGGACAATGCAGGAAATGGCACGGACTATGTTGACTGAGAGCAAAGTAGCAGACAGATTTTGGAAAGAGGCAGTCCATACTGCAGTATACATCCAAAATAGGTGCATGTTGAGGATGCATGAAAGCAAAACTCCTTATGAGTTGTGGTTCGGTAAAAAGGCAACAACAAGATATTTTAAAGTTTTTGGCAGCAAGTGTTACATCAAAAGAACTGAAGAAAACCTTGGTAAGTTTGAAGATAGAGCGGATGAAGGTATTTTTCTTGGCTATTCATCAAAAAGCAAAGCTTACAAATGTTACAACAAGAGGCTAAGAAAAATTGTGGAAAGTGTCGATGTTAAAGTTGATGAAGGAAGGGAACGAGTAATTAGCTATGAAGAGAACTACCCAATTTATGAAGAGGTCATTGAAGGAGATGAGGAAGAGGAAACGAAAAAGAAACCAAGAATTGACTCAGAGGATTCAAAAAGTGATTCAAAATTGGAAGAAAACAAGAAATTCAAAACAGGTAGTGCGTGAAAGATCATCCTAGAGAGCAAATAATTGGAGACCCCACAGTTGGTGTTCAGACAAGAAGAATATTAGTAACTACTCTTTACTATCCAGCATTGAGCCCAAAAATGTTGCCGAAGCAAGCAAAGATGAAAGTTGGGTAAAGGCAATAAATGAAGAATTAGATCAGATCGAGAAAAACAAGACTTGGGAGTTAGTACCAAGACCCGCAAATAAAAATGTAATCGGTACTAAATGGGTCTTTCGGAACAAATTGAATGAAGACGGATAGGTAGTCGAGAACAAAGCAAGATTGGTATGCAAAGGGTATGCGCAAGTTGAAGGTATTGACTTCGAGGAAACCTTTGCACCTGTGGCCAGACTAGAGGCAATTAGAATGTTTCTTGCTTTAGCAGTTTACAAGAATTTCAAAGTTTATCAAATGGATGTGAAATCAGCATTTTTGAATGGGAAACTTGAAGAAGAGGTTTATATTGAGCAGCCAGACGATTTTTAGCTTGGTGATGATCCCAACTTGGTTTGCAAGTTGAAGAAAGCGTTATATGGCTTAAAACAGGCACCCGGGCATGGTATGCAAGGCTAGACAGTTATCTTACTCAACAAGGGTTCAAGAAAGGTATGGTGGACAGTAATTTGTATGTCAAAACAAAAAATGGTCATCATATTGTTGTTGTTGTATACGTAGATGATATCATATTTGGCAGCAGCAAAGATGAGTTGTGTAAATATTTAGCAAATAAGATGCAAAAAGAGTTTGAAATGTCAATGATTGGTGAACTTTCGTATTTTCTCGGATTGCAAGTTAATCAAAAGGAGAAGGGCATATTTATTTCTCAAATTAAATATGTGAAAGAGATGCTAAAAAAGTTCACAATGGAGGATTGCAAGCCAGTTAGCACTCCCATGACGACAGGTTGCAAGTTGAGCAAGGATGACAAATCTCCACCTGTTGATCAAACTATGTACAGATCCATGATTGGGAGCTTACTATACTTGACAGCTACTAGACCGAATATTTTGCAAGCAGTATGCATGGTAGCACGATTTCAGGCTAGTCCCAAGGAGACTCATGTGACAACAGTGAAGAGGATTTTTCGGTACCTCAAGGGTACTATGGAGTATGGGTTATGGTATCCAAAAGGTAAGGACTTCACCCTTATTGCGTATTCAGATGCAGATTGGGTAGGATGTGTAGATGACAGGAAGAGTACCAGTGGAGGTGCATTCTATCTTGGTGATAATCTTGTTGCGTGGCATAGCAAAAAGCAGGAGTCGGTCTCATTATCCACAACAGAGGTAGAGTATATTGCAGCGACATCATGTTGTACATAGGTACTTTGGATGAAACAAACTTTGAAGGATCTTGGAATAAATTTTAGTGAGCCCATCTCGATCATGTGTGACAATACAAGTGCAATCAATATCTCAAAGAATTCGGTTATGCATTCTCACACAAAACATATTGCTATCCGGTACCATTTTTTGAAGGAGAAAGTTGCGGAAGGTGAGGTTAAGTTGGATTTTGTTCCAACAACAGAGCAAGTAGCGGATATCTTCACCAAACCATTGCCCAAGGAAGTCTTTGAGTACCTTCGCAAGAAATTGGGAGTGGTCACACTTCCCAAGCATTGACTAGCTATCGAGGCCACATTCTCAGGGGGAGCATTTGTGTCTTTGTTTATCTTTTTGCTCATGTTTGTGATTCTTGCTAAGTGTAATAATTTTTGCCTGAGAATGTTGTGCATGGACTCAGGGGGAGTTTGCAGTAGCCCTTTGGTCTTGTTGTCAAAGGGGGAGAAGAGTTACAAGAAATTGTGCGTGTGTTGCCAACAATTCCAAAGGGGGAGATTGTTGAGCAAGGTGCAACGACAGTATTGTCATTGTTGTCAACACACTCAGATGGACAAGTTGATGCAGTGGACAGTAGTTCGGAGTTTGTTCAGAGTATGTACAGTGGTGTTCAATGCTTATGAGGATTTATTTGATGTTCGGTTTAGTTTTTACAGGTTGTTCGTGCAAATTTACAAAAGTTGCAAAAATCATCAGGAAGTTGTCAAAGTAGCAAAATTGTCAAAGTTGCAAAAATTGTCAAAGTTGCAACAACATCAATGGAATGTGTTGGACAGCCCAAGATACTATTTGGAGGTTTGTTGATCATTAGCAAGTGTGGTTGCAGTGTTGGAACGGTCGGTTGCTTCACTGGTGCATTGTTGGTTAGTTTCATGCTTTGTGACAGGTGTAAAATCTATGTCGAAGGTCACTTTGCAGGAGGAATATTAAGCAATCTGTGAGGAATTGGATCTCAAGTGTTTTATTGGAGGTAGCTGGATATACTGAGATCTTAAGTTTCAAATTTTAGCCCAAATAGAGTTCGAAATGGCTCTGGATTAAATTTTTAATACACACTGATTCACCCCCGCTCTCAGTGTCACACTTAGTTCAACACCGTCCTCCATCTTAAACCGCTTCAGGACATCCTTCGCATATTTGCCCTGTGAAATGAAGATGCCATCTACTAATTGGTCAACTTTGATGCTGAGAAAATACTTCATCAGCCCTAAATCGGTCATCTCAAACTCCTTCATGGTTGTTCAAAACTGGTCAAACAGTGTAGTGTTGTTGCCAGTGTAAATCAGATCGTCCACATACAGGCAAATGATTATCATCTCCTGCTTCATTTGCCTTCAAGTGTAGGGTGTGCTCATATGGGCATTTAGCAAACCCATTCTCCTGAAAATAGCCATCAATCCGGCTATACCATGCCCTGGGTGCCTGCTTCAACCCATACAGGGTCTTCTTCAGTTTCAGGATTTTGCCTTCATTTTCTTCCAGTTCATAACCTGGTGGTTGGTGTATGTAGACCTCCTCTTCCAACACATCGTTGAGGAAGGCTGACTTGACGTCCATCTGGTAAACACTCCAACCCTTCTGAGCTGCCAGTGCTAGGATCATCCTGACTGTGTCAAGTCGGGCACAGGTGCATACACTTCATGGTAGTCAATCCCTGACTTATGCTTGTAGCATTTTGCCACCAGTCTGGCCTTATGTCGATCGACTTCTCCTTGGGCATTAAACTTTGTTTTGTATACCCATTTGACCCTAATGGTCTTCTTCCTTGCTGGGAGGTCCGTCAGCTGCCATGTATCGTTCTTCTCAATGGCTTCTATCTCCTCATCCATCGCCTTCACCCAATTTTGATTCTGACTTGCCTCTTCAAACGAAATTGGATCACACTCAGTAAATAAAGCAAAGTCAGAATATTCTTCATCTTCATGATTTTGGGTTGCCTCATAGACGTCTTGCAAGCTCCTCATCTTCGCAGGTGTCCTCAAGTTAGGAATCCTACTTGCAAGTGGAGATGACAGAGATGGTGAGGCTATGCTACTGCTGGCACCAGTGCTACTGCATGAGGCTACAACTGGCTGCAGATTGTTTTCCTCCAAGTCCACAGATTCAATAACTGCTGGCTCTGGTTGGCTAGTCTTCGATTTCCAGTTCCACGCTTCATCTTCTAGGAACTTCACATCTCTGCTGATGACAAGATTTTTTGTCATAGGATTATACAATCGATATGCCTTCGCCTACTCACTGTACTCTGTGAAGATACACTACACTCAGAGACATCAGAGATTCGTTCTGAATCTGCAATGGAAACATTTTGTTCTTCGTCATGGACACCATTGCAATCTGCCCATGCTCTCTGTCTCTGATGGTGCAAACTCCATCTTTGAACTGAACAGTGTACCCCTTCTACACAAGTTGTCTAACACTCAGCAAGTTGTGTTTCAACCCAGGCACATAATACACATCACATAACTGCTTTCTTTCACCATGCTTGGTGCGGATAAGGATTTTTCCTTTACCCTTGACAGGGACCTTGCTGTTGTTCCTCATCTTCACTTCGTATTGGACTGTTTCATCCAATTATGAGAACATCTCCTTATTCCCAATCATGTGGTTGATGCAGCCACTATCGAGATACCAGACATTCTTTTGGCTGCTCTCCTCCTCAATACTGCATGTCAACAGCATGTTCCCACATGCATCTCTGCACTCGCCAGTTCCAGCGTCATTTGTGTAGTGGGCTTGTTGTTGGTTGTCCTTGGCCATTTTCTTTCTGCACTTAGAGATATAGTGGCCAAACTTTTTGTAGTAGTAGCATTGGATCTTCGATTTGTCCTTCTTCTGACTAGATCTAGCTTGCTGATTTTTCCCACTGCCTCTTCCTCCTGCCTGATGGAAGTTGCAGTTTGTCTCTCCGTCGCTGGGGTTTGACCTTCCTCCTTGCTTATTTCCTTTCCCACGCTTGCCTCTGCCTCTTCCTCCTTGAGAACTAGAGGCACCTTGGTGGGATTCTCCTCTGCTACTATTTCAAAATGAGACTTATGCCTTGAATGCCTACTCCAACGAGGATTGAGATGAACGACTCAGTCTCTGCTCATGTGTCTACAGGGAACCCATGAGCTCATCCACCAAGAGGGTTGTCAAATCCCTCGACTCTTCAATCACTATCACGACTGAGTCAAACTTAGCAGGCAGGCTTCTCAGAATCTTCTCCACGATTCTCTGGTTCTACATGATCTCTCCATTCAACCGCATTTGGTTGATGATGTTCGTTGTCCGGGTGAAGAAGTCGCTCATCGACTCCAACTCGTTCATCTGCAGGTTCTCAAACTCCCTCCTTAGCATCTGCAGCTTCACCAACTTCACCTTGTTGGTGCCCTGATACGAATTGGCTAGGATTTCCCAGGCTTGCTTTGCCTTGGTTGCTGCTGCAATCCGTGGGAAAATAGTCTCCTCGATCGCTTGCATAATGTAGAACAGTGCCTTTTGATCCTTCTTTGTGTTTTCCTTTAACAGGTCCTTATCGGCTTGGGAGAGTGCAGCCAGTGCTGCTGCATCTGCCGGTTCTGGGTAACCATTCTCGACCAAGTCCCAAAGCTCCTGCGACCCAAACAAGATCTTCATCTGGATGCTCCAGTAGTCGTAGTTCTTGTCGTTGAACCACAGGATCTGCAACTGCAGGGAGTGGTTTCCGGAAACCATGCTTCAATCTCCATGGGACGACATAGTGGCTTTGATACCAATTTGAAGAAATTTCAACTATTGGTCGCTCACTAACTTCAGCGAGACCCGAGATCGCTCGCTAGTCGAGCGACTCTAGGAGTCGCTCGCTGGCTGGAGCGAGATATGGGTTCGTTCGTTGGCCGGGCGACTTTGGGAGTCGCACGCTGGCTGGAGCGATCCCTGAGATTGCTCGCTGGCCAAGCGACTCTCGAAGTTGCTCGTTGGCCGAGCGACTTACGGGAGCGACTCTCGGAGTCGCTCACTGGCTAGAGCGACTCTCGGAGTCGCTCACTGGCTGATTGAGCGATCTACGAGATCGCTCATAGCCCGGGCGACTCTTTAGTTCGCTTGCTGGCGGGAACGAGATCCTGGATCTCGCTCAAATGCTGAGCAAATCTGATCTTTGAGAAAGAGAAAGACACGGCAAAATATTATAAGGAGGAAGCTTGCGATTTAAAAAACGTGACCAGAGATTCGCCAATTCACATATTAACTCAAACGATGAAGATTTCAATTAAAACATGCACTGAGTGGAATTTCCACACAGAAACACAGACGCAAATTTTATTAACAAAAGGCAGTCAAATTACATAATTTCCTCCACATAAGGGTTTACAGTCATCTGCATAGAAATGCAGGATAAAAACAAAATAAAGGGGATCCCGAAACTGTTGTTAGACTCTCTGGTGCTGCTCACTCTTCCTTGCTGCTGTACTGCCCCTCTGCACACACTGTTCTCCCCTCTCTTCTGCTGATCAAAATGTCAAATGAAACAATATATATATGGCTGGGCTGAGAAGACAAAGGTGTGAAACCACTCAACAACCCGCATGCGGGAAAATAACTGCGACGTCAAATCAGGTTCAGTTGGCGGGAAACCTCTTTATCGCTGCTCTTGGCGTGCGATTCCTAGAATCGCTCCTTTCCTGAGCAGCTCTCAGGATCGCTGCAGTGAGCGAGCGATTCTAAGAATCGCTCGTCTTTGGAACGACTTTCAGCAGTCTGCGAAATCAGGTTTATATTTCTAACAAGTCCAAGACCACTTTGACAGATCAATTAGAATTCTAGTATGATGCAACAGTCTGCGAAATCAGGTTTATATTTCTAACAAGTCCAAGACCACTTTGGCAGATCAATTAGAATTCTAGTTTGATGCAATGCACAAAACAAACGTTCTAAGAAGCTTTGAATCGAAATAAAATTGCCCACAAATAGCTTGGGAGGACTCAAAAGGAAAATATAAGAGAACAGTAACATTTACCTAACGGCCATTTCTGCAACGGACTGCGACAAACAAAAGAAACTTCATAGAAGGCTTTCTTCGAGGCAGCAATTTTTTCTTTATTGCCTGTGACTTTTTAATAATATGCCAAGAGCCCAAATAAGAGAGAGTTCCTTAGAGCACCATACTGAACTGGCATGACCAATGCAAGGTTAGCTCCTTCAGGTACCAATTACCTTGCTCAACTGACATAATCACTACAAAATAATAGGTATGTGGAGTCTGGACTGTAGAGTTTCCAATGACTTCTTCCCGTAAGTCATAAAGACATGCTATTGAAAGGGATTGATAGAGCAGACCAACCAGATATTTTTCTTGCATGGAGGTCTTCAGTCAAATAACAAGCTGACTGACTGAGAGAAGCTATAGAAACAAGATTCTCCAGCCATATCCAAAAAGAGGGGTTTCAAAGTAGTGTCTAATTATTTTCACACTTTTCACCCCACACTTCCGATTTTTATTAGGTCATCTCTCAAAATAGATGGTTCTTTTTAGCATTCCATTTTATCAAATTATCATTTTAGCATTTCATTTCATTATGTTAGACAATTAATACTGATTCTGCTACCTTCTACATACCAGTCACAAATTAGAACTTCTAACTATTGGATATCTACATATTTGACAATCTATATTTAGTTTACCAAATACATGAGAATTATCCGTTTTGCAACTTGAATCTCATACCCAGATCATTTATTCCAAACTACTGAATTTCCATAAAAACCTATTTGACTGCCTCTAAGCGGCATTGTAGATATCATCTTATTTTACAAATGGTCTTCCACAAATTTTCGTAACATTCCTCCTTTGCAGAATCTACTGATTTAGAAAACTAAAAACATTAAGAAAAAAGTAACTATTTTTCAGCATGATGTCATCAATAATTTTTCCAAATAGAAGTATATATAGAGTTCATGAAAGGGTCATAGGTCGAAAATTCCAAAAATACAACATTTAAAACATCCCAATAGATACGAGAATATTACGAGGAAAATTTCTAGTGGACTGCCTGAAAGGAGAGCTTCTCTAAGGTATATTGTTTCGGACTTTTTATCTTAAGCTCAATTTTAACATCAGTAATGCTGCAGGTCTCAAAACAATAAAAATTATCATACTGATATATGATTTATACATGAATGCAAAACCTCGGCTAT
Source organism: Wollemia nobilis (assembly GCA_028583015.1). Lineage (NCBI taxonomy): Eukaryota > Viridiplantae > Streptophyta > Pinopsida > Araucariales > Araucariaceae > Wollemia > Wollemia nobilis. Next base: position 16,491,349 of record JAQPPZ010015100.1, read on the forward strand.
TTTAGTAGATCGTAGAATGCGCATTGCAACACAATCAATTTAACAATTTAACAAGTACCATAGGATTTAGTAGTGGAAAAGTAGAGAACAGAATCTAACCGAAGGCCATTTCAACGGGAGAAAAAGAAACATTGACATAATGCGTACCTTAAAGGTAGATGCCACATGGCATGTCTTACGATAATGGAATAGAAAAAACGTAGCATACATTTGAGATAAATGTAATTTAAATCTTCCATTATGGGTTGCATTTAAGTATGTTTAAACTGCGAATATCAATATAATTCATTAAAATACGAACACATCAGCAGAGGAGCACATAAGATCTTATTTTGCATCTTACCGATTGCATTTAGATATAAATTAATTTCAAGTTTAAACACCAAAAAGTCATCCAGATACTACTTAACTCTTTAAAGCACCAATTCAGTTCATCCAAATGCCAGTTGATCTATAAAGCTCGTTTAAGCACCAGTATGGTTCATCCAAATGCCAACTGATCTATAAAGCTCGTATAAGCACCAATACAATTCATCCCAAGGCACCAATAGAGCTTCTTTAGGCACCAATAGAGCTCCGCCAAACACAATCAGAGCTTCGTCGAACACCAATATATTTCGGCCAAACACTAGGAGAATTTGAAGGAAATAAAAACAAATTAATCGCCGTGGAATTAATTCTCACGCAATTCTTTAATTCAGCGGAAGCTTCGCACAATTATGACTTGCGCAGTTGGCAGTATGCAGGGAGCTTCGCTTCACAAACCGCCGAAGTGGAAGCTTCGGGGGATAAAACACCGAAGTGATGGGTGCTTTGGATATTTAAGTTGGTGGCAGGTGCTTCGCAATAAGCACTGGCGAAGTGGCAGCCTCGTCCAAGAAAGTTGCGAGGCACAAGTTCAAGACAGCTTTGGCAGCTTTGGGCAAAGTGGCTCCAAACTGCCACTTCGGGGCAGCAAAAGCCCAAAGTGCAACTTTGGAAGGAATATTGCCGAAGAATAGATTCAAGCAGTAGACAACAGATCTCCAACTACGGGAGATTTGCACACGGATTTTGGTGTTTGAGGCAAGGTCTAATCGAAGTGCGTCTTCGGATGAGAAATTCTCAGATTCAGAGAACAAAACCTAAAATGACGCAAATTGAAAATATAGAGATTTTATTTATCATATAAAACTGGATTACAGGGCTTCTTTTCTGAAGTGGTTACAAACATCTGCAACCAGGTTGCACGATAAACAAGATGGAGATTTCTTGGAGGCTGCTGCTCCATTCTCTGGCTGTCTACTGAAGTTGCTGCTGCTTTCCTCTCTTCAGCTGCTATGCGCTCGTAATCTCCGACCTTTTCTAAATGACATATGGTCTGGTATTTATAGACGGGAGATGAGGACAATGGGCGGGAAAACTTTCACCAACCGGCTGATAAAAAATAAATGTCGAAGAGGGTTTTCAACCAATCGCTGAACAACCCTACCTACTCGCATGTGTGATGTCAGGCGCTCGTTTCTCGTGCCTGGACGCTGCTTCGCAAATCTAATGGGCGAACTTCCGGATTTATGTTGCTTCGCAGCGAATCACCTTCAAGGGGCAAGTTATTTCTACTTCGCAGCGAAGCACCTTCAGGAGGCATATTTTTACTGCTTCGCAGCGAAGCTCTTGTGGGAGGCGTGTAATGTGGTTTAATAATTCCAACACCCTCCTTTAAACCAAATTTCACAAATTCTTTGATGCCCAACATTTCTTGCAACCTGGCGAAGTCCTCCTCCTTCAAAGGTTTTGTGAAGATGTCAGCTACCTGCTCCTTGGACCTGCAAAACTGCAACTGTACTTCGCCAAATTTCACCAGCTCTTTGATGAAATGATACCGGATATCTATGTGCTTTGTCCGGCCATGGAAGACTGGGTCCTTCGAGAGGGCGATGGCAGAATTATTGTCACAAAATATTGTTGTTGTTGCTTCCGGCGGATGATGTAGTTCACTCAGAACTCTTCTCAACCAGACTGCCTGGCAAGCGGCTGAGGTGGCAGCAACATACTCTGCCTCTGCTGTAGATAAAGCAACAATTGGTTGCTTCTTCGAGGACCAAGAGACAACTCCGGATCCAAAATGGAAGGCATATCCAGAAGTGCTCTTCCGGTCATCTATGCTACCAACCCAATCGCTATCAGTGTAGCCAATCAGTTCAAGTTGGTCTTGTCTGGCATAGTGGAGTCCGTGGTTTCTCGTGCCATTGACATATCGTAAAATTCTCTTGCCTGCTTGCCAGTGAGTGTCTTTGGGTGACTCCATAAACCTACTGATTAAACTCACGGTAAACATTAAATCTGGCCTGGTTGCGGTCAAGTACATCAAGCTTCCAACTAACCTTTTATAGAGAGTTGGATCAACGCTTCTGCTGTTGTTAGTCTTGCTCAACTTCAAGCCAGTGGCAACCGGGGTGATGGCATGTTTGTTGTCCTCCATCTTGAAACGCTTCAGGACATCCTTAGCATACTTGCCCTGAGAAATGAAGATGCCATCTGCTGATTGGTCAACTTCAATGCCAAGAAAGAATTTCATTAGCCCCATGTCTGTCATTTCAAACTCGATCTTCATGGTTGTTCTGAACTCCTCAAATAGGCTGTTGCTATTGCCAGTATATATCAGATCGTCCACGTACAAGCAGACGATTATCATCTCACCCTCTGCGTTTGTCTTTAGATATAGGGTGTGCTCATATGGGCATTTAGTGAACCCGTTCTCCTGAAAGTAGCCGTCAATTTGGCTGTACCATGCCCGAGGTGCTTGCTTCAACCCATACAGGGCCTTCTTCAGCTTTAGGACCTTGTCTTCTTGCCCTTGTAGTTCATATCCGAGTGGCTGGTCTATGTAGACCTCTTCTTCCAACACTTCGTTCAGGAAGGCAGACTTGACATCCATCTGATAAACGCTCCATCCCTTTTGAGCTGCCAATGCCAGAATCATTCTGACTGTGTCAAGTCGGGCTACAGGTGCATACACCTCATGATAGTCAACTCCTGACTTCTGCTTGTAGCCTTTCGCCACTAATCTGGCTTTATGTCTGTCAACTTCTCCTTGGGCATTAAACTTTGTTTTATACACCCACTTGACCCCAATGGTCTTCTTTCTTGTTGGAAGATCAGCCAGCTGCCATGTCTCATTCTTCTCAATGGTTGCTATCTCCTCATCCATCGCATTCACCCATTTGCGATTCTGACTTGCCTCTTCAAACTCCACTGGATCACACTCAGTAAATAAAGCAAAGTCAGAATATTCTTCATCTGTCTGATTACGGGTTACCTCATAAATGTCTTGCAAGCTCCGAGTCTTCGTAGGTGTCCTCAAGTTTGGAATTCTGCTTGCAAGTGGAGGTGATCGGGATGAGGAGGTTGTGCTGCTGCTGGCACCACTGTTGTTGCTTGAAGGTACAGGTGGCTGCACACTATCTTCCTCCAAGTTTACAGGTTCAATAATTGCTGGTTCAGGCTGACCAATCTTTGACTTCCAGTTCCAGGCTTCATCCTCCAAGAACTTCACATCTCGACTGATGACAAGTTTCTTTGTCACCGGATTGTACAGCTTGTATGCCTTTGCTTGTTCGTTGTACCCTGTGAAAATGCATTTTTCAACTTTGTCATCCAGCTTTTGCCTTTTCTCATCTGGAACATGTGCATATGCAATGCACCCAAAAACTCGCAAATGAGCCACACTTGGCTTCAAATTGCTCCAGGCTTCCTCCAAAATTTTGTCCTTCACACTCTTGGTGGGACATCGGTTCAGCAGATAAACTGCACATGACACAACTTCTGCCAGAACTCATGTGGCAGACTTTTCGCCTTCAACATGCTCTGTGCCATCTCCATGATAGTTCTGTTCTTCCTCTCAGCTACACCATTCTGTTGCGGTGTGTATCTGGCAGTCAACTGCTTCCGAATTCCATGTTGCTTGTAGAAGTTGTGGAATTCGTTGGAGATGTATTCACCTCCTCCATCCGTTCTAAGAGTTTTCACGTAATACCCGCTCTGTTTCTCAACCAGAGCCTTGAACTCCTTAAACTTTGCAAATGCTTCTGACTTCAGCTTGATGGGATAAATCCAGGTCTTCCGGCTGAAGTCATCAATGAAAGTCAAGAAATATTTGTTGCCGGCATATGAGCTGGTCTGCATGGGACCACAAATGTCTGAGTGCACCAGCTCCAATGGTTGTGATGCTCTCCAAGACTGTCCTACAGGGAATGCATCCCTGTGTTGCTTACCGACCAGGCAACCTTCACAAACTTGGTTCGGTTGCTCAATAAGGGGTAAACCCTTCACCATTTGCTTCTTGTGCAACAAATTCAGGCCACTAAAACTCAAGTGACCGAATCTGAAATGCCACAGCCAGGTAGCATCCTTCACAACTGCACTTAGAGACATTAATGATTCATTCTGAATCTGTAGCGAAAACATTTTGTTTTTCGTCATGGACACAATTGCGATTTGCCCATGCACTTTGTCTCTGATGGTACAGACACCATATTTGAACTGCACAGTGTGTCCCTTCTGCACAAGTTGTCCAACACTTAGCAGGTTGTGTTTCAAACCAGGCACATAATAAACATCACAAATTTGTTTTCTTTCACCGTGTGCTGGGTATGGATGAGGATTTTACCTTTCCCCATCACGGGAACCTTGTTGTTGTTCCCCATCTTGACTTCGGACTGGACTGTTTCATCCAGTTGTGAGAACATCTCTCTGTTCCCAGTCATGTGGTTGCTGCACCCACTGTCAAGATACCAAATATTTTTCCTGCTCTCCTCCTCAATACTACAAGTCAGCAGCACATTTCCTCCTGCCGCATTTTTGGCTTCATTCGTATAATGGGCTTGTTGTTGATTCTCGTTCGCCATCCTCTTTCTGCACTGTGAGATATAATGGCCGAACTTTTTGCAATAATAGCATTGGACCTTAGATTTATCTTTCTTTTGATAAGATCCACTTTGCTGATTTTTGCCAGTGCCTCTTCCTCCTTGCTGATGGAAGTTACAATTTGTCTCTCCCTCGCTAGGGTTTGACCTCCCTCCTTGCTTGTTACCTCTCCCACGCCTGCCTCTGCCTCTTCCACCTTGAGAACTAGAGGCGCCATGGTGGGAGTCTTGTCTGCCGCTATCTCGAAATGAGACTTGCGCCTTGAAGGCTTGCTCCAAAGAAGACTGAGTTGAACGGCTCAACCTCTGCTCATGTGTCTGCAAGGAACCCATGAGCTCATCCACTGAGAGGGTTGTCAAATCCCTCGATTCCTCTATTGTAATTACCACAAAATCAAATTTCGCTGGTAGACTTCGCAGAATTTTCTCCACGATCCTTTGAGTTCTGCACAATTTCACCATTCAACCGCATCTGGTTGATGACATCTGTCGTTCGGGTGAAAAAATCACTCATGGTTTCTGACTCACTCATCTGCAGGTTCTCGAACTCCCTCCTGAGCATCTGCAGTTTCACCAACTTCACTTTGTTGGTGCCCTAGTAGGAGTTGGCCAAAATTTCCCAGGCCTACTTGGCCTTGGTGTCTGATGCAATCCGCGGGAAGATAGTTTCCTCAACCGCTTGCATGATATAGAACAGGGCTTTTTGATCTTTCTTCCGGTTCTCCTTCAGAAGGTCTTTGTCAGCTTGGGAGAGGGCGGCCAGTGTTGTTGCATCTGCCGGTTCTGGGTACCCATTCTCCACCAAGTCCCACAACTCCTGAGACCCGAAGAGAATCTTCATCTGGATACTCCAATAATCATAGTTCTTGCCATTAAATCGCGGGATCTGCAACTGCAGGGAATTGTTTCCGAAAGCCATGCTTCAATCTCCGCGTCATGACAACAATAACTCTGATACCAATTTGAAGGAATTAAAACAAATAAATCATCGTGGAATTAATTCTCACGCGATTCTTTAATTCAGCGGAAGCTTCGTACAATTATGACTTGCGCAGTTGTCAGTATGCAGGGAACTTCGCTTCACAAACCGCCGAAGTGGAAGCTTCGGGGGATAAAACACCGAAGTGATGGGTGCTTCGGATATTTAAATTGGTGGCGGGTGCTTCGCAATAAGTACTGGCGAAGTGCCCAAGAAAGTTGCGAAGCACAAGTTCAAGACAACTTTGGCAGCTTCGGGCGAAGTGGCTCCAAACTGCCACTTCGGGGCAGCAAAAGCCCGAAGTGCAACTTTGGACGAAATATTGCCGAAGAACAGATTCAAGCAGAGACAACAGATCTCCAACTACGGGAGATTTGCACACGAATTTTGGTGTTTGAGGCAAGGTCTAATTGAAGTGCGTCTTTGGATGAGAAATTCTCAGATTCAGAGGACAAAACCTAAAATGACGCAAATTGAAAATATAGAGATTTTATTTATCATATAAAACTAGATTACAGGGCTTCTTTTCTGAAGCGGTTACAAACATCTGCAACCAGGTTGCAGGATAAACAAGATGGAGATTTCTTGGAGGTTGTTGCTCCCTTCTCCGCTATCTGCTGAAGTTGTTGCTGCTTTCCTCTCTTCAGCTGCTTTGCGCTCGTAATCTCCGACCTTTTCTAAATAACATATGGTCCGGTATTTATAGACGGGAGATGAGGACAATGAGCGGGAAAACTTTCACCAACCGGCTGACAAAAAATAAATGCCGAAGAGGGTTTTCAACCAATCGTCGAACAACCCTACCTACTCGCATGTGTGATGTCAGGCGCTCGTTTCCCATGCTTGAATGCTGCTTCGCAAATCTGATGGGCAAACTGCCGAATTTATGTTGCTTCGCAGCGAATCACCTTCAGGGGGCAAGTTATTTCTGCTTCACAGCGAAGCACCTTCACGAGGCATATTTTTACTGCTTCGCAGCGAAGCTCTTGCGGGAGGCGTGTAACGTAGTTTAATAATTCCAACAGAATTTAGTGTAATCTTGAAAAGACAAATTGACTCTCACTTTTTCTTCTTTTAATCTCTCTGTTAAAGAAGGAAAACTTTGGTCCAGCCCTAAAGAGAGATTGATAAGCAGTGTTCCAAAAAAATTCGGCCTTGTATGTTAAGAGAGCGGTTTTGACAGCTCTATGTAATCCCGTTGTCCACTGTTTGGATTCGTATGCCTTGTTGTTCATCCAGTCCTATTTGGCATCGTTACTTTGTTTCCATCTCTGGCAATATCCACCTCTTCCCCCTCAATCAAAAATTATCAAGCAGAATACATCAAGAAGAAGATTAGTGTCCCAAAATTTGTGGTCGGCTGACCGCCATGACCATTGCAAAACTTCAAAAGTTTGTCCACACATCTATGGGGTCAGGAAAGAACATCATTTACTTTCGCTTTATATGTGGACCTAAAAGCGAAATATGAGGGATTAATCATGATTAAATCCCCGATGAACAGTCTAACTCAACTTTTTTCAATTTCTTTTTTATAAATTTATAAGGAAATCAGTAACATCTGATATTATTTTTATAAATTTTAAGTTGGTTGAATGAAGTAAAGTTAACAGGACCTCAATTTTATAGGGGTTGTCTTTATAAACTAAAGACTAAGCTAATTGGGTGGACAACCAAGACCCTCCAAACCATGAACTAGGACAACCAAGACCCTCCAAGCCATGAACTAGGGCAACCTAGCTTAAACAAGCCATAAACTAAGGCAACTAAGGTAACGGCTATTATCCAACTTATCACTTTTAACTATGTGATTTAAACTTTAACATTAAAAAATCAAGACCTTAACCACTACATTATCCTTATTATCCCTATATACTCATGACATAACCTATTAATAATTAATAAAATTATACATTTTAATAAATAATAAAGTATTTTTTGTGTTATGAACGAGGGTTTTTGGCATTCTCCCCGTCTTAAGATCCTTCAAAAAAATTATTCGTTTAAATTATAAAAAGTTAAGCTAAAAATATTTAAAAATATTAAAAAGAAAATATTTTGAAATAAAAATATAATTTTTGGAAAAACAAAAATAAAAAATTTTAAAACATAAAAAATATAAAAAATATTATGAAATCATTTATTATTTGAAAATTAGATTACATTTTTAGTCTTTTCAAGATTTGACGTTTTTAAGCTAAACTTTTTCACAAGATGGAGGACTATGCTTCCTCACATCTAATTTATTACAACTATTTGTGCATAAGGGTAACCTTGTAAAGCAAAGATATATAAATCTAGATACAACATGTAGTACTATCATCAATAGTAAGAATAGAAAAAAAGTTTTTTTGGTTCATTGAGTTCATGATACACTACATAAATTGCACTCTCCTTTGTATGATATTGTTCTTGCTATCGTACACTATTTTTACAATCATACAATCCTTTGCAATTGTATAATCCTTAGAACCTTTTATCGTATGACTTATTTTTATCGTTCAACAATCTAATTCCACAAGAATTTAATGTGTGAATGTTTTACCTTGTTCTGACATTTAAATGCTCTAGATGGATATATTTAAATTGCACTTTCTATGGTTTTCCTTGGAGAGATTATTATGCAAGTCTTTTCTACTCACCGAAAATAAATTTATTTCTTGTGAGAATAGTCTCATGACTCATGCAACTACTCTTTTCACACGAGGGATTACTATGACACTTGTCCATGCTTACAACTTCCTCTACTCGGGCTTCCTATGGCATTCCTCTGTGCTAAACATGTCTTCACTCCTTACGAACAAATTCCTTCTTTTCTACTTACAATTTTTGCTTACTCGGACTCTTTATGCCTTGATTCTTTTGACCATTCTCTTGTAACCTGCAAACATGTTTAGCAATAATACAATGGCCAATAAAATAATTATTCAACATTCAACAACAATTGAGACTCAAGGTTAATTAGAAAAGTTTTATTCATTTATTTATTTGAGAATATAAGGAAGAATCATTTAAAAGTCATTTCTCTTCTCTCTCTTCTAAGAGAGCCCCACTTCCTAAGACAAAACATAATTTATAATTTTTAAAGTAGTTTGTAGACACAAAAATTTGACCCACCAAAATGGTTCAAATCTTCCTTAGATCCCTAGCTAGCCACCCAAACTTGCTAAGTGCAAATTTTGGGTCTTTTTGCCTTCTCCCCTTGCCTTTTTTGCTTGCTATACCAAATTCTCGTCCAATCCATATCGGGCATGAATTTGGCTTACCATATTCATGCCATGTATGGATTGGGCATGAATTTAGCTTTTTAGGGGTTTTTCTCACTTAAACCCCTCCCTCGATTGACCCGTTTTGATATCGGCTTTGCCCAAAGTGAAATTTCACTTTCTTACGCGTTTTGCCCTCCAAACCTCTTATAAATAAGTTTTGGATCCCCTTAGCCCCCCTAGTTCTTTTGGTGGTGGTTCTAATTCTTGACTCACTCACATGCTCATGCTTTCAAGTGGATTTCTACTACAAGTTGTTTTGACTATTTTGGTGCTTGGTGATTACTACCCTTGGGGATTGAGTGAAGAAGTCTTAATGATTAGATAGATAAACCATTTTGGAGTGCTTCTTCCATCTCTTAATTGCTTCTTGTTTGCTCTATCAACTCATCAGGTTTCACATTTATTTTGTTAGTATTTAAAACTTTGTTTTCTGCATTTCACACCTCGTTTTTCATTGTTTCAAGCCCCAAAAAGGGTATCTAAACTATATTCATACTCAGTCCATACAAGGCATGAATTTGGTCAACTATATTTGCACCTCCTAGTTACAAGGTATAAATTTGGTAAAATTAGAGTTTGGGGGGTAAGATTTACACTTTTAAACCCTAATTTGCATCATGTTAAGAAGCTTTATGTTGTGACCATCTGTACTGCATTTCATATTACTATTACATATCTATTTTTTTGTATTTGTGCATGTTCCAAAGGTCAAAGATCATTTTACTTTCAAATAGGTCATCTAAAAGGACCAAGGGGACTTGACTGCTGCACCTCCAAACTCAGCTATATAGTGGCCTAAGCAGACCCCCAAACGTTGATCAAATTTTCTAGGATTTGTGAAGCTATTTTACAGGTTTGACGTTATTGGATATTTTGAACAAAAGCTAAAGCTTGGATCAACCACCGAATAAGATAAGTACCCTAATAGATATTTAGGTTGATTGTTATTTTCTTTTTGCCCCCTTTTGTGGAAAACCCAGAAAATAAATAAAGGTAAATATATGCTTGAAATTCTAGGCATTTAGAAGAGCAAAAGCATATAGTGTGCATCTAGGGTTTAATATTATTTGTGCATTCCCTTGGACCCTTGCTCAAAAGCATATTTGCAACCTAGGGTTAGATATCATTAAACTAAAGAATCATACTAGGCCTAGCCCTTGTATTCTTGCATCGTTCTTTCATTTTCATAGCTTAGCTTAGAAAGGCCAAACATAGGTGTTTTCTCAAATTAACACGTTCAAACACGTTCCAACCTTGGACTTGGATTGAGTCCTTAAACTATTCCTGGTGAACTCGTTCCTCCTCCACATCAAGTTTAAAGTTATAACGACCACTGTAGTCACCTCAAGGCTTCCTTGCGGATCCAACCTTGAGAATCATACATCAGTGCATGGTTTTCCCCCTCTACATCTTTGGTGAAACCGATGTGAAGACACGCCTTAGTGGTCAAGATAGGAAGCTTCTAATTTTGTGTGCTTAGATCCAAAAATATTTAATAACTATTTTATAATATCTTGTGTGTTTTCGTTAGTTTTTAGTTTTCCTTCTTTCCACTCCATCCTTCCTCCCTCTCCTAATGACTCCCAACCTTAGGAGTGGGCAAAGGCTCTTAGAGTCTGATGAGATTTTCCAAGAGGATGATCAAATTGATAGAGAGAATCATAATCTTGAAGAAGAGGAAAATGAAGAAAATAATAGTCTCGATCATAAGCATGCCTTCGATATAGCTCTAGAAGGGGAAGCCCAACTTTAGGACGTTAGAACATCTCATCATCAAACTATTCCTCTTTGATATGTTCATGATAATTCCTTGAGTGAATCTTTAAATCATGGTAATTCTTTCCATCAACCAACTTATGCCACTACTGTAACCACCAACCAACTTATGCCACTACTGTAACCACCAACATTGGAAGGAATCCACAAGTCCCTCCAACTAGTAGTGTCACTCAAAATTATTTTCAATTTCCTCCTCAATCTACTAATATCAACAGTTTTGCCTCTGTTCTAATAATTGTTAGTTATCCTCTCCAACAAGATACCACATATCACAACAGTATTAATATCTCCAACACAAGCCAAGTATCTATTCAACAACCTATCTATCCTTTAGGGAATCTAGGGGTATTACAAAGCAGTAATCTAGAGGTGCAAAGTTTAACTAATATGGTGAAACAACTGGTTTCAAAAGTAGAGATATTTCAGCCCTCTAGTTTCACCTACAACTATAAGGAAATGTGCAATCAACCCCTATACCCTATTGTGGTTGCTAGACCTTATCCTAAGTTTTTTTCCATGTCGGTTTTACCTACATACAAGGGAACAAAAGATCCAATTGAGCATTTAAGGAGGTTCAAAACAACTTGCCATGATACCATATATGATGATATGCTGTTACTATAGATATTTCTTAAATGTCTTACTAGCATGACCTTAGAATGGTATTATCAGTTACCTAGTCATTCTTTGAGAAATTTTGAAGAGATAGCTGAATTATTTTTTCAACAGTTTGGTGCTTATGTTGAAAAGAATTTATCCATAAAATATGTTTACAATCTAAAGCAAGAAAAAAAGGAAAGTGTTTTCAGAATTCTTGGTTCATTGGAGAAGTCTAGTTGGTTGCTTGAGATATACCTTACCTCCTCAAGATATTCTTGAGATATTTATTGGAAATTTACAATAATAGTTATCTTATGCATTGGAAACTATAAATATCACATCTTTTGATCAAACAATTGAGTTAGCAAGAAAAGTGGAACATTCTCTTATCAGAAGAGCACAACTTAAAGTGAAAGAAGAGAAAGCCTATAAGAATTAGTATAATAAAAAGCATGTGGTAGGAGATGTAATGAATATTAGGCCTATTAATAGTATTGTTAACAACCTACATGTCACAACCCTATTCTGACATCTTAGATACACTAAAATGTTTTGTATAAAAACATAATTTCTTTGCTTAAAAACCCAACATACTGTTAGCTCAGGCATATCTAAAACACACTTCAAGAATATTCACCCCTGCAACTAGTGTCTTAAGTGCTTGGGACTGGCCACATCCCGTAAGTCACCATGTAGGATTTTGACTCCTCCCTCGAGTCAATATGAAATTCGGTGAAGGGTTGTCCTTTCAAGGCCCATAACACCTGAAAGGGAAATGTTATCTCCCTTGTCCAAGGCTGTAAGTTTCATAAAATTTAGAGTCCTCGACTCAATTGATTGGAACCAACGTCGATATGCCAGTGCTAGCCCTTGATCCTCTGCTAAGGTTTGGCTAGAGTCCACCATCGCATGGTTTAAGGACTAGGTATCCAAGACCTATCTCAGGTTGACGGTAATGTTGCCCATAACCATCTACCGCTGGATCTGCCAACAACATGAGTAGCTCTCTAAACATGCTTCTTGTTGGCACCTCCCCAACCTGAGCGAAAAGTTGAAAACCCTCACTTCTAATGGACAGCCCACTTGGAGCAACGTCCCATACCGTCGCTCTTTACACTCGACATCCAGGACCCTATCCTTGAATAGCTGGAGTTGTAGTGGCGCAGTCACACATAAGTCACCTCGTGACTTAGTGTAGTTGGGTAGAGTAAGTCCTCACTCGACTTACTCAACACAACAACAAAGAATATTTAATAAGGTTTATTTATGATAAGAGGTCCTTTGAAGTGTTTAGATTCAAGGTAATAGGCTTTTCAGTTATGTCAATTAACTATCAAATTAGAATAATAATGGAACTTAATTTTTGCTTTAAATAATATTTAAAAAAAAAAAACCTTTAACTTAATATAACTTTTTTTTTCGAGAAAGTTATATTCCTAACTTAGAATAATTAAAAAAAAAAAATGCAATACCTTTATACATGGCTCTTTACATTACATTATAAACTAAAACATATAGCATCAATTTAAAATGAAAATTGTGTTTTATCCCATAGTTTCCTTTTAAGCACATGTCCCAAAAGCAATTAGGCATTCTACTAAACATACATAACTTAGAAGTAAGCTAGAACATATACATAATCAACTCCTTTCCTCATTGAAACGTGAATATCTCATGCTATTGATTAACTAATCCCCTTCCAGGAAATAAGATTCTGATTGATATTTTAATAAAGTCTTAAAAACATTTAACTAATAAATAATGAATATTCTCTTATCCTAAACTTCTGAATAGCAAATTCACTCACTTTTTAATTTCTAAACTTAGAATAAGAAAATCTATATATATATATATTTATTTATGATTCATTTGGTTGTCTAAGCTATAAAGACGTCGTAATCTAACTACCAGAGCATTATGAATTTCATTAATTAAAATCGTCCAGCTTCTTTCTCAGTTTGGAAACGTTGTATTAACATTGGTCAAGCTGTGCAGAGTAGGTGTTTATAACCGGAAAATTTCTACTTGGACAATTGCATTCTCCAGATTTTTAAAAACTTCCAAGCAACGCAAATGTTTTATTTTATATTTCCATCTTCTAAGTGTTGGCTTCCAGGAAATACCCCCACTATGCTTTCTGTTGGAAATACATTTTGTACTTTGTCATACAGTATTTCATAAGAACTCCATTACGTATATTAACATACAAACTAAAGAACACAATATCTTAAAAAAAATTAATTTAAATAAAATAACAGTATACACCTTCTAGTTTACATATGAATTGTTCTAAATTTTCAATTGACTCATACATGGAATTGGAGACTGTTAACATTGACGCTCGCAGCTTGTTGGCCCTATATAAATGTATTTGATTCACTACAAAGCTTTTTTCTTTCAAACTTAACACCAGGCAGACAAACGAAATGCTAAGGTTTTCACATAAACGAACCACTGGCTTCAAACATATTCTGGCAGCCTAAGTTTTTTTGAAGAACACTGGTATTCTTTCAAGGACCCAAAGTCTCCAAGAGCAAGACGCTGCCATAATTTATATAATACTTTGAAAGACACAACCGCCATATTCCTAGGAATGTAGTCCCCATATCAACACATAAAATGCATGTTCGCCTGGTCTGACTCGTATGGAGTTCACCCTTCCGAAAAACAGAGTATGAAGAGTTTTAGTTTAGGTAATCAGCATGGCCCATGCAAATCTATATACAAACAGTATTTATGCAATGCAAGATTTTACAACAGCTAACGTTCTAGAAAGAATTAACACAGCTTATTAAATCTTCACAAATACAAATATTTTTATTTTGCCTACTCAACCAGAATACTCAGCCGTCATGGCATATTTCAATGTTTAATTATATAAGTATATTTTTTTTACCCTTTTCCCAAACAAATTCACTATGTAATTTTTATAGTTTGAGAAACGAAATGAAATCTCTAAAGCACCATTTAAAGTTTTTTTTTTTAAATAACAAAGTGATGGCATAACAACAGGATATCTAACCTCGTCATGCCAGCTGAACTTTAAAATTGATAAAGTCCAAGCCTTCGAGCTTATTGGTTGTATCAAACAGAGCCTAAGACGTTTCCAAACAGACGACGACGATGAACTCTATTTTTTCCTAAGGTTCCTTCTATTCATGGTTTTGCTTCAGCCGCGGGTAAATGACACCTCACAATTCACATTGCCATGTTTGCTTCTTAGCTATAGCCATGTGGGGCATGTCCTCAACGCCCGCATGGCAACATAGTTATGTAATTTAATATTTTTATTTTATTTTACTTACCATATACTATAGGTTATTATTATTTTTATATTATCTCCAATGTTGTCTTATATGCACTTTAGGTTCCTCGAATGACTTAGGGGTAGGTAAAGAGTTGTTTTCGTATAGGTTTTCAAAATAGATATTGCCATGGTAATTTGAATTCCCTTATGATTAGTATGCCTATTATTATTCCTTTTAAATTTTTCTTTCTTATTATTTTAATACTATATTTTTTATTATTATCTATATTTTATATATATTTATTATTATATTTATATTTATCATTATTATTATTTTTTAAAAATACTTTTATATTATTTATTAAATTCTTTCTCAATTTCTATATATATTTTAATTGGATAATCAAACAAAACAATTATCAAGCAAACAATGCAATGACAATCTATACAATATGCAAAACTACGAATGCAATGAATGCATTGACAAGCAGGATGATCTTTATATGCAATTCCTATGGAGGGCTTCCATGTACCCTCGGGCCAAGGTGCATGAAGCACAACATCATATCCCACTCACCTGACGCTTCCCAACTCTGTTTCCGCCAGGGGTGGGTGATTCCCTTCTGCTATAGCACGTGAACCTGTACTTGCATTCACAAACAACTTGACGCAGAATCATATTCTTCCAAATAAAATGCTAATAAGTAGTGGGGATGTGACATACTCCCCCTCTTAGGAATAACATAGTCCCTGTGTTAGCTTGCAAGAAAAAATAGATGCATAAACACATAGGTGAATATTTCAAGACTTAAGTAATTTCTTGCAAAATAATCACTCTATCACATAACAACACAAAATCGCTTAAGCAAATCATATTATAGCCATATTAAATATACATAAATAGTTTCATTACATCACAAAGAAGTTCACTTTCCAAAAATATTGTCTTTCAGTATCATGTTTCAAACAGATTAGGAAACTAGTTTTTCATGCTAGTGACATCCTCCCAAGTAGCATTCCTCTCGGAATACTCATCCCACTGTACTCTGCATTGATCCACAGTTCTTTTCCTGAGCTGTTTGGTTCTAAACCCCAAAATTTTGACTGGTCGCACCTCAATGAGTTGCGGGTCCGACATCTGTAAATGAGTGGTATCCAAAATGTGAGATGGGTCAGAAACATATCTACGAAGAAGAGATACATGGAAGACACTATGGATTTTTGACAAATTGGGTGGTAGTGCAAGTTTATAAGCAACGAGACTGATTTTGGCAGTTATTTCAAATGGTCTGACAAACCTAGGACTTAGTTTGGTGGATTTGATAGAGCTCTTGGTAGGTTTGACTCTAAGGAAAACTTTATCTCCTACAACAAATTCATGGGGTGTTCTCTTCAGGTCAACATAACTTTTTTTTTTGGTCAACAGCTTCACGCAATCGCTGGCGAATTTCTTTTAGTTGGTTTTCCATTTGCTTTACAAGTTCAAGACCGATCATCTCTCGATCATCCAAGTTATCCCATGTTAATGGTGTCTTGCACCTACGCCCATATAGAGCCTCAAATGGGGCCATGCCCAACGTGGTATGATAGCTTATTATTGTAAGAAAATTCCACCAGGAAGAGATAATCTTCCCATTTGCTCTAATGGTCCATGCAATGCATACATAGCATGTCCTCAAGCACTTGGTTGACCCTCTAGGTCTTGCCATCCGTCTCTGGATGATAAGCAGTGCTAATATTGAGTCTTGTTCCCTAGGCTCGGTGCAAAGCTTACCAAAACTCAAAGGTAAATCATGAATCTCTATCAGATATTATTACTTCAAGAAATCCATGTAGCCTCACAATTTCTCATGCAAATTTTTGAGCTATAGCTGAAGCATCATCATGTACACTACCTGGTATGAAATGTGCCACTTTGGTTAACTTATCCACTACCACAAATATTGCATCATGCTGAAAATAGGTTTTTGGAAGTCCCACAATGAAATCCATGGATATGACTTGCCATTTATGTTTTGGTACTTCAAACAAATATAATTTCCCTCCAGGATGTTGATGTTCTACCTTAAATTTTTGGCACTCGAGGCATTTTGCAACATATTGAACTATATCCCTTTTCATTCCAGGCCAAAAATAGTCTTTCTTCAAATTTTCTCTCATCTTGACTACTCCTGGATGTGCAGAATACGGTGCATAATGAGCTTCTTGCAAAATAGTTCTTTTAAGCTCTTCATTATTGGGTACTATGACTCTATTTCGAAAGTATACCAAATCTTCCTTAATGCCATAATCCCCATGCCTATTGATTCCTTGCTCAATTTTATTACGACAGGATTTGCAAAACTCATCAATCATTTGCAGCTCTGCAATATGATTCTTTATTTCATACTGACACCTTGTGATAGCAGTTATGTGTCTTCTCCTACTAAGAGCATCTGCCAATTTATTCTCTTTCCCCTTGATATACTCTATACCAAAGTCATATTCAGCCAAGAATTCCATCCATCTTCATTGTCGAGCATTCAACAATGGTTGTGTAAATATGTATCTTAGGCTTTGGTGATCAGTTTTTAGCTCAAAAGGTTTCCCTAGCAGATAATGTCTCCAAATTTTAAGAGCATGAACTACAACTGCTAGTTCTAAGTCATGAGTGGCATAATTTATCTCATGTTTCTTGAGTTTTCTGGACTCATAAGCCACTACAACTTCTTCCTGCAACAATATGCCTCCTAATCCTTCCATTGATGCATCAGTACAAACTGTAAATGGTTTATTCAGATCAGGTATCCTTAGTATTGGTGCAGTGGTCAATTTCTCCTTGAGAGTTTTGAAGGCTTCTTCACATTGATTTGTCCACTTAAATGCTTTCCCTTTCCTTTGTAGATTAGTTATGGGGTATGCTACCTTTGAAAATCCTTTCACGAATCTCCGATAATAGCCGACCATTCCCATAAAACTTCTTACTTCAAATACATTGGTTGGAGCTGGCCAATCTATTATAGCTTCTATCTTCTTGGGATCTACAACTATACCCTCGACTGAAACAATATGTCCCAAATACTGCACTTGAGGTGTATAAAATTCACACTTGGACAATTTCCCATATAACTAGTTTTTCCTGAGTATCTCTAGCACTATTCTCATGTGCTCATCATGCTCCTCTTTATTTCGGGAATAAATCAGTATATCATCTAAGAATATGAGCACAAATCGGTCTAACTGTTCTCGAAATACACTATTCATCAAGTTCATAAAGGTTGTTGGTGCATTAGTTAGACCAAATGGTAAAACTGTGAACTCATAATGCCCATACCTTGTTCTAAAAGCAGTTTTATAGGTATCCTCTTCTCGGATTCTCAATTGGTGATATCCTGACCTAAGGTCAATTTTGGAAAAGATAGTGGCTCCTCTAAGTTGATCAAACAAATCATCAATTCTTGGCAATGGATACTTATTTTTTATCGTCATCTTATTAAGCATTCTATAATCAATGCATAGCCTCAAGGATCCATCTTTCTTTTTGACAAATAGAACCGACGCTCCCCAAGGTGACACACTGGGTTTAATATGCCCTTTTTCTAATAAATCTTGCAGTTGTGTTTTGAGCTCTTGCAGTTCAAGTGGTGTCATTCGATATGGTGTTCGAACTACTAGAGTTGCTCCTGGCACCAGTTCTATAGAAAATTCAAACTCTCTTTTAGGTGGTAGACCAGGTAGATCTTCAGGAAAAACATCTCTAAATTCCCCCAACACTGGATACTGTTGAAACAATGCTGAACTTGAGTCTGTTTCTTCCTTTTTGTTCATTTTTATTACATACAACTTGCATCCCTTCTTCCAGGCCCTTTTGTCTTGCATACTACTTATCATATGGGGCTCAAAGGATGTTCTACTACATTGAATGCGGATTCATTGATTGGTGTTATCAGTATAGTCCATCCATCTCTCCTCAAAATTTAATATAGCCTTGTGAGCCTTAAGCCAATCTATCCCTAAAATTATGTCAAATGCATGTAAGGGAGCTACATATAGATGCCAGTTGATCTTTCCTTGGGGTATTTCTATTTGTGACTCAAATAGACATTGGTTAACTAGATAGGTTTGTCCCGAGCCATACTCTACTTGCCACCCTTTTGCCATGACCCTAGGTCTAACAGGTATATCCCTCAAAACATTATTAAAAATGAAACTATCGATAGCACCACTATCAATTAAAATATTCACATTTCTTTTGCCTATTCTTCCTTTAATTAAAAATGGAGTGGTTTGTCCAACAAGGTTAGGGTTACCTGTGGCTGCAAAGATTCTATGGGATGCTTCTCCAGTGGGGTTCCCACGATCGACTCTTTTTGGGCACTGCCTAGCAAAGTGGTCCAGAGCTCCACATACGAAACAAGCATTGGGACCATCATTCTTTTGTTTGTCATTTTCTTTGCCTTGGTTCCCATTTTTTCCTTGCTCTCTGTAAGTAGTTTTCCTCTCCTAGAATTTCCTTTGATCCGACTGCCCCTTGTACCCTTGGTTTTTGCTTCTGTTTCTATTATCATTTTTGCTTTGACCCTTGTCTCTATATCTGTGGTTTTGATCTATACCGCGATTCTGCTCAGGATTCCTCCTTTTCCTTGAGTTATCTTTCTCTTGTTGATAGAAGGCTTTTACCTCCTTTTGACTTGATTCATAATATCGAGCAACATCATAAGCAGTTGTTAGGGTCTGGGGTGTTTTCCCTCCTACGGGTTGACTAATTTTTGGGTGCAGACCCATGACAAACTTGTGTGCTTTAAATTTTTCTTGTCCATCAAATTCTGGGGCATACTTTTGTAACTGCACAAACTTTTGATAATACTCGACTACTATCATGTTACCCTGACGTAAGTTTGTAAACTCTACATGTTTCTCAATAAAGAACTGCTCGGTAAGGAAATGACTTTTGAATTCTCTTACAAATTCCTCCCATGGTATATCTGTTGCCTCCTTTTGAGTAGCTTTCTTATAAGTGGTCCACCAAGTTTTGGCAGGACCCTCCAGATGAGCAACTGCCCATGTAGTTTTCCCTTCAGAGCTAAGGGGTTGGATGGAAAAATATCCTTCAGCCTCACTTAGCCAATTTACGGTGATCTCTCCATCACCACATCCATCAAACTTAGAAATATCCAATTTCTTTAATTCTTTTTGCAGTTCTTCCCCTACAGTTCTTCTGGTGGATCCCTCGGGTAACTGACTAACTTTGCTGTTTGTTTTCTTTTGGGTCAGGTTTTCAATAACCTTCTGTTGTTGAGTGATAAGTTCCTACTGTTGGGCCATTTGTGCCCGTTGTTGTTCCATGTGCTCACTCATCTGAGCCCTCTGGCTCTCCATCAGCTCTCGTTGTTGGTTGAGTTGGTCTTGCATGAGTTGGATCATGCGAGCCATGCTTCCATCACTGGAGGTAGCTTTTGCTGCTATAGGCTCTTTATCCTTTCTAACCACACGTCATGGTGTTTCAGCAGTTTGCACTCTTTTCGACTCCCTTATGAGTCTCCTAGGTCCTTTCCTTGGGACCTCTGCAATTCCCTCTTGCAGATTTAGGCTAGTCCTCCGCGAGGTACCTGCCATAACTGACATCACAAAATTTTGTCAGATTAGCTATGTTGGCCAGGGTTTCACAAACCTAGGCTCTGATACCAACTGTCACAACCCTATTTTGACATCTTAAATATACTAAAATTTTTGTATAAAAACACCATTTCTTTGCTTAAAAATCCCAACATAATGTTAGCTCAAGCATATCTAATTTCACACTTCAAGAATATTCACCCCTGTAGCTGGTGTCTTAAGTGCTCGGGATTGGCCACATCCCGCAAGTCGCCATGTAGGATTCTGACTCCTCCCTCGAGTCAATATGAAATCCGATGAAGGGTTGTCCTTTCAGGGCCCATAACACCTGAAAGGGGTACGCTATCTCCCTTGTCCAAGGTTGTAAGATTCACAAACTTTAGAGTCCTCGACTCAATTGCTTTGGAACCAGCGTCGATATGCTAGTGCTAGCCCTTGACCCTCTGCTAAGGTTTGGCTAGAGTCCACCATCGCATGGTTTAAGGACTAGATATTCAAGACCTTTCTCGGGTTGATGGTAATGCTGCCCATAACCATCTATCGTTGGATCTTCCAACAACATGAGTAGCTCTCTAGTCATGCATCTTGTTGGCACCTCCCCAACCCGAGTGGAATGTTGAATACCCTCACTTTCTAACTGACTGCCCACCTAGAGCGACGTCCCATACCATTGCTCTTTACACTCGATAGCCAATACCCCGTCCTTGAACAGCTGGAGTTGCAGTGGCGCAATCACACATAAGTCACCTCGTGACTTAGTGTAGTTTGGGTAGAGTAAGTTCTCACTCGACTTACTCAACACAACAACAAAGTATATTTAATAAGGTTTATTTATGATAAGAGGTCCTTTGAAGTGTTTAGATTCAAGGTAATAGGCTTTTCAGTTATGTCAATTAACTATCGAATTAGAATAATAATGGAACTTAATTTTTGCTTTAAATAATAAATTAAAAAAAAACCTTTAACTTAATATAACTTTTTTTTCAGAAAGCAATTCCTAGCTTAGAATAATTTAAAAAAACTCAATACCTTTATACATGGCTCTTTACATTACATTATAAACTAAAACATATAACATCATTTAAAATGAAAATCGTGTTTTATCCCATAGTTTCATTTTAAACACATGTCCCCAAAAGCAATTAGGCATTCTACTAAACATACATAACTTAGAAGTAACATAGAACATATACATAATCAAATCCTTTCCTCATTGAAACGTGAATATCTCATGCTATTGATTAACTAATCCTCTTCCAAAAAAAATAAGAATTCTGACTGATTTTTTAATAAAGTCTTAAAAACATTTAACTAATAAATAATGAATATTCTCTTATCCTAAACTTCCGAATAGCAAATTCACTCACTTTTTAATTTCTAAACTTAGAATAAGAAAATCTATATATATATATTTTATGATTCATTTGGTTGTCTAATCTATAAAGACGTCGCAATCTAACTACCAGAGCATTATGAATTCCATTAATTAAAATCGTCCAACTTCTTTCTTAGTTTAGAAACGTTGTACTAACATGGGTCAAGTTCTGCACAGTAGGTGTTTATAATCGAAAAATTTCTACTTGGACAATTGCATTCTCCAGTTTTTTAAAAACTTCCAAGCAACGCAGATGTTTTATTTTATATTTCCATCATCTAAGTTTTAACTTCCAGGAAATACCCCCACTATGCTTTCTTTTGGAAATGCATTATGTACTTTGTCATACACTGCGTTTCATAAGAACTCCATTACATATATTAACATACAAACTAAAGAACACAATATCTTAAAACTTTTTAATTTAAATAAAATAACAGTTTACACCTTCTAGTTTACATCTGAATTGTTCTAAATTTTCAATTGAATCATACATGGAATTGGAGATTGTTAACATTAACGCTCGCGACTTGTTGACCCTACAGAAATGTATTTGATTCACTACAAAGATTTTTCCTTTCAAACTTAACACCAGGCAGACAAACGAAATGCTAAGGTTTTTACATAAACGAACCACTGGCTTCAAACATATTATGGCAGCCTAAGTTTTCCTGAAGAAGAACACTAGTATTCTTTCAAGGACCCATAACCTCCAAGAGCAAGACGCTGCCATAATTTCTATAATACTTTGAAAGACACAACCGCGATAGTCCTAGGAATGCAGTCCCTATATCAACACAGAAAACACCTGTCCGCCTGGCCTGACTCGTATGGAGTTCACCATCCTAGAAAACAGAGTATGGAGAGTTTTGTTTTAGGGAATCAGCATGGCCCATGCAAATCTATATGCAAACAATATTTATGTAATGCAAGATTTCACAGCAGCTAACGTTCTAGAAAGAATTAACACATAGCTTATTAAATCTTCACAAATACAAATATTTTTATTTTGCCTACTCAACCAGAATACTTAGCCATCATGGCATCTTTCAATGTTTAATTATATAAGTATATTTTTTTTTACCCTTTTCCCAAACGAATTCATTGTGTAATTTTTATAGTTTGAGAAACGAAATGAAATCTCTAAAGCACCATTTAAAGTTTTTTTTTAAAATAGCAAAGTCATGGCATAACAGCAGAATATCTAACCTCGTCATGCCAGCTGAACTTGAAAACTGATAAAGTTCAGGCCTTCGAGCTTATTGGTTGTATCAACCAAAGCCTAAGACGCTTCCAAACAGATGACGACGATGAACTCTATTTTTTTCCAAAGGTTCTTTCTATTCATGATTTTCCTTTCGTCGTGGATGAATGACACCTCATAATTCCTTTGCCAAGTTTCACCTCTTAGTTATGGCCATGTGGAGTGCTTCCTCAACACCCGTATGGAAGCGTAGCTAGGTAATTTAAATTTTGTTTTACTTACCATATACTATAGGTTATTGTTATTTTTATATTATTTCTAATGTTGTCTTATATGCACCTTAGGTTTCTTGAATGACTTATGGTAGGTAGAGAGTCGTATAGGTTTTCAAATTAGATATTGCCATGGTAATTTGAATTCCCCATTATGATTAGTATGCACTATTATATATTTTTTTAAATTTCTCTTTCTTTATATTTTAATATCTATATTCCTTATTAATTATCTTATTTATTTATATTTATTATTATATATATTTTTTATTTTCAAAATATATTTTAAAAATACTTCTTATATTATTTATTAAATTCCTACCCAATTTTTATATATATTTAAATTTTGATATATATATATAAACAAGCAAAATAATTATCAGGCAAACAATGCAATGACAATCTATGCAATATGGAAAACTACAAATGCAATGAATGCATTAACAGGGCAGGATGATTTTATATGTTGTTCCTATTGGAGGGCTTCCATGTACCCTCGGGCCAAGGTGCATGAAGCACAACATCATATCCCACTCACCTGAAGCTTCTCAACTCTGTTTCCACCAGGGGTGGGTGATTCCCTTCTGCTAAAGCACGTGTACCTGTACCTGCATCGCAAACAACTTGACGCAAAATCATATTCTTCCAAATAAAAATATTAGCAAGCAGCGAGGATGTGATACTACAAAATATAATACTTCAAAAATCTCTATAAAGGAATTTCACAAAACTTAATGTCTATGGAAGTGGTTTTAAAGCATCTTTTAGAAGTTAATATGATTGAGTTACCTCCCATAAGGTAACTTGATACTACAAATTAGTACAAGGCAAATCAACATTGTACATATCATAGGATAGAAGGACACTAGACAAATTCTTGTAAGAAGTTAAAACATGTGGTGCAAGACCTGCTTGATGCAGAATGCCTGGCTATAGAATACCCTCGTCCAAAGAATCAACCTTCTACCCAACAAGGAAATATGGCTAATAAATATAATGGACAAAAGGCAGCTAATCAAGTATCTTATAAGAATATACCACACCCATATGGTAACATGGTTGGTATGATAGTAGCTACTTCAGAGCAACAGGTGCAGAATCAGTAGCTCCAACAATCTCAACAGAAAGTGAGTTCTTTAGCAAAAATCTCTCTTTTAGAACTTTTACAAACTTCTCCTACTCATGAGGAAGTCTTGTTGAATTTTCTAAGATAACAATCTATCCCTATAGATATTTTCCCTAGTGCTATGGCCAATGTTGTAAGCTCTCTTGGGATACATCATCTCACATTCTTGCATGATGATATTTCTTTCTAAAACCTATGTAGGGACTATTCTCTCTACATTACTACATTTATTGGGGATACTTTTATCAAGAGAGTCTTGATTGATAATGGTTCTTCCCTTAATTTATGCACGTCAATGTTTCTAAAAGTTTGGATTAATAGAGGAAGGTCTAACTAAATCCGATGACATCATTAAAACTTTCAACAAGGAGTCCCAAGAAGCTTGCAACACCATATCTCTCCCTCTTAAGGTTGGACCAAAGATTTTGGATACAATGTTCTATGTGGTGTTTTGCCCAACATATTTTAATATTCTTCTCGGATGTCCTTGGATCCATGGGATGAAGGCCGCCCCTTCTATTTTTTTATCAAAATTTGAAGTTCAAATTTAAAAATCAACATATAACCATTTTGGACTATCCTCACCCATTTGAATATTTCTCACCTGAAGAGCAAGCTCAATTTAATCTATTAAGTTCCTCGCCTCATATAACCGAGCAATCTAAAATTTAAACATGAGATAGGAACCATTAATCAAAGTCTTATCATAGGATCAAGATAATTCTTCTCATTTGGAACCTCTTCTAGATGAATCTCATCAAAGTTTAGAGTGAAGAGTTGAGGATGACGGGTCACCCTCTCCTCCTTTGTTGGTCTTAACCCCAAAGCAGTATGTTAAAAATGAGGATATCCCTCAGAATGGTAACTACTTTTATGGGTTTATCCCTTGTGCAATGCAAGTTGAGTCTTCTAGTTCTCAAGAGGACTTTGGTTCTATCTCTCATGAGGACCTTAAGAAACTAGGAGAGATTCTTTCCCCACCTCCTCTTTAGGATGAGTTGTTCATTCTCATTGAAGAGACCATAGATGTGAACATAGGTTCTGAGGAAGCCCCTAGAATCCTTAATTCAAGTAAAGCCTTGTCCATGGACGAGCAAGAGCAATTGATCAATTTATTAAAAGAATTTCAAGATATTTTTGCTTTGTCATATGCCGATATGCCATGGCTTTATACCTCCCCTATTATGCATCATTTGGTAGTTAAGCCTAATGCTAAGCCTGTTAAGTAGAAAATTAGGAAGATTCATCCTAAGGTTACCATTTTATTCAAGGAGGAGCTCCAAAAACTCCTTGACATCGATTTCATAAAAGCTATCAACTATTTTGATTGGATCTCCAACATTGTTCCTATGGCTAAAAAGGAAGAAATAACCAGAATATGTACCAACTTTAGAGATATTAACTTAGCATGTCCCAAGGATGATTTTCCCATGCTTGGTAAGCATTTGATGTTTTACATAGCTGCTACAACTCACGCTTTGGGAGCCATGCTGACCCAACATGATGATCAAAAAAGAGAGTGAGCTATCTACTATATTAGTAGAACTTTGGTTAGCTATAAAACCAGGAACACTCCCTTAGAGAAGATTTTCCTTACCATAGTGTTTGCTTCCTAGAAGCTAAGACACTACATGCTCATCCATAAGATATTGGTAGTTACAAATTTTGACCCTTTGTGCTATTTAATATCTAAGACCCATCTTTCAGGTCGAGATGCTAAGTGGGTGTTGGACCTTAGTGAGTTTGACCTGACTTTCATAGATAAGAAGACTATCAAGGATTAGGTGATCGCTGATAAGTTAGTCTCCACTCCCCTAGAAGTTGCCCATCCTTTGGTTGTTGAGTTTGAGTGTTTCAATGTTGAAATTGAAGAGTCTGAATCTTGGACTTTATTTTTTGATGGAGTTTGTTGCATGAAGGGTGTTGGTGTTGGTGTTGGAGTCATTCTAGTTATCCCACAAAAATAGCTCATTTCCTTTTCCTTCAAGCCTAATTTCTCTTGTACGAACAATACTATAGAGTATGAAGCTTTGATCCTTGGTCTTAGAGTAGCCTTAAATTTGTAGGTTACAGTCCTTTCTGTCTTTGGTAATTTTCAACTTGTGGTCAATCAGATTAACGATGTTTATCAAACTCAAGATGATAAACTAAAGCCTTATAAGGATATTGTCACCAAGTGGTTGTCCTCGTTCGATCGAGTAACCATAGAGTCTATCCTTAGATCCTCAAATAACCATGTGGATGCCATGGATGATGTTGCATCCTTGTTTCCTTTGGAGTTAGAATATGATCGAGAATCAATTATCATTAGATAAATCTAGGAGCCTACATCTCTTGGTTCTTGTCTTGTCCTGTTAGATGTTTTAACCATTGGAGATGCCTCATATGAACCATGGTATACCAACATCTTTAATTTTTTTAAGGATGGATCGATGCCTAATGGTTTAGATCATAATTATCATAAGCTTTTGTGTAAAAGAGCATGTTAGTTTGTTATAATTGGCAATACTTTGTAGCAATGTTCTTTTGAAGGTATCCTCTTGTGATGTCTTAACTTCGATGAAGCTCAGCTTGCTCTTAGTGAGGCTCATGAAGGCTCATGTGGAGGTCATTTTAGTGGTAATGCTATTACGAAGAAGCTCCTATGGATGGGATACTATTGGCATTTTATGGAGAAATATGCATGTGATCATGTTCATTTTTGTAACAAGTATTAGCACCATGACAACCTGGTTCATGCTCCTCCTCAGCACCTTTAGGTTATTTCTTCCTCTTATCGATTTTCCATGTGGGGATTGGACATTATAGGGAAGATTAAACCAATGTCATCTGATGATCATAAGTTTATCATAATAGCAATAGAGTACTTCAATAAATGGGTCGAAGCCATACATGACTGGAACCCAAGTTTCCATGTTCATCTTCAACCAGATCCTTTGCAGGTTCGAGATTCCTTCTATGATTATTTTTGATAATGACACTCCTTTCAAGAACAAGGATGTTCGTAAACATTATGCTAAGTACAATATTCAACACAGGTGGTCAACTCCATACTACCCTCAGGGTGATGGATAAGTCAAAGCATACAATAATTCTTTGCTCAAGATCTTGAAGAAGTTTGTTTGTAAGACCGATCGTGACTAGCATACCCAGCTTTATCCTACTTTGTGGGTCTATCATATAGTGTGTGTACTCCCATAGGTGCCTCACCATATGTACTAGTATATGACTTTGAGGAGATGTTTCCTTTTGAGCTTGAGTTTCTCTTGTTGTGCAACTTGTTGCAAGATGCTTCGATCGATGATGAGTATCGCTCTGACCGTTTGCACCAATTGGAGTTGTTGGATGAAAAGTGCATTCATGCCTTAGAGAATATATGAGATTATTAGGATAGGCTCAAGTGATATTAGTCTAATAAAGTTTGCAATCATTCTTTTGAGGTTGGGTACCTTACCCTCAAGGAGAACCAAAAGAACACTAATGCTTATTATGATCTTCGAGGCAAGTTTCAGCCCAATTGGTTAGGGTCATTTGTCATAACGGCCAAGTTTGGTTCAAGTGCTTATCGTTTGGCTTCTTTAAATGATGAAGAGCTTAAAAAACCTATGAAAATAATGCATTTAAAAAGATATTATGCTTGATCATCTACATTGCATTTTGCATTTAGCTTAGATTATACTACATTTAGTTTACCTATTCATACTACATGGTTGTCTATCATATTGCCTGACATTTTTTTCTCTTGCATTATCACTTTTCATAATTGCATAGTTGTTTGTTCATGATTGCTTGATCATAAAGATTTTTTGGGAACTTCGTGATAATGTCATATAATGACACCTAGTTAGGTCATAGCTCACATACATTGCACTCTCACTAGGGCTCTGATACCTAGCGATGCCCCACCTAGGGTCCCTATATTTTCATTCTTTCTTCTCTTCTTCATCTGCTCTTTTCTTCTATTTTCTTCTTGTATTTCTTGACTTTGAAATATTTTTCAATGACCATAATTTTCTCTCCAAATTCAAGGAATACAATCTCCTTTTTTGATATATCCTTATCCTTTACTTGTTTTTCCTTCCTCTTTTCTTTGTCAAGATAAGGATATATGTTCTTCTCTTTTATTTGCTTACACATTTATTCCTTCTTGAATTTTTTAATAGTTAGGTTGTTCACTTTCTAACTATTGAAGCTTTAAGATGGGGGTACACACGTACAATTCTTTGCTCCTCATTTTCCTCCTCTCCTTTCTTCTGGCACATGCACACACTTAGAGGGTGTTATGATCAAATCGTTGGTTCATTCACATTTTTGCACACATCTCACCTCTATTAGATAGGACTTGATTAAATATATCACTTTTATACACAACACACCCCACATGGGATAACTTCATGGCCACACATGAGGGGTAGCCTCCATCTCAACCATTTGCAATCATACATCCTAGTGGGTATCTTTTATCCATTTGTCCATCTCAGCGAGCATTGCACCCATAGCAGGTCATGCTCTGTATTTGTTTATCTATCCACATTAGTGAATACTACACCCATAGCAGGTTTTCACTCCACTTTTGACCATCTTTTAGAGCATAACACCCTTTATCTAGGATTTTGACCATTTTCTCTTGCTCTCTATTTCTTTGAACTTCTTGGAGCCTTGCTTTTGCTTCTTCTTCTTCTTCTTCATCTCATTCTTCTCTTCTCTTCTTTTTCCTGCTTCTTCCTTTCTCCTTATTTCATTCATGCATTATCATCTTAGATAACTTGCATTAGTTAGAATCATTATGTGTCCAATTTCTTTTGTTGTGCTTTGTTGTCTGCTTGTTCTTTTTCTTTTGTTTCTGTGCTCAAATTTTCTTTCTTTACCTCTTTCAAGTTTCTTAAGGAATTATCCATCCCTTCTGAAACTCGAGGGGGTATCCTAACCTTAGAGGCATTAATGAAAGTAATGTCTCACTTTGTGTGTAAAAGTCTAAAGTATTAATTGTGATACCCTCTTTTGCACCGCCCCTTTTTTCCAACCCTAGCCACCCCTTTTTTGTGTTTGTCACCTTTGTCCATAGGAGTCTACAACTTTCTTTGATGCATTTATTTGGCCATAAATACATCAAAGAGGGAGAAAAATGTAGACATGGAAATTTGACCCACCAAAATGGTTCAAATCTTCCTTATATCCCTAGCTAGCCATCCAAACTTGCTAAGAGTAAATTTTAGGTCTTTTTGCCTTCTCCCCTTGCCTCTTTTTGCCCAGCTTTACCAAATTCATGCTCAGTTCATACTAGGCATGAATTGGGTTTGCTAGATTTGCCAATTGCAGGGTTATGCACAGTGGCGAATATTCGCAAATCGGGCAAATTTTATGATTTCCAAAATTGAAAATTGACAAATATGAGGACCCTCGATGTCGACCCATTTGCCTAAAATTTTTAGGACCAATTTTTTATTAGGGTCAATTTGCCACAATATATATCTAAACATAGGCATATTTGTACTCGTTGGAAATCTCTTTTTGAGCCTGATCTAATGGTGGTGTTTTTATAAAGTTATAAGGTAATTTAATAGCTCAACATTTACCTTAAATATGAACTTATGTTTTAGGGCTTCAAATACCCCAAATTTTTGTGTGAAGATGATTGATTTGATTTGCTTAGGATTCATCTTAATTTCGATTAGGATTCACCATTTTTTTACAAGTACATTTTGAGTCCAACCCCTTATACATAACCCTGGAATCTTGTATGGACCGGGTGTGAATTTAATTTTTTAAGGGTTTTTCTCACTTAAACCCCTCTCTTGGTTGACTCATTTTGAGGTCGGCTTTGCCCAAAGTGAAATTTCACTTTCCCGCCCATTTTCCCCTCCAAACCTCTTATAAAGAAGGTTTTGGATACCCTTAGTTTCCCCAATGTTTTTGGTGGTGGTTTTAATTCTTGACTCACTCACATACTCATGCTTTCAAGTGGATTTCTACTGTAATTTGTTGTTTTAATTATTTTGGTGCTTGGTGATTGCTACCCTTGGGGATTGAGTGAAGAAGTCTTTATGATTGTATAGATCAACCATTTTGAAGTGCTTCTTCCACCTCTTCATTGCTTATTGCTTACTTCATCAACTCATCAAGTTTTGCATTTATTTTGTTAGCATTTAGCACTTTATTTTCTACATTTTGCACCTCGTTTTTCGCTATTTCAAGCCTCAAAAAGGGCATCTAAACCAGATTCCTAACCAGTCTATACATGGCATGAATTTGGTCAACTAGATTTGTGTCTCCTAGTTACAGGGTGTAAATTTGATAAAATAAGAATTTGGGGGTAAGATTTGCACTTTTAAACCCTAATTTGCATCATGTTATGAAGATTTCTATTGTGACCATCCTTGTTGCATTTCATATTACTATTGCATATTTATTTTACTTTCAAATAGTTCAACTAAAAGTACCAAGGGGGCTTGAATGTTCTGCCTCCAAGCACGACTATATAGTGGCCTACGCAGACCCCCAAACACTGAACAAATTTTCTAGGGTTTGTGAAGCTATTTTGTAGGTTTGATGCTATTGGATATTCTAGATGGAAGCTAAATCATATATCAACCATCAAATAATATAAGTACCCTAATAGATCTTTAGGTTGATCGTTGTTTGCTTTCTGTCCCTTTTGTGGAAAACCTAGATAATAAATAAAGGTAAATATATACTTGAAATTATAGGCATTTGGAAGAGCAAAAGCATATAGTGTGCATCTAGGGTTTAATATTGTTTGTGCATTCCCTTGGACCCTTGCTCAAAAGATTCATCTTTGTAACCTAGGGTTAGATATCATTGAACTAAAGAATCATACTAGGCTTAGCTCTTGTATTCTTGCATCTTGTATCTTGCATCATTCTTTCATTTTCATAGCTTAGCTTAGAAAGGCCAAACATAGGTGTTTTATCAAATTAACACATTCCAAACTCAGACTTGGAGTGAGTTCTTAAACCATTCCTGGTGAACCCATTCCTTCCCGCACTGAGTGTAGAGTTATAATGGCCACTGCAGTCACCTCAAGGCTTCCCTATGAATCCAACCTTGAGAATCATACATCGATGCACATTTTCCCCTTTACACAATTACATAATGATCGAGTAATTGTCCTTCTAGCTTTGTGACGGTTCAAATTCCACAATGGTAGGTCGTTAGGATGATCCTACATTATTCCATGATCTAGGATTAGTCCATGTACTTCCATTTAGGCCACTCCCTCCAAAGTTGTTCTATAGATGATATCCTTGACCAACGGATGCCTAGCAAAGTTGTCATCTATTTTCATAGTTTGATAGTGATGGGACATTCTATAAAAAGGTGAGATATTTCCTCATTCTCCCAACACATATCACATCTAAAAGGCCCATGTGTCCCTCTTTTCATCAATTGTTCCCCTATCAACACCCTTCTATGAAGTAGAATCCAAATGAAGAATATCATTTTGGACCAAAGGTCTTGTGCCCACAATTGCATGAATACATCTCTTAATGGATTTGAGGTACTCTAGGAAAGGGCTAAATATCCAAAGGCAATTGTATATTCACTTTATTTTTTCTGTACCCGAATTTTGACAAAAACATAAACCTTACATTGTAATGACAATATATATTTGTAGTATTGCATAGAATTGATTTACCCCTTTAGAATTATAATTAACTCTAACACATCATAGGTTATAACTAGCACAAAATTTAGAGACCTAGATATTGAGGAATTTTATCACCCAAATTAAGGAATTGTGAAAGAAATTAGATGATGTGATTCCAATTTATGTGGGTAGAGCTCTAAATAAAGTAATAGGTTTTCTGGCTAAGATGGGTACTAAGAAGGAGGTAAGGGTCGAGTGGCATAATGACGTGGCTATTGAGGATGAGAGTATTACGTAGGTTCGTGAGTAAATCCAGTGTTTAGCCAATTTAGAGAGTTGTAAATATATGGTTTAAGAGAATTCACTCCAATGCAGATCTCCTTTTAGTGTTGTAATAAAAAATGGTTAGTTCTTAGGATCTTGGGTTTTAGAGTTATGAAAGTTTGTTGGAAAGTTAAAAGGAGGAAACAAGTGTTCTTGTTGGCTAAGGTTGGGAGGAGTCTCATCCCAACTTGTAAATAATCTTGTTTTAATATAATTTTTTCAAATTCTTAAAAAAAACATGTTTTTTTGTTTGTTATTTTAAATTATTTTTTATTAACAATATTATTAGTAAATATATTTAGATTTATTGAATGGTATGAGTTTATAGGATATTGTAATGATATTATGTAAATATAGAATTCATTTTAATTTTATATATTTAATTTAAAATTTTAAAAGAATAAATTTATATTTAATTTAACGAAAGTATATAGTTAGTTTGAAATAATATTGTATATTATATATTAATTATCTTAAGCTTTAAATTAAGCATCGTAATTGAGAGTGTGAGTCAGAGGAACTATGAGCTAAGAGAGAGTGTGAACCAAGATTCAGTCATGGCAAAAGAGTGTTAGGTTTATCTAGAGTGCATCAATGCTTCAAACCCTCACCACAAATGCGTGAAACATTGTTTTCAAAAATTTGTTGAAGCAAAGGAACATCAGTAAAAATAAGAGACATGGGATATTGCGATCTAAGAGGGAGTTTGAGGTAGAAGAGAGTGCAAGCCAAGAGCGAGACGTATTAGCTGGTATGTAAGGAAAGTCATATTTGAAAGTCCTAATTAAAATTTAGGATGCCTTAATTGGAAGTACAGAAGCCCAAGTTAGAGATAAGAAGAAGAGCGAATACATGGCAAGTTCAATCCAGATAGAATATGTTCCACTATAAGTGAGTATCAAGGATGAGATGATTGAGCTTGATATAATGGTTATTAAAAGTAGTGGGTTAATATGTATGTTCCATAGATCATGACCAGGGTTTTTGGAGATTCAAAATTGGATCAAGTGGAAATGAGGATTAAATTCAAACTACTCTGTGATTTTTCTTCCTAATGGTTTTTTCCTCATCATATTTTCTAGTTCAAAAATTAGCACTAAAATAATGGTTGGTAGCTCATGGTTTAGGGAAAGAGATGCACTTTGTCTGAGACCATGGAATGAAATTTTTCTATTGAGATAAAAACTATTAAGAAGTTTCCAGTATAGGTTAGGCTTTTTGGACTTCCATATCAACTTATAGATATGGATGTTTTAAAGAATAGTGGAAATACCCTAGGGGAATTCATGAAGGAAGGACTAACTACCAAGGAGTTAAATAATGCTATATATACTCGAATATGTGTTGCTATGAATATTTCAAGACCTTTGACACAATCCATTAATATTAAATCTAGATTAAGAGAATGAGAGCAACAAGTAGATTATGAATATATCACATTTTATTGTCATAATTATTATGAGATTGGACACATGGCAAAAGTTTGCAAAGTGAAAACTATGAAGGAGATTAAAAAATCTAGCCATGAGATAAAATTCAAGATGAAGCAAGGAATTTGATATAGTAATAGAAGTTAGATCAGATCAAGGATATTCCAAGAAGAGGTAAATAAAACCTATCTAGAGTATAATTTGGCAAGTTCAGAAGGAATTAAAGGTGCAAAAGAAGATGTAGAGAGAAATCCTAAAACGAAGATGGCAAAAGAGGTCAAGTTTATTCCAAGTAAATTATCTTCATTTTTCCTAAGTAGTATAGAATCCTCTCCAGGTAATAAAAGTGAAAGGGGTGAAGATGATATCCCTTGCACTTTAAGGATAATAAAGAAGTGAGGATGGAGGAAACACATAACAATTTAGGTTTTTAACATAGAATAAGAAAATAATTGCTACAAAAGAGCATCATTGCACTTTAGGGTTTCTAGAGCAACATTTGAGGTTATTCCTTGCACTTTAGATCCTTCAAAATAAGCCAAACCTAAATATGATAAATCTTACTATGAATAGTGTGAGAAGATTTAAGAGATTGATAAAGATGAAAGTATTATTGGGAATGGAAAAAAAAAAGAAAGACCCATGAAGAAAAAACAAAGAGAAAAAGAAACCTAGAGGGGTATTGATATGGAAAAGTAAAAATAAATATCACAAGTTCTATCAATAAGTGGGGCTAAACACACAAATTAAAACAAAAAATAACAACAAAAATAATATCTTGAAATATTAGGGGAATGAATAAGAACCCTGAATTTTTTTTTTTTTTTGGGAGAAAAAGCTTACATTAAATTAATTTATTAACCGAAATATTACAATATTATGGTGCTAACACTATCCAGCAACTAAAAAACAAAATGAGGTGGATAAGGATTAAAGCATCCATAATTGAATATACGTAATAATGGAAGCTAATAGCAACAAAAAGATTATAGTTATATCTTGTTGCAATACACTAGATATCAACACTCATCTATGGGAGAGCCTGTTATATGGAGAATTTTTGGGCATGTCTTTCATGATATCTTATAAAGCTTCAAAGAATAAATAGAAGTAATCAAATCCTAAAATTGCTCATCATTGTTAACTACCTTCCTTCTAGTTTCTGGTTGGACCTTTTGAAAATCTTGAACCATATGAGAAAGTTGATATAAGGGCCTATAAAAAATATCAAGTTATAACAAAACACTCTTATCACCTTTTATTTTCTCCAAGACTTGTCAATAAAACTTATCCTTATATCTAATAAGGATGAATGGAGGGATTACCCAATACCTGGAAATAGTCTTGTAAACCCAATAGTATTGGATAATTAGGCTAGACATCCTACCTTGGTATAAACATTCATTAGAAATCATAAAATCAGGGCAATATGATGAATGTAACCATTTCCAACCCTATATTATCAATTCTTAATAGCCTTAATAAATAACACTTCAATATATTCAAAACAATCATGAGCACTAAACCCCTTTCCTCAAAGTAATGTAGTTACTTGGTTACTTTGCTTTGGAAAATTTATGAAACTTTGTAGAATTACCAAGCAAATTCTACTCTCTTTGATGATTGTAAAAGTGCTTAAACAAATAAACTTGTCACAATTAAAACTTACCTTATCATATCTACCTCATCTAACAATAGGCTAACAAGAGAGTGGGGTATTAATGATTGAATATTTGATTTTTGGTACCATCCTTGGTCAATTGTTAATACCAATGCTCCTTGTTAACTTGTGAGTCATTATTCTAGGCCATAACGATGAAGATTTCCAAATATTCATGATCATTGATGATCTTATTTCATCACATCGTAGCAATTTGGATATTACCTAAAGTTTTCAAATATCCATAAGCAACACCACCTTTGTTTAAAGGATAATGGTTACTTGGTTTACTTTGCTTTAGAAAATCTATAAATTCATATAGAAATGCTAAGCAAAGAGACCAGGTATCTTCACTTTCTTTAAATAATGAAAAAGGTGCTTCAACAAACGATATTTCTCGTTCCTCCTAACAAAAGATAAACTTTTATTCATTAATTCAAAAACTCATAAAAACTTCTTATTTATGAATCTTATAATAGGAGGCATTCATCACAATATATTATTTACACCAAAAAATATCTCCATTCACCTACATGAATAATTTCTTGCATGATTGCTTGTTTCATGTATGTTTGGTTGTTTGATGCATATAGAATCAAAGGAGTTAACAATGATACAATGATGAAAACTAGTAAGGATAGCTTACACTTGCATTGTACTTGTATTATATCTCTAATTCTAGTGGATCCCTACCCTTAAACATATGGGCTTATTGGATGATCAGTCATTTTTTATCTTCTTTTATCGTGCATGAATGTTTGCTTGCATACTTGCATCATATACATTGATTTATCCCATTAATTTTATCCTCTACAATAGCTTTGACAAAGGTGACATAACATTAGTAGCACATCCAAGCTAATGGATAAGCAATATGCCTCCACAAAATCTTGGTATAATTTTGCTCTTTTTGTCAAGTTGTTATCAGGAGACAAAATCGTAGTTTAAATCACTCCAATTCAAACCAATTTTCTTGGGTATTTTTTTTGTGATAATAACATGCTACCAATTCAGGGTAACCTTGTTATATTCACAAAAAAATTGCCATAGTGGAAAATCATATAGAATGCCATCAGGATGCAATAAATGTCCCAAATTAACCATAAATCACCATGTATTGGGTAACAATGTTATTTAAAATTGTACGTTTTGCTTGTTCACATTGCGTATGAAAAGCTTGTTTTGTCTCATATAAAAATCTTGTTCACATTACATATGAAAAGCTTGTTTTGTCTCATATAAAAATCTTGTTCACATTGCATATGAAAAGCTTATTGTGTCTTATTTAAAACACATATGCTTGATCTCATTAATGCCTATCTATATTTATATAGATTACTCACTAAAAACAATCATCTAAAAAAGAATAAAAATATAGCACCCTAATGCTCACCTTCATTGAGGAATGTTGACATAATCATACCTTTGATTGATGAGTGTGTCAATAATAATATTTACAAGAAACATGCCTTCTATAATTATTTTAACTCATCAAAAATGGATGATTTTGTCAAACATCCTTCCATGTTGTTATAGAAATCCCTTAAATTGAATAAAGATAATATGAACATAACCATCTTTCTAGATGATGTCTATCCCTTTATATGAGTCATAGGAATGGATGACTCTATTATTTAACCTCTCAATTATCTCAATTTATTCAATGCTCACAAGTGAGGGAACAAGTATACCCCATTCCTTCATGTGTTCTAATAAGGGGCTCAAGCAAAAACCTTGGAAAAATTCCTCCCATATGCTTTGTCAATTCACAAGGGGATGAACAAAGTGATCCCATTTTCTTAGGGACTAACAAAGCACTTGAAACAATCACCTTTATAAATATTCTAGATTACAAATATCTTGTGACATCTATATAATTGATGGTAATCTCTCCAGAGTTATTACTGTCATTGGCCCACCTCAACCCTATTATCCCTCAAAACACCTTTGTGAATAAAGGAAGGTAAAGTCACAAAAATCATCTAAATGAGCCCTACAACTAGGGGCATTAAACATAAGAGGTTTCAAATGCAAAAGCATCAAAAGCAATAAGGACATAAACTGTCCAAGAAAGCATTTAAATCATATGGACATTGACAATCCAAAAAACATTCAAATCATATGGACATAGACTATCAAAAGCAAAAGTAATAAGGACATAAATTGTCCAAGATATTCAAACCATGTGGACACATATTGTCCAAATTTAAATCAAACTGGACATAGACTATCCAAATAAAAAGCAAAATAGACATAGATTGTCCAAATTAAAGGTAAAACAGACATAGACTATCCAAATAAAAATTAAAATAGGCATATATTGTCTAAATCAAAAATCAAAGTGGACATAGATTGTCCAAATCTAAAAGCATAATGGACATAAATTATCTAAAGGCAATCAAGTCATATGGACATAGATTGTCCAAGGAAAAAACAATAGGACATCAACTCCAAAATTTACAACCTTATAGACATGAAATTTATAAAAGCTAACTAAGACCTCCAAATAATGTTAATTAATACCTTTGGGTGATGCTAACTAAGACCTTTGGGCAATGTTAAGATCTTTGAGCAATACTAACGAAGTCCTTTGGGTAATCTTATTAAGACCTTCAAGCAATGATAAATAAGACCTCTTGGCAATTCTAACTATGTTCTCTATGCAATAATAACCAAGTCCTTTGGAAAAAGCAAACAAAATCCTATGGGCATAAATTACCTAGTCAAACAAAAGCAACAATATCAAAAAGATCGATTTAGACCTCCTACGCACTTACCCATTAATCAAGCTCAAAGGCCACCACATAGGGAAAAATATAATAATAAAGCCCTACAAACGCAAGGTTTCTAGGAAACATACCTCAATTTACAAATAACAAAACATGAAAACTATGTTAGACACATCATTTAACATGAAGAGTAAACATCCAAATTATAAGATACCAAACATTCAAGTTTTCTTGATTACTAGTGCTTACCTCAAAAACTTGATGGGGTATACCTAAGCATAGTTGTATGGATAATTGAGCACAAGACATTTTATGTAGCACATTGCAATCAATGTATTCATCAACCAACATTTAAAAATTAAAACCCTTCTTTTGTAGAATTAAAAAATTGATACTTTTGAAGCACTTATTTTATAATGAACTTTTTAAATAAGGAAAAATGTAGACACACAATTTTCTCTCTAAAAGATGCATTTGATATGTCACCAATTCCCCTTTAACCAATTTGATTAAATCACCCTTATGAACCTAAATTTGAGGTAAAAGACACCCTCAACCTTCTCATCTCTAAATATCAACCAAATCTCCTCCAAATCTCATGAATTTAATGACGTTGGAAAGCTCTCAAAATGATCTTTTGAACAAGTATAAACATGACCATGTTTGAACACTAGGAAAAATTTGTAGGCTCATGGTGAATTTGCAAGCCCATGACAAATTTGTAGGCATGTGGTGAATTTGCAAGCCCATGGTAAATTTGTAGGCTTATGGAAAATTTGCAAAATGACTGATAAAACTTCAGTCTTGGTGACATGACTTTCTATCATCATTAGTTCCACCAATTCTAATTATAACTAAGCCAAAATTAGTGTCACTTATCTAAACCGCCAATTAAGGTGGTTAACTAATCAATCCACCTCCAATCAGTCCCTACAACTTCCAATCTAGGTTAACTCCATGAAAGACGGAGTTAACAACCCCATCAAGCCATGCAACTAGCCTAACTAGATACTTCACTATTTTTAATAACGCATATCGAATTTCCCTCCCAAACCCTTGATAGGTATTCCAAAGCTTGGCATTT
This sequence comes from Wollemia nobilis, assembly GCA_028583015.1. Lineage (NCBI taxonomy): Eukaryota > Viridiplantae > Streptophyta > Pinopsida > Araucariales > Araucariaceae > Wollemia > Wollemia nobilis. The sequence continues at coordinate 16,530,535 of JAQPPZ010015100.1, forward strand.
TCTATAAAAGGACCCCTAAGTAGAGCCAAAAAATGGGGGATAAAAGAAAATAAATAGACTAGAGATCTTTATGGAAGAGCAAGAGATTTACTAAGAGATTTTTGGTAGAGAGCTTTAGGGAGGCTTTGGAGAAATTCTTGCATGGTGATAATGTAGCCAAAATCAAGAATTTGAGCCTTCACATTGGGAGCTTCAACAACTATAGTCTAGAATTGCAGGTTTTAATCTCTATTTCCTATAATTTTATATGTTGTAGGTCTATCATTGTTCATCTATAGATTACAGAGTAAATTTATAGTCTCGTGGTGAATTTGTAGTCTCATGGTGAATTTGTAGTCCTGTGGTGAATTCACAATCCCATGGTATATTTGTAGTCCTGTAGCAAATTTATAGGCCCATGGTGAATTAACCCCCAACAAAGCTTTGGAAATTGGGATTTGGAATTTACCCCCATGGTAGATTTTGTTTGTAGTTTTTAAGGTTTTTGTAAACATTGTCTTTATTTTGTTTAATCAAGTATTAAAATTGTACTAGCATGAAATAACATTTTAGAATAGAGTTGCAATGCATGAAGGCTTAATTCTTTTGATTCTTTAAAGAATGAAAAAAGAATGGGATAACTATCTATTATGTTCATTTAACACATAGGTTTGCATCTTAGATCTACATTACCACAAAAAAAAAAGGATATAGCTTTTTGTGCTCTTTTGTAGCCTTTGCTTCCTTATATTTACAATATAGGAAGCAATCAATCAATAGCAAAATATGTAGATCGAAGTCAAGGACATAAGCAAACTTTTCGTAAAGTGTTAGGATATTTTTCGTTCTTTGATCTTTAATTTTAATATTGTTATATTCAAGTTGGTTGCTCTCTATTTCAATTAAACATTAAAAAGTTGGGAATAAAAGAATTAGGATTTTTCATTAAATTGCACATTAAGGAAATATCATCTTTTGCATCTAGGCACTCAAAATTGAATTACATTTAGTACTTGCATCTTTAGGCTAAAAATTGTTTATGCATTCCTCCTTGTGCCCTTGTTCAAAAGAGAAAAATATATTTTCCTTTTAGCTTAGAATATTTACCTTAGTTTTGTAGCATTATGAGGAAATAAAAAAGCATATAGGTTGGGAATCTTGTTTTTTGCATATTGTTTTCATAAGCATTGCACAATCATCCTTTTGAATCATAGTTATTTAGACAAACCTTAGGTGTATGCAAACTGAACAAACAAAACTAGATTTAGGGTAATCTATAAAAACCCTTGCTGAACATAAAAATTTCCCACCAAAGAACTCAAACAAAGCGATGAGATTCAACTGAGAACCCTAGTCCAAGTATAGAAGTCGATCTTATATTTTCAAAGGCTAGAATCATCGGATCACAAAATTCATGTCTATATTTTTAATCTTTGGTTGAACTCTACTCAAGGATTTTCTATATTAATGTGTACTATATTGTGGAAGTAGAGGAGTACACAAGCACATAATAATTTGTTTACTAAGATTCTAGGCATTGCTAGGTTGCACACTAGTTTGGTTGTCTCTACTACCAAAGCTAACCAAGGAGGATGAAGTTCTCTAATCTGTAACTAACTATTGAATCCTATGCTTATGTAGGACATTGGTTGATTTGAGAGAGGCATGTCTAGTTTTTTTCTAGGTATATCCATGAGGTTTTTTTCTCTATTTTTCTTGATGTATACTCTCGAAATGGTGCTATAATTTTCAAGCAGCCTTAAAACTCTTTTACTAAGTATAATACCCATCTATTTTATCTTGAAATGCAACGCTTAGAATAACATATAAATTAGTTATACCAGTACTCAATAAACTCTAATGCATAAACTACTTGAAAAAAATAAAAAAAAACAAAATCAACAACAAAAATACAACACTTCAAAAAATTTAAAATTAAAATTAATAATTAAAAAAAAAACTTGTCTCCCTTCTAAGAGAACAAGTGAGATAATACATATTAATTGATAATATTGTATTTTGGTGGTCGTTTGATTTTGCGTTCCGCTAGTCACTTTCTGTCTAGAGAAATGGAATAATTCCACGGTTTGTTTTTTAATTATATAAGAGAACTGGTTATTATTTTTAATAATTGGTTCGAACACTATCCAAATCATATGAATTATTTTAATAAACTTAGACTTCTTCTTATTGATGATTTTGGGTGAGATGGAAACCATTAATCGCTTGAGGATCGTATCATTGCCATCGACCTAACGATTCATAATATAGGGGTGAGATGAAACCATTAATCGCTCGAAAATCGTATCATTGTCATCGCTTGAGGATCGTATCATTGTCATCGACCTAACGATTCATAATATAGGGGTGAGATGAAACCATTAATCGCTCGAAAATCGTATCATTGTCATCGACCTAACGATTCATAATATAGGGCTTATGAGAGAAGTACTATTAAAACAAAACTTACAAGGAACTGCCCATTTTCGATCTCACGAATACTTTGACTCATGAAGATTTTAACATACTAGAATAGGAATGAAAAAAATTTCCTTTGTGCCGCGACAACCCACGGGTAGACTTGGGGTGTTAAGACACTTCCTTTTAAACCACGGCATCTCTGCCCGAAACCGCATTGGAGTAGATTGATCATTGTGTCTTTGTTGACTTTTGTTTTGTCCTTGTAATTATCGTTATTTGACATACTCAATTGCTATTTCATCTATCACGGATCAGGGGTTTCTAGTTTCTTGATTTGGAATTTCAATATTTGTGTTTGATCGAGTTCATCGACGGGCATTCCTGTATAAGCGGCATGGCCATGGCGAATTGTCTCTACGCAGTCAACAATGAGGCAGACATTGAAATGATGGATAAGGATTTTCAGGGGTTTGTTCTCTCGTCTCTAGCTGGAGCCTTCTTTTACAATCCTCAACCTTTCAGGTACAATTCATCCCAGTGCAACAATCTCTGTCATGCTTTCATTGCCAAGCTTTCTAAATATTTTGCAATTAATTGGCGAATCGGGAGTCCTACCAGAAAGGTTCGATTCATAAAGAAAGAAAGCACCAGTATCTCAAAATTAGTTTCCTCAGAGAGGAAAATTATACAAAGATCTTGGAAGGAAATTTATCGTGTTGTGAGAGAAGCTGAAATATATCTCAAACACTGCTCGGCTGATGACTGGTGGATCAAATCAATAATTTTGTCCAACACAGGCGAAGCTTTTGTCCTACATGTCCACGATCTAGCTTGGTCTGTTCTCTGCTTGGACTTGAATCTTCTGTATTTGCAAGGCGACACGGAGGAGAGTTACTCTGCAGCAGCCTGCAGGAAAATGGACGATTTTCACGCAGATCTGTCCAATTTAACTCGAATCCTTGATGAATACGAGGATAAAGGACGGCTGGTCGTGATTATCCAAGAAATGATGAGGCAGACGCAGACGGCTCGAACGAAAGGGACTATCAATGTTAAAGAGGAAAATAAGGTTGGAGTTGCAAAGTTCCTCTTGGGGAAGCTGCAGGCATCTATCCCAACGAAGCCTGCCAGCATGGACGACGGCGTAGCAGCGTGGCTGCAGATCGATCCCCAAGATTTGAAATTGATAGACAAACAGAGACCCCTGGGCCAGGGGTCATACGGAGCAGTCTTCCAGGGGTCGTGGCATGGATTGAAGGTTGCACTCAAAGAGTTAAGAGCCGATTACTATAATGTGTTCCAAACAGAAGCTGCCGTTTTGGCCGCGCTGCATAGCCCTTTCATTGTACAGTTAATAGGCACATGTGTCAAGGATGAATCTTGTTACCTTGTCATGGAACTGGTTAGCTCAAGCTTGGCCGCCAAAATAGAAAAGAGGACGAAGGAAGATCGACCGCCATTCCCACCCCATGTTGCGGTGGACATTATGTTACAGATCTCACGGGGAATGGAATACCTTCATGGTAGAAATGTTATGCACTTGGATCTCAAATCTTCTAATGTTCTGGTGCAACCTTCTGATGTTCCAAAGTTTCGAAAGGAAGGATACTGCAGAGTGAAGCTCTGCGATTTTGGAACGGCCTCATTTAAGCTATTTAGTCTGCGTTCTTCTTGTCCGAGGGGCACATTGTACTGGAGGGCGCCAGAAGCCTTCGCTTACCCACAAGCAGAATCGATATCAAATGTCGAGATTCCAAGAGCGTGTACTTACAAGGCGGATGTGTACAGCTTTGCCATGACTTGTTATGAGATCCTAACGGGCAAGCAGCCTTTTAAAGGCGTTGAACCCAGAAATCTGTATAGACTGATAGTGCAAGGTGAGAGGCCGCCATTGCCTCCGTCCTGTCCATCGGTGTTAGCTGACTACATAACAAAATGTTGGGACACTGATCCATGCCGTCGACCCTGTTTCGCAGATGTCTCCAATTTTATGAGATATATGAAGTTACTGGTAATGAGAATGAATGAGCCCAAGGACTGGAATTCCACATATTCTGTTTGCAGAAGATTTGATTGTACTGAACTTATCAAGCTCGGTGAAGGAGAACTTGATCAAAGAGCTTCAAACGAGGAAGAAGTGCTGCTAACCAGAACCGTTGACGGAGACATTTCTGAAAATTTCCATGGCTTCCCGTTTCAACCTTTAAGCCCTAAAAGAAAACTTTTCATTAGCCTTCCTGATTACATTCAACAGTACTCCTTCCAGGAAATTCAGAACGCAACAGTTAACTTTTCGACAGAAATTTCGAGAGTTCCCTGCAAAATGTGGAAGGGCATTCTGTCAGATGGAATACATGTCGTTGTTAAAGAAGAGCAGTTTGGAATTTCACTAGACGAGATAAGTACAGTGTGGCAGCTGCATCATCCAAATGCCGCCCGCTTGCGTGGGGTTTCAGCAGAGTTTAGGAGTTTTCTAGCTTACGATGACATGGTACAGGGTTCGCTAGATGCTCTGCTTTCTGACAAGAGAAAAAGTAGGATTCTGGACTGGAATATAAGGAGAAAAGTAGCCTTGGGCATAGCACGCTTTCTTTCCCATCTCCACGACGACTGTAGAAGAAGGTTCCTAAATATACAGGTCAATTCGAGTAACATACACCTAGATGAAGGGTTTTGCCCCAAGTTCTGCGGCTTTGGATCGGTAATACCCTTAGATATGTATTCCACATTCCTGTCATCCCTCCACCAACGAGGATTATTAAGAATGGCTTTAGAATTCGAAGAGTTTAGAAATGTCCAGGATTTTGGAATTGTTTTGCTAGAGCTTTTGACGGGTTGCGGATGGAAAAATATGCCACATTCATTGCATTCCATCCATGGATCGATAGATGTATCGACGGCAGATTTAAATGAAGGAATTAGATTCGTCGTCTGGGACTTGCTAGATAGGGACTTGCAGGGGAATGTGGACGAAAGGGAGGCGATGACATGGGTGAAGTTGGCCTTGTGGTGTTTTTCAATGTCTTCGTTCCCCTCCCCAAAACCCGGTATGAAAAAAGCAGTGCTTGTGCTCAAAGGATTGTTGAAAATTTCCACGCTACCTGAGATGAATGAGCTTACAGATTTCCCACGTAGCCAAAGAGAACTCAGTCCAGAGGAACAGATTTCTAAAATAAAGTTTGATATTGATCGTACAGAGTGGTCAAACTGCATGGGAAACTATTTTGCCCATAGGGTTTTAATAGGCCACCTCAGGGCACAAAGAGGTTGCCCATAGGGTTTTAATAGTCCACCATAGGGTTTTAATAGTCCACCTCAGGGGACAAAGAGACACTCCTTAGCAAGAAATAATTACAATTGACTTAGGTTTCAATTCCACAGGCTTGCCCATACATAGACAGTAGCCCAGATCCGATTCCTCTGAGTGGTGCGCCAGATTGATGACAACGGTGCAACCCCTGTGCGTCCGGCGGTCCCCATCTCACGCCGGGTTACCATGTACCCAGACAGTGGAAGTCCTGGGAGCCTTCGCAGATAGTTTGAACCCTACCAAATAATCACTAAAAATCGTGATTGTAACCATTGCTTCTATATATATATATATATATATATAAAAAAAAAAAAAAAAATTATAATTTATAATTTATTTTGAAGAGTTAACGCAAAAGACATTGTGTCTTGTCTAGAAGTTTCATCGTAAATTTGTAACTTGCAGTCAATCCATATTCATATGGAATTAAGTACTGATAAAAAGAAGTTTATTAGATGATATATGGACATTCTTTAGAAGTTAAAACGATCAACTTACCAATTTCTTTTTAATGGGTAACAAGTTTAGAGGTCTTAAACTGAATTTTGATCCCTTTACCATCTAATTAATAGATATGTATATAGGATACACTGGCCTAAAAGATTCATTGCGATGTGCTTCTACAAACCGTTTCTCCGGATCTCCAAGCCTTGAAGTTACTATTGTTATTAGAATGAGCGTAAATGTTGTATGTATAAATTCTGTTCCATGAAATTATGGAATCGAACTAGGAAAACATCATGAAGTGGTGTTATTTTAGAACTTTATTTTTAGTTGTACGATACCTATTATGAAAGAGTGGTTTGGCAATGTTTTAACTATTGTGGCTTGAAATATAAATCAGTTTTTATTAGACTGTTGTATAGAAAACTATGTTAGTTATTATTTTGTCTTCACGTTATTAAAATATTTACGTGTTAATGGTTATAATGTACAATTGATTATATGTCTAGAAGAATTTAATTAAGTTTTGTTTTATATTGTATATTCCATGTTTTTATTTTTATTATTATTATTATTTTTTTAAAGATTTTATTTATTTAGATCAACACTTTGTATATCGCTTGCTTTGAGTTGATGGGTTGTTACAAGATATTTGCATTGGAGTAGCTTCATTAAGAAGATTTTAGTGACCATTAAATAATGACATGTTTGAATAGTGAAAGTGAATAGTAAAAGTAAAAGTATTATTATCATGGTAAATTGTCTTTGTCAAGTGTCTTTGTCACAAGGAGATATGTTGTAAATAATAAAATCTCTAGAAATCCAAGATAGTCAAAAGTACTTTTAGAAGTATTATGTAATTATAGGAAAAGTCCAAAAGAAAAATCTTTAGAAGCATGTGATATTTGGACTATCTCATATAATTATAAATTATCTTAGAAAAAGTCCAAGAAAGATATCTCAAATATCTTGATATTATTGAAAGAGACTGAAAAGGAGATATCTAAAAAGTGTGGTCATGTGTACATCTAGAGTCTTTCATGCATGTAATATCTACAACTCTCATGAGCCTATAAATATGGGAGATACCCCTCATAGAAGGCAAGTCGAGTTAAGCAAGTGTGAGCTCAAAGAAGTAATAGAGAGTTTAGGGTGTGAGTGAGAGCTAGCAAACCTAGATAGATAATAAAGAGTGTCTCTTTGTCCAAGATGTGTCCAATATTGTCAAAATAAGGGTGTGGAGCATAATCATTAGGAAATTCCATAGGAGGTCATGGCTCAATAGGAAGGTCATGTTCACTCATAATATAATATGGTGAGCATCTATGTACTATTGTGATTTGTATGTATAATACAATTTCTTCTATTGCATTGTGACATCTTTTGTGCTTCCATAAAATTTATATTTTTCATGATGTGCTAATGATTTCTTGTGCATGAGAGTTTTATGATAGCATACCATCACTAGATTAATATTGTGCATCTATCAAAATCACCACAATAAGAGGAGGGCTTGGGGAAATATTGTGAGCATGTTGTAGTTCAACAATATTGTTGTGAGCCCAACCATAAAAATACAAAGCAATATAAAGATAACTCAAATATCAAGTCATGAATGTAGTTGATATATTATTTTCTAAACTAATAAATAAATGCAATAATCCAATTTATATGTCCCCCATGGTTGTTCAAATAACTCACTATATATGACTATTATCATCTATTAGGAGTTATAACTATGATATCTAGTGAAATCATTATATATATATATACTCTATTCTCTACAAGCTCATCTACATAGCCTAAAAATTAGATTGGTTAAAATTGTATGACTAGAATCAATTCATTTATACCAATCCTTCTTGGACTTATTGTCTTCATGTCTTACAGTTATAAATTTTTTGCTACAGATGCTTTTGCCTTGAAGATTTATCAAATATTATAGTTTTTACTTTTTGTAGGATAGGCATTTCATGTTTCTATACATAGGTATTCCATATGTCAACTTTTTATAGGCCATTCAAGTTTTGTTTTTGCTATAAAAGTGAATAGGAACAATAATACAAATATTTTTACAAGAGAATTTATTAGTCCCCACAATATCAAAATACACATAAGTCAATAAAATTATTGAAATCAACCAAAAATATATATATTATAGTATTTTAATCAAAGTTTCATGAAATTTTCATTTAGGATACAAAAAGAGGAATTTTCAATAGTTTGCTGCAAAATGCAAGTTTGAAAATTTTAGAGAGAATTGGAACACCAACATAGTCATTTTTGGCACTCATCAACATAAAAATACAAAAAGGTAAGAGACCCTATATCTAAATGGAATTAGATGAGGATAAATCATGGTATGTTCTTACAAATATACCTAGAATGATTTAGTAATTTTTCCCCTTCACTAGTTTTAGCCCATTTCCACCAATTTATTCCACTATATTTCTCTATGTGAATTTCCTTGAATTCATATGAAATTGTTTTACATTGTACTTTGGAAAATCCATTGTCTTATTATTTTTTTCTACACAAATGATAAATTTGCAACATCCATTACCAAAGTTTCTTCTATTTCAATATTTATTGCTCTCCACTTAAAGGAGGTAGTGTATAATAAGAAAAAATCACTTAAATTATATATTATGAATATGAGAAACCTCAATTTTTGAGGAATCATATTGCCCAATTAATTTAAATCCTTTCTCCCATGCAAATCTATATGCAAACAATATTTATGCAATGCAAGTCCTCTTTTTATGCATAAATGTGTGCTATCTACCTTGTGCGATCCTCATTGTACACCCACTCTATGATCTTTTCTAATTCAGTGAAGGTTTGCTCTCTCCACTATTTCAACTTCCCAACACCACGAATACAGAACTACAACTTGGTGTTGGCAAACATCTCGCTAGCCTCGAAGAAGTTCTCCACCTGTTCATCAGTGTTTTCAACCACATCCCCTGAAATATCAAAGCAATGTACTTCCATTAAAAATATTGTACAAAGCTTTGTCGTATTATCCTACAGTGTGATCCATTCTTCCTCTTCCTCTTCCATGGATTTTAACTTCCTCCAACCTCCTTGATCCTATTGGTTACTTTTTCTTCTTATAGTGGAATGTACGCTACTATCTTACTTGTCTCTCATTCTTTTGGTGTTGTTGTCTCCTCAACATTAATGATTTCCTTTTGAGATTGTTGCTCTTTCACCAGTACTTGGACTTCTTGTGGTTTAGGCAAGTCCTCTTGTTGCATTTTTGTCAACCCTTCCTCTTGAGGGTTCAATTGCACTCCCCTTAGGGTTGCAACAGTCTGGTCAGGAGCAAGCTCTTCTCTTGGTGTCTACATACTTGTCTGCTCCCGTTGGTTGTTACCACTTCTCATCATAATCTTTATCTTCCTTTTTCCCATAGGTTTCTCAAGTGGAACTTCCATCACGACTTTTGCTTTTGAAGTTGGTGGTACCATTACCTTTTTAGCCAAATATTTGGATGAACCCAAAAAATTAAAATTAAAGGTCTGGAGCAATTTTGGAGATCCCATTACTCTTCCTATATCTCCCAAACCCAGTATATTGAAATTCAACAAGTCCAACCCTTTCGAGTCAGAGTACCCTTCCTCTAGTATCAATTCGGTTCGCTCTTTTTGCATGTGCTTCTTATGTTTCTCTTGTTGTCTACGTGTTTGAATCCTTATAGTGTTGGTTTGCTTTTCTACTCTCTCCTCCTCTTCAAAAGAGATAGGTTGCTCCCGCAGTTGTTGGACCTGTGCCTGTTATTCCAATGAAGGTTCCAACTATCGTCTTCTCTTCCTCCTCAAATGAACATATTCATCATATGTAGTCTCAACCCCTTCCTGCATCATAGGTATTAGTTGCTTTGTGCTCTTCTTGGCCTTTGATTTATCTGGAATTACCTTTGGTAGGGGAACAGTCTTTACCCATCACAGTATGGTAGGTTGATCTGATGATAATTCTCGTGGTTGGGTCATACTAGGAAAGGGAATACCCATTTCGAATACTACGTCTAATAAAAGTGCAATGGTATGAAAGGCCATTGTGAACTTCGTCCTCCTAATTATCAAAAATTGTTGCATCCGTTCCTATAGATATATTCCCCAATCATACTTCATGTCATTGTAAAAACCTTCCACATATTGTGCCATCCAAATTGGTATTTTTGAAGCTTGTGATTCTCCATATAGACGAGCCACGATAACATTAATTGCACATGCCAACTCATTAGTATTCAACTAGCTCTATTTAATTCCATGGGTTCCAAAACCAGAAATCTTAGCTGCCACAAATGACTTCACAATTCTGAGTGTTGTAATCAATCAATGAGCCTCTATCGGATCTATTATCTTCTTCAAATTTGGAGCTCTGTCCTTGGTAGTCCAAATGTTCATCGAAATACCTCTATCAAAAACTCCACTTTGACATACCTACTATCCACTCTCACAACAATACGGTTCTCAATGGGTACGTAAAACTGGAGAATTTGCAGCAAGTATTCATTGAAGAATACTTTATCTTATGGTGGGATCTACGCTACAGTACTCTCTCTGACCTTTCTTAGTGTATGCTTCAATGGATGATTAGCCTCATTATTTTATCACCATTTCCTATAAAATTTTTATGTTGGCCGCCCAAAAGTGATATCCGTGATATCCACTTGCTTCTCCTCTATTTCATTGGGTAGTTCTTCTTGTTTCAGAGTTTTCTATTGATGAACTTCATTGCGATGTTCTCTTCTATGTGCCCTAGGTGGCTCTATCTCCTCCCTTCTATATTGCAACGGTGCACCTCCTATACCACCATGCCAATATCTCTAGCCCCTCCATAGCTTGCATCCTCTTACTCTCCAAGGATAATTATTATGCCTCTCATGCAATTAAAATCAATGTCCTTGGTCTTGAATGGGGTAAACTGAGAGAGATCTCCTAGGTCGTGATTCTCTCTGGTGAAGTGGTCCTAGAGATATTTCTGCACTAGATGCTACAATGCAATCAGAATGAGCTCAGGATTCTTTCTTGGAGCTCATACTTCTACCATCATTGTGTGGAAACCTCATTTGCACACTCTCTGGTCAATTTGGCAATTCATGACAACTCCACAAAAAATTGCTCCAAAAGTCTGTACAACTGCTTCCAAAATGTACAAGGGCTATTAGGATCATACAAGACCTCAATAAATTTTACATATACATTTTAAAATCGTACAACCCTTGCCAGATCATACAACTCTAGTCAAATTTATTCAATTGCACCCGATTTCGTACAAATGTAGCAAATCGAACAACTAGGGTTTCAAAATCATACAATATCGAACTAAAATCATATCAACTACTACAAAATCATATAGGGGCAACTCCCTTCTACACAACCTCATCACAATCTATACAAACATAAAAAAAATTCGTACAATCTCTTCAAAACTACACAAATCGTGTCTCTAGGAGCCTGATAATCATACAATGTGCTTTAAGATTGTAAAATCACACCCCCAAATTGTACATACGACCCTAAAAAATGTCACTTGGCAAAAATTCCTAGTTTTTTCAAATTTTTATGATTTCTGTGAAACCCATTTGCTAGAAGCATGCAAACTCTCTTTCTGATGCAATTTTAATGTAATTTATGCAATTTTACCTTCACTTGGTGCAATCTTCTTCCAAAATGATTTTTCCTTGTAGTATGGTAGTGTGGTATGGTCATATTCTCCTACATGTTCACACATGTAGACCTATAAAAATATTTTCATGCTTTTATGGCTGATTTTTGTACTAGGGTTTGCTACTTTTGCCTCCTTACAATTCCACCTTTCCCTATTTTTGGAAAAATCAAACCCTAGCCTTGCTTTTTCTGCAATAATATTTTCCTTGGGCGCTTTTCTCTCCACAAACCCTCGTTCATACAATAGCTTTTCTCCACCTACAATACTATTTTTGAAAACTTATTTTTTTCAGAGTAAAAACCCTAATTTTGGAACCGTCCATGTGAAAAATTATCTTCAGTTGCATCCTTTCTATCTCCAAATTCTCTAAATTCCAGTGTTGCATGTGTACGATCTACAAGTGGGGAAAGAAAATTCTACATGGTGCCTTACTTTATATAATTTTAAAACCTTAACATCTTAATGCATGAAATTATGTCACCTTAGCCTCCTTTGCATGTGGTTTTTTCCTTTTGTACGGATGATTGACAACTCATCACTCTTGTGCATGTGATTTTATCCTTTTCCTTGCCTCTTTTATTTTTTTCTCGGAGTGGGCCACCGTTTTCGGTTTTCACCACCCTTTGTCTTAATTGCGTCCTGAGATATTTTCACAATTAATATACTTTTCTCTTTTCTTATTTTTTTCTCAGAAAGTGGCTACCATTTTTGGTTTTCAACCACCTTCTGTCTTAATTATGTCCCAAAGGATTTTTACAATTACGATATTTTTCTATTTTTTTTATTAATATCTTAACACTTACCATCACGAGAATCGTACAGTGATATTCACTTGCATGATCCCTTTTTTGACTCGTCAGTTGGGTTTCCCACTTCTATATTACGAGTAATCACATCATTGGGTGCCAACCGACCATTTTTTTTATCTCTTTCTCCTTAATTGCCATGTGTACAATTTGGAATCATGCAATTACAATTTGCAGGACTCCCTCTTGGCAATCCTTCATTCTATCATTTTGGTGGTTGATCATGAGGAAGGGGTGCTCTTACTTGTCTATTGTTATTTGAGTGGCTCCTCTACCTATCTCCTCGTATCAATTTAACCTCCAATATTGGTGAATGAGTCCTTTGTAGTCCTTGACTCCTTTCATCGATGAAGCATACTATTCCCTTGCAAACAAGTCCTCTTCCTTTCATATGTCTTCCATGACCTAATTCTGTTAACATAGGATCTCTTTGAATATTCTATGGAACTTCCTTCTTCTGGGGTAATCCTCTTCCAGTTTCAACTCTTCTAGGTCCTTTTCAGATCAACGAGGATCATCCCGATGATTGTATTCCTCTGAGGCTTGGTACGATTCCTCTCAACCAGGGGATACCTTGTAGGTTTCTTGTCCAATTCAAATAGGTCAATGATGTGTCTTTGGGTCTGAAGAACATAAGCTTATACTGAGAGGAGGGTGAACAGTATAAGATAAAACTTTTTACTTCTCAATCCAAACGATAACAACAGTAATATCAAAGCAGTAAATAATGCACACATCATCACACACATGAGAGACATGATTTAACGTGGTTCACCCAATGTGGACTACTACATAGAGAAAATATTCCTTATAACTTTTCTTAATGAATATTTGGAAACTAAATCCCTTTTATGATGTTTATGGGACTTTGTCCAAAGGAGACATCAATCCCCTATGCTCTGGTTTGTGGATCTCTCTCCATAGGAGACCTATGTCCCCATTGCTCTAGTTTGTGGATCTCTCTCCACACAAAAACTCTATCCCCTCTGTTCTCGTTGGTGATATTCTAGAAGACTTTTGCTCCCACTGCTCTGGCTTATGGATCTCTCTATAAGAGACCTCTATCCCCATTGCACTGGCTAATGGATCTCTATCCACTGGAGACTATTGTCCTCTCTACCCTATCACTTCCAAAGTCTACTCTCAATTCTATCTCAGATCTGCACACACTCTGTCTTAAGTCTAGCACAAATATACTCACAAATCTGGGCCAAACTCTATCTCAAATCTGCTCTAACTCTGCTCATAAAACTGCTCTCAAGTCTTCTCAAAGACTTGCTCAAATATGTCCTCAAGCCTTCTCAAAATACTTGCTCATTCACATTTAAAAGCACTCAAACCAATACTCAAAAGCTTCACATAATTATTCAACCAATAAAGCACAATCTACTCACAAACCCTAGTATAGGTGTTTCACTTTCTTTCAACAAAGATGCTTAATGTAGGTCTCAAACCCTAACTCAAAACTTTCCAACAATGTTTTACCAAACAACCTTTTTAACTCCACCTTATATTTCAAAAAAACTTGCTAAACAACACACCTTACATGAAGAGAAAAATGCCTATACCTCTTATTTGATTTGATGAAGATATGTCACAAAAACATGTCTCGCAAATAGCCAAACCTTTTTGTTCCACCTCAAGAGTTAGATATCAATATTCTATTTCAAAATATCCACATAAATTTTCCCTCAACAAGGTCTTAATGAATTTTGAAAATAATGTTCTAGGACTCTTCTTTAGTTCTCAAGGACAATGCATTAAAGCTCACAAAACTCTCTCAACAATTCCCTTTTTATAAAGCAAGAATTACAATCAAATAAATTACCTTTAATATCCACTCTCTCAAAACAATTTCAATTCACTTTAATGTCTAAGAACAAATAATTACAATTCAAAATAAACCATTTACAAACTTACCACTCCAACCTTTGCATATAAAATAAATGACATTAATACCCTTTAAATATTTATGCAAAAATGTATTTCTCCTTATACCTCCTATGTTCCAAATTATACACCAAATCACATCCGCCAAAAATCAACTATAGTCAACATTAAGCATACCTTATAAAAAATTATTCCTTTTTGTCATGGACGAGAATCGACCCTCCGACCTCAAGCCTCTAAGCGTAGCGCTTGACCGCTTGTGCTAGCCAAGCGGTCAAGACCTAACCCTTGACCTCCACCTTTTATTTCTACTACCTTCAATGAAAATGAAGCAAAACACTCAAACCAATGCTGTAGGAAATCAAACCGCAGACCTTTCCTCTACCCGCACCTTACGCAGGACCTGACTGCCACTTGGGATACCAACCCTTAGTAAAACTTAACGTGCATCTTTTTTTCCTTATTCACTGCCACTTATTCGATGAATGACATGTCCAATACTTTGCTCTGCTCACCTTCAATCAAATAATATTTGTGCATATCCTTTGTTGCATAGGAAAATAAATTAGCTCCCCCTTTTTATATACATTCAAAGTCTTTCTATGACATCGATGGAAACCTTTGTTTGCCTCCATATTAAATTTGAATTTTGGCACCCTTTGCAAATTTCAAATTTAATTTTATATTTAATATAATATTTAACTTTGTGTAAATATTATATTATTTATCTTTAGTATTGAACAATACTTTGCTTTGCTCACCTTCGATCAAATAATATTTGCACATATCCTTCGTTGCATAGGAAAATAAATTAGCTCCCCCTTTTTATATGCATTCGAAGTCTTTCTATGACATCGATGGAAACCTTTGTTTGCCTCCATATTAAATTTGAATTTTGGCACCCTTTGCCAATTTCAAATTTAATTTTATATTTAATATAATATTTAACTTTGTGTAAATATTATATTATTTATATTTAGTATTAAACAATACTTTTGCATGGGATCCTTTGCCAACTTTTTATTTTCCTTTTAATAATCCCTTTTGGCTTAATTATTATAATATTAAAATATTATAATATTTTCTCTTTTTTCTTTAAAATCATGGGCGTAAACTCTTGCCTTGAACCTTTTAACCAACCTCTTTGGCTTATAATATAAACTATTATAACCATTTCTTTTTACCAATTTTATTGCATCATAATGAACTTTGCCTTGCACCGAATACTTGACATCAATGATAACATAATTACTCAAAATTTCCAACAATCTCCTCCTTTGTCATTGATGGAAACCCTTTTCTAAAAATTCATTTTTTTTCTTTTTCAAGTCTGCTCTCCTTGAGAAATTGCCCCCCCTAACTGAATGCTCTCCCCCTTACTCAAATATCTCCCCCTTGACATCAATGGCAAAGGGAATCCTTTGCGGCTAAAGATAAGACTTTTAGCTCAACCCCCTCTCCACCTCCTCTCCTTGAGGTGATTAATTTTGGGGTGGGAGTAAAACTACTCCCAATTTTCCTCTAAGATACTCAAAAGTTTCCTTTGGAAGTGGCTTAGTGAAAATATCCGCAATCTATTCCTTTGTAGTAACATATTTCAATCTAAATTGCTTATTCGTCACCTATTCTCTTATTATATGGTATTTGATCAGGATGTGCTTGGTCTTGGAGTGCATCATTGGATTCTTTGAAATGTTTATAGCACTTGTATTATCACATAGTATGGAGATAGGGTGATCATGCTCTATCTTGAAGTCCTTTAACGTTTACTTCATCCATAACATATGTGTACAATAAGCAACCACTATAATGTACTATTCCTCTACTATGGATAAGGATATTGATGCATGTTTCTTGCTTAGCCAAGAGACTAAACAATATCCAAGAAAGAATGCTCCTCCACTTGTGCTTTTTCTATCATCAATGTTGTCTGTCCAATCTGCATCTGTATATGCTATGAGAGTGAAATTATCACTTATGGGATACCAGAGTCCAAAATCTAGTCCCTTTTAAATACTTGAGAATCCTCTTTACTGCCATTACATGTGTTTCCTTTGGTGCTGCTTGAAATATTACCACCAGTACCACTGCCTGCATTATATCTGGTCTTGTAGTTGTGACATATAGTAAGCTACCAATCATATATCTATACAATGTATGATTTGCCTCAAGATATTCATCCTCTTTACTCAACTTGAATCTTGTAATCATGGGAGTACTTATTGGTTTGCAATCTTCTAACTTGAATTTCTTCAACATCTCTTTTATATACTTGGTTTGTGAGAGAAATACACCCTTCTCTAATTGTGAAATCTGTAGTCCAAGAAATAAGGACAACTCACCAAGCATTAACATTTCAAATTCATTCAGCGTGTTCTTTGTAAATTTCTGACACATCTTATCATTGTTACTCCAAAAATGATATCATCTACATAAATAACCACAATTAGTAAGTCATTTCCTTCATTTTTGATGTATAAGTTATTGTCCATTATTCTTTTCCTAAAACCCTGTTCTTAAAGATACTTATCCAACCTTGAATACCAAGCTCTAGGAGCTTACTTTAGTCCATAAAGTCTCTTATTTAATCTACATACATAATCTGGCTTATCATTTAGGATGAATCCCTCAGGTTGCTCAAAGTAAACCTCTTCCTCCAAGACACCATTGAGAAAAGCTTATTTAACATCCATTTGATATACTTTGAAGTCTTTGAAGCTTGAGAAAGCTAAAAACATACTTATGGCCTCAAGTCATGCAACAAGAGCAAATGTTTCATCAAAATAAATTCCTTCAACCTGTGCATAACCTTTGCATACTAATCTTGCTTTATTTTTGACTACCTGACCATCTTCATTTAACTTGTTTCTGAAAACCTATTTAGTGCCAATTACATTCTTATATTTCGATCATGGGACAAGTCCCCAAGTCTCACTTTTTTCTATTTGATCCAGTTCCTCATCCATTACCTTGACCTAAAACGTATCTTCTCTTGCCTTATTGAAATCCTTGGGCTCAATTTTAGACAACAAAGAAAATATTGCATGCTCACTTGTTCCTATTATCTTACTCCTTGTCTGTCTCTCATTTGGATTGCCAATGATTTATCTCTTGGATGATTCTTCTGCACATACATGGATGGAGTCTTAGGTGGTATTCTTTGTGTTTCTTCTTCTTATTATTCCTCACCTAATTATTCTTGGCAACTTTCTTCTTCTTGATACACAATTTCTCGAGCTGGTTCTTTCGACCGTGTCTGCTCATCAACTATCACATTTATACTTTCCATAATTGTATGTGTCCTCTTGTTATAGCACCTATAGGCTTTGCTCTTAGTGGAATAGCTAAGGAAAATACCCTCATCACATCTTGAATCAAACTTACTCAAGTTTTTCTCTTCCCATCTTATGTAGCATTTGCTTCCAAAATTTTTGAAATATTTTATAGTAGTTGGTCTCCCTTTCCAGAGCTCATATGGAGTTTTGTAATAATTTACTCTTACTTGAGCTCTATTGATGATATACACTGCTGTATGAACTGCATATATCCAAAAACCATCTAAAATATTAGACTCATTTAACATATCTTTGGCCATATTTTTAGTAGTCCTATTTTTCCTTTCAACTACTCCATTTTGTCGAGTTCTTACTACTGAATATTCTCTTTTGATCCCATGTCGTTCACAAAAATCTATGAATTCACCTGAAGTAAATTCTCCTCCCCTATATTATCTTAAACACTTAATCCTTCTACCTATTTTATTTTCTACTAATTCTTTGAATGCCTTGAACTTCTCAAGGGCTTCTGACTTTTATTTTAAATTTGCTACCCAAGTCATTCTGGAAAAATCATCTATAAATAACATGAATTAATTTTCACCTTGTAGGCTCTTTGTCCTTGGAGGACCACAGAGGTCAGTGTGAACTAGTTTCAATGGTTCAGATGATGTAAATTATTTTGACTTGAAACTTGTTCTAGTTTTCTTCCCATGCTGGCATTTTGCAAAAAATGTGTTTTGTGGCCTTTTTATCTTGGGTAAATCTCTGACTGCCTGTTTGTTGCTTATTTTCACTATGTTGTCAAAGTTCAGATGACCCATTCTTCTATGCCACAACCAAATTTCATCTTCTCTTAATAAGAAACACTTTTCTCCCTTAATCTCACTTAGCATGTAGATATTGTTTGTAGTTCTATTGGCATTTGCAATGAGCTTTCCAATTTTAGATTTTCTTATCTCACATCTATTTGGATGAAAAGTAACCATGTGCCCCTAATCATAAAATTGGCTTACACTTTGTAAATTGTGCCTCAATCCCTTGACATACAATATAGTCTTTGTCTTTGTTTTTCAATTATCTAAACTCAAAGTTCTTTTCCCATAGATTTGTGTTGAACCATTGTCACCAAATTTTACTGATCCTCCATTGATTTCTTTAAATACAAGAAATTTACTCGTCTCCTATCATATGACTAGAACAACCACTATCAAGAAACCATTGTTTTCTCTTATCTTACACATGAAGAGATGTTTGTACTAACATTGAATTTACTTTATCTTGCTCTTTTCTCTCTTTCCTAATTGTTGAAGTTGTATTCTTTTTGCTTGATTCAAGAAATACTGTTTTACACCATTTTGCCTCGTGCCCAAAATTATTGCATTTGTAACATATGATGTTGTCATTCATGAGAGGTGCAAATAAATTAAAATTTCTATCAACATTGTCTTTCACATAACCAGTGTAATGTACAGCTCTATGACCATATTTATTACATGAAAAACAATAGCCATGGAAGATATTTTGTAACTTGTTGGAGTGCCTTGAATAATATGGTCGTGTGCTTCTTCTTTTGTTGTTTCTATAATTGACTTTTATCCATGGATATTTTTCACCTTCTTCCTTCCCGATGTCTTTGCCTTTCAATGTATTAGCATAGGTCATGGGCTCTTCTTTGTTTGATGTCTTTGTTCCTTGGGAGCTTGACTTCTCTTTCTGTTTTTCTAACTTTATGTCTTGTTGTAATTTGACCTTAGTCTTTTCAACTTCCTTAGAGAAAAATTTATGATTCCAATCTTTCATATTCTAACTCTCGTCTTTAATTGTTCTGTCATATCCTGTTCAATTTTCTTTCCCTCTTCAACCTTCACCTTGAGCTCTGTGAGGTTTGTAGAAGCTCCATATTTGCTTCCTCATCCAATTAGATTTGATCCATCAGACTTGAATTCTTCCTTCTAACATTTTCCAAGTTTCTAAGAGCACCATTAAATTTCTCTTTTATGTCGATCATGGCCTCTTCTCCATTTTTTGAGGTCATGTATGTTCTTGTGGGATCTTCCTTCAAGTTGTTAGGCTTTTCACAAAGGAACTCACTCTGATACCAATTGAAGAACATAAGCTTATACTGAGAGGGGGGTGAACAATATAATATAAAAAATTTTACTTCTCAATCCAAATGATAATAGCAACAATATCAAAGCAGTAAACAATGCACACATCATCACACACATGAGAGAAATGATTTAACGTGGTTCACCCAATGTGGGCTATTCCACAAAGAAAATGTTCCTTATAAATTTTTCTCAATGAATCTTTGGGAACTAAATCCTTATTACAATGTTTATGGACCTTTGTCCAAAGGAGACACCAATCCCCTATGATCTAGTTTGTGGATCTCTCTCCATAGGAGACCTCTGTCCCCACTGCTCTCGTTTATGGATCTCTCTCCATAGGAGAACTCTATCCCCTCTACTTTGGTTGGTGATCTTCTATAAGACTTTTGCTCCCACTGCTCTGGCTTGTGGATCTCTCTCCATAGGAGACATCTATCCCCACTACATTGGTCGATGGATCTCTATCCATTGGATACTGATGTCCTCTCTACTTTGTTACTTCCAAATCTTATCTCAATTCTCTCTCAAATATGCACACACTCTGTCCCAAGTCTATCATAAATCTGCTCATAAATCTATGCCAAACTCTATCTCAAATATGCTCTAACTCTACTCATAAAACTGCTCTCAAGTCTTCTCAAAGACTTGCTCAAATCTATCCTTAAGCCTTCTCAAAAGACTTTCTCATTCACATTCAAAAGCACTCAAACCAATACTCAAAAGCTTCACACAATTATTCAACCAATGAAGCACAATCTACTCACAAACCCTAACATAGGTGTTTCACTTTCTTTCAACAAATATGCTTAATGTAGGTCTCAAACCCTAACTCAAAACTTTCCAACAATGTTTTACCAAACAACCCTTTTAACTCCACCTTATATTTTAGAAAACCTTGCTCAACAACACACCTCAAATGAAGAGAAAAATGCCCATACCTCTTATTTGCTTTGATGAAGATATGTCACAAAACCTGTCTCACAAACAACCAAACCTTCTTGTTCCACCTCAAGAGTTAGATAGCAAGATTCTATTTCAAAATATCCACATGAATTTTCCCTCAACAAGGTGCTCAATGAATTATGAAAATAATGCTTTAGGACTCTTCTTTAGTTCTAAAGTACAATGCATTAAAGCTCACAAAACTCTCTCAATAATTCCCTTTTTATAAAGCAAGAATTACAATCAAATAAAATACCTTTTATGCCTTTTATCTCCACTCTCTCAAAACAATTGCAATTCACTTTAATGTCCAAGAACAAAGAATTACAATTCAAAATAAACCATTTACAAACTTATCACTCCAACATTTGCATTTAAAATAAATGACATCAATACCCTTTAAATATTATGCAAAAATTTATTTCTCCTTATACCTCCTATGTTCCAAACTATACACCAAATCACATCCACCAAATATCAACTATAGTCAACATTTAATCAACATGGAACATACCTTATAAAAAATTATTCCGTGTTGTCGTGGATGGGAATCAACCCTCCGACCTCAAGTCTCTAAGTGCAGTGCTCGAACGCTTGTGCTAGCCAAGTGGTTGAGACCTAACCCTTGGCCTCTGCCTTCTATTTTTGTTGCCTTCGATGAAAATAAAGCAAAACACTCAAATCGGTGTTGCGGGGAACCGAACCGCAGACCTTTCCTTTGCCTGCACCTTATGCAGGACCTGTATGCCACTTGGGCTACCAGCCCTTGGTGAAACTTAACGTGCTCATTTTTGTCCTTATTTTTTGCGACTTGTTCGATGAATGACATGTCCAATACTTTGCTCTACTCACCTTCGATCGAATAATATTTGTGCATATCCTTTGTTGCATAGGAAAATAAATTAGCTCATCCTTTTTATATGCATTTGAAGTCATTCTATGACATCGACGAAAACCCTTGTTTGCCTCCATTTTAAATTTAAATTTTGACGCCCTTTGCCAATTTCAAATTTAATTTTATATTTAATATAATATTTAACTTTGTGTTAAATATTATATTATTTAACTTTAGTATTAAATAATACTTTTGCATGGGATCCTTTGTCAACTTTTTATTTTCCTTTTAATAAGCCCTTTTGGCTTAATTATTATAATATTAAAATATTATAATATTTTCTCTTTTCTCTTTAAAATCATGGGCGTAAACTTTTACCTTCAACCTTTTAACCAACCTCTTTGGCTTATAATATAAAATATTATAACCATTTATTTTTTACTAGTTTTCTTGCATCATAATAAACTTTACCTTGCACTGAATACTTGATATCAATGACAACATAATCACTCAAAATTTCCAACAGGGTCATCTAGGAGTAGGGGTTTGAGTCCTCCCTCGTCCTCTACCTCCTCTAGGTGGAATATCTCCTCTACCCCTTACAATATTTAGCGGACGTACTCCTCCTCTTCTTCCTCGCTACTATCTTGGAAGTTCTTGTTGGTTTCTTTTCGAGGTTATATCCACCACTTATATGTTGGTCAAGTGACCTTCATTTCTTTGTGTTCTAGGTGATAACTATTGTAGTACTTGCATTGAATGGTCTACATATTCTATTTGATGTATCCATCATCTTTCCTCCTAGCGTCATTATGGAGACACATTTACCAAAGTTTCCCTATATGGTTTCGATAAATCAAACTCAAAACTAGAATCATTATGATCATCATCCCTCTTTTTGAATCAATTTACTGGTAAGTTCATTAATATTTGAAGTCTTCATACTTCTCTCCTTTGTTACCTCAACTACCAATAGGCTATTGCATAGGTCTCAAGATCAGGCCGAGCATGAGGTACATATAATTTCTTTAAGAAGTAATCATCACCGCTATCGAAACTCTCATCTCTTACTAGCCAAGTCAACTCTGCATCATTAGATTCACTTGAATCCTCGTATACATTGTCTTGTGGTCTAGGTATTGAAATGTCTTCTTCAATGTCTCACCAAGTTATTTTCTCATCTTCTTCTACCATTGATAGGCCATTGGGCATCCCATGAGGTGTTATTTATGAGTTTTCTCCCCTACTAGTACTTGCACCATCATGGCATGAAGTACTCACTTGTGGTGTTGTCTCATATTCTTTTCCTTTACCTTCTAATTTCTAGGACCTCACTACCCTTTACTTATCCACCATTTGCATTGTCTCATCCAAGTCTTGGATATTTTGTTCATGGAGTCTTGTAGTGTGACCCTGCAACGTTTCATACTCCTCTTGTAATTACTGGATCTGGTATTACATTCTTTATTGCAATAGTTCAATCTAAGCTAATGGAGAGAATTCAGTGAGCTCTTCCTCCGTAGTGTCACCTCCTATCTCTTTTGGATATTTTTTATCAAAATTATTCATCATGTCTGCATATAGAATCGTTAATCGCATTCTTAGTTGATCTTCTAATGGTTGGGGTAATTATCTATACTCCAACTATAGATACATTATTCCTTGTTCTTTTGGATTCCTTCTCTCCCTTGGAGGAATCTTTTTTTTATCTTCTTCCTATATCCTTTCAGTCTCTTATGCAAACCTTACATGCACTCATGTCCTTCTCTCATCGGGTTAGGGTACCAACTCTTATTGCTCGATAATTGGTCTTGCTTACTCTCCTTCTGTGAATAGGCATGTAATTCCTATGTCAAGATCCTCCCATGATGGAACTTGAATTCTACTTTGTTGTTCGTTAGACTAAGCTTGTTGTCTTTGTTTAAGTTATTATGAAGCGATAAACAAACATTATACTTTATATGGATTCAAATTCAAACCATTTATAGTATCTAGCACTTCTGTCCCATTCAATTTATGCATGTTTAACTTCCCCATTGTCCCTCACTTGTACAACTTGAAAGAGACCAAGCCACAAGGTTTTTAACTTACCTGGATTGATTTCTTATTTCCCATTAAAATTTAGAACTAAGTCACCTTACTGTCTAGTTTTTGAAGGTGATTGACATGCCACAACTTCCTTCTCTTCTAGGCCACTTCGATCACCCATTGTGCCATGACTCTTCTCTCATCCAACTTGATTAGTGTCGTTAGTCTTTCCTCTAGACTCTTGGTCATCTAAGCGATGCTCCATGACTACCCACAAACTCGGTACCAAAAACTCTACTAGCACTACTACCTCTTGACCATACATTAGCTGAAATAGTGTATGGTTTATCATTGGCTTAAATATAGTTTGATATACCCAAATAATAGATGGTAACCTTTTCTCCTAATATGCTCCCTCTATTCCATAGGTTTTATACAAGGTTGACACTAATATCGTATTAGTCACTTTTTCTTGCCCATTAGTTCTCCGGTTATACAGACTAGACAAAGAGTATCAAATTCTAAAATCATTCATCAGCTTTTTGATGATCTCATTCATAAAGTGACCTCCTCAATCACTCATTATTTGTAGTGGTATACTAAATCTTGTAATTACTTGCTTGTACAAGAATCATGTTGTATATTTTTTCGAGTTATTTGGTAGTGTTCATATCTCAACCCACTTTGTTAGGTATCCGATGGTTACCATAATATACTAAAACTTTTGCTAACGAGTGGTCCTCAGTGGTCTAACAAAGTCCAGCCCCCATCTCTCAAATAATTCCTAAGGTTGTGATAGGTTTAATGGCATAAAGTCTCTTCGTACTTGCTTCCCTACTCTTTGGTAAGTATCACATGCTCTTACATATTCCTTCGCATAATTATACAATGTGGGCCACCATAATCCTGCTAAGAGTACTTTTTGAGTAGTGGCATCGGGTCCCATGTGTCCTCCTACTAATCCTTCATGAGCTACTTTCAGTGTTGCTTTAATTTCTTTATCCATTACACATCTTCGTAGGATACCATCAATACCCATTTTGTACAATAATCCCACTACCAACTGGAAAGGTGCTAACTTTATGATTACTTTCTTATTTTCTATTGTCATCAATTCTTGTGGAAACTCTCGTGTGGATACATATTTTCCAATCAACTTGTACCAATATGGAACAACGTTTATTGCAAATAACTGAGCATCAGGGAATTAATCTAGAATCCTCACTCCTACAGGTTCTCCTGATCGTATTTGAGATAACTGGTTTGCAATCATATGCTTATTACCAGGTCGCACTACTACTCAAGATACAAATTCTTATAAAGTGACGATCCACCTGCTGACCCATCCTTATATAAATGGATTATTTATTAAGTACAATAAATCCTGATGATCTATGTATAAGGCAAAAGGGTTCGCCAATAGGTAATGCCTAAACTTTTACAAATCATATACCATCCTTAGAGCTTCTCACTCTATTGTACTATAATTTCTCTCTGCCCATGACAATAAGCAGCTTGCAAAAAATATAGGTTGATCCAGCCTAAACTATCCCTTTTGTATCAATGCACATCTAACCATAAAGTTCAAGGTATCAATATGGAAATGGAATTCCTTATCCCAATTAGGAAACACTAGAATGAGACTACTAACCAGCTTAGCCTTTAACTCCTCGAAGGCTCCTTAGTGCTCCTTCATCCATTTGAAGGGAATATTCTTCTTAGTTAAAGAATCCAGTGGGTAGGACACATGTGCATAATTTATGATAAACCTTTGATAGTATCCCATGGATCCAAGGAAGGTTTTTAAAGAGCTCACATCATATGGATTATCCATGTGTAATATAACATGAATTTTGTCAAGATTGGTCTTCAACCCCTCGCTGCACACTATATATCCCAATAATTTCCAATAGGGTACCATCAGAAAATACTTTGCTGGATTTAGGGAGATTTGCACATTCCTATACCTGCTCATGCATTTTCTGAGGCTAGGTAAATTATATTTGATCTTACCGTAAATGGACCAATTATCCAGAAATACCTTAAAATTTCCTATGGCCAATTGATCAAAGATATATAGAATAATGCATTGAAATGTGGTTGGGGTGTTACATAGCCCAAATGGTATTTGATTATATGCATAGATACCATTCTCCATAATGAATGTGGTCTTCAACTTATCCTCCTTGGTGATACTTATTTGGTTGTACCCAGAGAACTCATCTAAGAATGAATAAATTTCATGTCCTACGACCTCTTCCATAAAAACTGTAAAATATTTTCTCGCTGTTAACGAATTAATATGTAGAACTGCAACATAAATACTTGCCTACTTCACAAATTTGTAAAATTGTAAAATATTTTCCACCCGGACCACCTGGATTAATTGCTTCTACCAGATTGCAGATTTTCCTGTCTACTTTCCAGATTCGTAGAACTACAAGTATTTCCCCACTGTTAACGTCTCAATCTATAGAACTACAACATAAATGCTCATCTACTTTCCATATTTGTAATACTGCTTCATAAATGTTCACCTACTTTCCAAATTTACAGGATTGCAAAAAACTTTTCATGGTTGACGTCTAAAATATTTAAATTTTTAGAGAATATGGACAGCCCACGAAAAGAGAATATTTAAGTAGATTTTTTAATAAATAATTGCATGATGTTTTCCTTAAAAAATCTTCATGTGCTTTTCCAAGTATAGGCACCAATCAAACTAGGAGTACGTGCAGTCAAACTGGTAAGCAGACACAGTAAAACTAGGAGGTAACACAGTCAAACTAGGAAGCAAGCATAGTCAAACTAGGAAGAATGCATAGTCAAACAAGTCAACTAGATATAGATACCTAAAATTGAAAGATAAGCACCTACAACTAGAATATAGGTGCTTAAAACTGGAATATAGGCACCTAAAATGGGGATATAGATGCCTAAAATTGGGAGATAAGTGCCTGCAACTAGGATATAGTCACCTAAAGCTGGAATATGGGCACATGTATGCGTGTACCAACCAATTTCTCTAGGTGCCAGCATGAACTTGTCAACCACATATCACCAAATTCTTTAATTGGTGCAACCGTTAATGAATTTGAGTGGGAGGCTCAAAATTTATTAACAGTTTGATGATTCTTAGAGGATACATGTTTGTAATGTGAAAAGAACCTAGAAGACCAGGTAGCCTTATCCATTGGGTACAAATTCATTGATCATCTTCATATTTTCAAAAAAACTGAATTTCATACTTACTTTGTAAGGTAGAATTACTAGAAATAATCTATGCAACAAAATAGAACCGCACAAAAATTTGAATTGCAAAAAAAAACATCTGCAATAGAACAAAAAATTGCACAAAACTACTAATCACAAAATAAAAATAAATAAAACATGCTTCATAGGAAGCAAGAGGTGTATCGAAACACTTAGAGAACACAACATAAAAGGAAACTAAAACTACAACAACCTACCCTTACTATTTCTAAAGCCCTTGCTCTAACCAACCCCAATTTTCAAATGGATTTCATTCCGTAAGATTTTGTAGAAGAACATAATATCATTATTGTTCTTATACAAGAAAATAATAGGCAGCTCATATTGTACCCCCATAACTGCCATCATATTAACTTCTTGATTACTCTTTCTAGGGACTTTTTGGATATTCAGGATATTGAATCACCAAAAATTTACAGCAATTTTACACCTCTTTTCTCTACTTGTAGGAGTCCATGAATTAGAGCTTCATACTTTACCATATTGTTAGTGTAGCTAAACTAGAGGTTGAAGGAATGGAGGAATGTCTCCTCAGAAGGAGAGGTTAAAACAACATCGACATCAACACCTTGCTTACATCTAGCTACATCAAAATGCAGCTTCCATACATCTTTAATTTAGTGTTCTATTTTCATGACCTCTAGTATTGTGCTCTTTTCCTCCAAGATACAATAGGTTCCCATGCAAACCTCTTGTAAATTATCATATGGATTAGATCCATATAACCCATTTGCCCACTCATCAAGCTGAGTATCAGAAATAAAAGGTGTGGTTTGTACTTGTACCTCATTAGGTGCCATTTGCATTAGATTTGTAGCTTTTTCAATAGGTTTTTTAGTCTCTTTAGGTCTCGAAGATACATGACTCGAAGCTTATTTAAGGAGATCCATCTATCCTGGCAATGCAAGAGCATACCATATAGAAACTTGCAAGCTAGCCTTCTTCATTTGCTCCACCAATTTGATAGGCTGATTCTTCTATCTTTGTTGGGTAGTCCAATCATTCCTTGGCCTCTCAAGAACTGGGTAAGTAGGCTTGTTTTACTATGTTCTAATAGGTTGTTGAATTTGAACCTATTGATCTCTTCAATTTGGAGTATCCTTGAGTGCGACTACATGTTGTTGTCTAACATCAGTACTAGGAGGTTGAGAGGATTTGGATGCTTGTGATATAGAAGGACCATTAATTACAACCTTTCCTTTATACTTGGTATTATATTTAAATTGTACTTGCTTCTTAGGCTAATTACCCATAGTTTGATTCATTGCACAATGCTCATTTTCTTGCCATTTCATCAAAATGCTATCAGGAGTTAATGTAGAAGGATGTTGATATTATTGTTGTTCCATTGTCTAATAGTTACAATCTTGCACCACTAAAGCTCTAGTACTATTTCCATATGCACAACCATTTGGATTACGAGTTTATTGATAAGGTGAACACCATATTTTTTCTCATCTAAGTTGTTTTGCACAAGCACTAGGGCCTAATTTGGGTTGGTAATAGTAGGAAACTGAGCTTGTAAAGGTCTAGTTGGGTGTGCATTTTTTTGATATGGAGATCTACACTTATAAGGAGGGTAGTAAGGTTGAAAATGCCTTTGTTGAGGTTGATTTTTCTACCCCTTATACTATTCATCCTGTTGCCCATTGCTCTAACCAAATTAAACAAATCATTTAGCCCTTTGCTCTGACCAAATTCAACAAATCATTCATTTGGTCATTTGATTGACCAGAAGTGCTAGGTGTATTCTCAGTAATTGGCAATAAATTAATTACTAAAATATTAGCATAAGCTTGAGAGGGTAATGGTATGGGAACAATCACATTTGAAAATAGAGGTATAGGAGGCCTAGGGGTAATTCTACCACACTGCACTAAATAATTTTCAGCTTGGATAATATTTTCATATGCATCAGGCAATGTATTGACTCCCATAGTTTGGATGTTCATACCTATATCAGAACTCAAAGCTCTCAAGAAATACAAAAAGTAGATTGTGCATTTGGCCTTACCTCCATGGGTATTCTATCCCAAGTCCTTTGGAATCTAAAATTAAAATTTGTAATCTGCTCATTGGGAGCTCTTTTGATGGTAGTTAGTTGCTCCATAAGTGATAAGCTATATAATTTATCCTATAACTGCTTGATTAGCTTATCATCCAAGTCATCCCAAATTGCAATGGTACAAAAAATAAGGCTTCTAAACCATTAAAGGGATTTACCCTTCAAAGAAGATGTCAATAATCTAACTACCACATTGTCTTCAGTCACATTATGTATTGAGCATATATTTACCATGTCTTGGAGATGTTCCATAGGAGTGACTAAGTTTTCTCCAATATAATAAGGTAGAGCCTTAAGGGCTAATACTAGAATATCATCATGTGTTGTCAAGGCCAATGGACTACCCTGATTGAAATAAGGGTAGGCTTTAGGTGGCTTTTGAGCCATGAATGGAATAGAACGATAGATCCTTTGAGTAAAGGGAGAGGAGCCAATAGGAGGTGGTGTAGAAACGTGATCCTGAGTTCTTTCCCTTCTTTTTCTTGAGGTATTAAAAAGGAGCTGCTAAAACTAGAATCTATCTTCCTTTCTTGAACTACTTCTTGTAGACACACCCCTCATACAAATGAGGAAGCAATCAAATATCTAGTCCTTCTAAACAGTAGAGTCACCATGTGCTTTAAAAAATGTTTCAACAAATAGATAATAGTCAAAACAAACACCAAATCTTGATTTTTTTAAAACATAACTAGATTTGAGCAGATATTCCAATAAAATGTTGATGGCTAAAAAGGTATGCTTACAGTTGCACTTGTGCACAATATCAACATGATAATTTTTCTCGTGTAAGACTACATGAGGGAAAAATACCTCAAGAGAGAGCTGGATCTCACAAACAAAATAAAAATTGTGGGGGAAAAGGAGGGGAAAAAAACTGCAAAACAAATAGAAAAATAAAAAAGAAGTGAGGCGATACGTCAAAATAAAATAGGCTAATTGATCCACCTAAAACTCTACAAAAGAAATAATACAACAGATACGAAACGTAAAAAAATCATGAATCAACTACAAGAGGTATGGTTGGTGAACCAAAGGCCAATGCCACATGAAATTCAACTAAGCTGGAGATACACAAAATACAGTTAAAAATAGTCTTTGTATTATTTTTTGTAGTGTTACAAAGGTCAGCAAGTGATAGAATGAACCAACCCTTAGAAAGACCTAGAAAATATCTTTTATAGATAAGAGATATTTTTTTAGTCTTCTATTTTCCACCCGGACCATCCGGATTAATTGCTTATGCCCGACTCGACAGTTTTTTTGCCTACTTTCAGATTTACAAGACATTTACATTAATTTTCACCCACTTTCTAGACTTACAAGATTGCCAAAATATTTTTCACTATTTGATGTCTAAATCTGCAGATCTACTACATTAATTCTTGTCTACTTTCCAAATTCGCAAAAACTGCAAAATATTTTCCCGTTGTTAATGTATCAATTTGTAGAACTACAACATAAATGCTTGCTTACTTTCCAGATTTGTAAAACTGCAAAATATTTTCCACCTGGGCCACCCAAATTAATTGCTTCTGCTAGATTGCATATTTTCCTACCTTCTTTCTAGATTCACAAAACTGCAAGTATTTTCCATTGTTAATGTCTCAATCTATAGAACTACAACATAAATGCTTGTCTACTTTCCATATTTGTAAAACTGCTTCATAAATGTTTGCTTACTTTCCATATTAACCAGACTACAAAATATTTTTCATGGTTGACGTCTAAAATATTTACATTTTTAGAGAATCTGGACAACCCATGAAAGGAGAATATTTAAATAGATTTTAAAAAAACTGCATGATATTTTACTTCAAAATCTTTGTGTGTTTTTCTAGGTGTAGGCACTGTTGGTCATCAAATATGCCTAGGAAAGGATTTTGGGTAAGTGTATGCGCCCTAGACCTGGACCAACATTGAAAGGCCGAAGGGAAGAGATGCCCCTCGTGCCAATGTTCGCAGAAAGGTCGGATCTTATGCTAAACTACTTTTGGGATTTTAAGATAAGAGTGCAGGAAAGAGATAAACAAAGTAAGGGTGCAGAAAAGAGATAAAACGAGTTAGGGTTAGAGAAAGAAATAAAAAAGGGGTAATGGAAGAGAGATCAATGACTTAAATTGGGAGAGACCAGGAAGCACGATCACTAACAACTTGAATAGCAACAAAGAACACCAAGAATAAACGAAAGAAACACAATATTAACTTTCCTATGTATCCTCTAGACGAGTTCACAGGATTCTACTTCTCCCTTTCGTCGAAATTCAAGATTCAGAGTAAATACGATTAGGACAAGCGAATATAACAGAAACCACAACCCACCAGCCAGCATAAAAGAAAATCAATATAGCGTTTTTCCTCCCCTATGTATCCTTCAGGCGAATTTTAGGGTTCAGTCCCCAATCGCACACCGAATTCAGGATTTAGAGTTACAGTATGCAAATGAAGAAAGACAAAAGAATTAAGCACAAAAGGCAGCATACAAGAGAGAAATCGAGCCCAAGCTATTTAGTATTAATCGTAGGACATCAAGTTACAACAGATTTCTAGTAGAAAGTTCCTCCCTTTTTTACATTACAATGCTTGGGTTTTTATAGAGGACCCGACCCTCTGAGTCATAATTATACAGAATGGAGAAGTATGCCCTCGAGCCCTAAGAAGTCGGCTCCTCGCGGCTCTCATGACCGAGCTCTCAAATCTGTTGCCAAAATTGGCAACTATGACCGAGTCAACCATGGAAAGATGCATTGATGAGCCATCTAAGTGTCCTTGGTTTCTAGGTGCAATGCTCGAGTGGCTGCCATGCTTGTCGGGCTCTCCTTCAGGGACTGATACTTCGTTTCCAATTGCCAAAAATGAGCAGCGAGCTTACCGGGCAAGCAAAAATGCATTTATGAGGCACTTGATCGCCTCGAGAAAATACCCGGCTTGGAGTGCGTGCCCCTTTTGAGTCACGAAAAAGCAACATGTCGCGATATCACGATATTTCTATGTCTTCAGCTTGGTTCTTCTTCTTGCATCACGAAAATATGACATGTCGCGAAATTGCGACATTTCTATGTCTTTGTCCTCTTTTGTTGCTTTTGGCCACGAAAATGCAACATGTCGCGATATCGCGATACTTTTCCTCTTTTGGTTGCGAGAAGACAACATTTCGCGATATCGCGACACTTTTTCTCTTTTGGTCGCGAGAATGCAACATGTCACGGTATCACGACACTTTTTCTTTTTTGGTCGCAAGAATGCAACATGTTGCGATATCACGACACTTTTCCTCTTTTGGTCACGAGAATGCAACATGTCGTGATATCACGACACTTTTTATTTCTTGCTCTTTCTCCTTGCTTTGGACTGCAAAAATGCAAAATGTCGAGATATCGCGACACTTTTGCCTCCTTGCTCCTTTTTGCTCTTAGTCGCGAAAATGCAACATGTCGCGATATCGTGACACTTTTGCCTCCTTGCTCCTTGTCGCTCTCAGCTGCGAAAATGCAACATGTCGTGATATCGTGACACTTTTGCCTCCTTGCTCCCTCTTGTCTCTCTCAGCTACGAAAATGCAACATGTTGCGATATCGTGACACTTTTCCCTTCTTGCTCTTTCTTGTCGCTCTCAGTCGCGAAACTGCAACATGTCGCGATTTCACAACACTTTTTCCTTCTTGCTCTTAGCCGTGAAAATGCAACATGTCGCGATATCGCAACACTTTTTCTTTATTTTGGTGAAGCCATCTTCCCTAGCTTGTTCGATAGTGAAGCTCTTTCTTCTTCATTTTAGGTACAAGGGGGTGGCAGGGAAAGCCAAAATTGCTGCAACTTACAACTATTTTAAAAAAGAAACAACAAAAGAAATACTTCACAAAAAGGAACACTGTACAAAATTTTGATTTTTCTACCCCTTGTGCAATGTGACAAAATTGTCAACATTCTTGGCAGCTCGCGGGGCATTTAGCTCGTCTGAATGCAGAGATCCCAGGCCTTTATCCATTGGGCAACAGAGTCATTCTAATTATCCTCTTCTCTGAAAGTCTACTGACGACATTTTTTTTTGTGTGCCTAAGCTCCTAAGCAACACTTAGCGCCTTCGACACTTATTTACTAGTCGAGCTATTTATAGTATTTACACAAAAAATTGTGGCATGATAGGCATATCGCCACCATAAACCCAACTTCGGGTGCCTATCCGATAAATCTGTAGTGTCCAAACCAGATCTGATTGAACTTCAGTTGATCTTCGAAGTCCGGCTGGTCTCTTCCCGAAGTTGTCCATGTTGCGAACAGGGAGTAACGTAGTGAGTTGTTACTCCTGCTAGTACCTGTACTGTTGATGAAAGATGTGGTGAAGA
Organism: Wollemia nobilis; assembly: GCA_028583015.1. Taxonomy (NCBI): domain Eukaryota; kingdom Viridiplantae; phylum Streptophyta; class Pinopsida; order Araucariales; family Araucariaceae; genus Wollemia; species Wollemia nobilis. The sequence goes on from JAQPPZ010015100.1 coordinate 16,563,939, forward strand.
AGTTCGCCGCATGAGGGGCCTCTTGGGGTACTGGTCGTAGTGATGGCTGGAACCAATACCAGAATACTGAAGAATCTACTAAATGTGGGCTGGGTACAGGTTCTTCCATCCTCTTGATGTGGTAACAGGGCTCCTCCGGCAAAGAGTAGTCTTCCAGGATCTCTTCAGGCTCAGCTTCTTGATGAAACATGCTTGTTGGGTTCTGGCTGAGTACTTGCGTGCCGTCCCTTGGGATACAAAAAGGGTGCAAAAATGTGCCCTCTTCGTTCTCAAGCTCTACCACTTGAGCCTGCTCTTGTCCTTGGCCTGTCCTCTGATGGAGACTGCAAGCAACCATATTGTTCATTGTCGGGGCAAAGCTTGCATATTCCCATCGCTGGCCTTGGACGAAATCTGCCTCTTGAGCTCCACACCACTACATTTCAAGCCTCTGCATAGTATGAGGGATCTGCCATGATGAATACTGTGTTGGATAAACAAGAGCAGCAATTACCGGATAAGGTGATGGGGTTTCTCCCCACTGCCACTTCCCCGATAGGAGTAGAAGCTGTTCTGCTCGTACCGCTTCCTCAAATATTTGAGGAAATCTTTGTTCACCTGATTGCAGCAAGAGAAGGCCTATGTCCGGGTGAAATTCTCGAACATAGAAGAGGTGGGCTTGGGCGGGCGTCGATTGGATCTCCCTTGGAATTCTCTTCCAACTTTTGTAAAATCGAACATTGAAGTCCGTGATGCTCTCCAAAGATGCTCTCTTGATGGTGGAGAGGTACATCAAAAGCTGGAAGGGATCCTGAGAGCCGTCAAATGTTTTGATTAGTGCTCCCACTAAGTCATCCCATGAGCAGATGCTCTTACGCCCAAGCAGTCTGTACCACTGCAATGCCCTTCCTTCCAAAGATAGAACCAGGAGTCTGATCATGACATCTTCATGGATTATGTCATGGAGGGTCGCTAAAGCAGTAACATCTTCAAGGTGCTCTTGGGCCATTCCCTTAGTGCCATTGTATGTTGTCAATGTCTTCAAGGCGCTTTTGGGAATCTCATGGTAGCTTTGAAGATTCAAGGGGCTTGGGTCATCCCAGTTGGGATAGCTTACCCTTGCCATTATAGCAACGGTCTGCAAAGATCACAGATATCGCCACTAAGTCAGAGTCGCCAGGTGAACATTCTTTTCTCCGCTTATGAGGTCAAGGCTGCTCACCGAACCTTGATTCCTTCGGGATGTCTTCTTTCAGATTTAAAAACTGGACCTTCAACTAAACAGAGTCGCCAGGTGATTTCGCAGGATGGAGACAAGCCAGAGATTCACCAAACTTAGGCTTCCTTTAAAATATGGGGACTGTTGGCGAATACTGTTGGCATGAAGACACAGATTTAGGTACCGGTCTCTACGACTTAGAGATTTTCGAGTTGAACAGAGTCGCCGAATGCTAAGAGTCTTTTGGTAATGAGAGTATCGATTCTCAGTACCACTCAGAAGGTGAGACTGACCGGATCCCACCGAGAACTATTAGAATCGTTGGCCCCGATGGAGACGGGTTAAAGATTCGCGTTCTTAAAATATGGGACCTTGGTCCCATCGGGCGTGCTAGAAACTGTTGGTCATCAAATCTGCCTAGGAAAGGATTTTGGGTAAGTGTATGCACCCTAGACCTAGACCAACATTGAAAGGCCGAAGGGAAGAGATGCCCCTCATGCCAATCTCCGGAGAAAGGTCGGCTCCTATGCTAAACTACTTTTGGGGTTTTAAGATAAGAGTGCAGGAAAGAGATAAACAGAGTAAGGGTGCAGGAAAGAGATAAAAGGAGTTAGGGTTAGAGAAAGAAATTAAAAAGGGGTAAGAGAAGAAAGATCAATGACTTAAAGTGGGAGAGAACAGGAAGCACGATCACTAACTAACAACTTGAATAGCAGCAAAGAACACCAAGAATAAACAAAAAAAATGCAATATTAACCTTCCTATGTATCCTTCAGGCGAATTTCAGGGTTCAGTCCCCAATTGCACACCGAATTCAGGATTCAAAGTTACAGTATGCAAATGAAGAAATACAAAAGAATTAAGCACAAAAGGCAGCATACAAGAGAGAAATTGAGCCCAAGCTATTTAGTATTAATCGTAGGACATCAAGTTACAGCAGCTTTCTAGCAGAAAGTTCCTCCCCTTTTACATTACAATGCCTAGGTTTTTATAGAGGACCCGACCCTCCGAGTCATAATTACATAGAATGGAGAAGTATGCCCTCGAGCCCTAAGAAGTCGGCTCCTCGCGGCTCTCGTGATCAAGCTCTCAAATCTGTTACCAAAATCGACAACTATGACCGAGTCAACCATGGAAAGATGCATTGATGAGCCATCTGAGTGTCCTTGGTTTCTAGGTGCAATGCTCGAGTGGTCGCCATGCTTGTCGGGCTCTCCTTTAGGGACTGATGCTTCGTTTCCAATTGCCAAAAATGAGTAGCGAGCTTACCGGGCAAGTAAAAATGCATTTATGAGGCACTTGATCGCCTCGAGAAAATACCTAGCTTGGAGTGCGTGCCCCTTTTGAGTCACGAAAAAGCAACATGTCGCGATATCGCGACATTTTTATGTCTTTAGCTTGGTTCTTCTTCTTGCATCGCAAAAATACGACATGTCACGAAATTGCGACATTTCTGTCTTTGTCCTCTTTTGTTGCTTTTGGCCATGAAAATGCAACATGTCGCGATATCGCGACACTTTTTCTCTTTTGGTCGCGAGAAGGCAACATGTCACGATATCGCGACACTTTTGCTCTTTTGGTCGCGAGAATGTAACATGTCGCGATATCGCGACACATTTCCTCCTTTGGTCGCGAGAATGTAACATGTCGCGATATCGTGACACTTTTTCTTTCTTGCTCTTTCTCTTTGCTTTGGACCGCGAAAATGCAACATGTCGCGATATCGCGACACTTTTGCCTCCTTGCTCCTTGTCGCTCTCGGCCACGAAAATGCAACATGTCGCGATATCGCGACACTTTTGCCTCCTTGCTCCCTCTTGTCGCTCTCAGCCGCGAAAATGCAATATGTCGCGATATCACAACACTTTTCCCTTCTTGCTCTTTCTTGTCACTCTCAGCCGCGAAAATGCAACATGTCACGATATCGCGACACTTTTTCCTTCTTGCTCTTAGCCGCGAAAATGTAACATGTCGCGATATCGCGACATGTTTTCTTTCTTTCGGCAAAGCCATCTTCCCTAGCTTGTTCGGCAGCGAAGCTCTTTCTTCTTCATTTTAGGTACAAGGGGGTGGCAGGGAAAGCCAAAATTACTGCAACTTACAACTATTTTAAAAAAGAAACAACAAAAGAAATACTTCACAAAAAGGAACACTGTACAAAATTTTGATTTTTCTACCCCTTGTGCAATGTGACAAAATTGTCAACAGACACCAGTCACATTAGGAGTACATGCAATCAAACTGGGAAGCAGACACAGTCAAACTGGGAGGCAACATAGTCAAACTAGGAAGCAAGCACAGTCAAATTGAGAAGTATGCATAATCAAACTGGTCAACTGGATATAGATACCTGAAACTAAAAGATGAACGTCTAAAATAGGAATATAGACGCCTAGAACTAGGATATAAACGCCTAAAATTGGAAGATAGGCGCCTATATGCGTGTATCAACCAATTTTGCTAGGTTATCAACATGAACTTGTCGACCACATATCGCTAATTTTTAAAATTGGAGCAATCGTTAATGAATTTGAGCAAGAGGCTCAAAATTTATTAACAAATTGTTATACCACTTTATAGCGATGATGTAATACAGATAAGACCCACTTCAATCTCATTTAAAAAAAAATAATAAATAAAAAAATTAAATTTTAAAACCAAATCATTTTATTTTTACTTGTAAAATTGAAAATCAAAACTTATAATAATAAAGTGTTATAATTTTTTAATTGCATGTGTAATTAAAAAATTAGTTGAAGTGTTAAAATATTAATATTATAATTTTTAAAATACATTAACCTAATTTAAAAAATAATATTCTTAAATTTTAAAATATTTAATTTACAAATTAATTTGAAAAAAATAAATTGGATGATCCTCATACATTTTAATATGTCTCACCAGATGATCTAGCTCAATTTCATTTATCATATTCCTCACCTAACATAATTAAGCAAATTGAAAAAAATTTATGTAAAATAGGAATCATCAATCAATATCTCATCCTAGGATCAAGACAATCCTTCTCATCAGGAGCCTCTTCTAGATAAATCTCATCAAGGTTTAGAGTGGAGTGTTGAGGATGAGGGTCCACCCTCTCCTCCTTTGTTGGTCATGGTTTGATCTAATGGTCAAGACATTTTCGTTTTAGTAATTGAGATCATAGTCCAATCCCTTAGACCTTTAGTACCGAAAGAGCATGTTAGTACCGACCCTTTAGACCTTTAGTACCGAAAAGCATGTTAGTACCGGTGGGCATGAGCCAGCACCACCAATGCAAAATTCAAATCCATTGAAAAGCACAAAAATTATAATGAAAGTTACGGATTCTTTTAATATAATAATAATAATAAAATCTATTTTCTTCCAACACGTTAGGTATAGGAGAGTATAAGTACTTATAATGGTGTGTCGTTGCCTTTTGCATGTTATCGATGAACAATTGATACTTTGACAAGTCAACAGATTAGAATGTTTACATGATGACCACTTAAGATGTCGACGGAGAAAATGTATTTCTTGAAAGAAAGGTTATATAACATTAAAAGATGAAACATACAGGTATTGCAAATTAAATTGTTTTTAATATATTATAAATTAAAAAATAGCAAGACATAGTATATATAAAATGGACAATTATAAGATGAAAAACACTAAAAACATAGTATATGTATAAAATGGATCGGTATAGGATGCAGTTTATCTGAATCTGTTTGTCATATATTAACACAAAGATTTTAAGAGTTGATAAGCAAAACCATAGTCAGCATATTACTGATAAAAAATATGATAAATTTAAAATCAAACCACTTCTTCAACAGACGGAATGTTACAAGACCACTCCTTCGCAGTACATATCTTACAAACAAGAATAAAACTATAGGATATCATCGCCTTCATAGTTTAACTCCATAATTTCAAGCCTACAACAAAGTTTATAGTTACAACATTTAAGCTCATTCTATTAACAATTGTAACTTCAAGTTTATAATTACAACATTTAAGCTCATTCTATTAACAATTGTAACTTCAAGGCTTGGAGAACCGGAGAAGGCCAGTTATCCTATATAGATCGAGATCTCTGTTAAAGGGAAAAAAAATTCAGTTCAAGACCTCTAAACATATTATCCATTAAAAAAAATGGCAAGTTGATCGTTTTAACTTCTAATGAATTTCCACATATCATCTAATCTGCTTTTACCTTCTTTTAATGGCTACTTAATTGCATATTCACAGATAGTTACAAATTTACATTGAAACTTCTAGACAAGATGTTTTGACCCTTCAAAATAAATTACAAATTATAATTATTTTTTGCGAAGGTGTCTCTTTGTCTCATCAGGTGAACCATTAAACCTCTATGGGCAAAATAGGTTCTCCTGTAGTTTAACCACTTTGTACGTTCCACCCGCTTTTCCAGCATCTATTCCTCTTCCACTCTGCATTCCATGGAACTGGAAATACTTTGTAAGAGGTCAATATCAATTTCCGTAACCTTTATTTTAGAAATCTGTTCCTCTGGACTGAGTTCTCTTTGGCTACGTGGGAAATCTGTAAGCTTCTTCATCTCAGGTAGCGTGGAAATTTCTGACATTCCTTTGAGCACAAGCACTGCTTTCTTCATACTGGGTTTTGGGGAGGAGAACGAAGACATTGCAAAACACCACAAGGCCAACTTCACCCATGTCATCGCTTCCCTTTCGTCCGCCTTCCCCCGCAAGTCCCTATCTATTAAGCGCCGGATGAATCTACTTCCTTCTGCCTCTATCGATTCATGGATGGAATGCAATGAATATAGAATATTTTTCCATCCACAACCCGTCAAAAGCTCTAGCAAAACAATTCCAAAATCTTGTACATTTCTGAACTCTTCGAATTCTAAAGCCATTCTTAATTCTCGTTGGTGGGAGGATGACAGGAATGTGGGATACATATCTAAGGGTATTACCGATCCAAAGCCGCAGAACTTGGGGCAAAACCCTTCATCCAGGTGTATGTTACTCGAATTGACCTGTATATTTAGGAATCTTCCTCCACAGTCGTCATGGAGATAGGAAAGAAAGCGTGCTATGCCCAAGGCTACTTTTCTCCTTATATTCCAGTCCAGAATCCTACTTTTTCTCTTTTCAGAAAGCAGAGCATCTAGCGAACCCTGTACCATGTCATCGTAAGCTAGAAAACTCCCACACTCTGCTGAAACCCCACGCAAGCGGGCAGCATTTGTCTATCAATGTCAAATCTTGGGGATCGATCTGCAGCCACGCTGCTACGCCGTCATCCATCCTGGCAGGCAGCGTTGGGATAGATGCCTGCAGCTTCCCCAAGAGGAACTTTGCAACTCCAACCTTATTTTCCTCTTCAACATTGATAGTCCCTGTCGCTCGAGCCGTCTGTGTCTGCTCCATCATTTCTTGGAGAATCAAGACCAACTGTCCTTTATCCTCGTATTCATCAAGGATTCGAGTTAAATTGGACAGATCTGCATGAAAATCGTCCATTTTCCTGCAGGCTGCTGCAGAGTAACTTTTCTCCGTGTCGCCTTGCAAATACAGAAGATTCAAGTCCAAGCAGAGAACAGACCAAGCAAGATCGTGGACATGTATGAGAAAAGCCTCGCCTGTGTTGGACAAAATTATTGATTTGATCCACCAGTCATCAGCTGAGGAGTTTTTGAGATATATTTCAGCTTCTTTCACAACACGATAAATTTCCTTCCAAGATCTTTGTATAATTTTCCTCTCTGGGGAAACTGTTTTTGAGATAATGGTGGTTTCTTTCTTTGTGAATCGAACCTTTGTGGTAGGACTCTCGATTCCCAAACTATTTGCAAAATATTTAGAAAGCTTGGCAATGAAAGCATAACAGAGATTGTTGCACTGGGATGAATTGTACCTGAAAGGTTGAGGATTGTAAAAGAAGGCTCCAGCTAGAGAAGAGAGAACAAACCCCTGAAAATCCTTATCCATCATTTCAATGTCTGCCTCATTGTTGACTGCGTAGAGACAATTCGCCATGGCCATGCCGCTTGTACAGGAATGGCCGTCGATGAAGTCGATCAAACACAAATATTGAAATTCCAAATCGAGAAACTTGAAATCCCCAAATCCGTGATAAATGAAATAGCAATTCGACATGTAAAATAAGGATAAGGATAGTCGACAGAATAATCAAAAGTCAACAAAGAAAGACAGAATGATCAATCCTTGCAGTTTCGTGGTGATTGAGAGATGACTGCAACGCAGTTTCGTGGAGGTATGACGTACGCAGCTTCGTGGCGGTGAAGAGATGACGTGGTTTCGTGGCGTAGAGATATTCATTTCTAAACATGTTATATTTTTTATTTTTATACAGGACAATCCACGGCGTCTCCATCAAAATATTCATAATGGTAGTTGTCGGTAGTTGTCTAGTTATTATCATGAGGTCGATTCTTTTTGTATTTGCTTAAACAAGAGTTAATATTTGTAAATATTTGTAAAAGATGTTCAATTTAAAAATATTCATGTATAAACATATTGTTTTTATATTTAAACATATTATATATATTTTTATTTTTTTTATAAAATTAACAACATTTTTTATCATATTATTTTTTAAATTACATTAAAAAATTGGTTACAACTATTGATATTATTTTTTTATAAACAACGTGCAAATCTAAAAAGTTATTTCTATACGTACTAAGTTACTTAAAATGAAAAAACCTATAAAATTGTTTAGATTTTTATAATTATCCTTAACATCATATCTTAGCTTGTGAAATGCTGATTCAAAAAAGCATATAAGGGGTAATTTTCATGGAAAAGCAAAAACGTATGTTCATGCATTAACTCAAAACGTACTTTAGATTCGTGTTAATTGACAGTCTCCTTCTTATAATTATGGTAATAATTGAGTCTTATTGTTTATCACTCATGAGATTAGATCTAGGTGTTAGGTTGTTGTGGAAGTTCTAAAAGAAATTATTTTGCAACGAAAGTGGAAATCCCATCTACCTTAATATAGACTCTGATAGCTTCTTTATTTCCTTGTAGAAAAGTATCTAAATGATTTATAGAATTAAAAATTATTTTTCCTTGTATATTATGAACATGAGAAAGGATCCTAGAAGGAGGATTTTCTTCCTCTTCTTCCTTGAACATTGGGTTTTCTGTCATAGGTTGTTTCTTTGGAAGTTTAAATGAAGCATTCAGATTTTGTACTAATGCTCACACAACATTCCATGTAAGATAAGGAGGTTCAAACATTGTCAATAAGGGAGTTCAATCTATTAAGATTTTATTTTGAGATTTTTAATAGCAAATAAGAGAAGATGTTTGATATCCTTATGTCACCTTAGAAAAGCAGTCCTCTTTATAACTCTCATTAGATCCCCATAATATAATTTTTAAGGGAGATAAGCCCCAAGTTTCGTAGGTCGGGTTACTCAAGGCGTCGTTAACCTTCCCCTAGTAGGACTAATAATTTGGTTATGTTCTTGTTATATTAATTTAATGTGACTTATGCTAAACAAACAAATTAAATGGTCTTGATTAAAGTATAATAAATTTTTACGTTGATTAAGGATAAGGTCTTAGGCAAAAGATTTTTGGATAGGGACGTGTATGATGTTTTCATGTTTGGATGCACTAAATATGTGGGAGGTCAAAAGGTGCATGGGGACAATGGCCTCTAATGCATTCTCTCAAGGGTCATCCATACTCAGATGGGAGAGCCTTGTTGCTAACCCATTGTTCGATTGTGCTTCACATTATATATCTTTAGTGGGGGATTTTGGGTTCACCAAGGGCTTATAAATTTTTCTAATCTAGTTTTGATGTGTTCAATTTAACAAACACCTAGGTTATAGTCTATCCTAGGGACTGATGCATAAGATGTTGATGTAATGCAATATGAATACAAGATGCTAGCCTATATGTGATTTCATTTTAATGAGTTTTATCTATAATAAAAGCTATAAGAAATGAAACTTTTATTTTTTATTTTTTTTAAAGGACAAGGGTGCAAGGAGGATGTAAGCATACAATTTATACTAATAAAAATTGCATGCAATTTGGATAAATACCTATGAAATTAGAGGAATATGTTAATCTAAGTTTCTTTGGTTTTTCCCTTTTATATGTGTTTCAAAAGATAAATTAGAAATACATGCAAGTAAACTATCATCAAACCATCTATGCTAAGAATTAAAAATTGGAGGATAAGGAGCACTTACCTATTTTGATGCTTGGTGCTAATACATTGCTTGTATGCAAATGTGCATCCTAACGAATACATCGTTTGGAAATATTGCACTTGGTGAATACGTAGAAAACCTACAAAAGAAATAAAAAAAATGATTTAGATTTTGAGATCCTACCAAATAGCAAGAAGAATGCAACTTCCTAACTAGCATAGTCAAGCCCATGTTTATACATAAAATCAAAGTGGATAACCTTTGTAAATTGATGTTATTATTCCTATAGTGAATTTATCACCTAAAGGCCCCATAGCCAATGAATTCTTTAAAATAATAAAACCAAATGATCAAAGGGTGGGGATAAAGTTAAGGGTTATTGAGATTGCTAAAATGATGCACAAAAATGTTAAATGAATTGGATGCTTGTAGGGAGATGTAAGATATCATAGATAGATCATGATTACACTACCTATAATAGTCATAGGTGGCATATTTACTTTAGGTACTGCGAAACTGGAGTTTTGGATACCTATAGCGAATACGCCGCCTAGTTTGGATGTAGATAGTGAATTCATGTATAATGACAAAATATAAAAATAAATGGTCGATTGAGATTGCAAATCTTCTCCACTAGTGTTTAGAGGACCTAAAAGGTATTTTCATATCTTATAGGCTTCCTAAGACACCTACAAAAAAGCGAAAAGCACTTGACCATGCAAAAGTTAGATTGAAACAAGAGAAGAAAATAGGTGCATATAAAAAATAATTGAATGATAAAATGTTAGTCACACACAGTTATTGAGATCAGACAAGTAAATAGTGGTATCACTAAAACTCCTTCAAAGACACAAGATGCCCCTTTTCTTGAAGATGTCTCCTAGGAAAAAAATTGGCAACACTTCGTTAGGCAACTATAATGCTAAATTTTGACAGAGCTTCAATGTATAAATTCATGATGCTAATTGCTACCCCAAGGGGTCAATTTACAAAAATTGGCCCTCTTGGAGGTTTCCCAAAATGGAGGGATGAGGTGGCTTGTAATTTGATTAGGGGTTGACTGTACCGGTTAGACTAATTGGATGACATGTAATTAGCTACACCGTTGATTAGGGCTAATTTGGGAAGGTGGAGGAAAGTTAGCCAACTTCCTCCTCACTTGTTAATCATCTGTGATGGCAGAGGGGTATGCAGAATTATTCTCACCCTAACTAGCTACTACGTGTGATATTAAAGCTTTCACATATCAAACATAAATGCATCACTTATATGAATATGTCGCTAGTGTATTCACTAACTCGACAAATTCATCAATTTAATTGTTAGATTTCAAATCTAACAGGGAGCTAGAAAAATTGAACTGGTTGTGAATACATTGGCTAGAAAGTGTATTCGCTTGTTGGCAAATTTGCTCTAAGGCAATGAGTTTACTATTACTAAATTTTGACTATAAGTTATGAGGTTGAGTTAGTTGTTATGGCTGGGTTGACATTTTTGTGCATTTATGTCAAAATTTAGTCTAAGTTAGATGGTCCAATTTTAGGTATCTACAATTCAATAGGTATAAGCACTAAGTCCATGATAAGTTTTAGAAGATTATAATCAAGCATAAAGAGAATTACGACAAGCATAGGGTGCTATACTCATAAAGTTGGAGAGAAATATAATTTCATATTCAGAAAGAGAAACTTTGAGGTTCATATTAGAAGGTCATACCTCTTTGCTAAGGCCTTTATACCATTATCAAGAAACCAAGGAACAATGTATTTGATCCAAAACTATGTTAGTACTTGGGCCTTCATCCAGTATTCAACTTATTTGCATGCTCTTTCCATATTTCCTAGACACATTACATATGGAAGAGTAAGTCTGGATCTAAGCCACAATTACACCATTATAAAAACCATATCTTTGATTATGGATACTCAAACCAAACACCTAAGGACTCAATACTTCATTGTGTTTCAAGTTCAAGTATAAAAATTTATCCAACAAGGGAGATGGATCACTTGTATTCACAAAGAAAATTTTCCTTACATGGTTCAAATTCTTAAAGCAATGAAGGCTAATGACTTTTAAGAAGGGATGATTGACCTTTACAAAAAAGAAATCTTAGGAGGAATTGATACTAATCTCCAAAAGCTTCTATTAACTACTATGCTTAGTTCCAATACTTATTTTCTTAATGTTAACACTCTTTAGGTCAGTGCTCGTAGTCGCTAATGCGAATCCCATTGCCACAAATAGATTTTATCACTAGCATCATGCTAGTTTCTAGGCACCCGACTTACTCCTCTAACACTTAATGCTAGGGGAACAATAGAATCAAGTGCTACTACATGGGATTTTAACAAATGACCTTATATTCGTATTACAATAATTTATTTGTCAACTTATTGAAAAAGTGTCCATCATAATGCAATTGAGTTACATTCATAGTCATATGCTTACATCCCATTTAACATTGCTCCATAATACTTTGGGCATATTAGATTGATTTTTGAATACAACATCCCATGAGGTTAGTACTTGATATTATATTAGATGGCATTTATATATTTACCATAAAATGTATATCTTATATTTTCAATATTATGTTTATAAGTTTTTTATAATTTATTATTTTGAAAATTATACAAGATTGAGTAAATCATGGTTTTCAAATTCGTTTTCTAATAAAATAAACATAAACATTGTCTTCAATATTAAAAAAATATTTATTTTCTATTGTAACAATATTATATATACATGCAATTTAAAAATAAATAATTTTTATTAGGAAGCTCTCTTAGGGGGTTTCCCCCAAAAGGGCTTGGAAAATGGTATGGTGCTTTAATGATCAACAAATATGAAGGCTAAAGGAGCGTGGAAGGCTGGAGGCTGAAGGAGCATGGAAGGCTAGAGGTTGAAGGAGCGTGGAAGGTTGAATTATGAGTTGATCTTTGGAGTGTTAAGGCTAAAGGAGCATGGAAGGTTGGGTTGGCTTAAGGAGTGTGGAAGGTTGGACTGGCTAAAGGAGCTACAATGAAAGGCTAGGATGTTGGGTGGAAGGCTAGGATGGTTGAAGGAATGTGGAAGGCTAGGATGGTTGAATGAATGTGGAAGGCTGATAAGGCTAAGGCTGAAGGAGCGTGGAAGGCTAGGTCGGTTGAAGGAGCTACAAAAAAAGGCTAGGCTATGGAGTGGAAGGCTAGGAAGACTGAAGGAGCGTGGAAAGCTGCTTACAATGAGAAAAATAAAATTGAAAAGTGCGAAGTATTAGGGTTTTTTCCTAAAAAAATGTCTTATCTTTTAGGATCCATATCTTCGTGAAGAGTTATCCAATTCATTTGATTCTTGGACCAACTTGTGTATAATTTGAATAGCGTTAAAATGAGTCGTCATATGCAAATATTTTAGCAATATTGAGGGAGATACGACCCTATGAATTCAACCATTCAAAACAATGGTAGTGAAAATTTTTCAAGTCATGAAAAACAAAATTGCAAAGTGCGAAGGATTAGGGTTTTTTTGAGAAAATATTTCATATTTTAGGAGCCATATCTTCGCGAAGAGTTATCCGATTCAGTTGATTCTTGGACCAACTTGTGCAAAATTTGAATACCTTTAAAATGAGTGGTCATATGCAAAAAAATGAGCAATATTAAGGGAGATACAACCCTATGAAGTCAACCATTTGAAACAAGGGCGATGACAAATTTTCAAGTCACAAAAAATGAAATTGTAAATATTTTCCAACTAGGGTTTGAACGATGGGAAGAGCAATGAAGGGCTATGACTTTAGCAAGGAACAAAACTAGCAATTTAGATTGGGTAAAGTAGACTATGATAGTGCAATTTTTGGAAATATTACTCTACTAAGATGCAAGGCATAGATAGTAGACGTGAACTTTTGGGATTGTGAAGGTTGCTATAGGAAAATGTCAATTAAGATGCTAAATTTTGGAGTAATTACATTCATACAAAAATTTAAAAATATCTAGAAAATGAAAATCAAGAATTCAGACATCTCAATTGAGATGAGAAGTGTATCTATTTGTAAATTCTCAAGCTCTAGAGAAGAGAGATTTATTTTTTCAAGGGTGGGGGACCCGAGTACAACCCCTTATTATCAACCAAAAACATATATATTATATATATAATGTTGTAATTTATTTTTTTAAATAGATTAAAACAATTCAACATAAATATTATTTAGGAAAAAATGTCCTTATTACTATGAATTGTGGAAAATTTTTAATTAAATGAAACAAAATATTACTTACGAATAAAATTTTATGTATTTCAATAATTTGTAAAAAAATTATATTTTTAATAGGTAAAACATTTAATCCAATGGCATTAGGTCAATTGGTTAGATTCAATTACTTTGAAGGAGGAGACAAAGGTTGCCAAAAAAACATGCGTAAATAACCAATTTGTTGTGTTGATGGTTGAAAATGTATGCTTACAATTGCACCCATGCACAACATCAACATGGGAATTTTCCTCTCGTGTGGGACTGCATGAGGGGAAAATACCTCCAAAGAGAGATGGCTCTCACAAATAAAATAAAATTTGCAAGGGTAAAGGGAGTGGGGAAAATAAAAAAAAAACTACAAAATAGACGGAGAAATAAAAAAGAATTGAGGCGATACGTCAAAATAAAATGGTCTAATTGATCCACTTAAAACTCTACAAAAGACACAATATAGTAGATACGAAACGTAAAACAAATCATGAATCAACTGCAAGAGGTAAGGTTGGTGAACCAAGGGCCAATACCACATGAAATTCAACCAAATTGGAGATACATAGAATACAGTTAAAAATAGTCTTTGTATTATTTTCTATAGTGTTACAAAGGTCAACAAGTGATAGAATGAACCAACCCTTAGAAAGACCTAGAAAATCTCTTTTATAGACGAGATATTTTTTTTGGTCTTCTATTTTCCACTTGAACCATCTAGATTAATTGCTTCTGCCCGACTCTATAGATTTTTTTGCCTACTTTTATATTTACAGGACATTTACATTAATTTTCACCCACTTTCCAAACTTGCAAGACTACAAAAATATTTTCCACCGTTTGATGTCTAAATCTACAAATCTGCTACATTAATTCTTGCCCACTTTCTAGATTCACAAAAATTACAAAATATTTTTCCACTATTAACGTCTTAATCTATAGAACTGCAACATAAATTCTTGCCTACTTTCCAACTTTGCAAAACTGTAAAATATTTTCCACCTAGACCACCTGGATTAATTGCTTCTGCTAGATTACAAATTTTCCTGCCTACTTTCCAGATTCACAGAATTGCAAGTAGTTTCCCACTGTTAATGTCTCAATCTGCAAAACTACAACATAAATGCTCGTCTACTTTCCAAATTTGTAAAACTACTTCATAAATGTTCACCTACTTTCTAGATTTACAAGATTGCAAAATATTTTTCATAATTGACATCTAAAATATTTATATTTTTTAGAAACTGGACAACCCACAAAAGGAGAATATTTAAATAGATTTTTTAATAAAAAATTGCATGATATTTTCCTTAAAAAGTCTTTGTGTGTTTTTCTAGGTGTAGGCATCGGTTAAACTAGGAGTACGTGCAATCAAATTGGAAAGCATGCATAGTCAAACTAGGAGGCAGACATAGTTAAATTAGGAGGCAACACAGTCAAACTAGGAGGCAAGCACAATCAAACTAGGAGGCAAACTAGAAAGTATGCAAAGTATAACTAGGAAGTATGCACAATCAAACTGGTCAACTAGATATATGCACCTGAAACTAGAAGATATGCACTTGCAACTAGAAGATAGACTCTTGAAACTGGAATATAAGCACCTAAAATTGGGATATAGGTGCCTGAAACTGGGAGATAGGTGCCTACAACTAGGATATAGGCACCTAAAACTAGAAGATAGATGCCTATATGCGTGTACCAACCAATTTTTCCAAGCTGCCAACATGAACTTGTCCACCACATACCACCAAATTTTTTAAGTGGTGCAACCATTAATGAATTTGAGCGAGAGGTTCAAAATTTATTAATAGTTTGGTGATTCTTAGAGGATACATATCTGCACTGTGAAAAGAACCCAGAAGACTAGGTAGCCTTATCCATTGGACACAGATTCATTGATTATATTTAGATTAAAAAAAAAAACTGACTTTCATACTTGCTTTGTAAAGTAGAATTGTTGAAAATAATCTCTGCAACAGAATAGAACTGCACAAAAATTTGAACTGCAAAAAATAATATCTACAACAAAACAAAAAATTGTACAAAACTACTAATCACAAAATAAAATAAAGCATGCATCATAGAAATAAATAAGTGTGTTGAAACACTTAGAGAACACAACAAAAAAGGAAACTAAAACTACAACCTACTATTACTATTTCTAAGCCCTTGCTCTAACCAACCCCGATTTTTAAATGGATTTCATTCTGTAATCTTTTGGGGAAGAACATAATATTATTGTTGTTCTTACACAGGAAAACAATAGGCGACTCATATTGTGCTCCCACAGTTTCCATCATATCAACTTCTTGATTGCTCTTTGTAGGGACTGTTTGGATGTTTAGGGCATTGAATCACTAAATATGTGTAGCAATTTCACACCTATTTTCTCTACTTGTAGGATTCCATAAATTAGAGGTTCATACTCTTCCATGTTGTTAGTGCAGCTAAACTAGAGGTTGAAGAAATGAAGGAATGTCTCCTCATAATGAGAGGTTAAAACAACATCGACATCAACACCTTGCTTACATCTAGTTGCATCAAAATGCAACTTCCACACATCTTTAGTTTGGTGTTTTAATTTCATGACCTCTAGCATTATGCTCTTTTCCTCCAAGATACAATAGGTTCCATGCCAACCTCTTGTATATTATCATATGAATCAGATCCATATAACCCATTTGCCCACTCATCAAGTTGAGTATCAAGAATAGGAGGGGTGGTTTGTACTTGTACCTTAGTAGGTACCATTTACATCATATGTGTAGCTTATTCAATAGATTTTTTAGTCTCTTTAGGTCTCAAATATACGTGACTTAGAGCTTCTTTGAGGAGATCCATATATCCTAGCAAGAGCATCCCACATAGAAACTTGCAAGCTAGCCTTCTTCATTTGCTCCACCAATTTGATAGGCTAATTCTTCTGTGTTTGTTGGGCAGTCTAATCATACCTTGACCTCTTAAGAATTGGGTAAGTAGGCTTGTTTTACCATGTTCTAATAGGTTGTTGAATTTGAACCTCTTGATTTCTTTAATCTGGAGTATCCTTGAGTGCGAATACAGGTTGTTGTCTGACATTGATACTAAGAGGTTGAGGGGATGTGGCTACTTGTGATATAGAAGGGCCATCAATTAAAACCTTTCCTTTAGAGTTAATATTATAGTTAAAGTGTACTTGCTTTTTAGGTTGATTACCCATAGTCTGATTCATTACACAATGCTTGTTTTCTTACAATTACATCAAAATGTTATTAGGAGTTGATGCAGAAGGATGTTGATATTGTTGTTGTTCCATTGTTTGATAGTTAGGATCTTGTACCACTAAAGCTCTACTACTATTTCCATATGCACAACCATTTGAACCATGAGGTAATTGATAAAGTGAACACCATATTTGTTTCTCATCTAAGTTGTTTTGTACAAGCACTAGGGCATGATTTGGGTTGGTCACAGTAGGGAACTAAGCTTGTAAAGGTCTAGCTAGATGTGCATTATTTTGATATGGATATCTACACTGATAAGGAGGGTAGTATGATTGAAAATGCCTTTGTTGAGGTTGATTTTTCTACCTCTCTATACTATTCATCTTGTTTCCCATTACTTTGACTAAATTCAACAAATCATATAGCCCATTGCTCTGACCAAATTCAACAAATCATTCATTTGGTCATTTGATTGACCAAAAGTGCTAGGTGCATTCTCATTAATTGGCAATGGATTAATTGTTGGAATATTAGCAGAAGCTTGAGAGGATAATGGGATGGGTATAATCACATCTGGAAATAGAGGAGGCATAGGAGTCTTAGGGGTAATTCTACCACACTGCACTAAATAATTTTTAGCTTGGATAACCTTTTCATATGCATTAGGCAATGTATTGACTCCCATAGTTTGGATGCTCATACCTATATCAAAACTCAAAGCTCTCAAGAAATACAAAAAAGCAGATTGTGCATTTGGCCTTACCTCCATGGGTATTCTATCCCAAGTCCTTTGGAATCTAAAATTAAAATCTGTAATCTGCTCATTGGGAGCTCTTTTGATGGTAGTTAGTTGCTCCATAAGTGATAAGCTATCTGATTTATCTTGGAATTTCTTGATTAGATCATCAGCCAAGTCATCCCAAGTTGCAATGGTACGAACAAGAAGGCTTCTAAACCATTGAAGGGCTTTACCCTTCAAAGAAGATGTCAACAATCTAGCTGCCACATTGTCTTCAGTCACATTATATAGTGAGCATATATTTGCCATATCTTGGAGATGTTCCATAGGAGTGACTAAGTTTTCTCCAATATAATAAGGTAGAGCCTTAAGAGCTGATACTAGAATATCATCATGTGCTATCAAGGCCAATGGACTACCCTAATTGAAATAAGGATAGGCTCTAGGTGGCTATTGAGCCATGAATGGAATAGAACGATAGATCCTTTGAGTAAAGGGAGAGGAGCTAGTAGGAGGTGGTGTAGAAACTTGATCCTAAGTCCTTCCCCTTATTTTTCTTAAGGTATTAAAATAGAGTTGCTAAAACTAGAATCTACCTTCTCTTCTTGAATTGCTTCTTGTAGACACACCCCTCATAAAAATGAGGATGCAATCAAGGATCTAGTCCTTCTAACCAACATAGTCACTAGGTGCTTTAAAAAATGCTTCAACAAGCAGATAACAATCAAAACAAACACCAAAACTTGATTGTTTTAAAGTATAATTAGATTTGTACAGATATTTCAATAAAACTACAGATCGGTCCCATCGGGCATGCAAA
Organism: Wollemia nobilis; assembly: GCA_028583015.1. Taxonomy (NCBI): domain Eukaryota; kingdom Viridiplantae; phylum Streptophyta; class Pinopsida; order Araucariales; family Araucariaceae; genus Wollemia; species Wollemia nobilis. Next base: position 16,582,306 of record JAQPPZ010015100.1, read on the forward strand.
AATTATTGATGGCTGAAAATGTATGCTTACAATTACACTTGTGCACAACATCAACATGGGAATTTTTCTCTCATGTGGGACTACATGAGGAAAAATACCTCCAGAGAGCTGGCTCTCACAAAAAAAATAAAAACTACAGGGGAAAAGAGGGAGGGGAAAATAAAAAAAATTGCAAAATAGACAGAGAAATAAAAAATAAGTGAGGTGATACATCAAAATAAAATGGGTTGATTGATCCACCTAAAACTCTACAAAAGACACAATACAATAGGTACAAAACGTAAAACAAATCATGAATCAACTACAAGAGGTAAGGTTGGTGAACCAAGGGCCAATGCCACATGAAATTCAACCAAGATGGAGATACACAAAATAAAGTTAAAAATAATCTTTGTTTTATTTTCTATAGTGTTACAAAGGCCAGCCAATGATAGAATGAACCAACCTCTAGAAAGACCAAGAAAATATCTTTTATAGACGAGATATTTTTGAGTCTTCTATTTTCCACCCGAACCATCCGGATTAATTGCTTTTGCTTGAATCTATAGATTTTTCTGCCTACTTTCAGATTTACAATACATTTACATTAATTTTCACCCACTTTCTAGACTTACAAGATCACCAAAATATTTTCCACTATTTGACATATAAATCTGTAGATCTACTACATTAATTCTCGCCTACTTTCCAGATTTGTAAAAGTTGCAAAATATTTTCCCATTGTTAACGTCTCAATCTATAGAACTGCAACATAAATACTGGCCTACTTTCCAAATTTGCAAAATATTTTCCACCCGGATTAATTACTTCTACCAGATTGCAGATTTTCCTGCCTGCTGCAACATAATTATTTGTCTACTTTCCATATTTGTAAAATTACTTCATAAATGTTTGCCTACTATCCAAAGTTACAATACTGGAAAATATTTTCATGGTCAACGTTTAAAATATTTACATTTTTTGAGAATCTGAATAGCCCACGAAAAGAGAATATTTAAATAGATTTTTAAATAAAAAACTGCATGATATTTTCCTTCAAAAATCTGTGTTTTTCTAGGTGTAGGCATAAGTCAAACTAGGAGTATGTGCAATAAAACTAGGAAGCAAGCATTGTCAAACTCGGAGGCAGACACAGTCAAACTGAGAAGCAAACACAATCAAACTAGGAAGTATGCACAGTCAAACTGAGAAGTATACATAATCAAACTGGTCAACTGGATATAGACGCCTGAAACTGGAAGATAGTTGCTTGAAACTGGAATATAGGCACCTGCAACTAGGATATAGATGCTTTAAACTGAAAGATAGACGCTTGAAACTGGAAGATAGGTGCATGTATGCGTGTACCAACTAATTTTGTCAAGCTACCAACATGAACTTGTCCACCATATACCGCTAGATTTTTTAATTGATGCAACCGTTAATGAATGAATTTGAGCACGAGGCTCAAAATTTATTAACATGTTGTAATACCACTTTGTGGCATAATGTAATATGAGTAAAACCCACTTGAATCTCGTTTAAAAGAAATAATAAGTAAAATATTTAAATTTTAAAACCAAATTTTTTTATTTTTACTTGTAAAATTGAAAATCAAATAATGAAGTGTTATAATATTTAAATTACATGTGTAATTAAAAAATAAGTTAAAGTGTAAAAATATTAGTATTATAATTTTTAAATTGCATTAATCTTTAAAAATGATAATCTCAAGTTTTAAAATATCTACTCTAAAATTTATATATATGAGTTTTTTTATAAAATAATTTGGGAAGAAATTTTACTAGGGGATGGTTCATGGTCAAGTTTTCGTTTTTGTGGAAGCATTAAGATTTCAGTCCAATTCCTTAGGCCTCGGAGGGCATGTTGTACCAGCACCGCCAACTACTTGCAAAATTCGAACCCATAAAAAATGGAGTTACAAATTCTTTTACTATAATAATAATAAAAAAATATATATTCTCCATACTTTTAATGGTGTGTCGTTGCCTTTTGCATGTTATTGACAGCATCTTGTCGATGGACACTAGATACTTTTGGAATATCTATCTTTGACAAGTCAACAGATTAGAATGTTTACATGATGACCACTTAAGATATCGGTGGAGTAAATATATTTTTTTTGAAAAAAAAGGTTATATTAACATCAAAAGATGAAACATTCAGGGTCTTGCAAATTAAATTGTTTTTAGTTTAAGGAGTAAATATATATTTTTTTAAAGAATGGTTATATTAACATCAAAAGATGAAACATACAGGGTCTTGCAAATTAAATTGTTTTTAATTTGTCATTAATAGCAAAGACATAGTATATATATAAAATGGACAATTATAGGATGAAAAACAGTAAAAACATAGCATATGTATAAAATGGATCGGTATAGGATGCAGTTTATCTGAATCTGTTTGTTATATATTAACACAAAGATTTTAAGAGTTGATAAGCAAAACAAACACAAAGATTTTAAGAGTTGATAACCAAAACATTAATCAGCATATATTACTCATAAAAATTATGATAAGTTTGATACTTCTTCAACAGACGGACCACTCCTTCGCAGTACATATCTTACAAACAAGAATAAATCTATAGGATAACATCGCCTTCATCGTTTAACTCCATAATTTCAAGCCTACAACAAAGTTTATAAGTACAACATTTAAGCTCATTCTATTAACAATTGTAACTTCAAGGCTCGGAGAACCGGGAAAACGGTTTGTAGAAGCACATTGTAGGCCAGTTATCCTATATAGATCGAGATCGGAAAAAAAAATCAGTTTAAGACCTCTAAACTTATTATCCATTGGAAAAAAATGGTAAGTTGATCGTTTTAACTGAATTTCCACATCATCTAATACATCTTCTTTTAATCGCTACTTAATTGCATATCCACAGCAAGTTACAAATTTACATCGAAACCTCTGGACAAGATGTGTTGACCCTTCAAAATAAATTACAAATTATAATTATTTTTTGCGAAGGTGTCTCTTTGTCTCATCAGGTGAACCATTAAACCCCTATGGGCAAAATAGTTTCTCCTGCAGTTTAACCACTCTGTACGTTCCACCCTCTTTTCCAGCATCCATTCCTCTTCCACTCTGCATTCCATGGAACTGGAAATACTTTGTATGAGGTCAATATCAATTTCCGTAACCTTTATTTTAGAAATCTGTTCCTCTGGACTGAGTTCTCTTTGGCTACGTGGGAAATCTGTAAGCTTCTTCATCTCAGGTAGCGTGGAAATTTCTGACATTCCTTTGAGCACAAGCACTGCTTTCTTCATACTGGGTTTTGGGGAGGAGAACGAAGACATTGCAAAACACCACAAGGCCAACTTCACCCATGTCATCGCTTCCCTTTCGTCCACCTTCCCCCGCAAGTCCCTATCTATTAAGCGCCGGATGAATCTACTTCCTTCTGCCTCTATCGATTCATGGATGGAATGCAATGAATATAGAATATTTTTCCATCCACAACCCGTCAAAAGCTCTAGCAAAACAATTCCAAAATCTTGTACATTTCTGAACTCTTCGAATTCTAAAGCCATTCTTAATTCTCGTTGGTGGGAGGATGACAGGAATGTGGAATACATATCTAAGGGTATTACCGATCCAAAGCCGCAGAACTTGGGGCAAAACCCTTCATCTAGGTGTATGTTACTCAAATTGACCTGTATATTTAGGAATCTTCCTCCACAGTCGTCATGGAGATAGGAAAGAAAGCGTGCTATGCCCAAGGCTACTTTTCTCCTTATACTCCAGTCCAGAATCCTACTTTTTCTCTTGTCAGAAAGCAGAGCATCTAGCGAACCCTGTACCATGTCATCGTAAGCTAGAAAACTCCCACACTCTGCTGAAACCCCACGCAAGCGGGCGGCATTTGGATGATGCAGCTGCCACACTGTACTTATCTCGTCTATTGAAATTTCAAACTGCTCTTCTTTAACAACGACATGTATTCCATCTGACAGAATGCCCTTCCACATTTTGCAGGGAACTCTCGAAATTTCCGTCGAAAAGTTTACTGTTGCGTTCTGAATTTCCTGGAAGGAGTACTGTTGAATGTATTCAGGAAGGCTACTGAAACGTTTGCTTTCAGGGCTTAAAGGTTGAACCCGGCGCTGTTGAGGATGAGGGAAGCCATGGAAATTTTCAGAAATGTCTCCGTCAACAGTTCTGGTCAGTGGCGCTTCTTCCTCGTTTGAAGCTCTTTGATCAAGATCTCCTTCATCGAGCTTGATAAGTTCAGTACAATCAAAGATTCTGCAAACAGAATACGTGGAATTCCAGTCCTCGGGCTCATTCATTCTCATTACCAGTAACTTCATATATCTCATAAATTTGGACACATCTGCGAAACAGGGTCGACGGCATGGATCAGTGTCCCAACATTTTGTTATGTAGTCAGCTAACACCGATGGACATGACGGAGGCAATGGTGGCCTATCACCTTGCACTATCAATCTATACAGATTTCTGGGTTCAACGCCTTTAAAAGGCTGCTTGCCTGTTAGGATCTCATAACAAGTCATGGCAAAGCTGTATACATCCGCCTTGTAAGTACACGCTCTTGGAATTTCCACGTTTGATATCGATTCTGCTTGTGGGTAAGCGAAGGCTTCTGGCGCCCTCCAGTACAGTGTGCCCCTCGGACAGGAAGAACGCAGACTAAATAGCGTAAATGAGGCCGTTCCGAAATCGCAGAGCTTCACTCTGCAGTATCCTTCCTTTCGAAATTCTGGAACATCAGAAGGTTGGACCAGAACATTAGAAGATTTGAGATCCAAGTGCATCATGTTTCGACCATGAAGGTATTCCATTCCTCGTGAGATCTGTAACATAATGTCCACCGCAACATGGGGTGGGAATGGCGGTCGATCTTCCTTCGTCCTCTCTTCTATTTTAGCAGCCAAGCTAGAGCTAACCAGTTCCATGACAAGGTAACAAGATTCATCCTTGACACATGTGCCTATCAACTGTACAATGAAAGGGCTATGCAGGGCGGCCAAAACGGCAGCTTCTGTTTGGAACACATCATAGTAATCGGCTCTTAACTCTTTGAGTGCAACCTTCAATCCATGCCACGACCCCTGGAAGACTGCTCCGTATGACCCCTGGCCCAGGGGTCTCTGTTTGTCTATCAATTTCAAATCTTGGGGATCGATCTGCAGCCACGCTGCTACGCCGTCGTCCATGCTGGCGGGCAGCGTTGGGATAGATGCCTGCAGCTTCCCCAAGAGGAACTTTGCAACCCCAACCTTATTTTCCTCTTCAACATTGATAGTCCCTGTCGCTCGAGCCGTCTGTGTCTGCTCCATCATTTCTTGGAGAATCAAGACCAACTGTCCTTTATCCTCGTATTCATCAAGGATTCGAGTTAAATTGGACAGTTCCGCATGAAAATCGTCCATTTTCCTGCAGGCTGCTGCAGAGTAACTCTCCTCCGTGTCGCCTTGCAAATACAGAAGATTCAAGTCCAAGCAGAGAACAGACCAAGCAAGATCGTGGACATGTATGACAAAAGCCTCGCCTATGTTGGACAAAATTATTGATTTGATCCACCAGTCATCAGCTGAGCAGTGTTTGAGATAAATTTCAGCTTCTTTCACAACACGATAAATTTCCTTCCAAGATCTTTGTATAATTTTCCTCTCTGGGGAAACTGTTTTTGAGATAACGGTGGTTTCTTTCTTTGTGAATCGAACCTTTGTGGTAGGACTCTCGATTCGCAAACTATTTGCAAAATATTTAGAAAGCTTGGCAATGAAAGCGTAACAGAGATTGTTGCACTGGGATAAATTGTACCTGAAAGGTTGAGGATTGTAAAAGAAGGCTCCAGCTAGAGAAGACAGAACAAACCCATGAAAATCCTTATCCATCATTTCAATGTCTGCCTCATTGTTGACTGCGTAGAGACAATTCGCCATGGCCATGCCGCTTGTACAGGAATGGCCGTCGATGAAGTCGATCAAACACAAATATTGATCTTCCAAATCGAGAAACTTGAAATCCCCAAATCCGTGATAAATGAAATAGCAATTCTGACATGTTAAATAACGATAAGGATAGTCGACAGGATAATCAAAAGTCAATAAAGAAAGACACAATGATCAATCCTTGCAGTTTCGTGGTGAGTAAGAGATGACTGCAATGCAGTTTCGTGGAGGTATGACGTATGCAGCTTCGTGGCGGTGAAGAGATGACGTGGTTTCGTGGCGGAGAGATATTCATTTCTAAACATGTTATACAAGACAATCCACGGCGTCTCCGTCAAAATATTCATGTGTAAACATATTTTATATATATATATTTTTATTTATTTTTTGTTATTGAAAGAATGGACAACATCTTTATCATATTATTATTTTTAAATTATATAAAAAATTGATTACAACTATTTATATTATTTTTTTATAAACAACATGCAAATCTAAAAAGTTATTTCTATACCTACTAAGTTTACTTAAAATGAAAAAACCTATAAAATTGTTTAGATTTTTATAACTATCCTTAACATCATATCTTAGCTTGTGAAATGCTGATTCAAAAAGGCATATAAGGGGTAATTTTCATGGAAAAGCAGAAACGTGTGTTCATGCATTAACTCAAAACGTACGTTAGATTCGTGATAAGATGGGGAGCATTAATGAAAAGTGTACATGGTCGTATTTTATCAAGTCAAACAATTTAAGATTGTTTAGATCTTTTATAATCGTATCGTCAACATCATATCTTGTGAATCAATTTTCATGGAAAAACATAAAAGTATGTTTATGCACCAACTCTTATGGAACATCTATCCCAACACCGTTGGACATGTCAAACTACTCCGTCACATTCTACTTATATTTAGGGATGGTTGAGTAGATTAAAAAATGCTATATATCGTTGTAATTGTATCAATTGAAACTCTTTTTTATCTAGTTAATAAATTGCATGGATTAATATTTTGAATCTCACACTTAATAATTATTAAAAAATATATAATTATAAAACACCTATATTAATAATAATAACATTTTAAAAAACTATCAATTCCGCCATACATCGGTAAGAGATTTAATGAGGTAATTGCCATATTTTCTTAAAAGTTTTCAGCGTGTAGGAAATTTAATGAGGTAATTGATCTCAACATAAAGGCGAAAGATTTAAAAATAGAGCGTGTAGGAAGTTTAATGAGGTAATTGATCAACAGATTCAAAGCAGATTCAAAGCACAGGTCAATTTATTTTCATGTATTGATTAAAAAAAAAATTGAATTTTTTTTGAATTGATAAAATGTGGTTGGGTATTTATTAAGAAGAAATTTAGGTTTAAACTTTTGGGAAGTCAACCTTATATAAAGGTAGTAGTCTGCTTTGAATCTTTTAAGTGCGCACTTACAGTAGCTCCCATATCATATTGATCAACAAGAACGAGACAGATAGAATAAGTTTATTGAGAGCAGTCCTCTCATTACTAGAAATAGTGGTTATAACCAACTTTTCTATATAATCAAATAAAAGAAATCAAATAAAAGAAATCTTTTAATTATACGTGATAGTTTCCTTGTTGTTATTGTTGTTTTCTTACGATGTAAACAATTCCATAAATTGAGCATGATTAACCTATTTTGTTTGGAGCAAGAAAAAGTATTAAAGTAGAACAATATGTCATTAAAAGTAAACAACTTGTAATAGAAAAACATCACATAAATATAAACCAATTAAAAGCAAAAAAAATGTGAGACTTTATTAGTAAGTTAAATGGTCTATTTGGTTTTTACTTTATTATTCTATTAGTATCTCGATGGAAAGAGTTGATAAGAGGGTTAGTGATAAGTTTGTATTGGTGTTAAAAAAAGTTTAGAGAGTTTAACAACATTTATGTCCTATTAAACTCATCAAACACATAATTTAATAGGACAGTCGACATGAGTTTATGCTGTTTATTTTCACCGTCGTAGCATTGCATATCGAAGCAACCTATGGAGGTAGGACAGTCGAAAGAAAATCCCTGCGGCCCAAACATTTAGTTCCAAGGATGGTCGATGTGGGTCTAGTCAGCATAGAGGCCGGTCAGGTGGAACTAAAACGTCCTGATGAGAAATCCAGCACGCTCAAGTCCCGGAGTAGGCCATGCTTATGTGAATGCAGGACCTGTGAAGGCTAGTTGGAGAGCAAACATATTGAAGAATAAACTTCCTTCCGGTTCGAGTCCCGGCGTCGGCCACGCATATGTTGACGCCGGCCCCGTGAAGGCGAGTGAGGCAACAACGACGTTACAAGATAAACTCCCTTCACGCATATGTTGACGCCGGCCCCGTGAAGGCGAGTGAGGCCACAACGACGTTACAAGATAAACTCCCTTCAGGGTCAAGTCCGGGAGTGGGTCACGGATTCATCAATGCTGGGCCTGTGAAGACTATAAAGATTTTTTCTATTAATAGACTGCCTTCGGGACCGGGTAGCGGTGTAGGCCACAGGTAAGTCGATGGCGGCGTTCAAAATATCCCACCATTTATGAGTTCTAAAAGCTAAAGTTCATGTGGAGCAGCTGAAAGCTAGGAAGGTTCTTTGAATGATAGATGATAGATTACCTCCTAGAAATATTTCAAAATTCGCCTTGCCAACCATATAGACATCTGGACGCCATTCACCATGACAAAGGACCATATCTACCCATACACAGCTCCATTGGGCTGAGGATGTAGAAGCACATTGACCATGCTTAAACCGCCATACTCAGTTATGCATTGTCATTATGTAGAAGCACATTGACCATGCTTAAACCGCCATACTCAGTTATGCATTGTCATTTGGATTTTATTTTAAAGGAATTCATTGCAGAGTTATCGTAATTGAATTTTGCGTTAAATACCGTCTCGATGGGTATATGCAGTCTTTATCTGAAACCATATGAGTTTCACTTATGCGATGGTGGTTAGAGTCGTTCGTTTTGAGAAAGATGTTTCGAGTCGGGAATCATGGTAAACTCGGAGAAAGTATAGTGGTATTAACGTGAACGTGAACAAAATTCCAATTATGCTAAAAAGATTTTAGTCATACCTTCTTATGAGTTCAATTGTTCTCTTTCTATTAAAATTTTAAATATATATACGTGTCTGGGTCAGACACTTCTATAATATATATACGTGTTGTTGGAAATATTGTTTAATCCAAATTATGTACTCGCCTTCGCCGCTGGAATGTCCTATTTGGTAGAGGCCTCCGCCGCTGGAATGTCCCGTCTGGTAGAGGAAGCATGGGCGAGTTAAGGGAGTAGGTGAACTCCGTATGCCTCCAAGCTGGCCTCGAGATTCCCGCCAAGCCAGCCTGAGACCTCTGCAACTATAAATAGAAGCCTCGGGCACGTATTCGATAATCTGGGCAGCCGCCCTAGTTTCCCTACAGTTTAGCAGGTTCTATTCTATAGCAGTGTCGCTGCAGATCAGAGTAGTTGCTCAATGTGAGCTTCGGGGGTTCCTGCTGCTCCTTAGTGCAGAACCCCCTGTGTAATCCAGTTGGGATTTGGGCGGTTTATTCTGCAGGCGGCAATGTCCCCAGATGCAGGCTTAGCAGAGCCATCCCCTGTTTCAATAATATAAACCCTATAATTGATTTGCCTCCGCCTGGTTGTGTTTGCCTGTAACAGGGCATGTCTCAAAGATCCTGCGCATTTTATTTATTCGGTTTAAGTTTTAACTTTCTTCATGGTATCAGGGCAAGGAGACGGAGCCACAGGTGGAGAGGACTAAGAGCCGCCGCGTTGGGCCGGGTGTGGTTCATCAGCAGAGATTCAAACAAGGGGCACCCGACTGTTTCGACCAGAAAAGTCTGGCTTTCCAAGTGAAGTTCGGGAGCGCTACCCAGTCGAGCGAAGTTCGGGAGCGCAGCCTGATCGAGCGAAGCTTTGCCGAAGTGCGGCAGTGAAGGTTTGCCGGAATGCGCCCTGAGCTTTGTCGGAGTGGCAGCGAAGGTTTGCCAGAGTGTGGCGTCGAAGTGAAGTGTGATTTCCTGAAGTGCGGCGCCGAAGCGAAGGGCGAAGTGTGAAATTCGGGAGAAAATTTGGCAAACTTTGACTTCGCAGGCAAAGTCTGAACTTCGGACTGCGTAGTGCGAAGGAGGGAGAGAGATTCGCCGAATCTCATTTTTTTTGGGAAGAATTTGGATTAAGGGAGGCTGTTGGAAATATTGTTTAATCCAAATTATGTACTCGCCTCCGCCGCTGGAATGTCCCGTCTGGCAGAGGCCTCCGCCGCTGGAATGTCCCATCTGGCAGAGGAAGCATGGGCGAGTTAAGGGAGTAGGTGAACTCCGTATGCCTCCAGGCTAGCCTCGAGATTCCTGCCAAGCCAGCTTGAGATCTCTGCAACTATAAATAGAAGCCTCGGGCACGTATTCGGTAATCTGGGCAGCCGCCTCAGTTTCCCTGTAGTTTAGCAGGTTTTATTCTGCAGCAGTGTCGCTGCAGATCAGAGTAGTTGCTCAGTGTGAGCTTCGGGGGTTCTTGCTACTCCTTAGCGCAAAAACCCCTGTGTAATCCAGTTGGGATTTGGGCGGTTTATTCCGTAGGTGGCAATGTCCACAAATGTAGGCTCAGCAGAGCCATCCCCTGTTTCAATAATATAAACTCTGTAATTGATTTGCCTCCGCCTGGTTGTGTTTGCCTGTAACAGGGCATGTCTCAAAGATCCTGCGCATTTTATTTATTCGGTTTAAGTTTTAACTTTCTTCAGGGTCAGACACTTAAGTTATAGATTTTTTTTAAAAGATGTCTATCGGTGAACTGCATCTTAACTCTTTCAACAAAAAAATCCCCAAGCACGACTCTTTGTTTTTTAAAATTTAATTTCAAAGGCTACTTCCCAATTCAGCAATAGTAAATGTTTCAAAGAGGACCTACATAAATACTAAACAAATATTTTAATTATTTTTTTAATAAATATTATTTCTGTAGCTTCTAGATAAATATTAAATAAAAAGTTTTTTTTTTATTAATTTAAAGAGAGGGTTTTGAAAGGGTCCCCACAACCTTATACATACAACCAAACTCTCAACTATAATAACAATCTCCGAAATATTATACATATTAAGAATAATCGAAAGAGTTTAATTCTTAATAACCATAATGATTCCGGAGATAACTTAGAAAAGCACAATGCTTTGAAGGCAAAACAAACTCTAACAAACTCCAGTCAAAGGGCAAAGTGAGATCGAACACCCCTTTCAACGAGAGCCAAAGGGATGTCCCACTCCTCCTTACAAAAACAAAGCATCATGAGCCTCTTTCCTAGCAAGGAAGACTACATCATTTGGGACATCATTTTTCCACATCGAAAAAGCAACACAGTGGACACGATGGTTGGACATCATATCTGCCAGTGCATTCCCCTCACAAAACACATGGCGAATGTTCACTTGTTCGAAAGCATACAAAAATCTCCTAGCCTCGGCAATAAGATTGAGAACGTTCTAGCTAAGTGTACACTCCCCTTTGAGCATCTTGATTATGTTCAAAGAGTCACCTTCAATTTCCATATTCTGACAGCCAAAATCTGCTAACAATTTCACCCCATATAAGCTGCGCAAGCCTCCGTGAAGTGTGAAGATTGGGAATCAATGGGTTCAAAAAATGCCATGAGTTTGTCGCCATTCTCGTTTCGCACAATGCCGCTTGCTCCAGCCTTGTCGGGGTTACCCTTTGAGGCCCCATTGAAGTTGAGTTTCAACCAATTGGAAGCCAGATGGGCCAACTTAATTCTTGCTCTAGGTTTAGGTTTAGGGGGGCCGAGGAAGAGGACACCAACCCAATTTAAATTCCAAATCAACTTCGTCGACGGAGCACATCTTGGGTCGTTTACCCACAAAGGCAACCAAGACATTCTTTTGTTAATGATCTTAGTACCCACCCTGACAACATTGGTCTCAACGTCATTAAAAGCACATGGGCATTCCGTTCTTTCCACACCCCACCATGCATGGGGAAGCATAATTTTCCATAACCATGAAGTTGTTGCGCAGCCTTAGCGATCAATATCTTATATTGCATTGATCAACGCGTGAAGCATTATTAGAATTAATACATATTTCTGTTGGATATTGATAGAAGAAATTGTTCCAATGAAGAGCATTTCCTCGTCGGCGATGAAACGCCTCCCGTTGCTGTTTATTTTCACCGTCGTAGCATTGCATATCGAAGCAACCTATGGAGGTAGGATAGTCGAAAGAAAATCCCTACGGCTGAAACATTTAGTTCCTAAGGATGGTCGATGTGGGTCTAATTAGCATAGAGGCCGTTCAGGTGGAACTAAAACGTCCTAATGAGAAATCCAGCATGCTGAAGATTAATAAGCTATCTTCAGGTTCAAGTCTCGGAGTAGGCCATGCTTATGTGAATGCAGGACCTGTGAAGGCTAGTTTGAGAGCAAACATATTGAAGAATAAACTTCCTTCCTGTTCGAGTCTCGGCGTTAGCCACGCATATGTTGATGTCGGCCTCGTGGAGGCGAGTGAGGCAACAACGACGTTACAAGATAAACTCCATTCAGGGTCAAGTCCAGGAGTGGGTCACGAATTCATCAATGCTGGGCCTATGAAAACTATAATTTTTTTTTCTATTAATAGACTACCTTCGGGATTGGGTAGCGTTGTAGGCCATAGGTAAGTCGATGGCGGCGTTCAAAACATCCCACCATTTTTGAATTCTAAAAGCTAAAGTGCATGTGGAGCAGCTGAAAGCTAGGAAGGCTCTTTGAATGATAGATGATAGATTTGTTAGAAATATTAACCCAGATTTCACGCCTCAGCCGGACTGCGCTCGTGCAGTCAGGGATCCCGACAAAAGTTTGACATGACGTCGCACCTACCCTCTGACAGATGTGACGTCTGACAGATCCGATCACCGCAGAAGTTAATGCCAGTTCGGCGATTTAATGCCAGTTCGGCGATTGGTCAGAAACCCTAGTTGAGGGTCTGTCAGAACCTGTCAGAGGACAACCCCTATCTTCCTCTCCCCGTGGCTATATAAGGCAGTTCGGGTCTTCAGACATGTGGAAGTGTGGAAAGAGAGCGGAGAAAGAGAGGAGAGCGGGAGGAAATTTGGAGAAACAGCAGAGTAGGAGACGAGATCGTTTCAGTGAGCAGTGTGGCTCATCTGTTTAATGTCCGAGCAACAGACTCGACATTTGTTTTCCGTCTCAGTTTATCCTGCAGCTTTAGCCTGCAGATGTTAGTTTTCCTCAGTTGAGGACTTTTGTAACCCTCGTCTTATATGAATAAAATTTCTTGTTGTTTAAGGCATCTGTAGGGTTTGCAGTTATCTCTGTGTGCTAAAATCTGTTGTTCTCTGTACAAATCACCTCAGAGCGATTTCTTTTGGGTTCTATAAGTTTGAGCTCAGATCTGAAATATTGCATTCAGATTCGGTGTTTCTCTCCTCCCGTACAGTTCTTCCCAAGCCAGGGAAACCAACGTCGTAGCCGCGCAAGCCTCCGGACAACAAAAGTCTGCAAGGCAAAAATTTGGCTAAGTCTGGAGCTGTCCTCCCAACTTCGCAGCGAAGTCGGACTTCGCTGCCTTTGACCAGCGCAACCCGACTTCGCACCTTTGACCAGCGCAACCCGACTTCGCACCTTGATCCGTGCGCAACCCGACTTCACACCTCGATCCATGCGCAACCCGACTTTGCACCTCGATCCGTGTGCAACCCGACTTCATCCACCCCACTTTCCCTCCGACTTCTGCCCTTCCTACTTTGCCCTTCGCACTTCACTCCCTCTCCTGACTTTGACAAATAAAAATTAAATTAAAATCTTCAAATTGGTATCAGAGCCATTGATCCCTTGATGCGGAGACCGAAGCAGAATGGCTTCCAGTAGCAACAACTTGCAGTTGTAGATCCCGTGCTTCAATGGGAAAAATTACGATTACTGGAGCATCCAGATGAAGATCCTATTTGGATCTCAGGAGCTGTGGGAGTTAGTCGAGAACGGCTACCCAGAACCGAAAGATGCAATAGCATTGGCCGCCCTCTCTCAAGCAGACAAGGACCTATTGAAAGAGAACACGAAGAAGGACCAGAAGGCCCTCTTCTACATCATGCAAGCGGTCGAGGAGTCCATCTTCCCATGGATCGCATCAGCCACCAAGGCGAAGCAGGCTTGGGAGATTCTGGCCAGCTCGTACCAGGGCACCAATAAAGTAAAGTTGGTGAAGCTGTAGATGCTCAGGAGGGAGTTTGAAAATCTGCAGATGAGTGAGTCCGAGTCCATGAGTGATTTCTTCACCCGGACGATGGACATTATCAACCAGATGCGGTTGAACGGAGAAATTGTGCAGAGCCAGAGAATCATGGAGAAAATTCTCAGAAGTCTGCCTGCCAAGTTTGACTCGGTTGTGATAGCAATCGAAGAGTCGAGAGATCTGACAACCCTCTCGACAGATGAGCTCATGGGTTCATTGCAGACACATGAACAGAGGCTGAGTCGTTCATCTCAGACCTCTCTAGAGCAAGCATTCAAGGGCTCAAGTCTCATTTCGAGACAAGCGACGGACAAGATTCCCACCATGGCGCCTCTAGTTCTCATGGAGGAAGAGGCAGAGGCAGGCATGGGAAAGGTAACAAGCAAGGAGGAAGGTCAAACCCTAGCGAAGGAGAGACCAACTATAATTTCCATCAGCAAGGTGGAAGAGGCAGTTCAAAAAATCAGCAAGCTGGATCTGGTCAGAAGGACATGTCAAAGGTCCAATGCTATTTTTGCAAGAAGTTCGGCCATTACATCTCACAATGCAGAAAATGGATGGCCAAGGAGAACCAGTAGCAAGCCCATTACACGGATGAAACCAAAAATGCGGTAGGAGGAAATGTGTTGTTGACTTGCAACATTGAGGAAGAGTGCCAGAAGAATGTCTGGTATTTAGACAGTGGGTGCAGCAACCACATGACGGGGAACAAGGAGATGTTCTCCCAACTGGATGAAACAGTCCAGTCTGAGGTGAAGATGGGGAACAACAACAAGGTTCCCATAATGGGGAAAGGAAAGATCCTCATCCGCACTGAGGCACGATGAACGAAAGCAGATCTGTGATGTCTACTATGTGCCTGGCCTGAAGCATAACCTGTTGAGCGTTGGACAACTCATGCAGAAGGGACATACGGTCCAGTTCAAAGACGGAGCTTGCACCATCAGAGACAAGTCGCATGGGCAGATTGCTACAGTGTCCATGATGAAGAATAAAATGTTTTCGCTATAGATTCAGAATGAATCATTGATGTCTCTGAGTGCAGTTGTGAAAGATGCTACCTGGCTGTGGCATCTCAGATTTGGTCACCTGAACTTCAGTGGCCTGAATCAACTGCACAAGAAGCAGATGGTGAAGGGTTTACCCCTGATAGAGCAACAAAATCAAGTTTGTGAGGGCTGCTTAGTCGACAAACAACATAGGGATTCGTTCCCTTTCGGTCAGTCTTGGAGAGCATCACAACCATTGGAGCTGGTGCACTCAGACATTTGCGGTCCGATGCAGACCAACACGTTTGCCAGCAACAAATACTTCTTAACATTCATAGATGACTTCAGCCGGAAGACTTGGATCTATGCCATCAAGTTGAAGTCAGAAGCATTTTCCAGATTCAAGGAGTTCAAGGCTCTGGTGGAGAAACAGAGCGGATATCAGATCAAGACTCTCAGGACAGATGGTGGAGGTGAATACATCTCCAACGAATTCCATAACTACTACAAGCAGCACGAAATTCGAAGGCAGTTCACTGCCAGATACACGCCACAACAGAACGGCGTAGCTGAGAGGAAGAACCGAACCATCATGGAGATGGCACGAAGCATGATGAAGGCGAAGGGATTGCCGCATGAATTTTGGGCAGAGGTTGTAACATGTGCAGTCTACCTGCTGAACAGATGTCCCACCAAAAGCGTGAAGGACAAAATCCCTCAGGAGGCCTAGAGCGGTGTGAAGCCAAGTGTGGCTCACTTGCGTGTGTTCGGGTGCATTGCATATGCACATGTTCCAGAAGAGAAGCGGTAGAAGTTGGATGATAGAGCTGAGAAGTGCATTTTCATAGGGTACAGTGAGCAGGCGAAGGCATATAGGCTGTACAACCCTGTGACGAAGAAGCTCATCATCAACCGTGATGTGAAGTTTCTTGAAGATGAAGCCTGGAACTGGAAGTCGGAGACTGGCCAGTCAGAGCCAACAGTAGTAGAGTCTGTTGACTTGGAAGAAGGAAGTGTGCAGCCACCTGCAACCTCCAGCAGTAGCAACGGTGCCAGTAGTAGCACAACCACTCCATCTCGGTCGCCTCCATGTGCAAGTAGAATCCAGAACCTGGTGACGCCAGCGAAGACAAGGAGCTTGCAAGAAATCTACGAGGCAACCCAAACCCATGTAGATGAAGAGTACTCGAACTTTGCATTCTTTACTGAAGTTGATCCAAGTAGAGTTCGAAGACGCAAGTCAGAATCAGAAGTGGGTGCAGGCGATGGACGAGGAGATTAAAGCCATTGAAAAGAATGATACATGGCAACTGACAGATCTTCCAATAGGGAAGAAGACCATTGGGGTCAAGTGGGTGTATAAGACAAAGTTCAACGCCCAAGGAGACGTTGACAAGCATAAGGCCAGACTGGTGGCGAAGGGTTACAAGCAGAAGTCAGGCATCGATTACCATGAGGTTTATGCACCTGTAGCCCGACTTGACACAGTCAGGATGATCCTGGCATTGGCAGCCCAACAGGGTTGGAAGATGTACCAGATGGATGTCAAGTCAGCCTTCCTCAACGGAGTGTTGGAGGAAGAGGTCTACATAGACCAGCCACCAGGTTACGAAATTGAAGGCCAGGAGGGCAAAGTCCTGAAGCTGAAGAAGGCCCTGTACGGTTTGAAGCAGGCGCCCCGGGCTTGGTACAACCGGATTGATAGTTATTTTCAGGAAAATGGGTTTGTAAAATGCCCATATGAGCACACCCTATACATGAAGACAAATGATGTAGGTGAGCTCATTATCGTCTACTTGTATGTGGACGATTTGATTTATACTAGCAACAACAATGTCCTGTTCGACCAGTTCAGAACAACCATGAAGAAGGAGTTCGAGATGACGGACTTAGGGCTGATGAAGTATTTTCTCGGCATTGAAGTTGACCAATCGATAGATGGCATCTTCATTTCTCAGGGCAAGTATGCGAAGGATGTCCTGAAGCGGTTCAAGATGGAGGACAACAAACCTGCCATCACACCTGTAGCCACAGGTTTGAAGCTGAGCAAGCTGGATTCGAGGAGGAATGTAGATCCAACCCTGTTCAAGAGGCTAGTTGGCAGTCTGATGTATTTGACTGCAACTCGGCCAGATCTGATGTTCGGAGTCAGTCTGATCAGCCATTTCATGGAGACTCCGAAGGACACGCACTGGCAAGCAGGCAAGAGGATCTTGCGCTATGTCAATGGGACGTGGAACAATGGCCTATTTTATGCCAGACAGGACCAGTTGGAACTGGTGGGCTTCATAGATAGTGATTGGGCTGGCAGTACCGACGATCGAAAGAGCACCTCCGGGTATGCTTTCCATCTCGGATCAGGGGCAGTCTCATGGGCGTCCAAGAAACAACCCATCGTTGCGTTGTCCACAGTCGAAGCAGAATATGTCACCGCCACGTCAGCCGCATGCCAGGCAGTTTGGCTACGAAGAGTTCTGAATGAACTGAACTATCCTTCGGAAGGCGCGACAATAATTTTTTGTGATAACAATTCGGCCATCGCACTGTCAAAGGATCCCGTGTTCCATGGCCGGACGAAGCACATCGATATTCGTTATCACTTCATCAGAGAGTTGGTGAAGTCCGAAGAAATTCAACTACAGTTTTGCAGATCCAAGGAGCAGTTGGCAGATATTTTCATGAAGCCTTTGAAGGAGGAAGACTTCAGCAGATTGCGAGAGCAGCTTGGAGTCAAAGCGCTCATGAAATCAGGTTTAAAGGAGGGTGTTAGAAATATTAACCCAGATTTCATGCCTCAGTCGGACTGCGCTCGCGCAGTCAGGGATCCCGACAAAAGTTTGACATGACGTCGCACCTACCCTCTGACAGATGTGACGTCTGACAGATCCGATCATCGCAGAAGTTAATGCCAGTTCGGTGATTGGTTAGAAACCCTAGTTGAGGGTCTGTCAGAACCTGTCAGAGGACAACCCCTATCTTCCTCTCCCCATGGCTATATAAGGCAGTTCGGGTCTTCAGACATGTGTGGAAGTGTGGAAAGAGAGTGGAGAAAGAGAGGAGAGCGGGAGGAAATTTGGAGAAACAGTAGAGTAGGAGACGAGATCGTTTCAGTGAGCAGTGTGGCTCATCTGTTTAATGTCCGAGCAGCAGACTCGACATTTGTTTTCCGTCTCAGTTTATCCTGCAGCTTTAGTCTGCAGATGTTAGTTTTCCTCAGTTGAGGACTTTTGTAACCCTCGTCTTATATGAATAAAATTTCTTGTTGTTTTAAGGCATCCGTAGGGTTTGCAGTTATCTCTATGTGCTAAAATCTGTTGTTGTTCTCTGTACAAATCGCCTCAGAGCGATTTCTTTCGGGTTCTATAAGTTTGAGCTCAGATCTGAAATATTGCATTCAGATTCGGTGTTTCTCTCCTCCCGTACAGTTCTTCCCAAGCCAGGGAAACCAACGCCGTAGCCGCGCAAGCCTCCGGACAGCAAAAGTCTGCAAGGCAAAAATTTGGCTAAGTCTGGAGCTGTCCTCCCAACTTCGCAGCGAAGTCGGACTTCGCTGCCTTTGACCAACGCAACCCGACTTCGCACCTTTGACCAGCGCAACCCGACTTCGCACCTTGATCCGTGCGCAACCCGACTTCGCACCTCGATCCGTGTGCAACCCGACTTCGCACCTCGATCCGTGCGCAACCCGACTTCGCAATAGTTAGAAGTGCACCCCGACTTTGGCTGCGCAGTCCGACTTCGGGCCCTGCCTACTTTTCCCTTCGCACTTCGCTCCCTCTCCCGTCTTCGGCAAATTAAAAATTAAAATCTTCACGATTACCTCCTAGAAATATTTGAAAATTCACCTTGCCAACCATATAGACATCTGGACGCCATTCACCATGACAAAGGACCATATCTACCCATACACATCTCCATTGGGCTGAGGATGTAGAAGCACAATGACCATTCTTAAACGGCCATACTTAGTTATGCATTATGTCATTTGAATTCTTTAAAGCAATTCATTGCAGAGTTATCGTAATTGAATTTTGGGTTTAAGTACCGTATCGATGGGTATATGCAGTCTTTATCTGAAACCATATGAGTTTCACTTATGCGATGGTCGTTTTGAGAAAGATGTTTCAAGTCGGGAATCATGGTAAACTCGAAGAAAGTAGCAATATATTTTCAGTATTAACGTGAACGTGAACAAAATTCCAAATTATGCTGAAAATATTTTAGTAATACCTTCTTATGAGTTTAATTGTTCTCTATACGTGCCTGGGTTATATATAGAAGTGTCTGGGTCAGACACTTAAGTTGTAGATTTTTTTAAAAGACGTCTATCGGTGCACTGCATCCTAACTCTTTCAACAAAAATATCGCCCAAGCACGACTATTTGTTTTTTTCAAGGGCTACTTCCCAATTCAGCAACAAGTAAATGTTTCAAAGAGGACCTACATAAATACTAAACTAAATATTTTAATTATTTTTTAATAAATACTATTTCTGCAGCTTCTAGATAAATATTAAATAAAAAAAATTATTTATTTTTAAATAAATATTATTTGTGTAGTTTTTTTAAAAGGATTTCAGTTTGTTTTTGATAACTATTATGGTTGATATTGTCTTGTTAAATTTAACCTTATGTATCATCTAACCTTTTTTTAGGATAAACATCAATTAGAAAACAAAGATGTTTATAATCTAATTGAGGAATACCAACTTAGGTACGAAATAAGCATATAAAAGAGACCAAAAGGGAAAGAGGAATAAGAGGATAAACATCCATAAAAAAAAAGGTTTTTATAAGTTAATTGTGAAATGCCAACATATATATATATATATATATATAAAAATATATATATATATATGAAATAAGCATATGAAAGAGACCAAAAGAAGAAAGAGGAATAAGAGGAAAGGATATGAACTTTTTGTGCATCATGAATAGTTGAGACATAAAAGAATTTACTTTGGAATGTGAAATATAAAGTAATATATGAGTTGGCTATGCCAGAGGAAGAGGTTTAGAATGGAATTTTCCTGAAGCTTAGCAGAACAAGGACCGATCATTGAGGATTCCAATTCTAGGGGATTTGGCCATGGTGTCTAGTTTGTGGGGGAAGCCTCAACCAAAATTTATTCTTTCAAGATGTTGTGTGGAAAGAGGTAAGTTTTACCAATGGAAAAACAAGCAACTAATTCATTTGTAAACCCATGAGATTACCAAAGTTGGATCTGAGGGAAAATGACAATGGTTCTCTTAAGGTAACATATGGGTCTCCCTTGGTGACTCTAGACAAAGAAGGGTTAAATGATGGGATGGAAAATCTTTAAAATAAAGCTATGATTTGTCACTTCATGGGAGTTAGGCTTGAACCTGAAGCATTTGAATCTTAGGTAGCCAAGAACTAGAATATCAAAGGAGAGGTGAATATAAAATTCTACACAAATGCATATTTCCTTGTATTTTATGTACAAAAGGATCACAATCAAGTTTTTCAAAGTGATCCCTTGACACACTAGATTTAAGCCAAATGAATAAATGTCATCCTCAACCCTAGTTTAGGTGAGACTTTTTACCCTTCATGAATTTGGATCCTAACTCCCATGATTTAAGTCATGTAGGGCTCTTCACGAAGCCTTGGCACACTGGATTTTAGCCAAATGAATCTCTATCAATATCAACATACAATATGTTGTCCACAAGACAAGAAATAAATTTGATTATAAAACAAGCCATGATTCCTTGGCCAATGTGAGGTGCCTCACCCATAGGATACATAGGTTTGAATTCTAGTTTTGGTAAGGTTTGAATTCTAGTCTTGGTATATTTGTAAATGATTGATCTTCTAGTCAACTTGGAGGCTAATGTGGAACCTTTGTGTGCCATATCAATATTTGTTTTGCATATACATCCTTGACAAATTAGAGAGTGGTAGATGTCTAATTTATAGTGCATTGGGGGTAGACAGGTGGCACAAAATGAGTGTTTATCACCAATGAATGAGAGGACGACACATGGTAGGATGGGACTAGATACTATTTTCTTAAGGTTTGTAGGGTTTATTTTTTATTTTTTGTGGATTATTAGGTCAAATACTTCAAAGCACAACTTTTTAATATAAAAGCATTTTGAGCCTATTTTTTTAAATCACAAGATTTTTCAAGCTCTACGCATCGATGACATTAGTTTATGCACTTGCTCTATTTTTAGGGACCAAATTATGTAGAACAATCCTCAAGCTCTATTGCTATTTTTTGAAAGGGTAGATTTATCATATTCTATGTAATTAAAATATTTGGTCCATTTTTTTGAGAGATGTAGTTGGATTTGTGATAGTTGCCATTGATTTTGAGTCTTTTGGAGGCATATAGGAAAAGAATTTAAGATGTGCTTTAGTCAACCCCTCTTCCTCATTTGGGTTATTGATTCATCCTATTCATGAAGATCTAATCATTCATGCTATCTTCCTTCTTCTATTATTTGTCCATGTACTTTTAGAAGTTTGTAATTGCTCTTTTCATAAATGGGTCCATGAAAAGCCTTCTTTGGTGATGGAAATCAAGTGGCCCAAGGGTAAGTTGAAGCCTTTAAACAAGGTTGCATATATTGTAAGAGGGAAAACTATACCTCCAAGTACTACCTTATGTAATTATGGAAGAATGAAGCGACTTTTATTTAGTGGTGGTGATATTGAATTTTCTTCCACATTTGGTATCTTAGTAGAAGTGTTCTTTGGATATGTCTAAGAGCATCTGATAAAAGTAGTGATGACCATGGTGCATCCTAAGGAAATTCTTGTGCAAAAATATTTTATGTAGAAGTATATTTCAAATGATGAGGGAGGTTTAGATGAGTTTACCTCAAGTGTGAAGGCCCAATAGAGCATCCATTATGGGGTGGAGATATTATTTTCATTAATATCTTCTATCCTTGGTCCCTCTATTTAAACTATGTAGGGTTATTGAAAATGTAATCTTACTCATGGCTAAGGTTGACATTGTATGATGTAAACTTACTTAGGCCTAAGGGAAATTATTGTACAATGCATTCAATCCATTGTAGTATTCTATTATATAATCCCTATGGGCTAGGAATAACATTGTTATGGTTAAACATATCTTACAACTTATAATTAACCTCAAGTCGATATTGTTATGTCAGCTTAGGTTGAGCTTATTTATGTAAATTTGGGGATTGGGTATTGGTATAAAGACCTCCAATCACTCCATCCATTATATCATAGTGTTTGGATTCTTATCTAGGGATAATATAGTTATTGTTTAAAGTGCCTATGGGTGCCCACTATTTATTTCTCTCTTTCATCCTTTTTTATACCTTTTGTATAAGATTTGAGTATAAGGATCGGTTCTATTTTTTTCGATTAAAAAAGGTGTGAAATCCAAAATATTTGAACCATATAATACCTCCAAAGTGTGTTAGTAACCTTATATATATTTGTGTGTGTATGTAATTATAATGAAACTAGATAGGTGTATATAATTGAAGAAGGCCTTCTACTTTATATTTGACCTTATTTTAAGGTTATTAAAGTCACACTAGTGACCTATCAATAATAATATTGTGTGTTTATAAAGTGTGTTAGAGTACCATACCTTTTTGCAAACCCTAACAAGAACATGATAGGACCATTAATTTTATATTCAAGAATGTAGACTTATTGAAGGTTTAAAACATAGAATACAATTCATCAAGATATTTGGAGAATACCATATGCCAGTGTTGTATTCACAAAAAGTATTATCCCTCCTCCCGTAAAGTGGGCCTATGGATAGATTCGATGATTTGTGCATGCATATCCATAGATAACATGGATAGTAATAGACTAACACCAAACGAAAATTAAAATTGATGTTTGTATGCTTATCTAGAAGATAGAAATTGAAGGTAGTAGTCTAATACAGTAAACAAAATGTATTTCATATGTTCAAAATACCACATGCTTAAATCACAACTATTTTAGCTATGCTTATTGACAAACACCAAACCCCAACACTTGAACTTGGTTCTAGAGTCAATACAAAGAACAAAACAATATGGGAATACATAGGATCTATATGAATTAATGTGACATATAATTTAGTAAAAATGAGAATGACCCACACAATATAGATTGTCATAGAAGATATTTATTTTTTGAATTTAAATGGTGGAATCGATAGCCACCACAAATTTGAGCAAGTTGTCCAACTTTTATAGCCACCGCAATATTATGTGTTGTCCACCTCAGAAGCTACCACACATATCTTCACGTAGTC
This sequence comes from Wollemia nobilis, assembly GCA_028583015.1. Classification (NCBI taxonomy): domain Eukaryota; kingdom Viridiplantae; phylum Streptophyta; class Pinopsida; order Araucariales; family Araucariaceae; genus Wollemia; species Wollemia nobilis. The sequence continues at coordinate 16,605,786 of JAQPPZ010015100.1, forward strand.
CACCCCTATAGCCACCATACCATAATCATTTAAAACCTTTTATGTCTTTTGAATCACTAGGAAAGGGATAAGCGTTTAGTCTGACAAGGCTCGATATTTGAACCTTGGACCTTCAGCCCCTTACGGGTTTGGTCGAACCAATTGGTCTACACCTCAAAACTAGTCATAGAAGATATTACAAGTAAAAATGTTTGGCATTAAAAGTAGTGCATGTGGCTATCCAAACCTAAAAGCATAATCAAAGTGGACATAAACAAATCATGTAGTGATGGCATTGTAATGCTAATGAAATTGGCAAATAAGTGCATTAAATTTTTCACATATACCCTAAATTAAAATTTTATTAACATACAAACACTAGATCATACATAGAAAAAATGCTTTAGTAGTATAGATCTATTGTTCCTCATCTTAATTTGTTTTCTATGATAAATGTCAATATAATGGAAGTGAAGAAGAAAGTTGGCCTTCAGTATAAAAGAGGTATGATATAATAATATCATTGTTTATGTTCATTTATTATAAAATTATATTTTCAAAGGTCTTTTAAAAGCTTACTAGATCTTTTAATATATTTCTATTTTATGTTATTGAGTAATAACTCTAGTTTACAAAATCTCTCACTATTTGTGAATAGTATTTGTTATAAATTTATCTACTCTTGATTAGAGAATAAATCACATTTATCATATTCTCCAAAATCCAAAGATGTATTAGAAAATTATTTATAATTTATTGTTATATGCATTTGACTTAGGTTTTCAATATTTTATAATCTAAATCAAATTAAGAGAATTCTTTCAATTTCAAAGTCCCACTATAGTTGAAAGAATGTATTAGACTGTATAAGTGCGATGAGAATACAAAGGAAGAGATATTTTCCTTACTAACATGAAGGATATAATGGGATTTTTATATATCTCGTAGCTTTTGGTACAATTGATAAGCGATTCTATATAATGTTTTCCAAATAAAAATAATTTCCTTTTTTATAAATCCTTGTACATAAACTCTATCATGTAAATATTTTGGGGAAGAACTAGGCATTTATTTTTGTTAAAGACCTAGTGCTTTTCAAAATTAATATAGTAAATTGTTTAAACAAGAGAATTGAAATAATTTACATTATTATTAACTTCGTTGTGAAGGTTGATAGAAGTGTTTATACCAACTAATTTCTAGTAGACTTGAATATCTTAATTTTACAATTGTAAGTTTTCATATAATAAAAAACTAAACGAATAGTTACATGTCATCAAGTATATTCTTAAACGGTCTTTTGATATGTTGTAAATTTTTATATTAATAATGAATTAGTCTTTAATTTCATATATTTATGTTTTTGTATGTTATTTGATTAAAAAGTGAAATGCATATAAAGGGTAGCAATAATAGCATAAATTTTAATGTCTTATTCTAGTACTTTTCTTTAAATGGTTACATGGGATGTCCAAATATCACATCATGACAACATAATGGTACTACAATACTTTGGTAATTATGCATGTATCATAAGATTCAAACCTTGGTCTCCCTAAAAATTCACCATGAGCTGATAGCTTTTGGTATATTAATGTGTTAAGTTATTATTCAGGTAATTGTTTTGCTTTTTAAGATACTTTACTAAGGGAAACTTTTTTAATGGTTCTAAAATTTTAATGGTATGATACTTTAAAAATTAAGATGTTATTTGCATGAAATTTAAGCTTTCCAAATCATTGGCTAACGTTTATTTATTCCATATTTCGACTTTGGTAATAATATTTATTTAGGGTTGAGGGGTTGGGGAGGAGGGGGACCCCCCCGGGGCGCCCCCCCCCCCCAACAAAAAAGCCACACCAAACAAAAAAAAGGGGGGGGGGGGGGGGCGCGGGGGACCCCTCTCCACCCCCCCCCCAGAAAAAAAAAATATAAAATGCAAAGATACTATAGATTATGGTTTGTGAGATATTTATTTAGGTAAGAGAATATAAAATAAAAAATAAGTAAAAATCTATTAAAATAATAATAATATTATTATTTATAGCTAAGCCTAAGGGTTTTGAGCAAACTTTAGGGAGTTAAAAGTTTCATATCATGAACCATTAACATTTGGTCCATGGGGTTAATGTTTGATTGGAGAGAATGTTTGACTCTCAAAGTTCACACTAGATTCAATTTTTATAGATTTTGGGACAATATAGTTAATTTAAGTTATAATGTCACTATGTGGTTCATTGAAATGTGACAACCAAAATTATTTTAATGTCATATAATCAATTTAAAATTACTATCCACATTTAGAATATGACCTTAATTAACCAAATTCTAACTCAAATATGATTCAATATTAATTGATTCCTCTCACATAATTTGGTGAATGAATGAGAACATTTCCATGCTTGTTTTACATGTAACATGGGTATTTACTTAGATAAGTGGTGAGTGCAAGTATAGTAAACTCTTTAAAAATAAAAATTATAATATGTATGATTATTATAAGATTTTGTTGTAATTTATTTTTTAAAATAAATTTATTTTTTTATAATTATATTAAATAAAACTAAATATACATTAAAACTATGATTAATCAACATATAAACCACCATAAACAATCATTATGTTATTTAATGCAAACGTAACAAGATGACTCACATGCATGTAAATATAACCATACAACTCAACTTAAATTAAATTAAAAAAATCTTCATAAATGTTGTTGGTATGACTTTGGGCTCCCATCAAAGAGACCCAAATTTAAATGGTTGTCCCCATTGTGCCCCTAATTTTACTGCACATCCTACTCGAGAAAAAAGACATTCTTCACAAACCATTTAAACATTACTTTTATATAACTTATTTAAAAAAGCTAAGCCTAAGGTTTTTGAGCAAATTTTAGAGAGTTAAGAGTTTTATATCATGAACCATTAACATTTGGTCCATGGGGTTAATGTTTGATTGGAGAGAATGTTTGACTCTCAAAGTTCACACTAGATTCAATTTTTATAGATTTTGGGACAATACAGTTAATTTAAGTTATAATATCACTATGTGGTTCATTGAAATGTGACAACCAAAATGATTTTAATGTCATATAATCAATTTAAAATTACTATCCACATTTAGAACATGACCTTAATTAACCAAATTCTAACTCAAAAATGATTCAATATTAATTGATTCCTCTTACATAATTTGGTGAATGAATGAGAACATTTCCATGCTTGTTTTAAATGTAACATGGATATTTACTTTTATAATTGGTGAGTGCAAGTATATTAAACTCTTTAAAAATAAAAATTATAATATGTATTATTATTATAAGACTTTGTTGTAATTTATTTTTTTAAAATAAATTTATTTATTTTATAATTATATTAAATAAAACTAAATATACATTAAAAATATGTATTTCATATTCAAAATATAAACCATTCAGGCATAAATCACAATTATTATGTTATCTTATCGCAAACTGGTAATCAAGATGACTCGCATGTGCATGTAAATATAACCATACAACTCAAACTTAAATTAAATTAAAAAAATCTTCATAAAAAATGCTTGTTAGTATAGATCTATTGGGCTCCTCATCAAATGAGACCAACCAATTTAAATGGTTGTCACCATTGTGCTCCTAATTTTACTACACATCCTATTCCATAAAAAATCACATTCTTCATTCTCAAACCATTTAGAACATTACTTTTATATTTATTTATATGCTAAGACTAAGGGTTTCTGAGCAATATTTTATAGAGTTAAGAGCTTTCATATCATGAACCATTAACATTTGGTCCATGGGGTTAATGTTTTATTGGAGAGAATGTTTGACTCTCAAAATTCACACTAGATTCAATTTTTATAGATTTTGGGACAATACAGTTAATTTAAGTTATAATATCACTATGTGGTTCATTGAAATGTGAAAACCAAAATGATTTTAATGCCATATAATCAATTTAAAATTACTATCCACATTTAGAACATGACCTTAATTAACCAAATTCTAACTCAAAAATGATTCAATATTAATTGATTCCTCTCACATAATTTGGTGAATGAATGAGAACATTTCCATGCTTGTTTTACATGTAGACATGGATATCTTAATTTTATAAGTTGTGAGTTTCAAGTATAATTAAAATCTTAAAAAATAAAAATTATAATATGTATTATTATTATAAGATTTTTTTGTAATTTATTTTTTTAATAATAAATTTATTTTTTTATATATTATATTAAATAAAACTAAATATACATTAAAACTATGATTAATCATAAATATAAATCCACCATAATACAATCATTATATTATTTTAATGCAAACGTATCAAGATGACTCACATGCATGTAAATATAGCCATACAACTCAACTTAAATTAAATTTACCAAAAATCCAATTCATAAATGTTGTTGGTATGTCTTTGGGCTCCCATCAAAGAGACTCAAATTTAAATGGTTGTTCCATTATGCTCTGTGAGATATTTATTAGTCAGATAATATTCAATAAAAAATAAGTAAAAATCTATTAAAATAATAATAATATTATTATTTATAGCTAAGCCTAAGGGTTTTGAGCAAACTTTAGGGAGTTAAAAGTTTCATATCATGAACCATTGACATTTGGTCCATGGGGTTAATGTTTGATTGGAGAGAATGTCTGACTCTCATAGTTTACACTAGATTAAATTTTTATAGATTTTGGGACAATATAGTTAATTTAAGTTATAAGGTCACTATGTGGTTCATTGAAATGTGACAACCAAAATTATTTTAATGCCATATAATCAAATTAACATTACTATCCACATTTAGAATATGACCTTAATTAACCAAATTCTAACTCAAATATGATTCAATAGTAATTAATTCCTCTCACATAATTTGGTGAATGGATTAGAACATTTCCATGCTTGTTTTACATGTAACATGGGTATTTACTTAGATAAGTGGTGAGTGCAAGTATAGTAAACTGTTTAAAAATAAAAATAATAATATGTATGATTATTATAATATTTTGTTGTAATTTATTATTATTTTTTTAAATATATATATATATATATATATTTATAATTATATTAAATAAAACTAAATATACATTAAAACTATGATTAATCAACATATAAACCACCATAAACAATCATTATGTTATTTAATGCAAACGTAACAAGATAATCGACATGCATGTAAATATAGCCATACAACTCAACTTAAATTAAATTAAAAAAATCTTCATAAATGTTGTGGGTATGACTTTGGACTCCCATCAAAGAGACCCAAATTTAAATGGTTGTGCCCCTAATTTTATTGCACATCCTACTCAAGAAAAAAGGCATTCTTCACAAACCATTTAAACATTACCTTTATATAACTTATTGAACATAATTAAATCACACATTAGAACATTGAAAAAATAATAAACTATTAAAAATATATATAATCTAGTGAAAATAATAACATTAAAATCAAATTCCGAATTAAAATTAAAAACTATTTTATTATAATAAACAAATTTAATAAAATATATTAAAAGCATGATTGTCCACCAACTATTACATTAACATCCCAAAGCAAATATGACATGTATTTAGCATTTAAAAATTTGAAAAAAAAAGAGTTAAAAATAAACTATTTGAAACAAAAGTTAAAAATATTGCCGTATTTTCTTGAAAAAAAAACATAATATATAATAATAAATCTTCGACATTGCATTTTTTTATATCATCGCATTTCTTCTACGTTTAGGTATCGTGTCATGTATTGTTGTGCCAGTGATGGTTGTCAAATAAGACCTATTATTCTGCCAGTGATGGTTGTCAAATAAGACCTCGGGACATTTTTTTTTGGAAGAAAATTATCTGCGTATAAGTCGAAAGTATTTTTCAACGGATCAAGGTTGATTGAGAAAAACCGAATTCTCCATGTTTAGGTTTATCTTCAGAAAGAAGAAGCAAAGTCTCCATGTTTAGGTTATCTTCTCAAGAACATGCATGGAAATATGACAGGCAAGGCCAGACCAGGTTACATGTTTGACTGCACATGTAAATATAATAGAGGAGGTAAGATTCCACCACAGTCTCTTTTAACGTTGAGTCGTCCCCACGTTCGGATTTGAAAGTATACTAACCATTTATTTGAGGACGACTTTCTAAACAGTTTTCTCGTTGTCACGTTTCGTCTTGTCCAAACAATCGACAGTCCATATGGTACCAGTCATACGAAAGTATTCAACGTTGATTTTCCACACTAATTGTGGCGGGCGCAGTATGGACTTGTTCTTGCTGCCTTATCCTAGTCTCTATATAATGCATTGCAAGTTCCTCCCCATATGCACCAGCGAACTTAATTGATCAATATATTATATTGCATCGATCACTGTGGAAAGCATTATTTGAGTTAATACATAGTTCTGTTGGATATTGATAGAACAAATTGGTCCAATGAAGACCATGTCGTCCTCGACCATGAAACGCCTTCCGTTGCTGTTTATTTTCACCGTCGTAGCATTGCATATCGAAGCAACCTATGGAGGTAGGAAAGTCGAAAGAAAATCCCTGCGGCCCAAAAATTTAGTTCCAAGGATGGTCGATGTGCGTCTAGTCAGCATAGAGGCCGGTCAGGTGGAACTAAAACGTCCTGATGAGAAATCCAGCACGCTGAAGATTAATAAGCTATCTTCAGGTTCAAGTCCCGGAGTAGGCCATGCTTATGTGAATGCAGGACCTGTGAAGGCTAGTTGGAGAGCAAACATATTGAAGAATAAACTTCCTTCCGGTTCGAGTCCCGGCGTCGGCCACGCATATGTTGACGGCGGCCCCGTGAAGGCGAGTGAGGCAACAACGACGTTACAAGATAAACTCCCTTCAGGGTCAAGTCCGGGAGTGGGTCACGGATTCATCAATGCTGGGCCTGTGAAGACTATAAAGATTTTTTCTATTAATAGACTGCCTTCGGGACCGGGTAGCGGTGTAGGACACAGGTAAGTCGATGGCGGCGTTCAAAATATCCCACCATTTCTGAATTCTAAAAGCTAAAGTGCATGTGGAGCAGCTGAAAGCTAGGAAGGTTCTTTGAATGATAGATGATAGATTACCTCCTAGAAATATTTCAAAATTCGCCTTGCCAACCATATAGACATCTGGACGCCATTCACCATGACAGAGGACCATATCTACCCATACACAGCTCCATTGGGCTGAGGATGTAGAAGCACATTGACCATGCTTAAACCGCCATACTCAGTTATGCATTATGACATTTGGATTCTAGTTTAAAGCAATTCATTGCAGAGTTATCGTAATTGAATTTTGCGTTAAATGCCGTCTCGATGGGTATATGCAGTCTTTATCTGAAACCATATGAGTTTCACTTATGCGATGGTGGTTAGAGTCTATCGTTTTAAGAAAGATGTGTCGAGTCGGGAATCATGGTAAACTCGGAGAAAGTAGCAATATATTTTCAGAATACTGGTATTAACGTGAACGTGAACATCCAATTATGCTGAAAAGATTTTAGTAATACCTTCTTATGAGTTCAATGGTTCTCTTTCTATTAAAATTTTTAAATATATACGTGTCTGTGTGTCTGGGTCCTATCGGTGCACTGCATCCTAACTCTTTCAACAAAAAAATCGCTCGAGCACGACTATTTGTTTTTTTCAAGGGCTCCTTCCTAATTCAGGAACAAGTAAATGTTTCAAAGAGGATCTACATAAATACTAAACTAAATATTTTAATTATTTTTTAATAAATACTATTTCTGGATAAATATTAAATAAAAAAAATTATTTATTTTTAAAGAGGGTTTTGAAAGGGTCCCCACAACCTTATATATACATCCAAACTCTTAATCATAATAACAATCTCCAAAATATTATACCTATTAGGAATAACCGAGAGAGTTTAATTCTTAATAACCATAATGATTCCGGAGAGAACTTAGAAAAGCACAACGCTTTGAAGGCAAAACAAACTCTAACAAACTCCGGTCAAAGGACAAAGCGAGACCGAACACCCCTTCCAACGAGAGCCAAAGGGATGTCCGACTCCTCCTTACAAAAACAAAGCATCATGAGCCTCTTTCCTAGCAAGGGAGACTACATCATTTGGGACATCGTTTTTCCACACCAAAAAAGTAGCACAATGGACACCACGGTTGGCCAACATATCGGCTAGTGCATTCCCTCACAGAACACATGGCGAATGTTCACTTGTTCGAAAGCGTACAATAATATCCTAGCTTCAGCAAAAAGATTAATAACGTTCCAGCTAGGTGTACACTCCCCTTTGAGAATCTTGATTATGTTCAAAGAGTCGCCTTCGATTTCTACATTCTGACAGCCAGCATCCGCTAAAAATTTCACCCCCATATAAGCTGCATGAGCCTCCGTGAAGTCTGAATATTAGGAATCAAGGGGTTTAGAAAATGCCATGAGCATGTCATCATTCTCATTTCTCACAACGCTGACTACTCCAACCTTTCGGTATTACCCTTTGAGGCCCATCGAAGTTGAGTTTCAGCCAATTGGGAGCCGGATGGGCACACTTAATTCCTGCTCTAGTATCAGGTTTGGGGGCCGAGGAAGATGACTCCAACCCAATTTAAATTCTAAATCAACTTTGTCGGAGGAGGGCACCTTGGGCCGTTTACCCACAAAGACAGCCAAGACATTCTTCGATGCTCTGTTAATGATCTTAGTACCCACCTTGACAGAATTAGTCTCAACGTCATTAAAAGAACGAGCATTTTGTTCTTTCTACACGCCCCACCATGCATGGGGAAGCATAATTTTCCATAACCAAGATAGTCATTGGGATACGAACGACGAACACCATTGAATGATGCTATCCATCAATGTACTTGGAAACACCCAATAAATGTTAAAACAAATAAAAATAAACATAAATACCTACCATGTGAATGGGTAGCTGAGGAGCAGATGTTGCATGGATTCTCAGTCCGATTTGCACAGATAGCATCTGTTCACCATAATGCGACCCCTCTTTCGAAGATTCTCCAAAGAAAGTATTTTATTTTGAGCCGCTAGCCAGAAATAAATATTGATCTTTGGGATTAGTATTTTAATCCAAATAAGATTCGCTGGAAAATGAGCCTCATCTTCTGGGAGAAGGAAGAAATAAGCTGATTTCATAGAAAAGTCACCTTCAGCTTCCCCACTCCAAATCAAACGGTCTCTGGAATCGTCCTGTCTGATCACATACCTATTAAGTTCCACTAAAAGTCTCTGCCAACTTACCAAATCGTTTTGGTTGGACACCCAATAGGGATGAGAATTCCATGAACACCTACCATTGACAATAGGCATATATTGGGAAACCCAAATTTCACCTTCCTCCATCGCTTTCAAAGCAAGAGCCCTGAGATTTGGGTCATCCAATAACGACTCTTCCCTCAACCAATGGTCTTCCCAAAACTTGATGTTTCTCCCATCACCAATGATCCACCTACTTTTAGCCTTCACAAAGTCCCTGATATTCGTTAAGCTTCTCCAAAAAATGGAGCCTCTCGGGGAGAGATCATCTGACAAGAAAGAATTAAATTCGTATTTCACTTTAAGGATAGAACACCAAGGTCTCTCAGTGTTCGAAGCAACCAACCACCTTGATTTACCAACCATGGCTCTATTCATAAGTGCGGCTCTTTTCAAATCAAGACCCCCGTCCTTTCTCCTCTTGTAAATCTGATCCCAAGTGACCAAGTTTATTTATTTTTAAATAAATATTATTTGTGTAGTTTTTTTAAAAGGATTTCAGTTTGTTTTTGATAACTATTATGGTTGATATTGTCTTGTTAAATTTAACCTTATGTATCATCTAACTTTATTTAGGATAAACATCAATTAGAAAACAAAGATGTTTATAATCTAATTGAGGAATACCAACTTAGGTATGAAATAAGCATATAAAAGAGACAAAAAGGGAAAGAGGAATAAGAGGATAAACATCAATAAAAAAAAAAAAGTTTTTATAAGTTAATTGTGAAATGCCAACATATCTATATGAAATAATCATATGAAAGAGACCAAAAGAAGAAAGAGGAATAAGAGGAAAGGATATGAACTTTTTGTGCATCATGAATAGTTGAGACATAAAAGCATTTACTTTGGAATGTGAAATATAAAGTAATATTTGAGTTGGCTATGCCAAAGGAAGAGGTTTAGAATGGGATTTTCCTGAAGCTTAGCAGAACAAGGACCGATCATTGAGGATTCCAATTCTAGGGGATTTGGCCATGGTGTCTGGTTTGTTGGGGAAGCCTCAACCAAAATTTATTCTTTCAAGATGTTGTGTGGAAAGATGTAAGTTTTGCCAATGGAAAAACAAGCAATTAATTCATTTGTAAACCCATGAGATTACCAAATTTGGATCTAAGGGAAAATTATAATGCTTCTCTTAAGGCAACATATGGGTCTCCTTTGGTGACTCTAGACAAAGAAGGGTTAAACGATGGGATGGAAAATCTTTAAAATAAAGCTATGATTTGTCACTTCATGGGAGTTAGGCTTGAACCTGAAGCATTTGAATCTTAGGTAGCCAAGAACTAGAATATCAAAGGAGAGGTGAATATAAAATTCTATACACGTGCATATTTCCTTGTATTTTATGTACAAAAGGATCATAATCAAGTTTTTCAAAGTGATCCCTTGGCACACTAGATTTAAGCCAAATGAATAAATTTCATCCTCAACCCCAGTTTAGGTGAGACTTTTTATCCTTCATGAATTTGGATCCTAACTACCATGATTTAAGTCATGTACGACTCTTCATAAAGCCTTGGTACACTAGATTTTAGCCAAATGAATCTCTATCAATATCAACATACAATATATTTTCTACAAGACAAGAAATGAATTTGATTGTAAAACAAGCCATGATTCCTTGGCCAACGCGAGGTGCCTCACCCATAGGATACATAGGTTTGAATTCTAGTTTTGGTAAGGTTTGAATTCTAGTTTTGGTATGTTTATAAATGATTGATCTTCTAGTTAACTTGGAGGTTAATGTGAAACCTTTGTGTGTCATATCAATATTTATTTTTCATATACATCCTTGACGAATTAGAGAGTGGTAGATGTCCAATTTATAGTGCATTGGGGGTAGAAAGGTGGTACAAAATGAGTGTTTATCACCAATGAATGAGAGGACGACACATGGTAGGATGGGACTAGATACTATTTTCTTAAGGTTTGTAGGGTTTATTTTTTAGTTTTTGTGGATTATTAGATCAAAAACATCAAAGCACAACTTTATAATATAAAAGCTTTTTGAGTTTATTTTTTTAAATCACAAGATTTTTCAAGTTCTACGCATTGATGACATTAGTTTATGCACTTGCTATATTGTTAGGGACCAAATTATGCAGAATAATCCTCAAGCCATATTGCTATTTTTTGAAAGGGTAGAGTTATCATATTCTATACAATTAAAATCTTTTGTCCATTTTTTTGAGAGATGTAGTTGGATTTGTGATAGTTGCCATTGATTTTGAGTCTTTTGGAGGCATATAGGAAAATAATTTAAGATGTGCTTTAGTCAACCCCTCTTCCTCATTTGGGTTATTGATTCATCCTATTCATGAACATCTAATCATTCATGCTATCTTACTTCTTCTATTATTTGTCCATGTACTTTTAGAAGTTTGTAATTACTCTTTTCATAAATGGGTCCATGAAAAGCCTTCTTTGGTGATGGAAATCAAGTGACCCAAGGGTAAGTTGAAGCCTCTAAACAAGGTTGCATATATTGTAAGAGGGAAAACTATACCTCCAAGTACTACCTTATGTAATTATGGAAGAATGAAGTAAATTTTATTTACTGGTGGTGATATTGACTTTTCTTCCATATTTGGTATCTTAGTAGAAGTGTTCTTTGGATATGTCTAAGAGCATCTGATAAAAGTAGTGATGACCATGGTGCATCCTAAGGAAATTCTTGTGTAAAAATATTTTATATAGAAGTATATTTCAAATGATGAGGGTGGTTTAGATGAGTTTACCTCAAGTGTGAAGGCCCAATAGAGCATCGATTGTGGGGTGGAGATATTATTTTCATTAATGTCTTCTATCCTTGGTCACTCTGTTTAAACTATGTAGGGTTATTGAAAATATAATCTTACTCATGGCTAACGTTGACATTGTATGATGTAAACTTAATTAGGCCTAAGGGAAATTATTTTACAATACATTCAATCCATTGTAGTATTCTATTATATAATCCCTATGGGCTAGGAATAACCTTGTTATGGTTAAACATATCTTATAACTTATAATTAACCTCAAGTTAAAATTGTTATGTCGTCTTAGGTTGAGCTTATTTATGTAAATTTGGGGATTGGGTATTGGTATAAAGACCTCCAATGACTCCATCCATTATATCATAGTGTTTGGATTCTTATCTAGGGAAAATATAGTTATTGTTTAAAGTGCCTATGGGTGCCCACTATTTATTTCTCTCTTTCATCCTTTTTTATACCTTTTGTATAATATTTGAGTAGATGGATCGGTTCTATTTTTTTCGATTAAAAATGTGTGAAATCTAAAATATTTGAACCATATAATACCTCCAAATTTGTGTTAGTAACCTTATATATATTTGTGTGTGTGTATGTAATTATAATGAAACTAGATAAATATATATAATTGAAGAAGGCCTACCACTCCATATTTGACCTCATTTTGAGGCTATTAAAGTCACACTAGTGACCTATCAATAATAATATTATGTGTTTCTAAAGTGTTTTAGAGTGCCCTACCTTTTTGTGAACCCTAACAAGAACATGATAATACTATTAATTTTGTATTCAATAATGTAGACTCATTGAAGTTTTAAAACATAGAATACAATCTATTAAGATATTTGGATAATACCATAAATACCATATGCTAGTGTTGCATTCACAAAACAGATTATCCCCCATCCCATAAAGTGGGTCTATTGATAGCTTCGATGATTTGTGCATGCATATCCATAGATAACATGGATAGTAATAGGCTAACACTAAAAGAAAATTAAAATTTATGTTTGTATGCTTATCTAGAAGTTAGAAATTGAAGGTAGTAGTCTAAGATGGTAAAAAAAAAGTATTTCATATGTTCAAAATACCACATGCTTAAAGCACCACTATTTTAGCTATGCTTATTGACAAACACCAAATCCCAACACTTGAACTTGGTTCTAGATTCAATACAAATAACAAAACAATATGGGAATACATAGGATCTATATGAATTGTTTTATTAATGTTTGAGGGCCTCACACTGTGGAGCCCTCACAAGTATTACTAAATATTTTTGTTTTATTTTGTGTATGCATATCTATGAATTCCACATCTTATTTGATGGCTGTTGAAGCTGGAGTAGCCCAACCTTGGATATCCGAAGCCCACTCAACCTGTTGGGATCAAGAACATAACCGAATCTGAAGACACTTCCATTTCTACTAGCTAGGGTTTCAAAAAAACCTAGCACCACCGTAATATATATTGTATCAAATATTGGCATTGAACATTGATTGTAATAAAAGGAGTTTATCGGCTCCACCCATATTATTGAATATATTATTTTGTGCAATCTTTGTGTCTCACTGCATTATTTGATTTTCTGCTATTTTATTTTAAGTGTCGTGTTCTTGCATTCACAGTATCTTTTGGGAGCAACTAGATTATTTTGTGCTAGTATTCCTTGATGATATATTCGTTTACTCTCAAACCAAGAAAGAACATGATCAGCACATGAGAATTGTACTTTAAATACTTAGGTTAAATTAGTTATATGGAAATTTATCTAAATGTGATTTTTATACTCCTCATGTACAATATTTGGGGCATTAAATCTTTGTTGATGAGATTGCTGTAGATACCAAGAAAATTGAAGCCATAATCAATTGACCTACACCCACAAATCTAACTGAAGTGCATAGATTTATGGGAATGATAGGTTATTATAGGTGTTTTGTAAAATATTTTTCAAAGACTGCTCATCCCATAACAAATATCCAAAGAAAAGGGAAGGCTTTCCAGTGGACTAGTCAGTGTGAGGAATCATTTAGAACTCTAAAGGAGAGATTAACGACCACATCAATTCTCAAAATATCTGATCCTTGTAATAATTTCACAGTATACACAGATGCTTCTATTGAAGGGTTAGGAGGTGTCCTTACTCAAGATGAAGAAATTATTGCCTACAAATCATGAAAACATGAAGTAAATTATACTACTCATGACCTGTAGTTGGGGGTATTCATATATGCACTCAATATTTAGAGATATTACTTTCTTGGAAAATACTTTGAGATCCAAATTGACCACTAGAGTTTAAGATATATCTTTACTCAACCCTTGTTAAATTTTAGATAATGTCGATGGATGGAGTTCCTAGCAGAGTACGACTTTGGTATCGAATATATTAAGGATAAATAAAATAAGAGAGTGGATGCTTTGAGTGGGAGAGGACATATAACTGCTATGTCACAATGCCAATATGATTTAGTTGACCAAGTTAAAGAGTTTCAACTGAGGGATGACTTTTGCAAGAAATGTAGAGCTCAGGTTGATCTATAACCTGATAAGGACAAAGGTTTTGTACTTAGAGATGATTTGTTACATTTCAAAAATAGATTAGTCATTCCAATTCAAGGTGGATTAAGGGATACTATACTAAGGGAGACACTTTATGTTCCTTACTCTGCTCACCCAGGTGGGGAAAAAATACAAGAGAATCTAAGGAAGGCCTTTTATTGGTCGAGAATGAAGAAGGATATTAACAACTTTGTGGCTAGATGTATAGAATGCCAAAAGGTCAAAGCAGAACTTTTGCATCTAATTAGTCGACTATACCCATATGATATTCCCACATAAAAATGGCAAGTTGTCTTGATGGACTTTGTGGTTGGTTTACCCAAGACTAGATTTTGATATGATGTAATACTTGTTATGGTGGACAAGCTAACCAAAGTTGCAGACTTCATACCTGGAAATGTATAGGATTATTCACCTCCCATCACAAATAAGTTTTCCAGAGAGATGCAATTCTTTGCATTGGTTTCCAAAGGTTATTTTTTTTTGGTATAAGGTAGAGGTGGTTATAAGGTCCACAAACCTTTTACAAAGTCAAAATGGGCTGGTTCTAGCATCAAGCCCGTATAATCAAAATACAAAATGGATCTTTCTAAGACTCACATTAAGCCATACTTAGAGTCCACGGTCCTATACTTGTCGCTTGACTATTCGGGATAAAACAAAAACCAAACAACACCTAGCACTTACTAACACTAGGTTGTCGTCTTGTACACTTGTCACCTCCCGGGCCCCGACAAATGGGATGCCTTTTCCCGCCTAATTCCATCCGTCGGATTACTCATCATCAGCCCCTCCGATCTCCCCGATGCTCTAACGGGTTTGATCTTAGCTCTTCTCTAGCGACCAACACCAATAGTTCTTGAGGGAAGTTATCCTTCCAAATTTGCATCTCCCCAACGAAGCGCAATATTTGCCATTAGATCCGCCACCTGGTTCCCTTCTCTGAAGGTGTGTTGGATTCGGGCATTAACCAAATGAGATTTATGAATCTTTGCTTCTAGGATAAGCTCCAAGATGGTCCAAGTGGGGTCTTTATCCTCCTTAATTGCCTTGATTATATTAAGCAAATCCCCTTCAAAGATAACTTCCTTATAACCCTCAAGTCTGGCAATTCTCATTGCCTGCATGCGAGCTCGGGCTTCGCAAAATGATTTGTTTGAGTTCCCAAAGGCTCTGCAAAGGCAAGGACCACTTTTCCTTCCTCATTTCTCAAAACTCCTCCTGCTCCTGCCGCCCCCGGATTTCCTTTAGCTGCCCAGTCAAAATTAAACTTAACCCACTTTTGTGTGGGGGTATCCACTTGACACCATCCCGTGGGTTGGTTGTAATGTCTAGGTCCGGAAGTTCCTCTCCCCGAGTTCCGCAAAATCCTCCTTTCCCTTAGAGACATGGTCTCATTTTTGAAGAAGAAAGTTTTCCAGTTTTCTTTCAAAGCTCGATTATTTTATTACCACATAACCCGGGATCTTTCTTACGTCCTTTAAATACTCTCTTATTTCTCTCATTCCATATCCCCCATTAAAAACGGGGTAAGGCGAGCTTCCGAGCCAAGTCAAAAGCTTTGCCCGGAAGGGGGAAGCCCACCGTATGCGAAGTCGGACATGCTATTTGGACGGACCCAATCTATATGAAATTTGGACAGATCATTTGGAAGACTCGTACAAGAAAAATCACAAGTTAGAAATATATGACTTACTGATTCTATTGCTTTCTCACACAAGATACATCGATTGATGAATTGGAAACCTCTCCTTTGCAGATTATCTCGTTGTCGGGATCTTATTTTGAACCGCCAACCAAAAGAAGAAAGCTATTTTTGGGGTTAAATTATTTAACCAAATAACGAAGTCGGAGTCCGACCATTGAATCCTGAGTGGATTAACTTATAGGCGATTTTTATTGAATAGATCCCACTTGTAGTTTTGCCCCAAATCGCCTTGTCTCTTCCTCCCCCGGGAATGATCGGGAACACCCTTAAAGCATCATTGAGTTTGGTTAGGGCCACCTTCTCTTGCTCTGACAGATTATGAACTGTGATTTTCTTCCAAGAAGAAGTTTCCTGTGCTACAGCAATAAAATCCCCTACTTTTCCTCCCATTTCCTTCGAAAGTTTATGTTGGAGGACCTGAAGGTCTAAGTTATATTTCAGAGGGGCCTCTTCCAACCACGGGTCTTTCCAAAAGTCCACTTGTCTTCCATTACCAATTCTCCATCCGATGCCTTTCCCGACTACCTCCCGACATTCGAGCAAACAATTCCAAAAATAGGATCCTCTAGGAAGATTATCGACTTTCGGGAAGTCCTAATTATTTCCGATATATTTTGCCTTAAGAAGTTTTACCCATCCCAATTGATCATTATTGATAAATCTCCATACCTGTTTGCCAATCGAGCTTGATTCAATTCTTTCATTCTCTTTAACCCCGAGGCCCCCCGATCCTTGCTTGCACACACCGATTCCATGCTACCAACGAAATTCTCTTTCTCTCCTCTGAACCAGACCACAAGAAGTTGCGTTGAATTAGATCCAATGTAGCTCGGACCTTTGCGGGCATTCTAAATAGAGACATGCAAGTAAATTGGAATGCTCGTAAAGTAGTTTGAACTAATAAGGCTTTTCTGCGGAGCTGAGAAGGCTGCCCTTCCACCCCGCTAACTTTTTGGAGATCCTGTCAATGATCGAGTTCCACAAAGTAGCCTTCATTCTTCCTTCGAACATAGGCATGCCTAGATAAGTTCTTTGGTAGAAGCTCCTTTCCACAACCGAAGAGGTTAGCTATTCTTTCCTCCCTCCCACCGGGCGTGTTAAAGAAATAGATGCTACTCTTCTTATAGTTTATGTCTTCATCCTTTCTGTCTCATACTTGGTTAGAATTCTCTTCAACTTCCTAGCTTGAGGCACCGAGGCTTTGGACACAATGATTGTATCATCCACAAACTGTTGGTGAGACACTGGCCCTGCTATTGAGGCTGGTTTAAAACCTTCCAATTGACCATCTACCACCGCTGCTGAAATGTTCCTACCCAATGCTTCCGCTAAAATAATAAACAAGTATGGAGACAAAGGATCTCCTTGTCGCAACCCCCTTTCACTCTTAAAGTAACTCGAGGGTGACCCATTCACCATGACAGAAAATCTTGTAGTAGAGATACAACTAAAAATCAACTTAATCCACTGGGGACGAAAACCAAACTTACCCAAAATCTTGGTGAGGAACCGCCATGAGACCCGGTCGTAGGCTTTATTCATATCAAGCTTTAGTAACATACCGGCTTCCTTACTAGTCACCATTGAATGAATAACCTCATGAATTGTGATGATACCATCCAATATTTGTCGCCCTTTCACAAAGCCACCTTGGTTCATATCAATGATGAAAGGAAGGATAACCTTAAGCCTATTGGCGATTGTTTTTGTGAGAATCTTCATCAGAGTGTTACATAAACTGATAGGGCGAAACTGGAAAATTCCATTGCTCCCACTAGTTTAGGGATGAGGACTAAAAAAGTAGCATTAACTCCTTCTGGGATTTCCATGTCCTTTTTAGCCTCAATTATAGCTTCCACTACATCATTGCCTAGGATATCCCAAAACTTCTGGAAGAAATCTGCAGGGAAGCCATCAGGTTATTATCTTATATAGGGATTCTCGCTTTACATAAAAATTATGGCAAGCATTATGTAGACATCTAAAATGTGTACTCACAAGGAGACTCTGCAAAATACCTCCTTCTAACCCATCTAACCCACCTAGGGAATCCTTAGGGCTATTTGGTGTCTTTTCCCAGTAAAGGGGCACTTTTCCCCATGGGAAGCATGACCGTCTCACCCGAGATGGTCTCAAATTTAGAACCATCTCTATGCGAGATGGCCACACCTATGATAAAATAATAAATAAATAAATAAATCAGACAGTAAATTGCCTATCAACGCGATGGCTAATTTTTCATCGATGTCAGTTGACCTGCAAGCAACAAAAATTCCCATGCCACCTACAGTTTGCTTCAAATTGGAAATCAGGTAGCCCCTAATTTCCACTTGGCCCTTTTGACTGTATACCAAGGGGGCTATAAATTGAGGTGTTTCCTCCTTTGCAAAAAGATCTAGACTTTGATTTTTAGAGTAATAAAGTGCTACCAAAACCTCACCATGCTTTCTTGTTGCTTACACCATGCTACTGGATTATCACATAATCTTCGAAGTTGCTTTCTACATCCTCATTTGATCCTTATTGTAGTTCTAGATCATTCAATTTCGCTCACTCACTTGCAGAATCACCTCATAGTTCATCGATAAAACGAGACTACATCATCCAACATCGCTCGAACCTAGTTTTCAATAGTTGGAGGTTTGCAACAATGATCATCTTGCGCTGATATGGTCCATAGACAGAGACCATCTCATTCGAGAAGATCCCATATAAGTGATCACTTTTCACATTATTATGCATCTAATATCATATTTGCATGTTGCATGTCCCTTTTATCATTATATATTTCCATCCATGCATTTTATCTTCTGTAGTAGCATATATTTCCATCATTTCATGCATTCAGAGCATACATTGTTGAGTCGTCATCCAAGAGCCATGGATCATTTTTGGATTGATCCACAGGACCTTATCATCCTAGAGTGGTGACATGACCATCCTAGTGCAAATGTCATCCATCACTCCACTGACCTTGACACATTGGGCGTCCCCATTCACAATTCACCCACAGGTCCTGACTATGATCAAGATATGGATTATCTAGATCAGGATACCTTGCACACCTTTTATAGGGATAACTACAACCAAGCTGAAACATCTAGGAGGTCCCTACCATGCATTCGTATCTTGGCTCGACCTATGACTCCCCTAGATCAGGATCAGGAGTGCACCCTCGCAACCAGATAGGGACATTCAAGCTACCCCAGCTGATCATCCTTGGATGAGCTGTAAGTATGATCATTGGAACATGTACACCGCTCAAGGTAATAACAATGCTACCACATCAGCTCATGTGTTTGTCATGATGGCTCGTGGGCCTAGGGATGGTGATCTTGATCCTCCTACTATGCCTTATGATATGTAGTATGATCAAGGATGGTGTGCTTTGGCACCTCTTGATTACATAGAACCCACATTTCAATAGGAATATCAAGTCAATGCAGCCTCTCATGACCCTAAAAAACAAGTTATCGATCTCTCTAGGGGAGAAGTGCAAAACATGCCTATTCATACCACTCACACACATGTGAATAGGCCCCACACAATCGACCTGGTGAACCAAAACTAGGTACCTAGGACAACCCTGGACCATCAATTGCAATGGGTGATGCATCAGAGGTTGCCCATGCCTACGCAACAAAGGCAACCGATACAACAACACCCAGGGTGCCAAGCACAACATCACAACCTTCCATCGCACCCAAATCAAAATCTTCCACCTCACCCATGCTCGAATCAAATTCATCATCAACATCCTAGACCACCACCCATCCATCATCATCAACCTCATTCACTAGAATGCTATCAAGCGTACCCCTATCAATAGGATCATGAAGCCTATGAGGAACAACAACCTGAGTATCAAGAACCAATTGATACATACCCTAAGGCAACATATGGTGACATGCCTATTGATACCACTCGCCAACCACCTCATCCACAATAAAATCTTCAAACTAATCAAGGCCAAAGGTGAGAAGATGCCATCATATCGCTAGAGGCCTATAAATTGTTGATAGAGTACCTCAACTCTTTAGAGAAGCAAGCCTCAGGTTTAGGTTACCAGAAACCTACCCTACGATAGCTCACCAATCAGCCTCTGCACCCATCCATTTCATCACCACCCTATCCTGAGCACTTTGAGATGCCAAAATTGGATAAGTTCAAGGGTGATGAAGATGCACAGGAGCATGTGATGAGCTTCATGAACAATTGCTTCCATCTTCAGGATAGTGACCCCCTCATGCTATGAACATTCCTTATAACGCTCACTAGGGGTGCTTTGGAGTGGTATAACCATTTTCCATGCCATAGTATTTTCACCTTTGAACAATTGGTGGATGCTTTTCTAGAACGCTTTGCCTTCAACATCAAGAAAAAGGCCACCATGACTGATCTATATAATCTTTTCCAATTTGAGGATGAACCAGTCATGGACTATGGAAATAGATGGAGAGCAGTAATAACAAAATTATCCTTCACTCTACCCATCATAGAGCTCACTCGAATGTTTACTAGGAGTTGCACCAAACAGATCTCATTATTATTGCAACTTCAGTAGTATAGGACTTTCGAGGAGGCCTTGGCCTAGGCAAAGGTAATCGAGGACATCAAGGTCCAGGAAGGAGAAATTAAACTCTGTAAAAAGGAATGGCCCAATAAAAATGCAAAGGGTGGTCAAAACCAACCAAAGGTAGCTCTGATGAACCAGGTTGTCTTGAGTGCCCTTGGGCCCTCAAACCGAGCTCCAGTACCACCACCTAACTATCAAGCCCAACCTCCACCGATGTAGTACAACACTCAAACAACCAATATGCAACAACAAAAATAACAACAACAAATCCAAACTCAACCTCATTAACCACCTCACCAATATACACCATTGTCAAAGTCTTTGGCATCAATCTTCAATCGATTATGTGAGGTACAAGCAATTACGCTCCTTGAGATCCGACCATTGGATCTAAATCATCCTAAATCTAAATCTTACAAGGAGGATCAATACTACAACTATCATCAACAAAAGGGGTATGACATTCAGTCATGCTACACATTCAAGAATATAGTGTAAGATATGATTGAGAGGTAAGAGATTCAAATCGATAATCCTCTTGCCTCCAACAACCAAAATATAGGTGTCTTCCAAGACCCTTTACCCCAACGTAGAGCAAATACAATACCTACTATCAAAATAGAATAACCTAAGTAGGTTAATCAAGTGCATACCACCCCACCTAACCAAGGTTTTATGGGAATGATCAACATCATGATGAGGAATAGATGGTACCCAATGCAACCCACACAAGTTGTGGATCCTACCAATATTCCATCAATATCATAGGCACCATCGATATCAAATCTGATCATGCCTACTCCACCTCACCTAGTGCTCACACTAAGGAATAAACTTACTCAAAGTCTAAAAATGTCATCGATGAGGCTCTCCATCTATGAGTTGATTCAGCAATCGATGCCACATCGAGAGGCTCTAATGGAGATCTTAAGATCTATTGAACTACAACCACAAGACCCTAATTATTTCATCAATTTTGTGGGGCATGTTCAAACATGTCAAGATCCTACGATTACATTTTAGGATCATGAAATTTAGATGATACCCATTGAGGTACCTGATCCACCATTGCATATCATCGCTAGCATGGATAGGATCCCCTTCAAATATATCTTGATTGACACAGGATCATCAATTAACATCATCACCTCTACCACCCTCCAACATCTCAACCTTCTACCATCATGCATCACGTCATCCACTTTCACCCTTCGAGCTTTCAATGATGCCCTATGTTCCACTATTGGCATAATAGTCCTTCCTATTCAGGTTGGACAAAAGACTATTCATGTACTATGTCACATCTTGGAAGGTGCCATGCAATACAACATATTGCTTGGTAGGCCCTAGATTCGAGACATGAAATGCGTGCCTTCTATATTGCATCAGTGCATAAAGTATATACATGAAGGCCAAGTTCACTACATCCTTCAGACTTGGAGCCCTTCAAATTTTGCAATATGGTTTCGCATCCCTAGGAGTCCACCTTACCTTCCACACATCTGGACATTTAGCCCAACAACCCCATACAAACCACAAATTTCACACCATAATCATCCATCACTCCACCACCACCACCTCCATCTCAACCCTCACCATCAATTTCATCAGAGATACCTTCATCATCATTAGATCCTCCCCCTCAAAATCTAGAGAAGGCACCTATGACATCACCTTCATCTCCACCCTCACCAACAAACACATCTACATCTCAACCATCCATCACACCTCCCACACCTTCGATTTCAACCATCTCCACAACTTCCACCCATGCTTCCCCCATAGAGGAAGAACCACCCATCACCACACAAATTTCATCATAACCCACATCTTCATCATCATCTCCTAGTAGAGTCACCACAAGTCATAATTTGCATGATAAATCTGAGTATTGGTGAATATCTAGTACAAGATGTTACATTCACCCCACTCATAGAGTCAATCAGAGACTTTGGTCACCCACGTAGCACACCATTACCCATAGGTACCATAGTCCCCCTTGGGTCCTACCCAAGCCAAACAAATTTTGTCTATGGTGGTATTGATACCTCCACAGACACACCTCCTATACTAGAGGAGGAAGAGCCATTTCAAGAGAATATTGATTATCTTTCAAACCCATCCTTTGCTATGCGATATTTCTATCACCATCATTGGCATAAAAATGGCTTAGGGTGATACGAGCAAGGTCCTCGGACCCCTATAGAACCACATTATCAACTTCCAATAGATAAATCAAGCTTGGGGTACCATACATACATGCCTGATGAGCTTCTTATTGATTTCCTTTCAATACCTTAACTTAGGCCTAGAGGGAGACATTGATGGCAATGAGTATATTGATCCTAGTCATACTCATTTGCTTAGCGATCATCTACATATCACTACATTATCTATTATTAATTCTAATAGATCAGATGGGAAAGTAGAAGATGATCAAGAGTCAGAACATGATTGGGGGTCAGAAGATGATTGGGAGACCTTATCCATCACCTCATTTAGCTCAAAATAAGAGTCCTCTCCCATTGAGCCTCTCATAGATCTAGATGAATTCTATCTTCATATCTTCCCAAGATTATCGCTACCCATCTGGCACCAGCTTCTCCCACCCGAGGATCCAGTCATCCTAGTTCCCCATAGGGGACACCCCATCATCCCCATTCCACCTCAACCACCCCCTAAACATTTGTATCCACCCATATTTAATCATCTTTTCCCACCCATGAATGGAGATCATCCACCATCCATCAATATGATCTCCATTGATCTCACCACTCCACTCCATTATCCTAGTAACCCTTCTCAATCATTACCTCTCAATCTTAAGGCTATTGATTTTGATCATGCTACCCTTCCACCATCATCATCCGAGTTTCTCCCTTCTAAGGACATGTTGCAACCATTCCATTTCTTGTCACATCCTCATTTAGATGTCTTACAAGCTGATATTGAGCCTAACGATGTATCTGACTCATTCAATCTAGTTGATGACATTCACTTGATCCCTACTCCTCATAAATTGGAGGAGGGATCACATATGTTAATAGAAGAGATGGTTGATATCGATATTAGTGATGATCCTAAACATCCCTAGATTCTCAAATTAGGGAAGGGTCTTTCAACCATAGAACATAAGGCATTCTTCACTCTTCTAAAGAAGTATAAAAAGGTTTTTTCTTGGTCATACAAAGATATGCCTGGTCTGGATCCAAACCTAGTTGTCCACAACTTGATACTAAATCCAACAATTAAACTAATCAAGAAAAAACTTTGAAAGTTACATCCAACAATTGCTATTATGATAAAATATGAATTACAAAAATTGTTGGATGTAGGATTCATCCAACCTATCGATTATCCCGATTGGGTGTCCAACATGGTACCTATTAGAAAATTGAATGGGGGTGTGCATATGCACATATTTTTATGATCTTAATAAAGCAAGCCCCAAGGATGAATTTTTACTCTCGAACATCGATACATTGGTAGATGCAACCGTAGGCCATGAAATGCTCTCCCTCATGGATGGCTTCTCAAGATACAATCAAATCTGAGTCAATCTTGAAGATCAGGCCAAAATAACCTTTACTATGCCATGGGGGAACTTTTGCTATAAGGTCATGCCTTTTGGCTTAAAGAATGTTGGTGCTACCTATCAATGGGTAATGACGTATATTTTTCATGACTACATGCACAAGATTATCAAAGATTATATTGATGATATTTTGGCTAAATATTTATTATATCAGGACCATATCGATGTTCTAGAAAAGGTCTTTGATCGCCTCCTGGAGCATAACGTATGCTTGAACCCTAAAAAGTGTGTTTTTGATGTGACATCCAGAAAGCTTTTAGGTTTCATTGTGTCTAAATAGGGCATCGAGGTTGACCCAAAGAAGGTTGAAGCAATCACAAGCATACCTTCCCCCACCAACCTCAAGCAGCTTCATAGCTTGCAGGGGAAGATACAGGCCATCCGATGGTTCATCGTGCAACTATCGAACAAGTGTCGATCATTCAATCATCTTCTCCAGAAGGGGGTGACTTTTCATTGGAATAAATATTGCCAAGAAGCCTTCCAAGATATCAAATAATACTTGGCTTCTACACCAGTATTGTCTCCTCCGAGACCTGGTGCACCTTTTCTACTATACATCTCAACCACTAACTTTGCCTTAGGGACCATGTTGGCCCAAAATAATGAGGTAAATAAGGAATAGGCTATCTATTACATTAGTCGCACCATGGTCTCGTATGAAATAAAGTATGCTTATATCGAGAAACTCTACTTAGCGATGGTCTTTACCACCAAAAAGCTTTATCATTACATGATTAATCAGACAATGTATGTCATATCTAAAGAGAACCCTTTGTGATACATGATGAGTCATACTTATCATAATAGTCATACCACAAAGTGGATCATGCTCTTGATGGAGTTTGACCTAGAATTCATTGGACAAAAGTCTATCAAAGGTCAGGTCATCGCAGACCAACTAGCAGAAGTGCCTCTTCATGATGATAAGCCTATTACAATTGAGCTACCCGATGATGCAATATTTGCATTATCTAGCTTAGAAGAACCAGAAGAACCAGAGCACAAAGAAGATCTCACATTGTTCTTCGATGGTTCAAAATGCGAGCAAGGGGGTGGTGCAGGAATCATGTTTTTCACACCACAAGGGGCTCCTATTCCCCTTTCATTCAAACTCGATTTCCCATGCACTAATAACAATGTTGAATATGAAGCCCTCCTTTTGGGTCTTCAAACAGCTCTCACCATGAATGTCAAGAGACTCAAAATCTTTGGTGACTCCTTGCTCATAGTCAATCAAGTAAAAGAAATCTACCAATGCAAATGCTCAGTCTTGAAATCATACAAGACCATCATGGACAAGTTGCTTGCAAAGTTTGAATGGTATGACATCGAGGCCATCCCTCATTCTTCCAATCATTTTATGGATACAATGGCTTCCTTGGGATCCCTAATTCCATAAAACCCATCAGATGATGTCACCACTATTCATGTCAAAATGCTCTCACAATCCATGATTTCATGAGATTCTTCTACAGAAGAGCAAAGCATCCACATGGTACAAATTGAACCATATCAAGATTGGTTCTTACAAATTCAAGACTTCTTGAAACTTGCTTCCTAGGGATCCTTAATCCCATAGGTTCCTTATGATAATGTCACAACCATTTATCTTAAGGTCCTCTCTCAATCGATATTCTTATGAGATACTTCTAGAGAGGAGCAAGTTATTCATTTAGTTCAAGTTGAGCAATATCAAGATTGGTTCTCCTAGATCAAATATTTCTTGAAGCTTGGAAGCCCTCCTATGGGCTTATCGCATGCCACCAAATGAACATTCAAGCAAAAAGTGACTAAATATGTCTTTCTAGGAGATATATTGTACCATCAAAGTTATGATGGTGTCCTCCTTCGATGTCTAGAGCCCCAAGAATCTACTTGGGTCATTTCTCAAGCTCACGATGGTACATGTGGTGGCCATTTTAGTAGCATGGCCATCACAAAGTGCATCCTTCACATGGGCTATTACTAGCCTATGATGGAGCATGATTGTTGTGCTTATATCAAAAGGTGCATCAAATGTCAGCATCATGCTAATTTGTCCCATGTACCTTTGCAAGCGCTACAATTGATACACTCATTGTGGCATTTTTTGCAATGGGGCTTTGATCTAATTGGAAAAATCTCACCCCCATATTTGGGCTGACACACATTTATTCTAATGGCCACTAAGTATTTCACAAAGTGGGTTGAAGCTATCCCACTTACCACTATGATAGGTGCATGCATCATAAAGTTCTTACTCCATAATATCATATATCATTTTGGTATCCCATCCAAGATCATCTTGGATAATGGGCCACCATTCAAAAATAAGGATGTTCAAGCTTTGTGCAACAAGTATCATATCCAACATAACTTTTTGACTCCTTATTATCCATAGACTAATGGGCAAGTTGAGGCATCAAACAAAATGGTTATCACCATCCTAAAGAAAATAGTCAATAATCATCACAAGGATTGGCATATTCAACTACCTCTAGCACTTTGGGCTTACAGAATGAGTATTAGGATACCAACAAGGGCAACTCCATTCTTGCTAGTATATGGTATTGAGGCCATTATGCCCTTGGAGCTTGAAATTCCCTCATTGCGCATCTCATTACAAGAATTCATCGATGATGATGTTGCATGATAGGCTCACCTTGATCAACTTATGCTTCTTGATGAAAGATGAATTAATGCTCTTGAGCATCTTCATGTTTATCAAGATCATATTAAATGAGCTTATGATACAAAGGTTCATCCTAGGGAATTCCAAGTTGGTGATCTTGTGCTCAAGGAGAATCAATAGAACTCTAACTTGCCTAGCCATTTGTGTGACAAATTCACCACAAACTAGTTAGGCCCATTCATAATAAAACAGAAGGTGGGACCAAGAACATATCGGTTAGCTTCACTTGAGGGTGTTGAGGAGCCTAAACCCCTTAATATTCTCCACCTATAGGTATTTTATGCATAAACAAAAAAACAACAAAAAGCACAAAAACATAGCATTACCATTGCATTGCATATTCAACACTCCCATTGCATTGAACATTAACATTTATTGCACCATGCATTTAGATGTCTTCATTTTTGCATTCCACATTGTCTAGCTACACTTGTCATCATATTGCATTAGGCATTTGTATCACTACACTTGCATTAGTATTTTCTTGTAAGCACTAAGAATAGCACCATGTGTGTATGATTATCATTTGTCTTGATCAAGATTTTTCTCTTGTCATCACTTACACTTTTCCTTATGATATTTTGATTATTAAGTGGTCCACGTAAGATAGGATAGATATCGTATGACCATCAACAATGGTGTTCATACAACCACTGACTATTTTACGCACACCACTTAATTTTTGAAAGTTCATAGGGAAAACACCCATCTCATTGTTCATTTCCATCCACATTCACCTTTTTTTATGTTTGTTTCACTCTTTTCTACTTTACCTTTAAGTAGTTGTCATAGGGTGTCCAATAAGGTCTTTTGATCATTCAATCATCCCTAGTTTCCTTTCAGATTTTGTGGAAAGCCATCTAGATTTTTGGTGGTAGGGTCTTGCTTTGATTGTACCTTGCTTATCTCAAAATCCCAACACATTTTCACACTCTTAAATACGATTTTTGAACAAGGAAAGATGAAACTATAAAGTAGTTCTTGCCTCTAAAGCAAAAAGTTTCCCTTGCTCTCCTATCATGCGCATGGTCTAGAAAGTTAGGAATTGACAAAAGGACAAGCTCCTCCTCTCCCCCCAAAAAAAAAAAAATCCCCTTGCTCCTCTCCAAAATGAGCAAGTCCCCAAAAGCAATAAAATCCCTTGCTCTCCTTCAAAACGAGCAAGCCCCTAAAAAAAAATCCCTTTTGCTCCTCTCCAAAATGAGCAAAACCCTCAAAAAGCAATAAAAATCCCTTGCTCTCCTTCAAAATGAGCAAGTATCCCCCAAAAAAAAAAGAGGACAAAGAGCTTGAATCCCTGGAATTCTTAGTTTTTCAAAAACCATGGGGTAATCTCCATCACCAACAATGGGCTATAGACACCGACCTGGTAGTGGAGTAGCCTTACGCATGGTGACACGTCTGTCACATTAGTGACCTTCTTTTGTATAGACCAATGTCAGCTTGCGGATGAGCTAGCTTTTGGTGGCTTGCATTACCAAGTAGTTGAGTCCAACCAAGTACAAATTCAGAGTAATGAACTTCACTATGCACACACAAGGATATTGAATATCTTGGTCTTCCTAGCATATTCTTATCTTTCAGGTTCTTGCATGGTCAATATACAACTTTTGGTTGGTCAACTAGGGTGTTTGAGTCTCCTGAAAGTCTTATTGTTCCCTTGTGACTTCTCACTGATCACCATCCATTACATTCACATATTGTCAATACACATTTTATTTTCATTTGGTATATGTTTTAGTGTATGCCTTAGATGAAATTGTTTCAACCTTGATTCATGATTTTTATACATTTTGTGGTGCTTACACTTAGTTGGTTATTGCATCTTAGATTAATTCATTATGTTTTATCATTTAAACATACATTCACATTTCATACCATTTAAATCATCACATGTCATTAGTACATCACATACATATCTAGGTCTATGCACAAATAAATCATATATCTAGGCATCCATCTAACATATATGCATCATCATATCTACAAGTCTAGGCATACATCCATAATCATCCATCATTTCATAATCATCATCACATAAAAGCATACACAATAAACACAAAATATGCATCAATAAACATCATCTCATATATATATATATATATATATATATATATATATATATAGGAAAATATCCCTAATCTCTCAGTAGCTAACACCTTTGCTATTGTAAAATGTCAATTGTAGGCTGAGTCAACAGGTTGCACCTATAAGGAGAAATCACTACAAGAAGAAATCATAGCTCTCAAGAGGTGTGCCTGTGAGACCTCAGCTCATAGACTAGATGGTATTTACATATTATAGAATGTGGTACATGAATTAACTGAGAAACATAGCTCGATGATGCATAATCAGACACACTTGATGAAGCATTTGGGTCAAGTGGAATTAGAATCCAACAACACTCATTCCAATCCTAATAGTAGGATCTTATAACATCATGAGGTAGAGCAGGCTTACTTAGACTTGTCTCTTTAAGAATATGTTTTCCCAGCATGGTTTCTCCCTTGAAGTTTTTGTTTTGATAGTGCAGTAGTATCTTCTCATCAGATAGTGTGTAGGTTGTCCATTAGAGGGAGTAACTCAATAGTCTCTAGTCATTCAATTTTATGTGAGCACATCTTTTTAGAGTCTTGGTGATGACATGTTTTTTCATCCCTATAACACCCACTGGGGATATCTTAGTTTTTAACATGGGTCACTAGGGGATCATTTGTGTGGTTGTTCACTTCCAATGCTTGTATTTAGGTGTCCTGAGTGTCATAATATTTCTTAGTTCTCCTCTGTGTTGGTCCTTCATGGCCTCATATTGTAATATAGTAGTGGGGGTCTATGTGTGGTCTTTGATGTGCTTATTTTTGGTATTGGATGCCTTGCGTGGCCCAGTGAATGCACCTATGTTTGCTTTGTCCCTACTAGAGGGAATTATATCATGGTTTCAATGTTGTTAGGTTTTCAGACCTAGATGTAGGCACCTAGACCACAGTCTACCTTTATATTATATTTTTTCCCTAAGATTTTGGCTAATATGAATTTGGCAATAATTTCAATATATATCAAGATTATAAGTACATCATGATAAAAAATACCCATAGGTTGTAATGATGGTGGGTCCTTAGATATCACATCCCTAAAATAAAGCTAGTATAAAGAAGTCCAACCTTAGGCTGGCCCTACACCATTGCTACCACCTCTCTCTCTGCTACCCTTAGCCTCGTCTCTAGGAATCTACCTAGCTCAGCTAGCCCCTAATATCAAGGAGGTACTTGAATCTATAAATCATGGAATATGCAGTCTCACTGATGGCTCCCTAGAGGCTCTGCTACATTGGCTCTGATATGACTATGATGAGGAATATCATGAGGGAAGATCCCCACCAAGGCTATCTATCATATCCTTTAGTCACCCCACATACTCCTTATTTGCTTGGTGTTGTGAGAGGTATCTAGCAATCCTGACCTATAGTTGGGAATTCTCTACCCATAGTCTAACAACCTCATATTTTGACTACCCACCTATGGATTGTAGACCCTTCCCAACTATCTACCCTACCATCTACTTCTATAGAGCATATCACTCTCTCATCACTCTTCTTAGCTTATCTTATAAGCTCACCGCTTGTGCCTACAAGGTGTCCCTCTCCTCTGACCAAACCCACCATCTCTATCGGTTTGTGTCCCACTGGATTTGCACTATGGTGTGGGATCTATCCTAGTTTGTTAGCTACCCTTGGAGTATCTAGACTTGCTCTCTCAAAGTAGTAATCTACTCCTATGGGTCATCCTCCTATGGCCTCTCACCTCCATCCCTCTCCTTGCTCCTAATAGGAGCCTCCTCAATACCTCCTAAGGGTTCACCCTCATCCACTCAGTGATGCACTCATTTCTATGATTGATCCCCTACTACCTCAATGTCCCCGTCAGCAACACCCTCTCCACCCGCTACTTTCTCCATAGTTGCCTCAACCTACCCTCTAGTTATGGCATATCTCTGAACCTATCGAGCTACAAACTAGGCATCATACTTTGGTGTGGTTCTTGGGTCCTCTATCTTTGGATCTATCAGGACCTCATTAGCCTCCTCCCCCATAGGATTTTCTCATGGCCATAAAATTTGAGTCTCTATCATCCATCACCTGTAGACCACTAACTCCTTAGGCACACCCTACATAACCCCTAGCTGGTAGGTCACTTGTGAATACTAAAAGTACTCATGCTCTATATTATGTCTCCTCATCAACCATCTACCTTGTCTCACACACCTCATATGTTCATCTAATTTAGTCCAAGCTGATGCTCCCCTCCATGGTCTCCATATCACCTAGTTTTGTTGCAGTCCAGTCTAAGATTCTATGTAGTGCTCTAGATCACCTTGCTAGGGATAATCCTTGCCTCGCTCCTGCTCGTGTATCCATCACATGGCATAAGGAATATCCCTATCTACCATGTCACTCTCCATAGTCCATGGTACCCCCTATGGTCAATCAATGTTGAAATGCTCTCATCCCCAAACCTAAAGAGGGAAGCTACATCTTAGGCCATGTCATCTCATCTCATGTATCTCGTATAACTCCTTGTAGAGCTATGCTAATAATGCATAGCCCCATGCCATAATTTGTTGCTACTCCACGAAATCCTAGACAAGGCCCAACAATTTCCAAGGGAACCTGCTACCAGAGGAGTCTAGAAGAATAAAATTAAACATTAGTACCATCAACACTACATGGCTGGTTGTTAGTAGCTATGTGCAGTAGCCAACATCAATGAGGATACCATCACTATCAATGTCATAGTCAACAAGTATCCACTGCTCTCTATAAAGTCATCATAATATTACCTCCCTCTGAGCAGTTGTAGTAGTGTAGATAGGTGCTCCCTCAATCGGGAACTACAACATCTGGTAGACATCCTCCAAGGTGATCATGATATATCCAATTGATATGTTAAAATTGTTCATCCATGGGTCCCATCTATCTATTAGGTCCATCAAATAGACCTGATCAACATGAACAAACTCTAGTCGAGCAATGTGTTAAAGCTTCAACACCTCTAGTCACTTCTAATCATTCTTTATCTCTAGTATAGTAGCATGAGCCTCCTTATAATGGTTTGGGAAGTGATATCAGGCTCTAATAATCTAATAAAAATCAAAACAAGACATTCAATCATAATTCAAAATATAAAAAACAATAGCACACATGACCATCTCAAGTTGAGACAAACCCCAACCATGACCATATCACCATGAGATAGTTGCTACACGAGACCGTCTTGCTATGATATGGTCTCCACAAAAGGAAGGGATATGACACTAGAATGAAACCATCTCAGTGTGATACAATCCCTAAAATCACAACAAAAATTTAAAAATTTTAAAAAATTCAAAAATTAAAAAAAAAGCACACAAAAGCACCAAAAGTAGAAATATGAATTAACAACTTACCTACCCATAACCCACCAACTTTTTAATTTGCCTAACTATCCATTTTGCTCATCCTGTCCCATTCATTTTCTTTTAATTTAGTTTAGTTCATTTTACTTTTAAAGAAAAATTTGGATTTTTGTCCTTACTTTTCTTGCAATGGCTCCTTCGCTCATCGAAGTGCAAGAGAGTTCCATTGTAGCAGTCGATGGGTGTTTTGGCAATGATATAATTCAAAAACTAAGCTATCCTTCTCCCTATATCACTCTCATCTCATCTTGCATAGTGAAAATGACCCATTTTCTAGATTCTATCCTTCTCCCTATCTCACTCTCATCTCATCTCGCATAGTGAAAATGACCCATTTTCTAGATTTTTAGCTATTTATAATTTTTAGCGGCTGAGACTGTTCAAGATGATCATGTGGTGCCATGCGGTCATCCGAGATGATCATGAATTTGCAAAAAAACAACCAAATGAAACCATCTTGGGTCAATACAGTCTCAAAAATTGTACTTTTTCAAAAGCAATCATGCTAACAGTCTCATTCTTGTCAAGCACTTCATCACTATCATCAAATTTTTATCTCCTCCATTGACTTATCGCTCGAGGGGGTAGTCAATAACAACAAAATCTACATTTCAAAATCAAGTCAACAATCAAACACTCAAAAATAGAAATTATGTTCATTCAAGAATCATTGCCAAAGACTATCATACGCCCTTTTTGTTGGGGTAAACAAAAAGAAAAAATTCAAATCAAACAAACTCTTGGTATGTATAAAACCTAAAGAGTATACTAAATATTGTCTACCCTTGGCTAAAGGATTACCAAGATTAAATAAAATTCATCAATGTGTTGGAAGCAATGATTCAAATATGTGCACCATTTTTATGATTGGGGCATCTCACATTAACTTTTTCAACTTAACATCATCCATCATCAACTCAACCATTTTAGGTTATTTATTTTTGCTCTGCATTGTGCTTAGGCACAAATCATTTCAAAAAGGGGAATTTGTAGATACCTAAAATACATAATCACAAGGAGACTCTCCAAAAGACCTCCTTCTAACCCATCTAACCCACCTAAGATATCCTTAGGTTTATATGGTGTCTTTTCCCAACAAAAGGGTACTTTACCCCATGGGAAGCATGATCGTCTCACCCACTATGATCTCCAAGTCAATATCATCTCGATGCAAGATGATCACACCCACACAAAAATAAAGAAAATAATAAATCAAGAAGTAAATTACCTATTAGTGTGATGGTTGATTTTTTATCGATGCCAGATGACTTATAGGTAACAAATATTCCCTTGTAGTTTGCTACAAATTGACAATCAGACAACCCTTAATTACTACTTGGCCCTTTTGGTTGCATTTTTAGAGCAATGAAGTGTTGCCAAATCTTTCCATGCTTTCTTGTTTCTTACACCATGCTGCCAAATTGCCACATGATATTCAAATTTGCTTCCTACATCCTCATTTGATTGTTATTGTAGATCCAAATCATTCGGTTTCACTCATTCACTTGTAGAGTCACCTCACAATTCATCGATAAAACCAAATTGCATCATCCAAAATTGCCCAAACCTCATTTTCAATAGTTGCAGGTTTACAATAATGATTGTATCACCCTAAGATGATCCATAAACGGAGACCATCTCTCTCAAGATAATCCCATCCAAGTGATCACTTTTCACATTTTTATGCATCTAAGCTCAAATTTACATGTTGCATGTCCATTTTATCATTAGATCTTTCCATCCATGCATTTTATCTTCTACAGTAGCATATATTTCTATCATTTCATGCACGCATCTGCTTTTTATTTTGCTTTGTATATCTTGATCAAATATGGGTTCAAATTTAGTGGGCCCTATATATGCTATTGATCTACTTCTATTTCATTGTGTGCAGGTTATAGGATCAGGTATTGCAAAATATTTTAGATTCCACTTTCACGTGTGGTTGTTGAAAACCCGCTCTCCAAAAATTGTTGCTAGCGTGAGAACATTTCAGAGTGCACCTAAGAAAATTTTGTTTGATGAAAAAGGATATCATGATCCTTATTGTAATATTGTATCATCAATAAAATCCCTAAAGGGATTCATTGTAACACATTTTAAAATATATCAATACAATTTAATATAGCTAGATTTATTGCCATTTGGTCTCTTTTGCATCGTGATTACACTTGTTTCGTTTCCTTTATCTGTTTATGATGTATGTTTTCATGCTTTCATATTATATCAAGCTTTAGGTACTAAGTTCAACATCAATTCTATTTACCATCCTAAAATAGATGGTCAAAATGAAAGGGTGAATTAGTTCCTTAAAGATATGTTGTGCATATAATGTATAGACCAACACACCAAATGGGAGGACTATCTATACCTAGTTGAGTTTGCTTACAATAATAGTTATCATGCTTCACTAGGTATGGCCCCATTTTAAGCCCTGTATGGGATAAGGTGCAAGAATCCTCTATCTTAGGATAATCTAGAGGATCGAGTAGTGATCAGGCTGGATACTATAAAGGATATGGAGGAATAGCTAAAAAGAATTTACCAAAAGCTCAAAGAAGCCTCAGATCACCAAAAAAGCTATGTGGATCTCAAGAGGACATCGAGGGAATTATTTGTAGGAGATAAAGTCTTCTTAAGGATGAAACCTTCCAAAAGATCCATTAAATATTTTAAACTTGACCCTAGATTTATGGGACCATTTGAGATTATAGGCAAAATAAGTCCTATTGCCTATAGGCTTGCTCTACCACCCAGTTTGTCAAATATCAACGATACCTTCCATGTGTCCTTCAGGAAATACATTGTTGATCCTACTCACATTTGGAGTATTTCTAACTTTTATATTTCAAACCTCCTGCACATTGAGGTCCATCCAGTCAAAATACTTGATTTCAAAACAAAGAGTTTAATGGAAATAAATATTGATCAATGTAAGGTCCAATGGGACCAATACTCAAATAGAAATGCCACATGGGAGAATGTGGATGACATGAAGAAATAGTTTCCTTTTATTTTTGTATGAACATAAATATTTTTGGATTGTTGTATGGATTTATGAATGTAAATATGAAATACTATGTGGAGTTGCTTACATGAACATATTTGATTGTTGTATGGATATATAAATGAATATATATGTGAAATGTTGTCTGGAGTTGCATTAAAACACAGGAACTGTGTTCATTTATAGTGGGGGAGAATATAAAAATCCTCCTAGCATGACTATTGTGTGATTTATGTATAGAGAGATTGATGAGCTATACTTTGATTTTTACTCATAAAATGTGGTATTGCTGATGATTTTTGTGATTGCAAGACCAAGTACACTCCTTCGATGGGCAGATAAAGGTCGATCGAAAAAGGTAATATGGGAAATGATGGCGGTGTGAAATATCACCATGTCTCATGAGTACATGGAAGCTCATAAATTACATTCATGTAGATGCATCTTGAATTTTTGATTTGCATTGTGTGTATGCATGGTTTTGACTATATGTTTATTGTGATGAAAATGATAAATATTTTTACCTTCGATGACAAAGAAAGTGCCAAGGCATGGGAGCCATTCTCCTCTGGCAGATGGAAACAATATATTTCCAGTATGGGAAGAAAAATTAGAGGCATAGAATGATTTGATTTGATTTGATATTTAAATATAATTGTTTTATGACTTTATTTAATTATAATTTAACACTTAATTAAAATAAATTTTATTAAAATATGAAATAATTCGATAATTAAATAAAATAAAAATCTTTTATTTGAGTATGCATTTTATTATACTAGCTATAAGCATACATGATATATTATTTATAGTCCGTTATAGCTTCACCACCACTTGGCAGAATTTGGTGTGGGATTAAGGTGGAGATGTGCATGTTAGTCTAGGTGTTAAGTTATCTCTATCATAATTTTTGAAGAACACAAGCTTATACTAAGAGGGGGGTGAACAGTATAACATCAAAACTTTTACTTTTCTTTTCAAATGATAACAAAAATAATATAAATGTAGTAAATAAAACAATGCATAAATTATCACACACATGAAAGACACAAATTTAACGTGGTTCACCCAATTGGGGCAATGTCCATGAAGAATTTTTTTTATAAATTTTCTTAACCAATATCTTTGGAACCAATTCCCTATTACAATGTTTATGGGTACAAACCCAAAGGAGATACCAATCCCCTATGCTCAATTTTATGGAACTCTATCCATAGGAGACACCAATCCCATTTATTCAATTCGTGGAACTCTATCCATAGGAGACCTCGACCCCCTCTACTCTACACTGCTTCAAGCCTTTGTACAAGGCTTGATCAATTCTACTACAAACATTGCTCTCAAATCTAATCATATCTACTCCAAGTATACACACAAGACTTGCTCAAATCTGCTCAAAGTATACACACAAGACTTACTCAAATCTGCTCACCTGCTCAATTCTACTCCAAGACTACACAAAAGGCTTACTCAATTCTGCTCAAAAACCTTCTCTAATTTGCTCATAAGGCCTACACAATCCAATAATTATAACCTACTTAAATCACCACTCAAACCTGATCATAAAGCATGCTCAATCCAGCTCTTAATACATTCTTAAATTACTGCTCAAACCTACTCATAAATCATGCTCAATCTAGCTCTTAAAACCTACTTTAATCACTGCTCAAACCTACTCTTAAAGCATGCTCAATTTAAATCTTAATAACTTCTCAAATCACTACTCAAACCTGATCATAAATCATGCTCAATCCAAATTTTAAAACCTACTTAAATCACTACTCAAACCTCCTCATAAATCATGTTCAATCCAACTCTTAATACCTACTCAAATCACTGCTCAAACCTACCCATTAATCATGCTCAATCCAACTCTTAAAACCTACTTAAATCACTGCTCAAACAACTTGCACAAATCTGCCTCAAACTCTACTTAAATATGTTTAATACTCTGCTCAAATATGCTCATAAGCCTGCTCAATTCTACTCATGAACCTACTCAAAACTGCTCATGAACCTACTCAAATTTGCTCATAACATTCCCATTTCTTGCATGCAAACAATGCTCATATATACCCAAAACCAATCATATACAATATGCAAATTTACTTCACAAATATGATATTTAACCCTTGCACATTCATTCAAAGCAATGTATAAGTTTGCTCACAAAATTGACTTACAATATTTGCACATTCAATTCCAATTTCATTCAACACTAATGCACATCAATTTTGCTTTCAAACCCTAGCACATATATTTTCAATTTTCAATCAAAGAAATGCACATAAAATTAATCCTTATATCTCCACCTTAAAATATTCCTTTCAAAAAATCCACCTTGAGAAGGAGTTAAAATACTATACCTCTAAAATATTCCTTGATGAAGATGTGCCCTCAAAAAACAATCTAAGAATAATCTTCTTTCTTTTACTGCTAGAAAAATTTAGCAAATTTTTCTTTTCAAATCATCCACAAAAAGTCTTTCAAAGATGTCCACAACAAATCTGAAAATAATACCTTGTTCCCCCTTTTTAATTTCTCACAATAAATATTTCAAAAACCTTTGCAATTTTCTTTTTCTACAAGACAAAATTACAATTAAATATAAAGCATATCACACCTTATCTCTCCTCTTTAACACACAACAATTACAAATATCAAATAGTCCACTCTACAACTCATTACTCCTATTCTAAAATAATTATACACATAAACCTTTGCCCTTACAAATACCAAATAATCCACACTACACCTTATTACTCCTATTCTAAAATAATCATGCACATAAACCTTTACCCATAAAAACTTTTCCCTTAATAATTAAATCAATGAATCCAGCAATTATTTCTTTGTCAAAGTAATCAATCAAGTCCAACGAACATGATGATCATGATTTCCTTTGCAATTTAAAACTTATTCAAAATCTTTCATACCTCAACCAAGCACACAGGAGTTGAAATCACAACCTCTGCCTGTGCAGTGCCCTAGCAATAGCTAGGAATCCAGCTGGGCTACCCAAGCAGGTGAGATCTACAATGCACATGCACACCCAAATATCCTCTTCGTTGTTTCACTACCAAATGAACTACGTCTCTGCCAAGAAAAAACACCTCTACGATATTTGACCCTACAACCACTGGTTCGACAACACCTTAGTGCCAGCTAGATGACCAGCTGGACTAGCCACCTGTTGGAACAAAATCTGCCTTCGGTTAATAGTGTTGCGCCTTAGACTTTGCCAACATTGAATAGACAGACCTTGCTTGAGATCATCTGTCTAATCTCCAGAGAAGGCTGGTTCCTTTGAGTTTTTTAGAGGAAAGGGAAACAAGAGATAAGGGAAATATAGCCGAAGCTAGAACTTTTCTCACGGTACAGATTAGACAACAACTAAAAAATGATGATGCAGATTACTATCTTCAGAGTTTCTTTATATCTTCCTATAGAAAACATGAATTCCTGAGTGCGATTTTAAATGTTCGTCTAAATACATGTAAATATCTTTAATATTCAACTCTAGAGATAAGGTTTATACATGCACAGTTCAGATTTCAGAACAGATACATTATAAAACTTAAAATGAATAAAAGTTAAAAACCAGATACATACACTCGCATACAAAATTTCAGAAGCCAGAGGAAGAATATCTCTTATTGCTTGTAATCCAGTAACATGTACATCAAGTCTGTAAACGTCCAAGAGCCGACCCTTTTCATGATCGACTCACTCCTATTTATACCCTAAAAAGAGTATCTTCTACTATGTACATTTAATTTCCTCAATCAATTACAAGTAATTATCTACAGTTTCTAAGAATATACAATGGATTTCCCGTAGATTAGATAGATTTCCTTCTAGCTAAATTTAGATGAGCCTGTTATTCTGCAATCATCCAGCGGACCTGCCATGTTATAATCAACTGACCATTCTTCAAAAATCAGCACATGATGTCAGTGCATGCCCCAGTTGCCAAAAATATACTTCTATTTCTCTACTATTAATTACATTCTACCTTACTTCTTTTTTTTTAGAAAACAACATGTCCGAAATTGACACTCTTGTTTCTCTACTTGTCTGCCCTTCTTGAGTCATAAAAATGCAACATGTCACGAAATCGTGACATTTCTATGTCTTCAGCCTGATTCTTCTTTTTGCATCACAAAAATTGACCATGTCACGAAATCGTGACACTTCCACCTCCTTAGCTCTTTGTCTTGGTTTTGACCGAAAACGTGACATGTCATGAAATCATGACACTTCCACCTCCTTGCTCTCTCTTGTTGCTTTTGGCCGTGAAAAAGGGACATGTCGCGAAATCGTGACACTTTTAGTCTCTTTAGCAGTTTTGCTATTCTTCTAGCGAAAATAAGCCATGTCGCAAAATCGTGACATTCTCCCTGACTTCTACCCTTTTATTGATGGACTTGGCAAAAATGGGCAACGTCGCGAAATCGTGACTTTTTCCTCTGCTTTCCCTCTTTGCTATTTTTTGCCACGAAAACTCGACATGTCGCGAAATCGTGACACTTTTCTTCCTTAGTGTATTTTGCTTTTTCTTTGTTCTTTAGCATATGGGCTACTTCGGTCTTCTTTGAAAATATGCAAAAAAGGTGCATCAGCCATTTTTTGTAGTTAGTCACTTTTTGACTAACATTCTTGGCGCCTTTCAGGGGATTTTTTGCTCGCAAAAATAAATAGAAACCAGGCCTTCATCCATTGGGAAACGGAGTCACCAACACAGTTGCTGAAAGTAAAATTTCAAGTGAAAAAGCAAAGATAAAAGAAAAAGAATGCACTTTGGAATATAAGTGATCTTTACCTTATCAAAACATTTTTCTACCGCTTAGTGACTTAACTTTTTTTGAGGAACATAAAAGATTCAATTCTGAGAGCTGGTCCCAGCTCTGGCTGCTAGTTTCTGACCCTGATGTTTAGATCTTCTGATTTTGTCCATTGTTGTAATTACCTCTTGATAAGTTTTGCAAACTCGGTTCCAGTATTCATCTTCTAAATCAGAAGAATCAATGAAAAGTTGATATACATACTGCAACTCCTCCACTTTATCATAAGAAATGATCTTTTGCCTTAAAATTAGTTCTTGTAAATAGGCTTTAATCTGTGTCAGCCTCTGGATCATCTCCATGACCTGTGTTTCTTCTATAGGTTCCTGCCCGTCGTCTATGTCTGTTTCATCCTCAACAAAAGCTTTTATTGATGCTGAAAGGACCTCTTCCTTCAACACTTTTGAACCATCATCCCAGAGGTAAGGAAGCCCATTATGGATAGCCAAATCAAGGTTTTGGAGCAACCCTTTCGCTTCATCTTCAAGCTCCTGCAGAAACTTATTTCCCTGTGCTATCAATTTAAACTTTCTAAAGAAGTTCTTTGCTACGATTTTAGCTTGAGACCAGGCTTCGCTTCTGAGCTTGGCTTCCATGCTTCCTGGCATCTTTTTTGACAAAATCTGAATTTTAGTAGTTGCATCTTCTCTTTTCAATAAAAATGCTTCGACAGCTCCAAATTCCTATTTTACTACTTCAGTAGTTTCCTTTACTTTAGCTAAATACAATAATAAAGGTCTAGCCTTTAATACTAAAGATAACAAATCTTTTAACAATTCTTTCCTCATTTTCTTTACTTTATCCTTTGAAAATCTGGAAGGAGCATTTTGTTGTTCTACCAACTGTTGTTGTAGTTGTTGTATCTGTGTATTCAATGCCTGAATCTGAGCTTCTACCACACTCAACTTTTCTTTACATTTTGCCACTTCACTGGCAGCAGCACTGAATTTACCCTCCCATTTTTTAGCTTCCAGAGTAAGAGCCTTCTCTGCTATTTTTTGTTCTTTCACCACAGTCTCTAATTCCTTCCTCTTCTCCTTTTCCTTTAAAAACATTTCTTGATAATGTCCTCCCTGTAAGTATATGGTCCCAAAATGTGCTTGGGCTTTCACCCACTCATCTTGCATAGGCAGTTGAGATATATCTTCATTTATCTCTTCTGCTTGGTAATCTTCCACAATCATTTCTCCCTTTGATTTCTTAGTAATAGGAGTTAACTTCAACTTCTTCCTCTGCATACTAGCTGGGTCTAAAGCAATGATTTCTCTTACAGTAGCCGGTGCTTTAGAATCCTCAGCTGAATGTGAAGTCCACCAATCTAAAGCATTCCTGCTTACTTTTTTTAGATTTTCAATCTTGGCCATGGTGGAGTGTGACTCAGTCCCTTGAGAAGTTGTAACTCCAGCCATCGGGATGTCAATGTTGGGGAGAAAAGGAATGGGAGCAACTACGGATCCAACATTTAGCAGATTCTGGGAAGATGTTGCCATTTCTGGGAGAACAAG
Source organism: Wollemia nobilis (assembly GCA_028583015.1). NCBI lineage: Eukaryota > Viridiplantae > Streptophyta > Pinopsida > Araucariales > Araucariaceae > Wollemia > Wollemia nobilis. Next base: position 16,647,723 of record JAQPPZ010015100.1, read on the forward strand.
GTAATTTTTTGGCAAGAACATTATACTTTTGTTGATTTTAGAAAAGGAGGGAGAATTACAATGGGAATGAGTAGGAGAATGAGAAGAAGAAAGTAAAGAAAACATACCTATTTTCGGTTGGATTTGTTGTTGGTGTTCTTCTTCTTCTTCATGTTCACTGACGATCATTTCTTCACTCTGCGCTTTGTCTTTATCAAGAGTTTTATTTCCCTCATCACTTTCATCCAAGTTTATAATCTGTTTCTCCTGCTGTTGTCCTACCGTCAGGATTTCTTTTTTAACCGAAATTTGTTTTTTATTTTCACTATTTTGGCTCTCTTGAGCCGAACTGGGTGGGCCGCGTGAGACTTCCTTCTGTGAATTTTCATGCTCAACTTCCTGAGCATCTGCATCAGTGTTTTCTTCAGTCATATGGTCTTGTTCACCTTCTTGAGTCCTTTTCCCCGAGTTGTCTCTTGTATCTTGAGGCTCTTGATCACTAGAAGAAGTTTGAATAATATTCTTGTCTTTTCTTCTATCAGCCATCATTTTCAATTTTCTCATTCTTTCTGCTACGGGTTCATCAGATTCTGTACCCGAGTCTGAAGGTGGAACAAATTTTACAATTCTTGAGGAATGATGTCTTGACGTCAGAGTATCTGCCCCAAGTGCTAGACGCTTCTCTCTTTTTGTTACTAGAATAGGTTCAACTCTCCCCTGTCCTTCTTTGCCCAACCCTTTTCCATCATAACCCATTTTCAACATCATCTGGGCGGCCTTCGAACTATAAGTCTTTCCTTGCTCTTCAGTAAAAACCTCTTCTATTGATCTTTTCCTAGATGTCCTAGGTTTGGTCTGAACAAGGGGAAGATTCTGAGCCTCTGCAATTTCTTTTCCTTTACCAGCTTCGGGCTGCTGGGATTCCTCAGGTGGCTGGGATACTTCAGGTTGCTGAGATACTTCGGGAGTAGAAGAATGACTACCTCCTATGCTTGGAGGGATTCTAACAGGGAAACTTCCTCCCTAGGAGTCATGGTTTTCATTATACCGAGGTTCGAACAGATTGTCATTTTTGGTGGGGTATCTCGATGAAATCGAATTTGTCTAGACTCTCATTACCCACCATTCCCAAATTTTAGCCACATCCCAATCTGGCCTATTCTTCTGAATCCTGGTGATTTTACCTTCCGTCAATTGATGAGCTTTTATATTTTCTGGGTCAAATTGAACAATTACTTCGTAAAAATCATGCCAAGGAGGCAAAGGCTCCATATTTTCTATGTGCCACTCCAGGGGTTCATCTTCTGTGTTATTTCTATTTTCTTCAACATCATCTCTGACTTTAACATGAAATTATTTAATCTATGTTTTATTCAAAATGGATTGTCTCTCAGCAAATCTGTTCATGGGATCATATTTCCATCTTTGCGGAATCTCAATAAGCCCCAATTTTCTCAAATACTCTGCTATCTATTCATTTTGCCCCTTTCTTGAAATAGTAATTCCTTCAAAACTAAAAGGCATATTACAGGTACCGGTTTTCCCAATTCCAGTCCCGAATTTGACATTAATGCTTTCTGTTTGCCTAACATATTCTAAGGCAAAGACTTTGTCAGTCACATAATGAGGAAGTAAAAAGGGTTTGTCTGTAAACCCATACAATCTGATGCATACTCCTTGTGTTAGAATAAACCAATCCCCCTCCTCTGCAAACTTGGTTTGCAATACCTTTTCCGCTTTGGGGGTCAATCTTGTTATTTGTCCATACATGATTTTTAGCGCAGGGCCCAAAAATTCCCTATTGAAATCATAATATGACTCGGATTTGTATAACACATTGGTCCATTCATACACTGGTAAGATTTCTCCCTTCTCATTCTTATCATTTTTTGAAATGAAAGCTAACTCTTGAGACATAAAGTAAAAGAATAACCACACCAAATATGAAGTGTATCTGAATGAAAACTGGGTTCCAGCCTTCAATGCCGCCAAACCCTCATGAATTTCTGCACTTAAAAACTCAGGCCAGTCAAAGAAAATAGGTTTCACACTCCTGCTCATAACAGCCGAATCGTACATTCTAGGGTTCGACAAACATTCTACTACAGCCACCTGCCACTTCTGAACCTTTTCATCATTTTTTAGTCCAACAATCATGGCCAGGATGGAATATAGTTCAGGATTTTTAAAAGTTGCCATGTCAATTGGGGGTTCTGGTGGATTTACCCCTTCTGGAAGATCTTTTATCTGAGTGGCTAGGAAACCCTTCACCTTTTTGGACGAGCCAAAATATGTAGCCTATTCTAAGGGGTCAAAATTCTTAGGTTCTAAGAAAGGGACATGGCCCGCAGCAAAAGCAGAAACAAAAGCATCTTTGGACAGAGAAAACAGAACCTTCCCTAAAAAATCTCTAACCTTTCTCTCCTTTTCATCATAGAAATTTGCAATTGCCCTTACCAATTATGGGTAGGGATGAACAGGAATATATACATACCAGTACAAGAAAGAATGGTATGCAAACATTGAAGGAGAAGACGCAGAAACCCCAGTCGCTACCCGGTTCTTTATATTGCTTCGAATCTCCATCGGGTCCTTCCATGTTATTATTGTATCTGCAATTCGAGAGTCTCTGTCAATAAAACCAGCATTGTTCTCCTCCCTTATTTTTACTACCAAAGTAGTCAGGGGTGATGAGGTAGATGCTACCTGGTTCTTCGCCTTCTTAGGGGCCATTATGAATTATCAGGTACACAGACTTTGAACTTCTTCTGATTGCTTCACAACTCCTTCCTCACTATGCTATAGTGTGGTGGTATAAAAGTGGCTGGCAAGATTTTTGGCTTTTCAAGCGTTACAGAGATAGTTCCTCACTTCTTTTTCTTCTTCAGGAGTTTCAGCAAGTTTGCAAATGGCGAAATGCCTTTCCAAATCCTTGAATTTAATTTTATGTAGCTTGAGAGGACATGCAAAATTAATGCATTAAATGACGGTTGGTCGATTTGATTCGTCCATATTTCTTTGGTTTCCGTTCTCGCCACCTTCCTTAGGAAACTCCTAAAAATGCTCGTTGGCTCATTAAAAACCCACTTGGGGACTGGGAATTATCCCATGCCAAAAAAGATGCTACCTGACAGATTAATTATCTTCTTCCACTGAACCCCGGGCACGTGGTTGCTTAGAAACATTCGGTGGTGGATCTTTAGAAATATTTTGAGAAGCACACATAACATATTTCAAAACATTCTTTTACTCATTCCCTCTTGCCGACTCTCAGGCGACCACGCGGCAGCTCCAGATTTGAAAATGCAAAATAACAAGGGCGGACTTTTCCCTCCAGATTTTATTCAAAATGTCGGACTCTGATAGTCCTCAAAAATGATTCTTATTAGGCCGCGAAAAGGGAATATTTACAAAACTCAAAACTTATAATATACTGTACATATAATGGTGATCTGTCCCTTTTACTGGAAATATAATTTTAGGTGAAATGCATTCACCGTGATGGGTAGAACCCATCCATATTGATCTTTTAACTGGAAGGCATTGAATTGCTTTTCTGAAATAATTTCAAATGGCCCCTCCTAGAACGCGTCAAACTTGTCATGATGTCCTGGTTTCGCTTTCTTGACATTCCATTTTAACACCAGGTCACCTATTTTGAATTTCCTGAAAGTGGTTTTCTTATCGAACCACCCGACTGTTTTCAACATATGTTTTTGATGATGATTGTAGGCCTGTTCCCTAGACTCTTCTAGCTGCAGAAGTTGCATCAGTCGGGCATCCATTGGATGGCCTTCATCTTCATTAACTTGGTTTAGCAATTTCAACGTGGGTATCTCCATATGAATCGGCAAAACAACCTCTTTGCCATAAACCAAAGCATATGGTGATGTATTGATTGATTTCTTGATTGAAATTTTGTCGGCCCACAGGGCCTGATTCAGGAGTGAGTGCCAGTTCTTCTTATTATCCTCTAATGTTCTTTTCAGGATTCTTAAAATATTCTTATTAGTAGACTCGGCTAATCCATTACCTTGTGGGTAATAATTAGAGGAAGTCTTCAGGTAAATTCCATATCGACTGGCAAATTCGATCATCTTTGCACTAGTGAAAGGAGATCCGTTGTCTGTAATCAAAGAGTCTGGTATGCCAAACCTTGTGATTAGACTCTCGACAAATTCTATCACCACTTTCGAATCAGCTTTCTTTGTGGGTACTGCTTCTGCCCACTTAGTGAAGTAGTCCATGGCAGTGAGAATGTATTTGTGGCCTGATGATGAATTTGGCTCTATTATACCTACGAAATCCAACCCCCACTACTAGAACGGTTCCTCGACTTGAATAGCTTTTAAGGGCATAGGCGCATTCCTGTTCCTCCCCACATACCTCTGACACTGTTCGCACCTCTGGGTCACTTTGTATGCATCTAGGAAGATGGAAGGCCAATAACATCCAGCTCTAAGGATCTTCAAAGTTGTGGTTCGGCCTGCATAATGTCCCCCTGAGAGACCCCCATGAAATTCATCTAACACTTTCTGCTTTTCATTATCGGGAATGCATTTCAACAATACACCATCGATATTAACCTTGTACAACCCTTCTGTTCGAAGGGTATATTTTAATGCTTGGGTTCTGAATCTCCTTCTCTGGGAAGCATTCATATCTTCAGGGCATGACCCAGTCTGAAAGTACCTCACAAAGTCATCGATCCAACCTGAACTTACTCTGTCTTGATGTTGCTCAGTGTTTGCCATGACGGGGTGGCTCTCCCCATATCCACTTGCAGCTTGCTTGGCCAATTCCTGGCACAAAGCTCTCCCTCTGACTATTTTAGTAGGATGTATTTCTACATCATACTCTTGGATGCGAGTCACCCATCCAACTCTTTTTTCACCCAGTTCTCCTTGAATTATGAAGTTCCTTACATCGGGATGAATAACATAAACCATCGTCCGACTCTGGGATAAGAAGTGTTTTAGCTTATTCAAGGATTTCATAATTGCATATACTTGTTTTTCTATGAAGTTGTACCTTTCCTCGTGTTTGTGCATGGTGGAACTCAGAAAGGCTATGGGTCTTTCTTCATCATCCGCTCCTTTCTGAGTGAGAACTGCAGCATAACTATCTTGTTCTCCGACAGCATATAGTATGAAACCTCGAGAATAGTCAGGGTTAACTAGCATAGGAGCTTGAGCGATGGCTTCTAGAATTTTTTGGAAAGCTTCTTTCCTTGGCTCTATCCATTTGAAAGGAGCATCCTTTTTCAATAATTCAGTCATTGGTTTAACTGTATGGGCAAAGTCTGCAATGAATTTTCTGACGAAATTTATTTGCCCAAAGAAGGACTGCAAACCTTTCTTGTTAACTGGAAGCGACAACTCAAGAAGTGCCTTCACTCTATCAGGGTCAATTGAAAGCCCAACTTTAGAAATAACATGCCCAAGGAGTATTCCTTCTTCCACAACAAAAATAGACTTTTTAGGATTTAATGATATTCCAAATTCTCTACATTTCTCAAATACTTGTCGCAGATGAGTGGCATGGTCTTTTTGTTGTGAGAAAATACAGTCATGTCATCTAAATAGATGACAATAATTTTGTTTGCAAGCTCCCCAAAAGCTACGTCCATGGCTCTTTGAAAAGTTGCTCCTGCGTTAGATAATCCAAAGGGCATCCTTTGGTATGCAAATGTTCCCCACTTAGTGGTGAATGCAGTCTTATATTGATCTTCATTTCTCACCCAAACTTGATTGTAACCAGAGAAGCCATCTAACAGAGAAAACCTTTCTGCTCCTGCCACAGTATGAAGGATTGGGTCAATCTGGGGTAAAGGATAGTGATCTTTTAAAGAGGCTCTGTTCAAATTTCTGAAATCGATGCATAGTCTTATTTCTCCATTTTTCTTGCGAATTGGGACCAAATTTGCCACCCAGGTAGAGTGCTTGATTGGGTATACTATCTTAGCCTGTAGGAGTTTTAACAACTCCTATTTCATTAAGGCTTCAATTTTAGGATTCATAGGCCTCTGCTTCTGCCTAAAAGGTTTAGCTCCTTCCTCTAGTTCGATGGTATGTTGAATGACCTCTTTCCTATACACTTTTAGATCACTATAAGTCTAGGCTATTATATCCGGATACTCTCTACATAACCATTTTATTTTCTCTAGTTCTACTTTTGTACAATCGGTCCCTACTTTGATCATCTTGCTCGGTTCTAGTTCTACTTCTTTATACCGACGTTCATCTACCTTGATCCTTCGACCTACAACTCTGTCGCTATTGTCAAAAAGGCTCTCCAGGGTGATCAATCCCCTGGGGATATGATTGTTTTTTAGTTGAATAAGGCTCTCTTCGTCCTCTTCTTGTAACGCTCTATCTGTAGAGCAATTCATCTCATGAATCAAAAAATCTAGGATCTGCTCATCATTCTCAAATACTTGCCAAAAAATGTCCTTGTCGGGCACAGAAGGCCTGTATATAAGTCTGACTATTTTAGACTTCTGAATAACATTACTGACTGGGCAAAAATTGGATCCTACTGACGCTAACAGGTCTGCATGTGTGTTCTTCTCTCTGGAAATGGATTTCATGTTTAGTGCTTCAAAATTTTCCAATAGATCCAACACTTTGTTTTTGTAAGCCCTTAGGTAATGTTGCTTACAAATGCATTTGCCAGTAACTTGTTTAACAATCAGCTCTGAATCTCCATAGATCAGTAGCTATTTTGCACCTAGTTTTTTAGCTTTCCTAAGTCCCAAACACAAAGCTTCGTATTCAGCTACGTTATTGGTGCAACTCCATGTCAACCTATATGAAAAGACTTTTTCTTTTCTAGTAGGTGAAATCAGAACAATTCCAGCTCCTACTCCATTTTTGCACCTTGACCCATCAAAGTACAATTTCCATAACTGGTTGGCCGAATCACCTATTTTAGGGACAACAACAGGGAGATTTTTTGGTTTCTCAATGGAATAGCTTCCCATTTTTGTCTCTACCATAGCATTGAAGTTCTTCATTGAAAACTGATCCTCAGATTGGAGTTCCTCCAGGGTTTCTTCCATTAAATCGATATTTTCCAATTCCTCAGACATCATGTTGACGGTGGTTGTTTCCTCCAGTATTTCTACGTGAAAAGTAGATGGTTTTTCATTGTAGATCTTGACTCTTTTACCTTTGAAAGGTACCTCCAAATGAGAATAATCTAGAGACAGATAACCACCCATTTTGGCCGTGAACTCTCTGGATAAACACATACCGAAATATGGTTCTAAGTCTACAACGACTACCTCTTGTATGACGACTACTTCTAGTATTCTATGGAGTTGAATAGGGATATCTTTGATCACCCCGATAGATTTTACTAGAGTACCATCTAATTGCAACACACCAAGATGACTCCGAGTATATTCCATCCCCATTATGTCACATACGACTTTCGACATCACCGTAGTTGTGGCCCCTGAATCAATCATGCAATTGTGAACTATCCACCCCTCCATTTGCAAAGATAGATAGAATGGGGGCAGTCTATTTTTCCCAGAGGTTGACATAACATTTGCTTGTATAACATTTGAGAAGGAGGTATCATTCTTTAAATTTAGGGATTCTTGGAGGAGGTCAATCTGACCAGGAATTTGCAGTGCATCATACATGCTTATTTTGGAAGGAGTCCTCTTCATTTCTTCTGCAATGTTGAACGAAAGGGTTGCAGCTGGGGATACCTCAACACTTTTCTCCTTTCCACTAGTCGATGCGTCATATCTGTCTCTATAGACCTGCGTGGCTTCTGTTCTTTGTCTTTTTGTCAATGAAGGAAATCTGAGTCTTTCCTTCGCTTGCTCTTGAGTCTCGCTCCCTTTTCTAGGAGGAAATTATTTTCTTGGTGTAGTCGTAGAAGTCTGAGGAGGGTCAGAACGTCCTTTCTCATTAGACTAGTTTTTCTATGGAGTCGCCCTAGGGGCAGGAGGAAAACTTAGTGGTTGGAGTTCCTTAGGGTCGACTTGTAATGACTTTTTTCTTGATCTTGTCAGGATTGAGACTTGTTCCATGGATGGCATTGCCAAATTGTGGTGGACTTCTCTGATTATGTTCACTTGTCCCTTGCCGATTTCTTTGGCTCTCTCATTAATAACCGCTTGCACATGATGTTGATGAATCATGCATGAATCTTCTCCATGAGGATCATTGCAAGTGGTACACCAGTAATCAGAATTAGTGGGTTCTCCATTATCTCCTGTCTCATTCGCATACACAACATTTTTTCTATCTTGCCCTCTACCACTCGTTGAAGCACCATATTTTTGTATCTGTGGAAATCTTCTTGCTTGGAGATTCCGTTCAACTTCCCTCTTTTTCATGGATGCCATTTCATTTGACAATGTTTTCATTGTATCAATTATGGTCGTGTATTGGTCATTCGGGGAGCTGATGCAAGGGGTGGGGCTGGTAATGCAAGGAGTGTAGGAGGTGCGGCTATAGCTGGGAGAGCCTGCATTGATGGGAGTACAGGCAGTTTAGAAATTGATGCTTGGGAAAGTTTTGGTACAATTGGCAATAGACTCTTTGATGGATATTTCTTTGTAGCGATGAGATCAGCTTCGCCCTTTGCTGCCTCTAGATAGATCTCAGGAAAAGTGGTTACGTGGGATTGCCTTATTATCATACTGAGATCTGAATCAAAAGCCCTTAAATAATAGCATATAGCTTGTTCTTCCATGGGTTTTATGCCCTGAGGTACTCTATCACGAGTTCTAGTAAATCTGATGTTGAAATCCTGGATTTCTTCTTGTGGATGCCTCTCAATGATAGTGAATTGATTCAACAATGTGAAAGGATCCGCATGTATATTAAATTCATCGACCAGACGGTCGGCAAGCACTGCCCAAGAAGTAATGGATCCAGTGGGAAGCGCTCTGTACCAATAGAGCATCTTTCCTTTCAAAGATATAACCAGCAATCTGACCATTACATCTTCCTGAGTGATATTGTAAATAGATGCTAGCGATGATACATCTAAATAGTGCTCATCTATTGTTTTTCCTATTTCATCAAAAGTCGGAAATGCTTTTAGTGCAGCTTGTGGAATTTGGTTTTGTGCTCCCAAGTTCAAAGGACCAGTTTGATTCCACACAAGATGCGTTGAGATAGGGGCAGCTGCCATGGTTGCTAAAGGAGTTACAACTACTATAGGATTGCTTGCAGATGCTCCTACAATGGGTGTTAAAGAGGTGCTAATGGTGCCAGGTGGATTTGATCATGCGGCTAGCATAGGGTGTGCCTTTAGGCTTTCGAGATGTAGCTCAAAGAACTCGATGGGTTCTTCAGAGTTTCTAGCTCGGGATCTGGTTATCATATGGCTATATAACCAAAAAAATTTAGACAAGGTCTTTCTTTTATGGTCTAAATTTTATTGCAACGGAGTCGCCAGGTAGTTTTTTCTTGAGATTTTCAAACAAAAGGCTCTAAAGTAAAACACCAAAACTTATATAATACTGTGGGATTTACTAGTCCCACCGGGTGTGCCAAAAACTATTGGAACAAAATCTGCCTTCGGTTAATAGTGTTGCGCCTTAGACTTTGCCAACATTGAATAGACAGACCTTGCTTGAGATCATCTATCTAATCTCCAGAGAAGGTTGGTTCCTTTGAGTTTTTTAGAGGAAAGGGAAACAAGAGATAAGGGAAATATAGCCGAAGCTAGAACTTTTCTCATGGTACAGATTAGACAACAACTAAAAAATGATGATGCAGATTACTATCTTCAGAGTTTCTTTATATCTTCCTATAGAAAACATGAATTCTTGAGTGTGATTTTAAATGTTCATCTAAATACATGTAAATATCTTTAATATTCAACTCTAGAGATAAGGTTTATACATGCACAGTTCAGATTTCAGAACAGATACATTATAAAACTTAAAATGAATAAAAGTTAAAAACCAGATACATACACTCGCATACAAAATTTTAGAAGCCAGAGGAAGAATATCTCTTATTGCTTGTAATCCAGTAACATGTACATCAAGTCTTGTAAACGTCCAAGAGCCGACCCTTTTCATGATCGACTCACTCCTATTTATACCCTAAAAAGAGTATCTTCTACTATGTACATTTAATTTCCTCAATCAATTACAAGTAATTATCTACAGTTTCTAAGAATATACAATGGATTTCTCATAGATTAGATAGATTTCCTTTTGGCTAAATTCAGATGAGCCTGTTATTCTGCAATCATCCAGTGGACCTGCCATGTTATAATCAACTGACCATTCTTCAAAAATCAGCACATGATGTCAGTGCATGCCCTAGTTGCCAAAAATATACTCTTTTCTTGTATTCGAAATTGACATCTACCTTTGTGAAGCCTTCTTTACTTTTTTCTTTAGCGAAACCAAACATGTCAAAATCATGACACTCTTGTTTCTCTGCTTGTCTACCCTTCTTGAGTCATGAAAATGCAACATGTCATGAAATCATGACATTTCTATGTCTTCAGCCTGATTCTTCTTTTTGCATCGCAAAAATTGACCATGTCGCGAAATCGTGACACTTCCGCCTCCTTAGCTCTTTGTCTTGGTTTTGACAGCGAAAACGTGACATGTCGCGAAATCGTGACACTTCCGCCTCCTTGCTCTCTCTTGTTGCTTTTGGCCAAAAAAGGGACATGTCATGAAAAAGGGACATGTCGCGAAATCGTGACACTTTTAGTCTCTTTAGCAGTTTTGCTATTCTTCTGGCGAAAATAAGCCATGTCGCAAAATCGTGACATTCTCCCTGACTTCTACCCTTTTATTGATGGACTTGGCGAAAATGGGCAACGTCGCGAAATCGTGACTTTTTCCTCTGCTTTCCCTCTTTGCTATTTTTCGTCGTGAAAACTCGACATGTCACGAAATCGTGACACTTTTCTTCCTTAGTGTATTTTGCTTTTTCTTTGTTCTTTAGCATATGGGCTACTTCGGTCTTCTTTGAAAATATGCAAAAAAGGTGCATCAGCCATTTTTTGTAGTTAGTCACTTTTTGACTAACACCACCCAGTTGGGTATCCAATCGCAGCACGCTCAAGATAACACGATATGCCCATTGCCATAAATTCTTACTCTCCCATTTTCTTTTGTCTGCATCAAAAATCACATGGAAATCCGTGAAGCTTGTGAAGCTTTGCTATTGATTGAATATGTGTTTTGCTCCATGTGATTAGACCCCAAATCAATAGCAAGTGCCAAATGTTTTTTTTGTTTTTTACTACTGTTGTTGATGCACAACATAGACGGAGGCCATAAGAGGAGTACGCTTGAGTGCATTAAGGCTGTGAGGAGGAGTACGCTTTAAAAAACAAAGTAATTTATAGAATTGTATGAAAAGCCTAATGATTTAGAAAATTTCTTGTGAGAACTCGAATTTTGATCTATTGTAAACATAAAGTTTTATCTACTATGAACTAAATCATTTGTGAATCAATAGCTTCAGTGCAGGAGGCACATAACGCTACTCACTCATGGATAAATTTGAATTTATTTTCTCCATGTGCATTTTGGCGCCTTTCTTTTTTATTTTTAAACTTTATATTATAATATTTAAAAATATTATAATATTGATTCTAAAACCTTGGTCTATTGCATTTTAAATCTTTTTCTCCTCTTGGAATATTTTATTCCAATGTCTCTTAAACCTTGGTCCATTGCATTTTAAATATTTTTCTCCTTTAAAATTTTATCTAAACCAAACCTTGAATAAACCTTTCTCTTTATTTATTGTAAATTTAAATTTAAATATTATAACCCTTTGCTGAATATTGTCTTTGCTTTGCTTCATGCTTGCCTTGGATAAATGCTATTCTCTTTGACCTTAAGGATATTGTCCATCCTTATAATCTTTCCATCCTTGAAGAATATTCCTGCCTTATGAAATTTTGACATCAATGACAACTCAATATGCTTAATATTTCCAACAATCTTCCCCTTTGTCATTGATGGCAACCCTTACCAAAAAATCTTCTTTTACTTGCAACTGGATTCCAAAAACTGCTCCCCCTGACAAGCTACTCCCCCTCACTAAATTCTCTCCCCCTTTGACATCAATGGCAAAGGGATCCTTGGGGCTAAAGATAAGACATTTAGCATAGCCCCCTTACCACCTCCTTTCCTTGAGGTGATCAATTTTGGTATGGGAGTAAAGCTACTCCCAAATTACAATGCTCTTCTTCTTTTTCAATATTTTTCCAAACTTTTGAAGTCATACCTCTTTGAACATTTTGACTATCCTTCTTCTTGCTTATCTTTGGAAGTTTCGAAAATTTTGTTCTACACCACTTTGCTTTATGCCCAAAATTATTGCAATTGTAACATATGATATTGTAATTCTTGAGAGGTGCAAATGAATTGAAGTTCCTCTTGATGAAACCAAAATCATTCTTACCATGAACCTTGCAATGTATAGCTCTATGACCAAAAATATTACATGAGTAGCAATAACCTTGGAAGAAATATTTATCTTGCCTTGGAGAGTGTGATCTCATGGTTCTTTCCTTGTCTTTTCTATGATGATCCATGTTCCTTGATTGTGCATTATTTTCTTCCTCTTTGATGCTTCCACTTCTTAACTCATCAACATAGGTCTTAGTTTCTTCTTTAATCACTTCCTTTGAAACTTATTTTTCTTTTGAGCTTGACTCCCCTTTTTGTACTTCTTGATCTTCCTCAAAGCCAAGTCCAGTATTCATAAATGGAGATCTCTATGTTTTGATAATATCATCCAAATATTTAGAGATTTTCCTAAACTGATATATCTTATTATTGAATTTCTCAAGTCCCTTCCTTAGAATGTCAACTTCATGTTCTAGTCTTTCACATTCTAGTTCTTTTATTTTTAATTGTTCAGCCATACCTTCTTCAACTCTTCTTGCCTCTTCAACCTTAAATCTTAAATCAGTGAGATCTTGTAGAATCTTTTCCTTTGTTTTCTCATCCTCTTGTACTTGAGATTTTAATCTTAAGTTCTCCCTTTTCAACTCATCAAGTTCAACAACAAGTTCCTTTTCCATATCAATTGTGGCTTCTTCTTCCTTTTCTAAATCTTTCTCTTTTTCTAGGTCTTCAACTATAGGAGCATATTATTTCTCTTCTACTTGGTTTTCAACAAGAGTATTATCTTTCTCTTCTACTTGGTCTTTAATGGGAGTATCCTCTTCCTCTTCTATTTCCAAAAATAGAATCTCTTCTTCTTCATTGTCTGAGAGACTTTCATCACTATCACTTGAAGAACTATATGCTTCTTCAACATAAAAACTTTTCTTGTGTCTTTGAAAGATCCTCTTTTCATGTTTTCCTTGACCATGCCTATTTTTCTTTCTTTATTTTTCTTGTATTATTTTTCATCTTCACTGCTACTATATCCATTTTATGGACAATAAGCTGCATAGTGACCAATGTTGCCACAGCTAAAACATTTCATAGTCTGCATATTCTTGTGTTTCCTTGGACCCTTCTTATTTCTTCTTACAAAATTAGCCTCTTCTTCACTGCTTGATTCATCACTTGATTCTGATTCTTTATCCTTTACCTTCTTTGAAGCTTTGAATGTTGTCTCCCTTTTGGATGTTTGATCCTTTTATGTTCTCATATCATAAGCTGTGAGAATCCCATGTAGTTCATCTATCCTTAAAGTTGCAAGATCCTTCATTTCTTCTATTGCAGAAACCTTTGCATCATACCTCATGGGAAGTGATCTTAAATTTTTTTGAACAATAGTAGAATCCTCAATATTTTCTCCAAGTCCACGAATGGTATTAACAACCTCATCAACACAAAGTAAGTATCTAGCAATATTTTCCTCATCTTTCATCTTCAAGTCTTCAAACTTCCTTCTATGAGTTTGAATTTTTGCCATCTTAACCTTGTCATCTCCTTCATATGTATTATGTAGCTTATCCCACATTTCTTTTGCTAATTTACTATGCATGACTTTTACAAACTTAGATTCCTATAATCCACTTAAAATTACATTCATTGCCTTGGCATTATTTTCATATAGTTTCTTACCACTTATATCTATGGGAGGAGTTGCAGGTGGTGTGTACCCATTCTCAACTAAATTCCATGTATCAAATCCCTATGCCATTAAAAATATCTTCATCCTCACACTCCAGAAAGCATAATTAGTCCCATCAAACAATGGAGATCTATGTGTTGAAAATCCTTCCTGATTAGCCATATGTGTTCTTGTAAGATATTCCTTCAAGATGTTAGGCTTCCTCGAAGGAACCCGCTCTGATACCAATTGAAGAACACAAGATTATACTAAGAGAGGGGGTGAACAGTATAATATCAAAAAATTTACTTTTCTTATAAATGATCACAACAATAATATCAATGTAGTAAATGAAACAATGCACAAATCATCACACACATGAGAGACATAGATTTAATGTGGTTCACCCAATGTGGGCTACATCCACAGAGAAAATATTTCTTATAAATTTTCTCAACCAATCTCTTGGGAACAAATTCCCTATTACAATATTTATGGGTACCAACCCAAAGGAGACACCAATCCCCTATGCTCAAGTTTGTGGACCTCTATCCATAGGAGACACCAATCCCCTTTGTTCAATTTGTGGACCTCTATCCATAGGAGACCTCAATCCCCTCTGCTCTACACTACTTCAAGCCTTTGCACAAGGCTTGATCAATTCTACTATAAAACTTGCTCTCAACTCTGCTCAGATCTGCTTTAAGTATACACATAAGACTTGCTCAAATCTACTCCAAATATACACACAAGAATTGCTCAAATATTCTCACCAAAACCTACTCAATTATGCTCTAAGCCTACACATAAGGCTTACTCAATTCTTGCTTCTAAGCCTCACATAGAAGGCTTACTCAATTCTACTCCAAAACCTACTCTAATATTCTCATAAGGCCTACTCAATCTAGCTCTTAAAACCTGCTTAAATCACTGCTCAAACCTGCTCATAAAGCATGCTCAATCTAGCTCTTAAAACCTACTCAAATCACTGCTCAAACCTACTCATAAATCATGCTTAATCCAACTCTTAAAACCTTCTTAAATAATTTCTCAAACCTGCTCATAAAGCATGCTCAATATAGCTCTTAATACTTTCTCAAACCTTCTCATAAATCATGTTCAATCCAGCTCTTAAAACTTGCTTAAATCACTGCTCAAACAACCTGCACAAATTTACCTCAAACTCTACTTAAATCTACTCAATACTCTACTCAAATCAGCTCATAAACCGGATCAATTCTACTCATGAACCTACTCAAAACTGCTCATGAACTTGCTCAAATCTTCTCATAACATTTCCATTTATTGCATGTAAAAATGCTCGTATTTACACAAAACCAATCATGTACAATATGCACATTTACTTTAAATTGCACATTCATTCACAATTTCATTCAAAGCAATGTATAAGTTTACTCATAAAATTGACTTACAATATTTGCACATTTAATTCCAATTTCATTCAACACTAATGCACATCAATTTTACTTTCAAAATTTTCAATCAAAGCAATGCACATAAAATTAATCCTTATATCTCCACCTTATGACTTGAAACTATTTTCTTTCAAACAAGCCACCTTGAGAAGGAGTTAAAACACCATACCTCTAAAATTTGCCTTGATGAAGATGTGCCCTCAAAAAATTTTCTAAGAATAATCTTCTTTCTTTTGCCACTAGAAAAACTTGGTTAGAAATTTTTTCTTTTCAAATCATCCACAAAAATTCTTTCAAAGATGTCCACAACAAATCTAAAAATAATACCTTGTTCCCCCTTTTTAATTTCTCACAATAAAGCTTTCAAAAACCTTTACAATTTCTTTTTCTACAAGATAAAATTACAATTAAATATAAACCATATCACACCTTATCTCTCCTCTTTAACACAACAATTACAAATATCAAATAGTCCACTCTACACCTTATTACTCCTATTCTGAAATAATTATACACAAACTTTTGCCCTTACAAATACCAAATAATCCACACTACACCTTATTACTTCTATTCTAAAATAATCATGCACATAAACCTTTGCCCAAAAAAATTTGCCCTTAATAATTAAATCAACGAATCCAACAATTATTTCTTTGTCAAATTAATCAATCAAGTCCAACGAACATGATGATCATGATTTCCTTTGCAATTTAAAACTTATTCAAAAAATTTCATACCTCAACCAAGCGCACGAGAGTCGAACTCACAACCTCTGCCCTGCATAGTGCCCTAGCAACAGCTAGGCATCCAACTGGGCTACCCCAGAAGGTGAGATCTACAATGCACACGCACAACCAAATATCCTCTTCGTTGTTTCACTGCCAAACGAACCATGTCTCTGCCAAGCAAAAACACCTCTGCAATATTTGACCCTACAACCACTGGTTCGACAGCGCCTTAGTGCCAGCTAGGCAAACCAGCTGGACTAGCCACCCAGTTGGGTATCCAATCACAACACGCTCAAGATAACACGATATGCTCACTGCCACAAAGTCTTGCTCTCCCCTTTTCATTTATCTACATCAAAAATCACATGGAAAGCCTTCAAAGGATAATGTTCGTGGTGGTTAAAAACTTATGAATTATTTTCCCTTTTATATATGCCTTCTCTCAAATTAACATACATCGACGCATATGAAATTCAAATTTATTTTCTCCATGTGCATTTTGGTGCCTTTCTTTTTTTTTAATCTTTATATTATAATATTTAAAAATATTATAATATTGATTCTAAAACCTTGGTCTATTGCATTTTAAATCTTTTTTTTCTCTTGGAATATTTTATTCCAATGTCTCTTAAACCTTGGTCCATTGCATTTTAAATATTTTTCTCCTTTAAACTTCTGTCTCAACCAAACCTTGAATAAACCTTTCTCTTTCTTTATAATATTTAAATTTAAATTTAAATATTATAACCCTTTGTTGAATATTTCTTTGCTTTGCTTCATGCTTGCCTTGGATAAATGCTATTCTCTTTGACCTTAAGGATATTTTCCATCCTTATAATATTTCCATCCTTGAAGAATATTCCTACCTTATGAACTTTTGACATCAATGACAACTCAATATGCTTAATATTTCCAACAATCTCCCCCTTTGTCATTGATGGCAACCCTTACCAAAAAATCTTCTTTTACTTGCAACTAGATTCAAAAAGTGCTCCCCCTAAAATGCTGCTCCCCCTCACTAAATTTTCTCCCCCTTTGACATCAATGGCAAAGGGCTCCTTGGGACTAAAGATAAGATACTTAGCATAGTCCCCTTACCACCTGTTAGGAGGGAAAACTGAAGGGGATTATTTTATTCATAAAAATGGTTTACATATATAGGCAGAAGGCCTATATGATAAACATGACACTTGTCAATGAAACTGAAGGCATAGTGCACTTTAACTCTAACATTCCCCCTTAAAGTGCACTATCCTAACTAAAGAAAAAACAAAGCAAGTCAACATTAGGTAACATTCCCCCTTAATGTTGACTTCTCTAAAACAACCTATCATCCTCTCTTATTTGGTCTAGGCTCATGCTCTTTGCGCTTGGCTCTCCAACTGTGAATAATGCTAGATCCACTGTGTATACATCTCGATCTGTTGCCTCAGGGTCAGCCACTTCCATGGGTCTGTTGCCACTGGGTTAGCCGTCTAAGTGCCTCAGGGTCATCATGGGTGCCTCAGGGTCAGCCACTTCGGGTCTGTTGCCTCTGCAGGTCATCCTCAGAGGATGTTGCCTTGCGTAGGTCACTGACTAGATTCACCATGAGTATGAAATCCCTCCTCATGGTGAACTCAATCTAGAAGGTGTCGGTCTCTGCCGAAAATGCACCTAATGAAAGGAAAAACGAGCCATATAAGAGTGTCGGTCTCTATCGAAAATGCACTCAATACAATAAAATGAGCCATAGATCCAAATAGGAGGAGAGAAGAAGAAAATAAGAGAATCTTCTGAAGTGTCTTCGTCTGTAGTCTTCAGAAGTAGATCCGGAAACAACATCGGATAGAGTCTAGGGTGTCTTTGTCTGTAGTCCCTAGTATAAGTGTCCTTATGGTGACCATGTCATCCCACCGAAATGCATGGGTAACCAGCCGTTGCATTCGCCGAGTGTATAGAAAAGGTCACTAGGTACAAGGATCACATATGAAATTACCTTGGGAGTGTCGGGTACAACCGAGAGTGCACTCCAAGGTATAAGAACTTTGAGGCTAAAAAACTCAACTGAAACAGCCTCAAAATTACAATTTGACACCACCATTGTGTCCGTCACGAAAAACCGTTTCCAACGACTATAAATACCCCTATACTTGGGTTTGAATGGGGCCTTCAACTTGCTGAAAAAACAATAGCATGCCTCTCTAGGCAGCAAAATAAACAACTTCGCTCAATGGCGGCATCGCTCTCAGGCGGAATAAAAAATAGTCTTAAAATTTCCCTCGTAGGGGAATTACATGGGCCATGTGGGCCTTTCATTCTTCATGTTGGCCTTACAATCCCACTTACTCTCTTCATGTGAGAAAAAATATAAAAAAAATACCAATAAGGCTTGGTGGGCCAATACTAACCAACATTACAGTTCTTGTTTCCAATAAAGTGGTACCCCCAATAGATGCCCCATTATATTATGCATGCCTTTATTATTTTTAATAACATTTGGGCCCATATCATTAAATAACCCCCCATAAATGCATTAAAATAATAATGTGCCATCCTCCATATCCAAACACAGGCCGTCTGTGCAAACAAAGCCACTTGGAGGTAACGCCTGCGACAGGTGGCACGATAGCATGTTTCATGGATTTTAAAAATTCATTGAATTTGATGGAAGACGATCCTTTGACTCCAACTCCAAGTGCAGTTCCTCCTCAGATCGGGGCGAAAAGCCCCAAAAGCCATGTGACCGAGGCGTTGAAAGCCCCGATGTTTGATTCTGGTGGTGTGATTCATCGGAGCCCACCGTCGCCACCAAAGCGAGAGCCGTCACCATATCCATCACTGTCGCATTTGCCATAGCGCACACCACCGCTACTACCGCCATAACCCCCACCAGCCATCTACTGCCGTATCCATCACTGTCGCTACTACATATCCATTGATGACATTGAAAGCAGGGACATGCATCACTAATTTTTTGTTGCCAGCAATATTGGCAATGTGCTGATAAAGAGGTACTTTCTGCACATAAGCTCCAGCTTTGCAAACTACAAGAGATACAGCTAATATAGCATTTGCTCCAAGCTTCTGCTTGCACCACCCCCATTCGTTTTGAGTTCCATCAAGATTTTGTACCATAAAGTTATCAATTCCAGTCTGATCTATCAGATTCTTTCCAACCAAAGCAGGTCCAATGATTGCGTTGATATTTTGCATAGCCTTCAAGACACTCTTTCCAAGATAGTCCTTTCCTCCATCACGAAGCTCCAGTGCTTCATAAACACCAGTAGAAGCACCACTTGGAACAGCAGCTCTGGCAAGGTAACCATCAGAAAGAACAATATCTACCTCAATAGTGGGATTGCCATGGCTGTCAAAAATCTACCTTGCTTTGACTGTCTGGATGGTCGCCATTGCTTATCTCTCTCACAAAAGAACCTTGATATCTCGATTTCGATATCTCCAAAAATAACACAATAAACGAAACCCAAAACTTCAGCTCTGGCAAGGTAACCATCAAAAAAAAAAAAAAAATGGATCACTATGGAGCACTCAGAACAGCATCCACCAAAGCTGTAGACGTCTACCTTGGTCATAATCAACAGCTCAGAAATCCACTCTGGTGCCAGGTACCCCCTCTCTGAAATCTCTGAATTTGGTCGTGACCTAGGGATTCTACAGTACAGAGCGAGGAAAAGGCGGGCACAGATGCGAAGAAGATCTCGAACAACAGTAATGGAATGGATTGGATTGAAATGTATGGACGGATCGTCCTTCGATTTTATTCTATCTCCCAATTATGTGGGTTCTACCGTAGCAGCATGCTAATCACCAGCTTCGGCATTCTGTTCATTAGATTCTCCAACCTCAAGGAGCTGTCATCTGAACGTTCGCTGTGAAATTTTTCGTCAATGGTGATTTGATCGTTGCAAGAAAAATGGCGTAAATATATTGCTCGACAAACACTCTACTGCAATACACTTTACTTTTGTTTTACTGTAACTGGCATATCATAGTACAGATATCACCGAGGCAGACGTAGTGAATGTCCACGTTATGGAAGGCGATAGATTGCATGTATTCTTACCAAACTCAGAGAGTTACATCAAAGACCGCTCCATTTAAACAAGGGAAGCATGTGTCAGTTCCTCTTGGCTACGTTCTGTAAACTCTCAGAATAAAGAAGGGCCTTCTTGATTCTTGATCAAATCAGCTCCTATGGACACTTGATATGGAAATCGATGACATAGTCCCACGGAATCCAAGGTCTATAAATCTCATTAGCAACTCCTAAGTTAACATTTATGATCTCCTCATTCTAATTGGCACGCCTTCGAAACTTTGAAAACACGGAACGCACTGTCACATGGACACCAATTTCTAGATGTAACAACACAGCCCGAGACGTTTCTTGTTTGGCACATCAAACAAATCATATTCATAGAGATTACAACGGCCTCGACGAAAGAACGTGTGGCCCACCTGGCCATCTAAAAAACTACAAATCTTCAGTAAATATAACAGGCCAATTTACCAGGCAACATTTAAAAAAAATGCCATTAACATGGAGTCCATCGCAAGTTTAACACTTGTGGTAGGCTACGTCCCTCCATTCCATGTAATATGTGTCATTTTCTGCAATACATCCATCAAAACTGTGAAGTGATGTAGAATATGTCCGTGCGATGGAAATTTAAGCTTTATAAATCACGATCTCATCATCCCAGACCAACAACCTCTGCCTCTTCGACATCATAGTGATATTTGCACTGTTACAAGCCTCTCAGAATTAAGCATTCAGAACTTCAGAGCACCGGCATCTGAAAAATCTAAAAAACTCAAAGTTGGCCAAGGAATCCTTCATGCAGAGAATGTTGTGTCTATGGCCGCTAGCTCGGCAATCTTCCACATTCACAAAATGGCCAGAGACACAACAACCCCACCGATGATACCTTGGACTAGGACGCCCAAAAAACTCCTCTACCTGAAGAAGTTCAGCTTCCCTCTCTTTAGGCAGCATCTCCCTTCGTTCTGACAGTAGCACAACAAGCACAGAAAACTTAAAAAAAAAACTAAAATGACCTCCCAATTTTTAATATTTTTACCATCTGGTTTCTGATCCATCAAATGATGGAGAGCATACTCCCTCGGTAAAAAATTAAAAAAAAATAGGAAAAAAATAAAAGGGGGAGGGAGGATTTCCATGAGGGAAATCCCCCCTCAAGGGGTTTCACAGGGTAGGGAAAGCCTGCTCTGATACCAAATGTTAGGAGTAAAACTGAAGGGGATTATTTTATTGATAAAAATGGGTTACATATATAGGCAGAAGGCCTATATGATAAACATGACACTTGTCAATGAAACTGACAAGTGTCAAACTGAAGGCATAGTGCACTTTAACTCTAACACCACCTCATTTCTTGAGGTGATCAATTTTGGTATGGGAGTAAAGCTACTCCCAACTTACAATGTTCTTCTTCGTTTTAAATATTTTTCCAAACTTTTGAAGTCGTACCTCTTTGAACATTTTGACTATCCTTCTTCTTGCTTGTCTTTGGAAGTTCCATAAATTTTTTTCTATACAACTTTACTTTGTGCCCAAAGTTATTGTAATTGTAACATCTGATATTGTAATTCTTGAAAGGTGCAAATGAATTGAAGTTTCTCTTGATGAAACAAAAATTATTCTTACCATGAATCCTGCAATGTATAGCTCTATGACCAAAAATATTACATGAGTAGCAATAACCTTGGAAGAAATATTTATCTTGCCTTGGAGAGTGTGATCTCATGGTTCTTTCCTTGTCTTTTCTGTGATGATCCATGTTCCTTGATTGTGCATTATTTTCTTCCTATTTGATGCTTCCACTTCTTAACTCATCAACATAGGTCTTAGTTTCTTCTTTAATCACTTCCTTTGAAACTTCTTTTTCTTTTGATCTTGACTCCCCTTTTTGTACTACTTGATCTTCCTCAAAGCCAAGTCCAATATTCATAAATGGAGATCTCTATGTTTTGATAATATCATCCAAATATTTAGAGATTTTCCTAAACTGATATATCTTACTGTTGAATTTCTCAAGTCCCTTCCTTAGAATGTCAGCTTCATTTTCTAGTATTTCACATTCTAGATCTTTTGTTTTTAACTGTTTAGCCATACCTTCTTCAACTCGTCTTGCCTCTTCAACCTTAACTCTTATATCAGTGAGATATTATAGAATATTTGCCTTTGTTTTCTCATCCTCTTTTACTTGAGCTTTTAATATTAAGTTCTCCCTTTTCAACTCATCAAGTTCAGCAAGTTCCTTTTCCATATCAATTGTGGCTTCTTCTTCCTTTTATGAATCTTTCTCTTTTCTACGTCTTCAACTATAGGTGAATCTTCTTTCTATTCAACTTGGTTTTCAAAAAGAGTATTCTCTTTCTCTTCTACTTGGCCTTTAGTGGAAGTATCTGTTCGTCAAAAAGTGACTAACTACAAAAAACGGTTGATGCACCTTTTTTTGCATATTTTCAAAGAAGACCGAAGTGGACCATATGCTAAAGAACAAAGAAAAAGAAAAATACACTAAGGAAGAAAAGTGTCATGATTTCGTGACATGTCGAGTTTTCACGAAAAAAAGCAACAAAGAGGGAAAGCAGAGGAAAAAGTCATGATTTCGCAACGTTGCCAATTTTTGCCAAGACCGTCAATAAAAGGGTAGAAGTCAGGGAGAATGTCGCGATTTTGCGACATGGCTTATTTTCGTCAGAAGAATAGAAAAAATGCTAAAGAGACAAAGTGTCACAATTTTGCAACATGTCCCTTTTTCATGGCCAAAAGCAACAAGAGAAAGCAAGGAGGCAAAAGTGTCACGATTTCACGACATGTCACGTTTTCACGATCAAAACCAAGACAAAGAGCTATGGATGCGGAAGTGTAACAATTTCGTGACATGGTCAATTTTTGCGGTGTAAAAAGAAGAATCGGGCTGAAGACATAGAAATGTTGCGATTTCGTGACATGTTGCATTTTTGTGACTCAATAAGGGCGGACAGACAGAGAAACAAGAGTGTCATGATTTTGCAACATGTCTGGTTTTCGCTAAAAAAGCAGAGTATATTTTTGGCAACTCGGGTATGCACTGTCATCAGGTGCTGATTTCTAAATAATGGTTAGTTGATTATAACCTGGCAGGTCCACTGGATGATTGCAGAATAACAGGCTCATCTAAATTTAGCCAGAAGTAAATCTATCTAATCTGCAGGAAATCCATTGTATATTCTTAGAAACTACAGACAATTACTTGTAATTGATTGAGGAAATTAAATGTACATAGTAGAAGATACTCTTTTTAGGGTATAAATAGGAGTGAGTCGACCATGAAAAATGGTCGACTCTTGGACGTTTACAGACTTGATGTACATGTACTGGATTACAAGCAATAAGAGATATTCTTCCTCTGGATTCTGAAATTTTGTATGCGAGTGTATGTATCTGGTGTTTTAACTTTTATTCATTCTAAGTTTTATAATGTATCTGTTCTAAAATTTGGACTATGCATGTATAACCTTTATTTCTAGAGTTGAATATTAAAGATATTTACATATATTTTAGATGAACATCTAAAATCGCACTCAGGAATTCATGTTTTCTATAGGAATATATAAAGAAAACTCTAAAGGTAGTAATCTGCATCATCATTTTTTGTTGTTGTCTAATCTGTACCGTGAGAAAAGTTCTAGCTTAGGCTATATTTCCCTTATCTCTTGTTTCCCTTTTCTCTAAAAACTCAAAGGAACCAGCCTTCTCTGGAGATTAGACAGAAGATCTCAAGCAAGGTCTGTCTACTCAATGTTGGCAAAGTCTAAGGTGCAACACTATTAACCGAAGGTAGATTTTGTTCCAAAAGTTTTTGGCACTCCCGGTGGGACCAAAAAATCCCACAGTATTATATAAGTTTTGGTGTTTTACTTTAGAGCCTTTCGTTTGAAAGTCTCAAGAAAAAAAAACTACCTGGTGACTCCATTGCAATAAAAGAAAGACCTTGTCTAAGATTTTTCTAGTTATATAGCCATATGATAACCAGATCCTGAGCTAGAAAATCTGAAGAACCCATTGATTTCTTTGAGATACATCTTGAAAGCCTAAAGGCACACCCTGTGATAGTCGCATGATCAAATCCACCTGGCACCATTAGCACCTCTTTAACACCCGTTGTAGGAGCATCTATAAGCAATCCTATAGTAGTTGTAACCCATTTAGCAACCATGGCAGCTGCTCCCATATCTAGGCATCTTGTGTGGAATCAAACTGGCCCTTTGAACTTGGGAGCACACCACCAAATTCCATAATCTACACTAAAAACATTTTTGACCTTTGATGGAACAGACAAAACAACAAATGAGCACTGTTTAGATGTATCATCGCTAGCATCTGTTTACAATATCACTTAGGAAGATGTAATGGTCATATTGCTAGTTATATCTTTGAAAGGAAAGATGCTCTATTGGTACAAAGAGCTTCCTGTTGGATCCATTACTTCTTGGGCAATGCTCGTCGACTTTCTGGTTGATGAATTTAATATACATACGGATCCTTTCACATTGCTGAATCAATTCACTATCATTAAAAGGCATCCACAAGAATAAATCCAATATTTCAACATCAAATTTACCAGAACTCGTGATAAAGTACCTCAGGGCATAAAACCCATGGAAGAACAAGCTATATGTTTTTATTTAAGGGCTTTTAATTTAGATCTCAGTATGATAATAAGGCAATCCCACGTAACCACTTTTCCTAAGATCTATCTAGAGGCAGCAAAGTGTGAAGCTGACCTCATCGCTACAAAGAAATATCCACAAAAATTCTATTTCCAATTGTACCAAAACTTTCCCAAGAGTCAATCTCTAAACTATCTATACTCCCATCAATGTAGGGTCTCCCAGCTATAGCCGCACCTCCTACACTCCTTGCATTACCAGTCCCACCCCTGACATGATCTCCCCCAAATGACCAGTACACGACCATAATTGATACAATGAAAACATTGTCAAATGAAATGGCATCCATGAAAAAGAGGGAAGCTGAACGGAATCTCCAAGCAAGAAGATTTCCACAGATACAAAAATATGGGGCTTCAACGAGCGATAGAGGGCAAGATAGAAAAAATGTTGTGTATGCGAATGAGACAGGAGATAATGGAGAACCCACTAATTCTGATTACTGGTGTACCACTTGCAACGATCCTCATGGAGAAGATTCATGCATGATTCATCAGCATCATGTGCAAGAAGTTATTAATGAGAGAGCCAAAGAAACTGACAAGGTACAAGTGAATATAATCAGAGAAGTCCACCATAATTTGGCAATGCCATCTATGGAACAAGTCTCAGTCCTGACAAGAGTGGTAAAAAGGTCATTACAAGTTGACCCTAAGGAACTCCAACCACTAGGTTTTCCTCCTGCCCCCAGGGTGACTCCGCAAAAAAACCAGTCCAATGAGAAAGGACGTTCTAACCCTCCTCAGACTTTTGCGACTACACCAAGAAAAAAATTTCCTCCTAGAAAAGGGAGCGAGGCTCAAGAGCAAGCGAAGGAAAGACTCATATTTACTTCATTGACAAAAATACAAAGAACAGAAGCTACGCAGGTCTATAGGGATAGATATGATGCATCGACTACTGGAAAGGAGAAAAGTGTTGAGATATCCCCAGTTGCAACCCTTTCGTTCAACATTGCAGAAGAAATGAAGAGGACTCTTTCCAAAATAAGCATGTATGATGCATTGCAAATTCCTAGTCAGATTGACCTCCTCAAAGAATCCCTAAATTTAAAGAATGATACCTCCTTATCAAATGTTATGTCAACCTCTGGGAAAA
The DNA here is from genome assembly GCA_028583015.1 of Wollemia nobilis. Lineage (NCBI taxonomy): Eukaryota > Viridiplantae > Streptophyta > Pinopsida > Araucariales > Araucariaceae > Wollemia > Wollemia nobilis. The sequence continues at coordinate 16,673,736 of JAQPPZ010015100.1, forward strand.
ATAGATCGCCCCCATTCTATCTATCTTTGCCAATGGAGGGGTGGATAGTTCACAATTGCATGATTGATTAAGGGGTCGTAACTATGATGATGTCGAAGGTCGTATGTGACATAATGGGGATGGAATATACTCAGAGTCATCCTGGTGTGTTGTAATTAGATGGTACTCCAGTAAAATCTATCGGGGTGATCAAAGATATCCCTATTCAACTCCACAAAATACCAGAAGTAGTCGTCATACAAGAGGTAGTCGTTTTAGACTTAGAACCATATTTTGATATGTGTTTATCCAGAGAGTTCACGGCCAAAATGGGTGGTTATCTGTCTCTAGATTATTCTCATTTGGAGGTACCTTTCAAAGGTAAAAGATTCAATATCTACAATGAAAAACCATCTAATTTTCACATAGAAATACTGGAGGAAACAACCATCATCAACATGATGTCTGAGGAATTAGAAAATATTGATTTAATGGAAGAAACCCTGGAGGAACTCCAATCTGAGGATCAGTTTTCAATGAAGGACTTCAATGCTATGATAGAGACAAAAATGGGAAGCTATTCCATTGAGAAACCAAAAAATCTCCCTGTTGCTGTCCTTAAAATAGATGATTCGACCAACCAGTTATGGAAATTGTACTTTGATGGGTCAAGGTGCAAAAATGGAGCAGGAGCTGGAATTGTTCTGATTTCACCTACTAGAAAAGAAAAAGTCTTTTCATATAGGTTGACATGGAGTTGCACCAATAACACATCTAAATACGAAGCTTTGTGTTTGGGACTTAGGAAAGCTGAAAAACTGGGTGTGAAACAACTTATGATCTATGGAGATTCAGAACTAATTGTTAAACAAGTTACTGACAAATGCACTTGTAAGCAACATTACCTAAGGGCTTACAAAAAAAAAGTGTTGGATCTATTGGAAAATTTTTAAGCACTAAACATGAAATCCATTTATAGAGTGAAGAATACACATGTAGACCTGTTAGCGTCAGTAGGATCCAATTTTTTCCCAGTAGTAATGTTATTCAGAAGTCTAAAACAATCAGACTTATATACAGGCCTTTTGTGCCCGACAAGGACATTTTTTGGCAAGTATTTGAGAACAATGAGCAGATCCTGGATTTTTTGGTTCATGAGATGAATTGCTCTACAGATAGAGTGTTACAAGAAGAGGACGAAGAGAGCCTTATTCAACTAAAAAACAATCATATCCCCAGGGGACTGATCACCCTGGAGAGCATTTTCAACAATAGCGACAGAGCTGTAAGTCGAAGAATCAAGGTAGATGAACATCGATATAAAGAAGTAGAACTAGAACTGGGAAAGATGATCAAAGTAGGGACCGATTGTACAGAAGTAGAACTAGAGCAAATAAAATAGTTATGTAGAGAGTATCCGGATATAATAGCCTAGACTTATAGTGATCTAAAAGTGTACAGGAAAGAGGTCATTCAACATACCATCGAACTAGAGGAAGGAGCTAAACCTTTTAGGCAGAAGCAGAGGCCTGTGAACCCTAAAATTTAAGCCTTAATGAAACAGGAGTTGTTAAAACTCCTACAGGCTAAGATAATATACCCAATCAAGCACTCTACCTGGGTGGCAAATTTGGTCCCGGTCCGTAAGAAAAAAGAAGAAATAAGACTATGCATCGATTTCAGAAATTTGAATAGAGCCTCTTTAAAAGATCACTATCCTTTACCCCAGATTGACCCAATCCTTCATACTATGGCAGGAGCAGAAATGTTTTCTCTATTAGATGGCTTCTCTGGTTACAATCAAGTTTGGGTGAGAAATGAAGATCAATATAAGACCACATTCACCACTAAGTTGGGGACAATTGCATACCAAAGGATGCCTTTTGGATTATCTAATGCAGGAGAAACTTTTCAAAGAGCCATGGATGTAGCTTTTGGGGAGCTTGCAAAAAAAATTATTATTGTCTATTTAGATGACATGACTGTATTTTCTCATGACAAAAAAGACCATGCCACTCATCTGCAGCAAGTATTTGAGAAATATAGAGAATTTGGAATATCATTAAATCCTAAAAAGTCTATTTTTGTTGTGGAAGAGGGAATACTCCTTGGGCATGTTATTTCTAAAGTTGGGCTTTCAATTGACCCTGATAGAGTGAAGGTACTTCGTGAATTGTCGCTCCCAATTAACAAGAAAGGTTTATAGTCCTTCTTTGGGCAAATAAATTTTGTTAGAGAATTCATTGCAAATTTTGCCCATACAGTTAAACCAATGACTAAATTATTGAAAAAGGATGCTCTTTTCAAATGGACAGAGCCAAGGAAGGAAGCTTTCCAAAAATTCTAGAAGCCATCGCTCAAGCTCCTATGCTAGTTAATCCTGACTCTTCCTGAGGTTTCATACTATATGTCATCGGAGAACAAGATAGTTATGCTACAGTTCTCACTCAAAAAGGAGCAGATGATGAAGAAAGACCCATAGCCTTTCTAAGTTCTACCATGCACAAACATGAGGAAAGGTACAACTTTATAGAAAAATAAGTATATGCAATTATGAAATCCTTGAATAAGCTAAAACACTTCTTATCCCAAAGTCGAACGATGGTTTATGTTATTCATCCCAATGTAAGGAACTTCATAATTCAAGGAGAACTGGGTGAAAAAAGAGCTAGATGGGTGACTCGCATCCAAGAGTATGATGTAGAAATACGTCCTACAAAAATAGTCAAAGGGAGAGCTTTGTTCCAGGAATTGGCTAGGCAAGCTGCAAGTGGATATGGGGAGAGCCACCCCGTCATGGCAAACACTGAGCAACATCAAGAAAAAGTAATATCAGGTTGGATCGATGACTTTGTGAGGTTCTTTCAGACTGGGTCATGCCCTGAAGATATGAGTGCTTCCCAAAGAATGAGATTGAGAATCCAAGCATTAAAATATACCCTTCAAACAGAAGGTTTGTATAGGATTAATATTGATGGTGTATTGTTGAAATGCATTCTCGATAATGAAAAGAAGAAAGTGTTAGATGAATTTCATGGGGTTATCTCAGGGGGACATTATGCAGGCCAAACCACAGCTTTGAATATCCTTAGAGTTGGATGTTATTGGCCTTCCATCTTCCTAGATGCATACAAAGTGACACAGAAGTGCGAACAATGTCAGAGGTATGTGGTGAGGAACAGGAATGCGTCTATGCCCTTAAAAGCTATTCAAGTCGATGAACCATTCCAACTATGGAGGTTGGATTTCGTAGGTATAATAGAGCTAAATTCATCATCAGGCCACAAATACATTCTCACTGCCACAAACTACTTCACTAAGTGGGCAGAAGCAGTACCCACAAAGAAATCTGATTCAAAAGTGGTGATAGAATTTGTCGAGAGTATAATCACAAGTTTTGGCATACCAGAATCTTTTATTACAGACAACGGATCTCCTTTCACTAGTGCAAAGATGATCAAATTTGCCAATCGATATGGAATTTACCTGAAGACTTCCTCTAATTATTACCCACAAGGTAATGGATTAGCCGAGTCTACTAATAAGAATCTTTTAAGAATCCTAAAAAGAACATTAGAGGATAATAATAAGAACTGGCACTCACTCCTAAATCAAGCCCTATGGGCCAACATAATTTCAATCAAGAAATCAATCAATACATCACCATATGCTTTGGTTTATGGCAAAGAGGCTATTTTGTCGATTCATATGGAGATACCCGCGTTGAAATTGCTAAACCAAGTTAATGAAGATGAAGGCCATCCAATGGATGCTCGAATGATGCAAATTTTGCAGCTAGAAGAGTCTAGGGAACAGGCCTACAATCATCATCAAAAACATATGTTGAAAATACCCAGGTGGTTCAATAAGAAAACCACTTTCAAGAAATTCAAAATAGCCAAATCCTGAGCTAGAAACTCTGAAGAACCCATCGAGTTATTTGAGCTACATCTCGAAAGCCTAAAGGCACACCATGTGCTAGCCGCACGATCAAATCCACCTGGCACCATTAGTACCTCTTTAACACCCGTTGTAGGAGCATCTGCAAGCAATCCTATAGTAGTTGTAACTCCTTTAGCAACCATGGTAGCTGCCCTTGTCTCAGCACATATTGTGTGGAATCAAACTGGTGCTTTGAACTTGGGAGCACAAAACCAAATTCCACAAACTGCACTAAAAGCATTACCAACTTTTGACGAAATAGGCAAAACAATAGATGAGCACTGTTTAGATGTATCATCGCTAGCATCTGTTTACAATATCACTCAAGAAGATGTAATGGTCAGATTTTTGGTTATATATTTGAAAGGAAAGATGCTCTATTGGTACAAAGTGCTTCCCACTGGATCCATTACTTCTTAGGCAGTGCTTGTCGACCGTCTGGTTGATGAATTCAATATACATGTAGATCCTTTCACATTGCTGAATCAATTCACTATCATTAAGAGGCACCCACTAGAAGAAATCCAAGATTTCAACATCATATTTACCAGAACTCGTGATAAAGTACCTTAGGGCATAAAACCCATGGAAGAACAAGCTATATGCTATTATTTAAGGGCTTTTGATTCAGATCTCAGTATGATAATAAGGCAATCCTGCGTAACCACTTTTCATGAGATCTATCTAGAGGCAGCAAAGGGCGAAGCTGATCTCATCGCTACAAAGAAATATCCATCAAAGAGTCTATTGCAAATTGTACTAGAACTTTCCCAAGCGTCAATTTCTAAACTACCTGTACTCCCATCAATGCAGGCTCTCCCAGCTATAGTCGCACCTCCTACACTCCTTGCATTACCAGTCCCACCCCTTGCATCAGCTCCCCCGAATGACCAGTACACGACCATAATTGATACAATGAAAACATTGTCAAATGAAATGGCATCCATGTAAAATAGGGAAGCTAAATGAAATCTCCAAGAAAGAAGATTTCCACAGATACAAAAATATGGTGCTTCAACGAGTGGTAGATGACAAGATAGAAAAAATGTTGTGTATGCGAATGATACAAGAGATAATGGAGAACCCACTAATTTTGATTACTGGTGTACCACTTGCAACGATCCTCATGGAGAAGATTCATGCATGATTCATAAGCATCATGTGCAAGCGGTTATTAACGAGAGAGCCAAAGAAACTGGAAAGGGACAAGTGAACATAATCAGAGAAGTCCACTACAATTTGGCAATGCCATCCATGGAACAAGTCTCAATCCTAACAAGATTGAGAAAAAAGTCATTACAAGTCGACCCTAAGGAAATCCAACCACTAAGTTTTCCTCGTACCCCCAGGGTGACTCCGCAAAAAAACCAGTCTAATGAGAAAGGATGTTCTGACCCTCCTCAGACTTCTACAACTACACCAAGAAAAGAATTTCCTCCTATAAAAGGGAGTGAGACTCAAGAGCAAGCGAAGGAAAGACTTACATTTCCTTCATTGACAAAAAGACAAAGAACAGAAGCCACGTAGGTCTATAGAGACAGATATGATGCATCGACTAGTGGAAAGGAGAAAAGTGCTGAGGTATCCCCAACTACAACCCTTTTGTTCAACATCGTAGAAGAAATGAAGAGGACTCCTTCCAAAATAAACATGTATGATGCACTACAAATTCCTGTTCAGATTGACCTTCTCCAAGAATCCCTAAATTTAAAAAATGATACCTCTTTCTCAAATGTTATACAAGCAAATGTTATGTCAACCTCTAGGAAAAACTGACTACCCCCATTCTATCTATCTTTGCAAATGGAGGGGTGGATAGTTCACAATTGCATGATTGATTCAGGGGCTGCAACTACGGTGATGCCGAAATCCGTATGTGACATAATGGGGATGAATTATACTCGGAGTCATCCTGGTGTGTTGTAATTAGATGGTACTCCAATAAAATCTATCGGGGTGATCAAAGATATCCCTATTCAACTCCATAGAATACCAGAAGTAGTCGTCATACAAGAGGTAGTCATTGTAGACTTAGAACCATATTTCGGTATGTGTTTATCCAGAGAGTTCACGACAAAAATGGGTAGTTATCTGTCTCTATATTATTCTCATTTGGAGGTACCTTTCAAAGGTAAAAGAGTCAATATCTACAATGAAAAACCATCTACTTTTCACGTCAAAATATTGGAGGAAACATCCACCGTCAACATGATGTCTGAGGAATTGGAAAATATAGATTTAATAGAAGAATCCCTAGAGGAACTCCAATCTGAGGATCAGTTTTCAATTAAGAACTTAAATGCTATGGTAGAGACATAAATGGGAAGCTATTCCATTCCATTGAGAAACAAAAAAAGCTCCCTATTGTTGTCCCTAAAACGGGCGATTTGGCCAACTAGTTATGGAAATTGTACTTTGATGGGTCAAGGTGCAGAAATGGAGCAGGAGCTGGAATTGTTCTGATTTTACCTACTGGAAAAGAAAAAGTTTTTTCATATAGGTTGACATGGATTTGCACCAATAACGCAGCTGAATACGAAGCTTTGTGTTTGGGACTTAGGAAAGCTGAAAAACTGGGTGCAAAATAGCTGCGATCTATGGAGATTCAGAGCTGATTGTTAAACAGGTTACTGGCAAATGCATTTGTAAGCAACATTACCTAAGGGCTTACAAAAACAAAGTGTTGGATCTATTGGAAATTTTTGAAGCACTAAACATGAAATCCATTTCCAAAGAGAAGAACACACATGCAGACCTGTTAGGGTCAGTAGGATCCAATTTTTCCCCAGTCAATAATGTTATTTAGAAGTCTAAAACAATCAGACTTATATACAGGCCTTCTGTGCCCGACAAGGACATTTTTTGGAAAGTATTTGAGAACGATGAGCAGATCCTGGATTTTTTTATTCATGAGATGAATTTCTCTACAGATAGAGCATTACAAGAAAAGGACGAAGAGATCCTTATTCAACTAAAAAACAATCATATCCCCAGGGGACTGATCACCCTGGAGAGCCTTTTTGATAATAGCGACAGAGCTATAGGTCGAAGGATCAAGGTAGATGAACATCAGTATAAATAAGTAGAACTACAACCGGGAAAGATGATCAAATTAGGGACCGATTGTACAGAAGTAGAACTAGAGCAAATAAAATGGTTATGTAGAGAGTATCCGGATATAATAGCCTGGACTTATAGTGATCTAAAAGTGTACAAGAAATAGGTCATTCAGCATACCATAAAACTAGAGGAAGGAGCTAAACCTTTTAGGTAGAAGTAGAGGCCTGTGAATCCTAAAATTGAAGCCTTAATGAAATAGGAGTTGTTAAAACTCCTACAGGCTAAGATAGTATACCCAATCAAGCACTCTACCTGGGTGGCAAATTTTTTTCCCAGTCCACAAGAAAAACGGAGAAATAAGACTATGCGTCGATTTTAGAAATTTCAACAGAGCCTCTTTAAAAGATCATTATATTTTACCCCAGATTGACCCAATCCTTCATACTGTGGCAGGAGCAGAAAGGTTTTTTCTGTTACATGGCTTCTCTGGTTACAATAAAGTTTGGGTGAGAAATGAAGATCAATATAAGACTGCATTCGCCACTAAGTGGGGAACATTTGCATACCAAAGGATGCCCTTTGGATTATCTAACGTAGGAGAAATTTTCAAAGAGCCATGTACGTAGCTTTTGGGGAGCTTGCAAACAAAATTATTGTTGTCTATTTAGATGACATGACTATATTTTCTCACAACAAAAAAGACCATGCCACTCATCTGCGATAAGTATTTGAGAAATATAGAGAATTTGGAATATCATTAAATCCTAAAAAGTATATTTTTGTTGTGGAAGAAGGAATACTCCTTGGGCATGTTATTTCTAAAGTTGGGCTTTCAATTGACCCTGATAGAGTGAAGGCACTTCTTGAGTTATCGCTTCCAGTTAACAAGAAAGGTTTACAGTCCTTCTTTGGGTAAATAAATTTTGTCAGAAAATTCATTATAGACGTTGCCCATACAGTTAAACTAATGACTGAATTATTGAAAAAGGATGCTCCTTTCAAATGGACAGAGCCAAGGAAAGAAGCTTTTCAAAAAATTCTAGAAGCCATCTCTCAAGCTCCTGTGCTAGTTAACCGTGACTATTCCCGAGGTTTCATACTATATGTTGTTGGAGAACAAGATAGTTATGCTATAGTTCTCACTCAGAAAGGAGTGGATGATGAAGAAAGACCCATAGCCTTTCTGATTTCCACCATGCACAAATACGAGGAAAGGTACAGCTTCATAGAAAAACAAGTATATGCAATTATGAAATCCTTGAACAAGCTAAAACACTTCTTATCCCAAAGTCGAACGATGGTTTATGTTATTCATCCTGATGTAAAGAACTTCATAATTCAAGGAGAATTGGGTGAAAAAAGAGCTGGATGGGTGACTCGCATCCAAGAGTATGATGTAGAAATACATCCTACTAAAATAGTCAGAGGGAGAGCTTTGTGCCAAGAATTGGCCAAGCAAGCTGCAAGTGGATATGGGGAGAGCCACCCCGTCATGGCAAACACTGAGCAACATCAAAACAGAGTAATTTCAGATTGGATCGACGACTTTGTGAGGTATTTTTAGACTGGGTCATGCCCTAAAGATATGAATGCTTCCCAGAGAAGGAGATTCAGAACCCAAGCATTAAAATATACCCTTCAAACATAATGGTTGTACAGGATTAATATCGATGGTTTATTGTTGAAATGTATTCCCGATAATGAAAAACAAAAAGTTTTAGATGAATTTCATGGGGGTCTCTTAGGGGGACATTATGCAGGTCGAACCACAGCTTTGAAGATCCTTAGAGTTGGATGTTATTGGCCTTCCATCTTCCTAGATGCATACAAAGTGACCCAGAGGTGCGAATAGTGTCAGAGGTATGTGGGGAGGAACAAGAATGCATCTATGCCCTTAAAAGATATTCAAGTCGAGGAACCATTCCAGCAGTGGGGGTTGGATTTCGTAGGTATAATAGAGCCAAATTCATCATCAAGCCACAAATACATTCTCACTGCCACATACTACTTCACTAAGTGGGCATAAGTAGTAACCACAAAGAAAGTTGATTCAGAAGTGGTGATAGAATTTTTTGAGAGTCTAATCACAAGGTTTGGCATAGCAGACTCTTTGATTATAGACAACGGATCTCCTTTCACTAGTGTAAATATGATTGAATTTACCAGTCAATATGGAATTTACTCAAAGACTTCCTCTAATTATTACCCACAAGGTATTGGATTGGCCGAGTCTACTAATAAGAATCTTTTAAGAATCCTGAAAAGAACATCAGAGGATAATAAGAAGAACTGGCACTCACTCCTGAATCAGGCCCTGTGGGCCGATAGAATTTCAATCAAGAAATCAATCAATACATCACCATATGTTTTGGTTTATGGCAAAGAGGTTGTTTTGCCGATTCATATGGAGATACCCATGTTGAAATTGCTAAATAAAGTTAATGAAGACGAAGGCCATCCAATGGATGCCTGACTGATGCAACTTTTGTAGCTAGAAGAGTCTAGGGAACAGGCCTATAATCATCATCAAAAATATATGTTGAAAACAGTCGGGTGGTTCGATAAGAAAACCACTTTCAAGAAATTAAAAACAGGTGACCTGGTGTTAAAATGGAACGTCAAGAAAGCGAAACCAGGACATCATGACAAGTTTGACATGTTCTGGGAGGGGCCATTTGAAATTATTTCAGAAAAACAATTCAACGCCTTCCAGTTAAAAGATCAATATGGATGGGTTCTACCCATCACGGTGAATGCATTTCACCTAGAATTATATTTCCAGTAAAAGGGACAGATCACCATTATATGTAAAGTATATTATAAGTTTTGAGTTTTGTGAAGTTTTCCCTTTTCGTGGCCTAATAGGAATCATTTTTGAGGACTATCAGAGTCCAGCATTTTGAATAAAATTTGGAGGGAAAATTCTGCCCTTGTTATTTTGCATTTTCAAATCCTGAGTTGTCGCGTGGTCGCCTGAGAGTCGGCAAGAGGGAATGATGAGAAAAGAATGTTTTGAAATATGTTACATGTGTTTCTCAAAATATTTCTAAAGATCCACCGCCGGATTTTTCTAAGCAACCACGTGGTCAGGGTTCAGTGGAAGAAGATAATAAATCTGTCAGGTAGCATCTTTCTCGGCATGGGATAATACCTAGTCCCCAAGTGTGTTTTTAATGAGCCAACGCGCATTTTTAGAAGTTTCCTAAGGAAGGTGGCGAGAACAAAAACCAAATAAATATGGACAAATCAAATCAACCAACCGTCATTTAATGCATTAATTTTGCATGTCCTCTCAAGCTACATAAAATTAAATTCAAGGATTTGGAAAGGCATTTTGCCATTTGCAAACTTGCTAAAAACTCCTAAAGAAGAAAGCATAGTGAGGAAGAAGTTGTGAAGCGATCAGAAGAGGTTCAAATTTTGTGTACCTGATAATTCATAATGGCCCCGAAGAAGGCGAAGAACCAGGTAGCATCTACATCATCACACCTGACTACTTCGGTAATAAAAATAAGGGAGGATAACAACACTGGTTTTATCGATAGAGACTCTCGAATTGTAGATACAATAATAACATGGAAGGACCCGGCGGAGATTTGGAGTAATGTAAAGAACCAGGTAGCGATTGGGGTTTCTACGTCCTCTCCGTCGACGTTTGCATACCATTATTTCTTGTACTGGTATGTATATATTCCTGTTCATCCCTACCCAAAATTGGTAAGGGCAATTACAAATTTCTATGATGAAAAGGAGAGAAAGGTTAGAGATTTTTCATGGAAGGTTCTATTTTCTCTGTCCAAAGATGCTTTTGTTTCTAATTTTTCTACAGGTCGTGTCCCTCCCTTAGAACCTAAGAATTTCGACCCCATAGAACAAGCTACATATTTTGGCTCATCCAAAAAGGTGAGGGGTTTCCTAGCCACTCAGCTAAAAGATCTTCTAGAAGGGGTAAATCCACCAGAACCCCTAATTGACATGGCAACTTTTAAAAATCCTGAACTATATTCCATCCTGGCCATGATTACTGGACTAAAAAATGATGAAAAGGTTCAGAAGTGGCAGGTGGCTATAGCAGAATGTTTGTCGAACCCTAGAATATATGATTTGGCTGTTATGAGCAGGAGTGTGAGACCTATTTTCTTTGACTGGCCTAAGTTTTTAAGTGCAAAAATTCATGAGGGTTTGGCGGCATTGAAGGCTGGAACCCAGTTTTATTTTAGATACACTTCATATTTGGTGTGGTTATTCTTTTATTTTATGTCTCAAGAGTTAGCTTTCATTTCAAAGAATGATAAGAATGAGAAGGGAGAAATTTCCCTAGTATATGAATGGACTAATGTGTTATATAAATCTGAGTCATATTATGATTTCAATAGGGAATTTTTGGGCCCTACACTAAAAATCATGTATTGACAAATAACAATATTGACCCCCAAAGCAGAAAATGTATTACAATCCAAGTTTGCAGAGGAGGGGGATTGGTTTATCCTAACACAAGGAGCATGCATCAGATTGTATGGGTTTACAAATAAACCCTTTTTACTTCCTCATTATGTGACTGACAGAGTCTTTGCCTTAGAATATGTTAGGCAAATAGAAAACATTAATGTCAAATTCAGGATTGGAATTGGGAAAACCAGTACCTGTAATATGCCCTTTAGTTTTGAAGGAATTACTATTTCAAATAAGGGGCAAAATGAACAGATAGCAGAGTATTTGAGAAAATTGGGTCTTATTGAGATTTCGCAAAGATGGAAATATGACCCCATGAACAGGTTTGCTGAGAGACAATCTATTTTGAATAAAACACATAAAAAAGAATTTCATGTTAAATTCAGGGATGATATTGAAGAAAATAGGAATAACGCAGAAGATGAACCCCTGGAGTGGCACATAGAAAATATGGAGCCTTTGCCTCCTTGGCATGATTTTTACGAAGTAATTGTTCAGTTTGACCCAAAAAATATAAAGGCTCATTAGTTGACGGAGGGTAAAATCACCAGGATTCATAAGAGTAGACCAGATTGGTATGTGGCAAAAATTCGGGAATGGTGGGTAATGAGAGTCTAGACAAATTCGATTTCATCAAGATACCCCACCAAAAATGACAATTTGTTCGAAACTCAGTATACTGAAAATGATGACTCCTAGGGAGGAAGTTTTCCTATTAGAATCCCTTCAAGCATAGGAAGTAGTCATTCTTCTACTACCGAAGTATCCCAGCCACCTGAGAAATCCCAATAGCCCAAAGCTGGTAGAAGAAAAGAAATTGCAGAGGCTTAGAATCTTCCCCTTGTTCAGACCAAACCTAGGACATATAGGAAAAGATCGATAGAAGAGGTTTTTACTAAAGAGCAAGGAAAAACTTATGGTTCGAAGGCCACCCAGATGATGTTAAAAATGGGTTATGATGGAAAAGGGTTGGGCAAAGAAGGACAGGGGAGAGTTGAACCTATTCTATTCCATCAAAGAGAGAAGCGTCTAACACTTGGAGCAGATACTCTGACATCCAGACATCATTCCTCAAAAATTGTAAAATTCGTTCCACCTATGAAATCGGGTACAGAATCTGATGAACCCGTAGCAGAAAGAATGAGAAAATTGAAAATTATGGCTGATAGAAGAAAAGACAAAAATATTATTCAAACTTATTATAGTGATCAAGAGCCTCAAGAGACAGAATACAACTCAGGGAAAGGGATTCAAGAAAGTGAACAAGCCCAAATGACTGAAGAAAACTCTAATGCAGATGCTCAGGAAGTTGAGCATGAAAATTTAGAGAAGGAAGTCCCACGCGGCACACCCAGTTCGGATCAAGAGAGACAAAAGAGTTAAAATAAAAAACAAATTTTGGTTAAAAAGGAGATCCTGACGGTAGGAGAGCAGTAGGAGAAACAAATTATAAACTTGGACGAAAGTGATGAGGAAAAGAAAACTGCTGATAAAGAAAAAATGCAGAGTGAAGAAATGATCGTCAGTGAACATGAAGAAGAATAAGAACACCAATAGCAAATCCAGTCAAAAACAGGTATGTTTTCTTTACTTTCTTCTTTTCATTCTCCTACTCATTCCCATTGTAATTCTCCCTCCTTTTCTAAAAATAAAAAAATGTATTATGTTCTTGCCAAAAAATTACCTTGTTCTCCCAGAAATGGCAACATTTTCCCAGAATATACTAAATTTTGGATTCGTAGCTGCTCCCATTCCTTTTCTCCCCAACATTGACATCTCAGCGGTCGGAGTTACAACTTCTCAAGGGACTGAGTCACACTCCACCATGGCCAAGATTGAAAATCTAAAAAAATTGAGCAGGAATGCTTTAGATTGGTGGACTTCACATTCAGCTGAGGATTCTAAAGCATCGACTACTGTAAGAGAAATCATTGCTTTAGACCCAACTAATATGCAGAGGAAGAAGTTGAAGTTAACTCCCATTACTAAGAAATCAAAGGGAGAAATGACTGTGGAAGATTACCAGGCATAAGAGATAACTGAAGATATATCTCAACTACCTATGCAAGATAAGTGGGTGAAAGCCCAAGCACATTTTGGGACCATATACTTACAACGAGGACATTATCAAGAAATTTTTTTAAAATAAAAATAGAAGAAGGAATTAGAGGTTGTAGTGAAAGAACAAAAAATAGCAGAGAAGGATATTACTCTGGAAGCTAAAAAATGGGAGGTTAAATTCAGTGCTGCTGCCAGTGAAGTGGCAAAATGTAAAGAAAAGTTGAGTGTAGCAGAAGCTCAAATTCAGGCATTGAATACACAGATACAGTAGCTACAACAATAGTTGGAAGAACAACAAAACGCTCCTTTCGAATTTTCAAAAGATAAAGTAAATAACATGAGGAAGGAATTGTTAAAATATTTTTTATCTTTAGTATTAAAGGCTAAGCCTTTATTATTGTATTTAGCTAAAGTAAAGAAAACTACCAAAGTAGTAAAATAGGAATTTAGAGCTGTCGAAGCATTTTTATTGAAAAGAGAAGATGTAGCTACTAAAATTCAGATTTTGTCAGAGAAGATGTCAGGAAGCTTGGAAGCCAAGATCAAAAGCGAAGCCTGGTCTCAAGCTAAAATCGTAGCGAAGAACTTCTTTAGAAAGTTCAAATTGATAGCACAGGGAAATAAGTTTCTACACGAGCTTGAAGATGAAGTGAAAGGATTGCTCCAAAATCTTGATTTGGCTATCCATAATGGGCTTCCTTACCTCTGGGATGATGGTTCAAAAGTGTTGAATGAAGAGGTCCTTTTAGCATCAATAAAAGCTTTTGTTGAAGATGAAACATACATAGACGGCTGGCAAGAACCCATAGAAGAAACGCAAGTCATGGAGATGATCCAGAGGCTGACACAGATTAAAGCTTATTTACAAGAACTAATTTTAAGGCAAAAGATCATTTCTTATGATAAAGTGGAGGAGTTGTTGTATGTATATCAACTCTTCATTGATTCTTCTGATTTAGAAGATGAAGACTGGGACCGAGTTTGCAAAACTTATCAAGAGATACTTATAGCCATGGACAAAATCAGAAGATCTAAACATCAGGGTCAACAACTAGCAGCCAGAGCTGGGACTAGCTCTCAGAATTGAAATTTTTATGTTCTTCAGAAAAAGGTTAAATCCCTAAGCGATAGAAAAAGGTTTTGGTAAGGTAAAGATCACTTATATTCCAAAGTGCATTCTTTTTCTAGTATCTTTGCTTTTTCACTTGAAATTTTACTTTTCACAACTCTGTTGGTGACTCCGTTTTCCAATGGATGAAGGCCTGGTTTCTATTTATTTTTGTGAGCAAAAAATCCCTCGAAAGGTGCCAAGAATGTTAGTCAAAAAGTGACTAACTACAAAAAATGGCTGATGCACCTTTTTTTGCATATTTTCAAAGAAGACCAAAGTGGCCCATATGCTAAAGAACAAAGAAAAAGCAAAATACACTAAGGAAGAAAAGTGTCATGATTTTGTGACATGTCAAGTTTTCGCGGCAAAAAGCAGCAAAGAGGGAAAGCAGAAGAAAAGTCACGATTTCGCGACATTGCCAATTTTTGCCAAGACCGTCAATAAAAGGGTAGAAGTCGGGGAGAATTTCACGATTTTGCAACATGGCTTATTTTTGCCAGAAGAATAGAAAAACTGCTAAAGAGACTAAAAGTGTCACAATTTCATGACATGTCCCTTTTTCGTGGCCAAAAGCAATAAGAGAAATCAAGGAGGCAGAAGTGTCGCGATTTTGTGACATGTCGCGTTTTCACAGTCAAAACCAAGACAAAGAGCTATGGATGCAGAAGTGTCGCAATTTCGTGACATGGTCAATTTTTGTGGTGAAAAAAGAAGAATCAGGCTGAAGACATAGAAATGTCATGATTTTGTGACATGTTGCATTTTTGCAACTCAAGAAGGGCAGAAATGCAGAGAAACAAGAGTGTCGCGATTTCATGACATGTCTGGTTTTCGCTAAAAAAGTAGAGTATATTTTTGGCAACTGGGGCATGCACTGACATAAGGTGCTAATTTTTGAAGAATGGTCAGTTGATTATAACCTGGAAGGTCCGCTAGATGATTGCAGAATAATAGGCTCATCTAAATTTAGCCAAAACGAAATCTATCCAATCTATGGGAAATTCGTTGTATATTCTTAGAAACTATAGACAATTACTTGTAATTGATTGAGAAAATTAAATGTACATAGTAGAAGATACTCTTTTTAGGGTATAAATAGGAGTGAGTCGACCATGAAAAAGGGTCGGCTCTTGGACGTTTACAGACTTGATGTACATGTACTGGATTACAAGCAATAAGAGATATTCTTCCTCTGGATTCTAAAATTTTGTATGCGAGTGTATATATCTAGTGTTTTAAATTTTATTCATTCTAAGTTTTATAATGTATCTATTCTAAAATCTGGATTGTGCACGTATAAACCTTATTTATAGAGTTTAATATTAAAGATATTTACATATATTTTAGATGAACATCTAAAATCGCACTCAAGAATTCATGTTTTCTATAGGAAGATATAAAGAAAACTCTGAAGGTAGTAATCTACATCATCATTTTTTGTTGTTGTCTAATATGTACCGTGAGAAAAGTTCTAGCTTAGGCTATATTTCCCTTATCTCTTGTTTCCCTTTTCTCTAAAATCTCAAAGGAACCAACCTTCTCTGGAGATTAGATAGAATATCTCAAGCAAGGTCTGTCTACTCAATTTTGGCAAAGTCTAAGGTGCAACACTATTAACCGAAGGCAGATTTTGTTCCAACAAGTATCCTCTTCCTCTTCTATTACCAAAAATAAAATCTCTTCTTCTTCATTATCGAAGAGAATTTCATCACTGTCACTTGAAGCACTACTTGTTTCTTCAACATAAAAACTTTTCTTGTGTCTTTGAAAGATATTTTTTCATGCTTGCCTTGACCATGCCTATTTTTATTTTCATAACCAAATTTTCTTTATTTATTTTTCTTGTATTATTTTTCATATTCACTGCTACTATATCCATTTTGTGGACAATAAGTTGCATAGTGACCAATGTTTCCACAACTAAAACATTTCATAGTCTGCATATTCTTGTGTTTCCTTGGACACTTCTTATTTCTTCTTACAAAATTGGCCTCTTCTTCACTCATTGATTCATCACTTGATTTTGATTCTTTATTATTTATCTTCTTTGAAGCTTTGAATGTTGCCTCCCTTTGATCCTTTTTTGTTCTCATCTCATAAGCTGCGAGAATCCCATGTAGTTCATCTATCCTTAAATTTGCAAGATCCTTCATTTCTTCTATTGTAGATACCTTTGCATCATATCTCATGGGAAGTGATCTTAAAATTTTTTGAGCAATAGTAGAATCCTCAATATTTTCTCCAAGTCCACAAATGGTATTAACAACCTCATCAATACGAAGTAAGTATCTAGCAATATTTTCTTCATATTTTATCTTCAAGTCTTCAAACTTCCTTCTGTGAGTTTGAAGTTTTGCCATCTTAACCTTGTCATCTCCTTCATATATATTATGTAGTGTATCCCATATTTATTTTTTTGATTTACTCTACATGACTTTTACAAACTCAGATTCCTATAATCCACTTAAAATTACATTCATTGCCCTGACATTATTTTCATATAGTTTCTTACCACTTATATCTGTGGTAGGAGTTGCATATGGTGTGTATGTATTCTCAATTGAATGACATGTATCAAATCCTTTTGCCATTAAAAATATCTTCATCCTCACACTCCAAAAAGCATAATTAGTCCCATCAAACAATGGAGATCTATGTGTTGAAAATCCTTCCTAATTAGCCATCTGTGTTCTTGTAATATTTTTCTTCAAGATGTTAGGCTTCCTCGAAGAAACCCATTATGATACCAATTGAAGAACACAAGATTATACTAAGAGGGGGGTGAACTGTATAAGATCAAAACTTTTTCTTTTCTATCTAAATGATAACATCAGTAATATCAATGCAGTAAATGAAACAATGCATAAATCATCACACACATGAGAGACACATATTTAATGAGGTTCACCCATTGTGGGATACATCCACATAGAAATATTTCTTATAAATTTTCTCAACCAATCTCTTGGGAACCAATTCCCTATTACAATTTTTATAGGTACAAACCTAAAGGAGACACCAATACCCTATGCTCAAGTTCGTGGACCTTTATCCACAGGAGACACCAATCCCATTTGTTCGGTTCATGGACATAAATCCACAGGAGACCTCAATCCCCTCCGCTCTACACTACTTCAAGCCTTTCCATAAGACTTGATCAATTTTGCTACAAAACTTGCTCTCAACTTTGATCAGATCTACTCCAAGTCTACACACAAGACTTGCTAAAATCTACTCCAAGTCTACACACAAGACTTACTCAAATATTCTCACCAAAACCTACTCAATTCTGCTCCAAGCCTACATAGAAGGCTTACTCAATTTTTCTCCAAGCCTACATAGAAGGCTTACTCAATTCTACTCCAAAACCTACTCTAATATTCTCATAAGGCTTGCTCAATCTAGCTCTTAAAACCTGCTTAAATTACTGCTCAAACCTGCTCATAAAGTATGCTCAATCCATCTCTTAATACTTTATCAAATCACTACTCAAACCTACTCCTAAATAATGCTTAATCCAACTCTTAAAACTTGTTTAAATCATTGCTCCAACTTGAATAACACAAGCTTATACTAAGAAGTGGGGGTGAACAGTATAAGACCACTTTTTACTTTTCTTTCCCAAGCAATATTATGCAATATATCAATGGCAATATCAACAACAGTAATCAAAGCAATGCACAAATCACCACACACAATAGAGACACCAATTTAACGTGGTTCACCCAATGTGGGCTACTCCACGAAGAAAATATTTCACTAAAATTTTCTCAACAAATCTCTTGGGAATCCTTCCCTATTATAATATTTATGGACCTCTATCCAAAGGAGACACCAATCCCCTAATCAAGTTCATGGATCTCTATCCATAGGAGAACTCCTTCTTCTTGCTTTAGTTGGTGATCCTCTAGAAGACTATTGCCTCCACTGCACTGGCTTGTGGATCTCTCTCCACTGAAGACCTCTGTCCTCACTCAGAAGACCTATCCTCACTACCCTAGCTAATGGAACTCTATCCACTGGAGACTACTATCCTCTACTCTATCACCTCCAAAGCTTGCTCTTAGCTCTATCTCAAATATACACTAAACACAGTCCTTTGGTCTAGCACAAATCTACTCAATCTCTATCTCAAATCTGCACTAAACATTGTCCTTCGATCTAGCACAAATATGCTCAATATCTATCTCAAATATGCACTAAACACTATCCTTTGATCTAGCACAAATCTGCTCAATCTCTATCTCAAATCTACACTAAACATTGTCCTTCAATCTAGCACAAATTTGCTCAATCTCTATCTCAAATATGCACTAAACACAATCCTTCGATCTAGCACAAATATACTCTGCTAGATTTTTCCCAAGCCTTAACACAAAGCTTGAACAAATCAATCAATTAAACTGCTCTCAAGTCTTCTCAAAGACTTACCTCAAATCTGCTCAACAAGTCCTCCCTAAAACTTTTCCAATCTGCTCAACAAGTCTTCACAAAGACTTACCTCAAATCTACTCAACAAGTCCTCTCTAGAACTTGTCCAATATGCTCAACAAGTCTTCACCAAGACTTACTTCTAAATATACATTGTAAGCTTCCACAAAATCTCACACTAATATTTCCACAAGTCTTCACCAAGACTTACCTCAATCTGCTCAACAAGTCCTCTCTAGAACTTGTCCAACTCTCAACAAGTCTTCACCAAGACTTATTCCAAATATGCTTGTAATATTCCACAAAAGCTCACACAAATCTATCCTTAAGTCCTTCACCAAGACTTACCTCAAACCTGCTTATAAGATTCCACAAAAGCTTATTCAAATCAATTGCAAAACTTGCATACAAAACTCAGCTTAATCTCTTTTAGAAAACCTCTTCAATATCATAAACAAGTTTCACTCAAAATCTTGTTTAACCCATAGAAACATATAGAGAATGATTAGAGACTCAATATGTTTCACACTCATAAAACACTCAATCACTTTCAAACTTTCCTTCAAATCAATTCAGAAATAAAGAACAATTTATTTCACAGAACTTGAACTATCACTCCAATGCATTCAATCAATAATGCTCATCCAACTTCACTCAACCATTCACTCAATGAAACACAACTTGCTTACAAACCCTAACCAAGTGTTTCACTTTACTTCCAACAACTCACACTATGAATCTCAACCCTTGACTCAAGATGATTTTAAATTCACATAACAATGATACTCATGATCTTTTCACAAACCCTAATCATGCACATGAAAGCTTACTCAAATATTTCCAACAATGCTTATCAAACAATCTCACATAACAATGATACTCATGTTCTTTCACAAACCCTAGTTCAATATAGTTCTCAATTTCACACTCAATTGTTCTCACAAACATTCACCAATCATGTATATGAAAACTCACTCAACAATGCTTATCAAACAAACCTTTTCACTCCAACTTTGCATTTCACAACATCCAACCCAACAATATTTCACTCACAAGGAAGATGTGCCCATACCTTTTGTTTTGATGAAGATTTGACCTCAAAACCTGTCTCAATCACAATCAACCTCTTTGCCAATCTCAATGGTTAGATATCAAAAATCTTCACTCAATTATTTCCCTCAAAATTATTTCACCATACAAAAATAAGCAAGACTCAAGTACACCTTATTATCTCCAAACTTATCAAAATATTTCTCAACACATAGAAATCAATTTTTCTTTATCAACTCCAAATTAATCAATTTATAGAAGACCAAGTTCTTTCACAATCACTTTATAAACTCCCAATGATAATTTTCAACCTATAAGAATTAATCCCTTGATTAACCCTTATTACTCCAACCTCTATTTAATTTTCAAATCACAAAATAATATAACATATCAAATACCCTTATAGCTCCAACCCTTATTTAATTTTTCAAAGCACAAAATAATGTAAACTATCAAATACCTTATGACTCCCTACTTTCCCAAGGTGCTACCTAAACTCACGTGGCCTTAAAGCGCTCCACAACCTTGGCGCTATCAAAAATTAAATAAAAATTTTAATGCATACCTTGTACCTTGGCCCACATGCAAAATGGATAGCGCATGCCTTGGTTGCGCTTTGAACCTGTGACCTCACTGTCGTCATTGCGCTCTAGCCGAAGCTAGGCAGCCATTGGGCCACACACCCACATAAGCCTAAACACTCGAGCGTCTCTCCTTGTTATCTCCATAATTTTTGGTGATCAAAAAACAAAATAGTTTTGCCCTTCCAAAATGACTGTGCGGGGATTTGAAACCCCAACCTCTGCCTTGCGAATGCCTTAAGTCTACCTTGGTCACCAACTACGCTAACCAACGCTATGGGTATGCACTAAATGTACCACATGCATTTAAACCTTTGCCTGCCCTCCAAAGCTTTTAATCACATGAAATCCTTTCTTCCTCACCACAAACAGTGCATGTTTTCTTAGACTTTGGGTTATCGAATTATGCATGGATGACTTAATTAAAATATTAAGTCCCCCTTTATATACACTTTGGCTTATGCACTTCGACGTCGGCCTTTTAATTAAAAATTTGAATTTAAAAATTCGAATTAATAAATTACTTTATAATATTTAACTTTGGCGCCCAAATTTATTTTAAATTTTAATTTTAACCTTTAGGTTAAAATATTTAAATTTAAATAAATTAAATTAAATATTTTGCAAACTTCTCAAAGGGTCTTTCGAGGAATAAATTATTTTTAATTACTCCTTGGACCTGTTCTCTTCATCTCAACCTGTAACCTGGAATATTATAATATTAAATATTATAATATTATTATTGCCTTTTAAACCTGCTTCTCCTTCCTTGGGTCTTCAACCTTTTAGGCCTCCTTAGGCATATAATATTAAAGATAAATATTATATCCTATTCCTTTAAACCTCTTCCTTGCCTTTTGGAAAAACCACCTGGTGACATTAATGATGACGAAACTTAACCAACAAACTCTTGACAACTCTTGACATCAATGACAACAAATCTTGCTCATATTTCCAACAATCTCCCCCTTTGTCATTTATGGCAACCCTTTTTCCTTTAACCATTTCTTTTACCTTTTTCAGTTTTGCTCCCCCTGACTGAATGCTCTCCCCCTAACTCAAATCTCTCCCCCTTTGTCATCAATGGCAAAGGGCCACCTTTGGGGCTTGGGGCTAAGAATAAGACTCTTAGCTTAGCCCCTCCCCCACCTCCTTTCTTTGAGGTGGTTAATTTTGGGGAGGGAGTATCTCTACTCCCAGCATACACTGATCTTTACCTTTGTCCACCTTCTTCCTCAACTGATCCTGTTGATTCCTCTAACTGTTCCTGTTCCTGCTTGTCTCTGGAATTTTTGCTCTACACCACTTGGCTATATGCCCAACATTATTGCACTTATAACACTTAATGTTGTGATTCCTTGAAGGTGCAAATGTTCTATAGTTCCTCCTGGTGAAGCCATATCCATTCCTATCATGAACCCTGCAATTAACTGCCTTATGACCAAACTGATTACAAGAGTGGCAATACCCTTGAAAGAGATGCCCACTTCTGAAACCATATCCCTGTATTTCATGTGTCCTACACTACGAAGCCTTGTGACCAAACCTGTGACATGAGAAGCAATATCCATTGAAGAAACCTTGCCTTGACCCCATTGGTCTCTTAGTCTCTTCTACCCTGTGTTGTTTCCTATTCCATCTATTCCTCATTTGTGCATTGTTCCTTTCCTTGTTGAACTTTCTATTGTCCAACTTATCCTCAAAATTCTCACTCTCTCTTACACTCTCTTCTTCTGAAGCTTCTTCTTCTTCAGAGCTTGAGATTGAATCATCTCCTTGTTCTCTATATTCCTATTCAAAACCAAGTCTTGTCTTGTTTGATGAAGATCTTTGTACCTTGATAATATTATCCAAAGTCTTTGAGCTTCTCCCAAACCTGTGTAGCTTGTTTTTAGACTCTTTTACTTCCTTCCTTAGTGAAGCTACCTCATGCTCTAATCTTTCACATTCTAAAACCTTTGCCTCTAACCTCTCTTTAAATTTCCTTGTCTTAGCTATTGAGTTGGTTAGATCTTCTATAAGATTTCCTTTCTCTTCATCACATTCTTGAAATTGAAGCTTGAGTTTTGAGTTCTACTTTCTTACCTTTCTTAATGCATCAAGGGTAGAAATAAGCTCACCCTCAAGATCAACTTCTCCTTCCTCTGATTCTACCTCTATTCCTTTACTTTTAAGATCATCTTCATTCCTTTCTGATTTATCTTCAATAGGAGAATTTCCTTCTTCTTCTATTTCCAAAAGAAGACTTTCTTCTTCTAGACCTTCAAGAGCATCTTCATATTCATCTTCACTAAAACTGAATCCATTCCTTGTACAACTATCTTCAAGATGACCAAAGTTACCACACCTAAAACACTTGAGAATTATTGGACCTCTCTTTACCTTTTTCTTAACATCTTTTTTTTCTACTATCAGAAATAGAATTTCTTCTTCTTCATTATCTGAGGACCTTCCATCACTATCACTAGAACTCTTACCTACCTTATCTGCATAAAAGCTCTTCTTATGCCTTTGGAAAAACTTCTTTCCTTGCTTGCTTTGTCCATCCCTACTTTTATTTTGATACCTATATTTTCTTGCTTCCCTATTCTTATGATCATGTTTCTCATCACCACTGCTATTTCCAGCTTCTGGACAATCAATTGCATAGTGACCATATTTTCCACATTTAAAACACTTAACTATTTTTGTACCTTTATACTTTCTTGTGTCCTTGTTCCTTCTGCCATAGTTTACTTCTTCATCACTGGATAACTCATTACTTGAATCTGACTTCTTACCCTTTGTCTTCTTTGTAACTTTGAAGGCTGCTTCTTTTTGGGGAATAGGCTCCTCTTTTATTCTCATCTCAAAAGCTATGAGAATTCCATGTAACTCATCCCTTGTCAAAAGTTCAATATCTTTTGACTCTTCTATGGCTGAAATATTTTCACTATACCTCTTAGGGAGTGACCTTAAAACCTTTTGACAAATATCTGTTTCTTCAACTTTAAACCCAAGTCCTTGCATGGAGTTAACAACCTCATCCACACGAAGTAGATATGTAGCAATGTTTTCCTCATCCTTCATCTTTAGGTCTTCAAATTTTCTCTTGTGATTTTGCAATTTTGCCATCTTGACCTTTTTGTCTCCCTCATATATATCTTTTATCTTATCCCAAATCTCTTTTGTTGATGTGCAATGCATAACTTTTATAAACTCTATTTCACGTAAACCATTTAAGATTCCATTCATTGCCTTTGAATTATTTAGTTGTAGGAGCTTACCATATTTATCTGTAGGTGGAGTAGCTGGTGGTATGTACCCATCCTCAACTGCTTGCCATATATCATTTCCTAGTGCCATTAGGTAAATCTTCATTCTCACACTCCAAAATGCATAATTGTTCCCATCGAACAATGGTGCCTTATTCCCTGAAGATCCACTCTGAGAATCCATCTATGTTCTTGTAAGATTTTCCTTCAAGCTATTAAACTCTTTCGAAGGAACCCGCTTTGATACCAATTGAAGAACACAAGCTTATACTAAGAGGGGGGTGAACAGTATAAGACCACTTTTTACTTTTCTTTCCTAAACAATATTATGCAATATATCAATGGCAATATCAACAATAATAATCAAAGCAATGCACAAATCACCACACACAATAGAGACACCAATTTAACATGGTTCACCTAATGTGGGCTACTCCATGGAGAAAATATTTCACTAAAATTTTCTCAACAAATCTCTTGGGAATCCTTCCCTATTACAATATTTATGGACCTCTATCCAAAGGAGACACCAATCCCCTAATCAAGTTCATGGATCTCTATCCATAGGAGAACTCCTTTCCTTTGCTCTAGTTGGTGATCCTCTAGAAGACTACTACCTCCACTACACTAGCTTGTGGATCTCTCTCCACTGAAGACCTCTATCCTCACTCAGAAGACCTATCCTCACTACCCTAGCTAATGGAAATCTATCCACTAGAGACTACTATCCTCTACTCTATCACCTCCAAATCTTACTCTCAGATCTATCTCAAATCTACACTAAACATAGTCCTTCGATCTAGCACAAATCTGCTCAATATCTATCTCAAATATGCACTAAACACTATCCTTCAGTCTAGCACAAATCTGCTCAATATCTATCTCAAATATATACTAAACACAATCCTTCGGTCTAGCACAAATCTGCTCAATCTCTATCTCAAATTTACACTAAACACTATCCTTCAGTCTAGCACAAATCTACTCAATCTCTATCTCAAATCTGCACTAAACATTGTCCTTTGGTCTAGCACAAATATACTCTACTATATTTTCCCCAAGCCTTAACACAAATCTTGAAAAAATCAATCAATCAAACTACTCTCAAGTCTTCTCAAAGACTTACCTCAAATCTGCTCAACAAGTCCTCCCTAGAACTTGTCCAATCTGCTCAACAAGTCTTCACCAAGACTTACCTCAAATCTTCTCAACAAGTCCTCCCTAGAACTTGTCCAATATGCTCAACAAGTCTTCACTAAGACTTCTTCAATTCTTCTCCATAAGTCTTCACCAAGACTTACCTCAAATCTGCTCAACAAGTCCTCTCTAGAACTTGTCCAAACTGCTCAACAAGTCTTCACTAAGACTTATTCCAAATATGCATTGTAAGCTTCCACAAAAGCTCACACTAATCTATCCACAAGTCTTCACCAAGACTTACCTCAAACCTGCTTGTAAGCTTCCACAAAATCTCACACCCCCCCCCTTATTCAAATCAATTGCAAAACTTGCATACAAAACTCAACTTAATCTCTTTCAGAAAACCTCTTCAATATCATAAACAAGTTTCACTTAGAATCTTGTTTAACCCATAGAAACATATAGAGAATGATTAGAGACTCAATATGTTTCACACTCACAAAACACTCAATCACTTTCAAACTTTCCTTCAAATCAATTCAGAAATAAAGAACAATTTGTTTCATAGAACTTGAACTATCACTCCAATGCATTCAATCAATAATGCTCATCCAACTTCACTCAACCATTCACTCAATGAAACACAACTTGCTTACAAACCCCAACCAAGTGTTTCACTTTACTTCCAATAACTCACTCAATGAATCTCAACCCTTGACTCAAGATGATTTCATAATTCACATAACAATGATACTCATGATCTTTTCACAAACCCTAATCATGCACATGAAAGCTTACTCAAATATTTCCAATAATGCTTATCAAACAATCTCACATAACAATGATACTCATGTTCTTTCACAAACCCTAGTTCAATATAGTTCTCAATTTCACACTCAATTGTTCTCACAAACATTCACCAATCATGTATATGAAAACTCACTCAACAATGCTTATCAAACAAACCTTTTCACTCCAACTTTGCATTTCACAACATCCAACCCAACAATATTTCACTCACAAGGAAGATGTGCCCATACCTTTTGTTTTGATGAATATTTGACCTCAAAATCTGTCTCAATCACAATCAACCTCTTTGCCAATCTCAATGGTTAGATATAAAAAATCTTCACTCAATTATTTCCCTCAAAATTATTTCACCATACAAAAATAAGCAAGACTCAAGTACACCTTATTATCTCCAAACTTATCAAAAATATTTCTCAACACATAGAAATCAATTTTTTCTTTATCAACTCCAAATTAATCAATTTATAGAAGACCAAGTTCTTTCACAATCACTTTATAAACTCCCAATGATAATTTTCAACCTATAAGAATTAATCCCTTGATTAACCCTTATTACTCCAAACTCTATTTAATTTTCAAATCACAAAATAATATAACATATCAAATACCCTTATAGCTCCAACCCTTATTTAATTTTTCAAAGCACAAAATAATGTAAACTATCAAATACCTTATGACTCCCTACTTTCCCAAGGCGCTACCTAAACTCACGTGGCCTTAAAGTGCTCCACAACCTTGGCGCTATCAAAAATTAAAAAAAAAATTTTAATGCATACCTTGTACCTTGGCCCACGTGCAAAATGGATAGTGCATGCCTTGGCTGTGCTTTGAACCTATGACCTCGTTGTCACCGTTGCACTCTAGCCGAAGCTAGGCAGCCATTGGGCCACACGCCCACACAAGTCTAAACACTTGAGCGCCTCTCCTTGTTATCTCCGTAATTTTTGGTGATAAAAAAACAAAATAGTTCTGCCCTTCCAAAAATGACTGCGTGGGGATTTGAAACCCCAACCTCTGCCTTGCAAATGCCTTAAGTCTGCCTTGGTCACCAACTACGCTAACCAGCGCTATGGGTATGCACTAAATGTGCCACATGCATTTAAACCTTTGCCTACCCTCCAAATATTTTAATCACATGAAATCCTTTCTTCCTCACCACAAACAGCACACAATTTTCTTAGACTTTGGGTTATCGAATTATGCATGGATGACTTAATTAAAATATTAAGTCCCCCTTTATATACACTTTGGCTTATGCACTTCGACGTCGACCTTTTAATTAAAAATTTGAATTTAAAAATTTGAATTAATAAATTACTTTATAATCTTTAACTTTGGCGCCCAAATTTATTTTAAATTTAAATTTTAACCTTTAGGTTAAAATATTTAAATTTAAATAAATTAAATTAAATATTTTGCAAACTGCTCAAAGGGTCTTTCGAGGAATAAATTATTTTTAATTACTCCTTGGACCTATTCTCTTCATCTCAACCTATAACCTAGAATATTATAATATTATTATTTCCTTTTAATCTTGCTTCTCCTTCCTTGGGTCTTCAACATTTTAGGCCTCCTTAGGCATATAATATTAAAGATAAATATTATATCCTATTCCTTTAAACCTCTTCCTTGCCTTTTGGAAAAACCACCTAGTGACATTAATGATGATGATGAAACTTAACCAACAAACTCTTGAAAAATCTTGATATCAATGATAAAAAATCTTGCTCATATTTCCAACAAAACTTGCTCATAAAGCATGCTCAATCTAGATCTTAATACTTGCTCAAACCTTCTCATAAATCATGCTCAATCTAGCTCTTAAAACCTGCTTAAATCACTTCTCAAACCTACTTATAAATGATGCTCAATCCAGTTCTTAATATCTGCTAAAATCACTACTCAAACCTACTCATAAATCATGCTCAATACAGCTCTTAAAACTTGCTTAAATCACTGCTCAAACAACCTACACAAATCTACCTCAAACTCTGCTCAAATCTGCTCATAAACTTGCTCAATTCTACTCATGAACCTGCTGAAAACTGCTCATGAACCTACTCAAATCTTCTCATAACATTTCCATTTCTTGCATGCAAATAATGCTTGTATATACTCAAAACCAATCATGTATAATATGCACATTTACTTCACAATTGCACGTTCATTCAAAATTTCATTCAAAGCAATGTATAAGTTTGCTCACAAAATTGACTTACAAATTTAATTCCAATTTCATTCAACACTAATGCACATCAATTTTGCTTTATAAACTTAGCACATATGTTTTCATATTTCAATCAAAGCAATGCACATAAAATTAATTCTTATATCTCCACCTTAAAATATTCCTTTCGAACAATCCACCTTGAGAAGGAATTAAAACACCATACCTCTAAAATCTGCCTTGATGAAGATGTGCCCTCAAAAACCTGTCTAAGAATAATCTTCTTCCTTTTACCACTAGAAAAACTTGGATAGCAAATAATTCTTTTCAAATCATCCACAAAAAGTCTTTCAAAGATGTCCACAACAAATCTGAAAATAATACCTTGTTCCCCCTTTTTAATTTCTCACAATAAAGCTTTCAAAAACCTTTACAATTTATTTTTCTACAAGGTAAAATTACAATTAAATATAAACCATATCACACCTTATCTCTCCTCTTTAATACACAACAATTACAAATATCAAATAGTCCACTCTACACCTTATTACTCCTATTCTGAAATAATTATACACATAAACCTTTGCCCTTACAAATACCAAATAATCCACACTACACCTTATTACTCCTATTATGAAATAATCATGCACATAAACCTTTGCCCACAAAAAATTTACCCTTAATAATTAAATCAACAAATCCAACAATTATTTATTTGTCAAATTAATCAATCAAGTCTAGCGAACACGACAATCACGATTTCCTTTGCAATTTAAAACTTATTCAAAAAATTTCATACCTCAACCAAGCACACGAGAGTCGAACTTACAACCTCTTCTTGTGCAGTGCCCTAGCAACAACTAGGCATCCATTTGGGCTACCCCAGCAGGTGTGATCTACAATGCACATGTACAACCAAATATCCTCTTCATTGTTTAACTGCCAAACGAACCACATCTTTGCCAAGAAAAAACACATCTATGAGATTTGACCTTGCAACCACTTGTTTGGAAGTGCCTTAGCACCAGCTAGATGACCAAGTGGACTAGCCACCCAGTTGAGTATCCAATAGTAGCACACTCAAGATAACACAATATGCTCACTGCTACAAATTATTGCTCTCCCCTTTTTGTTTGTCTACATCAAAAATCGCATGGAAAGCCTTCAAAGGATAATGTTTGTGGTGGTTAATAACTTATGAATTATTTTCCCTTTTATATATACCTTCTCTCAAATTAACATACCTCGGCGCATAGGAAATTTGAATTTATTTTCTCCATGTGCATTTTTGCGTATTTCTCTTTTTAAAAAAAACTTTATATCATAATATTTAAAAATATTATAATATTGATTCTAAAACCTTGGTCTATTGCATTTTAAATATTTTTTTCCTCTTGGAATATTTTATTCCAATGTCTCTTAAACCTTGGTCCATTGCATTTTAAATATTTTTCTCTTTTAAACTTCTGTCTCAACCAAACCTTGAATAAACCTTTCTCTTTCTTTATAATATTTAAATTTAAATTTAAATATTATAACCCTTTGCTGAATATTGTCTTTGCTTTACTTCATGCTTGCCTTGGATAAATGCTATTCTCTTTGACCTTAAGGATATTATCCATCCTTATAATATTTCCATCCTTGAAGAATATTCCTGCCTTATGAACTTTTGACATCAATGACAACTCAATATGCTTAATATTTCCAACAATTTCCTAATAAGTTTTGAGAATGAGGAAATCCGAAAGGGAAGATATTATGTTATGTTATGCTATGTTAGATATGCTTGGCACTGTCTATGGAAAATAAGATTGGAATAATATAGAGAAATAGTTGATATTACAGTTGAAAACCAGGTCAAAATTTAAGTAGAATGATGTTATCTACAATTGTGCATGTTTTCCTTTATTATTTATTATTCTATCTCTTTAATATATGGTGTTGGATGATTTCGATGACTATAATATGGTGGTGAAATATTTTTAAATGAAAAGACTATTCAATTACCATTTGTGTGTACCTTTTCTATTTATGAACCCCAACCTTGATGTAGAAATTATAATTGGTCATCTTTGAAAGATGCTTCTCTAGTCATGCTATTTGATTGTGTTTGAACCAGTGTTGAATAATGGTTGGTATTTATAGAGACCGAATGAGATGAAAAAGTTTTATGCGACAAGAACTAAACAATAATTTATTTTCTACATTGGCTGTGTTGAGAGTTATTGTTTACATTGGTTGTGTTTTAAATGGATTATTCACACTTACCCATGGTGGGTAAGTTTAACGAGTGCTGGGACTTAATATCTAGGTCTTCATAGTGGAAATTGTGTTTTAACATGTTTGGTCCTCTTATCTTGAGCCAAAGATGGCTTTTCTTTCTTGGAGTCTGCTTTTGCAAGTTTTGCATGTGGAGAAATGGCTAAAATACTTGGGTATGGCTAATCCCAAATGCTATTTTTACAATGAACCTGAATATTGCACTCATGTTTTTTGGTCATGCCGTAAAGCTCAAATGGATTGGAAGTGGCTGGAATATTTCTTTCGACCTTATATGGACACTTATTTTTCTTGGCACCATTCCATGCTAGGCGATGCTCCTGATTTTTCTATTCCTCTTGTGCATGTCTAAAATATTTTAGAGTCAATATTATTTTTCACTTATGGAAGACCAGAAACAATATAGATTTTTCCAGAGATACAGATTATGATTTATTTTATTTAGCTGATAAGTATGCTGTATTTTTTAACTCTTGGATTTTGATACAAGTTAAAGTGGAAAAAAATCATATTGACATTCAGTATCTAAGTACTCTCCTAGACCATTGGGCCAATATGTTATGCACTATCAGTTAGGTCCCCTCGGATTTGAAATTAAAGTATCGTGTTGGCTCTTATTCTCAATATCGTCAGGGGTGCAAAGCATTATCGTAGGTGGGGAAACACTGGTCTCAACCTCTGCCAGTGACCAAACATCATTACTCTGATGGTGTTGGTAATTTGTGGTTGGTGAGTGGATGGGATGTTCATCCAAAACCTTCACACTAAGTTGCGGGTTAGGGAGATGCGGTCGTGGTGGTTCTAGTTAATGCTCAGGGCTAGCACGATGATGGCCAAACCCCCTGCCCCTAGGATATAAATGCATAAAAGGTTAATGATGTTGTTGATATGGGTGGTACTGACACTGATGATAATGGTTGGGATGCTCCTATTACCGCCTCTCCCTAGCACCATGATGACAATGTGGACAATTTTTTCCCTCCCGATGTTTGGAAATGATTTATGTTCTACGGATGCATGTTTTTCTTTGATTTTTTGCTAAGAGGGTGATTTTAATTCCCTCTTTGTTGTGTTAGTCAGCTAAAGTCCTTGTATTTTCTATTTGGTTTCTCCTAATCGTTTGCAGTTAGTGTGATTTTTGGGACCCTATTGGGGTGTGTGTATCCACACACTTTTTATATGATTAAGTTGTATTTTAATATAATATAGCTTATTTCATTAAAAAAAAAACTACCTTAAGAGTTAAGGATAGGTTAACTTGAGTAAGTTGAGTATGTGTTGTGAATCCTTACTATAGAAACCTTAAATATTTGACTAAATTCATCATGAAGGATGAATGATTATTCTAAGTACCCAATATCGATGATTATGAATTGGTAACTCCTATGACTCGTTAACGACTGTATTTCTAGAAATATTTGTCAAAACATGAAGGTAACAAGGGATGGTATGGGACACTTCCTCCAGGTCATTATGTGATTAGTATGGTTATGGGTTCTTGCTTAGCTTACGATTAGAAGAAATCTAGTAAGATACTGAAGCTAGAATAATCCATAATAGTTGGTATGGAATAACTTGTCATTAATTGTAATCCTAACAAGTGACACCAGATCTAGAGCCAAAGTAATGGTATGGCCTTAGTTGACTCCAAATAAGTGGATATTTAGCTAGGCATTAGATATATATACGCTATACCCTTGCACAATTATTAGGAACAAGAGGGATATATTAGACTTGGATTCCTCGTGTTAAGGGATGAGGAGAGTATGCATCCACCCTCTAGGTGTTATGGGCCTTAGAGGATAACCCCAACCATGAATCTATGCTCTCATACTGAAACATGAGGATGAGAATATGGATTCACAAAATGGTACCTTCTACGGGATGTGGTCAATCTCATCCACTTGGGAGTCATCTACAATTACTAAAACCTAAAAGTGGTTGAATATACATCATACTAATTAAACATTGGATGATCATCAAACCAATTAACTCAAAAACTTATCCCTTAGGTTGAGACAAGATAATAAAGCTAGACAAAAAAAATTACCTTGTAGAACTAGTGAGCTTTACTAGGTTATATAACTAGGTGAGTTGGACCAGGTTTGTTACATGACACACATGAAATCTCCTCCTCTGAGGAAGGTTGCAACATGATAAGCCTATGAAATACAGTTCCCTTTATATATATATATATATATATATATATATATATATATATACATATGTATGTGGTTGAAGGTATAATAATTTGATGTGAATTCCATATACACACCTGAAATCTCCTTCTCTGAAGAAGGGTGCAACATGAGAAGCCTATGAAATATAGTTCCCTCTTATATATATACATATGTATGTGGGTGAAGGCATAATATTATGTAAACATTTTGTTTACCCATATAATCAAATTTTTTGATATCAGATCAAACCAAATATTATTGATATGAAATGTCTCATCTCTCTATTAGAAATAATAAGGGTTATTAATCAAGTATATTCAAAAGTATAGAAAGAATTAAAATATAGTTAAAATGCATAAACATTTTTGTAGATGCTAGGAAGCAAAAAAGAATTATTTTGTTGCTTTGTGTTGTTATCCAAAATAACTTCTTTCTTTATGGAAGCTCACACTCATCTCAAACTAATTGTTACATGTAAATATAAATGTAATTTATTTATGATCATTTATAGTATGAAATTGACAAGATGAGAAACAAAACTAACATCAATATGAATATGAGTCTACATCTGCTTCAACTATTGTTCGATCAACTTCCAAGTTGTTCAGTGGTATTAAAGGCTATAAGTTGGAATCATAAGATTACAATGAATCCAATATGATATGTATAAAAAAGGCTTGATAACCTAAAGGGTAGGAAAATGCAGAGGAATGGTCACACATCGATTCTACCATATTCATCATGCTCAAGGATCTGTATTACCATTCAACCATCTCACGAGGTTCGTGCATGCGATGGAAGAGAAGGCAGAATGTAGTTATGTCAAACCCATGGAAATCAATGAAGTTGCCACGACCTCAAAATGTATTATAGAATAATAACAAAAAAATCAAGAAAGAAAATGGACTTGTATTTTAATGCATTGTTTCTTGTCTTTTATGAATAGTGTGCCAGACAATAAATTATAAAAGAAAACCTAAGTTCATGTATGCAATCCAACCCTTTTAGCATTTTGTTTTAATAAACTTGGATGAAAAAAGGAAATATAAATATAATTTAAACCAAACCATTTCACTATAATATCTACATGTCTTTTGAGGTTTGGGCTCCTCCCTAACACTAGAAGACACACTATTATTGGTTTGTTTTGTTACTGAACTAAAAGCAAATGAAAACAAATATTTGTGACTTAAAAGATATAAAATTAAAGTTGGTCATTCCAAAAATAAACCAAGTGTTATTTTATCACTTTTTTTAATCCTAAAACTCTAGAATATCAAAGAATTTTGGAAGAAAAAGGGCTAAGAGGAAGTATTATTACTATTTTTGTAGAGAATTATTTCCTGCAGTTTGGCAATGCGATGGTTGAAGGAAAGAATGAAGGATTCTAGAGAACACACTACTTCTCTATCTATCAAATCCATCATTTTATTAGATTGACTAGAATGGTCTCGAGCTATACAGCTAAGGTAAAACTATTATGGGCTCTTTAATTTAAGTAAAAATCTCAACTATTTTGAACACGTTGATTTTCATCCATAAACTAATTAAAGAAGTCCACCCTTATTTCATAGCACTCATCTATTGGAGTACATATCCCATTTTATGGAGGTTCCTGCTTCCTACTACCAATACTTGGTAGCAAAACACCTAGAACACCACCTTCTTCTCTTTCATATTATAAACTGCTTAACGGAAAAAAAAAAATTAGTATATTAATAAAATATAATTATAAGTTGTCTTAGAATTTGAGATTGGATGTTGAGGGTTGACCCAGAGATTTCAAATAACACAGGTGCAGGTGCAAAACACAAATATCAAAGGAGGTTTTACAAATATCTTTGGCTAAGGGTTTTCAGAGGTCCTTGGTTGAGGGTTTTTAAAGACACTTAGTTGAGGGTTTATAAATATTAGTGGATAAAAAAATAGTAAATATTTGGATGGTGGAAGAAGGAGGATTTTATGGGAACATGACCAATATGCAATATAAGTCAGAGGATATGGAATCCAAGAAAGACCACAATAACCATGAGCACAAGCAAGCGTAACAAATAATACAAGCCAAGCCAATGATAAAATCTCATTCCAACAAGAGAAATCTGAAAATTTATTCAAGTTCACAATAGCCAATCTTAAACAAGGGTAGAACCAAGGGTTAAAATGCACAAGAGGTAGAGGTCCAACTTTAAAACAACAAACTAGGGTTATATTACAAGTGGAAATGTCTAAAAAGGGGAATAACTTTGGACTAGTGGAAAGTGATCAAGTGGGGCTAATATTGTTGATCATAGCAAGGAAAATGATCTGATATCTAGTATGGGAAGAAATTCTAGTGAAAATTTACCAAAGATGATCTTCTGGAATACCTTGAGATGAGGATAATTGCAAACAACTGTAGTTAATAACACTAGGACTTCTTGTAGAATTTTAAGAATACCCAAAATGGACCCTAGGAAAACAACCTTGGGGTGCATGAAAGTGGTGGATGGCTCTCCTATAGTCCAACTTTAGATGTTAGACATAGAAATAGGGATCGATGCTATGGAATGTAGAGGATTAGTATGTCGATTTTTGGGTCTTCATCCAGGATTCCTTGCTTTCAAGATGTGAGTTGCTAGACAATGGAGAATTGGAGGTGAGTTAAATATTTCTACTTACCCCAATGGCTATTTCTTAATTCTTTTTGCTAATGAGAAGGATAGAGAACAAGTTTCCCATGAATTCCTTGGTTTTTAGGTAGGGCAAGGCTTTTCATGAATCCCTAGCATACCAAGTTCAAGGCATAAGAGAAAATTCCCTTGGTAGCTCTAGTTTGGTTGGGACTTTTTTGGTTGTCAACAGAGTTTTAAAACCAAGTTATATTCATAAAAATAGGTAATACTCTAGAAACTTATATGATGGAAACAGATAGGACAAGCCAATTTGAAAAAATTATCCATACAAGAATTTATGTTCTCATTTTTTTAAGAAAAAAATCCCTTGCGGGGCCGCCTTGGTCTGAGAGACCATGACCAGGGGGTTTTACACAAGAAAATTCACCCAGGAGTCATGCCCGGCCCTGCCTGCGCCAAAATTATCAATTGGATTTTGGGTACCAGAATCAACTTTTTTGTAGGGTGGAGATTCAAACCTAGGACCTCCCTTGGAGGATTTCCCTCTCCTCTCCAACTCACCTACAACACCTGGGTGAATTTATGTTCTCATTGACCTTGACAAGCCCTTGTCAAAAAATATTCCTCTGTAGTTTAGGGAGGATACCTAGGAACAAGATATGGACTAAGAGAACATCCCCTTCAAGTATAGGATTTATCATGAATATAGTCACCTAGATAAGGATTATAAACATTGGATTCTAGAGTAAACATAAGAGGAAATAACCCCTAGAGGTTTTGAATTGCCTAAACATAATAATATAGAGAGAAAACAAACATCTAAAGGGTAGGTAGTCATATCCATTAATAAGTTTTCTAACCTCCAAATTGATGATGAGAACATCATGGAGATGGAGATCATAGAAACTCCTCTTAAATCCCTAAGAAAGGAATCAATAGTTGAAGAAATAAATCATAACATTGAGCCAATTCTAGATCTACTAAGTAGTCCACAAGAGAACCCACCCCAAAAGTTGAAGAGATCCCAAAGGAAAAACAAAAGCCAAGAGAAAGACAATAAATCCTATTAGAGTAAATCACTATATAAAATATATTTATATAGAAAAGCAATTATAGTGTTTCAAACTTTAACGGCAGAATTAAAGAAAAATTAGACAAACACACACGGAAGAAGAGACAACGATTTTAACGTGGTTCACCCAATGTGGGTTACATCCACCGAGAATTTTCAGTCCTTCACTTTCTCAATCCAAGCAATAGAGGGTTACAACCTACAACCAACATCTGCTGTAATTTCCTCTCTATATTTCCAAGGAATCAACACAAGTAATTTTCTTTGTCATAGTCTTCTTTGTTTTTCCTCACAACTATATATAAGAAAAAAATAGAAAAAACAAACTGCTTTTCTTAATACATTCCAAGATTAACATTGAGTTCCCAACATCTAATTTTGGGATAAAAACAAAAAAACTTTCCCCGGTTGTCCCGTTGTAAATCCGAAAACTTTCTCTCGGTAGACTAACGGACCGTAAATCTGAAACTTTCCCCGCCCGTCCCGCAAGAAATCCATAAACTTTCTCTCGTTTAGCCTCCTCATAATTAGGCTCCATTCCTAACAATCTCCCACTTGGAGACTAATTCCATTGCACCATACCGCAACCAAGGACTCGAAAATTCTCATCATGGCCTCTTATTCCTTAAGGTTAACCAAGTTGAGCAAAAGCTCAACTTTTCTCTTGACACCACTTTTGTAAGCATATCAACAGGATTTTGTGATGTGTGAACCTTCCCTAATTTCAAAGATCCATCTTCCACTACTGATCTAATGAAATGATACCTGAGTTTGATGTGTTTAGTTTTTGAATGGAATGCTGAATTCTTTGCAAGGTGTATAGCACTCTGGCTATCACTCCACAACCTATTATCCTCTTGCTTCTTCCCCGGTTCTTCCATTAGTCTTTGCAACCAAACCATCTCTTTGCTTGCTTCGTAGCAGGAACATATTCAGCTTCAGTGGTTGAAAGGGCAACTACGTGTTGGAGTTTAGAAATCCAACTAACCGCTCCTCCTCCTATAGTAAATATGTAGCCGTAGTGCTCCTTCCACCATCAAGATCACCCGCCATATCGAATCTACAAAACCTTTCAAGCATATATTAGAGCCTCCAAAATTCAAAGAATAATTTGAAGTTCCTCTCAAGTACCTGAGTATCCATTTTACCGCTTGCCAATGTCCTTTTCCCGGATTACTCATAAATCTACTCACTACTCCCACTGCATGGGCAATATCTGGTCTTGTACAAACCATTGCATACATCAAGCTTCCAACCGCTGATGCATAGGGAACCTTAGCCATATGCTCTTGTTCCTTTTGTGTCTTGGGACACAAATCTTTGGTGAGTTTGAAATGCTTTGCCAATGGAGTAGCAACAGACTTTGCATTGTTCATGTTGAATCTCTTAAGCACTTTTTCAATGTATTTTGCTTGTGATAATTTCGGAGTGTGACTCTCCTTGTCTCTTGTTATCCTCATACCAAGGATTTGTTTGGCTTCTCCCAAATCCTTCATGGCAAAGGATTTAGCCAACTTCTTCTTGAGCATGTTTATATCTTGCATATTTGTTCCCGCAACTAACATGTCATCCACATACAATAGCAAAATAACATAGTTACCATTTCCAGCTTGCTTAAAATATACACAAGTGATCACTTTGACATCTTTCAAACCTTTGATTAGCCATGAACTTATCAAATTTTAAATACCACTGTCTAGGAGCTTGTTTTAACCCATACAAGCTCTTTTTCGGTTTACATACCCAATCCTCTTTACCTTTCACCTGAAAGCCTTCTGGTTGGTGCATATAAATTTCCTCCTCCAAATCACCATGAAGAAATGTTGTCTTCACATCCAATTGCTCCATAAACAAATTTTCTATAGCTACAAGACTCAAAATAGCTCTAATAGAGGTCATTTTTACAACTGGAGAAAAATCTCATCAAAATCAATACCTTTTTTCTCGAGCGAATCCCTTGACCACTAGTCTTGCTTTGTATCTCTTATGCCCTTCATTCTCCTCTTTAATCCCGTACACCCATTTATTGGTCAAAGCTCTTTTACCTTTGGGTAGGTCAACCAAATCCCAAGTTTGGTTGTGAAATAAAGAGTCCATTTCTTCATTCATTGCAAGCTCCCACTTATTCCCGGTATCCATCTGTAATGCTTCCTGAAAACATTCTCGCTCACCAAGATCGCATACAAAACATAATCAGAGAAACGTTGAGGAATTTTACTTATCCTGGTAGAACGTCTAACAACACTTTCTGGAGATTGAGGTGCTTGTTGTTGCTGCTGTACATTTTGATCTTCTACCACCTTTGGAGTTACCTTTTCTATGTGTCCATCAAGGTCTATGTATTCAGCAATTTCCTCTTTCTGTTTCTTTCCCTGCAACCGATCTTTATACAAGTTTTTTTCATTAAATATGACATCCCTACTTCTAATGACTTTTCGGTTATCACAATCCCATAATCAGTAACCCAAGCCATCAATATCGTAACCAATAAAATAGCACTTTTGGGCCTTAGCATCTAACTTATTTCTGTTCTCTTTGTCTATATGCATAAAAGCCTCACATCCAAATACCTTAAGGAAAGAATAATTTACTGGTTTACCTGTCCAAAGCTCTTCCGGAATTCCTCCATCCAAGGCACTAGACGGTCCTCTATTAATCAGATATACCGCAATATCAACAGCATGAGCCCATAAAAATAATGGTAAGCCTCGCATGTATCCTCATGCTTCTAGCCCGTTCCAAGATTGTTCTATTCATTCTTTCGCAACCCCATTTTCTTGAGGTGTTCTTGGAACTACCTTTATTCTTCTAATTCCATTTTTAGAACAAAACACATCAAATTCTCTACTGCAATATTCTCCACCATTATCCGACTTTAGACACTTTAACCTTTTTCCAGCTTCATTTTCAACTAATGCTTTCCAATTCTTAAAGGTATTAAAAACATCACTTTTATTCTTAATGCAATATATCCATGTTTTCCTTGTTGCATCATCAATAAAAAGTACATAGTAAGAGGAACCTCCAAGAGAAGTTACCTGAGCTGGGCCCCAAACATCTGAGTGCACAAGCTCCAATTTCTCTTTCTTCCTTTCCTTGCCATCCTTGAGAAATCTAACTCTCTTTGCTTTACCATAAACACAATCCTCACGGAATTCCAAATCAATCTCTTTTAACTTAGGCAATAACTTTCTTGAATGTAAAATTTCCATACCTTTTCCACTCATATGGCCAAGTCTTTGGTGCCACAAAGATGCACTCTCACCTCTAGAAACTAAATTCATGGAGCAAGGAGAAAAATCAGTAAGTAAATAAAGAGTACCCACCAATTTACCTCTAGCTACTATCAATGAACCTTTAGTAACTTTCCAAGCATTTTCTCCGAATGCAACCGTGTATCCTTCACCATCAAGCTTACTTGCCGATATAAGATTTCTCTTTAAATCTGGTATGTGTCTCACCTCTTTAAGAGCCCATTGACATCCATTTGGGGATTTAATCAAAATCTTTCCAATACCCACGATTTTACATGGTTGGTCATTTCCCAATAGAACCTCGTCCATAATCTCCGAAACATAATCTATGAAGTATTCCTTATGTGAGGTAGCATGGAATGAAGCACCACTATCAATTACCCAATAATCACTATTTCTATCAAGAGATAAGATTAAAGCATCTTGTAGAATTTGTCCAAGAATATTGGCTTCAAGTGTTACCATTATTATCATTACCTTCATTTCCATCACCCTTTCTTTGCCAACAATCCTTCTTGAGATGACCCTTTTTGCCACAAGCCAACACCGTAGCTTTCCTTTTCCACGTGATTTGGATCCGCCTTTGGATTTGCCACGATGTGAACTCTTGCCTATTTCTCTTCCTCTTCCTCTATTCTCAATAGTTAAGGCGGTGCTAGATGATTCTCCTGTGGTTTTTCTTCTCATGTCCTCACTGAGTATCACACCAACCACATCATCAAATTCTAATTTATTTGAACTCGAAGCATAGTTACTTACCGCCATTACCAAATTGTTCCAACTTTTCGGAAGAGAGCATAAGATTAATAAGGCCCTAAGCTCATCATCAAAATCCAATCCTACTGAATGCAATTGATTAGTGACAAGTATTAAATTCATTTAAATGATCATGCACAGATCCTCCTTCACTCATTTTCATGTTAAATAACCTTTTCATTAAGAATACCTTATTTGATGCTGATGGTTTCTCATACATCTTGGCCAACTTATCCATGACTCCCTTGGTAGTCTTTTCATCGGAGATGTTGAAGGCTACTGTGGCTCCCAAGCACAACCTCACAAGCACCCAATGCCTTTCTATCAAGGAGACTCCACTCCTCATCAGACATAGATGACGGTCTCTGTTTCCCCTCAAGAGGTAAGTAAAGATCCTTCTCGTACAAGTAATCCTCCATCTGCATCTTCCAGAATTGAAAGTTCTGGCCATTGAATTTTTGAACTCTAAACCTCCCTTCTTCCGCCATTGCTCCCACTTGATCCATAAATTCTCCTTCTGTCAAGTGCACCCAACAAAACAACCGCTCTGATACCACTTGTTAGAGTAAATCACTATATAAAATATATTTATATAGAAAAGCAATTATAGTGTTTCAAACTTTAACGGCATAATTAAAGAAAAATTAGACAAACACACACATAAGAAGAGACAACGATTTTAACGTGGTTCACCCAATGTGGGTTACATCCACCGAGAATTTTCAGTCCTTCATTTTCTCAATCCAAGCAATAGAGGGTTACAACCTACAACAAACATCTCGCTGTAATTTCCTCTCTATATTTCCAAGGAATCAACACAAGTAATTTTCTTTGTCATCGTCTTCTTTGTTTTTCTTCACAACTATATATAAGAAAAAAATAGAAAAAACAAACTCCTTTTCTTAATACATTCCAAGATTAACATTGAGTTCCCAACATCTAATTTTGGGATAAAAACAAAAAAACTTTCCCCGGTTGTCCCGTTGTAAATCC
Source organism: Wollemia nobilis (assembly GCA_028583015.1). Taxonomy (NCBI): domain Eukaryota; kingdom Viridiplantae; phylum Streptophyta; class Pinopsida; order Araucariales; family Araucariaceae; genus Wollemia; species Wollemia nobilis. Next base: position 16,714,921 of record JAQPPZ010015100.1, read on the forward strand.
GGAAACTTTCTCTCGTAGACTAACAGACTGTAAATCTGAAAAATTTCCCTGCCCGTCCTGCAGTAAATCTAGAAACTTTCTCTGTTTAGCCTCCTCATAATTAGGCTCCATTCCTAACAAATCCAACCAATTAAATGGAGGAACTCATAAAGTAATAGTTAGTGGAGGTGACACATAAGAATCTTCTAACAGGGCCATGGTGGTATTCTCACCTATGCCAAGTTTAGGGTCCATACCAAAACCAACAAGAGTGATTCAAGAGTCTACTAAAAATATGAAGCTAGATACATACCAAATAGCAGGTAGGAAGACTACTCAACATCAAATAGGGGAAAAAGATGTAAAACTAATAGTAATGGGTAAGATCAAGGATCTTATGCATATTTTTAGCTTGTTAAAGCATAATAAAGTAAAATGAATGATTTAGAATCATCATCCACAAATGGTTTTCATCCAAGAAATGAAAGTATTGAAACAAAAGATGTAATTTTTTACCAAAAATATTTGACATGCGTGTAGTGTGCAATCCCTAAGATCCTAAGGATATTCTAGAGGATTGACTTGTCTTTGGGATTTGAATAAGATAGTGATACACCAAAAAATGGAAAGTTGAGAGATATTGGCTTTACTAGCCCATAGTAGACATTATTCTTAGCATCTGTTATCTCAATGTATAATCTCCTATTAGCCTGGATGAAAAATAAAAATAACCACTACACCAAAAAAGGATTTTAAGGGTAGCTAAAAGACATTGGTTGATTATGATGGTAAAAAACCACCCTAATAGACTCTAAGAGGGTGATTTAAAACCACCCTTAAAACACTACACCAAAAAAAGTCTTTTAAGCATGGCTAAAAGATAATGGTTTTTCTACAACTATAAAAAACCACCTAATAGACCCTAAGAGGGTGGTTTAAAATTGCCCTTAAAAATAATACTTATATAAATAAATAAATAAATATATATATATATATATAGATATATATATATATATATATATATATATATATATATATATATAAAGGCTTCATGAAACTTTAGAGATATCCTTAGTGAAGACTATTGCCAAAGGTTGCTCCCCGATTGAATGAATCAATCTTCAGATCACACTTAGATCTGATTGTGACTTCCATGAGGCTAGTAGTTGCTGCAAATATGTGGATGTGAATTTCTCCTTAGATGGAGAAGTTCAAGGTCAAAATAGTTTGTAGAAATCCATAGCAGCATGTTTGTCCTCTCTCGACATTGACACTCTCGATCATCATCAAAATTGAGTTGTGTCACATTCTATGCATTGTGTTGTATCTTGGGTGTAGCTAGTTTGGTCATGTTGGAGAACTGAACAACAATAGTGGTGATAAAATTTTTGGTGCTTCAATATTCCTAGGTGCACCTGAAATCCTTGTCAATTTTAACATTTCCAAATAAATGGTTTCATAATTCCATAAATCGAGTGGGGAAGTATTTGGTGGGGTTTGTTCATGGACACCAACCGAGCTGTAGTTTTGATAGATGATCACAGATAAACTGAAGCATTCCTATGGTGTAGAAGTGGAGATGAAGGGCCATATTTACATTGGCTAAATCTAAATCATCATGTTATTTCCATATTTATAGGTATATTTATTTAAATCATTCGATGGGTTTTTGGATTTTTTTTAAAATAAGTATACAAGTTTTTAAAAGGGTTTTTTTAAATTGTTTGCAATGTTTTTTTTTAAATAAATTTTCTAGTTATGATTAATGTCAATATGTTGTAAGCAGACATTGTTTAATTTCATTACAAGCACCTTGTAATTCATAATAGAATGAGAATGGCATACTCCTCATTGGATGACCCTAATTTAAATGAATTCAAATATTGACAAGTCCACTCATTTATCTTCCTTCTCATTATAATGTCCTTCACCTTAGAATGCATAGTCCTATAAAATGTATCCATGTGAATAAGCTTAGTATCACTAGCCAAATCCATGGCTTTCTCCCATTCTTCCTGAATATCAACCTGATTAGACCCATGGACTATCTATATATAATGTTACTAGGCTCACTTTTCCAAAAATAGAATAATGTAGAATGTTGGAATAGCCTTCAACTATAGCCAACTTAGCCCTTAGAAACTGCACTTCTTCCTTTGCTAAAGATAATTTGTTGCTCATCTCCAATACCCTAAATTTATTTAAACTTGCAAGTTCATCCAGGTCAGAGTCATCTTCTAATTTTGTTATCTTGTCAATCATCTCTTTTTCATCATCCTACTTATTGTCCAGTGAACTTGGGGGTGGCCAGCTAACTAGATAAGGAACCAAACTATCAAGTATACTTCCTCTTCCTAAAACACCATTCTATCCATGACCCCATACCCAAAGTTTGTAACCAATATTTGTAACTACAATAGTATGGGCAGTACCACAACCTACATCCACAAGACCAAAAAATAATGGACCATATGACCTCTCATCTCCTAATTTTAGAGGGTAAAGTGCATCTCCACCACCTACACTTAGTGGTCCAAGGTTAGGAAAAATACCAAGACCCCTCTCCATTCCCCAAATCCAAACATCACCTAACTCGGACAAAACACAGGTATGGAATAAACCACACTCAAGCAACTTTAGTGAAGCATATTTTGGCAATCCATCAATAGGTTCTGTCAAAAACTTATTATCAGTAGTTCCATGTCCAAGTTGTCCATTCTCACTGAGTCCAAAAGTCCAGTATATGGTTCCTTGTCCATTTGGGCATATATTATAATACAAGGAATATTTAGTTGTTTCAAAGCAAGGGACTACGTGCTGATTGATAGATGTCAACACAAAAATATGAAATGCTCCATAGACAATGTGAAATGGTGTTCCATTGGAATATTGATTGAAACACATTAGGGGTTGAGGAACTAATCTATCTTTTTTATCACCTAAACCCAATTGACCAAGTGTGATCTGAAACGTCGGTTCAAAATTTTCTCGTTTACACAGTTTGTTGCATAAGTATTGTGAGTATAATATGAATTCTGGAAGCTTTAAGTCGTAATTTACGTAAGTCAAAATTTTCTATTATAGGAAGTTTTACTAAAGTTGCTGTCAGCCATTTATGGACTGTCAAAGCTGGAAGTCGATAAATAAGTAAAAATAAAATCTGGATTTAGTTTAATTTTAATTCTTTTTGGAACATCTGTGGTTAATTGACATGGCCTCAAGTTCTCAAGCATTGCATCTAGAGGCACTGTTGAATCATTGATTTTGTTTTATTTTAGCATTCTTAACAAATTATGGATTGTGGAAGCTTGAAGACTTGATGTCACTAATTAACTTAAAAGTAGTTGAATGTTAGTTATTTTGGATAATCAAGATTGTGGTTGCTTGATATAGCTTCATTTTCTCAAGCATTGCAGCTTAAGGTCTTGTTGAGTCATAGTTTGGTTTTACTTTAGTTTTTGCGGCTTCATGATTTTGTTTTATTTCAGTGTTGTTAACAAATCATGGATTTTGCATGCTTGGAGTCTTTAATTAACTCAAAAGTTGTTGAATTTATTTGAATTTTAGTTATTATGGACTGTCAGGAGTATAACAACTTCATATCGCTTCAGGTTCTCAAGCATTGTAGCTCAAAGTCTTGTTAAGTCATTATTTTGCTTCATTGAACAGTTTTTGGGACTTCATAATTGTGTTTTATTTCAGTATTTTTAACCAGTTATGGATTGTCCAAGCTTGAAGTATTTTATTGACTTAAAAGTAGTTGAATCTAGTTATTTTGGAATATCAAGAGTTTAGTTATTTAGATTCTAGTGGGATTAGGCTGCTTAAAAAGGGACCTTAAAATTTCCCTGTGCTCCATCTTGAGATGCTTCAGGATATTAATAACTTTTTATGTTCCTGGTTTCATGTTTGTGTGCATAGGCATGCTCAAAATCAATTCCTCTTTTCTAGATCCTGAATCTTATATTTGATAGATGTTGCTATTTTGTACCTTTAGATGGTTGTTCATGGCTCCTATGTAGCAGTTACATAGTTACACTGTTCTAAAGAGTTGGTAGACATGAGAGGTGGAGAGGTTCCCGAAAGTTGAGGATATTAGAAAAGTTTGGAAAGATTCAAAAAATGTTTGAAACTATGGACATATTGACTTATAATTGAGCAGCAATATAAACCACAAGATCATATTGTATAATGAAAGATATATTCTTCATTGTAGATTGTGTCTCAAAATTTGAGGCAACATTTAGGGCAACACTAGTCCCCATGGTCTAGAGTGCTAAAAGGATTCAAGGATTTTGACTCAATTTTGAGGCTTAGTCTTGCATTCATGTAAAAGAATTATTAATTTTCTTTGTGCAAGAGCACTAACCTTGAAGAAAATAAGAGCCAAGGCATCCCCTCCCTCCCTAGGGGTAAAAAGAAATAAAAAAATTAGGGAAATGAATACTATTTTTAAGGTTTAAGCAAGGCCATTGGGCTAACATCATGATCAACACCAATGGGATCAAAATATTTAGTACATCTGATTACATGAAATTATGCCTTAGGTATAAATAGCCCATATTACTTCTACTTTGGATGGTTGGACAACATAAGGGTAAGTGCATAGTCAAATAGACTTGAAAGCACTGATTATGCCATAACAGTAACACATATTAGAATATTCACCTCCTTGGCATCAAATAATTAACCCAACCTAGTTCTTGGTCACATGTAACTGGTTTCTTGTTCTTCAGATTGTGGTGCCTAGCAAACAAATTATCACTTTCATGGGTCTTTTGTACCTTTAACTTGGCTCGGTCCATCTGGATCTATCAAAAACATTCATGTGGTAGCAACTTGTTGTTCCACTTAAGCATTTGTAGGCTCTTTAAAAGCATCCTCAAGCAATTTCTTATTTTAGTAGTCTGACAACATTGTTATCTGACATAAGATCTTAAAATCATGTGTTTCTATCTTTTACCTTGTTGTCCTCTCACTTCTTCCAATGTGAGTTTGCCATAAACATCTTGCCATCTAAACTTAAACTGTTGTTGTACTCAGTTCCTAACCTTAACCTCAAATATGCACTTGTTTGTTACCATTACACTCCAATCAAAATCCTTTGTGAGTCAACAACTTCCCCTCATGTCAATAGTTAGGTATACTTTCCTTAGGTTCTTGATCAAGCTTGCTTTTGGCATCCTTTAGATTTGGCCTTATCATACCATTACTTCATACAACATTTTGACATAACCAAAATTATCACCAACTTAGTTTTGTATGCTGACATGTTTAGATTTGTTTCCTGATCAGGCCAACATATTGATCCTATGCAACACAGCAATACCTTTAACTTTATAATCTATATCTTGTGTGTGTTTTGAAGCCTCGTGCCCCCTAATTGTTATGCCATCATTCTCTTGCAACATCAACTCCCATTGATATGTTATGTTTTAGCAATGCGCCTTGGTGGTTCTAACCCAGGCTTCCATGACAATGTTGAGACACTTCTTTTAGTTTTGCACTTCCTTGTGATTTTCTATCATGCAGTTTGACACTGATGTGACATTCAATTGGGATTCCTTTGATGTGCATGTCAAGATCTGTTAGATCACTCGACAGGTTCTTTAGTTAAGTTTGGTGATCCATTGCAAATATGCAAATTCTTGATCCATTGTGTTCTCCCAATGCCTCGCACTATCATTCTGAAGTGCTTCTTAGACAAAATTTGGTTTTGCATTACTTCCTAAAATCAATGCATAATCTTCAACCCATTTTGGAGGTTTCCAAACTTTTGTTGATCTTCTAAGCATTTGTGGTTCATGATCAATATTTTCTTCTTCAAGTTCCTTTACAACCTGAATATTAGTTTCATGAACATGCTTCATTTCAGTTTCATGTGGAAGCTAGGTTTCCACATTATTGTCAATTCTCTCCAAAGGATTAGTGTCAGTATTTTCTGTTTGTAAATCATAAGTTGGAACATGCTTTAAGTTTAGATCATCACTTTCTATATCCTGATCTCCCACTTGCTTTAACAGTACTGCATTTTCATCAAATATAACATCAGTTTTCTTGTATTTGGATTATAAAGCCCATAGATACTTGCATCACCATCATGCTCAAACATGATGCATTCCATGCTTTTTGTTATTCGATTTCTAACACTTTTTATCTGGTACATGCACATAGGCAAGGCATCCAAACACCTTAATATGTGAAATTCCATACTTCATAGGGAGCTTTCAATTGTAGTGCTGATGTGAATATCCTATCTTGAACATATGAAGCTGTTGAAATTGCTTCAACCCAAAATGTATTCGACAAATCACCATTCTTCAACATAATCCTGGTACTTTCTACAAGTGTCTTGTTCTTCCTTTTTACAATAACATTTTTTGTGGAGTTTAAGGCATTTTGAACTTAATTTTTATGTGATTTTGTTTGCAAAATGCTTTGAATTTCTTGGAGGAACATTCCCCACCACCATCACAACTTAATCTCTTTAGTGGCTTTCTTGTACACTTTTCCACATCCAACATTTTAGTTTTTTTTTTTTCTAAAAGAAATAAACAAAACACTTTCTTCAAAAATATTCAATAACTATGTGTTGTTGTTCACATTGGTCCACAAATGTTTATGTGGACAAGTTCAATATTTCTTGTGCTCTTTGGATATCTTCCTTTTTGAAAGGTAAATGATGCTACTTCTTCAAGACACAACCTTCACAACTTACAAGAGTTATAGGTATTTCTAGCTTCAAATATTTAGCTAACATTCAAACGAATCATTGCATCATGAAGTTACACATCAATCTTCAAGGTATTTTTAGGCATACTTGTCCAAAATGTATATAAATTTTGAATTCTCTTCCTCACTCCTATCAAAGTACCATGTTGATCTTCAATTTTGCAACTCACTGCATCAAATTTTTTAGTCAAATTAGTGTCTATATTCCATGCCTACTTTTCTTATGCACTTTGATTAAATTCACTACATAAAATTAGTGCTTATGCACTTTGATTAATGTAATCCATGCCTACTTTGCTCTATCCATTTTTGCCACAATGGCAATAATATTATCAGATAAATGATTAATTATGTAAGCTCAACCCTTTGCATCTCTCACTTTCTCTTTGCATCTGAAGATGCAAAATACGTTTGCTTCGTTTCATTTCCATCCACCAAACCAACCAATTTATTTTTCTGCTAGAATTATCTCCATCCTCAATTTCTCGAGATTAAATTTTGCCCATAAAACTGTTTCACAAGATTATGTGAATCTCTAGCAAAACAAACCTCAAAATTATTTATTCAAGGGAAAGTCTTTAAATTTGAATACATCCTTTGCAAGATGAAACAACCATTTTTCATTATGTACAACTATTCACAGGAAGCCAATTTTTTTGGAGAAATGAATTATTTTCTCTTCCAATGTCTTCTCATCTTATTTTAAATCTGGGGCTTTTAGAAATTGAAAAATGTGTTGTTATAATTTAATAGTTACTAGAGTGCTTCTGACCAAGAACACTTCTCCTTTAGGTCTCACTAGAATATGCATTTAGAAGATTCCCCAACCCACTTTTTCCAAGCCCATAAATTATCATGCCCTTAAGAATCAAGGAGTAGCCTTGACTTTTTTTTTTTTTGGGGGGGGGGCGACAGCGCCCCCACCCAAAAAAGGGAGGCTCGCCCCCCCTGCCCCCCCCCCCACAGCCCCCCCCCCCCCCCCCCCAACACACCCACAACATTCCCCCCTCCCCCCCCCCTTTCCTAGCACTAGTAACAACGCGTCCGGTGACTTAATTTAACCTTGACCTCCACCTTTGGGGTTTGATAACCAATTGGTCTATACCTTGGACCTTTAGCCTTGGACTATTTAAGTGGGACTCAGTGGAATTTTGTGTTGTGGCAAAAATTAAGATCATTTAGAAGATAATGATGTACATTTGATTCATTAAATGGCATTAACTCAACTGATTATATTCCTTGACTTTCAAGGATGAGATCCAAGTTCGAATCTTGCCAATGTTATAAAAATAATTGCCAAACTATTGTAATACCACTATGTGGTCATGATGTAATATGGATGGGGCCTTTTTCAATCATATGACCAATTAAAAAAATGATATAAAGTTGATTCAATGGCTTGGAGAGCAATAAAATTATCTAAGAATCTTGTACATTTATGATGAGGACAAAGTGTCATAGCCAGAAGTGTTTAGTATGATTTAAACTGATGCCACCAAGAGATGGTTGAGACAATTTGCAATTAGATTGGTGGTGCCCCTTTTATTTTAATGATAGTGAAATTTTTGCATAAAGTTCAGCCACTTATTCTACACTTTGTATTGTGCCTTATATTTAAATAAAATCTAAATGATAGTTAATGATAGGACTGAATGATTATTTTTTTAATTAAACCAAAGTACTATTTCTTTTGGAGGATTATTTAAACAAGTGTGTATGGTTCTCGATCATAGGCTAACTAGTGGCAAGTTGTCTTGTTGAATTTTTTAGAATGATAGGCAATAAGATGTGTATTTAGAGTCATATTTGCTTTTAGTGTAGTTGAAGGTATCTATCTTTATCTCGAATGCTAGTTGACTTGAGATAAAATAATAGTAAACCCCTAAAATATTACCTATCTAAATGGATCTTTGCAACATCTAACATCTTGTTGGATTGAATATATGTTATACTTCCATACTATCTTATTTCTCAATGTTGATATGTGCTTGTAGTTGGAAATTACCAGCTTGATAATTTGGACATCATTCTTGACTTATTTTCTTTGAATTCCTATATAGGAACCGGTTTTTGTGTAAAAATTCTATAATTAATGGAGGAGGTTAGGGTGTTTCATTAGTATTTTTGCAGTTTCATAATGCATAGTATTTCATTGTGGGTTATCTATGTCTATTTTGGCTTTACATAGTATGTCTGTACAATATTCAAGGTGACAATATATCCAAAAAAATACCAAGAAAGACACCACATGTAGCTGAGGTTGTCACAATAAATCAAGAGTCGGTGATAGAGGCCTCACATGCTAATAAGTAGTTGAAATTTGATAGTGTTGTCCAAAAGTGGTTGACCTGGGTGTGTTAGAATTGATCATGGTTTTATCGTTGATAATGGTGTATTGTAGCAACTGGTAGAAGATACCAGCTACGAATTTCAATGAATGAGTAAGATAAGGAGGTGACCCATAACATAAATGAATCTATGGCGATAAAACTTGAAATGGGGCTAATGATTCTTTGGCTAATAAAGGTACGTAGACCACACAAGAAATCTGTTCATGATGTTGATTACTCATTGTTTTCATACTATATGAAATAATGATGTTTGGATGGTTCCAATGTATAGGTGTTCATGCCAAGTGATCACACACTTCAAATATTGAATATCATAGAAAGAGAGGTCCAACAAGATGTGCAATAGATTCAAGTAGCACAAATAATATGGATATCATTTGCAATCTAAACAGACAACCCATAGGATAAAATTCTACTAAGTTTACATCTTACTTGGGGGTGATTATAAGGGATATTGTCCCAATCACCCATACAGACTAGATAGTAGTCCCAATGAAAGTTAAAAACCAGTTATGGACACATTACAGTAAATTTCTATCCAATAGAGTTCATAGTGTCCATTTTTGAATACTTATATAAATTTTGCATCTAATAAGATATTGGTTTGATGCAACAAAAATATATCATTTCAGATGCAATGAAGAAATGGGTCTTCACGACCATGGAAAAGTATTGACATGATCATAAGCATCGACTTGTGAAAAACCACTATGATAAGCATGATAATTATGATGACGTAGATAGAATTTTTAATCCCCCACCTCGTGTATCACAAAAATATTAGGAAGTCTTTGTGAATGGTTAGAGTAGCACTGACTTTAAGGTAAGTACCAGCCAATCTACTATGGTAGTTCATATAATTGTTATGTTCATTTAAATTTTGCAAACCTTGCTCTCCCTAATGAATTTATATATTATTTTCTTCATTGCATTGTAGGTGGTGAGGCAAAGGAAAAAACAAAATAGATCTCACCAATCCATCATGCACACTTGTAGTCGAAGAGGATATGCTCGATTGGAGCATGAAATAGTATTCTATCATACTCATCCATTATATGTGATAAGCATAGCAATATTGTTTTGTCATATGACTTATCCCTATGTCTCTCCAACTATATATCCTATAGAGGAGGAGCTAATAAAATATAGAAACTCCACTACCAAGGCCAATTGTGTGGATGGCAACTCATAAAAAAATGATGGGGCTCATATTTTACTAGAATTTGTGAAGTCAATCATAATTTATATTCCCTTGGAAATAGCAATACGTTAAAATTCAAACCATTGTTATATCGATTGTGTTTTTAACATATTTCCAATTAACTATGCATGTGATATTACCAAAAAAAATTGGATGATGCAATGTCATTTGTGAGCTTCGTAAATCAATATATTAAGGATGATGCCCTCACCAAGGTTTTAGGACCAAAAAGACCAGGTCGGGTTTGGGGTGTCGACAAAGGAGTATCATTGACTACTCTATTTTTTGGCGAGGATTACATATAGAAGTTGTGCCAAATGCAAGAGCATACGGTAGATAAAGATAAAATTTTGGAAGAGAATCTTGTAGAGAATAAAAAAAAAATTGAAGAGAAACTTGTAGAGAAAGTTAAAAAGATTGAAGATATTTTGATGTCTTTCATAGATAGAGGTGTTTAAGTTTTTCCATGATTTCATATTTGAAATGCTTACATATTACATCTCTAAAGTTGTAATGATCCCTTGCATATAATTCCATAGGCATCACTACATGCTACCCCTACAATTGGACACAACATCGATGGTGGTGTTCAAGGTATAGGCACCAACTCAATACCTTCTAGGCCAGAGTCATCAATGGTATGACTATTATTTCAAATTTAAAATGGTTGACTTAGTTTGTATTGTATGTTATACATCGAATTTATTTAGGCTATTAATTTTCCATGTAGGAACTGAAAAAACATTGATAATCCAAACTGAGAGAAGGGAATGCTACTTGACTTAGATCCATAAGGATAACATAATGGTTGAAGGCACTGTGATCAGTACTAACCTTGAAGACCTTGCACATGGTGAACATTTGGGTGAAGATTATTGGAAAATCAATGTGCACATTTTCCATAAAGAGGAAACAATCTTGTTTAGAAGAAATGATGAGATGGCCACAATGAAGGATGTTGTGGGCTCCTTTATTGTCTGGCCTATATTAGACATTGTTTATAAATAAATTATTCCATGTTGAATTTTTTCTATTAGTAAGGAAGTATATGTTAGTACTTGGTAACACTTTGACACTTATGTTATTCCACATAATGGTACATTTAATTATTGCAATGGATAAAGTAGAATTTATTTATGTTTTTCCTATACAAAGTTGGGTTAATTTCTTATTTTTGTCATATGTATTATTGAATGGAAATGTTGTGAAGGAATCAATATCACAATATTTAAAATGAAGTTATATGCAAATGAATATATTAAGTTATTGGAAATGTTTATTTTCTAGGTTATAATGAATTACATGTGGTTTCCTCTTATGAAACTGGTACTGCTGAGATCTTGTGGCATCTTGCAGGTACAATGGGAAACCAAACTAGGAGTGAGGTGAGTAGGTATCCTGAGCATGAGGTTGGCCATAGATATTTATGTATCTAATGAAAGTCTCAAGATACCCTCTCACCTCATCTCTGATCGTTGGGGCAGGTAGGGATGTTTAAACATTTGTCTGTTATATGGAGGGCTTAATTTGTCCATCGTTGGTGATGGTTTGGGGTTGCAGAAGCATCAAGACATTGTGTAACCCCAAACATCAAATTCTAAGAGGGCACTATTGAGATCTCAACATGCAGGTATGTCCCTATTCAAAATTTGTAAATAAATCCCTATGAATAAAGGAATTTTTGGTATTAATCACCTAGGGCCTTGTTGTAAATAAAGCCCTGATATGATAGGAGCATCCCCCATCACAAGTACAGAGAGAGGAAAATGGACTCAAATTTATTCTTTCATAAATTACAAACATAAGCTGCAAAGGGACTTATTGTAGGAAACAACCACCATTTTACCTAATTTAAATATCGTCCATAGTTTCTTTAGTTACAAAATTGGGATTTTCTTTCCATCATCCTCATGGTTGAAGTGATAATCATACATAATATATTCACCAGCATTTATATCCTATTCTACAAGTGAAAATGAAGGTATAATTGAACATGGTATAGTTTTTTAGTCAAAAGGTGTATCAAATGCTTAAGTCCTTATTGATCAACTTCTTCAACAACCAAAGATTGTAGATATCACCATGCAAAACCAATGATGACACAAAGTCTCCTACAACTACAAAAAAAATTTCCAAATAAATGAAAGAATGGTTTGATAATGGACAAGATTTATGTTTACATCCATTTGTATTTCTATGACTCATCTATATAAATCAAGGCTTATTTTTGCAAGGGGGGATCATTTTAAGCTATCTAAATTCATGCAAAATAGAATAGGATTTTCATATTTTTGTATTTAATTCTAATAAATTATGATGCCCCAACATTTGTCCCTATAGATAGGGTACAAATTCCTCCAAAGGAGGGAATTGAAGGCACAATGATGGTACCTTGTTTATAGTATAAAAAGATGTTGCTTGATGTATGACCATTTGGTGACATGGTTTGTTATTTGCATGTTGCTAATACAACTATTGTTATGAATACCATTGCCTTGGTTGCAACATTTCCTTGATACCATTGCCATATGTGTGGTCAATTTAAAATGGCATTTCACTTAGCCACAAAAAATTTGAATCAACTTGAATTATCTCCATAGTATCATTAGTGCTAAATTGCTAAAGTTTGATTAAACTCAAAAGTCCAATATTGGTGCCCTTGCTTGGTTTAAATCACATCCATAAAAAGTAAACCACATGAAATCCTAAACTATTATCTTGGTGCCTTTTGAAATCAAGAGATGGAAATTGAATTGATATGGAGCATTGGAGGAAAAATCAATGGTAATGTGGTATATCACCTCATGTTGAGCCAATTAATTATCAATAATGACAATACTATGGTTATAAATCCTTTAATTTTAGTTTCCTCTCCACTTTCCTACTATTCCATGACGATGAAGAGGTGAAGAACTGCTCCTTGGTCATTCTCATTTTAGTTCAAGGGGAAGGCATGAAAGGTAACCCTATACCTGAGGAAAACATGAAAATTTTTGGCTAGAAGGAGGAGGATGTTAAGTGCTATAGAAGCTCCTCTTTAATTCTCCTTTCTTGACAAGGTAATATCTATAGTGATAAACCTTAGGTTACCATCACAAATGTGAGTTATTTTATTTATCCATGGAAATGCTTGACTGCTTGTCTTGAAAAACAAAGTGTGTTTAACTTGGCACTATTTTTGTATACTCAAAATATGAATTTGAGGTTCTACTTGTTTTATTGCTTCAAAAATGGCTATGTTATGGGTTTTTCTTAGATAAGTTAAAAAGTAAAATTCCTACCCTACATATATGTATTAAAAATTCATGATTAACCATCCATTAAAAAATGAAACCCTTGAGGAATTGTTTTAGATCATTAAGAGACTCCATTGGCAAAATTCAATAATTATATTCTGAGCATATAGGAAGGTAGTCAATTGTAAATTATGAATTCCAATGATATTGAATCCCACTCATAGTAAGAAGCTTGGGTAGAAATTAGATGTAGCAACTATACCATTAGCGTTCAATTTCCTCTTTTGATTTTGTTGGTGCTTGTAGATAGGAAATTGATGCTTCGTAAAATAAGATTGTTTTTAATATCCTTAAGACTCTATATACAACATATTTTTGCAGAGAAAATGGATGGGTATCATTCTACCATTATACTAAGCATATATCTAGAGGTATCTACCATGAGGAAATAGCTTCTATTTGGTATATACCTGGATCTTAAAGGTATCACAAAATTTTGCTTCACCATTAAATTGCAATAGAAGGTGATTCTTTGAACTATAACCATTTTGTCCCTAGGAGGTTAGATGCTAAATCTATCATTTGGGCCTTTTTGGGATGCTTGAATTTGGCAAGATCATTCTTATCCTATGTTGAGGGTGTGTGTGTGTGTGTGTGTGTGAGAGAGAGAGAGAAAGTCTTATATACAATTAGGTGTTTGTAACTGAGAAGCTTGAAACAATAGCCCAAGGACATGAGGGTTTAGGAAATGAGCATTTTTGTGATCTTCAAAATGGGAAATTTATGTGTCATAAATGTACTATCTATTTTATTGTACTTATGAAAATGTGGCATTGAGCTTTCTTTGAAATCTTGTTCAAAGGGCATGATGGAAACCCTAGAAGGGCTTAAGAAAACTGAGTGAATACACTGGCTTCTTGTAAGCAAAACTTACATAAACATAAGATAAAATTGTTCTATCCCATTGTATAATTTTTTTAAATGTAAACTTACATAAGCGTAATGTAAACAACAAAAAATAAGATCTATTAACTTTGTGTGCACTCATAAACCTTAACTCAGACTCGGGACACCTGTACAACACTAAAAACATGGGAAAGTTACTTAAATAAAAATTAAAAAATATTGTTGGGTAAAAATAGAAGTACCATTGTTTCAACCACTTCAAAAGAACCTGTCGGTATTTTTGTGTAAAAACATAAATGAAATCTAAGGATAATTTGAAACTGTGTTTTCTTGTCTTGTTGAATAGTATTAATAGAGAAATGTTGAGTCAAGATAAAAGTATTGCATCTTTGACCAAAAGTGTTTGCTTGACTTGGTTGTCACCCTCCAAGGACCCTTGATTACTTGAGTTAAATTGGCTATGTATGACGAAGAGCCACTTGAATGGAAAAGAGTAAACTGACCTCATAAATAATAAACCTTGGAATCATGACTTGGTTTCATAGATCTTTATGACAAATAGTGAAATTGTTCCCTAATCTTGTAGCATTTTATTAAATCTTATGTTGATGATAACATGACAATACACTAGAAAAAATTGGTCTTATGCTATAATGTATTGTTGTAACTATGATTCTTAGAATGTAATTTCCTTATTTCAGCATTAAATAAAGAAGCATAAGAATTTTGTTGTTGTTGATGCATAAGTGTGTTATTGGTATTTTTTGCATAAGTATTCTGTCGGTACTTGCATAAGTATTTTGTTAGCATTTTTTGCATAAGTATTATATTGGTACTTGCATAAGTATGTTGTTGAAATTGCATAAAGCATCCATTACATCAAAATGTTATTGATATCAATTTATGCCTCTGTCCAACAAGATGTTGATGCTGCAATCATGTGGATGGCATGATGTGAAAACTATGGATTAATAGTGTACTATGAACACTTGTTTGTATGCATTATTGTACCAACTATGTGTATGTGTAAGCGAGAGGATATGGATGGATTGCAGAACTTACAATCCAAGATCAAATGGGTGAACAAAGGGGGTGTCGTGTTGTATAGCATGAACATGTTCCAATAGGATCACGTGGTATAAATTGGATAGACTATACAAAAAAAGTTTGGCTAAGCCATGATTGATATGATCAATTTATTTAAATTATTGCATGAATTATAGTGACTTCATGTAGCTAGAAATTATAACGTGTCATTGAATGATGTATGGTGACTTCATGTAGGTATAATATTCAATGGTTGACTATATGTGTCATCATATAGGAAGAATATTATATGGTTTATTGCATGGATTTTCTTATATGTGTAATCGTTTGGTATACTACATGATTTATGGATACTTCATGCAGACCTAATGCATAGCCACAATTTTCTCTTCTATCATGTCAATGCCTAGTGTTTGCTTCTCCTCACATAAGTATTAGTTCTCTCAGGTAGGAAAAATAACATGATGTATGGTGACTTCATGCAGGTATAATATTCATTGGTTGATTGCATGTGATATCATAAAGGAATAATATTCTTTGGTTGATTGCATGGATTTGCTTATATGTGCAACTGTTTGGTATATTGCATGATCTATTGTGACTTCATGCAGACCTAATGCACAACCATGATTGTTTCTCCAATAATTTTGGTTCCTAGTGTCTGCTTCTCCTTGTAGAAGGGTTAGTTTTCTTGAGTAGAGAAAAGAACTGAGGGATTTTCTTCCAAGAATTTCATGGTTGGGTGGTAAATCTCCCCATTGATGTTCTCCCTCTACTTCATTAAATAGGTAAAGGTGAATATCTCTTAACAATCATGAATGTATACATATGGTACAAGCAATGGACTAAGAATGGCAAGCATCGCCATAACAACTGCTTGTATTTGAATAACAATAAAGTGTGTGTACTTGAAATATTGTCTTTTTAGAATATTCTCTTGTAAAAACTTATCTACTATCTAGTGATATTTGTTGTCATTTCCTTGAATGTTGGTCCTTTTGAGGACAACCATATTATTATATTAATGATGCACTTCATACTTTGTCTACTTGATTTGGCCAAGTAAACATACCTAAATAGAAGTAATGTGACATTAGCACTCAAAATGGACCTGATAAATCTGAAATGTTAGAGATGCGTGTTCCATACATGACACGGTGTATGGAATTAATGTAATAATAAATATTATTATTTGCTCGAGTCTCAAAACTAGGTTTAGATAATAGCAACATATGCTTATATCCTTGCATCAACCAGTATGGGTATGAGTAAAATATGACTCCATCTATGCTACAGTTGATGCATTTGATGCTTGATTGTCACTCCTCCATTACCAACTCTGTAGATAACCTATAACACTATATAGAGCTTGTGATTGTTCTGTTAATTATGTTTCTAATAAAAATGTATTGATGTATTGTAGATACTCCTTTGTTTATTGATTGACTATGGCAGTGGCATTAACCTTAGAAATGTTTAGCATTTGAACTAGGTTTTCAATGTGGAGAAGTATGTATTTATACTTGTTGCATTGGTTGTTTTGGTTGAAAGATATATTAGACACAAGACGATCATTAGCACCCTACAGGCAGTATTTGTTTTGCACTTGAACAAGTCTTGGTTAAGATAGATGATCTAACCTTGTGTGTGAAAAATCTTCCTTGTTGCTAAGATTAAGGTTTTGAATTTGGTTGGAAAATGAGTTGCAATGGCACTAGAAAAGGACTATCCATATTCATAGAATACTTAACATTGGCTTCAATTTAGAATTTGTAAAAAGCATTTTGGTTGAATAAAAGGGTTTGTATCTTAAATTGGATAAGGCTTAGTGGTGACTACAATTGGACTTCATGGGCACCAAGGTAGCAATACTGAGCCATACCATGGATCCTACACTTGTTAGAGGTATAAAGGTTCCAAGAGATCATTCAAAATGAGATGAATACAAAACTTCTAAAAGCCTTCATCGCTTGTTGGAATGACATGGTCACTTGGACCAAAGTTGGGCACATATTCTTTAGGTTCTAGTTTGATCCTTTTTGAACAAGTTACTTATTTTTTATGGCATTCTTGTAGTTATGTCTACCTAATTATTTTCTCTGTCAATGATATTGTTTCTGGTTGAGTCTTATTGGGTGTGTGATGGCATACTTGGATCACTATTTATTTTCCTTGGATGCTTGGACCAATGTTTGTATGTTTTAGGTTGACATCAAAATTATTACTATTGGTTGATGCTTACTAGCATCTCTAAGATAGTAATAGTACACTTCCCTTTCTGACACTTGAGATTATTCATGTACTATTATTGTATGATATGCCTAGCCAATATTGATATATTGGTAATATAAACTCAACACATTTTATGTTTGACATTATTGGTTTTTTTGCTTAGCTTTACTCAATAAATATGTGTGATGCATGGTTGTAATCTTATATGTGCAATGAGTTTCTTGAGATTCAGAAGCATTGAATTTCTACCTAAATGGGATGAAGCACATCAGGGGTGGATAAAGAGTGTTAATGTGGTTCGCATATGGTTTTACCTTATTATTTTTTTTGTTTTTAATTTACATGGTGGAATCGGTAGCTGCCATGAATCTGGGCAGGCTGTCCAGCTTTTTATGGCCGCCACAGTATTCTGCGTTGTCTGCCCCAAAATCCGCCACACAGATCTTCATGCAATCTGCCCTTATAACCACCATGCCATAATCATTTTAAACCTTTTACGCCACTGAAAGCACCAAGAAATGGTTTTACCTTGTTAGTTGAGTGTATCTATCATTTTTTTGCAGGTTAAAAGTAACCCTCAAGCAATAATAAGAAGGAATTATATATATATATATTTAAAAATTAATAATAAGAGGGTGGTTTAAAACTATTAGTTTTTGATGATATATATTAAAGGAAATGCAACCACAAGATGTAAAATGAGCAAGCAATGATAACTATATGATAATGGCACTATAATATGCAAGAAAATTATAAGAGAAACTTCTACAATAACTCAAAAATATGCCATTAATGAAAGCTCACAAAAATAGTACAATGTAATATAATGGAGGACATGAACACTCCATAAATACATGAAGGATCTACATTGTACTCACTATAACTACTAATGCAACTAGTCACTATTCTATCTTATGTTCCTTCTCTTACTCACTACCTCAAAGGCATATATATAGGGAGATAAGTCCCTTGGCCTTTCATGACTCTTCATCTACCTAACCTATGACTCATGTACATGTGGACTACATGCACATTTACATCATTGCACATTCTAACACTTGTGCATTTATTACATTGCATGAAGTAACTACTCAAACCTTACTCTAAGGTAAACTCCTACTCTAGTTATGTACCCAAGGTGGTACATTAGCATGTACCAAATAATGTAATATACTCCCAACACCCCCTTGTATTACATTATTTGGGTATTGAAGACTTTAGTCTTCAATATGGGTCTTCATCTTTCAAGTACTCTTTAGTTTGAACTGGTCCTTCTTCTTCTACTTCAGTCTTCATGTTGTCTTTCCATGTCTTCTTCATTTTACTATTCTTTGGTATTTCAAAGTGTTTGGTAGAATCCTTGACCTTGAAGTCTTCTAGGTATCCTTGATGAACTAAGGATCTTATAATCTTGCAAGTCATAAGTGGATCAAAATTGCTTCCTTTTCTTTCCTTTGGTTTTTTGAATGACCTGTCTCCTTGATCTTCAAAAATGTCAAGCTTGAATTCATTGTTAGTGGATGCTTCTGAAATAAGAACTTGGAAGAAACAATCTAATCTGAATATTAGTCTCTCTTCAAATATTTTATAGTACTTGTATTTATAGTAATAGAAGAAAGATGAATGAGATTTTCCTCCACAATATTTACATGGATGGAAGCTCTAGCAGTTTGCTTTCTCATGACCAAATTTGTTGCAATAAGTGCATAGTGAAGATATCCCAATTTCTTTGTTACTTGTTTTAGGAGAATCAAGTCCATCTATTTCCTTGATGAAATAGTTAAACCATCTATGTACAATTGAAGCTATTTCATCTTTACTTCTTTCATAAATTTGTAGGATATCTTTTTGATGAATATTATTTTCTACCTTTTGAATATGGTTCTCAATATCTTCATTAATATAGTTGTTATCATTGGAAGATATTTCTGAAGAATTTACTTTTGCCAAACTATTGATTTGTGAATTCTTAGAAGTCTTTCTAAACCATATTGGTTCTTCTCTTGCACTTTCCTTATTATCAATTCTAGAATCAAGTATGTCTTTGAACCATTTTGATTCCTTGAGACCTGTATATTTAATAAGCCTTTCCATTCTTTAAGTAATCTTCCTTGTTTACAAAAGAACAATTTTGATAGAAGTTTTGTATTTCAAAAACCTTTGAAGTTGTCTACCTTATGACTCCCTAGTTTGAGTTTATGATCAAACTTGATAAAACCTTTTCAAATATTAGGTTTTGTAGTATCCCTTATATATCCCAAGTGATTAGAGTATGCTATGGTCTTGATAAAGTGCTTGATTTAAATTTCCTTTTGAGTTGAATCCCCTAATTTTTGATGCCAAGTTCAACTCTTATGTTTAACCTTATTTCTCCTTAGTGATATATGCACTTTTCAATTTGATGAAGTTCTCTATCTTCAAGACTCTATAGTTGGATTCCTTTTGTCCCTTTAATTTGTATAAGAGACAAGTATAAGTAATAAATTCCAACTTTAAAGCAATCAATGATTTTGCTTCCTTTAACCTTAATTTTCAATGGTTCAATTTTCTAAATTCCAATGATCTAAAGTTTGATGTAGCACTCCTTATATCTCCCTAATTTGGAATTTTAGAAAATGATAATATTTGCAAAAGAATAATGCTTTAATTTTTCCAAGGTAGAAAACCTTATATCTCCTATTTTAATTATTTGTAAATATTATGATATTTGTATTTCAACTAATGCACTTTTGAAATATCTCTTAAGGATATAAACTCTTTGTTTTGATTTGCTTTCTAATTCACTAAGGTCGTTATTTTCTTATATCTCCAATGCAATAATAAATAAACTCAACCTTATATAATGTACCTTATTACTACTTTTGTACTTAAATGAAAGCAAATATTAAATCATGTAAAACTATACCTTCCTTGTAATGTTGTATGATGCAAGATGATTGGCTTCTATTTTGACTCCTCTATCCAAGATTTGGGTGTTGTATTTGCTGGTCTTCAACGTATGATAGTGAGAATTAAATGCTCTACGTTCAATGGGCATATTATGACAGTCTTCTCCTCCTTCAATTTACTCTGACCACCGTGTAAGCTTTATGGGCACGCTCTTCTTTAGACTACTCATGTACTACCTTTGCTCTTCATAAAATAATTTATGTAAATGTTGCACTATTTGAACCAACTAGCATTATAATGTGTTTTCATAATGGGCTTTCCATAGCAACCTTCCATAGCGATCTTCTATAGCAAGCTTTCATAGGGAGTTTTTTTAGTGAGCTTCAATAGTGAGTTTCTATAGCGAGCTTCTTAGGCTTCTCCAAAATGCTTAGGTTTGATTTCCATGTGTCTTCTCTTCACTATTTCTAGGCTATATTTAGCCTATGCGGTAAATAGATTCCTTTGAACATTGCTTCTCCTTTGTATGTTATGTATTGAATGTAACTAGTGCCAAGTGGCACTCAAGGTCTTTACTTCTTCTTTAACATCTTCTGAGGTATACTCCTTGTCTAACGATTCCTAAGAGTGTTGAACTAATAATTGTTCTTCATTTTTGGGTTTGAATGGAACATTACTCCAACATGGGCACTCTTTTTCCTTTGTGCAAGCATTACTCCAATAAGGATACATAGGTGCTCTACTTCCCTTGTTCCAAGTGGCACAATATTTCTTTGGTTGGTGTGGTAAGTGGAGGCTCCTTCCCTTGCATGCAACCAAACCCTTCAACGTATCTTATACCTGTTCTTACCAAATTTCTTTGTAAGTTACTTTGCTTCTCTTGAAACAACAAGCATTCTTGATGCTCAATGCATGGTGGCTCCTCTCCAATGAAGGTGGTCATTCGTCCAAGCTATTCTCTACTTCTGCTTGGGTAACACTTTGCTTATATTTTGTGATATTTGCACCTTGTCTTACGTTATTCACCTTATGCTATTTTCCTTGCAACTTGTATCTTCATTGTCTTGGCTTATTCTCCTTCTTGCTACAGGTTCTTTTCACTGTGACAGGTGTCTTTTACTATGGCACTATTGTTATGGGGCTATGGAACTGAATATGGTATCTTATATACCTTTAATAGGATGGTATTGAGCCCTTATATGGCTCTATTTCCTTAGCATCGTAGCTTGTGCTTTAACCTTGATAAAAACTACCGCTCGATGACTATAATTTGTGCTACGTTGGTGTCTTAAGACACTCAAAATTTATCTATCTTTTGGTGTTATTTAAAACCTAAAATAAATCAGTAATGAACTAAGATAAAATACCTTAGTTGCACCTAGATTTTTGAGACCTCTTAGTCTCCACTTTGTAGCTTTCTTCCTTCCTTTAGTATGGTGGCTTCTTCTCTAATCCTTGGTGGTTATAATGCTCCTTTTTGGTGGCTTCTCTTCACCAAGATTTGTTGTTGTTCACCTATGCTCAATGGTATCTTTTGACACTCCAACTCAACCCTATTTTGTGCACTAATCTACCTTCATAACTTAAAACTTAATGCACTTTTAATAACTCTTAAAAATCAACTTATATGATGCACTATTAATTTCTCCTTATTGCTCCTTTTAATGAACTCTTAAAAGTAACTTGTATTATGTACTATAGTCTATGCAACCTTCACTTTAGAATAATGTCTTCTTTACTAGATAATAGGAAGTTGATATTTTTCTTTATCTTGAAATATATCTAACTCCTATTTTTATGTGTAGGTTCTAACCTTGTAAAAACTATCTTCTGCACTTCCTTGAAGACATAGAACTTTGAAACTTACTCCTTGCAACTTTAAAACTCTAATTTGGTGCTTATGAAACTTAATAATGAACTTAATATAAGTGTTCAAATAATGAACCTTTTGCACCAAAGTTTCTTACCTTTATGACCTCTATATATGATCGATTTCTTGTTGATTAGATTCACCTAAATGTTGCCCTATGTTATATGAAATCACATCTCTTTCTTTACTGTCCAAAACAACTCTTTAAATCACCAATTTTTAGCTTTGAAACTCCTCTAACTTTCTGCCCAAAAATGTAGTTTGGTGGCTTTAACTCTCCTTCCATATGCTCCCTAAAAAATCTGAAACTTAGCAGCTATTAATGGTGCCCAAATTGCTGCCATTTCTTGCTGTCCTCAAATCTGAAATTTTCATATTGTAATGCAATCAATTTCTCCTTCTATATGTTGTCCTCAAATCTCCTAAATTTGGTAGGAAACTCCTCCAAATCACAACTGAGACTTATCTCCTAGAGACCTTCAATTTTTTGATGTAAAAATAGCAAACGTCTTTCTCCGAAATAGCCTTCAAGCCTTCAATGAAAATATTCAAATATCTAAAATTCGGTGGTTTCTTCTAACTCCTTTCTACTTCAACTTCCCTTTTGAGTTTTGGCTTCAATATTGGTCTATTTTTTGGCCTTCTTATCAAGAATATGAATTTCGTGAGGTCTTCACTATTCTCCTACAAAATTTAACAAACTCCTTACCAAATCCTTCTCCTTTTAGGCTTGTTTTTGGATGGTGATAAGTGTCCCAAATTCTGTTCTATCAAGAACTTATCCTTGCTAGCTATATTCTCCAATGAGTTCTCCTAAAACTTCTCCAATGGCCTTCTCCAAATCTCCTTCAATGGCCTTCTCCAAATCTCTTCCAATGGCCTTATCTTAAATCCTTCAATGAGGCTTTCCTAGCCTTCTCTTTAAGACCTTTCTCTAAGATCTTCGAATTTCTACAGCTTCTCTAGTATTCTCAAAACTTCAATGAGGCATTCCCTTGATCTCTTCAATATTCAACTATGGAAGTTTTGCAATGAGATATTTTTCTTGGATCTTTAAAAAAAATTTCTTCTAAAATTTGTAATAGGACCTTTGCTAGTCCTTCTCAATATCAAATCTTTCAAATCTAGAAGTTCTTAAATGGGACCTCCTATGTGTCTCTTCAGATTCTTGAGTTGTTTTCTTCTACTCTCACTCTGCAATCTACAATCTTCAATATTCAATGGAGATCTTCAATCTCCAATATTCTTTGGGACTCTTTTCCTTGAATTCTCTTCTTCCTTTAATATATAATAAGGCTTCTTTGGCCTCCTCTTTTCTCTCTCTACAATCTGCAAGTCTGCAACTCTTGCAATGGGACCTTTTCCTTAGGCCTCCAAATATTCAATCTCCAACTTATTGCTTTAGGTATTGGATTGATTCCAAAGAAGATATTCTTCCTAGCTCTTTGTAGGAAGCTTCCCAAATTTCTTTGAATCTCCTTTTATTTGCAACAAAGTATTAGAAAATGATAATAGAAATTTCTTTGAATCTAGAGAGAATAAACTTCACTAGTTAATTTGTCAATCTAGTGGAATCAATGTTGAGTCCTAGTCTTCACAAGTTTTTCTACAACTCTATGGAAAGACTCTAGCCAAATATAATTTTCAAAAATTTTGAAAAAGAGATTTTCTATCTCCTCTTAATCTCTCTTGTGGCTCTCCCTATTTTCTATCAATCTATCGGGTGCTCTGATACCACTATTAGCTTTTGATGATATATATTAAAGGAAATGCAACCACGAGATGTAAAGTGAGAAAGCAATGATAACTATATGATAATAGCACTATAATTTGCAAGAAAATTATAAGATAAACTTCTACAATAACTCATAAATATACCATTAATGAAAGCTCACAAAAATAGTACAATATAATATAATGGAGGACATGAACACTCCATAAATACATTAAGGATATACATTGTACTCACTATAACTATTAATGCAACTAGTCACTATTTTATATTTTGTGCCTCTCTTACTCACTACCTCAAAGGCATATATATAGGGAGATAAGTCCCTTGGCCTTTCATCTACCAAATATATGACTCATGTACATGTGGACTACATGTACATTTACATCATTGCATATTCTAACACTTATGCATTTATTACATTGCATGAAATAACTACTCAAACCTTACTCTAAGGTAAACTTCTACTCTAGTTATGTATCCAAGGTAGTACATTAGCATGTGCCAAATAATATAATATACTCTAACAAAAACCACCCTCTTAGATTTTTTTAGGGCAGTTTAAAACCACCCTCTTAGGTTCACCTAAGAGGGAATCCCTAATAGAACCTAAGATGGTAGTTTTAAATTGCCCTAATAGAACCTGAAAGGGTGGTTTTAAACCGCCCTTATAGTGATAAACTAAGGCTATTTTTGAGGTGGTTTTTAACTACCCTCGTATGCTACAGACTTTTCATGATGCTCTTTAGAGGGTGGATAATAATCATCCTAATAGACACTAATAGGACAACCTATAACCGCCTTAAAATATTCTAAGAGTGTGGTTATAAACGACCCTCATAGTGATAAACTAAGGCAGTTTTTTGAGGTAATTTTTAACCGCCCTCATATGTTGTGGACTTTTTATGATGCCCTCATATATGATGGATCAATAACCACCCTTAAAGGTCTTTAAGGATGGTTTAAAACTACCTTAAAATACCATTTTTGGTGTGGTGAATGGAGGAATGTAGCTTATATTATTGGTTATTTCCTCGAAGCTTGATCGCTTGTAAGTGGTGATTTCAATATCACCCTCTCTTTGGAAGAGAGAAAGTGGAAAATCACACTCTAGATAGTAGTATTGACCTCATGATTAAGCATATTAGATATCTTCATCTGGTAGATATCAAACCAAACAATGATATGATGACCTGGTCTAATAAAAGGCAAGGCCCAACATGCATTCTAGAAATACTAGATAGGTTTATGTTATCAAAGGAGTTTTTAAGCAATGGATATATTCCAAGAGCATAAATGTTGAATAATGTAGGATCATATCATTGGCTAGTGTTGGTGGAAGTGTGGAAGACCAGACCTAGTCATTCTCCCTTTAGATTCCAACTAATATGGTTTCGAGATAGTAGTTTTCAAGATAAGGTTCAATAACAGTCGTAGGAGGGTAAACCCAAGTATGGTATGAAGATGTGCAATTTTTTTAGGAGGTTTCAATGCCTCAAAGCTAAATTAAGAACATGGAACTGGAAGGAGTTTAGTGACATAAAGGAAAATAAATGACATATCTTAACCAAACTTAAGGACACAAATGAACAAATATAAACAAATGACACTACTAAGATCCAAAGCAAGGAGGAGGCTAGGCTTACTACTCAACTAGAGAAATGGGACAAAAGAGAAGAGATCATATAGAAACATAAATCTAGGATCCAATGGCTCCAAAAGGGATATAGGAACACTAGATTTTTCCATAAATATATCCTAGTATGGAGGTCACACAATTTCATCTCTTCCTTAAAAATAGTTGTGGGTGTTTTAATACACATGGAGGGGATGAAAATATAGCAAGATAATAATTTTCCCAACTCTTTAAGGAAAACCCACTAAACTAGGAGGCACAATAGAAGTACTCCAATATATTCCTTCTCTCATCATAAAGGAATATAATGTAACTTTGACTGCCTCAATTACTGCCCAAAAACTACAATAGGTAGTATTCAAGATGCAAAAAGGAAAAACTCCAAGCCTATATGGATTTCTTATAGAATTCTACAAAAAAAATTGGCATATCCTTAAGGAAAAACTATTGAAAGTGGTAGAAGAGGCTAAGATAGCCAAAGTGATGTTCAAAGAGGTGAACAAGATATATATAATATTGGTTCCAAAAACCTAGGAGTCTAAACACATCATTAACAACTGATCCATTGCCTTGGTCAAACCTCTTCTTCACAAAATTATTTCTCCAAAACAAGGTGATTTTATGGAAGGAAGATAGATCTTGTACAAGATAGTCCTTGATCAGGAGGCCATCCACTCTATGCAGGTATAGAAAATACCCTCTATGTTTATTAGGTTAGACCTATTTAAAGAATATGATAGAGTTGACTAATACTTTTTCATAAATATGATGAGAAAATTTGGATTCTCAAGTGATTGGGTAGAATGGATTAAGGGATGCATTTCCTTGGTATCCTATATAATTTTAGTAACTATTTACAAGTTCTAGAGGTATAATATAGGGATACCCCTTATCCCCATACTTGTTCATCGTATTGGTTGAATGTTTGGGAAGAATATTAGTTGAGGATAGGGAATTCAGAGATTTGGAGGGAATAATAGTAGCAACTAGAGCTAAACCAATTACTCACCTATAATTTTTTGATGATTCTACATTATTAGGAAAATTAATAGCAAGGGAGACCTCTAGATTTAAAATAATTCTAAGATGGTTAATTTACAAAAGCGCTATACAACTTATAAATGAAGAAGTCCAAGGTCATCTCTTTCCATTGCTCACCTAGGTAGGAGATAATATTGTTGGATAAATTGAGATACAATAAGGCATCTCTTCCAATAACCTACCTAGAAATTCCAATTATAGTTGGGAGGCAAAAAAAGGAAGAATAGACTTGGCTGTTAGAGAGAGTAAATTCCAAATTGAGAAAATAGACTAATAGGTGGCTTTCAATAGGAGGATGAATGGCCCTGATAAAAATATTCCTCAATTCCATACCTATTTATGTTTTCTCAGTGCTAGCTATCACCAAGGTAGTTCTTAAAGAATTGGATCAAATTATTTATAGATTCCTCTAGAATGGAGTCAAGGAAAAATGAAAGTGAGCATTGGTAAAATGGGATACTTTATGCTTAAAAAAAAGAAGGGAGGACTAGAAATTAGATAAATTGTTAAGAATAACAAGGTACTTGTGGCTAAGTTATATTGGAGATCGCTAAACCCCTAAGGAATTTTAGGATCAAATTTTGGGAGCCAAATATGTAGATCATAAAACCCCGATAGAGCTTATTTGGTTTTCGCTTCCTAGCAGAGGATCTCCCATCTTAATAGGACTTAGAATATGATAGGATTTGATCAAGGAAATATTATTATTGATTATCCATGATGGATAGAAAGCTAATTTTTGAATGGATTCATGGGATGTTCATCCTCCTCTAATAAGTCAATTCTTGACTTAGAGACTATTGATGGGGAATATTCATAGAAAAATTTGGATTAAGGTAGCCAAATACTATAAGCCTCAAAGCAATATCTAGGAGGTAGGAAGGAAATGGATCCTAATAAAGGAGTTGCCAATCCAAATCCTAGAGGATAAAAAAAAAAAATCTATAAGGCCATCCAAACAAGATCACTCTCGTGGTCTCAAGAGGAAAATACTCTTGGTTGAGGTAGGAATAATTTGAGTAAATATACAATTGCATGTGGATACTTGGCCCTTTGTCAGAGTACACTGATATTGTTAAGAGATATATTCACACAGTTGTGGGCACAAAACCTTTGGCCCAAAGTTAGATTTTTTATTTGGATTCTACTTTATAAAATGGTTCTAACAGGGGAACAATTGATGAAAAGAGGGATGCATGGACCTTTCAGATGTGATATGTGTTGGGATAAGGAAATGATCTCTCACCTTTTTATTGAATGCCCCATCACAATCAAACTACATAAATAGATGATAACTTTTCTAGGCATCTATTAACCTGAGATATCTTCTATAGAACAACTTTAAAGGGAGTGACATAAGTGGGAGGAAATGGACCAACCCACTCAACAAATGTTTTAGGTAGGGATGATTTTGGTTCTATGAAATTTTTGGAAGGAGAGAAATAATCATGTGCTCAACTAGAAATATAGAGACAACCACTTTGTTTGGCAAAATATCATAGCCAATATGAGGGAGTCAATCTAATACCAGTTAAAAGAGCTCCAAAATCCTCACCAAAAGTGGATTCAAATAATATCTAGATTACAAGTATTTTCAATGGTGGTCAAATAAAAAAGGGTAACCCCAAATCATGCACAAGTAATAAAAACTAGGAATTAGAAACCTCCTCCAAAGGGACTAGGTAAGATTAATATGGATGGAGCCTCAAGGGGAAATCCAAGAAGAGTGAGTATAGGGAGAACAAGTCATATCTCAAATGGTAGCCCTGTTATTATCTTTGCAAAGAAGCTTGGTATTTTATCTAATAACTTGGCATAGAGATATGCCATCTTAAGGGGATTACAAGAGGCTTTGAAGGTGGAGTGGAGGAAAATTTTAGGTAGAATCAAACTCCTAAATTATGATTAACTACTTAAAAGGACTAGGCAAGTAAAAGAATACAGATTGGAGAATATAGAGTATACTTGAGCAAATATGGATGACCCAACAACGCTTCGAGACAATAGAGTTCATACATATCTTAAGATATTAGAATAGGGTGGCAGATACAATGGCTAAATAGGATCTTGATCAAGGAGACTTCACTTGCTATGGATATAATCCTAGATTGTGGCCAATGGACCAAGGAAGCTCTTTTTTCTATTCTTACCATTGATGATAATATTATTTGTTGTATCTAGATTTATATATCCTGTTAGGAATGGAGCCTAATTATGAGGAGGCTAAACAGAGAAAGTTTTTGGATTTACTACAGGATGGGCAGGGAAAGTTTCCAGATTTACAGTCTGTTAGTCTACCAGAGAAAGTTTTCGGATTTACAACAGGACAGCCAGGGAAAGTTTTTTTTGTTTTTATCAGTGTTAATCTTGGAATGTATTAAGAAAAGCAGTTTTTTTTTGTTTTTTTCTTCTATATAGTTGTGAGGAAAAATAGAGTATACAATGAAAAATTACTGTGTTGATTCCTTGTAAATATAGAGAGGAAATTACAGCAGATGTTTGTTGTAGGTTGTAACCCTCTATTGCTTGGATTGAGAAAGAAAGGACTAAAAATTCTTGGTGGATGTAACCCACATTGGGTGAACCACGTTAAAATCGTTGTCTCTTCTACTGTGTGTTTGTCTTATTTTGTTAATTCTGTTGTTAAAGTTTGAAACACTATAATTGCTTTTCTATATTTTATATAGTGATTTACTCTAACAAGTGGTATCAGAGCATTTGTTTTGTTGGGTGCACTTGACAGAAGGAGAATTTTTGGATCAAGTGGGAGCAATGGCGGAAGAAGGGAGGTTTAGAGTTCAAAAATTCAATGGCCAAAACTTTCAATTCTGGAAGATGCAGATGGAGGATTACTTGTACCAGAAGGATCTTTACTTACCTCTTGAGGGGGAAACAGAGAGACCTTCAACTATGTCTGATGAGGAGTGGAGTCTCCTTGATAGAAAGGCATTGGGTACTGTGAGGCTGTGCTTGGGAGCCACCGTAGCCTTCAACATCTCTGATGAAAAGACTACCAAGGGAGTCATGGATAAGTTGGCCAAGATGTATGAGAAACCATCAACATCAAATAAGGTATTCTTAATGAAAAGGTTATTTAACATGAAAATGAGTGAAGGAGGATCTATGCATGATCATTTAAATGAATTTAATACTGTCACTAATCAATTGCATTCAGTAGGATTGGATTTTGATGATGAGCTTAGGGCCTTATTAATCTTATGCTCTCTTCCAAAAAGTTGGAACAGTTTGGTAATGGCGGTAAGTAACTCTGCTTCGAGTTCAAATAAATTAGAATTTGATGATGTGGTTGGTGTGATACTCAGTGAGGACATGAGAAGAAAAACCATAGGAGAATCATCTAGCACCGCCTTAACTGTTGAGAATAGAGGAAGAGGAAGAGAAAGAGGCAAGAGTTCACATCGTGGCAAATCCAAAGGCAGATCCAAATCACGTGGAAAAGGAAAGCTACAGTGTTGGCACTGTGGCAAAAAGGGTCATCTCAAGAAGGACTGTTGGCAAAGAAAGGGTGATGGAAATGAAGGTAATGATAATAATGGTAACACTTCAGAAGCCAATATTACTGGACAAATTCTACAAGATGCTTTAATCTTATCTCTTGATAGAAATAGTGATTATTGGGTAATTGATAGTGGTGCTTCATTCCATGCTACCTCACATAAGGAATACTTCATAGATTATGTTTCTGGAGATTATGGACAGGTTCTATTGGGAAATGACCAACCATGTAAAATCGTGGGTATTGGAAAGATTTTGATTAAATCCCCAAATGGATGTCAATGGGCTCTTAAAGAGGTGAGACACATACCAGATTTAAAGAGAAATCTTATATCGGCAAGTAAGCTTGATGGTGAAGGATACACGGTTGCATTCGAAGAAAATGCTTGGAAAGTTACTAAAGGTTCATTGATAGTAGCTAGAGGTAAATTGGTGGGTACTCTTTATTTACTTACTGATTTTTCTCACTGCTCCATGAATTTAGTTTCTACAGGTGAGAGTGCATCTTTGTGGCACCAAAGACTTGGCCATATGAGTGGAAAAGGTATGGAAATTTTACATTCAAGAAAGTTATTGCCTAAGTTAAAAGAGATTGATTTGGAATTCTGTGAGGATTGTGTTTATGGTAAAGCAAAGAGAGTTAGATTTCTCAAGGATGGCAAGGAAAGGAAGAAAGAGAAATTGGAGCTTGTGCACTCAGATGTTTGGGGCCCAACTCAGGTAACTTCTCTTGGAGGTTCCTCTTACTATGTACTTTTTATTGATGATGCAACAAGGAAAACATGGATATATTGCATTAAGAATAAAAGTGATGTTTTTAATACCTTCAAGAATTGGAAAGCATTAGTTGAAAATGAAACTGGAAAAAGGTTAAAGTGTCTAAAGTCGGATAATGGTGGAGAATATTGCAGTAGAGAATTTGATGTGTTTTGTTCTAAAAATGGAATTAGAAGAATCAAGGTAGTTCCAAGAACACCTCAAGAAAATGGGGTTGCAGAAAGAATGAATAGAACCATCATGGAGCGTGCTAGGAGCATGAGAATACATGCAGGCTTACCATTATTTTTATGGGCTCATGTTGTTGATACTGCAGTATATCTGATTAATAGAGGACCATCTAGTGCCTTGGATGGAGGAATTCCGGAAGAGCTTTGGATAGGTAAACCAGTAAATTATTCTTTCCTTAAGGTATTTGGATGTGAGGCTTTTATGCATATAGACAAAGAGAACAGAAATAAGTTAGATGCTAAGGCCCAAAAGTGCTATTTTATTGGTTACGGTATTGATGGCTTGGGTTACAGATTATGGGATTGTGATAACCGAAAAGTCATTAGAAGTAGGGATGTCATATTTAATGAAAAAAACTTGTATAAAGATCGGTTGCAGGGAAAGAAATAGAAAGAGGAAATTACTGAATACATAGACCTTGATGGACACATAGAAAAGGTAACTCCAAAAGTGGTAGAAGATCAAAATGTACAGCAGCAACAACAAGCACCTCAATCTCCAGAAAGTGTTGTTAGACGATCTACCAGGATAAGTAAAATTCCTCAACGTTTCTCTGATTATGTTTTGTATACTGATGCTGGTGAGCCAGAATGTTTTTAGGAAGCATTACAGATGGATACCAGGAATAAGTGGGAGCTTGCAATGAATGAAGAAATGGACTCTTTATTCCACAACCAAACTTGGGATTTGGTTGAGCTACCCAAAGGTAAAAGAGCTTTGACCAATAAATGGGTGTACAAGATTAAAGAGGAGAATGAAGGGCATAAGAGATACAAAGCAAGACTAGTGGTCAAGGGATTCGCTCAAAAAAAAGGTATTGATTTTGATGAGATTTTTTCTCCAATTGTAAAAATGACCTCTATTAGAGCTATTTTGAGTCTTATAGCTATAGAAAATTTGTATCTGGAGCAATTGGATGTGAAGACAACATTTCTTCATGGTGATTTGGAGGAGGAAATTTATATGCACCAACCAGAAGGCTTTCAGGTGAAAGGTAAAGAGGATTGGGTATGTAAACTGAAAAAGAGCTTGTATGGGTTAAAACAAGCTCCTAGACAGTGGTATTTAAAATTTGATAAGTTCATGGCTAATCAAAGGTTTGAAAGATGTCAAAGTGATCACTGTGTATATTTTAAGCAAACTGGAAATGGTAACTATGTTATTTTGCTATTGTATGTGGATGACATGTTAGTTGCAAGAACAAATATGCAAGATATAAACATGCTCAAGAAGAAGTTGGCTAAATCCTTTGCCATGAAGGATTTGGGAGAAGCCAAACAAATCCTTGGTATGAGGATAACAAGAGACAAGGAGAGTCACACTCTAAAATTGTCACAAGCAGAATACATTGAAAAAGTGCTTAAGAGATTCAACATGAACAATGCAAAGTCTGTTGCTACTCCATTGGCAAAGCATTTCAAACTCACCAAAGATTTGTGTCCCAAGACACAAAAGGAACAAGAGCATATGGCTAAGGTTCCCTATGCATCAACGGTTGGAAGCTTGATGTATGCAATGGTTTGTACAAGACCAGTACATTGCCCACGCAAGTGGGAGTAGTGAGTAGATTTATGAGTAATCCGGGAAAAGGACATTGGCAAGCGGTAAAATGGATACTCAGGTACTTGAGAGGAACTTCAAATTATTCTTTGAATTTTGGAGGCTCTAATATATGCTTGAAAGGTTTTGTAGATTCTCATATGGCAGGTGATCTTGATGGTGGAAGGAGCACTACTGGCTACATCTTTACTATAGGAGGAGGAGCGGTTAGTTGGATTTCTAAACTCCAACACGTAGTTGCCCTTTCAACCACTGAAGCTGAATATGTTGCTGTTGTAGAAGCAAGCAAAGAGATGGTTTGGTTGCAAAGACTAATGGAAGAACTGGGGAAGAAGCAAGAGGATAATAGGTTGTGGAGTGATAGCCAGAGTGCTATACACCTTGCGAAGAATTCGGCATTCCATTCAAAAACTAAACACATCAAACTCAGGTATCATTTCATTAGATCAGTAGTGGAAGATGGATCTTTGAAATTAGGGAAAGTTCACACATCACAAAATCCTGCTGACATGCTTACAAAAGTGGTGTCAAGAGAAAAGTTGAGCTTTTGCTCAACTTCAGTTGGCCTTAAGGAATAAGAGGCCATGATGAGAATTTTTCAGTCCTTGGTTGCAGTATGGTGCAATGGAATTAGTCTCCAAGTGGGAGATTGTTAGGAATGGAGCCTAATTATGAGGAGGCTAAACAGAGAAAGTTTTTGGATTTACTACAGGACGGGCAGGGAAAGTTTCCAGATTTACAGTCTATTAGTCTACCAGAGAAAGTTTTCGGATTTACAACAGGACAACCAAGGAAAGTTTTTTTTGTTTTTATCAGTGTTAATCTTGGAATGTATTAAGAAAAGCAGTTTTTTTTTCTGTTTTTTTCTTCTATATAGTTGTGAGGAAAAACAGAGTATACAATGAAAAATTACTGTGTTGATTCCTTGTAAATATAGAGAGGAAATTACAGCAGATGTTTGTTGTAGGTTGTAACCCTCTATTGCTTGGATTGAGAAAGAAAGGACTGAAAATTCTTGGTGGATGTAACCCACATTGGGTGAACCACGTTAAAATCGTTGTCTCTTCTACTATGTGTGTTTGTCTTATTTTGTTAATTCTGTTGTTAAAGTTTGAAACACTATAATTGCTTTTCTATATTTTATATAGTGATTTACTCTAACATATCCTTGTTTTACATGGTTACTATTTTTTGGCATAGATAGTTGTAGTAGATTAGATGTAAAAGAAAATTCTCCCACATCTTCTGTTAAAACTTGGCTTAAAAACCTTCAATTCTAAAAACCTAAAAAATGTAATCTAATTTTTAACTAATTTAATTTATTAATCCTTTCTACCAAATAAATAAATAAATATATATACAAGTTGATTGTTCGACTCCAAATACATAAAACAATACCATATAATGTTAACATTTGTTCTCACTAAATATGTTATTTTGAGGTCTTCAAAAGTCTAAATTAAATTTTATCAGCCCATGTTAAAATTAAGTATATATTAGAATATCTCAAGAGAATCTTGTAATAATATATGTGTCGATGTTTGATTGACTCATCATATATTAAAATTGTATAACATATATTAATGCACATCATTTAAGATTCGTGTAACATGTATCTATATTTGATTGACTTGTTCTTTGCTTAGAATGTATATACAAAATATATCACCTAAAGATGAATTTGCTAATTGTAAACATAGGGTGTATATGTTTGGGTAAAGGACTTTATAGGATAGGGTTACATTAATATACATATAATTTGTCTTATAGGTACAATTATTATAGGTACAATTAGCTAGTAGAAAAAAGCATGAGCATATAATCTCAAACAAATGGAGAGAAGATAAATAAGAATTATTATTTTTATATTAAAAAAAAAACAATATATTAGAGAAGATAACTACTAGTTATATATAACTGGTAGTTATCTTCTCTAATATATTGTTTTTTTTTTAATATAAAATATATATATATATATATTGCAAGTAAGAGAAGGAATTTGAAATTTTTATTTAATTATATAGAATTAAAATACATATTACATTGTGATTATATGGTGATATTTTTTTATATTGTGACTATATGGTGATATTTTTTTTTTTTAAAGGTTGTCCTTCCCTTTTACATCAACTTAGTCACATTAAACTATTAAACTATTTGGTGTCATCGATATTTGAACCTTGGTGTGGGCTACATCAACTATTTGTCCCAAATGTTGAACCAAGGAGGACCCGTTGATAATAGCTTGATAATTAAATATAAAAGATTTGAACTTAAACCTTTTTCTTGAAAGTGAAGAATTAAATTAGTGTGAAGTAATGTTATTGGATTGAATCTAGATTCATCCTTTTCACCTTACATTTTTCATTGGTTATATAGGATTAAAACAAACCCATCTATATTGCATCATTGACCATATAGGAGTATTTTTATAATTTGACAGTTATACATACATTACTTCATAAAATTTGAATTTTGGTTTCTTTCAAAAAAAAAAAAAGTCAATGAATTTAATCAATTAACTTCTTAACTTCTTCTCATTTGATATTCCTTTACTATACCCAGGTTTTGGTGTTGTAGGTGAGTTGGAGAGTAGAGGGTAATCCTCAAGGGAGGTCCCAGGTTCGAATCTCCACCCTACCAAAAAGTTGAATTGGGTACTCAAAATCCAATTGATAATGTTGGTGCAGGCAAGGTCGGGCACAATTCTCGAGTGACTTTGATGGTGTAGAACCCCTTGTTCGTGGTCTCTCAGACCAAAGCGGTCTGCAAGGGGTTTTTCGCTTTAAAAAATATATTCCTTTTACCATGTTAATATTTGGATGTTTTTTTTTAATATATATTTTTTTAAATAATTTTATTTGTTTCATTTTGATGTTTAAATTTTTATTATTAATTCTAAACAACATTATTAGCTTTTATATTTTTATGATAAACTTTTCATCTTTATATATAAGACAATTTTTTTCTAAATTTCAAAACATATAATATTAATTTTTAAATTTTGTATTTTTATATACTTTAGTCCTCTTTAATCTTTATTCATCAACCTTACAAATCCACCCAAATATGGAACATCATCTATGGAGCATTAATATCCATAAACAAACATATACCTATATTCTAGTGACATGCCTCAATCTATGCAAATAAGTAATAGAATAAAATAAAGAAACAAATAATAATAATATTTTTTTCAAGAATAAAATAAAATAAAATTTAAATTGAACTCCATCTTCCTTTTTAATGTTATAACAATCAATAAGCATATAATAATCAAAATTAAAAATTAAATCATGCAAATATACATAGATCAACAAACAAAATTTCTCCCCCTAAACCATTTAATTTTGAGAATTTTTGGCTGGAAAAGGAGGATTTGAAGGGAAAATTCCCTTTTGGTCGGGGAGGGCCACCCTTTACATGGGAGAGCTATGTATGTTTTTTCCAAACAAATCCATCATGTCAAATGTCGTCTCAAATTCTAGAAAAGTAGTAAATCTGATTTGTAGTCCCAAAAGGTTCCTTTGTTGGCAAAGATGGGGGAGTTGGCGACTCGATTCAAGATTGGATCAATCACCAAGGACCTATGAAGATGAACTAGTCAGAAAAGAGTTACAGTCCATAGACAATTAGGAGGAAATCTATTGGAAACAAAGAGCGAAAACTACTTGGCTACTGGAGGGGGATCAAAACATGAGTTTCTTCCATCTCTCCACCTCGATAAGTAGACAAAGGAATTATTTGCCTTACCTTTAGGACTCCAATGGTCATATTATGGACATCATACCAGGTATGCAACAAGCAGCAAATGTTTGTTTTGAAAATATTTTTACCACCCCAACTCTCCCTAATAGTGCAGTGCAATAAGATATACTTAATTGTATCCCCAATATTATTTTAGTTGAGCAAAATCAAGCCCTTTTCAGTCCAATGGATAAGGACAATGTGAGAAGCATAGTTTTTATAATGAAATCAAAGAAATCTCCAAGACCCAATGGTTTTTCAATTGAATTATTTAAGGCTTTCTAGGATGTCATAGGTGAGGATTTAACCAATGTTGTTGAAGAATATTGTTCAAATATAACTATGCTTTGGGCTTTGAACCATACTTTCCTCTCTTTGATTCCTAAAGTGGGACAGACCTCCAACCTTGGAGATTTTCATCTTATTTCTATCTACAATGTGACCTATAAGATCATCACTAAGTTGATGGTTGAAAGGCTTAAGAATATTATGGACAACATAATCTCCCAAGAATAAGGAAGATTTGTGAAGAGGAATTAAATTCTGGATGGTATTATTCTAACCCAAGAGGCTATCCACTCAATGCAACAATATGGTCGAAGAGACATGTTTAAGGCTTATGATAGAGTCCCCTAGCAGTTTTTGGATCAAATGCATGAGAAATTTGAATTCTCTCAAGAGTTGAGAGAGTGGTTCATGAGTTGTGTCTTGATAGTTTCCTTTTTTATTCTCATCAATGGCTCCCCCTCGATCCTTTTTCATGCTTCCAAGGGTATTCATCAGGGAGACCCTCTTTCCTATTTCTTTTTATTATTCTGGAAAAAGGATTGGGTAGATTTCTCTAAAGAAATAAACAACAAGGACTTTTGGCTATTGTGCAACTGGGTGAGGTGACGATAACTCACCTTCAATTTGTTGATGGTACAAGTCTCCCTGGAGAAGTTAGCATTCAAGAGGCTAGAAGACTCAAATCCATATTAAAAACCTATATGGATGCTATTGGTCAATGGGTGAATGTGGCCAAATCCAAGGTTGTTTTCTTCAATACGAACAAAAGAATCTAGGATCATATTCTTACAATTTTGAGCTTTACCCAGGGTGATCTTCCATTTTATTACCTAGAGATTCCCTTTCATTTCAAGAGATTAAGGGTGACTGATTGGAACACTTTAATGGATAGAATCATTGCTAAAGTTAATCATTGCACTCATTGCTAGATTAATTTTATAGGAAGAATGGCTTGCATCCAATCAGTGATCCAATTCATGCCTATTTATAAATTCTTCATCCTAGCTAACCCTATGGGAGTCTTTAGAGAGTTAGATTCACTTATGATAAAATTTGTGTGGGATGTCCCAAGGATGATAAAGAGGTGGGCTCTTGTTAGTTGGGATAAAATATGTCACTCTAAAGCTTGAGAGGGTCTTGGTTTTCATAAAGTGGCTTTAAACAATCAATATATTGCTAGGAAGCTCTATTGGAGTTGGATCTCCAACCAGGAGGCTTTCTTCAGCAAATTCATCATTAGTAAGTATTTGGATTTTATCCCCCATCAAGAAGCTAACTGCATTCATGTGAGGGACCCTAGCTTCGTTATTTGGAAGGTCCTGAAAGTTGGGAAACAATTGGTTAAACCTAGAATTTTTCTATAAATGGGTAAAGGAGACATAACTAATTTTTAGACTAATTCTATATCTTCAAGATGACAAGTGGTTGCATCCACTACACAGGCAAGAAGCAAAATTTTCAAAATTTAGAGGGCGAGAAGGTCCAAATTCAAAATTTTGGAGCTCAGGGTATCCTCGACTATAACCAATCTAGCAAAATCCCTGATGATGGAGAAATCTATGAATCTGTTGCTATCAATCTCATCGGATTTTTAGGTGATGAACCCCTCGACAAAGTTGAACTCCATGGGCCCCCTTCTGTTGAGGGCCCTAATCTAGAAAAAGCATCCTTCGCCAAGTTTTTAGGAGGAGGAAAACATAGCATACCTGAGCTTCACTCAACTTTAGAGCCTACAAGGTTAAAAGTAAGAATTCTTGACACCCTGATTCAAAAATATTTGTATTTTGAATTTTTTAATTTAGTTGGCATATGTATTGGAGGGTGTCCTAATATTGAATTTATTCGAATATGGGCTCTTTCCAAGTGGAATACTGTTGGGTCCATGGAAATATTTGGCTTGACCAGGGGCTTCTTTGGGATTCATTTGAGTAATCGTGATGACACCAGTAGAATCCTCACTGGTGGTCCTTGGTTTCTAGGGTGAAAGAGTCTTTTTCTTCACAAATGGGATCCTGATTTTGACCCTGAGACCCAAAGTATAAATTTTGTACCTATTTGGGTTAGACTTCCTAATCTTCCTTAGTACTTCTGGCATCCATACATCCTTTCTGCTATAGCCAAAACCATTGGGACTTTGGTTACCATTGATCATGCTACCTTAGCCAGAACTAGAATGACCACAACTAGAATATGCATCAATACCAACCTTGATTCTAAACTTCTAACTTTTATGGAGCTTGAATATAGTGACTATTATCGCAAGCAGGCTATCGAGTATGAAAATAAATCAACTTTCTATATGGAATGTCGCACTCAGGGACATCTTCGGATCCCATCGCTAAAGATTAAAATTTTATATGAACCTACTCACCCGCTTGAGGCTCCTAAACATCAAGTGCATGGATGGAAGAAATTTGGACCTGCAGCTCCAAGTCATAATACTCAAGGATGGAAGAGTGTTGGCCCCAAAAAAAATTTAAGCAGTCCAAGCAAGGACAACATCATGACAATAAAGGTATTGTCATTCATGAGCCTAAAAATATTCAACCCCTGCTTAATCCTCTGGATGTTGTTGAAAAGGGCAAGAAGATTGTTTCATCTCCATCCCCATATTCAGATTCCAACGAAGAGGTATGTCCTGCTCCTCATAGCCCTAACAAATTTTTTGTTCTAGCTAACTCTAACTTATTTGATCAAGAGAATCAACAAATCATCCAAAATAATGAGATTCATCTTCCTCAAAATCTTGATTCCCCTACAAATTTTGGACCGTCCCTTCCCCCTCCTAAGACTTTTAGCCCCTCTAAAGTCTTAAATCTCTTAATGTCTTCAGGCTCCGTAGTTGACCAAATAGCTTCGTCCAAATTTAGCCCCAAGCACACTCGTAGCTCCCAAAAATATCCAATTGACTGTGGGAGTGATAAAAAATGATGACAACCTTTTGTGAGTGAGAAATGAAAAATAGAGTTCAGGATGACATAGATAATGGCATCCAAAAAACCTTATTCTCCCTCGTTGGCTCTCAGGCTAGGGATGAACCAAAAAGTACCAAACCTCCCCAAACCGCTGGTAAGGGAGGCAAGAAATCTTCTAAGGTTTCCAAATGAAGCTCCTCTCATGGAATGTGAGAGGTCTGAATGGGTTAACCAAGCAAAGTGTGGTTAGCTCATTATGAAAAGAAATAAAACCTACTATTATCATTTTACAAGAAACAAAACTTGATCCAAAAAATTTTGCCTCAGCGGCATTCAAGATCTGGAGCAGAGGAGAACTTGTTTTTAGTCCGGCTAGAGGTGCTTCAGGTGGTCTCATTTTTTTATGGGACCCAAGAAAGGTGGATGGAGAGTTGGTTCAGTATAGTGAAAGGATTGTCAGTGTTAGGTTTCAAGAAAGAGATTCCAATTTTTCTTGGATTCTGTCAAATATTTATGCTCCAAACTCTTTATCTGAGAGAGCCCTTTTTTGGGACATGCTCAGTAGCCTTAAAGACTCCTTCAATAATGTTCCCTGGATTTTTTTGGAGATTTCAACACACCTCTTTACCCCTTAGATAAATTTGGGGGTTCGGGGTGTACTGAGAAAAGCATGGAATATTTTTTGGACTTTGTCAATACCAACAACCTTATGGATGTCAAGCTAAAAAATGCAAAGTACACTTGGAGCAATAGAATATCAGGGAGTCAACTCATTCAAGTAAAATTAGACAAAAAAAAATTATCCCATGAAGTTGTTCAAGCCTTTTGGGATGCCAACCTTCTTGCTCTCCCAAAATTTGGATCTAATCATAGTCCCCTTCTTTTGGATATTATCAAGGATAACCCTTTCAGAAGACCTTTTAGATTTGAATCAATGTGGATTCAACACCCTGATTTAAGGCTCAGAATTTATCAATGGTGGCAACAGGTTGGTCAAGGTTGTCCTTCCTTTCACCTAGCACAAAAACTAAGGCATGTAAAAGAAAATATCAAAATCTGGAATAAATAAGTGTTTGGAAATTTGTTTGAGATCAAACAATCTCTTAATGATAGACTTCTTTCCATTGAGAACAAAATCCAAGCAGGTCATTGTGATAATCAAACCCGTACTGAAGAGAGAAATATCCTGGCTGAATATCACAATATTCTAGCTCATGAAGAAATCTTCTGGAAATAGAAATCTAGAGCCTTGTGGCTTAAATAAGGAGATTTGAACACAAGGTTTTTTCATGCTTCTACCATGCGAAACATAAGCCACAATAGAATAAAAAATATGATAAAAAATGATGGGTCCACTACCTCTGATATCCAAGAAATCATAAATGAGGTTGTCTCTTATTTTACCAACCTCCTTGGTGAGAATAGGGTGCCCTCTAATCTAGATCTAAATTCCATGCTTTATCATATTCCCAAGCTGGTCTCAAATGATGCCAATTCCAAACTTTTAGCCCCTTTTACTGATGAGGAGATCCACTCAACCCTGTTTTCAATGCATCCTAACAAAGCCCCTGGCCCTGATGGATTTCCTCCTCATTTTTTTCAAACCTTTTGGGATATAGTGGGCTATGATGTTTGTTCTACCATTAGAGAGTTTCAGTCTACAAAATCTATCCCTCGAGGATTCAATTCAACCTTTATCGCCCTCATTCCAAAAAAAATTGAATGTTAAATCCATGACTGATTTTTGACCTATAAGCTTATGTAATGTGGTTTATAAAATCCTCACAAAGGCTATTGCTAATAGAATGAGAGACATCCTTCCTTCCATTATTGATCCTTGTCAGGGAAGCTCTGTTCATGGTAGATCCATCCTTGATGGAGTTATTACTATCCATGAAGCCCTTCATTCTGTTCACATGTCCAAAAAACCTGCCTTTGTTTTGAAATTGGACATGAATAAAGCTTATGATAGATTAAATTGGGATTTCCTTGTGTCAATCCTCCTAAAGTTTGGTTTTCATTCTGACTGGGTTGATTTAATTAAAGGGTGCATTTCCACTCCGTGGTTTTTAGTTCTTGTCAATGGATCCACTACTTATTATTTTCCAAGCAATCGAGGCATCTGCCAAGGAGATCCTATATCTCCCTTGTTGTTCATAATTACGACTGAAGCTTTGGGCAGAACTATAAAAGCAGCTTGTAATCTCAATCTTATTTCAGGTTTAAAAGCAACCTCTCAGACCATGTGGATGACAAAATTATCTCTTCTAAAGTGTTTGTCTTTGAAGCCAGAGTTATCAAACATATCTTATTGTTATATGAATATGTTGTTGGGCAAAAGATCAATTTTCACAAAAGCAAAATCTATTTTCTAAATATACCTATACAGAGACAAAGCAAAATTTTTATCATTCTAGAATGCCCAACATCTTCTCTCCCTGCTACTTATCTAGGGCTTCCTCTATTTTTGGAACAGCTTGAAGCTTCAATGTGGAACAATGTGATTGAAAGGCTACAAAAGAAATTAGCAAGTTGGAAAGGCAATATTTTGTCTCAAGCTGGTAAAGTTACCCTGACACATGCTTCTCTTTAGAGCATTCCTATCTACTTCAGGTCTGTAATTAAAGTTTTGGTAGAGGTTTGTCATAAGATAGAATAGATTCAGAAGAGTTTTCTATGGTCTAGATCTAAAAATAAAAATCGGTTCCACCTTGTTTCCTGGGATAAAGTCTATCGGCCGAAACATTCTGGTGGGGTTGGCCTCAGAAGGATTCACCTCTTCAACTCAGCTCTTTTAGCTAAGTAGGCCTGGAGGTTAATTTCAAATGATGGATCTGATTAGATTTCTATCGTTTGTCGTAAATACTTGCAGGGAACTAACTTTTTCAAAGTTGGTTCTTCCCCAAGAGGGTCTTGCTTTTGGAAATCTATCTTTCAAGTTAGATCTCTTGTTAAATAGGGCCTTCGATGGAGAATAGGATATGGGCATCAAATTGACTTTTGGTAGGACAAATGGCTTCTCAATGAACCACTCATAAATAATCCCTAGCTTGGCTATCCTCAAAGGATATACTGACATTACCTTTGGATCAAAAGTTTCAAATTTTATTTTCTCTCAGGATAGTAGGAAAACTTGGAAGCATATCTTTAGTCCTGCTCATCCTGATGAATCTAGAGAACTACAGTTTCTTCTAAGATCTTCTATCATCCCCTATGGGAATCCTCATGATCAATTGGTTTGGGAACTTACTGAATCTAGAGATTTTTTTGTTAAAACTGCTTATCAACTTCTCTTACCTCATGAGGAATCCTTAATTCCTTTTAATTTGGTTTGGATCAAGTTGTTGATTCCTAAAATTACCTCCTTTGCTTGGGTAGCCATCCAGGAGAAAATCCTTACTATTGATAATCTTTTTAAAAGAGTCTTACCCATTCCCAATAGATATTTTATGTGTTTATCTGATTGGGAATCCCCTCATCATATTTTTCCTTGATTGCCCCTTCACTTCTTCCATTCTCAATAGTTTATTTGAGTGTTTCCACATTTCTTGGGTTACACCTTGCTCTATCCCTAATATTTTTATTCAATGGCCCAACCCGTTCAAGAACCTTCACCTCAAAACGTTGTGGAAGTTGTACCTTCATCACTTCCTGTGGCAGATCTGGTTGGAAAGAAACCGTAGAGTGTTTTCTAACACTAGTCAAAACTCTAAATTTATCTTGAATAAAATCCTCTCGTTTTCTATTGAGAATTTTGTCCTTTTTCCTTTACCTTCTCAATCTACTTCTTGCTTTGAAGTCTCAGTAGGGCAGGCTCTTAATTTCCCTATTGTGAACAATTCTCATCCACATCCTATCTCCAATAGGGCTCAAACTTCTTGGATTCCTCCTCCACCAGGATGGCTTAAATTGAATGTTGATGGTGCTGCTAAGGGTAACCCTGGTCGAGAGGAAGCGAGTGGTATCCTTAGAGACAATAAAGGTAAGGTGATCCTTGATTTTGCTAAATTTTAGGGATTCAATCAAATAAAACTGCTAAATCTCATGCTCTCTGGCATAGCTTGGTGTTGGCTAAAGACTTGTCTGATAAAATTCTGGTCGAGGGTGATTCCCTTACTACCATTAATTACTTTAAAAATTCTAAAGTCCCTTCTTGGAAAATAAGGAACTGCATCGACGAAGCCAAACATGTTAGTAAAAAATTTTAGGATATAATCTTCCAGCACACACTCAAGGAGAACAACAAAGCTGCTGACATGTTAGCAAATTTTGGAACTCGGATTACAAATTTGATGACATGGACCACTACAATCCCTCAGTTTTTGGCTCATGTTATTGATGAAGAAACTTCATCATCAGGTATCATTAACGCTGACGTGGAGCAAGTCAGCCATCTTTCGGATGATTCTAATGCCAGCGTGTCCTAAATTTCTTTTCAATCGATTTCATGCTACCTCATTTCATGGGCATCACATGTTTCTTTCTTTTGTGAACCTTGGATATCAATT
Source organism: Wollemia nobilis (assembly GCA_028583015.1). NCBI lineage: Eukaryota > Viridiplantae > Streptophyta > Pinopsida > Araucariales > Araucariaceae > Wollemia > Wollemia nobilis. The sequence continues at coordinate 16,759,315 of JAQPPZ010015100.1, forward strand.
TCCCATCTTGCAAGACAGAGCCTTTGTTTTCCTCACTCGTTTTGAAAGCCCTCTTTTTCATAACCCTCGATCAATAGCCTTTTCTCTTCATCTTTTGTCCACCACCCTTATCCCTCCTAGTTCCATTACCCCTTTCCAACTTTCCACCTTTTACATCCACAACATTCCCTTCCTGTGTGGCTTACCTTGTGTTTTGTTATACCACTTTGGTATTTTCCTCTTGTGGGAATTTTGTGTGGATTCTCATACGATCCCTTTGGGTGATTGGAATTACTGTGTCTACCAGGATTGCCTTGGGTCGTGTAGTCTTTCTCATTACCACTCTTTGCAATACTTTTGTCGAGATTGTTGTTGGTGTGTTGTTGCTTTTTCCATCTTGGCTATTTATTTTTATATCACTCAAGTTTTGGTTTTCCTTCATTGTTGTGACTTTCAACTGTTCATCCAAAAGTCATCTCTTTTTTGTGTAGTCACCATGTATTTTGTTGAACCGTCCAAGGTTTTTTTGGATTCCATTGTTGAGGGAATCCTTTCAGGCAAAGGTTTCCTCCCGTTCTTCCATAAATTTGAAGGGGAGGACCCTAAAGTTACTTTAGCATTCATGGAGATATGGGACAACGGTAATGGATTAGAATTACCCACTCATCGTGGCATTTTTAATGTCTTGTTTAAACACTGGTTAATTCACTACCCTGAGGGCATTGTCATGACTCCCCCTCCCAAACCCAAACAGAGTCCCTTGAAACCCAGTTCTTCCCAAACCATGCCTCAATCCTCATGCACCCCTAGGCTGTCCACCAAAAAACAAAAAATTATTGAGGTTGTTCACCAACTGAGGAAGAGACCTAGTACTGCCTCCATTGAACATGAAATTGAGCCTAAACAAAAATCATTGTGCTCCTCTGTATGACTGAAGAACAAAGCTATGAAGAAAGAATAATTAGTCATTGAGTTTGAAGAAGAGGACAAGGACAACCCTGATTTCTACATGCAGATTTTTATCATTCAATCTGTAACAAACTGCATTACCCAACTTGTTGATCTGCATAATGTCCTTAATTTGTCATTTTTTAGGAAATCCTTTACTGAGGGTGTCGAAGATGTTCCCACTAAAAACCTGAAGGTGACTATCATTCCTAAGGACATCCCTGCTAAATAAAATATTGTTGAGATGGATACTTCAAATGATGGACTCCAAGATGTTGTTGTTAATCCTGGCATGGAGGTTTAAGTGGTCCCCTTCCATTCAGGAAGGTTGTTGGTCATATTTTTGTTGTTTACTGTCTTCTATTGGTTTTTAGGTCTTTTTAGCAACTTCTTTTGCTAAGTCTTGTTGTTCTTGCTACCGATTGAGGACAGCCTTAATGTATGAGCTTTTTGAAGGATGGTACTTTTTTGTGAATTTCTTTGTTCCTCTGGCATCTATTACCATTTTGTAAACAGGTTTTGGGGCCTTGTTAAAACCCGTATGAAATATAAATCTTAAGATCTTTAATCGATCAAAAAAATGGACTAATTATTGGGACCAACATCCCCCCTTAATCTATGAGTTCCTATGAAATAAAGCCTCAAATGTAGAGGGTGGATTAGGATGGCTTCCTACATTAATTCTAAGCAGATTGGAGATATCTTTTTATTTTAGTTGAAGAGGTTGGAATAATGGCCTATTCTTGTCCCTCTTCATAAAAAGCTTATTATTGATAAGATCCTCGAGCAGAGTTGCCTTACGGGGAAAGAGGAAAAGGATAGGATCACCTGGGCCTTGGCCATCTAGGTGTCTTCACTATCCATGATGGTTATAATGCATTGTTCCCTACTTTGGTGATCCCACAAGATGCCCTTGGGATAGAGTTTGGATGGCTAACAATTAGCCTAAAATAAATTTATTTGCTCAGAAAGTGATGCATAGGAGCTATCTCACCTATATTAACCAAATGAAGAGAGTCTTCTATGACCCCTCCAAGTGCATCATGTGTAATTCCTAGGAGGAGACGACGCTTCATCATCTACTTTTCCAATGTGAATTCACTAGAGAGTTATGGAAAATGTGGATAGACCTCTTTAAGGCTTGCCTAAACTTTCAAGTGACTCTTGCTAATATCTAGGAGATTTGGAAACAAAAAAAATTCAAGAATATATCCATTTATCTAAGTTGGTATCTAGGCCCAATCTTCATCTAGTGACACATTTGGTTGGAAATAAATTCCAAAAAGTTTGGAGAAGATTTAGTCCAATGGAGCTAGTTTGAAATAAATTTTTTACCAAGGTATCTAAAACTATTAGAGCTCACCTTAGGGACCAAAAAATCTAGTAGAATGAGTTCGTTCCCAATTTGGAGAAGTTGATATCATGGTAGCCCCCTCCCTGGGTTGGGAAAATATCGATTCTGATGGTGTAGCTACGGATAACCCAAGGGCTGCAAGAATTAATTTTCTCATAAGATACTTCAAGGGGAAGGTCCTTCATTGGTATTATGAGGGTCTTATAATGACTACTAACAATGAAACTGAAGGGTTGGCTATTAGACACGGTTCTCTCAATTCTTAGGAGAATGGGGTTAGAAATATCATCGTTGAGTCCAACTCACAAATAATGGTGGGGCTTTTGGATGCTATTAAAAAATTTAGACCTAAGGCTTGGAGGATAAGAAATATTATGAGCCAAATTAAATCCATTTGGCAGTAGTTCAAGGATGTCATTCTTATCCATGTTGATAGACAAAATAATGCTTTGGTTAAATTTTTGGTTAAACATGGTAGTGAAAGTCTAGTTGGTTGCATGCTAAATTCTAATCAGAATAGGGACACTTATGAATGGTTGGAGGTGAACCAAATGGTTCTTTGTTTGGCCAGCAAAGACTTATGTAAGGATGAGGATAGTTCTAGAGTCCTTGTGAAGTATGAGTAGTTCCTAGACTGGTATCTTTATGAAGTCCACTGAGCTTTTAGACCTCAGTTTGGGTAGATCTCTTAGTCAACGCAGTAAGAAAAGGCTTCCAAGGCCCCTTGGGATTAAAATGCTAAGTTTTTTTGGAGTGTACTTAGGAATATTGCATCCTTGATGTTCCATTTGATACTAACTCCAATGTGTTCCTATAGACACCAAAACAACACCAATCTGATTATGTGACTAAAAACACTGACCAAATTGGCATACACACCCCCTAGGGCAGCCTCCAAAGGTTAAAAAGTGGTCCTAACCACTCCCAAATCAGTTTTGGAAGGTCAAAGGTCAATTTGGAACCTTTTAAGCACTTTGCTCCCTACTCATCCCACCATGGGACGATTAGAATCCTATTCGTCCCACCCTTAGCAGCAATCATCCCAAGGTGGGATGAGTAGCAGGTTTTACTGGTAAAAAAAGTTAAACCTCGATAGATCCACCACTTAACTGCACCTTAAGAGCATGTAATTACGAGGAACGGTTTCAAATCTGAGAGAAGGACTTCAGTCAAGCATGCACTGATCATGGAGGCCTCATGCAAGGAGACTCTAAATTAGGGAGGAATCTTCTCTCCCAAAAAAGGCATGGCAAGCCAAGTGGTGCCCTCGCATGCACATTCAAAGAGGGAGACCCTAGGTCTATAAAATGGTGAGCCTCCTCACCCCAAAAGAGAAACAGATCTAGAGCATTTGGAGTAATAGAGTGCTGCCAAATTATACCCACATTCCCCCTTTGTTCTTCTTACATCCCTAATTTCTTTTTTGGAAGAGAGGTTATCGGGTGAACACTAGGAACGCAATCCCAATCCAAAACCCAAGCAATCAGCCACAATCCCACACCAATTCACCTACACAACCCCCTAGGAGGTTTTGGACCCATCCCAAGTGGATTGGTTTCAAAACCAGACCCCAAACGGCCGGTGTCCTGCCCTCGGGTGCCCCCCAAACTGCTACAGTCCTAATCGTCCCACCCCAAAGCGATTAGAAATCAATGAAGAATTTCTCTATTTTTATTTTTCCATTAGTTCTAGTTGGTTTACTTATGCTGCTATTCAATTTTCATTGCATTCTGACTTGATTTGACTGTGTTTTTATCATTTTATGCTTTTACTAACATACAGGGAGTGCCTTCGGATATGGGACAATATGGGTAGAATCTTCCAAATTTGGCCTTCTGGGTCATCCCAAAATGCCCCTTTTAGCCTAACCCCAAGTTTGTAGGATTTTTGGAGGTCTCTGGGCTGGACATTTGGAAGGTTGATTTTTCATGTTTTATGATAGTCCTAATCGTCCCACCCCGGAGCGATTAGAAATCTATGCATGATTTCCTGACTTTTCTTTTTGCAATGTGTCCCTGATGATGTTTTTATGCCTCTATCAAATTTTGGGTTCATTATGACATGTTTTGACCATCGTTTTGCTATTTTATATACTAACTAGTCGGAGGCCCTAGGGATTGCATGTTTTCCCTCTATCTGCATATGCTATTAACTATTTTCTATTTCTCTGTACATAGGATATCACCACCAGGAACATTGGAGGGACATCAAGGAACACATGAACACATGAACACATGAACATATGGATGCAAGTGGTAGTAACCTTTGGCCCGCCCATTTCGAATGTGAGGCACGTGGAAGACATTGGAAGCGTACCATCCGTTGATGTAACAAACTGTATCAAATGTTCTGAGCCCTAAAGGGGGGATGTATTGTAACTGAATCAAAAGAAACATTAATAAACTAACTTAGGAATATTGCATCCTTGATGTGCCATTTGAGACTAACTCCAATGTGTTCCATATGGCTTTGGAATACTTTGACTGCTTATGGAAACTATTGTGAACAAGAATGATTTTCTTCTTGCCAACACAAATGCCAATAAGAACATGGGTAGTACCTATGGGAAAATGGAGGATGAATAGTTATTGGTTGGATTTGTTGCTACCTCTTGTAGTACTCTTTTGCCTCGTTTGGGATAGCACTGGTATATTTTGTAGGACTGTCAAGCCTACTAAGTTTTTTGGATCAACATAAAGAAGTGGGATTAGGTTAAGAGTCTCCACTCTTTAGATGGTACTCAATTTTTTGTTATTTTTTGAGATTCTAGTCCAAGTTTGATTTATATTTTAGGGCTTTCCAAAACTGGTATACCTATGATTGTAATTTGAATATTACCCTTTTAATAAAATTTTAACCTTTTAAAAAACAAATAAAATTTCTTTTTTTGGATTATGTGGCTACAATTATTTGGAAGTCATGGATATGCACTTCCCCTTTGTGCTTTCCCATCAAACATAGTCACTTGGATTTCCTCCCATTATTGAATTTTTCCCAATGGCCCACTCACCAAAGTTACTCTCAATAATTCATTTCCCCAAATGACCATTGATCGTCTATAAATTTGACCCAAAACCCTTTGCTAAAAAAAATAAAAATTTTGAAATCATTGTGTAAGCCCTATCAAAACATAACAAAAAGAAGAGAATAATCAATGTTGGAATCTCTATCAAAATTGTTAACACCCATAAACATTAGCATCGTTCCACTCTATTTTTGGTATTTTAAACTCTATTCAATTATAGCTTTCCCTACCTATAGCTTGATCAATCCTTTGAGTCTTTCCCAGTGCTCAAGACATTATGTGCCCTATCCTACTATCTTACGTCTTGGAAATATTTAATAGGAGCATTGCCTATGACTTCAAGTGATACCTTACCCTGCGTTATCTTTGGTTATCTACTAACATGATCTCATTTACTTTTCTTTCTATTGTGGTTTGTTATTTTCCTACTATTGTGTTTATTATTTTTCCTTACGTCAACTTTTGTAGTTTTTCTTGTTATTATGTTTCTTAGTTTTTCTGTCATTGTGTTTTGTTGTTTTTATTACTACCATGTTTGCTATTTTTCCTATCATCATGTTTACTATTTTTTTTTGCTACCATGTTTGTTGTTTTGTTGTTTTCATTCCTACCATGTTTGTTATTTTTTCTATTGTCATGTTTACTATTTTTCTTGTTGCCATGTTTGTTGTTTTTTCTATCATCCTATTTACTATTTTTCTTGCCATTGTGTTTGCAATCTGAGGCTACTTGGAACTGTATTTGATTTTAGTTTTCTCTACTAGGGATGTGATTCAGTCCTTCTGGTGATGAACACATCCTACCCCACTTTTCTTATGACCTGTCAAGTAGTGATTGGTATATCTCCTTATTCCTACATAATCCCTTGATCTGTTTGCATTTTCCTATTCCTCTATTGTTAAGAATAAGATAAAATCAAATTTAAATTAAAATGTGTTCTTCATTTTTAATGTTGTAACAATCAATCTCTGCACACAACAATAATAAAAATTAAAAAATGAATATATGCATAAATCAACAAATAAAATCCCTTTTTTTTATTATGTGGTGATAGGTATTAGGAAGTTGTGGGCATGCCCTTCCCACTTCATGCTACCCTTTAGATATAGATGCCTACTTAAACTGCCTTTTCTCCCATTGGTAGATGTTTTTCGATAGCCCACTCACCCGAGTTACTCTCGACTATCCATGTTTCCCCCAAAATTATTACTTGGTCGTTTATAAATCTGACCTAGAACCCTTTGCAAAAAAAGTAGAATTTTTGAAATCATTGTGTAAGCTCTATCAAAAACTCTAGCAAAAAAAAAAAAATTAATCACTGGTGAAAAATCTACAAAAATTAATAGTTGCAAGCTTACTGCTATGGTAAGGGATTTGGCCTCTCTTTGAGAGGTCCAAGGTTCAAACCCCACTCAGTATGAGGGGACCAAGACCCTTCATAAAAATCTGTGTAAACTCATTGAAAATAAAATATTTTAAGTCTTTAAGTTTTGGGTGTATTGATAAGTTCTAGCACTTACCTAGAGGAGACCCAGGTTCAATCCTTAGAGGTATGCTTATTTTGGGAAAATGTAGAAGTCTGACCTAAATCTGTTGAGTGCCTGCCAACCCGATGATAGCAGTACCAATCCTAAGCCATCGATGATCCCCCTCACATCAAGACATTAACAACAAGGTGGAATAAGGGTTATAGCAGACGACTCCAAGATTTGAACCATGGTTTGCAGTAAAAAATGAATTGGATGTTATTGATTCCCCTATGTATGTAAACAAAACTCTACCAAAATTGACCTAGAACCCTTTGAAAAAAATAGAATTTTTGAAATCATTGTGTAAGCTCTATCCAAAACCCTAGCAAAAAAAAAGAAAATTTTTAATCATTGTTGAAAACTCTACCAAAATTGTTAATAGCCATAAACATCTACACTACCACACTTCATTTTTGGTCATTTCAAATCTTTTTCAATTTTAGCTTTCCTTTTCTACTACTTGACCAATATTTCAGGCCTTCCCTAGTGCTCAAGATGCATCACACCTTGTTTTTCTACCTTACGTCTTGGAAACTTCGATGAAAGGAGTGTTGCTTGTGAATTTAGGTGACAGCTTATCATATGCTCTCTTTGATTTTCTACTTATGTGATCCTATGTTCACTATTTTTATGTCGTATTTATTACTTTTCTTTCTACCATTTTTTGTTGTTTATTTAGCTATTGCAATTATTGTTTTTTTCTTGTCACTGTGTTTACTATTTTTCCTATCATTGTGTCTGTAGTGTAGTCTGAGGTCACATAGGACTAGTTTGGTTCTAGTTTCTCTATTATGGATGTGATTTGGTCCTTTTAGTGATGAACACATCCTACCCCACTCTTCTTATGACCTATGTCCTATAGCGAATGATAGATTTCCAAAATCTTGCATAATCCTCTGATCTATTTGTATTTTCCTAATAAAATATTTTATGTCATTAAATAACTAAAATTATCTATAATATACTCTATTTATTCATGTTATCTATCTACTTGTCCTATTTATAAATTAAATTAGTTGCAAATTCAAAAAATAGGCTTTTATGATTTATATTGATTTTGTATCAATTTTCACACTTTTTTAAAGGAGGAAGGGGCTTGACCAACCACAAAGGAAGCTTATTTTCCTTTTTAAAACCACTAGCATGCCTCTTGGTGCTAACATAAAGATATTTTTTAGATCTACTTTTGTAGGTCTAGGTTATACTGCATACAACCTATTGGATGAATGAATTTGTATGGTCCTTTGCATGGTGCAACTAGGTGCTTTCTTCCATAACTTGTTGTCCTTGTTTTGTTAAATATTTTTTGTTTAATTTATTTGCAGATCCCCTATTGTATTATTTATTTTAATAAAAAATGGATACATTACCTATCATGCCATCATTCTGTTCTAAGTAGTGTTGTTTTAGTCTATGCAGTTATTTTAGAATAGTCTACTTCTTTTCGTAGTTTTCCCTTTTAATCTTAAAAAAAAAAATTGTTCTATTTTTTTAATCTAGAACTGAAAATATTTGATAATGTAATTGTTGTTCTGTTGGAATTTGTTAAACATTTTTTTGTTTTTTATTCAAATTTGTTGCACTTCTCATTTTTGTCTTATCACAAATCTAAAAGGGAAACACATTGCATCTAAAACAAGATAGGTAGTTGCATACATATCATTTTGCTTCCTTACATTTTGGTGTGAACCCGACGTAAACACCTTTTGGGTCTAAATTTCGTTGACCTTAACCTTCAATTTAATCAAAGATAAAAAATTGTTAAACTTTTAAGCATGTCCATATAATTTGTGTTTGTGTATATTAGCTCCTGTTAATTAATATTAACAAATAATTATCCCTCCCATGTATCATCCTGATTCATGTATTTAGGTGTGGTTGATCCTCATACCTTTCTCTTTTATGTACCTCAAGGTCTTTCACATATGACTGCAATCTCGAGAGGACTGTGCCTCTTCCACATGTCGATAAACATATCAAAAGGGTAGGTATATCATAAAGTTTAGGTATATTGGAAAACCCTCCTAAGGTATATCAACCAGGTCGATATATAAAGAGGAGATTATCACATTTTTATTCTCTCTTATCCTACCCTTTAAAACAACTTTTAACTAAATAATTATTTTCTTTGTTCATTATCCATGGCTCAAATAAGGTATTAAATTCATAGTGGCTAACAAATAGCAAACCCTACTCTTCCTCCTGTATAGGATAAAAATGAAAATCAAAATTCTCTAAAAATCCCAAAAATCTAGAAACTACATAATCATCCTTATGCATTAGGTCATAAATACTAGAAAATAGAATCCTAAACAAAGTAAACATTTTAGCCTTTAATCTTAGATCCTTAAACCTTATAGCTAAACATAAATATTTAAACCTTTTTATGAACCAAAGAACCATGGACTTAATTGGAACTCATACTCAAATACATAGAACCTTAAGTTGTTCTTATAAATTGTTAAGTAATACATGCTCATGAAGCCCTAGAACCTTTGATATCAAATGCAAACCCTAAAATATAGTAACAATTAAAACCTATAGGTCTTGAACCCCAAACCCATAAACCCATGAGCTTAAAGCCTTGTATTAAACTCAAACAAGTAGAACCCTTACAACTTAAAACATGACATCCTAAACTTGTAGATCACATTGTTTTATCTCCCTTAATCTTATACCATAGGTAATAAAGCTCAATTTATTAAAAACTCTAAGACATCAAACTCTAAATCCTAAACCTTTAAATTATAAATATTTATATTCTTTATTATTTAGAATTCCATTTCCTACTTTATCATTGTACACCTTAGAACCTTGATCCCTAGACCTTAAAATTAAATGATGACAATTAAAAATTAAAGTGTTATATTGTAAACCTTTAAACCTTAGATGAAAAACACCTTAATCCTTGTTTAATGGACCTTATATTTAAAGATATATTGATCCTTTCTTTACAATATTAGACTAACGATCTCAAGATAATGTATCCTTGCATGTTAGAAATTTAGAAATTAGAAGCTTATACTTAAAATTAAGGACCTAGACACTAAATCTTATGTTCTAAAACCCTAGACATTTAAGTCCATAGAAATTTAGGGCATGAATCTAAATAATTAGATCATCCATAATCCCAAGTCTTAGGAGTTGTATCTTTGATCATAAAATATTAACACTACATATTAGAATTATAGATAAAAACCTTGAAATATAAACCATAGATCCTAGTAGTAGTCCTTAAATTCTAAGCTCCTACAACCTAAAACCTTTAAAATATTAAACCTTGGGTAGTAACCAAACTATATATATTGCCTAACATAACCAAATGATAGAGTTTTCCTTAACCATAACCTAATTATAGACTTTGTCTAACTCTAGAATTTCTACTAACCATAACCAAGGTGCATTGCCTAACATAACTAAAGGTTCTCTCAACCCTCAATAGGATGCTCAAGATAGAATAATTTTTAATTACATGAATTATATAGTAATCTTTTTGAAACATAATAAAAATACTATGGAAGAAGTCATTAATCAAGATATTTCTTTGAGGGTGGACCCTCAAACCATCCCCAACCACCTAAATCCAATTTTATGTCTCTCAATAAACCAAGTATAAATAATAACCCATCATATACAAATGATAATCAATCATATAAAAATGATAATCCAATGAAGTTCAACCTTAACCAATGTACCTTAGATCCTAATACATCAACTACCAATTATATTAATTCTACAACTATCACCACTTCCATAGCTAGTGGGAGATCAAATGTTCTACTAACTTTGAGCAATCCTACCTTTATGCCCTATTTTAGGAGCCACTAGAGGTCAATGTTATTTTCCCCACAACTCAAAAAACAAGAAAAAAATATCCTCTTAATATAAAACCATCCTATAATCCTTCAATTTCAAATCCTTTTATCGGTCCTCCTTCTAACTTCATCAATGCAAATAGGAATTTTCCTCAAAATTCCATACTAGCAATTCCTAATCAACCACCACTCATTTTAAATTATTTTAGATTAGGTCATTTGATGAGCACACCAACACCACATGTCCAAATATCACAACCTCATTCTCATGCTAACTATCCTTTGGTTCCATCCAATACTTCTGATGTGCAACCTAATCCTAACTTTCAAACTTTAGCCACCCTATTAGAGTAACTAACATGACATGTGGACTCTATCCAAGCACCTAGTTATAAGTATTCTTATAAGCATGTGTAACCAACCTCTAGATCCCATGGTAGCAAGTCACCCTTATCCTCCAAATTTTGAAACGTCAAAGTTCCAAACATTAAGGGTATAGAGGACCCTAACAATCACATTAGACTTTTTTGAATTACTTTCTATGATATCACTTATGATGAGATATTGTTAAACAAAATTATCTAAAATTATTAGTGGTGCTTCCGTTTAGTGGTACTATCAACGACCACATCATCCCCTTAAAATTTTTGAGAAATTAGCTAAAATGTTTGTACAACATTTCTCTGCTTATGTTGAGGAGAAGGTCACCCTTAGTGACTTATATCAACTTAAGCAAGCCAAATATGAGAGCTTTTCTAACTTTTTGGTAAAGTGGTGAGGTTTTGTGGGAAGACTCAAATACACCCCCCACTAAAGGAACTTTTGGAGATCTTTGTATGTAACCTACATGATCAATTTTCCTATGAATTAGAAATGGTCAATATCTCATCTTTTGAAGAAGTGATTGAATTGACTAAGCATGTGGAATCCACCTTCTTAAGGAGAGGGAAAATGAAACTCAAGAAAGAGTAGAACAATCCTCCAACCATAAAGAACAATATAAGAAGAAATATATAGTTTGCGATGGTTTCATTGACTCTCCCTAAAGAAAAATTGTGAATGCTATAAGTATTGTTCAAAAATTAGTTTTGACCAAACAACAAAATCCTAAGAGGTTGTTCACTAATTTGGACCAATCTCTTTCCATTAAACTTAAACAAATTCTTGATGCCAATATAATTGATATTCCACCCATCAAACATGTATATATTACTATAGATTGGTACAATCCTAATGAGCATTGTGATTTTCATCGTGTTGATGGACATACTACTAATAAATGCAAGCATATTTTGCACCTTGTCCAATACTTGATACATGGTGGACATGTCATCATTGGTGGCTCTGAATCTTCATCAAACCAGGACATGGAGATCTTCCAAAATCTATTGTCTAATTATGCTCAAAAGGCAACAAATAATATTTCATATACTAATATCCCACCTCCACATCAAAATATGGTGGGCATGGTCTATTCTTCTAACCATACTTCTTCCATTTGTATTATCATAAGAAAACAACAAAAGAATATATCTTTTTATCAACCTTACCAACCACTCCTGATCCTTTATGCCAAGAAAGTACATTCCTCCAAGGGACCTCCCCTCATCCTAAAATCACCAAATAAATCTAAGGGTACTTTTGATCTCCAAAAACTCGTAAGTACCCTAGCTAAAAGTTCTCTTATTGAACTTCTTCAAAACTCTTCAACTCATAAAGAAGCCTTGCTCAAACTTCCAATCAAGAAAATTATATCTCAAGATATTAATTGTAATGATCTTACTAATGTAGTAGGATCTATTGGGATAAACCATGCTATAATATCCTTTTATGAGGATAATTTTCCTCCACCATCCATGCATGGAGAACTCTCCCTCTACATTACAAGTCATATTGGTGATCTATTTATAAAAAGAATCCTTGTTGTTAATGGATCAAACATGAATATTTGCAACCTTCAATTCATCTATAATTTTGGCTTAAATGAACAATACCTTAAAAAATATGGCCTTGTTATAAAAGCCTTTGATAATGGGGTCCATGAAACTAGTGGGACCATAATTTTACCCCTTAAAGTCAGACCACATATCCTTAATGCTCTCTTCTATATTCTACCTTGTGAACTCACTAATAATATTCATCTAGGATGGCCTTGAGTCATGCAATGAAGGTCATCCCCTCTACCCTTCATCAATGCTTCAAATATGAGTATCAAGGTAAACTTATCCATATTCTAACAAATCCTCAACCCTTCACCTATTGAAAGATGATTGAGGCTAGCAATTCTAAAGCCAAAAATTATCCTTCTCTCACTCCTATTTTGCTAATCAATGTCTCTTCCTCCACCTAAATCAATGATGTATTAGGTTCTTTGACTATAAGTAATCAATATAAAGATAAAATTAACAAACAAACAACCATAAATGATCAATCTAAAGCTACCAACCTAGTTCACCTTAGTAATGGACCTCTTGTATACCTAGTCAATCTCCCTCCTTTCTCTCAAACCTTAAGCTTACCCTCTAGAAAGGGTAAAATGATGCAAATAGGGTTATGTGCCTTCATTTATGTTAGCACTACCAATAAAGAACAAATTCATGGCAATAACCCCCACTTGGTTGAGAGACAAGTAGCAATATTTGTTTATCCAATTCATATCCCCTTCCCAAATATATACTCACGAACATGGGATATTAAGGGTAAGGTCTTAGTCCACATGAGTAAGGAATCAAAGAACCCTTAGAGAAGCCAAAGCACAACTTGGTCATTGTGGGATAGAGTATATCCTTAATAAAAATATGTCCCTACTCCCTTCTCTATCATCTAATGATGACAATGAGGTCTTTCTCTCTTTTTAAGAGTCCGATGAAGATATAATTTCCACCAATGGAATGGATTGGGATGATACTTATGAGGAATCATCTTTCTTTTCGCTTGCACACCTTTCCAATGTGAACCTTCTCATCTTAGTGCATTCCAAATTGGTTACCACTAAAGAATACTGTGATGGGATATCCTGTGCAACTTCCCCCATGATGGTCTTTTTCAAGATGTCTTTTATTTTGATGGGTATTTTTCTTGTATTGCCAATATTGACCCATCTCAACCAAAATATGGTGATCAACCGTCCCTTACTCTTAATGAACTTGAGAACCTAGGAGTGTTAATAATCCCTCCTCAATTTGAGGATGAATCACACATTCTCATTGAGGAGACCATCAATGTTGATATTAGATCATCTGATATTCCCAAAATCCTTAAGTTAGGTAAGGTCTTGACCCTTGTTGAACACAAAGAACCTATAAACATAATGCATCTTGAAATATATTATGCTTAAATTTGTATTTTTTTCTTATGCATCCTACCTGCTTGCATGTTTCTTGGTCTACATGATTGCTTACTTTCACATTTACTTAAATGCACTTGTTTGGTTTACTTGTTGCATATAGTGTCAAGAGATCCATAGAGATGCGATGATGATCCTAATAAAGGTTAGCTAATACTTTTATTACACTTGCACTAGGTGATTGAGCTAGTGAATCTCCCACGTATTAGTCCATTTATGCTTACCTAATCTCATGATTGTTTGCTTATATATATTTACATTACTAAACCAAATAACTTGTAATGATGCTATAATGCTAGCAAATTATTTTCACTAAATTTCATCTCTTCTCTACTTCACAACTCTTGTCATATCACTCTTTTTTTAGGGTAACACGATGTTGACAACTCACTACCCTTAGCATGTCAAACATAACTTTATGATGCATAACAACTCGGCTATATTCATAAGAGTAGGTATAGTAGGAAGTCGTGGATATCCATTACTTTTCTCCTGCCTCATAAAACTCTTCCATGAAGTGATGATAATCCTAGTTAGTAATACATCACTTGCATCACATGTACACTAGGTAACCAATGCTAGTGAATGTCCCCAATCCATAACCATTTAAATTTCCATCCATTCTCCCCCTCATTTTTTTTTATTCTCTAATATATTATGTTTTTGCCTTGTAGATGCCTTTAAATAGTAACATCATGTTGTTAAGCCTCAACCTTATACAATGGGACAAATAAGCCATACACATCATGTTGTCCACTAAAGCAACTATGTTATCTTCTAAAAGAATCTACTAAGGTAGGATGCATGAACAAATTCTCTTTCTTCTTTATACCTTAAGTGGCCCAATAAATAATTTTCTCTTTATCAATTTTTATCTTCTATCAATTTTCTCTTATAATGACCCCTTCTAGAGGATGGGTTATGTCTATTTGTCATTTAGCACCTTTACAAGTCATTCTTCATTATTTAGTGTCTCCACAAGCCACTATTCATCATTTAGTGCCTCCACGTCACTATTCACCATTTAACATCTTTATAGGCCATTGTTAATCATTTAATACCAATTTTCATCATTTAGTACCTTCCTAGGCTATTGTTCATCATTTTAGAGTCTTAACTAACCATTGTTCATATTTTTCAATGCCAAGACCTGGCTGATGATCACTATTCATATTTGTAAGTACCAAGACTTCGTTGATGGTAACTATATATATTTTTCAGTGCCAAGACATGGTTGATGGTCATCGTTCATTTTTTTAGTGCCAAAACCTAGTTGGTGGTCACTATTCATATTTCAACGTCAAGATCTAGTTGATGGTCATTGTTCATATTTCAGTGTCGTGACGTGACTAATGGTCACTATTCATATTTCAACGCCACGACTTGGTTGATGGCCACTATTTATATTTCAACATCAAGACCTGGTTGATGGTCACTATTCATATTTTAACACCAAGACCTAACTAATGGTCACTATTCATATTTTCAGTGCCAAGACCTGGCTAATGGTCATTGTTCGTATTTTTAGTGACAAGGCCTGGTTGATGGTCATTGTATATAAATTTTACATTTTTTTCCTTTAGCACCTAACTTTGGCCTTAACTGGTCAATGGACATAATTTTGTAAATAATTTCGTAAAATCTAAGCCTTACCTAGTCAATTGTATAAAAATTCTCGTGTCATTTTGTAACTTAGGACTAATTTCTTCTTACATGACAAAAATACCATCAAATCAACCTAAACATAGATTCCCCAAAAATTTTAATCACTTACAAAATCATAAAGTTAACACTCTTTCAATTATTATATTGATGTAAATTTCAACAAAATCCTTGGGCATTATCTATTTACCCCCCAAGACCCTTCCTAGTCATTTTCCCCCTCTCCTCCAATGATCACCCCAACCTATTTGAGTTTCCTTAGGAATGTTCATTTCTCCTCCAAACCTCGAGGAGGCACCTAGGCGGGGGGCATAAGTATAATTAATGTTGCCTAAAAATGGTGATTTTTCAGGTCATTCACAAAAGAACATTTTTTGCACCATACCTTTGCCTCAACTTAATAATCACAAGGGAGGGTCTCTCTTAAAATTGGGGACATCTACTACTATTTTTTACTTATCTATTGTGCAATAAATACATAAAAAATGAGAGAAATGTAGATATCCAATTTAACACACTTTAGTTCTCTTTAACCTTATCCATCAACTTCCAAATCCACATAAATATGGAGCATCATCTTTGGAGTATTAATATCTACAAACAAACACTCTCATTAAAAGAGACTAAAAAAAAAACTTTCTAACGAGTACAAAATTAAATTAAATTAAAATCCTTATTCAAATATTAAAAAATAAAATTATTAGGCCAAGAATAATTTTGTTTTTTGTGCTGATGAAAAACTCATCAAAACCCAACATAGAGTTTGTTCAGGTTTGACTATCAAAGGCAGCAAAGGCCAGCTTATGCGCAATATGTATTTTACCAAGCATTTGCCTAGAAAAGGAGGAGTTGTCCCAGAGGCAGAAGAGGCCACAATTTACGAGCAACATGTACTCTACCAAACATTCCAAGTTTAGTCAGTCAGGGTCATCCTCAATGGACTCTGGTTGGCGGTAATGCAAATGAAGGATAAACTGCTCCAGTCTCTTCGGATGGCAACTGACAGTATGTCAGCGAGGTTTACAACTTTTGTCCTGCTCCATGATCTCTGTTTACTGATGATGTCTTGGGATGTATATGTAATGATTGCTAGCAATAGCACTCTGTTTTTATTGGAGAGGTGTGATTTCCTCCACCTAACGCCTTCTACGCCTTTTATAGTTTGTGGGGTATACTAATTTCACCCGTCTTTATTATATGATTAATCTTAACTAATGTAAAAAAATTTCATTAAAAAAATAAAATAAAATTAATTAAATTTGTAAAGAAAGTTAATTTAATTATTTAACCGTGTAAATAAGTATCAGATTAAAATAATAAAAAATAATAATAATAAAAGCCTCTTTTAGGAATAAAATCAAATCAAATTTAAATTAAAACGCGTTCTTCCTTATTTTTAATGTTGTAACAGTCAATCAACGCACAACAGTCAAAATTAAAAATAAAAAATTAATTCATGCAGATATGCCCAAATCAACTAACAAAGTTCTCCTTTTTCTAATTATGTGGTGGCAGGTATTTGGAATCGTGAACATATGCATTGTAGCACTCTGTTTTTGGTCATTTGGACCCTATTCTGTTCCAGCTTTCCCTTTAGTTTTTTCTATTGGGTATGTAATTGGATCCTTTTGGTGATGAACACATTTTACCTTATTTTTCTTTTTCTTTTTTAATAAGATTTTTTATACACATCTACCATGGGTTTGAATCCTAGTCACATCACCGATAATGTAAGTGATATCCTTACCGATGGACCCCACTTTTCTTATTACCTGTCTCTTGTAATGATTGGTAGTTCGTTTTCTATATTCCTGTATATTTTCTTGCATTTGTTTATTCAATTATTTTCTAACATTAAAATATTTGAACTTATTTATAATATATTCTGTTTATTTGACTATTTATTTGTCCACTTTATGAATTAGATTAGCTGTAAGTTTAAAAAACTAGATTTTTTAAATTGTTATACTAGTTATGCATCGATTTTCATACCTCCTCAAAGGAGATAGGGGTCTAACCAACAACCAAAAAAGCATATTTTTTTCTTAAACCATCAACAAATCCCTCTATGCTGACATCAATCTTTTTTCTTTAGCTCTGTTTTTGTAGGTCCAAGTTCTACTACATACAACCCATTGGATTATTAATTTTGTATGGTCCTTTATGTAGTGCAACTAGGTGTTTTCTTTCATAACTTGTGTTGTCCTTATTTTGTAAAGTATCTTTTGCTTGATTTATTTGCAAATCCTTTACTATATTATTTATTTTAATAAAAAAATTATTATATGTATGTCTGATATATTAGTTAGTAAGCCATCATTATATTCTAAGTAGTGTTGTTTCAGTCTGTGTAATTATTTTATAATAGTCTACTTGTTTTCCTAGTTTCCCCTTTAATTCTTTTGAAGAAAAAAAAAATAAAGTGTTTTATTATTTTTATTACAAAACTGAAAACTTTTGATAATGTAATTGTTGCTTTGCTAAAATTTGTTAAACATCCTTTTGCTTCTTATTTAGTTTTGTTACACTTTCATTTTTTGTCTTTTCATAGATCTAAAAGGAAAGTACATTGCATTCAAGATAGGATAGGTAACATCATATGATTTGTATTCTTTTGTTTTGAGAAGAGATTCCTCATTATTACACATTATTTAATTGAAATAAAGCTCTTTGTTACTACATCTTGCATGATCACATGATATATATGTTATGTATGTATCATGCACTACATATTCTAATAATGTCTAAATTGTTGGTGAAATGTTTAGATAATTTTTTATTGATTAGGGTTGTTTAAATACATAAGATGTTGCCCAATATGGTGTAACAACTTATAATAAGACAATAACAACTTGTCTTTTATAACTGGTGGAAATCACAACTAACTACTAACCCATGAATCATGCGTGAGTGATTGTAACCACTCAACTTACTACAATGCTTAAAAATTATGATGATAATAATTTCCTATCATTTTCTCCCTTATTACATCATAGCTTAGAGTTTCTTGGAGAGGAAATCTCAAAATGGCTCAAACTTAATATGTACAAGTGACTTGGTGAATATGTTTGCACATTGCTCTTAAGTAGGGTAAAATTGGAGATGAATATTTTGTTTTTGAACATGCTTGCATATGAAATGGTACTAAACTTCAATGTGTTTAGTGCGCTCATGGAACACTGGATTATGAACAAACTTCAAAATATCTTGATTGTTGTAGTACATAGTTGGATTAGTTTGTGGTACTCTTATGTTTGTTAACTTATGTTTCAACCATATCACCTCATATACAACTCCTCCTATAGTATGATATTCTACTTCTATGGAAGTCCTAGTCTATGATCCACCTAGTGGTATGATGTGCATCCTAGACTATAGCCAAGATTGGACGACTCGAAATTGCTTCCAAGCCAACCTCTAGAGAAGGTTGGTTCATTATTATGCAAAAATAAAAATAAAAGATAAAAAGACAAGAAAAATGAAGTGTTATAGAGAAAGAGAGAAATAAGGATTAAAAGGTGGATGATATTTGACTAACAACACTGCCACATCCTATGAAAAATACATTGCAACTTATCTACATACAAGGCCTAATAGACCAACTCCTAAGCAAAGCATTAAAGAATATAAATTAAGCATAAATCATGCATTCTACCACTCTCATAGCCCGCGGTGATAATCCAAACTACAACTAAGGCCTAACCGAATAGACCACTAACAAAAAAATTACAAAAGTGAATATATATACCATGATTAAATGTTATGCATCCCTAACATTCCAATAACCTGCAATGATAATCTAAATAATTTAGGCCTAACAAAATATACCATTTTCAAAGCTTTTACAGAAATGTCTAGAGACTACAAAAGCATACATACACAAAAGAATTCAATAATGCATCATTGGTACAGGTCAAACAATAGCTGATTCATTAAGAAACATATCAAAATTGCATAGTTTACAACAGACAAACACTCAAATTATTGACCCTCATTTTGAGGAGAATTAAGCTACTTATAGTTTTTACAATGCATTCATCCTAGCTTAATCATTACATAGATGGCCTCTCATAGGTCTAATGTGTGTATGTGCAACCTGGTGCAGACCAGGTTTTTTGGTATAATTAGCATGCTTGAGAATAGTGGTGATCACTTTATTGCTCTATATCAGTTAGTTGTCTTGATCTAACAACCAATTACACTCCTCAATGACCATGTTTCTTAAGTAGAATCAAGCCACTTGAGCACGCTCAACTTATCCCCCACTATGTTTTATTATTATGCCAATTGTTATATTTGCAAGCACGTTCATTCATGATCACCAAGGATGACCATTGTTATTGCACGTTTCAAAAGACTAGTTATCACTTTGTTACTTAACTATTTTTTATCTAGGTGATTGAGGAGTGATTGGGTAGTTAAATATTTTGACATGCATGATTTCCACTAAAAGAGACTTGTTGAGAAGCCTTTTTTCCTTGTCATTATCTGATGAAGGTTTATGCTCATCATTGGTGTCTCAAAGATCTGGCTGAGACCTTTTGGAGGCTTTGCTAGTGTCATTTTTTAAAAGTCTCTGGTCACTCAAGCTTTCAATCGCTCAAGCTTCTGGCCACTCAAGTTTCCTTCCACTCAATCTTTCAGCTTGGCCAAAAATTTGAAGCACTTTGGTTGATGTTAATTTTTTAATTTGTGTTGACCACTCCTATTTTAGACTTTGAAGTCGTCAAACCTCTTTACCCTGGCTAAATTTTTGGCCCAGTAAAATGCAGTCAATATTTTAGCCAGTGATAGTCGATCCTTTTACTCATATTTTAGCTTGCCCCTTTTACAAGTCCAACAACACCTAGTCCAGTCAAATAATTTTTTTTGTAAAATTGAGGTAAATTTACTCAATTTTATCTCTAAAATTGTTAGTCTTGACCTCTAGGATCAGATATTCTAGAGTAGTATATCTCTAGATAGGGCCTTCAATCTTGCATGATCCTCCCAATCTATTACACACCCTATTACTTTCTTCTAATGTTATAATTCTTTCTTCTCAACAGGGAATTATCAAGTATCCCATCTTGATTATTATGCCTAATGTATTCTCCTTTTCTAGTTTGGTTAATGCTAATTCTTTGAGTCCATCTATCTAGTTATAATATGGACTTATGACGGTAAAGTAGATAGAAACCCTACCAAGAGCAGACCTATTTTTGCTACTATCAAAAAGGTTATATGTGTACATTATTATCCTTTTAATCTGGTGGGTCAACGTAGCCTTGAGGTAGAGGAAGGTTAAAAATATTTAACAAACTTCTTTTAAGGGCTCCCCTTGTAAGCATCCCTAACATCTTTACATCCTCAACACCTTGATAGAATGATTGAGCTAAAAAATTCTCACTTTTGATGGGATTTGCCTAATGTAGTGAGATCTCACTATAGGAAGATCGATCAACTATTTCTTGTTTCTTACTATCCCATGATATAGGTCCAAATCCTAGAAAGAATACATAATTAGAAGTGGATCTTTGATCGTCAATACATCATGTATAATTTATATTTGTGTAATTAGTTAATAAGATCTGGTCACTCTTATTATATTATAGACCATACTCAATGGTACCACATACATACCTTAATACTTTCTTTGCTTCCTTCCAATTACATACATTCAATTCTTGCATGAATTATGAGAGGTGACTTACTACAAATCTAATAGTTTGCCTAGTGTACGTTAGCTAAATAAGACTTCCAACCAACTAGTGATAGATAATTGCATTCACTATTGGATATGAGTCAAATCACAAGAATTGTAGCCCTAGTTCCATAAGAATCATCATGGGCTTATAATAATTCATGTGATATTTCTTAAGAAATGCCTTGCATATTTTATTTATGAGACAAATATGTGATGATGTGTTTGCCACACCTCAAATCCAAGAAAATAGTAAAATAGTTCAAAATCAATCATGTAAATGAGTTTTTCAAGTCATCCTTTGTTGTAAGAATCGGTTTGTCAAAACTACTTGTGATGACCAGATAATCTACATATACAACAATGATAATTTCCCTTACTCTTTATAGTATAGACTTCGATCGTATGAACTTCTCTTGATACCATATTTTCTAATAATTTTATCTATTTTATTATATCAACCATGAGGAGCCTATTTGAGATCATAGAGATATTTAATCAATTTACACATTTTTTCTTTTCCAGGTTTAACAAATGCCTCTTGTTGAGTCATGAAAAATTCTTTCTTTAGGTCTCTATTGAGAAGAGCACTTTTGATTTGCATCTAATGAATCTTCCATTCAAATTGTGCAGCTAGAGAAAGACCATTTTGATGGTTTTTATCTTAGTTGTAGATGAAAATTTTTCTTCATAGTTGATGCCCTTATTTTGTGCATAGCCCTTGGTTACTGTTGGCAATAATGGGTACCTTGAGTACATTGCCTTTGCCTAAGTTTAATTGTTGTCATTGATGTCAAGGAGCTCTTGGTAATTGTTGTTTTTGATGTCAAGGAGTTCTTGGAGCAATTTGTTTTTATGTCTAAGTATGTGTTTTGATGAAGGTTTCAGCTGGTCAGTAAGTCTCCAAAAAAATCAGAGCAGCCCAGTTGCAAAAGATAAAAAAAAAGATAAGTTAGAAAAAGTTTGTAGGCGGCTAGAAAAACTGTCACGATTTCGCGACATGTTTTAGGAGAGAGAAATTTTAGGCAAAACTATCGTGATTTCGCAACAATTTGAGTTGGCAGCGTTGAGTTGCAGGAAGTGTCGCGATTTCGTGACAAGTTGAGTTGGCAGTGCTGAGTTGCAGGAAGTGTCGCGATTTTGTGACATGTTTCAAAGAAGTTGTACGGATGCAGAAAGTGTCACGATTTCACGATAGGTTGAGTTGGCAGCTTGCAGTTGGCAAAGGCATCGCGATTTCATGACATGTTCCAGTTTCATGAGCAGTTGGCAGAAAAGTGCTTAAGGCAGCGAAAGCGTCGCGATTTCGCGACATGTTCCAGTTTTGTGAGCAGTTGGCAGAAAAGTGCTTAAGGCAGTGAAAGCGTCCCGATTTCGCGACATGTTCCAGTTTCACGAGCAGTTGGCAAAAAAGTGCTTAAGGCAGCAAAAGTGTCGTGATTTCGCGACATGTTCCATTTTCGCTAGTGCAAACCAAGAAAAGGTTGAAGAAGGAAGAGGTGTCGCGATTTCGCAAGAAAGTTGCAGATGACATCAGCAAGAGGCAAAGGTGTCGTGATTTCACAACAGAAGCTAAGAAGAAGGCTTTGGAGTCTAAAGCGTCACGATTTCATGACAGAGTTGCTAATGACGTCAGCAAGAGGCAAAGGTGTCACGATTTTGTGACAGAAGCGGAGAAGAAGGCTTTGAAGTCTAAAGTGTCACGATTTCGTGACAAAAGTGAGATGACGTCAGCGAAAGGCGAAAGTGTCACGATTTCACGATAGAAGAGTGAAGGAAGCATACAATAGCAAAAGCGTCACGATATCGCTACAGCAATCTAAATAGGGTGTACGACTGATAAAGGTGTCGCGATATCACGACATGTTGAATTTTTTGTGCCAAAAGCTTCAAGGAGGCAATGAAGCTGATAGAGTTAAATCTAGGCCGATGCAGCACAAGGTTTTACAGCCGACATGATTGAAGGTTGAACAGCCGACTAAGAACAAGATTTCAACTTGAGATTGTGAGTATTAAAGGAGGGTTGTTTGAGCAGTTTTGGTATCGATCAAAGTGTGCGTTTGAAGAGTGGCGTTCGTAGATTTAGTGCGATAGTGAGGTTCGATCATCGAAAAAGTAGAGTGCAAAGTTCAACTATAGTATAAGAGTGCATTTCGTCAAATCATCTAAGTGTGGAAGACTATGCTGCTATTCATGCGAAGACTGTGCTACTGTTCATGCGAAGATTGTGTTGTTGTATGCGCAAAGAATGTGCTGCTGAGTTTTTCACATAAGAGTATAATTTGATTGAGTGCTACTGTCTTTGCACAGACTGTGGAAAGTTTATTTCGACCAAGTAGGAACTATAACAGAAAAGAGAAGAGGAAGAGGACAGATTTGTGCCAGATCGAAGGACTGTGTTTTGGTGCAGAAAATAGGATGAGCTTGCTGTGACAGAGTTGAGGATAGAGATCTCTAGCCAGAGCAGGGAAGACAGTTGTCTTTTGTGGATAGAGTTCCACTTGCTAAGGGCAGAAGAGATAGAGGTCTTCTAGAGGATCACCAGCCAAAGCTGAACTAGGGGAAGGTGTCTCCTTTGAGCTGTGGCTCATAAACATTGTAATCGGGAAGGATTCCCAGAGGACTTTGATACAACTTTTAGAAGAAAAGTTTTATCCATGGAGTAGCCCACCTTGGGTGAACCACGTAAATTACTGTGTCACTTTGTGGATTGCATTTTGTGCATTATTTTACTGTTGTTATTATTGTTATCTTTATTCTGCATGTTAGTGGGTTGAAAGTTGTATTGAAAGATAAAGTTAAAAGTGGTCTTATACTGTTCACCCCCCCTCTCAGTATAAGCTTGTGTTCTTCAATTGGTATCAGAGCAGGTTTCTTCAAAAAGGTTTTATAGTCGAAAGGAAGAACTGGTTAAGAACGTAATGGATTTTTTAGGTAGCAATGCAGCACCTATTCTGGATGGATCAGATTTCGGTCTATGGAGTGCAAGAATGAAAGTCTATCTTATGGCTCTTGGTAATGAGGTATGGGAAGTTATTGAAGATGGATACACCATTCCTGTAAATGGTCCTTATACTAAAGAAGACAGGCTCCTACATCACAACAACTCAAAATCCATGAATGCAATCCTGAAGGGTTTACAGAAGGTTGATCTTACCAAAGTTATTCACCGCAAGACAACCAGTGAAATGTGGAAACAATTGCAGGTTGTTCATACAGGTGATGCAAATGTGCAAAAGGCCAAATTGAGACATTTTAAAGGTATGTTTGAACAACTTAAGATGAATGACGATGAAAATATTAGTGACTACATGCTTCGAATGGATGAGATTGTGAACTCCATGAAAGAATTAGGTCTTGAACTTGCTGAAAATGATGTGTGTGATAAGATTTTAATATCTCTTCCTAATAGATTTAGTGAAATGATTTCTGCTATTGAGGAAGCCAAAGATTTAGATAAGTTGAAAAATGATGAGCTCCATAGTATTCTTGTAGCTTTTGAGCTAAGAACTCAAGTGAATGTTGATATAAAGAAAGAGGCAGCTTTCAAAGCTACCAAGAAATCAAAAGGCAAATAGATTCAAGAAAGTGATGAGTCTTCTAGTGAGGAAGAAGCATATTACAGCAAGAAAGGCAAATTCTTTAGAAAGCACAAAAGCAAGAAAAATATAAGATGTTTCAACTATGTGAAGTATGGTCATTATGCTACTGACTGTACTGTTTCCAAAGATGAAAGTGATGAAAATATATAGGATGTCAAAAGCAAGGATTCTGAAAAGCACAGGTATTACAGAAAGAACAAAGATGATCACAACAATCAAGAAAAGAGGTATTCACTCAAGAACAAGAAGAGCTTCTATTTGGACAAAGTAAGTGTTCTAGCAGTGATAGTGAAAGCTCTTCCAGTGATAATGAAAATGAGATGTTCATTTCAGAAAAAGAGGAAGAACCGAAACATAAATTCACGGTCATGAAATGCTTTAGATGTGGAAATTTTGGGCATCTTGAGGATGATTGCACAAATAATGAATTGGTTGCTAGTATGTATGAGGATGCTTCAAAAAATGATAATGAAGATGCATGTATGGTTTTTGAAAAGGGTAGCACATCTAGTAATAAGAAATCAGAAAAAGGTCTTGATAATTCAAAGTGCAATCAAATAGAGAATCTTGAATGTGAACTCAATAATGCTCTCAGTACTTTGGAAAAGGAAAGAAAGAAGAATGATAGACTCAAGGTTAAGTTAGATGAATGTTGTATGGAGAGAGATGATCTTATAGAAAGTTTTGAATTCTCTATAGCCAAAACACAGGAACTCAAGGATGAGTTAGAGTCTAAGATTCTTGAGTATAATGAGTTAGAGAAGAAAATGGTTTCCTTGAAAGAAGAAAATAAAGATTACAAGGATAAGCTCTACAGATTTCAGGATAGCTCCAAAAAGGTTAAGTCTCTCATCAAAAATCAAAGAAATCCAACAGATAAAACAGGTCTCGATTTTGTTGAGCCGCACAAGAAATAGGTTGGGGAATCTAGCAAGAGATTTCAAAAAGAAGAAAGTTCTGATGAAGAAAGTACTTCAGATCATGAGTATGTGAGTGATAAATGTGCAGGAACAGAAAATAGATTTTTGAATATGAAACAGAAGTTCTCGGGACCTAAGAGATCGATTAAAAGAATTTTTCACGACAGATGTTTTGCGTGTTACAGGTTTGGACATATGGCTGCACATTGTATGTCTCAAATCAAGAAGGGTAACAATAACTTCAGAAGTCGTAATTTATTTCAAGGGTATTGCTACTCTTGTAATCAGTTTGGGCATAAGGCAATTTTTTGCAATGCAAATAATAGGAACTGGGTTAGTCAGAACAGGCGGATTCAAAGTACAGCTATGCCTGAAAGAAAAAATGTTGCAGTTTGTTACAAGTGTAACAACACAGGTCACACAGCTAGACAAGTGTAGAGCTGATCTTCCAAGGTACAGGAACAGGGAACAATGGTATAAACAGGTCCAAGGATCAAAGTGTGGACAAGAAAAATAATGAGAACAAGAACAGAAAAAGTGCCAAGAACAGAAACATTAACAAATAGCTCAAGAAAAGGCCCGACAAAGAAATTGTAGACACTGATGATGATGAGTGTCTAATGGGGGTTTCACTCCCAACCCTGTTTTAATTCACCTCAATAGGAGGTGGGGGAGGGACTAAGCTAAGAGGCTCATTCTTAGTCCCAAGCCCCATAGGTGACCCTTTGCCATTGATGACAAAGGGGGAGAGATTTGAGTAAGGGGGAGAGATATGAGTGAGGGGGAGCAAAACTTCAAAGAGATTGATTTCAGTTTTGGCTCTTTAAGATGTGTCTTTAGTAAAGGGTTGCCATCAATGACAAAGGGGGAGATTGTTGGCAATTTTGGGTACCTTGAGTACATTGTCTTTGCCTAAGTTTAATTGTTGTCATTGATGTCAAGGAGCTCTTGGTAGTTGTTGTTTTTGATGTCAAGGAGTTCTTGGAGCAATTTGTTTTTATGTCTAAGTATGTGTTTTGATGAAGGTTTCAACTGGTCAGTAAGTCTCCAAGAAAATCAGAGTAGCCCGATTGCAAAAGATCAATAAAAATATAAGTTAGAAAAAGTTTGCAGGCGGTTGGAAAAACTATCGCGATTTCGTGACATGTTTTAGGAGAGAGAAAGCTTAGGCAAAACTGTCACGATTTCACGACAAGTTGAGTTGGCAGCGTTGAGTTGCAGGAAGTGTCACGATTTCATGACAAGTTGAGTTGGCAGTGTTGAGTTGCAGGAAGTGTCACAATTTTGTGACATGTTTCAAAGAAGTTGTACGGATGCAGAAAGTGTCACGATTTCACGATAGGTTGAGTTGGCAGCTTGCAGTTGGCAAAGGCATCGTGATTTCGTGACATGTTCCAATTTTGCGAGCAGTTGGCAGAAAAGTGCTTAAGGCAGTGAAAGCACCACGATTTTGTGACATGTTCCAGTTTCACGAGCAGTTGGCAAAAAAGTGCTTCAGGCAGCAAAAGCATCGTGATTTCATGACATGTTCTAGTTTTGCGAGCAGTTGGCATAAAAGTGCTTAAGGCAGCGAAAGCGTCACGATTTCGTGACATGTTCTAGTTTCGCGAGCAGTTGGCAAAAAAGAGCTTAAGGCAGCGAAAGCGTCACGATTTCATGACATGTTCCATTTTCGCTAGTGCAAACCGAGAAAAGGTTGAAGAAGCAAGAAGTGTCACGATTTCGCAACAAAGTTGCAGATGACGTCAGCAAGAGGCAAAGGTGTCACGATTTTGCGACAGAAGCTGAGAAGAAGGCTTTGGAGTCTAAAGCATCGCGGTTTCATGACAGAGTTGCTGATGACGTCAGCAAGAGGCAAAGGTGTCACGATTTCATGACAAAAGCAGAGAAGAAGGATTTGAAGTCTAAAGCATCGCGATTTCATGATAGAAGTGAGATGACATCAACGAAAGGCAAAAGTGTCACGATTTCATGATAGAAGAGCGAAGGAAGCATACAAAAGCAAAAGCGTCACGATATCGCTATAGCAAGCTAAAGAGGGTGTACGACAGGTAAAGGTGTCACGATATCGCGACATGTTGAAGTTTCGTGCCAGAAGCTTCAGGGAGGCAGTGAAGCCGACAGAGTTAAATCTGTGCCGACGTAGCATAGGGTTTTGCAGTCGATGTGATTGAAGGTTGAACAGTCGACTAAGAAAAAGATTTCAACTTGATATTGTGAGTATTAAAGGAGGGTTGTTTGAGCAATTTTGGTATCGATCGAAGTGTGCGTTCGAAGAGTGGCGTTCATAGATTTAGTGCGATAGTGAGGTTCGATCATTGAAAAAGTAGAGTGCAAAGTTTGACTGCAGTATAAGAGTGCATTTCGTCGAATCGTCTAAGTGTGGAAGACTGTGTTGCTGTTCATGCGAAGACTGTGCTGCTATTCATGCGAAGACTGTGTTGTATGCGCGAAGAGTGTGCTGCTGAGATTTTCATAGAAGAGTATAATTTGATTGTGTGTTGCTATCTTTGCGTAGACTATGGAAAGTTTGTTTCGACCAAGTAGGAACTATAACAGAAAAGAGAAGAGGAAGAGGACAGATTTGTGCCAGATCGAAGGACTGTGTTTTGGTGCAAAAAAGAGGACCAGCTTGTTGTGACAAAGTTGAGGACAGAGATCTCTAGCCAGAGCAGGGAAGACAGGTGTCTTCTGTGGATAGAGTTCCACTTGCTAAGGGTAGAAGAGATAGAGGTCTTCTAGAGGATCACCAACCAAATCTAAACTAGGGGAAGGTGTATCCTTTGAGTTATGGCTCATAAACATTGTAATCGAGAAGGATTTCCAAAGGACTTTGATACAACTTTTAGAAGAAATTTTTTATCCGTGGAGTAGCCCACCTTGGGTGAACCACATAAATTACTGTGTCACTTTGTGGATTGCATTTTGTGCATTATTTTACTGCTGTTATTACTACTATCTTTATTCTGCATGTTAGTGGTTTGAAAGCTATATTGAAAAATAAAGTTAAAAGTGGTCTTATACTGTTCACCCCCCCTCTCAGTATAAGCTTGTGTTCTTTAGTTAAAATTCACGTCTTGTATTTATCAATGCTACCATTTGACTTATATATTTGGTCTTGAAGCTCCATGTGCATCCAATAATCTTCTTCCTTGGTGGAAGATCAATAAGCTACCAATTCTTATTCTTTATTAATGCTTGATATTCAACATCCATAGCATCATTTCAAGACTTATTTTATACAACAATGTTCATTAAGGCCATGTTTACCTCGTCACAAGCCATGTTGTATGTCATTGGTCCTATGGTAGATGTGTCTGGAACTCCATCTATTCCTAAAGCTCTTAATAAGCTAGTGTAACTCGGGTATTTTTCACATGTTATGTGGTGAAGTAGATTGGTCTACATCGCCATCACTATTTTCTTGATCATTTTTACCTTCATAAGCTTCCTTATTAACATCTTCTTTAGATTCTTCATCACTATGAGTATTTTTGGAATAGAATCAGATGAAGAATCCTATGGAGAAGATGCGAGTGGCTCATTATTCTCATTAAAAATAATATCATGGTTAACATACAATTTCTTGATAGCCAAATCAAATAATAAATAGGTTTTTGATTCATCATTGTAGACTAATATAATGCATTGATGAAACTTCTCATCTGATTTTACCTCTTCTTATTTGAGATGTGCATATATGTTGTACAACCAAAAATACAAAGATGTGAGATTGATGACTTGTATTTTGTCTATGCTTCTTCAAGAGTAATTTGATCAAGTGCTATTGTGGGGGCACAATTGAGCATGCAAACTATAGTATGTACTACTACCCAATAAAAAGGTGTAAGTTGAGAATCTTTCAACATGCAAAACCATTTTCATGATGGTTCTATTCTGACTTTCAACAACACCATTCTACTATGATGTGTAAGTTGTTATCAGTTTTTAATGAATGTCATGTTTCTTCAAG
This sequence comes from Wollemia nobilis, assembly GCA_028583015.1. Classification (NCBI taxonomy): domain Eukaryota; kingdom Viridiplantae; phylum Streptophyta; class Pinopsida; order Araucariales; family Araucariaceae; genus Wollemia; species Wollemia nobilis. The sequence continues at coordinate 16,789,151 of JAQPPZ010015100.1, forward strand.
AAATTAGAAAACTCATTTCTAGTAAATTCCCCTTTGATCTAAGTGGAGTACATGGAATTAACAACTTGTGACCTAAGCCTTAAACTCTTTAAAGCAATAAAAAGGCTTCATCCTTGTTATGTATAAAAAATACCTACATTTTATGCGTATGATCATTAACAAAGATTTGAAAATATCAAGAGTCATTATAGCTTGAAGCCATAGGTGTGTAAATATTAGTATGAACCAAATCAAGAGGCTCTTTGGCTACAGATTCTAAAGAACTAAATATTTTTCAATATTTCTTTCTAGCCAAACAACAAAGGAAAAATTGAGTAGACTTCTTCAAGGAAGGAAGACCTTGGACCATGTGTTATTTTTGAAGTGCAATATGATGGCCAAAACTCAAATGGCCATATTTTTTATGCTAGAGGGATACAAAAATATCAAATTTGACAATCAATACTCATGATATACTATACGAAGCTCAAATATTTTTCCTATTACTTTACCATGTGCAACAAACATAGAATTTTTAGCCTTGTCACAAATGATACATACCTTAGAGTCTTATCATTTGTCAAACTGAACCTTCAAATTATGGTCAACTAGTTGATAGAGAGCATATTCTTAATGAGTCATAGAACATATAAGACTTTTGTTATTTTGTGTGTGATCCAAATCATAAGTTGATATCACCTATGCATTTGATGTCATGGAATGTATCATCATCTAAGGAGATATGTCCTATATAACTAGAATAGTCTAAATTTTGGAAAAAATCTTTTCAACCAAGCATATGTTTCATTACTCTAGAATCAACATACTAAACATAATTAGGATGACTTGGTTGATCATGAGTAGCATATACATGCTCTTCTTCTCCTTAGTGGTCATATTCAATAAGATTACCATATTTTTTATGTGTCGTATTTGTTTTCGAATTTGAATTTCTCGTCAATTGATGATTTCTTTTGTTGTCCAGGAGAGGATCCATTTGTAAATGGATTGTGTTAGCATTCGTTCAATGTATGACCATTTTTGCCATAGAGTTCACACATATTTTACATGGGAGAATTATTTCCTTGATTCTAGAAGTGTTGTTGAGATCTTGTACCTCTTTTTCCCGGTTGATTTCCCTTTTTGATTTAAAAGAAAAACATGATCCTTATCTTGTGATGTATGAGATGATTCCATTGTTTGAAGTAGATTCACTAACTTTTCAAAAGTTGGTGTTGGCTCAATGGCATTTAGAGTTATCACAAACACAATACACTTTGATGGAAAAATTTCAAAACAATGGGAACAAGCATGTCATTAGACACTACTTCTCCTAAGGTTGTAGTGATGTACGTAGCTCTATAACTCATCTCAGGAATAACTCAAGATTTTTTCCATACTTAAATTTTAGACAATAAATTTGACCTTAAAGGAACAAGGTTTGGTTCTTGTTATTTATCTCAAATACTATTTTAATATTATCCCATGTATATATGGATGTGGTTGATTCATCAATGAATGGTTGAACTTCATTAGAGACACATAACATGATGATTAACCGAGCCTTTCTATATGATTTATCAAAATTTTGTTGTTTATCATCATCTATTTTAGGATGGATAGTAGGCTCTATAAATTCTCATAATTTATCAAACTCAAGTTGAGGTTTATGTTTAATTTTTCAAGAAAAATAATTATTTCCCCATGATAACTAGGAATCAGATAACAAAAACTTTGGTGCACTACTATCCATGTTCAATATTCACAAAATAAGAAAATTTTAATTCCACTAGGTTGGCCTTAAAAATAACTTTCCAATGAGTATATATAGGCCTATCCTCACAAAAAATAAATGCCTCAAATTGTAAGAAACCAACAATGTCTCTTCAATCACAAAAGTATGGGGAGTTGGAAATCAAGTTCTTGCCAAATCTTGTTTAAATCAAAAAATATTCTAGTAAAATATTTCAGTCAATCTTATCCTTTAAAATATTTGTATGTCTATGAAGCACTACATCATCTTGCTTCACATTAATAAATCCAAGTTAAAAGAATTTTTAAGGATAAACCAATATCCTCCTACCATGCATGTGGGATTAATGTGTTGTTCCCTTTAAATAACAGATATACCTAGCCAACATGATGATTTTAGTTGACTAATTTGATGGTTGATCTCCACTGTTGAAACACAGTTTGATGGCTAAGGGTAGGAATCATTTTGGTTTGCAATGGTCATTGATCGTCCCCAAAAAATGATTCACACTCATATGCAATAGATTTTAAAAAAATGTTAGGGTTTGTAATGTATTATTTTCCTTCTTAGAATAGTGAAAGCCACTTGCTAAAACTATGTGATGGATTTGGCCTAGTCATAGGCCATGTACAAGCAATAAGCTATGTGATTTTACCTTTATAAAGCCTTGGTTGGATTAGATATTTGCCTTCTCAATGGTTCCCTCATATTGAACCCTAGACACACTATAATAACCACTTAAATTTCCTTCAAAAAAGTGTTGCAATGCGATAAAATTATCTATCTTCATAATAAATTTCAATCATCGGCTTCAAAGATCCTAAAAAATAAATCCAAAAAAAATTTCAACAAAAATATTTAAGATCACAAGATCAAATTGCAAGGATGTTGATTGGTTAGAAAGATATGAAAATGATATATTAACCTATCTTCATATTTATGTATGAGCACCTCGAGGTGGATGGATTCAACAACTCACATTTGATGATGCTCAAGATACACAAATGAACTTCGATGTATAGAATGATGAATGAATGAAATCATATAGGTTCTTAGAAAGCATGTTCTTCTATTATAGAATGATGCACCTTGTGGTGTGTGAGCAAAAGCTCCATTGCCTTGTGAATCTCTTATTTTTATATGTTGTAGCTCCTTATAGCATTGTATGTCATGGTAGGCTTCTCCAACTATGATAGCAATGAAATTGACTAATCTACCTTTAACGATAAAACGTCCACCATGGTATTGAAGTGGTGGTATGGCCCCTCTTCCTCCTGATGAGGACTTGAACCCAAGCAAAAAATGATGTGGCCACCATGATTTGGTCATAGGTCTAATGCTACTATAGCTACCCAAAATTTGATTCCTAGTCAACGATATAGAGTTTACAAATAGGGACACAAAGCACTACATCCTAAAGCTCAGTAACTTGGATAAATCAAAATGTTGGCTCACATTGTTGGAGATTATTTCAAATAGATAATACAGTATGTTGGACCTAATCTTTGTCAAATCAAGAGGAAGGTATGTGCACTTCCTAAAAAAGGTATCAAGACCCAATGGATCAAAAGGAAAGATAGCCCTTCTTTCAATGTCTTGCTTTGATACCACTTTTGGTGAAATGCTTCGATAAAATCTTCATTGATCAAGGTTGTTTAAATACATTAGGTGTTGCCTAATATAACATGCCAACTTATAATAAGATAATAAGAAATTTTATTCTATAACTAGTGGAAATCACACCTAACTACTAACCCATGAGTCCTACTTGAGTAAGCGTAACCATTCAACTTATTATGATGCTAACAAACCATGATGATAATAATTTCCTAACGATACCCCTGCCTCCTTGGGTCTTACCCGAAAGTGGCATCCCTTTTGGGATGTTTTCCACAAATAAAAAAAAAGATAATAATTTCCTAACATAAATACACAATAATTTTTTAAATATAATATGTAATAATTCTAAAAATATAGAATCTATACATTTACTTAATTTCTATTTTTTAGTAGATATATGTATGTAACATTCAACACAAATGATATATTCACAATATGTGAATATTGCATGATGGTTCTATTATTAATAATATATATTTAGGGGACCAAAATTTTAAGGCTTATCATTACAAGCATTTTATTATGCTTAAGTTCCAACATGAATATTACTAATATGATTTGGAGTTATTGAGTTAATTAGCAAGTCCATATACACTTTTATTTTATTTTTGAACTTGCATATATTATATAAAATAGAGATTGTTAGTTGCTCCTTTTTATATTCTTGGAAAAATATAAACTTTAATCATTCAAGAAAAATTTAAAAGCTGCATAAAGAGAACCACAAATTTTTATCCTTATGAAATAACAATATTATTGATATATATTCTCAAAAGCAAAAAAAAAATGTTTTGTTGGTTGAACATAGCTCTCCCATATTTTTTATAAAAAGCAAAGGATAGTTTTTTTTTTCTATATTTACAATATAATATTAATCCTTGTGAGACTTAAATATGACCTTTTATAAAGGCAAGACGTAAAATAATTAAAAGTAAATTGTAACAATATTTTGATTTTACTTTACAAAGATTGATCATAAAGATAAATATTAAGAATATAATAGAAGCTAAATATTAGTTATGAGCAATAAAAATAAAAGACTATGAAAATAATTTTAATTAATTGAGGTAAATATAAGCATGTATTAAAGGTATTTTGAAATTTTTAGTACAAAATTCAAAATTAAAGTTGATATACAATATCATATGTCAATACAAAATTAAGAGGGAATAATAGAAAGGCAAACATAAAAGAGATGAATTATATAGTCAACATTAATCAACCTCTAGTTATTATATATACAAAGATATTACCTTGTAAAGTAAGAATTATGTTGTTCAAACTATGAAGAATGTGTTGTCCAAAAGTTTCTTCTCCTCAAAGTTGTACCTATGTGGTAGTACTTCTTGACTTGTAATTCTATGGCCAAATGTTTAGTTGGCTCATTTTATCAACATATCAAGATCTATTAATCCAACTTGTTCATCATCTATAAAATGTTCTTGTGTATATTAAGTTGGTTTATTCTAACTAACATAGTTAGGATCTAACAATCCAACTTGTTGATTAGGTATAGAAGGCTCTAGAGTATCCTAAGATGAATCATTATTTTCTATATGTATAGACAACTAAGGTTCTTCTATGTCACACTTTTTCTCATCTTCTCTATGTTAATTATTACTTTGCAAGGCTATCATCTTTATTCTTAGTTTTACACTTGGAGGGTGTTTGATGGTAATATTCTACATCATCATCATGGGCTACTTGGATATGACTATCTTTATTATCATTAATCACATATGGATCATTCATCTTTAATAATTAAAAATGCAACATACCATAGATCTAGTTACCCCACCAAAATACGTGAAGGCATATAGAAGATAGGTCCCAAGCCATTTGTCATCATGCTATAAAAAGAGTAGCAAAGTTTAGATAACTATGACAACATAAATAACACATTAATAAAAAAACAAAAAAACTAAATAAAATTAAAAATGTACTACTATATCAAAGTAAATATTAGAGTAGATTATAGAATTGATCTCAAGAAGAGAGGGGTCTGCTAGGGTTTGATGAGGAAAAACTACTCTGCTAGGGTTTGATGAAGAAAAACTGCTCTGTGGGGATGGCAGCAACTTTCGGAGGAGGTCTAAAAAATTGGAGGAATATCGTGATGGCATCGGGTCCGACATAGAGAGTGCATGCTCGTGATGTTTTTTCATTTGAAAATGACTGGAAGGAACAGGATTTTCTAGTGCATGTCGAGAACCGCTTGTTAAATAACAATGGATTTTTGGAACAATGTGAAGCCAGGACAATTCTAGTGGTTCAACCAGATTTTGTGGCGGAAGATGTGGAGTATCTAACCAAACATGCCCTTATTGGAAAATTTTTGGGCATCCAAATTTCTCTCCCCTTTATGGAGGCTTGGTTCAGGAAGACTTGGAATCCTGAAGGTGATGTGGAGGTGATTCTGAGTGCGAACAACTATTTTATGGTGGTTTTCTATTGTATTGCAGATCGTAACAAAGCATTTGAATGGGGTCCTTATTTCTATAAACAAGTGGGACTCTTTCTTAAACCCTGGCATGTGGGTTTCAACCCATCAGAGGAGCGATCATCGCGGGTTCCAGTATGGGTGTGGCTTCCATGGCTCCTATTGGAATTCTGGAGAACTGATATCTTGCATAAGATTGCCCTTCTACTTGGAAATTTGGTTGGACCGTCACAACAGACAATGGATAAAGAGGTAATCTCTATTGCTCGTATTTATGTTGAAATTGACTTAAATAATCATATTCTAGATTCTATTGAAATACAATTTGGATCAACTACATGGGTTCAAAAACTTGACTATGAAGCTCTTCCATTTCATTGTCGGATTTACCGTGAATATGGCCACTTACAAATAAAATACCCTAAGTTTGTCCTGCCTGTGGCTTCAAATCCTAGGCCCTCTAGGTCTGGACAAAGTTTGGATAAAGGAAAAGCCCCGATAAAGGAATGGGAATGGGATAAGGAAGGTTTTGTTTTGGTAAAAGCCCGAAATAGAGGACGAAGGGCAAACAAAGACCTTAAGGATAGCCAACCAGATGCTCTACTCAATCATTTTGAAATATTAGATGATCTTGATCAGTGCATGGAGATACCTGAAACGTCGCTACCTGATGCAAATATAACAAGGCCAAATCATATGTCTCTTCTTGAGGGGGAACTTAAGGAATCAAATCTAGGGGGTTTAAATGAAGAACAAAGGGCTTTGGATCTGAGTATAAGGGACATGGTTGGGTCTAGCCCTATAAGGAAAACTATTTTGGAAAGTGGTACAGATTTAGTTATGCCCTCTCCTACTCAGGCACTGATGCAATCATCCTTGGACTGCAAAACTCCTACGGTGTTGGGATTGCAGCAAAAAATAATTAAAATAAAAAATTTGGATATGGGTCGAAAGAAGGACCAGGATAAAATTAAGTTAATGGGGGAGACTTTGGTGGAGTCATGCTTGGTGATAACATTGGCCTCCCATTTTTATAACCCTCAAAAATGATTATCCTCTCATGGAATGTAAGGGGGTTGAACAGCATCCCCAGAAAAAAAGTTGTTTGTGATTTGGTTTGTGTGCATTCTTCGGATGTGGTGTTTATTCAGAAGACTAAATTATCTATTGATAGTATGTTCAATATTACTCCCAAGTTGTGGAGAAGGGGGTAATTCTAGTGTATTGGTGCATGTGGATATGTTGGTGGCGTCACTTGTTTATGGGATCCGGTTAAGATATCCCCTCTTACTTGGATTTCCAGCAGATGGTCGAGCATGATAATGAATCTGGTGAAACCATCCTACTTACAAATGTGTATGCTCCTATTGATTATAATGGTAAAGTGAATTTGTGAGAGCACATTTGCTTTGTGAGAAGTTTGGTTCCTCTGTACCCATGGATTTTGGTTGGAGACTTCAACTCTATCACTTGTCTAGAGGAGAAACGTGGTGGGGTGGACCGTCTCGAGCCTTTTTCTTTTGTCTTCAGTGCTCATATCTAGGACCTAAACTTGGTTGACATCAATCCAGATAATGGGATCTTTACTTGGCATAATAGAAGGTGTGGGGAATCTTCCATCTCAGAGAGACTAGATAGGTTTTTGATATCTAGTTATTGGATGGGTAATAACAGAAGTGCTAGTTCTATGATTCTAGAGGGTAGAGGATCTGATCATTGGCCTATCAAACTCTATGCTTTGGAGTTAGGGCTAAAAAATAATCCCTCCTTTAAGTTTCAACTTATGTGGCTTCATGATTTCATGTGAGGCTGGTGGACCACTGGAAAACCTCCTCATGGAACCGCTATGTTTTTCTTTATGAAGCGACTACAATTTGTAAAACATAAATTGAAGATATGGAATAGACTGAATTTTGGGAACATTTCCTTGGCTAAGCTGGTAGCTCTTAGGAGGATGGAAGAAGCTTCAAGGAATATTAGAGATCAGGGATTCACGAAGGAGCTTCTTGTTGAGGAATTTGAGGTTGCGAAAGACCTTGTTGAATGGGAACTAAGGGAAGAAATTTTTTGGAAATAAAAAGCTTGAGTAGATTTGCTTCAAGAAGGGGATAGGAACATAGCCTTCTTTTATAACTCAGTTAAGGCTCGCCGTAATGGTAACTTGATTACCTCTCTTGTGAATTCTCAGGGTGCCATGCTCTCTTCTTTCAGGGATATTTCAAAAGAGACTAAGAGGTATTTTTCCTCTCTCTTCAAGGAGGACTCTCTATCAGATGATGAGAATGAAAAGCTTATTCTAAACTGTATTCCAACGATTGTTTCTAGAGAGATGAATGAGCACTTTATGGGTCCAACTTCCAGATGGATTCCCGATTGAGTTTTATCAGAAGTTTTGGGATTTAATCAAATTTGATCTTTTGGAGGTGGTCCATGAGTCCCAAAAGAACAAATAGATGCTAAGGGCCCTAAATGCTACCTTTGTGGTGCTTATACCCAAAAAAGAGGGAGAAAATTCCTTGGATATGTTCAGGCCTATTGCTCTCTACAATGTTGTGTATAAGATCATCACAAAAATTATTGCTAAGAGGTTGAAGATATGGTTGAGAAAAATCATCTCTTAGGAGCAAGGAGGGTTTGTTGCTAGTCAAAAAATCTTGGATGGGGTTTTTATTGCTACAAAAGCTATTCACTCTATGGAAACTTCTAAGGATAAAACAATGTTCATTAAGTTGGACATGGCCAAAGCCTATGATCGGGTCAGATGGTCCTTTATTCAATAATATCTTACTGCTTTTGGACTTGAGGAGGAATGGATTAGATGGGTGATGAGCTGTGTTTATTCTTCCTCATTATTTTTTCTTGTTAATAATGAGCCATCAAAGTTGTTTGAGGCCTCAAGGGGATTGAGGCAAGGAGATCCTTTATCTCCTTATTTATTTATCATTATGGCAGAAGGGTTGGGAAGATTGCTCAAGTCTCAAGTCATGCAGGGTCTCATTCAGGGGTAGAAGTGGGATAGTAGTTTGCCACATTTTTCCCACCTTCAATTTGTTGATGATACTGCTTTGTTGGGAGTTACCACTATCAGGGAAGTTGGCAATATTAGACAGTCTCTTGACATATATCTTGGTGCTTCTGGACAGTTGATTAATGAGGACAAGTCTTCTATTTTCTTCTTCAATACCCCTCCTCTTATTCAAGACAGGGTTGCTCGTATTCTAAGATTCTAGGTTGGGACTCCCCCCTTCATTTATCTTGGTATTCCAATTTCATCTTATCCTCTACCTAGATCTTCTTTACAGTCTATGATTGATAAGTTTAGAAGGAAGGTGAATCACTGGACTTTCATATGGCTATCCACTGCAGGTAGAGTGTTGCTTTTAAAATCTGTTGTTCAAGCTTTACCCATTTATAGATGTTTTGTACAAATAGCTCCCTCTCACTTCATAAAGGACATGGATGCTTTGTCAAGATAGTTTTTATGGTCTGGAAAACTTGATCAATATAAATGGAGTTTGGTTATGTGGTATTCTATATATAGGCCGGTGCAAGAGGGAGGCCTTGGGTTGCGACAAACAACTCTTTTTGGGCAGGCTTTGGCTGCAAAACTTTATTGGAGATGGTGTACCTCTCAAGATCAGATTTGGGCTAAAATATTATCTTGTAAATACTTGAGAGGTATTTCTGAGGTTGATATCCCTAGATTCAGCTTGGTTGGGAAAGGTTTAGTTATCTGGGACACTCTAAAAAGAGGAGCTAATTTAATCAAGCAGAGTTTGTTTTGGATTTGTAATCAGGGATCAAATGCTCTTTTTTGGGAGGATTCTTGGGATGGTCACCATCCTATCTTGAATTAATATCCTAGGTTACATTCCCTAAGCATTTTTTTCTTGGAAGTAGGCTGGTCTCGTGTGGAGGACTTTAAAAAAATCTAGTCTTTTGGAAATATGGAGATGTACAGGTGGAAAGATCCGCAAGAATGGCCCCAGGGGGGACTGGCCAAGGATAGAGAGGTGCTTGCTTTTATTCTTATGGGGAGGCCTTGTTCTTCATTGAGGGGTAAAGATATTCTGGCTTGGAACCCTGATCCTAATGGAACCTACTCGGTAGCCTATGGTTATCAGGTTCTTGATAAGCAAAAGTATGGGAGTATTCCTGTCACTTGGTGGAAAAAGGTGTGGAACAAATTTACCTGGCCAAAATGTAACTTCTTTCTCTAGTTGGTAGCTCGTAATAAATGCCTCACTTGGGATAATGTGAGGAAGAAGGGATTTCAAGGTCCCTCTTTTTATGTCCTTTGCAGTAAGAATGAGAATGACTCTTCTCATTTATTTTTCCAATGCTCCTTTGCTAGAGACATTTGGCACCATTGGTGGAGCGCTTGGAACCATCCATGTTTTCATGTGTTTTCCCTGGTAGAGTTTTGGAGTAGTCTGGACAGACCTCCGGCCAAGGCCCCCTTCCTTTATGTGGCTTGGAATTTGGGCCCTTCTTGCATCATCTGGAAAATTTGGCTCAAACGAAACCGACACATATTTCAAGGCAGTTATTTGGTTGTTCAAAAGATCTGGAAAAGGATTCTATATATGTTTTAGGAAACCATCCATAGCAAATGTGATGTGGACCCTCTTTTGGATTCTAGGAAGGAGAAGGTACAACAAGCCCTTGGTCTCTTTGGGGATGGTGTGAACTCTTCTAGCCCTAGTAGGGTTCCTTAGCTCAGCAAGAAGGTTAGGAGAGATGGTAGGTGGAGGCCACCCCCTAGAGGATTTTTAAAAATTAATACTGATGGATCATCCAAGGGTAATCTTGGACATGCTGGCATTGGCGGTTTTGGGAGAGACTCTACTGGTGGTGTCAGGTTTTTCTTTTCCATTTATAAAGGTGTTCACTCCAACAATTTTATGGAAGCTCTTGCAATTCTTGAGGCCTTGCGGAGGGGGTTTTCTCTTGGTTGGCATAGGATTATCTATGAGTCTGACTCTCAAATTGTGGTTAATATTTTAAACAATAAAAGGGTGGAGGAATTTAATTGGCAGTTGGCCTCTATAGCCGTTCAGATTCTCAGAATGAGTGAAGAGTTTGAATTTATATCCTTTGTGCACATTCCAAGGGAATGTAATGTGGTTGTTGATTACTTGGCCAAAAGGGCTTTTGAGCTATCGGATACTTGGAGTATCGATAATTGGGAGAGTCTCCCATCTGGGGACTCTCAACGCCTGTGGGATTTGATCCACAATTATGTACATACTTAATGTGGTTTGTTCTTCTTTGTCTTTTTCGAGTGTCATTCTAGTATAGTGGTTTTAGCCTGTTTGGCTGTTTATTTGAGTATTGGTTGGAAGCTCAATTTTACTTTGTAATCCAGACTTTTTATCAATAAATTTTTACCCCTTTATTTAAAAAAAAAATAAAGTAAATATTAGAGTAGAGATAATAGTTGTGTTTTAGATGTATGTAACATCATTGAGTACAATGTGTTTGGACAAATAGATGATCCACTTAAAGAGAGAAGCAATTGAGATATACAAGATGAATTGTCATAGTATAAATAACTTATCAATAAGGATACAACCAAGTTTAAAAAATAAAATGAGAAAAAAAAGTTTAAAAAAAGTATCAAGTTTTAGATGACTTGGACAACACAAATAGCACATTATTATTGTAACAAAAAATGAAAAACACAATCCTTATGTAAATAAGAAGTGGGTCTTAGGTTAGAGATTGAAATTTTTCATTTAGATGTTTTTCTTATATTTTTAGTCTAACATTGGTACCATTCTTCATCCTTGAAAATCAATCAAATGAAAATGGTGGAGATATTCTCAACAAGTCAAGATATTTGACTCAAGATAATACAGTGAATGTCAATCCTCATTTGTTAGTTGTTTCTATAAATGGTTAACCCTATCTAGAGTTAAACCTTGACATTTACTAATTATCAAAGACCCTGTCATTTTGAGAGGTACTTGCTTATGATTTCATCTTAGCACTGGTGATATGGGTATAAATTTGGGACTATTAAAATCCCATGCTATACGTACATAGTTATCAAATTGTATAATCACCTACAATGGCAATTAGGAAGCTTAGAGCCAAACTTGCACATAATATTTGCACAATAGCCTATGTGTCATTGACTAATATAGCTTTAAATCACAATTTGTATAGCAACATAAATCTTTTTCCAATGCATAACACAACTTCACAATGCAATTGGTTACCTTTAGCATCAATGCAATTTTGTTCTTCTACTATATTCATAAATACTTTAACCAATTAGCCAAGATAATTTCTTGAGCATATGCTTGTATTTTATTATTGATTCTATGTGATGTAGATGGGTGAAGGGTATCCACTAAACGATGGCCTCTGCAAGCAGCACAAATTACCAACACGTCAGCACTTCACTGATGACACGCACTATATGACACTTTCCTAACGACATGTACTAGATGGTATGCACTTCCCTAATGATACATACTAGACAATACACACTAGATGACACTTCCCTGATGACATGTTGTTGGACATTTTGAGTAAAAAATTTCATTGATGTCAAGGAACAAAGTCGTCATTGATGTCAAGGAAAAATGCAAAGGTTAATGGTAAAAGAGCTTCATAATATTTTTAATATTATGTGGAAGCATATGAATGAGAAAAATAAAAGGTTTTTCATAAAAACCCAAGGAAGCTTTTTGAAAAGCTAAAGGAGGTTTTAATATTTATTTTATAAAATATTTAAATTCAAATTGAATAAAATTTTTATAAATAAATATTATCTATACAAAGTGGTAAAATCAAAGAGGGCTTTAATAAGACAAAAAGGGTTTAAAAATTAATTTATAAAATTTAAATTCTAAATAATTTAAATAATTTATGAATTAATTATTCAAATTTCAAAGGCGCTAATGTTCAAAATTAATGGAGGTAATTGGTATATAAAGTACATGCCTTAGTGGCATTGAAACTATCCTTCGTTCAAAATAAATTAAAGAGGCAAGTGTTGTGGTGAAAATTCGTGTGAGGAAGAAGACAAACTCTTTGTCTTAGGCGCCAATGAAAGTGATAAGGGCATGGCCTAGTGGAAAGTGGTCACGAGTTAAGGTGCGTGGGTGCAGAGTGGTCTGCCTTCGATTTGCGTCAAGAGCATTTTGGCAATTTTGTGCTTAGGCATCAAAGGAAGTGACGTGTAGTCCTTTTGGTTTCAGTGCATTGGGGGAGGAACAAAGAGCACGTTGTGCTCTTCACTCCCCAAATGAGCGTCTAGCTCGTGCAATAGTTGGAGCCATGGCTAGGGCATTGGGAGAAGCTGCATCAAGGGTTCGAATATCACCTAGGCGGAGGTAATAAATTTTGCATTATTTTTTAATTGCCTAAGGTTTAAACATAAGGTTTAGGGAGCTATAAGGGGTTATGAAAAGGTGCTTATCTTAATTGTTAATTTTTGATTAAATGAAGGAATAAGGTGTTGAACTTTATTTTAAATAAAGTTATTGTGACATTTTTTATTTATCAAAAAGTGAATTGAAGAATGATTAAAATTAAGAGGACTTCTTGCCATTGAGTTAGTTTGAAAAGGAGATTGTATTGACATTATTTCTAGTATTGAATATTGTTTTAATTGGGAGATCATAAGGTGTATCTGGTCAATCATGTTTGTATATGTTGATGGATGCTTTATTTAAAATGGAGTGATAAGGTGTATATGTGTTTTGATATTTTGCATTGTATCTTTGAGAGAGTTTAGTATCTTCTAACTCCTTTGAGATTGGCAAAGATGTGTTTGTGGTTGTGGAAGATATTTGAGGTTCCTTCATCATCAAGAAAAATGTATGAGCATATTCTTCCATAGTTTATTTGAATGATTGGTTTTCTGGAAAATAATTTTGGAGTGAAAAGGACTTGATTAGGGTTTCCTTATTAAGTGTGTTGAGTTAATGCTTCAAGGTTTTATGGAATAAAGAGTTGTTGTTAAAACCTTGTTTTATAAGTATTATTTTTGAAGCCATTGATTTATGTGAAGAACTTGAACTAGGGCTTGAAAATAACATGAGTATCATTGTTATGTGAGAGTGATTGATAAGCATTGTTGGAAATATTTTGAGTAAAGGATCATATGCTTGGAATAGGGTTTGTAAGCAAGGATTATTTCATTGAGTGATTGATTGAGTAGAGTTGGTTGAGCCTAGTCAAGTGGATGTGTGAAGTGATTGTTCAAGTTCCATAAAACAAACTATTATATATTTTGAATTGATTTGAAAAAGTGATTGAGTATTGAGTTGAAGGATATTGAGTCTCTAAAAATTCTCTGTATGTTTCTAAAATAGTGATTGAAAATGATTGAGTATTGAGGTGAATGTGAAGCATATTGAGTCTCTAACAATTCTCTGTATGTTTCTAAAAAAGTGATTGAAAGTGATTAAGCATTGTGATAAGTATAGAGCATATTGAGTCTCTAACCATTCTCTTTATGTTTCTATGAGACTTGACAAGTTCTAGTGTGGACTTATTGAGCAGATTTGAGATAATTCTTTGATAAGACTTGTGGACAGATTTGGGTAAGCTTTTGTGGAAGTTTACAATACATATTGAGAGCAAATTTGGATAAGTTCTTGTGAGAACTTAATGAGCAAATTTGGACAAGTTCTAGAGAGGACTTGAGGACAAATTGGTGTGAGCTTTTGTGGAAGCTTACAAAGAAGATTTGAGATAAGTATTTAAGAAGAATTGAAAGTAGTGTTGATTGATTTGTTCAAACCTTGAGTTAAGGTTTAGCACAGATCCAAAAAATTTGATTTGAGATTGATTCAAGATTTGAGTTAAGGCTTGAGAAAAGAGATTGAACAGATTTGTGCTAGACCGAAGGACTATGTTTAGTACAGATTCAAGGACAAATTTTGTTGTATATTTGAGGATAGGTTTGTGCCAGACCAGAGATAGAGATTGGGGATAGATTTATGCTAGATCGAAGGACTATGTTTAGTGCATATTTGAGATAGATATTTGGAGGTGATAGAGAATAGAGGATGATAGTCTCTAGTGGATAGAGATCCATTAAGCCAGAGCAGTGAGGATAGGTCTTCAATGGATAGAGATCCATTAGCCAGGGCAGTGGAGGCAGAGGTCTTCTAGAGCATCACCAACCATAGTAGATATTAGGAGATTGGTGTCTCCTGTGGATAGAGATCCATGAAATTAATTTAGGGGATTGATATCTCCTTTGGACAAAGGTCCATAAACATTGTAATAGGGAAAGGATTCCCAATAGATTGATTGAGAAAATTTTAGTAAAATATTTTCTCCATGGAGTAGCCCACATTGGGTGAACCACGTAAATTGTGGTGTCTTTATTGTGTGTGGTGATTTATGCATTGCTTTGATTATTGCTATTGATATTGCTATCTATACATTGCATAATATTTATTGGGAAAGAAAGTAAAAAGTGGTCTTATACTGTTCACCCCCCTCTCAGTATAAGCTTGTGTTCTTCACATGCAATAGATGGTACACACTTCCCTAATGACATGCACTAGATGACAAATCCCCTTTGATGAAAATTATATTTAGTCAACAATACTATAGCTTCCCCTTGATAGCAATATATCTTCCTAGATAGTAGCTTCCCCTTGATGGCAAGATATCTTCCAGATGGTAGATTTCCTTTGATGATAGTTTATTCACCAAGGATAGCATGCCATGACCTTCCACTTCACCAGATAATGACTTCGATAGTAATGGTTTAAAATAATTATCAATGAAAATATACTACCAATTTGAGCAACATCAAAACACAACAAACAAATATTCTTTAAAATAAGATGAAAAATCTTCTCTTATTTATTATTACAACTCACAATTACATCACCCAACAAAAACATATTCTGGTGAAAATTAATTAATTTCTTATCATAGAAAATTTCTTTCCCTATTCCTCAATCTCCTTCATCTTCCCTTTCTTATATCCTTCCTCCTCCCCTCTACTATCTTTCACTTTTTGAACCTCTTTTAATTTAAAGGCTCAAGAAATAATTACTTTCTAATTACCACTTAATGACATAATGACAATACAATGGTTGGCCTTCTAGTTTCTCATGTGTAAGCTCCTGCATCATACTCACCAGGTAACAAAAATGTTTAATGAACATAGTTGAAAATATTCAATGGATACTCTATATTTAGTGATCTTAGAAGCACTCATCCATGTTCCTTCATCAAATCCATGGTTCTTCCACTTTACCAGATACTCATAATGTGCCTTACCTCTTGTCCTTATCGCTACTTTGTAATCTATTATTGCTTCATTGTTCCTTCTATAGCAGCTGTGTTATCCAAATTTTGCTAAAATATCAATTGGAAGATCTCCATCATCATCTTTAGGTTGGTCATAGTATGGGTATAAGTTGTCTACATTAAATATTTGAGAAATTTATATGTGTATATGCATTGGTTGTAAACTTCTTCAAGACCTTAAAAGGTCCAGTCTTCTTCTAGTTTAACTTATTATAAGTGTCTTTTTAAAATTGTTCCTTCTGTAATTGTGCCAAAACCAAATCTCCAAGTTGAAACTCCTATGTTCTTCATTTGAGATCAACATGTTGTTTGTATTTCATGGCACTCTTCTCTAATTTATTTTTCACCTTCTAATGTAAATCATGAATGTAGTCAACAAAGTCTTCTACTGCAACACTTGGTCTTTATATATTAGTTGTCTTTCACAACTCATCTACTACACTTGGGCGTATTTCATATACAATTTGAAATGGGCATCTACCTGTACTTCAATTTATGAAGTTGTATGCAAATTTTTCTTATGCCAAAATAGTATCCCATAGCTTTGGTTTCTTGCCAACTAAGCATCTCAAAAAAATTCCAAGGCTCCTATTGACAACTTTAGTTTTTCCATCCATTTATAGATGATATACCAAACTGAATCCCAACATAGTACTCAATTTTTGCTACAAATTTTATCAAAAATATCCCATAAATTTAGAGTTTTCATTTGAAATGACACATTTTGGTAATCCATGCAATCTTACCACTTCATTGAAGAATAATGTGACAATGTGAGTAGCATCATATATTTTACTACAAGGTATGAAATGTACCATTTTTGAGGATTTGTCAACAACAAAAATAGAATGATTAGATAGTGATTTTTTAGATTGGGGAATGCAAATTATATTTCTCTAATGTATGTGTCATTGTGTGAGAAGATTCCAAATTTTATGCAATAAAATGTGCAAGTTTCAAAGTGTGCAAGATGTGAGGTGTGAGGTGTGAGGTGTGAGGTGTGAGGTGTGAGGTGTGAGTTGTGAGAGTGCAAAGTGTCATGTAAGTAAATCAAGAGTCATAGGAATTAGGTATCAAATATAAGTGAAGAGTCACATGATATGTGGCAATATGTAAAGTCAAAATTCATGAGAATTTTGTCATATGTGAGGAATATGAAAGGATGCATACCTCAGGTGTTTGAGGAGGGTAAAATTCAAGTATTGAAGAGTCGTCTTCTAAGGTTATTTTATAGAGACAAATCACCATTCACAGTATCAAAGTTGATTGAGAATCAAGCAATAACAAATTTGGATGTATATTTGATGATTTATGAATAATATTGTGAGTTTTATTATTGAGAAATATTATTGTTATTATATGAATGATATTTATTCATATTGGCTAGATAGTTGAATGCTTTAATATTATGATTAATATTTGATCCTTGATAAAAGGACCTATGAGATAATATATCAAAATAGCCAATAGTGGTATTAGAGCTACACTATGGCCATTTGAATTTGTAAATTTTGAAGGAAGGGTTGAGGTCACTCACAGGGTTATGCCTAAGGACTAGTACCAAAAAATTAATTATAAAATCAGGGTGAGTTTAGTCGATAGATATATAATCTTTGGAGCAAATGTTTAAAAATTTTACAGAGAATTTATCAAAATATGGCAATTTTTTTATTTTTTTGCACAAAAAATTTTAAATTTTTTAAATGACGACTGGTAGAAGGCAAGTGGTAGAAGGCAAGTGGCAGAAGGTGAGTTGGAAGGCGAGTGGCAGAATGCGAGTGGCAAAAGGTGAGTGGTAGAAGGTGACTGGCAAAAGGTAATTGGAGGTGACTAGCAGAAGGTGACTAGCAAAAGGCAACTGGAAGAAGGCAACTGGCAGATGGCGACTGGCAGATGGCGACTGGTAGATGGTGATTGGAAGATGACAACTAGAATATGGTGATTGGTAGATGGTGATTGGCAGATGGTGACTAGCGAATAGTGACTAGTGGATGGTGACTAGTGGATGGAAACTAGAAAATGGTGACTGGTAGATGGCAACCAATAGATGGTGACCGGGAGAAGGCACCTGGTAGAAGGCAACTAGAAAAAGATGAATGGTAGATGGTGACTAGTATATGGTGACTGGTGGATGGTGTAGATAATATTGAAAAGCAATATTCAAGCCCAAGAAAATAGATATGCAAAGCACCACAAGAAATTAAAGAGAATCTCAAGAAGTTATTATTCCATGAGAGGGACCTTGCATTAAATAGCAAAGGTGTACAATATGAGCCATTGGATCATAATAAACTAAATATATCTTAGCCACACAAAAAACTAGGAGTTTACTAACCTCATGCAAGAGAGATAACTCCAAAAAAGCAATAAGATAATATCTAGAAAATAAATATCCTAAATATAATATCTAGAAAATAAATATCCTAAATATACCTAGTAACAACTTAAGATATACTCTAACACCCCCCCTTAAGTGGTACTAGGAGGTAGTGAATCAAAAAAATTAAACAAGTGGCATATCCACAGATATGAGTCTCGACAACAAGGCTTGATAAGGTACTCATGTATAATATATCCATAAAAAAAACTCTATTGGAGAGATGATGAAAAAACCACGTGGGAAAAAACCATCTGCTAGAAGAGATAGAAGAAATATGAAGAAATATGTGGAAGGAGGATGGAGAGGAAGATGTCCTCTTCAACACCCCCTAGGACAACATTCATCAAGAAAGTCCTGCAAAGGATCTATGTGATGGCCCCAAAATGTATAGATGCCTCGTCATCGAACTGAATGTCTCCCACGAGGAAGAAAGAAGCCAAGAGGCATACATCAAAAATCTTCCCACTCCAAGAAGGTATGAGGAGGGAACAACATGAAATTTGGTGCTTGTGATGATGAACAAGGCTGCAAACTATATCAAAGTGAAGAATTCATCAATAAACCAATGAGTGTAGAGTCTAAAGACTCAATGTTCTGTTGCATAAGGAAAATAGCAATGGAAGCAACAAGAGAAGAAGACAAAGAAGCCATAAAATGGTCTTCAAGATATCCTAAAGAGATTCCAACCAAAGATACCTGTGAGAGAGTCTTACAAGACTCCTGATGCAAGACAAAGGAAGCAAAAGAAGGCTCCAAGGCAACAAGAGTAGGAGGACAAGGTGGCTCATCAAAACAAGGAAGTCACACCACAATAAATTCCTCAAAATTATCTGTATGAACAACATATGGAGGGACATAAAATAAGAATGTAATTTCCAAAGGGGTCACCATATATCAGTAATGAAGATGCCACCATATGCCAGTAATGAAGATGCCACAGTTGAACATCAACGTCCCCTTGATGCAATGGATCGTTAGTTGCTACAACCATGACGTGTCCACTATTATGATCAAAGTGGATAACAAGGATATTATTTTTCTGTGAAACCCTCGGATGTGCAGTGACTAACAGGGCTACCATTTTTGGATGGTGTACTGGTGAACAACCAGTACGCCTTGACCGAAGATGACAAATCAATGCTAGCATCCAAATATGTTGTGCATTCAGACAATTTGAAAGGTATATTTTTAAAATTTAGTTTTTATTTATCTTAAATTTTGATGTATTGTAGTTTCCATTCTCTAATAATGTTCTCCCTATTGTAATTTTTGTTTTCTAATAATGTTCTCTCTTTTTAGTTAATTCTTCTAAGTCCAAAAGGGGTTTAAACATTTCCAACGTTGGAGACAAATTTCTTTATGCTTGCATTGAATTTTTCTAGGCAAGGCTTATTTTGTAGGGGCGACCTACAGAAATGCCATTTTGGGCATTGTCCTTATTGATTCGATGTATTGGTGGTGGTAGATTTGATTGGTCCACGCACATTTCCAACCGCCTGAAACAGGACCTTCTGAGTGCCCAGAAAATTCAATCTTCATATACAGTAACAACCAACAACTTTATTCTTTGTCTTTTTCATGAAGCTTACTTCAATATTCAAAAAAGCAATCCTCCAACTGCATTGCACCCAAGTTTGTTGGCTATTGGCATGACTGAGAATGAAATACAGGTAAAATTATTTTTTGGAATATCTTTGTTTTCTTTTTTCAATCAATCTTGTTATTTTCTAATTTTCTTTTGAAAACAGAGAAGAGCATCTCAGTCTTCTAGTAAAAGGGATGCCACATTTAGGATTCAAGAAGCATCTGCTGATTCTGACACGTAGTCGCAATCATCACTAGTAACTCCCTCCAAACGTGCGAGGTCTCATGGTGATCAGATTCAACATACACCTATGGCTCCTGTTACTTCTGGATGTGTTGCAGTCGACGTCGAAGAAGTTACCTCCAGCTCACAAGGTAACCTTATTATTCAAAAGTACTATTTTAAATGATGTATTTTAATGATTTAAAATTATATTTAGTTTTTAGTACTGAGTCTGGTATGTTTGGTTAAAATTAATCTCTTTTTATGATATTATTATTTACACAAGATTTAATTTATATTTTCATGTGAAATTTTGTAGATGCACCGGTTACATTCAAAATACTAAAAAAAGGATGCCTCCACCATCTACACAACCGCAAACGCAACAACAATTAACACAACAAGTCCCTATCCATCCATAGTAGGTACCACCGATGAGGAACCAATCTCGCATGCATGGAAAAATATTCCTCACACCACCGCCTCATGGAACCAAAAGTGTTTCCCAGACACACATTGTGTCTCAATCTAATATTTCTATTTTCCCAATTTTAACCCTTGAGAATTTCTCAAATGTAGAGAGCGCATCTCAAATGCCCTCTAGGAATCTAGATGATGATTTTCTTTATCAAGATATGAATCCTAAAAATTTCCCATTAAAGGCAAGTGATATGCTTCAGGATCTACAGAGCAATGATGAAGAAGAAGAGAATGTTGAAGCAGATGCCACTAGAGTTTCCTCTTCCCCCCAACAAGTCATCGCCCATCATCTGAATGATGATGATAAAGTAAATTTTTCAGAAAATATTTTATTAGCCAATAGATGTAAAGCTACAGTTCATAATAGTCTTCTTGTAGATATTGATAGATTGAAATAATGGGAATATCGGGCCAAGGTTTTGATAAAAGCAATAAATGGTCGATATAAGAATTTTTCAAAGAGAAAGGAGTTGTTTTCAAAGGTGGAGAATGAGCCCCAAAAGCTCGATGCTTTGCTACATAAAGTTGAATCTGGCACCGTGGAGGCCGAGTCTACATACAGTGATGAAGTTCTAGCCATTATTCTGAATCATTTGGAAAACCTCAATGTCGAGGCCCAGGCATATTTCAATGAATGGGCACTAGATCAGAAGAAAGTAGCAGTTGCAGAAACTGCAAGACTTACCATTGATGTAAGTTTTACATCTAACTAAAAATCATTTTTTTCTTAAATATATTTTGTTTATAAATATTAACCTTTTTCACTTGTATTTTGTAGTCTAATTTTCAGCACTTAAAGCAACAAGTCAGTGCCATGAAAACGTTGATCAAGACTACAAAAATTAGTGTGAATAATGCTATTGAAGTGAAGAAAATATTACAATACACTATTAGAGAAAATAATTGGTTGAAGAAGTTTATCAAAGATAAGGGCCTGGATGTGGAGGTTGTATTAAAAGAAAATGAGAAAGAACTGAATGCACCTTTTAGAGAAGATCCAATGAAGGAAGAAGGTTTATTGTTATCGAGGATCAACACTACAACTGAAATTTTGGTTAGGGTTGGTGCATTGGAAGCAAAGGATATTGAGATAGATGCAGCTGGAACTTCAGCCACCATGCAGAAAGAATAGTAGAATATTGTTGTTTTTTATTTGAGGAGAAACAAAAAATGTTGCATATATTTTTTGTAAATTGTAAAAGAATGGTATCTTTTTGAAATCAATAAAAGAGACAATTTCCAAAAAAATTGTATTATATTTTTGAAATTTTGTTTTAAATATTGTGATGTTTTGATTATTTTTGTGGATGCATTAAATAATTTTGAATTATGTGGATGCAATAAAATGTTCTTTTATGTTTTACGAAATAATTTGAAATGACTGGAAATGCAGCACATATATTTACTTTGCCATAAATGGTTTATACAATACAAATCTACTAAATAATTTGAAAATTTAGACTAATAATTCAATAACAAGGCTTAAGTAAAATGATATACAAAATATCCAATAACACGTCTATGATATAAAAGATAATCCAGTGTTCTAATCAACATATGTGTAATCAAATAATCCAATTTCATTCAAATATACATAATCAAATCAGAGGGCTATGATATACAGAGTATCCAATGGCATGTCTAATCTCATATTATATGATTAATGATATCAAAAATACATGTCTCAAATTATAATTAAATCTCAATATTCCTTTCATTATAATGCTGAAATCAAATCAAATCAAATGAAAGCATCCTTTCATTATAATATGTGAAATCAAATCAAATGATAATATGTGAAATCAAATCAAATGAAAGCATCCTTGCATCATAATGCTAGAAGCTAGAACAAACTCTTTTCAGATTGTACAAAATCATCTACACTCATACCCAAAATTTTTGTCATCACAATATGATCAGTGTTACCATCATCCTCAGTATTCGTGACACCTCTTCTCTCTGCCATAGATTTCCAATATGACAAAGCTCTTTCATAAGGAAACTTCTCCACCTCATAGGTCGACACATATACTCTCAAACAATTTTCCAAATTTTTGTCCAACCTATTTCGAACTTTAGATTTTACATATGATAATGCACTGAATACCCTTTCATCTTCCACAGATCCTAAAATCATCGTTTGACATAATTCATATAAATGAAAATATTCACTCATAGTATGTTGTAAGATACTATTGGGATGTAATATTCTCCACAAATGTGAAATAGAACCTATTTCATGATGGTTAGTGAGTTGTGAAACTTGAGCAGACATTGTTGTTCCAAAATAGTTTGATTGTTTTGTCAAAATATCTCTGTTGAGAATGCCATTGATTTCAATACCATTGACTACCACACGTTTACTGAAATGGCTAGCAAGAGTGCCCATGTATTTGAGAAACAAACCATTTATAATCTGGTATTCATTACAAGGATCCCAAAACATCGGATTAACCACACCCATAGCCTCAAGCAATTCATCTCTTTGAAAATGGTCTCTTATTTCTTTTGTCAATGATTCTGCTATTTGTTTTAGTTTAATTTTTGTATCATGTACAACTACATGAAATATATTGTATGTTATGGGTATTTTCTCAACTTCATTTGTAGCTATATCCATTCACTGACCAAAATAATATAAAGGTATTTCCTTTCTATGGACATTAATACATAGATGATCATTTATATTGAACTTCAAAAAGTTTTGAGGATCATTCACATTTGTTAATGCTCTCCAACTCTCAAACATGGGATCCATAAAACTTTGACCAGATGCGTACATCGTATCAATATGTATGCAAATTTATTTTCTCACCCTGATGAAATCCATAATATAAATCGATCTTTCTTGTGCAATTTTGATCAAAGTATTCATTTCTTCCAACATTGGAAGAATACCACACAATGTGAGAAGTGTTTCAAAGTCACTCATTCGAAATAGTAAATCTTTAGCCTTATCAACTGCCCTACGATTTGCATACATAAACCCTACCAAGGATTGATATTCTTTGAAAACTCTAAATGTCGGTTGATACATCGAAATCCACCTAGTATCTACATATTTTAACAGTTTTTTACCTTCAGTAACTCCTAGTGCAAACTGTTGAAACTCTAAAAATATTTTTGGATTGCAAAAAATAATCATGAATTTCATGGACAAGCTCTTCCACTCTCACAACATTTGTAAATGTATCCACAATTTTGTATGCAAGATTCATTCTATGAGCCATGCAATGAATAGGGATCAAATATGGGGTAACAGATGTTTGTAGTCTAACACAAAGACCATTCTTGTGTCCTTGCATTGTAGAAGCACCATCAACTTCGACACATATTAACTTAGTGGCTATTTCCATTTCATTCATTCCTGCTATTTCCTTTAAACTAGTTACAACAACATTGTAAATATTTTTTGCATTGCAATTTTCCACCATCTTGCGTACTCCAAGTAAATGAGGTTGCCTTAAATGATTTTCCAATGTGTAAACATGCATGCAAATCCAAGATGTGTTGTCAACAATAGTCACCTCATCAATTGAAAGTGAAATGAATTTGGCCTTTTTTACTTTCTCTTTGAGGTCATCCTGCTCAACCAATGAGAGATATTTTACCATTTCCCAACCACTTCGATCTGACCAATGGGTGTTGGGTAAGTTCTGCACATCAGCTAGTCAAAATAGAGATTTATAATCAATGAAATCAGATATAGGTCTACCCTTTTTAAGAATAGTGAGTACAACAACAAACTGCAAACTTTTTGAAGCTAAAGTGAACTTATTCATTTTTTAAAATTGGGCTTGAATCGTTGCACCTTTCTCAACCAAAGTTTACTTTTGTTTCATTTCTTTATCATATTCTTGCACATATCTTATATGTGCGCACTTTGATGCATCCTTCCACCTATAATTTTTTGGTATTGGTCGATCACCTTCTTTTGTTTTGATATAAACCTTTCCACAATGTTTTTCTATTGTATCTTTCTTAACTTGCAATCTATGATCCTTTTCATGTTTCCAACTACAAATTACGCATCTCAATTCTATTATTTCCTCATTACTATTCTCTGGTAGCACTGGCTCAATAAATGGAAATTTTGATATCCAATCAGGCTGAAATGATCTATTAATTGTCCACCTAGATAACCTTGCACGTTTATGTTTTTTAGAAGAAGATTCTTCGAAAGTAGGGACTGCATAAGAACTATTATTTTCTTTTCCACTTGGCGTGTTAGATTCAGGAATCTCTTCATGTTGTTGTTCCATTTCATTAAGAAAATTTTCATCTGTGGACTTTTCATTATCATGGATATGTGGAAGTGGAGGCATACCAGGGTCAACAATGTTTTCTGTAGAGATAATACTAGTGTCAATAGTAGGGTCATTATCATTATGGCATTTAAAAGCATACCTTCTATTAAAAAATATAGATAAACAATGGACAAAGCCATCAACCAAAAAGCACACTTCTTAATGAATGAAGATATTATATATAAAATTAACAATGTACAAAAATTAACTGGTTAGTAAGTAAAGGCGTTCATACCTTCAATTTGTGCAGATGTTGATGGCTGACTAGATTTCAAAATATTATGAAAGTATTTGAGGATACTCCTTTTATCGAAATATTGGCCTCCCTTCTTTCCACTACCAGTAGGTGATATTTTACCTGTATAAATAGAAGAGTAACATGAACAATGAACATCATTTTTAAAAATGAAAATAACTGGTAAAAAAGAGAACTACTGCTCAAGACAACAGAATATCTGACCCAAGCAGGCTTGATATTGGTGCCCAAATAATAGGAAAACCTCCTTATTGAGTGTCCATGAACAAAATGTTTAAAAAGGAAAATTAATGGTAAAATAAACTTATCGATAAATGGTGATCATTGTATTTCAGTCACCTACTATCACTCACCTTTTTCCAATCACCTTATGCTAGTCACCTTATGCCAATCACCTTATACCAGTCACCTTATGTCAATCACCTTATCCAATCACCTTCTACTATCACCTTCTACTAGTCACCTTATACCAATCACCTTCTACTAGTCACCTTCTACCAATCGCCTTCTACCAGTCGCCTTATCCATCGCCTTCTCATCACCTTTATATCACCTTCATCCCTTTCATTACCTTTCCCACTCACCTTTCTATCACCTTTTAATCACCTTCTACCTGTCACCTTCTATCAGTCATCTTTTATTAGTCGTGTTGTGTCAGTCATCTGCTTTGTATCGCTCGCTATCGAAGAAAATTAATGTTTTAATTGTATGAGTGTCGTTGTCAGGGTTAGCTATATATAATGGGGTACAAGAGGTGAATTGGGTGGGATAATTTTTTTAATAAATTTAAGGCAAAAATTAGGCGGGAAACCTTATGATAACGGGGTGAATTTACCCTAAAAAATTTGATCCCAAAATTTTTGGGCGAACGGGCCGACCTCTATGGTCCCAAAATTCGCAAAATTAAAATTGTGAAAATCCGAATATTCGTGCTAAATTGTGAAATTCGCCCCTGTGCATAACCCTGGTCGCCCAAATTTCTAATTGAAGAGATAGGTTGATATTGCATCGAGAAGAAGAATATTGAAGGAATCGAAGCGAAAGGAAATGTTGAGAATTATTGTTGGATTGATTGCACCCTGATATTGCAATTTGAATTGGAGAATGAAATTTGCTCATTCGAAACATTTGAAAGAATTTATTGATAGCTCCTTGAGATAGATAAAATCAAAGCAAAAAAGAGATTTTTTTTGTGAGGACGTATACTACTGAACGTAAAGATATTTGCATGCTGAAAAACAATGATGAATGAGTAAAGGTAGAATGATGAGAATATATGTTGATTGGGATATAAGGACAAGCAATAAGTTGAGGTCATGAGCCAACATAGAGGTGGACTGTGAAGAAAAATCACTTGTGTGTAAAGTGAGAAAGCTAAGCTGTAAGAAAGATGAGTTGTGAGAAAGATTATTTGTGATAAATCCAATTTGAAGCACCGATGAGGAATTACTGAGTAGAAGAAACTATGTTTCCATACCATGGCATGCTAGAAATTACCCTAGTCGAGTTTCACCTCAATCAAAGAGAGCGGGAAAGTATTCAAGTGAAGGCGTGATTTATTTGAAGTCGACAAAAGTGAAGGAAGTAATGAGGAAACATAATACTCAGGCTAGAAGTGTTATAATAATATTTTACTATCATGAATTCATAAGGTGAGTACCTCAAAACTACCCAAATATTGATTGTATTATTTTGGGAAAGGTTGACTTCTTAGGGCATGATTAATGAATGAAGGGAGTTATAAGGATTATTGAATCTATTTTTTGATAATTCAAAAGTTTAAAAAAAGAGGTTTATTGTGTGGAGATATAAGGCGATAAATTATTAAATTTGAATAAATGAATTAAATGCAAGGAAACAAAGAATTTAAATTGCATTGAATATTAATTTGAAATTAAAATTACTTGTAGAGATAAGAGTTAAATAAATTGAATTGGGAGATATACGAGAAAAAAATTGAATTAATAAATTTATTATTAAAAATTGAATGATTTGATTGAATAAATTTCAAGATTGATTGATTGATTGAAAGAATTTGTGAAATTTCAAATTTGGGAGATATAAGTAGAGATTAAAAATTGAATTTGAAAATAATTTTAGGAGTCATAAGATCATTGATTAATTGATTTGCTTAACATATTGTTTTGAAGAAATTAATTGAAGAAAAATGTTTAATTAAATTGTGGAGAAATAAGGAATTCAACAACAAAGGAATTCATCATGGAAGAAATGATTAGAAATGCATTTTTAGAAGATTGTGAAGAAATGTTGGAAAACTATATGTTTCTAATTATGGTATAGGGAAGGGGTTTTGAGAGGCTCCCCAAACCTTTTACAATTCCTTTCATAGGTTAAACATTAAAGCTTCAAAACTTAAACAAGAAAAGAGGAGATAAAACACCCAACTGAGGAGCCACATAGAAAGACTCCATAAACCAAGACTACCTAAAACATATTACTAAAGATCCAGCACAAAATACCACTTTAGAGCAAGAACCAAACGTGAAAAGATTAGACTTATTGGAAAATAAGGTAAAGAAAAGATCAGTCAAGTTCATAGGCCACCAACTCCATTTCCTCATGCAAACTCAAAGAAATTTGTTGTCTTGACTTCATTTCATTTGATGAGAGGAAATCACAAGCATCTTTTGAAGAGATAAAAATTAACAGATTTTCAAAACCTTCAAAATTGACACCCATGGGGTGGTAGTAAAGAAAATAAATTTTAACAATGAAACATGCCAAACTTTTCTTTAAGAGAAATATCCCCTTCATGCGGTCTTTATGCATATCGATTGAATGGAAAGAACCATTGCTAAATTTACCATCCATACCATCTAAATGATGCCTTATTGATGAATTTGACTCCATAGATGCCACACCATAATTGCTTGAAATTCTCTTGACCAATAATTTTATAGATTGGCAGTGATACAAAATAAAAAGAGGAAGCTCTTTGCTTTGAAAGGTTGGTCAAGAATCCCATAAAGAGGCTAGTTGCCACTCACGTGACCATGAACCAAAAAAACCATAATTAAGAAGTAATGGTACATATGAGTATCAAACAACAAGGTTCAACAACTGCAACATATACCCCAATGATGCTCCAAGCTCTTCCATTGAATCGTTAAATCTGCACCTCATGAAAAAAAATATTAGAGAAAAAAACATAAAGGACAAGGAGTGCATAAGGAAAGTGAGTCTTTTGATATAAGTAGGATGATACTGGGTCACATTAGGCAGAGAATCTACATGAGAATGTTGATGTGTACTCCTTTTATTTGATTCTAGACCAATTCTTCTTTTCAAGAGGAACTGAAAACCCCACACAGTCCAACTCAAGTATTTATCAATTTGACCCTTTTTCAAGAGGAAGAAAAATTGTGCTTGCCTTTTTTGGACATTTTGAGTCAAAGTTGTCATTGATGTCAAAAAACGAAGTTGTCATTGATGTCAAGGAATAAGCTACCGTTGATGTAAAAAGGTCAAAAGGAACAATACAAAGGTTAATGGCAAAAGAGCTTCATAATATTTTTAATATTATGTGGAAGCATAAGTTTAAAGGTTTTTATTAAAACCATGTTTTGGAAAAATAATAGGTTTTCCTTAAAAGCAATGATGGTAAAAGGTTTTTTCATTAAAACCATGTGGGCAAGTTGTAAGGTTTTTCTAAAAATCAAGGAGGCCCTAAAGTTTGGTTTAAAAGGCCAAAATCCATTTAATTATTAAATTATAATAATTAAATTCTTTAAAGAATTTAATTTATTATAATGGCCAAAGTCTAATGTTGGGCGTCGGTTCTTTTGTATACATTTTTTATGTCTCCTTCCGTTGACTTCATCATGTGCATTGTCGACGTCTTCCTCCGTTGACGTGGGAGCACATTGGAAGGCAGATGACATGTATATACCATAGCCTTTCCAAAGGTAAAATTATCCACTTTATTTGCTAAAGACAATCACATGCTATTTCGTGCGCATTCCTCATGGCAGTAACTTTGTGCAACATATTTCACAGAGCGTGGGTGAAGGAGCCATCTTTTGGCTCGTGTATTTTAGAAGGTCAAATCGTTGAAGGTGCTTGGAGGTTCCAAGAGGATCACGTGGTTCCACGGCGTGGAAGCCGTGGTCAAGGTGCTAGTGGGAGAGATGTGCTCGGTTTGACTCATGTGCATGCCAAAGTGGTAAAGCTTTTTAATTATTAAATTTAATTTTTTCTTAGGCTAAAGTTTATCTTAGGAGAAATAAGGGGAATATTTTTTTTTGGAGTTTAGCCTAAGTTAAAGAGAATTTTTATGAGTTTTATTTTATTTATTTTATTTTTTAACATGGTGGAATCAGTAGCTGCCACGAATTCGGGTAGGCTATCCAGCTTTTATGACCAACACAGTATTCTACGTTGTCCGCCCCGGAAGTCGCCACACAGTTTTTCATGTAGTTTGCCCCTATAACCGCCATGTCACAATAATTTTAAACCTTTTACACCGCTGAAAGCACCAGGAAAGGGACAAGCGTTCAGTCCGGCGAGGCCCGAGATTTGAACCTTGGACCTTCATCCCCCTTATGGGGTTTGGATGAACCAATTGGTCTACACCTTGGACCTATTTTTATGAGTTTTATGAAAGGTGTTTGCTGAGATTAATTTGTGGGTAAAAATATTTTTACCTTAGACGAAAGGAAAATTATTTATTGCATTATTTTTCAAAATAATTATTTTTAAATGCAATATTAAAATAGGGAGTTATAAGTAGAAATTGGGTTAATTTTTGAGGATATTTTCCTGAAGTAGCTTATGTCAATTTGAATGGTTGAGATGAAAATGTGATGAGTTAGGGTTTTGAGAAGTGAATATTTAAACTATTGTGGTGTTGGATATTATTTTAAGAATGGAGTAATAAGGTGTATTTGTGAGTTATTATATGCTTTGTATTGTTATCTAACTTCTTTGAGCTTGGAAAAGAAGTGTTTGTGGTTGTGGTAGATGTTTGATGTTCCTTCATCATCAAGAAAAATGCATGAGCACATTCTTCCATAGTTGAGTTGATTGGTTGGTTTTTTGGAAAACAATTTTGGAGTGAAAATGATTTAATTTGATTTCCTTATTGAGTGTGTTGAGTTAAAGCTTCAAGGCTTTTTGGAATAAAGAGTTGTTGTTAAAACATTGGTTGATAAGCATTGTTGTTGAAGCCATTGATTAAGTGAAGAATCTGAACTAGGGTTTGAAAAGAACATGAGTATCATTGTTATGTGAGATTGTTTTATAAGAATTGTTGTTGAAGCTATTGGTTGAGTGAAGAACTTGAACTAGGGTTTGAAAAGAACATGAGTATCATTGTTATGTGAAATTGGTTGATAAGCATTGTTGAAACATTTTGAGTGAATATTTATATGCTTGGACTAGGGTTTGAAAGCAAGGATTATTTCATTGAGTGATTGGTTGAGTAGAGTTGGTTGAGCCTAGTCAAGTGGATG
This sequence comes from Wollemia nobilis, assembly GCA_028583015.1. NCBI lineage: Eukaryota > Viridiplantae > Streptophyta > Pinopsida > Araucariales > Araucariaceae > Wollemia > Wollemia nobilis. Next base: position 16,819,937 of record JAQPPZ010015100.1, read on the forward strand.
TGTGAAGTAATTTTTCAAGTTCCATAAAACAAACTATTATATATTCTGAATTGATTTGAGAAAGTGATTGAGTATTGAGTTGAATTTGAAGCATATTGAGTCTCTAACAATTCTCTATATGTTTCTAAAAGAATGAGTGAAAGTGATTGAGCATTGAGGTGAATGTGAAGCATATTGAGTCTCTAAAAATTCTCTATATGTTTCTAAAAGAGTGATTGAAAGTGATTAATCATTATGATGAGTATAGAGCATATTGAGTCTTTAACAATTCTCTTTATGTTTCTATGAGATTGGACAAGTTCTAGTGTGGGCTTGTTGAGCATATTTGAGGCAAGTCCTGGAGAAGACTTGTGGACAGATTTGGGTAAGCTTTTGTGGAAGCTTACAATACATATTGAGAGCATATTTGGATAAGTTCTTTTGAGGACTTATTGAGTAGATTTGGAAAAATTCTAGAGAGGACTTGTGGATAGATTAGTGTGAGCTTTTGTGGAATCTTGTAAGACAGATTTGAGACAAGTATTTGAGAAGACTTGAGAGCATAATTGATTGATTTGTTCAAACCTTGAGTTAAGGTTTGGGGCAGATCCAGTAGAGTTGATTTGAGATTTAGTCAAGTTTGAGTTAAGGCTTGAGGACAGATTTGTGCTAAACCAAAGGACTGTGTTTAGTACATATTCGAGGATAGATTTTTGTGCAGATTTGAGGATAGGTTTGTGTTAGACTAGAGATAGATATTGAGGACAGATTTGTGCTAGAATGACGGATTATGTTTAGTATAGATTTGAGATAGAGATTTAGAGGTAACAAATTTAATGACATTGATCTCCAGCCATAGCAGGGAGTACAGGTGTCTTCTGTGGATAGAGTTCCATTTGCTAAGGGTAGTGGAGGTAGAGGTCTTCTAGAGGATTACCAACTAGAGCAGAGTTAGGAGATTGGTGTCTCCTATGGATAGATATCCATGAACTTGATTTAGGGGATTGGTGTCTCCTTTTGATAAAGGTCCATAAACATTGTAATAGGGAAAGGATTTCCAATAGATTGATTGAGAAAGTTTTAGTAAAATATTTTCTCCGTCGAGTAGCCCACATTGGGTGAACCACGTAAATTTGGTGTCTCTATTGTGTGTGGTGATTTGTTCATTGCTTTGATTACTACTATTGATATTTCTATCTATACATTACATAATATTGGTTGGGAAATAAAATTAAAAAGTGGTCTTATAATGTTCACCCCCCTTTCAGTATAAGCTTGTGTTCTTTAGCCTTAAATTCCCCCCTCTTAGTAAATATGACTCCTCTAGCATAGGATTGATTAGCCCCTCATATCTGCTATACACTTTGATCCATTTTCTCATCATGGATAGGAGCTTCTAAATTTATCAAATCCTAGACCTGACTAGGAAATCTAGCTTCCCATTTCTAAAAACCATCTAGGATCACCCCCAAGTTTTCCAAGCTATCTACAACCCCATTACCTTCTCTAAAAACATGGTTATATTGAATATTCTCCAAAGGGATTATTTTATGCTTAGCTTCCAATATCAACAACACTCCAACTAGTTGGCTAGTTTCCTTTCAAAATATTAATAACATTTTGTGAATCACCCTCTACAATAAAATTTTTAATATTAAGGCTCTCAATAAGATTTAAGCCTAGGAAAGTAGCCTTGGACCCAAAAAATGACTAGTTTGCTCCCCTAAGGCCTTTGCATAGGCTAGCATAGCCTTTCCCTTATGATATTTGAAAATACCACTTGCTTTGGCCCTTCTTGGGTTCCCTTTTGTTGCACCATCAAAATTTAGCTTCAGCCAACCAAGGTGTGGTGGTTTCAACTTTTTTTTAGCCCTTACAAGTTTGGATGGCAAAGCAGGGCCTTGAGCCTAGAAGTCCAAGCCCCAATTGTTGACAATATCTTTTTCTCGATCAAGCTCCTAGGCATATTTAAAACTTATGATCTTGAAATTCTCCATAGTGGCAATGGAATATCTAGCTTCAGTGGAGGTGATATCTCTTTTTTATCCTTGAATATATGATTATTTTGCTCTTTCCAAGATCCCCACAAGGCATGGGGGAGGCTTAGCTTCCACAATATTTTTAGTCTCTTGCTTTGGAAAGGGGATTCCCACTAGAGACACAAGTCTAAAAGGGAATTTAGAAGGATCCAAGCAACTTGAAATTTGTTGAGCACTCTGTTTAGGATTTTTCTCATGAAGGGGCACCCAGTGAAGATATGGTTTCTATCTTCCAAATTCTTCTCACACAAAACACATCTATTGGGAATTATCATCCCCCTCTTACGAAGATTATCCATCATCATAATATTATTTTGGATTGATAGCAATAAAAATAGACAATTTTTAAAATAATCCCCTTGATCCACACTTTTTTAATAGGCATCCAACCCACGCCCTCTCCCTCCAGAACATAGCAACCATATTTAACTAATTACTCAGTTTCTATTTGATTCTTCCATAAGAGTAAATGAATTTCTTATACTATTTTAAAAAATAGACCTATAACATCCTATTGAGCTTCCTCAGGCTCTGTTGGTTCCTCTCATCCATCCCATATACCCATAGATACCTCCATATTTTACCAAATTCATCAGATATGATGTGGTTTTGCATAGAGGTTCCATAGAGAGCAGACAAGACTTGTTCCAACCCAGCAAAATTTGGGTCCTCACTTAAAGGAATGTTCTTTAGCCATTTATCCTTCCAAAAATAGACTTGGGATCTAGTTCCAATCTTCCAGCAAATACCCTTATTCAATAAATGTCTAGTAAGTTGAAGGTTATTACAAAAATTTAAACCATGAGGTAACTCACTTTCCTATAGGAAGCTAGAGTGGTTCCTGAGATATTTGGCTTTAAAGATATGGATCCAAATGAGGTCTTTATCCTTTACAAGTTTCCAACCCAATTTTCCCGTAAAGGCTTTATTCATTCTTTTCAAATTTTTAAAACAAAGGCCCCTCACTTCTTTCCTTGTGAAAACTTGCTCTAAAGCTACTAACACTATTTTTTTAATATTTTGCACCATACCATAAGAAGTTTCTCTAAATATGCTCTATTTTATCACAAATTTTTATTGTATTTTGAACATTGGTATAAAATAGATTGGGATATTCTACAGAGATGATTTTACCAATTGGGCTTTGCCAGCCTGGTTGAGCAAAGAACCCCTCCACCCTGTAATATTTTTTGATAATCTCTCTACAACTAGATTCCATAACTCCTCATACATCCTCCCTTTGAATAGGGGCATCCCAAGGTAGGTTGATGTAAAATTACCTATACCACAACCAAAAAGTCTAGCTAATATACCCTGTATGGGCCCTAACATGTTAATAAAATAAATCTTTTTTATCATAATTCACTTTTTGACCAATTGCCTTCTCATATTTTTCCAAAATAGGTTTCAATTATTTGGCCTATGGGATTGAACATTTTGTATAAATGATCATGTCATCAACAAATTGTTGGTGGGAGACAAGGGATAAAGAAGAGGTAGGTTTAATTCCATCAATTTTCCCATTCTATGTAGTAGCATATATTGCTCTTCTCAAAGCTTCAGTAAGGATAATGAAAAGGTAGGGAGATAATGTATCTCTCTAATAAATTCATCTTCTATTATGGAAATACCCTGACATTGAACCATTTACTAAAACTAAAAATATGGCTAAAGAAACACATGCCTTGATTAGCTTAATCCATTCTTGATGAAATCCAAAGTTGTTCATGGTCTTGAAAAGGAATTCCCAGGAGACCCTATCATAAGCTTTATTCATGTCCAACTTTAACAACATCCCAACATCCCCACTCCTATCTATAGAATGAATCACCTCATGAATGGTTATAATACCATCCAAGATTTGTTGCCCTTTAATAAAACCACCATGATGGGGGTCAATTATGAAGGGTAGAATTATTTTAATTATGTTGGCTAGGACCTTGGATAGAATCTTGTATAAAGTATTGCATAAATTTATAGGGTGGAATTTAGAGAAGGTTCTAGTACCTGCCACATTAGGAATGAGAGCTAAAAAGGTCAAGTTGACATCTTTGGGATTTTATTGTGTTCTTTGAACCTCCATAACATCCTGGGTAACATCTGCCCCAATAATGTGCCATAATATTTGGAAGAAAATAGTAGAAAAGTTGTTTTATCATGGGGCCTTGTCACCATTCATGTCACACACTCACTTCTTAATTTCTTCCTCTATAAAGGGACTAAGGAGATAGTAATTGAGTTGTCTATGACCACGTTGGGGATGTTTTGCAGCATTATGTTCATAAAAGCATCATCTTGAGGCTCCTCATATCCTATCAAATTGATAAAGAAGTTAAAAGCTTCATCTTTCATTTGAAGGGGGTCATCAGTAATGGAGCCATTCATCTTAACAATTTTTTTAATCTTATCATAGGTCCTATGCATTAAGGTTGAAATATTTAAAAAATTACATTATGGTCCTCTTATTTTAGCCAAGTTACTCTTGATTTCTATTGCTAGAAGATCTCTTCACAAGCCATGATATTGTGATAGTCAACCAAAAGTTTCTTCTCTTTGTCCCTCATTTCACTAGTAGAAATATCTAATTGGAAGTCCTATTCAATATCTAAAAGTTGCTACTTCAATTATTATTTCTTCTTGATGAGATACCCAAAAACCTCTCTATTCCAAAATTTAATATTTTTCTAATAAATCTTAATTTTTTGGCTATTTGGGTAGCTTCACTCCAGAGAAATCTTGCTTCCACCACTCTGATATTTTACCCTCAATCCTGATAGCTTTTGAAGCTATAAACTAAATGGAAATAAGCAATGGAATAAGCAAGCTAAGATCTAACTATGATAATGGAAGCTTAACAAGCATGAAACTAACACAAGAGACTTCTGAAATAACACATGCAATAACCATTAATGAAAGCATACAAAAATGGAAGCTTGATACATCATATAGAACTTACACTACTAGAGCATGCTATATGGAATTCATGCTTCCTTACAATGAGCCCTATATATAAGAAGATAAGTTACTTGGCCCTTACTCTATGTAACTACCTTGAGGACACATGTGCTTTTGCATGATAGACACTTGCCCTTTTACATCTTGCACATTCTAACACTTGTGCCTTTATTCCTTCTACCCCAAGTAACTCCTAATATAATAATCTACCTAAGGTGGTGCATAGACATGTACCTAAATAATATAATATACTCTAACTCTAACACCCCCCTATATTATATTATTTAGGTATTGAAGACTTTAGTCTTCAATATGGATCCTTGTATCTATCTTTATTCTTAAAGTGGTCTTTGAATTGATCTTCTGCTTGAGTTTCACCTTTTTGCTTGACTCTGTATTCTAATTTTGGCACTATTACTATTTTCCTTCCAATTCTATTGTAGAAGTAGTTCATACCTTTCATGCACCCATCTTTGCACCTTGAGAAGTATACTTGAGAGAACTCACTAATAAAATTTCTTGTCATTGTATATATCCAATCAAATAAATTATTTTCTTTGTACCAACAATATCTTTGGGAATGATTGGTTCCTCCATAAATTTTACAGTTATGGAGACTCCAGCATATCTTTATCTTGTTCCCATATCTATTACAATGATTACACCTATTTTTTGTTACCAAATCCCTCTGACCATCTTGTCCTTTATAGCAATTGTTTGTATCAACCTCTATTACTAATTTAGTTCCTTGATTATTACTGCGTCTGACCTGTATATTCAAGATCTTGATGCTTTGATCTGATTTCTAAATAAATTTTTTCTTGCATTCCCTGATCATATTTTTCTAATCTTGTATCTGCATATTTTATCAACTTTGAAAAAAATTCATTAGTATGACTAATACAATCATTATAATAATATTTATTAGTATCAATATGATCTTGTGGATCAATGTATATATCATCATTTGTACTAGATTAAATTAACTATCAGGATATGCCTTCACTATTTGATATCTCTTCTTCCTTAGATGCTTCGCTAGTGTTCACTTTGAAACAGAATATGTCTCCTTCACTATCACTTAGGCACGTGGATGTATCCTTAGATGTGAGCATTAATGACTCCTTAATACCTTCTATAATGTCTCTTGAGCAGTGGATAAAGTTTAACGTCAATAAATATCTCCTATAATGGTTAATGATATGACTACTAGCTGGTAATGTGAGTGTAACCGCTCTTTGATAGTGCTTCTTGCAGTAACATCTTTGAAGTACCTTGTAATGGATACTAAGTTTGTAATGGTTGCAATGAATGTGCATGATGGAATATTCTTTCTCTTGGATCAACGTTCGTGGTTGTTCGATAAATCAATTTTCATGAGTGGTCCTCTTGCTCGCAATGCTTCTTACTAAAACTCTCATCAGAATCTCTCGTGCATGGGCCTAGATAATAAAGCTCTTCTTGCTAGCAATTGTAATGCTCATTGACGTAACAACTACTTCTTGTATAATGGTTCCTTTTGTAAGCTACCACAAATGTAACACCTATAACGACTCCTTCGTAACGATTGGATGAGGGTTTTTTCCTTAGTGCATGTAATAGATGTAACATGTGTAGTGGCTAATTCCCCTTATTGATTAGTAACACTCTCTTTTGCGAGTATTCCACAGTTATCAAATTTATTGGTAAGGTAATGACTATTACGCGTATCTCTTGTCCCTTTGAGTTGGTTGTTGTCTTCACTTGTAATCAGTTCCAGATAGAAATATCTTCGAGCATGTTGGTTCCCATGTCGACTCATCTTCTTTCGTTGCACATAACAACTCTGTATTGGTGTTGATAAAATTATAATAGCTTCATCTCCTCATGCATTTAAGTTTCATCGGTTACTTCTTTGTAAACTAAGTTGGTCAAATTGCTAGCAATGGGTGAATCCATAAAAGTAATGGCTATGGCTTGTGAAGCATACACTTTCTTCACTCTCCTCATGGTGTCATCTCAGAAGACAACTCTGGTGTCCTTTTATAGTGCAACCTCCCAAAAACAAACTAGAACCTCTTTCTCGGATGAACTCAAACTTTGGATGCTTCACTTATCAAACAAAAAATAGTCAATGTTATTACAAATGTTGTAACACTCCTTTTTCCTCATATGCTTCTTGTAAAATTTCATCCATTTTAAGGGTTCTTAAAACAAGCTCTAAGTGGGTCTCCTTCGTCGATTATGATTTTTTTTGATGAGAGTAACAGGTAATTGTGTAACGGCTCCTTAATGCATTGTCGATGGAGAGTAATGGTCTTCTTCCATTGTGAGTGAGTTCTCAAACATCGATGGTCCTCTATTTCTCTATTTTTACTACACATAACGTATCTCCTGGTCAATGATGTAATGGATTTCTTATGATGAATATCTCCTTCTACAATCTCATAGGATCCCCTTGTGGATTCGATGAAGATATCCTCAATGACTTCTAATAAATGTGCTCTTAGTAGATATCCTATCTCCTATATAACATTTATGCCTTTGTTGCCTTTGTTCCTAGGCTTTGGTGCTTGACCCCTCACTATCATAATGCTTAATTGATCTCTTCACCCTCACCAATTTGTAGCTAAAATTTTCCTTTAAGAAACCTGCAACTTAGGTTGTAAGATCAGCAAGCTCCTTTCTCCTTCAATCTCTTCTCAATCAACCATGTGCTCTGATACCATGATAGCTTTTGAAGCTATAAACTAAATGGAAATGCAGCCACAAGTAATGGAATAAGCAAGCTAAGATCTAACTATGATAATGGAAGCTTAACAAGCATGAAACTAACACAAGAGACTTTTGAAATAACACATGCAACAACCATTAATGAAAGCATACAAAAATGGAAGCTTGATACATCATATGGAACTTACACTACTAGAGCATGCTATATGGAATGCATGCTTCCTTACAATGAGCCCTATATATAAGAAGATAAATTACTTGGACCTTACTCTACCTAACTTGAGGACACATGTACTTTTGCATGATAAACACTTGTCCTTTTACATATTGTGCATTTTAACACTTGTGCATTTATTCCTTCCTCCCCAAGTAACTCCTAATATAATAATCTACCTAAGGTGGTACATAGACATGTACCTAAATAATGTAATATACTCTAACTCTAACAAAACCCTTCATGTTGTAGCCACATCTTCTCAATCCAAAAAGGGCATTTGAAAATCCTCTTCCTTGCCTCAGTCTCTCAAATAAGGGGATTCTGATCAAAACCTACCTTTGGAAGAGTAGTTAGAGTTGTGTCTCCAAAGGATAGCAGTTTTACATTGACAAAAGAAATTTATCAAGCCAAATTTGGATTGATTAGTCCCCTATTATTATACACAAAACCTAGTGGATAATTTGGATGAACAAAAATATTTACTAGACAACTTGAAGAAGAAATTGTCTTTAAATATCAAAATTACCAAAGAAGAGAAGTTTACAACATTCATCAACTATCTTCATGAAAACTCTTTGAAGCATGGTGGAATTCTCAAGATGTTATTATATTACCTACTAAAGTAGGCATAATAATGTACATGGCATTACTTACTTTCAAGATCTATCAAGACAAAAGACAAGAAGAAAAACCTAAAATGAAAGATGTAAGTTGTGATACAAATGATTTGAATGTAGATGAAGAATGTACATAGAATGAACAAGATAATATGTTGATGCATTCAACATATGTTGACTTCAATGTGGAATCATTAAATTCCAATATTCATAGAATATATTATTGTGATGACTTACTAATTCAATATCTAGAATTTACATCAAAAAACAAGATCAAGACCAAGACCAGGAAGAAGCACAAAGCAAAGAACCAAAAGAAGAGGAACAAAGCAAAGAGTTGAAGAAAGAAAGTTGAAGATAGATATTGAAGACTAGAAGTCTTCACGCCAAATAATGTAATATAGGGAGGTGTTAGATATATTACATTTTTTTGGTAGCAAGTGGTACATTTGTAAATATTAGATCAAGGAGTTATTTATTATATTAGGGAATGTGAGTTATATTTCTCTAATGTGTGTGCCAATGTGTGAGAATAGTCCAAGTGTTATGTAATAAAGTGTGCAAGGTATGAGTTTTGAGAGTACAAAGTATCATGTAAGTAAGTCAAGAGTCATAGAAGTTAGGTGCCTAATATACAAGTGAAGAGTCACATGATGTGGCAAGATGTAAAGCCAAGAGTCATGAGAGTTTTGTAATTTATGAGGAATAGGAAAGGATGCATCTTTTGAATGTTTGAGGAGAGCAATAGTCCAGTATTGAAGAGTAATATTCTAAGATTATTTTAAGGGGACAAAGCTCCATGCATAGTATCTAAGTTGATTGAGAATCAAACAATAACAAATTTGGATGTATATTTGATGATCTATGAATAATATTGTGAGTTTATTATTGAGAAATATTAATTGTTATTCTATGAATGAGGTTTATTCATATTGGCCAGATAGTTGAATGCTTTAATATTGTGATTAATATGTGATCCATGATAAAAGGACCTTCGAGATAATTTGGATAAATAACCAACAATAATAGTAGACACAACTTGATGTTTTAACGTCTTCCCTTTGCATGATGACAAACTTGACAACCCTACACAAATTTTCTTACATCTACATTTATTCCTAGCCAATAATAACTTTCACCAAGTTGTCTTAGGGTTTTATCTATCCTAAAATTTCTAGCAAGTCCTCCACTATATTTTTTCTTTATTAAGTTTTCTCTCATTGAGCTTTGAGGTACAAATAATTATTGTCCCTTAAATAACAACCCTTGGATAAAGTAATAAAGCCACAAGATTACTAAAAAATGGTATTTTCAAATGCATCATGGACATTATGAAGGCAAGGTCATGGTAAAACGATTACATAATTTTGCAAGCCTTAAGCAAAACTTTCTTCAAGTATTTATGAAAATCCTTATAAGAATTTTTAATGATATTCTTGGCAGCAGTAATTTGAAATTGCAAAAAATGTTGAAAGTTATATTGCCTCCTTAAGCTACTGAATGTCCCAAGTAAAAATTAGAAAGACAAATCAATGGATTTCATTATATGATTACTAATCAAATGGGTACAATTAAACATTCATTATAGTAGACAATTTAACAAACTATGTTGAAATTATATCAACCAAACATAAAAAGGATTTGTCTTGTTTTAAGTATATGTGGAAAACATATATATGTCCACAACAAAATGTTTACCTAAATTTGAAGTTATTTCACCTTACAAGAACATCATTTACTATAAGTCCTACATGTCACATATAAAACAATGGATAAATATAAGTAGCTAGCAAATATATTTAAGTACATCTAAAAATTTACAAAGATTATAGGTAAAGTAAATGGGTAGAATGGATTTACATGGTTAAACATTGATCAAATACCTCTTCTTATTCATTGATTTTGCATATTTGTTTATATTAATTGATGCAATTAAACGAATTATTAGTTGAATTTTTTTAATCTTCAATATTGTAAAACATTTTGTAAGAAAGCATATTAATTATTAATTTAATTTTATTACTTACCTATGCATATAAATATAATGAAGAAACAAGCATGAAAGGGATTGAGAATAAATATATACTTTTAAAATTCATGGTGCTTTGACAAATGGAACTACCCAATACTTTGGGTATGCCTACTCTAAGTAAATGAGAAGGTCAATATCATGGTACTAGATACAAAGCCTATCATAACCCCTACAAATTTGAACTATGTTAAAGAATAAGATAAGAATTCAACCCAAAAGTTGAAACCCTTATTAAAATTAAAATATAGATGTGGAGTTAGCTATTGCTTTAGATTTACAAAGCATATAATCCATAGTGTAGATTATATTTCATAGTTTAGAAAGCACCTTAGACCTTTTATACTTATATATATATATATATATATATATATATATATATATATATATATATATATTTGGTTAGTGTGAAAAACTCCTACGACCAACACATAGGGCTGAGCAGTCTCCTCCCAACCATGATCCCTCGTAAAGCCAAGAGCTATGCTTATCAATAGGAAATTTAACACACACCCACCCCCTCACACTCTCGTGGTTTGAACCTTGGACCTTTCGAAGAAGAGCCAAAAATATATATATATATATATATATATATATATATATATATATATCTTATATGCATCCATCGTAGGGGTTGAACTTGTTGAACTCGAGTCTCACAACCATAATGTAAGTAGTGTCCTTGTCGATAGACCACACACACTGATAGACCTGATATATTTATCCATGTTAACTTATTTTAGAGCCTCTAAAAACATTAGAAACTTACACAAAGTAGATAGAGTATATTTTTTTCGATTACATAGGAGAGTTGGTCACAACTACACTATTTTTAGTAACTGACAAGCGCAGGGTTCAAACCACATGGGCTACTTCCACCAAACCTATTCAGCTTCATTATTATTGACCCGACATGAAGGATACCATCGGTCGCTCGAGATTCGTACCATCATCATCATCGGTCTGTCGCTCACTCAAAGGATTCACATCAGACTATATCATTGTAAAATATTTTTTTTAAAAACATATACATTATTAATTTAAAATGATTATTTACCTATGCATATAAAGAGAATGAAGCAACAAGTACAGTAGGGATTAAGAGTAAATATATACTTTTAATATCTATGGTGCTTTGACATAGTACTACATATATGCCTACTCTACATAAACGAGAAGGTACAATATCATGCTACTAGATACAACACCTATCGTAACCCTTACAAATTTGAACCTATGTTAAAGAATAAGACTCCAACCCAAAAGTTGAAACCCTTATCAAATTAGAGATATGGAGTTAGCTATTTCTTTAGATTTACAAAGCATATGAAGATTACATAATGTATATTATATTTCATGGTTGGGAAAGCACCTTAAACCTAATATATCTAACTTATTTTAAAGCCTCTAGAAACATTACAAACTTATACAAAGTAGATAGACTTTTCAATCATTAAAAGAAAAGAATTACTTTAACAAAAAGCAACATTTTTTTCTTTAGTTGGAGAACAAGGGGTTGTACTCGGGTTCCCCACCCTTGACAAATCACAACTTTCTCCGTTAGAGCTTGAAAGTTTACAAACATATTTGATTCTCATCTCAATTGAGATACTATAGCTAGATACCTACACATTTTTTTATAAAATGTTTTATTTTTTTTTATCTTCAATTTTCTATGTGAATATATATATATTCTAGAATTCAAAGTTATTCTTGACATTTTCTACAACATTCAGTATACCAAAACTCCACCTCTACTATCTATGTATTTATGTATTGCATCTTAGTAGAGTAATATTTCCAAAACATCGCACATCATAGTCTGTTTTACCATATATGGATTGCTAGTTTCCTCCTCAAGCAAAAGCAAAATTGTAATCAATAGTTAATATGAAAACACATTAATGTTATAAAATAAAGTAAATATTACCAATGAAAAACGTTAAAGTAAATCTTAATCATTATTTGATTCATACAGTCAATATTTTCTTGTCATCTTTAGTTAAACTTACTACTTCTTATAACCATGTAAAAGAGACTATAACTTCAACAAGAACCATCATTGAAATTAAAGGATTTTTGTTTATAAACAACTAAAGAGATTTTGAAGGCTATGTTCTACATCTAAAATGATAAAATAAATAAAAAGGTAAACAAAAATATAATATGATGTTCAACATCCATAATTCTAAAAGTAAATAAAATAATTGTCCAAGACTAGTAAAGCTACTATATATATAAACTTTCTAAGAATGCATATAATATGCATCTTATTAATAGTAGGTGAAGTCTCCTATTTGGAAAAAATAATGCTACTATTATTTTTCTTGCTTATTCTCAAATTTTCTTATTTTTACCATTTTCACACATTTAAAAAATGTTAGGAGATTTTCTAGTAGCTATATTTTTTTTGCTCTGCTAGGATTTCAATCTCGGGTTAGGGTTTCCTCAACTTTGTGGGGTTTTCATGGCCCCCAACCCCGTTGGCCCAACGAATACCTCTAGTGACGTCGGCCCAGCAAATACCTCTAATGCACAAGGAAGAAGGCAAATAAAAATGACACCTATGGAGTGTCCTAGAAATTTCTTTCAATGGACATTTAGTTTGTCTCTGTCCAAATTTGATATGCCTCTTAATCGCTGGAATCTTTTACCCTGGTCGAGAATTTTGTGGGACGCATTCTAAATGAAGCGACGTTGCGGTCCTAACTTGGGCTCCTCATGGAGCCAAGATCGAGTTGATTCATAATCTAACAAAGTTTTTTTTTTTCTCTTTTGGTTTGCAGTGTTGCTCATGCAAAGGCAGATTATGAGCACGAGCCTTAGTCCATGAGAAGCTCCTTGGTGGTCTTCTTTCGTCTTCTTTCCATGGACTCGAAATTTTTAGTTTATGAGGAAAGAACCTCCAAGATCCTAGTTTGGGTTGAGTTCCTTGGTCTTCGCCTTCCTCTTTGGCCCTTTTTGAATCCCATGGTAATAGTCTTAGGGCATGTCTTATTAGTTGAAGCTAAGGCATGGCTTATTAGTTGAAGCTAGCAAGTTTTTCAATGCTCACCTAGAGAAAAGGGTTTGTGTTGAGGTTGATCTGTCCAAGGACATACTGGAGGCTATCTCAGGTGGGGGACACCACTATTTCACAATGAGTGTTGTATTTGAACATCTGGGGACACCACTATTTCACACCAAGTGGTGTATTTTAACCTGCAAACTTGTCGAATACTTGCTTTAGATGTCAAGCATCAAACCACAAGGTTAAGGATTATCCACTTATTCCCACCAATAAGCCAAAGCCAGCTCTCACACCAACCACTATGTCTCCTCCTCAGGCCAAAGAGGATGGTTGGACCACGATGGGAGGACACAAAAAATCATGTGCTTGTAGCCAAATGCATCACCCCCAATCAACAACAAAGAAGGCTGGCGAAAGAGCAACCAAATTCAAGGTCATCAATGGCGGAAATGGTGGTCATTGAGGCACAAAAAATCATATGCTTGTAGCCAAATGCATCACCCCCAATCAACAACAAAGAAGGTTGGTGGAAGAGCAACCAAATTCAAGGTCACCAATGGCAGAAATGGTGGTCATTGAGGTTCCTAGGCCTTGCCAAAGCCACACTCCAATAGCTAATATAGAAATGGTGGTCACTAACATTGCTCCCCCTTCTCCTCTTGTAAGTTCTCGTCATTTTTGTAGTCCGAGGCAGCAGGAGAAAGATGCAAGGGACTTCCTATTAGAGAAACGGACACCATCTTTCCAATCCTTAGCTAGAGAGCTCCATACATACCAACTTTAGGGCATTGGAGTTGCTTGAACAAAAACAAGACAACAAGGATTTAGTGAAGATGACATCTTTTACATTTGCTCCTAGGGTCCCCTTTGGAGTGATTGGGTTGATTTCAAATGCCCATAGGCGTGCGTGACGGTACATGGTTTGTCAACATTTTTTAGATCTAGATTAGTTTATTAGTTTAAAGACAATCTACCAAGTTTTTTATTTTAGTCTACTCTGTTTTAATTTTAAAATTATGTGTAAGCCCCATATCCCTATTTTAGGTTCTGGATGGAATCTCAGTTTTACATTTTAGGGTGTGCTTCCATATCATCCACCTTTTTTTTTTTTTTTTAATTTCAAGATTATTCACCTTTTTTTATTTTAATTTCAAGATTGTCTGTGTAAGCCCCATATCCCTATTTTAGGTTTTGGATGGAATCTTAGTTTGACATTTCAAGGGGTACTTCCATACCATCCACCTTTTTTTTTGTGATCAGTGTAAAACACACTTTCAAAAAAAAAATGCTACTTAAAACAATATCATCATGAAATTTCTGTCACTAAAAGTATGAGGTTTCTAACTTTATGCCTATCTTGTAATGAACATTTCCAATAGGTTGAAGAGTCTAGACTTATGAGATTTAAATACTAGATTCAAAATCTTTTATTTTTTATTTTTAATTATATAGTAGTTCTCATACAATTTGGTCATCACCAATAGTATATGTTATTATTCTTGTTAGACTATGAGGATGAAATAGTGTTCTTCCATCTTATATATTGTGGCATGGTTGAGAAAATCTGCAAAAAATTTCGATTCGATCCGATTTTTCCCGATTCACAAGCTAGCCTAATTTTTGCCGATTTTTTCCCAAAAAATTCTGATATGCATGAAAAAAGTTTTTTTCAATGAAAATTTGCATTTTCTTCGGTTTTTCAATGAAAAAAGCTGATTTTTGTCCCCAATTTTTTTCCGATTCCTGATTTTTCCTGATTCTTTTCCATGTCGATTCCGATTTTCTCAACTATGTGTTGTGGTGCTACTTTATGTGGCTAGTCTTAGAGAAAACCTGCACTAGCTCTCCACAAAATCAAAGTAACCAACCTAAAACGCTCAAGCAAGAAATCACAATTTCAAATATTGATGTATACCAAATATGAAACTAACTCAAACAGGCTTGGTAAGAAGTACCATGTGATAACTGGAGTAATTTACCTCCCCTTTAAATTGCCCTCTAAACCAAAATAATTTTGTAAATGCTCTTCACCCTTTCTAGATGAAAAGTTTATTTCGCAAAAAATCCTGTCTAACATCTTAAACTTTTAAATTGGTCTTTTCCAGTGATTTTCGTTTTGTATAAAGCAGTTGATAAACTCCACTGATACAGTATGTCAATAAGCACACTTGCTTAGCTTCCTGTCTGCCTACATGATATAAAAAATTGGCTCATGTAACATGATACACTACATCATGAGACTTGTAGGCATGGTATTGACCTAGAATAGACAGAACTATAGGGCCCATAGATTGTTATAGTGGAGCACCAGATACAGGCCAAGGCCAGCCAACAAGGGCAGAGCTTATCAATTATGTAGGTTTCAGATAATAAAAATTGGAAAACTACATGATTGGTCAGTTAATAGGAAAATGGCTGTCCAAAACTAGGAGCAAACAGTGTGTAGTTGCCATCTTAATAACATGGAAGATTGTTTTTTTTTTTGTCTTCTATGTAAAAGGTAGTTTTCCTTCTACAACAAAGAAATGCAAGCAAGCGTGATGGTAAATCTGGAAGCTGCCATTTTCCAGGTTATTGGCTTATGAAACTATACATTGTATAGTTTCCAGACAGTCAGACGGCGTGGATTATTGAACGTACTTGTTTTAACAAATGCATAATCCATAATCCTAAACTGTGTTAAACAAGAATAACTTATTTGTCAAGATGTTAAGCCAAAGCCAAATCTACTAATTGTGGTAGATTTTGCAAACGTTTTCTATCTGCAGATAATTATGTTTGAAGAGCATACAGGAAGTCATTTAGTCCATCCATGTATCCATATCCTTCAGATATTGACCAAGGATAATAATTTGGTATGATAGACCTAGGTCAGATACATAGTGGTGGTAACAATGGAAATAATCTTTATTACCAGGAAATAATCTTGTGGAATGAAAAAGGTAATTGTGATGTTAAAGCCTGCATATGTATATTCATGGATGGAGAATTGCACTAATGTCAAAAAATTTCCACCCCTCTAAATTCCCTTAAGATTTGAGGAAGTGTAGCTCCTTACGAGTGCAAGGGACATTTGGCGAGGTAGTTGGAAGCAGCATTGGTCTCATCGATAAGCTTGCTGATTAATGATGCCAAGTGCACTTGAGAATGTCATGAAAGAAAACAAATGTGACCACAATTCCAAAGAAGCGTGATTCAAATTCAATAGGCTTAATTACATAAACTAGAAAGAGGTTATAGCCCTATGGGAGCTATGTTCACATAGTTGTAGCATCAAAATTGTGAATGCCATACCATGTACATGGAATTCCATATGTATCCCAAAACTCACATGATTTATTACATCCTCTTCTTGGCATTTTCCACTTAACAAGTGTTTTGTTCAACATCGGTGCTTCTATGTGTCATTCTCTACCCTCCTACTTAGTACATACACTCATAGAAAGGCAAATACAATTTTCTCTTAGTAGCAAATGATGCAAGCAATGTTCTCTCAGATTTTTAGAGTGTCCTGTTCAACATTGGTGCTTCTGTGGTCATTCTCTATCCTCCTATACACGAAGGGCAAATACAATTTTCTTCATAGAGTAGCAGATGATGCAAGCAATGTTCTCTAAAATATTGTCAAAGCTTATAACAGTGATCTTGGGTATTTTATAGAAGTATCACAATAGTCTAGTGTGAATTGTATTGAAATTCTTCAAAGATATCACAGTAGATTGGTGAAAGTTCTCTTGAAGATATCTCAAACTTACAGAGGTAGTCTAGTGTAGATTCTCTGGAAGATTGTACCGTCCAATTTCAAAAATTGAGTGAAACATTCAGAGAAAGACAAGAGCAAAGATGCCGATAGGATACTTCTTGTATAGCTTATAAAACATATCCCGATGCATCCAAATACATGTCCTTATATGGTCAGCAGGTAATACATCCGGATATGAGTTGGTATGTTTAGAGTCTGTATCCATGGCATGAGACTGGATGAAGAACATACAGTTTTAAAAAATAAAAAATTTGCAGCTGGTAGCACGATTTGATGTTTGAGAATACGAAAACCTTTTGGAAGTGGTGCCAATTCCCCAAAATTCTCAGTCAGTTAACAAGTGTGAGTTCTCTCCAAGATTGCCTAAAGGTCAATTGTGGAGGTTAAGCAAGAATTTTGCCTGAATACAGCTCAAGGTTTGCCAACTGTATAATATGAGAAATACCTGAGAGTTTTTGCAGATTGTAGCAGGCGTCTAACTTCGAGATTAGTAAGACTTTTGGAAAAGATGGCAATTCCTCGAGAGGGTCACAGTAGTGCAATGTGAGACCTTTTAACAGATTACATGTGGACAATTGTAGAAATTGACTGACAGAAAGACAATTCAAAAGTCTCCAAATTTCTCGTATGAGACACTGAGGATTTTCTTAAGCTTGTAGCATGCACCTTACATTGAGATAAGTGAAGCCTTCTGGATAAGTAGGCAATTCCTCAAGCTTGTCAGAGAAGTCTGATATGAACACTCTCAAGAGACTGCAAAATGTTCAATTGTTAGGATGGATCACGTGTTTCAACCATTCTCATATCAATCATAATGGACATCTTATATATAGATTGTAGTAGCCTCTAGCATTTAAGAGCAGGTAAACCCTCAACTTCACACAGTAAAGTTAAGGATTGAATTAAGTCCAACTGTGGTGGTTACGACCTCTGCATGAATACACATCACAGGTCTTTAAATTTCTCATTTGAAACATACTTGAAATTTCTTGCAGTTTGTTGCAGCTCCAACCATTGAGATTAATTAGACATGCTGAAAGAGAGGGCAATGCCTCAAGCTTCTCACAGTATCCCCATACCATATCACCTCCAATGTTTCTGACATACCATATCACCTCCACTTGTGGATATGGTAATAAAGACTTCTGCAAGAGGACAAAAAGAGTCTCCAAATTTTTCATATTATACATTGTCGAGATTTTTCCCTTGAGGAGGCACTTACTCGAGTTCTACATTCTTTTTTACTTTTCAATATATCAATATAAGAAGAACAGGTAATAAAGTTATTGAAATTTTATTAAGAATACTAGTTGACTGAAATTTATTAAAAAAACTCTGAAATTTCAAATTGACAAGATTTGCAAACTTTGAGGAAGCCTGTGGAAATAGCAGTATTTAAATATGACTTTTCCAGATAATAAAGTTCTCCAATTTCGTTGGGAAGATTAATTAGCTAAGTGTCATGCATATGGAGGCAGTGCAAACATTTGGGTTGTCTTGTTGATTTAGGAGAAGAGGAAACTTCAAAATTAAATTTGCAACATGATTCACCATTTCTCTGTTTAGGACATATGGAACAACATAGCTTTAAATGTTTGACTGAGTACATTACTGATTACACATTCTTTTATGGTAACTTTCCTTTCAATCTGATTATATACAAACTTAACAGAAAATGAGAGAGGCAAATAGACTGCCTCTGCTGAAGCCTTTACACCAACTATATCAGCTTCACACCGCAGTTTAAACTTTAACATGCTTACCTACGTTCTGCTAGAGTTCAAAGCTTTTTCAGGATTCCTCTTCAACAGTTTATCTTCAAAGTCCTCTAACTGAACACGTATCCAAAAATACTGACCAGTTTTGTCATCTAGATCCATCTCTCTAAATCTTCATTCTTCCTATGTAATCTACTCGTTCATCTTTTATCCTATCTATTAGACAGTTAAGTAGGTAACTCCACACCTTCATTTTGATCAAATCCTTTCATATGACAGGTCATATCAGTTTGTGTACACTCCACTATCTGTATATGGTATGTCGTATTAATCTCTCTGTCAGCTTCTTCATACCTATTACCATCCAGAGCGTCCAGCTGTTTTTTCATCAATATTATAGTCTAAAATGAACAACGCTCTTATACACGTCAACAGATTTTTAATGTTTAAACATTATGTATGGCAAAACCCTGCCAATCTGTTTTTGGAAATTTCTAAATCCCTTAAAAGATTCCTCGGCCATGTCTCAAAACATTTGGTAAATGCTTTAAACAGTGTTGAAGTGGTCTTACCAACACCCCATAGCCCAAATGCTAACAATCAGTCAGCTGTCATCAATTTTGAGAAAATTGATGTCATCCTCAATCCAAATGCCAAGAGTCAGTTGATAATTATGATCTCATTTTATTTATTTTGATCTCTTTGCTCTTGATAATTTTCATTTCATAACATTGGTACTCTGTAGAATTTACCAACTTTGAAGAAGCAAATAAGAAGAAAGGTGATGTCGTTTTCAACACCACTCAAAAGATTTAGTCTACAGAGATCAGTCCACGGAGGGGAGTTTAACACTCCAATTTTGAAGCCTCAAATCCAAGAATATAAAATAGGAAATCTCACAAACTGATATGGGATGGTTGGTTGAAAGTATAGAGTTGGTGTTTAAAAGTTTCTGATACAGAAATTTGATTACTATTTCAGAAGAAATTAATGAATAGACCAAAGTTTAGATAATGCTCCTAAAAGCAATTCCGATGAGTAATGCTTTAGGCCTGAACCCATTAAAAATTATCATCAGATATAATTGTTTTTTTGTTTTTATATCTAAGAAAACTTTTTACTTCAGCTATTTAGCCTCGCCTGCTCTGCCTCACCAGATAGACCACTTATGCTGATCAATAAGAACCCGTACATATGAAATAGAAATAACAAGGAATGTAAATAGGAGAAAAGGGCATTGTCATAATTGTCATACATTCCATAATCCAAAAGAATGGTGCCACAAGTGAAAAGCAAAAAATCTTGCTCAATCTCTTATTATTCCTACAATGAGTAATTACAATGTCGGGTTGAGTGTAGCTTTGATTTTCAAGGCCAAAAGATGTTTGCAATGGAGTCCATGGATCTTATTTAAAGAAGGAATCATCCCTAAGTTATCCTAGGTGAGAACTTTTTACTTCTACTAAACTTTGTAATTTGGGAGAATTTTAGCAAAATGACGCATCTCCAAATGTTGCATGCCTCTAATTACACCTCTAAATGGATTAGAGGCATTCTAACATGAGTTATGGTTCACTATCCAAAAAATTACTTTCCAAAAGATCCTCTTCGACATCCATAGACAGTTGTCTCACTTTGCATATTAATGAGTGATTTGCTCCTATTTGATGAGTGATTCACTTCCAGTCAAGCCAATCACTCTTTTGGAGTGGATTACATCTTTGGACTTGAGTTTACAAAATTGGCTTCCTAGAGGCTCCAATTGCTTAATTCTTCATTTTTGTAAATCTTTTGAATATCGAGAACTTCAAGGTAGTAGTCAGGTTACTATATTTTTGGCAACTTCATGGGGCCTAAGCTTAATTGGTGAGATATCTCAGTTCCTCCATTGGGCATGAATTTTATAAAATCGAGACCACTCTATAGCAAAATTAAAAAATTTCTAGTGCTTCCTGTCCTCGTATGGAAGTGCCTTTAACCAAATCTACCATTCACTATCTTTCGATAGTCTCAGGTCCATTAATTTCTCAACCTCTCCTATAAGATCTTCATAGGGATTCGCTGGCATCCCATCCTGTTGCTCCACAAGCTTTTTTACCTTTAAATTTTCCATTTGCTTAGGTGAAGTGCCCTTTTCATCCTTTGGTCTTATCCTCCTTGAATATGATTTCTAGGGTTTTTAGGGTGAAAAGCATGTCCTTGCATTCTTGTAGTCTTCCCTTGTTCAAAATAACCTTCAACTTCTTCACTAACTCTTTTGATCCACCCTAGTTGTTATTTCTATGTTCTTGTCATCGTGACCAACTGCTATAATATCTCTTTATGCTTCTCCTTTGTAATAAACTCATCCTTTGTTTATTGAATAATATTTGCATTCTAGTCGAGGATAGCTTTAGCACTAGCCACAAATTCACAATACCTCTTTGCACTTATCACCTCAACTTTAATGGCATCCCATAGGAACTTTATTTATTCATTATCTGAGGTGTGCCCTTCATCTATTGTCACTCCTTTCTTTATATATTTGTTTTCCTTTTAGAGTTAGGTGATTTCTTAGTCCTTTGTCTATTATACTGCTTGAATATGTTGGACATATAACTCAAGTTCTTTCTTTTCTTGTTCTAGTTGTTGCCTGAGTTGGCTCTACCCTTAAGCAAGCTATGTGGAGATGTCTTCCAATTGCTTCCTTTAATCCTTGCTTCTAGTGATTTTACCTTGTAGCTCTTCAACTTACCTATGCAATTGGACTCCTTTGACGATGTCTTTCCTAAAGGCTTATAAATCTTGTTAAAATTGAAATGTTTCTGATGTGATTTAGGTTGTTGCTTGGATGTTATCTTGTGTTTTTTCTTGTTGACCTCATTCTCCCTCACCAACTCCCTGTATAGCATAATAATCCTAAGTGACATCTAATTGAATAGTTGAATCATTTGATAGGGGTCAATTCTTATGAGATTTAGTTTGGATATTCCCACAATGAAATCATCCAAGCTTGTGGAAGACTTGTGCCCTTAGAGTCCACTCTTTTAGCTAGGTTAACTTCTCTTCGTCTCTTATTTCTTCATATTAAAGGGAATTCAATTTATAAAAGTTTGTGTTTGTGATGTCATCATCCTTATACGAGGCCTTTGTGCCAAGACACTTGTTGGAGGTGGTGGGTGGAATGATATGGTTAGAGAGGTAAATTGAGTGGAGATGGTGATGAAAAATGAAGTGGTTGTTGACACGAAGATATTTGTGTCAACAAAGTGGACAATGATGACAATAGTTGAGATGAAGAAGATGAACTCTTAGTAGAGATGACTAATAGATGAGTTGTAGTGACTTCTATTATGGGGGATGGGAAGGACATTACGGGTGTGGTGAAAATTCTAGAGATGTGATCATATGTGGGATATGGTATACCTTTGAGAGCACTAATGAATACACTTATATAAGGAGAAGTGAGTGCAATAGAAGAAGAGGAGTGAATTTAAGAAATTGAGATAGAAGAAGTTGGAGGGAAAGTAGAAGTGAGAGAAGAGGAAGAGGGAGGTGGAGATTCCTTGCAAGGGGAAGTATAGATTTTAGTAGTCGTCACCTTTTTAGTGGCCTTGTTTGTGCACTTCTTTGTCTTGGTGGCGTTACTAGTGAACTCTATGGTAGCCCTATTATTTTTCCTACATGCATCATTACATGTTTTGAGTGCCCCATTGTTGATGCTAGTGACAATGCTGAAGATGTCCTTCATTATGATTTTGTGACCAAAATAGGGGTTTGACCTTCATCTTGAGGGATTTACCTTTCTTTGAGTGTCATATCACCATCACTTAGATCATTATCCACTACCATTTCTTTTGCCATGACTATTTTTTCCAAAATTGATCCATGTGGGTCCCTAACCCCTATGTCTATGCATTCTCTAGTTGTCTCTTGTACTATACTATTGATCATGCCCAGAGTGGATGGTGCAACTATCAATGTAATCTCCTCACCATTCATGGAAGATTCTTCAACTCTTATATACCTCTTAGTCATTTTATTATGTCGTCAATCCTAAATAGTTGAAAACTATTTATCAGATGATCAATGTTGGACTAGAAATTTCAAGTACCCTATCCCATACATCATTATTTACTAAGGATTTTCCTTTTGGTATACCCATGCTTTTCTAGGGCACTTCTATATTGATGATTAAATTTATGGTTTTGATCAAAGACATTCTTGAGTTTAGCATTTGCATAGATTGTAAACTATTTTAGAGGGTATTCTTGTCATTACTAGATATCATACTCATAACCATGAGGTTCTTCTAGCTTGGCAAGTGTTATCTCTTTGGATAGATTGGTCTCTTTGATTCTATATTTTCATTCATGCTCATGGAAGGTATGAATACCTCGAGTCTTTTATCGTCTCCTAAAGTATCCCTCAAGATCATAAGACCAAAAGTCCAATTGTTCTAACCCCATGCTTCTCAACTTCTTGTTAATTATGGTGTAGAATCCTTACAATTTTAGAGTGATAGCCATTATTTATTGTTTGGATGCATAATAGGTCAACTTCTTCTGACCTTTGAAGTACTTTAGATCCACATAGTCGAATTATTGCATATACTTGATGTTAAATAAGTACTAATACAAAATTAAGGGGTTCTGAGGGTTTAGTCGGTTGGTAAAGTGCTTTTTTTGGCATGTGGAACCTTTATTCAAATCTTAGGGTCTCATAGTACCAAAGGGTAGTCGCTCCAATACCACCAATTATGTAAAAATAATTACCCGATGCAGTTGGGGGTTATAGTGGTTGAATGTAGCATAATCGACCAAGTGGATAATTATGAAAGTATTATCGATTTCCCTAGTTGAAATAAGAAAAAAATTAGTCTAAAATAAATATGGGTAGCACAAATGACATCGTGGTGAATCTAGAATAAAAAATGAAGGATCTATGGTTACCAAGGTAGAAGTCACCATATATTGTCAAGTCTAACTTGAGTAAGTTGCAATCTTTACTTGATAATCTTGGCACTTTTTCTATCCTCCCCTTCACGATAGGGTGGTACACTACATCATAAAAGGCATAAGAGGTATTCCCTTCTCCTATGCATGGTATATCTATACATTGAATAATGGAAAGGGTTTTTTTTATCTAGGCATGTTTGATCCAAATACAACATGGGAAACTAATGCTTCTTTTGGCGTATGATGAGCTAGATCAGATAAAAGTATAGGTGAACCTCTCAAATTTTTAAAGTCACAAAATTACTTGTTCATTTGATTTATTTTTTTTGTTTGTGGAAAATACCCCTTTCAAGGTGCCACTTTCAAGTAAGACCCAAGGAGACAAGGGTATCTATTCCGTCAAAATTACCCAGGGCTCGCACCTGACCTACCCCCTTTGACACACTCAAGGAGCATGCCTATAACAACAAAAATACAAAAAAACAAACATAAAAATACAAACACACAAAAACAAAAACAAAGAAAACACAAAAACAACAAAACCATACAAAAACACAAAAAAAAATAAAAACATAAAACACAAAAACAAAACACAATACAAAAATAAAACACAACAGAAAACAAAACAAAAATAAAACAAAGACACACACACCAAAAAATTAAAATGATTGAAAAACAAATTACATTTTCGGTCTTCATAGGCCAACAAGCCTGTTAACCAAGGAGAATTCCAGCATAATGCAATACGCAAAACAAGCATATTAAGAGGCTATGAAATGAAATAATACTATGCAATTACCTCAGATGGACATAAAGGAAAATAAGAGAACAGCAACATTTACTCAGAAAACATTTCTGCAACAAATCAACCACAGAAAGAAGAAACTTGATAAAAGTGTTCTTCTAGGCAGCAATTCAGAATCTTTACTGTCTAGGCCCTTTTTGTAATGTGTCATGAGCCCACATAAGAGTTCCTGAGACACCATGCTGAAATGGCATACAAAATGAGCTTTTTGAGCTATCACGTGAAACTGACATAATCACTAGAAAATAATGGGTATGTGGACTGTAGAAGATTTGAATCGCTTCTTCCAGTTGAAGATACATAAAAACATGCTATTGATAGGGATTCATTGAGGCGACAACCAGATTTTTCTTACATGGAGATCTTTGATAAAATAAAAAGCTGATGGTCTAAGATTAGCCACAGAAACAGGGTCATCGCCCCTCTATGTCAGGATAGCTGTTTCAAAGCAGTGTCTAACTAGTTTTCAGAGTTTGATACAATTTTGCCATATGCACACCCTTTGGATTTTTATTAGGCCATCTCTCAAAACTGATACTATTTTTTATAATATAGACTTCCGGTTATAATTTCCACATGGATTCATTTTATCAATTTGTCGAGAGTATATTAGGCTTGTAATACCGATTCTGCTAACTTCCATACTCCAATCATAAGCGAAAACATGTAAATACATAATTTGCATACCATATGTATTTTGCCGAACAATTTGAGAGTTATCTGTTTTACAAATTTTACTCCATACCCAAAACGCCAGGAGATACCCATCATTGTTTCAAACCACTGCATCACCATCAAAATCTATTTGACATCCTGATCTTCCACAAATTTTCATATTGTTTCTACTCTACCGGATCTACTGATTTAAACAACCCCGAAAAAACATATTAAAAAAAGTATTTGTTGTCTTCAAGTAAAGTTATCAATGTTAAGTATATCTACAAGGAGTGGTCAAGGGTGATAGAGGCAAAAAAAAATACAGAATATAAAACCTCCTAAAAGGATATGGTGAATAGGTATTGAATTAGGAGGAAATTTTCTAGTAGACTGCCGGAGAAGCTGTTCTCAGGTATGCAGAAGTAGATTTTATTGCAGAAATTTGATTGTTGTTGTGGAAAATCATGACTTTAGCTACTTCTTTTTAAAAAAAAACAATTTCAACTTCAGTCACGCAGTCGCGCTTTAGGTCTTAAAAAAATAAAAACTATCATCGAGACATTTAATTTATCTAAGACGACATAACGGTTAGGATCAAGGCTAGTCAGTAACGTTTTTTTGTTAGATTGTACACTAATACTCCATCACATATATTTACCAACAAGTACCACATGATATAGTGGGGTAAAGGAGAAAAGCAAACAACAGATAGATTATAAACTCAAGGCCATTTCAACGAGAGAGAAAAAGTGAGTTATCCTGTACCTTCTTTGGCATGTGCTATTATCTGGGCTTTGGAAAAACATAGCATAAATTGCATGTATCTTAGATCTTCCATCTTATAGGTTACACTTGCACATAAATTAACATCAATAAAAGTTGTTGATTGAGTTCATTCAAACATCAACAGATCAGCGTCATAAGCATAACTTTGGTCAAGATCTGATCAAAAGAGTCATCGAAAGGTCATTGAAACACCAAAAAAGACAGGTACAACTCGTGTAGCTCGTCCAAACACGGATACAGCTCGGCCAAGGACCAGCAGAGTAGCTCGGCCAAGGACCGGCAGAGACAGCTCGTCGAAACAATGGTATAGCTCGGCCAAGCAGAAACAGAGCTCGTTCAAGCACCGATACAACTCGACTAAACCGGTACAGCTCATCCAAACAACAGCTCTGTCAATCTCTTTCAGTATCCAAAAAAAACATCTTAAGATTATAACCATAACCCTCTACATTTATTCATTTGAAATCAAGGAGAGCAGTTTTTACAATCTATTCTTCGATTGTTCAAAGTCCTCTACTGTTGTTCTTCACTGCTATTTCTTTTGGCTCCCCAATCATAATATTCGACATTAATTCGGCCTTGTATGTTAAGAGAGGAATTTGACCTCTTTTTGTAATCTGTTCCTCCATTTTTTGCAGTTCTAGATGTTGATGTTCTTCATTGCTATTTCTCTTGATTGCTTTGTTTCTGTCTCTCCCCTTTACAACCAGAGATTTCCCTGAGAAATAGAAAACAATACAAGAAGAAAAAGATTCTGTAAAAGCATACACTACAAGCGTGGAGTTTTGCTAGCCCCCAGGACCAGCATTTTAGGTCACAACCCTAAATTTTGTCCACAAATATTCCGGAAGGGCATCTTTTACTTTACCTTCACTTCCTCATTTTTCTCTTATGAAATTTACCTACCCTTCTCAAAATTCATT
Organism: Wollemia nobilis; assembly: GCA_028583015.1. Classification (NCBI taxonomy): domain Eukaryota; kingdom Viridiplantae; phylum Streptophyta; class Pinopsida; order Araucariales; family Araucariaceae; genus Wollemia; species Wollemia nobilis. Next base: position 16,847,084 of record JAQPPZ010015100.1, read on the forward strand.
TATATTTGAAAACTAAATTATCTCGATATTATCACACTTTTATAATTTTTTAATAATAAATTGTATGGACGAGATTTTTCGAAACTATTATCAAATTTTAATAATTTTTTAATAATAAATTGTATGGACGAGGGTTTTCAAAACTATAAAAGCGTGGTCAAAATTGATCCCATCAAAGGTAGACGGTCATTCTTAACGTGCAGGATCCAATGAAAACCGCTTTTACGGATAATGACAATGACTGTTTTTATTTTTTTGGGTTACATTTGGTTAACAGGTTAGAGGTCAAATTACAAGGAACTGTAACTATTAAATCTTTCCTTCTCGTTTTTGTTGATCAGGCAAGAGATAGGGATTGTGGGTTGTTGGGGACTCGTACATCAGTCTTGCGCGTACTCACAAGATTCAGAACAAACTACTACCTTTGCAAACTGGAAGATTTCAACCCAAATCTCTTTTTAATAAGTGTCCATCCACATTAGCATTTGCCAATCCACCTAACCCTTGAAACTTGACAGTGTTCTTGTTTTTGTTAATATACCTGCGATATAGGTGAAAAGGATGCATTTGATGAAGTGGACAAAGAGATTTATGTTTTCACAAACAAACATGTTGTTTTAAATTATTATTAATAAATAATTTTCAAACGTTAGAAAAAATATTTTTAATGAAGTTGGAGTTGCAGGATTAAATATTTAAAATTCATTTCGTGACAATGAAGTGGAGAAGAGTTAATAAATAAAAAAATTAGTGGTATCAAAAATATATATATAGTTTGGGTAAAGATGAAGTTAAAGGGTTTTAGATATATATAGATAGTTTACAGAATTTTTATAATCTTTAGTTTGTTAAAAATCTTTAGTTTGTTGAGTAAAGATAAGTTTGAGTAAAAATGAAGTTAAGGGATCTGAATATAGATAGATAGCTTACAAAAATTTTATAATCTTTAGCTTGCTGAGTAAAGATGAAGTCAACTGGACCGGCTCTTCCAGGCAAGCTCATTGACAAGCTATCTGGAAATCAAAAATATAAAATTAATTAATATAAAATTAATTAATATAAAATTTAGATGAATAAAATAAATTGATTAATATTATTAAGTTAGGTTAAATTTAAATTTGTAGGAGATTTATAATGTAAAAAGTATTTGTATATTGAGTGAGATCTTGAGAGTGAGTGTAGTTGGAAGCGAGTGTGAGCAAGTCGAGAGTGAGTGTAGCCAGAAGCGAAAGTGATGTAGTCGAAAGTAAGTGTAGCTTGCACCGAAAGCGAGTACGAGCACGAACACAAGCACACAGCCGAAAACGAGAGTAAGTGCAGCCAAAAGCAAGTGCAGTTGGAAGCAAGTGTAGCTTGCACTAGAAACGAGTGCAAGCACAAGTGAGAGTGAGTGCAACCAAAAGCAAGTGCAGTCGGAAGCAAGTGTAGCTTGCACCGAAAGCGAGTGCGAGTGTGAGTGTATGCCAGAAGTGAATGGAGCCAAAAGCAAGTGCGAGCACAAGTCAAAAGTGAGAAGGAAGTGTAAGTAATGAACCAAAAAGTAGAAAGATCAAAGAACAAGTGCCACTTATTATTCAAGATCTTAGGAGAATTTAAAGGATTCATTTGAAGAAAATCCAGGTAACATGGAAAGAAAGTCATTTGTAAAAGTCCTTACTGAAAGTATGAATAACCAAGTTGAAAGTATGGATGCCCTAGCTAGTAACAAGAGGAAGAATGAATCTATGGCAAATCCAATCCAGGTAGTAGATTTAGCATATTTTACACTAGAAGTGACTATCAAAGATAAGATGATTGAGCATGATATAATGGTTCTTAAAACCAGAGGGTTAATATGTAAGTTTCATGGATACTAGTTTAAGATTCAAAATTGGATCAAGTGGAAGTGGGGATTGAATTCAAATTACTCCATGACTTTTCTTTCAAAAGAATTTTTCCTCATTATTTTCTTTAGAGATAAAATAATTGATGGAGGCCTATGGTTTAGAGGCAAAGATGCATTATATTTAAGACTTTGGAGTGAGAATTTTTCTATGGACACAAAAACTATTAAAAGGCTTTTAGTATGGATTAAGTTTTTTGGACTTCCTTATCAACTCATCAATAAGGAGGTTTTGAAGAATATTGGTAATACTCTAGGTGAATTCATCCAAGAGGAGCCAACTACTAAGGAGAGAAGGTATGTTATATACACTTGAATATGTGTTGCTATGGATATTTCTAAACTTTTACCATAGTCGATTAGGATTAAATTTGAATCAAGAGAATGGGATCAATAAGTGGATTATGAAAAATTGCATTCCGATGTTGCAAATGTCATGAAAATAGGCAAATGGCAAGAGATTGCAAAGTGAAAATGATGAAAAAATTTTGACACGAGGGTAGCTTCAATTTGAAACAAGGAGATCATATCCTAGGAGAAGCTAGGTCAAATCAAGGATTTTTTGCTCCTAAGAAATTGGCTAGAAAAATCCCTCTACATCATCAAATGGCAAAGGCCATCACACTTCACTTGAATCAACCATTATAATAAAAAATGATTTGGAGGATGAGGAAGTACAATGCCCAAGTTCAAATATAAAAAGAGCTAAAGATGCGAAGAAAGAGGGAAAGACAAATTTTAAAACAAAAGAAGATGGGGAGGCCAATTTAAACCAAATGAGGTGAAGGAGGTCAAGCTTGTTGTAGGTAAATCACCTTTATTATCTTCAAGTAGCATAAAATCTTCTCTTACAATAATAATGTAAGTAGTAGGGGTGTATTTATTGCACTTTAGGATTTTAAGAGTAGTATAATAAAGAAAATCTTATGGAGGATACCCAAGGAAATATAGGGTTTGCAAGCTAACATAATAAAGCAATAACTATGGAGGATCATCTATGCAGTTTAGAGTTTTCAAGGCAATATAAAAAAGAAAATGTTAACGAGTTTGTTCCTTTTACTTTTGATTTTTTAGGGCAACATAAATCTTTAGAAGATAAGTCTCATTATAAACAATATGAAAAAATAGAATAGATTGTTGAAGATGAGTGTTGATGAAAATAGAAGGAGAAAAAGGCCATCAAAATAAAAAACAAAAAACAAAGAGAAAATGAAAAAAAAAAAATTATATGAAAAACCAAATAAAAAAATCACAAACAAACCCACTAATAAAAATAAAAAATATTAATAATAAAAATAATGTTATAAAATATTAAAAATAAAAATACAACTTAAAAAAATTATTAAAAAATTAATAAAGTTATAGTTATGAATTTATTTTAATAAAAGAAACAAAATTAATAAACGTAAAGAAGATTATTTGTACCTTCCAATTTTCAAAAATTGAGTGAAACATTCAGAAGGAGACGAGCAAAGATGCGGATAAGATACTTCTTGTATAGCCTATTTAGTATATCACGACACATCCAAATACATACCCTTATATGGTCATCACGTAATACATCCGGATATGGGTTGTATATGTTTAGAGTCTCTATCCATGGCATGAGATTAGATGAACATACAATTTTGAAAAATAAAAAAATAAAAAAAATTTATGTTTTATGTTTTTAAATATAAAATATGTATTTTTAAGTAGATTATATAGGATTGAAATGATTTTCATCAGTATTATATTATAATTATATTAATTTAATAATTATATATATTATTTAATAAGATTTAAATTTAATCTTTAAAAATTTTAATAAATTAAACTAATACTATTTTAATAAAAATTATATATTTTTTAAAATAAATATTCAACCATATTAAAATTCTTGAAAATAAATTTGCCATCCTGAGAAACCATATCCTATGCCATGAAACATAGATAGTGAAGGAACTCAAATTTTTCGAAGTCAATTATAAGATATGCTTAAAAAATTTGCAGCTGCTATTTAATGTTTGAGAATAATAACACCTTTTGAAAGAGGTTCCAATTCTCTATAATTCTCAGTCAGTTAACAGGTGTGAGTTCTCTCCAAGATTGCTAAAGGTCAATTGCGGAGGTTAAGCAAGAATTTTGCCTAAATACAGCTCAAGGTTTTCCAGCTATATAATATGAGAAATACTTGAGAGTAATTTGCAGATTGCAGCAGCATCAAACTTCGAAATTTAAAAGACTTACGGAAAAGATGGCAGTTCCTCAAAAGGGTCACAGTAGTGCAATGTGAGACCTTTTAACGGATCACATGTGGTACAATTGTAGCAATTGACTCACAGAAACACAATTCAAAAGTCTCCAAATTTCTCGTACGAGACACACTGAAGATTTTTTTTAAGCATGTAGACAATTGTAGCAATTGACTCACAGAAAGACAATTCAAAAGTCTCCAATTTTCTCGTATGAGACACACTGAAGATTTTTTTAAGCTTGTAGCAGGCACCTAACATTGAGATAAGTGAAGCCTTCTGGGTAAGTAGGTGATTCCTCAAACTTGTCAGAGAAGTTTAATGTGAACACTCTCAAGACACTGCAAGATGTTCAATTGTCAGGATGGATCAAGTGTTAGATTGTAGTAGCCTCTAGCATTTAAGAGCAGGTAAACCCTCAACATCACACAGTAAAGTTAAGGATTACAATAAGTCCAACTGTGGGGTTACTACCTCTGCATGAATACACATTACGGGTCTTTAAATTTCTCATTTGAAACATACTTGAAACTTCTTGCAGTTTGTCGCAGATCCAACCATTGAGATTAATTAGACATGTTGGAAGAGCAAGCAATGCCTCAAGCTTCTCACTGTAGTCTATTGCAATGTTTCTGACATACCATATCACCTCCACTTGTGGAGGGGGTAATAAAGACTTATACAAGAGGACAAAAAAAGAGTCCAAATTTTTCATATTATACGTTGTCGAGATTTTTCCCTATTTGTGGCAGCCTTTAATAAGAACTTTTGGGAGGAGACACTTCTTCGAGTTCTACATTCTTTTTTACTTCTAAGTTCTAAATATATAAATATGGTATTAAAGTCATCCAAATTTTATCATAGATATTAAGAATATTAGCTAACTGAAATTTGTTAAAAAACTAAATAAATTCATATTGACAAGATTTGAAAACTTTGAGGAAGCCTGTTAAATAGCAGTAATTAAATATGGTTCTTCCAGACAAAAAAGTTCTCCGATTTCATTGGGCAGATATATTAGCTAAGTGCCACTCATATGGAGGCAGTGCAAAAATTTGGGTTGGCTTATTAATTTAGGAGCTCGAGTAAACTTCAAAATTGAATTTGCAAGATTATTCAGCATTTCTCTGTTTAGGACATATGGAACAACATAGCTTTAAAAGTTTGACCGAGTACATCACTAATTACAGATTCTTTTATGTTAACTTTCCTTCCAATCTGATTAAATACAAACTTAACAGACAATCAGAGAGGCGAATAGACTGCCTCTGCTCAAGCCTTTACACCAATTATATCACCTTCACACGACGATTTAAACTTTAACATGCTTACCCAGGTTCTGCTAGAATTCAAAGCTTTTTCAGGACTCCTCTTCAACAGTTTATCTTCAAAGTCCCCTATATGAACATGTATCCCAAAATACTAATCAGTTTTGTCATCTAGACCTATCTCTCTTAATCTTCATTCTTACTATGTAACCCACTCATTCATCTTTTATCCTATCTATTAGACAGATAAGTAGGTAACTCCACACCTTCATTTTGATCAAATCCCTTCATATGACAGGTCATATCAGTTTGTGTACACTCCACTATCTGTATATGGTATGTTGTATTAATCTCTCTGTCAGCTTCTTCATACCTATTACCATCTAGAGCATCCAACTGTCTTTCTCATCAATATTATAGTCTAAAATGAACAACGCTCTTAGACACGACAACGGATTTTTAATGTTTAAACATTATGTATGGCAAAACCCTGCCGATCTGTTTTTGGAAATCTCTAAATACCTTAAAAGATTCCTCGGCCATGTCTCAAACATTTGGTAAATGCTTTAACCAGTGTTGAAGTGGTCTTACCAACACCCCATAGCCCAAACGCCAACAATCAGTCAGCTGTCAACAATTTTCAGAAACTTGATGTCGTCCTCAATCCAAATGCCAAGAGACGGTTGATAATTATGATCTCATTTTATATATTTATGATCTCTTTGCTTTTGATAATTTTCATAACATAGAATCTACCAACTTAAAAGAAGCAAGAAGAACTGTGATATCGTTTTCAACACCACTCAAAAGATTAAGTCTGCAGAGAACAGTCCACGGAGGGGAGTTAACACTCCAATTTTAAAGCCTCAAATCCAACAATATAAACTAGGAATTCTCACAAACTGATATGGGATGGTTGGTTGAAGGTATAGAGTTGTTTAAAAGTTTTTGATACAGAAATTTGATTGCTATTTCAGAAGAAATTAATGAATAGACCAAAGTTTAGATAATGCTCCTCAAAGCAATTCCGATGAGTAATGCTTTAGGCCTGAACACTAATAATTATCATAAAATATCACTTTTTTTTTTTTATTGAATACCACCAAATATAATGTATCTAAGAAAACTTTTAACTTCAGCTATCTAGCCTCGCCTGCTCTGCCTCACCAGATAGACCAGCATGTAAGTAAAAAAGAAAAGCTAAGTGCAAGTCCCAGACCACTTTGAGATATCATTTAGAATTCCAGCATAATGCAATACGCACAACAAGCATTTTAAGAGGCTATGAAATGAAATAATATTATGCAAATACCTCAGATAGACATAAAGAAAAATAAGAGAACAGCATTTACTCAGAAGACATTTCTGTAACAGATCAGCCACAGAAAGAAGAAACTTGATAGAAGCGTTCTTCCACCCAGCAATGCAGAGTCTTTATTGCCTAGGCCCTTTTAATGATGTGTCATAAGCCCACATAAGAGTTCATAAGACACCATGCTGAAATGGCATAATCAATACAAAACAAGCTTTTTGAGCTATCATGTGAAACTGACATAATCACTAGAATAATTGGTATGTGGACTGTAGAAGATCTGAATGGCTTCTTCCAGTTGGAAAAGACATAAAAACATGCTAATGATAGGGATTCATTGAGGTGATCAATCAGATTTTTCTTACATGGAGATCTTTGATAAAATAAAAAGTTGATGGGCTAAGACAAGGTTCTCACCCCTCTATGTCAAGATAGCTGTTTTAAAGCAGGATGTAACTAATTTTCGGAGTTTGATACAATTTTGCAATGCCCCACCCTTTGGATCTTTACTAGGCCATCTCTCAAAACTGATACAATATAGACTTCTGGTTATAATTTCCATCGTTTCATTTTATCAATTTGTCCAGAGTATATTAGGCTTGTAATACCAATTTTGCTAACTTGCACACTCCAATCATAAACTAAAATATGTAATTATAGGATTTCTACGTAATTTGCATACCATATGTATTTTGCCAAAAAATTTGAGAGTTATTTGTTTTACAAATTTTACTCCATACCCAAAATGCCAGGAGATACCCATCATTGTTTCAGACCACAATCAAATTCTATTTGACAGCCTAATATTCCACAAACTTTTACAATGTTCCTACTCTACCGGATCTACTGATTTAAACAACCCAAATTTTTTTTTATTAAAAAAGTAGTTCTGTCTTCAAGTAAAGTTCTCAAGTATAAGTGTATATACAAAGAGTGGTCCATACAAAGGTTATAGGATGAAAGAAAAGGAAAAAAAAGAACATAACTAGATAATATAAAACCTCCTAAAAGTATATGGGAATAGGTACCGTGTTAGGAGGAAATTTTCTAGCGGACTGCCCGAGGAGCTGTTCTCAGGTCTGCAGAAGTAGATTAAGAGCTTTTATCGCAGGAATTTGATTGTTGCTGTGGAAAATCATAACTTTAGCTACTTTTTTTAAAAACAATTTCAACAGTTAGTATATAATTTATCTAAGACGGCATAACAGTTAGGTATCAAGGCAAGTCGCTGACTTTTTGGGTAGATTGTAGACTACATACTCCCAACAAATATATTTAACAACAAGTAACACGTGATATGGCGGGGTAAAGCAGAAAAGAAAACTACAGATAGATTCTAACCTCAAGGCCATTTCAACGAGAGAGAGAGAGACTTCCTTCTCATGAACCTTCTTTGGCATGTGCTATTATTTGGGCTTAAGAAAAACGTAGCATACATTGGATGTATCTTAGATCTTCCATCTTATAGATTACACTTCACATAAATTAGCATCAATAAACGTTGTCTATCAATAGAGTTCATTCAAACATCAACAAATCAGCATCATAAACATAACTTTGGTCAAGATCTGATTAGATCTCCATTGAATCTTATCAATTCCAACACAGTTGATTTCAACGTTAAAAGAGACGTCTAAAGCTCATTGAAACATCACAAAAGTTCCTTAGATACCAATAGAGCTCATTCAAGCACCAAGATACCAATAGAGCTCATTCAAGCACCAATAAAGCTCAGCCAAGCACTAATGAAGCTAGACCTAGGGCCAATATCTACAACTTCAGTTAACACTGATACAACTCATCAAAAGATAACCACATTACAACTTGTCCAAACACCTATACAACTTGGCCAAGCACCAACACAGCTCGTTCAAACAAGGGTACAGCTCATCCAAACAGATACAGTCAGTTTGAACTCCTTTCAAACTCTTTTAGTGTCCAAAGAGACATTCCTCCAATCATTTGCCGTTGTTCTTTTTCGTTGTTGTTATTCTTCAGGGTCACTATGTAGCGCACCTAACAAACAGGGTCCGGCCAGCGCAGAACCTCGGTACGCACACACAAGCAAAGCCGAGCTACTCCTCACAAACAGGGTTCCAGCGCAGAACCTCAGTAATCCCTGTAATGCCCTCTGCCCCATTGGAGTTTTAGGCTAATACCCCCATTACAGCATTCCTAGGGAATTGTGAGGAGCCACCGCGAACCTAGTTCCCCCACACGCCATGTATACCTGGGGCTTCTCCCTCAATCGACTGCAAAACTCGGAGCTCTTTGCATTCTTCCAATAAGTGCCGAAATAGCGATGGACAGAAACATATCATGAACTTTTTCAGCACTGATATTTGGCCTCGACTGTTAGGAGAGATTAGTTTTTTGAGGATTCTTGAAACCTGCCCTCTTTAATTGCTCCCTCCTCCTCCTCTTTTTCTTTTCGTTCTTCTTGGCTTGCACTCCACTCCTCCCTCCATCTCTTTCCGTTCTTCTTGGCTTGCCCCCTCCCTCTCTCTTTCCGTTCTTCTTGGCTTGTACTCCACTCCACTCCACTCCACTCCTCCCTCTCCTATCTGTTCTTCTTGGCTTGCACTCCACTCCTCTGGACTGCAGCCCTCCCTTCGTCTCTCCTTCTCTTTGCCTTTCCTCTTTGGCCTTATTGTCGGTTGCGTCTTATATTTATCTTAGTTTTTTTCATTTCTTCGGTGCTTTCTGTCTGGCTCTCTTCCCTTTCACAACCTTACAACGAGAAATTTCCCGCAGAAATAGAAAGCCCGGAGGACCAGCATTTTAGGTCACAAACCCTAAATATTATAGGTAGGGCATCGTTGAAACTAACTTCCTCAGTTTACTCTTCGAAACTTTACCTAACCTTCTCAAATTCATTTATATTTGGAAAGTAAATAATATTTATAGAGATAAACTAACTTCCTCAGTTGAAACTTTACTTAACCTTCTCAAATTCATTTATATTTGGAAAGTAAATAATATTTATAGGGATAAACTAACTTCCTCAGTTTACTCTTAGAAACTTTACCTAACCTTCTCAAATTCATTTGTATTAGACAAGTAAATAATATTTATAGGGATAAAATTTTCATGGATTTTTAAGGTCAAAATGGATATTATTAAATTTTTCATACATATATATACATATCCATTATGGGATTGAATCTGGGTCACATCACCAATAATGCAAGTGGTACTGCAACCCTCCCTTCCTCCTTCTCTTTTCCTTTCCTCTTTGGCCTTATTGTCGGTTGCGTCTTATATTTATCTTAGTCTTTTTCATTTCTTCGGTGCTTTCTGTCTGGCTCTCTTCCCTTTCACAACCTTACAACGAGAAATTTCCAGCGCCGGAGGACCAGCATTTTAGGTCACAAACCCTAAATATTATAGGTAGGGTATCGTTGAAACTAACTTCCTCAGTTTACTCTTCGAAACTTTACCTATCCTTCTCAAATTCATTTATATTTGGAAAGTAAATAATATTTATAGAGATAAACTAACTTCCTCAGTTGAAACTTTACCAAAAGAGCAGGTAAACCCTCATATGGGATAAAATTTTCATGGATTCTTAAGATCAAAATGGATATTATTAAATTTTTCATACATACATATACATATCCGTCATGGGGATTGAATCTGGGTCATATCACCAATAATGCAAGTGGTGTCCTTACCAGTAAACCACATCACAAATTAGTATTGAAATATTTTAACAACAAACATTTGAGTTTTTTATATATATATATATTTTTTTGATGACCAACCTTCTATATACAATATGGGGAGAGATCTGAACTTGGGCATCTCCATAATTAAAGAGTTTTAACTACCTACTTGCTCTCCAACTCCTCTACATAGGCGAACAAAATTGATATGATTGAAGAAGAATAATTCTTAATGAGGAGGATGAGGAGGATCTAATGAAAACATTAGCCTGTTTTTATTTTGTTAAATAGGCAATAATGTATTTTTAGTTCTAAAATTAAAAGCATCAATATAAATGTGAAAAGCGACAATACAACAAGAAATTCAGGTGGAAAATATGAATTTGATGAAGACGAAACTTATGAGCACATATAAGTTGTAGTAAAAGGATTTGGTATTTAAAATTAATAAAATGAAAGATGATGAAGTGAAAAAAAGTTAAAAAAAAAAAAATTAGTGACATAAGTATCAAAAATATAAAATTAATTAATATAGAATTTGGATCAATATATCAAGTTAGTTATATTGTTAAGTTATTGTAAGGGAGGTTTAGTTTGATGTTTTAAGAGTATTTGTATATTGAGTTTGAGTGATTGAGATCAATAGTCTTTTGTACTCCTTTGCGTGTTGCACTTGATGACGGTGATTTGTTTCTTGTTTGTCTGTAGTTCTCCTTTATGCCACGTGTTGAACCAGACTGATGAAGACGGTGTGAACCTTCTGCATCTGACGGTCCCCATATCACGTCGGATTACCATTAACGAGACGGTGGGTGTTTTGGAAGCCTTCGCTAAGAGTTTGAACCATGCCAACTACGCTGACAGTTACTAAAAATCGTGATTATAACCAATTCATCTATGTAACAAAAAAAAATATTTTTTTGTACAAATTATTTGAAGTTCAAGTTTTAAGGTATAGATTTGCGATGGATGTTTAACTTTCTACTAGATTGTTCTAATTTCATTATAAACTAAAATCCATGGCAACTCAAAAAATATACATTGAAACCATTTAACCTTTGAGTAGAATATTGCATAAAAAGCATTTTAATATTTAATTAGTTAACACGTAAAGCACAATATTGAAACTATTTTGGAGGTTATATAGTTGTATAGGTAACTTCTATCCCACCTATCTTGTTTCAATTATGATTGTTGCCATTATAACCCTCAATGGTCTCGAAAAAACATGGTGACTAGTAGACAAATGGGCATGAGGTGGACCATTAGCCTCATAGGGACTCAAACCCTAGTTGAATGTTGGTAAACACAAGTTGCTTTCAATCAATGATTCCCATTTGATTGCATGATTGAAACTTTATCAAATAATGTTTAGAAGTAATAAGCAAGTTCTTATCTGGGAAGTAAGATATGGAAATAAAGTTGATTTTGGAATAAATATTTGGTTTGCAAGGGTTCTTTGAAATACTTATAACCAATTACAAAAGGTGTGAATATAATACAAGAATAAGAGAATATAAAATCCAATAATATTGGACAAAATTCTATTCACCATAATATTTTTTGCAAAAGAAAAAAAATATAAGGCTTTTAACGTTGGGAGGTCAAAAAAATTATGGGACATGAAATATTTGTTACTAATGAATTACAAAAAGGTCTGACATCTATTGTGCTCTTAATTTTGTTTCAACTTTTCTAGAGGTTATATAGTTGTATAGATAACTTCTATCCCACCTATCTTGTTTCAATTATGATTGTTGTCATTATAACCCTCAATGGTCTTGAATAAACATGGTGACTAGTAGACAAATGGGCATGAGGTGGACCATTAGCCCCATAGGGACTCAAGCCCTAGTTGAATGTTGGTAAACACAAGTTGCTTTCAATCAATGATTCCCATTTGATTGCATGATTGAAACTTTATCAAATAATGTTTAGAAGTAATAAGCAAGTTCTTACCTGGGAAGTAAGATATGGAAAGAAAGTTGATTTTGGAATAAATATTTGGTTTGCAAGGGTTCTTTGAAATACTTATAACCAATTACAAAAGGTGTGAATATAATACAAGAATAAGAGAATCTAAAATCCAATAATATTGGACAAAATTCTATTCACCATAAGATTTCTTGCAAAAGAAAAAAATATAAGGCTTTTAATGTTGGGAGGTCAAAAAATTTATGGGACATGAAATATTGTTACTATTGAATTACAAAAAGGTTTTACATCTATTGTGCTCGTAATTTTGTTTCAACAATTGGAAGAAAGGAGATTGCACCTCTTTGACCTATGGATTTGGGTCGACTCCCCATTATCCTTGCTAAATTAATCTAATCTAATTTAAGTATAGAAAATAAATGTATAAAAAATAAATGTTTGAAGGTTAGGGTGTCAAAGATTAAAGTAAATTCTTTAAAAGTAAAATACAACCGTAGTTGTAGCAAGGAGAATGTGATTAATCAACACATGAGAAAATTGAATAATAACAATGTAATGCAATACATATGAAATAGAAATAACAAGGAATGTAAATAGGAGAAAAGGGCATTGTCATAATTGTCACCAGATAATGGATAGATAAAAGAGCATCCCTAATTTGTGAAGCCCACCATTTGGGAGGGTGGTTGTAGCAAGTAAGATCACCTTTATCCAATGCCCAATTAGCTAAAGTATAATCAATCATATTCTATTCTTTGACCACATGATTGTATTCAACTTTCAAAGAGCCCATCTGGATTAATTAAATCTTCTCAGCAATTATTTTTATTCTCCAATGAACCTTATGATCCTTAGGATTCTTCAACAGATTAATCATGACTTGGGAGTTAGATTAAACCAACACTTTTTTCCATCCAACCTTAGCAGCCTCACAAAGGCCTCTAAGGATACCATACTCCTTAGAAAGGTTATTGGAAAGGATACCCAAATTTTTAGCAAAAGTGAAACCAAGTAACCATTTGAAAGTCTTCCAATTGCTCCTGCACTTGCTTTTCTATGGTTCCCCCTAGAGGCCCCATTTGTATTGAATTTTCTAAAATCCTTAGGAGGAGGCTACCAATTCCTTGTTCCATCCATCAATTGATTACTCACATTCCCTTTAAGTTGGTTGCCAATAGTAGACTAAATCTTCAATATTTGCATAACTTGATCCCATCGTTGATGGGAGTCCCGGGGGTGATTAAGGAGTTGTTGGACTAATTCAACTAAGTTGGTAATGGTATTTTGTCAAATGAAGAAAATATCCTTCCTTTTCTATTTGAAAATCTAATTATTTATTTTCTTCCAAATATTCCAAGGCAGGATGGTTGTTCTCATCCAAACTAATTGCCTAACAAAATGATCAACAGCTTCCTATTTAGGTCAATCCCTCCAAAGCTATTCAAGAGTAGAAAAATTGGACCATTATAAATTGAGTAAGATAGTCATTCTCCTCCATAGCGTAGAGGTTAAGGGACACTTAATAAAAATATGGCTATGAGTTTCCACATTCTTTCCACACATTTCACATCTAAACAGGCCATGAAAGCCACGTTTCATAAGTTTCTCACCAGTGAGCACCCTTCGATGCAATAAAATCCAAATAAAAAACCTCACCTTAAGCCAAATATTTTGAGCATACAATTGTATAAATATGTCATAGGATTGGTTGGGATTATTGTAGCATAAGGCTAAAAAACCTTGAGCAATAGTATACTCACCCTTAGTAGTGTTGTTCCATCCAAAAAAATACTTATCATGGGACCAAGAGAAAGATCTCATAGGAAGGGTGTGTTGGATATCTTTCCTTTACCTTTATGGAATTTGAGACAAGTCCCCAATAGGGATCTAATATCTACCAACCTCTAAATTACCAGTTTGGTATCGACAATAATTAGCTACCTTTATTCAATTAGCTTGGTGTAGTTTCTCCATCTAAGGCCTTCAATTAGAGAATTGAGTTATCAAAGGTTGGTGACCATCCTAAGAATCTGTCCAAAAATTTACCTGTTGACCATTATGAATGATCCAAAACAAATTCTTCTTTATCAAATCCTCACCTATCCTAAGAACTACCAAAATGGGAGAACCTCTAGTAGGCAATTGATAGCGAACAAGGTCTTTAGGACTTTTATTTTTAGCATATTTAGCACAAATATTATTGGCCCATAGGGCATTGGGGTTATTCAAAATCCTCCAATATAGTTTTGCAACTAAAGCCTTATTATTTTTATAGCAGATCAAAATCCTAACCCCCTTCATTTTTGGGAAGGCATAAAGGATCCCATTTCACAAAGGCCCATTTTCTTTTCTCCTTAGTACCACTCCAGAAGAACTGTTGATTGATTTGATTCAATTTTTGAAGAATTGCCTTTGGAATATTCAACATAGCAGAAATATAAATAGATACAACTTGAAGGACTAATTTTACTAGGGTAATTATACCCCCAGATGAAAGCCATCTATTGGTTCACTTTCCAATTTTCTTCTTTACTCTGTCCAACAACCAATTCCAATGTTTTTTTTGTCTTTGGATGTTGATAGGTATGCCTAAATAAGTGATCAAAAGGGAGACCTCATTATATCTTAATTAATCTATAACCATATATCTAGGAGAGAAATGAAATAAAATAACTTTCGATTTGTCTTCATTGATCAATTGCCCCGTAGCATTAGAGAAATAGTGAATGATTTGTTTAATAGTAGAGGCTTCCTTAATTGTAGCTTTACCTAACATAGTAGAGTCATCAAAAAAATGAAGATGAGATATATGCATGGATCCATGAGCAATGGTAACTCCCTCAAGGGTTCTATTTTCTCTATTTTTAGTCATAGTCCTACCCAAGCATTTAGCAAGATTGATGAATAACTAAGGGGAGAGGAGGTCACCCTGCCTAATACCTCTAGAAGTTGGGACTAACTATGAAGGGTAGCCATTGATAAGACTGAGTAGGAAACCAAAGAGATACATCCCATAATCCAATCTATCCAATCCTGAGAGAACCCAAATTGCCTCATAAGTTTGACAAAGAAGTTCCAATCCACTCTAGCATTGGATAGGTCTAAACGAATGAACATAAAAGGAGATTTATGTGCTTCCATGGAATGGATGGCTTCTTGAGCAAGAACTATTTCATCCATAATTTGTCGCCCTTCCACATAACCTCCTTGTTTAGGAGAAATAATCTTATGCAAAAGAGGTTTCAACCTCTCCGCCATGATCTTGGTAATAATTTTGAGAAGAGCATTATATAAAGTTATTGGTTTAAAAGTTGAGATATGTTTCACATCTTGAGCCTTTGGGACCAGAGCTATATAAGTTTTATTTATTACCTTCAAAATATATTTGGCCTTCCTGGCTTCTTCCACCACCTCTAAATCAACATGAAGAATATCCCAAAATTCTTGGTAAAATTTGATGGGAAAACCATCAGGTCCTAGGGTCTTCCCTTTTTGCATTTAAAAAATGACTTATTGAAGCTCGTTAATAGTAACTAGAGTAGTCAAAACAAATTTTCCCTCATAAGTGATAAGATTAGGGATAACTTGAAGGACATTCAGTGAATAGTTTAGGAAATTAACTGATTGTGATAGACTTCATGCCATCCCAAGTGTGGATAGAGTCTCTAGAATCTAATTTTAAGGAAGAAATAAAATTGTATGATCTATGGGCTAGAAGAGATTTATGGAAGAATTTAATGTTTTGATCTCCTTATTTGATCCATTGGATCCTAGAATTTTGCTTCCATAAAAGCTCTTCTCTTTTTCCCATTCCTCCAATTGCACTGTGTCTAATTTCATCTATACTTCTACTCTCAGTGAGTCCATTTAAATGGATTTGATCATTCAACTCTTCAAGCCGAGAAATCAGTTCTTATTTCTTCTGCCTAACGTCTTCAAACTCCTTCCAATTCTAAATCTTGATTTTGGCTTTGATGTATTGCAACCTTTTGGTGAAACAAAACATATTTGTTCCATATCGTGGTTTACCTTCCTTCCACCATTGCCACACTTAGGGTCTAAATGAACTATCTCTAAGCCACATTAACTAAAATCAAAAGGGTGAGAAACTAACCTTGGTTTTCCACTTTTCAACCATGACTGGCCAATGATCTAAATCAACATTGTTAAGAGTCTTCACCTTAGGAATGTGTCCATGGGTTAAGAAATTATCAAAGACCAAGAACATATCCAATATTTCCATGATACAAGTTGAGCCTTACCTTCTGCTAGACCAAGTAATGAGGCCATTATCTGGCTGGATTTCCATAAGGTGAAGGTTTGCAATATATTCACTCATGAGATTTGAGCTCTTGTCTAGATTCCTATTTCCCCCTCTTCTCATCCAAAGAGAGGATGGTATTGAAGTCTCCTCCGATCAAGACCCAAGCTTCAAGAAAATGGGAGATAATATAAGTTATATCCTTCCATTGTCTTTGCTTTTCCTCCAAAGTAATTGGAGCATAAACAATCAAGCATAGCATAATTTGGTTAGATTGTCTACTTTATGCAACCACAACCAAGAGATCCCAGATACCAATCATATGATAAATAATGATTTATTTTGGGTCCTAGAGGTAAGCAATGCTTCCAAAAGCTCCATGGGAGATAAAGGAAGCCACTTTTATAGTCGACCATATTTTACTTGCAATTCACTCCATTTCCTGTATAGACATTTTTTTTATTGAAGGAAAACCAAATGTGGTTGGTTTGTTTGAATCATTCTTCTAATTTCATTTTATTTTGAAAGAATCCATTTGAGTCCTCTAATATTCCAAGTGATTATCTTCATTAATAGCAGGGCTAAAGATCACATAAGGGCATTAATCTTGCCTTCCTTTATAACCTTTTCACCTTATTTTACCATATGTTGTTGATTAGTCTTGCAACCTGCATTTTTGTTAGTGTTCATATTCATTTTTTTAGAAAAGTCATTCCATTCCCACCTTAAATAGAAAGTATTGGGTGCTCTTTTGCATGGCGATGGTAACGTTCATTTTCCAAGAAGTGTTACCCTCTATTGCCATCTCTTGAGAATTAAAGCACCACCCATGCATGGCAAGGGAGAGGGTTTTCTTTTAATTTAATTAAGTCTCATTCCAATCATTAAGATCAATAATGAATTAAGCAATTCTAAGATATAACCAGTCTTTTATTCTATTAAGTTCTACTATGGTCTTAATTGATTTTATTTCTAAATTATAATGCCACCCAACTAACTAAAGTTTCTAAAGCATTAAAGTTAATATTTAGTTAGTTTAATAAATCAAAAGCAATAATATTATTAACTAATGATTCTAAAGTCCATTTTTTTACCCAAAGAAGTCACTTAAATAAAGGAGACATGGGAGCAATGGAGGAGCAAATGTAGAGCAGCAGAGGTCAGGGGGGTGTGTAGGATCGGAACAACGGAGGCTCTGTGGAGGCAGGTAGGACCAGTGTTCACGGGACAAATGAGGATCCAAAGGAAGGAACTGAGGCAAAGGACGATCGAGATTTGATCTTTGACCAAGTAGGCTCGGCCAAAGACCCTGAACCACCCGAAAAAGACCCTAATAAAGGGACCCAGCATGGGGTTGCGGGACCCAAAAAATCTTGGTCCTTTGCAAAAACCCTAAAAGGTTCGAGGACAAACTTTTTCAAAGATTTTCCTCCATTGGTGCCAGTAAAGAACAGTATCATCGCTCCTACGAACATCATGGATGGATTCCTGGCCAGGGAGAAGTTTTCGTTGGTTGGAAAGTTCTTGGGTGGAAGGCCCAACATTGAAACTATTAGGGCTTGGACATGGAACAAATGGAAAACGATG
Source organism: Wollemia nobilis (assembly GCA_028583015.1). Classification (NCBI taxonomy): domain Eukaryota; kingdom Viridiplantae; phylum Streptophyta; class Pinopsida; order Araucariales; family Araucariaceae; genus Wollemia; species Wollemia nobilis. Next base: position 16,865,228 of record JAQPPZ010015100.1, read on the forward strand.
GGAAATTTGGAGATAGTGGCCCTGTCCAAAGGGTTCTTCATAATAAGGTTTAAAAACAAGGAATATGCGAAGAGAATCCTGGTTGGAGGCCCGTGGTTCCTAGGCAGACGAAACCTCTATCTCAGAATATGGGGCGAAGACTTTGACTCTGATACATAAAATATTAACATGGCCCCCATTTGGGTTCGCTTACCTAACCTATCGGCTCAATTTGTCAATGAGTATTGGCTTCAAGGAATAGCGAAAACTATTGGCAAACTGGTGGCTATTGATCATGCCACCCTGGCAAGGACAAGTTTGACTCAGGTGAGGATCTACATTAATGCAAATCTAGAAATAGAGCTCCCAACCTTCGTCGAGTTGGAATATGGAAATTACTTAAGGAAGCAACCGATTGAATATGAAAATAAACCGGCCTTTTTGTATGGAGTGCAAAAACCAAGATCACCTTCCAAGCCAATGCCCAAAAGTGGTATCAAAGAAAGAAGGCCCGAAGAACCAGGACCGAGAGTGCCCAAAGGTAGATGGATCATCAAAAACCAAGGACCTAGGGCCACTCAAGAAAAAAGAGCTTTCAAGAAAGTTAGAACAAACCTTGAGCATCAAGTCCAAAATTGGGAAAAGGAGAAAGGAAAGCAACAAACCATCTAGGGAGACAAGGTAAGTCCAAAAACCCTAAGCTCCAACAAGTTTGAAGTATTAGCAGATAAGGATTCTAATGATGAAAATGAGGGAGATAATCAAATACAGATTGAATGGCCCGAAGTCCTAGAATCTCTGCCTAAAGCAGGGCCAACCTTAGTGTTGCCTCAAGACCTGACCAACCCTCAAGGTGTGGATTCGAACCCTTTTGTATAGGATGAACCTCGAGGGAGGTGAGTCTAGCATTGACATGATAGAATTCAAAATGACAATGGGGGGATCTAGTCCCATCCTGCAACAAATAGCTCCCCCTGAGTTTAGCCCAAAATAGACAAGAAGTTCAATGAAATCCTCAAATGACTTTGGGAGCAAGAAAAAGAGAGGAAGAATGTCCGAGGCAGATCATTATAAACTCAAGATCGATAATGAAATAGCAAATGGGAAATAGAGGACACTTCTACAGCAAGTTATCACAAGTCGGGATGATAGCTGACACAACAAATCTCTCCCACCTCAAGGAAGGGTGAGAGGTAAAAATAATAAGAAGCCTAAATGAATATCCTCTCATGGAATGTGAGAGGCCTTAATGGCCTAGTAAAACAAAATACGATTAAGTCATTAAGGAAAACAATTAATCTGACTATAATGTTACTTCAAGAGACAAAAATGGATGAAGGTCAGGCAATTTCTACGACCCCTAGCATATGGAAGCACGAGAGGATGGCTTTCAAGCAAGTGAGAGGCGCCTCTGGAGGACTAATGATGATGTGGGACCCCAAAAAAGTGGAAGGAAATGTGATCAAGGCTGAGGAGAGGGTCCTAAGAATTCTATTCCACGATCTAGATAACAATAGGTCATGGATCACCTCAAATGTTTATGCCCCTAATACTGCTAAGGAAAGAGAGTCTCTATGGGTTTACCTGACTCATTTGGGTGAAGCGTTTTGGGACATTCCTTGGGTGGTAGGGGGAGATTTTAATACTCCGCTATACCCGTCTGATAAAAAAGGAGGATCTAGGCTGCCTCTCATAAGTATGGAGGAGTTCAATTCGTTCGTCAACACAAATGAACTAATGGACGTCAAGTTAAAAGGAGCCAAGTTTACTTGGAGCAACTGACCAGTAGGGCAACATATTATTCAGGAGAGACTAGATAGGTTTTTTCTCTCGAAAGAGGCTCTCATGGCATTTGGAGAATCTTCCCTATTGTCTTTTCCCAATATCGCTTCTGACCATAGCCCCATCCTACTTGAGGTTCCCCAAAGCTCTTGCCTTAAGAAGCCCTTTCGGTTCGAGGCAATGTGGACCAAGCATAAGGACCTCAAGGAAAGAATCATTCAATGGTGGAAGATTGATGGTCATGGAAGCCCTTCCTTCAAGCTGGCCCATAAACTAAGGATGGTGAGAGATAACCTCAGAATTTGAAACAAATCAGTTTTCAGGAATCTGTTTGAAAAAAAGAAAGAGGTCAGTGATAGTGTGACTGTCATTGAAAGGAGCATTGAAAACGGTCAATATGATGAGGTAACCAAATCAGAAGAAAAAATTCTCTTGGATGAATTCCACAATATCTTGGCCTATGAGGAAATGTACTGGAGGCAAAAATCTAGAGCATTATGGCTCAAGTATGAGGATTCTAACTCTAAATTCTTCCATGTGACCACTCTGCAAAATAGGAGCATCAACAGAATACATGATCTGATCAAGGAAGATGGCTCCACAACTCAAGATGTCCAAGAAATCAAAAATGAAGTTGTACATTACTTCAACAATCTCCTGGGAGAAGAAGTGCAATTTCAGGCTAATGCAAAAGAATCCCTTTTACGTGCTATTCCTCAAACTATTGATAATGACATGAATAGGAAACTCACTGATCCTTTTTCATATGAGGAAATAAGAAAAGCTTTGTTCTCCATGGATCCAGATAAAGCACCTGGACCTGATGGTTTCTCTCCCCGCTTTTTCCAAACCTACAGGGACACGGTGGGGGCAAATGTTTTTTTGGCCATGAGGGAATTTCAATCTTCCAAACACATTCCTATAAGCTACAACTCCACATTTATAGCCTTTATCCCAAAGAAGTAGCTCCTAAAACTATGGTCGATTATAGACCTGTGAGCCTGTGCAATGTAACATACAAAATTCTCACCAAATTGATAACAAACATGATGAAAGATATTCTACCCCTTATCCTTGACCAATGTCAGGGAAGCTCAGTCTAAGGGAGATCTATCCTCGATGGGGTCATCATGGTTCATGAAGCCCTTCACTCTACAAATTAAACCAAGAAAGCGTCCTTTGATTTAAAACTGGATATGAACAAAGCTTTCGATCACATAAATTGGGAGTTTCTCATGCAGTGCTGATTAAATTTGGATTTAATCCCCAATGGGTAAATATCATTCGAGGATGTATCCATAATCCTTGGTTCTCTGTGTTAGTTAACAGATCCTCTGTAGGGTAATTTCAAAGTTGCAAGGGTCTAAGACAAGGGGATCCTATTAGCCCCATGCTATTCATCATTATGGTTGAAGCCCTAGGCAGAACCATCAAAGCAGCATGTTCAGATGGTCTCATATCTGGTATCAAAGTGTATCGCTCCAAATTTTTTGCATCCTTACCTTCCAGGCTATAGGATCCACGCCCGGAAGGGGGATGCGAGAAGGATGGGACAATACCTCGGACTGAGAGGCCCTTTGAAGGTCGCGCCTCTCGGGGGAGGGGTATAAGGGTGAATTTTTGACGGATGGTGGGTTCACCAGGAAACTTTGAGTGGCAGTTTCCACGCCTAGGTTGAGAATGGTTTTGGTGTGTTCATTTTATACTCGATCATTCATAATCCTAGGTTGGCCATAATGAATCTAAGCTATTCTATATGAAAATGCTGATTTATATGAATACAAAAAGCAGGAATGAATCCTAAATGTAAAGATTATACGAAATGAGAAAGAATGCACCTGATTTCGGATGTCTGATGAAGATTCTGAAGCTTGTAGGAGTCCAGATCATCCCGAATATGATAGGATCATCTGCAATTGTACAGAATCATCTCAGATCACAGGCGATCATCTAAGATCAGACAAGATCATCGTCGATCTGATGAATTCGTCAGACGAATTCGTCAAAAACCTGCAATCACAGAAATAGACACCAAAAAATGAAAATGCTACTGCTAGAATAATGCAAAATGATAGAAATGATAGTATAAATGCCTAACCGATAAATCTAGATAGCAAATTAAAGGAAATGCATTGTTTTAATAACTTATTTTAACTTTATCATGCATTTACGCTGAATGAGGTGAACTCCAGGATGCAGAATGAAAATAAATCAAACTAATGCATAGTAAAATAAAGAAGACAAATGAGGAATGCAAACTCAAGGCTCTGGTTGCCCCCAATCTGAACTGCAGTCGAGATCACCTCCAATCGTACGAGATCATCGCCGATCTATGACAGGATCATCCGAAATCATCTGGAATCGCCTACGACGATCCGAGCTTTCTCCAACTGAAGCACAGTGAAAACCTGCAATGAAAACTTAAAACTACGAGTGCAAACAATGGTGGATAGGACGTCTTGACACAACAAAACTAAATGGCAGGGAAAATCAATCAGGGAATCATGGGATCAGCCAACCAGGGGGATAAACTGAGAAAATCCTAGTTTATATAGGATTAGGGGGAGGTTAGGAGGTTGGGGATCATCCCAATCTGGGAGATCCTCAGCGGAGGAATCTCCAACTGCGTAGACACGCTTCTGCCCAAGTTGGAGAGGCTATTAAAACAGAAGCTAATTATGAAAATTTGGTTTTGGGACGAAATCGTCTGGACGTTCTGTTCTAGATGAATTCGTCCGATTCTGGGACGATTTCGTCTGATCGGCGACGATATCGTCCAACGGTCAAAACAACTCCTAAAAATGGCACGAAAAATGGGGTGAGCGGTTAACAGGCGATTTCGGGGTTAAAATTCAAATTTTTATCTTTTTACTAAGGGTTTAACTGTGCCAATTTTAGGGTGCTACATTTTGCCCCCTCTTTAGCAAATTTTTTGAAGAAAATGCGTTAAAGACGAGTTCTTCCCATTTTACGAGAAAGCAAAAATTTACTCAATTTTCTAGATGACGATTCTAGGTCGAATCGTACAACTGCTTACTATGGTGCCCCCTCCGTGTTTTTACCCAAATCGAACGTTTGAGGTAAAAGCGTGGAAAAGCAAAATTTTTAAAAATGTTGTTTTTTTTAAATAAAATTAAGAAAAATAGGGTAAAACCCTAATTCATTTTTACTGTTCATTTTCACTATTTTTAGAGCTCTACAGGAAAAATGGTAGAAACAGCGCACAGATCGACAGAGGTCCGACGCGGGTTGCGGGTAAGGATCTAAACCTAGTGAATTATGTTTTTAATTTGATTTGTGTAATTTTTTATTTAAATTTTGACTATTTTGGGGCATCGCGGCCATTTTTAGGCCGTCGACGACGTCGGGACGAAATCGTCCCAATTTCATCGAAATCGTCCCTAGATCGCCGATTTCATCTAGGGGCAAAATCGATGGAATAGGGGCGATCCCGTCCAACAAGGGGCGATCCCCAAGTTGCGAAATCGGAGATGATTTCATCCTACCAAGGACGATTTGACCCAATTTAGGATGATATCATCCAATGGTGGATGATATCATCATTGTTTTTAGAAGATTAAATTGATTTAACTGATTTTAATGATTATCTATTGATGATTTTTATTGTTTGATTGTTTATTTTGTAGAGGGGATTACTAAAAAGTCAAGAGTGGAAATACGGGGGACTCAGAGACGACGTAGCCACGCTCGACCAGGCAGAGCGAGACCGACTGACAGAGGTCAGACTACAACATGTGGCAGAGATGCCACAAATACCGATAGACATGGGGCTACTGACAACCCTAGCAGAGAGGTGGTATCCGAGGTCATCCTATTTTTGGTTACCGATAGGGGAGATGGCTCCCACTCTAGAGGACGTATGGAGGATCTTGAGGATCCCCATACAAGGGCGGTTTATGACTCCTACGGCCAATCAGGGCCATGCCATGATGCGCCTATGCGGAGATCCTAGCTTCACCCTGGAGAAGGGCGGGGTGAACATCGAGACATTACGATAGATGCCTGGGGCATCTCGATTGACTCAGGTTTTGGTAGGGGTAGTAGGTGGCTTGCTACTATGCCACCAGAGTGGATGCAGGTTACCCTAGCTACTCTCAGATGTGGTCTACGATATGAGAGACCACGACTATAGATTTTCTTGGGGCAGCTTTGTGCTATGCCGCTTGTATAGGATCCTGCACGAGGTCGTATACAAGGGAGGTCGATGTCTGGTTTTGACATCGCTGCTACAGGTTTGGTGCTGGGAGCACATTACGATGCGGAGGCCGGTAGGGCTTCCACTAACAAGGGTTGACCGGGAGAGACCCCAGGTTTTCTATTGGTGGCTCCAGAGAGGGTCACAACAGGTGGATAGATCTGTCGATGTCTCGAAGGTTGCTAGATGACCTCATCCCAGACCAGATCACCTAGAGGCCATGGAGAGAGCATCCAGGGTGGGGAGAGGATGGACAGGAGTTGGCTCGCATCAAGTGAGTCTTTTGGCTGAGGATGGAGCGGGGAGAGGTAGAGCTCCACCGCTATGACCGAGTTTTGTGATAGTTCGGTCTATAGTAGGGGATCCCTTCTCTCAGGGATTACGAGTACTCTCAAACTATTCGAGATAGTACTACACTGAGTGGGGCTCCAGATATGCAATGATTCTGGAGTCAAGATATGGATGATGCCCCCATTCAACCAGTGGATGGGGATGACATAGGGGTGGCAGATGGGTATGATGCCTGGTACGTAGGCATCCACCCTCCTCGGATGACGAGGGCATAGGGTCCGATGCACGCCATGGTGCGACGGATGGGGAGGCGATGCCAGGCTGCTATCGATGCAGTGAGGGGTCACGAGGGGAGGGAGCAGCGACGGTCTCCTCAGGAGAGACGTCGAAGAGTGCCATAGTCTCCAGAGAGACCACAGCAGGTAGAGAGGAGAGAGGAGGGACTCCCTTCTCAGTAGAGGGATAGGCCAGCATCACCCGATAAGGGCAAGGGTATCGAGGTGGGGGAGAGCAACGAGATGGTGGCTCTCCAGGCTGAGAATGCCCACCTACGAGCTCAGGTGTAGACTCTGTAGGATGAGGCTACATGGCTCAGGGCTCGGAGCGGAGGGGCGAGCATGCAGGAGTTGGCATGGTCTATTGCTCAGACCGCATTCTATCAGGGAGCATACTTCTAACTGGTTCCAGAGGGCCAGAGGTTACAGCTGCCAACCGACATTGCGGAGCCGATCAGGATGGGGTCATCGAGGACATCCTCATGATCGACGTCGAGGACCCGAGACATAGGACGGACCTCTATGGGGCCACCTCCTCCACCTCAAGGTGGGAGAGGAGATGAGGCCGAGAGCTCGAGGGCTTCTCGAGACTAGTTGCTATAGACTAGATTGTATATTTTTGAGAGGATTGAGTATGCCAGGGTATAGATTGTGGCATACCAATCCAGTTTTGATATGATGTACATATATTTTGATATATATATATATGATCTTTTTGTGATATGACTTGTCCACATGTTTTATGATGCTTCAATTTTGGATTTGTTGATTGATTATTCATGTAATTATGTCATTTGGAAATAGTATAATTTTATGTCATGTCAGTAAAATTTAAATGAAATAATCTGATGTAAACAAATTGGTTGTTTTGTGGTGATTTGATGAAAATAAAGGGACTTCTAACAATAATTTCAAAGGACATTGTCGTTGTTATAGACCATTTCATGGAGTCACCGCTCGCTAGGTCGTCAAGCTAATCCCAAGTATAGAAATATTGTTAAAAGTAAAAGAGTGCTTAAGAGACTGTCTTAAGACTTTGTGTTGTGATGATGAAAATGATGATGGTGATGATTTGTTTTCAGATTTTCATAAAAATATTATGCATGAAATATTAAAAATATGATTTTTGCTAGGCATAAAATTCCTAAGTGTGATAAAGTTTTGAACAATTCCTTAGGAATTATACCATGGTTGCAAAATGGAATGTTGACATAATGAAATGAAATAGAAAAATGTGTTCGTTCTTTTTAAAGCACAATTGTGTAACATAATGATATAAGCCATATGTTTTTATAAATAATAATGAATGGGAAATAAAATTAGAACAATGGTTTGCGCTAGGCATAGAATTATAGGTATAGACTTATACCATCATCGCGAAATCCAAAAAAATAATTTTATTGCATAATTGATTTTTGATTTTGAGATAAACAGAAAAAATATATAAACGTGACTTTATTGCTAGATTTGTGAATATGTTGTTGAAAGAAATTTTGGAATTTTTGAAAACAATGTATGTAATTGTTTGTATATGAAACAGATGTTCTTAAATAAGAAGATGAAATTATTCCAAAAAGAGTTGCAGAAATATTTTAAATTATCTCAAAGACAAAATGTAGATTTATAAGGAACCCTCATGTGCATATGTGAGTTCATTGCCGATCTTGATTTATCATAATGATACAAAATCTCTCAAATGCAAATGTGTGTGCAATTGTATTGTTCATTTACCAATTTTGAGCAAGATAATTTGATACAAGTAATTTGAATTAACCAAATGAATGTTCGTTGACCATGATTTATATGCATGTAACCGTACTAGACTACTATGTAAGTCGGGTCATCAAGAGCTAGCTGATCCATAAGCGGACATAGGTCTCATACAAAAGAAGGTCGCTAATGTGACAGACATATCACCACGCTAGGGATTACCCAAGGCCAAGCGGGTTGGGCACAAACCACCTGTTATGGGGCTTACCTCACAGTTTTTGAATAATTGAAAATTCCAGGGATTCAAGCTCATTCACCCTTCTTTTCTTTTTCAAGGGGTAGGGAAAGGGATTTTATTGCTTTTTGCTTTTTCTTTTCTCTTTTTCTCTTTTTTTTTTTTTGTATTTTTGCTTGGAACTGAGATAATGCTGAAATATTGCTGCGATGGTACAAAATAATATTTTTCTTTTTCTCATTTTCTTTGAATTTTCTTTTTCTTCCTATACTAGGGATACTTGCTCGGATTGGCTGTAGAGCAAGGGATTTTTATTCTGGGTAGGGGTGAGCTTGTCCTTTTGTCAATTCTCAAAGATTCTAGACCATGTGCATGATAGGATAGCAGGGGAAACTTTTCGCTCAAGAAACCACTTCTACTATGTAGCATCATATTGAATTTGCAATGAAATCATTTTAATGTAAAGAGATATACTTGGTTCAAGTAAATAACAAGATCAATTCTCTATGCTCAAAACTTTATTTAATTCAACTGTGGACTTTGATATAAGAGAGATTAATAATCATACCAAATAAAATCAAGATATTTATGCATGTGAGTGTGAAAGTGCGGGATTCCAAATAAATGCTAATTTATCCAAAATAATTGAAAATATAACTGCAATACTTCAAGAATTGACAGGTACGAAAATAAAAGATGTTTTTGAAGATTTTGATGTTTTTATATTTTGATTTTGATTGATGAATTGAGAAGATACACAATGTGATTGTTTTTGAAATTTTTATATGAATGACTAAAATGAAACAATATGCAAAATAACAATATATACAATGATGAAATGACCAGAATTTATGCATAATAGCGTTTAAGATGCATAATGTTCATAGGTTCTTTAAGATCTTTACCATCTAAGGTAGCTAATCGGTATGCTCCCGATCCAAATTTAGCAGTGATGATATACGGTCCAAGCCAATTGGGCTCGAATTTACCTTTAAGATCTTTAGTTGCATTAGTATTTTTTTTATTTTCTTTCAAGACAAGGTCACCGATCTCGAAGGATCGATGATGAACTTTCTTGAGGTATGCTCGCTTGAGCTTGTTCTGATAGGCTCGAAGATGTTCCAAAGCATTGATGCGCTTCTCATCTAGGAGTTCCAACTGACTAAATCTGCCAAACATGATATTCATCTCCTACTTCAGTATCTTGAAGTAGCAGAGCCAAAGAAGGAACTTCTAATTCAAAGGGAAAAACTGCTTCAACGCCATAAACCAAAACAAAAGGTGAAGTGCCTGTGGGGGTACGAACGCTAGTTCGATAAGCCCACAAAGCAGGATATAGTTGAATGTGCCAATCTTGACCAGATTTATTGACTAGTATTTTGAGGATTTTAATTAATGTTTTATTAGATGCTTCTGCTTGGCCATTACCCTGAGGATAATAGGGAGTGGACCAACGATGTTGAATTTTATATTTTTGACATAATTTTTTGACATCTTTATTTTTGAAACAAGTTCCATTATCTCGAGATGAGATTTGCAAGAATTTCAAACCTACAAATAATTTGATTAAAAATAAATTTGGAAACTTGGGTTCCAGTGCAAGAAGCTAAGGGCATAGCTTCAACCCACTTCGTGAAATACTCGATGGCGGTTATGATGAATTTGTGTCCATCAGATGACATAGGGTTGATTTTTCCAATGATGTCTAAGCCCCATTTTGAAAAGGGCCAAGGAGATGAAATAGCCTGTAGCTCTTGTGCAGGCGCATGGACAAGGTCAGCATGTTTTTGGCACTTGTCGCAATGGCGCACATAATCATGTGCATCATTTTCCATGGTAGGCCAAAAATATCCTATCCTAAGGAGTTTCTTAGCAATGGCGCTACCACTAAAATGTCCCCCACAAGATCCATCGTGGGCTTCACTCAAAGCTGATCTAGATTCTTCTAGATTCAAACATCTCAATAGGATACCTTCGAAAGATCTCCTATATAACGTATTGCCAATTATTACGAAGCGACTTGCTCGTCTACATAATAACCGATATTGGTTTCTATTAAAACCTTCAGGGAAGGTCCCATTTTGAAGAAAATTGAATATATCAATGTACCAAAGTTCAGGAGTAGTTTCGTTGATTAGAAACACATCCAAAGGTTCTAAGCATGATTTATTTGAAGTGGGTTCTTGGAGTCGATGAATAATGATGGTAGCATATTCATCCTCTAACTCCAAGGGTAAAAGAGATGCAACTATAGCCATAGCGTCAGCCGCACGATTGCTAGTTCGAGGAATAGCTTCCAAGGTAACTTGATCAAATAAAGATAATAATTGTAATACATATGCTTTATATGGGTGCAATTTATCATCTTTGGTCTGATAAACATCATTAATTTGATTTATGACAAGTTGAGAATCATCGAAAACTAATAGATTTTTAATTTTTAGTGCCAAGGCAGCTCGTAATCCAAGGATTAGAGCCTCATACTCAGTAGTGTTATTAGTACAAGCAAATGTTAATTTAAAGGATAGAGGGATAAGATGTTTCTATGGAGATATTAAAATAATACCTGCACCAGCCCCACTCATGCATCGAGCTCCATCAAAGTATAAGGACCATTGCTCTGAATGATCGGCCTCTAGTTTAAGGCATTCATCAGGAAACTCAATGATGAGGGGATGGGTAGACTCTAAGGGTGCAGCAGCTAATTGATCTCGCTATGATTTGACCCTTAACAAATTTTTGTCCTATAAACGTGAGTTCAAACTCGCTTAGGGCAAGAACCCACTTTGTTGTGTGACCAGATAAGTACGGTCGACTCATGAGATACCGCAAAGGATCGGATTTAGCAATAACATAGGTTTTCTGACTGAGCATATAATGGCATAATTTTTGTGTAGAAAATATGACTGCTAGACATAACTTCTCTAATGTTGTGTAACGGGTTTCATAACTGATTAATGTTCTGCTGATATAATAATTAGCACGTTCTTTCTTCTCATCATCAAGTTGAGCTAACATAGCTCCTAAGGCAAGATCTAAAGCAAAAATATACAAGATAAATGGGCGATCAGGTCTAGGTGGCGAAAGCATAGGTGGGTTAAGAAGATATTGTTTGAGGAGTTCAAATGCTTGCTGACATTCGTAGTCCCAATGGAAAAAGACATCCTTCTTAAGAAGCTTAAGAAAGGGTCCGGTTTTATCTGCTAGCTTATCGATGAAGCGACGGATAGCTTGAAGCTTACCTTGTAAACTTCGTAATTTTGATATATTTGTGGGTGCGGGCATATCAGTGATAGCCGCAATCTTGAGAGGGTCAATTTTGATGCCACGTAAAGAAACTATAACCCCCAATAATTTATCGGACTTAACTTCGAATATACATTTAGCTGGATTCAATCGGATAAGATATTCCCTTAACCGATTAAATACTTTTCTCAAATCATCTAAATGGTCATCTTCTTTAGTAGAACGAGCTATAATGTCATCTACATAATCATGTAGTATATCATGCATCATATCATGAAAGATATAAGTCATGGCTCGTTGATAGGTTGCACCTGCATTCTTTAAACCGAATGGCATCACTTTCCAACAAAAGGTTCCCCAAGGGGTAATAAAGGTTGTTTTAGCCTGATCTTCAGGAGCTATCCTGATCTGATTATAACCAAAAAATCCATCCATTAAGGATATCATTCCACTCCCAATAGTAAAATCAATGATCTGATCCATATTGGGAAGAGGAAAATCATCTTTAGGGCATGCAACATTAATATCTCTAAAGTCTATGCAAACCCTAACCTTGGTAGCTTCTTTCTTAGTTACTGGAACTACATTCGAGATCCATTCAAGCATAATCAATGGCTTGTATAAAAATAACATTTAAGAGTTTTTCTAACTCCCCTTTGACCAGTAAGGCCACTTTAGGATGCATTTTTCTAAGTTTTTGTTTAACAGGTTTAGCATCCGGATGGACTACTAGGTGATGCATAACTACAGAAGGGTCTAATCCTAGGCATATCTTCATATGTCCAAGCAAAGACATCTTCATATTCTTTAAGAAATGCAATATATTTATCCTATTTTTCTTGACTCAATTCTGATCCAATGTTGATTATGTGAGGATTACCCTCAGCTCCAATGTTAATTTTTATGACATTTTCTACTTCCATGTGTAGATTTTTCTCAAAATTAGGTGGGGCGGGTGAAACGCCCAATTCTTGTAATTCTTCCAAGGTTAGTTTGGATAATTCATCTTGAGGAGTCGTGGCCTCAAGCTGGGCTATACTAGGTATAGAGCCATCAAAATAAAATTCATGATGTAATAATTCCTCAACGGAGACATCATGGAAGATATCTCCCTCCAACTCATCGTCGGATTCGACGATCATCTCAGGGTAGGCTATAGATAGCATATTACATGTAAGTGGCTTATTCATTAAATGCAAAGCATCACGTTGATCTAAATAATCTTGGTAACACATGAGATGGTCATCATCCTCAAATGGGAAGGGCTGACCTTTACTAGGAAATAGGCCCACACCACATCGAGTAGGCCATGGTTCTACCTCAAAGGGTTCTTTCATACCATTTTGGAAAGGTCCCAAACCTTTCCCTTTATATCCCAATTTAAGCATTATAGATTTGGCTTTAATATACTCATTAGTAAAATAACATCGAGCATATCCATCATAATGAGTCTTGATGTTTCTGGGTATTCTACCCTAGTCATATCCCTTATAAATAAAAGCGCAACTCCCGACTTGGTAAATACTTCCCATAGGCTATGGGAGACCCAAGGTATGAGGAGATGGTGGCAAATTATTTAAGATAAGGGAATCTTGCATAGCAGCATTCGTTTGCTCTGATATAAGAATTTTAGATAAATCGGGTAAGAGCTCGTCAGTAAGAGCATAAGAGGTAGAAGGAACATTTCCTACATCTTCTGATGCGGAAACTATGCCTTTGGTGGATGTAGATGTTGTAGAGATGTCGATGGATGAGTCTATTATAGGGATAGAAGTGATAGGAGTAAAACAAGAAGCCTTGGTTGTGGGATTAGGATTTTTTTGAGGTCCTAATGTAGTTTGTTTAGAGGATGTTTGAGTTGTATGAAGGGGTGGAACTGATGTAGAAGGAGTAGATGGCATTGTGGGTGTGTGTTTCACATGTTTAGATGGATAATGAGAATTAGGATGTGTGGATGATAAAGCAGGGCAAAATTGAACTCCAACAGGTTCTGCCAAAGCACACATATCAAAGGGTCTAGGATCACCATGGATGGTAACCAACTGATTCTTAAATTCGAATTTAACACATTGATGTAAAGTTGAGGGAATGGCTCGCATTGCATTGATCCAAGGGTGACCCAAGAGTATATTGTATGATGCAGGGCAATGTACAATAAACACGGTCGTATCCAAGGTTCTCGGACCAACCTGCAATGGAATGGTAATAACTCCACATGTTTCTTGTGTTTCGTCATTGAAGGCTTTTATGATCATATCAGTTTCTTTTCATTTCATCACTTCTAAACCCAAATATTTGGTAGAAGTCAAAAGTGCAGATGTTTAAAGATGAACCATTATCAATCAAGACTCGTTTAACTGCTACATCTCCAATTAAGGCAGTAATATATAAGGGGTTATCCTTATGTAAACTATGTTGAGGTATGTCTCTATCCCGAAAGTCAATACAATCAACTTCACGAGTTATTATAGTATTAGCCATGGCTTCAAAGTTGAATGTCTTGTGGTACCATCATCCGGATTAATGTGAGCATTAATTCATCTCTATGTGTAGGAGAGGATCTTAAAAGGTCCAAAAGGGAAATTCTAGTCGTAATGTTTGATAGTTGCTCATTAATATTATAAGGAGGTTTAGGTTGCACATTAGGTGCCCGATTCCCTTTATTAGGAACTTTCAAAACAAATGGAGTTGATCCATCATTTTGCATTTGATCATGTTGAGAGTTTTGAGCCTGTTGTCTAGTAACAACTCCGATGGTACCCACAATATTATTCTACGGATGATGAATGGGTCTTGGTCTAGCATTTATGGCTTGCTCATTAGAAATTAATTGGTGAGACGATGGTCGAGTAGTGACTCTTCTTGGAAATGGTTCTTCTGGGACCATATGACTTGTGATAGGGAGAATAGGATCCGATTCATCTTCAGAGCTATTCGATTGATTTGAGGTGATTTCCATATCACTCTTAGTCTCATATTTTGTATCACTAAGATCAGGTGTCTGAATATTATGTAGAGGCCTGGTTGTAACTACGGATAAATTTGTGTCAAATATTTCCAAATCATGAATAGGTAAATGCCCACTAATAGTTCCTACATATCGGGTAGGAGGGGGAACATTATGATGTTCAATTTGATTAGTCACTTCCTTGCCATGCTTTGGTAAAGGATGTTGAAATATGTCCAATGACTGATTGGCATTCTGATTCTGGTTTTGAGGAATGTTCTTTTGAGTATTATTAGGAGGATTTTGCTTAGGTTGAAAGGCTTGCACCTCCATCTCATTGTTATCAATCAGGTCCTGTATTTTATGTTTTAATATTTTACAAGAGTTGGTAGTGTGTCCAGGTCCTCTATGGAAGTCACAATGTAAATCAGCTCTGTATCCGGGTATAGTTGGATCAGGTTCCTGGATAGTTGGTAATTGAATCAAACCTCGTTCTAATAATTGTGGGAGAATGGTTGATAAAGGTTGATTTAACCTAGTAAATTCTCGAGGAGGTTTATCGAGAGGTTTCAATATAAACTTCTCCGTTGTCTTCGCAACATTAATAGTAGCAATATTTCTACTATCAATGACTCCATCACCCACAACTTGTTTATTTTTATATTGATTTCTGGATGTTTTCTCATCATCTTTCTTTTTAAGCTGACCTCTCCTAATGAGAGCATCTTCCACTCTTCGGGCTAAGTCTATAGCCTGATCAAAGGTGGTCAAGGTAGCAGTTGACAATTCATAAGATAGTTGGTCTTGTAAATTATTAATAAAGATGTCCAACATCTCCCTATAAGGTAACACAAAGTGCAATTTTCCTATCAACCTGTCTCCACCTAGCTAGGAAATCGGCAAAACATTCATCTTTGTCTTGTTTTAAGTTGTACAAGTCTTTAATGGTCACATGCCTTTCGATGTAGGCACTAAATTGATGCACAAAAGACTCAACAGTTTCTTCAAAGTTCCTCAAAGAATTAGTGGGTAATTGATAATACCACTCTAATGCCATTCCTCCTAAACTTTTTGGGAACATTTTTAGCAATAATAAGTCATCATGCGATATATCATGACATGCTATCCTAAACATACGAAGATGCTCTATGGGATCTTTGGTTCCTTTATATATGGGCAAGACAGGCATAGGAAAATGTTTAGGATACAGTTGTGCTACAACTATAGGATCTAGAGGTTGACTACACATCTCTCGATAATTGTACGAGGGACGGTAGGGATCTATCTGATCCATGCGGGAAACTAACTCGTTTCACCATGGTTTCAAGATTACTAGTTTGTCCACTATATTGGTTTGGTGGGACATAGGTATGGGATTTATGAGTGTATGACGGTGTGACATAAGGATTAGATGCTATATTGCTATTATGCAAAGCATTGGTAGGAAGAGTATTATGAAGAGGATTTGTAGTAGTATTATGTTGTATTCCAGATTGTTGGTAATTGGTGTTTGGTTTTGTTTTGGGTTTTTGTTGATTTGAGGTATATTGCTCAATAGCTTGGCGAAATAGAGCAGTAAATGATGGTTTATTTTGTGCAGGAATGACCCTAGGCTTGCTAACATGCACTTTAGATGGTTGGGTAACTTGTTGTTGTTGCATGTTCTGGATTATAGCTGCCATATCCAAATTGGATGGTCCAGCTTGATCACTCTCTTGTTCAATAAAGGACAAGGGATTAGTGCGTGTGTGAAATACGTCTTCTAGAGTTGCTTGAGTGTCACTAATTCGATCCTTGTCCATATAGACTGCTCTATTAAGCACACCAATATTAGTATTAAGGAACTTCCAGAATTGTTCCATGTTTTCAAAAGTAACAGCTCCTCCCGGAGACATTTTAGGGGATGAGGATCCTTCCTCTCTATTTTCTTCTTGTTCATTTCTTACAGCAAGCTCTTCTTCTTGCTGATCTAGGATTTCTTCTTCCAGAACTTGATCTTCAGGAAGGACATCCAGGTTATTTAATGGTTTTCCTAACCAATCTTCTTCTTCTTCAGTTTTGTTTCCATTCCTAAGTCTAGGCATTGTGCTTAAACTTAGATTTCAGCAAATATATATAAAAAAAAAAATATATATATATATATATATATATGCGATAGGTTTGAGAGGTATATATTTTAATTATATACCTACTATAAAAAGGAAATGTTTTGATTTTTTGTTTCGTTTTTATATTGTTTTTGTGTTTTATAATATTATTATAAAGATAACAAATAGCATTCTAGTTGCAAAAGGAATAACAATAATAAAAGAATAACTTAGTTTTCTATAAATAATTTATGGATATCATTGATAGGATCAAGTTCATCAGGAGTCATGAAATGCTCCTCTTCAAATTGGAAATGGTTTTTCAAAAATTTGACAAAGTGTGCTATAGTAATATGATCTGCTTCATACTCGAACTTGTAGAAATAAATTTCATGGCAATATTCTCGATATAACACAACTCTAGGAACTCTATTCCATATTTTTCTATCCGTAAGAACGACTTCTTGATCCTCTATACGAGATAGAAACTTATGTACTACAACTGCATTCTCAAGGTATTCTTCAAAGGTGTACAATTCAGAAGACACAAGTGCTCTTTTATCTGCTAACCACCTATGGCAAGCTCTCTAAAGTTCATGATATAAGGTTACTTGATCAGGATCCAAGATTCTATCTAGGACAAACCTCTTGATTTGCCTAAGTTCGGTTGATCTAGATGAAATAATATCCAATCTCCTATCAAGTTCGTCCCATAAAGGTTGGACCCTATTCGTTTGAGGTACTCTAAGCACGTAAGTAATCTCTATGGCTGTTAATTGATTTTCAACATTAATGGTGACAACTCGTCTTTTATTATAATCTACCATCTAAATATGATATGCAACTTTAATTGTTTGTCTGATGATTCTAGATGTTACTTAATAATAATATTTTTTTTGGATTGTTTTCAAAAGGTTTTAGTTTCACGTCGGGTTCACCAAAATGTATCGCTCCAAATTTTTTGCATCCTTACCTTCAAGCTATAGGATCCGCGCCCGAAAGGGGGATGCGAGAAGGATGGGACAATACCTCGGACTGAGAGGCCCTTTGAAGGTCGCGCCTCTCGGGGGAGGGGTATAAGGGTGAATTTTCGACGGATGGTGGGTTCACCAAGAAACTTTGAGTGGTAGTTTCCACGCCTAGGTTGAGAATGGTTTTGGTGTGTTCATTTTATACTCGATCATTCATAATCCTAGGTTGGCCAGAATGAATCTAAGCTATTCTATATGAAAATGTTGATTTATATGAATACAAAAAGCAGGAATGAATCCTAAATGTAAATATTATACGAAATGAGAAAGAATGCACCTGATTTCGGATGTCTGATGAAGATTCTAAAGCTTGTAGGAGTCCAGATCATCCCGAATATGACAGGATCATCTGCAATTGTACAGAATCATCTCAGATCATAGGCGATCATCTGAGATCAGACAAGATCATCGTCGATCTGATGAATTCGTCAGACGAATTCGTTAGAAACCTGCAATCACAAAAATAGACACCAAAAAATGAAAATGCTACTGCTAGAATAATGCAAAATGATAGAAATGATAGTATAAATGCCTAACTGATAAATCTAGATAGCAAATTAAAGGAAATGCATTGTTTTAATAACTTATTTTAACTTTATCATGCATTTACGCTGAATGAGGTGAACTCCAGGATGCAGAATGAAAATAAATCAAACTAATGCATAGTAAAATAAAGAAGACAAATGAGGAATGCAAACTCAGGGCTCTGGTTGCCCCCAATCTGAACTGCAGTCGAGATCACCTCCAATCGTACGAGATCATCGCCGATCTACGACAGGATCATCCAAAATCATCTGGAATCGCCTGCGACGATCCGAGCTTTCTCCAACTGAAGCACAATGAAAACCTGCAATGAAAACTTAAAACTACGAGTGCAAACAATGGTGGATAGGACGTCTTGACACAACAAAACTAAATGGCAGGGAAAATCAATCAGGGAATCATGGGATCAGCCAACCAGGGGGATAAACTGAGAAAATCCTAGTTTATATAGGATTAGGGGGAGGTTAGGAGGTTGGGGATCATCCCAATCTGGGAGATCCTCAATGGAGGAATCTCCAACTACGCAGACACGCTTCTGCCCAAGTTGGAGAGGCTGTTAAAACAGAAGCTAATTATGAAAATTTGGTTTTGGGACGAAATCGTCTGGACGTTCTGTTCCAGACGAATTCGTCCGATCTGGGACGATTTCGTCTGATCGGCGATGATATCGTCCAACGGTCAAAACAACTCCTAAAAATGGCACGAAAAATGGGGTGAGCGGTTAACGAGCGGTTTCGGGGTTAAAATTCAAATTTTTATCTTTTTACTAAGGGTTTAACTACGCCAATTTTAGGGTGCTACACAAAGCAACTTCCCAAACACCAACAATTTGTGGATGATACGCTGATGCTCTCTCTTGCATCAGTGGCAGAAGCCAAAAGAATCAAACACATACTTACCCTGTATGAGGAGGTGGCCAGTCAAAAGGTCAATTTCACCAAAAGCAAAATATTCTTCCTCAACACTCCCATTTGGAGACAGATCAGGATTGCAGGGATCTTGGGATGTGCCATAGCTAATTTACTAACATCTTATTTTGGCTTACCTCTCTTCACTGGGGCTCCTTTGCGAGTTATGTGGGGCAATGTGGTGGAAAGAATCCAGAAGAGGTTAGCAGGATGGAAAGGTCACTTTTTATCCCAAGCAGGCAAAGCTACCCTGACTATGGCTTTGTTGCAAAGCATTCATGTCTACTTCCTATAAGTTTTCAAAGCCCCGACTCATGTCCTCCAAAATATTGAACAACTTCAAAAAAAAATTTGTGGTCAGGATCGGAAGGAAAGCACAGGATCCACCTAGTTGGGTGGGACAAAGTGTGCCTTCCCAAGGATGGGGGAGGCCTTGGCCTGAGGAGAGTTTCCCACCTGAATGCTGCCTTGCTAGCCAAACAAGCGTGGCATGTCCTATCAAGCCATGATAATGAGTGGATAGCCATTGTGAAAAGGAAATACCTACAAGGTTATGATTTTCTAAACACTCCTATTTCGATACGAGGATCAACGTTCTGGAAAGCAATTTTGGCAAGTAGGGATATTGTTAATAAGGTATGAGATGGATAGTTGGGAATGGCACTAGGATCATATTCTAGGAGGATAGATGGGCGAGGGAGGAGGCCCTTATAACAGACCCCAGGTTAGCAAGAATCAAGCATTTCATTGATGAAAATTTTGGACCCATGGTTGTAGACTTCCTAAGACAGGAGGGGAATCAACTGAGGTGGAAGTCTGTAAAGATGCAGGGATTGCAAGATGAATCTAAGGAACTTAAAGGTATGTTATATCAACAATTCATTCCTATGAATGTGGATGAGGATCATATGAGGTGGGCGGCGACTGAAAGTGGGGAATTCTCAGTGAAATCGATGTACAGATTGCTTCTCGACTATGAGGATCTGCCATTTCTTCCCAAAGCAATGTGGATTGACAAGTTGATCCCTAATATGGCTCACTTTGCCTGGGCTTCCATTCAAGGAAAAATCCTCACCATAGACAACATGATACGAAGAGGTATGACTTTGCCTAACAAATGTTATTTGTGCAGGAAAAGCTAGAAATCGATTCATCACATATTTCTAGAATGCCCTTGGTTGGTAGCCATCCTAAATGGGGTGTTCCAAACCTTTAACATCTCATGGGAAATTCCTGCCATGGTTCCTGAATTGTTCCATCAATGGTCGTCTCCCTTCATCAGTTTCGAGTTGAGGTTCCTATGGAAGATTTACCTCCATCACTATCTATGGTAGATCTGGTTGGAGAGAAACCATAGAGCCTTTAGAGCCCTTAATGACTCTATTCTTGACTTGATTTCTATCATTACCAAAATTTTAGCCTTTGCCAAAGAAAATTTTAGCATCCTTCCTTCGTCTCCCCAATCCATCCCTATGCATGAGAAAATCCTTGCTAAATCTCTTGATCTTTCCTTAGATGAGTCCATAGGAGTGTGCAAAACTCATCCAAGGGCAGAGTCTAGATGGATTGCCCCCCTACTAATTAGATTAAATTTAATTTTTATGGGGCTGCCAAGGACAACCCTGGAAAATCTAGAGTGGGAGGTGTGGTAAGAGACCACCAAGGACAGGTCATGCTGGCCTTTTTTGAAAACTTAGGGATCAAAACCAATAATGAGGTCGAAGCCAGAGCTCTGTGGAGAGGGTTGCATCTGCTCCATGAGGTTCAAGGTAATTGCTACATGGAAGGGGATTCCCTGAATATTGTCAACCTCCTCAATAACAAAAGAAAACCTCCTTGGAGGATAGAGGCCATGATCAATGAAGTAATGGTCCTTGCTGACGCGAGGGAAGATCTTGTCATCCAACATGTGTTCTGCGAAGCCAATAAATCAATGAACAAATTGGTGAACATCGGGGTCGAGGTTGACGGGCTGATCACGTGGACGAATGAGATTCTAGGTGATGTGGAAAATATCATCCAATTAGAAAGACTATGAGTGGAACAATGAGGCTATCGTGGTGGCAAGTCATGTGTACCTCGGGGATCACTATCGTGAGGAGGCAAAATACCCAAAGCAGAAGGCTTTTCTTATTGGTTGCGGTTAGGTTGGAATCGAATTGTGATCAACCCAAGGCCAGCTTGGAAACTTGTACTCACAAGTGGTAGGACTACGAGGTGGTGGTGGTATTCCCTAAAAAGGATAGTTATGTGAGGAGGGTGCACCATGAGGGAGGTGCAAGTTTCAAAACACATTGAGACATGGGCCAACCTTCCCCGATAGGAGTAGGGTCTTTGCGAGGGGTCTTGGGACTAATCTCCACATAAATACCAAGAAAATAGATCCTATCAGCGGGATCAAGGCTTACGACGGTATGATCCACATGATGATTTGGCATGATTATCAAGGCAAAGGTGCTTCACGAGTCATTTCTAGTTTTGGCATGGGTTTTAAGGACTTAGCAACGGGTGGATACGACAATCAAAGAAACCATCACCTTTTAATCATTCAATACTATAGTATTTTGAAGTAAACCATGAGTGGTGAGCTTTCATATAATTTAGAGAGTAATTTGACAGTTACCTTATCAAATATGATATACATTGAGCCCAACATGGTGGTCATGGAGCCTGTTGCACAGGCTATCCTAATTGATAGGCATTTTATCCAGTTTTTCAATCTATTTTTGAGCGCGAAAGATGAAATTACGTTGGTTGTGATGGAAACGTGGGAGGATGGTCACGTGGAGATCAATGGTCATGAATTTGTCATTGATTTTCAGCTACTGGTAGAAATTATCGGCTAGTCGATCAAGGGAAGGTTAATTCATCGACAAAAGCACCACTGGGAGGTGGAGCTCAAAGATTTTAAGGATAACCTAAAAATCTACAAGGAGGCAAAGAATGGCCTCACAAGGATGGACCTCTCGACTCCATGGAATGCAGTTATGAAGAATGTACTGGAATTCATCATAGCGAAGGACCCTGGTAAAAATTTACTCAGTTTCCATTACACCTTTGTCAAATTTTTCTAGGATGTTAACCTCATAAGCATTCCCCAATTTTTGATGAACTCCCTGAACCACACCATCACCTCTTCCCATAGAAAAAAAGGCTTTTCCATGCCCATGCATCAAGGCCTTCTCAAGGTCATTTACAAATATGTCCTTCTCCATGCTCCCCAACCTGTCCCTGCCCCTCCTTTTGAGGATCCCCCAACGGTTCATGGTGAAATTTTGAGGGGACATGAGAGCCCTGGTCTCCCAAAATCCTCCCCTATCCCGAATCATGAGGGCGAGTCTAGCGCTAATGGAGACCTGACAAGGAAAAGGCTAAGAATTTATGACCAACCCATTAGGTATTCCTTGAGGCTAAAAAACAAGCAAGTTCGGGGGAGCAGCAAAATCATGGAGATTACGTCTGAAGATGAGGGTCCTAACCCTACAATCATGGAATTGATAAGGTATGTCCTGAACACAATGACCAACATTAATCAGCAAATGCAAGAATTACAAGAGATTTTGACCAAATTTTTCTTCAACGAAGGATACCAAAGCAACGAGTCGGTGGTCTACAACCCGGAGACTGACGACCACGAAGAAGACAAAGATGAAAATCAGGAAGAGGAGGTCAAGGATGAGGACTAGGGTCTTTCTCCAATTGGCTTGTACTGTGGCTAGATGGTCTGCATTTTGTTTTGTTGTGTTGGTCATGGTAGTGGCTTTTTGTTTCCTACAAGATTATGGGTGATCTCCTGTGCAAAGTGTGGATGCTTGGGGTAGTTAGAGTCCTAATAGGACCTTTGTCTCTTTTTTTTAAGGGGGTTTTCGACTATGGTGGGTAGTATGGTCTGGTTATTTTTGTTTCTGGCTAAGCAGTAGCGTCAGGTTAGAGGACAAAGTTTCCTTAGTTTGGTTCATGGTGGGGTTCCTCAGCCAAGGGTTGATTTTTGTAAATCGGTTTTGGGTCAACCGTTAAAACCCGGTTTAATGATAGACTTAATTTACCAAAAAAAACTAATGATTCTAAAGTCTTAACGTTGCGAAATAATACTTAATAAAACTTTCACACCAAGAACCAACATATACTCTTGTAAACAATGTTTCACACCATTGTTTTATCCCTAAGTAGACAATCTCTTTTAAGATAGTCTAGTGCTATCGCAAACCTATTAAGGAGACTCATTGCACAAGCAAATTCTTGGTCCAATGGTGTGAACAAGAAAACAAGAAAAATGCAATGCATCTACATGAAGGGTAGTTTTCCTTGTTACCTTGAGCTGTCAATGAGCAAGTCATCATCATCATTTCTCAAAATATCTCTCATTGTAGGTGGTTTACCCATAGTTCCCACCAAAGAGAGAGTACCTAGTCCTACACCCACAAATACATCAACATTACCATATTCCATGCTCAAAAAATGTAATCATTCCATCATATAAACATCATAAAAGAAACTATGTCATTAAACATTCACACCAATACATAGTTCATTATCCATAAAGAGTTTTTCCAAGGAGGGTTGTTACATACTCCCCCTAGACTAAACATAGTCCTCTATATTTCCTACAAGTGAGTAAATAAGTGTTTATTCAAATAAAAAATGAAATTGATACCTCATTTCTTTAGCATTTTTCTATGTAACACAATTATCTGAATATTGGTCCTACTAGACCTTACATTGATCTAGGGTTTATTTTCTCAACATTTTAGAATGAAACCCTAGAATCTTAACGGGTCTCACATCAATGGTTGAGGGATGTTTCATATTCAATTTAGAAACATTCCACATGTGACTAGGATCAACAATATATTTTATAAGTAGGGATATGTGAAAAGTATCATGGATCTTTGATAGGTTGGGTGGCAAAATGAGCCTATAGGCTATTGGTCTAATCTTATCAATGATATCAAAGGACCCAACATGGTGAGGATCCAACTAGGTTGACTTGATGACACTTTTTAGGGTCTTACCCTTAAGAAAACCCTATCCTCCATAGATAATTTTATGATATTTTCAGATCAGCATAGTTGTTCTAGCGATCGACCAATTTCTTGAGCTTAAAGTCATATTGCTCTAAGCTGCTCCTCTACCTCTCTAACAGTGTTTAGTCCAATCATCACTTGATCCTTTAGATTATCCTATGATAGAGGAGTTCTACATTGTTTTCCATATAAGGCTTCAAACAGGGCCATCACCAATGATGCATGGTACCCATTATTATATGCAAATTCCACAAGATGCAAAAAGTATTTCCACTTTTACTTTTGGTCCATGCAATACATGCATAGCATATCCTCCAAAACTTGGTTTACCCTCTTGATATAACCATATATTTTAGGATGATATGTAGAACTAATATTTAGCTTAGTTCCCACTACATAGTGTCGGACCTACCAAAAATTTGATTTGAACCTAGAGTCCCTGTCAGATATGATCACCTTAGGAAATCCATGAAACCTAAAGATTTATTTGAAAAACTTATTTGCCACCATCGGTGCATCATCCTTGATGTTCCTCGATATGAAATGTGCAACCCTGGTCAACTTGTCAACCACTGTCAAGATCGTATTATGTTGGAACCTAGTCTTAGGTAGACCTACAACAAATTCCATAAAGATTATCTACCACTTTCGGATAGGTATCTCATATGGATATAATTTCTCGACTAGGTGCCGATGTTTTTTCTTCACCTTCTAGCATTCTAAATATCTTGTAATGAAACTAGTGATATCTAACTTTATTTCGACTCAATAAAATGTCTTTTTCATGTTTTCCTTCATTTTTTACCCTCCCATATGAGTAGAGTAGGGATAATTATGTACCTATTGCATAATCAATCTTCTTAGATCACCAGTTTTGGGTATAACTACCCTATATTTAAAGTATAAAATTCTATCCTTTATATTGAATTCCTTATTCTCTTCAGGATTTTCCTTGGTTTTATCCTAAATTTCTATGCAATATGGATCTTGTAGTTTCATTTCCTTGACCCTGCCCATCAAATCTATATGGTTTTGGGCCAATATTGTTATGTGTCTTCTCCTACTCAAAGCATTTGCAACCTTATTCTCCTTCTCTTTGATATACTCAATACCAAATTTATATTCAACTAAGAACTCTACCCATTTTCTTTGTCTTGCATTCAACATAGGTTGGGTTAAGCTATACCTCAAACTTTTATGGTTTGTCCTTAGATGAAATGTTCTATCCAAAAAATAATGTCTCCAAACCTTTAGGGCATGTACCACTACTACCAATTCTAGATCATGTATAACATAGTTTACCTCATGCTTCTTTAGGTTTTTGGACTCATAGCCCACTGTAGCCTCTTTCTATGATAATACCCCACCGAAACCTTCCAGGGAAGCATATGTACAAATTGTAAAATTTCCAAGAGGATCTGGTATCTTGAGAATCAGTGTTGTTGTTAACTTGCTTTTTAGAGCCTCAAATGCAGCCTCACACTTATTTGTCTATTTGAACTCTTTCCCTTTTTCTAAATATCAATGATTGAATAAGTAACCTTAGATTAATCTCTCACAAAACATCTATAGTTTCCAGTGAGTCCCATGAAACTCCTAACTTCTATCACATTTATTAGTGGAGGTGCACTTAATATAGCCTCAATTTTCTTTGGGTCCACAATAATTCCCTCTATTAAGATGATTTGTCTCAAACACTACACCTGTGAGGTATAAAACTCACATTTGGACAACTTTCCATATAGTTGGTTTTTCCTCGACACATCTAACATTAATCTTAAATGATAGTCATGTTCTTCTTTGGTGCGAGATCATATCAAGATATCATCTAAGAATACCAAGACAACCAATCTAGATACTTTTGGAACACACTATTCATAAAATTCATAGAAGTTTCTAGAGTGTTTGTCATCCCAAATGATAGTACTGTGAACTCATAGTGCCCATATCTAGTCTTAAAGGCTATCTTATAGATATCCTATTCTCAATTTCTTAATTAATGATACCCTGATCTTAAATCTATTTTTTTTAAAATACAGTGGTATCCTTTCGCTGATCGAATAGGTCGTCTATCCTTGGTAGAGGATACTTGTTCTTAATGGTTAGCATTCTATAATCTATACATAATATTAAGGAACCATCCTTCTTTTTAAAAAATAACACTAGAGAACCCTAAGGTGACACACTTGATTTGATTAGATATTTTTACAAAAAATATTGAATTTGTACCTTTAGTTCCTACAATGCAATTGGGTTTATTCTATAAGGTGTCCTAAAAATGAGTTAAGTGTTGGAAATTTGAGCATGTTGTGTTGTCATTGATGTCAAAAGGTTTAATGTCCTAAGTTGATGGAAATATTTATGATAATATTCTTCATGGTGGCACATGAGGTATAAGGCAGCAAGAAGAAAGGAATTCCTCTCCATGGTGTTTGAGAAAGAATTTATAAGTCTATTTGATATACCTTGATGGTAATTTTGCAAAGGTTAATACTTATTTATGGTGGAAAAAGTTTCTCCTTAAAGAAAAGGCCCAAAAGGATTTTTAATATTTAAATCCATAGGATTTAAATTATTATAATTAAATATAATATATTTTTTGAAGTGCCAAATATGATTTTCAAAGCATCGATGTTGAAGATTAATGCTATCGAAAGCATATTAATATTGCAAAGGTTGAGGGGTAAAAAGGTTGTTCGATCATCAATTAAATATAGCACCTTGTTCTTCATTCGATTCGCGATAGGGAAAGGTGTAAAATGTTCTTTTTTTAGATTTTAAGGCAGGTGGAAAATAAGGAGCATAGGATCCATATTCACATCCCATCTGGGCGAGTAGCCCAAATGACTGTGGTTGCAGCTCTAGAGCATAGTAGCTAACATGTCTCGTGTTTGAGATGCAACAGAGGTAGTGGAAGGTTTTAAATTGTGGTTTTTGTTTTGCATGACGAAAGGCATATTACAGGAAGGGAAGTGTCCCTTTTATTTTTTGTGGGTGGCTAGCCCACGTGGTGGCCTAGTCGCAGATAGGGCATGGGGCCAGCAGGCAGCGCGGGTTTGATTCTCAACGATAGGCAACAATAAAGTTTTTTTTAATTGATTTATGCCAAAGTCCAAAGTTTATAAGGTATGCGCTTAGCCTAGGGATTCATAAGGAGTTTTTGTGATGATTTTATTTTTGCAATAAGAGGGGTTATGAAATATTTTTATCTTGTGCAAGAATTAAGTGGAGTTGTTTGCTAGTGCTTTGGAGGAAATTTTTGAAGTGGTGATTTATTTATCTTTAGGAAATGCATTAATGACAAGTAGGAGATATAAGGTGTAAATGAAATATTTTGCTTATGCAAGCTTAGGAGTTATAAGGTGTAAAAAGTGGTTTGAATTTTATGTGTACCTCTTGCATCGTAATTTTTTTTTGTGGGGTTGTGTTGAATGTTAATGCATTTTTCTTGAGATCAAAAGAAGGGTCCTACAACATATTTTCAAAATTCATTGAGAACCTTATTGAAGGAAAATTCATTTTGAGATAGCATCTTGCTATCTAACCCTTGAAAGTGGCACAAAGATAATTAGTTGTTGTTGAGACAGGTTTTGAAGACATATCTCCATCAAAGCAAATAAAGAGGTATGGGCACATCATTCCTTGTTTAAAAGTGTTTTGTTGAAGTGAATGTTTTGAAACATAAGGTGGAGAGAAAATGATTGTTGGATAAGCATTGTTGGAAATATTTGAGCTAGGTTTTGAAATCTACATTGTGCATCCTTGTTGAAAGAAAGTAGAAACACCTATGCTAGGGTTTGTGAGCAAGTTGTGCTTCATTGGTTGAATGATTGTGTGAAACTCTTGAGCATTGGTTTTGAGTGATATTAAAATTGAATGTGCAAACATTAGAAATCAGATTTGTGAAATCAAGTGTGTGCATCAAGAAGATAGGTGTCATATGCTAGACTAGATCTATCTTTAAAAGAGCAAGTCTTTTGAGAAGGCTTGAGGACAGACTTGAGAAACTATATTGAGAAGGCTTGAGGACATATTTGAGAAAGTCTTTTGAGAAGACTTAAGGGCAAATTTGAGCAAGTCTTCGAGAAGGCTTGAGGGTAGGATTTAGCAAGTATTTTGAGAAAACATAAGGGCATATTTGAGTAAGTCTTTGAGAATGCTTGAAGGATTAATTCAGCAAGTCTTTGAGAAGGATTGAGGGTAGATTTGAGTAAGTATTTGAGAAGGCTTGAAGGTATATTTGAGCAAGTCTTTGAGAAAACTTAAGGGCATATTTGAGCAAGTCTTTGAGAAGGCTTGAAGGTAAATTTGAGCAAGTCTTTGAGAAGGCTTGAAGGAATATTTGAGCAAGACCTTGAGAAGGCTTGAGGACAGATTTGAGAGCATATTTGATCAAGCTTTGTGTTAAGGCTTAGGGACAAATTTATGAGCAGATTTTTGTATAGATTTGTGAGCAGATTTTGGTGTATATTTGTGAGCAGAGTTAGAGCAGATATATTCTAGAATTGGAATAGAATTTGGTGCAGATTTGAGATAGAGTTGATATTAGGCTTTGGAAGTGATAGAGCAAAGAGGAAAATAGTATCCAATGGATAAAGATCCATCAACCAAAGTAAGGGGAAAGAGTTATCCTATGGAGAGAGATCCACAAGCCAAAGAAGTGGGGGCAAAAGTCTTCTAGAAGATCACAACTAGAGTAGAGGTGATAGAGTTCTCCTATGGAAAGAGATCCATGAACCAGAGCAAGAGGAAAGAGTTCTCTTATGGAGAGAGATCCATGAACCAGAGCAAAGGGGATAGAGTTATCCTATGGAGAGAGATCCATGAACTAGAACATAGGGGATAGAGTTCTCCCATGGAGAGAGATCCACGAACCAGAATAGAGGGGATAGAGTTCTCTTGTGGAGAGAGATCCATGAACCAAAGCAAGGGGAAAGAGTTATCTTATGGAGATAGATCCATGAACTAGAGCAAAGGGGATAAAGTTATCCTATGGAGAGAGATCCATGAACTAAAATAGAGGGGATAGAGTTCTCTTGTGGAAAGAGATCCATGAACCAGAGTAAGGGGAAAGAGTTCTCTTATGGAGACAGATCCATTAACCAGAGCAAAAGGGATAAAGTTCTCCTATGGAGATATATCCACGAACCAAAATAGAGGGGATAGAGTTCTCTTATGGAGAGATATCCACAAACCAAAGCAAGGGAAAAAAGTTCTACTATGGCGTGTGATCTGTGAATTAGCTAGCAAGATAGAGTTATTTTGTGGAGAGAGATACATAAACCAGTTTAGGACATAGAGTTCTCCTAGATCAAGTTCCATGAACCAAAGAAAAGGGGAAAGAGTTCTCCTATGGAGAGAGATCCAAAAATCAGAGCATAGGGGATTGGTGTCTCCTTTGGATAGAGGTCCATAAAAATTGTAATAGGGAATTGATTCCCAAGAGATTTGTTGAGAAAATTTAGTAGAAATATTTTCTTCGTGGAGTAGCCCACATTGGGTGAACCACGTTAAATTTGTGTCTCTCTTGTGTGTAATGATTTGTGTATTGATTTGATTACTGCTATTGATATTGCCATTTATAATATTGGATTATATTGTTTGGGAAAGAAAAGTAAAAGTTGATCTCATACTGTTCACCCCCCTCTCAGTATAAACATGTGTTCTTCATTCAGCCCCAATCATTATCTCAAAAGAGAAGTCAAATTCCCATTGAGGGGGGTAGTCCTAGAATATCTTCAATAATTACATATTACAACTCATGGATAATTGGATGTTTATAGAATATTTTTGCATCCCCATTTTCTCCAGTCTTTACATTGCTACATAGGGCATACCACCTCTTTTAATGGCTTTCCTTAACTGCATAGCTAAAAGCAAGTGAGCTTGAAAATAACCTTACCCAATTTGAAATCTAACACTCTTCTTATCCTTGCCAACAGTCATTTCTAGTATTACTTGATGTTGAACCATTTGGTCTTGCAATGACCATACTAATGACATCAACTACCTCATTTTTCCTTGTAGTAGCTCGAGTAGGGAAATGTCATTGGTCATGCCCCCATTCGAGTGCTTTGTCTTTCCAATCTTCCCATTGGATCTCTTTGATTTTACCATTATTTTATGAATATTCATGAATCTTACATTCTTTTTTCCTGAGTCCTTCTTTCTTATAGGCTTTTATAGAGAACATATTACAATCTTCTTTTACATATCCAACTCTATATTTTTGGAGGATCTCAAAACTGGTACCATCCCTATCCATAAAAAGGGTTGGGTAAGTTATAATTATTCCTCAATTGTACTTACAATCAATTAGTTTCCTTTTCCCATGAACTAACTTAGACCATTATACATCTTTTGATAAATATCATAGCCACACTTGTCTACCCATAAGTTTTTATTTTTGATAGGATCATTATCGTTCACCTGAAAATGATCATGGCCACTCTTGCCTACTTGCAAGGTGATATTCCCCAATAAGAAACTATACTCTCTAAGACTTCTATTCCTTTTTTTGTTTGGTCTAGTTGATGTATGATACCTGAATCATCCCAGATCATGTTAAGGTCCCTAGTAGAGTAAGTTTTCCCAAAATAGCACATGAAGTCAAGGCTCATCCTAGGCACACTCCATGAAAGCTTCTAGCCCTATGACCTAGAGCTCTGATACCAACTATAACAACCCAAAACTACCAATCCAATTTTTTTAAAAGAGGAATGATTACAAGTAAAGGTTCACAGGGGAAAACCCTTCTTTCAATTTTTAGCATATAAGGCTTCACCACATTTGAGTTCCAAGAATGCATATGACACTCAATGGATAGGAGTGGCCAAATCCTATGTTTTTTTGTGGTTCACCTTACTAAACCTACACATTTAGAAGGATGCCAAAAGTGGGCCCCCCACCTTTCCCATGCCCTCATCAACATAGGACCATATGACCATGATGTATGAATTATCCTTTAAGGCCCATAAAACCTAAAGTAGGATGCCTATTCCCTTAATCTAAGTCCATCTAGGTAGGTTAATCTAGCGTAGAACCTTGGTTCTTAGTTACCACAACTCCGTGGGCTAAGTTTATTACCACTTTATTGGTAATGAACATGATCCTACTCTTAGTTACCTCATCTTCGTGGGCTAACTAAGGGATCACCACTATTATCTTGTGAATGGTTCTACAATACTTAGTTGGAGTACACCTAAGCCTTCTCATTCAAGGTGTAATGATTCACAAGAAACCTAACTATTATATCCACACAACTCCTTCTAGGTTCATGAGTCCCTAGCTATTACATTCTCACAACTCCTTCTAGGCTCATGGCTACCTAGGTATTGCATTCACACAACTCCTCCCAAGATTGGGCTTTAATTGACTTGACTTGGGTCCACAAGAGATTCTAACCACCCCAAGATAATATTATCTTAAATAATTCTTGCACTTTAAAACATAATTCTAAAGTAAAGCAACATACATCACATCATATCAAAACACTTTAGAACAAGTTATAATTCATTTAATCCAAAATACTATAATATATAAACAAGTATGCCTCTTAAGTAAAGCCATATTTGATTAATTCAAATGCTTGACATAAGTTTCAAAATGATGAATATATCATAAATTCTATAACATAAATAAGCAAGTATTTAACATAAATATGCATTGTTGCAATTGATAGAACTCAATACTAACTATCCAAATAAAAGATTGCTAAAATCACTTTAATATACAAAACCCAAGATATCATTAAAGCAACATAATCTTTTAGTTTGTACAATAATCAAGTTTACAAAACTCATTGAATAAAATAAACTTTTACATAGCCTTTATTTTTCCACATCATATAAATGTTTAAAGTACTATGAAGCCATCTACCAATTATCTTCAAGCCATCTATAAATCTGCAAACTTCTTCATGATAGGTAATCCACCCATAGCTGATAAGGAATACTTAGGGATCTGGACAACTCTAAATAAAATTTAACTTCATCATGACTTTTTATACTATGCAATCCACCATGCATAAAACTCAAATAAAAAGCAAGTTACAAAAAGAGAATCCCATACTTCTCTTTATAATGATCCCTTAACCTACAAAAGTCTCAGGAATAATTATAATAGTTTCTCTTTCAAAATCAACATACAATATTCCATCTATAAAAAGAATCTCATACTTCTCTTTATAATGATCCCTTAACCTACAAAACTCTCATGAATAATTATAATAGTTTATCTTTCAAAACTAGCATACGATAAATATTCAACATATATAAGAGAATCATATACTTTTTTTTTAATGATCCCTTAATTCACCTAGATCTCAGGAATCATTATAATGGTTTCTCTTTCAAAACCCAAAAGTAACCACTCATCAAAAACATTAAGAATAACAACTAATAAATTACTCTTAAGGTTCATTTCTCAAATCAAATAGCTCAAGACACTAATTCTTAAAAAGCTATACTAAAGCAAAATATTATTAAATTACCTTTTAACACAAGATATTATTAAGATAATTAAATAAAATATTATCCAAATACTTTATTAACAAGATATTACCATAGTAATTTATTAACAAAATTAAATCATAGTACTTTAATAAACAAGAAATTATTATCAAAGGCGCCCTAGTACGCTAAAGGTATCACAAACCTTAGGTCATAATAAAAAAACACACTTCCTTACAAAGCAATTAAACACACATGCGACTCATATAAAAACTTAAATATTATCAAAGGTTAAGGCCTCGACTTCAACCTGAGAAAGCCATGCTATATTGTGTCTGAGGAATTACCTATGCCTGTGTAAGAACATAAAGGTGCATCCATAAAGAGACAACAAAGACATTTTTCGAGGCATTGGCAATGGATGAAATCACCAAGCAAAGCAAAGAATGATCTCACAAGTAAAGCAAAGCAAAGTAGGAAATAATATTATAATATAAGCAAATAAATTTGTCAGTTCAATGCTTTCCATGGAGAAAGAAGGTAATGGTAGGCTTAAGAAAATCCAAACACACTCAAACCTGATTAAGGAAGACGTCGGCTAAGGAAAAAATACCATCAAGACAACGCTTCAACCAAAAATACGCAAGATAGCCAAGCTAAGGAAATTATGCCAAAGAGAGAGGCTATGAAAAAAATTATGGTTAACAAACAATCAACCAAAGAGGCATCAAATTCATGTATCATAATAAGTTAGATAAACCATGCACTAAGCATAAACACAAGCATAAAATCTCTAAACAAATCAAAGATAACACTTAAAAATCAAAACATATAGAGACTACCTGAAAATAAATATTGGTGAATGTTCCATTGACATGTTGCTCCTTTCCAAGGTTTTTGCCTCCCATTACAATGAAAATAAACCAACAAAAGCCCTCTTAGGACCACCTTATTAAAAGGAAAGTATTGGGCACTCTTTTGCATGGTGATGATAGCATTCATCTTCCAAGAAATGTTACCCTCTATTGCCATCTCTTGATAATTAAAGCATCACCCATGTGTGGTAAGGGAGAGGGATATAATTTTAATTTAATTAAGTCTTATTCCAATCATTAATAGCAATAATGAATTAAGCAATCCTAATATTTAACCAATATTTTATTAAATTAAGTTCTACTATGGTCTTAATTGATTTTTATTTCCAAATTATAATGCCACCTAGCTAACTAATGTTTCTAAAGCATTAAAGCCAATATTTAGTTAGCTTAATAAATCAGAAGCAATAATATTATCAACTAATGATTCTAAAGTATTAATGTTGCCAAATAATACTTAATAAAACTTACACACCAAGAACCAACATATACTCCTATAAACAATATTTTACACCATTGTTTTATTCCTAAGTAGGAAGTCTATTTTAAGATAGTCTAGTGATATCGCTAACCTATTAAGAAGACTCATTGCACAAGAAACTTCCTGATCTAATGGTGTGAAACATTGTTTATAGGAGTCCGGATAGATCTACAAGTATGTAGAGGTAGACATGTCCAAATTTTGGGTGTCTACAGATAAAAACAAGCAAAATGCAATGCATCTATATGAAGGGTAGTTTTTCTTGTTACCATGAGTTGTCAATGAGCAATTCATCATCATCATTTTCCAAAATATCTCTCATTGTAGGTGGTTTACCCATATTTCCCACTAGAGAGAGAGTACCTGGTCCTGCACCCACAAATACATTAGCAATACCATATTCCATGCTCAAAGAATGCAATCATTCCATCATATAGACATCATAAAGAAATTATGTCATTAAACATTCACACTAATACATGGTTCATTGTCTACAAAGAGTTTTTCCAAGGAGGGTTGTTACACTACCCATGTTAGAAATTTCTTGGATTAATCATTTTTCTAGTTCTTCCTCTTGCTCTTCATCATGAGCTTCTTGTTGACCAACTTCTTCATTATCACTCATGTATTCTATTTAAATGCCTCTATTTTAGGCAATTTCGATTATTTTAACATTTTAGATATGTTTACAAGTCGAGGTCCCCATGGTATTCCTCTTCCATGTTGTGCCATATTTTCTTCAACATGATTCACAAAATCTCAAGTATAAAACCTTCTTTGATACTAAAATGATGCAAACAGGCAAAGGGTATCCACCAAAGGATAACTTCTATAAGTAGCATAAATTACCAATACATTAGCACTTCATTGTCATAACATACTAGATGGTACTTATTTTATGGCATGTACTAGATGACACACACTAGACGATACTTCCCTAACGACATGCACTAGATAATACACATTACCCTAATGACATACACTTCCTTGAAAACATGTACTAGAGAGAAGCTTCTCTTTGATGGCAATTATATTTAGTCAAAAAATAACTTCCTCGATGGTAATATATCTTATCAAATAATAACTTCCCCTTGACGGAAAGATATCTTCTAGATGATATATTCCATTTGATGGTAGTTTATTCACCAAGGGCGACACATCATAACCTATCACTTCACCAGATAATGACTCCAATAGCAATATTTTAAAATAAAAACCAATCAAATTATACTACCAACTTGAGCAACATTAAAAAACAACACAAATATATTCTTTAAAGGAATATGGAAAATATTTTTTTATTATTATTGCAATTCATAATTACATCACCCAACATAGATGTATTCTGGTGCAGATCAATTAAATTGTTTACCATAGATAATTTCTTTCACTATTCATTGATCTCATTTCTCTTCCCTTTCTTATATCCTTTCTCCTCTCTTTATTCTCTTTCACTTATCAAACCCCTTTTAATTTAAAGGCTCAATAAACAATTACTTTCTAACTACCACCAAATGCTTTTATAACAACCATCAGAAGGTTGGCCTTCGAGTTTCTCATGTGAATGCTCTTGCGTCAATATGGGATGGAAATGGGTCCCACCTATATTACATCATGACCATATAATGATATTATAATAGTTTCATAAATATGCATGTATTGCTTAGCAAGATTCGAACCTAGGCTTCCTCCTTAAAAGTTGAGAAAGATATCTAATTGAGTTAATACCATTTGATTGAGCATATGCTTGTTGTGAAGGTTGACAAGAAAATTAGTTTCATATAGAGAAGTAGATGAATTAAATAAATAATTGATGATCTTAATCACTGAAATACTAATTTTTTATTTTCATAAGAGCTTCCTATTCTTCAAGCCTTGATTCTATATTCATGATATTTTTCAATATTCTTTATAAGTTGGATTTATTTTCATAATATCCTTGCCAAAATTTTATATCTAAAATTAGTTCACCTTTTGAATGTATTCTATAATATCTTGCCATGAATGTTACCTGTTATGATAGAGATGTGAAGAAAAACCATAAGCATACATTTTTAATCTTACTAACCACAAATATATTACAATATATAAGGATTAAATAAATTTTGAAGGAGGTTTTTATTACCTACAAATATTATTTATCCTGAAATGGGAGGCAACTATGCAAGGTCACGAATAATAACGATCGATCAACCTCCAAAGTCTTCATCCTTTTATTATGGAAATACTTCATCCAACCTATAATCTATATCTATGAAAAAAATTTACCCTATAAGATTTATTTCATCAATAAGGATATATCATATGTACTTCATTTATTTTTGGAAAGTTGCCAAAGTTTTCATTTTCAAAGATTGCATATTTTTTATTGGTATTCTTAATCATGTATATATAGTTCTTCCTTTTATATTGAAAGTTGCAACACTAGTGAGACATTGGATTCAAAGAGGAATTTTACCTTTAGTGCCTTTGATATATAATGCATGCCTGATACAATTGATAAGATATGATTTTCTAGTTCTAGCATTTGCTAAAATGAAAGGCAATATTTGATATTCAAAGGTTTCCCATTTGGTTGTGAAAGCTATTTTATGTTTTTCATAATATTTAACCTAATTTTTGGTTGTATCCATCCAATAGTTATAACATATATGGTCTAGTTACTCTCTATAATATTTTTTTTGTTATAAAATGGATAATTATCTTATAATGATACCCTATTCAAGTTTTAAAATCAATGCATAACCTGATATCATCATTTTATTTTGAAATGGAACCAAAGTAATACCTAATTAGAAATATAATCATTTTCTTTCTTTAGAGCCACTTCACTTTTGGGATTAATAGGCATTTGTTCTTATTGGAAGGGCTTTGCACTAGGTTCCTCTTTGTAATAATGCTTATATTATGCACCTAATTTATTAAAACTAACATCAAGTTTGAATAAGCTTTCCAACTCTATTAACCATTTTAGTTGTTGATTAGTCTTTAGTTGGATCAATACATCTTTTATATCATCTCCATATTCATTCTTATTTTTAGCATATTGAGCTTCTTTTATGAGAAATTCTATAATTTGCTTAAAATAATTAAAGACTTTCCAATGGTCAAAGTTATTAGGGACAATAATCCTAAATACTAATTCTATATCTTTTGATATATCACATATATTTGAAGTGGGATAAAAAATTGCCACCATTGAATCTAATTCATCTACTTTGGCATTCAACTCGTGATAGTTTTTGTTGATATCATATGTGCTAAAAATTTCAAGCAAGTCCCAAACTCTGTATTTGTATGATTTTAACTACATATTTTTAGTTACATGTTGTGAGTTGACTTGGTTTATAACCAGCCTAGAATTACCAAATATTTTAATGTTCTTGATCACCATATTTTTAGCTTTCCTTAAACCCATGCAAAGTGCTTCATTTTTAACCAAAATATTGGTGTAGTTGAATAGTAGCCTACAACCAAAAGTCATCTAAGTACCTTGTGGATCAACGAATTGGATACCAACAAAAACTTCATCTTTTGTTATTGCACCTTAAAAATGTATAGTCTATGTCTAATTAGATCCTTATGCTTGTTGGTTAGTCAATACCAAAATGTTGGTAGGTTTTACCAAGTTTTGTTTCTTTAAAATTTAGCTCTGAATCTTCATCATCCTGAAGCACATTGATGATCATTTCAATTTATGACATATTGTTTCCTTCAACAACTTCATCATCCACAAATTTAGGTAACTCATTCAAATTCACTTTGTCATCATCATAAATCTTGTTCAACAAGTAGTTATATGGCATATCATTTTCTATTCTAATCATCTTTCCATCCTAGGTTATCTTCACATGTGTGTAATCCATAGCTAAGTATCCATATAAAAATAATTTTAATGTTCATTCCCTTGAAAGCAACATCCCAAAATAAGGAGGAAGATCAACAACTATGACTTCTTGAATAACTACTACCTTAGGATGCTTTGCCACAATCATGATCAAGTCTTTGAAAACTCCTACAATGTTCAACCTAGTGCCATTGATTTGGATAGAAATTATGGTAGTTTTAATACAATAAATCCATTTGTTCACAAACAACCTTAGGCATTATTGTTGGCATGACCCGTAAATCTACTATTAAAATTCTCAACAAATAATTTCTTATTTTTAACATAACATAGAATGGTGGTGATTTAAATGTCTTTGGATTTGAGGCATTCAACTAACTATGTTGAGCTATTTATCTAAAGTATCTTCTACAATCATATTTTGTTGCTTTATTAGGCTAGGTTGTGTTTGTTTTTATTGCTCATTCTTGGTGTAACTTCTCTCTTGCTCTTTTAAGGTATTCTTGGAGTAAATATCTTTATCCTAGTAGAGCCAAGGCTTCTAGTATACTCATTTTGTTTTGTGTCTTTTATATCTCTTCCATGATATTGAACTTAATTTCAAAGGTATTACTTTCACTACATGATGTAAATTTTCTATATTTCTTTGTAGAGATAGTGTGTTCTTCATTGGTTATTGAAGGATATTTCATGTGATTTTAGCCTCTCTTTGTATTTGATCCTTTTATTTTGCACCTTGCTTATCCCTTTGTTTGTCCACCACGTTTATTTATTAAACTCTTTCTATTTTTTGGGTTCTTTCTATATTTATACCTATTTTCCCTTATCAACTTGTGTGCTAATATGTGATATTATAACTAGAGTCTGTTTAGCACTTATTTTTGCTTATTTTATTGCATAGTTGATATTGGCCCTTTATCATTGATATGTAATGGTTGACTTACCCTCCTTAATATTTTGGTTCCTATATTATGCATAGATTACTTCTTGGTTGGATCTTACTCTTTTGCCACCTTCCTTTTGCTTTTGGTTACAACACCTTGTTGGTTAGCACATACAACATTTTACTCAAGAGATAAAGCTTACCTTCTTTAATGATGCCAAAGTTAACAAAGACTACATTATTTGGGTTTGGTAAAGATGAAACCGCTTGTTATATTAGATCTAAATCTTGGTAAACCTTTGACTCATCATAGGTATTTGATATATTTCTTGCTTCATTTTCTACATTTGATTCATTATGGGTATCATCTTTCCCATAGTTGTGGCCTATTGAGCTTGGAATTGTTGGTCATAATAATTAGTTTGAGAATTCCTAATAGCCATGGCACAATCATTAGGATTATATCCATTTCATGGGAAGCACCATAAAGTATTGATCTCTAAATTAATAATCACCATATAATTTTGCACTTGGTTATTAGTTTTCATAGCATTTTATCTAGGGATTTGATCTTTGGTAAGATAGGGGGTCTTTCTTTGTTACCAATTATGTTATTATCATACACTATTTAGTTGTCACTACCACTTTCATGTGTTGTTTTTATGCACCATTATTCTCACTATATCCACCATTTCCTTCATATAGAGTTTACATTAATCGAGTATTTGAGAAATAAAATTCTTACTATTCTATGGGAGAGTAGGCAAAGCAGGTAATTAAGGCTCAAAAGAAATGGTTGAAGGTGTGTATTAACCTGGGAATGTCATAATGTATAGGGAAGGAGTATATTAGCATATAATTAGGTATTTGGGATAGGTAAAATGGTAGGAATGAACCCTATAGTTTGAATGTTTTGGGTAATATAAGTAGTGTAGGCCATAGGTGAGGCAAGGGATAGTTTTCCTACTCTAATTAGAACATCTACATGGACCACTTCTTTAAACAGTGTAGCTAAAATAACATGGTTAACATTACACACTGTTAGTGCTAAATCAAACTATAAATCCTTTATATAATATGACAAAGCCTATTATTGATTAGGTTGTACATTTTATGGAATTAAAAATAAAGTCTTCATAAATCTAGTGTTATAATTGTGAATATTTTCCTAACAATGACTTTGCATGGAATTTAACTAGAACAATACAAAATATCCATTACCAATATTTCTTAAACTTTACATAAATGTTTTGAAAATAAATGCTCAATTAGTAACCTAGTTGTCAGGTAATCCCATATACCATAAAGTGATTTTATCTCTTAATGAGTAGATAAGTAAGTGTATAAAGATATATTCTTCCTAGATGTGGTGAATCGACTTCGACATAAAGAGCATGTTTATATGGTCCATATATTTTGGTCTTGTTTCCATTGAAATTTGGTAAGGCTTTCATGGCAGCGATCAAGTGGAGGAATATGTCATTAGATTCAAGGGTCCTTGATAGGTCTAGTTTAAAAGTTTATTTTTAGGTCTAGGTGGTGGAGGTGTCTAATTGTACAAATATGGTTGACCAAAATGCATTAGATAACGATACATTGCACACCCTTGACGTAGATATGTATATGATTGGTGTGGGATATTTACTGGATAATTTATTATGGAAAGCCTTTAGGATATTTTTGTACACATAATATTGTGATAGAAAAGGAGGGTTTGAATTTTGCATAGGAAATGGATTTGAATAATCTAAGTTCTAATTAAGCAAGGCTTATAAATTTTATATAGGCAAACTATTTTGTATGCCTTATTGAAGGACATGATGATTGGAAGGTGGCATGTGTTGCTACAAATTTTGTAGTGGCTAGCTAGTTGGAGGTAAAATTTTATTTGGACCATTTTCCTTGAACTCCTTGCATCCGCATTTGACCAACCGAAACTTGTGAATTTTGAGTCATGTTATGAGTAAATATTGGGAGGTAAATTTTATTAAATGAGGTGGATTGGCTTAGGAGTAGAGTCACCACTTTGGAATTATTCAATTGGTGACTAGACATGGGTAAAATTTGAGTCAAAATGGTACTCATCGAAGGGTTATTTTGGACATATAAAACAAGTGGTTGACTTGCTTTGACTTAAGCATTGGAAGTTACCAAAAAATTATTATTCATATAATTAATCACATTAATTGAAGAGCTAAAACGATGTTGGAATTGGGATGAAGTTTGTGATAATTAGGGAATTCCTTATAAAGTATTGGTTTGAGTGATGGTTGGCCTAGTAGTGGCCCAAGCTTGATTTGGATATTCATTTTATTAGTAATTGGACTTTTTCTTTTCATGGAGTTGGATTAGGAATTGAATCAATTTCAAGCTTGTCATCTCGGTGTACCTACATGGCAATTTGTTCTTTTTTTTTCTCTTTGCATTCCTTCATTGGTAAAATATAAACTCAATTAGACAAAATTATTTGCTCGATCATTGTATATTTGAGTGTATTCATAAGATTGGTTCCTCATGCATACATACTTGCATAGACAAAGTTTCAAAAATAAAATATCCTAAAATTTTTAGTATGGAAGCAAATTGCTTTAAAAACTAAAGTTATAATTTTTTTTAGAAAAGAGAAGTCCAAATGAATCACTCTAGGTTCCCAAGAAAATATTTCCCTTATAGGACTTGAAATTTTGTTTGTCTTTTGGGCAATTTACTTATTGGATTTTGATTGAATTGCTTTCTTATTGTTGAGCAAATTGCTCCTTGAAAATTTGAAAAATTTATTATGTTTTGGGTGATTAGCTTCAAATAATGTGAATCACTCATATTTTAGAGGAAAACACTCTTTGAACAAAGACTTTGTAAAAATTCTTCAAAATTTGAAAAAACATTTTTTATCCTTGACAAAATACAATTTAGGGCCAAAATTGAAGAAAATCAACAATTCTTGATGTCTTTTGTTGCTACTCTATAAATAATTTTAAAATTTTTATTAGGTTCGTAATGGAGTCACCATTCACAAATCACTTCCAAAAATAAAAGATATCCAAAAATAGAGCTCAATAAGGGACTGAGCTTCATTTTATTATGGAAATCAAGCCCTTTGTCCCATTGGGTATGTCAAAAACATGTTGAATTGTTGAAAAGTCTAACTCTTCATCCACCCATAATTTAGTTTCAAAAAAATGAAAGAAATGAGAATGTATCTCTTTTGACTTTTAAATTTAGGTTGAATCCCAAATATCCTTGCCAAACCTAATCTAATCTAAGCTAAATATAGAAATTAAAATGCATGAAAGAAAATTTTGGAAGTTTAGGGTGCAAGAGATTGAAAGTAAAATACGGTTGTAATCATAGCAAGGAGAGTGTGTAATCAATCAAGACGAGAGAAAATCAAATAACAAAAATTCATATTGTGTGTATGAAATAAATTAATAAGGAATGCCAAGAGGATAAAAATGTAGTTCTAAAATCATCACATATTCTAAATCTAGGAGGATAGTTAATACTGATATAAAGCAAAATGTATTACCAATATCTTATTATTCCATAAGAAGAAAGAGTGGTTACAATGCGTTGTTCACAAAGTATATCTAAATACACCCTAAATAGGTTAGGAGCCTTCCAAAGTTCTTAGTGGTTCTACTAAATGAAAAAATATCGCTTTCAAAAGATCGTCCTCAAGATTTTTTTGCTCCTTGTTGGCTTCTACCTATTTATGAGAACTTTACTCTAATAAGGGAAGTTATTGAATTCTTCCTAAGAGTGCTTCACTCTTCTTTTTTTAGTGCTTTTATTGATTGGATCCAATCAAATCACTTAGAGCATATTACACCTCTAAACTTGACTTTGCAAAACTAGCTACTTAGAGGCTCCAATTGCTTGATTATTTGGTTTTGCAAGTCTTTAAAATATAGAGGACCCAATGTATTGAAAACATTACTATAGTATGACTACGAATAATAATAAATATCACTATGATGAATAATGAATGTATTTATGATTTATGGTAAAGCCTTGCTTTTGCATTATTTATATTGGTAACTTGGTAAGGATATAGTTTCTATACCTTATGATACTAATTATAATTTATTGAAAGGGATCATAGGTCCAAATTTGACCATCAATACAAAGTGATAAATAATATTGTGTTGATTATAATATGAATCCAAGAGAACTAATGTAAGAAAATTAAATTTTAAAGATAACTTCTATGTTTAATATCCTTGATGAGGACTACCATGGATAAGGGAAAACATAAGGAGTTATAAATCTATCATGAAGAAGATACAAATAGTATCTACATTCCATAATGGAAAAGAGACACATAATGGTAGGACTTTATCATTGATGAGGATCATTAAGGGGATTGACAAACTTGATGGCATGGTAAATATTGTCATGTATGAGGAACAATGATAATGGACTTGTTCACTAGATAAGGAAAATTAATGTTGGTCAAGTTGTGTGGTATGTGATAGGTATGGATTACTTGGAAGGACACCTGAATCCAACTAAGATGACTAAAGTTGGGCTAGTATGAAGTAAATATAAGATATATTGAATCCTCTTAAACCTTCCAAATGCAAAAGGGATAGTGAATGTTGAAATAGTAAGACTACTATAATGGTGCTAGAATATTATTGTCTTGGATTCTACAATGGATATTTATTAAGCATATGTAATTATTGATGTTTATATTGATTACATTTATTTTTGGTGAATTTCAAGAATGGTTTGATAATTATTAATTTATTTTGTCTTGATGACTAAGAAATAGTAATATGTTTGCTTGTATTCAAGAGTTACAAATTATATTATAGTTGCATTAATATCATTGAATATTTTTATTATACTCACTTCACTTGGGTGGGACAAAGCACTAAGAGGATACTGGAATTTTTTTTTAAATTATGGATGGTATGGTTTAAAGCTGGTCTAATGAGTCTTTTATGTCTATATAATGTTTATTTTATAGGTTTTATTTAACATTAGTTCTCTTGATTATAATTTAGGTTATTCATGAGATGATGACCCATTTGTACCCTTGTTCAGTTGATATAAATAACTTGGCCCATGAATCCAGTGATAATATGGAACATGTGATAATATTATAACTATATTGTGGAATATATATGTTTCTTTCATAGTGATAGTACTTTAGTGTACATGTGGTACTAGAAAGTATAATGATGCATAAATCAATTACATACTACTGCATCATGATACATCAAAAAGGATAAGTAATGGTGTATTATATTTGTAGGTATGATTATTAGGAATGGATGAGTAATGTATAAAAACTTGCTTAGATATCATTATAAATATGCTTATTAGTAAATTATACCGAGGAGTTATGCATGAATAATTTTCGTTGTTGTTTCACGTATAATTGACATATATTTGTTTATTATATTGCTATAAAAATATTGTGTGGTTTATATATTTTTAGGAAGATACAAATGATAAATTAAATGAATAGGACTTGAATTATATAATATTATTATTACATATGAAAAAGTGGAATGCTATCCAAAGATTAGGTCATTAGAGTTAAGGAAACAAAAACAATTTATGATTCATCTTTAAGTCTATAGGTTTAGTCATCATATCATCAAAAGACTTATCATTTTACTTGACAAATGCTTATCATTATCCTCATAAAATCAAGTAATGTGCTAATCCTTATAGTAGTTCTAACATGATCAATCTTGCTCAAATTTTCCCATAAGGTTTTCCAAAATATATTCTTTGTACCCTTCTTAGAGTCTTGAAAGAACTATTTGTCATCAATGTTTGAGGGTGTCAATTATATGGATTTTTTTGTACTTATATTTCTAAAGAGCACTTTTTAT
Organism: Wollemia nobilis; assembly: GCA_028583015.1. Lineage (NCBI taxonomy): Eukaryota > Viridiplantae > Streptophyta > Pinopsida > Araucariales > Araucariaceae > Wollemia > Wollemia nobilis. The sequence continues at coordinate 16,909,887 of JAQPPZ010015100.1, forward strand.
GGGGTCTATCCCTAATAACATCCCATAAAACTGATATTTAAAAAGGTTTGCATAGTATCTTCCCAATGATTATATTTTTCATCTAGAGGCTCAATATGAAACTTGAGATATATGATGTTTCAACCAAAAACTATAATATCTTATAGCAACTACATTAAAATTATTATACCACCATGAAGTGATGAAAATTTTAAAAAAGGATATCAAATATCTAATTATATGAACAAGATACAATCTCTAGAAATTGGAGTTTTAAATTGCAAATTTGGATCCAAAAATAATAATAATTCAAATTCGAAATAATGGAAATGATACAATTGAAAATGTCATTTGGATATTTTTGAGTTGTCATTATGGGAACCTCTATCATCAATTTTCCTCTTGTGATTCATAATACCCTTGGATAAATACCTTAACACATGTTGACTAATCAACTACTATGTGGTGATCATAAAATGGGTTGAATGATAATTGGTTTTTAAGTAGTGCCAAGTAGGTCAACTTGAATCAAACAATGGGGTATTTTATGTCCTTATTGATATTATAAATGGGATTCAACCACTTTGTTATTCATACTTATAATTATGCTATGATGTACAAGTTTGATATGAAATCCTAAGAGGGTTTCCAAACATGGTACATATTTTCAAATGCCAAAGTTACTTTACAAAAATGACTATAGACACCTTTGGCTTCCACAAAGTTGTTGGTTTGAGGCCCGAGGTACTCAAAAAATGTGAGGATCAGATTGCCATTGTGATCTCTAATGATCCATCCTACCCCAACATTGCCAGGATTTCCTTTGGAAGCCCCATTGAAATTCAGCTTGATCCACCCCTCCGAAGGAGGCATCCACTTAATATTAGCTCTAGGATTGGACCTTGGCTGACCTTGAGGATCCTCCTTAGGTATGCCAAGATATTTGAAAAGTACACATTCAAGAGCCTGGGAAGGGGCCATGGAGCAATGGATGAGTCATATGTTTTCAATAGCATAAGCAATGGATTTATAAGCCACAAATAGGGGGTTCCTGGAGGAGGATGAAAAGGTCATATTATTGTGCTCTAGCCAGATTTACCAAATGAAGTGATTGAGGTAGAAGGACCAGAGGGAGTGAAGCATAGGATTGCTACAGGGATTTGGCCACTGGGAGAAAAGGCCAATGATTTAATTGGGTTGGAACCACTAGATGTGGAAGGAATTGAGTAGGTGGCCAAGGGCAGTAGGGGAAAAAGTGTAGTTGGTGAAAATATGGTTAGTGGATTTCCAACCATAAAGGCATAAGTAGTAGCGGTTGGGGATCATGAACCCTATTTTGGAAAAAAAATTTATCATGAGGATCTTATTTTGGATAGCAATCCAAGAAAAGAAGCGTATTTTAGGGATGAGTTTCTTCTTCCAAACAGGGTTGAAAGAAATAGTTGAAACCTAGGCCTTCTCTTGGAGGGTGTAGGCTGATTTTACAGAGAAGGACCCTTTATCAGTTCCTCCCCAAATGGGCCTATCTTTAGCTTCTCCCATTGGAAGGGTGACTGCATTGAGAAAACTGGATAGGGTAGCAGCTTGATTAGGGAAGTTGGCCACATCAATGGTTCTCCATTTAGGGTCTTTGTTGTCACTGTTGATGAAGTTAGTGACATTGCTCCCCAATATGGTAATAGTGAAAGGTTTTAGGACCACTAGTGCTTTGTTTTCACTCAAAGGTTCCTCTTGAAGCCACCTATCATGCCAAAATTTGATGATGTTCCTGTTGTCTAGAATACATCTACTACCTTTTTAGATGAGGCTTCTGGTTTGGGTGATGGAATTCCAAAAAGCTGATCCATTTTGGGGCCCCTAATCATTTAAGAATTGGTGATTTTGCATATATTTATTCTTGACTATCTCGACCCAATATGCATTGTTGTTGGTGTAAATATTTCATGTATGCTTGGCTAGGAGAGCAAGATTCATTTGGGTGACTTTCCTGAGCCCAATGCCCCCTTGGTTTCTACTACGATAGACCAAGTTCCAAGCCACCAGGGGGATTCTTTTCTTGTCTTCACTCCTAGACCAAAGGAATCTCTTTTGGATTTTTTTGATCTTAGAACTCACAGATGTTGGGATCCTAAAGACAGATAGGAAGTAAACCAGGATTCTCTGAAGATAGGCCAAAGTAAGGGTGGCTTTGGCTGCGTGAGAGAGAAGGTGACCTTTCCAAGAGGCCAACTTTTTTTGAATTATTTCAATGACATTATTCCACATGGGAGTATTCAGGTTTCCTAAGAATAGGGGAAGCCCAAGGTAAGAAGTGGGGAGACCGGAGAGCCTCCGGGGAGCACCCAAGGATCCATGCTATTTTGATTTACCGGATATGGGGTGTGTTGATGAAAAATATTTTGCTTTTGAGGAGGTTGATCTTCTGACCTACAACATTCTCATAAATATGGAGGATGTTTTTAATGGCATTGGTTTAAGAAACTAAAGCAAAAGTGGAAAAAATTGTATCATCGACAAACTACTGGTGGGTACTAGGGTTAAGACCAATAGCAATTTTGATCTCAAAAATAAGACCTCTCATGTTGGCACTTGCAATGGACCTCCCTAACGCCTCAGCTTGGATGATGAATAGGATTGGGGATGTGGATCTACTTGTCTTAGATCTCTAGAACTTGGGAAGAAACCAATAGGGGATCCATTGACTAAGACAGATAACCAAGGAGAAGATATGCATCTTTTTATGAGGTTAACCCAAGCCTGGTGGAAGCCAAATTTGAGGAGGACATCAATGAGAAACTCCCAGCTAACCCTATAAAAGACCTTTTTCATGTCCAACTTCAAGAGGAAAGATGGTTTCTTGGCCAAGGTGGCAGAGTGTAGGGCCTCATGAATGGTTATCACTCCATCAGTTATGATCCTCCATTTAACAAAGCTGCCCTGGCAAGGATCAATGATAAGGGGGAGGATCTCCTTAAGCCTGTTAGCCAAGGGTTTGGTTAGGATATTGTATATAATATTGTAGAGGCTGATGGGGTGAAAGTCAGACAGAGCTTTACAAGCTGACACTTTGGGAACCAAGGAAATGGAGGTGGAGTTGATCCCTTGGGGAATGGCCTTGGAGGATTGGAGGTCTCTTACTACTGCACAAATTTCAAGGTCAATCAAATCCCAAAATACTTGGAAGAAGTGCGAAGAAAATCCATCTGGTTTGAAAGCCTTGTTAGGTTGCATAGAGAATATATCTCCTTTGATCTCTTCATGGGAGAGAGGGTTGATGAGAATTTTGTTAGTGGACGAGGAGATGGAGTGGAGGATATTTACCAAGAGGGTTTCTTTGGCCCGAGGGGAATCAAGAGAGGAGGTGCCAAGAAGGGACTGGAAGAAATTGATAGATTCGATCCTGATGTCAGAGATCTCATTTATGATCCTTCCATCACCACAGGTGAGCTCTGATATTTTGTTGGAGCTTTTGTTTCTCAAGGTAGACGCATGAAAGAATTTGGTATTTGAGTCACCATCCTCGAGCCAAAGAGCTCTCAATTTTTGCCTCTAGTATGTTTCTTCCCTGGCTAGGATGTTGTGAAACTCAGCTAGGAGCTTACTATCTTTGGCTCTGATGCTACTAGCTACTATCCTGGTTGCCTTGGATTTTTTGTTGTATGATTTCTAATTTCTCTTTGACTATCTGCTTGATTTTAAAAATATTTCCAAAGAAATATTTGTTTCCAGTCCTAAGATTTTATTTAATGAATCTAAGTTTTTGGTATAATTGCCTAGAAGGGGACCCCTTGAAGGGTTGTTGCCACCACTAAGAGACTTGGTTCTTAAAATCTGGGTGGTGGAACCACATCGCCTCAAAGCAAAAAGGGATCTTAAAAGAAGGAAATTTAATGGCTTCAAACAGAAGGGGACTGTGATCAGAGCCAATTTTAGGGAGGGATTTGAGGGTGGCATCCCCAAAAATAGGAATAGTCTCTCTTGAAAGTAGGACCCTGTCTAACTTGACCTGGATGAGATTATTTCTAGCTCTTCTATTACTCTAGGTGAAATTTACTCCCTTTAGTTGGACATCCATGAGTTTGTTTGCATCTATGAACTCCCTAGATTCCTCCATGCTTTTGGTAAGCGAGATGTTGCCTCCTTTCTTATCATATGGAAATAGGGGGCTATTTAAATATCCTACGAGGATCCAGGGGATGGTATTGAAAGAGTTTCTCATTTGACTTATGGAGTTCCATAGAAAGGCTCTTTCGATAGGGTTATTAGGAGCATACACATTGGTAAGGATCCATGTGTTGTTGGTTTTCCAGTGAAAAAGCATGTTTACGATCCTGTTTGAGGAGGACATCAGTCTTACTTCAACTTTAGTTGGATCCCACATGCATATCAACACTCCGAATGTTCCTTGGATGGGAATGAAGATGAATTCACTTTTATTCCATATTTCTTTGACAAATTTGGGGGAAGATATCTCATCTACTTTTGTGTCTTGCATGATGAAAATTGTAGGACTGTAATATTTTCTTAGGTTTGCAGCCAGACGTTTCTTGGGGGCACCATTAAGCTCTCTTACATTCCAAGTGAGAATCTTCATTTAAAACTTTTAAAGGGATTTTTTGCCTCCCTTCACATGCTGAGGGGGAGGTTTGGATTTTTTGGGTTTGTCTCTTATCAGGTTGAGAGAGTCAAAAAGTAAGGTGGCTTACAGACGACCTTCCTCTCTTTTTATCACTTTTATAATCAATGAGGGATTTTTTGCTTTGGGTATGCTTGGGACTGAATTTCTACGAGATGGACTGTGATGGGACAATAATTTCTTTGTATTCATATTCATAATGAAAGGATGTTGGTCTGAAAGCTTCCAGAGGGGGGTGGGATGGACCATATTTTTATGGGTACTAAGAAGGTATAATCTCAGTCAGATCAACTTGGAGAGGGTCAAACTGGATAAGGGGTCAAGGATCAGTCACTGGGGGGTCCATTTACCCTTAGAAAATAAGGTTAGATTCGATCGAGAAACATACATGATCTGTCTTTAGAGCTAGATGAGAATCAACAATTTTTTTCCCTTTGTCATTCAAAGAACCATCCCTCATTTGATAGCTTGAGACCTAGTTTACCTACGAAGATGAGCTATTATTTTTGGAAAAAGTTTGGGTATTCTTGGAATGATGATTCCTTGATGGTTGGGGATGGAACTGATTCTGGGATCTGGGAGGATCCCTCAAAAAGAATATGTCAAAATCCTCAGTTTCCTTTAGAGGTTTAGCTTTGAGAAGAGGGCACTGGTTTATGAGGTGGCCTTACATGTGGCACTAAATGTAGAATGTTGGCTTGTTTTCATATTCTAGAGGTTGATGCCATTTAAAGTATCTTGATATTTGATTTACAAATGTGGGTAGCTCAAAATCAATATTGACATTCATACAAATGTGGGCATGGACCATTCTGGAGCATGCTTTGGTCATAAAATCAATAGCCACCAGGTCACCTATAGTTTTAGCAATAGATCTTAGGATGTCCTCGTGCCTTATATGGAAATGCAGATCTGGGATGCAAACCCAAATGGGTGTAAAGTTAATACTTTGGATGTTGGGATTGAAATCCGTAGCCCACCTCTTGAGGAAGAGGCTCCTCCTGCCCAGGAACCAGGGTCCCTCCATTAGGATTCAACTTGCATCATCATGGTTGCATAGCCTTATGGCAAAACATCATCTAGAAAGGGCTACAATCTCAATGCTTCTTAAGGTTTTCCATTTGGAGAAGGCCCAACGCCTTATTGTATCCATATCCGACCATACCCCAATGAACTTACCTATTAGGGAATATGATTCCATTGAAATGTAGCTGGAGAAAACCTCTTATGGGATGACGATATCCATTACGATAGGAGTTATGTGGATATCTAAGGTTTTTAGAATGATCGGTCCATTGGAGATGACTTGGACATACAAAGGCCCACTAGGGCTCCTAGGATTTGGGTCCTTATTAAGAATGGGGCCCTCGACAGGCCTTTTGTTGGGAGGTTCCTTATCTTGAGGGCTCTCGAGGGACTTCCAAGGACAACCTGCTTCACCACTAGAAGCATATTCCTTACTTGGTCTAGGTATTTCGTTTACCGCTCCAGAAGGTCAGTTCCTGCCATCGCCATCGCTGCCCTCTACCTCTGCCATCCTCTCTCTCTCTCAAAAACACACCAATAATAATAAATATATACTTTTAATATCCATGGTGCTTCGACATATGGGACTACCCAAGTAAATGAGAATGTACAGTATCATGGTACTATATACAATTATTATTGTAACCCATGCAAATTTGAACTTATGTTAGAGAATAAGATAAGACTTCAACCCAAAAGTTGAAACCCTTATTAAATTAGAGATGTGGATTTAGCTATTGCTTTAGATTTAGAAAGCATATGAAGAATCCAATGTATATTATATTTCATGGCTTGGAAAGCACCTTAGACCTTATATATATATATATACTTCTTATATGCATCCAGTGTGGGGGTTAAACTCGGGTCTTGTTGGCCATTTTGTATTCATTGGGAAATTTTTGTTTAAGTCCTAAAATTCAATTTTTGTACGAAGCGATAGTATATATTTTAACTTTCATATGTAATACTTTGAATAAGTTTCGAAGAAAATTTGGCAAAAATCTTCATATATATTTATGTTCGCCCTTGAGGTGGGGCGAATGCCCCATTCACCCTTTCTTGGGGTGAATCTATTTTTAATGCATAAAGGTAAAATTATCTAAGCATAGAATCGTGTTCGCCCTTTCTTAGGGGTGAACGTGTCATTCACCCTTTTTAGGGGCGAACGCGCCTTGGAAATATTTGATGGCCTGCACACCCGAACATGACGTTCGCCCCTCCTATGGGTGAACCACCTAGTGATGATGGAAGATCACGTTCGCCCTTCCCTAGGGGTGAACGTGTCATTCACCCTTTAATTGGGTGAACATGTTTTTATCAAGATCGCATGCATTTGCTAAGCTACGAAGGGGTGAAGCTGATGTTAGGACGAAGACAAATTGGGTGAACAGGAATTTGGTCAAGATGTTGAATTTAGAATTTAATGAAGGGCGCCCTCAGTTACTCCATTTTGTGGATCACGAAGAGGAAGGCAAAGAGAAATGAGCTTTCATGATTTCCAATGTATCAGAAGTGATCCAAAGAATTTAATGTTTTCTCCTAACATGCGCACTTCCGTCCGAAGTTCAGATTTTTAGGAATTTGTTCCCCAGGTGAATGGATTTTCAAAGAATTCGAGGAGGATTTTGCTAGTTATGTCTTAGATCTCGGGACATTCTTCTCTCATATGTATTAAATGAAAGAGGTGAAAACCTCTATAAATACTAGGCAAATTTCATTGTAAAGGGGAGTTAGACATTTTGCGAGAGATTTCTTTAAGCTCTCTGCATTAATAGAAGGCATCAGACTTTTGAATTCGCGAGTGGTCTTGTGTGTGATTACTTTCTGTACATTGTGCTTCTATTTCCATTCGTCTATCTGGTTTGTTGTTGTATTTAAATTCTGTCATTGGATTTAAAGTTGCTAATGAGAAGGTGAATGTTGGAGTACCATTTTGATAGTTGCTATGGCAATATTATGAGCCTATTCTATTATGTTTGCTTTCATAAATGCTAATTTGTGCTTGGGTTTTTTCTTGCTAGTTAGTCTAACACCAGTCCTGCACTTCGGCCTATGGCCATATTTCCCATCTCTTTCTATTATTTCCAATTTCTTTCCTGCATCCCTAGTCTTTTACCATTTTAGGATTTAGTTCAGGAACCAACCCTCTCTAGAGATTGGCACGGAGGACATCTCTTTCCTCCGGCCTTTCAATGTTGGTCGTATCTAGGGTGCATAAACGTAGTGTTTATTGATTAGGCAGATATTTGACCAACAATTTTTGGCACGCCCGGTGGGACTTTCAAGGTTCCACTTTCAATAGCGCTAGGTTTGGTGTTCACCTTCCTGCTTGAGATTAGAACATCTGGCGACTCAATTTTTACCTAGAACTCCGTAAGCATGAGGATGACGAAAGTTGTTTCTCATGAATACAAGATCAAAAGCCAAGAATCCTGATAATCAGATTAGATTTTATGAACTAGACATTCAAAGGCTAGGAGAGCATCCTCAAATAGCCACTTTTCGATGGATGTCTTCACTTCCTCATATCCCATCCATACCATCCGTTTCATCTTCCCGGTTAGCTGGTGTGTTTTCTGCTCCTGTAAGTCCTGTAAGTACTACCACCAGTTTTCCTCAGCCTTCGCCTAGTACAACCACTAGCGCCCCATAGCCTACTCCCCATATTCCTGTTCACATGGCTCAGAATCCTCCACCACATCAACAATAGCTTCCAAGGTAGTTTTTGGCTTGGAATAGCTCAGGAGCACTGAATTTGCAGGCACAAAATCTCGTACCTCAAGCTGCTCTGAAGGCTTTACCCACATATGATGGTACTGGAAAAACTGCATATGAGCATATCCAAGACGTGGCCTCTCTTGCAACTATTCATGATATAACTGATGAGGATGTGATGATAAAACTTTTGGTTTTGTCATTAAGAGGGAAATTGTTGTATTGGTACCGATATTTGCAGTCTGGTACCATTACCTCGTGGGATCAATTGGCAGAATTGTTGATTAAGAATTTCCATGAGCAAGCTGATCCATATTCTCTGTTGCACCAGTTCACCTCGATTCAAAGACATCCGCAAGAGGAACTTGTAGATTTTAACGTTCGATTTGTGTGAAGTTGGTAGAGGGTTCCAGATGGTTTGTGGCCAACCCATGAGCAAGCAACATTTTATTATCTTCGAGCGCTCAGTACCGATATTGGTATGGCGGTGCGCTAGGCCAATGTGACCACATTCCCGGATCTCTATACACAAGCTCAAAAGGCCGAATCAGATTTGATTGTTGTAGGTAGGCTTCCTCCGAAGGCAATGATGCCTATTCTCCCTGATCTGCCACAATATCTTTACTCTAATGCATTTTTGTAGCCTATGCCATCGATGTATCCTATCCCTTCATGGAATTTGGGCTCCCCTCAAGTAGCTCCTATCCCTGTCCCACAGTCATCTGCTATGAGCTTCCCATAATTTCCCATTTTGTCAGTACCATCACAACCTTCATCCATTTCTTTTCCAACATTGCCAGTACCTCCAACCCCTTTACCCTTACCCATACCGCAAGCGCCCTTGCCATTGCCAGTGCCAACTCCATCACCCAATACAGATCCCCTCACGACCTTGTTACAAGAAGTAAAATCCAATAATGCGGCTTTGAGGATGATATCCAATGAGCTTACCACTGTGAGGAAGAAGCAAGCCGAGGCTGAGTTTCGATCAAGAAGGTTTCAGACTCCACCAATCACCCGAGAGCAAGCATCTACCAGTAGGGGACCCAAGAAAAACACCATGATGCAAGTAAATGATGAGGTTAATGTGTCCGAAAGGACATATTGGTGTTCTACATGTAATGATCCTCATGGTGAAGATACATGTATGGTGCATCTGAACTATGTTCAGACATTAGCAAAAAGTTCTTCGGGTGGGCAAGTTAATATGATTCGAGAAGTGGAGCATAATTGTATGGTGTCATCTCCAGAGCAAGTTTCAGTCCTCACTAGGTCTGGAAAGAGGCCAGTGACTATTGATCCTGTAGACTTGCAACCTTTGAAAGTACCTGCGGCTCCAAAAGTGCAGGAAGAGAAGCGGGCATCCCCGATAAAGATTCCTGATGCTGACAAGTCAAAAAATTCATCACCTAGGCAAGCACAAGATAAAGCGCAAGCTCAGCCTTCGACTTCGCAATGCATCGCCACTGCTCCAGTCCCTAGCGAGACAAAAGAGCAAGCTAAGGAAAGACTCAAGTATCCTTCATTGACAAAAAGGCAAAGAGTAGAGGCTACGCAACAGTATCGAGATAAGTATGAGCGGCCCCTAGAAGAAAAGGTCTCACCTACTCGTGGCTACAGTATCGTGGAAGAAATGAAGAAAATCCCAGCAAGGATTAGCTTGTATGATGCATTGCAATTACCTGGGTAGATTGATTTGTTGCAAGAATCTCTGAAGACCGCCAAAGACCAAAAGAAAGATCATTTGCAAATAGTCTTGGCTCAAGCGCTCCCCACTTTGGTGACAGGTAAAAATTGGCCTCCCCCATTTTACTTATCTTTGAGAATGGAAGGGTGGATCATGCATAATTGTATGATCGACTCTGGTGCTGCCACTACTGTCATGCCAAAGGCAGTATGCGAGGTAATGGGAATGGAGTATACGAGGAGTAGTCCAAGAGTATTACAGTTGGATGGTATGCCAGTTAAGACTATTGGAGTAATCAAGGACATTCCAATTGTGCTCCATAGCATGCCATAGATTACTGTCATCCAGGAAGTTGTGGTTGTTGATTTAGAGCCCTACTTTAGCATGTGCCTTTCAAGAGAATTCACAACTAAGTTGGGAGGTTATCTTTCCCTAGATTATTCACATTTGGAGATTCCATTCAAGGGTAGGTGAATTCGCATTCATAATGAGAAGCCCTCCCCTTTTCATATTGAAAAGATAGAGGAGGCAGAACAAGTCCCAGGTGCGGTGAACATGATGACCGAAGAATTGGAAGAGGTTGGTCTAGTTGAAGAAGCACCTGAGGAGCTTCGCTTGGAAGATGAGTTTCTGTTGACAGATTTCAATGCTATGATTGGAATGGATATTGGTTGTTATTCAATTCAGAAGATAGAGAAGTCCCAAGAGCAAGTCCTTGAGCCCCCAGAACCTATTTTGCATCAGTTATGGAAGTTGTTCTTTGATGGTGCTCGATGTAAGAATGGTGCGGGAGTAGGTGTTGTGTTGGTCTCCCCTGAAGGCATACAAAAAACTTACTCCTACAGATTGACCTGGAGCTGTACAAATAATGCAGCTGAATACGAAGCATTATGCCTTGGCTTGAAAAAGGCCAAAAAGTTGGGAATTGAACAACTGCAGATTTTTGGCGATTTCGAGCTTATAGTCAATCAAGTTACAAATAGATGTGTGTCAAAGCAACATTACTTGAAGGCTTATCGCAACAGAGTGTGGGATCTTTTGGAAGCATTTAAAGCTTTGAATATTCAGGTGATTCCTCGAGAACAAAATAGACATGCCGACATTTTAGCTTCCCTGGGCGCTAATTATTCTCCTGCTGAGCAAGTGGTCCGAAAGCCCAAGACGGTGAGGGTGATTTACAGACCTTCCATTCCAGATAAGGGCCTCTATTGGCAGGTGTTTGATAATGATGAGAAAATAGTGAATTTTTTGCTCAAAGAAGTTGCCAGCGTAGAAGATAGAATTCTTGTGGAGGAAGAAAAGGAAGGAATGATTCAGTTAAGGAATAATCATATTCCTAGAGGTTTGATTTCACTAGAAAGTTTATTTGATCAAAGTGATAGGGCTGATAAACATAGGATTAAGGTGGATGCCAAGGAATACAGAGAATTGCAGTTGGAGCCAGGAAAGATCATCAAGATTGGTACCGATTGCGAATCAGATGAGATTGAAGGCATTAGAAATTTGTGCTATGAATATCCAGATATTGTAGCATGGAGTTATCAGGACTTGAAAGGATATGACAAGAATGTGATTCAACACACTATTGAGCTACAAGGAGTTAAGCCTTTTCGGTAGAAGCAACGCCCTATTAATCCCAAGATCGAAGTCCTCATGAAAGTAGAGTTACTGAAGATGCTTGAGGTGAAGATCATTTACCCTATTAAGCATTCCACCTGGGTGGCAAACCTGGTTCCTGTAAGAAAGAAGAATGGGGACATACGTCTGTGCATTGATTTTTGAAATTTAAATCAGGCATCACTCAAGGACCATTATCCTCTACCTCAGATAGACCAGATTCTTCATGTTGTGGCTGGTGCTCAGAGATTTTCCTTGTTGGATGGCTTCTCCGGGTACAATCAAATTTGGGTTAAGGATGAAGATCAATACAAGATGATGTTTACAACTAAGTGGGGCACATTCGCTTACCAACGGATGCCCTTTGGACTTTCAAATGTCGGTGCTACTTTTCAGAGAGCCATGGACGTCGCCTTTGGTGAGTTGCTAAATAAAATCATTGTGATTTATCTTGATGATATGATGGTGTTTTCACATTGCAGAACAGATCATGTTTTCCATCTGAGGCAAATATTCGAGAAGTGTCGAGAATTTGGGATTTCCATAAATTCGAAGAAGTCAATTTTTGTGGTCAAGGAAGGGAAGTTGTTGGGCCATGTGATTTCACAGGAAGGATTGGCCATAGACCCTGCACGAGCCGAAGCGCTCATGAAATTGTTGTTACCAGCTAATAAGAAAGACTTGCAGTCCTTCTTTGGATAGATAAACTTCATTCGTAAGTTTATTGCCGATTTTGCCCAAGTCGTCAAGCCCATGACTGAGCTCTTGAAGAAGAATGTTGAGTTTAAGTGGATAGAAGCCAGGAAGCGAGCTTTTCAAGAAATCAAAGAGAGGATTACTCAAGCGCCAGTGTTGATCAACCCTGACTACTCCAAAGACTTTATACTTTATGCAGTAGGTGAGCAGGAGAGCTATGTTGTCATGCTAACACAAAAACAAGATGATGGTGAAGAAAAGCCTATCACTTTTCTAAGCCAGGTTATAGCACCACACCAGGAAAAGTACAATTTTATAGAGAAGCAGGTTTATGCAGTTATGAAAGCATTGAAGAAGTTTCACCACTTTGTTTCTCAGAGTAAGACTGTGGTTTACGTCATTCATCCTGACGTTCAAAATTTTATAATTCAAGGAGAACTGGGTGATAAGAGGGTCGGATGGGTCTCGAAGATCCAGGAGTATGATGTAGAGATCAAGCCGATGAAATTGGTTCGTGGGCGTGCTCTGTGTCAAGAGTTGGCCAAAAGCGTTGTTGTTGAGACAAGTCGTGAAGATGTGATTTGTGTGAATAGTGCGATAGGCGACAAAGAGTGGACCGAGGAACTCATTGAGTATTTTACTTTTGGAAGGTGTCCTAGCCGCCTTAACCCTTCACAACATCGAAGGTTCAGATTGTAGGCGCTCAGGTATGTACTGTTGCCCAATGGACTATATTATAAGAATATTGATGGTATACTCCTTAGATGTGTAAAATATTCTGAGAAGGGAAAAATTTTGGAAGAGTTCCATTTTGGGCTATCAGGAGGGCATTATGCAGGTAGACCTATGGCTCTAAAAATTATTTGGGCGGGGTATTATTGGCCCACTCTGTTCATCGATTCACACAAGATAAGCCAACAGTGTGACAGTTGTCAAAGATATGTGGGTCGAGTTAGAAAAGGAGCATCACCGCTGCATCCGATCCAGGTGGAAGCGCCCTTTCAACAGTGGGGTCTCGATTTTATAGGAGTTATTGATCTGCACTCCTCTATGGAACATAAATATATTTTGACCATGATAGACTACTTCACCAGATGGGTGGAAGCTATACCCACCAAGAAAGCAGATCAGGTGACTGTTATTTCTTTTATGGAAAGCCTCATCACCCATTTTGGTATACCGGATTCTTTAGTCACTGACAATGGTACTCCCTTCATTGGAGCCAAAATTATAGAATTCGCTAGCAGATATGGTATTTACTTGAAGACATCTTCCAATTATTACCCATAGGGGAATGGATTGGCTGAATCTACCAACAAAAATTTGCTTCGGATTTTGAAAAGAATAATGGGTGACAATAAGAGAAGTTGGCATTTGTTATTAAATCAGGCACTTTGGGCTGACCGCATTTTAGTGAAGAAGTCTATAAAAACTTCCCTGTATGCTTTGGTTTATGGGAAAGAAGTTGTTCTTCCTACCCATATTGAGCTTCCTGTGCTCCAAACATTGCAGATGTTCCAGGATGAAAACGAAGAAAATAATCCTATGGAGGCAAGACTGGTGCAGTTGTTACAACTAGAAGAAGAGAGAGAGTGAGCTTATCATATTTTCATAGAACATGCTGCAGAGATGAAGAAGTGGTTCGAGAAAAGAACAACTGATCGAAGCTTCCAGGTGGGCGATTTGGTATTAAAATGGAACGAAAAGAAATCAAAGCCAGGAAAACATCATAAATTTGATGCAATATGGGAAGGACCTTTTCGAATTTCTGTTGTCACCTCTTCTAATGCATTCCGACTTTGTGACATGGAAGGGTACGAGCTTCCTATTCCAGTGAATGGCCTTCATCTGAAGGCTTATATTTCATAATTTCAAATCGAAGGTAACACCCTGTATATATGTAAATATTTTTGTGTTTTAGACAATTCTGCATAGGTATAAATATGTTTCTGAATTAAAGAAAAGAGAAAAAATGATTGTTAAAATTTCGTTCACCCAAAAAATGGAACTCAAGATTGGCAAAGTGGTGATAGAGCTTCGCGTGCGCCTCTTGGAGGAGGCGAACGTCATGTTCACCTGTCTCTAGAGCGAACGCACTTTGATGATGTCATCAGGTGAAAGAAAAAAAAAAAGAGATTGTGCATGGCGCTTTCTAAAAAATATATTAAAAAAAATGGAAGAAAGATAAGAACAAAAGGGAAAAAGCATAGGAAATCTTGCTTTTGTTTTTTTTAGAAAAACTACTTTTAGAAAAGGGAGGCGCGCTATGAAGTTTTAAAACACATGCACCGCATGGAAAGGAGCACTTTCGCACGAAGACAAGAATCGCCCATGGATTCATAAGCGCGCGAAAGGTTTTTTCGAACAAGATATTCCCAAAAGCACGTTTGGAAAATTAATTCACCCCAAGGTTACGTGGCGATAATCGAAAGTAGTGGGCACCAAATTCAAGTAATGATTTTCAAACGTGGGAAGCATTCGGATTGAGCTTTTCAAGGCAACAGTCAGAATTGATGATTGAATAGCTAACGGCTGGGTTGGCTTTCCTAGCAAGCTTTTGGTGTTAGGGCACATTTTTCTATAAGATTACGTAGCACAGAGGGCACGATTTTTTAGGAGAATCGGTGAATCAGAGAAGAGGATTTTTATGCCTTGGAAAGGATGTTTGAGTAGTTTTTCGAAGAATATTTCTCTTCGAAGATGCACTTGCATTTAATTCTATAATTACTACAGCAGTTGATAGCGCCTCTATAAATTTTGGGAGGTAAAGGGCAAATTTTGTTTTTCCTTATTTTTAAAATTTTTGCTTCTTTGTATCCTACGTTTCGAAGTGCAGAGGAGTTTTCGAAAGTCTCGGAGTAGGAAATTGTAGAAGTGTCACAACTTTTTATCTAGCAAGATGGGCAGACATAGTAAAGAACCAAAAGAGGTACAGGAAGTTGTAGAAGCGAAGCCAACTAAGAAACGAGAAAGGAGTTCGAGGGCTAAGAAAGCTCGACAGAATGATTATGTTGACCTGGATCCCTATGAAGATAAAATGGCCAAAATTGGTGATTGTTTGATCATGCATAAGGGAGTTGACCGGTTGAGGCAAGAGGTCGAAGCTATAGTGAGTCAAGGGGTTTCCTACAATAGTTGGCTCACAATGCCTCATAATTCATAGCTTTCATGGTATCTTTGTTCGCCCGTGCACCCATGCCCCGAGCTTATTCAATTAATTGCACAATTTTATGACTCCTCTACTAGGGCCATCCAAAATTCCAGGCAAGAGATTCTATTTATGATTACACCGGATGAGGTCCGAGAGGCTTTTGCCTGTGGGGTGAGCACGTCAAGTTATGTAGTAAGCAAGAAAATTCATACGGATGAGCAAGAGGATAGGTATGTTTCCATAGTTACTATGAGATAATTCATGGAAACTCAGCTCATCAAGGAGCCACAGATGGGGCAGCTACCGAATTTTCCTAAACCTCTTTCAGAGTTCAAGTGCCAGGACATCTATTCCATGCTTGCCTGGATTGTTGGGTTACCCTCAGATGAAACGGTGCATAAATGGCAGGCAGCTATGGCTCAATGTATTTGCAAGGTGGAATTTTATTCTCCTGTTGCTATGAGGTAGGGTGGAAATCTGATTTATTTTGATTGGGCCAAATTTATTTCTCAAAGAATCAATTCGCAATTGCAAAAATTGCAAGAAGGAAAGTCCAGATCATTTCGGTACACTTCGCTACTGGTATGGTTCTTCTTCTTCCAGATGCAATGACATTTTTATTTTATTGTTGTTACGTAGACGGGAAAAAAGAATGAGCCCCTACCGGTTTATAAGTGGACTCAGGTGTTAACGAAGAAAGAGTCTGTCTACAACTTTAATAGCTGGTTTTTGGGCCCTGCCATTGAATTACTTTGTGGTAGTTGTGACCGAGTGTCGCATGACTTGAGAGATGTTGTTTCAGAGGAGAAGGGTGACGTATTTTTTCTCACTTAGGGCGTGGTTGTTCAAATTTTTGGATATACAGGTAAACCATTTTTGTTGCCTTATTTTGCTACTACGCATGTTTTTGCAATGGAAGTTGTGTGCCAGATGGATTATATCAATGACATATACGACTCTGGATGAGGAAAAAGGACAACTTGTACTATACCTTTTAAGTTCAAAAGTATAGAAGTGAACCAGATTGGGCAAAATCACCTTTTGACGGTGGCACTTCAGGACCTGGGACTAATTGAGTTGCCGCAGCGTTGGCGATACGACCCACTCAAAAATTTTTGGAATTTATTAAGGCGAAGACCTTTCATTGTTGCCCGCGCTCGGATATTCAGAAGCAGCAAAATAATTTTGATGGGCTAGACATGAACTGGCATATAGAGAAGATGTCCTCCCTTCCTCCATGGCATGATTACTATGAGTAGGAAGCGGAGTATAATCCAGAGAAGAATACAACACATATTCCTCCTTCGGGTCTGTTCACAACTGTCAAAGAAGCAAATCCTGATTGGAAGGAGGAGAAAATTATGAACTGGTGGGTGATGCACATTCATCGAAGGAAGTCGTATGCTGCTTATGGGTTGAAGCTTGATACCCAATTTTTTGAAGTTTACGATAGGTTCGTGGAGTCCTATCAACCCGTTGCTTTTACCACTATTTTATCACAAAGTTTTTAGCAGTTCAAAAGTGGCGAAAGTGAACCTGAGGAGGAGAGTCCTACGATTGAGGATGAAGCCAAGGATGAAGAAGAAGAAGAAGAACAACAATATGTTTTCCAAATGTGGTCTCAAAGAATGAAGCACCCTCAGGAGGAGGCTCCCGCACCCAAGCAGCAGAGACAGTCGATGGCACCTCCATTTCCTAAAGTAGCTAAATGACCTCGCACTAGCACGACCACTACATTCACTATTACAACACCCATGTCTTTGGGTACTATGATTCCTACTACATCAAGTTCCATAGTCACCTCTATATCGATAGTGAACCCTTCACCCAATGTTGAGCTCCCTACTTCAGTAGCGCAAATGTTTTCGATGGCGCAACAAGAGGAGGAGGAGCAACTTTCTAAAAATTCTCATGTTGAGATTTTGAATGAGGAAATAGCCCTCAATGTTGGTGAACAGGAGGTAAATCAAGAAGAGGAGGTAGTTGCGCAACCTCCCCCATCCATAGAACAAGTGGTGCTTGCACCCCAAGGTACGTCATATTTTCCCTCTTCTTCCCTTTCTCTCATCGAGCACGCAGTGATTTCTTCTTCGGTCCCATCTGTTACATTTTTGTCCCCTCCACTTTCTATCTCTCCATCCTTTGGTATTCCTTCCATTTCATTTTCCATGGTTCCCTCTTCTGCTTCTACTTCTTCTATTTCTGAAATCATTGTTGCTCCTTCTTTCATTCCCGCTCCTTTGTCCTCCATTTCTTTTAGTTCGTATGCATCGGGGGCAAATCCTTTTTTTCATCCCCTTCCCTCGGTCGTCACTTCTTCTACCATTACAGCTATTAGTACGCAAGTTCCATCTAGGATTAGCATAACTGTAGCCACACCTGTGTCTACCACTTCATCCACCCTTTCTCTCCCTTCCACCATTCCTGTATCCATTCCTCCACTTCAATCCGTGTCATCCGTGTCCACTGGGCCTAGTCGCTCAGAATTTTTTGTCCCATTTACACCATTTTTGGAGCTGTAGACTATTCCAGATGTGCAGGTAGCCCGCAAGAAACCAGACATTGAAAAATTAAATCGAGCGCACTTGAGCTCTTCCCAATGGTTGAAGAGTATGCGGTGAAAGGAAGCTTTGGCACTAGCATGACCGATCAAGAAGGTGGCTTTCGATCCAATTGCCAAGGAGGCTCATGTGACAACATTCACTCCATTGGTTCAGAAACCTCAAGGCGAGTTGCAGCCTGAAGATTATGTTTCTGAGACTATCACTGAAGATCTGACGCGGATTGATCCCATTGAAAAAATGGGTAACATGCAAGTAGATATGAGCTCATTGTATTTGCATGGGGAGCACTATAAAGAAAAATATTTTGAGGTGCAAGATAAAGTGCTGGAGTTTGAGAGTGCACTGGCCAAGAGCAAGGTGACAGAAGAAAAAATGGCCACTGAAAATGAATATTTGCGCAATCAAGTCAAGGTGCACTTGAAGGAGCGTGATGCTGCTCGAATTGAAATGCATAACCTTCAGCAACAGGTAGAAGAACTCAAGAAGCAGCTTGAAGCCAAGGCCGCGCCTGTTGTGGGATTTTCGTGTGATAGTGTAAGAGACATTCACCTTCACTCCATCCAAAATTCTATGAAGTTGGTCGCACACATCGTCAAGGTGTTGCAGTATTTATGGGAAGCGCAGATACAGATCCAACTTGGGCAACAAATGATTGATTCTATGGAGGAGTTGCTTTCACCCTATATGGAGACAAATGTGAAGATACAAGCTTTGTTGAATACGCCTTTGCATATTCACCCTCTCAACGAGATGGATTATGCCTGGTCCCGAGCGCGAGTAACCCTGTGAAGCTATTTTTAGTGCATGGACCTTGTAAATGAAGGGTGGGCTGTCCTCAATACTATTGAGCGGGAGCATAATATTTTGATGTCTCATTTTGAGACTATTGATCGGCTGGGCTTCACTACCTTCCTAGATGAATGGGGTGAGCCTCTTTCGATGGAGCAATTGCAAGAGCTCTGGAGTGCATTCATTGAAGATACTGTAGACATTAACGCCTTGGATGAGCCCCTTACTGAAGTGCAAGTGTTGCCTCTGATGGAGAAGTATACGCGCTTGGAGCTGTCTCTTTATGAATTGGCCCAGCGTTCGAAGCGCCTCAGCTTGATGGATGTGCAAAGTCTTCGCTTCATTTATGAATCTCTCAGCGTTCATTGCTTATTTACCATCGAAGCTTGGCATGATGTTGTTCGCACTTACGAGGCCCTTTCGAAGATTATTGCAGAGCAAGAAGAGAAAGCGGTGGCAGATCGTGAAGCAGTGATGAAAGCGATGGAGGAAGTTGAACGTGTTGAAGTGCTCAGAGTCACAATAGAGGTAGAGAGACAAGAGCGTGCACAGGCAGCCACCAAAAAATGAGATGTTTGCAGCCATAATGATCGCATCTACTGTATAGACTCTGCACCCAATGGATAAAGGCCTGGGATCGCTTGCATCCATGCGAGTTGGATACCCCGTGAGTCACCAAGAAATGTTGGCCATTTTGTATTCATTGGGAAATTTTTGTTTAAGTCCTAAAATTCAATTTTTGTACGAAGCGATAGTATATATTTTAACTTTCATATGTAATACTTTGAATAAGTTTCGAAGAAAATTTGGCAAAAATCTTCATATATATTTATGTTCGCCCTTGAGGTGGGGCGAACGCCCCATTCGCCCTTTCTTGGGGTGAATCTATTTTTAATGCATAAAGGTGAAATTATCTAAGCATAGAATCGCGTTCACCCTTTCTTAGGGGCGAACGTGTCATTCACCCTTTTTAGGGGCGAACGTGCCTTGGAAATATTTGATGGCCTACGCGCCCGAACATGACGTTCGCCCCTCCTATGGGTGAACCACCTAGTGACGATGGAAGATCACGTTCGCCCTTCCCTAGGGGTGAACATGTCGTTCACCCTTTAATTGGGTGAACATGTTTTTATCAAGATCGTGCGCGTTTGCTAAGCTACGAAGGGGCGAAGCTGATGTTAGGACGAAGACAAATTGGGCGAACAGGAATTTGGTCAAGACGTTGAATTTAGCATTTAATGAAGGGCGCCCTCAGTTACTCCATTTTGTGGATCACGAAGAGGAAGGCAAAGAGAAATGAGCTTTCATGATTTCCAATGTATCAGAAGCAATCCAAAGAATTTAATGTTTTCTCCTAACATGCACACTTTCGTTTGAAGTTCAGATTTTTAGGAATTTGTTCCCCAGGCGAATGGATTTTCAAAGAATTCGAGGAGGATTTTGCTAGTTGTGTCTTAGATCCTGGGACATTCTTCTCTCATATGTATTAAATGAAAGAGGCGAAAACCTCTATAAATACTAGGCAAATTTCATTGTAAAAGGGAGTTAGACATTTTGCGAGAGATTTCTTTAAGCTCTCTGCATTAATAGAAGGCATCAGACTTCTGAATTCGCGAGTGGTCTTGTGTGTGATTACTTTCTGTACATTGTGCTTCTATTTCCATTCGTCTATCTGGTTTGTTGTTGTATTTAAATTTTGTCATTGGATTTAAAGTTGCTAATGAGAAGGTGAATGTTGGAGTACCATTTTGATAGTTGCTATGGCAATATTATGAGCCTATTCTATTCTGTTTGCTTTCATAAATGCTAATTTGTGCTTGGGTTTTTTCTTGCTAGTTAGTCTAACACCAGTCCTGCACTTCGGCCTATGGCCATATTTCCCATCTCTTTCTGTTATTTCCAATTTCTTTCCTGCATCCCTAGTATTTTACCATTTTAGGATTTAGTTCGGGAACCAACCCTCTCTGGATATTGGCACGGAGGACATCTCTTTCCTTCGGCCTTTCAATGTTGGCCGTATCTAGGGCGCATAAACGCAGTGTTTATTGATTAGGCAGATATTTGACCAACAAGTCTCACAATCGATAATGAAGTTGTGTTTAGAGCACACGTACACATATAGACCTAATATATTTATCCATGTTAACAACTTAATTTAGAGCCTTTATAAACATCACAAACTTACACAAAGTAGATAGAGTATCATTTGATGCCATTAAAAGAAACATTAATGGAAATTTTTAATCTCCAATATTGTAAAATATTTTTTAAGAAACATTTACATTATTAATTTAAAATGATTATTTACCTATGTATAGAAATAGAATGAAGCAATAATTATAAGAAGGATTAAGAATAAATATATATACTTTTAATATCCATGGTGCTTTGGGATTGAGCTAAAAATTTGAGGGTAGATGCCTGACAAACCCTAGAACGACTCCACCAATTTTTAAATCATTTGGAGCAACACAGATTCTATCGCATCTTTATGTGTGAATGAGATTTTTGGCAAGCGACTATGCAAGGTTTTCATTTGGGTGGAGTGCAAGCAACTCCAGAGGTTGGTTTTAGGGGCCTTCAGGTCATAACGACCAATATTTTTGTGGTTTCTGCTCAAGAGTTTAGCAAGATATGTTGCAGGGGATCTAAGATGGGTTAGAAATTTGTCTTTCAATAGATCTTCATTCTGTGAACTTGATTGAAAATGAATTCTAATTTGTTGCACAAAAGAAAAGTGAAAATCATACCTTTCCACAACGTCTAGGGCATGGATTAAAGAGATCATGAAACAAGTTTCAAGCAGATGATCAAAAAATGGCTTAGATCTCAAGTGAATCTAGTGCTAAGGTGCACCCACAAAATAAATCCATTGTGGAAACCCCTGTCAAGGGTAAGAATTTCCAAGACTCAATCCCAAAAATAAACTTTAGGGATGCCATTCATGGTGGACAAACCCAACCTAAAGCTAATATTAATCTTAGGGCATCCTGTAAACCTCTAAAAATGCCTAAGATGGATCCTAGGAAAATGGAGTCAAGATGTCTTAAAGCAGTTGATGGAACTCCTGTTGTTAAGCTTGATATGGGTAACATTCAGACTGGGATTGATGATCTGGAAAAAAAGGGGACTAATTTTTCGTTTCATGGGTTCTCATATGAGCCTATCTACTTTCAAAGTCTAGGCTACAAAAACCTAAAAAACTAAAGGTGAGTTACAAATCTCTATTTATCTAAATGGTTATTTTATTGTTTTATTTGCTAATAATGAAGATTGAGAGAAACCATTTCAATGGGGTCCCTGGTTCTTTGGAAGGGTAGGGCTTTTCATGAAGCCCTGACATGCTAAATTTAAATTCGGAGAAGAGATGCCTTCTACAACTCTCGTGTGGGTTGGACTCTTTGGCCTCCCTATTGAATTCTAGAATCTGACTGTTTTTTCTTCAATTAGAAACTCTTTAGGAACTTATGTGATGATTGTTGATTGTACTAAAAAAATTGAACATATTATTTATGCTCGGATTTGTGTTTTAATGTATTTTGACAAACCCCTACCTAAAAATATCACATTACAATTTGGGGAGGACACTTGGGAGCAAGTAGTGGACTATAAGAACATTCCTTTTTTTTGTAGAATTTGCCATGAATATGGTCATTTGTCTAGTGTTTGCCCAAATAAAATTCCAGATCAAAAGAAAGAAGATATAAACTCAGCAGGTTTCCATATGCCTAAGAAGAAGAACACTTAGAAAAAACTAGTTATGAAGGATCAATCTAAGTTATCTGCCACTATGTTTGAAATTCTTTCCACAAATGATGTCCTGAGTAAGGAAGAAGAAATAATGGAAATAAAAATCTTAGAAATGCAATTTAAATATGAAGGGAAGAACTCAGAGATAAACCAACAAATCAAAGGTTTTCAACAAAAAAAAGGGAAGAAAATATACGTAAGAAAAATAATATTTTAAATGTTAAAACTTCAAATAATATAAGTTCCAATATAGACTCTGTTGCACCTTCTGGTAATAATTTGGATGTGTAAATGCATTCTTCAAGGTTAGAAGCCATATCAGATTCAATTGGAGTAAGTCAAGAAACAGGAAAAAAAATTGAAGATGGATTCTAATCAAAAGGTAGGTCGTAAGACCAATCAACATCATAGGGCAAAAGAAGGTGAAAAGCTTGTAGAGGAAGGTAATATTAATACCCTTTCCAACTTTTTAGCCCTAGTATTAATGAAGATCATCACTTGGAATATTAGAGGACTCAAAGGGAGTCTTCCAAAACAAAATGAAATTAGAAGAATGATTCACATTAATCATCCACATCTTGTTTTCCTTCAAGAAACGAAGATGTCAATAGAGGAAATGGAATCAATTTCCATTAAAATTTCGCCGACTAGAAAAGTGGTTTCCCTTAGTTCTTAGGGGACTTCTGGTGGCATTTCTTGCCTTTGGGACCCAAAATAGGTAGTTATTCACCATATGGTTGGCAGTTGGGTTCTTTTGGATATAACTATTCAAAGTAGACATTCCAACCAAATTATGCTCTGCATTATTTTTTATGCTTCGACTACTTTGGAGGAAAAAAGAAGACAGTGGAAGGATAAAACTTATATTATCTCTCATTTTCCTAAAGCTTGGATCTTGATCGGAGGAGATTTCAATACCATCCTATCTCTAGATGAGAAAATGGGAGGAAGTAGAAATTTGGACAGGAGTACTAACCTCATGAGCGAATATATTGCAAACCTTCATCTTGTGGACATCCAACCATATAATGGCCTTATGACTTGGTCTAACAGAATGCAAGGCTTAGCTTGTATAATGGAGAGATTGGATAGGTTCTTGCTCTTTGACAATTTCTTAATCCATGGTCACATTCCTAAAGTGAATACTCTTAACAATGCTAGTTTGGATCACTGGCTAGTCATGGTGGAAATGTAGAAAACCAATGCGAGTTTCTCTCCTTTTCATTTTCAATTAATGTGGCTTAGAGACAGTTCCTTTAGACCTTGAGTGCAACAATGGTGGAAGGAAGGTAAACCTAGGTATGAGACTAAGATGTTCTATTTTACCAAAATATTGCAATATATTAAATCCAAAATCAAGACTTGGAACTGGAAGGAGTTTGGGGATGTTCATAAAAAAATATTAATATATTGCTCTGTTTGAAAATTTGAATAAGAAAATCCGTTTAGATGGCCTCACAGAGAGTAGAAGTGCAGATGAAATTAATCTCATAGCTCAGTTATAGGAAGAGAAGAACTCTTATGGAAGCAAAAATCTAGAATTTAATGGCTCAAAGAAGGAGATTGAAATACAAATTTCTTCCACAAATCTCTTCTAGCTCAAACATCTCACAACTTTATTTCTTCCTTGAAATCAGATTCTGGAGATGTTGTCTATACTTGGGATGGCATGAACTCTATTGTTGTCAATTACTTTTCCAATATTTTTGCTACTACTCCTCTTGACTTGACTTCTCAACAAAATGTTCAAGCAATTCCTTCTCTTATCACTTCTGAAGATAACTCTATTTTAACTGCTCCTGTCACTATCAATGAGCTTCAACATGTAGTTGTAAAATGCAAAAAAGGGAAAACCCCAGGTCTTGATGGTTTTCCCATTGAGTTCTACCAAGAGTTTTGGGATATCCTTCATGCTGATTTATTAGAAGTGGTGGAAGAAGCCAGGAAAGCCAAAGAAACTTTGAAGGTTATCAATAAAACTTATTACTCTTGTTCCAAAAGCTCAAGAGGTTGATCATATCTCAACTTTTCGACCTATTGCTTTATGTAATGTTCTCAAAATCATTACTACGATCATGGCAGAAAGTTTGAAGCCTCTTTTGCATAAGATTATTTCCCCTGAACAAGGGGGTTATGTGGAAGGGCATCAAATAGTAGATGAGATATTTCTTGCTCAGGAAGCCATCCATTCCATGGATATGTAAAAATATCCTTCCATGTTCATTCAATTAGACTTATCTAAAGCTTTTGACATAGTGGATTGGTACTCCCTTATCAAAGTTTTGAGGCAATTTGGTTTCTCTCAGGATTGGATGGATTGGATTATGGGATGTATCTATTTAGTTTTATACTTAGTTCTTATCAATGGAAGGCCTTCTCAGTTGTTCCCAGCTTCCAGAGGTATTAGGCAAGGTGACCTCCTTTTCCCTTATTTATTCATCATTCTTGTTGAATGTTTGGGTAGGACTATAACCAAAAAGAGAAAAAAAACCCTTGAGGGAGTTACCATTGCTTATGGAGCTAGAACTATCTCTCATATTCAATTTGTTGATGACTCTACTCTTTTAGGTAAAGCTACAGTTAAGTAAGCTTCTAATATTAAGCACATCATTAGTTGTTTTTCTAAGGCTATTAGGCAATTGATCAATGAAGACAAATCTAAAGTCATTTTCTTTATCTGCTCTGCCATACAGGAATCCATGGTCTTGGATAAATTAAGATATAAGAAGACCTTCTTTCCGATCACTTATTTAGGTATTCTCATCAATATTCAAAGACAAAAAATATATATTGGAATTGGTTGTTGGACAAAGTCAAGAAGAAAATTGGAAAGTGGACCAATAGGTGGCTTTCTTTTGGGGGTAGAATCACCTTGGTAAAATCAGTCCTTCAAGATATTCCTATTTATGTTTCTATTGTGTTGAATA
This sequence comes from Wollemia nobilis, assembly GCA_028583015.1. NCBI lineage: Eukaryota > Viridiplantae > Streptophyta > Pinopsida > Araucariales > Araucariaceae > Wollemia > Wollemia nobilis. The sequence continues at coordinate 16,935,424 of JAQPPZ010015100.1, forward strand.
TCCCAAAGGTTGTTCTTCGAGAATTGGATCAAATCAGTCATCGGTTCCTATGGAGTGGTACTAAGGAGAAAAGAAAATGGGCCTTGGTGAAATGGGACACTTTATGTCTTCATAAGAATGAAGGGGGTTAGGATTCTGGTTTTTTATTAATAACAACAAAGCTTTAGCTGCTAAATTATATTGGAGGATTTTGCATAACCCCAATGCTCTTTGGTCCAATAATCTCTAAGCTAAATATGTTGAGAACAAAAGTCCTGAAGACCTTGTTCGCTATCAATTGCCTACCAAAGGTTCTCCCATTTTAGTAGTTCTTAAGACCGGTGAGGATTTGATAAAGAAAAAATTATTTTGGATCATCCATTATGGTCAACAGGTAAATTTTTGGATAGATTCTTGGGATGGTGACAAGCCTTTGATAAATCAGTTTTTTGATTGGAGGCCTTGGATGGAGGAGCTTCACCGAGCTAACTGGATAAAGGTGTCTAATTATTGTCGATACCATACTGGTAATTTAGAGGTTGGTAGATATTGGATCCCTATTGAAGACTGACCTATTCAAATCCCAAAAAGGTAAAGACAAGATATCCAATGCATCATTCATATGAGATCTTTCTCTTGGTCCCATGAAAAATATTGTTTTGGATGGAACAACACTACTAAGGGTGAGTATTCAATTACTCAAGCTTATTTGACCTTATGCCATAATAATCCCAACAAATCATCTAACATATTTTCTCAGTTGTGGGCTCAAAATCTTTGGCCTAAGGTGAGGTTCTTTACTTGGCTTTTATTGCATTGCAGAGTGCTTACTGGTGAGCAGCTTATAAAGCACGATTTTCATGGCCCTTTTAGATGTGAAATGTGTGGAGAGAATGTGGAAACTCTCAACCATATTTTTATTGAGTGTACTTTATCCTTTGAGCTATGGAGGAGAATGACCATTTTACTTGGCTTACAGTGGTCCAATTTTTTTACTTTTGAACAACTTTGGAGGGGTTGGCCTAAACAAGAGGGTGTTGATCATTTTATAAGGTAGATAGTTTGGATGGGTTCTACCATTCTTCTTTGGAATATCTGAAATGAAAGGAACAACCAAATTTTTAATCAAGATAGGAAGGATATTCACTAGATTTGGCTAAAGATAATTGCCAACTTATTTGAATCAGCCCAACAACTCCTTAATCACCCCCAAAACTCCCATCAAAGATGGGATCAAGTGATGCAAAGATTGAAGATAAAATCTTCTAAGGGCAACCAACTTAAAGGGAATGTGAGTAATTGCAAGATGGATAGAACAAATAATTGGCAACCTCCTCCTAAGGATTTTGGAAAATTCAATACTGATGGAGCCTCCAGAGGGAACCCTGGAAAAGCTAGTGCGGGAGGAATTGGTAGGCTTTAAGATGGCTCCCTGGTTTTTACTTTTGCTAAGAATTTGGGTATTCTATCCAATAACCTTGCTGAGGGGTAAGGTATCCTTAGAGGCCTTCAAGAGGCTGCTAAGGTTGAATTGGAAAAGGTGCTAGTTGAGTCTGACTCTCAACTCATCATTAATTTTTTGAAGACTCCTAAGAATCATAAGGTTGATTGGAGAATACAAAAAATTATTAAGAAGATTCACTTAATCCAAATGGTATTTTTGAAAGTTGATTACAATCATGTGGTCAAATATCAGAACAAGAGTGCTGATGCTTTAGCTAATTGGGCTTTAGACAAATGTGATCTTACTTGCTACGACGACCCTCCTAGTAGTGGGCTTCACAAATAAGGGAAGCTCTTCTTTCTATCATTTCTTTGGATGGCTCTAGTTCTTGAGGTACCTAGTTTCTTCATGATTTATTTTTGCTTCTCTTTGGTTTAGTCAGGGTATTTTAGTTCCCTAGCTCAAACTAATATTTCTTTTGTTTCCTCTGTTGATTTTTTGCCTTAAAAGTCTTTTGGTCTAGAAAGGTCATTGTTGTGTTCAATTTTTTTCTTTTTTCTTTTTTCTTTTTTTGAGGTCTGTGTGTTTTAGTTGTTTTGTGTGTTTTTATGTTTTTTGTTATTGTTCTTGTGATTATGTATGTTTGTGTTAATTGGTGTTTTTGTGTTTTGGTGTGTGAGTTTTTTCTATGTTTTTGTTTTTTTTTGTTGTTTGTTTTTGGTTGTTTTGTTTGTTTTTTATTTTTATTTTTTAGGTTTTGGTTGTTTTTGTAGCGCTCTGTTGTTTGTGTCATGTTTGTGTTTTGTTATGTTGTTCTTGTGTTTTTTCTGTGTGGTTCGTGTTGTGTTCTTTTTATGTTATTTTGTGTGTTTGGTTGTGCTTTATATTTTCTACACATTCAAGGAGCATGTTTTTTGTATCTTATTGTGTTTGTGTGTTCTTGTTTTTTGTTGTTTTAGGTTTGCTCATTGAGTATGTCAAAGGTGGTAGGCCAAATGCGAGCCCTGGATAATTTTGGCGTAAGAGATACCCATGCCTCCTTGGGTCTTACCCAAAAGTGGCATCCCTTTCTGGGATGTTTTCCACAAAAAGAAAAATATCCACGATGCTTTGACATATGAGACTACCTAGTACTATGTATATGCCTACTCTAACTAAATGAGAAGGTACAATATCATGCTACTAGATACAACACCTATCCTAATCCCTACAAATTTGAACCTATGTTAAAGAATAAGATAAGACTCCAATCCAAAAGTTGAAACCCTTATTAAATTAGAGATATGGAGTTAGCTATTGCTTTAGCATATGAAGATTACATAGTTTTTATTATATTTTATGGTTTGGAAAGCATCTTAAACTTAATATATCTACCAAGTTAACAACTTATTTTAAAGCCTCTAGAAACATTACAAACTTACACAAAGTAGATAGAGTTTTCAATCATTAAAAGAAATGAATTACTTTAACAAAAAGCAATTTTTTTTTAAAGAACAAGGGGTTGTACACGGTCCCCCACCCTTGACAAGTCATAACTCTCTCCTTTAGAGCTTTAGAGCTTTCAAGATGTCAATTCTTAGCCAATTCTCGCTTATCGGGAATCTTGAAACGCCTTTCAGCGATGAAAGCCCTTTTAAAATAAAAGGCCTCTATTTTGTTTTGAAAGGTCCAGGTGAAAGTTCCATTCATCGGGATCCTCTTTAAAATTAAAAAAGGGGCTTGCATTCATTGACGAAATTGATAAGCTCCCATTTTTGAGGATCTGTCTAATCCTCTATTCCCCCCTCTCTTTTCCGAGAGACTACTCTTTAAGCATTCAGATCACCTCCCAATATCTAGTTATTATCTGGGAAGTGAGCCACAAATTATTTCGAAAAAGCCCATAATCGGTATTGTGTTTCATCCCGGGCATAGATGTTAATTAGCTCTAAAAAAGTTAAATTTCAATAGTTAAAGGTATCTCTCTTAAAAGGGCAATACTTGGGACCTTTTAAACGAGGGATATCCTACCGCTTTTAATCCCCGCAACTATTAAGTTAAGTTAAGGCCGCTCTTTTAGAATCAATCGTTATTATAAAGCCTAATGGTAATATGATTGTCCAGTTCACTGTTGCTCTCTCTGTTTCATTCGTCGTCTCCTTTAGAGCTTGAGAGTTTACAAATATATTTGATCTGATTCTCAATTGAGATGCTATAACTAGATACCTACATTTTTCATATTATGTTTGAATTCTTTATTTTCATTTTTTTTAATCTTCTTCAAATTTCTATGTAAATATAAATATTCTAGAATTCAAAATCCTTCTTGACATTTTCCTATAGCAGCCTTCACAATACCAAAACTCCACCTCTACTATCTATGTATTACATCTTAGTAGAGTAATATTTTCAAAACATCGTACTATCATAGTCCGCTTTACCATATTTGGATTGCTAGTTTCCTTCCTGAAGCATAAGTACAACCACAAAAATTATAATAAATAATTAATATGAAAACACATTAATGTTATAAAATAAAACAAATATTACGAATGAAAAATTTTAAAGTAAATCTTAATCATTATTTGATTCACTCATGCAGCATTTTTTTTTTTGTCATCTTCGGCTAAACTTACTACTTCTTATAACCATAGAAAAGAGATTTTAACTTCAACAAGAACTAACATTGAAATTAAAGGATTTTGTTTATAAATAACTGCTAACTAAAGAGATTTTGAAGGCTATGTTCTACATCTAAAATGATAAAGCTATGTTCTACATCTAAAATGATAAAGTAAATAAAAAGGTAAACAATTTTTTTTTTTCGATTATATAAGAGAGTTGGTCACAATCACACCATTTTTTGTAACCGACAAGTGCAGGGTTCAAACCATAAGGGTTGTTTTCACCAAATTTATTCCGGGTTGCTTCCACCAAACCTATTCCGCTTCGTTATTGTTGACCTGACGTGAAGGGGACCATCGGTCGTTCGGGATTCATACTATCATCGTCGGTCTGGCGTGCACTCAGAGGATTCAGATCATACTACTACCTTTGCAAACAAGCTGCCCTCGAGGTTTGAACCTAGGTGTCTTCTTAGTAAATGCCTAGCCAGACAAACACTTACCAATCCACATAATACGATGTTCAACATACATAATTTTAAAAGTAAATAAACTAATTGCCCAAAGATTAGTAAAGCTACTTTATATATATATATATATATATATATATATATATATATATATATATATATATAAACTTTCTAAGAATGCATATAATATGTTTCATCTTTGTTAATAGTAGGTGTTTTCTTGTTTTTACCATTTTCACACATTTAAAATAATGTTAGGAGTTTTTCTCTTTTAAGGTATCAATCTCAAGTTAGGGTTTCCTCAACTTGGGTTTCCATGGCCCCCAACCTCGTTGGCTGAGGGAATACTGCTAGTGCCACAAGGAAGAAGGCGAAGAAAAATGACACCATGGAGTGTCCCAAGAAATTGCTTCCAATGAAGTCATAAGGTACGTTTAGTCTCACTCTGTCCAAGTTTGATAATGCCTGTTAATGGCTGGAATCCTTTACCTTGGTCGGGTATTTTGTGGGACACATTCCAAATGAAGTGACATGGTGGTCTGTGTTAGCTCGACTTGGGCTCGAGTTGATTCACGATCTAACAAAGGTTTTTTGTTTTGTTTGCATAACATCTCATGCAAAGGTAGTTTATGAACTTGGGCCTTGGTCTATGAGAAGCTCTTTGGTGGTCTTCTTTTCATGGACTCGAAATTGATCAGTTTTTGAGGAAAGAACCTCCAAGGTCCCATTTTGGGTTGAGTTCCTTGGTCTTCCTCTCCCTCCTTCACCCTTTTTGAATTGCATGGCAATAGTCTTAGGGCATGTATTATTAGTTGAAGTTGGCAAGTTTTTCGATGCCCACCCATAAAAAAGGGTTTGTGTTGAGGTTGATTTTTCGACATACAGGAGGTTATCACCACTATTTTACAAGTGATGTATTTTAACCTGGTGTATTTTAACCTGCCAACTTGCAAACCACAAGGATACCCATTATCCACTTATTCCTAGAAATAAGCCAAAGCCAACCACCACACCAACCACTATGTCTCCTCCTCAAGCCAAAGAGGATGGTTGGACTACGGTGGAAGGGCACAAAGAACCATGTACCCTTGTATCCAAAGTGCAGCACCCCCAACCAACAACAAAGGAGGTTGGTTTTTCAATCCCACAGTCCTAAAAATTGGTGGAAGAGCAACCAGGTTTAGGGCCCCCAACGACAGAAATGGTGGTCATTGAAGCTCCTCCCAAAGCCACACCCCAATAGCTAATATGGAAATGGTGGTCACTGAGGCTCCTCTCCCTTCTCCTCAAAGTTCTCAACATTTTCGCAGTCCCAAGCAACAAAAAGATGCAAGGGACTTTCTACCAGAGAATTGTAGCCATCTTTCCAATCCTTGGCTAGATAGCTCCATACATAACAACTTTAGGGCATTGGAGTTGCTTGAACAAAAACAAGACCACAGGGATTCAGTGAAGATGACATCTTTTACATTTGCTCCTAGGGATCCCCCTTGGACTGATTGAACTGACTTCAAATGCCATAGGCATGGCATGACATTAAATGGTTTGTGAATGGTTTGTGAGCAGTTTTCAGATCTAGATCTCATGCAGCTGAAATCTGTAGAGTTTTTTAATTTCAATTTATCAGCTTACGGTTTAAAATTGTTTGCTTTATTTTAATTTCAAGATTATCTATGTAAGCTCCATATCCCTATTTTAGGTTCTGGGTAGAATCTCAATTTGATATTTCGGGTTGTGCTTCCATCATTCACTTTTTTTTTTGTGGTCAGTGTAACTAATATTCTTTTTGGTAATACAAGGCACTTTTCAACAACAAAAAAAAATGCTACTAGGAACAATAACATTATGCAATTTTTGTCACTTAAAGTATGAGGTTTCTAACTTTATGTGTACCTTGTAGTGATTAAAGAGTCTAGACTTATGAGATTGATTGGTTAAATTCTAGATTCAAAATATTTTATTTTTTATTTTTAATTATATAGTAGTTCTCGTACAGTGTGTTCATCACCAATATGTTACTATTCTTGTTAGACTATGAAGGATGAAATAGTGTTCTTCCATCTTATATGCTGTGGTACTACTTTATATGGGTAGTCCATGAGAAAAGCTGCACTAGATCTCCACAAAATCAAACTAACCAACCTAAAATACTCAATTAAGAAATCACAATTTCAAATATTAATGTATACCTAATATGAAACTAATTCAAACAGGCTTGGTAAGAAGTACCATGTGATAACTGGAGTAATTTACCTCCCCTTTAAACTGCCCTCTAAAACAAAATAATTTTGTAAATGCTCCTCACCCTTCCTAGATGAAAAGTTTATTTTGCAAAAAATCCTGTGTAACATCTTAAACTTTCAAATTGGTCTTTTCCAGTGATTTTCGTTTTGTATAAAGCAGTTGATAAACTCCACTGATACAGTCTGTCAAAAAGCACACTTGCTTCGCTTTCTACCTGCCCACATGATATAAAAAATTGGCTCATGTAACATGATACACTACATCATGAGACTTCTAGGCATGGTATTGACCTTGAATAGACAGAACTATAGGGCCCATAGATTGTTATAGTGGAGCACCAGATACAGGCCAAGGCCAGCCAACAAGGGCAGATCTTATGAATTATGTAGGTTTCCAGATAATTTTTTTTGGAAAACTACATGATTGGTCAGTTAATAGGAAAAGGGATGTCCAAAACTAGGAGCAAACAGTGTGTAGTTCCCATCTTAATTACATGGAAGCTTTTTTTTCTGTCTTTTATTTTAAAGGTAGTTTCCCTTCTACAACAAAGAAATGCAAGCAAGCGTGATGGTAAATCTGGAAGCTCCCATTTTCCAGGTTATTAGCTTATGCAACTATACATTGTATAGTTTCTGACAGTCAGACGGTGTGGATTATTGAACCTACTTGTTTTAACAAATGCATAATCCATAATCCTAAACTGTGATAAACAAGAATAACTTGCTTGTCAAGATGCTAAGCCAAAGCCAAATCTACTAATTGTCGTAGATTTTGCAAACGTTTTCTATCTGCAGATAATTATGTTTGAAGACCATAAAAGAAGTCATTTAGTCCATCCATGTATCCAATATCCTTCAGATATTGACCAAGGACAATAATTTGGTATGATAAACCTAGGTCAGATACGTAGTGGTGGTAAACAATGGAAATAATATTGTGGACTGAAAAAGGTAATTGTGATGTTAAAGCATGCATATGTATATTTACAGATGGAGAATTGCACTAATGTCAACAATTTTCCACACCTCTAAATTCCCTTAAGATTTGAGGAAGTGTAGCTCCTTGCAAGTCCAAGGGACATTTAGCTAGGTAGAAGGAAGCAGCATTGGTCTCATCGATAAGCTTGCTGATTAATGATGTCAAGTGCACTTGAGAATGGCATGAAAGAAAACAAATGTGATGACAATTCCGAAGAAGCGTGATTCAAATTCAATAGGCTTAATTACGTAAAGAGGTTATGGCCTTATGTGAGCTATGCTCAGATAGTTGTAGCATCAAAATTGTGAATTCCATACCATGTACATGGAATTCCATATGCATCCCGAAACTCGCATCATTTATTACATCCTCTTCTTGGCATTTTCCACTTATCAAGTGTTTTGTTCAACATCGGTGCTTCTATGCGTCATTCTCTACCCTTCTACTTAGTACATACACTCATAGAAAGGCAAATACAATTTTCTCTTAGTAGCAAATGATGCAAGCAATGTTCTCTCAGATTTTTAGAGCGTCCTGTTCAACATTGGTGCTTCTATGGTCATTCTCAACCCTCCTATACACGAAGGGCAAATACAGTTTTCTTCATAGAGTAGCAGATGATGCAAGCAATGTTCTCTAAGATATTTTCAAAGCTTATAACAGTGAACTTGGGTATTTTATATAAGTATCACAATAGTCTAGTGTGAGTTGTATTGAAATTCTTCAAAGATATCAGAGTAGATTGGTGAAAGTTCTCTTGAAGATATCTCAAACTTAAAGAAGTAGTCTAGTGTAGATTCTTTGGAAGATTGTCCCGTCCAATTTCAAAAAATGAGTGAAACATTCAAAGAAAGACAAAAGCAAAGATGCGGATAGGATACTTCTTGTATAGCTTATTTAGCATATCCCGACGCATCCAAATACATGCCTTTATATGGTCAGCAGGTAATACATCCGGATATGAGTTGGGTATGTTAAGAGTCTGTATCCATGGCATGAGACTAGATGAAGAACATACAGTTTAAAAAAATAAAAAAATTGCAGCTGGTAGCACGTTTTGATGTTTGAGAATACTAAAACCTTTTGGAAGTGGTGCCAATTCCCCAAAATTCTCAGTCAGTTAACGAGTGTGAGTTCTCTCCAAGATTGCTTAAAGGTCAATTGTGGAGGTTAAGAAAGAATTTTGCCTGAATACAGCTCAAGGTTTGCCAACTGTATAATATGAGAAATACCTGAGTTTTTCCGGATTGTAGCAGGCGTCTAACTTCGAGATTAGTAAGACTTTTTGGAAAAGATGGCAATTCCTCGAGAGGGTCACAATGGTGCAATGTGAGACCTTTTAACGGATTACATGTGGACACTTATAGCAATTGACCGACAGAAAGACAACTCAAAAGTCTCCAAATTTCTCGTATGAGACACTGAGGATTTTCTTAAGTTTGTACCACGCACCTTACATTGAGATAAGAGAGGCCCTCTGGATAAGTTGGCAATTCCTCAAGCTTGTCAGAGAAGTCTGATATGAACACTCTCAAGAGACTGCAAAATGTTCAATTGTTAGGATGGATCACGTGTTTCAACCATTCTCATATCAATCATAATGGAGATCTTATATATAGATTGTAGTAGCCTCTAGCATTTAAGAGCAGGTAAACCCTCAACTTCACACAGTAAAGTTAAGGATTGCATTAAGTCCAACTGTGGTGGTTACGACATCTGCATGAATACACATCACATTTCTTGCAGTTTGTTGCAGCTCCAACCATTGAGATTAATTAGACATGCTGGAAGAGCGGACAATGCCTCAAGCTTCTCACAGTAGTCTGACATACCATATCACCTCCACTTGTGGATATGGTAATAAAGACTTCTGCAAGAGGACAAAAAGAGTCTCCAAATTTTTCATATTATACATTGTCGAGATTTTTCCCTTGAGGGGGCACCTACTCGAGTTCTACTTTCTTTTTTACTTTTCAATATATAAATATAAGAAGAACAGGTAATAAAGTTATTGAAATTTTATTAAGAATACTAGTTGACTGAAGTTTATTAAAAAAACTCTGAAATTTCAAATTGACAAGATTTGCAAACTTTGAGGAAGCCTGTGGAAATAGCAGTATTTAAATATGACTCTTCCAGATAATAAAGTTCTCCAATTTCGTTGGGAAGATTAATTAGCTAAGTGTCACGCATATGGAGGCAGTGCAAACATCTGGGTTGTCTTGTTGATTTAGGAGCAGAGGAAACTTCAAAATTGAATTTGCAAGATGATTCACCATTTCTCTGTTTAGGACATATGGAACAACATAGCTTTAAATGTTTGACTGAGTACATTACTGATTACACATTCTTTTATGGTAACTTTCCTTTCAATCTGATTATATACAAACTTAACAGACAATGAGAGAGGCGAATAGACTGCCTCTGCTCAAGCCTTTACACCAACTATATCAGCTTCACACCACAGTTTAAACTTGAACATGCTTACCTAGGTTCTGCTAGAATTCAAAGCTTTTTCAGGATTCCTCTTCAACAGTTTATATTCAAAGTCCTCTAAATGGACATGTATCCAAAAGTACTGACCAGTTTTGTCATCTAGATCCATCTCTCTAAATCTTCATTCTTCCTATGTAATCTACTCGTTCATCTTTTATCCTATCTATTAGACAGTTAAGTAGGTAACTCCACACCTTCATTTTGATCAAATCCTTTCATATGACAGGTCATATCAGTTAGTGTACACTCCACTATCTGTATATGGTATGTTGTATTAATCTCTGTGTCAGCTTCTTCATACCTATTACCATCCAGAGCGTCCAGCTGTTTTTTTCATCAATATTATAGTCTAAAATGAACAACGCTCTTATACACGTCAACAGATTTTTAATGTTTAAACATTATGTAATGCAAAACCCTGCCAATCTGTTTTTGGAAATTTCTAAATCCCTTAAAAGATTCCTCGGCCATGTCTCAAAACATTTGGTAAATGCTTTAAACAGTGTTGAAGTGGTCTTACCAACACCCCATAGCCCAAATGCTAACAATCAGTCAGCTGTCATCAATTTTGAGAAAATTGATGTCATCCTCAATCCAAATGCCAAGAGTCAGTTGATAATTATTATCTCATTTTATTTATTTTGATCTCTTTGCTCTTGATAATTTTCATTTCATAACATTGGTACTCTGTAGAATCTACCAACTTTGAAGAAGCAAATAAGAAGAAAGGTGATGTCGTTTTCAACACCACTCAAAAGATTTAGTCTACAGAGATCAGTCCACGGAGGGGAGTTAACACTCCAATTTTGAAGCCTCAAATCCAAGAATATAAAATAGGAAATCTCACAAACTGATATGGGATGGTTGGTTGAAGGTATAGAGTTGGTGTTTAAAAGTTTCTGATACATAAATTTGATTACTATTTCAGAAGAAATTAATGAATAGACCAAAGTTTAGATAATGCTCCTAAAAGCAATTCCGATGAGTAATGCTTTAGGCCTGAACACATTAAAAATTTTCATCAGATATAATTGTTTTTTTGTTTTTATATCTAAGAAAACTTTTCACTTCAGCTATTTAGCCTCGCCTGCTCTGCCTCACCAGATAAACCACTTTGGCTGATCAATAAGAATTCCAGCATAATGCAATACGCAAAACAAGCATATTAAGAGGCCATGAAATGAAATAATACTATGCAATTACCTCAGATGGACATAAAGGAAAATAAGAGAACAGCAACATTTACTCAGAAAACATTTCTATTTCTGCAACAAATCAACCACAGAAAGAAGAAACTTGATAAAAGTGTTCTTCTAGGCAGCAATGCAGAGTCTTTACTGTCTAGGCCCTTTTAATAATGTGTCATGAGCCCACATAAGAGTTCCTGAGACACCATGCTGAAATGGCATACAAAATGAGCTTTTTGAGCTATCATGTGAAACTGACATAATCACTAGAAAATAATGGGTATGTGGACTGTAGAAGATTTGAATGGCTTCTTCCAGTTGAAAAATACATAAAAAAATGCTATTGATAGGGATTCATTGAGGCGACAACCAGATTTTTCTTACATGGATATCTTTGATAAAATAAAAAGCTGATAGTCTAAGATTAGCCACAGAAACAAGGTCATCACCCCTCTATGTCAGGATAGCTGTTTCAAAGCAGTGTCTAACTAGTTTTCAGAGTTTGATACAATTTTGCCATATGCCCACCCTTTGGATTTTTATTAGGCCATCTCTCAAAACTGATACTATTTTTTATAATATAGACTTCCGGTTAAAATTTCCACATGGATTCATTTTATCAATTTGTCGAGAGTATATTAGGCTTGTAATACCGATTCTGCTAACTTCCATACTCCAATCATAAACGAAAACATGTAAATACATAATTTGCATAGCATATGTATTTTGCCAAACAATTTGAGAGTTATCTGTTTTACAAATTTTACTCCATACACAAAACGCCAGGAGATACCCATCATTGTTCCAAACCACTGCATCACCATCAAAATCTATTTGACATCCTGATCTTCCACAAATTTCATATTGTTTCTACTCTACCGGATCTACTGATTTAAACAACCCCCAAAAAAAAAAATTAAAAAAAGTATTTGTGTCTTCAAGTAAAGTTATCAATGTTAAGTGTATCTACAAAGAGTGGTCGACTTAAAAAAAAAAATAGAGAATATAAAACCTCCTAAAAGGATATGGTGAATAGGTATTGAGTTAGGAGGAAATTTTCTAGTAGACTGACGGAGAAGCTGTTCTCAGGAATGCAGAAGTAGATTTTATTGCAGAAATTTGATTGTTGTTGTGGAAAATCATGACTTTAGCTACTTCTTTTAAAAAAAAAAAACAATTTCAACTTCAGTCCGCTTTAGGTCTTAAGAAAATAAAAACTATCATCAAGACATTTAATTTATCGAAAACGGCATAACGGTTGGGATCAAGGCCAGTCAGTAACGTTTTTTTGTTAGATTGTACACTAATACTCCATCAAATATATTTTACCAACAAGTACCACATGATATAGTGGGGTAAAGGAGAAAAGCAAACAACAGATAGATTATAAACTCAAGGCCATTTCAACGAGAGAAAAAAATGAGTTATCCTTTCCCTTCTTTGGCATGTGCTATTATCTGGGCTTTGGAAAAACATAGCATAAATTGCATGTATCTTAGATCTTCCATCTTATAGGTTACACTTGCACATAAATTAACATCAATTAAAGTTGTTGATTGAGTTCATTCAAAAATCAACAGATCAGCGTCATAAGCATAACTTTGGTCAAGATCTGATCAAAAGAGTCATCTAAAGCTCATTGAAACACCAAAAAGACAGGTACAACTCGTGTAAGCACACGTCGTCCAAACACCGATACAGCTCGGCCAAGGACAGCAGAAGACAGGTACAACTCGTGTAAGCACACGTGGTCCAAACACCGATACAGCTCGGCCAAGGACCAGCAGAGTAGCTCGGCCAAGGACTGGCAGAGACAGCTCGTCGAAACAATGGTACAGCTCGGCCAAACACAAACAGAGCTCGTTCAAGCACAGATACAACTCGACTAAACCGGTACAGCTCATCCAAACAACAGCTCTGTCAATCTTTTTCAGTATCCAAAAAAAAATCTTAAGATTATAACCATAACCTTCTACATTTATTCACCTTGAAATTAAGGAGAGCAGTTTTTACAATCAGTTTTTACAATCTATTCTTCGATTGTTCACAGTCCTCTATTGTTGTTCTTCACTGCTATTTCTTTTGGCTCCTCAATCATAATATTCGACATTAATTCGGCCTTGTATGTTAAGAGAGGAATTTCACCTCTTTTTGTAGTTTGTTTCTCCATTTTTTTTGCAGTTCTCGATGTTGATGTTCTTCATTGTTATTTCTCTTGATTGCTTTGTTTCTGGCTCTCCCCCTTCACAACCAGAGATTTCCATGAGAAATAGAAAACAATACAAGAAGAAAAAGAAAAAGATTCTGAAGTAACCAAAGTAAAAGCATACACTATAAGCGTGGAGTTTTGCTAGCTCCCAGGACCAGCATTTTAGTTCACAACCCTAAATTTTGTCCACCGGAAGGGCATCTTTTACTTTACCTTTACTTCCTCATTTTCCTCTTATAAAACTTACCCAACCTTCTCAAAATTCATTTATATTTGAAAACTAAATTATCTGGATATTATGACATTTTTATAATTTTTTAATAATAAATTGTATGGACGAGATTTTTCAAAACTATTATCAAATTTTAATATTTTTAATAATAAATTGTATGGACGAGGGTTTTCAAAACTATAAAAGCGTGGTCAAAATTGATCCAATCAAAGGTAGACGGTCATTCTTAACGAGCAGGATCCAATGAAAACCGCTTTTACGGATAATGACAGTGTTCTTATTTTTATTTTTTATTTTTTTTTGGTTACAGTTGGCTGACGGTAAGGTTCAAGTGACTGCAACTTTGTTGTACCACCCGAGATGGGCATTATCCGTTTCTTGGGATTCGTTTGTCGTCAGTCTTGCAGGTACTCAGAGGATTCAGACCAGATAATTACCTTTGCAAACTGGTAACACCAAGGTTTCAATCAAGATCTCTTCTCAGCAAATACCCATCCACATTAACACTTGTCAATCCACCCAATCCTTATAACTTGATAGTTTTCTTATTTTGTTAAGAAGATACGTGCGAGAGACGACACTACAGACACGAAATTTAGTTGAAAAGGATGCGTGAAAAGGATGCATTTGATGAAGTGGACAAAGAGATTTATGTTTTCACAAACAAATAGGTTGTCTTAAATTATTATTAATAAACAATTTTTAAACAAAGAATATTAGTTAGAAAAAATATTTTTAATGAAGTGGACAAGTTTATGCCTTATGTCAGTTGGAGCTGAAGGATTAAATATTTAAAATTCGTGACAATGAAGTGGAGAAGAGTTAATAAATAAAAAATTAGGGGCACCAAAAATATATATATTTAGTTTGGGTAAAGATGAAGTTAAAGGGATTTAGATATATAAATAGTTTACAAATTTTTATAATCTTTAGTTTGTTGAGTAGAGAGGAGTTTGAGTAAAAATGAAGTTAAGGGATCTAAATATATATAGATAGCTTACAGAATTTTTATAATATATATATCTAGTTTAGGTAAAGATGAAGTTAAAGGGATTTAGATATATATAGATAGTTTATAGAATTTTTATAATCTTTAGTTTGTTGAGTAAATAGGAGTTTGAGTAAAAATGAAGTTAAGAGGATCTAAATATACATAGATAGTTTACATAATTTTTATAATTTTTAGCTTGTTGAATAAAGATGAAGTCAATTGGACCCACCTTTCCAGGCAAGCTCATTGACAAGCTATGTGGAAATCAAAAATATAAAATTAATTAATATAAAATTTAGATGAATAAAATAAATTGATTATGTTATTAAGTTAGGTTAAATTTAAATTTTTAGGAGATTTATAATGTAAAAAGTATTTGTATATTGAGTGAGATCTTAAGAGTGAGTGTAGTTGGAAGGGAGTGTGAGCAAGTCGAGAGTGAGTGTAGCCAGAAGCGAAAGTGATGTAGTCGAAAGCAAGTGTAGCTTGCACCGAAAGCGAGTACAAGCACAAACACGATCACACAATCGAAAGCGAGAGTAAGTGCAGCCAAAAGCGAGTGCAGTTGGAAGCAAGTGTAGCTTGCACTAGAAACGAGTGTAAGCACAAGTGAGAGTGAGTGCAACCAAAATCAAGTGCAGTCGGAAGCAAGTGTAGCTTGCACCGAAAGCAAGTGCGAGTGCGAGTGTAAGCTGGAAGTGAGTGGAGCCAAAAGCCAGTGCGAACACAAGTCAAAAGTGAGCAAGAAGTGTAAGTAATGAAGCAAAAAGTAGAAAGATCAAGGAACAAGTGTCACTTATTATTCAAGATCTTAGGAGAATTTAAAGGATTCATTTGAAGAAAATCCAGGTAACATGGAAAGAAAGTCATTTGTGAAAGTCCTTACTAAAAGTATGAATGACCAAGTTGAAAGTATGGATGCCCTAGCTAGTAATAAGAGAAAGAATGAATCTATGGCAAATCCAATCCAGGTAGTAGATTTAGCATATTTTACACTAGAAGTAATTATCAAAGATAAGATGATTGAGCATGATATAGTGGTTCTTAAAACCAGAGGGTTAATATGTAAGTTTCATGGATACTAGTTTAAGAATCAAAATTGGATCAAGTGGAAGTGGGGATTGAATTCAAATTACTCCATGACTTTTCTTTCAAAAGAATTTTTCCTCATTATTTTCTTTAGAGATAAAATAATGGATGGAGGCCTATGGTTTAGGGGCAAAGATGCATTATATTTAAGACCTTGGAGTGAGAATTTTTCTATGGACACAAAAACTATTAAAAGGCTTTTAGTATGGATTAGGTTTTTTGGACTTCCTTATCAACTCATCAATAAGGAGGTTTTGAAGAATATTGGTAATACTCTAGGTGAATTCATCCAAAAGGAGCCAACTACTAAGGAGAGAAGGCATGTTATATACACTTGAATATGTGTTGCTATGGATATTTCTAAACTTTTACCATAGTTGATTAGGATTAAATTTGAATCAAGAGAATGGGATCAATAAGTGGATTATGAAAAAATTGCATTCTGATGTTGCAATTGTCATGAAACTAGGCAAATGGCAAGAGATTGCAAAGTGAAAATGATGGAAATTTTTTGACATGAGGGTAGCTTCAATTTGAAACAAGGAGATCATATCATAGGAGAAGCTAGGTCAAATCAAGGATTTTTCGCTCCTAAGAAATTGGCTAGAAAAATCCCTCTACATCATAAAGGCCATATGCGCAAGTTCAAATATAAAAAGAGCTAAAGATGCGAAGAAAGAGGGAAAGACAAATTTTAAAACAAAAGAAGATGGGGAGGCGAATTTTAAAGTAAATGAGGTGAAGGAGGTCAAGCTTGTTCTAGGTAAATCACCTTTATTATCTTCAAGTAGCATAAAATCTTCTCTCACAATAATAATGAAATTAGTACGGGTGTATTTCTTGCACTTTAGGATTTTAAGAATAGTATAATAAAGAAAATCTTATGGAAGATACCCAACGAAATTTAGGGTTTCCAAGCCAACATAAAAAAACAATAACTATGGAGTATCATCTATGCAATTTAGAGTTTTCAAGGCAATATAAAAAAGAAAATGTTAACGAGGTTATTCCTTGTACTTTTGATTTTTTAGGGCAACATAAATCTTTAGAAGATAAGTCTCATCATGAACAATATGAAAAAATAGAATAGATTGATGAAGATGAGTGTTGATGGGAATAGAAGAAGGAGAGGAAGACCATCAAAACAAAAACAAAAAGAAAAAGAAACTCAAAAAAAATTGTATGAAAAACCAAATAAAAAAATCACAAACAAATCCACTAATAAAAATAAAAAATGCTAATAATAAAAATAATATTATAAAATATTAAAGATAAAAATACAACTTAAAAAATTATTAAAAAATTATTAAAAAATTAATAAAATTATAACTATGAATTTATTTTAATAAAAAAACAAAATTAATAAACATAATGAAGATTATTTGTACCATCCAATTTTCAAAAATTGAGTGAAACATTCAGAAGGAGACGAGCAAAGATGCGGATAAGATACTTCTTGTATAGCTTATTTAGTATATCAAGACACATCCAAATACATACCCTTATATGGTCAGCAGGTAATACATCTCGATATGTGTTGGATATGTTTAGAGTCTGTATTCGTGGCATGAGATTAGATGAGCATACAATTTTAAAAAATAAAAAAAATTATGTTTTATGTTTTTTAAATATAAAATATGTTTTTAGTAGATTATATGGAATTGAAATGATTATATGGTAGATTATATTATTTTGACAATTATATATTATTTAACAAAATTTAAATTTAATCTTAAAATTTTTTAATAAATTAAACTAATACTATTTTAATAAAAATTATATATATATTTTTTTTTTGAAAAAAATGAAAAACTTGTATTAATACAAAGAGCAATTACAAGCGGGAGAGAACACATCCCAACCAAGAACAGAAAACAACACTACAAGAGAAGAGCACAAAGTCAACCCAGCACAACACAAAGCAAAGAAGTCAACTGGGCGCGAACAAGCGACATGTCGCGAAATTGCGACATGTCGCGAGATCGCGACAGTCAACCTCGGCTCCTCCACTGCGGTGCCAACAGTCGCGAAATCGCGACATGTCGCGAAATCGCGACGACAGCACCCTCCAGCAACCCTTCGTCAAAATTGTCGCGATATCGCGACATGAAGACCAGCTTGCACCAAAACGCCAAAAAGGTCGCGAAATCGCGACAGAGAGCCTCCGAATCATCCAACCATCAAAAGTGTCGCGAAATCGCGACGAATTCTCCTTATGGCATCCAGATCGCAAAAGCGTCGCGATATCGCGACAGTTTTCTCCATTCCGCTGGTAAGCCAAAATTGTCGCGAAATCGCGATGAGATTTTCATACAGCAGCCATCGCCAAAAAATGTCGCGATATCGCGACAAAATATCCACTTTGCACCACATCAGCAAAATGGTCGCGATTTCGTGACGGGTTTTCCTTATGACACCAGATCGCCAAAAGTGTCGCGATATCGCGATGGTTTTTCCTTTCGGCGCCCAGTTCTCAAAACTGTCGCGATATCGCGACGAATTTTCCTTTCGAAACCCAGTTCTCAAAACTGTCGCGATATCGCGACGAATTTTCCACTTTGCTCTCCATCTGCAAAAGTGTCGCGATATCGCGACAATTTTTCCAGTTAGCCCCAAATTGCCAAAACTGTCGCGATATCGCGACAACTTAACCATGCGCCTACCCCGAGGGCCGCGATGGCGCGACATGTCGCGATATCGCAACAAAAACCCGCCAAAGGCCGAGAGGGCGCAACCTGTCGCGATATCGCGACATGTCACGATATCGCGACAAAAACCCGCCAAAGGCCGAGAGGGCGCAACCTGTCGCGATATCGCGACAGAAACCTTCCTTAGCATAAAAACACTGCACATCATTTCAGAAAACGTTCAAGGCCTTGTCGGATCTCTGCATCCTCCACAGGCATGTCACTATGTAGCTGCATCCCAACCTCCATTTCAGCACCCATCTTAGCAAGGAAATCGGCCGCCTTATTGAGATCTCGATTCACATAGACAGGTATCACATCATCTAATTCCCTCCAAAGCTCTTTGATTTGGGATACTAAGATCCGCAACCTCCAAGCTTTCGAGACAAAGTTTCTCATATAATCAAGAGCACCCACCAAGATTTGGGAGTCAGAATCAATAATATTCCTGTGTCCCTGTTTGGCAGCCCAGAAGGAGGCAAATTTAATGGCAAAGGCCTCGGCTTCATTGTTTGTGGCACATCCCAGACCCTGCAGTTCCCAATAGAGCAAAGACCCAACATGATCGCGGCACACTACTCCAATTCCAAAACTTCCCGGATTGCCTTTAGCAGCTCCATCAGTATTGATTTTGATCCATCCTTCAGGAGGAGGTTTCCAACTACCACTCACCTGCCTTTGTTGAATAACAACTCCCTCTTCCAAAGGCTCAGAAGCAGACTGAATTTCCCCCTCGGCATGAATGGCAACCGTTTTCGCCACTTTGCTCCAAATGACTTGCCATATTCCTTCTAGAGGGGAGAAGGTTTCACGGAAAATACGGGCATTTCTCTCCAACCAAACCTGCCACCAGATAAAAAATAAACCAAGCTCCCAGCCAATTCGAAGAGCTTTGGATTTAAATCTACCTTTCTTCCAGACTTTCCCAAATGTTGTTTCGAGACAAGACCCCATTAGCTTAAAGTTTAAAGTGGGAGAACCAGGCGCTTCCGGATCTGTCGTGTGAAAGAACATTCAAACATTAGATGATCCGCCGTTTCCTCCTGCTTGTGGCATAACACACATTGGGAAGGGCCAATGATGCCTCCGAGTATGAGATTGTCATAGGTGAGAATTCCATTATGCAAAAACTGCCAAGCAAAGAAGTTCATTTTCGGCCAGCCCTGGGGATGCCATATCTTTCTCCAATCATGAACCAAAAAAAAGTGTGGAGGGGGCTCTGGGAGGATCTCACCATATCCCTCTTTCACAGTATAAACCCCAAGGCTCCCATAGCCCCAGGCCAGTTCATCCTCCTCATCTCTCCCAGTAAGAAACCGTTCTGCCAAGATTTTTCCCAAAGTAGGTACCAAATTCGGAGGGATTGGTATTGGCCACTCATCTAGTCGCTTAAACTTTATGATCTTGTAGTCCCCCAATTGACTAGTGTTAAAGTAGCTCTCAATTTGGATCCATCCCTTATCTTCTATAGCAGATTTTATCGATTGCAATTCAGGAAACACAACAATAATGGGAGGATTCTGGTCCCAGGAATCAGTCCAGAACCGTGCCTTATCCCCTCTCCCCACTTTCCAAAATAGTTGATCTTTGATGAGTTGAGCTCCAAGCTTGAGCGCCTGCCACACTGGTGATCCAAAACCTTCCAGAGGAAAGCGGCCCACATCATTAGGATGGACAGAACCCAAGTATTTTCTAGAGAGAATTCTGCTGAAGAGGGATGTTGGCTGAGAAATCCACCTCCAATACAGTTTGCCAGCCAAAGCCTTGTTGTTAAACTTGGAGCTTCTTAGTCCCAACCCTCCTTTTTCCTTGGGTTGGGTAACCTTGTCCCGACCAACCAAGGCCCATTTGCTCTCTCCCTTGGCGCCTTCCCATAGAAATCTTCTAGCCATTTTATCCAGACTCTTTCCAAATAGACGGGGAGCAGCCAGACGGAGAATTTATAAATTGGCATGGCCTGAATAACTGACTGCAAAAAAGTTAGACGACCCCCATAACTTAACCATCTATGAGACCAATGGTTCATTCTATCTTTGATGCCATCCAATAGGTCCTTCCAAACATCTATTTTCAGTTTTTTGAAATGGAGAGGGACCCCCAGGTAAACTACTGGGAGAGAGGTCCGAGTGAAACCTAAAATCTTAATAACTTTGTCCTGTAACCGTTGATCAATATTGAAGAAGATCACTTTGGATTTATTGTCATTGATGACTTGATTAGAGGCCTGGAGGTAGACATTTAGAGTATCTCTGATTCTTCTTGCTTCCCTAAGGCTGGCCACTCCCACCAATCCAGTATCATCTACAAACTGTAAATGAGTCAAAACTTCAGCCCCGACCTTAATACATGTTATCTGACCTTGAAGTCTTCTTCTCAGAAAGAGTCTACCCAATCCTTCAGCCAAGATGAGGAAGAGATAATGAGAGCAAGGGTCTCCTTGCCGTAGGCCACGAGAGGCACCAAAAGGAGGCGAGGGAAGTCCCTTGATAAGAACATAGTATGAAGGCGTAGAAATACAGCTCATGACCCAGTCTGTCCAGTCCTGAGAGAAACCAAAGGCAGTCAACATCTTTGCCAAGAAGCCCCACTCCACCCTCGTCATAAGCCTTGGACATATCCGAGTTTAATGAACATTCCTTTGTTCCCGGATTGGTGCATTGTATGGATAGCCTCCTGTGCAAGAATCACTCCATCCAAGATTTGCCTCCCTTCAACAAAACCCCCTTGCTCTGGGGAAATTATATTATGCAGGATAGGTTTTAACCTTTCAGCCATAATCTTAGTAATTATTTTATAGATCACATTGCATAAGGCAATAGGTCTAAAATCAGATAAATGAACCCCCCCTGCTCCTTTTGGAATTAAAGTAATGAAGGTATGATTTAGAGCCTTGAGCATTCTTTTATTGGTTCTGGACTCCTCAGTGATAGCCAGAACATCTTCCTCCAGGGTATCCCAAAAGGCCTGGAAGAACTCAATAGGGAAGCCATCGAGACCAGGCGATTTACCAGTACTCATCCCAAAGACCACCTTCTTAAGTTCATCTCTATCTATAGGTCTAAGTAGAGCCTGGTTCTCTTCAGGAGAGATTATAGAAGGAATGACAGCAATAACTTCATCTTGGGCTGCCCCATCTTGCTCCATACTTTCCTTAAAGAGTTTTAAGAAATACTCCATTGAGTGGGAGTGCATACCAGGAAGAGTGTCAAAAGAGTATCCATTCTCATCTTGAAGGAAATCCATATTATTCACTTGTATCCTAGCACAGGCAGAGCGCTGAAAAAATTTTGTATTTCTGTCTCCTTCTAATAACCAAGTATTTCTTGCTCTCTGTTTCCAGTAAATCTCTTCTTGATTATCAATATCCTCAACCGCTTTGCGTAAAACATCATCCTCGGATTTAAGGTGCTCGAAAATGTTTCCTTCCCCGAAATGTTTTTGCACCTCATCCCATCCGGCCAACAAGGGGGCCCGTTGGTGCTTGGAAGTCCGATTTGTTAGTTTGCCTCCACTGTTTCAGTTTACACTTGACAAATTGAAGCTGTTTGTGAAATTTGAACATTGCAGTCCCAAAAGGTGGGCGGCCATCTTCCCACCACTGAGGAATTTTTCTTCGGAGATCTTCTTTTTGCAACCAAAAATTTTCAAATTTAAATGGTTTATGATAATGCCCTGTCATAGCCCCTCCCTCCAGTAAAATGGGAAAGTGGTCTGAAACTGGGCCTTCCAAAATCTGAAATTTAATATTCCATTTCACAAATGCTTCCTCCGAGACCAGAAACCGGTCTAGTTTTACCTTCCTACTGTGTGGCTCTCTTCTCTTATTAGTCCACGTAAAATAAGTACCAGGACCTTTGATATCAATAAGGTGAAAGGCCTGAACTTGAGCAATCAGAAGCCTATCCCCTGGATCCAAAACTGGGAAACCACCTTCCCGATCCCTGGCAGATAATTTGACATTAAAATCCCCAGCAATAATCCAATCGCAATCTTCCGGGGAGGATCTCATTGAATGAACAACATTCCATTGAAGTCGCTGGCCATCAATGCTTTGAGCCCCATAGAAGTTTGTAATTAAAACCTGTTCAGCTGTAACAATGTTCTTAAAGAGAGATGTGAGAACACCCCTCCAAGATGTATGTTCTATTGCTATCCACACCAGAGGGTTCCAAAGAGTAACAATCCCCCTCGAAGCTCCTTGGGCCGCCACATCCATATATCCAGTGCCCCTCCATATTCTACTAGCAATTTTACACATAAGATCTAAAGACATTTTTGTTTCCTGAAGGAGCAAAAAGTCTGTTTTGTGTCTTCCTAAAAGTCTTTGAACAATAGATTGATGGGTTCTACTGTTTAAACCCCTTACATTCCAGGATTGTATAATCATTGGAAACCTTGGGAGCAATAAGAGTCAATTGTTCTCACCGATCCTCCATTGATCAGCTTGTCCCCTTGCGCTACTAGTAGATCCTTATTGGATTTTCTACCAACTCCTTGGGAATTACTATTCTTAGACCTCTTTTCCACCTGGGTAATCCCCAACGCTGGTCTTTCTCTGTTCTTTCTCGCACTTCCCATGTTGACATCCTTAATAATCGGTTGTGCAGGGGAATGAATTACCATAGCCCCTAGGTTCTCTCGGTCGCAAAGTCTCAGGGGTTTCAATCACCTGTTCTAAGACAGGAGTAGATGATAGAGGAGCATGAGAGTGGGTGTTAGTATCCTTAGCATTCCCATCCACTCCTTCCATGACTTGGTCTTCTTGGTCTACAAGGGATTTGAAGATTTCATATCGATTGGTTGGCTTGGTTTGGGCCTGCTCTTTGCCATTTCTCTTTTTGTTTTTCCTCCGCTTCTGTTGTTCAAAGCCATATTTCTGGGCATCAGAACCCTGGGGGATATTGAGGGGTTCTTTGACCGGAGTGAACTTACCCTCTCTAGGGTGATTTGGCGCTCCCGACGGAGCTTCCGCTTTTGTGGTCAAGCTATTTGGGCAGAACCTAGCCAAATGGCCATGCTTATGGCAGACTCGCATCTAAAAGGTAAGGCTTCATAGTCTAGTCGTCGTATCCAGGTTAGTCCCCGCCAACTCCAATTCCACCTCGAGCTGGAAGTGGTCGGCTAATGTCCATTTCTACGCATATTCTAGCAAAGACAGCAGTATTTACTTCCATGGTATCTCTTGAAACTCCCAAATATCTACCTAGAGAATTACCAATCAACTCAAGGATCTGCTCACCCCAAAAATCCATTGGGAGAGCGTACAGCCGTATCCAGACCGGGACAGCCGTGGGCTCAATGCGAGGATCAAAACCCACTCTCCACGGTTGGACAAATAATCCTGCCGGGCCGTGGCTCCTCTTCTCTGATTCAAATGTTCTGTTTCTATCTCGCAAAGAAGAGAAACTAATAATAAAATATCCATTGCTTATAGGCCATAGAGAGTACTCACCAATGGGCTCCCAGTTCTGTCTCACCGGGTGTGTAGAAAGTTCAAAGTGGGCCGGATACCCATGAATTTGTAGATCAGATCATGGGTAGCACGGTATATAATCGTATCCTCAACCAGTTTTGGTTCTATGACAATCTTAGGCCTGGACGCAGATTGTGGAAGGCAGCCGTTAACTCTGTTTGCAGGTAAACCCTTTCTAGCATTCTTAAATAGCATTTGATAAGCACTTCGTTGAGCTTCATCGGAGGAAGATGCAGGGTTTTCTTTTAATATATCAGCATATGAGCTTTTCTGCCCATCGATAGATCCTGGAGGAGACCCCATTGGGCCCTCCCAAGGCAACGAACGATCCTTCAAAGTAGTGTAGATTCAATCCACAGGAGGACCTGGAAGAATCTTCCAACCAGAGACCCTGGAGCTTCGCCCGGTGCCTGCACAGAAGGTTTCCCGCCAAATCGCCAGAGCTCGAACTCGAAAAAATTTTCTCCAAAAATTATATATATTTTAAAATAAATATTCAACCATATTTGTATTAAAATTCTTGAAAATTTACCATCTTGAGAAATCATATCCTATTCCATGAAACATAGCAAGTGAAGGAACTCAAATTTTTCGAAGTCAATTATGAGACATGCTTAAAACATTTGCAGCTGCGATTTGATGTTTGAGAATAATAACACCTTTTGAAAGAGGTTCCAATTCCCTATAATTGTCAGTCAATTAACAGGTGTGAGTTCTCTCCAAGATTGCCTAAAGGTCAATTGTGGAGGTTAAGCAAGAATTTTGCCTAAATACAGCTCAAGCTTTTCCAGCTATATAATATGAGAAATACTTGAGAGTAATTTGCAGATTGCAGCAGCTTCAAACTTCGAAATTTGTAAGACTTACGGAAAAGATGGCAATTCTTCAAAAGGGTCACAGTAGTGCAATGTGAGACCTTTTAACGGATCACATGTGGTACAATTGTAGCAATTGACTCACATAAACACAATTCAAAAGTCTCCAAATTTCTCGTATGAGACACACTGAAGATTTTTTTAAGCTTGTAGACAATTGTAGGAATTGACTCACAGAAAGACAATTCAAAAGTCTCCAATTTTCTCGTATGAGATACACTGAAGATTTTTTTAAGCTTGAAACATTGAGATAAGTGAAGCCTTCTGGGTAAGTAGGTGATTCCTCAAACTGGTCAGAGAAGTTTAATGTGAACACTCTCAAGACACTGCAAGATGGATAAAGTGTTAGATTGTAGTAGCCTCTAGCATTTAAGAGCAGGTAAAGTGTTAGATTGTAGTAGCCTCTAGCATTTAAGAGCAGGTAAACCCTCAACTTCAGAAAGTAAAGTTAAGGATTACATTAAGTCCAATTGTGGGGTTACTACCTCTGCATGAATACACATTACGGGTCTTTAAATTTCTCATTTGAAACATACTTGAAACTTCTTGCAGTTTGTCGTAGCTCCAACCATTGAGATTAATTAGACATGTTGGAAGAGCAAGCAATGCCTCAAGCTTCTCGTAGTCTAGTGCAATGTTTCTGACATACCATATCACCTATATCACCTCCACTTGTGGAGGGGGTAATAAAAAGTTTTACAAGAGGACAAAAAAAAGAGTCCGAATTTTTCATATTATACATTGTCGAGATTTTTCCCTATTTGTGGCAGCCTTTAATAAGAAATTTTGGGAGGAGACACTTCTTCAAGTTCTACATTCTTTTTTACTTCTAAGTTCTAAATATATAAATATGGTATTAAAGTCATTCAAATTTTATCATAGATATTAAGAATATTAGCTAACTGAAATTTGTTAAAAAACTAATTAAATTCATATTGACAAGATTTGAAAATTTTGAGGAAGCCTGTTTAAATAGCAGTAATTAAATATGGTTCTTCCAGACAAAAAAGTTCTCCAATTTCATTGGGCAGATATATTAGCTAAGTGCCACTCATATGGAGGCAGTGCAAAAATTTGGGTTGGCTTATTAATTTAGGAGCTAGAGGAAACTTCAAAATTGAATTTGCAAGATGATTAAGCATTTCTCTATTTAGGACATATGGAACAACATAGCTTTAAAAGTTTGACCGAGTACATCACTGATTACAGATTCTTTTATGTTAACTTTCCTTCCAATCTGATTAAATACAAACTTAACAGACAATGAGAGAGGCGAATAGACTGCCTCTGCTCAAGCCTTTACACCTATTATATCACCTTCACACGACGGTTTAAACTTTAACATGCTTACCTAGGTTCTGCTAGAATTCAAAGCTTTTTCAGGATTCCTCTACAACAGTTTATCTTCAAAGTCCCCTATATGAACATGTATCCAAAAATACTAACCAGTTTTGTCATCTAGACCTATCTCTCTTAATCTTAATTCTTACTATGTAACCCACTCATTCATCTTTTATCCTATCTATTAGACAGATAAGTGTTGGTTACGAATCTGCCATGAGGAAAGGATTTGTTGTTATTGCGCCCAGATTCGCCCACCAGATTGAAAGGCCGGGAGGAAGGAATGCCTTCCGTGCCAATCTCCGGAGAAGGCCGGCTTCCTGTGGGGTTTTTAGTGTTAAGATAAGAGTGCAGGGAAAGAGATAAAAGTGCGGAAAGAGAATCCAAATGTGATTGGAGTTGGGTGGGGGGAATAAGCAGCACGACAACGATCAATCACCGCTACTAACAACATTCCTTTACAAAGCACACATTGAAACTACAGCTATCATTAATCCTATGTATCCTCTATCTATGCATTCCAGGAATACTTGATCATCAAATACCAGAGTCCAGAGTTCAGTACAACAGTAAGCAATGATACAAGAAACATGAGGCAGAAATGACAAGGAGAGGCAGCATACAAGATAAAAGACAGTAAGCAGAGCCAAGTATATGCTTGTATTAGAGGCAAACGCACAGCTACAATGGTTCCCTAGCAGTATATTCCCCTTCCACCCTTTACAATGAAAATGAGTGGGCTATTTATAGCCTCAGTTCCCCCCGATTACATTCATGGGCACAAAGTCCCGGACAAGACAATAGCTGACACAAGCGGCTGAAGAGCTGCTGATGCTGACTTCTGTCGGGCAGGACTGTACTTGTGGCATGGTCTCCCTGAAAGATGTACAGCTACGTGGCGGTGTGTCGGGTCAAACCTTTGGTCAGCAGGAATGCGGGTAGTTGAGGCGGATGGAACTTCTTATCAGCCTTAAATGATAGCAGCTGGCGTAGATAGTGCAGCCCATGCTTTGTCCTTTTCCCGGTCATGTCTTGGCTCGAATCCCGAAGTTGGACACTTGTCGGATGCTGATGGATGACACGTGTCTGCCTTGAAAGGCAGTTTATCCAACTTCGCCCAGGATTAGAGCGTTGTCGGGTTGCGCAGGTGAAAAACAGCATTTGGGGAGGCCTCCGTGCCTTAGTCAATTTCTGAGTTTGCTTTACCCAACTGCGCATCGGTCAGAGGGCGCACCCCGACTTCGCTGCGAAGTCGGGTTGCGCACCGGTACTCTGCTGTCTTTACCGTCGTTCGGACTGCGCACTGGAGAGGGGGCGCACCCCGACTTCGCTGCGAAGTCGGGTGGCGCCCCAACACTTAGCTGATTTTCTCCCTGACTGCTTCCCAAGTGCGCCCGTGAAGTCGGGTGGCGCCCTGACACTTAGTCAGATTTTGCTTGTTCCTGTCTGCTTGCGCACTTCGCGTTCCCTACTGCGCTCCAACTGGGGGGCGCACTCCGACTTCGCTGCGAAGTCGGGTTGCGCCCCAGACTTAGTCATTTTTCAGGGAACACTTGCTGGAAACTTCACTGGGGGAAGAAGAGGGAGGAAGAAGGAGGAATGAAACTGCAAGGAAGAGGGGGAAAGGGAGAAATGAAGAAAGGGAAAATGAGGAGAAGGAAAGGAAAAGAGCAGCTCACTTACAGAAACCGAAAACATGGCACCCCGTGCAAAATGTGGCAACATTCCTGGCGGCTCGCGGGGTGTCGAGCTCGCCTCGACGCAAAGAACCATGCCTTCATCCTTTGGGTGCAGAGGAACTTCCTTCCCCTGCCTTCTGCTGCTCTGACCGCTTCCCTCGGGGCAACTGTTCTTCTTCAGGTTCGCTTTCAGCAGTTGCCTCCTCAGTTTCACCTTCTGAATCTGAATGCTCTCCACTGTCGGCCTCCCACTTGCTGATGCGTTGGTATGCAGCCTTGGCTTGGTCCCAGACTGCTGCTTGGAAGGGAGAAAGGTCATTGACCTCTTTTAATGCTGCGTGGAATGCAGCGATTGTGTGCAGGTCGATGGTGTTATATATTTTTCCCAACTCCTTTAGGGAGGAGTTGATTTTACAGTATTTCGACACCATCTGGGTGACCTGAGTTTCTTGAATTGGCTCTGTCCAGCTATCAATTTCTGCTGTATCTGCCTCAAAGGACAGCCAATTCTGCTTGACCTGTTCAAGGGCCAGAAATTCGCCATCCTTGACGAAGCTCGGGCACCCGTGCTCGGACAGAGTGTGAAAGGGGGCCAGGATAATGTTCCTTTCATGCTCTAGGGCGTCCAGTGTCCTTCTGGCGGCCCTTATCTTCTCTGTCTTTTTGAAGTAAATATGCAAGGTTACCCTTGCATCTGCCCACTCTGAGGCAAGTCGGGACATAGGAGAGAATTGGAGGCCTTTGCGCTCAAACTGCTCAAGTTTCATAGCCAGGTCCAGCCATTGCCTCGCCTGGTGTTCGGCCTCCTCTACCACAGGCTTTCCCTGGGCAGATATTTCTTCGATCCTGCACGCGAAATCCAGGACCGATACAGCTTTGACAAGGTTGGGCTTGCAACCCTGCAGCAGACCAGCCCGCATCTCTTTGGCTTTGCTCTTTGAAAAGGCCGCCGCTTGTGATGTTTTCTCTGCTAGCTGCGACTGCGCCTGTTTCAGCGAATCTTGAAGCTGTGAAACCTGCTCCAGCGCCACTCTTCTTCTCTTCTGACAGCTGCTCGGTTGTCTGTTTCTGCGTTGTGGCCTCTTGCTGAGAGGCGGCCAGCTGGGCCTTAAGCTCATCTATCTCTTGTTGCGCTGATCCCAACTGCGCAGTTGCCCTAGCTAGGTCCTCCTCGAGCTGCCTTGTGTTATTCTGCATCTGGAACAACGCTTCCTGGGTCTCAAGATGTTTGACGAGGAGATTGTCTGTCCTACGACGAATACCACGAATTTCGTATTCCTCGTTGATGTCGTCAAAGCTTTTCTCCTTCCTTTGGAGCTCGTAGTCTGCCTCGGTCATCT
The DNA here is from genome assembly GCA_028583015.1 of Wollemia nobilis. Taxonomy (NCBI): domain Eukaryota; kingdom Viridiplantae; phylum Streptophyta; class Pinopsida; order Araucariales; family Araucariaceae; genus Wollemia; species Wollemia nobilis. The sequence continues at coordinate 16,964,741 of JAQPPZ010015100.1, forward strand.
CCCGGAGAGGCTTCTTTACTTTCGGGATCAATTTCTCGGTTGTCAGCACTCTCCTGTCTAGGTCAAACTTTGTGCGCTTTACCGGGGCAGCTATCTCTTCGGCTCTCCTTCGTTTTACGCCCTGGAGAAAGGAGGCGGAACATCCTGAGGCGCTTACTGCCAAAGGCAGGTCATCGGCGCTCTGTAGTTCGCCCATGAAGTCCAGATCCTCCAGCATTGGATTTTGCCGCGGCATTTTTCCCGCAAACAGTGACGCGGGAGGTATTCCAGAAGGAGTGGCCGCTTTTGAGGGCGACCGGGTCCTAGGGGAAACGGGCGGCTGAGTGGATGGTGCTGGTAGGGTTTTGGACGGCTGGGGTGAGGAGCGCGGCGGCGAAGGAGCAACTTCAGTGCTGGCTGCGGGGGAGGGCTCTAGGGTTTGACTCAGTGATTGGAAGGCGTTAGGATCCTGAGCAAACTGGTCAAAGGAATGTGGGCCGCTAGAGGGCTGAGTAGTTGGGGAAGAGGGAGACGCGGCTACGGCTTGCCCTGATGAGATGGGAGATGGGGCTTTGGCAGGGCTGACTGAGACTTGGGGAAGAGAAACAGTGGACGTACCTGCGGGCTCCGCCTGAGCCGTTGTTGGAGGGACGCTTGCGGCCCGGGTGTCTGCTTCTGGTTCAGGGCTGTCCAAAGAGACAACTTCTGGCGCTGCTGCCTCCGGCTGCACTGCGACTGATTGCTGCACAGGCTCTTTAGGCCGCTTTGGCTTTTCAACTCTCTTCCTCTTCTTTTCTTCTAGCGCCGTGGCTGGTCCAGAGGAAAGAGATAATGTCGGGGCGGCAGGCGCTGACGTTCCTACGGTGAACTTGTACCTGGGTCTGGCTGGAAGAATGCTCGCCGTAGCCGATCTGCTAGCTGGCAGCGCAGGCACTTTTTCTGCTGGAGGGGCCACCTCAGGGGTTGACTTCTCAGAATTTTGCGCCTTTTCGGGCACTGTCTCAGAAGCTGCAGGCTGCATTGGGCCCACTTGACTACTTGCCGGAGTTGCGCTGGAAGTCGCCGGAGTTGACGATTGCTGGGACGAAGACCTTCTTATATACCTTTTTCTTGCGCCTCGGGGAACGCAATCTCGAAATTCGAAGGGCTGCCACGTGTCAGCGTGCTGGTCATATAGGGCCGAAAATTCATCATCGACGGCCAGCGTCCTCCGGTTGGATTTGTCGTGTTGCGTGCGGCATCTCATCTTCCAGCACTCGATGACTTTGTCCTGTGGCCAGTTGAGCGGCGCCACCTTGGCGAGGAATCTTTTGAAACCCGCGGATTCCAACCGGTGATCCGGGTTTCGCTCTGGATCGTATGCTACCTCCTCGCAATAGAATTCATGCCATGGAGGCCATGATTGCATCTGCTCGATATGCCATTCTAGGTCTGCGCCCGTTCTGTTTCTTCTTTCCTGCATGATCTCCGCTCGGGGGCAGATGTGCGTGAACTTGCCCCTGACCCCATCTGGGTCATATTTCCATCGCTGCGGCAGCATTATTAGGCCCATGTCAATGAGCTCCCGCTCGAGGTAGACGTGCTGCCCGATTTCATATACTTCAGTATTCGCCCAGGTGAAGGGATACTGGAAGATATGGCCTTTCTTCTTGCCCTGGCCGAATTCCTCTTCGACATAATCTATCTGCCGCGCAATTTCCATCCCGAACTGGTGATCAGTGCAGAAGTAAGGCAGCAGGAACGGCTTCCCTTTGAATCCGTAGATTCTCACTATGATGCCCTGAGTCAGCCGGAAGGTGTCCCCGTACTCTTTCTTCCACAGGTATTTTGTCATGACTTCCGGCGGGCGAGATGCCTTGCGGTTGAACAACCCCATGACCTGGCACAGAAATTTCAGATTAAATTCGTAGAACGAGCCTTTTCTGTACAGAACATCGGTCCATTCATACACGGGCAGCGGCTCTCCTTTTTCATTTGTTTTCTTCAAGTCAGGAACGTTCATCCGGTAGTGCATGTGATATAGGCACAGCCATGCGAGGAAGGAGCAGAACCGGAAATCCGTTGACTGCTTCTGTTGCAGTCTGACCAGGCTTGAATGAATTGCATATGCCAACCAGTCCGCCCAGTCGAAGAAAATCGGGCGCTTTCCACTCTTCTGCGCTGTAGAGTCATAAAATTCTCCGTGCAGGAGACATTCTGCCAGCGCCAGTTGGTACGGCCGTACTATCTTGTCAGAGTCGCAGCCCAGGACCCACGCCAGGATGATGTAGATATATTTACTTTCAAATCTGTCCAAGGGTATGGGGCCAGTTGGCCACTGTCCGGCCGCCAGCAGAGTCCTCAGCTCCGAGTCGAGGAATTCTCTCATCCTCTTCGTCTGCGTAAAACGGCTCGTCTGCTCGTCTAGGTTTATTCTTCTGACAATTGCGCTGGGGTCGTACTGCAGCCCCGGGGCGAACGCTGGCTGGACGCTCTCCCGGAAAAGTGTGAACAACACTTTCCCTTTGTTGTCGCAGACTTGCCGGGCAGCTGGTTTGTAATATTGTACAATTGCTTCAACCAGCTCCGGGCACCGATGAACAGGAGGGCATAAGAACCAATACAGGTTTGATTTGTATGCAGCTCCGAGGTGGTGTGAGGGCGAAACCCTGTCTGCCCATTTGGCAATGTTCAGCCGTAGTTTGGAGAGGCTGATGGAAAAGGAGCCGTCTTTGTACCCAGCCAGGTGGTTAACGGGTGGTGGCGGAGTCTGCCCAACTATGCGCCTCTTCGTCCGGGATTTTCTTTTCTGGTCCTTCTGCGGCGCTTCGCTCTCATGAGCGCTTGACTCTGGTGATTCCTCAGCTTCGCGCTGTTCTTCACTGGATTGCGCCTGTACGGGCGCTTTTCCCTTGTCCATCCTTTTCGAAGCAGCAGAGGCAGAAATTACGGCTTCTGAGTTTGTCAGCTTTATTCCTTGCAGTCAGGAAGTCAGCTTGAACGATTTGAATTTTCTGGTTGCGCCAGGGTCCTTTTTGTAGACAATGACTGCAACATTAATGGCGCGAGGGAGGGAGTTAGGGTAGTTAACTTGGAGTTGGTGGAGGCGTTATGATTTTTTGGCGGCTGTGCATGGGTTTATTTTTGAAAAGCGCACCCTAGTAGCCGTTGGTCCAAAACGCACCATGCTTTTTTAATGCATCATTCTTGAAAGATGTGCAATCATTAAACCTCCTTGAGCATCGTGCCATTGCTGACGTCATCGCTGCCGCCTGGGCACGGTTTTCAAGAGAATTTCTGGCCCGTTGACCCAACTTCGCCCTAGACCCACACTTAGAATTTTTCATGCTTAGTGTGGTGGGTTATTCGAACTTCGCCCGAAATTCAGGGCGCAATCCGACTTCGCCCAGAAGTTGGGGCGCACTCGGACTTCGCCCGAAAAATGGGCGCATTCCGACTTCGCCCGAATTTGCTTGCGCAGTCTGACACTTAGCCGTTTTCTGCTTTGTCTTTCCCAACTGCGCCCTCTAGATGGTGCGCAGCCCGACTTCGCTGCGAAGTCAGGTTGCGCACCCAGACTTAGTCAATTTTGCCCCCTTTTTTAGCTGCCTCCTTCCGGACTTCGCACTGTTTAAGGGGCGACACCCGACTTCGCTGCGAAGTCGGGGTTTGCCTTTGCTTAGGCTCTATGAAAATTGAAAAACTGAAAGCTGAAACAAATATATACATTCTGAAAAACTAAAATGCAGAAGGGAAATCTGTACAAGGAAGGGCCCATTTGGGCGCCTTCAGTGGTGGTAAATTTTTAAGTGGAACCCATTGACGGGAATGGGGAGAAGCTGTCCCTCCATATCCCGGAGCACAAATGCGTTGAACTGGTTCACCCGGGCAATCTGATAGGGGCCCTCCCAGAGGGCATCAAACTTGCCGTGGTTGCCCGGCTTCGCCTTTAGCGAGTCCCACTTTAGCACCAAGTCCCCGATTTTGAAAACTCGGGCAGTGGTACCTTTTGCGAACCAGCCTTGTGTTGCTTCAGCGTGTTTGGTGAAGGCCTGGTACGCTTTTTCTCTGTCTTCCTCTAACTGCAGCAGCTGGCAAAGTCTGTCATCTACCGGATCCCCGCTGCCTCTCTCTTCATCAAGCATCCAGAGAGCGGGAATTTCGATGTGGGTCGGTAAGACTGCTTCTTTGCCGTATACGAGCGCATAGGGGGACGTTTTGATAGACTTTTTTAAGGATATCCTATCCGCCCATAGTGCCCGGTCCAGGAGCAGGTGCCAAGTCCTTTTGTTCTTCTCTACTGTTCTCCTGATGATCTTCAGCAGATTCTTGTTGGTGGACTCGGCAAGGCCGTTCCCCTGCGGGTAGTAATTGGAAGACATTTTGTGATAAATGCCGTATTTGCCGGTGTACTCAGTGAGTACAGCGCCTGCGAACCCCGGACCATTGTCCGTCACTATTGACTCAGGGACACCGAAGCGGGTAATGAGGCTCTCGAGGAACCTGATGACCGTCTCCTGGTCCGCATTCTTTGTGGGGATCGCCTCTGCCCACCGCGTGAAGTAGTCGGTGGCGGTAAGAATGAACTTGTGCCCCGCTGCAGAGTTCGGCGTAATCACCCCAATAAAGTCCAGACCCCATTGCTGAAACGGAGTCTCGGCTTGGATCGGTTGAAGGGGCAGGGGTGCTTTTCTATTTCTGCCAGCAAATCTCTGACATTGATCACATTTTGTACAGACCGCATGCGCGTCTGTAAAGAGAGTGGGCCAATAGTACCCAACTCTTATTATTTTCAAGGCCGTTGGCCTTGCAGAATGGTGACCTCCGGGCATCCCGGAGTGGAATTCTCCAAGGACCCTGGGTTGGTCTGTTTTCTTGACGCACCTCAACAGGATGCCGTCAATGTTTTTGAAGTAAAGCCCCTCGGGGCGAAGAGTATATTTCAGTGCACCTAGCCGAAACCTCCTTCTTTGTGAGGCATTCAGGTGGTCTGGACATCTCCCGGTGCAGAAATACTTCACCAGGTCATCTGTCCAGTCACTCTCCTCTGGTAAGGAGTTGGCTAGGTTGGTGGTTGTCGCTGGATCCTCCCACTTACAGGCGGACATCTGGGCTGCTGCGCTTCGGGCCAGCTCCTGGCACAAGGCTCGGCCTCTGATAAGCTTGGTTGGCCGTATTTCAATGTCGAACTCCTGGATTTTCGCAATCCATCCTGCTCTCTTGTGACCCGGCTCTCCTTGTATGATGAAGCTTCGGACGTCCGGGTGTATCACAAAGACAGTGGTTCGGCTCTGGGAGACAAAGTGCCTGAACTTCCGGAGAGATTTCATAACAGCGTGAACCTGCCGCTCTATAAAGTTATACTTTTCTTCGTGTGGCTGGATCACTTGGCTCAGGAACGCTATGGGGCGCTCTTCGCCATCGTCTCCCTTCTGTGTCAGGACTGCGGCGTAACTCTCGGGTTCTCCCACCGCGTACAGGATGAAGTCCTTGGAGTAGTCCGGGTTTATCAACACCGGAGCTTGTGCAATTCGAGCCTTGATTTCCTCGAAGGCCTGCCCTCTCTCATCAGTCCATAGGAATTCTGCATCCTTTTTCAGCAATTCGGCCATGGGCTTGATTACCTGTGCGAAGTCCGGTATGAACTTCCGCACGAAGTTGATTTGGCCGAAGAAGGACTGCAGCCCTTTCTTGTCAATTGGAGCGGGCAAACGGAGGAGAGCTTCTGCTCTATCAGGGTCCACGGCTAGGCCTTTCTCGGAGATGACATGCCCCAACAGCTTACCTTCTTTTACCGCGAAGACAGATTTCTTCGGGTTTATGGAGATGCCGAATTCACGACACCTTTCAAATATTTGCCGCAAGTGGGGAACATGGTCCTCTCTCCTGTGAGAGAATACGGTCATGTCATCCAAATAGATGACAATAACCTTGTTGAGCAGCTCTCGGAAGGCCAAGTCCATGGCTCTCTGGAATGTGGCGCCAGCATTGGATAAGCCGAAAGGCATGCGCTGATAGGCGAACGTTCCCCATTTGGTGGTGAACGCCGTCTTATGCTGGTCCTCATCCTTGACCCAGATTTGGTTGTAGCCGGAAAAGCCGTCTAGGAGGGAGAATCTCTGGGCTCCAAAAACTATATGGAGGATCTGATCGATTTGGGGAAGCGGATAATGGTCCTTGAGGGAGGCCTGATTCAGATTTCTGAAGTCCACACAGAGACGAATGTCTCCGTTCTTCTTCCTCACGGGAACCAAGTTCGCAACCCAGGATGAATGCTTGATGGGGTAGATGATCTTGGCTTCCAGCATCTTCAAGAGCTCGGCTTTCATCATGGCTTCGATCTTCGGATTCACAGCCCTCTGCTTCTGCCGGAATGGTTTTGCACCATCTTCTAGCTCAATGGTATGCTGGATTATATCTCTGTCATACCCCTTCAAGTCCTGGTAGCACCAGGCTACTATGTCAGGGAACTCTCGGCATAATGCTCTGATCTGCTCAAGTTCCTCTGTGGTGCAGTCCGTCCCGACCTTAATCGTCTTTCCGGGTTCGAGCTCCAGGTCGGCGTACTGCTTCGGGTCTACTTTGATCCGGTGTGATATTGCTCTGTCATTCTGATCAAATAGACTCTCAAGTGTAATCAGTCCTTTTGGGACATGATTATTTTTCAGTTGTATCAACCCCTCATATTGCTCGTCATCAGGGTCTCTACCTTCGATTGAACACGCTTCGTTAACCAAAAATGTGACGATCTCCTCGTCACAGTCAAACACCTGCCAGTGGGTGTCCTTATCAGGCACAGAAGGCCTGTAAATGGTACGGACCGGCTTCGGCTTCTGGACAGTGTCATCAGCCGGAACGTACCTGGCTCCAACAGACGCCAGAATGTCAGCATGCTTGTTTTTCTCGCGTGATATAGCCTTGACATTCAACGAGTCGAAAGACTCCATCAGGTCCCACACCCGATTACGGTACGCCTTGAGATAGTGCTTTTTGGAGGCGCACTTATTCGTAATCTGGTGGCATACCAACTCCGAATCTCCAAAGATCTGCAGGTGCTTAATCCCCAGCCTCTCCGCCTTTCGCAATCCCAAGCACAGGGCCTCGTACTCCGCCGCGTTGTTGGTACAGCTCCAGGCCAGCCTGTAGGTGTAGTCCTTCTGGATCCCGGTTGGAGAAACCAAAAGTACACCTGCACCGGCGCCATTTTTGCATCGTGCGCCGTCAAAGAAAAGCTTCCACAGCTTTTCTGGTGCAGGTCCTACTTCTCTTTTGGCCGACTTGTCAAGCCTCTCAGGCTGGACGACGGTGTAGCAGCCTTGCTCAGTTTCGATCACGGCGTTGAAGTCCCGCAAGGAGAATTCATCTTCTACTTGCAGCAGCTCAAGAGCTTGCTCCGTCATGTCCACCACCACCAGTTCTTCCTCCGTCAGTTGAACCATGCAGTCCTGCGCCTCTTCTCCGGGTATCTTCTCTACTAAGAATGTGGAAGGCTTCTCGTTGTAGATCTTCAATCTCCTTCCTTTGAAGGGCACTTCCATGTGCGAGTAGTCCAGAGACAGATACCCTCCCAACTTCGCAGTGAACTCCCTGGAGAGACACATACCGAAGTAGGGTTCCAAGTCGACAACCACGACTTCTTGAATGACCACGATGTCGAGAGCTTTGTGCAGCCGAATAGGGATGTCTTTAATGACACCGACTGTCTTGACAGGGGTGCCGTCCAGTTGCAGCACGCCTTGGCTGCTCCTTGTGTACTCCATCCCGATCTCGTCGCAGACGGCTCTCGGCATAACGGTCGTGGAAGCACCAGAGTCCACCATACAGTTGTGCACTATGTACCCTTGCATCCGTAATGACAGATAGAAGGGAGGTGGCCTGTTCTTCCCAGTGGCTGAGACTGTTAGGGGTTGCACTAGAACAGCGGGCTGTATCTGCTTGCCATTCTTCATGCTTTTCAGAGATTCCTGCAGCAGATCAACCTGCCTGGGAGCAGAAGAGCATCATACATGCTGATTCTTGCGGGGGTCCTCTTCAGCTCGTCTACTATGCTGTAGCCCGAGGTGCTAGCTCCTTCCGCCTCTTTTGCCGGCTCATACTTCGTCCGGTACTGCTGAGTGGCCTCAACTCTCTGTCTCTTGGTCAGAGACGGATATCTCAGCTTCTCCTGAGCTTGTTCTTTGGTTTCAGCTGGAGGCTGAGCAGCGGGAGCTTTAGGCGCGGGAGCTTTCGCTACGGGAGGCTTGACTGCGGGAGTCTTTGCCGGAGGAGCCTTCTCTTTGGCTGTGTAGGGCCACAGCCTCTTGTCAGGTGGTAGCCCAGCAGGTTGGGCCTTATCTCTTCTGGCGTACACCTTTAAGGGCTTTGCAGCGGCTTCGGCAGACTTTCTGTTTTCCTTGGCGGGAGGCGGCAACGGATCTTCCTCTGGGACGGCGAAGTTGCTTTCGTCGCCCAGGATCATGTAGAGTTCTTCGTCTTCTATGGCGCTGCCGGCCAAGGTCTGGAGGTAGTGTTGGTGCAGTGTGCAGTCATCCTCCGAATGCGGGTCGTTGCACGTGGTGCACCAGTTGATCTGGTCAGAGGTACCAGGTTGGTCTTCAATGGCAGCATTTCTTGGAGGGGGCCGCCTCTGATCTCGCCGTTCTGGGGCTTGATCTTTTGTCAGTGTCGGGGGCGGATATGGCCTCCTTGGAACAAGGTCCATCTGGGCCTATTTTTTCTTTAGAACAGTCATGTCGTTGGACATGGTGTGATATCCGGAGGCCAAAGCTCGTACCTCCTGGAGGATTTTATTCTGAATATCATTGTCAGGAGGCGGCAACTGAGCTGGAGGAGGTAATGCAGCCAATGGAGGGGGTGTAGAATATTGAGCATACTGCGGGGGAGCAGAGAGTGCTGGATAATGCGGAGGAGGAGGCGGATAGTGAATTTGTGGCGGGCCGTAAGGGTTTACGACCGGCGCTGGATTCCATTGCTGCTGGGGTTGCTGTCCTGATGTGGACGGCATTGCACCAGAAGCTGAAGCTGATGGGTACTGGGATCGGGGAAAGTCAGGGTAAATAGGCGGCTGTACCCTGTGCGGGAGTCTGCCGATGGAAATAATATCCATTTCAGCTTGTTGGGCAGCCTCGTACAGAGCAGGGAACGAGTCGATTCTGGCTACCTTCAGCAGCAGGCAAATGTCTGAGTTGAAGGACCTCAGGTAGTAGTAGGCTGCCTGACCCGCTGAAGGTCGGAGTTCGCGAGGTACTCGTTTCCAAGACCTCGCAAACCTGATGTTGAAGTCTGACACCTCCTCTTGGGGGTGTCGTTGTATACTTTGAAATTGATGCAGCAAAGAAGAGGGATCAGCAGACTCGTTGCATCCTTTCACGAGCCTGTCGGCTAACTGTCGCCACCCCGTGATAGATCCCTCTGGCAGTGATCTCCACCAGTAGAGAAGCTTTCCCCTGAGGGAAAGGGCCAGCAGACGGGTCTTCACACCTTCGTCAGTGATGGAGTGTAGCGCAGCCAGGGCCAGAATGTCCTGGATGTGTTCGTACGCCGTCTTGCCATAGCCGTCATACGTAGGGATGGATTTTAAGGCAGCAGGGGGCACAACTTGCTGTCCGACTAGGGCCAAGGGCCCCGTAGAGTCTACCGCCGGGAAGAGGTCATCATCGTTTTGCTGGGCAGCCATGTCTTCCTCTGACCCGGTAGTGTACTCGGTGTCGGAACTGTCCGAAGATGTAGATTCTTCTTCGGCCTCTACTTCTTCAATTTCAGCCTCGGCTTCTTCGATTTCAGCCTCGGGCTCTTCTATGCGAGCTTGTTGATCAGCCAGTCTGACGCGCTCTCCTGGAGCGGCAATGTCGATTTCGTAAAGGTCAGACCGATCTCCCGGATTCCTTGCTCGCCACCTTCTTGTTTGCATGAAGGCGTTAGGACCGGTCTTTACGGACTCAGAGAGTATTCAGGTTCGTGCAGAGTCGCCAGGTGCTCTGATTTTTAACAGCAATGAAGCGAGCACTCGTGCTTCGATTCTGTTTGGGGGTGGGAAACTACCATGTCCCACCGGGCGTGCCAGAGAAACTGTTGGTTACGAATCTGCCATGAGGAAAGGATTTGTTGTTATTGCGCCCAGATTCGCCCACCAGATTGAAAGGCCGGGAGGAAGGAATGCCTTCCGTGCCAATCTCCGGAGAAGGCCGGCTTCCTGTGGGGTTTTTAGTGTTAAGATAAGAGTGCAGGGAAAGAGATAAAAGTGCGGAAAGAGAATCCAAATGTGATTGGAGTTGGGTGGGGGGAATAAGCAACACGACAACGATCAATCACCGCTACTAACAACATTCCTTTACAAAGCACACATTGAAACTACAACTATCATTAATCCTATGTATCCTCTATCTATGCATTCCAGGAATACTTGATCATCAAATACCAGAGTCCAGAGTTCAGTACAACAGTAAGCAATGATACAAGAAACATGAGGCAGAAATGACAAGGAGAGGCAGCATACAAGATAAAAGACAGTAAGCAGAGCCAAGTATATGCTTGTATTAGAGGCAAACGCACAGCTACAATGGTTCCCTAGCAAGTATATTCCCCTTCCACCCTTTACAATGAAAATGAGTGGGCTATTTATAGCCTCAGTTTCCCCCGATTACATTCATGGGCACAAAGTCCCAGACAAGACAATAGCTGACACAAGCGGCTGAAGAGCTGCTGATGCTGACTTCTGTCGGGCAGGACTGTACTTGCGGCATGGTCTCCCTGAAAGATGTACAGCTACGTGGCGGTGTGTCGGGTCAAACCTTTGGTCAGCAGGAATGCGGGTAGTTGAGGCGGATGGAACTTCTTATCAGCCTTAAATGATAGCAGCTGGCGTAGATAGTGCAGCCCATGCTTTGTCCTTTTCCCGGTCATGTCTTGGCTCGAATCCCGAAGTTGGACACTTGTCGGATGCTGATGAATGACACGTGTCTGCCTTGAAAGGCAGTTTATCCAACTTCGCCCAGGATTAGAGCGCTGTCGGGTTGCGCAGGTGGAAAACAGCGCAGTTGGGGAGGCCTCCGTGCCTTAGTCAATTTCTGAGTTTGCTTTACCCAACTGCGCACCGGTCAGAGGGCGCACCCCGACTTCGCTGCGAAGTCGGGTTGCGCACCGGTACTCTGCTGTCTTTACCGTCGTTCGGACTGCGCACTGGAGAGGGGGCGCACCCCGACTTCGCTGCGAAGTCGGGTGGCGCCCCAACACTTAGCTGATTTTCTGCTTTGACTGCTTCCCAAGTGCGCCCAGGAAGAAGGGCGCACCCCGACTTCGCTGCGAAGTCGGGTGGCGCCCTGACACTTAGTCAGATTTTGCTTGTTCCTGTCTGCTTGCGCACTTCGCGTTCCCTACTGCGCTCCAACTGGGGGCGCACTCCGACTTCGCTGCGAAGTCGGGTTGCGCCCCAGACTTAGTCATTTTTCAGGGAACACTTGCTGGAAACTTCATTGGGGGAAGAAGAGGGAGGAAGAAGGAGGAATGAAACTGCAAGGAAGAGGGGGAAAGGGAGAAATGAAGAAAGGGAAAATGAGGAGAAGGAAAGGAAAAGAGCAGCTCACTTACAAAAACTGAAAACATGGCACCCCGTGCAAAATGTGGCAACAATAAGTAGGTAACTCCACACCTTCATTTTGATCAAATCCTTTCATATGACAGGTCATATCAGTTTGTGTACACTCCACTATCTGTATATGGTATGTTGTATTAATCTCTCTGTCAACCTCTTCTTACCTATTACCATCTAGAGCATCCAACTGTCTTTCTCATCAATATTATAGTCTAAAATGAACAACGCTCTCAGACACGACAACGAATTTTTAATGTTTAAACATTATGTATGGCAAAACCCTGCCGATCTGTTTTTGGAAATCTCTAAATACCTTAAAAGATTCCTCGGCCATGTCTCAAACATTTGGTAAATGCTTTAAACAGTGTTGAAGTGGTCTTACCAACACCCCATAGCCCAAACGCCAACAATCAGTTAGCTGTCAACAATTTTCAGAAACTTGACGTCATCCTCAATCCAAATGCCAAGAGGCGGTTGATAATTATGATCTCATCTTATATATTTATGATCTCTTTGCTTTTGATAATTTTCATAACATAGAATCTGCAGAGAACAGTCCACGGAGGGGAGTTAACACTCCAATTTTAAAGCCTCAAATCCAACAATATAAAGTAGGAATTCTCACAAACTGATATGGGATGGTTGGTTGAGGGTATAGAGTTGTTGTTTAAAAGTTTTTGATACAGAAATTTGATTGCTATTTCAGAAGAAATTAATTAATAGACCAAAGTTTAGATAATGCTCCTAAAAACAATTCCGATGAGTAATGCTTTAGGCCTGAACACTGAAAATTATCATCAAATATAATTTTTTGTTTTTGTTTTATTGAATACCCCCAAATATAATTTATCTAAGAAAACTTTTAACTTCAGCTATCTAGCCTCGTCTGCTCTGCCTCACCAGATAGACCAGCATGTAAGTAAAAAAGAAAAGCTAAGTGCAAGTCCCAGACCACTTTGACATATCAATTAGAATTCCAGCATAATGCAATACGCAAAACAAGCATTTTAAGAGGCTATGAAATGAAATAATATTATGCAAATACCTCAGATGGACATAAAGAAAAATAAGAGAACAGCATTTACTCAGAAGACATTTCTGTAACAGATCAGCCATAGAAAGAAGAAACTTGATAGAAGTGTTCTTCCAGGCAGCAATGCAGAGTCTTTATTGCCTAGGCCCTTTTAATAATGTGTCATAAGCCCACATAAGAGTTCATGAGACACCATGCTGAAATGGCATAATCAATACAAAACAAGCTTTTTGAGCTATCATGTGAAACTGACATAATCACTAGAATAATGGGTATGTGGACTGTAGAAGATCTGAATGGCTTCTTCCAGTTGAAAAAGACATAAAACCATGCTAATGATAGGGATTCATTGAGGTGATCAATCAGATTTATCTTACATGGAGATCTTTGATAAAATAAAAAGCTGATGGGCTAAGACAAGATAGCTGTTTTAAAGCAGGATGTAACTAATTTTCGGAGTTTGATACAATTTTGCAATGCCCACCCTTTAGATCTTTACTAGGCCATCTCTCAAAACTGATACAATATAGACTTCTGGTTATAATTTCCATCGTTTCATTTTATCAATTTGTCCAGAGTATATTAGGCTTGTAATACCGATTCTGCTAACTTCCACACTCCAAACATAAACTAAAATATGTAATTATAGGATTTCTACGTAATTTGCATACCATATGTATTTTGCCAAACAATTTGAGAGTTAATTTGTTTTACAAATTTTACTCCATACCCAAAATGCGAGGAGATTCCCATCATTGTTTCAGACCACAACATCACCATCAAAATCTATTTGACAGCCTAATATTCCACAAACTTTCACAATGTTCCTACCCTACCGGATCTACTGATTTAAACAACCCAAAAAAAAATATATTAAAAAAGTATTCTGTGTTCAAGTAAAGTTCTCAAGCATAAGTGTATATACAAAGAGTGGTCCATACAAAGGTTATAAGAGGAAAGAAAAGGAAAAAAAAGAACATAACTAGATAATATAAAACCTCCTAAAAGGATATGGGAATAGGTACCGTGTTAGGAGGAAATTTTCTAGTGGACTGCCCGAGGAGCTGTTCTCAGGTCTGCAGAAGTAGATTAAGAGCTTTTATCGCAGGAATTTGATTGTTGCTGTGGAAAATCATAACTTTAGCTACTTTTTAAAAAAACAATTTCAACAGTTAGGTATATCATTTATCTAAGACGACATAACAGTTAGGTATCAAGGCAAGTCGCTGACTTTTTGGGTAGATTGTAGACTACATACACCAACAAATATATTTACCAACAAGTAACACGTGATATGGCGGGGGTAAAGGAGAAAAGAAAACTACAGATAGATTCTAACCTCAAGAGGCCATTTCAACGAGAGAAAGAAAAAGTGACTTCTCATGAACCTTCTTTGGCATGTGCTATTATTTGGGCTTAAGAAAAACATAGCATACATTGGATGTATCTTAGATCTTCCATCTTATAGATTACACTATTCACATAAATTAGCATCAATAAACGTTGTCTATCAATAGAGTTCATTCAAACATCAACAAATCAGCATCATAAACATAACTTTGGTCAAGATCTGATCAGATCTCCATTGAATCTTATCAATTCCAACACAGTTGATTTCAACGTTAAAAGAGTCATCTAAAGCTCATTTAAAACAGTTGATTTCAACGTTAAAAGAGTCATCTAAAGCTCATTTAAACATCAAAAAAGTTCCTTAGATACCAATAGAGCTCATTCAAGCACCAATAAAGCTCGGCCAAGCACTAATGAAGCTCGACCTAGGGTCACTAGAGCTCGTTCACGGATACAACTTCAGTAAACACACTGATACAGCTCGTCAAAAGATAACCACAGTACAACTTGTCCAAACACCGGTACAACTCGGCCAAGCATCAACAAAGCTCGTTCAAACACAGGTACAGTTCATCCAAACACGTACAGTCAGTTTGAACTCATTTCAAACTCTTTCAGTGTCCAAAGAGACATTCCTCCAATCATTGCCGTTGTTCTTCTTCGTTGCTATTCTTCAGAGTCACTAGGTAGCGCACCTAACAAACAAGGTCCGCCCAACGCAGAACCTCGGTACGCACATACAAGCCGAGCTACTCCTAACAAACAGGGTTCGGCCAGCGCAGAACCTCAGTAATCCCTCTAATGCCCTCTGTTGCAGCAATGACATCGTCCCATCTCCCGTAGGAGTTCGGGCGAATACCCCAGTACAACATTCCTAGGGAATTGTTGGAGCAGCTTATGCCACAAAGAGGAGCCACTGCGAACCGAGTTCCACCACACCGCCACGTATACCTCGGGCTTCTCCCCATTGGACTCGAAAACTCGGAGCTCTTTGCATTCTTCCAACAAGTCCAGAAAACGCTACAAAATCGCTTCGAGTAGGTACAATCCCACCTGTATGGGAAATCAAGAGAAAGTGATCTCCACCAGCAGGTACAATCCCCTCTTCCTCCTGGAGGGGCTCCGCCGCGCCTCCCCGTCCTCTCCCTCTTTCGCAGCCCCCGCGGCTAGTTTGTTAGAATCCGAAGTATCAATGGACAGAAACATATCAGCACTGATATTTGGCCTCGACTGTTAGGAGAGATTAGTTTTCGAGGGTTCTTGAAACCTGCCCTCCTAAATTGCTCCTCCTCCTCCTCCTCTTCTCTCCCCTCTCCTCTTTCTTTTCGTTCTTCTTGGCTTGCACTCCACTCCTCCCTCCATCTCTTTCCGTTCTTCTTGGCTTGCTCCCTCCCTCTCTCTTTC
This sequence comes from Wollemia nobilis, assembly GCA_028583015.1. Classification (NCBI taxonomy): domain Eukaryota; kingdom Viridiplantae; phylum Streptophyta; class Pinopsida; order Araucariales; family Araucariaceae; genus Wollemia; species Wollemia nobilis. The sequence goes on from JAQPPZ010015100.1 coordinate 16,980,076, forward strand.
CGTTCTTCTTGGCTTGCTCCTTCCTTCCTCTCTTTCTGTTCTTCTTAGCTTGCACTCCACTCCACTCCACTCCTCCCTCCCTATCTGTTCTTGGCTTGGCTTGCACTCCACTCATCTGCAGCCCTCCCTCCTTCTCTCCCTTCTCTTTTCCTTTCCTCTTTGGCCTTATTGTTGGTTGCGTCCTATATTTATCTTATTTTTTTAAGATTTCTTGAGTGCTTTCTGTCTAGCTCTCTTCCCTTTCACAGCCTTACAACAAGAAATTTCCTCGAGAAATAGAAAACGATACAGCACGAAGAAGATTCAAAAGTAATAATAAGTAAACGCAAACAATACAGGCGTGGAATTTTGAAAGCCGTGAGGACCAGCATTTTAGGTCACAAACCCTAAATATTATTACTTTACTTCAACTTCCTCATTTTCCTCTTTGAAACTTTATCTAACCTTCTCAAATTCATTAATATTTAAAAAGTAAATAATGCAAGGATAAACTGTCCATGGACTCTTAAGATCAAGATGGATATTATCCTCGAATTTTAGTATTCAAGGATTTTAACAACGAACACTAGTTCCTTTTATTCAAGTAAAGACGGGTGGACAAAATTGATCTCATTGAAAGGAGAATCATTCTTAGTGAGCAGACACTGTTATCAACTTTCTTATATAATAGGATCTACTAAAAACATTACCCTATTCTTATTTTATTAAATAAACAATAATGTATATTTTTTAACCTAAAGTTGAAAGCATGAAAGGCGACAATACAACAATAAATTTAGGTGAAAAACATGAATTTGATGAAGACGAAATTTATGAGCACATATAAGTTGTAGCAAAAGGATTTGATATTTAAAATTAATAAAATGAAAGACGATGAAGTGAAAAAAATTTGTTATATTAATTAATTAATATAGAATTTGGATGAAACGAAAAAAACCAGATATAAAATTAATTAATATAGAAATTTGATGAAATGAAAAAAAAAAATAGTGGCATAGGTATTAAAAATATAAAATTAATTAATATAGAATTTGGATGAATATATTAAGTTATTTATATTGTTAAGCTATTGTAAGGGAGGTTTAGTTTGAAGTCTTATGAGATTTATAATATAAAAAGTATTTGCATATTGAGTTTGAGTGATTGAGATCAATAGTTTTTTTTGTACAAAGCAGTTCAAGAAACCATTTAACCTTTGAGTAGAATATTGCATACAAAGTATAATAAAAAACATTTTAATCTTTAATTAGTTATTGATTGACTTAGGAGTTAGATTCAACCAACATATTTTGCCATACGACCTTAGCAGCCTCACAAAGGCCTCTAAAGATACCATACCTCTTAGAAAGGTTATTGGAAAGGATACCCAATTTTTTAGCACAAGTGAAAACCAAGGAACCATTTGAAAGCCTACCAATTCCTCTCGCACTAGCTTTTCCAAGGTTCCTCCTAGAGGCCCCATTTGTATTAACTTTTTCAAAATCCTTAGGAGGAGGCTGCCAATTCCTTGTTATATCCATCAATTGATTACTCACATTCCCTTTAAGTCAGTTGCCAATTGAATGCATAACTTGATCCCATCGTTGATGGGAGTCCCGGGGGTGAGTAAGGAGTTGTTGGACTAATTCAGCTAAGTTGGCAATGGTATTTTGCCAAATGTAGCAAATATCCTTCCTTTCCTATTTGAAAATCTAGTTATTTATTTTCTTCCAAATATTCCAAGGTAGGATGGTTGTTCCCATCCAAACTAACTGCCTAACAAATTGATCAACAACCCCCCATTTAGGTAAATCCCTCCAAAGCTATTCAAGAGTAGAAAAATTGTACCATTTTAAACTGATTAAGATAGCCATTCTCCTCCATAGCTTAGAGGCTAAGGGACACTCAATAAATATAGCTATGAGTTTCCACATTCTTTCCACATATTTCACATCTAAATGGGCCATGAAAGCCATGTTTCATAAGTTGCTCACCAGTGAGCACCCTTCGATGCAATAAAATATAAATAAAAAACCTCACCTTAGGCCAAAGATTTTGAGCATACAATTGTGTAAATATGTCATAGGACTGGTTGGGATTATTGTAGCATAAGGCTAAATAACCTTGAGCAATAGTATACTCACCCTTAGTAGTGTTGTTCCATCCCAAAAAATCCTTATCATGGGACTAAGAGAAATGTCTCATATGAAGGGTGTGTTGGATATATTTCCTTTGCCTTTATGGAATTTGAGGCAAGTCCTCAATAGGGATCCAATATCTACCAACCTCTAAATTACCAGTATGGTATCAAGAATAATTAGCTACCTTTATTCAATTAGCTTAGTGTAGTTTCTCCATATAAGACCTCCAATTAGGGAATTGAGTTATCAAAGGTTGGTGACCATCCTAAGAATCTGTCCAAAAATTTACCCATTGACCATTATGAATGATCCAAAACAACTTCTTCTTTATTAAATCCTCACCTATCCTAAGAACTACCAAAATGGGAGAACTTTTGGTAGGTAGATGATAGCGGATAAGGTCTTTAGGACTTTTATTTTTAGCATATTTAACATGAAGATTATTGCCCCATAGGGAATTGGGGTTATTCAAAATCCTCCAATATAAATTTACAACTAAAGCCTTATTATTTTTTATAGCAGATCAAAATACTAACCCCCCTTCATGCTTGGGAAGGCATAAAGTATCCCATTTCATGAAGGCTCATTTTCTTTTCTCCTTTGTACCACTCTAGAAGAACCGTTGATTGATTTAATTTAGTTTTTGAAGAACTGCCTTTGGGATATTCAACGTAGTAGAAACATAAATAGATATAGCTTGAAGGACTAATTTTACTAAGGTAATTATGCCCCCATATGAAAGCCACCTATTGGTCCATTTTACAATTTTCTCCTTTACTCTGTCCAACAACCAATTCCAATATTTTTTGTCTTTGGATGTTGATAGACAAATAAGTGATAAAAAAGGAGGTATTATTATATCTTAATTTATCTAGGACCGTATATTTCTATCTAGGAGAGCAATGAAAGAAAATAACTTTTGATTTATCTTCATTGATCAATTGCCCCTTAGCATTAGAGAAATAGTGAATGATTTGTTTAATAGTAGAGGCTTCCTTAACCGTAGCTTTACCTAACATAGTAGAGTCATCAACAAACTGAATATGAGATATAGGCATGGATCCATGAGCAATGGTAACTCCCTCAAGGGTTTTATTTTCTCTATTTTTGGTCATAGTCCTACCCAAGCATTTAGCAATAATCATAAATAAATAAGGGGAGAGGGGATCACCATGCCTAATACCTCTAGAAGTTGGTAATAATTATGAAGGGTAGCCATTGATAAGAACTCAGTAGGACACCAAAGAGATACATCCCATAATACAATTTGGATAGAGATACATCCCAAATTACCTCATAAGTTTGACAAAGAAGTTCCAATCCACTTTAACATTGGATAGGTCTAAATGAATGAACATAGAAGGATATTTATGTGCTTTTATGGAATGGATGACTTCTTGAGCAAGAAATATTTCATCCATAATATGTCACCCTTCCACATAACCTCCTTTTTTAGGGGAAATAACCTTATGCAAAAGAGGTTTCAACCTCTCTGCCATGATCATGGTAATGATTTTGAGAAGAGCATTACATAAAACTATTGGTCTAAAAGTTGAGATATGTTCCGCATCTTGAGCCTTTGGAACCAGAGCTATATAAATTCTTATTTATTACCTTAAAAATATCTTTGGCATTCCTGGCTTCTTCCACCACCTCTAATAAATCAACATGAATAATATCCCAAAATTCTTGGTAAAATTCGATGGGAAAACCATCAGGTCCTAGGGTCTTCCATTTTTGCATTTTAAAAACCACTTATTGAAGCTTGTTGATAGTAATTAGAGTAGTCAAAACAAATTTCCCCTCGGAAGTGATAAGAGTAGGGATTACTTGAAGGACATTCAGTCAATAGTTTGGAAAAGTAGTTGATTACGATAGACTTCATGCCATCCCAAGTGTGGATAGAGTCTCTACAATTTGATTTTAGGGAAGAAATAAAATTGTATGATCTACGGGATAGAAGATATATATGGAAAAATTTCATGTTTTGATCTCCTTCTTTGATCCATTGGATCCTATATTTATGCTTCCATAAAAACTCTTCTCTTTTTTTCCATTCCTCTAATTGCACTGTGTCTAATTTCATCTATACTTCTACTCTCAGTGAGGCCATCTAAATGGATTTGATCATTCAACTCTTCAAGCTAAGCAATCACTTCTTGTTTCTTTTGCCTAACGTATCCAAAATCCTTCCAATTCTAAATCTTGATTTTAGATTTGATGTATTGCAACATTTTGGTGAAAAAAAACATCTTAGTTCCATATCATGGTTTACCTTCTTGCCACCATTGTCACACTTGGGGTCTAAAGGAACTATCTCTAAGCCACATTAACTAAAATCAAAAGGGTGAGAAACTAACCTTAGTTTTCCACATTTCAACCATGACTGGCCAATGATCTAATTCAACATTGTTAAGAGTTTTCACCTTAGTAATGTGTCCATGGATTAAGAAATTATCAGAGAACAAGAACCTATCCAATATTTCCATGATACAAGTTGAGCCTTACCTTCTGTTAGACTAAGTAATGAGGCTATTATCTGGCTATATGTCCATAAGATGAAGATTTACAATATATTCACTCATGATATTTGAGCTCTCGTCTAGATTCCTATTTACCTCCTCTTCTCATCCAAAGAGAGGATGGTATTGAAGTCTCCTTTGATCAAGACCCAAGCTTCAATAAATTGGGAGATAATATAAGTTATATCCTTCCATTGTATTTTATTTTTCTTCAGAGTAATTGGAGCGTAAACTATCAAGCATAGCATAATTTGGTTAGATTGTCTACTTTGTACAACCACGACCAAGAGATACCATATATCAACCATATGGTGAATAATGATCTCTTTTGGGTCCTAGAGGTAATAAATAATTCCAAAAGCCTTATGGGAGCTAAGGGAAGCCACTTTCCAATCGACCATATTTTACTTGCAATTGACTCCATTTCTCCTATAGACATTTTTTTTCTTGAAGGAAAACCAGATGTGGTTGGTTTTTTTGAATCATTCTTCTAATTTCACTTTATTTTGAAAGACTTCCTTTGAGTCCTCTAATATTGCAAGTGATGATCTTCATTAATAATAGGGCTAAAGATCACATAAGGGCAAAAATATCACCCTCATTTATAAGCTTTCACCTTCTTTTACCATATGATGTTGATTAGTCTTGCAACTTGCCTTTTGGTTAGTGTTCATATTCATTTTTTTAGAAAATTCATTCCATTACCACCTTAAATAGAAAGGATTGGGTGCTCTTTTGCAAGGTAATGGTAATTTTCATCTTCCAAGAAGCGTTACCCTCTATTGCCATCTCTTGAGAATTAAATCACCACCCATGCATGGCAAGGGAGAGGGCTTTATTTTAATTTAATTAAGTCTCATTCCAATCATTAAGATCAATAATGAATTAAGCAATCCTAAGATTTAACCAGTCTTTTATTAAATTAAGTTCTATTATGGTCTTAATTGATATTTATTTCCAAATTATAATGCCACCCAACTAACCAATATTTCTAAAGCATTAAAGCCAATATTTAGTTAGTTTAATAAATCAAAAGCAATAATATTATAAACTAATGATTCTAAAGTATTAATGTTGCCAAATAATATTTAATAAAACTTGCACACCAAGAACCAACATATACTCTTGTAAATAATGTTTCACACCATTGTTTTATCCCTAAGTAGACAATCTCCTTTAAGATAGTCTAGTGCTATCGCCAACCTATTAAGGAGATTCATTGCACAAGCAACTTCTTGGACCAATGGTGTGAACAAGAAAACAAACAAAATGTAATGCATATACATGAAGGGTAGTTTTCCTTATTACCTTGAAATGTCGATGAGCAAGTCATCATCATCATTTCTCAAAATATCTTTCATTGTAGGTGGTTTACCCATAGTTCCCACCAAAGAGAGAGTACTTGGTCCTACACCTACAAATACATCAATAGTACAATATTCCATGCTAAAAAAATGCAATCATTCCATCCTATAAACATCATAAAACAAGCTGTCATTAAACATTCACGTCAATATATAGTTCATTATCCACAAAGAGCTTTTACAAGGAGGGTTGTTACATACTCCCCCTTGGACTAAACATAGTCATCTATATTTCCTGCAAGTGACTAAATAAGTGTTTATTCAAATAAATATAAAAATTGATACCTCATTTCTTTAGCATTTTTCCATGTAGCACAATTCTCTAAATATTGGTCCTACTAGACCTTACATTGATCTAGGGTTTGTTTACTCAACATTTTAAAAACCCTAGAATCTTAACTGGTCTCACCTCAATGGTTGAGGGATCTTCCATATTCAATTTAAAAACATTTCACATGTGACTAGGATCAATAATATATTTTATAAGTAGGGATATGTGGAAATTATTAGGGATATTTGACAGGTTGGGTGGAAAAGTCAGCTTATAGGCTATTGGACTAATATTATCAATGATATCAAAGGATACAACATAGTGAGGATCCAACTTGGTTGACTTGATGAAACTTTTTATGGGTCTTACCCTTAAGAAAACCCTATCCCCATATAGATTTTGATGATATTTTCAAATCAATATAGTTCTTCTAGTGATCGACTACTTCCTTGAGCCTAAGTCATATTGCTCTAAGTTGCTCATCTGCCTCTCAAACAATATTTAGTCCAATCATCACTTGATCCTCTATATTATCCTATGATAAAGGAGTTCTGCATCTTTTGCCATACAAGGCTTCAAACAGGGCCATCACCAATGATGCATGGTACCCATTATTATATGCAAATTCTACAAGATACAAAAAGTCTTCCCACTTTGACTTTTGATACATGCATTACATGCATAGCATATCCTCCAAAACTTGGTTTACCCTCTCGATCTAACCATCTATTTTAGGATTATATGCATAACTAATATTTAGCTTAGTCCCCACTACATAGTGTAGAGCCTACCAAAATTCTAATGTGAACCTAGAGTTCCTATCAAATATGATCACCTTAGGAAACCCATGCTAAAAAAAAATATTTCTTTGAAAAACTTATTTGCCACCACCAGTGCATCATCCTTGATGTTCCTCGATATGAAATGTGCAACCTTGGTCAAGTTGTCAACCACTACCAAGATCGTATTATGTTGAAACCTAGTCTTAGGTAGACCTACAATAAAATCCATAAAGATTACCTACCACTTTCGCATAGGTATGTCATGTGGGTACAATTTATCGACTAGGTATCGATAATTTGCCTTCACCTTCTAGAATTCTAAACATATTGTAATGAAACTAGTGATATCTTACTTTATTTTGAATCAATAAAAGGTCTTTTTCATGTTTTCCCTTATTTTTACCCTTCCAAATGAGTAGAGCAGGGAGAATTATGTGCATCTTGCATAATCAATCTCCTTAGATCACTATTTTTGGGTATAACTACCCTATCTTTAAAGCATAAAAGTCCATATTTTATGTTGAAATCCTTATTCTCTTCAGGGTTTCCCTTGGTTTTATCCTAAATTTCTATGCAATATGGATCTTATAGTTTTATTTCCTTGACCCTGCCCATCAAATCTATATGGCTATGGGTCAATATTGCTATGTGTCTTCTTCTACTCAATGAATTTGCAACCATATTCTCCTTTCCTTTTATATAATCAATACCAAAGTCATATTCATCTAGGAATTCTACCCATTTTCTTTGTCTTGCATTCAACATAGGTTGGGTAAATTTATACCTCAGAACTTGATGGTTTGTCCTTAGCTGAAATGGTCTACCTAACAAATAATATCTTCAGACCTTTAGGGCATGTACTACTATTACCAATTCTAGATCATCCATAACATAGTTTACCTCATGCTTCTTTAGGTTTTTGGACTCATAGGCCATTGTAGCCTCTTCTTATGATAACACCCCACCCAAACCTTATAGGGAAGCATTTTTACAAATGGTAAAATTTCCAAGAGGATCTAGTATCTTGAGAATCAATTTTGTTGTGAACTTGCTTTTTAGAGCCTCAAATATAGCCTCACACTTGTTTGTTCATTTGAACTATTTTCCTTTTTCTAAATATCAGTGATTGAATAAGTAACCTTAGATTAATATCTCATAAAACATCTATAGTTTCCAGTGAGTCCCATGAAAATCTTGACTTCTATCACATTTTTTAGTGGAGACCCACTTAATATAGCCTCAATTTTCTTTGGGTCAACAACAATTCCCTCCATTAAGATGATGTGTCTCAAATACTACACCTGTGAGATATAAAACTCACATTTGGACAACTTTCCAAATAGTTGGTTTTTCCTCGACATCTCTAACATTAATCTCAAATGATAGTCATGCTCTTCTTTGGTGTGAGAACATATCAAGATATAATCTAAGAATACCAAGACAATCGATATAGATACTTTTGGAACACATTATTCATCAAATTCATAGAAGATATTAGAGTGTTTTTCATCCCAAATGATAGTACTATGAACTCATGGTGCCCATATCTAGTCTTAAACGCTATATTATAAATGTCCTCTTCCCATTTTCTTAACTAATGATACCCTAATCTTAAATATATTTTTTAAAAATACAATGGTATCCTTTAGCTGATCGAATAGGTCATCTATCCTTGGTAGAGGATACTTTTTATTAATGGTCAACATTCTATAATCTATACATAATCTCAAGGAACCATCATTATTTTTAAAAAATAACACTAGAGCACCCTAAGGTGACACACTTGATTTGATTAGACCTTTTTCCAACAAATGTTAAATTTATACCTTTAGTTCCTACAATACAATTGGGTTCATTCTATAAGGTGTCCTAAAAATGATTTCAATCCTAAGCATTATCTCAAAAGAGAAGTCAAATTTCCGTTGAGGGGGGTAGTCCTAGAAGATCTTCAAGAATTACATCTTAGAACTTGTGGAGAATTAGATGTTTTTAGAATATTTTTCCATCCCCCTTTTCTCCAGTATTTGCATTGCTACATATAGCATACCACCTCTTTTAATGGATTTCCTTAACTACATAGCTAAAATCAAGTGAGGTTGAAAATAACCTTACCCACTTTGAAATCTAAATCTCTTCTTATCCTTGTCAACAATAATTTCTAGTATTACTTGATTTTGAACCATTTGGTCTTGCAATGACCTTAATAATGATATCAATTGCCTCATTTCTCCTTGTAGTAGCTCGAGTAGGGAAATATCATTGGTCACGCCCCCATTCGAGTCCTTTGTCTTTCCAATATTCCCATTGGATCCCTTTGTTTTTTCCATTGTTTTATGGATATCCATGACTATTCCATTATTTTTGCCTAAGTATTTATTTCTTATAGGATTTTATAGAGAGCATATCATAATATTCTTTTGCATATCCAAATCTATATTTTTGGAGGATCTCAAAACCGGTACCATCCCTATCCATAAAAAGGGTTGGGTAAGTTACAATTCTTCCTCAATTGTACTTATAATCAATTAGTTTTATTTCCCCATGAACTGACTTAGACCATTATCCCTCTCTTGATAAAGATCATTGCCACACTTGTCTACCCACAAGTTGCTATTTTTGATAGGATCATTATCGTTCACCTGAAAATGATCATGGCCACTCTTGCCTACTTGCAAGATGATATTCTTCAATAAGAAACTATACCCTCTAGGACTTTTAATCCTTTGTTTGTTTGGTCTAGTTTATGTGTGATACCTAACTCATCCCAGATCACGTTAAGGTCCCTAGTAAAGTAAGTACTCCCAAAATAGCACATGAAGTCAAGGCTCATCCTAGGCACACTCCACAAAATCTTCTAGCCCTATGACCTAGAGCTCTGATACCAACTATAACAACCCAAAAATACCAAGCCATTTTTTTTTAAAGAGGGATGATTACAAGTAAAGGTTCATAGGGGAAAATCCTTATTTCAAATTTTAGCATGCAAGGATTCACCACATTTGAGTTCCAAGCATGCAGATGACACTTAATGGATAGAAGTGGCCAACTCCTATGTTTTTTTGGGGTTCACTTTACCAAACCTACATGTTTAGAAGGATGCCAAAAGTGGTCCCCCACATTTCCCATGCCCTCATCGACATAGGACCATATGACCATGACGTAGGAATTATCCTTTATGTCCCATAACACTTAAAGAAGGATGCCTATTCCCTTACCTTACTCTAAGTCCATCTAGGTATGCTAATTTAGCATAGAGCCTTGGTGCTTAGTTACCACAACTACGTGGGCCAAGGTCATTACCACTTCATTGGCAATAAACATGATCCTACTCTTAGTTACCTCATCTCCGTGGGCTAACTAAGGGATCACCACTATTATCTTGTGAATGGTTCTACAATACTTAGTTGGAGTACACCTAATCCTTCTCATTCAAGGTGCAATGATTCACATGAAACTTAACTATTATATCTACACAATTCCTTCTAGGTTCATGAGTCTCTAGCTATTGTAATATCACAACTCCTTCTAGGTGCATGGCTACCTGGGTATTGCATTCACTCAACTCCTCCCAAGATTGGGCTTTAATTGACTTAACTCGGGTCCATAAGAGATTCTAACCACCCTAAGACAATATTATCTTAAATAATTCTTGCACTTTAAAACATTTCTCTAAAGTAAAGCAACATACATCGCATCATATCAAAGTATTTTAAAACAAGTTATAATTCATTTAATCCAAAATACTATAATATATAAACAAGTATACTTCTTTTTGTCAGAATCAACACGAAAATTGGAGGAGGACGTTTTTCGTAGGACTGCCCAAACTATCAAACTTGTTTCGGCCATATCTCACTCATCCAGACTCGGATTGAGCTAAAATTTTGAGGGTAGATGCCTGACAAACCCTAGAACATCTCCACCAATTTTTAGATCATTTGGAGCAACACAGATCCTAGCATATCCCAATGTGTGAACAAGATTTTTGGCAAGCGACTGTGCGAGGGTTTCATCTGGGTTGAGCAATAGCGGAGGTGATGGCGAGCGAACGAGTGGTTTCAGGTGATCGGATGGCTTTAGGGGAGTGAGGGGAAGGTAGGAATACAAATTTTCAAATCTCTACAGGTGGATCTACCCCTCAGAACTCATCAGAGATAGGTAATGCATGCGATAGTGAGAAAGTAGGCCCTGATTCAGAACCAGATGGCAAGGATCCTCCCGATAAGGGACACATGTTTAATGGGTCCCTCTCTCAAGACTGTGATTCCTCTCCTCGGTCTTATGCTAAGAAATTAAAAGGGTCTATGAAACCTCCTTCGGGTAGTGGAACCCTCTTACTCCCAATGGGTGAAGACCTAGTAATTCCTGAAACCCTAATGGTGGATTACATTTCTATTGAATCCCACAATCTGGTGGGGAAATTTATTGGAGGATGGCTAGATATGGAATCTATTCGGTGGTGGGCCTATACCAAATGGAAAACCCTAGGCAATATGGAGTTGGTTGCCCTTTCAAAGGGCTTTTTCCTCATTCGACTCAACAATGAAGAAGATGCCTCCCGGATCCTTACCAGGGGTCCTTGGTTCTTCGATCGAAAGAGTCTCTTTCTTCGAAGGTGGGGTGAAGATTTCAACCCCGAGATGTAGAGCATAAATTTTGCACCAATCTGGGTTCGGTTGCTAGATCTGCCTACCCATTTTTGGCACGAAGATATTTTAAAGGGTATTGGCAAATATATAGGCGAGTTGGTTGCAATCGACCTGGTGACCAGAGCACGCACTCGCATGGTACATGCTAGAATTTGTGTTAATGCCAATCTGGATTCCTAGCTTCCCACTCAGATAAATTTGGTTTATGGCTCCTATCGTAGATGTCAGGCCATAGAATATGAGAATAAGCCTGCATTCTACATTGAATGCAAGGCTTAGGGCCATCTCAAAACCCAATGCCCATTGCTAAGAAACTCAAAGGAGATGAAATTCCCCAATACCTCTCGAAGTGGGTTGCAGATTGGGTGGCAACAAGGCAGACCCCTATAGGGCAAGCAACAAAGCAACTACTACCAGAAGAAGGATCAAATTCCAAAAAATTCCAAAGGAAAGCAGATTGAAATCCAAGATTCGAAGAATGATCATCCAAAGGTGAGTTCCATTTTTGCCTTCCAAAATCATTTTGATGTTTTAAAAGGAACTACTTTTCATGGGCCTAAACCTGGTGAGGATGACATTACCTCACATCTAGCTGAAACCCTAGTTTTTGACCAAGATGAGCCTCAATCCTCGACCAGATCTGGGCCCTCCAATACTATCTCAAAACCTCCATCCACCCCTGAGGGGCATATAGAAATTGGCAGTCCCATCTCAGACAAAGTGGAGAAAGAAGATAAATATGATTTCAGCCCCATTAACACTAGAAGTCTCAAGAAAGCTTTTGTTGACATCGGTAGTGAAAAGAAAAAAAGGGAAGACCCTCTATAAATGATCAGAAGAAAAAGGAAATAGAAAATGATATTGCAAATGGTACCCAGAAAACCCTATTCCAAGATCTTCTCGGATAGGAGAAGGATGAATCAAAAAGACCCAAACCTCCCTTGCAGCAATCTAAGGGAGGCCAAAAACTTTCCAAAAATTCTAAATGAGGATCCTCTCATGGAATGTGAGAGGCCTCAATAGTGTTGTCAAGCAAAGGCTTGTTTGCACTCTGAGGAAAGAACATAGACCCACTATCATAGTTCTACAAGAAATGAAGATTGACCAAAATAAAATCCAGAAAATCACAAATTCTATCTGGAAAAATGGTGAGTTTGCTTTTTGCCCCACTCAAGGTACGTCTGGGGGACTTCTCTGTATTTGGGACTCAAACAAGTTAGAAGGTAGAATCATTTCCTCTTTCGATAGGGTCCTCAATATGATGTTCTTCTGTAAAAGCAGTAATTTCTCTTGGGTTCTGTCCAATGTCTATGCCCCTAACAATCCTCTCAGCCATAGGGGCCTATGGGATACTTTGAGTCAGATGAGAAGTGCTTTCTTAAACCTTCCATGGATTATCGCTGGAGATTTCAACTCTCCCATTTTTCCTTCTGACAAGCAGGGAGGGAACCTGATGCCCTCCAAAAGCATTGAGGATTTTCATAACTTTGTCACTGATTGTGAGCTGATGGATGTTCAGACTAAAGGGGCAAAATACACCTGGAGCAATAGGAGAATTGGGGATCAACACATTCAAGTTAAACTTGATAGGGTTTTTTGTCTCAAGAAGCTATACCGGTGATGGGTGATGGCACTCTTATCTGTCTTCCCAGAGTTGGATCTGATCATTGTCCTTTACTGTTTGAAGTCGATAAAGGTCCTTGTTTCAAAATCCCCTTCATATTTGAAGCTATGTGGACTCAACACCCAGATTTGTGGATGCAAATTGTTGACTGGTGGTAATTTGACTGTCATGGGTCCTTTATTTTTAGGGTTTCTCAAAAACTTAAGTGTGTCAAAGAAAATATCTGAGTCTAGAACAGAGAAGTTTTTGGTAACATATTTGAAAATAAGGAGAAGATTTTGCAAAAGCTAAAAAGTATTGAACTCCAAATTCAGAATGGGTAGCTCAATGAACAACTCAGAAATGAAGAGAGACAGGTTCTTGCAGACTATCATAATGTACTAGCTAAAGAGGAGACTTTATGGAGGCAAAAATCAAGGGCCCTTTGGCTCAAAGAGGGGGACTCTAACACAAAATTCTTTCATGCCACTACCCTTAGGCACCGAAGTTTGAACAAAATTAAAGAATTAACTAGAAGTGATGGCACCATCATCAAGGATATTTTTGAGATCCAAAATGAAGCTTCATCTTTCTTTGAAGGCCTTTTGGGAGCCAACCCCCAAAATACTACCCAAGCTGGTAGACAATTGCTCCACCATATTCCCAGCCTGGTCACTTCAGATATGAATTTGACTCTTATCAAACCCCTCACCCCTAATGAAATTAAAGAGGCCCTTTTTTCTATGCACCCTGATAAAACCCCAGGCCCTGATGGGTTTTCCCCTGGTTCTACCAGACCTTTTGGGACATCATTGGGCCTGACATTTGTAATGCCATCATTGAAATTCAACAAACTAAATCTATACCCAGAAGTATCAACTCCACTTTCATTGCCTTGGTTCCCAAAGGGCCTGTTTGCAAATCTATGTCAGATTTTAGACCCATTAGTCTCTGCAATGTTCTTTACAAAACTCTCACTAAAGCCATGGCTACAAGACTCAAGGAGATCCTTCCTCAGATCATAGACCCTTGTCAAGGTAGCTCTATCAAAGGAAGAAATATTACTGATGGTGTTATCACGTTACATGAAGTCCTTCATTCTTCCAGCCTTAACAAAAAAGTTGCCATGTTTTTCAAAATTGATATGAATAAGGTATTTGATAGAGTTAACAGATATTTCCTGATTGTTGTCCTTCTCAAATTTGGATTTCATAGGGAATGGGTTGATCTTGTTCACAATTGCATCTCTAATCCTTGGTTTTCAGTCCTGGTAAATGGATCTGCAGTAGGGTTTTTCCCTAGTAACAGGGGCCTCAGATAGGGAGATCCTCTCTCCCCCATCCTTTTTATCATTCTTGTTGAATCCTTGGGTAGAGCGCTCAAAAATGCCTGCTCCAATGGCATAATTTTAGGCATTAAGGTTGCATCCAATTTAAGAGCCCTATCTCACCAACAGTTCGTTGATGATACCATCATTGCTACTCATGCTTCTATGTGGGAAGCAAAAGCCATTAAGAGTATTCTTGATACTTATGAGGAGGTTGCAGGTCAGAAAATAAATTATATTAAAAGCAAAATCTATTTCATCAACACTCCCCAAGAGAGACAAGCAAATATTGCACGTATTTTTCAATGTGTTATATCTCAGTTACCTACTCAATATTTGGGCCTCCCTCTTTTCACCAGTGCTCCGAAGGAATCCATGTGGAGTAATGTTATTGAGAGGATTAACAAAAAACTTACAAGTTGGAAAGGGACCCTCCTCTCTCAAGAAGCCAAAGCCACCCTGACAATGGCTTATCTCCAAAGTGTTCCTATTTATTTCATGTCCATATTCAAAGTTCCTGCTATTATCTGCATGAAAATTGAGCAAATCCAGAAGAGATTTTTGTGGGTAGGTGTCGAGGATAGGAAAATATTTCATCTGGTCAGTTGGGACAAGGTGTGCTCCCCAAAAATTTAGGGGGATTGGGGCTCTGAAGAGTTTTTAATATGAACACAACCTTGTTAGCCAAGCAAGCATGGAAGGTTTTCACCAACAACAACCTTGAATGGGTCTCAATTATCAACAGAAAATATCTTCAAAACCATTGTTTCCTAGATGATGATATTCCCAGAGATGGGTCCACTTTTTGGAAATCAATTATCCAAACCAGATCTCTTATTCAGAAGGGGATAAGGTGGCAACTAGGCACAGGGAGAAAAATTAATTTTTGGACTGACAGGTGGATTTCTAATCAACCACTTTTAGAGAACAATGAAATTGTTATCTTACAACCTTTCCTAGACACTTTAATTGGTAGCAAGGTTGAAGATTTCATTGACATTTCATCAGATTCCAAGTGTTGGAAATATTTTCATATTCCATGTGCTAATGGTCAAATCTCTACTACCTCAGAAGTTCTCAAAACCATCCTAAATGCAATAGTCATCCCCACTGGTAATTCCCCTGACTCTCCTTTTTGGAAAGAAATTGATTCTGGGTTGTTCATTGTTAAATCTGCTCATGATCTGACTATTGATTATCAAGTGGTCCATATCCCTTATGATCGAGTGTGGATTAAATACCTCATTCTGAAAGTTGCTCATTTCAGCTGGTTGGCCATTCAAAATAAGATTCTAACGATTGATAACATTATGAAAAGGGGTATGTCTATCCCCAACAGATGTTATTTGTGCATGAATGCCTAGGAATCTACCAATCACCTCCTTCTAGAGTGCCCTTTCTCCAAGATAGCTTTGGATCACCTTATGTCCACTTTTCATATCTCTTGGGTTCCTCCTAATTCGTTGAGTCACCTTTTCACCCAATGGCCTACTCCATTCAAAAATCTCATATTATCTTCTTTATGGAAAGTGAGCCTTCATCATATCTTATGGCAATTATGGCTTGAAAGAAATAGTAGGGTTTTCTCTTCCTCCTCTAAGGATCCCATATCTGTAGCCAACAAAGCTATTGCCTTTGTTATCGAGAATTCCTAGCTCTTCCCTTGTCCCAAACCACCTGATTCTAGATTGGAGTCTATTCTATTCTCTTCTTTAAATATTCCCTGCAACTCCAGTTCTAGTTTACCAGCCCCCCATCCTAGAGTGGGTGCCCATTGGATTCCTCCCCCAAGTGAGTGGCTGAAACTTAATTTTGATGGTGCCTCCAAAGGAAACCCAAGGGATGTTGGTGTAGGTGGCCTAGTCAGAGATAGCAATGGTCAAGTTATTATGGCTTATGTTGAGTATCTAGGGTGCCAAACAAATCATTTTGTTGAAGGTCGTGCACTATGGAGAGGGCTAGATCTTCTCAAGGATTATAAATGCAACCTTTTTATTGAGGGAGATTCTTTGAACATTATAAATGCTCTTAAAAACAATAGGGTGTCCTCTTGGAATGTCAGAACTATTGTTCAGGAAGCTAAGAAGTTGTCCCAAAATTTCAATGATATCTCTATCAACCATGTGTACCGCGAAGCTAACAGACCTGCAGATATTCTTGCCAATTGGGGAGTTACCCATAAATATCTATCCATTTGGAAAGAAAGATTTCCCCAAGAAGTTTTAAATGCTACTAATAATGATTTGGTTTGAAAGTTGTGGTCACAAGTTTTGGCGGGTCAGCTTCTCCAATGCTGACTCTACCCTTTTCAGCATGATGTGTTTCTTTGGTTCCAATTCTTATGGTAGAAGTTTTTTGATTAGCGTGACTCTCTGCCTTGCTATCAGTGTTGGCATTTGGTTCTCCCATTTCCCTTCCGTGAAGTATGCAATGTCCCAAGATAGGCCCTGTCAGTGGGTTTACCTCGTGGTTGTCTTCTCCAAGCATGTCAAGTCCCTGAGTAGGTCTAGGTTGTGCAATTGGATGTTATCAAACAATGTCAATATGCGTCAAGTCTTGAGATGCTTAATTTTATGTCTTGTGAATTTTGAGATTCATTATTTCAGTCATTTGGCACTCCCAATCCTATCCCAGCCCTATCATGTGCGAAGTCTATCCTGTGCCATGTCTATTTTTTCAGTGTCGGTTCCCTATGGAGAATTATTACGTGGTCTACCAATCACACCAACTCAATTTCGAAAAGGGCGTCTATTGTACCAAAAATTTCTATATTTACATCCTTGGTCTGTGTCAGTCCATTGTCATCTGGTTTTGTTCACCGTTGTGTGTCCTAGGTAGTAAGAAGCTTTTGTGGTCTTCCTTTCTCCTCAGTCTTGCCAATATGGCCCTGCTTGAGCCATCTACCCTTCAACTTGATCCCCTATCTCACACCTTTCTGGAAGCTCATGGTCTCATTCCATTTCTAAGCAAGTTCAAAGGGGCTGAGCAAGATATCACTGAAGCCTTTGTCATTTCATGGAATAATGGTTATGTTGTTGTGCGTAACCTCCATTTTAGAGTTACTATTAAGCTGATGGTTGAGGTGATAGAACTACCGATGAAAGGGTGAGCGGTGCGAAGAGATCATCATAATTGGGAACTTGAGCTCCAGGGTTTCCCAAATCATTCGAATATTTTCAAGTGGAAGGGTGTTGTTGTTGATCATGAGTCACTGCCTACGCCCTGGCCCATGGTGTCTATTATAGTTTTTATGGATATTTTTTTGGTAGGTACAATATTTTAATTAATTTTCAAGTTGAAAGGTCCCCATCCCTATTACAAAAGGCATTCAGAATGCCAATAGTACAAAATTTGAAGCATCCCAAAGTCATAGGGATGACCATGAAGACAACCAACAACCTATAAAAGCCTTATACAAACTGGTTCCAAGAACTAAACAAAATGATTAAAACAAACATACAGACTTGAATCCATGAGTAGGAGAAACAACATCACCACATAATTCAAAATTTTATGACAAAACCATCTGCCAACTACCCCACTCCTAGTACTACTGGAAATCATCTTCATCCTCCTATTTTGCAAGGACATTGAGGGCAATCAGGTGTTCATGGAGCTCCTTGATGGTGTTCGAAAATATAATGCACACCTCTCTAACCATGTTGGATGGTGTCTTGAGTTGCTCCACTACTCTAGAAATGTGATCGATGGTTCTGGTTTGAAGCGCATAATCAACATTTTACCTATCATCTTCCTCATCATCTAAAATAACCTTAGGTATGGTCTAGGATCTAACAACACCCTTATTTTTTAGGTGTCACAAATTTTTTAGAGGAGAGGGTCGAACAACTTTCCTTTTTCTACTCAAGGATCTGCCTTTGGCTTTAGTAGCATGGGACTCCACTGGGACTAAATACTTTGGCTTAGGTAGTGGAATTTCCTCATCTTTACTGCTGGTCTGATTGGGATTGACAACTTTTAGGAACTCATTGCCTTTATCAAGAAAGTTATCAGTTTCTTATTTGAAATTATGATGGTACCATATCACTACCCTACCCTTGGGAGACAACCTAGTAATTTCATCCAAACTAACAAACTCGCTAGTGACACTCTCATCAATGCCATCAAAGAGCTTGAAGAAGGGAATTAATCCCTTGGCTCCAAGCAAGGCTTCAACAATAGGTTTGAGATGCAACACAAAAGGCTCAAGAATGGCCATAAGGTCAAATAGGTGCTAGTAGTAAAAAAACCAAGACAGAGACACAATGGCAAGGATGCTAATCAATAAATAAGATCAAACCAGAAGGTGGAGGATTAAGGAGTACCAAAGGCCACAGAAGAAGAGAAAAAAATATAGGAGGCACTTATCGATACATGTTGGAACTCCAACCATAGAAAAAAGGTACTGGGACACATCAACTAGTGTACGATAAAGGGAGGCTATTCAAAAAATGATGAGGAATAGAGGGAAGACAGGGTAGAAGGGGCTATCTAACGAGATAGAGCAGTCAGCATGAATGACGAACGAGTGATGGAAATGGAAATATTAAAAGGCAGGCTTAGTGAGAATGGAGAAAAAGAGATGGATTAAATGAAGGTACTAGTTAATGGAATGATGCCGAGGGGACTCAAAATATTTTATGTGTTCTAATCAAACCTCTTGGAAAGAGATACCATAAAAAATTCAGGAGGTAATGATTAAGTGGGAAGGGGAAAAAATAACCATTGCGTTAAAGGAAACACCCATGGTGTTGAGAAAAACACCTTTGGAATGATACTTGCTATCATTTGACATTGTGTTCAACATCATTTTTAGCAGTGGTGATGATGCCTTGAGGGAATGAGTCTTCCCATACGATGAAATTTTTCTAATTGGCTGCCCTGTTAGCCATTAAATATGCAACCACATTGACCTCTCTAAAAACATGTTGAACTATGTTGAGCGAAAGCTTCCTGAGAATGGATTGGATTTCCTATATAATATTTTGAATATTCCACTTAGCCTTAGATTTATTCTTGACATGGTTAACTACATTAGGAGAATCCCCTTCAAAAATCATTAGGTTAGTTAGTCCTTTACTGAGCTCAAGACTCCTCCAGAGGGTACACACTTTGGCATAATTATTGGATTGAAATCCCAAGTTTTCAATGAATGCTCTAATGATCTTCCTCTCATTATATCGAATTACCCCTCCAGTACTAACATCTTCAGGATTGGCTTTAGATGATCCATAAAAAATTGCCTTGAACCACCCTAGAGGAGGAGGGTTCCACTTAGCGGTGGCCCTGCAGTTGGTACGAATAGGGGGTATGGTGCACTCAGAAGGGATGCTAAGGGATTTGAACAGGTGGGCCTCCAACCCAGAAGCTGGGGTTTGCAGACAGGGGACCAAATTTACATTCTCAATGGCAAAGAATAAAGCTTTATTGGCCATCACTTTTGGAACCCTTGAATAATTGCTAAAGATTTTGCTATTGTGCTCAAGCCATATTTGCCATAGGGTATGATGCAACAAATATTTCCACAAGAACTTGAGTTTGGGATTACAAAACACTTGGGGCCACTAGGTAAAAAGATCAATAATTGAATGGTTTCAGAGCCACTTGACCTGAAACATATTCAATAGAATGGAGAAAGCATAGTAGGCAAAGGGGCACTCGATCAATAGGTGCTAAGTGGATTCCCAAGCCTGTAAGCACATATAACATCTGTTAGGCACTATGAAATCCCTCTTGATGAGGTTTTATATAGTGAGAATTCCATTTTGGAAAGCTAAATAAGAGAAGTGAGCGACTTTTGGAATAATATGTTTGAGCCAAATTATATTCACAACAGCTTGGGCAAGCTGATTATGATGTAGGTCCTAAGGGGATTCAAGTAAGAGGAAGGTAAAATTGACTAAAAAAAACATCATCACAACATTTCCAGAAGGGTTTGTATTTTTATTGGACCATAGGTATGAAGCTTGATCTAAGAATTGCCTATAATAACATGATAACTCTATTTATATTTGCATTGTTCGTATTGAAATGAAGTTGCTTCCACTTAGGGTATCCCGAATTTTGCACAATTAAGTCAACAACTTTCAGGCCAAACCTGTAATCAGTTAAGGGTTTGAGAGTAGCAATTTTTGGGTCATTGATAAGAGGCTCATACCTAGCCCATGGGTCATGCCAAAATTTGATAGTTTTCTCATCGTCGAGCTACCATATGATTCCTCTTTGAATCAGGGATCTGGTTTGGATGATTGAACACTAAAAGTGAGATCCTATTTGAGGGGTTTATTCATCTCTAAAGGAGTGATGCTATAAATATTTTCTTTTATTAACTGAAACTCATTCCAAATTTTTGTTAGTGAAAACTTTCTAGGCCTGCTTAGCTAAGAGTACATGATTCATTTTGCTGATCCTTCGAAAGCCAATCCCACATTTTCATTTTGGAGAGCATACTTTGTTCCAAGCCACTAGGTGGAACTTTTTCTGATTGTCAGCTCCAGCCCATAGGAAATATTTTTGGATTTGTTCAATCATGGTCCCAACTACTGTAGGGATTTTAAACACTGATAAAAAATAAGCAGGTATGCTTTGTAAAACTAACATGAAAGAGTAGCTCTATCCACTTGATAAAGGACACCTTTCCACCCTACAAGTTTCTTATGAAACCCCTCAATAACATTATTCCACATCATCTTGGCAAGATTCCTCTGAAATATTAGGAGGCCTAGATATGACACTGGGAGGGTTGCAATAGAACATCCCATAATGTTTGCAATTTTGACTTGGTAGGGCACTGGGGTATTAATGAAATAAATCTTGCTCTTTGTGAAATTGATTTTTTGCCCTGCATCTTATTCATAGATGTTGAGGATAGATTTGATGACTCTTACCTCTAAAACTGAAGCTGAAGTTGCCAAAAAAGTATCATACATAAACTGTTGGTGAATTGAAGGTTGGAGATTGGATGCAGCTTTGATGCCAAAAATCAAACCCATGGAGCAGGCAAATTTTATGGCTCTCCAAAGTCTCTAAGCTAGAATTATGAAGAGGATGGGGGATAATGGGTCTCATTGTCTCATTCCTTTGGTACTTGGGAAGTACCCTGCAGTAGATCCATTCACTAGCATAGAAAACCAATAGGTTGTGATGCATTGCATGATCAGACATACCCAGTCATCATGGAAACCAAAATTTTAGAGAAATTTGGATAGAAAATCCCTATCCACTCTATCAAAGGCCTTATTCATGTCAAGTTTTAAAAAGAAAGCAGACTTTTTGGAGGTGTGGGTTGAGTAAATAAGTTTGTGAATGGTTATGAACCCATCCACAATATTTCTACCTTTAACGAAGCTTCCTTGGCAGGGGTGAATCAAGTATGGGAGAATGCCTTTTAATCTATTGACCATAGATTTTGTTAATATTTTGTAGACAACATTGCAAAGGCTTATGGGATGATTTTCCATAAAAATTTACCTTGAGCCACCCTAGAGGGGGAGGGGTCCACTTGGCGGTGGCCCTATAGTTGGTACGAATAGGGGGTCTGGTGCACTTAGAAGGGATGCTAAGGGATTTGAACAGGTGGGCTTCCAACCCAAAAGCTAGGGTTTGTGGAAAGGGGACCAAATTTACATTCTCAATGGCAAAGCATAAAGCTTTATTGGCCACCACTTTTGGATCCCTTGAACAGTCATTGAAGATTTTGCTATTGCACTCAAGCCAAATTTGCCATAGGGTATGATGCAGCAAATATTCCCATAAGAACTTGAGTCTGGGATTACGAAACACTTGGGGCCACTGGGTAAAAATATCAACAATTGAATGGGGCTAGACCCACTTGACCTGAAACATATTCAACAAAATGGAGAAAGCACTATAGGAAAAGGGACACTCGATCAATAGGTGCTGAGTGGATTCCCAAGCTTGTAAGCACATATAACATCTGTTAGGCACTATGACACCCCTCTTGATGAGGTTTTATGTAGTGAGAATTCTATTTTGGAAAGCTAACCAAGAGAAGTGAGCGACTTTTGAGATGAGATGTTTGAGCCAAATTCTCTTAACAACAGCTAGGGCAAGCTGATTATGTTGTAAATCCTAAGGGGATTCAAGCAGGAGGAAGGTAGACTTGACCAAAAAAGAACCATCATCACAATATTTCAGAAGGGTTTGTCTTTTTCTTGGGCCATAGGGATGAAGCTTGATCTGAGAATTACCTGCAATGAGATGACAACTCTATCTATATTTGCATCGTTTGTGCTGAAATGAAGTTGCTTCCACTTAGGGCATCCCTGATCTTGCACAATGAAGTCAACAAATTTTGGGCCAAACCTGTAATCAGTTAGGGGTTTGAGAGCAGCAATTTTTGGGTCATTGATAAGAGGCTCATCCCTAGCCCATGGGTCATGCCAAAATTTGATAGTTTTCCCATCTCTGAGCTGCCATATGATTCCTCTTTGAAGTAGGGGTCTGGTTTGGATGATTGAGCACCAAAAGTGAGACCCTATTTGAGGGGCTTCTTCATCTCTAAAGGAGTGATGCTACAAATATTTTCTTTTAATAATTGAAATCCATTCCAAATTTTTGTTAGTGAAAACTTTCCAAGCCTGCTTAGCTAAGAGTGCATGATTCATTTTGTTGATTCTTCGAAAGCCAAGCCCACCCTTTTCTTTTGGAGAGCATACTTTATCCCAAGCCACTAGGTGGAACTTTTTTTGATTGTCAGCTCCAACCCATAGGAAACATTTTTGGATTTGTTCAATCATGGTCCCAACTACTACAAGGATTTTAAACACTGATAAAAAATAAATAGGTATGCTTTGTAAAACTGACATGACAAGAGTAGCTTTACCCGCTTGAGAGAGAAGGACACCTTTCCACCCTGCAAGTTTCTTATGAAACCTCTCAATAAAATTATTCCACATCATCTTGGCAAGATTCCCCTGAAACATTGGGAGGCCTAGATATGACGCTGGGAGGGCTGCAATAGAACATCCCAGAATGTTTGCAATTTTGACTTGGTGGGGCACTAGGGTATTAATGAAATAAATCTTGCTCTTAGTGAAATTGATTTTTTTCCCCACAACTTCTTCATAGAGGTTGAGGATATATTTGATGACTCTTGCCTCCAAAACTGAAGCTGAAGTTGCCAACAGAGTATCATCCACAAACTGTTGGTGAGTTGAAGGTTGGAGATTGGATGCAACTTTGATGCCAAAAATCAAACCCATGGAACAGGCAACTTTTATGGCTCTCCCAAGGCTCTCAGCTAGAATTATGAAGAGGATGGGGGATAAGGGGTCCCCTTGTCTCAGTCCTCTAGTACTTGGGAAGTACCCTACAATAGATCCATTCACTAGCACAGAAAACCAAGAGGTTGAGATGCATTGCATGATCAGATATACCCAATCATCATGGAAACCAAACTTTTGGAGAACTTTGGACATAAAATCCCTATCCACTCTGTGAAAGGCCTTATTCATGTCAAGTTTTAAAAAGAAAGTAGAATTTTTGGAGTTGTGGGCTGAGTGAATAAGTTCATGAATGGTTATGACCCCATCCACAATATTTCTACCTTTAACGAAGCTTCCTTGGTAGGGGTCAATCAAGGATGGGAGAATACCTTTTAATCTATTGGCCATAGCTTTTGTTAAGATTTTGTAGACAACATTACAAAGGCTTATGGGATGATAATCAGATAGGGATTTGGAGTTGGGGCCTTTTGGGATGAGGGCAAGAAAAGTAGAATTAACATCCCTAGGAATGACTCTGGACCTCTGCATTTCTTTGATGGCTTGACAAAGGTCAGGGTCGATGATTTCCCAAAAGGTTTGGAAGAACCTTGGGGAGAATCCATCGGGGCCTGGGGATTTGTCAGGTTGCATGGAAAAGAGGGCCTGGTGGATCTCCTTAGAACTTAAAGGTTTTAACATATTGGCATTCATGTTATTAGTGATGATTCTGGGAATGTGCGTGAGGAGGGATTCCATGGCTCAGATAGAATGAGGAGGGTAGGAACCTAAGAGGGACTCAAAGTGAAGGACAACTTCATCACGAATTTCATGAATATTGGAAGTGAAAGTGCCATCATTTTTGATTAGACCCTTGATCCTATTTGCTCCTCTATGCTTGAGCATTGAAATATGGAAAAACTTTAAGTTAGAATCTCCTTCTTTCAACCACAAGTGCCTCAATTTTTGATGCCAGAACATCTCTTCCTTCTTCAATGTGTTATGGAATTCTAATATAAGAAGTTTTTCTTCAGCTCTCCGGATGGCATCCCCTTGACCCTACTGAAACTAATTTTCAATTATTTGGAGTCTATCCTTGATGTTCTACTTATTTTCAAAGATATTGCCAAAAATTTCTTTATTCCATACCTTCAGTTTGACTTTTATAGACCACAACTTCTAAGTAACTTGGCTAGTGAAATATCCTAGGAAACTCTCTCCCCACCACTCAACAATGCATGCTTTTAAGTCAGGGTGCTGAGTCCACATTGCCTCAAAATGGAAAGGAGTTTTGAAAGGTGGTCTGTTGGTAGTTTCAAAAATTAGGGGACTATGATCAGACCCAATCTTTGGTAGGGCTTGCAAACTGGCATCTCCAAATAGAAGTAAAGCATCCTGAGAAAGAAAAAACTGGTCAAGCCTTTCCTGAATGAGATCACACCCTACCCTTATGTTACTCCAGGTAAACTAGGATCCCCTTAGCTGAACATCCATTAGCTCATTTGCATCCACAAAATTGCTGAAGTCCCTCGTGATCCTGGGAGTAATCTCTTTCCCTCCTTTTTTCTTAGAAGGATATAACAAAGCATTAAAGTCTCCAACAAGGATCCAAGGGATATTTATGAAAGCATATCACATCTGAGTGAGGGTATTCCAGAGGTTTAGTCTATCCTAAGGAATATTCAAGGCATATACGTTCATCAACACCCAAGAATGCTTTGAAATAGAATCATGAAAAAAATATTGGAACTTACCCTTCGTTGGAAATCACTCTTCCTTCCACCTTGGTTGGATCCCAAAGGCAAAGGAGTCCACCAGATGTTCCAGAGGTAGGGCTAAAGGAAAATTCACATTTTCTCCATATGATTTTGGTAACTTTAGGTGAGGACTGCATGCCTAATTTGGTCTCTTGCATTATAAATATTGTAGGATTTGATTCCTTTCGCATCAAAGCAACTAGTCTCTATTTTGCTACTCCATTTAACCCTCTCGCATTCTAGGAGAGGATTCTCATTTGGAACTCTTGGAGGGTTTTTTGCCTCCTTTGCCTTGCTACGTAGGAGGTTTGGATCTCTTTGATTCTTCTCTGTTGGAAATTCCTAATTCTTGAAAGAGAGTTCTTTGGGTGTCGTTGGCTATGTCTTCTGCTATATATCTATTTCTTTGCTCCGTAGTAGAGGTCCTACTCTTATTTTTGTCACTTTCGACATAAATTAGGGATTTTTTAAAACTTTTGGTCTATTTAGGACTCCAGGCTTCAGGAGACTCGTGAGACAACTCAGGGCTATCAACCTCAACACCATGGGGATCGGGTGGGGGATGAGAAGGCCCAAACTTGTTGGAGGATGGGGGAGAGATGGGTGGGGGATTAGATGGTGGCGGTGGGGGATTGGATGGTGGGGGCTGGTGAACATGCACCATGGCCGATGGGGATTTTAGATGTGGATCGGAGGATGGATGAGGAGGTTGTAGGGGAGGGTTTTCCTTCACAGGGAAATGTTTAGGGTGATTTGAGCCAGGGTATTCCTCTTTAGGAATCTCCTCATTATCATCATTTGCATTGAGATTTAAATTGTTGAATAAACTAAAACTATTAGAAAAAGCAAAAAGGGAACTTACCTTATTCTTGTCGCCATTTGGATATGGGGGAGCAGGTTGCTTGCCTTTGGGCTCATAACGTGGACCCACTTTAGCCCTCATTCTTTGCACCTCTCCTTTAGGTGGGCATTGCATCTCCTAGTAATCATTTTGATGAAGCCTTAGTTTTGGACATTGGTTTTGAAGGTGCCCCTAGGTGTGGCACTCAGTGCAAAAGGAGGGTTTGTTCTCATACTCCACCACTTGGGATCTACGGTATGACCCATAAATCAAGTTCACATGGGTCAAAAGTTGGGACTCCAAATTTGCATTAACATAGATACGGGCCTGTGTCATCCTTGATCGAGCATGCATAGTAGGATCAATAGTGACAAGCTCCCCAATCATGCGAGAAATCCCTTGTAGAAAATCCTCATGCCAAAAGTGAGAGGGTAAATTCAAAAGTCAAACCCATATGGGAGCAAAGTTGATGCTCTAGGTTTCTGGATCAAAATCCACGTCCCACTTGTGAAGGAATAGGCTCCTTCTCCCAAAGAACCAGGGGCCACCAGATAGAATGCGGTCCACGTCCTCTTGAGTATTGAGTCAAATCATGAAGAAGCCTCTTGACATAGCAATAAGTTCTAGATAGCCCCTAGTTTTCCATTTCACAACTATCCATCGCTTGATAGCTTCCATATCAGGTCTTCCCCCCACAAATTTCCCGACTAGGGAAAAGGAATCTAAGGAGATGTACCCGACCATGACTTCTTTTGGTAGGATTACATCACATCCATTAGGAATAAAGGTGTGTGATGTAGTTGAGGAGGGTTTAGGCCTTCCCCTGACTATTTCTACAAATGAGACTGCTTGGGATTTCTTATTTTTTATAGTTGTTTTATCTAGGGGTTCTTTCCCCCAAAAGACATCAATTCTATATTTTGAAACCGCAAAGTCAGTCTTGCTTTGGGCCTCGTTACTATCTTCCTAATCACTTGTTCCATTCTTGGTTCCACTTCCATGCATGCCCATTTTTTTTTTTTGATGAGGAACCTTTTATATACAACATATTCGCAACATGTGAGGGGAGAGATTTGAACCTGGGCCTCTCGATAACCGGAGAGTTTTAACTACCCACTTGCTCTCCAAATCCTCTACATGAGCGAATTATGCATGCCCATTTCGTTCCCTGCTCCCTTACTACCGATTCCCTATTTCTCGCTCGACAAATATTCAAAATTTAAGGTTTTGCTCCCCATCGCTCCTAACAAGTTCTTCAATTCTAATAATTAATGACCACATCTGGGATAGAATGTTTTAACCAATTTTTATGGATCTTTTGTGAGCTTCCCCTGCACAGGTTTTTTCCATAGCGCCTTTACAATTTTTTTAGATAGTTACTTCTCTTAAGCAACCTTGCATGGGTATTGCTCAAACTGTATTTTTATTTTTCTAACATTAGGCGTCCATCCAACATTCTCTACTGTTGTATGGACCTTTTTATTTAGGTTGTTGTTGGCCAATATGCAGGTCTGTGTCATCTTATGCTATTGTTTTAGCTATCAGTTTATGTACTTGGGTTTGCGTCCCATTTAAACCTCGCACTTAATCAATTTTACCTACCAAGAAAAACAAGTATGACTCTTAAATAAAGCCACATTTGCTTAATTTAAATGCTTGACATAAGTTTAAAAATGATGAATATATCATAAAATCTATAACATAAATAAGCAAGTATTTAACATAAATATGCATTGTTCCAATTGATAGAACTTAGTACTAACTATCCAAATAAAATATTGCTAAAATCACTTTAATATACAAAACCTAAGATATAATTAAAGCAATATAATCCTTCAGTTTGTACAGTAATCGAGTTTACAAACTCATTGAACAAGATAACATTTTACATAGCCTTTATTTTTCCATATCATATTAATGTTTAAAGTACTATGAAGCCATCTACCAATGATCTTCAAATCATCTATAAATTTGCAAACTTCTTCATGATAGGTAATCCACCCATAGGTTATGAGGAATACTTAGGGATAAAGAAAACTCTAAATGCAATTCAACTTCATCATGCATTTTTCTACTATGCAATCCACCATGCATAATACTCATATAAAAATCATACTTCTCTTTATAATGATCCCTTAACCTAAAAAAATATCAAGAATAATTATAATAGTTTCTCTTTCAAAACCAACATACAATATTCCATCTATAAAAGAGAATCTCATACTTCTCTTTATAATGATCCCTTAACCTACAAAAGTCTCATGAATCATTATAATAGTTTATCTTTAATAACCAACATACAATAAATATTCAACATATATAAGAGAATCATATACTTCTCTTTATAACGATCCCTTAATTAACCTAGATCTTAGGAATCATTATAATGGTTTCTCTTTCAAAACCTAAAAGTAACCACTCATCAAATACATTAAGAATAAAAACTAACAAATTACTCTTAAGGTTCATTTCTCAAATCAAATAAATCAAGACACTAATTCTTAAAAAGCTATACTAAACAAGATATTATTAAATTACCTTTTAACACAAGATATTATTAAGATAATTAAATAAAATATTATCCAAATACTTTATTAACAAGATATTACCATAGTACTTTATTAACAAAATTAAATCATAGTACTTAAATAAACAAGAAATTATTATCAAAGGTGCTTCACTAAGCTAAAGGTATCACAAACCTTAGGTCATAACACAAAAAACACACTTCCTTACAAAGCAACCAAACACACATGCGACTCAAATGAAAACATAAATATTTTGAAAGGTTAAGGACCCAAATTCAGCTTGAGAAAGCCATGCTATACTGTGCTCGAGGAATTGCCTATGCTTGTGGAAGAAAAAAAGGTGCATCCATCAAGAGACAACAAAAACGTCTTTCGAGGTACTAGCAATAGATGAACTCACCAAGCAAAGCAAAGAATGATCTCACAAGCAAAGCAAAGCAAAGCAGGGAACAATATTACAAGACAAACAAAGCAATTTGTTGACTCAATGATTTCCAAGGAGAAAGAAGGTAATGCTAGGTTTAAGAAAATTCCAACACACTCGAACCTGATTAAGAAAGACATCGGCTAAGGAAAAAATAACATCAAGACAATGCTTCAGCCAAACATACATAATATATCCAAGCTAAGGAAATGATGCCAAAGAGAGGCTATGAAAAAAGTATGGTTAACAAACAATCAACCAAAGAGGTGTCAACTTCACGGGTCACAATAGGTTAGATAAACCATGCATAGAGCATAAACACAATCATAAAATCTCTAAACAAATCAAAGAGAACACGCAAAATCAAAACATCTAGAGACTACCTAAAAATAAATAGTGGTCGATGTTCCATTGATGTATTGCTTCTTTCCAAGGTTATTGCCTCCCCTTCCAACAAAAATCAACCAACAAAAGCCCTCTTAGGACCACCTTATTAAATAGAAAGTATTGGATACTATTTTGCATGGTGATGGTAGCGTTCATCTTCTAAGAAATGTTACCCTCTATTGCCATCTCTTGATAATTAAAGCACCACCCATGTGTGTCAAGGGAGAGAGATTTATTTTAATTTAATTAAGTATTATTCCAATCATTAAGAGCAATAATGAATTAAGCATTCCTAATATTTAACCAATATTTTATTAAATTAAGTTCTACTATGGTCTTAATTGATTTTTATTTCCAAATTATAATGCCACCTAGCTAACTAATGTTTCTAAATCATTAAAGACAATATTTAGTTAGCTTAATAAATCAGAAGCAATACTATTATTAACTAATTATTCTAAAATATTAATGTTGCCAAATAATACTTAATAAAACATAAATACCAAGAACCAATATATACTCCTATAAATAATGTTTCACACCATTGTTTTATCCCTAAGTAGGCAGTCTCTTTTAAGATAGTCTAGTGATATCACTAACCTATTAAGAAGACCCATTGCACAAGAAACATCCTAACGCAATGGTGTGAACATAAAAACAAGCAAAATGCAATGCATCTACATGAAGGTTAGTTTTCCTTGTTACCATGAGTTTTCAATGAGCAAGTCATCATCATCATTTTCCAAAATATCTCTCATTGTAGGTGGTTTACCCATAGTTACTACTAGAGAGAGAGTACCAATTCCTGCATCCACAAATACATTAGCAATACCATATTTCATGCTCAAGGAATGCAATCATTCCATAATATAAACATCATAAAGAAAGTATGTCATTAAACATTCACACTAATACATAGTTCATTGTCTACAAAGAGTTTTGCCAAGGAGGGTTGCTACACTACCCATGTTAGAAATTTCTTGTATTAATCATTTCTCTAGTTCTTCCTCTTGCTCTTTATCATGAGCTTCTTGTTGATCAACTTCTTCTTCATTGTCACTCATATCTTCCATTTGAACGTCCCTCTTTTGGGCAGCTTCGATTACATCAAGCTGAGTGGTAATTCTTTTAGCATTTTAGATATATTTACAAGTCGAGGTCCCCATGGTCTTCCTCTTCCATGTTGTACCATCTTTTATTCAACATGATTCATAAAATATCAAGTATAAAAACCTTATTTGATACCAAAATTATGCAAATAGGCAAAGGGTATCCACCAAAGGATGACTCCTATAAGTAGCATAAATTACCAATACATTGGCACTTCATTGTCAACACATACTAGATGGAACTTCTTTTATGGAATGTACTAGATGACACACACTTTCTTGATGACACACACTAGATGATACTTCCCTAACAACATGCACTAGATGATACACACTACCCTAATGACATTCACTTCCTTGACAACATGTACTAGAGAGAATCATCTCTTTTATGGCAATTGTCTTTAGTCAAAAAATAACTTCCTCGATGATAAGATATCTTATCAAATAATAAATTCCCCTTGATGGCAAGATATCTTCTAGATGAAAACTTCCCCTTTGATGGTAGTTTATTCACTAAGGGCAACACATCATAACCTATTACTTCATCAGATAATGAATCCAATAGCAATGGTTTAAAACAAAAACCAATCAAATTATACTACCAACTTGAGCAACATCAAAACACAACAAAAATATATTCTTTAAAGGAATATGAAAAATATATATTTTTATTATTGCAATTCATAATTACATTACCCAACATAAATGTATTATGGTGTAGATCAATTCAATTTCTTATCACAAATAATTTCTTTCCCTATTCCTTGATCTCATTTCTCTTCCCTTTCTTGTCTCATTCTTCCTCTCTATTATCTTTCACTTCTAAAAACCCTTTTAAATTAAAGGCTCAAGAAACATTTACTTTCTAACTACCACCAAACGATTTTATAATGACCATTAGAAGGTTGACCTTCAAGTTTCTCATGTGAATGATCTTGCATCAATATGGGATGGAAATAGGTCCCACCTATATTACATCATGACCATATAGTTATATTATAATAGTTTCACAAATATGCATGTATCACTTAACAAGATTCAAACCTAGGCTTCCTCCTTAAAAGTTGAGGAAGATATCTAGTTGAGTTAATACCATTTGATTGAGCAAATGCTTGTTGTGAATGTTGACAAGGAAATTAGTTTCATATAGATAAGTAGATTAATTAAATAAATAATTGATAATATTCATCACTGAAATATTTTTTTTTTTCTTTTCATAAGAGCTTCCTAATCTTCAAGCCTTGATTCTATATTCATGATATTTTTCAATATTCTTTAAAATTTGGATTGATTTTCATAATCTTCTTGCCAAAAAATTATATCTAAAATTAGTTCACCTTTTGAATATATTCTATAATATCTTCCCATGAATATTACCTATTATGATAGAGATGTGAAGAAGTACCATATGCATGCATTTTTAATCTTAGTAGCTACAAATATCTTACAATATATAAGGATTAAATAAATTTTGAGCGAGGTTTTTCTTACCTACAAATAATTATTTATCCTAAAATGGGAGGCAACTATGCACGATCACAAATAAGAATGATTGATCAACCT
This sequence comes from Wollemia nobilis, assembly GCA_028583015.1. Lineage (NCBI taxonomy): Eukaryota > Viridiplantae > Streptophyta > Pinopsida > Araucariales > Araucariaceae > Wollemia > Wollemia nobilis. Next base: position 17,012,550 of record JAQPPZ010015100.1, read on the forward strand.
CCAAAGTCTTCATCCAACCTATAATATATATCTATGAACAAAATTTCCCTATAATACTGAAGAACACAAGCTTATACTGAGAGGGGAGGTGAACAGTATAAGACCACTTTTTACTTTCTTTCCAAACCAATATCAATTAATGTCCTTAATTGCAATAACCAAATATAGCAGTGTGCATTAATAACTCAGATAGCAGTAGTAAACAAGAGCACAAGTCACCACACACAATAGAGACACCACAATTTACGTGGTTCACCCAATGTGGGCTACTCCACGGAGAAAATATTTTACTAAAACTTTCTCAATCAATCTCTTTGGGAATCACTCCCAATTACAATGTTTATGGATCTCTGTCCAAAGGAGATGTTGATCCCCTAATCTCAAGTTCGTGGATCTCTTCCACAGGAGAACTCTTTCCCCTTTTGCTCTGGCTATGTGATCTTCTAGAAGACTTTGTCTCTCTACTGCACTAACTGGTGGACCTCTCTCCACTTGAAGACTCCTCACTCAGATCTGTCTTCAACTGTGTTGGTTGTTGGATCTCTATCCACTGAGACTCTGTCCTCTATACTCTGTCACCTCCAAAGCTCTATCAATAGGCTCACTAAGAACCTGCTCAATAGGCTCACACAGAACCTACTTAACAAGCTCACACAGAACTTGTCAAATCTCTAACAAGCTCACCAAGAACTTGCCCAAATATGCTCTAGCAAGCTCACCAAGAACTTGCCCAAATATGCTCTAGCAAGCTCACCAAGAACTTGCCCAAATCTGCTCTAGCAAGCTCACCAAGAACTTGCCCAAATCTGCTCTAACAAGCTCACCAAGAACTTTTCCAAATCACTATCCTCAAATATATCCCAAAATTATCCTCAAATATATCCCAAAGGCCTTCTCAAAGGCTCAATCAATCATGCTCAAGTAGTACTCAAAATGAACTCAACAATGAATGGCAATCTCAACTCAAATTAACTTCATAGAAGCATAAAGAGAATTTTTAGAGACTCAATATGTTCTAATATCACTCTCAACCCAAATCAATCTCAACTCAACTCATAGAAGCATAAAGAGAATTGTTAGAGACTCAATATGTTCTAAACTCAATCTCAAACCAAATCAATATCAACTCAACTCAAATCAAATCTCATAGAAGCATAAAGAGAATTTTTAGAGACTCAATATGTTCTAATCTCAATCTCAACTCAAATCAACCTCAACTCAATTCAAGTCTTATAGAACCATAAAGAGAATTTTTAGAGACTCAATATGTTCTAACCTTAATCTCAAATCAACATAGAATGATGGAATAGTTTATTTCATAGAACTTGAACAATCACTTCACACATCACTTGACTAGGCTCAATCAACTCAACTCAACCAATCATCACAAGGGACAACTCTTTCTCACACAACCCTAGTCCAAGTATGTATCAACCAACTCAAATATTTCCAATAATGCTCAACCACAAATCTCACATAACAATGATACTCATGTTCTTTTCTAACTCAAGTTCTTTCACAACCAATGGGCTTCAACAACTATGCTTATCAAACAAGGTTTAAACACAACTCTCAATTCAGAAAACCTTGAAGCATTCAACCAACCACTTTCGAAAAGGAAACCACAAACAATCCTTTTCCCTCCAATGATATTTCAGAAATCAACCACCATAAACAATCAATAGGAGAATGTGCCCATACCTTTTATGAAGATGAAAAAACCTCTTTGTAAATCTGCCACAATCACAAAATTCTTTTGCCAATCTTCACAAGGGTTAGTAGATCACAAAATAATCAACATTACTCCACTTTTCAATAATCATCACCAAGGCCTTTAATTGCACAACTTCCTTATCTCTCCTAAAACCACTTGTACCATAAAATAAAATAAATCAAAACATTGCATAACCTTTTCACTCCCAAAACCACTTATACCATAAAATAAAATAAATCACAATATTGCATACCTTGTCACCTCATGAAAGAATTAATCCTCTTGAAAAAGAACAAGGCAAACTTCACTTTTGGAACCCCTTTGCAAAATCAGAAATATATCTTTACACACACCTTATTTCTCCTTCTAAATAAGTTAGTCAAATAGCCCTCGAAATAAGCTTTTTGACGATATATAATATGCCCACTTTCTAAAATAAATTGAAACCTTTACATATATATATATATATATATGCCAACCTCCATTAATTGCACATAGGTCGGCCCTCCATTAATTTAAACTTAAACTTTAAACTTTAATATCTTCATCACCGGAGGTCCTTTTTCGATGAAACAAAATTCCACCTTGGCTTTTAAGAAAAGCCCTTTCCACATAAGCCCACCATGGTTTTAAATAAAACCTTTTATTTTGCCTGCCTTGGTTTTCATAAAAACCCTGTAAATAGCCATGCTTTCCAAAATATCATAAATGCTTATTTATGAAATATTTTGGCCACCAAAACCAAATGTGATCCATGTGACATCAATGACAACATAAAATGCCTCAAATTACCTCAAATTTCCAACAATCTCCCCCTTTGTCATTGATGGCAACACCTCTAATGCAAACACCACAATCACTTCAAAAACCATCTCTGAGAATCAAAGTTGCTCCCCCTGACTCAATACTCTCTATGGAGGCTGCTCCCCCTAACTCAATACTCTCTTTGGAGGCTACTCCCCCTAACTCAATACTCTCTTTGGAGGCTCTCCCCTAACTCAATGCTCTCCCCCTTACTCAAATCTCTCCCCCTTTGACATCAATGGCAAAAGGGACACCTATGGGGCTAAAAGATATGACTCTTAAGCTTAGCCCCCTCACCACCTTCTCTCTTGAGGTGATTAATTTTGGGGTGGGAGTACCTTTACTCCCATCTTACATTGATTCTTTCCTCTATCAACTTCCTTCCATGTTTTTTTGATATCCTTCTCTTGATGAATTACTTGATCTTCTTGTCTAGAACCTTTTTGACCTTCTTGCCTTGAACCTGTTTGGAATTGAGTCCTACACCATCTTGCAATATGCCCAAAGTTATTGCAATTAAAACACTTGATATTGTAGCCTTTGGTTGGTGCCCATTTCCTAAATTTTTTCTTAAAATAATTTCCATACCCCCCCCTTCCCCCCCCCCCTTTTTTTAGATCTTTTTTTTTCCCCCCAATAAAATATATATATTTTTTTTTGTTTTTAAAAAAAAAAAAAACGTTGCTCATTTCCTTTGCACTGAAAATCTCTATGACCAATCCTGTTGCATGAGAAGCAATGTCCCTAAAAACCATACCTTCTTCCCTTGAAGTTTCTTCTAGAAAAATCAAACTTCTTTGATCCATGGATCTAATGTATACCCGGTCAAACCATTAAAAAAAAAAAAAAATCTTGAAAACCCTTTTTTTTTTCTCCTTTCTTGACCATTATCCTTATGATCATCTTCAACTTGTGCATTGCATTCTTGAACCTTCTTTGTAGCATCTAAAACTTCTTCCTTGCCTTTCTCTTCAAGAATTTATTTTCCCTTTGAACTTGATTCACCTATCTCAAAACAAGAACCAAACTGAATATTTGGAGCCATAGGAACTTTGGAACTTTCCTCACAAATCTTAGGTGCTTCCTTGCTTTCATATTTTAGAACTTCCTTTCCTTTTGAGTGTGACTTTTCTTGGAAGTAAGATACAACCTTAAAATAAGTTTCCACTCCTTTTGAATCTTTTCATCTAATGTATCATGTCTTGTCATTGTTACCCTTAGTTCTTCATTCATCCTCTCTTCTATCCTTTTTACATTTTGAAGCTCTTCTCTGAGATTACTAATTGTTTGAAGTAGTTCTTCTCTAATTTTGACATATGTTCGAATCTTGTTTTCAAGATTCTTGTATTCTTATTTTAACCTTTTGATTTCTGATTTTTGTTTACTTGGATCATCCTCTTCATTTTCTATTACCAAAAATGAGACTTCTTTGTTTTCACTACTACTGGAATTGTCACTAGAACTATTGCTTTATTTTTCAAATACACTTTCCTTGTTGTAATTGTTGTAGTATGTGCAATCATCATCTATATGCCCAAAATCTCCACATATGAAGCATTTTAGTATCCTTAGACCTTTCTTGTACCTATCTGCTTGCTCAATGGCTATGGCAAGCTCTTCATGTCTTTCTTCAATAGGCACATCCTCTTCTTTAACTTCAATACCTAGGAATAGGTGTTCTTGCTTTTCTTCACTTATTCCAAAGAATGTACATTCTTCTTCATCTGAATGATCTTTATCACTATAATCTGAACTATCACTTGCTTCTACAATGTAGTAAGATTTCTTTGCCTTACAAAAAATTTTCTTCTTCTCATACATGTTTTGCTTGAATCTGTCATCTTTGTCATGCTTATGCTTTCCATCTTCTTTTCTTCTATGACCCTATTTTTCATCATCACTGATTTCTTCATGTGGACACTTGTATGCATAGTGACCAAGATCACCACACTTGTAGCACCTGACTTTCCTTATATCTCTAAAATTCCTTGAGTCCTTATTCCTTTTGATGAAGTTAGCTTCCTCATCATTTTCTAAAACTCTATCTATTTTTGAAACTTTCCCTTTCTCTTTTTTTGAAGCCTTGAATGCAATCTCTTTTATTGGAGCTTGATGCTTACTTACCCTCATCTCATAAGTTGTGAGAGTACCTTGCAATTCTTCCATTGTTAACTTGTTGATATCCATTGTTTCTTCTATTGCTGAAACCTTTGCATCATATTTCATGGGAAGTGATCTCAAAACCTTTTGAGTAACTTCTGATTCTTTCATCTCAAAACCTAGGCCTCTCATAGTGTTAGTAATCTCATCAACTCGAAGTAAGAACTTTGCAATATCTTCAGAATCTTCCATTTTCAATTCCTCAAATATTTTTCTATGAGTTTGTAGTTTTGCCAACTTTACCTTGGAATCTCCTTCATAAGTATTCCTCAACTTGGTCCACATCTCATTAGCTGAAGTACATACCATGACCTTTGCAAAATCTATCTCACGTAGCCCACTCAAAATACAATTCATTGCTCTTGCATTGATCTCAACCAATTTCCTGGTAGTCTTATCTTCCTCGGGATCACCTTCAACCTTATACTCTTTTTCAACCATCTGCCATACCTCATATCCTTGTGATATCAAGTAGTTCTTCATCCTCATGCTCTAGAAAGCATAATTGTTACCATCAAACAATGGAGCCTTATTTGAAGATAATCCATTCTGTGAAGCCATATGTGTTCTTGTAGAATCTGCCCTCAAGTTGTTAGCCTTTTCGAAGGAACCCGCTCTGATACCAATTGAAGAACACAAGCTTATACTGAGAGGGGGGTGAACAATATAAGACCACTTTTTACTTTCTCTTCCAATTCAATACAATTAATGTCCTTAGTGTACCAAATATAGAAGTCATTAATACATAGTAGTAAGCAAAGCACAAGTCACCATACAATAGAGACACAACAATTTACGTGGTTCACCCAATGTGAGCTACTCCACGGAGAAAATATTTTACTAAAACTTTCTCAATCAATCTCTTTGGGAATCACTCCCAATTACAATGTTTATGGATCTCTATCCAAAGGAGATGTTGATCCCCTAATCTCAAGTTCGTGGATCTCTTCCATAGGAGAACTCTTTCCCCTTCTGCTCTGGCTATGTGATCTTCTAGAAGACTCTGTCTCTCTACTGCACTAACTAGTGGACCTCTCTCCACTTGAAGACTCCTCACTCAGATCTATCTTCAATTGTGCTAGTTGCTGGATCTCTATCCACTGAGACTCTATCCTCTGTACTCTATCACCTCCAAAGCTCTATCAATAGGCTCACTAAGAACCTACTCAATAGGCTCACACAGAACCTGCTTAACAAGCTCACATAGAACTTGTCAAATTTATAACAAGCTCACCAAGAACTTGTCCAAATATGCTCTAGCAAGCTCACCAAGAACTTGCCCAAATCTGCTCTAGCAAGCTCACCAAGAACTTGCCCAAATATGCTCTAACAAGCTCACTAAGAACTTATCCAAATACTATCCTCAAATCTGTCCCAACACTATCCTCAAATCTGTCCCAAAGGCCTTCTCAAAGGCTCAATCAATCATGCTCAAGTAGTACTCAAAATGAACTCAACAATGAATGGCAATCTCAACTCAAATTAACTTCATAGAAGCATAAAGAGAATTTTAGAGACTCAATATGTTCTAATCTCACTCTCAACCCAAATCAATCTCAACTCAACTCATAGAAGCATAAAGAGAATTGTTAGAGACTCAATATGTTCTAATCTCAATCTCAACTCAACTCAAATCAACTCATAGAAGCATAAAGAGAATTGTTAGAGACTCAATATGTTCTAATCTCACTCTCAACTCAAATCAACCTCAACTCAACTCAAGTCTTATAGAACCATAAAGAGAATTTTTAGAGACTCAATATGTTCTAACCTTAATCTCAACTCAACATAGAATGATGGAATAGTTTATTTCATAGAACTTGAACAATCACTTCACACATCACTTGACTAGGCTCAATCAACTCAACTCAACCAATCATCACAAGGGACAACTCTTTCTCACACAACCCTAGTCCAAGTATGTATCAACCAACTCAAATGTTTCCAATAATGCTCAACCACAAATCTCACATAACAATGATACTCATGTTCTTTTCTAACTCAAGTTCTTTCACAACCAATGGGCTTCAATAACTATGCTTATCAAACAAGGTTTAAACACAACTCTCAATTTAGAAAACCTTGAAGCATTCAACCAACCACTTTCGAAAAGGAAACCACAAACAATCCTTTTCCCTCCAATGATATTTCAGAAATCAACCACCATAAACAATCAATAGGAGAATGTGCCCATACCTTTTATGAAGATGAAAAAACCTCTTTGTAAATCTGCCACAATCACAAAATTCTTTTGCCAATCTTCACAAGGGTTAGTAGATCACAAAATAATCAACATTACTCCACTTTTCAATAATCATCACCAAGGCCTTTAATTGCACAACTTCCTTATCTCTCCTAAAACCACTTGTACCATAAAATAAAATAAATCAAAACATTGCATAACCTTTTCACTCCCAAAACCACTTATACCATAAAATAAAATAAATCACAATATTGCATACCTTGTCACCTCATGAAAGAATTAATCCTCTTGAAAAAGAACAAGGCAAACTTCACTTTTGGAACCCCTTTGCAAAATCAGAAATATCTCTTTACACACACCTTATTTCTCCTTCTAAATAAGTTAGTCAAATAGCCCTCAAAATAAGCTTTTCGACGATATATAATATGCCCACTTTCCAAAATAAATTGAAACCTTTACATATATATATGCCAACCTCCATTAATTGCACATAGGTCGGCCCTCCATTAATTTAAACTTAAACTTTAAACTTTAATATCTTCATCACCGGAGGTCCTTTTTCGATGAAACAAAATTCCACCTTGGCTTTTAAGAAAAGCCCTTTCCACATAAGCCCACCATGGTTTTAAATAAAACCTTTTATTTTGCCTGCCTTGGTTTTCATAAAAACCCTGTAAATAGCCATGCTTTCCAAAATATCATAAATGCTTATTTATGAAATATTTTGGCCACCAAAACCAAATGTGATCAATGTGACATCAATGATCCATGTGACATCAATGACAACATAAAATACCTCAAATTAACTCAAATTTCCAACAATCTCCCCCTTTGTCATTGATGGCAACACCTCTAATGCAAACACCACAATCACTGCAAAAACCATCTCTGAGAATCAAAGTTGCTCCCCTTGACTCAATACTCTCTATGGAGGCTGCTCCCCCTAACTCAATACTCTCTTTGGAGGCTACTCCCCCTAACTCAATGCTCTCTTTGGAGGCTTCTCCCCTAACTCAATGCTCTCCCCTTACTCAAATCTCTCCCCCTTTGACATCAATGGCAAAAGGGACACCTATGGGGCTAAAAGATATGACTCTTAAGCTTAGCCCCCTCACCACCTTCTCTCTTGAGGTGATTAATTTTGGGGTGGGAGTACCTTTACTCCCATATCACATTGTTTCTTTCCTCTATCAACTTCCTTCCATGTTTTTTTGATATCCTTCTCTTGATGAATTACTTGATCTTCTTGTCTAGAACCTTTTTGACCTTCTTGCCTTGAACCTATTTGGAATTGAGTCCTACACCATCTTGCAATATGCCCAAAGTTATTGCAATTAAAACACTTGATATTGTAGCCTTTGGATGGTGCCCATGTCCTAAATTCATTCTTAAAATAATTTCCATATCCATTCCTTTCCTGAACCCTGTATTGTGAAGCTCTGTTTTCATGACCATTATAACCATGACTTCTGAATTGTGTAGCTCTAAAACCAAAACCATGTTGCTCATTTCCTTTGCACTAAAAATCTCTATGACCAATCCTATTGCATGAGAAGCAATGTCCCTAAAAACCATACCTTCTTCCCTTGAAGTTTCTTCTAGAAAAATCAAACTTCTTTGATCCATGGATCCTGCAATGTATAGCCCTGTGTCCAAATCCATTACAAGAAAATACAATATCCTAAAACCCTTTGTTCATGCCTTGGTTCCTCATAACTTTCTTGACCATTATCCTTATGATCATCTTCAACTTGTGCATTGCATTCTTGAACCTTCTTTGTAGCATCTAAAACCTCTTCCTTGCCTTTCTCTTCAAGAATTTCTTTTCCCTTTGAGCTTGATTCACCTATCTCAAAACAAGAACCAAACTGAATATTTGGAGCCATAGGAACTTTGGAACTTTCCTCACAAATCTTAGGTGCTTCCTTGCTTTCATATTTTAGAACTTCCTTTCCTTTTGAGTGTGACTTTTCTTGGAAGTAAGATACAACCTTAAAATAAGTTTCCACTCCTTTTTGAATATTTTCATCTAATGTATCATGTCTTGTCGTTGTTACCCTTAGTTCTTCATTCATCCTCTCTTCTATCCTTTTTGCATTTTGAAGCTCTTCTCTGAGATTACTGATTGTTTGAAGTAGTTCTTCTCTGATTTTGACATCTATTCGAATCTTGTTTTCAAGATTCTTGTATTCTTATTTTAACCTTTTGATTTCTGATTTTTGTTTACTTGGCTCATCCTCTTCCTTTTCTATTACCAAAAATGAGACTTCTTTGTTTTCACTATTGCTAGAATTGTCACTAGAACTAAGGCTTTCTTTTTCAAATACACTTTCCTTGTTGTAATTGTTGTAGTATGTGCAATCATCATCTATATGCCCAAAATCTCCACATATGAAGCATTTTAGTATCCTTAGACCTTTCTTGTACCTATCTACTTGCTCAATGGCTATGGCAAGCTCTTCATGTCTTTCTTCAATAGGCACATCCTCTTCTTTAACTTCAATACCTAGGAATAGGTGTTCTTGCTTTTCTTCACTTATTCCAAAGAATGTACATTCTTCTTCATCTGAATTATCTTTATCACTGTAATCTGAACTATCACTTGCTTCTACAATGTAGTAAGATTTCTTTGCCTTACAAAAAATTTTCTTCTTCTCATACCTATTTTGCTTGAATCTGTCATCTTTGTCATGCTTATGCTTTCCATCTTCTTTTCTTCTGTGACCCTATTTTTCATCATCACTGATTTCTTCATGTGGACACTTGTATGCATAGTGACCAAGATCACCACACTTGTAGCACCTGACTTTCCTTATATCTCTGAAATTCCTTGAGTCCTTATTCCTTTTGATGAAGTTAGCTTCCTCATCATTTTCTAAAACTCTATCTATTTTTGAAACTTTCCCTTTCTCTTTTTTGAAGCCTTGAATGCAATCTCTTTTATTGGAGCTTGATGCTTACTTACCCTCATCTCATAAGTCTGTGAGAGTACCTTGCAATTCTTCCATTGTTAACTTGTTGATATCCATTGTTTCTTCTATTGTTGAAACCTTTGCATCATATTTCATGGGAAGTGATCTCAAAACCTTTTGAGTAACTTCTGATTCTTTCATCTCAAAACCTAGGCCTCTCATAGTGTTAGTAATCTCATCAACTCGAAGTAAGAACTTTGCAATATCTTCAGAATCTTCCATTTTCAATTCCTCAAATATTTTTCTATGAGTTTGTAGTTTTGCCAACTTTACCTTGGAATCTCCTTCATAAGTATTCCTCAACTTGGTCCACATCTCATTAGCTGAAGTACATACCATGACCTTTGCAAAATCTATCTCACGTAGCCCACTCAAAATATAATTCATTGCTCTTGCATTGATCTCAACCAATTTCCTGGTAGTCTTATCTTCCTCGGGATCACCTTCAACCTTATACTCTTTTTCAACCATCTGCCATACCTCATATCCTTGTGATATCAAGTAGTTCTTCATCCTCATGCTCTAGAAAGCATAATTGTTACCATCAAACAATGGAGCCTTATTTGAAGATAATCCATTCTATGAAGCCATCTGTGTTCTTTGTAGAATCTGCCCTCAAGTTGTTAGCCTTTTTGAAGGAAACCGACTCTGATACCAATTGAAGAACACAAGCTTATACTGAGAGGGGGGTGAACAATATAAGACCACTTTTTACTTTTTCTTCCAATTCAATATATTAATGCCTTAAGTGTACAAATATAGCAATATTAATAGTAGTAGTAAGCAATGCACAAGTCACCATACACAATAGAGACACAACATTTTACGTGGTTCACCCAATGTGAGCTACTCCACGGAGAAAATATTTTACTAAAACTTTCTCAATCAATCTCTTTGGGAATCACTCCCAATTACAATGTTTATGGATCTCTATCCAAAGGAGATGTTGATCCCCTAATCTCAAGTTCATGGATCTCTTCCATAGGAGAACTCTTTCCCCTTCTGCTCTGGCTATGTGATCTTCTAGAAGACTTTGTCTCTCTACTGCACTAACTGGTGGACCTCTCTCCACTTGAAGACTCCTCACTCAGATCTATCTTCAACTATGTTGGCTGTTGGATCTCTATCCACTGAGACTCTATCCTCTGTACTCTATCACCTCCAAAGCTCTATCAATAGGCTCACTAAGAACCTACTCAATAGGCTCACACAGAACCTACTTAACAAGCTCACACAGAACTTGTCAAATCTTAACAAGCTCACCAAGAACTTTTCCAAATCTGCTCTAGCAAGCTCACCAAGAACTTGCCCAAATCTGCTCTAGCAAGCTCACCAAGAACTTGCCCAAATATGCTCTAGCAAGCTCACCAAGAACTTGCCCAAATATACTCCAACAAGCTCACTAAGAACTTGTCCAAACACTATCCACAAATCTATCCCAAAACTATCCTCAAATCTATCCCAAAGGCCTTCTCAAAGGCTCAATCAATCATGCTCAAGTAGTACTCAAAATGAACTCAACAATGAATGGCAATCTCAACTCAAATTAACTTCATAGAATCATAAAGAGAATTTTAGATGACTCAATATGTTCTAATCTCACTCTCAACCCAAATCAATCTCAACTCAACTCATAGAAGCATAAAGAGAATTGTTAGAGACTCAATATGTTCTAAACTCACTCTCAACCCAAATCAATCTCAACTCAACTCAAATCAACTCATAGAAGCATAAAGAGAATTGTTAGAGACTCAATATGTTCTAATCTCACTCTCAACTCAAATCAACCTCAACTCAATTCAAGTCTTATAGAACCATAAAGAGAATTGTTAGAGACTCAATATGTTCTAACCTTAATCTCAACTCAACATAGAATGATGGAATAGTTTATTTCATAGAACTTGAACAATCACTTCACACATCACTTGACTAGGCTCAATCAACTCAACTCAACCAATCATCACAAGGGACAACTCTTTCTCACACAACCCTAGTCCAAGTATGTATCAACCAACTCAAATGTTTCCAACAATGCTCAACCACAAATCTCACATAACAATGATACTCATGTTCTTTTCTAACTCAAGTTCTTTCACAACCAATGGGCTTCAACAACTATGCTTATAAAACAAGGTTTAAACACAACTCTCAATTCATAAAACCTTGAAGCATTCAACCAACCACTTTCAAAAAGGAAACCACAAACAATCCTTTTCCCTCCAATGATATTTCAGAAATCAACCACCATAAACAATCAATAGGAGAATGTGCCCATACCTTTTATGAAGATGAAAAAACCTCTTTGTAAATCTGCCACAATCACAAAATTCTTTTGCCAATCTTCACAAGGGTTAGTAGATCACAAAATAATCAACATTACTCCACTTTTCAATAATCATCACCAAGGCCTTTAATTGCACAACTTCCTTATCTCTCCTAAAACCACTTGTACCATAAAATAAAATAAATCAAAACATTGCATAACCTTTTCACTCCCAAAACCACTTATACCATAAAATAAAATAAATCACAATATTGCATACCTTGTCACCTCATGAAAGAATTAATCCTCTTGAAAAAGAACAAGGCAAACTTCACTTTTGGAACCCCTTTGCAAAATCAGAAATATCTCTTTACACACACCTTATTTCTCCTTCTAAATAAGTTAGTCAAATAGCCCTCGAAATAAGCTTTCCGACGATATATAATATGCCCACTTTTCAAAATAAATTGAAACCTTTACATATATATATATATGCCAACCTCCATTAATTGCACATAGGTCGGCCCTCCATTAATTTAAACTTAAACTTTAAACTTTAATATCTTCATCACCGGAGGTCCTTTTTCGATGAAACAAAATTCCACCTTGGCTTTTAAGAAAAGCCCTTTCCACATAAGCCCACCATGGTTTTAAATAAAACCTTTTATTTTGCCTGCCTTGGTTTTCATAAAAACCCTGTAAATAGCCATGCTTTCCAAAATATCATAAATGCTTATTTATGAAATATTTTGGCCACCAAAACCAAATGTGATCCATGTGACATCAATGATCCATGTGACATCAATGACAACATAAAATGCCTCAAATTAACTCAAATTTCCAACAATCTCCCCCTTTGTCATTGATGGCAACACCTCTAATGCAAACACCACAATCACTGCAAAAACCATCTCTGAGAATCAAAGTTGCTCCCCTGACTCAATACTCTCTATGGAGGTTGCTCCCCCTAACTCAATACTCTCTTTGGAGGCTGCTCCCCTAACTCAATGCTCTCTTTGGAGGCTGCTCCCCCTAACTCAATGCTCTCCCCCTTACTCAAATCTCTCCCCCTTTGACATCAATGGCAAAAGGGACACCTATGGGGCTAAAAGATATGACTCTTAAGCTTAGCCCCCTCACCACCTTCTCTCTTGAGGTGATTAATTTTGGGGTGGGAGTACCTTTACTCCCATATTACATTGATTCTTTCCTCTATCAACTTCCTTCCATGTTTTTCTGATATCCTTCTCTTGATGAATTACTTGATCTTCTTGTCTAGAACCTATTTGACCTTCTTGCCTTGAACCTATTTGGAATTGAGTCCTACACCATCTTGCAATATGCCCAAAGTTATTGCAATTAAAACACTTGATATTGTAGCCTTTGGATGGTGCCCATGTCCTAAATTCTTTCTTGAAATAATTTCCATATCCATTCCTTTCTTGAACCCTGTATTGTGAAGCTCTGTTTTCATGACCATTATAACCATGACTTCTGAATTGTGTAGCTCTAAAACCAAAACCATGTTGCTCATTTCCTTTGCACTAAAAATCTCTATGACCAATCCTGTTGCATGAGAAGCAATGTCCCTAAAAACCATACCTTCTTCCCTTGAAGTTTCTTCTAGCAAAATCAAACTTCTTTGATCCATGGATCCTCAATGTATACCCTTTGTCCAAAACCATAAAAAAAAAAAAAAAACCCCAAAAAAACCCTTTTTCCCACCCTTTTTTCCCATCCTTTCTTGACCATTATCCTTATGATCATCTTCAACTTGTGCATTGCATTCTTGAACCTTCTTTGTAGCATCTAAAACCTCTTCCTTGCCTTTCTCTTCAAGAATTTATTTTCCCTTTGAGCTTGATTCACCTATCTCAAAACAAGAACCAAACTGAATATTTGGAGCCATAGGAACTTTGGAACTTTCCTCACAAATCTTAGGTGCTTCCTTGCTTTCATCTTTTAGAACTTCCTTTCCTTTTGAGTGTGACTTTTCTTGGAAGTAAGATACAACCTTAAAATAAGTTTCCACTCCTTTTTGAATCTTTTCATCTAATGTATCATGTCTTGTCATTGTTACCCTTAGTTCTTCATTCATCCTCTCTTCTATCCTTTTTACATTTTGAAGCTCTTCTTTGAGATTACTGATTGTTTGAAGTAGTTCTTCTCTGATTTTGACATCTGTTCGAATCTTGTTTTCAAGATTCCTGTATTCTTATTTTAACCTTTTGATTTCTTATTTTTGTTTACTTGGCTCATCCTCTTCCTTTTCTATTACCAAAAATGAGACTTCTTTGTTTTTACTATTGTGAATTGTCACTAGAACTATTGCTTTCTTTTTCAAATACACTTTCCTTATTGTAATTGTTGTAGTATGTGCATATAATTATCTATATGCCCAAAATCTCCACATATGAAGCATTTTAGTATCCTTAGACCTTTCTTGTACCTATCTTCTTGCTCAATGGCTATGGCAAGCTCTTCATGTCTTTCTTCAATAGGCACATCCTCTTCTTTAACTTCAATACCTAGAAATAGGTGTTCTTGCTTTCTCTTCACTTATTCCAAGAATAATGTACATTCTTCTTCATCTGATTGATCTCTATCACTATAATCTGAGCTATCACTTGCTTCTACAATGTAGTAAGATTTCTTTGCCTTACAAAAAAATTTCTTCTTCTCATACCTGTTTTGCTTGAATTTGTCATCTTTGTCATGCTTATGCTTTCCATCTTCTTTTCTTCTGTGACCCTATTTTTCATCATCACTGATTTCTTCATGTGGACACTTGTATGCATAGTGACCAAGATCACCACACTTGTAGCATCTGACTTTCCTTATATCTCTAAAATTCCTTGAGTCCTTATTCCTTTTGATGAAGTTAGCTTCCTCATCATTTTCTAAAACTCTATCTATTTCTGAAACTTTCCCTTTCTATTTTTTTGAAGCCTTGAATGCAATCTCTTTTATTGGAGCTTGATGCTTACTTACCCTCATCTCATAAGTTGTGAGAGTACCTTGCAATTCTTCCATTGTTAACTTGTTGATATCCATTGTTTCTTCTATTGCTGAAACCTTTGCATCATATTTCATGGGAAGTGATCTCAAAACCTTTTGAGTAACTTCTGATTCTTTCATCTCAAAACCTAGGCCTCTCATAGTGTTAGTAATCTCATCAACTCGAAGTAAGAACTTTGCAATATCTTCAGAATCTTCCATTTTCAATTCCTCAAATATTTTTCTATGAGTTTGTAGTTTTGCCAACTTTACCTTGGAATCTCCTTCATAAGTATTCCTCAACTTGGTCCACATCTCATTAGCTGAAGTACATACCATGACCTTTGCAAAATCTGTCTCACGTAGCCCACTCAAAATACAATTCATTGCTCTTGCATTGATCTCAACCAATTTCCTGGTAGTCTTATCTTCCTCGGGATCACCTTCAACCTTATACTCTTTTTCAACCATCTGCCATACCTCATATCCTTGTGATATCAAGTAGTTCTTCATCCTCATGCTCCAGAAAGCATAATTGTTACCATCAAACAATGGAGCCTTATTTGAAGATAATCCTTTCTGTGAAGCCATCTGTGTTCTTGTAGAATCTGCCCTCAAGCTGTTAGCCTTTCTGAAGGAACCCGCTCTCATACCAATTGAAGAACACAAGCTTATACTGAGAGGGGGGTGAACAATATAAGACCACTTTTTACTTTCTCTTCCAAATCAATATTATATTATGTAAAATACCAAATATAGAACATTAATAACTATAGCAATAGTAAGCAAAAACACAATCACCATACACAATAGAGACACAACAATTTACGTGGTTCACCCAATGTGGGCTACTCCACGGAGAAAATATTTTACTAAAACT
The DNA here is from genome assembly GCA_028583015.1 of Wollemia nobilis. Lineage (NCBI taxonomy): Eukaryota > Viridiplantae > Streptophyta > Pinopsida > Araucariales > Araucariaceae > Wollemia > Wollemia nobilis. The sequence continues at coordinate 17,028,543 of JAQPPZ010015100.1, forward strand.
TTCTCAATCAATCTCTTTGGGAATCACTCCCAATTACAATGTTTATGGATCTCTATCCAAAGGAGATGTTGATCCCCTAATCTCAAGTTCATGGATCTCTTCCACAGGAGAACTCTTTCCCCTTCTGCTCTAGCTATGTGATCTTCTAGAAGACTCTATCTCTCTACTGCACTAACTGGTGGACCTCTCTCCACTTGAAGACTCCTCACTCAGATCTATCTTCAACTATGCTGGTTGTTGGATCTCTATCCACTGAGACTCTATCCTCTATACTCTGTCACCTCCAAAGCTCTATCAATAGGCTCACTAAGAACCTGCTCAATAGGCTCACACAAAACCTGCTTAACAAGCTCACACAAAACTTGTCCAATCTTAACAAGCTCACCAAGAACTTGTCCAAATCTGCTCTAGCAAGCTCACCAAGAACTTGCCCAAATCTGCTCTAGCAAGCTCACCAAGAACTTGCCCAAATCTTCTCTAGCAAGCTCACCAATAACTTGCCCAAATCTGCTCCAACAAGCTCACTAAGAACTTGTCCAAACACTATCCTCAAATCTATCCCAAAACTATCCTCAAATCTATCCCAAAGGCCTTCTCAAAGGCTCAATCAATCATGCTCAAGTAGTACTCAAATATGAACTCAACAATGAATGGCAATCTCAACTCAAATTAACTTCATAGAAGCATAAAGAGAATTTTTAGAGACTCAATATGTTCTAATCTCACTCTCAACCCAATAATCTCAACTCAACTCATAGAAGCATAAAGAGAATTGTTAGAGACTCAATATGTTCTAAACTCACTCTCAACTCAAATCAATCTCAACTCAACTCAAATCAACTCATAGAAGCATAAAGAGAATTGTTAGAGACTCAATATGTTCTAATATCACTCTCAACTCAAATCAACCTCAACTCAATTCAAGTCTTATAGAACCATAAAGAGAATTGTTAGAGACTCAATATGTTCTAACCTTAATCTCAACTCAACATAGAATGATGGAATAGTTTATTTCATAGAACTTGAACAATCACTTCACACATCACTTGACTAGGCTCAATCAACTCAACTCAACCAATCATCACAAGGGACAACTCTTTCTCACACAACCCTAGTCCAAGTATGTATCAACCAACTCAAATGTTTCCAACAATGCTCAACCACAAATCTCACATAACAATGATACTCATGTTCTTTTCTAACTCAAGTTCTTTCACAACCAATGGGCTTCAACAACTATGCTTATAAAACAAGGTTTAGACACAACTCTCAATTCATATTTTATATCATCTCCATATTCATTCTTATTTTTAGCATATTGAGCTTCTTTTATGAGAAATTCTATAATTTGCTTAAAATCATTAAAGAATTTCCAATGAGCAAAGTTATTAGGGACAACAAGTCTAAAGACTAATTCTATATATTTTGATATATCACATATATTTGAAGTAGGATCAAAATTTACCACCATTGAAGCTAATTCATCTACTTTGGCATTCAACTCACAACATTTTCTATTGATCTCATATGTGCTAAAAATTTTAAGCAAGTCCCAAACTCTGTATGTGTATGATTTTAACTACCTATTTTATTTGCATGTTGTGAGTTGACTTGGTTTATAACTAGCTTAGAATTACCAAATATTTTAATTTTCATGATCCCCATATTTTTAGCTTTCCTTAAACCCTTGAAAAGTGCTTCATATTTAACCAAATTATTGGTGTAGTTTAATAGTAGCCTACAACCAAAATTCATCTAAGTACCTTGTGGATCAATGAATTGGATACCAACAAAAACTCCATCTTTTGTTCTTGCACCTTAAAAATGTATAGTCCATGTCCAATTAGATCATTATGCTTGTTGGTTAGTCAAGGCCAAAATTTTGGTAGGTTTTACCAAGCTTTGTTTCTTTAAAATTTACCTTTGAATATTCATCATCCTAAAGCACATCGATGATCATGTCAATTTATGACATATTATTTCCTTCAACAACTTCATCATCCACAAATTTAGGTAACTCATTCAAATTCACTTTGTCATCATCATAAAGCTTGTTCAACAAGTAGTTATATGGTATATAATTTTCTATTATAATCATCTTTCCATCCTAGGTTATCTTCATATGTGTGTAATCCATAGCTAAGTATCCATATCCAAATAATTTTAATGTTCATTCCCTTGAAAGAAACATCCCAAAATAAGGAGAAAGATCAACAACTATTACTTCTTGAATAACTACTATATTAGGATGCTTTACCACAATCATGATTAAGTCTTTGAAAACTCCTACAATTTTCAACCTAGTTCCATTGATATGGATAGAAACTATGGTATTTTTTATACAATAAGTCCATTTTTTCACAAACAACCTTAGGCATTATTGTTGACATGACCCCTAAATCTACTATTAAAATTCTCAAAAAATAATTCCTAAATTTTAACATAACATAGAATGGTGGTGGTTTGAATATCTTTGGATTTGAGGCATTCATCCAACCGTGTTGAGTTAGATATCTAAAGTATCTTCTACAATCATATTTTGTTGCTCTATTAGGCTAGGTTGTGTTTGTTTTGATTGCTCATTCTTGGTGTAACTTCTCTCTTGATATTTTAAGGTCTTCTTGGAGTAAATATCTTTATCATAGTAGAGCCAAGGCTTCTAGTATACTCAATTTGCTTGGTGTCTTTTATATCTCTTCCATGATATTGAACTTAATTTCAAAGGTATTACTTTCACTACATGATGTAAATTTTCTATATTTATTTGTAGAGATAGTGTGTCCTTCATTGGTTATTGAAGGATATTTCATGTGATTTTAGACTCTCTTTGTAGTTTATCCCTTTATTTTGCACCTTGCTTATCCCTTTGTTTGTCCACCACTATTATTTATTAAACTCTCTATTTTTTGGGTTCTTTATAAATTTATACCTATTTTCCCTTCTCAACTTGTGTGCTAATATGTGATACTATAACTAGAGCCTTATTAGCACTTATTTTTCTTATTTTATTGCATAGTTGATATTGACCCTTTTATCCTTTATATGTAATGGTTGACTTACCCTCCTTAATATTGTGGTGCCTATATTATCCATAGATTAATTCTTGGTTGGCTCTTACTATTTTTCCACCTTCCTTTTTCTTTTGGTTCCAACACCTTGTTGGTTAGCACATACAACATTTTACTTAAGAGATAAAGCTTACCTTCTTTTGATGATGCCAAAGTTAACAAAGACTACATTATTTGGGTTTGGTAAAGCTAAAACTGCTTGTTATATTAGATCTAAAGCTTCGTAAACCTTTGACTCATCATAGGCATTTGATAGATTGCTTGCTTCATTTTATACAATTGATTTATTATGGGTATCATCTTTTCCACAGTTGTGGCCTATTGAGCTTGGAATTATTGGTCATAATAAATAGTTTGAGAATGCCTAATAGCCATGTTACAATCATTAGGATTATATCCATTTCATGGGAATCACCACAAAGCATTGATATCTAAATTTATATTCACCATATAATTTTGCACTTTTTTTTAAATAAAGGGGTAAAAATTTATTGATAAAAAGTCTGGATTACAAAGTACAGCTGAGCCCCCAACCAGGACTCAAATAAGCAACAAGACAGACTAAATCACCAGACAAGGTCAACTCCCAAAGAAAACCAAAAAAAAATAAACCACATTAAGTCTGAACATCCTTATGGATCAACTCCCGTAGGTGTTGAGAATCCCCAGACGGGAGACTCTCCCAGTTATCAATACTCTGAGTATCCAATAGCTCAGAAGCCCTTTTGGCCAAGTAATCAGCAACCCCATTCCATTCCCTTGGAATGTGCACAAAGGATATAAATTTGAACTCTTCACTCATTCTGAGAATCTAAATGGTCATAGAGGCCAACTGCCAATTAACATCCTCCACTCTTTTACTGTTTAAAATATTAACCAAAATTTGAGAGTCAGACTCACAAAGAATCCTACGCCAGCCAAGAGAAAACCCCCTTTACAAGGCCTCAAGTATCGCCAGAGCTTCCATAAGATTGTTGGAGTGAACACCTTTATAATGGAAAAGAAAAAACTGACCATGCCAGCAGAATCACTCCCAACACCACCAATTCCAGCATGTCTAGGATTGCCCTTGGACGACCCATCAGTATTAATTTTTAAAACTCCTCTAGGGGGCAGTCTCCATCTACCCTCTCTCCTAACCTTCTTGCTAAGTTGAGGAATCCTACTAGGGCTAGAAGAATTCACACCAACCCCAAAAAAACCAAGGGCCTATCGTACCTTCTCCTCCCTAGAGTCCAAATGGGGGTCCACATCACATTTACTATGGATAGTTTCTTGAACCATACACAAGATCCTTTGCCAGATCTGTTGAATAGCCAAATGAATTCCCTCAAAAATGCGATGGTTTAGTTTGAGCCAAATTTTCCAGATGATGTAGGAAGGGCCCAAATTCCAAGCCACTTGGAGGAAGGGGGCCTTGGCTGAAGGTCTGCCCAGACTACTCCAAAACTCCACCAGGGAGAGCACATGAAAACAAGGATGGTTCCAGGCACTCCACCAATAGTGCCAAATGTCTCTGGCAAGGGAGCATTGGAAAAATAAATGAGAAGAGTCATCCTCATTCTTACCACAAAGGACACATAAAGAGGGACCCTAAAATCCCCTCTTCCTCAAGTTATCCCAAGTGAGACATTTATTACGAGCTACCAGCCAGAGAAAAAAGTTACATTTCAGCCAAGCAAATCTATTCCACACCTTTTTCCACCATGTGACAGGGAGACTCCCAAAATTTTGCTTATCAAGAACTTGATAACCATAGGCTACAGAGTAGGTCCCCTTGGGATTAGGGTTCCAAGCCAGAATGTATTTATCCCTCAATGAAGAATAGTACCTCCCCGCAAGAATAAGAGCAAGCACATATCTATCCTCGACCAATCCCCCTTGGGGCCATTCCTGCGGATCTTTCCATCTGTACATCTCCATATTTCCAAAATACTAGATTTTTTTAAAGTCCTCCACATGAGACCAGCCCGCTTTCAAGAAACAAATGCTTAGGGACTGTAACCTAGGATATTGAGTCAAAATAGGAGGGTGGCCATCCCAAGAATCCTCCCAAAAAAGAACATCTGATCCTCGATTGCAAATCCAGAACAAACCCTGCTTAATTAAATTAGCTCCTCTTTTCAGAGTGTCCCAGATAACATAACCTTTCCCAACCAAACTGGCTCTAGGGATATCTGCCTCAGAAATACCTCTCAAGTATTTATAAGATAATATTTTAGCCCAAATCTAATCTTGAGAGGTACACCATCTCCAATAAAGTTTCGCAGCCAAAGCCTACCCAGAAAGAGTTGCCTGTCGCAACCCAAGGCCTCCCTCTTGAACTGGCCTACAAATGGAATCCCATATAACCAAACTCCATTTAGATTGATCAAGTTTGCCAGACCACAAAAACTGTCTTGACAAAGCATCCATGTCCTTGATGAAACGAGGAGCTATTTGCACAAAACATCTGTAAATGGGTAAAGCTTGAATAACAGATTTTAAAAGCAATACTCTACCTGTAGAGGATAGCCATCTGACAGTCCAGTGATTTACCTTCCTTATAAACTTATCAAGTATAGACTGCCAAGAAGATCTAGGAAGAGGATGAGATGAAATAGAAATCCCAAGATAAATGAAGGGGGGAGTCCCGACCTGGAATCTTAGAATGCGAGCAATCCTGGCTTGAATAAGAAGGGGGTAATTGAAGAAGAAAATAAAGGACTTATCCTCATTAATCACCTGTCCAGAAGCACCAAGATATATGTCAAGAAACTGTCTAATGTTTCCAGCTTCCTTGATAGTGGAAACTCCCAACAAAGCAGTATCATCAACAAATTGAAGGTGGGAAAGAGGTGGCAAACTGTTATCCCACTTCCACCCCTGAATGAGACCATGCCTAACCTGAGACTTGAGTAATATGCCCAAACCTTCTGCCATAATGATAAAAAAATAAGGAGATAGAGGATCTCCTTGCCTCAATCCCCTTGAGGCCTCAAACAGCTTCGATGTCTCGTTATTAACAAGAACAGAGAATAAGGAAGAAGAAATACAGCTCATCACCCATCTAATCCATTCCTCCTCAAAGCCAAAAGCAGCAAGAACTTTTTGAAGAAAGGACCATCTAACTCTGTCAAAGGCTTTTGCCATGTCCAACTTAATGAACATAGTTTTCTCCTTAGAAGTTTCCATTGAGTGAATAGCTTCTGTAGCAATAACAACCCCATCCATGATTTGTCGGCCAACAACAAACCCACCTTGCTCCTCAGAGATGATTTTGCTCAACCATATCTTTAGCCTCTCAACAATAATTTTTGTGATGATCTTATATACAACATTACAGAGAGCAATAGGCCTGAACATATCTAGGGAATTCGCTCCCTCTTTCTTGGGAATAAGCACCACAAAGGTAGCATTTAGGGCCCTTAGCATCTGTTTGTTCTTTTGGGACTCACGGACCACTTCCAAAAGGTAAAATTTGATTAACTCCCAAAAATCTTGATAAAACTCAATCGGGAATCCATATGGACCTGGGGATTTCCCCTTTTTCATCTTGAATACAACACTTTTCAGCTCCTTAAGGGAAATTGGACCCATCAAGTGCTCATCCATATTTCTAGAAACAATCAAGGGAATACAATTTAGAATAAGTTTTTCTTCCTCATCATCTGAGAGGGCATCCTCCTTGAAGAGAGAGGAAAAATACCTCTTAGTCTCTTCTAAAATATCCTTGAAAGAAGAAAGCAGGGCACCTTGAGAATTAACAAGAGAGGTAATCAGGTTACCATTACGACGAGCATTAATAGATTTATAAAAGAATGTTGTGTTCCTATCCCCTTCTTGAAGCCAATCTACTCGAGATTTTTGTTTCCAAAAAATTTCTTCCCTCAGTTCCCATTCAGCAAGGTCTTTTACAGCTTCAGATTCCTCAACAAGAAGCTCCTCTGTGAGTCCTTGATCTCTAATCTTCCTTGAAGCTTCTTCCACCCTCCTAAGAGTTGCCAACTTAGCCAAGGAAAGGTTCCCAAAATTTAGTCTATTCCATATCTTCAATTTATGCATAAAAAATTATAGCCGCTTCATAAAGGAGTACATAGCGGTGCCATGAGGATGTTTGCCATTAGTCCACCAGCCTCGCATGAAATCATGAAGCTTAGGATCTCGTAGACACATAAGTTGAAACTTAAACGAGGGATTATTTTTTAGCCCTAACTCCAGAGCAGAGAGTTTGATAGGCCAATGATCAGATCCTCTACCTTCCAGAGTCACAGAACTAGCACTTCTATTATTGCCAATCCAAAAACTAGAGATCAGAAACCTATCCAGTCTTTATGAAATGGAATATTCCCCACATCTTCTATTATGCCAGGTAAATATCCCATTATCCAGCTTGATGTCAACCAAGTTCAAGGCTCGGATATGAGCATTGAAGACAGAAGAAAAAGGCTCAAGACGATCAATCCCACCACGTTTTTCCTCTAGACAAGTGATAGAATTGAAGTCTCCAACGAAAATCCATGGGTACAGGGGAGCCAGAATTCTCACAAAGCCAATGTGCTCCCATAAATTCACTTTACCATTGTAATAAATAGGAGCATACATGTTTGTAAGTAGGATGGTCTCACCAGATTCATTATCATACCCGATCATCGAAATAGACCACCTATTGGCAATCCAGGTAAGAGGAGAGATCTTAATTGGATCCCATAAACAAGTAAGGCCACCAGCATATCCACATGCACCAATACACTGACATTGCCCCTTTCTCCACAACTTGGGAGCAATATTGAACAAACTATCAATAGCTAATTTAGTCTCCTGAATAAAAACCACATCCGAAGAATGAACATGAATCAAATCACGAATAGCTTTTTGTTTGGGGATGTTGTTCAACCCCCTTACATTCCATGAAAGTATGATAATTTTTGGGGGTTATAAAAATGGGAGTCCAATGTTCTCATCAAACCTGACTCTACCAAAGTCTCCCCCATTAACTTAATTTCATCCTGGTCTTTCTTTCGACCCACCTTCATATTCTTATCTGAAGCATTTTTTTTAATTATTTTATGCTGCAATCCCAAAGACCGTAGGAGTTTTACAGTCCATGGATGACTGCATAAGTGCCTGGGTAGGAGAGGGCATATCTAAATCTGTGCCATTTTCTAAGATAACGTCACTTCCAAGGCTAGGGCCAACCATATCACCTATACTCGAAACCAAAGCCCTATGTTCTTCATTTAAACCCCCTATATCTGATTCCCTTGGTTCCACCTCATGAAGAGACAACTGATTTGGTCTTGTTATATCTATAACAGGTAGCGATGTTTCAGGTATCTCCACACACTGATCAAGGTTCTCTAGAATTTCAAAACGGTTGAGCTGAGCATCTGGCTGGTTATCCTTAATGTCTCTTGTTGCCTTTCTTCCTTTGTTTTGATGTTTTACCGTAACAAAGCCTTCCTTATCCTGATCCCCCTCATTTATCGGGGCTTTTCCTTTATCCATATTTTGTATAGCTCGAGAAGGCCCAGGATTTGAAGCCACAGGTAGGAAAAAATTAGGGCATTTTCTTTGTAACTGGCCATATTCATGGCAAATCTAGCAACGAAATGGAAGAGCTTCATAGTCAAGTTTTTGAACCCATGTGGTTGATCCGAACTATATTTCAATAGAATCTGGAATAGGATTGTTTAAATCAATTTCAACACAGATACGGGCAATAGAGATTACCTTTTTATCCAGCGTCATTGTGACAGTCCAATCGGCTTCCCCAGTAGAAGGGCAATCATATGCAAGATGTCATTTCTCCAAAATTCCAATGGGAGCCATGGAAGCCGAACCCACATCGAAACCCGTGACAACTGCTCCTCTGATGGGTTGAAACCCACATGCCAGGGTTTAAGAAAGAGTCCCGCTTGGTTACAGAAATAGGGACCTCCTTCAAATGCTTTGTTACGATCTGCAAGACAAGAAAAAACCACCATAAAATAGCTATTTGCACTCAACATCACCTCCACATCACCTTCAGGGTTCTAAGTCTTCCTAACCCAAGCCTCCACAAAGGGAAGATAAATTCGGATGCCCATAAATTTACCAATAAGCGCATGTTTGGTTAAATACTCCACATCTTTTGCCACCGAGTCTGGTTGAACCACTAGAACCGGCCTAGCTTCACATCGTTCCAAACATCCATTGTTCTTTAACAAGCAATTCCTAGCATGCAATGGGAAATCCTGTTCCTTCCAATCATTTTTAAATGAAATACCAGCACTAGCATGCACGCTCTGTGACGGACCTGATGCCATCACTACATTCCTCCAGTTTTTCATACCTCCTCCAGAAACTGTTGCCATCACCGCAGAGCCCCGAGGGTTTGCTCGATTATCCATCTAACTCAAGATCTTATTATGATCTATAATTTTGCACTTAATTATTAGTTTTCATAGCATTTTGTCTAGGGATTTGATCTTTGGTAATATAGGGGGTCTTTCTTTGTTACCAATTATGTTATTATCATCCACTATTTAGTTGTCACTACCACTTTCATGTGTTGTTTTTATGCACCATTATTATCGCTATATCCACCATTTCCTTCATAGAGAGTTTACATTCATTGAGGATTTGAGAAATAAAATTCTTATTATTCTATGGGAGAGTAGGCAAAGCAAGTAATTAAGGATCAAAAGAAATGGTTGAAGGTGTGTATTAACCTAGGAATACCATAATGTATAGGGAAGGAGTACATTAGCATATAACTAGGCATTTGGGATAGGCAAAATGGTAGGAGTGAACCCTATAATTTGAATAAATTGGGTATAAGTAGTGTAGGCTATAAGTGAGGAAAAGGGTAGTTTTCCTACTATAATTAGAATATCTACATGGACCACTTATTTAAACATTGTAGCTAAAGTAACATGGTTAGCATTATACACTGTTAGTGCTAAATCAAACTACAAACGCTTTATATAATATGACAAAGCCTATTCTTGATTAGGTTGTACATTTGATGGAATTAAAAATAAAGTCTTCATAAATCTAGTGTTATAATTGTGAATATTTTCCTAACAATGACTTTACATGGAATTTAACTAGAACAATACAGAATATCCATTACCAATATTTTTGAATCTTTGCATAAAAGTTTTAAAAATAAATGCTCAATTAGTAACCTAGTTGTTAGGTAATCCCATATACCATAAAGTGACTTTATCTCTTAATGAGTAGATAAGTAAGTGTATAATGATATATTCTTCCTAGATGTGGTGAATAGATTTTGATGTAAAGAGCATGTTTAGATGGTCCATCTATTTTGGTCCTGTTTCCATTGAAATTTGGTAAGGCTTTCATGGTAGTGATCAAGTGGAGGAATATATCATTAGATTCAAGGGTCCTTGATATGTATAGTTTAAAATTTGATTTTGAGGTCTAGGTGGCGGAGGTGTCTAATTGTACAAATATGGTTGGCCAAATTGCATTAGATAAGAATACGTCGCACACCCTTGATACAGATATGCATATGATTGGTGTGGGATATTTACTAGATAATTTATTATGGAAAACCTTGAGAATATTATTGTGCACATAATATTGTGATAGAAAAGGAAATTTTTTAATTTTGCATAGGAAATGGTTTTGGATAATCTGAGTTCTAATTAAGCAAGGCTTATAAATTTTAGATAGGCCAAATTAATTTGTATGCCTTATTTAGGGATATGATTATTGGAAGGTGGCATGTATTGCTACAAATATTGTAGTGGCTAGCCAGTTGGAGGTAAAATTTTATTTGGAGCATTTTCCTTGAATTACTTCCATCCCCATTTGAACAACAGACACTTATGAATTTTGAGTCATGTTATGAGTAAATATTGAGAGGAAAATTTGATTAAATAAGGTGGATTGGATTAGGGGTAGATTCACCACTTCGGAATTATTCAATTGGTGATTACACATGGGTAAAATTTGAGTAAAAATGGTACTCATCGAAGGGTTATTTTGGACATAGAAAACAAGTTGTTGACTTGCTTTGACTTAGCCATTGGAAGTTGCTAAAATTTTATTATTCATATAATTAGTCTCATTAATTGAAGAGCTAATATGATGTTGGAATTGGGATGAAGTTTGTGATAATTAAGGAATTCCTTATAAAGGATTGGTTTGAGTGATGGTTGGCCTAGTAGTGGTCCAAGCTTGATTTGGATATTCATTTGATTAGTAACTAGACTTTTTATTTTTATGGAGTTGGATTAAGAATTGAATCAATTTCAATCTTGTCATCTCGATGTACCTACATGGCAATTTGTTCCTTTTTCCTCTTTGCATTACTTCACTGGTAAAATATTAACTCAATTAGATAAAATTATTTGCTAAATCATTGTATATTTGAGTGCGTACTCATAATCTTTGTTCCTCATGCATACATACTTGCATAGACAAAGTTTCAAAAATAAAAAATATAAAAAAATTTAGTAGGGAAGCAAATTGCCTTTAAAAACTAAAGTTATAATTTTATTTAGAAAAGAGGAGTCCAAATGAATCACTCTAGGTTCCCAAGCAAATAATTCCTTTATATGACTTGAAATTTTGTTTGTCTTTTGGGAAATTTACTTCTTGGATTCCGATTGAATTGATTTCTTATTGTTGAGCAAATTGCTCCTTGAAAACTTGAAGAATTCATTATATTTTGGGTGATTAGCTTCAAATAATGTGAATCACTCATATTTTAGAGGAAAACACTCTTTGAACAAAGACTTTGTAAAAATTCTTCAAACTTTGAAAAAGCATGTTTTATCCTTGACACAATACAATTTAGTGCAAAAATTAAAGAAAATCAACAATTCTTGATGTCTTTTGTTGCTACTTTACAAAGAATTTCAAAATTTTATTAGGTTCGTTATGGAGTCACCATTCAAAAAGCACTTACAAAAATAAAAGATATAAAAAAATAGAGCTCAAAAAGGGACCGAGCTTCAATTTATTATGGAAATCAAGCCCTTTGTACCATTGGGTATGTCAAAAACTGTTGAGCAAGGTGCAGCAAAAGCATTGCAAAAGTATTGTCATTGTTGTCAACACAGTCAGGTTGATCAGTTGATGCAATGGTTAGAAGTTGATTGGTGAGCAAGGTGATGGATAGGAGTTGTTTGTTGAGCAAGGTGCAGCAAAAGCATTGCAAAAGTATTGTCATTGTTGTCAACACGATTAGATTGATGCAATTGATGCAGTTCAGAGGTCGACGGATCAAGTGCGAAAGTTTCAAGGAAAACAGAGGTGACCCAGATTCAGAAACCGGCAGAAAGAGACAAGGAAGAAAACTGTCGCGATATCGCGACATGTTTTCTGTCGCGATTTCGCGACATGGTCGAGGAGAGAGAAGGCGCAGCCGAAAATGTCACGATTTCGCGACATGTCGAGTTTTCGTTGAGGAGAGAGAAAATGTGTCGCGATTTCGCGACAAAAAGTAGGAGAGAGAAAATGCACGCCAAAATGTCGCGATATCGCGACAAAATCCAGGAGAGAGAAGATGCGAGCAAAACTGTCACGATTTCGCGACATGTCCGAGGAGAGAGAAGATGCGAGCAAAACTGTCGCGATATCGCGACATGGCAGAGGAGAGAGAAAGTGAAAGCTAAACTATCACGATTTCGCGACATGCTGGCAGAGAATGGAACAAAGGTGTAGCGATATCGCTACATGTTGAAATGAATGGAAACAAAGGTGTAGCGATATCGCTGCATGATGAAAATACATGGAACAAAGGTGTAGCGATTTCGCTACATGTTGAAACAAAGAGAAACTAAGGTGTAGCGATTTCGCTACATGTTGAAACAAAGAGAAACTAAGGTGTAGCGATGGCGCTACATGTTGAAACAAAGGGAAACTAAGGTGTAGCGATTTCGCTACTAGTCAAAAGTGTAGAACTGAAAGATGCAGAAATGATATTACAAGTCAAAATTTCATGAAAAGAGGCAAGGTGAAAACACAAGGCACAAAGATGTAAAAATTTCGCCATTGCATGAAGCATAGTGTCACGATTTCACGACATGTTCCATTTTCCACTGATTGAAGAAAGTGTACAAGAGCAAAGTGTCCTGATTTCTGACATTGTGGAAGAAGAGTGCAGCAATGTCACGATTTCACGACAAGAGGATGATGACGTCAAAGTTGAAAAGTGTCACGATTTCGCGACAGATGAAAGGAAAGTCGGAAGCCGAAAGCGTCACGATTTCGCGACATGCTTAAGGATGACGTCAGCAAAAGTTGAAAGTGTCGCGATATCGCGACAAGATGCAGGGAAAGCTTCCAAGAGCCAAAATGGTCACGATTTCATGACATGCTTAAGGATGACGTCAAAAAGTTCTAAGTGTCGCGATATCGCGACATGAATAGAAGGAAAGCTGTCAAAGCCAAAATGGTCATGATTTCGCGACAGCATTGAGGATGACGTTAGATAAGTTCAAAGTGTCACGATTCACATGAGGGGAAAGCTTTCAAGGCCAAAATGGTCTGATTTTGGACAACCTTCGGGGTGACTGATAAGTTAAAAGTGTCGCGATATCGCGACAGAAAACGGTAAAACCCATGGAGCATGCAAGGTGACACGTGTAAAAGCAAAATCATCCATAAAATGTAATCGATGTGATAGAGATTAAAAGTTATGCATTCAAATATGTATTCAAGAATCAATTAAAGTATCGAAAGTTTTCAAAAGTAATAATAATGAATCAAAAATCCCGTATTCAAAGAGTCGAAAAAAGTGCATGAAACAAAATTAGTCCATATTGCATGGTTTCCAAAAGACGTATTAGGTTTCAAAGAAGTGCATGGAACCGAACAGCCGTATTGCATGGATTCGAACAGTCAGAGTATGTGATTCGATTGCATGCAGGATTGAAAGGTTATAAAAGAATAATCGTACAGAGAAGAAGTTGCTGCTGCATGATAGAAGATGCTGCAGAAAGAGGCTGGCTGTAAGTGAGCTATGAGAGTGTTGTAAGAGATTATAACAGTGTTGTGTTAATGCTGTGAAGAGCTGCAAGAGCATGCCATATGAAAGGGCTGGAAGTGTGCAAAAGGTAGAACTGTAAAAGAGTGTATGCTTCCATGAGATTGATTTGATTTAAGCTAGACCAGTGAGGATCTTGTAACATTGAAGGCATTTTTATGTCAATCAAAATTGAAAATAGAAATCCAAGTTGGTGCTTGGAATCAGGGGTTGGTGCTCCTTCCAGTTGATGCTGGTAAATTAGGGGTTGGTGCTCCTTCCAGTGGATGCTGGTAAATTGATTGTAAAGTTGGTGCTTTGCAATGGCTGGATTTGGATGGGAGTCCAAGCAGTCTAGTTTGAGGAGTAGCCAAAACTGGTGAACCTCGTTACATCTTGTGTTATGTTATGCTCTCTTGTGGTACTTGTTGTTTCTGGTTTTAGCTTTCTTTTGTTTTGGCTTTAAGAGTTAAAGCATTAAGTTTTAAAATAGCTGCACTGATTCACCCCCTCTCAGTGCCATTGTAAGACTAACAATTGGTATCAGAGCCAAGTTCCCAGTTCAGGCTAAATCAGTCAAGGTTGATCTTGGATTAGTTTACAATGGGTAAGAAGAATAGATTATCCTCCATTAAGGCATCTCGCTCGCTTCAATTCCTTCGAAGAGAAAATTGCACTAAAGAAGGAAGAAGAAGTGAACTCCAAGTTTGCAATGAAAACCTGGAGATTGAAGTAGATCTAGAAGGTGAGTTGATCGCCGCTCTTGAAGAGTTAAGTATACAAAAGAAAAGCAACAAAAGACTCGTCCAAAAAGTTGGAAGAATACGGGGATGAGATTGAAAATCTCTGTTTACAAATTCAAGAGGCCAAGAAAGTAGAAGAAGCCTTGAAGACACAGCTGAATGATAAAGTCGATGTATATAGCAAACGTGAAGAAGAATCTAACAAAACTGTTAGTAATCTAAAGTTGCAAGTAGATGTGTCCAAGAGGGTTGAAGAAATTCTCAGGTCTCAGTTCAATGAGAAAAAGACTGCTTGTTGCCAACAAGAAGAAGAGATTGTTTCTTTGAAGAAACAACTAAAAGAGGCCAATATAAATCTCAAATTTGAGAAAAGCACAGAGTTGCTAGATACAATGATAAATCAACAAAGAAGCTCCACGTCTAAGTTTGGTCTTGGATATGAAGTCGAACAACCTTCATCCTCTAAACATGCAGAGAAGAAGAAGTCCTCGGCTGAAGGTTTGAAAAAAGAAAAGTCTGAAGTCGAATCCTCAAAAGGAAGAAATCATCAAAGAAAATCTACAAAGCAAAGCAACCACAAAGAATAGAGGTTCTCTCACTCTCACTCTTTTAATAATAATGCTTTTAATGGCTATTGTTCTAAATGCAACTACTATGGTCACAAGGCATTTTATTGTGGACATAATAATAGATCAAAGAGTTATGCTGATAAAAACACATCTGCTTTCCTGAGTGAACACCCTGTGCAATGTTTTAAATGTAATGGCCATGGGCACATAGCAAGGTTTTGTCCAAGCATTTCTGTATCCAATCTAAGGCCAGACCATAGATTTCATCAGACACATAGAATGCAATACAGACAGGGAATAAAACATGTGCAATGTTTTAAATGTAATGGTCAAGGGCACATAGCAAGGTTCTGTGCAAGCACTTCTGTATCTAATCTAAGGCAAAACCCTAGATTTCATCAGACGCAAAGAATACAATACAGATAGAGAATAAATCATGTGCACAGCAGAAAGGAAAATAATCATCCTTCAAGAATGCACAAGAGACAACCCCGCAAGAAAAATGTTCAAGTTCACGAACAGGGGCAAAATAGGGATGTAGTTGAAAAACTCAAGCCCAAGTTCAGGAAAGTCTGGAGAAAGACAGAAGAAAGGAATTCGTGTCTCCTTGGACAGAAGGAGATTACTCCTCTTCTGCTTTAAGCAGCTCCAGGTGGCACATCCTCAGGGGGAGCAATCTTAAAATTTTATTTTAATGCTCCTATGTTTTTGGGCCAGTTTTCTGAGGATGAAAGGTAAGAAGTCGAGTTATTGTTGTTTGCAGCTAAAGTGTGTTGTCAGTTCTTGTTGTTGTTTTTGAAGGTGCCGTGAAGTGTGCTGTTTAATTTGAAGAGTTGTCACATTTGGTAGTGTTGAGATATGTCACTGCTGTACTGTTGATAATTCTTCCACCAACTGTTCATTACTTCGGATCATAACAGTTCAGAATTTTTTTTTTGCGTGTTTGCTCTAGCTGCATATACGTGTTTCGAGCAAGTGTGTATTTGTTTTACACTTTGAGGTAAAGCTTGCAAGATCCTTCTTGTCGCCTTGGTAAGATTATTCAATTCACAGATAGTTCGGGTTAACTGTTGATAAAATATCAATCCGAGGTTAAGAAGTTGAGGTTGAGTAAGGGGCTCTATGGTTGGCCATAAAGTGTTTGTCAAAATGTCTTCTCCAAGATTTGCACTGTTAAAAGTAAAGTGATCTGCAGATCTGTAGAAAACTCAGATCAGGTTTTAAGTTTAAAAATGAATCTGGTTGTGTCGCAGTACAGTATTTATTGCTTGCACTAAGTTGGCAGTAAATTTGTAGAGTTGGTACAAGTGAGTCTCCTATCAATTTTATTGAAAGATGTGAAATCTGCTTGTTGAAGTGAAGAAGCGTTGGGCAGAGGTGCCAAGTTTGACCCATGTTGTGGGCAATTTCGTCTTGGTCGTGATGCTCGTGGATAGCAGCAATAAAAGCGCTTTAGCTTTTGTGGTGGTGTTATTCACTTTCTCCAAAGGTTGGAGAACTAAGTTTGGCCAAGGTATATCTTTTATTATTATTTGCTTGGAGTATTTTGAATTGACTTGGCAAATATAATTGATGGAGGTATAAGGTTAAGTTGTCATATTTTGCTTTGACATTATCTTATTGGCATGTTTTGATGATTGTGTTTAAAGAAGTGGAGCTAAAAGGTGTAATAAAGGAAGTTCACTTTATTGCTAATTTATTTTTATTCCTTCCCTAAATTGGTTGAAAGTTTGAGAGTTGTGTGTGGTGTCACTTGAAGGTTCAATTATCTTCTACTCAAATAAGGTATGGACTCATTCTTCTTATGAGTATGATTGGTGTATGTTTTCTCAAATAAGGTTGGAGTGAAAAGGTACTCTTCTAGGTATCCCTTGGCTTGGTGTAAATCCTAATTTCTGGTTTGAGATAGTGGAAGCTTTGTGCTCTAGGGCTTATTTTTGTGAGTCTAGCTACTTGCATTAAGTTGGTGGAACCCTTGGTTGGTCTGTCTTGAGTTTAATAGTTGAGTTTGAGATTGGGAATTAAGTATAGAACACATTGGGTCTCTAACAATTCTCTCGTATGTTTCTATGAAGTTGATAAATCACATTGGGTCTCTAACAATTCTCTTTGTGGGTTCATGCTAAGCGTGGTTCTAGTGAGAACTTGTGTGCTGATCTGGACAAGTTCTATGTGTGCTTCTTAAGCAGGTTCTTAGTGAGTCTATGACAGAGTACAGAGGGTTGAGGCTCAGAAGACAGCGTGATCTGAAGAGGTCATTTTTTCCCAAGTATTGGCTAAGATTTGACTAGACATCAGGATCAAATTCTCAGAGGGAGAATTTATGGATCTGTTCATCATATTGCTCATGTTTATGCTTTTTGCTAACTCGGATTAATTTTTTGCCCGTGAATGTTGTGCATGGACTAAGGGGGAGTTTTGGCAGCCGCCCTTTGGTATTATTGTCAAAGGGGGAGAAGAATTACAGTGTAATTGCGGACAATTACGTGTGTTGCCAACAATTCCAAAGGGGGAGATTGATGAGCAAGGTGCAACCTAAGTATTGTCATTGTTGTCAACACAGTAAAGTTGATCAGTTGATGCAATGGTTAGAAGTTGATTGGTGAGCAAGGTGATGGATAGGAGTTGTTTGTTGAGCAAGGTGCAGCAAAAGCATTGCAAAAGTATTGTCATTGTTGTCAACACAATCAGATTGATGCAGTTGATGCAGTTCAGAGGTCAGTCAGATCAAGTGCAGAAAGTTTCAAGGAAAACAGAGGTGACCCAGATTCAGAAACCTGCAAAAAGAGACAAGGAAGAAAACTGTCGCGATATCGCGACATGTTTTCTGTCACGATTTCGCGACATGGTCGAGGAGAGAGAAGGCGCAGCGAAAATGTCACGATTTCGTGACATGTCGAGTTTTCATTGAGGAGAGAGAAAATGTGTCGCGATTTCGCGACAAAAGTAGGAGAGAGAAAATGCACGCCAAATTGTCGCGATTTCGCGACATGTCCGAGGAGAGAGAAATGTGATTGCGAGAGGAGAGAGAAAATGAGCAAACTGTCGCGATTTCGCGACATGTCGAGGAGAGAGAAGATGCGACCAATACTCACGATTATCGCGACATGGGAGGAGAGAGAAAGTGAAGTAAACTGTCGCGATTTCACGACATGTCGGAGAGAAGGAACAAAGGTGTAGCGATATCGCTACATGTTGAAATGAATGGAAACAAAGGTGTAGCGATATCGCTGCATGATGAAAATACATGGAACTAAGGTGTAGCGATTTCGCTACATGTTGAAACAAAGAGAAACTAAGGTGTAGCGATTTCGCTACATGTTGAAACAAAGAGAAACTAAGGTGTAGCGATGTCGCTACATGTTGAAACAAAGGGAAACTAAGGTGTAGCGATTTCGCTACTAGTCAAAAGTGTAGAACTGAAAGATGCAAAAATGATATTACAAGTCAAAATTTCATGAAAAGAGGCAAGGTGAAAACACAAGGCACAAAGATGTAGCAAATTTCGCCATTGCATGAAGCATAGTGTCACGATTTCCTGACATGTTCCATTTTCCTGAGTTGGCAAGGAGGAGTTGTACGGAAGAGCAAAGTGTCACGATTTCGTGACATGTTCCATTTTGAGTGCAAGAAGAGTGCAAAATGTCACGATTTCGCGACAAGAGGATGATGACGTCAAGTTGAAAGTGTCACGATTTCAGACAGATGAAAGGAAAGCCGAGCCGAAGCGGCTGATTTCACGACATGCTTGAGGATGACGTTAGCAAATGTTGAAAGTGTCGCGATATCGCGACAAGATGCAGGGAAAGCTTGCAAGAGCCAAAACGGTCATGATTTCATGACATGCTTAAGGATGACATCAAAAAGTTCTAAGTGTCGCGATATCGCGACATGAACAGAAGGAAAGCCAAAGCCAAATGGTCTGATTTTCCGAAAGACTTAAGGATGACGTAAAGTTCAAAGTGTCATGATTTCGACATGAGCGGGGAAAAGCTTTCAAGGCCAAAATGGTCACTGATTTCTGACCACCTTCTGGTTGACGCCATAAGTTAAAAGTGTCGCGATATCGGACAGAACGTAAACCACCCGGAGCATGCAAGGTGACACGTTAAGCAAATAGCAAAATCATAAAAAATAATCATGTCGAAAGATTAAAGTCAATGCATTCGAACTTGATGTATTGAAGAATCAACTTAAAGAATTCGAAAGGTTTCAAAGATTTAAAATCAAAATGTATTCAAAGAAGTCGAACAATAAGTGCATGAAACAAAATTAGCCGTATTGCATGGATTCAAAAGACGTATTGTGGTTTCAAAAAAGTGCATGGAACCGAATACAGTATTGCATGGATTCGAACAATGAGTATGTGATTCGATTGCATGCGGATTGAAAGGTTATAAAAGAATAATCGTATGAGAAGAAGTTGCTGCTGCGTGATAGAAGATGTCCGCAGAAAGAGGCTGGTCGTAAGTGAGCTGTGAGAGTGTTGTAAGAGATTATAACAGTGTTGTGTTAATGCTGTGAAGAGCTGCAAGAGCATGCCATATGAAAGGGCTGTAAGTGTGCAGAAGGTAGAACTGTAAAAGAGTGTATGCTTCCATGAGATTGATTTGATTTAAGCTAGACCAGTGAGGATCTTGTAACACTGAAGGCATTTTTATGTCAATCAAAATTGAAAATAGAAATCCAAGTTGGTGCTTGGAATCATGGGTTGGTGCTCCTTCCAGCTTGATGCCGGTAAATTAGGGGTTGGTGCTCCTTCCAAGAGGATGCCGGTAAATTGATTGTAAAGTTGGTGCTTTGCAATGGCTGGATTTGGATGGGAGTCCAAGCAGTCTAGTTTGAGGAGTAGCCAAAACTGGTGAACCTCGTTACATCTTGTGTTATGTTATGCTCTCTTGTGGTACTTGTTGTTTCTGGTTTTAGCTTTCTTTTGTTTTGGCTTTAAGAGTTAAAGCATTAAGTTTTAAAATAGCTGCACTGATTCACCCCCCCTCTCAGTGCCATTGTAAGACTAACAAAAACATGTTGAATTGTGGAAAATTCTAACTCCTCATCCACCCATAATTTAGTTTCAAAAAAATGAAAGAAAGAAGAATGTGTCCCTTTTGACTTTTAAATTTCGATTGACTCCCAACTATCCTTGCCAAACCTAATCTAATATAAACTAAATATAGAAATTAAAATGTATGAAAACAAATTTTGGAAGTTTAGGGTGCAAGATATTGAAAATAAAATATGGTTGTAATCATATCAAGGAGAGTGTGTAATCAATCAAGACGAGATAAATCAAATAACAAAAATGCATTTGGTGTGTATGAAATAAATTTATAAGGAATGCCAAGAGGATAAAAGGGTAGTTCTACAATCATCACATATTCCAAATCTAGGAGGGTAGTTAATACTGATATAAAGAAAAAATTATTACCAATATCTTATTATTCCAAAAGAAGAAAGAGTGGTTATAATGCATTGTTCACAAAGTATAGCTCTGATTCTCTAAAGTTCAAAAGATGCTTATAGGAATCCATGGATATTATTTTTAGAAGGAATTCACCCCTGAGTTACCTTGGGTGAGAAATTTCTACTTCTAATAAAAGTAAATATTTGGGGGCATCTTTAGCAAAATGATGCACCTCCAAATGTTACATACTTCTAAATACATGCTAAACAGGTTAGGAGACTTCCAAAGTTCTTAGTGGTTCCACTACATGACAAAATATCACTTTGAAAAGATCTTCCTTGGGATTTGTTTGCTCCTTGTTGGATTCTACCTATTGATGAACACTTTAATCTAATAAGGGAAGTGATTGAATCCTTCCTAAAAGTGCTTCACTCTTATTTTTTGAGTGTTTTTATTGATTGGATCCAGTCAAATCACTTAGAGCATTTTACACCTCTAAACTTGACTTTGCAAAACTAGCTACTTAGAGGCTCCAATTGCTTGGTTCTTTGGTTTTGCAAGTCTTCAAAATATAGAGGACCCAAGGTAGTGAACAAATTACTATAGTATTACTATGAATAATAAATATAACTATGATGAATAATGAATATATTTATGATTTATGGCAAAGCCTTGATTTTGCATATTTTATATTGGTAACTTGGTAAGGATATAGTTTCTATACCTTATGATACTAATTATCATTTATTGAAAGGGGTCATAGGTCCAAATTTGACCATAAATACAAAGTGATAAATAATATTGTGTTGATTATAATATGCACCCAAGAGAACTAATGTAAGTAAATAAAAGTTGAAAGATAACTTATGTGTTTAATATCCTTTATGAGGACTACCATGGATAAGGGGAAACATAAGGAGTTATAAATCTATCATGAAGAAGATACAAATAGTAACTACATTCCATAATGGAAAAGGAACACATAATGGTAGGACTCTATCATTGATGAGGATCATTAAGGGGATTGACGAACTTGATGGCATGGTAAATATTGTCATGTATAAGGAACAATAATAATGGACTTGTTCACTAGATAAGGAATGTTAATATTGGTCAAGTTGTGTGGTATGTGATAGGTATAGATTACTTGTAATGACACCTGAATTCAAGATGACTAAAGTTGGGCTAGTATGAAAAAAATCTAAGATATATTGAATCCTCTTAAACCTTCCAAACACAAAAGAGACAGTGAATGTTAAAATAGTAAGACTACTATAATGGTGCTAGAATATTATTGTCTTGGATTCTACAATGGATATTTATTAATTATATGTAATCATTAATGTTTATATTGATTACATTTATTTTTGGTGAATTTCAAGAATGGTTTGATAATTATTAATTTATTTTGTCTTGATGACTAAGAAATAGTAAGATGTTTGGTTGTATTCAAGAGTTAAAAATTATATTATAGTTGCATTAATATCATTGGATATGTTTATCATACTCACTTCACTTGGGTGGGACAAAGCACTAAGAGGATATTGGAATTATTTAATCATAGATGGTATGGTTTAAAGTTGTTCTAATGAGTCTTTTGTCTATATAATTTTTATTTTCTAGGTTTTATTTAACATTAGTTCTCTTGATTATGATTTAGGTTATTCATGAGATTATGACCCATTTGTACCCTTGTTCGATTGATATGAAGAACTTGGCCCATGAATCCAATGATAATATGCAACATGTAATAATATTATAGCTATGTCGTGGAATATATATGTTTCTTCCATAGTGATAGTACATTGGTGTACATGTGGTACTAGAAATTATAACGATGAATAAATCAATTACATACTATTGCATCATGATATATCAAAAAGGATAAGTAATCGTGTATTATATTTGTAGGCATGATGATTAGGAATGGATGAGTAATGTCTACATACTTGCTTAGATATCATTATAAATATGCTTATTATTAAATTATATTGAGGAGTTATGCATGATTAATTTTCATTGTTGTTTCATGTATAATTGGCATATATTTGTTTATTATATTTCTATACAAATATGGTGTGGTTTATATTTTTAGGAAGATACAAATGATAAATTAAATGAATAGTAATTGAATTATATAATATTATCTTTATTACATATGAAAAATTATAATGCTATCCAAATATTAGGTCATTAGAGTTAAGGAAACAAAAACAATTTATGATGCATCTTTAAGTCTATAGGTTTAGTCATCATATCATCAAAAGACTTATCATTTTCCTTGACAAATGCTTATAATTATACTCATAAAATCAAGTAATAAGCTAATCCTTATAGTAGGTCTGACATGATTAATATTGCTTAAGGTTTCCCATAAGGTTTTCCAAAATATATTCTTTGAACCCTTCTTAAAGTATTGAAAGAACTATTTGTCATCAATGTTTGAGGATATCAATTTTATGGATTTTTTTGTACCTATATTTTTAAAGAGCACTTTCCCATAAAACTTATCTTTAAAAATATTTACATAGTATCTTCCTAATGATTATATGTTTTCATCTAGAGGCTCAATATGAAACTTGAATTATATGATGTTTCAACCAAAAACTATAATATCTTATAACAACTACATTAAAATTATTATACCACCATGAAGTGATGAAAATATTTAAAAATGTTATCAAATACCTAATTATATGAACAAGATACAATCTCTAGAAATTGGATTTTTAAATTAAAAATTTGGATCCAAAAATAATAATAATTCAAATTCGAAATAATGGAAAGGATACAATTGAAAATGTCATTTGGATCTTCTTGAGTTGTCATCATGGGAATCACTATCATAAATTTTCCTCTTGTGATTCATAATACCCTAGGATAAATACCTTAATAGATGTTGACTAATCAACTACTATGTGGTGACCATAAAATGGGTTTAATGATAACTGGTTTTTAAGTAGTGCCAAGTAGGTCAACTTGAATTAAACAATGGGGTATTTTATGTCCTTGTTGAGATTATAAATGGGATTCAACCACTTTGTTATTCATACTTGTAATTATGCTATGATGTCCAAGTTTGATATGAAATCCTAAGAATGTTTCCAAACATACACAATTGGGTGCAAATCATCAAATGCCAAAGTTACTTTGCAAAAATGACTATAGACACCTTTGGCTAGGATTTAAACCCAATACCTTTTGTTTCAAATTTTTAAATATTAATATATAAATATGGAAACCAAGCACTTGATTAAACATGGAATTGAGTGCACTTCCTTTCTTGGGTGTCTCCCTTGAAAAATTGACCTATAAATTCCATTAATTAGCCCACCAAAATTCATGTTGATCTCAAAAAGCATTTTTATTGCCATAAAATCATCCTAAAAAAATATTGTTTAGGATGCCATGCTCTTAGTGAAAATTTTGAAATTTAGTTTTAAAAGTTCAAAATTTTGAAAGAGAACATCAAAATAGGGATAAGTTTGAGCAAACTTTTATCATAATTTTTAGTGCATAGATAGTGAAATATGAAAATAACACAACATAATGATTGTACTATTTTTCATGAACTTTAGATTTGTAATCAAATTTCAAAATTTTGGTTTGGTTTTGAAGATATGGCTTTTCTCTCACAAATTAGAAAGCATGCAAAATCTCTACATTAAGGAGACTTGTAAGTTCTTATTTAAACCAAATCTCCTTGAGTTTTCACTTGTCACCAAATATTATAGAATAGTTTATATTTTGATCTTCTTATCTAGTGGGATGTTGAAGCACTTATCCAAATTGAAGATGAAGATTTAATTTTGTTCAGAAAATGTTTGAGAGGCTAAGTATGACCCCATTGTCTTCTCGCTTTGTTGAAAATATTCTACAAGTACATACAAAAGCAAACAAGCTTAAGAGCCTAAATTTTGTTATCTTAATCTCTAGTTCTAATGTTAGAAACATATGATTCATAAAAGAGACATCAATATAAAGATAAAAAATGATGATAAGATGTTTATCATGATCAAATGATATGCATTTATATAGGATAAAGGTTGTGAGACATACAAGTGTTATCCTCGTCAACACATAATAAAATATTTCGAGTAGCTAAAACTAAACTTGATCAAAGTATTTATTACAAAGTTGTCAAATGGCTCAACAAGAAAGTATACATGTTCCAACTAAGACTGGAAAAAACATAATAATTGTTATTGCATTTGAGAAATTCTTTATCAATTTCTACCAACGAGTTAATTGAAATTTGGGAAATCAATATAAATTTCAATTAACACATTGGTTTCAAACTAATTTTTTAATCCAACATCATATAGAAATATTTCAATAGTTTTAAATCTATGCATAATAATATCCAAAGCAAGTACTATAGATATACATTGAAAATATATGGCTAGAAATTAAAATAAAGTTTAGATGATTCTTCCCATCAATACATGAGAAGGCCATCAACCATGCTTCTCTAGTTGATGATAAAATTCAAAGTACTAAATGATAGATTTTCCATTTCATAAAAATTGGACCAAAGCATCAATTTCATAACAATCTTCAAAAGTTGTTTTAAGTGGAATGAACCATTTATGCATAAATAGCAATATAACTCAAAAAGACTTATTATGAAGAAGATGGAATAGGTGAACAAATTAATATTATCTATTCTTTTAAAATTGAAGGAAAAATTTAGGAAATCAACTGTGATAGTGGGATTAAATATGACAACAATGATAACAAACTAAATCAACAAGTAGCCATAATAGACCTAAGAAAACTTGTTACTCCTAAACCTACATAAATCTGCATGTCAATAGGGAATAAAAAGTACTTATGTTGATTAAACTATTGATCTCTCTTAATATTATGGAAATATTAGTAGCATTAATTCTAAAAGTACAAATCAAGCAAATTTATAAAATGATAACCATGTTCAATGTGTAGAAGTAGTAAGGTATTTGGAATCAAAAGTTTATAATTGAACATTGATTGAATTCTTTATCATTGAAATTATAGGTTTCAATGTAATTCTAGATGTTCAATGGCTTATTTTCCTAGAACCCAATATTCCAAATTATACCAAAAGTTACAACATAGTTAAGCAAGCAAAAACTAAGGAACATACTTTTAAAGATGTCAAGCTTGCAATAAAATAGTTGTGTTGGTCAAATATCTGCCTAAAATACAAACATACGTTTGTGCGCCCTAGACATGACCAACATTGAAAGGTCGAAGGAAAGAAATGTCCTCCCGTGCCAATCTCTAGAGAGGGTTGGCTCCCTTACTAATCCTACACCGGTTTAAGTCTAGAGTTGCAGGAAAGAAATTAGAAATAACGGAAAGAAATGGGAAATATAGCCATAGGCCAAAGATGTAGGATTGGGGATAGACTAGCAGCAGGAATTCCAACCAAGTGTCATAGCAACATAGAATAGAAAGGAGGCAAGAGAATCCACTTACAGTTCCTTGGAGATAACTTCCAGAATCGCATTCCAGTACTCACACTCTCACCAACAATGCCCAAATCCAGATGCAAAATTTGAACTTAGCAGCAGATAACAAACATGAATATAAAATAGAAATGCTTGAATAGAAAGAAATCACACATAGAGATTGCTTGCAAAATCAGAAGCCACAAATCCTTCTATTTACGCAGAAAACTTGAATAGTTTTTCTGCAGAGTGTCTATCCTCCCTTTTACATTGAAAATGTCTAGTATTTATAGAGGTTTTCGCCTCTATTCATTTAATACACAGAAGACAAAATGCTTACAGATCAGGAACCTTGGTGAGGAAATTCCTCCTTGGAAATCTTGAAAATCCACCTTTTGAGACAACGATCCAACTTTTAAGGGAAAACCCCCAAGAAATCAGCACATTCGAGTGTCGATGCACGAAAAACTGCAAAGATGGTCGCTGACTTGGTGCACCCATTGCGCCTTGGAAATTTTCTCCTGTTCAGAATATTTTGGAACTCATGAAAATCACCCTGTGATTTTAATGTTGCAGCTCCTTTAGCTCGAAATCAACAATTTCAGTCACTTTTCACCCCAATCATTAAATTCCCATCACTCGTCCAACCTGGGCGCCTTTGAAAAGTCTCCATTGATGTTTAAAATTGAATTCACCCAAAATAAAGTGATGAGCAAGAGCGCATCAGTTTCCCTCTATTTACACTCCTTGGTGGAAAGGGCACCCTCAAAGTGGCAATATTCATAATTTCATCCTATCCATAGCTCAGAATTGTGCCTTTACTACTGCTCATAATTCCACCTAAGAGAGAAGCAAAAATACTTTATTCAACCATTGGATCACTTCTTATGATTCTTACATTATTGCGCTTAATGTACAACCCTTAACTTTACTTGATTTAAAACTCTTTCTATTGCATTCGTGTCTTCATCATAGCAATAATCAACTCTAGAGAAAATCTAGGCAGAAACATCTTATTACTCCTTCAGTTTTACGCTTGATGCTTCAAATCATCCTTGTGTCATTTCACCTCTAAAAGAGGCAACTGAAAGCCTTACCTTTCCTCCTAGGGTGAAAGTGCCTCACATAAGATGTCTTTTCTCCTTAAAATATACGTTCACCCCCAAAAAGGGTGAAAGGCATTGTCGCCCTCCACCTTGGGTGAACATAGTTTTGACTTTTCAACACCCAATATTTTAATATTCACCCAAAATAAAAATAAAACCTTTGATGCATTTGTTGGGCCATTCTTCCTGTAGCTTCGCCCAAGGGAGGGGTGAATGGGACTTTCGCCCCTCACCTAGGGTGAAAGTGCTTCCACCTTTACTCTTCTCAATGCACAATGAAGTGGGGTCCACACCTTGTCTTATATATATGTTCACCCGAAGGAAGGGCGAAAGGTATTTTCACCCTTCTCTTGGGGTGAATGTAGAGTTGACTTTTCAATGCCATCATGGCACCTTGCTACTTCCCTTGTGTTCGCCCGAACTCACCATTTATCGAGCTTTCACCCCAGGGAGGGGCGAAAGGGACTTTCACCCCTCACCTGAGGTGAAAGTCCATTTGACTAGTCAATGCCTTTTAATGATGTTCACCCCAAAGTGGGGTGAACGATGCTTTCACCTCCTTTGGGGTGAATGCACTCATTTTAATTGCCATAACCTTGGGCCATCATGCACCTTACTCTTATTTTAATGTATTTTCACCCCAAGGAGGGGCGAAAGGGACTTTCACCCCTCACTTGGGGTGAAATGCCTTGCAACTTAACACATTTTTTCCCTTTTAATTTTCACATTCACCCCAAAATGAGGCAAATGGACTCTTCGTCTAGCTTTTGAGGTGAACATGATTTTAATTCATTCTTTGCTTGGTAGTAAGGCCTCTACATTTTTCATACTCTTAGTCTTCAGGCACTATTCATTGCAGATATCTTGGGGCAATTTCAACTGATGTCGCAAACCAATTCTCATAACCATTTACCTTATAACACCCATTATTTCCAAGCATGAGACTTCATGAAAAATAAAAGAAGATAATCACACACAAAAATAATTGCATCATATTATAGAAAATACTGCAACATGAATTTAATATATTTGTCACTTTTACAATAAAAAATTATTCAACAAAATTCCATCAAAAATTTTAATGTGGCATAATGTCAAAATTACCAATATTTCTAGTGGCTCACGGGGTATCCAACTCGCATGGATGCAAGCGATCCCAGGCCTTTATCCATTGGGCTCTTCAGTGGTCCTTCTTACCGATTGCCTTGGTTGGCACTTCTAATTTGGATATCTTTTTCTATGCCTATTCAACTGTTGCCTTCTTAGTTGCCTCTTGCTCTACTGCTATTCGTGCCACTGCTACTTGCT
Organism: Wollemia nobilis; assembly: GCA_028583015.1. Classification (NCBI taxonomy): domain Eukaryota; kingdom Viridiplantae; phylum Streptophyta; class Pinopsida; order Araucariales; family Araucariaceae; genus Wollemia; species Wollemia nobilis. The sequence continues at coordinate 17,057,136 of JAQPPZ010015100.1, forward strand.
TCGTTGCTACCTGTTATACTATAGCCTACTCCTCTTACTCCTTCAAACTTTCATAGGTGATTTCATAAACTATAACTACCTCGGCCCAAGCATGTGTGGTGAACAAGCAAGGAACACTAAGCGATTCATAAATATATCATAGATTCTCGATATCCTCCAGGCTAAGGCGCTTAGCTCATTGGGCCAACTCGAACAAGGACAACTCCATGTGGGTGAACTTCTTCATAAGTGGCAGCACTTGTTCCTCTATGATTGGCTCCTCCCACTTATCAATTTCTGAAGTGTCCTCCACAAAATTCTTCTAGGCTGCTTCCAACTATTCCTTTGGCAGAGGCTCACCCCATTCATTGGTAAAATCTAGAAATCCCATATCGATGAGAGCATCAAAATGGATCATTGAAATAGTATGCTCCCGCTCCATTGTGTTGAGGAGCTTTCTACCTTCTCTCACCAGATCCAACCTCTGGAAGTAGCTATGCAATGTAACTTTGGTGGTAGACCAGGCTCGATCCATCTCACTCATGGGGTGAATGCACATATTGGACTGAGCCAAGGCTTGAATTTTTACAGCCATCTCCAGATGAGGCTCCAACATCTCCTCAATACTATCTATTACTTGCTGGCTCAATTGAATCTATATTCGAGCCTCATAGAGATACTACAAAACCTGAACTACTCTTATCGCCAACTTCTCACAACTTTGAGCCAACCGAAGGTGAGCCTCCTTAACTATTTTTTGAGAGAAGCCTGCAGCTTGTGTGGCCTTCTCTGCCAGTTGATTCTGTATGGACTCAAGTTGTGCCTTCAATGACTGCACCTATTGCTCCATTGCATCTTTCACCTTTTGATGAGCCCCTGCTTGTTGATGCCATTGTTCAACCTCTACCACCATCTTCTCCTATTGTGCTCTACTTGCTACCAAGGCATCCTCAAGCTCGACAATTTTTGTCTCGACATCATAAAATATCTGCTTATAATATTCATCATGCAAATAAACTGAGCTCATATCAACCTGGATATTCCCTATTTTCTTAGTAGGATCAATCTTCGTCAGGTCCTCCATCATGATCTCATAAGCGTAATCGCTCGATGTCATCTCTCCTCATGGCTTTTGGACCAGGGGAATTATCTTAGTAGTGTGAGCCTCCATAGCAACTAGATCGAAGGTGACTTTCTTGAGAGGCCTAGCTGGAGCAAGTGCCTCCTTTCTCCTATGGCTCTTCAACCACTATGATGAACTGAGATGAGCATGATTAATATTTTCTACATCGGGTTGCTTGGGCATCACCTCGGTTTTGGGTAGCACCTGCATCTCCAAAAATGGTATGAAAGGAACCAGGATCTATGCATGGTCTGGCTCAAAGGAAGAAGAGGAGATAGATATGAGAGGGGGGACCAAAATGGTAGAGTGGATGGAAGAACCAGGCTCAACTGTAGTTACGCTCACTCTTGGAGGAGCTTGCGTACTTATAGCTATAGTGGAAGTAGTGATAGAAATGGAAGGTGAAGGATGCAAAAATGGATTCGGACCTGATGCAAATGAACTAAAAGAAAGGGAGGTCAAAGAGAGGGGAAGAGAAGGAGCAGTAGTGACTTGTGGATGGGAGGAAGGGAGTAAAATAGACATGGAAGGTATACCAAATGGAGGAGCGAAGAAGTAGGGACTGAAGGAAATGAACTGACAGCCACTACTTGCTCTTGAGTAGAAGAAGAGGGAAGGGGAGACGTACCTTCGAGCATGGGTATCATGTGTCCTAGTGATGGAAGTGACTGCGTAATAAGTTCTTCTTGTTGATCCTTTGCTTCTACCTCAAGGTTTACGATTTCAACCTACTGGTCCAATGATTACTCATGAATCAATGGAAAAATTTGAGCAATGCTAACTCGAAGAAACTGACACTGGAGAGGAGGATTAACAGTATCTAGCAACTACAACCATGGAAACTATAATAGCTAAAACCTAATAGTAGATGAAGAAATAGCACCAGTTCTTAGCCTCTTTGTAGCCTTCAAAAATGGAAGCACCTCTCCAAAAGTTTACTTCTCCAACAAAGGCACCTCATCTATATTTTACTTCACCCACTGTGACCTCCTTTTAAAGACATACTATTGCTCTTCTTCCTCAGGTGTCGCTTCCTCAACTATTGAGCGCTCTTCTTTAGCCATGCTTCCTTCACTATCAAAATTTTGAAAAATTTGAGGTAAGACCTTGGCGAAAGTGATAGGTTGATAGATATTAAAAAATTCATCATACGCCTCCAAAAATGCCTCATCCATATTCAACCCATAAGGCGACGTAATTTTTCCTCTATGGACCCACATAATCCACCAATTCATAATCTTCTCTTCGGTCCACATGGGCAATTGTTCTTTCATCTAGCCAAATAGTCTCGATGGAGGAATTTGATCTCTATGCACTATGGGGTTATATTCGACCTCCTGCTCATAGAAGTCATGCCACGATGGAAGCAACATCATATCTTCAACATGCCACTCTAAATCATGCCCATCAAAATTGTTACACTTTTCCTAAATATCCAGTCATGGACAGCAATGAAAATTCTTGGCCTTGATTATTTCCAAAAATTACCCAATGGGTCATATCTCCATCGTTGCGGTAGTTCTATCAGACCTAGGTCTTGAAGAGCCTCTATGAGTAACCTGTTCTAGCCGACCTGGTTCACTTCTATGCTACCAAACTTGAATGACATCGTGCAAGTTGTTCTTTTACTGCACCCTACTCCATAAACATCATTAGTATAATCCATCTAGTGCACCACATCCATGGAAAAAACATGCTCGGTGGTGAAATATGGAAGCAGGAATGGCTTACCCGTGAAGCCATAAATTCTCACAACCATACCTTGAGTTAACAAAAATATGTCACCCTTCTCGGTTGTGACAACCACCTCCTTCATTGCTCGTGATACTCTTTCACTCTTGCCACAAATCAACTCAATTGCAGGCCCCAAAAATAAGTGGTTAAAACTATAGAATGACTCCCTCCTTGACAGAGTGGGAGTCCACATATAAACTGGCAAAAGCTCATTCTCCTCATCAACTTGTTTTACTGCAATAAATGAAAAATGTTGATGTAAATGAAAGAAGAAATACCATACGAGGAAGGAGGTATGCTTGAATGAAGTCGCCTCTTCGATATTCAACTTCTCTAGCTGAATATGCATTTTTTGATATATGAAATTAGCCCAATCAAAATAAATTGAGTTTATCCCCTTTCTCATGGTCATTGGAGCATAAAACTCCACCTGAGATATACATTGCACAAGTGTCGCCTGCCACTTATGAACTGTGGAATCCACAGAAAGGCCAGCAACCCATGCCAACATCAAAAATAAATCTAGGCTTTTGAATTCGGACAATGATTTTGGTAGATTTGGTAGCTGCCCTAGTTGCGGCTCCTTAATCAATTGCATCTCCATGAACTGGCGCATCGTCACCATAGACACATATCTCTCTTCCTGCTCATTAATATGCAACTTCTTGAAAATCAAGTCAGAGGGAGGTTTTAACCCATAGGAAAATGCTTCCCTCACTTCATCGATAGAGATAGAGAAAAGCACCTCCCCATTCACTTTTCGAACCACCCTAGTAGCTGGGTTATAAAATCTGGCAATCAATTTCACCAACTTTGGGCAAGGGTGTACGGGTGTACACAGATACCAAAATAATTGTGCATAAAATGACATAGTCAGAGGGCTCTCTGGCATCAATCCTTGGTTGACTATGAATTCCACATCTTGCCGAAGCTTCACCATGCCCTTATTGGTGATCATGTAGTCCCCGACCTCTGCCATGGTGTCAGAGTATGGGTCCAAATCCACATTTTCATTTCTAGGGTATTCTTGGATTTTATCCCGCCTTCTACTTTCTTTCTCGACTATTTAGGCTCTACAGTATCTTTCACTTCTTTGCTTTTCTTTCCCATTTTAAATTCTGGTAACCATGAAGACGCTCTACAACTTCTGCAACCAAAATCTTGAAAATGCACCAGTAGAAAATTTTAAAATTTTAATCTTTGAGCAAATTTACCTATGCTCTATTTATAGATGGAGCTCTCAACCACTAGAGTAAATGCAACACTTTGTCTTGGTGATTTCGAAAGAGTGCATGCCTCATTTCACTCGATTGGCACTATTCTCGATGCTTTAATGACAATTAACTATTATTCACCACAAAATCATTTTTGAAAAGTGTGCCCTTCTTGCCATATTATACCTTTGAAAAATATGCCCTAGCTGCTAAAACTACTTTGAAAAAATAAATCTACCACCTACGGACCAATGGGCATCCTTGCTTTCGACGATGTGAGATTTTGGTCCTTGGGAATGCCAAAACGCCTCCCAACGCAAATCTGGATGCACATTTTAAATTAAATGCTCCAAAAATGCATCTCAACTTCCATGAACACCTAAAATTCAACACATGTCGAGGGAAAAATCACTTTGAGAGGGACTTCTAGAAAAATTGTCACATGCCCAAAAATGCAATGGAGGGGCAAAAGCACTTTGATGGTGCACTTGATCTCTTCTCCTTTCGCTCCAAAAATGCCTTCAATCTGTTTGATTTAATTTCATGGCAAACCCTCCTTTTAAAACAATTCTTTGCCTTTCTTTTTTGCCCCATATTTAGAAAAAGCATGCCTTTTAAATATTTTTTAACTAGAGCTTTTTGATTTTCTTTTTTTTGTTTTATTTTCATGCCATATTATAATTTTCAAATTTTTTTTTTTTCCCTTTCTTTTTACTTTTTTATCATTCATTTAAATAACCCATTTTAAAATACTTTTTTTTAAAATTAGGAAAGATTTCATTTTTTTGACAAGCAAAATCTTACACCTAATATTTCATATACTTTCCCCTACAGGGTGAATGAGAGTTTCACCCTCATTTGGGGGAAAGCCTTTTCCCTTTTAATTTCTTCATATACATTCACCCCATAGGGAGGCGAATGGGGCTTTTACCCTTCCTTGGGGTAAAGCACTTTTTATTGCTACACTCCATAATTTTAAAATTAAACCCTATGTATTCACTTTGATTTTTAAATTAAGGCACTTTTACCTTTCATCTTATACTTTCACCATCCTAATACTTTCCCTAAAATATTTTCCTTTTAACTTGAAGACTTGCAAAGTAAAACTTTTAACTTTGGAGCTTTCAAACCTACTAAAACTTTTCAATACAACAATTAATTCTACATGAAATTCGTAATATGTCCTCATGGAAATATTTTGGGTGAAATTGATTTTCAAAGAGAGAAAAACGTTTTTCAAAGCAAAGTTTTTATTTATTTATATATAATTTTAATAAAATACTTGTAAATGAAATCTGTACATATTTACACACTTGTACCTCTTGATTACATCATTGAAAATAGGCCTTCAGATGAAGACCATTAACTAGAATCGATAGATCCCAACCATCCATATCTCGAAGATGATATGCATTCATCAAATTTACTATAGAAACTTGAAATGGACCTTCCCAGATTACATCAAACTTGTGGTGCTTCCTTGGCTTAGCTTTGTTCTCGTTCCACTTGAGGACTAGATCTCCCACATAAAACTTGCATTTCTGTTATCTTTTTGCCAAACCACTTTTGCATCATTTTTGCATGTTCTATGAAAGCTTCATATACCTTTTCTCTCTCCTCTTCTAACTATAGCAATTGAGCCAACCTTGCACTCATAGGATCAAACTCATCATCTTCATCTTTGAATAACTACAATATTTGGAGGATAGGTAGCTCGATATGAGTGGGTAAAACTACCTCTTTTCCATATACCAAAGAGTAAGGAGAGGCTTTGATAGACTTCTTAACTGATATACGATCTACCCATAAAGCCTGATTCAACAATAGATGCCAACTCCTTTTATTGCTCCCAAGTATCCTTTTCAAGATCCAAAGCAAATTTTTGTTTGTGGATTCGGCCAGACCATTTCCTTATGGGTAATAATTGGAGGAAGTCTTGAGATAAATCCCATACCTACTTGCAAATTCGATGATATTTGCCCCAATAAATGGAGTCTCATTATCTATTACAATGGCATCTGGAACACCAAAATGGGTAATCAATCCCTTCAAGGAAAGAGATGATTGTAGCCTGATCTAATTTTTTGGTCGGAATAGCCTCTGCCCACCTGGTAAAATAATCAGTCGCTATCAAGATATATTTATGCTCAATGGAGGAATGAGGATCAATAACTCCAATGAAATCCAAGCCCCACTGCTGAAATGGGGCTTCTACCTGAATCGGATGCAGAGGTAGAGATGCTTTCTTATTCCTACCAACATACCACTGATAATTATCACAACTTTGGCTCACCTTGTGTGCATCTACGAAAAGAGTAGGCCAGAAATACCCAGCTCGGATGATCTTCAAGGCCATAGGCCTTCCTGCATAATGTCCACTGGATAAGCCAGAGTGGAACTCCTCCAAGATTTTTTGCTTTTTTGACTCTTTCACACATCTGAGGAGTACTCCATCTATATTCTTATGGAATAGCCCACTTGGCAACAGGACATACCTAAGTACCTGCAATCTGAATCTTCATCTATGAAGCATCAAGGTGTGATGGACATTTCCTAGATGTAAATAATTCGACAAGGTCCTCTATCCAATCATGATCACCTGTAGCTCGATTCGCAAAATTGCTTTCATTGATAACCTCATCCTGTACTAGAGTCAGTGATCCAGAAGCTACGCTTTTGGCCAATTCTTGGTAGAGAGCTCGTCCATGAACCAACTTAGTCGGTCAGATCTCCACATCATATTCCTGAATCTTTGAGACCCAACCTACTCTTTTATCACCTAATTCTCCTTGAAGAATGAAATTTCTGACATCTAGATGGATAACATAGATGATTGTCTTACTCTGTGAAACAAAATGTCGAAATTTCTTCAATGACTTCATGACCGCATACACCTGTTTCTCGATGAAGTTGTACTCTTGGTGTGGCGCAATGACTTGACTCAGGAAAGCAATCGGTTTCTCATCCCCATCATCTTGCTTTTGAGTGAGGACAACAACATAACTCTCCTGTTCTCCTACTGCATAAAGGATGAAATATTTTGAATAATCTAGATTAATCAGTACTGGCGCTTGGGTGATTCTCTCCTTGATTTCTTGAAATGCCTATCTCCTTACTTCTATCCACTTGAAGTCTACATTCTTCTTCAGAAGTTCGGTCATTGGCTTTACTACTTGAGCAAAATCAGTAATGAATTTCTGAATGAAGTTGATCTGACCAAAGAATGACTACAGATCCTTCTTACTAGTCGGTAGGGGTAATTTCAAGAGAGCTTCAGCTCTCGTAGGATCAATCGCTAGTCCTTCTTGTGAAATCACATGTCCCAAGAGTTTTCCCTCTTTGATCATAAAAATGGATTTCTTTGGGTTAATGGAAATTCCAAATTCCTAATATTTTTTGAACACTTGCCTCAGATGAGAGACGTGCTCTTCCCTGCGATGTGAGAAAATAATCATGTCATCAAGGTAAATTACAATAATCCGATTCAACAACTCATCGAAAGTGACGTCCATAGCTCTTTGAAAGGTAGCACCAGCATTGGAAAGACCAAATGACATCCTCTGATAGGTGAAAGTGCCCCATTTTGTAGTAAATGTAGTTTTGTGTTGGTCCTCATCCTTCACCTAGATCTGGTTGTAGCCAGAAAAACCATCAAGCAATGAAAATATCTGTGCTCCAATGACTACGTGCAAAATCTGGTCAATCTATGGTAAAGGATAGTGATCTTTCAAGGATGCTTGGTTCAGATTCTGAAAGTCCACACATAGGTGAATATCTCCATTTTTATTTCAAATAGGAACCAAGTTTGCCACCCATGTTGAGTGCTTGATAGGATAAATTATTTTTACCTCCAACATTTTTAACAACTCTACTTTCATAAGCACTTCAATTTTTGGATTGATAGGCCATTGTTTCTATCGAAAAGGCTTCACCCCTTCCTACAATTCAATGGTGTGTTGGATCACGTTCTTATCATATCCTTTCAGATCATGGTAGCTCCAAGCAATGATATCTAGAAACTCATAACACAAATTTTTAATATCTTCAAGCTCTTCTAATGTACAATCTATTCCAAATTTGATAATCTTTTTAGGCTCTAACTACATTTCCTTATATTCCTTCACATCCACCTTGATCTTATGTTTCTCTACCCTATCATTTTGATCAAACAAACTCTCAAGAGAAATCAATCCCCTAGGAATGTGATTATTCTTCAATTGAATCATTCCTTCCATCTCCTCTTCGACCAGTATTCTATCCTCTATGCTTGCAGCTTCCTTAATCAAAAAATTGATTATTTGTTCATCATTATCAAACACTTGCCAATAAATGTTTTTATCGAGGACTGAAGGTCTATAAATTACCCTCATAGTCTTTGGTTTCCTGACTACTTGCTCTATGGGAGAGAAATTAGCACCAAGGGAAGCTAGGATATCTGCATGTTTGTTTTGCTCTCATGAAATCGCTTGAATATTCAATGTTGTAAAAGACTCAAACAAATCCCATACCTTGTTATGGTAGGCCTTCAAATAGTGCTGCTTTGACACACATTTGTTTGTAGTCTGGTTGACGATGAGCTCAGAATCTCCAAATATTTATAATTGTTTTATTCCCAACTTTTTAGCTTTCTTCAAACCAAGGCACAATGCTTCATATTCGATGGCATTATTTGTGCAGCTCCAAGTTAACCGATATGAATAGGTTTTCTGTAACCCTGTAGGAGAAACAAGGACAATTCTAGCTCCTACACCATTCTTACACCTTGCACCATCAAAATACAGCTTCCATAGCTGATCAGAGATAGGGTCTGGGGAATCAGAAACTTCTTCTTCAATTTGTTCAGGTTTAGTTATGGTATAACAACCGATATCAGTTTCTACCATTGCATTGAAATCCATCAATGAAAACTCATCCTCAAGGTGGAGCTCACCAAGAGCTTCCTCCATCAAGTCCACTTCTTGCACTTCCTCTGTCATCATGTTGACTGCACCAGTGGGCTTTTCTTCTTCTTCCAGTTTTTCTATATGAAAAGTGGATGGCTTTTCATTATAGATGTAGATTCTTCTTCCCTTGAAAGGGATCTCCAAATGTGAATAATCCAAGGAAATATATCCTCCTAGTTTCATTATGAATTCCCTCGAAAGACACATGCTAAAGTATGGTTCCAAGTCAACCACCACTACTTCTTGGATGACAATGATCTACGACATGTTGTGCAGAATGATAGGAATATCCTTAATTACTCCCACTATTTTGACTAGGGTCCCATCCAACTACAATACGCCTAGACTACTCCTTGTATACTCCATCCCCATTACTTCACATACTACCTTTGGCATGATAGTAGTCACAGCACCGGAGTCAATCATACAATTATGCATGATCCACCCTTCCATTCTAAGAGACAAATAGAATGGAGGTGGTCTATTCTTTCCAGTGGTAGAAGTCGGTAATGTCTATGCTAACACTATTTGGGAAAGGCTTTTCTTTTGATATTTTGTAGACTTGAGAGACTCCTACAATAGGTCAACTTGTCCAGGTAATTGTAGTGCATCATATAAACTTACCTTTGTAGGGATCTTCTTCATTTCCTCAATAATATTATAATCAGAAGTACCAGGAGACCTTTTCTTCACTAGTCGACTCATACTTGTTTCGATATTGTTGAGTAGCTTCCACCCTTTATCACTTAGTCAATGATGGGTACTTGAGGTGCTCTTTAGCTTGTTATTTTGCCTCAGTTTGTACTTGAGCGGCTATGGGCTGTGAAGTTGATGCCTTCATCTGCAACTTCTCTTGAGCTTGCTTGGGCAATAGATCCTTCAACAAGATAGAATCTTGTTATTTAGTTGTTGCACCAGGCACTTTCACTTATGATTGTACCTTTTCATTTTGTACCTTTTGTTCAGTAAGAACTTTCAGAGGCTCCATTTCTACTAGATCAATAATCATCGACTTCTTTCCAACCCTCGTAAGGACTAAAACTTGCTCCAAGGATGGGACCATAAAGTTATGATCAACTTCCATTATCATATTGATTTGTCCACCAATAACTTTTTGCTAATGTCTATACATAATTCAAATGAACCATGCATGTATCTTCACCATGAGGATCATTACAAGTGGAACACCAATATGCTCTCTCTGATGTACTAGCTTCTTCATTTTCCAACATAATTGTATTCCTTTTAAGACCCTTGCTAGTAGTTGGTTGCTCTCTAGTAATTGGTGGTGTTTGAAATCTTCTTGACCAAAAATCAGCTTCAACTTGCTTCTTCTTAACTATCATGATTTCATTCGACATTGTCCTTACGACCAAATTAATAGATTGCATTTCTTATAATAATTTCATGTAAGGATCAGGATTTGAGGGTGTAGGAGGTGCTAGTAAAGGTAGAGGTATTGGTGGAGTAGGCAATTATAATGAAATAGGTGGTACTGGTAACGCTAGGAAAGGAACTAGGGTTAGCAACTATGGCACAACTAGTGTAGGTAATTATGGAATACTTGGAGTGGGGAGTTATGGAACCAGAACTAGAGCAATTTGAGGTGGACCCGAGCTCCATGAGGGAATAGGGTACATAGAAGGCATAGGCTATGAAAATGCACTTGAATACAGATGTTATGGAAGATCAAGAAGAATGGGCATGGTTACCTTTGGAGGCAACTTACCTATGGCAATCAAATCTACCTCGACCTTCTATGCCTACATGTACAGATCTAGAAATGTGTTGACATTGGCTTGTCGAACAGCCATACCAATATCAGAGTTGAAGGCTCTAAGGTAGTAAAATATAGCTTGCTCATGCATGGGCCGAAGGCCATCAGGAACTCTCTACCAGCTTCGAGTGAACCTGACATTGAAGTCCACTATTTCCTCCTATGGATGTCTTTGGATATTCATGAATTGATGCAGCAAGGAGAAAGGATCAGCTTGCTCATGAAAGTTCTTGATTAACAATTCTACCAACTGGTCCCATGTGGTAATAGTAGCGGGTGGCAAGGATCGATACCAATACAACAACTTCCCTCTAAGTGACAATACCAATAATCTTACCATAATATCTTCATCTACGATGCCATGGATTATCGCCAAAGAAGCCACATCTTGGATATGCTCATAAGAAGTTTTACCAGTACCATCATAGGTAGGCAAAGCCTTCAATGCTGCTTGAGGGACTAGATTTTGTGCTTGTAAATTCAAAGCTCCTGAGCTATTCCATGTTGGGAACTACCTTGGTGGTTGTGGTTGTTGTGGTGGTGGATTTTGAGCCATATGAACTAGTGTGTGAGGTTGAGGAGGTGGGATGCTAGTAGTAGTACTAGTTAGACTTGAAGGAATAGAAAACACACCAACTAACTATGAAGATGTTACGACTAACGTATGAGGTGGAGTGATTAATCTAGGATGTTCTCCTAATCTTTGGGTGTCAAGTTCAAAAAACTCAATGAGGTCTTTAAGATTTTTGGCCTTCGATCTTGTGATCATGAAGTACAACTTTCATTACCTTCACATTCGGAGGCTTCTAGGTATAGCTGAGTCACCAGATGTTCTAACTTAACAATACGAAGGTGAACATCAAACCTTAATACTATTGAAAGTGGAACTTTTGAATGTCCCACCGGGCATGCCAAAAACTATTGGTCAAATATCTACCTAAAATACAAACATACATTTGTGCACCCTAGACATGACCAACATTGAAAGGCCGGAGGAAAGAAATGTCCTCCATGCCAATCTCCAGAGAGGGTTGGCTCCCTTACTAATCCTACATCGGTTTAAGACTAGAGTTGTAGGAAAGAAATTAGAAATAATAGAAAGAAATGGGAAATATAGCCATAGGCCAAAGATGTAGGATTGGGGATAGACTAGCAGTAGGAATTCCAACCAAGTGTCATAACAACATATAATAGAAAGGAGGCAAGAGAATCCACTTACAGTTCCTTGGAGATAACTTCCAGAATTACATTCCAGTTTCACACTTACACCAACAATGCCCAAATCTAGATGCAAAATTTGAACTTAACAGTAGATAACAAACATGAATATAAAATAGAAATGCTTGAATAGAAATAAATCACACATAAAGACTACTTGCAAAATCAGAAGCCACAACTCCTTCTATTTACGCAAAAAACTTGAATAGTTTTTCTGTAGAGTGTCTATCCTCCTTTTTACATTGAAAATATCTAGTATTTATAGAGGTTTTCACCTCTATTCATTTAATACACAAAAGACAAAATGCTTACAGATCAAGAACCTTGGTGAGGAAATTCCTCCTTGGAAATCTTGAAAATCCACCTTTTGAGATAGTGATCCAGCTTTTAAGGAAAAACCCCTAGGAAATCAACACATTCGAGCGTCGATGCATGGAAAACTGTGAATATGGTCATTGACTTGGTGCACCCATTGCGCCTTGGAAATTTGCTCCTATTCAAAATATTTTGGAACTCATGAAAATCACCCTATGATTTTAATGTTGCAGCTCCTTTAGCTCAAAATCGATAATTTTAATCACTTTTCACCCCAATCATTAAATTCCCATCACTCGTCCAACCTGGGCACCTTTGAAAAGTCTCCATTGATGTTTAAAATCGAATTCACCTAGAATAAAGCGATGAGTGAAAGCGCATCATTTTCCCTCTATTTGTGCTCCTTGGTGGAAAGGGCACCCTCAAAGTGGTGATATTCATAATTTCATCCTATCCATAGCTCAGAATTGTGCCTTTACTACTGCTCATAATTTCACCTAAGAGAGAAGCAAAAATACTTTATTCAACCATTGGATCACTTCTTGTGATTCTTACGTTATTGTGCTTAATGTACAACCCCTGACTTTACTTGATTTAAAACTCTTTCTATTGCATTCGTGTCTTCATCATAGCAGTAATCAACTCTGGAGAAAATTTGGTCAGAAACAACTTATTACTCCTTCAGTTTTACGCTTGATGCTTCAAATCATCCTTGTGTCATTTCACCTCTGAAAGAGGCAACTAAAAGCCTTACCTTTCCTCCCAGGGTGAAAGCGCCTCACATAAGATGTATTTTCTCCTTAAAATATATGTTCACCCCCAAAAAGGGTGAAAGGCACTATCGCCCTCCACCTTGGGCGAACGTAGTTTTGACTTTTCAATGCCCAATCTTTTAATATTCGCCCAAAACAAAAATAAAACCTTTGATGCATTTGTCAGGCCATTCTTCCTGTAGCTTCACCCTAGGGAGGGGCGAATGGGACTTTCACCCCTCACCTGGGGTGAAAGCGCTTCCATCTTTACTCTTCTCAATGCATGCTGAAGTGGGGTCCACACCTTATGTCTTATATATATACATTCACCCAAAGGAAGGGCGAAAGGTATTTTCGCCCTTCTCTTGGGGTGAATGCAGAGTTGACTTTTCAACGCCATCCTGGCGCCTTGCTATTTCCCTTGTGTTCACCCGAACTCACCATTTTGTTGAGATTTCACCCTAGGGAGGGGTGAAAGGGAGTTTTGCCCCTCACCTGAGGTGAAAGTCCTTTTGACTAGTCAACGCACTTATCTTTAATGACGTTCACCCCAAAGTGGGGTGAATGATGCTTTCGCCCCTCCTTTGGGGTGAACACACTTCTTTTAATTGCCATAACCTTGGGCCATTTTGCACCTTTCTTTTTTAACGTGTTAATGTGTTTTCGCCCCAAGGAGGGGCGAAAGGAATTTTCTCCCTTGCCTGGGGCGAAAGCGCCTTGTAATCTTAACACATTTTTTCCTTTTAATTTTCACATTCGCCCTAAAATGAGGAAAATGGAATCTTTGTCTAGCTTTTGAGGCGAACACAATTTTGATTCGTTCTTTGCTTGGTAGTAAGGCCTCTACGTTTTTCATACTCTTAGTCTTCGAGCACTATTCATTGCAGATATCTTGGGGCAATTTCAACTGATGTCGCAAACCAATTCCCATAACCATTTACCTTATAATCCCCATTATTTCGAAGCATGAGACTTCATGAAAAATAAAAGAAGATAATTACACATAAAAATAACTGAATCGTATTATAGAAAACACTGCAACATGAATTTATTATATTTACCACTTTTACAATCAAAAATTATTCAACAAAATTCGATCAAAAATTTCAATGTGGCATAGAGTCAAAATTGCCAACAAGTTGACCCTTTGAAAAATGAGAAATATTTTGTGCAAATGTCACTTTGAAGTTTGGATTATCAAGAAAAAAATGTCTTATGTAGTTAGCTCTAGCCTTGAGTAAATATATAACACAAAGTAATTACAATTAAATATTATAATTAATTTGAACGTGAACTTAAACAATTAAAAATAATCAATTGTATTTCCATACTTGTTGCAAGGAACATATAGTAAAAATGAATCCAATTAAATAATTGAATAATGATCAAACCTTGTAATTATAACTTTAACCATAAGGTAAAACTAAAAAGGCTATTGGAAGAGTTGTTGGATTATAATGTAAATTAAAAATTATATGCAACCATGATTATATTAGTATACCGCCACTTCAAGAAGTTAAAACAAAGTAACAACACAAAATGGATTTCCAATGCCAAGAATTGTGACCCAATGGTTGTATTATACAAGGCAAAAATATAGTAAAAAATAAACCATGCTCATCTTAATATCAAGTCCTCATTTAACAAGAAGATTGATAAAAAAAATGGTATTTTCAAATACATCATGGACATTATGAAATCATGGTCATGCTATAAGGATTATATAATTTTGCAAGCCTTAAGAAAAACTTTCTTCAAGTATTTATGAAATTCCTTATAAGAATTTTTAGTGATATTCTTGGAAATAGTAATTTGAAATTGGAAAACAATGTTGAAAATGAAAATTATATTGCTTCCTTAAGCTACTGAACATTCCAAGTAAAAATTAAAAAGGTATATCAATGGATTTCATTATATGACTACTAATCAAATGGATATAATTAAACATTCATTATAGTAGACAATTTAACAAACTATGTCAAAATTGTATCAACCAAAAAAAAAAGGATTTACCTTGTTTTAAGTATGTGGAAAACATATATATGTCCACTACAAATTTTTTACCTAAAGTTGAAATTATTTCACCTTACATATAAGTCCTACATACCACCTATAAAACAATGGATAAATATAAGTAGTTAGCAAATATTTTTAAGTACATCTAAAATTTTTCAAAGATGATAGGTATAATGGATTTACATGGTTAAAGATTGATCTAATACCTCTTCTTGTTCATTGATTTTGCATATTTATTTATATTAGTTGATGCCATTACAAGAATTATTAGTTGAAAACTTTTAGTCTCTAATATTGTATAATTTTTAAGAAACATATTCATTATTAATTTAATATGATTACTTATCTATGCATATAAATATAATGAAGTAACAAATACAAGAGGGATTGATAATAAATATAAACTTTTAATATCCATGGTGCTTTGACATATGGGACTACTCAAGTAAATGAGATCGTACAATATAATGGTACTATATACAATGGTTATCATAACCCCTGCAAATTTGAACGTATGTTAAAGAATAAGATAAGACTTCAACCCAAATGTTGAAACCCTTGTTAAATTAGATATGTGGATTTAGCTATCAATTTAGATTTAGAAAGCATATGAAGAATCCAACGTATATTATATTTTATGGCTTGGATAGCACCTTAGACCACACACACACACACACACTATATATTAATATATATATATATATATATATATATATATATATATACTTCTTATATGCATCCATTATGGAGTTAAACCTGGGTCTCACAACCGATAATGCTAGTGGTGTTTAGACCACACGCACACAGATAGACCTAATATACTTATCCATGTTAAAAACTTATTTTAGAGCCTCTAAAAACATCACAAACTTACACAAAGTATATAGGGTATATCATTTGATGACATTAAAAGAAACATTAATGGAAATTTTTAATCTCCAATATTGTAAAATAATTTTTAAGAAACATTTACATTATTAATTTAAAATGATTATTTTCCTATGTATAGAAATAGAATGAAGTAACAAGTACAAGAAGGATTAAGAATAAATATATATATTTTTAATATCCATGGTGCTTTGACATATGAGACTACCTAGTACTATGTATATGCCTACTAGCTAAATGAGAAGGTACACTATCATGCTACTAAATACAACACCTATCCTAATCCCTACAAATTTGAACCTATGTTAAAGAATAATATAAGACTCCAACCCAAAAGTTGAAACCCTTATTAAATTAGAGATATGGAGTTAGCTATTGCTTTAGCATATGAAGATTACATAATGTATATTATATTTTATGGTTTGGAAAACACCTTAAACCTAATATATCTATGAGGTTAACTTATTTTAAATCCTCTAGAAACATGACAAACTTACACAAAGTAGATAGAGTTTTCAATATTTAAAATAAAGGAATTACTTTAATAAAAAACAACATTATTTTTAAATAACAAGGGGTTGTACTCGGGTCCCCCACCCTTGACAAGTCATGACTCTCTCCTTTAGAGCTTGAGAGTTTACAAACAAATTTGATTCGATTCCCAATTGAGATGCTATAGCTAGATACCTACATCATTTTTCATAAAATGTTTGAATTATTTATTTTCATTTTTTTTAATCTTCTTCAATATTCTATGTAAATATAAATATTCTAGAATTCAAAATCCTTCTTGACATTTTCCTATAATAGCCTTCACAATACCAAGACTCCACCTCTACTATCCATGTACTGCATCTTAGTAGAGTAATATTTCTAAAACATCGCACTATCATAGTCCGCTTTACCATATTTGGATTGCTAGTTTCCTTCCTAAAGCATAATGCAATGACAAAAATTATAATAAATAATTAATATGAAAACACATTAATGTTGTATGAGGAAAAATTGTTCTGCTAGGATTTGATGAGGAAAAACTGCTCTGTGGGGATGTTAGCAATTTTTGAATGAGGTCTAAACAATTGGAGGAATGTTGTGATGGCATCGGGCTTGTCATAGAGCATGCATGCTAGCGATATTTTTTTATCTAAAAATTATTGGAAAAATATTTCCCATTGCATGTCACGAATCGCTTGTTAAAGAACAATGGATGTTTGGAACAATGTGAAGCCAGGCCAGTTCTGTTGGTTCAACCAAACTTGGCGGTGGAAGATGTGGAGTATTTAAACAAACATGCGATTATTGGAAAATTTATGGGCATCAAATTTATCTTCCATTTGTGGAGGCTTATGTTAGAAAGACTTGTGATGGAGGGACAAATATTGTAGTCTAAATTTCAAATTTTCATCAAAATTTTCACTTTTAATTTATAGTTTATAGTTTACAGCCCACAGGCATAGTTTATATTCACTATGCGGATTTCCAGCTCTCCATCCCTCTCAATCTGCATAGATTTCAAACTGGCAGTCACGCAATGGCTCTCGGCCTTCAATCTGCAGCTCTTCAGCTTTCACAGCTTTCTCACTCCACGGACCCTGGTGCAACTGCCTCACGTTCGACGAATCTGCTACACGCCTACGGATCCAAGCTTACTCTGTTCCTGGTGCAAACTGCCTCACGTTCGGTGAATCTGTCTGCACTACCCAGGAACTCAAGCTTTTCTGGAAGGAAGAACAACGCAGCAGGGCCAGAACGACCCTCTAGTTATCGCATCTGCAACCCTACCTCTCATCGTTCTCCAAAACTTAATGCATGCATCGGCTTGCCCTTTTATAACTTTTGCGTGACTCTTCATCTTCCATATGGCAGCCCTTCGATTCATTTTTGCAATCTATCATTTTGTTTTCTTGTGCCTCTTCATTGCTCTGGCTTTCGAAACGTCTTCCCGCACGACTCTTGATCTTCACCTGCTTTCACTGCTCCTGGATGCCACGTGTCGCTCAATGACCTCATTCTGTAACAGTCCCCCAAAAATGCAGCATGTCGTGAAATCGTGACATCTTCTCCTTCTTCCTCTTCCTCTTCTCTTCCAGTCATGAAAATGCGACATGTCGCGATATCGTGACATTTCTGTTTCATCGCCTTCTCTCTCCCCTTTGGGTCGCGAAAACGTGACATGTCGTTATATCGCGACATTTTTGTTCACTGGCCATCTTTCTCCTCTTTGAGTCACCAAAACGTGACGTGTCGTGATATCGCGACACTTTTCCCTCCATTTGCTTTCTCTTCTCTTCGAGTCGTGAAAATGCGACATGTCACGAAATCGCGACATTTTTCTCCCTCACCTCCTTTCTCTTCGTCGAGTTGTGAAATCACGACATTCTTCTCTTCGGGCTCCTTCTTCGCCTCCTGGTCGCAAAAATGTGACATGTCATGAAATCGTGACATCTTCCCCCCTCGGGCTCCTTCTTCGCCTTCTGGTTGTGAAAATGCGACATGTCACGAAATCGCGACATCTTTCTCCTTCGATTCCTTCGCTCGCCTCTTGGTCTAAAAATGCGACATGTCACGAAATCATGACATTTTCCTCCTATGGCTTCTCCTTCGCTTTCTAGTCGTGAAAATGCGACATGTCGTGAAATCGTGATATCTTCCTCCTCTGGCTCCTTTGCTTGCCCTCTGGTCGCGAAAATGCAACATGTCACAAAATCGCGACATCTTCCTCCTCTGGCTCCTTTGTTCGCCCTCTGGTCGCGAAAATGCAACATGTCACGAAATCGCGACATCTTCCTCCTCTGGCTCCTTCGTTCGCCCTCTGGTCGTGAAAATGCAACATGTCACGAAATCATGACATCTTCCTCCCTTGGCTTCTCCTTCGCCTTCTGGTCGCGAAAATGCAACATGTCGCAAAATCACGACATTTCTTCCTTCTGGATTTCTCTCTCCTTGGCGGGTCGCGAAACTGCGACATGTCACGAAATCGTGACATTCTTCCTCCGTGCCTTCTCTCTCCTCTATGAGTCACAAAACTGCGACATGTCACGAAATCGTGACATCTTCTTTTCTACACCTTCTCTCTCCTCTACGGGTCGTGAAACTGCAACATGTCGCAAAATCGTGACATCTTCTCATCTGCGCCTTCTCTCTCCTTTCGGTGTCGTGATATCATGACACTTTTTTTGTCGCGATATCGTGACAGTTTTTATTCTCATCGTCTCTTTCATCTGCGAATCACGATAACATGACATGTCGCGATATCGCAATATCTTCCATTCGTTGCTTCTCTCTCTACTTTGTGTCGTGATATCGTGACACTTTTTCTGTCGCGATATCACGACAGTTTTCCTCATCTCTCTCCTATTTTGGTTGCAATTTTGCGACATGTCACGAAATCGCGACATCTTCCTTCCTTAGCCAAATTTTTGAAAAGGGCTCTTCTTCCACTGGATGCTTCTACATCAGATGTCACTGGATGCTCCTGCATCAGACACCCGGGGTTGATGGAGAAGTGACCTTCACTTCTACACTATTCTGTCACCTTCTTCTGCATCGAGACTCGAACGCTCTCTAATCAACCCTTCCACAACCGCTCTCTCGGCTCCAACTCATCCACAAACACTGCACAGAGTGTCAATCTTCTACCTCTGAAGCTTCACTCAGAAACTTCTTGCAAGCACTGCACAGAGTGCCAAATTCCACCCATTCCATAGATCCTAGTGTAAGCTGCATCATGTTTGGAACTCTGCTTACATGCTCAGAATAACCTGCTCTGATACCACTTGATGGAGGGACAAATAATGTAGTCTAAATTTCAAATTTTCATCAAAATTTTCACTTTTAATTTACAGTTTACAGTTTACAGCCTGCAGGCATAGTTTATATTCACTATGTGGATTTCCAGCTCTCCATCCCTCTCAATCTGCACAGATTTCAAACTGGTAGTCATGCAATGGCTCTCGGCCTTCAATCTGTAGCTCTTCGGCTTTCATAGCTTTCTCACTCCACGGACCCTGGTGCAACTGCCTCACGTTCGACGAATCTGCTACATGCCTATGGATCCAAGCTTACTCTGTTCCTGGTGCAAACTGCCTCACATTTGACAAATCTGTTTGCACTACCTAGGAAATCAAGATTTTTTGGAAGGAAGAACAACTCAGCAGGGCCAGAACGACCCTCTGGTTATCGCATCTGCAACCCTGCCTCTCGTCATTCTCCAACACTTAATGCATGCCTCGGCTTGCCCTTTTATAACTTTCGCGTGACTCTTCATCTTCCATCTGGCGGCCCTTCGATTCATTTTTGCAATCTGTCGTTTCATTTTCCCGTGCCTCTTCATTGCTCTGGCTTTCGAAACGTCTTCCCGCATGACTCTTGATCTTCACCTACTTTCACTGCTCCTGGATGCCACGTGTCGCTCAACGACCTCATTCTGTAACAGTCCCTCGAAAATGTAGCATGTCACGAAATCGTGACATCTTCTCCTTCTTCCTCTTCCTCTTCTCTTTCGGTCATGAAAATGCGACATGTCGTGATATCGTGACATTTCTGTTTCATTGCCTTCTCTCCCCCCTTTGGGTCGCGAAAACGCGAAATGTCACGATATCGCGACATTTCTGCTCACTGGCCATCTTTCTCCTCTTCGGGTCGCGAAAACACGACGTGTCGCGATATCATGACACTTTTCCCTTCATTTGCTTTCTCTTCTCTTCGAGTCGTGAAAATGCGACATGTCGCAAAATCGCGACATTTTTCTCCCTCGCCTCCTTTCTCTTCGTCGAGTCATGAAATCGTGACATTCTTCTCTTCGGGCTCCTTCTTCGCCTCCTGGTCGCGAAAATGCGACATGTCACAAAATATTGACATCTTCCCCCCTCAGGCTCCTTCTTTGCCTTTTGGTCGCGAAAATGCGACATGTCGTGAAATCGCGACATATTTCTCCTTCGGTTCCTTCGCTCGCCTCTTGGTCACGAAAATGCGACATGTCGCGAAATCGTGACATTTTCCTTCTCTGGCTCCTCCTTCATTTTTTGGTCACAAAAATGCAACATGTCACGAAATCGTGACATCTTCCTCCTCTGGCTCCTTCGCTCGCCCTCTGGTCGTGAAAATGCGACATGTCGCAAAATCACGACATCTTCCTCCTCTAGCTCCTTCGCTCGCCCTCTAGTCGCGAAAATGCGACATGCCACGAAATCACGACATCGTCCTCCTCTGGCTCCTTCACTCGCCCTCTGGTCGCAAAATTGTGACATCTTCCTCCCTTGGCTTCTCCTTCGCCTTCTGGTTGGAAAAATGCGACATGTCGCAAAATCGCGACATTTCTTCCTTTTGGCTTTCTCTCTTCTTGGCGGGTCGTGAAACTGTGACATGTCACAAAATTGTGACATTCTTCCTCCATGCCTTCTCTCTCCTCTGCGAGTCGCAAAACTGCGACATGTCGCGAAATCATGACATATTATTTTCTACACCTTCTCTCTCCTCTACGGGTCACGAAACTATGACATGTCGTGAAATCGTGACATCTTCTCATCTGTGCCTTCTCTCTCCTTTCGATGTCACGATATTGTGACACTTTTTCTGTCACGATATCGTGATAGTTTTCATTCTTGCCGTCTCTTTCATCTGTGGGTCGCGATAACGCGACATGTCACGATATCATGACATCTTTCGTCCGTTGCTTCTCTCTACTTTGTGTCGTGATATTGCGACACTTTTTCTGTCGCGATATCGCGATAGTTTTCCTCCTCATCTCTCTCCTCTTTTGGTCACGATTTCGTGACATGTCACAAAATCGCGACATATTCCTTAGCCAAATTTTTGAAAAGGGATCTTCTTCCACTGGATGCTTCTACATCAAATGTTACAGGATGCTCCTGCATCAACTTGGAACCCTAAAGGTGATGTGGAGGTGATGCTGAATGTGAATAACTATTTTATGGTGGTTTTCTCTTGTCTTGTGGATTGTAACAAATAATTTGAAGGGGCTATGTAACCAAGAGGAACTATTTCTTAAACCCTGGCATGTGGGTTTCAACCCGTCAGAGGAGTGACCATCACGGGTTTTAGTGCGGGTTTGGCTTCTATGGATCCCGTTGGAATTTTGTAGAAATGCCATCTTGCATATGATTTCCCTCCTTCTTGGGAAGTCGATTGGAACATTACAACAAACAATGGATAAACACGTAATCTCTGTTACCCGTATCTGTGTTGAAATTGATTTAAATAATTCTATTCTACATTCTATTTAAATAGTTTGGATCAACTACATGGGTTCAACAAATTGACTATGAAGCTCTTCCATTTTGTTATCAGATCTACCATGAATATGATCACCTGCAAATAAAATACCCTAAGTTTGTCCTTCTTGAGGCTTCAAATCCTAGACCCTCTTGATTTGCACAAAATTTGAATAAAGAAAAAGCCCCAATAAAGTAAGGGGATCAGGATAAGGAAGGCTTTGTTATGGTAAAACCCCGAAACAAAGGAAGAAGGGCAAAAAGAGACATTAAGGATAGCCAACCAAATGCTCTGCTCAACCATTTTGAAATACTAGATGATCTTGATTAGTGCATGGAGATACCTAAAACATCGCTACCTGATGCAGATATAACAAGGCCGAATCATATGTCTCTTCTTGAGGTGGAACCTAAGGAATCAGATCTAAGGGGTTTAAATGAAGAACATAGGGTTTTGGTTCTAAGTATAGGTGATATCATTGGCTCTTGCCCTATAAGGGACACTATTTTGGAAAGTGACATAGATTTAGGTATGCCCTCTCCTACTAAGGCACTAATGCGATCATCCTTCAACTACAAAACTCCTACGGTGTTGGGATTGCAACAAAAAATAATTAAAAAAGATGTTTTGGATAAGAATATGAAGGTGGGTCGAAAGAAAGACCAGGATAAAATTAAGTTAATGGGGGAAACTTTGGTGGAGTCAGGCTTGGTGAGAACATTGGACTCCCATTTTTCTAACCCCCAAAAATGATTATCCTTTCATGGAATGTAAGGGGGTTGAACATCATCCCTAGACAAAAATTTATTCGTGATTTGGTTCGTGTTCATTCTTTGGATGTGGCATTTATTCAGGAGACTAAATTGGCTACTGATAGTATGTTCAATATTGCTCCCAAGTTGTGGAGAAGGGGTCAATGCCAATGTATTGGTGCATGTGGATATGCTGGTGGTGTTGCTTGTTTATGGGATCTGATTAAGATCTCTCCTCTTACTTGGATTTCCAATAGATGGTCTATTTTGATGATCGGGCATGATAATGAATCTGGTGAAACTATCCTACTTACAAATGTGTATGCTCCTATTGATTACAATGGTAAAGTGAATTTGTGGGAGCACATTGGCTTTGTGAGAAGTCTATATTCTATATACCCATAGATTTTGGGTGGAGACTTTAACTCTATCACTTTTCTAAAGGAGAAACATGGTAGGGTTGATCATCTCGAGCCTTTTTATTCTATATTTAGTGCTCATATGCAAGCCCTAAACTTGGTTGAAATCAAGTCAAATAATGGGATATTTACCTGGCACAATAAAATGTGGGGAAGATTCCATCTCTAAAATATTGGATAGGTTTTTGATCCCTAGTTTTTGGATTGGTAATAACAGAAGCGCTAGTTCTATGATTCTAGAGGGTAGGGAATCTGATTATTGGCCTATCAAACTCTCTGCTATGGATTTAGGGCTAAAGAAGAATCCTTCCTTTAAGTTTCAACTTATGCGACTTCAAGATCCTAAGCTTCATGATTTTATGCAAGGCTGGTGGACCAATGGCAAACCTCCTCATGGCACCGCTATATATTCCTTTATGAAGTGGCTACTATTTGTTAAGCATAAATTGAAGAGATGGAATCGACTAAATTTTGGAAACCTTTCCTTGGCTAAGTTTATGGCTCTTAGGAGGGTGGAAGAAGCTTCAAGGAATATTAGATATCAGGGACTCATGAAGGAACTTCTCTTTGAGGAATTTGAGGTTGCGAAAGACCTTGCTAAATGGGAATTGAGGGAAGAATTTTTTAGAAACAAAAATCTTGAATAGATTGGATTCAAGAAGGGGATAGGAACATGACCTTCTTTTATAACTCAATTAAGGCTCGTCGTAATGGTAACCTGATTACCTCTCTTGTGAATTCTCAGGATGCCCTACTCTCTTCTTTCAGAAATATTTTAGAAGAGAGTAGGAGGTATTTTTCCTCTCTTCAAGGAGGACTCCCTATCAAATGATGAGGATGAAAAGCTTATTCTAAATTGTATTCCCTCAATATTTTTTAGAGATATGAATGAGCACTTTATGGGTCCAATTTCCCTTGAGGAGTTGGAAAATATCGTATTCAATATGGAAAAAGGGAAATCCCTGAGCCCGATTGGATTCTCAATTGATTTTTATCAAGAGTTTTGGACGTTAATCAAATTTGATCTTCTGGAGGTGGTTCATTAGTCCCAAAAGGAAAAAAAGATGCTAAGGATCCTAAATGCTACCTTTTTTGTGCTTATTCACAAAAAAGGGAGTGAATTCCCTGGATATGTTCAAACCTATCACTCTCTACAATGTTGTGTATAAGATCATCACAAAAATTATTGCTAAGAGGCTAAAGATATGGTTGAGCAAAATCATCTCTGAGGAGCAAGGTGGGTTTGTTGTTGGCTGAAAAATCCTGGATGGGGTTGTTATTACTACAAAAGCTATTCACTCGATGGAAACTTCTAAGGAGAAAAGTATGTTCATTAATCTGGACATGGCCAAAGCCTATGATCAGGTCAGATGGTCCTTTTTTTAGAAATTTCTTGTTGCTTTTGGCTTTGAGGAGGAATGGATTAGGTGGGTGATGAGTTGTGTTTCTTCTTCCTCATTTTCCATTCTTGTTAATAATGAGCCGTCATAACTATTTGAGGCCTCAAGGGGTTTGAGGCAAGGAGATCCTTTATCTCATTATTTTTTTATCATTATGATAGAAGGGTTGGTAAGTTTGCTCAAGTTTCAGGTTAGGTAGGGTCTCATTTAGGGGTGGAAGTGGGATAGTAGTTTGTCACCTCTTTCCCACATTTAATTTGTTGATGATACTACTTTTATAGGAGTTGCCACTATCAGGAAAGGTGGCAATATTAGATGGTATCTTAAAAGATATCTTGGTGCTTTTGGATAGTTTATTAATGAGAACAAGTCTTCTATTTTCTTATTCAATATCCCTCTTATTCAATCTAGGATTGCTCACATTCTAAGATTCTAAGGTCGGACTCCCCCCTTAATTTATCTTGGTATTTCGATTTCATCTCATCCTCTATCTAGATATTCTTGGAAGTCTATGCTTTATAAGTTTATAAGGAAGGTGAATCATTGGACCGTCAGATGACTATACTTTGCAGGTAGAGTATTGCTTTTAAAATTTGTTGTTCAATATTTATCCATTTACAAGTGTTTTGTGAAAATAGCTCCCTCTCGTTTCATCAAGGACACAAATGCTTTGTCAAGATAGTTTTTGTGGTCTAGAAAACTTGATCAATCTAAATGGAGTTTGGTTAGATGGGATTCTATTTATAGGTCGGTTCAAGAGGGAGGCCTTGGGTTGCGATAAGCAAATTGTTTTGGGCAAGCTTTGGCTGTGAAAATTTATTGGATATGGTGTACCTCTCAAGATCATATTTGGACTAAAATCTTATCTTGTAAATACTTGAGAGGTATTTCTAAGGTTGAGATCCCTAGAGTCAGCTTGGTTGGGAAAGGTTTAGTTATCTGGGACACTCTGAAAAGAGGAACTAATTTAATTAAGTAGGGTTTATTCTGGATATATAATTAGGGATCATATGCTATTTTTTGGGAGGATTCTTGAGATGGCCACCCTCCTATATTGGCTCAATATCCTAGGTTATGTTCCCTAAGTGTTTATTTCTTGGAAGCGAGATGGTATTATGTGGAGGACTTTAAAAAAATCTAGTCTTTTAGAAATTTGGAGATGTACAGGTGGAAAGATCCACAGGAATGGTCCTAGGGGTGTAACACCCTAAAATTGACCCATAATAATTTACATTAAGTCAAAAACTTGCAAAAAATTGATTCCTAACTTGTTGCCTCGATTTTTGTGCCCTCCTGGCGAGATCGGGCCTAAGCTGGATGAGATCGTACGTACGATATCTGATCGGCATTTTAAGTACGAGATCATACGTACGATCTCATCCAAAAATAGAAAACACCCAGTTAAGCAAAATGACAAACAAGTTGCAACAATTTTTGTCTTTACCTGTCCAACTGTGCGGTAGTTACGGGATCGGATCCATCGATCAGTCCCAGCTTGGAAGAAGTTATAACCCATTTTATTTTTAGCCCAATTTCACCAGCTTGCCCAGCCTATTTAATCAGGCATTCCCTACCCCTAAATCTCCCTGACTCATTGATCAATTTCTGCATTTTAGTCGCTTAGATTTTTGCATTTGCCTTCGTTATTTTACTATGTTTTTGCAAGATCAAAAGTACGATCATGGGTGCGTGAGGTTACGATCTGTGATCGTAGTTATGATCTCCTCCTGATAGCATCCGATCTGGACCTGTGAGTACGATCTTGTCAATAGACTTCTTGGGGGAAACTACAGGTGTTTGGTTTGCATTTCTCGGTCTCTAATATGCATGTTTATCATTCCATTTATCATTCTCCATTGCATATAGTATAAAATTCTATTATTATCATTCTCGATGTTCACCATTTTGCATTAAATTGCATATTTTGCATATCATAGCTCACATTCATATCATTTCCTTTTAATACAACATTTTAATCAACTTTAGATGATTTAATATTTGTCTAACAAGGTCTATAGCATATCGCAAGTTGCTATTTTTGCATTATATTTATGAAATTATAGGTTTCTATTATGATCGGATTTATCGATCGTTGATCGGTTGATACGATCTCTGATCAACGGGTACGATCACGGATCATACGT
This sequence comes from Wollemia nobilis, assembly GCA_028583015.1. Classification (NCBI taxonomy): domain Eukaryota; kingdom Viridiplantae; phylum Streptophyta; class Pinopsida; order Araucariales; family Araucariaceae; genus Wollemia; species Wollemia nobilis. The sequence goes on from JAQPPZ010015100.1 coordinate 17,084,044, forward strand.
ACGATCTTGACCCTACATCCTATCTACAACAAGTAAACAAAATCTACATTAGACTTTTAGACCAAGTAAGAGTATCAAATTCCTTCAAAATTAAGCATTTGCATTAGATTATCTACTGTTGATTACTATTTGTTGTATTCATTAAAATTAAATTGCATTTAGCATAGAATTAGTTGCATTGGCCAAACTAGGTGAATGTGAGACTATCAAAAAGAATACATCAAACAAACTCCAAAACCTAGGCATGGAAACTGCCATAAAATGTTTCCTGGTGAACCCTAACCAATTCATCAAAAAATCACCAAAGAAGGCATGATCTCAAGTGCCTCTCCTCTGAGGTGTAGACCTACTATTCTCCCATTCCCCTTCGAGGCATGGATCCATTAGCCTGAAGGAAAGGAGTGCGAGAATTTTAGAGCTACATTCTTTGGTGAACCCGACGTGAATAACATAGGCATCTTTCTGATTTATAAAACACAAAAAAGCATAAAAATCTATAAAACAAAAACAAAAACCAAAAATATCATTAGTCAAATTTGCACATTTTAAGTAAATTTCATAGATGTTAGACTTCAACATAGGAAGAGTTGCAAGCATAAATATTAGAACATTATTATCTACACAGGAAATCTCTCTAATAGTTGAAAACTCTAGTATCCCATCTCAAGAACAGTGGACTGAACTCTGGAAAATATTAGACATTATAAAAGCCAACGAACTAAGACTTAGCCAAATTATAAGGTTTGACATAGCTAGAATCCTGGATCCTGAGAATGCTTCTCGCTACTTTGATATTCAAAGGGCGTGTGAGAGGTGGTTGATGGATAAAAGAGCAAGTATTTCTTCAACTATTTATACCTTTGATGATTACCTTGAAAATGCCATAACAATACACAAGTTTCTAGCACACATAGAAGATCAAGAAATAGTCTTGGAAAATAAGAGAAGATTTCACAGAACTCCTAGGGCAGTCCATTATCATGAGTATTGTCATGAGCTATGCTTTTGTATGCCAAAATATGAAACTGATAATATCACCATAGCCCATTTTATCAAATTCTTAAAAGCCAACTTTCAATTTGAGGAAGAACATTATATGTCACCTGAAGAACTTGAACCCATTAATGATATCTATAGACTCTTTCAGGAAGACTAAAGTATAATATTTAGAATATTATAATTTCTATTTTCTGCTTTGTTTTCAAAAACATAAAAAACCAAAAACAAAATATATTTATATTTGCATATTTATATAGGTATATATATAACATATATACCCCAAGAATTTAAGCATATATATATATATATATTTGCAAGATAAAAACATCTTAAAACAAAAATGCCTAGAATTTTGAGAAGTGGTAAACAATTAGAATCTGAAGAACAAGATCAAGAAAACCTTGATGATAGAGTAAATATTGAAGATGATAAACTCACAGAACAAGGTGAGGATGATAATGGAGGAGAAGAAGAAGGAGATCCTAATAAACCTTTTGTGGATTCTGAAGGTCATGTCAGCTTTAAATCTATTCAACAATTCATGGATTTCATGAAAGACCATATAGATGAACTTCATCATGTAATAAAAATAGAACATCTACTCCCATCAGGAGATTATTCAATGGAGGCCACTATAGAAGCTGCTCTCCAATTAAATGCAAATCCAATGACATACATAGGTAACACAAACCAAAATCAAGTTGGTCCATCTAATCAAAATATAGATTTGAATAATAAAAAATCAGCAACACAACAAAATTCCAAACAAAAACAAAATTCTTCTACTTCTCAAGCTCCTAATAAACAAATAGCTACATCACAAAGAGCTAAGAAAATTCAAAATACCAATCATCATCAACAAAAAGTTCAACAAAACACAATCCCATATAAACTTCACAACATTGTTCCCACAAACACTTTACACAATAGTATTTCAACTGGAAATCCTTATGTGACAACACAACCTTATTATCAAAGACACAACAACATGGTGCAACAAAATCAATTTGGTGGACAACCACAGGGGCTTGAAGCCATGGTTAAACAATTGGCTTCACGTCTAGATCAAATGGATCCCTACCATCCCTCATACAGTTATAGAGAGATGTGTAGCCAACCCTTGGATCCTATTGTGGTTGCTCAACCATACCCAAAACATTTCCCTATGCCTGTCCTCCCGATATATAAAGGAACCAAAGATCCTATTGAGCATATTCGCATGTTTAGGACAACATGTCATGATATTTCTTATGATGACTTGTTGTTACTAAAAATATTCCCTAAAAGTCTCGGAGGCATGGCCCTAGAATGGTATTATCAACTACCAACAAATTCTTTAAGGAACTTTGAAGAGACAATGGAAATGTTTGTTCACCAATTTAGTGCATACATAGAAAGACATGTCACCATTAAGGATTTATACAACTTGAAACAAGGGAAATATGAGAGTTTTGCAGAATTCCTAGCCAAATGGAGGTAACTTCTAGGAAAATTGCATTTTGCTTTACCTCATCGAGAAATGTTGGAAATATTCATTGGCAATTTACAAGAACAATTATCTTATGAACTTGCTACAGCTACAGTGACCTCTTTTGATCAAGCTATAGACTTAGCAAGAAGGGTAGAATATGCCCTTATCAGAAGAGGCCAATTTAAGAAAAAGGATGAAGATAAAACTTCCAAAAACCAATATAAGAATAAACAAGTAGTAGGTGATGGAGTCACTGATAGTAGAAATACCTCAAACATCAATACTACAGAAGCTATAAAGAAGTTTTTGTTGAAAATTCCTGATAAACCTCCAAGAGAATTTACAAAGTTAAATCAACCCTTAACCATGATTTTGCCTCAATTATTAGAACAAGGTTTAATACGGTTGCCAGAGATACGACAACCGGATACCACTACAACTGGATATAGGGCTGATCTACATTGTAATTTTCATCAAGTGGATGGACATTCAACTAATTCTTGTAAAAGATTGAAACATATGATACAAGATTTGATTGATAAAGGTAAAATGGAAGTACAACAATTTCCTGCAAACAATAATACTCAAAATAATACCCAAAAACAACCAACTCAAAATGCAAATCAAAACCTAGATATTTTTCAACATCCTTTACCCAAACATGGTAAAGAGGTTATAAATCAATTAGAACATCATAATGTTCCTCCTCCAACTTGATATGTAGGAACCATTAGTAAATTTTTACCACAACAAGATTTGCAAACCTCCTATGTACCTACTCTATCTGTAGTCACAACTAGACCAATACAATATTTTCAATCTTCATCTTCAGAAGATACAAAAGTGACACAAAAACATAGAAAGTGAGACAAAAGTGAAATAGACATCACCTCAAATAATTCTAAAGATGAGTCAGATCAAATTCTTCCCATCATAGATTTATTAGTTCCAGAAGAACCATTCCCTAGAAGAATGACCACTCGACCCTCATCTCAACAAATGCTTTCAAATGAACAAGCAGAAAATGCTAGACCTCATTTTGGTCATTTGCAAAACAATAATGTTGTAGGTACTATTGGAGCCATCACTAGACAACAAGCCCAAAATCAAAATTCTCAATCACAAACTCAAACTCAAAATGAGAAATCAACTCCATTTGTGTTAAAAGCACCTACAAAAGGAAATAATATATCAAATACACAACAAAAATCTCCTTATGACATTAATGAACAATTGGCAAATATCACAGCTAGAATTTCTCTTTTGGATATTCTAAGAACTTCATCTATCCATAGAGAGGAATTAATGAATACCTTAAGCAAAATGATGGTACCTCAAAATATAGAACCTGATGTTGTGGTAAATGTTGTGATTTCTCAAGGAACAAATTATATAGATTTTCAAGATAAGGATATTCCTCCTCAAAGCATGTATAGAGATAATCCTCTATACATCACAACATTAATTGGGGATGTAGGTGTCAAAAGAGTTTTAATTGATAATGGATCATCATTAAACATATGCACATATGAATTTTTCCAAAGATTTGGATTTAGAAATGAAGATTTAAAAAGAACTGAAATGATTATCAAAGCATTTAATGATGAAACTCAAGAAACATGTGGAGTATTGTCGATTCCATTGCAAGTTGGTCCAAGGATCTTAGATACGACCGTGTTTGTTGTACATTGCCCAACATCGTACAACATCCTTCTAGGTCGACCTTGGATCAACGCAATGAGAGTGGTACCCTCTACATTACATCAATGTGTTAAGTTTGAGTTTAAAAACCAACTAGTTACTATCCATGGTGATCCTAGACCATTTGACATGTGTGCTATGGTAGAACCAATAGGAGTCCCATTTTGTCCTGCTATATCTTCAACACACCCTAGTCCACCTTCATCATCTAAAACCACACCATATAAATCTACAACTAAAGAAGATAGTCCCTCTACTTCATATCCTACTTTGGATGAAGTATTACCGGATTTATCTTCAATACTCACAACTTCAGAACATAATAATTTTACCACTCAAGATTCCCTAGTGTTATCTCAATTACCGCCATCTCCCCAAATGATGGGCTTGCCACGAAAGTTGGGAAGTATCTATCATGTTGGGAGTTGTGCCTTTGTCTACGTAGGGTATGATTATGGTAAAATTAATATTGTGAGTGTCACAATTGATCAAAATGGTTTTGCTAAATGTTACTTTTCTAATGGATATATAAAATCAAAACAAATGATGTGTAACATGGGTTATAGAGGTAAAGGTTTAGGACCTCTTGAAAATGGAATACAAGAACCTTTAGAAGTTGAGGAATGGCCTGCTCGATGTGGTATTGGTTACATTCCTACAAAAACCCAACCATTCCCATTTGAGGATGATGATCAACTTGTAACATATCAAGAATATTTAGCACATCAAGAATTTTTCAAACCAAGTAGAAGGATATATTCTTGTAATATGTTATCAATAGCATACCCAGACATGATTGCTGAACCAGATGAATATTTGGAGGGAGATATATTTCATGATATTTCTCTTGATGAAGTTTTAAAGAATAAATTCTTCTTTGATGGGTCTATACCATGTATAGCCCATGTTGAAGCAACTACCCCTCAAGAAGAGTTAGCTAAGTTAACCTTAGAAGAATTACAAGAAATGGGTGTATCACCCACACCACCCAATTTTGAAAGAGACTTAAATATTGTGGTAGAAAATGTTTTACAAGTTAACATTGGAACAGAAGAAAACCCTCGCATGGTCAAAATTGGAGCAGAATTAAGTGAAGAAAGATAGAAAGAATATATTGCATTTCTCATAGAATATGCTGATGTTTTTGCTTGGACATATGTAGATATGCCAGGCCTAGATTCTTATGTGGTCATGCACCATCTAGTAGTGTGCCCTGATGCAAAACCTGTAAAGCAAAAACTTAGAAAAATGCATCCCAAAGTAGCACTGCTAGTTAAAAATGAGTTAGAAAAACTTTTGAATGTAGTTTTTATCCAAGCTATTGATTATGCTGATTGGATATCAAATGTTGTTCTAGTAGCAAAAAAAGAAGCCACTAAAATTAGGGTTTGTACTGATTTTAGAGACATTAATGTTGCATGCCCTAAGGATGACTTTCCTCTCCCTAATATGGATCAAATCATAGATTTTATAGTTGGGAGTGGGATGTTATCCCTCATGGATGGTTTTTTAGGATACAACCAAATCAGAATAGCTCCTGAAGACCAACCCAAAATAGCTTTCATTACACCTTGGGGAACATTTTGTTGGAAAGTAATGCCCTTTGGTTTAAAGAATGCAGGAGCAACATATCAAAGAGCTATGACATATATCTTTCATGATATGATGTATGATATTCTACATGATTATGTAGATGATATTATAGCTCATTCAGCTAAGGAAGAAGAGCATATTAATGATTTAAGAAAAGTGTTTGATAGATTAAGAGAATATATGATTCGCTTAAATCTAGAAAAATGTGTATTTGGAGTTAAATCAGGAAAATTGTTAGGGGTTATTGTTTCTATGCATGGTATAGAAATAGATCCCCTTAAAATTAAGGCTATCCTTGATATGCCACCACCTAAAAACATATCAAAATTAAGAAGTTTACAAGGTAAATTACAGTCTATCCATCACTTCATTGATAAGTTGGTAGATAAAACATGACCTTTTCTTAAGTTACTTAAGAAAAACATTCCATTTCAATGGGATGATGAATGTCAAGAAGCCTTTGAAAATCTTAAATAATATCTTCTTAATCCTCTAGTGCTTGTTCCTCCTAGACCGGATTGTCCTTTTATTTTGTATATTTCTGCTTCTAAACTTGCACTTGGAGCAATGTTGGCTCAAATTGATGATGATAAGAAAGAACGAGCCACATATTATATAAGTAGAACATTAATAAACTATGAAACCCATTATACTCCATTAGAAAAGCTTTGTTTGGTAGTTGTGTTTTCTACGCAAAAATTGCGTCATTATATGCTCAGTCAAAAACATTTGTTATTGCTAAGTCTGATCCATTAAGGTACTTGATGAGTAGACCTTACTTGTCAAGATGCACAACTAAGTGGGTTCTTGCTCTGAGTGAGTTTGAACTCACATTTATTGATCAAAAATCTATTAAAGGCCAAGTTATAGCTGATCAATTAGTTGTTGCACCTCTAGAATCTACTCATCCTATAACCATAGAATTTCTTGATGAGTGTCTTAACTTAGAAGAGGATCTTTCTGAATCTTGGTCTTTGTATTTTGATGGAGCTAGATGCATGAGTGGTGTAGGTGCAGGTATTATATTAATATCTCCACAAAAGCACCTTATTCCTTTATCATTTAAACTTCAATTTGCTTGTACTAATAATACTGTAGAGTATGAGGCTCTAATCCTTGGGTTACGAGCCACTTTAGCCTTAAAAATTAAAATTTTATTAGTCTTTGGAGATTCTCAGCTTGTGATAAATCAAATTAATGAATTTTATCAGACATGAGATGAGAAAATCCATCCTTATAAAGAGTATGTTCTTAAGCTTATTTCATTATTTGAGAAAGTAACTTTAGAAGCCATCCCTCGCACTAGCAACCGTGTTATTGATGCCATGGTTACAGTTACCTCTTTATTACCTTTGGAGTTGGATGATGAATATGCTACTATCATTATTCATCAACTCCAAGAACCAACTTCCTCTAAGTCATGTCTAGAGCCATTATATGTGTAAGTTTTATTAATAAAACCCCAAAACTTGGGAATAATATCTTTAATTTTCTCCAAAAAGCCCCGGGGGAAAAAGGATTATTGGTAATACCCTATACAAAATATCTTTTGAAGGTATCCTATTAAGATGTCTCAATCTAGAAGAGTCTAAGAAAGCCTTAAGTGAAGCCCATGATGGATCCTGTGGAGGACACTTTAGTGGAAGTGCCATTGCTAAGAAACTCCTTCGAATGGGATATTTTTGGCCTTCCATGGAAAAGGATGCTAATGATTATGTGCATCATTGTGACAAGTGTCAAAGACATGCAGACCTTGTTCATGCTCCTGCTCAGGAACTCCAAGCTATATCTTCTCCTTGGCCCTTCTCTAAATGGGGTTTAGACATTATTGGTAAAATTAATCCTATTTCTTCTGATGGTCATAAATTTATCATAACAACAATAGAGTATTTTACAAAATGGGTAGAAGCTATGCCATTAGCTTCTTGCACAGGAGTTCAAGTGTCTAAATTCATCTTTAATCAAATCATATGTAGATTTGGAATTCCATCAACTCTCATCTCTGATAATGGAACATGCTTTAAGAACAAAGATATTAAGAAATTATGTCAAAAATATAAAATTCAACATCGATGGTCTACTCCTTATTATCCACAAGGAAATGGCCAAGTTGAAGCTTCTAATAAAACCTTGATCAAAATCCTAAAAATATTGGTTAATAAATCAGGTCGTGATTGGCATATGCAATTATATCCTACCTTGTGGGCTTATCGAACTAGTGTTCGTACTCCTACAGGTGCCTCACCTTTTGTCTTGGTCTATGGTGCTGAAGCAGTTTTTCCATTTGAGTTAGAAGTTCCTTCTCTAGCTCTCCTACTTCAAGATGCTGAAGTAGGGGATGAATATCGTGTTGGTAGACTAAGTCAGTTGGAGCTTCTAGATGAGAAGCGTATTCATGCTCTAGAGCATCTTCGCTCTTACCAAGACAAACTCAAAAGATCATATGCCAAGAAAGTTCATAGTCGATATTTTGAAATTGGTGATTTAGTACTTAAAGAAAATAAAAAAAATACTAATGCTAGAAAATATTTAAAAGGTAAATTTCAACCTAATTGGCTTGGACCATTTGTCATCACTGCTAAATTTGGATCAGGTGCATATCGCTTGGCTACCTTGGAGGGAAAATATCTTAAGGAGCCAATGAATATCATGCATCTCAAAAGATATTATGCATAAAGCAAAAATTCCATTTCTGTATATATTTGTAAATAACTTCTTCATCATTCAATTTGCAATTATCATATTATCAAAACAACCAAAAAAATCAAAAAACATGAAAATTTCCAAAAATATTTCAAATTGTTAAGCTCTCATTCTTTGCATCAGTGTGTGTTGTTTTCCAAAATTCAAGTTATATTTTATTTTATTTTAGATAAACTCAAAAGTTATCTTGAACCACGCACTTAATTTACATATTTAATAAATTTTGATTTTGTCACTTTGATTATAAATCTCTCTTGTATTAAAAAGCACTATTACTTCACTAAATAAAATTTTGAGTTTTGGGAAATGATCTTGCTACTTCTTGAACCAAGAACACATTCTCACATCTTAAAAATGATTTGTTGCAAATTCGAAAAGGATACTACATAGTAGTCTTAGTTCCTTAAGCGAAAAGTTTCCCTTGCTATCCTATTATGCGCATGGTCTAGAATACCGAGAATTGGCAAAAGGACAAGCTCCCCCTACCCGAATAAAATCCCTTGCTCTACGTCTAATCTGAGCAAGTATCCCAAAAAAGAAAAAGAAAAAGAAAAAGAAAAAAAAGAAAAAGAAAGAAAAAGAGAAAGAGAAAGGAAAGAAAAAGCAATAAAATCCCCTTGTTAAAAAATGGACAAGAATCCCTACTCCAAAAATCAAAAGAAAAGAAGGGGGTAATGAGCTTGAATCCCTGGAATTCCTCAGTTATTCGAAAGCCATGAGGTGAGCCCCATAACTCGTGGTTTGTGCCCAACCCGCTTGGCCTTGGGTAAGCCTTTCGCGTGGTGATATGTCTGTCACATTAGCGACCTTATTTTGTATAGACCAATGTCCGCTTGTGGATTAGCTAGCTTTTGGTAACTTGACTTACATAGTAGTTTGGTACAATGGCATGCACAAAATCATGGTTAATGAACATTTCACTTGCACACACATTGGTTCATATAAGTTGGCTTGTATCACTACCTCACTCAAAATCGGTAAATCAATTTCACAAGCACACACATTTGATCCTTGAGATATTTTGTATCATTATGACAAATCAAGATGGATAATGAACTCACACGTCACACACTGGTTCTTGATAAATTTGACTTTGTCTTAGAAATAAGTTAAAATATTTCTTTGAAATTTGTTGGACAACATTAGTTTATCATTATTACATAGATATTTCAAAATTTTCAAAATCTTCAAAAATAACTTATTCCAAAAGAACTTGCATGTCCAAAATCATTTATCATGCATTGCATTTTGACTTCGCGATGATGGTATAATTCCTAGTAATTATTTTTCTCAAAATTTCACACTAGGAATTCTATGCCTAGCGCAAGTCATCTTTCTCAATTTTTAGGTCTAAATCATTTCATATTTCTCAATATTCTTAAACATGTGGTACGATGATTTGCTTCGTTGGTCACGAATTTGCCACAGGAAAGGATTTTCTATGTCTATGCACCCTAGACCCGGCCAACATTGAAAGGCCGGGAGAAAGAAATGTCTCCCAGACCAATCTCTAGAGTGGGCTGGTTCCCTTACTAAATCTAAGCTTGGTTTTAGACTAGAGTTGCAGGAAAGAAATGGGAAATATGCAGAAAGGAATGGGAAATTACTGAAAGAGACGGGAAATATAGCCGTAGGCCAAATTTGTATGATCAGGAAAAGAAACTCAGCAAGATGGAACCTCAAGTGTATAAACAACATGTAATAATAGAAAACAACATAATTCACTTACGACCTTATGCAGACAACCTCCAGAATTGCACTCCAGAACTCACTTCCTCACTAGCAATATTTAAATTCAGATGCAGAATTTAAATCTAACAGCAGATCAGAAAGACAAGCATAACTGAGAAATACATGAAATAGAAGGAAATCACACAGAAAGACGCTTGCAAAATTAGAAGCCAAATATCTTTCATTCATGCAAATAACTTGAAAGCTTTCATGCAAAATGTCTCTCAAACTCCCGATATCTCTTTCTGAGATCTACATTGGTTTATATAGAAGTATCGCTTCTTTACAATCATTAAAAACTTGCGACGGACCTCCTCGAGATCTACAAATTGTGCAACGAAAACAAGGAAATGATCCCCTTAATCCCAGCCTTGGAGAAACCAAAAATTCAATGCAATAAGGAGTCGGTCGTCTTCATTAAATGGTCGTTCTCGCAACATGTTTAGACCGTTAGAAAAATTGCGAATAGCCGCTTTGAATAATGGCGCATCTTTAATTCTGATGGCTTGGACACGTTCTTCTACCTTGACCGCATCGAAAAGCAGCAAAACATTCAATTCTGGAGTGCTTTTAATCATTGGAAATCGTAAAAACCTCATCGGGCCGTTTGAACCACTTTCTGGCGTGAAACTGTAACAGGTCGCGAAAACATGACATGTCGCGAAATCACGACGTATTTTTGCTCCGTACACTTCTGTCGCCTTGGAACCACGAAAACGCACCATGTCGCGAAATTGCTACAGGTTCGGCTCCTTTGTCTCCTTCGTAACCGTAACTCGTGAAAACGCGACGCGTCGCGAAAATGCGACGTTCCGTACCATTATTCTCCTTTTATGCTCTGTTGCCGCGAAAATGTGACAAGGCGCGATTTCGCTACATTCTTCATCTCTCTGTTCTCTTCGCTGCATCGAATCGTGAAAACATGACACTGCACGATTTCGCTACACTATCTTCCCACTGCTTAGTCTTTGCTTTTATGTCGCGAAAATCCAACATGTCACGATTTCACTACAATTTTCATGCATTCTGTACGGTCCTTCTCTAGCCCGTGAAAACGCGACATTCTTTGCCTCAAGTGATTCTTCAATCTCCATCATGTCGCAAAATCGTGACAGATTCTGTCTCCTTGGACTTTGCTGCTTTTGAACCACGAAAATTCGTCATGTCACGAAATCGCGACGTTCCGTACAACCTGGCTACCTCCTTGCTTCCTCTCCGCGAAAACGCGACGCGTCGCGAAATCGCTACCATTTTCTGCACTAAGTCCTTCTTGCCCCATGTGTCGCGAAATCGCGACAAGTCTATGTTGTTAGGCTTTATCTTCACAAATGTCGTGAAATCGCTACATGTTTTATGCCTTAAGTCTTTTGTTACAACTGCGCCGCGACCACGCAACACGTCGCAATTTCACTACGTCTTTCACCTTTTGAACCACGTTCAATATTCTGTCGAGATATCACTACGAAGTTTGTTGCCATCACCCTCTGCTGAGTTGTCGCGATTTCGCGACATTTTCTAACATTATGCTCCCTGGCCATCGCAAGTCACGAAAACGCGACATGTTGCGATTTCGCGACAATTTTTCCGCGCTGCCTCCGTTGACCACTTTGACAACGAAAATCTAACACGTCGCAATATCACGATGGTTTTACCCCTTGCTGCCGTTGACTGCGTTGACAACGATTTTTTGACACGTCGCGATATCGCGACAACTTTGCGTTTGATTTCTCTCTCCTCAACCGACCCGTGATAACGCGACATGTCACAATATCACGACGATTTTCAACTTTGGCTCTCCATGCTATTTTTTGTCACGATTTCGCGACATTCTTCGGACTTAGCTTGTTTTTTTGTATCAAAACCTGTATAGAAGTGAGAATTTCAACATCTTATGCATGAATAATCAACAATCAACACAATGTGGCAAAAATGCCAACATTCTTGGCGGCTCACGGGGTATACAGTTTTGCTGTATGCACGAATCCCAGGCCTGAATCCATTGGGCAACAGAGTCAAGAAACAGAGAACAGAAAGCTGGCTGATGGGGTACATCTCGGCGGACTGCTGCAACAACTCTTGCTGAATGACTGAAACTTCAAGGAATCTGTATTGAACTTAGCTGACCAGGTGCTGTAAAAGAATCTCCATGAAAGCACCAGGGATTGCAAAATGGAAATGCATGAAATAAGTGGAGTGAGGACTATGGAATGAAAAGTGTAAATGATGGAGTGGCGGGAGTGGAGGGAGTGAAGCGGTAGATACAGTAATAGAGTGCTTCTGTTACCAGCTGCTATGAAAGGGAAATGGAGGTGAATGGAATAAACAAAATGATGACCAGCAAATGGGTAGGCTATGGGCTAGGAATGGAATGGGGAAATGAACTATGGATAAGTGCTTAAAACAACAATGTAGTTAGAAGAAAAGGAAAAGAAGAACCGAGAATATTAGAAAAGGAAAAGAAACAACAGCAGTGGCTTGAATATTTGCAGAAGAAAAAGGAGTAGGAGAAGAAGGGAATAAAGAAGGGAAGGGAAGAAATAGATAGGAAGGAAGAAATGAAGAGGAAGCCACTAACTAGTGGGAAAGAAGAAAGAAAAAGGAAAGAAATACGTACCTGCGGGCTCACATGCAAAAAGAGCCAAAGTTGACAAAGGAAAACAATACTTTCATTTTTTTTTGTTTTGCTATATACAAAAGTTTGTGACATGATTGGCATGCCGCTACCACAAACTCAGTCTCAGGGAGTTATCCGATAAATCTGCAGTGTCCCGACTAGATCTGATCATACTTGAGTCGGTCCTTGAAATTGGGCTGGCCTCTTCCTGAAGTTCTCCATGTTGCAGACATGGGCAAGTTATCCTGCATGCCAGTACCCACACAATTGACAAATAATGTAGCAAAGAAATTTACCACATGACGGACTCTTGTAGGTACCAGTTGTAGTAATGACTGAAGCCAATACCACCATCTTGAAGAGTTCCCTGATTGTGGACTGAGAACGGGTTCTTCCAACTCCCGGATCCGATCACAAAAATTGTCCAGCGACAGTCCTTTCTTTAGGATCTCTTCAGACTCTTCCTCTTGATCCGGCATGCTCAATAGGTTTCGGCTAAATACTTGCATGTTGTGCACAGTGCCCTCTTGGTGCTCAGGTCCTGGAACTTGAATCTGTTCCTCTCCTTGGCCCATCTCCTGATAGAAATTGCAAGCAACCATATGGTTCATTGCTGGGAAAGTACTTGCATGTTCCCATCATTGGCTTTGGATGAAATCTAGCTCTTGAGCTCCACATAGCTGCATCTCAGGTCTCTGCACAGTATGTGGGATCTGCCATGATGAATACTGTGTTGGATAAATAGGAACAACAACTACCGGATAAGGTGATGGAGTTTCTTCCCACGATAATTTTCCTGATAGGAGCAAAAGTTGTTCCGCTCGCACTGCTTCCTCAAAGATTTGAGGGAACCTTCGTTCACCTGATTGCAGCAAGAGGAGGCCTATGTCTAAATGGAAAGCTCGAACATAGAAGAGGTGGGCTTGGGTGGGTGTCGGTCGGATCTTCTCTGGAATTCTCTTCCAGCTTCTCAAGAATCGGACATTGAAGTCTGTGATGCTCTCTAGAGGTGCTCTTGTGATGTACATTAAAAATTGAAAGGGATCCTGAGAGCCGTTAAAGGGATCTTCATCAAATCTTCTGATTAGTGCTCCTGCTAAGTCATCCCATGAGCTGATGCTTTGACGCCTGAGCAGTCTGTACCATTGTAACGCTCTTCCTTGCAAAGACAGAACCAAGAGTATGATCATGACATCTTCGTGAACTATATCATGGATGATTGACAAAGCAGCAACATCTTCAACATGCTCTAGAGCCATGCCCTCGGTGCCATCATATTTTGTTAGAGCTTTCAGGGCACCTTTGGGAATCTCATGTCGAATTTGGAGATTCAGAGGGCCAGGATCATCCCATCTAGGACAAACCCTCACCATTATAGCAGTGGTCTGCGAGATCATGGATATCGCCATTAAGTCAGAGTCGCCAAGTAAACATTCTTTTCTCCGCTTGTAAGGTCAAGGCTGCTCACCAAACCTTGATTCCTCCGGGGTATCTTCTTTTAGCTTTAAAAAGGCAGGCATCCACGATCAAGAAATTTGGATCTTCAACTCAGCAAAGTCGCCAGATGAACTTACAAATCTTCGCTATGAGGTCAAGACAGCTCATCCAAATCTTGATACCTCCGGGTATTAAACAATGAAACTTACAATCTCACCGATTATGGATCTTTTGAGACAAAAAAAGTTTGTCCCACCAAGCATGCCAAAAACTATTGGTCATGAATCTGCCACAGGAAAGGATTTTCTATGTCTATGCACCCTAGACCCGGCCAACATTGAAAGGCTGGGAGAAAGAAATGTCTCCCAGACCAATCTCTAGAGTGGGCTGGTTCCCTTACTAAATCTAAGCTTGGTTTTAGACTAGAGTTGCAGGAAAGAAATGGGAAATATGCAGAAAGGAATGGGAAATTACTGAAAGAGACGAGAAATATAGCCAGAGGCCAAATTTGTATGATCAAGAAAAGAAACTCAGCAAGATGGAACCTCAAGTGTATAAACAACATGTAATAATAGAAAACAGCATAATTCACTTACGACCTTACGCAGACAACCTCCAGAATTGCACTCCAGAACTCACTTCCTCACTAGCAATATTTAAATTCAGATGCAGAATTTAAATCTAACAGCAGATCAGAAAGACAAACATAACTGAGAAATACATGAAATAGAAGGAAATCACACAGAAAGACGCTTGCAAACTTAGAAGCCAAATATCTTTCATTCATGTAAATAACTTGAAAGATTTCATGCAAAATGTCTCTCAAACTCCCGATATCTCTTTCTGAGATCTACATTGGTTTATATAGAAGTCTTGCTTCTTTACAATCATTAAAAACTTGAAATGGACCTCCTCGAGATCTACAAATTGTGCAACAAAAACAAGGAAATGATCCCCTTAATCCCAGCCTCGGAGAAACCAGAAATTCAATGCAATAAGGAGTCGGTCGTCTTCATTAAATGGTCGTTCTTGAAACATGCTTGGACCGTTAGAAAAATCACGAACAACCGCTTTGAATAATGGTGCATCTTTAATTCTGATGGCTTGGACACGTTCTTCTACCTTGATCGCATCGAAAAGCAGCAAAACATTCAATTTTGGAGTGCTTTTAATCATTGGAAATCGCAAAAACCTCATTGGGCTGTTTGAACCACTTTCGGTTGGAAATCGCAAAAACCTCATTGGGCCATTTGAACCGCTTTTTGGCGCGAAACTGTAACAGGTCGCGAAAACACGACATGTCACAAAATCGCGACGTATTTTTGCTCCATACACTTCTGTCGCCTTGGAACCATGAAAATGCACCATGTCGCGAAATCGCTACAGGTTCGGCTCCTTTGTCTCCTTTGCAACCGTAACTTGCAAAAACGCGACGCGTCGCGAAATCGCGACGTTCCGTACCATTATGCTCCTTTTCTGCTTTGTTGCCGCGAAAATGTGACAAGGCACAATTTCGCTACATTCTTCATCTCTCGGTTCTCTTCGCTGCATCGAATCGCGAAAACATGACACTGTGCGATTTCGCTACACTATCTTCCCACTGCTCAGTCTATGCTTTTATGTCGCGAAAATCCAACATGTCGCGATTTTGCTACAATTTTCATGCATTCTGTACGGTTCTTCTCTAGCCCATGAAAACGTGACATTCTTTGCCTCAATTGATTCTTCAATCTCCATCATGTCGCAAAATCGTGACAGATTCTGTCTCCTTGGACTTTGCTGCTTTTGAACCACGAAAATTTGGCATGTCGTGAAATCACGACGTTCCGTACAACCTGGCTACCTCCTTGCTTCCTCTCCGTGAAAACGCGACGCGTCGCGAAATCACTACCATTTTTTGCACTAAGTCCTTCTTGCCCCATGTGTTGCGAAATCGCGACAAGTCTATGTTGTTAGGCTTTATCTTCACAAATGTCGCGAAATCGCGACATCAACTTCTTTCTTGCCCTCATCTCTAAAAATGGTGCGAAATCGCTACATGTTTTATGCCTTAAGTCTTTTGTTACAACTGCGCCGCGACCACGCAACACGTCGCGATTTCACTACGTCTTTCGCCTTTTGAACCGCGTTCAATATTTTGTCGCGATATCGCTACGAAGTTTGTTGCCATCACCCTCTACTGAGTTATGTCGCGATTTCGCGATTTTTTCTAACATTATGCTCCCTGGCCATCGCAAGTCGCGAAAACGTGACATGTCGCGATTTCGCGACAATTTTGTCGCGCTGCCTCCGTTGACCACTTTGACCGCAAAAATCTAACACGTCGCGATATCGCGACGGTTTTACCCTCAGCTGCCGTTGACTGCGTTGACCGAGATTTTCCGACACGTCGCGATATCGCGACAACTTTGTGTTTGATTTCTCTCTCCTCAACCGACCCGCGATAACGCGACATGTCGCGATATCGCGACGGTTTTCAACTTTGGCTCTCCATGCTATTTTTTGTCGCGATTTCGCGACAGTCTTCGGACTTAGCTTGTTTTTTGCATCAAAACCTGTATAGAAGTGAGAATTTCAACATCTTATGCATGAATAATCAACAATCAACACAATGTGGCAAAAATGCCAACAGCTTCATATCAATTTGTATTTTAAGAACAAACAATTTCATATTATCATGCATTGCATTTTTGACTTCGCGATGATGGTATAATTCCTAGTAACTATTGTCCTCAAAATTTTCACACTAGGAATTCTATGCCTAGCGCAAGTCATCCTTCCCAAATTTTCATGCTTAAATCATATTATTTTCACATAACAATAATTTTTATCAAAATATTTCTTAAGAATCAATTTTTTTCAGAAACAAAAATCAAACATCTTCTTTAATTATCATAAGCCTCAAGATCACTCTTAGCCCCACAAAAACATTTCCATTATTAGCAATACAAAATTCCTCACAACAGGATTCGCTTCATTAGCTAGCGAGCATTTGATCTCCACCAATAGTCATATAACAACACAACATCCTTTGAGGTTCGTTGCTAATTCATTAATTCTATCATTACACAAAAATATCATTTTCAAACAAATATACCTTACCCAACATCAAACCATTTTTCTTTTATGTTAAGCAATGATCAAACTATTTAAACCAAAAAGCATGATTATAAGAAATTTAAACATCATAAAACAAATACAATAAAAAATAATTGAATCATTCAAAGTCACATAAAACAAGAAGATCAATATATATATATATAAATGTATATCAAAGTCTATATACAAAATAGAGTCGATTGACGTGCCACAATCTCCAACATCGGCATACTCAGTCACCAAAAGTATATAACAAAAATAAACTCCACATAAATCAACCCCTACCTCCTAGAAGCCCTAGATATCTAGGCATCATCATCTCCACCAGGGGGTCGTGGTGCTCGAAACTCTCCTACTCCCATAGTAGTAGTCCGGGTAGTTGAGTGAGATCTCGAGCGACTCGAAGTAATCAAAGGCTCGTACTTCGTAGGAAGTGGATGTCTCTGCTCCGCAGGGACTGTTGTAAAGTATAACACTTGATAGAAAGTGGCTTTCCTAGCAGCCCGAACTAGCTCATCCCATGAGCTGCTCCTCCCATATTGAGTCATCTGTGAAGATAAAAGAGCAAGAGTTCCAGGTCCCTGCTCTGCCTGTGCTCTAGCTTGTGCTAACTTTACCTCTAGAGACTCAATATTAGTATTTTGAGAGGCATTCTCCTTCCTAAGGCTAGAAACCTTCACCCGTAGAGCCGCCACCTCGCTGCTCTCCCCCTCCCCATAATCCTATTACCCTTCTTGAGCGAGTCAGGTCTCCCATCATGCCGAGGAGATGATCTCCTCTCCTCCCTATTACCTTGATATCTCTCCCCTATCCTAGCAGCCCTCCATGACCTAGATGTCCTCAGTCGAATCTGATGTCCACAACTAGTACGAGGTTCCTCTCTCCTAGAGAATACATGTGTTTTCAACTACTGTTGTTGGTTGGTTGTACATCGCTATCTAAAAACCTGCTCAACTGCTTACTGCACTGCACTCCTCAATGTAGTCAACCAAGTAGGGCAAATGTAGGTGTACCACTATCAATACCTATTTGTAACCCCAACATCATCCCCCTCTGCTATGGGTAATACCTCATCATTTGGTTTAGGGTCCAAAAACTTCACCATGTTGGGAGCACCGCTAAAAGTAGTGTGATCCTGAGTCACCCTAGAATGAGTGACATTCCTATACTATGGAATGTCCTACTACAACCTAAACTGGCACATCACTTGATCCACACGGTGTAGCTCCAGCTCCCCCTAGTCCATTTGTAGCCAAATGACTTGCCTTATGCAAGCCAACTCAAATGCATCCTCTCCCCACCCTGGTATCTCCCTCTAGGGCCTCCACTGATGTCCTCAACCAATAACTCATGAAAGAGTCACCTCGCTACATCAAGGCTAATTCGTCCCTAGCATATTCTCTGTACAGGCCAGTAGAATATACTTGGTATGTCCTCCTCCACCCTAGGTTGGCCATATCCCGCTCGAGTCCAAGGAAGCTCTACAGATCACCTGATAGCTATGTGCTTCCAATACCATACCTGTAGGAAGGATGTGAGCACCAGTCCCTTACCCTCCTTATATACCACTTGATATAGAAATATGTAAAACCTATAGAGAATGAACGGGCCCAGGCAAACCATACACTCTGGTCTCGCATGTCACATATCACCTCTACTAATTTCCATGGAAGGTGGCATCCACTAAGGTCACAAAATACAAGGCCTCCCACTACGTCACTCAATAGAACTATCAAATGTGAAACCCCATCTGTCTCCCCAAGCTTATTAATGTTGTCCCCACCCTTCTTCATACGAAGCTGGGGTCTCTTGTCAGTATCCTCAATTCTTGACCTTTATTGCCAGACGCAGATATAAACATGCCCCTCAATGGCACCCTGAGGATCCTCCAAACATCCTCCAAAGTAGGGGCCATCTCCCTTGTCAATAGTTGAAAACATGATGACTCCGAATACGACCTATATGCTAAGGCTATGAGCAATCTGAGGTCAACTGGAATTTGTGGCATTTTTGCCACATGTCTGAGTCCATCTACCTCTAGACAAGTTCTCTCATCGGTTGAGAGAGCACCTAAATTTATCGAGATATTAGCATATCTCCACTCCCGGTTCTTCAGTTCTGGTATCTGTTAATAAAACAAAGTAGCAAAAAAATTAAATCAGTCAATCGAATAAAAATGTGTAAAATTGTATCAAAATGTTCAATATTGTATCGATTTTGGCGATATCGAACGCTCTAATATCACCGAAATCAGTCCGATATTGATCTAAATTGAATCGATTTTGATGATATCATAAAATCCGATATTGTAAAATTATTACGATCTTGCAAGATCATTACGATATTGTTGTTAGGGTCGTGCGACGGCAACCATGTCCTAAAAATCTAAATTTAAATCAAATTAAAGCAAAAAAACATGAAATTTCTAAGCTAAATGAGTGAAAAACACTTACCCTGATAGCTCCAGACCCAGACCTTGCTCTAACCAAATCCGTGTGATGGGAAACTTCTGCCATAGTTTTCTCCAGAGCTTCCAAATAGCAAATGGGAAATAACAAATGAATTAAGTTTTAATTCTATTTTTCTATTTTTATTCATTTTACCCTTAATGAAGAAAATTTTGAGTTTTTCTCCAAACGAAGGATTTGGCGTAAAAAATCGAAGGGGTATCGCACTTAAAGCAACTTGCAATAAAAACTTCAAATTTTAATTTTTTTTTAATAAATTTTGGCTTTCTCGTAAAGTGTGTTGTTCTTTTCTTTAAAACATTTTTTCAAAAATGAGCTAAAGAGGGGGTAAAATGTAACACCCTAAAATTGACCATAATAATTTACATTAAGTCAAAAACTTGCAAAAAAAAATTGACTTGCTGCCTCAATTTTCATGCCCTCCTGGCGAGATCGGGCCTAAGCTAGACAAGATTGTATGTACGATCTCTAATAGACATTTCAAGTATGATATCATACGTACGATCTCATCCAAAAGCAAAAAACACCTAGTTAAGCAAAACGACAAACAAGTTACAACAATTTTTACCTTTACCTGTCCAAATATGCGGCAATTACGGGATCGGATCCGCAAATCAATCTCAGCTTGGAAGAAGTTATAACTCATTTTATTTTTATTTTTAGTCCAATTTCACTAGCTTGACCAACATATTTAATCAGGCATTCCCTACCCCTAAATCTCCCCTAACTCATTGATCAATTTTTGCATTTTAGTCACTTAGATTTTTGCATTTTACTGTATTTTTGTAGGATCAGAAGTACAATCGTGGGCATGCAAGGTTACAATTCGTGATCATAGTTACGATCTCATCTTGATAGCATCTGATTTGGGTTTGTGAGTACGATATTTTCGACAGACTAATTGGGGTAGCTACAAGCGTCTGGTTTGCATTTCTCGGTCTCTGATCTGCATGTTTATCATTCCATTTATCATTCTCCATTGCATATAGTATAAAATTCCATTATTATCATTCTCGGTGTTCACCATTTTGCATATCATAGCTCACATTCGTATCATTTCCTTTTAATATAGCATTTTAATCAACTTTAGATGATTTAATCTTTGTCTAAACAAGACCTATAGCATATCACAAGTTGTTTTTGCACTGTATTTATGAAATTACAGGTTTCTGCTATGGTCGGATCTATTGATTGTTGATTGATTGATATGATCTCTGATCAATGGGTATGATCACGAATCATACATACGATCTTGACCCTCCAGCATCCGATAATGTTTGCAACAAGTAAACATAATCTACATCAGATTTTCGAACCAAGTAAGATCAAATTCCTCCAAAATTAAGCATTTGCATTAGATTATCTACTATTGGTTACTGTCTATTGTATTCATTGAAATTGAATTGCATTTAGTCATAGAATTAGTTGCATTGGACAAAACTAGGTGATTGCAAGCAAGTATAAAAAGAACACATCAAAACAACCTCCCAACCCTAGGCGTGGAAACTGCCAAGAAATGTTTGTTGGCGAAACCTAAACAATTCATCGAAAAATCACCAAATAAGGCACAATATCAAGTGTTTTTCTCTGAGGTGTAAACCTACCATTATCCCATTCCCCTTCGAGGTGTGGATCCATTAGCCCGAAGGAAAGGAGTGCGAGAATTTTAGAGCTATAGGGGGATTGGCCGAGGATAGAGATATGCTTACTTTTATTCTTGCGAGGAGACGTTGTTCTTCGTTGAGGGGTAAAGACATTCTGGCTTAGAACCCTGATCCCAAGGTAACCTAATCTATAGCCTATGGTTATCAGGTTCTTGATAAGCAAAAGTTTGGGAGTCTCGTTGTTAGATGGTGGAAAAAGGTGTGGAACAGATTTGCTTGGCCAAAATGTAACTTCTTTCTCTGGTTGGTAGCTCGTAATAAATACCTCACTTGGGATAACATGAGGAAGAGAGGATTTCAAGGTCCCTCTTTTTGTGTCCTTTGCAGTAAGAATGAGGATGACTCTTCTCATTTATTTTTCCAATGCTCCCTTGCTAGAGACATTTGGCACCGTTGGTGGAGTGCTTGGAACCATCCTTGTTTTCATGTGCTCTCCCTGGTGGAGTTTTGGAGTAGTCTGGGCAGACCTCCGGCCAAGGCCCCCTTCCTCTAAGTGGCTTGGAATTTGGGCCCTTGTATCATTTGGTATATTTGGCTCGAATGGAATAGTTGCATCTTTCAGGGTAGTCATTTGGTTATTCAACAGATATGGCAAAGGATCCTATGTATGGTTCAGGAAACTATCCATAGCAAATGTGATGTGGACCCTCTTTTGAACTCTAGGGAGGAGAAGGTACTATAGGCCCTTGGTCTCTTTAGGGTTGGTGCAAACTCTTCTATCCCTAGTAGGGTTCCTTAGCTCAACAAGAAGGTTAGGAGAGATGGTAGGTGGAGGTTGCCCCCTAGAGGAGTTTTAAAAATTTAATACTGATGGGTCGTCCAGGGGCAATCCTAGACATGCTGGAATTTGCGGTGTTGGGAGATATTCTACTAGCGTGGTCAGTTTTTTATTTTCCATTTATAAAGGTGTTCACTCCAACAATTTTATGGAAGCTCTTGTGATTCTTGAGGCCTTGCATAGGGGGTTTTCTCTTGGTTGGCGCAGGATTATCTGCAAGTCCGACTCTCAAATTTTGGTTAATCTTTTAAACAAAAGGGTGGAGGATGTTAATTGGAAGTTGGCCTCTGTGGTCATTCAAATTATTAGAATGAGTGAATGAGTGAAGAGTTCAAATTTTTATCCTTTGTGCACATTTCAAAGGAATGGAATGGGGTTGCTGATTACCTAGCCAAAAGGGCTTTTGAGCTGTTGGATCCTTGAATTATTGATAACTAGGAGAGTCCCCCATCTGGAAACTCTCAACGCCTCTGAGAGTTGATCCACAAGGATGTTCAGACTTAATGTGGTTTGTTCTTGTTGTCTTCTTCAGGTTTTGATATTGTCTGGTGGTTTTTGCCTATTTTGTTGCTTATTTCAGTCCTGGTTGAGAGCTCAGTTGTACTCTGTAATCCATACTTTTATCAATAAATTTTTACCCCTTTATTTAAAAAAAATCACATTAATGTTATAAAATAAAACAAATATTACCAATGCAA
Source organism: Wollemia nobilis (assembly GCA_028583015.1). NCBI lineage: Eukaryota > Viridiplantae > Streptophyta > Pinopsida > Araucariales > Araucariaceae > Wollemia > Wollemia nobilis. The sequence continues at coordinate 17,107,000 of JAQPPZ010015100.1, forward strand.
ACCGTTAAAGTAAATCTTAATCATTATTTTATTCACGCAAGCAACATTGTTTTTATCATCTTTAGCTAAAGATACTACTTCTTATAATCATAGAAAAGATAATTTAACTTTAAAAAGAACTAACATTAAAGGATTTTGTTATAAATAACTGATAACTAAAGAGATTTTGAAGGTTATGTTCTATATCTAAAATGATAAAGTAAATAAAAAGGTAAACAAAAATATTTTTTTTCGGTTATATAGGAGACTTGGTCACAATCACACTAGTTTTAGTAATTGACAAGTGCAAGTTCAAACCACAAGGGCTGCTTCCACCAAATCTATTCCACTTCGATATTGTTGACTTGGCGTGAGGGGACCACCGGTTGCTCGGGATTCATAACGTCATCGCTAGTCCGACGCACACTCAAAGGATTTAGATCATACTACTACCTTTGCAAATAGGCTACCCTCGAGGTTTGAACCTGGGTGTCTTCTTGGTAAATACTTGGCCAGACAAGCACTTACCAATCCATCTAGCCTTTGAGGACAAATAAAAATATAATATGATGTTCAACCTACATAATTTTAAAAGTAAGCAAAATAACTGTCCAATCAACCTTTAAAAGTAAGTAAAATAATTGTCCAAAGATTATATATATATATATATATATATATATAAACTTTCTAAGAATGCATATAATATGTTTCATATATAATATGTTTCATATTTATTAATAGTAGGTGAAGTATCCTATTTGGAAAATCGAATACTACCATTATTTTTCTTGCTTATATATATATAAACTTTCTAAGAATACATATAATATGTTTCTATCTTTATTAATAGTAGGTGAAGTATCCTATTTAGAAAATAGAATGCTACCATTATTTTTCTTGCTTATGCTCAAGTTTTCTTGTTTTTACCCATTTCACACATTTAAAATAATGTTAGGAGTATTTCTCTTTTAAGGTATCAATCTCGAGTTAGGGTTTCCTCGGTTTTTTTTTTGGGTTTCCATGACCCCAACTTTGTCAGCCTAGGGAATACTACTAGTGCCACAAGGAAGAAGACAAATAAAAATGACATCCATGGAGTGTCCCAAGAAATTGCTTCCAACAAAGAGTCACAAGGTATGTTTAGTCTCACTCTGTCCAAGTTTGATAATGCCTGTTAATGGCTGGAATATTTTACCCTGGTTGGGTATTTTGTGGGACACATTCCAAATGAAGTGATGTTGTGGTCTTGTGTTAGACCGACTTGGGCTCGTGTTGATTCATGATCTAACAAAGGTTTTTTTTTTCTCTTTTGGTTTGCAGAACATCTCATGCAAAGGCAGTTTATGAGCACGGGCCTTGGTCCATGAGAAGCTCCTTGGTGGTCTTCTTTCCATGGACTCGAAATTGATCAGTTTCTGAGGAAAGAACCTCCAAGGTCTCAGTTTGGGTTGAGTCCCTTGGTCTTCCTCTCCCTCCTTCACCCTTTTTGAATTGCATGGCAACAGTCTTGGGGCATGTCTAAGTTGTCAATTTTTTCAATGCCTACCCATAGAAAAGGTTTGTGTTGAGGTTGATTTGTCCAAGGACATACGAAAGGTTATCACCACTTGTAAAATAGTGGTATATTGCAAACCACAAGGATACCTATTGGTTGGACCACTATGGGAGGGCGCAAAGAACCATGTACCCTTGTAGCCAAAGTGCAACACCCCCAAATAACAACAAAGAGGCTGGTTTCCAATCCCACAGTCTTCAAAAATGGTGGAAGAGCAACCAGGTTTAGGGCTTCCAATGATAGCAATGGTGGTCATTGAGGCTCCTCCCAAAGCCACGCCCCAATAGCTAATATGGAAATGGTGGTCATTGAGGCTCCTCTCCCTTCTCCTAAAAGTTCTCGTCATTTTTGACGTCCCAAGAAACAAAAATATGCAAGGGACTTTCTACCAGGGAAACGTAGCCATCTTTCCAATCCTTGGCTAGAGAGCTCCATACATAACAACTTTGGGGCATTAACAGAAACAAGACGACAAGGATTCAGATTCAGCGAAGATGACATTTTTTACATTTGCTCCTAGGCATCTCCTTGGACTGATTGGTCTCACTTCAAATGCCCATAGGCATGGCATGGCGTTGTATGGTTTGTGAGCGCATGGCATGGCGTTGTATGGTTTGTGAGCAGTTTTCAGATCTATATCTCATGCAGTTGAAATATGTAGAGTTTTTTATTTCAGGTTATCAGCTTAGGGTTTAAATTTTTTTTGCTTTATTTTAATTTGAAGATTATCTGTGTAAGCTCCATATCCCTAAGGGTTTAAATTTTTTTTGCTTTATTTTAATTTGAAGATTATCTGTGTAAGCTCCGTATCCCTATTTTAGGTTCTGGGTAGAATCTCAATTTGATATTTCTGGTTGTGCTTCCATACTATTCACATTTTTTTTGTGATCAGTGTAACTAATATTCTTTTTGGTAATAGAAGGCACTTTTCAACAAACAAAAAAAATGCTACTAGGAACAATAACATTATGCAATTTTTGTCACTTAAAGTATGAGTTTTCTAACTTTATGCCGACCTTGTAGTGAAGGTTTCCAATAGGTTAAAGAGTCTAGACTTATGAGATTCATTGGTTAAATTCTAGATTCAAAATCTTTTATTTTTATTTTTAATTATATAGTAGTTTTCATACGGTTTGTTCATCACCAATATGTTACTATTCTTGTTAGACTATGAAGGATGAAATAGTGTTCTTCCATCTTATATGCTGTGGTGCTACTTTATATGGGTAGTCCATGAGAAAAGTTAGACTAGATGTACACAAAATCAAAGTAACCAACCTAAAATTCTCAAGCAAGAAATCGCAATTTCAAATATTAATGTATGCATAATATGAAACAATTCAAACAGGCTCGGTAAGAAGTACCATGTGATAACTGAAGTAATTTACATCCCCTTTAAACTGCCCTCTAAAACAAAATAATTTTGTAAAAAGTACCATGTGATAACTGAAGTAATTTACATCCCCTTTAAACTGCCCTCTAAAACAAAATAGTTTTGTAAATGCTCCTCACCCTTCCTAGATGAAAAGTTTTTTGTAAATGCTCCTCACCCTTCCTAGATGAAAAGTTTTTTGTAAATGCTCCTCACCCTTCCTAGATGAAAAAGTTTATTTTGTAAAAAATCCTCATCTTAAACTTTCAAATTGGTCTTTTCCAGTGATTTTTGTTTTGTATAAAGCAGTTTATAAACTCCACTAATACAGTCTGTTAATAAGCACACTTGCTTCGATTTCTGCCTGCCCACATGATATAAAAAATTGGCTCATGTAACATGATACATCATGAGACTTGCAGGTATGGTATTGACCTAGTAGACAGAATTATAGGGCCCATAGATTGTCATAGTGAAGCACCAGATACAGGCCAAGGCCAGCCAACAAAGACAGAGCTTATGAATTATGTAGGTTTCCAGATAAGTTATTTTGGAAAACTACATGATTGGTCAGTTAATAGGAAAAGGGATGTCCAAAACTAGGAGCAAATAGTGTGTAGTTCCCATATTAATTACATGGAAGCTTATATCTTATATTTTCTATTTTTTATTTAAAAGGTAATTTCCCTTCTACAAGAAAGAAATGCAAGCAAGAAGAGTGATGGTAAATCTGGAAGCTCCCATTTTCCAGGTTATTAGCTTATGCAACTATACATTGTATAATTTTTTACAGTCAGACGGTGTGGATTATTGAACCTAATTGTTTTAACAAATCCATAATCCTAAACTGTGATAAACAAGAATAACTTGCTTGTCAAGATGCTAAGCCAAAGCCAAATATACTAATACTAATTGTCGTAGATTTTGCGAAGCCAAATATGCTAATTGTCGTAGATTTTGCAAACGTTTTCTATCTTTGAAGACCATAAAAGAAGTCATTTAGTCCATCCATTTATCCAATATCCTTCAGATATTGACCAAGGATAATAATTTGGTATAATAAACCTAGGTCAGATACATAGTGGTGGTAAACAATGGAAATTATCTTGTGGAGTGAAAAAGGTGATTGTGATGTTAAAGCCTGCATGGAAAATTGCACTAATTTCATCAATTTTCCACACCGAAAATTCCCTTAAAATATGAGGAAGTGTAGCTCCTTGCAAGTACAAGGGCCATTTAGCTAGGTAGAAGGAACATCACTGGTCTCATCGATAAGCTTGTTGATCTGATTAATGATGCAAGTGCACTCGAGAATGTCATGAAAGAAAACAAATGTGACCACAATTCCAAAGAAGCGTGATTCAAATTCAATAGGCTTAATTACGTAAAGAAGTTATGGCCTTATGTGAGCTATGCTCACATAGTTGTAGCATCAAAATTGTGAATTCCATACCATGTACATAGAATTCCATATGCAACCTGAAACTCACATCATTTATTACATCCTCTTTTTTGCATTTTCCACTTATCAAGTGTTTTGTTCAACATCGGTGCTTCTATGTGTCATTCTCTACCCTCCTACTTAGTACATACATTCATAGAAAGGCAAATACAATTTTCTCTTAGTAGCAAATGATGCAAGCAATGTTCTCTCAAATTTTTTGAGCGTCCTGTTCAACATTGGTGCTTCTATGGTCATTCTCCACCCTCCTATACACGAAGGACAAGTACAGTTTTCTTCATAGAGTAGCAGATGATGCAAGCAATGTTCTCTACGATATTTTCAAAGCTTATAACAGTTATCTTGGGTTATCTTGGGTATTTTATAGAAGTATCACAATAGTTAGTGTGAGTTGTATTGCAATTCTTCAAAAATATCATAGTAGATTGGTGAAAGTTCTCTTGAAGATATCTCAAACTTAAAGAAGTAGTCTAGTGTAGATTCTCTGAAAGATTGTCCCGTCCAATTTCAAAAATTAAGTGAAACATTCAAATAAAGACAAGAGGATAGTTCTTGTATAGCTTATTTAGCATATCCTGATGCATCCAAATGCATGCCCTTATATGGTCAACAGGTAACACATCCGGATATGAGTTGGGTATGTTTAGAGTCTGTATGCATGGCATGAGACTAGATGAAGAACATATAGTTAAAAAAAATAAAAAATTTGTAGCTGGTAGCACAATTTGATGTTTGAGAATACTAAAACCTTTTGGAAGTGGTGCCAATTCCCCAAAATTCTCAGTCAGTTAACAAGTGTGAGTTCTCTCCAAGATTACCTAAAGGTCAATTGTGGAGGTTAAGCAAGAATTTTTCCTGAATACAGCTCAAGGTTTGCCAACTGTATAATATGAGAAATACCTGAGAGTTTTTTCAGATTGTAGCAGGCGTCTAACTTCGAGATTAGTAAGACTTTTGGAAAATATGGTATTCCTTGAGAGGGTCATAGTAGTGCAATGTGAGACTTTTTAACGGATTACATGTGGATTGTAGCAATTGACCGATAGAAAAGACAATTCAAAAGTCTCCAAATTTCTCGTATGAAACACTAAGGATTTTTTTAAGCTTGTAGCACGCACCTTACATTGAGATAAGTGAAGCCTTCTGGATAAGTAGGCAATTCGTCAAGCTTGTCAGAGAAGTCTGATATGAACACTCTCAAAAGACTGCAAAATATTCAATTGTTAGGATGGATCACGTGTTTCAACCATTCTCATATCAATCATAATGGAGATCTTATTGTCACAACCCAAAATTTCATCACTAAAAATTTTCGTTTAAAACAACATTACTTTGCTTGTAATCCCATCATAATGTTAGTTCAAGCATAAAAAATACACACTTCAAGTTTGGCCACCACTGCAGCTGGTGTCTTAAGTGCTTGGGACTGGCCACATCCCGTGAGGTGCCATATAGGATTCTGACTCCTCACATGAGTCTATCTGGAATTCGGCATTCGTCAAGCTTGTCAGAGAAGTCTGATATGAACACTCTCAAAAGACTGCAAAATATTCAATTGTTAGGATGGATCACGTGTTTCAACCATTCTCATATCAATCATAATGGAGATCTTATTGTCACAACCCAAAATTTCATCACTAAAAATTTTCGTTTAAAACAACATTACTTTGCTTGTAATCCCATCATAATGTTAGTTCAAGCATAAAAAATACACACTTCAAGTTTGGCCACCACTGCAGCTGGTGTCTTAAGTGCTTGGGACTGGCCACATCCCGTGAGGTGCCATATAGGATTCTGACTCCTCACATGAGTCTATCTGGAATTCGGCGAAGGGTTATCTGTTCAGGGCCCATATCACCTGAACGGGGTACGCTATCTCCCTGTCCAAAGCCAGAAGAATTTGCAATCCTTCGAGTGCTCAACTCATTTCTTTGGAACCAACGACAGTATGCCGGTGCTAGTCATTGAACTTCTGCTAAGGTTTGACTAGAATCCGCTATCTCATGGCCTGTGGACTAGATATTCATGTCCTTTCTTGGAATGATGACAATGCTGCCATAACCATCTGCCGCTGGATATGCCATTAGCATGAGTAGCCCTCTAGCCATGAAATACGTTGGCATCTCCCCAGCCCAAGTGGAATGATGAATATCACCACCATAAGAAATTGAAAACTTATGTGCTTTAAATTTTTCTTGCTCATCAAATTTCGAGGCATACTTTTGTAACTGCACAAACTTTTGATAATACTCGATCACTGTCATGTTACCTGATGTAAGTTTGTAAAATATGCATGTTTCTCAATAAAGAACTGCTCAGTAAGAAAATGACTTTTGAAATCTCTTAAAAATACCTCCCACGGTATGTCCATTGCCTCCTTCTGGGCGGCTTTCTTATAAGTGGTCCACCATGTTTTGGCAGGACCCTCCAGATGAGCCATTGCCCATGTAGTTTTTCCTTCAGAGCTAAGGGGTTGGATGGCAAAATAACCTTCAACCTCACTTAGCCAGTTTAAGGCTGTCTCCCCATCACCACATCCATCAAACTTAGAAATATCCAGTTTCTTTAATTCTTTTTGTAATTCCTCCCCTACAGTTCTTTTGGTGGAACCCTCGGATAACTGACTGACTTTACTGTTTGCTTTCCTTTGTGTTAAGTTCTCAATAACTTTTTGTTGTTGAGTAATGAGTTCTTACTGTTGGGCCATCTGTGCCGTTGTTGATCCATGTGTTCAGCCATCTGAGCCCTCTAAATTTCCATTTGTTCTCTTTGTTGATTAAATTGCTTCTGCATGAGCTAAATCATTCAAGCCATATTCTCATCATTCTGCGTGGCTCTTGCAGCTACCGACTCCTTATATTTTCTTATCACTCGATGTGGTATTTCAGCAGCTTGCCCCCTTTCAGACTCCTTCACGAGTCGTCTTGGTCCTTTCCTTGGGACCTCTGCAATCTCATCTTGCAGATTAACATTTGATCTTTTCGAGGTCCTCGCCATTCCTGATGACAAAGAGTTATGTTAAATCAACAAGTTATGTTTAATTGCCTAGGGGTTCACAACCTAGGCTCTGATACCAACTGTCACAACCCAAAATTTCATCACTAATTTTTTTTTGTTTAAAACAACATTACTTTGCTTGTAATCCCATCATAATATTAGTTTAGGCATACATAATACACACTTCAAGTTTGGCCACCACTACAACTGGTGTCTTAAGTGCTCGGGACTGGCCACATCTTGCGAGTCGCCATGTAGGATTCTAACTCCTCACATGAGTCTATTTGAAATCTGGCGAAGGGTTATCCGTTTAGGGCCCATATCACCTGAACGAGTACGCTATCTCCCTATCCAAAGCTAAAAGAAATCGTAGTCCTTCGAGTGCTCAACTCATTTCTTTGGAACTAGTGTCTATATGCCAGTGTTAGTCATTGACCCTCTGCTAAGGTTTGACTAGAGTTCGCCATCTCATATCTTGTGGACTAGATATTCATGTCCTTTCCCGAATTGACGATAATGATGCCCATAACCATCTACCGCTGGATATGCCATTAGTATGAGTAGCCCTCTAGCCATGCAATACGTCGGCATCTCCCCAACCCAAGTGGAATGATGAATATCGCCACCACTAACTTACTGACCACTTAGAGCGATGTCCCATACTGTCGCTCGTAACACTCGACAACTCAAACCCTCCTGTCCTAAGGAGCTGGAGTATAGTGGTACAGTCTCATTTTAGTCACCGCGTGAACTAGTGTGTTGAGTAGAGAAAGTCCTTGCTTGACTTACTCTCAAAGCAAAGTGATAATTCCAAGTTCGATTTTGTATTTTCCATTGTACTATTAAAGGTTGAGTTCCAAGGTGTATTTTCCATTGTACTATTAAAGGTTGAGTTCCATTTTCCATTGTACTATTAAAGGTTGAGTTCCAAGGTTAAAGGTTGTAGAATTTAAAATTCTATTGTTGCTTCTAAAACATATAATCCATACTACATTAACCAAATCATTTAAACATCCCAATATAAAAATAAAATTAAACTCTTCATAATTAACCATTGAGTATATATATATATTTATTTATTTAAATCTAACTTCATAAGCTTTATGAAGTTTACCATAGTTTTAAAAGAAGCTTTTACTTAAATAAAATTAAATAATCAACTATACGAAATTCCATTTTCAGAGCTACATTCTCTCATGTTATAGGTTAAGTATAGGTGGCACTATGCATTTTTCGTAAACAATTCAAAAATTAATGTTCTATAACAAGACAATAAAATCAAATATATATTTAAATCTATTTTTGAGTTCATAAAATCTCTCCAGTTGTCTACTTAAACTTTTCTTAAGAATTCAATATGGAAATATTTTTTTTTTTATTCGTTGAAAGGGTGTTGAAAGGTCCCCGAACCTTGTACAAGAATTTTTTACATGTTTTCCAAACCGATCGGAGAGGCCCAAGAGCTAATGATCAAGGAAAAAGAAAAACACCACAAGAAGAAAGGTGTCGCGATATCGCGACAAGTTGCATTTTCGCGGTCCAAAGCATAGAGAAAAAGCAAGGAGCAAAAAGTGTCGCGATATCGCAACATGTTGCACCGTCGCGGCAAAAGGAGGAAGAGATGTCGCGAAATCACGACAAGAAACAGCATCACGGCCGAATGAGAGAAAGTGTCGCGATATCGCGACATGTTGCAACATCGCTGCCAGAAGAGAAGAAGTGTTGCGATATCGCGACAATTTGTGTCGTCGCGGTCAGAGGAGGAAAGGTGTCGCGATATCGCGACATGTTGCATTGTCGAGGCCAAAGAAGAAAATATGTCGCGATATCACGACATGTTGCATTGTCGCGGCCAAAGGAAAAAAAGTGTCGCGAAATCGCGACATGTTGCACCACCGCGGCCACAAGAGAAAAGGTGTTGCGATATAACGACATGTTGCATTGACGCGGCCAAAGGAGGAAAGGTGTTGTGATATCACGACATGTTGCAATGTCGTGGCCAAGAGAGAAAAGGTGTCGCGATATCGCGACAAGTTGTATCAACGTGGCCTAAGGAGAAAAAATGTTGCGATATCGCGACATGTTGCATCGTCGCGGCCAGAGGAAAAAAGGTGTCGCGATATCGCGACATGTTGCAGCACCGTGGCCAAAGGAGAGAAAGTGTCGCGAAATCGCGACATGTTGCATCGTCTCGGCAAAGGGATAAAAAATGTCGCGAAATCGCGACATGATGCATTGCCGCGGCCAAAGAAGAAAAAGGTGTCGCGATATCGCGACAAGTTGCATTATCACGGCCAAAGAGAAAAAGTGTCGCGATATCGTGACATGTTGCATTATGGTCCTAAGATTTCCTGGAAGTGACAAACAACTTCATGTCTGATTGCTTGGATGTCAGAGACAATGGATCCATCAGCCTTGGTCAGCTCAGAGATTTTATTAGAGCCTCTGTGACGCATGGTGGAAGCAGGGAAAAACTTCGTGTTGGTCTCCTTCTTTGAGCCAGAGGTTTCTGGATTTTTACCTCCAGCATGTCTCTTCCTTAGAGAAGGCATTGTAAAAATTTGAAAGGAGGCTCTTTTCATCAAGGAAAGTTTCGACCCTCAGATCTCCTCCCTGAATCAGATTTTCCACCCTTTTCAGATCATCCATCAGATGCTTTTTCTCGATAAAGAGGTTGCCAAAAACATCCTGTTCCAGCATTTCAGCTTGAGTTTGACCGCTTTCAGTTTGAGGAACAGATTCGTGAGAGGGTTTGGACAGAAGTCCTGCTGCCACCATTGTCGAATACACCAGCCTAAATATGGATGAGTGAGCCACATCTTTTCAAACCTGAAAGGGGTTTTGAAAATTTGTTGGGGGCGGGAACAATCCAGAATTAAGGGATTGTGATCAGAGCCAATTTTTGGGTGACTATGAAGCCTGGCATCGCCAAAAACAGGAATGAGTTCTTTGGATAAGAGAAATCTGTCAAGCCGGATTTGGATGTGATGGATTCCCGCTCGTCTGTTGCTCCATGTGTAGTTGGATCCTTGGAGCGGCATGTCCATTAGCTTGTTGTGGTTGACAAAGTCGCTGAAGTCTTCTATGCAGCTGCTAGTAATCGGATTGCCTCCTTGTTTATCAAACAGGTGGAGGGGAGAATTGAAATCGCCACAAAGCATCCATGGAAAGTCTACAAAGTTGTTACGCATTGCAGATATGTTATCCCACAGCAGTCTTCTGTTAACAGGACTGTTAGGTCCATAAACATTGGTGGCGATCCACTGCAGATTAGTGACTTTATTGGTAAACAGAATGTTGATGGTTCTGTCTGAGACTGAAAGAACTCTCCCTTCAATGGTTGTCGGATCCCATAAACATAGGAGACCCCCGGATGCCCCTGTGGAGGGACAAAAGGCAAAATTGTTGTTTTCCCAAATTAGCTTGCAGACTTGAGTGTTGCTATTCTCGTCTAGTTTGGATTCTTTGAAGAACATAATATTTGGTTTTAGATTTAACAGTTCTCTGTTTTGCAGTTCCGTTGAGGCCTCTGACATTCCAGGAGACGAACTTCATCAAGACGATTTGGAGTTTGCTTTGCGACCTCTGCCTCTCCCTTGAGAGGGAGTTATTTGGGTCTAAAATTCATTTATTGGTGTTGTAATTAAATAGTTCCTCATCACAACCCACCAAGACAAGGAAATATTTAATTATAACACCAATAAATGAATTTTGAATTTTTTAAAGCTTTTCTTTTACCTTAAGAGTCTATTCAAATTATAAGTCCTGCCTCTACTCTTAAACCATGCTTTAACCATCTCCAATACTATACAATCCAAGGATTACGTTTTTCTTTTAAAATCGTTACTTTTCCTATAAATTTAAAATGTTTTAAAAGTAATCTTAAGATAAACATCTTTAATAAAAAGCTCATAGGAATAACCCAAAAAAAAGAATTGGAACTTAAAACTTTAAATTTCAAAGCTGTTTACCGAGAGATATATATTAATGTTTACCGAGATATATATATTAATACAGACCATACACCTTTTACTTTAAGAATTCTCTATCTCAACTAAATTTCTAGTTTAATTAACCAATAAAGGAGCTTCTATTACAAGCGACGAGTATCGATCTACAAAACTCAAGACTTAGCTTAAATTCAATTTAAAGATTTAATAATTTATAAGCGAATGAAACTGTCACTCCACTTCCTTTTCCAAATTTACAAAGCATTGCATTGTCCCCATTTTACCACAAACCTTTCTACTCAGCATTTTCATTATGCTAATTTAATTTATATGTTTGAAGAGTAACTGTTTCCAGATTATAAAAATACAATTCTGGGTTTTTCCAGAGATCAATTATATACAAAAATCATTACTTAGTATTAAAAGAAGTCTACGTCTTCGTAAAATAAACCAGCATTTAAGTTTTGAATATTCTTAAGAGATAGTTTTCTTGGACACCATCTATACAGGCTGACTTCTGAAGGAATGAACTAGCACGCTGGTCGAACTGCCATGAAGGAAAAAAAATCCACACTGACCGGACAATGGACGGAGACTGGGTTTTTGGATTAGCTTGGTCCACACCATACTACATGACACTCAAATCACCCTCAAGCATACAACCCGAAATAAATGCAGCAACTTCACGCAGTTCATGCAATACAAAATGAGCAGAAGTATATTGAAAACATTACCACAAGGAAATGCAAGTAATATACTCAATCAAGCTAGAGAACAGATCAGACATTTAAAAAAAAAAAACTCCAAAAGACCCGAGCAAGCATTCCAACGCCACAGATTACTTAACAATGCAGAAGCCGAAGCCGAAGACGTTTTGTTTTAAAATTCCCAAGCTCAAGCTGGCAAGACTTAAAAAGAAAGAAATCTTTTTCCAAATTATATTAATTGCATTTTTTTTTAAGAATGTCGTTCGATTTCTTAAAACATGCCTTCCATTCCAAATTCGAGTATTTATTTATAAAAAAATAGAAAATCATGGATTCTTTTTTTTGTATACATACTCGAGCAGTCACAGGCATATCATACGATTTCTCTTTCTAAACAAGCTCGACTATTTTGATTACAAATTATTATGCTGGCAATCTTTGCTACACAGAGATGAAAAATAAACGCATATTCAAGTGTTAGAATTTCCCAGAGTTACCAACTATTGCAGAGCAGACATGGGAAAAAAATGACACAATTTCTATATAATCAAAGTATAACAGAAACCTGACCTTCTCACGTTTGAAAAATTTATCCGTCTTCTGCTCGCCTATTGCCCAATCGGTAGAAAACCCTTCCAAAAAAATTACTCTACCAGCCAATCCGTTATCAATTTAAAGGAAAGGCGCTTAATGGACGAGTGACACCTCAAAAATATTTTGCCAGGTTTAACCATGACAACACCTCCAAGTGGTGAATGAATAACTTGCCATTTGGGTTGTTAATTGCTCAATAAAATTTACTTAGTCTTCTCATAGTTTCCTTCTAAAATTTTAAAAATATTTTTTTAATATTTATGGCTTTTAAGCACCGCAGGTCCTCCCTTTACATTGTTATCTTTAACGTACATGATTTAGGCTTAGCTTCTAACAAAATAGAGGAAATACTTTGTTATTTATAATTTTTTTTTTAATTTATTTGTTTTATTTGTTATTTTATTTACTATAAAATAATTTCTTAGTTAATTATTTATATAAAAATACAATTTATATGTTTTTAATTTAATTTTAATTTATATTTTTTTTTTAACGGCAACACAAGTTGGAGAAAAGCAAACAACTTACAAACATACAATCAACCATGTCAGGCAGAATGCAATGCAGATGCAATCCTACGGTGGGCTTCCATGTACCCACGGACTAAGATGCACAAGGCACGACATCATATTCATTTACCCGGCATTTCCGATATGTTACCTCGGTCAACGAAGGTGAATACTTTCTTCGGTGTCCGTCTTGGGTCCTGTACCCACACCACAAAACTAAACTAAACGCAAGATCACATTCTTTCAAAAAATTAATCACTAATAATGAAAATGTGACATATATAGATTGTAGTAGCCTTTAACATTTAAGAGCAGGTAAACCCTCAACTTCACACAGTAAAGTTAAGGATTGCATTAAGTCCAGCTATGGTGGTTACGACATCTGCATGAATACACATCTCAGGTCTTTAAATTTCTCATTTAAAATGTACTTGAAATTTCTTGCAGTTTGTTGCAGCTCCAACCATTGAGATTAATTAGACATACTGGAAGAGCGGGCAATGCCTCAAGCTTTAGTGTGACATACCATATCACCTCCACTTGTGGATATGGTAATAACGACTTCTGCAAGAGGACAAAAAGATTCTCCAAATTTTTCATATTATACATTGTCGAGTAATTTCCCTTGAGGAGGCACCTATTCGAGTTCTACATTCTTTTTTACTTTTCAATATATCAATATAGGAAGAGAACATGTAATAAAGTTAGTGAAATTTTATTAAGAATATTACTTTACTTAAATTTATCAAAAAAAATCTGAAATTTCAAATTGACAAGATTTGCAAACTTTGAGGAAGCCTGTGGTAATAGTAGTATTTAAATATGTCTCTTCCAGATAATAAAGTTCTCCAATTTCATTGGGAAGATTAATTAGCTAAGTGCCACGCATATGGAGGCAGTGCAGAAATTTGGGTTGTCTTGTTGATTTAGGAGCAGAGGAAACTTCAAAATTGAATTTGCAAGATGATTCACCATTTCTCTGTTTAGGACATGGAACATGGAACAACATAGCTTTAAATGTTTGACTGAGTACATTACTGATTACACATTCTTTTATGGTAACTGTCCTTTCAATCTGATTATATACAAACTTAACAGACAATGAGAGAGGCGAATAGACTGCCTCTGCTCAAGCCTTTACACCAACCATATCAACTTCACACCACAGTTTAAACTTGAACATGCTTACCTAGGTTCTGCTAGAATTCAAAGCTTTTTCAGGATTCCTCTTCAACAGTTTATCTTCAAAGTCCTCTAAATGAATATGTATCCAAAAATACTGACCAGTTTTGTCATCTAGATCCATCTCTTTAAATCTTCATTCTTCCTATGTAATCTACTCGTTCATCTTTTATCCTATCTATTAGACAGTTAAGTAGGTAACTCCACACCTTCATTTTGATCAAATCCTTTCAAATGACAGGTCATATCAGTTTGTATACACTCCACTATCTGTATATGGCATGTTGTATTAATCTCTCTGTCAGCTTCTTCATACCTATTACCATCTAGAGCGTCCAGCTGTTTTTCTCATCAATATTATAGTCTAAAATGAACAACGCTCTTACACACGTCAACAGACTTTTAATGTTTAAAACATTATGTATGGCAAAACCCTGCCAATCTGTTTTTGGAAATTTCTAAATCCATTAAAAGATTCCTCGGCCATGTCTCAAAACATTTGGTAAATGCTTTAAACAGTGTTGAAGTGGTCTTACCAACACCCCATAAATACGCAAAACAAGCATTTTAAGAGGCTATGAAATGAAATAATATTATGCAAATACCTCAGATGGACATAAAGAAAAATAAGAGAACAGCATTTACTCAGAAGACATTTCTGTAACAGATCAGCCACAGAAAGAAGAAACTTGATAGAAGTGTTCTTCCAGGCAGCAATGCAGAGTCTTTATTGCTTAGGCCCTTTTAATAATGTGTCATAAGCCCACATAGACACCATGCTGAAATGGCATAATCAATACAAAATAAGCTTTTTGAGCTATCATGTGAAACTGACATAATCACTAGAAAATAATGGGTATGTGGACTGTAGAAGATCTGAATGGTTTCTTCCAGTTGAAGAAGACATAAAAACATGCTAATGATAGGAATTCATTGAGGCGATCAACCAGTTTTTTCTTACATGGAGATCTTTGATAAAATAAAAAGCTGATGGGCTAACACAAGGTTCTCACCCCTCTATGTCAGGCTAGCTGTTTTAAAGCAGTGTCTAACTGGTTTTCAGAGTTTGATACAATTTTGCAATGCCCACGCTTTGGATTTTTACTAGGCCATCTCTCTAAACTGATAAAATATAGACTTCTGGTTATAATTTCCATCGTTTCATTTTATCAGTTTGTCCAGAGTATATTAAGCTTGTAATACCGATTCTGATAACTTCCACACACCAATCATAAACTAAAACATGTAATTATAGGATTTCTACATAATTTGCATACCATATGTATTTTGCCAAACAATTTGAGAGTTATTTGTTCTACAAATTTTACTCCATACCCAACATGCCAGGAGATACCCATCATTGTTTCAAACCACTACATCATCACCATCAAAATCTATTTGACAGCCTAATATTTCACAAACTTTCATAATGTTCCTACTCTACCGGATCTACTGACTTAAACAACCCAAAAAATTTATTTAAGAAGTAGTTCTGTCTTCAATTAAAGTTATCAAGCATAAGTGTATATACAAAGAGTGGTCCATACAAGGTGATAGGAGGAAAGAAAAGGAAAAAAAAAGGACATAACTACAGAATATAAAACCTCCTAAAAGGATATGGGAATATGTACTGTGTTAGGAGGAAATTTTCTAGTGGACTGCCCGAGGACCAGTTCTCAGGTCTACAGACGTAGATTAAGAGCTTTTATCGCGGAAATTTGATTGCTGTTGTGGAAAAAACATAACTTTAGCTACTTTTTCTAAAAAAAATTTCAACATCAGTCATGCTTCAGGTCTCAAAAAGTAAAAAACTATCATCAACATATATAATTTATCTAAGACGGCATAACAGTTAGGTATCAAGGCAAGTCGCTCACTTTTTGGTCATAACAGATAATGTATTTTTATATCTTAAGTTGAAAGCACCCAAGAGAAATTGGAAAAAGATAAATTTGATGAATTGGACGAAATTTATGAGCACATATAAGTTGTAGCAAAAGGATTTGATATTTAAAATTAATAAAATGTAACGAAGAAGTGAAAAAAGCTATTTTAAAAAAAAAATAGCAGCATAGGTAATAAAATTATAAAATTAATTAATATAGAATTTGGATGAATATATTAAGTTATGTTTTTTTGAAAAGGTAAAAAAATTATATTAATAGAACAAGAATGAATTTATAGTTATGGGTTTATATTTTTGGTAAGCCCTAAAATTTGAATAAAACTTAATTAACATTTTCAAAAATAACAAAAAAATTGATTATCATTTAAAGAGCAAAAAC
Organism: Wollemia nobilis; assembly: GCA_028583015.1. Lineage (NCBI taxonomy): Eukaryota > Viridiplantae > Streptophyta > Pinopsida > Araucariales > Araucariaceae > Wollemia > Wollemia nobilis. The sequence goes on from JAQPPZ010015100.1 coordinate 17,123,592, forward strand.
TTTTAACTTGGTTTTATTTTTGCTTTACGTTGATCTTCAGTAACCTAGCAGGCTTTACAGTCTTGCAAACACTATTATCTTCATCCTTGCCTATCCTCATCCTTACCTAAGTTTTTGTTGGCCAAACTAGAACCATTTGGTTCACCTCCAGCCATTCAGAAGTGTCCCTAACCTAATTAGAATTTAGAATGTATCCAACTAGACTTTCACTACCATGTTTAACTAAAAAGTCAGTTGTTGCATTATTTTATCTGTCAACATAGATCGGGATGGCATCCTCGAACTGTTGCCAAATGGACTTAATTTGGCTCGCAATGTTCTTTATCCTCCAAGCCTTTGGTCTAAAATTTCTAAAAATATCCAGAAGCCCCACCATAATTTATGAGTCAGACTCAACTATGATCTTTCTAACCCCATTCTCCCAAGCATTGAGAGAACCTTGTTTGATAGTCAGTCCTTCCACTTCATTGTTGGTAGCCCTTCCAAGAACCTCTAGCTCCCAATAGAGGATATTCCCCTTGAAATCTATTATGAAAAAACCAATGCTTGTAGCCCTCGAGTTATCCTTAGTTGTACCATCAAAATTAATCTTTTCCCAACCCGGGGGAGGGGGCTACCATGGTCCCAACTTTTGTGGCTTGGGAATCCCCTCATTCTCTTGAGTTTTCTTGTCCCTAAGGTGAGCTCTAAAAATTTTAGAAACCTTGGTAACAATTTTATGCCAAACTAACTCCATTGGATTGAAATCCTCTCTAAAAATTTCAAAATTTCTTTCTAACCAAATGTGCCACCAGATGAAACTCGGACCTAGGGACCAACCTAGCTAAATGGAGGTATTCTTGAATTTTCTACATTTTCAAATCTTCCAGATATTAGAAAGAGACACCTAAAAGTTTAGGTGAGCCTTAAAGAGATCTAACCACCTTTTCCACAACTCTCTTGCAAATGCACATTGGAAAAGCATATGATCAAGTGTCTCCTCATGTTACACATGATGTAGTTGTAAGGGCCATGAAAACCTCTCTTAATAAGGTTTTCATAGGTGAGATAGCTCCTATGCATCACTTTTGAAGCAAAGAAATTAATTTTAGGTTAACCACCTAAACTCTATCCCATGGGACATCCTACAGGATCAACGGAGAAGGGAGAAAAGAATTATAACCATCACGAACAATGAAGACACCTAGAGTGCCAATGCCCCAAGCAATATTATCCTCTCCCTATTTCCTTGTAAGGCATCTTTGCTTGACGATCTTATCAATAATAAACTTTTGATGAAGAGGGATAGGAATAGGCCATTCTTCTAACCTCTTCCACTGAAAGAAAGAGAAATATCCAATTTGCTTGGAAGTAATGTATGAAGCCATATTTATCCATCCTCTATATTCGAGGCTTTTTTTGCAAGGGTTGTAACTCTAGAAACTCATAAATTAAGGGAGGATGTTGGTCCCAAGAATCACTCCAAAAGTTAGTTTTGTCTCTTATACCTACTTTCCAAAAAAGTCTAGATTTAACCAATTGTTCACTAGCTTTCAAGATCTTCCAAATAACTAAGCCAGGGCCCCTTAGAGGAATGCAATCAACTTATTGATGAGGGTAGTACCCAAATACTTACTAGTGATGATGCTACTAAAGAAAGCCTCCTTGTTGGAGATCCATCTCCAATAAAGCTTCCCAGGAAGAGCTTGATTGTTTAAAGCTGCTTTACGAAAACCAAGACCTCCTTGAGCTTTAGGCTGACATATTTTATCCCAACTAACAACAACCCACTTATTACCCATCCTTAGGCCATCCCACAAAAAAATTTCATAAGCGAATCCAACTCTTTGAGGACTCTCATTGGGGTAGCTAATATGGAGAATTTATAAATAGACATGGCTTGTATCTTCGATTTAATGAGAGCCATTCTTCCTCTAAAGGTAAGCCAACAGTGAGTCTAATGATTAACTTTAGCAATTATTTTATCCATTAAAGCTTTCCAATAAATCACCCTTAGTCTCTTAAAATTGAGGAAAGTCCCTAGGTAATCAAACGAAAGGATACCCTGGACAAAGCTCAAAATGGATAGAATCTGATCTTAGATTCTAACAACCTTAGATTTGGTCACATTCACCTGTTGACCAGTCGCATCCATGTATGTTTTTAATATGGCTTTGAGCATTCTAGCCTCTCGAATATTGACATTCCCAAAGAGACCTATATCATCCATAAATTGAAGATGAGTTACCGTCTCCTCATATAATTGCAGACCTTCCAAAAGACCTTGTTGCTTATTTCTTAGAAGGAATTTACCCCATCCTTCTGCTAGAATAATTAAAAAATGGGAAAATAGAATCTCCTTGATGTATACCCATGGAAACAAGGAAAGGGGTATAGGGAGAGCCATTGATGAGAACAAAGAAGGAAACCTTTGAGACACAACTCATGATCCACTATCTCCACTCCTGAGAGAAGCTAAATTTCTCAAGCATTTGATCCAAAAACTGCCAGGGGACTCTATCATAAGCCTTAAACATATCTAGTTTAATAAACATACCTCTTCGACTAGAATGTTACATAGAGTGGATAACCCCCTAGGGTAGAATAAATCCATCTAGAATTTGATGCCCCTCCACAAATCCTGCTTGCACCTAGGAGATTATGCTATCCATAATATTCTTAAGCCTTTCATCCATCAACTTAGTGATTATCTTGTAGGTCACATTGCAGAGAGCAATCAAACGAAAATCTCCAAGGCTAGCAGCTTGTCCCAATTTATGAATCAAAGTGAGGAAATTATGATTTAGAGCCTAAAGCATAGTTTTATTTGAATGAGATTCTTAAATAGCCTTGGTTAAATCCTCTCCTATGACATCCTAGAAAGCCTTAAAGAACTCAATTGGAAAACCATTAGGCCCTAGAGATTTCCTTGATTTCATGCTAAAGACTATGCTCCTCACCTCATATTTATCCACTAGATTGAAAATGGCTTGGTTTTGCTCGATTGAAACAATCTGGGGGATACAATTAAGTATCTCTTGTTGCATTGCAAGATTAGGGATAATAGGGGTAGTAAAAATATTTTGAAAGAAATTATTTGTTGCATGTTGCATACCTGGTATGGTGTCCATCACTTGTCCATTGGAGTCCTAAAGGTAAGTCAAAGAATACTTTGTCTACTTATCAATGTAGAGCAATGAAATAAACTTGTGTTTCGATCTCCCTCCAACAACAAAGCAATTCTTGCTCTTTGTTTCCAATAATTTTTCTTTTGATTGTCTATGAAATCTAATTATTTTCTAACCAGTTCATATTTATATTTTAGATCCTCTATGATTGCTCAAGTCTTGAAGTGGGTGGACAACTCCTCCATCTTTGCCAACAAAGGAGCCTTTTGGGATTGAAAATTAGATTTGCTACTTCTTTTATAGAATTTGAGATGATATTTGACATGTTGGATTTGTTTGGAAAAAATATACATAGCTCTCCCATGGGAAGGACAACCCTCCTCCCACCAAAAGGGGATTTTTTCCTTAAGATCCTCCTTTTCTAGCCAATAATTCTCAAAACAAAAAGGTCTTGGGGGGATTGTGGCCCAACTTCTATTCTAGAAGAATTAGAAAATGATTAGAGTCAGTGCAATTAAAAATATCCATCCTAAAATACCAACGAAGAAAGGCCTCTTTAGAAACCAAAAATCTATCAAACTTGACTTTACAACTTGCCGATCCTACTTGTTTTTTTTCACGTATATGGAGACCTTGCATGTTGAACATTATTTAAATTGAGATGATTAATATTGGATATCATAAATCTATCCCGCTGGTCCAAAGAACGATTTCCCCCTTCTTGATACCTAAGTGCAAGTTTAGCATTGAAATCCCCTACCACTATCCAATTCACTTCCTTTTTTTGGTTCTACTATCCTATAAAATTGACCATTGGTGTTGTTGCTCCACAAAATTTGTAGCATCAAAGAAATTGAAAACCAATAAAAGCTCCCCGAAGTTCTTGCTCTTGAAGAGAGAAGTGAGGATACCCCAACCAATAGAGTGATCTAAAACCATCCAGAGAAGAGGATTCCATAACTTCACTACTCCCCCTGAAGCCCCTTGGGATCCAACCACCATGTACTCAACATGTATCCAAATTTTCTTAATAATGATATCCATCTTTTGAATGGAAGCTTTAGTCTCTTAAAGGAGAATAAAGTTAGAATGATGATTTTTAATTAAACTCTAAACAACAATTTGATGAGGTCTATTGTTTAGACCTCTTATATTCTAAGATTGGACAATCATTGGGAACCTGGATTCCAATAAGTGTCAATTTTCTTGACCTTTCTCTAGATGACTAGTTGGTCTCCCTTATTAGGCAACTTTTCCTGGTTTGGTTTTTTCCTACACTCTTTGCTTGAGAATTTTTTAACCTTTTTTTTGCTTTTTGGATCCCAAGGTCAGGTTTCCCTCTATCCTTTTCTTTATATTTCATCGAAACATCATTATCCACCACAACCATTGCAAGGGTTTGGTTCTGTAGATTTATCATCGCTAAGTGATTAGCCCCCAAATTTGAATTCAAAGAAACATGATGGGTAGTTTCCCCAATTCTTACAAGGGGAAGGTTATCCTTCTAAGGTTCATCTATTATGGTGGTCTCCTCCTCTATATCCAAGAGAGAATTAAGAATTTCATACCTATTGAATTTTTTTTTTTTTTATTGATTGGAGCGTGTTTTCTTGCTCTTTTTATTCTTCTTTCTTTTTGGATCTTCAAAACCCTCCACAAGGGGATTAAAATTTGAGGTTGTGGGTAAATTCTCTTCTTTCTTCTTAGTAAACTTGCTATTGGAGATAGTTTCCTTTGGAGGGATGGGGCTCTTCGTGATGCCTCTAGGTAGAAGCAGGCCATATAAACATTTTTGTGGTAGATCCTACATCAAAAAAGGATTACCTCATAGTCTACATGTTGGATCCAAGATAATTCCCCCATGTTAATTTCTATTTCAACTAGAAGAGGTTGGTTGAGATCCATATCCACATAGATCTGGGTATAAACAATAGACTCAACTCTCATCATGTCTCTAGCAACTCCTAGATAACACCCCAAGAAGTTTTCCAATTTTTCAAAAATTGATTCATACTAGTATTCCATGGGTAGAGCATAAATACGAACCCAAACAATCACTACATAGGGCTCAATTTGAGGATCAAATCCCAGCTTCCACGGCTAATCAAAAAGGCTCACAACACCATATGTTATCCTACTTAAATCAAAGGCTTTGTCTCTATTTGCTTGAGAATAAAAAATCATAATATAATATCCATTTCTAATAAGAGAGATGAGGTATCCCAAGGGGCTCCCAATTATTTTAGATCCAATAGGGCATAAATCTTAAAGATGATCCTATTTTGATAAAGTTACAAATTAGATCATGCTTGCTTCTATAGAGAATGTTATCAACCACCAAGGCTTGATCTATCACTAGTTTATGACCAAGGGGTACTTGGGGGAGGCAGCCATTAACCCTTGCCTAGTACGATTGTTGCTTCAAATTATTGGTCATTGCAAAGAAAAAAGAATGAATATCTGAGTCTCTAGACAAGATGTCCTCCATGTCCTATTTTCCTTTAATTATATTTGTAAATGATCTCTTAGGGGAGGTAAGCCAAGGAGGGGCCCCAAAAGGGCCCTCATTAGCACCCATAGGCCACTATGGCCACTCCACAACCTACAGACAATACTTCACCCAAAGGGAATACTTGCACAAAAAACCTATAGTGTAAACCCTTCTATAGAAGTTACCCAATTTATAAGAGTAACATGCTTCTTCCACTTCTTGCACCTGCATTTGCACCTACACCTGTAAGGAAATCAATTTTCTATCGACTAATACTATAAATAAGGTTCAATTCGAAGTCTTTAGAGATTTATAATATAAAAAAGTATTTGTATATTGATTTTGAGTGATTGAGATCAATAGTGTTATAAAAAGTATTTGTATATTGAGTTTGAGTGACTGAGATCAATAGGATTTTGTAGAGAGCATTGAAATTCAAATCTTAAGGTATAGAGAGCTAATGCTTATGAATTATGGATGCTTAACGCTCCATTAGATTATAAACTAAAATCCATGGCAATCCATAAAAAAATGACATGAAAAATATGCATTGAAACCATTTAACCTTTGAGTAGAATATTGCTTAAAAAATATAATAAAAATAATTTTAATCTTTAATTAGTTAACAAGTAAATCTCATAATTGAAACTATTTTGTAGGTTATATAGCAGTATAGGTGAATTCTACCCCACTTATCTTGTTATCAATTATGATTGTTATCATTATAACCCTCAACGATCTCAAATAAACATGGTGACTAGTAGACGAATGGGCATGAGGTGGACCATTAGCCTCATAGGGACTCGAAACCTAGTTGAATTTTGGTTAAACACAAGTTGCTTCCAATCAATTATCCCCATCATATTGCATGACTGGAACTTTATCAAATAATGTATAGAAGTAATAAGTAAGTTCCTATATGGGAAGTAAGATATGGAAAAAAGTTGATTTTGGAATAAATATTTTCTTTGCAAGGGTCCTTTGAAATACTTATAGCCAATTACAGAAGGTGTGAATATAATACAATAATAAGAGAACCTAAAATCCAATAATATTGGACAAAATTCTATTCACCATGAGCTTTTTTGCAAAAGAATAAAAATATAAGGCTTTTAACTTTGGGAGGTCAAAAAATTTATGGGACATGAAATATTGGTTACTGTTGAATTAAAAAAAAGGTCTAACATCTATTGTGCTCATTAATTTGTTTCAAAAATTGGAAGAAAGGAGATTGTGCCTCTTTGACCTATGGATTTGGATTGACTCCACATTATCCTTGCTAAATCAATCTAATTTGATCTATGTATAGAAAACAAATGTATAAAAGTAAATGTTTGAATGTTAGGGTGCCAAAGATTAAAGCAAATTCTACAAAACTTAAATACAACCATAGTTGTAGCAAGGAGAATATGATTAATCAACACATGAGAAAATTGAATAATAACAATGTATCCCATACATATGAAATATAAATAGCAAGGAATGTAAAGAGTATAAAAGGACATTGTCATAATTATCATACATTCCATAATCCAAAAGAACAACACCACAATTGAAAAGTAAAAAATTTTGCACAATATCTTATTATTCCTACAATGAGCAATTACAATGTCAAGCTAAGTATAGCTTTGATTTTCAAGGCCAAAATATGTTTACAATGGAGTCCATGGATCTTATTTATAGAAGGAAGCATCCCTGAGTTATCATAGGTGAGAACTTTTTACTTCTACTAAACTTAGTAATTTGGGGATATTTTAGCAAAATGATGAATCTCTAAATGTTGCATACCTCTAATTACACCTCTAAATAGATTAGAAGATTCTAACATGAATTATGGTGCACTAACCAAAAAATACTTTCTAGAAGATTCTCTTCGACATCCATAAACACTTGTCTCACTTTACATATTAATGAGTGATTTGCTCCTGTTTGATGAGTGATTCACTTCCAGTCAAGTCAATCCCTATTTTAGAGTGGATTAATATTTGGACTACAAAATTGGCTTCCTAGAGGCTCCAATTGCTTAATTCTTTATTTTTGTAAATATTTTGAATGTTGAGGACTTCAAGGTAGTAGTTAGGTTACTAATTTTTTGGCAACTTCATGGGGCCTAAGATTAATTGGTGAGATATCCCAGTTTCTCGGTTGGGTATGAAGTTTATAAAACTAGGACTAGTCTATAGTAAAAATATAAAATTACCAGTGCTTCCTGTCCTCTTAAGGGAGTGTCTTTAAAAAAATATACCATTCACTATTTTTTGGTAGTCTCAGGTCCATTAATTTCTCAACCTCTCCTATAAGATATTCATAGGGATTCTTTGGCATCCCATCCTGTTGCTCCACAAGATTTTTTAGTCTACCCAAAAATACCTTTAGATTTTCCATTTGCTTAGGTGAAGTGCCCTTTTCAACCTTGGTCTTCTCCTCCTTGAATATGATTTGTAGGGTTTCTATGGTGAAAAGTGTGTCCTTGCATTCTTGTAGTCTTCCTTTGTTCAAAATAACTTTCAACTTCTTGACTAAATTTTTTTTATCCATCCCGGTTATTATGTCTATGTTGTTGTTATCAAGGCCAACTATTTTAATATCTCTTTATACTTCTCCTTTGTAACAAACTCATCCTTTGTTTGTTGAATAATCTTTGCATTCTAGCCAAGGATAGAATTAGCACTAGCCACAAATTCACAATACCTTTTTGCACTTATCACCTCAACTTTAATGTCATCCCATAAGAACTTTATTTTTTCATTATCTGAGGTGTGCACTTCATCTATTGTCACTCCTTTCTTTAGATATTTGTTTTCCTTTTGGAGTTAGGTGATTTCTTAGTTCTTTGTCTATTGTATCGCTTGCATCTATTGGACACATAACTCAAGTTCTTTCTTTTCTTGTTCTAGTTTTTTCTTGAGTTGGCTCTACCTTGAAAAAACTATGTAGAGATGTCTTCCAATTGCTTCCTTTGATCCTTGCTTTTAGAGATTTTACCTTGTAGATATTCAACTTGCCTATGTAGTTGGACTCCTTCGATAATATCTTTCCTAAGGGCTTACAAATATTGTTAAAATTGAAATATTTCTAATGTAATTTAGGTTGTTTCTTGGATGTTATCTTGTACCTTTTTCTTGTTGACCTTATTCTCCCTCACCAACTCCCTATACTATATAACCATCCTAAGTGACATCTAGTTGAATAGTTGAGTCATATGATAGGGGTCAATTCTTATGATATTTAGTTAGGATATTCTCACAATGAAGTCATCCAAGCTTGTGGAGGACTTGGTTGGATTAACTATTAGAGCCTCTATAATCCATATTTTCATCCCACATTTGACTACTTATGACTACAAGAGTACTTGTGCCCTTAGAGTGCACTCTTTTAGCTAGGTGAACTCTTTATCTCTTATTTCTTCATATTAAAGGGAATTCAATTCGTAAACGTTTGTGTTGAGGTCATCATCCCTATATAAGGCCTTTGTGCCAAGACACTTTGTGGAGGTGGTTGTTGGGATGATATGGTTAGAGATACAAATTGAGTGGCGATAGCAATGAAAAATTAAGTGGTTATTGATACTTTAGAATATATGTGTATCAATAAAGCGGACAATGGTGATAACAGTGGGGATAAAGAAGATGGACTCTTAGTGTAGATGACCAATAGACGAGTGGTAGTGATTTCTATTATGGGGGATGGGAAGGACATGATGGGTGTGGTGAAAATTTTAGAGATGTGACCATATGTGGGAGATGACATACCTTTGAGAGTACCAATGGATGCACTTATAGAAGTAGAAGTGAGTACAATAGAAGAGAAGCAAATTGAAAAAACTAAGATAGAAGTAGGAGGGAAAGTAGAAGTCAGAGGAGAAGAAGGAGATGGAGATTCCTTACAAGGGAAAGTATAGGTTTTAGTAGTCATCACCTTTTTAGTGGCCTTGTTTGTGTACTTCTTTGTCTTGGCGGTGTTACGAGTGACCTCTCTGGAGGCCCTATTATTTTTCCTACATGCATCATTGCATGCTTTGAGCGCTTCATTTTTTATGCTAGTGACAATGGTGAAGATGCCCTTCATTATGTTTTTATGACAAAAATAGGGGCTCAACCTTCATCTTGAGGTATTTCCCTTACTTTAAGAGTTATATCACCATCACTTGGGTCGTTATTCACTACTATTTATTTTGCCATCACTATTTTTTCCAAAATTGACACGTATGGGTCCCTAACCCCTACGTCTATGTATTCTCTAGTTGTCTCTTATACTACACTATTGATCATGCCCAAAGTGGATGGCATAGTTGATAATGTAGTATCTAGACCATTCATGGAATATTCTTCAACTATTCTATACCTCTTAGTCATTTTATTATGTCTTCAATCCTAAATAGTTGAAAACTATTCATCAAATGACCAATGTTGGATAAGAACTTTCAAGTACCCTATCTCATACATTATTATTACTAAGGATTTTCCTTTTGGTATACCCATGCTTTTCTAGGGCACTTTTAGATTGATGATTAAATTTATGGTTTGGGTCAAAACCATTCTTGAGTTTAGCATTTGCATAGAACGTAAACCAATTTAGGGGGTATTCTAGTCATTACTAGATATCATATTCATAACCATGTGGATCTTCTAGCTTGGAAAGTACTATTTCTTTGGATATATTGGTCTCCTTGATTCTATATTTTCATTCATTCTCATGGAAGGTATGAAGACCTCGAGTCTTTAATTTTCTCCTAAAGTATCCCTCAGGATCATAAGACCAAAAATCCAACTGTAATATCCCCATGCTTCTCTACTTCTTGTTAATTATGTGTAGAATACCTACAATTTTAGAGTGATAGCCATGAGTTATTGTTTGCATGATTAATAGGTCAACTTCTTCTGACTCTTGAAGTACTTTAGATCCACAGTCTAATTATTATATATACTTGATGTTAAACAAATAGTCCAAAATCAAGGGTTTTTAAAGGTTTGGTTGTTTGGTAAAATGCTTCATTTGGCATGTGTAACCCCGATTCAAATATTAGGGTTCCATAGTACCAAAGGGTATGTTGCACTAGCACCACCAGTTATGTACAAAATTTTATCTGATGTAGTTAGGGGTTGTAGTGGCTGAATGTAGCAGAATCTACCAAGTGGATAATTGTGAAAGTGTTATCAATTTCTTCAGTTGAAAGAATAAAAAAAATAAGTAGTCCAAAATAAATGTGGGTAGCACAAATGACATTGTGGAGAATCCAAAAAGACAAATGAATGATCTATGGTTACCAAGGTAGAAGTCACCATATATTGTCTAGTCTAACTTCAGTAAGTTGTAATCTTCACTTGATAATCTTGGCACAATTTCTCTCATCCCCTTAATGATAGGGTGGTACACTACATCATAAAAGGTATAATAGGTCTTCCCTTCTACTATGCATGGTATATCTATACATTGAATAATGGGAAGGGATTTTGTTATCTAGGCATGGTTGATCCAATTACAACATGGGAAACCAATGCTTATTTTGGCTTATTATGAGCTAGATTAGATAAAGTAATATAGGTTAACCTATCAATTTCTTTAAAATCACATAATTACTTGTTCATTTGATTTGTTATATACTTAGCATAGTCTATCATTTGTGAATACTTGGCGTATGTCTCCACTAAATGTAGTAGTGTCACATGCTCTTTATATATAAGCTCATCCATCATCTCCCCCAAAACTATGACTATACTAGACAAACAATTGGAAGTCTTCTTTGAATAGATCTTCCACTAGAGGTAAATCAAAATCCAAAGTCCTTTTTAGATACTTAAGATGGAGCACCAAGAAATCCCTCCAATAACTATAGTCAATTTTTTGGTAATAATCCCTTCATGCCTTTGGATTACATGTGACGCACATGGTGAGGGTGATCCAAATGTTGGTCATGCCAGAGATAGTTCCAATTGTTCCTAATATTTGTGGATACTAGCAACAACAATAGTACCTAATTTTTGATGTGGCAATATTATTCTAATGTTGGTCATGCCAGAGGTTAGTTTAAAATTTTCTCAATACTTACATGGGAATTTTGTTGCTAGGATCTCTTGTACTTGTAGATATAGTGGTTTTCAATGCTCATTGTGGTGCTAATAATCATGACGATATCTAATTTATGTTAATTTTTGTAAGGATAACTTTGTATATAAGCATCAAATGACATAAAAGATTGTTAAACATGTCTAATATTTTGAACATCCTTTAAATTAGCTTTCACATATTCTATATATTTATGTTTTCTCTTAACACATGTAAAATACCCCTTGTTTATATAACAATTAATATTCAAAAATCAAAACTAGACACTTAATACTATATTATAAAATTGTTAACTATACTTTCTTTAAATGTGTAAAATTTTAATATGTAAATGCATAATTAATCTACACCAGTTTTATATTAAATTTAGGACATGATCAACAAGATCATCATAAAATTGTAATAATCAATTTATATTATCTTTACATTAAAATTGGTTTAGCATATAATTTAGTGCATGAAAAATATAGTTTTAAAAATTAAAATAAAAATTACTATGATTATTTAGCATAATTTATTATTTCACATATAAATATATGATAAAAAATATGGATACAATAAATTAATGCTCTTTATTACAAGTTTAGTCTTTATAAAGACAATAAAAATAAAGTGAATCTCAAAACATAATGTTTTAGATAATAACTTAAAAGATTATGTTTTAAATTTTAATTTGCTATATGAGATTAAAAAATCTCAAACTTGTATTACATTTTGATCATGCTAGACAGACATACAAGTATTAATGTGGAATGAAATCTCAATCATGGAATATGTCACTAGAATGATAATATTTCAACTAACACAGTGGTTTTAGAAGTTATATAACATAATAACTATGCAAATTGAACCTTGGTAAATTTTTTTTGGCATTAATTATTTACTATGCTTGTATCTATAGGCAACGACTTTGCATTGACATATTAATTTTTAAAATACCCATTTTCATAAAGAGAATGCATCTCAAGCATTAAATTTGAAAATACATTCTTAATATATATTTTTTGAATTTGGAAAGTATTAGAATAATTATATTTTTTTGAATAGGTTGAAAATTTGAAGGCATATTGGGGCCACCACCCTTCCTGTGAATTGAACCTGGGTCTCCGTTAGGAAAGCCCAATGCCTTTTGTCCATTCTTAACATAATGTATTAGATTGATTTCAAAGGTATTTTTTTTAAACTAAATTATTATTATCATTCTATTTATAGATTTTATTTAAATGACAAGTATTATTATATATTATTTAAATCGGCCACTAATTATTTGCTCATTTTATATAAACACAAGAGGTAAATGTTTAATTCATATTTAGTCTTAATAAATTACTAGCTAATAATTTCTTTAATATAAAGAGAGACAAGAGAATCCCATAATTTGTGTTTTTTTTAAAATGAAAATTAATATTTTAAGAAACTAAAACAATATAAAAAGGTAAATATTTTCAACAAAATGAAGTAAATAAATATTATTTTCAAGGTGTAGCTAATATTGAGGGTTAATTAGTCTTCCATATGGACTCAAACAATGGGACATGCAATGAGATGTTTTGGTTGACATCTTTACCTACATTGACAATGGTGTCATCCTAATAATGGTGGTGGTCTCAATATAAGCTCATTGTGGCAATGATGATCTTAATGCAAATTTTAGTGGTAACAACAATATTTTTCATGCTTCACGTGGTGCGGGTTTACATATTGGTCATGCTAGAGATAATTCCAATGGTTCTTGAGATTTCCATATGTTTATAGCAATACTAGAACCTAATTCTTGATGTAGCAATAATCATCCTAATGTTGATCATGTCGGAGGTTAGTTTCAAGATTTCTCAATTCTTACATGGCTAATTGGTTGTTAGGTTCTCTTGTGTTTGTAGGTATAGTAGTTGTCAATGCTCATTGTGGTCCTAGTCATAATAATATTTTATAGGTTGTATTGCTCACATAGTATCACTTAGGTGATGGCTCTATTTTCCTCGAGGTATACATCTTGGTAGATGTGATCCTAAAATTCTTTTTGGTAAGTTAATGTATATTATATTATATCAGGAAATATGAAGGCTCCAAAATACCTTTTACATTAACAAGAAACAAGAGGCATCAGCCTAAGCCCAAGATAAAGTATACAAAACCCTTAGAAAAGTAGGTAAATCTTCACCTATTACATCGGTAGAAAACACTACAACAAACACAGAGAAAATGATCCATCCTTCAAGACTACAAGATGAAAGCCAAACTCAAGAAAAACAAAGAAGCCCTTTGGGCTCTACCCAAACGAAATAGCAAGAACATTCGAACAACAATCTACTGATCAAGACTACCCATGGCCTCCTTCTGTTCATCCACATTTTTTCTAGAAGCTTCTGGATTCTTCTCAGCTCCTCCCAAATTCTGAGAAATTCTAGGAAAAAGTGAGTAATTTTCTGAATTGCTTCGATGCAACAAAATTTTCCCACCCTATCACATTCGGTGATGGTTCCAAGACTTCTGGATTTTTTAAAAATGATGATTCCCAGAATTATCAGATTTCCTATCTTGATCCTAGAGAAAATCTTGCCAATATTCAAATAAACATATCTGAAAATATTTTTGTGCCAATGATATTTCCACATGTGGCAGGGATCGCTCGAATTAGAAAGAGTGAGACCTCCATTTGCGTTGTTGATGTCCTCACTATATTTGCAAAAAAAGCATCATTTGATTTGTTCCCAAACTTTCTGTTGGTGGTATTGGTTGTTAACAATTTTATATATTATAACAATAGCTATGACTATAGTGTTAGAGTAATATTCCATTAACTTGGGATACTTACTATTTACTCCACTAGGTAAAAGAGTATTTACATTTATATTTTACTATCTAGATATTTATTCTTCTATCCTAGGCTAATCTCTAAATATCCTAGGTTAGTGGTTTGGTTAGAATTCTCTACCTAGGTTAGTGGTTAGTATCACGCAACTCCCTACTCTATTGTTAGAGGGTAGTTAGCGCTATTTCCTAATGTTGTTAGTTAGTCTATTTATTTAATCATAGACTTTCTATTGTAATAGTTAGTTGATTAATTGATCATTGTTTTTTCGCTCACTCACTTGATCACATTGGTATCATCGCAACCGGGTGGCCTAATACGAGCTTCGCTCATTCCACCCGACCTGGACCTGGCATGGTCTTCGAGGGCCCTGCTGGCCCTCAGGACCTACACGGATCCCGAGGTGGATCCTAGGCAGCAGGGCCCGCAGGCCCATATCACCGAGCGACCACGGGAGAGGGCCCGCAGGCCCACGTCACCCGATAGCCACGGGAGCAGGCCTGCAGACCTCGATAGATCTGACATCATTCTATTGTCCGACCTGTCGGGCCTGACAGAAGGCCCAAACCTGCAACACAGGGCCCAGATCCTGAGGGTAGGAGGCCCTCCGATTACTGGCAACCCCTAGTGCTGCCCCTATAGGGTGTAGAACACAGTCGGGAGGGTAGGAACGCCATCCCAGGCAGAGACCGGACCCAAACCTGAGGGCAAAAGTGCACTTGGGTCTGAAACCTTCGATCCTCAGTGATCGTGATTGGCGAACCAGATCCGACTACCGAGATCTACGAGGGCAGGCGCGCCCTCCGATCCTCGGTGACCAACCGACACAGATTCAGTGATCGAGATCTGTGAGGGCAGGCATGCCCTCTGATCCCCGACGACCGAATCAGAGACCCTACAACTACGGACAAACTCTTGGGCACAAATCTTGAGGAAAATCGTAGCTAGGACCCATAAGTGCTCAGGCACAGATCTCAAGGCACTGACTTAGTCCACTCATATGGTGACATGTGGTGACCAGATGTGACCTCAGGCATAAATCCTAATGTGGACATGTGGCGGACAGCCACTGGACAGGACACGTGGCAGACAACCATCGGATCGAACACCTGGACAAGACTAGACACGTGGCAGGCTGACACGACCTAGGGTATAGATCCTGAGGTACTGACATGGCACTGCCACCTGGATAGGACAACTGGATGATGACAGACACGTGGATCGAAGACCTAGACAAGATGCAAATTGACACATGGGTGACATGTGGTGGACTGGCCACGTGCCCCCCTGACCCGACTAGCTGCGATGTGGCGGTGAACAAAAGGCCGACGAAGGACTCTGATTGCCCGTAGGCAATCGAGTCCTCATAGGGGCTAAGTCATTTTTAAATGACTTACATGTGCCTTCACGGCGCATGTGGGACTAAAGTCCCAAAAGCTTTTTTTTTAAAAGCTATAGAGCGTGTGAAGTCGCATGCTCCAAGCCCTAGGGAGGGGAGGCTTCAAGATGAAGTCTCCTCCCCAATATCTCCGTCGGGCTAGCTAGCCCGACTAGAGGTTTAGCCCTCGCCAAGGCGCGGCCCGACAGGGAGGTCGGGAGTTCGACTCCCATTGGGGCCAATTTTTTTTGCTAAAAAACGGGCGTAGGAATGGAGCAAGTAAAAAGGGTATTTTTTTTTATTTTTTTTGTAAATTTTTAATTATTTTTTTAATCTTTTTTATTTAATAATTTAATATCTTTTGTCTAAAATCAATTTTTTTTTCCAAAATTACATTGATTTTTTACAAAATTAAATTTTATTATTAATTAAATAATGATTAGATTTATTAAACTTTTGCATTAAAATAGAGAATTAAGGATCTATTTTTGCAATCAAAGTTAAGGAGCTTTTGTTTTTCTCCATGGGCGAATATAAGACATAGAATAGCATCTACTTCTATTGCAAATAAGAAAACCTTAAACTCTTCTCAACCTTGTTAGTTTTGCACAATCCAAGAGGGACAACATCAAAGACATTTGATTCTTTCTTGCACAAATAGCAAACAAGGAGACTGATTTTTTTTTGTAAAATTCAAAAGGCAAAGTGTGCATTTGTTTTCTTCGAAGGGGGATATAAGACATAAAATTGCACATTCTTTTTTTTGCAAAAAATTGAGAAGTAATTGTAACCTTTGGTCCATCAAAAACTTAGTCGTGTGTCGACTAGTTCTGTAAGCCTTCCACATGCGGGTCGTGTGTCGACTTGTCTTGGAAGGAGTGCTCAAAATTGTTAATTTTGCAAAATTCAGGGGAGAAGACAACATTGTACTTCTTTTGCAAAATTGGAAAACAAAGTAGGAGACATAAAAATATCATTTTTTTGCACAACACAAAACACACATTTTGTTGCAAAAATTAAAAGGTGCATTTTCGATTTTACTCGACACCTTTATTGGCAAATTAGGTGCATTTTCGGTTGCATCCGACACCTAGGTGATAAGAATTTTGAGGGCATTTCTTGTTTGATTGTTGCATCATTATTTTTGCAACTATAAGTCATATAATCAAGAACACACTCAACCCCAAAATTTCACAAATTTGTGTAAATCCTTGCACAAATTTAAAGCCAAAATTACTTGATATTCTCTCCTAAATCAACAAAACCCCTAATTCACTCTTATTTGTTTGGCTTAATTTCCTCAAAATTTTCATCCTTCTTGAAGGGAGTTAAGGCAGGTGCCATTAAATATCTGTTTGAGTGAATTATATTTTGGTACTCTTTTAGGGTAATCAAAAGAAAGAACAAGTTTTTTTGAAAATAAGGAACCTTAAAAGTTGCAATCCTTTGCACTAAGGGGGGATAATTCCTTTCTTCCTTCAAACATAGATTTTGATAAGAGGGAAATAAAACTTGTAAAGGCAATCAGAAAATTTCAAATCATCAACATTAAACCTTTTATTTTAGACTTCATAATAGCAATCATGCTTGAAGTACTTGCAATAAGAAAGGAAAAATTGGTGAACTTTTTTGATCAAATTGCCTAGAAAGCATAGTTTTGCACAAATTGTAAAAATAACAACCAAGACACCATTCAGTGTTGGTTTCAAAACAAGCAAAACTAAAATGGCAAAGGCACAACACAGAAGCCATCTTTCTTGTGAAGTGTTTCATTCTTATTCTGTTTTTGGTTCAAAGTTAGCACAAGGAGTGCTAAATTGCTACAACAGTTTTGTAGAGGGAAAACACATGTGTCCCTTGGGAAAAAACACCATATTCTCTCTCTCCTCTTTTTGGCTTCATAAATAGCATAAGTTTTTTGTTTGAAGACCTTGCAATAAGGGGTGCTTGAACCTCTTTTAGGCTTCATAAATAGCAAATTCTAGATGTTTGAAGTACTTGTAACAAGAGGAGCGATTTTTTGTGGTGTACAATTGTCTAGGAGGCAATATTTGTAAAATCCTTCACAACACTCTTGAGTTGCACACTTTTTGCAATTGAGGGGGGATATCCATTTCTTTTCTTCACTAATTTTTGTAAATAGGGAAGATGACTTATAAGGGTGCATTTTCAGCTTTGACCGACACCTTAGTCACACTTCCTTCAGAAATTAATTACACTATGTTTTGCAACAAGAAGGGGGGAACTTATAAGGGTGCATTTTCGACAGTGATCGACACCTTAGCTACCTTATCTTTTGCAAATTCATATTGTAAATGAATGAACCTTGTATGAAGTGATCTATTCTACTACACCTAGCGATTGCAACGACTGGTTACCCATGCAAATTGGTTGGATGATGTGATTACAATAAGGACATTCGTTGGCATGAAGACATAGTGAGGAATGACCCACTTTTTGCTTAGGAGCAGCCAGCAGCATCGTTACAGAACAAAGAACCAACAGATCAACATCTTCTTCACTGTATTGGGGCAGTTATATACTTTTCCCAAATATTGTTGTATAAAGGGATATGTATGTATTACCCAAATAATGTAATAAGGGGGGATGTTAGAGTAATATTCCATTAACTTGGGATACTTACCATTTACTCCACTAGGTAAAAGAGTATTTACATTTATCTTTTACTATATAGATATTTATTCTTCTATCCTAGGTTAATCTCTAAATATCCTAGGTTAGTGGTTTGGTTAGACTTCTCTACCTAGGTTAGAGGTTAGCATCACGCAACTCCCTACTCTATTGTTAGAGGGTAGTTAGCGCTATTTCCTAATGTTGTTAGTTAGTCTATTTATTTAATCATAGACTTTCTATTGTAATAGTTAGTTGATTAATTGATCATTGCTTTTCCTCTCACTCACTTGATCACATATAGGAAAGAAGGTAAGTTTGATTGTGATTATAACAATGGTGGTTCTCAATACTACTTGTGATGGTTCTTAATGTCAATTCCACTCAAATTATTCTTATTAAATTTTTTTATGGGCTTGATAGCTTAATACTTTCATAATGTCACCCAAGTACTTTTAGTCACTTTGTAAAAGAATGAACTTATTTGTAATATATCATATGGAATAATAATATAATTATTTATTATATGCATAATAAAAGTAGTTTACATTTATAACTACAAGCTTACTACAATGGTAAGGGCTTTGGCATTTCTTTGAGATGTCCAAGGTTCAAACCCTACTTAGTATGAGGGGATCGGGACCCCTCATAAAAACTTGTGTAAACTCATTGAAAAAAATAGTTTAAATGTGAAGTGATAAGAGAAATATTTGTGTTTAGCTAAAGATGTTAGCAACAAATATTGATAATAAAATTTCTCTTGAATGAAACGTCATGAAATTATAAAACTATTTCACAATTACAAAAGCATGTAAATTCATTCATCCACAACATACAAGATATTTCGCTATACAATTTATACGTTCAATTTGGGCACAATTACACCAGTCAATTATTCCATTGAATTAATAACCATTGTTATTTCCATCCAACTACATACAATATTCTTCACTGCATCACATAGGCTTTTCCACCATCTCAATCCATTCCATACAATCCATCCATCCTTACTTGGGCAACAATTGGTATTAAAGTATATGATGTTGATAATTGATATCAAAGAGTCTACTATCTTGACAATTAGTATCAAAGCCAATATTGACAAAAGGAAGTTCTTCGCTTATGAATATGGCAAGATCAATGTATAACAAAATTAATGTAATATCTTTTACCCTCAATATCTTCTTTGTCCTTCATGTCTCAGCTTAGTACAACTAGATAAAATATGGAGATGCAAAATGTTATGTGATTTGAGTCCTAAATGCATAGCCAATGTTCACAATCCTACATGCTACAATACATAATCTAGTTAGGTGTATGGAGAGCATGCTCTTGCTGATATGACTAACAATAACAATATTAATACCATATTTGAATTCCCCTCATCAATATCTCATACTATCAAATATCAATAAGATTTGTTCTAATTTATTCAATCCTTGATGACACGGGATGAACATGATCTATTCTTTTTCAATATAGCAAGGAATTTGCATTGTAATACTTTCTAAATACATCTCATATGTTTAGGCATAATTAACATTTAAAATTCAAATTATTTAAACTTAACAACTACAAATATGTATTCTAATATTACTATTGGACTGCCTACTGAGTTGTACATTATTTCTTCTATGTCCATTTAATAACTTATTGTCTATTTGTGGTATCTAAAATCTTTGATATTTTTGGAATTGAATGAAGAATACCATTATCTTAATTCCTTGCACATAGGAATGTTGTGTTTATTTGTTATAAAGAAGGGGATAGTTGTGGAGCTTTAGTTCTAAATTGAGAATATATATCTTCTCCCCCCTAAATTTCATTTTAAATATAAATATATTCTTCATTTTGTGAAAGAACGTTTATTTTTTAAATATAAATATTGGTTGGTATTCTCTCTTTCTAAATTGCTATTATTTCTATGATTGAGCTTTAGAGAGCATGGCCTATATTTTCTTATTTTATATATTTATGATTGTGTAGTTAGTTTATATTGTAATTTTATTATTATTCTTTTTAATTTCTAAAAGTTATGTTTAACTAGAAAAAATAATGAGCCTAGTATTAATTAAATCGTTTTTATCATAATATTTTTATCAATATTTTAATTCTTATTTATTTTCAATCCAAGAATACATTTTTTGATAAATTTTTGAGAGTGTATATGTTGGGCACCAAACATTAGTAAGAGTGAAAATATATAAGAATATCTAGTGAAAGTATATGTTAAAAAATAATAATGCATTTTTTAAAGTTTTATACTTTACTAAATATAAGTTTCTTTTTTTGCTATAAGACATGCCTTTAATAATCAATAAATGAAAAAATATGTAACTAAAATAAAGCTAAATAAAATCTCCATGCTTAGAATTTATTTTATAATACCTATATTTACATATATATTATTGTAAAACGATATTATTCAACCCCTACGAGGCCTCAAAATTTATATGAATGATATTATTAGTACAAAAATTAATGTCAATAGAAATATATAATTATAATAAAACTAAGAAAATTTTATAATTTTGAAATTTACATTCCAATGCCCACCACTCCACAAATTACTACAAAATGATATGTTTTGACATCATTTTGAGGACTTCAAAATCATACTCATGACCTACTTGCAAGAAACTTAGATATTTCTAAAGTATGTTAGAATACCATGCTTTTACTCTTAAAATAGCTAATAAACTTTTGTTCTATCAATCTAGTACCAGTGAATAAATATTATAGTATTTGCTAATTTGGCATACCATACATTATGCCATCATTATAAATATAGTTAATTTTATTAAAATTGAGAGCTTAGCTCTTTTTTGTTGTATAATAGTTGTTGCTTGTTAGTAAACCTTGTGCTATGTGATCCAATAACAATTTATTATTGCAACATATATGTGGCAAGGTAATTCAAAATGCATAGAAAATACTTTATAACTGTGTTGTACTTTTGTACCATGGAGCTATGTTTCTTAAAGAATAAAATATTGTTGTAGCAAAACACATTATGAAAAAAATTACAAAACCTTTCACAAATGTAGTTATATGGATTAGTTTATGTATTTTATTCATTCATATTCATTTATAATTTTTTTTTTGCTTGAGAAAAAAGGGTTGTACTTGGATCCCCCACCCTTAACAAATCACAACTCTCTCCTTTAGAGTTTGAGATTTTACAAACAAATTCAATTCTCATCTCAATTGAGTTGCTATAGCTAGATACCTACATCTTTTTTTTCATAAAAAGTTTGAATTCTTGATTTTCATTTTTTTCATCTTCAATTTTCTTTGTAAATATAAATATTTTAGAATTCAACATCCTTCTTGATTTTTTTGGTAGCAACCTTCAAAATGGCAAAACTCCACCTCTACTATCTACACATTGCATATTATTAGAGTTGTATGTTGTGCAAGGTGTAGAAACAATATTGTCATTGTTGTCAACACAGACAGATAGATCAATTGATGATGCAGTGGACAGGAGTTCAGAGGTCAGTCAGAGCATGTACAATAAATTTCCAAGAAGATAGAAGTGGCCCAGATTCAAAGGATCAAAGAAAAAGACAAGTAAGAAAACTGTCGCGATATCGCGACATGTTTTCTATCGCGATTTCATGACATATCGGAGGAGAGAGAAAAAGCTAGAAAAGCTATCGCGATTTTGTGACATATCGAAGGAGAGAGAAAAAGCTAGAAAAGTTGTCATGATTTCGCGACATATCGGAGGAGAGAGAAAAACTTGGAAAAGCTATCGCGATTTCGTGACATAACGGAGGAAAAGAAGCCAAGTAGAAAAACTGTCACGATATCGTGACATGTTGAGAAGCTGGAAAAGAACATGTCGTGATATCGCGACATGTTAAGAAGAAGCAAGAAAAACTATCATGATTTCGTGACATGTTGGAAGAAGAAGCGCATGCAGGGAAAACTGTAGTGATTTTGTGACATGTTTAATGAGAAAACACATGCAAGAAAACTATCATGATTTCGCAACATGTTGGAAGAAAAGCCAACTGGAAAAACTGTCACGATTTCGTGACATGTTTGGAGAGAAGGCGCAAGCAAAGAAAACTGTCACGATTTCGCGACAATCTATAAGAGAGGCAGTACGGATGAAAATGTGTCACGATTTCATGACATGTTTGAGAGAAAGAGCTTGCAAGGAAAAGTGTCATGATTTCACGACAATTTGCAAGAAGAAGCGCTAAGGAGAAAAAGTGTCGTGATATCATGACATGTCGGGTTTTCGTGATCCGATGACAAGAGGAAGCGCTAAGGAGAAAAAGTGTCATGATTTCATGACATATTGCAGGAGAGAGAAGGCAAGATAAAAAGTGTCACAATTTCGTGACATATTGCAAGAGGAAGAGCTCGAGAGAAAAAGTGTCATGATATCGCGACATGTGTTTTCGTGACCTGAAGAGAAGAGAAGAGCTAAGGAGAAAAGATGTCGTGATATCGTGACATGTCGCATTTTCATGACTAAGAGAGGAGAGAGAATGTACGAAGATAGAAATGTCACGATATCACGACAACAGCAGAGAGGAAGACTCCAAAGGATGAAGTGTCATGATTTCATGATAGAAGCAAAATGAAAGAGCATGGAAGCAGAAGCGTCACGATTTCATGACAAATTCAAGGAGGAAGAGCTCAAAGGTGAAAGTGTCACAATTTCATGACATGTTCCATTTTTACGGGCGAAAGGCAGAGAAAAGCACAAGGCAAGAAAGTGTCATGATTTCATGACATGTTTCATTTTATTTTGTGCATGCAAAGAAGAGTGTACGACAGCGAAAAGTGTCATGATTTCGTGACATGTCATGTTTTCACTGGTGCATGCAAAGAAGAGTGCAAGGAAGCAAAAGTGTCACGATTTCATGACATGTCATGTTTTCACTGGTGCATGCCAAGAAGAGTGCAAGGAAGCGAAAAGTGTCACGATTTCGTGACATGTCATGTTTTCACTGGTGCAAGCCAAGTAGAGTGTACGAAGGCAAAAAGTGTCACGATTTCGTGACATGTGTTTTCGCGCATGCAGGCCGAGAAGAAGACAAAAAGGTTGTCAGAGTGGCGGTTCTACTATCAGAGTTGTAAGAGAATAGAAAAGGTTGTCAGAGCCGTAAATAAGCAGGTAAGACTGTCAGAGCCGTAAATAAGCAGGTAAGACTGTCAGAGTCGTAAATAAGCAGGTAAGATGGTCAGAGTCGTAAATGAGAAGATAAATCTATCAGAACGGTGGATATACTGACAAAGCACGGAAAAGGCTATCAAAGCCATAAAGTGGGTAGATAAGGCTGTCAGAGATGTAAGTAAGCTTTTAAGGCTATTAAAAGTGTAGTAAGCAGAGCCGAAAGAATGTTTTCATGTGCAAGAAGTTAGGGTTAGGGTTGAGCTCTGCACGTGGCATGAGTGTTGTGTTTTGCCGAATAAAATGAAAAAGGAGCAGTGAAAATAATAGAGAGTGTATTGTGCTAAAAAAGATATAGAAAAGATAGAGTGTAGCAGAGAGAGTGCGACTGTAAGTGCATAGAAGGAATATGTGTTTCCTGGATTGAAAGTGAGGTTGGGTGAGCAATAGACCAGTGAGGGTCTTGTAAAAGTGAAGGCATATTTATGTCAATCTAAGATTCAAAATAGAAATCCAAGTTGGTGCTTGGAATAAGGGGTTGGTGCTCCTTCCAGTTGGTGCTGGTAAATTAGGGGTTGGTGCTCCTTTCTGTTGGTGTAGATAAATTAGGGGTTGGTGCTCCTTCTAGTGGGTGCTGGTAAATTGTTTGTAAAGTTGGTGCTTTGCAAAGGCTGGATTTGGATGGAAGTCCAAGCAGTCTAATTTTTGAGGAGTAGCCAAAACTGGTGAACCTCGTTAAATCATGTGTTGTGGATTGCTCTCTTGTTTAAATTGCTTTATCTATTTTTAAGTTCTCCTTGCTTAAGTTTTAAAAGAGTTGTAGATCTGAATTTAAATAGCTACACTGATTCACCCCCCTCTCAGTGTCATTGTGAGAATATCAATTGGTATCAGAGCAAGGTTCCTGAACAAGCTCAATCAGCTAAGGTGATCTTGGAAGAAACACAATGGCCGGTGGTGAAGGATTTTCATCCAACAAAGCTCCTTTGTTCAATGGAACTAATTACTCTTTCTGGAGACTCAAGATGCAGACTTATCTATGTGCTTTGGGATATGACATTTGGGAGTCAGTAGATAGTGGATACACAATATCCTCTACTCCTCCAACAGATGTTGCTGAGAAGAAAAAGTTTGAGAATAACTCTAAAGCAAAGAATGCTATAATGTGTGGGTTAGTAGACAATGAACCGATAAGGATCATGAGCTGTAAAATGGCAAAAGACATGTGGGACAAACTGCAGAGCATTCATGAAGGAGACGACAAGATCAAGGAAGCCAAGCTACAAACGCATCGAGCTCAGTTCGAAGCATTAAAAATGAATGACGATGAGAACATAGAGGCCTATATGCTGAGAGTCAATGGAATCATTAATGCGATTAGAGGACTCGACGAGGAAATGGAAGATGCGGTCATCGTGAAAAAGGTACTAAGAACTCTTCACAAAATATTTGATTCTAAAGTTTCTGCTATAGAAGAAGCTAAAGATCTAAATACTTTTAGCATGGATGAAATGCATGGTTCTTTAACTGCATACGAAATGAGAATAGGACAAACTAAGCCCTCAGATAGAGAAGCTGCTTTTAAAGCACACAAAAATATAAAAGCTAAACAAGAATCTAGAGAAGAAGAGTCTTCAGATGAAACAGAAGCAAACTTTGTTAGGAAACTAATAAAGGGAAAAGGAAAGTATAGAGGAAAGTTACCGCTTAAGTGCTTCAACTGTGGAGGCATCGGGCACTTTGCAGCTAATTGTCCAATGAATGAGAAAAACAAAAATAATGAAGGGTCACACCAAGAAAGAAGTGACTGGAAGAAGAAACCACATTTTAGAAAAAGCAACTTCAAGAAGAAAAGTTTCATATCCAAGAATGTCAGCTCTTCGAAGACTGCTTCGGTGAGGACTCTGAAGAAGAAGCAGATGAAGCTCTGTTCATGGCATTTGAAGAAAGAAAAACAGAGGAAAAATAGGAATGTAATGAAAAACCTGAGGATGAGGCTGAAGTATATCTGGAAGGTGAGTTGGTTGCTGCACTTAAAGAGCTGAGCACAGAAAGGAAAAAGAATAAAAAGGTTTCAAGAAAGCTTGAGGATGCCAGTGAAAGAATAAACAGCTTGAAAGTACAGACAGACGAATTTAAGAAAATGTCTGAAGTTCTTGAAGTACAATTAACCATAAAGATAGATGAATGCAACAAGCTAGAAGAAGACATTGTTAGGTTAAGGATGCAGCTAGAGGAGATGAATCAGAAATTGAGTTGTTATCATAAGTTTGAAGAAAGTTCTGTAAAGTTGGATAAAATTTTAAATAACCAAAGGCCTTCCAGCATCAAATTTGGTTTGGGCTTCGATGAAGGAGAATCATCAAAGGGTTCAAAGGCCTTAAATGTAGAACCCATAAAGAAAGAAGATAAGATCAGGGTTGATCAAGAAAAAACAAATCATGCCAAAGAAAGCAATAATGCCAGACTCAAGAAGAGTACTCGACAAAGATGGATTCACAAAAGTCACACATCCAAGAAGGAGAAGATTCATGGCTCCTACTTCAAACTGGCAAAGACCTTCACCCAATTTTAATCATTCCTTTTCTGGTTATTGTTTTAAATGCAATGCTTATGGCCATAAGATTTCAGATTGTAGTCATAATGTAGCACAAAGGAATTTCACCAGTAGAAATGTCTTTTCTCCATTGGTGGATTATGCAGTAGAATGTTATAACTGTCATAATTTTGGACACATTGCAAGATACTCGTAGAAGCACTTTTGCAAGCAAATAAATATCAGGGTAGAAAATCTCAACCAAATGGATTGAAACAAAACAAAAAAATTCCTGAAAAATAGGCACAAGCTAATGAAAGGGGAAAGGCAAAACAAGTTGCCAAAACTGCTATCAAACCAGAATGGAAAGAAAAGGAGAAACTCCAGGAAGAAAAGGAATATTTGATTGTTCAGATTGCTTTTAAAGCACAGAACAAATCTGCACCATGGATACTTGATAGTGGATGCTCCAGTCACATGACAGGTGACAAGCAAAAATTTGAGAAGTTACAGAATTACGAAGGAGGTTCTGTGAAATTTGGAAATAATGATGGAGCAAAGATAGTTGGCAAAGGATCAGTCAAGATCAGTGATGGAAAGATCAATTCAAAAGAAGTCTTGTTTGTGATTGGTCTAAAGCATAACTTGCTCAACGTAAGTCAAATCTGTGATAGAGGTCATGAAGTAATTTTTAAGAAGCAGGGTTGTGAAGTGAGAAAAGCTAGCAATGGGAAGTTGATTGCTACTTGGATCAAGGACTTCTGGAAACCTGTATACTCTCTCAGAGACTTCAGAAGGAGCATGCTTGATTGGACAAGAAGATGAAAATTGGTTGTGGCACAAGAGGCTCGGTCATATCAACTTTGACAATTTGGTAAAAATAAGCTCAAAAAGGGCAATAAGAGATATACCCTCCATTGGCAAACCACTAAATAGTATTTGTGCTTCATGCCAAAAGGGGAAGCAAACTAGAGCCACATTTAAATCAAAGGAGTACTTTACCAGACAAACCTTTAGAACTAATACATACTGATTTATGTGGACCCATGAGAACACAAAGTATAAATGGTGACAAATACTTTATGTTGTGCATAGATGACTATTCCAGAATGACCTGGATATTCTTTTTGAAGCAAAAATCTGAAGCTTTTGAAATGTTCAAGACTTTCAAAAACCAAGTTGAGAATGAAACAGGAAAGAGGATCAAATGCTTAAGATCAGATAGAGGAGGAGAGTTCATCTCAGAGGAGTTTGCAGAATACTATCAAAAATATGGGATCAGAAGAGAGTTTTCAGCAGCAAGGACACCTCAGCAGAATGGTGTTGTAGAAAGAAAGAACAGAACTATGCAGGAAATGGCACGGACAATGTTGACTGAAAGCAAAATTGCAGATAGATTTTGGAAAGAGGTAGTCCATACTGCAGTTTATATCCAAAACAGGTGCATGTTGAGGACACATGAAAGCAAAACCCCTTATGAGCTATGGTTCGGCAAGAAGGCAACAACAAAATACTTCAAAGTCTTTGGCAGCAAGTGTTACATCAAAAGAACTGAAGATAATCTTGGTAAGTTTGAAGATAGAGCTGATGAAGGTATTTTTGTTGGCTATTCATCAAAAAGCAAAGCTTACAAATGCTACAACAAAAGGCTAAAGAAAATTGTAGACAGTGCCGATGTTAAATTTGATGAAGATAGGAAACAAGCAGTCAGCTATGAAGAAAACTACCCTATTTATGAAGAAGTTATTGAAGGAGATGAAGAAAAGGAAACAGAAGAGAATCAAAAAATTGACCCAGATGATTTAAGTATTGATTCAGAAGTAGAAGAAAACAATAAATTCAAAACAGGAAGTTGGCAAAAAAATCATCCCGGAGAGCAAATTATTGGGGACCCCACAGTTGGTGTTAAGACAAGAAGAAGAGTAGTAAGTAACTACTCCCTATTATCCAAACATTGAGCCCAAAAATATTGTTGAAGCAAGCATAGATGAAAGTTGGATGAAGGCAATAAACGAAGAACTAGATCAGATTGAGAAAAACAAAACACTGGGAGTTAGTACCAAGGCCTGCAAATAAAAACATAATCGGTACTAAATGGATTTTTTGAAACAAATTGAATGAAGATGGACAAGGTTGTAAGGAATAAAGCAAGATTGGTCCTGTAAAGGCTATGCTCAAGTTGAAGGTATTGATTTTGAGGAAACTTTTGCACCAGTGGCTAGACTCGAGGCAATCAGAATGTTTCGGCTTTAGCAGTCCACAGGAATTTCAAAGTTTATCAGATGGACGTGAAATCAACATTTTTGAATGGAAATCTTGAAGAAGAAGTTTATATTGAGCAGCCAGATGGTTTTCAACTCGGTGATAATCCCAACTTTGTTTGCAAGTTGAAGAAAGCTTTGTATGGCTTGAAACAGGCACCCAGAGCATGGTATGCAAGACTAGACAACTATCTCACTCAACAAGGATTCAAGAAAGGTATGGTGGATAGTAACTTGTATGTCAAAATAGACAATGGCCAACTTATTGTCCTTGTTGTTTATGTTGATGATATAATTTTTGGCAGCAACAATGATGAGTCATGTAGAGACATAGCAAATAAAATGTAGAAAGAATTTGAAATGTCTATGATTGGTGAACTTTCATATTTCCTCGGACTGCAAGTTAACCAAAGTGAAAAGGGCATTTTTATTTCTCAAGTTAAATATGTGAAAGAAATGCTAAAAAAGTTCACAATGGAGGATTGTAAACCTGTTAGCACTCCCATGACAACAGGTTGCAAGTTGAGCAAGGATGACAAATCTCCAGATGTAGATCAAACCATGTACAGATCTATGATTGGAAGCCTATTGTATTTGATAGCTACCAGACCAGATATCTTACAGGCAGTATGCATGGTAGCAATATTTCAGGCTAGTCCCAAAGAGACTCATGTGACAGCTGTGAAGAGGATCTTTAGGTACCTCAAGGGTACTATGGAGTATGGGTTATGGTACCCAAAAGGTAAGGACTTCACTCTTATTGCATATTATGATGCAGATTGGGCAGGATGTATAGATGACAGAAAGAGTACCAGTGGAGGTGCATTCTATCTTGGAGACAGGTTGGTAGCATGGCACAACAAGAAACAAGAATCAGTCTCTCTATCCACAGTAGAGGCAGAATACATTGCAGCAACAACATGTTGTACACAGATTTTATGGATGAGACAAACCCTGAAAGATCTTGGTATTAACTTCAAAGAGCCAATTTCAGTTAAATGTGATAATACCAATGCTATTAACATCTCAAAGAATCCGGTTATGCATTCTCGCACCAAACATATTGCAATCCGGTATCACTTTTTGAAGGATAAAGTTGCAGAAGGTGAGGTTAAATTGGATTTTGTTCCAACTACAGAGCAAGTAGCGGATATCTTCACTAAACCGTTGCCCAAGGAAGTTTTTGAATACCTTCGCAGTAAGTTGGGAGTGGTCACACTACCCAAGAACTGACTAGCTATCGGGAACACATTCTCAGGGGGAGCATTTATATATTTGATTATCTGTTTGCTCATGTTTGTAATTTTTGCTAACTGTAATATTGTGTGCCTGAGAATGATTGTGCATGGACTCAGGGGGAGTCTGCAGCAGCCCTTTGGTATTATTGTCAAAGGGGGAGAAGAATTACAAGAAATTGCACATGTGTTGCCAACAATTCCAAAGGGGGAGATTGTTGTGCAAGGTGCAGAAATAGTATTGTCATTGTTGTCAACACAGACAGATAGATCAATTGATGATGTAGTGGACAGGAGTTCAGAGGTCAGTCAGAGCATGTACAGTGAATTTCCAAGAAGACAGAAGTGGCCCAGATTCAAAGGATCAAAGAAAAAGACAAGTAAGAAAACTGTCACGATATCGCGACATGTTTTCTATCACGATTTCGTGACATATCGGAGGAGAGAGAAAAAGCTAGAAAAGCTGTCACGATTTCGTGACATATCGGAGGAGAGAGAAAAAGCTGGAAAAGCTGTCACGATTTCATGACATATTGAGGAGAAAGAAGCCAACTAGAAAAACTATCATGATTTCGTGACATGTTGAGAAGGAAAAAAGACAGAAAAAGACAGGAAAATGAAGAAAACTATCGCGATTTCGTGACATGTTTGGAGAAAAGGCGCAAGAAAGAAAACTATCACGTTTGGAAAAAAAAAAAAATGTGTCACGATTTTACATGTTTGAGAGAAAGAGCTTGCAAGAAAAGTGTCACGATTTCGTGACAATTTGCAAGAAGAAGCGCTAAGGAGAAAAAGTGTCACGATATCATGACAGGAGAAGAGGAAGTGCTAAGGAGAAAAAGTGTCACGATTGGACATGAGAAAAAAGAAAGTGTCAGTTTGTGACATATTGCAAGAGGAAGAGCTCGAGAGAAAAAGTGTCACGATATCGTGACATGTCACGTTTTCATGACCTAAAAAGAAGAGAAGAGGTAAGGAGAAAAGATGTCACGATATCGCGACATGTCACATTTGACTAAGAGAGAGAAAAAAAGGATATCATGACAACAACAGAGAGGAAGACTCCGAAGGATGAAGTGTCATGATTTCGTGATAGAAGCAAAACGAAAGAGCATGGAAGCAGAAGCATCATGATTTCATGACAAATTCAAGGAGGAAGAGCTCAAAGGTGAAAGCATCATGATTTCGTGACATGTTCCATTTTCACGGGCGTAAGGCAGAGAAAAGCACAAGGCAAAAAGTGTCATGATTTCATGACATGTTCCATTTTTGCTGGTGCATGCAAAGAAAAGTGTATAGCAGCAAAAAGTGTCATGATTTCGTGACATGTCATGTTTTCGCTGGTGCATGCGAGAAGAGTGCAAGGAAGTGAAAAGTGTCACGATTTCGTGACATGTCATGTTTTCACTGGTGCATGCAAAGAAGAGTGCAAGGAAGCGAAAAGTGTCACGATTTCGTGACATGTCATGTTTTCACTGGTGCATGCCAAGTAGAGTGTACGGAGGCAAAAAGTGTCACGATTTCGTGACATGTGTTTTCGTGCATGCAGGCCGAGAAGAAGACAAAAAGGCTGTCAGAGCGGCGGTTCTACTATTAGAGCTATAAGAGAATAGAAAAGGTTGTCAAAGCCATAAATAAGCATGTAAGACTGTCAGAGCCATAAATAAGCATGTAAGACTGTCAGAGCCATAAATAAGCAGGTAAGACGGTCAGAGTCGTAAATGAGAAGATAAATCTGTCAGAACGGTGGATATACTGACAGAGCATCGAAAAGGCTGTCAGAGCCATAAAGTGGGCAGATAAGGCTATCAGAGGCGTAAGTAAGCATTTAAAAGCATAGTAAGCAGAGCCGAAAGAATGTTTTCATGTGCAGGAAGTTAGGGTTAGGGTTGAGCTCTGCACGTGGCATGAGTGTTGTGTTTTGCCGAATAAAAGGAAAAAGGAGCAATGAAAATAATACAGAGTGTATTGTGCTAAAAAATATATAGAAAAGATAGAGTGCAGCAGAGAGAGTGCGACTGTAAGTGCACAGAAGGAATATGTGTTTCCTGGATTGAAAGTGAGGTTGGGTGAGCAATAGACCAGTGAGGGTCTTGTAAAAGTGAAGGCATATTTATGTCAATCTAAGATTCAAAATAGAAATCCAAGTTGGTGCTTGGAATAAGGGGTTGGTGCTCCTTCCAGTTGGTGCTGGTAAATTAGGGGTTGGTGCTCCTTTCTATTGGTGCAGATAAATTAGGGGTTGGTGCTCCTTTCTGTTGGTGCAGATAAATTAGGGGTTGGTGCTCCTTCCAGTGGGTGCTGGTAAATTGTTTGTAAAGTTGGTGCTTTGCAAAGGCTGGATTTGGATGGAAGTCCAAGCAGTCTAATTTTTGAGGAGTAGCCAAAACTGGTGAACCTCGTTAAATCGTGTGTTGTGGATTGCTCTCTTGTTTAAATTGCTTTATCTATTTTTAAGTTCTCCTTGCTTAAGTTTTAAAAGAGTTGTAGATCTGAATTTAAATAGCTACACTGATTCACCCCCCCTCTCAGTGTCATTGTGAGAATATCATTGTATTTCTAAAGCTTCATGTTATCATAGTCTACTTTATCAGCTCTAGATTATTAGTTTCCTTCCTGAAGCATAAGTGCAATCACAAGAACTATAAAAATAGTTTAGCAATCTCAAAAATTTAAAGAACATGATTAAATCTTATCAAGAAATATATGCATGATAACTAAACTATGGGTTATTATATAATACAAGTGGAATTCATTTTAATCCCAACTAACCAATTAGAAAATATTATATCTTTTTAATGAGTTATGAAATGAATCTTTTCATATTATAATGATATTTAACATATCTTAATGTCATTGTTTTAATAAATAGTTTAGTAGTCTCAAAAATTTGAAGGTTACATTTCATACCCTTCCCTATAATCCAACCAACAACTCAAATAATCCATTTAGCTATAAATCCCATCTCATATCATATTCTTTTGCTTTAGCATACAAAACTTTTTAGTCCGCTTTACAAAATTTGGATTATTAGTTTCCTCCAATGCATTGATCTATAAATGGATCCCCTAAAATATTTTTTAATCCTCTGAAACCTTTTTTTAAATTTTTTCCTTTCAAAATTTTCTTGTCAACTTTAGTTAAACTTACTACTTCCTCTAACCATGGAAAAGTGAATTTAACTTCATGATCCTCTATTAAAACCCCTCTATTGGCTATCCTATTTGCATATTTGTTTCCTTCACTTAACGTATGTGTAAATATGATTTATTCAAACTCTATAACAAGGTCTTATATTTCCACAATTATCTCTTATATGTTTTATGGACCCTTTGCTTTCCTCAAAATTCTATTTATTACTATTAGTGAATCACCTTCCTTCCAATAGTCTGTTCCATTTCATATGTTTGCATATTTTTAATCCTTCGAAAGCCACCCAAGCTTCAACTTCATTATTTGTCCTAAATCCCCTAGTAAAAATGTAATGTGACAAAATCTCACCCATATTATTGTTTATTATTCCTCCTCTTGCTAGCCCTAGATTTCCTTTAGAAGCTCCATCAAAATTCAATTTGAGCAACTTTGATTTTGATGATTTCCACTTTATATTTTTTGCCTTTCTTTTTCTCCTATACCCACCATCATAATTCTAATTGATGACTTGAATCCATATATCAAGGCTCTTTGCTTCAATATTAGGGATTGGGTGAGTTGATAGGGCTAGTTTAGACTTATCTATGGCTAAAAAAATCTTCTTTTTCATCCTCTAAACTACTTTCCTTTTTTTTAAATATTATTTTATTCCTTTCCAACAATACAATCCAAATTATTGTGACTTTCGATGTGTCCCAAATTGTCTATCATGCCTCACTTTTAAAAGTTCTCTACCATTGCTTTAACGATTCTTCAATTCTTCCATTCATCACCATGCATTTACCAAACATATTAAGAATCCATTGCCATAGTTCCTAGACTATCAATCAATGTCCCAAGAGATGGTCTATACTCTCCTCCTCATTTTTAAAACTCCTTTTCATTAGGTTATCCTAGGATAAAATCTTCCTATGATCTATTAGCCATACAAACATTTTGACTTTAGGAATGCTCAAGCTATCCTAGATATCTCTCTATATTCTTAAGGTATTCCTATTTTTTTATTTTATATTATATCCACATCTTGTTGTGTATTCTCCTAAGGTATTCAACTCCTAAATCAACTTATCCTTGGCTCCCCTCGAAATAATAGTATTACTATATTGCTTGCCAATTACCTTCTAGCAACAATGTTTTGTATATTTGTAAAAAATCTTCTTTTTATTTATATTTTCCTCCTCGTTCCTTGTACATAATGTTTGGAACCCTATCACCATATTTATCTTGAAGTAATCTCATCTATGGTTTCAAAATTGAATCTAGATTGAGTGGTCTTTTATCACACCAAGTATCCATCCAAATAAAAAATATATCTCCAGTTCTCACCACCCATCTTAGACCTTTAATCACAAGATCAATTTATTTTTTAAGTTGTTCCATAGTGCAGAACCATCCGGTAGTGAAAATATACTAAATATTAAGCTTGGTTGATTGGGCTCAACGTACTTAGAAGGATTATTGCCTATTGTCTTTGAATCTCTTCATACAATCTCCAAATTAATTTTCCCCTTAGAGCTAATTTTGTATTCGTAATAACTCTTAAACCAAGACCTCCCCTAGTTTTATCATCAAACTTCTTGCTCAATTTAACCAAAGGAAATTTCCTTTTATCATGTAATCTTGACCACAAAAATGACCTCATAATATAAATTAAATAATTTTCTACCAAATTTGGCACAATATATAAGGACATATAATATGTCGGAATGGCCTATAAGACTGATTTAATTAGTTGCACTCTTCCCGCTAACAATAACGATCTACCTTTCCATGTTGGTAATTTATTTTAAAATTTACTTATAACTGGATTTCATAATTCTATCTGCATTATCCCCTAAAATAAGGTCATCCCTAGATATGTTGTTAAATTTACATCCTCTATTTAAGGTAACCTACATATCCCTACTCTAATTCTAGATGGAGTGTTTAGGAAGTAAGTTTTGGGTTTTGTCCTATTAACGTTTTGCCTAGACGCTCTTTCATATTCCTTCAATAAGTTATTCAAATATTTGACCTCATTTTTTGAACCCTTCTAAAATGGGTTGTATCATATAAAAATTATTGATGGGTGATGTTGTTAATGTTATTACTAGCATTAAGATTGCTTATTAGTCCATCTTTGTATGCCTTCTTCAAGTTCCTTCTAAGACTTCTATTGGATTTAAATGATTCTATTACTGGCACATTGACCACCACTAAATATGATATTGTAGAGACACAAGATTTAATCCATTTAACCTATTTATTCCCAAATTTAAAATTTTCTAATACTACAAAAATAAATTATCATTTAACCCTAACATTGACTTTATTAGAATCAAGTTTTAAGATTATTTATTCCTCTTTTATAAAAGCTATTGAATGTATTACTTCATGAGCTACTATGATCCCATCCAGAATCTATCTCCCTTTCGTAAATACCCCCTAATTTTCTACATATTGAATATTCACTACACATAACTACCTCATGGCTTGTGCCATAAGATTTCCAAGGAGGTTGGTTGAAGAAATTGTTTATTGGAGGCTTGAGGTGGATATGAAATTTTTTGGGCTGCATGATTGTGTTGATTTTCCATTCTCGATAATAAATGACCCACATCCCCAATATCCTTTTCAATGATATCTATGTCAAGCCCCACTATTAGGCAGAGCCAAGGAGCCATTTTGGTGATAACTAAAATTACCACCATTGATGGGGATGTGACCTGAAAAAAGAATTTGGGTTGATCCAACTTCCCTATAGGCAAGCCTATAGACCTGGGTATTTTCCATATCTGCTTGGCTTCACAATTCTTGCTCAAGTATTCATCATCTCTCCACTATGCTTACAATATACAATCAGTGGGAGATCTAAGTGGGAAGAATTTGGTGATAACTGGAGATAGGACCCCACACAAAATCCAAAACTCAAAGCTCTATAGACCATTCATCATGACACTAAAAGAACTTCACAAAAAATACACCAAATAGCTCTTCAACATTTGGTAAAAGGGACTACAAGTTGAGCACCTCTACACCAATGATCCTAGTTCATAGGAACATGGGACCATCTTAGAGCACTTCAAATTTTGAGTCACACATGCCATTTGATTTTGAATCAATGATAGGCACTAGCTTTGCATCATACGAGAAGGAGGATAAAAATCAAGACCATGTTGACCTTCATATCTTCCATCAAATGCTAGTGCTCTTTTTGCACCTAAATTAAGTGGCCAAGGGTCACCAAAGTCTGCAATCCATTTATATTAGCTTTTATGGGAGGTAGTACAACCACAAGATGTAGGATAATTACTTTGAGATAACTATAAATCTAATGGTATAATAATATGTAGGAAAATAAAGAAATGAAAATCTGCAGATAACTCAAAAATATGTCATTAATGAAATTGATGAAAATAGTACAATGCTATATAATGGAGGACATGAACACTCCATGAAAGTATATGAAAGAACTACATTGTACCACACAACATCTACTACACATTGTATACTTACTATATCACTCTTCCTCTATATCTATCTACTACACCTATGAGGCCCTTATTTAGAAAGATAGATTGTTTGGCCTCTACTCTACCTAGTCTTCATGTACATGTGGACTACATGCACATTTACAACTTGCACATTGACACTTGTGCATTTATTATAATACTTGAAGTAATTAACTTTACTCTGAAGTAAACTCCTACTCTAGAAATGTACCAAAGGTGGTACATTTACATGACCCAAATGATATAGTATACTCTAAAACCCCCCTGTATTTCATTATTTAGGTATTGAAGACTTTAGTCTTCAATATGGATCTTTTACCTGGTCCTAAAATTTGAACTCTTTTCTCCAGGTTCTTTCATTGTCTTGTTTGTTTAAATTTGAATGAATATCTTCATCCTGTTCAGGTCCTTCTTTTCTAGATAGAAGATTCCCAAGTAAAGCATATTGTAGCTGTCCCCGCATACTTTTAATTCTGAACCTTCCATTTCTTCTATTTTTATGATATATAGGTTCTTCATTCTCTTCAATTTGTTACTAAGAAACTGCATTAGTATTATTTTGAAACATAACAATATCTTGTGAAGTTTTGATAGAATCCAATGCATATATATTTCTATGGATTGATCCAGTAGCTTCAATCTCATTTTTATGTGTAATAAGACACATATTAACTCCATTTATGTATCTGAATTCAACCATCCTTTTATTTTCTACTAACTTGGATATTGAAATGAGATTAGATGTTAATCCGAGAACATACATTACATTATATAGTAGAAAAATTGGAAATAATTTGCTAGATGATACACACCCATATCCATGTATATGATAGTTATTACCATCTGCAATTTTCAACTTGAAGCTATTAGTGACTTCAAGACAATCAAACCAATGTAGATTTCCTATCATGTGGTGACTTGCCCCTGAATCAATATACCATATGTCCTTTTCATTTTGACCTATGAAATCATTTGAAGTGATTTTGCATATATGATATGGTATATTGGATGGATTCTATTCTTGAGTTCTTTTGTGGTGTGCATTATGATGAAATGTGTCTCTAGCTACTTTATCCATTGCAATGTATGATAGGGTTCTTTCAATACTTTAGATCTACCTTATGTATCCCTAGTGTATGAATTTATTTTGATAGAGATCTTTCTAGACTTAGGTTTTGTAGAATTCCTTATATCTCCGTAGTGATTAGGGTAAGCTATAAGCTTAATAAAGTGCTTAGTAAATAATAGTTCACTTTTGAGTTGATTTTGTAATGTTTTGTAAGTAACAATAATCAACTTCTATTTCACCTTATCTCTCCTAATGAACTATGCACTTAATTTGAAGTTCTCTATGGTTGGATTTCTTGTGTCCCTTTAGTATGAATATGAGACAAGTGTAAGTATATAATTCCAACTCCTTTAAGTAAATGAAGAACTTTATTTTATAACCCTTAATATCCAATAGTTTAAAATTTTTAAATTCCAATAAAATATTTTGATGTAGTATACCTTATAACTCCCTACTTTGGAATATTAGAAAATAATAATAATAGTATTTGCAAATTTAATATTTCTGGTTTACTAATGTTGAAAACCTTATATCTTGTACGTGGTTATTTGCAAATATCTATAATTTCTTCTACTTTTGTTAGGATGACTTCCTTTCTTTCTAAGGTTGTTATTTTTAATATAGTAATCAACCTTATGCTTAACACCTTATAAATACAAATTTTAGAAAGCAAATAATTAAATAATATACTTATCTTCCTTCAACATAGGTGTCTTAAATGACAGTGAGTCTAGTATACTCTCACTAGACGACAATAATGAAACTGGTTTGTTCTCCCTTGATGGATATAATGTAGATGGTTTTACTCTCCCTTGACCATAATGATTTAAGTGGTTTAGCTCTCTCTTGACAATGGTTATGTAAGATTTCATTGGACATTGGTATCGTATTTTCTACCTGAATATTTAAAACCTGCTAGAATCTTTGATTTATGATAGACTTTTAGTGGACGTCCTTTGACTCCTTGGATTTGGGATTTCAATGCTTCTTCACTGTAAACTTACTTTTGTTCTTTTCTCAAACTATGCTTACACTTGCTTGGACTTCACTATAATTGCTTGGACTTGGGAGTTTATGTAGCTTCTCCTCTCCTTAGACTTACACCCACATGTTACTGCTAGCTGGTGAGGTGATATTATAAAGTTTTGACCATTGAGTAATGCTTATTTATTTTAAACTGATGAGCAATGATGATGATGCTCTCAATGATGCCTTTCAATATTTGAAACTTAGATGTTATCTTGAGTGTTTCCTTTGTGAGCATTACCAAATGCTCTATGGTATGTGATAAGTGGCACTTTATATGAAATATTTCCTCTAAAACCTTGCTTAACCTATATACTCCTCTTGCCAATGTAAATCCAATTGGTTTATTGCTCTCAACACTTCTTCGAAGGAGCTACTCTTCTCAAGATGTTGGCTCTTATTTTGATGGAGGTCCTAGGTGATTTAGAGATGGTCTTATGGTGCTCCTTTAGTGAGCAAAGTGCTATCCTTGGATGCTTCTATGGCTCCCCTCCTAGTTTGAAATATGATACTGGATTGAGGTAATATTAAGTGGCTTTCACTTTACTTCTACGTAAATTTTCTCACTACTATTCTACCTTTCTTTGCAACAAAAATGTAATTGTTGCAATACTTCCAATGTAGTTGCAGGTTGACATCATTTGTATATGCTTTCTTTGGCAATTGGAATGGTGTTTCTAGACACATGAAATCGATGCTTGTGAATCCTATATTGGTTCTCCTTCTACCTTTGTTGCTTCACCAATAGTAGATGTAAAATACAAACTGTGTTAGTGTCTTTAAAACACTTAATATTATATCCTCCTTATGAGGAATATGGTGCACCAATGTAGAATGAATAAGAAACTATTTTACATCAAGGTTTAGTGAGTTCCTTGTCTTATTTTGATGCTATTTTATCCTTTAATATGATGGATTGTTGTTGTGTAGATAGATTTTCTCCTCGTTGTATATCTTGAGGATAAATGTATATGAATTGAAGCTTTTTCCTTGCTTCTTCGATACGATCGCTACTTGTTCTATTCCTTGAGAGAAATGTATTGTTACTTTTATAATCAAATAGCACTAACTCCTTCAATTGGATAGTTTAGTAACAATAAATCCAAGCTAATAATTATGCAAATAATATGCTTTTTAAAGAGTTATTTCTGCATTAACTTTCACCTTTAATGAAACCCTTAGTGAACCTTAAATCTGAGACTCTCCAAGTCTCGATTTGTAGCTTCTTTCAAATATTTTTATGGTGGTTTTCTTCTCCACTCCTTGGATGAATATGAATCTATTTGGTGGCTTCTCTAGGCCACAATAGATTATAGATTTTGTGCACTGAATAGTGTCTCTAAAAACTTTGATATTTTAAATTTTGTACACTTTGGATTATTACCTTAACTCAATCAACCAATGCACATAATAATATTTAATATTAAATAAGTTAGATAATTTAGAATAGTGCAATAATAGACTCACCTTATTGATATTTTAATGCACTAATAGAAACTCTTAAAGAAATCTCAAATGTACTAATAATTTTTGCAACTCTTAAGAGTTATTATAAAGAACTCTTAAAAGT
Organism: Wollemia nobilis; assembly: GCA_028583015.1. NCBI lineage: Eukaryota > Viridiplantae > Streptophyta > Pinopsida > Araucariales > Araucariaceae > Wollemia > Wollemia nobilis. Next base: position 17,163,552 of record JAQPPZ010015100.1, read on the forward strand.
AATCTGTAATATGCACTACAATCAATGTTGTAGGATGTAGTCTTCTTGATTATTATATAGACAATAGGTAGATGATATTTTTATTTTTGTCAAAATATATCTAACTCCTATTTATTGTGTAGGTAATAACCTTAAAAGTAACTTCCTTCTGCACTCCTTGAAGACTATAAAATGCAACCTTCTCTTTGTAACTTTTGATTTCTAATAAGGTGCTTTAATGGAACTAAATAATATCCTAAATCAAAGTTCAACTAATCAACCTATTTGTACACAAGTTCCTTACCTTAATGATCACTATATATGAATGATTGTAGGTGATTAGATTCACCTTATTACTATCATTTTACTGGATGAATATGTAGCTATTCTTGGTTTTCCTAAATAGTTCCTTAACTCACCAATTTGCAACTTATTAACTCCTATATCTTGCTGCCCTTTAAGTTGTAGTAAGTGACTCCTATTAGCCTTCCGGATGAACTCTAAAACTTCTAAATTTTTGCAGCTAGTAATGTTATCTTAATTACTTCATTTTTGTACAATTTATATACTAAAATTTTGTTCTTGAAACTCATAAATTTGGTAGGAAGCTCCCCCAAATTGCAACTGAGTTTTTCTTCAAGAAGCCTTTCAATATTTTGATTTAGATTCAACAAACCTCTATCTTTGAAAGAGACTTCTAGCCTCCAAATAAAATATTCAAACCTTTTTGGTTTGGTAGTAATGTTTGGCTCCTTTATATTTTTCGAATTCTAACTTCAATCTTGGTCTCCTTCTCAAGAAAATGAATGTCTTGAGATCTTCAATATTCTTCTTCGATATTTGGCACTCCTTGCCAAATTTTCTCCTTTTAAGCTTGTTGTCAGATGGCAACAACTGTCCCATATTTTTATGTTAGTAACTCCTCGTTGCTAGTAGATTTCTCCAATGAGTTCTTCTAGAAACTCCTTTAATGGTATTCTTTGAATTTTTAAAATAAGGCTCTCCAAGCCATCTTGTTTCTCCTTGAGACCTCTCCAAGGTCTTTAGTCTTGTAGCTTATCTAGTTTTTTGAATGAGACCTTTCCTTCAACCTTTTTCTATGGAATTTTTTGTAATGAGATCTTTCTCATAGATCTCTGAAAACTAGAATCTAGAATAGGACCTTTGCTGGTCCTTCTTTACTTCTGTAATCTGTAAGCTTTAATGGAAATAACCAACCTCTAATTTTTCATAACTGGAAGTTTTGTAACTGGAACTTCTAAGGATATCTTAATCTTCATTTGGATGATTTATTCAATCTATTGTTTGTAGTATTTGATGAAGATCACCAACCTTCAGTATTATTATTGACTCATATATGGAGTCTCTTGAATTAGCAGTTAGGCTACTATAGCATTTTCTTCTTCTAAAATATTTTAGGTCTACAATATCTAGTAATGATACCTCTCCTCAGGTCTATGAAATATTCAGTATTCTACTTGTTTCTGCAAGTGCTGGAATGATTCTAAGAAGATACTCTTCTTAGATCTTTTATAGAAAGCTTTCCAACCTTTTTTGAATCTTCTTTTCCTACAACAAGATGTTAAAAATGAAAATGGTGGAAACTGTAAAAACTAGAGTTGATGACTCTTCACTAGTTGATTTTTCAATCTAGTGGGATGAATGTTGAATCCTAGTCTTCACAAGTTTTCTATAACTTTATGGAAAGAATCTAGCCAAATGCAATCTCAAAATTTTTGGCACTAAGATTTGCTTCTCTCCTCTCAACCTCTCTTGTGGTGACATTTGCATGTAGTGGCATATCCTATAGCAAAGATGCAACATATTTCCTTATGGATCTCCTTATTCCTATTGATCTACCATGAGCTCTGATATCACTATTAGCTTTCGATGTGAGGTAGTACAACAACAAGATGTAGGATAACTAATCTGAGATAACTATAAATCTAATGGCACAATAATATGTAGGAAAATAAAGAAATGAACATCTATAAATAACTGATGAATATGCCATTAATGAGAATGAGAAAAATAGTATAATGCTATATAATGGAGGACATGAACACTCCATAAAAGTATATGAAAGAACTACATTATACCACACTACATATACTACACACTATATACTTATTATATTACTCTTTATCTCTATCTGTCTACTACACCTATGAGGCCTTTATATAAAAAGATAGTTTGCTTAGCCTTTACTCTACCTAGTATTCAGGTACATGTGGACTACATACACATTTACAACTTGCACATTGATACTTGTGCATTTATTATAATACTTGAATTAACTAACTTTACTCTGAAGTAAAATCCTACTCTAGATATGTACCAAAGGTGGTACATTTACATGACCCAAATAATATAATATAATCTAACAATTAATTTAACATTTGATAACCCATGCTTCTTTCTATAGTAGTAGTTAACACAAAAGGAAGAGCCCCACCATAGTAAAGAATAAAACATATTGAAACCTCTCATAAATAAAAAGAGAGAGCACATAAAAGCAATCAATATATGTCTGCTATTGACCATCAAAATTGACTTATATGGACAATCCCATTGAAGTCATTCAATCTAATATTGAACTAGCCATCCACCACATGGGTGAGATTGTCGTAGCAACCTACACTCTTTAAAATCAAAATCCTTGCTAGCCATCCAATTAGAGGGGGACATACTAGCAACAATAGCATGCATGCCATTCCAAAATAGTGGACAATGACCTAGAAGAACTCTAGATATTGAAGCCTCAAACTAGAGAAAGAATTAATTATAGAATATCCTTCACACATTGCCTAGAAAGAATCCCCCCAAAAAATGATAGGCAATGATTGCAACAACTACCCATATGAGGGCCTATAAACTTTCAATATTAATGGCCCTAAATATAGAGATCTCAATGTGATCGATTATTGGATGAAAGCACATTTTAGTAGTAAATGAAAGAGAACTTTGTATTTTATGAGCATATTTTGGAGGGAAGCCCCTTTAGTTTTTTGCTAGTAAAATGACATGTAATTCTTATTGTAAGGTATTGGGAGTTGCTTGCTTATGCCTAATATATGGTATTCTATGCTCTTTCTTTTACCCCTTATATTTGCATAAGTGGGTCTCATACCTTGAGCCATTGGCTAAGGAGCATCAAACCTCTTCCAACTTCATGTCTTTGTAATTTATTTATATATATATATATATGGAAGCTATGACTAATTTTACTCTATATTAATTTTGTTATATATTTTTTAATGTTGGGTTATGAATGCGAAAGTGTGTTAAATTTCTTGATATTAGACTATGGTGAATGTATTCATTTAATCTCATTTTATGTGAAAAAAGGGATTTATATCTTGACATATCATCCCCATAGCTTAGTATTATATTTCTTGTAAAATTTTCTACTTTTCTATTCCCTTTCCCTAGGCATAAGCATAGGCAAGCCAACAAGGGATTTGAAAGGTGCAAAAAATATTATATACCATGAGGAGCTAACCTCTATGAAACCCCCAAAGGTCACTACACAAGAATTTTATCCACCCATGAAGCTTCCCTTTCTATCACTCAATGTGAGACATGGATATTTAGGCACATCGGGTTGCTACCCCAGATGGTTGGGATACTCTAAGGCGACAAAAATTCAAAGTGGTATGTTTAGTGGTATTAGCTTAACACATTTGTCACACAAAAATAAAAAAAATTCTTACCAAGACTCTAGTGAATGTCTTAGTCAAATTGCTTTTCAAATATTCAAAATATTCACCTAGAGACTCTACTAAAGAAAAGAGATCCTCAAAAATTCATTTGAAAAAGATAAGACTGAGATTCTAGTGGGGATCTTTATCTCTTGGCTTGTTGAAGCAATCCACTCTCCCACTTGGAAAATTTATTCCCAAGAAAGGACCTAGAAATATATGAGCAAAAAACCTATCACTGGGTCCTTTTCTAAAAACCAATTCACAAGAGTTGGTACCACCCTTGACTTGAAGTGAAAGGAGGAGGAACCGACGATGCAGCATGGAACCAGAATCAACCTCCTAGAATATTTTTGGCATGGAATAATAAAATACCTCTAATACCATACACTCTACCAATTATATGGGACCTAAATCCCTTTCTTAGTGCTCAAATTCCTACCATATTTCATGATAGAAGATACCGCTACTTTGATATAATATTTGCATAATATTGTAAGCTTGTCTATGGTGCATATCATCAAAGAAAAAAATATAGCATTTAGGTTGTTGGTTGCCTCCTTCGAGGTAAAGGCTTAGGAGTAACACATTAGTCTCACCCCACACTTGGTTAGAAGCTAGGATTAACTTATAAGCCTCTTAATAGATAGATTCAAAAAAAGGTAGATTTTGCATCCCTCCTTGACCAACTTACAACCAACAAGAGGGCACTCATAAAAATTAAATGATTGATTTCAATGTTTTATTCCATAAAATTTGGCAAAGAATTTTCAACGAGATCATATCTCCTTTGGGTATGGAATTCATCTATTATTTGAAAGCTTTTAATTCTAAAATAGTAATGATGGTTAAGTCTAAAGGAGGAAACTATTTGTCAGAAGCCTATGAAACAATGGTTTAGGCCAAGAATAACCTAATATATATTGGAATACTAGTCCCTATACCATATTTTTTCCCTTTTTTCTCCTCTCTCAACCTCTTTATCTTCCCCCTATAGTAGTTTAATTCACTATTGGACAACCCAGTCCTATTACAAGTTTAGAGAAGACCCAAAATTTTGTTATAATCTAACCTTATTATTATACTAATCCTTATGCTTCATAGCTTGATGAAATGAATAATATGATGAGGATATTAACCAATAAGATCACAAACCTTAAGCAAAAAAATTCCCAAACGTTCATGTAGGGAATTTTTCCCCATAGTCTTCACTCAAGAAAAATCCCTAGTCAATAGTGAGACAAGTTGAAGAAGGAAGTCAAAAGGTGCATCTCACCTTCAATTGGAAGGATTGATGTTGAGAAAAACGTGCATGAGCCCTAAATCTGTGATGGTCATTGGATATTTCATCAATGGTTGATGCTACTATTTCATCTAAAGTCAATAGATCGAGGGTGCCAAGGCCCGTAGATCATCGATTTTTCATTTAATGACTCATGTTGATCATTTGATAGGTAAAGAACAAAATAAGGGAGAAGGCCTAACACAAAATGGATTGGACATATGGTAGCCAATAAAAATTAGGATATAAGCACTAAGGCATAGTTAAAAAGGCATGTCATTTGCTGAAGTAGATCCCATCTTAGCCAAAAACATGGGAAAGTCATTGACACATATAAGAAGGTAGTCCAAGAAGGAATTTAAGAGGAGATATACCATTGGATGCTAAATTTAATTTTTGTGGCTTAGCCTATCAGAGCCATATGCAACGATCACCCATCACATGAGTAAGCCTATCCTACCATCCTATGCCAGTCAGGGAGACCATACACGTTACGTCAACAAGCAAGAGATTCTAGAGGAAACCTAATTAGATCTTAATTGCAAAGCCATACCAACATAGCAAAAATGAGAGATAACAGTTGCAATTTATCATCTAAGGGTCTAGATACCTCCAACATTGATGGCCCTAAATCCAAATATCTTAAATCCTTTGACTCAATTTGTAGAAGGATTTTGGCTACAAAGCAGAGAAAATATATAGGCCTTCTACATAGAGTTTTAGAGGGAAATATCCCTCATTGTAGCCTACAAATAGGCCATAATTTTCATTGTAAATGAATTGGGAGATGTTCACTCATGCATCATATATGGTCTTGTGAGCTCTTACTTTCACTTCTAGATTGTATGGGCATGGATTGAACCTTAAGCCATTGTCTAAGAAGCGTTAATCCTCTTCAGGGCACATGCCTTGTAATTATTCCAATATATGAACAAAACTTGTGACTAATTTCACTTTTTTCTACTCCCTTAAGTGTATTTTTAATTTTAGGTTCTGCATATTATAGTGTAATTAAATTCTAGCCATTAGACTATGATAAATGTGTTTATTTCTATTTTGTTCATGCAATTGGGAGGGGAACCCTAATCTTGGTGTATCACCCCCGTAATTTAGGATTTACTTTCATATTATTTTATCTCATGTATTTTACTTTCATTGCAATTCCTTTCCCTGCACTCCCTAAGAAAAGCAAGCTTAAGCTTGTGAAGGCCTTAAAGTATGTTAAGATCAACCCAAAAAGCAACTAGTCTCAGTTAAAAACCTCGTAGGTTACCTTGTAGGAGGTCCCTTCACCCATTATATTTTTGATTATGTTACTCTATGCTAGGCATGTGTGTCCTAGGCATGTTGAGATTTTGCCCTAACAAGTATATTCATCTAGAGATAACAACAGTCCATTTGGCATACCCAATGGGGTGAGCTTTATCTTTGCTCTACAAACTTGAAAAAAGACTCTTGAATTTGATCTTGGTGATGGTCATAGTCAATTTTATTGTAGTGTAGCATCAAGAGATTCACCTGGCAACTTAATTAAAAAGAAATACTCTAAAGAAGTCATATGACAAGAGTAAAGACTAAGATTTTGGTGGGGGTCTTTGTCTCCTAAGATTTTTGAATAATTATCATTGCACTTGGTGATTATGTTCTCAAGGGAAGGGCCTAGAATTATGAGAAAAAGTCCTATAACTAAAGCCTTTGCTTGAGCTAATTAACAAGAACTAGTGCCACCTCCATAATCAAAGATTAAGGAGGAGGAACAAATGACACAACATGGTAGGCCTACTAAATCATACTCCTTAAATAAATTTGACATGGAATGAGAGAGGCTCATTGATATTTACCACTCCACCTAACGTATGAGATCTAATTCTTACCTCAATTCTCAAGTTCCTACCTTATTTATCGAGATATGGTCACCCTAATGGAACATTTGCACCACTTGGTGAGATTTTGTGTAGTGCATTTTATTGAAAAACAATATATAGCCCTAAGGCTACTAGTAACCTCTTTTAGATGGAAATCTCATGAATGGTACCTTATCCTTAATCCTCAATTAGTCATTGGGACAAACTGGTGGAACTCCTAATAAGTAGATCTAGAGAGAAGGTAGATGGTGTGTCATAGTTGGAGCAGCTCACGACCATCAAAAAGGCACCCACAAAATAATAAACAATTCTAATGACTACTTTCAAAAGACTTGGAAGAGGATCCCAAATGAGATTTGACCATCTCTAATTATGGTATTTATCTATTATTTAAAATATTTTAATTCTAAATTTTCCATGATGGTCAAGTATAAGGGAGGGAAATCATTATTGGAAGCATATGGGATAGTAATCTAGGCTAAAAAGGTTCCAATAAAAATAGAGAGACTACCCCCTAGACCACCTCTGTCATTATTTCCTTCCATACAAACCTTACATCACCCATCTCTGACTATACAACCTATCACCATTATGACTACCCCTATTACAAGCTCAAATCAAGCTCACATTATTACTCCTTTTTATGCTAAAACTGATGAAATGAGGAATATGATGAGGATATTTTCTAACAATATAATTGCTTTAAAAAAGGATGTTCATAGGTTTCTCTACCAAAAATACCTAAAACCTCCTTTCTAATAGGAAAATTTGAGCATCCAACCACCTTCAAACAAATATTAGAAGCCTCCAATTTTACCAATAGAAATCTTAGTCAATCATAGGCTTTGAATCAGTAGATAGTACTTGTGTCAGTACCAACCCAAAAAATGTCTACAAGCCCAATCAAGGACTTAAAATTTAAAATAACTATGTTGAAGATCCTAGTGTATGGTACTATCCTACCCTTAACTACAACCCTTCCAATTTTTATGTCAAAATTGAGTCTTAAGCAGTCAGAATGGCTCCATCCAACTATAACACTACCTCATTTTCTCGATTAAAATTCTAAACATTGAGTTTAAAACCTACCTCACAACCTTTGGTTGCACCATTAGTTGCCAATTCCTCAGTTCAGGAGTAGACCTTTATCACTTGGGATGAGGTAAAAGTATGTCATGTCAAAAAAAGTAGGTCCCTCAATTTCTAGGAGGCCATAAATCTTGTTGGAATATGTCACCAAGGCTAAGAGAAGGGGCATTGAAGAGTAGGGGAAGTCTAGTCTAAAAAATATTAGACCCTAGAGAAGGGAAGCAGATAATCAAAAAAGCACCTCAATGCAATCTCCACCAAAAATCCAATCTCAAGCATTTTTGATAATTACAAGAGCAGTCTCAGAGCCTCCAAGGTAACTTATTGTAGATTCACCAAGGCATCCCTAAAAAAAAAAATATCTAGGCCATATATAGCATTCAAAACCATCTTAAAGTCTCCTTCAATAAGACCTTTCAATGTAGTGGATCACATGAGAAAAAACATTGTAGCAATACCTTTTTGGGATGTCCTCTCAATTTTGGAGCATATGAATAATTTGGAAGAGACCCTCCAAAAGCATAAAGAGTTGGGTGGACAAGGGACACCTATTGTTCTACAAGTATCTAACTTAGAGTCTATTCAACCCAAGCCTATGCCATTCTAGATTACCTTGATGTATGTAGATAAGCTAATATATAATTGTTTGATGGACTCAAGATCAAGCACATTGATCATGCCCAAGAGTGTAGTAGATGCACTCAACTTAATATATGATCTTGCAAGAAATAGGGTAGTTCAGCTAGATGACACTCTAGTGCCAATATTTGGATTAGTATAGAACCTTCCTCTAACACTCAAAGCATGCCCTAACCTAACGGTGTGCCAAGACATAACGATGATTTATCTATCAACCAAATTTAGAATGTCTTTCAAGAGACTTCATTATCAAAATCAGAGGGTACCTATAACTAGAATGTACTCACATGTTGCTCCAAACCTGGTATAGGACAAAATTCAAAATCCCATCAAAATCTCTCCACATGCACCACATAGAGGAAGTCTCCTTTAGGGAGAGTGAGAAGGAACAAGTCGATATAGCTAAAGAAGAGTTGCCAAAATTAGATTACTCCATGGACATTATGCACCCATACATTACTAAAAACCACATGGAGCAATGGACATCCAATATATGGGGATTAAATTTTGATAAAGCATTCAAGATAGCAAGGATGGGATGACCCATAACCATAGGTATGATGTATATGTTATAAATAGCTAAAAAAATTAAAATTAAAAAAGAAAAGAAATGAAAAGAAGGGAATTCCTTTTTGTGGATCGAAATAATTATTCAAGGCACAAATCAGGTTGTCTAACATATAAAGCCTATGGTAGTATCATTACTCTTTTAGTCAAGAGGAAGCATATTCCTAGGGAGACACTTGGATCAATCTTAGGGATGAACTATAGTTGAATATGAGACTTCTTCCAAAGGAGCACTGATCATCCAATTAAAAATAAATGGAGAATGAATATTTCCAATGTGCAAGGTGACACTCACCCTCAAACCAAGCACATGATAGATCCATATCAACCTAGAACCAAGAGTTAAATGTGCTAAGGATTAAGCAATACCTAACTTCAGATAAAATATCAACAATGACTATGTGTAAAAACCACTCAATTTTAATAGAAATCCAAGCAAGCACACCATTCAAGTTCAAGTTGTCAAGATATGTCAATGCTTAATCTATGCTTATGGAAGTGTGCCCTTACATTTTCTATGATGTTATGGATTTTAAAGCCACGAATGTTGACTCCTAAAGGGCATGAGTTGGATCCAAACACATGACAGAGAAATTTGTGTTGTAGGCATGTGAATCTAATAGATGGAATTTATTTGTAGGAATCAAGAGGTATTTAACACCTCAATTAGATACCCATTGAAAGTATGCATGTGATTCCTATGCCTTCACACATATACCAAACTTCTTGATACCAAGCCACGATGCTGGATTTCTAGCAAAACCAATTATGTGCTTGGAGATGGATTGGCTTGGGGAAAAGTGCTCATACAAGGTAAGTGCAATTAATGGACCACATTATAATAATTATCACGTAAAAATAGAAGACCCATAATATGATGATGATATAACTTCCATAGTAGAACACAAGGAGGGAAAATGGATAATCATGCCTTTGTTGATTCAACTATGGAAGAAAAATCATTTTCAGTTGGTTTGTCAAACAAGGGCCAATGGAAAGAAGAATCAAGAAGCAAAATGACTTAAATGACTTGCATGATATGTGGGAATATAAAAGGAGGGTCTCCCTCCACTATGCATCAAATTCTCCCAAGGAAATCCACTCTTCAAGGAAGGAATCCTATGGATTTAACTACAAGCAAACCTTGGCTAAAGGAGGTGCTTAGAGAAAAATTGTTGTTTGAGGGTTAAATGGGATAAGGGGACCTGAATCTCCCACAATTTATCTAATTCTAAGGATGCTGACCAATAAGGGCCTTAAAAGGAAGTTGTTAATAAATTTGAAACTCCCCATACCACGAAGCAATGATAACCACCCAAACTAGACAAGCAAAGGGATATAGCCTTATTGGTGGCATCAAACTAGCCCTTGGTATAATTTAGAAACCCACAACCTTTTTTATGGTACAAAAGACTCTATTGTAATTAAGGTTGCTACCTACTCAAAAATCCTAAATTCATCTCTTAATTGAACCACTCTCTTTTGCTAATTAGGTTTCAAAGTAACTATATCTTGATGCTATCACAAGATAATATGAGTGATATGTCCCAAAAATGAAACCTGAGGACTAGAGAGTAAGGAAAGAAGGGGGACTATCTTTACAAGATTGAGATAGGTTAGCTTGTCAAAGCTTGCTAGACCATATGAATATCCCCAAAAACGGTGGTGAAAGGCATAGGGGAACAAATTGGCAAAACCAAAAAACAAAGATAATTTGGGTATATTCATAGATGAAGTTTGGTAATCCTATACAAAGGCACTTTTGAATTATTATAATCCAAAAAGAAGCAACGAAATGACAAAAGTGACACTCATTGGACCAAGAGAAATTCAAGAAGTCTAACAAAAAAAATGGTTCGAAGGCTTAAAATAAATCATTTGATGCCTAAGATCACTTAGAATCTTAGGGGTGAATTTTTATATGCATAGAATAAAAAGGCATCACTACGTTTATGAGGCTCGAGCATAAGTTAGCCTTTATCACCCTTTTCATTTTTCTTTCCTTATACTATTGTGTATTTTGTTATCCCCCTAGTTCTAATTTTGACTTTGTGTCCAAGGACAATGTAAGCAATATGGTATTTTATTTCTTTAGTAGGCTAAAGAGACATGGGAGCCATAGTCCCTCTTCACTCAAAAAAATCCCTAGTCAAATGTGGGATAGGATGAAGAAAAGAGTTGAAAGACGCATCCTACCTTCATTTAGTAGTATGAATGTTGAGAGAAAGGTAGACAAGTCCTAAAGCCATGTCAGTCATTGGATCTTCCATAAGTGGTCAACACCCCTGTTCCATATAAAACCAGTAGCTTGAGGGTACCAAGACCCATGGGTCATCAATTTTCCATATTATGGCTCGTATTGATTCTTTGATAGGAAAAGAGAAAAAAAAAAGAGAAGGCCTGCTACAACATGGATCAAATACATGGTATCCAGTCTAAAGTAGGAGGAGAAAAGCACTATGGTGTAGTTGGATAAGGCCTATCATTAGTTGAAGGAGATCCCATCTTAGACAAAGATACGTCGTGGCTACCCACACATACAAGAAAGCAACCCAAGAGGGAATTTAAGAGGACATCCACCATTGGTTATTGAAGTTGAATTTTGTGGTTTGGGTTATCAGAACCATGTACATAGAAAATGCAATAACCACCTATCACATGGGTAATCCTACCCTACCATCCTATGCTAGTTAGGGAGGCAATTCCTGCTATGTTAAAAAGTGGTAGATTATAGAGGAAACCTAGCAAGATCTTAATGGTGCAACCACCCTAGTGTAGTAGCAATGAGAGATATCAATAATAATTTGTCATCCAATGGCTCAAAATCCTCCAACATTGATAGCCTCAAATCCAAAGACCTCAAAGTTGTTGAATGTAATCATAGAATTATTTTGACTAGAGAGCAAAGAAAATATGTAGGCCTTCTACAAAGAGTTTTAAATGGAAAGAGTCATTGTCTAAGTAGAAGTAAGCCTCTTCAGGTTGCATGTCTTGTAATTATTTTGATACATGAATAGAAGCTATGACTAGTTTTGCTCTGTCCTACTTCCTTTAGTGTGTTTTCAATTTTGGGTTATGCATACTATAGTTTGTTCAAATTCTAGATATTAGACTATGGTGAATTCATTCATTTCTATAATGATCATTTAGTTAAGAGGGGAACCCTAATCTTGGCATATCACACAAATAGTTTAGGTTTTACTTTTTTAACAATTTACTTTTCTATTCCATTATATTTTCTATATTTTACTTTCATTGCAATTTTTTTCCCTACACCCCCAAGAAAAGTAGGCCTAAGCTCATGAAGGCCTTAAAGTGCATCAAGATCAATCCAAAAAGGAGTTGACCTTTGTTAAAAACCCTAGATATTTCCCTATATGAAATTAATTTTCCCACAAAACTTCTTGTTATGTCACTCTATGTGAGGCTTGGGTATCCTAGGTATGTTTGGCTTCTACCCTAATAGACCAGTACATCCAGAGATGACAATAATTCCCTTATCAGACTTACTCAACACCTTCCTTCTAGTAAGACCATAAGAAATTTTGACCTTCGTCAAGTGGGTATTAGAGGCCTCTACCTCTACCTAATATAGATATTGGTCAAACAATAGTACATTTACTAATCCCATGACAATATATTTTCCTTAACCTAGTCAAGGATATGGTTGCTACATAAAATAACTATGCTGAAGATCCTAACATGTGGTATTATTCAACTCCCAAGTTGCATTCCTCTGGCTCTCATGTTGGGAACAAGCCTTAGCTAGATAGAGAACCCCCACAAACTTAGTCATCCATTCTATATCCATAGTCAGATGCTCAGGCATAGAACATTCTAGTACAAATTCCCACCATATTACCAAGAACTAACTCCTTATTTCCAGAATAGACTATGATAGGGGCATAGCAAATATAGATTTTATAAAGAGTTCATCCTATTTTTTTTTGAGGAGAATATAGAATTGCTACTCTACTTAGCCAAAATGATAGGGATCAACATGAAACTAATCACCTTATTTAACCAAACTATGAAATGCTATGAAGAAAGATAAAACTTTGTTAAAAAATAGGTATACACCCTAATTAGAGCATTGAAAAATTTAAACACTTGATATCTAGTAATAAGATCCTTGCATGTCATCCACTTGAGTATAAAAGAATATATAATGGGAGGAGAAATTAGTGAAAAGAGGGTATGATAGATTATATAAATCTTTAAATTTAACAAAGAGATCAAAACTACTAAGTTGGACAGGGGAAGAGCCTTGTGTTAGAAGATGGAAAAAGATGCAACTAACAAGGAGGTGGATAGAGGCTTATCCCAAATCAATTCAAATGAAGAGAATCTAGGTTGGATAGACCTATGGATTAGATAATTGTAAATTAGTAAATATATCTTGGTCTAGAAAAAGTTCAAAGGTGGGCTTTCTAACTACAAAATACCCATTTTGTTTAAATCAGAGGTGTTCTCTTTTGAAGAAATTTTGACGATGTCATCTTAAGGTGTGTCGAAGAAGATCATACTTAGCGGTTGCTTCTAGAATTTTATCAATGATTATCAAGAGGTCACTTATTAAATCAAACCATTGATACTAATATCATGAAAGTTGGCTATTATTAGGCCACTATGTTTTTGGATGCACACCAGTGGGCAAGGAAATATGATATGTTCTAATTCTTTACCCAAAGAAAGAGGAATGTGCCACTTCCTTTGAAACCTATATCAATAGATAAACCATTCTCCCAATTGGAATTGAATTTCATTGGCATGATAAACCCCCCATTGGGTGAAGTACATAGTGAATTCTCATTATCACTAATTAATTCACAAGATGGACCAAGGCGATGTGAAAGGAAGAAACTGAGAGGGTAATAATTGATTTCTTGAAGAAAATCATAACTCATTTTGGTATCCCCATTATTATCATCACTAATCATTGTAAAGAATTAATGAGATCTAAGGTCACTTAATTCATTGACAAACACAACATATATATAAAGGCTTTCTCAAATTATTACCCCCAAAGGGAAACAATTAGATGAGTCCACAAACAAGAATTTGATTAAAATATTGAAATAGATTAGGTCTAATAACTAGATGTAGTGGAACTTGCACATCAAAGTAGACTTATGGGTTGATAGGGTTACTCCTATAAATATGATAGGATGCTTGAATTACACCTTGGTTTATGGAAGGGAGGCTAGGCTTCCCATATCCATAGAGTTACCAATTTTATAGTTACTTCATTAGTTGGAGCTATAAAAAATTGATACTACAATAGTAACAATGGGAGAGTTGCTCAAGGTTGATGAATAAAGAGAGATATCCTAGGAGAAATTAGTAAAACATAAATAAGTTACTAAGGTATGGTTCAACTAAAAACCATCCCTTAAATATTCAAGGTTGGCAACTACATACTTAAATGGGATGAAGATAGAAGCAACCTAGGATGCCATACCAAATTGATGCTATATGGAGTTGCTATTACATCATAACTACCTATAAATATGGTAATACATTTGAGCTATTAATAGTGGATGGTGTTGCCTTACCAATTCTTGTAAATGGGATCTACTTGAAGAGCTATCTATAGGCTCATCATAAAAAATATATATCTGAATTTTTGTATGCTTATATTTTCTTTTGAAAAGTATTTTTTGTTCTATCATAGGAAGTGCCCATTAAAATAGGGGATCAAAACTAGAAGATAGTTGAAAGATATTAGTAGTCAAAACTAACAAGACACTCAAATTTGAGATGAAAGAGCACAAATAAGAGCAATGTCAGTCATTGGATCAAAGGTAATTTTTAAGATAATATAAACCATCTGCTTGTGTGGAGTAAATATCTATAATCACACGAGTAGGTAGCCCTAAAATAATTCTACCAATACATCAAGAGTACAAGCAGACATCATAATTGATGATCTCTCGAGCTTATCATAAAACACTTAAAGATAATTTCATCAATCAAGAATTATGACTATAGTTCACATAATGTTGTTATAAGAAAAAGGAGAGCAAAAACCTTTTCCTTTCTACCTAAATCAGTGTGGGAAGTAATGTTGCATGAAACAAATCTAGTATTTGAGAGAAAAGCAAAAATTTTCTTACATCACTCTGATGGAAGTAAGATGGATTCAATTCAGGAAAAAATATTAAGGATAAAGAATGCATGAATTCACATAAAGTGAATTCAATGCAATTTGGTGTCACTACTCCAGGAGAAAATTCTATTAAAAAGGGCCAACTTGCATTCATTGTTTTTCCATAAATTAGAGTCATTGAGTTAAGAAAATATTGTGATGTCCTTTTCCTTACCCTTCAAGTTTGCTTTTGATGAATTTGTATCCAATAGATAAGGTATTCATTATATGGGTCTTTCACCTCCTATGAGTAGAAGATTCCCTATGAGTTGCCAAAATTGTAGTGAACATTCACTACATGCAACTTCCTCATGGCTTGTACCATAAGATTTCCAAGGAGGTTGGTTGAAGAAATTATTTTTTGGTGTATTAAGGTGGATATAAAGATTTCTAGGCTACACAACCACATCTATTTTTAGTTCTTGGCAATTAACAACCCACATTATCCCCAATAGCCTTTTTGATGAAATTTTAAGTTAATCCCTACCATTAGGTAGAGTCAAGGAGCCATTTTGGTGATAACTAAATGACTCTACCATTGGTGGATGTGTGATCTAAATAGAGGCTTTATCCTAGATTTTGTTAGTATAATTAAACCAATGAACCTCATGCTAAAAAAGGACTAGTCATTCTGATGGATTGAAGAAGGTGAGAAAGCATTTGAAAATTTTAAGGAAGTTATAGCAAAATACTTGATGCTAGCAAATCTATATTTTAATAAAGAGTTCATCCTATTTATATTTTGAGGAGAATGCATCATTGCAACTCTACTTAGCCAAAAGGATAGGGATCAACATGAACACCTAATAACCTTCTTTAGCCAAACTCTAAAAGGCTATAAAGAAATATATAACTTTGTTAAATATTAGGTATACACCCTAATTAGAGCATTGAAAAAATTTAAACACTTGATCTCTAGTAATAAGATCCTTTCATGTCATCTACTTGAGCATAATGATTATATAATGGGAGGAGAAATCAAAGAAAATAGGGAATGATGAATTATATAAATCTTGAAATTTGAAAAATAGATCAAACCTACTAAGTTGTTCAAGGGAAGAGCCTTGTGTTAGAAGATGTCAAAATATGTAGCTAGCAATGAGATGGAAAAATGCTTATGCCTAATCAAATTGAATGAAGAGAAGCCAGGTTGGATAGACCATCGGGTTAGATATTTGTAAACGAGGTAATATTTTCCTCATCTAGATAAATCTTAGAGGTGAAATTTTCCTATTATAGAATACCCATTTTGTTTAGGTCAGATGTGTTATCTTTTTTAGAAATTTGTATGGTTTCCTCTTAAGGTGTGTCATAGTAGATCAAACTTAGAGGTTGATTCTAGAATTTTATCAAGGCTTCTCAAGATGTCATTTATTAACTCAAATAATCATTGCTAATATCATGAAATTTGGCTATTATTAGCCCACTAAGTTTTTGGATGCACACCAGTGAGTAAGGAAATGTGATGAGTTCCAATTATTTACCTAAAGGAAGAGGAATTTACCACTTCCTTTGAAACCTATACTAACAAATAAACCATTCTCCAAATAGGGATTGGATTTCATTGGCATGGTCAATCCCCCATCGGGTGAAGGACATAGTGGATTATCATTATCACTGATTAATTAATTAGATGGATCAAGGCAATGTTAAAGGACACAACTAAGAGGGTAATAATTGATTTCTTAGAGAAAATTATAACTCATTTTGGTGTCCCCATTATAGTCATCACTAATAATGCCAAATAATTCATGAGATCCAAGGTCACTCAATTCATTCACCAACACAACATGTATATAAAGGCCTTCTCAAATTATTCCCTACAAGGGAACAAATTAGCTAAGTCTACCAACAAGAATTTGATTAAAATCTTGAAATAGATCAAGTCTAATAACTAGAGGTAGTTGCACTTCCACATCATAGGATACTTATGGGCTGACATGATTACTTCCAAAAATGTGATAGGATGCTCACCTTACACCTTGTTTTATGGAAGGGAGGCTAGGATTCCTATCTTCATAAAGTTACCATTTTGGAGTTACTTCATTAATTGGATCTCTAAAAAAATGATGCTATAATAGTAAGGATGGGAGAGTTTCTCAAGGTTGAGGAACAAAGAGATATATCCTAGGAGCAATTATAAAAACATCAAGAAGTGACTAAGGTACGGTTCAACTAAAAACCACCCCTCAAAGATTTTAGGTTGGAAACTACATACTTAAATGGGATGAAGATAGAAGCAAGGTAGGTACCATACCAAATTTATGCCATATGAAGTCGCCCTTACATCACAAATACCTATAAATATGGGAATGCATTCGAGCTATTAAAAATGGATGGTGTTGCCTTACCAATTCTTGTAAATAGGATCTACTTGAAGAGCTATCCATAGGCTCATCATAAAATATATATGATTTTTTATATGCTTATATTTTTATTTGAAAATTATTTTTTGTTCTATCATAGGAATCACCCAGTGAAAGAGGGGCTCAAAACTAGAAAATGGTTGAAAGTTATTAGTAGTCAAAACTGACAAGATACTCAGAGTTGACATGGAGCATGGATAAGAGCAAAGTTAGTCATTGGATCAAAGGTAGGTCTCAAGATAATATAAATCATATTATTGTGTGGAGAAAATATCTATAATCACATGAGACGGTATCCCTCAAAGAAGACTACCAATACATAAAAAGTACAAGCATACGCCATAATGGGAGATATCTCGAGCTCATCATAAAACACTTAGAGATAATTTGATCAATCAAGAATAGTGGCTATAGTTCACATAATGTTGTTATAAGAAAAATGATAGCAAAAAACTTTCCCTTTCTACCTAAATCAGTGTGGGAAGTAATGTTGCATGAAACAAATATAGTATTTGAGAGAAAAGTAGCATTTTTCTTACATCACTCTGATGGAAGTAAGATGGATCCGAATTAGGAAAAAATATTAAGGATAAATACTGCATGAATTCACATAAGGTGAATTCAATGCAATTTGGTGTCTCTAATCCAAGATAAAATTCTATTAAAAACGTCCATCTTGCATTCATTTTTTCCACAAACTAGAGTCATTGAGTTAAGCTAAGCTTGTAATGTCCTTTTCCCTATCCTTCAATTTTGATTTTGATGACTTTGTATCCAATAGATAAGGCTTTAATTATCTTGATCCCTCACCTCCTATGATCAGAAGATCCCCTATGAGTTGCCAAAGTTGTAGTGAAGATTCACTACACGCGGCTACCTCATGGCTTGTGTCATAATATTGCAAAGTAGATTGGTTGAATAAATTATTTATTGAAATCTTGAGGTGGATATGAAGATTTCTAGGCTACACAACCACATCTATTTTTTTTTCTTGGCAATTAACAACCCACATTATCCCCAATAATATTTTTTATGATATCTAAGTCATTTTCTACCATTGGGTAGAGTCAACGAGTTATTTTGGTGATAACTAAAATGACCACCATTGATGGGGGTGTGATCTAAATAAAGGCTTTGGATAAATTTGAACTTCTTGTGAGCTAGCCTAAAGACTTGGGTACTGCCACATCTTCTTGGCTTTGTAGCTTTCACCCAAGTATTCATCATATCTCCACTACTCTCACAACATACGATCAGTAGGAGATATGGGTGAGAATAATATGGATGTCAAAAGATATAGGACCCCCCCATAATGCCCAACACTAAATATCTCTATGGACTATTCATCATGACACTAAAATACCTTCATAACAAATACATTGAATAGCTCTTTAGCTTTTAGTCTAAGGAACCACAAGTTGAACACCTTTGCACCATAGTCCCTAGTTTGCAAGAAAATGAGATTATATTGGAGAGCTTCAAACCTTAAGGTATGCATATAATTTGATTATGAATCAGTGATAGATACTAGATATATAACATGATAAAATATGGATAAATATTAGGACCATCTTGACCATAAAATCTTTGAATAGTTGATAGTAGTTTTGTACCTAAAGCAAGTGGCTAAGGGTTGCCAAAGCTTGTGGGCCCTTAATATGACATTTAGTGGCCTATGCTTATTTCTCTAGTAGAAATCAGTGCAAAACAAAATACCCCATCATTGTAAATAAACAAACATGTGGTAGCCGCTCATAGAAGAAATGAAGGAGCACAAATTAGAAATAAAAGCATGTCTACTATTGGCCACTAAAGTTGACTTATATAAATAGGCTTATCTCAGTCACCTATGCTACTATAGAACTGGTCATCCACTACATGGGTGAACCTAGCCTACCAACTTGTGCTTTTCAAAATTAAAGGCCCAACTAGTCCTATCATATGGGGGGGATACCAAAAATGATAGTAGGCATGCCATTCTAGAAAGGTAGGTGATGGCTTGGAAGAACTATAGTTCTTGAAGCCTCAAACTAGACAAAGAATAAATTACAAATCTCTCACATGCCACCTAGAGGGAATCCCCATTAGGAGTGATGGACGATGACCATATCAACTACCCATCTAAGGACCTGGAATATTTCAACATTAATGGTCTTGGACCCTAAGACCTTGAGGTAGATGATTATCAGATGAAAGCAAATATTAGCCATGAATGGAAGATATCACTCTAGATTTTTTGAGCAGATTTTAGAGGGAAGCCCCTTCAATTTTTTGCTTATAAAAGGGTATGTAATTTTCATTGTAAGGCATTGGAAGTTGCTTGCTTGTACCTAATATTTAGCCTTGTATGATCTTCCTTTTATCCCTTCTATTTTTCTTAAGTAGGTCTCAAACCTTGAGCCATTGGCTAAGGAGCATCAAATCTCTTTCAAATTCATACCTTTGTAATTTTTTGATACATATATGTGAGTTGCAACTAGTTTTGCTCTAACCTACTTCTGTTATATGTGTTTTAATGTTGTGGTATGAATGAAGAAGCGTGTTCAATTTTTAGGTATTAGATAGTGGTGAATATGTTTATTTAAGCTCATTTTTTATGAACAAAAAGTATATAGATCTTGCCACATTGACTTCATAGCTTAGGATTTTACTTAAAAAGTTTTATTTTTTTCTCTTCCTTTTTCCTTAGCATAAGAATGAACAAGCTTAAAAGGGATCCAAAAGGTATATCTTTTCATACGGAGCTTCATTCTATCGCTCAAAACAAAGCATAGGTGCCCAGGAATGTTGGGTTGTTGCCTCAGATGACCAAGACACTCTATAGTGACAACATTCTAAAATAATTTTCTCTAATAGTGGTTATAACAGATTTTTCATAACTTTGGAGATTATATTATATGCCATATTACATATTCTTATGGGCCTAAATGAATCAAAAAATGCTACATCCTTATTTTTTGGAATTAGGGTAAGACATATTGCATGTATTTTATAAGGTATGTAATATTTTATCCTAAAATGTTCCATTGCCACTAATAAATAATCCTTCACTATTTCCTAGTTATGCTGATAAAATATTGTAGAGAATCCATCCAAATCTAGAGATTTATCCTTATCAAAAGATAAAAGAGCTAATGAACTTCTTCCTAAGTTAAATACTCCATCATTTTTCTATTGCATTTATCAATTATAACTGAAGGCACTTCTTATAGTATCTTATCATTAAGAACTTCAATCTCCTTCGACCCTAGAATATAAAAAAGTCTTCTCTTTTCTAATTTTGCTCTGGTATTCAATCCAAACCCTTTCTACTAATTTAATTCTACTAATTCTAGATGTTGATCTATATAATATTGCCATCCTATGAAAAACATTTGTGTTTTTATCTCATTTTAACCAAGTTTGTCTTGATTTTAATCTCCAAAATTTCTCTTCCTTACTCAAAATATTATGATATTCACTAAGTAACTCCCTTTCCTCTAAGCTTGGATTATTGTGCTCATATTTTTGAAATTTTGAAAATTATTTTTTTACTTTTCCTTTCTTCTCAAAAATATTTTTGAAAGTGTTCTTGTTCCATTATTTTAATCTAGATGCCATTGATTTAATTTATTTTGCAAACGTATACAACCCATCATTTCTTGAATAATTCTATGTTTATGCTATCATATCAACAAATTGAGGATGATCTTACTACATTTTATCATATTTAAAATATTATTTTTTTAAAATTCACTTACTGCCATTTTAACTCTTATTGGCTAGTGATTTGAACCAATCCTTGTCAAGGTATAAATTTTAGCACAATTCCCTTCATATAACCAATGATTTGAGAGTATGAATTTGTCCAATTTTTTGCTATTAGGTTCTAGCCTATCCTATTTTTGGTCCATGTATAACTATCCTCTTCAAACTCAACCTCCCATAGATTATTATTTTGAAATAAAGTTGAGGAATCTCTCATGCTTTGGGTTAAAATATTTACATAAAATTTTCATCCAACTTGGTTATGGAATTAAAATCTCCTATGATCATGAATATGGTTTCTTGGTATTTACTTCTCATAAAGGCTTCAATCCAACTCCACACTTTTGATATGCTTTATTGAGTTGTGGATCCATAGATATTGATGAGGATGAAATTAATATTTTCAAAGTAACTTGTGACTAACGAGGCTATCCAATGCCTAGTTTTAAGAATTATTTCACATAATGTTCTATCTATATTTTAACATGTTAGAATTATCCATGTCATTCCTTCTAAATCCATAACATCCCATTAACAAATTTTCCATACTACTTTCATAGTTTTGGAAACTTCTTCCTTTGTAATTTTAGTTTCTTGGATACAAATAAATCAAGCTTATTCCTTAAATAAAGGTCCTTGATACACCTATAATTTAAAGGGCATTAGCACCACTTATATTCCATAATATGGTAATCATGTATTATTAGGGGTTGTTGATCCCTCCTATGATTACCAATTTTATTTTATTGTTTGGTAAAGAGAAGTTCAACCAACTTAGATTGTGTTCCTTTCTCTAGGTTTTCTCTTGCTTCCTTGACTCTCGCTTGATAATTTTAAGGTTTTTCTCTTTTTGCCTTATTGGTATCAAGGTAGGTCTTATTATTCTATTCATCAATATTATTTCACAGCTTTTATTTTTATTAGATACATCATCTCTTGGCTCTACTAAGTAAGCTTTTCGCTTATCTTGCTCATTTTATGGTATTTCTTTGTTAATGGTAGAGGTTAAAACATCTAACACTACATTTTATCTACCACTTTACTTCTCATAAATGGTGCATGGTACTTCAAGAGAGTCTTTAAAATATATGGAGTCACATTCCTTAGGTTCAACAAGAATGTTCATCTCTAAACCAAGTTCAAACTGAGTAGATGGTTCCTTGTTAATATTTTGATCTTATTGTACCATGTAATTTAAGCTCTGATACACTTTTTATTCATTGGCTAAAGCCTCAAAATAGTTGGTGTTTCTTTCAATATCCTACATAACTAGTTTCCATTATTTATCTACTTTTGTCTGTTTGGACCTACTTTTTAGAAATTGAAATTTATCCTCGTCTATATTCATTTCTAATTTTCTCTTACACTTTTCCACATATGCTTCTACTCGAATATTCTTAGGGAATGATATATAAATATACACCACCTTATGACATCTACATCTAAAAAATATAATTTCATAATCTATGGTTTGGATCCACAACTTACCCCTATACTTAAGAAAAATTAATTTTGGTAAAGGTTTACTGATATCAATCATGACCAATATCTGAGCATAAATTACCAAGACTCTATCCTTTGTAGTTTCTAGAATCTCAAGGAATTTTCCTAGAGTCCTGCCTATTGCCTTTAAGGTATCCATTTCCTAGAATTCAATGGGCAACCCATACATCTTGATCTAGATTTGTACTAGGGATAGATTTGTATTTTCAAGTGCAAATCCTTCAAACCAGTGGGTAAGAAAGAGTCTTGCTCTTTTCGTAAACCAAGGACCCCATTTTAGTCTTCTATATATTTCCTTCTTAGAAAAAAAATGTCTAGGAAGAAACCTTTGGGAAGAAAGGATGGAATCACACCTGGATACTTACATTTCTTATCATACCATTTTCTCAAAGTCAAAGTCCCCGGCCAAGACCCATTATTTACTAATGACTTCCTAATATTTGAGAAATAAGGATAATTTCTCTATGAGGTCCTCTCTAAAATATATGACTAAGGATAATTTTAAGTGTTTAGCTATAAATAAATCTATGGGAAGGACACTATAACTTAATATCTACTAAAATTTATAAATGTATCCTATAGCAATTATATCATTTGAAAATAAAACTACAATAATATGCATGTAAAGCTTCAAAGAAATTGAAGGGATAAATGAAAATTATCTAAAAAAATCCTATGCATAGATGTAATGTCCTAAATCAATGATGTCCTAGCCCTTCATTGCTCCTTCCATCATCCAAACCTTGGTTGGCAAAAATCTGCAATTTTATCTTCTTATGACTTCAAAATTGCCATTGCCCTTGTTTCAAATGGTTGAATTCACAAGGTTGTATCTCCATAAATGTTGCTTTAATTCCTTCATATGACCACTCATATTAAAGCTCTTCAAATTCTACACAAATTGGTCCAATAATAATTTGAACTGGAAAAACCTTCACAAATATATGGCTCCTGAAAGATAAGATATTTTTTCTAGAAAAAATTGCCCTAACATTACCCTTGTTCCAAACGGTTGTCACATGGATTTATCTCCCTCAATACCACTTGGATTATTTTGTATGACCACTCATTTGAAACCTCTTTAATTTCCAAATAAAATGTCATAAGAATAATCTAAATCAAACAACTCTGTGCAAATATATGGCTTCTAAAAGATAATACGTTTTCCCATATTTTTTTATAGTTTTATGTTTGAATATATCTTTAATTTTATATGAATTTACAATAATTTCTTTTATAGGTTGCAAGGTTTATTGAAAATGGAGATAATTAATAATGGATAAAAAAATTTATTAGATAGATTTACTTTTGAAATAATAGCAAAAAAAATATGTCTATTCTTATATTTCTATTATTACTCATGTTATCATGACTTCTAACAATTTTTCAAGTTTGATGAAATTAATGCTATAGTAGTGATAATAACATAGAGCCATCATAAAAAATTATACAATTTACAATGTCCTTTTACACAATAAATTTGACTATTATTCAGTCTTTTAATATGCTATGTTGAAATCTATGTTGCAAAAATTATATTGCCTTTATGCTATAAATTCCAATTGATGTCAATTCAATTGTTGCATTAATATAACAATTTTTATAATTATACCTTATTTATTTTTTGATTAGTTTGCAAAGGGGTTTTTGAAATGGCCCCAACCCTTTTACATCCAGAAAGATATATCAAGAGACCACCAACCAAGACCAACACAAAGGGACAAACTTAGATTGCTTTACAAAATAAAACATGCAATACTTCAAAGGATACAACTTAAACATTGACTATAAGCAAGTTAGAACACCAAATCAAATATCATAACAAGAGAACAAAAAACCATCATTTATATTGATGAAGTATAATCATAACCTCTAGCCATTCTCTTCGCTCTCTTTATTGCCTCTTTGGATCTCATCACAATGATTATCCTCCTACTATTGGGGTAGTGTCATCCAACAAATACAAAAGCCCTCTTGTGACACCCTTTGCTGCACTAGCAATAAAATTGGCTTCTTTCTAAATACTTCTATTTTTTCTAGCTTTTAGTTGTCCAACTTGATTTCTTGTAAAAACAATATTTAAGGCTTTGGGTCCATCCTTAATGATGATACCAATCGATGTTTGGAAAGGGTATTGAGGTCCTTGACATTCTAGAAAATAATTCTCATCTTTTAATTTTGGTCAGGTGTTTCTTCCTACCCAATTTTAGGGTCATTTGTATTTCGTTCACAACCTCTTTTGCAATTTCCCTTTCCCTAATTGTTGACTTAGAAGTTCTTCCCAGGTTTATCTCATTCCCAACATCTATCTCGATTTTTCTAGAGCTCCTAGTGACTCAATTAGGGCTCCCCTATTCCTTCCTAGGTTCTTTAGCCCTAGGTGATCTATCCTAACCTCCCAATTTGAGGGTCATTTGCGTTCTTATATTTCTATTATTACTCATGTTATCATGACTTCTAATAATTTGTTAAGTTTGATGAAATTAATGCTATAGTAGAGATAATAGCATAGAGCCATCATAAAAATTTATACAATTTACAATGTCCTTTTACACAATAAATTTGACTATTATTCAGTATTTTAATATGCTATGTTGAAATCTATGTTGCAAAAATTATATTGCCTTTTTGCTATAAATTCCAATTGATGTCAATTCAATTGTTGCATTAATATAACAATTTTTAAAATTATACCTCATTTATTTTTTGATTAGTTTGAAAAGGGGTTTTTGAAAGGTCCCAAACCATTTTACATCCAAAAATATATATCAAGAGACCACCAACCAAGACCAACACAAAGGGATAAACTTAGATTGCTTTACAAAATAAAACATGCAGTCCTTCAAAGGATACAACTTAAACATTGACTATAAGCAAGCTAGAACATCAAACCAAAGATCATAAAAATAGAACAAATAACCATAATTGATGTTTATGAAGGATAATAATAACCTCTAGCCATTATCTTCGCTCTATTTATTACCTCTTTGGATCTCATCATAATTATTATCCTCTTACTATTGAGGTAGTGTCATCCCACAAACACAAAAGCCCTCTTGTGACACCCTTCGCTACACTAGCAACAAAATTGGATTATTTCCAAATGCTTTTAATGTTTTCTAGATTTTAGTTGTCCAACTTGGTTTCTTGTAAAAACAATATTTGAGGCTTCGGATCCATCCTTAATGATGACACAAATCAATGTTTGGAAAGGGTATTGAGGTCCCTGACATTCTAGGAAATAATTCTCATTTTTTAATTTTGGTTGGGTGTTTCTTCCCACCCAATTTGAGGGTCATCTGTATTTTGTTCACAACCTCTTTTACAATTTTCCTTTTCCTAATTGTTGACTTATAAGGTCTTCCCTGGTTTGTCTCATTTCCAACATATATCTCAATTTTTCTAGAGCTCCTAGTGACTCAATTAGGGCTCCCCTATTCCTTCCTAAGTTTTTGAACCCTAGGTGATCTATCCTAATCTCCTAATTTAGGGTCATCTATGTTCCATTTGCAACCTCTTTGGCTATTTTCCTTACCCTAATTTTTGACTAAGAAGGTCTTCTCTATTTTGCCTTATGCCCAACAACCACCCTGATTTTTTTGGAGCTCCTAGTGACTCAATTAGGGCTCCCCTTTTCCTTTCTAGGTTCCTAATCCTTAGGTGATCTATCCTAGATCTCAATGTTCCCCTCCAAGGTAAGGGAATTTTTTTTATTTAGGTTTTAGCTTTAGGGGTGTTTTTCTCTTGTTCATGATAAAAAAACTGAAGCATTTTGGTCTAAGTCTTCTAAGATGATTTGGAGGAATCTAAAAGGATTGTGAATGGTTAAATCAACTGAATGAATAAGAAGAATATAAGGGGGATTACTTTCCTATTGGGGTTCTATAATTTCTCCTTCCTCCCATTATTTCTCCTCCATATTGGATAAGGGTGTTTTATCCATACCAGAGTCCCCTGCTTCTCCAATCGATTTCATTGCCAAACCTTTCTTATTTCCACCATCCTTTTTTTATTGCCATCATGGAGCTTGATTTTTCTTCTAAGGATAATTCTAATTAACGTGTCCCAAATAATGGCAAGAGTTACACTTGACTAAAGGGTTTTCATACATGATAATCTAGTTCCACGATCGATACATGTATACCAATTTAGTTGACTTAACAAGCGATTTCTCCATATCCATATTCACGCACACCCATGCATCAAGAAGTCTGGATCTAGTTATCATTGTAGAGTTGATCACCACTAGGTGCCCCAACCGATGGGCAATTCCTACCAATATATCTTTGTACCAAAAATGTAGGGGGAGTCTTAATAATATGATCTAAATAGGGGCTTGGTTGATGCTCTGAGTGAAAGGGTCAAAGTATATGGACCACCTCTTGAGGAACAATCCTTTATGACCAAAGAACCAAGGCCCTCATTGAAGAATCCTTTTGAGTCCTTGCAGTTCAACCAGATTAGAAAAAAAATTCTAGGAATTGCTACTATTTCCATATGTCCTAGAGGTTGCCATTTTTCTATTTTCCACCTTCGAAATGCATTGAGCTCAAGATGAAAATCCATGAATTTTCCTACAAAGCAATGGTCTCCTTGGGCAACAACCATTCACACTATGTCATATGACACCATAATTCTATATCCTTTTGGGAAAAGAACAAAATTACCTACTGGAGCCTTTTGATTGCCCCTCATAATCTAAGGCCACAAATCTCTAAGGTCAAATGGTTTTATACAAATTCCAATCCCCCTATAATTTTTGGATTTGACCCCCTGCTAAGTCTCTATAGCAGAAGTTCCTACCTTAACTCTGGTTTCAAATCTTCATTTCCTTCGCTTATTCCATAAACACCTAGGATTTCATTTGAAAAATTTGGTTGTTCTACTATTGTCATCATCACTACCACAAAAATTTATGTTTGTTTCACCATCACCATAGAATTTTATGGTTGTATCACCACTGCAACAACAATTTGTGGTTACTTCACTACCTCTTATGGTTGTTCAACCAGGGAATCCAAAACCCTAAAAAACCTCATTTAATTTTTAGTAGTTTAGTTTTAGTAAAATTTGTCTATAGTATTTACAAAAGGGATGCAAACCCTAGGTGTAGTCAAGTGTTGAAGGAAGAGGGTTGTTCATAGATGGTCTCTTCAGTTTGTGAGAAAACCTCTTCGAATAGAAGAAATATCTCTTAAGGATATTTGGGTTGTTGGTGGATGAATATATTCCCTCTATCACAATTTTGAAGGATGAATTTGGGTTGGATCTTATTGATCATGAATCCTGAACAATTATATACAAATTCAAGGGCAAAATACTATGCCTATAGGAGCTCAAAGGATACATTAAATATTGGTGGACTAGTACAGAATTCCAAGTAACTCTCCTACCCAAAATTTTCTTTTCTATTTCTTTTTCTAATTTAGTGGATAGAGATAAGGTAATGGATTATAGATATAATTGATTTTTTGAAAAAAAGGGTGTCTATATAAGATCTTGGACTCCTATTTTAAATCCATTTATAGAATAAGTTAATGGCTTCCCAGTTTGGGTGAATCTTTATGCTCTCCCTGTGGAGTTTTGGGGAGAGAATATATTCACCAAAATTGGTAATTCCATTGGTGCATTTTAGTATATGGATGCTCAAATAGAGGAAAATTTATCCAATAAAATTAATATGAGTAAAGCAAGATTGGTTGTTTGGATAGATGCTTTAGTTATTAGGCCTCAATCCATTACTATCTTCTCAAGAAAAGGGAAATGGATCCAAAATATTGAATATGAAAACTTCTCCCTAATATGTTATGGTTATCAACAATATGACCACCTAAAGAAGAGATGCTTGATCATCCCATCATGCTCTAATTTCTCCTTGGTGGAGAGAAGGCCCTTCATTCAAATTATTCAAAACCTTCAAATGTACAAGTTCAAAATAAAGAAGCTCATCCCATAGATGCATCAATTATCCAATAGGAATCATGAATGCAATAGAAGACTCAACCCCAAAAGGAGAATTTGAAGTATATAATTGATAAAATATAAATGGTTACTAAAGACCATACAAATGGTTTCATGTAAAATATTAGCACCTCAGATGGTATTCTTGAAGCTAATTATGAAACAATCAATGATGATCAATTTTCTAAAAATGAAGATCCTACAAAATGTGTTAAACTAGATATTACCTTAGGAGCTTGAAGTGCAAAAATGCATTCTTAGATATTTAATGCTCTATGTTAGAATGTGTGTGATGGTAGATATCGAGAAGGATATGCCAAGATCTATTGAGCTATTTTCTAACCTTGGCACCTGGATTCAGAACATTGAAAATGAAAATAAACCCCAAGTTTTCCAGGAGTGTGGTAAAGGAGGGCTCCATAAGAGCATATGTCCCCTGCATACTAAAGCTCTGAGTACTTTGAAAATTCATAATGAAAATAGTAATAAGCTTAGTGAAAAGTGGGTGCCTAAGTGAAACCCTCAAAAATTGAAAGGAAAAGATCCGATTTCTAGTTCTAAAATTGGGCTCAATGAGGAATTACAAGAGGAAGCCCTTATTCCATAAAACATGTTTGATGGAGAGGAGGAGTTGAAAAAGGTTATTGCAAAGATAAGGGAAATGAGCCTAGTATAATGGTATCTTATTCAACTTCCTAAATTTGGAGAGAGTGGAGAAGAGGTAAGTCCCTTTGGCTATCTTGACATGGATGATTTGACTCTTCAATAGTTAATGGAAAGCTCTATAGCCTCTTTAAAACCTATGTTTGAGAAAGAATTTCTAGGTTTGAAGACCAAAAGTAATAGAAAATCTCGTATTGATGTAGGATTCAAAATAAAAGTGGGGAGACCTAGCAACAGAGTGCTCAGAAAAAGGGAGATTGACTCTAAAATTGCTAACGGAGTACAACCCCTTATAATGGATAGTTTTGAGGCTTTGCATCCTAGAGAGTATGAGGTTGTTCCAATCACAAAGTCTTGGAAAAAATGTTTTTAGGAGTGTGGCCTAAAAAAATATGTAATTATTTGGGAATAAAAAAAAGGTTGGCAGGCCTCCCAAGACCTCGCTAAGATTAGCTTTTAGCAAGTGATTTTTTTTTTTTAGTTGTTTTCTAGGCCAGATATTGTTGTTGTAGATTTAATCTAGTTTTAAATGGGATTCTTGGCTCTCTAGTTCTTTTAGCATCCCTAGGTTCCAGTGGTGAGGTCCGGTTCCTAGATTTAAGGCCCTAGTGGTGGGTGGGATCTTCAAATTTTGAACTTTGAATTTGAATGTAGCTCTGGGAGGTATTTTCAAATTCTAATTTTAAATATTGAATTTGAATGTTGTTTTGGGTGTGGGTTTCTCCTATGTTGACCCCTTTTGCCAGTTGGTTATTTGATCGTGATAATCTCTTGTATTTGCTTGATAAAAATCTACAACTTATTTTCTAGGAGGTTGCTTCATTGGATTTTCGGGTTGGATTCGTGGAATCTAGATAAGTTTTTCTTGATATATTATTGCTAGATCTAAGGTTTGGGGGTGCATTTGAAAAGAATATTTGTAATAGGTTCATGGACCCTTTAAAAACTCCTTCTACTACCAATAAAAAAAATGCATTCTTAGATCTTGCCACTCTAAAGGAGGAAGAACCCCTGCTACAAAAGAAAAATAATCAAACTAATTTTATCTTTGATGAAAGATTGTTATGTTTGTTTTCATTCTATTTTTTAGATTTATGTGTCACGTAAGGGTTGTTCTTGTTGTTAATTCCTTCAAAAAAGAAAAAAAGAGCTGATTATGGAAGCTTAGCATTTTGAGAAAGATGGAGAATATATTTGATAGAAAGGCAAAGATGTTATGCTTTAATTAACTTGTTATAAATATAATGAGAGTGATGTAATATTTTGTTTTTGTAATGAGAGTGGCCCGCAATAGAAGCCACACATATTTTATACATACATACATACATATAATATGATGAGAATGATTGAGTATAAATATTGAGAGTGGATATATATAAAGGTGCTCGTGGGTTTTATGTGAGAGTCATAAAAGTGGAGAATATCCTTTAATATTAAATAATATGTATATAACTAGGTCTATTACATACCCTATCTAGTTCAAAAGCTTCATCCTTGATGAAATATAAAAAAATATCAAGTAAATAATGGACAATTACTTTATGGTCAAACCCTTTCTAGGAGTTAACGAAATGTGACTTCATAACATCTCTATACAAATATTATAATTGTTGGGTGCATTAATGGTGTGAATACAAGTTTGAATTATCCATTGAATTGTCTTGATAATGTTAGTTTTATGAAGCCAACATGGCATGCCATATGACACTGATAATTATAGAGATGCTATTGTAAACACCACACCACACTTAAAATATAGATGAATAAACTTTTGATAATCTTGATTTGATATTTTTAGTATGTAGTGCTTCCTTGAGTGAACTATCACAAAAATTCTTATCCAAGTTATCATTTCTTCCTCTCATGATCCCTAAAAGCATAATGTTTCTATGTTTATTAACATCAACTTTATTGACTTTGAGAATATTTTATAGTTGACACCACACATGTTCTTTCTCAAATATTGACAAAATGAACATATGCCTATACATGAAAGGCTATAGAAACATGATCAATATTGCACCTATATTATGTCAACACTCATTGTTCATTGTAAATAAAACATAAAAATAAGTTTTGATAAATATGGTTGTGGAATTAACTACCACATTAAGAATTCCTTAACTAATTTTTAAAAAATGGACAATGCTTTATGTGAAATTTTCTATAAGAGAGTTGTTGGAGAATATTACATTATTTGGTACATGCAAATATACCCCCATGGTACATTTATTGTACAAATGTAATTATGTAATAGATTAGGGTTTGAGTCTATAATTTAGGTGAGTGATTTATATTTTCTCTTTATGCAAGTATATATGTGCAGGATATGCACACGTATCATGTAAGTAAAACTGCAAGTGTATAATGAGAGAAAGTGCACAAGTGTCATGTAAGTAAAACTGCAAGTGTATAATGAGAGAAAGTGCACAAGTGTCATGTATGTAAGTGTGAAAATATATAATGTGAGGATGTGCATGTAGGAGAGTAAGATTCATATATATTAGGAGTGCATGTAGGAGAGTAAGATTCATATAGAAGTGTGCAAGTGTCAAGTGTGCATGTAAGTAGAGAGTGAAGAGTCTTGTATACAAGTGGCAAGATGAGAAGCCAAAGGACAATAATAGGAAAGGTTACAACTCTCGGATATGTGAGGAGTGCAATAGTCAAGTATTGAAGAGTCACATTTATATATCTATATTATGGAGATAAATATCCATACAATAAAATTGGGAGAAAACATTCTATAACTATTATCATAACAAGCATTAATAATAAAGCTTGTATACATATTTTAAGTTGTTTTATTTTAAGTATATTTCATGCTTGTACATAATGATTTTAGCCATTTACATTCATATTTTATATTATAGTGAATGTTATTATATTTATATTGGCCAATATATATATTTGATTGCTCTTATATTTAATTTTACTCTTGATTATTTATATTAAGACTTGAGATATTGTGGCTTAATTATATTGGGACCTGAGATAGTTTGGCTTAAAATCCAACAAGAGTATAAGATAAAGGACCAAGAATTACATCTACCAAAACTAAGGATCAACCAAAATATAATGTTGAAATAATAAAATAGAATGCTACCTTCATCCACTTTATATGTTGTTGTTCCTCAGTTTCACTTTTATCATTCTTTTCATCATAATAGACTAGCTTGTATCCATAGAGTATACATTGGATACAACTAATTCTAACCTGACCATCTTTTGAAATGTGCATTTTTATCTTGAAAAAGTTGTTCATTTTCCTTGGAATAAATTTTTACAAAAGGAATTCTGAGAACTTTGTCATAAATGGATTCCTTCTATGTATCATTAAACATGGCCAATTTAGTGTTTCTGAAACTCTAAAAGTTTTCTATATAAGAGTAGATTGTTGTTGAATAGTTGGAAAATTCAAAATTATAACTAATCATTGAGTACTCGAATTGAAATATATGTACACCATAATGAGGATTTCCTATTTGAATCCATTTAATTTTAGTATTTTTGAGAAATGTTTTATTGATTTGTATAAGTAAAATATCGTCTGTGAGTACAATTATCAATGAGTTTGTATGAGGATTGTATATCACTTGAAAAGATCTATCAATTTGGAAGATACTTCTATCTCTATAATTGTATATATAATACAAATATGGTCCAAGACATTCCTCCATGCCATAAAAAGTAGACTTTCTACTATAAAAATATTATCAACAACCCAAACCATTATACA
The DNA here is from genome assembly GCA_028583015.1 of Wollemia nobilis. Lineage (NCBI taxonomy): Eukaryota > Viridiplantae > Streptophyta > Pinopsida > Araucariales > Araucariaceae > Wollemia > Wollemia nobilis. The sequence goes on from JAQPPZ010015100.1 coordinate 17,196,801, forward strand.
AATTCAATTTTTCTAAATTTCTTTTTGAGTGAAACATAAACAATTAGTGTGTCTTTTAAATATAAAGCTATATTGATAAGAAGATATGATTTTATGCCTTATAATACAAGAGATAACATTTTGATATTTTTTTCTATAATTTAAGTGGTTCCCCATTAGCTACTCATGACTAAGGTAAGACCTCGATAACAGATGATTGAAGTTTTGTCTAGCTTACATAGAACATGATAAAGGAACTCTTGATAATAAATATTTATGCAAAAATTCATTTAATAAAATTCAAGATAAATAGCTAAAGGAGTGCTATAGGAGCACACCCTTTCTGATATGTCTTGATATCAAATTTTGTGTGATCTATAGTAAAGTGTAATAGAGAAAATCTTGACCAGTATCTTGACTAGTCTATGAGAGATGCTAAAAATCCAATTGAACATTGATGCCTGAGTTAAATCAAAAGTGATGGAGGTAGATGAGTTGAATTAATGAATATATTGATTGAAGAGATAAAGAACACCTACCAAAAGATAACATAAGTAATTATATTAGGTATTCATTCAAGAAGTATGACACTGACAATCCCATAGTGATCAATCATTCAATAATCATAATCCCCAGGAAAAGTAGATGGGATTGTTAAATCTAGTTGTAGATAATTTTGGAGGGAAATTCTCTTGATGTAATCTATAAATAGTAGTAGTTTAGACTATAAAAGGATTGGAAAGTTTACAATTATATGCATTTGTAGGCTTTCCTTTCATTTCTCTCTATAAAAATAGTTGTGGTTCCTAAGCGTCTTATGGGTAATTACAAACCCCTGCTTCTGGTACAATATTTGTAAAAGTTTACTTGCATTTATATATACATGGGATACTGTGTCTATTTTTTGGAATTACCTACAAACTTTTTGTTGTGTATGTGTATGTGTTTGGGATATTTTTCCTGAATATCTAATTTTATTAAGTGTATGTGTGTATAAGGGGCTATTGTCTATTTTTGGACTAAGTCACTTACTAGCTTGGCTCTCCTACGGGACTCATATTTTTGTGCATGTATATAACTAGTAGATTCTAATTGTACTTCACTATGTCAAGGAGAGGAAATTTTCACCATTGGCATATGGTGCTCGATCATATTTTTGCAAGATCTTAGTGGATATATTGGCACATTGCCCCTTTTTTCTTTTTAGTTTAGTTTATTTTATTTTACTTAATTTCACCCTTTTCCCTTTGTTTATCAACAAGCACATTGAAGATCATATTCTAACAAGGATATAACTTTTTAAAGGCTCTTTAAGGCCCCTAATTGAGTTGAACCTTGTTCTCTTTGTTGTGGCCCATTGTGTCACTCTACGCAAGGCATTATTATCATGGGTGGAGACAATAAAAGATGAAAATAGTTTAATGGCATATTTTATAGGATCCTAGTGATACATCATTGGTCATAGAATACCAACAAGGAGTAGGGCTAATACTTGGTGATATTATTGGTCTGTTATCACTTGTTGAAGTGTCTCTTCTTTCACCTAGTGACTCCACTCCAAAATAAACACCAAAAGAAGCCATTTTTGAATATATCAGTTCAAGGTTCAAGTGAATACCTATGTCTACCCACTTTATTGCACCTTTTACCCTTTTTTGATCAACTAGCACCTTGAATATCACATCTTAATAAGGAGACAACTTTGTAAAATATCTCGAAGGCCCCCAATTAAGATAAACCCTATGCTCTTTATTGTAGCCCATTGTGTCACTCTATGTAAGGTATGATTATCATGGGTGGGGACAATCAAAGATGAAAATAGTTTAATGGCATGTCTAATGGGACCCTAGTGATACATCATTGGTCCTATAATCCTAACAAGGAGTAGGGCTAAGACTTGGTAAGGGTATTGATCTGTTCTCACTTGTTGAAGTGTCTCTTCTCTCACTTAGTGACTCCACTCCATAATGAACACCAAAAGAAGCAATTGTTGAAGATACTAGATCAAGATTCAGGTGAATACCTCTATATACCCATATTTCATAAGAAAAAATGTCATATTCACCTTACAAATTTGCATCAACAAAAGAAACCTAGAGGTATGTAGATAAAATATATTGTTAAAGTTTACTGCCATATATTAAATGGCTAGCCCTTAGCACATGATAATAATATATCTAAATCTATATTGGAAATAATACCAGAACACAATGGTAAAATCTCAATCACTCTATTAAAACACATCAGAGAATTGGTATTCATATACCAAACACATAATATCATGGATGAAGATGTGGCCTTAAGACTATTAGTGGCATATATTAAGGGAGAGGTACTTAGGATATATGAATCACTTCCTCCTCATTCAGTCATAGAATATGATTATTTGACTTCATTACTCATAAATGACTTCATTATAAAATATAAATAAAACATAGTTGAGGTCAACAATGAGCCAACTCGAAAAGAAAAGGCTTATTTTGACCATAAACAAGATAGCCAACTAAGTTCTACTTAGAAAATATACAAAATCATGGTTCTCTTGAAGGGAGATTTTTTAAGAAATATGATAAGGAATAAATCATCATCATGCCTCAATTGATTTTCAAAACAATAAAGATAAGGCCCAAAGTAGTATGGGGAGCAACCCTAAGATAAACATGGATAGAGAGTTCATCGTCCTCACATTTATGGATATATAAAAATACTAAAAAAAAGGACCTTGGGATAGAAAATTTTTATGAGCTATACCTAACTTAGGTGTAAGAAAGGGAAAAACATTGTATACCACCAATAATAGTGAAAAGGTATTAAAGTTAGGGAGTTCAAATTCAATGACATTAGCACATGCAATAGATAAAAGGGTCAATAACTAATCATAGTGTGGTACCTAGGCCCACATAAATGTAAAATTAGAGGTATGCTATCATAATGAGCCATGTCTCACCTTAAAAAAAAAAGGGTGCATGCAAAAGGAAGCATGTTCATTGGTGATAAATGCAAAAACAACTCTCTTGACAAATAAAAACACTAGCAAACAAATGTTGCTCAATGTATATAAATATATAGGGACATGTGGACAATTATGAGTCACCATCAGAGAAAATAAAAATCAATCAAAGGTCAAGGTATACCAACCAAGGTTTTCTACTAATTGAGAATAGGCCAAGACCTCAATCCTTATAAGAACTAAACTTGCAAGCAAAGTTATTTTATTTACCATAAACATTCTTAAAATAGCAACGTTATAGCAATCTACCACCCAAGATTCAATATGGGAAAACTAGCAGCACCTGATAAATCCATGAAGAGAAAGAAAAACATAGCTACTCCATGTAAACATATAGAAAAAAGGATAGGATAGATGCAGGTAGTTAAAAATGAGTAGCCCAAAATTATTGGAGATGAGGTTGATGGGTTAATGACCCCAGAATGGCAAAGGATGGAAGGACACTAAAGGAGGAATCTCAAAGAAAATAGATGGAATTTGAGACAAATTATTTTGAGGTAAGGGTATGGAGTAGTGGCCTTGCCCAACATCTTTCCACCACTTCATCCCTGTTATGAACTGGTAAGGACGTGTACAATAATGCAACCCTCACTTTAAAATGATCCTAAATCCACAAGATAATGCATTCTAGTTTATTATATCTAGGGATGTTGTATAGAAAATACTTTAGGTACCAAAAGGTCTAAAGATGAACCCAAAAATTGTAAGGACATGTTATTTGAGAATTAAAGATAAATTGGGCTGTTTGAACCAGGAGCTTACTAATATTGTGAGAACCATGCCAAAGTTTCCTCTCAAAAGTGAGATGTTTATGCAAGAGGCCAAATATATCTTGAGTATGTCAACTTTCATTTTTTGAGCCCCTAATGATGCAAAAACAATAGAGGAGATACTTGCTATTATGTACCTACTAAGGAACAATGCAAAAAAAAGTCATTGGCACTCAACTTCAACGATTTCATAACATGTCAAATTCATGAAGGGATGATAAAATTAATAGGAAATCAAGAATTCAAGTGCTAGTCATTCTTAGTTCATCTTATTCTATACCAGAATAGTTAGAATTTTGAACAATTATTCTTAAGAAAAGGAAATGAAAGAGGGGAAAGAAATCCTATGACAAAATTGATAAATATCCTATACCTCCATTCTCCTTATCCTATATTTTTAAATAAATTATTGGTTCCCATTATAGCTAAACTTAAAGGGGAAAAGCCTAAACAAATATTAGAATAAATAATTGATATTCTAAAAACTAAAATAAATATGGGCTCATGCTTCTTGGAAGAAGGAATCATCATCCATTATTTTTATTTTAAAGTAAGAGTCTTCATCCTTCCAACATATGTGACCAATAAGATGAATGGAGATATTAAGTCAAGTAGATATGATAGATTCCAACTATGCAAGTGGACAAAACAAATTGGGATTGTATAAAATCCCATCCGGCTGGGACCAATAATGTAGAAAAAGAGAAAATCCATCGAAGAATTTGAAATGAGGTTAAAGTGTCTAGGATTGGAAATATTGGAGGATACATGAAACTATGACCTAGACTGTAAATTTATATCATGGTTAAAAAGTGCCAACATATCCAAAATAATTGAGCATGAATTGAGACCTAATCTGGAAAGATACAAAAGTAAGCAGGAAGGATCCCTACCCTTACTAAAAAAAGAATCTTTATTGTAGTAGGAACCCCAAAAGAAAATATATTAAAGCTTCTATAAGAAAGTAAAATACTTTGACCCTATAATAGTAATCAATGCCTCTATATAGAAAAAGCTGAGAAAATTGGGATGGAGTCATAATAATATTAAGGCATGGTAGAAATTTTTTCAGGAAATTTACCAAATAAAAGCACCTTATAGAAACCTTGATACAAATGAAGACCAGGTGTTTAGCATGGCTTATGGCCAAGAACACCTAGAGGAGGTCCCATTTGGGACCAATAGAGAGGAAGTTATAGAAACCAATTAGATTGAAAATACGGTTACAAGGGTCTCAATAGAATATTTAATTAAAGAGAAAATTTAAAAGGAATCAAAGGAGGGGCCTCCATTGAAGAAATAAAAAATGATAATTCAACAAGTATCATCATCAAATGAGGAAAGGAACAAGACCCAGGATCAAAAAGAGATGTACCAACCTCTCAAGAGCTAGAAGCTGAGCCCCCCACTCAAATAAAAAAAGAGCAAGCATTAATGGAGAAAAAATTTGTGGCCACACTGATAGCAATATCAGATAAAATAGTTAGTTTAAAGGAAACAAAGGAATAAAAGGTGAAAATACCTCTTAAAAAGCTTATAGTCTCCTTGGAAAAATATCCTATATCCCCAAAAATTATTATGACAAAGGAGAGCAACCTAGAAAAACCCTCCAACTAGTTAGGTAGTCAATTCCAAGAGACCCCATATTCTTCTAATAAAAATACCCTTTCCCAACCCAAATTCGTCTATGGCAAACCACCCACTGAATAAATTTAGGGACTATAGGATTCACATCAATAGAAAAAAATCTTGAATCAACATAAGCAAGCGATATTTTTTAAACTACAAGCTTCTACCCAAATATATTTCTATTTTGATTCCCATAATGAAAATTTTAAAGTATCCGAAAACATCCTTTGGTATTAAAGCCTAAATATCATATGACCAAAAAGGATTAGTGGATAATAACAAAAAATATTAATATTAAAGATATGCAAACCAACCACAAGATATGATTCAAGTGAGAAGCAAGAAAAATCTTGTAATATTACACTCACAGTTACAAATTCAAAATATAAAAAATGGAGAAAGAACTAAGGATGATAAAAAAGAAATTAAATTTTTTTGAAGCAAAAACAAAAGGTCTCAAGCAATAGGTGGATAGACTAGCCAAACGTTTAGAAGAGCAACCTATATTTTCCCTTATATCATATAAGGAAGAACAAGTTGAGTAATTTTTAAAGTAATTAATTGAACATGAGGCAGACTTTTGTATAAAGAAACAAAGTATACAAGAGAAGGAAAATATTGAACAAAAGAATAGGATGGAACAATGGAACAAGTTGTAGAGCCTAATCAAGGTTGTCACTACTACTTACTGAGATCACATCGTGAATATGGGTCATTCGCTATATTAGGTATTCAGATTCATCAAAATAAAGGTTGAAATCGAGGCATCGACTCAACAAGATGTTGAGTACATAATGGATGAAATTTCTAATAAAATGGTAGAGGCCAAAGTATATCAATAAAATTTAACTCTAATGACTCAAGATGAATTGGAGGCTATGGGGATAGGTATACTTGATATAAAAGCCCTAACACAAACGATAATGGTTCTATTCCACAAAGAGAAAGTTGCACATGCATGTGAAGCACAAGCTTTGCTATTGAACAATGTTATGGTGTGGTTTAGAGATGAAGCAAATATATTGATACAAAAGGGGATCCCATCCCCTTATGATGAAGGAAATAAGATGATGGAGGAGCAACCATATATTTATCTATTGAAAGGATGCAAGAAAGTAAGTTGACCTACAAAAATATGGTCAAAACCTCTAAATTTGGGAGATATTATACAAGCATTTGAACCATTTCTTGACCTTCGGACCTAGATATATAAATTTACAACAAATATCAAAAACCTTCCCATCAAGATCAAGATTGAAGCAAAAGTTACATTCAACTATTTCAAATAAATCTAGTATCCATTAGAAGAGGAATAGGTACCATTTAGGAAAGTGCTAGAGAAACTTCTTATCATGAAAATATATTTAATTAATATTTCTTTTAGTTTTTATGTTTTTATTTTGTAGGAACAATAAAAGTTTTGAATTTAAGCCCAAGGATAAGGTAGTTTTGAGTTCTCCTTCAACAAAGCTAGAAGGCCCCTATGAGCTACCAAAATTTTAGTGGTTCCCCACTTCCTACTTGTGAATAAGGCAAAACCCTGATAATAAATATATTTTTGTCTAGCTCAAGGAGAACACGCTAAAATAACTCTCAAAAATTGGGACTTATACAAAAATTCATTCAACAAAAGCCTTGATAGATAGCCAAAGGAGCACTAGAGGATCTTGCTCTTCGAGATAAGTCTTGATATCAAAGGTTTTGTGATCTATAATAAAGCACAACAAAAAAATCTTGATCAGTCTATGATAGATGTTAAAAAGCTAAGCAAACATGGATGCATAAGTTAAATCAAAAGCAATGGAGGTAGATGAGCTAAATTAATGACTTCCTCAATTGAAGAGACGAAGACCACCTACCAAAATATAACCTCAATAATTGTCTCAGGTATTCATTCAAGATGAAGTATGGCACTAATAGTCCCATGTTGATCAGTCATTATGATCAGAGAAGTATGACATTCAATAACTAGAATCCCTAGGAAAAGTAGATGGGATTATCAAGTATTGTTGTAGATAATTTTGGAGGGATATTATCTTGATGTAATCTATAAATAGCAGTAGTTTAGACTGTAAAAGGATAAAAAAGTTTGCAATTGTATGTATTTGTAGATTTTCCTTTTATTTCTCTCTATAAAAATAATTGTGGTTCTTGAGCGGCTTGTGGCAATATCGAACCCCCGCTTTTGGCACAATCTTTGTAAGAGTTTGCTTTCATTTATATATACATAGGAGCTTATATCTATTTTCTAGAATTACCTATAGATCTATTGTTGTGTATGTGTATTTGTTTGTGATATTTTACTTGAATATCAAATTTTATCAAGTGTATATGTGTATGAGGGGTCTAAGTATATTTTAAAACCGAGTCACCTACTAGATTGGATCTCCTACATGACCCACCTTCTTGTGCATGCATATAACTGGTAGATTTCAATTGTACTTAACTACATCAAGGATAGGAAGTGTTCACCACTGAAACATAGTGTTCAAGCCTATTTTGTTGTACATTTTGAGGAGTTTTGTTGTCATTGATGTCAAAAGCATTTTTGTTCTATGTTCGTCATCTTTGAGGACATTAAGTATTTCTTCCAAAAACAAGAAGGTCTTGAATAGAAATAGGTTATACTATTTATTTTTAAATATTATATATGTAGGAGGGCAAAAAGGATGAATACCCAAGGAAGGAGAAGCAAGTTCAAATTAAATAATATTATTTTATTAATATTATTTCGAGCCAAAAATCAAGTTGAAAAAGATCAAGGACCAAGCTGAAAAAGACCCACAAGCATATTTAATTTAAATTAAAATTTTAATTTAAATAATGATGGGTGCTAAGGTTTAATTTAAATATTTATTTAATATTTAAAATTAATTTTAATATTCAAATTTGAATGCTTGTCGACGTTGTAATATGTTATGGTTTGCATATAAATAATACCAAGGTTTGGCATTTGAAAATTATCCCATGTGAATGATTTTTGGCTCGTGCAAAGGAGAGAAAGACTTGTGCATTTTTGCATGTGTGTTGAGCGCAGAAGAGGACACAAGTTTGTGGCCTCCAAAATTCAGTCGAAGCCCCTCGTACCTGATTTGGCATTCAAAGGCTATGTTAGAAGCATTTAGGAACTCTAGGTACGGGTTCAAACCTCGCACACTATGTTTTGTCGAAGGGAAGATCATTTTGTGTTTGCACCATTCAAGGAGGAGGAAATAAAAGGTGCATTCATAAATTTTGGTTTTCATGGAGCCACACAGCCCATTTGGTGGGCGTGAGCACCGCGGAAGCGCTTGGGGGAGAGCCATCGACGACTTGAATCCTGCCAAGGCCTTTTGGGCAGCATAATAGAGGTATGCGCTTAGTTTGGTGGTTGACTTTGCAAGAGAAAAATTAAAGGGTAAAATAATTTTTTATTTTCCAAAGTTTTATTTTAATTAAAGTATTTTCATAGTTATTTTGGTTTATAAGTTATAAAGAGGAGTTAAAAGGGGAATGCAAAACTTTAATTTCTAAGTTGAATTTTTAAGTGATTAAGGAATTATAAGGTAGTAAGGAAATTTATTTTTGAGATTGAATATTGTTGAATATTATTTTAAAGTTGTATATTATAAGGTGTATTGAATGTTATTTTTTTGTATTGAAGAAATATTTTGAAGAAGTGTAAGAGTGATATTTTTGTCATCTAACCTTTGTGCTTGGCAAGGAAAGTGGTTATAATTGAGATAGGTGTTTTAAGGGCACTTATTCATCAAACAAAAAGGTATGGGCACATTTTTATTGTGAGTGATTGTTGGATGTTGTGAATGTTAAGTTGGAGTGAAAAGGATTGTTTGGTAAGCATTATTGAGTTTGGTTTTGTATTAATGCTTCAAGGTTTTCTAGAATAAATGTTGACTATAGAAACCTTGTTTGATAAGAATTGTTGGAAACATTGGTTGAACCTTTATATGCATGATTAGGGTTTGTGCAAGAACATGAGTATCATTGTTATGTGAAGTTGATAACTATATTAAATTAGGGTTTGTGAAAGAACATGAGTATCATTGTTATGTGAAGTTGAGAACTATCTTGGAAATAGGATTTGTGTAAGAACATGAGTATCATTGTTATGAGATATTGTTTGATTAGTATTGTTGGAAATTATTGAGTGAGTGTTCATATGCTTGGACTGGGGTTTGTGAAAAAGGAGTATTTAATTGAGTGGATTTGATTAAGCCTAGTCAAGTGGAAGTGTTGAAATGATAGTTCTAGTTCTGTGAAACAAATTGTTCTATATTCTAAATTGATTTGAAAAAGTGTTTGAAAGTGATTGAGAATTATTGTGAGTAAGAAGCATACTGAGTTTCTAATAATTATCTATATGTTTTTGTGGTAAATAGAGAGTAAAAGTGATTGAGTATTGTTGTGAATGTGAAGCATATTGAGCCTCTAACAATTCTCTATATGTTTCTATGAGATTGGACAAGTTCTAGTGAGGAATTGTTGAGCATATTTGAGGTAAGTCTTGGTGAAGACTTGTTGAGTAGATTGGACAAGTTCTAGTGAGGACTTGAGCAGATTTGAGGTAAGTCTTGGTGAAGACTTGTTGAGAAGATTGGACAAGTTCTAGAGAGGACTTGTGAACAGATTAGTGTGAGCTTTTGTGGAAGCTTACAATACCGATTTGAGGATAAATTTTGTTGTATATTTGAGGATAGGTTTGTGCCAGACCAAAGAGAAAGATTGAGTAGATTTGTGCTAGACCAAAGGACTATGTTTAGTGCGGATTTGAGGTCAGAGATTGAACAGATTTGTGCTATACTGAAGGACTATGTTTAGTGTAAATTTGAGATCAGAGATTGAGAATATTTGTGCTAGACCGAAGGACTATGTTTAGTATAGATTTGAGGATGGAGTTTGAGCAGATTTGTGATAGATCAAAGGATTGTGTTTAGTGTAGGTTTGAGGACAAAGATTGAGCATATTTGTGCTAGATCGAAGGACTATGTTTAGTATAAATTTGAGATAAATCTGAGAGTAATATTTGGAGGTGACAGAGTATAGAGGATAATAGTCTCCAATGGACAAGAGGTCCATTAGCCACAACAGTGAAGACAAGTGTTCTGTGTGAGGACAAGAGTATTTAGTGGATAGATATCCATTAGCTAGAGTAGTGGAGACAACAGTTATTCTAGAAGATCATCAGCCAGAGCAAAGGAGAAGGAGTTCTCCTATGGATAAAGATCCAGAAACTTGATTAGGGGATTGGTGTCTCATTTGGACAGAGGTCCTTAAACTTTGTAATAGGGAAAGGATTCCCAAAATATTTGTTAAGAAAATTTTAGTGAAATATTTTCTTCGTGGAGTATCTCACATTGGATGAACCACATTAAATTGGTGTATCTATTGTGTGTGGTGATTTGTGCATTAATTTAATTATTGTTTTTGATATCGATATTAATACATTGCATAATATTGATTGAGAAAGTAAAAGTAAAAAGTGGTCTTATACTTTTCACCACTCCCCTCTTAGTATAAGCTTGTGTTATTCAATTTGTATTAGATCAGGTTCCTTCAAAAGAGTTTAACAACTTAAAGGAAAAGCTTACAAGAATACTGATATATTATCAGAGTGGATCCTCAGGAATCAGCACCATTATTTGATAGGAACAATTATACACTATGGAGCACAAGGATGAAGTTTCATCTAAGGTCACTTGTAAATGAAGTATGGGAAGTAGTTGAAAATGGATAAACACCACCAAGAACTCCACCTACAGATAAATATGGTAAGCTTCTACATCATTATAATTAAAGAGAAATGAATAAAATTCAGAAGGGTTTACGTGAAATAGAGTTTATAAATATTATGCATTGCAAATCAACAAAATATATTTGAGATAATTTGTAAGGCATATATGAAGGAGATAAAATGTCAAAAGGGTAAAGTTACAAAATTTCAAGAGAGCATTTGAAGGCCTAAAAATGAAGGATGAAGAAAATATTGTAGGATATCTACTTCGTGTGGATGAGGTTGTTAGCTCCATGCAAGAACTTGGGCTTGAATTGCTTGAATTTTTAGAACCTGATGTGTGTGATAAGATTCTAAGGTCACTTCCAAAAATGTTTAGTGAAAATATTTCAGCTATAGAAGAGTGTAAAAACCCCAATTGTCACTACATGTCTACTAATTTTTTTTTGTTTTTATCTAAGTTCATCTATGTCCACCTTGTGATAAGATAAAGTTATAATAATGATCTAAGAAGAGATATTCCCATAAGAATTAAATATTTCGACAAGTTTATAAGGTAGTAAAGATGTAATATTTAATTTATAAGGTAGTATTTTCATATTTTGGTCCAATAATATTTGGACAGGTTTATAAAAGATAAACCACCTACTTATTTTCAAAAATTGGGTCAATCAAGTTAAATAATTATGCTCAAATCAATTAATCTCTACTCTAGAGAATGCTTAAATTATATGCATAAAACATATATTTCAAAATATTAAAATATCAATCATCAATAAATATGCATTTCCAAAGGGGGAGATTGTTGAGCAAGGTGCAGCAACAGTATTGTCATTGTTGTCAACACAGTCAGACAGATCGGTTGATGCAGTGGACAGGAGTTAAGAGGTTCTTCAGAGTATGTACAGTGATTATCCAAAAGATCGAAGTGGCCCATATGCTAAAAATCAAAAGAAAATCACAAGGAAGAAAACTGTCACGATATCGCGACATGTTGAGCAAGGAAGAAAACTGTCGCGATATCGCGACATGTTGAGCAAGGAAGAAAACTGTCGCGATATCGCGACATGTTGAGCAAGGAAGAAAACTATCACGATATCGTGACATGTTGAGAAGAAAGAAAAACTGTCGCGATTTCGCGACATGTTCAAGAAAGAAGAAAACACGATTTGACATGTTAAAAAAAAGCCAGGCAAGCAAGAAAAACTGTCACGATTTCGTGACATGTTCGAAGAGAAAGCGCAAGCAAGAAAAACTGTCACGATTTCGTGACATGTTGGAAGAGAAAAAGGCAAGTAGAAAAAGTGTCGCGATTTCATGACATATTGCAAGAGAGATAGTACGGAAGAAAAAGTGTCACGATTTCGTGACATGTTGGAAGAGAAAAAGGCAAGTAGAAAAAGTGTCGCGATTTCGTGACATATTGCAAGAGAGATAGTACGAAAGAAAAAGTGTCACGATTTCACGACATGTTGGAAGAGAAAAGGCAGTAGAAAAAGTGTCACGATTTCGTGACATATTGCAAGAGAGATAGTACGGAAGAAAAAGTGTCACGATTTCATGACATATTGGAAGAGAAAAATGCAAGTAGAAAAAGTGTCACGATTTCGTGACATATTGCAAGAGAGAAATAAGAAAAGTGTCACGATATCATGACATATTGCAAGAGAGAGAGAAAGAAAAAGTGTCACGATATCGTGACATTATTGCAAAAGAAGAGGAGAAAAAGTGTCACGATATCATGACATTATTGCAAGAGAGAGAGGAGAGAAAAAGTGTCACGATATCGCGACATGTCACATTTTCATGACTCGAAGAAGAGAAAGATAAAAGGAGAAAAAGTGTCACGATATCGCGACATGTCACATTTTCGTGACTCGAAGGTAAGAGAGAAGAAAAAGTGTCATGATATCGCGACATGTCGCATTTTCGCGACTTGAAAAGAGCAGGAAGGCAGAGAAGGAAAAGTGTCGCGATATCGCGACATGTCGCATTTTCGCGACTAAAGGAGGAGAGAGAAAGTAAGAAGGCAGAAGTGTCGCGATATCGTGACAAAAGTAAAGAGGAAGAGTAAGGAGGTGAAAGTGTCACGATATCGTGACATGTGTTTTTTTGGGTACAAGCCAAGAAAAGAAGCAAGGAGGCAAAAGTGTCATGATATCGTGACATGTGTTTTCACAGGTACAAGCCAAGTAAAGAAGCAAGGAGGCGAAAGTGTCACGATATCACGACATGTTGTGTTTTCGTGGGCGAAAGTCAAGAAGAGGACAAAGAGGTAGAAGTGTCATGATTTCATGACAGGTCGCTTTGGCACGAGCTAAGAAGAGAACCCAACCGAAATAAGATATGTGACAGTTAACTAAAGTTATACGAATTACAGGGGCCGTTGTAGAAGAAAATCATGCAACTAAAATAAGAAGAGTTAACTGAAGTCAGTACGACAGTTACAGGTGCAGTTACAGAGAAAAATCATGCAGCTAAAATAAGAACAGTGAACTGAAGTCAGAACGACAGTTACAGGGCCAGTTACGGGTTGCATGCAAAAATATGGAAGTTAAAAATAGAGTCAGAACTTTGTTATAAAAGGAGGTCTACATGGAGAATTAAAGTGCTGCTAAAAAGAGTGAAAGTGAAAATAGGGTTAAGAGCGAAGAGATAAAGATATTGCGAGATGAGAAGAAGAGAAGAGGAAGAGAAGCGAGAAGGGTGTGTGTTGTGTGAAGAGTGGGCGATGTTGAGAAAGCAATAGACCAATCAGGGTCTTGTAAAAGTGAAGGCATCTTTATGTCAATCTTCTAGTTTCAGAACGTAAGTCCAAGTTGGTGCTTGGCATCAGGGGTTGGTGCTCCTTCCAGTTGGTGTTGGTAAATCAGGGGTTGGTGCTCCTTTCTGTTGGTGCAGATAAATCAGGGGTTGGTGCTCCTTTCTATTGGTGCAGATAAATCAGGGGTTGGTGCTCCTTTCTATTGGTGCAGATAAATCAGGGGTTGGTGCTCCTTTCTATTGGTGTAGATAAATCAGGGGTTGGTGCTCCTTCTAGTGGGTGCTAGTAAATTGATTGTAAAATTGGTATTTTGCAAAGGCTGGATTTGGATGGGAGTCCAAACAGTCAATTTTTGAGGAGTAGCCAAAACTGGTGAACCTCGGTACATCTTGTGTTGTGTGATGCTCTTTTGGTATATTTGCTTTATTGGGTTTTAAGTTTTCATTGTTTCGGCATTAAGAGTTGAAGATTTAAGTTTTTAAGAGCTACACTGATTCACCCCCCCCTCTCAGTGTCATTGTGAGACTAACAATTGGTATCAGAGCCAGCTTCCCTTATCAGGCTAAATCAGCTAGGGTTGATCTTGGATTAGTATGCAATGGGTAAGAAGAATAGATCCTCCTCAAATAAGGCATCTCAATCAGTTTCAGTTCCTGTGGAAGAGAAAATTGAACTAGAAAAGATAGGAGTGAATTCTAAAGTATGTGATGAAAACCTTGAGGGTGAAGTATATCTAGAAGGTGAGTTGATCGCTGCACTTGAAGAGTTGAATATAGAAAAGAAAAAGAACAAAATATTGTCCAAGAAGTTGGAAGAATATGGGGATAAGATTGAAGATCTCTTCTTACAAATTCATAAAGCCAAGAAAATAGAAGAAGCCTTGAAGTCACACCTGGATGATAAAGTCGATGTATGTAGCAAACGTGAAGAGGAATCTAACAAAGTTATTAGTGATCTAAAGCTGCAAGAAGAAGAGTCCAAAAGGATTGAAGAAACTCTCAGGTCACAGATCAATAAGAAAGAGATTGTTTGTTGCAAACAAGAAGAGGAGATTGTTTTATTGAAGAAACAACTAGAAGAGGCCAATACAAATCTCAAATTTGAGAAAAGCACAGAGTTGCTAGATGAAATGATAAGGCAACAAAGAAGCCCCATGTCTAAGCTTGGTCTTGGATGTAAAGCTGAACAACCTTCATCTTCCAAATATGCAGAGAAGAAGAAGTTCACTATTGAAGGATCGAAGCAAGAAAAGTCTGAAGTTGAATCTTCAAAAGGAAGAAAATATCAAAGGAGATCTACAACAAAGCAACCACAACAAAAGAGGTTCTATCACTCTCACTCTATTCATAATAATGCTTTTAATGGCTATTGTTTTAGATGCAACCATTATGGTCACAAGGCAATTTATTGTGGATTGAATAATAGATCAAAGAGTTATGATGATAGAAATACATCTGCTTTTCCGATTGAACACCATGTGCAATGTTTTAAATGTAATGGTCATGGGCACATAGCAAGGTTTTGTCCAAGAACTTTTGTATCTAATCTAAGGCAAGACAACAGATTTCATCAGACACAAAGAATGAAACACAGACAGGGAAGAAATCATGTGCATCAAAGAAAGGAAAATAATCATCCATCAAGGATGCACAAGAGACAACCACCCAAGAGAAATGTTCAAGTTCACGAAAAGGTTCAAAATAGGGATGCGGTTGAAAAACTCAAGCCCAAGTTCAAGAAAGGTTGGAGAAAGAAAGAAGAGAGGAAATCGTGTCTCCTTGGACTGAAGGAGATTACTCCTCTATTGCACTAAGCAGCTCCAGGTAGCACATCCTCGGGGGGAGCAATCTTAAAGTTTTATTTTAATGCTCCTATGTTGTTTGGTTATCTGAGGATGAAAGGCAAGTAGTCAGGGGGAGTTGTCGTATAGTTGTCAAAATGTGTTTCAGTTCATGTAGTTGTTTGTGGAGGTAATAAGCAGGAGCATGAGACGTTGGCTTGACAGAGCCAATTTTTTATTATTGTGAAATCTCTCTGGTGATGGCGGTTACAATAGCAGATAGTGTCAAACTGATGTGCTTCAGCAGAACAACATGGTGAACAGCTAGGTTTTTGATGCAGCAGCTGATAGGCATTATCTGAGATAGAACATGCAGCACAGGTCATCGTGTCATGGAAGCATAAGCTGGCAGGTGCTGGTTTTGAAGCCTGTAACATTCCCAATCTGTAGATAACATAGAATCCATGTTGTGAGTACGTCTCGATTCATCTACCAATATCGAGGGAGGACTATGGTAAAGCTCTTCATGATCATTATGAAAATTACTGCCAACGTGTAGCTGGGAAGGCGTGCGTTTCTTAACCAAAAATACAACACATCGTTTGGTATAAGAGAGCATTAATTTTCTCTAAAGAAGTAGCCGTTATCAAAGAGATGCTAGAGTCAAAGCAAACAGTAGCACTAGCACCCAGTTCATCAAGAGTGCCAAGTGGCACATGCAAGGCAGAGACGTTGAGAGAATAGCGCCCAGGTGGTGAAGCGCCAAGGAGGACAAGATGCCTATGCACCTAAGAAAGTCTTGCATTATTTGAGGAATGCGAGATATTTCCCGAGGAATCCCTTGATCGCAGCGAGGAGAAATGCTCCCTGGAATCGCGTGAAGAACGTTCGCCTAAGACATTGAGTAGCCCTAACATATGCCCTAGCAAGAAGCAGAATACTGAGTGTTGATGACTATGCGTAGATTGAGGTTCCAACGCTAGAGGTAACGGTCCACTATCAATACCTGCGCAGGTGATGAAAACATTCATGGCAGCCATTAGAAACCAGAGACATTGAACTGCACAATGGATGCGAGGCAAAGTCGTTAGTCACGGAGGAGGTGGCAATCAAAAGGATCAAGCTATACTAAATAAGTGAAAGCAAGGTACAACAGGAATTATAATATGATGAGCAGAGATTAGAGTGCTTATCCAAGAAGACTTTATGACAGAAAGAGTACCAATGGAGGTGCATTCTATCTTGGAGACAGGTTGGTCACGTGGCACAGTAAGAAACAGAGTCAGTCTCCTTATCCACAACAGAGGCAGAATATATTGCAGCGACAATGTGTTGTACGTAGGAGAAAGTTACGAAAGGTGAGGTTAAGTTGGATTTCATTCCAACAACAGAGCAAGTAGCGGATATCTTCTCAAAACCATTGCCCAAGGAAGTCATTGAGTACATTCGCAATAAATTGGGAGTGGTCAATTTGTTTATCTTTTTGCTCATGTTTGTAATTTTTGCTAACTATAATAATTTGTGCCTGAGAATGTTGTGCATGGACTCAGGGGGAGTCTGTAGCAGCCCTTTGGTATTATTGTCAAAGGGGGAGAAGAATTATAGGAAATTGCACGTGTGTTGCCAACAATTCCAAAGGGGGAGATTGTTGAGCAAGGTGCAACAATAGTATTGTCATTGTTGTCAACACAGTCAGACAGATCGGTTGATGCAGTGGATAGGAGTTAAGAGGTTCTTCAGAGTATGTACAGTGATTATCCAAAAGATCGAAGTGGCCCATATGCTAAAAATCAAAAGAAAATCACAAGGAAGAAAACTATCGCGATATCGCGACATGTTGAGCAAGGAAGAAAACTATCGCGATATCGCGACATGTTGAGCAAGGAAGAAAACTGTCACGATATCGTGACATGTTGAGAAGGAAGAAAAATTGTCACGATATCGTGACATGTTGAGAAGAAAGAAAACTATCGTGATTTCGTGACATGTTCGAGAAGAAAGAAAAAGTGTCACGATTTCATGACATGTTGAGAAGAAAGAAAAACTGTCACGATTTCGCGACATGTTCGAAGAGAAAGCGCAAGCAAGAAAAACTATCATGATTTCACGACATGTTCGAAGAGAAAGGCAAGTAGAAAAAGTGTCATGATTTCGTGACATATTGCAAGAGAGATAGTACGGAAGAAAAGTGTCACGATTTCATGACATGTTGGAAGAGAAAAAGGCAAGTAGAAAAAGTGTCACGATTTCATGACATATTGCAAGAGAGATAGTACGAAAGAAAAAGTGTCACGATTTCATGACATGTTGGAAGAGAAAAAGGCAAGTAGAAAAAGTGTCACGATTTCATGACATATTGCAAGAGAGATAGTACGGAAGAAAAAGTGTCACGATTTCATGACATATTGCAAGAGAGAGAGTAAAGAAAAAGTGTCACGATTTCGCGACATATTGCAAGAGAGAGTACGAAAGAAAAAGTGTCGCGATTTCATGACATATTGCAAGAGAGAGAGAAGAGAAAAAGTGTCGCGATATCGTGACATGTCACATTTTCGTGACCCGAAGGTAAGAGAAAGAGCAAAGGAGAAAAAGTGTCGCGATATCGTGACATGTCACATTTTCGCGACTCGAAGGCAAGAGAAAGAAAAAGTGTCACGATATCGCGACATGTCACATTTTCGCGACTTGAAAAGAGCAGGAAGGCAGAGAAGGAAAAGTGTCGCGATATCGTGACATGTCGCATTTTCACGACTAAAGGAGGAGAGAGAAAGTAAGAAGGCAGAAGTGTCACGATATCATGACAAAAGTAAAGAGGAAGAGTACGGAGGTGAAAGTGTCGCGATATCGCGACATGTGTTTTCGTGGGTACAAGCCAAGAAAAGAAGCAAGGAGGCAAAAGTGTCACGATATCATGACATGTTGTGTTTTTGGGTACAAACCAAGAAAAGAAGCAAGGAGGTGAAAGTGTCACGATATCGCGACATGTTGTGTTTTCACGGGTGAAAGCCGAGAAGAGGACAAAGAGGCAGAAGTGTCATGATTTCATGACAGGTCGCTTTGGCGCGAGCTAAGAAGAGAACCCAACCAAAATAAGATATGTGATAGTTAACTGAAGTTATACGGTAGTTACAAGGGCCATTATAGAAGAAAATCATGCAGCTAAAATAAGAAGAGTTAATTGAAGTCGATACGACAGTTACAAGTGCGATTCGAGAGAAAAATCATGCAGCTAAAATAAGAACAGTGAACTGAAGTCAGAACGACAATTACAGGGCCAGTTACGGGTTGCATGCAAAAATATGGAAGTTAAAAATAGAGTCAGAACTTTGTTATAAAAGGAGGTCTACGTGGAGAATTAAAGTGCTACTGAAAAAGAGTGAAAGCCTGCTCAGATTAAAGCGAAGGAGATCTAATTGAGAGAGAAGAGGAGAGCAAGTAGGGTGTGTGTTGTGTGAAGAGTGGGCGATGTTGAGAAAGCAATAGACCAATCAGGGTCTTGTAAAAGTGAAGGCATCTTTATGTCAATCTTCTAGTTTTAGAACAGAAGTCCAAGTTGGTGCTTGGCATCAGGGGTTGGTGCTCCTTCCAGTTGGTGTTGGTAAATCAGGGGTTGGTGCTCCTTTCTGTTGGTGCAGATAAATCAGGGGTTGGTGCTCCTTTCTATTGGTGTAGATAAATCAGGGGTTGGTGCTCCTTTTTGTTGGTGCAGATAAATCAGGGGTTGGTGCTCCTTCTAGTGGGTCTTGGTAAATTGATTGTAAAATTGGTATTTTGCAAAGGCTGGATTTGGATGGGAGTCCAAATAGTCAATTTTTGAGGAGTAGCCAAAACTGGTGAACCTCGGTACATCTTGTGTTGTGTGATGCTCTTTTGTTATATTTGCTTTATTGGGTTTTAAGTTTTCATTGTTTTGGCATTAAGAGTTGAAGATTTAAGTTTTTAAGAGCTACACTGATTCACCCCCCCTCTCAGTGTCATTGTGAGACTAACAGAGTTCCTTTATGCAAATTAATTATGCAACCAACTATATTTTACATAAATGGCATACAAGCACTCTATGAATGTGCTCAATACCTCCCATAACCATTTTTCCTTTTATTGGGTGGGACTTTTCAGAGTTAGACTCAAGTACACCGCCCTTAGGGAGGTAACTAGTGATGGTTGAGATAAGAGCTTTACCTGATGAGTTGTCTTTGTCATCATTTCTCTTTATTTTTCATATCTTGGTGGTCAGTCTTCCACTTAAGAGAATACTTGTTCCTGCAATCAATCAATGCACGCAACATCATTTTATTTTGATAGAAACCAATATAATGCAAATACATCAAGTATTACAAACTAACTATTATAATAAAAATAGCATATTAATAAAGTTCCTCCAAGGTGGGTCATGACATACTCCCCCTCTTAGAATAAACATAGTCCTCTGTGTTTCCTGCAATATTACATAACAATCATTACATCATAAGGTTTGCATAGTTTTCCACTTTCATAAGTGGTAAATGGTTCAACCTGTATTATTACATAGCATCATCAAATAAATAAGGAAAATATCTTTTTATGTCCTCCACTTTTTCCCAAGTGGAATTCTTCTCAGAATATTGGTCCCACTAGACCTTACATTGCTCAATATTTCTTTTCCTCATAGTCTTGGAATGAAATTCCAATATCTTCACAGGTTTCACCTCAAAGGTTGTCGAATCTGCCATTTGCAAATTAGAAACATCTAAAACATGATCAAGATCAACAATATATCTCCTAAGTAGGGATACATGAAAAGTGTTATGGATATTTGATAGGTTAGGTGGTAAGTCAAGCCGATAGGCTACATGACTTATCTTTTCCACAATCTCAAATGGTCCTACAAACCTAGGATCCAATTTGGTTGATTTAATTGCACTCTTTTTTGGTTTTACTCTAAAAAACACCCTATCACCCACAAAGAATTCTCTAGGAGTTCTTTTCAAATTTGTATAACTCTTATGTGTATTCGAGGCTTCCTTGAGCATTTGTCGGATCAGTTCTAGATACTCCATGATTTTAACTATTTTCAAACCAATGACAACCCGATCCTTGGGATTATCCCATGATAATGGTGTTTTGCATCATTTGCCATACAAGGCTTTGAAAGGGGCCATTTTCAAAGAAGAATGATAGTTATTATTATAAGCAAACTCAACCAGATACAAATAGTCTTCCCAATGAGACTTCTGGTCCATGCAATACATGTATAACATATCTTCTAGAACTTGGTTTACCCTTCCTTTTTGTCCATACATTTTTGGATGATACGTAGAATTAATATTCAAAGTGGTGCCAACTGCATGATGGAGAGCCTACCAAAACTCAGAAGTAAACCTAGATTCCCTATCTAAGATTATCATCTCTGGAAATCCATATAGCCTAAAAATTTCTTTAGAAAATCTATTGGCAACAAATACAACATCATCTGTAGTACTACCTACTATAAAGTGTGCAACCTTAGTAAGTTTATCTACTATCACAAAAATTGCATCATGCTGATATTTTATTTTAGGTAAACCAACAATAAAATCCATTGAAACAACTTGCCATTTCTGAGTAGGAATGTGATGAGAAAACAATTTCCCTATTGGATGCTAGTGTTCAAATTTCACCTTCTGACACTATAAACATCATGCCACAAAATCAGTGATATATTTCTTCATGCCAGACCAATAAAAGGTATTTTTCATATTTTATCTCATTTTAGCTCCTCCAGGATGAGTAGAATAAGGCAAGTTATGAGCTTCTCGCATAATAAATCTCCTTAGATCACCCATTTCAGGGATGACCACACATTTCTTAAAGCATAAAAGTCCATCCTTTATGCTATAATCCGGATTCTCATTCAAATTTTTTTCTACTTTAATTCGAATTTCACTACACTCTAGATCCTGGCACTGCATTCTCCTAACTTGATCCATTAGATCTACATGACTATGAGTCAATGCTGCTATATGTATTCTCCTACTTAAAGCATCGATAACCTTGTTCTCCTTCCCTTTGATATACTCAATACCAAAGTCATATTTGGCTAAAAATTCTATCCATATTCTTTGTCTAGCATTTAACAATGGTTGAGTGAAAATATATCTTAAAATGGTGATCAGTTCTCAACTCAAATGGTTTACCCACCAAATAATATCGCCAAATATTCAAAGCATGTACAACTATAGCAAGCTCTAGATCATGAGTAGCATAATTAACTTCATGTTTTTTGAGTTTCCTAGACTCATATGCCACTATGGAGTTGTCTTGAGATAAGACTCCTCCAAGTCCTTATAATGAAGCATCGTGCAAACTAAAAATTCCAATGGATCTCAAATCTTTAGAATAGGAGTTGTGGTAAGATTCTGTTTAACTGAATTAAATGTTGCTTCGCATTTGTTAGTCCACCTGAACTCCTTCCCTTTCCTTTGAAGGTTGGTTATAGGATAAGCAATTTTGGAGTAATCTTTCACAAATATCCTATAATAGCCTGATAATCCCATGAAAATTCTAACTTCTGATACATTTGTTGGAGGTGGCCAACTCAAGATAGCTTCTATTTTCTTTGGGTCTATAGTGATTCCATCTACTGATATTATGTGTCCCAAATAATGCACTTGAGAAACATAAAACTCACATTTAGACAAGTTTCCATAGAGTTGATTTTTCCTTAACAACTCTAATACTATCCTTAAATGCTTATCATGCTCTTCTCGACTACGAGAATAAACCAAAATATCATCTAAAAATATCAACACAAATCGATCCAACTGATTCCTGAACACACTGTTCATCAAATTCATGAAATTTGTTGGTGCATTGGTCAAACCGAATGGTAATACTGTGAATTCATAGTGACCATATCTAGTCTTGAACGTGGTTTTATGTGTGTCTTCATCTCGGATTCTTAGTTGATGATATCCTAACTTCAAATCAATTTTGGTAAAAATTGAAGCACCTTTAATCTGATCAAATAGATCTTCAATCCTTGGCAATGGATATCTATTTTTGACTGTTGCCTTGTTCAACATTCTATAATATATGAAAGCCTCAATGATCCATATTTCTTCTTAACAAATAATACGGGTGCTCCCCAAGGTGATACACTTGGTTTTATTAATCCCTTATCAAGAAACTCTTGAAGTTGCACCTTCAATTCTTGCATCTCGATGGGATTCATTCTATAAGGAGCTCTATGGATAGGCTTTGTTCCTGGCAATAGTTCTATGGTGAAATAAAATTCATGTTTGGGTGGTAAACCAGGTATCTCATCAACAAAAACATCTTGATATTATTGCAAAAGTGGAAATTTGTTAAGAATTTCTTCCCTTGGAATCTCCTCTTTTTCTTTTATTTTCACTGCATAAACCATTCCTCCTTTTCTAATTGTCTTCTTCAATTGCATAGCTGAAATTATCTTAGGTTGAAATTCCCTTGCTTCACTATACATTATTTGCCTTTCCTTGTTTTCATTAGTAAACTCAATCCATATTTCATGGAAATTTACCAAGGCTTCATGAGCCTTCAACCAATCTATTCCCAATATGATGTCGAATGCATGTAGGGGTGCTACATATAAATGCCACTTAGTAAAGCCATTGGGTAAGGTAATTTGAGTTGAGGGAAAACATTGGTTGACATGATAAGTCTATCCTGATCCATACTCAACTCTCCACCCTTGTGCCAAAGATCTTGGATTTTTGGGTATATCCCTTAATAGATTACTAGAAATAAAACTATCTGTAGCTCCACTATCAATTAGAATTTTAACATCTCTATCAAAAATTTTACCATTCAGAAGTAGAGGAATAGCCTGACCATCCAAGTCTTGCATTGTTGTCACTACATAGATCTTGTGATTGGGCCTATCTATGCTAGTGTTGGCACATTTTGGGTAATTAATAGCATAATGTGGACCTCCACAATCGAAGCATCTTATCTTTGGATTTGAGTCTCCTTCCTGAACCTACTTCTCGGTGTCCACTGCTCGTAGAGGAGCTAGTTGTTTAGGAGTATGGAAGTCCCTATTATCATTGTTGGAGTAGTTATTATTCCTATGTGGTAGAATCCTTTCTTGAAATACTTCTTGCCGCCATTGTTATGCTTCCCAAATCTTGGATTTCCTTTGTTTTTCTAATTTTGTCCATTATCCCATTTTCTCTTTTTTTGAAATTTATGTTCCTTGCTTGCCCATTTTGTGGAATTGTTGTAAGTGTTATTGGTAGACTGATTTGCTTATTTCCTTTAAGCCATAACATAAGATTCTTGCATAGTTTTTTGGACATGCATGCTTACACCATCTCTGATCCAGGGCTTCAATCCTTGGATAAAATTTTCTATTTTTATTTCATTGTTCAAATTTTGAGATGGTACATACTTAAGGAGTTTTACAAATTGCTCATAATATTCTTCCACAGAGAGTGAACCTTGTTGAAATGTGAAAAACTCCTTATACCTATTCAGATAGAATTGCTTTGTAAGGAACCTATCCTTAAAAGCTTCCACGAAAACTTCCCACTTCAACTTATTAGGTGAAATGTTAAGTTCTTTACTATAAGAATTCCACCAATCAACTCCTCTTTCTCCCATATGAGAAAGAGCAAATGCCATTTTAGTTGTAGAGGAGTAGTGCCTTATGGCCAAATGAAGTTCAAGTTCTTCTATCCATGCCTCCACTGCATTTTCACCCCCTTTTCCAATGAACTTAGTCACTTTAATATACTTTAGATCATTGCCAATTTCTTTCTTCATGTGGATCCTATTTGTATGTTCTTTCGAATCTTCATCCTCCCTATCCTCATCATCTAGAATTTTTGTCTCCTGGTTTTTTTTGTTTGGTTATGCTGAGAACTTATGTCTTGCAAAATCTATTGAATTTGATCTTGTATAACAAAAATTGTTGCAGCAAGGTTCTCTACTTCTTTATTTGAATTTCTAGAACTTTCTCCCATTTGTTTGGCTTCAGGAGTATCAGGGCTAGCTTTTTGTGAGGTTACTTTATTCTTGCCTCTCATTCTTGTTGCCATGTTAACCTGGGATAAATATTTGTATTAATATTTGCTCCTTTCAAGGTCAAAATGCTAGATAACTAGAATAGTTTTTCCAACTAGCTTATTATCGCTAGATCTATTCCTAGTTTCTTCCTCTAACTCTGGTTGAAGGTCATACACACTTGAAAAAAGGAATAAGTAAGTCAAAGGACACATATGCTGAGAAATTTCCCAAAATAGTCTAAGGTACACCACTTAAAACCCATACAAGAGGGTTCGCTTAGCTCTTCCACTTTCGAATGACTATGGATCTATTCATGGGAGAAAGGAACTCAGACACCAGTGATCTCAAGATAGACCTAGTCCTTACCAAGTATGCTTTATCAAGAGTTAGGGAACTCATGTTTTGATCCATACCCCAAATATTTTGCTAACCTATATCTAACTAGAATCTATCAGTTAGCTTGGGCTCTGATACCAACTGTAACAACCCCAATTGTCACTACACGTCTACTAATTTTTTTTATTTTATTTTATCTAAGTTCATCTATGTCCACCTTGTGATAAGATAAATTTATAATAATGATCTAAGATGAGATCTTCCCATCAAAAGTAAATAGTCTGAATTGCAATAGATTCATTAGATAGAAGCACCAACTTCTATAATTCATTTAAAGCTAATTGTGAGTAGGAGCACCAACCCCTACAACACCATCCTACCATCCCATAATGGTAGATGAATAATAGCATACAATGGCTATGTCCCCTCCATACAATTTCCACATGGTAAGGGACATCATCTTGGTTTAATCAACCATTTAGGAGAACAATCCCTCACCAAAGGAATTCCTTTCTCCATTTCTCCATACTGCCAATAAAGGCTAGTGTCTTAGGAGAAACCAATAATCTATTGCTCATTACGGAAACTTACATACAATTTGGGTTATTCGTCTTAAGTGTTATTATAAGAATTTCTTATCATCAAGGTGTTGGCAGTTTTGGTGGTGGTGGGTTTTAGTTCATATGTTTTGAGTCTTGGTTTTGCTTCCATTGTTGTGTAGATTACTCATAAAGTTCCCTCTACACTACTATATTCAAAGGAAATGATTCTTATGATCAACCGAATATTACTATACATACATTACCATAACTTGAAATAAGAAATCATACCAATAATCTCTAATTACAAAAATATTTAGTAACATTCAATGGCAATTGCTAGCAAGCTTTACACATGATACTTTCATTTGATCATATTTCCAAATACATACATCATCTACCATCTAATTGAGATGATTACATCATGTAAAATACTTCCTTACAGTATACAAAAGCAAGTAGAGAAATACATCAAATATTACATAGCTTGGCTCATACACCTCAGCCATACAAAATTACAATGAGTACATCTCAAAACATATTTATACAATATGGACAATGATGTAGTCTTCAATACTGGTGGATCGGTCCTTCTCTAGTTTTCTTGCATCTTCATGATGTGAGAGATATGTTTGTAAGGGATCATGACAACTCGAATGCAAAGTATGCCAATGCAACACAAGAAAACCATGCTTTCCATAATTGAATGCAATTATGCATCATACATTTGCCATATGCATATCTTATGTTAAAGAACATCATCATCAATAATTCAACCATCTTTAATAACATGCATAACAAGGATTATTACACCATCCACATCATCATTTGTTTGGTTTATATCCAAACATAGGGAAGAGTCCCATACCTCTTCCCAAGGAAAGGACACCAATCCAATCCTTCCAAAACTCAGTTTTATTTTTATCTAATTCACAAATCATGAATTCCTTTATGATACATACCAACATGAATCATCCTTTTACACTTAATCAATACTAATTTATGTTTTCATAAGAAACATACAGTTAATACATTCTATCCATACATTGATGATATACTTTCTATTCATCTAGTACAAATACTCCAATCATAAGTTCTTTTATGTTTCACACGAATATAAAACTTCCTTTCTCATCTTCTCATTTCAAAATAATACAAAATCTCTAATCAACATGTAAATTTGAATTAATGTTTCCACAAGAAGTAAATGATTTACATTAAATTGTTTTCCTCAACTACTTTAATCATACAATATTTTGAAAGGAATGTATAGTCACTAAATGACTTCTAATATTATACTAGCCACTTATACCTCTAATACATCATAGGCCTTTACCTAGGCCTAATATATGACATTATAATTTGAATATAACAAAACCCAGCATTTGAACCCATAAGT
This sequence comes from Wollemia nobilis, assembly GCA_028583015.1. NCBI lineage: Eukaryota > Viridiplantae > Streptophyta > Pinopsida > Araucariales > Araucariaceae > Wollemia > Wollemia nobilis. Next base: position 17,223,741 of record JAQPPZ010015100.1, read on the forward strand.
TTAGCCAAGATTTCTCTCTAAGATATATCCTTTAGTTCCTCTATGCTCTTTATGCTAGGCCAACATTACCTAAGGTAGCGATCTACACAAGATTGGGAAATTTTAGGGTATACGTTCTAAGAACTATGTAACCCTACTATAGTTCAGAGATAATGACACTCGTTAGATCTAGTTTCATCTATGGAATAGATGGTAGAAACACTAGTATGGACAATAACAACAACATGATATAGAGGTTTATGCCTAACAAAACCTTGATTTCATCACCTTACACACAGACGGTGTCGATTCAAAAAAAAATATAGCTATAGGATTCATCACAAGTTTGGGCAATATTTTCATTAGCATTGGTTTGGATAAGGAATCTACCCTGCGATCAGATATCTTGACAAAATAAAATATGATAGAATTTGGATATACCAACTGTGACCATATTCCCTAGGCTTAAATTTTAACTTCAAAGCCCTTTTATTATTTCAAAAATATGATAATAACTAAGCACATCACTATCATATCTACTAATAAGTTTTAATAAATACATGGATCATATACAAGAAAGTTCAAACCCGAGTATTGCATTAACTCTTGCAACAGTTTAGAGATAAGTTTTCTACAACATACTATGAAGAGACTTCTAGTATGGATATGATTTTTAACATGAATATTTGGAGGTCACTTACAACACATAGATGGGATTACCCATGACTAAACATAAGGACTATCATCGAAGGACGCATAGCCATTACGTTCTAGCACTGGAATAACATAGGCACTACGTACTCCTAACAATGTCGATTTAGTTCGATATGCAATCATTAATTAACCCACTCGTAGATCCATAAGAATATTTATGTGATGGATCAATTTGCCACATTGGATTTGCATATCCTAGACAAGAAAAACATCACTAAGCAAGGACACCAATAAACCTTAAAATATTTTGGATGTGTTCATCTCACTATGGATTTAACTAGGCAGTTTCAACATGTCGCCCCGAGGCCTCTTAACAAAGGAAGTTTGATAGTCAAAGTATATACAACTATTCGAGCAATAGTAGAGAACTTATATTGGATTGAATTCATACAAACACAAGAGAGTAAAATTTTTAAGGTAAGAATTCAAACTAAATAGGTTCCCCAAAGATAATATACTCTAAGGGTTGACATACGAGCTTCCTTGAGAGGAGAAAAAAAGATAGTCTTTACTTTTAAATGGAGATAAAGATACATGAATCCTAGGAAATCGACACCTTGACCAACGTACTCCACTTACGCAGGTTCTCCTATATTATATAGGCTATATTAAGAGTAAGAAGCTTATTATTATAAATCTACCATGGACTTATTATCATGGCCATCATTAGGTTTTGTGGAAAGGAAAAGAATTGATTTCTTAATTATTTGAGCAGAGTGAAATTTCATTAATAACATTAAATAGATATCATACAAAGTTCAAATAATAAGAGAAAAGAGAATCTTCCACACCTGGAACTCCCATAAAGCCATTAAACCAATGTGCTAGATAGTTCTCCCTGTACTCTCACTCTAGTCTCCTCCCAAACTTTGCAAAACATAGAGTATCCCCTTTTTCTCAACCCTCATGGCTATTTATAAAACTTTATTTTTCTTATAGATAAATGCTCTACATTATTTTATTATTTTTATTTCTTTTTTTTTCACATGCAAGTTTCTTCAAAATATAATATTTTATTACAAAAGGGATTCCCTAGAGATAAGGTATAGGCTGGTTATATGTCCTATGCCCCCCACTCTAAGGGCACTAAAACTATTGAGAGCATGGGCAATAAGTACTGGGACTATTAAATATAAGAGGAGAGTCTCATCCCTTAGTACAACCATCCCAAAGTTGCCATGTGTAGGAAAGATGTAATATTTAATTTATAAGGTAGTCTTTTCATATTTTGGTCCAATAATATTTGGATAGGTTCATAAAGACAAACCACCTAATTCTTTTCAAAAATGGGGTCAATAAAATTAAATAATTATGCTCAAATCAATTAATCTCTACTCTAGAGAATACTTAAATTATATGCATAAAACATATATTTCAAAATATATTTTTTTTGTCAGTTAAATTTAATTAAAAATGGTTTTTTATCAAGGATCCCAAAACTTGATTACAAAAATTCATAATACTAAAAACAAGGCCCCAAGGCCAAATAAAAGGACCCAAAAATTCAGAATAAAGACAAAAATAATGCCTTTTAGGATAGGCTATGGACAACCTAACAGAAAAGACTAGAGGAAAACCTTAAAGGATAAAATTAATTAATTAATTTTTTTTTTGAAACATTACATTGAAGTTTAGGACAACACCATCCCACCAATAATAGCCCTAAAGCACATGAGCAAAAGGACATCCTAACAACACGAAGTATGGAGAAGAGGATCAAGGCCATCCCTCCCAAACAAAAGCAGGGTTGACCCGCCTAGAAAAAATTGAAAAATAAAACTCGAAATGCAAAGAACTTAAAGCGAGAAAAAAGGTAAAACAATCCCACCTAAAGGATGGAATGATTAAAATAGGGTCATCCCGCACTTTATTAATATTTAAAATTTAAATTCAAACTAAAACATTCCCACTGAGGACATCCATGGATGCAACAAGAGGATGCAGACCAGGAAGCAACAACAAGGATGCAACAACACAGTTTGGAAACCAACAAAAAACCGGAGAAGTTATAGCACCAAGCTAAGAAAATCTGATGCAACAAGGATAACTACCCAGAAGCCAAAGGAGATAGAGAGAAAATCTATGTAGAACCACGTGCCATGAGAAAGATGTGGGGAGGTCCTAGAAAACCTCAATAGAAGGAGCCATGAAGCACAAGCTACCAACAATAAGCACATGGTTGCCCTCAAGCCAAAAAAATATAGCAAGAACTCCAAAGCAACCTTCAACACCACCAACGAGCAACTTCAGGGATCCAAAAGAGGATGATCAATAGGAGAACAATAATAATCAATATAGAGGCTCATCCTAAGCCACAAAAATTTTGAAAACCCACCACCAAACCAACATATGGAAACCCAAAGAGCAGCACCACATGAATAAGCATGAGGCCTCCCTCCAAAGCCAAAAATAAACTGTGAAGAGCTGCACATGAAGCCAAAATCCCAAGCCATGATGCACTACACCAAAGAACCTTCGATCCTTAGCTCCAAATAGGATCCTACAAGAAAATGGGATAGAGCAGCAAGCTCCAATGAAAATGAATCCAAAAGGAACACAAGACTCCTAAGGGAAAACCCAAGAAACATCTAGGGACATCCGAAAAAATCCCAGGGACATCCTAGTTCACAGGCATAAAAGGAAAACCCTACCAATAGGTATGGAAAGGGGTAAATAAGTGAATCAAAGATCTCCCAACCCAAGGTGATCATCTGCAACACCATTCAACTAAGGAGGAGGGTAAAGGAGTGCCATGGAACTAGAACAAAACCTAGGGACATCCTAGAAAAACCTAGGGACATCCCAGATCATAAGCACCAGAAGAAAACCCAACCAAACAGTAAATAAAGGGGTATACAAATGGAATAGTGATCTCCCCCCCAAGAAGATCATCTATAGTTCCTACCAGCCAAAGAGGAAGGGCAGAGGAAGTGCTAGGGATCCATGACAAGGCCAAGGATCTGGGATAGGGCCAAGGATGGGCTACAAGGAAGTGGTCCAGGACTTCCCAGGGAAGTTCCCTACAGAGCCCTCCCAAAAGATGACCCTAAATATTTCATATATTTTAAAATATTAAAATGTCAATCATAAATAAATATGCATTTCCAAGGTAGAGTTCCTTTATGCAAATTATTTATGCAACCAACTATATTTAACATAAATGGCATACAAGCACTCTATGAATGTGCTCAATATCTCCCATCACTATTTTTTCCTTTGATTGGGTGGGACTTTTTAGAGTTAGACTCAAGTACACTGCCCTCAGGGAGGTAACTAGTGATGGTTGATATAATATCTTTACCTAATGACTTGTCTTTGTCATCATTTCCCTTTTTCATCTCTGGTGGTCAGTCTTCCACTTAAGAGAATACCTGTTCCTGTAATCAATCCATGCACACAATATCATTTTCTTTTGACAGAAACTAATATAATGCAAATACATCAAGTATTACAAACTAGCTATTATAATACAAATAACATATTAATAAAGTTCCTCAAACAAAGTGTCAAAATATATTGATCATTTGACAAGAGATGAATTACATGACATTCTCACAACATTTGAGATAAGAATAAAAGAGAAACCTATTCCCCAAAAAAAAGTAGCATTTAAAGCCACTAAGAAGACTAAGGGTAATAAGTCAGATTCAAGCAATGAGCTATCAAGTGATGAAGAAGCCAATTATGGTAGAAGGAACAAGGACTCAAGAAAATATAAAGGTATAAAATCAGTTAGATGTTTTAAATATGGAAAATATGGTCACTATGCATCTAATTGTCTAGAAGTTGGAAATAGCAGTGGTGATGAGAAACAGGATTATAAGAACAAGGATACTAGAAAGTACAAGTACAAAAAAAAATAGGGATGGACAAGGTACACAAGGAAAGAAGTTTTTCCAGAGTCATAAGAAAAGTTTCTATGCAGATAAGTCAAGTAAGTAATCAATTGATAGTGATAAAAGTTCCTCAGATAATGATAGAGATGAAGTTCTATTTTTGGAAAAATAAAAAGAAGTGGTGAGGAAAAGAATACCAATAATCCTCAAGTGTTTTAAATGTGGTAACTTTGGTCATCTTGAGGATAGTTGTACAAAGAGTGGTTTCAGTTTTAGTGATGATGAATATGAAGATACACTTGAAGGACCAGATGAGAATCTTCTAATGGCACTAGAAGAAGAAGGAGGTGATCCTAAAGAAGATAAGTAAAAAAAGAATGAAGATGTTTTCAAAGGTAAACAAATAGAGGAAGAATAAGAGAATGGAGAAGTTGATCTTGAGGGAGAGATTATTCATCCTCTTGATTCATTAAAGAAGGTAAGAAATCAAAACTCCCAACTTAAGCTTCAGTTTCAAGAATATGATGAAGAGAAAGGAAAACGTATAGAGGATCTAAATAAGTCAATGGATAAGACAAATAAGTTCAAAGATAGGTTAGAAGCAAAGGTATTAGAATGTGAAAGGTTGGAGCATGAAGTAGCTTCACTAAGGAAGGAAGTGAAAGAGTCTAAGGACAGGTTATATAGGTTTGGGAGAAGCTCAAAGAATTTGGATAAGATTATCAAGACACAAAAACCTACATCAAGCAAAATAGATCTTGGTTTTGAACAGGTACAAAAGAAACAAAAAGTGGAGTCAATCTCAATTTTTGAAGAAGAAGATAGTGTGAGAGAAAATGAGACTTCTGAGAAAGAGTTGGACAACATAAATTTCAATAAGGAAAGGAACAATGCACAAATGAGGAACAAATGGAACAGAAACCAGCATAGGATAAAAGAAACTAAAAGACCAATGAGGTCAAGGCAAGACAATTTCAATGGATGATGATTTTCATGTCATAGATTTGGGTACAAAGCTTCTCAATGCAGGACACATGAAAGACAGGAATATGGAAACTTCAAAAATAGGCAGCTATTTTAAGGGTATTTCTACTCTTGTAATCAGTTTGGTCACAAGGCAATGAATTATAGGGCTCATGATAGGAATAGATATGGCTTCACCAGGAGAAATTCCAAGACATTTACACCTCCAATGAATAATAACGTTAAGTGTTATAAGTGCAATAATGATGGACATATAACAAGATGGTGTAGAGAAGAGATTCCAGAGACAAGCAAGAACAAGAATAGTTAGAGGAATCCGAAGGATCATATGAGGAGGAAAGTAAACAAAGGAAAAGAGTAGTGCATCCTAGGAGTAGAAATACTCCTACCCCAGAATTAACCACCTCAAGAGGATGTGGGGGACAGGCTAAGGTAAGAGTTTCATTCTTAGCCCCAAGCCCCAAATGTGACCCTTTGCCATTGATGTCAAAGGGGGAGATACTTGAGTAAGGGGGAGAGATTTGAGTTAGGAGGAAAGCATTCAGTCAAGGGGAGCAATTTCCCAAGGGGATAAGAACAAAAAAAGGTTAATGAAATGGTAAAAAATAATTGGGTTACCATCAATGACAAAGGGGGAGATTGTTAGACATTTTGAGGAGTTTTGTTATCATTGATGTCAAAAGCATTTTTGTGCTATGTTCATCATCTTTGAGGACATTAAGTATTTCTTCCAAAAGTAAGAAGGTATTGAATAGAAATAGATTCTAATATTTATTTTTAAATAATATATACCCAGGAGGGCCAAAAGGATGAAGACCCAAGGAAGGAGAAGCAAGTTCAAATTAATTAATAATATTTTTTATTATTATTTTGGGCCAAAAATTAAGTTGAAAAAGATCAAGGACCAAGCTGAAAAAGACCCAAAAGCAGATTTAATTTAAATTAAAATATTTTAATCTTTGATTAAAATTTTAATTTAAATAATGATGGGTGCTAAGGTTTAATTTAAATATTTATTTAATATTTAAAATTAATTTTAATATTTGAATTCGAATGCTCACCGACGTTGGAATATGCTATGGTTTGCATATAAATAATGCCAAGGTTTGGCATTTGAAAATTATCCCATGCGAATGATTTTTGGCTCGTGCAAAGAAGAGAAAGACTTGTGCATTTTTGCATGTGTGTTGAGCACAGAAGAGAATAAAAGTTTGTGGCCTCCAAAATTTACTCAAAGCCCCTCGTAGCTGAGTTGGCAACTAAATACTGCGTTAGAGGCATTCGAGAATTCCAGGTACGGGTTCAAACCTTGCACACTTCATTTTTTTGAAGGGAAGATCATGTATTTGCGTTGTTCGAGGAGTAAATTAAAGGTGCATTCATGTCTTTTGGTTTGCATGGAGACACATATCCCAGTTGGTGGGTGCGAGCACTGCAGAATTGCTTGGGGGAGAGCCATAGGTAGCTCAAATCCTACCAAGGCATTTTGGGCAGCATAATAGAGGCATGCGCTTTGTTTGGTGGTTGAATTTGCAAGAGAAAAATTAAAGGGAAAAATAATTTTTATTTTCCAAATTTTTATTTTCCAAAGTTTTATTTTAATTAAAGTCTTTGCATAATTATTTTGGTTTATAAGTTACAGAGGGGAGTTAAAAGGGGAATGCAAAACTTTAATTTCTGAGATGAAATTTTAAGTGATTAAGGAGTTATAAGGTAGTAAGGAAATTTATTTTTGAGATTGAAGATTGTTGAATATTATATTAAAGTTGGATATTATAAGGTGTATGTGTTTGTTATTTTTTGTATTAAAGAAATATTTTGAAGAAGTGTTAGAGTGATATTTTGGTCATCTAACCTTTGCGCTTGGCAAGGAAAGTGATTATAATTGAGACAGGTGTTTTAAGGTTACTTCTTTATCAAAAAAAAAGTTATGGCTGCATTGGATGTTGTGAATGCTAAGTTGGAGTGAAAAGGATTGTTAAGTTGTATTAATGCTTCAAGGTTTTTTAGAATAAAGGTTCAAGATAGAAACCTTGTTTGATAAGCATTGTTGGAAACATTGGTTGAACCTTTATATGCATGATTAGGGTTTGTGCAAGAACATGAGTATCATTATTATGTGAAGTTGAGAACTATCTTGAACTAGGGTTTGTGAAATAACATGAGTATCATTGTTATGTGAAGTTGAGAACTATCTTGGAAATAGGATTTGTGCAAGAACATGAGTATCATTGTTATGAGAGATTGTTTGATTAGCATTGTTGAAAATTATTGAGTGTTAATATGCTTGGACTTGGGTTTGTGAAAAAGGAGTATTTCATTGAGTGATTGATTGAGTGGAGTTGATTGATCCTAGTCAAGTGGAAGTGTTGAAATGATAGTTCTAGTTCTGTGAAACAAATTGTTCTATGTTCTAAATTGATTTGAGAAAGAGTTTGAAAGTGGTTGAGCATTATTGTGAGTAAGAAGTTTACCGAGTCTCTAACAATTCTCTATATGTTTTTGTGGTAAAGAGAGAGTAAATGTGATTGAGCATTGTTGTGAATGTGAAGCATATTGAGTCTTTAACAATTTTGTATATGTTTTTGTGATATTGGACAAGTTCTAGTGAGGACTTGTTGAGTAGATTTGAGGTAAGTCTTGGTGAAGACTTGTTGAGCATATTGAACAAGTTCTAGTGAGGACTTGTTGAGCAGATTTAAGGTAAGTCTTGGTGAAGACTTGTTGAGCATATTGGACAAGTTCTAGAGAGGACTTGTGGATATATTAGTGTGAGATTTTATGGAAGCTTACAATACATATTTGAGGATAAGTTTGTACCAGACCAAAGGCAGAGATTGAGCAGATTTATGCTAGATCGAAGGACTATTTTTAGTGCATATTTGAGGTTAGAGATTGAGTAGATTTGTGCTAGACCGAAGGACTATTTTTAGTACAAATTTGAGGATAGATATTGAGTAGATTTGTGCTAGATTGAAGGACTATGTTTAGTGCAGATTTGAGGACAAAGATTGAGAAGATTTGTGCTAGACTGAAGGACTGTGTTTAGTGCAAATTTGAGGATAGATATTGAGTAGATTTGTGCTAGACTGAAGGACTATGTTTAGTGTAGATTTGAGATAAATATGAGAGCAAGCTTTTGAGGTGACAGGGTATAGAGGATGAAAATATCTAGTGGACAAGAGTTCCATTAGCTAGAGCAGTTAAGACAGGTCTTTTGTGTGAGGACAAGAGTCTTTAGTGGATAGATATCCATTAGCTAGAGTAGTGGAGGCAACAATTCTTCTAGAAGATCATCAGCTACAGAAAAGGAGGAGTTCTCATATGGATAAAGATCCACAAACTTGATTAGGGGATTGGTGTCTCCTTTGGATAGAGGTCCATAAACTTTGTAATAGGGAAAGGATTCCCAAGAGATTTATTGATAAAATTTTAGTGAAATATTTTCTCCGTGGAGTAGCTCACATTGGTGAACCACGTTAAATTGGTTTCTCTATTGTGTGTTGATGTAGGAGCCTATATTTAGAGGGTTTTTTAAAAAGAAGTTTTTAAGTAATTTTTTTATTATTAAAAATGGAATTATTTGACGCAAAATATAATTTATCGAAAATGGTAATTACTAAAAAAGGTAAATTTTTATGAAAAAATAATTTGCTGAAAATAGTAATTACTTAAAAAGGCATTTTTTGGTGGAAAAATCAATTTACCGAAAATAGTAATTTTTTTATTTTTAGGGTTTTAAGCTTTAGGGTTTTCTTTTAGGGCTTCAAGTTTTAGGGTTTTCTTTTAGGGTTTCTTTGGGGATATATATTCCCTTGGTATTGCATTGTAAAAGGGGGAAGTGAATCCAGGAATGAGAAAAGAAATTATTTATTGGTTTATTTCCATGTACTGTAGTTTTTATGTGAATGAAGGGTTTTATTGATTATTTCCATTTATTGCAGTTTTTATGTAAATGGAGGGTTTTACATATTATTTTCATTTATCATAGTTTTTATGTAATGGGAGGTATTTTATTTTGACCTCTTGTAGCTGGATTTACATCATTTGGTATCAGAGCAAGTTGGATCTTGTTGGGAGGAGAAAAGAGAAGAGAAGAAAAGAGAAAAGAAGAGGAGAGCAAAGAGGCTCTAAAAAAAAATTGGCACTCTATGCAGTGCTTGCAAAAGGTTTGTAAAACCTTGGAGACAAAAATTGGCACTTTGTGTAAGTGCTTGCAGGAGGTTTTTTATGTAAAATCCTCAGAGAAAGAGATTGGCACTTTGTGTAGTTCTTGCAGAAGGTTTGTAAAAGCTTGGAGAAAGAAATTGGCACTTTATGTAAGTGCTTGCAGGAGGTTTTTTTATAGAAAACCTTAGAATGAGTAATTGGCACTTTGTGTAGTGTTTGCAGAAGGTTTGTAAAACCTTAAAGAAATAAATTGGCACTCTGTGTAGTGCTTGCAGGAGGTTTTTTTCTCATTAAAAACCTCACAGTGAAGAATTGGCACTTTGTGTAGTGCTTGTAGGAGGTTTGTTATTTTAACACCTTAAAGGAATAAATTGGCACTATGTGTAGTGTTTGCAGGAGGTTTGAGATATAAAACCTCAAAAGAAGATTGGTACTTTGAGGAGTACTTGTAGATGTGTGGCACTCTATGGAGAGCGATTATGAGTTTGATCGAAGGAACTCGTAGGAGCAGAGTTCTTTTCAACCAAAGGAGAATGATGCAGGAGCCTATCTTTAGAGGGTTTTTTAAAAATAAGTTTTAAAGTAATTTTTTATTACTAAAATGGAATTATTTGACGCAAAATATAATTTGCCGAAAATGGTAATTACTAAAAAAGGTAAATTTTTATGAAAAAAATAATTTGTCGAAAATAGTAATTACTTAAAAAGGCATTTTTTGGTGGAAAAATCAATTTGCCAAAAATAGTAATTTTTTTTTTTTTAGGGTTTTAAGCTTTAGTGTTTTCTTTTAGAGCTTCAAGTTTTAGGGTTTTCTTTTAGTGTTTCTTTAGGGATATATATTCCCTTGTTATTGCATTGTAAAAGGGGGGAAGTGAGTCCAAGAATGAGAAAAAAAATTATTTATTGGTTTATTTCCATGTACTATAGTTTTTATGTGAATGGAGGGTTTTATTGATTATTTTCATTTATTGCAGTTTTTATGTAAATGGAGGGTTTTACATATTATTTTCATTTACCGTAGTTTTTATGTAATGGTAGGTATTTTATTCTGACCTGTTGCAGCTGGATTTACATCATGTGTGGTGATTTATGCATTGCTTTGATTACTATTGTTGATATTGTTATTGATACATTGCATAATATTGATTGGGAAAGAAAAAGTAAAAAGTGGTCTTACACTGTTCAACCCCCCTCTCAGTATAAGCTTGTGTTCTTCATATTTTTATAGGATAATCTTAGTAGATATCTTTGCACATTGCCCTTTTTTTATTTTTTGTTGAATTTGTTTTATTTTATTTTCTCACACCCTTTCCCCTTTGTTGAGCAAATAGTTCCTTGAAGATCACATCCTAATTAGGATATGGTATTGTAAAAGCTCTTGGAGGCCCTCAAATGAGCCAAATCCCATGCTCTCGATTGTAACCCGTTGTGTGGCTTCGCACGAGGCACAATTGTCCCAGACAAGGATAATCAAAGATGACAAATATAATAACTAATACTAGTTCTTGGGTCTCTCTTTGGATTTTGGAACATGTATGATATCCATGTGTAACAGCTTTGGTTTCATGTTCATCTGCATCTATAAAATTCTTTATGCCAAGGTTATTGTCCATAATATCAAATGCTTTATGAAGATTTGAATCTTAGTGGAAAAAGAACCATCTCTTTTCACAAGAATTTTACTCTAATTAAGTTAATTAGAATCAATGATCTATTATTAAATGTTGAATTAAAGATAATTTTTTAAGCACAAAATACTAAGAGTTCCAATAAATTATCATAATAGGGTAGTATAATAGACCATGCAATTCAAAAATTCCTCTAATAAATTCTTTTGTAAGTTGATCTTTTCAATTGGCATGTAGGAAGGATACATTTTTATTAATATTACAAATAAGAGATTAACCTATTTGGACACCATATGGGTTACAACTATGGTACCTGGTTCGACAAGACATTCCACAACTTCTTTTCTACATCAATGGTATTAATTTTCTATTACTTCCTTTCTATATATTTCTTGAAAAAGGTTATTTTGCCACTAGCTAAAGGCAAGTGGAATAAAAGTGAATAGTTCTAGATGTTATGAACATATATTACTTGTGATAAATTTTCCATTAATGTGATATATGTGTATATACAAGCAAGAATCAAGAATAGATAGCTCTCTAGCTATAACTAATGTGTATCTTCCCATAACTATAGGAACTAACTACATTATTACACCAAGATCATATTATATTCATAATAGTCCCCCTAACTACATCAATGCTTAATTAGAGTACATACAAAATCTTAAATTTTGTAAACTGAATATATGCAAGTAACTTGTGAAATGTATGCATGTTGATCTACTGTTGGATAAAATTGAAGTTGTATGTTATGTTCTTGAACATATTCACAAATGAAATGACACTAAACTTCAATATTATTCATGTGCTCATTAAAAACTAGATGGCAAAGTCCTAGAACTTCTTGATTATAATAATTCAATATCATTGATTGTTTTAGTGGAATACCTATTCCTGAAAATATGCAACATAACCATATGGACTTACCTTGGTAGAAGATTGAATAACATTTTACTTCTTACTTACCCAAGATATTAAAGTGATTCCTAGAAAGAACACTTACCCACATGTGGGTCTTTTATCATCAATGGATAGTGAACATTAATGACTCCTATCAATAAAAATTAATAATTATTCTTTTATTATAGATGATAGTCAATTGTACCATAGAGATACTTGAACACCTACCATGCTACATTCCAATGACATGCACTCAATTTTGTATGAATTGTGAAATATAGTTGATATCTCATATGTTGTAAGTCAACATGTGATGCTCCCAATCAATTGGTGATAGATAATTATACTTACATGTGGTAATTAATAATTTTTGGATAGCTACAATCTTATCTACATTGGAGAAGGCATGGGTAGTCAATTTGTTATCTAAAACAATTCAAAAAATGTTTTCGTATAATTCATCTAGTACATGAAAACATGATTATCTATTTTTTATATATTTGGGAAAATAAAATAATACATAAGCCCAAGATTTGTTATTTCAAAGAAAATTCTCAACTCTCTCTTAGTACTTTCAATTAGCTTCACTAAAATTCTAGTGATGACCAAGTCATTGACATACACAATTATCATCATGACCTGTCTGCCTTGCTATTTGAAGTATAGAATTAGATCTTAAGGAATATGATAAATTCCATGTCACATAATATGCTCATTGATTTTAACATACTAAACTCTAGGATCCTATTTCATACTATAGAGAGACTTGATGAGCCTACATATATTCTTCTATTGATCAAGTATGACAAATCCCTTTGGTTACATCATGTGCACTTCTTTAGTGATGTCATCTTTAACAAATTAACTTTCCACATCCATCTAATTCAAATTCCATATAAATTGAGTGGCCATTACAAATACCTTTTGAATGGTCTTGATATATGTTGTTAGTAGATAGGTTTCATGATCATAATAAATACCTTATTTTTATGTATAACCCTTTGAAACAAGCCTTGCTTTGTACTTGTCAATACTCCCGCTATATTTGTATTTGTTCTTGAATTTCCACTTATAACCAATGAGCTTCTTTCTAAGTGGAAGATCAACAAGTTGCCATGTCTTATTATTTATTAGCTCCTGATATTCAACATACATGATATTCTTCCACTATTTTTTATACAAGAGAATCATGAACCATTAATGGTTCAATATTTTATATAATTGTGCTTATAAGGACTAGGTTGACCTTATATCAATCTTTGTTATTATTTCTTGGTCCTAATCTTGATGTATTTGGGACTCCATCTAAGTTTACAATATAAATAATATTGAGATACCACTTAGGCTTATGAGTGGTACTCATACATATAGTCCTAGTTAATCAACTCTATCAAGATCATCTTCATCATCATCACCCAAGTATACATCCTCTTTTTCAAAGGTATCATCATCATTAGAGAATGGAACAAGTGCTTTATATGAATTACTTGGTATAGAAAAAGAGGTTCATTAATTCTTCTCATCAACATGACATCATGATTAATATACAATTTCTTGGTGTAAATATCCATGAGTCGATATACCTTCAACTTGTCATTATATCCAATGAAAATATATTTCTTGGACTTTTCATCCAATTTCATCTATTTATTCTATGGAATGTGCATGTATGATACATTGAAATACTTGAATATGTTACATTGTGGGATTAATATTCATCCATGTTTCTTTAGGTGTGACACCATTCAATGTATTTATGGTTGTATGGTTCAACAAATAAACCATAGTATGAACAATTACCCAAAAACCTAGCTTAAACTTAGCATTACTTAGCATGCTTCTTGTAAACTCCTAATTAGTATGATTATACCTCTCTACAATACCATTTTATTGAGGTGTATACATAATTATCATTTTTTTTTTAATGCCACTATGCTTTAAGACGTCAGAAAAATAGTTACTAGTATACTTCCCTCATTGATCTCAGTAGAGGACTTGGATATGATGATCTATAAATTTTTATGCACAAATTAAAATATTGGAACAAAAGGAAGGCTTCATCATTCATCTTCAATCAATGCATCCATACTTTTTATGTATGATCATTAGCAAACAATTAAAAATATTGATAGCCACTAAAACTCATATCCATTAGTCTACATAGATTAGTGCACACTAGATCAAGTGGACCAGTTTCCCTATGATTTCCTACGCTAAATGGGGCTTGATGTTGCTTTCCTAATAATAAAATCATTAAATTTAATGATCTATCATCAGTGAGAGAATAAATTTTACCATATTATGATTATTAAATGCTTTTATGTAGCCAAAAATAGATGTCCAAATTGCTTGGGCTAGAATATAGTAGTTTTATCCTACTCCATTGCTAAAGCTTAGTTGTATTGCAATATAACCATGAACTAAAACATCTTGCCTATGATTGTAGCATGGATAATAATTGTTGATCCTATGCATTTGTCTCAAATAAGACTAAGTTTCTTTTACCTATTTTGTTAAATGTATCTTTTAAATTATGATCAAGTAATTCATTCACAAAGAGTAAGTTCTTCATGAGACCATGCATGTAATGAACTTTTTACAGGTGATAGACATGCAAACTAAGATCCAAAGAGACATAGTTGATACTAGCAATGATTTATGTCATATTATCACCATGAGTCATTTTACTACAATAATATGAATGTTAAAGGTACACAAACCATTACTTCTAGGCTATCATATGTTTGGTAACCCCAAATAGACATGCACAACTAGGCTAGGTTTTTTAATGGCATGAGGAGCTTGCATAGAATAGAAATAGTCTTCTCCTTATGTTGAAATTATAATTTAATTCATGTCCAAGAGCTAACATTATATGATGTATTTGATAGGCCTAAGGGCATTTCATTTTACAATGTATTAATTATTTTGTAATATTTTATTATGTAAGCCCTATAGGCCATGGTTAACCTTGTTATGGTTAAACCTTATTTATGACTTGTAATTAACTTAAAGCCCTCTTGTTATGGTAGATTAGGTAAACTTTATGATGTAATTGTGGTTTTGGTATTGTTATAAATGCCCCTTAAACTCATTTTATTATTGAAATGTTGTGTAATATATATCTATAGATATAGTTATTATTTATGGTGCCTATGGGTGCCCACCATATCTATTTCTTTTTCATAATTTATTTTTATTTCTACATAACATTTGAGTGGATGGTTTGTTTTTGTTCATTTTTAATATATTATTGTTGTGACTGTCGCACAACATGCCCCAAATTTAGGGACCCACCTTAAATTTTGAAGTTTTTGGAAATTTTGGTTTTCTTTGAGTGATAATTTTGATAGGTCCCTACCCATGAGTTTGCAATGTAGATTCCAAGGTTGGGATGTTGGTTAAATGTTTACTTTTAATTTACCTAGTGTTTGGTTAGGTTTAATAGGCTTAATTTCTATTTATTTTTAATGTTGGTTAGGTTTATAATGTTGTTTGTTAATTTCAAAGGTTTTGAATTAAGTTAATTCAAAAATTTGAAATTAATTAAATCAATTTTAAATAAAGAAAGAAAATAAAATAAAAATAAAACAAAAAAACAAGGCTATATATATATATATATATAATAAATAAAACAAAATATATTCCTTTTATTTGAGCCCCATTTTATTGATATATATAGAGTCGTTTTAATCTCTATTTTTTTATTACCATTTGTAGATGTATGTTTATATTACATAGATTAATGTTGGGTGTGTTGACCAATGGCTAGGATTATCCAAAAGGATAGTGACAACAAGGATGTTGACTGGAGAGCATGGACGCATGGACGTGGATTATCGTGGGGACATGAACTTGTACGATGGACTGTCGAAGGTCGGGGCTAGCAATGATGCAGACGGCCCGATGGAAGAGGCAGTGGTGACTCAATGGACTATGCAAGAATGATGATCTAAACCTAGATGTAGACCTAGAACTAGACCACAGAAGACCAAATGGGACCTTAACGTGGATCGATGCCTAACATAGATGACATGGATGGGGAACACCAATGACCTAATATGCATGGGGGTTCATGCAAAACAAAATAGGGGATGGGCCACCATAAGGTGGTCATTTATTGGTATGAGTGTTCCTTGTTTTATACATCTATAATGTGCATTGTATTCCCAATGTGGGACAAAATAGAGAGCAATGGATATATTTTAGGAAGTTTTAATTGCACATCTTTCTCATGCATGTATTGAAGTTATTTAATGGTGTTTTATGCATGGATATGGTAGCATCATTTAATTTTTTTAATGCATGATTTTATTCTTTAGACTCTTGCACTTAAATGATTTAGATTGTGTGGATGCAAGTCTAATGTAATTTTGTTTTAAAATTCATAATCTTCCTTTTTCTACAAAATAGGAGAAATTAATTTACAATAGCTCTCTTTGATCCTTTTTTCACACTTTGTTTCATATTATTTCAGATTTTTTATTTTTTATTTTCTTCTAACCCTAGATTTTTTCATTTATTTTTATTTTATTTTCTTTAAGTTCCATCAAGCACTCAAAACCCTAAAATATTATATCATTTTGCATGAAAAAATCAATAATTAGGATTTTGAAGTAATTAGCGCATCCAAATAATTTTTCTTCTTGAGGGTAACTTGTTAAATTATTTGGACACATTTAATTAAGGCATTTTATTTTTTTTTTAAGTTCCAAAAAAGATTCTTGCACTCCACAGGTTTTATTATTTAAAAAAAATTGTTTAACAAAGCAAGATATTTTTTTTAACAAAGAAAGATAAAATATGTTTCACAAAGCAAGATAAAATGAATTAAATCACCATTCCAAATTCACATTTCTTAGATTTAGTAATTTTATTTCATTCTCAAACAAAGCTTAACAAAAGAAGATAAAACTTGTTAACAAAGCAAGATAAAATCCATTCACAAAGCAAGATAAAATGAATTAAATCACCATTCTGGATTCACATTTCAAAGTTAGATTTTAGTATTTTCTTTTATGCTCAAAGCAAATCTTAACAAAGGAAGATAAAATTTGTTAAAATATATTTAACAAAAGAAGATAAAATCTACTTAAAACACTTCAATATAAAATGAACTAAATCACCATTCTAGGATGGTCATAGAGGACCAATAGTGTTACATTTTATTTCTTTTTCAAATTTCATGAACAATAAAGAGCATAACAAATCAAAGTAATACCAAAACACATGACCTTTGTTAACAGTTACTTGCACCTCTAAGGTATTTTAGCATATACTTGACATATTTTCACAAGCATTCAAGCACACATAAATTAAATAAGAACCTTGGAGAAATTCTGAATTTCTTTGCAAGAGGGTTTTCTAACAAAATCTTAGCTGTGATGGTGGTTTTACAATTGGAAAAAATTATCACTCAATAGAATTGGCGTTAGAAGGAGGGCCTGAATTGGTCATTTCATTTTAAATTTTAAATTGTTCATTGTTACTTGAAAGGCTATTTTGAAGATATTGGTTTGGACTAATGAGGTTTTGTTGATAGGTGATTATATTCATTGATTGGAAATTTCTTTAATTGATTATGCACTGATACTAACCTTTTTAAAAACTGAGAGTATTTCTTATTGTTATGGTTTAATTGATGCATTTTTAACAAACACTTGTTGTCATTGTTAAGCTAGAACCTAAGGGTATCATTACTAGATCTAAGGCTATAGAAGATACCATTTTCCAAAGCCTATCTCCTACTCAGAGATACAGAAGATCCAATGTGAAGCAATTATTATTCCACCTAGTGGAGTTTCAGCTGAACTACCTATTGTTCTTGTTCTTCCCATTGTTGCTTTAGCCACACCACAATAAAATTCAATTGCTGCAAATACTGCTTGGTATGGGGTGCATAGAAATCCTCTGAACATTGCTAGAGTTGACCACAACCTACCTAAGAACACAGATAAAGTTCTACCCAAATACAAGCATGATGTCATAATACTAGAAGAGGAACACATTAGGGCCTATAAGGACACCTTAATTAGATTGCAAGTCAAACATGAAGATGTGTCTTGCAAATTGTTTCCTTTGAGCCTAGATGACATGGCGTATGACTGATACATTAGTTTACCCGTCAGCTCTATTACTTTTTGGGCCCAATTAGAAACCACTTTTATGAACCAATTTAGGTTACCCTTAGATCCTACCATAATTTATCATCAATTCGTAACTTGCAAGAGGGGACCTAGTGAACCAATAAGAATTTTTAACACCATATTTCAAAATATCTATGTGATATTGATTGGTCCCTTTGTTGTTGCTATCGATTTGGCTCTTTAGATATACTTTAGGATATTAGATCCTTTGATCACCATGTTTCCTAGGAGAAATCCTTTGCTCACTACTCTTGCCTTAGCATACATGGAGGTCATTACTATCGAGTAGTAGTTGATGCCATAGGGCTATGGGATAGGACAATTACCTACTTTAGGATAGCTTGGAGTATACAATTAAATCCCAATGATAAATAAGGCATTATCACAGTAGACTCCAATGTTGAAAATTTTGCCCTACAATCACTTTTATCCCACCATACCTGCTTATCCTTCCACACTCACTTACCCGACCATCTAACCACTCTATTACCCTTAGAAAATCAATTGACCACTCATGGAGTCACAACAACAAATGCTCAATCCTGACCTACATGCTTGAACTTGTTGTGGCTGCTCCACAACGTACCCCAAAATTGGGGACCCACCTTTTTTGCATGTGTTCCAAGAAGACCGAAGTGGCCCATAGGCTAAAGATCAAAGAAAAAAGCAAAATACCACAAGGAGAAAAAGTGTCGCGATATCGCGACATGTTGCAGTTTCGCGGTCCAAGGCAAAGGGAGAGAGCAAAGATGAAAAAGTGTCGCGATATCGTGACATGTTGCACCATCGCGGCCAAAATAGAAAAAGTGTCGCGATATCGCGACATGTTGCACCATCGTGGCCAAAATAGAAAAAGTGTCGCGATATCGCGACATGTTGCACCATCACGGCCAAAAGAAGAAAAGTGTCGCGATATCGCGACATGTTGCACCTTCGCGTCCAAAGAAAGAAAAAGTGTCGCGATATCGCGACATGTTGCACCATCGCGGCCAAAATAGAAAAAGTGTCGCGATATCGCGACATGTTGCACCATCGCGGCCAAAATAGAAAAAGTGTCGCGATATCGCGACATGTTGCATTCATCGCGGCCAAAAGAAGAAAAAGTGTCGCGATATCGCGACATGTTGCATTTTCGCGACCAAACAAGACAAGAAAGAGCAAGAAAAGAAAAGTGTCGCGATATCGCGACATGTTGCATTTTCGCGACCATACAGGAAAAAGTGTCGCGATATCGCGACATGTTGCATTTTCGTGATTCAAAGCAAAGAGAAAGAGCAAGAAAAGAAAAGTGTCGCGATATCGCGACATGTTGCATTTTCGCGACCATACAGGAAAAAGTGTCGCGATATCGCGACATGTTGCATTTTCGCGATTCAAAGCAAAGAGAAAGAGCTAGAAAGAAAAAGTGTCGCGATATCGCGACATGTTGCATTTTCGCGACCGTACAGGAAAAAGTGTCGCGATATCGCGACATGTTGCATTTTCGCGATTCAAAGCAAGAGAAAGAGCAAAAGAGAAAAAGTGTCGCGATATCGCGACATGTTGCGTTTTCGTGGCCAAACAAGAAAAAGTGTCGCGATATCGCGACATGTTGCATGATCACGGCCAAAAGAGAAAAAGTGTCGCGATATCGCGACATGTTACATTTTCGCGGCTACAAGCAACAAAAGAGAGCAAGGAGGCAGAAGTGTCGCGATATCGCGACATGTTCCAGTTTCGCCAAGGTAACGGACCTGCATCAACGTGGACATAAGGACAAAATCTAATGAATAAGACAAAGCGTTACATGATCATTTAAGATGGTCATTACACACGAGGGAAACGGACGCAAGCCTATGTGGAGAAACACAGCGAAGGGCCACAAAATGGAAACCAAAGCACACGAACAGTCAGAGAAGGTGAAGCGAACGGCCATTGGAAGACGAAATGAAAAGCTTCTTGAAAATTTTAAATACGCCATTCAAAGAGGCCAGAAGGGGCTGGAAATTGTAGAGAAAAACAAAGACTATTTTTCGAAATAAAGGAGTTTTTTGGCAGGAGCAACTCTTGTGTGTGAAACCAAAAGGAGATTGAAACTAAGACTGCTGTTATTTTTTGTAAATCTTTCCTTTGCATTATTGTTTCTTGTATCTATTCGTTGATGCCATAAAATGGGTTACGATAGGTGAATGATGGAATGATGCAATTATTTGTTTCCTCAGAGTCTTGCACCTGATCTAATCTGACTGTGTTTATGTTACAGGTCTGTTAGGTCAGGTAGTCTTAGAATTTCATCTCATAACTTGGGGTTTTGCAGGGAGGAGGTTGCTAACCAAATTAATGTCCTGTTTTGTTTTCCAGCTAACTATTGTAGATAAGGTTTATGTTTTATTTTTGATATTTGGATTAACCTCTTCTTAAAATCTGCTTTTTTGATTTTGGTCCGTTCCAGAATTTCTTGCATCTCCAAACGCCTTCATCTAATTTTCAGATAAGATATGGGTTTAGGAGGGCTACTAATTCCAAATGCACATTAAATCAGATTAAGTGAATGAATCCTAATTTTCTAACTTACTAACCTTACTAACACCAAATGCTAACATAGGTATAGTGGAACACTTTTAAACGAAGATAAAACGAATCCGCTAATTCTAAAAAATGAACCTCATGTTAAAGGCATGGAGTTTAAAATGAAGTGGTTTAAACCACGCACTTTCTCATTTAGAACCCTTTTTAAGCTGAAGATAAAAGAGGTTACTAACTGGGTTTCGGGTAGATCATTTTAATCTTAGGAACATTTAAAAGAAGCTATCATCACTTTTAGTCGATTTAATGGATTATGGTTGCAAAGTATTCATTCGAATCATTAAAGGCCCCTTGTTAACTGTTACTTGCAGGGTTTAGGTTATTCTGGCATACATTCATTTATTTGCCTTAGTCTTGATTGATTACATGCACATGAATGTTTGTTCACAAGAACCTTGGAGAAATGAGTAATGCTACTTAGTTTCTTTGCAAGAGAGAGTTTCTTGTTTGAGACTCTAGTTGTGGTGATCATTTTGCTATAGTGCAAAATATCCACTCAACATTTTGGCGCTAGAAGGAGGGCCTTCTTTATTGCTTTGTGATTACGATCTGTTCTAACGATTAACGTGGGTAGTTTTGTTTCCACCTATTGTGCTTGCAGGTATAACATTTATTTGTTTCATTTTGCAGGTGAGTTGAGAGAAGTCTTTTAGAGGTCTAGAGTTTTCAAGCTGGCCCAACCTGAGTACATAGCTACTAGGTCCAAAACCACAGGGGAAACTATTTTCCAAAGCCTTTCTCCCACTGGTAGGAAGCCGAGAAACCAAACATTAGAGATCGAAATACCACCCAGTGTACTTGAGTTAGGAGTTTCTTTAGACTCAAGTACGTCTCGCGGGCCTGAGCCCACAATTTCAAACGTGATAGCTACACCAAGTGCATCTGTCCCCATCATTACAAGTGTCGCCATTGTTCCTATAGGGTCGATACCTTTGAATAACATGGCCCAACAACCACAACAACAACAATAGCCACCTGCCCTTTGGTATGGTGCGCAAAGTTCTCCTTTGAATATCCCTGGGATAGTTCATGACTTGCCTAGAAATATCGAAAGGGGATTGCCTAAATTCGTGCATGATGGTCCCATAACAGCCGAAGAGCATGTCCAAATTTACAAAGATTACATGTTTAGACAAGGAGTCACCCATGAAGATATCGCTTGTCAAATTTTCCCTGCTAGTCTAGACAGTACGACCAATGAATGGTACAGGAATCTTCCCGTAGGGTCCATTGTTTCATGGGCCCAATTAGAAACTGCCTTTATTAGCCAATTTTGAATGTTGGTAGATCCTTCCATGATTTATAATTTATTCGTATCATGCAAAAGGTTACCCAATGAGCCCATAAGAACATTCAATCAGAGGTTCCAAAAGCTGTATACAAATTTGACTCGCCACTTCGTAGTAGATCCTGCTGTGGCCCTGCAACTATACTTTGGAGCTTTAGATCCATTAACATCCTTGTTGACTAGAAGGAACCCTCAGGTTACGACGCTTTCGTTAGCTTATGCGGAGACAATGACCCTCGAACAACAAATGAATTTACCAAGAGTAGGGTTGTCTCAATTGACTGGGATGGGACAATATGGTCCATACAATCAATTCGCCATGATGAATCAATTCATGGCACCACAAGTTCCAACAATGAACAATTTCCAACAACCATCTCAAGTTGCATCATTTCCCACTTATCCTAATGCCTCTGTTTCAACACAGGCATTGATTCCAAATAACCCGATGACCTTGCCTGGGTTCAGTATGAGCAATAACTTGTTGACCATACCTGGATTTACTTCGATTAGTATGCCAAGTCCAACGACTTATCCAACAATCACTCCTATTCAAAGTGTGAATCCAGGATGGAATCAAAGTGCTCAGACCCAAGCCATTGTACCTGTTCCAGAGGTGGCTAATGCAGCAAATATAGTTGGGCCCGGAATTACAGTGCCCCGACCACATGGGCCTGAATCCATGATAGAAGACATGAAGGAAACATTGGCCAAAGTTTTGGTTACTGTGGGAAATGTTAATAAAAAAGTTGACCAAGTCAGGGGTCATAACCGACCTCATAACCATAGAGGAAAAGGAACATACAACACGCATCCTAATAATGGACGAGTACCCAATCCCGTAGCCAATCAGGCAGATGTCTCGAAAGATTTTGGAGATTCAGGATCTTGTGATAATGATTGCCCGCACTGTTGCCATGGAAAGCAGGAATCTATATTGGCTGAAGTTATATATTCCCAAGATAGTGAAGAAGAGGAGGATGTGGAGTTCTTTGAAAAAGATGAATGGGATGAGAAACATGTTGATGAATCAGAAGATGAAGAAGAAGTACTTGAGCGTCACAACTTGGACTTGGAGGATGATTACTATGATTCGTGGAAGAAATGGGAAGAGCATTATCAATCTAAATATTCTAATAAACTTGTTGTGCCAATTAATATGCAGGATAACTCAATTGCTTCCTCACATGAGGATACTGTAAATCCTGTACAATTTGAGAAAGTTTTGGAAGAGGAATTAGAATCTCATCAAATTTTGGAACATGATAAGGATTCTACAACCATGAATCAAGAAAGTGAGTCATTTGCTTTAGATTCCTTTGAGGCAAAAGAAATTGAAAATCTTGATCCACTTACTTGTGCTACAATGATTATGCCGTTGCAAAATGAGAAAATTACAAAACCTGAATCATTTGGGTTTGATGTCATTGATGATCCGATTGAAAATCTCACGTTACCCAAAACAACCCAGGTGATTGATCATGGAAATGTGTTAGTCAACCCACCCCTAGATAGACAAGGCTTATGTTTTGAAAGGGATGGACATATTTTCAATTGGGTACCTAAGTTTGGTGCCTTTGATAAACAAGTCATGGAGAAAGAACAAGTGCTACAGGATGATGAATGTCATGAGAGAAAAGAGGAATTTTCAAATCCTCTTCAAGTAAGGTCAAATGAAAGCGTGCCAAAGGTAAAATCTCACCGTTTTGGTTTCACCATGCAAAATTTGAATGAAGGTTTGCCTAATGAATGGTTTGATTCAAATGTTATTAATGTTATGGCTTTATTGAATGAAAAGGAAAGCTTATTTCTACACCATGAATCAAAGTGCGGAATGGACATCTTAAAGAATAGACATAAAAGAATTGAACATCAATCATTGTCTAATCAATTTGAAAACTTGAAGCTCCACCATAGGATTATTAATGAAACTAAATCAAATTGGTATGGTGAGAGGGGCAAGTGGAGGTTTGTTTCTTTGTTTGGTTTGATCTTGTTTTTGTTGGATTCCTGCAAAACTTGGTATGTGTATCACGTCATATGTCTTTTAAAGAATTCTAATCAGGTTTGGGATCCGAGAAAATGATAATCCAAACTTTTTGTACATTTGTATATACTTTTGGTTTTCGTGTTTTGGTTTCGGAATGGATTTCATTTTGGTTTTAAGTTTTGTGTGTTGGTCCTTTGGACATTTTTGGTTTGTCAACTTAGGTCCTTATGAATGTTGACTAAGACTTGGAGAATATGAAACATCGGAATTGTATTGCAGAAAGCTCCACGAATATTGCAAACACATTAAAGAATATCGTTTGAAATTTGGGATACATGAAAGTTGTCAATTTTGCAAGATAGGGTGAAGCATTTTTGTATAATCCATCTTACCCATTTGTGTTCAGGATACATTGCATAATAGCCTCGAGTCTCATTCCATCCCATATTTCAAAAAAAACCACCAAAAGCATGTCAGACCCTCTTAGGATCATTGCACAATAAACATTAAGTAAGGTCTTGGGGTTGGAAACTGATGTCGCATTGTCTTGAATTAAACACGCTCTGCACATATAAAGAACATCTTGGGCAAAATGGTTGAAACCTTACTTGGAAGAAAAGTTAGGCGAAAAGAATTTTTCTTGTCTATCCCATCATGCAAAACATAGTCCAGGAAACAGTGGTTTTCACCACTTCATCTCCATAACATTACTTGGATTGAAAGGATCATACTACGTGTCCCTCATAAGGATGGGTAGTCATCCCTAAGATTCAAGGAAGCCATTACTACTCCATCTCCATAACATCATTTGAGTTGGAAGGATCGTACTACGTGTCCCTCATAAGGATGGGTAGTCATCCCTAAGATTCAAGGAAGCCATTACTACTCCATCTCCATAACATCATTTGAGTTGGAAGGATCGTACTACGTGTCCCTCATAAGGATGGGTAGTCATCCCTAAAATAAAAAATTCTTGAGTTGGAAAACACGGTCCCAAAGGATGATAGTCATCCCTAAAATTCAAGGAAGCCATTACTACTCCATCTCCATAATATCATTTGAGTTGGAAGGATCGTACTACGTGTCCCTCACAAGGATGGGTAGTCATCCCTAAAATTCAAGAAAGCCAAAGCCAAAACCTGGACTATGGGGCTGATCTCCACCGGGGCTATAGACGCCTCGGTCGGTAGTGGAGTAGGCTCATGCGTGGTGACATGTCTCATTTAAAAGCAAGACCTCTGACCACTCACACAGACAGGATAGCTCGATAGTTTCATCCATAATAGGTTAAATCATTTTGATTAAGATGAGGTAATGAACTCAAATCAGAGTAGTAAGGATAGGGTTAAATTCTCATCATACTTAGGTTGAGAATCCTATACCCCAAAGCTCTGATTCCACTTACACATGCACATTGATTCAATATGGCAGTGGCGCATAACCAACTTTGGGATCGGGTAAATTAACTCAATTCATGCATGTTTGGTCCTGAGAGGGTTGGATATGTTTAATATGTTTGTGCTCGTGATACTAAAAGGTTAGAGTCTTGGTAAAGCAGGTCAGCCATAGTTCATTATCTCTAGCAATACATTCGATCATGCATCAGACCCTCCACTATTCATCATACGCATTCATGTGAAATTGGCAATAGAATGGGGAACTATTTCAAACGATAAAGAATGAAGCACATTGCACACACCGAGCTGATGCTTAACGATTCTGATGCTTCATGTATTTCTGGTCTGTTTGCATTCTTTGGATATTTGTTGACACTTTGTATTTGAATTTGTGTATTTTCAGGTTGAGTTCTCACCAAAATGCTCAGGAGCATTTCCTAGCAGAGTCGCCATTTGTTGTGGCTGCTCCACAACGTACCCCAAAATTGGGGACCCACCTTTTTTGCATGTGTTCCAAGAAGACCGAAGTGGCCCATATGCTAAAGATCAAAGAAAATGCAAAATACCACAAGGAGAAAAAGTGTCGCGATATCGCGACATGTTGCAGTTTTGCGGTCCAAGGCAAAGGGAGAGAGCAAAGATGAAAAAGTGTCGCGATATCGCGACATGTTGCACCATCATGGCCAAAATAGAAAAAGTGTCACGATATCGCGACATGTTGCACCATCACGGCCAAAATAGAAAAAGTGTCACGATATCGCGACATGTTGCACCATCGCGGCCAAAAGAAAAGAAAAGTGTCACGATATCGTGACATGTTGCACCTTTGCGGCCGTACAGGAAAAAATGTCGCGATATCGCGACATGTTGCATTTTCATGATTCAAAGCAAAGAGATAGAGCTAGAAATAAAAAAGTGTCGCGATATCGCGACATGTTGCATTTTTTCGGCCATACAGGAAAAAGTGTCGCGATATCGTGACATGTTGCATTTTCGCAATTCAAAGCAAAGAGAAAGGCTAAAGAGAAAAAGTGTCACGATATCGCGACATGTTGCATTTTCATAGTCAAAAGAGAAAAAGTGTCGCGATATCGTGACATGTTGCACTATCGTGGCCAAAAGGGAAAAAGTGTCGCGATATCGTGACATGTTACATTTTTGCGGCTACAAGCAACAAAAGAGAGCAAGGAGGCAAAAGTGTCGCGATATCGCGACATGTTCCAGTTTCGCCAAGGTAACGGACCTGCATCAACGTGGACATAAGGACAAAATCTAATGAATAAGACAAAGTGTTACATGATCATTTAAGATGGTCGTTACACACGGAGGGAAACGGACGCAAGCCTATGTGGAGAAACGCAGCAAAGGGCCACAAAATGGAAACCAAAGCACACGAACAGTCAGAGAAGGTGAAGCGAACGACCATTGGAAGACGAAACAAAAAGCTTCTTGAAAATTTTAAATACGCCATTCAAAGAGGCCAGAAGGGGCTGGAAATTGTAGAGAAAAACAAAGACTATTTTTTGAAATAAAGGAGTTTTTTGGCAGGAGCAACTCTTGTGTGTGAAACCAAAAGGAGATTGAAACTAAGACTACTGTTATTTTCTGTAAATCTTTCCTTTGCATTATTGTTTCTTGTATCTATTCATTGATGCCATAAAATGGGTTACGATAGGTGAATGATGGAATGATGCAATTATTTGTTTCCTCAGAGTCTTGCACCTGATCTAATCTGACTGTGTTTATGTTACAGGTCTGTTAGGTCAGGTAGTCTTAGAATTTCATCTCATAACTTGGGGTTTTGCAGGGAGGAGGTTGCTAACCAAATTAATGTCCTGTTTTGTTTTCCAGCTAACTGTTGTAGATAAGGTTTATGTTTTATTTTGATATTTGGATTAACCTCTTCTTAAAATCTGCTTTTTTGATTCTGGTCCGTTCCAGAATTTCTTGCATCTCCAAACGCCTTCATCTAATTTTTAGATAAGATATGGGTTTAGGAGGGCTACTAATTCCAAATGCACATTAAATCAGATTAAGTGAATGAATCCTAATTTTCTAACTTACTAACCTTACTAACACCAAATGCTAACATAGGTATAGTGGAACACTTTTAAACGAAGATAAAACGAATCCGCTAATTCTAAAAAATGAACCTCATGTTAAAGGCACGGAGTTTAAAATGAAGTGGTTTAAACCACGCACTTTCTCATTTAGAACCCTTTTTAAGCTGAAGATAAAAGAGGTTACTAACTGGGTTTCGGGTAGATCATTTTAATCTTAGGAACATTTAAAAGAAGCTATCATCACTTTTAGTCGATTTAATGGATTATGGTTGCAAAGTATTCATTCGAATCATTAAAGGCCCCTTGTTAACTATTACTTGCAGGGTTTAGGTTATTCTGGCATACATTCATTTATTTGCCTTAGTCTTGATTGATTACATGCACATGAATGTTTGTTCACAAGAACCTTGGAGAAATGAGTAATGCTACTTAGTTTCTTTGCAAGAGAGAGTTTCTTGTTTGAGACTCTAGTTGTGGTGATCATTTTGCTATAGTGCAAAATATCCACTCAACAGAACCCAACACCTATACAGAGTTTGAATCCATTTCAAAACCCAAATTTTCAAACTCAAGGCACCTTGCAAGATCAAAATGTTCAAAATCAGAATGTGGTACCAAATCAGAACATCCTAGGTGTCTGGAATCCAACCAATCCTACCACTACTATTGTTCAACCTAATGAGCCTAATTCAGAGATAAAAGAACTATAAAGGATGGTCCATAAGCTAAGTAGAAATATGGTTCAGTTGCAAAAGTAGGCACCACAAAACTCGCAATAAAACAAGAACTATAGTTTTTAGAAGAAACAATGGAATACAAGACAAAACAATAGGGGTGTACCTAGTTTGGTTTCTAATCAAAATAATGCATCTACTAGTTCTAGTCAATATCATACAATTGTTAATATTTTATATTTGACCATGAACAACTGGTGTAGGATGCATCCACTAAAGAGCACAACAAAAAGTAATACCTAGAGCTTCAGAATATCATAGATATTTTGAAACAAGATATGGATGATTTGGAGTTAGTACCTAATGAGGACTCTTCTCATCAAGCTAGTTCAAGCAAAGGTAAGGGAACTTATTTAGTTGTTAAAACTTTTGATCGAGAATATGATGAATAAGAGAAGGATGATGATCCCATAGAAGAAGAATTTCAGGCCTTTAGGCAATTTAAAAAGAGGAATCACAACTATCAAATGATAAGTAAGAGTAAGACCCCAAATACTTCTACTCCTCAAAATAGTTCCATTATCCCATAGAATACTATGACCAAAAACAATCCTACACCTCCATATCATATTGATTCATCCAAACCACCTCAAAAGGTGCAAAGTCTTGATAAAATTGCTTATAACATTGTTGATGATTTAAAGAAAACAAAAGCTAATATCACTTTTTTTGAAGTGGCACAACTAATGAATCAATAAGAGAATTTGATTAAGGATTTGGGTGGATCAAGAAAAACTAATTCTAGAAAATTATAGTCACATTTGGCCTTGTGAAAGGAGAAAGGAGAATTTCCTCCCTTCCTTCTAATAATCAGAATTGTAGGAAATAATTCACACAACTGTCTAGTAGATTTAGGCATGTCAGGTAATATAATGCCTTATGTTACTTGTCAAACATTGTGTTTGAAACCTGATCCTTCAAACAAAAAAGTGGTACAATTAGATAGATATGAGGTGAATGTGGTAGAAATGCTTCATAACATGAAGAAAACAAGCTTATACTGAGAGGGGAGGGGTGAACAGTATAAGACCACTTTTTACTTTTACTTCAAAACAACTTTCAAATCAGTATTATGCAGTGTATAGATAGCAGTATTAAAAGAAATAATCAAAGTAATGCACAAAACACCATCCACAAAAGAGACACAACAATTTACGTGGTTCACCCAATGCGGGCTACTCCACGGATAAAATTTCTCTCTAAATTTTATCAACTCACAATCCGGGAATACCTTTCCCGATTACAATATTTATGGGCATCAACCCAAAGGAGATACCTTCCCCTAGCTCTGCTCTTTAGTGGTGATTCTCTAGAAGACCTCTACCTCCTATGCCCTTGGCAAGTGGAACTCTATCCACAGAAGACACCTGTCTTCCCTACTCTGGCTAGAGATCTCTGTCCTCAACTCTATCATTGCAAATTTGATCCTCGAATATGCACTAAACACAGTCATTCGGTCTAGCACATATGTCCTCTATCTTTTTCTTTGATTTGCACCAAACACAGTCCTTCGGTCTGGCACAAGTCTGTCCTCTTCCTCTTTCTCTAGTCTGCACCAAACACAGTCCTTCGGTCTAGCACAAGTCTATCCTCAAATCTCTTTATGTTCTATTACAACCACACTTGGTCGAAACCAACTTTTGCACTGAACGCGCAAACACAGCATCACTTCAATTGAACATCAACTTATGCACCTCTGCACAATCACATCAACATATTATTCGCACACTCTGCTTCTCGATGATCAAACTTCTCCCTCGCACTCTATCTATGAATATCGCACTTCGAATGCACACTTCGATCGATTCGACACGACTGCTCTTTGCACACCATAGACTTCAATTGCGTAAGTTCGATACACTCATTCGATACAGCCCTCATTTTATAGCATAAATCCTAAGATCAAAACACTCAATCTTAGTCGGCTATAACCCTAGAATTCATCGACTATAAAACCCTAAGCATCGTTGGCTCAAAGTTAACTCTATCGGCTTCAACCGCCTCTGCAACTCTCCTGTAGCTTCTGTCGTGAAACTACAACATGTCACGATATCGTGACACCTTTTGCAACCGTACGCCTTCCTTTGCTTACTGTCGTGAAATCGTGACACTACAACCTTTGTCGACTTCCTTTCTACTTGAGTCACGAAACTGTGACATGTCATGAAATCGTGACACTATCTGCTTTTGTTGACGTCATTCTCACTCCTGTCACGAAATCGTGACCCTTCTATCTTCAAAGCCTTCTTCTCTACTTCTATCATGAAATCGTGACACTTTTGCCTCTTGTTGACGTCATCTTCACTTCTGTCATGAAATCGTGACATTTCTCGCTTCTTCAACCTTTTCTCAACTTGCACCAGCAAAAACGAAACATGTCACAAAATCGCGACGCTTTCGCCTTCGAGCCCTTCCTTCTTGAATTCGTCACGAAATCGCGATGCTTTTTCTGTTGAAGACTTTCTTCCTGTTTTTGTCATGAAATTGCGACACTTTCTCCAACTGAATGCTGCCTCCTTAACCTATCACAAAATCGTGACACTTTTTGCAATCGCAAGATTTCTCTTCAACCTGTCGCGAAATCGTGACACTTTTTGCATCCGTACGACTTCTTTGTAGCATGTTGCGAAATCGCGACGCTTCTCATACCAAACTCTTTCCTTTTTTGCATGTCGTGAAATCATGACAGTTCTCACTTCAAGCTTTTTAGCATGTCGTGAAATCGTGACAGTCCTCAAATCAACATTTGTAGCATGTCGCGAAATCGTGACATTTTTCATGAAACTTTCTCTCTTCGAAATTGTCGTGAAATCATGACAGTTCACACTGTGGACTCTCTCTTCTGCATCATGTCGCAAAATCATGACACTTTTTCGTCCGTACAGCCTCCTTTGCAGAATGTCATGAAATCGCGACACTTTTCCTTCTCTGCCTTCTTGCACTTTTCGAGTCGCGAAAATGCGACATGTCGCGAAATCGAGACACTTTCCAACTTTCTCTCCTCTGCCAACATGTCGCAAAATCACGATAGTTTTGCTTGAACTTTCTCTCTCCTCAAATATGTCATGAAATCATGACAGTTTTGCCAGCACTTTCTCTCTCCTCAAACATGTCGTGAAATCGTGACAGTTTTTCTAGCCGCCTGCATACTTTTTCTTACTTGTCTTTTTTTGGATCTTTTGCAACTGGGCTACTCTGATCTTCTTGGAAACTCACTGTCCATGCTGAAACCTTCATCAAAACAAATTCTTTGACATCAAACCAAATTTCTTCAAGAACTTCTTGACATCAATGACAACATCTACACATGAGCAAAGGCAATGTACCCAAGGTACCCAAAATTGCCAACAATCTCCCCCTTTGTCATTGATGGCAAACCTTTACTGAAAACATATCTCAAGAGCCAAAACTGAACCCAACTGAGCTATCAATTGAGAATCTACCTTTGAAGTTTTTGCTCCCCCTGACTTGAAGCTCTTCTTTTCACTTGAAGCTCTCCCCCTTACTCATATATCTCCCCCTTTGTCATCAATGGCAAAGGGTCACCTTTGGGGCTTGGGACTAAGAATGAGCTTCTTAGCTTAGTCCCTCCCCCACCTCTTGATGAGGTGATTAAAACAAGGGTGGGAGTAAAACTCCCATTAGGCACTCATCATCATCAATGTCTACAATTTCCTTGCCAGGCCTTCTCTTGAATTCTTTGTCCGTATTTATGTTCTTGTCACTTTTTTTGTTCTTGTTCTCATCCCTGTTCTTGTCCATGCCTTGATCCTTGGACCTGTTTATACTACTGTTAATGTTTATGTTATCATTCCTGTTCTTATCCATGCCTTGATCCTTGGACCTGTTCATACCATTTTTCCTGTTCCTGTACTTTGGAAGTTCAGCTCTACACTGTCTAGCTGTGTGACCGTCATTGTTACACTTATGGCAAGTAACACTGTTATTTCTATTCGGCATACCTGTTCTTTGAATCTGCCTATTATGACTAGCCGTGTTCCTGTAATTAGTCATGCAAAAAATTGCCTTATGCCCGAACTATTTACAAGAGTAGCAATACCCTTGAAAGAAATTATGGCCCCTGAAACTGTTATTTACCTTCCTTACTTGAGTCATGCAATGCAAAGCCATGTGGCCAAACCTGTGACACGCAAAACATCTGCCATTAAACTTTCCTGTAAATGACCTTCTAGGTCCGGTAAACTTCTTCTTCACATTCAGAATTATGTTTTCTATTTTTGTGCATCTATCACTCACGGACTCTTGATCTGAAGTACTTTCTACATCAGAACTCTCTTCCTTTTGAAATCTCTTGCTAGATTCCCCAACCTGTTTCTTGTGCGGCTCAACAAAACCGAGACCTGTTTTATCTGTTGGTTTTCTTTGACCTTTGATGAGAGATTTAACCCTTTTGGAGCTATCTTGAAACCTGTACAGCTTATCCTTGTACTCTTTAGTTTCCACTTCCAAAGAAGCCATTTTCTATTCTAATTCACTATACTCAAGCACCTTAGATTCTAACTCAGTCTTGAGTTCTTGTGTCTTAGCCATAGAGACTTCAAGGTTTTCTATAAGTTCATCTCTCTCCATACAACATTCATCTAACTTATCCTTGAGTCTAGCATTCTTCTTTCTTTTCTTTTTCAAAACACTAAGAGCATTAGTAAGTTCACATTCAAGATCCTCTATTTGATTGCATTTTGAATTATCAAGGCCTTTTTCAGAATTCTTATCACTAGAGGTGTTACCCTTTTCAAAAACCATACATGCATCTTCCTTATCATTTTCTGAAGCATCCTCATACATACTAGCAACCAATTCATTATTTGTGCAATCATCCTCAAGGTGCCCAAAATTTCCACATCTAAAACATTTCATGATAATGAATTTATGTTTTGGTTCTTCCTCCTTTTATGAAATAAACAACATCTCATTTTCATCATCACTAGAAGAACTTTCACTATCACTGCTAGAACACTTACTTGCTTTGTCTAGGTAGAAGCTCTTCTTGTGCTTGTGAGAATGCCTATTTTCGTGAATGTTGTACTCATATTTGCTCTTCCTGTGATGCTTGTGCTTTTCAAAATCCTTGCTCTTGGAATCCTGTTTATTTTCATCACTTTCATACTTTGAAACAGTACAGTCAGTAGCATAATGACAAAAATTTCCACAATTGAAACATCTTATATTTTTCATGCTTTTGTTCTTTCTAGAGAACTTGCCTTTCTTGTTGTAATATGCCTCTTCATCACTAGAGGACTCATCACTTTCTTGAATCTGTTTACCTTTGGATTTCTTGGTAGCCTTGAAAGCTGCCTCTTTCTTGACATCAACTTTCACTTGAGTTCTCAACTCAAATGCTGCAAGTATACTATGGAGCTCATCCTTTTTCAATTTATCTAAATCTTTAGCTTCCTCAATGGCAGAAATATTTTCACTAAATCTATTAGGAAGAGATCTTAAAATCTTATCACACATCATTTTTAGCAAGTTCAAGACCTAAGTCTTTCATGGAGTTAACAATCTCATCCATACGAAGCATGTAGTCACTAATATTTTCATCATCATTCATTTTGAGTTGTTCAAACATACCTTTAAAGTGTCTCAATTTGGCCTTTCGGACATTTGCATCACCTATGTGAACCACCTGCAATTGTTTCCACATTTCACTAGCCGTCTTACAGTGAATAACTTTGGTGAGATCCGCTTTCTGTAAGCCTTTTAGGATCGCATTCATGGATTTTGAATTGCTATGAAGCATGAGCCTATCTTCTTTAGTATAAGGACCATGTTCAGGAATAGTGTACTTGTCTTCAATCACTTCTCATACCTCATTACCAAGTGCCATTAAATAAACTCTCATTCTTGCACTCCACAGACCAAAATTTGATCCATCAAGAATAGGTGTTGCATTGCCACTTGAGTAGTCCATTGTGTTCTTTGCAAGATTTTCCTTCAAGCTGTTAAACTTTTCGAAGGCACTGGCTCTGATACCAATTGAAGAATAAAAGCTTATACTGAGAGGGGGGGTGAACGGTATAAGACCACTTTTTACTTTTGCTTCAAAACAACTTTCAAATCAGTATTATGCAGTGTATAGATAGCAGTATTAAAAGCAATAATCAAAGTAATGCACAAAACACCATCCACAAAAGAGACACAACAATTTATGTGGTTCACCCAATGCAGGCTACTCCACGGATAAAATTTCTCTCTAAATTTTATCAACTCACAATCTGGGAATACCTTTCTCGATTACAATATTTATGGGCATCAACCCAAAGGAGATACCTTCCCCTAGCTCTGCTCTTTAGTGGTGATCCTCTAGAAGACCTCTACCTCCTATGCCCTTAGCAAGTGGAACTTTATCCATAGAAGACACCTGTCTTCCCTACTCTAGTTGGAGATCTTTGTCCTCAACTCTATCACCGCAAATATGGTCCTCGAATATGCACTAAACACAGTCCTTCGGTCTAGCACATATGTCCTCTATATTTTTCTCTGATCTGCACCAAACATAGTCCTTTGATCTGGCACAAGTCTGTCCTCTTCCTCTTTCTCTGGTCTGCACCAAACATAGTCCTTCGATCTGGCACAAGTCTGTCCTCAAATCTCTTTTTGTTCTGTTACAGTCGCACTTGGTCGAAACCAACTTTTGCACTGAACGTGCAAACACAGTAGCACTTCGATCGAACATCAACTTATGCACCTCTACGCAATCATAGCAGCATAGTATTCACACACTCTACTTCTTGATGATCGAACTTCTCCCCCGCACTCTATCTATGAATATCACACTTTGAACGCACACTTTGATCGATTCAACATGACTACTCTTTGTGCACTACGAACTTCAATTGCGCAAGTTCGATACACTCATTTGATACAGCCCTCCTTTTATAGCATAAATCCTAAGATCAAAACACTCAATCTTAGTCGGCTGTAACCCTAGAATCCATCGACTGCAAAACCCTAAGCATCGTCGGCTCAAAGTTAACTCTATCGGCTTCAACCGCCTCTGAAACTCTCATGTAGCTTCTGTCGTGAAACTACAACATGTTGCGATATCATGACACCTTTTGCAACCGTACGCCTTCCTTTGCTTGCTATCATGAAATCGTGACACTATAGCCTTTGTCGACTTCCTTTTTGCTTGAGTCACGAAACTGCGACATGTCACAAAATCACAACACTATCGACTTCTGTTGACGTCATCCTCACTCCTATCGTGAAATCATGACCCTTCTATCTTCAAAGCCTTCTTCTTTGCTTCTATCATGAAATCATGACACTTTTGCCTCTTGTTGATGTCATCTTCACTTCTGTCATGAAATCATGACATTTCTCGCTTCTTCAACCTTTTCTCGGCTTGCACCAGCAAAAATGAAACATGTCACGAAATCACGACGCTTTCACCTTCGAGCCCTTCCTTCTTGAATTCATCATGAAATTGTGATGCTTTTTCTATTGAAGACTTGCTTCCTATTTCTATCACAAAATCGTGACACTTTCTCCAACTAAATGCTGCCTCCTCAACCTGTCACAAAATCATGACACTTTCTGCAATCGCAAGCTTTCTCTTCAACCTGTCACGAAATCATGACATTTTTTGCATCCGTACGACTTCTTTGTAGCCGGTCGTGAAATCGCGACGCTTCTCATACCAAACTCTTTCCTTTGTTGCATGTCGCGAAATCACGACAGTTCTCACTTTGATATTTTTAGCATGTCGCGAAATCGTGACAGTCCTCAACTCGACCTCTGCAGCATGTCACAAAATTGTGACATTTTTCATGAAACTTTCTCTCTCTTCGAACTTGTCACGAAATTACGACAGTTCACACTGCGGACTCTCTCTTCTGCATCATGTCACGAAATCGTGACACTTTTTCGTCCATACAGCCTCCTTTGCAGAATGTCACAAAATCGTGACACTTTTCCTTCTCTGCCTTCCTACACTTTTCGAGTCACGAAAATGCGACATGTCACGAAATCGTGACACTTTCCAACTTGCTCTCCTTCTCTGCCAACATGTCGCGAAATCACGACAGTTTTGCCACTTGCCTTTTTCTCTGGCAACATGTCACGAAATCGTGACAGTTTTGCCCGAAATTTCTCTCTCCTCAAACATGTCGTGAAATCACGACAGTTTTGCCAACACTTTCTCTCTCCTCAAACATGTCACGAAATCGTGACAGTTTTTCCAGCCGCTTGCATACTTTTTCTTACTTGTCTTTTTCTTGATCTTTTGCAACTGGGCTACTCTGATCTTCTTGGAAACTCACTGTCCATGCTGAAACCTTCATCAAAACAAATTCTTTGACATCAAACCAAATTGCTTCAAGACCTTCTTGACATCAATGACAACATCTACACATGAGCAAAGGCAATGTACCCAAGGTACCCAAAATTGCCAACATAACATTCATATTCAAATTTCATCGGAGCCTCCTGACAAGTATGGTATGTTATTGGCTAGGGATTGGAGCAAAAAATTGAATTGTTATATGGACACGGACTTTTCACACATGTCGTTACCTTGGAAAGGGGTAGCCAATCAAATCCAAATTGAAAGAGATCCTAGAAAAAGAATTGATCACGGAGTATAATAGAACAAATGAAACCCTTTATAATGATTATGAGTTGGGTGTTTACACATTGGATACCAAGTTGGTTATAAATAAATATAATACTGAAGTTGTATCTTGTGATCCATTTAATGATGATCATCTTATTTTGATACTTAAGTTTGATGGATCTAAATCGAAATAGGGTAGTGGAGTTGGGGTTGAACTCATTAGCCCTAAAGGTAGGTCTCGGTCTTGTTGCATTTATATTACAATTTTAATGTACTTGCAATGCAACAGAGTATGAAGCATTAATTTTTGGATTACAATTAGCTCTAAATAAGAACATTAAATTTTCAAAAGTTTTAGGTGATTCATTGTTAGTTGTTAGGCAAGTGAAGGGGCAATTCACATGTCGTAACGAAAGGCTAATTTACTATAGAACTAGAGTTAGAGATTTAATAGATGAATTTGAATCCTTTAACATTTCTATGATTTCTAGAAAGAGTAATCATGTTGTAGATTCTTTGGAAGTTGTTGTAGGTACATTAAATCCTATCAATAAAAAGAAACTAAAAAAGTTTTAAATAGAATTGGTTCCTTGTACTTCTATACCTGACAATGTTAAAAATTTATAGGTATTTGAGAGTGACAAACACATCTTTGACTTTGTAACTAACTCAGGTGTTTTTGAAAATCAGATAATGGATGAAGACCAACGGTTACAAGAGGATGAAGATGAAGAAGATGAGGTAAGAAGAGAACTAATGCTATCCCAAAAGGTATTGTTTCACTTGATTTTTTTATATTGACTACCAAAGCAAAAGGTGCAATAAAATCTCACCTTCAAATGATGCATATGATGTAGTTAATATTGGAAATAATGAATATTCACATAATGTACTTATTGTGAAGGCATGCACACATCATGAAAAGGAAGGAATAATACACGCACTTAAATATTATATGAGTTGTATTGCATGGACTTATGAGGACTTAAAAACTTACAATCACAACATTATCATGCATACTATTTATTTGAAGCTTGATTCTAAGACATTCAGACAGAAGCAACGCCTAATTAATACATTTTTGGAACCTCTCATAGAGAAGGAAGTTAAAAATCTATTAGATGCAAAGATTATGAATAACACAAGCTTATACTAAGAGGGGGTGAACAATATAAGACCACTTTTTACTTTTTCTTTCCCAATCAATATTATGCAATGTAAACATAGCAATAACAATAGCAGTAATCAAAGCAATGCACAAATCACCACACACAATTGAGACACCAAAATTTACATGGTTCATCCAATGTGGGCTACTCCATGGAGAAAATATTTCACTAAAATTTCCTTAATCGATATCTTGGGAATCCTTTCCCTATTACAATTTTTATGGACCTATGTCCAAAGGAGACACCAATCCCCTAATCAAGTTTGTGGATATCTATCCATAGGAGACACCAATCTCATAACTTTGCTCTGGTTGGTGATCCTCAAGAAGACCTTTACCTCCACTGCCCTTAGAAAATAGAATTCTATCCACATAAGACACCTATCCTCCCTGCTCTGACTAGATATCTATGTCCTCAACATTATCACCTCCAAATATCTATCTAGAATTTACACTTAACACAGTACTTTGGTCTAGCACAAATTTGTCCTCAATATCTGTCTCTGACCCGGCACAAATTTATCATTAACTTTGCACCAAACTCTATCCTTGAATCTATACTAAACACAGTCCTTCGGTATAGCATAAATCTCTATCCTCAAGCCTTAACTCAAATCTTGACTTGATCACAAATCAAATCTGTTGGATCTACCCCAAACCTTAACTCAAGGTTTGAACAAATCAATCAATAAACTCTGCTCTCAAGTCTTCTCAAGGACTTGTCTCAAATATGACTTGCAAGCTTTCACAAAAACTCACACCAATCTGTTCTCAAGTCCTCTCTAGAACTTATCCAATATTCTGAATAACTCCTCACAGGAACTTATCCAAATCTACTCTCAATCTGTATTGTAAGCTTCCACAAAATATTACCTAAATCTATCCACAAGTTTTCTTAAATACTTACCTCAAATTTGCTCAATAAGTCCACACGAGAACTTGTCCAATCTCATAGAAACATAAATATAATTGTTAGAGACTCAATATGCACTATACTCATCACAATACTCAATCACTTTCAATCACTCTTTAGAAGCATACAGAGAATTGTTAGAGACTCAATATGCTTCATATTCAACTCAATACTCAATCACTTTCAATCACTCTTTAGAAACATACAAAGAATTTTTAGAGACTCAATATGCTTCACAATCACCTCAATGCTCAATTACTTTCTCAAATAAATTTAGAATATAGAATAGTTTGTTTTATGGAACTTGAAAAATCACTTCACACATCCACTTGACTAGGCTCAACCAACTCTGTTCAACCAACACTCAATGAAACAATCATTGCTTATAAACCTTAGTCCAATTATATAACATTCACTCAAAATATTTTCCAACAATTTTAAACAACCAATCTCACATAACAATGATACTCATGTTATTTTCAAACCCTAGTTCAAGTTCTTCACTCAACAACTCACTTCAACAACAATGTTTATAAAACAATCTTCACATAACAATGATACTCATGTTCTTTTCAAATCCTAGTTCAAGTTCTTCACACAACCAATGGCTTCAACAACAATGCTTATAAAATAAGGTTTTAACAACAACTCTTTATTCCAGAAAACCTTGAAGCATTAACTCAACACACTCAATAAGGAAACCCTAATCAAGTCATTTTCACTCCAAACTTATTTTCTAGAAAACCAACCAATCAACTTAATTATAGAAGAACATGTTCATACCTTTTTCTTGATGATGAAGAAACCTCTAAAATCTACCACAACCACAAACACCTCTTTGCCTAACTCAAGAAGTTATAAAACTCTCACAAAGATACAATGCAAACATCAAACCACACATACACCTTATCACTCCATATTTAAGAAAACATTCATCAACATATACAAAAATAATTGACCAAATACACCTTATAATCTCCCAATTAAAATAATATTCAATACCAAGAATAATATCAATGCAATCTCCTTTTCAAAATAACTCAATGCAAGAAGTCCCCTTTAACACTTTAAATTTCCAATAAACCAATGTGACACAAATAATTTATTCAAAAATAAAGCTAACTCCTTATTCCTCCAATTTACCAAAAATAATGATCAATTAAAAACCTTTTTAAACAACCCTTTTAACTCCCTCAAACCTCATGTCAAACCTTAGGAAATATAAAAATTATATTCAAAATATATTACATTTACCTTGGTGGGACTCGAACTCACGATGCAGCCTCAACCAGCACCTTAGTTGTGGCTCCAACCACTGCATGAGCTAGGCGCTCACTTGGGGAGTAAAGAGCACCACATGCTCTATAGCACTCCCTTATCTGCCTATGCAAAAAAAATGTGCGCAACTTTATTGATGCTTTCGACACAAACACAACCAACAAAATGTTGCTACCACTGTGATTCGATCATAAGTCACTCTGCCCCAAGGCACTCTCACCTCTGTCCACTTGCCACTGAGCCACACTACTCAGTTGGCTCTTGAATTTTGGTGCTTGTCAATTTATCCTTATTTGTTATCGCTTAAAACAATGTTCTTAGCTCTTTCTTCGTACGAGTTCACAACACACATGATTGCACACTTTTTCATTCGAGCAAAAGGATGATTAAATGCCTCTAAGGCATAGTGCTTTTATATCGATTTCCTCCTTCAAACATAAATGTCGGTGCTTCGATTTTTCTTCAAACTTAAACGTTGGCACTTTGATTTTTAACTCATTAATTTATAAATTATTTAAATTCTTTAGAATTTAAATTTTATAAATTAATTTTTTAAATACCTTTGGCTTTATTAAAGCCTTCTCTCATTTTACAACTTTGTATAAATAATATTTATTTATAAAATTTAAATTCATTTTGAATTTAAATATTTTATAAAATAAATATTAAAACCTCCTTTAGCTTTTCAATAAGCTTCCTTGGGTTTTTATGAAAAACCTTTTATTTTTGCTCACCCATGGTTTTAATAAAAACCCTTCTAACTTATGCTTCCACATAATATTAAAAAATATTATGAAGCTCTTTTGCCTTTAACCTTTGCATTGTTCCTCTTGACCCTTTTATATCAGTGGTAGCTTATTCCTTGACATCAATGACAACTTTGACTCAAAATGTCCAACAATATCCCCCTTTGTCATTGATGGCAACCCAAATTATTTTTACCAAAAACTTAACCTTTTCTTTGTTCTGCTCCCCCTGGCTCAATGCTCTTTTCAAATCTCTCTTCTTTACTCAAATACCAAATCTCTCCCCCTTACTAAAATATCTCCCCCTTTGACATCAATGGCAAAGGGTCATCTTTGGGGCTCGAGGCTAAGAATGAGCCTCTTAGCTTAGTCCCTCCCCCACCTCCTCTTGAGGTGGTTAATTCTGGGGTGGGAGTATTTATACTCCCATCAAGCACCGTTATTTACCTTTATGTTGGAAATTTTAGGTAATTTGAGGTATTTTATGTTGTCATTGATGTAACATGGATCATTGATGTCACATAGATCACATTTGGTTTTTGTGGCCAAAATATTTCATAAATAAGCATTTATGATATTTTGAAAAGCATGGCTATTTACAAGGTTTTTATGAAAACCAAGGTAGGAAAAATAAAAGGTTTTATTTAAAAATATGGTGGGCTTATGTGGAAAGGGCTTTTCTTAAAATCCAAGGTGGAATTTTGTTTCATCGAAAAAGGACCTCCGGTGATGAAGATATTAAAGTTTAAAGTTTAAGTTTAAATTAATGGAGGGCCGACCTATGTGCAATTAATGGAGGTTGGCATATATATATATATATATATATATATATATATATATATATATATATATATATCTATGTATGTATGTATGTATGTATATATGTGTGTGTGTATAAAGGTTTCAATTTATTTCGAAAATGGGGTATATTATATATCGTCGAAAAGCTTATTTCGAGGGCTATTTGAATAACTTATTTAGAAGGAGAAATAAGGTGTGTGTAAAGAGATATTTCTGATTTTGCAAAGGGGTTCCAAAAGTGAAGTTTACCTTGTTCTTTTTCAAGAGGATTAATTCTTTCATGAGGTGACAAGGTATGCAATATTGTGATTTATTTTATTTTATGGTATAAGTGGTTTTGGGATTGAAAAGGTTATGCAATGTTTTGATTTATTTTATTTTATGGTACAAGTGGTTTTAGGAGAGATAAGGAAGTTGTGCAATTAAATGCCTTGGTGATGATTATTGAAAAGTGGAGTAATGTTGATTATTTTGTGATCTACTAACCCTTGTGAAGATTGGAATGTTGGCAATTTTGGGTACCTTGGGTACATTGCCTTTGCTCAAGTATAGAAGTTGTCATTGATGTCAAGAAGCTTTTTGAAGGATTTTGTTTTGATGTCAAAGAATTTGTTTTGATGAAGGTTACAGCATGGACAGTGAGTTTCCAAGAAGATCAGAGTAGCCCATTTGCAAAAGATCAAATAAAAAGACAAGTAAGAAAAAGTATGCAGCCGGCTGGAAAAACTATCGTGATTTTGCGACATGTTTGAGGAGAGAGAAAGTACTGGCAAAACTGTCACGATTTCGCGACATGTTTGAGGAGAGAAAAAGTACTGGAAAAACTGTCGCGATTTCGTGACATGCTGGAATAAAGAGAAGAAGCTGGCAAAACTGTCGCGATTTCGCGACATGTTGGCAGAGAAAAAGGCAAGTGGAAAAACTGTTGCGATTTCGTGACATGTTGGCAGAGAAGGAGAGCAAGATGGAAAGTGTCGTGATTTCGCGACATGTCGCATTTTCGTGACTCAAAAAGTGCAGGAAGGCAGAGAAGGAAAAGTGTCGTGATTTCATGACACATTGCCAGGAAGGTTGTACAGATGAAAAAATGTCACGATTTCGCGACATGCTATAGAGGTCGAGGTGAGGACTGTCGTGATTTCGCGACATGCTACAAAACTCGAAATGAGAACTATCATGATTTCGTGACATGCAGCAAAGGGAAGAGTTTGAAATGAGAAGTGTCATGATTTCGCGATAGGCAGTAGAGAAAGCGTATGGAAGCTAAAAGCGTCATGATTTCATGACAGGATGAAGGAACAACTTATGGATGCAGAAAATATCATGATTTCATGACAGGTTGAGATGGCAGCATTCAGTTGGAGATAGTGTCACGATTTCATGACAGAATCAGGAAGCAAGTCTTCAACAGAAGAAGCATCGTAATTTTGCAACGAATTCAAGAAGGAAGAGCTCGAAGGTGAAAGCATCTCAATATCGCGACATATTGTAGTTTCGTGGCAGAAGCTACAGGAGAGTTGCAAAGGCGATGAAGCCGACAAAGTTAAATTTGGGCCGATGAATATTAGGGTTTGCAGCCAACGTAGTTTGAGGATGTGCAGTCGACTAAGATCAAGGTTTTAATCTTGAAAGGTTTAGTATAAAAGGAGGGCTGCTTGGAGTGTTTAGTATCGATTGAAGTGTGTGTTTGAAGAGCGACGTTTGCAGATAGAGTGCAGGGGAGAAGTTCGATCACCAAGAAGTAGTGTGCAAAAATTGATAGCAGGGTACAGAGTGCATTTCGTCAAATCTTCTAAGTGAGAGAGATTGCAAGGAAGCAGAGTGCGCAAAGACGATGCTGCTGTGATTGCACAGAGGTGCAAAGGTCGATGTTCGATCAAGTGCAGCTGTGATTGCGCAATAAGAGCGAAGGACTGTGTTTTGTGTAGAACAGAGAAAGAGGAAGAGGATAGACTTATGCCAGATCGAAGGACTATGTTTGGTGTAGACCAGAGAAAGAGGAAGAGGACATTTGTGCTAAACTGAAGGACTATGTTTAGTGCAAGTTTGAGGACCAGCTTTGAGGTGATAGAGATGAGGACAGAGGTCTCCAGCCAGAGTAGGGAAGACAGGTGTCTTCTATGGATAGAGTTCCATTTTCTAAGGGCAGCGGAGGTAGAGGTCTTCTAGAGGATCACCAGGCAGAGCAGAGCTAGGGGAAGGTATCTCCTTTGGGTTGGTGCCCATAAAAATTGTAATCGGGAAAGGTTTTCCCAGAATTTGAATTGATAAAATTAGTGAAAGATTTTATCCGTGGAGTAGCCCACATTGGGTGAACCACATAAATTGTTGTGTCACTTTGTGGATGGTGTTTTGTGCATTGCTTTGATTATTG
The DNA here is from genome assembly GCA_028583015.1 of Wollemia nobilis. Classification (NCBI taxonomy): domain Eukaryota; kingdom Viridiplantae; phylum Streptophyta; class Pinopsida; order Araucariales; family Araucariaceae; genus Wollemia; species Wollemia nobilis. The sequence goes on from JAQPPZ010015100.1 coordinate 17,267,996, forward strand.
TTGTTGATACTGCTATCTATACACTGCATAATATTGAATTGAAAGTTGATTTGAAGGAAAAAGTTAAAAGTGGTCTTATACTGTTCACCCCCCCTCTCAGTATAATCTTGTGTTCTTCAATTGGTATCAGAGCGGGTTCCTTCTAAAAGTTTAATAGCTTGAAGGAAAAGCTTGCAAAGAACACAATGGACTATTCAAGTGGCAATGCAACACCTATTCTTGATGGATCAGATTTTGGTCTGTGGAGTGCAAGAATGAAAGTTTATCTAATGGCACTTGGTAATGAGGTATGGGAAGTGATTGAAGACGAGTACACTATTCCTGAACATGGTCCTTATACTAAAGAAGACTGGCTCATGCTTCATAGCAATTCAAAAGCCATGAATGCAATCTTGAAAGGCTTACAAAAAGCAGATCTCACCAAAGTTATTCACTGCAAGACAACTAGTGAAATGTAGAAACAGTTGAAAGTGGTTCATACAGGCAATGCAAATGTCAGAAAGGCCAAGTTGAGACATTTTAAAGGTATGTTTGAACATCTCAAAATGAATTATGATGAAAATATTAGTGACTACATGCTTCGTATGGATGAGGTTGTTAACTCCATGAAATATTTAGGTCTTGAGCTTGCTGAAAATGATGTGTGTGATAAGATTTTAAGATCTTGCTATTGAGGAAGCTAAAGATTTAGATAAGTTTAAAAAGGATGAGCTCCATAGTATTCTTGAAGCATTTGAGTTGAGAACTCAAGTGAAGGTTGATGTCAAGAAAGAGGCAGCTTTCAAAGCTACCAAGAAATCCAAAGGTAAACAGATTCAAGAGAGTGATGAGTCTTCTAGTGATGAAGAGGCATATTACAGCAAGAAATGCAAGTTCTCTAGAAAGCACAAAAGCATGAAGAATATAAGATGTTTTAATTGTGGAAATTTTGGTCATTATGCTACTGACTGTACTGTTTCCAAGTATGAAAGTGATGAAGATAAATAGGATTCTAAAAGCAAGGATTCTGAAAAGCACAAGCATCACAGGAAGAACAAATATGAGTACATCAATCACGGAAAGATGCATTCTCACAAGCACAAGAAGAGCTTCTACCTAGACAAATCAAGTAAGTGTTCTAGCAGTGATAGTGAAAGTTCTTCAAGTGATAGTGAAAATGAGATGTTGTTCATATTAGAAAAAGAGGAAGAACCGAAGCATAGATTCATTATCAAGAAATGTTTTAGATGTGGAAATTTTGGTCACCTTGAAGATGATTGCACAAATAATGAATTGGTTACTAGTATGTATGAGGATGCTTCAAAAAACTATAAGGAAGATGCATGTATGGTTTTTGAGAAGGGTAGCACCTCTAGTGATAAAAAATCTGAAAAGGGGTTTGAAGATTCAAAAAGAAATCAAATAAAGGATTCTGAAAGTAAACTTATTAGTGCTCCTAGTGCTTTGGAAAAGGAAAGAAATAAGAATGCTAGATTCAAGGTTAAGTTAGATGAATGTTGTATGGAGAGATATGATCTCTTAGAAAGTCTTGATTTCTCTATGGCTAAGACACAAGAACTCAAGGATGAGTTAGAGTCTAAGATTCTTGAATATAGTATGCTAGAACAGAAAATGGCCTCTTTGAAAGAGGAAACTAAAGAGTACAAGGATAAGTTGTACAGGTTTCAAGAAAGCTCCAAAAAGGTTAAATCACTTATCAAAGGTCAAAGAAAGACAACAGATAAAACAGGTCTTGGTTTTGTTAAACCACACAAAGAATAGGTTGGGGAATCTAGTAAGAGATTTCAAAAAGAAGAGAGTTCTGATGAAGAGAGTATTTCAGAGAAAGATTTCGTGACTGATAGATGCACAAAAATAGAAAACAGAATTCTAAATGCGAAGAATTTTTTGGGACCCAAGAGGTAAAATAGAAGAATATTTCACGGTAGATGTTTTGTATGTCACAGGGTTGGTCACACGGCTTCACAGTGCATGGCTCAAATGAAGATGGTAAACAACAATTTTAGAAGTGTTAGTTTCTTTCAAGGGTATTGTTACTCTTATCAACAGTTTGGGCACAAGGCAATTTATTGCAAGACATAATAGGAATAGATTTGGTCAGAACTGGTGGACTCAAAGAACAGGTATGCCTAAAAGAAATAACTTTGTTACTTGTTATAAGTGCAATAATGCAGGTCACACAGCTAGACAGTGTAGAGCTAAACTTTCGAGGTACAGGAATAGAAACAGTAGTATGAACAGGTCCAAGGATCAAGGCATGGACAAGAACAGGGATGAGAACAAGAACAAAAATAGTGACAAGAACAAAAATATTGACAAAGAGTTCAAGAGAAGGCCCGACAAGGAAATTGTAGACACTGATGATGATGAGTGCCTAATGGGAGTTTTACTCCCACCTTTGTTTTAATCACCTCATCAGAAGGTGGGGGAGGGACTAAGCTAAGAGGCTCATTCTTAGTCCTGAGCCCCAAAGGTGACCCTTTGCCATTGATGACAAAGGGGGAGAGATATGAGTAAGGGGGAGAGCTTCAAGTGAAGAGGAAAGCTTCAAGTCAGGGGGAGCAAAACTTCAAAGGCAGATTCTCAGTTGTTAGCACAGTTGGTTTCAGTTTTGGCTTTTGAGATGTGTTTGAGTAAAGGTTTGCCATCAATGACAAAGGGGGAGATTGTTCGAAATTTTGGGTACCTTGGGTACATTGCCTTTGCTCAAGTATAGAAGTTGTCATTGATGTCAAAAAGCTTTTTGAAGGATTCTGTTTTGATGAAGGTTATAGCATGGACAGTGAGTTTCCAAGAAGATCAGAGTAGCCCATTTGCAAAAGATCAAAGAAAAAGACAAGTAAGAAAAAGTATGCAGTCGACTAGAAAAATTATCGCGATTTCGTGACATGTTTGAGGAGAGAGAAAGTACTGGCAAAACTGTCATGATTTTGCGACAAGTTTGAGGAGAGAGAAAGTACTGGAAAAATTGTTGTGATTTCGTGACATGCTGGAAGAAAGAGAAGAAGCTGGAAAAACTGTCACGATTTCGTGACATGTTGGCAGAGAAAAAGGCAAGTGGAAAAACTGTCATGATTTCGCGACATGTTGGCAGAGAAGGAGAGCAAGATGGAAAGTGTCGTGATTTCACGACATTCGCATTTTTGTGACTCGAAAAGTGTAGGAAGGCAGAGAAGGAAAAGTGTCGTGATTTTGCAACACATTGCCACGAGGTTGTACGAACGAAAAAATGTCACGATTTTGTGACATGCTGCAGAGGTTGAGGTGAGGACTGTCACGATTTCGCGACATGCTGTAAAACTCGAAATGAGAACTATTGCAATTTTGCGACATGTAGCAAAGGGAAGAGTTTGAAATGAGAAGTGTCATGATTTCACGACAGGCAGTAGAGAAAGTGTACAGAAGCTGAAAGCATCACAATTTCGTGACAGGATGAAGGAACAGCTTATGGATGCAAAAAATGTCATGATTTCATGATAGGTTGAGATGGTAGCATTCAGTTGGAGAAAGTTTCACGATTTCATGACAGAATCAGGAAGCAAGTCTTCAACAGAAGAAGCGTCGCGATTTCACGATGAATTCAAGAAGGAAGAGTTCGAAGGCGAAAGCGTCGCGATATTGCGAAATGTTGTAGTTTCGTGGCAGAAGCTACAGGAGAGTTGCAAAGGCAGTGAAGCCGACAAAGTTAAATTTGGGCCGATGAAGATTAGGGTTTGCAGTCGACATAGTTTGAGGATGTGCAGCCGACTAAGATCAAGGTTTTAATCTTGAAAGCATTAGTATAAAAGGAGGGCTACTTGGAGTGTTTAGTATCGATTGAAGTGTGCGTTCGAAGAGCGACATTCACAGATAGAGTGCGGGGGAGAAGTTCGATCGTCGAGAAGCAGAGTGCAAAAATTGATAGCAGGGTATAGAGTGCATTTCGTCAAATATTCTAAGTGAGAGAGATTGCAAGGAAGCAGAGTGCGCGAAGACGATGTTGCTATGATTACGCAGAGGTGCAAAGGTCGATGTTCGATCAAGTACAGCTATGATTGCACAATAAGAGCGAAGGACTGTGTTTTGTGCAAAACAGAGAAAGAGGAAGAGGATAGACTTGTGCCAGATCGAAGGACTATGTTTGGTGCAAACCAGAGAAAGAGGAAGAGGAAATTTGTGCTAAACCAAAGGACTGTGTTTAGTGCAAGTTCGAGGACCAGCTTTGAGGTGATAGAGTTGAGGACAGAGGTCTCTAGCCAGAGCAGGGAAGACAGGTGTCTTATGTGGATAGAGTTCCATTTGCTAAGGGCAGTGGAGGTAGAGATCTTCTAGAGGATCACCAGGAAGAGTAGAGCTAGGGGAAGGTATCTCCTTTGGGTTGGTGCCCATAAACATTGTAATTGAGAAAGGTTTTCCCATAATTTGAGTTGATAAAATTAGTGAAATATTTTATCTGTGGAGTAGCCCACATTGGGTGAACCACGTAAATTGTTGTGTCACTTTGTGGATGGTGTTTTGTGCATTGCTTTGATTACTGTTGTTGATACTGCTATCTATACACTGCATAATATTGAATTGAAAGCTGATTTGAAGGAAAAATTTAAAAGTGGTCTTATACTATTCACCCCCCCTCTCAGTATAAGCTTGTGTTCTTCATGGAAAAATAATTTTGTGATTGTAGTAGATTTACAAGAGGTTTTTTCATCTTCATAAAAGGTATGGGCACATTCTCCTATTGATTTTTTATGGTGGTTGATTTTTGAAATATCATTGGAGGGAAAAGGATTGTTTGTGGTTTCCTTTTTAAAAGTGGTTGGTTGAATGCTTCAAGGTTTTCTGAATTGAGAGTTGTGTTTAAACCTTGTGTTATAAGCATAGTGGTTAAATCCCATTTTTTGTGAAAGAAATTGAGTTAGAAAATAACATGAGTATCATTGTTATGTGAGATTTGTGGTTGAAGATTATTGGAAACATTTGAGTTGGTTGATACATAGTTGGACTAGGGTTGTGTGAGAAAGAGTTGTCACTTGTGATTATTGGTTGAGTTGAGATTAAGGTTAGAATATATTGAGTATCTAACAATTCTCTTTATGGTTCTATAATACTTGAGTTGATTTGAGGTTGATTTGAGTTGCGATTGAGATTAGAACATATTGAGTCTCTAACAGTTCTCTTTTATGAGTTGATTTGAGTTGATTTGAGTTGAGATTGATTTGAGTTGAGTTGAGTTGAGATTGAGATTAGAACATATTGAGTCTCTAACAATTCTCTTTATGCTTCTATGATTTGATTTGATTTGAGTTGAGATTGAGATTAGAACATATTGAGTCTCTAACAATTCTCTTTATGCTTCTATGAGTTGAGTTGAGTTGAGAGCATTGTGGATCATTGTTGTCATTCATTGAAGATTACATTGGCATTCATTGTTGAGTTCATCATTGAGCTTTACCCTGATATATTGGTGGATGAGATTTGAGTGCTACTTGAGCATGATTGGTTGAGAATTTGAGAAGGCCTTTGGGATAGATTTGAGGATAGTTTTGTGGACATAGTCTAGAGCACATTTGGGCAAGTTCTTGGTGAGCTTGCTAGAGCAGAATTGGGCAAGTTATTGGTAAGCTTGCTAGAGAATATTCGGGCAAGTTCTTGGTGAGCTTGCTTGAGAAGATTTGGACAAGTTATGTGTGAGCTTGTTAAGAATATTTGACAAGTTCTGTGTGAGCTTGTTAAGAATATTTGACAAGTTCTGTGTGAGCTTGTTAAGCAGGTTTTGTGTGAGCCTATTGAGCAGGTTCTTAGTGAGCCTATTGATAGAGCTTTGGAGGTGATAGAGTACATAGGATAGAGTCTCAGTGGATAGATATCCAATAACCAACACAGTTGAAGATAGATTTGAGTAAGGAGTATTCAAGTGGAGAGAGGTCCACCAATCAATACAGTAGAGAGACAAAGTCTTCTAGAATATCACATAGCCAAAGTAGAAGGGGAAATATTTCTCTTGTGGAAGATATCTATGAACTTGATATTAGAGGATTAGCATCTCCTTTGGACAGATATCCATAAACATTGTAATTGAGAGCGATTCCCAAAGATATTGATTGAGAAAGTTTTAGTAAAATATTTTCTCCGTGGAGTAGCCCACATTGGGTGAACCACGTAAATTACGGTGTATCTATTGTGTATGTTTTCTGTGCATTGCTTTGATTACTGCTATTGATACTACTATCTTTACACAACATAATATTAAACTGGAAGAAAAAGTAAAAAGTGGTCTTATACTATTCACCCCCCTTTTCAGTATAGGCTTGTGTTCTTCAATTGGTATCAGAGCGGGTTCCTTCGAAAAGGCTAACAACTTGAGGGTAGATTCTACAAAGAACATAAATGGATTCACAAAAATGATTATCTTCAAATAAGGCTCCATTATTTTATGGTAACAATTATGCTTTATGGAGCATGAGAATTAAGAACTACTTGATATCACAAGGATATGAGGTATGACAGATGGTTGAAAAAGAGTATAAGGTTGAAGGTGATCTCGAGGAAGATAAGACTATTGGTTGAGATCAATACAAGAGCAATGAATTGTATTTTGAGTGGGCTACGTGAGACAAATTTTGCAAAGGTCATGGTATGTACTTTAGCTAATGAGATGTGGACCAATTTGAGGAATACTTATGAAGGAGATTCCAAGGTAAAGTTGGCAAAACTACAAACTCATAGAAAAATATTTGAGGAATTGAAAATGGAAGATTCTGAAGATATTACAAAGTTCTTACTTCGAGTTGATGAGATTACTAACACTATGAGAGGCCTAGGTTTTGAGATGAAATAATCATAAGTTACTCAAAATATTTTGAGATCACTTCCCATGAAATATGATGCAAAGGTTTCAACAATAGAAGAAACAATGGATATAAACAAGTTAACAATGGAAGAATTGCAAGGTACTCTCACAACTTATGAGATGAGGGTAAGTAAGCATAAAGCTCCAATAAAAGAGATTGCATTCAAGGCTTCAGAAAAATAGAAAGGAAAAGTTTCATAAATAGATAGAGTTTTATAAAATTATGAGGAAGCTAACTTCATCAAAAGGAATAAGGACTCAAGGAATTTTAGAGATATAAGGAAATTTAGGTGCTACAAGTGTGGTGATCTTTGTCACTATGCATACAAGTTTCCACATGAGGAAATTAGTGATGATGAAAAGCAGGGTCACATAAGAAAAGAAGATGGAAAGCATAAGCATGAAAAATATGACATATTCAAGCAAAACAGGTATGAGAAGAAGAAAATTTTTCGTAAGACAAAGAAATCTTACTACATTGTAGAAGCAAGTGATAGCTCAGATCATAATGATAGAGATAATTCAAATGATGAAAAGGAAGAGCATTTATTCCTAGGAATAGAAGGTGAAAGAGAATAATGTTTTGTGTGTGGTCAAAGAGATCACATATCAAGGTATTGCAATGGTTTCAGTGATAGTGAAGATGAGATGATAGATCAAGGAAACAGGTATGGTTAAAGAAATCTTGAGATTTTGTTTGCTATAGAATATTATAATGATCTTAGTGATAGTGAAGATTAAGAAGGGTTTTTCTAAGGAATAAAAGAAGTAGAAGAAGAACATTCACTCCAAACAGAATTTAAACAAGAGGATAATGTCTCAGTTGATCTAAAGGAAGACTTAAATGTTATCCATGATCAACTACAAGAGGTTAAGGAGAATCTAAAAGAATTGATATGTTCCCTACATGAGAATTTTGATGCATCACATGACTCAAAAGGTCAAGATATTTGTACTAAGAAGGAAACATGTATTTTAGAGGCTATAGAGATAGATGTCACGTTGCTACTTGACACAAATGAAGAGAAAGAAGAGGAAGATTCCAAAGCACCAAAGGTCCCATATTTCAGGTTTGGGTAATCACACTCAAAAGGAAAAGAAGTTCTAAAAGATGAAAGCAAATAAGCACCTAATATTTGTGAGGAAAGTTCCAAAGTTCCTATGGATCCAAATATTCAGTTTGGTTCTTGTTTTGAGATAGGTGAATCAAGATCAAAGGGAAAATAAATTCTTGAATAAAAAGGTAAGGAAGAAACTAAGGAAGATGTTTTAGATGCTACAAAGAAGGTTCAAGAATGCAATGCACAAGTTTAAGATGATCATAAGGATAATGGTAAATAAATATATGAGGAACCAAGGCATGAACATAAGGATTTTCAAGGATATTGTTTTTCTTGTAATGGATTTGAACACAGGGCTATACATTGCAGGATCCATGGATCAAAGAAGTTTGATTTTGCTAGAAGAAACTTCAAAGGAAGAAGGTATGGTTTTTAGGGACATTTCTTCTCATGTAACAGTATTGGTCATAAATATTTTTAGTGCAAAGGAAATGAGCAACATGGTTTTGGTTTTAGAGCTACACAATTCAGAATTCATGGTAATAATGGTCATGAAAAAAAAGCTTCACAATACAGGGTTCAGGAAAGGAATGGATATGAAAATTACTTCAAGAAAGAATTCAAGACATGGGAACCATACAAAGGATACAATATCAAGTTTTTTAATTGCAATAACTTTGGGCATATTGCAATATGGTGTAGGAATCAATTCCAAACAAGTTCAAGGCAAGAAGTTCAAACAGGTTCAAGACAAGAAGATCAAGTAATTCATCAAGAGAAGAATATTAGAAAACATGGAAGGAAGTTGATAGAGGAAAGAATCAATGCAATATGGGAGTAAAGGTACTCCCACCCCAAAATTAATCACCTCAAGAGAGAAGGTGGTGAGGGGGCTATGCTTAAGAGTCATATCTTTTAGTCCCATAGGTGTCCCTTTTGCCATTGATGTCAAAGAGGGAGAGATTTGAGTAAGGGTGAGAGCATTGAGTTAGAGGGAGCAGCCTCCAAATAGAGAATTAAGTTAGGGGAGCAGCCTCCAAAGAGAGTATTTAGTTAGGGGGAGTAGCATCCATAGAGAGTATTGAGTCAGGAGGAGCGGCTTTGATTCTAAAATATGGTTTTTGCAGTGATTGTGGTGTTTGCATTAGAGGTGTTGCCATAAATGACAAAGGGGGATATTTTTGGACATTTGAGGTAATTTGAGGCATTTTATATTTTCATTTATGTCACATGGATCATATTTGGTTTTGGTGGCCAAAATATTTCATAAAACCAAATGTGGATATTTACAAGGTTTTTATGAAAACCAAGGTAGGCAAAATAAAAGGTTTTATTTAAAACCATGGTGGGCTTATGTGGAAAGAGCTTTTCTTAAAATCTAAGGTGGAATTTTATTTCAACGAAAAATGACCTTCGGTGATGAAGATATTAAATTTTAAAGTTTAATTTTAAATTAATGGAGGGCCGACCTATGTGCAATTAATGGAGGTTGGCATATTAAATTAAAGTTGATTTTAGTTGAGTTGAATTGAGATTGAAATTAGAATATATTGAGTCTCTAAAAATTCTCTTTATGCTTCTATGAGTTGAGTTTAGTTGAGAGCATTGTGGATAATTGTTGTCATTCATTAAAGAGTACATTTCCATTCATTGTTGAGTTCATCATTGAGATTTTCCTTGATAGATTTGTGGATGAGATTTGAGTGCTACTTGAGCATGATTGGTTGAGCCTTTGATAAGGCTTTTGGTATAGATTTGAGGATAGTTTTGTGGATAGATTTATGGATAGATTCTAGAGCATATTTTGGCAAGTTCTTGGTGAGCTTGCTAGAGTAGAATTGGGCAAGTTCTTGGTGAGCTTGCTAGAACATATTTGGGCAAGTTCTTGGTGAGCTTTCTTGAGCATATTTGGACAAGTTTTGTGTGAGCTTGTTAATCATATTTGACAAGTTTTATGTGAGATTTTTAAGCAGGTTCTATGTGAGCCTATTGAGCAGGTTCTTAGTGAGCCTATTGATAGAGCTTTGGATGTGACAAAGTGCAAAGGATAGAGTCTCAGTGGATAGATATATAGAAGCCAACACAATTGAAGAGAGATCTGAGTGAGGAGTCTTCAAGTTGAGAGAGGTCCACCAGTCAGTGCAGTAGAGATACAAAGTCTTCTAGAAGATCACATAGCCAGAGCAGAAGGAAAAAGAGTTCTCTTGTAGAAGAGATCCATGAACTTGAGATTAGGGGATTAGCATCTCCTTTGGATAGATATCCATAAACATTGTAATTGGGAGTGATTCCCAAAGATATTGATTGAGAAAGTTTTAGTAAAATATTTTCTCTATGGAGTAGCCCACATTGGATGAACCACGTAAATTGTGGTGTCTCTATTGTGTATGGTTTTTGTGCATTGCTTTGATAACTGCTATTGATACTACTATCTTTACACAACATAATATTGAATTGGAAGAAAAATTAAAAAGTGGCCTTATATTGTTCACCCCCAATCTTAGTATAAGCTTGTGTTCTTCACTTTATCCTCTTTTCTTCTTATCTGATCCTTCTAATTCCTCTGACTATTCCTTTTCATGTTCATGTTCCTATCCATGTCCATATTCTTGTTTTTGTTCCTGTTCCTGTTCCTGTTCTTGTTCATATCCATGTTCCTGTTCCTATTCCTTTTCATGTTCATATTCATGTTGATGTTCCTATTTCTATTCATATTCATATCCCTTTTCCTATTCTTGTTCATACTTGATTTTGTGAATGTTTACTCTACACCATTTTGATGTATGTCCATCATTATTGCACTTATAACACTTAATGTTATTATTCCTTGGAAGTGCAAATGTCTTAGGACTTATCCTAGTAAAGCCATATCCTCTTCTTTCATGAACCCTACAATTCATTGCCTTGTGACCAAACTGATTACATGAGTAGCAATACCCATTGAAAAATTGTATGTTCCCATATACATATCTTTCATATATCATGCATTGTGAAGCCATGTGTCCAAACCTATGATATGAAAAACATATTCCATTGAAGTTTCCTTGTCTTGACCTCATTGGTCTTTTAGTCTCTCTTGACCTATTTTGATTGTTGTTCCATATATTTCTTCTTTGTGCATTGTTCTTGTCCTTGTTGAACTTTATGTTGTCCAACTCATCCTCAAATGTCTCACTTTCTCTTACACTGCCTTCTTCTAAAGTGTCTTCATCTGAAGTTTCTTCTCCTTCAAAACTTGAGGTTGACTTTCCTTCCCATTTCTTTTGTTCCTATTCAAATCCAAGACCTATTTTGCTTGATGTAGGCTTTTGTATCTTGATGAACTTATCTAAGTTCTTTGAGCTATTTTTGAACCCTTGTAGCTTGAATTTGGATTTTTCTAAATATTCCCTTATTAGGGCTACTTCTTGTACTAACATTTCATATTCTAAGATCTTTACTTCTAGCTTATCCTTGAACTTCTTTATCTTAGCCTTTGATGTGTCTAGATCCTCTATAAGCATTCTTATCTCTTCATCACATTATTGAAACTAAAACTCAAGTTTATATTTTTGATTTCTTACCTTCTTTACTGTTTCAAGAGCATAAATAAGTTCTCCCTTGAAATCATATACTTCTTTATCCGATTCTTCCTCTATTTCTTCATTTTATTTTGACTTGTCTTCTATAGGATCACTTTCTCCTTCTGATACCCTTAGAATATTTTCATATGGTTCTTCAAGTGCATCCTCATATTCATCATCACTAAAACTATAACCATTCCTTGTACAACTATCTTCAAGATGTCCAAAGTTACCACATCTAAAATACTTGATAATTATTGGTGCCCTTTTATGGACTTCCTTTTATTCAATCATAAATAGGACTTCATCTCTATCATTATCTGAAAAACTATCATCACTTTCACTTGAGTACTTACTTGCCTTATCTGCATAGTAGCTCCTCTTTTGCCTTTGAAAAAACTTCTTTCCTTGTCTACTTTGTCCATCCTTGATTTTCTTTTTGTGCCTGTTTCCAATTCCCTATTTTTGTGATCTTGTTTTTCTTCATCATTGTTATTCTTAGATTCTTGACAATTAGTTGCATAATGACCATACTTTCCACAATTGAAATATTTAATATATTTTGTATCCTTAAATCTTCTTGAATATTTATTCCTTCTGCCATAATTTACTTCTTCATCACTGGATGACTCATTGCTTGATTTTGACTTCTTACCCTTTGTCTTCTTGATTTATTTGAATTATGCTTCCTTCTAGGTATTAGGTTCTTTTGTTCTTATCTCAAAATTTGTAAGAATACCAAGCAACATATCTCTTTTCAAAGTATCACCATCCTTTGATTCTTCTATAGCAAAAATATTTTCACTAAATATTTTGGGAAGAGATCTTAAGATCTTATCACAAACATCTTATTCATCAACCTTATGCCCAAGTCCTTGCATAGCATTAACAACCTCATCGATTCGAAGCAGATAACTACTAATGTTTTCCTCATCTTTCATTCTTAATTATTCAAATTGTCCTTTGAGGTTTCGTATCTTTGCTTTCTTGACACCTTTATCTCCTTCGTATATACTTTGCAACTTATCCCACGTTCCTTTTGCATATTGACAGTGCATAACTTTTATGGACTCTATTCTATGTAAACCTCTCAAAATTGCATTCATTGCTTTTGAATTGTAATGCTATATAATATTACCTTCCTTATATGTAGGTGGATCAACTGGTGGTATGTATCCATTTTCAACTACTTCCTAAACTTCATTTCCAAGTGCCTTCAAATAAATCTTCATTCTCATACTCTAATATATAATCACTTCCATAAAATACTGGTGTTGTATTATCTTATGATCCATTCTTAGAATCCATTGTGTTCTTGTAAGATTTACCTTCAAGCTGTTAAACTCTTCTGAAGGAACCCATTCTGATACCAATTGAAGAACATAAGCTTATACTAAGATGGGGGATGAACAGTATAAGATCATTTTTTACTTTTTCTTTCCCAATCAATATTATGTAATGTAAAGATAGCAATATCAATAGAAGTAATCAAATAAATGCACAAATCACCAAACACAATTGAGACACCAAAATTTACGTGGTTCACCCAATGTGGGCTACTCCACAGAGAAAATATTGCACTAAAATTTTCTCAATAAATCTCTTGGGAATTTTTTCCCTATTACAATGCTTATGGACCTATATCCAAAGGATAAACCAATATCCTAATCAATTTTATGGATCTCTATCCATAGGATACACCAATATCATAACTCTGCTCTGGCTGGTGATCCTCTAGAAGACCTCTGCCTCCACTACCATTAGAAAATGGAATTCTATCCATAGAAGACACCTATCCTCCCTGCTCTAGCTAGAGATATTTGTCCTCAACTCTGTCACCTTCAAAGCTCTGTCTCAATTATGCACTAAACATAGTCCTTCGATCTAGCACAAACCTATCCTAAAATCTACACCAAACTCTATCCTCGAATCTATACTAAACATAGTCCTTCGATCTAGCACAAATATCTATCCTCAAGCCTTAACTCAAAGCTTGACTCAATCACAAATAAAATATGTTGGATCTACCCCAAACCTTAACTCAAGGTTTGAACAAATCAATCAATCAACTCTACTCTCAAGTCTTCTCAAAGACTTATCTCAAATCTGACTTGCAAGCTTTCACAAAATCTCACACCAATATATCCTCAACTAGAACTTATCTAATATGCTCAATAAGTCCTCACAGGAACTTATCCAAATCTACTCTCAATTTGTATTGTAAGCTTCCAAAAAATCTTACCCAAATCTATCCACAAGTATTCTCAAAGACTTACCTCAAATCTGCTCAACAAGTCCACACTAGAACTTTTCCAATATCATAGAAACATAAAGAGAATTGTTAGAGACTCAATATGCTCTATACTCATCACAATACTCAATCACTTTCAATCATGCTTTAGAAACATATAGAGAATTGTTAGAGACTGAATATGCTTCACATTCAACTCAATACTCAATCACTTCCAATCACTCTTTAGAAACATACAGAGAATTGTTAGAGACTCAATATGCTTCACAATCACCTCAATGCTCAATCACTTTCTCAAATAAATTCATAATATATAATAGTTTGTTTTATGGAACTTGAACAATCACTTCACACATCTACTTGACAAGGCTCAACCAACTCGGTTCAACCAACACTCAATGAAACAATCCTTTCTTACAAACATTAGTCCAAGTATATAACATTCACTCAAAATATTTTCCAACAATGCTCAACAACCAATCTCACATAACAATGATATTCATGTAATTTTCAAATCCTATTTCAAGTTCTTCACTCAACAACTCACTTCAACAACAATGCTTATAAAACAATCTTCACATAACAATGATACTCATGTTATTTTCAAACCCTAGTTCAAGTTCTTCACACAACCAATGGCTTCAACAACAATGCTTATAAAACAAGGTTTTATCAACAACTCTTTATTCCAGAAAACCTTGAAGCATTAACTCAACACACTCAATAAGGAAACACTAATCAAGTCCTTTTCACTCCAAACTTATTTTCAAAAAAAACAAATAATCAACTTAATTATGGAATAATATGCTCATACCTTTTTCTTGATGATGAAGGAACCTCTAAAATCTGCCACAACCACAAACACCTCTTTGCCTAGCTCAAGAAGTTAAAAAACTCTCACAAAGATACAATACAAATATCAAACCACACATACACCTTATCACTCCATATTTAAGAAAATATTCATCAACATATACAAAAATAATTGACCAAATACACCTTATAATCTCCCAATTAAAATAATATTCAATACCAAGAATAATATCAATGCAATCTCCTTTTCAAAATAACTCAATGTAAGAAGTCCCCTTTAACACTTTAAATTTCCAATAAACCAATGTGACACAAATACTTTATTCAAAAATAAAGCTAACTCCTTATTCCTCCAATTTACCAAAAATAATGATCAATTAAAAACCTTTTTAAACAACCCTTTTAACTCCCTAAGACCTCATGTCAAACCTTAGGCAACATAAAAATTATATTCAAAATTTATTACCTTTGCCTTGGTGGGACTCGAAATCACGACGCAACCTCAACCAGTGCCCTAGCCGTGGCTCCAACCACCGCATGAGCTAGGTGCTCGCTTGGGGAGTAAATAGTACCACGTGCTCTATAGTGCTCCCTTATCCACCTATGCAAAAAAAATGTGTGTCGCTTCCTTGATGCTTTCGACACAAACACAACCGACAAAATGTTGTTGCCACCACAATTCGATCATAGGTCACTCCACCCCAAGGTACTCTAGCCTCTGTCCACTTGCCACTAAGCCACGCTTCTCAGTTGGCTCTTAAATTTTGGCACTCGTCGATTTATCCTTATTCTTTGGAGCTTAAAAAAATGTTCTTAGCTCTTTCTTCACACGAGTTCACAACACACATGATTGCACACTTTTTCATTCGAGCAAAAGGATGCTTTTCTATCGATTTCCTCATTCAAACATAAATTTCGGTGCTTCGATTATTCTTCAAACTTAAACGTTGGAACTTCAATTTTTAACTCATTAATTTATAAATTATTTAGAATTTAAATTTTATAAAATAATTTTTTAAATCCCTTTGGCTTTATTAAATCCTTCTCTCATTTTACAACTTTGTATAAATAATATTTATTTATAAAATTTAAATTCAATTTGAATTTAAATATTTTATAAAATAAATATTAAAACCTCCTTTAGCTTTTCAATAAGCTTCCTTGGGTTTTTATGAAAAACCTTTTATTTTTGTTCACCCATGGTTTTAATAAAAACCATTCTAACTTATGCTTCCACATAATATTAAAAAATATTATGAAGCTATTTTTTCTTTAACCTTTGCATTGTTCCTCTTGACCCTTTTATATTAGCGGTAGCTTATTCCTTGACATCAATGACAACTTTGACTCTAAATGTCTAATAGATTATATTTCCTATTTGACATTCTACATGGGTTGCAAACATAGTTCTTGTTAGAAAGAAAACTAGAGAGGTTAGGTTATGCATTGATTTCAGGAACCTCAATAAATCTTTGTAAAAAGATAACTATCCCTTCTTTCTTCTATTGATAACATTTTACAAATGGTTAATGGATCTGAAATGATGTCTTTTCTTGATGAATATTTTGGATATAATCAAATTCTTATTGACCCACGTGATAGAATGAAGACTGCATTTACTACTAAATGGGGAAAATTTTCTTATAAGAGAATACCTTTTGGTTTTCTTAATGCAAGTGCTATATTTTAGCATGCCATGGACAATGCTTTTAGAGATCTCATTGATAAATACATAGTCATTTATGTAGATGATATCCCTATTTTCTCAAAGAAATGAGAAGATCATATTAATGATTTGAGAAAAGTTCTTCAAAGGTGTAGAGAACATGGAATTTCACTAAATCCTAAAAAGTGCATCTTTGGAGTAATTGAGGTAAAATTGTTGGGACATGTAATATCAAAAGATGGCATTTCTATAGACCCTGCGATGATAGAGGTAATTCAAAAGATTAATTTTTTGGGTAGTAAGAAAGAGCTTAAATCATTCTTTGGGAAAATTAATTTTATAAGGAAATTTATTTTTGGATTTGCTGAAATTGCTAAACCATTGAATGTTGGACATGCGAGACTAGGACTGATTTTTAGAGTGTTAAAGATGTCATTTCTAATGCACCTATTTTTGTAAGTCTTGATTACAAGAAACCATTCTTCATCTATACTTTTGCATCTAATCTTTCATTTGCTAGCATGCTAACTTAGAAAAGTGAAGGTAATTTTGAAAACCCTATAGCTTTTATGAGTTCACCTTTGAAATATGCACAGTTAAGATATACTATTTTGGATAAACAAGTGTCTACCTTATTTAAAATTATAAAAAATATTAGGCATTACATTTTACATAGTAGATTTTTTGCCATTGTACCTGATACTACTGTAAAAACCATGTTGATTTAGAATGAACTAGGCAAAAAATGAGGAAAGTGGATATCTACCTTACAGGAGTTTGATTTTGAGATTCATCCAATGAAGCTAGTTCAAGGACAAGGCTTGAAAAAAATACTTTCGAAGATTAACCCTCAGATTTCTTGTCAACAATATAATGTAGAGGATGTCATGCAAGATGAATGGTATATTGATATTGTTTATTTCCTTTTTAATGGTAAGTGTCCTTCACATTTTAATCCTATGCAAAGAAGAGATTTTTGTTTAAAGTTTTTGACCTTTATGATTAACGTGGATGTGTTGTACAGAAAAAACCACGAATGAATTTTTCTTCATTGCTTGAGTAAGGAATAATCCACTCACATCTTACATGAGTTTCATGGTAAGTATGGGATGGCGCATGGTTTTGCAAATGCCATAGCACACCAGATATTGATATCTGGTTACTATTGGCCACACATCTTTAAAGATACCCATTCCCATGTACGTTCTTGCCATACTTGTTAGCTTGTATCTAATAGGGAGAGACATGCACCTATGCCATTACAACCGGTAGTTGAGATGAGACCTTTTTCTCAATGGGACCTAGATTTTGTAGGGGTTATAAACCCTAATTATTTAGCTTCCCATAAGTTCATTCTCACCACATCTAATTATTGTACTAGATGTATGGAAGCTATCCCCACCAAAAATTGTACTATTGAGGTTGTTATTCAATTTTTGGAAGAACACATTGTGACTAGGTTTGGAATGCCACATTCAATTGTTGGCGATAATGAAACTGCTTTTATTTCACTCTATTTTGCATAATGGACATATGATAACAAGGTGAACATCAAACATTCTTCTAATTATTATCCACAAGGTAATAGCTTAGCTAAATCATCTAATAAAACTTGTCAATTATTAAGAAATTGCTTAAACATAATCCTTGGGATTGGCATAATAAATTGAAATTTGCATTGTGGGTGAATAGAATAAGAATTAAAAAAGCCATAGGAACATCACCGTATCATTTGATGTATGGTCAATATCCAATTTTTCTTGCTAATCTTAAATTGTAAACTTTACAATTAATAAAAGAATATCTCAAAACAGATGATAAAATTGAAGCTCTTCTCACTCACCTCATGCATTTAGATGAAAATAAGAGGATACCTTGCTTCATTTTAGCAAACATCAGGATATTGTTAAAATACGGTTTGATAAACAGGATAAAATTAAAGATTTTAGGATTTCTAATTTGGTTTTGCTTTGGGATAAAGCACATGAGAAAAAGGGTGAGCATGATAAATTTGACTATCTTTGGCTTGGTCCTTATTAGATTTCTAAAATTCTTGGTGAAAACACTTTTCAACTGAAAACGTTGAGTGGGGATGATATTCATTTGCCTATTAATGGGTAATTTCTCAAGCACTAATTTCACCCATGAAGTAGTCAAGTTCTTGTATCATTTGTACCATGCTTGTATATTATTGTATATAGCTTTTGGGTTTTCATACTTTTGTTTTTTAGCTTTTTCTTTGTGTGGTACTTTTGTAAATAATTTCTTGTTTTGTAAGATTTTGCTATTTGGTTTTTTAGTTCATTTTAGGTTAGGTTTTGGTTTATGCGTTTTGAGTTTTATTTCCTTTGACATGTAGGATGGATTGCTTAATCTGGAATTGGATAAAATTAAGGAAAATAAAATGAAATATTGTAGTAATCATTGGACTAAGATAGTGGATTTTGGGGACAATGAAATATTTTTCTGAAGCTCCACATATATCTCACTATATTAAAGGGCATTCTTTAAAATATTGAAGGATGAAGTCATTTCAGTTTGCAAATTAAGGCAAAAATCTAACACACTCCATATTTAGCCTTAAGTGGTCTCTAATCCAGGTGGCATGTGAATTTTGTAAAGCAATACAATGCTTAATTAAAAAAATGAGAGAGAAAAGAAGGAAAGAAAAGCTAAATCAATCAAAAAATTTAGGTTATCTCCACCGAGGCTATAGATGTCTGATTGGCAGTGAAGCAATGTCTATATAAAATAAAAGAAAAGAGGTAAATGCAAAATTAAACTAATGTCTATGTGATTCATATAATCTCTACCGAGGCTATAGACACCTGGCTGATAGTAGAGCAAGGTCTAGAAGAGATCAAGGTCATCTCCACTAGGGCTATAGACACCTAGCTGGTAGTGGAGCAATGCAAAGGCACATTCTAATCAGTGAAATTCTATAGCCTAAATGCAAAATAAATGAAGGAATCTAAATGGTTTCAAAAATGTAAAATGAATCACAATTCACACACTGAGCAGAGGCAAATGGTTCATCTATTTTCATTTGAATTTATTTACCCCACTTTCTTTGGATATTTCTAAATGGTGTTTATTTCTCTAATATTTAGTTTTCTTGGTTTTAGATCAGGTTTTTCATTTGAAATGTTCAGGAGGATTTCCTAAAAAAGTTACCATTTGTTGTGACTGTCGCATAACATGCCCCAAATTTGGGGACCCACCTTAAATTTTGAGGTTTTTGGGAATTTTGGTTTTCTTTGAGTGATAATTTTGATAGGTCCCTATCCATGAGTTTGTAGTGTGGATTCCAAGGTTGGGATGTTGGTTAAATGTTTACTTTTAATTTGCCTAGTAATGGTTAGGTTTAATAGGCTTAATTTTTGTTTCTTTTTAATATTGGTTTGGTTTATAATGTTGTTTATTAATTTTAATGGTTTTGAATTAAGTTGATTCAAAAATTTTAAATTAATTTAATCAATTTTAAATAAATCAAGAAAATAAAATAAAAAAACAAGGCAATATATATAATAATAATAAATAAATAAAACAAAATATATTCCCTTTATTTGAGACCCATTTTATTGATATATATAGAGTCGTTTTAAGCTCTATTTTTATTTTTTTATTACCATTTGTATATATGTTTATATTACATAGATTAATGTTGGGTGTGTTGACCAATGACCAGGTTTATCCAAAAGTATAGTGACAAAAAGGATGTTGACTGGAGAGCATGGACGCATGGACATGGATTATCATGGAGACATGAACTTATGCGATGGACTGTCGAAGGTCAATGCTAGTAATGATGCAGACAACCTGATGGAAGAGGTGGTGGTGACTCAATGGACTATGCAAGAACGATGATCTAAACCTAGATGTAGACCTAGAACTAGACCACAGAAGACTGAACGAGACCTTAACGTGGATCGATGCCTAACATAGATGACATGGATGGGGAACAACAATGACCTAAGATGCATGGGGGGTTCACGTAAAACAAAATAGGGGACGGGCCACCATAAGGTGGTCATTTATTGGTATGAGTGTTCCTTGTTTTATACATCTATACTGTGCACTGTATTCCCAATGTGGGGCAAAATAGAGAGCAATGAATATATTTTAGGAAGGTATAGGATAGCATCTACAATTTTTGGTTTGTAGTGAAGTCAGTATCATTGTTTATATCTTACATAATTGCATAAAATTGATTGAACATCAGAGTGAATGGATAATTTTTTGATGACATAAATGAGACAATGGAGGAGTGCTCGTTAATCCAGGCCTTTGTTGATGAGGGAGCTAAGGTTGCAATGTTAATGCATATGTTAGGTGGAAGGTAATAATGGTTGTAGTATTCTTAGATTGGTATTGTGAAACACTCTCAAGTAGATATCAACTAGAATGTGGATATGATTGTTGCACGACAAAGAGAGCAAGAGTATTTTTTGTAAATAGTCTAGAATATGAGCATTTAGCACATAGAATGGGATCATCACATCAAGGAAAGATGCTTTTAAAGCATCTTGGAATGACGTTAGGGGACAATAGTATACCACTTTGGATATATTTTGGGTCTTTGATCAGAATATCCAGAGAGCACCTTGATGGAGTGCATCCAAGTGGAGACATAATTTACAATGTCTCTAATAATCAACTACTTGTTGCTCTTAAAAGGTTGTCATTTGAGAAGAATATTTCCATGGAAAATATGAGGAAGTGCATTACATAAGGTTGATGGTTATCAATATCATTTTATAGCCCCTTAATAAGGATACAAACATCTAATTGAAACTTCCTCATGCTCCATCATAGGACTTGTTGAGTTTGTCATTGATGTGGTGCATAAGGTGCTCAAAGAGCGTGTTCAAAAGATAGTAAATGATACAAGGACTCTTATTTATGTAGAATTGGAAGCAATGTATTGTCATAATTTGTGGTTATATAGAGGAATGTTATTCCAAAGGTTGTTGTTCAATTTCAAGTGCGAGAGGCCAAGATGTCATCGCTCAACCATTTATTCATAGAACTTTGTAAAAGGAACCTAAGTAGTTGTCGATAATGTTATATGAAGATCTAGTGGAAATTTTGATGTATCCTACTTACGATCGAGGAGAGAATCTTTGAGGTGAAGGTCACTACAGGAGACATGCACCATAGTGGTGAAGATTTTGATAATGAAATGGGAAATCATTTTGGACATCGATGTTTATGACCTAAAGAAATATAGAAAGGAGTTCACGAATCTTCATGGGTGGATCCAAATGCTTTTTTTAGCAATAATTCTAGTGATATTAATGGTATAATGCATTGATTCGAGTGTCATAAACATAATTATTAAATATGGTGTCATGGGGAATGCCTCATGTGTGTTCAAATACAGTGTTAAGTCCTTTCTCACAGGCTATACACACATGCTATCTATGGTATATTTCCATAATATGATGCAACGAAGGGCAAAGCAGGGTTACTTAAACATATATATTACAAAGCATGGAGAATGAAGAAAGGTAGAAGACATAGTGGATACATATGAAAAATTAAGAAGGCATCCATGAGGAGAGCGTTACGAAAACCAAAGTTGGAAAGGCAAATGAAAAGTTGGAAGTGAAGACCAAAATAAGAGGGAAACAAAGAGTTTCTTTTATTGTTGGAAAGTTTTAAAAAGCCATGCAAGCAAAGGAGATGAGACTGGAATTTTTTAAAATAGGGAAGCGTGAAGAGGATTGGAAGGTCTTCAAGCTATTGCAAACTAGTTTTTTCCACATTGTATGCAGTAAAAGAAGGTTTTGAATATAAATTTTTAATTGCACATCTTTCTCATGCATGTATTGAAGTTATTTAATGGTGTTTTATGCATGGATATGGTAGCATCATTTAATTTTTTTAATGCATGCTTTTATTCCTTAGACTCTTGCACTTAAATGATTTATATTGTGTGGATGCAAGTCTAATTTAATTTTGTTTTAAAATTCATAATCTTCCTTTTTCTACAAAATAGGAGAAATTAATTTATAATAGCTCTCTTTGATCCTTTTTTTGCACTTTGTTTCATATTATTTCAGATTTTTTATTTTTTATTTTCTTCTAACCCTAGATTTTGTCATTTATTTTTATTTTATTTTCTTTAAGTTCCATCAAGCACTCAAAACCCTAAAATATTATATCATTTTGCATGAAAAAATCAATAATTAGGGTTTTGAAGTAATTAGCGCATCCAAATAATTTTTCTTCTTGAGGGTAACTTATTAAATTATTTGGACACATTTAATTAAGGCATTTTATTTTTTTTTTAAGTTCCAAAAAAGATTCTTGCACTCCGCAGGTTTTATTATTTAAAAAAAATTGTTTAACAAAGCAAGATATTTTTTTTTAACAAAGCAAGATAAAATATGTTTCACAAAGCAAGATAAAATGAATTAAATCACCATTCTAGATTCACATTTCTTAGATTTAGTCATTTTATTTCATTCTCAAACAAAGTTTAACTAAAGAAAATAAAACTTGTTAACAAAGAAAGATAAAATCCATTCACAAAGCAAGATAAAATGAATTAAATCACCATTCAGGATTCACATTTCAAAGTTAGATTTTAGTCTTTTCTTTTATGCTCAAAGCAAATCTTAACAAAGGAAGATAAAATTTGTTAAAATATACTTATCAAAAGAAGATAAAATCTACTTAAAACACTTCAAGATAAAATGAACTAAATTACCATTCTAGGAGGGTCATAGAGGACCAATAATGTTACATTTTATTTCTTTTTCAAATTTCATGAACAATAAAGAGCATAGCAAATCAAAGTAATACCAAAACACATGCCCTTTGTTAACAGTTACTTGCACCTCTAAGGTATTTAAGCATATACTTGACATATTTTCACAAGCATTCAAGCACACATAAAGTAAATAAAAACCTTGGAGAAATTCTAAATTTCTTTGCAAGAGGGTTTTCTAACAAAAACCTAGTTGTGATGGTGGTTTTGCAATTGGAAAAATTATCACTCAATAGAATTGGTGCTAGAAGGAGGGCCTGAATTGGTCATTTTATTTTAAATGCTAAATTGTTCATTGTTACTTGAAAGGCTATTTTGAAGATATTGGTTTGGACTAACAAGGTTTTGTTGATAGGTGATTATATTCATTGATTGGAAATTTTTTTAATTGATGATGCACTGATGCTAACCTTTTTACAAATTGAGAATATTTCTTATTGTTATGGTTTAATTGATGCATTGTTTTTTTTTTTTTTGGTTTTTGAATTTACATGGTGGAATCGATAGCCACCACGAATCCGGGCAGGCTATCCAGCTTTTATGGCCGCCATAGTATTCTGCATTGTCCGCCCTAGAAGCCGCCACACAGATCTTTGTGCAATCCGCCCCTATAACCACCATGCCACAATCATTTTAAACCTTTTACGCCGCTAAAATAACTAGGAAAGGGACAAGCATTCAGTACGGTGAGGCCCGAGATTTGAACCTTGGACCTCTGCCCCCCTTATGGGGTTTGGATGAACCAATTGGTCTACACCTCGGACCTTTAATTGATGCATTGTTAACAAACACTTATTGTCATTGTTAAGCTAGAACCTAAGGGTATCATTATTAGATCTAAGGTTGTAGAATATACCATTTTCCAAAGCCTATCTCCTACTCAGAGATACAGAAGATCCAAGGTGAAGTAATTATTATTCCACCTAGTGGGGTTTCAGTTGAACTACCTATTGTTTCCATTCTTCCCATTGTTACTTTAGCCACACCACAACCAAATCCAATGGTTTCAAATACTGATTGGTATGGGGTGCATATAAATCCTTTGAACATTTCTAGAGTTGCCCATGACCTATCTAATAACACAAAGAAAGTTCTACCCAAATACAAACATGATGGCATAAGACTAGCAGAGGAACACATTAGGGCCTATAAGGACACCTTAATTAGATATCAACCAGAATATGGATATGATTGTTGCACGACAAAGACAATGGGAGTATTTTTGACAAATAGTCCATAATATGAGCATTTAGCACATAGAATGAGATCAACACATTTGGGAAAGATGCTTTCAAAGCATCTTGAAATGATGCTAAGGGACAACGGTATGCTATTTTTGGGGATATGTCGTATCTTTGAGCAGAATATCCAGAGAGCACCTTGATGGAGTGCGTCCAAGTGGAGACATAATTTACAATGTCTCTAATAATCAACTGTCTACTGCTCTTAAAAGGTTGTCATTTGAAAAGTAACTTTTCATGGAAAATGTGAGGAAGCGCATTACAAAAGGGTGATGGTTATCAATATCATTTGATAACCTTTGTACAAGGATACAAATATCTAATTAAAACTTCCTCACGCTCCATCACAGGACTTGTTGAGGCTGTTGTTGATGCGGTGGATCAAGTACTCAAAGAACGTGTTCAAAAATAATAAATGATACAAGGACCCCTATTTACATATAGTTGGAAGCAATGTATTGTCATAATTTGTGGTTATGTATACGAATGCTATTCCAAAGGTTGTTTTTCATTTTCAAGTGCGAGAGGCCAAGATGTCATCACTCAATTATTTATTCACATAACTTGGTAAAAGGAGCCTAAGAAATTGTTGATAATATTAAATGAAGATCTGATGGAACATTCAATGTATCCCTGGTTACGATCAAGGAGAGAATCTTTGAGGTGAAGGTCACTGCAGGAGACACGCACCATGATGGTGAATATTTTGATAATAAAATGGAAAATCATTTTGGACAATGATGTTTATGACCTGAAGAAATTTGAAAGGAGTTCACGAATCTTCATGGGTGGATCCAAACTTTTTTTTAGCAATAATGTCAATGATATTAATGGGGTAATGCATTGAGTCTAGTGTCATAAACTTAACGATTAAATATTATGGGGCATGCCTCATGTGTGTTCAGAGACAGTTTTAAGTCCTTTACTATAGGCTATACGCACATGTCATGTATGGTATATTTCCATAATATGATGCAACGAAGGGAAAAGTGGGGTTACCTAAACATATCCATTACAAAGTATGGAGAATGAAGAAAGGTAGAAGATGTGATGGATACACATGGAAAATTAAGAAGGCATCCGTGAGGAGAGTGTTACGAAAACCAAAGTTTGAAAGGCAAACGAAAAGTTGGAAGCGAAGACTAAAAGAAGAGGGAAATGAAAATTTTATTTTATTGTTGGAAAGTTTTAAAAATCCATGCAAGCAAAGGAGATGAGGCTGGAATTTTTTTGAATCAAGGAAGCATGAAGAGGATTGGAATATCTTCAAGCTATTGCAAACTGGTTTTTCCACATTGTATGCAGCAAAAGAAGGTTCTAAATATAAATTTTTCATTGCACATCTTTCTCATGCATGTATTGAAGTTATTTAATGGTGTTTTATGCATGGAGTTTGTAGCATCATTTAATTTTTTTTTATGCATGTTTTTATTCCTTAGACTTTTGTACTTAACCAGATTTAGATTGTGTGGATGGAGGTCTAATATGGTTTTGTTTTTAATATTCATAATCTTCCTTTTTCTATAGAATAGGATAAATTAATTTACAATCTCTCTTTAATCGTTTTCTGCACTGTTTCATATTATTTTAGTTTTTTTTTTTTTTTTTTTTCTAACCCTAAATTTTGTCATTTATTTTCATTTTATTTTCTTTAATTTCCATAAAGCACTCAAAGCCCTAAAATATTATATCATTTTGCACAAAAAAAATCAATAATGGGGGTTTTGAAGTAATTAGAGCATCCAAATAATTTTGCTTCTTAAGGCTAACTTGTTAAATTATTTGGACACATTTAATTAAGGCATTTTTTTAAGGTTATAAAATAGATTCTTGTACTCCACAAGCTTTATTATTTAAAAAAAAGTGTTTAACAAAGCAAAATAAAAAAAAATTAACAAAGCAATATAAAATGAATTAAATCAACCATTCCAAATTCACATTTCTTATATTTAGTTATTTTATTTCATTCTCAAACAAAGCTTAACAAAAGAAGATAAAACTTGTTAACAAAGCAAGATAAAATATGTTCAAAAAGCAAGATAAAATGAATTAAATCACCGTTCTGGATTCACATTTCAAAGTTAGATTTTAGTCTTTTCTTTTATGCTCAAAGCAAAGTTTAACAAAGGAAGATAAAATTTGTTAAAATCTGCTTAACAAAAGAAGATAAAATCTACTTAAAACACTTCAAGATAAAATGAACTAAATCACCATTCCAGGATGGTCATAGAGGACCAATAATATTACATTTTCTTTCTTTTTCAAATTTCATTAAAATAAAGAACATAAAAATCAAAGTAATACCAAAACACATGCCCCTTGTTAACAGTTACTTGCACCTCTAAGGTATTTTAGCACATACTTGGCATATTTTCACAAGCATACAAGCACACATTAAGTTAATAAGAACCTTGGAGAAATTCTGAATTTCTTTGCAAGAGAGGGTTTTCTAACAAAATCCTAACTGTGATGGTGGTTTTGCAATTGGGAAAAATTATCACTCAATAGTTGCAAACTCCAACATTGTATTATAGCGGGTTTAGAGAAGCATCACTTGGTCACATGGAAATCTAACTTGGTGCCTTTAATTCTACTTCCATGTTCCAATATGAATTATTCCTCATATATTCATAAGCTTTTTCTACAAAATAAGACATGAGAAAAATCTATTCCATGTATTATTGCATGTTGCTTTAGAAATAATTGGTTACTACAAATTTTATAAGATAAACCCTTTTATTTTCCCACTTTTTGAAATCATTGGCTACTTTTTGGCACTAAATATTTTTAAATTTGAAAAGCATGTTGGCATGTGTACCTCTATCATGTGTGTTCAAATCCAATAGCATAGGGAAGTTTTAACATCAAGGTGATCAAAGAAAAGGAAGCACTGATGTTGTGCTCTAACTATTATGGAATGACGAGTTAAGGCTTACAATAAGGGGGTTGTGAGTTCCAACCCTTTACATTACCTTTTACAAATACATACAAGGGATAGGAGGATAGTCTATGCATGGGATACAAGGTACTCTAGGCTGGTACTATGTTCATAGGGCTTCATGGAGCCACAAGCATTTCCTATTAGCTTAGAAATATTTTTATGTTCGTGTGTGTACAATTGCTAGGGAATTGGTACCTCTTAGTACCATGGTTCAATTTTGTGTGGGGCATATTTTGATTTCTTTTTCTCTTCATGTAGGAAAGGAATATAGATTGAATCATCCCTTTTCCCCCACATAAGTGTAATGGGGGAACATTGACTAAAGCAATTTTCTCTAGGCAAAGGCATCAAAGGTTTAAACCTCATGAGTGAAAATTTGAAATAAGTTTCATTGCATGAATTTTGAGGTTAACATTGTGGCCAACTTGGCATCCCTTGGTGCCACACATAACCATTTTATGTATCTATAAATATATTACACCAATTTATAAGCACCATTATTTTAATAGGGATGTTGAGGTGGAATAATATAAGTGTAGAACACCAATGAATCATACTACATTAAGTGGAAATGAATAATTGGAAACTTCTACATTAAGGTTTAGGGATTTAAGTCTTATTTTTGGTTGTTTATTAGGAAAAACTTCTAGAGGTCATAACTTTCACATATGAAATCATTTTGATCCTTTTTAAATCACATAAATTTTTGAGCTCTAAGTACTAGTGACATTAGTTTATAGACTTTCTATAGACTTAAGGGTTGGCTCATGTAAGATGGACCAAAAAACCCTAGTTACTTCTCTTAATAGACAAAACTATAGTGTTTGATCAACTCAAATGATTGGCATACTACAAAGTAAAAATATACGGTGCATCTTTCAAGAGGATAAAACAACTATTCTTGATGACTAAACTTGACATCAAAATACAAAAGAGGCTCTAAATCTATTTTCCTTGCTAATTGAACTAGATTTGATTTTCTACATCAAATATGAGAGTGACCCTATCAAGGTATGGTCAAATTTGCATGAAATTTTTGAAAAATATAATACTACTAAAGTAAGTCACTTGGAACTAGAGCTTTTTATTAGGTTTATTGATTTTGATAATTTTGAGGACTATATTTTGAGATTCAAGGCTTTGAAGGAAGATATTACATATTCTAAAGGAAAACTGGAATATGATGCAAAATGCATTCAGATTTTCTTTGCTAATATCTCCCCCTCCTTTCACATGTTGAACCTACTAGCATATGATTCCTATGTTCTTAGAATCTTAGAAGACTCTTACTCTTGATCAATTATTTTCTCTCCTAGTTCACTTTCAAGTTCCAATGTAAAATTGTAATGAAACTCCACAAATATAGGCTCATGCAAATAAATTCAAATCTAAGGAGGCTAAGACTTAGGGGCTCAAGTACCAAGCTAAGTATTCAAAGAAAACAAATAATACTTGTGAATTCCAAAAGAGGTAGAAACATTCGATAAAAAATGTTGCTTGTTGAAGATTCAAAGGATTGGAGTTGAGTTCTTAAAGTTAGGTGAACGTCTTCCCTATGATGAGGAATTTTTGAATGGATCTACCTCAACTACAAAGGCCCCTTTGAGCATTCATTATGGGGAAGAATATATTATTATCATTAATATATTCTCTCCTTGGCCTCTTAGTTTAGATTATTAGGGGTGAAACTAAGATGTAGATTTGGGAAGTCTATTTAAGGCATCCAAAATATAGAAGAAGGATCATCATCTTGCTATAACGAAGTGTTGTCGAACCACCTAACAGAGAGAAATATTTCACAAGCATCCAGGTGTTGTCGAATTTGCATCACAAGTTTACCATTCATAGCCATGGAGTGCATTGGAGTTTGAAGAGTCACTTCTACCATTGTTCAACTATCAATTCATCACAAAATAAAACCAATTCCTGCCCTAAGTTGTTCCTCAAGAATGCACCAAGAACATCAATTGATTTGACAAGCAAATTGGATGCTGCCCCACATCGAGCATAGAGAATAGAGCTTATGTTTTATGGCCATTATTTTTAACAGTGGCCCATAGGCATTGCCCCTAGTGTCGATAGTGTCTAACAAAGCCCACCGACATGATCATCAATGACCACGAGATGATATATAATTTCTTTGTGATTTCTAGTTTTATCAAATTTAGCTATTTTTCATTGGTTTTATAACATAGATTAGTCGTATTACATTCACTCTTTATACCTTTATCACATGGAGGTTGCGAAGGAAACCCTCTTATAATAATATTATAGGAATTTCATAAGAGTCTACTTGGAAGACATCTATTCTTGAGATTTATTGTAATTTTGTATCAATTTGGTATCCCTAAGAGGGACGTATTGTAATCCCATGTATAATGTCTTTTGAATATTAATGAAAATGGCCCGTTTCTTTCTTCAAATTCTTGTTATCATGGTTACATATATTTCTTTTATCAAATTGATTTTGTAATTGGAATTTCATAGATGTTTAGAATCTTATGGCAATTCACAAGTGGCGATCACGTGAGAGACCCTTCCTTATTTGCCGCTAAGTTTTCTATCTATTTTTATATTTTAGGTATCGTCACTCTGAGCAACCGTGGCTAAAAATCACTACCACCATCGGCTCTTATGGCCAGCACTATTGTCATTCTGATCATAGATGGCCTCGATAAAAACACAAAAAATCAAAATTACAACAAATTCTTCAAACTATGGCTACCCCTGTAAGTGGCCCTAATCTGTCTTTTGCTATAATTTGTGAAAAAATACAGAATAGAAATTAATTAAACAACCTAGAAAAAATTTAAAGGAAAATTTTGAATTCCTAGTTTGTTTACTGGCCACTACTACTAGGAATAGCAACCTCTACTGCTCGTCACCCTAGAATCTAATGGCCAGATTTTTTACTACCTCTCTGACTAATGGTCACTATTGTACATCATTTTTCATATAAATTTCCTCTTTTATATTGAGTGTTAGGGTTTGCATGCTTGTAGCCTCCTGAAAGGTTATCTCATTTAGCTCTACACTATATTTTTTGAATGAAAAAATATTTTTTACGTGCATATTTCTGAATCTTAAACATTATTTTCATGCATGTAGTGGAAAATCATGGTGTGTTGTATTATGCATCTTTGCTTTCACATAAAGCAAAAATAACCACACACACATCCCGCTTCAAGTTTAAAATTAGTTGATTTGGGATTTGAAATCCAACCAACTGATCAAGACCAACAGTGGCCTTCATCACCACCTATTTGGCTTGGATATTATGATTTTTCAAACCTGATCATGGTCAAGGCTGACTCAAAGAACCATATTAGCCATGGAAAATAGCACATATTTCTCTTCATAGTGTGTATCGCTACCCATGATCAATATGGGTGAGGATTTGTAGTATTGGTGCTCCCTCATTGGGTATGGGTTTCATCTCCATACCGTGGTGGGTTTTGTAACTTGAACTTCATCATTGAGTTAGTGTGTGAGAGCATATAAGTGAAAACCTTAAAAAATTGAGAGTTACATCAACTATATTCAAAATCACATGATAAATTGGTATGATATACAACACATCAAAACACACAAACCATATTTTTAGGAAATACAATCAAACTTTAAAAGAGATAACCATTTGTATACATTGTTTGTTTCTTAAAATCACATATGAGATAATTAAAAAATAAATGGTCACCACATGGAGCCACATTTGGTCAATTACTGAGGTAATAACCAATGCACAGAGAGTGTAAACCACCATAGAGTTAGTCCACTTGACCAAGCCATACCTGAACGATGAACATGAAGTCTCCATGGAGACAATTCCACTCATGGGGGGTCTCATCAAGAAACCCCACCTAGGAGAACTAATGTAAGGATTTCTCATGATAATGACGAGGGTAATTCCTAACATCAGTCATCACATGATTCTAATAGACAAAATCTACCCAATGAGGAGTAAACCAAAGGGGTTTGTGACCCTTTGCATACCAACTAGAGCTTCAAATACCTTCGAACATGGAGTGGATCTCTTATCATTTTGTAGCATTGGTGAAAGAGGTATGCCTCTTAGCCAACCTTGGAAAACCCATCAAATTTATCATTTATAAAATTATGATAGATATTCAACCCATAGGTCCACTTTATTTTTCCATTTTCATTCAGAGATTGTGCATAGTGAAGGGATATCACGTTGTACATATGCCCAAGGTAAGTGCTTTAAGCGAGCACGCAACACACCCACCTCATCCACACATGAGGGTACAAAATATAGGATTAAACATGGTGTTAATGCAACATCAATAGATAGAGATAAGAGGGTAGCTAGACCTTCAGCTAGAACTGACATTTCTACATCCCCCTGCATAGAGCTACAAATCCAATGATCATACATAATAGATTTAATAGATCGACTGCCTAGGCCTAATGCAAACCCAAGAGAGCAATTACTCCAAGCCTAATTGGAGGATTTGTATAATGATAATGAGCATATAGAACATGAGCACAAAGAAAATAGAGAGCACACCACCAACACTTGTATGAACAAAAATGATGCAAAGAGATGATCTTTGAACAAAAATTATGTGAAGAACAATCACGTAGGGTAACTCATGAAGAGGTACCCACACCTAATACTCATAGGCAATAGATCAACATGAGGCACCTTGCACATCATCAAGAGTTGCCTACTAGACAGACAGACAAACCCCTTGTTATCGACAATCAATAAATAGGCATATTCAAGGATCCCTTACCCAAACACGATGTCAAAGGAGATAAAATTGAGCATGTGAGTGAGGTGCATATAGCCCCACCTAATGAGGGTTTTACTAACATGATCAATATCACAACGGGAAGTAGGAAATTCCCTAACCAGTTTATATCACTACTGAATCTAATAAACGCTCGACATTTATCACAATCCTTATAGTAATTAAGTCCAATTCCACCATATGAGGACCCTATGATTACTTTTCACAAATGGGAAACTAAGCCAACCCCTATTAATGAAGATGATCTACCATTGCACATAGCTATAATTAATTAGATTCTATACAAGTGTGTTTTTATTAACACTCATTCATCTATTAACATCAACATGGACACTACTTTGAAACATCTCAATATTCCACCTTCACACATTATAGAATTGACATTCACATTAAGAAATTTTAACGTTGTCATATCCCCAAAAGTTGGTACAATAGTCCTACCTATTCAAGTTGGGATAAATATTATGCCTACATTGTGCCACATTTTAGAGGGTGAGAGACAATACAATATATTGTTAGGCAGACCTTGGATGAGAGATATGGAATGTGTCCTATCCATAGTACATCAACACCTCAAATTTGTACACCAAGGTCAAGTATATGTGGTGCACACCGATCTGGACCCTTTCAAGTATTAAAAAACTATCAAGGAATTGCATGAACCTCCACCACCATGCAAGTGCCAAGATATCCACTCAAATGAAATCATAAGATATTTGGCCATAGCATGCATCAAACCATAACCACCCATTGCATATCTACCATCATTGGTGATTCCTTATTATACCCCTATCACAACGTCAGGATCTCTTAAGGGAGAACATTTGAAAGGGCCAATCAAGGAAATTTCTTCATCTATTCCCATCAACATAACACAGGATATCATTATACCTAAGGGTGAAGAAGAAACACCAATTTTCACAACTAAAATAGAACAACCTAGGCAATTTGATGAGCCATTCACAATTTTTCCAAGTGCCAAATTGCCTTCTCATGAAATTATGGGAATGATCAATATCAAGACAGAGAACCAAGTTTATCTAGACAAATAAACACAATTAGTAGCCCTCTCAAACATTTCTACAACATCATGAGTGCTACCACTGCTAAAACTAAATACACCTAGTTCATTTCTCATAACATCTTCACAAGAACAAGAACATGTGATTCCCCTACTCCAAAGTGGGGGTACTCCAGACATCATAACAAAAAACTCCAAAGTTAAACAAGAGCATAAGTTAAAACTAAAATAAGAGTATGTAGATAAACCTACTAAATAATATCATTGTGATACATCCACATCGCCTCATATGATGGAGACATATGTTTTCGATCTACCCAAGGGTCCTTTATAATCCACACACAATTCACCTTCATCAATTATTAGTGGCCATCAAGATCAATTAACAATGATGCAATCAGTACCCCCATTAGTATTACAGCATATTCTAGATCATCTAGATAATATAGAGATGCAAATAGGTCAACAAAATAGGGCTTTGTAATAAATCAAACACCAGCTCAAAAACATTAAGCTATAGAAGCAAACTGCCTCCAAAATCAAACAAAATCCTATGCAACCATAGAAAATACCTCAACAAGAGCAAATATAGAGTCAACCATACTGACTACCTCACATTTATACACCTCTGATCGAACCGATGGTATCAATTTTTTATCGATTATGTGAATCAAAGGCCATTACATTACCTGATATTTGTATTTTAGATCTAAACAGACAAAAACCCAAAGAATATAGAGAGGATTTGCATTGTCTCTACCATCACTTAGATGGTCATGATATTCAGTCATGTTACACTTTTAGGACAATAATACAAAACATGCTTGAGAGGAATCAACCTCGCATTAGTAACCTTCTTGATACCTGTTGGTCACGAATCTGCCACAAGAAAGGATTTTCTACTAAATGCACCCTAGACCCGACAAACATTGAAAGGCTGGGAGAAAGAAATGTCTCCCAGACCAATCTCCAGAGAGGGCTGGTTCCCTTACTAATCTAAGCTTGATGAAGACTAAAGTTTGCAGGAAAGGAATTATAAATGTGCAAAAAAAAATGGGAAATATAGTCGTAGGCCGAATTTATCAGATCAAGAAATAATAACAGTAGATAACTTCAAGTACAGTAACAGCATATAACAGAAGATATCAACGTAATCAACTTACAACCTTATGCAGGAAACCTCCAAGATCACATTCCAGAACTCACTTCCTCACTAGCAATATTTAAACTCAAATGCAAAATTTAAATTAAGCAACAGATAAGAAATATGAGCATAAAACAGGAATGCATATGACAGAAGAATAAACTACACAGATAGTTGCTTGCAAAACCAGAGGCCAAATATCTTTCATTCATGCAAATAACTTCAAAGCTTTCAACAAAAGTCTCTCTCTCGATCCCTCTTTCTGAGATCTACATTGATTTATATAGAAGTCTTGCTTCTTTACAACATTGAAAACTTGCAACGAACTTCCTCGAGATCTACAAAATGCGCAACAAAAACAAGGAAATGATCCCCTTAACCCAGCATCGAAGAAACCAGAAATTGAATGAGATAAGGAGTCGGTCGTCTTCATTAAATGGTCGTTCTTGAAACTTGCTTGGACCATTAGAAAAATTACGAACAACAGCTTTGGATACTTGAGCGTATTTAATTCTGGTGGCTTGGACACGTTCTTCTACCTTGTTCGCATTGGAAAGTAGCAAAACATTTAATTCTAGAGTGCTTTTAATCATTGGAAATCGCAAAACTTCATCGGGCCGTTTGAACTGCTTTCTGGCACGAAATTGTAACAGGTCGCGAAAACGTGACATGTTGTGAAATCACGATGCATCTTTGCTTCGTACACTTTTTTTCACTTTGGGACCACAAAAATCAACCATATCGCGAAATCGCTACAAGTTTGGCTCCCTTGTCTCCTTCTCTACCTTAGCTCGCAAAAACGTGACGCATCGTGAAATCGCGACGTTCTGTACTATTATGCTCTTTCTCCGTTGTGTTTCCATAAAAATGCAACAAGGCGCAATTTCGCTACGTTCTTCGTCCATGTTGTTCTCTTCACCA
This sequence comes from Wollemia nobilis, assembly GCA_028583015.1. Taxonomy (NCBI): domain Eukaryota; kingdom Viridiplantae; phylum Streptophyta; class Pinopsida; order Araucariales; family Araucariaceae; genus Wollemia; species Wollemia nobilis. The sequence goes on from JAQPPZ010015100.1 coordinate 17,302,994, forward strand.
CTTTGAACCGTGAAAACATGACACTGCGTGATTTCGCTACACCTCCCTCTTTTTGGCTGTGTCTCGCTTACACATCGCGAAAACAAGACAAGTCACGCCTTCGCTACGTTCTTCCATCTGCATCTTTGTTTTATCTCTAGGTCGTGAAAACCATACAAGTCACGAAATCGCTACCCTATCTTCTCGCTGCTCAATCTTCTCTTCTATGTCGTGAAAATCCGACATGTCGCGATATCACGACAATTTTCATCCACCCTGTACGGTCCTGCTTCTATGTTGCGAAAACATGACACACTTGCTTCAAATGCTTCGTTAATCTCCAACATGTCGCGAAATCGTGATAGGTTCTATATCCTTGGACTTTACTGCTCTTGGACTGCGAAAATTTGTCATGTCGCGAAATCGTGACATTCTGTACAATTTGGTTGTCTTCTTCCTTCCTCCTCGCGAAAACGCGACAAGGCGCAAAATCGCTATAATTTTTTGCACTTGGTCCTTAGCCCCAATATGTCACGAAATCGCGACGATTCTATGTTGCTAGACTGCACCTCCACAAATGTCATGAAATCGCGATGCCAACTTCTTTCTTGCCCTCATCTTCAAAAATGTCACGAAATCGTGACGGTTCTCATGCCTTATGACTTTTCTTGCAACTTTGCCGCGACCACGCAACACGTCGTGATTTCACGACGCCTTTCATCTTTCATGCCTTGTTCAATATTCTGTCATGATATCACTACAGAGTTTATTGTCATCGCCTTTTGCTTAGTTATGTCTCAATTTCATGACCTTTTGTTTGCTCTGCTCCATGGCCATTGTAAGTCGCGAAAAACGTGACATATCGCGATTTTGCGATAATTTCACTGTGCTGCCCCCCGTTGACCATTTTGACCGTGAAACTCCAACACGTCGCGATATCATGACAACCTTATTGCTTTTGCTGTCGTTGACTACATTGACCGCTATTTTGGAACACGTCGTGAAATCGTGACATTTTCTGACTTTGCTTCTCTCTCCTCAAAAGACCCACGATAACGCAACATGTCACGATATCGCGACAATTTTGAAACTGTGCTCTCCATGCTGCTTTTTGTTGCGATATCGCACAGTCTTCGGACTTAGCTTTTTTTGCATCAAAACCTATAAAGGAGTGAGAATTTCAACATCTTATGCATGAATAATCAACAATCAAATAAATGTGGCAAAAATGCCAACAATACCAAAGAGCAATAAGCAAACATAGTGAAAGGTACTACACCTACACCATAAAATTGAGGAGAGTCACCCAAGCAAATGACTAAGACACTTGTATCTCATCCATCACATCAAATGAGGCATCAACATCCTCTTCCTCACAAAAAGCATAATCAACATATTTGGACTCCATTAACCAAATCCATGTACATTATCAATCATAAGCTATTAGCAATTAAGACACTCATCTTGCCAGATGTACCCTCGTACAACCCATATAGGCCCAGGTCTAAAACTTACAGGGAGGATCATGCTTACCTTTATCATTGAATGAGAGGTCATGATATTAGTGATTTTCATGTCTTCAGACATGTATTCTAGGACCTTATCGATAGGAAAACCATATCCATAGATAGATCATTGATATTATCCCATCAGGACATTGATAGTACACAAAATTATGTGTCCTAATAGGAAGAGTTGATTTCTATCACTCTTCCTAAGAAGGTCGATTATATTGTAGTGGATGACATACACGATGAGGGTTTTTAGGGTAGCACACCTTCTCCACCATCCACATCACAATAAATGAAGCATAGCAAGAACTCTAAATATATCACACCTTCCTCACTTTCATTAAGTGGCACACACACTAGGGGTGCATAAGGTATCGCACCGTCCTAAAAATCATCAAAAATTAAAAAAAATCAAAAAACAATCAAATCCAAAAATAATTCAAAATTCAAAAACACAAAAACATTTACATTTTGTATTTCACTATATGTATTCAGTAGTTACATTGCATTAGGCATCTTTATCCATTGTACTTGCATTAGGATATGTCATGTTTAAATTCTTACGGATGACAACATGTTTGTATGCCAATCATGCATCCTCAAAATCATCATAATTCAAATTCCTTGTAAGTAAATGTGTTTTTCAACACAACTTATAAAGTTGCTATCAGGTGTATACTAGGTTTTTTTTGCCATTCAGCCATACCTAGTTATATTTTCAAATTTTGTAGAAAGCTATCTTGGCTTTCGAATATGAGGTTTAGTTTAGATAGTACCTTGCATATCTCAAAATCCCATCACAATTTTAAACATTAATAATCTTAGTTTGAACAAGGATGGCATTACAAAGTGGTCCTAGTCACCTTAAGCAAAAGGTTTCCTTGCTCATTTTATTATGCGCATGGTGTAGAGTTTTGATTATTGTAAAAAGTACAAGCTCTCCCCTACCCAATAAATCCCTTGCTTTAATACAAAATGAGCAAATTCCCAAAGCAAAGCAAAGCAAAATAAACAATGATTTTCATCACTAAGCAAATCCCTTGCTCCAAAAAATAACAAATATGCAAAATAAATAGTTATTTTTATCACTAAGCATGAGCAAGTATCCCAAGCAATCAAAAGAAAATAATGGGGTAACGAGCTTGAATCCCTCGAATATTCAGTATTCAACCACCATGGGGTGATCTCCATTACAACAATGGGTTGAATGAAACCCACCTAGCAATGGAGTATCCTTATGTGTGGTGATATGTCTATCACATTAGTGATCTTCTTTTATGCAGATCAATGTTAGCTTATGGATGAGCTAGCTTTAGGTGGCTTGTATTGCCTAGTGGTTTAATCCAACTGCATCCAAACTTAGGATCATGATTAACATATGGTGATCCTGATTACAAAAATGGGTTGAATAAAATCCACCTGGAAATGAGGTAGTCTTATGCCTCATCTAATATATTAACTTTGCACACACAGGGATAGTGAATATCTTAGTCTTCTTAATAGGCTTATACCTCTCAAGATTCTTGTGTAGTCACTATACAACTTTTGGATCGATCAACTAGGGTGTTTGAGTCTCATGGAAAACCTCAAAAATTCCATTATAGCAATAAATCATCTCATCAAACAATCACAATTTTTTTCTTATGAATTTTTGTTTATTAAGGGGTGTTCATAGAATAGGATAGATATAGGATGAATATTAACAATTATATTTATACGACCATTGACTATTTTATGCATATATTTTAGTTTTCATAAGCTTATAGGGAAAACCCCTACATTTCACATCATATCATTTCACATCTAGATGTTTAAATGATCAATTATTATGATAAGAGTTACCATTTTCATTCATGATTCTTATACATTATGTGGTGTCTTCCATTAGTTTGTTACACATATTATATTAATTCCTTATGTTTTAAATAATTAAAGAATATAGGTTCATTTTCATTAGACCATCCTTATGTAATTAATGCATTACATCCACCATATCATATAAACATAAATTAAATGCATCATCAATAACACAAATCTAAACATGCATTTAACATTTATCATTGCATCCATATAGACATATATAGTAGAACATCTACACATCTAGATCATAACATCTAACCATACATCTATCATCTAGCTAGTGCATGTCATTAGTACATAGCATACATATATCATAATTACATAATCATCTAGGTATTGCATCCATGAACATAAAATCAAAGACATAATACACATAATGAGCCATAAAATAGGAGATCATATATATATGAGTGTGTCGTAAATACATTAAGGTACAAAAATACTCGTAGGCTACAACTGTGTAGGTCCTCAGACCTTACACTCAAAAATTATGGAGTCAGCATGACATATCAAACAATTCCTGCACCCCCTGAGTCACCTCCACCCTCATCCCCATATATACAAGTCTACCTAGAGCTAGTACCTGCTGATATCTTATATTGAGCTCCTAACCTATGATTGGGTCGCATGGATGACTACCCAGACTCACTTTGTCTACTTATATGGATCCTCCTACAATAGACTGCATAGGTAGAGTACCACCAAACATAGCAATCCATCCCTCTAGCTATAGAATATATGCACCATCATACTGGCACCCATCATCATATTGGCTAACCAAACCCTACAGTATAGTCACCTAAGCTTATAACCCTGCAACCTGCAACTATAACCCTACCACATCTCCTATAGTAGGTGTATCTACTATGACCTATCATGATCCTGTAGGTCTAGCCACTGTTTGTACCCTGAGTGCATCTACCTCGATGGTCTTGGTCACCAACTACATTCGTAGAGTTTCTATAATGGTAGTGGCCAAATCAATATGAGTCTAGAGAGTAGTCCTCTCCTCAACATACCCCCACCATTGCTACTACCCTACACTAAGCTGACTTTGATATGGAATGAGATATGTATCTCACTCCTATAGTTGCTACTATAAAATCTAAAACATGTGCCCATATTTGTGCCACATCATTCTCTAGGGCATCACCCTCACCCTCCTCCTCATCCTGGGGATCATCCATATACCCCATTGCCTATCCCCACTCACCCTATGTCTTGTGATGCACTCATCACCCATCATCATCACTACCCTCACCTATTGCTACCTCCCTAGGTCTTCTTGAGCTACCACCACCCTGCCATAGCTGATATACCCATCAAGTATCATACTCTATAGTGGTCCTTGGGTCCTCTAAACTTGTGTCATCAATAGGAGGGTCCACCTCCTTTTCTAGCCCTATCATCTGAGGTGCTATGAGTTGTATATTCACCTTTTGATGGTGATAGATTTTTGGCTCCTCTGGCACATCTTGTGCTAGCCAAAACTACCTAGAGACACATGAGTAGTGAAATTACTCCCCCTTATTCTCATGGAACCCCATGAGCCATCTACCATGCCTCACTCAAGCTAAGTATTTGCCTACCTTAGGCCAAATAGGACAACCTAGGTAGGGCCTCCATATGATATGGCTCTACTGTAGTCCATCCAATGACCCAATGTAATGTGCTAGATCACCAGCATGTGGATGACTTTAGCTAGTCTCTACCTCTCGTGGCCATCACGTAGCATAGCAACAGTCATCCTTTGCTAGGGCACCTATAGCAAATGGTAATTTTCTATGTCGATCTATCTAGACATGTTCCCAACCCTAGATCTATAGCAGTAGGCTGCATCCCATGCCCATTCACCCCCACTATGTAATATCATATAGCTCATCGTATATATGATCTAGTAGTGTTCTCTCCCATGTCATAATCATGAGCTACTATAATTCACACTCTAGAAGGTCCTACACCATGTCTAGGAGATTCCAATGGAACCTCGCTTCTGATGAATTAGGTAGTAGCACATTCAATATGATATGCAACAATACCACCTGGTGTTGAGGGAATATGTGCTACCTATACTAGTACTCCATAAAAACCTTGCCATTCTCTATGTCCACTAGGACCTTAGCAACTCTGCCTAGAAAAACCCAAGCAAAAACTATCTCCTTCACTATAGCAGGAGAAGAAACAATAGGAAAGTCATCTATAGGGATCCAATAGATACGGTAAACATCCTTCAATGTCACCGTCATCTCTCCAATAGGGATATGGAAAGCATTAGTCCTGATATCCCATCGATGAGCCAGGGATATTAGGTATTATTGATCTAACATCACCATCGACGATTGAACAACATGTTTGAGGCCAATCATCTCAAACCACTCCTAGTCATCGTCATCTAACAATGGCCATAACTCTAGTAACATATTGGTCTCTCGAGCCCAAGCTATTAGAGTCTGACATAAAGCAGAGTGTAATCAAATGCACACAATCAATAACTCATCTCATAAAATTTCAAAAAAATAAAAATAAACCTAAGGTTTTCAGTAGCTCATGGTGTCAATGATCGCCATGGCCACCATCGATACCATTTATGACCATCATCGATGATCAAATTTTTTATCATTGGTATTTTAACCTCATTATCAGTAGTGATGATGGCCCCCATTCAGCCAATTGGATGTTGCTCTCATCGAATATGGCCCCAAAGTGACCCCCATGTGGGGTCATTTCTGCCCATAAAATACAAAAATTGAAAATTCTAGCTACACTTAAGCTAACCTAAGCTAAATTCTACACTAAGGGGTGAAGTGCATTACCTACAATTTAATGTGGTTTCTTAACCGATTAATTAGTGAGGTTCATATTAATGTACAAATCACAAGGATGAGATCTACCACCACCCACTACTGACTTAGGCTGATCTGCCATTGGGTTAATATTAGTTTCAACAGTGTTCAGTGTCAAATTTTGTCTCTCTCCCCTAAAATATCACTATTTATTAACTACCATATAGAAATAATGACAATTAAAAATACCAAAAATCCATTTCATATTTTTCAATTTTGACTGTTGCTCACTTCAAAAATGATCACAAACACCCGATCATCGATGTCACTGACAACCACTGGATTTGTAAGTCTTCCCCATTATTTTTAATGATGATCGAGAAATAGTCATAAATACCCTCAATTTTTCATCACCATGAACTTCATGTTGGACATTATATCATATCTAATGGTCCACAATCTCAAAATTGTTAATCAAAGAACCATTTCTAAGTATTATTTGGGGCATGATCTATTTCATACGTCCCCATAATCAACAATCATACAATCAAGTAGCATTGGATAAATTTAGGTAGTGCACCTTCCTAATCAATGATCTTTTCCAATCCAATAACCAATCAATCAATAAAATTTCTAGGTTTCAAAAGTTTGTGCTCTTTGCCTTGCATATCATCAATCAATTGCTTGGTTTCCAAAAGGTTACGTCCTTTTCCTTGCATATCATCAATAAATTGCTTGGTTTCCCAAAATTTATGCCCTTTACCTTGCACATCATCAATCAACTGATAGGTTTCTAAAAGGTTGCACCCTTTGCCCTGCTATCTCAATCTCAAAAATCTCCAAAGAAGCCCAATTTCCTTTGGTCAATCTCAAAAGCTGCAAAGAAGCCTTTTTCTTTGGTCAATTCATCCAAGTCATCTTGGTCAAGAAACTCATTGCTTTTATCATTTTACATCTCCTCATCGACGTGTCACTTGAGGGGGTAGTCATAATCATAACAATCATAATAAAAATCAACAATTGAACACCTAATCATGCTAATTGTGTTCATCCAAGAATCATTGCTAACAACTATCTTAAAGCTACCTTTTATTTGGGAAAAAGCAAAAATATTAAACCAAACCTTGGTATGCTTGAATCATGATGTTTTAGACCCTTGTATGCTTCATGGCTAAAAATTTTACCAAAAACATTAAGCCTATCAATTCTATTGGAGGAAATTATTCAAAGATATATGCTCTTTTCATGATTGGGACATCTAAATTTGACCAGATCAATGAACATAAATCAACCTACAAAGTGGTGTTACGTTATCTATTTTTACTCAGTATTGTGTTTTCCCATAATGCATCCCAAAAAGGGAAATTTGTAGACACCTAAAACACATCATGTTGAGAAGGCTACTCATGTGGATACCTTTTCAAGCCATGTGACTCACCTTGGACCTTTCCAAGACCCAACAGTGGTTCTAACCACTTAATCAGGGTAAGCTAGTCCTATTTAGCCTTGGTCATTGATGAAATCAGTGGTGACCACCATTTTCATTGATGTTGGGAATGGCCACAGGTTGGCTACACCTATCAATAGTAACCACGGTCTGAGCCATACCTAAAATATATATTGAGTCTGTAACAAACTTGGGCTACCTGAGCCCAAAAAAATCTATTACAAGCAATGGTTTCTTGAGCAGTTGCACCTGCAAAGCTTCTAGAAGCATCAATCCAACTGCTCTAGCCTAACCAATTCTTGATATTGGTTTGTTGGAGAACATAAGATACAAATTTGGGAATTCTATTTACGACACTCAAAATATAGAATAAATATCATTATCTTGCTATAATGAAGTGTTATCAAACCATATAATAGAGAGAGAAATATTTCATAAGCATCCAGGTGCTATCAAATTTGTGTCACAAGCTTACCATTCACATCCATGGAGTGCATTGTGAAGAACACAAGCTTATACTGAGAGGGAGGGTGAACAGTATAAGACCACTTTTTACTTTTCTTTCCCAATCAATATTATGCAATGTATAGATAGCAATATCAACAGCAGTAATCAAAGCAATGCACAAATCACCACACACAATAGAGACACCAATTTTACGTGGTTCACCCAATGTGGGCTACTCCACGGAGAAAATATTTCACTAAAATTTTCTCAATCAATCTCTTGGGAATCCTTTCCCTATTACAATGTTTATGGACCTCTATCCAAAGGAGACACCAATCCCCTAATCAAGTTCGTGGATCTCTATCCACAGGAGAACTCCTTTCTCCTTAGCTCTGACTGGTGATCTTCTAGAAGAACTATTGCCCCCACTGCTCTGGCTAATGGATCTCTATCCACTGAAGACACCTGTCCTCACTGCCCTGGCTAATGGATCTCTATCCACTGGAGACTATCATCCTCTATACTCTATCACCTTCAAAGCTCTATCTCAAATCTGCACTAAACATAGTCCTTCAGATCTAGCACAAATCTGCTCAATCTCTGTCTTTGGTCTGGCACAAACCTATCCTCAAATCTGCACCAAACTCTATCCTCAAATTTGTACTAAACATAGTCCTTCGGTCTAGCACAAATCTATCCTCAATATCTGTCCTTTGATCTGTACTAAACATAGTCCTTCGGTCTAGCACAAATCTATCCTCAATCTCTATCCTCTGATCTATTTTCTTAATATCTATCCTTTGATCTGCACTAAACATAGTCCTTCGGTCTAGCACAAATCTATCCTCAATATCTATCCTCAAGCCTTAACACAAAGCTTGACTCAATCTCAAATCAACTCTGCTAGATCTGCCACAAACCTTAACTCAAGGTTTGAACAAATCAATCAACTCTGCTCACAAGTCTTCTCAAAGACTTATCTCAAATCTGCCTTGTAAGCTTCCACAAAATCTCACACTAATCTATCCACAAGTCCTCTCAAGAACTTGTCCAATATACTCTCAACAAGTCCTTACTAGAACTTGTCCAAATATACTCAATAAGTCCTCACTAGAACTTATCCAAATCTACTCTCAATCTATATTGTAAGCTTCCACAAAAGCTCACACAAATATGTCCACAAGTCTTCTCAAAGACTTACCTCAAATCTGCTCAACAAGTCCACACTAGAACTTGTCCAATCTCATAGAAACATAAAGATAATTGTTAGAGACTCAATATGCTTCACATTCATCACAATGCTCAATTACTTTCAATCATTATTTTAGAAACATATAGAGAATTGTTAGAGACTCAATATGCTTCACATTCATCACAATGCTCAATCAATTTCAATCACTCCTTTTACCACAGAAACATATAGAGAATTGTTAGAGACTCAATATGCTTCACACTCACTAACTCTCAATCACTTCCTCAACTCAATTTAGAATATAGAACAATTTGTTTCATAGAACTTGAACAATTCACTTTAACACATTCACTTGACTAGGCTCAATCAACTCTACTCAACCAATCACTCAATGAAATAATCCTTGCTCACAAACTCTAGTCCAAGCATATGAACATTCACTCAAATATTTCCAACAATGCTTATCAACCAATCTCACATAACAATGATACTCATGTTCTTTCCAAACCCTAGTTCAAGTTCTTCACTCAACCATTCACTTCAAAAACAATGCTTATAAACCAATCTCACATAACAATGATACTCATGTTCTTTTCAAACCCTAGTTCAAGTTCTTCACTCAACCATTCACTTCAACAACAATGCTTATAAAACAAGGTGCATAGCATTCACTTCACAATAGCTCAACAACTCAATAAGGAAACCTAATCAAGTCCTTTTCACTCCAAAGTTGTTTTCCATAAAACCAACCAATCAACTCAACCAAGGAAGAATGTGCCCATACCTTTTTCTTGATGAGGAGTAGACCACACAAATCTGCCACAATCATAAACACTTCTTTGCCAAACTCAAGGAGGTTAGAAGATAATAATATCTCTCTCAAGGAATCACAATACAAAATAATATCAAACACAAATACACCTTATCACTCCATATTTAAAATAACATCCAACACCTTAAAAATATTAGAACAATTACTTTCACAATAATCCCTTTGGCAAAAAGTCCTTTAAAATAAAATCAACACCTTAAAAGGCTTACTCCTCCAATATGCAAATATAACAATTAGGACTTTATTTTAAAATTAAGATCAAACTCCTTATAACTCCCTTCACTATTTTACCATGAAAAATCACCACAAGAAATTAACTTTAATTAATCCTTATGCCTCCCAACTACCTCACGTCAAACCTTAGGGCAATGAAAATTAAATTAAAAAATGTACCTTTGCCCTTAGTGGGTTTTGAACCCACGACGCTGCCTCCCCAAGTGCCCTAGCCGTAGCCTTGGCTATCGCGTGAGCTAGGTGCTCACGTGGGAGCTAGAGTGCCCATGCACTCTATTACCTTCTCTGCCACTGCTGAAACAAAAATGCAAAAAGGGCTTCCAAACTTGTTGTCATCGAGTTTCGAACCCGTAACCACTCTACCACAAGCGCCAAGCCAAATGCCACCTGAGCTAGCCACCGGATGGTGCTAGGAACTAAGCACCTCGACGTCTTAAACACACCAAATTTTAGATTTACGTAGTGCATAAAAACTACTATGTTTCCTCCATGAGTTACAACACATTTTTCAAAGGATATCACACATCCTTTTTGGCCTTAGCAAAGGCAATATATATATGCCTTTATTATCACTTCCATCACGTCGATGGGGGGAAGTCTTCGACTTGCACGTCGATGGAATAAACTTAGGTTTTGCCACTTCGAATAAATAAATAATATTTATTTATAAAATTTAAATTCAATTTGAATTTAAATATTTATAAATTAAATATTAAAACTTCCTTGGGCTTTCTAATTTGAAATTAAAGGCCTCCTTGGGTTTTTATAAAAAACCTTTTACATTGCTCATCCATGGTTTTAATAAAAACCTTTTATTTTGTTCCTTCATGGTTTTAATAAAAAACCTTTTAATTTGCTCCTCCATGGTTTTAATAAAACCTTTTATTTTTGCTCATCGTTTTAATAAAACCTTTTATCTTTGCTCACATAAAATTATGAAGCTCTTTTGGAACCAATCAATTGCATTTCTCATTAGGACCTTTTGACATCAATGACAACTCACTCTTGACATCAATGACAACTTATCTACTCAAAATGTCCAACAATCTCCCCCTTTGTCATTGATGGTAACCCAAATTATTTTTACCAAACACTTGACCTTTTTCTTGTTCTGCTCCCCCTGGGACATTGCTCCCCCTGACTCAATGCTCTCTCCTTAAACCAAATATCTCCCCCTTACTTAAATCTCTCCCCCTTTGACATCAATGGCAAAGGGTCACCTTTGGGGCTCGGGGCTAAGAATAAGTCTCTTAGCTTAGCCCCTCCCCCACCTCCTCTTGAGGTGGTTAATTCTAGGGTGGGAGTATTTCTACTCCCAGCAAGCACTGGTCTTTACCTTTGTCATCTTTCCTTCTCATATGATCCTTCTGATTCCTTTGATTCTTTCATGTCCATGTCCATATTCTTTCTATTCATGTCCTTTCTTCATTTCCTATTCATGTTCATGTTCCTATTCATGTCCATATTCTTGTTCCTATTCCTATTATTGTTCTTGTTCATGCTTGATTCTGGAATGTCTGCTCTACACCACTTTGTTGTATGTCCATCATTATTGCACTTATAACACTTAATGTTATTATTCCTTGGAGGTGCAAATGTCTTGGGATTTCTCCTAGTGAAGCCATATATATTCCTGTCATGAACCCTACAATTCATTGCCTTGTGACCAAAACTGATTACATGAGTAGCAATACCCATGGAAAAGTTACTTGTTCCTGAAATTCCCATATTCTTATCTTTCATGTGTCCTGCATTCTGAAGCCTTGTGCCCAAATATGTGACATGAGAAACATCTTCCATTGAAGTTTCCTTGTCTTGACCTCATTGGTCTCTTAGTCTCTCTTAACCTATTCTGATTGTTGTTCCATCTGTTTCTCCTTTGTGCATTGTTCCTTTCCTTGTTGAACTTTCTATTGTTCAACTCATCCTCAGAAGTCTCACTTAACCTATTCTTTTTTATGTTCCATTCATTTCTTCTTTGTGCATTTTTTCTTTCCTTTTGAATTTATTATCCAACTCATCCTCAGAAGTCTCACTTTCCCTCACACTGTCTTCTTCTGAAGTTTCTTCTTCTTCAGAACTTGAGGTTGACTCCTCTTCTTGTTTCTTTTGAGCCTGTTCAAAACCAAGACCTATTTTATTTGTTGACCTTCTTTGTACCTTGATCATCTTATCTACAATATTTGAGCTCTCCCCAAACTTGTGTAGCTTGTCCTTGGACTTTTCTAATTCTTCCCTTAGTAGAGCTACTTCTTGTTCTAACTTTTCACATTCTAAGACCTTTGCTTCTAGCTTATCCTTGAACTTCTTTGTCTTAGCCATTGACTTGTTTAGATCCTCTATAAGCTTTCCTCTTTCTTCATCACATTCTTGAAACTGAAATTCAAGTTGGGAGTTTTGCTTTCTTACCTTCTTTAAAGTTTTAAGAGCATAAATGAGCTCTCCTTCAAGATCAACTCCTCCTTTTTCTGATTCTTCCTCTATTTGTTTGCCTTTGTCTACATCTTCATTTTATTTTGACTTGTCTTCTATAGGATCATCTTCTTCTTCTTCTAGTGCCATTAGAATATTCTCTTCTAGTCCTTCAAGTGTATCCTCATATTCATCATCACTGAAACTGAAACCATTCCTTGTACAACTATCTTCAAGATGTCCAAAATTACCACATCTAAAACACTTGAGAATTATTGGTGACCTTTTCTTAACTTCTTCTTTTTCTTCAATCAGAAATAGGACTTCATATTTATCATTACTTGAAAAACTAGCATCACTATCACTTGAGTACTTACTTGCCTTGTCTGCATAGTAGCTCCTCTTTTGTCTTTGAAAGAACTTATTTCCTTGTTTGCCTTGTCCATCCTTGCCTTTCTTTTGATACCTAAATATTTTTGATTCCCTGTTCCTGTGATCCTATTTTTCTTCATCATTGTTATTTTTAGCTTCTTGACAATCAGTTGCATAGTGACCATACTTTCCACAATTGAAACATCTAACAGATTTTACATCTTTAAATCTTCTTGAATCCTTATTCCTTCTACCATAATTAGCTTCTTCATCACTGGATGACTCATTGCTCGATTCTGACTTCTTACCCTTTGTCTTCTTAATTGCTTTGAAGGTTGCTTCCTTCCAAATATTAGGTTCATCTTTTGTTCTTAACTCAAAGGCTATGAGAATACCAAGTAACATATCTCTTGTCAAAGAATCACCATCCTTTGCTTCTTCTATAGCTGAAATATTTTCACTAAACCTTGTTGGGAGAGACCTTAAGATCTTATCACAAACATCTGATTCTTCAACATTAAGTCCAAGTCCTTGCATAGCATTAACAACCTCATCTACCCGAAGTAGATAAGTACTAATGTTTTCCTCATTCTTCATTCTTAATTCTTCAAATTATCCTTTGAGATTTCATATCTTTACCTTTTTGACACTTTTATCTCCTTCATATATGCTTTGCAACTTATCCCAAATTCCTTTTGCATCTTTACAATGCATAACTTTTATTGATTCTGTTCTATGCAAACCTCTCAAAATTGCATTCATTGCTTTTGAATTGTAATGTTGTAGAAGCTTACCTTCCTTATCTGTAGGTGGATCAGTTGGTGGTATGTATCCATTTTCAACTGCTTCCCAAATTTCATTACCAAGTGCCATCAGGTGAACCTTCATTCTCATACTCCAATATATATAATCACTTCCATCAAAAATTGGTGTTGAATTATCTGAGGACACATTCTTAGAATCCATTGTGTTCTTGAAAGCTTTTCCTTCAAGCTGTTAAACTCTTTCGAAGGAACCCGCTTTGATACCAATTGAAGAACACAAGCTTATACTAAGAGGGGGGTGAACAGTATAAGACCACTTTTTACTTTTCTTTCCCAATCAATATTATGCAATGTATAGATAGCAATATCAACAATAGTAATCAAAGCAATGCATAAATCACCACACACAATAGAGACACCAATTTTACGTGGTTCACCCAATGTGGGCTACTCCACGGAGAAAATATTTCACTAAAATTTTCTCAATCAATCTCTTGGGAATCCTTTCCCTATTACAATGTTTATGGACCTCTATCCAAAGGAGACACCAATCCCCTAATCAAGTTTATGGATCTCTATCCACAGGAGAACTCCTTTCTCCTTAGCTCTAACTGGTGATCTTCTAGAAGAACTATTGCCCCCACTACTCTGGCTAATGGATCTCTATCCACTGAAGACACCTGTCCTCACTACCCTAGCTAATGGATCTCTATCCACTAGAGACTATCATCCTCTATACTCTATCACCTTCAAAGCTCTATCTCAAATCTGCACTAAACATAGTCCTTCGATCTAGCACAAATCTACTCAATCTCTATCTTGGTCTGACACAAACCTATCCTCAAATCTACACCAAACTCTATCCTCAAATATATACTAAACATAGTCCTTCGATCTAGCACAAATATTCTCATTTAAACTCTACACAAATCTATCCTCAATATCTATCCTCTGATATGTACTAAACATAGTCCTTTGATCTAGCACAAATCTATCCTCAATATCCCTCAGCACTAAACATAGTCCTTCGGTCTAGCACAAATATATCCTCAATATCTATCCTCAAGCCTTAACACAAAGCTTGACTCAATCTCAAATCAACTCTGCTAGATCTACCACAAACCTTAACTCAAGGTTTGAACAAATCAATCAACTCTGCTCACAAGTCTTCTCAAAGACTTATCTCAAATATGCCTTGTAAGCTTCCACAAAATCTCACACTAATCTATCCACAAGTCCTCTCAAGAACTTGTCCAATATACTCTCAACAAGTCCTTACTAGAACTTGTCCAAATCTGCTCAATAAGTCCTCACTAGAACTTATCCAAATCTACTCTCAATATGTATTGTAAGCTTCCACAAAATCTCACACAAATCTATCCACAAGTCTTCTCAAAGACTTACCTCAAATATGCTCAACAAGTCCACACTAGAACTTGTCCAATCTCATAGAAACATAAAGAGAATTGTTAGAGACTCAATATGCTTCACACTCATCACAAAGCTCAATTACTTTCAATCATTCTTTTAGAAACATATAGAGAATTGTTAGAGACTCAATATGCTTCACATTCATCACAATGCTCAATCACTTTCAATCACTCCTTTTACCACAAAAACATATAGAGAATTGTTAGAGACTCAATATGCTTCACACTCACTAACTCTCAATCACTTCCTCAACTCAATTTAGAATATAGAACAATTTGTTTCATAGAACTTGAACAATTCACTTTAACGCATTCACTTGACTAGGCTCAATCAACTCTACTCAACCAATCACTCAATGAAATAATCCTTGCTCACAAACTCTAGTCCAAGCATATGAACATTCACTCAAATATTTCCAACAATGCTTATCAACCAATCTCACATAACAATGATACTCATGTTCTTTCCAAACCCTAGTTCAAGTTCTTCACTCAACCATTCACTTCAACAATAATGCTTATAAACCAATATCACATAACAATGATACTCATGTTCTTTTCAAACCCTAGTTCAATTCATTTACTCAACAATTCACTTCAACAACAATGCTTATAAAACAAGGTGCATAGCATTCACTTCACAATAGCTCAACAACTCAATAAGGAAACCTAATCAAGTCCTTTTCACTCCAAAGTTGTTTTCTAGAAAACCAACCAATCAACTCAACCAAGGAAGAATGTGCCCATACCTTTTTCTTGATGAGGAGTAGACCACACAAATCTACCACAATCATAAACACTTCTTTGCCAAACTCAAGGAGGTTAGAAGATAATAATATCTCTCTCAAGGAATCACAATACAAAATAATATCAAACACAAATACACCTTATCACTCCATATTTAAAATAACATCCAACACCTTAAAAATATTAGAACAATTACTTTCACAATAATCCCTTTGGCAAATATGCTTGTTGTGGTGTAGTGGTAAATACCTTGGGTGTTGGTAGAGGCCGACCCAGATTCCATTCCCATTGTCTCCATCCTATAGATATATGGTATAGTTAGGAATGTCCTATGTGCTGGTAGAGGCCGACAAGGCTTCATTCCTCCTATGCCCAACCTGTTGAAAGTGGCACCTCGAAAGGGGTATTTTCCATTATAAACTAGTTTTATCTGCTTGTTGTGGTGCAGTGGTAAATGCCCTGGGTGCTGGTAGAGGCCGACCCAGGTTCCATTCCCCTTGTCTCCATCCTATAGATATATGGTATAGTTAGGAATGTCCTATGTGCTGGTAGAGGCCGACAAGGCTCCATTCCTCCTATGCCCAACCTGTTGAAAGTGGCACCTCAAAAGGGGTGTTTTCCACTATAAATTAGTTTTGTTTTTAGTTGGAAAAAAGGTATAAATGAAATTGATTAGACGTTTTTCGTAGGACTGCCCAAACTACCGAACTCGTTTCGGCCATATCTCACTCATCCGGACTCGGATTGAGCTAAAATTTTGAGGGTAGATGCCTGAAAAACCCTAGAACGTCTCCACCAATTTTCATATCATTTGGAGCAACACAGATCCTAGCGCATCCCTATGTGTGAACGACATATTTGGCAAGCGGCTATGCGAGGGTTTCATCTGGGTTGAGTGCAAGCAGCTCCAGAGGTTGGTTTTTAGGGCCTTCGGGCCCTAGCGACCAATATTTTTGTGGTTTATGCTCAATATTTTAGCAAGAAATGTTGCAGGGGATACAATATGGGTTAGAAATTTGTCTTTCAATAGATCATACTATGAACTTGAGTGACAATGGCTTCCAATTTGCTGCACAAAAGAAAAGTGAAAACCATACCTTTCCACGACGTCTAGGGCAAGGATTAAAGAGATCACGAAACAAGTTTCAAGTAGTTGATCAAAAAATGGCTCATATCTCAAGTGAATCTGGTGCTAAGGTGCACCCACAAAATAATTCTACTGTGAAAACCCCTATCAAGGGTAAGAATTTTGAAGACTCGGTCCCAAAAATGAATTTTAGGGATGCCCTTCATGGTGGACAGCCTCAGCCCAATGCTAATATCAATATTAGGGCTTCCCATAAACCTCTAAGAATGCCTAAGATTGATCCCAAGAAAATGGAGTCAGGATGTCTTAAAGCAGCTGATGGAACTCCTATTGTTAAGCTTGATATGGGTAACATTCAGATCGGCATTGAAGATTTGGAAAAAAGAGGACTAATTTGTCGGTTCGTGGGTTTTCGTCCGAGTCTATCCGCTTTCAAAGTCCTGGGCTGCAAAAAGCTGGAAAACTAAAGGTGAGTTACAAATCTCTATTTATCCAAATGGTTATTTTCTTGTTTTATTTGCTAATAATGAAGATAGAGAGAAAAATTTTCAAGGGGGTCCTTGGTTTTTTGGAAGGGCAGGGCTTTTCATGAAGCCCTGGCATACTAAATTTAAAGTCGAAGAAGAGATGCCTTCTATAGCTCCCGTGTGGGTTAGACTCTTTGGCCTCCCTATTGAATTTTGGAATCCTACTATTTTTTCTTCAATTGGAAACTCTTTAGGAACTTTTATGATGACTCATGATTGTACTCAAAATTTTGAACATATTATTTATGCTCGGATTTGTGTTTTAATGGATTTTGACAAACCCCTACCTAAAAATATCACATTACAATTTGGGGAAGACACTTGGGAGCAAGTAGTGGACTATGAGAACATTCCTTTTCGTTGTAGAATTTGCCATGAATATGGTCATTTGGCCAGTGCTTGCCCAAATAAAATTCCTGATCAAAAGAAAGAAGATATAAACTCAAAAAGTTTCCAAATACCTAAGAAGAAGAACACTCAGAAAAACCAGTTATGAAGGATCAATCAAAGTCATATGCTAATATGTTTGAAATCCTTTCCACAAATGATGTCCCAAGTGAGGAAGAGGAAATAATGGAAACTGAAATCTTAGAAACACAATTTAAATATGAAGGGAAGAACTCAGAGACAAACCAACAAATCAAAGGTTTTCAACAGAAAAAAAAGGAGAAAATTTACACAAGAAAAACAATATTTCAAATGTCAAAACTTCAAATAATGCAGGTCCCAATATAGACTCCGTTGAACCATCTAGTAAAATTTTGGGCTATGTACGAGCATTCTTCAAGGTTAGAAGCCATCTCAGATTCAATTGGAATAAGTCAAGAAATAGGGAAAAAAAATTGAAGATGGATTCTAATCAAAAAGTAGGTCGCAAGACCAATCAATATCATATGGTAAAAGAAGGTGAAAATCTTGTAGAGGAAGGTAAGATTAATGCCCTTCCCAACTTTTTTAGCCCTGGTATTAATGAAGATCATCACTTGGAATATTAGAGGACTCAAAGGGAGTCTTTCAAAACAAAATGAAATTAGAAGAATGATTCAGATAAATCATCCACATCTTGTTTTCCTTCAAGAAACAAAGATGTCAATGGAGGATATGGACTTAATTGCCAGTAAAATTTGGCCAACTGAAAAGTGGTTTCCCTCAGCTCCCAAGGGACTTCGGGTGGCATTGCTTGTCTTTGGGATCCAAAAGAGGTAGTTATTCACCATATGGTTGGCAGTTGGGGTTTGTTGGCTATAGCTATTCAAAGTAGACATTCCAACCAGATTATGCTCTGCATTACTGTTTATGCTCCGACTTCTTTGGAGGAAAAAAGAAGACAATGGAAGGATATTACTCATATTATCTCTCATTTTCCTAAAGCTTGGATCTTGATCGGAGGAGATTTCAATACCATCCTCTCTCTGGATGAGAAAAGGGGGGGAAATAGAAATTTGGACAAAAGCACTGACCTCATGAGCGAATATATTGCAAACCTCCATCTTGTGGATATCCAACTAGATAATGGCCTTATGACTTGGTCTAACAGAAGGCAAGGCTTAGCTTGTATAATGGAGAGATTGGATAGGTTTTTGCTCTCTTGAAAATTTCTTAATCCATGGTCACATTCCTAAAGTGAAGACTCTTAATAATGTTGGTTCGGATCATTGGCCAGTCATGGTGGAAATGTGGAAAACCAATGTGAGTTTCTCTCCTTTTCGTTTTCAATTAATGTGGCTTAGAGACATTTCCTTCAGACCTCATGTGCAACAATGGTGGAAGGAAGGTAAACCTAGGCATGGGACTAAGATGTTCTATTTTTCCAAAATACTCGCAATACATTAAATCCAAAATCAAGACTTGGAACTGGAAAGAGTTTGGGGATGTTCATAAAAAAAACATGAAGTTATTGCTCATCTTGAAAATTTGAATAAGAAAATCCGTTTAGATGGCCTCATAGAGAAGAGAAGTGCAGATGAAATTAAACTCACAACTCAGCTTGAGGAATGGGAAAAAAGAGAAGAAATCTTATGGAAGCAAAAATCTAGAATTCAATGGCTCAAAGAAGGAGATCGAAACACAAATTTCTTCCACAAATATCTTCTAGCTCGAAGATCTCACAACTTTATTTCTTCCTTAAAATCAGATTCTGGAGATGTTGTTTATACTTGGGATGGCATGAACTCTATTGTTGTTGATTACTTTTCCAATATTTTTGCTGCTACTCCCCTTGACTCAACTTCACAACATAATGTTCTTCAAGCAATCCCTTCTCTTATCACTTCTGAGGAGAACTCTATTTTGACTGCTCCTGTTACTATCAATGAGCTTCAACAAGTAGTTTTTAAAATGCAAAAAGGGAAAACCCCAGGTCCTGATGGTTTTCCTATTGAGTTCTACCAAGAGTTCTGGGATATCCTTCATGTTGATTTATTAGAGGTGGTGGAAGAATCCAAGAAAGCCAAAGAAATTTTGAAGGTTATCAATAAAACTTATATTACTCTTGTTCCAAAAGCTCAAGAGGTTGATCATATCTCAGCTTTTAGACCTATTGCTTTATGTAATGTTCTTCTCAAAATCATTACTAAAATCATGGCAGAAAGGTTGAAGCCTCTTTTGCATAAGATTATTTCCCCAGAGCAAGGGGGTTATGTGGAAGGACGTCAAATAGTAGATGAGATAGTTCTTGCTCAGGAAGCCATCCATTCCATGGATATGCAAAATTCTCCTTCCATGTTCATTCGGTTAGACTTATCCAAAGCTTATGACAGAGTGGATTGGCACTTCCTTATCAAAGTTTTGAGGCAATTTGGTTTCTCTAAGGATTGGATGGATTGGATTATGGGATGTATCTCTTCAGTTTCCTACTTAGTTCTTATCAATGGCAGGCCTTCTCAGTCTTTCCCAGCCTTCTAGAGGTATTAGGCAAGGTGACCCGCTATCCCCTTATTTATTCATCATTCTTGTTGAATGCTTGGGTAGGACTATAACCAAAAAGAGGGAAAACAAAACCCTTGAGGGAGTTACCATTGCTCATGGAGCTAGACCTATCTCTCATCTTCAATTTGTGGATGACTCTACTCTTTTAGGTAAAGCTACAGTTAAGGAAGCTTCTAATATTAAGCAAATCATTAGTCTTTTTTTCTAAGGCTATCGGGCGCTTGATCAATGAAGACAAATCTAAAGTTATTTTCTTTCACCGCTCTCGCTAGACAGGAATCCATGGTCTTGGATAAACTAAGATATAAGAAGACCTCTCTTCCAATCACTTATTTAGGTATTCCCATAAATATTCAAAGGCAGAAAAATAAATATTGGAATTGGTTGTTGGACAAAGTCAAGAAGAAAATTGGAAAGTGGACCAACAAGTGGCTTTCTCTATGGGGGTAGAATCACCTTGGTAAAATCAGTCCTTCAAGCTATTCCTATTTATGTTTCTTCCATTTTGAATATCCCAAAGGTTGTTCTTCGAGAATTGGATCAAATCAGTCATCGTTTCCTTTGGAGTGGTACTAAGGAGAAAAGAAAATGGGCCTTGGTGAAATGGGATACTTTATGTCTTCCTAAGAGTGAAGGGGGGTTAGGATTACGGTCTTCAATTAATAACAACAAAGCTTTAGCTGCTAAATTATATTGGAGGATGTTGCATAACCCCAATGCTCTTTGGGCCAATAATCTTCATGCTAAATATGTTGAGAACAAAAGTCCTGAAGACCTTGTTCGCTATCAACTTCCTACCAAAGGTTCTCCTATTTTAGCAGTTCTTAAGACTTGGTGAGGATTTGATAAAGAAAAAATTATTTTGGATCATTCATAATGGTCAACATGCAAATTTTTGGACAGATTCTTGGGATGGTCACAAGCCTTTGATAACTCAGTTTCCCGATTGGAGGCCTTGGATGGAGGAGCTTCACCGAGCTAATTGGATAAAGGTGGCTAATTACTCGTCGGTACCATACTCGGTAATTCAAAGGTTGGTAGATATTGGATCCCTATTGAGGACCGGCCTATTCAAATCCCGGAAAGGCAAAGACAAGATATCCAAGGCATCCTTCATATGAGATCCCTCTCTTGGTCCCATGAAAAAGATTGTTTTGGATGGAACAACACTACTAAGGGTGAGTATTCAGTTGCTCAAGGTTATTTGACCTTATGCCATAATAATCCCAACCATTCTTCTGACATATTTTCTCGATTGTGGGCTCAAAAGCTTTGGCCTAAGGTGAGGTTCTTTAATTGGCTTTTATTGCATCGTAGGGTGCTTACTGGTGAGCAACTTATGAAGCATGGTTTTCATGGCCCTTTTAGATGTGAAATGTGTGAAGAGAATGTAGAAAATATCAACCATATTTTTATTGAGTGTACTTTAGCCTCTGAGCTATGGAGGAGAATGGCCACTTTACTTGGCTTACAAGTGGTCCAATTTTTTTACTTTTGAACAACTTTGGAGGGATTGGCCTAATCAAGAGGGTGTTGATCATTTTATTAGGCAGTTAGTTTGGATGGGTTCTACCATTCTTCTTTGGAATATTTGGAATGAAAGGAACAACCAAATTTTTAATCAAGATAGGAAGGATATTCACTATATTTGGCAAAAGACCATAGCCAACTTAGTTGAATCAGTCCATCATCTCCTTAATCACCCCCAAAACTCCCACCAAAGATGGGATCAAGTGATGCAAATATTGAAGATTAAACCTTCTAAGGGCAACCAACTTAAAGGGAATGTGAGTATTAGTAAGATGGATAGGAATAGAAATTGGCAACCTCCTCCTAAGGATTTTGGAAAATTCAATACTGATGGAGCCTCTAGAGGGAACCCTGGAAAAGCCAGTGTGGGAGGAATTGGTAGACTTTCATATGGCTCCCTGGTTTTTACTTTTGCTGAGAATTTGGGTATTCTTTCCAATAACCTTGCTGAGGGGTATGGTATCCTCAGAGGCCTTCAGGAGGCTACTAAGGTTGGATGGGAAAAGGTGTTAGTTGAGTCTCACTCTCAACTTATGATTAATCTCTTGAAGAATCCTTCTAAGAATCATAAGGTGGATTGGAGAATAAAAAGAATTATTGAGAAGATTCAGTTAATCCAGATGGGATTTTTGAAAGTTGATTACAATCATGTGGTCAGAGATCAAAACAAGAGTGTTGATGCTTTAGCTAATTGGGCTTTGGACAAAGGTGATCTTACTTGTTATGGCCACCCTCCTATATGGTGGGCTTCTCAAATTAGGGAAGCTCTTCTTTCTATCATTTCTTTGGATGGCTCCAGTTTTGAAGGTACCTAGTTTCTTCTTGTTTTTTTTTTTTTGCTTCTCTTTGGTTCATTCAGTTTTTTTTAGTTCCCTAGCTCATTCTATTCTTTATTTTGTTTCCTCTGTTGATTCTTGCCTTAATAGTCTTCTGGTCTAGATAGGTCATTGTTTTGTTCATTTTTTATTTCTTTTTTCTTTTTGTTTTTTTTTTGTTTAGTTTTTTAAGGTGGGTGGGTTTTTTTATTTTGTTTTGTTTTTGTGTTCTTTGTGTTGTTTTTTGTTGTTCTTGTGTTTTTTTTTTTTTTTTGTTATTGTTCTTGTGTTTTTTTCGTTCTTGTTCTTGGGTTTCTCTTTGTTTGTGTTATTTTGTGTTTTTATGTGTGAGTGTTTTCTATGTTTTTTGTTTTTGTTTATTGTCTGTTGTTGGTTGTTTTTTATTTTTATTTTTATTTTATTTTTTAATTTTTTAGGTTTTGGTTGTGTTTATTTTTCATGTTTTTTTTGGGTTATGTCTTTGTAGTGTTCTGTTGTTTTTGTCTTGTTTGTGTTTTGTTATGTGGTTCTTGTGTTTTTCTATGTGGTTTGTGTTGTGGTTTCTTTTATCTTATTGTGCGTGTTTGGTTGTGCTTTTGTTTTTGACACACTCAAGGAGCATGTTTTTTATTTTATTTTATTATTTTTGTTGTTATTTACTTATTTTTAAATTGGTTTTGTGTGTTTGTTTGCTCCTTGAGTATGTCAAAGGTGGTAGGCCAGGTCCGAGTCCTGGGCATTTTTGGTGGAATGGATACCCCTGCCTCCTTGGGTCTTACCCGAAAGTGGCATCCCTTTTGGGATGTTTTCCACAAATAAAAAATAAATAAAAAATACCTTTGGCAAAAAGTCCTTTAAAAGAAAATCAACACCTTAAAAATATTACTCCTCCAATATGCAAATATAACAATTAGGACTTTATTTTAAAATTAATATCAAACTCCTTATAACTCCTTTCACTATTTTACCATGAAAAATCACCACAAAAATTTAACTTTAATTAATCCTTATGCCTCCCAACTACCTCACGTCAAACCTTATGGCAATGAAAATTAAATTAAAAAATGTACCTTTACCCTTGGTGGGTTTTGAACCCATGGCACTGCCTCCCCAAATGCTCTAGTTGTAGCCTTGGCTTTCGCATGAGTTAGGTGCTCACGTGGGAGCTAGAGTGCCCATGCACTCTATTACCTTCTCTATCATTGTCAAAATAGAAACACAAAAAGGGCTTCCAAACTTGCTGCTGCTAGGTTTCAAACCCATAACCACTCTGCCACAAGCGCCAAGCCAAATTCCACTTGAACTATCCATTGGATGGTGCTAGGAACTAAGCACCTCGACATCTTAAATACATCGAATTTTAGATTTATGCAGCACACAAAAACTACTATGTTTCCTCCATGAGTTACAACACATTTTTCAAAGGATATCACACATTCTTTTTAGCCTCAGCAAAGGCAATATATATATATATACCTTTATTATCACTTCCATCATGTCGACGGGGGGGAATTCTTCAAATTGGACGTCGGAAAAATAAACATAGGTTTTGCCACTTCGAATAAATAAATAATATTTATTTATAAAATTTAAATTCAATTTGAATTTAAATATTTATAAATTAAATATTAAAACTTCCTTGGGCTTTCTAATTTGAAATTAAAGGCCTCCTTGGGTTTTTATAAAAAACATTTTACATTGCTCATCCATGGTTTTAATAAAAACCTTTTATTTTTTCCTTCATGGTTTTAATAAAAAACCTTTTAATTTGCTCCTCCATGGTTTTAATAAAAACCTTTTATTTTTGCTCATCCATGGTTTTAATAAAAACCTTTTATCTTTGCTCACATAAAATTATGAAGCTCTTTTGGAACCAATCAATTGCATTTCTCCTTAGGACCTTTTGACATCAATGACAACTCACTCTTGACATCAATGACAACTTATCTACTCAAAATGTCCAACACATTGGAGTTTGAAGAGTCACTTCTATCATTGTTCAACTGTAAATTCACCGTGAAATCAAACCAATTCCCACCCTAAGTTATTCCTAAAAAATGAACCAACAACATCAATCAATTTGATAAGCAAATTGGATGCTACACCACATCAAGCATAGAGAACAAAGATTTTTTTTAGTGGCCACTATTTTCAAGAAGAGCCCATCGATTTGATCATCAATGACCACAGGGTGATATCTGATTTCTTTGTCATTTCTATATTTATCAGTTTTAGCTATTTTCATTGGTTTTCTAACATAGATTAGCCATATTACATTCAGTATTTATGCCTTTATCTCAGTATTTCATGCATTTCTACATTTCTTTATGCATTTGCTTTCTTTATTGCACCTATAAAGAAACTAGCCTCATCTTGAGAGGCTTTCAATGCTATTAATCTATCTTTATATTCTTTGTGTGCAGGTGATAGGTCTTTTGCAGGAGCTAAGCATCATCAAGACCATCGTTCTTGACATCATCACACAGATGTTACGAAGGAAACCCTCCTATAATCATATTAGAGGAACTTCATAAGAGTTTGCTTGGAAGACATTTAATCTTGAGATTTATTGTAATTTCGTATAAATTTGGTATCCCTAAGAGGGACGTATTGTAACCTGATGTATAATATCTTTTGAATATTAATGAAAATAGCCCATTTCTTTCTTCAAATTCTTGTTATCATGGATTTTTATAATTTGTTGGCAATTCACACCTTGTTATGGCTAAACCCTTTTAAAGACTTGTAATTAACCTAAATCCCTCTTGTTATGTTGGCTTGGGTTAAAATTTATGATGTAATTAGTGTTTTGGTATTGTTATGAATACCCTATTACACTTTTTATTTGATCATCAAAGTGTTGTGTAATATTATCTATGGAGAAGTGATTACTTATGGTTCCTACAAGCACCCACTATATATTTTATTTTTTTTTCCTTTATTTCTCTTTTTGTATAATATTTGAGTGGATGACTTGATTCTATATATTTCTAGAAAATATTATGAATTTCAACATATTTATTAGAATTGGAATCCTTTGATGCATTTCCATGTTGGCATTGAGATGCACTTTGCCTCTACCATAAGGACCCTTCTTCTTACCTTCTGATATATTCTTCTAGTTCTCACTAGAGGTACTTTATGGGAATATGTTGTACTTACAATCCTTATGTGCATGCCCTAGTTTCCCATAAATGAAATATGTGACATTAGAACATGAAAATTTATGTTGTCCTTGCTACTATTTATGATTATGCCCTTTTTCTTTCTACTATTATTTGTGATGTTGTATCAATGTTACAAAATATGAATACCTCAGTCTAGAATGACAAAATTTGTTGAACAAGGACCCCCCTAAAATTTTATAAATAATCAAGAAATACTAACAATTGATCCATATCTATTACGATATATCCTACACAACCTTTTTCTCAAACAAAATTAATCAAATCATCCTCTCTCACCAATATAACAAAAAATTTGATGGACCATTTTAAAAAAAAATTTAAGCAACTTGAAGGTTTTTTCCATGTATGGAGACCTATCTATGACTTCTTTGGAATATGATGGTTGTAAAAATATTTAACATATTCTTTCCTAAAAAATATATCCTCTCATCTATGGTACATTGATACCAAAAAATCTGACTAGAAAGAAGATGGATTTTGTTAAAAATTCCATAACATAGATGTCAATGTTTCAAATAAACTCAAAAGATCAATCCAATAATTAGGGACCTAGTCATGGAAAGCAAAATAGATTGAATTTCAAGAGAGGAAATAGGGTCCTATCATTGAATATTCCTCTTGAAATGAAAAATATTGTTATAAATAGTAAAAATCCTATGACATAAATCAAAATAGGTTTGTACAAATCCTTAAAATTTGTTGGTGACACATAAAGCTGCCACAAATTAATTTTGAAAAACATGTTGATAAAGTATGATGGTTGATATGTGAGTCCATTACATGTGATTTTTTTTGGGTTTGGCTTTATGCCTAAAAATGGATACATGCCTAGATCAGTTCCCCCCTCTCTCTTGCTCTCTCTCTTTCTCTACATGAGTCTCCATAGGTTTTTACATACATCTATTCGCTCCACTCTAGATCTCTATTCCTCTTCTCTCTAAATTTCTTCCTCTATGTTTATATCCCCTCTCTTTTTATTTTTCTCCTTGAAATTCTTATCCTACTTTTCCATTGCCTACACATCTTATCCCCATCCTTTCTATGGAGGGCCAAACATTCTTTTTGATGGTAACATTAGAGGGAAAATTACCAATTTTCAACAATTTATGGAAGTGGGTGAAAATAAGGGTTGTACTTTTTGGTTGCCAATATGACACCGCACACATGGCAGGGAGGGAATATCAATGTCAATCATAGAATGGCCATCGCGTCAGGATGGGGTGGATGATCTCTAGAGGAGACCAATTCCTTTGGGTGTGGTTCTAGCTATCTACACCACAAAATAGGAAAAGTGAAAGAGCAATAAAGGAAGGTCATAGAAAAATTCACAAGGACGAGTATAGCCACATCAAGACTTATGCAAGTGACATACCATGTATGAAATATAGATCCTGTAACTAAAAAATCACCCAATCGTACCTATGTTCCAGCTCCTCTCAATAGTGGGTAGGGGTAAATTATAGAACCAATGTACATGTGCATGAGATCCAAGATTCAGAATCAGAGTGCTCCTATCCGGATGGTTTTATCAAAAATAAACCCACAATCCATATCTACGAACACACACTCCTGAGTCACTCAAGTAAACCCCATGGAATATAGATAGTAGAATAACACAGGATAACTTAAACAACTAGACAAAAATAAGAATTCATACAATTAATTAAGAACAGGGAGATAAAGCCAGAGATCAAACAGTGCAAAATTTTAATTTACATAAAGGTAAACCTTACACATGAATTTTAATGGCTAAATATCCACCACTAGGAATGACCATCATTCGACTATTTATAGGAATACTTACATGAATTGCAAAATTAGACATTAATGAAAAAAGGTAAGAAGACAATCCTTGTAGTAGACAAGCACCGCATTGGTACATTGTTCCTTAGGATAGCATCGATCTTCTAGAAGGAGGTAGATGTACCTGGTTCAATCTGGGCCTTTAGATATTCTAATGCTTCTACCCAACTCATCAATTCTCAGCTACCTCATCCTTCTCCTTGATTGGTGATCCTCTGGTTAGGTGGTGAGTGATAGGTTTTGAGACACCTTGGGAGCAATGTGCCAGAAATCCATCACATACACTTACGTTGTCAGGTACTTGAACTGCTACAACTATGTTTACATCTTCATCTTCACCATTTGAGCAATGGGAGGATTTTTGCGTGTTGGGTGAGTTCTTCCTTTTCTCTTCTTTTCACCTGTGGGTACTAGGGAGTGAGGGCAGGTATTTTTTTGAGGTCCCACCCCTTTTGCACTTGTATCTTCCACCCAATATGGGTGGGTGTCTATCTCCTTCCCAAGGGTAGGGTTTTACAATTTTTTCACCCATGCTAGCCCTTTGAAATGTTTTCCCAACTAGTTGAGCAGATCTTTTGGGAAGTTCTTCCCAAAGTTAAGGGTCGATTTTTGCCCACTCTAGTTGTCTGTCCTACTTGATTCTACCATCCACCCATTTGTTTGGTCCACCCTATAACCACTGCTACTACTCTAATATATTTTGTCCCTCCATCAATGCCTTCAAAACTTGTCAAAATCCTTTAAGATAACCATCATCTTTGTAAAAAATGAAGAGGGTACACAATTACACCCACACTCTTGGCTACTCACAAGGACTTTTCCCTTGTAGGAAAGGAGAACCCAGAATGCTACATTCTAAAATACACAAAGCAAAAGAGGAAAAAAAGGAACAGTGAGGATATAAACAAAAGCATCCAAAGAAGGTTGCGAGTCAAAGAAGGCCAAAAGTGAGAGGACGACAAGGGGGAAGGGGTCGAAGAGGAATATAATAAAAGGTACAACAAGCAAAATCAAGAAAAGAGAACAAGAGGAAATAGGAGGTGGGAGGAAAACACAGGAAGAAACAGAGACAAAAGGAAAGGTCCCACTATCCAACAGAGTTAGTGAAAGGAAGAACAAAGGAGAGAGAAAGGAGAAGAGATAGAAAGAAAAACGAGCCAAAATGGGATGCAATCTATGAAACACCCCCACATATCGCACTCCTATCAACATACCCTATTACGGGTCATGGCAAATTCAAGAAGAGGCAGAATGCAAAGAGCACTTGCCAGTTCTACCACAACACCTCTTTTTGATGCAATCTCATAAGAATCTTGTTTGCTCGTTTCCACTCTTCTAGGGAACCTTTAGTCGCAACACCATTTTTAGCTATATGTTTCTTAATCCATGTTGCTTCTACCTATTGGGGTGTCCTTTATAGATAAAATTTCCCATCAAACAAGGAATGGGCACTGCTTTCAAAAAAGTAGTGGGTATTTCTCATGAGGTTGCATATAAGGAAGCTTGAATCATGAGCCTTATTTCCATTGGGCATGGGGTCACAACAACAAACTATGGGAAACAATAAGAAAAATGAATGTGATTCAAGAATGAAGTATGTTTTTAGTCCTTTACCTTTGCTACCAACCACCAGATGACACTACTATCACTTGCCTTATGCACTTTTATTTACCAATCGACTTATGTACATAAAATTGGGGCACAATTGGTACATCACGACCATTGATTCATTTTGGAGTTCACTTGGTGAATCTATAGTGATCAAACCATATTGTACTGAACTTTAGATACCTTCTGTAGTTTGGTCGGTATTTCCATCCCTTCCAAACCATAAAATATTTATGACTTGGTTGATCACCATGCACATCAGTACCTATGCAATTTATGATCAATGTGGTAATAATTTTTTCTATGTGGGAGCCATATTCTTGTACTATTTTATCTGGAAACAAGCTTTGATATTGTCATTATTTGGAACCCATCTACTACGAGATCATAGTTTCGTACGGATCTACCATCCTCACACATTTTCTCCCATAGGCTGTATTGATTGAGCTTGATGTTGATGGGACCTCAATAAATAGGTGTTGATTTGCTAAGACATTATAGGTATGACTTAGCCCTTGCTTGCTGCACCTTAGGACACAAAAAGGGTGCAAAAATACTCCCTCCTTATATATGGTGTTCCCGCCTAGGTCCAGATCCTCCACCTCTTTGAAAAAGGTGCAAGCATTGAATTTGTCACTTTTAAGGTTGGTGCTTGCATTTATTCTACCCTAGCTTGAGATGGTATCTATACCTTGTGTTCCACCAGACTACACCCTTTGCTCCTACACAACCTGATATGGCATCCATGGTGGATACTATACAATAAGGTGGGGAGCAGTGATGGATAGAAATAGGGATGGTAGGGCAGAGTTTCCTGAAGATGTTATTCCTACTTGAAGTAAGAGTTGCTCTATCCGTGTAACCTCTTGAAAGACTTAAATGAATATCTTGTATCCATATTGTAGTAGGAGAAGGCCTATATTTGAGCTTAGAGACTAAACATAGTACGTGTGATCCTAGGTGAGTTATGGTTGGTACTAAAAGGGAATCCTCTTCCAGTTCCTTTTGAACCAAATGTTGAATTCGATGAGAGATTTGAAAGGTGCCCTCTTGATGCAATTGTATGAATGCATATTTATTTCTAGTTGTTTAAGTTATACCATGTTATTATGTTGTCTAGATTTCGTATGATTTACTTGAGTGACTCAAGAGTGTGCGTTCATAGATATGGGTTGTGGGTTTATTTTTTCTAAAGTCATTTGGATAAGAGCACTCTGATTTTGAATCCTAGATCTCATGCCCCTGTACATTAACTTTGGAATTCAACCCCCACCCATCATTGATAGGAGCCAAAACATAGGTATGGTTGGGTGATCTGTTAGATGTAGGATTTGTGTTTCATATGTGGTATGTCACCTACATAGGTATTGATGCAGCTATACCCGTCCTTGTGAGTTTTGGATATGACCTTCCTTTATTTATTTCCTTCCCTTTTCTCTTTTCCTATTTTGTGATGTAGATAGCTGGAACCACCCCTAAAGTAATTAGCCTCCTTTGGTGATCGTCCACCCCATCCCAACATGGTAGAAATTCTATGCTTAGCATTGATCCACCCTCCCTGCCTTATGCATGATGTTAGATTGGTGGCCAATAGTTTTTGGTGACTCTACTACGAAACTCACTGAGTCCTTGTGTTTCAAGAAATTAGAGTTTGGTGGCTCTATGATTTACCCAAATATTCTCAAAGTCACCTGGAAAATTTGATTGTGTAACACTTCCAGATCATGAGACCAGTCACCCACCCACATTGAAGATCCAAAAATCTTGGAGGACTCAAGGTATGATGAGAAGCCTTGACCTCACAAGTGGAGATAAGATGCTTATCTGGTGACTCTAACTCTGAATCTGACATCATAACCAAGACCTATAAAAACTAGTGACTTAATAGCTTAGCTGTCATTCCCCAATGGAATGATCCCAATCCATTGAATCTCCATTGCTCAAATGAGATTCCCAAGGATACCCTGAAGACCCTAACAAAATATAATGGCACCTTGGGAATGGCTCGGGAGCACCTTGAAGATGTCGCTACACTAGTGTTTCTCCATGGTATTACCCATGAGGATTTCATGATAAAAATTTTGGTCATCTCTCTAGAAGAAAGGGTGCTATTATGGTATCAAACCCTTGGGAAAAAAACCATGTGCTCATGGATGAACTTGGTGGGAGCTCTGATCGATACATCCAATGGCTCCATGGATCTCTTCCAACTCTACAATTAATTAAGATAAAAGAGATAAATCCAAAGACCAAATAGTGTAGAATTTGTATTTACATAGAGGTAAACCTTATACATGAATTGTAATGTCTAAAGAGTCATCCCTAGGAATTACTAAAATTCCACTATTTATAGGTATATTTACATGAATTGTAAAATTAAACATTAATGGTAGAAGATGGGAAGACAATCCTTGCAGTAGACAAGCATCGCACTAGTACACTATTCCTATGGATAGGATTGATATTCTATAAGGAGGTAGATGTACCTGGTTAAATCTAGGCCTTTATTTTTTCTGATGCTTCTGTCCAACTCATCAATTCTCAGCTACCTCATCTTTCTCCTTGACTGGTGATCCTCTGGTTAGGCGATGAGTGACAAGATTTGAGATGCCTTGGGAGCAATGCACCAAATATCTATCACATACACTTACATTGTCAGGTACTCAAACTATTGCAGTCACATGTACATCGTTATATTCAAAATTCAGGTGATGGCAAGAGTTTTACATGTTGGGTGGGTGCTTCCTTTGCTCTTATTTCCACCTGCGAGGGTACCAGGGAATGAGGGCAGGTATTTTTCTAATATCCCATCACTTTTTCACTTGTATCTTCCACCCAAGATGGGCAGGTGTCTATTTCCTTCCTAAGGGTAGGATTTTACAATTTTTCCATCCATGCTAGCCCTTTGAAATGTCTGCCCAACTAGTTGGGTGGATAATTTGGGAATTTCCACCCAAAGTTAAGGGCGGGTGTCTACCCACTCTTGTTGCTTGCCCTACTTGATTCTACCATCCAACTATCAGTTTGGTCCACTTTGCGATCGTTGATTCTACTCTGACGTCTTCCACCCCTCCATCAATGCCTTCAAAACTTGGTGAACTCCTTGAAGAGAACCATCATCTTTCCAAAAAATGAAAGGGGTGCACAATTACACCCACAGTACCCACATTAACCTTATGGTGTTTCCTTCAATACAATGGTTACCCTTTTAATTCCCTTTAAATTAATTTACATCTAGCTTACTATGGTGCTCTTTTGGTCAAGAGTTTACTTTTTTAATATTACCTTCCCAAGAGGTCTTAGGTTTGCACCATAAGCATACCTTTGAAACTTGTAGTGTATATCCCTTAAAAAATGTGTGGTGTCATCTTAGGTTCTAAATCCATAGTGGAAATTCTTGGTTAGGCTAACAAGCCTAGGGAACTACCCAAGGGAGGTTTTGAGTTCAAACTGCATTCTCTCCCTTTGGTTACTCTTAAATATGTGGGTGGTCAACCTCACACTAACGTGACCACAAAAATTATTTCACCTATATAAAAGGGTTCAACTAAGAAAAAACAGCCTCGTGTCAAATGTTTATTCATCCATTCAACATAGTTTATAGAAGCATCCACTCAAATAAGTGACTATGACAACATGGTACACATGGCACTCTCAAGACATGACACATGGTAGGCCATGATTGGTGACACATAAGGCCAAACTTCTAAAATCCATAACTTTTGCATACAAAAATGTTTCAAACCCTTTTTGAGATCATATATTTTTTTATCTCTATGCATTGGTGATATCAATACAAGGATCTATTATAATCGTATAGATTAATTATTTTGGTTACAAGAGAAGTATATTTTGGATTATTAGAACAATATACACATTGTTCCTATGGGTCTCTTTCCAATAATTGGGGATAACTATTTAAAAAATATATTTGTTTCTTGATGATTTATCTATTTTTTACTATGGAGGATAGATTGTCATAACCACATTACATGTTCAAGATCTTCTCATGGAAAGCTCAACATTTTTTATGTAGAATGTAGAGTCATGTCTTCATGTTTGAGAAAAGTTTTATAGAGTTCATGCATTTTTGGAAAAATAATATAACATGATTCATGATTAGCATTCATTGAACCATTCAAGTATTCATTATGGAGGGATATGTTACTAACTCTATTGTATTCTCTCCTTGGACCCTTATGTTAGATTATGACATGGTGTTGAAATATAAATCTGACCTTACTAACCTATGAACATCTTCTTCTTTTGAAATAAAAGAAGTTATATATTGATATTAAAATTTTCAAAGAACAAAGGATCATTCAACAAGACACTTGGAGATAATAATATTGTTGTCCAAAATGAGAAATGGACAACAAAGAAAATAAAAATACTCCAAAAAGTGTATTGGTATATAAAGGGTGCCAGAGATGCAAAGGGTTCCATAATCATCAAGGAAATCTACAACACAAAAATCTCCAGAACCATGCAATGTTCTAGGGTTATCTAGTTGCATAAAAATCTCTAGGATCACTGAAATCTTCAAAGGCTCAAGAATTTCCAAAGGCTCTGGAATCACCATATGGTTCCTATCATTTGTGTCACTCATGTTGTCTACTTTCATTTTTTCTTATTACTTTGAGATGTAAATAGGCTACGTTTATGGCCTCATTTGCAATGCAATCAACCACAATATTATGCCTCCTTCCAATGTGGGAGTAATGGATATATTCAAAATTCTACTCCAATTCTCTTAGTATTCTCTGAACTATTTATAGTTGGACTAAAGAGAATTCCTTCCATTTATATAAGATAAATATCACAAGTCTTGAATCACCATACACATGAAGTTTTTAATGCCTTGTTCCTAAGCTAAATTTTGTCCCATTTCACAACCTATCAATTCTACAATATTATTGGTTATTTTTACCAAATTGATTTTGAACTAAATCATATCATGGTGTGGTACCACTAGTATCACACCTCTAACTATTGCATGGCCTAGGCTTGATTTAGAGGTTCCATCAAAGAATAACGTGGGAAAATTTATCTTTGGAGGTTTGATTGTTTTAACTTGTGGTCTAGAATTTAGGAGATTTTGGATTTCCATTTGTTATAATAGTTTATCTCTTTTTTTCTTAATCTACTAATCTCTTGTTATTTATGATATATATTTTGTGTTCAAGACTATCATCCTTAACACTGTATTAGTTAACACTCAAAAATTAGTCCTTTTGATATAAAATATTATCCTATTTTTGACCTTCCAAAAGTGCCAAATGATGAATATTGGAACTAAATACCAAATCTATCTGAAAAGGTTCTTATCCTAAAATTCCCATTTGTACATTTAGCCCCAAATGGTTAGGCTACTTTTTTATTTGAAGGTTCCTAGAATTGTTGATCCTAGTTTTTGGGTTATTTTAATCTAGATTTTAATTGCTTTTGTATACAAAAGGAACAAATGTGATGTTGTTTCATTGTTTTTAAGACACCTATGGAAAATATGAGGCCCCATAATATTCCTCTATATGAGGTTTTTTCCAGTAACAATATTATTTTGGAGCACCAACCAAAGAGAGGCTTGATATTTGGGAGGAACCTTGTAATTCCATATCTTAGCTATGGTTGAGTTCTTCTAACCCTATTATTGAAATAACACCCCTTGGTTGACTGTGTAAAAACTTGACCCACTAATAGAGCCCCGTATAAGCTAACTTGTAAATTGGGGAGATATTTTAATACCTTTAGTTTAGATGTGCAGTTGTCTCCATAAGTCTTGATAAAGATGTGGCAGGGGTGGATCTCTCACCTATTCAATTGAAATTGCAAGAGAGTTAACACTTTACTATTGTTGGTCTACGTTTATTTCTAGGGAACAATTCTTAATTATTGAAGGTCCTCCCAAGATCAGATCATCCCATATATTAATATGTTTAACTTCCCCTGGAAGACAAGAGGTGTGATTTAATATAATATCTTTATCTTCCACAATATGTTTCAAAATTGAGGAGGAGCCTGCTATGTTTTTCACACTTTTTAGGATTTGGATCCCATTAGAGTTATTTATATATTTTCATTTTAGCATTTGCTTCCATAGAGAGTCTAATGAAGTGAGAAGATTCCAAATTGTCTTAGCACTTCATGCCTCAACATTCATTATTTTCATGATTCCTAGGCCTCCCTGCTCCTTTGGCTTGGTAACAATATCCCAATTGACCAAATGAAACTTTTTCCTATATAATTACCTTCCCCCTTGCCATAAGAAATCTCTTAGTATTGCATCTAAATTTTACAATATATATAAGGGTGCATGATACACCAACAATTGATATATGGAAAGAATTGCTAGTACTGATTGTATTAAAATAATTCTTCCAGCCAAGCTCAACCAACCATTGCCATATTATTGTATTCTTCTTGACATATTATCTAGAATTACATTCCATGTTTTCTATTTTTTTTGGAAGCCCATAGAAGCACCTAGGTATTTAAAGGTATCCCTACATTTGTGAAATCCCAAAATATAAGAGAAAACTCTATCTTCTATTGTTGAAGTATTTATAGTGTAAAATTTTCTCTTTTGGGTGTTTATCTCTGCTCCTATGGCTAAAGAGAAGCAATCTCAAAATTCTCTGGTCAACCTAACATTTAGTTTTGTGGCTTCTCATAGTAAAATGGTTTCATATGCAAATTGATCATGAGTGATTATTTTATATCCTATAGCTACTTTAATTCCTAGGATTTATTTCCTTCTCAATTTGGTCAAGGTCCTTCTTAAATTTCTAGCTAGAAGGATATAAAGGTAAGGGGAGAGAGGACACCTTTGCCTTAATCCTCTAGTGTATTTAAATAATTTAATTGGTTAGAGGGGATATATAAGGTCCTATGCAATATCTTATCTAGTCTATCATTTAAACTATAAATCTAAATCTGGCTAACACCTATTTTAGAAAGTCAATGTCTACTCTATCAAAGGCATTAGCCATATAAGGTTTAGTGGTTATTATTTTCTTTTTGGATTTAGCACTTGAGTGTAGGCCTTCATGAATCATTATAATGTGCTCATATATATATTTCTCTAGAATAAACCCCCTTGTTTTGGCTCTATCAAATCATTAATATTCCTTTTAATTATGTTTGCTATTATTTTAATCATTATCTTATAAGATACATAACACAAAGAGATAGGTCTAAATATATAAAAAGTAACTACATTTTCTTTTGGAATTAAATCTAATAAAGTGGAGTTGATCACCCTAGATAGATTATCGCTTATCCTTATCTCTTCTATCATTGCTAAGAATTCATATCCTATAATTTCATAAAATTGCTGATAAAATTCTTGGTGAAGCCATTTGGTTTTGGAGCTTTATCCTTGGGTAGTGAATGTATAACTTATTCCAACTCTTATTTGGTTACCACTGAAGAGAGTTCTTTTTTATCTCTATTTTTATCAACGGAGGGATGTTGTTCAAAAGAGTGTTCTAAGCCTGTTGATTTACTATTGTCTTTGTGAAAAGGGTCATGTAATGATCTCTTGCACGTTCCTTTATGATTGTTTGATCAAAATAATTTTCTTTAGTTTTGTGAATTTTCTTATTGTATTCCATTGGTAGTGTTGCATTTTTTTTAGATGAAAGTAAATTATGTTTCTCCTTTCTTGAGCCAAATCATTCTTCATAAAAGTATCAAATGTGCATCTTCTTCTCTGGAAGTTTGATCCATTTCTTGGTTCAACTAGCATCTTCTCTCTTCCTGTTAAGGGGATGGAGGCTAATCACCTATCTATTGATCTACTTCCTCCATCTGTTGTAGCAATATGCTTGACCTATTCTAAAATTTAGTCTTATTGGTAATCTAGTCCCTAATGGTTTTCTTGAGATTGGAAATTTTTACTTTCCATACATCCTAGGGAACGTTTGCACAAACATGTTGCTTCCAAATAATTTCTACTAAATGTGCAAACTCCTCATGCTCCATCCATTATGAATTACATTTGAAATAAATCCTCCTTTTTTCCAAGAGCACTATCACCCATATACAAATAGATAGGCTTATAACCTAATATTGAACTTTGAATTATACCACTTGATACAAGTGGATACCTGAATAATATATCTTCTTGTATTAGGAATTTATCTAATCTTTTTACAATGAATTAAATCTCATCTCTTATGTTTTCCAATGTAAATTATCTATTTTGGAGTATTATGTCTTGAAGTTTCCACTCAGTTATAATTTGCACAACCAGGTTCTTAGAAGGGTCTTTTGAGGGAATACCTCTTTTTTTCTCCCATTGGGCTAAAGTCACATTCAGGTCCCCTGATATGATAAAATTTTGGGATCTTTCCTAATGAATCCTATGCTAAAGAATTTTCCAAGACTTATGTTTAAGACTATGTTATTTGGCCAATAGAAATTCACTATGGTCCAAGTTTATCCCTCTAGAGAGGAGAAAGAAGCTGCTATCCAATTTGAGTGTCTTATTTTGTTAATACATATCAGGGCCTATGGTTCCCATGTAAGGAGAAGTCCCCTCATGGCACCTAATAAATTTCTTGCTTCTAGGTCTAAGAATCTCCATATTTTTTTCTATTATATTATTGTTGATTGCTCTATCAATTAATTTTCTTGAATGTAGATAATCATTATCTTATGTTGGGCTATTAATTGACCTAGGTAGTTTTTCTTCAAGGTACTACTCAATCCCCTTCCATTCCATCATAGAACCTTCATTTCTTAAGTGGCTTCTTAGCCTTTTTGAATTCTAAGGATGTATGTACTTTCTTTTGAATATCTATATTTGCTTATTTTGTTTACCTGTTGATTTATTTTCCTCCCTCTATTAGAATATCTAGTGGTTGGAATACCTCTTGGAATCATTGTTACTACTAACCGAGTATTTTCTATTTCTTCAATATCCTCATCCGGAAGGTTTTCTTTGTTGGCCTGAGTTTCCTCCACTTCATATCCTAATTCAAGAGTTGATGGATCTTTACCTTTTCTAGATGGCCTTGGATGTTCCTCTTACTCATTTTGTGATAAAATAGAAAACTTCTTATTATTTTGTATTTATGGTTGCGTTTGAGGTCTCCTACTTCTTGATATTCTATGTTGTTTTCTTCTTACTGGTTGGAAGTCTTCATCTTCCTTCTTTGTCTCTTTTTGTACCTTAGTGGAACAGTTCCTTGAGAAATGAATATATTGATGACATATAATACATTTTAAGATAATGTGCTTATAATCCAATAGTTGGGTATGGATCTAGTCCAAGACTTTGATACCTATGTTGTCAAGAAGCCCTTTTTTTATATTGACTTGAACACCAAACCTAGAACAAGTTGTATTGTTGGCCTTTGGAGGAGATCAATCTACAAATGTGCAACAGAGTTACCTATCATCTCAAGAGTTATTTTATTGCATAAATATAGGGGTAAAAATAGTAGTCTTACCCAAATTGATACTTCTTCTAGTTCTTCCACTCGTGAGTCAAAACTAACTGATCAAGAGGGCATGTAGAGAGAGCTTAATCCAAGGAACCAGGGCTCTTATTTAAATATTGCATCTCTTTCTTCTATGGAGGATAAAATTACTATGAAATATCCTCTCCCTAACATCATGAATTCATAGTTAGATATTTTAGATCCCTAAGAAGTGGTGATCCATATTTGAATGGTTGTTGGGCTAGGCCAAATACCCACACATTTGCAAGTAAGATATCTCTCAATTAGGGTGGTGATTGGGCTTTGAACATAGTCTAGAGGGATCTCCACCATTGGAGCATCATCCAAATTAGATACAAACGAGCCATTGTTACTTGGGACTATTGTGGCCTCCTCGCCTTCAAGGCTTTGGTCATGTTTTTCAATTTTGACTAGTTGAAAAAAGGAGGTAGTGAGAACAAGAAAAGTGATCCATGGTCAACATTCTTGAGTATGGATGTGTAAACATAGAAAAACACCATTTTTTTGAATAATGTAAAATATATTACTATAGCAATAAAAGATACACCCAGACAATAAAAATTTGAAACAAGTGATTGCAATGAAATAAAAATGCTTTTGTATTAAACTTTTGTGATCCTTGGTCCCCTCTCTTTAGAATAATTGTATGCCCCAAATTACAGGGACCTGATTACAAAGAAATATTGCATGCTTGTTTTACCAAAGTACAATAGACACAAATGGAAGAGAAACCCCTTTGGCCAATCCAACTGATGGTGGGTGTTGATGGTCTTCTCTGCTACAATAAATATCTTGTATGGGCTTGGGTATCCTTGTGGGCCATCCTTACTACAATAGCCTTTAAAAACCTATCACCTGCACAAGTTTTATTGCAAACAAAATATGAATGAATAGCATATGAAGGGCCTCCACTATGTGAGGCACATTTTGATATAGATGAAATCTACAAAAACCTTGAATAATTATGCTTGCAAAATATGAAAAATGAGTGTAGAAGATAGATAATAATGAGTTAAAAGACCATATTATATTTTACCTCTTCTGATCTGTACCTGCAACTGAATGATCTGCTCTTGTGTAAACGTGGGTGTGCATTTGGGGTTGGCTAAATGTGGGATGGCATTTGATAGATATGGGTGCGCATTTGCATCGGTGTAAATGCCCATCTACATTTGATGCTAAGTTGCAGAAACCCTAGGGTTTGATACAAGGACTCAAGTGACTGA
This sequence comes from Wollemia nobilis, assembly GCA_028583015.1. Taxonomy (NCBI): domain Eukaryota; kingdom Viridiplantae; phylum Streptophyta; class Pinopsida; order Araucariales; family Araucariaceae; genus Wollemia; species Wollemia nobilis. The sequence continues at coordinate 17,343,183 of JAQPPZ010015100.1, forward strand.
TATTCACAGAAGCAGTTGACCTCATGTAGCTATTCCTATAGCATAATGGTGTATTTTCCAGCCTCCTTTGCTTGATGTAATTATGTTGCTTTTATAGGTATTTTTGAATTTTGGAGGAAAAATATAGGTGGCAAGCTAGGGCTACAAAGTGACAAGGACTGGGAAGCCACCTATCCTAGGCAGTTATAGTGAGTCGCTTAGAGTGTCTCACTTAGGTGAAGTGGTGGCATGTGGGTAGGTGGAAGTAGAGTGATGTGTGGAGTAAGGTGTGAGATGTGGAAAATGGAGGGGTAGTGGTGGCTAGGACACATGTCACATGTCGTGGGGAGATTTTATAGATTTAATAAAATCTAGAAAATAGGATAATGTGCAAGTTTTTTATGCCTAAGTTTAGATGTAGGCAATTACATGCCAATATTTTGTTACAAATAGCCCCCACTGGGGCTTTTATAAAATGATACAATGGTGTAATAAAACTTTTCTATGTCCACAAACAAAGGGGTGGGTTTATTGTTGTGCTTGGACCATGGTCTACTATGGAGTTGATATGTGCCTTTAGAGTTATTTGAACTTGTAATCCTACACACATGCAAACATAAAACGATGATAGTAGCACTTGTTACATATTGAAACAAATTAAAATGAGCATAAACAAAATGCAATGTAAATGTGCATACAAAGTTGAGTTGTGGATGTATATGCTTGATCCTATCTAAATTTTGGCAGCATCTCCATGTGTTTTTATGTGTTGATGAAAATGAAGAGAATGGAAGGGTGTTTATAGAATTTTTCAAGGGCTAGGGTGAGGTGGATGGTGGGTGAGTGGGCATCTAGGTGGCATGACTTGGCAACCATGTGGTAAGGTTAGGTGGGTGTAGAGTTCTAGGGCATCCTATGTGGAAGGGGAGTACACCTTCCCTCATGAATACCCTTGGGTGGAGATATTTCTCACCCACCCAAGGCCATAAATGAGCCTAGGAAGAAGGGTCCTTGGAAAAGGGGGAAGGAATTAAAAATTCCTTTTAGGTGCACATTGGGTAAAGGGCAAGGGAATTAAAAATTCTCAAAAATGTGAGGTGGAGGGGGTAGGACATGTAGGATTAAATGGGTGGGTTGACCTTTGGGAGGGTATGACAATTTTAAATTCATAAAATTGCATGGGGATATGTAGGAGGATGTAGGAGGATTTTGGAATTAAATGAGGGGGAATTCCCATGGGATTTCCTAGGGATTGAGGGGGATTTACCTTGGATTTTGGGGATTATATTTAGAATTTAAAATTCCTTTTGTCTTCCCCTTGTATTGGGTTGTGTGTTAGAAAGGTGATTAGGGCATAATGACAGGATTAGTGGGGGCATTAGGTGGATAATATGGGTTATGGAAATTTTGAGGGGGATAAGGGAAATAAATGAGGGGGGTTAGGTGGAAATTAGGATATTAGGGAGAAGATAAGAATGATTAGGGAGATCAACTGAGGGGTTGTGATGGCAAATTAATATTCTAATTGTGAGGTAGGGGTTGTGATGGCAAATTAATATTCAAATTGCGAGGTAAGCGGGAAGCAGAGAAATGGGAACAAGAGTTCGGGGAGCAGTGTGACAGCAAACAGCGAGCCCAACGACCAACACACGGAGAGCAAAAAAACAATCAAGACTCACCTAGGCACGATAGACGACCAGAACGGAGCCATCAGGGGAAAAGATCCTCCGGATAAATCTTTAGACGGCGATAAGAGGACCAGCCAGGTCTCGTTTGCAGAAGCCCTCCAAGGGAAACCTAAACCCTCGACTTCTGCATCTAACGCCTTTGTAGCTCAGGGCAGTGACGTGTTTTGTCCACAACAAGTCATGGAAGGGTATGCGACCCTAGATTCTTTTTCCCTGGTAGGGAAGTTCATCGGAGGACGTCCGGATATGGATTCAATACGACATTGGGCGGTGACTAAATGGAAAACCAGGGGGTGTCTAGAACTATCTGCTATGTCCAGGGGTTTTTTATGATCCGCCTCAACACTCAGGAGGACGCAGACCATATTTTATCAGGGGGCCCATGGTTCTTCGGAAGAAGAAGCCTATTTCTCCGCAAATGGGAAGCCAAGTTTGACCCAGACACACAGAACATTAACAGTGCACCCATTTGGGTCCATCTCCCAAACCTGCCTGCACATTTCTTCCATGAAGATGCGCTCCAAGGGATAGCCCAAGCTATCAAGGAACTCATCGCAATTGACCCAACTACTCGCACCCGGACTCGCCTGACGCATGCCCGCATTTGCGTCAATATCAATCTGGAGACTCAGCTCCCTGACCATCTCAATCTTATTTACAGAACATATTGCCGAACCCAGCCGTTAGAATACGAAAACAAACCCGCATTTTTCCTTGACTGCCAAACTCAAGGGCATCTTCCGTCCCAGTGCCCGAAGCGTAAAGAAGCACAGACCGTCTCCCACACTTCCAATCGGCCGGTTCAAGAAGAAAATCAGAAGCTGAAAACAAGAATGGGACAAAGCCAACACCACAGGAGCAAACAACAGCCCCAACCTCCTCCAAATCATGATATGCAAAAGGCAAGTGGTCTGTTCACTACCTCTAACAAGTTCAATTTACTCAAAAATCATAGTCTCTTTGATAAAATAAATGTTGAGGAGCTCCCTGGAATGGATCTCCCTATCCCAGACCTTCTCCCCCAACCATCCCCCAAGGCCAATCTCCCCAGAAAACCCATTCCCCACCGCCTCATTCGCGCCCCCTATCCCCTCCCATCACCGACATCGATTCCCTGAGCTCTTCCCCCAAACCATCACAGTCCTCTAATCCGCCACCCCCATCCTTCCCACCCACTGGGAACGGGATGCCCCTCTCCCCATCTAAAACCCCCAATGTTGAATCTGACAGTGATGATTCATCCCAAGAGTCCCCTGAACCATGGAGTCCAAAACAAACCAGAAGTTTCAAAAAGTCCCAGATGGATGTAGGAGGTGATAAGAAAAAGGGTAGGCCTTCAGGTGTTGAACTGAGAAACCATGATACAACTGAAGATATAGCCAATGGCACCCAAAAAACCCTTTTCCAAGAACTTGGAAGCACCAACAGGGAAGAAACCAAGAGATCCAAACCCCCCACGCAACAAAGCAAAGGGGGAAAAAAAACCTCCAAGAGTTCCAAATGAAAGTCCTCTCCTGGAATGTGAGAGGGTTAAATGGGGCAGCCAAACAAAGACTAGTTGTTGCCATGCAAAAATATTATAATCCCACCATATTTCTCATCCAAGAAACCAAATTAGGGGAAAACTGGTCACCGAGAGTTGCCAAAACCATTTGGAGAAATTGTGAGTCTGCCCACACTCCGACTTCTGGTACCTCAGGAGGTCTCCTTTGTCTTTGGGACCCTACCAAAGTAGAAGGAAGAGTCATCTCAGGTGAAGGACGTCTGTCCAATATTTACTTCTATGATCCCAACACCCAACTCTCCTGGGTAGTGACAAATGTTTATGCCCCTAACTCCCAGTAGGGCAGACTGCTCTTGTGGAATAACCTCACTCAGATGAGGTAAGCATTTAGCAATGTCCCATGGATACTAGCAGGGGACTTCAATACCCCCCTGCACTACTCAGAGAAAAGAGGGGGGAATAACTTAACCACCAGAACCACCAATGACTTTGCATAGTTCGTTGACTCAAATGAACTCATGGACGTTAATTTGAGGGGGTCTCAGTTCACATGGAGCAACAGACGGAAGGGTAGAGACCTTATCCAAGAATATTTGGACCACTTTCTATTATCCCAAGAAGCGCTCCCCCTCTTTGGTGATGCTAGCCTTCAGGCACTCCCAAAAATAGGATTCGATCACAACCCCCTTATCTTTGAAACTGTAAATAGATCTCAGTTCAAGACCCCCTTCCGTTTTGAGTCAATGTGGACACAACACCTAGATCTCAGAAGACTGATTGGCGAATGGTGGGGGAAAAGTTCCCTGGGACTATTATAAACTAGGTAATGCAAAAACTTCGATCAATTAAAATAAAATTGAAGGGGTGGAACAGAGAGACATTCGGGAATATCTTTGAAAATAAGAAAAACATCAAAAATAGGCTCGAACAGATTGAGGACAGGTTCCAGAAGGGGCAGGGGGATGACAATCTCAGAGATGAAGAGCATGTTTTACTTTCAGAATACCATAATACATTACGAAAGGAAGAAATGTTTTGGCATCAAAAATCAAGATAGCTTTGGCTCAAGGAAGGAGACACCAACTCCAAGTTTTTCCACATTTCCACCCTCAGGCACAGGGGAGCGAATAGGATTAAGGGCCTCACTAGGCAAGATGGGTCTTTCACCAATGACATTCACCAGATTCAGGATGAAGTTGTCTCCCACTTCGAATCCCTCCTAGGCCCCCAACCCCCTCCCTCCGGTTTGGCCATGGTCTCCCTTCTCGAGAGCATTCCCAGTTCCATCACTGAAGCCATGAATGAATTTCTCCTTAGCCCTCTATCCCCTAAAGAAATTCATCAAGCCCTATTTTCCATGCAGCCAGACAAAGCCCCTGGCCCTGACGACTTCTCCCCTAGATTCTTCCAAACCTACTGGGACATTGTTGGCCCCGACCTCTGCCTAGCTATTTCTCAAATGCAGCTCACCAGATCCATTCCCAGAGATGTCAATTCCACTTTCCTTGCTCTCATTCCCAAGGGGTCCAATTCCTAGTCCCTATCTGACTACCACCCCATTAGCCTTTGCAATATCATTTACAAGATCCTGTCCAAAGCTTTGGCCAACAGACTCACTGGCATCCTCCCATCCATCATCGATCCCTACCAAGGGAGTACTATCAAGGGGCGAAACATTGTTGACGGTGTCATCACAATTCATGAGCTTATCCACTCAGCCCACATTTCCAACAAGTCTACCTTCTTCCTGAAGCTTGATATGAACAAGGCCTTTGACAGAGTGGACAGGGAGTTTCTGACCAAAGTCCTCCTCAAATTTGGTTTCCATGAGAACTGGGTTAATTTGATCTCAAACTGCATCTCCTCCTCTTGGTTCTCCATCCTTGTTAATGGGTCAGCAACAGGGTATTTCCCAGTGCCAGAGGTCTAAGACAAGGGGACCCCCTATCCCCCATTCTCTTCATCATTCTGGTGGAGAGTCTGGGAAGGGCCATCAAATATGCCTGCTCCAGAAAGTTGATAACTGGTATCAAGGCTGCCTCCAATCTCTAGCCTTCAACTCATCAACAGTTTGTTGATGACACCTTGTTGGCTACATCAGCCTCTATGGCTGAAGCCAAAATCATTAAGGCTATTCTCAAACTCTATGAGGAAGTTGTTGGTCAGAGGATCAACTTCACCAAAAGTAAACTCTACTTCACCAACACCCCCATCAAGAGGTAGGTCAAAATTATAGGTATTTTGGGATGCACCATTGCTGATTTCCCGACCACATACCTGGGCCTCCCAATGTTTCGAGGCAGACCAACCAAGACTATGTGGAACAATGTCACAGAAAGAATCCAAAGGAAATTGGTAGGCTGGAAAGGGGCTCTCCTCTCCCAAGCGGGAAAAGCAACCTTGGTCAAATCTATCCTCCAAAGCATACCAGTGTACTTCATGTCCATTTTCAAAATCCCAGTGGCAGTGGGAGAAGCTATAGAGAAGATCCAAAAATACTTCCTATGGGCAGGTTCTGATAATCAGTGAAAGTTCCACCTGATGGCATGGGATAAAGTGTGCACTCCAAAAGATAGAGGTGGGCTCGGGTTATGCAAGATAAGTCTCATGAATCAGGCCCTTTTGGCCAAACAAGCATGGAAGGTTGTCACCAATGCCAATTTGGAGTGGGTCTCCATTGTCAAATGAAAATATTTGCAACAGCTTTCTTTCAGGGATGAAGGAAGTCCCAACAATGGCTCCCACTTTTGGCAATCCATAACCCACACCAAGCACCTTCTCCAACAAGGGTTAAGATGGCAGCTCAGGGATGGCAAAGATATCGATTTCTGGCACGAACCGTGGGCTAGGGACGAGCCCTTGGTCAAAGACCCTGACATTGCTGCAATCAAGCACCTCACTGATCACAAATTTGGACCCAGAGTTGTCGACTTCATCACCACTGACCAAGGAAGCCATAGATGGAAATAGATTCGGTTCAGAGTCAGAAATGTTGTCATTGACAAAGCTATGGAGTCTCTACTAGCTGTCCTCAGGGCAACTTTCATACCCCAGACTCAGGTGGCAGACAATATTTGTTGGAAAGGCACCAACGATGGCCTCTTCTCTATAAAATCTGCCTTCCAATTGACAGACAGGGCCCCAAAGCATCTCAGTACCATTGACAACCAGGCCACTACCAAGTCCATTTGGATCAAACATCTGGTCCCGAAGGTGGCTCATTTCTGCTGGCTCGCTATCCACAATAGAATCTTAACAATGGACAACTTGATCAGAAGGGGTGTAATTATCCCCAATAGATGCTATCTTTGCACTCAGGCATGGGAGTCCACCCAACACCTCCTCCTCGAATGCCCCTTCACCTGGGATGTCTTCTCTTCTCTGATAAGCAGGTTTCACATCAATTTGGTGTGGCCCAAATCCATCCTAGACTTGTTCACTCAGTGGCCCAGTGTATTTAGGAATACCAGGCTCAACTTCCTATGGAAAGTCCTACTTCATCATGCGACTTGGCAAATCTGGTTGGAGCAGAATAATCATATCTTCAAAGACAGCCCTCAAAATCTTGAAACAGTGGCTACTAGAGTGTTGTCCCTCGCCATTGAAAACTCCAACCTCATCCCTTGCATAGACATCCCAACTTCTGGGATAGAATCTTTCCTATTCAAATCTCTGGGGATTCCCACCGAGTGCACCAAAACCCAGAACTACCCCAGTTCCAAGAGTAACATCAAGTGGAATCCCCCACCTCTAGGTTGGCTTAAGGCCAACTTTGATGGATCATCCAAAGGAAACCCGAGGGATGCTGGGGTTGGCGGTGTCATCAGGGACTCTGCGGGCAATATCATAATGGCTTTCACTGAAAACCTAGGGGTTCAAACTAATAACTACGTGAAAGCCTGAGCTCTTTGGAGGAGCATTGAGATAAGCAAATCTTTGACTAATCCTATCATGTTCGAAGGTGATTCATCTATAGTTGTTAGTCACATGAACAACAACAGCAATGGAGGGTGGAACATCCATAACATAATTCAGGAATGTCGAACCTCCCTAAGTCAATGCCCCCAAAGCATGATTCATCATGTGTTTAGAGAAGCGAACAAGGTAGCAGACCTTCTAGCCAACAGAGCAGCCAACCAAAACAACCTGATCATTTGGGAAGAAGACTTCCCCCAGGATGTCCTCATGATAGCCAATCATGATGTGGAAGGCAACAACAAAGAGCAGCGTTAGCTGCCATAATGGTGTTTTGTCAACACCAAAGGTGTTCTTGGTCAACACCAGTCATAAACAGAAAAAAACCACAAAAGGTAGTTCTTACTACCACAAAGGTGTTTTCTCAATACCTTCGGTGTTTTTCCTCAACACCATGTCCCTTTGGGACTTATTTCACTGCATCATTTTTTGGAGCTCTATTAGGTCAGGGTTTTTTTTGGTATACCCCCCTCATTCCAATGAGCCCGGTCAACTCTCTTGGCCCTCGCTTTCTCTGTGCCTCCACCCTTTCACCCTCATTTTCCCCATCATCTTGTCACCCATTCGCCACCCCCCTCTTTTCCCCTTCACCTTCTCCTTCCACTTATCGCTCTATCCACCTCACCTTTTCCTTCCACTTTGGTCCTTCCCTCACGTGCCTTATCATGGTCGATTTTTGTGTCTACTAGTACCAATTATGCTTTGAATCCATCGCTTCAATCATTTGCTTTTGCCACCCGTGTCATCACCCTATTAATCTCTTCTATTTCCCTATGGTGAGTACCTGCTCGAGGCTTTTCAATCAGTTTGATAGAAGATTTTTCAATAGTTGTGCTTGCCCTAATTCCAACGGCACAATGGCCATGATCGAGCCTTCAAACCTCCTTCTCGACCCAGTTATTGAAGCTCTTCTCGACGCCAAGATATTCATCCCTTTCTTTAGGCTTTTCATAGGAGCAGAGGATGATGTGACCAATGACTTCATCAATTCTTGGAATGAAGGTGTAGTTCTTGTTCGTGGTTTACGTTTTGAGGTAAGCATTAACACCATTGCTAAATTTTTTGGTTTACTACCTGTAGGTAGGGCTGTCCATAGGGATATGCACAATTTTAAGGAGATAGATCATTTCCTTAATAAGGGAAAGGATTTGGTATGCGAGAAAAAATGAATGTTGCATTCATCCTTGCCTTGCCCTTGGGACACTGATGTCATCCCTATCATCCAGTACATCGCTGTCGATGACCCCAATAGTCTCTTGCACACTTACCACCTCACCTTTGTTAACCATCTTCATGATTTCAAACCAATGAACATACATGATTTCCTCCTTCATTCCATCAATATTACTATTACAAATTTTACGGAGCGCAAGTCCTCGAAACTCCCTCACCACCAAGGTTTGTTTGTTGTCATGTACAAGCATACCCTGGCTCACCAGATTTCTAGTGGCCTCCCTACCCACTCTTCCAACCCTGAACCTTCATCAACGTCCACCCGCAAGACTAAGGTGAACCCCTCCCCTTCCCCCTCTTCTGTAGAGACCCCCCCATGGTTTGAAACTCCCGCTAGCCCTCCCCTGACCAAGCCCAACCCTGGTCAAGCTAGTAGTAAGCAGGAAGCCTCCCCGTCCCCCGCTCCCAAGGACTCACCCTCCTAGTAAACCTCTGAGAAGCAAGTGTAAAGTTATCCGACCTCCTCAAAAGAGCAAGAAATCACATGGACTAAATTCTTAGAATACGAGTGCTCAGCACCAGTCTCCAGAGGTCATCAACGTCGAATATGAGGTAACGATCAGTAAGGCAGAAGACATGTTGTGCTCCACCACTCTTACTCACATCAATAAGGTGGTAGAACACCTGAAGTCCACCACCAATATTATCCAAGAGGTTGGTTCATTCCTTTCAGGTACCATTTCTGAAATCCAGGAGCTCCCTACTGTGCTCAAGGTCCTTTGGACTAATGATCAGAAAGACAATGCAGAGCAGGAAGACAAGAAGGATTCCCAGTAACCCTGGGAAAGTGTCTACATGCAGTTGGACTGCCTCATTTATCTCTATTTTTTTCATTTTAGTTTCGTTTGTAATATTTGTGGTGATGGTTTGGATAGCCCACAAGGGGTTGGACCCCTTTTTTGTTGTTGTCAGACTTTGTCATTTTTGTATAGCAGGCACTGTTATTGCCCACTGTAATAGGGACGGGACCCTTTAACCCGATCTGTAAATAAAATATTTTACCTACCAAAAAAATGGTGAGGGAGGCTAAATAGAGTAGGAAAATATTAATAAAAGATTAGGGAAAATTGAAGAATTAAGGATTTTTAGGGGAAAAGGGAAAATTGGAAGAAAATAAATATTTTAAGGAACCTTAGAAGAACCTAGGGAAAATTAGAGGGAAATAGAATAGAATTAGGAGGGCTTAGAAAATTAGGAGGAATGAGTGATAAATTTCTAGAGACTAGGGAAATTTGGATGAATTAGACCAAAAAATAGAAATTTGCAAGAATTGAGAAAATTTGAGCAATTTGGATTTGGGGATTTTTGAGAATTTGTCAAATTTTGTGTGTAAATGACTAAAATTCAGTATCTAGAGATACCATTTTCTGTACTGCGTTGTGTGAAACACAATGCAATGAAAAACAAGAGACACCTAGTCCATTGGATGCAAGTTTTTGCTTGTTGCCCTAGCAAAAGTTGTTGCCCCAACAAAAGGGGTGAATTATTTTTAAAATTTTAAAGGTATTTCTTACCCCCTCAAGTGGTGAGGTGATGGAGGTTGGAACAGATGACAATGGTGAGTCAATTGAAAAAAAAGATACAAGAGGAAGAGGCAAGTGAGAAAATTGGTTTTTGGTATGATAAGGGCGACATTTGGTTACCTCAAATCAAGGGCAATGTAAGATGACCCAATCATGGAATGGAAATATATCCTTAAATGTTTACCTTCAACAAATTGATTAGCATGCGATACCACAATTGATTAAGGGTAGAGGTTAGATCTACCACCCTATTGTAATCGATTGCAGATAGAGGTCAAGTTTACCACCTCGATGTAGCATATAGAAAATTTGATTTAGATTTTGTGTTGAGGAAATAAATTCTGCATTTATACCTAGCAGAGTAGGGTGTATGATATTCTTAGGCAAAGATTCTTGAACACATGCAACTCTAGGATTGGGTGTTTCGTTATTGAGCTTGGTTGAGGCTGAATTTTGTGAAAGTTGTCGATCCTCTCAAGCAATGAGTGGGTGGAAGATGAAAAGGATGGGGGCAAAGAGTTGATTGATAAAAAGGATATGAATGATTAAGAATTTTGATTTATTGATGCACATGATGCAATGGACACAACCTTTGACAAAAGTACATAACATTTTGAACCTGACGATTGAATGAGAGCGATAGATGGAAGCAAGTGTGATAGGTATAATAGGAAAAATGTTGGTATACAAATTTAAGCATTGTTCATAAAAGGTAGAGACATGCTAAGATGCATGACTTTAATTTCTTAATCAAGGGCATCAACACAATATTATTGACCTAACTATGATATGGATGGTAACATGGGATGCAAAATGTGGATCAAATGCATGATTCGATGAAATGAGTGTAAGCAAATGTGGATGAGACCACTTGTCAATTTGTATATCCTAGGGATGAAGAATCTAAATGTGCTTTTAAGAGACTCAAACATACAAGTGATTGTAATCAAACTTGTCTATTAATCAAACATGTCCTCAAATATACTAAGATCACGCTAGGGATTCAAGTCTCTCAAGGACCAACTGTGTGTGCAATGAATGTTCATTACCAAATTTTGATGGAGGCTAGACTAGTCACTTGTAGCTTACACCAATAAGATAGCTAACCTATGAGCATACATAGGTCTATACAAAAGAAGATCTCTACTATGATAGACATTTCACCATGCAGACGGTACACTCCACTGCTAGTCAAGCATCTATAGCCCTGGTGGAGATACCTCCATGGTCCATCGACGTTGCTTCACTACTAGCCATACATCTATAGCCTCGACAAAGATGTCTAAAATGTCCAAGGATCCATGATGAAATTTGATGATGATAATTTTTTTAAATGATTTAATGTCTTTTATCTTTTTTTTTTGCATGAGGGATACTCAATTTTGGACCATGTGCATGATAGGGTGAGCAGGGGAAACCATTCGCTTTATGGTGATAGTGATGTATGAGTTCATCTTTCCTATGGACCAAAATATATTTTATTTGTAATACATGGACATGGTCCGAGAGAGAGCAAGAGTTAACCATGAATGATCGATAGCTCTCAAGGACTGGTTGATATTTGATTTATGTTGATCACTATACTAGGAATGGATGAGTGACCGAAATAACCTAGAGACTCTTCAACCTAGAGATCTCAAAAGATACAAGGGGGTGCATGGATGGTATTATGGTATGTATGCAATGGTGGTAGTGAGTGATAGTGGATGGGAAATATTCATAAAAGTGAATGACATGTGAAAGTGGAGGACGAATACAATCAGGAAGACACCCTTGGTTAAGACAACAAAATCCAAGCGTAATGGCACAAACAAAAATGATCTGAACAATGATAAAAATTGCTTTAAGGTCAAAATTAGGTCGCACAAAGATGCAATGGCATGGCGATGAGGAAAAAATGTGGAAAATGGTAGAGAATTAAAAAGAAGAAAGAAGAAATCCAAAAAGAAACAAGGAACGAAATCGGGAGAGAATAGGGAAGAGAAAAGGAGAGGGGAGAAAGCATAATAGTCCATGGTATTTAGATGCTCGAAGTGTGACCATACAACTAGGAGTAATTTGCAAGGAAAAAAGAGAAGGAAAAGAGAGATAGAATAGAAATAGAGTGAATTTAAACTGATTAGATATGGAATGTGAGCAGGTTGAAAATTGAGTGTGATGCAATTATGATGTAATTTTTTGTAGTTGATGATGGGTGTAAAGTGGGTTGATTCGACACTTGAGAAGGTGACATAAAATCATCATGAATTATGACCAATGTAAGATGCCCCAGTGATGGAAGCAATAAAAATCTTTGAAACCTTGTCAGTGACAACTAAACTAATCGAACAACTAAACTATGGGTGATGGTGCTAATGCGAGCCAAGTTGTTGTGCTGAAATTATGTAATGATTAAGGGTGCTAATTGAGAAAAAATATAGTCTCTAACATGGTTCTAGGATAGACAGCTTTCAACAATGGGTATTTAGGTATTGATAAAAATTTGAGATAGCATTGATTGGGTACTATCATCCAACTCAAGTTATGAGATTGATTTGTGGAGTAGTGTGGAATATGAGGATGCAATGGTAACTAGTGATAATGGATGGATGGGCATGAGTGGCATGGATGAATGTGTGTGGTGGTTGTATGCAATATACAAGCGGGTGTGGACTAGCTTGGGGTTTAGACCACAAGTGGATGAAGGTAAGATAAAATTGGGAAGGATGGAGTGGAAATGGTTTTGAAGGTTTTGAGGACGGGGGTGTGGTGAGCGTGGAAGCGAGGTCCTACCTATGCATGTAAAAAACCATGCATGCAATTAATCAAACAAGAAAACAAATTTTTTAAATATTTTTTGAAATTTTTGTAGTGTTTTTGTGTTTTTGTGTTTTTGTTGTTTTATTTTTTATTTTTGGAGTGTGTGTGGGTGGTTTTGAGACATGGGAGCCAAAATGGGAGAGGATCATGGTTATCAAGGATTAGCTTTCCCTAATCAAGCAAGTCTTGCACTACATGCTTGAAATGTCAACCATATTCAATAGCATGACCCATTTGATGATGGAAAATACAATAATGATATTCATTGTATGAGGTGGACTTGGTTCAATGAGGATCGACAAGACGGGTGATAGGTAGGGAGATTAGAGTTGCATCCTATAGCTTTTGGAATAATGTTGACATTGGCTTGGCTAGGGGTATCCAAGTGTGAGATGAATGAGGGGGACAAGGTCAACAAGGTGAGTGGGAAGGTTGAGTTTACAGTGAAGTAAAGGAAGATGTCCTAGAGGATGATTGAGGAGGCACTAGCAACATGTCTTGGTGACTCAGGTGTATCTCAATATTTGTGAGTTGATCCAAGATGTGTTATAGGACAAGTGAATGTGGAGTTGGAGGGGCACCTTGATGACTCAAATGTAACTCAATATGTGTGAGCTAATCAAAGATTTTTTGAAGGTCCAATTGAGGTGGATTTGGAAGTGGAGTGGTGTGATATGTTGGATGAAGTTGTGGATACAGAGGATGTGAAGGGGGGACTATGGTTAATACTATTGTTGGGGGAAACACACAAAGACGATGATGTAAGATATGAGGATATGAGAGAATAGGAGGAAGAGGAGGTGTTAGAAGAAGAGGTGGTAATGATGGGATTGGAAGGAGGTGTGGTAGATGAGGTTTTGGAAGAAATGATGGAAGAGATGACATTGGCAAGAGAGGCAATGAAGAGGGGGTTGGAATAAGGGGTAGATTTGGAAGTAGATATGGGAGACACCCTATTGATGGAGGTAAGGAGGGATATTGGGCTCCTAGAAGGTTTGGGTTTGGATTGAATGTTGATATGGCTGCTTTAGTTGGTTGGGGGGGAATAATATTAACTTTTCCCAATGGCGGAGTCTCAAGAGGTAGCTCTAGGGTTATGCATAGTGGCAAATATTCACAAATTGGGCAAATATTAGGATTTCCAAAATTGAAAATTGGCAAATATGAGGACCCTCGACGTCGGCCCATTCGTCAAGACCAATTTCTTAAGGTCAATTCGCCATAATATATATCCAAACATAGTCATATTTGTAATTATTGAAAAGCTATTTTCAATCCTGATATAATGGTGGTGATTTTATGAAGTTATAGTATGATTTAATAGGTCAAAAGTGGCCCCAAATATGACCTTACATTTTAGGGCTTCAAATACCCCAAATTTTGGTATGAAGATGCTCAATTTTATTTGCTTAGGATTCTCCATGATTCACCTTGATTTTGATTATGATTCGCCATTGTTTTACAACTACATTTTGAGTCCAACCCCTTATGCATAACCCTGGGTAGCTCAAAGAGTACCACACTCGAGGTAGGATAATAACTGATGGAAGATGTGAAATGAGAGGGTGGTTGAGAGATGCTTGCTCCTAGTGGGGAGGCTAACTGTGCAGATTGGAATGTGAAGCAAAGGTAAGGATGGGCATGGTGGATCAGGTGGAGGAGAAGGATTAGTAGAATAGATAGGTAAGGTATCAATATCAATGGGGGGATGTGGGGATGTGCAGGTGGAATACATGGCGTGGTAGGGGGAGTCTACTTCAAAGAAGTTTAAGGAACTTCAGGTGGGTGAGAGGTTTGGTTGTCAGGTGGGGTGTCAGGGATAAGGGAATGAGTGGGGGCATCTTGGAAAGAGTTGTTTGGTGAAGGCTAAAGATATGGAGGATCAATAACTTCGTCATCACTATCCCCTCAAGATCAAAAGTGTTGCATGGCAAAGGAGCTTCAATGGGGTTGACTGAGTAAGATGGGGAGGGTAATCATGGTGGTGTAGATTGTAATGGTGAAAATTGGGAGGGAGGCTGGATGGAGCAATTATAGAGGGTGACAAAAACAACAGGTGGAGAAGGAGTAGGTGGAGTAGATGTCATAGAATATAAAGATGAAGGAGAAGGTGGTTTGATAGCTTGTGCTGTGGCAAAAGGGGAATATGAAATAGGTGCAAGGTGATCATGGCCTATCATACCCACAAAACCTTGGTGAGATGGAGCTTTATGATTAGCAAGGTTTTGATGAGCGAGGGCTGAAGGGCTTTTGATGTCAATGAGTCCTTGGTCAATCAGGTCTTGTACAAGGTTTTGAAAGGATTTACAATGATCGATATCATAACCACGATGGTGATGGAAGGCATAAAATTATTTGACATTAGACCCTAGAGATGTAGATTTGTGTGCATCATGTGGATACATATCGGGTAAAGAGAGTACTCGTACCTCGAGCAGTTTCTAAAAAATAGATGACAAGGGTTCCACGAGAGGTGTGAAGTAACGTTGTGATTGAGAATAAGTGTGTGTGGAATGGGAAGTGGGTTGATTGTGCTACTAATCGAAGGGTAGGCTAGATTGACATGGTGGATGTGGAGGTGGATATGAAGTTTGTTGTGAAGGTGGATGTAGTTGTTGTGGTTGTTGTAGGGGATATGAATATTGCAATTGGGGTAAAGGGGGGTTGCGGATAAGTAAGTGGGGGTTGATTGTAAGTAATAGGTGATTGATTGTAGTAGGTGGTGGTTGGTATGGATATAGTTGGGTGGGTTGTTGAGGTTGGTTAGATGTATGTGGAGGTTGTTAAGTTGGTAAAGGGGGTTAATGATACTATTGAATTTGTGGTTGATGGTAGGTGGGTAATGGTTAATGATGAGTAGGCAGTGATTGATGATATGTAGGTGGAGGTTGGTGATAGGTTGTTGGTGGTTGATGATAGGTATATTGAGAATGCGGATATGTGGGGGAGATTGATAAGATTGCGGAGTTGATGGGTGGAGATATGAAGGGGGTGACTGATTATAGGTGGGTAGAGGTTGATTATAGGTGGATGAAATTTGATGATGAAGGGGTGGTGATTGATAATATGTAGGTGGAGGTTGGTATTAAATGGGAGGTGATTGAGTATAGGTGGTTTGTGGTTGATAAGATTGGTGAACAGGTTGTTTATTGTGAGTGATGGTGGATGATATGGTGGAGTTGAGGGTGGGTGGTATGAAGGATATGGGTATGATTGAGGTGGTTATTGGTTTGGGGGGAAATAAGCCATAGAAGATTGGGTAGCAATGGTAGGCTTATGGAATGGAGGTGAAAAAGGGAGATGAGTTTTGGCAAATTTTTAAAACAATGGCACCATCAAATTAAATCCAATAAACGCAAGCAAATAAAGCAATCAAACAATCAATATATTTTGTTGTTGTTTTGGATTTTTGTGAGTTTTGTTTTAGACATTTTGAAATATTATGAGGCGGTTTTGGGAATGTGGTGACCAAAATGTGGGAAGTAGTTTTGAAAAGTGGTTTTATGGTTTTGTTTTGTTTTTTGAAATTTCTTGTTTTGTGTGTGTTTTAATGTATCATAAGCCTAGGAACTACAAAAGGGTGGATGATGTGAAAACTATAAGAGTGTGTTTATACCCTCCTTGCAAGAAGTGGTACACAAATGGATATTATGGCTTCCTAGAATGGAGGATGGATGATGGGTATCCTAAGAGATAAAAAAGTACATCTCAAAAGAGGTCATGCTATCTAAGTCCTACTACCAGTCTACCTAGACTTTTGCTTCACCCTCGGGTGGGCTTGGATAAAAATGACAGCTGCAGTCCACTAATTATTAAGCCCCGTAATTAAAGGGCATATAACCTAGAATATTATCTTGAGCTAATCCCACCGGGTATGCCATTTTGTAAACATAGAAAGACATCATTTGATTAAATAATGTAAAATATATTACATGCCAATCTTTTGTTACAAATAGCCCCCATTGGGGCTTTTATAAAATGATACAACGGTGTAATAAAAATGTTCTATGTCCACAAACAAAGGGAAGGGTTTGTTGTCATGCTTGGACCACTGTGGAGTTGATTTGTGCCTTTGGATTGATTTCAACTTGTAATCCTACACACATGCAAACATAAAACATTGTTAGTAGCACCTATTACATATTGAAACAAATTAAAATGAGCATAAACAAAATACAATGTAAATGTGCATACAAAGTTGAGATGTGGATGTAGATGCTTGGTCCTATGTAAATTTTGATAGCATTTCCTTATGTGTTTTCATGTGTTGATAAAAATGAAGAGAATGGAAGGGTATTTATAGAATTTTGCAAGGGCTAGGGTGAGGTGGATGGTGGGTGAGTGGGCATCTAGGTGGCATGACTTGGCAACCATGTGGCAAGGTTAGGTGGGTGTAGAGTTCTAGGGCATCCTATGTGGAAGGGGAGTACACCTTCCCTCATGAATACCCTTGGGTGGAGAGATTTCTCACCCACCCAAGGCCATAAATGAGCCTAGGGAGAAGGGTCCTTGGGAAAGGGGGAAGGAATTAAAAATTCCTTTTAGGTGCACATTGGGTAAAGGGCAAGGGAATTAAAAATTCTAAAAAAGGTGAGGTGGAGGGGTTAGTATATGTAAGATTAAATGGGTGGGTTGACCTTTGGTAAGGTATGACAATTTTATATTCATAAAATTGCATGAGGATATGTGGGAGGATATAGAAGGATTTGGGAATTAAATGAGGGAGAATTCCCATGGGATTTCCTAAGAATTGAGGTGGATTTGCCTTGGATTTTTGGGATTAGATTTGAAATTTAAAATTCCCCTTGGGATTGGGTTGTGGGTTAGAAAGGTGATTAGGGCATAATGGGGGGCTTAGTGGAGGGATTAGGTAGATAATATGGGTAATGGTAATCCTGAGGGGAGAAAAGGAAATAAATTAGGGGGGTTAGGTGGAAATTAGGAGATTAGTGAGAAGATAAGAATGATTAGGAAGTTTAAACAAAGTAGGAGAATATTAAGAAAAGATTAGGGAAATTTGAAGAATTATGGGTTTTTAGGGAAAAGGGGGAAATTGGAAGAAAATAAAGATTTTAGGGAACCTTAGAAGAACCTAGGGAAAATTAAAGGGAAATAGAATAGAATTATAAGGGCTAGGTAAATTAGGGGGAATGAATGAGAAATTGCTAGATTCTAGGGAAATTTAGATGAATTGGACCAAAAAATGGAAATTTGCAAGAATTGAGTGAATTTGAGCGATTTTGGGGCAATTTGGAATTTGGGCAAATTTGTAAAATTTTGTTTGCAAATGACTAAAATTTGGTGTCTACAAGAGGAATTCATCATGGTAACATCCCAAAAGAATGGTTTGGGGGGAGGGAACTCCCCTACCACCACTGCCATGATAGGGCTTCAGAGGTGACCAAAACCCTAATCTGAGCCAAAATAGAAAACCCTCACCAAAATCAAATCTGGGCATGCAAAGGATAATATGTTAGGTGGCACAAACCCTTGTCCAAAAACCAGGTGCAAGTATCAATGATAAAGAATAGAATCAAAGTTGACACTGTTGCAGCACCTGCAAAAAAAATATACTCTTCAATATATTCTTAACAGTCATAGAATCAAAGCATTGCATGACCCAATGGTCTCCACTTATTCCAATTGTGTTTGGATTTGAAGGGTAGTATGAGCCATACAAAGGCAACATCAATATGATTTCAACCAAAAAGTTCTTATGTTCATCATTTTTCATCATCTCCAATGCACATTTTGTTATTTTTCTAGAAGTTTTTTTTGGTGAGAAACCCACCTTCAATTTCATTGTTCAACCTATGAGCATCTTATGTATAAGCCTATGGGCATTTATGCTCTATATGCAAGCCTACTGGCATTCTATGTATAAGCCTATTATCATTCATATTTAACTCAATAGGCATTCTCTATGTAAGCCTATAGGTAATTTGGATGTATTCACCCTCAACAATATAAGTTAAATCACCTATATAGTTAACAATAATTACAAGTTTTTTCATTGTTTATATAAGATTGAGATTGACCCCACCATATGTGAAACTCTCATAATATAACTTTCATTAAATTTTATGAAATAATGAAAAACTCTCGTAAGAATGAAAATCATGGTTTATGGTTTGTGAAACTATGTGAAACTCTCATAATATGACTTTCATCAAATTTAGGAAAGAAGGAAACTTGTATGTGTAAGAATATTAAGGAAAACTTGAGAAAGCATACGATCTAAGACTTGTTCAATAAACACCTTTATGATATAACATTTGTCAAATTTATGAAAGAATGACAAATACTCTAAAACTCTCATGAGAATGACAATTAAGATTTACAGTTTGTGAAACTATGTGAAACTCTCATGATATGACTTTCATCAAATTTATGAAAGAATAAAACTTATATAAGGATAGTAACGAGAATTTGACAAGGGATATGATTTGAGACTTATTAATACCCATTTTACAAACACCTTTGAATGGGTTGAGTATGATCTTTATTTATTTATAGATTTCACTTATTGAAATATAGTTATTTTTAATTATGTTGCATATTTAGTTTTTAAAGGTTAGGTGGATTGGCAAGTGTTAGTGTGGTTGGACACTTACTAAAAAGAGACCTAGGTTCAAACCTTGGGGTGTTATTTAGCAAAGGAAGTAGTTTGGTCTGAATCCTCTAAGTGCACGTCAAACCTACAAGGGTCTTCATCTCACGACCAATGGTCTTTTTTAACAAGGGATATGATTTGAAACTTATTAATACACATTTTACAAACGCCTTTGAATGGGTTGAGTATAATCTTTATCTATTTATAGATTTCATTTATTGAAATATAGTTATTTTTAATTATGTTCCATATTTAGCTTTTAAAGGTTAGGTGGATTGGCAAGTGTTAGTGTGGTTGAACACTTACCAAGAAGAGACCTAGGTTCAAACCTTGGGGGTGCCATTTAGCAAAATAAGTAGTCTGGTCTGAATCCTCTAAGTGCGCATCAAACCTACAACAACAATGTGAACCTTGAGCGACCAATGGTCTTCATCTCACGACGGATCAACAACAACAACAAGACGAGTATTACAAACACCTTTGAATGGGTTGAGTATATCTTTATTTTTATAGATTTCACTTATTGAAATATAGTTATTTTTAATTATGTTGCATATTTAGCTTTTAAAGGTTAGGTGGATTGGCAAGTGTTAGTGTGGTGGACACTTACCAAAAAAAGACCTAGGTTCAAACCTTGTGGATGCCATTTAGCAAAGAAAGTAGTATGGTCTGAATCCTCTAAGCGCGTGTCAAACCTACAACAACGATGCGAACCCTGAACGATTGATGGTCTTCATCTCACGTCATGTCAACAACAACGAGACGAGTAGGCTTGTTGGGAGCAGACCCTAGTTTGAATCCTAATTCCTATCGGACCAAACTACGCCCAGTAGTCCCTATAATTTGAACCTTACAATTACCCGTTACTAAAAATTAATGATTGTAACCAAAAAAAAATCATGCTGTATATTTATTTATATTTTATTTAATTCTTATCCGGCCAAACTATGCTGTGAATGTAAGAAAATAAAAATAAATAGCAAAAGGCTCCCTCTTACGATTTAGGCCAAACTATGCTGTGAATGTAAGAAAATAAAAATAAATAGCAAAAGGCTCCCTCTTACGATTTTAAAACAAATATAAGGCAAACTATAAGGCAGACCCTAGTTTGAACTACGTCCAGTAGTTCTTATAATTTGAACCTTACAACTACCCGTTACTAAAAATTAATGATTGTAACCAACTTCCCTATATAACGAAAAAAAATCATGCTGTATATTTATTTATATTTTATTTAATTCTTATTCTTATCCGGCCAAACTATGCTGTGAATGTAAGAAAATAAAAATAAATAGCAAAAATTTATATTTTATTTAATTCTTATCCGGCCAAACTATGCTGTGAATGTAAGAAAATAAAAATAAATAGCAAAAGGCTCCCTCTTTCGATTTAGGCCAAACTATGCTGTGAATGTAAGAAAATAAAAATAAATAGCAAAAGGCTCCCTCTTACGATTTTAAAACAAATATAAGGCAAATATTGGCGCCGCCCAGACTTGAACGGCCAAACTATGCTGTGAATGTAAGAAAATAAAAATAAATAGCAAAAATTTATATTTTATTTAATTCTTATCCGGCCAAACTATGCTGTGAATGTAAGAAAATAAAAATAAATAGCAAAAGGCTCCCTCTTTCGATTTAGGCCAAACTATGCTGTGAATGTAAGAAAATAAAAATAAATAGCAAAAGGCTCCCTCTTACGATTTTAAAACAAATATAAGGCAAATATTGGCGCCGCCCAGACTTGAACTGGAGACCTTCAGTGTGTTAGACTGACGTGATAACCAACTACACCACGGCACCTGTTGATTATTGAGATGCCTCATGTCTGAAAATATTTACTGCTGATTTCATCATGTGTGGGACATGAGACATGACAATCACAAGCTTTATTTTGACCAACGAGACATGGGATTTCCGGCGGCTATAATTTGTTTAAGATCTCTACAAGGTGAGGTCGATTTGATTAGCATAACACTGGAAGAGAAACGTTGAAATTCTAATGTTAATCTTATTGTTAATTATTATTATTATTTTGATATAAGGGTTTACTATTATTTTTAATGTAAAAGTTTTTTTATTGATTAATTTTATTAAATATTTATTTATTTCGATAAAATATATATTTATTTAAAATGAAAGGAAACTCAAGAGAATTGATTGTCATTGACAAGGTCTTGCCCTTTGTGCTAAATGGATCACCCAATCTTTAATTGGGGATGAACCTTGGAAAGTGCTGGTCAGGCATTGCATTTCTTCTGGTTTGCTTTAGGGGAAGAAAATTTGGAAAGGGGTGGGATTGCAATCCATTCTTACTACCCCTGTCCCTATTAAAGTTAAAGGTTCTTTTGTCATTCAGAGTATTTGGAAAGCCTGGGAGGCCTTCAAACCCTGGCTTAGTTGGAAAGGGAGTTTTCACAAAGCAGGTGCCTCTTTGTCTTCCATGAATATTTGGTGGTCTCCTGTTATCACTTGGCAAGGTTCTCCCTTAGCTGCGGTGCGATGGGTCAGAGCGCAGAGGTTCTATAAGCGTGGTATTGCTTCCATTTTTTATTTCTTCTCCCGACATGCTAGGTGTTGGATACCCTGGGAAATTTTTTGTCAAATTCACAATTTAAATCCTGGTGATAGAGACACTTATGAGGTGGTTATTGATAGTATTTCGTTTTCTATTTGGAGCAAACTACATAAGAATTTTCAAAAACCCTGGTGGTCAGATTGGTGTTGGCCTCGGGAGCTTCCTGTTTTGCAATATAAAGCTCATCTTGGTTACAAATGGCTCACCCCACAAGTTCCAATGTTTGATAAGCTCACTCTAAGATGGAATTTAGTCTCTCTTCCCTCCCAATGGAATAAGAGGTTTCGGATTGCTTGGGCTACTTATATTGAACCTAAACAGAGTTTTTTTGCTTGGAGTCTCTTACATCAAGGGTTACCTGTTGGCAGTAGGCTCAAGCATCTGGGTGTTCATAATCTCATTTGCCCGGTTTGTGGACAAGCGGAATATTTACTGCATGTTTTTTGGTCTTGTGATCGGGCTCGATCGACTTGGGAGTGGCTTCTTGAATTTTTCAGACCTTTTATGCAGGAGGATTTTACTTGGGTGCATGCTATTTTGGGTGACCCTATTACTTTTTCCTTCAACTTGGATGTTGTTTGGAATATTTTTAGAATTGGTACCTTGTTTTTTCTGTGGAAGTCTTGAAATAGAGTTGTTTTTTCTCAGCAAGATGTCGGACATGTCTTCTCTGTTGCTGATAAATATGATATATTATTTGATTGTCTGGTTACAGATTCAAGTACAGGTTAAAAAAGTACAGGTGGAGTTGCAGTACTTGCGTACCCTCATGGATCATTGGGGGAATGCACCCTGCATTATGAGTCATGTGCATCTTCCTTCCCCTTCCAGTGGCAGTAATTTCTCGACTTCTTTCTTTTCGAATGCATATTTAATATTGTTTTGGCAGTTGTTATTGGCAGTTTGTGGGTTGTTTCTGACACTCTTGTATACTCTTAACCACAATGGTTAATGTGTTGGTTTACGGGGTGTGCTAATCCCACCCACCCTTTTTTGTATGATTAAACATTATTTTATTAATATAATGGCTTTTTCATCAAAAAAAAAAAACCCTTCTCCACTTTCTAAAGCCATGCCCCCTAGACCCCCTCACCTCTTCATCTCAAACTCAATCCTCAGACATCCCTTTTAATCCCCAAGCCTCATTGGATTCAGTTGCAGACCTTGAGTTAGCTCTCATTCCTTCATTGGCTCCCACCAAATACAACCCTATGACAGATGGGTGGAGAATGGTAGGTAAGCGACAAAAATCATCGACCCTTCCAAAATCACTCCTTTCAACAAGAGTAAAAAAAATCTTTGTCAAATATCTTGCTAGATCCTTCTCTCAAGTTGTCCAAAATATAGATCCAGCTCAGCATACCTAAATATACAATTGTTGCCCTTTAGTGAAAATAAATTTCAGTCTCTAATTCACAAGGTCGAACAACCTCCAAATCAATCCTCATGAATTTAAATCTTCGTTCTTAGAATGTTTGGGGATTCTCCTTCCCTTATCCTAAGTTTCAAGTTTGAAAGGTTGCAGTAGAAAATCATATTTTTGTTTTTTTTCTTTAAGAATTAAAAGTCTCCCTCCCATAATATGGATGTTATTGGTTGGGGATATGCATCCACCTTTACTACATCTCATACCAATGGTAAAGGAGGTGTTTCCCTCTCCATATCCAGGTCTCTTTGTTATGTTATTTTGAACCATGGTGAAGATCCTACTCATTGTTGTGTTTGGGTTAGATTGGCTCTCAATTATTAGGTTCTTATATTTTGCTCTATTAATGCTCTTAATGACCCTTCTAGTCCTATAGCCCTTTGGGAATAGTTAGTTGTTTCTCTCCCTCCTGCATAATGGATCATAGGAGGTGACTTTACTATGATTGAAAATCCTAGTGATAAAAGTTGGGATGGTAGCAAAACCCTTTCAACAACTAAATTTGACATTTGGTTGTTTTGTGACAATCATTTAGGTGTGCATGACCCTCTCTTTGGTAAATATTCCTCTCAAAAGGATAATTGGTTTATGCGGTCTAATTGTCCTGAAGATTTTGCCAAGAAGCTTGTTTCTCTAGACAAATTTTATTTCAATAATTATTTTCAAGACAAATTCTCCATCCACAAGCAAGTATGCGTTCTTTCTCACACAATTTTATCGAATCACCTCCCTATATTCTCTTCTATTAATTCCATGCCACTTCCTTTCAATATAAATGTTTTCCACCTTGACAACCCTACTTGCTTCCACCTTATACAGCATGCTTGGAACATATTTCATAGACCAACTAGTAACTAGCTAGATCAAATGGTTGAAAATAGCTATTTCCAATATTATTTCTTCCCTTAGATGGTATAGGCACTCTATTTCCAAGAGAAATAATATTCAAGAGAGTTGCTTCATAAAGAGATCTCTTATCTCCGTCCCATGTTTATGAAATATCCCACTAATGTTGCTATTCAATTTAACCTAGCTAATAATGAAAATCAGGTGAGAGGTTATGAGCCATACCATACTAGAGGGGCACAAATTAGATTTTGCCTTAATTGTATCTCCTAGGGTGACAAGGGAACTAAATTTTTCTTTAACTACCTTAGGCATAAGAATATTTTGAAAATGATTGTTGAGTTGGAGGACCCTTTAGATCATTTCCTTTCTAACTCCAATGAGATCATGAATATTTATGTAACCCAATTTTCTCAACTTTTTACAACAAAGCCAAGAGATGACATCCAGAAAATGTGTAGGAATATATTCCCTCCCTAGTAGACCCCATTATTTAGGATCAACTTGAATGTCTTCTTTATGTGATGATCTATATAATACTATTTTCTATGAAGAATAAGAAAGCTCCTAGTATGGACGGTATTTTAGTGGAGTTTTATAAAAAAAATAGCATTCTTTGCCGGAAAAGAATTGTACGACAGGCACTACAGCGCAAAAGACGACGGGTAGGGGGGGTCCGGGGGTGCCGGAGGCACCCAAGGACCCCCGGCTACGGTAAAGGTGATTACGTAATAGGTGATGGCTCGGGGTGCGTAGGGGGACGCCCTCGGATGCGGTGAAAGTGAAAGATGCTGGCGAAGACCAGCTGAGAATAGCCGACGGAGCCGGCTAAAATTTTTCACCTACTTTTATCGCTACTTTTCACCTACTTTTATCGCTACTTTTGGAGCGGCCCTCGGGATTCCCACGGTTGGTGGGTGGTTAGTGGGTGTGGGTGGTTTAGCCCACGGTGTTGTATCCACGGTACCCTAATACCACTTGGTGGTTTAGGGTTGTATGAGTTTCCTTATATAATTATTGTAATGCCCCATTTGAGGGAGAGGAGAGAGAATAATATATCAAGGAGGATAGACTCTTGTTTGCTGGACTAGCCCAAATTGGGTGAACCAGGGTAAATCTTGTGTGTTATATGTGCATTGAATGGTGTCATTATTTCCTTAGTTATTATTTCTGCATTATTTCTAGAATATGTTTCTGTAAGTTCTCTTCATTTGGTATCAGAGCCAAGTCATTAGCCATAGGGGGACGCCTTTATTGCTAGGGTTTAAATCCGTTTGAAGAAGATCTAGGGTTTCTAGGAGTGAGAGGAAACCTATTCTGGAGTGGGAGTTACGCAGAAGGAGTTTGAAGGAAAAATGTTAGGAAATCATTCAAGGATAGAGATCGAGAAGTTTGACGGCAAAAGTTTTGAGCTATGGAAGTTAAAGATGGAAGATATGCTCGTGGACAGAGATCAGTGGGCTGCTATTTCAGAAACAACACAACCTACGGGTATTTTCGATGAAGATTGGGAGAAGATGAATCGAAAAGCAAGGAGTCTGATTCGACTGTGTCTTGCAGATTCGGTGCTCATCAATGTTTCGGGAGAAGCTACAACAAAGGATCTTTGGGAGAGGTTAGGGGCTTTGTATCAATCGAAGTCCCTAGTGAACAAATTATTCCTCGTAAAGAAATTGTACAATCTTAGGATGCATGACGGGGATTCGGTTGCAGATCATCTGAATGCATTCAATACAGTGGTAAGTCAACTAACATCTGTAGAAATTAAGTTGAGTGAGGAAGATAAATGCATTACTTTGTTATGCTCTTTACCACATTCATGGGATAACTTAGTAGTAGCAATTGGTAGTACAACTTCATCCACATTAAAGTTTGAAGATATAGTGGCATCTCTATTATCTGAGGATATGAGGAGAAAAGCCATGGAGGGCACATCTAAGGAAGCCCTAACAATGAGAGGGCGTGCCAAGGAGAAGGACAAATCTAGATATGGTGATAGGTCTAAGTCAAAAGGTAGATCCAAGTCTCGAGGGAAGTTTGAGAGAAAATGCTGGAATTGTGGCAAGCCTGGTCATATGAAGAAGGATTGCAGATCAAAGAAAGCTGAGTCTGGAAAAAAGTCTGATGAATCAACTTCCACAGAGATGAATAAATCCATTGATGAAGCAGGGGATGTGTATCTGGCATCCTGCTCATCGTGCTCCACACGATCAGATAAAAATGATTGGTTGATTGATACTGGTGCCTCTTTTCATATGACTCCTCATAGAGGGTGGTTCAGTGAATATGAAAGATATGATGGAGGGGAGGTACTATTGGGAGATGATTCACCACTCATAATCATGGGTCGTGGAAGAGTGAAAATTTTTCTGCAGGATGGTAGGGTTAAGACCCTACCAGGTGTGATGCATATTCCGGGACTTGCTAGAAATTTGATTTCGATAAGCAAAATGGCCGATGCAAGCAGTGAATGTCGGCTTTGGCAAGGATTCATGCAAAATGGTTCGTGGATCAATGGTGTTGGCAAGGGGAGTTCGGATTGGAACATTGTATAAGCTATTGGGAAGCACTATGACAAATGAGTGCAATAGCTCAACTGCTCCTCGAGGTTGATTCCGATAAAAGCTCAACACTCGGCATCAAAGGATGGGACATATTGGAGAAAAGGGATTGCGTACCCTGTACACAAAAGGTATGGTTCATGGTATCCCTAATTACTCAATGACTTCTGAGTTCTGTGAACATTGTATTTATGGTAAACAAAATCGGGTTAGTTTTCCATCTAATGCCACAAGATCTAGTGGGGTACTAGATTTGATCCACAGTGATATTTTTGGTCCTGTTCCTATGCCGTCTCTTGGAAAATCACGGTATTATGCTTCCTTTGTTGATGATTTTTCAAGATATGCATGGATTTACTTTCTTAAGAGCAAAGATGAAGTGTTTGAAAAATTTAAGGAATTTAAAGCACTTGTTGAGAATCAAACTGATAAAAGGATTAAGGTGTTGAGGTCTGATAATGGAGGGGAATATTGTTCTAATATATTTGAGAAATTTTGTAAGCAATGTGGTATTGCAAGACAGAAGACTACTTCATATACACCTCAACAGAATGGAGTTGCAGAGAGGTTGAACAGATCACTGATGGAGAAGGCTAGAAGTATGCTCAGTGGTGCAGGTTTGGCACAGGAATTCTGGGCAGAAGCAGTGAGTGCAGCATGTTACTTGCGAAATCGGTCACCTACATCAGCATTGCCAGATCAAACTCCATTTGAAGCTCTATTTGGTAAGAAACCATCTATTTCACATCTCGAAGTTTTTGGCTGTGATGCATACATGCATATTCCAAAGGAGAAAAGAAGTAAGCTAGATAATAAGGTCGTTAAATGTATCTTTATTGGTTATAAAGATGGTGTTAAAGGATATAAGCTTTGGAATCCAAAAACTAAAAGTACAGTGTATAGTAGAGATGTGGTGTTTAGGGAGATGATCAGTGATTCTAGGAAGGTAGTTACAGAAGAGGATCCTGGAACGGTCCAATTTGATCTCATGGACAACTATCAGACAAGAGAGGATCCGGAAGAGGAGCATACAGATGAGGATATGGAAGAGGAGCATACAGTGAGGATCCTGGAAGAGGATGAAGAAGAGGTTCATACACCCGTGGTAAGGAGATCAACACGGGAAAGGAGGCAACCCGAAAGGTACAGTCCATCCGCTTTTCCTACTTCTTTTGTACTATCTCCTTACCGATGAAGATCCTAGAACAGCTTAGAGAAGTCGTTAATTCGGAGAGGCAAACCATTGGGAAGAGGCCATGGATGAGGAAATGATGTCCCTGAAAAAGAATAGAACATGGGATTTAGTGAAATTACCAAGTGGTAGGAAAGCAATAGGGTGCAAGTGGATCTTTAAGAAGAAGCAGAATGTTGAAGGTAAAGTGGAGAAATATAAAGCTCGCCTGGTTGCTAAAGGTTTTTCCCAAGTTGAAGGAATTGATTATGGTGAAGTTTTTTCTCCCGTTGCAAAGCTAACATCAATTAGATTTATGTTAGTTGTGGTTGCTGCATTTGATCTTGAAATAGAACAGATGGATGTGAAAACTGCATTCCTTCATGGAGATTTGGAGGAAGAAATCTATATGAGGCAGCCTGAAGGTTTCACTGTTGCAGGAAAGGAGGATCTGGTATGTAAGTTAAAGAAATCATTGTATGGACTGAAACAATCACCTAGAATGTGGTACCAAAAATTTGATACTTATGTTTTAGGAATTGGTTTTGTTCGTAGCAATGCTGATCACTGTGTGTATTCAAAGAAAATTGGTAATGTAATTGTCATTATAGTTCTTTATGTTGATGACATGTTACTAATTGGAAATAGCAAGAAACTGGTCAGGGAAGTAAAGTCTCAGTTGGCATCACAGCTTGACATGAAGGATCTTGGCCCTGCAAATTTTATATTGGGTATGCAAATAAAAAGAGATCGCTCTAACAGAAAGTTGTGGCTGGATCAGAAAAAGTATGTTGAGACTGTGTTGAAAAGGTTCAATATGCAGGATTGCAAACCGGTGAAGGTACCTATTCCTTTAGGTGAAAAATTGTCTGCTGAACAATGTCCAAAGACAGAAGAAGAGGTAGAGGAAATGTCACATATTCCTTATGCAAATGTTGTAGGTAGTTTAATGTATGCCATGGTTTGTACTAGAGCAGACATTGCCCATGCAGTGGGAGTCTTGAGTAGATATATGTCTAAACCTGGTAAAGAGCATTGGACTCCTGTAAAAAGGGTTTTCAGATATTTGTGTGGCACCTCTGATTTTACAATCTGCTATGAGGGTACAGGTAAAGAAAACAGACAACTGGATATAGAAGGGTTTGTTGATGCAGATTGGGCTGGAGATCTGGACAGGAGAAGATCTACTAGTGCTTATGTATTCAATTTGTTCGGAGGGGCCATTAGTTGGATGAGCAAGAGGCAGACTCGTTGTTGCTCTTTCAACTACTGAAGCTGAGTATATGGCTGCCACTGATGCAAGTAAGGAAGCTGTATGGCTGCAAAGACTATGTGCTGAAATTGGGTTCTTTCAAGGAGCCGTGAAGATAAACCGTGACGATCGTAGTGCCATATTTTTGGCAAAGAACCCCCGCTTACCATTCAAGAACGAAGCACATTGATACAAAGTTCCATTTCTGCAGGGACATGCTTGAACAGAGGAAAGTGTTGGCCGGAAAAGGTAGACACCAAGGAAAATGTTGCAGATGCTTTAACCAAGGTCGTAAGCACTCGAAAAGTTTAGATTCTGTACAATTGAAATGGGTCTGGCAAAGTATTCAACAAGTGGGAGAATGTTGGATGTGTCTCATTCTTTGCCGGAAAAGAATTGTACGACAGGCACTACAAGCGCAAAAGACGATGGGTAGGGGGGGTCCGGGGGTGCCGGAGGCACCCAAGGACCCCCGG
This sequence comes from Wollemia nobilis, assembly GCA_028583015.1. Taxonomy (NCBI): domain Eukaryota; kingdom Viridiplantae; phylum Streptophyta; class Pinopsida; order Araucariales; family Araucariaceae; genus Wollemia; species Wollemia nobilis. The sequence continues at coordinate 17,372,806 of JAQPPZ010015100.1, forward strand.
CTACGGTAAAGGTGATTACGTAATAGGTGATGGCTCGGGGTGCGTAGGGGGACGCCCTCGGATGCGGTGAAAGTGAAAGATGCTGGCGAAGACCAGCTGAGAATAGCCGACGGAGCCGGCTAAAATTTTTCACCTACTTTTATCGCTACTTTTGGAGCGGCCCCCAGGATTCCCACGGTTGGTGGGTGGTTAGTGGGTGTGGGTGGTTTAGCCCATGGTGTTGTATCCACGGTACCCTAATACCACTTGGTGGTTTAGGGTTGTATGAGTTTCCTTATATAATTATTGTAATGCCCCATTTGAGGGAGAGGAGAGAGAATAATATATCAAGGAGGATAGACTCTTGTTTGTTGGACTAGCCCAAATTGGGTGAACCAGGGTAAATCTTGTGTGTTATATGTGCATTGAATGGTGTCATTATTTCCTTAGTTATTATTTCTGCATTATTTCTAGAATATGTTTCTGTAAGTTCTCTTCAACTAGAGGGGCACAAATTAGATTTTGCCTTAATTGTATCTCCTAGGGTGACAAGGGAACTAAATTTTTCTTTAACTACCTTAGGCATAAGAATATTTTGAAAATGATTGTTGAGTTGGAGGACCCTCTAGATCATTTCCTTTCTAACTCCAATGAGATCATGAATATTTATGTAACCCAATTTTCTCAACTTTTTACAACAAAGCCAAGAGATGACATCCAAAAAATGTGTAGGAATATATTCCCTCCCTAGTAGACCCCATTATTTAGGATCAACTTGAATGTCTTCTTTATGTGATGATCTATATAATACTATTTTCTATGAAGAATAAGAAAGCTCCTAGTATGGACGGTATTTTAGTGGAGTTTTATAAAAAAAATAGCATATCCTTTCCTTAGATCTTCATTGTGTTTATTTGGAAGCTTTCTATAATAGTTCTCTCAGAGCTTATATCAATGCAAATTTTATAAAACCTATTTTTAAAGGAATGACTCATAATAAAATCTCTAATTGGAGACCTATTATCCTCCTCAATGTTTCATACAAGATCATAACTAAAGCTATAGCTTTCAAAATCAAACTTGTTGCATGAGCTATTGTTTACTCAATACAATCTAGTTTTCTTAAGGGTCATTATATCTTAGATAATATTATGATGGCTTGGTAAAAACTGCAATAGGATATCAATTCCAATCAAGATGCCCTTTTGGTTAAGTTATATTTTTACAAAGCATATGACAAAATTAGATAGGATCTTGTTCTTCGTATGATTTCTTGGCTTGGTTTTGGTCCAAAATCCTATAATCAAATCAGTATGCTCTTTAGTGATGCTTTAGCTTGTGTTTAGGTTAATGGAGCTCTATCCCCCTCCTTTTCTCTACAATGGTCTATTAGACAGGGTTGCCCTCTTGCTCCTTTTCTGTATGTTCTAGTTGTTGATGCTCTTGGTTATATTCTTCATAAGGTTCAATCTGATGGCCTCATTCAAGGTATTAAGCTTCTTAGGGATAAATATTCTCTTAACTCACATTTTGCTAATGATTCCCTTTTTTTCTTCAAAATACCCATTAGGAGGTGGAAATGCTTAAAGAGATTGTACAATTATTTTGTGATGTTTCTAACTCTCGTATCAACCACTCTAAAATATAAGTCTATTATACTTCTTCCAATCCCAATGGTTGCAACTCCTCGGCTGAGTGGAAGATCATCCCTCATAGAATGATTGTTCATGACTTGGGAAACCTCTTTGGAATTAATATTTCTCCTAAAGATATGTGGAATTGGGTTATGGAAAGGCTTCAAAAGAAGTTCAGTGCATGGCCAGTTTGGTTTCTCTCCTTAGTAGAAAGAATTCAAGTTGTGAATAACGTTATGACAGCCTCTCATGTTTACTACTCCTCTTATTAGATGGCCTCAAAGGATTCTTATAACTTATTCTCCATAATGATAAACCTTTAGCTTTATTTAGTGCTCTTTGAGGACTAACATTTCTGAAGAAAGGTATAAACAAAATAAGAGGTATTTGGGATCCAAGTAGATGCTCAATTCTCACTTGGACCTAGATCTACAATTATTGATTCCTTCCCTCTTCATTCAAGGAGTCTTATGGCCTTGATTGTGGTTTTATTCCATGTGAGGTCCTTATAAAATTGGGAACAATTGCCTACAATATATGGACTAATTGGGAATGACTTAATGACCATAGAATATCTTCTATTAAATCTAGTTGGATCTACAAAAATATTGTGTGTCCTTTATCATTGGACTCTAAGATCAATGTCAAGTGGTTAGTCAATTTTACCAATGCCCAGTAGAAGTCTCTCTTACTGCTCAAATTTGAAAAGTTCTTGTTGAATAAATAACTCATCTTCTTGGATGACGGATTTTGCATCAAAAACTTTCAACTTCTAAAGTCTGGCTCCAATTTTACATATTTCCCCTCAATGCAATTTTTTATAATGCTTCATAAACTCTTATTCACTTGTTTTGGTTTTGTGACATGGCTAAACAATTTTGAGATGTTTTCTATACTTTTATATTCCCGTCCTTCACTGGATTTTGGAATCTTGTTTCACTTGGTTTTTTCCAATAGGATCATCGTCCCAAATTTTGGGATGTTTGTAGACTTATTTTCTCAAACATATTTGAAAGTTTAGATGCAAAAAGGTGTTTACCGGTTCCACTCCTCCATGACATTGTTTTAGCAGACTTGACCTTTGATCTTTTGTTACATTTGAGACGCATTCATTCTTGTGTTGTTGGAGCTTCAAACACATTAAGAGATGTTACCAGTAAACTTCATTAGATATTTCACATGATCCAAGATTCAACAGAAAACAAAAAATAAGGTAATAAATAATGATGAACCAGTTCAAGAACTCATTACTTCTATTTCTTCCTTAAAGACTCTAGAAGATATAATGGAGGACACGCTCAAAACTTCATATAAAAGGCTCTTTATGAATGAGTGATGATATCAAGTATATCATGGCAAGACATAACTATAGTCTCTTTGTTACTATTAGCGTTTATTCTTATTCCGTATTCACCTCATTTTGTTTTTTTAATAGATGTGCTATAACACCTTATTATTTTAATGTTCTCATTGATAATATAATATAATATAATATTATAATATATATAATCTAATTTTTATTCTAATATAATATATTATAATATATTTTACTCCAAAAAAGAGATTGTGTACGGAAGACGTAGTAGGGGTAAATATGTTTAAAAAAAAAAAAAATTGAAAGTCTTGGCCTTTTTTTGGATGCCATATTTTTGGTGTAGAACTGATCGGGATGTGAAACTCGTTGTTTGGTGGTTACTGTTATAGTTATTGTTTGCGTTTTCAGATGTCCACTCCTTTAAACCAGACGTTAGCAGAGGTTATTATCGGCTAGTTTTACAGAAACTGTGTCTTTGTCGAGTGAGGAGTGGGAATATTAAGTGAAATTTCGTGGTGTCGTATATTTAAGAAGCAGGTAGTTCAGATATGCAAGGAAGGAGAAACGCATTACTATTTTTGCAGAACTTGTAAATATCTAATATGAAATGTGTCAATTAATAAATTTTATTAGTTAGAAAAACAGTGGGAGGCAAAGAGTCTCTTACCATAAATCATGGTTTTATGGTTTTATTGATGATAATAAAGTTAAATCAATGATTGTAGAGTTAAATGAGTTGAGTTCTTTCGTTTAAGATTAACAACTTACCTCTTACAATTAACTTAACAAGGTATAATTCTATCTAAAATTTAAACACTCATATCATCTTCTTCATTTTAGCATAAAAGAAAATACTGCTTTATTTTATATATCAATTGCTGGGTTTCAGATCATATTTGATTTTTTCTTCCACTTTTATTTTGATAGATATTTATTCTATATAAGGATATAGGTAGTTACCTTGAATAAATACATTGGATTATTTACATAATCTATGCAAAACTATCTTATGTAACTTTACAAGTATATCAATATTTTTCCAAGGCTAAAATGAATATAAGCATTTTTTTTTAGGATGATGATTGTAGCATCACCGATTTACTTACCATGATAAGTATCATTTTGTTGTTTTGATGTAACAAAATATAAAATGTATTTCATTCTACATGTTATAGTTTTTGAAATTGTTATATAAATCATGTTATCAAGGCTTCTTGGATGAAGATTACTATTAATAAAGTTTATCATCATTCTTTTTTGAAACCAGTTTAATAAACATGTCATTAATATAATTCAGTGTAACATTCTTTCTCCTAGCCTCTTCTTTTATTCTAATACATCATATTTCAACAAGTTGTAATTTTTTTGATAAATTGCATGAAATCTATTTGCACCGAGAACCTACTTAGGTTGGAAAATAATATTGCTTCTTATAACTCCTCCATTGAAAAACATTTTATCAAGATTTTGTTTTGTCCTTACATGATAATTTGTAAAATGTTTTGTAAAAACTTATATTGACTCTCTTTATATTTTCCAAATTTGAATAGAATATATTTAAAATAATTGATTGTTTCTACTATCATTTTATTTTTTCCCTCTATTTAGAGTTCAAAATATTATTAATTTGGTAAAAGGATAAACATATTGTTAGAGTAGCATGGAAAATTATGGTGTTTTATAACGTTTTTTAATTAATATCTTTATTTATTTTTGTTCTAATACAAATATTCCTTTTATAATATGTTATTTTAATTTATAAGTAATTATTTTTCTTTCATATAACTATGCAATTACACTTAATGATTTCCACTTCTTTTTTTGCATTTTTTAAGTTGATATTTGATTTCCTAATTTCTATTAAATATATTACTAAAAAAATTGGTATTTAGATCCTCATCTACCACTTCAACTATTTTATCTTTTGAATAAACCTATGCATACATGATCCTCAAAACTTTATTTTTCCTTCATCACACTACAATATATCCAAATAGAAGAAATTAGGGTCTTGAAGCCACGTTGATTAGAATAAAATCTATTTAGATGACCATTATTATCTCAATAAGTAGTTTGTGATTGAATATTGATCTCAATAAAATACTCAAAGAAAATGTATATTCTATTTATAACAATATAGTAATATAAAGCTACAAAATATTTTTTGTAATATAAGATCTCCTAATATGCATGTTATATTTGCATTAAGTTGTTTGATTCACACGATTTGTGTGTCATTTTATTCAAGATTTGAAGGGCTTTAAAATGAGTGGTTGTGTGAAGGAATCTGAGCAGTATTGAGGGAGATATGATCCTATGAAGTCAACAATCTAGAACAAAGGCAGTGTTATGGAAATTTTTCCATAAAAATGTCTTATCTTGTGGCAGTCGTAACTTGGTGTAAAATTTTTCAATTTAGATGATATTTGTACTACTTTGTTTGAAAGTTGAAGATATATAAAATGAGTGGTCATATGAAGGAATCTGAGCAGTACTAAGGGAGACACGACCTTGTGAAGTTAGTCGTCTCAAACAAGGTAGTGATGGAATCTGAGCAACACTAAGGAGACATGGCCTTGTGAAGTTAGTCATCTCAAACAGGGCAGTGATGGTTTTTCAATCACGTTTTTTCCAAAAAAATAAAATTTGATGATATTTGTTGGTAGGGGTAAGAAAATCAGTTGTATTTTATTTTATTTTAAATAAAATTTTTAAAACTAATTATTTATAGAAAGGAATAGATGAGATTTGAAAATTTTCATTTTTTTTAAATCCATGTTTATTAAAACCCTAACTACTTAGGAAAGTTTTTTTTTGGGTTGAGAACATAGAGTTGCCAATATCCATTGGGAAGTATGATACAGATGCTAAAAAATGATTAATTTTTTTAAATCTTTTAAATTTACTAATTTTAAATGGAAATTTAAGCTTTCTACTTCTTTATAAGGGGAAGCTTTATCTTGGTATATGAACTTTGACCATGCCCATAATCGTACATACACATGAGAAGAATTTTGAGTTGTATTTTTAAGTAATGGGGATTACAGAAAAAAAAAAAAAAAAAAAACTAGGCTATAGGATGAACAAAAATAATTAGAGAAAAAGTTAAAAGTTTTCAAGAAATTGGCAGGAGGAAAAGATAAGGGTGATAGTGTGCAAGCTGAGGGAACCAAAATTTGGTGATAGATAGGTCAAACAATGTTCACAAATATTTATTTGAATCTAAAATATATATTTTGCAAGTTCATGACTTCATTAAAAAGAGAAAGGTTATTGTTTCTATAAACCCTAGCAATAGATATAGTTTTATTAATATTGTTTATCTAAAAGGTTGTAGGTTCAAGAAAAAAAACTAAAGACATAAAAATTTAGGTGAGAATGTTGATATTTTTAAAGATTTGAAGGTCACCATGGATAAATATGTTTTACATCTATATTTTTATGTTATTGAGAGGAATGATGTGGATATTATTTTGGGTTATCTTTAGTTGAATTCCTTGGGTACTATTAATATTAATGTGCAAAATAAATTTATGAAGTCATGGTACAAGAAAAGGAAGATAACATTGCAAGATATTTCTCAGTATAAGGAGTGGGTATCCAAGGAGAAGTGAGAAATAGTTATGGTAGAGGAACAAGTTAAAGAACCAACATAAGAATCAAAAGTGAAATTTATGAAGACAACAATAGAGTCCAAGGAAGAAGCAATAGTGGTAGAGTCCATGGAATAAGTAGCAATAGTAGAGTCCATAAAAAACAACAAAGTCTAAGGAAGCTTTGTTAAAAGTGCATAAGGATGAACCAAAAGAATGGAACAAGAGAGGAGAACATGAGGAAGAATTTAAAAGAGAAAAACCAAATGTTGAAGAAGCAAATATAATAGAACATCAGGTTATGGTTGCAGTATATCACCACCCCCACCACCAGAAGTGACAAAAATCTTGGAGGTATGGTTTATGGCATCAAAATTATTATGGATCTTTGTGGAGTTAGAAAGGCATCAAGTATGGTAGAGTATGGTAGAAAAAGCATAGTGATTATGGGTCTCAAAATGGTGCAACAACAAGAATGAATAATATGATCAACTATTCAAAATATTAGATCAAAGCAATAGAAACATGGAGCCAACAGAGTAGTTATGGAGGCACAATGGTAGCTTGGCATTATCATAGACCACCACCATTCAATATTTCACTTGGATGGAGGGATGATCAAGATTGGTATGAGTTGCTAGCATTGCTTAGAAAATAATATTATCTAGTTTCTTCTTATGTCTCGAGGACAAAACATTTGTAAGGGGGTCGAATGTTTTTTTCAATTGGTTATATGGAATTGAAATGGGCCCCACCTATATTACATCATCACCACATAGTGGTATTATAACAAATATTGGATATTATCCATGTATCACTTGGTAAGATTTGAACCTTGGTATCCTCCTTGAATGTTGAGAAATTTAACCAGTTGAGCTAATGCCACTCGATAATTTTTTCGATGAGTTTACATAGATTTTATGAGGGATCTTGGTCCCCTCATATTGAGTGGGGTTTGAACCTTAAGGGGGTGGAATGTTGATATGTAATAACTTCAAATTAAACAATTAGCAATAAATAATTGTAAATAAAAATACTCCCATGGATAGAGCTAGAAAATAAATATCAAATATCATATTGAAATCATTGCAAGTATATAGCCACTTAGAAAGGGTGAAGTCTCATATGCATAGTAACTGCAACTTAAATTTAAAAGTGAAATATAACCTCCACTCACACATAAATATTTCTATGCTCAAGGATTGAAAAATTAAACTTATAGACCAAGATAATAAAAAATGATAGTTCACATGGCTATATTGGGGTTGTTACATGGTCCCCCCCTCAAAAATATTTATCCTCAAAGCTGGAAAAGAATAGAAAATGCCTTCAGGTTCCCATGTAGCATCTTATTTTGAAAGATCCTACCAATTGATGAGAAACTCCTAAATTTATCAATATTGAAGATGATGAACTTTGAACTGCAATACTAGTTTAGATTTAATAATTCGATTTTCTTCACCAAGCAATGGAAGCTTTATCAGGAACTGCACCTTTTGGTCAATAACTTGTTTGAGACAGGGATACATGAAAGACTAGATCGATGTAAGAAGATGGTGGAAGCTCAAACTAATATGCTACTTCACCAATACAATGAACCAGCTCATAGGGCCCATATAATCGAGGAGCTAATTTTTTACTAGACTTGGTCTTTAATGACAATTACTTGTAAGGTTTCATGTGCAAAAAGACCATATCTTCTACATTGAATTGACATTCAAAATGGTGTGAATCTTGTTGTTGCTTCATACAATTCAAATCTTGGCTCAAATTAGTTTTAAGAAGTTGAAGCATAGTTCGTTGTTGTTATAACAAATCATCTATCTGGGTAACTTTGTGAAGATCCTTGAACATAGTTCATGATAGATGGAGGTTTTTGACCATACAATGCTTCAAATTGGGAAACCTTAAGGGAAAATGGTTAGAAGTATTATACTACCATTTTGATAATAAAAAATATTAGACGTAGTGATGCTACTTATCTTGAGGAAATCAACAAAGGTAAGTACCCAAACATTTATTAACAATCTTTATTTGACCATCTAACTGAGGGTGATATGAAGAGGACATACTCAACTTGGTACCACTTAGATGAAATCATTCCTTATAGAAGTTCCTCGTGAATACAAGGTCATGATCACTCATAATGGATTTAAGCATACCATGTAACTTATACACATAATCAAGAAATACCTTGGCCACTTACTGAATATGGATGCTATAATGAACAAAAATAAGCATACTTGGAAAAACGATCTATTACCACAAATATAATTGTATTGCCCTCTAATTTTGGAAGGCCCTCAATGAAGTCCATGGATATGTGTTCCCATTGGTGGTTAGGGATAAGCAAGGGTTACAACAATCTAGTTTGATTATTTTCCCTTTGTTATGCTGACATACCTCACACTCAACCACAAAAGTCTTGACTTCTATTTTTAGTTATTTCTAAGAAAATGATTGTTTTACCTGCTGGTATGTTTTCAATAATCTTGAGTGTCTACGCAAGGGAGATGCATGCAATTCTTGGAGAACCTTTTACTTAATAGTCAAAGATTGAGGAATATAAATGTGATCCTTTTTGCAAAGCACTCCATGAGAGTATGAAAAGTAATAATGCAATAATGATCCTATTGTCATATCCTGAATAATTTGAGTAATCTACAAATTAGAAATCCAATCTTCTCAAAGTTGAGAAATCCATTGTAGACAAGGACCAAATATGGTATTGATAGCCACATCATCCTTATTTGTGAGATACTGCATCAACCACCACATTATCCTTTTCTTTCTTGTATTTAATGATAAAATTATAACCCAAGAGCTTGGTCATCGATTTATTTTTTTTAGGGTATAAGACATTTGCTCTAAAAATGCTACTACGGTTGGTCTTAGTGATGAAATGGCTTCTCAACAAATAAGACCTCCATTTCTCTATGGCATGTAAAATATCTAACATCTTTCAAAAGCCAATAGGTGACCATATTGTATTAAAACAACTTCAATACCTATGCCAAAAGCATCACACTCAATGATAAAAGTTTTTCTAAATTTAGGAATGGCCAAAACTGGAGTGGAACACATTGCTTCTTTGAGGGATTGGAAGGCCTGGGAAGCATTTTAAGTCTAAACTAAAGCATCCTTTTTGGTGAGAGTAGTGAGAGGGGTGAAAATCTTACCATAGTTGTAGATAAATTTTCTATAATAACCCGAGTCCTAGAAATCCATAGAGTTGTTTAAGGGATTTGGGTAAGGGCCAATCTTGCATAGCTTTGATCTTGTTAGGATCTACCTTGACTCCTTCGTGAGTTACTATATGTTCCAAATATTCTACATCTTGGGCTTCAAAGACACATTTGGGTATTTGAACAAATAATTTTTTTTTTGTAATAGGTGAAGAACTTTGTCAATATGAACTACATGATCCTCCCAATGTTTGCTATAAATTAAAATATCATCAAAGAAAAGTAGAGCAAACTTACGAAGAAAAGGATGAAAGATATGGTTCATAAGACTTTGAAAAGTGGAAGGAGCGTTAGTGAGTCCAAAAGATATAACTAAGAACTCATAATTACCCTCATGTGTATAAAAATTAGTCTTAGGGATATCCTCTTCTCTAACCCTCATTTGGTGAAATTTATAATTCAAGTCTAGTCCAGTGAAGTATCTAGCACCATGCAATTCATCCGACAAGTCATCTATAAAAAAGATATAAAACTAATATTTAATAGTGATCTTATTGAGAGGATGCAAATTAGTACACATGTGCCATAAATTATCCTTATGTAGTACCATCACCACTAGAGAGGAATATGGATTGATGTTTGGATGGAAGATTCCATGCTCTGATATATCTTGAACTAGCTTCTCAATTTCTAACTTTTGGGGGTAAGGATAGTGATAAGGACACATATTAGGAGGTTGACTTCTTGGAACTAGATGGATGGCATGATCATGTGTGTGTAGGAGGCAGAATCCTTGGATCACTAAATACAACATATTGATCCATAATATTCTAGAGATCCAATGGAAGAGTTGGAAGAGATAGATTCAAGGATTGAACCTCTATGCAATTGACTTGTGCAAAGAATCCATAATAACTTTCTTCTATATATTTTCCATGTGATGTGAACTAACCACATTAGAGGGAGGGGGTTGAATTCCTTGGAGATAAATGACCCTTGCATTCTTTGTCCAATTTACATATAATTTTTTTAGTTTAATAGTAACATCACTGAGTTGAGATAGCCATTATGCTCCCAAGATGACATCTAAACTTCTTAGGTTCATAGAAAAGAGATTACCTACCCAATTATAATCTTATATTTAGATGTTAACTTTCATCATTCTACCAACACACCGAGTAGTACCCCCATTTGCAAAGAAGACCTAAAATTTATCTCGATTTAAAATATGAATACAAACCCAAGGTTTTAGTTGTCTTACTACTATCTATATTTTTTTGTGTATTACCTGAATCAATCAACACATTAACACATTATCATTTATTAAATCCTTATACCTTGATAGTGTGATGAGCTTGAAGACCCATAAGTGCATGAGCAAAGAGAGACATGGTATCATCTTCATGTTTTGGTTCATCTACTTTTGTTGTTTGTTATCCTGTTTTTATCAATTGCTCATGTTGTAATGAATCTTCATCCTCAAAGACTATTTTATCTCCACATTCCAAGAGAAAGTTATGATGTTCTTCATAGGCCTAATATCTTGGAGATGGTGTGAATGACATTTGAAGTAAAATAAATCCTATGGAATGCTAAAAATTATGGGAAGTACGATGAAATTTGAAGTCATATCTATATGAAGGATCCAAATCTTGGAGCTTTTGTTTGGTTTCCAGAGCTATGCATTGTGCATCACCAAGAGTGTATGGATCATGAATGCCAACTTCCTTCAAAATTTTATCCTTAAGGCCATAACAAAGGGTGAATACCACCATAACTAGAATCAATTGATGGGTATAGGTGATAAGACTTATGAATTTAAAGTAATACTCTTCCACTAATCCGGTTTGCTTGGTTGGCATAAGATGTACCACATATGATGTGAAAGATCCCTTGTCGAATCTCCAAAGAAATCATTCCTTGAAGCTAGGCCACAAAATAGGGCCACCATGTTGCTAAAGCAACCATAATGACCATTGATAAGGTTGGGTACCCAACTTAGAAGTTGTTAATGCGACACAACCTACTTCAAGAACATGGTATAGGAGGATAAGGCCTTCCATTTTGGCCAACCATACTCAAGGATCAACACCTTCAAAGGTGTGCATATCAATGCAAGGAACCATAACATCATGAGGTCATTCAAGGAAATTAGAAGCACCTCTTGGCAAGGAGTCAAAATCAGAGACAAAGCCTAGATCGTAAGGGCAAAAAATTGGAGGATTATGACTAGGTGATAGTTTTAGAAGAACATTAGTATTTGGTGCTTGATGAATGGTCAAAGGTTGGAGCCCAACAATTTGTTGTGACCTTTGGACAAGAGAAGCCATAGTAATGGATGGATCTAGGATTATTTTAATTTTATTCAAGGTTTTGGTTTTATTGTTCAAGGTGTTGACAATGGTGTTTGTTCTTATTGCATCAAATATTGATGCAAATTAGGTTCAATAATACTAGGAAGAGGAATACAACTTGGAGAGGTAGCAGGAAATATTCAATGGAAGGAGGAGAGGAAGAACTAGTGTGTTGGGTATGTGTGAGTCCATGGAATTTAAAGAAGAAAGAAGACATTGATCAAAACTATTGGTATTAGAGAGCGTGTTGTGATACTTACCCAAATTTCTAGGTTAGCACTTCTTTTTGTTCACACACATCCTCTAAAAAAGTAGTACATTGTAATTGGTCATTGACTCGTGTCCAACGAGTAGTGGCAATATGTTCACTCATGCACTTTGATAAGTTTGAAGAGATGATAATAATTCATTTATTTATTTACTTATTTTTAATTTTATTTTTTTTTCTCTCTCCCTTTATAGTGTTTAATGATTTGTTTCTTTTCTTTTTAAATTAAATTAGTTTTTTTAATTTATTATTATTATTATTTATTTATTATAATTTAATAACCAAATGTCAGATAAAATCACATTAGCTTAACTGGTTAGATTCCTCAACATTTAAGGAGGATATCTAGCTTTGAATATCATCAAGTAACACATGGATAATATCCAAGCCTTGTTGTAATACCACTATGTGGTGATGATGTAATACGGGTGGGACCTATTTCAATCCGATATAACCAATATGACTTCTATTCCCACCCTTGCCTTTAAATAATGCCCACAAGCATATTTCTTGACTATTCTATGACAATATTCTTTGATGGTTACATATATGATTCTATGATATTATTCTCCTACCTATTTCTAATTTGATATGTGGCCTTCCTTACTAATGAGTAATGGTTACATAAGTAATGTTTACATCATAGTAGACCCACATTAGCCAATAGTTCATTTATGGATCATACCAATATACAATACAATATTATATTATTAGGTACCTATCTTGGGTACCTAACATTCCATCTCCCTTACAAAATGTTTCATCCTTGAGACACTAGAAGAGGTTAAATAATATGATATTTTGAGCCATGCTGAAAATCGGTGCCAATCATGATCATCTATCCATCTTAGTGAAACTTTGATTTTTGTTGATTTTTGTTGATTTTTGTTGATCTTTGTTGATCTTTGTTGATATTGTATACCCTTCTACAACTTGAGTATCTGGAAGTAATCCTTTGGAACCATGTATTTGAGGCATCTTTCTACTAGCCATAAATATCACTCTTTTTTATCCATACTTGCTTTATTTTGCCACTAGTAGCATATCCAAGGTTTTGGCTTCTTTGGTTCCATGTATGTCCCTCATAGTTATTTTGTTGCTTGAAGCCCTGTCTCCAAGATTATTGCCTCTTAGGGTGATGTGGATGGCAATATGCTCCAACCTTAGCCCAATGTTCTACATTTTCTAACTCTTTAACATCTTGTTATTTTTTCAAGCTCCCATATTTTAATTCATCCTTGGATTCTGATTTTGCTTCTTCCTTGATCTTTGTCACCTCCTTAGACTATGTTTCATGATCTTTTGCTTCTTTTGCAATTTGCTTCCCTACCATAGCTTCCTAGTTTCCCCTTGATTCTTGTTCTTAAGACTAAGAGATATCTTGCAATGTTATCTTCTTTTTGTAGTACCATAACTTCATAAATTTATTTTGGACATTAATGTTAATAGTACCCAATGATGGCAACCAAGGATATATCCATATCATCCATCTCAATAGCATAAAAATTTGAATGTAAAACATATTTATCCATGGTGAGCTTCAAATATTAAAAAAAAATGAACATTTTTACCCTCAACCTGTATGTCTTTGATTTTCTTTGCTTGAACTTGCAACCTCTTAGTCAAAGAAATTGATAAAATCATATTTGTTGCTAAGGTTAATTGAAACAATAATTTTTTTATTTTGAATGCAACCATGAACTCGTAAAATAGATTTTTTAGATTCAAATATTTATTTTTACCATTGTTTGACCTATCTAACACAAAAGGTGTGGTTTCCTTAGCTTGCACATTATTATTATTTTCCTCCAATCCCCATTTACTTAAAAATGCAATCTCAAATTCTTTCCATGTGTATGAAAAATTATGGGCACTATCAAAGTCCATAATCCAAGATAAAGCTTCCCCTTGTAAATAAGCAGATAACTCACTTCTCCAAAACACTTTAGAAGAGTTTAAATATTTCAAAGTTCTCCACCATTCCTTAACATCAATATCATCTCTTCCGGTTAATACCAATAAATCCATGACCTCAACCCAATATTTTCCCATAACATTTCTCAAATCTCATCAATTCCCTTCTTCAAACAATTAAATTTATAAATTTTTCTTCAAAACAAAAAAAACAACAATTGATTTGCTTACCTAGATTGAGAAATATTATTTTTTTCCCTTTGCATGAATTTTTTGTGTAGTCCAAAAACAACATCAAAAGCCCAACTTTCAACAATTGCACATCCCTCAATATTTATCATAATTTTACAAGTGAGTAGTCATTTTTGTAGTACTCAATGATCTACATCCTGGTGCAAAAAGCTTCTGAAAATGATTACTAGAAAATTTAATATGAATTTTTTTCTTTTGAAAAAAATATCGCACAGCCAAAAAACAACACAAATATCTCAACTTCAAACAACCATAACTTTATCAATACTTATCATAATTTAACAAAATATCAGTCATTTTTATAGTACTCAAAATTATCTACATGTTGGAATAACAATATTCTAAAAATAATTGCTAAAACAAAAGATATGGCCCCCGAAATATGTGATATTTTTATGAAAAAATATGCCCTAGCTATGCAAAAACAACCCCACTTTGCTATAATTGTTTATCTGATACCAAATGATATGAACCTCTCCTATTTAACAATAAATCATTCACCAATATGTAAAAATATCAAACATGCATTCACAAATAAATTCTACAATAACAATCCACACAATAAAATAGAGATCGATAATACCCTTGAGGTAGGGCAATACTGTATAATGCTCCTTATTGGAAGGAAGCCACTTCATAAGATCTTTTGAGCCAATACTTCTACAAAGAATACTTGATATGACTTATATTCCTACCCTTGCCTTTAAATAATGCCCACAAGCATATTTCTTGACTATTCTATAACAATATTCCCTGACGATTACATATATGATTCTATGACATTATTCTCCTACATATTTCTAATTTGACATGTGGTCTTCCTTACTAATGAGTAATGGTTACATAAATAATGTTTACATCATAACAGGCCCACATTAGCCAATAGTTCATTTATGGCTCATACCAATATACAATACAATATCATACTATTAAGTACCTTATCTTGGGTACCTAGTAGTGGCTCACAAAGTATAGCTCTAACTCTCAAGGTCAAACGATGTTTATAATGGAGTCCATGGATCCTATTTTTAGAAGAAATTCACCCTTGAGTTACCTTGGGTGAGAAATTTCCACTTCTAGGCATCTTTACCAAATGATGCACGTTCAAATTTTACCTGACTCTAAACACATCCCTAAATAGGTTAAGAACCTTCCAAAGTTTCGAGTGGTCCTAGTACATGCCAAAATATCATTTTCCAAAGATCTTCCTCAAGATTTGTTTGCTCCTTGTTGACTTCTACTTGTTGATGAATGTTTTACTCTATTAAGGGAAGTGATTGACTCCTTCCAAGGAGTGCTTCACTCTTGTCTATTGAGTGCTTTTTTGTATTGTAACCAATCACAACACTTAGAGCAAATTACACCTCTAAATATGACTTTGCAAAACTAGCTACTTGGAGGCTCAAATTGCTTGGTTCTTTGGTTTTGCAAGTCTTTAAAATATCAAGGACTTAAGGTTGACCAGATTATTATAGTATGACTATGAATAACAATAAAAATTACTATGATGAATAATGAATGTATTTATGATTGATGGTTGGGCCTTGCTTATGCATTGTTTATAGTGGCAACTTGGTAAGGATATAGTTTCTATACCTTATGATACTAATTATCATTTATTGAAAGGGATAATAGGTCCATATTTGACCATCAATACAAAGTGATAAATAAGTATGTGTTGAATATAATATTCATCCAAGAGCATTAATGTAGGCAACTTAAATTGAAAGATAATTTATATGTTTAATATCCTTGATGAAGACTGTTGACACTTTTTGTCACATTATACAAGGGGTAGAAGATAGTAGAATTTTGTATAATATTTCCTTGTTAAAAGTTTTTCTTTTATTTTAAGTTTCAGCAATTTTGACTCTCCCTATCGCCCCTTTTATAAAATGAAGAAGAGAAGAGCTTCGCTACCAAATAGGCCAAGGAAAACAGCTTCGTCAAGAGAAAAAGAGGAGAATGTGAAAAGAGCTTTGGGCCCGAAGCACTTTTCATCACCACTTCGGGCGAAAACCTTGCGAAATAATTTCGTCGAAGAAAATACAAAGATAACGCTTCACACCCGAAGCATTTTCAGCAGCCGCTTCGGGCGGAAGTTTTGCGAAGCAACATTCAAACAACTTCTTCGAAGGAAGAAAGAATAATTCAAATCAGCTAAGGTAAGGAAACTACTTCGGGCCCGAAGTATTTCTGACACCTACTTCGGCTAGTTTTCACCCGAAGCGGTGGTGCCCAAAGCAAATTGGCGATGTTTCAAAAACGGTGAAGTGCTTTGGGAGGATATTCCCCGAACCATAGTTTTGAAAAATAATCGGGCCGAAACATTTCCCAACCGAAGCAGTTTCGATGGCAAAGGACAAGAGCTCCATTTCAAAGATGAAATCTGCTCGGCACTCAACGTCCCCGAAGTAGTTTCTACGAAGCATTATTTTACGAAGAACAAATCAAAGAGAATCTACTTCGGCCCTAGGCTTTGGCGAGGCAGATATGTAGCGAAGCACTTTTTAGGCCCACGTTCCAAGGTAGGCAGCTTCCCAAGGTGATCAAAGGCCCATTATAAGTACCCCCCTTTCTTGCCCGATAAGTTCGCTGACCATTCTTGGCAAAAGAAAGGGATGTAACAGTCCTCGGAGTAAAACCCGATGGGCATAATGACCACTCAAAGACAGCATCCAGAAGCAAGGGACACTCAGGCGGCGCATTAAATGAATGTTTCCACGATTGACCCTGTCACAGTTGCCAATTTTGAAAACTGATTTGAAAACTCAGTCGCAGCAGTCGCAAGGAGCCAATTTCTCAGAGCCCGAGGGTGTACTCCATCGATCTTGTAATAATGACTCAGAGGGTCGGGTCCTCTATAAAAACCCAGGCTTTGCAATGTAAATGGGGGGTAACTTTCTGCTAGAAAGCTGCTGTAACTTGATGTCTTGCGTTTAATACTAAAGACTTTTGTGCTCTATTTCTCTCTTTTATGCTGCCTTCTGTGCTTAATTCTTTTGTCTTTTCTCGTTCGCCTGCTGAGACTCTGAATCCTAAATTCGATATGCGATCGGGGACTGAACCCTTGAAATTCGCCCTAAAGGATACATAGGAGAGGAAAAACGCTTTGTCATTTTTCTTTTATGCTGCCTGGTGGATTGTGGTTTCTGTTATTCCCTTATCTTAATCGCTGCTACTCTGAATCCTGAATTCCAGCGAGAGAGAAAGGAGAACCCTGTGAACCCATTTAGAGGATACATAGGAAGTTTGAAACTTCATTTCTTTTATGTTATTCTTGGTATTTCTTGCTGCTATTCAAGTTGTTAGCGAGTGATCGTGCTTCCTGTTCTTCCCCACCTTAAATCATCATATTCTAACCCTTACTCTTTTTATTTCTTTCTCTAACCCTTATCCTGTTTATTTCTTTCCTGCACTCTTGTCTCAAACCCCAAAAGTAGATTAGTATAGGATCCGGCCTTTCTCTAGAGATTGGCACGAGGGGCATCTCTTCCTCTCGGCCTTTCAACGTTGGTCGTAGGTCCAGGGCGCGCAAACCCCATCGAAAGTCCTTTCCTATGCAGATTTTATGACCAATAATTTTTGGCACGCCCAATGGGACAAGGTCCCATATTTGAGAAAATTTCTAGCCCATCCTCATCGGAGCCAGTAGTGCTAACAAGTTCTCGGTGAGATCCGGTCAGTCTCATCATCTGAGTAGTAGTGAGAATCGATGCACTCATTACCGAAAGACTTTTAGCATCTGGCAACTCAGTTTTACCCAAAAATCTCTAAAGTCGTAAAGACCATTGCCTGAACCTGGTTTTCATAACCAGGACTCCCCGTGTCTTAAGAAGGTCCGAGTTCGGTGAATCTCTGACCTATCTTCATTTGATAAAATCACCTAGTGACTCAGTTGAGCTGAAGGTTCAGATTTCTTGGTCGAAGGCGCCTATCAAACCTGAAAGGAGATATTTCATAGGAATCAAGGTTCGGTGAGCAGCCTTGACCTCACAAGCAAAGAAAGAATGCTCACCTAACAGCTCCGACTCAGCGGCAACAACCATGATCTTTGCAGACCGCTGTTATAATGGAAGGGGTGAGTTTTCCTAGCTGGGATGAGCGAGGCCCCTTGAACCTTCAAAGCTACCACAAAATCCCCGAAATCGCATTAAAGACATTGACAACATACGATGGTACCATGGGAGTGGCCCGAGAGCACCTTGAATCTATTGCTGCTTTAGCGTTCCTCTATGACATAACCCACGAAGATGTCATGGTCAAACTTCTGGTCCTGTCTCTGGAAGGAAGGGCGTTGCAGTGGTACAAATTGCTCGGGCCTAAGAGCATCTACTCATAGGACGACTTGGCGGGAGCACTATTCGAGACATTTGATGGCTCTCAAGATCCCTTCCAAATTTTGATGCATCTCTCCACCATCAATAAAGCATCTTTGGAAAGCATCACGGACTTCAATGTCTGATTCTGAAGAACTTGGAAGAGAGTTCCAAGGGAGATCCAACCGACACCCACCCAAGCCCACCTCTACTATGTTCGAGCTTTTCACCCAGACATAGGCCTCCTCTTGCTGCGATCTGGTGAACAAAGATTCCCTCAGATATTCGAAGAAGCAGTACTCGTAGAAAAGTTCCTATTGGGAAAGTGGCAATGGGGAGAAGCCCCATCACCTTCTCCGATAGTTGCTGCTCATGTCTATCCAACACAGAATTCTTCATGGCAGATTCCTCATACTGAGCAGAAGCCTGAGATGCAGTCATGTGGAGCTCGAGAGGTAGATCCCACCCAAGTCCAACCATGGCAATTTGTGAGCTTTACCCCGACGATGAACAATACGATTGCTTGCGATCTCCATTAGAGTACTGGCCAAGAAAAGGAGCAGGCTCAAGTGGTAGAGCCTGAAAACAAAGAGGGCCCATTTTTGCACCATTTTTGTATCCCTGAGCATAGCACGCAAGTACTCAGTCAGAACCCATCAAGTGCGTCTCATCAAAGAGTTGAGACTGAAGAGATCATAGAAGATTGCTCGTTGCTGGAAGAGCCCTGTTATAGCATCAAGAATATGGAAGAACCTGTACCCAGCCCACAGTTACTAGACTCTTCGGTATTTTGGTTCCAGCCATCACTACAACCAGTACCCCAAGGAAGTCCTCGCGTGGCGAACCTCTTCGCCACATCCTGCATCAACAGCACAGGTACTGGCAGGAGTGACAACCTGCTGCATTGCTTCTTGTCTGCAACATGGAGAGCTTCGGGAAGAGGCCAACCAGATTTCAAAGATCAACTAAAGTTCAACCTGATCTGGTCGGGTCACTGCAGGTTCACCGGATAATCACCTGAAGTGAATCCATGGCGGTGGCATGCCAATTATGCCGCAAGCTTGTTTAGATACTGTAAAAATTTCAGCTATTAAATAAAGTGCTGCTTAAAAACTCGGGTTGAGTTTTACTTCGACTATATATATATATATATATATATATATATATATATATATATATATATATATATGATCTAAAAAAAAAAAAACTCCTTCGGGAACTTGGCTTGCGAAGTAGTGGATGCAAAGTGGTTCGTCGTGAAGTAGGCCAGCTCCAATTTTGGCTTCGTTGATCCGAAGATGAACAAGACGGAAGCATTTATTACGCACCTAGAGGAGCGTGCCAACAGTCGCCTGCAAAAGGCATCCAAAACAAGCGAGTTAAATGAAAAGGGCATCGGGTACATCCTTAGGGGATCCGACTGAGAAAAGAGTCCGCCCCCAGGTATCAGGTGGCGACCGACTGCGTTCCCAAAGCAACCGTAATCATCATAAAGCATGGTCCTGTGTACTACACTATCGTGGGGCCAATCCGATGAACCGATGATCTCTCAAGTGAGAAGTGTAGGATTAATTATGGTACATGCCATAAATGTGGGTAGTTGTCTTTGGCGGCTATATAAGGCAGACTCCAAGCAGCCGAGAGGATTACTCGCTCAACAACTCATACTGACCCTACTGCCAACCTACAAATTTCTTCCACTTCACACTCTAAAGCTTTGGCACCAATTGTCTCCATACTGCAAACTCCGTTACCCTAGGCATCAACGAGGAGCAAAGAAAGTTCCAAGGAGAAGGGAAAAGAACTAGAAGTAGTAGCCCCCAAAAAGCCAAAGGTAAAAGGCCATGGAGTAAGGCTGAAGCCAAGGCTCGTTGATTCGGGCCTCCATCCAGATAAACGTGTCTTGGAAGAAAAAGGAGATTCTGAGGATGAGCATCCCCTAGAACCACCAGTCGAAAGGTGGGAAAGAATCAAGGATACAGAGCTGTCAAAGAGCGTAGCTGAGCTCAGAAGCACCATTGAGCTCATGAGAAGCAGGCTCCCGAAAGAGAGCATATGAGCTGCAACCTACTACTTCCAGATATACTGGTATCTGACGCCCCCCACTCACCATTGCCCTGAGCTGATCAATGCCATCGCGCAGAATTACCAGCCCGCCACCAGGCAGGTGTTAGACGCGTCTGGCCAAAAGTTATTTTCAATTTTGAAAGAAGACATGCAGGCATATTTTGTGCCATAGTAGGGCCCACCCGAGGGGTGCATGGTTTGCAACATCATTTTGAGCGAACAAACAGAGATGTTCTCGTCTGTGGGCTACATGATCATTTTTTTGCAATAGAGCCTCAAAAGCGGGCTTCCTTCGGGCAAATTGCCCCAAATGCCCCTGCCCTTGGATGCCTTCAAAAATGTCGACCTCTTATCCATCATAGCATGGGTGGCATGCCTATCTACTGATGCCTCGGTATATCCATGGCAGGTGTCCCTAGCCGAGTGCATTTCCAGAGGGGAGTTCAATGCCCCTGATACTTCGAGGCCAAGCACCGACCCAGTTTTTGTCGATTGGGCAGAATGGGTAGCCAGGGGCCTACATGCGTAACTCACCAGCATGAAGAATGTTGGGACCAGCCAGCACTTCGGGCCCTGCTTCTTTCTGGTTTGGCTATTTTTCTTTCATGTTCATAATAGTTTCCCTCATATTGCCATTACGACAAGCGACGAGGATGGAAGTCCTTTGCCAGTATATCAGTGGACTCCCCTACTGTCGAGATTAGAGTCCTACTACCCCTTTAATCAGCAATTCTTGGGTCCCACCATGCATATGTTAGCAGGGTCCTTCCCACGAGTTCCCCTTGGTTTGAGAAACAAAGTGGTCCGGGAGAAGAGGGGAGACATTTTTTGACTAACATAGGGGCTGGTGATTCGCATCTTCGGCTTCATAGGGAAGCCCTTCATACTGCCAGTTTACCCCTCCGAGTATCAGTTCATGTTGGAGGTTTCTAGGTAGAACGATGTAACTAATGCCATCTATGGCAAGGGTCAGAAATGGGCCCGCACTTGTGACTTCCCTCTCAGGATAGGGGTTATCGAAGTGTTCGCCCTAAATCAGAACGTCTTCTTGGAGGAGAAGCTCACCAAGTTCGGCTTACTCCAACTTCCCCAGCAATGGCTTTATGATCCTTTAGGAGTAATGAGGGACCATATATGGTTCAAGAGCTTCCATTTTTGCCCCTACCCAGAAATTGTGAAACAAAGAAATAATCCTCGGGGAGAGGATCTGGAGTGGCATTTGGAGAGGATGGAAACCTTGCCTCCCTGGCATGAATTCTACCCAATGGAGGTCGCATATGACCCAAATTGGCATTCACTCCCAATCCCTGACTCCACCTTCTGGAAGAAAGCGAAAGATGATTTGAAGGAGGGAGTAAAGGATTGGGACGCGGCTCAGCTGAGAGAATGGTGGATAATGAGGGTCCACCACAGAAAATGAATTCTTATGGATTTTTGGCAATGGACAGGGACTTCGCAGAAGTTTATGAAGCCAACGCTGGAAAGTGGAAGCCTTTGTCCTTCACCACCTTCATTCCTCCAGCTATCTCGGGCTCGGGCGAAAGCCCAAAAAGAGACATTATTACTTCAGGAAAGGAAATCCAAGCTACACCTCCAAGATCACCTCATGGGCCTGTAGAAGGCCACGACTCGGGCACTAAAGGGGCAGAATAGCCGCTAGTGAGGGTGAAAAGGAAGAAGCAAGATCAGACTCTGGAGCCCCAAAAGCACCCAAAGCGACCTTGCACAGGATTTGTAAGCCCCTCCACTAGGTGACCGATATCAGGCCTATCTAAAGCAAGTGTCGAGGTCCCTGCCCTATCGGGTGCTGGAACCGAGAAAGGACAAGATTCAGCTGCACCAAAAGTCACCACTATCGTAATGCTAGGAGGGCATGCAGGTACGCATTCTCCTCCCCTTGCCCTAGCCTCACACATTTTTGTCGAAGCCCCAGCTGAGAGTTCTCACCAGTCCCCCCTACGTAGCCCATCGCCCTTCCACACCACCATTCCCCTAGTCACTAGTAGGGACAAGGGTCACACTTCAATGCCAAGTCCCACCTTGTCTGTCGTCGAGCCTTTTGGTGAGGCACTTCCCGCACATCGAGAGAAAAAAGGAGAATGTGAAAAGAGCTTCGGGCCCGAAGCACTTTTCATCACCACTTCGGGCGAAAACCTTGCGAAGTAATTTCGTTGAAGAAAATACAAAGATAACGCTTCGCACACGAAGCATTTTCAGTAGCCGCTTTGGGCAGAAGTTTTGCGAAGCAACATTCAAACAACTTCGCTGAAGGAGGAAAGCATAATTCAAATCAGCTAAGGTAAGGAAACTACCTCGGGCCCGAAGTATTTCTGACACCTACTTCGGCCAGTTTTCACCCGAAGCGGTGGTGCCCGAAGCAAATTGGTGATGTTTCAAAAATGGTGAAGTGCTTCGAGAGGATATTCCCCGAACCATAGTTTCGAAAAAGAATCGGGCCGAAACATTTCCCAACCGAAGCAGTTTCGATGGCAAAGGACAAGAGCTCCATTTCAAAGATGAAATCTGCTCGGCACTCAACGTCCCCGAAGTAGTTTCTACGAAGCATTATTTTGCGAAGAACAAATCAAAGAGAATCTACTTCGGCCCAAGGCTTTGGCGAGGCGGATATGTAGCAAAGCACTTTTTGGGCCCACGTTCCAAGGCGGGCAGCTTCCCAAGGTGATCAAAGGCCCCTTATAAGTACCCCCCTTTCTTGCCCGATAAGTCCGCTGACCATTCTTGGCAAATGAAAGGGACGTAACAGTCCTCAGAGTACAACCTGGTGGGCATAATGACCACTCAAAGACAGCATCCAGAAGCCAGGGACACTCAGGCGATGCATTAAATGAATGTTTCCACGGTTGACCCTATCACAGTTGCCAGTTTCGGAAACCGATTTGAAAACTCAGTTGCAGCAGTCGTGAGGAGCCGATTTCTCAGAGCCCGAGGGTGTACTTCGTCGATCTTGTAATAATGACTCATAGGGTCGAGTCCTCTATAAAAACCCAGGCTTTGCAATGTAAATGGGGGGGAAATTTCTGCTAGAAAGCTGTTGTAACTTGATGTCCTGCGTTTAATACTAAAGACTTTTGTGCTCTATTTCTCTCTTTTATGCTGCCTTCTGTGCTTAATTCTTTTGTCTTTTCTCGTTCGCCTGCTGAGACTCTGAATCCTGAATCCGGTATGCGATCGAGGACTGAACCCCTAAAATTCACCCTGAAGGATACATAGGAGAGGAAAAACGCTTTGTTGTTTTTCTTTTATGCTGCCTAGTGGATTGTGGTTTTTGTTATTCCCTTATCTTAATCGCTGCTACTTTGAATCCTGAATTCTAGCGAGAAAGAAAGGAGAACCCTGTGAACCCGTCCAGAGGATACATAGGAAGTTCGGCACTTCGTTTCTTTTATGTTATTCTTGGTATTTCTTGCTGCTATTCGAGTTGTTAGCGAGTGATCGTGCTTCCTATTCTTCCCCACCTTAAATCATCATCTTCTAACCCTTACTCTTTTTATTTCTTTCTCTAACCCTTATCCTGTTTATTTCTTTCCTGCACTCTTGTCTCAAACCCCAAAAGTAGATTAGTATAGGAGCCGGCCTTTCTCCGAAGATTGGCACGAGGGGCATCTCTTCCTCTCGGCATTTCAACGTTGGTCGCAGGTCCAGGGTGCGCAAACCCCACCAAAAGTCCTTTCTTGTGCGGATTTGATGACCAACAAAGACTACCATGGATAAGGGAAAATATGAGTTAGAAATCTATCGTCATGAAGAGACAAACAATATCTATATTCCATCATAAAAAAATGACATATAATGATAGGATTTTATCATTGATGAAGGATTAAATATTAATTAGACATCATGTTTAGTTAATTAAGTTTCAATTAAGGTCTGAGGTGTAGACCAACTGGTTTGACGAAACCTCGTAAGGGGACAGATGTCCAAGGTTCAAATCTTGGGCCTCGTTGGACTGGTGCTTGTTCGTATTCCAATGTGTTCCCAACAACATAAAATAGTCAATATGAATGCAACTTAGTATTTATAGGGGAGGACTACGTGGATTACCATGGCAACTATCGATTCCACTAAGTAAAAAAAAAAAGTTTCAATTCAATTAGGTTTCAATTTAATATTTGGTAGGGTTTTGAAAAGCTTATGATAAAGTATCTGATAGGCCCTCTGGCCTTATCTTGAAAAATATCATAAATGTAATATTATCTTATCTTGTTGGCTACACTTGGTTTTGGCCAATGGTATTGCTCGATAGTGGTTTGTAAATAGTCATATGATGTCTATAAATATGTTTAATGTTTAATGGAAATTCATTCTAGATTTAAGATCCTCTGGGTTTGTATCACTGGTATCAAAGCATCCCCAATCCATCTATGGATTGGATTTTTTACACCTCTTACATTCGTTTAATCATTATATTGTCTTTTTTGTAATATTGTTCTTGACCCAAAACACCTCAAAAATTGCTCTCTATAGGATGTGACATAGATGACCAAGAACCTTAGTGCAAAGATTATTTCAATTATGTCAAACATAAATGGCATGAATATTTATGAGAGCCTCAGTGTCAAGGACTTTAATCTAGTTGTCATTGAAGATGATACCTTAACCCTAGGCAACGTCGATTTTGCTTTTGAAAACACTGAAGAATTGATAATTTTGGAGAAAGAGGAAGTGGAAATCAATGCAAAAAATTTATCTATGTCACTCCCCTTTCATTCCTCCTTTCATAGCCTTTTGTTTTTGAACTATGGATCTATTTGACTATGTTGTTGAGCAAGCCTGATATGTGAGTTGTAATTGCTCTTTTGACATGAGCTACATTATGACAGAGATGATTATTTTCTTCTCCCTGTTGGATGGGCTTGAAAACTGCAACAACAGCACATGTCTACTATTGATACACTACATACAAAAAAATATCTTTAGCCTTGAGCATGATGATCCCTCACCAGCTCATCCACCTCTATGGTTGCCTCCTATTGGACCCATAATGTTGCTCGTCGCTCCATGTGTTGTGCCCATGCAATCTAACTATTACGCATCAACCCAAAATATATGCAAACTTATCTAGGCCTTATTTGACCCCGTAATCCACCACTAGGGTTGATAGATTAGGCCTCCACCATAGCCCACTAACATGCCACCTTACCCAACCCTTTTTCTAAGAGTTATGTAGTTAAGACATATGTGCCATTTTTTTTATTGAGGAAATACTTCTTATACATATACATATCCACCGTGGAGGTTGAACTCGGGTCACGTTACTGATAATGCAAGTGGCGTCCTTGCCGATAGACCATGAGGTGCATTTTTTTCCTTGATGACATCCATGGTATCAAATATAGCATCAGTTTCAACTATGAGTACCAATATTAGCCCTGTCAACTCATGGACCGCAACTCTGTCCCTTATCCTTCGACATCACATACCTAACCATCAAGGATGACCTCATTTGCCTAGTCGAGCTCTCCATCGCATCATCATCACCCGCTCACTGATGATACTATGACCATAGCCACTTCACTGCCTCTCTCACCATTATGAGGGTGTGTTTAAAGGCATCCTTTTCCTCATATGACATTGTTTTCCAATCAATGCAATGATCAAATTAGACAAACATGTGTGCCAAGATGGAAATTTGGAAACAAACCATCCAATTTTTTGCAAATGGTTGTTTGAGAACAATTTTTAATTGCTCTACCCACCATCCATTACCATGAGCTCCAACATTGGCCTTGATCGACATTCATCTATGATCATTAACAACTTCGAAAACAATGACCACAATGTCTAGATGTCCTACACCTAACCTAAACCAAAAGCTCAACGACGCAAGATACATATATTTTTTGATTTGTTGTTGCTTCTCAACCACAAAGGAAACCTCCTTCCTCCATCATCTTCAATCTAAATCTATCTTATCTTTATTTATGTCTTTTGCATTGTAAAGGATACAACAACAACAACATGGGACCAATGGCTTTATTGACTTGTTGGAGCTTAGTGCTTCTAGACACATGACAATAGACAAAGTACATGGTATCGAATTTTGTACTCGTCATCGACAAACTGTTTGTACTCTAGGCCCCCTTAGACTCCAAATTCACTAGACACATGACACCACCTCTTCCACATTGGTTTCAAATTTCTTCAATATGTGCTTATCATCCACAAAAAAAATTCACTTATACCACATACATCGTGGGAAGAGTTATTTAGTCTTTAAATATTTGATTTTTCATTTGAATGCAAGTTAGAAAGGAGATAAAGGATCATTTAAAATTTTAAACACCATAGGAATATTCCTTCCAAAAGATTTTGCTTGGAGGGAAATCATCTACCTCTTTCTTTTTGTTCGACAAGACCTAATTTTCTTGTAATTTGCAGCACTAATCCTTTTCAAAGTATAGGCTTATATATACTCATTGGAAAGCATTTTCAAGGTCAATCTAGTGGAATAAAACTTTTCTAGTTTTGTGAAAATCTATTCAAACTAATCAAGCATCAAATTTCCTGCAGCCCAATTGGCTATCTCAGACCTTTTCTTTCACCTATTTTGTAATGCATTGGAGTCCAATGCTTTTGTTGTTGGGAAAAATGATAGGGATTAAATATTAATTAAATCTTAGGTTTAATTGATTAAGTTTCAACTAAATTAGGTTTTAATTTAATATTTAGCGAGGTTCTAAAAATATTTTGATAAATTACTTGACAAACATTTTGGCCTTATCTTGCAAGAAGGTATTAATTGTAATCTTCTCTTATCTCATTGGCTGCACCTAGTTTTGACCAATGGTATTGCCCAATAGTGGTTTGTAAACATGCATATGATGCATATAAATATGTTTGATGTTTAATGAAATTCATTTTGGATTCAAGCTTCTCTAGGTCCATATCACACATTTAGGGAATTAACAAACTTGTTGGGATGGTAAAGACTATCATGTATAAGGAACAATAATAATGGACTAGATAAGGAATGTTAATGTTGGTCAAGTGAGTGGTATGTGATGAATATGGATCACTTGGAAGGACACTTGAATCCAACTAGGATGACTAATTTTGGCTAGTATGAAATAAATCTAAGATGTATTGAACCCTATTAAACCTTCCAATCACAAAAGGGATAGTGAATGTTGGAATAGTATGACTACTACTATAATGGTACTAGAATATTATCTTGGATTCTATAATGGATCTTTGTTATGCACGTGAAATGATTTATGATTAAATTGATTACACTTCTATTTGTTGAATTTAAAAAATGGTTTGATAATTATTGATTTAATTTGTCTTGACGACTAAGAAATACTAAGATGTTTGCTTGTATTCAAGAATTACAAATTGCATTATAGTTGCATTAATATCATTGGATATTTTTTTCATCCTCACTTCACTTGGGTGGGACAAAGCACTAAGAGGGTATTGGAACAATTTAATCATGGGTGGTATGGTTTAAAACTGGTATAATGAGTATTTTTTTTAATTTACATGGTGGAATCGATAGCCACTATGAATTCGGGTAGGTTGTCTGGCTGCCATAGTATTCTGTGTTGTCCGCCCCGAAAGTCACCACACAATTCTTCGTGCAATCCGCCCCTATAACCACCATGCCACAATAATTTTAAACCTTTTATGTCGTTGAAAGCACCAGAAAAAGGACAAGCGTTCAGTCCGATGAGGCCTGAGATTTGAACCTCTCCGCCCCCTTATAGGGTTTGGTCAAACCAAATGGTCTACACCTCAGACCTGTATAATGATTCTTTTATATCTATATAATATTTATTTTTTAGGTTTTATTCAACATTAATTCTCTTAAGAATGATTTAGGTTATTCATGAGATGATGACTCATTTGTACCCTTGTTCATTCGATATAAAAAACTTGGCCCATGAATCTAATAACAATGTACAACATATAATAGTATTATAGTTGTATCATAGACTATATATATTCCATAGTGATAATACTTGGGTGTACTTATCGTACTGGAAATAATTATGATGCATTAAATCAATTGTATATCATTGCATCATGATACATCAAAAAAAGAAAATTTATGGTATATTACAATTGTAGACATTATGACTACGAATGGATGAATAATGTATACATCCTTGATTAGATATTATTATTAATATGCTTATTAGTAAAGTATAATGAGGAGTTATGCATGATTAATTTTCATTGTTGCTTTATGTATAATTGACATATATTTGTTCTCTTCAATGTCTCATTCGCTATTTATCCACGCAATTAACATTTCCAAACAAATAACTCCTACCAAGGCACTACTATGACACCCAATTGCATTACAATTATGCACTCAGGAATAAAATATTTTTGTGTTTCATTCTCCAACAGGCTCCAATGCAGTAGAATACAACACAAATCTATCCTCAATTCTTAATGTTCGTAGGCCTCAGGCTTCAATGCTTCCTCTTGTGTCTCAGGATTCAACACTCGTCTCTATGTTCTCAAACTTCAATGCTCATCTAGGTGCAACACTCACAGCTTCAAAAAATCTCAGCACTCCTCTATATTCTCAATTTTTGTCCGTAGTGTTTGTGGATTCAAAGTGTTTGTCTACTCTTTTCTCCTCTCCAATCGTATCCTCTTCTAATGTTTTTTCCTCCTCCAATTACGTGATATCCACAATCTACTCTTCCTTCAATGAGTAGTATCTTAATGTTGCTTGTAACCTCCTCTCCAACCTTTTTACTGTTGTGTTTATTTGGCTTTCGGCTTGCTTCTAGCCTCAATGTCCAACTTCTCTTCTTGTTGCTTCTATCTCCTCCTTCAAACTTGTAATCTTTCCTCCAACAATCAACAATCTATCTCCAAATATTCTTCCTCAATTACCTTTAGCAATTCCTCTCATATTCTCCCCATAACTATCTTACTCAATGTGGTTCAATTTAGGTTCACTCACAATGGCTGATACCATTATTAGCAGAATAATGCTATTCTCATAAGTTAAATAATTCTAGTATCATCAATATTATTAATAATCAAGCATATTTCAAATGAATAATAATCTCACATAAAACACACTAAAATATTTATTGAAAAACTAAAGCAATGCATAAAGCAAAGCTTCTTCGAGTCGCATTAAGCTTCTTCGAGTCGCATTTTTTATGGCTTTGTCTTCAATAAAAAGATACATAAGACTTTTCATATTACATGACTCTTGACCTTACCTCTTATCAAAAACTCACAAGAGAGCTTAACTCTTCATATTTCTCTCTTACATAAAAAATCTCACATATTACATAAAAACAAAGTCTCTCATGATTGGAGACAACCCCCTACTTTTAAACTTGACACATCACACTGATAACTCTCACTTGCTAACTAAACACCTCACACGTTTAATTACATGACACATCCTCACACCTACTAATAACGTGACACATACTATATACACAAATATCAAACTCATACCCTAACTTGACACATACTATATACACAAATATCAAACTCATACCCTAACTTGACACATACTATATACACAAATATCAAACTCAAACCCTAATCTAAAAACTTACAATGGGACCAAATAATGTAATACCTCCAACAATAATTATTATTACTATTATATTACACCTCACAAGAAGTTGAGAGAAACTAAACATTTATATGAAGGTGAAGAATCAAGAGTCTCTTGAGACAAGCAAGAGACATATTTGTATGTATTTATATGTACAAATCCAAGGTTCGATGAGGTAATAACAAATTATGTGCTTAAAGTCTAACAGTTAACGCCATTAAAAGAATCATTATTTGAAAATTTTTAATCTTCAATATTTTAAATTATTTTTTAACATATACATTATTAATTTAAAAGTATTACTTACCTATGCATATAGAATGAAGCAACAAGTACAAGAGGGACTAAGAATAAATATACTTCTAATATACATGGAGCTTCGTCACATGAGACTATCTAATACTCCCATATGCCTACTCTAGGTAAATTAGAAGGTACAATATCATACTTCTAGATACAACACCTATCCTAAACCCTACAAATTTGAACCTATGTTAAAGAATAAGATAAGACTCCAGCCCAAGAGTTGAAACCCTTATTAAACAAATTTGAACCTATGTTAAAGAGTAAGATAAGGCTCCAACCCAAAAGTTGAAATCCTTCTTAAATTAGAGATATAAAGTTAGCTATTACTTTAGATTTATAAAGCATATGAAGAATCTATAGTGTATATTATATTTCATGTATTGGAAAGCTCCTTAGACCTAATTTTTTTTATCCATGTTAACAACTTATTTTAGAGCCTCTAGAAACATTAGCATTTTTATTATTATTATTTATAAACATCTAATAACTAAAACAAATTCTAAGGCTATGTTGTACATTTAAAATGATTACATAAATAAATATATATACATTATGATGTTCAACATACATAATCCCAAAAGTAAATAAAATAGTTGTCCAAAGGCTAATGAAGCTACTAAATGCATATATGAATTAAATAAATAAATAAAAATCTAAGAATACATATAGTATTTTTTCATCTTATTATTACTTCATACGAAGTCTCCTATTTGAATAGTAGAATGCCACCATTATTTTTCTTGCTTATTCCAGGTTTTCTTGCTTTTACCATTTCCACACATTTAAAATAATGCTACTTGAAATTTTTGTCACTAAAACTATGAGGTTT
This sequence comes from Wollemia nobilis, assembly GCA_028583015.1. Lineage (NCBI taxonomy): Eukaryota > Viridiplantae > Streptophyta > Pinopsida > Araucariales > Araucariaceae > Wollemia > Wollemia nobilis. The sequence goes on from JAQPPZ010015100.1 coordinate 17,404,383, forward strand.
CTAACTTTATGCCTACCTTGTGAACATTTCCAATAGGTTGAAGAGTCTGGACTTACGAGATCAATTGGTTAAATGCTAGATTCAAAATCCTTTATTTTTCCATTTTTGATCATATAGTAGTTCATACAGTTTGTTCATCACCAATATGTTATTGTTCTTGTTAGACTATGGAGGATGAAACACTGTTATTCCATCTTATATGATGTGGTGCTACTTTATGTGGGTAGTCCATGAAAGAAGCTGCACTAGCTCTCCACAAAATCAAAGTAACCAATGTAAAATGCCCAGGCAAGAAATCACAATTTCAAATATTAATGTATACCTAATATGAAACTAATTCAGACAGGCTTGGTAAGAAGTACCATGTAATAACTGGAGTAATTTACCTCCCCTTTAAACTGCCCTCTAAAACAAAATAGTTTTGTAAATGCTCCTCACCCTTTCTAGATGAAAAGTTTATTTTGTAGAAAATATTGTGCAACATCTTAAACCTGCTTTCAAATTGGTCACTGATACGTTCTGTCAATCATAGTAGAGAAAATCGGAATCGGGTAGTAAATCGGCTGGGGAAAAAATCGGCAAAAAATCGGCAAAAAAAAAACCGAAGAAAACGATTTTTTTTTTTTATTTTTTTCATGCATATTACAATGAATTAACATTATGCAAATCAAATATTGCAATAAAAGCAACAATTCAAGTCAAGACATCATACAAGGCTCAAGCTTTAAGTACACATGAAAGTGACAAAAGTTCACAAAACACATCTTGTATTGCTTATAATATGAAAAGGTACAAATTACAAAATGTGTCAAGACTCAAAATGCCTCAATAGGCCCACTATCTATTGTCTTCCTTTGCCCCTTGTCCTAACATAAGCCCTAGTCTCTTTTTCTTTATGTGTGCTTGTAGATGCTTGTGCCGCTTCTCGTGCTAAGGCCTCTTCTTGGTCCCTTGCTGCCATCTCCTCCGCTAGGGTCTCATAGTTTTGCAATTCTTCCATGCTGAATAGAGGCTCTTGCTGTACCTAGAAGTTCAAGTTCAACTAGATGAGGAAAGGGACAAAAAAAAATACTATAAGATATGCTTTTAAACGAAGAGGAGAGGAGAAAAAGGTCCCACCGAGATTTGAACTACTACCTGCTGCTCTTGTGCTTCTGCATCTGTGATCCATTCAGATGATGGATCAATGTCACTTAGGTCAATGGGCTGAATATTTGTTTTTTCAAAAGATTTTTGGTGGAGACGAAGGTTGTAGTGCACAAACACAAGATCATTTAACCTTTCTTGTGTAAGTCTGTTGCGCTTCTTGGAGTGTATGTGCTCAAACATACTCCAATTGCGCTCACAACCTGAAGAGCTACATGGTTGAGATAAGATTCTAACCGCCATGTGCTGCAAATTGGGCGTAAAATCACCAAAGTCTTCCCACCATAAATCTAGAAACAACAAAAAAAAAAAAAATTAATATTTCACATGTAACAGCTAAAAAGTTTAAATTTTAAAACAAAATCAGAAGACAATAAATAATAATTCGATGAGGTTTATGGTTTACCTGGCCTCATAAACTCAATAGCATCTTTGCATTGCTTAGATGGGAATTGGCGACCACGACATGCCTTATAATCTTGTATCTCGGCACGCGTTTTATTGCACAATTGTGGATTCCCGAAGAACATGCGGTCAATGCAATCTTGAAGGCCAATCTTGACCTCATAATCAGCACGGAATGTGGGCTCATAAAAGAATTTGGGGTTCAAATAGTAACCCGCTGCATGAAGAGGGCTATGGAGTTGTGATGTCCATCTGTTGTCAATGATGGTCCAAATGGCATCATATTTGGTGCGGTTATGTTCATAAAATGCAGCAATGGCCTCTTTCGCCCTATCCATAGCCTCATATACAAAACCCATTGGAAATTGTTCTCCATCAACAAGACGAAGAATCTTCACCAATGGCTCTGAGACCTGAAAAAATAAATAAATAATTTAAAGAAAAATATTTTACAACATAAATAAAATAAAACAAATAAATAAGCGTAGTCTTGTACCTTGATGGCCTCATCCATGGCCATCCAGAAGTCCTCCTCAAACAAACAAGTATAAACATTTTGCCCCTCAGATGATGTGCGGTATCTTGCAGTTGCTTCAGAATTCCACTCATCACTCACAAACATTTGTTTTAGTGACCCTCTTGCATCATAAATGCTCTGCAATGTCACAAAGTTTGTGGCGAAGCGTGTAATGCCGAGCCGCACTAGCTCCCTCCCATTGGTAAATCGCCTCATGAGGCTAAGGACCCATGAATGGTTGTAAATGAATTTTGTGATTGCCTTAGCCTTCCCTACAATCTCTGTCACCCAAGGTAATTTCCCAATGTCCTCGAGGAGCAAATCAAGACAATGGGCTGCACATGGGGTCCAAAAAATGGTGGGGAATCTCTCCTCCAAAATCCTCCCGGCTGCCTTATATGCTGCTGCGTTGTCCGTGATGATTTGGACAACATTCTCCTCCCCAACCTCCAAGACAACCTCCTCCAACAACCTTGCAAGCATTTCGGCACTCTTAACTTGTGCCGATGCATCTACTGACTTAAGGAATGCAGTTCCTTCTGCAGATGCAACCAAAAAATTAATTAGGGTTCTTCCCCTCCCATCTGTCCAACCATCAGACATGATAGTGCAACCCTTGGTTCTCCACATCTGACGTTGGTTGTCAAGCACAACCTGAAGTATAAAAAAAAACATTTAGTCATGCACATTGCACATTGCATATTGATTTTATCATATTAATATATATTAAAAAAAATTAGTCATGCCATATATATAAAAATTTAGTCAAGCACAATGACACAACCTGAATGTCATCCACAGATTCTTGAAGGAGAGGGCCCCTAAGGTCATCAAAAGTTGGCGCCTTAAATCCTGTGCCGCAACATGCGACGGAATCTATCATGCGCCGCCAGTATGGAGACCTTGCCACATTGAAGGGAATGTCAGAATAGTACCAAAAAGTGGCAATGGCTTTCCTCGCAGCACTGTGCTTCTCTTGGTTCCACGCGGCCATACCCTCAAGCGTGGATTGTGTCCCTGCCCCTGGCATAGAACGATCTACAAAAGAGGACTCTCCCGTCCCACTAGCTCCTTGTGCACTTGAAGGACTCGAACTACTTTGTTGAAAGAGCCGCTTAAAGCTGCCACGCCCACTAGTACGAGCACCTCGGGAGGGGGGGATGAAATGGCATCGCTATAACTTCTTTTGTTACTAGCGTTTGCATCTGCCGCAGTGATCATGGCATTTACTTTGTTCTTAACATCTTCTGGCACCTTAGTACATACTGCTATATTATTTCCTGCTAAGCATGCCAAATGATATTTGAGGCGATAAACGCCTCCATTATAACTATTGCCACAAAAATTGCATTTAAAATGTTGCTTTGATGGCCCTATTGGCGTTGCATACGCCCATGCTGGATCCAATGGTTTCATTTTTTATATGCCTGCACATGGAAACAAGTTAGTAACAAGAAAGTTACAATCACATGAAAAAAAGGAAAAAAAAACTAAACCCTAAACCAAAAGGCTAGGGTTTAGGCCAAGTCATCTCTATGGATAAACTGAGTAATAGCAGCAACAATAACAGCAACAGAAGCAGCAATGGCAATAGCAGCAGCAATGTTAACAGCAATAACAGCAACAGCAATAACAGCAATTGCAATAACAGCAATAGAAGCAGCAATGGCAATAGCAGCAGCAATGTTAACAGCAATAACAACAGCAATAACAGCAATAGAAGCAGCAATGTTAACAGAAATAACAACAATAACAGCAATAGAAGCAGCAATGGCAATAGCAGCAGCAATGGTAGATAGCAGCAGCAATGTTAACAGCAATAACAGCAATAGCAGTAGTAATGGTAGATAGCAGAAATTGGCTGTATGATTTGTGTGAATGACTAGCGTGTTATGGTTATGGTTAAAGCTTTTTTTGTGGGTTTCTTCTGAAAATTCTATTGGGAATCTCATCATTGATGGCTTAGCTCTCTTAGCATTAAACATTATTTCTATTGCTCACTAGTTGGAGACAACCTGTATATATGGTTCTCTATAATGCACGATGGAGTGAGAAAACTAGAAATGTTTTCTAGGCCATCTGCTGTGCATTCACAAAAAAATAATTGGGGCAGATTATAAAACCAATTGAAGGGCCAGGATAGGGTCTCAGTATTTTATAGCATGTAGGCTTGTAGCTATATCGAGGGCCAAGGGGTCGGGAGCCCCCTTGCAAGGTCAAGGGGCAGCGTCCCTTGCGAGGTCGAGGGGCAGCGCCCTTCGCGCGCTCCTTGTGCACTTGAAGGACTCGAACTACTGTGTTGAAAGATCCGCTTAAAGCTGCCACGCCCACTAGTATGAACACCTCGAGAGGGGGGGGATGAAATGGCATCGCTAAAACTTCTTTTGTTACTAGTGTTTGCATCTTCCGCAGTGATCATGGCATTTACTTTGTTCTTAACATCTTCTGGCACGTTAGTACATACTACTATATTATTTCCTGCTAAGCATGCCAAATGATATTTGAGACGATAAACGCCTCCATTATAATTATTGCCACAAAAATTGCATCTAAAATGTTGCTTTGATGGCCCTATTGGCGTTGCATACGCCCATGTTGGATCCAATGGTTTCATTTTTTATATACCTGCACATGGAAACAAGTTAGTAATAAGAAAGTTACAATCACATGAAAAAAAGGAAAAAAAAAAAACTAAACCCTAAACCAAAAGGCTAGGGTTTAGGTCAAGTCATCTCTATTGATAAACTGAGTAATAGCAGCAGCAATAATAGCAATAGAAGCAGCAATGGCAATAGCAGCAACAATGTTAACAACAATAACAGGCTCACAACAATAACAACAAATTGCAATAACAGCAATAGAAGCAGCAATGACAATAGCAGCAGCAATGTTAACATCAATAACAGGCTAACAACAATAACAACAAATTGCGTTAACAACAATAGAAGCAGCAATGTTAACAGCAATAACAGGCTAACAAAAATAGCAACAAATTGCAATAATAGCAATAGAAGCAGCAATGGCAATAGCAGCAACAACGCTAACAACAATAACAGGCTAACAGCAATAACAGCAAATTGCAATAATAGCAATAGAAGCAGCAATGGCAATAGCAGAGCAATGTTAACGGCAATAACAACAATAGCAGCAGCAATGACAATAGCAGCAGCAATGTTAACAGCTATAACAGCAATAGCAGTAGGAATGGTAGATAGCAGAAATTGGTTGTAAGATTTGTGTGAATGACTAGCGTGTTATCATTATGGTTAAAGCTTTTTTTGTGGGTTTCTTCTGAAAATTCTATTGGGAATCTCATCATTGATGGCTTAGTTGTCTTAGCATTAAACATTATTTCTATTGCTCACTAGTTGGAGACAACATGTATATATGGTACTCTCTAATGCACGATGGAGTGAGAAAACTACAAATGTTTTCTAGGCCATCTGCTGTGCATTCACAAAAAAATAATTGGGGCAAATTATAAAACCAATTGAAGGGCCAGGATAGGGTCTCAGTATTTTATAGCATGTAGGCTTGTAACCTATGTCGGGGATCAAGGGGGCGGGAGCCCCCTTGCAGGGTCAAGGGACAGCGTCCCTTGCGGGGTCAAGGGGCAGCACCCCTTGCGTGCTCCTTATGCATTTGAAGGACTCGAACTACTTTGTTGAAAGGGTCGCTTAAAGCTGCCACGCCTACTAGTATGAGCATCTCGGGAGGGGGGGATGAAATGGCATCGCTAAAACTTCTTTTGTTACTAGTGTTTGCATCTGCCGCAGTGATTATGGCATTTACTTCGTTCTTAACATCTTTTGGCACCTTAGTACATACTGCTATATTATTTCCTGCTAAGCATGCCAAATGATATTTGAGGCGATAAACGCCTCCATTATAACTGTTGCCACAAAAATTGCATCTAAAATGTTGCTTTGATGGCCCTATTGGCATTGCATACGCCCATGCTGGATCCAATGGTTTCATTTTTTATATGCCTGCACATGGAAACAAGTTAGTAATAAGAAAGTTACAATCACATGTAAAAAAGGAAAAAAAAAAAACTAAACCCTAAACCAAAAGGCTAGGGTTTAGGCCAAGTCATCTCTATGGATAAACTGAGTAATAGAAGCAGCAATAACAGAAATAGAAGCAACAATGGCGATAGCAGCAGTAATGTTAACAGCAATAACAACAAATTGCAATAATAGTAATAGAAGCAGCAATGGCAATAGCAGCAGCAATGTTAACAACAATAATAGGCTAACAACAATAACAGCAAATTGCAATAGCAGCAATAGAAGCAGCAATGGCAATAACAGCAGCAATGTTAACAGCAATAACAGGCTAACAACAATAACAGCAAATTGCAATAATAGCAATAGAAGCAGCAATGGCAATAGCAGCAACAATAACAATAAATTGCAATAACAGCAATAGAAGCAACAATGGCAATAGCAGCAACAATGTTAACGACAATAACAGCAATAGAAGCAGCAATGGCAATAGCAGCAGCAATGGTAGATAGCAGCAACAATGTTAACAGCAATAACAACAATAGCAGTAGTAATGGTAGATAGCAGAAATTGGTTGTATGATTTGTGTGAATGACTAGCGTGTTATGGTTATGGTTAAAGCTTTTTTTGTGGGTTTCTTCTGAAAAATTTATTGAGAATCTCATCATTGATGGCTTAGTTGTCTTAGCATTAAACATTATTTCTATTGCTCACTAGTTGGAGACAACCTGTATGGTTCTCTATAATGCACGATGAAGTGAGAAAACTACAAATGTTTTCTAGGCCATCTGTTGTGTATTCACAAAAAAATAATTGGGGCAGATTATAAAACCAATTGAAGGGCCAGGATAGGGTCTTAGTATTTTATAGCATGTAGGCTTGTAACCTGTGTCGGGGGCCAAGGGGGCGAGAGCCCCCTTGCAGGGTCAAGGGACAACGTCAAGGGACAACGTCCCTTACGGGGTCGAGGGGCAGCGCCCCTTACGTGCTCCTTGTGAACTTGAAGGGACTCGAACTACTTTGTTGAAAGAGCCGCTTAAAGCTGCCACGTCCACTAGTATGAGCACCTCGGGAGGGGGGGGATGAAATGGCATCGCTAAAACTTCTTTTGTTACTAGCGTTTGCATCTGCTGCAGTGATCATGGCATTTACTTTGTTCTTAACATCTTCCGGCACCTTAGTACATACTGCTATATTATTTCCTGCTAAGCATGCCAAATGATATTTGAGGAGATAAACGCCTCCATTATAACTATTGCCACAAAAATTGCATCTAAAATGTTGCTTTGATGGCCCTATTGGCGTTGCATACGCCCATGTTGGATCCAGTGGTTTCATTTTTTATATGCCTGCACATGGAAACAAGTTAGTAATAAGAAAGTTACAATCACATGAAAAAAAGGAAAAAAAAAAACTAAACCCTAAACAAAAAGGCTAGGGTTTAGGCCAAGTCATCTCTATGGATAAACTGAGTAATAGCAGCAATAATAACAGCAATAGAAGCAGCAATGGCAATAGCAGCAGCAATGTTAACAGCAATAACAGGCTAACAACAATAACAACAAATTGCAATAACAACATGAGGAGAAAAAAAAAAAAAACCTAAACGACAAAGGAGAAAAAAAAAACCTAAGCTGCCCTAGTCTAATTTCAAAAAAAAAAAAGAGTTTTAAAGAAATTCTGACCTTGAATGAATCTTCTGGTTGGATGTTGTTGGTTGTCGGATTCCTTCACACCGCAATCGATCGCGCTCCTAAGATGCCTCGGCGAAGTTGGTCGGGGTGGTAGCACAAGGTGGGAGGGTTTTTTTCCTGTTTGCAAGTGCTTAGAAGAAAAAGTGAAAAAAACGAGTTACTTTTTCCTTTTATCGGCCGCAGCCTCTACCCGCGCGGCTATGGACGATTTTTTGAAAAAATCGCCGATTCCGATTTTTTGACGATTTTTTAAAAAAATCGTCAAAAAATCACCGAACTCGCGATAAGTTGCCGAGTCACTCGTTTCGCGAATGAATCGCGATTAACTCGCGATTTTTGCAATTTTTTGCCGATTTTCGTAACTATGCTGTCAATAACCATCACTTGCTTAGCTTCCTGCCTACCAACATGATACGGAAAATTGGCTCATGTAATATGATACACTACATCATGAGACTTGTAGGCATGGTATTGCCCTAGAATAGACAGAACTATAGGGGCTATAGATTGTTATGGTGGAGCACCAGATACAGGCCAAGGCCAGCCAACAAGGGCAGAGCTTATCAACTAAATTGGTTCCCTGATAAAAAATTTGGAAAATTACATGATTGATTGTTAATAGGAAAAGGGGTGTCCAAACTAGGAGCAAGCCATGAGCAGTTGCCATCTTAATTACGTGAAAGCTTCCCTTCCACAACAAAGAAACGCAAGCAAGTGTGACGGTAAATCTGGAAGCTGCCATTTTCCAGGTTATTAGTTCATGCAACTATAAGGATTATTGAACCTACTTGATTTAACAAATGCAGAATCCATAATCCTAAACTGTGTTAAACAAGAATAACTTGCTTGTCAAGATGTTAAGCCAAATCTACTAATTGTGGTAGATTTTGCACACATTTTCTACCTGCAAATAATTATATTTGAAGATCATAAAAGAAGTCATTTAGTCCATCCATGTATCCAATATCCTCCACATATTGACCAAGGATAAAAATTTGGTATGATAAACCTAGGTCAGATAGATAGTGGTAGTGAACAATGTATATTTACAGACGGAGAATTGCACTAATGTCACCTATTTTTCACACCTCTAAATTTCCTTAAGATTCGAGGAAGTGTAGCTCCTTGCAAGTCCAAGAGACATTTGGCTAGGTCGTAGGAAGCAGCATTGGTCTCATCGTTAAGCTTGCTGATTAATGATGACAAGTGCACTCGAGAATGTCCTGAAAGAAAACAAGAATGTGACGACAATTCCAAAGAGGCATGACTCAAATTCAATAAGCTAAATTTCTAAAAAGAGGCTATGGCCCTATGGGAGCTATGCTCACATAGTTGTAGCATCAAAATTTATGCATTACATACCATGTACATGGAATTCCATATGCATCCCAAAACTCACATCATTTATTACATTCTCTTCTTGGCATTTTCCACTTAACAAGTGTTGTGTTCAACATCGATGATTCTATGTGTCATCCTCTACTTTCCTACATAGTATATACACTAGTAGAAAGGCAAATACATTTTTCTTGAGTAGCAAATAATGCAAGAAATGATCTCTCAGATTTTTAGAGCGTCCTGTTCAACATTGGTGCTTCTATGGTCATTCTCTACCCTGCTATACAGGAAGGGCAAATACAATTTTCTCCATACAGTAGCAGATGATGCAAGCAATGTTCTCTCAGATATTCTCAAAGCTTATAACAGTGATTTTGGATAGGATTTTTCTTGGATAGCTTATCTAGTATATCCCAATGCATCCAAATACATGCCCTTATATGATCAGCAAGTAATACATCAGGATATGGCTTGCGTATGTGCATGAGACTACATGAACATACAGTTTTAAAAATAAAAATAAAAACAATGAAATTCCTTTTTCTTCTTTTTTTAATGGGTTACATTGGATTGAAACAGGCCCCACCCGTATTACATCATGACCACATGGTAGTATTACAATAGCTTGGCAATTATGCATGCATCGTTTGGTAAGATTTGAACCTCAGTCTCCTCCTTGAAAGGTGAGAAATCTAACCAATTAAACTAATACCATTTTGATAAAATATATATGCTTTTTTATAAATAAGTATTCAACCATATTTATGTCAAGGGTCTTGAAAATTTGCCATTCCATATCCTTTTCCATGAAACATAGCAATGAAGGATCTCAAATTTTTCGAAGTCAAATATGAGACATGCTTAAAAAATTTGCAGCTGGTACCACGATTTCGTGCTTGAGAATAATAACACCTTTTGAAAGTGGTGCCAATTCCCCAAAATTCTCAGTCAGTTAACTAGTGTGAGTTCTCTTGAAGATTGCCTAAAGGTCAATTGTGGAAGTTAAAGCAAGAATTTTGCCTGAATACAGTTCAAGGTTTGCCAACTGTATAATAGAAAAAATACACGAGAGGTTTTGCAGATTGTAGCAGCATCTAACTTTGAGAATAGTAAGACTTTCTGGAAAAGATGGCAATTCTTCAAGAGGGTCACAGTAGTGCAATGTGAGACCTCTTAACGGATTACATGTGGTACAATTATAGCAATTGACTTACAGAAAGACAATTCAAAAGTCTCCTAATTTCTCATATGAGACGGTGAATATTTTTTTAAGCTTGTAGCAGGCACCTAACATTGAGATAAGAGAAACCTTCTGGATAAGTAGGCAATTCCTCAAGCTCTTCAGAGAAATCTAATGTGAGCACTCGCAAGAGACTGCAAGATGTTCAATTGTAAGTATGGATCAAGTGTTTCGACATTCTTATATCAATCATAATGGAGATCTTATATTGATTGTAGTAGCCTCTAGCATTTAAGAGCAGGTAAACCCTCAACTTCGTGCAGTAAAGTTAAGGACTGCATTAAGTCCAACAGTGGGGTTTACGACCTCTCCATGAATACACATCACGGGTCTTTAAATTCCTCATTTGAGACATACTTGAAACTTCTTGCAGTTTGTTGCAGCTTCAACCATTGAGATTAATTAGACATGCTGGAAGAGCAGGCAATGCCTCAAGCTTCTCACAGTATTGTAGTGCAATGTTTCTGACATACCATATCACCTCCACTTGTGGAGGTGGTAATAAAGACTAAAGAGTCTCCAAATTTTTCATAACATACATTGTGGAGATTTTTTTTTTTTTGCAGCCTTTTATAAGAACTTTTGGGAGGAGGCGCTTCCTCAGGTTTTACATTGTTTTTTACTTCTAAATATATTAAGGAGAACAGGTATAGTGGATCGAAATACTATTGTAGATTTAAGGATATTAGTTGACTGAAATTTATTGGAAAACTCAGAAAATTTCATATTGACAAGATTTGCAAACTTTGATGAAGCCTGTTTAAATAGCAGTTACTTAAATATGGCTCTTCCAGATAAAAATGTTCTCTAATTTCACTGGGAAGATTAATTAGCTAAGTGCCACTCATATGGAGGCAGTACAAAAATTTAGGTTGGCTTGTTGATTTAGGAGCTAGAGGAAACTTCAAAATTGAATTTGTGAGATGATTCAACATTTCTCTGTTTAGGACATATGGAGCAACAAACATAGCTTTAATGATTTGACCGAGTACATTACTGATTACACATTCTTTTATGTTAACTTTCCTTTCAATCTGATTAGAATCAATACAGACTTAACAGACTATGAGAGAGGCGAATAGACTGCCTCTGCCCAAGCCTTTACACCAACTATATCACCTTCACACCAAAGTTCAAACATTAACATGCTTACCTAGGTTCTGCTAGAATTCAAAGCTTTTTCAAGATTCCTCTTCAACAGTTTATCTTCGAATTCCCCTAAATGAACATGTATAATATGCTTTATAATTTGCGAAGAATATGATATAAACTTTCTCACATAGTTGATATGGCCAAAGAGAAATTTTAAGACCAGTTTTGTCATGTAGATCCATCTCTCTGAATCTTCATTCTTACTATGTAATCTACTCATTCATCTTTTAACCTATTTATTAGACAGATAAGTAGGTAACTCCACTCCCTCATTTTGATCAAATCCTTTCGTATGACAGGTTATATCAGTTTGTCTACACTGCACTATCTGTATATGGTATGTTGAATTAATCTCTCCGTCAGCTTCTTCATACCTATCACCATCTATATCATCCAGCTGTCTTTCTCTTCAATATTACAGTCCAAAACAAACAACGCTCTTATACACATCAAATGATTTTTAATGTTTAAACATTATGTATGCCAAAACCCTGCCAATCTGTTTTTGAAAATATCTAAATACCTTAAAAGATTCATCGGCAATGGCTTAAATATTTGGTAAATGCTTTAAACAGTGTTGAAGTGGTCTTACCAAGACCCCATAGCCCAAATGCCAACAATCAGTGAGCTGTCATCTTTCAGAAACTTGATGTCATCCTCAATCCAAACGCCAAGAGTCGGTTGATAATTATGATCTCATTTTATTTATTTATGATCTCTTTGCTCTTGATAATATTCATAACATCGGTACTCTGTAGAACCTACCAACTTAAAAGAAGCAAGTAAGAAGAAAGGTGATGTTGTTTTCACACCACTCAAAAGATTAAGTCTACAGAGAACAGTCCACGGAGGGGAGTTACCATTCTAATTTTGAAGCCTCAAATCCAAGAATATAAAATAGGAAATCTCCCAAAATGATATGGAATTGTTGGTTGAAGGTATAGAGTTGTTTAAAAGTTTTTGATACAGAAATTTGATTACTATTTCAGAAGAAACTAATGAATAGACCAAAGTTTAGAAAATGCTCCTAAAAGCAAATTCCGATGAGTAATGCTTTAGGCCTGAAAACAGTAACAGTTATCATCAAATATAATTTATCTAAGAAAACTTTTCACTTCAGCTATTCAGCCTCGCCTGCTCTTCCTCGTCAGATAGACCAATATGTATGTTAAAAATAAAAGCTAAGTGTAAGTCCCAGACCACTTTGGCAGATCAATCAGAATTACTTAAAGAAAAGCTAAGTGCGAGTCACAGACCACTTTGGCAGATCAATTAGAATTCCAGCATAATGCGATACACAAAACAACCATTCTAAGAGGCTATGAAATGAACTTATACTATGCAAATATCTTAGATGGGCATAAAAGAAAATAAGAGAACAACAGCATTTACTCAGAAGACTTTTCTGCAACAGATCAGTCACAGAAAGAAGAAACCTGATATAAGTGTTCTTCTAGTCAGCAATGCAGAGTATTTATTGCCTAGGCCCTTTTAATAATGTGTCATGATCCCACATAAGAGCTCGTGAGACACCATGCTGAAATGGCATAATCAATACAAAATGAGCTTTTTGAGCTATCATGTGAATCCGACATAATCACTAGAAAATAATGGGTATGTGCACTCTAGAAGATTTGAATGGTTTCTTCCAGTTGAAGAAGACATAAAAACATGCTATTGATAGGGATTCATTGGGGCGATCAACCAGATTCTTCTTACACGATGAACTTTGATAAAATAAAAAGCTGTATGGGATAAGACAAACTGCAGAAACAAGGTTCTCAAACCTCTATGTCAGGATAGCTGTTTCAAAGCAGTGTCTAACTAATTTTCAGAGTTTGATACAATTTTTCCATCCCCACGCTTTGGATTTTTACTACACCATCTCTCAAAACTGATAACATTTTTTATAATATAGACTTCTGGTTATAATTTCTACATCGTTTCATTTTATCAATTTGCCAAGAGTATATTAGGCTTGTAATATCAATTCTGCTAACTTCCATACTCCAATCATAAAGGAAAACATGTAATTATAGGATTTCTACATAATTTGCATGCCATATGTATTTTGCCAAACAATTTGAAAGTTATCTGTTTTACAAATTTTACTCCATACCCAAAATGCCAGGAGATACCCATCATTGATTCAAACCACTCCATCACCATCAACATCTATTTGACAGCCTGATCTTCCACAAATTTTTATAATGTTCCTACTCTACCGGATCTACTGATTTAGACAACCCAAGAAAAACATATTAAAAAAGTAGTTCTGTCTTCAAGTAAAGTTCTCAAGCATAAGTATATCTACAAAGAGTGGTCCATACAAGGGTGATAGGAGGAAAGAAAAGGAACAAAAAAAAACATAACTACAGAATATAAAACCTCCAAAAAGGATATGGAAATAGGTACCGTGTTAGGAGGAAATTTTTTAATGAACTGCCGGAGGAGCTGTTCTCAGGTATGCAGAAGTAGCTTAAAAGCTTTTATCGCAGAAATTTGATTGTTGTTGTGGAAAATCATAACTTTAGCAGCTTCTTTTTTAAACAATTTCAACATCAGTCATGCTCTAGATCTTAAAAAGGTAATAACTATCATCAAGATATATAATTTATCAAGACAGCATAACGGTTAGGATCAAGGCAAGCCACTGGTAGATTGTAGACTACATACTCCAACAAACGAATTTACCAACAAGCCCCACATGATATGGTGGGGTAAAGGAGAAAAGAAAACAACAAATAGATTCTAGCCTGAAGGCCATTTCAACGAGAGAGAAAAAGTGACTTATCAAGTACCTTCTTTGACATGTGCTATTATCTGGGCTTTAGGAAAAACATAGCATACATTGGATGTATCTTAGATCTTCCAGTCTTAACATCAATGAACTTTGATTATCAACATAGTTCATTCAAACATCAACAGATCAGCATCACAAGCATAACTTTGATCAAGATCTGATCAGACCTCTATTGAATCTTATCAATTTTAACAAAGTTATTTGAACATCAAAAGAATCATCAAAACCTCATTAGCTCAGCCGATCATTTAAGCTACAGATACAACTCCGGTAAACACCGGTACAGCTCGTCCAAACACCAAGAGATCACCATGATACAACTCGTCCAAACACCCACACAGCTTGGCCTAATACAAACAGAGTTCGTTCAAGCACCGACATAAGTTGCTAAACACCGGTACAGCTCATCCAAACACCGGTACAGCTCGGCCAAACACCATGAAAACTGAGCTTGAACTCTTCCTTGAACAGATTATTTTAAATATATTTTGACTCTCTCAACCTCTCTCAATGTCCAAAAAGACATCTTAAATTAAACCCTAGAGAGGTTGATACCCATAATCTTCCACAATTTTTCGGCCTTGTATGTTAGGAGAGCAGTTTGATCTCTCTCTACTCTGCTCCTCCATTGTTTGCAGTCCTCGGTGTTATTTTTCTCCATTGCTATTTCTCTAGTTGCTTTGTTTCTCACTCTCTCCCCTTTCACACCCTTGACATAAGAAATTTTCCTTGAAATAGAAATACAACACGAAGAAAATTCTGAACTATGAATAAGTAAAAGCTTACGATACAAGCGTTGAATTTTGCTAGCCCGAAGTACAAGCATTTTAGGTCACGACGCCAAATTTTGTCCACAAATATTCTAGAGAAGGCATCGTTTCCTTTACCTTAACTTCCTCATTTTCCTCTTTCACAACCTTGACAAGAGGAGATTTTTCGGAGAAATAGAAAACGGCATATGAGACCAAGAAAAAGCACACAATACAAGCGTGGAATTTTGCTGGCCCCATGGACCAGCATTTTAGATCACAACACTAAATTTTGTCCACAAATATTATAGGAAGGGTATCCTCTACTTTATCTAAATTCCTCAATTTCGGCTTTGAAACTTTACCTAACTTTCTCAAGTTCATTTATATTTGAAAACTAAACAATATTTGTCTGAATAATTTTAAAAGAGTCAAATAAGTTTATTCAGTATATAGCTAGAAGTTCAAAAAAAAACAGCCAAGAACAAAGGACGGTTTATAAGAAGAGAGCTTTATAATTGGTAAGGGCACTGAAATTTATAGGAGTTTCAAAATTTTCATAGACATTGGAAAGTAAGAAACACTAAGCACTAAAAAAACAAAGTAGTTGGACTTAGATTTTTTAAACTATACTATAATTTAAAATATAAGAAAATATTACGATTTTTTAAATATACTATAATCTAAAATAAAAGAAGATTTCATTTAGATGACGCGTCAGTCTATTAAAAATTCAATGCTCAAGTCTTATCAAAAGCTCTAATGCTAATTTGAAGAGCTCTAACGCTAGTTGGAAAGTTCCAATAAAACTTTAAAGCTCAAACAAAATTCTAAAACTTATACAAATATAGGAACGTCCATCTTTTCAAAGCGTTAGAAAAAATAAAAGAATTAAAGACTTAAATATTTATGGAATCTTATATATTATTTTGATTTCAGGTTTTTTTTTTTTTTTGGTTGAGCTCTTTCTCTTTTGATTTTAAGAATGAAACGTTCTTGCCTTCAACATTATTGAGAAATTTCCTTCTGATCAATAAATCCATGATCTCAATCCAATATTTTCCCATAACATTTTTTAAATTTCATCAATTTTCTTTTTCAAACAATTAAATTTATAATTTTTTTTCAAAATAAAACAAACAACGATTGATTTGTTTATCTAGATTGAGAAATATGATTGTTGATTTGCTTACCTAAATTGAGAAATATGATTTTTTTCCCTTTGCATGAATTTTCTGTGTAGTCCAAAAACAACATCAAAAGCCCAACTTTCAACAATTGCGCATCCCTTAATATTTATCATAATTTTACAAGTGAGTAGTCATTTTTGTAGCACTCAATGATCTACATCCTGGTTGCTAATTTAATATGAATTTTTTTCTTTTGGAAAAAATATTGCGCAGCCAAAAAACAACACAAATATTTCAACTTCAAACAACCATAACTTTATCAATACTTATCAAAATTTAACAAAAGAGCGGTCATTTTTATAGTACTCAAAATGATCTACATTTTGGAATAAAAATATTCTAAAAATAATTGCTAAACCAAAAGATATGACCCTCGTAAAATGTGATATTTTTATGAAAAATGTGTCCTAGCTCTGCAAAAAAAAACCCACTTTGTTAGAATTGTTGATCTGATACCAAAATGATATGAACCTCTCATATTTAACAATAAATCATTCACCAATATGTAAAAATATCAAACATGCATTCACAAATAAATTCCACAATAACAATCCACACAATAAAATAGAGATCGATAATACTCTTGAGGTAGGGCAATACCGTATAATGCTCCTTATTGGAAGGAAGCCACTCCATAAGAGCTTGTGAGCCAAGACTTCTACAAAGAATACTTGTTATGACTTTTATTCCTACATTTGCCTTTAAATATGCGCACAAGCATATTTCTTGACTATTCTATAACAATATTTCCTTACAGTTATAAATATGATTCTATGACATTATTCTCCTACATATTTCTAATTTGACATTTGGCCTTCCTTACTAACGATTAATGGTTACATAAAAAATGTTTACATTGTAACAAGTCTACATTAGCCAATAGTTCATTCATGGCTCATACCAATATACAATACAATATCATATTATTAAGTACCTATCTTGGGTACCTAGTAGTGGCTCACAAATTATAGCTCTAACTCTCAAGGTCAAACGATGTTTATAATGGAGTCCATGGATCCTATTTTTAGAAGAAATTCACCCTCGAGTTACCTTGGGTGAGAAATTTCCACTTCTAGTAAAATAAATGATTTGCAGGCATCTTTACCAAATGATGCACCTTCAAATGTTACCTAATTCTAAACACATCCCTAAATAGGTTAAGAACCTTCCAAAGTTTCGAGTGGTCCTAGTACATGCCAAAATATCATTTTCCAAAGATCTTCCTCAAGATTTGTTTGCTCCTTTTTGATGAATGTTTTACTCTATTAAGGGAAGTGATTGACTCCTTCCAAGGAGTGCTTCACTCTTGTCTATTGAGTGCTTTGTTGTATTGGAACCAATCACAACACTTAGAGCAAATTACACATCTAAATATGACTTTGCAAGGCTCAAATTGCTTGGTTCTTTGGTTTTGCAAGTCTTCAAAATATCAAGGACTTAAGGTTGACCAGATTATTATAGTATGACTATGAATAACAATAAAAATCACTATGATGAATAATGAATGTATTTATGATTGATGGTTGAGTCTTGCTTATGCATTGTTTATAGTGGCAACTTGGTAAGGATATAGTTTCTATACCTTATGATACTAATTATCATTTATTGAAAGGGATCATAGGTCCATATTGGACCATCAATACAAAGTAATAAATAAGTATGTGTTGAATATAATATTCATCCAAGAGCATTAATGTAGGCAACTTAAATTGAAAGATAATTTATATGTTTAATATCCTTGATGAAGACTACCATGGATAAGGGAAAATACGAGTTAGAAATATATCTTCACGAAGAGACAAACAATATCTACATTCCATCATAAAAAAATGACACATAATGATAGGATTTTATCATTGATGAAGGATTAAATATTAATTAGACATCATGTTTTGTTAATTAAGTTTCAATTAAGGTCTGAGGTGTAGACCAACTGGTTCGACGAAACCTCGTAAGGCGACGAAAGTCCAAGGTTCAAATATCGGGCCTCGTCGGACTGGGTGCTTATTCGTATTCCAATGTGTTCCCAGCAATGTAAAAGGTTCAACATGAATGCGGCTTAGTGGCTATAGGGGGGGACTACGTGGATTACCATGGCAACTATCGATTCCACTAAGTAAATTAAAAAAAATCAATTAAATTAGGTTTTAATTTAATATTTGGTAAGGTTTTGAAAAGCTTATGATAAAGTATCTGATAGGCCCTCTGGACTTATCTTGCAAAAGGTCATAAATGTAATCTTATCTTATCTTGTTGGCTACACTTGGTTTTGACCAATGGTATTGCTCGATAGTGAATTGTAAATAGTCATATGATGTCTATAAATATGTTTAATGTTTAATGGAAATTCATTCTAGATTTAATCTCCTCTGGGTTTGTATCACTGGTATCAAAGCATCCCCAATCCATCTATGGATTGGGTTTGTTACACCTCTTGCATGCGTTTAATCGTTATATTGTCTTCTTTGTAATATGGTGCTTGACCCAAAACACCTCAAAAATTGCTCTCTATAAGATGTGACATAGATGACCAAGAACCTTAGTGCAAAGATTATTTCAATTATGTTAATTGAATGGCATGAATCTTTATGAGAGCCTCAGTGTCGAGGACTCTAATCTGGTTGTCATTGAATATGATACCTTAAACCTAGGCAACGTCAATTTTGCTTTTGAAAATACTGAAGAATTGACAATTTTGGAGAAAGAGAGTGGAAATCAATGCACAAGCTATTCATCTATGTCATTCCCCTCCATTCCTCCTTTCATAGCCTTTTGTTTTTGAGCTATGGCTCTATTTGACTATGTTGTTGAGCAAGCCTGATATGTGAGTTGTAATTGCTCTTTTGACATGAGCTACATTATGAAAGAGTTGATTATTTTCTTCTCCCTGTTGGATGGGCTTGAAAACTGCAACAACATCACATGTCTACTATTGAGACACTACATACAACAAATTTTCTCTAGCCTTGAGCATGAGGATCCCTCAACAATTCATCCACCTCCAAGGTTGCCTCCTATTGGACCCACAATGTTGCTCATGGCTCCATGTGTTGTGCCCATGCAATCTGACTATTACGCATGGACCCAACATATCTGCACACTTATCTAGGCCTTATTTGACCCCATAACCCACCACTAGGGTTGATATATTAGGGCTCCACCATCGCCCACTAACATGCCACCTTACCCAACCCTTTGTTTAAGAGTTATGTAGTTAAGACATGTGCCATTTTTTTATTGAGGAAATACTTCTTATACATATACATATCCGTCGTGGGGGTTGAACCCGGGCCACATCATCGATAATGCAAGTGGCATCCTTGTCGGTAGACCATGAAGTGCATTTTTTCCTTTGATGACATCCATGGGATCAAATATAGCATTGCTCTCAACAAAGAGTACCAATACTAGCCCTGTCAACTCATGGACCACAGCTCTACCCCTTATCCTTCGACATCACATACCTAACCATCAAGGATGACCTCATTGACCTAGTTGAGCTCTCCATCGCATCATCATCACCCGCTCACTGATGATACTATGACTATAGTCACTTCACTTCCTATCTAACCATTAGGAGGGTGTGTTTCAAGGCATCCTCTTCCTCATATGACATTGTTTTCCAATCAATGCAATGATCAAATTAGACAAACATGTGTGCCAAGATGGAAATTTGGAAACAACCCACTCAATTTTTTGTAAATGGATGTTTGAGAACAAATTTTAATTGCTCTACCCACCATCCATTACCACGAGCTCCAACAATGGCCTTGATCGAAAACCCATCTATGATCATTAACAACTTCGACAACAATGACCACAATGTCTAGTTGTCCTACACCTAACCTAAACCAAAAGCTCAATGACGCAAGCTACATATATTTGTTGATTTGTTGTTGCTTCTCAACCATAAAGGAAACCTCATTCCTCCATCATCTTCAATCTAAATCTATCTCATCTTTATTTATGTCTTTTGCATTGTAAAGAATACAACAACAACAACATGGGACCAATGGCTTGATTGACTTGTTGGAGCCTAGTGCTTCTAGACATATGACAATAGCCAAAGTACATGGTATCGAATCTTGTACTCGTCATCGACAAACTGTTTGTACTCTAGGCCCCCTTAGACTCCAAAGTCACTAGACACATGACACCACCTCTTCCATGTTGGTGTCAAATTTATTCAATATGTGCTTGTCATCCACAAAAAAAAATTCACTTATCCCACATACATCGTGGGAAGACTTATTTAGTCTTTAAATATTTGATTTTTCATTTGAATGCAAGTTAGAAATGAGATAGAGAATCATTTAAAATTTTAAAAACCATAGGAATATTCCTTCCAAAAGATTTTGCTTGGAGGGAAATCATCTACCTCTTTCTTTTTGTCTGACAAGACCTTGTTTTCTTGTAATTTACAGCACTAATCCTTTTCGAAGTATAGGCTTATATATACTCATTGGAAAGCATTTTCAAGGTCAATCTAGTGGAATAAAACTTTTCTAGTTTTGTGAAAATCTATTCAAACTAATCAAGCATCAAATTTCCTGCAGCCCAATTGGCTATCTCAGACCTTTTCTTTCACCTATTTTGTAATGCATTGGAGTCCAATGCTTTTGTTGTTGGGAAAAATGATAGGGATTAAATATTAATTAAATCTTAGGTTTAATTGATTAAGTTTCAACTAAATTAGGTTTTAATTTAATATTTAGCGAGGTTCTAAAAATATTTTGATAAATTATTTGACAACACTTTTGGCCTTATCTTACAAAAAGGTATTAATTGTAATCTTTTCTTATCTCGTTGGTTGCACCTAGTTTTGACCAATGGTATTGCCCAATAGTGGTTTGTAAACATGCATATGATGCATATAAATATGTTTAATGTTTAATGAAAATTCATTTTGGATTCAAGCTCCTCTAGGTCCATATCACACATTTAGGGGATTAACAAACTTGTTGGGATGGTAAAGACTATCATGTATAAGGAACAATAATAATGGACTAGATAAGGAATTTTAATGTTGGTCAAGTGAGTGGTATGTGATGAATATGGATCACTTGGAAGGACACCTGAATCCAACTAGGATGACTAAGTTTGGCTAGTATGAAATAAATCTAAGATATATTGAACCCTATTAAACCTTCCAATCACAAAATGGATAGTGAATGTTGGAATAGTATGAATACTATAATGGTACTAGAATATTATCTTGGATTCTATAATTGATATTTGTTATGCACATGAAATGATTTATTATTAAATTGATTACACTTTTGTTTGTTGAATTTAAAATATGGTTTGATAATTATTGATTTATTTTGTCTTTACGACTAAGAAATACTAAGATGTTTGCTTGTATTCAAGAATTAAAAAATACATTATAGTTGCATTAATATCATTGGGTATGTTTTTCATACTCACTTCACTTGGGTGGGACAAAGCACTAAGAGGATATTGGAACAATTTAATCATGGGTTGTATGGTTTAAAACTGGTATAATGAATCTTTTTTTAATTTCCATGGTGGAATCGGTAGCCACTACGAATTCGGGCAGGTTGTCTGGCTGCCATAGTATTCTGCGTTGTCCGCACAAAAAGTCGCCACACAATTTTTTGTGCAATCCGCCCCTATAACCACCATGCTACAATCATTTTAAACCTTTTACGCCGCTAAAAGCACCAGAAAAGAGACAAGCGTTCAGTCCGATGAGGCCCGAGATTTGAACCTTGGACCTTTGCCCCCCTTATGGGGTTTGGTCAAACCAATTGGTCTACATCTCTGACCTGTATAATGAGTCTTTTATATCTATATAATGTTTATTTTTTAGGTTTTATTCAACATTAATTCTCTTAAGGATGATTTAGGTTATTCATGAGATGATGACTCATTTGTACCCTTGTTCATTCGATATAAAAAACTTGGTCCATGAATCCAATAACAATGTACAACATATAATAGTATTATAGTTGTGTCATAGACTATATATTTCATAGTGATAATACTTGGGTGTACTTATCATACTAGAAATAATGATGATGCATTAAATCAATTGTATATCATTGCATCATGATACATCAAAAAAAAAAAATATGGTATATTACAATTGTAGACATTATGACTATGAATGGATGAGTAATGTATACATCATTGCTTAGATATCATTATTAATATGCTTATTAGTAAAGTATAATGAGGAGTTATGCATGATTAATTTTCATTGTTGCTTTATGTATAATTGACATATATTTGTTCTTTTCAATGTCTCATTTGCTATTTATCCACGCAATTAACATTTCCAAACAAATAACTCCTACCAAGGCATTACTATGACACCCAATTGCCTTACAATTATGCACTCAGGCATTAAATCTTTTTGTGTTTCATTCTCCATCAGGCTCCAATGTAGCAGAATACAACACAAATCTCTCATCAATTCTTAATGTTCGTAGGCCTCAGGATTCAATGCTTCCTCTCGTGTCTCAAGTTTCAACGCTCGTCTCTTTGTTCTCAAACTTCAACGCTCATCTAGGTGCAACACTCACAGCTTCAAAAAATCTCAACACTCCTTTATATTCTCAATTTTCGCCCGTAGTGTTTATGGCTTCAAAGTGTTTGCCTACTCTATTCTCCTCTCCAATCGTATCCTCTTCTAATGTTTTTTCCTCCTCCAATTACGTGTTATCCATAGTCTACTCTTCCTTCAATGAGTAGTATCTTAACTTTGCTTGCAACCTCCTCTCCAACCTTTTTACTGTTGTGTTTATTTGGCTTTCAGTTTGCTTCTAGCCTCAATGTCCAACTTCTCTTCTTGTTGCTCCTATCTCCTCCTTCAAACTTGTAATATTTCCTGCAACAATCAACAATCTATCTCCAAATATTCTTCCTCCATTACCTTTAGCAATTCCTCTCATATTCCTCCCCACAACTATCTTACTCAATGTGGCTTAATTTAGGTTCACTCACGATGGATCTGATACCATTATTAGCAGAATAATGCTATTCTCATAGGTTAAATAATTCTAGGATCATCAATATTATTAATAATCAAGCATATTTCAAATGAATAATAATCTCACATAAAACACACTGAAATATTTATTGAAAAACTACAACAATGCATAAAGCAAAGCTTCTTCGAGTCGCATTTTATATGACTTTGTCTTCAATAAAAAGATACATAAGACTTTTCATATTACATGACTCTTGACCTTCCCTCTTCTCAAAAACTCACAAGAGAACTTATTAGCAGAATAATGCTATTCTCATAGGTTAAATAATTCTAGGATCATCAATATTATTAATAATTATTTCAAATGAATAATAATCTCACATAAAACACACTGAAATATTTATTGAAAAACTAAAGCAATTCATAAAGCAAAGCTTCTTCGAGTCGCATTTTATACGGCTTTGTCTTCAATAAAAATATACATAAGACTTTTCATATTACATGACTCTTGACCTTTCGTCTTCTTAAAAACTTACAAGAGAACTTAACTCTTCATATTTCTCTCTTACATCCCTACTTCTAAACTTGACACATCACACTCATAACTCTCACTTGCTAACTAAACACCTCACACACTTAATTACATGACACATGCTCACACCTACTAACTTGACACATACTATATACACAAATATCAAACTCACACCCTAATCTAAATATTTACAATGGGATTAAATAATGTAATACCTCCAACAATAATTATTATTACTATTAGTACAAATATTAGACTCTACTCTTGTTACCCCTACAGTGCTCTATGGCTGTGAAGTTTGGGGCCCTAGCTTCAGACAGTTGGGTTGGTCTCGTGTTGAAAGGGTCCTCATGTCAATATTGTCCAAGTTCATTCGTTCCAAAAGAATGATTCCACATCCCATCATTCTAGTTGAGTTTGGTGCTCATCCATTGTGTACAACAACAATATTTATTGTTGTCTCTTTACTGTGTAGATTTCATTTTATGTCGGACATGAGAAGATATCCATATTTAGAACTACAATCCTCAATACAATTGGCAAATCAAGGGGTCATGAATTGTTGGTATGGTCATACTACTACTCTACTTCAATCTCTTGGCCTAGACATCATGAGATCTCCTCCTACTAAAGGATCAATCAATGCACCATACTCCAATAAGGATATTCGAGATGAGACTTACTCAGCATATATAAAAACTACTTGGACTGATCCAAAGGAACCTCTTTCATTGTATGTTGGACATGAGAAGATATCCATATTTAGAACTATAATCCTCAATACAATTGGCAAATCAAGGGGTCAAGAATTGCTGGTATGCTCAGACTACTACTCTACCTCAATCTCTTGGCCTAGACATCATGAGACTTCCTCCTACTAAAGTATCAATCAATGCACCATACTCCAATAAGGATATTCAAGATGAGATTTACTCAGCATATATAAAAACTACTTGGACTGATCCAAAGGAACCTCTTTCACCAAAACTGCTCCATTACTCTCACTTTTATATCGAACTGGAGAATGGATTGATGACTACTCCAAAATATAACTTGATATAGATGTCACACAACCTCAGGTTTCCTCTAGCTCAGCTACGAGTTTGCTCCCACCAGCTGCGTATTGAGACAGATCATCACCTCCCCAGAGATCAACGTATTTGCATATTGTGCAATCTTGATGTGGAATTCGAGGAGCATTTCATTTTCACCTGTCCTATCTACTACGAGATACGAGGTAGATATTATTGCTTATTCAGAGACACCCATACACTAAAATCTTGGATTAATTATGAATATCAGATATGTATTGCCCTTTTCATCAGGGAATTATTCAATCTCAGGAAAGAACTACTTAGTAATAGTTTGCAGAAGATAACAAGATCCCGACTTATCACTTCATTCTTCCAGCCTCCAGAGGCCACGACCAAGAAGCGCCAGGGCGATCACATAGATACAACAAGATCAACTCGTCGTCGACTCCAACAAAGAACATCTACAATGACATCCAACTCTTACATCACTCACTTCTCTTCAGTCTTGAATGTTGGGAGTAATTCTTGATCCACAGATCTTGTATATCATATGTCATCATGTTTACTATTTTCTTACTTTACTTTCTCTGGAACTACATTAGGCACTCGCGTTGCTTTGTATATGTCTTACTTTATAGTCCTGTTGACCTCTTTTGGTCACCGATGGACATTAATACAAATTCAAATTTATTTCCACACATTTAAAATAATGCTACTTAAAATTTTTGTCACTAAGGTTTCTAACTTTATGCCTACCTTGTGAACATTTCCAATAGGTTGAAGAGTCTGGACTTATGAGATCAATTGGTTAAATGCTAGATTCAAAATATTTTATTTTTCCATTTTTGATAATATAGTAGTTCATACAGTTTGTTCATCACCAATATGTTATTGTTCTTGTTAGACAACGGAGGATGAAACACTCTTCTTCCATCTTATATGTTGTGGTGCTACTTTATGTGGGTAGTCCATGAGAGAAGCTGCACTAGAATGCCCAGGCAAGAAATCACAATTTCAAATATTAATGTATACCTAATATGAAACTAATTCAGATAGGCTAGGTAAGAAGTACAATGTGATAACTCACAATTTCAAATATTAATGTATACCTAATATGAAACTAATTCAGACAGGCTAGGTAAGAAGTACCATGTGATAACTGGAGTAATTTACCTCCCCTTTAAACTGCCCTCTAAAACAAAATAGTTTTGTAAATGCTCCTCACCCTTTCTAGATGAAAAGTTTATTTTGTAGAAAATCCTGTGCAACATCTTAAACCTGCTTTCAAATTGGTCACTGATACGCTTTGTCAATAACCATCACTTGCTTAGCTTCCTGCCTACCAACATGCTACGTAAAATTGGCTCATGTAACATGATACACTACATCATGAGACTTGTAGGCATGGTATTGCCCTAGAATAGACAGAACTATAGGGGCTATAGATTGTTATAGTGGAGCACCAGATATAGGCCAAGGCCGGCCAACAAGGGCAGAGCTTATCAACTAAATTGGTTCCTAGATAAAAAATTTGGAAAATTACATGATTGATTGTTAATAGGAAAGGGGTGCCCAAAACTAGGAGCAAGCCGTGAGCACTTACCATCTTAATTACATGAAAGCTTCCCTTCCACAAAAAAGAAATGCAAGCAAGCGTGATGGTAAATATGGAAGCTTCCATTTTCCAGGTTATTAGCTCATGCAACTATAAGGATTATTGAACCTACTTGATTTAACAAATGCAGAATCCATAATCCTAAAGTGTGTTAAACAAGAATAACTTGCTTGTCAAGATGTGAAGCCAAATCTACTAATTTTGGTAGATTTTGCAAACATTTTCAATCTGCAGATAATATGTTTGAAGACCATAAAAGAAGTCATTTAGTCCATCCATGTATCCAATATCCTCCAGATACTGACCAAGGATAAAAGTTTGGTATGATAAACCTAGGTCAGATGCATACTGGTGGTGAACAATGGAAATAATCTTGTGGAGTGAAAAAGGTAATTATGATGTTATAACCTGCATATGTATATTTATTATTTACAGATGGAGAATTGCACTAATTTCAACAATTTTCCACACCTCTAAACTCCCTTAAGGTTTGAGGAATTGTAGGTCCTTGTCAGTCCAAGGGACATTTGGCTAGGTAGTAGGAAGCAACATTATTGTTATCGTTAATCTTGCTGTGCCATTGGTAGGAGTGCACTAGAGGATGTCAGAATGTGACTATGGTTCCAAGGAAACATGATTCAAATTCTATAGGCTTAATTATCTAAATTAGAAAGAGGTTATGGCCTATGGGAGCTATGATCACATATTTGTAACATCAAAAATTGTGAATTCCAAAGCATATACATGGATTCCATATGCATCCCAGAACTCGCAATCATTTATTATATCCTCTTCTTGGAATTTTTCACTTACCAAGTATTTTTTTCAACGTCTATGTGTCATTCTCTACTTAATATTAGTATTAAGTCAATGATCATATGGTGGTATTACAATAACTTAACTATATGTTGACCTTATTAATAACTTATTAAGTTATGATTACATAATAATAATAATATAATAACTTTTATATATATTATTTGATAAGTTTGAACCTTAACATTGTCTTTAAAAATAAAAATCTAACCAATTAAACTAATACCATTTTAATAATATATATATTTTTTTATAAATAAACATTCAACTATATTTTGTTGAAAATTTTCCTTTTCCAGAAACCATATCCTTTTGCATATAACATAGCAAGAGAAGGATCTCAAATTTTTCCAAGTCAAATATGAGACATGCTTAAAAAATTTACAGTTGGTAGCCCAATTTAACGTTTGAGAATAAAAACACCTTTTGGAAGTGGTGCCAATTTCCCAAAATTCTCAGTCAATTAACAAGTGTGAGTTCTCTCCAAGATTGCCTAAAGGTCAATTGTGGAAGTTAAGCAAGAATTTTGCAGTTCAAGGTTTGCCAACTGTATCATATGAGAAATACTCGAGAGTTTTACATATTGTAGCAGCATCTAACTGCGAGATTAGTAAGACTTCTGGAAAGTCATAGTAGTGCAATGTGAGACCTCTTAATGGATTACATGTGGTACAATTATAGCAATTAACTTCAAAAGTCTCCATAATTCTCGTATGAGACACACTGAAGATTTTCCTAAGCTTGTAGCATGCAACTTACATTGAGATAAGTGAAGCCTTCTGGATAAGTAGGCAATTCCTCAAGCATGTAACATGCAACTTACATTGAGATAAGTGAAGCCTTCTGGATAAGTAGGCAATTCCTCAAGATTTTCAGAGAATTCTAATATGAACATTCTCAAGAGACTACGTTCAACTGTTAGGATGGATCAAGTGTTTCAACCATTCTCATAGCAATCATAATGGAGATCGTATATAGATTGTAGTAGCCTCTAGCATTTAAGAGTAGGTAAACCCTCAACTTCACACAGTGTAACAACCCAAAATCTCATACAATTTTTTTTTGATAAAGAGCATTAGATGGCTTCTCTACCCAACATTATGTTAGTTTTCAGGCATAAACTTTCCACACTTCAAGACTAGTCACCACTATAGCTGGTGTAGCTAGTGTCTTAAGTGCTCGGGACCGGCCATCTTCCTGCAATTATTCGCCATTTGGAATCCTAACTCCTTACTCGAGTTCATCTGGATTCTGGCATGGGGTTGTCCTTTCATGGCCCATAACACTTGAAAGGGTGAATGTTGTAGTCCCCTACCCAAAGCTCAAGGATTCTCAATCCTTTTCTTTCTTTGTTCCTCTGACCTATTTGCTTTGGATCCAGAGTTATTATACCAGTGTTAGCCATTGACCCTCTGCTAAGGTTTGACTAGAGTCTAGCATCGCATGACTTACGAACTAGGTGATCAAGATCCAGCCCCTGGTTGACGATAATGATGCCCATACCATCTACCGCTAGATCTTCCAACAACATGATTAGCTCTCTATAACCATGTTTTCTGTTGGCTTCTCCCCAATCGGGTGGATTAGTGAACACCTTCACTTACTAACAAACTGCCTTCCTAAAGCGACGTCCCATACCGTCGCTCGTTACTCTCAACAGCTTGTATATCGGACAAAGCAGTCACACATAAGCCACCTCGTGGCATGATGTGGTTGGGCAAAATTTTCTCTTTAATTACCAAGACCAAATCCGAGGTGCATTCATTACTTATAGTTTTTAAGAATATATATATATTATAGCTTAAGAAAATAAAAATGGAACAATTTAAATACATGTCTTTAAATGCTTCTAGGAAAAGATCTTCGAATAAAGTATATTCCTCTCTTATTTCATTAATTAAAAAAAAAATCAACTTAACTAAGAGTAATCTTAATATATTGAGTTTAAAAATCTTTCTAACTAAGAGTAATCTTAATAAACCATATAAACATGAGTATAAAAATAAAACTAAAAAGTACATTTCCCAGAGTAAACCTTATTTTATCAATAACTCTTTAAAATAAGAAAGTATGTTAAAATATTTAATCTTTCATAAAAGTCAAACTTTCCTTTAATTTAGCTACAAACTAACTTAAACATATAAACTTCGGTAAAGAAACAGTAGATAGTATAATATTGTTCTTCTTTTATTTAGTTAATAACTTTCCATAATATTTTAAAAGAAAACATACTGCACCTCTATTAAATTAACCTTCTCATCCATTAAATAAAGCATAACTTTTACTTAGCCATAAAACAAAAAGATTACAATTCCCAATACATTTAAGTATTCCCAATAGTCTTCTAAGAACATAATGTAAGAGTAGAAAACCTACTTCCGCTAAAGCTAATGACATAGGAATAACATTTTATTACTCTAAATGATGTTAGGAATAACCTTTTATTACTCTCAATTCAGCATTGGAAAACTATCCTACTAATTTTAATTTTACTCCACTTGGTTATTCTTCATACACCACTGCATTCCATATGTTCCGACCATATTCTAAGTAATTTTCAAGTTTCTAAATAAAGAAGGCAACTTCTCTTTTCTCATCTGAAGTAACTATTGAACTTACAGAAATATACATCAAATATAAGGAATAATTGTTTATTTAATCAGTAAAATATCTACATATCAACATATATGAAATTGTTTCAGAATTTTAAAGTCAATTAATACATTTTTCAGCTGCCCTTTTTGATGTCTGCATGTTCAACTAAGCCAGACAATTTTTAATTTAAGGAAAACCTTCTTTCTGGCACTATTTCTGGAAACGCTTCTCAATGCCAACGACTTAGCAAACTGGTGCCTTCCGCATACCACCACTCAGAATTTGACAAAAGGAAAGAGTCTAGGGATGGGATCAGCTTGGCCTCTAAAATGCTCTAAATGACACACATCCCATGCACAACAAGCAAAATTAAAAAAAAAATAAACAATATTTTTAAATAGCTTACAAACATGCATTTCACCAGTACTAAAGCTATAAATCTTATGGCTGCAATTGTATTTCATTCTAGAAATGTTTATATGGCTTCCACACAGGTGTAAGCAAAGAAAAATGTAAATCATGTTGTTCCACACTCTCAGACGCTTGCAGACTTCCACACTAGGCAGGGTGAACATAAAATGCCAGTTTTATAATTTCCAACTATCATGCATCACTCAAACAAAAGATAAACACAAGTGTTTTCTTTATTAGGTTTCCAACTCATTCATGACACTCACAAGGTTTAATAATCAATTAATGAAAGGTTTACCCAGAGGTCTGGTTCAAATTAAATGTTCATTTACAGAAGTTGGACCCAAAAATTTAATCGTTTTAATAGACGTTTACCCAAAAGAATGAATCTTTTAACTATTTTCCAGATTATTTCTCAATGAAAGAATCATCTATTAAATCATTTGCCTAGAATTTTAATCTAAATTACAATTCCCCATACCTAGGTTTATGTTTCAATGAAATATTCATTTTTAGATGTTTACCCCAAAGTTTGAAGCAATCTATATTTTCCCATTATTTTCCCATTACCAGACGCTGTAATATTTGCTCTTAAGAATAAATTAATTTTCAAATTCCTAGAACCCATGCTCAGTATGTTTTTCCCACGAAAATTAAGAAGCCTTCTGACTTAAAAGACAATTTAATAGCATTATCCTTCAGAATACATGACCCATTTGCAAATGCAACAATAGAAACTGACCTGTCCTCCCTAATTTTGTTGCAGAAGAACAGCGGATGGTAGTCTTATCACACCCAACAGGATACGTTGCAGATGAATAGCGGATGGTGGCTTTATCACGCCAAACCGGAAATCATACATACCACAGTCTTTTCCAGAAACCATCCACGATGATCCCAAACCTCCCCTTCTCAGGCTATTAATAGAAAATTCTACGAACTCATGGGTTGACACCTCACTTCTATATTGCCAGATTTTACCCTAAAGGTGTGTCCAAGTGTACAGGTTCTTTTCATCTGAAAGTTAGTGGAAAATAATTATATTTTATATGGTTTTCTTCATAAGGAAGGACAAGTTAGTGGAAAATAATTATATTTTATATGGTTTTCTTCATAAGGAAGGACGTTGGAACCATTTATTATTTTATTTTCAAGATGGTCCTTAGCCTCCTCTATGTGGTTGGACATATATATATTTTATTTTTTTTAATATTATCTTTAATTGTTTTAAATTGTTTTCTTCATAAGGAAGGATGTTGGAACCATTTATTATTTTATTTTCAAGATGGTCCTTAGCCTCCTCTATGTGGTTGGACATATATATATTTTATTTTTTTTAATATTATCTTTAATTGTTTTAAATTATTTGGCTTGCTTTTTTTAATTTATATATATATATATATATATTAACCCTTCGTTGAAATATATTTATTATTATGATTATTATATATATATTTTGTATTTACATGGTGGAATCTAGCCGCCACGAATCCGGGCAGGCTGTCCAGCTTTTATGGCCGCCACAGTATTCTGCGTTGTCCGCCCCGGAAGCCACCACACAGATCTTCGCGCAGTCCGCCCCTATAACCACCATGCCACAATCATTTTAAACCTTTTACGTCGCTGAAAGCACAAGGAAAGGGACAAGCGTTCAGTCCGGCGAGGCCCGAGATTTGAACCTTGGACCTCCGCCCCCCTTATGGGGTTTGGATGAACCAATTGGTCTACACCTCGGACCTTATATATATATTAACAATTATTTATTTTATTATTATTATTTTTAATTGATATTAAAATTATCGTATGCCGCAATTCAAGACACTGGTAATTAACTCATATTCATACAAATATATATATATATATATATACACTAAATGATCGTTGAACAAGTTGTGACGGATGGAGCAGCAAGGAGGAGGAGCGAGAGGTCTAGGGGCATCAAACCCTAGGTGTGGGACTTCGGAGGGCAGATCGGCGAGACGCGGCGGTGGGGGCTGCGGCGAGATAGCGAGCCCCCGGGCGGAGGATGTGGACAAGGAAGTTCTTTTGGAACCGGTCCAAGGGCGTTGGGCGGATGCGGTTGAAGATTTCTCTGAGGGGGACCAGGACTCTATGCGTCAGGATCAAAGGAAGAACCAAGAAGGAGACAAAGAGAAACCTGGCAACTGGAGACCTTCATATCTTAATGCTCTTCGCGGTAAGCAAAAATTATCCGACTCTTGTTTTAATCTAAAATCTATCAATGGTAGGTTGCACGTCCCAGATTCCTTAGCTCGAGCATGTGGCTATGGAGGGCGGAACATCTTTGGTGGCTAAATTTATGGGGGTGAGGCCGGACATGGAAGTCATAAGGAGATGGGTCATCTAGAAATGGCGACCAAGGTCCGGTATGATGATTAAGGCTTTACCCAAGAGTTTACTTTTGGTAACATTTCAATGTGAACGAGGACATGGAAAGGACTCTCCAAGGAGGTCCTTGGTTTTTTGGGAAAAGGGGCTTGTATCCGAGCGTTGGTCCCCCGATTTCAACCCCGGGACTCGGAGTCTTGGATTTGGCTCCTATTTGGGTTAAGATGCCGGGATTACCTCCGCTTTTCGGAACGAACAAATATTGGTCGGGATAGCTACGAGAGATTGGAGAACTAATAGCTATTGATCCTGCAACCTTGAGCAAAACAAGACTCCTGTCCGCTCGCATGTGTGTGTTGGCGGACTTGAGTAAAGAGCTCCCTAAATCCATTATTTTGTCGTCTATGTTTGGCCTTCATACTCAGGTATTTGAATATGAAAATATGTCTTTTAAGTGTAGTGTTTGTGGGAAGGTAGGGCACCAGGGTATCCACTGCATTTCCAAGAACCAGCCCCCACTCCAAAATACTGATCCTCAAACCCAAATAATATCCCTCCCCATCAGATCTCCATTCCTACCCAACCTGGGCCTCAAGGACGTGGAGCTCAAAATCCGAATATCAGAGACCCTGTTCGCCCTATTGTAAGCAAGAGGCAACGTTTTAACCCTCCTCCCAAAAATTCCTATGCCCCAAAACCCTCTCACAGGGGAGCTGGTCCCTTTGATGGGAACCCTCAAGCTCAACTTTGCTCCTAAGATGATACGACAAGCCTCAGAGCCAAATAACAAAGGAAAGAACCCCATAGATCAACGCCATGGGGAAAGTAAGTTTGATTGGGTGATACGGGAGGCCTATGGAGGCTCGGTGGAAGTGGTCCCATGTGTTGCAGAGGAATTTATGGGAAGAAATTCCAAGGAGATCAACATCCCGAGTGGAGAACGGTTTTGATGCATTAAATCATTTGAAGGGAGATCGGATGGACGACCAAGAAGTGGAATCCGAGGTAGAGGAGACTCAAGAGAAGGATTTAGAGGAGAAAAATCGAAGGAAGGAGCAGGAAACTAATAATACGAGGCAAGGATACTCGGGGAGGAAGAGGTGAACCACCAAGATCGGTGTAACCCCAAAGCGAGGGAAAAAGAATCTACTAATCAAGAAGCTAAGAGCACGGAATCATCTCCACTGTCAAATAGACCAGTTAACTTGGAAAGCCAGATTGTTACCCCAAATACCAAGACTGACCTACCCAAGATGGTTACTAGAAGCCAAGTGAATCCTAAGGAACTTCAACCTAGAGCGGATGTATGGGGATATGGTTCGGTAGGA
Source organism: Wollemia nobilis (assembly GCA_028583015.1). Classification (NCBI taxonomy): domain Eukaryota; kingdom Viridiplantae; phylum Streptophyta; class Pinopsida; order Araucariales; family Araucariaceae; genus Wollemia; species Wollemia nobilis. Next base: position 17,438,259 of record JAQPPZ010015100.1, read on the forward strand.
AGAGGGAAACCTAGCAATGCTGCCTTAAGGCGAAAGAAGCGAGCGAGGAGTGGTCGATGGCACTCAAGCGGTGATTGCTCTTTGGGGCGAAGGCTCGAGGATCCAAAGCCCATAAATGAAGATTCTTTCATGGAATATTCGTGGGAGTAATCCTGCAAAAATAAGAGCTTTGTATGCTCTTAGACAAGAACACAAACCGGATATGATTTTTCTGCAAGAAACTAAAATGGAGGAGAGTAGAGTTATTCCTTTTAAGAATAGGACTTGGCGAGAAGGCTGAAGTAGTAGGCCAAGAGGCCACTGGAACAGCGAGGAGGGTTACTTGGTTATGTGGAACAAAAATGTGATTGATAGTAGAGTGATTCGAATGTCTAGTTGGTTTATTTGTCTCTTATGTGTGGATAAAACCACGCGGGAAGAGTGGATCTTAACGAATGTATATGCTCCAATTAGACAGGGACTGAGAAGGGTTCTTTGGAGTCAGCTAGCTGAATTGAGGGAGACGGTCCCCAACTACCCTTGGATTGTGGCGGGGGATTTCAATTGCTACCTTAATCCTGTAGATAAATTGGGGGGCTCTCAAAGAATAACTGCTGATATCTACGAGTTTAGAGATTTTGTTGAGCAACATGAGCTGATGGATGTGGACCTGCGTAGATTCTCCTATACATGGTCTAACAAAAGATTGAAGGAAAACCAAATTCAAGATAAGATTAGATAGGTTTCTTCTTTCTCAAGAATGCCTGGAGAGGTTTGGGGACTCTTCATTAATGGCACTCCCAAGAATCGGGTCCGATCACAACCCAATTCTATGGGAAACAAGGGAGGACTCTAAGAAAAGATACATCAGACCCTTTCGATTCGAACTTATGTGGTTCCAACATCGGATCTCAAGGATCTGGTTGCCCAATGGTGGGACAAAAAGTATAATGGTTCGAAAGCGGCCCAAGTGGCATGTAAACTAAGGAATGTGAAGGCTAACATTAGAGAGTGGAACAAAACTTCCTTTGGCAATATTTTTGTTAAAAAGGCGAAACTAAAAGACAAGATCAATGAACTACGAGGAGAAGTTGAAGTCGGAGCGACTTACGGAGGATCCGAGAAACCGGGGAGAGGGAGGCATTAGCCGAATACCACACGATGCTAGGATTTGAAGAAACCTTTTGGAGGCGAGAAATCCAGATTGCGTTGGTTAAAGGAGGGTGACGAAATACAAAGTTCTTCCATGTCTCTACTCTTCGCCACGGGAGTACTAACAAAATTAAGGAGATCAAGATGGCCGATGGGTCTAACACCAAAGATATGGAAGACATAAGGAGGGAAGCGGTTGAGTACTTTAAATCGTTGCTAGAAGATGTAAATCCGACTATTGAAGAAGAGGACTCTCTGTTGGCAGCCATTCCACCCCTCGTAATGCGATAATCTTAATGGATTCTTACTTAGTCCTTTCACAAAGGAGGAAATCAAGAAGGTCGTTTTTGACATGGATGGTAACGACTCCCCAGGACCGGATGGCTTCCCTGCGACTTTCTTCCGGAAGTTTTGGGATATCCTAGGCAATGATGTAGTGGAAGCTATAATTGAGGCTCAAAAGGACATGGAAATCCCAGAAGGAGTTAATGCTACTTTTTTAGTCCTCATCCCTAAACTAGTGGGAGCAATGGAATTTTCCAGTTTTCGCCCTATCAGTTTATGTAACACTCTGATGAAGATTCTCACAAAAACAATCGCCAATAGGTTGAAGGTTATCCTTCCTTTCATCATTGATATGAACCAAGGTGGCTTTGTGAAAGGGCGACAAATATTGGATGGTATCATCACAATTCATGAGGTTATTCATTCAATGGTGACTAGTAAGGAAGCAGGTATGTTACTAAAGCTTGATATGAATAAAGCCTACGACCGGGTCTCATGGCGGTTCCTCACCAAGATTTTGGGTAAGTTTGGTTTCTGTCCCCGGTGGATTAAGTTGATTTTTAGTTGTATCTCTACTACAAGATTTTCTGTCATGGTGAATGGGTCACCCTCCGGTTACTTTAAGAGTGAAAGGGGGTTGCGACAAGGAGATCCTTTGTCTCCATACTTGTTTATTATTTTAGCGGAAGCATTGGGTAGGAACATTTCAGCGGCGGTGGCAGATGGTCAATTGGAAGGTTTTAAACCAGCCTCAACAACAGAGCCGGTGTCTCACCAACAGTTTGTGGATGATACAATCATTGTGTCCAAAGCCTCGGTGCCTCAAGCTAGGAAGTTGAAGAGAATTCTAACCAAGTATGAGACAGAAGCAGGACAGTACATAAACTATAAGAAGAGTAGCATCTATTTCTTTAACACGCCTGGTGGGAGGGAGGAAAGAATAGCTAACCTCTTCGGTTGTGGAAAGGAGCTTCTACCAGCAACTTATCTAGGCATGCCTATGTTCGAAGGAAGAATGAAGGCTACTTTGTGGAACTCAATCATTGACAGGATCTCCAAAAAGTTAGCGAGGGTGGAAGGGCAGACCTTCTCGGCTCCACGAGAAAAGCCTTATTAGTTCAAACTACTTTACTGAGCATTCCAATTTCTTGCATGTCTCTATTTAGAATGCCTGCAAAGGTCCGAGCTACATTGGAGCTAATTCAACGCAACTTCTTGTGGTCAGGTTCAGAGGAGAGAAAGAGAATTTCATTGGTAGCATGGAATCAGGTGTGTGCAAGCAAGGATCAGGGGGGACTGGGGTTAAAGAGAATGAAAGAATTGAATCAAGCTCCGATTGGCAAACAGTATGGAGATTTATCAATAATGATCAATTGGGATGGGTAAAACTTCTTAAGGCAAAATATATCGGAAATAATCGGGACTTCCTGAAAGTCGATAATCTCCCTAGAGGATCCTATTTTTGGAATTGTTTGCTCGAATGTCGGGAGGTAGTCAGGAAAGGCATCGGATGGAGAATTGGTAATGGAAGACAAGTGGACTTTTGGAAAGACCCGTGGTTGGAAGAGGCCCCTCTGAAAGATAACTTAGACCTTCAAGTCCTCCAACATAAACTTTCGAAGGAAATGGGAGGAAAAGTAGGGGATTCTATTCTCTGTAGCACGGAAACTTCTTCTTGGAAGAAAATCACGGTTCATAATCTGTCAGAGCAAGAGAAGGTGGCCCTAACCAAACTCAATGATGCTTTAAGGGTGTTCCCGATCATTCCTGGGGGAGGAAGAGACAAGGCGATTTGGGGCAAAACTACAAGTGGGATCTATTCAGTAAAAGCTGCCTATAAGTTAATCCACTCGGGATTCAATGGTCGGACTCAGACTTCGTTATTTGGTTAAATAATTTAACCCCAAAAATAGCTTTCTTCTTTTGGTTGGCAGTTCAAAATAAGATCCTGACAACGATAATCTGCAAAGGAGAGGTTTCCAATTCATCAATCGATGTATCTTGTGTGAGAAAGCAATAGAATCCGTAAGTCATATATTTCTAACTTGTGATTTTTCTTGTACAGTCTTCCAAATGATCCTGTCCAAATTTCATATAGATTGGGTCTGTCCAAATAGCATGTCTGACTTCTGCATACAGTGGGCTTCCCCCTTCAGGGCAAAGCTTTTGACTTGGCTCTGGAAGCTCGACTTACCCCATTTTTTATGGGGGATATGGAATGAGAGAAATAAGAGAGTATTTAAAGGACGTAAGAAAGATCCCGGGTTATGTGGCAATAAAATAATCGAGCTTTGAAAGAAAACTGGAAAACTTTCTTCTTCAAAAATGAGACCATGTCTCTAAGGGAAAGGAGGATTTTGCGGAAGCCGGGAGAGGAACTTCCGGACCTAGACATTACAACCAACCCACGGGATGGTGTCAAGTGGATACCCCCACACAAAAGTGGGTTAAGTTTAATTTTGACGGGGCAGACTAAAGGAAATCCGGAGGCGCGGGAGGCGGGAGGAGTTTTGAGAAATGAGGAAGGAAAAGTGGTCCTTGCCTTTGCAGAGCCTTTGGGAACTCAAACAAATCATTTTGCGAAGCTCGAGCACGCATGCGAGCAATGAGAATTGCCAGACTTGAGGGTTATAAGGAAGTTATCTTTGAAGGGGATTCGCTTAATATAATCAAGGCAATTAAGGAGGATAAAGACCCCAGTTGGACCATATTGGAGCTTATCCTAGAAGCAAAGATTCATAAATCTCATTTGGTTAATGCCCGAATCCAACACACCTTCAGAGAAGGGAACCGAGCGGCGGATCTAATGGCAAATATTGCGGTTTCTGTTGGGGAGATGCAAATTTGGAAGGATAACTTCCCTCAAGAACTATTGGTGTTGGGTCGCTAGAGAAGAGCTAAGATCAAACTCGTTAGAGCATCGGGGAGATCGGAGGGGCTGATGATGAGTAATCCGACGAGATGGAATTAGGCGAGAAAAGGCATCCCATTTGTTGGGGCCCGGGAGGTGACAAGTGTACGATACGACAACCTAGTGTTAGTAAGTGCTAGGTGTTGTTTGGTTTTTGTTTTATCCTGAATAGTCAAGCGACAAGTATAGGACTGTGGACTCTAAGTATGGCTTAATGTGAGTCTTAGAAAGATCCATTTTGTATTTTGATTATACGGGCTTGATGCTAGAACCAGCCCATTTTGACTTTGTAAAAGGTTTGTGGACCTTATAACCACCTCTACCTTATACCAAAAAAAATATATATACACTAAATGACAGGCAGAACGCAATGCATATGCAGTTCCTACTGTGGGTTTCCATGTACCCACGGACCAAGGTGTTCTCGGCACGACATCATATTCAGCTTACCATATCTAGCATACGTGACGTATCCAACATTGTCAAGTCAGAGGATTGTATTCTCTTCTGTTTCCTGCTCGAAACCTTGTTCCTGCAACACAAAAACTAAACGCAAAATCACATTCTTCCAAGAAAAATAAATACAAGTAACGGGGATGTGACACACCGTAAAGTTAAGAATTGCATTAAGTCCAACTGTGGTGGTTACGACCTCTGCATGAATACACATCACAGGCCTATAAATTTCTCATTTAGAACATACTTGAAATTTCTTGTTGTTTGTTGCAGCTCCAACCATTGAGATTAATTAGACATGCTGGAAGAGCGGGCAATGCCTCAAGCTTCTGACAGTATTCTAGTGCAATGTCTCTGACATACCATATCACCTCCACTTGTGGATATGGTAGTAAAGACTTCTGCAAGAGGACAAAAAGAGTCTCCAAATTTTTCATATATTAATTGTCGAGATTTTTCCCTTTTTGTGGCAGCCTTTAAGAACTTTTGGGAGGAGGCACTTCCTCGAGTGCTACATTATTTTTTACTTTTAAATATATAAATATATTAAGGAGAACAGGTATTAAATTTATTGAAATTTTATTAAGAATAAATTTATTAACAAACTCAAAAATTTCATATTAACAAGATTTGCAAACTTTGAGAAAGCCTGTTGAAATAGCAGTATTTAAATATGACTCTTCCAGAAAATAAAGTTCTCCACTTTCAATGGGAAGATTAGTTAGCTAAGTGCCACTCACATGGAGGCAGTGCAAAAATTTGGGTTGGCTTGTTGACTTAGGAGCAGAGGAAACTTCAAAATTAAATTTGCAAGATGATTTACCATTTCTCTATTAAGGACATATGGAACAACATAGCTTTAAATGTTTAATCGAGTACATTACTGATTCTTTTATGGTAACTTTCCTTTCAATCTGATTATATACAAACTTAACAGACAATGAGAGGCGAATAGACTGCCTCTGCTCAAGCCTTTACACTAACTATATCAGCTTCACACCGCGATTTAAACTTTAACATGCTTACCTGGGTTCTGCTAGAATTCAAAGCTATTTCAGGATTCGTCTTCAACATTTTATCTTCAGAGTCCTCTAAATGAACATGTATCCAAAAAAACTGACCAGTTTTGTCATCTCTCTAAATCTTCATTATTCCTATGTAATCTACTCGTTCATCTTTTATCCTATCTATTAGACAGATAAGTAGGTAACTCCACACCTTCATTTTGATCAAATTCTTTCATATGACAGGTCATATCAGTTTGTGTACACTCCACTATCTGTATATGGTATGTTGTATTAATCTGTCTGTCAGCTTCTTCATACCTATTACCATCTAGAGTATCCAGCTGTCTTTCTCATCAATATTATAGTCTAAAATGAACAACGCTCTTATACACGTCAAATGATTTTTAATGTTTAAACATTATGTATGGTGAAACCCTGCCAACCTGTTTTTGGAAATTTCTAAATCCCTTGAAAGATTCCTCAGCCATGGCTCAAACATTTGGTAAATGCTTTAAACAGTTTTGAAGTGGTCTTACCAACAACTCATAGCCCAAATGCAAACAATCAGTCAGCTGTCATCAATTTTGAGAAAAGTTGATGTCATCCTCAATCCAAATGCCAAGAGTCAGCTGATAATTATGATCTCATCTTATTTATTTTGATCTCTTTGCTCATGATAATTTCATTTCATAACATTGGTACTCAGTAGAATCTACCAACTTAGAAGAAGCAAATAAGAAGAAAGGTGATGTCGTTTTCAACACCACTCAAAAGCTTAAGTCTACAGAGAACGGTCCACGGAGGGGAGTTAACACCCCAATTTTGAAGCCTCAAATCCAAGAATATAAAATAGGAAATCTCACAAACTGAATATGGGATGGTTGGTTGAAGGTATAGAGTTGCTATTTAAAAGTTTTTGATACAGAAATTTGATTGCTATTTCAGAAGAAACTAATGAATAGACCAAAGTTTAGATAATGCTCCTAAAAGCAATTCCGATGAGTAATGCTTTAGGCCTGAAGAAAGTAAAAATTATCATCAAATATAAATTTTTTTTTTGTTATTATTGAATATCATCAAATATAATTTATCTTAGAAAACTTTTCACTTCAGCTATTTAGCCTCGCCTGCTCTGCCTCACCAGATAGACCAGCATGTAAGTAAAAAAGAAAAGCTAAGTGCAAATCCCAGACCACTTTGGCAGATCAATAAGAATTCCAACCTAATGCAATACGCAAAACAACCATATTAAGAGGCTATGAAATGAAATAATATTATGCAAATACCTCAGAAGGACATAAAGGAAAATAAGAGAACAACAACATTTACGCAGAAAACATTTCTGCAACAGATCAGCCACAGAAAGAAGAAACTTGATAGAAGTGTCCTTCTAGGCAGCAATGCAGAGTCTCTACTGTCTAGGCCCTTTTAATAATGTGTCATGAGCCCACATAACAGTTCCTGAGACACCATGCTGAAATGGCATAAAAAATGAGCTTTTTGAGCTATGATGTGAAACTGACATAATCAATAGAAAATAATGGGTATGTGGACTGTAGAAGATTTGAGTGGCTTCTTCCAGTTGAAGAAGACATAAAAACATGCTATTGGTAGGAATTCATTGAGGCGATCAACCAGATTTTTCTTACATGGAGATCTTAGATATAATAAAAAGCTGATGGGCTAAGACAAGCTACAGAAACAAGGCTCTCACCCCTCTATGTCAGGAAAGTTGTTTCAAAGCAGTGTCTAACTAATTTTCAGGGCTTGATACAATTTTGCCATATGCCCACCCTTTGGATTTTTATTAGGCCATCTCTCAAAACTGATACTAGTTTTTATAATATAGACTTCCGGTTATAATTTCCACATGGTTTCATTTTATCAATTTGTCGAGAGTATATTAGGCTTGTAACACCGATTCTGCTAACTTCCATACTCCAATCATAAACGAAAACACGTCATTATAGAATTTCTAAATAATTTGCATACCATATTGCCAAACAATTTGAGAGTTATCTATTTTACAAATTTTACTTCACACCCAAAATGCCAGGAAATACCCATCATTGTTTCAAACCACTGCATCACCGTCAAAATCTATTTAACATCCTGATCTTCCACAAATTTTCATATTGTTTCTACTCTACGGGATCTACTGATTTAAACAACCCAAAAAAAACATATTAAAAAAAAGTAGTTCTGTCTTCAAGTAAAATTGCCAATGTAGTGTATCTACAAAGAGTGGTCAAGGGTGATATAAGGGGAAAAAAAAAACTACAGAGTATAAAACCTCCTAAAAGTATATGGGAATAGGTATTGAGTTTGTAGGAAATTTTCTAGTAGACTGCCAGAGAAGCTGTTCTCTGGTATGCAGAAGCAGCTTTTATCGCAGAAATTTGTTTGTTGTTGTTGAAAATCATAACTTTAGCTACTTCTTTTAAAAACAATTTCAACATCAGTGATGCTTTAGGTCTTTAAAAAAAAAAACTATCATCAAGATATATAATTTATCTAAGACAGCATGACGGTTGGGATCAAGGCAAGTCACTAAATTTTTTGGTAGATTGTAGACTTATACTCCATCAAATATATTTACCAACAAGTACCACATGATATATTGGGGTAAAGGAGAAAAGCAATTAACAGATAGATTCTAACCCCAAGGAGAGAGAAAAAGCGACTACTTTCTTTGGCATGTGCTATTATCTGGGCTTTGGAAAAACATAGCATAAATTGGATGTATCTTAGATCTTCAGTGTTATAGGTTACACTTGCACATAAATTAACATCAATAAATGTTGTCTATCAACAGAGTTCATTCAAACATCAACAGATCAGCATCATAAGCATAACTTTGGTCAATATCTGATCAGATCTGTATTGAATATTATCAATTCCAAGAAAGTTGACTTAACATCAAAAGAAACTTTGGTCAAGATCTCATCATATCTCTTTTGAATCTTATCACTTCTAACAAAGTTGACTTGAAGATCAAAAGAGTCATCTAAAGCTCATTGAACACCAAAAAAGTTCCCTGAGACACCAATAAAGCACAGGTACAACTCGTATAAGCACACCTACAGCTCGTCCAAACACCGACACAGCTCGACTAAGAAGCAGAGACAGCTCGGCCAAGGAGCAGAGACAGCTTGTCCAAACAATGTTACACCTCAGCCAAGCACAAACAGAGCCAACCGGTCTCAGCTTGAACCTCTTCCGACAGATTAACTTTAATATAGTCTCGTTATGTCAATCTCTTTCAGTGTCCAAAAAGACATCTTAAATTCAGTTCATAGAGATTGATAACCATAACCTTTTACATTTATTCGGCCTTGAAAGTGAGGAGCGCAGTTGTTTGCAGTTTTTCCAGTCCTTTTTTGATTGGTTGAAAGGGTGTTGAAAGGTCCCTGAACCTTGTACAAAACAGCCGTGGGCCTTCGAAGAGGGAGGCAAAGGGGAAGAACGGCGGCAGCAGAACGAAAAAGCCTGAAAACAGCAGGGGCTTTACCAGTCATCTTATTGTTGTTCTTCACTGCTACTTCTTTTGGTTGGTTTGTTTCTAACTCTCGGTCCGCAACCATAATATTCTACATTTATTCGGCCTTGTATGTTAAGAGAGCAATTTGACCTGTTTTTTAATATGCTCCTCCCTTGTTTGCAGTCCTCCGTGTCGATGTTCTTCATTGCTATTTCTCTTTGATTGCTTTGTTTCTGCCTCTCTCCCCTTCACAACCCTAAATTTTGTCCACAAATTTTAGTAGCCCCGAGGACAGCATTTTAGGTCACAACCCTAAATTTTGTCCACAAAGATTGTATGGCATTGTCCTTCACAACCCTAAATTTTGTCCACAAATTTTGCTAGCCCCGAGGACCAGCATTTTAGCTCACAACCCTAAATTTTGTCCACAATTGTATGAGTGCATCGTTTATTTATTTTTTAATAAATACTACTTATATTATTAAAAGAATTCATAATACATACATTATAGGTATAAAGATTACAAACTTATTTAAGGATATCTAACAATTAAATTTGTTTTAAGCAGAACAATTTTAATGTTTTTTATCATTAATCTTTTAAACATTTTACATTGATCTTTGGATCTTTGGAGGCATCTTTTACTTTACATAACTTCCTTTTCAAATTAAATTGAGGTATTCCAACAAACCTATTATACTTCATTATTATTAAATTAATTAATAATCATCAGTCTAATTACACCTCAAAATTTTGAAATCAAGTTTCTTCTTAACTTCTCAAATTCATTTATATTTGAAAACTAAATTATCCCGTGAATTATTATCAAATCTCAGGATTCAAGGATTTTAACAACCAACACTTCACTCAAAATTTTATAAATTTTTTATAGTTTTTTAATAATAAATTGTGTGGACGAGGGTTTTCAAAACTATAAAAGCGTGGGCAAAATGGAGACGGTCATTCTTAACGAGCAGATCTAATGAAAACCGCTTTTACGGATAATTACAGTGTTCTTATTTTATTAAGTAAGAAACAATTTATTTTATTTCTGACGTTGAAAGCATTATATATGCGAAAGAGGACAATACAGACAAGAAATTTCGGTGAAAAACATTGAAGTGTACAAAGAAATGTATGTTTCCGCAAACCAACATATTCTTTTAAATAAAAAATATATAATTAATAAACAATTTTCAAAAAAATATTTGTAATGAAGTGGACCAAATTTATTCCTCATGTCAGTTGGAGCGGAAGGATAAGAGGTACTTTTAATGAATTAAAAAAGTTCGTCAATATAAATAATATATAAAGTTTGGATTAAAATGAAATTAATGATATATATATAATTAATATATATGTGGTTAAGGAACTTTTATAATATTTAATGTATAAAGAAGTTGATTGCTCATTCACAAGTACTCGTCTGTTACCAACAAATTTATCTCGGCTCAAAAATATAAAACTAATTAATATAAAATTTGGATGAACAAATTAAGTTTGTATTTTTTTTCAACAAGTTTACACAGGTCTGGTCCAGACCTCTCATATTGAATGGGATTTGAACCTTGGACTACCAAAAAGAGGTCAAAGCCCTTACCATTACATTAAGTTTTTAACTTAAGGTGGTTATGTTGTTAAGTTAGGTTAAATTGAATTTTTTTTTGAAGATTTATAATGTAAAAGTATATATATTGAATTTGAGTGGTTAAGATAATTGTTTTTTGTAAAGAGAGTTAAAGTTCAAAACACATATAGAAGTTTAATGCTTGTAAATGATGAATGTTTAATCTTTCATTAAGTTTTTAATCTCATTTTAAATTAAAATTAATGGTAACCCATAAAAATAACATACATTAAGACTATTTAACCTTTAAGTAGAATATTGTACAAAAAATATTATTTAATAAAAACATTTAATCTTTTTTTTATTTGGTACATTTAATCTTTAATTAGTTAACAAGTAAATTATATAATTAAAATATTTTATTGATCGATGAGATCTCCCACTCTGGGCGGGAGGTCTCCTCTTTAGCTTCTCTTTCCCTCCTTGGCTCTTCTTAGGGCTCTCAGGCAGATATCTTGCTTTGTTGTGGAATTCTAGGCAGATCTCCTAGTTTTCCTAGGTCTATTGTTGCTTGGTGCTTGGAGGGTCTCCAAGGCTTTTTCTGCTTCCTCTTGAGGTGTTCTAGGAAAGAGGAGGCATATCTCTTTTTCTTTTGGCAGATCCATAGTGCGCTAAGGAGGTGCCTCGATGCGGGAGCAAGAGACCTCCCACTCTGGGTGGGAGGTCACCTCTTCATCTTCTTGCTCCCTCTTTGGCTCTTCCTAGGGTTCTCAGGCGGATATCTTACTTTGTTGAGGAATTCTAGGTAGATCTCCTAGTTTTCCTAGGTTTTTTGGCCTTTCCTACCATTGCTTGGTGCCTGGAGGATCTCCAAGCCTTTTTTTGCTTCCTCTTGAGGTGTTCCAAGAAAGAGGAGGTAGATACCCTTCTCTTTTGGTGGATCCATAACATCCTAAGGAGGTACCCCTGTGTGGGAGCAAGAGACCTCCCGCTCTAGGTGGGAGGTCACCTCTTCATCTTCTTGCTCCTTCTTTAGATCTTCCTAGGATTCTCAGATAGATCTCTTACTTTACTGAGGATTTCCAGGTAGATCTCCTAGTTTTCCTAGGTTTTCTGGCTTTTCTTGTCATTGCTTGGTGCCCGAAGGGTCTCTAAGACCTTTTCTACTTCTTCCTGAGGTGTTCTGGGAATTCTTCTTGGGTGTTGTTGCATGGTCGGACAAAATTATGTTTTTGGTCATGGTGTGGGGGTTTTTGTCCTTGCTCAGTTTGGGGGGTTTGTAGAGATTTTCCCTACAGTTTTTTCTTTGGCCATGGGATGGGGCCATGCACTTTACTACCTATAGGGGAAACTCTTTGTTCCTCTCCATATCTTGGCATTGCGTCGGAGTGGGATCCAATTCTTTCATTTTGCTTGTTGGGATGGTCATTCGCTGGGTTTTTCTAGGCTTGGGGGAGGCCCTAATTGTTCTTAGTTGAGTGTTTCCCTTGGTTTGCAATTCGTGGCTAGTGGTTTAGGGTTTTTGGTGGCTTTGATTCGTTTGTTCTGCTTACTGGAATGGTCTTTCTATGGTGTATGTGGGCTTGGGGGAGGCCTTGATTTTTCCCAATTGAGATTTTTCTATTATTCATGGTTTATGGCTAGCGTTTCAGGGTTTCCAATGGATGTGTTTCTTTTGATATGCTTGCTAGGATGGTCACTCACTACCTTTTTTGAGCTTGGGGAGGCCTTAGATTCATAGTTGAGTATTTTCCATGGCTGGCATTTCGGGGCTCGTGTCCAGGGGTTTCTACTGGATTCCTTCTCATATTTTATTGGTCTTGGAGGGGACCATGTGCTTCCTTGTATTGCAGAAGGGTTTCATGGTTTCTCCGCTGGTGGTTGGGTTAGGGTTTCTTGCTGATCTGGGCATCCTCTTTCCAAGTTTTGTCTTCGATTGTGCTTCACTGTTCTTCTCTGGGAGATCGCATGGAGGCTCTTGCGGATGGTCCAGTGTTGGTTTACGGATGGCCCTAGGCTGGTTTGTGAATGACCCTATGTTGGTTTTTGGATGGTCCCTTTTTTTGGTACAATTGATTCTGATTCGTTTGCGTTTGGTCCTATTTGGTTTACGAATGGTCCTAATTCCTTTGTAGATGGTCCTGATTTAGTTTGTGAATGGTCCTATTTTATTTTATGGATGGTCCTGTTTTGTTTGTGGATGGCCTTCTAAATCTGAGGTTTTTCTCCTATGTGGGAAAACCCTTTTCAAATTGGTGTGAGGTTTTCTCCTATACAAAAAAACCCTTTTCAATTTTATGTTTACCTATGAGGTTTTCTCTGTTGCCCCTACGAGGGCTTCTCTTCTTAGCTAGTGTGGCTTCCTCTCTTGCTCTTGCATGGGCTTCTCTTTTTTTGTTTTAGTTGTTTTTCTCCAATAGCCCATAGAGGGTCTATTTCTTCAACTAATTTTTGGTTGGGATCTCTTCTCCCAACCTTCATATTTTTGTAAAAGGTTACGGGATCCTTTCAAAACCCCTTTTACCAATATATATATATAATTAAAACATTTTTTTTGGAGGTTATATAATGGTACTGGTAACTTCTCGTTATTATATCCCATGTATTTTATGTTTAATTCTTATTATTTCCATTATAACCCTCACCAATCTCGAATAAACCTGGTAACTAGTAGACGTATGTGCATGAGGTGGACCATCAACCTTACAATCACTCAGACCCTAGTTAAATGTTGGTTAACACTCACATGGATTTCAATCGATGTTTTCCATTATATTATGTAATTGAAAGTTTATCAAATAATGTATAAAAGTCATAAGCAAGTTCTTAACTAGGAAGTAAGATATGTAAAGGTTGATTTTGGACTAAATATTTAGTTTGCATGGTCCTTTGAAATACTTATAACCAATTACAAATGTGTGAATATAATAAAATAATAAGAAAATTCTATGCACCGTGAGATTTTTGCAAAATAATAAAATACAAGGCTTATATGTTGTGAGGTCAAACAATTTATTAGACATAAAATATTTGTTAATGTTGAATTACGGAAAGGTCTAGTTTTTATCATGCTCATAATTTTGTTTCAACAACTAGAAGAAAGGAGATAATGCCCCTTTGACCTATGGACTTAAGCCAACTACCCATTGTTCTTGCTAAATTAATCTAATCTAAAGTATAAAAAATAAATACATAAAAATAAATGTTTGAAGGTTAGGGGTGCAAAAGATTAAAATAAATTGCATAAAAGTAAAATACAATCATAGTTATAGCCAGGAGAGTGTGATTAATCAACACATGAGAAAATTGAATAATAATAATGTATCTCGTGCATATGACATAGAAATGACAAGGAATGATAAGAGGACAAAAGGGCACTACCATAGTTATCATACATTCCATAATCTAAGAGTAATGCCATAATTGAAAAGCAAAAAATCTTGGAAAATCTCTTATATTTTTGTAATGATCAATTGCAATGTTAGACTCAGTGTAGCTTTGATTCTTTCAAGGCCAAAAAATATCAATAATAAAGGCTATGAATCCTATTTATAAAAGGAATTCACCTGAGTTTTCCTAGGTGAGAAATTTCTAATTTTACTAAACTTGATAATTTGAGGGTATTTTAGCAAAATGTTGCACCTCCAAATGTTTTGTGCCTCTAATTACACCGCTAAATGGATTAGAAACCTTCTAACATGAATTATGGTGCCACTATAAAAAAAAAAACACTTTCTAGAAGATCCTCCTTGACATCCATACACACATGTCTCACTTTCCCTATTAATGAGTGATTTGCTCCTGTTAGATGAGTGATTCGCTTCCTATCAAGACACTTACTCGTTTGGAGTGGATTGCATATTTATACTATAAATTTCAAAATTGGCTTCCGAGAGGCTCTAATTGCTTGATTCTTCATTTTTGCAAATCTTTTGAATGTTAAGAACTTCAAGGTAGTAATCGGGTTACTACATTTCTAGCAACTTCATAGGACCCAAGCTTGATTGGTGAGATATCCTAGGTCCTCCCTTAGGTGGGAAGTTTATAAAATTGGGATCACTCTATATTAAAACTACAAAATTGTCAATGCTTCCTATCCTCTTATGGAACTATCTTTAACCAAATTTACCATTCACTATATTTGGGTAATATCAAGTCCATTAGGATATCAACTTCTCCTATAATATCTTCATAGGGATTTTTTGACATCCCATCCTATTGATCCACAAAATTTTGAATTCTATCCAACAATACCTTTAGATTTTTTTATTTGCTCGAGTGAAGTATACTTTTCAACCTTGCCCTTCTCCTCCTTGAATATGATTACAAGTCTTCTTTGAGGAGTTTAGTTTGGTCATCTAGCACATCAAGGAACCCAACATTTATTAACCCCTAAACTTATACTATCATGTCTTGGGTCAAGGTTTCTAGGGTGAAAAGCATGTCCTTGCATTCCTATAGTCTTCCTTTGACATTCAAAATTATCTTCAACTACTTGACTAACTCTTTTGTATCCACCCTAGTTGTTGTGCTTGTGTTATTATCATCATGACCAACTATTTTAATATCTCTTTAGACTTCTCATTTTGCAACAAATTTATCCTTTGTTTGTTGAATAATCTTTGCAGTCAGTCAAGGGTAGCTTTAGCACTAGCCACAAATTCAAAATTATTTTTTTACACTTATCAACTCAAATTTAATGTTATCCTATAGTAAATTTATTTGCTCAACATTTGAGGTGTGTCCTTCATCTATTGTCACTCCTTTCTTTAGATATTTGTTTTCCTTTTATAGTTAGGTGATCTCTTAGTCCTTTTTCTATTGTATTACTTGCATCTGTTGGACCCATAACTCAAGTTATTTATTTTCTTGTTCTAGTTGTTGCTTGAGTTCATTTTACTCTTGAGTAAGCTATGTGGAGAGATCTTCCAATTGATTCCTTTGATCCTTGCTTCTAGTTATTTTACCTTGTAGCTCTTCGACTTGGCTATGCAACTTGGTTCCTTCGATGATATCTTTTGTAAGGTCTTATAACTTTTGTTAAAGCCAAAATATGTCTAATGTGATTTAGGTTGCTACTTGGATGTTATCTTGTACCTTTTTCTTTTTGGCCTCATTGCCCCTCACTAGTTCCTTGTACTACATAACCACACTATGTGACATCTGATTGAATAGTTGAATTAGCTAATAGGGTTTGATTCTTGTGGGATTTAGTTTGGATATTATGGTAATAAAGTCATCCAAGCTTGTGGAGGACTTGGTTGGATTGACCCTTAGAGCCTCTAAAATCAATATTTTCATTCCACCTTCAACTACTTATAACTACATGAGTACCTATTCCCTTAGAGTCTATTATTTTAGCTAGGTGAACTCCTATTTGACTCTTATTTATTTGTATTGAAGGGAGTCCAATTCCTCTCTAGTATTTATGAGTTGAGATGCATCAATAATTTATCAGACATAAGTCTAACTTGGCCCTATAATAACTTGTTGCTCTTCGATGGTGTGAATGGACTCAATTGCAAAAGTTTGTGTTTGTGATATAATCATCCCTACATGAAGCCTTTATGTTAAGACACTTGGTGGAGGTGGTGTATGGGATGATATGGTTGGAAAGGCAAATTGAGTGGATATGGAATTGAAAATGAAATGGTTGTTGACACTTTAGAAGATATTTATGTCAATGAAGTGGGTAGTGGTGACACTAGTGGGGATGAAGAAGATGGACTCTTAGTGTAGGTGACCAATAGATGAGTGTTAGTAACTTCTATTGTGGGAGATGGGAAGGACATTATGGGTGTGGATAAAATACTAGAGATGTGACCATATATGGGAGGCGGTATACCTTTGAGAGTACCAATGGATGCACTTATAGCAGTGGAAGTGGAGGAAATTAAATAAGCAAATATAGAAGAAGTAGGAGGGAAAGTAGAATTAAGATAATAATAAGAGGGATAAGTATATTCCTTGTGAGGGGGAGCATAGGTTTTAGTAGTCATCATATTTTTAATGGAATTTTTTAGGCACTTCATTATCTTGAAAATGTTACTAGTGGCATCTATGGTGGCCCTATTATTTTCCTTGCATACATCATTGTGTGCTTTGAGTGCTTCATCGCGAAAGTTAGTGACAATGGTGAATATGCACTTTATTATGATTTTATAGCTAAAATAGGGGCTCAAGCTTCTTATCAAGGGGTTTTCCTTTTTTTGAGTGTTATTTCACCATCACTTGGGTCTTCATCCATTGCCATTACTTTTTTCTATGATGATTCTTTCTAAATTTGAAACATGTGAGTACCTCACCCATTTGTCTATGCATTCTCTAGTTGTCTCTTGTACTAAACTATTGATCATGGCCAGAGTAGATAGTGCAACTAACAACATAATCTCTGGAACATCAATGGAAGATTCTTCAACTCTTCTAGACCTCTTATCCATTTTATTTTTCCTTCAATCTTAAATAATTGAAAATTGTTCATCACATGATCCATGTTGGACAATAACTTTCAAATACCCTATCTCATACATCATTATTTACTAAGCAATAATTTTTCTTTTGGTATACCCATGCTTTTATAGGGAACTTATGGTTTAATGATTAATTTTATGGTTTGGATCAAAGCCATTTTTGATTTTAGCATTTGCATAGAATGCTAGTCATTTTAGGGGGTATTTGTGTCATTACTAGATCTCATATTCATAACCATGTGGTTCTTCTAGCTTAGAAAGAGTTATCTCCTTGGAAAAATTGATCTCATTCTTGATTCTATATCTTTATTCATGCTCATATAAGGTATGAAGACCCCAAGTCTCTACTTATCTCCTAAAGTATCCCTTGGGATCATAAGACCAAAATTCCTTCAACTATTCTAGCCCCATGCTTCTCAAATTATTATCAATTATAGTGTAGAATCCCTACAAATTTAGAGTGATAGGCATGATTTATTATTTAGATGCATAATAGGTCAACTTCTTATGACCCTTGAAGTACTTTAGATCCACATAGTCCATTTACTACACATACTTGAGGTTGAACAATTAGCCCAAAATAAATATGGATAACACAAATGATATTGTGGAGAATCCAAAAATCCAAGTTAAGGATCTATGATTACTAAGGTAGAAGTCATCATTTATTTTCTATTCTAACTTAAGTAATTTGTAAGCTTCACTTGATAATATTGGTACCTTTTCTCTCATCCCCGTCATGCCAGGGTATACATTGCATCATAAAATTCATAAGAGGTCTTCCCTTCTTTTATGTAGGGTATATGTATACATTCAATAATGGGAAGGGATTTTATTATCTAGGCATGTTTGATCAAATTACAATATTAGAAATCAATGATTGTTTTGGTTCATGATGAGCTAGTGTAACACCCAAAAAAACTCAACCCAAATATATATATTCACAAGCAAGGTTCATTGATGTCCCAATATTTTTCTTTTCAGCATTCAAGGCTTCACCACATTTGATTTCAATATCGCTGCAAATTATACTCAATGGATAGGAGTGGCCAACCTCTTGTAGTATCTAGGGTTCACCTTACTAAACCTCCTCATTTAGAAGTATGTCAAAGTGGTCCCCCCACCTTTCCCATAGACATACCCTCACTGGCATAGGATAATTTACCCATAATATAGGGATTATCCTTTAAGTCCCATATCACTTAAAGGAGGATGCCTATTCCCTAACCTCAACCTAAGTCCATCTAGGTAGGTTATTTAGGCGTAAGCCTTGGTGTTTAGTTACCACCCCTCCACAGGCTAAGGTCATTACCTCTTTCAATAGTCAATGATCATGATCACTTGAACCTACACGTTTGAGGTACCACCATTGTTGTCTTGTGAATAATTTTACTAACTCCATGGTTACCAAAAAATTTTATCCTCATTATTCAAGGTAAATCAAATCACCAAAAATCTAGCTATTGCATTCTCGCAACTCCTAGATTTATGCATGCCTAGCTATTGCATTATCACAACTCCTTTTAGGTCTCACTTCTACCTGGTTATAGAAACCCTAGAATTGGATAGTTTATTTGACATAGGTCCAAAAGGATGCTCTAGATTTAACCAAGAACCCTATTTACACTAACCCATGATCAACACATATAATATAAATCTCTCAAATGCTTCAAAACATGATTAAGCTATAGTCCAATATTAAACATGGTGAAATATATTGAAACATTACATCATACAAGCTTCAAGATAAAAGTACCATTCCAAGATTCATTTGCTTTTTAAAAGGAAAAACTCTTCAAAATATACAACCATGTAATCATAAAATCTTCTCAAAAATATACTTAGAGAACATATAAAATTCCATTTGAACATAGATCACAATATCATTTGTCTACCACAAGTTATACAATACTTTAGCATGATAATTATCATATTGCAACACTTTCCTTATTTTATCATTTCAAAATAAACTATCCCAGTTTACAAAAGTTGTCAATTTCTAACAACATTGGAAATTTCTATTAAACCATACTAAGAAAATGCTCATTTACAAATCCACTTTTCATTCCAAGGTACATCAAAGCCATTCCACCTAAGTATTCCTTGCACCATCTTCCTTCCATGATCCTCTTCATGAGGTCATTACCCATAATCTTGAGGGACACTTAAGGATCATGATATCTCATTATGCAATGCAACTAATTTACACTATGTATTTCTAAAAATCCATGCACAATACAAGTAATAAAAGCAATCGATGAGAGAATCCCATACTTCTCTCTATAATGGTTTCCCTACCTACTCAAGTCTCAGGAAACCATTATAATTATTTTCCAAAACCTTCCCAAAGCAACAAGCAGAAGAATCTTCTCTACTACCACTCATAAAGGAAAGCACTAACCATAGCAAAACTAACTTTTTGCTACTAACATTATATAAAGAAAACATCAACTTAAAGAAGAACAACCTAAACATTTTTATCCTTATTTTTGGAAACCCATATTATTTCATTTATTCCAAACATCAAATAAAAAGAACACTCTCTATTGTTCTAAGGTAATTTTCACATAAGTGTTTCTTTTCCTAAAATAAATCTATGTTTCCATTTAGAGCATTCAAATTACTTACTCCAAATATAGGTTACATCTAGGTCTATGTACTCCATAAACCTTAATATAAATCATTACTGAATGCATTCAAGCCTATGTATATTTGATGCAATCATACCTAAGTTTGCTTAATGCATTCATATCTACAATTGATTAATGTACTTATGGTTTCATTATTTAGAGGGAACGTAATTGTGGTTCCAATGAATAAAAAACCACATAATAAACATCCACTACCCTCGAATCATACCTCCCAAGCACAACTCTCAAGGAAACATACTCAACAGGATACTGTAGGTATAGGTCAAACATTACAAGAAATAATATCAAACCGACTTTAACAAAATCAAGATATGATTCAGGATGATTGAAGCCAATATTATACATAGATTCCCCCACAAAGCTATAGAGAAGAAGGCTCAACAAACAAAGGCCCACATTGATTGGTTTTAAATCCTCCACCCCAACGCACACTGTCAAGAAGCAAGGACTTACTAGAAAAATGCATGAGATATATTGCATGAACTAGATAAAAACCCCATGCTCGAAAGTGCCCTTAAAGCATAGACTAAGATGATAAAAATTGCTTTAAATATCAATATAATAGATATACTTGGGAAAAAATAAGACTGTGTCAACAATAGTCATATCAGATGTCAACTAAGACAACTCTCTAAGCA
Source organism: Wollemia nobilis (assembly GCA_028583015.1). Taxonomy (NCBI): domain Eukaryota; kingdom Viridiplantae; phylum Streptophyta; class Pinopsida; order Araucariales; family Araucariaceae; genus Wollemia; species Wollemia nobilis. The sequence continues at coordinate 17,458,856 of JAQPPZ010015100.1, forward strand.
AACATTAAATCAGGATTTTGCAATAATAGATTAAATAGATCAAAGGTGATAAAGCTAGCATAACTAGCATATAACCAAAGGCAAGGTGAATTAGTATGTAAAGCAGTTTACTTCAATAGTGAAAAGCCTCCATACTTGAAAAGCTTTCCTATCCACTCCTATCTCGATTAGCTCTTCTAACGTGCATACCTCCCTTTCACCTATGTTCCTTCCTTCTTCCTTTCCAAAAAGATGTGCAAAACTCAACCAAGGTCCTCTTTAAATCTCCTAAGGTGGTTTACTCCAAGAACCAAATGTTCTTCCCATAAGCCTCTCTCAAGTTGACCATCTTTAGCTCGTAGCATCTTCTCTTAGAACGTTATTATGATTAATAGAACATGGATTATTAATTCTCTTTAATGCTTTTTCAAACCCAAGAAGCAATATCCCTTAGTGTTTTAACATTAGGAAAATCAATGCAATAATTAAAGCTTCCTTATGAATTTATTTAATAATTCACTTTATTAGTTTCAATTGCTAATATTAGTTATTAGCATTGACACTAATATTCCCAAGTATTAATATCACCAACTAATTAATACTTTAATAGTTCTTAAGTATTAATGTTACCAACTAATTAATACTTTAATAGTTCTTATCCAAAAATCTATGCATACCACATACAAACATAGATTCACACCAACAATATTACACATCATTGTTTTATCCCTAAGTAGGTGGTCCCTTTTAAGATAGTCTAATTCTATCGCCAACCTATTAAGGAGACTCATTGCATAAGCAACTTCCCGATCCAATGGTGTGAACATGAAATAAGCAAAATGTAATGCATCTACATGAAGGGTATTTTGTTACCCTAAGTTGTTGATGAGCAAGTCATCACCATCATTTCCCAAAATATCTCTCAATTTAGGTGGTTCACCCATATGATCCCACTAGTGAGAGTACTTAGTCCTGCACCCACAAATACATTAGTAGTACCATATTCCAAGCATAAAGTGCAATTAACCAATCATATTGACATCATAAAATGAAGCTATGTATTTAAACATTCACATCAATACATAATGCATTGTCAATCACGAGTTTTTCCAAGGACAATTATTACACTTAGATTAGATAAAAAGTATTTATGAACCTTTTAGTTTTCCTAAAGTCAAGCAATTGCTTATTCATTTGATTTGTTATATACTTAGCATAGTCTATAGTTTATGAATGCCTGGTCTATGATGTTCTTTATATACAATCTCATCCATCATATTCCTTCAAATTGTGACTATACCAAATATATAGTTAGAAGTTATCTTTGAATAAGTCTTGCTTTAGAGGTATATCAAAATCCATTTTTTTAGGTCCTTGAGATGGAGCACCAGAAAATCCTTCCATTAATAAAATATGTAGTAATAATCCCTTTACACCTTTGATTACATGTGACCAACATGGTAGGGTTGTTTTCTGCATTTAGCATTTTTCTTATCTCTTTCTACTTGATGGGAAAATAAATTTATTTCTAGGAGAATGGTTTGATACTTTCCCCTCATAGATATATCTCTCAAGATAAACATCAATGTTCTTTGGAAAATTCCACACCTATGACACTAAGTTCATAGTGAGCCTTATTGTCTATATCCATTGATACTCCAAAATAGGGTGTTTGACCCTAGTTTATAAAGCACTATATTTCTTTCTTGACCTTAGCCAATGAGTATTTTTAATAGTGCTCATTGAATATATTCTTAGGTTTTTTAGGTGGGGGATTAGCTTTCTTTTTTTTGACTTTGCCCTTTAATGTACTTTCTTATGTAGTTGGTGTTTGAATTTATGTCATTTTATTTATGCACTAATAGGTATGGTAGCAATTATAATTGTTGTCATCTTTGATTGTCCTTTGCGAAGAAATCACACCTCGTGGGGAGTGACACAATGGAGCCATGGCCAAGAGCATGGGGTTAGGCTCAATTGGGGGACTTTGGAAGTTTTTACAAGGCCGGTTTCTTGTTATGATGTATTCTTCAAGGAACACTTGGTCTCAACAAAGGGAAAAGGGATGCAAGAGATGAAATTAAAACAACTCAATAAAAATAAAAAGGTGGCGATGGACCAAGAGATTTGCTAAGATCTTCCTATAAAAACAAACCTAAATGCTTTGTGTTAGCGGCAAACACTTCCTCTCCTTGACCAATGAAACACAAATGAGATCTACTAGATGTATGCAAGCATGAGTAGGTGGGTCCCACAGGAAAGCCAAACAAGTGATTAGTTTAAAAATAGATGCAAGTCCCTCACACATACATATACTTGATAGGCAAAATACCACTCACTCAAAGAATAGGTAAAATACATAAATACATACACACAAAAATAGATCAATAGGAGACCATATATGGCTATGCCAAAAATCTAACATAGACTCCCATGTATATATATGCAAAAAATATCTTACAAAGATTATGCTAGAAGTGAGGGTTCAAGATTTCCCACAAGCCACTTGGGAGACAATTATTTTTACAAAAATAAATGAAAGGAAAGCCTACAAAAGAATACAATTGCAAATTTGTTGATCCTTTGCAAAGATAGTACTATCCCTATTTATAGATTACAAGGGGAGGGTTTTTCCTCAAAATATCATGCATAGATTTCTAGGAGACTATCATTTCTAATGCTAAGTAATGTCTCATCTAATTATTTATCCCTTTGAGATTCTCTAGATTTGAATTCATAAATGTTAAATGGTCCTGAGCCCTTGGATGACGATCTACTATTTTTATTACCATCTATTCATTTTTTGGAATCCCTCTCATTTGGGCATAGAAGATTGCTTCATTTAATGCTCTAGATATTTGAGTTATTTTTATCATGGCTCCCATGTTGTTTTTATTCTTTCTTAGAGATACAATATATTTTTTGTAAGGAAAGGATAATATTCCTCAAAGAATGTACACCTTATTAGTTTGACTTTCATGGAATCAATATTGTCTTCTTTGAGAGTTTTGCTTCACCACTTGGGAATTTTTGACTTCAAATATTCGAGAATTTTGTCTCTCATACCTTTGTTAGAACTTTTTATCCTCATCTTCTATTCACAACTTAGGAAATTTCGACCTTAAAACATTCTTTGCTCCTGAGATTTGACCTCCGATCATAAGATATTTTTGATCAAGGTTTTCTTTCATGCTTGTCTGCAACTCAAATCTCTACTTTTTCTTTCCAAGAAAAAGGCATAGTGATTCATCACTATAGTTTTGGCAGCTCTCAGGGGATCTTTATCCAGATAGAGAGAAGGAAATAAAAAAACTAGCTATTCTAGTCCATTGGGCAAAGAGTAAGGTGAAGGTTCTTCTTCTTAGCAGATATTTTCAACGGGTAAGCCATTCCCTTGAAAATTTTCTAGATGGTTAGAACTTCCACTATCTCATAAAACTGAGATTTCCTATGTTATATATGTACAAAATTTTAAGTGAGTGACCTTTATCCATTGGGCATGAAGTCAAGGGACCCCACTTATCACAAGCCTCAATTGCTTTTTTTCTTCTAGTTTTATGGGGAAAATACTTCCACCACCCTAGGACTTTGGTTTCTGAGCAAATTTTGTGGCTTAGATTGATTGGTACAAGAGCCTAAGTGTCTTCTTGTTGAGATAAGTCTAGTACTAGTGTCAAATACCTCCTTAGATTTGACCCTATTAGCATGCATTTTCCCCTCTAGCTCAGTTTCCTTTTCTCCTTTGTATTGGAGGAGGGGAATACTATTGCTTCTAGGATTGTAGATATGCCCAAGCCCACTTGCATAAGAATTTCTAAGGAAGTAGATTCTACTACATCTTCTATCCTTTGGTCCACTTGGTCATCATTCTAGTGTTGGGACCTGTTACTTCTACCTCCATGAAAGAATATTCCTCTTCCTAGATTAGCATAACCTAGTGAGGAATAATAGGTTGCTGAGTGAGTTAGGATTGAAGGGTAGCAACTTGGATAGTCAAGGTTGATTATACCATATCCTTCAATTATAAACAAGTCAAAAAGCTGATCCTATTCTACAATTGAGTGTAGGGAGATAAAATAGAATCCCTTACAATCCTTTCATTAGAATGAGGTTGCAAGTAATATTATAAAATACTTTATGGTGTTTTACAATTGGTAAAAGCAAACCATATCTTGCAAATGATCTTGTGGGGTTAATAGTCCTTTGCCATTAGAATATGGTAAATTTTGTAATATGGATGTAGGATAGTCATCCCAAACATCTAGTGGCACAAGAGGTTGTAAGGGACTTCTCTTACTCCATGCTAAGAAGTTTATAAGTGTTAGCAATAGAGTCTATTCCATTATTTGGGTTATGTCAATGTATCTTCAAATATACATAGATTACTTTAGGGGTAAGTTATCTAGTTACTTCATGCAATTTAATAAATGCACAAGTGTTAATGTGCAAGTTGTCCCTTGCACAACTAGATAGAGTGTTGGTCAAGTATCCTATTTTACCTATATAAGGATGGCCTCATTGCTAGGTATAGATATAGAGAGTCAGAGGACATGGTCTGATAGTGTAGCTTAGTGCATAGCATAGTTCTGTGTGTATCGTCATCCATTGGTGATGGGTGCAATGTAGTTTAGTAGATTTATAATGGAGTGTTCATTTCTTCCATAGCTACATTGTATTCTTTTATATCATTTCTATTTTATATATATTTCATTCATTTAATAGATTTACTTTATTTCATATTATTCTACATATTGTGATTGCTATCTCCCAGTGCTCGTTACATTAAAAGCTAACAATGGTATAAGAGCCATGGTAGATCTAGTCTGTTTAGGTCAATAGGGAAACCACCATTATCATTGAACCTGAGTGTTTTGATAAATTGACACACCACTGGACTAGCCAATGTCAAAAGATATTAGAAGAGTCTAGGTGGTAGAATTAGGGAGAGCCCAAGTGAGGAATGAAAGGAATCTCAGTTCCAAAAATACTGAGATTGCATTTGACTAGAGTCTTTCCACAGAGTTATAGGAAAAACTTGTGAAGACCAAGACTCAACATTCAATCCACTAGATTGATAGATCATCTAGTGAAGATATAGGATATCTCGAATTTTCTAACTAGTGCCTAATGTTTCTTTTGTTGCAAATAATAAATTCTCAGAGGATTGGTACTCCTCCTATAATAGAAATCTAGGAGACTCCAACTTTGTTGCCTGAAGGTTGATGTGTCCTCATAGTGTAGAGATTGGTTTCTTGTGCAAGAGAAGAATACTATGGAATAAGACTTCTAGTGAAGAGTTATGGCAAAATCAGGTGACTAAAGATCTCCATTGTTGAATCGAATAACTTCACAAGTTGAAGAATAGGCCATAGAAGACTTAACATAAAAAAACCATAGAAGCCTTGGAGAAAAGGCGATAGGATCCTTGAAGGAGAAGCCATAGAAGTCTTGGTACTAAAAAGGCCACAAAATACTTGGTACTGAAAGAGGTCATACAAGCCTTGGTACTGAAAGAGGCCATAGAATCCTTGACACTAAAAAATGCCATAGAAGCCTTGATATTGAAAAAGGCCATAGAAGCCTTGATCTTGAAGAAGAAATCGAGGAGAATATATGATTTAGAAGCATATTGAAGATTTTAGTACTAATACTTTGTTGTAGGAAAAGAAGATTCAGTGAGTTGGGAAACTTCCTACAAGAAAGTTAGGAAGAGTATCTTCTTCAAAATCAATTCAACACCTGAAGCAAAATTGAAGAGATCAGGAGAATATCTCATTGAAGAAATTCTAGTTAAGGAAGGAGAAGGAGAATAAGGACTAGACGAGTCCTGCTTGAATCTAGAAGTAGCAGAATTAGAGATCTCAAAGTAGATCTCACCACCAACACTTCCAAGAGCAGAAGGTTGAAGAAAAGGTCTCAAGAAAGACCATCAGAAGTTGTAATATCAGAGACCTTGGGAAGGTCTTATAAAGCATCCAAAAAAAGATAGGATAGCCTTACTGAAGATATTCTCAAAGGAGAACTCATTAGATAAATCCACTACTAAGGAGAAGCCCCTGATAGTGAAGGACTTGGGACAATTATCGCCATCCAAAAACAAGCCCAAGAGAAGAAGAATTTGGCAAGGAGTGCCAAATATGAGAAGAATAATTTGGCAAGGAGCACCAAATCCATGAAGAAAAATTTTGCAAGGAGTGCCAAATCCATGAATAAGAATTTGGCAAGGAGTGCCAAATCTCAGAAGAAGATTCTGCTTGAAGTCAAAATTTGACAAGAAGACTTGAAGATAGAAGAAGCTCAAAAAATCTTGAATATTTGAATATTACCTCTCACAGCAAGAAGGTATCGCTTTAGAGATAAAGACTTCTCCAAATCTGCAGTAGGAGGAGAACAAGCCACCAATTCCTAGGCTCGTGAAAGAAAGTTTGAGACCATAATTTGGTGAAGGAGTTGTTCAATATAATCTACAAATAGCTACAAGGACACAGGGTTATGCATAAGGGATCGACCCCGAAATATATTTATAAAATCAAGGCGAATTATCTTGGAATCTCGGTGAAATTTGTAGAAGTATACATGGTGAATTGTATTTATTTATCTCCAAAAATTTTCAAACCGTGGTGAATTTCATTAATTTATCTCCAAAAAATTTCAAATCGTGGCAAATTTTTTTGTGTTGGGGGCTATGAATATCGGTTTGCAAAATATAAAAATGTACGACATACTTAAAAGCTTTAGGCCGATATGAAAGACTTTAGATTGACATGACGACCAATGGCATGACGATTGGCTGCAGGCATGATGATCGATCGAAGGAATACCGATTGATTGCAGGCATAACGATCTATCATAGGCATGAAGATCTATCATAGGCATGACAATCGACTACAGGCATGACGATTGACTACAGGAATGCTAATCGATTGTAGATATACCGATCAGCTGCAGGTATAACAATCAGTTGTAGGTATGACAATCAACTGCAAGTATGTCGATCAACTACAAGTATGCCAATCAATTGTAGGCATGATGATCGGTTGCAGACATAATGATCGACTGCAGATATGACAATCGACTGTAGGTATACCAATCAGTTGTAGGCATGATGATCAGCTGTAGGTATGTCGATCGACTGTAGGCATGACAATCGACTGTAGGTATGATGATCGACTATAGGCATGATGATTAGCTAGAGATACGCATGACACTTGGTTACGGATATGACGACTGGTGACATGCATGAATATTGGTTGTAGGCATGTCGATCGGTTGTAGGTATGCCGATCTGGTGAAGGTATAAGATCGATTGTAGAAATACTGATCGATTGCATGCATGATGATCAGTTGCAAAAATGATGATCGGTTGTATGCATGATGATTGATTGTAAGAATGATAACCCGTTGCAGGGATGCTTATCGATTGTAGGAATGCTGATCAGTTGCAGGAATGATGATCGACTATAGTAATGTCGATTGGATGCAGGCATGACGATCAGATGCAAGCATAACGATCGAATGTAGGAATGTCGATCGGGTGCAGGCAAGTTGATTGGTTGAAGGAAAGTTGATCAGTTGTATGTATGATGATCCATTATAGTAATGCTGATTGGGTGCACATATAATTATCGGTGATATGTATGACGATCGGCTGCAGTAATACCGATCGGATGTAGGCATGATGATCAGATGCATGTCGATCGATTACAAGCGTATTGATGTGCTGTAATAGTGTCGAGTTCACAATCAGTAGCAACGGTGCATCTGTGACACATGTTATACATTTGTTAAATGATTGCATGCAGAGAACACATGTCACCCATCTAGGAGCTAATTTCATGCATAAAAGTTTATATAAAGGGACTATCAATTATTTTTTCACATTTTCTATCATAGTTTTAATTGTTTTACTCCTATTTTAACACATTATTAACCCCTTTCCTCTCGTTTTAACACAATCTTAACTCTCTTCCTCCACGTTTATCTTGGTTTTAACATTTTACCTTAATTTTTAAGCAATTTTTAACCCTCTTTCTCCCATTTGAACCCTTTTGCACTGTATCTTCTTATACATACCCGTACACCCTATGGCGTCCCCTACAACCCCTGAAATGTTTAAAGTTTATTATAAAAACCTGGTTTACCTCCTAATATCAAAAATTTTATCAACACCGGGTTACGACATGCCTTGGGTCACAAACTTTGGTCTTTGGGGTCTAGTTTCAATGCCGCAGTTTGACACGAACATAAAACTGCTGGAGAAGATCATTGCAGGTTATAATATTGATTCGGGTAAGGTAAATCTTGTTGTCAACAACAAAAACATCGTTCTTTCTTTCTCAGCCATAGATATCGCCAGATTGATAGCATTTCCCCACGCTGGTTGTGAGCCTATCACTTTCAAATACCAATTAACTGATGAGGACAAACTCTACTTGGAGACCAACTTCAATGTGCAGTCATAATATTTTCAAGGTATAACTATTTTTTTATTTAATTGAATTTAATTTCTAGTCACTGGTGTACAATTACTGATTTTATTTTTTTTGCAGTTACGTCCACCAAGTCTAGAAGGGGTTTGACCGTACCAGCGATTGAAAATAAATTTCTTCGGGTGTGTTGCGAATTCTTCCTTTCCAGAATCATTCTGCAAGGAAGGCCGACAAAAATTTTGATGTGGGCCTTAGCATATTTGATCCATTGTGTTGCACACCAGTGATTCGACCGGTCCACCTATGTCTCACATCAGATCAGATTGGAAATAGAGAACGTGAAAACCCATGCTTCACCCTCGCCAACTGTTAGCACATGCAGTTTTATTATTGCTTTTTTTATGAATATTTTTATGATTTGCAGAACACTCCAGTGCCAACATCTTGGAACTCAACCCTAGTCAATTTAGCCATGACAGAACAACAGGTTCATGTATTTTTTTTGTTAATATTTAAGTAAATTTTTTTATTTTTCCTATGTTTGTCTTTTTGTTATTTTGACATTTTATATCAAACATAGAAAAATGTATCATATTCCTCTTCAAAATGGGATGTTGCTGTGAGAGGTTATAATCCAAAGGAATCAGGAGACTCCGAAACACCTGTGGAGGAAACAACACCCCCGCTAAGGAGAATATCATCAAGGAAACGTAGAAGATTTAGTTATCCTGATCGTCGACAACCTCCACCTGCGGCTGCACGTCCAGTGCCAATAGACATAGTTGCGCAAGAGGTTTCATATTTGGGGAGTAAGTTTTAATTACTGCCTAAACAAAATTTTTACTGTTTTTAATTAATTTTGTTTTTTTCTAGATGTACAACATGCCAACATTCCATATGCAAAAACAACTACACAAGATGTTTTTTCTTCTGTCGATAAGTGTTATAACAAATTTTGCAACCAATTTTCATAATTGAATTTTATAACTAGTTTTTATTTTCTACCTTCACAAACTTTTTACCTTCACAAATTTTATAACTAATTTTTATTTTTATGTTTTAAGTTCCCTTACAACATTTTCGTCAAAAAAATCAACAAATACCGCCCCCTCATCCGCCACGCCAAACTCAAATGTGAGGTCAATGCTTCCCAGTTGTAAAATACATTCTTCCATATAGGCCACAGAGGGAAGCAATACAACAGTTTTTAGAGAAAGAAGCTTCAAAAATATTTTCAGGATTCGATTGTATTTCTATTGGTAATTTTACTTTTAAGGATATACTAAAAGCTTTTGGTACTGGGTTGGATGAAGTTCCACTTGATAAAGATTTCTTTTTGCAAGATAACACACCCATTGCTTATCAACTATCATAATTGCTCCAAGACAAAGGAAATGAAGGTGCATAATGTTCAAGCAAATCTCCTCCAAGGGAAATAAGTACCCGTCAGGCTCCTCCTCAACAAGAGGATGAAATATTAAATATTTCAAAAAAGGATTTGGTTTCTAATAACGTTGAATCTACAATTAAGGATTTACTACTTCCAGATATAACAAAAATGAAAAAATGATAGTATCAGACCAAGGTGTTGATAAAGGAAATTAATGCCCGATACAATAATTTTTCAAAAAGAGAAAAAAAAATTGTTTTTGAAAATGAACCTGAAAAGATAGAGGCTCTGCTATAACAAGTAAAATATGGCATTGTGAAGGTGAATACATCATACACAGATGAAATTTTAAAGTTTATGATGAACAGATTAGAGAACATAAATGATGAGGCCCAAGCTTATTACAATGAATGGGCCAGTGATAAGAAAAAGGTTGTTGTTGTTGTAGCTGCAAGGAATGTTGCTGAGGTTTGACTTAATCACTTTTGTTTTCAAAAAATTATGGTTTTCTTTTTTAAAATGTAATTATATTTTCATGTTGATTAACTATTTTTCCTTTTTGCAGGTAAAGTATGAAAATCTCAAGAAGCAGGTTCAAAACCTACATGACTATATTAGGATGGCAAAGGAGTTCTTAAACACATCCATGGCAATGAAAAAAAGAGCACAGAAATCAGTTCGATAAAACAACATTTTACAGAAAATCATTATCCATAATGGATTGGATCCTGATGTTCTCCTAAAGGAGAAGGGTAAAGAAGTTCAAGGACCAACATCTGAAGATGTTGGCAAAGAAGAAAACACCCTTCTCTATGAATTGCAAAATATTGAGAATATCCTTGTCAATTCTGGAGCAATTGATAGTACTGTTACCCAGCCCAAGAAAAGAGCCGTTGGAATGCAAAATGTGGAAATCGTGGAAGTAGTGGATGATGAAAAAGGAGCTGAACATGGGAAATATGAGGGAGGAGCCGTTGCTATGGAGAATGTGGAAGGGAAAAAATATTCTGAAGTGAAAATTTGAATTTTAAAACTTGATATTTTGAAAGACAATTTTAAGACATTTCATATGTTTTCATTTGAAAACAATATACTTGCTTTTATTATTTTACTATTACACTATTTACATTTATAATTGTGTGTTATTTTCATATCTTAAGTATTATGGTGTTTCAAATATGCTTGAGTTTATGTAGAATATATGTATGCATAGTTATAGATTTACATGTTATTCAAAGTTATTCATGTTGTGATATAAAAATGAGTATTGTCTTATGGATTCTACTATGTTGTTTTTATCTTTCAATTTTCAAATGAGTTTACGAAAGATATATTGGTATAAATGGTGTGGGAAGCAGGATCGTTTTTTATATTGAATCGCTTTTTGATTGTAAGGTAGAAAACCCATAATAGACTTAATTTATATATTTATTTGATGATGCCTTATTATCATATGTAGATTGCATTTAAATACCTAGTCTAATAGTTGTAAGAGTGAAGGGTTGTGACCCTAGAATATAATGAATAAATAATATAAGTAATTAGGATATGTTAGGAGGGTCCTAACATGCCACCCCCCTTAAAGGAGCTTTGTCCTCAAAGCTGGAAATTTGGAAATTGCTGCTGGATATCTTGAAAATTTTCCCACGTTGCGTCTTCTAAGGGTAGACCTTTCTAATGGATTAAAACTTTCGTGATATCGCGAGTATGAAGGTTACGAGAGCGGCGATCCAAGATAGCTTCTGGCTTGACTAGAAGTACTCCATCATCGAAGAATTTAGGGAGAGTGGGTTGTGTCGTGATATGGGCTCCCACTACGAGCTTAAGGCAAGATACATGAAATACGGGGTGAAGTTTGGAAGAGGGAGGAAGCTCTAGTTTGTAAGCAATGGTCCCAATACATTGGAGAACTTTATACGGCTCGTAAAATTTGGGTGCTAACTTCTGAGAACCTTTTTGTTTAAGAGAGGATTGACAGTAAGGTTGGAGACGTAAGAAAACCATATCACCCTCATGGAAACTACATTCGCTTCTATGTTGATCAGCTTGCTGCTTCATGCGATGTTGGGCGGTGTGTAGGTTCTCTTTTAGGATCCGTAGTATGTCATCTCTATTAGCAAGTTTCGTTTCCATCGCATGGACTTTTGTAGTCCCTGGAATTTAGGAAGTGAGGGATGGTGGTGTTTGACCATATAGTGCTTCATAAGGAGTCATTTTGATGGATGTATGGTATGAAGTGTTATACCACCATTCCGCTAGTGAAATCCACTTTACCCAATGGAGTGGTTGAGTAGAAACAAAACATCGAAGGTATGTTTCCAAGCATTTATTTACAACTTCTATTTGGCCATCGGTTTGAGGATGGTAAGAGGAGCTCATACGAAGTTGAGTACCTTGTAATTTGAACAATTCCTTCCAAAAGGTGCTAGTGAAAGTTGGGTCGCAGTCACTAACAATTGTGGAGGGCATACCATGTAATTAAAAGATGTTATCTAGGAAGAGGTGGGCTATAGTGCTAGCGGTATAAGGATGAGCCAAGAAACAAAAATGAGCATATTTAGATAAATGATCAACGAATACGAAAATGGTTGTTTTTCCTCCTGATTTTGGTAATCCCTCAATAAATTCCATAGAAATATCTGCCCATGTTTTGGTGGGTATAGGAAGAGGTTGAAGTAATCCTGGAATAGCGAGGGTCTCCCCCTTTTGTCTTTGGCAAACTTCACATTCTTTTACAAAGTTTTTGATATAATTTTTCATTCCTACCCAATAGAAGGAGGTAGTGGCTCTTTTATAGGTTTTTAAGAACCCTGAGTGGCCTGCAGTGGGTGAGGTATGTAACTCATGAAGAAGTTTTTCACGATAAGTTGAATTGGGGGTGAGGACCATCTCCCTTTGTATCTTAATATATTGTCCTTCCAAGTGTATGGAGTTTTGCTACTAGGATTATGTTGAAGTTGTTGAATTAAGGCATGGATAGTAGGATCATTTATCCATTCTTCATGCACCTCATCTACCCATTTAGGAATAAGGGAGGAAAGAGCATGGACTTGAGGCATATCTTCAAATTTTCTAGAAAGTGCATCGATTGCCATGTTGTCCTTTCCCTTTTTATATGTAATTTCATAATCATAGCCAAGAAGTTTAGTAACCCATTTTTGTTGTTTCGGGGTATTAGTCCTTTGTTCCAAAAAATACTTCAAGCTATGATGGTCGATGTGTATAATGAAATGTTGGCCAATAAGGTAAAGCCTCCAATGTTGAATAGCATGGACAATCACCAACATCTCTTTTTCATACATAGAGAGAGCTGAATTCTTAGGAGAAAATGCTTTGCTTATAAAAGCTAGAGGCCTTTCATCCTGCATGAGTATGACTCCCACTCCTATTCCTGAAGTGCCACTTTCAATGACGAACAGTTTAGAAAAGTTGGGCATGGCTAGAACAGGGGTGGTACACATTGCAGTTTTCAAGGTGATAAAGGCCTCATCCGCTTTAGACGACCATTTGAAAGCATTTTTCTTAAGTAATGTTGTTAGAGGAGCAGCGATTTTACCATAATTTTGGACAAATTTTCTATAATATCCCGTTAGTCCAAGAAACCCATGTAGAGCTTTTAAGGTTTTTGGAATAGGCCAATTTTTCACCTCCTCGATTTTGGAAGGATCTGCCATAAATCCTTCCTTTGAGACAATATGCCCTAAGTATTCAATTTCTTGTTTTCCAAAGGAACATTTTGATCTTTTTGCATAAAGTTGATTTTCCTCCAAGATTTGGAACGCTTGTCTAACATGGTCCAAATGTTCTTCCCATGTTTTGCTATAAATCAAAATGTCATCAAAGAAAACTAATATAAATTTATGAAGAAAAGGGTGAAATACCTTATTCATTAGATTTTGAAAGGTAGAAGGAGCGTTGGTCAGGCAAAATGGCATCACCAAGAATTCGTAGTGCCCTTTGTAAGTGCGAAAGGTCGTCTTAGGAATATCCTTTTCATTGACTCGTATTTGGTGGAAGCCTGACCGTAAGTCTAACTTGGAAAAATAAGCTGCCCCGTGGAGTTCATCTAATAGCTTGTCTATGATCGAAATAGAAAATTTATCTTTGATGATCATTTTATTAAGTGCTCAAAAATTGACACATAAATGCCACGAGCCATCCTTTTTTCTAACTAAAATAATTGGAGAGGAGTAAGGGCTTTTGCTAGGTCTAATGACTCCTGCCTTAAGAAACTCTTGTACTAATTTCTATATTTCGATCTTTTGGAGGTATGGATAACGATAAGGTCTAATATTAGGAGGTTGATGCCCTGGAAATAGTGGAATAGTATGATCGTGACTTCGTTGTGGAGGTAGGCCTTTTGGTTCATTGAATACCGCCTTATGGTGGTCTAAAATCTTTTGTAACTCTGGTGTCTCGTCTTCTTTGTGACTAGGTTGAGTTGAAAATAATTGGGTGACCATTCCTTTGTTTCATTTTCGAATAATTTTCTCCATTCTATGCGAGCTGACGATTTGGGAAGGTCCTGATTTCGGGCCTTGGATAATATAGGTTTGGTTCTTTGCTGTGAATTTCATCCATAGTTCATCAAATTCCCATTGGACTATGCCCAAGGTTCGTAACCATTGTACGCCTAGTACAATGTCGCACCCACCTAGGGGTAGGACGTACATGTCGCCTTTCATGTTATAAACCCCCATAGTTTTATATTTCTGCATTTTCCTTTGCATGCAATTTTTTTGTCGTTTCCAATCATCACTTCAAAGTTATTGCAAGGGTATATAAAACAATTTGCTTGTTTAGCCACCTTTGGATCGATAAAATTGTGTGTGCTACCAGAATCTAGGAGCACGGTAAGGTTTTGTTTCTTAAAATACCCTTTTACTTGCATTGTTTGAGGGGCAAAAAATTCGGCAAGGGCATTGAAGGAAACCTTTGGTGCATTTTCTTCATCACTTTCAAGTGTGTTGGATAATACCTCTACTTTGAGTTCAGGTTCCTCTTCAGTAGAATTCCCTTCCTCTATGGCATCTAGAATATATAATTTCCGTGAGGCACATTTATGATTTCTATCAAATTTCTCATCGCAATGGTAGCAAAGACCCTTAGCTTATCTTTCCTTCATTTCCTCGAAACTCAGACGCTTAATTGGTAGAGCGGGGTTAATTTTGGGGGCTGTGTAGGAATTTTGGGTTCATCCATTTTGCTTTGGTTTGGGGTTGGTATAAGTGTTTAATGGTTTCCCCCAAGTTGGTTTTGTGAACCGATTATGTGCCTTGATTTTATCCTCCTCTAATTTTGCCAAGCCAATGATCTCTAACATGTTTGTAGGATTATACATTTGCACCTCTATTCAAATTTCTTCTTTCAATCCGCTGACAAAACATTCTTGAAAGAAGGCAGCATCTAATCCAGATGTTCGATTAGCTAGCCTTTCAAATTTTGCTTGGTATTCGCTTATCGAAGTGGTTTGGCATAATTTAGTGAGGACCCCTATAAAGCTTTGAAACTTGCTAGGACCGAATCGCACTAATAGATTCTGTGTAAAGGTTGACCACGTCGGAGTGTTGTTAGTTTTCTCGAACCATTGGTACCATTGGATGGCGTTGTTTTCCAAGTGGAAGGAGGCGATATGCACTTTTTGCATTTTTGGAATTTGATTTAGTGAGAAATATTGATCTGCTCGGTAGATCCATTTTGTAGGGTCTCCTCCTTCAAATTTTGGGAAGTCTAATTTGGTCGTCTGTGGTAGAATGGAAGTTTGTGGACCTCCTAACATTGCTCGGTTTGATGACCCATGGTTGGGTGAATTTGCATGTGTTGTTGCCTGATTTTGATCGATGGCATCAAGTTTAACATCGATTGCAAATATTTTCTCGAAGAGTTCTCTTGTGGTACGGATATTCTCCTCTCTTTCTCGTTGAACTTCTTCGACGAGCCTTTCGTGTTTCTCATGAATGGAATCTAGTGATCGTCGTCCTTCAGCCATTGCGGTTGGTGTAGGTAACGATCAATATGACTTGGTACAGGTGAGCAAAAAATAATAAAAATAATAATTTTAATTTTTTTCCTTTGCATTTCGGACATCAAAAACCTTGATGCTGCGTTGAAGATTTTAGCTTTTTCAAAACAACCACCGGTCACCACGCGAAAGGTCGAGCAATTTGGGTGTAAGACAACTTAATTCGTACCTTAGGAGAAGGTTTAAATTTCTACGAGGATTTTGACACGGATCCGTGAAGCGTGAATGCTGTTTGCATCCTCGCGAATGTGGACTGGCTAAAATGTGCGATGGGAAAAATTTTTAATGGTGAATTTGGTCCTTGATATAGCTCTAATCCAGATGGTATGAAACTAAATGGTGCAGGAAACATGATCATTTTTTATATTGAATCACTTTTTGATTGTAAGGTAGAAAACCCACAATAGACTTAATTTATATATTTGTTCGATGATGCCTTATTATCATATGTGGATTGCATTTAAATACCTAGTCTAATAGTTGTAAGAGTGAAGGGTTGTGACCCTAGAATATAATGAATAAATAATATAAGTAATTAGGATATGTTAGGAGGGTCCTAACATATATCTGTGCATGGGTTTAAATTTTCAGTTTATTCAAAGTCATTATTGTTGTTGTATAGAAAAGTGTTTTATCTTTTTTATTATGCTATATTGTTTTCATATTCAATGTTAGTTTACAATGGAGATATTTATGAAAGGGTTAAATTTCAATTTCCATATATTATGCTATGTTGTTTTTATATTTCAATTTTCAAATGAGTTTATGAATGATATATCTATGCATGTGTTTAAATTTCAGTTTATTCATATTCATTCTTGTTGTTGTATAGAAAAGTGTTTTATCTTTTTTATTATGCTATATTGTTTTCATATTCAATTTTAGTTTACGATGGAGATATTTATGAAAGGGTTAAATTTCAATTTCCATATATTATGCTATGTTGTTTTTATATTTCAATTTTCAAATGAGTTTACGAATGATATATCTATGCATGTGTTTAAATTTCAGTTTATTCATATTCATTCTTGTTGTAGTATAAAAGTGAGTATTTTCTTTTCTATTAAGCTATATTTTTTTTATATTTCAAGTGAGTTTACGAAGGATATATCTATGCATGAGTTTCAATTTTCAGTGCATTCATAGTCATTCTAGTTGTATAAAAATGTGTATGGTCTTTTGTATTATGTTATATTGTTTTTATATTTCAAAGTGAGTTTACAAAGTATATATCTATGCATGGGTTTCAATTTTTAGTGCATTCATAGTTAGTCATTATAGTTGTATAAAAATGAATATGGTAATTTGTATTATTCTATATTGTTTTTATATTTCAAAGTGATTTTACGATGGATATATCTATGAATGGGTTTAAATTTTTATTTTCCATATCTAGAGTAATATACTACATGCATTTTTCATACATATGTAGAGAAATTTTTACTAGTTATGTATGCAATATGCATACAAGGTTTACTCAATGATAAAGCATAAATCATAAAAAATCACTATATTTTATCATATCATACAACTAATGATACTAATGATACATACATACATTTAAATTCAAAGGAAAAAAAATTATGTTTTATCAACATATACAATTAGTTCAATAACATAGCATCATTACGTATACATGGTTTTCAAATTTTCAACTTACTCAAAGCAATAGCATAAATCATAAATTTTGAAAACATAGACAGTCCATATCATTAAAAAACAAACATTCATAATCATTGAAAATTGAATGATTATATGATTTTTTCAAATCACTGAAATTTTACAACAAATCAAATACAAAAAATCTTTGATAATATGAAATTTTTCAAATCATTGACATTTATAAATGATATCAAATACGAAAAATCACTCATAATATGAATTTATTCAAATCACTAGAATTTTACAAAATGATTTCAAATCCAAAAAATCTTAGATTATATAAATTTGTCATATAATCATTGCAATTTTTACATTTATGTAAGGTAATACAAAGCTTTATCAACTTCTCCAAAAGAACTGGGAATCTATGAATTCTACGTTTCCATAATCTCATCATCACTCCAAGCTGAATCATTTTCGTCATTATCAACAGTATTAGAAAGACATCTTCTTTCTTCTAGGGACTTCCAATATGCCAATGCTCTATCATAGGGAAACTTACCCACCTCGTACGATGACATATACAATCTCAAACAATTATCCAAAATTTTGTCCAACCTGTTATGAAATTTTGATTTAACAAAAGATAATGCACTGAAAACCCTTTTGTCTACAACAGATCCCAAAATCATTGTCTGACATAATTCATATAAAATAAACTAATCACTCAGTTTCTTGTAAGACACTACTTCGATACAATTTTTCCTAGAAACACGTGATTGAACCAATCTCATGTGGATTTTTAAAATGTGCAATTTGATTATCCATTGTAATTCCAAAATTGGTTGATTGTTGTCTCAAAAGATCTTTTTTTAGAATACCATTGATTTCAATGCCATTTATTTCCACACTTTTAGAGAAATGTGTCATAAGATTGTCCATATATTTTACAAACAACTCACTTCTACTACTATGGTCACCATAAGGATTCCAAAAATTAGGATTAACAACAGCCATGACCTCAAGTGTCTCATCTCTCTTAAAACAATCTCTTATTTCACTTGTTAATGTATTTACAATTCTTTTAAATTTATTCTTAGTTCTATCCAAAACCTCATCGAATCTAGAATGTGTAATGGGCACTTGTTCAACATCATTTTTTAGTGTATCTAATTGCTTTTCAAAATTATATACATGAATAAATTTTCCATGGATAGCTATACAAAGATTATTGTTGATGCTGAACTTTAAAAAGATGTTTAGTTCATTGACATTAACTAACGTATTCCAACTATCAAACTTGGGATCCTCAAAATATTTTTTGGATAAATAAATCATGTCAATAATCATACATATTTGTTTTCTCATCCACATTAAATCGACAATATAGATTGTCGTTTCCTATGCAATTTTAATCATAGAATTCATTTCTTGTAACATTGGTAGAATACCACATAATGTGAGAAGATTTTCTAAGTCAGTCATACAAAAGAGCAATTTTTATGTCCTGTCAACATCCCTACGATGTGCATACATAAACCCAACCAAGGATTGATATTATGAAAATACCCTTTTTGCAGGAAGAAACTATGATATCCACCTAGTTTCCACATCTTATAACATTTTTCTGCCTTCAGTTACACCTAGAGAAAATTGTTGAAACTCTACAAACCTTTTTGGACTACATGAAAAGTATGAGTGTATTTCGCGGACGAGGTCTTCCACTCTAGCTACATTATCAAAATTTCTCACAATTTTGTATGCAAGATTCATTCGATGAGCCATGCAATGAATATGAATCACATATGAGGTAATGGAAGTCTAAAGCCTAACACAAATACCATTCCTTTGTCCTTGCATTGTAGCCGCACCATTAGCTCCAACACAAATTAACTTTGTGGCAATTTCCTTTTCATCCATTTTGGCAATATCCTTTAAACTGGTTACAACAACATTATAAATGTTTTTCAAATTACAATTTTCAATCATCTTATGTAGTGCTAGTAAATGAGGTTGTCTCAAATGATTTTTAAATGTGTAAACATGTATGCAAATCCAATATGTGTTGTCAATAGTTGTTATCTCATCAATGGAAAGTGAAATAAATTTGGTTTGTTTCACATTCTCTCTTAGGTCTTCCTTCTCAACTAGTGATAGAAATTTTGCCATTTCCCAACCACTTCGATCTGACCAATGTAAACTGGTAAGGTTTTGTACATCAGCTAGTTGAAGTATTTTCTTAAAATCAGCAAAATCAGACATTGGTTGACTTTTTTTAGAATACTGAATACAATAGCAAACTGCAATTTCTTTGAGGCTAATACAGTCTTATTATTTTTTTGAAATTGTGCCTCGATTGTTCCACCCTTCTCAATGAGAGTTTGTTTTTGTTTCATTGCTTTTTCATATTCAAGTGCATATCTCACAAGCACACATTTTGTTGCATCCTTCTACCTATGAAATTTGTTAATTGTTCCATCACTTCACATTTCTTTGATGTAAACTTTTCCACAATGCTTTTCTATTGTGTCTTTCTTATTTTGCAATAAATGATCCTTTCCTAGCTTCCATATACAAATAATGCATTTACACACATTCAGTTTCTCATCTCACTCAATAAAAGGGTATAACCTTACCCATTCATTTTTAAAATCCCTTCCAATAGTCCATTCACTTATCTTTTGATGTTTAGATTTTTGACTACAAGATTCCCTAGAGGTCTGAATTTTAATTGTACTATCATTTTCTTTTTCGGTTGATGTGTCTAAATTTAAAATCTCCTGAAGTGTTTGTTGAATGTCATTATTAGGAAAATTATCATGTGGTCCCATCTCATCTGCTGGAATATCTTTGAGTGAACGCACATCAGGGTCAATAATGTTTATTGCATTCAATGTTTGGTGTTCTCTATCATTTTTTGAATTAAAAAAGGCACTATTTTAAAGAATTAATAGAATACAGTTTTACAAAGCATTTAAAAAGAGGTAGATAAGCAAAAAACCATTTATCTATTAATAGAGAAAGGTTTTATATTTAAGAACAAAAATATTAAAAATTTGATGGTAAAAGGTGTTTGTACCTATAAGTTGTGTAGAATATGTAAAGATTGATGCCTCATTGCATTTTGATATTTGTGTAAAATATTTCATAATTGTCTTTTTATAAGAAGATTGGCCTCCCTTATTTCCATCTTCAGTAGGTGATATTGTATCTGTAAAGAAAAACCTTAAGATATTAGGAAATGTATATGAAATTGAAGGAAAATAGCAGACATCCCTCAAGACAAACCTATGCTACCCTGTAGAATGACATTTGAAAGACAAGAAGTAGTCTGACAAGAAAATGCTCCTAACACACAACATGACATGGATACTTATCGACCACATTTGCATATAGTGCTTATACACTACCTATAAAACATACTCTAAGAGAGAAGAAGCAGTTGTTGACAAGAGAAATGCTCCTAACACACATCTAGATGACATTGATAGTTGTCTACCATATTTGTGTATAGTTGACCTACAGTGCCTACAAAACTGAAGAAAAATAGATTTGGACAAAAGAACAATGGAAGAATACCCTACTTATTTTCTAGTTGTGAATCCTCTGCAACTAATCAACTTTTATCGATAGTCTCTTCTTAGAAATCGATCGGCTTAGGTCTATTACTACGTCTTTGCAACCTTGTGCTGATAGAAAATGCTCTACAATCGATCGAATTATGTCGACAGACACTACTCTACAACCGATCGGCTTGAATTGATTGACAGACCCTGCAAATGATAGGATTATGCCTATCGACACCTATACAATCGATAGATAAATGTCGATAAGTACGACCCTACAACCGATAGACTAATGATGATTTACACCTCTACAACCGATTGACAAATATCGAACGACAACCCCTACAACCGATAGGAAAGTGTCTATTGATAGTCCCTACAACTGATAGATGAATGTTGATCGTCACCTCTGCAACTGATAGACTGATGTCGATTGATACGACCCTACAACTAACTGACTAATATCGATCGACACCTCTATAATCGATAGACAAATATCGATCGATAGTCCCTACACCTGATAGACTAATGGTGATTGAAACCCTTGCAATCGACTGACTAATGTTGATCGACACGATCCTCCAACCAACTAACTAATGGCGATTGACACCTCTGCAATTGATAGACAATTACTGATCGATAATTCTTACAACCGATAGACTAATGGCGATCAACACCCCTGCAAACGATCGACTAATATCGATTGATATGGTCTTGCAATCGATTGACTAATACTGATTGGTACCTCTACAATTGATAGATAATTATCGATCGACAGTCCCTGCAACCAATAACCTGATGCCGATCGACACCTCTGTAATCGATTGACTAATACCGATTGACATGGTGTTGTAATTGATTGACAAATATCGATCGACACCTATGCAACCAATAGACAAATGTTGATAAAAAACCCTTGCAATCGATAGGCTAATGCCAATCGACACCTCTACAACCGACCGACACCTCTACAACCGATAGATGAATGTCGATTGACACTTTGCAATCGATCGCCTTATGCAACCTTGTCAAGTTTTTCGGTGTTTCAGAGCTATTTTTGAGTTACAATATTTTTGATGTATATTTATCGGTACCCAATACAGTATGTATATGGGTAGTATATGAGGCGATTTGGGCGGGAAATATAAAATCATTTATAATTTGAAGGCGATTTGGGTGGGAAATAAAAAATTATTTATAATTTAAAGGCAAATTTGGCGGGAATATCAAAATCATTTGTAATTTGAGGTCGATGAATTAAAATAAAAATATTTTAATTATTTTCAATGGCAGGCGAATTTACCCCAAAAAAATTTTCCCCGTAATTTTTGGGCGAATGGGCCCCAATGAAAGGATCCAAAATTAGCCAATTTAAAATCTAGAAAATCCTAAATACAACGAATTTACTATATTTCACACTTATTCATAACCCTACAAGGACATACTCGTAGCAACAACTTGGTGATCCTAGACACCAAGATCTACATCCTCTACAAAAGCGATAAAAGAGCTACTATAAAAAAGGTATGCAACTCTTTGGTGCAAGTAGATTCATTAATTCATTTACCTATCAAATTTGTTAGAAGCACCTAAATTTGGATTAAAGTTGCAAATAGAAAATTGGATTACAGTCTTCAAAAGTGCAAAAATAAAAAGTTTTATTATATATATTTATTATTGTTAAATTTAAATTTATTTATTTAACACTATACACTCTTATTTCATTTCATAAACTCAAAATAGGCATTATTAATTTCCAATCACCAAAGTGGCTCCCATGCCATTGGCACTTTCATTGCCAACAAAGCATATATAAATGCATCTTTTTCCAGTAAGAAATAAGCAAAAATTCGAAACAAGGTACACACAATAATGCAAGTCATTCATTATGCCCTATATGATATGCTTTTACGTGAGCTTCCATGTACTCATGAGCCGATCATCATTTCCCACTTACATATTTTTGTCGATCTTCTTCTATTTATCAAAGGAATGTACCTGGTCATGCATGCACAATAGCCATAAACTATACTACATTCTATAAATAGAATGTAAGTATAATCCATCAATTCATTTGCTATCAATGGTCATGTGAGGAGGGTTTTTACACTTTTATATAATAGGAAAACTGAGGATAACTTTTCTCTAGTATATTTTCATTTTTCAAACTTCTTATATTTGAGATGCTTGACCAATATTTTTTCTAAGTCACCCATATCCATCCCCATGGTTGTAAGATATAATATTAAGTTACCTTTCGTTGTGACCATTATTGCATGTTACACTTTTTTAGCCAAAGCTTAAGATCATTCTTTTCCTATGTACTTTTATATTCAATAGCATTGAATTCACTTTTGAATTTATGTAATTGGTAATAATATTTCTAATTCTATATTACCTAGTAGAAATCTTCATCTCACTAATTTTTACTAGTTTGATAAATTACCTACCAACTCCTAAATTAATATCAATCTCAATATAGTCAATTTTCATTATGTCCTCTTGAGGTCCATTTTATTGTAGCCTCACTAGTCATGCTCTGGCTTGTAATTTGGATATCTTCTTATTGAGAATCTTCCTAGGAAGACTCAATAATTCTATGGGAATCGAAGGTTCTTACAAATTTATTTTCTAATGCTTAAAATGCTCAACCTATAGCTTGAGGCAAATAATATCTTCCTCCAACTTCTAGATGGTTTCTTTTATTATCAATGCACTGACATTAATCATTATCATCATGACCTATGCGTCCATGAGAGGAAGTTAAGTGGCCATAAACTTGTAGTCTTTTTGGATAGGGTTCTTCATAATAGGTACCCTAACCATAGGTGAGGAAGTCTTGATTATCATATTTTTGACAGTGTCAACCTACTACTATGTCCTTGCCTCTCCATTTATTTTATTTTCCATTGGGTTATAAATTTTTTTTTTAAAGTGAAAAACCCCTTGCGGGGCCGCCTTGGTCTGAGAGACCACGAACAAGGGGTTCTACACCGTCAAAGTCACCCAGGAGTCACACCCAACCCTGCCCACACCAACATTATCAATTGGATTTTGGGTACCCAATTCAGATTTTTGGTAGGGTGGAGATTCGAACCTGGGACCTTTCTTGGAGGATTGCCCTCTCCTCTCCAACTCACCTACAACACCTAGGTAAGAAAAAAATTGACTTATATATCACCTATTGAATTAATTTCTTCTATCACTTTATGTTTAGGAACTCGTCAAAGAAATCATCTAAATTTATGGATGCACTAATAACTTCCTTACCATCACTTAGAAAAACTTGTAGAGGGGATTCTACCTAAACCTTATCGTTTGGTGGCTCTATTATTTTTGTATCATAATATTTATATGCAATATGATATCTTTTGGAAGAATATAAGGATAATGTCACCATATTTTCTTCATCCGTTTTATTTCTAATTTTTGATTGGCAATTTGGGCAAGTGTGTTCTTTCCCTTTATTTCTTTATCATCTGCATTATCATTATCATCATCTCAATGAGGTCTAACTTCTTCTATTAGATACTATATTGTTTATTTTTTGTTGTCTATTACAGTTAAAGACCTATCATTTATGATGGGATTCTTGTGCTTGTTTCTCTTGTAACCCTTAGTAGATCTCCAATGTCCATGGGTTTATCACTTCATGGGAAATTTCTTGGTGTGGTGAACTATTTCATTCACTTGGGGATGATTGGCTTGTGATATAAGACCTAAAAATGCTGTATTCAAGGGCTTAACTCCAACTAATTACTCCATTGTTTGTCTCAAAGGAACCTCATTGTAGGACACTTTGATGTTGGTGTCATTGGAAGAAATGGATTGTTCCTATAGAACTTGAGTACCCTTGAAAGGTTATAATTTTAATGTAGATCCTTCTATGATTGTTTTCTTCCTAGTTATGGATTCTTTCTAATTTTCCTATGCCCATTATAGAAATTACCATTAACTAAAATTTCTCATTCCAATATTGGTCGTATAGTTATAGTTGTGCCAACAATATTCCTTTAGATTAACAACATGCTTAAACATTAAATTAAAATGATAGGTATATCTGGCCTTGAGTACCCCCTTCAATCATATCTCTTTAAGGAGCATATTCTAATTGACATATTCCTATTTTAGCCATGAGATAATTAGCATCTAGTGTGACTTATAATAGTAATGCCTAATGATAATTTTTTTTATAGGCTTATATAAGTGCAACCCTTAACATCTATCATTTAGAGGCTTCAAATACCTTAAGTATTCTATTATAATAAAATTGTCCATCATGTTATGTGGAAGGATGTACAATTCCAGAGTCTTGTTGGCATCTCTAATGTATTCTTGAAAGTCTTCTTGATGAACTAGTCTACCATTGGATAAATGGCCTTTATAATCTCTTCAAAAATTGTTATGTTTATGTTTCTTATTAGCATTTTCATCATGGCTAATCAATAACTATTGTTGTTCAAATACTAGGTCTAATTCCACCTCTTGGCATAAGAAGCTAGGAAACATTCAGGTATAGCGATTGTTTACACTAGCTTACTTTGATCCTCTATATTTTTAGTTTAGGGTCTTGTCCTAAGAAGAATGAAAGAAACAAGCTCATATATAACTCCTCCAGCTTGGACACCTACTCATATAGTTGATCCATGATCGGATGTGAACAATTGTTTTTGGACTTCTTCACAAAGATGAGTTTCAAGAATGCATACATCCAACACAAGAATCTCAAACATCTAGGCTCCCTATCCAATACTTACATCATACAAGTTTGATCAATTCATTTTAAATACCATAATGCCTTACATAAAGATAAATTAAAATAATTTAATAGTTCATCCATTTTTTAAATTTAGATGTTGATTATAAATTCCACATCTAAAATTTAATTTTCTTTCATTATGACACTAACTCCTCTTCTAGAGCTAACTTCTATTCTAATTCCAATATCAATTTTCAATTTTAGTGTCACATCCATTGCTAGTGCTAGTACTAATGGACCAGGTATCACCTCTAAATGTGGTGCTAACCTTAACTACCTTAGCCCCAACTTGTAGACTTGATGCTAACATTAGTAGCCTCAATACCAACATGTAAATTTGGCATCAACGTCAAAAGGCTTGATGGAAACTTGTAAACTAGGTCCAACCTTATTTGCCTTTAGGAATTTATCAAAACTATTAGTATCATTATATCTAATGTACTTTCCTATTAAATAGCACATGCTGAGTCATCAATCCCAAATCATGCATCTAAAATAGGTCATAAATATTATTTATTAATTATTAAAAAATTGGGTTGTAACACATATTTCTTAATAGGCCATGTGGGCTTCTATTGGGGGTCATTCCTATCAATTTCCAAAAATATTAGGTTGTCCATCCAATTAAACAATATACAACTTGCTTGTTTATCAAAGATATACTTAATTTTCTTTCCTATCCAACATGTTCTTCATCTTCCTCAAACTACTATGTTTCCACAATAAACTCCTTCACATAATTTTCATTAAGATATAAAATATCACTTGGCTAGCTGCCTTCTAAAATTTGAATTTCACAAAAATAAAGATCAACACCATGATAGGCTAAATTATTAGTTACATAATTTTCTCCTCTATAGATATGCTCATATTTCTAAGAAATTTCCTCCAACAATAGTTGATCAAAATTAACAATAATGTTATTTTTATCCAATCTCCACATTATTTTTTGTAAATAGCATTAATGATAATTTGTGAATCCCCCTTAATTGAAATATATGTAAATCATTATTCAATTACAATTTTAATCCCTACAAGAAGTGCTCTAGTATTTGCATAGATGCTAGTTGAAGTTCCATATTATTTTGAGTAAGTGAGGATAATTATTATTTCAAAAAACACTGCCTCCATCAACTTTTCTCAAGTTCTTTTGGAAGCACCATCAAAATTAATTTTGATATAAACCTAAATTTTGGGTACTTTTATTTTAAAATAGGCCAAAGAAAATATTTTGTGTTAATACCATTGTTGTAGATTACCCTTCCATGTATATTTAGATACTATAACCAAGTAGGTACCACTCCTTTTTTATACATGATACTTTCTGTAATAAAAAATATATCTATAAACATTATACAAGAGAGAATATAATATGATTCCAAACTTGGGCATGCTTTTGAGATCTATTTTTAAACATTCTATTATTCATTTCAAATTATAAACCCAAGAAATAATGGTAGGTCCAATACCCCACAAAATATATAATGCTTTAGCTTTGAAATAATTAATTTAATATCTCATCAACTTTTTCAATGTTGATGGATGTACTTAATACATTCTCATATTTTTGAAAAAGCAATTTCAAATGGTGTGAGCAAATGGATAATGAAGAATTAAATGGTTTGATGTTTCTAAATCCTTATCACACAAGGCACATATGAAAGGTCCATGATATCCTCTTCATTGTAGACTCTCTCCTATACATTTTTTTACTTTGAACTACTAATAGAAGAAATGTTAAGGCTTTAGGCCCTTTAGTCACCAAATATTGTTCCAATGGAAATAATGGGGAGTAGGAGATTTAGATTTCGCTAACTCCTCATATCCCAAATTGACTAAGTATCCAAAATATTTTGGTAGATTCTAAACCAACTCATATTTTTATGTAAAAATAAGCAAATAAAACTCTTGAATCATATTTTGAAACTCATTTGGTATTTTTTTGAGTTCCTCTCCTTTAACTAGGCTACTAATATAAATCTATATATTGGAATTGTTGCTCATATTAATTATGTTTGACCCTCAAAAATTGACAAGCTAGACCTACCTAAGCCAATGGTTGCCATTTTAAATTAGAGATAAGAGGATAAGGATTCAACCAAACATCAAACAAAAAAATTATATAATCCCCATCACTGACTTACCATATTATACATTTCTTGGTCAATTTTTAGCTATATAATA
Organism: Wollemia nobilis; assembly: GCA_028583015.1. Lineage (NCBI taxonomy): Eukaryota > Viridiplantae > Streptophyta > Pinopsida > Araucariales > Araucariaceae > Wollemia > Wollemia nobilis. Next base: position 17,486,787 of record JAQPPZ010015100.1, read on the forward strand.
TGAAGTTCCATGTCGGTGATCTTTTATATAGGGTGAATTTTCTAAATAATTTTATTGCATTAAGAGAAATTTTATATTTTTGAAATAACATTTTTTCCCAAATCATTCCTTGATATTTGAATAATCTTCATCAAAGTTTTACCCCTAAGACAAAACTCATAATTCAATAATTTTGGAAGCCTATCCCTCCAATAGTCTTGCCTCTGAAAGCCCATCCCTCCAATAGTCTTGCCTTTGCAAACCATATCCCACTTACAAAGAGAAAACCTAAAATTATCCTCACATCATTTCTAAAGAAAATATCTTTAAATATTATCAAATTCAAATGTTAGATGTGTTAGGAATCTTGAAAGTGACATCATGTAAATAGGGATGTATTGCAATTTAGTCTTTAGCCTTCTAGCTATGGCTAAGAACTTATATTTCCAACATGACAAAGAAGATTTCATTCTATACAAACATGAGTTCTAAAGCTCCTTTTTATTTCCTTCATGACATAAAGAAATACCCAAGAAGGTTGAAGGTGTTTTTCCAAATTTAAACCCTAAAATATCGATAATAATCTATTTAAATAGTGCTAGAGCAGAAAAATTACATTTTGTAGTACTAACCAACTTTTTAATAGCCATTTTATAGCATGAAAATAATGATTTAAACCCTATGGTCTCATTGGATGAGAAACGACCCTAGAGATTTTTTTTAGCAAAAAAAGACTAAAATTTATTAAACAAAAACCAGATTACATAGTCACAAGGCCTTCCATACATGGGCCATAGCTTGGAAGTGCCTCTAGATATACATGCCTATAATCCTATGGAGGCTAAATTCCCAATTAGAGAATAAACAAAATTTGCATAAAAGAGCATTGCTACACCTAAGCACTAAATGACATATTAGAGGAGGACTCCTTAGAACTGCAATAAGATAAACCATCGATGTATTTTCCTTGTATACAACATATCCTCTCGAAACCGCATTTGAGAGGTCTTCATTTCCAATGGCAATTACAAATTCTTGTAGCTCCACCATCTCATCCTACCAATATCCATTGTTAATTATCTATCCTATCCCCACCTTCCCACGTACATAGAGATTCAAACAATTCCTAATCATGAAACACTGAGGCCTTCATTCTTCATGTGCACAATTACTCCCTCCTCCCAGGAGTTGCCATGTTGGTACTACTTCCTTCCCCATCATTGGGGTAATCCTATCAAAGCAAAACCTGTAAGTCCATATAATATTCCCCCAAGTTTTTCCCCCCACCATAATCCCACCAATGATGACCTCTCTCTATTCCCCAATTAGCCAACTTATCTACAACTCTATTCTTTTCCCTCACCACATGGAGAAATTTTATTTGTGCTCTATTTTTTAAACCCATAATATTGTCCAAGATCCATTGGACCCTCCATTCCATTTCTCCCCCTCATCCTGCTTGTTCAACCTATTGATTAGGACTTGAGAGTTAGACTCCACCTCAATTCTTGAGTATCCTTGCTTAAGAGCCATGGCTAAGCCTTCACAAATGGCCATGGCCTCGACCACCATGTTGTTGTTCCTCCCAATGCCTTGATGGAAGCCAAAAACCATCTTCCCTTCATGCGTATGACCCACCCCTCCAATACTTACCTCCCCCAGATTTCCATGAGCAACACCATCAGTGTTAACCTTAACCCAATCCATTGATGGTGGCTTCCACTTCCCTCCCTTATCCAACTTTTTAGAAGGAGGAACCTTCCTTACTCTCGAGCTCCAATTCCATAAATATTGGGACTGAACCCACCTAGGGATCACAATCCCAAGAAGATTCAATAACTCCTCATATTTGGGCACAAGCTGGGAACCTTTGATTCCTCTTACAACCTCTCTAATATTGAGAAAAATTTTCAAGAGAGTTGACTCCCTAGATGAGCACTCATCACAAAAAATATACCTATTATGCTCCAACCACACCTACCACAAAGTGAAGGCCTTGAAATAATGGACTAGAAGGGAAGACTATCCACCTACCCCCTAGAGCCCCACAGATCAAAGAACTGCTCCAATGAGACATCACCAAGTCGGGGTAAATTAAACATCCTTTCACCTTGCTCCTAGATCCAACCAACAAAGGGACATCAAACTAGAAGGTGGTCCATAGATTCTCCCACTCCATAATAGAGCACACACCATTCTGGGCCCACCAAGCCCCTCTTACGAAGATTATCCTAAGTCAAAATCCTATTTTGAATGGCTAACCAAATAAAAATGTTGACTTTTGACCAGATACTTGAATTCCACACCTTCTTCCAAATCACCCCCTCCCTACCCAATCCCTCTGTGAGCCAGTCATATCCCTTCTTGATGGAATACTATCCATTTCCTTTGTCTCCCCATCCCAAAGAGTCCTCCTCTTCTAACCATGAGCACTGCCTTTGATCCAAAATAGCCCTCAGACTATCCCTATCTTCTTTAGCTATCTATCTCCAAACCAAGAGGTCTTTCCACCTCCTCAAACCCACTCCCCCTTCATCTTCCTCCCAGAAGTCCTTAACATAGACCCAATTTGCATTCTTAAAAATATCTGCAGCATTACTTAGGTTCGAGAACTATGTAGTAATTGGTTGGTATTGATCCCATGCATCATCCCAAAATTTTGTCTTTCTCCCATTTATGACTTTCCAAAATAGCCCTGTAGTAATAACAAAACTAACCTTTTTAATTGTAGTCCAAATAATGGACCCCCCTGTTAAAGGGGAGGCCATAAACTGGTTCCACCCCATCCCCATACTTCGTAGATAAAACCTTTGACTTAAGGTTGGACTGGTCCAACATCCAATTCCACAACAATTTAGCCGATAAAGCCAAGTTTTGATCAACCAATCTATGGATACCCAACCCCCCTTTATTTAGTGGGAGGCAGACCAAATCCCACTTTACCAAACTCCATTTCTTTTTCAATTTTGAGCCTCCCCAAATAAAGTCCCTCAAAAGTCTATCAATCTCCTTAACATAGTGCCTGGGACCAATCATAGTCATAAATTGAAAGATCGAAATAGCCTGCAACACTGATTTTATCAGAGTCAATCTTCCCCCAATGAGAGCCATCGATGGGTCCAATTATTTAACTTACATCAAATTTTATCTATAAGAGTCCTCCAAGATTCCTTTCCAAGATGTCTTCCTACCACTGGAAGCCCGAGGTATTTAAAGGGGACCGAGCCTTTCTTGAAATTTAAAATATTAAGGATACAGGTTTGCACCCTATTATCAACATTGAAAAAGAAAACCTTAGACTTATCTTCATTGATAACTTGACCCAAAGCTCTCTCGTATAGATCCAAACATCTTCTGAACCCCTTGGCCTCCTTGATCTTTGCTATCCCCATACAAGTAGAATCATCCACAAACTACAGATGTGTCAGAGGCACGACCCCCCTAGACACTGCAAAACCTTTTATTTCTTAGGATTCCCTAGCTTTGTGGATAGTCCTACCCAAGGCTTCTACCTGAATAATAAACAAGTAAGGAGACAAAGGGTCTCCCTGTCTTAGGCCTCTACTTGCCCCAAATTGCTCTAACAGGACACCATTTATCAAGATTGAGTAAGTAGGATTGGAAAAGCAAGTTACCACCCAATCGATCCACCTATCCTCGAACCCAAAATTTTGTAGAACTTTAGTCAAAAAACTCCAATCAACTCGGTCATAGGCTTTGGATATATCTAGTTTAATAAACATATTACCTTCTTTACTGAGTCTCATGGAGTGAGTAACTTCCTATGCCAATATAATCTAGTCCATGATTTGTCTCCCTTGCACAAATCCACCATGTTCCTCAGATATAATGGCTGGTAAAACCACCTTCAAACGCTTTGCCAACACCTTAGAAATAATATTATATATACAATTATAGAGGGAAATGGGTCGAAACTCATCCAACAAGGAAGCCCCATCCTTTTTTGGAATAAGAGCAATAAAAGTATAGTTCATAGCTCTTAAGACAGATTTAGACCTTTTGGCCTCTTCAACTACTTGTAGGATTTCCTCCCCCAACTCCTCCCACATAAATTGAAATAATTCAATTGGAAACCCATATGGTCCTAGAGTTTTACCTTTTTCATCTCAAAGACTACCCTTTGCACTTCCTCCAAAGACACCTCTCTAGCTAGGAATAAATTTTGCTTGATCGAGATACAAGGAGGAATCGACTCCAATATCTCTTGTTGTGCCTCATCATCCAAAGGAACCTTCAAAAAAATATCAGAGAAGTACCTCCTTGCTTCCCCCTACATCTCACTCCATGTCCTTATGACCTACCCCCTTTCACAGGTTAGAGACTTGATAAAATTAAACTCCCTTCTAGCCATGGTTGATCGATGGAAATTTTTTGTATTTCTATCCCCCTCCCTCAACTAGGTGATTCTAGACTTTTGTTTCTAGAACACCTCCTCCTTTCACTCCCATTCCTCCACCTTCATCAATGCCTCTATCTCCTGGGTTAAGAGCTCTTGAGATAGACCTTCCAAATGAATCCTCTCAGTCACCTACTTAAGAGCTCACATTACCTCTTGGGACTCTCACTCAATATTCCCAAAAACTAGATGGTTCCATTCTTTTAGCCTCTCTTTCACATACTATAGTATTTTAAAAAATATAAATATTGTAGTTCCAAATCTTGAGCATCCCTCCATCCACCATCTAAGGATCAAATCCTTGAAACCCTCATGGTCGAGCCAAGCAAGTTGAAATCAAAAAGGGTTGTTCCCTGGTTTAATCCAACTCAAGACATCAAGAGAGATTGGCCAATGATCAGATCCCACAAAAGAGAGAATATCTAAGTGCAACACTATTCCTCTTGCTGCCCAGGAGTCATCAACTAAAAATAATCCAATATTTCTTGGATATGGTCCAAGTTTAGTCTCCTATTACTCTAGGTGAACAAGCAACCTTTCGAAACCACATTTAAAGCCCAAACCTATCTTTTGGAAAAAAAAAAAACCCCCCCCTCAAACCAGCCCCCCTTTTTTTTCCCCAAAAAAAAAAAAAAAAAAAAAACCCCCTTTGAAACATCTCCTTCCCTCTTTCTAAAATTACCTCCATTGCCCTCCACTGCTCCACCTTTTCTTTTATAGTAGCTAAAGCATAAAAGTTAACTATTTGAAAGGGAGCCGCATTTGAAAGTAGATACCCTCTTATCTCCAAAATTCTTGTAGCTTCCACTACATCCACAACCTCTATCTTCCTAGGATCCCACATACAAAGCAATCCTTCAAAACTACCCTTGGTAGCAATCGCTAAACTCAAAGCTTCCTTCCAAATTCTCTTGCAAACTACTAAGCTTCCTTCTAAACTCAATTTGGATTCCTGAATCAACATCAAATAAGGATGATACTATCTAATCAAATGCTTCACAACATTCTACTTGGGTTTCACCCCCAAGCCCCTCACATTCCATGAAATAATATTCATTTGGAGAAAGAGTTGAAATGTGAATCAATAGTTTGCATAATCCTCGCTTCCACCAAATGCTCCCCTTCCTTATCTCACTTGTCATTTTTTATTTTCTTCTAGCTGCATGTTGTTTCCCTCCTCGATGCTTCCTTGGGATACTTGATGTAATCCCTAAGGGATTACTTCTTGTTCCTCTCCTCCCATCCCCCTCAACCTTGATAGCTCTTTCCTCCCTCTCTATATCATCCTCAACTGCATCCCTAGCCTTCACTAGAATCGACTCCTCCAAGGGCCCAACCTCCTCCTTATGAGTTCCAAATTTTTTGGATTGCACATCTCTATCGAGGCCTCACCCTCACTACAAGGGAATGACACCAAATCATTTTGAACAACCTACTCATGAGAGGGGTAATCCCCCCATAGCATCCACATCCACCTCACTAGACCCAGATCCCAAGACATCAAACTAATTTTTGAAAGGAACTTCCAAATGCTCCTTACCCTTTTGACCACCAACCTTCGATCTTTTCTTGTTTATAACCACACGAAAACCATCCTCCTCCCCCACTTCCACACCTTTCCCTTGATGGGGCTGCTCCTCTTTCTGCTTCATCTTAGTATTCTTGGGGTAATCCCTTGCTATATGACCATAAATATGATAACATCTACACCTAAAGGGGATCACCTCATAGTCAAGATCCTGAACCCATACCACCTCCCCAATTTGGATGTCAATAGAATTTGGGAGAGGACTGGATATATCCAACTCCACACAAATCCTAGCATAAGTAGTAAACTTCCTCCTCTTTGTAAGATCAGAGACCAAAACAAAGGTCCCTATGGCCTCACCAATATCTCTAAAAATCTCCTCCTTCTAAAGCTCCAAAGGTAAACAATGAAGTCTGGTCCACACTGGGACAACTGAAGGTAGTTCCTCCATTGGATTGAACCCTACGTGCCACAGTTTCATGTATAGCCCCACTTACCCCATGAAATAAGGGCCACCCTCAAAAAATTTATTTCGATCCTCCTCCTTATCAAAAATAACTAAAAAATACCCATTTGCAGAAATAACAATGTCATACTTGCCTTTAATTTTCTAGTATCACGTTGTCCATCCCTCAATCCTTCTTAGGTCTACCCTAATTCCAATGAATCTACAAATGAGGGCCTTGGATTGTAAGAAAATTACCTCATTTACCACCACTTTAGGCTACACCTAAATCCATGGTCACTCCTCCTTGCGATGAAGGTAACTATTCACCTTTCTGACACCACCCACCGATGTTGAACCCATCGCACCAACCCAAGCCTTCTTTAGGGAATCATACGCTTTACCAACTCTATCAAGGCTAAACGTTGAAGAACCCACAATCGCCCCCTTAAAGTTTAAAATCGGGTGGCCCTAGGGGGCCATCCTCTCTCCCTCCATTGATAGTCTTCACAAAAAATTTAAATCTTCATCTCACAATACAAATCCTGCTTAGGTCTCGCTTAGATTAGAACTGTCATCGTCGAACTGATCCAAAAAAAATTGCAGCCACTGCTTGATCCAAAAAATCTGCTTTAACCCTTGTTCCAAAAAATCTATCATCATCGCTTGCTCCAAATAATTTGTCATCGTCACTTGATCCAAAAAAATTGCTTTAACCCTTATTCCAAAAAATATGTTGTTATCGCTTGCTCTAAAGAATCCTCTGCCATTACTACTTGGTCCAAAAAAATAACTACTTTAACTTTTATTCCAAAAAAAATGCAATCATTGCTTACTCCACAAAAATTTCTTTAACCCTTATTTCAAAAAATCGACCATTGTTGCTTGCTCCAAAGAACTGTTGTTGCTTGATCCAAAAAATATGCTTTAATCCTTGTTCCAAAAAACCTACCACCATCGCTTGCTCTAAAGAATTTACCCTCATTTGCACCTCATGCACCGAATCATATTTGATCCTAGAGAAAATTATTAATATTTAATTGGAGATGAGATTAGGAGGGGACCATTTGCTACAACATGAATACCTTTGTTTTTCCTTCAACTTTTACCTTTAAGAAAGCTTTTCCTATTGTCTCCACAAGAATAATGAATAGATAAAAAGATACTGGATTACCTTGGTGGAGTCCATGAGATGATTGAAGTATCCAATAGGGGATCCATTGATGAAAATAGAAAATTTTGGAATGTTATAACATCTAATCCTTTCACACCAACCTTGATCAAAGCCAAACCTTTTGAAAATATCATATAGAAAACTCCAACAAACCCTATTATATGCTTTATTCATATCTAATTTCATAAATATACTTGGTTTTTTCATGGAATGAAGAGAATGCATGGCCTCTTGTGTAATGATTACACCATCAAGAATTTGTTTTGTTTACCATGAATAAAACCTCCATATTCCTTTGGTACAAGCTAGAATATTTTTCAATCTATTTGCTATTATTTTTTAATGATATTAAAAATCATATTACAAAGGCTTATTGGACAAAAATTATCAAATTATTCTATCTCATTTTTTTGGGAACCAATATAATATATGTGGCATTGATCTCATTTACTGTAGACTTGCTTTTCCAAGCCTCTTCAACTGCATTCAACATATCACTCTTTAATAAATCCTAATTTTTTTGATAAAAGTTGTAGGAAATCCATCAGGCCTAAGTGTCTTGTTAGGATTGAAAGAGAAAACTACCTCATGTAGATCCTCCATAGATATCTTCTTCATTAGACTTTCATTTTATCCTCATGTGATAAATGATGGAATATTTTACAAAAGCTTACCTTATGCCTTCTTGTCTTACTCAACATTTGACAAAATATCTTTAAAATAATTAATTGTTTTCTCCTTATTATTTTTTTCCTCCTCAATATTTCTTTTGCTTGTCTTACTCAACATCTGATAAAATATCTTTAAAATAATTAATTGTTTTCTCATTGTTATCTTTTTCCTCCTCAATATTTCTTTAGCTTGAAGTCAAAATATTTTTGATTCAATGAAAAAATTAGATTTGCTATACCTTGAAAAGTTAATATTTCTATTTTCTTCCTTGAACCTCCTTGAGCCAGTCCTTCCTAAAATTTTAAAACCAATAAAATTTTAAAACCAATATGAATACGATTTTCATACATTATGATAATTAAAAAATAATTATTATTTTTCCATAAAAATCTTAATCCATTCTATTGATTTTTAGCATCTCCTAAAATTTTAAACATAAATTTAATTCTCTATTTCTTCAAATATCAACACGCATATAGAGTGGACATTTCGTGGCAACTTCTTGGAAATAATTCTTAACTTGTTCAAGACAATTCTTTTACTTTCTTTGTCTCCTTTCAATGACTACGATGCTTTATTTCTTTTGCTGTTACTTCTCAACATGCATATACCTAAATATCTTCACGATTCAACTAGGGTCCCTAAATGAAAAACCTAATAAGCTATTAAACATTCAAAAAGCTCTCATAATCCCTTTGATAAAATCATCACACTCCTTATGGAACCACTGTAGAAGAAATTTAGCTAGAATTCGCAATTGTTTACATACTATGAACCCATATGATAATATAGAAATAATTATTACAACACAAGGTTGATCATAACTTCAAGTAAAAGTGAACAAATGAACACTATTTAACTTGCTCCATACTTATTAGATAAAATATTAAGATTAATTAATTAATAATATTAAAATTTTGATTTACAATATCCCAAACCCATTATACAATAATATTAGAACCTATTTAAAATATTAAAACCTTGAATTATAAATTATGATACAAAACTCCTTACTCCCCTTACTCTAAGATAAATTTTTTGAAAATATTTAGATTTACTTGTAAGATTAAAATCATTGCTCTTTTAACATATTTTAAAAGCGGATAGGCAGTTGCCCTAGTGGCTAAAGATGGTGGTTGTTTCTTAAGTGGTCTTGTGTTCAAACCCCTAATTTGTAAACGTTCTAAAAAACAACATACCTATGAGCCAGATGTTAAACCTTGCATTATAAAACTTAAAATATATATTATTGTATATGCAATTAAATGAGGTAACAAAATTTTAATATTTTATTATTCTCGTGCTATCTCGTGCTATTTTTAAAATGAGTAAAGTAAAGTATTTGTATTCATATAAATAGTTTCTTAAAATCTTACAATAGCAACTTCACGGTAATATATATATATAGAGTTTAACATTATAAAACTTAAAATATATATTATTGTATATGCAATTAAATGAGGTAACAAATTTTTAATATTTTATTATTCTCGTGCTATCTCGTGCTATTTTTAAAATGAGTAAAGTAAAGTATTTGTATTCATATAAATAGTTTCTTAAAATCTTACAATAGCAACTTTACGGTAATATATATATATATAGTTTAACATATATGCAATTAAATGAGGTAACAAATTTTTAATATTTTATTATTTTCGTGCTATTTTTAAAATGAGTAAAGTATTTGTATTCATATAAATAGCAACTTTAAGGTAATATATATATATATATATATATATATATATATATATTAGTTTTAGTTTGAGTTTGAATTTGAATTTGTATTAATGTGCATGGGTGATCAAAAAAGTCAATAAGATTTTAAAGTAGGATATATACAAAGAGGAGTGTCTAATGCAGCTTCAGTGAAAATAAAGTAAGAAATACACTAGGATGACATATACTAACAAGATCTGTGGATCAAAGATTACTCCCAACATTCAAGGCTGAAGAGAAGTGAGTGATTTAAGAGTTGGATGGCGTCGTAGATGTTCTTTGTTCGAGGCGACGCCGAATTGATCTTGTTGTATCTCTATGATCACCCTGGCGCTTCCTGGTCGTGTCTCATAGATGTTCTTTGTTCGAGGCGACGATGAATTGATCTTGTTGTATCTCTGTGATTACCCTGGCGCTTCCTTCATGGTCGTGACCTTTGGAGGCTGTAAGAATGAAGTGATAAGTCGAGATCCTATTATCTTCTTCTGCAAATTGTTATTAAGTAGTTCTTTTTTAAGATTGAATAATTTTTGGATAAAAATGGCAATGCATCTCTGATCTTCATAATTAATCCAAGATTTTAACGTATGAATGTCTCTGAATAAACAATAACATCTACCTCGTAGTAGACAGGTGATATAAATATAAATATTTTAATAACTTAAAAATTGAAAACTAAATGTTAATAATCTTACGTTAATAATATTTGTACAGGTAACATTCATCGACCTGTAGCGGTCTCCGTGCGTAACATATTTATATAATTAAAAAAAAAAGAAACATCATTAATTTCTTATTGGGCGTTTAGCTTGTTGGGACTCAACAGATCAGAGCAGAGCAGACAACAAATGCCCAAACATAGCAGAGCAGACAAGAAAAGGAATTCTACGACGAGGTTTACAAATCACTTACTTAATGGAAATTAAGTTATTCATATATCGTAATGATTAAACCAAAACCGCTGAACCAACAAGCTTTAACCTTTAAACATACTATCTTATTCAAATGAACCTTATAAATCACTGTTCCACCGAAAACAATACTCAAATATAAAAGGTGTACATCATTACCAGCAAAGCCCCTCATTCATACCCACCACACTGTCACATACATCTCACCGGAAGCGACTTCCAAAAGCATGCCTTGCAAGCGGAATACAGCACGGCGGTGTGAAATAGGGTTATTTGGAATTGGTTGGACCTTTAATCAAGGTTTATTAGCCAAAATTGTAAATTTTGTGGATTCGTTTTTATAATAATTTTAGTAATAATGGTAATGTTTTATATGTATTTCGACATTATTTACCTGGATTTTAAAACTGATTCACCAAACTCTTATAAATACATTTTAAACCCAACCCCTTATGCATAACCCTAGTATGAAGTTAAAACTGATTCACCAAACTCTTATAAATACATTTTAAACCCAACCCCTTATACATAACCCTAGTATGAAGTCCCAAGTGCAGAGTTGCTGGATTTCTCGCCTCCGCTTGGGGCATCTCAATTGTCGAACGCACTTGTGAACGAGAGCAGCAATTGCTGACGCAGAAACAAGCCCAGATAGCACAAGCAACGCACAACCAGTTTCACAGTGGCGTTTTGTGTTATTGATCTGCTGAATGCTGCAGTGATGACGGCCGCCTGAACATCCTCACTGCAGCATGTTAGAGGATGTTCAGAAGGCATGTACAGGGTGCTGGGTCTTTATCTTGGGGGACAGGCGGCCGTCAGCACTGCAGCATTCACTTTTCAGATAAATAACAAAAAGCGTCATTGTGAAACTGCTTGGGCGTTGCCTCTGCTATCTGGGCTTGTTTATGCGGCAGAAATTGCTGCTCTTCACTTAGCCGTCATCACTGCAGCATTCACCTTGCAAAAAAAAATCAGATGGAACTGCGAAGGCATGGCCACTTGCATTTATGGACAACACTAACTAATTAATTAATAAAACAATTGTGGAAAGATAAAATCATTGGATTCGATGAAGAAAGGTTAGGGTTGTGCATAAGGGGTTGGATTCAAAATTTACTTGTAAAAAATAGCAAATTCAAGATAAATGAAGGTAAATTATAATTGGATTCAAAATGTACTTTAAAAAAAAAATAGCAAATTCAAGATGGATCAAGGCAAATTATAAGCAAATCAATCTTCACACCAAAATTTAGGGATTTGAAGCCTTAAAAAGTAAGTTTATATTCAGAGTCAATTTTTATCTATTTCCAAAAAACCTATCAGATTTCAAAAGAGCTTTTCAAGTACAAATATGTTTATGTTTATGTTTGAATGTATATTGTGACTAATTGACCTTAACAAAAAATTAGTCCTAAAAATTTTAGGCGAATGAACCGAAGTGAAAATCCTCATATTCACCAATTTTCAATTTTGAAAATTCTAATATTCACTTAATTTAGGAAGCCTCCCTAATCGAAATCCTCGTATTCACCAATCTCCAATTTTGAAAATCCTAATATTCACCAATCTCTAATTTTGAAAATCCTAATATTCACCTAATTTAAAAAGTCTCTTACATAACCTTAATAAAGGTAGAGGAAGAGAGTGTAGTTGAAGAGGAAAAGATATACTTTCTTTCTCTCGTGCAATTATTGTTTGGAAATATAGCGGAAAAAACAATAAGCCGTCCTCCCCACGTTAACGGAAATATAGTGGAAAAAACAATAAGCCGTCCTCCCCACGTTAACGTTGAAAGGCTGTCATGTTTACCAAATAAGCCGTCCTCCCCACGTTCACGTTGAAATGCTGTGATGTTTACCAAATAAGCCGTCCTCGCCACGGTCACGTTCCAATTGAAAGGCTGTGATGTTTTATCTGTTATAAAATTTTCAAACTCGTGGAATGATTATATTAACAAAGTTTGACTTAAGCAACCAAAAAATTAACTTGTTTCACACAGCATATCTCATAATTAAAAGAAATCCAGTTTTGTAAGTCGGTCAAAAGAATTGAAAGAGGGGATTATGTATAGTCACTCTATGTCACCTTAACCAAAAACTTGTTTCACACCATGTGATGATTTGACCAAAAACTTGTTTCACACCATGTGATGATTTTACCACTTGTTAAAAAATAGATTTGATTTTTTAAGGTTTTTTAAATAAATCTTGTATTTTTATGAGGATTTTGTTGCAACTGAGAATATTTTTCAGAAAATAACAAAAATAATTTATTTATTTAAATATTATAAAAAAATATATAAAAGGATGAAAAAGAAAAAGACACATAAATTATGGGATGCTTCAAGGTACAATAAATAATAATTGTATTATATATGGATAAGAATCATTACACATTGATGCAATGGATGGAGTAGATGGGGGAACTCATACCAATTTCCAATCTCTAAATTAAACAAATAAGTTTATTCTAAGTTAGGAATTTAACGCATCAAATGGAATTAGCTCATTTAATTCTTGAATTTTTAAGAAGAAGATTCATGTTTGAATATTTTCAAGTGATACATGCATAATAGTCAATTTGTTGTAATACTACTATATGATGATGATGTAATATAGACGAGACTCATTTCAATCCCATATAATCAATTAGTAAACAAGAGGTCTTTAAGGTTAATTACAAATTATACGATGGGTTTAACCATAACAAGGTTAATTGTGATTCATAGGGCATTCATAATAAAATATTATAATAATTGAAATGCATTGTATAATGATTGCCCTTAGGCCTATAAAAGATTACATCATACAATATTAGCCTTGGCCATAAGTCAAAATTACACTCTCAACACCCCCTCATAGTCTAAACAGAAATGCCAAAGAGAGAAGATATTGGTGACAATAATATCTCTCCCCCATAATGGATGTTGTAGTGGGATTCTATAGTTGAGATAGATCATTTTGAATCCCCCTCATTATTTAGAAGATGTCCACCCATCCTTAAAGCCTAGCTTTAATCCTTTATAATTTTAGCAAACAATTCTTTGTTGAACATCTTTCCCTCTTATAGTTTCCACAGATGGTAATTAACTTATTTGAAGACTTCGCATGGCCATTGGGCCCCTAGGTCTTAGCCTCCTTAGATTTGAATTCCTTTACATGAGGCTATATTAGTGAGGTACCTTCATAATTTCTCATTTCCACCTAAAAATGAACTAGGAGAGAGAAAAGTTGATCAAGAGGAAGAGTTTTTTAAGATTCCAAGAACATCGGAATCATATATGAAGTTTAATATCTAAAAAGAAAGGGGAAGATTAATAAGAACAATCTTCAAATATTCTACGCCATCTTTTGTTTTTCCTCTAGAAGATGCAATATATGCTCTTAATGTTTTAAATATCATAATATGATCCTCAAAGTTATCAAAATCAATGAATTTGAGAGAAAGAAAGTTGTAATTCCAAGTGATTTTGGTTGTTTTTATTTTCTCAACTAACTCATGCAATTTTGACCATACCTTGATAAGTTCACTTTCTTCTTTGATATAGAAAAACAATTATGGTTCAATAAACAGGGATAATAGGTTAAGATCTACTTATTTCATATGTTGACAAGTTTCTTCAGCAAGGGCTATTGCTTTATCTTCTTAAAAGATACACTATAGGTTCTTGTTGCATAGTGTCGACACCCAATTATGAGCATAATCAATATTCAAACTTTACCAATAACTTCATTAGTTAGCCAATCAAACATCTAAGCTGAATCAATCATCTTTAAGCCCAAATGAAAAGCATTTATTACTCTAGAATCAAAATCTTCAAGACTTGAATGAAATCATTGGCAATGCTTTTGTTGCTTGGTAGTGTTTTTATAAAATTAGAGTTTTTCAACTTTTTCCACCCAATTTGACTCATAATTGTCATCTTGTCAAAAGCACTTGTATTGCTTTAAGTGATATTGATTGTCAAAAACCAAAAATAAAGAACTTTGATAATTTGTACTTTCTAAGCCACCCACCATTAATAGATTTTATTGCCTTTGTTGGATTCACAATCCTAGCAAAGATCCAAAGCATAAGATTTGATATTTTTAATCTTTCTCCATTAATGGCATCTTGATTTTATTTTAAAATCTTAATTTCACTGATCCTATTATCTTCAATGTAATTGTAGACACCTAAAACATGTCATGTTTAGGAGAACTACTCATGTGGGCACATTCATAGACCATGTGACTAAACCTTGGGACCTTCCAAGTGCCAAAAGTGGTTTTCACCACTCATTTGGGGTAGTATTAGCCCATCCAAGCCTGGTCACTATGAACCAGAGTGGCTGGATTATGGCCGTTGAAGCTCAGAGCGGCCAGCCCTAGCCGCTGCAGATGACAGGGACTAAGCCCTAAATAGCAACTTGCCATCAAACTAGCCTAATCTCAGGTGGAAGTGGTAGTTTACATGCAATAAGGTCGAGCGGGGATAACTTTGCATTCCTCCTCACAACCAGTCTACATGAGAGACTCAAGTCCAGGTTTAGACATCAGTTTAACTAGCCTTCAAGCACAAAAAAATACAAAAATTCTCATGCTAACATCCAGTGTGCATGCAAAATTCAGTCCTAGGGTTTGGACATTGACCTAGGGCTTCAAAAACATTATAAGGTGCAAACCTAAGAGCACCAAAGGGACTTTTTTAGAGAGAGCTTTTGGAGACCTTTCATAGAGATACGATCGAGGAGAGCTTTTTGAGACTTGGAGAGATTTTCTTGTAGCGAAGCCCTATTGCATCAGAGAGAAAATTGGAGTGCCTTTTAGGAGTAACAAAGTGTTGGACGATTGAGAGGTTATCATCTATAGGATATTCAACTCATCAGGCATAAACAACAATCATTTCAACTTCAAAAATAATCCTAGATCCATAGCCTTGGAGTAATAAAGATAGTTTTCATCTTAGTGGTCACTGTCTCGGATAGTGGCCCATAGGCCTAGTCTAGGGTTCTTAGCATTAGTTTCTTTTATTTAGCTTGTTACATGTTTTTATGCCATTAGCATAGATCTAGTTTATCACATTTACTTGCATTCATAGCTTTAGTTTCTATCGTCATTGAGCATATTTTTGTTATCATTAGGGTTTTTGCTAACAACCTCATCTGGGGAGGCAATCCCGGATGGTTGAGTGTTTGCTGTTGTTTTCATGCTTGCAGGACTACAGGTTCACTAGATAGGTTATCAACATACGAAAGCAAAAGGATCCCTCTAGGAGCCAGACCTAGAGAAGGAGGCATATGTAAGCCCTCATACAGTTTTGTGTGCGTCACCAAGAAGCCTGCGAGAGTGCATCACCCCTTGCAAGGGGATATCATACATCTGCTGCCCTATTTTGTAAAATTTGTATCAAATGAAGGGAATCCCTTAGAGGGATCTATATGTAATTGAACTTTGAAAAAAGCAATAAAGAGCATCATTTATTCATTTCTTTATATTTCGGTTGTATCTGATTTCACATCCTTCATTTAATACATGATTAAGTATAAATAAATAAAATAATATTCATAAATAGAGTAGTGGATGGTGCGTCGATTCCCTGGGGTCGCTAAAGGTGGCAATCACGGTGGGACCCCCACCAAGTTTTTATTTTTTGTCGATTTACTAATTTGGATTTTTATGTGTAGATTTACCTACTCTAGTCTATAGTGGCTTGCAAACTTAGCCACTCTTGCTAACAACAACCAAATATCAGCCGCTTTGATCAACAATGACCAGAACTAGAGTGTAGTAGAGGATAAAATCTCTATTCTCTAAGATAGATTAGAGGTTGGTATAGTTTTCTGATGTTTTTTGGTCTTTTGTCTGCTTCTGGTTTCCTAAAATAGTGAATATTAAGACACATTTTAATTTGGAAACTAAATAATGGAAAGGAAAGAACTTGCATCTTGCACCTCTTAGGGTTTTTTTATATTCCCACTAGGAATTTCTAGGAACAGTAGCTTATGCTTGTAAAGTCTACCCTAGAATCTAGCATGCTAGAAATCATGTGTTGGTTTGATTTCTTTGAGGCCCTGCTAGAGGCCATATTTGCACAAAATAGAGTGCATCCATGAAAATCATATTAGTTTATGCATATTTTTGAAAACTAAAACATAATCTGTATTAGGCATATAGGAAAGATGCATTTTTGTTGTATGATGCATTTTACTTTATGTAAATTTAAAATGAACCCCACACACGCACACATATTTTAAACATTGGGGAGTTGGATTTCATCACCAACCCTCAATTTATTCTGGTGATATTGGCATTCATCTCCTTCCATCGGCTTGCCCCCTAGATTTTCCTAGAATGGAATAAGGAACTTCTTTATAGTGGTACTAAGTTACTCGTGTTCAAACTATCTTCCACTATTGGAACAATCATTGGTTTAGAGTGGAAGAGCTAGGCGAACCTCCCATTAGGATTTTAGCGATGTACCCTAGTCTCTTTTTGAGAAAATCATGTTTGGCATGGGTGTTCTTGATTCCCACTATGGATGTCTCTCCTCATTCTAAATCTAAAACAAGAGCAAAAAAACAAGAAAAAAAATGCATAAAAACACAACAAATAGTTTAGGGCACACATAAATCTGTAATCAAGATAAACACTTGCTTGATATTGTTTGGCTATCTTTAATTACAACAAAAAATACTAATTCATGAACACAATGGTTAAAACTAGAAGTAAGCATCCTAGATCCAATATCGAGGTAGAATATGAAACAACACACATCCATAGGCAAAGTCGTAGTAACATTGAACCACCTACTCATAAGACCGTGGGACGCAGTTTTGCAAGACTAAGGGGTGATAACTCAACCCTTGGGGGTTCTCCTTGAGAAACCCTAATTAGGGAGTCACATCATGGAACTAAATCACAAAAACACAAGGAGGCTTCATGGCCATCATCATCATGGAGATACGAGAAGGCCTCAAGGCCCTCCTCTAAACACACAAAAACTTCTCAAAGACATGAGGAGTCTTCAAGAGCTTCCTCCCCACATGGACATAAAAGGGGTTCTAGACCCCACTCTTCACATAGGGATGAGGACGTTTCCCCACCTCCATCCTTATGAAGGAACAGTGGGGCCACATAGCCTTCATTACCAAAAAGACACACGAGAGTCACAACATCTCAAACTTCACATGGTACACTTATAATAGATCTACCCACTGAGGGACATGAAACTAGAGTTACATCCAATCATAGAAACAAAATAGAAGATACCCTTCACACAAGAGGAAGGATTCCAATATATTATGATCTCATTGGAGTAAATGGCACCCCATGGGATCATCCATGGAAAACAAGATAGTTAGATGAGTTGGATCGGTTTCATTCGAGGCCAACTCCCAGAACCATAGCCACAAAAAATTTTGCATCTGGAAGTTCACAAAGTATTACTTCTAAATGCACCACCCAACCTGGGGAATCTTTAAAGTGAACCTGTAGTACACATACCGAGTCTAATCATAGAGGCACTTATCAACACACTAAACAAGTT
The DNA here is from genome assembly GCA_028583015.1 of Wollemia nobilis. Taxonomy (NCBI): domain Eukaryota; kingdom Viridiplantae; phylum Streptophyta; class Pinopsida; order Araucariales; family Araucariaceae; genus Wollemia; species Wollemia nobilis. The sequence continues at coordinate 17,505,159 of JAQPPZ010015100.1, forward strand.
ACATTGGCTAGCAAGAGCAAAGAAACAATGGAAATATCTTTGAGAAATCTGTGAATCAGAACCATAAGAAAAAAATTAGAAAAATATGAATGTTCTTTAATAGTGCAATTTGACTGCATGCAACGGTTATAAAATGCATTGCACAAAGAGAGAGAGCTAGTGGAAGCTCTCAAGCATGACAAAAAAAGAGAAAGGCTTTTGCACAAACATGAGCAGTGTTTAAGAGAACAAGCTGAGCAACTAGCTCGTATCAACCTACAAGCAAGTGGTAATGATCACCAAAGAGATGAATGCACCGACTCACCAAAATAAGGGCACATTAGGCAAGAAGAAAGCCCACAATGAAACCACCACTCAAATCATGAACAAAATCAAACTGGTGGGGAAAGAGTAAACATGATAAATTAGGATCAAACACATCCTAAATCCCCTCGTAGGAGGGAAGAGAATAGAACAAGTCAAGTGGATAAAGGGTTACCTCCATTACCACCATGGGTGGGCCTGTAAGAAGAGGGACTCATCATCTCAAAGGCATTCTAGGAACTCGCTGAAAAGATAAAATCCTTTGAAAAACAAGATACGGCTGGGAATGTTGAGTAAAATACACAACCAACCATTATGCTCATCAGTTCCTAGCCCTGCATATCCTAAGCACTTTGAGATGCCTAGGTTAGAAAAATTCAAGGGTGAAGAGGATGCACAAGAGCATGTTACCAATTTCATCAATGCATATTTTCATCTTGAAGACAATGATGCTCTTATGCTAAGAACTTTCATTATGACATTTTTGGGTGCTGCTACTCAATGGTTCAACCAACTGCCCAAGCACAACATATCCAACTTTGAACAACTAGTAAATGCTTTCCTAAAATATTTCTCCTTTGGTACTAAAAAGAAGGTGAACCTTTCAGATCTAGCCAACTTAAAACATTATGATGATGAGCCAATAATGGATTATGGGGATAGATGGAGAAAAGTCATGGTAAAGTTATCATTCTCCGTCCCCATAGAAGAAATCGTCCGCATGTTCACCAAGATTTGTTCTAAACACATCTCCCTCTTGTTACAACTTCAACAATATCCTTTGTTTGAGGAAGCCTTGGCACAGACCAAACTCATTGAGGACATAAAAGTAGATGAGGGAACCATCAAGCTCCAAACCAAGGAGTGGAACAAAAATGGCAAGAATGATAAATACAAGCAGAAGAAGGCAAACCTTACTCCAGTTAATCAAGTAGTATTAGCTGCACCTAAGGATGGGGCTATGCAGCAACCCCAAAATTATCAAGCACAACCCCCACCAGCCAATTACGATCAAAAGAATAATTAGGAGTGAAACATAGAACGCAAGCCACATCTCTATTTTACGCCTCTATCAGAGTCAATGCAATCAATTTTAAACCAGTTGAGTGAGGCTGGGAAGATAAAATTTCTTGATGTACCTCTTTTAGATCCCAATAGTCCTAAGCCAAAAGGATATAGGGAAGATCAAATTTACCCTTATCATAGGATACCGGGGTATGAAATTGAAATTTTGCATTGGTTTCAAGAACTAGGTGCAAAATATGATTGAGGCAGGAGAACTTAAAGTTGACAACCCATTGGCTCTCGATAACAGAGATATGAGCATATACAAAACCCACTGCCAAACTATGAGGCCCCTAGAGGGAAAGGTGCCCAAGTCAATCAGGTGCGAATTGATACACCTACCCATGGATGCATTAGGATGGTTGAAATTGTCAACATAACAACTAGGAGTAGATGATATGGTCAACCACAGCCTCCTGTGGCTCCCATTAATGTCCTAGATGCACCTAGGCAGAGGCAGGGGAAAAACAACCTTCTAGGTCCATCAACTTGACCTGTGGTAACTATTCGGAGTAGACTAGAACAAAACTTATAAATGACTTTGAACAAGCTATCTATCTATGAGCTCATACAATAGTCCCCAAAGCACAGGGAGACTTTGATGGAGATTTTGAGATCAATTGAGCTCCAACCATAGGACCCCAATGCATTCACTCATTTTGTGGGACAATTACAACAATTCCAAGAACCTGTAATTTGATTTTATGATCATGAGATTAAGATAGTACCTACTGCCTTACTAGACCCTCCACTGCACATTGTTTCTTAAATCAATGATTTACCTTTTAAGTGGATATTGATCAATACAGGTTCATCAATCAACATCATCATAATAACAACAATAGGGCACCTTAAGATCCCCAAATCCAATATCATTCCAGGAGCCTACACGTTAAGATCTTTCAATGATGCTTTATGCTCTACTATGGGAATGATAGTCCTACCCATTAAGGTGGGGTATAAGACCATCCCTATGATGTGTCATGTCTTGGAAGGGGCCATGTAATACAAAATACTCCTAGAGTATCCCTGAATAAGATATATGAAGTATGTTCCTTCGATTTTACACAAATGTGTCAAATATGTGTATGATGACAAAGTCTATGTGGTTCTGATTGATGAAGAGCCATTCAAATATATCCATCAGGTGGATTTTCTAGGAGATTTTGTGATTCCTTCCACCCACCTGTATGTAAGACCTTCATCTCCAACTACACAACTAGATGACAGAGACAAAGGGGTATGAAAAGACCCATCCACATTGGCACCTCCTCTTGTGCCCAAAAAAACTAATGCTTCTAAGAGACTATCAACATCTAAACCTAAAGAAAATTAGAAGCTAAAGGTACCCTTAATTGAGGAAGAAAAGTCCAAGGAATTTCTAACTATAGCCATTGCAGAAATCCCAAGTTCCATGGAGGAAGAAGATCTCCAGGATCAAGCCGAGGAAATACTAGAACCCACTTCGCCAGTGTCATTTGTAGGGTCATCCACATCACATGTGAAAATACACTTGGCAATTATAGGGATAGGAGAGTACCTTGTGTAGAACATAACATTCACACCCATCATTGAGTCTGCACAAGACATGGGATGGCCAAAATACCTAAGACCACTAGTGGGAACAATGGTTCCACTTGGAATCCCTCCCAACCAGACCAAATTTATCTATGCTGGTCTGGAATGCGCCCATGAGTCTTTAGATGTAGAAGAGGACAATGATGAACTATTCATTATTAATGTTCATTACCTCTCTAATTTAGAGTTTGCTCTAAACTACATTGAATGTTACCATTGGTATGGCTACGGTCTTGGTATATATGAGCAGGGGCGTAGGCAGCCATACAAGCCGCAATACCATCTTCCCACTGATATGTTTGGGTTAGGCTACCACATCAGAGGTCAAGATGACTCTCTAGCAACATCCTTGGACATATTAATCTTGGGGTTAGGATAAGACATTGATTTTATTTCTTATCACCCATCAAGTACAAGACATCTGATCAACGGACAAGTGGTCATGGTAAACATACCACCACTAGAGATTTATCATCCAAACTTCTCAATTGATGCCACCCCAATAGGTTACATCTTGTAGGATAAATAACAAGAAGAAAAAGATATGTGGCAAGCAATTATGAAGCACAGGTAAGCTTAGTCTATCATGGGCCTCACTATTTACAAAGCCTTGCTTGGTCTAGCCACAACGAGAGTGGATACATATCATACGAAAGTGACTATGAGTCAGAGGACTCAATAGAAAGAGCCTACCTAGGACCAAGGTAGTTCCCCCATAGCTTGGGGTAAGAAACTAATGCAAATAGCATCTTCATAAGTGACGAAGGATATGAGGATGAGATAGAGATGGCCTATTTGGGACCAATACATGGGCCCCTTATCTTAGGGCCACATACCAATGCTAATTGTTTTTGGATAAGTGATGATGACTATTAAAACGAGATTGATATGGATTATCTTGGGCCTCACCACTTGTGGAAAGTCAACATGCTGGTAGAAATATAAGTGGCACTTCGTGCCATAGACCCTGGCTTGCAGTTTTTGGGAAGACCTATCGACTTAGATGCCATTTACCGTGTAATCAATCCCCATACACCTATGTTTAGAAAGCTCTTGGAACCCAACTATCCTATTATCCAATCTGATCATAGGCTAGATCCAAAGATTCATTTTCCTCCAAAGCCTCATTACGAGTATGGAGGGAAAACCTCTAAGACAATATTTCACCCATGTGGTCCTGGAGATTTCATTCCATCCATCAACACAATCTCCATTTATTTGAATACTCCACTTCATAACTCAATAGATCCTACTAAACCATTGTATATTTATATAGATGATATTGATTGGGATTGTGCTGATTCACCTATAGAACTTGAGGATATTTTCCCTAATGAAGAGATGTTACAACTATTTTATTTTACCTTAGGCTATGCATATAATGTATTCCATGCTGGTTTGGATCCTGAGTCAGTAGGACCTGTAAATCCCACCGATGACATTCATTTAATACCCACACATCACCAGCTAGAGGATGGATCACATATGGCTATAGAAGTGACTTTCGAGGTGGACATCAACGATGATCCTACTCAACCAAAAAAAGTCAAGTTCGAAGAAAGTTTACTCCAGAGGAACGAGACATCATAATACCTCTCCTTAAGGAGAGGCTAAGACTTTTTTCTTGGACCTACAAAGACATGCCAAGGCTTGATCCAAAGTTAGTGGTTCACAACCTTTCATTGGATCCCATGAATTCAGTCAAGCAAAAGATAAAGAAAACACATCCAATCGTCACTTTGATGATGAAGAACGAGTTGGAAAAGTTGTTGGATGTGATTTTCATCATTCTCTCGATCATGGTGCCCATGGTAAAACCTGACAAAAGAGTTCATATTTGCACAAAATTTAGAGACTTGAATAGGGAAAATCCAAAGGATTCATTCCCGTTGCCAAACATAGATTCTCTTCTTGACGCCATTGCAGGCCATGAGATGCTCTCCCTAATGGATGGGTTTCTGGATACAATCAAATACGGATCAAAGATGAAGATCAACATAAGACCACTTTCATTGCTTCATGGGGGACATTTTGTTACAAGGTGATGCCATTTGGCCTAAACAGTGATGGTGCCGCATATCAATGGGCCATGACATACATATTTCATGACTATATGCATAAAATCTTAGAGGACTACATTGATGACTTACTGGCCAAGTATTTATTGTGGCAAGAGCACGCTGAAATTCTTATAAAGGTCTTCGATCACCTCATTGAGCACAACATCAGATTGAATCCTAAGAAGTGTGTGTTTGGCATAAATTTTGGTAAGCTCTTGGGGTTCATCATTTATAAGAGAGACATTGAAGTTGATCTTGCAAAGGTAAAAAATATATTGGAAATGGCCGCCCCTACCAACATTAGCAAGTTAAGAAGCCTACAAGGTAAAGTAGCATCCATCAAATGATTCATTGCTCAATTATCGGATAAATGTCAACCCATGAATTGATTATTATGTAAAGGAGTCCCTTTTCATTGAGACAAAGAGTCCCAACAAGCCTTTACAGAGATCAAGAAGTATCTGGCAACACCAATAGTGTTGGATCCACCAAGGCCAGACATGACATTTCTACTTTACATATCAACTATTGATTTCACTCTCGACACCATGTTGGACCAAAATAATGCACAAGATAAAGAGCAAGCCGTATATTACATCAGTCGTACCTTTGTGAGTTGTGAGCTAGGGTATGCATATGTAGAAAAGTTGTGTTTGACAGTGGTCTTTGTGACTAAAAAGTTGAGACACTACATGTTGAGCCATACTACCTATGTTATATCAAAACAGAATCCTTTGTAGTACATGATGAACACGACCTATCATAATACGCATACTACAAAGTGGATCATTCTATTGATGAAATTTGACCTGGAATTCATAAGCCAAAAGTCCATCAAGGGACAAGTCATAGCTAATCAATTAGCAGAGGCACCTCTACAAGATAGCAAGCCTCTCACCATAGAATTTCTTGATGATGCGGTCTTCGTGTTATTAGATTCGCCCGAACCCAAAGAACCTAAGAAATAAAGAGATATGGTATTGTTCTTAAATGGTTCAAAGTGTGAGCAAGGGGGTGGAGCAGGGATTGTATTTATCACACCGAAGGGTGCTCCATTACCCTTATCATTAAAAATAGACTTCCCTTGCATAAACAATGACACCAAGTATGAGACCTTGATCTTAGGACTTCAAACAACCATTGTAATGGGCATTAAAATATTGAATATATTTGGTGACTCCTTGCTCATAGTTAATCAAGTCAAAGGTTTGTTCCAATACCGATGCCCAATCCTAAAATTCATACAAGGAACTTGTTGACACCTACCTAGCCCGACTGGAATGGTATGACATTGAGGCAATCCCTCGTACATAAAATAGATTTGTAGACACCATGGCATCTTTGGGATCCTTAATCCCTCAGAATCCATCTATTGATTTCACAACCATTCATGTTAAGGTGCTCTTGCACTCAACGATACAACATGAGGCTATTGATAATCAAGAATCAGTCAACATGATCAATATAGAACCAAATCAGGATTGGTCCTTTAGAGCTAGAGATTTCTTACAAATGGCACCTTGGGGGTCTTTGATCTCTCAAGGTCCTATGGAGTGTGGTACAACCATTCACCACAGGGTTGTTTCTCAATCTGTATTCACAAGTTCTGGATCACAGGAGGAACAAGCCATTTTATCTATAGAAGCTGTGGCTTATCAGGATTGGCTATCCTAGTTACGGGACTTCCTAAAGCTTGGAATGGTACCACAAGGCCTATCACATGTTGAAAGATGAACATTTAAACAAAAGGTAACAAGGTACATCTTATTGGGAGAGATCCTTTATAGACGAGGTTATGATGGAATGCTCCTTCATTGTCTTGAGCCGTAGGAAGCATCCTGGGCAATTTCATAGGCTCATGACAGTACATGTGGCGGTCATTTTAGTGGCATGGCTATCATTAAGCGCATCTTGAGAATGGGCTACTATTGGCCCACTATGGAAAAATATTGTTGCGAGTATGTCAAGAAATGCATTAAATGCCAACATCATGCAAACCTCACACACTTGCCATCCCAAGCCTTGCAACCCATCCAGGCAACATGGCCCTTCTCGTAGTGGGGACTAGACTTAGTTGGGAAGATCTCACCCCCATCCTTAGGTCGACACACATTCATCATAATGACCACTGAGTACTTCACCAAATGGGTCGAAGCGATCCCCTTGACATCGACAACTGGACCAAGGATTGTGGAGTTTATACTCCACAATATCATAAGTTGTTTTAGGGTCCCTTCAAAAATAATATCGGATAATGGGCCATATTTCAAGAACAAAAATGTGCATGCTTTGATGAACAAATACCATATTCAACATAGTTTTTCAACACCCTATTATCTGCAAGCAAATGGGCAAGCAGAAGCCTCAAACAAAACAATAGTATCCATCTTGAGGAAGACGGTGAAAGATAATCATAAGGACTAGCATCTGTAATTGCCTCTTGCATTATGGGTATACAGGACTAGTGTGCGGATGCCCACTGGGGCAACACCATTTTCACTTGTATATGGCACTGAGGCCATCATGCCCCTAGAGTTGGAAATTCCAACCCCATGCATAGCATTAAAGGACTTCGTAGATGATGACACCGCACGAAAAGGCCGCCTTGATCAATTAATACTTCTTGATGAATGTTGAGTCAATGCCTTGGAGCATCTCTGCATTTATCAGGATCGCCTTGCACGAGCTTACAATAGTAAATTCCACTTAAGAGAATTCAAATTTGGGGATCTTGTGCTCAAAGAAAACCAACAAAACTCAAATCTATCATCGCACCTACGAGACAAATTTGCGGAAAATTGGATAGGTCCATACATAATCTCGAAAAGGGTTGGGCCCGGAGCATATCGCCTCACATCATTGGATGGTGTTGAAGATCCCGAGCCTCTAAATATCATTCACTTGAAGGTATTTTATACATAAAACACAAAAACATTCAAATATGTCATAAAATATAAAAACAAATCCTAAAAACATAAAAAATTCAAAGTTAATCAAAATGCTCCAAGGGTATCTTCATGCCGCTTGGTCACCTTAATAAAAATGCTCCAAGGGTATCCAAGCCGCTTGGTCAAATTCCATCAAAAATGCTCCAAGGGTATCTTCTTGCCATTTGGTCAAACCCTAAAATCCCCAAATGCACAATAAGCCCTTTGGTCAAAATAAAAGCAAAAATACAAAAACAATGCAAAGATAAAAAATACAAAAACATTTGCATCTTACATCTGCATCCACATAGTTTCATTGCATTAAACATTCATATGCATTGCATTTGCATATGTTATGATCACACTCTTGCAAACAATGCCATAGTTTGTATCACAACCACAAATACTCAAGTTCATATTCATCCATTCATCCATTTGTGTAACTGTATTTTTTTAACATAACCATTTCCTGTTGCTATATAGAATAGGATAAGGTTTTTTGGTCATTCAACCATATCTAGTGGTCTTATCAGATTTTGTGGAAAGCCATCTTGATTAGTAGAGGGTAAGGTCAAGTAATGATAGTGCCTAGCATATTTTAGGATCCCATCACTAATTAAAAACACTAAAATCCTAGTTGGAACAAGGGAAATATGAAAGCTGCAAAAGTGGTCTAGGTCACCTTAAGCGAAAAGGGTCTTCCTTGCTTATCCCCCTGTGTGACTAATTCAAAGGTTCTAAGAATTGGCAAAAGGACAAGTTCTGCCCTACCCAGTTAAATCCCTTGCTTTTACCAAAACAAGCAAAAATCCCAGAATTAAGCAAAAGTCAAAGACAAAATAAACAAGTGATTATCATCACTACATAAATCCCTTGCTAAAAAAAAACAAAATTCAAAAAAATCCATCAAAAATAAACAATTATTTTCATCACTAAGCATGAGCAAGTATCCCAAATAAAATGAAGAAAATAAGGGAATGAAGCTTGAATCCCTAGAATTCTCAGCATTGTACAAACCAGAAGGTGATCCCCATTATAGGTTTGGTGTACAACCAGCTTGGAAATGGTGATATCCTTACCATGATGATATGTCTATCACAATAGCATCTTGCATTTGTGTGGACCAATGTTTGCATGTGTATGAGCTAGTTTTGGGTAACCCAATAATGCCTAGTGGTAAGTCCAACCAAGTCCAACATAAGATCAGATGAACACTTGAGAATCCTCGATCTTAGCAATGGGCTAAAAGAATCCTGCTTGACATCAGAGTAAATGCTTGAGTTCTATCTAAATATATTTATTTGCACACACAGGGATAATGAATATCTAGGTCCATGATGAAAACCTTGCGTTTAAAAATTTTTGTATGGTCAGTACGCAGTTGTTGATAGGGTAACTAGAGTGTTTGAGTCTCAAGAAAAACCTCAAAACTTTCTACATACAACAACTCATCATATCATCAATCACATCATAATTTTATTTATGAGGTTTTGTGAATTAAAAGGTATTAACAAAGTAGGCTAGATACCAGATAGATGTCAAAAATGATATTTAGACGACCACTGACTATTTTGTATATTTTAAATTACAAAAGCTTATCAAGAAAGTACATACATTTCACGCCATTACATTTCACATATGGATGCTTAGATAATTAATTCTTATGATAAGAATTATTGTTTACATACATGTTTGTTATACTTTATGTGGTGTCGCCCATTAGAATGTTAAACTCATACCATATGCATTCCTTATGATTAAAGCATATAGGTTCATTTGCATTAGATCAAAAACCATGTAGATAATTCATTACACATGCTTCATTTACAATATCATAACATAAATTAAATGCATACAAATAAAAGAAAAAATTAAACATGCATTTAACAATAACATTGCATCCATAAATACATAGATCATAAATCATTCATCTACACCTAAGATCACAACATTACATCCACATACATTACATCATAAAGCAATAATCAAATCATGTAGGCAATATCCATATGCACCACATCATATAGCCATAATCAAAGCACGTGAAACCATATAGGTATCCATATATGCATACATCATAATCCACCTATGCATACAATCATAAATCTATCATTAAGTCAACTCATGATACATCACATCACATCATATAAGCATCTACATAAGCATCCATCTAAACATACACATCATCATAAATATCACCCATCATCTAACACATACATCAACTCATCACAACACCATCATCATATCGTATAAATAAAACATAAACATAAGCAATAAATGATACACATAATGAATCATAATTCAAAGATCTCATATAAATGTGTGTATCAAATACATGGATGTACAAAAATTCCCATGGGCTACAGTCATATAGGTCAGCTGACCTCAAAAACAAAAGCCAAGTACATCATATAATCAAACTAGGCCTACACCCCTTGTATCACCTCCCCCTATGGCTGGATCCCTGGGAGAGTGATGTGAGCTAGATCTTGTTGATCTCTTTGTATGGGTTCGGGTCCTCTGGCTAGGCCATATTGAATACTATCCTGAGGTGGAGCGCCTGCTAACCTGTGATCCATCTGCACCTACCCTCTCTCTAGGAGTGGCTCCTAGCCTCCTGATATGCATCTTGAGAGCGATAATATAGGCTACATCATCAAAAATATGTGTATCACAAGCATCTAATAGGATCTATAGATGCCTGATATCCACCCCTAGATTTGCCCCTGTAGGACCCTATGGTATAGGAGGAACAAACACCATTTGCATCCTAGTAGCACCACACTCGATGGCAGCCTGTAATGCCTGTACCTATGCTATGAGCTGTGCTATAGTGGCATCTCGCTAATGTACCTAGATCTTAGCTGACTAGAGCTCATCCTATACCTCATGCAGCTATGCTCTCAGAGGATAATCTCTCTCCTCGAGATCCAACTCCTCCTCCTCCTTAGGAGCTGCCTACTCCTCCATTTCCATCTACTATATTGGTTGGCCCTATACCTTAGTCCTAGCTCAAAATATGTGCCCTATTGGATATGCACCTCCATCACTGCCATCATCCTCGTAGTCCAAACTTCCATCACCATGCCACAATCGATCTCCCCACCACTGCATGAAGGTATATGTGACTCCCCCATCAACACTTGCATCAACTACTAGGGCGTCATCCTCATCAGTAAGCTCTGTGATGTTTGGCGGAGGAAGGTCTCTCTCTGCTATGATGCGCCTATACAGGATCGGGATAAGTAGCACATCCTACTACAATACATACTGATGAAGGATGCGAGAGTAGAATAAATACTCTCTGATGTCAACCTTATGGTCAATGATCCATCGCTTGCACCGCATCCTAGCTGTAAATTAGGTTGGCTCGTCCCAGGATGAAAAGTTATGATATGGGCACCATATGATATCTTAGGCCTTTATCCTAGTGAAAGAAGCAATGTAATGGGGGAGCTCCCTTGCATGAGGATGACTCTTGTGCTCCTCATGCTCTCGAGCCCATCTGGTAGCATAGCACTACATCAAATTATCAATCTCTATGATCTCTATGGGAAGCCCTCTGGGTTGATCTACACGGATATGCTCCCATCCCTATATCTGTAGGAGCAAGATGTAAGCGATGCTGGCCTGACCACATTGGCAAATGTGATACAACTCATAGTAGCATTGTGTGAGCAATACACTCCCCCATGCATAGATGATCAGCTGCTCACTGTCAAGCAGGTCCTGAACCATCGTCAATAGGTTCCAAGGGAACCTTAAATCCGAGAAGTCTCGAAGAAGGATGTTGTCGATGACCATCAACAACACTGCATGCCTCTAGGAGAAGACTCTCTCCTTGTACCATCAAATAACAAAGACACCACCAAACATGGTGTCCTTGAAGGCAACCGTAGTATGCCTCCCGACACCTGAGCAAAGACTACCTCTTGGTCATTAGTTGCCAAAGAAACAATAGCCACTTCATCGAAAGGAATCCAAAAAATCTTGTATACATCCTCTAGTGTGATAGTCATCTCACCGGTAGGAAGGTGGAAGGTATTAGTCCTGGGATCCGATCGGTGAGCCATGGCCATCAGATAAGCCTTATCTGATATGATATAGGGCAGCTTAGTCACATACTGAAGGCATCGAGCCACAAACCAGGCCCAATCAATAGCATCCATGAGAGGCAGGAGGTCAAGTAAGAGCTTTGGGTCCCGAGCTCAAGCAGAAAGAATCTAAGGACAAAAATCAAGGTATAACTATAGTGCATCTAAGGCATAAATCATAATAAAATATGAAGAACGATGCAAATAATGATAGACTATCCTAATTCTAAGTAAAAAAGGAATAAAAGCACCTAATCATGTAGCAAATTTCAGAAAAGCAACTCAAAAATTCAAAAAAAAAATTAATCATCTCAAAAATACAAAAAAATCAAAAAATTTCCTAAGGTTTCTTGGTCGCTCTCATCTACAGTGACCAAGAATCAACCGTTGAGTCTGGCAGCGACCAAAACCCCAACGATCAAAATTTTGACTATTGAGATTTGAATCGGCCGCTACCGTCGACAATGATCAAAGTCGCAGGCTAAAATGGCCACTTTGCACGACAACGACCGACAGGTGACGTGACAACCACATATGCCCTAGGCCAAAAACATCAAAAAAATTACAAAAATGAAAAAAGGGGGACACACCCACCAAATCAAATCCTAAACTAGGCCTATCTATAGGTTTGGTTCATTGCTAGCAAGTTTAATGAGGTTCATTCGCTAATTACTTAGTGAGGTTCATTTTTACCAAGAAATGACCAAGGTTAGGGTTTCGAAGAGTACCTAAGAAGCTCTAGCTTATCCAATCATAGATGCCTTGCCCTATGCAGCCATGGTCCTCGTCGATAAGCTCTCCAAAGAAGCAAGATGTCACTTTCACTCTAGAGCTCAGAAAAGCAAATTGCCAGTTGGGAAAAGTGAAAATTCAAAACCCTAGGCTATTTTTAAATTTCCCAAGTTATGTCTTGGTCACTACTATCATCAGTGGCCTGTACTTCTTGGCCGCTGAGGGTGAGAGAAGCCATAAACAGGCATTTGGGGGTCGCTGTATCTGACAATGACCAACAACACAAACAAATACAAAAAAATTCCTTCCATGAGGAATAACATTGCAAAGAAGTTAAACAAAAAACTTCTCCAAGGTCTCCGCTGTATTAGCATTTGCATGTGTATTAGTAATCTGAAATAAAGATATTCAATTTTAAATGCTTGGAACACCTTAGTGATTGCAAGTAACTGTAAACAAGGGGCAATGTTGGTTTATTTTACCATGAAACTTTAGTGATTGTTCATTCCCATGTGAGGCAGGGGAATGAGGAATGGGGTTCGGCGTTGGAGTACTACCTTCGCCTTGCTTGGGAACTAAGGGAATGGTGGCATAGGTGGGCGAAGTAGTGTCAACAGACTTGTCTCGTCCTAGTGACTCGAGTGGAGTGGGGCAGACGGGATCGATGGTAAGTGGCAACGCATGAAGAGGTGATTGAATTTGTGAGAGAGAGAGAGACTGATGAGAATATTTGGCTGGGACCACAGTGGACATGTGAGAAACCAAGGCAAAGGGTGGAGAGTGTGTACCTACGTGCCCTTCTGGCAGAGTGACCGTGGTGACTTCTTGTGTAATAGGCTCTTGCTCTTTTTGGACTTCGGCACTCCTGACTTCCACAACTTCTACTTCAAGGTTTCCCTCTTGTTGGAGGAGTTCCTCCACATCAATGATGTCTATGTATGGGACTGTCTTGGCACTCGATGGCCCCGCAGTATCAATATTTGTTTTGATTGGGCCCGATGCAGGTTGTCCAGCAGGAGCACTTGGGAGCTTCGTGCGGGGTCGCTTTGGATGGCTCGGAGGCACTTGAATTTGCTCTTACCTCTTTCTTTTCTTCCTCTCCAATGGTTGCTTTGAATCTTTGACACTTGTGTTGTGGCTTTGTGGTAGTGCCTCTGGTGTAGCTTCGGCTTCTTCCTCCTCTTCTTGCTCCGAGGCATCGTCAGCTCCTCTTGGGCTTTCACCTAATCTTGGGGTAGCTGGAGGGACAAAGTCGGCAAAGGATATGGGCTTCCAAGTCCCAACATTGGCTTTGTAAACAATTGTGAAGTCTTTATCCGTTGTTAAGAGTCCGTAGGAATTCATCTTTTGGCGATGGACTCTCATCATCCACCACTCTCTTAGTTGTTCCTCGCCCCAGTTCTTCAATTCCTCCTTCAAATCGTCCTTCGCCTTTCTCCAAAACGTGGAGTCTGGAGTTGGGAAGGGATGCTGGTCAGGGTCAAACTCGACCTCCATAGGGTAAAATTCATGCTAGGGAGGCAATGTCCTCATCCTCTCTAAATGCCACTCCAGATCCTTCCCATTGGGATTATTTCTTTGCTCCACAATTTCAGGGTGGGGGCAGACATGAAAGTTCTTGAATTTTAGGTGATCCCTCATCACTCCCAAGGGATCATAGAGCCATTGTTGAGGAATTTGGAGTAGGCCAAATTTGGCAAGCTTTTCCTCCAGGAATACGTTCTGCTTTAAGGCAAATACTTCAATTACCCCCATATTGAAGGGGAAGTCACATGTATGTGCCCATTTTCGACCATGGTCGTAGAGGACGTTTGTTATATCGCTCTGTCGAGTGACCTCCAATGCGAATTGGTCCTCGGAGGGGAAAACAGGTAGCAGGAAGGGCTTACCTATGAAGCCAAATAGGCGAATCACCAGTCCCTATGTCAACTGAAAGACGTCCCCTTTCTTCTCCATTACCACTCTATCCCTCAAACTGAGGGGCACCCGAGGGCAAGAGCCCTTCAACAAATGCATAGCAGGTCCCAAGAACTTCTGATTAAAAGAATAATAAGACTCTGTCCTCAATAGGAGGGGAGTCCATTGGTACACGGGTAGAGGATTTCCATCCTTGCCACTCGAAGAAATGGCAACGTGGGGGAATTGCTTATGTACATGGTAGAAAAACAACCAAACAAGGAAAGAACAGGGTGCGAAGTACTAGCTCGTCACCGAATTCTTCATGTCGGTGAGCCACGTGTGCAAGGTTCGGGCCACCCATTCTGCCCAATCGAAGAAAACTGGGTTGGTGTTTGGTCTTGAAGCATCAGGGGCATAGAATTCCCCTCTTGAAATACATTCGGCCAAAGACACCTACCAGGTTTGGATCGAAGCATCTGTCGACAGGCCCACCACCCATGCAATGATAGAAATAATATTGGTGTTCTTGAAGGCCGCCAAGGGTAAGGGCATTTGGGGCAGCTTGCCTGAAGGGAGCCTGCTTTTGAGGTTCTCGCACAAAAATTTCAATATGTAGTTGTTGGAGGTGAACCTCTCCATCTGTTCGCTCAGAATGATGTTGCGAACCGAATAGCCCTTGGGCGGCCCTTGTTGTGGCACGAAGGCTGCTTGCACATCTTCCTTCAGAATTGAAAACAACTTATGGCCCGTAGCATCCAACACTTGCCTAGAGGTAGGCTGGTAGTTCTGCGCAATAGCACAGATTAACTCTGGATAATGGTGAGCAGGCGGGGTCAAATACCAGTAAATCTGAGAATAATATGCAACAACTCTCTTATTCTCTGGGGTGAGTCTGCTCATCATAAACTCAATAGTGCATCGGAGGTCGGACACACCCTTAGAGAGCTCTGTGTCTCTAATTTTCTCCCACCCATCAATTGGTGGTTCTTTAAGTTGTTCCTCTTCAGAGTCATCTCCTTCTTCCATCGGCTGCTTTTCTGGATGAGGGGTGAGATTGATCTTCTTAGGTGTATGCTTTTTCTCTTCCTTGCCCTTCTTTGTTTTTTTTGGGGCCTGCTACTTCTGGTTCCTTTCCTTTCTCTTTGGAGTTTTTCTTCCCCATGTTGGACGTCTTATGGCAGAAGCAGGGTTTACAGTGCAGGGAACTTTGGCACCAAGAATTTCAACGCAAGGGGCGTAAGACTTGCAGATTAACAACGAAGGTTCTTAGTCTTGCATGAACTGATGGATGAATAACCTTCTCCCTACTAGGGCCTCATGTTTTATAGCCTTAAAAGGCAACTACCTAAATTTATGGCACCTACCATAATTAAACTTACACTTCGGACGGAGGAGATTGTCGTGCTCTTTGATTGGCTCTACAGCGGCATAGTACGTGGGGCCACATGCTTTGATGATTATGCCTTGCATTGGAGATGCAACCTGCTGCCACCTCGTACCTGGGCATGAGATTTTCTCTTAACCGAATCACCTCGGGATGTGCTCCACCACCTTTGCCTTAAATTCATCCGCTTCGAACTCTTTTCAAGGTTGTTGTCGACACGTTCTCCGAGACACGTTTTAAATGCTTCCACTTCGACGAAGTTGAAATCAACATTGAAAATGCTTCGCGATGAACCTTTGGTGTGGGCTATTTTTCAACGCTTCGGGCCCGAAGTAGTTCTTTCTTGCCGCATCACTTTTTTGCTTCGTGGAATACTGAACCCCCCGAAGCTCGTCTTCTTGGAAAATACTTCACAAAATTTTTGCCCGAAGTAGCTGCTTGAAACGCTTCGGGTGCGAAGCTCTTTTCATTCCTACTTTTCCCTTTGGTAATGCCTTCGGTCTTCCGAGGACCTTTTGAAAGCCAAAGTGCTTCGCTGCGAAGCATCTTGCGTCAGTTGCTTCGCACTAAAATTTGCCGAAGTTTGTTCCTCTTGGAAAACGGTTCGCTGGATTTTCTTTGAAAACTGCTTCGCTTATACTCCTTTTGTGAAGCATTTTTCATGCCTTAGTTTCAATTTTTGTTTAACCTTTTGAGGGTAAAGTGCTTCACTGCGAACCTCCTTGCAACCGCTACTTCGCATCAAAAGTCCCCGAAGGAGATTCTGGAGTATAACACTTAGCTTTTGCAATCTCGGAACATGATGTATATACACAAATGAAAAATTATATACAAAAGTACATACACATTTTTTTTTTTGTGTTTCACCTCAGCGATGAAAAGTCTTCAGATGAAGACCATTAATAGAAATTGGTAATACCTGGCCATCTACATCTTTGAGGATGAAAGAGTTGGCCGAATTCACCTTCATGATTTCAAACGGTCCATCCCGTAAAGCATCCAACTTGTCATGATTTCCGGGCTTGGCCTTCCAGGAGTCCCACTTCCATACCGGATCTCCCACTTTGAATGTGCGATCGGATGATTTTTTCTTGAACCAATTTCGGGTGACCTGAGCATGTTTAGCGAAGCTCTGGTAAGCCTTCTCGTGATCTTCCTCCAACTGTAGCAGCTGAGCCAACCGGTTTTCCATTGAATTAACTCCTTCTTCTAACAGCTGCAACGCAGGGATCTCTACGTGGGTAGGTAAGATGGCCTCCTTACCGTAGACCAAGGCGTAAGGTGAAGTCTTGATCGACTTCTTGACAGAAATCCGATCGGCCCACAAGGCCCGATCTAGAAGAAGATGCCAAGTTCTTTTGTTCGTCTCTATGAGCTTTCTTAACACCTTCAACAAGGTCTTGTTGGTGGATTCTGCCAATCCGTTGCCCTGTGGATAGTAATTGGAGGATACTTTATGATATATCCCATATCGGTAGAAGAACTCATTGATTTTGGCACCTATGAAGCCAGGACCATTGTCCGTGATGATTGCTTTTGGAATGCCGAACCGTGTAATCAATCCCTTTAGGAAAGCGATGACGGTCTCCTGATCTGCATTCTTCATGGGAACTGCTTTGGTCCATCTGGTAAAGTAATCAGTCGTGGTCAAGATGAACTTATGCCCAGCGGAGGAGTTCGGCGATATGACCCCTATGAAATCCAACCCCCATTGTTGAAAGGGAGTTTCTACTTGTATCGGTCGGAGAGGCATCGAAGCATTTCTACTTCGGCCGGTGAACTTCTGACACTGCTCGCATTTGTGACAGACTGCGAAGGCATCGACGAAGAGTGTGGGCCAATAATAACCTACCTTGATGATTTTCAGCATCGTTGTTCTCCCTGCAAAGTGACCTCCAGATAATCCTGAATGGAATTCTCCTAGGACTCTCCTTTTATCATCATCTTTTATGCACCTGAGAAGGACGCCATCAATGTTTCTAAAAAATAGGCCTTCGGGGAGCAAGGTATATCGGGAGGACCGCATCCTGAAATGCCTTCGCTGTGAAGCATTTAGATGTGAAGGACATCTGTTGGTGTTGAAGTATTCAACTATCTCACTGGACCAGTCTTTCTCATCCTCTTCCTGGTTTGTGAAGCATTCTTCTACTGGCGAGTCATCCCACTGAGATTCTCTAGCTTTGGTCGCTACGCTCTTCGCCAGCTTCTTGACACAATGCGTGACCGTGAACCAGTTTTGTGGGTTTGATCTCGATGTCGAACTCTTGTATCTTGCTGACCCAACCGGCTCTTTTACTACCCAATTCTCCTTGGATGATGAAATTGCGCACATCGGGGTGGATGACAAAGACTATAACCCAACTTTGGGAGATGAATTGCTTGAACTTCCTAAGAGACTTCATTACTGCATGCACCTGCCTTTCTATGAAATTATATTTTTCTTCATGAGGGTTTATCACTTGGCTTAGAAATGCGATGGGGCGCTCTTCGCCATCTTCCCCTTTTTGTGTCAGGACCGCAACATAGCTCTCAGGTTCTCCTATAGCATATAGGATGAAGTCCCGATTGTAGTCAGGGTTGGTCAGGACCGGTGCTTGAGCAATTCGGGCTTTTATTTCTTCGAATGCTTCTTTCCTCTCTTTCGTCCAGATGAATTCTGCACCTTTCTTCAAAAGTTCGGACATCGACTTGATGACCTGGGCAAAATCTGGGACAAACTTCCTCACGAAGTTGATCTGGCCGAAGAAATATTGAAGTCCTTTTCTGTCTACTGGGAGTGGGAGCTTCATTAGAGCCTCAGCTCTGTCAAGATCTACAACGAGACCCTTCTCTGATATCGCATGTCCCAGAAACTTCCCTTCGCTGACTACGAATATGGACTTCTTCGGATTGATTGAAATGCCAAATTCTCGACATTTTTCGAAAATCTGTTGTAAGTGTAATGGGTGATCCTCCCTTCTTCGGGAGAATACGGTCATGTCATCTAGATAGATAACAATAATCTTATTCAAGAGTTCACCAAAAGCTAAATCCATTGCCCTCTAAAAAGTGGCACCCGCATTCGAAAGGCCGAATGGCATTCGCTGGTAAGCAAATGTTCCCCACTTGGTAGTGAATGCGGTTTTATGCTGGTCTTCGTCCCTGACCCAGATTTGATTATATCCGGAGAAACCATCGAGTAGGGAGAAGCGTTGAGCCCCAGCCATCGAATGCAAGATCTGATCGATCTACGGGAGAGGGTAGTGATCTCTGAGAGAAGCCTGGTTCAGGTTGCAAAAGTCCATGCACAATCGTATATCTCCATTCTTCTTTCTGATTGGGACTAGATTCGCTACCCAAGAAGAATGTTTGATGGGATAAATTATCTTTGCCTCGAGCATTTTTAGGAGTTCGGCCTTCATCAAGACTTTGATCTTTGGATTGACAGGCCTTTGCTTCTGTCGAAAAGGTTTGATCCCTTCCTGCAACTCAATTGTATGCTGGATCAGTTGCCGATCATATCCCTTTAGATCTTGATAAGACCAAGCCACTGTGTCGGGATACTTTCTGCACAGAGATCGGATCTGGCTCTAGCTCTTTCGAAGTGCAATCTGTTCCAACTTTTATTGCTTTCCCAGGTTCAAGTTCTAAATCTTGATACTACTTTGCATTAACTTTGATCCTGTGAGAAACTGCTCGATCATTCTGATCAAAGAGGCTTTCAAGAGTAATTAATCCCTTGGGAATGTGATTATTCTTCAATTGAACTAGCCCTTCATATTCTTCTTCGTCAGGGCTTTTGCTCTCAACTGTGGCTACTTCTTGAATCATAAAATTCACAATCTGCTCATCATTGTCAAAAACTTGCCAATGCAGATCTCTGTCTGGGATAGAGGGCCTATAAATCATCCTCACAGCTTTGGGCTTATGCACCATGTCTTCTGCTGGAGAATACTTGGCTGCGATGGATGCTAGAACATCGGCATGTCGGTTCTTTTCTCTTGGAATAGACTGCAGATTGAGAGATTCGAACTGGTCGAGCAAGTCCCATACCCTATTTCGGTATGACTTGAGATAGTGCTTCTTTGAAGTGCACTTGTTTGTGACTTGATTGCATACCAAATTGGAATCTCCAAAGATCTGGAGATGCTTTATGCCAAACTTTTTTGCTTTCTTGAGTCCTAGGCATAATGCTTCATATTCTGCTGCATTGTTGGTGCAACTCCACACCAACCGGTAACAATATTCCTTCTGCTCTCCAGAAGGTGATACTAAAAGAATCCCCGCCTCGACGCCATTTTTGCATCGGGCGCCATCGAAGAACAATTTCCACAATCCTTGGGCGAAGACTTTATCTTCTAACTTGATGTGTTTCTCAAGCTTGGCGATGGCATAACATCCCATCTCGGTTTCTATCATGGCATTAAAGTCTACCAATGAAAACTCATCTTCACAACTTAACTGTGCGAGGGACTCCTCGACCAGGTCCACCTGCTCTATCCCTTCCACTATCGCATGCACAAGATCGCTGCCCTCTCCTTCGGACATCTTCTCTACGAGGAAGGTAGAAGGCTTCTCATTGTAGATTTTAATCTTCTTCCCTTTGAATGGAATCTCCATATGGGAGTAATCCATAGATAGATATCCTCCCAGCTTCACCATAAATTCTCTCGACAAGCACATACTGAAGTAGGGCTCAAGGTCAACGACTACCACCTCTTGTATAACTATGATTTGAGGCATCTTGTGTAGTCGAATAGGAATATCCTTGATCACCCCTATAGTCTTCACGGGGGTACCATCCAACTGGAGTATGCCATGACTGCTTTGCATGTATTCCATCCCTATCTCTTCGCACACCGCCTTCGGCATGACTGTCGTCGTGGCCCCAGAGTCAATCATACAGTTATGTACAACATACCCTTCCATCTGTAGAGACATGTAGAATGGTGGTGGCCTATTCTTCCTCGTAATGGATGTGGACAGGGTCTGTACTAGGGCAAGCGGTGCTACCTTTCTTGCTTTGGTTATCTTCAATGATTCTTGCAACAGGTCCACTTGTCCAGGTAGTTGCAGTGCATCATATAGACTGATTTTGGTTGGAATCCTCTTCAGCTCATCTACAATGTTGTACGCCAGGGAATTGGGCACCTCAGGTTCTTTTCTTGGTTCATATCTGGTGTGATATTGTTTCGTAGCTTCGACCCTTTGTCGCTTAGTCAACGAAGGAAGCTTGAGTTTCTCTCTAGCTTGTTCCTTAGTTTCCACCTACGATGGATTTGCAGGGGCCTGTTGGGCCTTCTCTTTGACTGGTGTAGGCTGTCGAGCTTCATTCGAGGCCGAAGGAGGTTGTTGTCCTTTCTCATGATGAGCATGCACCTTTAAGGGAGCCATTTGAGTAGCATCCACCTCTATCGACCTCTTTCCTCCTCTGGTAAGGACCGCAACTGGCTCTTCTTCACCAATCACCAAGTTGTGATTCATCTGTCTAATGACATTGACTTGACCGCCATGACTACTGCTCGCCAGCGTTTGTACATAGTGTTGGTGCAAGCATGCAGGTATTCTCTTCATGAGGGTCATTACACGTGGAGCACCAATGTATATAATCGGAAGTGCTCGGGGCTTCGTCTATTGCAGCATTTCTTGCCGAAGCTCTTCCTTGCTGGGCCGCTTGATCTTTAGTAAGCGTAGGTGTAGGATAAGATCTTCTTGGTAGAAACTCTTGTTGTGCTTGCTTCTTCTTCATAATGGTCATGTCATTAGATAGGGTCTGCATTGTGGAGTTCAGGGACTGAACTTCTTGCAGTATTTTGGCTTGCATGTCTTCGGCTTTGGGAATCGGTGGCAATGGAGCCATTGTTGGTATTGGAGGTAGGGCAGGGTGTTGAAGTGGTGCTGGCAGTACAGGGAATGCCGAAGTGACCGTGGGCTGCGGAGTCGAAAAAGTGGGAAAATGAATTTGTGGAGCGATGATTTGAGATACAATGGGATTCGGGTTCCAAGATGAGATCGGGAGTGCAGGGGTTGCAGAGATCTACGAAGCGGCTGCGCTTGCATACTGGGATTGATAGAAATCGGGAAGTATGGGCATCGACATCCTTTGGGGAAGCTTACCCATAGCTATTAGATCCATTTCCGCTTTCTGGGCCAACTCATATAACTCTGGGAAGGTATTGATATTCGAATACCTCACCATCACACTGATATCAGGATTGAAAGCCCGAAGAAAATAGTATGTTGCAGCTTCATCAGATGGCCGAAGTCCAACTGGTATTCTTTGCCAGGTTCGAGCGAACCTAACATTGAAGTCGGTGATCTCTTCTTGTGGATGTCTCTGGATCGTTGTGAACTGATGCAGGAGAGAGGTCGGATCGGTGGACTCATTGAAGCTTCGCATCAACTTCCCGGCTAACTGGTCCCATCCCGTAATGGTATCGAGTGGTAAAGATCTATACCAGTAGAGGAGTTTTCCTCTAAGAGATAGAACCATAAGCTTTACCATAACCCGCTCTTCTGTGATGTCATGGATCGCCGCCAGAGAAACTATATCCTGGATGTGCTCCAGAGTAGTCTTCCTAGTTCCATCGAATGTTGGGATCTTCTTTATAGCAGCAGGCGGCACTTGCCCTTGTCCCGCTAGATTTAGCGGTCCTGAAGAATTCCATGCTGGGAATAATCTGGGCGGCGGTTGCTGCTACATTTGTTGTTGTTGTTGTGCCATATTTACTCTTGGATTTTGAGAAACAGGAATTCCTGAAGCTCCTCCTTGATTGCTAACAGGACGACCAATAGGAATGGAGGCACTAGGATGCTTCGGTGAGTTGGGAGGATTAGGAGGAAAGCTAGTCATTGTGCTATCAGAAGTTAGGCCTTGTTCGTCAACAACAACCTCTTGCGAGGATGTTCCACGTAACAAAGACTCAGGGGTGACCAACCTAGATCGTTCCCCAAAGGCATCAATATCTAGCTCAAAGAACTCAGTTTCCTCTCCTCTATTCCTAACTCTCCATCTTGTTTGCATGAAGACACAGACTTTGGTACCGGTATTTACGACTTAAAGATTCTTGGGTAAGATAGAGTCGCCAGATGCTAAGAGTCTTTTGGTAATGAGAGCATCGGTTCTCACTACCACTCACAAGGTGAGACTGATCGGGTCCCACCGGGCGTGCCAGAAACTGTTGGTCATCAAATCTGCCTAGGAAAGGATTTGGGTAAGTGTATGCACCCTAGACCTGGACCAACATTGAAAGGCCAAAGGGAAGAGATGCCCCTCGTGCCAATCTCCGGAGAAAGGCCGACTCCTATACTAAACTACTTTGATTTTTAAGATAAGGGTGCTGGAAAGAGATAAATAGAGTGAGGATGCAAGAAAGAAATAAAAGAGTAAGGGAAGAAATTTTAGTAGTTTAATGGTGGGAAAGAACCAGAAGCACGATTGCTGGCCAATAGCTTAAAACAGCAGCAAAGAACACCAAGAGTAAATGAAATGAACGCTATATTAATCCTCCTATGTATCCTCTGGATGAATTTCAGGGTTACCCTTCCCTGTCGTCGAAATTCAGAGTTCAGAGTTACGACGACGAAGAAAGAGTGAATATGACAGAAACACTATCCACAGGCAGCATAAAAGAAAACCAATACAATGATTTCCTCCCCTATGTATCCTTCGGGAAAATTTTAGGGTTCCACTCCAATCACATACCTAAATCCAGAGTTCAGAATTACAGTATGCAAATGAAGAAAAGATAAAAGAAATAATCGCAGAAGGCAGCATAAAAGAGAGAAGTAGAGTCCAAAGCTCTTTAGTATTAATCACAGGAATGTAAGTTACAACAACTTTCTTAGCAGAAAGTTCCCCCCATTTTACATTACAATGCCTGGGTTTTTATAGAGGACCCGACCCTCTGAGCCATAATTGCACAAAATGGAGGAGTACACCCTCGAAACCTGAGAAGTCGGCTCCTCGCGGCCCTCGTGACTGAGCTCTCAAATCTGTTACCAAAACTAGAAACTACGACCGGGTCAACCGTGGAAACTTGCATTAATGAGTCGTCTGAGCGTCCTTGGCTTTTGGGTGCAATACTCGAGTGGTCGCCATGCTTGCCGGGCTCTTCTTCAGAGACTGATACTTCGTTTCCAATTGCCAAAAATGCGTAGCTAGTTTTTTGGGCACGTAAAAATGCATTTATGAGGCACTTGATCACCTCGAGAAAATACCCGGCTTGGAGCACGTGCCCTTGAAGTGCTTCGCTAGTTCTTCATTCGCAACTTCGCTTCGCAATGGACTTGTGCCGAAGCAGATTCTCCTTGATTTGCACTTCGCATGGTGGAGCTTCGCAAAACAGCTTCGGGGGTGATGAGGGCCGAAGCGGATCTCCTTCGCAAGATGGGCTCTTCATTATTGCTTCACTGGAAGATGTGCCAAAACTACTTCGTCGATGAACTGTTAAAATGCTTCGTCGCGATCTTCCTTCAAAATTGTGGTTCGGGAGGATTTTGGCCGAAGCGCATTCTTACCTTCAAAAATGCTTTGACTGCTTCCACTTCGGGGGAAAGTACTTCGCACGAAGGTTTGCCGAAGCAGATGCTTCGCAACGACTTTCAGCGAAGTAGAAATGGTTCACTGGCGGGGAGGCCCGAAGTGGGTGCTTCGACGGTTTTTCGGCGAAGTGTTTTCAACGTTGCGCTCCTTCAAATCCCGCTTCGCAAGTTTCTTGCCCGAAGTAGCCTTTTGAAGTGCTTCGGGCCCGAAGTAGTTTTCATTCTTCTTCCTTTGCATTTTGCTTCGGCAACACCGCTTCGCAAAACTTTTGCCTGAAGTAGCTGCTGGAAATGCTTCGGGTGCGAAGCACTTTTTTATGCCTTCTTTGAATTCCTTCTTCGGCAACGCCGCTTCGCAAGGTTTTCGCCCGAAGTAGCTATTTGAGGGACTTCGGGCCCGAAGTAGTTTTCATCCTTAGCGATTTCTTTCGACGAAGCTATCTTCCTTAGCTTGTTAATCAGCAAAGCTCCTTCATCTTCATTTTATGTACAAGGGGAACAACAGGGAAAGCCAAAATTGCTGCAACACTTGAAAATGTTGTTTCTAAAAAAAAAACAAGGGGAAAAATTCATGAAATTGAAAGAAATACTTTACAAAAATTTTGATTTTTTCTACCCCATTGTGCAATGTGACAAAATTGTCAACAGTAACATATGAATAATCATGTTAGCATCAACCAAGAAATGTATCCATTAAAATCAAATGAAAGTAATTGCATGGAGACAACCTCGTTAGTCAAGACCAAAAATTTTCAAAATCAAATCAAAACACATTATTCCTATATGAACAATCAAAAGCGTTAGAAAAATGCATAGCAATTCATGTCCTCCTTTTAACAGTACAAGGTTGTATTGTTAAAAGAGGGCTAATGATAATAATCAATAGGGCATGAAATATTCAAAATTTAAATCCCTATAGCATTTAAATCACACTAAAATAAACCAATTCAGGCCCTCCTTCTAGCGCCAAAATGTTGAGTGGTATTTTCACCCAATTGTGAAAGTACACTCTCCCTTAGGATTTGGGTTCCAAATCCCCTCTTGCAAAGAAGTTAAACAAACAACTTCTCCAAGGTCTCCACTGTATTAGCATTTGCATGTGTATTAGTAATCTCAAATAAAGATATTTAATTTTAAATGCTTGGAACACCTTAGTGATTGCAAGTAACTGTAAACAAGGGGCAATGTTGGTTTATTTTAACATGAAACTTTAGTGATTGTTCATTGAACCAAAATAAAGCAAATGTGAGTTGGCCCTCATATGACCACGATGTAGTGCCTTAATTCCTTTTATCTTGAGGGTTTTAAAATAGATTTTATCTTGCATTAAATCCTCAACGATGAATAGGGTCTTCAAATGTAGCTTCAAAATGTCACTTTAATTATCCTTCTTAAATGAAATCAGATTTTCATCAAGACAAATAATTTAGTGCTTTGATTGCTCCCAAAATGGTAATTTGCAAAGTGCCATAAAACATGACTCCTTCATTGAAATTAGAATTTTCATGAAGGGAATGTCATCATAGGCTCATGAATGAAACATGAAACTAAAAAAATGAAATTCGGCCCAAAAATGGAAATTTTATATTTTCGGATTTTTCAAAATCTGTAATAAAACATCAACTTCGATAAATTTTTAAAAATACTAAACAACTCCGAAAATGAAATTTCAAAATGCGTATTGGAAGTCTGAAGTATAACCTATGCAATGGTGAAATTATTTTTTGGATTTTGACATTTTTTAAATGTTTATTTTAATGCCTGAAAATTAAAAAAATAATTAAAATTTCTAGAAAAATAAAATGCAGAAAAAGTTGAAAGAAAATGCAGAAAACTGAAAATAAAATGTATTCAGTGTGATGCTATCCTATTCCGACAAAACCAAAGATGTGAGGTTTTCATGCATGCAACCTAACCTATTGGACTTGCAAAACAAGCACAATCCAGATAAGCTAAGTGTTGGATCCTAGGGTTTTAAATGAGGTTTTTAGATTTAAATATTCGCATGAAGCAACCAAGAAAACTTGCATAAACTCCATTTATAAGCCTAAAATATGAAAAGGGGAAAAAATAGACATTTAATCTTGCATGTAGAAAATGACTCCTTTCTTGTCCATAAGATGCAACTTTCTGAAATTTTCTGTATTAAAAATTTGTCATTTTACAATAACAAAAATTTATGGTTTTCCCAAACCAGTCTATGGAAGAAAATGACTCAAATAGGTCCAGAATGGCCCTCTTGCCTTCAAATCCGCAACTCTGCTCGCAGGAGTTTCCAACCCCTCAAAACATCCTTGCCTGGCGTATTTAAAATTTTTAGGAAGCTTTTCATTTCATTTTCCAATGGCTATTCGTTTCACCTTCCCTTGTGCATGCATGTGTTTCGGTTTCCAAAAAGGCTTTTCGTTTCTATTTTGTGGCCCTTCGTTTCCCATGGTTTGGCTTCCTTTGTTTGGTTTTCTTCACTTTTCGTTTGATTTCAAAAAAAACGTTTCCTGTTCTCCACATGGGCGCGCGTTCGCTTCCTTCCATGTGTAACGACCATCTTAAATGATTTCAAATCATTAAAGATTCCTTATGTAACGCTTGTCTTATTCATTGGATTTTATCCTTATGTGTCCACGTCATTATGTAGTCTTCAGTTTTACTATCTTGGTGTTCATCACTAATATCAGACACACTGTCCACTACTCTGTTCCCTTGGCGAAAATTGGACATGTTGCGATATCGCGACACTCTTGTCTCTCTATCAGCCTGCCCCTTTTGAGTCGCGAAAATACATGTCGCGATATCGTGAAACTTTTTTTTCTCTGCCTGCCTGCTCCTTTTGAGTCGCGAAAATACAACATGTCGTTATATCGCGACACTTTTGTTTCTCTGCCTGCCTGCTCCTTTTGAGTCGCGAAAATGCAACATGTCGCGATATCGCGACACTTTTTCCTTTGCTCTTGGCCATGAAAATGCAACATGTCACGATATCACGACGCTTTTTCTTTCTTGTTCTTTCTCTTCTCTTTTGGTCGCAAAAATGCAACATGTCACGATATCACGACACTTTTCTCTTTTGGCCATGAAAATGCAACATGTCACGATATCGCGACACTTTTTCTCTTTTGGTCGCGATAATGCAACATGTCGTGATATCATGACACTTTTTATCTTTTGGCCGTGACAATGCAACATGTCGCGATATCGTGACACTTTTTCTCTTTTGGCCGCAACAATGCAACATGTCGCGATATCGTGACACTTTTTCTCTTTCGGCCGCGATAATGCAACATGTTGCGATATCTCAACACTTTTTCTCTTTCGGCCGTGACAATGCAACATGTCATGATATCGCGAAAATTTTTCTCTTTCGGCCACGACAATGTAACATGTCGCGATATTGTGACACTTTTTCTCTTTCGACCGCGACTGTTGGCAATTTTGGGTACCTTGAGTACATTGCCCTTGCCTAAGTTTAGTTGTTGTCATTGATGTCAAGGAGGTATTGGTAGATGTTTTTGATGTTGAGAATCTATTGGAGCAATTTGTTTTTATGTCCAAGGATGTGTTTTTGTTGAAAGTTTCAGTTGGTCAGTAAGTCTCCAAGAAAATCAGAGTAGCCCAGTTGCCAAAAATCCAGAAAAAGATAAAGTAGAATAAGTTTGCAGGCTGCTGGAAAAACTGTCGCGATTTCGTGACATGTTGAGGAGAGAGAAAGTCATGATTTCGCGACATGCAGGAAGGTAGAGGCAAAGCGAGAAAAAGTGTCACGATTTCGCGACATGTTTGATTGAGGAGAGAGAAAGTTTGGCCAAAACTGTCATAATTTCGCGACATGCAGGAAGGCAGAAGCACAACGGGCAAAAAGTGTCGCGATTTCGCGACAAGTTTTGAAGAAGTTGTACGAATGCAGAAAGTGTCGCGATTTCGCGACAAGTTGAGTTGGTAGTGTTGAGTTGCAGGAAGTGTCGTGATTTCCCGACAAGTTTTGAAGAAGTCGTATGGATGCAGAAAGTGTCGCGATTTCATGACATGTTCTAGTTTCGCAAGCAGTTGGCAAGAAAGATTCTAAGGCAGCGAAAGCGTCACGATTTTGTGACATGTTTCATTTTCGCTAGTGCAAACCAAGAAAAGGATGAAGAAGCAAGAGGTGTCGCGATTTCGTGACAGAGTTTCTAATGACGTCAGCAAAAGGCAAAGGTGTCACGATTTCGTGACGATTCATGGAGAAGAAGGCAGTGAAGTCCAGAGCGTCGTGATTTCACGACCAAAATCATGATGACGTCAGCAAAAGGCAAAGGTGTCACGATTTTGCGACAATTGCAGAGAAGAAGGCAGTGAAGTCCAGAGCATCGTGATTTCGCAACCAAAATCATGATGACTTCAGCAAGAGGCAAATGTGTCATGATTTCACGACAGTTATGAAGAAGAAGGCAGTGAAGTCTAGAGCGTCACGATTTTGTGACAAGATTCATGATGACGTCAACAAAAGCTGTAGCGTCGCTATTTCACGACAGCAACAGAGAAGAAGGTAGTAAAGTCTAGAGCGTCGTGATTTCACGATAAGTTTCATGATGATGTCAGCAAAGGCTGTAGTGTCACGATTTCATGACAGCAACGAAGAAGAAGGCAATGAAGTCTAGAGTGTCGTAATTTCACGACAAGATTTACGATGACTTCAACAAAGGCTGTAGTGTAGCGATTTCGTGACAACAAACCAAAGAAGGTGTATGACAGACCAAGATATTGCGACATGTTTGAGCTTCGCACGAGAAAAGCTATAGGACAGCAGAGGCGGTTGAAGTCGACGAAGTTAACCTTGGTCGATGAAGGATAAGGTTTTATAGCCGACATATTAAAAGATTGATCAGCCGACTAAAGAACAAGATTTCATCTTGAGATTATGGGTATTAAAGGAGGACTGTTTGAGCATTTTTGTGTGTCGATTGATGTGAGCTTTTGAAGCGTGGCGTTCATAGAGTTAGTGCGACAAGAAAGGTTCGACTATCAAAAAAGCAGAGAGCGAAGTCCGACTGCAGCATCAAAGTGCATTTCGCTGAATCTTCTAAGTGTAGAAGTCTGTGCTGTTGTATACACAAAGAATGTGCTATTGTTTATGAGAAGACTGTGCAGAGAAGATTCTCATGTGATTACGACCGTGTTCGCACAGTTTGGGTAATAGAAAGAAAAGTGCGCGCAGTAGATGCTGCTATAATTGCGAACGGTTGTGAAGAACAAACATTGATCAAGTGCTGCTGTAAGTTGAGAAGAGAATGCTGTTGTAATTTAAGAAGACTTGTTGTGGTTGATCCACAACACACCCCAAAATTGGGGACCCACCTTTTTGCAGGCTCACAGGGAAGGATCTCAGTGACCCAGATGCCAGAATTGAAAAAAAGAGAAAATGCACAAGTGTAGAAAGGGGTCGCGAAATCGCGACAGGTAGCGAAATCGCGACATGTCGCGAAATCGCGACCGAAGCCGAAAATTGTCGCGAAATCGTGACATGTCGAAAAATCGCGGTCAGCGCGGTCAACGGCAACGAAACAGAAAAACTATCGCGAAATCGCGACGTGTCGCTGAGGAGGAAGAAAAAGGTGTCGCGAAATCGCGACGTGTCGGTGAGGAGGAAGAAAAAGGTGTCGCGAAATCGCGACGTGTCGGTGGCCAGGAAGAAAAAGGTGTCGCGAAATCGCGACGTGTCGGTGGCCAGGAAGAAAAAGGTGTCGCGAAATCGTGACATGTCGCTGAGGAGAAAAGAAAAGGTGTCGCGAAATCGTGACATGCTGTTCGGAAGAAAATAAATGATGTCGCGAAATCGTGACGTGTTTTGCCGAAGCGTACGGGTGATGAAAAGTGTCGCGATTTCGTGACGTGTTTTGGAAAGGTGTACGGAAGCGGAAAAACGTCGCGATATCGCGACAGGAAACGGCTAAAGGACTCGATGAGGAAAGACGTCGCGATTTCGTGACCGATTGCAGCAAAGGTGTACGGACGGAAAAATGGTCGCGATTTCGCGACGGGTTTTGACAGACTGTACGAAACAGAAAAATGGTCGCGATTTCGCGACGTGTTTTGCCGAAGTGTACGGAACAGAAAAATGGTCGCGATTTCGCGACAGAAAGCTGCATGAAGGTCCGAAAGGGAAAAACGTCGCGATTTCACGACGAGTTTTGCAGAAGCGTACGGATGATGAAAGGTGTCGCGATTTCGTGACGCATTTTGGCAAAGTTGTACGGTACAAGGAAGATGTCGTGAAATCATGACGGAAATGAAAATCAGGCTCAAAGCAGGGAAGTGTCGCGATTTCGTGACGTGTTTTGGCAAACTATACGGACGGAGAAAATGGTCGCGATTTCGTGACAGAAAGTTGCATGAAGGTCCGAGGGAAAAACGTCGCGATATCGCGACAAGTTTTGCCAAGGCGTACGGAAGATAAAAACGGTAGCGATATCGCGACGGTTTGTCGAAGGAAGGCAAGAGGATGATAATGGTCGCGATATCGCGACATAAAGTTGCCAAGGAAGCTCGAGGCCAGAACGGTAGCGATATCGCTACGAAAAGCCGAAATCGCGTACGGCAGGAAAGCATGTCGCGATATCGCGACATGTCGCGATTTCGCGGCCGGGAAGATGAACGGGCAGACTTGCAGTTTTGTCATTTTTTTGCGGTAAGCGTTACACAGGGCATAGGAAAAGCATGACACGTGGCGCACAGGTGTCAAACTTGCGGGGACGTTACATGCAGAGGTGAATTTCGGGGCGTTTCCAAATTTGAGCGTGAATCAAAGCGGGAAAAAGCAAGAATTTGAAGGGTCGCCCACGGGAAGAGGAAATGAAGCAACGGAGGAAATCGAAGAGCCATAACAATGCTATAAAGCCAGAATTGCAAATCGAAGAAGGGGTTGGAAATTGCCGAATACGGAGTTGCGGAGACGAAGGCTTTGTGCTATTATGGGCCCGTACTTGGGCAATTTCCTTCTTTTTATTCTGGGATTTTCTTTCACACCGGAACATTTTTGAATGTAATCGAGATATCATTTAAATACAAATACGGAGAGTTGGCATCTTATTGGATGAGAAAGAAGGAGTAACTTTTGCATGCATGATTTAATGTTTATATTTCCCTTCCAGATTTCTTAGGTTTTTAGGTGAAGTTAATGCAAGATCTCTTGGTTGCTTCATGCGAATGCCTATTTTCTGGAATTACCACAGAAACCCTCGAGACTCCACTTTGGCCTATTTGGATTGTGTGGATGTGCAGGTTCATTAGGTTAGGTTGCATGTAGAAAGCCTCAGTATCTTCGGTTTCATCAGATTAGTGACAACTTTCTGACTGTAATCTATTTTTATTGTTACTTTTGTTTACTTTTGTCTTTGCTTTTCAAACCCATATTTTATTTTCAGCAGTTTAATTACTGTGTTTGAATAAATCACTGAAAATCCATCAAAATTAAAGGTTAAAGCAGATTTTATTCATTTTGAGTCCATTGAAAGTTCAAAATTAATAAACCACAGTGCCCCTTGTTAACATCCACTTGCAAACCCTAAGGTGTTCTTAGCATTTCATTTTAAACAGCATCCTTGATAATTAATAATCAGCATAATAAGAACCTTGGAGAAATCGTTTTTCTTTGCAAGCAGAGGATTTAGGACTCGGATCCTACAGGAGAGTGTGTTTTCACAATCGGGTTAAAACACCACTCAACAGATTGGCGCTAGAAGGAGGGCGATCGGTTTATTTATTTTAATTTTTATATCTGAATATTTTGTTTTAATTTAATTCTGAAATAATTTACGGCTAAACTGCAACACTATTTTTTTTTGTTTGTTGCAGGTTTTCTTCGAACTAGCCGAGGGTTTCCTCGAGGCGAGTCTGGACCCACCACGCCGTATTGCGACCGGGTCTCAAACAACCGGAGAAACCATTTTTCACGACCTTCTTGGTACTCCCAAGGGTAAAGTCAAGCAAGTCGTAAGCACTCCGGTAGCAAAAGGCCTGTTTTCTCCGGGGAACGTCGAGTGGACCTACGCCAGTAGTATCTGTTGCCCCTAGTGTGCCTATAGTTTGTAACATTTCTTCTGCTATTGTAGGTCTGTCTACATCAATTTCGAGTCAAATGGCTCAAGCTCCGATGAGCTCCTTGGTATGGAGCTAACAATACTCCTTTGAATATTGTTGGGGATATCCATGAAATCCCCAAGAACATTGAAATATTTCTGCCTAAGTACAAGCCGGATGGCCTAAGAACAGCGAGAAGAACATATCCAAGCCTATAGGGATGTTTTAATTAGATCGCAAGTTCGAGCATGAAGATGTAGCACTGCAGACTTTTCCCCATGAGCTTGGATCCAATAGCATATGAATGGTATATATGCTTGCCAAGCTGGTTCAATCACCTCTTGGACACAAATGGAAAATGCATTTGTCAATCAATTTAGGTCTCCCTTAGATCCTGCAACTATTTACAATCGGTTTATTACATGCAAATGGGGCCAAGGGGAACCAATCCGAATGTTTAATCAGAGATTCCAAAAGAACTATAACAGAGCAATTAGACATTTTGCCATCGATCCTGCGGTAGCTTTGCAGATATATTTTGGGGCATTGGACCCCATGACAGCCATGTTTGCAAGGCGTAATCCTCAGGTCACCACGCTTGCTTTGGCCTATAATGAAGCCATGACTATTGAGCAGCAGTTGACACCGCAAGGCTACGGGTTTACCCAAATGCCTATGTTGGGACAGGGCGCTCCATATGGTCAAGTTCCCCAGGAAAATCAGCTCATGGCACCACAAATGCCAAGTATGAACGCATTCCCATATCCGCAGCCGTATCCATCAGCACCCGCATATGCACCCATTCCAATCCAACCAATCGCAGCCATTCCACCTGTTCCTGCATTTTTGCAGAACAGTCAATCAACTACGCAGGAAACTAGTCAAGTCAATCCTCAAGCCATAGTTCCTGTTTCGAATCCAATCCCAATTCAAGGTATCAATCCATTTGGGAATCCAATTCCTCAGAACCCCACCCAAATGTGGAATCAAGACCCCATCAATTATGCAAATCCAATGGGGGTTAATAACAATGTGGTTCCACCGAAGGATGTCTTTTCGGAAGTCGAAGAGCTCAAGAAACTAGTGCATAAACTAAGTAATGACAGAGTTCAACGAGAGAAGCATGAGTCCCGTGCCCCTCACCCAAGTCGGAATTTTAACAATAGAGGGAGGCACCGGAACACTAAGCCAAACAATGGGGGAGTTCCTGCTCCCATTGCTAATCAATTAGATGCTTCACGAGCCCAACCAATCCAATTCTCTTTTGAATCTTTCAGATTTGGCATGGGAAAGAGGGTGCAGGTTACATAACACAAAAGAACACAATGAAAGGAATTGTCCTGAGATAGCTAGATACACTCATTGTCTTCAGGCACAAGTTGACGATTTGGAACTGGTATCAAATGAGGATCCATCGTATCAGCAAGATGAAAATATTATGGTGATGGAAACAGTATATCACCAAGAGGGTGAGAGCGAGGAGGAAGAAGATGAAGTTTTGGAGCAGGAGGTGCAAGCTTTTCGAGATTTTAGAAAGGGGACTCATGGGTACCATTTGAGGAGTAAGTCTAAAGCCCCTAAAACCTCATCAACACCTCCAAACAGTTCTATTCTTCCTCCAGATACAAAGGCAAGTAACAACCCTCCCCCTCCACTCAGAAGAGAAATGTCTAATGACGTCCAGAAGACGGTCAAATTCGAAAAACCAAATTATGACGTAGTGGAGGATATGAAGAAGTCCAAATCTAGCCTTTCATTCCTGGACGCAGCTAAATTGCCTGGTCAAAAGGAGGCGTTGATAAGAGCTTTGAACTCACCCGATCCGATGTGGAAGGAAAAAAGAGCTGAATCCCACCTGATTTTGTGAAAGGAAAGAAGGGATGTCCCGCCATTCTTATTAACTCTGAGAATTGCGGGTAAGAACTTGCATAACTGTTTGGTAGACACAGGAGCCACTAGCAACCTCATGCCTACGGAGATATGTCAAATGTTGGGTCTACAACCGGTTTCATCCAAATGCACGGTCTTGCAATTGGACCGTTCGGAGGTAAATGTAGTAGGGACCTTATATGATGTCAAGATTCAATTAAATTCTGAACCCAGGGTCCAGCAGGTTGTAGACATTTTGGTGGTTAACATCCCAAGTAGGTATGGAATGTTACTTGCGAGAGATTGGATGAAAACGCTGAATGGCTATTTTGCAACAGACTGCTCGCATATGTGGCTGCCATGGAAGGGCATTGCTAACCAAATCAAGTGGAAAACGAACCGAGGCTTAAGGAGATTATAACAGATTTTAACAAGCCGAATGAGGTTCAGTTTTCTGAGCCAGACCTAGGGGTCTATGCTCTTGATGTTGAGAAAGCTGCTGATGAACTTAAAGAAGAAGTGTGTCATGGTGGTTCTTCTGAGGAAAAGGATCACACGTGGTTGCTCAAGTTTGATGGATCAAAATCTAGACAGGGAGCAGGAGCTGGAGTCGAGCTCACTGGTCCAGGAGGTAAACCATTATTGGCTGCCTACAGACTGCAATTTCCTTGCACAAACAATGTGGGTAGAATACGAAGCATTGATCTACGGTTTACGTCTAGCATTGAGCAAACATGTTAAATGCTTGAAGGTTTTGGGTGATTCTGAGTTGGTTGTCAAGCAAATCAAAGGACAGTATACATGCCGCGACAAAATATTGAGCCTTTATAGGACTAGGGTTATGGATCTCATGGAGGAGTTTGATGCATTCAACATAGCCCTTATTTCTAGGAGAGGGAATCGAATAGCAGACTCTCTTGCAGTCGCCGCGGGCATGTTAAACCCGGTGGATATAAAAAGATGTAAAAAGTTTTCCATTGAGCTGGTTCCTTGTCCATCAATACCTGATAATGTGAAGAATTTCCAGGTTTTTGAGTGTGACAGGCACATCTTCAAGTTTGTCACAAACTCGGGTATTTTTGAAAATCAAGTGATCGATGAGGAACAAAGGTGGCAGGATGAAACAGAAGAAAGTGAAACTGCGTATCAATCCAACAAAATTCCTAAAGACGTGGTTTCATTAGAAAAAATGTTCGACATGGAATGCAAGAACAAGAAAAGAAAAAGAGTCCCGCTCCCCAAAGATGCATGCGATTCAATTAATCTGGGGAGTGCGGACAATCCAAAGGAGGTGTACATAGCAAAGGCATGTACAGAGGAAGAAAGGAGCAATATAATACAGACTTTGAAGCATTACATAGATTGTATTGCTTGGAACTACAATGAGCTAAAGACTTACAATCAGAACATTATCACGCATACCATACCTTTGAAGCCAGACTCCAAGCCTTTTAGGCAAAGACAACGAGTTGTTAACCCGCTATTGGAGCCTTTGATCGAAAAGGAGGTTAAAAGATTGTTGGAGGCGAAAATAATTTTTCCCGTTAGGCACTCAACCTGGGTGGCTAACCTCGTTCCAGTGAGAAAAAAGAGTGGAGAGATTAGGCTGTGCATAGATTTTCGAAATCTTAATAAAGCCTCCCAGAAAGATAATTATCCATTGCCATCAATCGATGAAATCTTGCAAATGGTAAATGGATCAGAAATGATGTCCTTTCTCGATGGATATTATGGGTACAACCAAGTTCTTATACATCCAGATGACGGGATGAAAACAGCCTTCACTACCAAGTGGGGGACATTTGCATATAAGAGAATGCCATTCGGACTATTAAATGCTGGTGCAACTTTTCAACGCGCCATGGATTACGCATTCAAAGGACTAATAGGCAAATGCATCATCGTGTATGTGGATGATATCCCGGTTTTCTCGAAAAAGAGAGAGGATCATGTTAAAGACTTAAAGAAGGTGCTTCAAAGGTGCGGGGAACATGGAATTTCATTAAATCCCAAGAAATGCATTTTTGGAGTGACGGAAGGAAAGCTGCTAGGTCACATTATTTCAAAGGAGGGAATATCCATCGACCCGAGAAAGGATACAAGCTATCCAAGACCTACCTCTCCCGAGCGGTAAAAAAGAATTGAGGTCTTTCTTTGGGCAAGTCAATTTTGTGAGGAAGTTCATTTCTAGCTTTCCTGAGATAGCTAAACCTCTAAACCAGATGCTCAAGAAAGATGTGGACGTAAGATGGAACGAGGAAAGTAGAGTGGCTTTCCAGAATATCAAAGACGCCATTTCCAAAGCCCCGGTCTTGATAAGCCCAGACTATTCCAAGCCTTTTTACATTTATGCTTTTGCATCGGAGCACTCCTTGGCGAGTGTATTAACCCAAAAAGGCGAAGATAATGCCGAAAAGCCCATTGCGTTTTTAAGTGCCCCCTTAAAAGATGCCCAATTAAGGTATTCAATCCTTGATAAGCAAATGTACGCACTTTTTAAAACTGTGAAAAAATTTAGGCATTACATCGT
This sequence comes from Wollemia nobilis, assembly GCA_028583015.1. Lineage (NCBI taxonomy): Eukaryota > Viridiplantae > Streptophyta > Pinopsida > Araucariales > Araucariaceae > Wollemia > Wollemia nobilis. The sequence goes on from JAQPPZ010015100.1 coordinate 17,542,172, forward strand.
ACACAGCAGAATTATTGCCATTGTACCCGATTCTGCTGTCAAGACCATGTTTTTACAGAATGAACTAGGTGAAAAGAGAGGAAAGTGGATTGCAACCATCCAAGAATTTGATCTCGAAATCCAACCAATGAAACTAGTTCGAGGACAAGGACTGGCAAAGGCGATCGCAGAAAATGATCCGCAAATAACAGGTCAATGCTCAAATACAGAATACATGGCTAAGGAGGACTGGTATGTTGATATTGTGCAATTTTTATTGACTGGTAAGTGCCCGTCTAATTTGAATTCAACACAAAGGAGAGCTCTAAGGCTTAAATCTATTAACTATCTGATAAAGTCTGGTGTACTTTACAGGAAAAATCACGAAGGTATCTACCTGAGATGCTTGAGCAAAGACGAAGCCGCCAGGGTGTTGCAAGAATTTCATGGCAAGCACGGAACTGGTCATGGTGCAGCCAATCCTACAACACACCAAATCCTGCGAGCAGGATATTACTGGCCTCATATATTCAAAGATGCGCATGCTCATGTGCGATCTTGTCACATCTGCCAAGTGGCTGCAAATAGAGAAAGAAATGCAGCCATGCCGTTGCAGCCTGTAGTTGAAATGAGACCGTTTGCACAGTGGGGACTGGATTTTATCGGGGTTATTAACCCAAATTCTTCGAACTCTCACAAATTTATTTTGACAACTACGATACTATCGTACAAGGTGGAAGAAGCGATTCCCACTAAACACGCCACCACAGACGTTGTGATTAAATTCCTTGAGGATCAAATTATCACAAGATATGGAATGCCCGATTCTATTGTCAGTGACAATGGTAAAGCTTTCATTTCCACACAATTTGCAGAGTGGGCATATGATAATAAAGTGAGCTTAAAGTTTGCATCCAATTACTATCCTCAAGGAAATGGGTTGGCCGAGTCTTCAAATAAGAATTTGTTGAATACTATTAAAAAGTTCGCTGGAAAAGAATCCTCGGGACTGGCATAGTCAATTAAAGTTTGCCTTGTGGGCAGATAGGACCAGAGTGAAAGAATCTATAGGGAATACTCCCTATCATTTGGTCTATGGGCAAGACCCGATATTTCCAGCAAATTTGGAGCTGCAGACCTTACATTTCATACAAGAGTACATGGGGACAGATGATCAAGTTGAAGCTAGATTGAGCCGGTTATTGCACCTGGATGAAAAGAGAGAAGAAGCCATGAATCACATGAACAAACACCAGGAAGTCATCAAGAGATGGTTTGATAGAAGGGCCAAAGTTAAATCATTCAGAATTTCAGATTTGGTGTTACTATGGGACAAAAGACATGAGGAAAAAGGAAACCATCAAAAGTTTGATTGTCTCTGGTTAGGCCCATATCAGATTTCAGAAATACTTGGGAAGAACACCTTCAGGCTAAAAACCTTAGAAGGGAAAGATTTCATGCTGCCAGTTAATGGGCAGATTCTAAAGCATTATTTTAGCCCTTAGGTTGTGAGACTTTGATATTATTCTGTTGGTGTTGGTGAAGGATTTTCAGATTTTGTTTTTATTGTTTAGGATTGTTAGTTTAGTTAGGATTTTGATTATGGATTTGATTTCAATTGACATGTGTGTTAATTTAAAAAAAAAAAAAATAATAATAATAGAAAATTGAGATGTCAACTTATGCTTAAGGATTAGGAGAATATGAAATATTGGAATTGTCTTGTAAAAGCTCCACAAATAGCATAAAACTTTTTAAGTTATATTGTTTGACTTTGTGATATATGAAAGAATCAGTTTTGCATGACAAATCATTTCATTCACAATTCAAGAAGTAATGCATTCATATTCCATCTCACCTCACATACATTTCATTTTAGTTGCATATGCATCTTATGTACAAGCCATGAAAGTATGTCAAATCCTCTTAGGGTTGTGTTATAACATATATGTAAGTAGCTCCTAAGGTTGGAAGCTGAGTCTTGAGATATCTAGAACCAAGCACGTCTCATAAATTAAAAAGGATCTTGAGTAAAATGATCAAAACCTAGCTTGGAAGAAAAGGTTGAGCGAAAGTGGTTTTCATGTCTATCCTATTATGCAACATGATCCTTAAAACAGTGGTTTTAACCACTTCCATAAAGCTTAAAGCTTAAAATCAGAGTAGTAAGGATAGGGTTAAATCCTCATCAAACTTAGGTTGAGGATCCAATTCCCCAAAGCTTTGATTTGACCCACATGGAGTAGTAAGGATAGGGCATAAATTCTCATCTTGGTTGGTTGAGAATCCGATTCCCCAAAGCTCTTATGTCTCATTTCATAGTAAGTCTTGGATTGTAAGGATCGTACTATTTGTCCTCTCGCAAAGGATGGGTAGTCATCCCCAAGGTTTAAGCAATAGAATTAATGATTTATATCTAAGGTTTGGATTGTAAGGATCGTACTACTTGTCCCTAACCAGGATGGGTAGTCATCCCCAAGGTCCAAGAAATAAATAAATAAATAAATTTTTCCCATCTCATCTTTATTTTGGATTGTAAGGATCGTACTACTTGTCCTCTGCAAGGGATGGGTAGTCATCCCCAAGGTCCAAAGAAATGGAGATAAGTTTTGGATTGTGGGGTTAGATATGCCCATGCATGGCATCATGTCTTGCCTAAAAAAGCAAGACCACTGATTGTCTAGAGGGTTAGACTAGCATGACCATTTCTTCCATAACTGGTTTAATTATTTTGCTTAAAGTGAGGTAATGAACTCTAAATCAGAATAGTAAGGATAAGGTTAAACTCTCATCTCGGTTGGGTGGGAGTCTGATTCCCCAAAGTTCTGATTTCACATTCACTTGCACATGGGTTCTAAATAGTAGGGACTCATAACCAACTTTGGGATACAATAAGGAAATGAACTAGTGGGTCCTAAGAGGGTTTGGCAATCTTGAATGCTTGTACATAATAGTAGAAGAATGATCATGCTTATTAGGAAAAGCAAAATCTTCTAGCTCATTCATTTAGGACCACAAATCATTCACCATCCCATATATGCATTCATGCAAAACTGATAATGGAATGTTGATCAATTTCAAACGATAGGGAATGAAAACACATTGCACACACTGAGCTAATACTTGATGATTATGATGATTCATGTACTTTTGATCTTTGGGCATTTGTTATTTTGCTCATGTGCTAACATGTATTTACGAGTTTGTGATATGTTTCAGGTTGGGTTCTTACTAAAATGCTCAAGAGCATTTGACAGCAGAGTCGCCATTTGTTGTGGTTGATCCACAACACACCCCAAAATTGGGGACCCACCTTTTTGCAGGCTCACAGGGAAGGATCTCAGTGACCCAGATGCCAGAATTGAAAAAAAGAGAAAATGCACAAGTGTAGAAAGGGGTCGCGAAATCGCGACAGGTAGCGAAATCGCGACATGTCGCGAAATCGCGATCGAAGCGAAAATTGTCGCGAAATCGTGACATGTCGGAAAATCGCGGTCGGCGCGGTCAACGGCAACGAAACAGAAAACTGTCGCGAAATCGCGACGTGTCGATGAGGAAGAAAAAGGTGTCGCGAAATCGCGACGTGTCGGTGACCAGGAAGAAAAAGGTGTCGCAAAATCGCGACGTGTCGGTGACCAGGAAGAAAAAGGTGTCGCGAAATCGCGACGTGTCGGTGACCAGGAAGAAAAAGGTGTCACGAAATCGCGACGTGTCGGTGACCAGGAAGAAAAAGGTGTCGCGAAATCGTGACATGTCGCTGAGGAGAAAAGAAAAGGTGTCGCGAAATCGTGACATGCTGTTCGGAAGAAAATAAATGATGTCGCGAAATCGCGACGTGTTTTGCCGAAGCGTACGGGTGATGAAAAGTGTCGCGATTTCGTGACGTGTTTTGGAAAGGTGTACGGAAGCGGAAAAACGTCGTGATATCGCGACAGGAAGCAGCTAAAGGACTCGATGAGGAAAGACGTCGCGATTTCGTGACCGATTGCAGCAAAGGTGTACGGACGAAAAAATGGTCGCGATTTCGCGACGGGTTTTGACAGACTGTACGGAACAGAAAAATGGTCGCGATTTCGCGACGTGTTTTGCCGAAGTGTACGGAACAGAAAAATGGTCGCGATTTCGTGACAGAAAGCTGCATGAAGGTCCGAAAGGGAAAAGCGTCACGATTTCGCGACGAGTTTTGCAGAAGCGTACGGATGATGAAAGGTGTCGCGATTTCGCGACGCATTTTGGCAAAGTTGTACGGTACAAGGAAGATGTCGCGAAATCGTGACGGAAATGAAAATCAGGCTCAAAGCGAGGAAGTGTCGCGATTTCGCGACGTGTTTTGGCAAACAGTACGGACGGAGAAAATGGTCGCGATTTCGCGACAGAAAGCTGCATGAAGGTCCGAGGGAAAAAAACGTCGCGATATCGCGACAAGTTTTGCCAAGGCGTACGGAAGATAAAAACGGTAGCGATATCGCGACGGTTTGTCGAAGGAAGGCAAGAGGATGATAATGGTCGCGATATCGCGACGTAAAGTTGCCAAGGAAGCTCGAGGCCAGAACGGTAGCGATATCGCTACGAAAAGCCGAAATCGCGTACGGCAGGAAAGCATGTCGCGATATCGCGACATGTCGCGATTTCGCGACATGTCGCGATTTCGCGGCCGGGAAGATGAACGGGCAGACTTGCAGTTTTGTCATTTTTTTCGTAGTAAGCGTTACACAGGGCACAGGAAAAGCACGACACGTGGCGCACAGGTGTCAAACTTGCAGGGACGTTACATGCAGAGGCGAATTTCGGGGCGTTTCCAAATTTGAGCGTGAATCAAAGCGAGAAAAAGCAGGAATTTGAAGGGTCGCCCACAGGAAGAGGAAATGAAGCAACGGAGGAAATCGAAGAGCCATAACAATGCTATAAAGCCAGAATTGCAAATCGAAGAAGGGGTTGGAAATTGCCGAATACGGAGTTGCAGAGACGAAGGCTTTGTGCTATTCTGGGCCCGTACTTGGGCAATTTCCTTCTTTTTATTCTGGGATTTTCTTTCACACCTGGAACATTTTTGAATGTAATCGAGATATCATTTAAATACAAATACAGAGAGTTGGCATCTTATTGGATGAGAAAGAAGGAGTAACTTTTGCATGCATGATTTAATGTTTATATTTCCCTTCCAGATTTCTTAGGTTTTTAGGTGAAGTTAATGCAAGATCTCTTGGTTGCTTCATGCGAATGCCTGTTTTCTGGAATTACCACAGAAACCCTCGAGACTCCACTTTGGCCTATTTGGATTGTGTGGATGTGCGGGTTCATTAGGTTAGGTTGCATGTAGAAAGCCTCAGTATCTTCGGTTTCATCAGATTAGTGACAGATTTCTGACAGTAATCTATTTTTATTGTTACTTTTGTTTACTTTTGTCTTTGCTTTTCAAACCCATATTTTATTTTCAGCAGTTTAATTACTGTGTTTGAATAAATCACTGAAAATCCATCAGAATTAAAGGTTAAAGCAGATTTTATTCATTTTGAGTCCATTGAAAGTTCAAAATTAATAAACCACAGTGCCCCTTGTTAACATCCACTTGCAAACCCTAAGGTGTTCTTAGCATTTCATTTTAAACAACATCCTTGATAATTAATAATCAGCATAATAAGAACCTTGGAGAAATCGTTTTTCTTTGCAAGCAGAGGATTTAGGACTCGGATCCTACAGGAGAGTGTGTTTTCACAATCGGGTTAAAACACCACTCAACAAGACCGTGCTACTGGAGTTGTGCAGACAGTGAAGAATTGTTTTCCAAACCAAGTGCCAAAAAGAACAAAGAAAGAGGACAAAATTATGCCATACCGAAGGACTGTGTTTTGGTGCAGAAAAGAGGACCAACTTTGCCAGTGACAGAGTTGAGGACAGAGATCTCCGACTGCAGTAAGGAAGACAAGTGTCTTCTGTGGAAAGAGTTCCACTTGCTAAGGGCAAAAGAGATAGAGGTCTTCTAGAGGATCACTAGCAAAGTAGATTTAGGGGAAGGTGTCTCCTTTGAGCTGAGGCTCATAAAAATTGTAATTGGGAAGGATTCCCAGAGGTCTTGATATAACTTTTAGAGAAAAATTTTTATTCGTGGAGTAGCCCATCTTGGGTGAACCACGTAAATTGCTGTGTCTCTTTGTGAATTGCTTCTTATGCACTGTTTTACTGCTGTTATTACTGCTATCTTATTATGCATATTAATGGTTTGAAAGCTGTATTGATAGATAAAGTAAAAAGAGGTCTTATACTGTTCACCCCACCATCTCAGTATAAGCTTGTGTTCTTCAATTGGTATCAGAGCCAGTGCCTTCGGAAAGTTTAACATCTTGAAGGAAAAATTTACAAAGAACATAATGGACTACTAGAGTAGCAATGCAGCACCTATTCTTGACAGATCAAATTTTGGTCTATGGAGTGCAATAATGAAAGTCTATCTAATGGCTCTCGGTAATGAGGTATGGGAAGTTGTTGAAGATGGATATACCATTCCTACAAATGGTCCTTACACAAAAGAAGACAGACTTCTACATCATAGCAATTCAAAAGCCATGAATGCAATCTTGAAGGGTTTACAAAAGGCAGATCTCACTAAAGTTATTCACTGCAAGATAACCAGTGAAATGTGGAATCAATTGCAGGTTGTTCATATAGGTGATGCAAATGTTCGAAAGGCCAAGTTAATATATTTTAAAGGTATGTTTGAACAACTCAAAATGAATGATGATGAAAATATTAGTGACTACATGCTCCGGATGGATGAAGTTGTTAATTCTATGAAAGACTTAGGTCTTGAAATTGCTGAAAATGATGTGTGTGATAAGATTTTAAGATCTCTTCCAAATAGATTTAGTGAAAATATTTTTGCTATTGAGGAAGCCAAAGATTTAGATAAATTGAAAAAGGATGAGCTCCATAGTATTCTTGCAGCATTTGAATTGAGGACACAAGTGAAAGTTGATGTAAAGAAAGACGCAGCTTTCAAAGCTATCAAGAAATCGAAGGGCAAACAGATTCAAGAAAGTGATGAGTCTTCTAGTGAGGAAGAGGCATATTACAAAGAGAAAGGCAAGTTTTCCAGAAAGCACAAAGGAAAGAAAAATATAAGATGTTTCAACTGCAGGAAATTTGGTCATTATGCTACTGACTGTACTGTTTCTAAAGATGAAAGTGATGAAGATATACAGGATGTTAAAAGCAAGGATTCTGAAAAGCACAAGTATTAGAGAAACAACAAAAATGAGTACATCAATCACCAGAAAAGCAAAGATGAGTACAACAATCATGGAAAGAGACATTCACACAAGAATAAGAAGAGCTTCTACTTGGACAAAGCAAGTAAGTGCTCTAGCAGTGAAAGTGACAGTTCTTCTAGTGATGATGAAAATGAGATGCTGTTCATTTCAAAAAAAGAGGAAGAAACGAAACACAAATTCATTATCATGAAATGTTTTAGATGTGGAAATTTTGGGCACCTTGAGGATGATTGCAGAAATGATGATTTGGCTGCTAGTATGTATGAGGATGTTTCAGAAAACCCCAATGAAGATGCATGTATGGTTTTTGAAAAAGGTAGCACCTCTAGTGATAAGAAATTTGAAAAAGGCCGTGATGATTCAAAGCGCCATCAAATAGAGGATCTTGAATACGAACTCAATAATTCTCTTAGTGTTTTCAAAAAGGAAAGAAAGAAGAATGATAGACTCAAGATTAAGGTAGATGATTGTTGTATGGAGATAGATGAACTTGTAGAAAATCTTGAAGTATCTATGGCTAAGACAAAAGAACTCAAGAATGAGTTAGAATCTAAAATTTTGGAGTATAGTGAGTTAGAACAGGAAATAGCTTCTTTGAAAGAAGAAAATAAAGAGTACAAGGATAAGCTCTACAGATTTTAGGATAGCTCCAATAAGGTTAAATTTCTCATCGAAGGACAAAGAAAACCAACAGATAAAACAAGTCTCGGTTTTGTTGAGCCGCACAAGGAACAGGTTGGGGAATCTAGCAAGAAATTTCAAAAGAAAGAGAGTCCTGTTGAAGAAAGTACTTCAGATCATGAGTCCGTAAGTGATGAATATGTAGAAACAGAAAATGATATTCAGACTGAGAAGAAGAAGTTTTCGGGACCCATGATTAATAAGCCAACTATTGATGAACGTTTTTGGGGCATGTCAGCTACTATTGGAGTCTCATCAAGAACTTTGCACATATGTCACAGCAGATGTTATGCGTGTCACAAAATTGGTCATATGGCTGTACATTGCATGAATCAAATGAAGAGAGTAAATGACAGTTTTAGGAGACGCAATTTCTTTCAAGGGTATTGCTACGTTTGTCAACAATTCGGGCACAAAGCAATTTTTTGCAAGGCAAATAACAGGAACTGGGTTAGTCAGAACAGGCAAATTCAAAGAACAACCATGACTAATATAGCTACTTGCTATAAATGCAACAATGAAGGTCACCTAGCTAGACAGTGTAGAGCTGATCTTTCGAGATACAGGAACAAAAACAGTAGCATGAACAAGTCAAAGGATCAAGGCATGGATAAAAATAGGAATGATAACAAAAATAGGAAAAGTGATATGAACAGGTCCAAGAATCAAGGTATGGATAAGAACATAAAAGATAATAGAAATAGGAATAGTAGTATTAATAGGTCCGAGGATCAAAACAGTGACAAGAATAGAAATTCAGGAAAAGAATTCAAGAGAAGGCCCGACAAAGAAATATTGGACACTAATGATGATGAGTGTTTAATGGGAGTGTCACTCCCAACCCTATTTTAATCATCTCATCAGGAGATGTGGGAGGGACTAAGTTAAGAGGCTCATTCTTAGTCCCAAGTCCCAAAGGTGACCCTTTGCCATTGATGACAAAGGGGGAGAGATTTAAGTAAGGGGGAGAGCTTTCAAGAGAAGAGGAAAGCTTCAAATTAGGGGGAGCAAAACTTGGAGAGTTTGTTTTCAGTTTTGGCTCCTGAAAGATGTGTTTTAGATAAGGGTTGCCATCAATGACAAAGGGGGAGATTGTTGGAAATTTTGGGTACCTTGAGTACATTGCCCTTGCCTAAGTTTAGTTGTTGTCATTGATGTCAAGGAGCTATTGCTGGATGTTGTTTTTGATGTCGAGAATCTATTGGAGAAATTTGTTTTTATGTCCAAGGATGTGTTTTTGTTGAAGGTTTCAGTTGGTCAGTAAGTCTCCAAGAAAATCAGAGTAGCCCAGTTGCCAAAAATCCAAAAAAAGATAAAGTAGAATAAGTTTGCAGGCTGCTGGAAAAACTGTCACGATTTTGCGACATGTTGAGGAGAGAGAAATTCATGATTTCGTGACATGCAGGAAGGCAGAGGCAAAGTGGGCAAAAGTGTCATGATTTCGTGACATGTTTGAGGAGAGAGAAAGTTTGGCCAAAACTGTCATGATTTCGCGACATGCAGGAAGGCAGAAGCACAACGGGCAAAAAGTGTCACGATTTTGCCACAAGTTTCGAAGAAGTTGTATGGATGCAGAAAGTGTCGCAATTTCATGAAAAGTTGAGTTGGCAGTGTTGAGTTGCAGGAAGTGTCATGATTTTGTGACAAGTTTCAAAGAAGTCATACGGATGCAGAAAGTGTCACGATTTCATGACATGTTCCAGTTTCGCAAGCAGTTGGCAAGAAAGATTCTAAGGCAGCGAAAGCATCGTGATTTTGCGACATGTTTTATTTTTTCTAGTGCAAACCAAGAAAAGGATGAAGAAGCAAGAGGTGTCATGATTTCACGACAGAGTTGCTGATGATGTCAGCAAAAGGCAAAGGTGTCATGATTTTGCGACAGTTGCAGAGAAGAAGGCAGTGAAGTCCAAAGCATCGCAATTTCGCAACCAAAATCATGATGATGTCAGCAAAAGGCAAAGGTGTCACGATTTCGCGACAGTTGTAGAGAAGAAGGCAGTGAAGTCTAGAGTGTCACGATTTCATGACCAAAATCATGATGACATCAGCAAGAGGCAAAGGTGTCACGATTTCACAACAATTACGGAGAAGAAGGCAGTGAAGTCTAGAGCATTGCGATTTCACGACAAGATTCATGATGACGTCAGCAAAAGCTGTAGCATCGCGATTTCACGACAACAACGGAGAAGAAGGTAATAAAGTCTAGAGCATCGTGATTTCATGACAAGTTTCATGATGATGTCAGCAAAGGCTGTAGTGTCGTGATTTCACGACAGCAACAGAGAAGAAGGTAGTGAAGTCTAGAGTGTCGCGATTTCACGACAAGATTTATGATGACATCAACAAAGGCTGCAGTGTAGCGATTTCATGACAACAAACCAAAGAAGGTGTATGACAGACCAAGGCGTAGCGATATCGTGAAATGTTTGAGCTTTGCATGAGAAAAGCTACAGGACAGCAGAGGTAGTTGAAGCCAACGAAGTTAACCTTGGCCGACGAAGGATAAGGTTTTACAGCCAATGTATTAAAAGATTGATCAGCCGACTAAAGAACAAGATTTCATCTTGAGATTGTGGGTATTAAAGGAGGACTGTTTGAGCATTTTTTTGTGTCGATTGATGTGAGCTTTCGAAGCATGGCGTTCATAGAGTTAGTGCGACAAGCAAGGTTCGACTATCGAAAAAGCAGAGAGCGAAGTCCGACTGTAGCATCAAAGTGCATTTCATTGAATCTTCTAAGTGTAGAAGTTTGTGCTATTGTATACACGAAGAATGTGTTGTTTTTTATGAGAAGACTGTGTGGAGAATATTCTGTTGTGATTGCGATTGTGTTCGCACAGTTTGGGTAATAGAAAGAAAAGTGCATGCAGTAGATGCTGCTATAATTGTGAACGGTTGTGAAGAACAAACAGTGATCAAGTGCTGCTGTAAGTTGAGAAGAGAATGCTGCTGTAATTTAAGAAGATTGTGCTGCTGTAGTTGTGCATACAGTGAAGAATTATTTTCCAAACCAAGTGTCGAAAAGAACAAAGAAAGAGGACAGAATTGTGCCATACCGAAGGACTGTGTTTTGGTGCAAAAAAGAGGACCAACTTGCTATGACAGAGTTGAGGACAGAGATCTCCAGCTAGAGCAGGGAAGACAAGTGTCTTCTATGGAAAGAGTTCCACTTGCTAAGGGCAAAAGAGATAGAGGTCTTCTAGAGGATCACTAGCAAAGCAGCATTAGGGGAAGGTGTCTCCTTTGAGCTGAGGCTCATAAACATTGTAATTGGGAAGGATTCCCAGAGGTCTTGATATAACTTTTAGAGGAAAAGTTTTATCCGTGGAGTAGCCCATCTTGGGTGAACCACGTAAATTGCTGTCTCTTTGTGAATTGCTTCTTATGCACTGTTTTACTGTTGTTATTACTGTTATCTTATTCTGCATATTAATGGTTTGAAAGCTGTATTGATAGATAAAGTAAAAAGAGGTCTTATACTATTCACCCCCCCTCTCAGTATAAGCTTGTGTTCTTCAGCGACAATGCAACATGTCACGATATCGCAACACTTTTTCTCTTTTGGCCGCGATAATGCAACAAGTCGCGATATTGCGACACCTTTTTCTGCTTGCTTTGGCTGTGAAAATGCAACATGTCACGATATCGCGACACTTTTTTCTCCTTGCTTTTTCTCTTTGCTTTGGACCGCAAAAATGCAACATGTCGCGATATCGCGACACTTTTTTCTCCTTGCAGTGTTTTGCTTTTTCTTTGATCTTTAGCATATGGGCCACTTCGGTCTTCTTGGAAAATATGCAAAAAGGTGGGTCCCTAATTTTGGGGTATGTTGTGGAGTAGCCACAACATAACAAAAAAGGACCAAATAAGCACATTTTGATGATTCATAATCATAATAACAAAAAAATCACATAAAAACAAAATCTCAAGTAAGCCTCGTATCCAGTTACTCTATTAACTCAACGGTTGCAGCGATTTGCATCCCATGCAATCCGGTGAGATGAGTGAGTTACCATAGGGCTACTTGGGGTAAATCATTCATTTTGTAAGCATGATGTGCCACCTTAATCTCGAATAAGACCAATATGGTCGAACTGCTCCACGGATGCGATAAAATCATCCTAATTCCTTTATGACATAAAAACATTGAGCCAAGTGATTCGATACAAGCACAAATAGAATCACTCATCCTAACTCCCTAAGAAGGCTATTTATGGTCGGACCACTCCCCGAGATAGGGATGAATGATCATCATAAACAGTTGAAGTCACACTTGGATGGGGGTTTTCCCATTAAAATAAACAAGCACTAGACAGAAGCCAAACTAGTCATATTGGTCAAGCGACTTGTCGCTTCATTCATTGCCCTTCCCTCATAAATTCATTGTGTGAGGGGGTAGTTCAAATATTTAAACAATCATAATCAAAGTCAACCAAAGATCACTCAATCATATCAAGATCACATTCATCCTATGAATTATTGCAAGAAACTATCACAAAACTTCTCTCGTTTGCTGGGTTCATAAGCAAATATAACATACCAACTTGTAGCTCTCCTCTGGTCAGTTCTATTGTAGTGACATAAGCTATCCGAGAGGACTGAGTGCAAATGAACATGTGCAAGCTTCTTGCAGAATTAAGCCTTCATTCAGGTTGAAGAAATGATTCAGGGATGTATGCCATCTTACGTGGCTGGGCCATCCAGTGTTGATCATACCAATGATCATCATACACCCTACAAACATAGCAATCTACGTTTTTTCTCCATGCTGTGTTTTTCCCATACAACGCATCATAAAAAGGGGCATATGTAGACACCTAAAACATATCATGTTTAGGAGAATTACTCATGCAGGCACATTCATAGACCATAGGACTAAACCTTAGGACCTTCCAAGTACAAAAAGTGGTTTTCACCACTCATTTGGGGTAGCCTTAGCCCATCCAAGCCTAGCCACTATGAATCAGAGTGGCTAGATTTTGGTCGCTGAAGCTCAGAGCGGCCAGCCCTAGCCACTGTAGACGACAACGACTAAGTCCTAAATAGCAACTTGTCATCAAACTAACCTAATCTCAGATGGAAGTGGCAGTTTGCATACAATAAAGTCGAGCAGGGATAACTTTGCACTCCTCCCCACAGCCAATCTACATGAGAAACTCAATTCCAGGTTTAGACATCAGTTTAACTGACCTTCAAACACATAAAAAGATAAAACTTCTCATGCTAACATCTAGTATGCATGCAGAATTTAGTCCTAGGGTTTGGAAATTGACTTAGGGCTTCAAAAACATTATAAGGTGCAAACCTAAGAGCACCAAGAGGGACTTTTGGGAGAGCTTTTGGAGACCTTTCAAGGAGATATGATCGAGGAGATATTTTTGAGACTTGGAGAAGTTTTTCTTGTAGTGAAGCCCTATCAGATCAGAGAGCAAATTGGAGTGCCTTTTAGGAGCAACGAAGTTTTGGTCAATTGATAGGTTACCATTTGCAAGATATTCAACACATCGGGCATAAACGACAATCATTTCAATTGTAGCAATAATCCTAGATCCATAGCCTTAGAGCAATAGAGACATGTCTTCATTAGTGGCTACTATCTTGGACAGTGGCCCGTGGGTCTAGTCTAGGGTTCTTAGCATTAGTTTCTTTTATTTAGCTTGTTACGTGTTTTTACACCATTAGCATAGATATGGTTTATCACATTTACTTGCATTCATAGCATTAGTTTTTATTGTCATTGAGCATATTTCTGTTATCATTAGGGTTTTTTCTAATAACCTCATATGGGGAGGCAATCTCGGATAGTTGAGTGTTTGTTGTTGTTTTCATGCTTGCAATACTATAGGTTTACTAGATAGGTTATCAACATATGAAAGCAAAAGGATCCCTCTAAGAGTCAGACCTGGAGAAGGAGGCATCTGTAAGCCCTCATATAGTTCCATGTGCATCATCGGGAAGCCTGTGAGAGTGCATCATCCCTTGCAAGGGGATATCATACATCTGCTGCCCTATTTTGTAAAATCTATATCAAATGAAGTGAATCCCTTGGAGGTATCTATATGTAACCGAACTTGAGAAAAAATCAATAAAGAGAATCATTCATCCATTTCTTTGTATTTAGGTTGCATCTATCTTCACATCTTTCATTTAATGCATGATTAAGTATAAATAAATCATATAATATTCGCAAATAGAGTAGTGGACGGTGCGCCTCTTCCCTAGGGTCGCTATAGTAATCTACCCCCAATGCACCATGGATTCCTATAAAGCCAACACTTGGGGAGCTCAATTCATATGACCTCTTAAATGTAAAAAAATTCTAAATTTCATATTAATATCATATTTATGCTAACAAAACTCTATCAAAATTTTATAGCAATTCATCTTCAAGCATGACAAGGTTATATCCAAATCATGGTATGATATTGTAAAATATCTCAAGAAATAAAGCATTTAAGATATGAATCTCTCATACCCTCAAGATCTTAAGCATTAAAGTAATCAATATTTCAATTTGTCAAGCTCTCACGCATCTTCAAGCAACAAGCAAGCTCATAAAGCTTCCATAACACAAGGGGGCATCAATCTTGGCATCTTGGAGCTACAAGTGTGCCTGGATTGTGCTATCTCCTCTTCTTAGCTTTTTTTATCTTCATTTCATAGCTATAATATTTTATTATATCTTATTAAATTTGCTTTATATCATTATTATTTCATCTAGTTGTCATTTTATCTTTTGTCATTACTAGCTTGCATTTTGCACAAATAATATTTGTAATGTGTTTTTATCATAATCAAAGCCCTTGCACCTCTTGGTCAAGGACCCTCCTTGCATCTTTCACAAAATATTAAATTTTGCATCAATATCAATATATTGCATATTTTAGTGGAATCACTACTGAATTGCAGGTTTGATAGTGTTATCGCTCTCTATTTTAGTTATAGTCATAGTGCAAAATCACTTTTAGACAATAAAAGTATTGCTAATGCTATTGCACACCCAATGAAACTTTTACCACTATGCATATAGTCCTTATTTTAATTTTTTAACAAATTTCTATTTCATATCTAAATAGGGGTTTAATGTTGGCCAAGGGAGCCATATAGTCTCCTCTAGCTTAGGTAGACACCTTTAGCATTAATCTATCATATTTTTGTCTATTTTGCAGGTGAACAAAAGCACCATTAGGAAGTAGTGTCAATGACACTTTCATGGGATAAGCAAAACCTATGCTTGTAATAATTTTCTATAACTACAATGTTTTTTCTTTTGTTGCAAAAATCTAAGTTTTTCTTATCCAATATTATCTTTTTTAGCATTTAAGCCTTAGGATTGCTTATTGTTTTCTAGTTTTTTTTTTTCTATTTATGTATTTTTGTTTATTCACTAAAGATTAAAAAGGGAAAGAAATAATTTAACATTCATCATTTAGGGGTAAAATAAATATCTAATTTTTTTATCACTATAAGCAAAATTACATGTAGTTTGCATTAGGCTTGTATGTTGCATCTTCCTTGAACCCTTGCTCTTGAAAGAAATTTTTTCTTTACTTTTTTCATCAAACCAAGAATAATTTTAGTTACTAGGTATTGTTTGTTGCATTTATATGATGCATTTGTAGCTAATTAAGAATATATTGAGGTTAAGATTTATCAAGAAAATATTAGGAGAAACGTACATGTTTTCTAACAAATCCACTAAACCCTAGACATTAAGCTCATTAACTACCCATGTATTTGAGGTGAGGAAGGAAAAGGAAGTACTGTGAAGAATCCCTTTCAAATTATTTTTCTATCTCATTCATTACATTTTGGTGAACCTAATGTGAATGACACTATGGGTCCCAAGGTATTATTGACCAAGCTAAACCTTAATCAAACTATAATTTATCAAAATTTAATCAAGATCATTAATCTTGTTTGTTTAAGTTATATCACATTGTATATATAACATGAAAATAACTAATTATTAGTCCCACTAAGGATCTTCATGGTCCTTTGAGTAACTTTCATACAAGCTATTAGACTATATTGGGTATATAGAAATCCTAAGCCACTAGACACCCACATAGATCTTGTGTGTAATTACACCTAGTAAGGAGTATACTATAGTGGGCTAATGGGAGTCATAATGAGGTATACTATAACCTTGCATGCCCCATCTTAGAAATTATGTAATATTTCAATTTCATGTATCATCGACATCCCACATAATAGCTTTCTCTCATCTACCAATAGGTATATTGAGAGGATTAAGTCATCAAGTGCTTTAGTATATAGGAAGGTCCCTAAGGTATTTAGGTCTTGTTGGGTATATTGAGGAAAGGGAATATAGGTTGATAAAACTTCTCTTTCTTCTTTAATCAACTCTATAAACATTAGAACTTAATTAATTCTCTCTTTGATCCCAAACCTATGGTTGAAAATGCTACCTAAACCATAACACTTCTCATTAGTTGGCTATTAACCCTAATCATCCTACGAAGGGTTTTTATGAGAAACCCACCATTTATAATCCTACCTTTGATCAATAAGACAATGTTTCCACACCTTTAGGTTCTCTAACCCCTAACCAATACAAGGATGAAAGAGTTGTCTTCAAATCCATAGCTTATTTGGCCTATTTCTTGTAGAAGCATAGGGCAACCATAGAGGCTTTACTTAAGGAGGTTCAACAATCTAGGTATCTCTATAGAGGAAGGTTCATTCATGGAATATCCACAAAAATATAACTCAAATCCTTTGCCCTTAAATAATTTGGATCCATTTGTTAGGTCTCTAAGTGCAAACCTTAATGCATCAACATATCATTTCAATGATTTAAGTACTATTATCACTACATCCATGGATGTTAGGATATATAACCTCTTGCCTCTATTGGAACACCATTCATCTTTGTCTATGCTTGAGTAATCCTTATAGGGTAATGTTAATTACCCTTTATCTCAATACATGGATACCAGTTACACTCTTAGTAAGAGTGTTCCATAAAATTTTCCAATTGTCAATTCTCATATCAATTTATCTCATAATCCTTGATCTAATCTCACATACATGGGTATGGGGTTAACAAAAAATCCTAACACTATAATTTATCATCCTTCATATTCTAATCCTTTCATCCTAGGTGCCTTAAGGTCAAATCACATGATGCTAGATTCAACATCATATTTCTATATGTACCAACCTTATTATATTAATCATCAATATAAGGCGATTTCATGCTACTTATGCCACCATTGACCTTCTTGAAACTACTCACTTGGCCATTGGAAAGGCGATTTCAACCCTCAAAGAATAGCAAAATTGAGGTGTCCTTCGACACCAAAACTAACGTCAAAGATGTTGTCAACGACGAATATGTAATGAATATTGCTAAGGAGGCTTGCATTGCTATTCCCAAGGATATTTCTGTGAAAGATGCTGGTCTGGAAGGTGCTGCTCCATCCCTCATGCAGTTGGATACTCCTCTTGACGACTGATGGTTCTTCCTCTATTTTTTTGGGTCCTCTACGACGGTGGATCGCATATTTTTGGGTTCCTTTTTGGTCGAGGACCATTCCTTTTTGAGCTCTAGTGTTTCTCTCAGTGCTTGTTTGTTCAAGGCTGTTGACTCCTTTTAGTCTGAGGTGTATTTTTGAGATTGTATTTTTGTTTCATCTGGCAGTTCTTAGTGTCTTTCTTCTGTTACTTTTTTATCCTTCTGATCCTCTCATGATCCTTTGTTGTACAAGGCATTAGGGCGTCTTTCAAATGCCCTGATTTTAATAAATTTATTAATATACCAAAAAAAAAATATTAATCATCAATATATTCCTTCTATATCTTAGTGCATTCCTTTTATTTCATCATAGCATTCATCAAATCAATACTTTTTTGAAATTTAAGCTTTAACTTCTCAATTAGAGTAATTGAAACAACAAATGACCATCATCCAAGGGTCTACATACATTCACAAGTATTCATATGATGATTTATGCAACCATCCCTAGATCATTTTGTATCTAGTTTTCCATTTCCTTATAACTTTTAAACCCCTATGTTTTAAATGTACAAAGATAAGGGGTATTTCAACAATAATCATAGGTTGTTTAGAACTACTTATAGCGATATTTTTATAATGAAATCTTACTACTTAAAACCTTTCCAAAATCTTGAAGGGCATTGCATTGGAATGTTATTACCAAATATCAAGACATTAGTTTAAAAGCTTTTGGGGCCTTGTCAAAATGTTTGTCAAACAATTCTCTATTTACATTGACAAAAAGGTCACTATCAATGACCTATATGAAATCAACCAATCCAAAGATGAGAATTTTACCAACTTCTTAAAATTATGACAAGACCTACTAGGAAGACTCTAGTATGTTACTCCACTTAGATATCTATAAGAAACCTTAATGAGCAATTGGCCTTCTGCTTAGAGATAATTAATACATATTCCTTCGAAGATGTGATTAACATGGCCAAGAGAGTAGATACCACTCTTGTTAAAAGAGGGAAACTAATGCTAATTCCCATAAATAGGAAGAGAAGTCTTCCCCTAATCCAAAGGGACAATACAAGAATAAACATGTTGTAGGTGATGGAGTCATAGAATCATGCTAGGCCAACAATATTAGTGTTGTTGCAAACCTTAAAAAAATTATCGTAGGGAAGCCCCAACAAGAAAAACTCAAAAGGAGGTACTCATAACTAGATGAACCTATTTTATCCATCCAAGATTAACTCCTCAAATCCAAAATTATTGAACTTATTCCTATCACACTTGTTGAACATATAAGAAAAAGGCTTCTTGGTTTCATACCAATGAGAAATGTTCCTTCCACTACATCAATGAATGAGCCTTACAAATGTGATCCAAGACCTAATTGACAAATATCAAGTTATTCTCAATGGTTTTGAATTTGAATCTTCTCCAAATAAATATCTAAGAGTATTTTAAAGTCTATTGCCTAATCATGATCAAAATAAATATATAATGAACTAAGGGATGATTAGGGCACTCCAATATTCTAATCATATCTCTCATATTTGTGTTGTAACTAGACAACAACAACAAAATTTGTCATTTTATCAAACTTCAAAATATCCCTTAGTCCATACAAAAATAAATTTTCCATATAAAGGACCTCCTTTAATCATCCAATTTGATACCAAAACTAAGGGATATTTTGATGGGTTTAATCAACTTGATAGAACACTGACCAAAATATTCCTTGTTTATCTTCTTAGATCTTCTCTGGATCACAAAGATATCTTAAAATTTTGAGTTAGTAAGTTGTTCCTAACTATCTCAACCTAAACAAAATTATTTTTATAATAGGATCCATTGGGGTTAACCATGCAACTATATCATTCCATAAGTATAATATCCCTTAATCCTCTATGGTTGGAGATTTTCCATTATACATCATAGGTCATATCAGAAAAATATTCATCAAGTGGATATTAGTCAATAATAGTTCTAGTCTTAATATCTTTAGCTTAAAGTTCATTAGTCATTTCAGGCTAATCAAACAAATTTTTAAGAAATATAATCTCATTACTAGGGATTTTGACAATGGGGAACATGAGGCTAGTGGAACTATAGTGTTACCCCTTAGAATTAGATCCCATACTCTCAACACCCTCATTTATGTCAAGCCATGTGAATTAACTTACACCATTATTATTGAGAGGACTTGGATTCATAAGATGTGGGTCATCCCTTCTAGTCTTCATAAATGATTTAAATATGAATATAAAGGTAAAATTTATCATATTCCAACTAACCCCAAACTGTTCACCTACTAACAAATGATTGAGCTCAAAAATTGTAAGCTAGTAATTTTCCTTCTCTCAATACATCTCTTGAATCATCTTCTTCATCTTAATCTTTCATCATTGATGCATTAAGGTCTCTCACCTTAAATATTTTATCTAACAATAAACAGGGTCAAAGTGCTAAACTAATTTGTTAGCTTTTGATGCTATATATTTAATGTAAAATCTACCACAAGGTATAAAATGAGAATGCAATATTAAATATAAGATAATGGAATTATACAAATCATGTAAAACTCATAAGAAACTTTCATAACTACTTATAAAACCCCCATTAATGAAATCTCAAGAAAATAGTATATTCATACAAAATGTGGAGATCTCAAATACTCCATGCTTCATGCAAGTTCTACATTGTATCTAATTTGTACTCTACATACTCTACCTTATCCTATGAAATGACAAGATTATCTTTATATGTTCTCTCTCTCTCTCTCTCTCTCTCTCTCTCTCTCTCTATTATGCTCACACAAATTCCAATATATAATGGGATGTGACTCTTGACCTTCCATCTTCCTATGACTCTTCACTTTCCTATTCTATGGACTCATGTACACATGGACTATGATGCACATTTACATTATTGAATACTTTGCACATTCTAATATTACTTGTGCATTTATTATATTGCATAAAGTAAATACTCAAACCCTAATCTAAGACACACTCCTAATCTAAATATGTACCCAAGGTGGTACATTAGCATGTACCAAATAATGTAATATATTCTAACACCCCCTATATTACATTATTTGGTTATTGAAGACTTTAGTCTTCAATATGGATCTTTGTATTGTCTTTAATTCACTTTCCATTGTATGCTTCCTTGATCAAGTTCCTTCTCTTCTCGATTATCTTCATCATTAGGAATAGTATTTGAGTTTCCATGAGATGTCATGTTATCATCAGATTCTTGCAAAAATATTTTCTCTTTGCCTTTGTCCTTCTTATCACACTATTTAGTATACAATATTTTGAACAATCACTTAATGTGTCATAATAAGATCTTGAGTTAGAAGAAATTGAAGTATCAATAGTGCATGAAGAATGAAATATCTTCTCTAAAAATTATTCATCTATTTTTGTTTTCTCTTTAAGTAATTCAATAAATTCCTTTTGGTCCACATTTTCTTCTTTGTAATATTTGAAATGCCATGTATAATATGCTACCAATGTCTAAAGGAATTAGAATATCATCTTTTCCATTATCAATTGCTTCAATGATTATAGAATGTAGATAATATTCCATATTATTAAAATTTTCTTCTATGGCTTCATTATAGATCAATTTTGAAGTAAGATCTAAGATTTCTTCAGTCCTTGTAAGTAAATTTATGATTCCATTTTTTATGATATTTGTCCTTTTATTTCTAATGATGTTTTTCATATCGTTATCAGTTGAATTCTTTGAAGTAGACATCCTTATTCCTCCTTAGTTTTTGATAGACTAAGGACACTTGTAAGCCTTATATCTCCCTATCTTTTTAACTTCTAAATTCTAAGTTGAATTTGAGTATATGATAAAATTCTAACTTTTAATTCTTCAAATCTTGTAGTATATCTTGTTTTCCTAATGTTTGGAGAATGATCAAACAATAGTCAAATCTCTAGGTAGAATTCCTTTTAGTTCCCTAGTATTTTGAATGTAAAATAGCTTTGATAAAATACTTAGCTTTCTAATATTTTCTTTGATTTGAATCCCTTGTCTCCTTAATTTTCAACTTCTATTCTTCACCTTATTTCTCCCTATTTATGAATAGAAAGCTAAAGATAATTTTGATGTAATTTCAATTGATAGAATTCTCTATCTTTAAGAACTTTAAGTTGGATTCCTTATGTCTCATAAATTTGAGCAAGAGACTAATTCAATGTAGTTTTACAACTTTCTATAAATTTTATATTTGTATTTCTTATATCTCTCAATTTTTAATAATATGGTTTCTAAATTTCAAGAACTTGTGATGGTGATGAATTCCTTATAACTCCCTAATTAGAAATTTAGAAAATAAGGATATTTGAAAATTTAATATTTCAATTTCTATGTAGAAGTCCTTATTCCTCCAAGTCAAGTTATTTGCAAATATTTCTATGCTTGAATTTCAAATAAAATAATTCCAAAAGCTTTTAAATTAAATCCTTCTTACTTCAAAAAGCTTTCAAATCATTCAACAAATCATCTAAGGTTATAGTTCATCAATGCAATTCCTTATACCTCCATTCATTTAATTAATATCAAGCATAATAGATTATCTAAGATTAACCTTAGTATTGATATTCCTTATACCTCTTTAAACTTTATGGAAATGTAAATTGATTTGAATATTTTATGTACCTTATTGAATATGGCATGCTATGTATTTGGTATGCTTCTCCTGTGACTTCTTTACTCTGCAACTTGCACTCTATTTTAGGTGTTGTCCACTTTTCAGACTTCAATGCAAAACGATGTCTTTCTTCACTAAATTTAATGTTATTTCTTATGTATGGTGATTTTTAAGACTTTTACTATCCTCCTAGTGCTATTTGGTTTCTTTGACCATCAAAAGTGTTGCTCTCTACTCACTTGTATTACATTCTTATCTGAAGAATATGCTTGTATAACTTGTCCTTCATGCAAAGAAGACGTTTCACTTTTCTTACATTAGATGAAGTTACCTTTTGTACTATGACACTTGGCAATGCAACTCTTCACTCCTCTTATGAATATATTTTATCCTTTCAAGTGGTGTCACTTCTCTTCTACATAACATCTATTTCTCTTGTTTGTAACGCTTCTCTACTCTTCTTTTCTTGGTAACACACTACTTCTCTACGTAGCATTTTTTCTTTTATTTGTAATGCTCCTTTACTCCTATTTTCTTGGTAATGCATTATTTCTCCTCTACACCTAGCAGCAAATTAGTTATTTATTGCAAATGCTCTTACTTTTTAGTTCCTCCATACTCAATATATTCTTTCCTATGTAACCGCAAATGGTGTTTGGATTTATCTCAATGAATCACTGGTTTTGGTGTTATCCACTTCTTTGTAATGATTCTTGCTTTTGGCTTTGGTGGCTTCTTGGTTTTTGGCACTCAAACTCTTATCTTCAATGTCTCAAATTTTCTGGTGTAAAATTTCTTCTATGGTGCTTAATATTTCTTTCAATGTCATTTTGTATTCCTCTCTATTAAAAAATGGTGGCTCTTCTCCACTATGGTGGGTCCTCCTTCAAAATGGTGGTATTTTTTCTTGTACTTTATGGTTTTTTAATGGTGGTTACTCTTACACAGTGGCTCCTCCTCATTGACTACTCAGGTGATGATGCTCTTCCTCAGATTTGCTCTTGGTCGAGTGGTGGTAGCCCTCTATGTTGACTCGGTGGTTTTACCACTTCTTTGGTGGCTTCCTTTTACTACCTTCTACAACCTTTGTATATTATTTTAGTGTCTTTAAACACATTTATCCTTGCCTGAACTTGAACTCTGTTTGGCCTCCAAATGATTCTATAGTATTGCTTTATTTTGAATTTCAAAATACAACATTCACTATGTTATAAATCTTTCTTTGTATTGCTCCTTTCAAGCAATTTAACTCAGCTTTATGCTATTATATTTTGTAGGTTCCACGATGATAATGGTATCTCCTTTCTTGGCTCGGATACTCTTGTCTTAAACTATATTTTACTAAATTTAATAGCTCTAATATGGTGCTCTTCAGAAACTTAAATAATACTTGGATAAAATATTTTAATAACACCAATTTTCAAATCTTATTTGGCCTCCTTTGTAGCTATATTTCTTGGTGATTTGATTCACCTTATGATATATTGAATTTATGAATTTAACATATCTCCTTTCTACTCTACTATTACCTCAAACTTATCAATTTTACAGCTCTAATTGTTGCCCAAATGTTTTGCCTTTTAAAATTTAATTTTCTTCCCCAATTATTTTTTGTGTGGCTTCAATTCTCCTCCAAATTTGTTTGCTCGAACTCTAAAATTTGCAGCTATTAGAGCTACCCTTTTACTGTCTAGAATTTTGTAATTTTTTAGCTTCAAATGCTGCCAATTCCTTCTTTGCTTTATTATCCAATTCTCTCTCAAATATGCCCTGAATTTCTCCAAATACAACTCTCTTTTCTCCTTCTAATGTTGCCCAATTTTGTAGTCTAAATATCTTAATTTTTTGCTCCAAAAATTATGATTTCTTATCCTTTATATTGTTGTCCAAAAACAACATTAAATTCCCCAAAATTGTTGCCTTCTTTTGCTATTAAGCCTTCCTTCAATTGATTGTTCAAGGGCACTTCAAGATCTACCCAAATCTTCTTCAATTTATAGCTTTACGTCTTCTTCAATTTGCTATCCTTTGACCCTTCAAATTTTGACTTCAAATTTGACCTCTTTAGTTGTCCTCTTTCTCAAGAATCTAAATTTCTTGATGTCTTCAAAAATACTTTTCAAAATTTGACAACCTTCTTGCCAAATCCTTCTTCATTTTGGGTTTGTTGTTGGATGGCAAAAATTATCCCAAATTTTTCTTATCAGGAGCTTCTCCTTGTGTGCAATATTCTACCTTGATATTTCGTAAAATCTCCTCCAATGGCCACTTCTTCAATTTATTCAATAGGGATTCTCTAGCCTTATTCTTCCTTCTTCCAAATTTTCTTGAGGCCTATTCTCTTGGGTCTTCAAATTTTGTAGCTTCTCTAATTTGCAATAGGAAATTTCCTAGTCCTGAAGAACACAAAATTATACTGAGAGGGGGGGGTGAACATTATAAGACCACTTTTTACTTTCATTTCCCAATCAATATTATGCAATGTATAGATAACAATATAAAAAATAGTAATCAAAGCAATGCATAAATCACCACACACAATAGAGACACCAATTTAATGTGGTTCACCCAAAGATGGCTACTTCCACGGAGAAAATATTTCTTATAAATTTTCTCAAATAAATTATCTTGGGAATCCTTTTCCTACAATGTTTATGGACCTCTATCCAAAGGAGATGCTGATCCCCTAAATCAAGTTTGTGGATCTCTATCCACAATATAACTTCTTCTCCTATGCTATGACTAGTGATCCTCTAGAAGACTACTGCCTCCATTGCACTGGCTTGTGGATCTCTCTCCACTGAAGACTCTTGTACCCACTCAGAAGACCTGTCCTCACTGCCTTGGCTGATGAATATCTATCCACTAGAGACCACTATCCTCTTTGATATGTCACCTCCAAATATCTATCTCAAATCTTTACTAAACATAGTCCTTTAGTCTAGTACAAATATGCTCAATATCTAACTCTGGTCTTGCACAAACCTGCCCTCAAATATAACCAAACTTTGCTCCAAAATTCCACATAGAAATTTCTCAAATCTGCTCAACAAGTGCACTCAAAAATTGCTCAAATATACACAACAAGTCCACTTAGAACTTGCTCAAATATGCTCAAATAGTCCACTCAGAACTTGCTCAAATATGCCCAACAAGTCCACTCAGAACTTTCTCATTTTTGCTCAACAAGTCCACTTAGAAATTGCTCAAATATGCTTACCAAGTCCACTCAGAACTGGCTTAATGCTGCTCAACAAGTCCACTCAGAACTTACTCAATTCTACTCAACAAGTCCACTCAAAACTTGTCCAAATCTACTTAATAAGTCCACACATAACTTAACCAAATCTACTCAATAAGTCCACACAAAACTTAACCAAATCTGCTCAATAAGTCCACATAGAACTTAACCAATCTTCTCAACAAGTCCACACAAAACTTGTCCAATCTCATAGAAACATAAAAAGAATTGTTAGAGACCCAATATGTTCTACACTCAATGCTCAATCACTTTTTCAACTCAAATTAAAATATAGAATAGTTTGTTTTATGGAACTTGAACAATCACTTCACACATCCACTTGAATAGGCTCAATCAACTCTACTCAACCAATCACTCAATAAAACAACCCTTGCTCACAAACCCTAGTCCAAGCATGTAAACATCAACTCAAAATATTTCCAACAATGCTCAACAATAATTCTCACATAACAATGATACTCATGTTCTTTTCAAACCCTAGTTCAAGTTCTTCACACAACCAATGGCTTCAACAACAATGCTTATAAAAAACTCTCACATAACAATGATACTCATGTTCTTTTGCAAAAACCTTACTCAAGTTCTTCACACAACCAATGGCTTCAACAACAATGATTATAAAACAAGATTTTAATCACAACTCTTTATTCCAGAAAACCTTGATGGATTAACTCAAACACTCTCAAAAGGAAACCCTAATCACGTCCTTTTCACTCCAAACTTATTTTCCAGAAAACCAATCAATCAACTCAACTATGGAAGAATGTGCTCATACCTTTTTCTTGATGATGAAGGGATCTCATAAATCTACCACAACCACAAACACTTCTATGCCAAACTTAAAGAGGTTAGAAGATAAAGCTTTCTCACAATATAATGTAAATACTCAATTACACCTTATCTCTCCACCTTTAAAAAAATAACCATCAACATACATAAAATATTTATCCAATAACACCTTATAAACTCCCAACTAAAATAATTTCAACTTCCACCAAAATAACTCAAAACCTCTTTAATCAATTTTAATGGCAAAAAGAACTTTGGCAAGAATCAAATCCTTTTTTCTTAAAATAACATAAATCACTTCTTAATAAAATAATATTTCAAAAACCCTTTTAACTCCAAATGGCACAAAATAATTTCCAATAAAATAATTCTTCACAAACCCTTATAACTCCAAACAACACAAATCAATTACCAAAAAATAATTCTTCACAAACCCTTATAACTCCAAACCACACCTTAGAAAACTTTAGGCAATATAAAAATTTAATCAAAAATTACCTTTGCCACTAGTGGGATTCGAACCCACAATCTCTGCCCCCGCGAGCGCTCTAGCCATGGACTTAGCCACTGTGTGCGCTATATGCATGCTTAACACTCCACGAGAACCTCGTGCTCTTTATACCACACTTGGAACTCAAAACCGAATGCAAACAAAACTTTCCCTTGGTGCTCAAGTCGAATACGCCAATCGTCCACGTGAATCGATCATGGACTCCTCAACTCCCAATGCCTTTGTAATACATGCGCTTCCAATGGACCACTGTGTCCTTTGTGATTAAACCAATATGCTATTTACTTTATTTCTTTCACCTAGCACTAAAGACAAGCAAATCTCGTCTTCTTCCTCAATGATCAACGATTGCACGAAAACGTTTCAGACTTTGTCACATGCATTAAAATGTCAAGAGGTAAGTTTTGAATGCCTATTTGGCATTAACTTATACATGAATTCACTTATTTGCTTAAATTTTGGTGCTCCCACTTGTTTAATGACATCGAAGCTTTCCAACCTTTATAATTTATAAAATATTTAAATTCTAAGGAATTTAGATTTTATAAATTATATTTATAAACTTTAACTTTTAAGGAGATTAAAGCCTTCCTCGGGTTTAAACTTAAACCTTTAATTTGTAAATTATTCTGCCACCGTGGGTCTTTTAAAATCTTAAATTACCATCTCAATGTGTGAGGGGACTTTTATATCCTCATAATGATTTTAATAAAACCATTTAATCTTTCACCATGAGTTTATCATAAACCTTCATATAACATTATTTTGCCAACTTTTTCTTCAACTCTTTGCATTGTTCCTGGTGCTATTGATGGTGCGCTCCATGGTATTAATGATGATTTTCACCTTGACATCAATGACAACTAAATAAGCTCAAAATATCCAACAATATACCCCTTTGTCATTTATGGTAACCCAAATTATTTTAACTGAAAACTTGATCTTTCCTTTGTTCTGCTTCCCTTGGCTCAATGCTCTCTAAAATATCAAATATCTCCCCCTTACTCAAATCTCTTCCCTTTGACATCAATGGAAAATGGTCACCTTTGGGGCTCGGGGCTAAGAATGAGCCTCTTAGCTTATGCCCTCCCCCACCTCCTCATGAGGTGGTTAATTCCAGGGTGGGAGTATTTGTACTCCTAGAAAGCACTGTTCTTTACCTTTATCTTATGTCCTTATCTGAGCTTTTTGTTTCCTTTGATTGTTTTCTATAACCATGTTCCTATCCATGTTTACATTCCTCTCCCTGTTCCTGTTCCTGTTCCTATTCTTGTTCATGTCCATATTCCTATTCATGTTCTTATCCATGTTCCTGTTCCTGTTCCTATTTTTGTTCATATCCATGTTCCTGTTCCTGTTCCTATTATTGTTCCTTCTTGATTCTGGAATGTCCGCTCTACACCACTTTGTTATGTGACCATCATTATTGCACTTATAACACTTAATATTATTATTCCTTGGAGGTGCAAATGTCTTAGGATTTCTCCTAATGAATCCATATCCTCTTCTATCATGAACCCTACAATTTTTTCCTTGTGATCAAATTGATTACATGAGTAGAAATACCCATGGAAAAGCTATCTATTCTCATTTTCCTCTCTTTCATGTGTCCTACATTGTGAAGCCATATGCCCAAACCTGTGACATGAAAAGCATCTTCCATTGAATTTTCCTTGTCTTGACCTCATTGGTCTCCTGGTTTCTTTTGACCTATTTTTATTTTTGTTCCATATGTATCTTCTTTGTGCATTGTTCTTGTTTTTTTGAACTCTCTATTGTCCAACTCATCCTCAGATGTCTCACTTTATTTTACAATGTCTTCTTCTGAAGTATCTTCATCTGAAGTTTCTTCTTCTCCAAAACTTGAGGTTGAATCTCCTTCCCATTTATTTTGATTCTGTTCAAATCCAAGACCTGTCTTGCTTGATGTAGTCTTTTGTGTCTTGATGAACTTATCCAATTTCTTTGAGCTATTTTTAAACCCTTTCATCTTGACCTCGAAGTCTTCTAAATCTTCTCTTAGTAGTACTACTTCTTGTGCTAACTTCTCACATTATAAGATCTTTGCTTCTAACTTATCCTTGAACCTTGTTGCCTTAGCTTTTGATTTTTCTAAATCCTCTATAAGCAATATTATCTCTTCATCACATTCTTGAAACTAAATTTCAAGTTTAGAGTGTTGCTTTCTTACCTTATTTACCGTGTCAAAGGCATAAATAAGTTCTCCCTTGAGATCATAGCCATTCTTTTCTGAATATTCCTCTATTTATTTACCTTTGTCCACATCTTTATTTTCTATGGGCTTGTCTTCTATAGGATCACCTTTTTCATCTTCTAGTGCTATTAGAATATTTCATCTGGTCCTTCAAGTGTATCTTCATATTCATAATTACTGAAACTATAAATCCCTTGTACAATTATCTTCAAGATGTCCAAAGTTACCACATCTAAAACACTTGAGAATTACTGGAGTCTTTTTCTTAACTTACTCTTTTTCTTCAATCATAAATAGGACTTCATATCTATCATTGTCTGAAAAGATAGCATCACTATCACTTGAGTACTTACTTGCCTTATCCACATAGTAGCTCCTATTTTATCTTTGAAATAACTTCTTTTCTTGTATTCTTTGTCCATCATACTTTTCTTTTGGTGCCTATATCATTCTAATTCCCTGTGCTTGTGATCCTATTTTTCTTCACCATTGTTGTTCTTTGGTTCTTGACAATATTTTGCAAAATGTCCAAACTTTCCATAATTGAAACACTTAACAAATATTATATCTCTGGATATTTATCTCTTCTAACATAATTAGCTTCTTCATCACTGGATGAATCACTTCTTGATTCTGACTTCTTACCCTTTATTTTATTGATTGATTTTAAGGCTGCTTCCTTCTGGGGAATAGGATCTTTTGTTCTTATCTCAAAATATGTAAGCATACCAAGCAACTTATATCTTGTCAAAGAATCATCATCCATTGACACTTATATAGTAGAACCCTTTTCACTGAATCTTTTTGGAAGAGTTCTTAAGACTTTATCACAAACATCTGATTCATCAATATTCATTCCAAGTCCTTGCATATCATTAACAACCTCATCAATTCAAATAATATAAGCACTAATATTTTCCTCATCGTTCATTATTAATGCCTCAAATTGTCCTTTGAGATTTTGTATCTTTGCTTTCTTAACACTTTTATCTCCTTCATATATACCTTGCAATTTATCCCACATTTCTTTTGTAGTTTTACAATGCATAACTTTCATAGACTTTGTTCTATGCAAACCTCTCAAAAGTGCATTCATTTCTTTTGAATTGTAGAGTTGTAGGATCTTATATTCCTTATCTGTAGGAGTATTGATTAAGGGATCATAACCAAGATCAAATGATTCTCAAATTTCATTGCCAAGTGCCATTAGGTAGATATTAATTCTCATGCTCCAATACATATAGTCACTTCCATCAAATACTGATGCTGAATTATTTGAGAACCCATTATTAGAATCCATTGTGTTCTTGATAACTTTTCCTTCAAGCTGTTAAACTCTTTTGAAGGAATCAGCTTTGATACCAATTGAAGAACATAAGCTTATACTGATAGGGGGGTGAACAGTATAATACCAATTTTTACTTTTCTTTCCCAATCAATATTATGCAATGTATGGATATCAATATCAATAGTAGTAATAAAAGCAATGCACAAATCACCACACACAATAGAGATACCAATTTAACATGGTTCACCCAAATATGGCTACTTCCACGAAGAAAATATTTCTTATAAATTTTCTCAAATAAATTCTCTTGGGAATCCTTTCCCTACAATGTTTATGGATCTTTGTCCAAAGGAGATGTTGATCCCCTAAATCAAGTTCATGGATCTCTATCCATAGGAGAACTCCTTCTCCTCTACTCTGGCTGGTGATCCTCTAGAAGACTACTGCCTCCATTGCACTGGATTATGGATCTCTCTCCACTAAAGACTCTTGTACCCACTCAGAAGACCTGTTATCACTGCCCTAGCTGATGGATATCTATCCATTGGAGACCACTATCCTCTTTGCTCTGTCACCTCCAAAGCTCTGTCTCAAATCTACACTAAACATAGTTCTTCGATCTAGAACAAATATGCTCAATATTTAACTTTGGTCTGGCACAAACCTATCCTCAAATTGCACTAAAATATGCTCCACAAGTCCACACAAAACTTGCTCAAATATTCTCAACAAGTCCATTCAGAACTTGCTCAAATATGCTCAATAAGTCCACTCAAAACTTGCTCAAATATACTCAAGAAGTCCACTCAGAACTTGCTCAAATATTCTCAACAAGTCCACTCAAAACTTGCTCAATTATGCTCAACAAGTCCACTCAGAACTTGCTCAAATATGCTTAACAAGTCCAATCAAAACTTACTCAATTCTGCTCAACAAGTCCACTCAAAACTTACTCAATTTTGCTTAACAATTTCACTCAAAACTTGTCCAAATATGCTCAATAAATCCACACAAGACTTAACCAAATCTACTCAATAAGTCCACACAGAACTTAACCAAATCTGCTCAATAAGTCCACATAGAACTTAACCAATATGTCAATAAGTCCACACATAACTTAACCAAATCTGCTCAATAAGTCCACATATAACTTAACCAATCTGTCAATAAGTCCACACAGAACTTGTCCAATCTCATAGAAACATAAAGAGAATTGTTATAGACCCAATATGTTCTACACTCAATGCTCAATCACTTTTTCAACTCAAATAAGAATATAGAATAGTTTATTTTATGGAACTTGAACAATCACTTCACACATCCACTTGACTAAGATCAATCAACTCTACTCAACCAATCACTCAATGAAACAACCCTTGCTCACAAACCCTAATCAAAGCATGCAAACATAAACTCAAAATATTTCCAATAATGCTCAACAACAATTCTCACATAACAATGATACTCATGTTCTTTTCAAACCCTAGTTCAAGTTCTTCATACAATCAATGGCTTCAACAACAATGCTTATAAAACAACTCTCACATAACAATGATACTCATATTCTTTTGCAAAACCCTAACTCAAGTTCTTCACACAACCAATGGCTTCAACAACAATGCTTATAAAACAAGGTTTTAATCACAACTCTTTATTCCAGAAAACCTTGATGCATTAACTCAAACACTCTCAAAAGGAAACCCTAATCAAGTCCTTTTCACTCCAAACTTATTTTCCAGAAAACCAACCAATCAAATCAACTATGGAAGAATGTGCTCATACCTTTTTCTTGATGTTGAAGGGATCTCATAAATCTACCACAACCACAAACACTTCTATACCAAACTTAAAGAGGTTAGAAGATAAATCTTTCTCACAATATAATGTAAATACTCAATTACACCTTATCACTCCACCTTTAAAAAAACAAGCATCAACATAAAAAATATTTATCCAATAACACCTTATAAACTCCCAACTAAAATAATTTCAATTTCCACCAAAATAACTCAAAACCTCTTTAATCAATTTTAATGGCAAAAATAACTTTAGCAAGAATCAAATCCTTTTTCCTTAAAATAACATAAATCACTTCTTAATAAAACAATCTTTCAAAAACCCTTTTAACTCCAAATGGCACAAAAAAATTTCCAATAAAATAATTCTTCACAAACCCTTATAACTCGAAACAAAACAAATCAATTACCAACAAATAATTCTTCACAAACCCTTATAACTCCAAACCACACCTTAGAAAATTTAGGCAATAAAAAAATTTAATTAAAAATTACCTTTGCCACTAGTGGAATTCGAACCCACAATCTCTGCCCTCGTGAGCGCTCTAGTCGTGGACTTAGCCATCGGGTGCGGTAGATGCACACTTAACACTCCATGAGCACCTCATGCTCTTTCTACCACACCTGGCACTCAAAAACAAATGCAACAAAACTTTCCCTTGAAACTCAAGTCGAACACGCCAATCGTCCATGCAAATCGATCATGGACTCCTCAACTCCCAATGCCTTCACAAAACATGTGCTGCTAATGGACCACTCTGTCCTTTGTGATTCAACCAATATGTTCTTTACTTTATGTCTTTCACCTGGTGAATATCTTTTCTTCTTCCTCAAAGATCAACGATTGTACGAAATTTTTTTAGACTTTATCGCATGCATTAAAATGTCGAGAGGTAAGTTTTGAATGCCTGTTTGGCATTAATTTATACATGAATTCTCTTTGTTGCTTAGACATCGGTGCTCCCACTTGTTTAATTACGTCGGTGCTTTCCAACCTTTATAATTTATAAAATTTAAATTCTAAGGAATTTAAATTTTATAAATTATATTTATAAACTTTAACTTTCAAGGATATTAAAGCCTTCCTTGGGTTTAAACTTAAACCTTTAATTTGTAAATTATTCTGCCATCGTGGGTCTTTTAAAATCTTAACTGCCATATCAATGTGTGAGGAGACTTTTATATCCTCATAATTATTTTAATAAAACCATTTAATCTTCCACCATGAGTTTACCATAAACCTTCATAAAACATTATTTTGCCAAATTTTTCTCCAACTCTTTGCATTGTTCTTGGTGCTATTGATGGTGTGCTCCATGGTATTAATGATGACTTTTCACCTTAACACCAATGAAAACTAAATAAGCTCAAAATGTCCAACAAGTCCTCCTCTATCTTAATCTTCTATGGGGATATCCTTGTTGGGTCTCCTCAATAATCAATGTCTACCTTTTTTTATGCAACAAAGAACTAATCCCTACACGAGGAAAACACATATATTTTCAGGAAATTGAAGATGAATTTCTTCTCTATCCATTTTAAGAATCTTATCAACTTCTGAGAACTAATTTTTTTCAACAAAAAAACTTAGACAATAGAAAAAAAATCATATAAATCTCTAGATCTCTAAGAATCAATAAACTTCACTAGTTATCCTTCAATCTAGTGGAAATAGATCTTTGTTGAGTCCTAGTCTTCACAAGTTTTTACAACCCTATGGAAAGACTCTAGCCAATTTTTTTTTAATTATGAAAATGAGATCTCCCTATATCCTCTCAATCTCTCTTATGGATCTCCCTATATCCTATCAATCTTCCTTGTTGCTTTGATACCACTATTAGCTTTTGATGCTATTTATTTAATGTAAAATCTACCACAAGGTATAAAATGAGCATGCAATATTAAATATAATATAATGGCATTATACAAAGCATGTAAAACTCATAAGAAAATTTTGTAACTACTCATAAAACTGCCATTAATGAAAGCTCCTAAAAATAATATCTTCTTACAAAATGTGGAGATATCAAATATTCCATGCTTCATACAAGTTCTACATTGTATCTAACTTGTACTCTACTCTACTCTCCCTTTCCTATGAAATGACAAGATTATCTCTATATGTTCTCTCTCTATTATGCTCACACAGATTCCAATATATAATGGGATGTGACTCTTGACCTTCCATATTCCTATGACTCTTCATTTTCCTATTACATGGACTCATGTGCACATAGACTATGATGCACATTTACATAATTGAATATTTTGCACATTCTAATATTACTTGTGTGTTTATTACATTGCATAAAGTAAATACTCAAATTCTAATCTAAGACACACTCCTAATCTAAAGATGTACCCAAGGTGGTACATTAGAATGTACCAAATAATATAATATATTCAAACATAATTAATATTAATGATAATAAATAAAATAATAATCAACTCATCTTGGACCTAGACAAGCTTATTCTATCTTCTTGACCTTAGATTTACCTCCTAGAAATAAGGGTAAAAAACGTAAATAAGAGGTTGCTACTTCATTTGTGCTAGTATCACCAACAAGGAGAAAATCCATGGTACTAACATTTTCCTAATTGAACAATAGTATGCTTCATGCTTCTTGTCAAAATCATATCCCATCACTACGTAGATGCTTTCATATATGAGATATCATGGTAAAGGACTAGGTTTACATGAATGGAGTATTAGAGATCCTCTATAGATTGAAGTCTAATTGAGATATTATGGGATAGGTTATATCCCCAACTTTAGTCTATCATAGTTACCCTTTGCCTACTTCTATCTCTAGCAAAGAGGAAGTCATCCATAATAATAAGGTGTTCCATACCAATATCATTTCAATAAATTTATTATATTGGGATAAGGACAATGACAATGAATGATCACTCCTCATAGATCCTAGCTTTTCCAAATTTACTTTATCTATCAAGGTAAATATTCTAACCCTACTAGCCTATCTTGATTTGATTGCTAATAAAAAAAACTATGAGATGGAGGACATCCTAAATGATCCTCCTCAATATGGTCTCTTGGATTATCTAGCATGAAACAACTTGTATTTTAGTGGGTATTTTAGTGGATTATCTGGCATTAAATAATAATTAGCTAATCTTAGATCTTGCAAATCTAGAGAGCCTAGGAGTGCTACTAAATACCTCTCATTTTGAAGATTAATATTTTATTTTGGTCAAGGAAACCATAGAAATAAATATTATGACTCTAGAATATCCAAATATGCTTAAGCTAGGGAAGGTATTGACCCTAATAAAGTGTGAGAAATACATCAAGCTCTTGATAAACATCAGAGACATTTTCTTAGTCTTGCATTAATATTTCTAGTTGTAACCATTTCCTTTTTGTCCACCACCTTGTCATCACTCTTGGTGTAGAACTCATAAAGGAAAAATAAAATAAAATAGACCCAAAAGTCACGTTGCTAGTCAAAGAGGATCTTTAAAAATCAATCTTAGATTTATCAAAGCAATTGACTACTTAGGCTAGATCTCTAATGGTGTCCCTATTTCTAATAAAATAGGTAGTGTTAGAGTGTGCATCAACTTTCAATACATCAACAAATATTGTACCAAGGATGACTTACCTCTACCTAACATTGACTTGATTACCAATTTCACTATAGAATATGAAATATTATCTTTAGTGGATAGATTCTTAGGCCATAATTAGATCAAGATTGCTCCTAAGAACCAAGTCAAAATAGATTTTACCACCATGTCAGGAACCTTATGCTATCAAGTCATATCCTTCGAGATAAAAACACAAAATCTACCTCCCATAGAGCCATGTCATACATATTTCATGGCATGATACATGACATCATGGAAGACTATGTCAAAGATATTCTTGGTTAGTATTTAAACTAGAAAGATCATGTTCAAGACTTAAGATATATCTTTGAGCAACTGTGAGAGTACAACTTATACCTAAATCCTAATAATATATCATTGGGATTAAATTTGGAAAACTATTGGGATTCATTATATCCCAATATGACATCAAATTTTATCCCAATAAATTATCATTTTTCATCGATATGCCATCCCCTCCAACTCTAACATAGATTAGGAGTTTGTAAGGAAAATTTTAAGCCATCTAAAGATTCATCTCCTATCTAGCTAACAAGTGTCAACCCTTTTCCAAGATTCTAAGGAAGGATGTAGTCTTTGAATGAGATGCTAGATGTTAATAAGTCTTCAATTCCATCAAATCATCCATTTTATCCCTACCTATCCTTATCCCACCTAATCTCCATAGGCCCTTATTGTTATACATAGTAGCCATTGAACATACCTTAGGAGATATGTTGGTACAGTATGATAACTAACATAGAGAAAGGGATATTTTCTACATCGGTAGGACTTTAATCAATTATGAAGTCTAATATACCTCTTTAGAAAATCTTTGCCTTGTTGTGGTATTTTCCTCTCAATTTCTTAGACACTATATGCTCAATTACCAAGATGAAATGCTAAGTGGGTCATTGTACTTAGTAAATTTGATCTTAAATTTGTCAACCAAAATTCTATGAAAGGTCAAGTCATTTTTACCAGTTAGCAACCACACCTTTAGAAGCTAGGCATCCCTTAGTAGTAGACTTTCCAAATGAGTTAGTCTTTAGCCTAGAAGTAGATCGACATGACTCCCTTGGATGCGTCCCTTATCCCATTAGAGATAGATAATAAACAAACTTTGATCATCATTTAGTAAATTAGGGAACCTTCAACCCTAGAATTTAGTTAACTTCCTCTAAAAATTTCTACATAGAATTATTTTTATCCCCTAATCCTTGGTATAAATATATCCATACTTACCTTAAGGATGTCACTTTGCTTAATGGTTTGAACCACAATGAGTGCAAAAACCTCAATCAACGAGTCTATAAGTATGTCATCATTGGTAATATCTTATATCACCATACCCTTAACCATATTTTTATTAGAGGCTTAAACCTAGTTGAAACTAAGCCATCACCAAAGAAGCCCATGATGGATCATGTAGTGGGTACTTTAGTGGTGTCAATATTTCCAAGAAACTCTTATGGATGTATTATTAATGCCCGTCTATGGAAATATAACATGTGACTATATCAAGAGGTATGATAAGTGTCAAAAGAAATATGATCTTATCCATGCTTCATCTCCAACTCTCCAATACTTAACCTCTTCATGAATTTTCTCTATTTATGAATTAAACATTATTGGGAAGATAAACCCAATGTCATTTGATGGTCATAAATGTATCATCATGGCTACTAAATAATTTACCAAATGGATCAACTCTATAGCTTTAGCTTCAACCACTAGAATTAAAGTCTTCAATTTTATCCTCATTCAGATACTTAGAAATTATGGCATCCTTTCTATGCTTATATTTAACAATATGATGCTCTTCAAGAATAACAATGTTCAAAACATTTGGGTTAAATATAAGATTCAACACAAATGGTCCACACCTTACCTTACTAGTGTTATGACTCCCATTGGCATGATACAATATACTTTGGTCTATGGAATTAAACTAGCTTTCCCCTTTGAGCTAGAGGTGTATTTCTTGTGTATTTTGTTGTAGGATGCTTCTGTAGGAGATGAATAGCATCTCACCCATATTAGCTAGCTAGAAATCATTGATTAAGGATAAATCTATCTTGTAGAAATCCTATGGTTCTACAAGAAAATACTTAAACATGCCTATAACAAAAAGGTATGATCCTAATCCTTTAAAATTGCTGATATTGATCTCAAAGAGAATAAAAAACACCAATGCCAAAACTAATCTCAAATGCCAATTTGAGCCCAATTGGATAGGTTCATACTTCATAATCACCAAGTATGGTTCAAGTGCTTATCAAGTTCACTTGATGGAAAAGGACATTAAGAACCAATGAACATAATGCATCTTAAATAATATTTATATCTAAGTCTATATTGACTATCTCTTTACTTTCAATTGTTTGTTGTTACTTGTTTGCATCGGTTTGACTTGATGTATACATACATGCATGTATGTTTCTCTATCTAAACTACCTATTACATATTGATTCAGGAACCCATGATATGCAAATAATGATTTTAGGATAATTTTTTTTACTAGGTGACTAAGATGAGAATATCCTCATAGTCCCATATTGTAAATTGATCATGGTTTTTATAACACAATATAACTCAAATATCTCTCATCTAGTTTACCTCAAGCTTTATATTCATCTATTCTTATTCTTCTATCTTAATAATATCTTGCCACATGATGGAAACTATGAGTTTCATAGGTGCTAATAGGAATATCAATATATTATCACATACTACAAGGTTTGTAGGTGTTGATGTTACTCTCAATCACTTCATCTTCTATCATCATAATTTATTCAACCTTGTAGATTTATATTTACCTAATGAAACCAACTAGATATTTAATTATTAGGTGCCAATCCTTAGGGATTGTAAGGTTATAAAGACATTTGAATATCAATCTATATTCTTCTAGTCAAATGATGAATATTGAGATTGTGTCGGTGTTGTTGATGAACTCTATCTATTCATATTCATTAAATATTCTATATCACATTTTTTTGCATGATGAATACTATGGTATTTATAGGCACTAATAGAAATGTTAATTATATCATCATTTGTCTCCCATGCATGGGGTAATTTTATAATGAACTCTTCCTTCGAATTGGGGGTATAATCTATTGTTGCATAATTATCTAATAAAATATTTCTCTATGACATTTACTTATGATGTAAATAAAAAACTATATCAAAATTACCCTATGATATTTATTTATGATCAAATCAAAGCTAAATAAAAAATTCCTCTATGATTTATCTTAATGAGGAAAATTAAACGTCCTCTAAGTAAAGCTAAATTGGAAGTCCTCTAAGAAAATATAAATTATAAGTCCTCTAGGTAAAGGTAAATTAAAATTCCTTTGGCAGACAAGAGAAGTCGATGGAAAAAGGTAAGTGGAGAAGTGATGACTCGGTTCGTGAGTACATGGAAGCTCACATAGGTGAGTATCATATAGGTGCATTGGAAATGAAATGCATTATATGTGTGATTTGTCTAGAATATTTGTTGTTTCCTTGATATGTTAATTTATATATTAAAGGGATGCAATGAAAATTCCAAATGCATGGGAGCCTACCTTCATTGAGTATGGATGAAATAGAAATTGCGCAAGTATAATTGCCAATAAACTTGATAAATAGAGATAAATAAATATAGTCAAGAAAATGTGCATATGATCATGGAATTAATATGTTGAAAATGAACATATATTGAACATTTTATATGCATTCCTTAATAAAAGAAAAATAAATATGAACTTTAACCTCCACCACCCATGGTCCAAAGGATGGAGTGGAAGATTGATGACGAAGCAATCTACGTGATAAAGAGTAGTGGTAATGATTACTTCAGATAAACTATTTTATTTTTTGGCGAGCGTGAGAGGGAGGTGGTTAAAAAAATATAAGATATTACTTGCATAAGGAATAGGGGATACCGACTTACTTCTGCAATAGT
Organism: Wollemia nobilis; assembly: GCA_028583015.1. Taxonomy (NCBI): domain Eukaryota; kingdom Viridiplantae; phylum Streptophyta; class Pinopsida; order Araucariales; family Araucariaceae; genus Wollemia; species Wollemia nobilis. The sequence goes on from JAQPPZ010015100.1 coordinate 17,581,679, forward strand.
TAGGAATTAGGTGAAAGAAATCATAATAGAGCTTACTGGATAACAAAAATTTTGTGACAAACTCCAGATTGGATGTTTATTTACTTAACTTTAAATTTGTTTGTATATTATGCTTGCTTTTATTTTCAGAGACGTTTGGAGAAGAAATGAAATGTTTCACTATGTGAAATTTGTGTATGTATTGTGTAAATGTGAAAGATGGTTATGCAATTGAGAATAGTATTAAGAAGAAACGATAGATTTTATTGCTTAGAATAAAAATGTTATACTATGTAAAATTTTTATACGTTTTATCTGTAACAGTGAAATCTTGATATTATTATGGAAATGGTTTTGGGATGTATAAATTATTGTTATAGTTACTGTTGCTTGGAAACCTTGAATGGCAATGAAATAACATGCATATGGCTTGATCAACAATGTGAAATATTTGGTTGTTGTTGTATGTGATAGCATATGTAATACATGTTAAAATAGTGGTAATTCTTAGAACTGCATACATGAAAGAACCGAATTTGATCCCCTTTTGATACATTCTTCAATGGATAAAATTTCAGCATTAGTCGAATTGGCATGTAGCATAGAAAGAGGATTTCCATACACTGTCAACAAGATGCATTTTGGAAGAACATGAGAACCATATTTGATTTGGGTTTGAAGAAACCACTATTTATATGTATTCTGGCTGAGACAGAGTCATGATTCACCGAGTAGAGAGTGAATCTTAAACTAAAGTAACTTTTGTAAACATTTCTTATGATTGAATTTGGTTGCTATAATGGGTGAAGAACATCAAAATTTTATGTATTATATTTTAGTTACTCAATGTAAAACTGATGAAGGATAATCTGTTAAAGTTGTGCTTATTCTTCTTCCATGAATACAAAGGAATGCATTTATCTTGAATATAGTAAACACTGCATGTTGTGATAGTATTTTAGAAAAGTAGAATCTAGATGGAAAAAACAAATTTATCATTCATCACAACAAAAATATATTTACTTTAACTTAATTTCAAAGACTTGCATAGTCATTGTTGTGTTGGGAAAATGAGTTAGTGAGTGGCAAAAAACAATTTTTTTTGACTAAAACTGTAGCATTGGGGATGTATATTAAGAGTTTGTTTGTATTATATTTATGATGTTTAAAGATTATTATTTGGTCAGGTCAATTTTTTTAACTATAAAATTTCTTTTATATTTATTAATATCATGAGTAAGAGTTTTCTTGAAAAGAATACCAAATCTCCAAGGTGTAATTTTTAAAATGGATTGTAAGAATCCTAAATTTCTATATGGCTACTTCAAACAATGGAAAACCTGAGAAGTGTAGTCAGTATCTTAATATCTTCTAAAATGTTATGGTTATTACGTTTCTACAACTAAAATGTATATTTGTTATGATCCCTCTGGTGTTAAGGAAAACCATTGTTAGTGAAATGAGGTAAGGTACATGTAACTTATTATAAAAGAAAATTATAAATAAACTATGTGTAGTACCCTACTATCATTGAAGTTAGTATAAATACCTAGATAGGTACCTTTCATTTGTTATGTTTAATTCGATGAACCAGGAATGGGTTCTTGTAAATTGGCCTGCACAACATTAATTTACTACATTTAAAATCTTTAAGGAGTTATTCTATTACTAGCCAATGCTGAGGACCTTTTTAAAGGGGAAAAAATATTAATTCCTTCGTTATAGTGAGTATTGCAAGTGTAATATGTTAGTCGGGTGAAATAAGACTTTTGTTTGACCGAGAATTTTATGAGCTTGGTATCAGAAGTAAAGGGGGTGAATGTAGAACCTCCAAGTAACATTGTAGATTAAAATTTAGTTTGGCAAACTTCTTGGGAGTTTTAGTGTATAGAATGTTTATGGTAGAAAGGTAGCAATAATTAGTTTCCCTTTTAAGTAACTACGATAACAGAGAATATCGCGCGTATTGTTTAAAGTTGCTATTAGTTGCTTTAAAGAGTATAATATGAATATTGTTTAACTTTTATATTCAATATTGTTATATAAGAAGTTTCTGGCAAATAGAATAGTTATTTAGTTTTGTATTAAACGAATAATTATATGACTCTTTTAGAAAAAACCTAGTATTATATGTGTCTAACTATTTAAAATATCTAGATATTTGTATACCTAATGAAAAATTATCTAAAGAGTTAGATTTTATTTAAAGCTTGGATAAAATCAGCCTATGTAATTCTTTGTTTTGAAACCTTGAAATTTTCTTACAAGATGGAATAAACTTATCTAATAGAAAACATAAATCCTAGTATAACCCATATCGAGAAGAGGATGGATCTATTCATCGAGAAGGATGAATAAAAAATAATATAAAACATCCAATGCTATTGAGGTGTGGATATGCCCACAATGAGTCTTGAGAACAACCATTTTTTTTTGACAGAAAAGGTAGAAACAAGTGATCTAGTCATATAAAGTAATGAGGGGTAGTATGGGATGCCACCTCTAGGTTGTTGCCCGAAAGTACAATTGATAAGTCCTATGTTTCATATGACTAAGATAGATCAGTTGTGAAGTTTAATATGAGATAAACAATCATGAGTCATAATGGGCATTGGTGACTAAGACCAGTATCGGAGTAGTGATATGGCTCTAGCTGACCCCAAGTAGTGGGATAATCAACTAGACACTCAACATATATATGCTAACCCCTTACATATAGCTAAAGGAACAAGTCGATCGATTAGTTGAGGGTTCTACATGAAAGGGATTGATAAGTATGCATCCGCTATCTAGGTGTTATGGGTCCTAGAGGATAACCCCAGCCATGGTTTGACCTGCATGTTAAAATAAGAGGATGAAAAATAAGACAAGTCAATTCTACATAATGGCACCTCTTACATGATTTAGCCAATATCATCCACTTGGGTGGCGTAGTATTGAATCCAAAAAAGGTATAATATACCTTATACTATTTGAATAATAAGGATAATAATACATTGGGTAAAAAAAACTGCTATGAACATGAAAGCACTCTTAGGATCAAAACTATAAATAAAAAATAGTTTCTTGAGAAACTGCTTGGCTTAATTTTGAGGTACAACCAAGTGAGTAGACTTGGGTTGTTACATATGGTATCAGAGTAGAAGAGATCTTAAGTTGTAGACATCTAATTAAATATTTTTTTCTAGATCAATATAAACCTATAAATTAACTTACTTCTTTCACCTATAGGTCAAATGACATGGATGCTACGAGGTGGGTCTTCAAGAAATCCTATGGGAGGTAAGGAGGAAGAAACCACCTAAAGACCTATAAGGGGACCAAGGATAGGCATAATAAGAGAAGGTCCTCAATAGGAAAGAAGGATGAAATGGTTGAATGAACCTCCACCAAATGAGCCTAGTAGGGAGGAAGGAAACCTTGCAAAAGTTGTGAAATTATTACAAACTCATATGGAGCAACAAAGAGAAGAAATGGCCCAATAGAAAACTCACATGGCCCAACAATACAAATTGATTTTTCAACAAAAAAAAGTCATAGAATATAGCTAGGGGAAGAGAAACTGGAGGAGGCAAGGTAGAGGAAGTACCTAGTGAACCTGCAAGATCCAGTACTAGTAGGGCTAGAGTGAGTAAAGAGTTGGATAGAAACCTAAATAAGGTTGTAATATCTAAGTTTAGTGGGAAAGGTTATGGTGATGCAATAGAGAACTTGACTAAGTAAACTAGAGTCATACTTTTCCCTAGTAGTTTTGTCATCTGAATCTAAAACTATGTTGGTAGTTATGAACATGACTGAAGTAGCCCTAGATTGGTGGAAGTCCTATAAGAAATGGCATAATATTGAAGTTGCAGACCTCAAGTGGGAGGATTTCATTAAGGAGTTCAAAAATAGATTCTTAACCAAGCAATATTATGTGGAAAAATTTGGGGAGTTTTCTAATCTACGACAAGAAGCTATGTCAGTGCGAGATTACCATCAAAAGTATATTCAACTACTAAAATATGCATCCCAATATGAAAGTAATGAAGATATGAAGGTTCAAAAATTTATTTTGGGATTGCATCCTAAGATCATGACGGTGGTGAATATGCACAACCCTATAGATCTTCCTACTACTTTTTATTTAGCATGGAAAGAAGAAGCAAATCAAGAGACTAGAAAAACATACTTTAATTATCAAAAGCTATCTAAAAAGGAGAAAGATGAGCTTAGGAAGCGAAAGAGTGTTGGGTTTATGAAATGGAAAAATGAAAAAGCAAAGAAACCTAAAGGAGGATATCATAATAGACAAGGAGGCAGAAATAGAGCTAACTTTTAGAGCAATAAGTTCAGGAGGGATGATAGAGAGTTTTCCAAAAGACATGATTAGAGACCAACAAATTAGAAGAAGGCTAGATAAATTTTACTTCAGGTAGGAATGAGAATAATAACAAAGTAAATAGAGCTCCTCCAAGTGGATGTTATATATGCCAAGGATATCATTATGCCAATAAGTGCCCCCATAAAGTTGATCTTCGTCAAAAGGCCCTAGAAGAAGCCACTCATAGGATCTTTGCGACAATAGGTAGTCCTGTACTTGATGGTCAAGTAAATATTTTCTTATTTAATGGAAAAATTTATGATAAATATGTATGTATTTTGATAGATAGTGGATCAGTTTATAGATTTATTACCAATAAATTAATGAGGTACATACCTGAAAGACCTAGGGTTTTGGCTAATGGTTAAAAGGTAGAGTACGAGTTAAGGCAAACCTACAAAGTCAACCAATGTCTATTTGACCCTCACATAATTTTACCATGAGGAAAAACTAATTGGAATTTGTAAGTGGCACCTTTGCATACCTTTGATATCATTCTTGGTGTTGACTGGTTAAAAGCCCATAAGGCTCTTATGAATTTTGAGAAAACATGGGTAGAGTTTATGGATGATTTTAATAAAAGGATTAGAATTCATTGTTATCGTGGTGCAATTAAGCCACATTTATTATTTGCAATGTAGATAAAGAAAGTCATTAGGAAGAGGAGAATGATTTTTGTAGTTAAAATGAATAAGAAAGAGGAGACTGAAGTGGAATTTGACCTCTTCCAAAAGCATCCTATTTTGGGAGAATTCAAGGATGTATTTTTGGAGGACCTTCCAAGGTTACCTCCTCAAAGAGAATTTGATTTTTCTATTGAGTTACCACCTGGAGCTGTGCCCATTTCAAGGGCACCATTTATGATGACTCCTATAGAGCTACAAGAGCTCAAAATACAACTTCAATATTTGTTGGAAAAATGGTTAATCAAGCCCAATGTGTCACCCTGGGGAGCTCCTATCTTGTTTATTAAAAAGAAAGATGGCACCTCGAGGATGTACATAGATTATCAGATGTTGAATGAGGTTTCTATCAAAAATAGGCACTCATTACCTAGAATTGATGACCTCTTTGATCAAATGAAAGGAGCAATAATATTTTTGAAGATTAATCTGTCTGGTTATCATCAATTAAGAATTCAAGAAGATGATACTTCTAAAACAACTTTTAGAATAAGGTACAAACATTTTGAGTTTATAATCCTACTTTTTTTGCTAACTAATGCCCCAATCACATTCATGAATCACATGAATAACATTTTTAAAGAGCAATTGGATATGTTTGTGCTCATGCTCATATTTCTTGATGATGTATTGATCTATTGCAAGAACAAGGAGGAACATGATCAACATATGCAAACTATACTTGATATTCTTAGAAGGAATCAGTTATATGGAAAATTTTCAAAGTGTGAATTCTACACTCCACAAGTATAGTATTTGGGACATATTGTTTCTGTTGAGGGGATTGCAGTCGATCCTAAGAAAATAGAAGAAATTTTTGATTGGCCTGCACCTACTAAATGAATAAGGTGCAGAGTATTATGAGGATGGCAAGATAATTAGGTAATTTATCAGAGGTTTCTCAAGAATTTCCCAACCTATTACAAACCTTCAAAGGAAAGGTCTATAAATGGACGGAGAAGTGCAAATAGGATTTTCAAATTTTGAAAGAGATCCCAAGAAAATAGAAGCAATTGTTGATTGGCCTACACCTACTAACATGATTGAGGTGCAGATTTTTATGGGGATTGCAAGCTATTATAGATGATTTGTCAAAGGTTTCTGAAGAATTGACCAACATTAAAAACCTTCAAAGGAAAGGTAAAACCTATAAATGGACATAGTAGTGTGAAGAGGCTTTTCAAATTTTGAAATAAATATTGACAACCGTACCAATTCTACAATTACATGATCTAATAAGAAGTTTACAGTGTGTATTGATGCATCAAATGAAGGATTAGGAGGGGTTTTGACCCAAGATTATGTGGTTATTGCTTCAAATCAAGAAAATGTAAGAGGCATGAGGCGAATTATGCCACTCATGACTCGGAGTTGGCAATTGTTGTACATGCCCTTAAGATTTTGAGGTACGTATTTGTTGGGGAAACCATTTGAATTGAAGATAGATCACCAGAGTTTAAGATACATATTTACTCAATCCTTATTGAATGCTAAGCAATGATGTTGGATGTAGTTTCTAGTTGAGTATGATTTTAGCATTGAGTATATTAAGGGTAAGGAGAACAATGTCATTTATGATCTGAGTAGGAGAGGGCGCATTGTTGCAATGACAAAATATCATTATGATTTGTTAGATCAGATTAAATATTTGCAACAAAAAGATGAATTTTTCTAGTCTTGTAATGTTCAGGTTGAGCAAGAACTTGGAAAGGACAGAGGTTTTATTTTTAGAGATGAATTATTGTATTATAAGGGCAGATTTATTATTCCAAATACAGGGGGGTTGAGAGAAACAATCTTTAAAGAAGCACATAATACTCCTTATTCAACGCATCCTGGAGGGTTAAATATGCACGAGAGCTTGAGAAAAGGCTATTATTGGTCATGCATGAAAATAATATCATTGATAGGTGCTTGGAGTACCAGAAAGTGAATGCAGTGTATTTTCATCTAGCAGGTAGATTATACCCACATGATATACCTATGAAATATGGTAGGTAGTTTCAATGGACTTTATAGTGGGTTTGCCTAAAAAAAGTTTCAACATCATGTAATCTTGGTAGTCGTGGATAAGTTAACCAAGGTTGCATGTTTTATACCGGGTAATGTGCAAGATGATGCACCTGCAATAGCAAGAAATTTTTCTAGGGAAGTGGTAATATTGCACAGATTTCCAAGAATTATAATCTCTGATATGGACTCTCGCTTTACTTTTGAGTTTTGGTAGGCTTTGCATGAAGTTTTGGGAACCAAAATAGATATCAGTTCAACCTATCACCCTAAAATAAATGGGTAAACTGAGAGAGTAAATCAGGTTTTAGAAGATATGCTGAGAATTTATTATATGGATCAACATACACAATGGGAAGATTAATTATACCTAGTAGAATTTGTATACAGTAACAATTATCATGCATCACTAGGTATGGCATATTTTGAAGCCCTATATGGAAAAAGATGCAAAACTCCTTTATCTTGTGGTAATACAGAATATCAGGTAGTGATCAAACCAAAAACTATAAAATAAATGGAAGATCAATTGAAATTTTTTAGCAAAATTTGAAGGAGGTCGCAGACCGCCAAAAGAGCTACGCAGACCTCAAAAGGACATCGAGGGAATATTATGTGGGAGATAGAGTGTTCTTAAGGGTGAAACCAACTAAGAGTTCTATAAAATCTTCCAAACTTGACCCAAGATATGTGGGTCCATTTGAAACTGTGGGCAAGATAAGCCCTGTAGCATATAAATTTACTCTATCTCCAAGCTTATACAAAATCCATAATATCTTCCATGTGTCCCTCTTTAGGAAGTACATTTTTTATCCCACTCATATTTTGGATGTTTCCAAATTGTAGATGACAAATCCGCTAAAAATTGAAGTTTAGCCTGTTCGAATATTGGATATAGGACCAAGAACTTGAGGAAGATGAACATAGAGCAATGTCGTGTCCTATGGGACCTCTACTCAAATAGAAATGCCACGTGGGAGAACGTGGTAGACATGCAACAATAATTTTGTTATATGCTTGATTATATATAGAAATTTCAAAAAAATTTAAATGGTTTATGTTGTATGTATATAATATATATATATATATATATATATATATATATATATAGATGTGCGACTAGATATTGAGTAGAGTAGTTTTGTGTATGCTTTGGAATACTAAATAGAGTAACTTGCTTATGTGATGATGTATGTTTTGGTTGTGCATGAATATATGGTTTAAAGTATTACAAAACATCATGTGAATGGTTATGTAGACAATATTGAACTGTTGATGGGTTTTGCATATGCATGATTACATGATGTATGATTTATGAATGCTTTCATTTATTATAATTGTTGGATATATGAATGAATATATTTTAAGTTTTTTCTAACCATGAATGAAACATAGGGACTATGTTTGTTTCTAGTGGGGGAGAATGTAATGACCCTTCTTGCATTACCCTTGATAGCAAATTAATTGATGATTTAAACTTGCATTTTCTTCGAAATGTGGTATTGTTAATGGTTTTATGTACGCAAGACCAAGAACATTTCTTTGAAAGACAAGAGAAGTCAACAAAAAAAGGCAAGTGGGGAAGTGATGACTCATTTCATGAGTACATGGAAGATCACGCAGGTGAGTGTCATATAGGTGCATTGGAAATGAAATGCATTCTATGTGTGCTTTGTGTAGAATATTTTTTGGTTACTTGATATGTGAATTTATATATTAAAGGGAGATAATGAAAATTCCAAAGGCATGGGAGCCTACCTTCATTGAGTATGGATGAAATAGAAACTGCTTGAGTATAATTGCCAATAAACTTTATAAATAAAGACAATTAAATATAGATAAGAAAATGAACATATGATCATGGAATTAATATGTTGGAATATGAACATATGTTGAACATATTTTATATGCATTCTTAAATAAATGGAAAAGAAATATGAACTTTAGCCTCCACCGCCCATGGTCCAAAGGATGGAGTGGAATATTGATGACGGAGTAATATACATAGTAAAGAATAGTGGCAATGATTGCTTCAACAAAAATACTTCATGTTTTTGCAGGTGTGAGAGGGAGGTGGTTAAAAAAAAGATAAGATACTATTTGCATAAGGAATAGAAGATACGAACATACTTCTGCAATACCTGGTAATTGGACAAAAGAAATTGAAATAGAGCTCATTGGATAACAAAAATTTAGCAACAAACTCCAGGTTGGATTTTGATTTACTTAACTTTAAATATATTTGTATATTATGCTTGCTTTTGTTTTTAGAGACGTTTGGGGAAGAAATAAAATGTTTCGATGTGTAAAATTTGTGTGTGCATATTGTGCAAATGTGAAAGATGGTTATGCAATTGAAAATAGTTGTAAGAAGACACAATAGATATTATTGCTTAGAATGAAAATGTTATTGTGTGAAATATGTATACGTTTTCTCTGTAACAACGAAAGCTTTGGTATTATTATGTTGGGATGCATAAATTATTGTTATAGTTAATATTTATTGGAAACCTTGAATGGCAATGAAACAACATGTATATGGCTTGCTCAACAATGTGAAATATTTGGTTGTTGTTGTGTGTGATAGCATATGTAATGCATGTTAAATATAGTGGTAATTCTTAAAACTACATACATGAAAGAACCAAATATGATCCCCTTTTGATACATTCTTCAATGGATAAAATTTTGACAATGGTGGAATTGGCATTCAGTATGGAAAGAGAATTTCCATACAATATCAACAAGATGCTTTCTAGAAGAACGTGAGAACTAGATTTGATTTGGGTTTGAAGAAACCACTAATATTATGTATTTTGGCTAAGAAAAAATCATGATTCATTGAGTAGAGAGAGAATCTCAAACTAAAGTAACATTTTTTAAATATTTCTTATGATTGAATTTGGTTGCTAGTCATATGGGTATAACAGGAAAAGAACATCAAAATTTTATGTATTATGTTTTAGTTACTCAATGTAAAATTGATGTTAGATGAAGGATAACCTGTTAAAATTATACATATTCTTCTTCGATGAATACAAATGATTGTATTTATCTTGAATATAGTACACATTGCACGTTGTGATAGTATTTTAGAAAAATGGAATCTAGCTGGAAAAATGAATTTATCATTCATCACAACAAAAATATATGTACTCTGAATTAATTTTGAAGACTTGCATAGTCGTTGTCATGTTGGGCAAATGAATTAGTGAGTGGTAAGCAAAAAAATATTTTGACTCAAACTGTAGCATTGGGATGTATATTAAGAGTTCGTTTGTATTATCTTTATGATGTTTAAATATTATTGTGTGGTCAGGTTAATGTTGTTAACTATAAAATTCCATTTATATTTATTAATATCATGAGTAAGCATTTTCCTAAAAAGAATACCAAACCTCCAAGGTGTAATTTTTAAAATGGATTGTAATAATATTGGATTTCTATGTGGCTACTTCAAACAATGGAAAACATGAGAAGCGTAGTCAGTATCTTAATATCTTCTAAAATTTTATGGTTATTACGTTTCTAGAACTGAAATGTATATTTGTTATGATGCCTTGAGTGGTGAGGAAAACCATTGCTAGTGAAATGTGGTAAGGGACATGTAACCTATTGTAAAAGAAATCTATAACTGAATTATGTGTAGTGCCCTACTATCATCGAAGGTAGTATAAATACCTAACTAAGTACCTTTCATTTGTTATGTTTAACATCGGTGAATCAGGAATGGGTTCTTGTAAAGTGGCCTGCACAACATTAATTTACTAGATTTGAAATCTATAAGGAGTTATTCTGTTATTAGCCAATATCGAGGACCTTTTTGTTAGAAATATTGAGTTATCATTGATGTCAAAGGTAAAAATATCTTCAAGGATGAAATGTTGAGTTGTTAAAGGTAGAAATATCTTCAAGGATGAAATGTTGAGTTGTCATTAATGTTAAAGGCAGAAATATCTTCAAGGATGAAATATTGAGTTGTCAAGGATGATATATGCTTTAATATTTAAATTGAAAATTTAAATACTAAAGTTATACAAATACTATAGAGTTAAACCTTATAATATTTAAATATTATAAAGTAAAGTTTCAAAAATTAAAATAATCGTGCATGGGTCGACCTTTACAAAACAAAGAAATTTTAAATGTATAATATAAGGTTGAAAATTATTCAAGAATGAATAAGGATGAAACATTTCAATTCAAGAATTCGATTAAGTTGTGGTCTAGCCACACAGTAGTAGATGATGTGACAGTGTAGCAGTGAAGACGCTAGGATAGATTGGAGCTTAGCGAAGACCACATCGCAGGAGGGCAATGGTGTAGAAAAGAAAGTGTTTGAGGTAGATGCTCATTAGATCTTGGAGAAGACCACATCGTAGGAGGAAGACGGTGTGATAGAGAAGGTGTTTGAGGTAGACGCTTGTTAGAGCTTAGGCGAAGACCACATCGTAGAAGGATGATGGTGTGGTAGAGAATGTGGTTGAGGTAGATGCTCATTGGAGCTTAGGCAAAGGTCACATCGTAGAATGGCAACGGTAGTACATCCAACTGGCATTATCTTGAGAAATGAAGACCACATTGCAAAAGGGCAGAGGAAGGCACTTCTATGATGAAGGAATATTGATTGTTGAGAAGTTTAATTGAGATATAGGAATCATTTTTAGATTGTAGTAAAATATTTGAAGATCATGTTGAAAGAAAGATAATGGATGCCTAGGGAAGAGCATGGATTTTATTGTCATAAAGAGTATACTAGACTATGTTTAATTTGACGCACATACAATCATCTTCGAACGACTTCAAGTGCACATAAGGACAATGAAGGAAGGTCTCATCCAAAAAAAATTATAGATAACAATAAAAATATGAATCGTAGATTGAAAGTTTTTGAAAATAAAAGAGTACCATTTGTAAGAGGTTAAGATACATTTGATACGTCTACGTGGAGCTCATTCGGAGAAGGCTTGCAAAATAGAACAATAAAATGTGAAGGGAAACAAACCTACATAGGCAAAATGGAAATAGACGATGGAGGTTTTCGTGAGGTATATCAAAAGGAGCATGATAGCATTACACAAAGGTCAAGCGTTGTCAGATTGCAATATCTCTAGCACAAGCCACTAGTATTTTTAGGCCGCACACATATCGAGTGTCTAAGGAGGTAAATATTCTATTAACAAACATTCTTTTTCATCTTACTTAGAGTTGATTTGAATTAACTCTTGAGGTTAGAAGAATAAAAGGAGAAAGGAGTTATCTCTAAGGTTAATTGAAGGGAGATATAAGGATTCATTTTGTTGTTAATAAAGTTTTATTTTGTAAGTGTTAAAAAGGGAGATATAAGGAGTTATTTTTAATAAAGCTTTATTGTGTATGTTTTTGAAAGAAGTGATAAGGGTTTAAAGTGGTTGGTTTGATATTTAAATCAAGAAGGGAAAAAGAGAATTATTGACCATATTTGTAAAGCACATGCAAAAGGAAGATCATCATTATTGAGGCAGATTTGGAGGGTACAAATCTGGAACAAGTCAAGGTGTCAAAGAATATTAAGTGCACATATTCACCCAAGCATTCAATTGCCAAGGAAGGACAATTCAGCCAATTCAAAGAAGAAGGAAAGGTGCACATGATAGTGGAAGAAGAGCAAGGTATGAGCATCTCCAAGTCAACACACAAGTAAGTTATCCAATGCTAGACTTGAGCTACCTTTGAAATGTAATAAATGTGAGATATGTGGAAGCAAAAAACTTAATGAATATGAAGAACATATTGTCCATTTGAAGCTTACTACATTAGTGCATATCATTCTCTATATGTTCATGAAGATAAAATAATTATGGGTAGAATATGTTTGAATTGCTTTTAGTTAAGGAAAGCAAAGGTGAAGAACTTGATGCCATTATTGATCAAGTTTTATAAGAATATTTGTGCATTTATTATGATTGAATTTGGGAGTAAATGTGCAAGGGTTATAGATCAGATTTGGAGTAGATTTGAGCAGGTTTTGTAAGCAGGTTTTGGAGTAGATTTAAGCAAGTTTTGAGTAGATTTTGTGAGTAGGTTTTGGAGTAGAATTGAGCAGATTTTGTAATCAGGTTTTGGAGAAGATTTTGTAAGAAGGTTTTGGAGAATATTTGAGCAAGGGTATTGGTGTCTCTAGTGGATTGGTGTCCATGAAATTGAGAAGAGGATTGGTGTCTCCTATGGATTTATGTCCACAAACTTGAGCAAGGGGATTGGTGTCTCCTGTGGATTAGTATCTATGAACTTGAGCAAGGGGATTGGTGTCTCATGTGGATTGGTGTCCATGAACTTGAGCAAGGGGATTGGTGTCTCCTGTGGATTGGTGTCCATGAACTTGAGTAAGGGGATTGGTGTCTCCTATGGATTGGTGTCCATGAACTTGAGCAAGGGGATTGGTGTCTCCTATGGATTGGTGTCCATGAACTTGAGCAAGGGGATTGGTGTCTCCTATGGATTGGTGTCCATGAACTTGTATAGGGGATTGGTGTCTCCTATGGATTGGTGTCCATGAACTTGTATAGGGGATTGGTGTCTCTTATGGGTTGGTGCCCATGAAATTTATTGAAGAAATTTATAAGAAATATTTTATCGTGGTTTTCTCTCGAGAGGGTGTTTCCACGTAAAATATTTGTCTCTTATGTGTATGGTGATTTGTGCATTGTTTCATTATTGCATTGATATTATTTGAAGTTATTGCTTTGGAAAGAAAGAGAAAATTTTTTATCTTATACTGTTCACCCCCTCTTAGTATAAGCTTGTGTTCTTCAATTGGTATCAGAGTGGGTTCCTTCGTGAAAGCCTAACAACTTGAAGGAAGATCTTACAAGAACACACATGGCTAGCCAAGAAGGTTTTTCATCAAATAGGGCACCATTATTTGATGGGACTAACTATGCTTTTTGGAGCATAAGGATGCAAACTTATTTGATGGCACATGGCTATGATATATGGCAATCCATTGAGGATGGGTTCACACCACCTACAACTCCTCCCATGGATAGAGATGGCAAGAAACTATTTGAAAATAATTCCAGGGAAATGAATGCAATATTAAGTGGGTTATGTGAATCAGAGTTTGTGAAAGTCATGCAATGCACCTCAACAAAAGAAATATGGGACAAGTTACAAAGAACATATGAAGGAGATGACAAGGTTAAAATGGAAAAACTTCAAACCCACAGGAGGAATTTTGAAGACTTAAAGATGAAATATGAGGAAGATATTTCCAAGTATCTACTCCGAGTTGATGAGGTTGTCAACACCATTCGTGGACTTGGAGAAAATATTGAAGACTCTAAGATTGTTCAGAAAATCTTAAGGTCACTTCCCATGAGGTTTGATGCAAAGGTTTTAGCAATAGAAGAGATGAAGGATCTTAAAACCTTAAGCATGGATGAGCTACATGGAATTCTCACAACCTATGAGATGAGGACTAAAAAAGATCAAACATCCAAATGGGAAGCAACATTTAAAGCTTCAAAGAAGACAAAGAATAAGGAACCAGAATCAAGTGAAGAATCAAGCAGTAGAGAAGAAGCTAACTTTGTGCGAAGGAATAAGAAGGGTCCAAGAAAACATAAAGGTATGCATTCTGTGAAATGTTTTAATTGTGGTAACCTTGGTCACTATGCATCTAATTGCCCACAAGCTAGAAGTAGTAGCAGTGAAGAAGAAAAGGAATATAAGAAAAAAAGAAAGAAAATTTTATCATGAAAAGAAAAATAGGTATGGTCAAAACAAGCATGAGAAGAAGATATTTCAAAGACACAAGAAAAGTTTTTATGTTGAAGAAGCAAGCAGTTCTTCCAGTAGCAGTGATGAAAGTCTCTCAAATAGTGAAAGAGAAGAAATCATATTTTTGGCCATAGAAGAGAAAGAAGATGCTCCTGTTGTCAAAGACCAAGAAGAAGAAAAAGATTCAAAAAATGAAGAAGAAGCCATGGTTGACATAGAAGAGGAACTTATTGTTGCTCTTGAAGAGTTGAAGAGGGTTAGAAAGAAGAACTCAATATTGAAGGCTCAAGTACAAGAGGATGAGAAGACAAAGGTAAAGTTGTCACAAGAACTCATTGACCTAAAAGTTAAAGTTGAAGAGGTAAAGCGAATTGAAGAAGGTATGGTTGAGAAGTTAAAGACAAAAGAGTTGGAATGTGAAAAACTGGAACATGAGGTTGTCTCTTTGAGGAAGGAAGTGGAATATTCTAATGATAAGCTACACAAGTTTGGGAAAAGCACAAAAATCATTGGTGATATTATCAAAACATAGAGATCTTTGACTATAAATACTGGACTTGGTTTTGAAGAAGGTCAAAGAAAACAAAAGGGGGAGTCAAGCTCAAAAGGAAAAGAGGCATCAAAGAAAATGATTAAAGAGGAACCTAAGACCTATGCTGATGTGTTGAGAAGTGGAAGCATCAAGAAGGAAGAAAACAAAGCATCATCATGGTCCAAGGACCATCATAGAAACAACAATGAGAGAACCATGCGGTAATATCCTCCAAGGCAATCAAACAGGTTTCAATATTTCTTCCATGGTTATTGTTTCTCATGTAACAAATTTGGTCATAAAGCTGTAAATTGCAAGGTCTGTGCTAAGAATGATTTTGGCTTCACCAAGAGGAATTTCAATTCATTTGCACCTCTCATGGACTACAACATCATATGCTACAAATGTAATAATTTTGGGCATACAACTAGATGGTGCAGAACAATGTTCCTTGAAATTTTGAAGTCAAGCAAAAAAGAGGATGGTCAAAATGTTCAAAAGGGTATGTCCTCCAAAGTTTGGAGAAAGAAAATAGAACAAGAAGAGGAGCATAGTAATTTGGGAGTTTCACTCCCATATCATAATTGAACATCTCAAGAAGAGCAGGGAGAAGGGGGCATTGTCAAGTGTCTTATCTTACAACCTCGAGGAGCCTTTGCCATTGATGTCAAAGGGGAAGAGTTTTTAGTAAGGGGGAGCAACTTGTCAAGGGGAGCAATTTGTGATCATGTTGCAATAAAGGAGAATTTCGTTGTAGGGTTGCCATCAATGAAAAAGGGGGAGATTGTTAGAAATATTGAGTTGTCATTGATGTCAAAGGCAGAAATATCTTCAAGGATGAAATGTTGAGTTGTTAAAGGCAGAAATATCTTCAAGGATGAAATGTTGAGTTGTCATTAATGTTAAAGGCAGAAATATCTTCAAGGATGAAATATTGAGTTGTCAAGGATGATATATGCTTTAATATTTAAATTGGAAATTTAAATATTAAAGTTATAAAAATATTATAGAGTTAAACCTTATAATATTTAATATTAAATTTAAATATTATAAAGTAAAGTTTCAAAAATTAAAATGATCATGCATGGGTTGACCTTTACAAAACAAAGAAAGATTAAATGTATATATAAGGTTGAAACTTAGTCAAGAATGAATAATGATGAAACATTTCAATTTGAGCATTCGATTAAGTTGTGGTACAACCACGTAGTGGTAGACGATGCAACAACACGGTAGTGAAGGCGTTGAGGCATATTGGAGCTCGATGAAGACCACATCGCAGGAGGGCGATGGTGTGGCAGAGAAAGTGTTTGAGGTAGATGCTCGTTGGAGCTCAATGAAGACCATGTCGTAGGAGGGAGACGACATAATAGAGAAGGTGTTTGAGGCAGACACTCATTGGAGCTTAGGTGAAGACCACATCGTAGAAGGGTGATGGTGCGGTAGAGAAGGTGGTTGAGGTAGATGCTCATTGGAGCTTAGGTGAAGGTCACATCGTAGAAGGGTAGTGATAGCGCATCCAGTTGGTATTGTCTTGAGAAACGAAGACCACATTGTAGAAGGGCAGAGGAAGGCACTTCTATGATGAAGGAAGATTGATTGTTGAGAAGTTTAATTGAGACATAGGAATCATTTTCATATTGCAGCAAAATACCTGAAGACTGTGTTGAAAGAAAGACAATGGATGCCTAGGGAAGAGTGTGGATTTGACTATCATAAAGAGCATGCTAGACTATGTTTAAGTTGACACACATACAATCATATTCGAACAGCTTCAAGTGCGCAGAAGGATAGTGAAGGAAGGTCTCATCCAAAGAAAATTATAGATAATGGCAGCAATACGAATCATATATTGAAATTTTTTGAAAAGAAAAGTGTACCATTTGTAAGAGGTTAAGATACATTTGATACATCTATGTGGAGCTCATTCGGAGAAGGCTTACAAAATAGAATAATAAAATCTAAAGGGAAACAAACCTACGTAGGCAGAACGAAAATAAATGGTGAAGGTTTTCATGAGGTATATCAAAAGGAGCGTGATAGCATTACACAAAGGTCAAGCATTGTCAGATTGCAATATCTCTAGCACAAGCCACTAGTATTTTTAGGTTGCACACATATCGAGTGTCTAAGGAGGTAAATATTCTATTAACAAACATTCTTTTTCATCTTACTTAGAGTTGATTTGAATTAACTCCTGAGGTTAGAAGAATAAAAGGAGAAAGGAGTTATCTCTAAGGTTAATTAAAGGGAGATATAAGGATTCATTTTGTTGTTAATAAAGTTTTATTTTGTAAGTGTTAAAAAGGGAGATATAAGGAGTTATTTTTAATAAAGCTTTATTGTGTATATTTTTGAAAAGTGATAAGGGTTTAAAGTGGTTGGTTTGATATTTAAATCAAAAAGGGAAAACAGAATTATTGACCAGATTTGTAAAGCACATGCAAAAGGAAGATCATCATTATTGAGGTATATTTGGAGGGCACAAATATGGAACAAGTCAAGGTGTCAAATAATATTAAGTGCACATATTCACCCAAGCATTCAATTGCCAAGGAAGGAAAATTCAGCCAATTCAAATAAGAAGGAAAGGTGCACATGATAGTGGAAGAAGAGCAAGGTATGAGCATCTCCAAGTCAATACACAAGTAAGTTATCCAATGCTAGACTTGAGCTACCTTTGAAATGTAATAAATGTGAGATATGTGGAAGCGATAGACTTAATGAATGTGAAGAACATATTGGCCATTTGAAGCTTACTACATTAGTGCATATCATTCTCTATATGTTCATGAAGATAAAATAATTCTAGGTAGAATATGTCTGAATTGCTTTTAGTTGAGGAAAGCAAAGTTGAAGAACTTGATGCCATTATTGATCAAGTTTTGTAAACAAATTTGTGCATTGATTATGATTGAATTTGGGAGTAAATGTGCAAGGGTTATAGATCATATTTGGAGTAGATTTGAGCAGGTTTTGGAGCAAATTTGAGTAGGTTTTGTAAGCAGGTTTTAGAGCATATTTGAGAAAGGGGATTGGTGTCAATGAACTTGAGAGGGGATTGGTGTCTCCTATGGATTGGTGTCCATGAACTTGAGCAAGGGGATTGGTGTCTCCTATGGATTGGTGTCCATAAAATTGAGCAAGGGGATTGGTGTCTCCTGTGGATTGGTGTCCACGAACTTGAGCAAAGGGATTGGTGTCTCCTATGGATTGGTGTCCATGAACTTGAGCAAGGGGATTGGTATCTCCTGTGGATTGGTGTCCACAAACTTGTATAGGGGATTGGTGTCTCCTGTGGATTGGTGTCCATGAACTTGTATAGGAGATTGGTGTCTCCTGTGGGTTGGTGCCCATGAAATTTATTGAAGAAATTTATAAGCAATATTTTGTCATGGTTTTCTCTTGAGAGGGTGTTTCCACGTAAAATCTTTGTCTCTTATGTGTATGGTGATTTGTGCATTGTTTCATTATTGCATTGATATTATTTGAAGTTATTGCTTTGGAAAGAAAAGAGAAAAATTTTATCTTATATTTTTCACCCCCCCTCTAAGTATAAACTTGTGTTCTTCATATTTTATAGGGAAAAAAGTTTATTTCCCTTGTTACAGTGAGTATTGCAAGTGTAATACATTAGTCGAGTGAAATAATACTTACATTTGATCGAGAAGTTTATGAGCTTGGTCTCAGAAGTAAAGGGGGTGAGTGTAGAACCTCTAAGTAACATTGTAGATTAAACTTTAGTTTAGCATACTTCTTGGGAGTTCTAGTGTGTAGAATGGCTATGGTAGCTAGGTAGCAATAATTACTTTCCCTTTTAAGTAACTAGGATAACATAGAATATCACATGCGTATTGTTTAAAATTGCTATTGGTTGCTTTAAAGAGTATAATATGAATATTGTATAACTTTATAGTCAAGGTTGTTATATAGGAAGTTTCTGGCAAATAGAATAGTTATTTAGTTTTGTATTAAACAAATAATAATGACTCTTAGAAAAGAGCAACTTGGATAAAAACAACCTATGTAATTCTTTGTTTCGGAACCTTGAAATTTTCTTACAAGATGGAATAAAATTATCTAATAGAAAACATAAATTCTAGTATAACCCCTATCGAGAAGAGTATGGATCTATTCATAAAGAAGGATGAATAACAAAATAATATAAAACACCCAATGTTGTTGAGGTGTGGGTAAGCACACAATGAGTATCGAGAGCAACTGCTTTTTTGATAGAAAATATTGAAACAAGTGACCTAGTCAGATAAAGTAACAAGGGGCAGCATGGGATGCCACCTTAAGATTATTGCCTAGGAGTACAAGTGATAAGTCATATGTTTCATATGACTAAGCTATATTAGCCGCGACGTTTGGTATGGGACAAACGATCATGAGTCATAATTGGCATTAATGACTAATACCAGTGTTAGAGTAGTGACATGACTCTAGTTGACCTCGAGTAGTGGGATAATCAACTAGATACTTAACATATATATGCTAATCCCTTACATACAACCAAAGGAACAAGTCATTCGATTAGTCGAGGGTTCCATATGAAAGGGATGAGGAAGTATACATCCACCCTCTAGGTGTTATGGGCCCTAGAGGATAACCCTAGCTATGGTTCAACCCTCATATCGAAACAAGAGGACAATAAATGAGATAAGTTGATTCCACATAATGGCACCTCTTACGATATTTGGTCAATCTCGTCCACTTGGGTGGCTGTCTGCAGTAGTCTTGAACCCAAAAGTGTTATGATATACTTGTACTATTTTAAGAATGAGGATAATATTACATTGGATGAAACAAAACTGCTATGAACATGAAATCATTCTTAAGATTATAACTATAAATTAAAAAATAAAAATCCTTGAGAAATTGCTTGTCTCAATTTTGAGGTACAACCAGGTGAGTAGACTTGGGTTGTTATAATAGCCAAGCCAATTTTGTATTAGATATTCAGTATAATTACAGTTTATGAAACAACAACAACAATTCAACTCGAATGGAAAATACAACATAAATATGCAATATTTTGAAATGTAAAGTAGTTTTTGAACTACTTTTTGTTTTCCTCTTCTTCCTCTTGTCGTTGATGTCAATGGTTAGACTTGGTTCTAAAATGGTAGGCAAATTGTAGGTTGCTCAAGTGCAATATCATTATGGTATATCTCCTCTAGTCCTATTAAATGTTCTACTTCCTCCTCAAGTACCTCAAGGTCCTCTATAGTAAACTTAGAATCCATAGAACTCTTGACAATCCAATTAGAAAGCAGTTGTAGCTTATCCAATCAAATTGCCTTATAAGATTCACTACCCTCCACTTGTCTTATTCGAAGCCTAAGATTGCATTACACAAAGACAAGGTCATTGAGGTGATCTTGGCTCAATCTATTGCGCTTCTTGATGTGTATGGCCTCAAATAAAGATAAATTGTGCTCAATATAGGTGAGGCATGACAAGGTGCATTACATGCCTCAAATTAGATGGAGAAAATGAGAAGTCTTGCATATGTCAAAAAGGTCCTTATAACTACTTGTACTAAACTTATTAATTTATGTTGCAATATGTATAGGATCACAATATAAATAATTGTAAAAGTCTTAGATATAATCAATCATAAAATATGTTTTATTTACAAATTGATAATATAATTTTATAATAAATCTTATTATATAATATTTATGTTTGTTTTATTTTTATATGTTTATAGCTTTATCAACTGTAGAAAAATTATAAAATCATAATCCATTCTACTTTTATAGAGTTGAATCCAATATTATTTATGAAAATTTTATTTAAACCTTATGAACATAATTAATATAATTTGTAGTTTGTTTTCGATAAAACAAATAATCACACATAGTTAATGATACGATGACAAGGTATTCATTAGGTTGTGTCCTCAAAAGTAAACAGATTCTAGTTTGTTTAATAATGGTTTGCGGGAAAAAG
This sequence comes from Wollemia nobilis, assembly GCA_028583015.1. NCBI lineage: Eukaryota > Viridiplantae > Streptophyta > Pinopsida > Araucariales > Araucariaceae > Wollemia > Wollemia nobilis. Next base: position 17,602,965 of record JAQPPZ010015100.1, read on the forward strand.
ATCATTTTAATCTTGGTCCATGACATAACAAAGGACAAATATTATAATTCTATAACCAAACTAATAAAACTATGGTCAGCTACTTCTTATTAAATTTGAAAGAAATAAATTATACATCATCTTAAAAACATTTTAGCATGGAAACCCGCTGCTCTGCCTCTACCCTGCTTCTACCCGTACGAGTCTGGGCGAGTAATCGCCAATTACTCGGCAAGCAATGGCCAGGTAACTCGCCGCGACTCGGCCCGAGTTAAAAAAAAAAAAAAAAAAATCTCGCAGGCCCTGCTGACCCGCGAGTTTCGCGGGTACTCGCGGTAAAGCTGCGAGTTTTAAAACACTAGTCTTGAAAATTTGTATCAACTAATTTCAGAAATTGAGTCAGAAGTTCGTAGGAAGACAATTGAGGGCACTACAAATTTTTTATAACAGATCTGAGACATGCTTAAAAACATTTTATCTTGTAGCAGGATTTAGTGTGGGGATTAGTAACACCTTGTGGAAGAGGTGAGAATTCCTCAAAATTCTCAGTCAGTCGTCAGGTGTAAGATCTCTCAAAGTTGAGCAAGACCTTTGCCTGAATACAGCTTAAGGTTCGCCAACTTTATCACATGAGATATAATGGAGAGTTTCCGCGGATTGTAGGAGCATCTAACCTTGACATTTGTAAGACTTCTGTAAAAAAGTGACAGTTGCTCAAGTGGGTCACAACAGTGCAGTTTGAGTCCTCTTAAGGATTACATGTAGTACAATTGCAGTAAGAATTGCAGGAAGTCCATTCAAGTGTCTCCAAAATTCTCATATGAGACTGAAGAATTTTTTAAGTTTGTAGCGGCACCTAACATTGACATGAGTGAGGCATTGCTAACACTGAAATGAATGAAACCTTTTGGACAAGTGAGCAATTCCTCAAGCTTGGCAGTGAAGTCTAATTTGAAGACTTTTGGAAGCTTGCAAGAGGCCCAAATGTAAAGACAGGTCAAGTGTTTCCACCCTTCTCATATCAGACATGCAGATTTTATATGGTCTGTAGCAGCCTCTATCATTTAATAAGATCTTCTGGAAGAGTAGATAATTCCTCACCTTGCATTAAGTCCAACTATGAAGGTCTAAGTATGCATCGATGCCCAAGAATCTACTTGGTGAAGCTTCCAAGATTCAAGTCCCCTTTCACGTTCGTCCTTGGACACTAGGCTTTTTCTTGATTATAAGAAAGAAACTTATTTGTACATTAGACATTCATTTATGTAAAACTTCCTTTCAATCTCATTAAATTAATAAAAACCTAAAAGCCTACGAGAGAGGTGATAAGACTGCCTTTGCCAACGTTATTAGACTAATTATATGCTTTTGACACCACAGCTTACCATGCTTACCTGACTTCTGCCAGGATTGTAAGGTTTATCAGGATGATTCTTCTATGTCAAATTTCCTTTTAACCTACGTATTCATCACTACCCCCACCCCACCTCCAATTCCAAACTATATATATCTACAGGTAATTATATATTCATTGTGTCTAATAAAACCTCCAATTCATAGGTAATTATATACTCATTGTGTCTAATAAATTTAATTTAAGATAAGTAGTGGGAACAAAGAATTTCATAAGTCAAGGTTTCAATCCGTTATATAGATATGTTGTAGAGCTATGAAAACACCTAGAAATAAAGGTGGTTAAAACTTATAGCAATATATCGACCTATTGTGAAGTGGCCATAAACCTAAGGTGAAAATGTACCAATATTATTGTTTCAAAACCATCCATTTTCCATAGGTTTTCATGACCGATCCTTTTGGATTTTTGCCAGGGCATCACTCTAATCTCTCTAATATCTGTGGTCTTTTTTTCCAAGAAAGGTGTTTATAAGAATTTACATTACTGTGTCATATATTCATAAACATCTTCTGGGTTGGCCTCTTGAAAGACATTCCTGGTATAAAACTCCACTCTTTCATTTTGATAAAATCGTTTCATATGATAGGTATATCAGTTTCCACTAGCTGCATTTGCTAAGTTGTATAAATGATTCAGTGAGCTGCTTCATATCAATCACCATCAAGAGCACCTAGCTGTTTTTATCTTCATTACCATGGTCTAAAATAAACAATGCTGTTATACATGCCAAATGATTTTTATTGTTCAAACTTTACACATGTCAAGACCTTGACAATCTGTATTTGTAAATTTCTAAAGCCTTTAAAACATTCCCCTGTTAGGGCTCACACAATGGATCGATACTTCTATTTCAAGAAACGTGATTGCCCCCTCAATTCAACCTTTTAAGTCCCAGAAGCCATTTGACAATAAACACTAACAATTCAATATGCTGATTAGATCTGTAACGCTGCAGATGGTAAGCATTTATTCATACCTGCACTATAGCACAATAACAGATAAAATAAATATAATTGTATTTATGATCGCCTTGCAGTTGAGAACTTTCATGACATCGGTAAAGCCTATAGAGAAGGACCCATGGATGGGAGTTACCACTCGAATTATGAAGTCTCAAATGGCGGCCTAATGAAAGGCGAGAAGAAAGAGAACACGAGGATATCTCCCAAAAAGATATGGGAGTTCTGGTTAAAGGTATACAGTAGTAGTGTACCATTTTTTAATTTAAACATATGACTGCTGCTACTGAAAATAATAATGGATAAATCAAAGTTCAGATAATAATCTCCTTTCTTTTTTACATTTATTTAATTATATTGAGTTATTTGATACCATCAAATATTTATTCTTTTCTTTTTTACGTCGATTTAATTACATTAAGTTATTTGAAACTATCATTTATCCCAAAAGTTGAACCATTTTTTTTTTTTTTTACGTTGATTTAGTTACTTTGAGTTATTTAATACCATCAACTATTTATCAACGTGACCAGGCACGGGGGCACGGGCACAGGCACAGGCACGGGCGGAATCGCAGGTGCGGGTGTGGATGCGGCCCTTGCCAAAAAATAGGGTCATAAAAAGATAATTATATATAAGCCCTCCTCAAATAATGCATGTATAACATGTACAAAAATAACATCAAATATAGTGCAGTCAGATCAACCTTTTGCGTTTCTTATCTGCTGGTCGAAGTCTAAGTCTCAGTCTTGCTTGTCTGTCTTTATAGAAAGTGCCGTCTCTTGTCTTTTTCACTTGTGCAAATAATTAAAATGAAGTAAAAACCCTAATAGAATGGTTTATATAAAAGTGGACACCAATTCACTTTAATTAAATTGGAGACCACTTTATACATTATAATTTAATATTTATAATTTATTTATAAAAAATTAAAAAGTTTAACATATAAAGTTTAAGCTATAAACTTTTAAAAATAAAACATTAAAATAGGTAAAAACTTTAAAATATAAAATTAATTTAATTAAAAAGTAAAAAATATTATAAAATTTAAAATATTAATTTTTTTTTTTTTGTATTTATATGGTGGAATCGCTAGCCGCCACGAATTCGGGCAGGCTGTCCAACTTTTATGGCCGCCACAAGTATTCTGTGCTGTCCGCCTTGGAAGCCACCACACATATCTTCGCGTAGTCCGCCCTTATAACCACCATGCCACAATCATTTTAAACCTTTTACACCACTGAAAGCACCAGGAAAAGGACAAACGTTCAGTCCGACGAGACCCGAGATTTGAACCTTGGAAACCAATAGAGATTTGAACCAACAATGGCCCGAGATTTAGTGTAAACTCTTAGAAAACACCAACAGAGTCTATTGTCTTTTATTCTTTTAATCTTTCTCGGTTCAAAAAGGAAAACTCAGGTCCAGCCCTAAAGATGAGCATAGTGTTCCAAAAAATTTCGGCCTTCTATGTTAAGAGAGCGGTTTGACAGCTCTACCTAATCAGGTAGTCAATTGTTTGCAATAGTTTGCCGTGTTGTTCATCTAGTGTTATTTTGCATTACTTTACTTCCATCCCTGTTTTTCGCATTTTCCCATTTTTAAGATCCTTAAAAAAATTGTTTATGCATACAATGTTACTTGAAAAATAAAAACACATTTAAAGGTTACTTTTACAAAAACAAATATAAAAAATACAATAACGAAATCTGCAAAACGTATTTGTAAAATTGCATAGAATCAATTTACCCTTTGGGATTAAATTTAATTCTAATAGGGGAGAATGCCTAACTCCCAATTTCCAAGGGTTAGGTGGATTGGTAAGTGCAAATGGTTGGGCACTTACTAAGAAGAGACCTAGGTTCAAATTTTGGGGAAGTTAACTCTTTGCAAAGGTCGTAGTATGTTATGAATCTTTTAAGTGTGTGCTAGACCGACGACGATGGTATGAACTCAGACGATGATGGTATGAACCTCGAACGACTAGTGGTTCCCATCTCACGCCCGGTCAACAAGAATGAAACAAATAGATTTGTTGGGAGCAGTCCCTATGGTTTGAACCCTGCACTGACTAGGTACTAAAAATAGTGGCTATAACCAACTCCTATGTAATAAAAAAATATCATACGATACAACGATCATAAACTTTTATCGCTGGTTATTTTTAATTATTTTTTATTAAAATTAATAATAGTAAATAGATGAGTCTAGGGCTAGGTGGATTGGTAAGAAGTTGGGCACTTAACATGAGGAGACCTAGGTTCAAACCTTGCGGACATGCCCAATCTAAGGCAAAGGTAGTAGTCTGACTTGAGTCCGTTGAGTGTATGTCAACTTGATGATGACAGTACCAACCCCGAGCCACCAGGGGTCTCTCTCACTTCGGATCATGTTTACCGAGGCAAGATAGGGGTTATAGTGGTAGCACCATGATTTGACACTACAATAGAAGACAATGCGACTTGAGCATGTGACCAATTGTTTAAAAAGGAAAGGTAATTGTTGATTCCTCTATCCATATAAATAGTAGTAAATAGATTTATATTTATAAATGGTATCAATTTATAAGATATTGTAAATTGGTATGAATAATATTATTTACATATAATATAATATGAATAAAATAATTATTAAGTGGTATTAGTTCAACTTGTTAGATTCCTCAACATAAGGAGAGGATCATGGTTAGAATCTTTTCGGTTACATAGAAGAGTTGGTCACAACCACACTATTTTTAATAACTAACAAGTGCGGGGTCATGGTTAGAATCTTGACAAGCGATATATGGATATTCAAGCTTTGATATAATACCGCATATATGGATATTCAAGCTTTGATATAATACCACTATGTGGTAATGATATAATATGGGTGGAGCCCATTTCAATCTTATATGAATAGAATAATTATAATTTTATATATTTAATTGAAAATAAAAGTATTAAATTAGCGGAAGTATACAATTTGTTTGAAATAAGATTTTATATCATATATTAATTATCTTAAGCTTTACATAAATATAATTTTTTTTATTATTTTTTTATGGAAGGTTATAGGTCATATAAAACCGATGTCATAGAAAAGGTTGTTTTATGCTATATATATGATTATTCATTAATACTTCAGTTACATTCAAACCAAAATCCTTTTTTAAAATTTTTAAGATTTATAGCGTTAAACTAGAGAAGGTTGTTTTATGTTATATGGTTATCCAATAGAATTTCAATTACATTCAAATATTTAAACCTTGATTTAAAATTTCTAAAGTTAAACTCACTTACCAAGGTTTGTTATTGTTTTCATCTACTATAACGAAATATACTTCTTGTAGTAGTTTATCATTAAGAAATATTAGAGACAAAAGTCTTAGAATGTGAAAGATTAGAGCATGAGGTAGTTTCACTAAGGAAAGAAGTGAAAGAGTCTAAAGACAAGCTACACAGGTTTGGAAAAAGTTCAAAGACCTTGGATAAGATTATCAATGCACAAAGATCTTCATCAAACAAAACATGACTTGATTTTGAAGAAGGATAAGGGAAAAAAGAAGAGGAGGAAAGCTCAAACTCCAAAGAGGAAGAAGCTTCAAAAGAGGAAAGTGAAGGAGAAATTGAAACTTATGAGGATAAGTTGAAAAATAGAAGCTTCACAAAGAAAGGAAACAATGCACAAACAAGGAACGAGGAACATCATAGGGAAGAAAGGACTAAGAGACTAGTGGGTCCAAGGTAAGATTTCTTTAAAGGACATTGCTTCTTATGTAACAGGTTTGGTCACAAGGCTATGCAATGCAGGACTCATGGAAAGAAGAAATATGGTTTGACTAAGAGAAATTTCAAAAATGGACATTTCTTTCAAGGGTATTGCTACTCTTGTAATCATTTTGGTCATAAAACAATTCATTGAAGGGTTCATGATAGAAATGGGTATGGCTTAACTAGGAGGAACTTCAAGATATTTGGACCTTCTAAGAACCACAAAATTAAGTGTTATAAGTGCAATAATGTTGGGCATAAGGCCAAGTGGTGTAGAATAGAATTTCTAGAGACAAGCAAGAACAAGGACACTCAAAATAATCAAAAGGATATGTTGAAAAAAAAGGTGGACAAAAAAAAGAGAGCATTGTATGCTGGGAGTAGAGATACTCCCACCCCAAAATTAATCACCTCAAGGAGAGGAGGTGGGTAGGGGTCTGAGCTAAGAGTCTTATCTTTAGTCCCAAAGGAGTCCCTTTGCCATTGATGTCAAAGAGGGAGATATTTGAGTTAGGGGGAAAGCATCCAGTCAGGGGGAGCATAATTAGAAAAAGAAAAAAGAATGGTTAAGGAAAAGGGGTTGCCATCAATGACAAAGGGGGAGATTGTTGGAAATTTGAGCATATTTTGTTGTCATTGATGTCAAGAAGTTTGATATCCTAAGTTGATGGAATTAATGTCAAGAGGTTTGATTAATGTCAAAAGGTTTAATTTCCTAAGTTGATGGAAATATTTGTGAGAATATTCCTCATGGTGGCACATGATGTATAAAGCAACAAGAAGAAAGGAATTTCTATTCATGATGTTTGAGAAGGAATTTATAAGTTTATTTAAATTACCTTGGTGGTAAGTTTGCAAAGGTCAAAATATTCATTAATGGTGGTAAGGTTATCCTTAAAAATTTTACCTTGGTGGCAATTTGGCAAAGGTTAAAAAATTTATTAATGGTGGTAAGGTTATCCTTAAAGAAAAGGCCCAAAAAGGTTTTTAATATTTAAATTATAATATTTAAATCCTTTGGATTTAAATTATTATAATTAAATATAATAATTAATTCGAATTGCAAGTGAGCCAACATCAAATGAATAAGAGTGCAAGTGTATTTATAGGCTAAGATTTAGCCTAAGTCCAAAAGTATTTTTTGATTTAATAGTCCTCTAATTAATTGTCTTGCTTGTTCGATGCGACGAAGGAAATAGACAAGAGGTTACACGATTTTCAGAGTAGTAAGTTTGGTCATAGGTTGGAAGGGGTGTGTCCCCACTTGAAGTGAGGTGGCAGCCGAGCTGGCAAGTAAGGCTTACACAGTGCATAGAGGGCATAAGGTGTAGGGTTCGATTCGCATGAAGGCCCTTTCAGCTTGCATGGTCAATTTATTTTTAGCGCCGATGATAAAGGACAAAAAGGAGATCATGCTCCTTTGGTTTCGTGTGGGTTGGCTAGGCCACGCGGTGCCCTAGATGCGGCTAGGGTGCAGGGCCAACAGGTAGCGTAGGTTCAAATCCCGACGGAAGGCGACAGTAAAAGAATTGATTTTTATTAAAATTAATTTATGCCCTAAGGTCTAAAGTTGCTAAGGTATGTGCTAGCTAGGGAGATATAAAGAGTTTTAAATTGAATTTATTTTTACAATAAAAGAGGTTATGAAATGATTTCTTTTTCTTGAGCAAAAGATTAAGGTGGTCTACTTTCTAGTGCATTGGGATAAAAAATTGAAGTGGTAATTTATTTATCTTTTGGAAATGCATTAATGACAAGTAGGAGATATAAGGTGTAAATGGAATATTTTGCTTATGTAATTAGAAATCTTTGTTGATGAAATTTATTTGCAAGATTAGGAGAAATAAGGTGTAAAAGTAATTTGATACTTCATTGTAAATTTTGTATGGTGAAATATATTTTGAGAAGAAGCTTCATATGGATGCATTGAGTGAGTATTTTGATAACTAACCTTTGAAGTGGCACATAGAAAGGTGGTTCGTTGTGAGACAGGTTTTGAGAACATTTCTCCATAAAAGCAAATGAGAGGTATGGGCACATCATCTTTTATTTTAAGTGTTTATTGGAATGAATGGTGTGAACATAAGGTCGAATGAAAAGGATTGTTTGATAAGCATTATTGGTAATATATGAGCAAGTTGCGTGTGCTTCATTGTTGAATGTTTTGGAAACATTTGGGATAGATTTTGAGAACAATCTATGCTTTTATTGATGAAAGAGTTAGGGAAGTTTTGAGATAAATAGTGTAACTACTATTGCTAAGGTTGAAAACAAGTTAAGTATCTTTGTGAAATCTTTTGAACTTTGATTTGAGAGATATTGATAGCATTTGAGAAGGTGGTTTTAGATCAATTTGAATAAGGAAAATTGAGCATTTGAGTGATTTATCTTGAGAGAAAATTGGCAAGTAGAATTTGTTTGAAGAGAGTTTTTCTGAAAGAGATTTGAGTGGTTTTGTGTATGCAAGATTTGGAATTATTTGAGCAGGTTTTGTAAATAGCTTGAGGACAAATTTGAGCAAGTCTTTGTGAAGATTTGAGGACAGAATTGAGCAAGCTCTTGAGAGGGCTTGAGGACATATTTGAGCAAGTCTTTGTGAAGGCTTGAGGATAGAATTGAGCAAGTTATTGAGAGGGATTGAAGATAGAATTGAGCAAGTTCTTGAGAGGGCTTGAAGGTAGATTTGAGCAATTCTGGAGAAGACTTGAAATATAATTGAGAGCAGGTTTGATTGCTTATCTATTCAAGCTTTGTGTTAAGGTTTGAGGTAGATTTGAGATAGATTTTAGTGTAGATTTGTGAGTAAAGTTAGAGCAGACTCATGCTAGACTTGAGATAGAGTTTGGTACAGATTTGAGATAGAGTTGAGAGTAGGCTTTGGAGGTGACAGAGTAGAGGACATCAGTCTCCAGTGGATAGAGATCCATTAGTCAGGGCAGTGGAGACAAAGGTCTCCTATGGAGAGAGATCCACAAACCAAAGTAGTGGGGGCAAAAGTATTCTAGAAGATCACCAACCTAAGTAGAGGGGATAGAGTTCTCCTGTGAAGAGAGATCCACGAACCAGAGCAATGGGAAGGAGTTATCCTATGGAGAGAGATCCACAAACCAACGAAAGGGGAAATAGTTCTCCTATGGAGTGTGATACGTGAACTAGCTAGGAAGATAGAGTTCTATGGAGAGTGACCCAATAACTAGTTGAGGACATAGATCTCTCCTAGATCAAGTTCCATGAACCAGAGAAAAGAGGAAAGAGTTCTCCTGTGGAGAGAGATCCACAAATCAAAGCATAAGAGATTGATATCTCCTTTGGACAAAGATCCATAAACATTGTAATAGGTAATTGATTCCCAAGAATATTTATTGAGAAAATTTAGTAGAAATATTCTCCATGGAGTAGCCCACATTGGGTGAACCATGTTAAATTGATGTCTCTCTTGTGTGTGATAATTTATGCATTGTTATGATTACTGTTATTGATATTGCCATTGATAATATTGGATAATATTATTTGGGAAAGAAAATTAAAAGTTGATCTTATATTGTTCACCCCCCCCAGTATAAGCCTATGTTCTTCAGGGATGGGCCAATGAATCCCCTATATCTTAGATTATCAAAGGAAAGAATTCCGTTATGTATGAATTCCTAGGAAAAATGGTTTTACTTTTGGTCAACCCTTGGATTTCCAAATATTTCTCCAATCTCAATCGAATATACATGAGGAGGATGTTCTAGAAGGATGTTTTTATATACATCCTTCACCATGTAAACTCCAAGGTTTCCAAAGCCCCAAGCTAATTCATCCTCCTCATCCCTACTTATGAGAAATTTTTTTGCCAAGATTTTAGTCATGAAGGGTGCTAATTCTAAAGGGACTAGAATTGGCCACTCGCCCAACTTCTTAAGTTTCTTAAATGTATAATCCCCTAGCTAGTTGATGTTAAGTAACTTTCAATATTGATCCAATCTCTACTTTCCATGGTTGTTTTTACTAGATACAATAATGGGAAATTAATAATGATAGGTGGGTATTGATCCCATGAATTTGTCCAAAAGTGTGCCTTCTCCCTTCTCCTCACTTTCTAAAATGATCCATGTTTCACTACCTAACATCCTAGCTTTAGTGCCTGCCACACTAGGGACCCATTACCATCCAAAAGGAAATGAATCACCTCATTTAGGTTCACTTGTCCCAAATATTTACTAGTTAAAACTTTGTTGAATAAAGAAGTTGGCTGGGAGATCCACCTCTAGTAAATATTTCTAGCCAAAGCTTTATTATTTAGCTCCAATCTCCTTAAGCCCAAACATCCCTTATACTTGGGATGTCTTACTTTATCTTAGTCTATTGATGCTTATTTCCTCTCTCCTTTTGCTAGTTTCCATAAAATATTTTTAGACATCTTGTCCAACTCTTTTCATATGGTATGTGGGGAAGTAATGATAGAAAATTTGTAGATTGGCATGGCTTAAATGATTACCTACAAAAAAATTTAGTCTACCCCAAAGGTTAACTATTTGTGAGACTAATGGTTAATTCTTTCTTTGATACGGTCCAAAAGATTCCTCTAGATAACTATCTTCAAAATTTTAATATGCAAAGGGACCCCCAAATAGACCACTAGGAGAAAAGTCCTCATGAATCCAAGATCTTTAGAATTTTTTCTTGAAGCCTTCTATTAAGGTTGAAGAATACCACTTTGGATTTTTTTATCGTTGATGACTTGATTTGTGACCTATGATAAACATTAAGAGTATATATAGTTATTCTTGTTTCGCTAACATTGGCCACTCCCATAAATCCTATGTCATCTACAAATTGTAGGTGAGTCAAAACCTCCTCACCCACCTTGATACCTATGATAAAACCTTGTTGTATTCTCTTCAAGATAAGATTTTGAATCTAGCATTTAACCAATTTATCTCGTAAGTCTGGACTCTTCAAACTATTGGAAATGTTCACAACAAGGTAGGCATAAAGTTAGAAACATCATAGTTTTAGTGATAGGAATTGCAAAATGTTATTGCTCCATGTAGCATTATTGTAAATATGTATGGAAATGGTATAAACAAGAAAACATAGGAATAAGCAAGAAAAATAATGGTAGAATTTTGCTATTCAAATAGAAGACTTCACATGCCACAATAAGTAATAATAAGATGAAAAATACTATATGCATTTTTAGAAAGTTTTTTTTTTCTTTTTTCTATATATATAGTAGCCTTACTAGCATTTGGATAATTATTTTATTTACTTTTGGGATTATGTATGTTGAATATCATATTGTTTCAACACAACCTTCAAAACCTTTTTAATTATTAGATGTTTATAAAACAAATTCCTCTAATTTCAATGTTGGCTCTTGTTAAATTAATTTCTTTTTTCTATTGATTGAAAACTCTATCTACTTTGTGTAAGTTTGTAATATTTCTTGAAGCTCTAAAATAATTTGTTAATGTGGATAAATATATTAGGTCTAAGGTGCTTTCCAAGCCATGAAATATAATATACACCATGGATTTTTCATATGCTTTGTAAATCTAAAGCAATATCTAATTCTATATCTCTAATTTAATAAGGGTTTCAAATTTTCGTTTGAAGTTTTATCTTATTATATAACATAGGTTCAAATTTGTAGGGATTAGGATAGGTGCTGTATCTAGTAGCATGATATTGTACCTTATCATTTACTAAAAGTAGGTAGAGTACTATGTAATACTGTATGTAGAAGCACCATGAATACTAAAATTATGTATTTATTCTTAATCCCTTTTGTACTTGTTGCTTCATTCTATTTATATGCATATGCAAGTAATCGTTTTAAATTAATAATGTATGTGTTTCTTAAAAAAGTATTTTACAATATTGGAGATTAAAATTTTTCAATTAATAAATCTTTTAAATATGTATAATTAAGAACAAGAAGAGGTATTAGATTAATGTTTAACCATGTGAATCCATTCTACCCATTTAATTTACCTATAATATTTGTAAATTCTTAGATGTACTTAAAAATATTTATTAACTACTTATATTTAGCCATTGTTTTATAGGTGACATGCATAAATAATATTCTTGTAAGGTAAAATAATTCTAACTTATAACTTTAGGTAAATATTTTGTTGTGGTACCCAGGTGTTGTAGGTGAGTTGGAGAGGAGAGGGCAATCCTCCAAGGGAGGTCCCAGGTTCGAATCTCCACCCTACCAAAAAGTTGAATTGGGTACCCAAAATCCAATTGATAATGTTGGTGTGGGCAGGGCTGGGTGCGACCCCCGGGTGACTTTGACGATGTAGAACCTCCTATTCGTGGTCTCTCAGACCAAGGCGGCCTCGTAAGGGATTTTTTTGCTAAATATATATATTTTGTTGTGGTCATATATGTTTTCCACACATACTTAAAACAAGGCAAATCCTTCTTAGATTTGGTCAATATAATTTTGACATAGTTTGTTAAATTATCCAATACAATGAATGTTTTGTTGTACCCTTTTGATTAGTAGTCATATAATGAAATCCATTGATATCACTTTTTAATTTACTTGGTCCATTTAGTAACTTAAGGAGGTAATGTAAATTTCACTTTGAATATTGTATTCCAATTTCAAATTACTATTGCCAAGTGTAGAGTGAAAAACATGCCATTTGCATTGATTTACCAAAAGACTTTACAAATGATCTATATTTTTACAAAATTATGTGGGCTTACAAATGAGGATTTTAAAGGCAAAAAAAGCCCTCTTTATAAAGTAAGGTTAAATGTCGCCCAAATATCTTCCAAACCACCTCAGAATGTAGGTGTGCTTTTCGCTTGTTTGAAGGTTCGACCACCCTTGATTGCATGCACTCCCATGAGTCTCTACACACAATTAAACACAAAGGATCAATAGCATCATATGGGGCCTACCTTGGTTAGGCTTGGATTTATAAAAGATGCAATATAATAACAAAAATGCATCAAAATGAGATTTGAGCAATAACATAACACAAAAATACAATAAAATACAAATAAATTTTACCTTGCTTACCTTCTAATGTTTGTCTATTGTTGATTGTTGTTTATTTTATTACTATTGTATTTTTTGGGATGAAACTGACAGGCGGCTAATGACCTTGACTGTAAATTACCAAGGGTATGGCATTCTCAAATGCAAGCCATTAGGGGTTTGGCGGTTGAGACCTCTACTGCTCAAATTTATATGAAATTTGTTACGGGTCGCCAACAAGGTGTGAATGATTCTCGGTAGTAGTTTAGGGTTGATCTAATTCTTCAATCACAAGTTGTTTCATAAATGATATGTATACATATAGAGGCTTTTAATGATGGCCATGGTTGATTCTGCATACCAATAGGAGTATTATCATAAGGGATGAATGTATGTAAGTAGGGTTTCACAAGAATTTTAAGAGTGTTTTGGTATATTTTCAAATTCTCCCCCTCCTAAGGAAGAAATGAAAGGGGGTTTATAGATTTTTGGAAGGTTGGTGGGATGGAGATGACTTGGAAAGTTAAGGTGGTCAAGTGGAAGGGGTATATGAGATGGAAAACCTAGATTTTACCACTTGGAGAAGCCAAAGGAGATATGGCAAGTGAAGGTGGATTAAGTTAGAGTGGGGTGTTCGGGATGTGGCAAGTGAAGTAGGTGTGATTAGGATGAGGTGTTGGAGTGGTCAAGATAGAGGTGACAAGTAGGAGTAGGTTAGGTGAGGGTGATTTGTGCACCTAGGATAGGGGAATGGGAAGTCACATGCTGACTAGGGAATTAGTGTAGGATATTTCTTAAGTGGAGAAAAGAGGCTAGGGATAATTATTATTAATTTTTACAAGGTTTTATGGTGCAAATATGAGATTTTGAGTTTTTTAGAAATTATTTAGGATTTCATAAAATCATTAAATTCAACCTTAGGCAAACAATAAATTGACACTTTTAGGTGCCTACATTTTTTGTATCACATTGTGTGTGAGCACAATGTAGTGTAAAAATAGATTACACCAACCAATTGGATTGGTGAGGAACAAAAATAGATGGGTGATGATGAATGAATGACCATGGATTTTGGCATACCACAATGATAGCTTGAGGAGGAAGATGTAGGATATTCTCAAATCAAGGATAATGTAAGATGCCCCAATCATGGAATGGGTAAATACCCTAATTTTTTTTTTCTTCTAGCAAATTGATGAGATCATTCAACGTGGTAAACTAACCATCCATGGTAGGTGTCCTTACAACATTCTGATCAACTTGTCAAATCATGATGTGTGAGTAACCATACAATCATAGGTGTGGGGTGTACCAAGTTGAGTGGATTGGAGTTTGAGTTAAGAAGAAATTTTTTGCTTTTGCCCCAATAGAGGAGGCCTACTGATTATTTCTAGCAAAGGTTCTTAGACAAATCCGATTCTAAAATTAAGTGTTTGAATATTGCATCTATTTTGGGATAACATTTTATGGGTAATGTATACCCCCTCAAGCGACGAGTTGATGGAGGAAGTGGATGATAATGATGAAATGGTTGATACAAAGTGGATGCTATAGTCAGAAATCACAACATATGGGGTAGAGAATGAAATTGTAAAAGTGATGGAAGAAATTTTGTAGATTTTAAATTGTTTAACTATATAGACTAAAATCTATGACTGTGGTAGGCTCTAGAAGTCAATCATCTGGGGGCAGACAACCCTGACTATGTGTCGTCTAGTGTTAAACAACTACAATCCATGTGTAGTTTTTCTATAGTTTGTAGGACCAAATGATGTCAAATTTGGATAAACCTATACTCATCAAAAAGCTCTTTTCAAGACCAATCCAATGGTGGTGGTTTTGATAAATTTGGAGGAGGTTTTATAGGGAAAAAGTTGGATCAAATATGACCTTACCTTTAAAAGTGACAAATGCTTAATTTTAGGTCATTGAAAAACAAATTTGACCTGGTTGGTTAGAGGGGCAATGTACAAGGGTGAATTGATGAAAATTGATGAAAATGGATCAATTTTAGTGTCTATAGAGATTATGGATAGGAGGGTGTTGAAGATACCATAGGGAGACAACATAAATGGGTCTTTGTTTGGTGTGGCATATGGGCCATGCTTTTGATAATGTTTTTTGATATGATGATATGAGTATGATGTATGTATATGGATATGTGATGGAATATATTTATTTATTCATGAGAGGGATAGGATGATGAGTGGATAGTTGATATGATATGATGTGATGTATGTATGGTGTTATGCATGTGTTTAGGGTATTTAGATTTTGGTGCTTGATGGATGCATGTGGTTGGATAGATATGACATGTTAGATGACATGGATTTGATATGTTGATGTGATGGATGATGATGTGTATACTTATTTACATGGTTTAGACTTAGATGTGTTTGTTTGATCATATTTTTGGATATTTGTATATGCATTTCATAATCAAAATTAGCTTAATTAATCAATGACAAAGTAGCAGTCACGATGACACATGAAGATGACATGAGACACGATAATCACAATGGAGATAATAAGTAGAATATGGACAGTAACATGTTAAATTAATAGATAAAGAACAATGAATTGTAATAGAAATATGAACACTATGACATAGGTTTGTTTATGAATTTTGAGTAAGGTTGGACTATCTAATCATAGTACAAACCAATATAAGCTAGCTCATTTGCAAGTGTTTAGAGGTTTATAAAAAGAAGGTTGCTAATGTGATAGACATGTCACCATGCAGAGGGTATACTCCATTGTCAATAAAGCATCTATATCATTGATGGAGGTTATCCCCATAATCCTTTGATATAGCTCCATTGCTATCCAGGCATCCATATCCCCAATGGAGGCATCTAAAATGCTTGAGGAACCAATATGATGGAACTTTTTGCTATATATATATTTTTAACTTTTATAACATGTAGTTTGGATCCTCATGTTCAGATTATGTGCATGATAGGATGATCAGGGAAAACCATTCACTTTGTGGCAATACTACTCATGGCATCATATTCCCTAGTATCAAAATTTAATTAAGATGTGATATGTGTGGTCCAAGAGAGAGCTCTAGTTAGCCAGGGAGGCCAAAATCACCTTAGAATATGATGATATTTGATAAAGCTTGAGTGGAATACTAGATATGGCTGAATGATCAAAATAACCTCTACTTCCAAGCAACCCAAGACAATGAATGGACAAGACATCTTGATGGTTATGACAACTAATGGATGTAACAATACAAAATATGACAAAGGTGATAAATAGGGTGATATGATGCACTACACCACAATGTATGATGAACAAACAAACATGAAATACATAAATTAGGAGGTGTATAAATGGACATAATCTGCACAACCATGTATATGCCATTGATTAATTAAGTCAATTAAGAGGAGGACACACATATTTGTATACAAAATGAGATCAAATTAACATACTATGATCCCTATGCATAATTTCAATGGATGAATGAGGTTGATAGATATGATGAGACAAAATTGAAGGGGGGAGGGACAACTCCCCCCAGACACAAAATTGGTTGGAAGGAGTGTCGACTTCTGAAAGAGGATAAACTCCCCTTAGTTATAGATTCAGGAAGAAGAGGAAGAGAGAGATGAAGGAAAAGAGAAACGTTGGCATGGAACCTATTAAAAAATAATATGAGGAGGTTGACTAGGTGAGGAAGGAGGACTAGTGAGGTTAGTGAGTGAATGGATGAAGGTGGTGGTTGATAATAGATGCAAGTGAATTGAAGTGACACTTGAGGAGGAGACGTTAGGTTATCTCAAATCATGATTAATGTGAGATACCCCAATGATGGAAGGGGTATATATCTTTGAATCTTGTCATTGATAGATTATTGAGCACATGTGATTTAGCAAGTGGTCCAACCATATGGTAGTTTTCCTCAATATGCTACTAATCAATTATAAGTGGTTTGAAGTTTCCACATCGATGCAATGTAAGCATGGGTAATTGTAAAAATATAGGTATGGGACATAATAAATAAGGATTGGATTGGAATTTTGATTTGAGAAGATAATTTCTAACTTTTACACCATCAAAGGAGGACTCATGATAGTTTTAGGTAAGGCTCTTGGACAAATGTAGATTTTGATAATGGGTGTTGAGTATATGATCAAGTTCTTGATAGCATTGATAGGGTAATATTATCCAACTCAAGTGGTAATAATATTTGTGATGGTGTGCAATTAGGGTTGTATGAATGAGATGTCAACGATTGAGAGAATGTGGATAGGCAAAAAGGAATGGTGGACTAGAAAGACTAGTTTTGTTATGCTAGCTCTTATGGAAGAGGTAGAAGTTGAAAAAGGATGGGTGGAAGAGAATTGGGTAGAACAACGGAGGCTACAATAAATAGCGAAAAGGATGTGGGATGAAATGATCAATAGGATTCTCATGTGGAAGGAGTGTGGGAAGGATGAGGAGTTGAAAAGAAAAAATGAAAAGATAAAACTCACCCTTGTTAGGTTCCTCAAGCAAGGGCATGATATGAACTGAAACTTCCTCAATGCTATCAAAAGTAATAGAAATAGAATTGGATTGCTCCTTAAGGTTATCCTCAGATGTGTTATATGGAAAGGCATGAATGGTAGTGACTTGGAAAAATTATTAAGGACTATCTACTATGGGTTGTGGAGAGGGAGACTCGATTAAATGAGCATACTTAGGGTCAATATATACTTCAAAATCACCCTCCTTGATGTCAAGGTTAATACATTTGAAATTATCTTCAAGGAGGATTGTTGAGTAGCTCTTGTGATATCCTAAGCCAAATTTATCTTTAGATAGTTGATAAGGTAGTTCTACAATAGATCATGGACCCTGCTCATAGTGACCTAGACTAGATTTGTGCCAATTAAAATGTTGAAAGAGTCATATGTAAAAGGAAGAATTTGATAGATAGTTAATTCTACTGCAAAATGATGTTTTAGACTCTTTAGAAATAGGTTTCTCAGATGAAGAATCGAGTCCCCCATAGATAAAATTGGGATGACAACACCAACAGTTAAGGGGATGTCACGAGGGTGACTAAAAAACTTAAAAACTTGATAGTAGGAGGAAATAATGTGATCTTATGTCCAATATACTCCCCCAAACTAGGACTAGATATATATATATATATATATATATATATATATATATATATATATATATATATATATATATATATATATATATAAGAGAGAGAGAGAGAGAGAGAGAGAGAGAGATGATCCTTGGTTGGATGGTTGGATGGGAGGCTCTAAGTTAGATGAATTTGAAGGAGTGAAATACTCAATTGAAGAGTATCATGGCTTAGATGGAGGAGAGGAAGAGGATGGTGGTGTTGTTTGAGAGGATGAAGGAATGGAATATGACGTGGATGTAGTGGTTTGAGAAGATGAAGAAATGGAAGATTAGATGGATGGAGCAATTTAAGATGTCACAAAAACTTGAGAAGAAAGAGGACTAGGTGGAGAGGGAGACATGGAGGGGGGTTTTGAAGAGGAAGATGATACAATAACCTATTAAATGATGGAGGAGTATGTGCTAGTTGGGAGTTAAACTGGGCAACATGTTTCTCCCAATATTGACACTTTTGAGTAATCGAGAGAACAAATGAAGTAGGAGGAGTATGCGATGCAAGACTAGGAGGTAGACATGGAGTGAGAGGATGCAAATTTTGCACTGTATGAGGTGGACAAAGTGTGACTTAGGGAGGTGTAGGTATAAGGGCATGATTAGATGAAGAAGCATAGATATTAGCTATAGAAAAAGGAGGAAATATAGGAGGGAGAGGTGCGAAATATGGGGGAGGTGGTATAGCAGCAAAAAGTAAAGGAGTATGAATGAATGGGAGAGTAGTAGGATAGGTATATGGAGGTGGATAAAAGGTAGACTATGGTGATTGGGATGATGAGGGATGAGGGTGAGTTGGTTGGATGAAGGGTGGAGAATTGGTCACCGACAAGATAGATGGGATGGAATATGAAGGGTTTGGTTGGATAGGAGGTAGGGATTGCACACTATTGGGGACTAGATGTGTAGATGATAAGGTAGGCCCTTGTAGAAGGGAGACCATGTTGAAATTTTTGAAAGTTTCATCATCATCAGGGATGTAGTGCACATGTTCGTTGTGGATATATTTAAGGCAATGATGTAGGGTACTTAGTATACACTGCATATCCTAAACTCATGGTCACCTGAGAAGCAATTTATATTTCATCTCACCATCAATGACATGAAATAAAGTATGGATAATCTTCATAACCACCTATATTTGTAGGACGATGGTATGAAGCATTGGGCATAATATATAATTAAAGGCTCGCAATATGAGGGTTGGGGTAACAAGATGATATGAGGGAAGATTAAAGTGTTTAAGGGTAGCATATGAGATGATATTGATGGAAGAGCCTCTATCAATAATAATACACTTAAATATTTTGTCATCTATGCATGCCATAATGTGCATTGGGGGATCGAGTCCAACCATCAAAATATTCTTAATCTCATAGGCATAGAAGGTGATGGAGGACAATGTGCATATTCTTACATTACCCATAAAATTGACAAAGGTATTAGGATATTGTGTTTGCAAGTCTATGGAATTCAAGATATCCATTAGAGCCTCCCTATGTGGAAGGATTATTGAATGAGTTTATAAATATATAATTTAGTGGAAGCAATTTGAATATTGTGCGTAAGGTAACTCTTTAGGCATAAAACAAGGCATAGTGGAGGGGGCATAGTTTGTGTAGAAAAGGGTGGTGCAATTGATGCAGAGGGCATGTTATGAGGGTTAGTTTGGTGAGGTTGTCGACTAGGGTAGCGTTAATTCCTGGTGACAATGTTTATCATTCCCACAAAACCCTAATAAGAGGGGACATTATTTACATGATTAATTTGATTGGGCATAATTGTAGAACTTGATGCACGATTAAATTGTTGTGTAGTCCCATGTTGTGGAAAAGGATTTTGATATATGTTGGAGTTGTGGTTGGGAGGGGATAAAGGATTATCAACTATAATGTCCCCTTGGTCTACCTTATCTTGCACCAACTTCTTAAAGGTTTTACAATAATTGATGTCGTAACCCCACTAGCGATGGTAAACAGAAAATTGATGTTCCTTATACCATTCTAGTCTAGGTTTTTTGGGGTCTTCATGTTAACATTCAGGTAAGAAAATCACCTTTGCTTCATAAAGCTTTTGGAAAATTGTTAACAAAGGCTTAGAGAGGGGAGTGAAATTTCTAGGGGGACTAGGAGGGTATAGGGAATGAGCAAATGGTTGGGATGAAGAAGGGGGATTGGTTGGTTGGATGGATGTCGGTTAATCCTGAAAGGTTGACTGTTGGTGTTGATAGGTAACTTGTTGAGGTTGAGCACTAGGTTGAGGAGGGACTGGTGTTGCGTTTGACACTACTTGGTTAAATTAATGGGACTGGCCACCATTATTTCCCTTAGAATTTTTGTTGGGGTTTTCCTTTTTTTTAGTTTAATTTATCCTTCTTGTTCTTTTATTTCTTCAATTATATTAGCATGAGCAAGATCTTCCTTGAAGGTGTGGTGTTGTTGTATATACAACATTATTGAGATATATTTTGCACAACTTTGGGAAAATATTCTAACCAATTCAATAGAGGAGAGTTAGAATGGAAAATCATTGATGACACTTCTCCATATAGTGACATAATCATGGATTGATTCATCATAAAATTGATAAAGATTGTAAAGGTCATTCAAAGTTGTTTGCTTCTTGATGTTGATTGAAAAGTGCTCCAAGAAGAGGTTTTCCAATTGCTTGAAGAAGGAAATGTTACATTTTTGTAAATGGTTGTACCAATCTAAGGCTTATCCCCTAAGGGACAAAGAGAAATTTTACAACATGAGTGGATCATTTTTATTAATAAGATAACAAGCATTGATGTAATTCTGCAAGTGCTCTTTAGAATCCTCTTTTCCTTTAAACTTTTCAAACTTAGGCATCTCAAAATTATAAGGATAAGGTCACATAGATATTGATGAATGTATAGGTTGATTGTGGAGTTTAATTTGGTTGGGTTTTTGATATCTTGAACCACTTGATTGTAGCTCTAAGCTTTGGATACAATTTACCAGTCTCTAAATCTCCTTTTGCAAGTCTTGGGATGCCTAAGGAGGCTTAGTTGGTGGAGAAAAGTGGGTTACTTAATGAGAGTAACAGTATGGATAGGCATAAGGGTGGTAAGGAAAATGAGGATAAGATGGGTGAGGGGTTTGTGTGGGATAAGTTGCAGGGGTTACATAGAATGACGAAGGAGGTGGATGATAAGGTGGAGGTTGGATAATTTGAGAGGTTGAAGGAGGTGGATAAGTTGGTATAGCATTCTTTGCATGAGCCTGAAGAGGAGGTTTTTGGTGGTGGTTATGTGTAGTATAGACTAGGATTTAGGACTGTGTAGGTTACCACTAGTAAGAAGTCAGAGGAGAAAGTGGAGTTGGTGTTGTGGGTTGAGTAAAAGTCCATGAAGGAGGTTGCATGAAGAATGGTTAAAAGGAGGATCGATAGGAGGAATAGAGTTGAGTGGTTGATCTAGAGGTTGTGAAGCAATATTAAAATACAGAGGAGAAGGTCACTAAGAAGTATTAGCTTACGCATACCGCGAAGAAGTAGAATGATAAAGATATTGAAGATAATTAATTTCTTGGAGAGGAGTAGAAGAAAGATAGGAAGAAAGTTAAAAAGGAGTAGAAGAACGAGGAAGAGGAGGATAGGTTATAACAAGGAAATTTTTGAAAGAGGGATTTGTATTGGGAGGTGTGAACCCATGAGGTGGGGTAGGTAGATGAAATGAAATGTGAGAAGTAGGTGGAATAGAATGAACAATGATGACATTCGTTCGAGGATTAGGAAATGAGTTTGAATTAGAAAAAGCATATGAAGGGAGTGTAGAAGTGGGAGGATTTTGAGTAGAAGCAATAACATTAGTGGAAACCAACACAATACCCATATTTTGGGCGATAATAAGATGGATATGCATGAATGGGATATGTGATGTAGATTAAGTTTGCTCTTGGGAGAGTGAAGGGAAGGATCATTTGAGAATGTGAAGCCACGAAAAGGAGACTCATGGTGATTCAAGAGGGGAAGAATGCAATAATAGTGGGTGGCACAAACTAGGGTATGTGATGCACAATGGCTAACGAATATGGGCATAATAAGAATGATAAGTAGATGAAAGGGATGCCTCACTAGAGGTCTTAGGTGGAGTGATCTAGGTGACTAAGCCATACACATCATATTGATGTTGTGTGTCACTTGGTCCTGGGGCATGGAAGAGAATGGACGTACGTGATATAACTCTGAAGGTTCTAGCACAATAATTTAATAAATAAATAAAAATAACACCTAAATTAAGAGAATCACTGTTGCATTAATAAGGGGGTCCCTCCAATGGTTTCAAATAAACAATTTTTTTAATATTTTATTCCTAGATACCATCTCAAGATATCTATCCTATCATTTATATCTATTCTAGGGTTAATTGTGAAAGGACGTAACCTTTCATATATGAGTTATAATTAAAGAAATAATTAATGAAATAATAGGATTGTGTTAGGATAGAGAATCCTAACATTGCACCCTCCATTGAAACAACTTTATACTCAAAGCTGGGAAAATTTTGCAAAATTATGCTCTTACTCGCATGTAGACTATCTTATGGCTCTTGAGACAAGTATTTAGAGCTTGGATTGTATGTTTTAGGGGTCATTGAATAGAATTCCCTTTTTCCTCCAAAGTAAATATTGCAAATAATACTTTTAATAAAAAATTTCAAGCATTTAAACTTCAATGCTAAAATAAGATTTCAAATTTCATCAAACGTTAGCATTTTAAGAACCTTATCACTTCCTTTTATCTATTCTAATTCCCTTATATCTCCCATATTCCTGTTAATTTTCCATTCTTTAGAGCTAATTTATATCAACCTTAATTGGTCGCCAATATAATAATGTTTACCTCCGTTGAATATTTGACTCTTCCTTTCGGTGCACGTGAATGTAAAGGTGAATAGGGTTTTGAAATTCTCTATCATGCGTGTTAGGGAGATGAAGACATTGTTGACGCCTTCTGATGCGCATGATATTTTCATCCTTTTAAAATTAGGAAACTCAAAATTTTGTGCAAGCTACGTAAAACTCTGAACAGCTACTCTTGGGCGATGTCATATAACCTGTAGTGTGCAATAATGTTTAATAGAACATTCAATCCTAATCTAACAATGGTTACTTGTTGATTGCTCCACTTGGCTTACTGCTTCCTTCAAGTGAGTGGTTTTTTAGCGCCGTAAAGGTCTACTCGAATAGGCTTTTGCTATGAATTAGGGTAACGATCCAATTCAACATCTCCTTCACATGACTATCTAAATGCATTTGGGTAATATTCTTTGGGTAAAAACTTTCAACGAGTACCCAACAAAGATCAGCAAAAAAAAAAACTTGTTTCACCATTTTGTAGTAACCAGAGTCAACCCAACTAGGTCAATCCATCCAAGCTTCACGTTGAACCACTTGTTTTTCTTTTGAGCAATCTCTTTCATCCCAATCTCCAATGTGCAAATTTCACATTTGTCATAATGTTGCTCATCGGAGCCTTATCCCAGACGAAGATCGAAGGAATCGTTGGGCGTATTCCCAAAATAAAGACGAGGCTTGATAGTCACCAATCGTCAACACTTATGCGGGGAATATTTCGACATCATGTTTATCGAGAAAACTACTGACCATGCTAAATTCCTCAAAAATTCCTCAAAATGCAAGACAGTGTAAGTGGGACAACCGAAGATTTCCATCACCGTGGATACCGCACGTAATTGCTAATAAGCCCCACCTAATTATAATTCTTAGTTTCATATTGCATAAGATGATTGAAGAGAGTTGTATAAGGTTTGATTAGAATAGATCGAGGTAATAGCGTCTATAAGAGAACTTTTACGGAATCTTTTCAAAAATTAAAATGTCCAGAAACTCAACTAGTATTACGTTTTCGTTTTCCCTCGCAACATTCTACATGTTGTTTATTTTTGGCACTTAAATCCGCTCTAAACATAAAAATCCATCGTCTCGTCAAGATGTCAGTCTTCAATTTTCTCTCCTACTTACCACAATTTGTGTGATTATGTTGGTTGAAACAAAGTGCAAACATGTCTGGATTAGCCACATTGAATCTTTTATTTCCACTCATATCTTGTTGAGAAACTCTTTCCAACTAATTCTTCCTATGGGGCATTTGTTTTTTTATTTCTTTCTGGGATAGAGTGGCCTAGAGGAGTGGAATCCATGTAGCCAACACGGATTGATGCTCAACAAAGCACCTGGGCCCA
Source organism: Wollemia nobilis (assembly GCA_028583015.1). Taxonomy (NCBI): domain Eukaryota; kingdom Viridiplantae; phylum Streptophyta; class Pinopsida; order Araucariales; family Araucariaceae; genus Wollemia; species Wollemia nobilis. The sequence continues at coordinate 17,627,434 of JAQPPZ010015100.1, forward strand.
AAAAGCATGATTATATGAGTGAACCAATCCATATGTTTTTGGACTCATAATCTTAATTCCTAAAATAACTTCACATTGTATGGGTGCCAAAACATAAGGATTGGCGTCTAGAGTCTTTTTGATGCTTCCTGGAAAATGTCAGATCTGCGTCAAGATGGATCTGCAGTATAATTAGACGCCAAACTGTCCATTATACAAGGCTAGTACTTGTGAAGCTGACAATATTCGGTTATTATCAGTTTGGTAGTATAAAGTTTAGAATTTATTATTATTTTTATATAACACTTGGATGCTACCTTTAAAAACTCTAAGTACATTGGGCGAAGTCAAGCTAAAACATTCCCATTTCTTTTCTGAGTATGTTAAGATTTAAACCTTGAACCTCTAAAAAAATGAACAAAACCTTTTCAAAATTTATTATTATTGTTTGATGGCTACTACCTCGATGTGGACTAGAAACAGTCTTGGCTGTCCTCTTCTTTGGAATGTTTTTGGTGTTTTGTAAGCATTTGGGATTACTATATGTTGAAGCCCTAGATCATAATATGTGAGCACAACATAGTTTGTTCTTTTGTATAGAAAATCTAGATCCACTATTTACTTCACCTCTGATCCATATATAGTCTACAATTATCCTAATAAATACCAAATCACTTCATATTTTATAAAGAATACTTCTGGATCACCTGTATAGAAATACCAGTGATAAGGGAATTGACATTTTGGATCATTCTTTGTGATCCATCCTCAGGTTAAATAGTTGGATCGTGAAATGAGATACAATGCCCATAAATAGGTCAATTCTTAGATATCGCCACATGTTTTCATTCTTGTTCTTAGCCTGCTACCAATAGAAGACAAAATCACTTGTAATTTCCTGTTGGAACCTTTATAATCGATATTCCATTTATAACATGACAATTATTTTGTATTTTTTTTTTTTAAATTGGTCATAATCTCCTGTCATTGGAATCCTAATAAATCAAGGATGGCTCTAATAATATGAGTATTGATTAGTCATCTAATTATTTTTTCAAGCAGCTTATTATGCAAATCAAATTGGATAGTAAGAATATATTTGGTTGTAAGATGTCACATGCTGGGGTAACATTTAATAATATATGCTTTGGCTAGATTTGTTAAATTTTGACATATTTCTAAAGGTTTTCTTGGCTTTTGATGGAGCTTTAACCCAAGCCAAGCTAATCTCGTCATTTAGAAGGAGCAAGATGGGCACCATTGAAGTCTCGGTTTCTTTCACCATCCACTTAGAGAATGGCATCAGCTCGTATCTCATCTTCGTTTCAATTTATCCGTTGTTGATCACAATGTGAGCGCTGAAAAACTTCTTGGTGATTCAACGGTTAAAATTTGAAATATAAACGGTATAATATCTGCGTGGTTGCACAAACTCACATATCTTTGCTAGGTCTAAAATATTTACTAACCATTCAGCACTGCTTTGGTTTCCTGGTACACACTGGTTGCAGCTGTGATGTGTCCTAATGGCCGCTCACCCTTTTTGGTTAATGCTGAGAATGCTTTCCAAGTTAAAACCTGTGCATCGGAGTACGTCCGTAATGCACTTACGATGATCATTCTGCCATGTTTGCAATTGGTGAATAAAGACATTTAGGATACTGGTATGCAATCTCAGTGACTGACTCAATTTTTTTAGTCAAGCAACAGCTCGGCCTTAATGGAGAGAAATCACAATGGTTTTGGTTTAAAACTAAGAAACTAATTTTACACCTCCACTGAGCCCATAAATAATCTCATTCAACCTACTCAAGGATGTTGGCTACAGTGCTATTGGCTTAGTGTAAGTCGTGTTAGGAAGCTACTAAATTTTGTAATCGAAAAGAATGAGACGTTGCAAACACGTCTTCCGAAATATAAGAAGGAATTTTTGTGGCTAGGCACCCAGCTAAAAGACATGAAAAATGTTGTGAAAAATCTAATGGTGCAAAGCTGACAATTACAACAAGATATATTATGGGATGCCATAGATATTCCAGAAGAACGTGATGTGGAGGTGAAGGTGTCCATAAAATTCTTGGGTCGTGTATTAAGACATTGTCATTGTAACGTAGGGAGTGAAATATGTAGTTTTAATTTTTTTTTTTTTTGAGCTCGGCCGCCGTCGGGGAGCGTAGGGCGAAGGGGCCCGAAGTCGGGTTGCGCTCCCGAACTTCTGCGCAGTCGGGCTGCGCACGAAGAAATATGCGAAGTCGAGCGGAGAGGGTGGTCAACACCCGATTGCGTTAGTCAAACTATGTGCAATCGGGTTGTGCAGAAGAGAGCTGCGAAGCTGGGCAGATACTACCGGTCAACGTTTGGATGCGCTAGTCAAACGGTGCGTAGTCCGACTGCGTTGCGCAGTCGCGTGATTCCTAGGACACTTAGCCAAAAATTGGCTGCTTCCCCTGATTGACTGCGCTGGTCAACGTCTGACTGCGCAAGTCAACTGCTGCGCAGCGAAGTTGGGTGGAGTAGCTTGACTTAGCAAAAGAATGCAAAGTCCCGTCAGACTATGCTACCCCGGTTGGGCTGTCCTACGGGTTGCACAATTGCGGTGACGCCTTCCTTATCAGTCGTAGCGTCGGTAGGAGAATGGCCTCAGATCTGGAGGTGTCGAACACCGAGACTGATCAAGATTTGAAATCGCTCCGTTGGGGAGGCGATTGAAGAAGTTTCTCAAAGGAAACAACAAACCCTGACAACGAGCGTTTGTAAACAAATTTGTAAGAAATGCCGTAAATAAAAATAATAATGCAGAGGAGCGAGACGCAGTCAAATCTAAACAAGAACCCTTTTTAATGCCTGAATTGTGGCAATATTTATATATTTATCGAAGCAATAGGGTTACAAATATCCTCAACCGAGGATGTACAGGCTTCTGTAGATAAAACTGCAGGATACACAAACAAATCTAAACTGCCGAGACTGCTGCTCGAAATTGAACAGATGAGCCTGTCTGCTCACTAAACTGTTCTGCAAAATGACTGCTCCTCCAAAATCTCCTACTCCACACTTTGTCTGAAGACCCAAACTGCCTTATATAGCCACGGGGAGAGGAAGATAGGGCTTATCTTCTGACAGGTTCTGACAGACCCTGAACTAGGGTTTTTGACCAATCGCCGAACTGGCATTAACTTCGCATGCTTGGCAAAGTGCGGTGATCAGATTTGTTAGACATCAGATCTGTCAGAAGGCACGTGCGACGTCAAGTTAAAAATATTGCTGGGATGCCCGCCTTCGTGAGCGCAATCCGGCTCGCCCAAGTTCGGAGCGTAGTTTGGCGGAGGCGTGAAATCAGGATTAATATTTCTAACACCCTCCTTTAAGCCTGATTTCATGAGCGCTTTGACTCCAAGCTGCTCTCGCAATCTGCTGAAGTCTTCCTCCTTCAAAGGCTTCATGAAAATATCTGCCAATTGCTCCTTGGATCTGCAAAACTACAGCTGAATTTCTTCGGACTTCACCAACTCTCTGATGAAGTGATAACGAATGTCGATGTGCTTCGTCCGGCCATGGAACACTGGATCCTTTGACAGTGTAATGGCCGAATTGTTATCACAAAAAATTGTTGTCGCGCCTTTCGAAGGATAGTTCAGTTCACTCAGAACTCTTCGTAGCCAAACTACCTGGCATGCGGCTGACGTGGCGGTGACATATTCTGCTTCGACTGTGGACAACACAATGATGGGTTGCTTCTTGGATGCCCATGAGATTGCCCCTGATCCGAGATGGAAAGCATACCCGGAGGTGCTCTTTCGATCATCGGTGCTGCCAACCTAGTCACTGTCTGTATAGCCAACTAATTCCAACTGGTCCTGTCTGGCATAAAATAGGCCATGGTTTCGCGTCCCATTGACATAGCGCAAGATCCTCTTGCTTGCTTGCCAGTGCGTGTCCTTTGGAGTCTCCATAAAATGGCTGATCAGACTGACTCCGAACATCAGATCTGGTCGAGTTGTAGTCAAATACATCAGACTGCCAACTAGCCTCTTGAACAGAGTTGGATCCACATTCCTCCCTGAATCCAACTTGCTCAGCTTCAAACCTGTGGCAATAGGTGTGATGGCAGGTTTGTTGTCCTCCATCTTAAACCGCTTCAAGACATCCTTCGCATACTTGCCCTGAGAAATGAAGATGCCATCATTCGATTGGTCAACTTCAATACCGAGAAAATACTTCATCAGCCCTAAGTCCGTCATCTCAAACTCCTTCTTCATGGTTGTTCTGAACTGGGCAAACAGTGTTGTGTTGTTGCCAGTGTAAATCAAATCGTCCACATACAGGCAGATGATAATGAGCTCACCTGCTTCATTTATCTTCATGTACAGGGTGTGCTCATATGGGCATTTTACAAACCCATTCTCCTGAAAATAGTTGTCAATCCGGTTGTACCAAGCTCGGGGTGCCTGCTTCAAACCATACAGGGCCTTCTTCAACTTCAGGACTTTGCCCTCCTGGCCTTCAATTTCGTAACCTGGTGGCTGGTCTATGTAGACCTCTTCCTCCAACACTCCATTGAGGAAGGCTGACTTGACGTCCATCTGGTACACCTTCCAACCCTGTTGGGCTGCCAATGCCAGGATCATCTTGACTGTGTCAAGTCGGGCTACAGGTGCATATACCTCATGGTAATCAATGCCTGACTTCTGCTTGTAGCCCTTCACCACCAATTTGGCCTTATGTCTGTCAACTTCTCCTTGGGCGTTGAACTTTGTCTTATACACCCACTTGACCCCAATGGTCTTCTTCCCTGTTGGAAGATCTTTTAGTTGCCATGTATCATTCTTTTCAATGGCTTCAATCTCCTCGTCCATCGCTTGCACCCACTTCTGATTCTGACTTGCGTCTTCGAACTCTACTGGATCAACTTCAGTAAAGAATGCAAAGTCAGAGTACTCTTCATCTTCATGGGTTTGGGTTGCCTCGTAAATTTCTTGCAAGCTTTTCATCTTTGTCGGAGTCCTCAAGTTTGGGGTCCTACTTGCAAGTGGAGGCATCAGAGATGGTGAGGTTGTGCTGCTGCTGGCACCGCTGCTGCTGCTTGAGGTTGCAGGTGGTTGCACACTACCCTCCTCCAAGTCAACAGACTCCACTACTGGTCGGCTCGAGCTGGCCGCATTTCGACTTCCAGTTTTGGGCTTCATCTTCAAGGAACTTCACATCACGGCTGATGATGAGCTTCTTCATCATAGGGTTGTACAACCTATATGCCTTCACTTGCTCACTATACCCTGTGAAAATGCACTTCTCAGCTCTATCATCCAACTTCTGTTGCTTCTCTTTTGGAACATGTGCATATGCAATGCACCCAAACACATGCAAGTGAGCCACACTTGGCTTCACACCGCTCTAGGCCTCCTGAGGGATTTTGTCCTTCACACTTTTGGTGGGACATCTGTTCAGTAGGTAGACTGCACATGTTACAGCCTCTACCCAGAACTCGTGCGGCAATCCCTTCACCTTCATCATGTTGTGTGCCATCTCCATGATGGTCCGGTTCTTCCTCTCAGCTACGTCGTTCTACTACGACGTGTATCTGGCAGTGAGCTGCCTCTGAATTTCATGTTGCTTGCAGTAGTTGTGGAATTCGTTGGAGATGTATTCACCTCCACCATCTGTCTTGAGAGTCTTGATCTGATATCCACTCTGTTTCTCCACCAGAGCCTTGAACTCCTTGAATCTGGCAAATGCTTCTGAATTCAGCTTGATGGCATAGACCCAGGTCTTTCGGTTGAAGTCGTCAATGAAAGTCAAGAAGTATTTGTTGTCGGTAAATATGCTGGTCTGCATCGGACCGCAAATGTCTGAGTGCACCAGATCCAATGGCTGTGATGCTCTCCAAGATTGACCGGAAGGGAATGAATCCCTATGTTGTTTGCCGACTAAGCAACCCTCACAAACTTGATTTTGTTGCTCTATTAGGGGTAAACCCTTCACCATCTACTTCTTGTGCAGTTGATTCAGGCCACTAAAGCTTAGGTGACCAAATCTGAGATGCCACAACCAGGTAGCATCTTTCACAACTGCACTCAGAGACATCAACGATTCATTCTGAATCTACAGTGGAAACATTTTGTTTTTCGTCATGGACATGGTTGCAATCTGCCCATGCGACTTGTCTCTGATGGTGCATACTTCATCTTTGAACTGGATCGTATGTCCCTTCTACATGAGCTGTCCAACGCTCAACAGGTTGTGCTTCAGGCCAAGAACATAGTAGACGTCATAGATCTGCTTTCATTCATCGTGCCTGGTGCGGATGAGGATCTTTCCTTTCCCCATCACGAGAACCTTGCTGTTGTTCCCCATATTCACCTCAGACTGGACTATTTCATCCAGTTGTGAGAACATTTCCTTGTTCCCCATCATGTGGTTGTTGCACCCGCTGTCTAAATACCAGACATTCTTCTGGCACTCCTCCTCAATGTTGCAAGTCAGTAGCATGTTTCCTCCTGCCGCATTTCTAGTTTCATCCATGTAATGGGCCTATTGCTGGTTCTCCTTGGCCATCCATTTTTTGCACTGTGAGATGTAATGGCCGAACTTCTTGTAGTAATAGCACTGGACCTTTGACATGTCCTTCTTCTGACCAGATCCAGCTTGTTGATTTTTTGAACCACCTCTTCCACCTTGTTGATGGAAATTACAGTTGGTCTCTCCCTCGCTAGGGTTTGACCGTCCTCCTTGCTTGTTGCCTTTCCCATGCCTGCCTCTGCCTCTTCCTTCGTGAGAACTAGAGGCGCCATGGTGGGATTCTTGTCTACCACTGTCTCGAAATGAGACCTGAGCCTTGAATGCTTGCTCCAGAGAGGTCTGAGATGAACGACTCAGCCTTTGCTCATGTGTCTGCAGAGAACCCATGAGCTCATCTGTTGAGAGGGTTGTTAGATCCCTTGATTCTTCGATTGCTATCACAACCGAGTCAAACTTGGCAGGCAGACTTCTGAGAATCTTCTCCATGATTCTCTGGCTCTGCACGATTTCTCCATTCAACCGCATCTAGTTGATAATGTTCATCTTTCGGGTGAAGAAGTCACTCATGGACTCGAACTCACTCATCTGCAAATTTTCAAACTCCCTCCTGAGCATCTGCAGCTTCACCAACTTCACCTTGTTGGTGCCCTGGTACGAGCTGGCCAGAATCTCCTAGGCCTGCTTCGCCTTGGTGGCTGATGCGATCCACGGGAAGATGGTCTCTTCGATCGCTTGCATGATGTAGAAGAGGGCCTTTTGGTCCTTCTTCATGTTCTCCTTCAACAGATCCTTGTCTACTTGGGAGAGGGCAGCCAATGTTGCTGCATCTTCCGGTTCTGGGTAGTCATTCTCGACTAACTCCCATAGCTCCTGAGATTCGAATAGGATCTTCATCTGGATGCTCCAGTAATCGTAATTCTTCCCGTTGAAGCGCGGGATCTGCAATTGCAAGTTGTTGCTATTGGAAGCCATTCTGCTTTGGTCTCCGCATCAAGGGATCAGTGGCTCTGATACCAATTTGTAGTTTTAATTTTTTTTTGAGCTCGATCACCGTTGAGGAGCATAGGGCGAAGGGGGCCCGAAGTCGGGCTACGCTCCCAAAGTCGAGTGGTGCTCCCAAAGTTGGGTTGCGCTCTCGAAGTCGGGTTGCGCTCCTAAACTTTTACACAGTTGGGCTGCCCACGAAGAAATATGTGAAGTCAGGTGGATGGGGTGGTCAACGCCCGACTGTGCTAGTCAAACTGTGTGCAATAGAGTTGCACAGGAAGATAGCTGCAAAGCTGGGTAGATACTACTGATCAACACCTGACTATGCTAGTCAAACGGTGCGTAGTTTGACTACGCTATGCAATCGCGTGATTCCCAAGACACTTAGCCAAAAATTGGCTGCTTCCCCTGACTGATTGCGCTGGTCAACGTCCGACTGCACAAGTCAACTGCTGCGTAGTCAGGCTATGCAGCGAAGTTGGGTGGAGTAGCTTGACTTAGCAAAATAATGCAAAGTCTCGTCAGACTATGCTGCCCCGGTTGGGCTGTCCTGCTGGTTGCACAATTACGGTGACACCTTCCTTATCAGTCATAGCGTCGACAGGAGAATGGCCTCAGATCTAGAGGCGTCGAACACCGAGACTGATCAAGATTTGAAATCGCTCCATTGGGGAGGCGATTGAAGAAGTTTCTCAAAGGAAACAACAAACCCTGACAACGAGCGTTTGTAAACAAATTTGTAAGAAATGTCGTAAATAAAAATAATAATGCAGAGGAGCGAGACGCAGTCAAATCTAAACAAGAACCCTTTTTAATGCCTAAACTGTGGCAATATTTATATATTTATCGAAGCAACAGGGTTACAAAGATCCTCAACCGAGGATGTACAGGCTTCTACAGATAAAACTGCAGGATACACAAACAAATCTAAACTGCCGAGACTGCTGCTCAGAATTGAACAGATGAGCTTGTCTGCTCACTAAACTGCTCTGCAAAATGACTGCTCCTCCAAAATATCCTACTCCACACTTTGTCTGTAGACCCAAACTACCTTATATAGCCGTGGGGAGAGGAAGATAGGGCTTATCTTCTGACAGGTTCTGACAGACCCTGAACTAGGGTTTCTGACCAATCGTTGAACTGGCATTAACTTTGCATGCTTGGCAAAGTGCGATGATCAGATTTGTCATACGTCACATCTGTTAGAAGGCATGTGCGATGTCAAGTTAAAAATCTTATCGGGATGCCTGCCTTCATGAGCGCAGTCCGGCTTCATCCAAGTTTGGAGCGCAGTTGGGCGGAGGTGTGAAATCAAGATTAATATTTCTAACAAAATATTTGTGCTTCTTGCTTCTTCAATAATCAACAAATTTGATGTGCAACTCTGATAAGGAGAAACAAATGCAACCTTCATCAAGCGTTGGGTTCTATCTCCATAACACAATCCACTGTTTTGCAAGAAGCACTGCTGCTTTACATAGTAGTTTTTCATGATGTAGAATTTGCATTCTGTTCAAATTTTCATACTATTTATAGGTTGCTAAGCGATGGAAAAGACTATCCCCATAAATTTTTCTGGTTGCACTTTCTTTTTCATCTACAACTTGCCTATGCGGTGACTGTGCATGTGATTCTATGTTTAATGTGCACAGATCTGGTTTATAGGTTCAATATGCAAAACATACTAAGCGGTCCAAACATTTACTTTCCATTCACAGATTCAAAAATGGATAATATTAGTATAAACTGCAGTTGCAAGTTTGGGGTTGGTCCTCATCTACCAAAATTTTACCTGCACTGGTCTAGTCGTTTTTCAACATTAGCAGGTTTAATCAATTGGAGCAGGTCAAGCGAGTGAGTGAAAGAGGAGGTGGCCATGAAGAAGGCCTAGAAGGAAATAGGAAATAATCTCTCAATTTAAATGAGGCAAATATGATGCCTTCTTATATTTCATTTCGAATTGACAAGGGTGTGCGGTTCTAGAATTTGGTCCTACTTGATTTGGTAAAACATTCCCAATTCCACTAGAATGTGCATGGGATAAACAATCTTTCTCATGGGGTAATCTAAAATAATTATTTTTATGTAACCCTTTGGAGTGCTACTGGTTAGTTTTTAAAGATAAATCTATTGCGTGATTTTTTGAATTTGATTTTGATTCATTTACAGATTTAAAAAATGTTTTTATAGCAACACACGAATCCCAAGCAAAATGTGCATTCTCACCATACCTAGTTGCCAAACTACCTGTAATTATTTCTTGCATTGAAACTTTTTAGGGTTTGTAAAATTTTCTTCTTTCTTGAAAAGTGCAATGGATACCACCTGGGATTCCATGGCTACAGGGTAATTTCTTCCTTCCATTGGTGGAACTCCTTTGTTAGAATCTTATTTTTAAGGTCTTTCATCCACTGACGCATCTCTTGTATGAATTCTTTGAGGGTAGGGTCCCACATGGCTCTGATACCAAATGGTAGAACCCTGAAGGTTTTAGCACAATAATTTAATAAATAAATAAAAATAACACCTATATTAAGAGAATAATTGTTTGATAAAGGGGTCCCTCCAATTGTTTCAAATAAAAAAATATTTAAATATTATATTTCTGTATGCCTTCTCAAGATATCTATCCTATCATTTATATATATTCTAGGGTTAATTGTGAAAGGATGTAACCTTTCATATATGAGTTATAATTAAAGAAATAATTAATGAAATAATATGATTGTGTTAGGATAGAGAATCATAACAGGACGGGCTACCAAATGATGTGTGAGGGGCATCCTCCAAATGGGTTGGAGGGGTGGATGAAGGATGAGGTTTTTGGTCTACATGCTCCAAAAAAATTCTTTCTTGAGCTTGAGCTTGGCTTCTGGTCTAGATCATAAGTTGTTAAAGACATAATAGAAGGTGGAAACATAAGTGGGATAGGCAGGGATGATTGGAAATTGACTCTAGAGATGATCATATGAGGTAAGATAACCATAATTGTGAATCATCTTGGGTTAGATGATGACAATTATAAATCATCTTAGGTTAGATGATTTGTCACAACCCAATTTCTCTCTCTCTCTCTCTCTCTCTATATATATATATATATATATATATAGGTGCAAGGCTAGTATTTACAAGTTATCCTTCTCATTGGTCCCATGAGCTAACTTGCATTCCATTTCATTCTATCGAAGGGGTACACTTTCAACTATCCCCTTCTCATGTCCATATGAGTGGGTTAGAGCATATTGAACTTGACTATCCCTCTCATCCAAAGATGAACTAATCAATTTATCACTTGCCTCGTTAAAACCCTATCCATAAGAATACCTTAGCTTAGTTTAGATAATAGTGTCGACCATCAAAGTCAATGAGGTATTCAACCTCCCTTCAAAACACCTCATCAAATTCCCTTATGATGTGTATTTGTAATCTTATAGTTTTTCCAACAAAGATCCTAACCTCATCCTAATATTCACCCATCAAATTCCTTTATGATGCACATGAATATTTCCTAGGTTTTTATCCCTTTAAACATCTACTTATTATGAGATTAGATACCAATCCAACCTTTAGGTACAATGGTCCGTAAAAACTTCCCAAGGCTCAACCTTTCCCAAGCAATAATTACAATTATAATCTTTACTTTCCTGTATAAACATAAATAACCAATACCATAACAGATTTGCATGGAAAACACATCTACTGAAAATAGATAAATTAACATTGAACTAATTTATAATCCAAAACAAACCACATCAACACATAATTTATCTTGGGATAAACCCCATGGGGAAACACAACCTCAAAATCATTCCATCAATTTCATTCATCAGACTGTATTTACATAGTATGGACAACCCATATTGTTTGGAATCTTCATTATGTAAATCCATCATGTCTAACTAGCTTCCCTCTATGATATGGTCCTTCATCTCTCACAATCGTCGTTGTAACTACGTCTTGGAGATTTACTTCCAAAATCCCCAAACCTACTATCATAACAGTGGTTGGATTACATAGAACACATTCGACAAGCCCCATAGGTAGCTCGGTATAACTCTAGCCATCCATCCAAGCAACCACACTCAGCCCAAAACTTGACATCTATAGAAGAGCACACCACTACAGTATTCGAGGTGGAACCTACCCATTGCGTAAGCACAAATCCGACACTACCAATCTTGAGAACCTTATACTATTACAAGTACAACCAAAATTTCCCAATCAAAGCACCCATTGCACTGACTCGCTAATGCCATCTAAACATAAAAGAGTTGAATCACACATATCTACTACATGTAATTACTAAAGTTATCCAATGCATAACATAACTGGAACACATATCCATCTTATCTATTCACCAATGCTAACTAGTGCATAATAGAATTTGGAACAACATTTTTATTTTAAAAACTCATCAATGATATCTAATGCATAGCAAAACCTGAACAATAAATTCATTTTATCATTTCACCAGTGCTATCTATTGCATAATAAAATATGCATCTACATATCCATTTATCAATTCACTAATGTTATCTATTGCTTAACAAAGTCTGGAAAAACATATTTATATATCAATTCCAATCCTATCTACTATATAATGAAATCTGAACAACATATCAATTTATCAATTCACCAATGTTATCTATTGCTTAACAAAGTTTGGAACTCAATTTCAGTGCTATCTACCGTATAATAAAATTTGAACAACATATCCATTTATCAATTCACCAATGTTATCTATTGCTTAACAAGGTCTGTAACAACATATTTATATATCAATTTCAATGTTATCTACTGTATAATGAAGTTTGAACAACATATCCATTTATCAATTCACCAATGTTATTTATTGCTTAACAAATTCTGGAACAACAAATTCATATATCAATTCACCAATGTTATCTATTGCTTAACAAATTTTGGAACATATCCATATATCAGTTCCAACACTTTCTACTGTATAATGAAATTTGAAACAACATATCTATTTATCAATTTCACCAAGGTTAACTATCTACAATAAAATATCCATCATGTATAACCTAGCATAAATCCAACCAAAAAAGGGTCTGCCAAGAGAGGGTCATGACATACTCCCCCCATAGGCTTAACACAATCCTCTATGTTTTCATCAAAGTTCTTTAAACAATAAACAATATTCAATTTGCTTTTTCAAACAAAAATGGAAAGTGTTTTTGAATCTTTGCTACTTTTTCCCAAGTAGCATCCCTCTCAAAAAAGCAATCCCACTGGACCTTGCATTACTTCAAAGTCCTTTTTTTGCATCGATTTGGATCGAAACTCAAATATTTTTATTGGTCAAACCTCGATAGCTTTTGGGTTCACCATCTACAAATTAGAAAATTCCCACACATGCTCAGGATTAACAACATACTTTCTAAGAAAAGAGATGTGAAAGATGTCATGAATCTTGAATAGGTTATGTGGTAAGGCAATTCAGTATTCCACAAAGCATGGATCCATATTGGTAGACCTAATTACACTTTTCATCGATATCACCCTTAAAAACACCTTCTCTCATATTGAAAACTCATGTGGATATCTTTTAATATTGGCGTAGCTCTTTTGTCAATTTGTGGCTTCTTTCAGTCATTCCCTGATCGTCCTCAACTATTGTTCCATCTTCCTGACCATGTTTGGACCAAGTAAAATCTGATCTCAAAGGTGTCCTACATTTCCTGCCATAAAGTGCCTCAAAGGGAGCCATGCCTAAAGTTGAATGGTGAATGTTATTCTAGGCAAACTCTACTAGGTGCAAGTAATCTTCCCATCAGTTTTTTTGGTCCATACAATACATGCAAAGCATGTCCTCTAGTACCTAGTTCACTATTTCAGTTTGACCATCGGTTTCAATATGATAAGTAGAACTTATGTTCAATATAGTACCAATGGCATGATGCAATGCTTGCTAAAACTCATATGTATATCTCGAGTCTCTATCCGAGATTATTAATTTTGGAAAGCCATGAAGCCAAAATATTTTTTTAGAAAATTTATTAGCCACAATCATGACATTGTCTTTAGTTCTTTCGGGTATAAAATGCACAACGTTGGTCAATCTATTGATCACCACTAATATTTCATCATGTTGGAACCGATTTTTAGGCAATCCTACAATAAATTCCATTGAAATTACTTGCCATATTTGCATAGGTACCTCGTGCGGATACAACAGTCCCATAGGGTGTCTATGTTCTACCTTCACTTTTTGGCATTCGAGGCATTGGGAGATAAATTTAGTTATGTCCCTTTTCATCCCAAGCCAAAAGAAAGTTTTCTTCATATTCTCCCTCATATTTGCTCCTCTTGGATGAGCAGAATATGATGATATATGTGCTTCATTCAAGATCATTTTCTCAGATTGCTAGTTTTTTGCATAACTACTTTGTCCTTGAAGCACAAGAAACCGCCTTTGAAGCTAAAATATTGGTTTTCTATCAGTTTTCTTTCTATATTTCCATGAACTTGGTTGTAGTAAGCATATTTATTTTGCATCTCCTTGACTTATCCCATAAAATCTATGTGGGCACGAGAGAAGGCTACTATGTACCTTACTCTACTCAATGCATCAATGACTTTGTTATCCTTTCCTTTTATATGCTCAATATCAAAATCGTATTTCGCTAGGAATTCCATCCATATCCTCTTCCTATAATTGAGTAAATGTTGAGTAAATAAGTACTGTAGACTCTAATGGTATATCCTTAGCTCAAAGGGTCTCCCAACCAAATAGTTTCACCAACTCTTGAGGGAAAATACTATTGTTGCTTGTTTGAGATCGTGGGTTGCATAAATGACCTCATGTCATTTTATTTTGCTTGATCCATATGCTATCACTAACTCTTATTGAGAGAGCACTCCTCCCAAACCTTTCAATGATTCATCCATATAAACAAAAAACTTCCCTGAGGATCGGGTATCCTGAGTATAGGAGGGTTAGTAAGATTTTGCTTAAGCAACTCAAAAGCTACCTCACATCTATTCATCCACTTGAATTCGTTTACTTTCCTCTAAAGGTTAGTCATTAGGGAGGTAATTTTTGCATAATATTTCACATAATGCCTATACTAGCCAGTCAAACCCAAGAAAATTTGAACTTCTATCACATTCGTGGGTGGTGGCCAATTCAAAATTATATTTTTAGGATCTACTGCAATTCCTTATGTTGACACAATGTGTCCCAAATACTGTACTTTTGTTACATAAAATTCACATTTGGATAAATTCCCATATAGTTGGTTTTCCTTTAGCAATTTTAACATAATATTGAGGTGTTTGTAGTGCTCTACCTTATTTCTAAAATATATCAAAATATCATCTAGTAATACTAGCACAAATTTGTCTAGTTACTTTCTGAAGATACTATTCATCAAGTTCATAAATTGGTCAGGACATTTGTTAAGCCAAAAGGCAAGACAATAAAATCATTGTGTTCATAACGAGTTTTAAAGGTTGTCTTGTGAGTATCTTCCTCACGGATCCTCAGTTGATGGTATCCTGATTTTAAATCAATATTTGAAAAGATTGTGGTACCCTTAAGTTGATTAAAAAGGTCTTTGATTATGGGTAAGGGATATCTATTCTTGGTGGTGGTCTTGTTTAACATTTTGTAATCAATATACAATCGCAGAAAACCATCATTATTTTTGACAAACAATACTGGTGCTCCCCAAGGTGATACACACAGTTTGATTAATCCTTTTCCCAATAATCCTTGCAATTGTACCTTTAGTTATTGCATCTCTATGGGATTCATCATGTAGGGTGATCTATGAATAGATTTCATGTCAGGTTGGAGCTTGATTGTGAAGTCAAAGTCACGTTGGGGTGGTAGCCCTGGTAAGTCCTCTGGAAACACATCCCTATATTCTTGCAGTTGTGGATGTTTCTTGAGCACCTCCTCCTTCTTCTCCTTGCATATCTCAATTAGATTCACAACAAATACCACTTCTCATTTCTTAATGGCTTTCTTGAGTTGTATTACCAAAAGAATTCGGGGTTGAAAATCTCCTTGGTGGTTGTACTTCCTACAAAAAAAATCTTTACCTTTTGAGAACTCAATCCATAAATCTTGAAATTGAATTATAACCCTATGTAATTAAATCCAATCCATTCCTAAGATGACATTGAAAGCGTGTAAGGGAGCAACATAAAGGTAACATGTGGTCATATTACTAGACAAGGTAATCTTTGCCATATGATAACATTGATTTATAAAAAAGGTTTACCTTGAGCCATACTCTACCTTCCATCCATGAGCTAATATATCTGGTCTTTCTAATGTGTTTAATTAGGCTAGTCAAAACAAAACTATCTTTAGCACTGCTATCAATAAAAATCTTAACATCTTTATTAAAAATCTTACCCTTTATCAATAACGAAGTGGCTTACCCATCAAGTTCCTATTTCCCTATTGCTGCATAAATTTTATGAGTCAGTTCTTTGCGTGTAGGTTCTTTATACATAGGTTTCTTTCCTTAAGAGTTTAATCCTATCCTAAGCAGATAATAGGTGGTGTAATGTGGTCCACCACAATCATAGCATTCAATCTTGGGTCTTGGATGTGTTTTCTATTTTTGCACAATTTCTATTTTCTCTGTTGAGGGAGGTTAGCCTACCCTTGATATGGTTTGTTGTTACCTCCCCCATGATAATTAGCATTGCAGTTCCTAACTTAGAACCTTCTTCTATTCTTTCCTTGCCTCCTGTCACTCCTTCAGTCCTACCTTGAGGTATTATTATTTACATGTTCTCCTTTCCACTTAACAAACCTTGTACTATTTTTTTTCTTAATGCCTCCTTGCCCTGCTCATCCAACCCTTCATAATTGAAGTAGGGTTTGAGTTAAATTTCATCTTTCTAGCCAAATTGTAAGTCTTCTACAAGGTAGCAAGTTCTCGTATGTCTAAATCCCACCATATTTAGGGGTCTTCTCCTAATCTAAACTTATGGATATTTATTTTCTCATTATAATTAGGGACATAATTAAGGATTTTAAAAAATCTTTTATGATATACCTCCACTATCCTCATTCTTTATTGAAGTTTAGTGATCTCCTCAAATTCCTAGAAATAAAAGTGCTCTGTGAGGAATCTATCTTTAAAGGCATTCACAAACACTTCCTAATGCAAATCAACTACAATTGTAAGTTCTAGTTCATCACTATATGTTTTCCACCTCACACCATCACCTTGAAGGTGTAGAATAGAGGAGTAGTTCTTCATAACACAATAGGTTTCTATTTCCTTTAGCTAAGATTTGGATTTATCACCATATTCCTTCCAATTGCACTTGTAATATCTTAAATACTTCATATCTTTACCCAACTCGGCCTTCAGATTAACCCTATTCCATTTCACTTTTGTAAGGGATTCATTTGCCTGCTCTATCCTAGAGTTTCTAGTCGATGTTTTCCAGTTCATCATGGTACCCAACATTTGTCTCTATTTTTCTACCTGATCATGAAATTGGGCCACTGTAGTTGTGAGATCCTCTCTTTCCTCACTAGGATTTTATGAACCTACATCTGGATTTCTATCTTCTACATTGGTTTGCCATGTCTACCTCGTAGTTGGTGTAACACCTCTCCTTCTTCTCTTTGGTGGTATTATTCCCACCACACATAGAATATTCAATGAGAATTAGTCTACTAAAACTACTATAGTCCTATTTATGATAGTCTTTAAGCAAACAAATTCATTCTCATACCTAGGTACATTTTTGTTTTACAACCAATCTAGTTGTGGTGTAGTGAACCTATCCCACTACAAACCTAGGCTTTGATACCAAATGTCACAAACCAATTTCTATCCTATACTTTTTTATGGAGTCCTAGATGCATTGTAACCCGCTTAGAAACTAATCTAGTCTTACCTGAGGCACACCTATCACTACATCTTATGTAAGTCTGGCTACACAAGTGTACTAGGTATAATGCTAGTATTTACAAGTTATCCTTCTCGTTGGTCCCACGAGCTAAATTTCCTTCCCTTTCATTCTATCAAAGGGGTATGCTCTCATCTATCCCCTTCTCATGTCCATATAAGTGGGTTAGAGCGTATTGAACTTGACTATCCCTCTCATCCAAAGATGAGCTAATCAGTTTCTCACTTGCCTCGTTAAAAACATATTTGTAGGAATACCTTAGATTAGTTTAGACAACAATGTCGACCATCAAATTCAATAAGGTATTCAACTTTCCTTCAAAACACATCATCAAATTCCCTTATGATGTGTATTTGTAATCTTATAGTTTTTCTAACGAAGATCCTAACCTCATCCTAATATTCACCCATCAAATTCCTTTATGATGCACATGAATATTTCCTAGGTTTTTATCCCTTCAAACATCTACTTATTACTAGATTAGATACCAATCCAAACTTTAGCTACAATGGTCCATAAATTATACTTTTTAGTAGAGCAAGAGTTTATTCACTTTCATCCTTTTGAGAGGTTCATCTAATTTACCTATCCACTTAATTTAACAAGGTCAAAGGTTCTAAACACCTTTATATTAATTTAAACAACCAAAGCATGGAATAAAAAAATCTTTTAAGACTTCCCAAGGCTCAACCTTTCCCAAGCAATAATTACAATTCTAATCTTTACTTTCTCTTATAAACATAAATTACCAATACCATAACCGATTTTCATGGAAAACACATATATCAAAAATAAATAAATTAACATTGAAATAATTTATAAGCCACAAAAAACCACATCAACACATAATTTATCCTGGGAGAAACCCCGTGGGTAAACCCACCCTCAAAATTATTCCATCAATTTCATTCATCAGACTAAATATTTACATGGGTATGGACAACCCATATTGTTTGAAATATTCACTATGGAAAGCTATCATGTCTAACTAGTTTCCTTCTATGAGATGGTCCTTAATCTCTCACAATTGTTGATGTAGCTATGTCTTAGAGATCTATTCCCAAAACCCTAAACTTGGTATCATAACAGTGGTTGGATTACATAGAACACATTCAGAAAGCCCCATAGGTAGCTCGGTATAACTCTAGCCATCCATCCAAGCAACCAAAATCGGTTCAAAACTTGATGTCTATAGAAGAGTATAGCACTATAGCACTCGGGATGGAACCCGCCCATCACGTAAGTACAAATTTGATGCTGCCAATCTTGGGAATATTGTACTATTACACGTACAACCAAAATTTCCCAACCAAATCACCCATTGCACTAACTCATCAATGTCATCTAAACATAAAAGAGTTGAATCACACATATATCCTACATATAATTACTAAAGCTATCCAACGCATAACAAAACTAGAACACATATCCATATTATCTATTCACCAATGCTAACTAGTGCATAACAAAATTTGGAACAACATTTTCATTTTAACAACTCATCAATGCTATCTGATGCTTAGCATAACCAAAACAATAAATTCATTCTATCATTCTACTAGCGCTATCTATTGCATAATAAAATATGGCTCTACATAACCATTTATCAATTCCAATGCTATCTACTGCATAATAAAAAATGGACAACATATTTATTTATCAATTCACCAACGTTATCTATTGCTTAACAAAGTCTGGAACAACATATCCATACATAAAATCCAATGCTATCTACTGTATAATGAAATCTAAACAACATATCCATTTATCAATTCGCCAATGTTATTTGTTTCTTAACAAAGTCTGTAACAACATATCCATTTATCAATTCACCAATGTTATCTAATGGTTAACAAATTTTGGAACAACATATCCATATATCAATTTACCAATGTTATCTATTGCTTAACAAATTATGGAATAACATATCTATATATCAATTCCAATGCTATCTATTGTATAATGAAATATTAATAAACATATCTATTTATCAATTTCACCAAGGTTATCTATCTACAATAAAATATCCATTATGCATAACCCAACATAAAACCAACCAAAAAAATGGTCTACCAAGAGAGGGTCATGACACAATTGGCTCTAAAGACAGGTTACAAGGAAGACTAGGATAAAAGTAGGTGATAGCGAGATGACAAGACCATGTTTTTGGTCCTTTTGTAATTTTTATGAGTTTTTTTATGACTTTTATGATAAATTGCTAACTACATAAGCAAAAAAATAAACATCAAGCAATGACAATGTAGAAATTCAATTAGGAGTTGTTTTGGTGTTGTTGAAATTTTAGATTTTTGTGTATTTTTTTAATTTTTTATGTTTTGGTTTGACCTATCTCTAAGGTCTATAAACAGTGGATGAGGTGTATCTACAGGGTGTTTTTATACACACTCCCTAAATACTTGAAATTATGTGGTGAGAAGCAGCACATTAATGACCAAAAGAGCTTCCTAGGGTGGGGTTGACTCAGGGTATCCTAAAGGGACAAATAGACCTCCAATACCCTTTTTAGGGGGTATAAGTGGTGATGTTGTCTAAGACCTATGGTGGCCCAATCAACTTTCACTCCATCCTTGATTGGGCTCAATCAAGAATGATAGTTACACATCCACTGATTATTTAGCCCCATGAGAAAGGGCATCTAACCTTCAGACTATCCTGAGCTAGTCCCAAGGATAATAATTTCCTGGTGATGAAATCTAGGAAACTATGTGATCTAACTATGGTTTCTAAGATAATGAACCAATGGTTGGGGATAATGTCCAATGTAATTGATTAGATTTTGCAAAATCTTACTGTGTGAAAGTGTGATTTTATATATCTATTTGTAATGCACAAACAAAAACTAACCTAGAAATGCGAGTCTTGCCTATGCTAAATACAACGAAGGAGAGTACTAATCCTAAAATGTTCTTTCACTATCGATAATGCAAAGAAAATAAACCTATTTATGAGATGGAATGCAAAGAAAAAATATTTATTACTAAAGAAATAGGAAATGATAATACAAGAAATGAAACCTAAGCTAAAGAAAGCAGATAACAATGTAGAAAAGCAAATCTTACTTCTAATGAGAACAAAAAATTGCATGAAAATAAACTATTATAACAAATTAATTACAATGTTTGGAAGGAAACTCTAATATATGAAAGAAAATAAAAGCATGAAATGAAAAACGAAGCTAAGAGAACAAGTAAATACTTGAAATGGAACTAATGTAAGAAAACAAGATAAAACTTTGGAAAATCAGCTAATCTATGAAAGGAATAAAAAAATTGAAATAAAAACTAATCTATTTAAGCAGAAAAGAAATTGAAATAAAATTAATCTATGAAAGTGAGAAAGGATTGGAAAGTAAACTAATCTATAAAATCAATAACGAGTACTTGAAAAGAACTTCTAGTTTTAGGAAAACAAAGAGTACTTTGAATGAAACACTATTCTAAGAAAAATAATAAAATAACATGAAATTAAATATATTCTAGAAAAGAAAAATAAAATATGATGATGATGATGATGATTTTCTTTGACCGAGAGTTCTTATCTGCTTTTGATTCCCAAGTTCTCATGAAACCCAAAGAAAGAGCATACATGGAATAGAAAACCATTTTAGTGTTGAATGTTGTGCATAAAGGGTGATGTTATTTAACCTATAAGGATATACACTCTTTTGATCTCCAAGATCACCTTACAATGTGAGGAGAGAGCATACAAGGTCTATTTTCTCTTAGTTATGAAGTGTGAGTGAAGTTCATTACCTTAAAAGAAATGCAAGCAAATAAAACAAAAGCGACTAAAGGGGAAGGTGATATACCTTGGACATCCTCAAATTTTATTGTTGACAAGGTGGTATGGATTCATATACATCTTGATGTCATTTTGATGTTCTGTGTGAGATTAGTACTTGAATGCTACTTCCAACTTAGAGTAGTAGCAGGCTAGATTGTCAACCATCTACACAAAGACACTCAAATCTAGAGGTCATCTAGGTCCTGATGACTACCATTGAAAACCATCATGGGTGTGGTGGTCAATATATAATGTAGGCGATATGAGCCCATCTCAAGTGGGTCTTGGCCTAGTTTATTTCTGGACAATGTTTGTGCAATTTTGGACCTAAAATATAGATAAAATACAAAAAATCAGCAATATGCATAAAATATTAAAAAGGTCACACACGAAATATAATAAAAAAGAAAGACAACAAGGAAAATGAGTAATTATATTGCCTATAAAATTGAAGATGTCATAAAAATTGATTAGATTTGGAGTGACGAAAAATTTCTCTGTGACTTTCGAATATTTTCGTACAGGTAAGGTTTGCTGAGATGACAACAAAAATTCGAGGGCCAGTAGAGGCGTATCTCCCACACAATTCAGATGAGTGTCGAAGTGTATAACCATGACAACACAGGGTGAGGAGGCATACGGGTCTAAGTCTACGCGTGTCGCAGAGGTGAGTGGTCCTCCTTCGGGTATGGGCCCTATTTTGTTGACCGAGGATTTGGATGTTTTGTATGACATCACCAATAATCTCAGGAGCATCAATAGAACTAGGGTTTCAACCTCAAGCGGAGGCCATGGGGGAAAAATGTCGTTTGCACAACTACTCTAGAACAAGCAAAAATTGAAACCTAACCCTATCTTCGAGTTTGTCACTCAGGGTTGCGATGTCATATGCCCCAAAATCCTCATGGAAGATTTTGAATCACACGATTCTTACTCCCTGGTAGGGAAGTTCATAGGAGGTCGGCCAGATATGGATTCAATTCGCAGATGGACAACGACCAAATGGAAAATAAGGGGAAATATGGAACTATTGGCCATGACCCGAGGATTTTTCATGATCCAACTCAATACAGCAGAAGACGCTGAATGCATTTTATCTGGGGAACCATGGCTTTTCGGCATAAGAAGTCTATTTTTAAAAAAATGGTAGCCAAATCTTGACCCAAATTCCCAGAATATCAATTTCGCTCTACTCTGGGTGAAGCTACCGAATCTCCCAACCCATTTATTCTATGAAGAAGCTTTGCGAGGGTTAGCTAAAGCCATCGAGGATCTCATGGCCATCGACCCAGCCACCCAAGCGAGAACATAGTTAACTCAAGCACGAATCTATGTCAATTTAAACTTGGAAAGTCATCTCTTAGAGCACCTGAACCTCATCTATGGAGACTTAAAATAGAGGCA
Organism: Wollemia nobilis; assembly: GCA_028583015.1. Classification (NCBI taxonomy): domain Eukaryota; kingdom Viridiplantae; phylum Streptophyta; class Pinopsida; order Araucariales; family Araucariaceae; genus Wollemia; species Wollemia nobilis. Next base: position 17,650,033 of record JAQPPZ010015100.1, read on the forward strand.
ACCATTGATCTACGAAAAAAACCAACATTATGCCCTGAATTCCAGACCCAAGGATATTTGCAACCCCAATTTCCCAAGACCTGAACTAAGAGCGTGGACATCCAGGTCGAGGACAACCCAAAACAGATTTACGGATGAGACCCAGAAAAGCGTGTTTCGAGTGTCGGATATCAAGCCACTTCACAGGCGAAATATCCTCCTCCAAGGCAAGTCATTCTATTACTCTTGCTAATAAATTTGATGCGCGTAAATATTTTGGCATTTCTGAAGATGTTGAGGAGGATGAAATCCTTGTTGATTCAAACCTAAACCCTAATCCTGATCATGCCCAATGCCCTAGACCCAAGTATTCCTAGACCCACAAGGTTGTCTCCCAGTCGATCCAACCACCCAGCTCCCACCTCCCCCGCTCCCCCTACAGCTCACACCTGAAATTCCCTACCCAGGTGCCTACCCCTCAAGGTTCTCCTCCCTCGGAGTCCAGATCTTCAGCCTCACCCAATTTTTATGATCCTGTGGACTCTAAAAATGAAGACCTGGATCAACCTTCCCCCGAGAAATGGAGTCCCAAACAAACTCGTAGCTTCAGAAAATATCAAATGGATGTTGGTGAGGAAAGGAAAAAAGGTAGACCATCAGAAGTAGATAGAAGAACCACGGACACTGCATAATACATAGCTAACGGAACTCAGAAAACCCTTTTCCAGGAGACCAAAATGAGCAACAAGGAAGAAGCCCAGAGAACCAAACCCCCTACACAGCAAGGAAAAGGGGGAAAAAAAATCCCCAAAAGTTCTAAATGAGAGTCCTCTCTTGGAATGCAAGAGGACTAAATGGGGCAGCCAAGTAGAGAGTGGCTACAACCATGAGAAGAGAACATAACCCAACTATTTTTCTCATCCAAGAAACTAAACTCAATGATCAATGGTCACCCAGGGTGGCAAAAAATATCTAGAAAAACTGTGAGTGTATTCATTCCTCGACGTCCGTTACAGCTGGAGGCCTATTATGCATGTGGAACCCCACTATAGTGCAAGGCAAATTCATTTCAGGGCAAGAAATACTGAGTAATATTATTTTTCAGGATCTCAGCTCCCAGGTTTCCTGGGTAATGACTAATGTATACGCCCCAAATTCCCCTCAGGGTAGAGTGGCTCTATGGAACTTACTCACGCGGATGAGGCAAGCCTTTGATGGAATTCCCTGGGTTTTAGCAGGGGATTTCAACTCTCCCTTGTATGGTTTTGATAAAATGGAAGGAACCATGGTTTCCCATAGGGACACAAATGATCTCAATCATTTCATAGATTCTAATGCCCTCATGGACGTTTAGCTTCAAGGCTCTCTTTTCACTTGGAGCAACAGGAGGAAAGGAAGTAGTCTTATTCAAGAGCACCTTGATCATGTGTTTTTATCCTAGGAAGCCCTCTCCATTTTTGGGAATGCTAACTTGATAGGTCTCCCCAATATTGGGTCTGATCACAGCCCTCTATTGATGGAAACAGGCACCAAATCCCAGTTCAAAACCCCCTTCATATTTGAGTCCATGTGGACCCAACATCCCAACCTCCGTGATCAGATTACACTTTGGTGGAAGAGGAAATTCCCAGGGTTAGCCACCAATCATTTCATGCAGAAACTCATATTTATCAAAAGTAATCTGAGGATTTGGAACAAGACAATTTTTGGGAATATTTTTGAAGCAAATAATACGATCAATTCTAGAATCATCCAGATTGAAGAAAACTTCCAGAAAGGTTCAGGCAACGACCAACTCCATCTTGAAGAACAACAACTATTGGCTGACTATCACAACATCCTCAACAAGGAGGAAACTTTTTGGTGATAAAAATCCTACCAGCTATGGCTCAAGGAGGGGGACTCCAATACGAAGTTCTTCCATATATCCACTTTAAGGCACATGGGTTCAAGTAGGATAAAAAATTTGGCCAAGCAAGATGGGTTTGTCACCTTAGACATCCTTCAGATCAGGGAAGAAGTAGTGTGTCACTTCAAAAACCTCCTTGCGTCCTCCCCGATCCAGTCCCGAAATTCCATGGAAGCCCTTCTGGACAACATTCCCTCCATAATCTCCAAGGAAACCAACCTTTTCCTCCTCAACCCTCTGTCCCATAAAGAAATCCATCAAGCTCTCTTCTCCATAAACCCAGATAAAGCCCTTGGGCTAGACAGCTTCCCACCGATATTTTTCCAAACCTACTAGGATGTTGTTGGATCTGATATGTGTGATTCTGTCAAGGAAATGCAGGCCACCAAAACCATCCCCAGAGATGTCAATTCCACTTTCTTGGCTTTGATCCCTAAAGGTGAGAATCCCCATTCCCTCTAAGACTATCGCCCCATTAGCCTGTGTAATATCACCTATAAAATCCTCTCTAAGGCCTTGGCTAACCGACTGACTAACATTATCCCCTCTATCATCGACCCTTGCCAGGGCATCACTGTCAAAGGCCACAATATCCTTGATGGAGTAATTACCATCCATGAGCTGATTCACTCCGCCCACATCTCTAAATCTGCTACCCTCTTCCTCAAGCTAGACATGAACAAAGCATTTGATAGAGTCAACAGGGAATTTCTTACCCAAATCCTTCTCAGGTTTGGCTTCCATGAATATTGGGTAAATCTTATTTAGAAGTGCATTTCATCCTCTTGGTTTTCGATTATGGTGAATGGGTCTGTTGCTGGATACTTCCCCAGCCTCAGGGGTCTCATGCAAGGTGATCCACTATCCCCCATTCTTTTCATCATTCTGGTAGAGAGGTTAGGCAGAGCTATCAAGAAGGTGTGCTCCAACAACTTAATATCAAGCATCAAGGCTGCCACTGGTCTCATGCCTTCTACCCACCAATAATTTATGGATGATACCCTTCTGGACACCAAAGCAGTAGTTTTCGATGCCAAAGGTATCAAAACCATTCTCAACCTCTATGAAGAGGCAGTTGGGTAGAAATTTAACTATGTAAAAAGCAAGTTGTTCTTCATCAATACCCCCCAAGAGACAATGCAATATCGCTCGCATTCTAGGTTGTTCCATCGTAGATTTCCCGACCACCTATTTGGGATTACCCATGTTTAAAGGAAGACCCCTCAAAGACATGTGGAGGAATGTCACCGACAGGATTCATAAAAATATTTTGGGGTGGAAAGGTGCTCTCCTTTCCAGTTTCAGGAAAGCAACCCTGGTCAAGGTTGTGTTGTAGAGCATTCCCATATTTTTCCTGTCTGTCTTCAAAATCCTAGCGGGAGTGGGTGAAATCATTGAAAAATTTTAGAAGCAGTTTTTGTGGTCAGGGAGTGAAAATCAAAAGGAGTTCCATTTGGTGGCCTAGGACAAGGTCTGCTCCCCCAAGGACCAGGGCGGCCTAGGAATGAGGTGCATCAATGTCTCCAATTTAGCCCTTCTGGCTAAGCAAGCTTGGAAGGTCATCACCAATGCTAATCTCAAATGGGTGGATATAATCAAGAGAAAATATCTCCAACAATAATATTTCCTCCAGATAGACATTCCTTGCAACTGTTCTCACTTTTTGAAGTCCATAACCCTCACCCAAAATCTCTTGCATCAGGGTTCTTGGTGGCAGTTGGGATATGGCAAAGATATCAACTTCTGGGAAGATGATTGGGCTAGAAAAGACCCCCTCATAAAATATCAGAGGCTGGCTGTAATTAAACACCTACTAGATAACAAGTATGGGACTCACATAGCAAACTTCATCACCTCTAACCAGGGTGTCAAATTGTGGAAGAAAGTGCAATTCAAACTCAGGAACGAATCTATCATCAACACAGTGATAGAGATCCATGCGATCATGAGGGCAAATTTTGTCCTCCAATCTGAGATCAAAGATCAGCGCTGCTAGAAAGGCATGGTTGAGGGTAATTTTTTTGTCAAATATACAACCCAGTTCATTGAGAGTAGTACCAGGGAAGTCAACCTTAACAACGGTCAGACTCTAGCAAGAATTTTATGGCTTAAAGCCCTAATCCCTAAGGTCGCTCACTTCTACTTGCTGGCTACCCATAACAAGCTCCTTACTACGGAAAATTTGATGCATAGGGGAGTCATTGTCCCTAACAGGTGTTACCTGTGTGAGCAATCTTGGGAGTCTACCCAGCACATTCTCATGGATTGTCCTTTCACAAGCAGCGTATTTTCCCTGGTGGTCAAAAACTTGTAGGTTTGTTGGATTAGGACACAATCAGTTAAGGATATGTTTTTCCAATGGTCTGATATCTTCAAGAACCTAAGACTAAAATTTATGTGGAAGTCTATGGTCCATCACACTACCTAGAAAATCTGGTTGGAACACAACAGAAGGATTTTCAATGAAGATTGCAGGGATCATGAAGCAGTTGCGTCAAGAGCCCTAATTTTTGCAACAGAAAATAGCAGCCTCATTCCTTGCCCAAAAATTCCCCAGGATGGAATAGAAGGCCACTTGTTCAAGGTCCTCAAGATCCCCCAAGATTGCTGCAAATTCAAAGAGCCCCACAGTGATAGAAATGCAGCCAAATGGATCCCTCCCCCCCAAGGATGGTTGAAGGCTAACTTCGACGGTGCCTCCAAAGGCAATTTGGGTGAGGCAGGAGCAAGAGGGGTGGTTAGGTATCACAACGAAACCATCATTCAAGCTTTTACCAAAAAATTGGGTACCCAGACCAACAACTATGTCGAAGCTAGAGCTCTCTGGAGATGCATCACCATATGCAAATCCATGAATAACCCCATCATCTTCGAAGGCGATTCAGAAGTTATTGTGGGACTAGTTCAAAATAACTCCAAGGGTGGGAAAAACATCCAGAAAGTTGTCCAGGAATTTCAAAAATAATTCATCGATAAGAAGCAGAACTGCATCAATCATGTTTATAGAGAGGCTAACCAGGTAGCCGATGCTCTAGCCAATAAGGTCATCCTTCAAAATTCCTTAATGGTTTGGGAAAACAGTTTCCCATGCAAGATCACTGGAAAAGTCAAATATGATGTAGGGAATTATGTTAGATCGTAGCCCTGGCTATGTGAGCAATGGTATTTCCTCAATACCAAGGAGGAGCAAACCCTGCCCTCAGCACCATCTTAGCTCCACAAAAAATGGTGGTTGTAGCCACCCCAACGGTGTCTCCTCAACACCAAAGGGCCTTAGTGCCAATAACGGTGGTCCTCACCACCATGTTAATGCTTTCCCACTCACGAGAGTGTTTGTCAACACTGGTGCAGACTCCGAGGCTAGCACAGACTCTGGTACCTCCCCCTTTCACCCGTGTGTTCTCAGGCGATGGTATGGTCTTCCATGTCTCTATCGGAATCTAAATTTTTCCCACTCCATGCCCTTTTTATTTTCCAAGACCATCACCTCTAGCGTGAGTCATGTCCATGCCTGGTTTTTTGACCTCAAGCTGTTGTTTCAAACTTCCTCGTCCACGACCCTTCTTTTTTGGGAGTTTTGCTTTGCTCTTTTTGCATTTTTTGTGTGTTTTTCATTGGTAACCCTTTTTCACTCTGTCTATTTTCCTATTAGTCCCATTACCAGCACCAAGAACCCCTTCAGCTCCATGGCCATTGTCGAACCAGCTTCCTTGCAAATCAACCCTGGCACCACTACCCTTCTCGACTCTAAGCACTTCATGAAGTTCTTTAGAATGTTTGAAGGAGTGGATGACGAGGTAATGAAGGATTTCTTGGAGACCTAGAATTATGGTGAGGTGTGAATCTGTGGTCTCCAATTTGTGGTAAGTCCTCAATCCATTACCCAAGTCTTTGGTCTTAGGTTTTCTAACATAATTATCCACAGGGATGGGCACAATTTTAAGGAGGAGATCGATCAGTTCCATGATAGATGGAGCAAGTTAGTCTAGGATAAAAAGGGCATAGTAAGGTCATCCCTCCCTCGACCATGGGATATGGTGATTGTCCCCATCCTTCAGTACATTTCTGTAGACAATCCCGATAAGCCTCTAAGTGCTTACAATTTAGCTTTTGTTAACCATCTATGTGATTTCCACCCCATCAATGTCTCGAAGTTTATCTTTCGATCCATCACAATTTCTATCAACAACTACAGAAGGATCCAGACCCCGAAGCCCCCCCGCCACCAAGGCCTATTTCTTGTTCTTTACAAGGATATCCGTAACTCCCACCCCTCCAACATCATTAGTTCTAGCAACCCTTCCCCAAGAAGGTAGCAAGACTTATCTTCGCCCATCTCTCCCGGTCATGCCAGTTTGCCCACCGCCCAACATCAGAAAGACCGCCAGTCTCTACCTCCTACTTTTCCCCCCTCTTAGGCTAATGATGACATCTGCCAGGACAAGGGTGCTCTCCCTATGGAAGATCTGCCCCGCTTGAGTCATTAAGTTCCCATCACTGACGATAAGCCCAAGATGGACAAGAGGCTTTAGCCTAAACATAAGGCTTCCAGAACCCCCCAAAAAATGAAGGGTGTCCAAGAGTTTATCGACGTTAACTCAGAGCAGTAATCGCTCATTCCATGATCTCACCAGTGCCGACGATGAGTCCCAGGAGGATATTCAATAGGAATCTCAGGGGGAGCAGCATTCAGAGCCTCGGGAGGTTAGCCAGAAGGACCGAGTCAATGAATTCCTCACCCAGGATATATTACGTACTGTGGCCCTGACCCGCATCAATGAGGTGATTGGCCACTTCCAGATGACATCCAATGTTCAGCGTGAAGGGAACAATCTCATGACCAGTGCCATAGAGGAGCTCAAAAGACTCCCTGCTATTCTGAAAACTCTCTTGCCTGGCGGGGACAGTACCAAAAATGAAGAGAGCGATAAATCCTAGAAGACTGGGAACTAAGGTGTCTGGCTCATGATGTGCGCGGGCTTGGTGGTCCCAGTTTTTTGGATTTTTGTTTATGTGGATGATACTGTATGTGGTCGGAAAGACCCCTCTATTGTTTTCTATGTTATTTTTTAGCACGATTTTGTTTTTTGGCCTATCCATACCCCCTTGGTATTGGGTAATGTCTTCCTGGTTAGGGATAATCCATATGTATAAAGGGGCGGGACCCTCCAACCTGTAAAGTAAAGAAAGTTACTTTTACCTACCAACAAAATTGAAGATGTCAAGTGTGGTTAAGGTTTAGGTCCCACTGTGATCATCAAAATGTAGAGTGAAAAATGTGCCATTTGCATTGATTTACTAAAAGACTTTACAAATAATTTATCTTTTTACAAAATTATCATTGTGGGCTTACAAATGAGGATTTTCAAGGTAAAAAGAGCCCTCTTTACAAAATAAGGTTAAATGGCACCCAAATGTCTTCCAAAACACCTCATAATGCAGGTGGGTTTTTTGCTTGTTTGAAGGCTCAACCACCCTTGATTGCATGCACTTCCATGAGTCTCTACACACAATCAAACACAAAGGATCAATAGCATCAAATGGAGCCTACCTTGGGTAGGCCTAAATTTACAAAAGATGTAATATAATAACAAAAATGTTTCAAAACAATATTTGAGCAATAACATAACATAAAATGCTATAAAACACATAAATTATCCTTTCTTACCTTCTAATGACTGTCTACTATGGACTATTGTTGATTTTGTGATTATTGCAGTTTCTAGGATGAAACCGCTAGGGGCTAATGACCTCGACTATAAACTGCCAGGGATCTATAAATTTTGACTACAATTCAATAGGGGTCTAGCATTCAAGAACTTTGTTGCTCATATTTGGATGAAATTTGTTGAGGGTCTCTGATAAGGTGTGAATGATTTCCAGTAGTAGTTTGGGGTCGATATGATTCTTCAATCATGAGCTATTTCATAAATGAGATGTATACATATGGAGGCTTTCAATGATGGCCATGGTTGATTCTATATACCAATAGGAGTGCTTGCATAAGGTATGAATGTATGCAAGTAGGGTTTCACAAGAATTTCAACAATTTTTTGGTATGTTTTCAAATTCTCCCTCCTAAGGAAGAAGTGAAGGGAGGGGGGTTATAGAATTTTGGAAGGTTGGTGGGATGGATATGACTTGGCAAGTCAAGATATCCAAGTGGAAAGGGTAGGTGAGATGGAAAACCTATATTTTCCCACTTGGAGCAGCCAAAGGATATGTGGAAAGTGAAGGTGGATTAAGTTAGAGTGAGGTTTTGGATATGTGGCAAGTGAGGTAGGTGTGATTAGGATGAGGTGTTGGAATGTTCAAGAGAGAGATGGCAAGTAGGGGTAGGTTATGTGAAAGTGAGGTGTACACCTAGGATAGGGGGGATGGGAAGTCACATGGTGACTAGGGATTTAGTGTAGGAGAGTGCTTAAGTGGGCTAAAGGAGGATAGGGATAATTGCTATTAATTTTTACAAGGTTTTATGGTGCAAAGATGGGATTTTGAGATTTTTGGGGATTATTTGTGAATTATTTAATATTTTATAAAATCATTAATTTTAGCCTTAGGAAGATAATAAATTGACACATTTTAAGTGTCTACACCAAAAATATCATTAAAAATGCTTATAATGAATTTCATAAATAGTTGAAGAAAGCTTAATTTAAGGCTTGCACAATAGTGATAAATTATATAATCCTAATAGCATGACCTTGATTTCCTAATGTCCATGACATATTTGGAAATATCTTTTTGTAATAATATTCTTGTTGAATGAAGACTTAATATTAAGATGAGCATGGCTTATATTTTAATGTCTTTGTCTCATATAATACAATCATTATGTCACAATTCTTGGCATTGGAAATCCATTATGTGTTGTTAATTTTTTTTAACTTCTTGAAGTGGAGGTATACTAATATAATCATGGTTGTATATAATTATCAATTTTCATGTTTACATCATGATCTAAAAACTCTTCCAATACCTTTATTAATTTTATAATCATAGGGTTTGATCATTATTTAATACTTTCGTAGAATCTATTTTTATGATATATTCTTTGCAACAAGTATGGAAATACAATTGATTATTTTTGTAATTGTTTAAGTTCATCTTCAAATGGATTATAATATTTAGTTGTAATAATTTTGTGTTATATATTACCTAAGGCTAGAGGTGACTACATATGATAATCTCTTCTAGATAATATAAAGTGACATTGGGACAAAATTTTCTCATTTTCTAAGGCTCAACTATTTTGATGCAAGATTGATGTCTTAAATAGTATGTTCCTTATTTTTTTCTTGGAATATTGGATTCTAGGGAAATAAACCATCAAACACCTAGAATTATACTAAACTCTATAATTTCAATGCTAAATGATCCATTCATTGTTTAATTACAAACTTTTAATTTCAAATACCTTACTACTACTTCATATTGAACCTGGTTATCATTTTGGAAATTTGCTTGATTTGTACTCTTAGAATTCATGCTACTAAAATTTCTATAATATTAAGAGAGCTCCATAGTTTAATAAATATAAGTACTTTTTCTTCCCTATTGATATGTAGGTTTAAGAATAACAAGTTTTCTTAGGTCCATTATATCTGCTTGTTGATTTAGTTTGTTATCATTGTTGTCATCTTTAATCCCACTTAGTTGATTTCCTAATATTCTCCTTCAATTTAAAAGAATATATAATATTCTCTTGCTCACCTCTACCATATTCTTCATAATAAGTATTTTTAAGTTATATTTATACTTATGCATGAAGGATTCATTCCACTTAAAATAGGTTTTTAAGATTATCTTAAAATTAATACTTGTGATTTTTCCTTTTGAATAATCACTTTAGTCTAGATTTTATGAAACGGAAATATCTCTTATTTAGGACTTTGAATTTTATTCTCAACTAGAGAAGCATGGTTTATGGCCTTCTCATGTGTTGATGGGAAGAATCATTTTTTATATATATATATATATATATATATATATATATATATATATATATATATATATATATATATATATATTTATTTATTTATTTATTTATTTATTTCTAGCCATATATTTTCAATGTATATCCATAGTACTTGCTTTTGATCTAATTACATAGATTTAGAACTATTGAAATATTTCTATATGATCTTGAATTTAACAATTGGTTTGAAAAACTGTGCTAACTGAACTTTATAATGATTGCCCTAATTTCAATTAACTCTTAGGTAGAAAATGATAAAGAATTTCTCAAATGCATTAACAATTATTATGTATTTTCTAGTTCTAGTTGGAATATGTATACTTTATTATTGAACCATTTTATAACTTTATAATAAACCCTTTGATCAAGTTTATTTTTAGCCTTTGAAAATATTTTATTGTGTTGGTGAGGATAACACTTATATGTCTCATTACCTTTATGCTATATAAATGCATATCATTTGTTTATGGTAAACATGTTATCATCATTTTTCTATCTTCATATTGATGTCTCTCTTATGAATCATATGTTTTTAATATAAGAATAGAGATTAATACAACAAAAATTAGGATCTTGAGCTTGTTTGATTTCATATGTAACTTGTAGAAGATTTTCAACAAAGTGAAAAGACAATGGGTTTATCCTTAGCCTCTCAAATTTTTTTTGAAGAAGATTAAAGCTTCATTTTCAATTTATAGAAGTGATTAAACATCCCACTAGATAAAAAGACTAAAATAGCAAGTATTCTATCATATTTTGTGACAAGTGAAAACTCGAGGAGCTTTGGTTTAAATAAGAACTTATATCTCTCCTTAATGTAGAGATATTGCATATTTTATAATTTATGAGAGAAAAGACATATCTTCAAAATCAAACCAAAAATTTGAATCTTGATTACAAATCTAAAGTTCATGCAAAAAAGTGCAATCATTGTTTTGTGTTATTTTTATATTTCACCATCTATGTAGTGAAAATGATGATCAAAGTTTACTCAAACTTGTCCCTATTTTGGTGTCCACTTTCAAAATTTAGAATTTTTAAAATTGAATTTCAAAATATTCACTAGGAACATGGCATCCTAAACAATGTTTATTTAGGCTGATTTTAAGGCAATAAAAATGCTTATTGAGATCGAGATGAATTTTTGTGGGCTAACTAATGGAAATTAAATGTTAATTTGTTAAGGGAGACACCCATGAAAGGAAGTGCAGTCAATTCTATATTTGATCAAGTGCTTGTTTTCCATATTTATATTTTAAAATGTATAAGTTTGGAACACAAGGTATTTGGTTTAAATCCTAACCAAGGGTGTGTATAGTTATTTTTACAAAGTAACTTTGGCTTTTGAAGACTCATGCCCAATCGTGTATGTTTTGAAACACTCTTAGGATTTAATATCAAACTTGGACATAAAAGCATGATTACATTTATGCCACCATAAAATATTTTTATTTTGGCAGGGGACTTCCATGGGAAGTCCTTCTCCACTTCCCTACAACCCTTCCCTGGTCCTGTCCCAGGTCCCTGATCCTGTCCCAGTTTCCTTGGAACTTCCTTAACCCTTCCTCCTTGGCTGGATGGTGTTGCAGACGATCTCCTTGGGGTGGGAGGTCACTTCTTCATTTTTTTGCCCCTTTCCTTGCCCTCTGGTGGGGTTTTTTTTGGTGCCTGGTTTTTGGGATGTTTTTGGGTTTTTCCCTGGGACCTTTCCTGGAATTGTTGGTTGCTTCAAGGATTTTTTGCCTTCGAGTTCTCAGCTCTTTCTTAGGTTTTTTGCAGGTTTCTACTTGGTTCTAGGTTTCAGTGGTTCTCTAGGTGTGGACTATTGTGGTTGTGGGAGAGTGGATTCATGAGAATTTTTGCACAACATATTTTTGGTTTGATGGACCATGTGCTTTCTACTGTGACTCTGCTCTTTGGAATCGTTGATGTGGGCTCAATAGAATCTCAATATTTTTTGTGGCCTTACCCTAGGGCCTTTGTTTTGCTTGTTGTTGTGTTCCTACTGGACTTCCTCATCTATTTCCCTAAAGCTATTCATTGATGGTGTTGAAGATAGTCTAGGGTTTCTAGTTACATCCTTTTAGTCTGGGAAAATTTGTGTTTAACGCCTACAACTATGGCTTCTTTTTGGGTTCCTTGGGAACTTTCCCATATCTTTCTAGTGGCTAGATGTTCTATGTTTTTTGCTTCCTCTTCTTCGGATGGCGTCTTTATAGTTTCCTCTCCTCACTGCAAGAGGATTTCATGGCCTATGGAGATCCTCAGTTTGTTGTTCCACTTTCTAGGTCTGTGAGGGATGTAGCTTCATCACAATTTGATTGATTTTATGGCATCCTTGCTTGTTTCCCTTCCTTTCTTGGGCAGGATTTTCTTTGTTTGTAGTTTCTCTGCTCCAACTTGTGGTGAAGGGTGGTTTTTTGTAAAAATTTTGGTTTTTCAATGTTTCCTAATCAATTTTTTGTTTCTCTCCTGCATGGGATTGTGCACTCCTGTACTTTCTTTTTCCGCTTCTTGGGTGTTTTTAAATTTTTGTGTTTTGGTAGGAGTGCCTTATATTTGAAATTTCCTGCTTATTGGTTCTGCAACTAGACAGAAGTTTTTCAAATTGCTTGTTTGGACGGAAGTTTTAAAACTCAATTTTACTACCTTCTCTTTTTTCCATTGGGTGGGTTTTTCAAATTTGTAGTTGGGTGCGGCTTTTCGACTTTCCCGCTTTAGGCATCCTGTCTTGATCCTTGATTTTTGTTTCCTGTCTTGGATCCTATTTTCTATCCTATATCTTGTCCTTAGGTCCATCCTTGGGTCTTTCCTATCGGTTGTCCTTTGGCCTTGCTTGAATTCTTTTGAGTTGTTGTAATCAGGTTTTGGGTTCCTTGATAAAAACCCACTTTAACTTAACCTACAAAAAAAACAATTATGAATAATTAAGTGGTTGAACCCCATTAATAATATCAACAAGGACATAAAATACCCCATTTTTTTATTCAAGTTGACCTACTTGACACTACTTAAAAACCAATCATCATTCAACCCCTTTTATGGTCACCACATAGTAGTTGATTAGTCAATGCCCATTAAGTCATTTATCCAAGGGTATTATGAATCACAAGAAGATCATTTATGATAAATGTTTCCATGATAACAAATCAACAAGAGCTAAATGAAATTTTTAATTTTATCCTTTCAATTATTTCAAATTTTAAATTTAACTTTTTCTTGGATCCAAATTTTTAATTTAAAATTCCAACTTCTAGAGTTTGTACCTTGGTCATACAATTAAGTATTTTGATTTTTTTAATGTTTTCATAACTTCATGGTGGTATAATCATTTTAATGTAGTTGTTATAAGATATTATAGTTTTTAGTTGAAACATCAAATATCTCAAGATTCATAACGAGCCTCTAGATGAAAAAATTATCATCATTGGGAAGATACTATGAAAACCTTTTTAAAGATAATTTTTATGGGTGTTATTAGGGATAAGACCATATAAAAAGTTTTCTTTAGAAATATAAGTATTAAAAAACCATTAAATTGGTACCCTTAAACATTGATGACAATAGTTCTTTCAAGACTAAGAATAATACAAGAGATATATTTTGTAAAACCATATGGGAAACTTTTAAAAAGATCAACCATATTAGGAGTACTATAAGGATTAATACATTTTATGAGGATAATTATGAGCATTTTTTAAGGACAATGATATGTCTTTTGATGATAGGATGACTAGTCTGTAGACTTAAAGAATGCATAATACTTGTTTTTTTACTCTAATGACCTATTATTTGGATAGCATTCTACTTTTCCATATGTAATCAAGATAATCATATATAATTCAAGTCCTATTCATTTAGTTTTTCATTTTTATATTTATGAAAATATATAAACCACATCATATTTGTATACCAATATAATAAAAAAATATATGTCAATTACACATTTAAAAAATTGAAAATTAATCATGCATAACTCCTCATTATACTTTACTAATAAGCATATTTATAATGATATTTAAACAACCATTTATACATTACTCATCCATTCCTAATCATCATGACTACAAGTAGAATATACCATAATTTATCCCTTTTGATGTATCATGATGCAATAGTATGCAATCATTTTAATGCATCATTATAAATTTTAGTACCACAAATACACTCAAGGACTGTCACTATGGAAGAAACATATATATTCCATGGCATAGATATAATACTATTATATGTTGTACATTATCACCAAATTCATACACCAAGTTATTTATATCAAATGAACAATGATACAAATGAGTCGTCATCTCATGAATAATATAAGTCATACTTAAGAAAATTGATGTTGAATAAAACCTAAAAAATAAGCATTATATAAATATAAAAGACTCCAATATGACTCATACTGGAATGTGCATTTAAAAATGGGATTTGAGGGTCAACTGAAGGAACCGTAGCAACCAACTAGATTTTTGGGTGAAAGACTTTGGCAAGTTGAAGGAACTGCAACAAACAGTTGGTTTGCTAGGTGCAAGGCTTTGTCCAATTGAAGGAAATACAAAAACTAGCTAGATTGTTGGGTGGAAGGTTTTTTCCAGTTGAAGAAATCATAGGAAGTAGCTAAATTTTTTGGTGGAAGGTTTTGGCCAACTATAGGTTTGTTGTGTTCGATCCGAGAGATTTAGAGTTCCAGATTTAGATGGGATCTTAAAAATTTTGAATTTTTATTTCAATTTATTTCAAAGTTTTGAATTTGAATTCCAGTTGCAGGTTTTCTGTTGTAGGACCTCCAGTTTTAGATTTTTTATGGTGGATCCCAGTGCTTCAAAGTTCCAAATTTAGATGGGATCTACTTAATCTTGAAATCTAAATTTATTTTGGGTGCTTGTTTTAGGTCTGACTATCTTGATGACCCTCAATTCTCTTTGCATGTTTTAAGTTAGGGTAGCTTTTCTCCAGTTTGTCTTTAGAGGACCTCTCCAAGTTTTTGGCATTGAATCCCCATGCTGTTTCGGATCCTAGTGCTTCTATGTTCCAGATTTAGGAGGGATCTTCATAATTTTGATATTTGAAAATTTAAAACTGAATTGATGGCCCATGATTGTCATTGGATGCTTTAAGTTAGGGTACCTTTTCTTTGGTTTGTTTTCACGGGACCTCTTCAGTTTTGCAACATCAGATCATTGTGCTATGTCATATTCCAGTGCTTCAAAGTTCCATATTTAGGCGAGATCTTCTTAATTTTAAAATTTGAATTTAATTTGAGTGCTTGTTTTAGGTCAAAATGTCTTGATGGATGTCAATGCTTATTGTATGTTTTAAGTTGGAATAGTTTTGTCTTAGGTTAGCCCTCAATTCTCATTGGTTTATTTAAACTGGGGTATTTGATAACTCCTCCTTGTTAGGTATTTTTGTTGTTTGTGTTGGATTCGTGGGATCCAGTCTAGTTTTTGGATGATTGGATTCTGGATCTAGGGCTCTGCTTTGATTTCATTTTAGTTTTTTTATTGATAAATATTAGGTTTGGGGGAACCTTTCAAAACCCCTCTTGTAAACCGTTTGGGGGCCCTTTAAAAACCCCTTATTTTATCAAATACAAAAATATATAAAAGACTTCTTAGACCAATTTTAAACCATATATTCATGATTAAATTATTCCAATATCCTCTTAGTACTTTGTCCCACCCAAGTGAAGTGAGGGTGCAAAACATTTCCAATGATATTAATGCACTTATAATACAATTTGTAATTCTTGAATACAAGCAAACATCTTACTTTTTCTTAGTCATTAAGACAAAAGAAACTAATATTTATCAAGTCATTTTCAAAATTCAACAAACATAAATATAATCAATTTTAACATAAATCATTACATATGCATAACAAATATCCATCATAGAATCCAACATACTATTCCAATATTCACTATCCCTTTTGTGATTGGAAGGTTAGGGTTCAATACATCTTAGATTTATTTCATACTAGCCCAACTTTAGTCATGTTAGTTGGATTCAAGTATCCTTCCAAGTAATCCATACTCATCACATATCACTCAATTTAACCAACAATAACATTTTTTATCTACTGAAAAAGTCCATTATTGTTCCTTATACATTATAGTCTTTACCATACCATCAAGTTTGTCAATCCCATAAATGTCCCTCATCAATGATAAAGTCCTACCATTATGTTTCCCTTTTCTATTATAGAATGTATATATTGTTTGTATCTTCTTCATGGTATATTTCTAAATCCTCATGCTTCCCTTATCCACGGTAGTCCTCATCAAGGATACTAAATATAGAAATTATATTTCAAATTTAAGTTTCTTACACTAATTCTCTTGGATGCATATTATATTCAACATAATATTATTTATAATTTTGTATTTATGGTCAATTTTGAACCTATTATTCCTTTCAATAAATAATCATTAGTATCATAAGGTACATAAACTATATCCTTACCAAGTTACTAATACAAACAATGCACAAACAAGGTTCAACCATAAATCATAAATACATTCATTATTCATCATATTGATATCTATTATTATTCATAGTCATACTATAATAATCTAGTTGATACCTTGGGTCCTCGATATTTTGAAGACTTGCAAAACCAATGAACTAAGCAATTTGAGCATCTAGGTACCCAATTTTGCAAAGTCAAGTTTATAGGTGTAATCTAATATAAGTGACGTGATTGGTTCCAATGGAGTTAAGTGCTCAATAGACAAGAGTGAAGCACTCCTAGGAAGGCATGAATCAATTTCCTTACCAGAGTAAAGAGTTCATAAACAAGTAAAAGTCAATAAGGAGCAAACAGATCCCAAGGAAGATCTTTGGAAAATGATATTTTGCTTGTAGTGGGATCACTTATTGAAGAATATTACATTGTTTGGTATATGTTAAAGTACCCTCATGGTACAATTGTACATTTGTAAATTTGTTTTTTTGCTTGATAAAAAGGGGTTGTACTCTGGTCTCCCACCCTTAACAAATTACATCTCTCTTCTTTAGAGCTTGAGAGTTTACAAATAGATACGCTTCTCATCTCAATTGAGATGCTATAGTTAGAAAAATACATCATTTTACATAAAATATCTGAATTCTTGATTTTCATTTTTTGGATCTTTTCAAATCTCTTTATGAATACAATTACTCTAGAATTTAGCATATTTATTATAATTTTCCTATAGCAGCTTTCACAATGCCAAAAATTCACCTCTATTATCTATGCCTTGTATCTTAGTAGAGTAATATTTCCAAAACATCGCACTAACATAGTTTGCTTTACCAATATGGATTGCTAGTTTCCTTCCTGAAACACAAGTGCAACCACACAAATTATAATAAATAGTCTAAATGAACACAAATTATTGTTACAAAATAAAATAGATATTACCAATGGAAAACATTAAAGTAAATCTTAATCATTAATAGATTTAGGCAATCAACATTTTTTGTCATCTTCAACTAAAATTTCTACTTCCTCTAACCATGGAAAGGAGATGTTAACTTTATGATACTCAACAAAAATCCCTCTATTGGCTAGCTTATCTACACATTTTTTTCCTTCCCTTAATATATGTGTAAAATTTATTTCTTCAAAACACTTTAGCAAGATCTTGAATTTCCACAATTATCTCTTGTATGTTCCATGGAGCCTTTGCTTTCATCAAAATTACATTTATTACTATGAGAGAATCACCTTCCATCCAAACTCTATTAAATTTCATTTGTTTACATATTTTTAACCCTTCCAAAGCTGCCCAAGCTTCAGCTTCATTATTTGTCTTAAATCCACCATTGAAAGCATAATGAGAAAAAATTTCTCCTCTATTATTTCTAATTATTCCTCCTCCTATTGTTGGTCCTAGGTTTCCTTTAGATGCTCCATCAAAATTCAACTTAACCCAATTTACATATGGTGGTTTCCACTTTATATTCTTTACCTTATTTTTGCTTCTCTTGTACCCAACATCATAATTCCATTTAATGACTTGACTCCATCTATCAAGACTCTCTGCTTCCAAATTAGGGATTGGGTGAGTTGATAGGTCTGGTTTAGACTCCTCTATGACTAAACATATATTCTTTTTCATTATCTCTAAATTGTTTTCCTTTCCTTTAATATTCTTCTATTCCTTTCTAGCCATATAGTCCAAAGTATTGTATCTTTTGAAATATCCCATATTGTCTGTAAAGCCTCACTTTTATAAGTGCTCTGCCATTGCTTTAACCAATATTCAATTTTAATTTTTATCACCATGTATTTACCAAACATATTAATAATCCATTGCCATAAATTCCAGATAATTGAGCAATGTCCCAAGAGATGGTCAATACTCTCCTTCTCCTTATTACAGAAAACACATTTAGAGGGGCTATGAAAACCCCTTTTCATAAGGTTATCCCAGGATAAAATTCTTCTATGACCTACTAGCCAAACAAACATTTTGATTTTAGGAATACTTGGGCTATCCCAAATATCTCTCCAAATTCTAGTGATATTATTATTATGTTGGTGTTGAACATTATATCCACTTCTTGTTGTGTATTCTCATGAGCTATTCAACTCTCAAATCAATTTATCCTTGGCACCCCTCAAAATAATTATAGTTGTTATCTTTCTACTCAATTACCTCCTAGAATCAATGTCTTGTATACTTGTAAAAAAATATTCTTTCCATTTGTATCTTCCTTCTCGATCCTTGTACAAAATATTTGAAACCCTATCATTGTATTTATCTTGAAGCAATATCATCCAAGGTTTCAAAATTGGATCTAAATTGAGTGGTTTTTTATCACACCAAGTATCCATCCAAATAGAATTTTTTTCTCCAATTCCCACCACTCATCTTAAACCTTTAATCATAAGATCGATAGGTTTTTTAAACCATTTCAAAGAGCAAAACCTTTTGGAAGAGAGAATGTAGTAAATATTGAACTTGGGTCATTAGGATTAACATACTTACTTAGAATAATTCTTGCCCATTGTATTTGACTCTCTTTGTACAATCTCTAGATAAATTTTCCTCTAAGAGTTGAGTTTGCATCTGTAAGAGCTCTTAAACCAAGACCTTCCCTAGTTTTGTCATCACACAACTTGCTTCATTTCAAAAAAGATTTTTTTATCATGTAAACCTGACCATAAAAAGGATTGCATAATAAAGATTAAACTTTTTTCAATTGATTTTGGCATAGAATACAAAGATATATAATATGTTGGAATGGCTTGTAAGACTGACTTAATTAACTACACTCTTCCTGCTAATGATAACCATCTACCTTTCCAAGTTGGAAGTTTATTTTGAACTTTACTAATAATTGGATTCCATAAATCTATCCTTATTCTCCCCTCAAATAAAGGTATCCCTAGATAAGTTGTTGGTAAATTTGCCTCCTCCATTTGAAGCAACCTACAAATTCTTGCTTTTATATTAGTAGGAGTGTTAAGAAAGTAAATTTTAGATTTAGTCCTATTAAATTTTTTCCCTGAAGATCTTTTGTACTCTTTTAAAAAGTTATTCAAATATTTGGACCCATTTATCCTTGCCCTTCCAAAAAGGGTTGTATCATCAATAAACTGTTGATGGGTGATGTTATCAATGTTATTACTAACCTTAAGTCCACTTATAAAGCCATATTTGTAAGCCTTCTTAAAATTCCTACACAAAATTTCTACCATAATAATGAACAAATAAGGAGATAGAGGATCTCCTTGTCTAAGGCCTCTTTTGGATTTAAAAGGTTTTATCACTAACCCATTGACCAAAACTGAATAAGAAACTGTAGAGACATAGGCTTTAATCCATCTAACCCATTTCTTCCCAAAACCAAATTTATCTAAAACTGCAAAAAAATAATCCATTTAACCCTATCATAGGATTTAATCATATCAAGTTTTAAGATCATAGCTTTTTCTTTTCTTGAAGTTGTTGAATGTATAACTTCATGAGCTACTATGATCCCATCCAAAATTTGTCTGCCTTTCACAAAACCTCCTTGCTCTTTTGAAATAATTTTGTCTAACAATGATCTTAATCTATTCGCCATCACTTTCGAAATAATATTATAAGCCATATTACAAAGCTTAACGGTCTAAAAGAATAAAAAAATTTAGCATCCTTCTTTTTGGAATTAGGGTGAGATAAGTTGCATTTATTTTATAAGGAATGTATTGTTTTACCCTAGATTGTTCCACTACCATCAATAAAGAATCCTTCACTATATCCCAATTATGTTGGTAAAATATTGCAAAGAGCCCATCTGGACTAGGGGATTTATCCTTATTAAAAGAGAAAAGAGCTAAATGAACTTATTCTAGAGTAATAGGCTCCATCGGTTTCCTATTGTATTCATTTGTTATAACTAAAGGAACATCTTGAAGAAGTTTATCATTAAGAACTTCGGTCTCCTCTGAACCTAGAATATTATGATAAAACAACTTAGCCTCTTTTCTAATTTCACTCTGATCTTCAATCCAAACCCCTTCTATTGATTTAATTCTACCAATTCTAGAAGAACATCTCTATACTATAGCTACATTTATAAATATTAGATTAGTATGTGAGTTATTATATTAGGGAGTGTGACTTATACTTTCCCTAAATTATGTGTCTATGTGTGAGATGAGTCCAAGTATCATGTAATAAAGTGTGCAATGTGTCATGAAAGTAAGTCAAGAGTCATTGTGTAGGTGTCAAGTATACAAGCAAAGATGTAAAGTCAATAGACATGAGAGAATTGTCGTATGTAACAAATATAAAAGGATGCATCTCCCTTATATGTGAGAAGAGAAATAATCAAAGTATTGAAAGGTCACATGTAAGGTTATATTATGGAGATAAAGCTCCATGTATTATATGAAGAAATGGATCAAGAAAGGATATGATAAAATCAAATATTGTATACAATTTGAGCAATAACATTGTAAGTTTGTTTCTGCATACTATTATTATTTTAATGAATGTTATGTTCATTGATATTGGCTAGAATATTGAATACTCTAATATTAATTTTGATTAAGATCCTAGATATTGGAACCTATGAAATAATCTAGCTAAAAATCTAACAATGGTATTAGAGCTATAGTCTAGCCAAATTGTCATTTAACATTGTGAAGAAAAAGTGAGAAGAAAGGGTTGATTTCACCTTAAAGAAAATTTGATAAAAGATAAATTATTTTTAAAGAATATTGACAAGTTGACTACACCCATAAATTATTGGAAAGTATATGAGAAGGTGAATATTTACCACCTAAAATTACAAGTTGGAAGACAAAGTATATTTGGGTTGATTTCATCCTAAGTTTGCTAAAGTTTTCTTTATAGAATTTTTTGATAGAATGTATTAAAGCAGTACTCCAAAGATTGATTGTCTTAAAATTATTGAAGTTTCCACTCATTGCTATGCTAAGGAGGTAGAATATATAGAATTTTCCTTCTGTTGTGACTAAATAATTCAAAGCCACTCATTGCTATGTTAAGGAGGTATAATATATAGAAGTTTCCTACTATTGTGACTAAATAATTCAAAATTATAAAGTCCTATTGCTACTACTATGATAGACTAGAAGTTCTAGCTTGAAATACCAGCATAGAATATGAAGGTGAAGTGCCTAAGTGAGGTAAAGTTGAAAGTCGAGAAGCTATATTGATAGTCACCTAAAGAGCATTGGTGGAAGCCACCAGGGAAAGCAATAAACTATACTGATTGCCAAGTCCATAAGTCTGTGATTAGCCTATGAGGCAAGTTGGTATTAGAGATGTGACGTTACTAGAGTTGTATTCCATAATAGTGAAGAAGCTTGAGCATAATAGTTTGAGCCAAGAGCAGAGAAAATCCAAATCGCCATAGTCATTGAAGGAATATGAAATGCAAATTGAGAATAACTTGAGAATATGTCTAAGAAAAATTAGAGTCAGAAGCACACAGACCAAGAAAGACATTAAAAACACTTGACAAAGAATATTAATATCCTAACGTAAATCTATGAACCTGCTTGACACACCTGACAAAGTTTGACAAGAGTGCAACAAAATATAAGGTAAGGTTATTATTTGGGAACCTAAGTCAAATTAAAGTTATAGGGCCTATTGCAATTTTATTTTTGAAAAAGTAGATTCATAAGGTTTAAAACACTTATTGCAATTTGATTAATTGGAAAATAAATCAATAAGTGGATTTATAAGGAAACAAGTCATTTAAAAATTTTATTGACACTAGATTCAATTGAAGAAGTGAGTTAATAATTGAATTGTGAATTAATTTGGAGAGATAATGATTGGGTAAATTGATTGATAGATTGAAATTACTTGATTGAAGAAAAAATAAAATTTGAAGATCTGAAGATTAATGAAATTTGATTGATTTTGTAAAATTAAAAAATTATTTAATAAACTTTGAAGAAATAAGAATTTCTACTTCAAAGGAATTAGAATTTGAATGATTGAATAAATTTATATCATGGATAGAAGACAGAAAAATGAATTCCCCACAAAGATCATATAAATTCAAAGGTCAAAATAATATGAAGGGAAATTTTGATAATTAGAGATTTTATCAAAGATATAAAATAAGATCACTTGAATCTCATCAAAACATAATAAAAGAAAAAGAAACATAGTATATAGATTTAGGTGCTAGTTATCACAAGACTGGAAATTTAGATTGGGTTGATTCATTAGAAGTTAGACCAAAAATTCCATTGAAAATAGCAGATGATAAGATTTATTATGTGCAAGGATTTGGAAAAGTTATACCTAGCATGTCATTTTCAGATTTTATGCTAGATGATGTATTGTATGTTCTAGGATTATCAAATAATCTTATCTCAATAGCCCAATTGGTTGAAAGAGGTAGGACAATGGAATTCAAATATATAAATGGAAACAAAAAAGGTGTTATCAATAATCAAAATAAAACTAAAGCTATAGGTTCCATCAAGGATGAAATATTTGCTCTAAATACAATGGTCTTTTCTCAAGAAGTTTTAGATCATACTTTACCTCAAGAAAATGTTAATGATGAATTGTTTGATTCCTCCAAAATATAGGAAACAAGACGATGGATTAGGCATTGTACAAGATTGGCAAGCAAGGTCAACATGAAGAATTCATGGTTGGACTCAAGGTGAAAGATGATGAAGATTAAAAATTAAAGTCTTTAATATAGGGCATGTTGGAGAATATTACATTATTTGGTATATGTTAAAGTATCCCCATGGTAGTCTCGATAGGGACACCATAATGATAAAAGATATTGGGCTCTTCTAATTGAGACCCAAGTTCAATTTGAGGGGAGGTTGGACCCCGATGTGCCCCCAACTTTTCAACCTTTAAAAAAAAGTACCCCCATTGTACAATTGTATATTTGTAAATATTATATTAGTATGTGAATTATTATATTAGGGGATGTGATTTATATTTCCCCTAAAGTATGTGTCAATGTGTGAGAAGAGTCCAAGTGTCATGTAATAAAATGTGCAAGTGTGTAGAGTGTAATAGTGTGCAAAGTGTCAAGTAATAAAGTGTGCAAGTGTATAATATGTGAGAGTGTGTCATGTAAGTATTTCAAGAGTCATATGTGCAGGTGTCAAGTATACAAGTGAAGATGTAAAGTCAAGAGACATGAGAGGTTTGTCATATGTGAGGAATAGAAAAGGATGCATCTCTTAAAATATGTGAGGAGAGAAATAGTCAAAGTATTGAAAGGTCACTTGTAAGGTTATATTATGGAGACAAATCTCCATGTATTGTATCAAGAAATGATCTAAGAAAATCAAAGCTTGTATACAGTTTGAGCAATAACATTGTAAGTATGCTTTTGCATATTATTGTTATTTTTAAGAATGTTATGTTCATTGATACTGGCCAAAATATTTAATACTCTAATATCAACTTTGATTAGATATTGGGACCTGTTAAATAATATGGCTAAAAATCCAACACCACTAAGAACTTTGAAAGGCTCCTGACCTATATAAATGCATTTAGAGGCATGTAACATTTGGAGGTGCATCACTTTGGTAAAGATACCCCCAAATTTTTACTTTTACTAGAAGTAGAAAATTCTCACCCACGTAACTTAGGGGTGGATTCCTTCTAAACATAGGATCCATGGATTTCATTGCAAACATATTTTGACCTTGAGTGAATCAAAGCTATCTTTTGGACTCATGTTTTTAAATTTTATTCAACTTTTTTTTTGTTTTATTAATATGTTATTTATGTTGTCAAAGTTATCTACAATTTGCTACCCTTTTTGTAGCATGATGACAAACGACTTGGGAACTATCATCTTATATCCATGTATGTATTTTGGTTTTGGTAACTAGATCTATGACATGCTATATTTATTACTATTGAATATGAATGAGAGATATATGATTAATGATAATAAATATAGCAATCTTGTGAAAAATAAAAAACGCTAACCTTGTGATGTTAAAAACTCCTTTCAATCATATATTATTATCAAAAATCTAACTAATTTTATGGTTTCGTTAAAAACTAATTTAGCTCATAACTGAATCGGTAGAGCTAGGGCAATTTGTTTTTAAAATAACTCATCTTTCAAGAGTCATATCTTTGCATAGAGTTGTTCAATATAGATGATTCTTATGTCATTTTGTGCAAAATTGGAAGAGCTTTGAAATGAGTGGTCATGAAAAAAAATCCAATAATGGGGATATGACCATGCAAAGACAATATTCTATAACAAGGGCAATGTTAGAGAATTTTTTTTCTAAAAAAAACTCATGTTTTAGGAGCTATATCTTTGCAAAAGGTTGTTCAAATTAGATGATTCTTGGACCAAATTGTGAATGATTTGAGAATATTAAAAATGAATTGTCATATGTAGAACTCTAAGCAGTATTAAGGGAGATACAACCCTATCAAAGCCATTTGGAACAAGAGTAGTGATGAATTTTTAGGTCATGGGAAATGAAATTATAGATATATGTCAGTTTGGGTTCAGATGATGGGAGGAGTAATGGTGGGGTAGGGCATCAATGAGGTAGGACATTATATTTAGGC
Source organism: Wollemia nobilis (assembly GCA_028583015.1). Lineage (NCBI taxonomy): Eukaryota > Viridiplantae > Streptophyta > Pinopsida > Araucariales > Araucariaceae > Wollemia > Wollemia nobilis. Next base: position 17,674,942 of record JAQPPZ010015100.1, read on the forward strand.
ATAGAATTTTTTAATTAATTTTAATTAATCCCTTCATTATCTTAGAATTTCTACATGTAGATTATTGTAGGTTTATTTTCAAATAATATAATCACTATAGGATATATTGGTAAATTTCAGTAGATATCGAGTTATAGTTTCCTTCCCATGGATAAATTTATAACTAAATATTTAGAATCACCCATAGTAGTAGAGGTTAGGGAGGACCTTATAGAACAATGATGCTATGGATTTTGAAGGAGCAATAGGAAGAATTCTAATATGTTGGAATCCTATTAGAACATCCTATGTAACCATTCATAAAGCTAGGCATTGGATTGCCTCTTTAGTCACTTGTTACTTTACAAATAATTATTTCATCCTTATCAATATATATGGACCTACAACTCAATCAGGCAGATTAAAATTATGGAGTGGAATTGAAGACTTTATGAGAGTTAAAGACCAAGAAACCCAATTCATGATCATAGGATATTTTAATGTTGTTACCAAGCTAGATGAAAATTTTGGGGGAATTAGGAAATTAAAACAAAGTATGAGCGATTTCTTAGTTTTTATTCAAAATAATAATCTATGGGAGATTGATTTTCAAGGAGATAACTATACATGGACCAAAAACAAGAGATGCCATAACCTAATAGAAAAAAAATTAGACAAATGCATACTCGCACATCATTGGCTAGATGAAGGGACTTGTGCTAAAATTAAGACCTTGACAATGTTTGGTTTAGATCATTGGCCAATAAGAGTTAAAATGGTGGTAAGTAAAATAAAAATATATATTTTAAATATGAGCAAATGTGGGAAGATCATCCTCAATTTGTTGATATGATAGCACAAATGTGGAATTATTTAGGAAATAATGGGTTGTATACACTTCCTAAACAAATTAAATCAATGACATCTAGATTAAAAGAATGTGTAGACACCTAAAACACATCATGTTGAGGAGGCTACCTATATGGACCCCTTTTAGGCAATATGACCTGCCTTGGGCAACCCTAGGGCTCAACAATAGTTTTTACCACTCAGACAAGGAGGAATTTCCCTTTGCATCTAGGACCATCCCACCAAAGGACGACCTCTATAGATCGTCTTACCATGATATGGCCTCCAGTCAAGGTCGTATCACCTCGAGACGGTCGTGCCAATAGAAAAATCAAGAAAACGAGACCCACAATCTTGCACCACAGTTAAAGCAGTTACATGAGCTAGCTAAGCATAACGACATAAACAGTTAGTTGTAGGGAAGTTTCAAGAATGGACAATTACCTTTCTTGGATCTAACTACATCAGCCACAAGAGAATAAATCATAGGTTAGAAGTCATCTCTATCAAAGACGACCCACAAGTATGATTGTCTCTCTTAGAAATGATTCATAGGTATGATCATCCTGTACAGAGATGATCTCCTAGGTAAAGATTTATTTATTATTTTCCTTCTTTTATTAAGCTTTAGCAATATTTCTAGTTACTATTTAGCATAGATAGATCTTATTTTGACACATGCATTAATCTTATTTTAGTTTCTTTATCGTTTTTCTTGCTATTAATATAGGCCTAATCTCGAAAGGCTTTACATATACTTTTAATGTTCTTTAACCTTCTTTTGTGCAGATCATACGTATCTACAAGGAAGCAATAACATAAAGATTCATATATCATCATCATCCATTGCGATAGTCCCAAAAACCTATTCCAAATCAATTTGTGGATGCAAAAAGATCTTGTGTAGTACATTCAAATTATTTCATTTGTAATCCATTATATCAAGATTGGTAGCAATCCCTCAAAGGGGATATTATTTGTAACATTCTTGAAAAAGAATAAGACATTATTAATAGAAATGGCACCATCCATAATTTTCTTTTATTTCACTCTTTATCTTTATGGTTGCATCTTGATTTGCTACATTTTGATCTTGTATTTCATTTCATGGATGTATGATATTTTTTAGTACTTTTAGTGGCAATCACGGTTGGACCTAGTCCACATCTTGCATTAACATTACTAATTATTATTTATTTATTATTTTTGTGAGTTGCATGTATGACCACCCTTTATCAAGATGGCCAAAAAGTGCAATCGTCTCTAATAGAGATAACCTCGGATCAAAAAGCAGAAACACCAAAAAACAAGATCTACATCAAATGTAGGCTATCATAGTAAGCCATTCTATCCTTATTTTTATATTATTAGTAAAGAAAAATTTTCATGTTTAAGTGAAGAAATTTTAGAAGATTGAGTTTTTTTAAAAACTCTCTATTTGTGACCGTCCCTAGGTTAGACAACCTCTATTTGTAGCCATTTCTATCCCAAATGGACTCTATTCTTGGCCATTTCTATTTCATATGGCCTTTGCTTGTAGTTGTCCTTGTGCAAGATGACCTCTATTAACTACTATTGTTATTTTCTTGTTGTTACCTATTAAAAGGTTGCTCTCATTGTAGGGTTCTACATTTTAGAAGTTTTTATTATTTTTAGGATTTTTGAAAATCAAATGTTAATTTCTGCATTAGTCAAAATCATTGTGTGCTTTGCGATTTATTTACTTTTGCATAATAAAAATAACCCCACACACCATGATTCATTTAAACATCAACAAGTTGGATTTCATCACTAATCATTGATTGAGACCAGATATGGTGGGCTTCATCTCCATCTATTGGCTCGCACCATAGCAATCCTAGTGGTCAAAATGAGTAGTTTTCTGGATTTCATCACTAGAAAGCCACGTAATCTTGGGTAAGAGTGGAAAGGTTAGTAATGCCATTTTACCATGAGGCTTAATAATAAGTGGAACGCAACTACCAATTTTATCCAATCTCTCCTGAGAGTGAAGCGAAAGCCTATGGGGCCTTACCTCAGGTAATAGGCAAGTAGTAGAACTAAGACAGGGCAACCTCCTTCAGGGGGTAATTTTGATTCCTTAGGTTTTACCTTGATCCAATATCCAATAGGAAGCCACTTTTGTCGTTTAAATTACACTCCTCAATAGGGGATGTGTTCAAACTGCCTTTAGTAGTTTTCTATTTTTCATTCCTGATATTCACAAGGAATAAAGTATACATAAAAATACACTCAAAAAGTTATAAGAATTCACAATCAAAACTTAAACGACATTCTTTTTTTAGAATAAAAAACATGTAGAGAAATCGAATGCACAGGTTATGAACAACACAATTAGGTATTCAAAAATAATTAGCCATAAAAACCATGCACCTATATCTACCTCTAAAGTGATGGTACACGATTCAAAATTAGGCAAGCCAATGATAAAGCAACAATACAGTACTTGATCAATTAATACCTTTGAGGATAGTAAGGTGGCACATGTAGGGTGGTGAAAGAGTAAAGCAGTGGTTGGGTATCATAAAATTTGAGCCATGTGAATAAACCCATCAACTTGTTATAAGTAAATGTTCTGAAGATTAGAAAGATTTCAATGTAGCTTATCACTTTACAAAAGGACAACTAGAGATGAAGAGCATCAAAATCAAAGTGGGAAGAAGGGTCCTATAACCAAAAGAACATAGCTTTCTCCAATGCTTATGTAGTGGTCCCTAAAGACATGGTCACCCACATTAGAAGACTCACCAATGATAATCTATACAAGTCGTTCCCAGGGAAGGCCAACATAAAATGGATGCTCAAGCACATACAGGAATCTAGACCTAATAGTCGCATCACTTCAACTCAACAATAGGAAGTGAATAACACTGCCATGGACTCTTATGAGTTGGTCAAAAATAATGAGCAAAAACACCCTACTCTTCTCATGGGTCTATTCAAACAAGATCAAAAATACCAAAATAGCTAGAAGTTGTACAAAAATCGATGGGCCAAAAACTTGGCCAGATTGACTTACCCTAAATTCTATTTCTCGATAGACCTCATGTCTTGGTTAGTTGTAGCCTATGACCCCAACAAGATGTAGTTCATAAAACATGATGGAAGACCTTCTATCAAAATTACACCTGACATATTTCGAAGGATCTTCAACTTAGACAAGGCTTTCTTGGCATTGAATAGAACAATGTTGAAGACTTAAGCCAACCAGGTTTTGTTCACAGAATCCTACCCTAACCTTTTCATGTATGATGTAGAAGTATATTATGAAATACCTCTTAAAAATAATGTTTTGCAACCATGGGCTATGGATTATGTTGACATGATCAACATAGCATTAGCCTCATAGGATTTATCCAAAATATCTAAAGTAGTCTATTTAATAATTCAATGTAATAGAAAATATCAAACACCCATCTACCTTTGGGAGGATGTTATCAGTGAAAGAATACATAAAAACTAATACCACTATAAAAAGAAATCAAAGAGGAAAATGAGGTAATGCCCTAATTCAAACATTACTCCATCCTAATTTATAGAAAGGAGCAAAATTAAGGATCGAGGAGTACCAGAAGCACTTGATGTGCAAGAGAGATTACCATGGATTCATGAGGAAGGGTCTATTCATGCCCATTTATTATGGAGATTATTACCCCTAGTCCATGAGTACCTTTGTGGTTTTTCTCCTAGTAGAATGGGTAAAAGGGTTGTAAATTTTTTGCATGAAAACAAAGTAGGGGATTCCTTCATTACTAAGAATTTCACTTATATCAGACTATATGGAGCCAATATCCCTCCCAAAATGCTCCCCTCATATTGACCTATCTCTATAGTTGCCATGTAAATTGCTGAATAAATTGTAAAAGAGGCCAAAATGAGGATTGGAAAGAAGGTGAGAAAATTTCCTTGGTTTAATATCCCCTAGAAGATGGACACATATATTTTCAAAGGGTACCCTAGCTTGTTAAAGGTAATATGGAGAATGGATGAGTACCCTTTCATAGGACTCAGTTGGAGATCGTATGACCCCCATGGCTATTATCGTGAGACTACATATGGCATGAAATATGTTTGGGTTACTCGTAGGCCTGACACATTTGAAGATCTCCTAAAGACAACTATTAGAGAAAATAAATCCTTAAAATATTCTTGGAAGATATTTTGGATTGAGGAAATGTCTCATACTCAAATTGAATTCCCTGGAGATTATCTTGTCGACCTAATATCACTGAGTAGAAATTTGGTTCAGGGTTATGCACCCATAATTCCAGCCATGCACCTAGAAAAATTTCAAGATCCAGTGTTGGAGGCTATCAATACTGATGCTCAACAAGTAGAGATCCTCTTGGATAGAATGAATTTAGTTGAGATAATAACTGGGGTGGTCCAACAAACTTTTACTAGTTCAAAGGATATTTTAGGTCCTCCTGACGTAATATCTCCTAAGCCAACATTTATTGAAGTTAGATCTCTTTAAGAAATACCAACAAACAAAGGTAAAGAAGTTGCCTCTACTTCCCTTCACCAAGAACAAACCATTGTACAAATATCCACTGAAATCCAAATGTCTCAAGAAGATAAACTTAGAATGGTAATAAAAAGGCCACAATTTGTGCCTAAGGGCCAAGGCCTTGATCTAGACAGTAAAGAGAGAAAAATATCCTCTTCTATGCAAAAGAAGATTGAGAAATCTAGAGGATTGACCACCCTCAGAGAACATCAGATAAACATACCCAATCCTTCTAAATATCTAGAACATAAGAAGGCAAGAATTGAAGTTGGCCTTGCTACAAGAAGTATAAAGAGCATCATTCCGGTTAGGACAGAAGAAGTAATCTCCATAGATGATTTTGATGAATAACAGTTGTAGGCTATGGATGAAGGAAAATATCCTAGGAGTATCCAACATACAGATAAAGAGCAAATAGCTCAAACATAAGTAGCAGATATTACCATCCCAACATCTCAATTACACGAAATTCAAATTAACCCAAAAACAAGGAAAATATATGATATACGAGACATAGAATCCATATTGAGACTAGAAGAACAACTAAATGCTCCAACATCAAGATTTTTTCTTAAATAAAATAAAGAGCTTCAAGTTGAATTGCAAAAACTCAAATTCCAAACATCAGTCCCTCAAGTGGCCACTCAACAAGTAGAACCCTAAATCATCATCAAGAGCATTGATTGTTCATATTATATCACCAATTATAAGAGAGAAATGTTGAATAAAATACAAGACAAGATAGAAATTCTAAAGGAGATATTTCATAATATTAATATAATCAAAGGCTCTATAAAAATCATGAAGCACCTTTTGGTATAGATAGAAATCAAGGTGAGCATAATATATCCCATATTCCAATAATTTAAAAAATATTATGAAGAAATGAATGAAGAAAAAGTGATTTTGGGAGATGGCACAACCATGAAGTGCACTGAAGAATTCATAAAAGTATCAATGTTTGTAAGGGATAGAGTCGGGTGGCACAACTGGATCAAAGAAGCAACAACATGGGAGAATGATTTCAATGATGAGTTGGATGAAGTGGGATTCTCCCTTGAATAATGTTTATAGGTGGATGATGTTGAAGATCTCATCATAAACAGAATTCAATATTTTAATTGTGACCCAGATGATGATTTAGAATGAGCCAGACTAACTATTTTTCTAACAAAAAAAGTTTAACCACCTATGCAATGTTTATCAAGAGATTAAAGAGTGGTCAAAGATCCAAAAAGTTAAAATATTACAAGATTTAAATATGTTAAAGTTTACTAGAACTTTTTGTGATGAGGCATGGGAGCTCATCGACATAATAATAAAGGACATTAAGATAGAGGAGAAAAAAAAGAAATGTGTCAAGATAGAAAATATCAAAATGTCTACCGAAGTGCTTAAAGTTTCTAAGACAAAGACTATGGAAGAAGGGTAGAGTTTCAGAAAAGACAAAATAAAGGAATTCAACCAAGATACTTAAAGGCCCACCATGGAAGAAGACAAAGGGGTAGAAGAAAAAGATAAAGACCTAGAGGCATGTCAATCATAGAGCATAAACACCATACAATTGTACTCCATTTTGAGGATCTAAGATCCTAGATTATATGAGTATCTATTTTGAAATAAACAACTCAAGATAGTTGTAATTGTGTTGTAGCACACCCAGCCAATCAATGACAAAGCATGATGACAAATGGAGGGCTCATATGAGGGTAGCTATAATAGAAATAGGACACCTTGAGGCTATTATATGGGCAGCTACAACCAAGAGGAGGATCAAGTTTTGCATAGCCATTTTTTTCTAGAGGTATAATAAGAGTGCCCTTGTCTTGTTAGTAGTATTTTTCTTTTGTATCTTGTCTTCCATTCCTCATTTTTCCCCTTTATTGTGCAGGTTTTGTTTAGGATACCTAGGTAGTTGAGATCATTTCCAACAATTGGATTAAAAGCTTGGAGATTCATTAGCACTATTATTAGGATGAAGAATGAATTTCCTTTGTTACATCATTTGAATAGATAGAATCCTTTGTATTTGTTCAATGAGATCTATAATTGTGTTGTAGCACACTTAGCCAATCAAGGATAGAGAAGGGTGATAAATGGAGGACTCGGATGAGGGCAATTATAATAGAAACATGGCACCTTAAGGCCATAATATGGGTAGCTACAACCAAGATGAGGATCAAGTTTTGCATAGCCAGTTTTTGCTAGAGGTATACTAAGAGTGCCCTTGCCTTGTTCGTTGCATTTCTCTTTTGTGTCTTACCTTCCATTCCTCATTATTCCTCTTGATTGTGCAAGTTTTGTCTAGGATACCTAGTTAGCTGAGATCATTTTCAACAATTAGATAGACAGCTTGGGGATTCATTATCACTATTATTAGGATGAAGAATGGATTTCCTCTATTACATTAGTTGAATAGAGTGAACCCTTTGTATTTGTTCAATGAGATTTGAGCATTCTGCTAGAATCTGAATTGTAATACTTTTTCAAGAAATTAATACAAATCCAGCTTCCTCTTAGATATTTTTGTGGCTCAATTATGTATTTGTAATCACATTTGTATGCTACATCACTTGAATGGATGAATATCGCTTTATATCACTATGTGCTTTAACTACATCTGTTACATATTTTGAATATATTTAATTAACCTAGTTATTATTTTCTTCTTCTTCCTTTCTCATTAACGTTATAGAACTTTGCTATAATTAATAATGGATAAGGCATCGATCTATTGATAGAAGCATAATCATAGGGTTTCTTTTGTAAATTTTGTTCAAGGAACGTCTACTTTTTTATCTGGAATGAGCATAGACATATAAAGAAATATTGTAAGCTCACCTTAAGGCTATCCTTACCTTAGTCCGTATAGAGTCATTTTTGATAATCTTTTCCTGAGTTAAAGTGACAAATCCACCAGAGTCTGTAATCCTGCTTGTGACTAAGAAAATATTTTAACATATCAAGGGACACAATAATTTTCCACAACAAGGACATTTGGCTAGTTAGTAGGAAGCAACATTGGTGTCATTGTTAAGCTTATTGATTAATGATTCCATTGGCAAGCGTACACTTCAGAATGTCATGAAAGAAAACAAGAAAGTGATCATAGTTTGAAAGAAGCATGATTCAAATCCAATAAGCTTAATTACGTAGACTGGAAAGAGGTTATGGACCTATAAAGCTATGCTCACATAGTTGTAGGTACAAAATAATGAATTCTATACCATGTACATGGAATTCCATATGCATCCCAAAACTCGCATCATATAATTATGTCCTCTTCTTGGTATTTTACACTTAATGAGTGTTTTGTTCAACATCAATGCTTCTATGTGTCATTATCTACCCTCCTACTTAGTACATACACTAGCAAATGCAATTTTATCTTGAGTAGCAAATGATGCAAGCAATGTTATCTTAGATTGTTAGTGCGTCCTGTAGAGTGTCATGTTCAACATCAGTGCTTCTATTGTCATTATCTACCCTCCTATACAAGAAGTGTTGGTAGAAAAGTAAGTGTAGAAGAAAAATGAATAAATAACTGAGAACAAAACTAATGTATGCACTAAAGAGAAATTAACAAAACAAAACAGAGATCATGAACATGCATGAACAAAGGAATTAATGCTAAGATTGCAGGCCTCAAAGAAAAATTGTATCATTCCTCAATACAATTATTACATGCATAAAACCCCTATCTTGCATGCCCTGCTTTGCACGAATTACAGTCATAGCAAAGTTGGTTCTATTGGTTGCTCCATCTATTGCAGTCCGGATCATCACTCATCCCCTGTGCAGGCCCATTCCAATACGTTGGACCCATGTACATGTAACCGCACCACGATGGGGGTTTGCAACAACTTGACTAAATAGGAGAAAGCTTTCGTTGATTGAAGTTTGCTTCCCTCTCTTCTTATTTATAAGCATGAGAATGATGGTTGAACTATTACTCTCTAACTATGCATGACAATTTGAACTACTAGTTCACATTAGTTATTCTCATGCAATATTTCGCATGGAAATTTCCAACTAGCATCACTTATCCTAAATACAACTGATTAACTTGCAGTGTCGTAGTAGTTGCCAATCTCAACAATCTCCCACTTGGCGACTACTGTGACCAAGTGCTTATCCCATTTTGGTCTCGGCACCAATTGAATTTTTGAGTACTCACTGCCTTTGTCAAGGCATCAACTATATTCTCATCGATCTTCACCTTCTTCAATCATTTCTTTGATGAAGTGAAACCTTACCCTGATGTGCTTGGTCCTGCTGTGGAATTTTAGATTGATAGCAAGGTCTATAGCACTCTTGTTGTCACACCATAATGGAATTGGGTCCTGCTGCACACCAACATCTACACATAGCAATTTTAGCCATACCACTTCCTTGCAAGACTCTATTGTTGTAATATATTCAGCCTCTGTTGTTGACTATGCAACAACCTCCTACTTCTTGCTTCTCCAGCTAATGGCTCCCCCAGATAATTCAAATACATATGCACTTGTGGATTTTCCTCCATCCACATCACCTACAAAATCAACATCTACATATGCCTTCAATTGGCTATCTCTCATAGCCTAATAACAAATCACATCTTTTGTATGTTGTAGATACCAAAATATCCTCTTCATCACTATCCAATGTTGCCTGCTTGGATTTGACATAAATCTGCTCACAACTCCCACTACATGAGCCAAGTCAGATCTTGTACACACCATTGCATACATCAACTTTCCAACTGCACTTGCATATGGCACCTTTGCCATTTCATTATTTTTTGCTTTAATCTTTGGGCTCTGCTCATTGGACAATGTAGCACCCATCGAGAATGGAGTGCTTACTGGTTTGCATACCTCCATCCCAAACTATTTCAAGATATCAACCACATACTTCCTTTGGCTGATCCACAACTTCTTCATTGAGCAGTTCCTCCTGACCTTGATTCCCAGAAAGTAATGAAGGGCTCCCAAATCCTTCATGTCGAATGTCTTTGACAACTTTACCTTTACTTTTTGAACTGCATGTTGTGAACTACTTAGCAGCAATATGTCATCAACATACAATGCAAGTATAACAAACCTACTTGAATCCTTCAAGTAGTAAATGCAGTGATCTGCATTACTCCTTACAAATCCATGTTCAATCACATAATGGTCAAATCATTTATACCATTCTCTCGGTGATTGCTTTAGGCCATACAATGATTTCTTCAATCTACAAACTAGATTGCTCCCACTAGTTTCAAACCCCTTAGGCTATTGCATGTAGATTTCCTCCTTTAATTCTCCATGAAGAAATGTTGTCTTCACATCCATCTACTCAATCTCCCAATCATTTGTTGCTGCCATTACCAACAACAATCAAATTGAAGCTATCTTGGCTACCGGTGAGAATGTCTCAGTGTAATCAATGCCTTCAACCTGAGTATAACCCTTCGCAACCAGCCTTACCTTATACCGCTCCACTAAGCCATCTGGGTTATATTTCTTCTTGAAGATCCATTTGCAACCAACCAATTATCTCCCTTTTGGCATTGGCTGCAAATCCCAAGTTTGATTATCACTAAGAGACTTCATCTCTTCCTCCATCACCATTCTCCACTACCTAGCTTCAATGCAATTCAGAGCCTCCTTCACATTCTTGGGCTCTTCACAAAGTGCAGTTAGTGCAGAATAACTAAAATCACTAGGATCATAACCATACATTTCCAGTGCTCTCTTTTGGCGTTGACTCCTTCAAAGTGATTGGCTGCACTCCTCAACCTCTACAACATTTCTGGTCTGCACTTCATTTTTTGGTTGGGTCTCCTCTCCAATTTCATCATTAGCAGATGTCTCACCATTATTGTTGCCAATTTGACTATCGATAACTTGTTGTTGATCACTAGGGCCTACTATGGTAGGCTGATTTTGGTTGTTGCTACCACCTACGAAAGGTTGCTGACCAACTACGGAATATTGCTATGAATTAGAAGGCTCTTGTTGACTTACTATGACTAGCTATGAAAGGTTGATGATGATCTACGGGAGGTTGTTGATCATCCTTTTTCACCTGAACTTCATTTTCTTGACCTTCCTTCCACCAACCACATTTTCCTTAAATATCATGTCACAACTCATAGTATGATGCCTCTCCGATGGTATCCATAATCTGTAGCCTTTCACACCATTAGGATAACCCATAAAAATGCATTTTATAGACTTATTGTCCAACTTGCTCCTTTTCTCCTTTGAAACATGCATGTAAGCTTTGCATCCAAACACCCTCAGATGCTCTACAATGGGTTTCTTTCCACTCCACTTCTCCTGTGGAGTAATTCCTCCCAAGATTGAACTCGAGGACAAATTGTTAACATGATTGGCAGTGTGAACTACCTCAACCCAAAACCTCTTGTCTAGACCTACATCTTCTCTCATGCTCTGTGCCTTCTCCATGAGAGTCCTATTCATCGTCTCTGCCACATCATTCTGCTGTGGAGTGTAAGGTGTGGATTTTTGCCTTGCAATCCTATGAAACTTGTAGAAGGCATCAAACTCTCTAGAGAAATACTCACCTCCATTATCTATCCTCAACACTTTGACCTTCTTGTCGGTCTGCCTCTCTACTTTGACAACAAAGTTTTTGAATTTCTCTAGTGCTTCACTCTTTTGCTTCATGAAGAACACCCAAGATTTCCTAGAGAAATCATCAATGAAGGTGATAAAATATTTGGACCCTATCATGGACTACTCCTCCATGGATCCATAGATGTCTGAGTGCACTAACTCCAAAACATCATCACTCCTATACTCACTAGAATAGAAGGAAATTCTCTTCTACTTCCCCATGACACAAGCTTCACAAAAATCAAAGGAATCAAACTTCTTACCTTCCAAGCCTCGTACCAGTTGTTTGCTACACATCTCTCATAGACTCTTTTCATCGATGTGTGACATCCGCTTGTGCCACAACATAATTTCTGATGGACTATTGCTTGCTACACTTAGGTATGAACCGGTAATACTGATAGGTTCTGCATCCAACTTGTACAAAGATCCCTACCTTACTCCTCTTATCATTACCATGGCTCCCTTTACCAATTTGCAGCCATTTCTATCAAAGACAGTCTCCAAACCAACATAAAAAAATTGGCTCACTAAGAGCAAATTTCTTGTCAGTCCAAGAACATGACTCACATTATTGATGTACTTCTCCCTTCCATCTCTAAGATTTACTCTCACTCTACCTTTTCCTATCACGTCATAGTGATAGCTATCCCCAAGAAATACTCTCCCATAGTGACCCTCATGGTACTCCTCAAACCACTCTCTATGGGGTGTCATATGAAATGATGCATCGAAATCAATCAACCATGATTCCTCCTAGGCATTAATCGCCAAGCATATGGCAAGACCTATGACCCCTTCTATGGAAAATGTTGTTGTAGATTCTACCTTCTCTTCCTAAGAATCAACCTTGCACTCACTTTTGATGTGCCCTTTCTTATTGCACTTCCAACACACCAAATCTTGCTTCCTACCTTTGCTTGGAAATCGCTTTCTCGATTTTGATCTATGCCCTTTTCCTCCTGCCTTCTCATTATTTTTTCTTTCTCTATTCCTACCTCTCATAGTCAAGGCCTCAACACTCTTTGTGGGTTCTACGGTCTTTCTCCTCATCTCCTCTTGTAGGAGTTGTCCCACAATGACATCCATATTTAGATCAGTCACCTTTGTGCTCCCACTGATCACAATGATCAGATTATCCTAGGAATCTGGGAGACTGCACAACAAGTAGATACACTACTCTTCATATTTGACTTGATCCTTGACTAACCTCAACTGATTGATCAGGGTATTGAAGGTGTTTAGGTGCTCTACCATGCTTTCACCATCCACCATCCATAGCCCATACAACTTCTTCCTCAACAGGATCAAGTTCATCATAGATTTGGACTCATACAACTATCCCAACTTGTCCCACATCTCCTTGGCTTTCGTGGCTTCGATGACATTTGAGAGAACTGAATCAGCCAGATTCAGCCCTATCAATGCAATGGCTTTTCCATTTTTCTTGTCCCAATCCTCCTGGGACAATGCACCCAACTTTGTATCATGCATGATTGCTTCCTTCAAGTCTCTCTCCACCAGAAGATACTCCATCTTCCATTTCCACATATTGAAGTTCTTCCCATTGAACTTCTCAATGGTTGACTTCTCCATTTCATCTTCTATGGTACTCCTATGATTGTTGTAGCTGCTTCCAATTTTTCCCTAGACTCCATAGGCCAGAACTACGCCTAAGTTTCCTCATCAAAGAACAACCCCTATCCTTCACACTCTGATACCACTTGTTGGCAAAAAAGTAAGTGTAGAAGAAAAATGAATAAATAACTGAGAACATAACTAATGTATGCACTGAAGAGAAATTAACAAAATAGAACAAAGATCATGAACATGCATGAACAAAGGAATTAACGCTAAGATTGCAAGCCTCAAAGAAAAATTGTATCATTCCTCAATACAATAATTACATGCATAAAACCCTTGTCTTGCATGCCTTGCTTTGCATGAATTACAGTCATAGCAAAGTTGGTTCTGTTGGTTGCTCCATCTACTGTAGTCTGGATCATCACTCATCCCCTATGCAGGCCCATTCCAATACGTTGGACCCACGTACATGTAACCACACCATGATGGGGGTTTGCAACAACTTGATTGAATAGGAGAAAGCTTTCGTTGATTGAAGTCTGCTTCCCTCTCTTCTTATTTATAAGCATGAGAATGACGGTTGAACTATTACTCTCTAACTACGCATGACAATTTGAACTGCCAGTTCGCATTAGTTATTCTCATGCAATCTTCCGCATGGAAATTTCCAGCTGGCATCACTTATCCTAAATACAACTGATTAACTTGCAGTGCCATAGTAGTTACCAATCTCAACAATTGTGGGTTATAGGCCCACCACGTCCTGTAGAGTGTCATGTTCAACATCGGTGCTTCTATGCTCATTCTCTACCCTCCTATACAGGAAGGGCAGATACAATTTTCTCCATAGAGTAACAGATGATGCAAGCAATGTTCTCTCAAATATTTTCAAAGCTTATAAGAATGATCTTGGGTATTCTATAGAAGTATTGCAAGAGTCTACTGTGAGTTGTATTGAAATTCCTCAAAGGTATAACAGTCATTTGTGTAAGTTCTCTTAAATATATCTGAAACTTACAGAAGTAGTCTAGTGTAGATTCTCTGGAAGGCTATACCATCCAATTTCAAAATTTGAGTTAAACATTCAGAGGTGGACAAGAGCAAAGATGCAGATAGGATACTTCTTGGATAGCTTATCTAGTATATCCCAATGCATCCAAATACATGCTTTAATATGGTCAGCAGGTAATACATCCGGATGTGGCTTGGGTATGTCTAGAGTCTGTATCCATGGCATGAGACTAGATGAAGAACATACAGTTTTAAAATTAAAAAGATAAATAAAAACAATGAAAATCCTTCTCTCTTAGTTTAATGAAAATAGCATCATAACCACATAGTGGTATTACAATAACTTGGCAATTATGCATGTATCTTGGTAAGATTCCAACCATAGTCTCCTTAAAAGACGAGGAATTAACCGTTCGAACTAAATACCATTTTAATAAAATATATATATTTTTTATAAATAAGTATTCAACCACATTTATATTAAGGGTCTTGCAAATTTGTCATTTCCAATACCATATCCTTTTCCATGAAACCTAGCAAATGAAGGATCTCAAATTTTTCAAATATGAGACCTGCTTTCAAAGTCAAATATGAGACATGCTTAAAAATTTGCAGCTGGTAGCATGATTTGGTGTTTGAGAATAATAGCACCTTTTGGAAGTGGTGCCAATTGCCCAAAATTCTCAGTCAGTTAACAAGTGTGAGTTCTCTCAAAGATTGCCTAAAGGTCAATTGTGGAAGTTAAGAAAAATACGTCTGCCAACTGTGTAATATGAGAAATACTTGAGAGATTTTGCATATTGTAGCAGCATGTAACTTCGAGATTAGTAAGACCTCTGGGAAAGATGGAAATTCCGCAAGAGGGTTTCCGTAGTGCAATGTGAGACCTCTTAATGGATTACATGTGGTACAACTATAGCAATTGACTTACAGAAAGACAATTCAATAGTCTCCAAATTTCTCATATGAGACACTGAATTTTTTTTTAAGCTTTTAGCAGGCACCTAACTTTGAGATAAGTGAAACCTTTTGGATAACTAGGCAATTCCTCAAGCTTGTTAGAGAAGTCTGATGTGAACACTCTGAAGAGACTGCAAGATTTTCAATTGTCAGGATGGATCAAGTGTTTCAACCATTCTCATATCAATCATAATGGAGATCTTATATAGATTGTAGTAGCCTCTAGCATTTAAGAGCAGGTAAACCCTCAACTTTGCACAGTAAAGGTAAGGATTGCATTAAGTCCAACTGTGGGGGTTATGACCTCTGCATGAATACACATAACGGGTCTTTAAATTTCTCATTTGAGACATACTTGAAACTTCTTGCAGTTTGTTGCAGCTTCAACCATTGAGATTAATTAGACATGCTGGAAGAGCAGGCAATGCCTCAAGCTTCTCACAGTAGTCCAGTGCAATGTTTCTGACATACCATATCACCTCCACTTGTGGAGGTGGTAATAAAGACTTCTGCAACAGGACATACCATATCACCTCCACTTGTGGAGGTGGTAATAAAGACTTCTGCAACAGGACAAAAAGAGTCTCCAAATTTTTCATATCATACATTGTGGAGATTTTTCCCAATTTGTGGCAGCCTTTAATAAGAACTTCTGGGAGAAGGCACTTCCTCGAGTTCTACATTATTTTGAACTTCTAAATATATTATTAAAATGGATTGAAATTCATTAGCTCAACCGGTTAGATTCTTTAACATTTTAAGGAGACCCAGGTTTGAATCTTGCTAAACAATATATAAATAATATCTTTGTTGTAATACAGCTATGTGGTGATGATGTAATACAAGTGGGGTCCGTTTAAATCCCATATAACCCATTAAAAAAAATTGAAATTCTGTCATAGATATTAGTTGACTGAATTTTGTTGAAAAACTCAAAAAATTTGATATTGACAAGATTTGCAAACTTTGAAGAAGCCTGTTTAAATAGCAGTATTTAAATATGGCTGTTCCAGATTAAAAAGTTCTCTATTTTCATTGAAAGGTTAATTAGCTAAGTGCCACTCATATGGAGGCAGTGCAAACATTTGGGTTGGCTTGTTGATTTAGGAGCTAGAGGAAACTTCAAAATTGAATTTGCAAGAGGATTCACCATTTCTCTGTTTAGGACATCTGGAACGACAAACATAGCTTTAAAAGTTTGACTGAGTACATTACTGATTATACATTCTTTTATGTTAATTTTCCTTTCAATCTGATTAAATACAAACTTAACAGACTATGAGAGAGGCGAATAGACTGCCTCTGCCCAAGCCTTTACACCAACTATATCACCTTCACACCACAATTTAACATGCTTATCTAGGTTCTGTTAGAATTCAAAGCTTTTTCAGGATTCCTATTCAACAGTTTATCTTCAAACTCCCCTGAATGAACATGTATCCAAAAACACTGACCAGTTTTGTCATCTAGATCCATCTCTCTAAATCTTCATTCTTACTATGTAATCTACACATCCATATTTTATCCTCTCTATTAGACATATAAGTAGGTAACTCCACACCTTCATTTTGATCAAATCCTTTCATATGAGAGGTCATATCAGTTTGTCTACACTCCACTCTGTATATGGTATGCTGTATTAATCTCTCTGTGAGCCTCTTCATACCTATCACCATCTACAGCTTCCAGCTGTCTTTCTCATCAATATTATAGGCTAAAATGAACAACGCTCTTATACAAACGTCAAATGGTTTTTAATGTTTAAACATTATGTATGCCAAAACCCTGCCAATCTGTTTGGTAAATGTTTTAAACAGTGTTGAAGCGGTCTTACCAACATCCCATAGCCCAAATGCTAACAATCAGTCAGCTGTCATTAATCTTCAGAAACTTGATGTCGTCCTCAATCCACATGTCAAGAGTGAGTTGATAATTATGATCTCATTTTATTTATTTATGATATCTTTGCTCTTGATAATTTTCATAACATTGGTACTCTCTAGAATCTACCAACTTAAAAAAAGCAAGTAATAAGCAAGGTGATGTCGTTTTCATCACCACTCAAAAGATTAAGTCTACAGAGAACAGTCCATGGAGGGGAGGTAACACTCCAATTTTGAAGCCTCAAATCCAAGAATATAAAATAGGCAATCTCACAAAATGATATGGGATGGTTGGTTTAAGGTATAGAGATGTTTAAAAGTTTTTGATACAGAAATTTGATTCCTATTTCAGAAGAAATTAATGAATAGACCAAAGTTTAGATAATGATCCTAAAAGCAATTCCGATGAGTAATGCTTTAGGCCTGAAGACAGTAAAAGTTATCAACATGTATAATTTTTTTTTGTTTTTATTGAATAACATCAAATATAATTTATCTAAAAAAACTTTTCACTTCAGCTATTTAGCCTCGCCTGCTCTGCCTCATCAGTTAAACCAACATGTAAGTAAAACAGAAAATCTAAGAGCAAGTCCCAGACCACTTTAGCAGATCAATTAGAATTCCAGCATAAAGCAATATGCAAAACAAGCATTTTAAGAAGCTATGAAATGAAAAAATATTATGCAAATCCCTCAGATGGACATAAAGGAAAATAAGAGAACAACAGCATTTACTCAGGAGACATTTCTGCAACAGATCAGCCACAGAAAGAAGAAACTTGAAAGAAGTGTTCTTCTAGGCAGCAATGCAGAGTCTTTAATGCGTAGGCCCTTTTAATAATGTGTCATGAGCCCACATAAGAATTCCTGAGACACCATGCTGAAACGACATAATCAATACAAAATGAGCTTTTTGAGCTATCATGTGAAACTGACATAATCACTAGAAAATAATGGGTATGTAGACTGCAGAAGTTTTGAATGGCTTCTTCCAGTTGAAGAAGAGATAAAAACATGCTGTTGAGAGGGATTCATTGCCGCGATCACAGATTTTTCTTACGTGGAGAACTTTGATAAAATAAAAAACTGATGGGCGAAGACGAGCTACAGAAACAACGTTCTCACCCCTCTATGTCAGGATAGCTGTTTCAAAGCAGTGTCTAACTAATTCCAGAGTTTGATACAATTTTGCCATGCCCACGCTTTGGATTTTTATTAGGCCATCTTTCAAAACTGATACCATTTTTTATAATATAGACTTCTGGTTACAATTTCCACATCGTTTCATTTTACCAATTTGCCCAGAGTATATTAGCCTTGTAATACCGTTTCTGCTAACTTCCATACTCCAATCATAAACAAAAACATGTAGTCATAGGATTTCTACATAATTTGCATACAATATGTATTTTGCGAAACAATTTGAGAGTTATCCGTTTTACGAATTTTACTCCATACCCACAATGCCAGGAGATACCCATCATTGTTTCAAACCACTGCATCACCATCAAAATCTATTTGACAACCTGATCTTCCACAAATTTTGATAATGTTCCTACTCTACCGGATATACTGAATTAAAAAACCCCAAAACAAATATTAAAAAAGTAGTTGTGTTGGTACATACAAGGGTAATAGGAGGATTGAAAAGGAAAAAGAAACATGCTACAGAATATAAAAACTCCTAAAAGGATTTGGGAATAGGTATCGTAGGAGAAAATTTTCTAGCGGACTGCTCGAGGAGCTGTTGTCAGGTATGCAGAAGTAGCTTAAGAGATTTTATCGCAGAAATTTGATTGTTGTTGTGGAAAATCATAACTTTTTATCAGAAATTTGATTATTGTTGTGGAAAATCATAACTTTTTATCAGAAATTTGATTATTGTTGTGGAAAATCATAACTTTAGCTACTTCTTTTAAAAACAATTTGAACATGAGGCATGCTTTAGGTCTTAAAAAAATTAAAAACTATCGTCAAGATATATAATTTATGAAAGACAGAATGACGGTTAGGATCAAGGCAAGTCACTGACTTTTTTGTTTTTTTTAAGATTGTTGACCACATACTCCAACAACCATATTTGCCAACAAGTACCACATGATAAAGCTGAGGTAAAGGAGAAAAGAAAACAAGAGATAGATTCTAACCTTGAGGCCATTTCAACCAGAGGGACAAAGTGACCTATCATGTACCTTCTTTGGCATGTGCTGTTATCTGGGCTGGGGAAAAACATAGCATACATTGGAAGTATATCTTAGTTCTTCGGTCATATAGGTTACAGTTGCACATTAATTAACATCAATAAACTTTGTCTATTAACAGAGTTCATTCCAACATCAACATATCAGCATCATAAGCATAACTTTGGTCAAGATCTGATCAGATCTATTGATAAGTTCATTCAAACACCAAAAGCTCAGCAAAGAGACCACCAGAGCTCGCTCAAGCACTGATACAACTTGGGTAAACTCTGATACAGCTCGTCCAAACACCCATACAGCTCGGCCCAACACTAACAGATTACCTTGGCATAGCTTATCCAAACACCGATGCAGCTCGGCCAAGCACCAATAGAGCTCGTTCAAGCACCGTTGACCAAGCACAGATACAAATCCTCTAAACACCGATACGACTCATCTAAATAAGGGTACAGCTGTTTCAAAGACCATTACAGTTTGGCCCACAATCACGAAAACTAAGCTTTAACTCTTCATTGAAGAAATTAACTTAAATATACTTACATTTGTTCAATCTCTTTGTGTGTACATCTTAAATTCAGCCCCAAAGAGATTGATAACCATAGTCTTCCACATTCATTCGGCCTTGTATGTTAGGAGAGCAATTTGACAACTCTTTGTAATCTGTTCCTCCATTGTTTGCAGTCATCGGTGTTGTTTTTCACTGCTATTTCTCTTGGTTGATTTGTTTCACACTCTCCCCTTTGACAACCTTGACAAGAAATAGAAAACAATACAACACGAAAAAATATTAATAATAAATAAAAGCATACAATAGGAAAATATCTGTATTCTTGTCCAGCTCCAACTGTTAAAAATTAAAGGATGTTACCGATCTATTGGACCAGCATTTCAATTCACAACGCTAAATTGAGCACCGTCTCCCTTTACTTTATCTAACTTCCTCGTTTTACTCTACGTAAAGATTCTTAAGATAGATAGATATAGGATATTTAGCTTTTGCTGACAATTTGACAATTACAGTGTTCTTATTTTGTTAAATATTTAATAATGCATCCTTATTACGCCCGATAGGGGTCCTACAATGGCAGCCAAGAAGGCAAGTCAAGCCATAAACAATATTAATATTTTATTAAAAAAGTCGACATCCGCCGACATTAAAAGTTAGGTGGATGCTACTAGCTTAGATATATAAAATATATATATATATATATATATATATATATAAGTCCAGTCTGGAGGCGTATAACTCATTTCTGGGAGGTGTGATAGATAGACACCTCAAGATTGATAACTCTCATTTATTTATTTATTTATTTATTTATTTATTTATATATATATATATATATATATATAAAAGCTAGTTTAGTAGGATAAGGATAGTTTCGTGGTTAACAGTTTGGGTTTTTTTTTTTTTTTTGAAAAGATTTAATGAGATGGATGGTAGTGGCGAGTCTTTGACTTTTAGCTGCATCAGTGATAGTGGACTAGGGTTTATATTGGAAGCACAGAGTCTCCTATGTATTAAAAATAAGTTGAATCCATGGCATATACAAATAGTGATAGTGGACTAGGGTTTATAGTGATAGTGGGCTAGGGTTTATAGTGGAAGTACAGATTCTCCTATGTATTAAAAATAAGTTGGATCCATGGCGTATACACATAGGGATATGTATACAGGGATAGGCTGGATGGGATAGGTTGGATGGGAGTGGTCGAGTCTTTGAATTTTAGCTACACCAGTGATAGTGGGCTAGGGTTTATAGTGGCATCACAAAATCTCTTATGTATTAAAAATAAGTTGGATGGTAGTGGCCGAGTCTTAGCTGCCTCAGTGGTAGCTAAGGTTTATAGTGGCAGCATGGATTCCTCTATGTATTAAAAATAGGCTGGATGGTAGTGGCCTAGTCTTTGATTATTGGCTTGCCCCAATGATAGCAGGTTAAGGTTTATAATGATAAAATTGATTTTTTTATGTATTAAAAATAAATAAATAATATATTTTTATTTATATATTCATGAATAAAAAGATAATATAAAAGAAAAAAAAAAATATAAAGAGAAAGTATTAAAATAAAACAAAATCCTAACATAAAAATATGCTAAATTCCAACCTATGAATATGTTGTTCGAAGTAAACAACTTAAGTGAAAAAATGCATTTGATCTCTTAGTAAATGATTTGCATTATATTTAGTATTTATTAAATTTGGTTTAGTCACCGTTGGTAGAACTTAAGTTTGAAGTACAAAACTTAAGTGAAAAAATGCATTTGATCTCTTAGAACTTATGCTTAAATGATTTGCATTATATTTATATACAAGTATTTATTAAATTTGGTTTAGCCAACCATTGGTAGAACTTAAGTTTTCAATGATTTGCATTATATTTATATAGAAGTATTTATTAAATTTGATTTAGCCATCGTTTATGTGAGGATGGAGGCTATTGGATGTAAGGTTCATGTGAGTGATAGTTTATAATTATTTTTATTTTTATTTTTTTGGTGAGTGAAAATTTATAACTATTTTTGTTAATAGTTTTCTTGAAAGAGATAGTTTTGTTGATGTTGTTCCCATTACAAGTTGTTTATTTCTTATGGTATATTTTTATGTTGGAATTTTGTTCCACTTTAATACCTTTTTTTTTTCTATTTTATCACTTAGTAAGAGGTAGTACCCTAAACATAACATTAGAATATTTCTTAACATAATCAAGTAGACAAAAGGATGTATGTTTTCACAAACAAATAGGTGGTATTAAATAATATTAAAAATATATATTATTAATAATCAATTTATAAAACAAAGAATATTAGGTGGAAAACATATTTTTAAATAAGTGGATCAAATTTATATGTACTCTAAAATAAAATAAATAATGATACGAAGGAGCGATGGCAAGCGAACTATTATATGGTGCCTTAGAAGCAGAAAAAAAGCAGACCAATCCTATCGAATGGTCGGGAGGTTGCACGCAATCGTGTGGCGCACCCAACCCTCACGCAGAGGCAAATGATGAAGAGGATAATCTGCTTATCGAGAAAGGATGTATCCAAAGTGGAATCGCCAAGGGAAAAGACCCCCCTGACAAACCAAGCGATAATAAGAAAAAATATGGCCAAACCTCCTAGGTAGAGCTCCTTCAGAGCAATCCCAGACAAAATTTAGTCGTTTCGAGTAACTTCGCAACCCAGGGATATGATGTTTTGTGACCTAAACAACTCATGGATGAGTATGCCACCCAAGATTCCTTTTCCCTAGTTGGGAAATTCGTAGGGGGATGCCCGGACATGGACTCAATCTGCGTTGGGCGGCAGTCAAGTGGAAAACTCTAAGAAGTCTAGAAATTTTTGCAATGTCTAGGGGGTTTTTTATGATCCAACTCAACACACAGGAAGATGCAGAACGTATTTTGTTGGGAGGTCCTTGGTTTTTCGAAAGGCGAAGCCTGTTCCTTAGAAAATGGGAACCAGAGTTCAAACCAGAGACCTAGAGCATTAACTATGCTCCCATCTGGGTCCAACTCCCAAATTTCCTTGTCCACTTCTTCTACGTGGACGCTCTTCGAGGATTAGCCCGTGATTTCGGGGAACTAGTCACCATAGACCCAGCTACCCGCGTCAGGACCTGCCTCACCCAAGCGCATGTTTGTGTCAATGTGAATTTGGAATCTCAGCTTCCAGATCATCTCAACCTAATCTATGGAGCTTTCAAACAAAGACAGTCATTGGTGTTCAAAAAGTCCCAGATTGATATAAGAGGTGATAGAAATAAAGGTAGGCCTTTTGACACAGAATGAAGAAGCCATGACACCACCAAGGACATAGCCAATGGAACATAGAAAACCTTGTTCCAAGAAATTGGAAACATCACTAAGGAAGAAAGCAAAAAACCAAAACCTCCCATGCAGCAAGGCAAAGGGGGAAAAAACCTCCAAAAGTGCCAAATGAAATTCCTCTCCTGGAATGCGAGAGGACTGAATGGGGCAGCCAAATAAAGGTTGGTTGTTGTCATGAGGAAATACCATAACCCCATAATCTTTCTCATATAAGATACCAATTATATGATCAGTGGTCACCTAGGGTTACCAAGATCATCTGGAAAAATTGTGACTTCATCTATTCTCTGACTTTCGGCTCCTTTGGAGGCCTTCTTTGCCTATGGAACCCAACCAAATTCGAAGGTAGATTCATCTTAGGACAAGACAAGTTTTCCAACGTCCTATTTCATGAACACAGTTCCCAGCTCTCCTGGGTTATGACCAATGTTTACACTATTAACACTCCGCAAAGGAGATTGGTGTTATGGAATACCATCACCTAGATGAGGCAAGCGTTTGACAACATCCCGTGGGTTTTAGAAGGGGATTTCAACTATCCCTTGTACCTTTTAGAAAAGAGAGGAGGAAACACAATAACCCATAGAACAACCAATGATTTGGGACAATTCATAGATTTCAATGCTCTGATGGACATCCAGCTATGAGGATCCCAATTCACATGGAGTAACAGAAGGAAGGGATCTAACCTCATCCAAGAGTGCCTTGACCGATTTTTGTTATCTCAAGAGGCTCTTCCCCTCTTTGGAGACGCCAGCCTCCAGGCTCTCCCGAAGATAGGGTCAGACCACAGTCCGCTCATTTTTGAAACTGCCAGCAGGTCCCAGTTCAAGACACCTTTCCATTTTGAGTCAATGTGGACTCAACACCTTGACCTCAAAAACCAGATTACTAAGTGGTGGAATAAAAAATTCCCTAGGACTGTCACCAATTAGGTAATGCAAAAACTCTGGCTAGTCAAGGAAAATCTGAAAGTGCGAAACAAGGAGACTTTTGGGAATATCTTTGAAAACAAACATAACATTAATACCAGGCTTGAATAGATCAAGGATATATTTCAGAAAGGGCAAGGGGATGATAGTCTCAAGGATGAGGAACGAAGGTTGCTTTTCGACTATCATAACACCCTTCGTAAAGAAGAAATGTTTTGGTGCCAAAAGTCAAGGCAGTTGTGGCTCAAGGAATGTGATTTTAATTCCAAGTTCTTTTATATCTCTACTCTCAAACACATGGTAGCTAATAGGATTAAAGGCCTCACTAGGCAATACGAGTCTTTCACCTCCGACATCCACCAGATTCAGGAATAAGTTGTCTGCCACTTTGAGAATCTCCTTTCCCCCTCATTACCAATCAAGCCATGGATTCCCTCCTGAAGAAAATTCTCAGCTCCATCTCCGAGGCTATGAAAAATCTGCTCCTTAGCCCCCTTTCCCTTAATAAAATCCATCAGGCCCTATTTTCCATGTAGACCGACAAAGCCCCAGGCCCCGATGGTTTTTCCCCTAGGTTATTCCAAACCTATTGCGACATCGTTGGCCATGACCTATGCCATGCCATTGTTGAAATGCAGCGCACCAGAATCATTCCCAAAGATTTTAATTCTACTTTCTTGACCTTGATTACCAAAGGGTCAAATCCCCAGTCCCTTTATGATTACCGCCCTATCAACCTATGTAATTTTATCTACAAAATTTTATCCAAATCCCTTGCCAGCTGACTCATTGAGATATTTCCATCCATTATCGACCCCTACTAGGGTAGCATGGTCAAAGGGTAAAATATTCTTGATGGTGTAATCACGGTTCATGAGCTTATCCATTCAACCCACAACTCTAACTCCTTGGCCTTCTTCCTCAAGCTTGATATGAACAAAGCCTTTGAAATAGTTAACCGAGAGTTCCTGACTAAAATCCTCCTCAAGTATGGCTTCCACAAAAACTGGATCAACCTGATTTCAAAATGCATCTCCTCCTCTTGGTTCTCCATCCTCATCAATGGGTCAGCAGTCGGGTATTTTCCCAGCTCTAGAGGCCTAAGATAGGGGGATCCCCTCTCTCCCATTCTCTTTATCATCCTGATTGAGAGATAGGGAAGATCCATCAAAGATGCCTACTCCAAAAATCTGATCTCCGACATCAAAGTGGCCACTAGCCTTGTCCTTCCACCCATAAACAGTTTGTGGATGATGCCCTACTGGCCACTACTACCTCGATTTTTGAGGCCAAAGTCATCAAGTCCATCCTCAATCTCTACGAGGAAGTTGTTGGGTAGAAGATCAACTTCACAAAGAGTAAACTTTACTTCATCAACACCCCCATCAAGTGACAGGGCAAAATCGTAGGTGTTTTGGGATGTTCCTTTGCTAATCTCCTGAACACCTACCTAGGTCTCCCAATGTTCAGAGGAATACCCATCAAGGCTATGTGGAACAGTTTCATAGAAAAAATCCACAAGAAATTGGTAGGCTTTAAAGGTGCTCTCCTTTCCCAAGCAAGCAAAGCAACCTTGGTTAAGATGGTTCTCTAAAGCATCCCAATGTACTTCCTCTCCATATTCAAAAACCCATTTGCTATGGGAGAAGCCATAGAAAAAGTACAAAAGCAATTCCTATGGGTAGAGAACGATTACCAAAATAAGTTCCACCTGGTGGCATGGGACAAGGTCTGTACGACAAAAAATAGAGGTGGGTTGGGACTGCACCGAATTAGCCTCATGAACTAGACCCTCCTGGCCAAATAGACATGGAAGGTTGCCACCAATGCCAACCTGGAATGGGTGTCTATTTTCAAAATAAAGTACTTGCAACATCATTCTTTCATGGGCGAAGGAATTCCCTTTCATGGATCCCACTTTTGGAAATCCATAATCCAAACCAAGCATCTTCTTCGATGCAGCTCAAGATGGCTTATGGGTGATGGTTTTGACATAGACTTCTGGAATGATGCTTGGGAAAAAAATAAGCCCCTCATTAAAGATCTTAAAACTACTGTCATAAAACATCTCACAGATAATAATTTTGGTCCTAGAGTAGCTGATTTCGTCACCACAGACCAGGGGAGCTGACATTGGAAACAGATCCAGTTCAGATTGAAAAATGCAGTCATTGACAGAGCCTTGGCGACTCTTCAGGTTGTCTTCGAGGTAAACTTCGTTCCACAATCTCAAAAGAAATATGAATTGTGCTAGAAAGGATCTAGCGATGGGTTGTTCACTGTTAAATCCATAGAACAGATGATGGACTGCTCCTCCAAGAATCCCAAGATCATTGACAGCCAAACCGTGGCCAGGATTATCTGGCTCAAACATCTGATTCTGAAAGTGGCTCAAATCTGCTAGCTTGCAGTCCATAACAAAAATTTTACCATAGAAAATTTTATCCAAAGAGGCATCATAGGTCCCAACAGCTGCTACTTATGCACCCAGGCCTAGGAATCCACCCAACACATCCTCCTGGAGTGCCCTTTTGCTTGGGATGTTTTCTCATTCTTGATCAACAGATTTCAGGTCAATTGGGTTTGGTCCAAGGATGTTATGAATATATTCATCCAATGGCCAAGGGTCTTTAGAAACCCATGTCTCAGCTTTCTATGGAATAATTTGCTTCACCATGCGGTGTGGCAGATATGGTTGGAGCGCAACAATTGCATTTTCATTGAAAGCCCAAGAAATTCGGATGTTGTTGCCACCAAAGCTCTATATTTTGCCATTAAAAACTATAGCCTTGTCCCCTACACTAACATCCCAACCTCTAGGATTGAATCTTTGTTTTTTTTCTCCCTTGGAATTCCCTCAGAATGTACCAAAGCTCAGAATCCCCCCAGATCCAAGGCCAAATCCAATTGGACTCCTCCCCCTTGGGTTGGCTCAAAGTCAACTTTGATGGAGCGTCTAAAGGCAACCTAAGGAATGTAGGGGTTGGAGGTGTAATCAGAGACCACTCTAGCAGCATCATCCTATCCTTTACCAAAAATTTGGGATCCCAAAAAAATAACTACACAGAAGCTCGTGCATTGTGGTGATGCATTGAGGCAAGAAAAATCTTGTCCAAACCAATCATATTCAAATGAGATTCAACTGTCGTAGTTGGCCATATCACAAACAACAAAAAAGCATGATGGAACATCCATATTATCATTTAGGATTGTCAATCATCCCTTAGTCACCACCCCCATAACATGATCAACCATGTGTTTCAGGAAGCGAGTAAGGTAGTCGACCTCCTGGACAACAGAGCAATCAACCAAACCTCCCTAACCATTTGGGAAGGAGACTTCCCTCAGGATGTCATCACCAAAGCCAGTCAAGATGTTAAACGTAGCTGTAATACGCAACGTTGGCTACCTTTAAGGTATTTTGTTAATACAAACAATGTTTATTTTTAACGCCAATACTCTTTGGAAAAAAAACATTAAATGTGGATCTAGCCACCATAAGGGTGTTTCGTCAACACCATTGGTGTTTTCTCTCAACACTACAGATCTTTGGAATTACATCACTTCCATCATTCTTTGGATCGATGTCAGTACGGGTTTTAGTGCAAGGCGCTTGGCTCGTGTCATATCCCCTAGCCATCCCTATGGGCTTCCTTCTCTACCAACCACTAGTTCGTGTTGCCTCATTTTCACTACCCAAGCGATGCCCATTTGCCTCACTCCCTCCATTTTCCCTCTGTCTGCCCCTTACGCCATCTTTTTCATCATCTCCCCCACTCTCATTCACTTTGGCTCGTTTTTCACGAACCATACCAAAGAAAATACCACCGCTCCCCATTGTCAGTCAGTGACCCCCATGACCTTCGGTTGGCACTCGCTTCACCTCACCAAGCCTTTTTATCCCCACTTTGTGGTTTTGGAGATCATTCGTCAGAAGCAAACCAAAGTTGACAACAAAATTTGGCTCCCTAGCTCTCTTTACTATGGTCTAAGCAACACCATGGCTTACATTGAGCCAGCTAACTTACAGATCAAACCAGGGACTGTGGCCCTATTAGACGCTAAAAATTTTATCAACTTCTTAAAATTGTTCTCTAGAATAGACGATGAAGTCACCAGGGACTTCGTTGAATCGTGGGACAAGAGTAAGTTTAGGTATGAGGTCTACAATTTGAGGTAAGTGTTCACTCCATCACTCAGGTCTTTGGTATCTCTCTTGTTGGTAGGGTAGTTTGCAGGGATAAACACAACTTTAAGGAAGAAACACACCAATTCCCCGACAAGGAAAATGATCTGGTTTGGGAAAACAAAGGTGTTCTACGCTCATCCTTACCTCAGCCTTGTGACACTGCCATTATCGCTATCATTCAATATGTCTTTGTCGACAACCCTAGTAGCCCCCTCCATGCCTACAGTCTTGTCTTCTTTAATCACCTCTACAATGTTAGACCCATTAATGTCCTAGATTTTCTCCTTCGATCCATCACCATTTCCATAAAAAATTTTAGGGAGCATAATTCCTCGAATCTCCCTCATCACCAGGGTCTCTTCTTGATGCTTTACAGATATGCTTTTGCTCACCATGTCAAGAAGGGAATTATTTCCCATTCCCCTAGTCCTGAGCGCTCATCTAAGTCCACCCGCAATGTTGCTCCCAACCCTCCCCTGTATTCCAACCCTGTCGATCCCCCTTCTACCTCCAAGCCCACTGCTGCCCACCCTCACCCCCTCCTTTCCAAGATCGTGGTAAGGATGAAGTGCTTCCTGGATCCACTTCCAAGGTCGAAGCTCCCACTAGTAAGTGTCAGAAATTCAAGTAGAAATTGATTAAGCCCTCCTAGAAAAGAAGAAAATCCAAAAGACCAAAGCCTCAGAATTTGAGCGATCAGCGTCCATATCTTGAGATTATCAACGATGAATATGAAGATCAGACCACCAAAGCTGAAGATAAGCTTCACTCAGTGGCCCTCAACCAAGTCAACAAAGTGGTAGACCACCTGCAGTCGACCGCCAAAATCTATCAGGAAGGTAGTACGCTCCTTGCTAATGCAATTAATGAACTGAAGGATCTCCCTTCCCTGCTCAATGTCCTCCTGTCTCACGATCAGAATGACAAGACTCACCAGGAAGATAACAAATATTCCCAGTAGTCCTAGGAAGGCAGCAGTTGGAGTCCCTGTGTTTGTAGGGATTTTTGTCCTAGTTATGTTTTTGTTGGCCCGAGACTTGGATGGGCCAGATAGAAGGGGGATATGTCCCAGTTTGTTTTTTTATGATTGTATCAAATATGCACTTGTTGGCTCTAAGCATGCTTACTGTAATAGGGACGGGTCCCTTCAACCCGATTAGTAAATAATTTTTTTTTTTTACCTACAAAAAAAAAATTATATGCACTCAAATAAGTTGTAGCAAAAGGATTAAATATTTAAAATTAAGAAAATGTGATAATGAAGCAAATAGAAGTTACCTTAAAAATTTTTAGTTGTATAAATATAAAAAATATAAAATTAACTAATATAGAATTTGGATAAGTAAATCAAGTTGACTATGTGGTATAGCTATTATAAGGGAGGTTTAGTTTGAATTCTTAGAAGATCTATAATATAAAATTTATTTGTAAATTGAGTCTGAGTGGTTGAGATAGTTGATGTTCAAGTCTTGACATATATAGAGACCTAATGCTTGTAAATGATGGAAGCTTAACTCCCATTAAGTTGTTTTAATTTTATTATAAACTAATGTTCATGGCAACCCATTAAAAGATGAAATAAAAAATATGCCTAGGAACCAATTAATCTTTGAGTAGAATATTGTACCAAAACTATCATCTAATAAAAAGCATTTTAATCCTAAATTAGTTAACATGTAAATCATATAATTGAAATTATTTTTGGAGCTTATATAGCAGAATCGGTAACTTCTTGTTATTATATCTAACTTATTTCATGTTTAATTCTGATTGTTGCTATTATAAACCTCACCAACCTTGAATAAACACGATGACTAGTAGACATATGGGCATGAGGTGGACCATCATCCTCATAGATACTTGAACCCTAGTTGAATGTTGGCCCACACAAGCTACATCCAATCGATGATCCCCATTAGATTGCATGATTAAAACTTTATCAAAGAATGTATAGAAGTAATAATCAAGTTCCTATCTGAGAAGTAATATATGGAAAGGAAACTAATTTTGGAATAATTATTTAGTTTGCATGGTTCCTTTGAAATACTTATAACCAATTACAAAAGGTGTGAATATAACACAAAAATAAGAGAACCTAAAATCTAATAATATTGGACAAAATTATATGCACCATGAGATTTTTGCTTAAGAATAAAATATAAGGCTTTTAACATTGAGAGATCAAACAATTTATGTGATATGAAATATTTGTTACAGTTGAATTACATAAAGGTATAACTTCTATTGTGCTCATGATTTTGTTTAAATAATTGGAAGAAAAGAGATTGTGCCCCTTAATACTATAGATTTAGGCCAACTCCCTATTGTCCTTGCTAAATTAAATTTAATCTAAAGAATAGAATACAAATTCATAAAATTAAATGTGTGAAGGTTAGGGTGTCAAAGATTAAAACAACTTGTATGGAAGTAAAATCCAACTGTAATTGTAGCAAGGAGAGTGTGATTAATCAATACATGAGAAAATTGAAAAATAATGCATCCCATGCATATTAAATAGAAATAAAAAGGAATAACAAGAGGACTAAAGGACAATGCCATAACTATCATACATTCCATAATCCAAAAGAGCAGTGCCATAATTAGAAAACAAAAAATATTACACAATCTCTTATTATTTTTGCAATGAGCAATTACAATGTTGGAGTCAATGTAGCTTTGATTATTTCAAGGCCAATAGATGTTAAAAATGGAGCCCATGGATCCTATTTATAGAAGGAATCCTACCCCTAAGTTATCTTAGGTGAGAAATTCTTAATTCTACTAAACTTAATAATTTGGGGGCATTTTAGAAAAATGATGCACCTTCAAATGTTGCATGCCTCTAATTACACCATTGAATGGATTAGAAGCCTTCTAATGTGAGTTATGGTGTCACTACAAAACAAAAAAAATCAATTTCCAGAAGATCTACCTCGACATGCATACACAATTCTCTTGAATTTTCTATCAATGAGTGATTTGCTCCTATTTGATGAGCAATTATGTTCCTATCAAGACAAACACTCTTTTGGAGTGGATTGCATATTTAAACTTGACTTTACAAAATTGGCTTCCTAGAGCCTCGAATTGTTTGATTCTTCATTTTTGAAAATAGTTTGGATGTCAAGAATTTCAAGGTAGTAATCGGGTTACTACATTTTTAGCAACTTCATGGGACCTAAACTCAATTGGTGAGATAACCAAGCTCCTCCCTTGGGTAGGAAGTTTATAAAATTGGGACCACTCTAAAGCAAAATTACAAAATTATCAATGCTTCTTGTTCTCTTATGAAATTTTCTTTAACCAAATATACCATTCACTATCTTTGGGTAGTCCCAGGTCCATTAGGATCTCAATTTATCCTATAAGATCTTCATAGGGATTCTTTGGCATCCCATCCTATTTCTCTACAAGTTGTTTTTAGTCTACCCAATGGCTCCTTTAGGTTTTCCATTTGCTCAAGTAAAGTATCCTTTTCAACCTTAGCCTTCTCCTCCTTGAATAAGATTAAAAAAAGTCTTCATTGAGGAGTTTCTTTTGGATTAAGTAACCTATCATTCATTAACCCATACACTTTTACTATCATGTCTTGAATCAGGATTTTCAAGGTGTAAATTATGTCCTTGCATTTCTATAGTCTTCCTTTTGACATTGAAAATAACCTTCAACTACTTGACTAGCTCTTTTTGCTCCACCTTAGTTGTTGTGCCAATGTTGTTGTCATCATGGCCAAATGCTTTAATATCTCTTTATACTTCTCTTTTGAAAAAAATCATCCTCTATTTGTCAAATAATATTTCCAATCTAGTTGAGGCTAGCTTTAGCACTAGCCACAAATTCAAATACACTTTTTTGCACTTATCACCTCAACTTTAATATCATCCAATAGGAGCTTTATTTGTTCAACATCTAAGGTGTGCCCTTCATCTATTATCATTTATTTATTTAGATCTTTGTTTTCCTTTCAGAGTTAGATGATCTCTTAGTCCTTTTTCTATTTTACCACTTGCATAGATGACCTATAACTCAAGTTCTTTCCTTCCTTATTTTGCCTTGTAGCTCTTTGACATGTCTATGCAACTGGGCTTCTTCAATGATATATTTCCTAAGTGCTTACAATTCTTTCTAAATCCAAAATATTTATGACGTAAGTTAGGATGCTACATAGATGTTATATTATACCTTTTTCTTGTTTTCCTTATTATCCCTCACCAAATCCCTATACTACATAACCACCCTATGTGACATTTAATTGAATAGTTGAATCATCTAATAGGGGTCAATTCTTGTGAGATTCAATTTGGATATATTGGTAATGAAGTCATCCAAGCTTGTGGAGGACCTAGTTGGATTAACCCTTAGAGCCTTTACAATCAATATATTCATCCCACCTTTGACTATTTATAAATACAAGAGTACTTATGCCCTTATAGTATACTCTTTTAGCTAGGTGAACTCCTCTTTGACTCTTATTTCTTCATAAAGGGAGTCCAATTTATCTCTAGTGTTTGTGAGCTAAGGTGCATTAATAACTTGCCAAACATAAGACTAAATTGGTCCTACAATAACTTGCTACTCTTGGGTTGTGTGAATGGACTTATTCACAAAAGTTTGTGTTTGTGATGTAATCATCCCTATAGGAGGCCTTTGTGTTAAGAAACTTGGTGGAGGTGGTGGATGGGATGATACGATTGGAAAGACACATTGAGTGGAGATGAAAGTGAAAAATAAAGTGATCATTGATATTTTAGAAGATATTTATGTCAATGAAGTGGACAATGGTGACATTAGTGGGGATGAAGAATATGGACTCTCAGTGTAGGTGACCAATAGATAAGAGGTAGTGATTTTTATTATGGGTGATCGAAAGGAGATTATTTGTATGGTGAAAATACTAGAGATGTGAATATATATGGGAGACAACATACCTTTGAGAGCACCAATGGATGCATTAATAGAAGGGGAAGTGAGTGCAATAGAAGAAGTGCAAGGAATTGAATAAGCAAAGATACAAGAAGTAGGAGGAAAAGTAGAAGCAAGAAGAGAAGAGTGAGATAGAGATTCCTTATGAGGGAGAGCATAGGGTTTCGTAGTCATCACCTTTTTGATGGTCTTGTTTAGGTACTTCTTTGTCTTTGTGGTGTTGCTAGTGGCCTCTAAGATGGTCCTAGATTTTTTTTGCATGATTTGAGTTCTTCAACACTTATGCTAGTGACAATGGTGAATATGCCATTCATTATGATTTTATAACCAAAATAGGGGCTCAAGCTTCTTCTTGATGGATTTCCCTTTTTGTGAGTGCTATTTCACCATCTCTTGGATTTTTATCCACTATCATTTCTTTTTTCATGGTCATTCTTCTAATATTGACCCATGCAAGTCCCTCACCCATTTGTTTGTACATTCTCTAGTTGTCTCTTGTACTTTACTATTGATCATGGCTAGAGTGTATGGTGTGGTTGAAAATATAATCATTTTATTATGCCTTCAATCCTAAATAGTTGAAAACTATTCATAAAATGACCCATGTTGAACAAGAACTTGTAGGTACCCTATCTTATACATCATTATACACTAAGCAAGAATTGTTCTTTTCATATACCTATGCTTTTCTAGGGAACTTCTGGTTTAATGATTAATTGTGTGGTTTGGGTTGAATCCATTCTTGAGTTTAGCATTAGCATAGAATGTAAACCATTTTAAGGGGTATTTATGTCATTACTAAATATCATATTCATAATTATGTGGTTCTTCTAGCTTGGCTAGTGCAATCTCCTTGGATAGATTAGCCTTCTTGATTATATATCTTCATTCATACCCATAGAAGGTATGAAGACCTTGAGTCTCTAGTTGTATCCTAAAGTATCCCTTGGGATCATAAGACCAAAATTCCTTCAACTACTCTAGTCCCATGCTTCTTAAATTCTTATCAATTATGGTGTAGAATCCCTACACATTTAGAATGATAATCATGATTTATTTTTTGGATGCATAATAGATCGATTTATTCTAACCCTTGAAGTAATTTAGATCCATATATTCCAATTATTACACATAGTTGAGGTTCAACATTTCCAAAATAAATGTGAGCAACAAATGACATTGTGGAGAATCCAAAAAGTCAAATGAAGAATTTATGATTACTAAGGTATAAGTCATCATTTATTGTCTAGTCTAACTTGATTAATTTGTAAGCTTTACTTGATAATATTGGCATATTTTCTCTCATCCCCTTCTTGATAGGATGGTACACTGCATCATATAATTCATAGGAGGTATTCCCTTCTCTTATGCAAGGTATATCTATACATTCAATAGTGGAAAGGGGT
The DNA here is from genome assembly GCA_028583015.1 of Wollemia nobilis. Taxonomy (NCBI): domain Eukaryota; kingdom Viridiplantae; phylum Streptophyta; class Pinopsida; order Araucariales; family Araucariaceae; genus Wollemia; species Wollemia nobilis. The sequence continues at coordinate 17,709,836 of JAQPPZ010015100.1, forward strand.
TTTATTATTTAGGCATGTTTGATCCAATTACAACATGAGAAGCCAATGCTTCTATTGGCTTATGATGAGCTAGTTTAGATAAAAGGTATAGGTGAACCTATCTATTTTATTGAAGTTGCATAGTTGCTTGTTTAGTTAATATATTGTATAATTATCATTGTATATCATTTATGAAAGTTTTGTGTATATCTCCATTACATGTAATAGTGTCACATGCTCTTTGTATATAATATAATCCATCATATCCACCAAAATGTGACTATACTAGACAAACAACTCAGAGTAATCTTTGAATAGGCCTTACTTTAGAGGTAAATCGAAATCCAAAGTTTTTTTAGGTCCTTGATATGGAGCACTAGGAATTTCATCCAATAACTATAGTTAAATTTGTGGTAATAAGCCTTCACAACTTTGGATTATAGGTGACCCACATGGTAGGATTATCTTTAGCATTTAGAAATTTTCTTATCTCTTTCTACTTAATAAGAAAATAAATTCCTTTCTAGGAGAATGGTCTGACACTTTTCCCTCCTAGATATATCTTTTAGCACAAACATCAATAATATTTGGGAAATTCACACCTATGACACTAAGTTCATATTGATCCCTAATATCCATATCCATTGATACTCTAAAAGTAGGTACCTAACCCTAGTTTTAAAAGCATATGTCTCTTTCTTGAAATTTGCTAGGAAGTTTTCCTAGTAGTGCTCATTAAATATGTCCTTAGGTCTCTAAGGTGGCGGACGAACCTTCTTTTTTCTTGACTTTGTCCTTTAATGTACTTGCCTATGTAGTCCGTGTTTGAATTTATGCCATTTCTATTGGTGCACTAATAGGCATGGTAGCAATGATAACTAGAGGGGTGGAGGCACTTTCTATAATGGCACTAGTATCCATTTTGAAACTTGGATGCTTTTGGAAAAATTAAAAAAATTGCCAAGTAATGGGTCTAGGAGCAATTCCCTTGGACTTTAGGAATGAAGTGATCAAATATATGGAGTGAATCAATCAACACTAAATATAAGTTTTGCAAGTTAGTTCGGTGTGATTTTCTATTCTTGAAGTGATTCACTACTTTATGACTAAACATGTATAACTTCATTTGAATTTGAATAGTTTAGGATCTTTTGAATGATGTAATGTGGTTCACTTTAGCCAAGGAAAAAATAGAAAGACGTGGCTTGAGCATCAAGGGGCACCTCTAGAATATATTTGCAATATAGGGTAAGGGGGACAACTTCTCAAATGCCAACACCATTGTGGTTGGCTAGGGCATAAGACTTCAAAATTATGTAATGACCAACTATAATAGTGGTGGTTATGGCATCAATGGAAAATATAGATTATGCCATACAAATCATATCAAATTTAATCCTTTTGTATAGTCAACTATCATCCCTAGATATTTGTTGCTTTTAATGGGCAATCTACTTGGCTTTTTGGAATGATTTGCTCCTTCTTCCATGTCTTTTCTATCTTGAGGAGAAATTTAAAATTTTTTACCTTTTGGAGTGGTTTGCTACTCAAGTTAGAGCCTTTTGAATTAGATTTTTTTTTACAAAGAACCTTCAAAACAACGAGGAGAATATGATAGAAGAAACAAGATGTTTGAGCATCCTTTTCAAGGTTTTCACTCAAACTCAATTTTTTTCTTTTTTTTTCTTTTCTCTTTTTATGACATTTTTCTATTTTTTTGTATTTTTATATTGGAAAAGAAAGATAGACATAGGAACGAAAGTTTCAAAAAAATATAAAAAGTATTATGTATTTATTTATTATTTATTTTTCTTTTTAGACTCTTTAGATGGGTCTTAAGTGTTGCTCATTGATTTAAATTGGAAGCAAACTTCCATTAAGCATTACAATTTTGTATGCAATTGAAGCCATAATTTATAGGATTTGGTATGGCCCACTCTATAGTGATTCAAAATTCCCATGACCATATTATTGGTGTTTAGCAATGCTAGAACTACTTATTGAAGTAGGACAAGGGATTGGTAAATTGACCGATTTATCATAAGAAGCTGGTTAGCTATAGGTATCATTTGTTCCAAAATTACTTGTTTAGCTTGATATTGCTAATTATATTTCTTATATTTGGCACATCTAATACCTACAACACATTCAATAGGGTTATGCCCAACACTATAGGCAAGAGAATAAAATGTATTCACTTTTGAATTCATGTTGACTATATTTTTTTGTGCTTGATTGTCTAGTTGACCAACATTTTTCCTAGGGACTGGATCCTTTATGAGGCACAAGGTTCTCCTTTGCTACCAATTTTTCTATTACCATATACTATATAATTAAAACCCACATTGTCTTTTCTCCATATTGGTATTATTCGCCATCGTCTTACATATATCCATCATCTCCATAATTTGATCTTCAAGCATATTATCTTTGTATTAAGTTTGGGATAGAGTTGGGTTGTTACTATTTTATGTTGGATCTTGTAAAATAGGTGATTATAAATAGAAATAAATATGAGTGTTTTTCCTTAGGAGGGTCACCACATACAAGGAGTTGATCTATGGGTATATGGTTATATTAGAAGACATTTGGGTATTAGGAATTGACATGATCATAGATGTAGATCTTGGGATTTGTGGGACTTAAGCTATGTGGGTAGTCTAGTCCATAACTGAGATAAGTGTTAACTTTACAACTTGAGTGGGTCTAATAATAAGACTTTAAATTTTTGAATAGGAGGTTCAAAGTTTGAATCCAATAGGGATAGAGTTGTATAACATACTTTGGTAACTAAAATTTGGTTGGATAAACATATATTGGATAAATAACATCCTCTATGAGGATCGTCTCATATGGCCTATAGTATCGTAACCATTAAAAATTAATTTAACTTTATGTTTACTCAAACAAGGACATCTTGTATGAGTCACCTCTTCGAATGCTACAAGTAAAGTAACATAATTAGCATTATAGACCATTAGTGCTAAATTCGATTGCAACCATTTTGTAAAATATGACAATACTTGTTCTTTGTTAGGATGCACATTTGATAGAATTAAATACAAGGTCCTCATGAGTCTAGTATTATAATCATTAATATTTTCCTCAAGATGTCTTTGCATAGCATTAAATTGAAAAATGATAGAATATTCATAACTATATTACAAAAACGTCTCATAAAATGTTCAATAATTGATGTCAAGTTAGTGATTAAATTATCAGGTAAGTTTCTATACCACAAAGCAACTTTATCCCTTAATGAGTAAATAAGGAAATATACCATGATGTCTTTATCTAGAATAATATGTATAAAATTTAGGTTGGGTAGCTCATTAAAATGATCCATAACCCTTTGAGTTCTATTTCAACCTAAGGTTGATAACAACTTCATGGAAATGATTAGAATGAGAAATAAGCCAAGTCGAGAAGTTGGTTCTAGGTTCTAGTTGACATGAATTCTTCGAGTTGAAAAATAAAAATTTTGAATAAGGGAGCAAATTGTTCTATGATGTGGAGGGAATCACCCCTAAAATACTTAAATTTTTTTCATTGAAAGAGTTGGAATGAATTGCTCGAAGGAAATTGCTTCTAAATTTGAAGCTAATCACTTCCAAATTTGGAGAGAATCATTCTTTTGAAAACACTTGAAATTTTTCTTTTCCTTAGTAGATCACTTCTAAATTTAGAGCAAATCACTCTTTTGAAAGCACTTGGAAAAAAATTCTTTCTTGGGAGAATCACTTATCATGTTTGAGTGAATCACTCTTTTAAAAATACTTAGGAAATTTTACTTTTCCAAGTGAATAGTTATTCAAATGTAAACTTGTAAAAATTCTTAAATTTTGGAAAATTGCTTTCTATTAGTAATAAAATATAATTTTGGTGCCAAAATTGAGAAAATCTAATGAATTTCAATATTGATGCTACCTTGCAAAATTTTGAATATTTTGTTGAAGTTCAAGATGGAGTTGCCTTTCAAAAAACCCTTAAAATTTTTAAAGAGTATGCTAAATTAGACTTTAAAATGTGACTAAGCTCAATTTCAATGTGGAAATCAAGCCCTTGGTCCCATTAGACATGCCATAAACTATTGAATTATGGAGAATTATAAATTTTATTATGCCCACAAAGAAGGAATATCATACCCCCTTATACATTTAGACTTAATTCAACTCCTTAATATCCTTTCTATAATAATATAATATAATCTTAATACAAAAAATAAACATGAAAAGTAGGTTAACAAAAGTAAATATTTGAAGGTTAGGGTCCAAGATATTAAAGAAATTTGCATAAAAGTAAAATATTATTATAGTCATAGCAAGAAGAGTGTGTGATTAATCAACACATGAGAAAATCAAATAACAATAATTTATTTTTACATGTATGAAATATAATTAACAAGGAATGACAATAGGATAAAAGGGGAGTGTCACATTTATCACACATTCCATAATATAAAAGAGCAATGCCACACCTAGAAAGCAAAAAATATTGTACAATCTCTTATTATTTCCAAATGAGCAATTACAATGTATGACTCACAAAGTTTAGCAATGACTAGCTCAAGGCCAAAAAATTTACAATGGAGCCCATGGATCTTATTTATAGAAGGAATTCACCCCTAAGTTGGGTGAGAAACTTCTACTTCTAGTAAAAGTAATAATTTTGGTCATCTTTAGCAGAATGATGCACCTCCAAATGTTACATACTTGTAATCACACCTCTAAATGACTTATAATTCTTTTAATATATTTTATGACACAATTTTTAAACAAGTTATTTTTCAAATATCTTCCTCGACATCTATGCACACTCATTCTCCTGTTTCTGTTAATGAGCAATTCACTCCTAATAGGGGAGGGAGTTATTTTTTCTTATTTGATGAGTTATTTGCTTTCTATTAAGCCAATCACTCATCTGGAGTGAATTGCATCTCTAAACTTGACTTTACAAAAGTAACTTCTTGTAGGCTCCAATTGCCCAATTCTTTGGTTTTACAAATATTTTAAATGTCAAGAACTTCAAGTTAGTAAGTGGGTTGTTACAATTATCAAACACAATACTATAACGACTCCAATATAGCCTAATTGACTATCTTTATTTTTATTAGTTAAGGCCCCATATCTAGATAGTTGACCCTTGGGCATTAGGGTTAGGGTTAATGATTGATATAACATATAAATCAGAAGAGTTAGGTGGTTGTTGAGATCATATTTTATGTTCAAAATCATGTTTGCTATGCATATGAGACTTTGCCCTCTCCAAGTGGCTATGAAAAATTTCCCTCTCTAAGTGGCTAAGGATTTGTATTGATTTAAATCTAGAATTTAATTATTGCATATTTGATTTTCTAGCAACTGAATCTAAATTATTATTATCATTGGGTAATGTTATTTGTGCATTATTGAATTGCTACTGCTATTTATATAACTCTTAAAGTTATTTTATAACAAGTGATACCATACCTTCAATCTTGACTCCCTATGGTGTGAGAATTTATAGCAAAAGGATGCACAAACTATTCCAAAACCTTTGTTGAACATTTTTTTCAATGAGTTAAAAAACTAATGAGTTTACATATGTTTTTATGAGGGGTCCTGGTCTCCTCATACTTAGTGGGGTTTGAACCTTGGACCTACCAAATAACGGCCAAAGCCCTTACCAATACAATAAGCTTGTAGTTAAAAAATATTTTTTTCAATGAGTTTACACAAGTTTTTATGAGGGGTCCTAGTCCCCTCATACTGAGTGGGGTTTGAACCTTGGACCTCTCAAAGAGAAGCCAAAGCCCTTACCATTGTAATAAGTTTACAACTTTTAAAAAATGAGTTTACATAGGTTTTTATAAGGGGTCTAGGTCCCCTCTTACATTTACCACTACAATATCCCTCATGGGTCCCCTCTATTGATTTTACACAAGTTTTTATAAGGGGTCCCAACCTCTTCTTATCAGGGTTTGAACTTGGGTCTCCTAAATGAAAACCCAAGGACTTCCCACTATGATATCTCTCACAAGTCTATTTATTGAACACTATTGCTACCTATTGCCCAATAATTTTTTGTAATATTTTTTGTCCAAATTTTGATGCACTTATCTTCTAGAATTATGTGAGTTTGATGTTGCTACTTCCATTTTCCAAACTTGATTTTAAAAAAGAGTATCAAGTTTTGCCAAATCCTTGTGAGAGACCTATATCATTGTGATCATATCTTTAATATGGTAAAAAAAAAAGGTATCTCCAACAACACTTTTTTGGAAGGCAAGTGTCCTGGACCTTTATGGGAAACCTATTGTCTCTTCAAGTTGATTAAAGTAAGATGTATTTTTCACAACACTTTTTTCAATAGCATTGCAAGTATATTTTGGGTTTTCAATTGCCCCTAGTGTATAAATGAACTATTTCCACTTATTTTTGGGCATGAGTAAATGGTCTATTATAACATACTATTCATTCAAAGGATGTGTGTATGAGCAAAAAAAAAGTGTCAATCTACTCAGTAAGCATCAAAACACTCCCCTAAATATCAATAGTTTTAATCATCTTCTTTCTTTTTTAAATGCCATGGTTTTTCCTCCTCCCAACTCCTCAAGTTCTTCCTCTCCTCCTTTCAATAATCCTAACTCAATCACTCCTATTGCAATCCATCCAATGGGTAATCCCCTTCCTAGTACTATTAACCCTAATATGCATGCATATCTTTTGAATCAAGAAAAAACAACTACTTCCATTGTTAAGTCCTTGGATAATCAATATAAAATAATTACTTCCATTACTAAGTCCTTGGATAATAGTCAAAGAGTTTGTTACTATATTCCTCCCTTTGTCCAAAGATCATAACAAACCATAGGATAAAAACCTCTAATCATTCATCAGACACTAAATATTAGTGTTTTTCCATAACTGCTAGTTAGGCATAACCCTCCAAATTCCTATGGAAGCCACTCTACTCCTTATGTCACCCAATTTTCTCCTCAAGTTATAGGTGCTTATGACCTAGGATTTGCTTCTAGTTTGGATTCCATAGTAGGAGGTATTTCTAATTTCCTTAACTAGCCTCATGAAGTTCATGTTCCTTTCATAAATATACCCACCTTTGAAGGTGTCAATCCATGAGGGTGGTTGGCCAGGATGGATAGCCTTATGTACCTACACCATGTTCCTAATGTAAGTTGTGTCACATTAGAATATTCTAATTTAGAAAACCAAGCTCATTAATGGTTGTTGTGGTAGTTGTAGTGAAAATTCACTACACTAGAAATGAATTTTATCTCAATAATTTTTTTGGATTGATCTCATTGTAAGAAGATCATCAGAAAGAAGGCAAGAGCATAAGTGCACCATTGAATTTTACAATCGATAACTGGTGATAATTTTGCAAAGTTAAAACTTTACTAAGGTTTTGAGGACACAATAGTTGTTTGATATTTCATCAATGGTAAGGTCCTAAATGAAAAGGTGAGAAGCCATAAAATTCCCCTAAAGCACACACCATAGATTAAGCTAATCCAATGATAGGTGTTGATTACCAAAGAAAATAAGCTTTGAAAAAGGTAAATGGGCATGCACCATTGATGATCCAAATCTACAAGTATTGATCCTCATGATAAGTTGAAAGTGCTGGCATTTTTGCCACATTCAAATTTTGCTAAAATTTTGCCTAAGTATAAATGAATTTCACCAGCGAAATCCTTTTCTAGAAGTTTTGCCAGTGAAGTCCTTTGTTGGTAGCTTCGCCAACAAAATCACCTACTGGCAATTTCACTAGTGAAATCACATGTTGGTGGTTTCGCCAGCTAAAGCATTTTCTGGTAGTTTCGCCCTAGTTCGCAGTGAAATTTATTTTTGCTCTATTTCTTGGCAAAATTCCTTCTCAGGAGAAAGAGCGAAGATCCCAATGAAAACCCCTTTTCGGGTAGCAGTTGCAGCGTAATCAGTTTTCAAGCGAGTTTCATTTTTGGCAGCGAAAAGACTATTTCAACCATGTTCAAGCGCAAATCCAAATAAAAATTAATGAAAATCAGTGAAATCCCTTTGAGGTAAGCTTCTCAACGAGATCCCATTTTCACCAATATTTTCAACAAAATTTTATTTTTTCCAATGTATTGGCGAAATTCATCTTTGCCATTTCTTCTAGGCAAAATTCTTTTCGAGGGCGCTTTCAATGCAGATCATTTTTGAAAAAGATCAAGGATTGGCAAATTCAATTCATGGGGTAAATAAATTAATATCTCCATAATTATTGTTGAAGAATTACCAAGATTAAATGTTATTCATTTTGCCCTTGACTCTGGTATGATTATGTTCATTTTTGAGGCGCCATCCAGTGTGGTGGATGCTTATTTTTGAGGCACCATCATGGAGATGAAAATTCTATCGATGATTCTTGCTGAGTCTCGATATGCCATGTGTTGAAATTGTTTGTTGCTTCCCAATGTACCACTGGATTGGTTCGTCACTATTATCGAGGAGCAAATTACTGCTGATCAATCTTTGAATGACTAGCATTTTATTTAATGAGCATTTAATTTTGGAGGTGAAATCCTTTATAAATACTAAGAAAATTGATTTTAAAAAAAGAGGGGGAACATTCTATTGAAAAACTCTTGGAGTTTAAATTTCTGCATCAATTGAAAGAGTTTTGGCTCTGGTTCCTAGATCATTTTTGTATGCGATTGCTTTCTACCTGTCATTTCTGTTATATTCATGTCTTTTCTAGAAAAATTGAATTCTTAATTTGAATTTAATTTTCGATGAAGTGAATGCTGAAATATTAATTGGAAGACATATGTGTGATTTGTGATTGGTTCCTATGTTCTTTTTGTTAAATGCTGGTTAGAACTTGACTTGGTGATTTAGTTGTTAGTTCATTCCCACTCTATTTTTTTGGCTTACAACCATATTTTACATCTCTTTTTGTTAATTTATCTCCCTAAACTTTATACCGATTATTAGATTAGTATGGGAACCAACCCTCTCTAGAGATTGGCCTGAAGGACATCAAATTCATACCCAAAACAAGGATCCAGAGATCATTACCAATTGGAGGTCCATTACTTTGTTAAATGTCAACTATAAAATTATTGCAAAAGCCTTCGCCTTGCGGATTCGACCTCTGCTTCGAATCATTGTTAGGCCTGAGCAGATTAGTTTCATTCAAAACCGCTATATACTGGACAATGTACTGGTAGTTTGGGAATGAATTGAATGGGCCTATATGTCAAATAAAAATGCCCTCTTCCTTAACCTTGATTTTGAAAAAGCTTTTGACAGAATTGAATGGGTGCTTATTCTCTCCACGCTGGAAGATCTTGGATTTGGTCCTTAATTTATCTTTATTGTCAACATGCTTTTCCAAGATGCTTCAACAGTGCTTTCCCTCAAAAATTTTCAAACAGAAGCTATTGGTCTGCATAAATATGTTAGATAGGGTTATCCTCTGGCTCCTTCACTCTATATTTTAGTTGTAGAGGCATTTGGCTATTTATTGGTCAAACATGCTTCTAATGGATTACTTCGAGGTATCACTCTTCCTGGGAATGCAAGGCATCTTATTAATGGTCACTTTACTGATGATTCATTCCTCACCCTACGAGAGGATGAACAATCCCTTTCTGAAGCTCTTATATGCCTTGACACTTTTTGCAAAGCTTTCGGTTCTAGCATCCAATGGAGGAAAACCTCTTGTTACATGCAATCCCCTCTATCGCTCCATAATTGGATTGAGCATGTTCAATGGACTTAGATTCAGCCCAAGAAAATTTTCAAATTCCTTGGTATACCCTTTGCTTTTTAGGGATCTCTGTCCTAGTTATGGTCATATATTATTAGCAAAGTAGAAAAAATCTTGAGTATTGGACTGCTAAAAAACTTTCTCTGGATGACAAATTCTAAATTTACTCGAAATTCTTGGCTTCCACATATGTTTATTACTCCTCTTGTTGGGTCCCCTCCCAGGCATGTTACAAAAATCTTGAAAAGCTCTTGCGGGACTTCCTTTGGTCCAGTGGTTCTGATCGAAAGGGTTTTCACAGAGTGGCCTGGGAAATTTGTTGCCTTTTGAGGGATGTTGGCAACATGGGTATGGTGGAATGTAAGAGACAAGGAGTAGCTCTATCTGCTCAATGGATTATTTAGTCTCTTAAAGGCCCTGAGTCTTGAAAAGTGCTTTTTTGTCATTTTATTTCTTTTGGGCTTTCCCTTAACCATAGAGCATGGGTAGGAATGGATTTTCCATCCCTGGTGCTTGCACCAGTGTATGTCAAAATCCCTGGCTCCTTTGTAATTAAGAGCATCTAGAAGGCTTGGCAACAAATTAGCCCGTGGATTACATGGAAAGGAGCCAATTTTCATAAGGGCATTTCCATTAATTGTCTTAATGTGTGGTGGTATCATGTTTTCAAGATACAAGGAACTCCCCTGGCGCAAATTCCCTGGGTCCATGCCCAAAAAAATTTCAAGCGAGGAGTTGTCACAATTGCAGATTTCTTTTCTAGACAAACCAGGGATTGGATCCCCTGGGATACTTTCAAACACACTTTTCGTTTGACTAGTGCGGATAGGGTGATACAGTGATTGAGAATACCCCTTTTTCCATGTGGTACACGATAGGTGTTATATCCCAAAAAACTTTGGTGGAAATATTGGGCATGGTATGGAAACATTCCTTTGCTCAATTACAAAGCCAGACATGGATACGACTGGCTTACGCTAAGTTTTTCCACAGTTCCTAAGCTCAATGACAAATGGGATCTAATTTCTCCTCACACTAGATGGAAATTTAGATTTCATTCAGCTTGGGCATCTTACCTGGAGCTAAAGCAAGCCTTTTTTGCTTGGAGCTTGTTGTGTCAAGGTTTACCCCTTGGCACTCGGCTTACTTATTTGGGTGTTCCTGACCCTAGATGCCCTTTTTGTCAGGAACCAGAGTCATGTTTCCATATTTTTTGGTTGTGTAGACGTGCTAGTCTGGCTTGGGCATGGGTTGCTTCCTTTTTTGCTCCTTACATGCCCATTCCCTTTTCCTGGCAGATGCCCTATTAGGAGATTCCTTTATTTTTACTTTGCCGCTACGTGAAGTGTGGCAAATCTTCAGAGTCAACATTTTGTTTCACATATGGAAGTCTAGAAACAAAATTATATTTAAACATGTTGATCCTTCCATGGACTTTTCTCTTGCTGACAAATTGGAAGTATTCCATGATGTGTGGTTTTAGACTTACGTCCATGCAAAGAAGGTGGCTATGAAGGTGGAACACTTGCAGGCTTTGCTGAGTTACTAGGGCGATGCTCCATGTGATGTCAGTCGTGTTGCTCTTGATTGTTCATCCCCGAAACACTCTCGGTCCTGTTCTCGTCGGCGCTCCCTGTTGCAAGTCTGATCTCAGCCTTCCAACCGCCATTGCTCCCAACCTCTGCCTATTCGGAGAAGACTTAATGATGCAGGTGCTAGCTCTTCACAGCAACGTGATCCATAGAACATACAACAACCACCTATGCTACCATTGAGGGATGGGATGCCCCAGGTATTAATGAGAATTGTGCCCACTCCGGATGGTCACATCCCCCAACTCCCACTCATCGTACTCCTAACTGGGGAGAGGATCTCAAGGAGGATCACCGCGGCAATGATGGATGGGATGTGTCGCCCATCCCAATCCTAGAAAATCAATGGTAGCATATGATGGATAGTGAGGCGCCATCCAAGGGCTCCTCCCACGAGGCACCTTAATGCACATCTGCTTTTATTCCTTTTTGAGATGATGACCGCGAGCCTAGTTTTTTTTGTAGCATTTAAACAATGTTTTTGCTTTCCTAACCCGTAATTAAGGTTAGTGTGAACTCCACAAAGGTGTGATTAATCCACTACCCACTTTTTGATTGTAGAAGTCTTTTAATTTTCAATTAATTAAATAGCTTTTTTCATTAAAAATAAAATAAAAATATATATATCATATGATCTTCCTTAGGTTGTCATCTCAATACAAATGAAAAATATATATTTTTAAAAATCATGTGATAAAGTAATTTAACCTCTTTTCAAACTGGCGTCTAAAGCAAATTGCTCCGAAACCTATCTAGACAAAAAGTTTATTTTTTAAAATCATAAACCTTGTTTGGAATTTGATTTTTTCCATTATTTTCCTTTGAAAAAAAATTATTTTGCACACAATCCTATGCGAAATCTTAATCCTGCTTTGGAATTGATTTTTCCCAGTAATTTTTCGTTTTGGGAAAAGCAGTTGATAAACTCTGCTAATACACTCTCTTAATAAGCATCATCTGCTGACTTCTCTGCCTGCCTTCATGATATGGGAAATGGGAAATTGGCCCATGGAGCATGGCCTGCCACATCAGGAGCCTTGTAGTCATTGTACTACTGGACTAGGACATACAAGAGTGGAGGTCGTTATAGTGTAGTGACAGAGACAGGCCAGTCAACAAGCAAGAATCTGCTACCAGACCATTTTGAAGGTTGTGTGACATCTTTCAAGAAACCTCTGCCAAACTCCTAAATTGATTCCAACTCTGTTTTTGACATTTATCAGGCTGTTGACCAAAACTGCACTTCCTATGGATTAGTATCATACCAATATCGATTCCTGTCCCAAAGAATTAATATTCTTGTCACTCTAGAAGCCTCCAGATATTCTGTACGAAAATCAATTCAAATTTTACATGGAGATATGCCTTGACAAAGGCCAATGTCCTTATACAACTCAACATATATAATGCTGAATAATATTTTTGTTCTCTTATGACTAGAGTCTAACATCTAATTAGTTCTGGAAACTGATAGAAAATATAAATTACTTTCTATATATTACTTGAGGAGCTTACTGTAAACTATTAAAAGGTTTAAAATTGTATTTTAAAGAGAACATCTAGATGCAAATGTTCGTTTTTCTTGTATTGTTCATTCCTATGATTCTACAATGGGGAAAAAATGTTTGATAAACTGCTGCGACCATGACAAAGGCTGGTGATTTAGCAAATGCAGCACCAATAGTCCTAAACTGTTTTTAGACAAGAATGACTTGCCCATCAGTAACCAATTGCGGAGATTTTACAATATTTTCCATTTACAGTTAATTATGTTCCAAGACCATAAAAGAAATCATATAGTCTATCTATGTATCCAATTACAATATCCTCCAGATATTGACCAAGGAAGAAAATTTGGTATGATAGACCAACATCATATACGTTGTGGCAATGGACAATGGAAATAATCTTGTGGAATGAAAAAGATTATGACGATATTAACAGATGTAGAACTGCACTGGTGTCAATAATTTTAAATTCCCTCAAGTTTTGAGGAATTGTAGCTCCTAATTCTATGGGACATTTGGCTAGGTTGTAGGAAGCAACATTGGTCTCATCGTCAAGCTTACTGAATGACGATGGCAATGGCAAGAGTGCACTCAAGAATGTCATAAAAGGAAACAAGAATGCGATTGCAGTTCCAAAGAAGTACGACTCAAATTCAAAAGGCTAACTTCTCTAAATTAGAAAGAAGTTATGGGGCCTATGCGTACATAGTTGTAGCATCAAAATAGTAAGTAGTGGGAACATAGCCAAAGTTTCAATCCTCTAGATAGATATGTTGTAGAGGCATGAAAACACCTGAAATAGAGGTTAAACTTATACCAACGTATCGACCTATTTGTGGAGTGGCCATAAACCTAAGGTCAGAATGTAACCATATTATTGTTTCAAGCCCACCCTTATGTTTTCTATAGGTTTTCATGCCCAACCCTTTGGATTCTTGTCAGGGTACTCTAATATCTGTGGTCTTTTTTTTTTCCAAGATAGGTGTTTATAAGCATTTACATTGCTCTGTCATATATTCATAGACTTGTTCTGGGTTGGCCTCATGAAAGACATTCCTGGTAAATAACTCGACTCTTTCATTTTGATCAAATCGTTTCATACGATAGGTATATCAGTTTGTCTACACTCCACTAGCTGCATTTGCTAGGTTGTATAATTGATTCAGTGAGCTGCTTCATATCAATCACCATCAAGAGCATCTAGCTGTTTTTCTCTTCAACACCATGGTGTAAAATAAACAATGCTGTTATAGATGCCAAATGATTTTTATTGTTCAAACTTTACACATGTCAAGACCTTGACAATCTGTATTTGTAAATTTCTAAAGCCTTTTAACACATTCCCCTGTCAGGGCTCAAACAATGAATGGATACTTCATTACCAACACCGCATAAGCCAAATGCCAACAATCAGACAGCTGTTATCTATTTCCAGAAATGTGATTGCACAAAACAGATTTTCTAAGAAGCTTTGAATCGAAATAAAATTACCCACGACTACCTGGGGAGGACTCATAAGGAAAATATAAGAGAGCAGTAGCATTTACCCAACAGCCATTTATGCAACGGATCAGCCTCGGACAAAAGAAACTTGATAGAAGACATTCTTCTAGGCAGCAATTTTTTCTTTATTGCCTATGACTTTTTAATAATGTGCCAAGAGCCCAAATAAGAGAGAGTTCCCTAGAGCACCATACTGAACTGGTATGACCAATACAAGATTAGCTCCTTCAGGTACCAACTACCTTGCTCAACTGACATAATCACTAATACAAAATAATAGGTATGTGGACTATAGAGTTTCCAATAACTTCTTCCAGTTGAAGAAGACATAAAGACATGCTATTGAGAGGACTTGATAGAGCAGACCAACCATATATTTTTCTTGCATGGAGGTCTTCAATCAAATAACAAGCTGGCTGAGTGAGAGAAGTTACAGAAACAAGATTCTCCAGCCCTATCCCAGAAGACGGGTTTCAAAGCAGTGCCTAACTATTTTCACACTTTGATACATTTTTTTCACCCCACAGTTTCGATTTTTATTAGGTCATATCTCAAAATAGATGGTTCTTTTTAGCATTGCATTTTATCAATTTGTATAACTTATGTTACATATTTAATACTGAATCTGCTACCTTCTACTTACCAGTCACAAACATCTAACTATTGGATTTCTACATAATTTACAATCTGTATGTAGTTTACCAAACACATGAGAATTATCTATAGTTTACCATGATGATTATCCGTTTCTCAACTCGAATCTCATACGCATCATTTATTCCAAACTACTGCATTTCCATAAATCCTATTTGACTGCCTCTAAGCAGCACTGTATATATCATCTTATTAAACAAATGGTATTCCTCAATTTTTCATAACATTCCTCCTTTGCAGGATCTACTGCTTTAGAAAACGAAAAACATTAAGAAAAAAGTAACTTTATTTTTCAGCATGCTGTCATGAATAATGTTTCCAAATCTAAGTATATATATATATATATATGAGTCCATGAAAGGGTCATAGGTGGAAAATTCCAAAAATACACCATATAAAATCTCCCAAAAGATATGAGAAGAGGTACTGTATTAAGAGGAAAATCTCTAGTGGACAGCCTGAGACGAGAGCTTCTCTAAGGTATGAAAAGTAGCTTACAGTTTTCGTTGAAGAAATTTGATTATTGTTGCGGAAAAACATACGGCATAGTTCATATATTTATCTTACGCACAATTTTAACATCAGTAATGCTGCAGGTCTCAAAACTATAAAAATTATCATCCTGATATATAATTTATACAGGAATGCAAATCCTTGGCTATTATAGTAGAGCGTAGAATGCGCATTACAACAAAATCAATTTTAACAACAAGCACTACAGAATATAGTCGTGGCCCTCGTGGGAACTGAGAGAAAAAGAGCTACAGAATCTAACCAGAGGCCATTTCAACGAGAGAAAAAGAAACATTGACATAACGCATACCTTCAAGGTAGATGCCACTTGGCACGTCTCACCTTAATGGAATAGAGAAAACCTAGCATACATTTGTGATAAATGTAATTTAAATCTTCCAAACTATAGTCTCTTTCCTGGTGGTCTTAAAATGCGAATATCAACATAATTTATTAAAACACGAACACATCTGCATAGGAACACATCAGATCTTATTTTGCATCTTATCGATTGCATTTAGATATAAATTAATTTCAATAAAGCAGGTTTAAACACCAAAAAGTCATCCAAATGCTACAAACTCTTTCAAGCATCAATACAGTTCATTCAAACGCCAACTGATCTGTAAAGCTCGTTTAAACACCAATAAAATTCATCCCAGCACCTATAGAGCTTCTTTAGGCACCAATAGAGCTCCGCAAAACACCAGGAGAATTCGGTGTAAACTCTTGAAAAGACAAATAGACTCTATTATCTTTTCTTCTTTTAATATCTCTCTGTTCAGAAAATAAAACTTAGGTCCAGCCATAAAGAGAGTATTATGAGCATATTGTTCCAAAACAATTCGGCCTTGTATGTTAAGAGAGCGGTTTGACAGCTCCACGTAATCCCGTTGTCCATTGTTGGCAATCGTTTGCCGTGTTGTTCATCCAGTGCTATTTTTCATTGTTACTTTGCTTCCCTCTCTGTCGCACTATCCATTTCTTCCCTCTCACTCAAAGATTATCACGATAAAGAAGAATACATCAAGAAGAAGATTCTGGAGTGTCCCAAAATTTGTGGTCGGCTGATCGCCACGACCATTACAAAACTTTAAATTTTGTCCATGGAAAGAACATCATTTACTGTCGCTTTATTTGTGGACCTCAATGTGAATTCATATTTTCCAGGAGGTTAAATTTGAGGGATTAAACAGGATTAAATCCCCCGATGGTTTACAGTCTAACTGAACTTTTTTTTATCTCCTCCCCACCCCATTTACATGACTTGTTAATAATCAATAAAATTATGCCCTTAGTTATTTTGTGTTATCAACGATGGATTTTTTATTTATTTTTGGCATTCCCATCGTTAACATCTTGTTTATACATTAATATTGTTTTAAATAAAAATAAAATAAAATATAATAAATTGAGTTTAATTTAAGTTTTTTTTGTTTGAAAGTGAATTTAATTAATTGATATAATATTATTAAATTTAAATTTGTAATTTTTATTATATTTTTTTATTAGTTATATAAAATTGAAATCAATCCATTTATATTATATTTCAAAAGTATTATAACAATATTTATCTATTAAAATTTAATAATTAAATAAATATTATTCGATAAAATTTCAACTTTTTAACAATTAACAATTAAACTCTTACGATATTATGTTTACCATGTTAATACTTAGATGGTTTTTTTAAAAACTTGTTAAAAAAAATGATTTTATTTGTTTCATTTTGATTTTCAAATTTTTATTATTAATTTTAAACAACTACTTTATTAGCTTCCGTGTCTTTACAATAAACTTTATTTATGTTAAAAAAATAAAAATTATTTTACAATATATTATATTAATTTTCAAAATTTATATTTTTGATATACTTTAGTCTTCTTTGGTCCTTATCCATTAACCTTTCATATCCGCCTACAGAGCACCATCTTTGGGCCATTAATATCGGCAAATAAATACATGCGGTGACGCCAATATTGGATGTTTAAATAATAAATAAATAAATCATAATAAAATAACAAAATAATAAAAATTATTGTAATTTTAAAATAAATTAAATTAATTTTTTTTTATTTGGAAATAAAAAGTACAATTTAGTTAAATTAATTAATATTAATAGATTTGTCCAACGTAATTTTTTTTGAAGCAACTCAAGTGAAAAAAAAATCTTTGGAGTAAAATAATATTAGGGTATCATTTGCTTTAAAAAAAAATTGTTTTATGGTTGTTAGAGAATTAAAGATAAGATTGTTGTCCTAAGAGGGTTTAATTGTTGTCCCAAGAGAGCCTAATGGGGACACCTCAGGATCCTCTTTTAGAGAGAGTTTTTTGCAGATTTGTTGAAGGAAAAATCTCTAGTAGATACTGAAAAACACAAAAAGTTACACTAAAATGCTTTTTACGACTGCTGAAAAAAGCTCAACATCTCAAAGAATCGATGGATACTTGCCACAGTCATAATCAAGACTAAATATTGTCATTGAGAAAAAGATGGTAGAAGAATCAGTCTTCTATAGAGCCAAGCATGATCTAAACTGTAAATTCATGGGTATTTGTCCTACCCTGAAATTTTTGCATTCTTGGGTTTGGCAAAACTAAGAGCCTCTTGATGAGTATTCTTTGTGGTTTATTAGTAATGGATATTTTATTGTTAGTTTTTTGCCTCACTTGTCGATAGATATAGGGATTTCAAAACAGAAAAGAGGAATCATGGTCCAACAAGATTATTTGTTCAACCCAGGAGAGTGAGATTTGATCCCCAAATTGAACCCATTGTTGTCCCGATTTGAATCCATTTGTATGCACTTCCAATGGAGTTCTGCAGTGAATAGGTATTGAAAATCATCGATAATTCCCTTAGAAGATATTTGGATGTTTCTGTAGATACAATGGAAGGAAACACAATCGTTTATGCTTGATTATAGATGGAAATGGATCTCAGCTAGCCTTTGTTGATAGAGGTTAAACTCAAACTTGTAGGACTATCTTGGATTCAACAATTGGATTATAAGGTGTTGCCCTTCAAATGTTGAATTTACCACAAATATGGGCATTTGGCTTGGTCCTACCAAAACAATATGAACACAAAAATGGAGGCTCCTCTAGGGATGTCGAATATTCCTAAGGGTAAGTCAACAATCAATAAAGAAACAACCAACATTTCTTAGGGAGAAGCATAGGGAGATAGTTTTGAATAACCTAAAAGAAGGAGAAGGCAAAAGAAAAATGATGGCAAAGAGCAAACCCAACTCAAACCCTCAAATAGGTATGAGATATTCAAGACACTAGTGGACCAGGAAGAAGAACAATTCATGGAAGGAGTGGATGGGAATAATGAAAACAATAACAACCATGTTTAAGCCCCTCTTTCACCTCCTCCTAGCCTAGAGTAGGTAATAGAGTGCAGTGAGTTACCACAATTAGAGATTGCAGGGGTATTGATAGTGCATAACTAAGAGTAGTCGATAATTAAGGTTTTCATCATGGGTATAGCAAAAAAGAACAAAGATAAGTCAACTCTAAGGATAAATTAGGTGGAAAGGAGATCAAAGAATATCAACTCTCAAGGAGTGGTTAGAAAATCAAATAAGGAATTGATAGTAATTCAAGGAGATAAACTAATCACTGGGGGGATTGGTGAGGCCGATAGAATCTTATTGATCTCAAGGTAACCAATGATTAGACAATCATGGAATGTTAAAGGTTTAAACAGTAAAACCCATCAATGTGTTGTTCGAAGACTCTTAGAAAAAGTAAAACAATTTTTTAGCTTATCTAGGAGACACAAATGTCATTGGATGTTATGTGTAAAATAATAAATAAACTTTGGAGGGGTGTTGGTCATATGGAATTGGTTTCTGTAGGGGTCTTAGGGGGAATAGTTACATTTTGGAACTCTCTTGAATGGATGACAATAGAACATATAGCTTGGAGGGGTGTCCTCACATCACATTTTAGGAACAATGTGACAGTTGAGCAGGTTTTAATCACAAATTTTTATGGGACTCAAAACCTAGATGGTCACATTCATCAATGGAAATCCAAGCATAATATGAGAGTCTCAAGGGAGGAGTTAGACTGGATTATTGTTGGGGATTTTAATGCTAAATTATCATCTAGAGATTAGGAATGGGAACCCCAATTTTGGATCCAGGGGATCAACATATGATTGCCCAAGTCCATGCATTACACTTGGTGGATATTAAATGTCCTAGAACCAACTATACTTGGACTAATAAGAGGAGGGAGCCACATAGCATGAAGGTGAAGTTAGACCATTTTTTTATTTTAGAGGAGGTATTTTTGAAATGGAATCTAATGTTTTAGATTTTAGAGGGTCTAGTTTTGGATCACTTCTCGATTCTATTTGAAATGGGGATCAAGATAGGGCAACATCACAAACCATTCAGATTTGAAAACTTTTGGTTACAAAAAGAGGAACTTCGAAAGAAAAATCCACATTGGTGGAAAGAGGGATGACCGACATATATGACATCAATGTTTAGATTCCACAAGCTGCTTCATTATGTCAAGGATCGATTGAAGCAATGGAAGTGAGCTAACAAGATGGACTTCTAGGCCCAAAGAACTCCATTGGTGTCAAGATGGGATGAGGTGCTAAAACACTTAAAGGAAGGAACAATTATAGAGCAGCTCAATGAAGAGGATGATGCATTGCATAAATCAATTGAGGACATTGACAACCAAGAGGAGATCTACTAGAAACAAAGAGAAATAACCACGTCATTGGAAGATGATAGAAATACTAATTTTTTTCATCAAGTTGCTTGCACTAGGAGACAAACTAACAAGATGGAAGCTCTTCAAGATGAGAACGAGAACTCCTTTGATACAATCCTAGGTATGCATTTCCATTCAATGGATTATTTTGCTAAATTGTTTAAAGAAGGTATGGTGCAAGACAAAGAGGCTCAAAAAGAAGTTATTGATATCATACCCTCTATTATATTTGAAGAAGAAAATAAAACCTTTCTTAAACCCATTGATAGAGAGGAGCTGAAGAAGGTAGTCTTTGGAATGAGTACGAGAAAAAAACCAGCTCTAGATGGCTTTCCAGTTGAGTTTTTCAAAACTTCTAGGACAACTTGGAGGATGTAATGGCTATTATAGAGGATTCTAGAGACAATAAAAGAATGCTTAAAGCATTAAATCATACATTTATTGCCTTAATTTTAAAATGGGAGGAGGAGGTGCATATTTTAGATTATAGACCTATTGTCTTATGCAATATCATATATAAAATAATCATGAAGGTAATGGCTAAGTGGCTAAAACCTCTCCTAGATAACATTATCTCCTTTGAGCAAGGAGGTTTTGTAGAGGGTAGGTAGATCTTGGATGGTGTGGTTCTAGCTTAAGAGGCAATCCACTTAATGCAAAAATTTGGCAATAAAGGAATGTTCATAACATTGGATATGTCAAAGGCTTATGATAGGGTGGAGTGGAGCTTCTTGTCAAGGATGGCAGCAGCCTTCAGTTTCTCTAAAGATTAGATAGAATGGGTCATGATTTGTGTCTCTACTCTGACTTACTCAATGTTAATCAAAGGCCTTCCCTCATAACCGTTTGGAGCCACTCAGCCTTCATTAGGGAGATCTTATTTCCCTTATTTTTTTCTCATATTGGTTGAAGGCTTGGGTGGACTTATCTTGAGGAGAAGACAATAGGGTTTGCTAACAAGTATCAAGCTGGGTGAGAAAGTTTTGATTCACCTACAGTTTGTGGATGATATAGGATTGGTGGGAGTGGTTGACCTTA
The DNA here is from genome assembly GCA_028583015.1 of Wollemia nobilis. NCBI lineage: Eukaryota > Viridiplantae > Streptophyta > Pinopsida > Araucariales > Araucariaceae > Wollemia > Wollemia nobilis. The sequence goes on from JAQPPZ010015100.1 coordinate 17,731,101, forward strand.
GGGAACCAAGAATTATTTGAGACACTCTTAATGTTTACCTTAGGATCACAAACCAAGTCATCAATGATATGAAATCCAAAGTAGCCTTCTTCAATATTGATTGAAGACTTCAAGATAAAATTTTAGAGATCTTAGGATTCATGAGGACTTCTCTCCTAGTTGTACATTTGGGGGTACCTTTGCATTTTATAAAATTGAAGATAGATATCTAAAGAAATATTTTAAATCATATCAAAGAAAGAATTAACCATTGGTCTCACAAATGGTTAACCTTTGGGGGTAGATTAAGTTTTTTGTAGTCAGTCATTCAGTTCATGCCAATTTATAAATTTGCCATCCTTGCTACCCTATATACCATATGGAAAGAGTTAGAGAACATGGCGAGAAATTTTTATGGGGAGGAGTAAAATGAGAGAGGAAATGAGTGTTAGTAGGTTGGGAGAAAGCTAATCCAAGGTAAAGGGAGGTTTGGGACTTAGAAGATCAGAGTTAAATAATAAAGCTTTGGCTGAAAAGCTTTGCTGGAGGTGGATCTCCCAACCAACTTCTTTATTTAATAGAGTTTTAACTAGTAAATATGTGGGACAAGTAAACATGAATGAGGTGAGTCACTTCCCTTTGGATGGTAATAGATCCCTAGTGTGGAAGGATTTAAAGTTATGATCTTAGGTAGTGAAAGATGAATTATTTTAGAAAGTGGATAAAGGGGAGAAGGAACTATTTTGGATAGATTCTTGAAATCAATACCCACATATCATTATTGAATTCCTAGAACTTCAACTTGTAAAAACAACCATGGGAATTAGGGATTGGATCCAAATTGAAAGTTATTCCAACACTAGTCAGTTGGGGGATTATAGGTTTAAGTAAATTAAGTTGGATGAGTGGCCAATTCCAATCCCTTCATAATTAATACCCATCATGATTAAAATCATGGCAAAAATATTTCTCATAGGTAGAGATGAGGGGGATGAATTAGCTTGGGGCTATGGGAGCCTTGGAGTCTACATAGTAAAGGATGGATATGATAAGATCCTTCCAGAGCCTCCTCCTCATGCATATTAGGTTGAGGATTGGAGAAATATTTTGTATTCCAAGGTTTGGCCAATGGAATTCTTACTTTTGATAATATGATACATAGGGGAATCATTGGTACATCCCAATGTGTTTTATGCCATAAAAGTAAGAAAATATTTGACCACTTGATGTTTGAGTGCTTGTCCATGTGTCAAATCTGGGAGCGATGGTTTTTAGCTTATAAAATTTGAGTCAATGGTGATTTGAATTGGATTAATATTTGGGAAAATGGAAGAGGGGTAAATTTAAATTTGAAGCTCTTTGTATCAAGTGGAATCTTGGATTAAACTTTATTTAGTGGCAAGTGTGGTTGGAGAGAAATGACAAAAAATTTAGAGAAACCTTTTCATTCTTTGATGGTATTTGGCAGGTCATTTGGAGAAAAGTCATAAAAATTGTGGCAGTATATGCTAAAGAAGAAACCCAGAATGATATAGGGACAATGGAGAAGGAAGACAAAGTGCAATAGGGGTAGGACAAAACTAGTGGGAAAACACCCCTAGAAGGTTGGATTAAAATTAATACTAATGGAGCTACAAAAGGTAATCCGAGTAGAGCTAGAATTGGAGTGGTCTGCAAGAATCATGTTGGGACAATGCTCTATTAGGACTACAGGGTCTGTGTAAAGCCACAAACAATGAAGCAAAAGCCTTACCTATCAAATCTACTTTTATCTGGGTGGTAAGACAAGGTTATAGGAGGATAATCATATAATTAGATTCTCAAATCTTGGTAGGAGCTCTGGATTGCATGAGGAATTTTGCTTTGGAGATGTGGAGGTTGAGGATTCTTGTCACCCAAATTAAGGAATTATGGAAGCAATTAGATGATGTAATTCTGATTTATGTGGGTAGAGTTCTGAATAAAGTGGTAAACTTCCTAGCTAATATGGGTACTAATAAGGAGGTAGGATTTCAGTGGCACAATGGTATGGCTATTGAGAATGAGATAATTAGGTAGGTTGATGAGCACATCCAGTGTTTAGCTAATTTGGATAGTCATTGTAGACATATAGTTTAGAAGATTTGGCTCCAATGTAGATCTCCTTTTAGTGTTGTAATTAAAAGTGGTTGGTTCTTAGGATCTTGGGTTTTTGAGTTATGGAAGCTTGTTAGAAAGTTAAAAGGGGGAAAAAAGTATTATTTTTGGCTAAGGCTAGGAGTCGTCTTTTCCCAACTTTTAAATAATCTTGTTTTAATATAAAATTTTCAAATTCTTTTTTTTTTAAGTTGTAAATTAAAATAATAAATAAAATAATAATAAAAGCCTATTTTTCAATAATAAAATATAAATTAAAGTGTATCCTCCCTTTTTAATGTTGTAACAGTCAATCACTAGGTAGCAGTCAAAATTAAAAACTAAATCATGCAAATATGTGCAAATCAACAAATAAAATTCCTCTTCTCTAATTATGTGGCAGGAGGTATTTGGAAGCCATTGATATATCCTTCCCCTTCGTGATTTTCCATCAAACATAGCCACCCCCAAACCTGGCTTTCCTCCAATTAGCAATTGTTTCCCAACAACCCACTCACCTAAGTTACCCTCGATCGCCCGTTTTCCCCCCAAAATGAATGCTTGATTGTCTATAAATCTGACCCAAAACCCTTTGCAAAAAAATATTTTTTTTGAAATCGTTGTCTAAGCTCTATCAAAAACCTTACAAAAAAAAGAAAAAAAATTAATCATTGTTGGAAGCTCTAAAAAAATCATTAACAACCATGAATATATGTATCTTGCACTCTATTTTTGGTCATTTCAGACCCTATTTGATTCTAGCTTTCCCTGCCTATAGCTCGACTAGTCCTTCAAGCCTTCCCTAGTGCTTAAGATGTAGTACACCATGTTCTACTACCTTATGTCTTGGAAAGCTTCGATAGAAGGAGGAGTGTTGCTTGTGACTTCAAGTGATACCCTACCTTGTGCTCTCTTTGTTTATCTGCGAAAGTGATCCTATTGATTGGTTTTTCTATTGTTGTGGTTTGTTATTTTTCCTAATATTATGTTTATTGTTTTTCCTACTTTTGTTTTTACTATTTTTCTTGTCATCATGTTTTTTTATTTTCTTGTTATCATGTTTTTTGTTTTTCCTATCATGGTGTTTATTGTTTTTCTTGCCACTGTGTTTGCAGTCTAAGGTTGCTTGGGACTCTATCTGATTTTAATTTTATCTACTGGAGATGAGATTATTTCTAGTTATGAACACATTCTATCCCACTTTTCTTATGATTTGTCATGTAGTCATCAATAGATCTCCATAATCCTACATAATCCCTTGATCTATTTGTAGTTGCCTATTCAACTATTTTTTTATAATATGGATGAAGGGGTTTTGAAAGGTACCCCAAACCTTTTACAAGAGTGGATCAACCAACTAATTTGAAACAATGAATAAATATATCAACATAGCAAACCAAGAAGGATCCACAAAATAGACAAACAACAAATCTAAATAATAGCTGAGGAAGACAAACATCAAATTTTCTTAGGGGACCCCTACTGTCATAGATCAGATCCATTTGAAAACACAAATTATCTCCTCAAGATTTCATTATCTATTTGATTTAATCCATATGGGAAATCCTCCTACCAAATTGTGCATATTTCCTACAAAATTTCCAAGTTTGCTAAAAAATCTATCGATCTATTTCCCTCCATGTAAACATGCTTAATATCAACCGCTTCGAGGGTTAACATTTATATTTGGGTTTCAACAAGTTTGTTTGTGATCATCCAAGAAGGGACTTGAACACCTTTGAGAATATTAATGATATTGAGGGAATCCCCTTCAATAATTACCTTCTTGCCATTCAAAATTTCTAGTTGACAAACCCCTTGAAAGAGAGCTCGTACCTCTACAAAATGACTGGTTTGATGATCTAAATTTTCAATGAAAGCTAAAAACAATCCTCCCATCAGAGTCTCTAATCAATCCCCTCATACCGACTGGTCTTGGATTCTTTTTAGAAGCTCCATAGAAATTTAGCTTCAACCAACCAGAAGGAGGAGGTTCCCAAATAGTAGTATGTCTAGCAGGAGCTTCAGGACAATGTTTGGGAGAATAATCTCTAAATATAAGAGTCGACTCCACCACCAACTCCCCAACGAAAGTGACCTTATCTAATGAAATTGCATCCACATTCTCGAAAATGGTAGCAACAGCATGAAGTGCCATGAACTCAACCGAATGGGAGATATTTTTAAAGGCTCTAGAATTCCTTTCCTTCAAAATATGCCACCAAACATGAGGTAAACCAAAGGACCAAAAATATTGAAGATGCGAGGATAGAAATGGAGACCTCCATTGTACGATCAAGTCATACAACTTTGGGAAAAACCAAACCACACTAACGGCCCTCAGGAACTAGGAGAAGATAGATTGAGAGAAGGAACAGATATACAACAACTACACAGGTGATTCTTTAGCACTACCACATAGGTAGCATTTTTTTGGGATAACCAATCCTTTTTTTTGCAAATTATCCAATGTGAGGAACTATTTTATTCAACTATTAAATTAATTTATCCTAAATTTAATTTATCCAATGTGCTTATAGTTGAATAGAATGTGCTTCCAAATTTATCCAAAATTATCCTATTCAACTATTTTTAAGAATAAAATTAAATCAAATTTTAAATTAAAACATGTTATCCATTTTTAATGTTGTAGCAACCAATCAACACACAATAGTCAAATTTAAAAATTAAATCATGCATATATGCATAAATCAACAATGAATAAAATTTCCTATCAGACACAGTCGCCCATCTGACCTGGTTTTCCTCCCATTGATGGATGTTGCCCGATAGCCCACTCACCCAAGTTACTCTCAATCATCGATTTCCCCCCTCAAACAATTACCTGGTCATTTATAAATTCGAATTAGAACTCTTTGAAAAAATAGAATTTTTGAAACCAGTGTGTAAGATCTATAAAAAAAAACTTGCAAAAAGGAGAGAATTTTTAATCATTTTTGAAAACTTTACAAAAATTGTTAACAATCATGAGCATCTGCATCATTGTACTCTAGTTTTGGTCATTTAAAAATCTATTTAGTTTTAGCTTTCCTTATCTGTTTTTTGACTGATCCTTTAGGCCTTCCTTAGTGCTCAAGACATAGCACACCCTGTTATGTTATCTTATGTCTTGGAAATCTCTGATGAAAGGAGCATTGCCTATGACTTCAAGTGATAGTTGGCCCTATGCTCTCTTTGATTATCTACTTACGTAATCCAATGTTTACCATTTTTCTTTTCATCGTGTTTTATTGTTTTTCATTGCTGCAATTTTTTATTAGGGTAAAAACATGATTTTGAAAGGGCCCGAACCCTACTACAACATAAAGTTAGCCCATCAACTGAACAAATGCCAATTTCAAGAAGCCAAAAATCCCTTGAATGCAAGACTATCCATCTCGAACCCCAATTAAATAGGGTTTTGAGAGGATCCCTCAACCTGCAACAACCACAACCTTTACAACAAGCCCCAACCAGAGGCTTACAATCAACCCCAAAAGGGTTAACCAACCAATAATCCAACCCACAAAAAATATAGCTTTTACAACAAAGGCACCAACTGACACCCAAGAAGGGGTCAAAAACTCCTACCAAAGGCACAAAATTCATAAAATACAACGTTAAAACCCATAGGATGCACAAAGCACCACAGGAAAAATATTTCAAATTTTGAAAATTAAAAATTATAGAGGTCGTGCCAATTATATTTGATATTTGAAGTAGACGGGCTCTAACAACAAACATCCAATGAAAATACTTCTCCAACCAACAACGAGTGGGAAACATTCACACCAACTTTCCAAAACTAAATCCCAAGTAACGTAAAACCTAGAAATTACAAACCCCTACAACAAAAACTGCCAACCGAAGTAGGCCCCTACATCTCCACAAAAATCATCAGCCCTATTTTCACCCAACCACAATAAAAATGAACCTAGAGAGAATAAAATTGTATGTCAGAATGAAGAAATACTTTGCCATAGAACAAAGGCCAACAAGAAATCATGATCAAGAACCAACGATATACCATACCAACTCAAACACACAGTTTTGAGAGCCCATCCCACCAATAGAAGAAGAAAACTGAGAAAAAGAAGATGCACCAATTCGAAAAATAAAACTTTTAACCACGAGTGGATCCCACCATCCAAAAACCACCAGCCAAGATAGGACTACAACCCACAAAATCACCAGGTAGGAAATAATGTCGTAATCTATTGGAAAACAACCACTCTCAGGGACAATGGAGAGAAAAAAATGACATTTAGCACATCACCTGAGAGAGAAAAGGGTAAGATCCCAAAAAATATAGCCTTGGAATCCTAGGATCAGACACTAACACCATTGCTAGAAATGGAGAAAGAAATCCCTACAAACTACCAAAGCTAGAAAACCAAACTAAAAATAGGGGCCATAAGCCATAATTCTTCAAAGCAAAACAACTCAATGTCACCCCATCACCAAACACGGGTTTGGGTCGATATGTGGCCTGTACGCCAAAAAATTCAATGATAATACCTCAACCCATAAGAAATGCTAAAGAAACCAACATGGTCCCACATCTAGTTTTAACTCTAGTTGCTTTGTTGCTCTGGTTGGGCGGTTTGATTGTTGTCATTTTTTGTTGCTTATTTTGCTATTGTATTTTGGTATTTTTGTTGTTGTCATGTTTGCTAATTTTCTTGTCGTTGTGTTTACTATTTTTCTTATCACTGTGTTTGTAGTTTGAGGCCAACCAATACTATGTCTAGTTCTAGTTTTCTCTACTATGGATGTGATTTGGTCCTTTTGGTAATGAACACATCCTACCTCACTCTTTTTATGACTTGTGTCCTATAGTGATTGGAAGATATCCATAATCCTACATAATCCCCTGATCTATTTATATTTTTTTGTTAAACTATTTTCTATCATTAAAATAACTAAAGTTATCTATAATATACTCTATTTATACATGTTATCTATCTACTTGTCTTGTTTATAAATTATATTAGCTATGATTTTGGAAAAATACGTTTTTTATGATATTATATCGGCTCTCTATCAATTTCCATAGTTTTTCAAAGGAGATAGGGCCTAATCAACCACCAAGGATGCATATTTTCTTTATTAAAACCACCAATAGGCCCCTTTGTGCTAGCATCAATATTTTTTTCTTTAGCTCTTATTTTGTGGGTCTAGGTTATATTGCATACAACCTGTTGGATGAATGATTTCATATGGTCCTTTATGCAGTGTAGCTAGGTGCTTTCTTCTATAACTTGTTTTGTACCTATTTTATAAAATCTTTTTTGTTTAATTTATTTGTGATCCTCTATTGTGTTTAAGCATGTATGATACATTAGCTAGTAGGCCATAATTTTTTTCTAAGTAGTGTTGTTTTAGTGTGTGTAGTTATTTTAGAATAGTCTACTTTTTTTCCTAGTTTCCCATTTTATTCTTTAAAAGAAAAAAGATAAATAGTTGTGCTATTGTTTTTTACTATAGAATTGAAAGTGTTTGATAATGTGTTATTATATTGGAATTCATTAAACATCCTTTTGCTTTTTATTCAAATTTGTTGCATATCTCAATTTTTGTCTTATCACAGATGTGAAAGACAAATACATTGCATCCAAAATAGGATAAGTAGTTGCATATGTCTCCTTTTGCTTTGTTACGTTTTGGTGAACCTGATGTGAATACTTTGTAGGTTTAAATTTCTTTAACCTTAAGCTTCAACTTAATCAAAGATAAAAATTTGTTAAACTTTTAAGCAAGACCATATAATTTTTATCTAAATAGATTAGCTCATGTTTATTAAGATTAACAAATAATTAAATCTCTCACATATCGTTTTGAGTCACATATCTAGGTGTGGTTTATCCTTGAATAATTTTTTTTTTTGTACCTCAAGGTCTCTCACGTATAGTCATGTATCTCAAGAGGACCGAGCCTCTTCAACTTACAAATAGGTATCTTATAAGGGCAAGTATATCAAATGGTTTAGGTATATTAGGAAACCCTTCTAAGGTATATCGACCAAATCGATATATAAAGAGGATATAGAAGTGCTCATCACACTTTCTATTCTCTCTTATCCCACCCTTTGAAATAATTTTTAACTATATAATTGTTTTCTTTTCTTTACTATCCATACCTTAATCCATGGCTCAAAGAAGGCACATTCTTCATAGTGGAAAACAAGTAGTAGACCCTAATCTTCCTCCTATGGGATAATAATGAAAATCAAAATTCTCTAAAAAAACCTTAATTTTGAGGATGATGATACCTTAACCATAGGTTATCTCAACTCTTAAGAGGATGCTCAAGGTAGGATAATATTTAATTACATGAATTATATAATAACTTTTTTGAAACTTAATAAAAATACTATGGAAGAAGTCATTAATCAAAATATTACTTTTGAGGGTGGACTCTCAAACCCTTCCCAACCACCTAACTCCAATTTTATGTCTCTCAATCAAACAAGTATAAATAATAATCTATTATCTGCAAATGATAATCAAACCTATATAAAGGATAATATAATAAATTCCAACCTTAACCAATGTACCTTAGATCCTAATACATCAAATACCAATTATATTAATTCTATAACTATCACCACTTTCATAGGTATTGGTACACCAAATGTTCTACTAAATTTGAGAAATACTACCTCTATGCCCCCATTTGAGGAGCCATTAAGGAGCAAAAAATATCCTCTTAATCTAGAACCATCCTATAATCCTTCAATTTCAAATCATATTATCAATGCAAATAGGAATTTTTCTCAAAATTACATACCAGTAATTCATAATCAGCCAACACTCATTTTAAATAACTCAAGAATGGGTCATATGATACCCATATCAACACCATATATCCCAATATCACAACCTCATTCTCATGTCAACTATCCTTTGGTTCCACCCAATACTTCCCATGTGCAACCTAATCCTGAAGTTCAAACTTTAACCACCTTATTAGAGAAACTAACATGAGGTATGGACTCTATCCAAGTACCGAGTTATAAGTATTCATATAAGAACATGTAAACAACCTCTAGATCCCATTGTAGCAAGTCACGCTTATCCTTTGAATTTTTAAACATCAAAATTCTAAATGTATAAGGGTACAAAGGACCCTATCAATCACATTAGACCTTTTTGAACTGTTTGTCATAATATCACTTATGACAAGATACTATTAAAAAAAATTCTCAAAAGCCGTAGTGGCACGACTCTTGAGTGGTACTATCAACTACCACATCATTCCCTCAAAAAAATGAGGAATAAGATAAATTGTTTGTACAATATTTCTCTATTTATATTGAGAATAAGGTCATCCTTGGTGACCTATATCAACTTAAACAAGCCAAAGATAATAGCTTTATCAAATTTTTGTTAAATTTGTGAGGTTTGGTGGGAAGACTCAAATACACTCCCCCACTAAAGGAACTTTTGGATATCTTTGCGCACAACCTACCTGATCAATTATCCTATGAATTAGAAATGACCAATAGCTCATCCTTTTAAGAAGTGGTTGACTTGGATAAGCATGTGGAAGTTTCCCTCTTAAGGAGAGGGCAATTAAAACTCAAGAAAGAGGAAAAGTCCTTCAACCATGAAGGAAAATATAAGAACAAACATGTAGTTAAAAACAGTATCACTGACTCTCACAAAGCAATAATGTGAATTCCAAAGGTACCCTTCAAAAATTAATTTTGAGCAAATAATAAAAGACTAAGACGTGGTTCACAGAGCTAGAACAACCTCTATGATAGGGATTAATATTTAATTCTTAATATCATCCCTATTCACATGGATTGCATTGTACAACATTTAATTTTCACATGGATTGGTGCATTAAATGTCATTTTTGTAAAGGTAGACATGCCTATAAAAATGCTTTTGGTGTGAATGCAATCTTTAGTTTTCATCATGTAATCTCGTGTGTTTTCTCTTGAATGTTCATTCCATATCAGTGATATCAGAGTCGAGTGTTGGTTTGGATATTATCCTCTTCTCCTAGGCCAGGCTAGTTCAAAAGGAGTACGAGAAAACCACCAATAGGTCTTGGCTTGGAAGGAGCACTCTTTCCCTTGTAGAAGCATTCAAGCACTCTATTTTTTGAAAACCTTTGTTGGAGTCCTCCTAATCACCGACTCACAGCCAGCTGGGTCCCTCTAACCTCGACCTCAACTATTGATCCAAGTTTTTATCCTTGGATTAATTTTTCCTGGGCACTCTGTGATTTTTTCAAGTGGATCTACTCCCTCTGACATGGTTTTTTACAAGTTTTTGAGAGCTCCTTGCTTTCCTCGTATTTTTGCACTTTCAAATATAAGCTTTCCTTAGCCCCTATCTTAGACATTCTTGATCTTCGATAGCCTTTTGAAATTGAAACGAATGCCTCTCAATTTTCTCTTAGTGCTATTCTCAAACAAAATGACCATCCAATAGCTTATCATTCTACATAATTTTCCACAAAAAAATAGAACTTACCCAATACCCAACGACACATTGATCACAATGGTGTGCAAACTTACAATAACACCCAATGGCACATTGTTTATGATCATCACCAACAACCAGTGTAGCCTCCCCAGCTTGAAGGCTGTGACACTGGTTTTTCTTCGATCAATGGATGCAACCCCTGCCACTACCATTTCATAAATGTTTTTCTTCTGTGTGGTTCTTGTCAATGCATTTTAGCCCTATGATGTTGATGGCCATATTTACACGATTTTGGCACACATAAAACCTTCTAGTCCATCGTATTTCACATGATCGAGCCACTATACACCATTTAGTTTTGGCTTTCCCACCTTGTCCAGTGGCATTATAGGTGATCTACAATATTCAAATACTTTCACAACAAATCAGTGATATTTAGAATTTTTTAGACAACTTCCCTAACTTTTCGATGGTTCTAGCCAAAATCCAATGATAAAAATTAAGTTCGATCCAAGGTTTGGAGGATTTAATATTTTTGGCGATCGGTGTCATTATTTTTCCCGGTAGGCAGGGTTTCTTCGGTAAAGGAGTATGTGAAAAGCATAGTAGCATAATCATGGGTTTATTCTATATTTGAAGCTTGAGAGAAACCTTTGGTATTTTTAACCTCCTTAAACGTATAGTGGAGTAGCCAGCTTGCGCTGGCTACCCTCCCTTCCTATTGGCTCCTTTACTACCATTTAAAACTACCTGCTATTCATTTGCATTTTCACTGATATGTTATCCTATGAGTCACCATAGTCTTGTCGGTTTCCCTTCATTAACGTGTCATCCCATGAGTCATTGTGGTCCTACCAATCTAACTCGCACTAACCTTGTTTGCATTTCTACTGATATGTTATCCCATGATTCATTGTGGTCCTGCCAATTATCCTCTGCTGATGTGTCATCCCATGAGTCATCGTGGTCCTGTCGATATAAATCGTATTGACCCTACTATTCGCTTGTTGTTCACCAATGTAGAGGTTATTATGATCAATGTGCCATTGGATATTGTTGTGGTTTGTACAAACCCTTGTTTCAAATAGTTGTTGGAGGCTGAGTCTACACTATATGTTGGTGATGCTCATAAACAATGTGCCATTGGGTGTTGTTGTAAGTTTGTACACCATTATGGTCAATGTGTCATTGGGTATTGTTATCGTTGAAGGATGAGTCTACACTAGTCGTTGGTGGGTGTTGCAAGTTTGTGCGTCGTCGGGTATTGTTGTGGTTTATGCAGACCCCTTGTTTCAAATAATCATTGGAGGATGAGTCTACACTAGCCATTGGTAATGCTTATAAGTTGCTCTCACTAATTATCGCCAAACCAAGTAAAATTCAAATTCTACCAATCAGAATGGAGGGCCCACTCACAGTTGATAACCACAATTTTTATAGCATTACAAGTTCACTTTTTTCTTTCAATTTATTTACCATCTAATTGTCACCTTAAATTGTCTTGAGCTCAGTTTTCAACAGGAGGCTGAAACCAATTTTTGTTGATCTCATTTTTGTGCACTAGCACTAAGTAAAAATTTCCCACTCCTAGTAGACCAATGGTTGCTAGCATGGCCCTAGAAAAAAATATGGTTGAAATCACCATAGCATAAAATGAAAAGATCGCTAAAATCACTGCAAGCCAACATGAATCAACATTCATAATGCAATCACTCAAAACTTCTTCCTCGTCCTCACCAAGTCCTAATGTTCGATGTAACATCCAAATCTATGAAGGCTCTCGAGATCTCAATGTCTTAAACAGTTGGATACTTGACATGGAGACTTTGTTTGAGTTTGACAATACTCCTGATGCTAAAAAAGTGCCCTTTGAAAAACCCAAACTTTTCGATCTAGCCAAGGTCCTCATATCCAATCGCCAACAAGTACAAAATCCAATTACAACATGGGAGGATCTAGTCACAGCCTTAAAGACGTCCTTCTATCCAAACTATGAGGATGATTTACTCAATCAACGGCTAAGACTTAGTCAAGGCAAAAGACAATCTGTTCAAGATTTTATTCATAACTTTAACCACATTCAAATGTTTCTTGCAATTCCTGATCCTACTACAGTATTGATTGTAAAATTCAAGAGTGGTCTACTTGCATATATTTATAAGGAGCTCAAATATTTTGCTTGTCATACGTTAGATGAAGCATTCAATTTTGCACAACTTGTGAAGGAAACATTTACTGCACAGTACAAGGAAACTTATTTTTCTATAGGAAGCACGGCCGCCAAAGTGTCCACGGAGCAAGAGGGTCGAAGAAGATATTTTAAAACTTCTTCCATTCACCCCACTTCTCATCAATGTGTTTCTTCTAAAAATCCTTTCTCTCCTTCTTCTTCTTCTTCTTCTTCTTCTTCTTCTTTATCTCAAACTGAGAAGTTCTAAAACTATTGTAAAAAGAGAGGATATGACAAAACTCAATGTCCTAACTTACAAAGAAAGAAGAATTTTTTTGTACAGTCTGATGAGGGCTCAGGTGATAACCGCATCAAGGCTACTGGTAGTGAAGAAGTGTATTAGGATTTGAGAGGGCAATTGAACAATCTCACACTCATAAATAAAAATTATTAAGGTGGTGACCGTGACTTTATTTTTATCACTAGAGCTCACATCCTTCATAACTTTGCTATCGATTGTATAATCGACATTGGATCGCAAAAGAATCTCATCGTGAAGTCCATTGTCGATAAGCTAAAGCTTCCAACAACCAAACATCCTCACTCATAATCTCTGGTGTGGAAGGATAACAAAAACATCTCATGGATCACACACACTTGCACAATTGGATTTGTATTTGGGCTCAAGTTTAAGGATAAGGTGACTTGCGATGTCACCCAAATGGATTGCTATGGATTGCTCCTAGGGAAATCGTATCAATATGATTGACGGGCTACTTATGATTCATTTAACAACACATATACATTACAAAATGATCAAAAGTATTATCTCATTGAAACCATAAAGCAAACATCTAATTTCTGCTTACTTGCAAACAAGCTTGGAAAGCCACTAATAATGCTCAAACACTTGCACTAATCTTCATTCGAGAACAAGCACACGTAAAAGAATAGAGGCATAAAAACAACCCTAAATCTCAAATACATAATTTATAGGTGAAAAAAATATTACATAAGTATGAAAATGTATTTCAAGAGCCCACTTCATTACCACCAAAAATAGCAATTAATCATACAATTGAGATAATTCTAGTAGCACCTCTTCCAAATGTTCCAATGTACAGGAAATCCATTTTATAGGTATGATGAGATAAATAAACAATTGCAAGAATTATTAGATAAGGGCTTCATCAAACCAAGCACTTCTCCTTGTGCTTCACCAATTTTCCTCTTTCTAAAAAAATATGGTACTTGGAGATTTTACATTGATTTCAGGGCACTAAATAAAATAACAATCAAAAATAGGTATCCACTTCCTCAAATTGATGACTTGTTAGATCAACTCCAAGGGGCTAAATTCTTCAGCAAACTTGATCTTAAGAGTGGCTATCATCAAGTTAGAATACAAGTAGAGGATACGTGGAAAACAACTTTCAAGACAAATATGGGATTATTTGAATGGTTGGTTATGCCATTTGGCCTCACCAATGCTCCAACTACATTTATGAGGCTCATGAATGAAGTATTTTGTGAGTGCCTTGATCAATATGTAATCATTTATCTTGATGATATCTTGATATTTTCCAAGAATTGGCCTAAACATTTATAGCATCTTGAGAATGTCCTTGTCATCCTTCAAAAGAACCAGTTGTTTTCCCAAACTTCCATTTTGTACCTCGGCTTCATCATCAATTCCGAAGGTATCTAGGTTGATCCTACCAAATAAGAAGTTCTTCTCAATTGGCCTTCTCCCAAAAACATCACTAAACTCAAAATTTTTCTTGGCCTTGCTAACTTCTACCGTAAATTCATTCCAGGGTACTCAACCATTGCTGCTCCATTGCATTCTTTGACTAAGGCCAAATATGTGTTTCATTGGACAAATACCCATAGCCAAGCTTTTTTCACAAGCTTTGCTCAACCCCTGTCTTAGCCATTCCTAATCTTCGATAGCCTTTTGACATCAAAATTGATGCCTCTCAATTTTCTATTGGTGTTGTTCTCAAACAAAATGGCCATTCAATAGCTTATCATTATGAGTCCTTTTCCACAGCAACATAGAATTACTCCACTTACAATAAGGATCGCTATGCCTTAGTCCAAGCTATAAAATATTGGCATCACTACCTTCTTGGTAAAGAAACGATTGTCCACACAGATCATTTTCCCTTGTAGTTTCTTCAATCACAAACACAAATCCAAGAAGCACGCCACATGAAATGGGCTTCCTTTATTCAAAAATTTCACTTAGTCATCAAATACAAGAAGAGTAGTCAAAATTCTATTACCGATTGTCTCAGTCATCCTCCATCTGGTCAAGCCTTAACCATTGTCACTACATCTCATATAGCCTTCCAATATTGGATTGCACAATATCCTAATTATTTTGACTTTGCCATAGTTTATCACACATTACAACATCCATCCTCCTCTAATTTAAGTCCCTTTGAAGATTTCCATATCAAGGAGGGGTTGCTTTACCATCTCGATAAGCTTTGTGTTTCTACTGATATCAGACCATACCTTCTAAGAGAGACTAATTCCACCCTCTATGGTGGTCATTTCGATAAACATAAGACCCTTCACCATTTGCAAATATTCTTCTATTGGCCACACATGTAGTGAGATGTTCTCAAGTACTTAAAAATAGTGTGTCCCATGTAGTCAATCTAAATCATCAAAATGTAGGCTTGGTCTTAGTATGCCTTTACCCATTGCGCCACATCCTTGGAAAAGTATATCTATGGATCTTGTCAGTGGTTTTCCCGTGACTTTCTATCAACATGATCATGTCTTTGTTATAGTCAACCATTTCAGTAAAATGGCTAAGTTCATTCCATGTCAAAAAATAAGTTCTGCTACAGACTTAGCCCAAATCTTCTTTGATGGTGTCTAGTGCTCCTTTGGTCTTCCCACAAGTATTGTGTCCGATCGTGATTCTCATTTTATCGATCATTTCTAGAGGTCCTTGTGGAAACAATTAGGTGTGTCCCTTAATTTTTCCATAGCATTTCATCCTCAGTTTGATGGTCAAGTAGAAGTCATCAATCGTACACTTGTCTAAAGTCTTCGAGTCTACCACCATGCATGACCAGCCAAGTGGGATCTCACTCTAACTCATATTGAGCATGCATACAATAGAGTTGTCCATATGTCTACAGGTCATAGTCCTTTTGAGGTCTATTTAGGGTTTCAACCTATCACTCCATATGAGTTACCCTTGGCTCTTCCGTCTCCAATCACAATCCACATGCAGAAAGAATAGGATAAAGCACAATCACTCATCCAAAACCTGTAGTAGCTCCAATCCAAGGTTGTACACATCCTATAGCAGAAACAACAGTAGAAAAAATAGACAATGGATCACCATCGTGTTCCACATTCCTTTTGAACTAGTGATCGAGTTTGGTTCTACCTTGATCATAAGAGATGTCCAAATAAGGTACATAGCAAGATCAAACCTCTCTACTATGGGCCTTACACAATCATTCAACAGCTGTTCATAAATATATTCAGATTGGAACTTCCAAGACACTTGGGTATTCATGATGTTGTCAATGTTGATCTACTCCATCCATATCATGAGTCCACACTAGAGAGCCCACCAACCATCAGTCATCCTTCCGATGATGTTCCATATTTCTAGCTTCTATTGGATGAGTACCGTCTGTTCGACACTAGGGCTTGCCACACTCACCAGGGTTCATCCACTTCATATCTCGTTGCACGTCGTGAAGAGCTTCCTCACCAGGCTAAGTGGATCACTTTAGCACAATTGGCTCTTGATTTCCCCTCTATTTTGGATGCATTGGATACCAATGCTTCTAGGGTGGGGAGTAATAATAGGGATTAATATTTAATTCTTAATATCATCCATATTAGGTCCGAGGTGTAGACCAATTGGTTCATCCAAACCCCATAAGGGGTGCGGAGGTCCAAGGTTCAAATCTCGGTCCTCGTCAGACTGAACGCTTGTCCATTTCCTGGTGCTTTCAGTGGCATAAAATGTTAAAATAATTGTGGCATGGTGGTTATAGGGGCGGACTATGCGAAGATCTATGTGGCGGCTTCTGGGGCGGACAACGTAGAATACTGTGGTGGCCATAAAAATCCGGACAGCCTGCCCGGATTCGTGGCGGCTACCGATTCCACCATGTAAATTCAAAAAAAAAATATCATCCATATTCACATGGATCACATTGTACAACATTTAATGCTCACACATATTGGTGCATTAAATGCCACTTTTGTAAAGGTATACATGCCTATAAAAATATTTTTGTTGTGAACGCAATCTTCAGTTTTCATCATGCAATATCATGTGTTTTCTCTCGAGTGTTCATTCCATATCACTCTATTCATTGTTCTTAAATAACTCCTTGATAAAAAAATGATTGAGCTTCCACCCATCACACACATATATGCCACTACAAATTGGTATAGTCCTAATGATCATTGTGACTTCACTCATATCGATGGTCACATTGCTAATAAGTGCAAGCATCTTACGAATCTTGTTCGAGACTTGATAGATAGTGGACATACCATCATTGGTGTCTTTGAATCTCAATATTCACTAAACCAAGACATGTAAATCTTCTAAAACCTATTGCCTAATCATGCTCAAAAGATAAAAAATAACATTCTGTATACTAATATCCCACCTCCCAAAAAAAATATGATGGGCATGATATATTATTCTAATCATCCTTCTTTCATTTAGTTATCATAAGTAAATAACAAAAGAATCATTATTTAAATAAACCTTCTGAACCACCCTTGATCCTTTGTGTCAAGAAAGTACCTTCCTCCAAGGGACCTCCCCTCATACTAAAATCACCAAATTATTCTAAGGGTACTTTTGATCTCTAATAACTCCCAAGTACCTTGGAAAAAATTCTCTTGTTGAACTTCTTCAAACCTCTTCAACTCATAGAGAAGCCTTGCTCAAACTTCTAAGCAAGCAAATTATACCTCAAGATATTAATCGCAATGATCTTACTAATGTAGTAGGATCTATTGGGGTGAACCATGCTACAATATCCTTTTATGAGGATGATGTCCCTCCACCATCCATACATAAAGAGATCCCCCTCTACATTATAGGCCATATCAATGATCTATTTATAAAAATAATCCTTGTTGATAATCGATCAGGCTTGAATACTTATAGCCTTAAATTCATCTATAATTTTGGCTTAAATGAACAAGACCTCCAAAAATTTGGCCTTGTTATAAGAGTCATCAATAATGGAGTCCATGAAACCAATGAAACCATAACCTTACCCCTTAAAGTTAGACCTTGAATCCTTAATACTCTCTTCTATGTTATACCATATTAACTCACCTATAATCTTCTTCTTGGATGGACTTGAATCAATGCAATGAAGGTCATCCCTTCTACCCTTCAAAAATACCTCAAATATGAGTATCAAGGTAAACTTGTCTATATTAAAATTGATCCTCAACTCTAAACCTATTGCAAGATGATTAAGGCTAGCAATTCTAAAGCCAAATTTTATTTTTCTCTCACTCATGTTTTGCTAATCAATACCTCTTCTTCCACCCAAATGAATGATGCATTAGGTTCTTTGACTATAATTAATCAATCTAAATATCAAATTAACAACCAAACAAGTATAAATGATCAATCTAAAGCTAACAATCTAATTCATCCTAATAATGGATCTCTTATATACCTAGCCAATCTTACGCCTTCCTCTCAAACCTTAAGCTTGCCCTCTAGAAAGGGTAAAATGATGTAAATAGGGTTGTGTACCTTCATCTGTGCTAGCACTACCAATAAAGAATAAATTCATGGTAATAACCCCCACCTAGTTGAGATACAATTTGCAATATGCTATTTATGTAATTCATATCTCCTTCCCAAACAAATACTCACAAACATGGAATATCAATGGAAAGACCATAGTCCAAATGAGTAGATAATCAAATAATCCTTAGAGGCCAAAACCTAGCCTAGCCATTGTGGGATAGGGTATATCCTTTATAATAATAAACCCTTTACCCCCTTCCCTATAATCTGATAATGATTATGAGGCCTTTATCTCTTTTCAAGAGTCCCATGAAGATACCATTTCCACCAATGGATTGGATTGGGATAAGACTTATAAGGAATCACCTTTATTTTTGCTTGCACACCTTGCCAATGTGAACCATCTCAACTTAGTGCATCCTAAATTGGTTTCCACTGAACAAGACTATGAGAGAGGGGATATCTTGTGCAACTTCTCCCATGATGGTATTTTTCAAGATGTCTTTTATTTTGATGGAATTTTTTCTCATGTAGCCAATATTGACCCATCTCAACCAAAATATGGTGATCAACCATCCCTTACTCTTGATTACTTTGAGAACTTGGGAGTGTTAACAACCCCTCTGTAATTTGAGGATGAATCACACATTCTCATTGAGGAAACCATTTTGTTGATATCAAAACACCCAATATTACTAGAATCCCTAAGTTAGGTAACATATTGACCCTTTTTTAATGTGAATAACCTATGAATATAATGCATATTAAAATATAATATGCTTAAATCTATGTTTTTTTCATGTGCATCCATCATGCTTGCATGTTGCTTGATCTACATGACTGCTTGCTTTCATTTTTACTTAAATGAACTTACTTTCATATTTTTCTTGCATCTTCGTTTGATTGCACATGCTTGGTTTGCTTGTTGCATATAGTGTTAAGAGATCCACCAAGATGTGATGATGATCCTAGTTAGGGTTAGCTTATACTTACATTACACTTGCACTAGGTGATTGAGCAAACAAATATCCCTCAGATTAGTCCATTTATGCTTGTCTAGTCTCATGATTTCTTGCTTATCTGCATTTGCATTACTAAAACAAATAATCCATAATGATTCTATAATGCTAGCATATCATTTTTATTAGGTTTCATCTTTTATATGCTTCACACCTCTTGTCATGTCACTCTTTTAAGGGTAATACAATGTTGTCAGATCACTACCCCTAGGATGTCAAACACAACTTTATGATGCATAACAATTGGACTATATTCATAAGAGTAGACATAATAGGAAGTCATGGATCTCCATCCCTTTCTCTTGCCTCATGGACATTTGATATGAAGTAATGATAATCTTAGTTAGGAATACTTCACTTGCATTGCATGTCAACTAGGTAACTGATGCTAGCAGATGTCTGCAATCCATAACCATTTAAAATTCCATCCATTCTCCCTCTCATATTTTTGTTATTCTTTAACAAATCATGTTGTTGCCTTATAGATAAATTTAGATAGCAACATCATGTTATTAATACAAAACCTTATACAATGGTATAGATACTCCATATACAACCTCTTGTCCACTAAAGCAACCACATCATCTTCTAAAAGCATCTACTAAGGTAGGATGTATGATGAAATTTTCTTTCTTCTTGATACCTTAAGTGGACCAATAAGTTAGTTTCTCTCCATCAATTTTTTCTTACTATGACCCCTTCTAGAGGATGGGTTATGCCTATTCATCATTTAGAACCTTTACATGTCATTATTCATCATTTATTGCCTCCACAAGCCACTATTCATCATTTAGTGCCTCCACATGCCACTATTCATCATTTAGCATCTTTATAGGCCATTGTTCATAATTTAATGCCTTCATAGGCTACTATTCATCATTTATTACCTCCCTACACTATTTTTCATCATTTTGGAGCCTTAACTAACCATTTTTCATATTTTTTAATGCCAATACTTGGTTGATGGTCACTATTCACATTTTTTAGTGCCAAGACCTGATTGATGATCAATGTATTAATTTTTCAATGCCAATACGTGGTTTATGGTCATTGTTCATTTTTTAGCACCACAACCTAGATGATGGTCAATGTTTATATTCCAATGACAAGACCTAGTTGATGGTCACTATTCATATTCCAATGTCATGACCTAGTTGATGGTCATTGTTCATATTTCAATGTCATAAATTGGTTGGGGGCCAGTGTTTATATTTCATCGCCAAGACCAAGTTGATGATCACTATTCATATTTTATCACCAAGATTTGGCTAATGGCCACTATTCATAATTTTAGCACTAAGATGTGGTTGATGCCTACTGTTCATATTTTCAATGCCAAGACTTGGATAATGGTCACTATATATACATTTTGTAGTTTCTTTTCTTTGGCACATGACTTGGCTTATGGTCATCCTTTTTTTAGGCCTCAACTAGCCACTATACATAATTTTGTAAATAATTTTGTAAAAATCTAAGCTTTAACTAGCTAATTGCATAAAAATTCTCATCATTATGTGTAATTTAGGACTAATTTATTCTTACATGATAAAAAAATCATCAAATCATCCTAAAAATAAAATTTTTTAAATTGTTAATCACTTAGAAAATCATTAAATTAACACTCATATTCAATTATTATATCAACTTAATTATGATGTAAATATCAACAAAATCCATGCATCTTATCTATTTGCCCCCTAGGATCCTTCTTTGTTGTTTTTACTTCTCCAATGATCACTCCAACCAATTTGATTTTCCTTAGGATTGTTTATTTCCCCTCCAAACATCGAGGAGGCACGTAGGATGAGGACATAAGTACAACTAATGCTATCTAAAAGGGTGATTCTTCAAGTCGTTCACAAAAGAATGATTTTTGCACCATACCTTTACCTTAACTTAATAATCACAAGGGAGTGTCTCTCCCTTAAAACTGGAGGTATCTATTACTATTTTTGACATATTTATTGTGCAATAAATTCTTCAAAAATGAGATAAATATAAACACCCAAGTTTGACACACTTTAATCCTCTTTAACCCTTATCCATCAACTTCCAAATCCACTCAAATATAGAGCATTATATTTGGGGTATTAATATCTATAAATAAACACTTCCATTGGAAGAGAATCAAAAAGAGATTTCCAATGAGTATAAACATGCCTATATTTTGGTTACAATTAATGCCCCAACTTGTAGTCGCTAGCATTGCATATGTGAGTAATAAATGACTAAATAGTAGTAAAAATAACAAAAATTATTGTAATTTTAAAATAAACTAAACTTTAAAAATTAAATTAAATTAAAATCCTTTATCAAATTGAAAAACAAATTTTAATTAAATTAAATTTAAAAAGTAAAATAAAGTAACAAATTAAAATAAAATAAAATAAAAAATAATGAAATCCTGTTTTTCAGGAATAAAATAAAGCCAATTTTAAATTAAAATGTATTCTTCCTTCTTAATGTTGTAGTAATCAATCAACTCAGGACAATCAAAATTAAAAATTAAATCATGCAGATATACATAAATCAACAAAAAAAAAAGTTTTCTTTTCTTATATGGTGGAAGGTATTTGGAAGCCATAGACATGTCCTTCCCCCTTTATGCTTCCCCATCAAACAGAGCTGACCACCTAACCTGGATTTCCTCCCATTGGTGGATGTTGTCTCAAAGCCCACTCACTCAAGTTACTCTTGACTTTCCATTTCCCCCAAAACAAATTTCAATCATCTATAAATCTGACCTAGAACCCTTTGCAAAAAAAATAGATTTTTTTAAATCGTTGTTGCCCTCTGTTAAAAACCCTAACAAATAGGAGAGAATTTTTAATCATTATGTTGGAAAAATAAATTTATTTTATTGACCACGTGCAATAAAGGATAGTTGGTGATAGTTGATTTTATAGAATAATAGGCACAACCGACTTTCTAGATGGTTTAATGCCAGCATTTCAAATAGTACTAGCCTTCCAAATTATTCAAGCATTACCACAACCTTCTAGATTGTTCAGGCACTAGGCACCGACCATCTCAACCCTTCCAGAATTCTCTACATAGACCACATCCTTTGCTATAAATTCAGACCCCTGCACCTGCATGGTGTGTGGTGAGGGATGAGGGCTACTCCAGTGGAAGTGATAACACCACAAATATGGAGTGTTAGTGATCTTGTTATGTATTGATCATATTCCAAAGAAATCAGATGATGTAATTGCTTCTATTATGATTTAATACATATTTTGTTATTGTGTGTTTCTCTAGATCTTTGTGTGTGTGATCGCTTTATACATTTCCAACATTTGGTATCAGAGCCCATAAATGCCTAAGTGTGGGTAATTGTATGTTGAATTTGTTCTACCCTTTGGAATTAGTGTGTTTTTTAGATACATTTGTAGCGTTTGCTAATTATTGTGAGCTTGTCAAATAATTAGTGTAATTTTTGTTTTTTGTTGAGGTCGATATTGTTCTCGTCAAGGTGTTTGCTATGAGTGAAGAGTTTTCCACAGTGGAATTCTCTATTAAGGAAATGACTCTCACAATGGAGGAGGAAGAGACTCCAATGGTTAAGGAAACATCTACTCTAGCAGTAGAAGTGGTGGTTCCTCCCTTAATTTTGCTACTCTAAAAGAAGAAAAATAAAGAAATCTGGCAATAAGCGCATAACGCAACAATGGTGATTCAAGTCTATTGAGGTGAGGAGACCTTGGGGTTTTTGTTGCATTGTGCTACAAAAAATTGTTTAAGGGGGGAGCTTCAAACTTGGACCATTGAGAAACCCTTAAGGGAGATATAGTGAATAGGTTCAACTACAAATTGTTTGTGTGAAAAAAGGAAAAAAATGAAGAGAGGTTGAATGTGTGAAGTGAAGTTAATTTATGAATACTTTCAATGTTAATTTAAAATTTAGGTAAAAGTGTGTCTATGAGATCAATATTCAAGTATGTCAAAGATGTATTAAGAATCATTAAAGTATTGAGTTATTATGGTTGGTAAAAGTTAGTTGTGAGTGACTAGAAAAATAAAGAGTTGGTTTACAAAAGAAGTGTTGTTTTGGGGTGCATGATCGGTGGTACCCGACATCCTTCACTATTCTATTTAGGAATTATATAAATATTGATTTTTGTGTGCATGATCGGTAACCCCACACCCTTTTTATTGTGTAGAGAGTCAAATTTTAAAGGCCATAAAAAGAAGAATTTAAATCATGAGAAAGAAAAGGAGGAAACAAAATAATAAACAAGTTGAAGACTAAAAGAGTATGACACCAGATAAAGTTCTTTATTTTCTAGCAACAAGTGAAGATGGAGATTTATTAGCACTTAAGTACAACTTACAAACGGTTCTCAAAGTTTGTGAAGATCACTTCAAGAATGGTATTACATTCCCTGTTGATGTTGTGAAGACCATATACAAGGCATTAATCACTATTGATGTGCTTAAAGAGGAGTGTAAAAGGTTAAAAGACACAAATGAAAGGTTGAAGGTAAAGCCTATGGTGAAAAATACTTGTTGTGATACAAGTGACCTTATCCAAAGGAAATACTTGGCCTACAATGCTGAGAACTTAAACATTGTGTGTGATAGTGATGTTTGTATTGAATAAAATCATCATGATGACAAAACAATAGATGCTCATTACTGTGACAAAGACCATGTTGTTGACGACCATAGTGATGATGAAGAGATTGGGTGCTTTGAAAAGCACACCAAAGGTATTGGCTCCAAAGTAATGAAAATAATGGGATATGATGGCAAAGGTTTAGGAATAAATGGGCAAGGCATAAGAAATCCCATAAAGCCAATCATAAGGCCAAAAAATTAAGGCCTTGATTATGTTGGTTGAACCAAAAGTAATGAAACCAAGTTTGTTAAAGGAGAAACCAATGAGGTGAATGAAACTTTTAGAGTAATTTTTTAGTCATTGTGGTCAATCATGACATGAGGTAGCTTGGTGTTGGTATTTGTATCCATGTGAAATTTGTGGTGCAAATAATCACTCTGAAAATTATTGTTGGATAAAGATGAAATGGTCAACAAAGTACATGTTGATTGTGGATGGCTAGATGTGATATAATGGAGTAAAATGAAAGAAATATTAAAGTGGATTTCATAGGAGGATATCTTGTCCTCAAAAGAGGAAGAAAATATGTACAAGCAACATTGCATTGTAAGTGATTGTTGATGACTAGTAAGTCTCATGTGTGTCCTCGGTTAGCTGGTTGAGAGAGACCATAGTGATGGTTATAGTTTATAAAATCCTTATTGTAAATGGGTACCTAATCAGCCATATGTCTTCAAGAGGCAGGCGGGACCCATATTTCCTTTGTGGTGTTTTCTTTTAGAGAGATTAGATAAAATGAATTTATGGGGGAGTGTTGGAAAAATAAATTCATTTTATTGACCACATGCAATAGAGAGTAGTTGGTGATAGTTTATTTTATAGAATTTTAGGCACAACCAACTTTCTAGATGGTTTAGTACCAGCCTTCTAGACAATGCTAGCCTTACAAATTGTTCAAGCATTACCATGACCTTCTAGATTGTTTGGGCACTATGCATCGACCATCTTAACCCTTCTAGAATTCTCTACAAAAATCACATCCTTTGCTATAACTTTAGACCCCTACACCTACATGGTGTGTGGTGAGGGATGAGGGCTACTCCACTAGAAGTGATAACACCACAAATATAGAGTGTTAGTGATCTTGTTATGTATTGATCCTATTCCATAAAAATTATATCTTTTGGATTATGGAAAAGCTTCAAAACACTTTGATTATTGTAATACATAGTTTTTGGATTAGTTTGTGGTACTCTTATATCTGTTAACTTATGTTTTAACCATATCACCTCATAGACAACTCCTATAGTGTGATATTCTACTTCTATGGAAGATTGAGAAACTATTTCTTGTTTCTTACTTTCCCATGATACAGGTCTAGATCCTAGAAAGAATACATAATTAGAATTGGATCTTCGATCATCAATACATCCTACTTAATCTACATCTGGGTAATTGGTTAATAATAATTGGTCACTCTTCTTATATTCTAGACCATACTCAATGGTACCACATACATACCTTAGTACCTGCTTTATTTCTAGTAACGTACATCCAGTTTTTACAAGAATCATGATAGGTACTTACTATAAATCTAATATCTAGCCTAGTGTATGCTAGGTAAATGAGACAAACCAACTATTTATAGAGAGTTGCATTCACTATTGGATATGATCAAATCATGAGAGTTGTAGCCCTACTTCCATAGGAGTCATCAATGGCTTAAAATCATTCATGTGATATTTCTTAACAAGTTTCTTGGTATAATTTATTAGTGAGATATATATGTTATTATGTGTCTACCACATCTCAATTCCAAAAAAATAGTGCAATAGTCTAAGATCAATCATGTCAAATGAGATTTTCAAATCATTTTTTGTAAGAATCAATTTATCAAAACTACTTTTATGACCAAATAATCTACATATACAACAATGATCACAACATTTTATTTACTCTTTATAGTATAGACTTAGATCATATGAACTTTTATTGAAACCATATTTTCTAAATTATTCATCTATTTTGTTATACCAAGCATGAGGAGCCTATTTGAGACCACAAAGATATTTAATCAATTTGCACATATTTGTTTTTTGCCCAAGTGTAACAAATATCTTTGGTTAAGTCATGTAGACTTATTCCTTTAGGTCTCCATTGATAAGGGTACTTTTGATTTCCATTCGATGAATCTTCCATCCAAATTGTACAACTAGAGTGAATATCATTTTGATGGTCTTTATCCTAGTTATAGATGAAAATGTTTCTTTATAGTTGATGTCCTCCTTTTATGCATAGCCCTTTGCTACAAGTCATGCTTTATATTTATCAATGCTACAATTTGACTTATATATTTGGTATTGAATATTCATGTGCATCCAATAATATTCCTCCTTGATAAAATATCAATAAGCTACCAAGTCATATTATTTATTAATACTTGATATTTAGTGTCCATAGAATCATTCCAAGAATTATTTTTAGAGCTTCCTAAATTATGGATGGTTTTTTTTTTTTTTAAAGAAAAAAATCCCTTGTGGGGCTGCCTTGGTTTGAGAGACCACGAACAGAGGGTTCTAAACCATCAAATTCACCCAAGAATCACACCCGACCCTGCCCGCACCAATATTATCAATTGGATTTTGGATACCCAATTCATATTTTTGGTAGGGTGGAGATTTGAACCTAGGACCTCCCTTGGAGGATTGCCCTCTCCTCTCCAACTCACCTACAATACCTGGGTATATTTGATGATGTTCAATAAAAACAAAAAAAAATAATATTTGATGATACTTTTTACTGTCTTCAGGCCTAATGCATTACTCATCGGAATTGCTTTTAGAGTACTTTCTAAACTTTGGTCTATTCATTAATTTCTTCTAAAATAGTAATCGAATTTTTGTACCAAAAACTTTTAAACAACATCTCTATACATTCAACCAACCATCCCATATCAGTTTGTGAGATTTCCTATTTTATATTCTTGGATTTGAGGCTTCAAAATTGGAGTGTTAACTCCCTTCCGCGGACTGTTCTCTTAATATTTTGAGTGGTGTTGAAAACATCACCTTTCTTCTTATTTGCCACTTTTAAGTTGGTAGATTTTACAAAGTACCACTGTTATGAAAATTATCAAGAGCAAAGAGATCATAAATAAATAAAATGAGATCAGTTCATAGATTCTACAGGGTACCAATGTTATGAAAAGTATCACGATCAAAGAGATCATAAATAAATAAAATGAGATCATAATTATCAACCTACTCTTGGTGTTTGTATGGAGGATGACATCAAGTTTCTAAAAATTGATGACAGCTGACTGATTGTTGGCATTTGGGCTATGCGGTGTTGGTAAGACCACTTCAACACTATTTAAAGCATTTACCAAATATTTGAGCCATGGCCGAGGAATGCTAATTAATTTCATGTTTACCTCATCACAAGCCATGTTCTATATCCTTGGTGCTATGGAAGATGTGTTTGGAACTCTATATATTCCTAAATCTCTTAATGTGCTAGTGTAACTTGAGTATTTTTCTTGTGTTATATGGTGAATTAGATTGGTCTACATCACTATTGGGGGACATAAATGACCCTCATGCCCTAAGAATCATGATCCCCCATGGTTGCAGTTTGCTCTTTATCTCTTCAAGTTGGTGCTTTCAATATCCTATGCCTCATGCGGGGCGCTAGTCCTAGGATGTTTGAGGGAACATGAGATGTGGCTCCTTTGTATGACCTCTAGGCTTTTTTTCCAAGGTGGGCTCCTTGTTATGATGTGATCCTCGACACTCATCTCTCCTTCCTATGTTGGCCTACTCTATAGATAATTTTATTTAGGGATAGGGGGAAGAAGGAAAAGTAGTAAAATAAAGCAAAAAAAATCTAACTAGCCTATATAGCCTACCTACAGGTGGTGATGCACCAAAGATCTAATAAGACCCTTTGTGTCACAACAGGTTGAAGTGAACATACGTAGAGATGTCAATAACACACAAGGAACATATGTCCCTCCAAGTGATGTAGTAAAATAGAATACCCACACCAAAACTAGGATAAGGATTTCATAAATAGTCATTGTTTCCATTAGTGTAAGGTCTAAGTTGCATACATGTGAAACAAAGAAGTTCAAAAAAACTAATCAACCAACAAGGCAAGGCTCAAGCCAATATGAGATACAAGAGAGAATGAAGGAAAGAAATCCATTAGAATAATGGGTGGCTCTCAATAATTTACAATGAGAAGTATACATATTTATAGGTTATAATTGGAGCATTTTCTCTTCTAAGATTCAAAATTCTTGTTTCAAAAATTCCTACCCAAGGTACTTTATAATGATGGTGTGCAGTCCTGAGGCCTCTAGATCTAGATCTATTTGAGGTGGGATCTTCTCACCCATGTCATGATTAGACACCAAGATCTTTTATCATTAATTCTTAATCTAATTTTTGGCCACTTCTCTAGAGATTTCATGATGACGACTTAAATGTTGTACCCTTTTACATAGGAGGTATTGTATGCTCGATGATGCATACACCTCAATATCATTTACAGGGTCCAAGATGATGGACTTGGATGGGGGGTGTGGGTTGCTAGTGACCCTCCATATGGAGGCCTAGGATGGGGGGTGTGGGTTGCTAGTGACCCTCCAGAATAAAACTTGGCCTCCTATATTTTTGGGGCTTGAGTGGCACAAGCTTAATTGGGTTTTTGAAGGCAGCTCTATCTTTGTTCTTTGTTTGGTAACTCAATTTTCTAAATTTGGTTTGGTCGGTATACTTAGTTGTTGACTTCTTGCTCTACTCTTTCCAGTGTTCTAGTTATCATCCTTGGATTATGATTACTAGAAGTTTTATATTAGGTGGATGTGCCCAAGTTATTTTTCCTTTTGATTGTGTGCATCAATACTTTGAGTTGTCACTAAAATTTTGGATCTCTTTACTCTATTATTAGCTCTGACCAAAAAACTTGGATCATTGATCATGTGTATTTGTATCTATCTCCTTTTGGATTCAATTACTATTGCTTACCACCAGAGCTCCTTTTTATCAAAATGAACCAAAATGCTCACTCCTCCCAAGTGTACTGACAACTCACTATAGTTCTGGTGACTCAAAAGGGGTCCTCATCTTGATGAGGACAAGGAACCCAAAAGGTTGTTGCCTTATCCACTGGATGTAGAGTTAAAATTAGGGTTGGAAAGGGAAGGGAAACAAAAGTGGGAATCTCAACTACTAAAATGCAACCCCTATTCTTATACCCTTGCAAAATTAGGCTCACTTATAAATGTTGATACTTGCTTGCAACAAAAATAGACTATAGTACATGGTGGATAGCCCTTATCCATTAAGCATGGAGTCGAGTCTCTCCCACACCATTGACTATCAAAGCCATCTTTTATTTCCTTTTCTTCTAGTTTTAGGGGTAAAATATTTTTTCCTAAGCAAATCTCATGCTATGACATAATTAGTACCAAAATATTTTGATTTTTTTATTGCAAGTTGATTGGTACCAACGATGACTCCTCTATTCCTAATCCTACTAAAGTATATCCTCCATCCTCAAATCAAATTCTTTCTCTTTTAAGCCTCTTAGGATGGAGGGGCTTGCTTCCTTCGGTTCTCTAGAGGAAGTGGACTCCATGATATTTTTCAGGCAGTTGATTTGTCTCTATGGCCCTTTGTGTGTTACTTCCTCTACCTCTACATAATATTCCTCCCCCTTCTAGATTGTTGTGATCAGGTTGGAGGTAAAAAGTTATTGGGTGAGAGAGATTTGAGGTGTGATATGTTGGATAGTTGGAGTAGGTTTCTCCTCCTTAAATTCATCCATAAATAGGATAGCAATTTTATCTCATTCATAGATTGAGTGTGGTGGGAGGGATTCATACCCTTTGGGAGCCTTACCTCTAAATTATGCCACAAGTAGCCTCAGATCTATGTTCTACTTTATAATGTTATGCAATTAAAATAAGTAAAACATAACTTGTAGATGTATCATTGGGTCCAACATATCCTCACTAGTATAGAGTGGCATCATTTTGAGTGCTAGCATCGATATGTAGTCGCATGCATCTGGTGGTATCAAAGGCCACAGGGGTTCTTCTTGCTCTAGGTGGCAAATCTTGCAACATGGGAAGCAACTATGTTTAGGTGGGGGGTGTTCCTGGTTAGATAGAGGCTCCTACCATAACCTCATGCTAACATGGTGATTTCTTATGGGTTCTTATTTTATAAAAAAGTCATCAAGTGATTTTGTGGGTGCTTCAATAAACATATGACTAAGGTCTTCACTAGAACCATTATTTGACTTCTTGATCAAGGGATGAATTTTGTAATTTAGGTCCCATTGAGCATGCCAGTTAGGACTATTAGGGGTAAAAAATAACCCTACATCTTGGGAATCTCAACCCCTCATGGTTGTGATTCACTCTTTATCTCTCCAAGAGGGTGTGTTTGGTGCCGTATGCCTCATGTGGGGTGTCAATACTGGGAAGTCCAGGAAGCATGGGATGTATCTCCTTCGGATGACCTCCAGGAATTTTTACCAAGCTTGACTCCTTGTTATGATGATATATTCAATGTGTTTCTTTCCTTCCTATGCTAGCATACTCTATAAAGGTTTATCTCTAGGTAAAATGAGAAGATGCAAAAATAATAAAAGAAAGCAAGAAAACCCTAAATAACCTATCTAGCATACCTACAAGTGGTGATACACCAAAGATATAAAAAACCCTCCATGGTGTGATGGGTTGAAGTGAACACATGTAGAGTGGCCAATAGTACACAAAGAATAGAGGTCCCCCCAATTTTTACAATAAAATAGAACATCCACACCAAAACTAAGATACATATTTAATAAATAGTCATAGTTTCCATTAGTGTAAGCTCTAAGTTACATACATGCAAAAAAAAAAGGTTCAAGAACTAACCGACTAGTAAGGCAAGGCTTGAGATGGGTCGAGACATAAGCACCCCTTAGAAGAATGGATAGCTTTCAATATATTACAATGAGAAGTATACATATTTATAGGTTACATTTAGAGACATTCCCTTAAAAGATAGAAAATTCTCATTTTAAAATTCTTTTCGAGGGTACTCCGTAATAATGGTGTGCAATCCTGAGGCCTTTATATTTGGATCCATTTAAGGTGGGATCTCATTACCCATGTCAATATTAGATGTATAGATATTTTATCATTAATGCATAATCTGATCTGTGACCACTCCTTTGGAGGTTTCATGATGACACCTTAAATGTTATACCTTTTTGCATATGAGGGACGATACACCTAGTGATGTGTACACCTCAATAGCATTTGTGGGGTACAGGATGATATCCCTAGTTAGGGGGTGTGGGGTGCCAATGGCCCTCCATGTAGGGGCCCAAGGGTGTGAGCCCCCAAAGCAAAACTTGGCCTCTTATATTTTTAGGGCCTCGTTGGTGCAAGCTTGATCAGGTTCTAGAAGGTAAATTTCCCTTTGTTCTTCATCTAATAACCCAATTTTTTAAGTTTGGTCTAATTGGTATACCCAATTTTTGGCTTCTTGCTCTACTCTTTTTGGTATTTTGATGGTCATCGTTGGCTTCAAATTATTGAATGTTTATGTCAGGAAGGTATACTCAAGATATTTTTCCTTCTAGTTGTGTGCATCATTGCTTTGGGTTATCATCAAAATTATAGGTCTCTTTAATCTACTACCAACTATAACCAAAAAAGTAATATCATTGGTCCTATGTATTTGTATTTGCCTCCTTCCAAATATGGCTTCTCTTGCTTCCCATTGAGGCTCCTTTTACCAAAATTGACCAAAATGCTCACTCCTCCCAAGTGTAGTGAGAACTCACTACAATCACCATCATAATTGTCTTCATAATTATTACCCCCAAAATATTTCTTATTAACATCTTTAGATTCTTCATCACTATGAAGTATTATTAGAATAGAATCATATGAATATTATTATGGAGAAGATGAGAGTGGCTCATGTTGGTGTATATTACATTATTGGTTCCATAACTAAAGTAGGAGTTTACCTTAGAGTAAGGTTTGAGCAGGATTATGCATAAGGGGTAGTACCAAAAAAGTAATTATAAAATTGGGGTGAATCTAGTCGTACGGTGTATAAACTTCAGGGTGAATTTTTCAAAATTTTGCAAAAAAATTATCAAATAATGGCAATTTTTTGAAAATTTTGCACCAAAATTTTCAAAATTTTAAAATGGTGACTAATAGAAGTGACTTTCACAAGGTGATTAATAGAAGTGACTATCACAAGGCGACTGATAGAAGTGATTGTCACAAGGTGACTGATAGAAGCGACTATCACAAGGTGATTGACAAAAGCTTCTGATAGAAGTGACTAGTAGAAGCGACTGTTATGAGGTAACTACTACAAAGTGACTATCACAAGGCGACTAGTATATGGTGACTATCACAAGGTGATTGTCATAAGGTGACTATCACAAGGTGACTGGTATATGGCGACTATCACAATGTGATTGTCACAAGGTGATTGTCATAAGGTGACTATCACAAGGTGACTATCACAAGGCAACTAGAAGATGGTGACCATCAAATATCATCAATAAGATGTTACCATGTGTCCTCTCCTCTACCATGTGTCATGCATCCATCAACTTCAGCCATGCAAACTTCTATAAATAGAATAGCAGGGTCATTTTTCACCTTTTCCAAAGCAATTTTAGAGCATTTTCAAAGCATTTTCCATAGTGGTTTTAGAGCTTTTTTAGACAGTTTTCGAAGCATTTTTAGAGCATTTTCAAAGCATTTTTAGAGCATTTTTAGAGCTTTTTCAGAGGGTTTTCAAAGCATTTTCCCAATATTTTTAGAGTGTTTTCAAAGGGTTTTTAGAGCTTTTTCAGAGGGTTTTCAAAAATGGCTAGCTCTTCCTCTCCTCTACCTTCCAAAGTAACATTCAAGAACTACTATTGCCCCAACATCAAGAACATTTTTAGCACTCCTAGGAGAGATTCTAATTGGATTTACACCTCCAAAGTTGTTGGAGTCATGAAGATGCCATAGTTGGACATCAACGTCTCCCTGATGCAATGGATAGTTAGTTGCTACAACCATGATGTGTCCACTGTACAAATCAAAGTTGATAACAAGGATATTGTTTTTACTATGAACCCCTCGGATGTGCAGCGACTAATAGGGCTACCATTTTTGGATGGTCTCCTGGTGAACAACCAGTACGCCTTGTCTTCGGATGACAAATCAATGCTAGCATCCAAATATGTTGTGAATCCAGACCATTTGAAAGGTATGTTTTTAAAATTTTATTTTTATTTATCCTTAATTTTGATGTATTGTAGTTTCCATTCTCTAATAATGTTCTCCCTATTGTAATTTTTATTTTCTAATAATGTTCTCTCTATTTTTTAGTTAATTCTTCTAAGTCGAAAAGGGGTTTAAACATTTCCAACATTGCAGATAAATTTCTTTATGCTTGCATTGAATTTTTCCTAGGAAGGCTTATTCTGCAGGGGTGACCTACAGAAATATCATTTTGGGCATTATCATTATTGATTCGATGTATTGATGGAGGTAGATATGATTGGTCCATGCACATTTCCAACCGCCTGAAACAGGACCTTCTTAGTGCCCAAAAAATTCAATCTGCATATACAGTAACATCCAACAACTTTATTCTTTATATTTTTAATGAAGCATACTACAATCTTCAAAATAACAATCCTCCAACTGCATTGCACCCATTTTTTGGCTATTGGCATGATTGAGAATGAAATACAGGTAAAATTATTTATTGGAATAATCTCTCTTTTCTTTCTTTTCAATCAATCTTGTTATTTTCTAATTTTCTTTTGAAAATAGAGAAGAGCAACTCATTCATCTAGTAAAAGGGATGTCACCTTTAGGATTCAAGAAGCGTCTATCGATTCTGACACGCAGTCGCAATCATCACCAGTAACTCCCACCACTAAACGTAGAAGGTCTCCTATTCAACAACATACACGTACGACTCCTGTTACTTTTGGACATGCATCTGTTGTAGTCGATGTTGAAGAAGTAACCTCCAACTCACAAGGTAACCTTATTATTCAAAAGTACTATTTTAAATAATGTATTTTAATGATATAAAATTATATTTAGTTTGAGAAAATATTTTAACTATTTTTAGAGCAAAGGCAAATGCTTGCATCATCAATGACAATGGTTGCAGAGTCTGAGTCTGGTATGTTTAGTTAAAATTAATCTCTTTTAATGGCATTATTTTTAACACTAGTTTTAATTTATATTTTCATGTGAAATTTTGTAGAGGGACCGCTAGATTTAAAAGACTGAGAAAATAGATGCCTCCATCGGGTGCACAACAACAAACGTAACAAGTCCATCCACAACAAGTCCATCCATAGCAATTCCATCCACAACAAGTCCATCCACAATCAATAGCAAGTCCATCCACAACAAGTCCATCAAACTTCACAACAGGCACCACCGGTGAGGAACCAATCTCGCATGCATGGGAAATAGTTCCTCACACCACCACCTCTAGGAACCAACATTCAGGTTGAGACACACACTCATACTATGTCTCAATCTCTTGTTTCAACGATGATATTCCCAATTTTAACCCTTGATAATTTATCAAATGTAGAGAGCGCATCTCAGATGCCCTCTACCACTACGAATCTCGATGATGATTTTCTTTATCAAGATATGAATAATTTCCCACTAAAGGCAAGTGATGTGCTTCAGGGTCTAGAGATCGATGATGAAGTAGAGGAGAATGTTGAAGTAGATGCCATCATTGTTTCCTCTTCCCCCCACCAACAAGTCGACACCCATCATCATCCGAACGATGATGATAAAGTTAATTTTTCAAAAACTATTTTATTAGCCAATAGATGTAAGGCTACAGTTAAGAATAATCTTCTTGTAGATATTGATACATTAAGAGAATGGGAATATCGAGCCAAGGTTTTGATCAAAGCAATAAATGGTCGATACAAGAATTTTGCACATAGAAAGGAGTTGTTTTCAAAGGTGGAGAATGAGCCACAAAAGCTCGATGCTCTATTACGTAAAGCTGAATCTAGCACCGTGCAGGTTGAGTCTAAATACAGTGATGAAGTTTTAGCCATTATGTTGGATCGATTAGAAAACCTCAATGTCGAGGCCCAGGCATATTTCAATGAATGGGCACTAGATATGAAAAAAGTAGCAGTTGCAAAAACTGCAAGACTTACCACTGATGTAAGTTTTACATAACTGAAAATCATTTTTTTCTTAAATTTATTTTGTTTATAAATATTAACCTTTTTCTCTTCTATTTTGTAGTCTAATTATCAGCACTTAAAGCAGCAAGTCAGTGCCATGAAAATGTTGATTAAGACTACAAAAATTAGTGTGATGAATGCTATTGAAGTGAAGAAAATATTGCAATACACTGTTAGAGAAAACAATTGGCTGAGGAAGTTTATCAAAGATAAGGGCCTGGATGTGGAGGTTGTATTAAAAGAAAATGAGAAAGAACTGAATGCACCATTTAGAGAAGATCCAATGAAGGAAGAAGGTTTATTGCTATCAAGGATAAACACTACAACTAAAACTTTGGTAAGGGTTGGTGCATTGGAAGCAAAGGATATTGAGGTAGATGCAGCTGAAACTTCAGGCACCATGCAAGAAGAAAAGTAGAACTATTGTTTTTTATTTGAGGAGAAACCAAACAATACATGTTGCATATTTTTTTAAATTGTCAAAGAATGGTATCTTTTTGAAATCAATGAAAGAGACAATTTCCATAAATTTTGTATTAGCTTTTTGATATTTTATTTTCAATATTGTGATGTTTTGATTAGTTGTGTGGATGCAATAAATAATGAAATTGTTGGTATAATATTACCATATTTGAAGTTTCATGTGTAAATTATTGTTATGTTGTTGTGTGAATAGATGGTGAATGAAACAAAAATTGGTTAACCCCTTAAACTTTTTATTATATATTTTTTTTAAATATTGTGATGTTTTGATTAGTTGTGTGGATGCAATAAATAATGAAATTGTTGGTATAATATTGCCATATTTGATGAAGTTTCATTGTGTGAATTATTGCTATGTTGTTGTGTGAAAAGTTGAATAAACAATAAAATCGTAACACCCATATGAAGACTAATTTGTATTAGCTTTTTGATATATTTTTTTCAATATTGTGATGTTTTGATTAGTTTTGTGGATGCAATAAATAATGAAATTGTTGGTATAATATTGCCATATTTGTTGAAGTTTCGTTGTGTGAATTATTGCTATGTTGTTGTGTGAATAGATGGTGAATGAAAGCAATAAAATCATTGGTATAACACTACCATGTTAGTAGACATAATTTTGAATTATGTGGATGCAATAAAATGTTCTTTTATGTTTTATAAAATAATTTGAAATGACTGAAATGCAGCACAAATATTTAGTTTGCCATAAAATGTGAAATCAAAATACATGTGAAAATCAGTAGTATCTATCATCAATATTCTATTTAAAACTGATAGCAACATAGATATTTAGTTTACCATACATGGTTTATAATCAATATTCTATTGAAAACTGATAGCATAATATGTGAAATCAAAATACATGTGAAAATAAATAATATATGTAATCAATATTCTATTTAAAACTAATAGCAGATCTATAATCAATATTCTATTGAAAACTGATAGCATAATATGTGAAATCAAAATACATGTGAAAATCAATAATATATGTAATCAATATTCTATTTAAAACTGATAGCAGATCTGTAATCAATATTCTATTGAAAACTGATAGCATAATATGTGAAATCAAAATACATGTGAAAATCAATAATATATGTAATCAATATTCTTTTAAAAATAGCATTATATGTGAATTTGAAATCAAAATATCATGTTCCAAAATACATGTCTCAAAATATAATCAAATCTCAATATTCTATTGAAAACTGGTAGCATAATATGTGAAATCAAATCAAATGAAAGAATCAAATCTCAATATTCTATTGAAAACTGATAACATAATATGTGAAATCAAATCAAATGAAAGCATATTTGCATCATAATGCTGGAAGCTAGAACAAACTCTTTTCAGATTGTACAAAATATTCTACACTCATACCAAAAATTTTATCATCACAACTTGATCAGTGTTACCATTATCCTCATCATCCTGAGTATTCGTGACACCTCTTCTATCTACCAAATATTTCCAATATGACAAAGCTCTTTCATAAGGAAACTTCTCTACCTCATAGGTCGACACATATACTCTCAAACAATTTTCCAAATTTTTGTCCAACCTATTTCAAACTTTAGATTTTACATAAGATAATGCACTAAATACCCTTTCATCTTCCACAGATCCTAAAATCATCATTTGACATAATTCATATAAATAAAAATATTCACTCATAGTATGTTGTAAGATACTACTAGGATGTAATTGTTTCCACAAACGTGAAATAGAACCTGTTTCATGACGGTTAGTGAGTTGTGAAACTTGAGCAGACATTGTTGTTCCAAAATAGTTTGATTGTTTTGTCAAAAGATCTTTGTTGAGAATGCCATTGATTTCAATACCATTGACTACCACACGTTTAGTGAAATGGCTAGCAAGAGTGCCCATGTATTTGAGAAACAAACCATTTAAAATCTGGTATTCATTACAAGGATCCCAAAACATCGGGTTAACCACACCCATAGCCTCAAGCAATTCATCTCTTTGAAAATGGTCTCTGATTTCTTTTGTCAATGATTTTGCTATTTGTTTTAGTTTAATTTTTGTATCTGTTACAACTACATGAAATTTGTTGTATGTTATGGGCATTTGTTCAACTTCATTTGTAGCTATATCCATTCACTGACCAAAATAATATAAAGGAATTTCCTTTTCATGGACATTAATACATAGATGATCATTTATATTGAACTTCAAAAAGTTCTGAGGATCATTCACATTTGTCAATAATCTCCAACTCTCAAACATGGGATCCATAAAACTTTGACCAGATGCGTACATCGTATCAATATGTATGCAAATTTATTTTCTCACCCTGATGAAATCCATAATATAAATCGATCTTTCTTATGCAATTTTGATCAAAGTATTCATTTCTTCCAACATTGGAAGAATACCACACAATGTGAGAAGTGTTTCAAAGTCACTCATTCAAAATAGCAAATCTTTAGCCTTATCAACTGCCCTACGATTTGCATACATAAACCCTGCCAAGGATTGATATTCTTTGAAAACTCTATATGTCGGTTGATACATCGAAATCCACCTAGTATCTACATCTTTTAAGAGTTTTTTACCTTCAGTAACTCCTAGTGCAAACTGCTGAAACTCTAAAAATATTTTTGGACTGCACAAAAAATAATCATGAATTTCATGGACAAGCTCTTCCACTCTCGCTACATTTGTAAATGTATCCACAATTTTGTATGCAAGATTCATTCTATGAGCCATGCAATGAATAGGGATCAAATATGGGGTAACAGATGTTTGTAGTCTAACACAAAGACCATTCATGTGTCCTTGCATTGTAGCAGCACCATCAACTTCGACACATATTAACTTAGTGGCTATTTCCATTTCATTCATTCCTGTTATTTCCTTTAAACTAGAAACAACAACATTGTAAATATTTTTTGCATTGCAATTTTCCACCATCTTGCATAATGCAAGTAAATGAGGTTGCCTTAAATGATTTTCCAATGTGTAAACATGCATGCAAATCCAAGATGTGTTGTCAACAATAGTCACCTCATCAATTGAAAGTGAAATGAATTTGGCCTTTTTTACTTTCTCTTTGAGGTCATCCTGCTCAACCAATGATAGACATTTTACCATTTTCCAACCACTTTGATCTGACCAATGGGCGTTGGGTAAGTTCTGCACATCAGCTAGTCAAAATAGAGATTTATAATCAATGAAATCAGACATAGGTCTACCCTTTTTAAGAATAGTGAGTACAACAACAAACTGTAAACTTTTTGAAGCTAAAGTGAACTTATTCATTTTTTGAAATTGGGCTTGAATCGTTGCACCTTTCTCAACCAAAGTTTGCTTTTGTTTCATTGCTTTATCATATTCTTGTGCATATCTGATATGTGCACACTCTGATGCATCCTTCCACCTATAATTTTTTGGTTTTTTCCATCACCATCACTTTCTTTTGTTTTTATATAAACCTTTCCAATATGTTTTTCTACTGTATCTTTCTTAACTTGCAATCTATGATCCTTTTCATGTTTCCAACTACAAATTATGCATCTCAATTATGTTATTACCTCATTACTATTCTCTGGCAGCACTAGCTCAACAAATGGAAAATTTGAAACCCAATCAGGCTGAAATGATCTATTAATTGTCCACCTAGATGACCTTGCACATTTATGTTTTTTAGAAGAAGATTCTCCGAAAGTAGGGACTGCATAAGAACTATTATTTTATTTTCCATTTGGCGTGTTAGTTTCAGGAATCTCTTCATGTTGTTGTTCCATTTCATTAAGAAAATTTTCATCTATGGACTTTTCATTATCGTGGATATGTGGAAGTGGAGGCATACCAGGGTCAATAGTGTTTTCTGTAGAGATAATACTAGGGTCAATACCAGGGTCATTATCATTATTCTATTTAAAAGCATACCTTCTATTAAAAAATATAGATAAACAATGGACAAAGCCATCAACCAAAAAACACCCTTCTTAATGAATGAAGACATTATATATAAAATTAACAATGTACAAAAATTAACTGGTTAGTAAGTAAAGGCGTTCATACCTTCAATTTGTGTAGATGTTGATGGCTGACTAGATTTCAAAATATTATGAAAGTATTTGAGGATACTCCTTTTATCGGAATACTAGCCTCCCTTCTTTCCACTGCCAACAGGTGATATTTTACCTATATAAATAGAAGAGTAACATGAACATCATTTTGAAAAATGAAAATAACTAGTAAAAGAGAGAACTACTATTCAAGACAACAGAATATCTGACCCAAGCAGGCTTGATATTGGTGCCCAAATAATAGGAAAACCTCCTTATTGAGTGTCAATGAACAAAAATGTATAAAAAAGGAACATAAATGGTAAAATAAACTTATCGATAAATGGTTGTCGTTGTATGTCACTCACCTTGTGTCAGTCACCTTACATCAGTCGCCTTGCACTAGTCACCTTGTGTCAGTCACCTTGCATCAGTCACCTTGTGTCATTTGCCTTATGTTAGTCACCTTGCATTAGTTACCTTGCGTTAGTCACCTTATGTTAGTCACCTTGCATTAGTTATCTTGCATCAGTCACATTGCATTAGTTATCTTGCATCAGTCACCTTGCATTGATTACCTTGTGTTAGTTGCCTTGTGTTAGTCATCTTGTACCAGTTGCTTTGCGTCAGTCACCTTGTGTTAGTAACCTTACATCAATCACCTTGTGTTAGTCACCTTGTATCAATCACCTTGTGCCAATCACCTTGTGCCAATCACCTTGTATCAGTCACCTTGTGTGAGTCACCTTGTATCAGTCACCTTGTGCCAATCGCTTTCGTCGATCGTCTTGTGATAGTCGCCTTGTGTCAATCACCTAGTATAAGTCACATTCTACCAGGCCTCTTGTGTCAGTTGCCTTCTGTCTATCGCGTTGTGTTAGTCACCTACTTTGTATCATTCGCTATCAAAGAAAATTAATGTTTTAATTGTATGAGTGTCATTGTCAGGGTTACCTATATATAGTGGGGTAAAATCACCCTACCACGTATGATTCTCAAGGTTGGATCCACAAAAGAAAGCCTTGAGGTGAACCACGGGGGTATATTGTTCTCTACACTTTATGGACAAGGAAAAAGGGTTCACCAGGAACAATTTTAGGACTCGTTCCAAGTCCGAGGGTTGGAATGTTTTGTATGTAAATTTGAACAAACACCTAAGGTTTGGCCTTCTATATACTAAACTAAAATAGATGAAATAACAATGCAAGGAATACAAATGCAAGCAAACAAGAACTAGTCCTAAAATGATTCTTAATTTGAATGATATCTAAATCCTAATTACAGAATATAAATTCTTTTAATATTTTTAAAAGCAAGGGCGCAAGGAAGATGCACAAACAATCTAGCCTAGATGCAAAAACTATATGCACTTTCACTTTCAATGCCTAAAGTAAATTAGTTCCTTTATATATGTAATTGTGTGATTAAAATGAGTGATAATTGAAAATGTCTTAAAAAGAAAACACTTCAACAAGTAGCCTAAAGCACTAACAAGAACACTTCACCTAAATCCGGAAGGCTGACCACTAGCTTTATCTTGCGTCCGTAAAGCTCCACAAAATCTCTAAATCCTGTAAAACAACTTCACAAACACTAAAAAAATTGGATTAGTATTTGGGGGCCTTCTTAGGCCGCAATATGACCAAACTTGCAGCAATCAAGCCCCCTTGGTCCTTTTAGCTGACCTTGTAAAAATAAAAGAAGTATTGACCTTTTGGATGAACATATAAAAGTAAGAAACTAAGATGCTAATAGATGATTATATTATTTGTTAACCTTAGGGGATTTACCCATTTTTTATTCCCAAGTTCACACAAAGTGCAAGGGAAGAGCATACACGGAATAAGAACCCCTTTTTAATGTGATGTGTAAGATAAAAAGAAGAAAATGATAGCTATGATGAGGTTCTTTAACCTTAGGGGATCTACCCGCTTTTGATTCCCAAGTTCACACGAAGTGCAAGGGAAGAGCATACACGAAGTAAGAATCCCTTTAATGTGATTTACAAAATAAAATGATGACTTTGATGATGTTCTTTAACCTTAGGGGATCTACCCGCTTTTGATTCCCAAGTTCACACGAAGTGCAAGGGAAGAGCATACATGAAGTAAGAATCCCCTTTTTAATGTGATATAAATTTGTGCAATAATAAGTAAAATCAGAAATGAAATGAGTAAATGAATTAAATAATGAGAAAATGTGATATTATTTATTAATCCTAGGTGACCTATCCACTTTTGATTCCCAAGATCACACGAAGTGCAAGGGAAGAGCATACACGGAATAGGACCCCGTTAGTGATAATATTTGTGAGATAAAATAGCAAGGTAGATGTGAATAAAAAAAATAAACTATCTATATGAAGGAATGCTAAAGATAATAGTAAATAAATGAAATATGCAAGGTTAGTATGAATTAAAAGAACATAACTATGAAATAAAAATGTGATTCCAAATTAATAAAGGATTGTAGAAACTAAATGAAATAACAATAATAGAGAGAGGTTGAAAGAGCACAACCCTTGGAACAAGGTTGCCTCTCTCTCTTTCTTGATGAGATCTTGATGATGACTTCCTCAAGATGCCTAAGAAGATGTTGATGATTCCTTTGAGATCCTTTGCTTGGAGACTTGAAAGCTTGAAGAAAACCTGCAGAGTTTTAGTGCTTGAGAAATACTTGGTTGATGAGGCTATCCCAAGGGCTCTATTTATAGTTTTTTCATGACCTTGGGGAGAGAGGGAAAATAGCTTGAATTTAAAAAATGGCATAAAATCATGCCATTTTGAAAATGGACCATGTGAGGTAACATGCCATTTTGAAAATGGGTCATGTTATTTTTAAAATGGAAGAATAGAACATTCTAATTTGAGAATGGTAATAATGAAGCAATGTGCCTCTTTAGAAGTGGAACATTCTAATTTGAAAATATTAATAATGAAGTAATGTGGAACATTCTAATTTGAAAATATTAATAATGAAGTAATGTGCCACTTTGGAAGTGGAACATTCTAATTTGAAAATAGTAATAATGAAGTAATGTGCCACTTTGTAAGTGGGCTAATACCATTTGAAAATGATGCATCTAATTTTGAATTTGAAAATAGTGAATAGTGCATGATGAATAGTGAACAATGAACAGTAAATGTACAGTGAACAATGAACAATGTACGATAAACTTAGGGAAATTATAAAGGGATTAGAGAACATTAGAAGAAGGTAGGGATATTAGAAGGATATTTGGAAAGATTAGAAAGAAATTAGAAGAAATATGTGACTTTAGAAGAGGTATTAAAGATGATTTGGTAGTGCTTTTGAGAATTTTAGAGATGATTTGGTTGGTGAAAATTCATGTCAAATATGACCTTGATTTTTTTGAGGCAATAAGTGTTTAATTTTATATTTTAAAGAGGTGAATTTGGATGGTTGGAGAATTAATGCATGAGGGAGAATTAATGAAAATTGATGTAGAGTGGATCAATTTTTAATGTCTACATTTTACCCCCTTTTTGATGTATTCATTGTACAATGAATGCATCAAAAATAATTGTGCACCAATTTTGATGGTGGGGAGACTTTTGGCTACTTGAAAAGCCAATATAGAGTGGATGGTGTGAAAATTATTATAATTTATGTGCATGCATGCCCCCAGCCTAGGGTGCCCCCTCGAGTTTTGGAGGGGAAACCTAGTTGAACCGATGAAACTCGATTAGGTTGGGGTTGTGATAAGATATGAAAAGGATGAGGTATGATCAAGAATAAGAAAAGATAAGATGAGTAATTGAGATGATTGATGCCCCCAATTGGGGATTGATGAATAGATCGATAGACATAAGAGAAAACAAATAAGTAAAGCAAA
Organism: Wollemia nobilis; assembly: GCA_028583015.1. Taxonomy (NCBI): domain Eukaryota; kingdom Viridiplantae; phylum Streptophyta; class Pinopsida; order Araucariales; family Araucariaceae; genus Wollemia; species Wollemia nobilis. The sequence goes on from JAQPPZ010015100.1 coordinate 17,774,810, forward strand.
TAGAAAGGGAAGAAGATAAATCCACCAAAAGGTCAAAGAAAGTAAAAATGGTGCTTAGACTATGCCATTTGAATCAACATAGACTAAAATGATTTAATGTGATCAAATGAGCATAAGTTAAGTAAAAGAAAAAGAAAAATATGGAGCGAAACCCTATGAGGATGTATGCTCGCAAATGGTCGAGGATGGAGCGAAAACCGCTATGGGTGTGATGCTCGCGATTAGCCATGAAGCTATCCTGTAAGGGTGTAGTGCTCACTAATAAAACAAGTAGCATGGAGCATTGACCCACTATGGGTGTGTACTCACTAGTGACCAAAAGGTGGAGCAAGAACCCACTAGGTGTGTGCTCACTAGTGGCTGTAGATGGAGCGATACCCACTAGGATGTGTGCTCGCAAATGATCGAATGGAGGCTACCCCTCACTAGTGGCCATGAAGCTATCCTGTAATGGGGTGTAGAGCCCGCTGAGCCAAAAGGAGTGTAACCCGATAGGGGTGTTATGTATGTAGATGGTCAAAAGGAGTGTAACCCGATAGGGGTGTTATGTATGTAGATGGTCAAAAGGAGTGTAACCCGATAGGGGTGTTATGTATGTAGATGGTCAAAATGAGTGTAACCCGATAGGGGTGTTAACTTTATAGAGATTTTGATTAAAACAAAGCAAGTAGATGACATGCGTACATGTACTAGAGAGAAGGTAGGTAAAAAAATGGGTATGTGTGCCTTGTTTGAGATTTTAAGAGAGACATGTTCAAGATAGAAAACTGTTGTATTAATGAGATTTTAATGATATTAAAGATGAAAAGGACAGGTAAGATATGCAAATAAAATAATAAGAACAGAATAATAATAAGTGACGACAACTTGACAACCATCGAACTATGAGCGATAGAGAACCATACGATCTTAAAAGCTAAAAGGTACCAAGCATAATGATACTAAGGACTATCCGACCTTAAGTGTGGCAAGAAGCATGTGGTCTTAAATGACAAAGAGGGAACCATCTTCGAAACCCAAGTTTCCTAATAAAGGGTGTGTTCCGGTGTAGCTCCAATATTATTAACAAAAGGCATCGATAACGATCTTGTAAGTGACTTAACAAGAGAATTTGTAATCTGACAAAGGTATCGATGGCATAGGAAGGATCTTCCTTTTCTTCAGAACCTTTGGTAAATTCTTTAGAGAGAAATCTAGTGTTTGATATTCCTGAAGAGCTTTCGAATAAAATCTTAGCCCTTAGTGCTTCTGCCTTACGAAAAACCAATTTTATCCTATCCCTTAAGGCTTGTATAGCCATAAGGGTTAGAGGAATGTCTTCAAAATTTTGGATTTCATCTAGACTCGGTTTACTCGAACCTGTGCAGTGTCCTATCACTATTACCTATTCTGCAAAGGGATTAATTTTTATTCATCTCATGAATTGGGATCTTCATGACTGGAGCAAACCAGAAGTAGTTTCTCTCTGTAAAAATTTAATCTGGTACAATTCTATTGGCCTTGTTGGTGCATTAATTCCTGACTGGAATCTGTACCGCTATGATTTGAATTCTCCAGACTTGAAATCAAATCTGATAGCATGTAGGTTTGTCCTTCAGTTTGATAGAAGATTCCTCTCATCACTCCAAAGAAGTTGAAAGGTCAATTATGCAAAGCAAGTCACTGACAAATTTAATTGGGGATTTATTCCTAATTTCTTATTTTGTAGGCTCGTTATCGACAAAGAAGTTACATGGTTGGCTCGTGGTCCCAAGCGTGTATCAGATACTCGGGTAGTAAACCACTATCACTGCACCATGCCTGAAGTCATTGATATTTCCTACTTTAATGAGTTTGAATGGCCTAATCATATTAGCTTTAATCAACATTGGGGGTTGCTATCTAATCAACGTACGTGGGAGGATGCAACAAATTCAAGTTATTCTGACTCAGACAATGAGTAGATGTTTTGATGGCAAAGGCTGTGGGGGTCCATAACCCATGTACGTGTGTGACGTATATTGCTAAAAATGAGAATGGAAAGGAATCTATTTTATGTATTTGATGACAGTTGTCTAGTTTACATAGGGCCTTTGTTTTGAATTATCAACACTTATCCCTTATGCTCTTGTTGATCAAGAGCGAGGACACTAAGTTTGTATCTTTTAAGTATTAGGGTTTTGTATTTATACCTAAAGTGAGCGAATGTAATATTTCTTTTTCCTTTTAGATATTGATGTAAGGACATAAATCTATTGACTGGATATGTCGTTTGGCTCTATAATGCGAGATGTATGTTTGGCATTACTTGTCCTTTGGAGCATATATTCAGTAGTTCCAGTGGTGTTCATAGTTATTATTTTTCTTGTTTTTGTAGAAATTTTACTTCATATGCTTTAAGGTATAAGCAAGATTCAACAGATCGTGGATTCGCTCTAGCATTTTGAAGGTATTTGCGGGATATTAAAATACTCATGTAAGATGTCGCTCGAGATTATAGAGAGGGGTGAAGGCCAAAAACGAACACGAAGCATCACTGAGATTTACCATAGATCTAATGAAGGAAGTGCATCGAACAGTAGAGGCGAAGAAGAGACGGTGAGTGGAATTTTATCTGATTCATTAATTTATTTATTTTATTTTGAAAGAAATGAGATCGTGAATGAAGTAAAATAGTAAGGGAATAAATAAATATTGTATTAGGGTTTTGTGGCTGGGAGAGGGTTTTTATTGTGTAATATATAATGTATTTATGTATTATTTTCATATGGAATTGGTGAAATTGTGAATGGGATTATGTAATGTGATAATAGTTAAAGGTATTACGACCTCATCATCGACATCGAGCAATTATTGGAAATTTAAGGGAATGCATGACAATTGAGGATTGGAGGTGGTTGGAGGTGATAGGGTTTGTAGGGGTGGCCCAAGTTAAGACAGTGCATGCTGATACGATGTACCTATCAGCATTATGTGAGAGATGGGATCCAAATAGGGGTACATTTCATTTACCTACAGGGGAAATGACAATTACCCTAGAGGATGTATATCAGATTTTTTGGTTACCGATAGAAGGATCTATCATTTCAGTGGTGAGTCGACAAGAAAAAAGGTTAGTGATGGAGGAAATTTTTGGTAGCAGTTGGTCTTGTGTGAATCTCAATAGTGGTGGAGTGTTGTACGAGGAGTTTTTTGAGGCAGGGGTATTATCAGTGAGACAGACCCTAGCGATGGTGCTGATATCAAATTGGGTTTTTCCTGATTCATCAGGGTCACGATTTCCATGGAATATGCTAGGGGTTGTAACAGATATGGTGGAGAGGTCAGTAGTCTTTGCATGGGCATCAACATTATTAGCACAAACTTATAGGGAGCTTTATGAAGTTAAAAGGACAACTCGAGGTGGGTTGAGTTGTAGTCTGCTAGTGCAGGTGTGGGGGTGGGAGCATATAGCAGTGGAGAGACCACAAGGTCTACCTTATGATGCCCATAGGTTTATGGGGTTAGAGACACCATATGTATTAAGATGGCAAACAACTAGGGAGACGAGGGGGAGTAGACCATATGCAAAGGATGGAGATTACTACCATTATGTCTTTGAGAGTTTGAGGCCACAGGATGTTTGTTGGCAACCATGGAGAGGGGGGCCAAGGTGGAGTGATGAGTCAAGATAGTTGTCTCATGTGCGGTGAGGGAGGTGGCTAATTGGGTGAAGGAACATACAAGTCGAGTATTTTTAGTATACTCGAGTATTACGCCAATTTGGGTTGAGGCAAGGACTACCAGATCCACCTGTAATGTATCAAAGATGATACGATTATACTGCAACTACCCCATTGGTAGTTGTGTTAGATAGGGAGCCAGATGAACCCCTAGTAGTATCTGATGCTGATAATGTAGGCACAACACCAGAGTTTGATAATTGGTGGACTACACAATGATGGCAAGCAGGAGAAGTGATAGAGGAGGATGTTGTTATGGGTGAGGTTGGAGAGGCAGTTGGAGAAGTGACCGATGCCACTAGTGGAAAAGAAGAGGTGGCACATGAGGGAGGAGGGAGATGTAGTGGGTCATCAAGTCAATGAGACAACTAGGGTTTTAGGGGTGGTGAATGCAGAAGAGTTAATGACAAGTCTGGAAAGTGGAGTAGGACCTGATGGAGGAATTAGCAGATGGGGTGGTGCAGTATTAGGGGATGGAATGTCATGGGTTGGAAGGGATGCTACCAATTTTAGGGAAGATACAACTATTATGCAGGTAGATATTTCTCAGCTACAACGTGCAAGAGAATATTACAGGGCAACTTTTTTAGTGTCCTATTTTGATGCATTAGTGAGTTATGGATTGCTTGTCCCCTCACAATCAACTTCTCAATCTCAACACAATCAAGAGGGAACAACAACAATGGGCCCAAGAATGCCACCGATTACTGATTCAATAGCTACACAATTATCAGGAGTTACTTCACCACCAGGGAAGTCGAACGATGATGATCCATATATGGAAGTGGCTTGAGAAGCCACCATTTTACATGTGTTTACAAAGTTGCATGCTTATGGACAATAGTTGTATAGACTATAAACATAATTTGTGATGGATAATTTTTTATTATTATTTTGTGATACTATATGAAAGAAAAACTTGTTTGTACCAACAGATGCAATAAAGTCAAAATATGTAAAAAAAGAAAACATGGTATCCGCTAGCATAGAAAATACCCCATATATGTATGTAGACAATAGAGGTAATCTTTAGCATCCTGGCGGAAGAAAATAAAAAACATGCCCTAGGGTGGGGATTCACTAAGCATCAGTGACCTAGTATGGGTGCAATGCATGTGATCTAACCTAACTAGGTTTCATCACCTGCCATTGTTGCGAAATCCCCAAAATCTATATGATCAAGCAATCATGCAAGTATGACCAAGCAGCAAAGGATAACTATATGATAGGCAAAAGTGAAAAGGAGAAGCATGTCAGGCAGTCTATGCAATGTATGACAAGCAATAATGCAGTATGAGCAAGTAGACCAATGCAAAGTTGGCACAAACAAAGTTGAAGAAGATGGAAGAAAATAAATGAAAAGAGAGGAGAAGAAACAAAAGAGATGTGAATTTATGAATTTATTAATTTTATGCATAATATCATTTTAAATGCATTATGTTCATTGGTTTTTGATGCATGAGCCTATATTTAGAGGGTTTTTTTAAAATAAGTTTTAAAGTAAATTTTTTATTACTAAAAATGGAATTATTTGACGCAAAATATAATTTTCCAAAAATGGTAATTACTAAAAAAGGCAAATTTTTATGAAAAAATAATTTTTCGAAAATAGTAATTACTTAAAAAGACATTTTATGGTGGAAAAATCAATTTGCCGAAAATAGTAATTTTTAGGGTTTTAAGCTTTAGGGTTTTCTTTTAGGGCTTCAAGTTTTAGGGTTTTCTTTTAGGGTTTATTTGGGGATATATATTCCCTTGGTATTGCATTGTAAAAGAGGGAAGTGAATCCAAGAATGAGAAAATAAATTATTTATTGGTTTATTTCAATGTACTGTAGTTTTTATGTGAATGGAGGGTTTTTATGATTATTTCCATTTATTACATTTTTTATGTAAATGGAGGGTTTTACATATTATTTTCATTTATCGCAGTTTTTATGTAATGGGAGGTATTATGTTTTGACCTCTTGCAACTGAACCTACATCATATGACCAAGCAACAAAGGATAACTATATGATAGACAAAAATAAAAGGAGAAGCATGTCAGGCAGTCTATGCAATGTATGACAAGCAATAATGCAGTATGAGCAAAGAGACCAATGTAAAATTGGTATAAACAAAGCTGAAGATGATGGAAGAAAATAAATGAAAAGAGGAGGAGAAACAAAAGAGATGTGATTTTATGAATTTATTTATGCATAATATCATTTTAAATGCATTATGTTCATTGGTTCTTTAAGATATTTTCCATCTAATATTGCTAAATGATAGGCTCTGAATCCAAACTTGGCTATTATGACAAAGGGACCTAACCAATTAGGTTGAAACTTACCCTTTATATATGTACGAGCATTAGTATTATTTTGGTTTTCTTTGAGAACAAGGTCCCCAATTTCAAAATAACGAGTGTGAACTTTCTTATAGTAAGCTCGCTTGAGTCTATTCTGATAGGCTCAAAGATGTTCTAATGCATGGATGCACTTTTCATCCAATAGTTCCAACTGGTTTAAACGGTCTAAACGATACTCATCACCAACTGATGCATCTTGTAACAAGATACACAAGGATAGGACTTCTAGCTCAAAAATAAATAATGCTTTAGTGCCATAGACCAATACATAGGGGGTTGCATCTGTAGGGGTTCATACACTAGTACAATAAGCCCACGAGATAGGATAAAGTTGGATATGCCAATCTCGACCAGTCTTACTAACCAACTTCTTAAGGATATTAATCAAAGACTTGTTGGATGCTTCAACTTGACCATTACCCTAAGGATAATATGGGGTTGACCACTTGTGTTGAATCTTGTATTTAGCACAAAGTTTATAGACATCTTTGTTTTTAAAAGGAGTACCATTATCAGAGACAATCATTGACAGAATTCCATACCTACAAAGGATTTGGTTGAAGATGAACTTAGATACTTGGGTTCTAGTTACTGTGGCTAAGGGCATGGCCTCAACCCACTTAGTTAAGTATCATGTTTTCATGATGATAAACTTGTGACCATCAGACGATGTGGGGTTAATTTTACCAATAATATCCAATTCCCGCATGGAGAATGTCCAATGGGAAGAAATGGCTTGAAGGTTCTGAGAAGAGGCATGAACAAGGTTGTCATGGCATTGACATTTGTCACAACGTCAGACATAATTACATGCATCCTTCTCCATGGAAGACCAATAATAACCCATCATAAGAAGATTTTTAGCAATGGCATTGCCACTAAAATGGCCTCCACATGATCCTTCATGAACATCATTAAGGGCTATCGTGGCTTCATCAGAGTTAAGACATCGTAAGAGGATACCTTCAAAAGAATGTCTATACAAAGTATCACCAATTATAATAAATCGACATAATATTTTACATAAAAGCTTATGTTGATTGCAATCTAAATCATCAGGAATTGAACCATCCTTAAGGAAATTAAATATGTCATCATACTACGGATTGGATGGGGAAGCTTTGATGGTTAGGACATCTAATGGGATAAGGCTAGAGTTAAGGGTTGCATGCTCTCAGAGTTGATGAATGATAATTGTTGCTTGATCGTCTTCTAACTCTAATGGGATAAGGGATGTAGTCGTAGCCAATGCATCTGCATGACGATTAGAGGATCGAGGGATTGATTCTATGGTTACCTTATTGAAGGTTGATAACAATTTTTTAATAATATCCTTATAAGGTTTTAACTTATTATCTTTAGTTTGATAGACATCATTGATCTGATTAACCACAAGTTGAGAGTAACCAAAAATTTAAAGGACTCTAACCTTCAAGGCTAAGGCTACTCTAAGACCAAGGATTAAAGCCTCATATTCTACAGTATTATTAGTGTAGATTAAAAATACACGCCAAACAGAAATAAAATCACAATGACAGAGTACATAATAGTTGCACAAAAACAAACGATTTCTATTAATCGATGGAGTTTAAAAACTCTTTTTTGAATACAACTGGGCTTGTAACCCTTTATTTGTGATACACAGTTACAAGTTATGCTAGGGTTCTCCAAAACCCTAGCTGGCACAAATGGTGGCGCTTCCGAAGAACGTATCTTCAATCCCAACGGAGTGAGTGGGCTTTGTCGTATCCCTTGCTTGGACCACTCCAGCTTAATCAGCTGCCATCAATAAATTGGATCTATTATCAAAAACCCACACACATTAACACTATCAAGGAGTTAGAAATTAATGAGAGGGCTCCATCTACGTGAGCCCTCAGAAACAATCTAAAACCCTATAAAAATGGAATGCAGGAAATCAATAACAGATTAATACATAAAATATGGTTACTTGCTTTAAACTAATTTATACTGTTCTCTGTTAACGCAGCTAGACCAGGCGACACTTGGAAGTAATGTTGTTGTTAGAATAGGCTGCGGAAGGCGCCCTGGTGCACTCGTCGAACGCCCGCGTGCTTCTGGATCTGGATTACAGACGTCGGTCTGAGTCTGTGGCTGTAGGTAAACGCCCGCGGGCACTTGTTAAACGCCCGTGGGCACTTGGTAAACGCCCGTGGGCACTTGGTGAAGGGGAAAACGCCCACAGGCACTTGCGATAGGAATGGGAGATTCTATAGAATGCTACAGAAGGAATGGCGGCGAAAGCGGCGACGGAAGCGGCGATGGATGCGGCGAAAGGGTAGCGAAAGTGGGGAGATAACCGTAGAAGAATTAGAATCAGAGATAGAAGTAGCAAAAGACATAGGAGAAGAAGATCGGGTTTGAGCCATCAAGGTGACTCAATTTATAATCTACTCTTAGGGCACACTTTAGGGTTTTAACGACACTTTGAACGTGTGGCTAAGATTAAAGTGGATCCAAGGGTAGAGAATAAATCTTGGTTGTGGAATGGATTAAGATGGATGGACGGATGAGATTAAATGAAGGATGGACGGCTCAGATTAAATCACTTAAACTATTATTTAAATATATATATTAAAATATTAAAAAATATATATATAAATATTAATTTAAATAAATTTGGGGATGAAAAATGGCGGGAAAGGTGAAATTGGGCCAAATAATGGTGGGAAAGTGTGGATTTGGGCCAAATAATGGCGGGAAGGTGGATGACCGACACGTGGCTGACAGGAAGGTATAGATGACTTGCAAGTGGCTGGATTTTGGTGTCTACAGATGCCCCTTTTTGAGCTACTTTGTGTGAAGGAACAATGCAGCACAAAAACTTAGGACACCTGAAAAGCTGGATCAGACGCAACTCTCTCTCAAGACTAAAGCACAACTTTGAAGACCAAAGAATAAAAGAATATTTAAAATTTATCAACTTACCCCCTCAATTGGCGAGCGAGAATGGTTCTCACAAGCCAATTGGAAGAAATTCGAAAGAAAATGAACCGTTTTTGCCCCAACGGTGAAAAAGGGGTTGGTGTATGAACCATCTGTTTATGTCCCAACAGAAAAGGGGTTGGTGTACAAACCGAGAAAAGAATATGATTGAAGACGATATGAGTGATGTGAAAGATGAACCGTTTTCTGCCCCAACGGTTAGAAAGGGATTTTTGCCAAATTTTAAATTCCATGATCATGTAAGATGAATTCCACTATTAGGAAAGTTAAAAATTGATAACGGATGCCCCAACTCCTGTGGGTGAATCCATATTGTTGATGAAATTGCCTTGTTGGCGCCATTGATATGCAGAGATGCAATATGAAAGAGTCCGGAACTTCAGAGATGCTCCTAGTGACTGTATGGATAATTCCTCGGGTCGGAACCAATCAACCTAGGTAGCCTTAATCTCTAGCAAGACTCAAAATAATGATGATATTGAAGATTGTCCACGTTTAAGGCCCCATGAACTAGGCCATCAATGACAACTGTTGAGAAAATTAATCTTGGTATGAGGTCACTTGAAAAGTAGGATACCCAAAATTGATTTCCAATTTTCAAACAGTGAAATAATTGATGATGATAAATGGTAAGTGTCCTTATGGTGGTTTAATCCTCTTACCGAATTGCATGGATGCAAATCGCTGCAATCGCCAAGGTGATAGAATATACCACTAGATACGAGGTTTACTTTAATTTAATTTGGCAAAAATATGCATGATGAAAGAAGAATGAATGAAATGGACGATAGATCAGAAGAATTGATGAATGTTGTTAATTTTGTGAAGGTTTTGAATGTTTTTAACCCAATTTGTAAATCAATGATGAATGATGCGCTTTTTGAGCAAAATGACAAAATTTGTTTCCAAAACCGTTGTAACCTTCACAAAATGTTTTATTATGATAAGAAGAATGGATGGATGCAATTTGATGAAATTTGGGGGAGGTAAGCTTCAATTTTGTAAGTTTTGTTCTTTTATTCAATACTGACACCAAACGCCGGTATGCATTTGGAGGTGGTAGAAATGCCCGCCGGTGTTTGAATGCATCATGAAATGCCCCACTGCGTCTGAATGCGCCATGAAATGCCCCACTGCGTTTCAGGGTGCCAAAACCAGCTATTTAAACAGTTTCAACGAGAATTTCGCTCATTTGTGCGTTCAAGCTTGAGAGAAGTGCGTCTGAGGGAGTGGAATGAAGTGAAGTGAAGTGAAAGGTTGTGTGGGAGAGTGAAGCACGCGGGAGCTATGGCGGAGATGGGAGCGGACGCGCCAGTGCAGCCACTCCGAGGTATTTGTTTATTTAAGCAAGTACTTTTATTTGTTTTTTTTTTTTTTTTTTTTTTTTTTTTTTTTGGAAAAAAAAAAAATTGTAACCAATTTTTGTTTTGTTGTTTTGCAGCTTAGGGTGTTAGAGGCACGACACCGATTCTCCCCTATCATTTCGAGGATGAGGAGGTCATTGTCCCAGGAAGACTGGGAGATATTGGAAGCAGTAGGGCTAGCGGAGGCAGCCCGGTTGGAGGTAGTTCGGGCAGATGAGGGGTACCTCTCGGCTTTGGCCGAGAGGTGGGATCCAGATCGGGGGACGTTCCAGCTCCCGATTGGAGAGATGACGGTGACGCTTGAGGATGTATACCGCATCCTCAAGGTGCCCATGGAGGGGGCACGGGTGGAGGTTGGACGAGATAGGGCCACGGAGATGGCCAAGTTGTTTGGGGATGACTGGAGGGAGATCCGGACGGAGAGCGGGGGGATCCCTTACTTGGCCATGTATACGGCCAAGGAGTTGGTAGCGGTGGAGGCTCTGATGATGTTCGTGTTGGCCAACATTGTGGCCCCGAACAGCACCGGGTGTAGGTTTCCATGGAACCTGATGGGTGTAGTGAGCGAGATGCTCACTAATAGGGTAGTGTATGCCTGGGCGCCCACTTTATTGGCACAGGTGTATCGGGAGTTGTATGAGGTTCGGAGATGGGGCTGGAAGGGCCTAGGTTGTAGTTTGGTTCTCCAGTGTTGGGGCTGGGAGCACTTCAGAGTGGCCCGATCGGAGGGGTTGCCATGTGCTTATTGGGACATGAGCCAGGCTTATGGTAGGAGATGGCCAGTGGCGGAGGAGAGACAGCCGAGCCGCCCCGTGAGATCGGGGCAATGGTATAGGAGTTTATGGGCAGACTTGACAGATGCCCAAGTCATTTGGAGGCCCTGGTGGGAGGCAAGGTGGATCGGGGATGGAGAGCATCTGAGACGGGTGCGACAGGCTAGATGGGTAGTGGGTCGGGGCCACAGCGAGGCGGAGTACATACAGATGTCTCGAGTGCTCCGCCAGGTCGGATTGAGACAGGATGTCCCTGGTGAGCCAGTGCGCTACCGGAGGCACAGATCAGAGGGGGATTTGCCATGTGTCGAGCCATGGAGGGAGGCGACAGAGGATGATGAGGACATGGAGATCCTCGACGTGGATGACGTCGGGGTAATAGCTGAGTATGCAGCATGGATGGCCGCAGAGCCGAGGTGGGAGCCACCATTGGTGGCTGTTGGAGCTAGAGAGAAGCCCAAGCAGGGAGGGTCCCCGCCTTCGAGCTGACAGTCGAAGGCGAAAGGGGAAGATGGTACGATAGACATCGGGGAGCAAAGATGACGAGGAGGATGATGGCGAGGGCCTAGGAGAGGCCATAGGAGAGACTAGGGAGGTACCCCCTAGCGGGCACGAGGATGATCTGGCGCAGTTGCAGCAGCAGATAGCAGAGCGCGATGCTATGCTAGCTATCCGGGATGAGAGGATAGCTCGGCTGGAGCAATAGGTTGCAGAGAGGGATGCCCTGATAGCTATTCAGGAGGAGAGGATGGCCCAGATGCAGGCGAACTTGGATGGAGCGACTAGGGTGCCCCAGGATGACAGGGTGACGAGACTCCAGGCAGAGCTAGCGGAGCGGGAGCGACGACACGGGATAGACATATCTAGACTTAGGTCTAGGACTCGTTATATTGAGGCTCTAGAGGACACATTGTTTAGGCATCACATTGTGTTGCCTGATCCTCCATCCTCCTTTGTCTCTAGGCATAGTGAGTCTAGGCACACCACTAGGTCTAGGGCTCCTACTAGGTCACAGGGGTCCTCTTTTGATGGTTAGCTTAGTGCTTAGATGCACTCTTTATGAGCCTTGGTGCTCTATTGTATTTTGTAGCCTTTTGGCATTCACTGTACATTTTGATCTTTATACATATATATATATATACATGGCTTTTATTTATTTGGTGTTTTACTCTCTTTTGTGTGAATGCCTATGTTTTTGTGATGCATGTTTTTATATGTTTTTATGTTTTTGATGCATATGTGATGGAATGGAATGCAAACTTATAGATGATTAATGCGAGACTAAGTAAATGAAATATGCACTAAGAAGCACTCATACTTTTAGATAGTTAGATTTAGCCAACTGTTATCATAATTGTTTAATCAGGGGCACCGAACTTGGTAGCTTGTGAATGAATGACGTATGGAATGACATGAATATGGAAGAAGATATGGAGGTTGATATGGAAGAAAATATGGAGGAAGACTGTTTTACAAAGACTCAAACATGCTAGTGGTATCAAACAAACTTACTAATACTGCCTAATTCAACTAGGACCAAATGTGTGTGCATGCGAGTTCATTAACCAAATCAGAAGCATGGTAGTGACTCTAGGCAATCCAAAAATCTGCGTGTGTGCAAGTGTGTTCATTAACCTCATCTTGCACAAATTAGGTAACCCTATTATGGAGAAGACCCCGAAGCTAGTTTGTCCGTATGAGCATTCAGAGGTCTCTCTTTGAGGAGAGACATGTCGCCACGCAATGAGTATACTCCACTGCCGACCAAGCGTCTATAGCCCCGGTGAAGGTTAACTCCATAGTCCATGTTGTTTTTGACCTTTGTAAGCTTTGGGGATGACTACCTATCCGTCTGATCGGACAAGTAGTACGATCCTTACAACTTATTTGGGATTAGTGGTGTGTGAAAAATGTTCATTTCCTTAGAGCTTTGGGGAATCGGATTCTCAACCGAAGTATGATGAGAATTTTACCCTATCCTTACTACTTTGTTTATATTTATATTTTGTGATTGCTTGTGATAGTGGTAAGAACCACTATTTTATGGACTATGTTTGCATGATAGGACATACGAGGATTACCCTTTTCACTTCGAGGCACAACCCAAGGATGGTGTTATCTCTCTTTGACACAAGATGTTTTTAAGATGTGAAAATGTGATAGGTTCAAGACCGCTTTTGAAATCATTTCCCAATACTCAAGATTTTATTTAGTGTAATTTGTGATATGGCCCTAGAGAATTTTGACATGCATTTCAAAGTTTGCTTAAAACACTAGGAATGGCCGAGTGATCTGAAAACATTTTGGCAATGTAAATATGTGCAAATGGAAAATGGGTGTACGAATGACAATTCGGTTTGATGGATTTTATGAAGGTGCCCCTGATTAAGGCAACATGACTTTTGCTTGACCAAATTTTATATCCAAAAGATAGAATGGTCTCTAACATGATATGCAACTATGGCTGAAAATGAAATGTTATGGTTTTCAATGAGATGTATGCACATGAAATGCAATGTTTTTGAATGAGATGTATGCAACTAACAATGAAATGCAAATTCTTTTTATTTTATTTGTTTTTTTTTTTTTTTACAAGCCATGTATATATGTACATATAAAATTCAAACTATGCGTAGAATGCCCTCAAGTGTATAACATTAAGTGGTTCGGGTTCTTCCTCTCCCTCTAAATCGGCAAGTCTATAAGTTCCATTACCCACTCTTTCAGTGACCATATATGGACCTAACCAATTAGCCACGAATTTATCTCGAAGATGCGACAATGCATTGGTGTTTTGTTGATTCTCTTTAAGGACAAGATCCCCTACTTGAAATTCTCTTAGATGAACTTTGGCATTGTAAGCACGTTTCAATCGGTCTTGATAAACTCGCAAATGCTCTAAAGCATTGATTCGTTTTTCATCTATGAGTGTGAGTTGATCAAGACGTGCTTGTCTAGCAGTATCATCATCGATAAATTCCTACAAAGAAATTTGCAAGGAAGGGATCTCAAGCTCAAGAGGCATGATTGCTTCAGCTCCATAGACCAAAGAAAATGGCGTTGCCCCAATGGGAGTTCTGATGCTTGTTCTGTAAGCCCATAATGCCAAGGGGATTTGTGTATGCCAATCTTTATGATTTTCTTTAACAAGTTTCTTAAGAATAGCAATTATGGTCTTATTGGAAGCTTCGGCTTGTCCATTGGCTTGTGGGTAGTAAGGAGTTGAGAAACTATGTTGGATATTATACTTTTCGCAAAGAGCTCGAACATCCTTATTCTTAAAAGACTTGTCGTTATCAGAAATTATTTTAGAGGGAATACCAAAACGACAAATGATATGGTGAAGTATAAACTCCACAATTCTAGGACCTGTCGTACTGGTTAGAGGAATAGATTCAACCCACTTTGTGAAGTATTTAGTGGCTATAATGATGAATGTATGTTGTCCTGAATAGCTTCAACCCACCGTGATCGCCATTTGTAGATTAAAAATACACGCCAAACAGAAATAAAATCACAATGACAGAGTATAGAATAGTTGCACAAAAACAAACGATTTCTATTAATCGATGGAGTTTAAAAACTCCTTTTTGAATACAACTGGGCCTGTAACCCTTTATTTGTGATACACAGTTACAAGTTATGCTAGGGTTCTCTGAAACCCTAGCTGGCACAAATGGTGGCACTTCCGAAGAACGTATCTTCAATCCCAACAGAGTGAGTGGGCTTTGTCGTATCCCTTGCTTGGACCACTCCAGCTTAATCAGCTGCCATCAATAAACTGGATCTGTTATCAAAAACATGCACACATTAACACTATCAAGGAGTTAGAAATTAATGAGAGGGCTCCACTGCGTGAGCCCTCAGAAACAATCTAAAACCCTATAAAAATGGAATGCAAGAAATCAATAACAGATTAATACATAAAATACGGCTACTTGCTTTAAACTAATTTATACCTATTCTCTGTTAACGCAACTAGACCAGGCGACACCTGGAAGTAATGTTGTTGTCATAATAGGCTGCGAAAGGCGCCCTGGTGCACTCGCCGAATGCCCGCGTGCTTCTGGATCTAGGTTACAGACGCCGGTCTGAGTCTGTGGCTGTAGGTAAACGCCCGTGGGCACTTGTTAAACGCCCGTGGGCACTTGGTAAACGCCCGTGGGCACTTGGTGAAGGGGAAAACGCCCGCGGGCACTTACGACAGGAATGGGAGATTTTGCAGAATGTTGCAGAAGGAATGGCGGCGAAAGCGGCGACGAAAGCGACGATGGATGCGGCGAAAGGGTAGCGAGAAGAGAGGAGATAACCGTAGAAGAATTAGAATCAGAGATAGAAGTAGTAAAAGACATAGGAGAAGAAGATCGGGTTTGAGCCATCAAAGTGACTCAATTTATAATCTACTCTTAGGGCACACTTTAGGGTTTTAACGACACTTTGAACGTGTGGCTAAGATTAAAGTGGATCCAAGGGTAGAGAATAAATCTTGGTTGTGGAATGGATTAAGATGGATGGACGGATGAGATTAAATGAAGGATGGACGGCTCAGATTAAATCACTTAAACTATTATTTAAATATATATATTAAAATATTAAAAAATATATATATAAATATTAATTTAAATAAATTTGGGGATGAAAAATGGCGGGAAAGGTGAAATTGGGCCAAATAATGGCGGGAAAGTGTGGATTTGGGCCAAATAATGGCGGGAAGGTGGATGACCGACACGTGGCTGACAGGAAGGTATAGATGACTTGCAAGTGGCTAGATTTTGGTGTCTACAATTAGTACAAGAGAAGTGAAGTTTGAAGGAAAGTGGAATGAAGTGTTTTTTTGGGGTAACTAGAATGATTCCAGCACTAGCACCCTTTAAGCATCGGGCTCCATAAAAAAATAAAGTCCAAGATTCTTGCTCTTCTATTCCTAGGTTAAGGCATTCATTAGTAAATTCAATAACTAAGGGATAGGCTGACTCTAAGGGAGCATAGGCTAATTGGTCAGCAATCACCTGACCTTTAATAGGCTTTTGACTTATGAAAGTTAGGTCAAATTCACTAAGGGCTAAAACCCACTTAGCAACTTGACCTGAAAGGTGGGGTTTAGACATTAAGTAGCACAAAGGATCAAACTTTGCAATGGCCAATGTCTTATGGCTAAGCATGTAGTGTCTTAAATTTTGAGAAGCAAATACTATAGCAAGGTAAAGCTTCTCTAAAGGGCTATACTAGGTTTCATAGCTAACCAAGGTTCTACTAATATAGTAGATGGCTCACTCTTTATTTTGATCATCATGTTGAGCCAACATGGCTCCCAAAGCATGATTTGTAGTTGATATGTAGAGCATAAAATACTTATCTAGTCTAGGAGGAACTAAGATAGGTGGGGAAGTGATATACCTTTTGATTTCATCAAAGGCTTGCTGACACTCTACATCCCACTTAAATTCTACATTTTTCTTAAGAAGCTTAAGGAATAGTTGACACTTATCAGCTAACTGAGCTATGAATTGATGAATAGCTTGTAGTTTTCCTTGTAAGCTACGTAACTCAGTTATATTATGGAAAGGAGGCATATCATTAATAGTTGCTATTTAGTGGGGTTTACTTCGATGCCTCGCCTAGAAACTATGAATCCTAAAAACTTGCCATATGTGACTCCAAACACACTTTTGGAGGGCTTAAAACGAACTCTAAACTATAAAAATCTCTCAAAAATTTGTTTTATATCATGAACATGATTCTCTCGATGTATGGAACGACCTAGGAGATCATCTATATAATCTTGTAGAGTATCATGCATCATGTCATGGAAAATATAAGGCATGGCCCTCTGATATGTAGCACCAACATTTTTCAACCCAAAAGACATGACTTTCCAATAGAAAGTGCCCCATGGAGTGATGAAAGTTGTCTTGGCCTGATCCTCAGGGGCGATTATAATTTGATTATATCTTGAGAAGCCATCCATAAGAGAACATCCCACACTTGGTAGTAAAATCAACTATCATATCTATGTTATGAAGAGGAAATTCATATTTAGGGTAAACTAAATTGATGTCCCGAAAGTCAATACATATCTTGATTTTACCTTCTTTCTTACCTATAGGAAAAATATTGGAGATCCAATCAGAATAGTCGATAGCTTTGATAAAACTGACATCAAGGAGTTTTTGGAGCTCTTCCTTGACTACTAGGGTGATTTTAGGGTGCATCTTTCTAAGTTTCTATTTAATAGGTTTAACATTGGGTTTAACTACTAGATGGTGCATCACTAAGGAGGGATCAAGCCCTGGCATGTCGGCATAAGACCAGGCATAAATATCTTGAAATTATTTGAGCAATTTAGCCAATTGCTCTTGCTCATCTATGGACAAGGTTTTTCCTAGCTTAAGGAGTTTAGGACTTTTCTTAGTTCCTATATTAACATCTATAGTTTCTTCTATGATAATTTGAGATTCATACTCATAAGGAAGGGGAGCTGGAATAATATCTAATTGGTCAAGATCTTTGGGAGACATATAATCCACTTGAGAACTAGAGGATTCAACATGAGTGACACAAGGGATTTATCCATCAAAGAAGAAGCTATTTTTAAGGATATCTTCATGATCCATATCACAGAGAATATCTCCATTAGTATACTCCCCTTGGGCTGCTATCAACTTGGGATGAACTATGGTTATCAGATCGTAAAACAATTCAAATGGAGGTAAGAGTTCATCATCCTCATCATTCCACTCTAAACCATGATTATCTATGAACTCAGCATAATTAATGACTTGATCATCATCAGTTGGTAAAGTTTGGATTTTGTGGAGGATGTAACCTATGCCACATCTCCTAGGCCATAATTCAACTTCTAAAGGCTCCTTGATGCCTTGTTGTTGAGGCCCTAAACCCTTACCTTCATATCCCATTCTAGATAAGATTTGTTTAGGAAGTGGATAATCATTGGATAAGTAACAATGGGAAAAGAATTTCTCTATTGGGAATGGGTTGCTACCACGGATCTTTTCCTCATGAGATATACCTATGTACAAAAAGGTACATATACCTATGTGTATTACTTCATCCTTTTTATGGGGTAAACCCATAGTTCGAGGTGAAGGTGGTAACTTGGCTAGATCTAGAAGGGGAATTTCAACTAATTGATCGACTTGATCGTGTGTTGACATTATGGTTGGTGGTTCCTCAATTATTTTAAAGTTTTCAAAATACTTGGTAATTTGAGAGGGATAAGGAGGAAAAAATATGCTCTTGTGGAGAGAAACAGATGGACAAAAATAAAATTTTGATTGGGCTTGCTCATTCATTGAAAAATATTGGAATGGATGAGGGTCACCTTGGATAGTGATGAGTTGATTTTTAAATTCATATTTTAGACATTGATGAAGAGTAGAAGGGACAACCCTCATTGTATGGATCCAAGGGCATCCTAGAAGAATATTGAAGGATGATGGACAAGATACTACATAAAACAAAGTATCTAAAATCTTGGGTCCTACCTTAAGGGGAAGGGATATGGTACCACAAGCCTCTTGGGATTCATCATTAAATGCCTTAATAATGACATCTGATTTAATTAAATCTTCCTCCTTTAGTCCAAATTTTAGAAAAAATTATAAGTGCATAGATTGAGGGAGGAACCATTGTCTACCAAGATCCTCTTGATAAACTTTTCCCCAATATATCCAGTGATGTAAAGTGGGGAATCCTCTTGTAAGTTTGAGGAAGGAAGATCATCATCACAAAATGATATGTGATTTGTCCCAAGAGCACCTACGACATTAACTAGGTTGCTAGGGGGAAGATCTTGTGGGACAATTTGTTGACTTAGGAGCTTTAACAAAGCTTCCCTATGAGTAGGAGAAGTTTGTAAAAGCTCTAAGAGAGATATCTTAGTTGGGGTATTGGCTAATTGTTGTTGTAAATCAAAGGAGACTGTAGGCTGAGATTTTAGGACCAAAGTGGGTTTATCTACACTTGTGGTCTTCTTTTGAGGGTTCTTCAAGACTAAAGGAGGTCTAGAGGATTGGTTGGATGTAGAACTTATCCCTTATGGATATTGTTGAGTCGGTTGAGCTTGTGCTTGTTGCCTTGTAGTAGTTGCTATCATACCAATCATATTGTGGTAGGGATGTGGCACATTATGGTATGATACTTGATTGGTTGTTTGTTGCTTATGATTGGGTAGGGGATCTTGGAAAATTCCCATATCTTGATTAGTTGTAGGTACTTGTTGTGTAGGAGGTTGATTGGTAGTTGGAGGATTGTGGTTAGGGGTAAGTTGAGAGTCCTCCATTTCCAGATGACTCGCATCTATTAGGTCCTGAACCACATGTTGCAACCTCTTACATGAACTAGTCATGTGCCCTTCCACTCTATGATAATCACAATATTGACCAAGCTTATACCAATTAGTCGTGGTGTCAGGTTGTCTTATGGGAGGTAATTTAATCATATTAGCTTCCAAGATTTGTTTAAGAACTGATGATAGGGGTTGGTTGAGTTTAGTAAAATTCCTTGGTGGGGGTCATTGAGGCTTGCTAAGTACCAAATTTTACAAGGTATTAGCAACATTAACACTATTGGTAGGTCTATTATCTGTTACCCCATCATCAACTACATGCTTGTTCTTATATTGAGTTTTCATGGTTCTTTATTCTTCTTTCTTTGGTTTAAGTTGACCTCTTTGAATAAGGGCTTGCTCAACCCTTCTAGCCAAATCGATTGCTTGCTCAAAAGAGGTGATAGTTGTTGTTTCCAATTCATATGAAATTTGTTCTTGTAAATTTCCAATAAATATCTCTAACATATCTCTAGGAGGTAAGGTGTATCTTAATCATCCAACTAAACTTCTCCAACGAGACAAGAAATTTGAAAAACTTTCATCTTTCCCTTGCTTCAATTGGTATACATCTTTCATAGTGACATTCTTCTCAACATAAGCTCCAAATTATTGAACAAACAATTCAGTTGTTTCCTCAAAATTCCTCAAAGAATGATTAGGTAATTGATAATACCATTCCAATGCCACACCACAAAGGCTCTTAGGGAATATTTTTAGCAACAACATGTCATCATATATAATATCATGACATGTTGTCTTAAACATCCATAGATGTTCAATGGGGTCCTCTGTTCCCTTATAAATGGGTAATACCGACATTGGAAAATATTTAGGATAGGGCCTAGAGGCAACGATAGGGTCTAAGGGCTGATTACACATTTCCTTATAGTTATAGGTGAAACTTGAAGGTTGAAGTGAATCCATTCTCATTGCCAATTGTTTCACCATATTCGTCAAACTTTGCATGTCGGGATTGTTGTTGTGTAATACCCCTAGGTTCCCTAGGGGAGGATTATAGGTAGGTTGTTGAAATGGAACTTGGTTAATGTTGGATGCATTAACACCATTGTGATATAGGTTATGGAAGGGAATATTTTGTGTAGTATCTTGTTGTAAAAGATAATTTGAATTTGGTGGAATAGAAGAAGAAATGTTATAAGAAGGAGGAATATTGTAATATGGAAATTGAATATTGTTTTGAGATGTACTACTAATTGGAGGAGCTTGTGAAATTCCCCCAACATATGGGTTGTGATATGGGATATTTTGTTTAGTAGTTTTTTGTGAGAAATAATTCATATTTTGTGGAATAGAAGAAGAAATATTAGAAGGAATATTACTTGTATTAGAAGAAGGGATAAAATGAGGTGGAAATTGAGTTGAACTTGGTGGTATGCTACTAATTGGAGGAGGTTGTGAAATTCCTCCAATGTTAGTGGTTGTTGTTGTAGCATATGTGGGATTGTGAAAAGGATTAATATTATGGGAATATTGAAACAAAGGATTAATTCCAATATTTTGATGAGAAGAATTTTGATGATGAGATGGTCCAGCTTCTTCAAGTTGGGCTTCTTCATTCATGGCTTTAATCAAGGCATCCTTATGATGTTTCATAAAATTCTAAATATGGTCAAATGATTCAAAATTAAGGTGTCCATTAGGCCCCTCATGAGGGTCAAGGCCATTACCAGTTTCTGCATCCTCTTCAACATCTAGATTGGGATTCTCCCTATCAACTTGATCATCTTCTTGGAAGATCTGACTAGGCTCTAAAAGATTTCTCTTATTCCTAAGATTGGGAGCCATTACAACTAATAAAAATGATAAGAGAGAAAAAATGTACCAAATATAAAGTGTGGAAAAATATTGGAGAGTTATAGTTAACTTGTCTTAAATGTGTATTTAATATTTTCCTTTTATATTTTCTAATCTAAGAAAATAAATTATTGTGGTCTTGTTTTTAGTTTTTAAAAAAAGGAAAGGAGGTGTTCACATCAGGTTCACCAAAATATGTAGAGGGGGAAAATCACCCTACCGCGTATGATTCTCAAGGCTGGATCCACAAAAGGAATCCTTGAGGTGAACCACGGGGGTCCCAAAATAAGCATAGGTGAACAATAACAAATATTTGTGAAGAGAATCCATCAAAATGTGCATTATAACCACCAAGTAATAGAGAAGTTTCCATACTAAAATAAAAAATAAAGCTTCAAAAAGGAGACTTAAAGGTCTCAAAGTACAAGGTACAAATTAAGGTATTTTATCTTAATTATTACAACATTATTTACATTACAAAATTACATTGGTCTTGTCCTTTCCAATGTAAAAAAGGACAAATTTTGAAGTGTTCTAAAACACTCAAACAATAGTATACTATAGTCTTCAAGAGGTCGAATCATCAAGTTTGATGAGAAAACTTCAAAGTGGAGGAAGATAGCCAACTAAGAGCTCAATAGCACAGTTTCAAGGTGTCTAAAGACACCAAATTTAGAGTCATAGGTCTCATTAATGTAGTTTTCAAGGAACGATAAGAACCTACAACAGATAAGATACCAAGTTGGGTAGCATAACGGTATTAACAAGGTAGTATAATGCATTTCTAGTTGCAAGAACAACGTTAAGGAATAACATAAAAATTAAGGTGTAAGCAGCAAGGCACATTACCCAAGCAAACAATAATTATAGCTTGGATGAAACTACCACCTAGAAAACAACATTTAAGCACCTTAGAGCCACCATTCGTTGGAGAAAGCATGTTGCAAGCCAAAACAACTTGCAATAGTTTTCAAGAATGTTGAAGAAATAAGATATTTAAAGCGCAGTTATATGCAAGGAAAATACCTTCCACTTGCCACCTCAAGCAAAGGAATATCATGCCACTTAGCACAAGGGAGAAAATCATCTTCATATACACAAAAATGCCTTTGTAATTTAACACCTTCTCAGATAAAAGAGTGCTCATCCTAAAGTAACACTTAGTCATTATTCAAGTCCTAGTATAACATGTGTGTTATTAAAACACCTATGCCATTATAATTTCATCTAACATTTGTTCCACCTAGCAATAAGTATTAGGCATGAGGTAATTAAGGTGCCACTTGGCATACCTTTCAAGGAGGAAAAATGTATTAATAACCACTGCACAAGAAGAGCATGAAGAGAGAGCTTTCATAAAGGTCAACAACATTGAAAGAGGAGGTAATATAGTCCAAGGCATGTAAGAGAGCATAGCTCATTTAATGTGCAACATCATACATCGTAGACTATAAGCTTGAATAAAGGAGTCAACATAAGCCAATTAGCATATGTGTTTCACATTACAAGAAAGGTATAGTTTTTACATGATTTAATACTTGCTTTCTTTAAGTATAAGGAATTATAAGGTGCATGATATAAGGTTGAGTTTATTCAATTATTGCATTGAGAAATTTTAACCTTAGTTGGTTAGAAAGAAATTAAACAAGGATATTATATCCTTAAGAGAAATTTCAAATTGCATTAGATTGAGAATCAAATATCACAGTATTTGCAAATAATTAAACTAAGAGATATAAGGTTTTATACCTTTAAAATTTTGAAATATTATTTTGTAAATATTATCATTTTCTAAATTTTTAAATTAGGGAGATATAAGGAGTACTACATCAAACTTTAGATCATTGGAATTTAGAAAAATTGAACCATTAAAATTTAAGGATAAAAGAAGCAAAATCATTGATTGCTTTAAAGTTATAATTTATTGCTTATACTTGTCTCATATATAAATTAAAGGTACAAAAGGAATCCAACTATAGAGTATTGAAAAATAGAGAATTTTATCAAATTGAAAAGTGCATATTTCAATAGGGAGAGATAAGTTGAAATAGGAGTTGATCATTATATTAACATTATCTTCAAAACATTATGGAATCAACTCAAAAGGAAATTTAAATCAAGCACTTAATAAAGACCATAATTTCAATCACTTGGGAGATATAAGGAATTCTACAAAACCTAAGATTTGAAAAGGTTTTATCAAGTTAGTTCACATACTCTAAACTAGGGAGTCACAAGGTAGACTACTTCAAAGGTTCTATCAAAAGTATTCTCAAAATACTAAAGAGCTAAAATAATTCTATTGATTGATCATATACTACAAGAGTTGAAGGTTAGAATCCAGAAGTCAAAAGGATTGGAAGACATAAGAAATACTACAATTTCTTAATGTAATGGACAAATTAGAAAGAGAGACATATCATCACAAGGCACACTACAAAAGGATTCAAGATCAAGATACATACAATATACCATATCAAATATGCAAAATTACTTCCAGCACAAACAATTCTACAAGTCAAATTGAAAAGAATATTTGGTATATTGATTTCGGTGCTAGTCATCACATGATAGGAAATTTACAATGGTTTGATTGTCTTGAAATCACTAATAATTATAGGTTGAAAATTGCATATGGAAAAAACTATCTTATACATGGATATGGGTGTGTAACACCTAGTAAATCATTTCCAAATTTTTTGTTACATAATGTGATGTATATTCTTGGATTAACATCTAATCTTATTTCAGTATCCAAGCTAGTGGAAAGCAAAAGGATGGTTGATTTAAAATACTTAAATGGATTCAATTTGTGTTTCATTATAAATCAAAATGAGATAGAAGCTATTGCATCAATCCACAAAGATATAAGATTCGATTAAGACTTCACAAGATATTATTGTATTTCAAAATAATACTAATGCATTTTCTGAGGAACAAATTACAAAAAATGAAGAACCTATATATCATAAAAGCAGACAATGAAATAAAAGATTAAAAATTAAAAGTATGAGAGGATAATAAAACTATCGATTGCTTGGCCATATACAAATTAAACAAGAAGAGAAAGGGCTTAATCAGGCTAAATAATATTCAAAATACGAAGACCCATATTGAATACTAAAGTCTTCAATATCCAAATAATGTAATATAGGGGGTGTTGGAGTATATTATGATATTAGGTACATACTAATGTACCACCTTGGGTACATAACTAGAGTAGAATTTTACCTTAGAGTAAGGTTTGAGTAGTTACTTCATCCAATGTAATAAATGCACAAGTGTTAGAATGTGCAATGATGTAAATGTGCATGTAGTCCACATGTACATGATTCGTAGGGTAGATTAAAGGTCAAGGGACTTATCTCCCTATAAATGCCTTTGAGGTAGAAGAGTGAGTGAGGAAAATAGAGAGGTGATAGAAGATACAATAGTTACTAGTTGCATTAGTTAGAGTGAGTACAATGTAGTTCCTTCATGTATTTATGGAGTGTCCACATCCTCTATTATATCACATTGTACTATTTTCATGAGCTTTCATTAATGGTATATTTTTGAGTTATTGCAAAATTTTCTCTTTTAATTTTCCTACATATTATAGTGTCATTATCATATAGTTATCATTGCTTACTCATTTTACATATTGTAGTTGCATTTCCTTTAATATATATCATCAAAAACTAATAGCTCATTCTTCTCATAAAAAATAACATCATGGTTAATATACAATTTTTTGATAGCCAGATCAAATAATCTATAGGCTTTTGATTCATCATTGTAGCCTACTAGAATGCATTGACAAGACTTCTCATCCAATTTTAACTCTTCTCCTTTGGAATGCATACTTATTGTACAACCAAAAACATGAAGATGTGATATTTATGGCTTGTATCTAGTCCATACTTCTTCAAGAGTAATTTGATCAAGTGCTATAATGTGGGCACAATTGAGCATGTAAACTATAGTATGTACTACTTTTACTCAAAAAGACCTAATTTTCATGATATATTGTATGAATTTCAAATATTTTTTGTATTCCTTTACCATGTGCAATAAACATAGACTTTCTAGACTTATCGTGAATCAAACGTACCTTAGATTCCTATCATTTGTCAAACTCAACCTTCAAATTATGGTCAACTAATTGACAAAGAACATATTCTTAATGAGTCCTAGAACATACAATACTTTTGTTATTTTGCATGTGTGACCCAACTCCAAAATTGATATCACGTATGTCTTTGATGTTGGATGTGTCATCATCTAGGGAGACCTATCTTATTTAACTAGAATAGACCAAAGTGGGGAACTAGTATTTTCAATTGATCATATATTTGGTTACTATAAAATTGACATATCAAACCTCGTTAGGATGACTTGGTTGATCATGAGTATCATATACATACTCATCTTCTCCTGAGTGGTTGTCCTTGGAAATGTTACCATGTTATTGATGTGTCATATTTCTTTTTAAATTTGAATTTCTCTTGTCAATTGATAACATTTTTTGCTACAGAGGAAAGAATCCATTTGTGAATATATTTTGCCAACATTCCTTTAATGTGTGACCATTTTTACCATAAATTTTACACATATTTTATATGGGAGAATTGTTTCCTTGATGTTATAAATGTTGTTAAGGTCTTCTACCTCTTTTGACTAACCACTTTCCCTTTTGATTAGAAAGGAGAACATGATCATCATCTTGTGATGTATGAGAGGATTCTATTGGTTG
This sequence comes from Wollemia nobilis, assembly GCA_028583015.1. Classification (NCBI taxonomy): domain Eukaryota; kingdom Viridiplantae; phylum Streptophyta; class Pinopsida; order Araucariales; family Araucariaceae; genus Wollemia; species Wollemia nobilis. Next base: position 17,800,865 of record JAQPPZ010015100.1, read on the forward strand.
AAGTAGATTCACCAACTTTTCAAAAGTTGGTGTTTTCTCAATGAAATTTAGGGTTGTCACAAACATATTAAACTTTTATGGAAAATATCTCAAAACAATAGGAACAAATATGTCATTAGACACTATTTATCTTAAGGCTTGTAGTGATATACATAGCTTTGTAACTCATTTTAGGAATGACTCAAGACTTTTACCATACTTCATTTTTAGATAATAAATTTTGCCTTGAAGGAACAATATTTGGTTCTTGTTATTTGTCTCAAATATTATTTTGAGTTTATCCCATGTAGCTTTGGAAATGGTTGAGTCATCAATGAATGGTTGAAGTTACTTAAAGACACTGAATATGATAATTAATTGAGTCATCCTATCTGATTTTTCAAACTTTTGTTGTTCATAATCATCTATTTCATGATGGATAATAGGTACATCTATAAATTCACACACTTTCTCAAACTCAAGTTGAGTTTTGAGTTTAATTTTTCAAGTAAAAGAATAATTTCCCCATGATAGCTAGGAATAAGATAATAGAAACTTTGGTGCACTACTATCCATGTTCAATATTCACAAAACAATAAAATTTTAATTCCACTAGATCGGCCTTAAAAAAATTCCAATGAGTATATATAGGCCTATAAAAAAATGAAATGCCTCAAACTCTAAGAAATCAACAATGTCATGTCGAGCAAAAATGGTATGGGAAGTTTGAAATCAAGTTCCTACAAAAACTTGTTTAAATAAAAGAATATTCTAGTAAGATACTTTAGTTAATCCTATCCTTAAAAAATATTTGTATGTTAATGAAACACTCCATTGTCTTGCTTGACATTAAAAAATCCATGTTAAAAGAAATTTTAAGGATAAATCAATATCCTCCTACCATGAATGTGGGCTTAATGTGTTGTTCCCTTTAAATAACAAACATACCTAGCCAACATGATGATGTCAGTTGAATAATTTTGTGGTTGATCTCCACCATTAAAATAAAATTATATGGCTATGGGTAGGAATATTTTTGGTTTGCAATGGTCATTGATCATCCCAATCAAATGACTCACACTCATATGCATTAGATTTCAAAAAAAAAATGTAGGGTTTGGAATGTATTATTTTCCTTCTTAGAATAACAGAAGCCACTTGCCAAAACTAGAAGATGCCTTTGGCCTAGTCATAGGATTCATACAAGTAGTAAACTATTTTATTCTACCTTTACAAAGCCCCACTTGGATTAGATATTTTCCTTCTCAACGGTTTCCTCATAGTGAACCCTAGACACACTATAATAACCACTAAATTTTTCTTCAACAATGTGTTACATTGTGACAAACTTCAAAGATCCTCAAAAAGAAAACTTAAAAATTCTTCAACAAAAATATTTAAGATCACAAGATCAAATTGCAAGGATGTCAACTTGCTAGAAAAATATGAGAAATAGCTTGTCAACCTATCTTCGTGTCGATGTATGAACACCTCAGGATGGAGGGCTTCAACAACTCACAATTGATGGTGTTTAGGATACACAAATGAACTTGGATATATAGAATTATGCATGAATGAACATGATATATAGAATTATGCATGAATGAACTTGGATATGTGCTTAGAAAGCATGTTCTAATATTATAAAATTATGCAACTTGTGGTGTGTGAGCAATAGCTCCATTGCCTTATGGATATTTTATTTATAGATATTGTAGCCCCCAATGTCATTGTATGTCATGTCGGGCTTCTTAACTTGTTATTATTATATAGCCAAACATAAAAGAGATGAATTATATAGTCAACATAATCAACTTCTAGTTTTTATTATTTAAAGTAATATTAATTTGTTGTAAAACAAGAATTATGTTGATCAAACTATGAAGAATGTGTTATCCTAAACTTTTCTTCTCCTCAAAGTCATCCCTATGTGCTAGTACTTCTTGACTTGTTAGCCTTATGCCAAATGTTTAGTTGCTTCATTTTGATCAACATATCAAGATTGGTTAATCCAAGTTGTTCATCATCTATAAAAGGTTATTATGTATATTAAGTTGGTTTATTCTGACTAACATAGTTGGGATATATCAATTTAGCTTTTTTATTAGGCATAGAAGGCTCTAGAGTATCCTAAGATGAATAATCATTTTCTATATGTATAGGCAAATAAGGTTCTTCTATGTCACACTTTTCCTCTTCTCCATGTCAATTATCACTTTGCAAGACTATTATCCTTATTAATAGGTTTACTTTTGAAGGGCGTTTGATGGTGAGATTCTACATCATTATTATGGGCCACTTGGATATGGATAACTTTGTTATCATTAATCACATATGGCTCATTCATATTCAATAATGAAAAAAGATATCAGACCATAGATATAGTTACCACACCAAAATACAAGGAATCTAGATGATAGTTCCCAATACAGTTGTCATCATGCTACAAAAAAGGGTAGCAAAGTTTAGATAATTAAGACAACATAAATAAAATATGAATAAAATAAAACAATAAAATCTAAAATAAAATTTTAAAATATACATAAACTATTATATCAAAATAAATATTAGAGTACATAGAATGGCTATGTTTTAGATGTATGTAGTGCCACTGAGTACAATGTGTTTGGGAAAATAGATGGCCCACTTAAAGAGAAGTATTTGAGATATACAAGATGAATTGTCATAGTATAAAATAACTTATCGATAAGGATATAACAAATTTTACAAAATAAAATGGAGGGGAGGAGTTTTAAAAAAGTTACAAGTTTTAGATGACTTGGACAATACAAATAACATATTATTAATGTAACAAAAAATAGAAACACAATACTTATGTAAATAAGAAGTAGTACTTAGGTTAGAGATTGATATTATTCATTTATATGTTCTTATATTTTGAGTCTAAAATTGGCACCATTCTTCATCCTTGAAAACCAGTCAAATAAAATCGTGGAGATATTCTCAACAAGTCAAGGTATTTGACTCAAGATAATGTAGTGAATGTCAATCCTCATTTTTTAGTTGTTACTATATAAATGGTAGCCCTATCTAGAGTCAAAACTTGATATTTATTGATTATCAGAGCCCATACCATTTTGAGAGGTACTTGTTTATGATTTTATCTTAGCATAGCTGGTATGGGTATAAATTTAGGATTATTAAAATCCCATTCTATACCTATATAGTTATCAAATTGTAAAATCACACACAATGGCAAATAAGACAACTTGAAGCCAATATTGCACATAATATTTGCATGTTATCCTATATACCATTGACTAATCTGGCCTTGAATCATAAGTTGCATAGCAACACACTCTTTTTCCAATGCATAACAAAACTTCATAATCAACTAGTTATCTTTAATATCATTATAGTTTTGTTCTTCTACTATATTCATAAATGCTTTAACCAATTATCCAAGATAATAACTTGATCATATGTTTGTTTTGTGTAATTGGTAATATGTGATGTAAACAGGTAATGGGTATCCACCGAAGGACAACCTCCACAAGTAGCATAAATTACCAATATGTCAGCACTTCACTGATAGCATGTACTACACAACACTTCCCTGATGACACATACTAGACAACATGAACTTACCTTAGCAACATACTAGACAATATGAACTTCCCTAATGGCATGCAATAGATGATACTTCCATAATGATATACATTGGATGACACACACTACCATGATAGCACACACTTCCTTGATGACTAGATGGCAACTTCCCTTTGATGATAATTTTCTTTAGTTGACAAATAACTTCCCTGATGAAAGCTTCACATTGAAGTCAAGATATCTTTCCAAATGGTAGCTTCCCATTCATGGCAAGATATATTCCAAATGACAACTTCTCTTTGTAGTTTATTCACCAAGGATGACATGCCATGACCTACCACTTCACCAGATGATGACTACAATAGCAATTATTTAAAATAAAAATCAATCAAAACATACTACCAATTCAAGCACCATAAAAACACAACACAAATATATTCTTTAAAGGAAGATCAAAAATCTTATTTTAATTATTATTGCAATTCATAATTATATCACCCAATAGTAATATATTGTAGTGCGGGTCAATTCAATTTCTTATCATAGACAATTTATTTTCCTATTCCTCGATCTTCTTTCTCTTCCCTTTCTTATCTCCTTCATACTCTCCTCTACTCTTTTTCACTTTTTATCTACTCCCTTTCACTTCTCAAACCCCTTTTAATTTAAAGGCTTGAGAAATAGTTACTTTCTAACTACCACTAGACAGTTACATAAATACCATTAAATGGTTGGCCTTCCATGTTCTCATGAATATGCTTCTGCATCATATTCATTTAGTAGAAATGTTTCATGAGTATTGTTGAAAATATTTAAAGGATACTCCTTATTTAGCGATCTCATAAGCATTCATCCACATTGCTTTGTCAACTCTTTGATTGTTCCACTTTACTAGAGACTCATAAATGCACTAGTTAGCATCGATTGATAACGTATAGATAGGGAGAGGGCAAACACCTGAACTACTCTTGGATATTTCACACAATTTGGTTGCTAGGAAAACCCTTCTCAACTAAACCCCTAGAAGATGATCAGGAATATGATTTAGAAGATAATATTTCATAGATCATACTACTATCGCATCTATCTAAGGGTATTGGCCCAATTCAAGTTATAAGCAATCGAGATTTCATCGAGGGGCCCCACCCCAAATTTTATAAGGTAAGAATAAGAACTCAACTGATATCTATAAGGTTGAGGTTGATGGAATTTATGAGTAGAAAATTGGTTCATACCTTTGAAATAAAGTACCCTTCCCGAAGCCATTCAGTAGAAAAAAGAAGGTAGTTCGATCCGATGGCAAGTAAGGACTGCGTGCTATTTGATTGGGCTTGGTTAGGGAAGGTAGGAAGGTGATGAGTTTGGGCTTCACTGATCTTCTCTCTATTTTAAGGTAGTGAAGATAGCAGTAGACGGTGATGGTAGTAGTAGGTAGTGGTGGTAACCGGCCACAACCCTAATGGGTTTGGGCCAATATTAGGGAGAAGGAAGTTCTGGCGGGTCGAGCGAGTGCTTCTCACCACTCTACAATATATGATTGCTTCAATTTCATATTTTTCCTTATTTGATAGTTGTGTTATCCATTTTTCTATTGAAATATCAACTGTAAGATCTTCATTATCATCTTTAGGTTGGTCATAGTGTGGGTATAAGTTGACTACATTAAATATTGGATAAATTTCTATGCCCTTTGGGAGTTCAATTTCATATGCATTGGCCATAAACATCTTCAAGACCTTACAAGGTTCAATGTTCTTCCAGTTTAACTTATTATAGTGCCTTTTGGAAATTGCTCCTTCCACAAATGTGCCAAAACCAAATATCCAACTTGAAACTCCTATATTCTTCATTTGAGATCAACATGTTGTTTGTATTTCATGGCACTCTTCTCTAATTTATTTTTCACCTCTTGATGTAAATCATGAATGTAGTTGGTAAATTTTTCTATTGTAGCACTTGAGCTCTATAAATAAGTTGTCTTTTACAATTCATCTACTCCTCTTGGGTGTATTCCATATACAATTTGAAATGGGCTTCTACCTATACTTTGATTTATGAAGTTGTATGCAAATTTTTTCCTATGCCAAAACAGTATCCCATAGCTTTAACTTCTTTCCAACTAAGCATCTCAACAAATTTCCAAGGCTCCTATTCACAACTTTAGTTTGTCCATCCATTTATGGATGATATGCCAAACTAAATCCCAACTTAGTACCCAATTTCTTCCATAAAGTTCACCAAAAATGACCCATAAATTTAGTGTCTCTGTCTAAAACAATACCTTTTGGTAATCCATGCAATCTTACCACTTCATTGAAGAATAATGTGGTGATGTGAGTAGCATCATTTTTTTCCTACAAGGTATGAAATGTGCCATCTTTGAGAATCTGTCAACAACAACAAAAATAGAATCATTACCCTTTTGTGTCCTTGGCAACCCAAGAACAAAATCCATGCTTATGTCCTCCCATGGTCTTTCTAGTACTGGTAATGGCTGATACAACCCGGTGTTTTGACTTCTTCCCTTTGCATGTTGACAAATTTGACAACCCTACACAAATTTTCGAACATATGCATTTATTCTTGGCCAATAATAACTTTCACCAAGTTGTCTTAGGGTTTTATCTATCCTGAAATATCCAACAAGTCCTCCACTATGTTTCTCCTTTATTAAGTTTTCTCTCATAGAGCTTCAAGGTATACATAATTATTGTCCCTTAAATAGCAACCCTTATTGGATAAAGTAATCAAGCCACAATGTCCTATTTCTCATAGTAGGATTATTGCATGTTGCCCAAGCTTCCTTGAAATCTACATCATTTGCATAAAGCTCCTTCATGGCATCAAAACCAACAACTTCAATCTTCATTGTGTTCATCAACAAATTCCTTCTACTCAAGGCATCGACTACTCTATTTGAACTACCACTTCTATGTTTCAAAACAAATGAGTAACTTTGAAGATACTCCACCCATTTCATGTGTCTTTGGTTCAATTTTCCCTAGCTATTAATGAACTGCAAAGCATGGTGATCTATAAATAGCACAAATTCTTTTGGTAATAGATAATGCCTCCATTTCTTTAATGCTTGCACAATGGCATAAAACTCCTGGTCATAAACTAAATATTTCTTCTTGGCTTCATTCAAATTCTCACTAAAATAGGCAATGGGTCTACCTTCTTGGCTCAATACTCCTCATATGGTTGTTCCACTTGCATCACAATCTACTTGGAAAACCTTGTTAAAATATAAAAATTCTAGAACCAACTGATCTATGACTCTTTTTTTTTAGGATTTAAAAGCTTCTTTCTATGGCACTCATCCATTTGAACTCACACCTACCACTCCACATTATTTTTGTGATTGGAGCACAAATTCCACTAAAGTTTTTGATAAACTTTCTATAAAAAATTGCCAAACCATGAAAACTTTTAGCCTCAAACATACTTCTTGGAGATGGCCAATTCACAATGGCCTTTACCTTCTCAGGGTCCATCCACAACCCTTCTTGCGAAATCACAAAACCCAAATATACCAATTCTTTTTCATAAAACTACACTTCTTCAAGTTGACTAGCAACTTTTCTTCCTTTAATCTTTGTAAGACCAATCTCAAATGTGCCAAATGATCTTCCTTGCTCTTATTGAATATCAAAATATCATCTAGATAGACAACCACAAACTTTCCAAGGAATGGCTTCAATACTTCATTCATCAACCACATGAAGGTACTTGGTGCATTGGTCAATCCAAACGGCATCACCAACCACTCATATAGTCCATCTTTTGTCTTAAATGCAGTATTCCATTCATCTCCTTCTTTTATTTGAATTTGATGATAGCTACTCTTCAAATATATCTTTGTGAAGTACTTTGCTCCACTCAAACAATCCATCAAGTCATCCATACAAGGTAATGGAAACTTGTATTTTATTGTAATCTTATTGATTGCTCAAGAGTCTATGCACATACGTCATTCTCCTCATTTCTTGGGTGCTAGTACAGTTGGTACTACACATGGGCTCAAGCTCTTCCTAATCAACCCCTTGTCCAATAGCTCTTGGACTTGTCTCTTCATCTCTTCATTCTCCATAGGTGTCATCCTATAAGCTGCCTTGTTTGGTAAACTTGATCTAGGTATGAAGTCTATTTGATGACTAATGCTTCTCATAGGTGGTAATCCATTAGGTAATTCTTTTGAAAGAATATCAACATATTCTTTCAATAAATCCTTCACTTTGTATGGAATTTCACCCATCCTATTCATTGTCCCATATTCCATGGGTTTAGCAATGAAAGCAAAACATGCTTCCCCCTTCTTCATCTCCTTCAAGAATTGTTTTTTGGAGATCAAGCAAACTTTAGAACTGCTGCCCACCTCTTCTCTTTTGTCCTTCAATGGACTTAATGCATAAATATTACCATCTTTGACAATTGAATAGGTGTTTAGTCTTCCATCATGTATTGCTTTACGGTAGATTTTGCCATGGTCTTCCCAACAAAATATGATATGCATCCATCGACATGATGTCACATAGAATCGCATCTTTATAAGAACCAATCTAAAAATTGACCATACATTATTTAGTTACCAAAATTTGGTGCCCATTTTGTAACCATGATACTTTGTAAGGATTCAGATGCTCCATCCTCTTCAAACCAAGTTTCTCTACCATATCTATTGACACTAAGTTGTTTGTGCTTCTACTATCCACAATCACCTTGCAACACTTGCCTCCCAATTTGCAAATTATCTTGAATAGGTTCCTTCTTTTCTTAGGTTCATGCACCTCCTTTGCTAGTTTCAACAATACCCTTTTCATCATAAGGAATTCTCCTTGTTCTAGTTCCTCCATGTGCTTTGGTGAGGCTACACTTTCTTCATCTACTTGTGTAATATGGCTATGGGCTTCCTTTCCATGCCCATTGGTTTGTTGTGCTTGAGGACATTCAAATACTTGATGACCAACTTCTCCACATCTATAACAATTTCCATGGAATCCTCTACCCCTTCCTCTACCAAAACCACCTCTTCCTCATGAGGAGTCTCCACCTCCTCTGGTGTTCTGGATAAAATCATTGTGAGAAGTACTAGCTTCTCCTTCCTATTTTTGTTGTCCTCTTCCACTGTTTGTTTTTCCTTGTCCTTGCAAGAACCTTCCTCTTCCTCTTTGATTATTTTTTTGCCTTCGTGATAACTTCTCTTTTACCTTTAAGGCATACTGGTAGGCTTCTTCTACCATTCTCATTTTCATCATACTAACTTCATCTTGTATGGACAATCATAGTCCATTGATATACTTTGAAATCTTTTCTTCGTCATCTTCTACATGTCTAGCTCAAATGGTGAGCCTATAAAATTCCTCGGTATAATCCTTTACACTCATTTTCTTTTGTCTTAAATTCTGCAATTTCTTAAAAAGACCCAATTGGTAATCCAATGGGAGGAATTTGGCCTTCAATTTGGTAACCATTTTCTCCCATGTCTTAATATTTTCTTTTCCTTTTCTTTGTCTTTCTATTTGGACATGATCCCACCATAAGGATGCATACCCCTTCAGTTTTGTATAGGCAAACTTCACCTTCTTGGGGTCTTCTATCGATTCAAAATCAAAATATTTCTCCATCTTTGTAATCTAGTCTATGAGTTCCTCTAGATTCAAAATTTCATTATATGATGGGGTTTCTATCTTTGGATTCCTACCCATGTTAGAAATTGCCCGGATTAATCATTCCTCTGGTTCTTCCTCTTGCTCTTCATCATGAGCTTCTTATTGACTAGCTTCTTCTTCTTCATTATCACTCATGTCTTCTATTTGAACACCCCTCCTTTGGGTAGTTTCGATTGCATCAAGTTGAGTTGTAATTCCCCTTAGAATTTTAGCTATATTTATGGGTCAAGGTCCCCATGGTCTTCCTCTTCCATGTTGTGCCATATTTTCTTCAACACAATTCACAAACTCCCAAGTATGAAAACCTACTTTGATACCAAAATTATGCAGATGGAAAAAGGGTATCAACCAAAGGATGACCTCTACAAGCAACATAAATTACCAACATGTTGACACTTCACTAACAACATGTACTATATGATATGTCTCTAATAGCACATACTAGATGACACTTCCTTAATGGCACATACTAGATGACACACTTCCTTGATGATACGCACTATACAATACTTCCCTAACAACATGCACTGGATGACACACACTACCCTAACAACACACTTGATAGTATGCATTAGATGACAACTTCCCTTTGAAAATAGTTGGCTTTAGTTGACAAATAACTTCCCTAATGGCATCTTCTCCTTGATGGCAAGATAACTTCCTAGATGACAACTTTCCCTTGATGTTAAGATATATTCTAGATGACATATTCCATTTGATGGTAGTTTATTCACCAAGTATGGCACACCGCGACCTGCCACTTCACTAGAAAATAACTCCAATAAAAATGGTTTAAAATAAAAATCAATCAAAACATACTACCAATTTGAGCAACCTCAAAACACAGCACAAATATCTTCTTTAAAGGAAAATATTAAATATTCTTCTACTTATTATTGTAATTCACAATTACTTTGCCCAACAGAAATGTATTCTAGTGTAGATCAATTCAATTTATTATCATATACAATTTATTTCTCTATTTCTCAATCTCTTGCCTTTAATATCTCCTTTCTCCTCTCCTTTGATCTCTTTCACTTCTCGAACCCATTTTTAATTGAAAGGCTTGAGAAACAGTTACTTTTATAACCACCAAATAGTTTCATAATGGCCATCAGATGATTGGCCTTCCAGTTTATCACATGGATGCTCTTGCATAGATATGGTATGGAAATGGGCCTCACTTGTATTACATCATGACCATATAGTGATATATTAATAGTTTCACAATTATACATGTATTACTTAGCAAGATTCAAACCTAGGCTAATACCATTTGATTGAGCATATGTGTGTTGTGAAGGTTGACAAGGAAATTAGTTTCATGTAGATAAGTAGATGAAGTAAATAATTGATGGTATTCATCACTAAAAGAATGCTTTATTCTTTTCATAACAACTTCCCAATCTTCAATCCTTGATTCTATATTCTTGATATTTGTCAAGATTATTTAAAAGTTGAACTGATTTCTATAATCTCCTTGTCAATAATTTTTGTCTAAAATAAGTGCACCTTTTGAATGAATTACATAATATCCTCCCATGAATGTTACCTATTATGATAGAGATGTAAATAAAAACCATAATCATGAATTTTTAATCTTAGTAGCCACAAATATCTTACAAAAGGACTAAATAAATTTTGAGGGAGGTTTTTCTTACCTATAAATAATTATTTATCTAAAATGGGAGGAAACTATGCAAGGTCACCAATAAGAATGATTGATCGACCTCTAAAGTATTTATCATTTCATTATGGAAATACTTCATGCAACCTATAATATATCTTTGAACAAAATTTCCCCTATAAGGCTTATTTCATCAATGAGGATATATCATATGTGCTTCATTTCTTTTTGGAAAGCTACCACAGTTTTCCCTTTTAAAGGTTACATATTTTTTATTGGTATTCTCAATCTTGTATATATAGTTCTTCCTTGTATGTTGAAATTTGCAACACTAGTGGGACCTTGGATTCAAAGAGGACTTTTACCTTTAGTGCCTCTAATATATAATGCATGTCTAATACAATTAATAAGATATGATTTTCTAGTTCTAGAATTTGTTAAAATGAAATATTTGATATGCAAAGGTTTCCTATTTGGTTGTGAATATATTTTATGTTGTTCATCATATTTAACCCAAATTTTGATTGTATCCATCCAATAGTGACAACATCTATGATCTAGCTACTCTACAATATTTGTTCTATGGTATGCAATGGATAATTATTTTATAATTATTTGCTATTCAAGTTTCTAAAATCAATACATAACCTAATATCATCATTTTCTTTTGAAGTGGCACCACATTAATGCTTAATTAAAAATATAATCATTTTCTTTCTTCAGAGTCACTTCAATTTTGGGATTAATAAGCCTTTGTTTTTATTGGGAGGTCTTTGCACCAGGTTCCAAATCTTTGTAATAATGCGTGTCATACACCTTCAAATATTTGTAAGACCAATCAATTTTATCATCATGCTTCCCAAAGATCTTCTTCAACAAGCTTACCTCTTCTTCACTACATTCCTTACCCAACAACAAGTTCTTCTCTTCAACAACTTCAATCGAGTGGTAAAAAATACTTTGACTCTGATGCTAGATTTCTTAACACTATCATTGAGGTTGAAAAATATTTCTAGCATGGTTAATCATTTTTTTTGTTGATTATTCTTCAATTGGATCAATCCATATTTTATATCATCTCCATATTCATTCTTATTTTTAGCATATTGAGTTTCTTTTATGAGAAATCGTATAATTTCCTCATCATCATTAAATACTTGCCAATGATCAAAGTTATTAGGGACAACAACCATAAATACTACTTCTAGCTCTTTTGATATATCACATATATATGAAGTAGGATCAAATTTTGCCACTGTTGAAGCTAATTCATCTACTTTGACATTCAATTCATGACAAGTTTTGTTGATCTCATGTGCTAAAATTTTCAAGCAAGTCCCAAACTTTATATTTGTATGATTTTAACAGCCTATTTTTAGTTACATATTGTGAGTTGAATTTTTAACTAGCTTAGAATTACCAAATACTTTGATGTTCTTGATCCCCATATTTTTAACTTTCCTTAAACCCATGCAAAGTGCTTCATATTTAACCAAATTATTGGTGTAGTTGAATAGTAGCCTACAACCAAAATTCATCTAGGTACCTTGTAGATCAATGAATTGGATAACACCAACTCCATTTTTTGTTCTTGCACCATTAAAATGTATAGTCCATGTCCAATTAGATCCTTGTGTTTGTTGGTTAGTCAAGGCCAAAATGTTGGTAGGTTCTTCAAATATTAGGCAATTACCAAGTTTGTTTCTTCAAAATTCACCTTTGAGTCTTCATAATCCTAAAGAACATTTATGACCAAGTCAATTTATGACATATGGTTTCCTTCAACAACTTCATCATCCACAAATTTAGAAAACTCATTCAAACTCGCTATGTCATCATCATAAAGCTTGTGCAACAAGTAGTTACATGGCGGTTCATTTTCTATTCTAATCATCTTTCCATCATATGTTACCTTCACATATGTGTAATACATAGCTAAGTATCCATCTCGAGACAATTTTAACATTCATTCCCTTGAAAGCAGCATCCCAAAATGAGGAAGATCAACAACTATAACTTCTTGAACAACCACTAGCTTAGGATGTTTTACCACAATCATGATCAAGTCTTTGAAAGCTTCTAAAATGTTCAACCTAGTTCTATTTATTTGGATAGGATTTACGATATTTTTAATACAAATCCATTCCTTTACAAATGACCTTAAGCATTATTGTTGACATGACCCCTAACCTATTATGCAACTTCTTAGCAAATGATTCTCAATTTTTAACACCACATAGAATAATAGTGGTTTGAATATCTTTAGATTTGAGGCATTCAAAATTCCAACCATGTTGAGCTAGATATTTGAAGTATCTTCTTTAATCAGATTTTGTTGCTCTGTTAGACTAGGTTGTGTTTGTTTTGATTTTCCATTCTTGGTGTAACTTCTCTCTTGCTCTTTTAAGGGTTTCTTGGGGTAATTCTATTTATTCTAGTAGAACCAAGGCTTCTAGTGTACTTATTTTTCTTGGTTTCTTCTTCATCTCTTCTATGATATTGAACTTAATTGCAATGGTATTACTTTCATTACATTAATATAAATTTACTATACTTCTTTGTAGAAATAGTGTGTCCTTCATTTTATATTGAAGGATATTTCATGTAATTTTAGCCTCTTTGTGGTTTATCCCTATATTTTTCACGTTTTGTATCCTTTTGTTTTTCCACCACAATTATTTCTTGCACTATTTTCTATTGTTTGGTTTCTTTCTAGATTCATACCTATTTCCTTTCTCAACTTGCATGCTAATTTGTGATACTACAACTAGAGAATTTTTACCACTTTCTTTTTGCTTCTCTTGTTTCTTAGTTGCTATTGGTCCTTTATTCTTAATATTCAATGGTCAACTTACCCTCCTTAATATTGTGGTGTATGTATTATCCCTAGTTTATTTCTTAGTTAGCTCTTGCTATTTTCCACCTTCCTTTTGCTTTTGGTTCCAACCCCTTGTTGGTTAGCACATACAACATTTTTCTTAAGAGATAAATCTTACCTTCTTTAGTGATGCCAAACTTGAAAAAGACTACATTATTCAGGTTTGATAAAGATAAAATTACTTGTTGTATTAAAGCTAAAGCTTGGTAAACTATCTAACTCATCATAGGCATATGATAGAATACTTGATTTATTTTATACAATTGATTCATTATGGGTATCATCTTTCTCATAGTTGTGGCCTATTGAGCTTGGCATTTTTGGTCATAATAATTAGTTTGAGAATACCTAATAGCCATAGCACAATAATTTGGATTATATCAAACACTATATGGGAAGCATCACAAAGTTTTGATCTCTAAATTTTTATTCACCATATAATTTTGCACTTGGTTATTAGTTTTCCTAGCATTTTTTCGAGGGATCTGATCTTTGGTAAGATAGGGATTCTTTCTTTGCTACCAATTTTGTTGTTTCCATCCACTATTTAGTTGTCACCACCACTTTTGTATGTTATTCTTATGCACCATTCTTCTCACTATATCCACCATTTCCTTCATAGAGAGATTACATTCATTGAGGATTTGAGAAATAAATTTCTTAGTATTCTATAGGGGAGTAGGTAAAGCGAGTAATTTAGGCTCAAAAAAATAGTTGAAGGTGTGTATTAACCTTGGAATGGCATAATTGATGGAGAAGGAGAAGACTAGCATATGACTAGGCATTTGAGATAGGCAAAATGGTAGGAATGAACCTTGTAATTTGAATATTTTGGGTAATATAAGTAGTGTAGGCCATAGGCAAGGCAACGGATATTTTTCCTACTCTAATTAGAACATATTCAAAATGGACCACTTATTTGAACATTGGATCTAAAGTAATATGTTTAGCATTACACACTATTGGTACTAAATTATTCTACAAGTATTTTATATAATATGCTAAAGCTTATTCTTGATTAGGTTGTACATTTGGTGGAATAAAAAACAAAATCTTCATAAATCTAGTGTTCTAATCATGAAAATTTTCCTAATAATGACTTTGCATAGCAATTAACTAGAACGGTACAAAATATTCATTACCCATATTTTTGAATCTCCACATAAAAGTTAAAATTAATGATCAATTAGTAACTATACTGAAATCAAATATTGCCTTAGTAAAATCTTAAGAGGTAGCCTAGGAAGAGGAGTAGATTATAAGTCAAAAATGAAGTGTTGGATAAGGTGCAAACAAGAGTTTCGATCAACAAGATCTAAGGATCATAATGTAAAAATTTCTAAAAGGCACAAGTAAGGAGAGTCTGAAATTCAAAAGTCTATAAAAATTTTGACCAAAGACAAAAGGAAAAAGTTTTGATGCATAAAGTTTCAAGGTCATATGATAAGAACAATTTTGAGGTCAAAATATGATAAAAGCTCCAATTTCAGATGGTGGAAATTTTTTTGAAGCCTAAAACCATGCATACTCTAAAAATTTAGGGAATCAAAATTTGCTTTGGGGATCTTACCCTTGAACCCTTGCATGGAGGGTTATTGGCCTCCATATCCCTCAGTCAGGGTTGTGACCCCAAAGCTCACATATTTTGTTGAGGTATATAGTCTTCTATGAAGTATAGTCCTTTCTTGAAAAATATTGCAACATATCTCATTGAAAGTATTAATTAAAAGCAACAACATGAAATCCACAGTAAAAGCAACCTCCAAAAATAAAGTATTAATTGAAGAAATTACCTACACCGTGGATTATAGAATTCCCCAAAAATGGAGTAGATGACAATAATGGTGGTAGCTTCTCATCCAAAGACTTAGAAATATTTGACATTTACGATTCTAGATGTAGATACCTCAGAGGAAGCAACAACTTAAATGAAGATATGCCTAACACTTAAAAGAGCAAACATATCAAAATTTCTATAACAATCTTGGAGGGAAAATATCTCCTTTATAATCTAAAAGTAGTAGTAATTTTAGCATTGTAAAAAATCGGTAAATTGTATAACTTTTCCTTTGTATAGCACTATGTGTATATTTGGGTGGTCTTGTGGGCAACCCAACCCCCCACTTATAGCATAATCTTTGTAATATTCTACTTGCATATATATATTGAAGGCCTACATGTCTATTTGGTTCTCATACCCATACCTATCTCCTTTGATTATGTATACTTGTATTTCAATTTGTGCTTATATATTTCACAGAGAGGAAGTGTTCACACTTGCATATTACGGTCAAATTTGTTGTGTAAGGGAATCTTATTTGGACTTTGGCACATCACCTCTTGTTAGCATACGTCTTCTCCTTTTTGCTATTTTTGCTTTTTTATTTCTATAACCCTTTTCCCCCTAAGTTTTTAGATTAGGAATTGTGCATTCAAGATCACATCTTATAAAGGAGTGGGTCTTTTCCAAAAATCCTAGAGACCCCCAATTGATCCAAACACCACCCTCTCGAGTTTGGTCCTATTGTGTTGCTATGCATGAGGTGTGATAACCCCAACTACCTGGTCCACACCCTATCTAACAGTCAAGATAGTCAGAGAGGATAAAAATTATATAATTATTTTATAAAGTGAATTTATCTCTTAATGAGTAGATAAGCAAGTGGACCATGATATATTCTTCCTACATGTGG
This sequence comes from Wollemia nobilis, assembly GCA_028583015.1. Lineage (NCBI taxonomy): Eukaryota > Viridiplantae > Streptophyta > Pinopsida > Araucariales > Araucariaceae > Wollemia > Wollemia nobilis. The sequence goes on from JAQPPZ010015100.1 coordinate 17,817,284, forward strand.
TGAACTGACTTTAACATAAAGAGATTATTTAGATGATCCATAATTATTTTGGTCCAGGTTCCATAAAAATTTGGTAATGATTTTATGGTAACAATCAAAGTAGAGGAATATGTTATTAGATTCAAGGGTCCTTGAAAGGTCTAGTTTAAAATTTGATTTTAAGGTCTAGATGGTGGAGGTGTCTGATTGTACTAAGCTGGTTGGCCAAATTGCATTGGATAAGGATACATTTTATACCCTTGACATAGAGCCACATATGATTGGTATGGGATATTTGTTGAATAATTTGTTATGGAAAGGCTTGAGGATATTTTTATGCAGCATAATATTATGATAGAAAATGAGGGTTTGAATCTTGCATACGATATAGATTTGGATAATCTAAGTTCTAATTAAGCAAGGCTTATAAATTTTTGATTGGCAAATTATTTTGCAATCCCTATAAAGGGACTTGATGATTAGAAGAGGGCATGTATCACTAAAGATTTTGTAGTGGCTAGCTAGTTAGAGGTAATATTTGGTTTAGAGCATTTCCCCTTAATTCCTTGCTTCTCCATTTTACTAACTGACACTTGTGAATTTTTAATCATCCCATGAGTCAATATTGGGAGGAAAATTTGATTAAATGAGGTGGATTGGATTAGGGGTGGATTCACCAATTTGTAATTATTCAATTGGTGACTAGACATGGATAAACTTTGAGTCAAGATGGTACTCATCGAAGGGTTATTTTGGACATGGAAAACTAGTGGTTGACTTGCTCTAACTTAAGCATTGGAAGTTGCCAAAATTTGATTATTCATAGAATTAATCACATTAATTAAAGAGCTAATATGTTTTTGTAATTAGGATGAAGTTTGTGATAATTAGGGCATTCCTTACAAAGGATTAGTTTGAATTATGGTTGGCCTAGTAGTGGCCCAAGCATGACTTAGATGATTTAGAACAAATGCATAGTCATAAACTAGAGGAAATCCAATGTAGTTTACTTCAAACATAGGGTTCTATATTTGAATCATTTAGTCATCAATTGGAATTTATACTTTTGATGGAGTTGGATTAGGCATTGAGTCAATTTCAAGCTTCTCATATTAGTGTACCCAAATGGCAATTTGTTCCTTTTTTTTCCTCTTTATGTTCCTTCATTGGTATAATATCAATGCTCGATCATTCTATCTTTAAGTGTGTATTCATAAGCTTGGGTCCTCATGCATACATAATTGCATAGACAAAGTTTCAAAAATAAAATATTCTAAAAAATTTATAAGGAGAGCAAATCGCCCTAAAAACTAAACTTATATTTTTTTTTAGAAAAGAGGAGTCCAAGCGAATCACTCTGGTTTCCTAGGCAAATCATTCCATTAGAGGACTTGAAATTGTGTTTGTATTTTGGGTAATTTATTTCTTAGATTTTGATAAAATTGCTTTCTTATCGTTGAGCAAATTGCTCCTTGGAGACTTGAAGAATTCATTATTTTTTGGGTTATTAGCTTCAAACAATGTGAATCACACCAATTTTAGAGGGAATCGCTCTTTGAATGAAGACTTTGTAAAAACATTTCTAACTTTGAAAAATCATTTTTATCCTTGAAAAAATACAATTTTGTGCTAAAATTGAATAAAATCAACAATTCTTGATGTCTTTTATTGCTACTTTGCAAATAATTTTAAAAATTTGATGAGGTTCATAACGGAGTCACCATTCACAAAGCACTTGCAAAAATAAAAGATATATAAAATTAGAGCTCAAAAAGGGACAAGGTTTCAGTTTATTATGGAAATCAAGCCCTTTCCCATCAGGTATGTCAAAAACATGTTGAATTAAGGGAAAGGTACAACTCCTCATCCACCCATAATTTTGTTTCAAAAAATGAAATAAATGGGATGCATCATGCACCTCTTTTGTCCTCCAAATTTAGGCTGACTCTCAACTATCCTTACCAAATATAATCTAATATAAACTAAATATAGAAATTAAAATGCATGAAAGTAAATTTTTGAAGTTTAGGGTATAAGATATTTAAAGTAAAATATAGTTGTAATCATAGCAAGAAGAGTTTGTAATCGATCAATATGTGAGAAAATCAAATAATAGCAATGCATCTTGTGTGTATGGAAATAAATTAATAAGGAATACCAATAGGATAAAAGGGTAGTTCCACAATCATCTTACATTTCAAATATAGGAGGGTAGTAATATTGATATAAAGCAAAAAGTATTACCAGTCTCTTGTTATTCCAAAAAGAAGCAAGAGTGGTTACAATGTGTGACTTACAAATCATAGCCTTGATTCTCTTAAGTTACCTTAGGTGAGAATTTTCTACTTCTGATAAAAGTAAAGATTTAAGGGCATATTTTTCAAAGTGATTCATCCCAAATGTTACATACCTCCAAATATACCCCTAAATAGGTTAGGATCCTTCAAAATTTCTTAGTGGTCCCACTACATGACAAAATATTACTTTCCAAAGATCTTCCTTGGGATTTGTCTAATCCTTGCTAGCTTCTACTTATTTATGAGAACTTTAATTTGATAAAGAAAGTGATTTAATCCTTCCTAGAAGCGCTTCATTCTTGTTTGTTGAGTGCTTTAATCCTTTGGAACCAATCACATCACTTAGAGTTTATTACACCTCTAAATTTGACTTTGCAAAACCGGCTACTTGGAGGCTCAAATGACTTGGTTCTTTGATTTTGCAAGTCTTCAAAATATCAAGGACCTAAGGTAGCAATCATATTACTATATTATGACTATGAATAATAATAAATATTTCCATGATGAATAATAAATGTATTTATGATTGATGGCAAAGCCTTGCTTTTGCATTGTTTGTATTGGTAACTTGGTAAGGATATAGTTTCTATACCTTATGATACTAATTATCATTTATTGAAAGCTATCATAGGTCCAAATTTGACCATCAGTATAAAGTGATAAACAATATTGTGTTGGTTATAACTAGTATCCAAGAGCATTAATGTAATCAACTTAAATGTGAAAGATAACTTCTATGTTTAATATCCTTGATGGGGACTACCATGGATAAGGGAAAATACGAGTTACAAATCTACCATGAATAAGATACAAACAATAGATACATTCCATCATGGAAAAGGGACACATAATGGTTGAATTTCAAGAATGATTTGATAACCTCTTGTCTAATGGCTAAGAAATAGTAATATTTGCTTATATTCAAGAATTACAAATTGTATTATAATTCCACTAATATCATTGGATATATTTTTCGTCCTCACTTCGCTTGGATGGTACAAAGCATTAAAAAGATATTGGAATAATTTAATCATATATGGTATGGTTTAAAGTTTATCTAATGATTTTTTAATATCTATATAATATTTATTTTATAGGTTTTACTGAACATTTATTCTCTTAATGATGATTTAGGTTATTCATGAGATGATAACTCATTTGCACTCTTGTTCATTTGATATAAAGAACTTGGCCCATGAATCTAGTGACAATGTACAACATGTAATAGTATTATAGTTATGTCATGGAATATATATGCCTCTTCCATTGTTATAGTACTTGGGTGTAGTTACGATACTAGAAACGATAATGATGCATTAAATCAGTTACATACTATTGCATCATGATACATCAAAAAGGATAAATTATGGAATATTATATTTTTAGGCATGATGATTAGGAATGGATGAGTAATGTATACATCCTTGCTTAGATATCATTATAAATATTCTTATTAGTAAAGTATATTGAGGAGTTATGCATGATTAATTTTCATTGTTGTTTTATGTATAATTAGCATATATTTGTTTATTATATTGCTATACAAATATTATGTGGTTTATATATTTTTAGCAAGATACAAATGATGAACTAAATTAGTAGGACTTGAATTATATAATATTAGCTTGATTACATATGAAAAAGTAGAATGTTATCCAAAAGATTATGTCATTCGAGTCAAGGAAACAAAAAACGAAATATGATGCATCTTTAAGTCTATAGGACTAGTCACCATATCATCAAAAGACTTATCATTTTCCTTGACAAATTTTCATCGTTATCCTCATAAAATAAAGTAATGTGCTAATTCTTATAGCACTCCTAATACAATTAATCTTGTTCAAAGTCTCCCAAAAGGTTTTCCAAAATATATCCTTTGTACCCTTCTTAGAGTCTTGAAAGAACTATTTGTCATCAATGTTTGAGGGTATCAATTTAATTTGTTTTTGTTATACTTATATTTCTAAAGAACACTTTTCATGGGGTATATCCCTAATAACATCCCATAAAATTGATCTTTAAAAAGGTTTGCATAGTATCTTTTCAATGATGATAATTGTTTCATCTAGATGCTTAATATGAAACTTGAGATATATGATGTTTCAACAAAAAACTATAATATCTCTACATTAAAATGATTATACCACCATGAAGTGATGAAAACATTAAAAAATGAGATCAAGATACAAGTTCTAGAAGTTGGAGTTTTAAATTGAAAATTTGGATCAAAAAAATTAAATTTCAAATTCAAAATAATGGAAAGAAAAAAAATAAAAATTGGTATTTGGATATTCTTGAGTTGTCATCATGGGAACCTCTATTGTCAATTGTTCTCTTGTGATTCATAATGCCCTTGGATAAATACCTTAACAAATGTTGACTAATCAACTACTATGTGGTGATCATAAAATGAGTTGAATATGATTGGTTTTTAAGTAGTTCCAAGTAGGTCAACTTGAATCAAATAATGGAGTATTGTATGTCTTTGTTGAGATTATAAATGGGGTTAAACAACTTTGTTATTCATGTTTATAACTATGCTATGATGTCCAAATTTGATAGGAAAACTTAAGAGGGTTTCCAAACATACACAATTGGTACGAGTCTTCAAATTCCAAAGTTACTTTGCGAAAATGGCTATAGACACCTTTGGCTAGGATTAAACCAAATTCCTTTTGTTTCAAACCTTTACATTTTCATATGTAAATATGGAAACCAAGCACTTGATCAAACATGGAATTGAGTGCACTTCCTTGCCTGGGTGTCTCCCTTGAAAAATTGACTTGTAAAGTCCATTAATTAGCCCACCAAAAGTTATGTTGATATCAAAAAGCATTTTATTGTCATAAAATCATCCTTAAAAAACATTGTTTAGGATGCCATGTTCTTAGTGAATATTTTGAATTTTAGTTTTAAAAGTTCAAAATTTTGAAAGTGGACACCAAAATAGGGATAAGTTTGACCAAACTTTGATCATAATTTTCAATGCATAAATGGTGAAATAAGAAAATAACACAAAACAATTATTGTACTATTTTTTCATGAACTTTAGATTTGTAATCAAATTTTAAATTTTTGGTTTGCTTTTGAAGATATGTATTTGTTAGAGTATATTACATTATTTGGCACATGCTAATGTACCACCTTGGGTACATAATTATAGTAGGAGTTTACCTTAGAGTAAGGTTTGAGTAGTTAATTCATACAATGTAATAAATGCACAAGCATTAGAATGTGCAATGATGTAAATGTGCATGTATTCTACATGTACATGAGTCATAGGTTAGGTAGATAAAAGGCCAATGGTCTTATCTCCCTATATATGCCTTTGAGGTGGCATAGAGAGAGAGACAAAATATAGAATAGTGACTAGTAGTAATAGTGAGTACAATGTAGATCCTTCATGTATTTATGGAGTGTTCATGTCCTCCATTATATTACATTGTACAATTTTCATGAGCTTTCATTAATGGCATATTTTTGAGTTATTGCAAAAGTTTCTCTTATAATTTTCCTACATATTATAGTGTCATTATCATATAGTTATCATTGTTATCTCATTTTACATCTTGTGGTTGCATTTCCTTTAATATATCATCAAAAGCTAACAATATTGTCTCTCACAAATTAGAAAGCATGCAATATCTCTACATTAGTAAGAGTTAAAAAAAATTATTTGAGCCAAAGGTCCTTGTGTTTTCACTTATCATCATATATGTTTTTTGTCCTCACTTCGCTTGGGTGGGACAAAGCACTAAAAGGATATTGAAATAATTTAATCATAGATGGTATGGTTTAAAGTTGGTCTAATTAGTCTTATATATCTATATAATGTTTATTTTCTATGTTTTATTGAACATTAATTCTCTTAATGATGATTTAGGTTATTCATGAGATGATAACTCATTTGCACTCTTGTTCATTTGATATAAAGAACTTGGCCCATGAATCTAGTGATAATGTACAACATGTAATAGTATTATAGCTATGTCATGGAATATATATGCTTCTTCCATTTTGATAGTACACGTAATTATGGTACTAGAAATGATAATGATGAATTAAATAAATTACATGCTATTGCATCATGATACATCAAAAAGGATAAATTATGGAATATTATATTTGTAGGCATGATGATTAGGAATGGATGAGTAATGTATACATCCTTTCTTATATATCATTATAAATATTATTATTAGTAAAGTATATTAAGGAGTTATGCATGATTAATTTTCATTGTTGTTTTATGTATAATTGACATATATTTGTTTATTATATTGCTATACAAATATGATGTGGTTTTTATAATTTCAAGAATTTACAAATGATAAACTAAATGAATAAGAATTCAATTATATAATATTAGCTTGATTACATATGAAAAAATAGAATGCTATCAAAATATTATGTTATTGGAGTCAAGGAAACAATATATATATATATATATATATATATATATATATATATATATATATATATATATATATATATATATATGTCGCATCTTTAATTCTATAGGACTAGTCACCATATCATCAAAAGACTTGTCATTTTCCTTGACAAATGCTCATTACTATCCTCATCAAATGAAGTAATGTGCTAATTCTTATAGTACTTCTAACACAATTGATCTTGTTCAAAGTTTCCCAAAAGGCTTTCCAAAATATATCCTTTGTACCCTTCTTAGAGTCTTGAAAGAACTATTTGTCATCAATGTCTGAGGGTATCAATTTAATTGGTTTTTGTTGTACTTATATTTCTAAATAAAACTTTTCATGGGGTCTATCCTTAATAACATCCCATAAAATTGATCTTTAAAAAGGTTTGCATAGTATCTTTCCAATGATGATAATTATTTCATCTAAATGCTCAATATGAAACTTGAGATATATGATGTTTTAACAAAAAAATATAATGTATCTACATTAAAATGATTATGCCACCATGAAGTGATGAAAACATTAGAAAAGAGATCAAAATAACTAATTATATGACCAAGATACAAGTTCTAGAAGTTGGAGTTTTAAATTGAAAATTTGGATCCAAAAAATAAATAAATTTCAAATTTGAAATAATGGAAAGTAAAAAAATTTAAAACTCATTTGGATCTTCTTGAGTTGTCATCATGGGAAATTATGTTGTCAATTGTCCTCTTGTGATTCATAATACCCTTGGATAAATACCTTAACAAATTTTGACCAACCAACTACTATGTGGTGACTATAAAATGGGTTTAGTGCGAAGTAGGTCAACTTGAATCAAACAATGGAGTATTATATGTCCTTGTTGAGACTATAAATGGGGTTAGCACACTTTTTTATTCATGCTTGTAATTATGCTATGATAACCAAACTTGATATGAAATCCTAAGAGGGTTTCCAAACATACACAATTGGGTGCAAGTCTTCAAATTCCAAAGTTACTTTGCAAAAATGACTATAGAAACTTTTGGCTAGGATTTAAACCAAATCACTAGTAATTTTTGGTAAGAATTGTTTAAGTTGTAGGGAACTTAGCTCAAAATGAGTTTAATCTATCATTTACAAACTAATGGTCAAACATAGATTTTCAACAAATGTCTGGAGATCTACCTTCATTGCTTTACCTATGATCATCCTACACAGTGGATAAAGTGGATTCCCTTGGTCAAATGGTGGTATAACACTTCCTATCACATGACAACCAAGGTTACCCCTTTTGAAATATTTTATGGATGGCTTCCATCAATACCCTCCTTCTACATTCCAGGAATCTCCAAGGTCCATGTTGTTGACACTACACTCTACCAATATGTCATAGTCCTCTATTAACTAAAGATGAATATAGAATTGGCCAAAAACTAGATGCACCAATAAGCTGATCAAAACCATTTTGAGCATAGCTTTGAAGTTGACAATATGGTTTTTCTTTACTTATAGCCATATAAATCGCCATCACTCTAGCTTCGTAGGTGCCAAAAAATTACTACTAAATACTATGGTATCCCTACTAAGTCTTACAGTAAACTAGTGCAATGGCCTACAAATTGGCCCTCCCATCTACATCCAAGTTGAATAGCACAAGCTTGTCCTAAGAGGGAGGGATGAGTAGTATAAGACCAACTTTTACTTTTCTTTCCAAATGATAACAACAATAATATCAATACAATAAAATAAACAATGCACAAATCATCACACACATGAGAGACACATATTTAACGTGGTTCACCTAATGTGGGCTACGTCCACAGAGAAAATATTTCTTCTAAATTTTCTCAACAAATCTATTGGGAACCAATTCCCTATTACAATGTTTATGGATCTCTGCCTAAAGGAGATATCAATCTCCAATACTCTTGTTTGTGGATCTCTCTCCACAGAAGAACTCTATCCCCTCTATTCTGGTTTGTGGATCCCTCTCCATAGTAGAACTCTATCCCCTTTGCTCTGGTTTGTGGATCTCTCTCCACGGGAGAACTCTATCCCCTCTACTCTAGTTTGTGGATCTCTCTCCAAAGCCAACTCAACACTCTACTCAAAACTTCTCCAAGCCTTCACACAAGGCTTGCTCAAATCTGTACCAAGATCTGCTCAAATCATTGCTCAACACTACCCCAAATTTGTACACATTACATGCATATATCAGTTTCAAACCTGCTCACACAATATATCCAAATTTGCACCAAACATCGTTACAAGGTTAGCATAAATATGCCTTAAAATTTTTCTTTATATCTACCCAAATATACACCAAAACCTCGTTACAAGGTTAGAACAAATTTACCTCAAACCTGCTTCAAGTCTTCTCACAAGACTTTCTTAAATCTACCTTAAACCTACTTCAAGTCTTCTCACAAGACTTACTCAAATCTGCCTTAAACCTGCTTCAAGTCTTCTAACAAGACTTGCTCAAATCTACCTTAAACCTACTTCAACTATGCTCTAATACATGCTCAAAATTGTTCTCAACTCTATCTTTAGTCTTCTCACAAGACTTGCTCAATTATGCCTCAAACCCTTGAATAATAAAATGCAATGTCAATTCCCAATATGTTCTCTTCAAGCCAATACACAAATTGCTTCACAAAAAATACCTTCTTTTAATTCTTAAAACCACCCAACAATGATGCACAAAATGTTTCCAATCTCTTTCAACAATGAAGTTCAAACAATGAAGCACAACTTGTTTCACAATCTATAGCACATGTGGTTCCAAACTCATTCAACAATGAAGTATAAGTAGATCTCAAACATTTCCAACAATGCACACTAATCAACCCTTTTATCTCCACCTTAAATTTATTTTCTCAAAGCACAACCTCCTAGAGAAAGAATGATGTCACCGTACCTCTTTAGTTTACTTGATGAAGATTTTTCCCTTTCAAAGTACCACTTAAGAAAAACCTAAAATCACCATTTCTACCTCAACACAACTCAAATTTTGCATGACAATTTTTCTCAGGTTTTTTTTTTAAATTCTTGTTCTTTCAACAGTTTAAACTCTTGAAGCCATCGACTACTTTTTGAAGTCTAACGTCTAGAATTTGAAACTCAATAATTCATATAGACTGGACGCCAACGACTAGTAGGATAGGCACACTAAAAGCATACTGATTAACTACTGTATGACATCACGAACACTGAATCACAACACAAGTTAACCACTACATGACAACTCCAGATCACAACACATGTTAACCACTACATGATAACGCTAGATCGCAACACAGGTTAACCACTACATGACAATGCCAAATCACAACATAGGTTAACCATTACACAACAATGTTAGATCACAATATAGGTTAACCTTTACACGACAATGTCAGGATCATCTATCACAAAGAGACGTGTGTCATGAAGATAGGAGGACAGTTACAAAATGTCAAATATGTATGAGACACGGACACACAAGACCAATAACCACCATGAAATTTATGTAGAGTACACCTAGATCATGGAAGTATAGAGGAAATCAATGTGAACTAAGTCGTGTCTAAAAAAATGAGACTGCAATATATAAACAATGTAGTGGAAATCGCACTGTCAAGGTGGGATAAACAATTTAATTTCAATATGAATGTTAGATAGTCACCAGACGTGATTTTGCATACCTTTCAAGATTTGATTCATCTAAAGGCTTCGTAAAGTTTATTGGCAAAATGCCTTCTTTTAACACTATCCAAATTTGTGCCCTTGATTTATCACAATCGGTTTCCTTTGCAAGCTTTACAGCAACAACATCAAATCTTGTTTTACAGCAGTGATATCTTCTGGTAGCTCTTGCAGATGATCAGTGTGTCCTGCCTTCTTCAACTAGCTTCCATTGTAATTCTCCTTCACTCAAATACATTTCTATGAAACATATCAACTCACACACAAGGTCCTCAGATAGCTCATATATACACACTAGGTCTTCGAAAACCATATTGCTCGCTATCGCTAAATCACCATTATTTGTTGCTTCTCTATTGCGAGTCTCAATCTTCCACCACCCAATCGATTTTCAATTCAATGCACACACAGTCATAATCCTACGAAAAATATCTTCCTGCCACTTAATGTATCCGTAGTCCAATCAAAGCTCATGAATCGTTTTTGCTTTCGGTATATACAATGGCACTCATCGACATTCTCTCTTTTGGAATCACTGCAACTCACTTCTATAGCAGATATCTTTCATAACCTAGTGACCATACTCATTTCAAGGGTAACTAATGTCAGTAGCATCCAATAGGTGAAACCACTATCTGCCACTGCACTCATGCGATTGTTCGAATTCGAATTTTTTTACTCCTTATTATATTGTTTTTCTTCCATTATATAGTTGCCTTCAAATAACAAAAATGTGATGTCGGTGCATGGAAACTTTATGTTATATTATACTATTTTATAAACCTTTGGGTCTCATAAAATATTTCTACCTCCTATTCAATAACCTAGACGTCGGCACAGATAACTTCATGGGTTTAAAACATGCTTAGAGATGTTGGCACCGTGCGTTTGATATTATATATTTCTTTTGACCTACCTCATAACTGTTGGGTAAATAAATGTTTGCCTTCTTGACATTGGGCCACATACACCTTTTAGACTCTTGATATCGAAGATGCTAACCCATGCATTTTAACCTTTACACAATAAACCTTTTTCCCTTTTTCAAATATAAACTTGCTTTGCATAGAGGAATAATTCTACCTTATGAAAATGTGCTTCCTTTGATAACCATGACCTTGCTCCTTTGACATCAATGACAACTCAATACATTCAATATTTCCAACACAAGCTCCATCATGTATTTCATATCTTATCTCTCAAGAAGGTTGTAGGAAATCAGGTACAAGTTCAATCTATTTTACCCAAACTAGATGAAGAGGGTTCTATATTGCTTGAGCCAAAACAAATTTTGGACTGCAGATCATGCACTCTTTGAAATTGTGTAATCATTGAGGTTCTTGTTCAATGGTGCAGACTACAACTAGAAGATGCCACTTGGGAATCTCTCTAGTAGCTACAACACTGGTTTCCTCATCGGTTTCATTATCAGTTTCCTCATCTATAGATTTGAGGACAAATATTTTTGAAAGGGAAGGACATATTAGGACCCCATCCTAACACTAATTTTGTAATTCTCATATGATTATGTAATGAGATCCTTCCAACATGGGGATCTCTTTATAGTGTTATTTTGTAATTTTGTAATGGTATGTGGCAAGTAAGGTGCCTAGACAAGTAAGGTAACTTCATGTAACCGTTATTAAGAATGTAATTGATGTTTGGTAGAATATGCTAGCTCAAGTGGCATTTTGCATGTAAGCCAATTCTTGAGCATTAGGTTAGGGTTGAATTAAGTGTATCTTTTCAAAGACATGGATCCATGAAAAAGGGTATATTTTTTGCAAAATAATAAAAGTATTGAAGGAGGTTGTCCCCTCAAAGAGGCCTATGATTTTGTGTTGTTTTGTGAGATTGCTTTAATTCTGCATTTACATTATGTATTGCAATATATTGTTATTTCATGAAATTTTGTTTTAATTGCAATATTTATGCAATTGAGTTTATTTTTAATAGAAGGTTCCCAACATGGGATTAATACTCATTCATGCTTCTTTAGGTATGACACCATTCAATGTAGTTGTGGGTGCATGGTTCAATAATTAAACCATGGTATGAATAATTGCCCAAAAATCTAGGTCAAATTTAGCATTGCTCAACATGCTTCTCGTAATATCTTAAAGAGTATGAATATGCCTCTCTATAACACCATTTTGTTGATATGTATACATAATTATCATTTTTTTTAATTCCAATATGCTTCAAGAAAGCAAAAAACTAGTTATTAGTGCACTCCTCTCATTGATTGAGTAGAAGACTTGGGTATGATTACCTATAATTTTTTATACACACATTAAAATATTAGAAAAAAGGAAGACTTCATCATTCATCTTCAAGCAATGCACCCATATTTGTTATGTATGATCATCAACAAACAATTAAAAACATTGATAGCCACTAAAATTCAGATCCACTAGTCCGCATAGATTAGTGCACACTAGATCAAATGGACTAGTTTCCCTATGGTTGCTTGAGCTAAATAGGGATTGATGTTGTTTCTCGACTAATAAAATCATAAAATATCATGAGATTTCATTAGTGAGAAAATAATTTTTACCATCTTATGATTGTTGAATGCTTTTAGGTAGCCAAAAATAGATGTCCAAATTTCTTGGGCTAAAATATGGTAGTTTTATCCTACTCCATTGCTAAAGCTTGGTTGTATTGCAATACAACCATAAACTGAAACATCTTGCCTATGATTGTAGTACAAAAAATAATTGTTAATCGTATTTATTTTTCTCAAATGAGACCTATTTTCTTATTACCTATTTTATCAAATTCAACTTTTAGATTATCATCAAGCAATTCATTCACAAAGAGTAATTTTTTCATGAGGCCATGCATGCAATGAACTTAAATCAGGTAATAGATATGCAAACCAAGATGTAAAGAGATATCGTTGATACTAGTAATGATGTATGTCATATTGTCACCAAGAGTAATTGGACCACAATAAGATGAATGGTAAAGGCACATAAATCATTCCTTCTAGGCTATCATATGTTTGGTATCCCCAAATAGACATGCACAACTAGGCTAAGTTTTGTAACGACATTAGGAGCTTGCATAGAATAAATATAGTCTTATCCTTCTTTTTTTGATATTGTAATTTGATACATGGTGAAGAGCTAACATTGTGAGATGTATTGGATAGGCCTAAGGGAATCTCATTATACAATGTATAGATTATTTTATAATATTTTATTATGTAATATCTATGGGCTATGGTTATCCTTGTTATGTTTAAACCCTATTTATGACTTGTAATTAACCTAAATCCCTCTTGTTATGTCAGCTTAGGTTAAATTTTATGATATAATTAGGGTTTTGGTATTATTATAAATACCCCTTACACTCCTCATTTGATTATTGAAGTGTTGTGTAATATTATCTATGGATATAGTGATTATTTATGGTGCCTATTGGTGCCCACCATATCTCTTTACTTTTTATCCTTTTTTTTGCTTTCTACATAATATTTGGATGGATGATTTGATTTTGTTCCTTTTTTTTAAATATTGTGAATTACAACATGGTATTAGTGCAGGTTTGGAGCATCACCACTTGATCACATGGAAAGCTAATTTGGTGCCTCTAATTATTCTTCCATGTTCCAAGACAAATTATTCCTCTAATCTTCATAAGATTTTTCTATAAAAGAAGACATGAGGAAAATCTATTCCATGAATTATTATATGTTACTTTAGAAGTAATCTTCTTACGACAAAAATTTCAAGGTAAACCCTTTTCTCTACCCACTTTTTGAAATTCATTGGCTACTTTTTTAGCCCTAAATATTTTTAAATTTGAAAAGCATGTTGGCATGTGTGATTCCATCATGTATCTTCAAAACCAATAACACAAGTAGAGGAAGAACTAATGGTGTGCTCTAACGGTTATGTAGTAACAAGTTAAGGCTTACGACAAGAGGTTTGTGAGTACAAACCCTTGACATTGCCCTTTTACAAATGGATACAAGGGATAGGAGGATATTTTATGCATGGGAGATAGGGTACTTCAAGTTGATGTTGCACTCACATGGCTTCATGGAGCTGTAAGTCTTTCCTGTTAGCTTAACGACCTTTTTTTATTGGTGAATGTACAATTACTAGAGCACTGTACTTCTTAGGACCTTGGTTCAAGTTTGTGTGGGCCATATTTTGGTCTCTTTTTCTCTCCATGAATGGAATAGATATTGCTTGAATCAACCCTTTTCCTCCACATAAGTTAAATGGGGGAATATTAGCTAGAGCAATGTTCTTTAGGTGAAGATATCAAAGGTTCAAACCTCATGAGTAAAAATGTAAAATAAGTTTTATTGCATGAATTTTTAGGCCAATGTAGTGGCCAACTTAGCATCCCCTGGTGCCATACATAACCTTTTTTGTATCTATACATCTCCTACACCAATTTGTAAGCACCATTTTTCAAAGTCTTATTATAATAGGGATGTTGAGGTGGAAGAATATAAGTGGATAACACCAATAAATCATACTACGTTAAGTGATAATGAAATATTAGATGCTTCTGCACTAAGGTTTAGTGATTTAATTTTTATTTTTTTGTGGTTCATTAGGGAAAACTTCTAGAGGTCATAACTTTCACATATGAAAGCATTTTGATCCTTTTTTCAAATCACATAAGTTTTTGAGCTTTACATACTTGTGGCATTAGTTTATAGACCTTCTACAAACTTAAGGGTTGGCTTGTGTAAGATGGACCAAAAATCCCTAGTTACTTGTCTTAATAGATGAAACTATAGTGTTTGGTCATCTCAGATGATTGGCCTACTATGAAGTAAGAATATATGATGCATCTTTTAGGAGGATAAAGCAATTATTCTTGATAGGAAACTTGACATCAAATTACAAAAGAGGTTCTAGGTTTATTTTCCTTGCTAATTGAACTAGAGTTGATTTTCTACATAAAAGAGGAGAGTGACCCTCTCAAGGTATGGTGAAAATTGCACAATTTTTTTTTAAAAGATAATACTACTAAATTAAGTCCCTTAGAATTTCTTAAGCTTGTTGAGTTTGATAATGTTGAGTATTGTATTGTAATATTCAAGTCTTTGAAGGAAGATATTGCATCTTCTAGAGGCTAAAAGGAAGATGATATAGAATGCTTTAAAATTGTCCTTGCTAATATCTCGCCCTCCTTTCACATGTTGAACCTAATGGTTTATATGATTCCTATGTTCTTATAATATTAGAATACGTTAATCTTAGAAGACTTTTACTCTTGATCAATTGTTTTCTCTTTTAGTTCACTTTCAAGTTGCAATGCGAAATTATGGTGGAACTCCACAAATATAGGCTCATGCAAAGGAATTAAAATCTAAGGAGGCTAAGACCTAGGGGCCCAAGGGCCAAGCTAACTTTTCAAAGGAAACAAATGCTACTTGTAAATACTATAATAGGGGGGAAGATTTCATAAAAAAATGCTTGCTAAAGCTTCAAAGAATTGAAGTTGTGTTCTTAAACTTGGGTGGATGTCTTCTAGATGATAAGGGAATTTTGGATGGATCTACCTCAAATATAGAGACCCACTTGAGAATCCATTATGGGGGGATAGTTTTGTCATTAATATCTACTCTCCTTGGCTTCTCAATTTAGATTATTAGGGGTGTTGAATTATAATTTGATTCATGGCAAAGAAACAATATTGTACAATGCATTGAATAGGTCTAAGGACATTTTATTGTATAATATATTAATTATTTTGTAATATATTATTATGTAATCTCTATAGGTTATGGTTAACCTTGTTATGGATAAACTCTATTGAAGACTCGTAATTAATGTAGAGCCCTTTTATTATGTTGGCTTAGGTTAAACTTTATGATATAATTGGGGTTTTGATATTGTCATAAATGCCCCCTCACACTTTTCATTTAATCATTGGAGTGTTGTGTAATATTATCTATGGATATAGTGATTATTTATGGTGCCTACATGCACCCATCATATATATTTCTTTTTTATCCTTCCTTTCTCTTTTTGTATAATATTTGAGTGGATGATTTGATTCTATTTATTTCTAGAAAATATTGTGAATTCCAACATCATCATCAGAATTGAATTCCTTTGCTACAATTTTATATTGGCATTGAGATGCACTTTTCCTCTACCATTAAGGACCCTTCTTCTTACCTCATGATGTATACTTATAGTTCTCACTAGAGGTACTTTGTGGGAACATGTTTTACTTACAATTTTTATGTACTTGCCCTAGTTTCCCATAAATAAAATATGTGACATTAGAACATGAAAATTTTTCTTGTCCTTGCTAATATTGATGATTATTCCATTTTCCTTTCTACTATTATTGGTGATGTTGCATCAATGATACAAAAATGAATACCTCAAGCTAGAATGACAAATATGTTGAACACGTCCCCCAAAATTTTTATAAATAATCAAGAAATGCTAACAATTGATCCATATTTATTATGATATATCATACACAACCTTTTCTTGAACATAATTAATCAAGACATCCTCTCTCACCAATGTAACAAAAAATTTGTTGGACCATTTTAAAAACTTTCTTAGGCAACTTAGAGGTCTTTGCCATGTATGGAAGTCTATCCATGACTTATTTGGCATATGAGGGTTGTCAAAAAATATTTAGCATCTTCTTTCCTCATTTGGAAATCATGCAATATATCCTCTCATCTATGGTACGTTAATACCAAAAAATATGACTAGAAATAAAATGGATTTTTCAAAAATTCCACAAAATAAATCTAAGGATTTCAAACAAACTCAAAAGTTTAGTTTAGTAATTAGGGACCTAGTTAAGGAAAGCAAAATAAATTGAATTTAAAGGAGAAAATAGGGGCCTATTATTGAATATTTATCTTGAAATGACAAATCTTGTTACAAAATAGTCAAAATCCTATGACATAATCCAACCTATGTTTGTACAAATATTTAAACCATGTTAGAGACACATAAAGCTTCCACAAATAACTTTTGAATAACATGTTGATAAAGTATGATGGTTGAAATGTGATTCCATCACATGTGAAATTTTTAGGCTTAGCTTTATGCCAAAAAATGAACATGTGCATAGATTAGTTTTCCTCCTTCCTTTCTCTCTTTCTCTCTTTCCTCTATGCACAAGTCTCCCTAGGTTTTCCCATATCTATTCTCCACTATAGGTCTCTCTTCCTCTCTCTCTAAGTTTCTTTCACTATGTTTCTATCCTCCTTTTATTTTTCTCCTTAAAATTATTATCCTACCTTTCCATTGCCTACACATCTTGTTCCCATCATTTCTATGGAGGGTCAAATATTCTTGTTGATGGTAACATTATAGGGACAATTACCAATTTTCAATAATCAGTAGAAGTGGATGATAATGAGGGTTTTACCCACATTAACCCCATGGTTTTTCCTTCAATACAATGGTGATACTTTTAATTCCCCTTAAAATAATTCACATCTACCTTAATATGGTGCTATTTTTATCAAGAGTTTCCTTTTTTAATCTTACCTTCCCAAGAGGTCTCAAGTTTGAACCACGAGCATACCTTTTGAAACTTGTAGTGTATATCCCTTAAAAATTGTGTGGTATCATCTTAGGTTCTAAATCCATCATGGAGGTGATTGGTTAGGCTAATGAGCCTAGGGAACTACCATGGGATGTTTTGAGTTCAAACCCCATTCTCTCCCTTTGGTTATTCTTGATGATGTGGTTGGTCAACCTTGCACTAACATGATCACATAAATTATTTTACTTGTATAAAAGGGTTTAACTAAGAAAATCAACCATGTGTCAAATTCTCATTCACCCATTTAACATAGTTGATATAAGCATCCACTCAAATAAGTTATGATGTCAATATGGTACACATATCACTCTCAAGACATGACACATGGTACGCCTGTTAGAATTAAAGTGCACTATGCCTCTGTTTTGACACTTGTCAGTTTATATTGACACTTGTCAGTTTATATTGACACTTGTCAGTTTATCATATAGGCCTTCTGCCTATATATGTAACTCATTTGTATCAATAATATTAATCCCATAAGTTTTAGTCCCAACATATATATAGTGTGCAATCTCCTGCAACAGCTCCGAGTGGCAAGCAGACCTGCCAAAAACCTCCAACGCGTGACCCACAACTACGTACAATCTAAAAACAGAATTTGGTTTTTTTTTAACTAAATGTTTTTTTTATTAACAATGTTCGCATGATATAGCGGGGTAATGACTTGACCGCCACTTGTCACCTATTTGACCACTGCTATAATTGGGCAATTTAAATCATGTGTTTGCGTGGCGCACGCTCGATGACAAGTGGTTAATTTGATGATTCACTGAAACTACAGATGATTCAAGTGGCTAATTTGTTAAGTGGCTGTTAAAAGCATGTGGGGATTAAAATTTAAAATGTGGGGGCCATTGCTAAAAAGGATCATTTTTAAATTGCATGGGGGTTAATTATTTAAATCATAGGAAGTGGAAGTGAAAGGACTGATGGCCCATGTAATTCCCCTACGAGGGAAATTTTAAGACTGTTTTTATTCCACCTGAGAGCGATGCCGCTATTGAGCGATGTTGTCTATTTACTGCCTAGATAGGCATGGTATTGGTTTCCACATGTTGAAGGCCCCATTCAAATACAAGTATAGGGGTATTTATAGTCGTTGGAAACGTTTTTCCACGACGGACACAATGGTGGTGTCATATTGTAATTTTGAGGTTGTTTTAATTTAGTTTTTTAGCCTCAAAAGTTTTTCTACCTTGGAGTGCACTTTCGGTAGAACCCTACACTCCCAAGGTAATTTCATATGTGATCCTTGTACCTAGTGATATTTTATATACACTTGGCGAATACAGCGGCTGGTTACCCATGCATTTCGGTGGGATGACATGGTCACCATAAGGACACTTATACTAGGGACTACAGACAAAGACACCCTAGACTCTATCCGAGGTTTTTTTCGGATCTACTTCTAAAGACTATAGACGAAGACACTTCAGAATATTCTCTTCTATTCTTCTTTCTTCTCCTCCACACTTGGATTCTAAGGCTCAATTTTATTGTATTTCATGGCTTGTATTTCTTTTGTATTAAGGTGCATTTTCTAGATTGAGTTCACCATGAGGAGGGACTTGATATTCATGGTGGAGCTAGTCAGTGACCTACAAGAGGCAACATCCTCTGAGGATGACCTACAAAGGCAACAGACCCAGAAGTGGTTGACCCTGAGGCACCCATGATGACCCTGAGGCACTTAGACGACTAACCTAGTGGCAACAGACCCATGGAAGTGGCTGACCCTAAGGCAACAGACCGAGATGTATACATAGTGAATCTAGCATTATTCATAGTTGGAGAGCCAAGCGCAAAGAGCACGAGCCTAGACCAAATCAGCAATAAGAGAGGATGATAGGTTGTTTTAGAAAAGTCAACATTAAGGGGGAATGTTACCTAATGTTGACTTGTTTTGTTTCTTCTTTAGTTAGGATAATGCACTTTAAGGGGGAATGCTAGAATTAAAGTGCACTATGCCTCTGTTTTGACACTTGTCAGTTTATCATATAGGCCTTCTGCCTATATATGTAACTCATTTGTATCAATAATATTAATCCCATAAGTTTCAGTCCCAAAAAGGCCATGATTGGTGACACATAAGACTAAACTTCTAAAAGCCATAACTTTTGCATACAAAAGTGTTTCATTCCATTTTTGAAATCATATTTTTTTCGATTGTTGGAATTATGTTGAATATTTTCCATGTTATTTATGAGGGGTTAACTCTAAAAGGACAGTACACTCTGTAAAATTTCATTGGGAGGTTTTGTGCCCATGGTATTGTAAAACCCCTTCTTGTGTTGTTGGTATATAAAGCAACACTTGCATGAGGGTTTGGTAATGAATTAGCAATAAATGTAATTGCAAGCGAAAAGCAAGTGAAAGGATATTATTGTATTAGAGACAGTAAAGTTTATACAATAATAAAATATTCATGCTGGGAATTTTTTTGAAAGGTTTCCAAGGATAAATTATTGTTTAATGTGTTCTTCTTCTCTGTTTTTCCTTTGATTCTGCAATTACTGTTTTTTTTTAGAATTTGTTTATCGAGGTTTTATTTATCTTCATTTGGTATCAGAGCTAGGTTTTAGCTTTGTTCGAGGAATAAATGTTTCAACCCTGGGATAAATTGATTCTTGAGTGGGAGAAATGCGCAAAAGAATATGGATGAAATAAAATTATAGGAAGCACACAAGTAGAGATGGAAAAATTCAATGGAAAGAATTTTGATTTATGGAAACTCAAGATGGAGGATATGTTGGTGGATAAAGATCAGTGGGTCGTAGTCTCGAGAGTAAAATCAATAGGAAAAACATATGAGGAATGATTAAATATCAATAGAAATTCAAGAATATGTATCAAAAAAAATTTATCTGATTCAATATTATTGAATGTATCGATATAGGCCACAACAAAGTTGTTATAGGAAAATCTGGGAGCACTATATCAGACAAAGTCGCTGGTAAATAAACTCTTTCTCTGAAATAAGTTGTATTCTCTTCTGATGGATGATGGTGACTTTGTGACTGAACATCTGAATGATTCTATACTGTGGTAAGTCAATTAAACTATGTAGATGTAAAAATGTATCAAAAGGAAAATTTTATTACTTTACTTTGTGCATTATCTGACTCCTAGGATAACCTAGTTATGGCTATCTCCACTACATTGAAAGTAGATGATATAGTAGAAATTTTCTATCTAAGGAAATAAGACAGAATTCTTCTGAGAATTATCATCAGAAGGATGCCTTGGTTGTGAGAGGGCATTCTCAAGAAAGAGGTTAAAAGAAATTAGGAGAAAGGAGATTAAAATCCAAGGGAAAATTTATTATTGGTAAAATAGGGCATTATAAAAGAGATTACAAATATAAAAAGGTTGATGAAGAAATGTCTATAGAAACAAATACCACAAATAAATATTCAAGGGACCTATTCGTAGCTGCAATATTCTTAAGTGAACACCATGACTCGTGGTTGATTTACTCAGGCACTTCTTTTCATACGACTCCTCATAAGGAGGGGTTCTGTGAATATGAAAATATAAATGGATATGAAGTCTTCTTGGGAGACAATTCAACACAAAAAATAATAAGTCGAGTAAGAGCCAAATTGAGGTTAAAATATGGAAGAGTTAAAACCCTTCATGGTGTGCTAGATATTCTAGGTTTGGCAAGAAATCTTATATCCATTAGTAATATGAATGATGTGGGTGTGACTGTAGAATTTGATAAGGATAGCTACAAGATGGTTCGTGGATGCTTAGCGTTGGCAAGGGGAGTTCGTACAAAAACTTTATTCAAACTTGATGCTACTGTAAATATTGATTGCAATAACTCTTTAGTTGTAGAGGAAATTAATAAGGTAGAAGAAGCTCCAAGTATTCTTGTAGTGAAGACAATAATGTGGCATCAACGCATGGGGCACATTGGTGAGAAAGGCCTTCGAACATTGAAAATGAAAGGTATAGTTGAAGGAATTTTTGATTGTCCATTAAATTTTTATTTTTTTGAGCACTATGTTTTTGGAAAGCAAACCAAATTTAATTTTTCGAGTAGTGCTACAAGATCTGAAGGAATTTTACATCTAGTTCATAGTGATGTGTTTGGACCTACAAAAGTACCATCATTAGATAAATCCATCTATTTTGATACATTTATAGATGACTTCTCAAGAAATACCTGGGTATATTTTTTATGGTACAAATATGATGTTATCAATAAATTTAAAAATTTCAAGGCTCTTGTAGAAAATCAAATGGAGAAAAATATAAATGTTTTGAGAAGTGATAATGGTGGTGAGTATTGCTCTAATGAATTTGAGCAGTTTTACAAGGACTGTGGAATAGAAAGGCATAGAACAACTCCATATACTCCACAACAAAATGGAGTTGCAGAACGAATGAATAGGACATTGATGGATAATGCCAGAAGCATGCTAAGCATTGCAGGGTTAGAAAATAAATTATGGGTCATGTTAACTGCTTGCTACCTCATCAATAGATCTCCTACCTTAGCTTTGGTGGATAAAAATCCACTATAAATGTGGACTGGTAAGAAACCCTCTCTCATTCATATAAGGGTTTTTGGTTGCAAAGCTTATATGTATGTCCCAAAAGAGAAAATGACTAAGCTAGACTATAAATCTAAGAAATGCATATTTATGGGTTATAGTACTGGTGTAAAAGGATATAAGTTATGGAATCCAGAAACACAGAATATTACTTACAGTCACAATGTGATCTTTAGAGAAACAAAAGGGGTTACAAAATAGGAAATACAACCAAGCAAAAAACCAAAAATAGCTCACGTAAAACTAGAATTGGAGGAAGAACCTGTGGTAGAACCTGAATTCTTGAGAGAATATGAAGAGCAATATTCATAGGAAGAAGGTGAGGAGGAAGCTGAAGATGCAGAACCTGGAACTCTAATTTTAGGAGATCATATCAGATGAGAAGACTCCCGGAAAGGTATAGCCCTTCAAATTTGTGTTATGCATTTAATTTATCATTTACTGATGAAGAACCCAAGACTATAAAGGAGGCACTTCAATCAAGTAAGAATAAGTCTTGGAAAAGGACTATGGAAGAATAAATGGAGTCCTTTGATAGAAATAAGATATGGGACTTGGTGATATTACACCTTGGTAGAAAACCTGTTGGTTGTAAGTGGTTGTTCAAGAAGAAGTACAATGTAGAAGGAAAGTTGGAGAAGTACAAAGTTTTCCTGGTAGCAAAAGGATTTTCTCAAGTTGAGGGAATTGACTTTGGTGAGATTTTTTCTCCTGTGGCTAAACTAACATCAATTAGAGTTCTATTGGCTATTTCTGTTGTGTTTGATTTTGAAATAGAATAGATGGATTCAAAGATAACTTTTCTACATGGTGAACTTGATGAAGACATATATATGTCACAACCAAAATGCTTTAGGGTAAAAGGCAAGGAGGACTTGGCATGCAAGCTAAAGAAGTCTCTTTATGAGTTGAAGCAATCTCTAAGGATGTGGAACCAAAAATTTGACAGGTTTATTTTGACACTTAGGTTTGGAAAAATTAAAGTAGATCCATGTGTATATTTCAAAAAGGAAGGTGAAAATTTTGTTATCATTGTATTGTATGTAGATGACATGTTGTTAATTGGTAACAATAAGTTACAAAAATCTCAGTTATATTTTGAATTTGAAATGAAGGATTTGGGTGCTACAAAATTTATTTTGGGTATGGAAATAATAAGGGATGTAAATAGAATGTTATGGTTAAATCAAAGGAAATATGTTGATTTGGTACTACAAAGGTTTAGGATGCATGATTGTAAATGAGTATGTAGTCCATATCTGGTTGGTCAAAAGCTATCTGCTGAAAAATATCCTAAAACAAATGAGGAAATTGAAGAAATGCATCATGTTCCTTATGCTAGTGTTGTTGGTAGTCTGATGTATGCAATGGTCTGTATCAGAGTTGATATTGTACATGCAGTGGGATTAGTTAGCAGATATATATCCAATCCAGGAAAGGAATATTGGACTACTATGAATAGTATCTTCAGATACTTGCATGGAACTACAGATTATGCTATCTGTTATGAAGGAAACGTTTGAGGCAATGATATTGTAAATCTATAAGTATTTATGAATGCTGATTAGGTTGGAGATCTTGATAAGATAATATCCATGAGTGCTTATGTGTTTAGGCTATTTGGAGGGGCAATAAGTTGGATGAGTAAAAAGCAATCAGTAGTTGCTTTGTCCACTACATAAGTAGAGTACATTGCATCAACTCATGCTTGTAAAGAAGTAATTTGGCT
Source organism: Wollemia nobilis (assembly GCA_028583015.1). Classification (NCBI taxonomy): domain Eukaryota; kingdom Viridiplantae; phylum Streptophyta; class Pinopsida; order Araucariales; family Araucariaceae; genus Wollemia; species Wollemia nobilis. Next base: position 17,841,510 of record JAQPPZ010015100.1, read on the forward strand.
ATAGAGGCTATGTTCAACAGTTGGCATTAAGCAGAAGGCTATTAGAATTGATAGTGATTGTAAGAATACAATATTTTTGGTAAAAAATCCTGGTTTTCAAGATCGATCAAAACATATTAATATCAAGTACCATTTTGTGAGAGAGATGGTTGAAGAGAACATAGTGATATTGAAGAAAGTTGATACAGATAAGAATATTGTTGATTCGTTAACAAATTTTGTACCTACTTAAAAAAATTCTTGGTGTAGAAGATCTATGGGCATGGTTTCCCTTGACAATTGATAATGGCAAATATTAACCCCTATGGAAAGTATTCAATAAGTGGAAGAATTCTAGAATTATGTTGAATATTTTCCATGTTATTCAGGAGGAGTTAACTCTAAAGGATTGTACACTCTACAAAAATCTCCTCACCGAGGTTCAAGGGTTTAATCTATTTTTAGAACCAGATGGGTTTGTTTGGGTTAATGTAATGTCATCCCATGGTTTTTTGCCCATGGTATTGTAAAACCCCTTCTTGTGTTGTTGGTATATAAAGCAGCACTTGCATGAGGGTTTGGTAATGAATTAGCAATAAATGTAATTGCAAGCGAAAAGCGAGCGAAAGGATATTATTTTATTGGAAACGATCAAGTTTATATAATAAGAAAATTTCTTGCTGGAAATTTTGCTGAAAGGGTTTGCCAGACTAAATTCTTGTGTAATGTGTTCTTCTCTAATTTTCCTTTGATTTTGCAATTACTGTTTTTCTAGAATTTATTTATCGGGATTTTATTTCTCTTCATCGATATCTATACATTGGTTATATCAACAGAAGTATCTATTATAATGATATATATGAACTACTTTAGCTACAAGAGAAGTAGGTTTTAGATGATCAACACAAGCTATACATTGTTCCTATGGGCCTCTTTCCAATGATTGGGGATGACTATTTGAAAACTTATTTGTTTCTTGATTATTTATCTATTTTTTAATATTGAAGGATAGATTGTCATTACCACATTACATTTTTAATATCTCATGGAAAGCTCAACATTTTTTATGTATAAGGTAGAGTTATGAATTCATGTTTAAGGAAAGGTTGACAAAGTTCTTGCATTTTTGGCAAAAGAAGATAACATGATTCATGATTAATATTCATTGAACCATTCAAGCATTCATTATGGAGAGATATGTTACCAACTCTAATGTATTCTCTCCTTGAATCCTTAGTTTATATTATGACATGGTGCTGAAATACCAATCTAACCTTATTAACCTATAAGCATCGTATTTATAAGCCTATGGGCATTTATGCTCTATATTCAAGCACACTGGCATTCTATATATAAGCCTAGTAGCATTCATATGTAGCTCAATGGAAATTATCTATTTAATACTAGGGGTATGATGTATTCACCCTCAATAATATAGGTTAAATCAACTATATAAGTAACCTCAATTATAGGTTTTTTAAATTTTTATATAGGATTGAAATAAGCCCTACCTGTATACATCATGACCACATAGTAGTATTACAACTACTTAACTATTATACATGGTATTACAACTTGGATATTATGCATGTAAGGATATGTGAAACTCTCATGATATAACTTCCACCAAATTTAAGAAAGAATGACAATTACTAAGAAACTCTCATGAGAATGACAATTACGGTTTACAGTTTGTGAAACCATGTGAAACTCCCATAATATGACTTTCATCAAATTTATGAAAGAGAACTTGAGAAGGGATATAATTTGAGACTCATTAATTTTTTGAAAATTTAATATTAATTATTAGACCCTGCATTATTAGCTAGGATATTATTTTAATATTTCTTACATGTAACGATTTCCTAATTGGGAGTATTGATCTTCCAATTTGTAACCCTAAAGCATGTATTAAATATGCTTTTGCCTTAATAAATGAATTGTCTTTTATCATCATTGGTATTAGAGCAATTTCTTTCTTGCATGAAGTCTAAGGAGGGAATCACCTCTTTGATGATTCTTCCCTCTCGATGCAATTCAATCAGTGGTGAAGGAGAGTGCCTTGCCTTAGATATTTTGGTAGTCAAGTAGATAATTGAGTGACATGAGAGAGTGGATCAATGGAGTAGTTGGGTGGCACCACTAAGGTGAGTTATGTAAAAGCAAAGGAGATTGATAGAGGAAACCTTGGTCGGAGTTTCAATGGGGTTATGAGATAAACGAATGTTGCCTATGGTGGAATCTCAAACGATATGGCATACATATTATGACGATGTTCATAAAATACAATTCTTGATGCCATGATCATGAGACTCAATCAAATCTTGTTTTAGCTTTGAGCAACCCAGTTTAAGATCTCGATGTCAATAGATTATCATTCTAAATAAAATTTTATCAATGTGTGTTAGGACCCCATCCTAACACTATTATGTAATAACCCCTTTTCTAATGTGGGGACCCCATCCTAATGATATTATGTAATGTTTTGTAATAGTTTGTGGCACTAGAGGCGCCTAGACAAGTGGCGCCATTTAATGTAACTATTATAAAGAATGTAACTGTTTTGTTTGGTAGAAGATTCTAGCTCGGGTGGCATTTTGCATGTAAGCCAACCCTTGAGCATTAGGTTTAGGGTTATGAAGAGTCTTTAAAAATGTGAGGGGCATAGATGGATGTATATTTTTGCATATTGAATCAAAGAAATTTTAAGGAGGTTGCCCCCTCGAAGAGGCCAACGATTATGTATTGTGATTTTGTGAGATTAATATATATTTTTGCATTTCCATTTCGTATTGCAATATTTTGTTCTTTCATGAATTACTGCTTTTATTGCAATATTTATGTGGATGTGCTTATTTTAATTAGAAGGTTCCTAACAAGTGGTATCAGAGCACTTTCCAAGGCCGTGTTCCATTGCGACTGTGACAATTCTTGCCTTGCCATTTCGACTTGTTAGGTATAAATTTTTCATGTTTTCATTTTTTGCTTATTATCCTATTAAAAAATAGGCCATTTTTTCCCTTTTAGTTTAATAGGTTAGAAACCCTATGTTGGGGGTTTTAAAATATCATGGAGGAGTTGTCATTATTGGCTAAGCTAGATTGCCTATAAAGCGTCTAGTGAAGTGAGGGGTGATCAGGCTCCAATACCCAGGCCTCAGACAACACCTATATATGGACTTGAGCTCCCACGTATCTTTGGGTATATCGGGAGACCCCCTAGGATTAGGAGAAACCTTTAGCCCTAGGAATATTTTTGATCATGTATCTATCCATAGTGCACCGAGCACAACACTCGAGAAGATCACCCTCTCGTACTATCAAAGAGGTGGGTAGTGCGCTCAAGGGTATGCATGGAATCCTCCTTGAGTAGTGGCCTAAAATAATGATATGAGCTTTATCATTCATCATTGTAGTATAACAGAGGGCTATGGACAATGCATACACCTTGGCCTAGAGTACCCTATTTTTATTGAATGTTTAACCTGAACGCCAAAAACCCTACCATAGAAATTGAGCATACTGAAGAGACTACACTATCACAGAATTGACTATACTAAAATAGACGAAAGAAATTGTGGTGAAAGTAACAGTCAAGACAGGGTTTGTTAGTAATAGTCGAGTATCATTTTAGCCAGGGCCATAGTCAGTAATAGTCAAGATAGAGTCTATTTGTGAGTTACAGATAAGAATCATAACAATCAGGGCAATTGTCAGTAATAGAGTCTACCAAGACAACCATAAGAAACAATGAGTTATAGAGTCAGATAGAATAGTTGTCAGTAATAGACATTGTAAGGCCTGCTAAGGGGGTTGTCGAACAAAAGTCAATTTTTTGAGTGAACCAAGACTCTAGGAGAAAAATAGATGACACTTGAAGACAACACTTGACTAAAAAAAATTAGGGTATCAAAAACATCATCTAGAGACCTAGCCCATTCTGATCATATTTTTGAGGTGATCATTTTGATATATAGCACCCAAACACTTTTTTGAGATCATTACTAAAAATAGTAACTATCAAAATAGTATTTCTATTTTTAGTAAGTATCCTTAGAAGGTCAAAAATCATAGAGTATGGCTACAAGCACTAGGGAACAACAAAAGGCACAAGAAATGGATCAAAAAATTGTCGCTCAAGTAACTTCATGGGGGGAGCATTTGGGAGGTCAATTAAGGGATGGTTTAAATCAATTAAGGGATGAACTCAAATATTTACATGACTCCTTGGCCTATGTGATAAGGGAACAGAAGGACATGAAGGAGGAATTAAATGGAAAAATTATAGACTTGGAAGGTCGTTTAACTAGTAACACCCACACATATGGTCGATTTGGTTCTTATGACCGTAAGGGTGAAGGACCCAACAATCAAGAGTGGGAAGCCCACAATAATAATGGATTTAAACTGCCCAAATTAGACTTTCCAAAGTTTTATGGAAAGGATCCAGAGGGATGGTTGTGTCGAGCAGAACAATATTTTAGTCTTCATAATGTTCCTCAATATATGCATCTCACAATTACCTCTTTCAATCTTGAATCAGATGCCCTACAATGGTTTTAGTGGCTCAGAAAAGCAAACACCAAGCTTACTTGGCTTGAATTTGAGCAACAACTACTCACTCGATTTGGTCCTAGTGAGTATGAAGATTTTATAGGAGCCCTTTCTAAACTCAAACAAACTTCAACTATTCGAGACTATCAAGCTCAGTTTGAAAAATTGGCCAATCATACCATTGGCTTGAGTCCCAAATTCTTCCAAAGTTATTTTGTGAGTGGTTTGAAGGATGACATTAAAGCTGAAGTTAAAATGTTAAGGCCACAAACATTACAGTAGGCAATAGCATTGGCTAGATTGGTAAAAGAAAAATTTAAGGCTCAAGGATGCACCTCCAAATTCTCTCAATCCTGACCACCTTTTTCATCCAAGCCAACATCAAATCCTCCCAACAAATCTCCTACCATCAAAAATTTGACACGAGAAGAGATGGATGCCAGAAGAGCCCAAGGGCTATGTTATAACTGTGATGAGAAGTACTCCCTAAGACATAAATGTGTGCACCAAAAATTGTATTTGCTTGATGTGGATGAGGCAACAACCATAGAATATTCAGAGGTGGAAGAGGATCATCAGGAAGAGGAACACATAGAACAACCAGAAGCCCCAGAAGAATCCCAACCAAAAAATTAATGCATGCCTTAGCAGGCATATCAACTCCCTAGACCATGAAGGTGATAGGACACTTCAAAGGACAATGAGTAATAATTCTTATTGACTCTAGGAGCACACATAACTTTATTGACCCAAGGGTGGAAAAATAGGGGAATTGTTATATTAATACTTGTAACTCCTTTGAAGTCATGATTGCCAATGGAGGAACTTTGCCTTGTAAAGGAAAGTGTCGAAATGTCAAGATACAAATAGGGGAATATAATATTAAGGTGGATATGTTTGCCTTACCCCTAGGTGGGTGTGATGTTGTTTTGGGAGCATAGTGGCTAAGGATGTTGGGTCTAATATTATGGGATTTTTTGAGTTATGGATGAAATTCAGCCAATAGGGAACAGAATACACCTTAAGGGGCATGAAGGTTAGGGCTACTCAACTTGTTTCATCTCATAAGATGGAGAAACTATTGAAAAAGTCATCCCATGGAGTTGTGGCCCAACTATTTTCTATACAAGCTCTAGATGATGGGGACAAGGACCATCAAGAGGAATTACAACTTTTATTGCAAAAATATGCCATAGTCTTTGAGGAACCCAAAGGACTACCCCCTCATCATACTCATGACCATGCAATTCAACTTATTCTAAGTAGTCTTCCTCCAAATGTCTACCCTTATAGGTATCCATATGTCCAAAAATAAAAAATTGAGAAAATGGTGTAGGAACTTCATGTTGTAGGGGTTATTCACCCTAGCATTAGTCCCTATTCTTCTCTAATGTTGTTGGTATAGAAAAAGGATGGGTCTTGGCATTTGTGTGTGGATTTCAGAGAACTCAATAAAATAACTATTAAAGATAAATTTCCCATTCTAATAATTGATGAGTTGTTAGATGAGTTGCATGGTGCCCAATATTTCTCAAAATTGGATTTGTGGTTGAGATACCATCAGATTTGAATCAAGGAAGAGGACATTCCTAAAACTACTTTTAGGACTCATGAAGGGCACTATGAATTCTTGGTTATGCCATTTGGTTTGACCAATGCACCTTCCACTTTTTAGAGTTTGATGAATTCCATTTTTTGGCCCTTCCTTCACAAATTTATTCTAGTCTTCTTTGATGATATTTTGATTTATAGTCATTCTTGGGAGGAGCATCTCCAACATTTGGATCAGACCCTACAACTTTTGTTTGAGAATCAACTTTATGCCAAGAGGTCAAAGTGTTCTTTTGGGTTGTAAGAAGTAGAATATTTGGGTCACATTGTCACCAAAGGAGTTAAAGTAGATCCTAAAAATATTTAGGTTGTTCAAGAATGGCCAAAGCCTCAAACCCTAAAGGGACTTCGAGGATTTTTGGGACTCACTGGATATTACCATAAATTTGTGTAGAATTATGGAAAGATAGTGGCTCCCTTGACAACCATGTTGAGAAAGAATTCCTTTATTTGGTCAAAACCAATAGAGAAAGCTTTCAAGGAATTAAAGCAAGCTATGACAACCACCCTAATGTTAGCAATGCTTGATTTTTCTAAACCTTTTGTAATTGAAAGTGATGCTTCTAGCAATGGAATTGGGGTAGTTTTGATGCAAGAAGGAAGACCATTGGCCTTCACCAGTAGAGCACTTTCAGGCCAGAATTTGGGCAAATCTACTTATGAAAAGGAGATGCTAGCCATTTTACATGTTAATCATTGGAGGCCATATCTCATTGGGCGTCACTTTTCAATCAAAATTGACCATCAAAGTCTTAAGTACTTCTTGGAACAAAGGGTAGCCACACCCAAACAACAAAGATGGGTATCTAAATTGTTGGGCTATGATTATGAAATCACATATAAAAAAGGAAAGGAGAATGTAGTGGTTGATGCACTATCTCGACAGTATGAAGATCAAGGAATGTTAAATGCTATATCTACACCACTTCCTCAATGGATCAATCATCTCAGAGAAGAAATGACCAAGGATTCTAGTTTGTAAACTTTGATCAACAAACTCCAAGTAGAGCCCAACTCATGCCCTAGATACACTTGGGATGGTCAAGACTTGAGATATCATGACCGACTTGTCATTCCCCAAAAGTCACAAATGCGAGAACTCATCTTGTAGGAAATGCATGCATCTCCAATGGCTGGATATTCTGGGTTTCTAAAAACATATGAAAGGACCAAGCATACTTTCTTTTGGAAGGGAATGAAAAGGGATATTCAAAATTTTATGGTAGAATGTGATAGGTGCCAAAGAATGAAAGGTGAAACTATGTGTTCCCTTGGAACCCTTCAACCCTTGCCAATTCTAGAACAAGTGTGGGCAGATATTTCTATGGATTTCATTGAAGGGTTACCCAAATTAGGAGGAAAATCAATTATTCTAGTGGTAGTGGATCATCTCACAAAGTATGCTCATTTATGTTCCTTATCCCATCCCTACACAACCTCCATAGTTGCCCAATATTTTTAGACTCCATATTTTACCTTCATGGAATGCCCAAATCTATTGTGTCAGATAAGGACCCTACTTTTACCAATCACTTTTGGTAGGAACTATTTAAGTTGCAGGGCACTCAACTCAAAATGAGTTTGGCCTATCACCCTCAGACTGATGGCCAAACTAAAATTGTCAACAAGTGCTTGGAAACATACCTTCATTGCTTTGCATTAAAACATCCTACACAATGGGCTAAATGGCTCCCTTTGGTCGAATGGTGGTATAATACTTCATATCATACCACTACCAAGGTTACCCCATTTGAAGCAATATATGGTCTTCCTCCACCAACACCCTCCTCCTACATTCCAAGAAGCTCCAAGGTTCAAGTTGTCGATTCCACTCTCAACCAACATGTTGCCATCCTCCGACAACTTAAGGTAAATCTTGAATTGGCCTAGAACCGTATGCATCAACAAGTTGATCAACACCATTTTGAGCATAGATTTGAAGTGGGGGACATGGTTTTTCTCTACCTACAGCCCTACAAATAGTCGTCTCTCCAGCTCCATGGATGCCAAAAGCTTGCAACCAAATACTATGGTCCCTACCAGGTGTTACAATGGATCGGATCAACCACCTACAAATTGGCCCTTTCGACCACTTCCAGGATCCATCCAATCTTTCATGTCTCCTCCCTGAAGAAGGTTGTTGGCAACAAGGTACAAGTACAATCCACATTACCAGAGCTGGATGAAGAAGGATCCATCATTCTCGAGCCTGAACAAATTTTGGATAGGATATCATGCACCCTTCGCCACCATGTCATCATTGATGTTCTTGTTCAATGGTGAGGATTACAACCTGAAGATGCCACATGGGAGTCCCTCCATCAGCTCCAACAATAGTTTCCTCATCTTCAGCTTTGAGGACAAATATTTTTGAAGGGGAAGGGCATGTTAGGACCCCATCCTAACACTATTATGTAATAACCCCCTTTCTAACGTGGGGACCCCATCCTAATGATATTATGTAATGTTTTGTAATAGTTTGTGGCACTAGAGGCACCTAGACAAGTGGCACCATTTAATGTAATTGTTATAAAGAATGTAATTATTTTGTTTGGTAGAAGATTCTAGCTTGGGTGGCATTTTGCATGTAAGCCAACCCTTGAGCGTTAGGTTTAGGGTTATGAAGAGTCTTTAAAAATGCGAGGGGCATAGATGGATGTATCTTTTTGCATATTGAATCAAAGTTTTGTTTAGGAGGTTGCCCCCTCGAAGAGGCCAATGATTCTGTATTGTGATTTGTGAGATTAATATATATTTTGCATTTCCATTTCGTATTGCAATATTTTGTTCTTTCATGAATTACTACTTTTATTGCAATATTTATGTGGATGTGCTTATTTTAATTAGAAGGTTCCTAACAGTGTGACCTTACCCATAATGCCCAGTGGAGGTGTGTCCCCAAATAGCAGATGAAAAAGCTATAAATCCCTACTGTCACCACCTTAAAAATATCATAGATATCCTTCACCAGTGAACTACTATCAATATTTTTAGTCATATTTAATGAAAAATCTACCCTTGATCATAAAAGCAGTTTTGAAATGAATATGTGCAAGTGAATGAATCTTTGCACCACCACATGCTTCCTCCTTTTAAGGAACACAAAGGACACAAAACATCAAGTATTGATGGGGAAGTATGATTTTGGGGAACATCTCGACCAGGGGACCTTTGCCAAGGACTACCAGACGATAAACCTCATGACTGGTGAGAGCGTTGCCATCAAAGTAATTGACAAGGCTAAAATAATACATATTAACATGATCAATCAAATCAAGTAAGAAATATTGGTCATAAGGCTTGTCCAACACCCCAACATTGTCCAAATTTATGAAATCATGGCAAGCAATGCCAAAATTTACTTTGTAATGAAGTATGTGAAAGACAACGAGCTATTCAAGAAGGTGTATAAAATAATACTAAAGGAATTCGAAGCCAAACAATATTTCCAGCAGCTGATAAGCATGGTGGACTTCTACCCTAGCCAAGGGATACACCACTGTGACCTGAAGCCAAACACATATGTTGCTTGATGACAACAAAGATCTTGTCAAGTTGACACTTTGTAAAGGTAAAATTGTATAGCTTACTGCTCAAAATAAAACTTGAGGATAACAATATGTTTGAGCAAGAAGCAAGGCAAACATTAAAATAAAATTCAATTGTTGTTCTTTATCCATTGCCAAGATGAGAAGCACCCAAAAAGTTAATAGAAAAAATAATCAAAGTTGACTATGATCGACACATGGCAAGTAACATGTGGGAAAAGTATTTTTTACCTACATTTTTATTTTCTAGGTCTTGATCACCATGCTTTGTGAGCTCTTTGCAACCCAACAAATAGTTATCCTATGAAGCGAAGGGGGTCACAATAACCAGATTTGTTGCTATTGAGAACAATACTGTGGACTATTACCACCAACTAGCTTCAACCTGAGCCCTTGCAAATATGTTTGTCACATCATCCCATAATGAAAGGAAAGAGCAATCGAGATCCTTCAAAGTGGAATCGTTGTGATTGAGATAGTTTCAATGCCATTCATCCTAGTTGAAAACAAATCCATGCAGGAGATTCTGGAGGGATCAGGCACTTATTTTTTTTAAATCGTGGAGTGGCATGCAATAAGTATGCTAGACTAAGATTGTAAGTCGACACTAACAAGCTTTCTATTTTAAATCCAACCAGGTCATGTGCCTTGGTAGTTAGCACATCAATGATAAGATTCTTTCAGACAAAATTGAAAGGTTCAAATCTCAATGGGTTTATTTTTTGCCTTTTTATTAAGGTGGACTGGTGAATTCTTATTAAAATATTAAAGCTCCTTTTTTTTAACTCCCATTGGCAGGGTGTGTCAATATTGATAGCACTTGGAACCTAAGTTGCTTTATAGCTAGACCTAGATTCGACTCTCACTAATGATTTTTTGAGGCATTCTTTTTAAAATTAAATTTAGAAAAAATGGGTACTATGCACATGTTTTTTTTGTTTTGTTTTTTAAAGGAGGGCATTTATTAAAATAAAAAGATTTATTGGATGCATGTAACAAGGAGGCCCAAATATTAAAATTTTGAAACCCCAAAATATGTTAGAGAATGTTTCCTCCAAAAACTTGGTTGGAGGAAGAACAAACCCAACCTTTCATTTTGTCCGACAAGATATTATATTCTTGCAATTTGAGGCATCCATCCGTTCTCGAGTATAGGCTTATATATACTAATTGAAAAGCATTTTTTGACGTTGATTTACTGGAAATAACATTTTCTAGTTTTGTGACAGTCTAATATCACTAAAGGTGCAATATCAACAAAGTCTGATTGATATCTTCTCTTTTCTTGTAAAATCCAATGATTGAAAAATATGTATTTTTTACAGTGTTTTACACCTTCACAATATAATGCAAGTGATGAGTTCACCATAGGGGGAAATATTCATAGTACACATGCAACAATAGAGTGAACCTAGTAAGCAGTAATCTACTCTATTACACTTGGCGATTGCAGTGAATGGTTATCCATGCAATCTGGTAGGAAGAGAATGTTACTGTAAGGACACTCGTAGTTAAAGAAGCAAAGTGAGGTCAACCCCACTATTTTTAAGTATACTTGACATGTCCAGTGGTAGACCCAAAGGCGATAGACCTAGTGGCTAACCCAAAGGTAATAGACCTAGAGGCGAACCCAAAGGCAACATTCCTAATGGCTAACCCAAAGGGTAGACCCAGAGGCAACAGACCCAATAGCTAACCCAAAGGTGATAGACCCAAGGACAACAAACCCAATAGCTAACCCAAAGGTAATAGACCCAAAGGTAGACACAAAGACGATAGACCTAGAGGTGGACCCAGTGACCGATCCAAAGGCAACAAACTTAGGGGCAACAAACCTAGAGGTGACTCCAAAGGTGTTTACCCAAGAGCTAGAGTAGCTAGAGCCAGAGTAGCCAAAGTCAAGAGCTAGAGCAGCCAAAGCCAAGAGCTAGAGCCCAAAGCTAAGACTGAGAGCAAGAGCCTAGACTCGTCTAAATTAAGGGGGGTCCTAATATTTTGTAATTCAAATAATCTAATAAGGGGGATGTTACTGTAATTCAAAATATTTTATTACAATAATTATTAGATCATGCATTATTAGTTGGAAGATTATTTTAATATTATAATAATCTCCTAATCAAGAGTATCAATCTTCTAATTTGTAAACTTAAAGCATGTATTTAATAGGCCCTTGTCTCAATTAATGAATTGCTTTTTGTCATCATTAATACACTTTAACAAACTTCTCTATAATATAACTTTCATCAAATTTATGAAAGAATGACAATTATTGTGATTAAATTTTGTGAAACTATGTGAAACTCAATATAACATTCATCAAATTTATAAAACAATAAAACTTATATATGTAAAGATATTAAGGAGAACCTGAGAAGGAATATAATTTGAGTCTTATTAATACACTTTTAACACACCTTTAAATGAACTAAATGTAATTTTTATTTTTCTAAGATTTCGATTATTAAATTTTTTTTTTTTGCTGGATAATAATAGGTTGTACTCGGGTCCCCCACCCTTCACAAATTACATTTCTTTTTCTTTAGAGCTTGAGAGTTTACAAATAGATACACTTCTCATCTCAATTAAGATGCTATAGCTAGAAACCTACATTATTTTACATAAAATGTTTGAATTCTTTATTTTCATTTTCTAGATCTTTTCAAATTTTTGTATGAATACAATTACTCCAAAATTTAACATATTGTTCAAATGTAGGAATTAAATAAAATATAAATAAATATGCATTTATATTTTCTTACATATATAATAAAATATATTTTATGTGTTAATCCTCTATTGATAAGCGTAGCTCTCGACCTTATGAAAGGTCATGGTTGGAAGGGAACTACTCAGCCTTATGCATGAGTCTTAAAGGTTTATCACACTACCTAAATATTAAAAAGTCTTGGAGAACAATGCAAGGGTTTATCACACTACCCAAATATAAAATGTCCCGAAGAACAGCACAATGGTTTGAAGTTTGGCTCCAAGGTTCAAACCGCAATATATAAGTGAGGCCATCCAAATATAAAAAAGTCTTGGAAAATAGCGCAACAATTTGAAGTTTGGTTCCAAGGTTCAAACCGCGATGTGTAAGTGAGATGTATAAGTGAGGCTGTGTGTTAATCCCTATTGAAGCGTAGCTCTCGACCTCCTTTGGGAGGTCTAAGGTTCAAACCAAAACATGTGAGTGGGAGAATAGCGCAATAGTTTGAGGTTTGGCTCCAAGGTTCAAACCGCGATGTGTAAGTGAGAGCATGCGTTAATCCCATGTTGATAAGAGCAGCTTTCGACCTTCTTTGGAAGATCCAAGGTTCACATCGCGAGACCATGCGTTAATCCCATGTTGATAAGAGTAGCTTTCTCCCATGTTGGTAAGAGTAGCTTTCGACCTTCTTTGGAAGATCCAAGGTTCAAACCACGACGTGTGTATTAATCCCCTATTGACAAACGCAACTCTTGACCTTACCTTACTAAGGATCATAGCTAAAAGGGAACATGCTCAACCCTATGTATCTGTAATAGAGTTTATCATTACATAAAACATATAATAATAATAGTAATAAAATGCATATTTATTTATATTTCCGACATTTGAAGGGGAAGGCCGAATGATGCTATCACAATAAAAATAAAAATAAACAGCAAGAGGCTTGAACTCGCGAATTTAAGATAAATAAAAAACCTTGAACACGATTTTAAAAGACAAATAAAAAAATTATTGGCGCCGCCCAGACTTGAACTGGAGACCTTCAGTGTGTTAGACTGACGTGATAACCAACTACACCACGGCACCTGTTAATCGTTTAGTTGCCGCCAAAATTAATTCATCATGTCATTTGTTTTGGACCCGAAAATTACTACTTAGTAAAAACTATCCTATATTTTATATGTATAATGTAACTTTACAAGCGTACCAAAACATTGCATTTTTACGATAATTGTAACATCAACGATCAAGTATCACTTTTTTTTTTTTTTTTTCAAATCTTTAATAGGAAGGGGTTTTGGATTGATAGATTTTTTTCCAATAAGTTTAATTTGTTGTTGTTAGGAATAACCTCTATTTTACTTTGTTAGAATAATCGCTACCCCATTTTGTTATTTCGATGTAATAAAATATAAAAAATTATTTTTTTTTAATAAGATGGACGAAGGGGTTTTGAAAGGTGTCCCGATCTTTTTACAAGAGTGATGAACCAATCACTTGGAAACAAATAATAAAGATATCAATATACATATTTTTTTTATGAACACACACCCACCCCCTCACACACTCACCCTTTTATTTTTTGATGAACATACACCCACTCCCTCACACACTCACCCACGCCACGGTTTGAACCTTGGACCTTCCAAAGAAGAGCCAAAGCTCAAACCGTTGCATTGTCCCCTTTGGACTACATTTTTTTTATAAGATGAATGAAGAGGTTTTGAAAGGTGCACTTTTTACAGGAGTGGATCAACCAACCAATTGGAAACAAGGAATAAAGATATCAACATAACAAACCAAAAAAGATCCACAAAACAGACAAACAACAAAGTTACATAATAGTTGAACAGGACAAACAACAAATTTTTTCAAGATATCCCTACTATCGTAGATCAGAGCCATTTTGAAAACACAAATTATCTCCACGATATTTCATTATCTATTTGATTTAATCCATCTGGGAAATCCTCTTGTCAAATTGTGTATCTTTCTTGCAAAAGTCCCAAGTTTGCTAAAAAAATTGTCGATCTATTTCCCTCCCTGTAAACATGTTTAATCTCAACCACTTCGAGGGTTAAAATCCGTCTTTGGGTTTCAACAAGTTCGTTTGTGACCGTCCAAAAAGGGACTTGAACACCTTTGAGCATATTAATGATATTGAGAGAATCCCCCTCAATAATTAATTTCCTGTCATTCAAAATTTCCAGTTGACAAACCCCTTGAAAGAGAGCTCATGCCTGCGCAAATAAGGAGTCTGACGATCTAAATTCTTAGCAAAAGCCAACAAAATCCTCCCGTCAAAATTCTTAGCAAAAGCCAACAAAATCCTCCCGTCAGAGTCTCTAACTAATCCTCCCACAAAATGTATTTCATTTTACATGTTATATTTTTTAAATTATTATATATATATATATATATATATCATGTTACCAAGGTTTCTTGGATGAAGATTACCATTAATGAAGTATATCATTCGGTGTAGCCATCTTTCTTCCAACCTCTTCTATTATTGGTAATACATCATACTTCAATAAGTTTAAATTTTTTTATTTGCACCATGACCCTTATTAAGTTGGAAAATAATATTGTTTGTTACAGCTCCTCCACTGAAATATATTTTATCAAGATTTTATTTTGCTTCTATGTGATATTTTGCAAAATATTTGATAAAAACTCATTAATTTTTTTTTATATTTCCTAAATTTTGATAGAATACATTTGAAATAATTAATTGTTTTTACTATCATTTTATTTTCTTTCTTTATTTGGAGTTCAAAATAATATTAATTTGAGAAAAGGATAAACATAATTTTAGACTTAAGAAATTATGATGTTTCTATAACTTTTCTTAATCAATATCTTTAATTACTTTTTGTCTAAATATGACTTTTCCTTTTATATTATGTTATTTTAATTTATAAATAAATATTTTTCTTTCATATATATGCAATTATACAATTGATTTCCACTTTTTTTTTACATCTTTGAGTTGAGATTTGAATTCCTAATTTCTATTTAATATTTTACTAAAAAATTTGGTATTTAGATCCTCATATACCACTTTAAATATTTTATCTTTTGAATAAACCTATGCATACTATCCTCAAAACTTTGCTTCATCCCACCACAATAAATAGAAGAATTTAGGGTCTTGAAGCCACATTGATTAGAATAAAATCTATTTAGATGACCATTATTGAGAAGATCACATCTCAAGTTAAATAAATAACTTGTGACTGAATGTTGCTTGTAATAGAAGAGTCAAAGAAAATGCATATCTTATTTATAAAAATATAGATATATAAAGCTACCAAATATTATTTACCATATAGAATCTTCTAGGATGTCTATTATCTTTGCATAAAGTTGTCCAATTCAAACGATTCTTATATCATCTTGTTGAGAATTTGAAGAGCTTTAGAATGAGTGGTCATATGAAGGAACCCAAGTAGTATTGAGGGAGATACGACCCTATGTAGTTAGTCATCTAGATAAAGGGATGATTAGAACATTTTTCCAAAGAAACATCTCATTTTGTGGGAGTCATAACTTGGCATAAAATTATTCGATTTAGATATTTTTGCACCATGTTGTTTGAAATTCAAAGAGCTTAAAATTGAATGGTCATATGAAGGAGTCCAAGCAATATTGAGGGACACACGACCTTGTGAAGTCAACCATCTCGAACAGGGACAGTGACGATTTTCAATCATGTTTTTCTACAAAATAAAATTTGATGGTATTTGTAAGTAGGGGAAAGCAAATCAATTGTAGTTTATTTTATTTCGAAGAAAATTTACAAATATGATTATTTTTACAAAGGAATAGATGAGATTTGAGAAATTTTATTTAAAAAAAAAAAAAAGTTTATTAAAACCTTAGCTACTTGGGATTTTTTTTTAATTAAGGTCATGGAGTTGCCAATATTTACTAGGAAGGATGATATTGATGCTAAAAAATGACCAAATTTTTTATAATATTTTAAATTTATTAGTTTTGAATGGAAATATAAGCTTTTTGCTTATCTATAAGGGAAGGCTTTATCTTGGTATATTAACTTTGACCATTCTCATACTCTTACATGCACATGGGAAGAATTTAAAATTGTATATTTAAGCAAATGGAGATTGGATAAAAATAATGAAAAAATAGCTAGGCTCTAGGATAAACACAAGGAATTAAAAAGAGTTGAAAATTTTCAAGAAATTTGTAGGAGGAAAATACAAGGGTGATAGTGTACATGTTGAGGGAACCAAGCTCTAGTGATAGATGGGTCAAATAGTGATCATAAGGATTTGTTTGAATTTAAAAAAACTATTTTGCAAGTTCACAACTACATTCAAAAGGATAAATTTATTATTTCTATAAACCTTAGCAAAAAATATAATTTTTGTTGAAAAATATTACATTATTTGGTACATGCTAATGTACCCCCATGGTACATATGGTACAATGCAAATATTAGAATAGGGTTTGAGTCTATATTTTAGGAGTGTGATTAATATTTCCGCTTTATGTAAGTGTTTGTGTAATATATGCATAAGTGTCATGTAATTAAGTGTACAAATGTGTAATATGAGGAAGTGCACAAGTGTCATGTATTAGGTGTGCATGTAAAAGTGTGTAAGTGTCATGTAGAAGTGTGCAAGTGTCATAGAGTTAAGTGTGCAAGTAAATAGAGAGTCAAGAGTCATGTATACAAGTGGTAATATGAGAAACCAAAAGGACATGTGAGGCTTGTCTTATGTAAGGAATAGGAAAGGTTGCAACTCTTGGATATGTGAGGAGTGCAAGAGTCAAGTATTGAAGAGTCACTTTTCTAAGGTTATATTATGGAGATAAAGCTCCATGTATTATATCTAAGATCACATTCAAGCATTGATAATATTGAAGCTTGTATGCATATTTTGAGCAATTTTACTGTAAGTTTTCATGTCATTACATGAATGATTTTACCATATATATATATATAATTTTTAATTGTTTTGGATATATAATATTTTAATTTATCTTATAATTGAGTCCACTCAAGATCCAAAATATTGAGACCTGAGATAATCAAGCTTAAAAGCCAATAATTTTATTAATACTTCTTGGGTTAAAAGGTTGTCGGTTCAAGCAACAAAAATTAAAGACATAAAACTTAAGGTGAGAATGTTTAGATTTTTTAAGATTTAAAGATCATAGAGATAAACATTTTTTACATCCAAATTTTTATGCTATTGAGAAGGATGGTGTGGATATTATTTTGGGTTATCTTTAGTTGGATTCCTTGGGTATTGTTTTTTTTTTTGTAATATTAAGATATGAGGGTTTTGACCAAGAATCCCCCAACCTGTTACAACAACTCCACCAAGGAGACACACACCCACCCCCTCACACACTCACCCACGCCATGGTTTGAATTCCTTGGGTATTGTTAACATTAATATGCAAAAGAGATTTATGAAGTTATGGTATAGGAAAAGAAAGATAACACTATAGGATATTTATCTATATAAGGAGCAAGGATCCTAGGAGAAACAAGAAAAAATTATGGTAGGGGAACAAGTTAAGGAACCAATAGAAGAATCAAAAGTGGAATTTACAAAAGCAACAATAGTAGGATCCATGGAAAAACAACAACAAAGTTTAAGGAAGCTTTGTTAGAAGAACATAAGGATGCACCAAAAGAAGGGAAAAAGAGAGAAGAGAACCTGAGAAAAAAATTAAAAGAGAAGAACCTAATGCTAAAGAATCAAAGGTAATAGAACATCAAGTTAAGGTTGTAGCATATTGTCACCCCCACCATTATGATCGACTATCTTGGAGGTATGGTTTAGGGTATCAAAATTATTATGGATCTTCATGGAGTTAGAAAATATCAAGTATGGTAAAGTGTGTTAGAAAAAGTATAGTGCTTATGGATCTCTGAGTGGTGCACAAGCATCAAGGAATAATAATATTGATCATTCAAAATATCAAAGTAGAGCAACAAAAATATGGAGTCAATAGAGCAGTTATGGAGGCACACTGACAGTTTGACATCATCATAGACCACCACCAATAAATATTTCACTTAGAAGCGAGATGATCAAGATTGGTACCAATTGCTAATATTGCTTAGAAAATCATTTTATATAGTTTCTTCTTATATCTTGAGGATGCAATAGTTGTAAGGGGGGTGGAATGTGAGATACCTTTGGATAGGAATATGGGGATATAATAATATACTATAGATTTTTGGCATGGGCCACACATAACCCAAGCTTGGTTATATTATGATAATGAATGGGATAAGGGTTTAGAAATATGGGTATATAATGAAGGAATATGGTCATTGTAATCAAACATTTCATACCAAGTATTATTTGTAACAATCTTGACTCATGGAGCGAATGTGGAGTAATTCCTTCTTTAAGGATTATTATTTATGTATCCCTACCTCAAGGGTATTATCTATATTTGTGTCTATTTCTGTGCATAATTATTGTGCATGATTAATTGTGGACACCAAAATATGGACGATTTGAGCAAACTTTGATCATAATTTTCAGCACATAGATGGTGAAATATGAAAATAACACAAAACAATGATTGTACTACTTTTTTGCATAAACTTTAGGTTTGTAATTAGACTTCACAATTTTAGTTTGGTTTTGAAGATATGTCTTTTCTCTCACAAGCTAGAAAATATGCAATATCTCTATATTAAGGACAATTATAAGTTCTTATTTTAATCAAAGCTTCTTGAGTTTTGACTTGTCACCAAATATAACAAAATAATTGTTATTTTGGTTTTCTTATCTAGTGGGATGTTGAAACACTTCTCCAAATTGAAAATGAATCTTTAATATTCTTCAAAAAAATATTTGAGATGCTAAGGATGATTCCATTGTCTTCTCACTTTGTTGAAAGTCTTCTACAAGTTACATACAAAAGCAAACAAGCTCAAGATCCTAAATTTCGTTAAAGAGACATCAACATGAAGATAGAAAAATATTGATAAAGTATTTACCATGAATAAATGATATGCATTTATATAGGATAAAGGTGGTGAGGCATGCAAATTTTATTCTCACCAACACATGATAAAATATTGCCAATGACTAAAACTAAACTTAATCAAAGTTGTTAAATAGCCAATAAGAAAGTACACATATTCCAACAAGGACTAGCATAAAAACAATAATTGTTAATGCATTTGAGAAATTTTTTATCAATTTCTATAAAAGAGCTAATTGAAATTAGGGCAATCAATATAAATTTTAATTAGCGCATTGTTTTCAAACTAATTTTTCAATCCAAGATCATATAGATATAACAATAGATTTTAATTTATATAATTAGATCCAAAGAAAGTAATATAGATATAAATATAAAATATATGACTAGAAATTAAAACAAAGTTTAAATGATTCTTCTCATAACACATGAGAAGACCATTAACCATGTTTCTCTAATTGAGAATAAAATTCAAAGTTCTAAATGATAGATATTTACATTTCATAAAGGTTGGACCAAAGTGATTATTCAAAAGGAAAAATCACAAGTATCAATTTCACAACAATCTTCAAAACCTAATTTAAGTGGAATGAACCCCTTATGCATAAGCATAAAAATAAATAAAAAAGACTTATTATCGAGAAGATGAAAGAGGTGAGCAAGAGAATATTATATATTCTTTTAACATTGAAGGAGGAAATAAGGAAATCAAATTTGATAGTGGGATTGAAGATGACAACAATGATAACAAACTCAGTCAACAGGGAGCCATAATGGACCTAATAAAACTTGTTATTCTTAAACCTACATATTAATAGAAAATAAAAAGTACTTATGTTGATTAAACTATGGAGCTCTCTTAATATTATAGAAAAATTAGTAGTTTGAAGTCTAAGAGTACAAATAAAGCAAATTTACAAAATGCTAACCATGTTCAATGTATAATAGTAGTAAGGTATTTGGAATTAAAATTTTGTAATAAAAAAAATGAATGAATCATTTATCATTGAAATTATAGGTTTCAATGTAATTCTTAGTGTTTGATGACTTATTTCCCTAGAACCCAACATTTCAAATCATACCAAAATTTATAATATAGTTAAGCCAAAATTAAGAAACATACTATTATAGATGTCAAGTTTGCAACAAAATAGTTGACCCTAAAAAAAATGAGAAAGATTTTGTGCAAATATCACTTTGGACTATGAAGAAAAAATAATCATATGTAGCCACTAGCCTTGGGTAATATATAACACAAATTCATTTTAACTAAATATTATAATCCAATTAAATGTGAATATAAACAATTAAAAAACAAATCAATTGTATTTCCATACCTATTGCAAGGAGCATTGCATAATAATGGATCCTATCAAAGCATTGAATAATGATCAAATAGTGTCATTATAACTTTAACCATAAGGTATCAAATGGCATTAGCTCAATTGGTTAGATTCCTTAACATTCAAGGAGGAGACTAAGGTTCAAATCTTGCCAAGCAATGCATGGGTAATATCCAAGCTTTGTTGTAATATCACTATGTGGTGATGATGTAATATAGGTGGGGCATGTTTCAATCCTGCATAACCAATTGAAAAAAACTTTAACCATAAGCTAAAACTAGAAAGGCTATTGGAATATTTGTTGGATCATGATGTAAATATGAAAATTAAAACTATAAGCAACTGTGATTATATTAGTAAATCTCCACTTCAAAAAGTTAAAACTAAGTAACAACACAAATGGATTTCCAACTCCAAGAATTGTGACCCAACAATTGTATTATATGAAGCAAAGATATATTTAAAAAATAAGCCATGCTCATATTAATGTCAAGTCCTCGTGCAACAAGAAGATTATTTAAAAGTGACATTTTCAAATACATCATGGGCATTATGAATTCAAGGTCATATTATCAGGATTATATAATTTGTCACTATTGTGCAAGCCTTAAGCAAAACTTTCTTCAACTATTTATAAAATTCTTTATAAGCATTTTTAATGATATTCTTGGCAATAGTAATTTGGAATTGGAAAATAATATTGAAAGTGAAAATTGTATTACTTCTACCCAGGTGTTGTAGGTGAGTTGGAGATAAGAGGACAATCCTCCAAGGGAGGTCCCAGGTTCGAATCTCCACCCTACTAAAAAGTTGAATTGGGTATCCAAAATCCAATTGATAATTTTGGTGTGGGCAGGGTCGGGCATGACTCTGGGGTGACTTTGACAGTGTAGAACTCCCTGGTCATGGTCTCTTAGACCAAGGCAACCCCGTAAGGGGTTTTTTGCTTAAAAAAAATACATTACATCCTTCAACCACTTAATGTCCCAAGTAAAAATTATAAATTGACATCAATGAATTTCATTATATGACTACTAATCAAAAGGGTACAACAAAACATTCATTATACAATTTAACAAACTATGTCAAAATTATATCAACCAAATCTAAGAAGGATTTACCTTGTTTTAAGTATATGCTAAAAATATATATATGGCCATAACAAAATGTTTACCTAAAGTAATAAGTTAGAATTATTTCACCTTACAGAAACATCAATTACTATAAGTCTTGCATGTCACCTATAAAACAATGGCTAAATATAACTAGTTAACACATATTTTTAAGTACATCTAAAAGTCTACAAAGATGATAGGTAAATTAAATGGGTAGAATGAATTTACATGGTTAAATATTGATCTAATATCTCTTCTTGCTCATTAAGTTTTCATATTTTTAGAGCATTAAATGTTAGATACTTATTACATTATTTGATAATAATTATTATTATTAAACTATACCTCATGAGAGGTTGAGAGAAGCTTAATAGTTACACCTCATGAGAGGTTGAGAGAAGTTGAACATTTAGATGAAGGTAAAATATCAAGTGTCTCTTGAGACAACCAAGAGTCATGTATTTGTATGTATTTATATGAGTATAGATCTGAGGTTTGATGAGGTGATATAAAAATTCATGTTTAAAGTTTAACAGTTGACACCATTAAAAGAATTGTTAATTGAAAAAATTTAATCTCCAATATTGTAAAATATTCTTTAAGAAATATATATATTATTAATTTAAAATTATTACTTACATATAAAATAAAGCAACAAGTACACGAGGGATTAAGAATAAATATATACTTATAACATACATGACACTTCATCATATGTAACTATATAATACTGCCCATATGCCTACTTTAAATGAGAAGGTATAATATCATACTACTAGATACAACACCTACCCTAACCTTTTCAAATTTGAACCTATGTTAAAGAATAGGATGAGACTCCAATCCAAAAATTTAGACCCTTGTTAAATTAGAGATAGAATTAGCTATTGCTTTAGGTTTATTAAACATATGAAGAATCCATTGTGTATATTATAATTCAAGGTTTGAAAAGCACCTTAGAACTAATATATCTATCCATGTTAACAACTTGTTTTAGAACCTCAAGAAGCATTACATATTTACACAAAGTGATCAATAAAAGAAAAGAATTAATTTAAAATGAGCAACATTAAAATTAAAAGATTTTGTTTATAAACCTCTAATAACTAAAAATATCTCTAAAGCTATGTTGTGCATCTAAAATGATAAAATAAATAAATAAACCAAAAATATAATATGATGTTCAATGTGCATACTCCTAAAAGTAAACAAAATAATTATCCAAAGGCTAATGAGGCTACTAAATGCATATGTGATTTAAAAACAGAAGAAAACTTTCTAGGAATACATATAGTATTTTTCATTTTATTATTACTTCATATTGTGGTAGGTGAAGTCTCCTTCTATTTAAATAGTATAATGCTACCATTATTTTTCTTGCTTATTCCCTGGTTTTCTTGTTTCTACCTTTTCCATACATATTTAAAAATATGCTACTTGGAAAAAGAACAAAATGCAATTCTTGTCACTAAAACTATGAGGTTTCTAACTTTATGCCTACCTTGTTATGAATAATAGGTTAAAGAGTCTAGACTTTAGAGATCAATTGGTTATGATAGATTCAAAATCTTTTATCTTTTATTTTTAATCATATAGTAGTTCATACAATTTGTTCATCACCAATATGTTATTGTTCTTATTAAACTATGGAGGATGAACTAGTATTATTCCCTATTATACATTGTGGTGCTATATTATGTGGCTAGTCCATGAGAAACGTTGCACTAGCTCTCCATAAAATCAAAGTAACCAACCTAAACTACCAAGGAAAGAAATCAAAATCTCAATTTTTTTTTTTGCTAGAAAGCAAAGGATTGTACTAGGGTCCCCCACCCTTGAAAAATCATAATTCTCTCCTTTAGAGCTTGATATTTTACAAATAAATTCAATTCTCATATCAATTGAGTTGCTATAGCTAGATACCTACATCATTTTTCATAAAAAGTTCAAATTCTTGATTTTCATTTTCTGGATCTTCTTAAATTTTTGTGTGAATACAAATATTTCATAATCCAACATCCTTCTTGACATTATCCTACATCAATATTCACAATACCAAAACTCCCCTCTATTGTTTATGCATTACATCTTAGTCAAGTAATATTTCCAAAACTTTGCGCTATCATAGCCCACTTTACAAGATCTGGATTAGTTTCTAGTTTTCTTCCAAAAGCATAAGTGAAACCACAAGAATTGTAATAAATAGTTGATATAAAAACACGTTAATATCATAAAATAAAGTAAATATCACTAATGGGAGACATTAAAGTAAAACTTAATCATTATTTAATTTAAGCCGCCAACATTTTCTTGTCAATTTTAGTTAAACTTACTACTTTCTCTAACCATGTAAAAGAGAATTTAACTTCATGATCCTCAATTAAAATCCCTCTATTGGCTATACTATCTGCATATTTGTTTCCTTCCCTTAACGTATGAGTAGACCTAATTTCTTCAAAATCTATAGCAAGGTCTTGTATCTCCACAATTATCTCTTGTATGTTTTATAAAGCCTTTTCTTTCCTCAAAATTACATTTATTACTATTAGTGAATCACCTTCCATCCATACTCTATTCCATTTTATTTATCTACATCGTCCAAGCTTCAAATTCATTATTTGTCTTAAATCCACTATGGAAAGTGTAATGAGACAAAATCTCTCTCCTATTATTTCTAATTATTCCTCCTCCTTTGGTTGGTCCCATATTTCCTTTAAATGCTCCATAAAAATTCAATTTGACCAACACCATTTTTGGTGGTCTCCACTTTATATTCTTTGCCTTCTTTTTGTTTCTCTTGTACCCAACATCATAATTCCATTTGATGATTTGAATCCATCTATCAAGGCTCTTTGCTTCAAGATTAGGGATTGGGTGAGTTGATAGGATTAATTTAGACTCCTCTATGGCTAAAAAAATCTTCCTTTTTATTACCTCTAAATTGCTTTCCTTTTATTTAAATATTTTTCTATTCCTTTCCAGCCATACAATCCAAAGTATTGTATCTTTTGATTATCCTAGATTGTTTATAAAGCCTCACTTTTAAAATATTTTTACTATTGCTTTAACTATTCTTCAATTTTGTCATTCATCACCATGCATTTACCAAACATTCAAGAATCCATTACCATAGTTTCCAGACTATTGAGTAGTATCCCAAGAGATGGCCTATACTCTCCTCTTCCTTTTTACATAGAACACATTGTGAGGGGCCATGAAAACTTTTTTTATGAGGTTATCTTGGAATAAAATTCTTCTATGACCTACTAGCCAAACAAACATTTTAACTTCAAGAATGCTCAAGCTATCCCATATCTCTCCATATTCTTATGGCATTCATATCTTGTTGGTTCTTTATATTATATCCACTTCTTGATGTGTATTCTCCTAAGCTATTCAACTTTCAAATTAGTTTATCCTTGGCTCCCCTCAAAATAATCATTGTTGTTATCTTTCTGCTCAATTGCCTCCTAGCATCAATGTATTGTATACTTGTAAAAAATATATGCTTTCCATTTGTATATTCCTTCCTGATCCTTGTACAAAATGTTTGAAACCCTATAAATATATTTGTCTTGAAGTAATCTCATTTATGGTTTCCAAAATTGGATCTATATTGAATGGTTTTTTATCACACAAAGTATCCATACAAATAGAAATTTTTCTCTAGTTTCCACCATCCATCTTAGACCTTTAAGCACTAGATCAATTGATTTTTTAAAATTGTTCCATAGTGCAAAACCATCTAGTATTGAAAATATAGTAAATATTAAGCTTGGGTCTTTGGAATCAATGTACTTAGAATAATTATTTCCCATTGTCTTTAACTATCTTTGTACAATCTCCAAATTACTTCTCCCCTAAGAGCTAAGTTTGCATCTGTTAGAACACTTAAACAGAGACCTCCCTAGTTTTATCATCACATGCCTTGCTCCATTTCACCAAAGGAAATTTTCTTTTATCATGTAATCTTGACCACAAAAATGACTACATAATTAGATTTAACATTTTTCTATCGATTTTGGTATAGTATACAAAGACACATAATATGTTGGAATGGTCTATAAGACTAATTTAATCAGCTACATTCTTCTTGCTAATGATAAGCATCTGCCTTTCCATGTTAGTAGTTTATTCTAAACTTTACTCATAACTAGATTTCACAATTCTATCCTCATTCTTCCCTCAAATAAGGGCATCCCTAGATAAGTTGTTGGAAAATATGCCCCCTCCATTTGAAGTAACCTGTATATCCCTACTTTGATTCTAACTGGAGTGTTTAGGAAGTAAATTTTGAATCTTGTCCTATTAAATTTCTACCTTGATGATCTTTCATATTCCTTTAATAACTTATTCAAAGCTTTGGCCTTGTTTATCCTTGCCCTCCTAAAAAGTGGGTTATGTTGTCAATGTTATTACTAGCCTTAAGTCCACTTATTATCCCATCTTTATTTGCCTTCTTCAAGTTCCTACCTAATACCTCTTGCATAATAATGAACAAATATGGTGATAAAGGATATCCTTGTCTAAGATCTCTCTGGGCTTTAAATGATTATGTTACTAACCCATTGACCAACACTGATTATGATACTACATAAGCACAATATTTAATCCATTTGACTCATTTCTTTCCAAATCCAAACTTTTTTAATACTTTAAAAAGAAATCCCATTTAACCCTATCATAGGCTTTACTCATATCAAGTTTTAAGATAATTTCTCTCTTTTCTACTATGATCCAGTCCATAATCTTTCTCCCTTTCCAAATCCTCCTTGTTTTGAAATAATTTCGTGTAATAGTGGTCTTAACTAAATTGCTATCACTTTGGATATTCTCTTATATGTCATATTACATAGGCTTATGAGCTTAAATGAATCAAATAAATTTGCATCCTTCTTTTTTGGAATCAAGGTAAGATATGTTGGGTTTATTTTATAAAGTATATATAGTTTTACCCTAGACTATTCTACAACCACCAATAAAGAATTCACTATATCCCAATTATGCTAATAGAATTTTGTAGAGAGCCCATCAAGACTTGGGGATTTATCCTTATCAAAAGAGAAAAGAGCTATGAACTTCTTCCAAAGTAATAGGTTTCATCAGTTTCCTATTGTCTTCATCTATTAAAATTGAAGGTACTTCTTGTAGTAGTTTATCATTTTTTTTTTTAGGGAAAAACCTCTTGCGGGGTCACCTTGGTCTAAGAGACCACGAACATGGGGTTCTACACTGTCAAAGTCACCCGGGGGTTGCACCCAACCCTGCTTGTACCAACATTATCAATTGGATTTTGGTACCCAATTCAACTTTTTGGTAGGGTGGAGATTCGAACCTGGGACCTCCCTTGGAGGATTGCCCTCTCCTCTCCAACTCACCTACAACACTTGGGTAGTAGTTTATCATTAAGAACTTCAAACTCCTATGATTTTAGAATATTTTGGTAAAAAACCTTACCTCCTTTCTGATTTCACTCTGGTCTTCAACCTAAACCCCTTCTATTGTTTTAATTATATCATCTTATGAAAAAAATGTGTCTTTATCTCCTTTTAACCAAGTTTGACTCAATTTTAATCTCCAAAATTCTCTTCCTTACTCGAAATATTATGATATTCACTAAGCAACTCCATTTCCTTTGAGCTTGGATTATTATGCTCACCTTTTTGGAATTTTGAAAGTTTCTTTTAGTTATTTTTCTCAAAAAAAATTCTAAAAGTGTTCTTGTTTCGTTCTTTTGACCAAGATGTCATTGATTTAATTTGTTTTGGAAATGTATACAACCCATCATTTCCTAAAGAATTCTATATTTGTGCTATCATATCAACAAATTGGGGATGGTCTTCCCACATCTACTCAGTTTTAAAATATGATTTTTTCTAATTCACTTACCACCATTTTAACTCTTATTGGCCAATGATTTGAACCAATCCTTATCAAGGTTTTAATTTTAGTACAAGTCCCTTCATCTAGCCAATGATTTGAGAGTATGCATTTATCCAAGTTTTTTCTATTCGGTTCTAGCCTCTCCTGTTGTTGGTCCATGTATAGTTGTCCTCTTTAAACTCAACCTCTCATAGACTATTATTTTGAATAAAAGCTGAGAAATATCTCATACTTTGGGTTATTTTCCTATTTCCCCTAAAATTTCATCCAGCTTGGTTATAACATTAAAATATCTTATTATCATGAATCGTGTTTCTTGGTCTTTACTTCTCATAAAGGCTTCAATCCCACTCCATACTTCTAATATGCTTGATTGGGTTGTAGGTCCATAGACATTAATAAGGATGAAACAAATATTTGCAAAGTAGCATGTGACTAATGAGGCTATCCAATACCTAATTTTATGAATGGTTGCATAGGAGGTTCTAACAAGATTCCAACATGTTAGAATTACCCCTGCCGCTCCTTCAAAATCCACAACATCCCATTCACATCTTTCCCATACTACTTTCATAGTTTTGGAAACTTCTTCCTTTGTCATTTTAGTTTCTTGGATACAAAAAATATTAAGCTTATTACTTAAACAAAGGTCCCTGATACACATACACTTTGAGGGGGTATTAACTCCCCTTATATTCCATGAGATGGTAATCATATCTCATTAGGGGTTACTGGCCCTACCTGCGAATTACCAATATCATTTTGTTGTTTGGTAAGAGAAGTTCAACCAACTTAGATTGTGTTCCTTTCTCTATGTTTGCTCTTGCTTGCCTAGCTCTCGCATGATAATTTGAGAGTTTTTCTCTTTTTGCCTTGTATGTATTAGGAGTAGGTCTTATTATTTTGTTATTCAATATTCTTTCACAACTTTTATTTTCCTTAGATTTATCCATTCCTAGGTCTGCTATGAAAGCTTTTGACTTGTCCTACTCATTTTCTAGTATTTCCTTATTAATAGTAGAGTTATTAATATCTAACACTACATTATCTCTACCACTTTTCTTTTCCTAAATGATGCATGGTTCTTCAAGAGAGTATTCAAAATTTGATGAGGCACATTCCTTAGGTTCAATGGGATTGTTTTTCCTTAAATCATGATCATACTAAATAGACAGTTTTTTATTAATATTTTGATCTTGTTGTAACGTGTCCTCTAAGCTCTGGTCTACTTTTTCTTCATAGGCTAAAGCTTCAAAATAATTGGTATTTTCTTCCTTACTGGTCTCCAATGTTTATTTACTTTCATGTATTTGAATCTATTTTTTGGAAGTTGAAAACCATCCTCATCAATATGCATTTGTAAGTTTATCTTGTGGTTTTCTACATATGTTTTTGTTGTAATCTTGTTAAGGCATGATATCTCAATATGCCCCACCTAATGACATCTTCTGCATCTAAAAAATATGTTTTATAATCTATGATATGGATCCACAACTTACCCTCATACTTAAGAATAATTGATTTTAGTAAGGGTTTATTTATATCAATCATGACCAATATTCAAGCATAAATAGCCAATAATCCATTTTTGTAGTTTTTGAAATCTCAATTCTCCCAGAGTGTTGCTTATTACCTTGAAATTATCCATTTCTCAGAATTCAATGGGCAACACATAAATCCTAACCTAGACTGGTACGAGGGATAGATTTAAGTTTTCAAGTGCAAAGCCTCATACTAGTGGGTAAGGAAATGTCTTGTTGTTCCCATAAACCAAGGACCCCCTTTTAGGATCCTATCTTTTTCATCCTTGGAACAAGAAATGGCTAGGAAGAAACCTTTGGGAAGAAATGATAAACTCACTCTTGGAGACTATCAACTCCTTTCAATTCATTTTCTCAAGGTCGAAGCCCTTGACCAAGACCCATTATATTTACCAATAACTACCCTACATTTGAGCAATAATAATTGCTTCTTTATGACATCCAAACTAACCTCTACTACTAGGGATTATTATAAGGATTTAGATATAAATCGGTCCATGGGAAGGAAACTATAATTCAAAATCTACTGAAATTTACAAGTATATCCTATAGCGATTATATTATTTGAAAATAAACCTATAATAATTTGCATGCAAGGAAAAAGAAACTTAGCTGAAAAATTCTACGCCTAGATAGAACGCCATGTTTTGTTGATGCCCTAGCCCTCTGTTACTCCTCCCATCATCAGAACTTGACAGATATTTGCAATTTTGTTTTCTCCGATTGCCCTTGTTTTGGATGGCTGACTTCACATGGTCATATCTCCCTTTACACCTCTTAGATTCCTTCATATGACCACTCATTTTAAAACTCTTCAAATTCTGCACAAATTGATCTAAGAATCATTTTAATAAAACAACCCTTCGCAAAAAAATGACTCCTAAAAGATGAGACATTTTTCAAGAAAAAATTGCCCTAACATTGCCCTAGTTTTGAACGGTTGACTTCACATGGTCATATCTCTTTGTTTGGATTCTTTCGAATGACCCCTCATTTCAAAGCTTTTCAAATTTTGCACAAAATGATTCCTAAAAAAAAAATCGTCTTTAGAAAAAATTTGTCACAATTTAAAATATTAATGTATTCCTAATAGAAAACTAATTCACTTAGGCTTGGTAAGCGGGGGCCGGGCCCCCCCCCCCCCCCCCCCGGCCCCCCCCCCCCCCCCCCCCCCCCCCCCCCCCCCCCGCGGCCCCCCCCCCCCCCCCCCCCCGGGCGCCCGGGGGGGCCCGCCGCCCCCCCCCCCCCCCCCCGCCCCCCGCCCCCCCCCCCCCCCGCCCCCCCGCCCGCCGCCGCCCCCCCCCCCCGCCCCCCCCCCCCCGCCCGGCGCCCGCCCCCCCCGCCCCCCCGCCCCCCCCCGCCCCGCCCCCGGCGGGGCCCCCCCCCCCGGGGCGGGGCCCCCCCCCCGCCCCCCCGCGCCCCCCCCCCGGGGCCCCCCCCCGCCCCCCCCCCCCCCCCCCCCCCCCCCCCCCCCCCCCCCCCCCCCCCCCCCCCCCTGGGGGGGGGGGGGGGGGGGGGGGGGGGGGGGGGGGGGGGGGGGGGGGGGGGGGGGGGGGGGGGGGGGGGGGGGGGGGGGGGGGGGGGGGCGGGGGGGGGGGGGGGGGGGGGGGGGGGGGGGGGGGGGGGGGGGGGGGGGGGGGGGGGAAGTACTATGTGATAACTGGAGTAATTTACCTCCCCTTTAAAATGTCCTCTAAAACAAAATAATTCTGTAAATGCTCCTCACTTTTTCTAGATGAAAAGTTTATTTTGCAGAAAATCCTCTATAATATCTTAATCCTGCTTTCAAATTGGTCTTTTCCAATAAATTTCCTTTTGTATAAAGCAGTCAGTGATGCACTATGTCAATAAGCATCACTTGCTTAGCTTCCTGCCTGCCAACATGATATGGAAAATTGGCTCATGTAACATGATACGCTACATCGTGAAACTTGTAGGCATGGTATTGGCCTAAAATAAGCAGAACTATAGGGCCCATAGATTGTTATAGTGGAGCAGCAGATATAGGCCAAGGCCAGCCAACAAGGGCAGAGTTTATCAATTATGTAGGTTCTCAGATAATATTTTTTTGGAAAATTACATGATTGGTCAGTTAAATAAGAAAAGGGCTGTCCAAAACTAGAAGCAAACAGTGCGTAGTTGCCATCTTAATTACATGAAAGTTTTTTTTTTCCTTTTTATTTAAAAGGTAGTTTCCCTTCCACAACAAAGACATGGAAGCAAGCTTGATGGTAAATTTGGAAGCTGCCATTTTGCAAGTTATTAGCTCATGCACAACTATTTTTACAGATGAGGAATTGCACTAACGTCAACAATTTTCCACACCTCTAAATTCCAAGGAACATTTAGCTAAATAGTAGGAAGCAGCATTGGTTTCATCCTTAAGCTTGCTGATTAATAATGCCATCGGCAGGAGTACACTAGAGAATGTCATGAAAAAATCTAAGAATGTGACTATGGTTCCAAAGAAGCGTGATTCAAATTCAATAGGCTTAATTACGTAAATTAGAAATAGGCCATAATAGGACCTATGCTCACATAGTTGTAGCATCAAAAATTATAAATTCCATACCATGTACATGGAATTCCATATGCATCCCAGAACTTCTTCTTCTAGGCATTTTCCACTTAACAAGTGTTCTGTTCAACCCCTACCTATGTGTCATTCTCTACCCTCCTACTTAGTACATACACTCGTAGAAAGACAAATACAATGATGCAAGCAATGTTCTCTCAGAGTTTTAGAGCGTCCTGTTCAACATTGGTGCTTCTATGGTCATTCTCTACCCTCCTATACACGAAGGGCAAATACAATTTTCTCCATAAAGTGGCAGACGATGCAAGCAATATTCTCTAAGATATTTTCAAAGCTTATAACAGTTATTTTGGGTAATTTATAGAAGTATTACAATAGTCTAGTGTGAGTTGTATTAGATTGGTGAAATTTCTCTTGAAGATGTCTCAAACTTACAAAAGTAGTCTAATTCACTTGAAGATATCTCAAACTTACAGAAGTAGTCTAATATAGATTTTACCGTCGGAGTTTCAAACATTGTGTGGAACATTCAGAGGAAGACGAGCAAAGATGCGGATAGGATACTTCTTGGATAGCTTATCTTGGATAGCTTATCTAATATATCCCAACGCATCCAAATACATGCCCTTATATCGTCGGCAGGTAATACATCCGGATATTGCTTGGGTATGTCTACTGTCTCTATCCATGGCGCATGAGACTAGGTGAAGAACATACAGTTTAAAAAAATAAAATAAAAATCCTAAATGTTATATGTTTTTCTATATTATTTATTTATTTAGTGATTTAAATTTAAATTCTTAAAAAAACAATTAACTAATTTATTAACCATATCCTTTCCTCAAAATTTTCAAAATCAAATATATGAGACATGCTTTAAAAATTGCCATCTGGTAGCACGATTTGATATTTGAGAATAATAACACCTTTTGGAAGTGGTGCCAATTCCACAAAATTGTCAGTCAGTTAACAAGTGTGAGTTCCCTCCAAGGTTGCCTAGAGGTCAATTGTGGAATTTAAGCAATAATTTTGCAAGAATACAGCTCAAGGTTTGCCAATTGTATGATATGAGAAATACATGAGAAATTTTGCAGATTGTAGTAGCATCTAACTTCGAGATTAGTAAGACTTCTGGAAAAGATGGCACTTCCTCAAGAGGGTTACAGCAGTGCAATTCTTAATGGATTACATGTAGTACAATTGTAGAAATTGATTTACAGAAAGACGAATCAAATGTCTTCAAATATCTCATATGAGACGCACTGAATAATTTTTTAAGCTTGTTGCAGGCACCTAACATTGAGATAAGTAGGCAATTCCTCAAGCTTGTCCGAGAAGTCTAATGTGAACACTCCCAAGAGACTGCAAGATGTTCAATTGTCAAGATGGATCAAGTGTTTCGACCATTCTCATATCAACCATAACGGAGATCTTATATAAATTGTAGCAGCCAAGGATTGCATTAAGTCCAACCGATGGGATCACGACCTCTGCATGAATACCCACCACGGGTCTTTAAATTTCTCATTCGAGACATACTTGAAATTTCCATATCACTTCCTGCAGTTTGTTGCAGGTCCAACCATTAAGAGAAATTAGACATGCTGGAAGAGCAGACAATGCCTCAAGCTTCTCACAGTAGTCCACAGCAATGTTTCTGACATACCATATCACTTCCACTTGTGGAGGTGGTAATAAAGACTTCTTCAAGAGGACAAAAAGAGTCTCCAAATTTTTGATATAATACATTGTCGAGATATTTTCCATTTTTGTGGCAGCCTTTAATAAGAACTTTTGGGAGGAGGCACTAACTTGAGTTCTACATTTTCTTTCTACTTTTAAATATATTAAAGAGAAGAGGCATTAAAGAGGGTAGAAATTTTATCTTAGATACTAAGAATATTAGTTAATTGAAATTTTTTGAACAACTCAAATTTTTTTATATTGACAAGCTTTGCAAACTTTGGAGAAGCCTGTTTAAATAGCAGTATTTAAATATGAGGCTTCCAGAAAAAAAAGTTCTCCAAGTTCATTGGGAAGATTAATTAGAAGTGCCACTCATATGGAGGCAATGCAAAAATTTCTGTTAACTTGTTGATTTAGAAGCTAGAGGAAACTTCAAAATTGAATATACAAGATGATTCACCATTTCTCTGTTTAAGATATATGGAACAACATAGCTTTAAAAGTTTGACCGACTACATTATTGATTATACATGCTTTTATGTTAACTTTTCTTTCAATCTGATTAATACAAATTTAACAGACAATGAAAGAGACTGCCTCTGTCCAAGCCTTTACACCAACTATATCACCTTCACACCACAGTCTAAACTTTAACATTCTTACCTGGGTTCTGGTAGAATTCAAAGCTTTTTCAGGATTCCTCTTGAACAGTTTT
The DNA here is from genome assembly GCA_028583015.1 of Wollemia nobilis. Classification (NCBI taxonomy): domain Eukaryota; kingdom Viridiplantae; phylum Streptophyta; class Pinopsida; order Araucariales; family Araucariaceae; genus Wollemia; species Wollemia nobilis. The sequence goes on from JAQPPZ010015100.1 coordinate 17,875,717, forward strand.
CTTCGGAATCCCCTAAATGAACATGTATCCAAAGATACTGACCAGTTTTGTCATCTAAATCCATCTCTAAATCTTCATTATTCCTATGTGACCTACTCATTCATTTTTATCCTATCTATTAGGCAGATAAGTAAGTAACTCCACACCTTCATTTTGATCAAATCCTTTCATATGACAGGCCATATCAGTTTTTCTACACTCCACTATCTGTATATGGTATGTTATATTAATCTCTCTGTCAGCTTCTCCATACCAATCACCATCTAGAGCATCCAGCTGCCTTTCTCATCAATATTATAGTCTAAAATGAACAACGCTCTAATACACATCAAATGCTTTATAATGTTTAAACATTATGTATGGTAAAACCCTTCCATGCTGTTTTTGGAAATTTCCAAATCCCTTAAATGATTCCTTGGCCATGGCTCAAACATTTGGTAAATGCTTTAAACAGTGTTGAAGTGGTCTTACCAACACCCCATAGCCCAAATGTCAACAATAAGTCAGCTGTCATCAATTTTCAGAAATTTGATGTCTTCCTCAATCCAAATGCCAACAGTCAGTTGATAATTATGATCTCATATTATTTATTTATGATCTCTTTGCTCTTGATAATTTTCAAGACATTGGTACTCTGGAAAGTCTACCAACTTAAAAGAAGCAAGTAAGAAGAAAGGTGATGTCGTTTTCAACACCACTCAAAAGACTAAATCTACATAGAACAGTCCAATTTTAAAGCTACAAATCGAAGAATATAAAATAGGAAATCTCACAAAATGATATGGGATGGTTGGTTGAAGGCATAAAGTTGTTTAGAAGTCTTTGATACGAAAATTTGATCATTATTTCAGAAGAAATTAATGAATAGACTAAAGTTTAGATAATGCTCCTAAAAGCAATTTCGATGAGTAATGCTTTAGGCCCCAAGACAATAAAAGTTAACCTTTTATATATATAATTATATTTATTGTTTTTATCAAATATAATTTACCTAAGAAAACTTTTCACTTCAGCTATTTAGCCGCCTCTGCCTCACCAGATAGACCAGCATGTAAGTAAAAAAGAAAAGCTAAGTGCAAGTTCCAGACCAATTTGGCAGATCAATTAGAATTCCAAGATAATGCAATTCGCAAAACAAGCATTTTAAGAGGCTACGAAATGAAATAATATTATGCAAATACCTCAGATGGACATAAAGGAAAATAAGAGAATAGCAGCATTTACTCGGAAGACATTTCTGCAACAGATCAGCCACGGAAAGAAGAAACTTGATAGAGATGTTCTTCCAGGTAGCAATGCAGAGTCTTTATTGCCTAGGCCCTTTTAATAATGTGTCATGAGCCCACATAAGAGTTCCTGAAACACCATGCTGAAATGGCATAATCGATACAAAATGAGCTTTTTGAGCTAACATGTGAAACTGACATAATCACTAGAAAATAATGAGTATGTGGACTGTAGAAGATTTGGATGGCTTCTTCCAGTTGAAGAAGACATACGCCATTAATAGGGATTCATTGCGGCGATCGACCAGATTTTTCTTACATGGAGATCTTTGATAAAATAAAAAGCTGATGGGCTAAGACAAGCTACAGAATCAAGGTTCTCAGCCCTCTATGTCAAGGATAGCTGTTTCAAACCAGTGTCTAACTAATTTTCAGAGTTTGAAACAATTTTGCCATGCCCACGCTTTGGATTTTTACCAGGCCATCTCTCAAAACTGATACAATATAGACTTTTGGTTATAATTTCCATCGTTTCATTTTATCAATTTGTTCACAGTATATTAGGCTTGTAATACCGATTCTGCTAACTTCCACACTCCAATCATAAACTAAATCATGTAATTTTAGGATTTCTACATAATTTGCATACCATATGTATTTTGCCAAACAATTTGAGAGTTATTTGTTTTACAAATTTTACTCCATACCCAAAATGCCAGGAGATACCTAGTTTCAAACCACTGCATCACCATCAAAATCTATTTGAAAGCCTGATCTTCCACAAACTTTCATAATGTTCCTACTCTGCCGGATATACTGATTTAAACAACCAAAAAAAACATATTACAAAAGTAGTTCTGTCTTCAAGTTCAGTTCTCAAGCATGTGTATATACAAAGAGTGGTCCATTAAAGGGTGATAGGAGGAAAGGATTAAAAAAAACAAAACATAACTACAGAATATAAAACTTCCTAAAAGGATATGGGAACAGGTACCGTGTTAGGAGGAAATTTTATATTGGACTGGGCGAGAAGCTGTTCTCAGGTATGCAGAAGTAGCTTAAGAGGTTTTATCACAGAAATTTGATTGTTGTTGTGGAAAATCATTACTTTAGTTACTTCTTTTAAAAACAATTTCAACGTCAGTCATGCTTTGGTCTTTAAAAAAGAAAAACTATCATCAAGATATATAATTTAGCTAAGACGGCATAACGGTTGGGATCAAGGCTGACTTTTTTTTGGTAGATTGTGGACTACATACTCCACCAAAAATATTTACCAACAAGTACCACATGATATAGTAGGGTAAAGGAGAAAAGAAAACAACACAGAGATTCTAACCTCATGGTTATTTCAACGAGAGAGAAAAAGTTACTTATAATGTACCGTCTTTGGCATGTGCTATTCTCTGGGTTTAGCAAAAACATAGCATACATTGGATGTATCTTAGATCTTCCGTCTTATAGGTTACCCTTGCACATAAATTAACATTAATAAACTTTGTCTATCAACACAGTTATTCAAACATCAACAGATGAGCATCACAAGCATGAGTTTGGTCAAGATCCGATCAGATCTCTATTGAATCTTATCAATTCCAAGATAGTTGACTTGAATATCAAAAGAAACTTTTGGTCAAGATCTGATCAGATCTCTATTGAATCTTACCAATTCCAACAAAGTTGATTTGAACATCAAAAGAGTCGTCTAAAGCTCATTGAAACACAAAAAAAAGGTTCCTCCAAACACCAATAGAGCTCATTCAAGCACCAATAAAGCTCGGCTGAGCAACACCAGAGCTCGTTCAAGCACCAATAGAACTCGAGGTACAACTGATGTAAGCACAGGTACAGCTCGTCCAAACACCGATACAGTTTGGCCAAGGACCAGAAGAGACAACTCGTCTAAATGATGGTACTGCTCGGCTAAGCAACAACACAGCTCATTCAAGCAATGGTACAGCTCGGCTCAGCACCAACACAGCTCGTTCAAGCAATGATCCATCGGCCACGCACCATGAAATTTCAGCTTGAACTCTTCACTGGACAGATTAACTTTAATATACTTTGATTATTTGAATCTCTCTCAGTGTCCAAAAAGACATCTTAAATTCAGCCCGAGAGAGATTGATAACCATAATCTTCTACATTTATTCGCCCTAGTATGTTAGGAGAGAGTTTGACCTCTCTTTGTAATTTGTTCCTCCATTGTTTGCAGTCCTCGGTGTCGTTCTTCTTCATTGCTATTTCTCTTGATTGCTTTGTTTCTCTCGCTCTCCCCCTTTACATGAAAGATTTCCGTGAGAAAAAGAAAACAATACAACACATTTTCTAAAGTAATAATAAGTAAAAGCATACTATACAAGCGTGGAATTTTGCTAGACCCGAAGAACAGCATTTTAGGTCACAACGCTAAATTTTGTCCACAAATATTCTAGGAAGGGCATCTTATACTTTAGATAACTTCTTTAACATCTTTGAAACTTCCACCAAACCTTCTCAAATTCATTTATATTTGAAACTAGATAATATTTACGGCGAGAAACTTCCCGTGGTTTCTTAAGATCAAGATGGATTTTATCAAAGTTGGTTTAATTTAATAAAATTTAAAAAAAAAATTCCAAACTATAATATACATAATAGGTGATAAAGCGTGGACAAAATTGATCTCATCGAAGGGAGACAGGCATTCTTAATGAGAAGGATCCAATGAAAACCGCGGATAATTACAAGTCGTTTCAATTTATTTTTATTTCTAACGTAGAAAACATATACGCGAAAGCCAACAATACATACAAGAAATTATTGTCGGTGATGAAGATGCATTTGATGAAGTGGACAAAGAGATGTATGTTTCCACAAACAAACAGGCGGTGTTAAATAAAAAAATCATTATTAGTAAACAATTTTTAGAACAAACAATATTATGTAGAAAAAATATTTTTAATGCTAAATTTATGCGCTCATGCATCATTGATTTGGATGGAAGAAGAGGCACTGATTAACAGAACAGGTGTGAGAGAAGGAAAAAATTTGGGTTTAGAATTGCTAGCCTCAATCACCTTGCAATAGGTGAAGGGTTGAGGATTAGTTGGAATATGGACAAGTTTATCTTGATATTCATATTTGAGGTATTGATGAAGGGTAGAGAGGACGACCTTCATTGCATGGATTCACGGTTGTTCGAGAAGAAGATTATAGGTGAGTTCATAAGGTATAATATAAAAGAGAGTATTAAGGATTCAAGGTCTGACTTTAAAGGGTAAGGTTATGGTCCTGCTAGTTTCATGGACCTCATTATCAAAAGCCCTTATAATAAGGCTAGATGTTTGGATGTCTTGTTGATCTAAGCTAAAATTATAGATGAATTGAAGGTTAGAAATATTTAGGCCTGATCCATTATCAACAAGGATTCTTTTGATAAATAAATCATCAATATGGCTTGTAATGTAGAGGGGGAGATCTTCATGCATGGATGGTGGAGGGAGATCATCCTCATAAAAGGAGATTGTAGCATGGTTTACCCCAATAAATACTACTACATTAGTAAGATCATTGTGATTAAGGTATTGAGGTATAATTTGCTTAATTAGAAGTTTGAGCAAGGCTTCTCTTTGAGTTGAAGAGGTTTGATGAAGTTTAAGAAGAGAATTTTGCCAAGGTACTTGAGAGTTGTTGGAGATTAAAAGTACCCTTACATTGATTTGGTGATTTTAGGATGAGGGGAGGTCCCTTAGAGGAAGGTATTTTTTTGGCACAAAGGATCAAGGATGGTTGAGAAGGTTGATTGAAAGATTGATTATTTTGTTGTTTCCTTATGATAACATAAATGGAAGAAGGATGGTTAGAAGAATATATCATGTTCACCATATTTTGATTTGGAGGTGGGATATTAGTATATGAAATGTTATTTGTTGCCTTTTGAGTATGATTAGGCATTAGGTTTTGGAAGATCCCCATGTCTTGGTTCAATGAAGATTGAGGTTTGAGCTACCAATGATGATATATCCACCATCAATCTAGGACAAGGTGCCTAAGATGCTTGCACTTATTAGTAGTGTGAACATCAACATGATGGAAATAACAATACTCATTAGGATTGTACCAATCAACAATGGTATCTATGTGTTTGATGGGTGAAAGCTCAATCATTTTAGCAACAAGGATTTGTTTAAGGACAACAAAAAGAGGTTGGTCTAACTTAGTGAACTACCTCTTAGTCCTTTTTTGTTTGGTCAAAACTAATTTTTGAAGGGTACTTGTGGCATTCACATTATTGCTTTTGCGAGAGTTAGTGACACCATCGCCAACTACATTTTTGTTCTTATATTGGTCTTTATGGTTGGAGGACTTGTCCTCTTCTTTTTTGAGTTTTAATTGCCATCTCCTTAAGAGGGCAACTTCCACATGCTTATCCAATTCAATTGCTTCTTCAAAGGATGAGATAGTGATCATTTCTAATTCATAGGATACTTGATCATGTAGGTTGTGCACAAAGATCTCTAAAAAGTCCTTTGATGCGGGAGTGTATCAAAGTCTTCTCACCAAACCTCACCACTTTACCAAAAAGTCGACAAAGCTCTCATCTTTGGCTTGTTTAAAATAACATAGGTCACCAAGGGTGACCTTCTTCTCAACATAAGTAGAGAAATGTTGTACAAATATTTAAGCTAATTCTTCAAAAAAAATTAAGGAAATGACATGGTAGTTGATAGTACCACTCAAGGGCAACACCACTAAGGATTTTGAAGAAAATTTTTAACAATATCTCATCATAAGTGATATTATGACAAGCAATTCAAAAAACTCTAATGTGATTGATAGGGTCATTTGTACCCTTATACATTTGGAACTTTGATGTTTCAAAATTTAGAGGACTTGCTCCTATGAAATCTAGAGGTTGGTTATATGTCCTTATAAGAATACTTATAACTAGGTGCTTGGATAGAATCCACACTAGTGTTAGTTGTTCTAATAGGGTGGCTAAAGTTTGAACTTTAGGATTAGGTTACAAATGGGAAGTATTATATGGAACTAAAGGATAGTTGGCATGAGAATGAGGTTGTGATATTGGGATCTATGGTGTTGATATGGGCATCATATGATCCATTCTTGAATTATTTAAAATGAGTGGTGGTTGATTAGAAATTGCTAGTATGGAATTTTGAGAAAATTTTGTATTTGCATTGATGAAGTTGGAAGGAAGATTGATAACAAGATTTGAAATTCAAGGATTACATGATGGTTCTAGATTAAGAGTATAATTTTTGCCCCTTAATGGCTCCTTAAATAGGGGCATAAAGGTAGGATTGATGAAAGTTAGTAGAATATTTGGTGTCCCACCACTTACAGAAGTGGTGATAGTTGTAAAATTAATATAATGTATTTTATGTATTAGGATCTAAGGTACATTGGTTAAGTTTGGCATTTATTAGATTATTATTTGTGTAGGGTTGATTATCATTTGCATTTAATGTGTTATTATTTATACTTGGTTTATTGAGAGACATAAACTTGGAGTTTGGGGAGGGTTTGAGGGTTCACCCTCCTCAAAAGAAATATTTCGCTTAATGACTTCTTCCATAGTATTTAATTTTTGTTTAAAAAAGGTTAGTATATAATTCATGTAATTAAAGATTATCCTAACTTGAGCATCCTCTTGAGGGTTGAGAAAATTTGTTGTTAAGGTATCATCATCCTCAAAATTGAGCTTCTTTAGAGAATTTTAATTTTTGTTATCATCCCATACAAGAGGAAAAATAGGTTCTACTACTTGTTTGCCACTACGAAGACAATGAATTATTTGAGCCATGGATTAAGGTTTTTTTTTTTGAAAAATAAGGTTTTGAAAGGGTTTCCCTTTCCCTTTTACATCGACTTTGTCACATTGAGCTATTTGGCGCTACCGTGATTTGAACCTTGGTGTGGGCTACATCAACTATTTATCCCAACTTTTGAACCAATGACCGTTGGCACCACCATGGATTAAGGTATGCATAAGGAAGAAAATAAAATTATTATTTAATTAAAAGTTGTTTTAAAGGGTGGGATAAGAGAATATAAAGTGTGATGAACACTTCTATCTCCTCTTTATAGATCGATCTAGTTTATATGCCTTAGGAGGGTTTTCTAATATACCTTAACCTTTCGATATACCTGCCCTTCGGTGATACCCATTGGTACATTGAAGAGGCTTGGTCCTCTCGAGATACACGACCGTACATGAAAGACCTTGAGGTACATAAAAGAGAACGATATGAGAATCAACCACACCTATGTATATGACTCAAGACAATATGTGGGAGGGTTAATTCTTTGTTAATCTTAATTAATATGAGCTAATCTACAAAAATAAAAATTATATCATCTTGCTTAAAATTTTAACAAATTTTTATGTTTGATTTAGTTGAAGGTTAAGGTCAAAGAAATATAGACCTACAAGTTGTTCACGTCAGGTCCACCAAAATGTGAGAAAGCAAAAGGAGACATATGCAACTACCTATCCTATTCTAGATGCAATGTATTTGTCTTTCAAATCTATGGAAAGACAGAAAAATGAGAAGTGCAACAAATTTGAATACAAAGCAAAAGGATGTTTAATTAAATCCAATAGAGCAACAATTACATTATCAAACGCAACTTTTTCTCTTTTTTAAAAGAACAAAAGGGGAAACTAGGAAAACAAGTAGACTATTCTAAAATAATTGCACAAACTAAAATAACTCTACTTAGAACAAAATGGTGGCCTATGGCTAATGTATCATACATGCATACACCTTTTTTTATTAAAATAAATAATATAGCAGGGATCTGCAAATAAATTAAACAATAAAGATTTTATAAAATAAGGACAACACAAGTTATAGAAGAAAGCACCTAGTTACACTGCACAAATGGTCATATGAAATCGTTCCTCTAACGGGTTGTATGTAGTATAACCTAGACCCACAAAAACAAAGCTAAAGAAAAAAGATTGATGTTAACACAAAGGGTCCTGCTAGTGGTTTTAAGAATGAAAATATGCTTCCTTGGTGGTTGGTTAGGCCCTTGCCTCCTTTGAAAAAGCATAGAAATTGATACAGAGTCGGTATAATATCATAAAAAGCCTATTTTTCTAAAATTGTAGTTAAACTAATTCATAAACATGATAAGTAGATAGATACAACAAATAAATAGAGTATATTATAGATAAGTTCAGTTATTTTAAGGATAAAATACTTTAACAAACAAATACAAATAGTTCAAGGGATTATGCAGGAATATGGAGATCTACCAATCATTATAGGACACATGATAATGCCAAGTGGCATTTCATTGCAAAAACATCGACTGAAAAATAGTAAACACGATAGGAAAATTAGTAAACATGACAACAAGAAAAATAGCAAAACACGATGACAAGAAAAACAATAATCATAATAATAGAATAAACAACAAAAAATGGCAATAAGAAAAACAATAAACACAATAGCATGAAAAACGTTCCCAAGGGCTAGGTGGATTGGTAAGACTTTGGGCACTTACCAAGATAAGACCTAGGTTCAAACCTTGGGGGAATGCCTAATAAGTCGTAGTCTGACTTGAGTTCGTTGAGTGCGCGCCAGCTTGCTGACGACGATACCAACCCTTAGCTATCGAGGTCTCTCTCACTCCAGATCGCATTTACCGAGGAGAGGCAGGGATTATAAAGGCAATTTCAAAGATTTGACCTGTGTTCGGAGGCAGAAACCTTGGGAAGAATGTCTAACCCCGTGCTCAATTGTTAAAAATAAAAAGATGTTATCAATTCCCCTAATATTATTAAAAAACAAAAAATACAATAACATAAAAACAAAAAAGAAAAAATAATAAATAAAGGAATCATATTAGTAAATAATCAAAAAAGAGCATAAGGCAAGCTATCTCCCAAAGTCAGGCGATACAACTTGCCTTATCTCCCAAAGTCAGACAATTCAACAGGGTGTGCTATGTCATCGAAGCTTTGTAAGACGTAAGGTAAGCACAACAAGGTGTGCTATGTCTTGAGCACTAGAGAAGGCTTGGAAAAGTTGGAATCAAACATGATTTTTAATGAAGGATTGGTCTAATAGTAGATGGGAAAGTTGGAATCGAACAGGATTTGAAATTATCAAAACTAGTGTAGGATAATTTAGGTTTTTTTTATATAAGTACATTATTTTTTAGTAATAGATAAATGTAGGATTTAAATTACAAAAACTACTTTCAACAACCCTATTCCAATTCATTGTTGTTGATCTGGTGTGAGGGGAGACCACGAGTTCATACAATTTTGGTTCAGGTTTCGTATAGTCATCGGATTTAGAGCAGACTACTACCTTTGCAAATTGGCACCCAAAAATTGGCACCCAAAAATTTGAACCCAAATCTCTTCTTAGTAAGTGCTTGACCAAACTCTTAATTCTATAAACATTTGTTTTTTTAGAGTTTTCACATCAAAGATTCTCCCATTTTTGGAAGGGTTTTTGATGGAACTTACACAACGATCTCAAAAATTCTATTTTTTTGCATACGGTTCTAAGTCAAATTTATAGATGATCAGACAATTGTTTCGGGGGAAAATTGGATGGTCGAGAGTAACTTGGGTGAGTGGGCCCTCGGGCAACATCCGTCGATGGAAGGAAAGCCAGGTCAGTTAGGCGCCTATGTCATCCGTCAATGGAAGGAAAGCCAGGTCAGTTAGGCGCCTATGTTTGATGAATAATTACGAAGGGGAAGGGCATATCCATGGCCTCCAAATACCTACCACGACATAATAAAAAAATGAGAATTTTATTTGTTGATTTATGCATAAATTTTTAATTTCTAACTGTTGCATGTTGATTGACTATGACAACATTAAAAATGAGAACATGTTTTACTTTAAATTTGATTTAATTTTATTCTTAAAAATAGTTTGAATCACATATAGCCAACAGAGTTTAATCCAAAGTTTGCAAAGCTTAATCCAAAAAGCATATATAGGAAAAAGCATATATAGATGTTGAAATTAAGTCTTAAGGAAAAAAAACTTCATTGTTCATATAATGATTAGCTCATCTCTTATAGGTTTAGATGTGAAAACAGGGAGACAGACAATACCCAAGAAACAATGGGAAGAAAGGATATGTACTCTATGCAGCATAGAGACAAAGGAACATTTCATCTATAAATGGGGAACATATAGGCGGAAAAAGCATATATAGATGCTGAAATTAAGTCGAGGGAAACTTCATTGCTCCGATAAAGACTAGCTCATCTCTCATAGGCTTAGATGTAAAAACAAGGAGACAGACAATGCCAAGGAATAATGGGAAGAAATGATATGTACTCTATGCAGCATAGGGGCAGAGGGAAACTTCATTGCTCATATAAAGACTAGCTCATCTCTCATAGGCTTAGATGTAGAAACAAGGAGACAGACAATGCCCAGGAACAATGGGAAGAAAGGATATGTACTCTATGCAACATAGGGACAATAGAGACGGAGGAACATTTCATCTATAAATGGGGAACATTTCATCTATGAATGCCAAATACAAAAAAAACTCGGAAAGGGTTTATGATAGAGTTATTTGAAGACACTAAAATAAAAAAAAGTTGAGGAGTTCCTAAGAAGGAACTCAAGGATATTAATGATCATATGATTTGAAAAACTGTGTTTCCATATGAGATCCCATCAACCATATTTTAAGTCTCACCAAAGTAATTAAAATTTTTCATTTCATTTCAAAGAAAACTAAAATAGAACATAGTCCAAGCTGCCTCAGACTGTAAACACAATGGCAAGAAAAACAATAAACACAGTAAGACGAAAAATAGCTAGTTATTAAAAGGGCATCGTTTTATCACTGGGGGATTTAATCCTGTTTAATCCCTCAAATTTCAACCTGGAAAATGAATTCACTTTTAGGTCCACAAATAAAGCGAAAGTTAATGATGTTCTTTCCCGGACCCATACATGTGTGGACAAAATTGAAGTTATGTAATGATCGTGGCGGTCAGCCGACCACAAATTTTGGGACACTTCTGCTTCTTAATGTATTTTTCTGTGTCGTGATAATCTTTGATCGAGGGTGAAGAGATGCATAGTGCCAGAGATGGAAGTAATGTAATGCAAAATAGCAGTAGATGAACAACGTTCATCAGGGCAAACTATTGCCGACAATTGACAATGGGATTAGTTAGAGCTGTCAAACCGCTCTCTTAACATACAAGGCCGAAATGTTTTGGAACACTCTGCTCGTCAATCTCTCTTTAGGGCTGGACCTGAGTTTTTCTTTTTGAACAGAGAGAGATTAAAAGAAGAAAATACGATAGAGTCTATTGGTGTTTTCAAGAGTTTACACTGAATTCTCTTGGTGTTTGGCGGAGCTCTATTGGTGTTTGACGGAGCTTTGTTGGTGTTTGGCGGAGCTCTATTGGTGCCTAAAGGAGCTCTGTTGGTGCTGGGATGAATTGTAGTGGTGCTTAAACGAGCTCTATAGCTCAGTTGGTGTTTGGATGAACTGTATTAGTGCTTGAAAGGGTTTTGTAGCATTTGGATCACTTTTTGGTGTTTAAACCAACTTTGTTGAAATTAATTTACATCTAAATGCAATCGATAAGATTCAAAATAAGATCTGCTGTGTTCCTCTGTTGATGTGTATGCAAAATAAGATCTGATGTGTTCCTCTGCTGATGTGTTTGTGTTTTAATGAATTATGTTGATATTCGCAGTTTAAACATAGTTAAATGTAACCCACAATGGAAGATTTAAATTACATTTATCGCAAATGTATGCTAGGTTTTCTTTCTTCCATTACGGTAAGACATGCCATGTGGCATCTACCTTGAAGGTACACGATATGTCAATGTTTCTTTTTCTCTGGTTGAAATGACCTCTGGTTATTCTGTTGCTCTATTCCTCTCTCCTTTCCCACTACTATACCCTGTGGTACTTATTAAATTGATTTTTTTGCAATGGGCATTCTACGATCTATTAAAATAACAAAGGATTTTCATTCCTCTGTAAATTATATGTCAGGATGATAATTGTTGTTGTTTTGAGACCTGCAGCATTGCTGATGTTAAAGTTGTGCTTAAGATAAATTGCTGAACTATGACGTATGTTTTGACGCAACAATAATCAAATTTCTTCAATGAAAACTGTAAGCCACTCTGCATACCTTATAGAAGCTCTCCTCTCGGGTAGTTCACTAGAAATTTCCCTTTTAATACAGTACCTATTCTCATATCTTTTGGGAGATTTTATATGTTTTATTTTTGGAATTTTCCATCTATGACCCTTGCAGGGACGACTCTGTATATGCTTATATTTGGAAACATTATTCATGACATCATGCTGAAAAATAAAGTTACTTTTTTCTTAATGTTTCAAGTTTTCTAAATCAGTAGATTCTGCAGAGGAGGAATGCTATGAAAAATTGTGGAAGACCGTTTGTGAAATAAGATGATATATACAGTGCTGCTTGGAGGCAGTCAAATAGGTTTTTATGGAAATGCAGTAGTTTGGAATAAATGATGGGCATCTTCTTGGCTATGAGATTCAAGTTGGGAAACACATTATTCTCATGTGTTTGGTAAACTACATATGGATAAATTATGTAGAAATCCAATAGTTAGATGTTCTAGTTTGTGACTGGTATGTAGAAGGTAACAGAATCAGTATTAAATATGTAACATAGGTTAGACAAATTGATAAAATGAAATGATAAAAAGAACCGTCTTTTTTGAGAGATGACCTAATAAACATCGAAAGTGTGGGGTGAAAAAAAGGTATCAAACTGTGAAAATAGTCTGACAGTACTTTGAAACCCCTCTTGTAGAATTGGGCTGGGGAATCTTATTTCTGTAGCTTCTCTCAGTCAGTCAGCTTGTTATTTGATTGAAGACCTCCATGCAAGAAAAGTATCTGGTTGGTCAGCTCTATCAGCCCCTCTCAATAGCATGTCTTTATGTCTTCTTCAACTGGAAGAAGCCATTGAAAACTCTGCAGTTCACATACCTATTATTTTGTAGTGATTATGTCTGTTTAGCAAGGTAGTTGGTACCTGAAGGAGCTAATCTTGTATTGGTTATGCCAGTTCAGTATGGTGCTCTAAGGAACTCTGTCTTATTTGGGCTCTTGGCACATTATTGAAAAGTCATATTGAATAAAAAAAAATTGCTTCCTAGAAGAATGCGTTCTATCAAGTTTCTTTTGTCTGTGGCTGATCCGTTGCAGCAATGGCTGCTGGTTAAATGCTGCTGTTCTCTTATATTTTCCTTTTGAGTCCTCCCGAGGTATTTGTGGGTAATTTTATTTCGATTCAAAGCTTCTTAGAACGTTTGTTTTCTGCATTGCAATACTAGAAATTTAGTTGATGTGCGAAAGTGGTCTTGGACTTGCACTGAGCCTCCCCTATTTTAATTTACATGCTAATCTATCTGGAGAGATGGAGGAGGCCACGCTGCTGGAGTGGAAAGTTAATGAGTTGAAGAGAAGAGTTTTCTTAGATTAATTATAATTTGCAAAAAATTTCTACCGTCTTGAGGCCTAAAGCGTTACTCATAGTGGAATTGCTTTTAGGCTCATTATCTCAACTTCCGTCTATCTGTTATTGTTTTCAGCAGCAGCAGTCAAATGTTTAAATTAAAAAATTGTACACTACTACTGTCCATGGGCCCTTCTCTATAGACTTTTACCTTCTGAGTGGTGTTGAAAACAATATCATCTTTCTTTCGCTCTTGCTTTTTTTAACTCAGTAGATTCTATAGAGTACCGATGTTATGAAAATTCTCAATTGAAAGGAGATCATAAATACAATTATATTTATTTAATCTCTTATTGTGCTATAGTTTTTACAAATCAGTGCATAGTTTTTAATCAGAGTAAAACATTGTAACGCTTTTTCTTCCAAATATGGATACCCAACACTATGTTTGGTCCTCCATATGTTTGAAAGAGAGATGATGAATCATCTTGCTTTTTAAATTGTGAAGTTTCCTTCAGCATGTAAATCAACAGACCAACTTACTATTATCTTCATATAAGTGGCACTAAACTTAACGTATCTTCCTAATGAAGTTGGAGAATGTTATCTAGAAGAATCATTTAATTAGTACTATTTAAGCAAACTTCTCCAAAGTTTTTACAAATCTTGCCAACGTGAAAATTTTTCACATCTCTGGACACCCAATGACAAGGGATTGCTCTCTATGCCAAATAGGTCATTAGAGCCCAACAAGGTAACGAGGCTTGGAAAATCTTACTCCACAACTACATTGCCTTTGGAACACCCTATGGACGGAAAGCTTAGAAAGGACTTGGCTTGCACTCAATTTTGGTTATGAAAGTGCCAGTGCATGTTCAAGGCACTTTTGTGGCCAAAAGCATATGGAAGGCCTGGGAGGCCATCAGACCCTGGCTTCTATGGAATGGTAACGCACTGAATAATGGGTTGTCCATCAACCAACAATCTATTTGATGGTGTCCCACTTTTACTTATCAAGGCCAGCCACTAGCTAAAGTCCCATGGATAAATGCCTTGCGGTTCTTCCACAAAGGCATGAAGGTCATTTTTGATCTTTTTTCCAGGTCTACCAGAAATTGGCTCTTATGGCCAAAAGCCAGGACTCAATTCAACCTTATAGAGAAGGACAAGGAAACCTTTCAGGCGGGCATGGATTCAGTTCCCCATGACATGCTCCACAAAATTAGGGTCAGGAGCATTCGGCTATGGTGGAAAGACTGGAAATGATTTACAAACACCCTGTTTAGGAGTTGTAAACCTTGCAAAGGGTACTCTTGGCCATCTCCCCACCTTCCCATGCTACCAATGCTTAATGCAAGGTGGGGACTTCAGTCTTCTAGTATAGTTTGGCAGCACAAGTTTCACACAGTATAGGATGCAATTTTGGAGCCCAAAGTAGCTCATTTTGTCTAGTGTCTTATGTACCAGGGTCTGCCCACTGGGGAATTCTTGATCCACTTGGGATGGACTAACCCTAGATATCCTTTTTGTCATTGTTGGGAATCCATTAAGCACCTGTTTTGGTTATGTCCTAGAGCCTAAATTGCATGGGCATGGATTCATGACTTGTTCAGATCTTTTAGGCCTAGGCCATTTTCTTGGCACATGATTCTTCTAGGGGATAGGACTGGTTTACTTGCAACCATTGATTAGATTTGGCATATTTATCAAGCACACATTTTGTTTGATATATGGAAAAAATAGAAATAATACTACTTTTTTTAATGTAAATGTATCTGCAGAATTTTCTACATATGCTAAGGCTATGATATGCTTGAATGAATTAATGCAAATCCAAGCTTAGGCCAATAAGGTGGCTCTCAATGTCCAGCATTTGTAGTCTCTATTGGATCATTGGGCAAATGCCCCCTGTAGTATGGCCCGAATCCTGCCCTCCCCTCTCTCCTAGAGCAGCCAACCTTCTCCAAAGGGTCAGAAACAGGCTTGCAATCATGCATCTCCATCAACAATAAGTCCAAGACCCTAGGACTGAGGAACCAGAGGAGGAATATGAATTCCTAGCGGGTTTTCGCTCTCATTTAATGTTTTTTGTTTTCAGTTTGTAGTTCCCTAAACTCAGTTTGTTCTTGGGTTGGATTCTTGCTCTTTACTGTTTTCAGTTTTCAGTTTGTAGTTCCCTAAACTCAGGCTGTTCTTGGGCTAGGTTCTTGCTCTTTATTGCTTTCTATTTTCAGTTTATAGTTCCCTGAACTCAGTGTGTTTTGGGGCTGGGTTCTTGCTCTTCACTGCTTTTTGTTTCCAACTTGTAGTTTCCTAAACTCAAGGTTGGGCCCACAGCATAGGCTTTTCCGGGTGTGCTACCATACCTCCCCTTTTTTTTGTGAATAGTGTACTCTTCATTTTCTTTTAAAGTAATATAAAGTCACTCTAGAAAAAAAACAATTTTCACATCAGAAATAATTTGTTATTGAGTTTGCCAGCAATTTTCAGTCAACTAAAATCTTTGGTAGATTTAGAGGCAAATAAGAATGGAGAACTTGAGGAACAGCCTCCTTCCGAAAAGCTCTTATTAGTTTTAATGGCTGCTACAAAAATGGAAAAAATCTTGACAATGTATCATATCAAAAGTTTGCTCTTTTTGTCTTCCTGTAGAAGTCTATCTTACCCAACTCCACAAGTGGACGTGATCCAGTCATTCAGAAAAACTGCTCTAGGCTACCGTGAGCAGAAGTGGCAATGCCTGATCTTCCAGCACGTGTAATTAATCTAAATGTTTAGAGCCGCAAGAAACTGTAAACCGTTTCAAGTATGTCTCATATAAGAAAACTAGAGACCCATGCTCTGTCTTCATGCACAGGTCTAAACTTCATGGTTGGACTTAATGCAATTCTTCCCTGGACTGCTGTGAGTAGGTGAGGAATTATGTACTCTTCCAGAAGATCTTATTAAGTGATAGAGGCTGCTACAGACCATATAAAATCTGCATGTTTGATGTGAGAAAGGTGGAAACACTTGATCTGTCTTTACAATTGGGCTTGTTGCAGTCTTCTAAAAGTCTTCAAATTAGACTTCACTGACAACCTTGAGGAATTACTCACTTGTCCAAAAGGTTTCATTCATTTCAATGTTAGCAAGGATTCACTAATCTCAATGTTAGGTGCGGCTACAGACTTCAGAAATTCTTCAGTACGTCTCATATGAGAAATTTGGAGACGCTTGAATTGAATTCCTGGAAGTCTTACTCAATTACTGCAGTTGGACTACATGTAATCCTTAAAAGGACTCAAACCGCACTGTTGTGACCCACTTGAGGAACTGCCAATTTTTCCAGAAGTCTTATAAATCTCAAAGTTAGATGCTGCTACAATCCACAGAAACTCTCCATTATATCTCATGTGATAAAGTTGGCGAACCTTAAGCTGTATTCAAGCAAAGGTCTTGCTCAACTTTGAGAGAACTCACACCTGATGACTGACTGAGAATTTTGAGGAATTATCGCTTCTGAATTATCGCTTCTTCCAGAAGGTGATATTAATCTCAACACTAAATCCTGCTACAAGCTGAAATGTTTTTAAGCATGTCTCAGATCTGATATTAAAAGTTTGGAGAGCCCTCAATCGTCTTCCTACGAACTTCTGACTCAATTTCTGAAATTAGTTGATACAATATTCAAGATAGCGTACCCTAGACTACTGTTTTAAGCTTGAGAAATCTTGAAGAGAACTCACACCAAATCACCGTGATTGAAGAATTTCAACAGAACACACAGCATACTAGTGTGATACTACTATAAGATATTCAAATCTACTGTTGTAAGCTTTAAAAATCTTTGAGAGAACATTGCCCTCATCATTTGCCACTATTTGGAGAGAATTATATTCACGCTTCTACTTGTGTATATGGGAAGATGGTAAAAAATGACCATCAAGTGTTAGAAGCACCAATGTTGAACAGAGCACACTTGGTAAGTAGAACATGCTAAGAAGAGCATGTAATAAATGGTGCTAGTTCTGGGATGGACATGGAATTCCATGTGCATGGTATGGAATTCACAATTTTTAATGCTACAATTATGTAAGCTTAGGCCCCATAACTTCTTTCTAATTTACACAAGTTAGCCTATTGAATTTGAGTCCTACTTATTTGGAACTGCAATCACATTCTTATTTCCTATTATGACATCCTTGAGTGCACTCTTGCCATTGCCATCATCAATTAGTAAGCTTGACGATGAGACCAATGCTGCTCTTTACAACCTAGCCAAATGTCCCATAGATTCAGAAGGAGCTACTATTCCTCAAACCTTGAGGGAATTTTGATGCATAACTGTCTAATTAATGGACTTGTGCCTATTATTTCCTTGTGTGCTTGTCGTTTCCTTTTATTTTGAGTATGTAACTAGCCCTGCTACGGATGTGGTTGTTGTTGACAGGGGATTATGTAACCGCCTGAGTTTCCTATTCTTAGTGTGTGGTTTTCTATTGTTAATTGGGGATCTAGAATGGCATAGGAGTTTTTTTTTGGTTTTCCTTAGGAGTAGTTATGTTTTGGCTCTAGGTGTTTTTTTCGGGGTTTTGGAGGTGAATCAGAGAAGAGAAAAAGATATTATTTAGTCGTGAATGAAGGAACTATTTCTTTCTTTGTGATATTTGGTTCCTATTTTTTTTTGTGTATGATTTTCCTATTATTCATTGTCTCCAATTGTTGCTACAGCTACAGGTAATCACTGTAGATCTACGTCAATTTTGGTATTAGAGCAAACCAAGATGGTCCAAAAGGGAATCCGTCTCCAGTGGGGAGGAAGGGGTAGGAGGAATGCAAGTCCTCGGAGAAATAATGCTGATGAATGGCTCAGGAGATTAGAAGCCATTGAAGCCAGACTACATCTGGATGATTTTGAAGAGGAACAAGAGAACCTGGGAAATGCAGCCAGGGCAATAGATCCTATGGAGAGGCTCATTGAAGTTGTGTCCAGACAAAGCTCCAAGGTGAAGGTTGATATCTCGGACTTTAAAGGCGAACTCAATCCAGACTTATTCCTAGACTGGGTCCAAGAGTTGGAAAGGTATTTTGAGATGGAAGACATTGATGAAGATGACCATAAAAGGGTGAAAATTGCAGCATCCAAATTGAAGTCTCATGCTGCTCTATGGTGGGAGAATTTGTAGAGTTCCAAGAGAAGACAGGGAAAGGACAAAATCAGACTGTGGCCCAAGATGTTGAAACATCTATGAGCTCGATTCTTGCCTTCTGATTATCAACAAAAAATATTTAGAGAATTCCAAAACCTAAGGCAAAGGGATCAGTTGGTACAAGCTTATACTGAGCAATTTATGAGGCTTCAAATTTGGATTGATATACAAGAGGTTGAAGAGCAAGCGACAACTAGGTATGTTAATGGGCTAAGGTTTCAGGTCCAAGATGAGCTCGCCTTAGTCAAGGTACCTACTGTGGATGTGGCATATGAATATGCCTTAAAAGCAGAGGAAAAACTGAATCGGAAGAGCAAAATGGTGAGTAAAAGGGGTGATAACAACCAAAATAGAGGAAGAGGAATTTCCTTCAAACCTGCCAAAGAAGAAGAACCTGAGGAAAGTATGAAGCCCGACTTAAGAGGAAGGGGAGGTTTCATAGGTAGGGTATGGGGAGAAGAACAACAATCTTTGGGAGAATGGAAGCCCCTAAGATGTTTCTTATGTAATGAAACCCATAAGGCCATAGACTACCCTCAAAACCCCAAAAGGGTGATGGTAGCCCAAGAAGAAGAAGAACCTCCAACAAAAGTAAAAGCAGAAACGAGAGAGAACTTGATGTTGCGAAGAACCCTAATATTCAGGAACAAAGAGGCCCCAAAAGCTGATTGGAAGAGAAAGAGCGTCTTTCGAATAAAATGCAAGTGTAAGGACAAAGTGTGCAAGGTGATTGTAGATGGTGGATCTACCAACAATCTGGTAAGTATAGAAATGGTAGACAAATTGCAACTTGCTTGCATTCCAAAATCTAACCCTTACAAGATTTCTTGGTTGAAGAAGGATCATAGTGTACTTATGGATAAATCTTGTCTTGTTGCTTTCAAAATTGGTCCTTATGAAGACGAAGTGCTATGTGACGTGGTGTCGATGGATGCTTGTCATTTGCTATTGGGTAGGCCCTAGCAATATGATCGGAAAGTAATCCATCATGGTAGAGAGAATACTTATGAAGTACAACATGAGGGAAGGAGACATCTTCTAAAACCCTGGAAAGCTGAAGGAGCTGCTAAAATGTCAGCCTTGTCACTTGTATCGATGAGTTATAAAAAATTCTACAAAGAAACCAAAGAAGCAGCTTGTTATCTTCTATGCCCGAGAGAAGCAAGGGAAACTAGAGGGATCTGACCCCCACCAGAAGTGCATAAATTATTGGTAGAGTATTCTGATATAACTCCAATAGAACTACCAGCTGGCTTACCTCCCTCATGAGGTATTACACACCATATTGATTTGGTGCCAGGATCAAAGCTTCCTAACCAAGTTGCATACAAATTATCTCCTAAAGAAAATGAGGAAATGAGAAGGCAGATCAGCAAATTGTTAGAGAAAGGGTTCATAAGGGAAAGCATGAGCCCTTGCGCCACACTGGCTCTACTCTCACCCAAAAAAGGAGGCAAATGGAGAATGTGTGTGGACTCTAGAGCCATCAACAAGATCATAGTAAAGTATTGATACCCACTACCTAGAATGGATGACATATTAGACTGCTTAGTTGGTGCTAAGATTTTCTCCAAGGTGGATTTGAGAAGTGGTTACCATCAGATCTGGATCCAGGAAGGGGACAAATGGAAGATGACGTTCAAGACCAAGGATGGTTTATATGAATGGTTGGTGATGCCATTCGGAATGTCTAATGCCCCTACCACTTTTATGCACACCATGAACCAGGTATTCAGACCATACATTGGGAAATTTGTTATAATTTATTTTGATGACATTTTAATTTTCAGTAGAAACATGGAAGAGCATTTGAAACACTTGCAAGTTGTGTTTGACACACTTAGAGTGGAAATATTGTTTGTAAATCTTGAGAAGAGTGAGTTTTGTAGAGACAAGTTGGTTTTCCTTGGAAATGTGATTTCAGTGGAAGGAGTGAGCATGGATCCAAAAAATATTAAGGCTATACTTGAATGGCCTATCCCTCAAAACATTATAGAGGTCAAGGGTTTTCATGGTTTAGTGAATTTTTATAAGAGGTTCATTAGAAACTTCAGCGGGATAAGTGCTCCATTGATTGATTGCACCAAAGGGAAGTCCTTTTCTTGGACCCAAGCAGCTGAGAGAAGTTTTGAACAACTTAAAAGGAAGGTGATGGAAGCTCCAATACTTGCCTTACCAGACTTTGAGAAGATCTTTACCATTGAGTGTGATGCTTCTACAGTGGCCATTGGTGGTGTGTTGAGTCAAGAAGGCAAGCCAATTGCCTACTTTAGTGAAAAGTTAAATGATGCCAAGAAAAGGTATGGCATTTATGATAAAGAATTGTATGCTATTGTTCAGACTTTGAAATAATGGAGGCACTACTTATTGCATAGAGAATTCATTTTGTTGACTGACAATCAAGCGCTGAAATATATCAACTCTCAAGCCAAGTTATCCCATAAGCATGCCAAATGGGTCTCCTTTTTACAAAGTTATACATTTGTAGTACAACATGTGAGTGGCAAAACTAATGTGGTGGCTGATGCCTTAAGTAGGAGGCGTCACTTGCTTATCTCAATGACCAACGAGATTGTTGGGTTTGAAGAAATGAAGGGAGAATATGTAGCTAATCCCTATTTTAGCAAAATTATCGATGCTCTCAACAATCCTGCTGTTGCAAGCAATGGGTTCTATGATAAATACTTACTAGTAGATGGGTTTTTGTTTAAAGAACTCCAACTTTGTATTCCCATAGGGTCTAGGAGGGAAAAACTGATTAGGGAAATGCATTCAAATGGCTTGGGGGGACACTTTGGAAGGGACAAAACTTATAGCTTGGTAAGTGAAAAGTTTTTTTGGCCTCAGTTAAGAAAGGATATAAATAAGTTTGTTTCTACATGTAGAGTTTGCCAAGTTTCTAAGGGCAGACAACAAAACATAAGTTTGTATAAACCCTTACCTATACCTTCCTAATGGATGGATTGGCATTTCCGTGGATTTTGCTTTGGAATTGCCTCGTATTCATAGAGGTAATGATTCTATTTTTGTTGTTGTAGACCGATTCTCTAAAATGGCCCACTTCATTCAATGTAAGAAAGACTACTGATGCAAGTAAGGTTGCTGATTTGTTTTTTAAAGAGATTGTTTGCTTACATGGATTGCCCAAGATTATCACTAGTGACTGGGATACAAGGTTTTTGAGTCACTTTTGGAGGACCTTGTGGAGAAAGCTTGACAGTAAACTGCAGTATAGTTTCACCTATCACCCCCAGACAGATGGACAAATGGAGGTGGTGAACAAAAGTTTGGGTAATTTGCTTCGAAGCCTAGTTGGTGAGAATCCAAGGCAATGGGATTTGGTTTTGGTGCAGGCTGAGTTTGCTTTCAATTCTAGCATCAATAGGTCTACTGGTAAGTCTCCCTTCCAAGTTGTTTTTGGAAACAATCCTAAGGGAGTAGTTGATCTAATTGACCTTCTTGAGGGAAGATGGATTAACCAAGATGCAATGGACTTTGTGAGACATATCTAGGATGTGTAACAACAGGTTAGGCACCAGTTGCAACTAAGCAATGAATATTATAAAAGAAATGTAGATTTGTGTTGAAGGGAAAAGGTGTATCAGGAGGGTGAGAAAATCATGGTTTACTTGCATAAAGAAAGATTTCCTCAAGGCACTTATCATAAATTGAAGCCAAAGAAAATTGGCCCTTGCAGAATACTAAAGCAAATAAATGAGAATGCCTATTTGATAGACTTGCCTGATGAATTTGATATCAGTCCTATATTTAATGTCATAGATCTTTATCCCTATCTTGTAGGTAGTGGAGAAGTTCAAGATGAGAACATGTTTGGAGATTTGGCCAAGCAATTGCCATGGAAAAAAACGGGAGCAGATTGAAAAGATAATAGACACTAAGGTGGCTGCTACCAGATCAAAAAATTATAAGATGTATCTAATGAAATGGCTCGGTTTACCAGACTCCAACAACACCTGGGTCACCGAAGAAAAACTCATGAAGTTTAAAAAAAATCAAATTTCTCTGAACCAGGAGGTGCATAAATTTTAAAACGAGGGTAGGATGGTGCATAACCATCTAATTAATGGACTTGTGCCTATCATTTCCTTGTATGCCTGTCGTTTCCTTTTATTTTGAGTATGTAACTGCCCCTGCTACGGATGTGGCTGCTACTGACAGGTGATTATGTAACCGCCTGAGTTTTCTATTCTTAGTGTGTGGTTTTCTATTATTAGTTGGGGATCTGTAATGGCGTAGGAGGGTATTTTTAGTTAACCTTAGGAGTAGTTATGTTTTGGGGTTGGTTTTTTTGGGTTTTTGGAGGTAAATCAAAGAAGAGAAAAAGAAGATGTTATTCAATCATGAATGAAGGAATTATTTCTTTCTTTGTGTTATTTGGTTTCTGTTTTTCTTTTTGTGTATGATTTTCCTGTTGTTCCATATCGTTTAGGCTCTGTTATTTGTTGTCTCTAATTGCAGCTACAGCTACAGGTAATTACTGTAGATCTGCATCAAATTTAGAGCTGTTGAAAATTGTTGACACCAGTGCAATTCTACATCTGTTAGTATCATAATAATCTTTTTCATTCCACAAGATTATTTCCATTGTCCATTGCCACAACGTATGTGATGTCGGTCTGTCATACCAAATTTTCTTCCTTGGTCAATATCTGCAGGATATTTGATACATACATAGACTATATGATTTCTTTTATGGTCTTAGAACATAATTATTTACCGCAATTGGTCACTGATGGGCAAGTCATTCTTGTTTAAAACAGTTTAGGACTATTGGTGCTGCATTTGCTAGATCAGCAGTCTTTGTTGTCATGGTCGCAGCAGTCTATCAAACATTTTTTTCCCCATTGTAGAATCATAGGAATGAACAATACAAGAAATAAGAACATTTGCATCTAGATATTCTCTTCAAATTACAATCTTAAACCTTTTAGCAGTTTACAGTAAGCTTCTCAAGTAATATATAGAAAGTAGTATATGGCTTCTATCAGTTTCCAGAACTAATTGCATGTTAGAGTCTAGTCATAGAACAAAAATAGTATTCAGCATTATATATATGCTGAGAAGCATAAGGACATTGGCCTTTGTCAAGGCATATCTCCCTATAAATTTTGAACTGATTTTTTTACAGAGTATCTGGAGGCTTCTCGAGTGACAATAATATTTGTTCTTTGGGACAAGAAACAATATTGGTAAGATACCAAACTATAGGAAGTGCTATTTTGATCAACAGCCTGAAAAATGTTAAAACAGAGTTGGAATCAGTTTGGAAGTTTGGCAGAGGTTTCTTGAAAGAAGTTACCCAACCTTCAAAACGGTCTTGCTTGTTGACTGGCCTGTCTCTGGCACTCCACTATAACGATCTCCTCTCTTGTATGTTCTAGTCCAATACAGTGATTACAAGGCTCCCAATGTAGCAGGCCATGTTCCATGGGCCAATTTCCCATTTCCCATATCAAGAAGGCAGGCAGAAAAGGCAGCAGATGATGCTTATTGAGAGTGTAACAGCAGAGTTTATCAACTGCTTTTCCTAAAAAGGAAAATTACTGGGAAAAATCATTTCCAAAGCAGGATTAAGATTTCACAAAAGATTGTATGCAAAATAAACTTTTTACCCGAAAGGAAAATCATGGGAAAAAATCAAATTCCAGACAAGCCTTAAGATTTTGAAAATTATCTTTTTGTCTCGATAAGGTTCGGAGCATTTTTCTTTAAGAGGCCAGTTTGAAAAGGGGTTAAATTACTTGGTTATCACATGATTTTTTTTAATTTATTTTTTCTTTACATTGAGATGACAACCTAAGAAAGACTATATATGATACTTTTACTCAGCCTGTCTAACATGCAAAATTAGTTCTATGTTATGTTGTTTACTTTCCTAATGTGGAGAGGTTTGTAACACTGACCAAAAGAATCCCCGCACACATAGCACGATAGCATTACACGAAAAGAAACCAATATAACATAAGAACATTAAGCTAAATATTGATGATGGGTGAAAAGTAATTACTAAAACTTTAAAAAGAAAGGAACTTGATTCTACTATTAAATCAATAATCTTAGATACTCTTTAATTTACTGAAAATGTCAAAATGTTAGTATAATATAAGAGTGAGTGAGTAGCCCAGTTGGTGTGAGGTTTAAATCATGGATCTGAGATGTTGAATCTCTTTAATTTACTGAAAATATTATTAAAAAAAGGCAAAAAAAAATGTAGGCAAAAAGTCATGTATTTTATAGCTATAATAATAAGATAAGGGTGAGTGCGTAGCCGAGTTAGTGTGAGGTGACCAGTTAAAGAATGTGGTCTGTACAGTGCAGATCTACGGAACTTCGATTCAAATCACACTGGTTTACCATGTCCATGAGGGCTAGGTGGATTGGTAAGATGTTTAGCACTTACCAAAAGGAGACTTAGGTTCAAACTTGGGGGCATGCGTAATCTGGGCAAAGGTAGTAGTATGACCTGAGTCCGCTGAGTGTGCACTAGCTTGATGATGGCAGTACCAACCCTAAGCCATGGGGTCTCTTTCACTCTAAGTCGTATTTACGAAGGCAAGATAGGGATTATTGTGGTAGCACCATAAGGCAATGTAACTTGACCCTTGTTAAAAAGGAAAGGTAGTGACCGATTCCTCTATCTATAAAAAATACCGTACTATGTAAATGAGATATAGTTATAAAGTGAAACTAAATTGAATATATATTTATTAGATCAAAATTTATGTATTGTGATGAATATTTTTATAATAAGATGGTATATGGTAATAAATTTTCCTCTGTGTATATATATAGATTTATTTATACCGTGCTATGTAAATGAGATAGAGTTATAAAGTGAAACTAAATTAAATATATTTTTATTAGATCAAAATTTATGTATTGTGATGAATATTTTTATGATAAGATGGTATATGGTAATAAATTTGTGTTGAAGAAAATTTATGTATTGTGATGAATATTTTTATAACAAGATGGTATATGGTAATAAATTTATGTGTTGAAGATGTATTACGAGTAAGGTTTATTTTTTTATTTTTTTAAAATTAAAAAAATTTAATAAAAATTTTGAAAATGATTTTTGATTAAAAATGTATCTATATTTTTATTAAATAATGTTAATAGAGTAGGTTAAAGGTAAAGGTTTTAGAATTTTGAAACGGAAGTTTAAGGTTCAAATTTAAATGGGTAGAGTTTTTTTTTAAAGTAAAAAATATAATTATATTGATAAAACAAGAATCAAGCCTATAGTTTCAATTGGAATGAAGCAAGATATGAATAAAAGGATAATGACGCCATAATTTTATAGTCAGTTTCTTTATGGCAATGTTGAAAGCTTTGGCTATTTTGCTAAGCAATTTTTTATATTTTTGGTAATTTGTTAAGCTTTGGTTTATTTTTAGTGTTACCATTTTTTTGTTTGATTTGTCATTAGCTCCTTTAGCGTAGTTTTTGTTTTATTTGTTTTTCTTGATTTCGTATGTGGTGTTTTTAATTCATTTTGTTGTTTTTATTTTGGATTTGTTTTGTAGTTTTTTGTGATTTTTTTTATGTTCGTGTTTTGTGGTTTTTGTTTGTGGTGTATTTGTTTCTTTTTGTTGTTTTTGTTTTGATAGTGTTTTGTTATGTTGTGTTTGTGGTTTTTTTGTGTGTTTCGTGTTTTGGTGTTGTTTTTTTTTGTCGTTTTATTTTATTTTATTTTTTGTGTTTTTTATTGTGTTTTGCTATGTTGTTTGTGTTTGTTTAGTGTGGTTCGTGTTTTTTTCTTTTTGTGCGTGTGTTTGGTTGTACTTTTTCTTGTCGATACATTCAAGGAGTATGTTTTTTTTATTTTAGCTTTTTGTGTGTTTGTGTTTGTGTGTTATTGTTTTGTGTTGTTTCAGGCATGCTCTTTGCGTGTGTCAAAGGTGGTAGGCCAGGTGTGAGCCTTGGGCGTTTTTGGCAGAAGAGATACCCCTGCCTCCTTAGGTCTTATCCAAAAGTGGCATCCCTTCTGGGATGTTTTTCATAAACAAAAAAAAAATAGAACAAGAATCAAATTATAATCATAGGTCTGACACTTTTGGCAAGCCCTAAAATACAAATAAAACTCGGATTAACATCTTAAAAAATAACAAAAAATTGAGTATCATTTAAAGAGCAAAAACTTTTAACTTGGTCCTATTTTTGCTCTCCATTGATCCTAAGTAACTTAGCAGGCTTGACAGTCCTGTGAACACTACCAACGTTATCCTAAAAAGAGCTACAAAGTGCTGCAATAGGGAGCAAAAAAATGCAACAAATAACTGTTCATCATTCATTGATCCACAAGGCTCAATGGACTCTAGACCTATCCTCATCCTTACCTAAGTCTTTGCTGGCCAAATTAATAACCATTTTGTTCACCTCCAACCATTCAGAAGTGTCTCTATCCTGATTAGAATTCAGCATGTATCCAACCGAACTTTCACTGCCATGTTTAACCAAAAAATCAGTCATTGAATTATTTTGTCTATCAACATAGACCGAGATGACATCCTTGAATTGTTGCCAAATGGACTTAATTTGGCTTACAATGTTTCTTATCCTCCAAGAATTTAGTCTAAAATTTCTAATAGCATCCAGAAGCCCCACCATAATTTATGAGTCAGACTCAACTATGATCTTTCAAACCTCATTCTCCCAAGCATGGAGAGAACCTTGTTTGATAGCGAATCCTTCAACTTCATTATTAGTAGCCCTTCCAAGACCCTCTAGCTCCCAATGGAGGATCTTCCCCTTGAAATCTCTTTTGAGAAAACCAATGCATGCAACCCCCAAGTTATCCTTAGCTACACCATTAGAATTATTTTTTTCCCAACCTGGGGGAGGGGGCTGCCATGGTCCCAACTTTTGTGGCTCGGAAGTCCCCTCATTCACCTGAGTTTTATTGTCCCTAAAGTGAGCTCTGACAGTTTCAAAAATCTTAGTAACAATTTTATGCCAAACTAACTCCATTGGATTGAACTCCTCTCTAAAAATTTTAGAATTTTTTTCCAGCCAAATGTGCCACCAGATGAATCTCGGGCCGAGGGACTAGCCTAGCTGAGTGGAGGTATTCTTGAATTTTATACGTTTCCAAATCTCTCAGGTATTAGAAAGAGTCACCTAAAATTTTAGGTGAACCTTAAAGAGGTCTAACCACCTTTTCCACAACTCTCTTGCAAATGCACATTGGAAAAGCAAATGATCAAGTGTCTCCTCCTAGAAGTTACACATGATGCAGGTGGAAGCCCCATAAAAACCTCTCTTCATAAGGTTATTAGAGGTGAGACAACTTCTATGCATCACTTCCCAAGCAAAGAAATTAATTTTAGGCCAACCCTTAGCCACCAAAACTCTATCCCATGGGGCATCCTGCAAGATCAATGGAGGAGGAAGCAAAGCATTATAACCATAATGAACAGTGAAGACACCTAGAGTACCAAGGCCCCATGCGATCCTGTCCTCTTCCTCTTTCCATGTGAGGCACATTTGCTTGAGGATTTTATCAATAAGAAGTTTTTGATGAAGAGGGATAGGAATAGACCATTCTTCTAACCTCTTCCATTGAAAGAAAGAGAAATCTAAAATTTGCCTAAAAGTAATGTATGAAGCCATTTTTATCCATCCTCTACCCTCAAGGCTTTGTTGCAAGGGTTGCAACTCTAGAAAATCATAGATTAAGGGTGGATGCTGGTCCCAAGAATGACTTCAAAAGTTAGATTTGTCTCCTATACCTACTTTCCAGAAAAGTCTAGATTTTACCAATTGTTCACCAGCTTTCAGGACCTTCCAAATAATGGAGCCAACACCCCTTAGAGGAATGTGATCAGGTTTTTGATGCGGGATAGAACACAATTACTTACTAGTGATGACTCTACTAAAGAAATCCTCCTCGTTGGATATCCATTTCCAATAAAGATTCCCAACAAGAGCTTGATTGTTTAAAGTTGCTTTACGAAAACCAAGGCCTCCTCGAGCTTTAGGCTGACATATTTTATCCCAACTAACAAGAGCCCACTTCTTACTCATCCTTGGGCCATCCCACAAAAATTTTCTCATAAGCAAATCCAACTCTTTAAGGACTCATAGGGGTAGCTAGGATGGATAATTTATAAACAAACATGGTTTGGATTACTGATTGGATGAGTCATTATTCCTCCAAATTTAAGCCAACGGTGAGTCCAATGGTTAACTTTAGCAGTGATTCTATCCATTAAAGATTTCCAATCAGTTGCCCTTAGGCTCTTAAAATGAATGGGAATACCTAGGTAATCAAGTGAAAGGGTACCATGGGTAAAGCTCAAAATGGATAGAATTCGATCCTCGATTCTTCTATCAGTATTGAAGAAAACAACCTTGGATTTGGTTGCATTTACCTGATGACCAGTAACATCCATGTAGATTTTCAATATGGCTTTCAATATTCTAGCCTCCTGAATGTTGGCCTCCCCAAAGAGACATGTATCATCTACAAATTGAAGATGAGTTAACATCTCCTCATCTAGTTGCACACCTTCCAAAAGACCTTGTTGCTTATTTATTCGAAGGAATCTGCCCAATCCTTATGCTAAAATAATAAAAAGAAAAGGGAAAATATGATATGCTTGATGAATACCCTTAGAAGCATGGAAAGGGGTTGAGGGGGAGCCGTTGATGAGAACAGAGAAGGAAACCATTGAGACACAACTTGTGATCCACTGTCTCCACTCCTAAGAGAAGCCAAATTTCTTAAGCATTTGATCTAAAAACTGTTAGCGTACTTAACATATTTTGTCTCTATTTCATTATTTAGCTCACTGTTACAACTCCTGTAACAGTTCAGTTTACGCCGGTGTGCTATTCCCGGCATTGTAACCATTATTTAATCTGCAGCTGAATAATAATCATTGTTCGCACATCTTACATGGCATCAGAGCCAGTGGCGTGAAGGGAGCAGCGCAGCGGCAGCAGAGAAGCGTGGACAACAAACGGATTTTTTTTAATTAGCCAGACGGGAATTTTTTTTTTCTCCGGGTTTGTTGTAGCAGAGGATTCCTCCGGCGAGAAAAAAAAAAAAAAAGACGCGCAGAGCTGTGCGCGTCGTGACACGGGCCCCGTGCGCAGACGACCGGGAGTCCGGTCGACGGCCAGGACGTCACGCAGACGTCCATTGGCGCTGCGTCCGAGGAGGCGCGTCCCCAGAAGAGGATGCACCAGGTCGCAGTCCCCTAGGCAGGACGCGTCGGCAGGAGGAGAGAGCGCCCGCGCGGGATTTTTTTTAAATTCCCGCCGCGCAGGAGGTGGCCCCCCCCTCCCCAGTCCCCACTCCCCGTGCGACGTGCGCGCTCCCCGAGGGCACCACCCCCCCTCTCCCGGTCGGCGGAGCGGGAATTCAAATTCCCGCCGACGCGGGAAATCGGAGGGGGTATAAACCCCCCCCGCGCGCGCGGGCGCGCAGCCCTCCCCCGCAGCCGCGTTTCGCCGCGCAGCCCTCCCCCCGCAGCCGCGTTGCGCACGAGCCTCGCTAGAAAAAAAAAAAAAAATTCTCTTTTAAAAATCGAACGCCTCCCCGGAACGAAAAAAACAAAGTTCGGCTCTCTTTTCTCCAGTCGCTCTTTTTTTTTCGAGTGCCGATCCGGTCTGGAAAAGAAGGCAGCGGTGATTTTTTTTCCGAAAACGCCGGGAGCAGTGGGAGCAGGGCTGTGGTCGCAAGCCGAGGCCGAATTTTTTTTCGAGCAGTGCTGCGGTCGCAAGCCGAGGCCGTTGCAGAGGAGGAGACAGAAGGAGGGGTTGAAAGAGGAGCAGGTCCACTGTTCCTTTCGGATCAGCCCGCTGGCTCACGTGGTCGTGAGCCGTGCGGTAAGGCTCAGGGAGCCTGCAGGTTGGGGGTTCAAATCCCGCCGACCCCCCCAAGGTATATTTTTTTTTCAAAGTTTTTTTTTATAATTATTAATTTTTAATTAAAATTTTTAATTTTAATTTATTTTTAATAGTTTTAAACTTTATAAATTAAAATTTAATTTTAATTTATTTTTCCTAAAGTTTTAAAACTATATAAATTAAAATTATTTATTTTAATTTTAAATATATAATAGTTATTAAAAATGCTTTGTTAAAAGAATTTTTTTAAGGGGGGATATTTTTTTTCAAAAAAATCAAAGGGGGATGTTGAGTAATTTTTTGAAATAGCAATTTGGCATTGTAAAAGGTGCATTTTCGGCTGTGACCGACACCTTGTGGGTTATTCTAGTGGGCATTTTTTTTGTTGTATGTTGCATATTTCATTTTTGCACTATAACATTAAAAATTAAAATCAAACACTCCCTAAGTCCCCGGAATATAAAACCCATCTGTGCAATTTATTTGCACTGCAGTGTTCGGTATTTGCGATACCTCTGGCCAGCACTTACATGTAAAGCTGTCGTGATTTGGCTACTGTATCCGCCGCCTAACATAGCCGCTATAACGACGTCCGAGCTTGTTCTCTATAAATCGTCTGGGAGGAATAAGTACGCCATTTTTGCATTTTTTACTCCATCCACTACCCTTTATCGCACTTGTGTTTAGGCGTAAATCCCGACGAAGTATTCTTCATAGTGTTTAGGGGAAGTTACGCCCCACGCATGAGAAGAATCTTCTATGGTAGGTGCCATCAACAAGGCGATTCCCTTTCAGGACCGCTTATGTTCCACGTATCGTATGATCTCTAAAATTCACCTATAGTCTCCCTCACGTAAGGGCGGGTGATTTTTGTTGATCTTTCTAAATACCTATAGTTTCCCTCACGTAAGGGCGGGTATTTTGTACGGTATATTGGCCTAGCAAAAGGTATATCGAAAGGGGGACCAATTTGGTGATATAAGGAACCTTCACTATGGCCGCCGTTGCAAAATTGATGACTGATCCGCATCGCTTATTGAAAGGTCCAAATTATACACCATGGAAACATAAGATGAAGGCTATTCTCCAAATGGAAGATTTGTGGGATATTGTTACTGGAGTAGCAACAAGGCCTTCACCAACAACAGGATCCACAGGTCCTTCAACAGATCAGATTGCTTTTGACAAGAAAGACAAGAGAGCAAAGGTGCTCATTTTGTTTGTCAGTTTCGGATGAAGTGCAACCTCATATAGCCGATAAAGCAAGTGGTAAAGAGGCATGGGATGCCCTTAGAACCATCTATGAGGGGAAGAATGAATCCACCATTCTTCATCTTCAACAACAACTTCATAACCTGAGTTTGAGACAGGGTGAAACAGTTGAACTCTTTCTGTGCAGAGTGTCTGAGTTGAAAGAGAAATTGAGTTCTCTAGGAGATACTGTGGATGAAAAGCTTCTCATTTCACTTGTGATGAGAGCTTTACCTTCTTCATTTGACATGTTGATAACCTCCATCCAGGTGTCCCAACGACAAATTACCTACATCGAGTTGGTCAATCTGCTTCAACAACAGGAGGCACGCCAACTTCACAAGGATGATTCTTCCAATACAGCCCTATACACCAACAAGCAGGGTTCTAGGAAGAAAGGTAATGGGCAAAAAGGAGGCAACTTTCATAAAGGAGGAAATTCTCAACAGATACGAAAGGAAAAGGCAAGCAACCTCAACGTAAGAAGAGGTGGTGCAAGATCTCTGAGAAAGACAACCATGACACCAACAAGTGTTGGCATAAGAACAAGCAAAAAGGCCAAAACAAACCACAAAATAAGAACAAGCAACCCCTGTGGAATGTTGTCGTTGAAGAATCCGACTCGGATTCTCGAATGGGCACACAAGGTGCTCATGACTACCACAGATTCCACTCGGAGGGATCCTATTTGGTATGTCGATTCCGGAGCTAGTAAACATATGACTCGGCGATAGATCGTGGTTTGAATCATTTGTGGCCAAGGAGGGCAAACCCGTCACCATTGCCGATGATAAAACCTACAGTGGTTCTGTGGAGAGGGTACAGCTTCAGCCACTCTTCCCGATGGCAAGTGTCAGATTGACAAGGTCCTCTATGTTCCGGGATTGGCCAACAATTTGTTGTCAATGACACAAATCCTGGACAGAAATATGGTTGTCAACTTTCGTGTTGAGAATGGAAAGAAGTGTTGTACAATTACCAGGAAGGGTAAGCAGATTGCAACAGCTTCATATAAGCATGGCTTATTTGCACTAGATGCTATCTCTACTCCACATGTTGCCATGACTGTCTCTACCAAGGAGGCAACTTCCCTATGGCACAAGAGATATGGGCATCTTAGTTCTGCTACTTACTTGAGCTCAGCAAGTATGAGATGGTAAAGGGTCTTCCTTCCCTTTCTCGCCACATTGCCAGTTGTGCTCGACCGCTAGGTGAAAGCAAAGATAGAGTACCATTTGAGAAGAGCTCTACAAGAGCAAGAAAACCTCTCGGAGCTAATTCACACCGATCTATGCGGTCCTTTCACACCCAACAAGTTGTGGAGGGAAGAGGTACTTTCAGCTATTCGTAGATGACTACTCACGAAAGATGTGGGTTTTCTTTCTCAAACCGAAATCAAGCTTTTGCATTCTTCCAAGCAGCTCAAGAAATCCGCTGAGAAGGAGTCGTGGGCTTCTATCAAAACCCTCCGCTCGCATCGAGGGGGAGAGTTTACCTCTAATGAATTTTCTGCATTCCTAGATAAACATGGGATCAAGAGACAGTTAACAACTGCCTATACTCCTCAACAGAATGGAGTTGCTGAGAGAAGGAACCGTTCTATCATGGAAATGGTTCGTTGTATGCTCACAGTTGCAACTCTTGGGCAACAATATTGGGCAGTAAGCCGTCACCACCGCAGTTGTATCTTTTGAATAGGGCACCCACAAAGGCCCTAAAAGGAATGACTCCACAGAAGCATGGAGTGGTCGAAAACCCTCCATATCTCATCTACGTATTTTCGGGTGTCAAGCTTTCATGCACATACCGAAAGAGAAAAGGAAGAAGCTAGATGAGAAAACACCGAGATGTATTTTTCTTGGATATTCTCGAGCACTCTAAAGGATATCGGTTGATAGATCCTTTGACCAAGAAAATTCATATCAGCAGAGATGTTGTCTTTGATGAAGCTTTCACATCACAGAGCACATCTACAGTACACCAGGATATTGTGGAACCAAAGGAAGAGGAGATTCCTTCGTCAACACAGACATGAGGTCCTTCTACATCTTCTTCACCACCACCGGCAGTAATCCTAAATGGTGTACAAATACAATCGGAGATGCAAATTTATCCACTCCTCCCAATTTGAATTTGGATAGACCTCGTACACGCAAGTATGGCTCAAAAGGAAAGAGAAGCCGTAGAAACCGGTGAGGTTGATGATCTTTGTCAATCTTTTGAGGAACTTTCTCTGACTCCAAGTAGAGAAGTTGAGGATATGGATATTGATGATGACAGAGGCATTCATGTCTACCATAGATAGTCTTGAACCTGCATCGGTGCAAGATGCTCTTAGTGAGCCTCAATGGAAGGCCGCTATGGATACAGAGTATGAGTCTCTGATGAAGAATAAAACTTGGAAGCTTGTTGATCTGCCGCATGGAAAGAAACCTATTGGCTGCAAATGGGTATACAAAGTCAAGTACAAGGCAGATGGAACAATTGATAAGCATAAGGCCCGTCTTGTTGCAAAGGGCTATGCTCAAAAGGAAGGCATCGACTATGAAGAAACTTTTGCACCTACCGCTCGGATGACCACAATTCGGGTTATGTGTGCTATGGCAGCACAATATGGGTGGAAAGTTCACCAAATGGATGTCAAAAGTGCCTTTCTTAATGGTGATCTCCAAGAAGAAGTCTATATGACTCACCTCGAAGGATTTGAAGTGGAAGGCCAACAACAGTAAAGTTTGCAAATTGGTCAAATCCTTGTATGAGTCCGAAACAAGCTCCTCGAGCTTGGTATATAAAAATGGACAATCACCTAATGCAAGGATGGATTTAAGAGATGTCCGTCGATGCAAACCTCTATTTCAAGAAACAGTGGTTCTCGAGATAGTGTTGCTTGTACTCTATGTGGATGATCTCGCTCATTACAGGGAGTTCGAAGATATGATCTCTACTCGCCAAAAGAAACTTGTGCAAATCTTTTGAGATGACAGATCTCGGACTTCTCCATTACTGTCTTGGTCTAGAATTCAGCCATAAGGAGCACACCATCAAAGTGTCTCAGAAAAAGTATGCCAAGACATTGCTCGATAAATATCGCATGACTGACTGCAAGCCAATGGCAACTCCTATGGAGAATGGACTTCAGTTATCGCGATATGATGACTCACCCTCGTAGATGGCACTCTCTATCGACAGCTGATTGGGAGTCTCATATATCCGACCAATACTAGGCCGGATCTCGTATTTGCCGTAAACTATCTTTCGAGGTTCATGCAGGAGCCTAAGATTACTCATTGGAAAGCAAAAAAACGTGTTCTTCACTATGTCCGTGGTACTATAGAATATGGCCTAGAATACAAGAGGAACAACAAATTCTTCTTGCAAGGATACACGGACTCCGACTATGCCGGATCATTTGATGATCGCAAGTCAACTTCTCGGATACATTTTTCATCCTGGGATCCGGTCCCGTCTCTTGGCATAGCAAGAAGCAACAGTGGTTGCTATTTCTTCAACAGAGGCAGAATATCGCGCCGCACGTGAAGCCGTGTGCGAAGTGATATGGTTACGTCGCATTCTCGACAAGTATGGGCCATCCATCAAAATCTCCAATACACTTGTTTTGCGACAATCGTGGTGTTCTGAACCTCGTCAAGAATCCAACCCATCATGAAAAAACAAAGCACATTGACACACAATGTCATTTCATTCGAGAGGAAGTTCCAAAGCACCGAATTCAACTTCAAAGACATTCCCACCGATGCTCAAGTTGCATACATTTTCACTAAGGCACTTGGACGTGTCAAATTTGAATTGTTTCGCAGCTCACTTTGTATTGCAAAATAATGTAAGGGGATGTTAGTATAGCTATTAGTTATTACATTACCCAAATAATGTAATAAAGGGGGATGTTAGCGTACTTAACATATTTTGTCTCTATTTCATTATTTAGCTCACTGTTACAACTCCTGTAACAGTTCAGTTTACGCCGGTGTGCTATTCCCGGCATTGTAACTATTATTTAAACTGCACTCTGAATAATATTTTCTAGTTCGCACATTTACAAAAACTGCCATGGGACTCTATCATAAGCCTTAACATATCCAATTTAATAAGCATGCCTCTTCGACCAGAATGATGCATAGAATGGATAGCCTCCTAGGCTAGAATAACTCCATCCAGAATTTGATGCCCCTCCACAAATCCTCCTTGTTCCTGGGAGATTACGTTGTCCATAATATTTTTAAGCCTTTCAACTATCAACTTAGTGATTATCTTGTAGGTCACATTACAGAGAGCAATCAGACAAAAATCTCCAATACTGGCAGCTTGTCCCACTTTAGGAATAAAAGTGAGGAAAGTATGATTTAGAGCATGAAGCATAGTTCTATTTGAACGAGATTCTTCAACAACCTTGGTTAAATCCTCTCCTATGACATCCCAAAAAGCCTTAAATAACTCAATTGGAAAACCATCGGGCCCTAGAGACTTCCTTGATATCATGTTGAAAACTATGCTCCTCACCTCATATTTATGTATCGGTCTGAAAAGGGCTTGGTTTTTCTCGGCTAAAATAATTTGGGGGATACAGTTAAGTATCTCTTGTTGTGTTGCAAGATTAGGGATAGTAGGGGCAATAAAAATATTTTGAAAGAAATTATTTGCTGCATGTTTCATACCTGGTATGGTGTCCATCACCTGCCCATTAGAGTCCTAAAGGTAAGTCAAAGGATTTCTTTGTCTACTTGTCGATGCAAAGCGATGAAAAAACTTTTTTTTCGATCCCCCTCCAACAACCAAGCAGTTCTCGCTCTTTGTTCCAATAAATTTCCTCTTGAATGTTTATGGACTCTAATTCTTTTCTGACCAGTTCATCTTCATATTTCAAATCCTCTGTGATTGTTTCAGTCCTAAAGCAAGTGGCCAACTCCTCTATCTTTGCCAACAAAAAAGCCTTTTGGGACTGAAAATCAAATTTGCTACTTCTTTTCTAGAATTTGAGACAAAATTTGACATGTTGAATTTGTTTGGAAAAAACATACATAGCTCTCCCATGGGAAGGACGACCCTAAGCACCATGTTCAACTAATTGAATTATGGTTGGATAAGCATGTATTAAGTAAACAACATCCTTTACAAGGATTTTTTCATATGGCTATTAACCTTTTGAACATTGAAAACTATTTTTACTTTAAATAGGTTCTACGTTAGCCATATTATTATTTGTTTATTTATTTATTTATTTTTAACATTTTGATGTACAATATATTATTCATTCAAAATCCTTCTAGTCATAAATATTCACAACAAAATCATTTAATTTATTTTCTTAAATTTAATTCCTTAATAAGATTGAAAATTATTTTTATTTTTCTATTTTCTTAGGTTAAATTTATAACATTATTTATAATTTATCAACTTTCCTCATTGATGGGGCAATAT
The DNA here is from genome assembly GCA_028583015.1 of Wollemia nobilis. NCBI lineage: Eukaryota > Viridiplantae > Streptophyta > Pinopsida > Araucariales > Araucariaceae > Wollemia > Wollemia nobilis. Next base: position 17,913,172 of record JAQPPZ010015100.1, read on the forward strand.
TCCATGGATGGATATGTGAGATTAAGATGCATTGATTTGGCCTATAAAATACAATATCGATGGTTAATTTTGTTATATGAATACATTAGGTCCAAAGTGCTTTCTAAACATGGAACATAAAACACCATATGTATTCTTACGACTTAAACCTAAAGCATAAGTTAACTATATCTTAAGCATAAGCTAATTTATTCATGTTAGCTCTATTTTGATAAGGGTTGTAAATTATGGTTGAAGTTTTGGTTTATCTTATTTTTAAATTTTATTTGTTTCAATGTTGCTTGTTTGAAAGGTTGGAGATGAACAAGTACCATGGCAACAATTTCAAAAGTTATTTTATCCAATGGACGAACCATGAAGGATTATGGACTCTAGATAAGAAGCATAGGTTCAAATATGGTGGGGGTAGAGTTGATGACCTAGCATGATGTTATACCTCCCCATTTATAAATAGTAAGCCTATGGATTTTAATTTCTAAAATCAATATCAAGTTTTAGCCAAAAGGGTCTAATTTGACCCTTCAAATTAACCCTATCGTAGTCTTGTGTTTGTTATAGCAAACTTCTTAAATCAACATGGTAAAAGTTATATACCCAATTTTTATGGTGGTCTCACTATTATTTCATATTCCTATCTTGGAATTTCGTTCCACATTAATACCTCATCCTCTCTCTACAACAAACATTAAACATAGAACTTTCATTGTGTAAATACATGTTGGTCCATGTGGATGCATTGTGGACCTTAAAAGAACATATTTATACTTAATATTTACTCTTTTAATATTAGAATTCATCCTTATTTCTAGAAACAAATAAAAGCAATCCATTCACTCAAATCTAATATAGAAAGCATAAAAGAATGGAAAAGGAAAGTAAAAGATACAAAAATTGTGGGTGCCCTTGAGCATCATAAATACTCACTATATTATTTGTGGATAAGGATCACAACACTTCGATACAATGGATGGTGTGGTGGGGTATTTATACTAATACCAAAATCCCAATTAAATAAGCTAACCTAAGATGACATACCAAGAGGGATTTAGGTTAATTACAAGTTATAAGGTGGGTTTACCCATAACAAGGTTAACCATGACCTATAGGTCTTACAAAATAAAATTATACAATAAATATAATACATTTGTACAATTATTTCCCATAGGCCTAAATAAAAAATTGCATCATACAATGTTGCCCTTGGCCATAAGTTAGGTTACACTTTCAACACCCCCTCCCATAATCTAAATTTAGGGGTCAAGAAGATAAGACATTAGTGACACTAATATATTCCCCCTCCCCCCATAATGGATGCTTTAATGGACCTCAATATTTGAGGACTTATCTAGATCCATGTCATTATCTAGAAATCTGCTAATGCAAAAATATTGTTGCACAAGAATATCCTTAGGCCGGATCATAGTTGTCACTACCAATTTTAGATACTCATGCAAGTATCCAAAGAACACCTCTACTAAGAATCCATGTGAGGAAGAGAATCCAAGAGTACTCTCTAAAAAGTTATTCCGATCTTCCATAGTTGCATGACGTAAGGCTTATGATCATAGCTTTCCCTATACCTATGCCAAAATCATCACACTCAATGACAAAAGGCTTGCTAAAATTAGGAGTGGCCAAAACTAGAGTGTAACACATAGCTTCTTTGACGGATTGGAAAGCCTAGAAAGCAACTTTAGTCCAAACAAAAGCATTTTTTTTGTGAGATTAGTGATAGGGGTAAAAATATTGCTTTAGTTATGGATAAATTTTCTATAATAACCAACGAGTTTTAGAAATTCATGGATTTGTTTGAA